>OY997270.1:421701538-430832731 GCA_963921465.1 Triticum timopheevii | reverse complement strand
CCTCTTCTTTATATATAGAGTTCAATGAAGACCAAATGCTTGTGATAGTTTGATAAATAACATATTTAAATTGTGCATCTGAACGCAGAAAAAAATACATTGATCAGTACCGCCTTTCAGCCAAAACGTGCTACTGCTACACAGAAGTACATATAAAAAATACATTGACCATCAACGATCTTTTTCTATAGAATCTAAATCGTCAATGGGAATCTACCATCGATTTAAGAACCGACGAAGACTCCTATTGCAGCCACAGATCCTACACATAGAGTTAAATGAAGACCAAATGTTTGGGATAGTTTGAGAAGTAACATACTTAAGGTGGTCAATTCTTGTTAGGGGAGCGAGGTGGGACTAAAAATAGCGCCTGCCACAACCCTCTTTAGTACCGGTTCGTGCCACGAACTGGTACTAAAGGTGTTGGCCGGGCACCAGCATCTTTACTACCGGTTCGTGGCACGAACCGGTACTAAATCCCAAATAACCGGTACTAAAGGTCACCTCCCGCCAAGTCATTTGAACCGGCACTAATGGGCGCATTAGTGCCGGCTCATATGCGAACCGGTACTAATGTTTCTCATATTAGGTCCTTCTACTAGTGGCTCAAGAACATGGTCACCAATGCAGCAAAAATTTGCAATGAATAAAGCACTAGAACAAAAACTAATTGGACCAATGGAGGAGTCACATACCAAGCAACAATCTCCCAAAGCAGTTTTGTGAATGGAGCTTTGAGCTAAGAGATCGAAAATCGTAGCAAAACGAGCTAGAACTCGTGCTTGATCTGGATGAGGATTTTTTTTTGGGTAGAAGATGAAGTGCGTGGGTGCTGGCATAAGTGGAGGGGATCCACCAGGGGCCCACGAGACAGGGGGCGTGCCCTACAGGGGGGGCGCGCCCTCCTCTCTCGTGGTCTGGTGCTTGCCCCTCCTGTAGTGTTTTCAGTGCCTAAAATCCTCAAATATACAAGAAAAAATCATACTAAATTTGCAGGGCATTTGGAGCACTTTTATTTTTGAACTACTTTTTAATGCACGGATAATTCAGAAAAACAGACGGATAATACAATTTTTTCTTTATTTATTCTAAATAACAGAAAGTAAAAAGAGGGTACAGAAGGTTGTGCCTTCTAGTTTCATCCATCTCGTGATCATCAAAATGAATCCACTAACAAGGTTGATCAAGTCTTGTTAACAAACTCATTCCGAATAACACGGAACCGGAGAAATTTCAAATAACACTAAGTTACCTCAACGGGGATATGAAAATCCCCAACAATAAGAATATCATACTTTTTCTTGACAGTAGGGATAGGAAATTAAAAACCTCCAAAAATGATAGTTGGAAGTTTTTCAATAGAATTGATACTATGAACTTGAGATTGTTTCCTCGGAAAGTGTACCGTATGCTCATTACCATTAACATGAAAAGTGACATTGCCTTTGTTGCAATCAATAACAGCCCCTGCAGTATTAAGAAAAGGTCTACCAAGGATAATAGACATACTATCGTCCTCGGGAATATCAAGAATAACATAGTCCGTTAAGATAGCGACATTTGCAACTACAACAGGCACACCCTCACAAATACCGACAGATATAGCAGTTGATTTATCAGCCATTTGCAAAGATATTTCAGTAGGTGTCAACTTATTCAATTCAAGTCTACGATATAAAGAGAGAGGCATAACACTAACACCGGCTCCAAGATCATATAAAGCAGTTCTAACATAATTTCTTTTAATGGAGCATGGTATAGTTGGAATACCCGGATCTCCAAGTTTCTTTGGTATTCCACCCTTAAAAGTGTAATTAGCAAGCATGGTCGAAATTTCAGCTTCCGGTATCTTTCTTTTATTTGTGATCATATCCTTCATATACTTAGCATAAGGATTTACTTTAAGCATATCAGTTAAACGCATATGTAAGAAAATAGGTCTAATCATTTCAGCAAAGCGCTCAAAATTCTCATCATCCTTTGACTTGGATGGTTTAGGAGGAAAGGGCATGGGTTTCTGAACCCATGGTTCTCTTTCTTCACCATGCTTCCTAGCAACAAAATCTCTCTTATCATAACATTGATTCTTTGATTGTGGGTTATCAAGATCAACAACAGGTTCAATCTCTACATCATTATTTTTTCTAGGTTGAGCATCAACATGAACATTATCATTAACATTATCACTAGGTTCATCATCACCTGATTGAGTTTCAGCGTCAGAAATAGAAATAGCATTGGGGTTCTCAGGTGTGTCTATAGTAGGTTCACTAGAAGCATGCAAAGTCGTATTGTTTTTCTTTTTCTTCTTTTTAGAAGAACTAGGTGCCTCTAAATTATTTCTCTGAGAATCTTGCTCGATTCTCTTGGGGTGGCCTTCAGGATACAAAGGTTCCTGAGTCATTCTACCAGTTCTAGTAGCCACTCTAACAGTAAAGTCATTTTTATTATTTAATTCATCAAGCAAATCATTTTGAGCTTTAAGTACTTGCTCAGCTTGAGTAGCAACTATAGAAGCATATTTGCTAACGCGGTGAAGTTCATCTTTAACTCCAGCTAGATTATCGCCTACACGTCCTATCTCGAAAGCATTATTGTTTAATTTTCTACCAACATAAGCAATAAAACTTTCTTGTCTAGCCATAAAGTCATCAAATTCATCTAAGCATGGGCTATGAAATTTAGTAGAGGGTATTTCAACTTTATCATATCTATAGAGAGAATTTACCTTTACTACCTATGTCGGGTTATCAAGACAATGTGGTTCTTCAGGCGGTAAATTCAGACCATGTATTCCTTCAATAGGTGGTAAATTCTTAACATCTTCAGCTTTAATACCTTTTTCTTTCATTGATTTCTTTGCCTCTTGCATATATTCAGGACTGAGAAATAAAACACCTCTCTTCTTCTGAGTGGGTTTAGGAACAGGCTCAGGAGTCGGCTCAATTGGTTCAGGAATTACTTCAGGAACTGGCTCGGGAAGAGTCCAATTATTTTCATTAGTCAACATATTATTCAATAATATTTCAGCTTCATCGACTGTTCTTTCCCTAAAAACACAACCAGCACAACTATCCAAGTAGTTCTTGGAAGCATCGATTAGTCCATTATAAAAGATATCAAGTATTTCATTTTTCTTAAGAGGATGATCAGGCAAAGCATTGAGTAACCGGAGAAGCCTCCCCCAAGCTTGTGGGAGGCTCTCTTCTTTGATTTGCACAAAATTATATATTTCCCGCAAGGAAGCTTTTTTCTTATGAGCAGGGAAATATTTAGCAGAGAAGTAATAAATCATATCCTGGGGACTACGCACACAACCAGGAGCAAGAGAATTATACCAAGTCTTAGCATCACCCTTTAGTGAGAACGGAAATATCTTAAGGATGTATAAATAGCGAGACTTCTAATCATTGGTAAACAGGGTGGCTATATCATTCAACTTGGTAAGATGTGCCACAACAGTTTCAAATTCAAGGCCATAAAAAGGATCAAATTCAACTAAAGTAATAATATCAGGATCAACAAAGAATTCATAATCCTTATCAGTAACACAGATAGGTGAACTAGCAAAAGTAGGATCGGGTTTCATTCTAGCATTAAGAGACTGCTGCTTCCATTTAGCTAATAATTTCTTAAGATCATTTCTATCATTGCAAGCAAGGAATTCCATAGTAGCTTCTTCATTCATAACATAACCCTTAGGAACAACAGGTAATACTTAATCATTGGGGGAACCTTCATCATCACTATCATCAATAATAGGTTCTTCAATATTTTCATTCCCCCTAACTCTAGCAAGTTGTTCGTCAAGAAATTCACCTAATGGCAAAGTAGTATCACGCACAGAAGTTGTGTCATCATTCATAGAAGAAGTGGCATCATCAATAACATGCGATACATCAGAATTCATAGTAGTAGTAGGTTTAGGTGTCACAAGCCTACTAATAACGGAAGGAGAATCTAGTGCAGAGCTAGATGGCAGTTCCTTACCTCCCCTCGTAGTTGAGGGTAAAATCTTGGTTTTAGCGTCTTTCAAGTTCTTCATAGTGATCAACAGATATAAATCCCAAGTGACTAAGAGAATAGAGCTATGCTCCCCGGCAACAGTGCTAGAAATTAGTCTTGATAACCCACAAGTATAGGGGATCGCAACAGCTTTCGAGGGTAGAGTATTCAACCCAAATTTATTGATTCGACACAAGGGAAGCCAAAGAATATTCTTGAGTATTAGCAGTTGAGTTGTCAATTCAACCACACCTAGATAACTTAGTATCTGCAGCAAAGTGTTTAGTAGCAAAAGTGGTATGATAATAAAGGTAGCGGTAGCAAAAGTAAAGATAAATGTTTTTGGGTTTTTGCAGTAGTTGTAGCAGTAGCAACAGAAAAGTAAATAAGCGAAGAACAATATGTGAAAAGCTCGTAGGCAATGGATTAGTGATGGATAATTATGCCGGATGCGATTCCTCATGTAATAGCTATAACATAGGGTGACACAGAACTAGCTCCGGTTCATCAATGTAATGTAGGCATGTATTCGTAAATAATCATACGTGCTTATGGAAAAGAACTTGCAAGACATCTTTTGTCCTACCCTCCCGTGGAAGCGGGGTCCTTACGGAAACTAAGGGATATTAAGGCCTCCTTTTAATAGAGAACCGAAACAAAGCATTAACACATAGTGAATACATGAACTCCTCAAACTACGGTCATTGATACGTATCCAACGTATCTATAATTTTTGATTGCTCCATGCTACTTTATCTACTGTTTTGGACTATATTGGGCTTTATTTTTCACTTTTATATTACTTTTGGGACTAACCTATTAACCGGAGGCCCAGCCCAGAATTGTTGTTTTTTGCCTTTTTTCAGTATTTCGAAGAAACAGAATATCAAACAGAGTCCAAACGGAATGAAACCATCGGGATCATGATTTTACAACCGAACGTGATCTAGGAGACTTGGACCCTACTCCAAGAAGCCTCCAAGGAGGTCACGAGGGTGGAGGGCGCCCCCCCTGGGCGTGCCCCCTACCTCGTCGGCCCCTTGGAGCTCCACCGACGTACTCCTTGCTCCTATATATACCTATGTATCCCCGAATGATCAGAACAGGAGCCAAAAACCTAATTCCACCGCCACAACCTTCTGTATCCATGAGATCCCATCTTGGGGCCTGTTCCGGAGCTCCGTCGGAGGGGGCATCCACCACGGAGGGCTTCTACATCATCACCATAGCCCCTCCGATGAAGTGTGAGTAGTTTACTTCAGACCTTCGGGTCCATAGGTAGTAGCTAGATGGATTCTTCTCTCTTTTTGGATCTCAGTACAATATTCTCCCCATCTCTCATGGAGATCTATTCGACGTAATCTTCTTTTTGCGGTGTGTTTGTTGAGACCGATGAATTGTGGGTTTATGATCCAGCTTATCTATGAATAATATTTGAATATTCTCTGAATTCTTTTATGTATGATTGAGTTATCTTTGCAAGTCTCTTCGAATTATCCGTTTGGTTTGGCCAACTAGATTGGTAGTTCTTGCAATGGGAGAAGTGCATGGCTTTGGGTTCAATCTTGCGGTGTCCTTACCCAGTGACAGAAAGGGTTGCAAGGCATGTATTGTATTGTTGCCATCGAGGATAACAAGATGGGGGTATTTATCATATTGCATGAATTTATTCCTCTACATCATGTCATGTTGCTTAAGGCGTTACTCTGTTTTTAACTTAATACTCTAGATGCATGCTGGATTGTGGTCGATGACTGGAGTAATAGTAGTAGATGCAGAATCGGTTCGATCTACTTGTCACGGACGTGATGCCTATATACATGATCATACCTAGATAACCTCATAACTATGCTCAATTCTATCAATTGCTCGACATTAATTTGTTCACCCACCGTAGAATATTTATGCTCTTGAGAGAAGCCACTAGTGAAACCTATGGCCCCCGGGTCTATTCTCATCATATCAATCTCCATCACTTTATTTACTTGCTTTGCTTTTACTTTTTACTTTGCATCTTTATACCAAAAATACCAAAAATATTATCTCTATCAGATCTCACTCTCGTAAGTGACCGTGAAGGGATTGACAACCCCTAATCGCGTTGGCTGCGAGTAGCTACCGTTTTGTGAAGGTACGAGGGACTTGCGCGTGACCTCCTCCTTGGTTCTCAAAAACTGAGGGAAATACTTATGCTACTGTGCTGCATCATCCTCTCCTCTTCGGGGAAAACCAGCGCAAGCTCGAGACGTAGCAAGAAGGATTTCTGGCACCATTGCCAGGGAATCTTACGCAAAAGTCAACATACCAAGTACCCATCACAATCCCTATCTCTCGCATTACATTATTTGCCATTTGCCTCTCGTTTTCCTCTCCCCCACTTCACCCTTGCCGTTTTATTCGCCCTCTCTTTCCCAATCTCCTCCTCTCTTTCCGTTGCCTTTTTCCTCATCCGTTTGTTTGCTCGTGTGTTAGTTTGCTTGTTTGTCGTGATGGCTCAAGATGATACCAAATTGTGTGACTTCACCAATACCAATAATAATGATTTCCTTAGCACTCCGATTGCTCCTCTTGCCAATACTGAATCTTGTGAAATCAATACTACTTTGTTGAATCTTGTTATGAAAGATCAACTCGCCGGCCTTCCTAGTGAAGATGCCGCTACTCATCTGAATAGCTTCGTTGATTTATGTGATATGCAAAAGAAAAAAGATGTCGATAATGATGTCGTTAAATTGAAGCTATTTCCTTTTTCGCTTTGAGATCGTGCTAAAGCATGGTTTTCATCTTTGCCTAAAAATAGTATTGATTCTTGGAACAAGTGCAAAGATACTTTTATCTCTAAGTATTTTCCTCCCGCTAAGATTATCTCTCTTAGGAACGATATTATGAATTTCAAGCAAATTGATCATGAACATGTTGCACAAGCTTGGGAGAGAATGAAATTAATGCTACGTAATTGTCCTACTCATGGTTTGAACTTGTGGATGATTATACAAATTTTTTATGCTGGATTGAATTTTGCTTCTAGAAATCTTTTAGATTCGACCGCGGGAGGCACTTTTATGGAAATCACTTTAGGAGATGCTACTAAACTCCTAGATAATATTATGGTTAATTATTCTCAATGGCATACTGAAAGATCTACTAATAAAAAGGTGCATGCTATAGAAGAAATCAATGTTTTGAGTGAAAAGATGGATGAACTTAGGAATTTATTTGCTAAGAGTGTTTCTTCTGATCCCAATAATATGCCTTTATCTACTTTGCTTGAGAATAATAATGAATCTATGGATGTGAATTTTATTGGTAGGAATAGTTTTGGTAACAACGCGTATAGAGGGAATTTTAATCCTAGGCCTTATCCTAGTAATCCTTCTAATAATTATGCAAATTCCTACAACAACTCTTATGGAAATTTTAATAAGATGCCCTCTGAATTTGGGAGTAGTGTTAAAGAGTTTATGAATTCACAAAAGAATTTCAATGCTTTGCTTGAAGAGAAATTGCTTAAAGTTGATGATTTGGCTAGGAACGTTGATAGAATTTCTCTCGAGATTGATTCTTTAAAGCTTAGATCTATTCCTCCTAAGCATGATATCAATGAGTCTCTCAAAGCCATGAGAATTTCCATTGATGAGTGCAAAGAAAGAACCGCTAGGATGCGTGCTTCCAAAGATGCCTTTATTAAAGTGTGTTCTTCTAATTCCTATGAAAATCAAGATGAAGATCTGAAAGTTATTGATGTGTCCCCTATTAAATCTTTGTTTTGCAATATGAATCTAGATGAATCTGAAGATTATCTTCCTTTACCTAGAAGGCGTTTCAAGAATTCGGAGTTTCTAGATGTCGATGATGAAATTGATTAAAGTGGGATTGAAATAAATAAAAACCGTGATGTTGCTAAACCCACTATTTTGGATCTCAAGGAATTTAATTATGAGAATTGCTCTTTGATTGGTTGTATTTCCTTGTTGCAATCCGTGCTAGAATCTCCTCATGCTTGTAGTCAAAATAAAGCCTTTACCGAACACATTGTTGATGCCTTGATGCAATCTTATGAAGAAAAACTTGAGTTGAAAGTTTCTATCCCTAGAAAACTCTATGATGAGTGGGAACCTACTATCAAAATTAAATTAAAGATTTTGAGTTTCATGCTTTGTGTGATTTGGGTGCTAGTGTCTCTACTATTCCCAAAACTTTATGTGATTTGCTAGATTTCCGTGATTTTGATGATTGCTCTCTAAACTTGCATCTTGCGGACTACACTATTAAAAAGCCTATGAGAAGAATTAATGATGTTCTTATTGTTGCAAATAGGAATTATGTGCCCGTAGATTTTATAGTTCTTGATATAGATTGCAATCCTTCATGTCCTATTATTCTTGGTAGACCTTTCCTTAGAACGATTGGTGCAATTATTGATATGAAGGAAGGGAATATTAGATTATAATTTCCCTTAAAGAAGGGTATGGAACACTTCCCTAGAAAGAAAATAAAATTACCATATGAATCTACCATGAGAGCCACTTATGGATTGCCTACAAAAGATGGCAATACCTAGCTCTATCCTTGCTTTTATGCCTAGCTAGGGGCGTTAAACGATAGCGCTTGTTGGGAGGCAACCCAATTTTATTTTGTGTTTTTTGTTTTTGCTTCTGTTTAGGAATAAATAATCCATCTACCTTCTGTTTGGATGTGGTTTTATGTTTTAGTTAGAGTTTGTGCCAAGTAGGACTTATAGGATAACCTACGATGATAGTTGATTTGATTCTGCTGAAAAACAGAAACTTTGCATGCACGAATTTTGTTATGATAAATCACAGGAACGTGCTTTTGCGTTGATTCTTTTTGCTTCTGATCAATAAACAAATTTTCCAGGACTTCCTATGTTGGTATATTTTTTAGAGTTCCAGAAGTTTGCATTAGTTATAGATTACTACAGACTGTTCTGTTTTTGACAGATTCTGTTTTGCGTGTGTTGTTTGCTTATTTTGATGAATCTATGGCTAGTAAAATAGTTTATAAACCACAGAGAAGATGGAATACAGTAGGTTTAACACCAATATAAATAAATAATGATTTCATTACAGTACCTTGAAGTAGTATTTTGTTTTCTTTCTCTAACGGAGCTCACAAGATTTCTGTTGAGTTTTGTGTTGTGAAGTTTTCAAGTTTTGGGTGAATTATTTTGATGGATTATGGAACAAGGTGTGGCAAGAGCCTACGCTTGGGGATGCCCATGGCACCCCCAATATAATCCAAGGACACCAAAAAGTCAAAGCTTGGGGATGCCCCGGAAGGCATCCCCTCTTTCGTCCACTTCCATCGGTAATTTACTTGGAGCTATATTTTTATTCACCAACATGATATGTGTTTTGCTTGGAGCGTCTTGTATTATTTGCGTCTTTGCTTGTTAGTTTACCACAATCATCCTTGCTGTACACACCTTTTGAGAGAGCCATACATGAATTGAAATTTGTTAGAATACTCTATGTGCTTCACTTATATCTTTTGAGCTTGATAGTTTGCTCATAGTGATTCACTTATATCTTTTGAGCGTGATAATTTTTGCTCTACTGCCTCACTTAGACCTTTTAGAGCACGGTGGTGGATTTGTTTTAAAGAAACTTGATCTCTCATGCTTCACTTAGATTATTTAGAGAGTTTTTAATAGCATAGTAATTTGCTTAATGTTAATATACTTAGTATTCAAGATATGTGAAACTTTCTTTTGAGTGCGTTGAATACTAAGATAAGTTTGATGCTTGATAATTGTTTTGAGATATGAAGGTGATAATATTAGAGTCATGCTAGTTGAGTAGTTGTGAATTTAAAGAATACTTGTGTTGAAGTTTGTGATTCCCGTAGCATGCACGTATGGTGAACCGTTATGTGATGAACTCGGAGCATGATTTATTTATTGATTGTCTTCCTTATGAGTGGTGGTCGGGGATGAGCGATGGTCTTTTCCTACCAATCTATCCCCCTAGGAGCATGCGCGTAATACTTTGCTTTGATAACTTCTAGATTTTTGCAATAAGTATATGAGTTCTTTATGACTAATGTTGAGTCCATGGATTATACGCACTTTTTCCCATCCTTCCACCATTGCTAGCCTCTCTAATACCGCACACCTTTCGCCGGTATCATACACCCACCATAAACCTTCCTCAAAACAGCCACCATACCTACCTATCATGGCATTTCCATAGCCATTCCGAGATATATTGCCATGCAACTTTCCACCGTTCCATTTATTATGACACGCTCCATCATTGTCATATTGCTAGCATGATCCTGTAGTTGACATCGTATTTTTGGCAAAAGCCACCTTTCATAATTCTTCCATACATGTCACTCATGTTTCATTGCATATCCCGGTACACCGCCGGAGGCATTCATATAGAGTCAGTTGTAATTGTTGAGTTGTAAGAAAAATGAAAGTGTGATGATCATCATTATTAGAGCATTGTCCCAAGTGAGGAAAGGATGATGGAGTCTATGATTCCCCCACAAGTTGGGATGAGACTCCAGACAAAAAAAAAGAGGCAATAAAAAAGAGAAAAGGCCCAAATAAAAAAAGAGAGAAAAAGAGAGAAGGGACAATGCTACTATCCTTTTACCACACTTGTGCTTCAAAGTAGCACAATGATCTTCATGATAGAGAGTCTCTCATTTCGTCACTTTCATATACTAGTGGGAATTTTTCATTATAGAACTTGGCTTGTATACTCCAATGATGGGCTTCCTCAAAATGCCCTAGGTCTTCGTGAGCAAGCGAGTTGGATGCACACCCACTTAGTTTCTTTTGTTGAGCTTTCATATACTTATAGGTCTAGTGCATCCGTTGCATGGCAATCCCTACTCACTCACATTGATATCTATTGATGGGCATCTCCATAGCCCGTTGATACGCCTAGTTGATGTGAGACTATCTTCCCTCTTTTTATCTTCTCCACAACCACCGTTCTATTCCACATATAGTGCTATATCCATGGCTCGAGCTCATGTATTGCGTGAAGATTGAAATTTTTTTGAAAATGTTAAAGTGTGAAACAATTGCTTGGCTTGTCATCAGGGTTGTGCGTGAAGATGGAGCATAGCCAGACTATATGATTTTGTAGGGATAACTTTCTTTGGCCATGTTATTTTGAGAAGACATAATTGCTTTGTTAGTATGCTTGAAGTATTATTATTTTTATGTCAATATGAACTTTTGTCTTGAATCTTTTGGGTCTGAATATTCATACCATCCATAAGAAGATTTACATAGAAATTATGCCAAAGTATCACTCCACATCAAAAATTCTCTTTTTATCATTTACCTACTCGAGGACGAGTAGGAATTAAGCTTGGGGATGCCTGATACGTCTCCAACGTATCTATAATTTTTTATTGCTCCATGCTACTTTATCTATTGTTTTGGACTGTATTGGGCTTTATTTTTCACTTTTATATTACTTTTGGGACTAACCTATTAACCAGAGGCCCAGCCCAGAATTGTTGTTTTTTGCCTTTTTCAGTATTTCGAAGAAACAGAATATCAAACGGAGTCCAAACGGAATGAAACCTTCGGGATCATGACTTTCCAACCAAACGTGATCCAGGAGACTTGGACCCTATTCCAAGAAGCCTCCGAGGAGGTCACGAGGGTGGAGGGCGCCCCCCCCCCCTGGGCGTGCCCCCCTACCTCGTGGGCCCCTCGGAGCTCCACCGACGTACTCCTTCCTCCTATATATACCTACGTATCCCCGAACGGTCAGAACAGGAGCCAAAAACCTAATTCCACCGCCGCAACCTTCTGTATCCACGAGATCCCATCTTGGGGCCTGTTCCGGAGCTCCGCCGGAGGGGGCATCCACCACGGAGGGCTTCTACATCATCACCATAGCCCCTCCGATGAAGTGTGAGTATTTTTCTTCAGACCTTCGGGTCCATAGCTAGTAGCTAGATGGCTTTTTCTCTCTTTTTGGATCTCAGTACAATGTTCTCCCCCTCTCTCGTGGAGATCTATTCGATGTAATCTTCTTTTTGCGGTGTGTTTGTTGAGACCGATGAATTGTGGGTTTATGATCCAGCTTATCTATGAATAATATTTGAATCTTCTCTGAATTCTTTTATGTATGATTGAGTTATCTTTGCAAGTCTCTTTGAATTATCCGTTTGGTTTGGCCAACTAGATTGGTAGTTCTTGCAATGGGAGAAGTGCATGGCTTCGGGTTCAATCTTGCGGTGTCCTTACCCAGTGACAGAAAGGGTTGCAAGGCACGTATTGTATTGTTGCCATCGAGGATAACAAGATGGGGTATTTATCATATTGCATGAATTTATTCCTCTACATCATGTTATCTTGCTTAAGGCGTTACTCTATTTTTAACTTAATACTCTAGATGCATGCTGGATTGCGGTCGATGAGTGGAGTAATAGTAGTAGATGCAGAATCGTTTCGATCTACTTGTCACGGACGTGATGCCTATATACATGATCATACCTAGATAACCTCATAACTATGCTCATTTCTATCAATTGCTCAACAGTAATTTGTTCACCCACCGTAGAATATTTATGCTCTTGAGAGAAGCCACTAGTGAAACCTATGGCCCCCGGGTCTATTCTCATCATATCAATCTCCATCATTTTATTTACTTGCTTTGCTTTTACTTTTTACTTTGCATCTTTATACCAAAAATACCAAAAATATTATCTCTATCAGATCTCACTCTCGTAAGTGACCGTGAAGGGATTGACAACCCCTAATCACGTTGGTTGCGAGTAGCTATCGTTTTGTGTAGGTACGAGGGACTTGCACGTGACCTCCTACTGGATTGATACCTTGGTTCTCAAAAACTGAGGGAAATACTTACGCTACTGTGCTGCATCATCCTCTCCTCTTCGGGGAAAACCAACACAGGCTCGAGACGTAGCAGTCATCACCGAGAAGTGTCCCGATTATTGTCACTTCGTGGTTGTCGGATCATAAAACATAATAGGTGACTATAGACTTGCAAGATAGGATCAAGAACACACATATATTCATGAAAACATAATAGGTTCAGATCTGAAATCATGGCACTCGGGCCCTAGTGACAAGCATTAAGCATAGCAAATTCATAGCAACATCAATCTCAGAACATAGTGGATACTAGGGATCAAACCCTAACAAAACTAACTTGATTACATGGTAAATCTCATCCAACCCATCACCGTCCAGCAAGCCTATGATGGAATTACTCACGCACAGCGGTGAGCATCATGAAATTTGTGATGGAGGATGGTTGATGATGACGACGACGACAAATCCCCCTCTCCGGAGCCCCGAACGGACTCCAGATCAGCCCTCCCGAGAGAGATTAGGGCTTGGTGGCGTCTCCGTGTCGTAAAACGCGATGAAACTTTCTCCCTGATTTTTTTCTCCCCGAGACGGAATATATGGAGTTGGAGTTGACATCGGTGGAGGTCCAGGGGGCCCACGAGATAGGAGGCCGTGCCCTAGGGGGGCGCGCCCCCTGTCTCGTGGACAGGCTGTGGGCCCCCTGGCATTAATTCTTTCACCAAAAATTCTTATTAATTCCAAAAAGTGCCTCCGTGGATTTCCAGGACATTCCGAGAACTTTTCTTTTCTACACAGAATACAACATCATGGCAGTTCTGCTGGAAACAGCGTCAGTCCGGGTTAGTTTCATTCAAATCTTGCAAGTTAGAGTTCAAAACAAGGTTAAAAGTGTTTGGAAAAGTAGATACGTTGGAGACGTATCACATAACAAGATTCACCTGGCGAAGAGCCTCCCTGGCAGCACTTGGCGAGTCATCTGGAGTTTGGTATGCAGCAAACAGTGATGGCTCCAAGGCGGCCGAAGCAGCCACTGGGTCGGATGCATGGAGTTGCACTGGAGCAGTCGACCCTGACAGATGATCAGTCATCAGCGGGTCAACGAATGTGATGTTGGTCCGAATAGGTCTCCAGATCGCTCAACCACCACCTCAAGCACCGGCGTCGACTGAGGGGCTTGAACTTCAATCCTGCTCCCGCTCGAGCCCTTGCCTCCCCTCCTCCCCTCCTTCAGAGGAACTTCTTCTTCATCATCATCAGGAAGCATGACGATGTCTCGTGGAGCTGCAGCAAAAAGAAAAACATAAGAAATTCAACTGACCGACAACTCAATCAACAAAATAAGTTTTGGTCGAGTGGATTTACCAGCTCGGTAGGTGGCCGCGTCATCGGTTTCCTCATCTCCTGGAGCCTTGTCAATACCCATGTCAGTCACGGTAGAGGTTAGGCTGGAAAGATACATGATCCATTCAGTCAGAACAGAATAATCAGTCGGCAAAGATAAGCATAGGAAAGATGCTCACCCTGAGGCAACAGGTGCGTCCATCTTGATCCTCGGCAGAGTCTTCCGAGCCTTTGGAGGAGCAACCTTGGGCTGCTTGGCGATTTTCTCTATTGGCTCCGGAGTCGATGTCCGGGTGCACTTCTGCGTTTGGGTGCTTGGGGCCACGTTCTTTCCATGCCCGCCTGCCGGGTCATGGTGTTGCTTGGATCGGCGTTCAGGGCGAGGCGGCGAGTCGACTGCCTCCTCGTCGTCTGATTCCTCGATTTCCTCCTCGTCTTCTTTGTCTAAAGATTCCCATTCGCCGCCCTCCTCCGCACTGGCCTCTCCCTCCTGGTCTTTCTCCAGAACTTGTTCACCATTGGGCATCGAATACATGTCAGTAAAAACCTACAAGACATGAAGTCGAGTAAAAGTTAGTCAGGCTCAAGAGCAGTCGGTATGTGTATTCAAAAACAGTCAGAACGGAGGACACACCTTGTCAGGCTGATTGTCATCACTGGAGGGGACGACTCTCCTGGCTCCTCTAAGGTTGTCGTTGTTGCCTGTAATGCTCTTCAACCACATTGCCACTGTCTTGGTCGGTACTTCTTCTGGGTGAACCCGAGCAGTGTCGTCAGCCCCAGAGTACATCCACATGGGATGGTCACGGGCCTGGAGAGGCTGGATGCGTCGATTGAGGAATACTTCCAGCAGGTCCATGCCAGTGACGCCCTGATTGATCAGTTGGACCACCCTCTCAACTAGCATGTTTGTCTTCACGCTCTCAGCAGCAGTCACTTTCAGTGAAGAAGGAGTCTGAACACGGTCAAAGGTGAAGTGAGGAAGTCCGGTCGACTGACCTGGAGATGCAAGGTCCTGGTAGTAGAACCAGGTCGACTGCCAGCCCCTAACCGATTCAGGAAGAGCCATGGAAGGGAAAGAGCTCCTCTGCCTCTTCTGGATACCCAAACCCCCACACATCTGAATGACATGGGTTTTCTCGTCGCTCGTGTTTGCTTTCTTCACCGATTGAGAACAAATGGTAAAAATATGCTTGAAAAGACCCCAATGCGGTCGACACCCCAGAAAGTTCTCGCACATAGACACGAATGCAGCAAGGTACGTGATGGTATTGGGAGAAAAGTGATGGAGTTGGGCACCGAAGAAGTTCAAGAAGCCCTGGAAGAAGGGGTGCGGAAGAAGCGAGAAGCCCCGGTCGACGTGGGTGGCGAGCAATACACACTCACCCGATCGAGGCTGCGGCTCCATCTCCCCCTCCGGCAGCCTCGCTGCGCCCTTGGCGATCAGCCCGGACTCCACGAGCTCGTCCAGATCTTCCTGCCGGAGCGAGGACCGGATCCAATCGCCCTGGATCCAACCTGGCGGCAGCACCGAGCGCGACGACGACCCGCGATTCTGCTTCTTGCTCTTCGCCGCCCCCGTCGCCTTCTTCGTGCATTCCAGTGCCGCCGTCTTATCCTTCACCATGGTGGTGGAGCAGCGACGTCGAGAGCGTTGGAGCCGGATGCAGCGGAGAAGCAGAAGAAGAAGGGGGAAAATAGACGCGCACAGTGCAGGCGCCTCGGCTCCATCGCCTTATAAAGGGCCGCTTCCGAGTGGCTGACGCGTGGGCCCAAGCGATCCTGTCAAAAACCCGCAACAGTCGCACGCGACGTACGTGGCAAAATGTGGCGTGGAGATCGACGCGCTCCTGCTTTATCCACCCCGCTTACTTCGGCACTCTCCCTCCCGCGCGCTTCCCCGAAAATTCAAATCTGTGAAATCCGAGATGCACTGCAATCAATCGCGCCAAAAATTCTGCGCCCCGAAACAACACTCAACAGATGATGTAAAAAATTCACTCGACAACTTTCTGAATTGATCAAGGCGACTGAACCAAAGCTGAAGTTCCAACGTGAGTCTTCCATCCTGTGTAAAACACTCGTGAGGCGCAAGGCTCAAACCAAGATCAACTTCAACCTTCTTTCCACTCGAACCTTAATCCGTCGGGGGCTAATGATGAGGATACGGACCTAGGGTAGGGTCACAGGCCTGACCTATACGCCCTACCCAAGGTCACTACCCTAGAAGCAAAGAAGTCCAAGAGGCAACAAGGAATACCCAGGGAAGGCGTCGAGTGCAATCCAATCGACCAACCATATCACTCGGGTATCCCTCTTACTTGATGTCACTCGACCATACAAGGAACCACTCGACCTACTGAAGACCAGGAGTTACTCAGCACTGTAGCGGTCAGGCGTTCACTCCGTAGTCCTTAAGATCATTAATAGCCCTTATGGCTGGTGTTATCAGTAACGCCCTGTCTTCACGTACATTGAACCCCTTGTAAAGGGAGGATGGTTGGGGTCCTGGCGCACTCTATATAAGCCACCCCCTCCTCTGGCATAAGGGTTCGCATCCCCTGTAACACCACTCACATATAATTCAGTCGACCGCCTCCGGACACCGAGACGTAGGGCTTTTACTTCCACTGTGAAGGGCCTGAATTCATAAATCCTGTGTGTACAACTTCACCATAGCTGAGATCTTGCCTCTCCATACCTACCCCTCATTCTACTATCAGTCTTAGGACCACGACACTGATGCTTTTCATGGATTTAGCGCTAAATATGGACTTGACTCTGAGATAGTAGCTTCTTTCTGTGAATCTTTTGCTACTCACATTGATCTCCCTAAGGAGAAGTGGTTTAAATATAATCCTCCCGTTGAAGTAAAAGTAGTTGCACCTATTACAGTTGAAGAAAAGACTATCACTTATAATGATCCTATTGTTCCTACTACTTATGTTGAGAAACCACCCTTCCCTGTTAGGATAAAGGATCATGCTAAAGCTTCAACTGTTGTTCATAAAAGTAATACTAGAACATATACACTCTTTGAGCAAATTAAAGTTAAACCTAGTATTGCTATGGTTAAAGATCTCTTGGCTGATAATATAGATGGGCATGTCATTTACTTCTGTGAGGAAGTTGCTAATATTGCTAAACCCGATGCTAAGATACATAGACCTGTTGCAGGCATGCCTGTTAAAATAGGATATCGTTATTATCATGGCTTATGTGATATGGGTGCTAGTGCCAGTGCAATACCTATTTCCTTATATAATGAAATTATGCATGATATTGCACCCGCTGAGTTGGAAGATATTGATGTTACAACTACTTGCCAATAGAGATACTATTTCACCATTTGGGATTGTTAGAGATGTTGAAGTCTTGTGTGGGAAAGTTAAATATCCTGCCGATTTTCTTGTTCTTGGTTCCCCACAAGATAGCTTTTGTCCCATTATATTTGGTAGACCCTTCTTGAATACTGTTAATGCTAAGATTGATTGTGTAAGGGATGTTGTTACATTGGCTTGGGGGATATGAAACATGAGTTTAACTTTGCCAAATTTCGTAGACAACCCCATGATAAAGAATTGCCTAGTAAATATGAAATTATTGGTCTTTCTTCTATTGACGTGCCTCCTACTGATCCGTTAGAACAATATGTGCTAGACCATGAAAATGATATGTTTATGAATGAAAGAAGGGAAATAGATGAAGTATTCCTTAAACAGGGTCCTATTCTGAAACACAACTTGCCTGTTGAAATCCTAGGGGATCCTCCTCCACCCAAGGGTGATCCCGTGTTCGAGCTGAAACCATTACCTGATAATATTAAATATGCTTATCTTGATGAAAAGAAGATATATCCTGTTATTATTAGTGCTAAACTTTCAGAGCAGGAAGAGGAAAGATTATTGAAAACTTTGAAGAAGCATTGTGCTGCTATTGGATATACTCTGGATGACCTCAAGGGCATCAGTCCCACTCTATGCCAACACAAAATTAAATTGGACGAAGATGCCAAACCAGTTAGAGATCATCAACGATAATTGAATCCTAAGATGAATGAAGTGGTAAGAAAGGAGATACTAAAGCTCCTTGAGGCAGGTATAATTTATCCCATTGCTGATAGTGATTGGGTAAGTCCTGTCCATTGCGTCCCTAAGAAGGGAGGTATTACTGTTGTTCCTAACGATAAAGATGAATTGATTCTGCAAAGAATTATTACGGGTTATAGGATAGTAATTGATTTTCGTAAATTAAATAAAGCTACTAAGAAAGATCATTACCCTTTACCTTTTATTGATCAAATGCTAGAAAGACTATCCAAACATACACATTCTGCTTTCTGGATGGTTATTCTAGTTTCTCTCAAATACCTATGTCAGCGGACGATCAATCAGAAACTACCTTTACTTGCCATTTTGGTACTTTTTCGTATAGACATATGCCTTTTGGTTTCTGTAATGTACCTACGACCTTTCAAAGATGTATGATGGCTATATTCTCTGACTTTTGTGAAAAGATTTGTGAGGTATTCATGGATGACCTCCGTTTATGGATCCTCTTTTGATGATTGCTTGAGCAACCTTGATCAAGTTTTGCAGAGATGTGAAGACACTAGTCTCGTCTTGAATTGGGAAATGTGTCACTTTATGGTTAATGAAGGCATTGTCTTGGGGCATAAAATTTCTGAAACAGGTATTGAAGTTAATAAAGCTAAATTTGATGCTATTGGAAAGATGCTGTGTCCCAATGACATTAAAGGTATAAGAAGTTTCCTTGGTCATGCCAGTTTTTATAGGAGGTTCACTAAGGAGTTTTCTAAAATCTCTAGGCCTCTGACCAATTTATTGCAAAAAGATATTCCTTTTGTTTTCGATGATGATTGTGTAGAAGCATTTGAAATACTTAAGAAAGCTTTGATCACTGCACCTATTGTTCAGCCACCTGATTGGAATTTACCCTTTCAAATTATGTGTGATGCTAGTGATTATGCTGCAGGTGATGTTCTAGGGCAAAGAGTTGATATGAAATTAAATGTTATCCAGTATGCTAGTAAAACTCTTGACACTGACCAGAGAAATTATGCTACTACTGAAAAAGAATTCTTAGCAGTTGTATTTGCATGTGATAAGTTCAGACCTTATATTGTTGATTCTAAAGTAACTATTCACACTGATCATGTTGCTATTAAATATCTTATAGAAAAGAAAGATGCTAAACCTAGACTTATTAGATGGGTTCTCTTGCTTCTAGAATTTGATTTGCATATTATTGATAGAAAGGGAGCTGAGAACCCCGTTGCAGACAACTTGTCTAGGTTAGAGAATGTTCTTGATGACCCACTACCTGTAAATGATAGCTTTCCTGATGAACAATTAGTGGTCATTAATGCTTCTCGTACTGCTCTATGCTATGCTGATTATGCTAATTATATTGTTGCTAAATTTATACCACCTAGTTTTACATACCAACAAAAGAAAAAGTTCTTTTATGATTTAAGACATTACTTTTGGGATGACCCACACCTTTATAAAGGAGTAGATGGTGTTATTAGACGTTGTGTACCTGAGCATGAACAGGAACAGATCCTATGCAAGTGTCACTCTGAACCATATGGAGGACACCACGCTGCAGATAGAACTGCACATAAGGTACTGCAATCCGTTTTTTATTGGCCTACTCTCTGCCCATAAGTTTGTTTTGTCTTGTGATGAATGTCAAAGAATTGGTTATATTAGTAGACGTCAAGAAATGCCTATGAATTATTCTCTTGTTATTGAACCATTTGATGTTTGGGGCTTTGATTTTATGGGACCTTTTCCTGCCTCCAATGGATATACACATATTTTAGTTGTTGTTGATTACGTTACTAAGTGGGTAGAAGCTATTCCAACTAGTAGTGCTGATCATAACACCTCTATTAAGATGCTTAAAGAAGTTATTTTTCCGAGGTTTGGAATCCCTAGATACTTAACAACGGATGGTGGTTCACATTTTATTCATGGTGCTTTTCATAAAATGCTTGCTAAGTATGATGTTAATCATAGAATTGCATCTCCTTATCACCCACAGTCTAGTGGTCAAGTAGAGTTGAGTAATAGAGAGCTCAAATTAATTTTGCAAAAGACTGTTAATAGATCTAGAAAGAATTGGTCCAAGAAACTTGATGATGCATTATGGGCCTATAAAACTGCATATAAAAATCCTATGGGTATGTCTCCGTATAAGATGGTTTATGGAAAAGCATGTCACTTACCTCTTGAACTTGAACATAAGGCATATTGGGCCATTAAAGAGCTCAACTATGATTTCAAACTTGCCGGTGAGAAGAGGTTGTGTCACATTAGCTCACTTTATGAATGGAGAACACAGGCCTATGAGAATGCCAAGCTGTTCAAAAAAAGTTAAAAGATGGCATGACAAAAGGATACAAAAGCGTGAGTTTAACATAGGTGATTATGTGTTGCTATTCAACTCTCATTTAAGATTTTTTGCACGAAAACTTCTCACTAAATGGGAAGGCCCTTATGTTATCGAGGAGGTCTATCGTTCCGGTGCTATAAAAATCAACAACTTCGAAGGCACAAATCCGAAGGTGGTGAACGGTCAAAGAATCAAACATTATATCTCAGGTAATCCTATAAATGTTGAAACTAATATTATTGAGACCGTAACCCCGGAGGAATAAATAAGAGACACTTTCCAGAACGTTTCATACTCCGAAAAGGAATAGGTATGTGGTACGATAAGTAAACCGACTCCAAAACTGTTCTAATAGCAATTTTTCTCCGTTTTGGAATATTTAAGAATTTACGAAAATAAGAAGTAGTCCGGGAAGGACACGAGGCCTCCACCAGGGTGGAGGGCGCGCCAACCCTTACTGGGCGCGCCCCCTGCCTCGTGGGCACCTCGTGTGCTCTCCGGACTCTGTTTTCTTGCACGATACTTCTTTTGGTCGGTAAAAATTCATTAAATAATCTATATGAAGGTTTTGACCACCGTATCATGCAAAAATATTTTGTCTTTGTTTCGAGTTGTTTCTGCCGTAGATTAGATCAATATGTCGTCCTAGGATTCAGAGGGAGAAAGCTATGTGGTTGATTACCTTGCAGACCCTAAGGTCTACGGGGACTTGGATCATTGTGGCTGGACCACTGAGGAAAAAGAAGACTATGAGCCTAAGAGAAAGGAGGAGACGAGCTCAGATGAAGATGAATTCCCGTTACCTCAACCTGGGGACATGCATGTGGAGTTTAAAAAGTCAAGTCTCCCTGATAGGGAAAAGAAGACCAAGATCGAGTTTATCCCTTTTCGTCTCTTGCAGGAAGACAAACAGGAACTATGCAAAAGGATATTAAGCCTTGAGCGGGAGATTGATGATCTAAGGGAGAAAAATTGCATTCTCAAGCACAAATTAAGGAGGAAACCTACATCATCAACAAATCCATCGTCACCACCTCCGAGGACATAATCACATGGGTATGGGCACTCCCCTTGGCAACTGCCAAGCTTGGGGGAGGTGCCCTGGTATCGTATCAACATCACACTCCTATCTTTACTATTTTACTTAGTTCGATCCCTTTGGTAATATCTAGATCTAGTAGAATAAAGTTTTGGTATGAATTAGTTTTGAGTTTTTCTTTGCGATCCTTCTATGTAATCGAGTTCGTGAGTTATCTATAATAAAGATTAGTGTTGAGTCCGTGAGTTTTTCTTTGCACGATATTTCTTTTATTTCTTTTGTTCTTTCTATTTTCTTGCACGATACTTCTCTTGCTATGACCTTGAGAAAATAGAAAGAATAAAAGAAATAAAAGAGTTCATATTGATTTTATGGATAGTAATGACTTCACATATAAAGAGTATGAGGCATAAAAGTTGTTGAGAGTTGACAAACATAGTTTTGGTCATCGTTGCAATTAATAGGAAGTAATAAAGAAAGAGAGGTTTTCACATATAAATATACTATCTTGGACATCTTTTATGATTGGGAGCACTCATTAAGTATGACATGCTAAAGAGTTGATGTTGGACAAGGAAGACAACGTAATGGGTTAAGTTTTCTCACATCTTAGTTAAAGTATATTGTCATGGATCGTCCAACATGTTGAGCTTGCCTTTACCCCTTATGTTAGCCAAAATTCCTTGCACAAAGTAGAGATACTACTTGTGCTTCCAAATATCCTTAAACCCAGTTTTTGCCATGAGTGTCCACCATACCTACCTATGGATTGAGTAAGATCCTTCAAGTAAGTTGTCGTGTTGCAAGTAATAAAAATTGCTCTCTAAATTTGTATGACTTATTAGTGCAGAGAAAATAAGCTTTATGCGATCGTGTGATATGGAAGTAATAAAAGCGATGGACTGCATAATAAAGGTTCATATCACAAGTGGCAATATAAAGTGACTTTCTTTTGCATTAAGATTTTGTGCATCCAACCCTAAAAGCACATGAAAACATGTGCTTCCCTCTGCGAAGGGCCTATCTTTTACTTTATGCAAGAGTCAAGGTGATCCTCACCTTTCCCTTTTTCATTTTATCCTTTGGCAAGCACCTCGTGTTGGAAAGATCCTGATATATATATCCAACTGGATGTAAGTTAGCATGAACTATTATTGTTGACATCACCCAAAGGTGAGTACTTTGGGGGGTGAAATTATAAGCCCCTATCTTTCTCAGTGTCCAATTAAAACTCCATAACCATAAGTATTGCGTGAGTGTTAGCAATTGTAGAAGACTATATGATAGTTGAGTATGTGGACTTGCTGAAAAGCTCTATTCTTGACTCTTTCCGATGTTATGACAAATTGCAATTGCTTCAATGACTAAGATTTTAGTTTGTTAGTTCTCAATGAAGTTTCTGAACCATACTAGACATTGTGAATAGATTGTTACTTGAGCATAAGAAATCATATGACAAAATCTATATGTTGTTGTCATAAGAATGATCATGATGCCCTCATGTCCGTATTTTATTTTTATCGACACCTCTATCTCTAAACATGTGGACATATTTTTCGATATCGGTTTCCGCTTGAGGACAAGCGAGGTCTAAGCTTGGGGGAGTTGATACATCCATTTTGCATCATGCTTTTATATCGATATTTATTGCATTATGGGTTGTTATTACACGTTATGTCACAATATTTATGGCTATTCACTCTTATTTTACAAAGTTTATCATGAAGAGGGAGAATGCCGGCAGCCGGGATTCTGGGCTGGAAAAGGAGCAAATATTGGAAACCTATTCTGCACAGCTCCAAAAGTCCTGAAACTCCATGGAAGTCATTTTTGGAATTAATAAGAATTATTGAGCAAAGAAAGTACCAGAGGGGGCCCACACCCTGGCCACGAGGGTGGGGGCGCGCCCACCCCTATTAGACGCGCCCCCTGCCTCGTGGGCCCCCTGGTGGCCCTCCGGTGCCCATCTTCTACTATATGAAGTCTCTTACCCTGGAAAAAATCATAAGCAAGATTACGGGACGAAACTCCGGCACCACGAGGCGGAACCAATCTAGGGCTCCGGCGAAGCTGTTCTGCCGGGGAAACTTTTATCCGAGAGGGGAAAATCATCACCATCGTCATCACCAATGATCCTCTCATCGGGAGGGGGTCAATCTCCATGAACATCTTCATCGGCACTATCTCCTCTCAAACCCTAGTTCATCTCTTGTATCCAATCTTGTATCAAAACCACAAATTGGTACCTGTGGGTTGCTAGTAGTGTTGATTACTCCTTGCAGTTGATGCTAATTGGTTTATCTGGTGGAAGATCATATGTTCAGATCCTTAATGCATATTAATACTCCTCTGATCATGAACATGAATATGCTTTGTGAGTAGTTATGTTTGTTCCTGGGGACATGGGTGAAGTCTTGCTATTAGTAGTCATGTGAATTTGGTATTCATTCGATATTTTGATGAGATGTATGTTGTGTCTCCTCTAGTGGTGTTATGTGAACGTCGACTACATGACACTTCACCATTATTTGGGCCTAGATGAATGCATTGGGAAGTAATAAGTAGATGACGGGTTGCTTGAGTGATAGAAGCTTAAACCCTAGTTTATACGTTGCTTCGTAAGGGGCTGATTTGGATCCACTAGTTTCATGCTATGGTTAGGTTTACCTTAATACTTTTGTAGTTGCGGATGCTTGCAATAGGGGTTAATCATAAGTGGGATGCTTGTCCAAGAAAGGGCAGCACCCAAGCACCGGTCCACCCACATATCAAATTATCAAAGTAACGAACGCGAATCATATGAGCGTGATGAAAACTAGCTTGACGATAATTCACATGTGTCCTCGGGAGCTCTTTTCTCATTATAAGAAATTGTCCAGGCTTGTCCTTTGCTACAAAAAGGATTGGGCCACCTTGCTGCACCTTATTTACTTTCATTGCTTGTTACTCGTTACAAATTATCTTATCACAAAACTATTTGTTACCTACAATTTTAGTGCTTGCAGAGAATACCCTACTAAAAACCGCTTATCATTTCCTTCTGCTCCTCGTTGGGTTCGACACTCTTACTTATCAAAAGGACTACAATAGATCCCCTATACTTGTGGGACATCAACTGCTAATACTTGAGAATATTCTTTGGCTCCCCTTGTGTCGAATCAATAGATTTGGGTTGGATACTCTACCCTCAAAAACTGTTGTGATCGCCTATACTTGTGGGTTGTCAAGACTATTTTCTGGCGCCGTTGCCGGGGAGCATAGCTCTATTCTTTGAGTCACTTGGATTTATATCTATTGATCACTATGAGGAATCTGAAAGATGAAATAACTAACATTTTTCCCTCATCTACGAGGGGAGGTAAGGAACTGCCATCTAGCTCTGCACTTGATTCACCTTTTGTTTTGAGTAAACTTGCGACACCTACTCCTGCTATCAATTCTGATATGTCACATGTTATTGATGATGCCACTTCTGCTATGCATGATGCTTATGATGAAACTACTTCTATGCTTGATAATACTGTGCCATTAGGTGAATTTCTTGATGAACAACTTGCTAGGGTTAGAGAGAATGAAATTATTGAAACAGATAATATTGATGAAAGTGATGATGAAGATTCTCCCCCTAGATATGAATTGCCTGATGTGCCTGAGGGTTATGTTATGGATGAAGAAACTGCTCGAGACCTTTTTGCTTGCAAAGATAGATATGATCTTAAGAAATTTTTAGCTAAGCTGAAAGAAAAGTCTTTGAATGCTAGAATGAAATATGACCCTGCTTTTTCTACTTCACCTATCTGTATTTCTGATAAGGATTATGATTTCTCTCTCGATCCTGAGTTAATTACTTTGGTTGAATCTGATCCTTTTTATGGCTATGAATCTAAAACTGTTGTGGCACATCTTACTAAATTGAATGATATAGCCACCCTATTCACTCATGAGGAAAAAATTCTTTACTACTATATCCTTAAGTTATTTCCGTTCTCATTAAATATTTTCCCGCTCATAAGAAACAAGCTGCCTTAAGGGAAATATGTATTTTTGTGCAAATTGAAGAAGAGAGTCTCCCACAAGCCTGATCATCCTCTCAAGAAAAACGAAATACTTGATATCTTTTATAATGGACTAACCGATGCTTCCAGAGACCACCTGGATAGTTGTGCTGGTTGTGTTTTCAGGGAAAGAAATGTTGAGCAAGCTGAATTGCTATTGAATAATATATTGAGTAATGATAATGATTGGACACTTCCTGAACCAACTCCTAAGCCAACTCGGAAGAAAAGGGGTATTCTATTTCTCAGTCCTGAAGATATGCAAGAGGCAAAGAAATCTACGAAAGAAAAGGGTATTAAAGGTGAAGATGTTAAGAATTTACCACCTATTGAAGAAATACATGGTCTTAATAACCCGACACAGGTAGTAAAGGTAGATTCTCTCTATAGATTTGATCAAGGTGATATTCCTCGTAATAAGTCTACTAGTCAATGCTTGGATGAGTTTGATAATTTTATTGTGAAACAAGAAAACTTCAATGCTTATGTTGCTAGACAATTGAAACGTAATGCTTATATGATTGAACACTTGAGTGATTATATGTCTAGAGTTAAAGGTGACCTTAAACTTATTAGTAAATATGCTTCTATGGTTACCCCTCAGGTAGAACAAGTGCTTAAAGCACAAGATGATTTGCTCAATGAATTAAATAATAAGAAAAATGATAATGTTGTTAGAGTTGTGACTAGAGGGGGTAAAATTACTCAGGAACCTTTGTATCCTGAGGGCCACCCTAAGAGAGTTGAGCAAGATTCTCAGAGAACTAATGTTAATGCACCTAGTCCTTCTAAGAATAAGAAAAAGAAAAATGATAGGACTTTGCATGCTTCTAGTGAACCTATTGTTGACACACCTAAGAATCCCAATGATATTTCTATTTCTGATGCTGAAACACAGTCTAGTAATGGACATGAACCTAGAGATAATGAGGATGTTCATGTTGATGCTCAACCTACCAATAACAATGATGTAGAGATTGAACCTGTTGTTGATCTTGATAACCCACAATCAAAGAATCAAGGTTATGATAAGAGAGACTTCGTTTCTAGCAAGCACGGTGAAGAAAGAGAACCATGGGTTCAAAACCCATGCCTTTTCCTCCTAAACCATCCAAGAAAAAGGATGATGAGGATTTTGAGCACTTTTCTCAAATGATTAGACCTATCTTTTTGCGTATGTGTTTAACTGATATGCTTAAAATAAATCCTAATGCTAAGTATATGAAAGATATTGTTAAAAATAAAAGAAAGATACTGGAAGCTAAAATTTCCACCATGCTTGCCAATTATACTTTTAAAGGTGGAATACTAAAGAAACTAGGAGATCCAGGAGTACCAACTATACCATGCTCCATTAAAAGAAACTATGTTAAAACAGCTTTATGTGATCTTGGAGCCGGTGTTAGTGTTATGCCTCTCTCTTTATATCGTAGACTTGATTTGAATAAGTTGACACCTACTGAAATATCTTAGCAAAGGGACGATAAATCAACTGCTCTACCTGTCGGTATTTGTGAGGATGTGCCTGTTGTGGTTGCAAACGTTACTATTTTAACGGACTTTGTTATTCTTGATATTCCCGAGGACGATAATATGTCAATTATCCTTAGTAGACCCTTTTTGAATACTGTAGGGGCTTTATTGATTGCAACAAAGGCAATGTCACTTTTCATGTTAATGGTAATGAGCATACGGTACACTTTCCAAGGAAACAACCTCAAGTTCACAGTATCAATTCTATTGGAAAATTTTCAATGATTACTATTGGAGGTTTTGAATTCCCTCTTCCTACTATCAAGAAGAAATATGATATTCTTATTGTTGGGGACATGCATATCCCCGTTGAGGTAATTGTGACGCCCGGATAATTAAGCTACAGTGATCCCACGCTAATGGTGCCACGTCACCACGATTACTGCTGCTAAGCTATCGTTAGGACAAAACCGGTCCAAAATTCAAAATTCAAATTAATGATAACAATAAAAGTTTTCAAAAATTAAAACAAAAATGTTTGGATTGTACTAAATATTACAAAGGTAATTATGGTGCAACAAACCCATTTTTATAAAATGCCTAAGTAATTTAAAACGATTTAAAACAGAAAAGTAAAATAAATAAAAAGTATAAAAAAAACTAAACAAAAGAAAAGGGACCCCCCAATGGGCCAACCGGCCCAGCTAACAGCAGGCCATCAACCCCACTGGGCCAACCCACCAGGCCCAGCCGGCCACACCTTATCCCCTCACCCCCCGCAAACCCTAACCACCCACACCCCCACTCGCTCTCTCCCCTCACCCCCCGCAAACCCTAACCACCCACACCCCCACGACGCCGTTCGCCCCCCTCCCTCGCGCCCGTGCCACGGCCTCCCCCTCACCGGAGATCCCCACCTCGCCAGACGCCTCGAAGCTCCTCCCCTCGCCTCTGCCCCGCCCTCGATTCAGATCGGGGCGCGTCCCCGCCGCCACCACGCCGTCGTCCCGAACCCCGCCGTCATCGTTCGCTGGGCTACCTCGTCCTCGTCGCCCCGACCTCATCTCCTCCCCGACAGGTGCCCTCGCGCCGTCGCCGTTCGCCATCACTGCCGCCCGAAGACCCGCCGTCGCCGGAGCACCACCACCACCCGGACGCCTTCGCCGGACTGCTTCCTCGTTGCCCGGTCGTCTCCGTCCTCCGTCCCAAGCCCCATTGCCCTGAACCCAACGGCCCCCTGTGAGCCGCCCCTCCCCTTCTCTCTGCCTCCCTCACCCGCCTGCTATGTTCGCCGTGGCCGCGCCGTGCTCACGCCGTGCCCGCGGACGCCGCCGCCCCGCCCGGCGCCCCGCCGTGGCGGCTTCCCAGATCCCTCCGCCTCCCTACTATTGCCTGCCCCGCCCCGGGCTACCGTGCCTGCCACTGCCATGCTGGCCGCCTCCGCCGGGGCTCCTCGATGGCTGCCGCGCCGCGGCCGTCTGTCGGTGGCGCCCGGTGGCCTCGCCCCGTTTTCCCCCGTGTCGGGCTCGCCCCCCCCCCCCCCCCCACTCGGGCCATCGCTCGTTCGGGTGGCGCCCGTAACCCGCATGCCCGCATAGGCTCCAGTGGCCCTATGACAATGGGCCCCACTCCAAAACGTTTAAAAAAGCGAAATAAAAATAAATATATAATTAATTAATTAATTAATTAATTAATTAATAATTAAAATAGTTAATGAATTAATTAAGTTAATTAATCATGTTTAATTAATCTAATTAAGTAGATAGTTTAATTAAACCCTAATTAGACTAATAAGTCAATGACGAATCGGACCCACAAGTCAGGTTGACCAGTCAACTCTGTTGACTGCTGATGTCAGCATGACATCATGCTGATGTCATTAAATCATTTTCAAATTAATTAAATAATTAATTAAATTCCAGAAATTAGTAAAATCTTTAGAAAATCATATCTTTTAATCCGTAACTCAGATTAAAATACTTTCTACATGAAAGTTGCTCAGATCAACGAGACGAATTCGGATACGCAGTCCGTTCGTCCGCCATACCCCCCTAACCTATCGAACTCGCAACTTTCCCCCTCCGGCTCCTCTGCCCGAAAACGCGAAACACTGGGAATACTTTCCCGGATGTTTTCCCCCTTCACCGGTATCACCTCATACCGCGTTAGGGCACCCCTAGCACCGTTACTTGTCATGTCATGCATCGATATGCATCTGTTTGCAAGGTATTCATTGTTTCTTCCCCCTCTTCTCTCTGGTAGACTACGAGACCGACGCTGCTGCTGCCCAGTTCGACTACGGAGTTGACGACCCCTCTCTCTTGCCAGAGCAACCAGGAAAGCCCCCCCCCCCCTTGATCACCAGATATCGCCTATTCTCCTCTATAGTGCTTGCATTAGAGTAGTGTAGCATGTTACTGCTTTCCGTTGATCCTATTCTGATGCATAGCCTGACATTGTTGCTACATCTGTTGATACCTTACCTGCAATCCTAAATGCTTAGTATAGGATGCTAGTTTATCATCATTGGCCCTACATTCTTGTTAGTCTGCCTTGCTATACTATTGGGCCGTGATCACTCGGGAGGTGATCACGGGTATATACTATACATACATACATACTGTATAGATGGTGACTAAAGTCGGGTCAGCTCGATGAGTACCCGCAAGTGATTCTGATGAGGGGGCTGAAAGGACAGGTGGCTCCATCCCGGTAGAGGTGGGCCTGGGTTCCCGACGGCCCCTGACTGTTACTTTGTGGCGGAGCGACAGGGCAGGTTGAGACCACCTAGGAGACAGGTGGGCCAGGCCCTGTTCGGCGTTCGCCGATACTTAACACGCTCAACGAGATCTGGGTATTTGATCTGAGTCTGGCCATTTGGTCTATACGCACTAACCATCTATGCGGGAGTAGTTATGGGTATCCCGACGTCGTGGTATCAGCCGAAGCACTTCGTGACGTCAGCGACTGAGCAGCGCGCGCCGGATTGGAACGTAAGCCTGCTCTTGTATTAAGGGGGCTAGTTCTGCTTCCGGCCGCGTACGCAACGTGCAAGTGTGCAATGGGCGATGGGCCCAGACCCCTGCGCGCGTAGGATTTAGACCGGCGTGCTGACCTCTGTTGTGCCTAGGTGGGGCTGCGACGTGTTGATCTTCCGCGGCCGGGCATGACCCAGAAAAGTGTGTCCGGCCAAATGGGATCAAGCGTGTTGGGTTATGTGGTGCACCCCTGCAGGGAAGTTAATCTATTCGAATAGCCGTGATCTTCACTAACAGGATGACTTGGAGTTGTACCTTGACCTTATGACAACTAGAACCGGATACTTAATAAAACACACCCTTCCAAGTGCCAGATACAACCCGGTGATCGCTCTCTAACAGGGCGACGAGGAGAGGATTGCCGGGTAGGATTATGCTATGCGATGCTACTGGAGATGCTACTTGGAGATGCTACTTGGAGATGCTACTTGGAGATGCTACTTGGAGGACTTCAATCTACTCTCTTCTACATGCCGCAAGACGGAGGCTGCCAGAAGCGTAGTCTTCGATAGGACTAGTTATCCCCCTCTTATTCTGGCATTCTACAGTTCAGTCCACTGATATGGCCTCCTTACACATATACCCATGCATATGTAGTGTAGCTCCTTGCTTGCGAGTACTTTGGATGAGTACTCACGGTTGCTTTCTCCCCCCTTTTCCCCCTTTCCTTTCTTTCTGGTTGTCGCAACCAGATGCTGGAGCCCAGGAGCCAGACGCCACCGTCGATGACGACTACTACACTGGAGGTGCCAACTACTACGTGCAGCCTGCTGACGACGACCAGGAGTAGTTTAGGAGGATCCCAGGCAGGAGGCCTGCGCCTCTTTCGATCTGTATCCCAGTTTGTGCTAGCCTTCTTAAGGCAAACTTGTTTAACTTATGTCTGTACTCAGATATTGTTGCTTCCACTGACTCGTCTATGATCGAGCACTTGTATTCGAGCCCTCGAGGCCCCTAGCTTGTATTATGATGCTTGTATGACTTATTTATGTTTTTAGAGTTGTGTTGTGATATCTTCCCATGAGTCCCTGATCTTGATCGTACACGTTTGCGTGCATGATTAGTGTACGATTGAATCGGGGGCGTCACAAGTTGGTATCAGAGCCGACTGCCTGTAGGAATCCCCCTTCCAACTCCTTGGCCGAAGTCGAGTCTAGACTTTACAAAACCTTTACTAACATGGCTGTGCGGCCCATGGGCCCACATCGCCATTGGGTGGTATTAGGATCTTTTACTTCTCGACCTCTAACTCTGGGACTCTGATCTCTCTTCTATTCGGGTTTAAATGATTTTGCTAAATCTAACATTAGGATCTCGTTATCACTTTCACCCGGAGAGCCCCTTACTATTGATGATCGTCTGCTGCACCAGAAGACCCTGAAGATACCCTCCGCTGTTAAACCGAGAACTTGTGTTCATCGCATTTGCAATTCTCCTTCCACCATAAAACCTTATGGATAACTACTTGCAGTTGTTATTCTTACATTCATCCCCAGTGGTCTTGTTATTACAAGATACCCTGAAAAACTCGTCGTTGTTTCGATAATCCTTTGAGCTTACTGCCTTGCTGTGCTTTGTCACCTGAATACCCCTACGGTTAATTCTCGCATTTATCGAGTACCCGCTCATTCCCCAGTTGTTCATGTGATACACAAAAGTCTTCGAAATACCATTCAATATTCCGAAAATCCTCAGCAACCTATTGCTCTGGAATTTCTTGTTTGCTTTCATTATGATTAATCCCATAAGTGTAGTAATCATATTGGCATCCTTTGTCACCATCATTTTTGAGTCCACGTTGTGAATGTTCACAGTCATCAGTCGAGTCCTAGGGTTAACTTTCTGGCTCAGACTTCATTTTGAACATGAGCTGGTTCTCGACCAAACTATCTGTCGTCGATTGTGCCTCTGGTATATTCTAATGATCCATCCTTGATCAGAATGTCTGCTTCTGATCCTTTGTTTTGGAAATCATAATTTCTTTGCATTTAAGCTTTGAATTATTCAGATGATTCCATAACCTGTTGCATTTGCATTCCTTCCTCTTCTGGATGAGTATCGATACTCACATCAGATCCTTGGTGGACCATCAAGTCTTTTGTTGGATTGTTATCCGACAGTGTCCTTCACATTTGATCACTTTGTGAGATCTTCCCCTGATACATAATGCCTTTGTTAAGTTGTATCCTCTGCTTGGCCAACCATGCTCTGCTTTCGGGCTTGTGTTATTTACTCTTGAAACTTGTGGTATATGTTTCTAAGAAGCCCCTATGGGTTGAACATATGCCTTCTCTAAACCGAGTGAACCCGAAAGTTTCCATGAGTCATACACTTCTAGTATTTTGCCAAATGAAATTTCAACACTACAACTTCTTCGAAAGTGAGAAGTGAATGAAAGGTTATGCATTGGAGAAGTGGGAGTCGACCTTGAACTTTGTGTTCATGCCCATGGACACGATGTAGATCTTATCGTTAAAGCTTCTCTTAGATTAAATTATTCCGTTGGTATAAGTTCATCTTATATCTGGGATCTGACCATTTTCAATCGTGGTTCCGACCATATTCTCCTTTAAATACCGTTTCGCGTGCAAGTTTAAGCGCTTGTCTTCTGTAGAGCAATACCCCAGTCCAACCTCTACTTTGATCTGTCATAAAGTATTACCCCCTCTGGTATCTCGAGATTATCACGGAACTACATAACTTCCTATGAGTTCTTCTTCAAGTATTATTGACTTTCGCTGCATCATCATTTGACTTGATGTCATCGCCAACCGACTACATCTTCATGAAATCTCTTGACAAATGTGTCGTGGTCATCATCAACATCCCGAGCTCTTCCAAGATATATATCGAATTCTTGATGAGAAATACCATCCTCGCCCCTCAATGGTTTGTGTTATCACCGACCACCTTATTGCCTTCCGTTCAACACAAACTTATTCGTGTTTTGTGTTATACCTTGAGATCCTTGCTATCCCGCATTTGTTCTTCTTTACCTTGGAATATTACCACCTTTTATGTTAAGAATGTCGTGGTAATTTTACCACCTCTTGAGAATTCTTGATATAGTAATATCTCTCGCCTTTTGCGTTCATTTCTTGGTCTCCGTGTTAATTCTAACCGGAATACCGACAAATGGTATGTGATGTGTAAATTCTAAACTTCTAGCAACCCTATTTGCTTTGAAGTTATTGGTCTACAGTTCCATTCTAAGTCTATTGCTTATTGAATCATCATTCGAACATTGATCGTGCTACCTAGTCTAGATTCCTGGGTGCACCCTTCTATCATTGTTCAGTTGTGTATGTTTCCCTCGAGCATACATCATTATATCATTTGATCCGACAAATGATATTTCATTGTTCACATAATTGTGGAAATCAAATCCTTTGGAAATCTTAATGATTTGTTGCTGAGCCTATCAGCCACCTCATCCTCTCCTTGGTTTAATGATGAACTCCTGTTGCGGAACTCGCTTCCATAGTTCAATTCTAGAGAATCTTAAAATGTCATCTTGACAATTTGTGTTGCACTTTCTTCTCAGGTATCCTGAAATCTGAGTTATCCTAACACCATTCAGATATGAATCTCAGTCAGATATGATGGTTGGAACATATTTCCAAGAGTTATAACATTGGTCTTTATGTGACCCAGTAAGGTGATGTCGTGCCTAGCACACCTGTTCCGAGGACCTATCATTATAGTTCCTTTTTAACAAGGTTAACCATTCTTCCATGAGGAAATTGTAAGACTTATTCTACAAGTTATTCCTGATGGATCCTTTGTGTTTCCAAAGTCTGATCTTCACAGGATGACCATGTCAATGCTATCTCGAAGCATGTCTATGGTACTCTGAATTTCAACAAGAACATTTGAAGCCCAATGCTAAATGTTTCCTGCTCTATTATCCAAACACCGTTGTATGGATAATGTCATGAAAATCTCTCTCCCCTACCTAAAGATTTTTCTATCTTATATCCTGTCATGGATATCATGCTCAGCTTGTCCTTGGGAAGGATATACCCTTGAAATATGTTGAAATATGTGTTTAAACACATTTTTCTTTCCATTGTTCTGATTAAATAGGATAGACACTTTTCCCTTTCCATTGGTTTGTTTAAACCCTTTCTATGATCTATATGATATAAGCAGTAATAATTCCCTGCTTGTGCAAACACCTTGCTGTACAACTCTGTCAGTAAGACCCTGTTGCTATTGTTGATGACATTCCGGTAGCCACCGATGGACAAGAACTTTGCCTATTGGTCCACCTCGTTTTCGACGAGCAGGAAAATGGTTCTCTTCATCCCTCGCCCTTGGTACCGATGTTGTTGCCGACATAATAGACGGGCCACCCTCTGACATGCCTTGCTTACATGATCGTGCAAGACGTCACCCCTCTTCCTACATTTAACCCACATGGTGGACCCATAATCCACAGTTCCACAGGATCGAAACCTGACTCACCTGTACAATCCTGTTTCTAATGGTTATTCCCATGCTTGGCTTTGTATTTAACTCACGGCCACCTTCCTAGTGCTCTACTCTGGTATCAGACGCTATACTTACTCTCGCTGCTCTGAACCCCTTTCTCACTCTGGTTCGAACTTCGAGCAACTATCTATCTGCTTGGAACCTCTTATTGTACCTTCGAACCTCACTCTCGATGTGTTTTATTTGTTCAACTCGAGAGGTACTCATATACTCATTCATGGGTTAATCCCAGATTATTACCCTTATAGCATTCTGTCATTGCCGATCTACCCCGTTACCTATTCGTAAGTACGATGAAGATCCCGAAGAAAGGATGTCGACTTCATCATGATGACCGGCAGCAAAGGAATGAAGACATCAATGTAATGGATCGACCTCTTCGAGAAGAGCAACTATGACCGAGAAGAATCACTAGAATTTCGTAACCAGAACTTTCCCCCTTACTCCCGGTCCTAAATCTCGGGACGAGATTTCTTGTAGTAGAGGAGAATTGTGACGCCCGGATAATTAAGCTACAGTGATCCCACGCTAATGGTGCCACGTCACCACGATTACTGCTGCTAAGCTATCGTTAGGACAAAACCTGTCCAAAATTCAAAATTCAAATTAATGATAACAATAAAAGTTTTCAAAAATTAAAACAAAAATATTTGGATTGTACTAAATATTACAAAGGTAATTATGGTGCAACAAACCCATTTTTATAAAATGCCTAAGTAATTTAAAACGATTTAAAACAGAAAAGTAAAATAAATAAAAAGTATAAAAAACTAAACAAAAGAAAAGGGAACCCCCCCAATGGGCCAACCGGCCCAGCTAACAGCAGGCCATCAACCCCACTGGGCCAACCCACTAGGCCCAGCCGGCCACACCTTATCCCCTCACCCCCCGCAAACCCTAACCACCCACACCCCCACTCGCTCTCTCCCCTCCCCCCCGATCCAGTTTTGGATCAGGATCGGGCCGACGCCCCGCCCCCCCCCCCCCCCCCCCACGACGCCGTTCGCCCCCCTTCCTCGCGCCCGTGCCACGGCCACCCCCTCACCGGAGATCCCCACCTCGTCAAACGCCTCGAAGCTCCTCCCCTCGCCTCTGCCCCACCCTCGATTCAGATCGGGGCGCGTCCCCGCCACCACCACGCCGTCGTCCCGAACCCCGCCATCATCATTCGCCGGGCTACCTCGTCCTCGTCGCCCCGACCTCATCTCCTCCCCGACAGGTGCCCTCGCGCCGTCGCCGTTCGCCATCACTGCCGCCCGAAGACCCACCGTCGCCGGAGCACCACCACCACCCGGACGCCTTCGCCGGACTGCATCCTCGTCGCCCGGTCGTCTCCGTCCTCCGCCCCAAGCCCCGTTGCCCCGAACTCTACGGCCCCCTATGAGCCGCCCCTCCCCTTCTCCTCTCTGCCTCCCTCACCCGCCTGCTATGTTCACCGTGGCCGCGCCGTGCTCACGCCGTGCCCGCGGACACCGCCGCCCCGCCTGGCGCCCCGCCATGGCCGCGTCCCGGATCCCTCCGCCTCCCTACTATTGCCTGCCCCGCCCCGAGCTACCGTGCCTGCCACTGCCATGCTGGCCGCCTCCGCCGGGGCTCCTCGATGGCTGCCGCGCCGCGGCCGTCTGTCGGTGGCGCCCGGTGGCCTCGCCCCGTTTTCCCCCCTGTCGGGCTCGCCCCCCCCCCCCCCCCCCCCACTCGGGCCATCGCTCATTCGGGTGGCGCCCGTAACCCGCACGCCCGCATAGGCTCCAGTGGCCCTATGACAATGGGCCCCACTCCAAAACGTTTAAAAAACAAAATAAAAATAAATATATAATTAATTAATTAATTGATAATTAATTAATTAATAATTAAAATAGTTAATGAATTAATTAAGTTAATTAATCAGGTTTAATTAATCTAATTAAGTAGATAGTTTAATTAAACCCTAATTAGACTAATAAGTCAATGACGAATGGGACCCACAAGTCAGGTTGACCAGTCAACTCTGTTGACTGCTGATGTCATTAAATCATTTTCGAATTAATTAAATAATTAATTAAATTCCAGAAATTAATAAAATCTTTAGAAAATCATATCTTTTAATCCGTAGCTCGGATTAAAATACTTTCTACATGAAAGTTGCTCAGATCGACGAGACGAATTCGGATACGCAGTCCGTTCGTCCGCCATACCCCCCTAACCTATCGAACTCGCAACTTTCCCCCTCCGGCTCCTCTGCCCGAAAACGCGAAACACCGGGAATACTTTCCCGGATGTTTTCCCCCTTCACCGGTATCACCTCATACTGCGTTAGGGCACCCCTAGCACCGTTACTTGTCATGTCATGCATCGATATGCATCTGTTTGCAAGGTATTCATTGTTTCTTCCCCCTCTTCTCTCTGGTAGACTACGAGACCGACGCTGCTGCTGCCCAGTTCGACTACGGAGTTGAAGACCCCTCTCTCTTGCCAGAGCAACCAGGCAAGCCCCCCCCCCCCTTGATCACCAGATATCGCCTATTCTCCTCTATACTGCTTGCATTAGAGTAGTGTAGCATGTTACTGCTTTCCGTTGATCCTATTCTGATGCATAGCCTGACATTGTTGCTACATCTGTTGATACCTTACCTGCAATCCTAAATGCTTAGTATAGGATGCTAGTTTATCATCATTGGCCCTACATTCTTGTCAGTCTGCCTTGCTATACTATTGGGCCGTGATCACTCGGGAGGTGATCACGGGTATATACTATACATACATACATACTGTACAGATGGTGACTAAAGTCGGGTCAGCTCGATGAGTACCCGCAAGTGATTCTGATGAGGGGGCTGAAAGGACAGGTGGCTCCATCCCGGTAGAGGTGGGCCTGGGTTCCCGACGGCCCCCGACTGTTACTTTGTGGCGGAGCGACAGGGCAGGTTGAGACCACCTAGGAGACAGGTGGGCCTGGCGCTGTTCGGCGTTCACGGATACTTAACACGCTTAACGAGATCTGTGTATTTGATCTGAGTCTGGCCATTTGGTCTATACGCACTAACCATCTACGCGGGAGTAGTTATGGGTATCCCGACGTCGTGATATCATCCGAAGCACTTCGTGACGTCAGAAACTGAGCGGCGCGCGCCGGATTGCAACGTAAGCCTCCTCTTGTATTAAGGGGGCTAGTTCTGCTTCCGGCCGCGTACGCAACGTGCAGGTGTGCAATGGGCGATGGGCCCAGACCCTGCGCGCGTAGGATTTAGACCGGTGTGCTGACCTCTCTGTTGTGCCTAGGTGGGGCTGCGACGTGTTGATCTTCCGAGGCCGGGCATGACCCAGAAAAGTGTGTCCGGCCAAATGGGATCAAGCGTGTTGGGTTATGTGGTGCACCCCTGCAGGGAAGTTAATCTATTCGAATATCCGTGATCTTCGGTAACAGGACGACTTGGAGTTGTACCTTGACCTTATGAAAACTAGAACCGGATACTTAATAAAACACACCTTTCCAAGTGCCAGTTACAACCCGGTGATCGCTCTCTAACAGGGCGACGAGGAGAGGATTGCCGGGTAGGATTAAGCTATGCGATGCTACTGGAGATGCTACTTGGAGATGCTACTTGGAGATGCTACTTGGAGGACTTCAATCTACTCTCTTCTACATGCCGCAAGACAGAGGCTGCCAGAAGCGTAGTCTTCGATAGGACTATCTATCCCCCTCTTATTCTGGCATTCTGCAGTTCAGTCCACTAATATGGCCTCCTTACACATATACCCATGCATATGTAGTGTAGCTCCTTGCTTGCGAGTACTTCGGATGAGTACTCACGGTTGCTTTCTCCCCCCTTTTCCCCCTTTCCTTTCTTTCTGGTTGTCGCAACCAGATGCTGGAGCCCAGGAGCCAAACGCCACCGTCGATGACGACTACTACACTGGAGGTGCCTACTACTACGTGCAGCCTGCTGACGACGACCAGGAGTAGTTTAGGAGGATCCCAGGCAGGAGGCCTGCGCCTCTTTCGATCTGTATCCCAGTTTGTGCTAGCCTTCTTAAGGCAAACTTGTTTAACTTATGTCTGTACTCAGATATTGTTGCTTCCGCTGACTCGTCTATGATCGAGCACTTGTATTCGAGCCCTCGAGGCCCCTAGCTTGTATTATGATGCTTGTATGACTTATTTATGTTATTAGAGTTGTGTTGGGATATCTTCCCGTGAGTCCCTAATCTTGATCGTACACGTTTGCGTGCATGATTAGTGTACGATTGAATCGGGGGCGTCACAGTAACCTAGTGTTATTAAAAAATTCTCCGTTTTTGTGTTATTCGGAAAGAGTTTGTTAACAAGACTCGATCAACCTTGTTTGTGGATTCCTTTTGATGAGCACGAGATGGATGAATTTAGAAAGCACAACTCTCTGTACCCTCCTTTTAATTTCTATTAATTGGATTAAATAAAGAAAAAATAGTATTTTCTATCTGTTTTCTGAATTATCCTTCAATAAAAATACCCCAAAAATAAAAGTTCTCCAAATGTCCTGAAAATGAAATATGATTTTTTTGTAGAATATTTAAGAATTCCTGGCACTGAGAACACACCAGGGGGGCCACCGTTTGGCCACGAGGTCACAGGGCGCCCCCCCTGTGCTCGCCCCTGCCTCATGGGCCCCATGTGGACCCCCTCCACTTATTCTAGCACCCACTCACTTCGTCTTCCTCTAGAAAAAATCCTCCCATAGCTCAAACCCATGTTCTAGCTCGTTTTGCTGCCATGTTCGATCTCCTTGCTCGAAGCTCCATCCACAAAACTGTTTTGGGGGATTGTTCTTCGAGGAAGAAAATGTTGACAAGATTGTTGAGAGGCTCCACAAGCCCGGGTTCGAAGGGAAAGGAGAATGAAAAGCCGAAGTACAATCTTCCTCTCACTGCGGAGGTTCGGCCATGCGAATGGCCTTGTGATGCATTCTTGAAGGCCGCCGGAATTTATGAAGACTTCTATTACTTGGCTAAGAATGCAGGCCTCACCGACTTCCTCCGCGACGAGCGCGAACAGTATCTCCTACTCACTAATATTTTCATGCAAAATTTTTATTTCCATGCTAAGAAATCACCACCTTCAGTGGATTTTCAGTTATATGATGAGGTTAAGGAGATGTCACTCCATTATGGGTCTACAAGATACCCTTTGTGGGCAGCATTGAGGAACCACATCGTAGTGATGTGGATGGATTTATATATAGAATTGCTGTAGGGGAAACGAGGAAAGTTTCCGATGCAAGAATTACTAGTATACATTTTCCTGTTCTACGTTACTTTGTGATATTTGCTAGTAGATGCTTAGTTGGTTGCTGGAACAGTGGAAATCTTAGTGATCCTGATCTTGTCATTTTGCGGCATGCTTTGTTTCGCGATACAACTTTCATCTTAGGCGTTATTGTTGCTAAACGATTAAGTCCGAACCGTACAAAGGGCCCCATCTTAGGAGGCATCTTTGCTTCACGCCTTGCTGCACACTTTGAGATACCTATTAGGCATTATGAGAAAGAGGAAAAGTTGTTGCCCCCTGTTTTTCTAGATTATAAGAGTATGGTAGCACATGACTTTATTGTTAAAATAAGAAGATGATGCTTAAGTATAATTTGATAATTAATAAAACTCATTGTGAGACTATTACCTTGCCTGCACCCTCTTTGTTTAACATACTTTCAGGCACGTACCTCATCTTGCTCGGGGCCATTTATGCATACTAGAGGCTGACACAAGTCCCAGAGCCTGAGCCTGAGCCACCACTTGACCCTTATTGATAGTCTTTTTATCAGTGGGATCCGGAGGAGATCGCCAACCAGTGGCACCCTATGGACCCTCCTCAGTACACCAGAGAGAGTAGCTTCAATCCGTGGGCATAGACCAACTTAGGCCAAAAACCTAAGCTTTGGGGAGTATGTATTTCTCACCGACATTACATTCAGGTTCACACTCATTCTAGTTGTCGGTGCTCATACTTTTTCATTGTACTATCCATGATAGTTTATTTTCTTTTCTAAGCCTTCTTCTTGTGCATTTAAAAAACCTTAAGAAAAACCAAAAAAATAGTTATAGCATTTAGATAATTTACTTTCCATGCCTGTAGTAGTAGTAACTAAAAGAAAACCCAAAAAGATTTCTCGTTCTTCTTTTGCTTGTTGGGAGCTTTCCTGTGTAAATAGTTTTGTTTCTTTTCTTCGGGGGTCGAGAGGAGAAGACCATGATGAAAATGTTGAGTGGCTCTCATATGCATTATTGTTGATTTGACAAAGAGCCCATATTACCTTGTCTTCTCCCTTGTATTAAATGCTTGCAGATTCTAGCTTAGTCCAATGCATGTGCACTATTATTATGACCCACACCGTTCGGCCGTGCAAGTGAAAGGCAATAATGATGATATATGATGGACTGATTGAGATGAGAGAAGCTGGTATGAACTCGACCTATCTTGTTTTTGTAAATATGATTAGTTCATCATTCCTGATTCAGCCTATTATGAATGGAACATGTTTGCAATGACAATTAGAGATTATAGTTGCTCATGCCATGCTTAATTATCTAGGAGTTTATAATGGTTTACCTTGCGTGCCAACATGCTATTAAAATGGTTGTGATGTGGTATGATAGGCTGGTATCCTCCTTTGAACGATTCGAGTGGCTTGACTTGGCACATGTTCATGCCTGTAGTTGAAACAAAATCAACATAGCCTCCACGATATTTATGTTCATGGTGATTTATATCCTACTCATGCTTGCACTCATTGTTTATTAATCTTAATGCATGTTCATGACTGTTGTGGCTCTCTAGTTGGTCGCTTCCCAGTCTCTTTCTAGCCTTCACTTGTACTAAGCGGGAATACTGCTTGGGCATCCACTTCCATAAACCCCAAAGTTATTCCATATGAGTCCACCATACCTTCTTATATGCGGTATTTACCTGCCGTTCCAAGTAAATTTGTATGTGCCAAACTCTAAACCTTCAAATGAAATACTGTTTTGTATGCTCGAGTAGCTCATGTATCTACTAGGGTTGTCTATATCTTCCATTCTAGGTGGGTTATTCTCACAATGAGTGGACTCCGCTCATCACTCACGAGAAAATGGCCAGTAATTGGGATGCCCAGTCCCATGCTCAAATCAAACCAAAATAATTGCAAACAAAACTCCCCTGGGATTGTTGTTAGTTGGATGGCACCCGTTGTTTCGGACAAACCATGGATTGATGTTTGTTGGTGGTGGGGGAGTATAAACTTTACCATTTTGTTTGGGAACCGCCTATAATGTGTGTACCATGGAAGATATCGAGATCTCTTGGTTGTTATGTTGACAATGAAAGTATGCCACCCAAAATATTATTTATCTCTATTTCAAAACTTGAGCTCTAGCACCTCTGCAAATCTTTGGTTCCCTCTGCGAAGGGCCTATCTATTTACTTTTATGTTGAGTCATCATCTTCTTATTAAAAAGCACCAGTCGGAGAGCACCGCTGTCATTTGCATGCATTGCTATTAATTTACATTGAGTATGACTGTGACTGGATCTCTTTTACCATGAATTACAATGTCTAGTAAGTCCTTGATCTTCAGGGGTGCTCTACATTTATGTTTTGCAGTCTCAGAAAGGGCTGGCGAGATACCATCTTGTTATATCATGTTATGATTGTTTTGAGAAAGTGTTGTCATCCGAGATTTATTATTATTGCTCGCTAGTTGATTATGCCATTGATATGAGTAAACATGAGACCTAAATGTTATTGTGTATATGGTTAATTCATAATCATTGCTGAAAACTTGAATGTTGGCTTTACATATTTGCAACAACAAGAGCAAACAGATTTTGTAAAAGTTTTTCTTTATCACTTTCAGTTTGTCAACTGAAATGCTTGAGGACAAGCAAAGGTTTAAGCTTGGGGGAGTTGATACGTCTCCAACATATCTACTTTTCCAAACACTTCTGCCCTTGTTTTGGACTCTAACTTGGATGATTTGAATGGAACTCACCCGGACTGATGTTGTTTTCAGCAGAATTGTCATGGTGTTATTTTTGTGCAGAAATAAAATTTCTCGGAATAACCTGAAAATCCATAGAGACATGTTTTGGAATTTATGAAAAATATTGGTGAAAGAATCAGCGCCAGGGGGACCATACCCTGTCCATGAGTGTGCAGGGCGCGCCTCCCCGTCTGCGGCGCGCCCCCTGCCTCATGGCCCCCCTGGGACTCCACCCATCTCAACTCCAACTCCATATATTTGCTTCCGGGGAGAAAAAAACTAGGAGAGAAGGATTCATTGAATTTTACAATACGAAGCCGCTGCCAAGCCCTAATCTTCCTCGGGAGGGCTGATCTGGAGTCCGTTCGAGGCTTCGAAGAGGGGAATCCATCGCCATCATCATCATCAACCATCCTCCATCACCAATTTCATGATGCTCACCACCGTGCGTGAGTAATCCCATCGTAGACTTTCTGGACGATGATGGTTTGGATGAGATTTACCATGTAACCGAGTTAGTTTTGTTAGGGTTTGATCCCTAGTATCCATTATGTTCTAAGATTGATGTTGGTATGACTTTGCTATGCTTAATGCTCGTCACTAGGGCCCGAGTGCCATGATTTCAGATCTGAACCTATTATGTTTTCATGAATATATGTGAGTTCTTGATCCTATCTTGCAAGTCAATAGTCACCTACTATGTGTTATGATCCGGCAACCCCGAAGTGACAATAATCGGGACCACTCCCGGTGATGAACGTAGTTTGAGGAGTTCATGTATTCACTAAGTGTTAGTGCTTTGGTCCGGTACTCTATTAAAAGGAGGCCTTAATATCCCTTAGTTTCCAATAGGACCCCGCTGCCACGGGAGGGTAGGACAAAAGATGTCATGCAAGTTCTGTTTGAAATACATGCCTACATTACATTGATGAATTGGAGCTAGTTCTGTGTCACCCTATGTTATAACTGTTGCATGAGGAATCACATCCAACATAATTATCCATCATTGATCCATTGGCTACGAGCTTTTCACATATTGATCTTTGCTTAGTTACTTTTCCGTTGCCACTGTTACAATTACTACAAAAACTGCTAATGTTACTTTGCCCATCGTTACCGTTACTTACATACTACTTTGCTACTAAATACTTTGCTGTAGATATTAAGTCTTTCAGGTGTGGTTGAATTGACAACTCAACTGCTAATACTTGAGAATATTCTTTGGCTCCCCTTGTGTCGAATCAATAAATTTGGGTTGAATACTCTACCCTCAAAAACTGTTGTGATCCCCTATACTTGTGGGTTATCATTGATCTGTCAACCAACATACTCCAGAGTAGCATGGAAGGATCGCAGATTGCCGGAACTTTGTAAGATTCCACCATGCCATCATGATCAGGACTACTTCCCGCACAAATAGTTTTTAGTAATAGAACTCATCTACTACAAAATCATATTGTGCAACACCCATACATCTCATGTATCCTAGATCGTAACCTGCATCTATGCACAACACGGCTCTTGATGCCACTACAGGGTAACACATTAAAAAACAAAAAGAATCCGACCTACGCACTAGCCAAGGACCACTATGAAGATGTATATAGGGTTTGATCTTATCGTTACCGACTCGAAGCGCAGCTGAAGGAGAGTCAATTAGTGGAGATCGTCGGTGCAGATCCCTGCAGCTAGGATTTTACAACCTCCCAACCGTGAGGATGTTCTCCCTTGGATAGTCCCTTGGACAACCCATCGAGTGGCCCTTGGACAAAAACTAGATCAGTCCCTCGGACAGCCCTTTGGGAGGAACATGACTAGTTCCTCAGACAGAACCTCATTGTGTCTCTCAAAGTAATATCGAAACTACGACCTATCTACCGGGTTGCACACATACGGTGTCAGCTATCCAGCAGGGCTTTGCCATCCAGAACTTGGCCCTGCAGAAGAATAGACAGCCTTCCGGCTCTACGAAACTATTTCGTGTGAGGGAGCGACAGATGGCAGATCATGCATGCCTTGTGTTTGAGAGAGATTGAGTGAAATGGAGAGCTCCACCCTCCTCTATTTATAGTGGGGTGGGGGCAAGGGGTAGAGTGCACTTGAAAATACTAAAAGTGAAGGAAATATGCCCTAGATGCAATAATAAAGTTGTTATTTATATATTTCCTTGTATCATGATGAATGTTTATTATCCATGCTAGAATTGTATTAACCAGAAACTTAGTACATGTGTGAATACATAGACAAATAGAGTGTCACTAGTATGCCTCTACTTGACTAACTCGTTAATCAAAGATGGTTAAGTTTCCTAGCCATAGACATGAGTTGTCAATTGATAAACGGGATCACATCATTAGAGAACAATGTGACGATTGACTTGACCCATTCCGTTAGCTTAGCATTTGATTGTTTAGTATGTTGTTATTGCTTTCTTCATGACTTATACATGTTCCTACGACTATGAGATTATGCAACTCCCGAATACCAGAGGAACACTATGTGTGCTACCAAACATCACAACGTAACTGGGTGATTATAAAGGTGCTCTACAGGTGTCTCCGATGTGGTTAGTTGAGTTGGCATAGATCGATATTAGGATTTGTCATTCCAATTGTCGGAGAGGTATCTCTGGGCCCTCTCGGTAATGCACATCACTATAAGCCTTGCCAGCATTGTGACTAATGAGTTAGTTACAGGATGATGCATTATGGAACAAGTAAAGAGACTTGCTGGTAACGAGATTGAACTAGGTATTGAGATACCGACGATCGAATCTCGGGCAAGTAACATACCGATGACAAAGGGAACAACGTATGTTGTTATGCGGTTTGACCTAAAAAGATCTTCGTAGAATATGTAGGAGCCAATATGAGCATCCAGGTTCCGCTATTGGTTATTGGCCTGAGACATGTCTCGGTCATGTCTACATAGTTCTCGAACCCGTAGGGTCCGCACACTTCAAGTTCGGTGATGATCGGTATTACGAGTTTATGTGTTTTGATGTACCGAAGGTAGTTCGGAGTCCCGGATATGATCACGAACATGACGAGGAGTCTCGAAATGGTCAAGACATAAAGATCGATATATTGGACGACTATATTTGGACATCGGAATGGTTCCGGGTGAGTTCGGGCATATACCGGAGTACCAGGAGGTTACCGGAACCCTCCGGGAGGTATATGGGCCTTATTGGGCAATAGTGGGAGAGAGGAGAAGGGAGCAAAGGAGGGGATGCCCCCCTGAAGCCCAATCCAAAATGGGAGGGCCCCCCCCTTTCCTTCCTCCTTCCTCCTCCTTCCTTCTCTCCTAATCCAACTAGGGAAGGGGGGAATCCTACTCCCGGTGGGAGTAGGACTCCCCTTGGGGCACGCCTAGGAGGCTGGCCTCCTCCCCCTCCTCCACTCCTTTATATACGGGGGAGGAGTGCACCCCATAGACACACAAGTTGATCATTGATCTCTTAGCCTTCTGCGGTGCATCCTGCACCATAATCCACCTCGGTCATATCGTTGAAGTGATTAGGAGAAGCCCTGTGCCGGTAGCTTCATCATCACCATCATCACGCCATCGTACTGACGAAACTCTCCCTCGACACTCTGCTGGATCATGAGTTCACGGGACATCACCGAGCCGAACGTGTGCAGATCGCAGAGGTGTCGTTCTTTCGATACTAAGATCGGTCGAATCGTGAAGACGTACGACTACATCAACCACGTTGTCATAACGCTTCTGCTTACGGTCTACGAGGGTACATGGACAACACTCTCCCACTCCTTTCTATGCATCACCATGATCTTGCGTGTGCGTAGGAAATTTTTGAAATTATCGCGTTCCCCAACAAAAAGATCCTTGGATATTTTCCACCCAAAAGCCACCAAAAGAGGGAGGAAGATCTTTGGGTGGGGCCCACACACCATGAACGGTTTGGGCTGCCAAAAAGGGGCCCCAACCTCCCCAAAACATGCTTCACAAGTTTAGGGACAAAGCCCCAAAAGGTGGCTTTCAAATAAAGCCATCAAACATGGCAATAGTGTTGCCTACATCATCCCACGATTCATGGGATCTTGTCCCATCTGACTGGGAGGAGATTGTTCCACGACTATTTTATCTAGAAAAATTCTCGAAGGTCCAAAAAATTTCCAGCACCCCCTAAGATAATTCTACATGTGTGATAACCCACAAGTATAGGGGATCACAACAGTTTTCGAGGGTAGAGTATTCAACCCAAATTTATTGATTCGACACAAGGGGAGCCAAAGAATATTCTCAAGTATTAGCAGCTGAGTTATCAGTTCAACCACACCTGAAAGACTTAATATCTGCAACAAGTATTTAGTAGCAAAGTAGTATGGAAGTAACGGTAACGGTGATAAAAGTAACAGTAGCAGTTTTGCAGCAATTGTAACAGTGGCACGGGCAAAGTAACGTAGCAAAGATCAATATGTGAAAAGCTGGTAGGCAATTGATCAATGATGGATAATTATGTCGAATTGCATTCATCACGCACCAGTTATAACCTAGGGTGACACAGAACTAGCTCCAATTCATCAATATAATGTAGGCATGTATTCCAAATATAGTCATACGTGCTTATGGAAAAGAACTTGCATGACATGTTTTATCCTACCCTCCCATGGCAGCGGGGTCCTAATGGAAACTAAGGGATATTAAGGCCTACTTTTAATAGAGAACCGAACCAAAGCATTAGCACTTAGGGAATACATGAACTCCTCAAACTACGGTAATCACCGGAAAGAATCCCAATTATTTTCACCTTGGGGTATGCGGATCATAACTCGTAATAGGTGTCTACAAGTTGGAAGATATGATCAAGAACAAAAATATATTGATGAAAACATAATAGGTTTAGATATGAAACCATGGCACTCGAGCCCTGGTGACAAGCATTAAGCATAGCAAGTTCATAGCAATATCAATCTCAGGACATAGTGGATACTAGGGATCAAACCCTAACAAAACTAACTCGATTACATGATAAATCTCATCCAATCCATCACCGTCCAGCAAGCCTACGATGCAATTACTCACGTGCGGTGGTGAGCATCATGAAATTGGGGATGGAGGAAGGTTGGTGATGACGATGGCAACGATTTCCCCTTTCCGGAGCCCCGAACGGACTCCAGATCTGCCCTCCCGATGAAGAGCAGGAGGTGGTGGCGGCTCCGTATCATAAAACGCAATGAACGTGAATATATGTAGTTGCAGTTAAGGTCAGTGGAGATCCAGGAGACCCACAAGGCAGGGGGCGCGCCCTAGGGGGCATGCCCCCACCCTTGTAGACAGCAGGTGGGTCCCCTTTGGTTGATTCTTTTGCCAATATTTTTTATTTATTCCAAAAATATTCCCCGTAAATTTCCAGGTCATTCCGAGAACTTTTATTTCTACACAAAAATAACACCAAGGCAATTCTGCTGAAAATAGCGTCAGTACGGGTTAGTTCCATTCAAATCATACAAATTAGAGTGCAAAACAATGGCAAAAGAGTTTGGAAATGTAGATACGATGGAGACGTATCAATGCATTCCAGAACTTTTCCGGTATGATGTTTTTATCTATTAGACACTTCCGGTGACCCCGAAACATTTCCAGTTTTCTCTCTAAAACTTTTCCCGTCGTCTCCGAAACTTTTCGAGAAAATCTCTCTGACACCCCGTCTTCTACCTAGCAGGTAGGTGACCCTTAAGTGTGTGACCCTGTAGGTTCAGTGAAGTATATAGATGACCAGAACTCTTTTCGATCAATGATCAATAGCGGAACCGTGGACATCCATATTGTTCACTATACCCACACAAATGAATATCCGAGTGAACCAGTAGTTGTGGTGTGCTATTCCTGTTGCTTTGTGAAATGTTACAAACACCCAAGCTGAGATTTATCGGCATCCCCGTGGATCAAAAACTTTGTCCACTATGCTAGTTTCCTCGTTATCGATTTTGTTCTCTTTTCTCGTTTCCGCGTACCAGCATCCTTATGATCAAACCATACTTTTCCATGAACCCGTAAGCCATCGTAATAGCCACCCTTTTACGGATGACGTTTAATGAAACCGAAAGTTCATGAAGCAAGCATGAAGGAACTCGATACTCTCATGGTCTAAGGAATTATGCAAATGTTAACTTTCTCTGTGTTATTTACCATTAACTCATGACGAACATATTTCATAGCATAACATCAATAGGTTCGATTCAACACAGTGTTCTTCTAACATTGTTTCCTCAAAGTTGCTGGCATGCCCATCATCAAGAAAACATGATCATCATGCAACACTTGAGCCAGTCTGAGAGGCTTGACTAGGAATACTTTTTACTGTTTATTATTCCACACGTGCACATGGTTTTTCCTTAGAGCCTTTATGGATATACAGGCTCGGGAACCATAGCAGTTATAGCATGGAATATAAACATAATTACAAACATGGAGATAAATAATAAAATTTATTATTGCCTCAAGGGAATATCTCCTACACACGGCCCACAAGAGGAGGAAAGGACGAGGGCACCACCCGCTAGGCGCCCCCACGGCCACCAGGGGCGAATCGGTGACGACGACCGATGCAGGCAACCCCCCGCAGCCAGTAGCCAGAGGCGACGGTGAGACGGGCTCATTAAGATCTGAGTCCGACGCATCCTCCCCGAACGCCCAAAAGCGTCTAACACGCGACCCAGAGGAGGAGGCCGCCGCGACAAGGGGAGAGGGGGACCGTGCGCCGGGCACTGGGGAGGGGGCCACAGAAGGAGGGGGCTGGGGTGCGAGGGGAGAGGAGTAGAGGGAAAGGGAGGAGGGGAAGGGAGGGGGAAGGGGGAGAGTGCCATCCTGGTTCGTAAACTACCACGTAATTGTCTGACAAAAGAAAGAACTGACACCCCAAAATTGAAAACTGAGATGTTCTTGTAAGGCCAGCCACACAAACACAATCACATCTTTTGGCCGGTAATCAGAGTAGAGCTAGAGGGTTTTTTATGGGGCTATGGTGTCTCATTTCATTAGACCCCCCCCCCCCCCCCCCAACATACACACATACGTGTGCACGCACACTCAAACTTCTTCTTACCGATAGGTCCCACTGCCCCCACCGACGCCCTCAGAAAACTCCATGCGCGTTGTTGGACGAACCCTAATCTTTTTTTTCTCGAATTGCACAAGTATGTGTATCATCGCATTAAAGAAGAAGCGGCAAACAAGCCGGATACAAGGCCTTTCAGCAATTACAATGCTAATCACGAGAATTAGCCTTCACATCCATCACGCACACCCACCCTGGCTACTATGATACATGTTTCCCTAGTCCAACCTCATGCCAATGACAAAAGGCAAGCCACAGAGCAACCAAGCCATATCACAACCAACGCCGAGACCTCTACAACAAGACCAAACCCAAGGCCAACACAAACCAACATACCGCCACCCATTTGTGCCAAGAGGAAGTCGGCAAGTGAACGGCAGGGCCTGAGCGAACCTAGGGAAGGTACAGTCATGAGAGCACCGGAGATGGCATACATTGCGCCCAGGAGGCCCATGCCCAGAGTGGCAGCCGACTGACTCAAGCCACACAAACGAGACTCGTCGAGCAACAAGATGGCGCCTTCAAGAAGGTAACGACGCCTTGACGCCGCCGCCGCCGCCGCCGTCCGGTTCGGAGGCCAGACCAAGACAAGGGTTTCCCCGGAGCTCGAGGAAGGGAGTCCGATCGGGTCCAACACAACGCCTCCAGGGAGGAAACGGCGCTCGCGGGCGTTGCCTTGTGAGCCTTGTCTCGAAGCAAGGATTTATCCCAAACCAGATCAGAGAACCCAACGCCCATCGGAGCCGCAAGAGCAAACCAACGACCGCATCTGGAAGAGCCACATTTCGCATCACAACAGCCTCCGCCACTAGTCCTTCCAGATCCGGACAATGTCGCCGCTACCAGCACACCACCTCAAGCGACGCCATCGCGCTGCCACCCTCGATCCGTGGCACACCGCCACCACCACGGACTCGTGGATGCCAGCCGGCGCAGCCACGCCCCAGCCAGCCCGCCATGCGTGGAGTCCTGCCTTGGAAGCCGCCGCCCCCGCCAGATCTAGGTCGGCCGGACCCCGTAAACGGGGCCATCCCGTAGCCCCGACGCCGGGAACCGCAAGCCGCCTCACACCCGCTCCTCTGCATCCCCGAGGCCGCCGCCCCGGCATGCCCACACCGGTGAGCCACCATCTCCGTCCCCAGCCGAGACTAGCATTCACTAGCGCCACCACGAGAAGGATCCGCCCTCGGCGCCGTTTGGCAGCGGGGGCCCGCCGCCACCGCAGCACAGATGCCGGCGGCAACGGCGGAGGGGGAGCACCCGTGTGGGAGTTGTAGGTGGCGGGGGGGTTGCGCCCCCGGAGTCGACTCGGGCGGTCTGGGGAGTTGGTTTTCACACCCCCCCCCCCCCCCCCCCCCCCCCCCCCCCCCCCGGGGCAAGCTGCAAAATCCGGACGGACCCTAATCAAACCCCTCACTCCTCTCAGTTCAGCCGTTCTCTCTGATCCCCTCGTTTCCTCCCAAATTCGTCACGCGCATGTCAGTCCCGCTGCGCGCCACTCTAGATACGGCGCAGGGGCGGGCGTCTCCCCTGCCCCTCGGGCGCCAGCACCGCCCCGGACAGCTTTAGGTGCTTGTGTCTGCGGCACCCGTGCACATGCACATGCCGAAGTCGGAGGAGAAGGCGGCCCGATGCGAGCGGCAGGGGGAGGCGGCCGCGATAGAGCCCGACTCTTCCCAGCAGCGCATGCTCCATCCCCATCGACCCGAAGGAGGCGCTCCTTTGCCGGTTCATACGGGGCTCGCTGACCACGTCGGAGTCCAACGTGAGGCGCCTCTGGCGTAAGAACGCGAAGGCAAATTGGCTATTTGTGAGCGCGGCCAACGGATATGCCCGGACACGCCCATGAACCTATAAGAGCATCTACATCCGCAATGTACAAATGTTGTCCCTAAAACGCCCGCAAACACGCTCGGTCAGTGTCCGGGCTTGTCCGTTTTGGCCCCTCATATTTGCTTGCATCCAGCCACGTCCCTACTATGACTCTTCACTTTTCAAGACATTTCAATAAACACCTTGTGTGCGGCACCACCAAAACGCGATGCAGACGGAGGACGAGAAGAGGTTGTCACCGATGAAACGGACCAGATGTGCAGCAGCGGCGGCCAACACTCGCGACTGCGCACGCACGCGGCTGCGGCCATCATGCAAGTCGGCGGCCAACGCATGCATGCAAGCAAGCATTCAAGCCAGCGCACGCACGCAAGGCAGCGGCCCACGCATGCATGCAAGCCAGCACGACTGCGGCGGCTCCCGTGGCCAGCCAACACGCACCGTGCAGCTGCGGCTGCACGCGAGTACGCCCGTGAGGCTGCTGCTGCACGCGAGCACGCCCGTCAGGCAGTTGGAGGTGCACGATGACGCCGCGGCCGCGTGAAGCACCGACAGCTGTGAGCCGGAGGAGTTGGACGAGCTCTGGTGTGCCGTGTGCGGGCGCGCGGCTGTACGAAGAGATGCCACAGGCGCAAGCAGCCTAGTCCAGCTCGTGCAGGCGGCACGCAAGCTCCGGTCGTGGGCGCTATATCTCAGCGGCGGGGGGCGAGGGCCTGGAGGGGCTGGTGCCGTGCATGCTCGGCAGGGCAAGCTCCAGCCATGGCGTGAGGAGAGAGAGGGGAAAGAAAAAGTGTGGATGACTTGTGGGTCCGTGCACTAGCTAGGTGATGTGGCAGGAGTGTCCAGGCGCGACCGGGCGTGACCGAGCAACCTCATATTGTCCCCAGATTTGACACGGGTTTGAAGTACGCCGGTCAGTCCGGGCGTTTAGGATGAAAATGAGAGTCCGGTTGAGTCAGTTGTTTTTTGTCTGGGCACTGATCAGGCGGGCATTTAGGATATTTAAGGAGAAAGTAGGGGTCCAACTGCGGATGCTTCGAGGCATTAGCTTATGGTGGTTGTAGATGCTTTAAAGTCTCAACTGTAGGAAAAGGCCATGCCTCCCAAAACTTCACATCAAACTATAGGCATCTCCGTGAGAGAGGGAGGAAAGGAGCTATAGCCACATCGGGCCGGCCGCTCGCTCACCCACTAGCTGCTCCACCAATGAAAAGGCTAACTTGAAGTAGTCTGCCATCGCTCCACTCCTTTTCTGTTCTAGCAATTTTCACTCAACGATCCAACAAACGTCAGCAAAGCAGACCCCTCTCTTGTGTAGACCGCTGCCAGGGTGTGATGACGCTGTACAGGAAAAGGTTGTCACCCTCTGGACAAAAGATGTGGCTTCTCTACCGAGAGATCTCGCCAGAAATGAAATAACTCCAACGCCAGTGGCTCAGGCACGCCGGGTTGGTTTTCCGTCTAGCTTCATGAATGTCACGTACGCATCACACGTCTGGCCTAGGGAAAACAGATCACAACTTACTGAAAAGATACATTCATTATTCCGCACCATTCAATAGGTAATATTGCTGGATATTCTCAAGGCTTTCAAAATGTACTACTCCCAACAGAGCCTACACCTACTACTAGGTCAGCAACTTGACTAAAATCAAATATAAGCTCCTTAGCTTTAAAGAGCCCACATTTAATTAAAGTCTTCAAATAGAATTGAATCGCCTGATTTTGACGAGGTCAACAATTTCTCAAAACTCTCTTATTCAATTCTTTTATTCTTGTATGAGTGTCCGGTCGAGTCATTTTTTTGTCCGGGCACTTTTCAAAAAGCTACCACATTATAGGCTATGTCTACAAAAAACTACCACTTTTTTAAATTTTTCAAAAAAATACCACAAAAGTGGTTAGCGTTTCCAAAAAACCCAAATGACTGTGTGATTTAGAATTAATCGGGTTTATGACAGGTCGGACCCACTCCTAAGAAAACCGTTTGTTGACTGCTGGTTTGACCATTAACTTACATGTGGGTCCCATATGTAACCACGCTATATCTTTCTCTCCTTATCTTTCATCTCTCCCTCTTCTTCCCTGAACTCTCTCCCGAGCCATCACGGTTGCCGCAGCCAGCACCACGGCTGCCGCCGATAGGGCCGGCCAACACCACACGATGGGGAGCGCTGCCGATAGGGCCGGCCACCACCACGCGATGAGGAGTGCTGCCGCCAGGGCCGGCAACCACCACGCCAGGCGCAGCCACGGTCGCTATTGCCAGGGCCGGCCACCACCCCATCATGGGAAGCGTACCGCCACCAAGGCCGACCACGACCATGCCCGACGAGCCACGGTCGCCTCTGCCAGGGCCACCCACACTAGTAGAAAAAGGGTCAAATGTGAAGCACATTAGTGCCGGTTTGTATTAGACCCGGCACAAATGTATACATTAGTGCCGGTTCCAATGGCTAGCCGGGCTGCTCTCATTAGTACCGGTTCGTGGCTAACCTTTAGCGCCGGTTCGTGCCACGAACCGGTACTAATGAGGGTGGTGGCAGGATGTTGTCAGTCTGGGCCCCCTCCAGCACCTTTAGTACCGGTTCGTGCCACGAATCGGTATTATAGGTCCTCCTGCATATAAACCCTTCGTCCAGCTCGCTCTGTTCTTCCCCCTTTCCCCTCTCCTCTCCTCTCTGTTCTTCCTCTTCTCCCCTCGAGCTCATCACACATTTTGCCCAAACTTTGTCAAGATTTGAAGGCCCCCATCCATTCAAGTGATCACAAAGGTTAGCAACTTTGTCCTTTCATCTCTCATTTCTAGATTAGCTCTTGCAATGCTTTATATAGTTATTAATTTGTGAGTTTAGTAATTTGGGAGGAAATATATATATATATATATATATATATATATATATATATATATATATATATATATATGCTAGTATTTGATTTATATGCAATTTGAGGTCAAAATAACACTTAGTTTGCATATGTAGGTGTGGTTTACTTAGTGCCTTCTAAATCTCCGTCGTGACCACCATTGATCGCCCGCACCGTCCCGTCGCCGGCACCACCTTGTGGTGAGCCTCTTGTTCATGAAATTTTATATAAAAAATTGATATTTGTGTGATTTGGATATATAGTTACTCGTATAATAATTATCTTACCCGTACGTTGATTGTAATACATAGTGGCATGGTTTTGATATCCGTCCCCGTCGGCCCTCGTCCTTGTTATGATTCGGATGTGGTATATTCTCTTTTAAAACTATTTGTTGCATTTCGTGTTTATGACAAATTATGCCCATCAAGTTGACATAGATATTTTTATCTAGGAGGTATGTGAACCGGAAATTCCAACCGACCCTATTGTCGAGAGGTTAAATTTAGTTGAAAGAGAAAACGAGTACTTGCAAGAAAAATTGAAAAGAATTGAGGGGGAGAAGATGGAATTGGAGTTGCATGTTGCCGATGTCGTCGATGATCACAAGATCAAGATGGAGAAAATGCGCTTGAAGATTAGAAAGATTAGAAAATATGCCATCGATAGTGAGGCTTGGTATCATTATGTTGTTGGATCAATTGTTACCTTAGTTGCGATCTTGATCGCATTTGTTGTTGCATTTAAATGCTTTAGCTAGAGAGTTATTTGTTTGTTGCATTTAAGTGTTGTATGAACTTTATGTATGAACTTGTATTAATTTGTTTTATTCGGTGTTGTGTAATGAAGATGAGCCGACAATGGATGTACGATGACCGATGCTCTCCCCAGCTCGTTGAGGGCGTGCATACTTTTCTGCTTGCGGCTGAGGCAAACAAGCGGGCGAATGGTTTTATGCCTTGTCCATGTGCTGGCTGTAAGAATGATCGCAATTACTCTACGTCAAGAACCATTCACGTCCACCTGTTTGAGTCCGGTTTCATGCCCCACTATAATGTTTGGACCAAGCACGGAGAAAGAGGGGTTATGATGGAAGACAATGAAGAAGAAGAGGACGACGACAGCTATCCTGGCCATGGGTTCCCTGAATACGATGATACAACAATGGGGGAAGAAGCTGAGCCGGTAATGCGGGAAGAATCTGAAGAAGAGGCATCAGATGAGCCCGTTGATGATCTAGGTCGGGCCATTGCCGATGCAAAGAGAAACTGCGCAAGTGATTTGGAGAAGAAGAAGTTGCAGCGCATGTTAGAGGATCACAAAAAATTATTGTACCCGAATTGCGTAGGTGACAAGAAAAAGCTGGGCACCACACTGGAATTGCTTCAATGGAAGGCAGAGAATGGTGTATCTGACAAGGGATTTGGAAAGTTGCTGGTAATAATAAAGGATATGCTTCCAAAGGACAACGAATTGCCCGAGAGTACGTACGAAGCAAAGAAGGCTGTCTGCCCTCTAGGGTTAGAGGTGCAGAAGATACATGCATGCCCTAATGATGGCATCCTCTACCGCGGTGAGTACGAGGATTTGAACGCTTGCCCGGTATGTGGTGCATTGCGCTATAAGATCAGCCGCGATGAGCATGGTGATGTCGAGGGCGAGCGCCCCAGGAAGAAGATTCCTGCCAAGGTGATGTGGTATTCTCCTATAATACCACGGTTGAAATGTTTGTTCCAAAACAAAGAGCATGCCAAGGCGATGCGATGGCACAGAGAAGACCCTAAGAAAGACGAAAAGTTGAGAGTACCCGCTGACGGGTCGCAGTGGAGAAAAATCGATAGAAAGTACGGGAAGGAGTTTGCAGATGACGCAAGGAGCGTATGGTTTGGTCTAAGCGCAGATGGCATTAATCCTTTTGGGGAGCAGAGCAGCAACCATAGCACCTGGCCTGTGACTCTATGTTTGTATAACCTTCCTCCTTGGTTGTGCATGAAGCGGAAGTTCATTATGATGCCAGTGCTCATCCAAGGCCCTAAGCAACCCGGCAACGACATTGATGTGTACCTAAGGCCATTAGTTGAAGAACTCTTACAACTGTGGAATGGAACGGGTGTACGTGTGTGGGATAAGCACATGGGGGAAGAATTTGATCTAAAGGCGTTGCTGTTCGTGACCATCAATGATTGGCCAGCTCTCAGTAACCTATCATGACAGACAAACAAGGGATACCGCGGATGCACGCACTGTTTGGATGATACCGACAGTATATATTTGAATAGTTGTAAGAAGAATGTGTACCTGGGACATCGTCGATTTCTTCCGAGCAGGTATCCCGTAAGAAAGAAAGGCAAGCATTTCAAAGGTGAGGCGGATCACCGGACGAAGCCTCGCCACCGTACTGGTGCTGATGTACATGATATGGTCAAGGATTTGAAGGTGATATTTGGAAAGGGTCCTGGCGGATAACCTGTTTCGAAGGACGCTGACGGACACGCACCCATGTGGAAGAAGAAATCTATATTTTGGGACCTGCCATATTGGAAAGACCTAGAGGTCCGCTCCGCAATCGACGTGATGCACGTGACGAAGAATCTTTGCGTGACCCTGCTTGGCTTCTTGGGCGTGTATGGGAAGACAAAAGATACACCTGAGGTACGGGAGGACCAGCAACGTATGCACGGAGAAGACGGCATACATCAGGGTCATGCAAGCTACGCTCTTACCAAAGAAGAGAAGGAAATCTTCTTTGAATGCCTGCTCAGTATTAAGGTACCGTCTGGCTTCTCGTCGAATATAAAGGGAATAATAAACATGACAGAGAAAAAGTTCCAGAACCTAAAGTCTCATGACTGCCACGTGATTATGACGCAACTGCTTCCGGTTGCATTGAGGGGGCTTCTACCGGAAAATGTTCGATTAGCCATTGTGAAGCTATGTGCATTTCTCAATGCAATCTCTCAGAAGGTATTCGATCCAGAAATCATACCAAGGTTACAGAATGATTTGGTGCAATGTCTTGTCAGTTTCGAGTTGGTGTTCCCACCATCCTTCTTCAACATCATGACGCACGTCCTAGTTCACCTATGCGAAGATATTAACGTTTTGGGTCCTGTATTTCTACACAATATGTTCCCCTTTGAGAGGTTCATGGTTGTCTTAAAGAAATATGTTCATAACCGTGCTAGGCCAGAAGGAAGCATCTCCAAGGGCCATCAAAATGAGGAGGTCATTGAGTTTTGTATTGACTTTATTCCTGACCTTAAGCCGATTGGTGTTCCTGAATTGCGGCATAAGGGCAGACTGGATGGAAAAGGCACGCTAGGAGGGAAAAAAATAATATGTATGGACGGACATTCTCTCACTGAAGCACACTACACAGTTCTACAGAATTCTGCCTTGGTGGCTCCGTATATGGATGAACACAAGAATTTGCTACGCTCCAAACACCCGGAGCGGTCAGATGACTGGATTACACGTGAACAAACCAGGAGTTTCGCCAGCTGGTTGCAGACACGTAGCATGCATCACACCTCTATTGAAGATGACATGTACTTGTTGTCCCAGTTACCATCTTCGAATATAATGACTTTCAAAGGGTACGAGATAAATGGTAATACATTTTACACGATCTCCCAAGATAAGAAGAGCACCAACCAAAACAGTGGTGTCCGCTTTGATGCAGAAACCAAGACGGGAAAGGAAACATATTATGGTTATATACAGGACATATGGGAACTTGACTATCGACGTGGTTTAAAGGTCCCTTTGTTTCGGTGCAAATGGGTCAATATGACACGAGGCGGGGTAACGGAAGACCCGCAGTACGGAATGACAACAGTGGATCTCAACAATCTTGCGTATGCAGACGAACCATTCGTCCTAGACAATGATGTGGCACAGGTTTTCTATGTGAAGGACATGTCTACCAAGCCAAGAAAAAGAAAAGATAAGGAAGCGAATGCATCATACGATGAGCCAAAGCGGCACATAGTTCTTTCTAGGAAGAGAAACATCGTGGGAGTGGATGACAAGACAGACAAGTCAGAAGATTATGAAAAGTTTGATGAAATTGCTCCATTCACAGTGAATATTGACCCGAGCATCCCGTTAAATGATATAGATTTTCCATGGTTACGGCGCAAAGGGACACACGCGAAGAAAAAGTTTCACACCCAAAGATCTGGGATGTGATCGGCTTCACTATCATCACTTTCTTCTGTGTTTCACACCCAGAGGGCAATCTCTGTAATAGTTAGGGTAGTTATGTGTTTTGGCATTTGAAACGCGAAGAAATTTATGTGCAAATTCTTTCATGCCTTTACTGATTTTAAAGTTAAGTTATTCACAAACTAGTGATTCACACTAATTTCAAATAATTCAAAATTTAAACTATTCAAATTTGAAAACTACGGGCACTAACAGAAAGTTTGTACCTAAAGAGGATGTGTCAGCCTCCGGTCAGGCTATGGCCCCACCATCACCATTTAGTGCCGGTTCGTACCACGAACCGGTACTAATGAGGTTGTGTCAGGTAAGGCTGGGGCCCCATGAGCACCTTTAGTACCGGTTCATGGATGAACCAGACGTAAGCTGTTTTTTAGTCCCACCTCGCAAAGTGAGAGGGACTAGGAGCGGTTTATAAGCCCTGAGTGCAGAGACGATGAAGAAGAGGCTCAATGCTCACGTTGCTTAGCTTCAAGCCTTCAGGAATACGGTAGACTGCACGGAGCTATGCGCAGTGCAGTTTACACTATTCCGAAAGGCTTGAAGCAAATTAACGAGCATTGCACCTCTTTTTATTTTTAATAACATATTACAACTCCAGACTTCTTCTGTTATGGCAAAAACTAATTGCACGTCGACATTTATTTTTTTTAAGTTATAACTCCAGACTTTGACCATCAAGTTTTGCAGAAAAGAAAAAATAGCAGAAAAGAAGAAAAACTATAGCTGAAAAGAAAAAAATATATAAAAAATATTCACACTAATTTCAAATAATTCAAAATTTAAACTATTCAAATTTGAAAACTACGGGCACTAACAGAAAGTTTGTAATTTTTTGTACCTAAAGCAAAAATATTCACAAAGAAACTCTAAATACACAAAAAAACCACAAAAATAAATAAAGCAAAAAAATAATAATAAAAGCCCGCCTACTAGGCCAGAGCGGCCTGCATACGACTAGAAACCCAACCTGTTTTTAGGCCAGGATGCAGGCCCGCAAAGGCCAAGTGGGCCCACAGGGCAGCAAAGAACACGTAGGCCCAGTAGGCCTGCTTTGGAGAGGAGCTCGAGAGAGCGACCGCACGGGGGTTTATAAACCAGTGCGGTCGCCCCTCGGCTAGCGAGGTGGGACTAAACTTGCCGCATCGCACCTGCGCCAGCGCACCCCCTTTAGTACCGGGTCGTGGCACAAACCGGTACTAAAGGGGGGGGCCTTTAGTACCGGTTTGTGCCACCACCCGGTACTAAAGGGGGTCGCTTCCCGCCGCTTGGCCTGGCCAAAACAGGCCTTTAGTACCGGTTGGTGGCTCCGACCGGTACTAAAGGTGCCTTCTATATATACAACAGCTACGAAAATTTCAGTTTCCCTCTCTGTTTGTTCCTCTATTTCTGTCTCCGTCGCCGCCGCCGCCGCCCTCGATCGTCTCCGTCGCCGCCCCCGTCCCCGTCGCCTCCCTCGTCTCCGTCGCCACCTCGGTCCCATCCCCGTCGCGCCGTCCCCGTCCCCGTCGCGCCGTCCCCTCCGTCGCCGCCCCGGCCGTCGCCTCGCCGTCGCCGTCGCCCGCTGTGAGCTCTCCCCCTCTAACCCCTCTCCATCGCCCCCGGCGGCCACCATGGGCGCCGCCCCTCCCCGAGCCCATACACACACACACAAGCATGCATGAACACACACACACACACACACACGTACATATGTATTTTGTATGTTTAATTAGTTTAGATTATTTAGTGTTTAATTAGTATATACGTATTTTGTATGTTTAATTAGTTTAGATTATTTAGATTATTATTTTTTCACTATTATATATGTATGAATGCATGTTAGATGGATATAATTAGTGTTTAATTAGTATGGAATTTTTTTATATAATGTTGTTTTTCAGTTTTTAGTGTTAGATGCTTAATTAGTATCAAATAGTATATAGATTTTTGACATATGCAATGATAGCATAATTAGTGTTATATAGAAATGTTAGAAATTTTAGTTTTCAAAATCCAATCATTAAAAAAATGTTACTTTTTGCGGGCATATAGCTAGTATTTGTTCTCGACGATGCCCGGCCCGCATCCTCGCCGTCGACCCGTCCACGACGACGTCCAGTCGATCCCATGTCCGGGACTGGGCTCCGCCGGGCTGGCACTGGGTGAAAGTGCGTTATGTCGACTAGAGGGGGGGGTGAATAGGCGATTTTTATGAATTCTTCACTGAGGAATTTGCCGGTGAGGAAATTCCTTAGCGAAGAACTGTTAGCAGCGGAATAAGTACTCAGAAGTAAACATAACAGAATACAAGCATGGTCATCATGATGAAATGAAGACTAGCACAGAGTACAGAAAGCGTAATCACAGGATAACACAAGATGAAGACAAACAGACTAAAGAAATTGAACTGAGGAAATTGAGAAAGTCTTCAGTCAAAGTCTTCAAACACAGATATGAACAAACATTCAACACAGTAATGAGGAAATGAAAGAGTTGAGGAAATAGAACCAGTTAGGTTGGTGAAGACAATGATTTGGTAAACCAGTTCCAACTGCTGTCTCAGTTGTACGTCTGGTTGGAGCGGCTGAGTATTTAAACTCGAGGACACGCAGTCCCGGACACCCAGTCACTGAGCCGCAACTCAGGACACCCAGTCCTCACCGTATTCTCCTTGAACTAAGACCACGCAGGCCTCGTCCAATCACTCGTGGTAAGTCTTCAGGTGACTTCCAAACCTTCACAGACTTGGTCACTCGACGATCCACAATTCCTCTTGGATGCTCTAGACCTTGATGCCTAACTGTCTGGAAGAAGCACAGTCTTCAAAGGTAACAAGCGTCGGATCCGTGCAGGATCAATTTCTTCAGTGATGCTCAATCACTTTGGGTTTGTAGGGGTTTGGTTTTGGGTTTTCCTCACTTGATGATTTTCGCTCAAAGTCCTCGGAGGATGGGTTGCTCTCAAATGACAAGTGTCAAGTTTCTCTCGGAGCAGCCAACCAACTAGTGGTTGTAGGGGGCGGCTATTTATAGCCTAGGGAGCAGCCCGACATGATAAGACATATATGCCCTTCAATGATATGACCGTTAGGTGGATAAGATATTTTGGGACAGCCGGCGCGTAGCACAGCAACGGTCGGAAATTTGACTCTCAAATTCCTCAGGGCTATCATGTTCCTCACTGTGTAGGCAATCCGCACTGGCGAATTCCTAACTCCTCAGTCAGAGCAAAGTCCTCAGTGACCAGAATAACTGCGTCTCTGTCACTGAAGAAATTGACTGAACTGTATGAGATTTCCAATGGCTTCACTCGAAGGGATTGGTAGGTGCAGGATTTTGAGTTGAGCATCACATGGAAATTTTTCCTTAGTATTTCCTCGACCCCCTTTAACAGTACGGTGTTTCCTATGACTCAAGAAAGAGAAAATGAAACTACGAAAACAAAAGTCTTCACGCTTCATGTTCCTCAAATGAATACCAAGTCTTCAAGGTCACACCAATTTCTTCACTTTCAAAGTCTTCAGAAAGTCTTCAGAATATCAAAGTCTTCACTTGAAGAAATTCATTTTTAGGGGTCGACTTTCTCTATAAATATCAAACTCCTCATAGACTTATAGACCTGTGTACACTCACAAATGCATTAGTCCCTTAACCTACAAGTCTTCAATACACCAAAATCACTAAGGGGCACTAGATGCACTTACAATCTCCCCCTTTTGATTGATGACAATATAGGTTAAGTTTTCAACGGGGAGAAACATATGATGTGTAAATACTGATATTGAGGAATTTGATTGCAAGATATAGAAGAACTCCCCCTGAAGATGTGCATAGTGAGGAATTTGCTTTTGAGGCAATGCACATTTGAAGAGTTGAATCATGGAGATCTCCCCCTATATCTTGTAATTCATACACGCATTTGATATATAATATGAAGAATTTGAAATGCATGATGAAATATGGTCCCTGATGAAATTCAGCATGCGTGCAATAATATTAACAAGGAATAAGCATGCAGAATAGCATCAAAAGTATCAGAGCATAGTGCATCAAAAGTATCAGAGCATAGTGCATCAAAAGTATCAGAGCACCATCCAAAAGTATCAGAGCACCATCGGGTTTAAGATTACAACTCGATCCAATAAAAGTTTTGGAAGAACGAGAGTTGTAACTTAGAAAAAATGCCCTTAGTATAGACCCGCTTGAAGACTAACTCAGATTTCTCCCCCTTTGTCATCATATGACCAAAAGGATCGAAACTGAGGACTAACGCCCCTGAAGAATTTCAAGTTGATGGAGGAGCGCCAGCGTTGTCGGGGTTGTTTGTTGTAGCAGGGCCTGCCACAGTGTCGTCCAAATCTTCATACTCATCAGTATCACGCGATGAAGAATAAGAGCTGGCCACCAGTGGAGGAATTTTGACCATCTTGAATTTCTTCGGAGGAGGTGCAGACCAGTCAAATTCTTCCTTCAGACCCATGGTCTCCAGTTCTTCAGCGCTATAAACATGAGTGAGAACAGCCCAGGTGCGGTTGAGGGTTTAATGAAGGTAGTAGTGGTTCTTCTTCACTGCATTGTGTGTTGAGGTCATGTTGTGAAGAATTGCACCAAACTGACGCTTTACCCATTTGTGATTGCAATCAACCTTCTGATGAAGACTGAGGAGTAACTCATGGTCAGTCATCACCCTGGGTGCTGTGGCTTGAGGATTTTGCTTGGCAGAGGTATTTGCGGCAGTGTCATGTGTGGCAAAATCGTCATTGGTGGAGTAAGATGCAGCCTTGCGAAATTGACCATCCAATGGACGAGTGCCTTCATCGATCACAGTAGCGGTCTTGCCTTTATCATCAGCTGATGAAACTGTCTGTTTGAGGACTTCAATGGGAGGCAAGTAGCTACCGTGGTTCTGAGTGTCAGCTTTGTAATTCAGTGAAGATCTTGCCCTGATGAATCTCAGAATCCAAGGGGCATAGGGCTTCAGCTCGAATGGTGACATAGAAATATTGGCCAGAGTCCTCATGAAGAAATCATGGAAGTTAATGGGAACGCCATGAATGATGTTGAAAAGCATATTCTTCACGATGCCAACGACTTCTTCATCATTTGAGTCGTGGCCTTTGATAGGACTCATTGTCTTCGTCAGAATTCGATAACAGTCCGAGGCACATAGAGTAATTCCTTGATGAGGAATTTGGTTCTTGGGGCCTGCCTTGGCTTCAAAGGCTTCATCAGTACTTGCATATAGTGATCTGAAAGTTCTGTTTCGTGTAGATGCAACGAGCACCATCAAGTGGAGGATCGAGAGGAAGGACACGAAGCAATTCAGTTGCCGGTGCCTTGTAGTGAGTATTTTCAGTCATCCAATCCAGCACCCATGAATTGACTTCTTCAGCATCTCCGGTGATATGCAGTGTGGCGTAGAACTGAAGAATGAGTTCTTCATTCCAATCACAGATGTCAGTGCAGAAATTCAGCAGTCCTGCGTCGTGAACAACACTGAGGACTGGTGCGAAGCATGGCAGAGATTCCATATCCACGTGAGGAATATGTTCATGATCGAAGATTTTGTCTTTGTCAAACAGCACTGAGGAATAGAAGTTGGCTTGACTAGCAGTCCAGAAGCGCCTTTTCCTCATGCGAGTAGAGTCATAGGGGTTGTAATCAGTGAAGAATACGTGCTCGCCAAAGAAGTCTTCAGCCTTGAACTTTTGCTTGCATGAGAACGGATTCTTCGGCTTGGGCGGAGGAGTGTCAGTGATTTGTAGCACAACCTCAGGAATCACGAGCTCAGGTTCTTCAGGCTGAGGAATTTCTGGTTCCTCTTCTTGTGCAACTTGGGGATCAGTAGCAGCAGGTTCATCAGCACTAGTGGCTGGAATTTCTTCATGAATAGATGGAGTGGGTTGAGTTTCTTCAGAGCCCATCTGAACTGTTGTTGCCGGGGACTGAGGAATCTGTTGGATAGGTGTGAATAGAGGAGTATTGGGATGTTGACTTTCCCAAAAGTCATCATTCATCACTGGTGTGGTGCATCCAATATCCACATCTTCATATTCAATTTCCTCAACACCAGCCTCTTCAGCTGTGAACTGAGGCATAGGTGAGGAAATGACTGGTGTTGAAGGGATAGCATCCACTTCAATTTCTTCATCAAGCTGCTCTGACGTAGCAGTAGAATGATTTTCTTCATCAGATCCGCTTGGGATCTTATAATCTTCTCCAAAAGGAACAATTTCCTTTGATAACATGGATGAAATAGGAACAGCATCAATTGGATGTTCAAGTGAGCTGGTCAGTGGCTTCATTTTCTTCGTAGCTGAAGAATTTGACGCAGCTGATGCTTTCCGTTTCTTCACAGCAGCTCGCTCTGCAGCCTTGGTTTTCTTCACATCAAAGGCAGATGGAAGAATTGGAGTTGGTGTTGGCGCAGGAGGAGCTGAGGAATCTGGATGATTTACCTCAGGCGCAACTAATGCAGTTGCCCTGTCTTGTTCAGTTTCTTCAGGCGCACCACTAGTGGATGCCCTGGCAATTTCATTAGCGGCTGGAATGGGATCATCAGCCCTGGAACTGGCATTTTCTTCAGCAGGCTGAAATTCATAAGCAGTGCTGGCATGTTCTTCAGCAGGCTGAGCAGAGTCTGCAGCCTGAAGATTTTCTTGTTGCGATGGGGCTGCAACATTTGTGAACTTCTTCATCAGGTTGACGAATCTGACCTTGGCTCCTTGCCAATCAGCATAATAAGCATCAAAGTTTTTGCTGAGGTCTTGAATTTCAGTCTGGACCTTGAGAAGTTCCTCAGGTGTCATTTTGACAATGTTTTTCTTCAGGAACTTCTCTTTCCTGAACTGAGCCTTCCTTATTTGTCTGGCCTTCTCAAATTTCCATTTCTCTTCAGAGATGAAATGGGTCAGCATGTGACTTTGGCCAGGTGTCAGATGAAAATCAGGCATAGGAGTGTTTGGGTCCTTGTGCCAGAGATCAATGCAGTCGAGGATCAACTTAGGATCCAAAAGCAGTGGCACAGATGTGCCTTTGGCTCTAGTGGCCCTTTCTTGGCGGTCTCTGATGATTTCTGCATGTTCATCATCAGAAGCTTCATCATCTTCAGGTGGCTCTTGGAAGGCGACCTGTTTCTTCTTAGGACTTGGCTGAGGACCTCGTCCAGCTGTGGCCTTAGTCTTCAGCAGAGTCGGGCCAGATGAAGACTTTGGTGCAGCTGAGGAACTTGCTGAGACACCAGAGGCAATCGAGAAACCAGTAGTCCTTTGACATGTAGCCAGATGCACAGGAGCTGAGGACTTTGAAGGAGCAGTTGAGGACTTTGGTGGAGCAGTAGCAGTCTGAGGATTTGCCGTGAGGGCATAGCTGAGGAACTTGGCCGTGAGGGCGCTGTTGGTGAAGCACTAGGCTTACGAGCAGGCTTCTTTTGCATGGATTTCCTCGGTCTAACCGAGGTCTCAGCAGCAGCAGCAGCAGCGGCAGAATCCTCATTGAATTTCTTCACTGCCTCCTTGGCTTGCCTTGCCAGTTTTGCTTGGCGCTTAGCCCATTCATCAGGAAAGTCCTCACCACGCTTGATGCTGGTGGGATCAGCTACTTCGCCAGGTGCCAATGGAGCTCTTGGGCATGGAGGATTTAAAGCGAATTTCTTCATATACTTTGGAGTAACGTATCTGTATTCCCTCCACTCTCTTGCCCATCTCCGTTCAATCTTCTGTATGCGCACCTTGCGCTGATTTTTGGTTTCTTTGCCAAATTTTGCTTCATCAGGTGTGCAATAGCCAGCATATATTTCATCAGGGATCTCGAAAGCAGTCATGACCTCAGGCTTCTTTCCTCCTTTCTGCGGTCTCTTACCGTCTGCCATATTCTTCAGATGAGGAATTTGAACAATTGAACACTCTGAAGAAGTATGCAGTTTTTCTTCGAGGAACGCTGCAAATGAGTTAAGTTGATGAGAACCTAGTGATTCAGCAGTAGACATGAGTACCTGTGAACAGAGTACAGGTGCGAGGAATTTGGAGAGGTCATATGCGTTCTCAGAAGGTTTTTCGAAACGAACAAGTTTTGAGGAATTTGACCAGATGAACCTTGAGGAATTTCACCAAGCATTTTGTCTTAGGTTCCAGAGTTGTACAGATCGAAGATCCACACAATTAGGGAATCTTGAAGAAAATGATTGCTTAGAGAAATAGTTCAAGATCATATGATCCGTGAGGTGTTCATATGTGTGAAGATTTGAAGAATAAACACCTTTGAAGATTTTGTAGTGTAAAATTTCGGATCAACGAGAGCAGTAAAAGTAACTTTTAATTACCCCAAATGAAGAACACGACGAACTGGGTGTTGTAGATGTGAAGCTTGTCTGTTCAGATCTTCCATGCCCTAACTTGGCAGAGGAAGACAGCTACGGCGGCGGCGGAGTGAAGATTTCCGCGGTCGGCGTGAGTACGACGGCGATGAGGTCGAGGCAGCGAAGCTCTTCCTCACCGACGACGATGGAGTAGCGGCGGTGCTAGGGTTTGAGGAGCTCGAGCGGGAGAGAGAGGTCGAGCGGAGTAAATGAAGTGAGGAAGGGGAGAGGGGTATTTATAGACACGGTGAAAAACTGTTCGCCCGAAGATTTGGGACGAACGTGCCCTTGCCCTTTCTCCTTCACGCGACATGTGTCACCCACGTACTTTGTAGATGAGATCGTGTAAGATCGTGGGTGAATATAATAATGCATCATGGGATGCGGTACGGTTTGAGCGGCAAAACCAAAAGTTTGGATAAGATAAGTTTTAAAGTTCCGTTCGCAATTTCTTCAGCTAACAAGGACACAGTGAAGATTTTGAACGAGTTTCAAATATAACGCACATGAAGAATTTGTGAATATATTGGGTTGAGTATAGCATAGAGGGGGAAGTGTCCGATCACATTCACTTAGCAAAAAAAGGCAACTTGAAGAAATAGCTATAAGTGAATGTTGTAGAGGACATAAACTCATATATATATATAGCCAATGAAGAAAAATGACGGAAACAGTGAAGATTTTGCAAAGTTGAAGAATTTGAAAAACTGAAGGTTTTTAAAACCGAGGACAAACTCAAATTGAAGATTTTCAACTTTTTGTGGTGGCGTGACCCACCATATAAGAATGATGATTTCAGACACCGCGTACAATTGTCTTAGGGTTCTGAGAATCAAATTCTTCATTAATTTCTTCACACTTAGAGTGTTATTCTTCATTGGTTGAAGAAAAATGTTTCTTCATGTGTTGCACATCTAAGTCATCAATTTTGCATAAGTGTTAGGATGTGTGTCCTTTTCAAAGAACATTCGAAGATTCTAAGATATTTAGCTCACACCGCAACTTGCTAAATCTCTTCTCATCCAATGGCTTAGTGAAGATATCAGCTAGCTGTTCTTCAGTCTTCACATGCTCGATGGGGATGTCGCCCTTCAACACATGATCACGAAGAAAATGATGACGAATCTATATGTGCTTTGTCTTCGAGTGCTGAACTAGGTTGTGAGCAATCTTGATGGCACTCTCGTTGTCACAGAGGAGAGGCACATTCTTCACGTTGACGCCATAGTCCTTGAGTGTTTGCTTCATCCAAAGCAGTTGAGCACAGCAAGAGCCAGCAGCAATGTATTCAGCTTCCGCAGTAGACAGTGATACGCAGTTCTGTTTCTTCAAGGACCAACAGACCAAAGATCGTCCGAGGAAATGACAAGTGCCAGATGTTGACTTGCGGTCCACACGATCACCAGCATAGTCAGAGTCAGAATATCCAATGAGATAAAAAACAGAGCCCTGTGGGTACCATAATCCTAGTGTTGGTGTGTGAGCTAGATATCGAAGAATATGCTTCACAGCCTTATGGTGTGATTCCTTCGGTGCAGCTTGAAATCGGGCACACATGCAAACACTAAGCATTATATCTGGCCTAGATGCACATAAGTACAATAAAGAACCAATCATGGAGCGGTATACCTTGTGATCGAAGTCAATACCATTTTCATCAGTGCATAGATGGCCATTTGTGGGCATAGGAATTTTGACGCCTTTGCAATCTTGCATGCCGAATTTCCTCAGAACTTCTTTGAGGTATTTCTCCTGAGATATGAATGTGCCATTGCGCTGTTGACGAATTTGAAGACCTAAGAAGAATTTCAACTCTGCCATCATAGACATTTGATATTCTTCACTCATCATGTAGGCAAATTCATCACTATAACGTTGGTCAGTACAGCCAAAGATAATATCATCAACATATATTTGGCACACAAACAGTTCACCATCATAAGATTTAGTAAAGAGAGTAGGGTCGAGTGAACCGGGTGTGAAGCCATTCTTCACGAAGAATTCCTTCAATGTATCATACCATGCCCGAGGGGCTTGCTTGAGGCCATAGAGGGCCTTATTAAGTCTGAAGACTTTGTCAGGATTCTTTGGATCTTCAAAACCTGGGGGTTGAGCAACATATACTTCTTCCTCAAGCTTACCATTGAGGAATGCACTTTTCACATCCATTTGTTGTAAGATAATATTATTATGGTTAGCATAAGCAAGTAGTATGCGAATAGCCTCAAGTCTAGCAACATGTGCAAAAGTTTCATCGAAATCAATTCCTTCAACCTGTGTATAGCCTTGAGCTACCAGTCGTGCCTTATTCCTTACCACAAGGCCATTTTCATCTTGCTTGTTGCGGTAGATCCACTTTGTGCCAATGATATTATGCTTGCGAGGATCTGGACGTTTGACCAGTTCCCAGACATTGTTGAGCTCGAACTGATGTAATTCTTCTTGCATAGCCTGAATCCACTCCGGCTCTAGAAATGCTTCATCTACCTTAGTGGGCTCTGTGATAGAGACAAAAGCATAGTGCCCACAAAATTTAGATAAATGTGAAGCTTTTGAGCGTGTGAGAGGACCTGGTGCTTTAATGTCATCAATGATCTTCTCCACTTGCACTTCTTTTGCAACGCGAGGATGAGCTAGTTGTCGCTGAGGAATTTGATCATTTTCTTCAGCACCATTTTCCTCAGCATTTTCTTCAGGTGTATCAGCTCGATGTTCTTCATGAACTGGAATGAATTCTTTAGCAGATTCTTCAGTAGGAATGACATCCTCAGTTGCCTTGAACTTGATGGAATCCTCAGGTGCTGGTTCATCTAACACAGAAGGTAGGTGCTTTCTTTGCGAGCCATTAGTTTCATCGAACCGCACATCTACAGTGTCAACAATCTTGTGAAGAACAATTTTGAAGACTCTGTTGGTGTGCGAGTCCTTTCCGTAACCAAGCATAAAACCTTCATGTGCTTTCGGTGCAAATTTAGAGTTGTGGTGAGGATCTCTAATCCAACATTTAGCACTGAAGACTTTGAAATAAATCACATTGGGTTTCTTGTCAGTGAGGAGTTCATAGGCCGTCTTCTTGAAGAATTTTTGAAGATATACTCTGTTGATGATATGGCATGCAGTGTCAATTGCATCAATCCAAAAACGCTGCGGCCATTTGTATTCATCAAGCATAGTGCGAGCCATCTCAACAAGAGTTCTGTTCTTGCGCTCCACGACGCCATTCTGTTGAGGAGTATAGGGAGCAGATAACTCATGAGAAATACCAAGTTCATCAAGATAGTCATCAAGACCGGAATTCTTGAACTTAGTTCCATTGTCACTTCTGATGTGCTTGATCGTCACACCAAAGTTGGTTGAACCCCTCGAGGAAAATCATTTGAAGACTTCCTGCACTTCATGTTTGTAAGTAACAATGTGTACCCATGTATATCGAGAGTAATCATCAACAATGACAAAACCATATAGAGATGCATCATTTGTGACTGCTGAGTAATGATTAGGTCCGAAGAGGTCCATGTGAAGCAATTCGAATGGACGAGTAGTGGTCATGATAGTCTTCGCTGGATGCTTGGCCTTGGTCATTTTTCCAGCTTCACAGGCTCCGCATAAGTGATCTTTCAGGAATTTGACATTCTCAATGCCAATGACATGCTTCTTCTTTGCAAGCATGTGCAAATTCCTCATGCCTGCGTGACCAAGTCGTCGATGCCATAGCCAGCCTTCTGAAGCTTTTGCAAGTAGACACACGGCTGGTTGTGGTCCTGTAGAGAAATCAACAACATACAAATCCCCTCTCCTAAAGCCTTCGAAGACTTTGGAATTGTCAGCTTCCATAATCACAAAGCATTGAGACTGACATGAGGTTGTATCCTAAGGACTCAACAAGCATGACTTTGTCCATGTGTTTATCCTTAGAGATCGCGACCTTACCAAGACCCAATACCTGACTTTTGCCTTTGTCAGCAAAGATGATATGCTTCAGATGTGATGGTGATAAGGGAGCATCCATCAAAAGATTCTTGTCACCAGTCATGTGATTTGTACATCCACTATCGAGGACCCATTTAGTGGTTTTGGGTTGATCATCCTGCAGATGAATTAGTGTAACTTACAATCTCATATGCTTCATCAATGAAGAATATGATATCAAGTTCATCAGATGAATTTCATCAAGTAGTAAACATAAATGGCAGTAGGAGGACGTGTGAAATGAAAGTTCATTTCATCATGTTTCGCCTGCGTCCTTTCAGGCATTTTGTCAGGTCCCCAGCAAATTCTTCAGACGTTAAAGTACGTCTGGAGACCTGACCCTGCAGAAGAGATTAGTTCTTTTTCTTTACCACCCACATCTGGAGGGGTGGCAAAGAATTCATCACTCTGCGAGCACCATATGAGAAAGGTGGCAAATATACCAAACCATTTCGTTTCACATAAGAGGGGTTAGGGTAAGCATATGAATAAGCAGAGAAATTCTTCGAGGACTTATGAACATGATGGTTTGAAGAATAATGCACATATTCATAGCCCTTAGCTTTACCCGGCGAAACAGAGTTGTTAGCACGATGATAATCATATGAGGACTTTGATCCTTTTGAGGAATTTGGTCCATATGAAGGATTTGATCTGGGGTTCCTGTTCTTCACTGGTGGTGTCATGAGTACATTCACCTGAAGATTTTCAAGGCACTTCTGGGAACCCAGATTTTCTTCATAGGAGAACTGTTCCTGGAGTTAGTGCCAACATATCTAGCAAATACTTCACCATTCTGATTTTTGAACAGTTTATAGTTGGAGTCAAATGACTCATCAGAAGAATGAGGAGATTCACATGTAAAGCCAGATAAGTTAGATGGATCAACTGGAGGTCCCTTTGCAGCAACCCATGAGGTTTTGGGGTACTGCTCAGGCTTCCAATATGTTCCATCAGCATTAAGTTTCCTCTCAAAGGCGATACCCTCTTTCCTAGGGTTTCTGTTGAGGATCTGCTTTTTAAGCACATCATAAAGAATATGATGCCCTTTGAGGCTTTTGTACATGCCTGTCATGTACAATTCCTTCAGCCCTGCATCATCAGTGATACTAGCAATGTCCTCAGGTGAGGAATTAGTGATAGCAGAGGCAGATGAAGAATTTTTAACATTTGAAGCATTTGAACATTCAGGTGAAGAATTAGCAGATTCACGTTCAATGCACTTTAAGCATGGAGGAACAAATTCTTCCTGAGAAGCGCTGATTTGTTGAGCTAGTAATGAATCGCGCTCCTTTTGAAGATCTTCATAACTCACTCTTAGCTTCTCAAGATCTTGCTTTCTTTGAAGAAATTCATAAGAAAGTTTCTCATGATCAGATAAGAGAGTGTTATGATGACTTTGAACGTTATCAAACCTAGACTGAAGTCTCTGAAGATTTTCAGTCAGGGCTTGAGTGCGATCCATTTCTTCACCCAACATATCATCACTTTTGTCTAGCATGTTTTGAACCTTTTCAAAAGCCCTTTGTTGTTTTATAGCAATTTTAGCAAGTTTAGAGTAGCTGTTCTTGAGATCCTGATCAGATTCATTTTCACTAGATTCAGAGGTGTATTTGAGTACCTTGGCACCTTTTGCCATGAAGCAATAGGTAGGAGAGTAGTCATCATCATCTTCATCAGGCTTGTCGGCGGTGTCAGTTTCTTCAGTGTTGAAGATGGACTTGCTAACGAAAGCAGTAGCGAAAGCCAGACTAGCCACACCAGATTCGGATTCTTCAGACTCCTCCTCTTCCTCATGTTCCTCAGATTCAGCTTCAAAGTCCATTTCCTTGCCAATGAATGCCCGAGCCTTCTTGGAGCTGCTCTTCTTGTGAGATGAAGGCTTCGAGGATTTTGATGACGAAGATTTTGACGATTTCTTATTTTTCTTCGCATCATCAGAACTGTAATCCTTGTATTTCTTCTTCTTCAATTCCTTTTCCCGCTGAGGACAATCTTGAATATAATGACCAGGTTTCTTGCATTTGTGACACAGCCTTCTCTTATAGTCACTTGATGAGGAATCACTGCTTCTTGAGGATTTTCCAAAGGGACCACGTCTTGAGAGTTTCTGGAATTTCTTCATGAACAGTGCTAGCTCCTGGCTCAATTCTTCAGGATCTCCAATGCTACTACCAGAGTCTTCACACTTAGATTCAGACACAGCCTTGGCCTTCAGGGCACGTGGTTTGCCATAGCTCAAACCATAGAGATCTCTCTTTTCAGCAAGCTGGAACTCGTGTGTATTTAGCCTTTCGAGGATATCGGCAGGATCGAGTGACTTGTAGTCAGCACACTCTTGTATCATTAGTGCCAGAGTATCAAATGAGGAATCAAGCGATCTCAACAATTTCTTCACCACCTCATGGTCGGTGATGTCAGTGGCACCAAGCGCTTGAAGCTCATTTGAGATGTCAGTGAGGCGATCGAAGGTTTGTTGAACATTTTCGTTGTCGAGTCTTTTGAAGCGGTTGAAGAGATTGCGAAGAACATCAACTCGAGAGTCACGCTGAGTTAAGACTCCTTCATTTACTTTGGACAGCCTGTCCCAGATGAGCTTGGCAGTTTCCAAAGCACTCACTCTTCCATACTGTCCTTTACTCAGATGGCCACATATGATATTCTTCGCTTGAGAATCGAGTTGCTTGAATCTCTTCACATCGGTAGCGTTCAGTGAGGGTGAGACAGAGGGAACACCATTTTCCACAACATACTAGAGATCGTTGTCAATTGCCTCGAGATGCATTCGCATCTTGTTTTTCCAGTAGGGGTAGTCCGACCCATCAAAGGTAGGACACCCAGCCGAGACCTTGATCATACCTGCGGTCGACATAACTAAAACTCCAGGTGGTTAAACCAAAATCACACAGAACAAGGGAGTACCTTGCTCTGATACCAATTGAAAGTGCGTTATGTCGACTAGAGGGGGGGTGAATAGGCGATTTTTATGAATTCTTCACTGAGGAATTTGCAGGTGAGGAAATTCCTTAGCGAAGAACTGTTAGCAGCGGAATAAGTACTCAGAAGTAAACATAACAGAATACAAGCATGGTCATCATGATGAAATGAAGACTAGCACAGAGTACAGAAAGCGTAATCACAGGATAACACAAGATGAAGACAAACAGACTGAAGAAATTGAACTGAGGAAATTGAGAAGTCTTCAGTCAAAGTCTTCAAACACAGATATGAACAAACATTCAACACAGTAATGAGGAAATGAAATAGTTGAGGAAATAGAACCAGTTAGGTTGGTGAAGACAATGATTTGGTAAACCAGTTCCAACTGCTGTCTCAGTTGTACGTCTGGTTGGAGCGGCTGAGTATTTAAACTCGAGGACACGCAGTCCCGGACACCCAGTCACTGAGCCGCAACTCAGGACACCCAGTCCTCACCGTATTCTCCTTGAACTAAGACCATGCAGGCCTCGTCCAATCACTCGTGGTAAGTCTTCAGGTGACTTCCAAACCTTCACAGACTTGGTCACTTGGCGATCCACAATTCCTCTTGGATGCTCTAGACCTTGACGCCTAACCGTCTGGAAGAAGCATAGTCTTCAAAGGTAACAAGCGTCGGATCCACGCAGGATCAATTTCTTCAGTGATGCTCAATAACTTTGGGTTTTTAGGGGTTTGGTTTTGGGTTTTCCTCACTTGATGATTTTCGTTCAAAGTCCTCGGTGGATGGGTTGCTCTCAAATGACAAGTGTCAAGTTTCTCTCGGAGCAGCCAACCAACTAGTGGTTGTAGGGGGCGGCTATTTATAGCCTAGGGAGCAGCCCGACATGATAAGACATAAATTCCCTTCAATGATATGACCGTTAGGTGGATAAGATATTTTGGGACAGCCGGCGCGCAGCACAGCAACGGTCGGAAATTTGACTCTCAAATTCCTCAGGGCTATCATGTTCCTCACTGTGTAGGCAATCTGCACTGGCGAATTCCTAACTCCTCAGTCAGAGCAAAGTCCTCAGTTACCAGAAGAACTGCATCTCTGTCACTGAAGAAATTGACTGAACTGTATGAGATTTCCAATGGCTTCACTCGAAGGGATTGGTAGGTGTAGGATTTTGAGTTGAGCATCACATGGAAATTTTTCCTTAGTATTTCCTCGACCCCCTTTAATAGTATGGTGTTTCCTATGACTAAAGAAAGAGAAAATGAAACTACGAAAACAAAAGTCTTCACGCTTCATGTTCCTCAAATGAATACCAAGTCTTCAAGGTCTCACCAATTTCTTCACTTTCAAAGTCTTTAGAAAGTCTTCAGAATATCAAAGTCTTCACTTGAAGAACTTCATTTTTAGGGGTCGACTTTCTCTGTAAATATCAAACTCCTCATAGACTTATAGACCTGTGTACACTCACAAACGCATTAGTCCCTTAACCTATAAGTCTTCAATACACCAAAATCACTAAGGGGCACTAGATGCACTTACACTAGGAGGTGCTGCCTAGAGGGGCGCGCCGCTTGATGAGGAACCCAGCCTCGGGTCCCGTCGTCGACCCTGATCTCGTTTGGTGGCGTTTGCGTGGGCTAGTTTCGGTGCGGAGGGACCCGGCCCCGCCGGAGGTGGTACGTCGCCGTGTCAGGGAGGAGGACGAGCACGTCCATCGCTACATGGTTGCGTTAGAGGGCGGCAGGTTCTCCAATACCTGGCTGTATCTTCAGGGATCTCACTTCAGCTATGATCCTGTGAGGGTTCCTTCTCTTTGGGTGTTCACCGCCTGTGCCGCAGGAACCGCGAGTGTCCTAGATTCTTCTGTAGTATTCGATCTTTAATTAGCTACCTAGCCAGTGATGTACTATTCAATATTATATATTATTTGAGACGATGTATTCAAGATTATATCTATTATTCTAGACGATGTATTCGAGATTATATCTATTATTCGAGACGATGTAATTTGAATACTAAATTGTTTTATATTTCTTTTGGATTAGTTAAATAAAAGCTATGGCAGACAATACCGACAGAGAGGGAGAACAGACCATGTTCGATATGATACACGGGCCAGATGATGATAAAAATAAAGAAGATTATGACGGCTCCGAATTTCTAAACAACACCGGAGAGGGTGATATGATATTCGATCGCGACGACCGAATTGATGAAGTCATGAACTACGGTTATGATGATGACGAAGAACATGTTGATCCTGAAACAACAAAGACCGGCGAGGTATATATATTTATATAAGCAGGTATCTAGTGATCATCACATGTTTTAAATGACTTGCAGATATATTAACGAATCGATCTTTGTTCTTTCAGCCATCCGGATCGAGCAAATCTTCAGGCAAAAGGACGAAACGAGGCCCGAACAAAAAGTTGAAGGAGGGCGTAAAGTACAATATCAAGGCAGTCAAACCTAATGGCGAACCATTAGCACCTAAGAAGATTGCGGACAAGTTCGTTCGTCAGTGCGGAGTTCTTGTGAAGGACCAACTCCCGATCTCCCTTCAAGAATGGAGAGAGCCAGCAAAAGACAAAAGACAAAAAGACAAAGAGGACGCTCCTCCACGTCCAGATTTTACTTTTGTCGACAAGAATCAAAAAGATCTGCTTTGGGATACTCTCATGGAACATTTCACCCTACCAGATCATTTCACAGAAGCAGATGTGCAGAAAGTCAAGGACGCTGCTCTTAGGAAGATGGCAGTTGCATTCAAGAACCACAAGAATCGTGAATGGGACAAGTACGTCAAGGGAGGAAGGAAGACTCCAGTAGTCGAGGGAACACTAGAGAACCAACGTGCTCATTGGGACGATTTCGTGAAATTCAAGGATTTGGAATTAGCTAAGGAACGGTCGAGAATAAACAAGAAGAATGCCGAAAAAAGGATAAGTTCCATAAGCTTGGGCCAGGTGGCTATGCGGTGGCAATGCCTAAGTGGGATAAGTCTGAGAAAGAGATGGAGGATGCAAGTGTCACTCCGGTTACTAAGAGATGGCCCCCCAGGTGCAGGACTTGGTTCTATGCGCATGGGGGGGAGTTGGACCCGAAGACAGGCAATGTTTCGACGAAGGCAAGTCTGAAGGGAGCCGACGATGCGATACTTGTTGCAATACAAGAGGCACGATCGGGGGTGTTCCAGCCCAACAGAGAGAACGACGAGCTTACGCGTGCCCTGGGAAATCCTGAACACCCGGAAAGAACACGAGGCATGGGCGCTATTCCGTGGTATGATGGGTTTTCAGACTGGAACAACGACTACAGAACCCGTGCGAGAAAGAAGATTGCGGAGGAGAAGAAGAGGACGATGGAGGAGGAGCAGAGGAAGCGGGACTATGAACGCCTTCAAGGCCTAGAAGCAAGTCAAGCGGAATTGGCAGTCAAATTCTAGCGGCAGCAGGAGCAGATCGACTCACTTACCCAGCAAAGGGGGTCTCAGCAGCTGCAGCAGCTAGCGGATGATCCAGCATTGGATAGCACCGGCCCATCCATGCCGAGAAGCAGCGTGGGTTTGGCTGCCCAGGACGACGCAATGCTGGGTAGATACCCCGTGGATGACATCACGGAGAACACTAACTATGAGCTACACGTCAGAATGAAGAACATATCCATGAAGGTGGCGGACGCCGTTGCTTTTACAAATCCCCCCGAGGCAACCTTCCATTGCAACCCGATTCCAGCGGGCTATGCTCGTGTCTTGGTTGATGAGGTGGTGGACCCACCATATTCGGAGCTACAGCTTGACATTCCTGGAGGTGACGGCGAGTGCTTTCTCGGAGAGGCCAAACATCGTATCATCCTATGGAAAAAGGATTGCATCATCTTTCGAAGGCCACCGACACCGCGTCAGCCGACTCCTCGTCAAAGTCCGCCACCGAGTCAGCAGTCTCCCGCTCCTACAAGTCCACCAAGTCCGGCAAAGTGTCAGGCCACTCCTCCTCCAAGTCCGACAAAGTGTCAGGCCACTCCTCCTCCTCCAAGTCCGCCACAGCGTCAGACGTCCACTCCTCCTCCAAGTCCGGCACAACCTCAGGCCACTCCTCCTCATCCAACTCAGCCCCTTCAGCCGTCTCCGCCGCCTCAGCAATCGCAGAAGAGACACCCCGCAGCTATGGTGCGTAGCGGTATGAGTCGAGGTAGTACAGGAAGTACAGGCGGAGGCAAGCGATATAAATATGGTCCAAGCCTCACGCCTCTTCTGCAGAGGGCTTATGACAGGTCCGAGGAGGACATCACAGTCATATCAAAGGCCGAGGTGGAAGCCCATTTTGCACCGAAACCGCCACCGCCGCCAAGGGAGAAAGTGCCTGAGGAAACGATTGACCACTTCATTCATATGGCTCAACCACCAGCTCCCAAGCCTGTTGACACAGACTATGAGCGCCACATCAGGAAGTTAAATCGAGCACGTCTACAAAAGGAGGCAAGCACGTCTACATCGGGATCGAGCAAACAAGAAGCAGCTGACAAAAAATGCGGGAAAACCATTCCCCAGCTAGGAGAACAGGCGGCGCAATCGATCCCCTCGCTTGTTGTGCCAATAACATGTGACAGTACGTGCGCCCAATATTATTGTGGGCAAACAATGCACGTTCCAGAGGTGGGCAATGTGGTAATAACGGAGGAGCATATAATGCAGGCTGAAGTTCTCAACATCACTGTTGGACAACTCCTCGAGATCGAGCCCATGCCTATGCTTAGAGAGGATGAAATAAAACGGAAATATGTCCGGGGCCAACCTTTGGTCGCGCCAGACAAGGTCAAGAACCTCCCAACGAGAATGTATGAATTGCATCAATGGTACATGAACATTACCAACATTTCAGATCGATTTTCCCTCATGGTGAATGTCAAGGAGGAGCATTACTTCCATGAGAAAGCTCTGTCCGTTGAGTATTCTGAACTGTTTCAGTTATACAATCAAGACGCACTCGACAAATCTATCGTCAGTTGCTATTGTCTGTAAGTGATTTCTTTCTGTAATTTAAGTCTCAAGCTAGCTGTAGTGATCCTTTTGATCAATCATTACCTGTAATTATCCTCACTATATTCTTTTCTGTGGTATTATGCAGGATGAAGATGTATGAAATGAGAAAAGGTGGACGCTTTGGCATTGGGTTCATTGACCCAAACACCGTTAATGAATACACATGGCTAATGAATCCATGTCAGCAAAAGGACGTAGAGGACAACATGCTAGAGTTCTTGAAGCGCCTCAAATACAATGAAGATATACTACTTCCTTACAACTTCCAGTGAGTCACACTATCTTGTACTACAAATTCTCTGTTTTTGCCTACTAGCTAGCTACATGTTTTTGCTTACATATGCCCGCTTAATTAAGACATGCAAATGTGTGTGCATGCAGATTTCACTGGGTCTTGTGTATCATTAAAGTTGACGACGGAACAGTTGAAATACTGGACTCACTACTCAAAGCAAAAACTGACTATAACATCTTGTTTGGGATAGTCAACAGGTAATTTAATTCAATCATTATTAACTATATATCTCGGCCTATTTAGTTCGTCATTTCATGATATGAACTATTTAATAACCCCTTTATTCATTTTCTTTGTTGGCGGGGCAGGGCTTGGGCAAGGTTCATCAAGGTCATGGAAGGCGAATGGAAACCAAAGCTTAAATGGTTTCGATCCATGGTAAGTAATTAAGTAGTACTAGTTAGCTAGCTAGCTAGCTGCCATCTCTTTAATTATCATGCTTGATTAATTATTATCTGATCAAATTCCATTCTCGTAAAGGCCCTGAAGCAGGCGCAGGGGACTGATCGGTGTGCATTCTGCGTTTGCGAGAACATTCGCGTGATGGCGTCTGAAAGGAGCAGATCTCAAAGACAGGAATGGGTACGCTTGTCAGAACACTATTCACAATTTTTACACCATTATCGATATCTAGTCACACAAACTAATACACATGCATATTGATCTCCTTCTTAACAGTTCAAAGAGGTGCGGGAGAAGCTCCTAGAAACGGAGCGCGTAGAAGCACTTCAAGAGGAAATAGCGGGATTTTTGCTCGACCAGGTCATAAATCCGAAGGGAGAATACTATTACCCGCTACCGCCCCCATGAAAACCACTTCCAATTGTCATCGTCGTGCTCCGAAGGCACCAATTAGGCTAATGCCACTGGCTCCGAAGGCAACATGCATAGGTAGGAGAAATTGTATATAGCTATACATGTGTGTATGTGTGAATTAATTAATATGGTGGTTTGTGAGACATTGATGATATATATATGCATGATTGGTTCTACTAGAAATTCTATATATATATATATATATATATATATATATATATATGCATAACGTGTACAATGTGTAGTATCGTAAAATACCAGCAAATGAAAAAGAATTAAAATGGAAACACAAAATTAAATGAAAAAGAAATCATAAAACTAAAAACCCCCAAACCTTATAGTATCGGTTGGTCTTACCAACCGGTACTAAAGGGCTCCAGGCCCCCGGAGCTGGCTCGTGCCACGTGGTTGCCCTTTAGCACCGGTTTGTGCTGAACCGGTACTAAGGGGGGGGGGGGGGCTTTAGTGACCACACTTTAGTGCCGGTTATGGAACCGGCACTAAAGGGCCTTACGAACCGGTGCTATTGCCCGGTTCTGCACTAGTACCACCACCATGCCATGGACATGGAGAAGATGGAAGGTGGGCCGCCATGGTAGCACCCACGGGAGGACAGTCGGGGCAGTGGGGATTTGCAGTAGAGAGGAGGAAGAGCTCCGCGCTACAGGGCGGCTCGCACCGCCGCCTGCTTAGCTCCTCGTCCGTCGATGCCTGGGCTGGAAGCCACCAGGACGCGCCCCCAGCTAGAGCAGTTGTCGACGACACCCAGCTTGGCCAGGAGCTCGACCACGGGCGAGGAGCAGCCATGGAGCACAGGCGGTTCCAGCCCGCCGCCGCCGCTGCTTCCTGCCAACCACGACTGTATCAGCCACGCCAAAGCGACACCGGCGGACCAGCAAAAGGCCCCTTCATCAGCTCCGGTGACGAGCTCGCGACGAGGATCCAATTAATTTTTTATATTTTTTGGGGACCCGATTGCTTTATATATATTTTTCAGGGACCTAATTGCTTTTAGTTTTTATTGTAGGGAGCAGATTACCTTTCAAAAATATTTGGGATGCACCTGTCATAACCTGTCAATGGTCGACCTAACGGTCAACCTGATGAGTGGACCCGATTTGTCAAAATAATGTTTAAAGTTAACCAACAGTCATCAGTGCGACATGGTAGTTTTTTGGAACAGCGAACCACTTTTGTGGTAGTTTTTTGAAAAATTAAAAAAGTGGTAGTTTTTTCTAGACATAGCCTGTAATGTGGTATTCTTTGCTATATACTCTCAAAAAAGTAATACACCTTATATTTTGAGAAAGAATGAATATGTTTTGAAGAAACCTAACAATATCAATGGCGCAGCAAAAAATGCCCAAACCTTCTAGTATGTATTATGTGTCATCAAACCAAAACAAATGAAATCACCACCCCATATATTAGTTAACTTAGAATGTTGTTACAATTATTCATTACATCATACGGGACGCAGGGTGGAACACCACTAACAATAACCTCGTCACAATGGTTATCAAAACTAAATTTAGCTAACTAAAGCGCCGAAAATTCGCAGGGCATGCAGGTGCGGGGGCACGCACGTGCGCAGCCGAGCGTGACCAGCCGTTCACGTTGTGATTCCTGCACTTGTGTGCATTGGAAAATTCCTGAAAATACAAAGGTAATTCTTTCATAATTTGAATATGTGCAAATACATTTCAGTATACATGTCCATCTTGTACAGATACGTCGTATTAAACCATGTTTGACTGTCGGTGGACCTCATATGTTTATCTCTTTGCTTCTTGTTTATCTCCTTCCTCCTATCTATTCATTCTAAATCTAGACGAAATATTCTTTGATCTGTACATCCGCAACTTTCTTCGATGTTCTCTCATTCTCACACTAATCTTCTTCTTCCTTGGTTCCTCATCCGTTCCACTCTTCTGTTGCAGTTGTGGAATTCCTTTCGCTTAGGTCATCCGCACTCGTCCCTTCATCCCATCCTACCTCTTGGGAAATTCAATCCAACCTTCTTTCCATTAAATATTAGTACAACCTTTTTCGTAATTTTTGATTTTGTCTTTCCTCTAATATCGATGCTTTTATATGCTTCAACAGTGCCACTCTTGTACTATCAAATATTAATTTATCCAATGACTTCGATGCGTGGCTTATGAATTTTCTCCTACCAGATACGACTTCCATTTCTTTCTTCAAAGACCACTGGTTTTTCTATGATTTGGTTTCATTTTCAGTGTTACCATTTTTGTTTTTTTTTTGAAATGAAGGCATACCCCCGGCCTCTGCATTATAATGATGCATGCATCCATCTTATTAAAGAGTCTCAGAGTATCACAAAGTTAAAGAAGTATTACAGTTCGCAAGCGGAGCGAAACAAAAAAAATAAAAGTACATGCTCAAAAGCACAACCGGTAAGGCAAAGTAAAGGATAAGCTCCCTAGACTCCTATCCTGTTATGCGACCGCCATCCGAACCGGTTGAATATAGCCCGTGCTACCATCTTTTACTGGTTCCACCCAGTAACCAAAGGCTCCCTGGAGTCCATAGGAGTGAGTAAAAACCACATACGGATCCATGCGGTAGCTCTGAAGATGACTTGCAAGAAAGTTACAGTGTGTTGTATGTTAAAAATCATATCATTCCTACAATTCCATATAGCCCATAAAAGCGCACATATTCCAATCCGAATACGAGCCGCAGTAATATGCTCAACCTCAGTTAACCACGTTCCAAACAACGATTCAATGTCAACCGAAGGATTAATGTTAAAGGCTATATGGATTGTTCTCCAAAGCAATTTGGCGAGTGGGCACTCAAGGAATAGATGTTGTATTGTTTTATCATGATCACAAAAACAACAACATGAACTACCTGCCCATCGCCTCTTTATCAAATTATCCTTGGTGAGAATTACTTGTTTGTGAACGAAACACATAAATATTTTAATACGCAAGGGAACTTTAACCTTCCAAATATGCAACGATCTCGAGATTGGGCTAGAATTAACCAGATCCATGTAGAAAGATTTCACCATAAATACCCCATTTCTAGCTAACTTCCAGTGCATCGAATCAGGTTGGTCGGATAATTGAATCTAGGCAGTCCATCGCTCACCAACTAACGCATGTCTGAACTGAATATTCAAGGTGGACCAAGTGCATCCAGGCAGTCCATCGCTCACCAACTAATGCATGTCTGAACTGAATATTCAAGGGAGTCGTTTGACGTACTCTGCCTACGTAATTGTCACGCTCAATATGCGATGCGACTCTATCCTAAAGGAACTCGAAAGTCCCACCAAGGATAGAAGCGCATATTGGAGACGCTTTTGCAAGGTGGATATCATGACATCATACCATTACATAATAGTTGGGGATATATACAAGAGGCATACAATTCCACACGAATACGACAACATCATACATAAGGGCAACATCCAACTAAGGAGGAAAACAAACAGAAACTCAACGACATCCACCCTGCTAACCTAGGCTGCCGACCTAGAACCTAGCCCCTGATCGAAGAAGAAGCAGAAGAAGAACTCCAAAACAAGCAAACATCGCTCTCGCATCATGATCATCGCATTACCTGTACCTGCAACTATTGTTGTAGTAATCTGTGAGCCACGAGGACTCAGCAATCCCATTACCATGGGTATCAAGACTAGCAAAGCTTAATGGGTATGGAATGGATAAGTGGTGAGGCTGCAGCAAGCGACTAAGCATGATATGGTGGCTAAATTATGAGTACAAGAATAAGATGGGAAGCTACGCAAACGGTCGCAAACTAGGAATGATCAAGAAGTGATGCTGAACTACTTATGTTCAAACATAACCCCACCGTGTTCTCTTCTCGACCCTCTCGAAAAAAGACCGTCACGGTTACACACACGGTTGTGTATTTCAATTCGAATATGCTATCAAGTTCTCTATAACCAGACATTAAAAATTCACATCTGCCACATAACCGCGGGCACAGCTTTCGAAAGTTTAAACCCTGCATGGGTGTCCCAACTTAGCCCATTATAAGCTCACGATCCGCGGAGACAATCCTCCATCGCGGGACATCCGATCAGACTCGGGATCCCGGTGCACAAGACATTTCAACAATGGTAAAATTAATCCTGCAAAGCCTCCCGGCGTGTTGACACCCTGATAGTAGCCGCACGTATCTCATCTCAGGCCACGTCCGGATAGGTCATCCTACGAGTAAAACTAGATCCTCGTGTTGCCCCGTAGTGGCCCCGAAGTCTGCCCGTTTGGGACCAACACCATCGGCGCTGGCCCCTCCCTGCTATGTAGAAAAAAATCCTCGGGTTCATGACGCTCTATGCCAATTAATTATTTAGTTTAAGTATTATTATGGCAAATGTTAAAATCAATGTTGGGCCTTGCTGGAAGAGTTTTATTCAAAGCGAACTGTCAAGAGGGTCCCATACCCTCACCGTGTTAGGGACGCAAAATCAAGGAACATAACAACGGTATGACAGAAACTAGAGCGGCAAGAGTGGAACAAAACACCAGGCATAAGGCCGAGCCTTCCACCCTTTACCAATTATGTAGATGCATTAACTAAATAAGAGATATTGTGATATGCCAACATAAACATGTTCCAACATGAGCAATCTTCAACTTCACCTACAACTAACAATGCTATAAGAGGGGCTGAGCAAAGCGGTAACATAGCCAAACAACGGTTTGCTAGGAAGGGTGAAAATGTTAGAGGCTGACATGGCAATTTGGGAGGCTTGATAAGCAAGTGATAGGTAGCGTAGCATAGCGATAGAACGAAGCAACTAGCATAGCAATGATAGTAATGAGATCCAAGGTGACGGTCATCTTGCCTGAAATCCTGCTAGGAAGAAGAACGAACGGGCGAAGATGAACCAAGCGTAGACGAACGAGCGAAGACGAACCAAGCGTAGACGAACGAATCCTCACGATCGCAAAAAAAGGGGAACTATCGAGAAGAAGCACAACCGGAAAGAAGCAGACAACATGGTAAACACACAACACATAAACATGACATGATGCACAACCAAGCATGATGCATGACAAGGCTATATGTTGCTACTCATGGCAAGAGATGATGCATACAAGAACAACACATCAAAGCAAGTTTAAAGGAGGCCGGAAACAACATATAACAAATCCGGTAAGTCCTGATATGCAAATTTCGAAATTGGTCCAGATATGAATAAACCTTATGTTCAAATTGTTAAACAGCAAGTTAAGATGCACTAAGATGATCTATGTGAAAATCTAGTCAAGTTGCATGTAAAGTTTATTTAATTCGGAGCTACGGTCTAGAAGATATGAGCAAAATAAGTTAAACATGACATTGATGCAAAATACACTCAAACATCAAGAAAACACTCTCAAAACATGGATGCAACATGATAATATGAAACTACATGCAAAATCAAGCAAGTTTCATATAGAGCATGCTCAAAATGGAGCGACGGTGCAACACATACACTCCAAACCAGATATAACAATCTACCCAAAACAGCAAGTAGGCACTTTGCAACCATCAAAACAACATGCTACAGGAATCATATGAGCATAAACTTAACATTCACTTCATATACAGATAACATAATTCAAATATCATTAAGGTTGAGGTTCATAGGCATCATGGTTAAACCAATATGATCAATGCAAAATGCAACTTTATAACACAGGATCATATGCAAGAGCAGAGTTAATATCATGGCAACTTGAGAGCCAGAAATAGACAAGTTACAGCAAGTTTATATAGCAACCATGGGAATGGAATAAAAATACACATAACAAAGAGAAGATAACATCGAGACATCATAGGCATATGGCCCATGGATTAGTAGGAATCAACAAGACAAGATTGAATGTTGAAACAGTTTCAGCAAGTGTCAAACAACAACATTATGATAGCATGTTTGCAAGCATGAAACAGAGGCATATGACATCCAAAATTAACAACCATGGCATGTGAACAAATTACTTATAGCATATTTCAAAACATGTAACTGGAGCATCTCCATAAGAGGCATGAATCAATCAATAACATGCTCCCAACAAAGCATCATGAAGTTAACAAAAATCTGGAACATTATATAAACATGTTCATGGCAATGAAATATATTCTACAGGACATATATGAGGTGTCCTCAGGCATGGAAAGATAGATCATAACATGGTCATCAAAACATGTCAAATAGGCATCTCCAAATTATGCATGGATTAATTGGTAGCATCAACCAAACATTGGATCATGATATTACAGATTCAGCATGTACAGAACATTAACAGCAAATAGCCCACTTCACAAGCTTGATGCACTCACTACAGGGCACATAAAAATATATGGATATAACCACTATAAAGATGGCATGAAAATGCTCCTAAAATATGTAGACATCATGCTCATAGGATGCACACACAAAATGCAACAAAAATGACAATTCAGCAGGTTACAGAAGTTTCTCGCAGTTAACAACAACATACACTTTTGCAACAGAGATTAAGATATCTATATGCACCCTAACATGTATGCAAAGCACACCAACGTGTAGAGCATGAAGATCAGAACACGTGCATATTAAGATCATCATCATAGCAACAACAGAGACGAAGTTATAGCACTCACAAGAGGCATACATGATGTTAACAATCAGATTCCAGCAGTTTATATTACTTAGCGGTTTTGCAACGAAGATTAAGGCATCAATATGAACAGTAACATGAATGCAAACTTGACCATCATGAAGACACTCTGAGATGAACATTTTGACATATCATGCACGCAAAACAGAGATATATGCAAGAAGTTATCACCATCCAAACATGTACACATGATGCTGGAGATCAGGGACTTCGGTAAATTTTCACCTTGCAGAAAACGGGACGGGGTGGTACAGTGGGACGAAGCGGTCCAGGGGCGGTGCGTTTGGATGGGCGTGGTGGTGGATCTGGTCCCGGCGAACTCCGGCGAGGGTCCGGCGATCTCCGACGAGGTCGGTGACTGGCCGGAGGAGTGGAGAGGCGCGGCGAAGGCGGAGGTCGAAGGCGCGGGGCGATGGGCGCTGAGCTCCGGTGAGCGCAGCAGCGGGCGCGGTCCCTGGCGTGCGACGGTGCGTGGCGCGGCAGCGGGAGGCGGGCGCGGCGTGGCGAGGTGGAGGCGCACGGCGGCGGAGCATGGCGGGGTGCGGCAGCGAAGGGCGCGGGGCGACGCTGCACGGTGGCGGGGCAGAGGGAGCCGGGCGGCGCTAGGGCGCGGGGCGCTCGGGCCCGGTCGCGGCCCTCGGCGGGCCTGCCGCGGGCTCGGGTGGGCCGGCGGCGGCTAGCGGCGGAGGAGCCCACATGGCGCGACGGGATTTGTCGGGGCAGCGGCGGCGAATGCGTCCGGTGCGGAGGCGGACATGTCCAGCGGCAGGAAGGAGTGGGGCTAGGGTTAGGGGTGGTTTCATCCTCAAATTTCGGGGGAGAGGTCCTATATATAGGTAGGGGGAGCTAGGAGAGTCCAAATGAGGTGCGGTTTTCGTCCACACGATCATGATTGAACGACGGAGAGCATGGAGGGGGCTTAGATGGGCTAGTGGGCTGTTGAGATGAGGTGCCGGGCTGCAAAGAGAAGGGGGGTTTCGGTTAACTCGGTTAACCATTGGGGCATCAAACGACCTCCAAATGGAACGAAATTTGACAAGCGGTCTACCGGTGATATACCAAGGCCACTCGGCAAATCTCGGCCCATTCCGAGAACGTTTATTGGCATCTGACAAAACAAGAACTGGGAGGTGCCACAGGCGCGTGCGAGTGTGTCTGTGCTCAGAACGGACAACAGAGAGAATCGGGGGAACCTGAACGGATGCAAGTTTTGAAAAACATGCAGATGAAATGCACATGATGACATGGAAAAATGCAACACACAAGCAAACGACATGGCAATGATGGCGAATAACTGGAAGACACCTGGCGCATCGGATTCTGGGCGTTAAAACTCTCCTCCACTAACAAGAGATCTCGTCCCGAGATCTTAGAAACGAGACGGAAGAGAAAGAGGAAGAGGTGAAGTAATAACGCAAGAGAGAAGATGAACAAAGTCGAGAGCACTCGGGTAGAAAAGAGGAACGATGAATATGACGTGAATCAAATGCTCATGGAATAAGATAGACTCTGAAACCACTCCGTTAGAATAAGATAGGAAAGGAAAAAGAATGAAAGAATTTCGGCAGCACTCCGGCTGAAAATGGAATGAATAGAACATGAACTTCACAAGATGGACGCAAGAGAAATAGATACTTGAGCTCCTCCAACAAGAATCTTGCTGAACTCTTGAAAGAATGAATTAAATCAAGAAGAACCACCATGAAGAACTCCGACGACAAAAGGATGATGAGATAGAAATGAAGGATGAAAGAATAAGATTAAGCCTTGCGGTGATTTAGATGGAGGTTTCGACGAAATGTCTGTGGAAATTTGAACTCCGGAAAAGAAAATATGAAAACACTTGGAACTAGAATTTATTCATCAAGAACAAACTCCGAAGGAATGGATTACTTAACGACAATGAAATAAGAATAAGAATTACGTTATGCTTATTCTCATCAAATTAAATTGATGACAAGCAACTGATTGCATACAACTTATTCCTATTGAAGAAGAATGCAGAGAGATATATCCCGAACATGGGAGGGTCTTCATGAACCATCAGTAGGACTGGAAAGGAATGATTGAATTGATATGATAACAAAGGAAAAAGAATCTTAAGGAACCACCGTAAGAATTAGACAATGACTGATGAAAGAGAACAAATCACCGGGAAGAATTAGAGGAACAAATATGCTCGGGGGGATTTAGATGCAAAAGAATGAAGAGATAATGAGCTGATAAAGAATAATTGACAGATATGTCGGGATGATTGGATAACGACAGCTGGAATGTGAGGACGAAGAATTCTTCTGGAATGATGGCCTCCGGTGAAAAGAAACGGAAAACAACTCCTGACATACTCTGGATGGGTAAGAAATAATATCTGACAAATGGAATAATTCGAGAGGATAACATGAAGCTAGAACCACGAATCTTTGAGAGAACAGGCAAGATTTAGCGGAAAAACTCTTCTACGGTCTTCAAATGTAGAGAATGACACGAGAAACACCACCAAAGTTGTTGAGACAGTCTGGTAGAATGAAAAGCGAAAAGGTTGAGCCAACAATGAAAAGAATTTGAAAGCAATCTTGGGGAAGGCATGTGATTGATGGAATCCATTCTTACGTCACACTTTGAAAAGAATTAGGAATGGCTCCGGAATAATTAGAAGAGTCAGGTAAGATCCTGGGAAAAGCCCTGCGGGTTAGGGCCCACTGAAAAGAAACATCGTTGAAAAAGGATTGAAGAGGAGATGATGCACCGGAACAACTGAAATATTTGAATGAGGTGACAACCTCGAATTAATTCGAGCACAGACAAATCTCCTGAGATGTCTTGAGCACTCTGGAAGGATCAAGTGGCGAGAGGCGAACAAGCAAGAGGAAACATTTGATCCAAGGAAAAGAATATGATCAACCCGAAAATGTTGAATTGAATCCACCACAAAGAAAGAGAGATGAAGAATGTCAAACGAGATGAGAATTCACCGGTTGAAATAAATGAGGCTCCGCACGAATGAAATTGATGCTCGAAAGAGACTCAGGCAACGGGAAGAAGAAGGGGTGGGAGGGCTGAAAAAACAAAGGCAACTTGGAAGGGAGAACCGACGAATAACTTGAAGAGAAAAGCACCATTTGAAATAATTGGGGAAAGACTACCAAGACTTCGCATGAGTAGGATGGCTACCCGATAAGGGACTCCGGCTCCGAGAAGAAAAGGGGTAGGCGGGTGGGAAAAGAAGACAACCGAGGACAACATTGAGAAAGAACTGAGGAATGATCTCGTAAAACAAAGAGGGTCGAATCAAGTTGACGAGAAATGCACCGGATGAAAAGAGCTGAGAACCAACGATTGAAAAACTAACCGCATGATCCTAAGGAAAGTTTGAAGGTGAAGAGGAGTAATTCAAAACACCTACGTCAAGTTTCCTCACTAGAGCAACAAAGGGGCCGAGGAGTAAAAGAATTCCTACTCTCCGATATAACTAGACTCCGAAAATAGTTTTCTTTTAGACTCGACAACGACCAACTATGATCAATCAAGGGGGCTCCTATGGTCGGTCGAGGTTCTGATACCAACTTGTCATGCCCAATATGCGCCATATCCTAAAGGACCTCGAAGGTCCCACCAAGGATAGAAGCGCATCTTGGAGACGCTTTTGCAAGGTGGACATCATTACATCGTACCATTACATAATAGTTGGGGATACATACAAGAGGCATACAATGCCACACGAATATGGCAACATCGTACATAAGGGCAACATCTGACTGCAGATGAAACACAAACAGAAACTCAATGACATCCACCCTGCTAACCCAGGCTGCCGACCTGGAACCTATCCCCTGATCAAAGAAGAAGCAGAAGAAGAACTCCAAAACAAGCAAACATCGCTCTCGCGTCCTGATCATCGCATTACCTGTACCTGCAACTGTTGTTGTAGTAATCAGTGAGCCACCAGGACTCAGCAATCCCATTACCATGGGTATCATGACTAGCAAAGCGTAATGGGTATGGAATGGATAGGTGGTGAGGCTGCAGCAAGCGACGAAGCATGATATGGTGGCTAATTTACGAGTACAGGAATAAGATGAGAAGCTACGCAAATGGTCGCAAACTAGTAATGATCAAGAAGTGATCCTGAACTACTTACGTTCAAACATAACCCCACCGTGTTCTCTTCTCGACCCTCACGAAAAGAGACCGTCACGGGTACGCACACGGTTGGTGTATTTTAATTTGCATCTGGCGTCAAGTTCTCTACAACCGGACATTAAAAATTCCCATCTGCCACATAACCGCGGGCACGGCTTTCGAAAGTTTAAACCCTGTAGGGGTGTCCCAACTTAGCCCATTTTAAGTTCATGATCCGTGGAGACAATCCTCCATCGTGGGACATCCGATCAGACTCGCGATCCCGGTTCACAAGACATTTCGACAATGGTATAACTAATCCAGCAAAGCCTCCCGGCGTGTCGACACCATGATAGTAGCCGCGCGTATCTCGTCTCAGGCCACGTTCGGATAGGTCAGCCTATGAGTAAAACCAGATCCTCGGGTTGCCCCGTGGTGGCCCTGCAGTCTGCCCGTTTGGGACCAACACCATCAGCACTGGCCCCTCCCTGCTATGGAGTAAAAAATCCTTGGGTTCATGACGCCCTATGCCAATTAATTATTTAGTTTAAGTATTATTATGGAAAATGTTAAAACCAATGTTAAAACCTTCCCTGGACCCAAAGTGGTCGGACCCTTCCCTGGACCCTGCGCAAGCGGGAGCTACATGCACCAGGTTGCCCTTTTTTGTTATTATGGAAAATGTTAAAACCAATGTTGGGCCTTGCTGGAAGAGTTTTATTCAAAGCGAACTGTCAAGAGGGTCCCATACCCCTCACCATGTTAGGGACGCAAAATCAAGGAACATAATGCCGGTATGATGGAAACTAGGGTGGCAAGAGTGGAAAAAACACCAGGCATAAGGCCGAGCCTTCCACCCTTTACCAAGTATATAGATGCATTTATTAAATAAGAGATATTGTGATATCCCAACATAAACATGTTCCAACATGGAGCAATCTTCAACTTCACCTGCAACTAACAACACTATAAGAGGGGCTGAGCAAAACGGTAACATAGCCAAACAACGGTTTGTTACGGAGGGTGAAAAGGTTAGAGGTTGACATGGAAATTGTTGGGGAACATAATAATTTCAAAAAAAAATTCCTACGCACACGCAAGATCATGGTGATGCATAGCAACAAGAGGGGAGAGTGTTGTCCACGTACCCTCGTAGACCGAAAGCCGAAGCGTTAGCACAACACGGTTGATGTAGTCGTACGTCTTCACGATCCGACCGATCAAGTACCGAACGTACGGCACCTCCGAGTTCAGCACACGTTCAGCTCGATGACGTCCCATGAACTCCGATCCAGAAGAGCTTTGCAGGAGAGTTCCGTCAGCACAACGGCGTGATGATGGTGTTGATGATGCTACCGACGCACGGCTTCGCCTAAGCACCGCTACGATATTACCAAGGTGGAATATGGTGGAGGGGGCACCGCACACGGCAAAGAGATCAAGAGATCAATTGTTGTATCTAGAGTTCCCCCTGCCGCCATATATAAAGGACCTGGGGAAGGGGGCGGCCGGCCAGGAGGAGGGCGCGCCAGGGAGGAGTCCTACTCCCACCGGGAGTAGGACTCCCTCTTTTTCCTAGTTGGAGTAGGAGGGGGAAAGGAAGGGAAGGAGAGAGGAGGAAGGAAAAGGGGCGCCGCCCCCTCCTCCTTGTCCAATTCAGACTAGAGGGGGAGGGGGCACGCGGCCAGCCCTAGCCGCCCCTCCTCTTCTCCACTAAGGCCAATCTTGGCCCATTAAGCTCCCCGGGGGTTCCGGTAACCCCCCGGTACTCCGGTATATGTCCGAAACTCCCCGAAACCATTCCGGTGTCCGAACATAGTCATCCAATTTATTGATATTTACATCTTGACCATTTTGAGACTCCTCGTCATGTCCGTGATCATATCCGGGACTCCGAACTACCTTTGGTACATCAAAATACAAAAACTCATAATACCGATTGTCACCAAACTTTAAGCGTGTGGACCCTACGGGTACGTGAACTATGTAGACATGATCGAGACTCGTTTCCGGTCAATAACCAATAGCGGAACCTGGATGCTCATATTGGTTCCCACATATTCTGCTAAGATCTTTATCGGTCAAACCGGATAACTACATACGTTGTTCCCTTTGTCATCGAGATGTTACTTGCCCGAGATTCGATCGTCGGTATCTCAATACCTAGTTCAATCTCGTTACCGGCAAGTCTCTTTACTCATTATGTAATACATAATCCCGCAACTAACTCATTAGTCACATTGCTTGCAAGGCTTATAGTTATGCGCATTACCGAGAGGGCCTAGAGATACCTCTCTGACAATCAGAGTGACAAATCCTAATCTAGAAATACGCCAACTCAACATGTACCTTCGGAGACACCTGTAGTGCTCCTTTATAATCACCCAGTTATGTTGTGATGTTTGGTAGCACACAAAGTGCTCGTCCGGTAAACGGGAGTTGCATAATCTCATTGTCATAGGAACATGTATAAGTCATGAAGAAAGCAATAGCAACATACTAAACGATCAAGTGCTAAGCTAACGGAATGGGTCAAGTCAATCACATCATTCTCCTAATGATGTGATCCTATTAATTAAATGACAACTCATGTCTATGGCTAGGAAACACAACCATCTTTGATCGACGAGCTAGTCAAGTAGAGGCATACTAGTGACACTATGTTTGTCTATGTATTCACACATGTATTTTTTCGCTTAATACAATTCTAGCTTGAATAATAAACATTTATCATGATATGAGGAAATAAATAATAACTTTATTATTGCCTCTAGGGAATATTTCCTTCGGTCTCCCACCTGCACTAGAGTCAATAATCTAGATTACACAGTAATGATTCTAACACCCATGGAGCCTTGGTGCTGATCATGTTTTGCTCGTGGAAGAGGCTTAGTTAACGGGTCTGCACCATTCAGATCTATATGTATCTTGCAAATCTCTATGTTTCCCACCTGGACTTGGTCCCGGATGGAATTGAAGCGTATCTTGATGTGCTTGGTTCCCTTGTGAAATCTGGATTCCTTTGCCAGGGAAATTGCACTAGTATTGTCACAAAAGATTTTCATTGGACCCGATGCACTAGGTATGACACCTAGATCGGATATGAACTCCTTCATCCAGACCCCTTCATTTGCTGCTTCTGAAGCAGCTATGTACTCCGCTTCACACGTAGATCCCGCCATGATGCTTTGTTTAGAACTACACCAACTGACAGCTCCACCATTCAATATAAACACATATCCGGTTTGCGATTTAGAATCGTCCGGATCAGTGTCAAAGCTTGCATCGACGTAACCATTTACGACTAGCTCTTTGTCACCTCCATAAACGAGAAACATATCCTGAGTCCTTTTCAGGTATTTGAGGATGTTCTTTACCGCTGTCTAGTGATCCACTCATGGATTACTTTGGTACCTCCCTGCTAATCTAATAGCAAGGCACACATCAGGTCTGGTACACATCACTGCATACATGATAGAGCCTATGGCTGAAGCATAGGGAACATCTTTCATTTTCTCTCTATCTTCTGCAGTGGTCGGGCATTCAGTCTGACTCAACTTTACACCTTGTAATACAGGCAAGAACCCTTTCTTTGCTTTATCCATTTTGAACTTTTTCAAAACTTTATCAAGGTATGTGCTTTGTGAAAGTCCAATTAAGCGTCTTGATCTATCTCTATAGATCTTGATGCCCAATATATAAGCAGCTTCACCGAGGTCTTTCATTGAATTTTTTTATTCAAGTATCCTTTTATGCTATCCAGAAATTCTATATCATTTCCAATTAACAATATGCCGTCTACATATAATATCAGAAATGCTACAGAGCTCCCACTCACTTTCTTGTAAATACAGGCTTCTCCAAAAGTCTGTATAAAACCATATGCTTTGATCACACTATCAAAACGTTTATTCCAACTCCGAGAGGCTTGCACCAGTCCATAAATGGATCGCTGGAGCTTGCACACTTTCTTAACATCCTTTGGATTGATAAAACCCTCGGGTTGCATCATATACAACTCTTCTTCCAGAAATCCGTTCAGGAATGCAGTCTTTACATCCATTTGCCAAATTTCATAATCATAAAATGCAGCAATTGCTAACATGATTCGGACAGACTTAAGCATCACTACGGATGGGTCTTGTCCATCACATCATTCTCTAATGATGTGATCCCGTCCATCAAATGACAACACATGTCTATGGTCAGGAAACTTAACCATCTTTGATTAACGAGCTAGTCAAGTAGAGGCATACTAGGGACACTCTGTTTTGTCTATGTATTCACACATGTACTAAGTTTCCGGTTAATACAGTTCTAGCATGAATAATAAACATTTATCATGATATAAGGAAATATAAATAACAACTTTATTATTGCCTCTGGGGCATATTCCTTCAGTCTCCCACTTGCACTAGAGTCAATAATCTAGATTACATAGTAATGATTTTAGCACCCATGGAGTCTTCGTGTTGATCATGTTTTTCTCATGAAAGAGGCTTAGTCAACGGGTCTGCAACATTCAGATCTGTATGTATTTTGCAAATCTCTATGTCTCCCTCCTTGACTTGATCACAGATGGAATTGAAGCATCTCTTCATGTGTTTGGTTCTCTTGTGAAATCTGGATTCTTTCGCCAAGGCAATTGCTCCAGTATTGTCACAAAAGATTTTTGTAGGACCTGATGCACTAGATATTACACCTAGATCGCATATGAACTCCTTCATTTGCTGCTTTTGAAGCAGCTATGTACTCCGCTTCACACGTAGATCCCGCCACGACGCTCTGCTTGGAACTGCACCAACTGACAGCTCCACCATTCAATACAAATACGTATCTGGTTTGTGACTTAGAGTCATCCGGATCAGTGTCAAAGCTTACATCGACGTAACCATTTATGACAAGCTCTTTGTCACATCCATAACGAGAAACATATCCTTAATCCTTTTCAGATATTTTAGGATGTTCTTGACCACTGTACAGTGATCCACTCCCGGATTACATTGGTACCTCCCTACTAAACTTATAGCAAGGCACACATCAGGTCTGGTACACAACATTGCATACATGATAGAACCTATGGCTGAGTCATAGGGAATGACTTTCATTTTCTCTCTATCTTCTGAAGTGGTCGGGCATTGAGTCTAACTCAACTTCACACCTTGTAACACAAGTTAGAACCCTTTCTTTGACTGATCCATTTTGAAAGACTTTATCAAGGTATGTTCTTTGTGAAAGCCAATTAATCATCTTGATCTATATCTATAGATCTTGATGCCCAATATATAAGCAGCTTCACCGAGGTCTTTCATTGAAAAATTCTTATTCAAGTATCCTTTTATGCTATCCAGAAATTCTATATCATTTCCGATCAACAATATGTCATCCACATATTTTATCAGAAATGCTACAGAGCTCCCACTCACTTTCTTGTAAACAGAGGCTTCTCCAAAAGTCTGTATAAAACCATATGCTTTGAGCACACTATCAAAGCATATATTCCAACTCCGAGTTGCTTGCACCAGTCCATAAGTGGATAGCTGGAGCTTGCACACTTTGTCAGCACCTTTAGGATTGACAAAACCTTTTGGTTGCATTATATACAACTCTTCTTTAATATATCCATTAAGGAATGCAGCTTTGACATCCATTTGCCAAATTTCATAATCATAAAATGCGGCAATTGCTAACATGATTCGGACAGACTTAAGCATCACTACGGGTGAGAAGGTCTCATCGTAGTCAACTCCTTGAACTTGTCGAAAACCTTTCGCAACAAGTCAAGCTTTGTAGATAGTATCATTACCGTTAGTGTTAGTCTTCTTCTTGAAGATCCATTTATTCTCTATTGCTTGCCGATCATCGGGCAAGTCAACCAAAGTCCACACTTTGTTCTCATACATGGATCCCATGTCAGATTTCATGGCCTCAAGCCATTTCGCGGAATCTGGGCTAATCATCACTTCCACATAGTTCATAGGTTCGTCATGTTCTAGTAACATGACTTCCAAAATAGGATTACCGTACCACTCTGGTACGGAACGTACTCTGGTTGACCTACGAGGTTCGATAGTAACTTGATCTCAAGTTTCATGATCATCATCATTAGCTTCCTCACTAATTGGTGTAGGAATCACTGGAACTGATTTCTGTGATGAACTACTTTCCAATTCGAGAGAAGATACAATTACCTCATCAAGTTCTACTTCCTCCCACTCACTTCTTTCGAGAGAAACTCCTTCTCTAGAAAGGATCCATTCTTAGCAACGAATATCTTGCCTTCGGATCTATGATAGAAGATGTACCCAACAGTCTCCTTTGGGTATCCTATGAAGATGCATTTCTCCGATTTGTGTTTGAGCTTACCAGGTTAAAGCTTTCTGACATAAGCATCACAGCCCCAAACTTTAAGAAATGACAACTTAGGTTTCTTGCCAAACCACAGTTCATATGGTGTCATCTCAACGGATTTAGATGGTGCCCTATTTAACATGAATGCAACCATCTCTAAAGCATAACCCCAAAATGATAGTGGTAAATCGGTAAGAGACATCATAGATCGCACCATATCTAGTAAAGTACGATTACGACGTTCGGACACACCATTACGTTGTGGTGTTCCAGCTGGCATGAGTTGCGAAACTATTCTGCATTGTTTCAAATGTAGACCAAACTCGTAACTCAAATATTCTCCTCCACGATCAGATCGCAGAAACTTTTTTTTCTTGTTACAATGATTTTCCACTTCACTCTAAAATTCTTTGAACTTTTCAAATGTTTTAGACTTATGTTTCATTAAGTAGATATACCCATATCTGCTCAAATCATCAGTGAAGGTGAGAAAATAACGATACCCGCCGCGAGCCTCAATATTCATTGGACCACATACATCAGTATGTATGATTTCCAATAAATTTGTTGCTCGCTCCATAGTTCCGGAGAACGGCGTTTTAGTCATCTTGCCCATGAGGTATGGTTCGCAAGTACCAAGTGATTCATAATCAAGTGATTCCAAAAGTACATTAGTATGGAGTTTCTTCATGCGCTTTACACCAATATGACCCAAATGGCAGTGCCACAAATAAGTTGCACTATCATTATCAACTCTGCATCTTTTTGCTTCAACACTATCGAGATTCAACAAAAATAGACCACTCTTCAAGGGTGCATGACCATAAAAGATATTACTCATATAAATAGAACAACCATTATTCTCTGATTTAAATGAATAACCGTCTCGCATCAAACAAGATCCAGATATAATGTTCATGCTTAATGCTGGCACCAAATAACAATTATTCAGGTCTAAAACTAATCCCGAAGGTAGATGTAGAGGTAGCGTGCCGACTGCAATCACATCGACCTTGGAACCATTTCCCACACCATCGTCACCTCGTCCTTAGCCAATCTTCACTTAATCCGTTATCCCTGTTTCGAGTTGCAAATATTAGCAACAAAACCAGTATCAAATACCCAGGTGCTACTACGAGCATTAGTAAGGTACACATCAATAACATGTATATCACATATACCTTTGTTCACCTTGCCATCCTTCTTGTCCGCCAAATACTTGGGGCAGTTCCGCTTCCAGTGACCAGTCCCTTTGCAGTAGAAGCACTCAGTCTCAGGCTTAGGTCCAGACTTGGGTTTCTTCTCTTGAGCAGTAACTTGCTTGCCGTTCTTCTTGAAGTTCTCCTTCTTCTTTCCTTTACCCTTTTTCTTGAAACTAGTGGTCTTGTTGACCATCAACACTTGATGCTCCTTCTTGATTTCTACCTCCGCAGTTTTTAGCATCGCAAAGAGCTCGAGAATAATCTTGTTCATCCCTTGCATATTATAGTTCATCACGAAGCTCTTGTAGCTTGGTGGCAGTGATTGAAGAATTCTGTTAATGACACTATCATCTGGAAGATTAACTCCCAGTTGAATCAAGTGATTATTTTACCCAGACATTTTGATTATATGTTCCCTGACAGAACTATTCTCCTCCATATTGCAGCTATAGAACTTATTGGAGACTTCATATCTCTCAGTCCGGGCATTTGCTTGAAATATTAACTTCAACTCCTGCAACATCTCATATGCTCCATGACGTTCAAAACGTCGTTGAAGTCCTGGTTCTAAGCCGTAAAGCATGGAACACTAAACTATCGAGTAGTCATCAGCTTTGCTCTGGCAGACGTTCTTAACATCGTCAGTTGCATCTGCAGGCCTGGCACCTAGCGGTGCTTCCAGGACGTAATTCTTCTGTGCAGCAATGAGGATAATCCTCAAGTTACGGACCCAGTGCGTGTAATTGCTACCATCATCTTTCAACTTATCTTTCTCAAGGAACACATTAAAATTCAATGGATCAATAGCACGGTCCATCTATCTACAACAAACATAGACAAGCAAAATACTATCAGGTACTAAGTTCATGATAAATTTAAGTTCAATTAATCATATTACTTAAGAACTCCCACTTAGATAGACATCCCCCTAATCACCTAAGTGATCACGTGATCCAAATCAACTAAACCATGTCCAATCATCACGTGAGATGGAGTAGTTTTCAATGGTGAACATCACTATGTTGATCATATCTACTATATAATTCACGCTCGACCTTTCGTTGTCATTGTTCCGAGGCCATATCTGTATATGCTAGGCTCATCAAGTTTAACCTAAGTATTCTGCGTGTGTAAAATTGTCTTACACCCGTTGTATTTGAACGTAGAGCTTATCACACCAGATCATCACATGGTGCCTCAGCACGAAGAACTTTCGCAATGGTGCATACTCAGGGAGAACACTTATACCTTGAAATTTAGTGAGAGATCATCTTATAATGCTACCGTCAATCAGGCAAAATAAGATGCATAAAGGATAAACATCACATGCAATAAATATAAGTGATATGATATGGCCATCATCATCTTGTGCTTGTGATCTCCATCTCCGAAGCATCGTCATGATCACCATCATCACCGGCGCGACACCTTGATCTTCATCGTAGCATCGTTGTCATCTCGCCAACTATTGCTTCTACGACTATCGCTACCGCTTAGTGATAAAGTAAAGCAATTATAGGGGGATTGCATTGCATACAATAAAGCGACAACCATATGGCTCCTGCTAGTTGCCGATAACTTTGTTACAAAACATGATCATCTCATACAATAAAATTTAGCATCATGTCTTGACCGTATCACATCACAACATGTCCTGCAAAAACAAGTTAGACGTCCTCTACTTTGTTTTTGCAAGTTTTGCGTGGCTGCTACGGGCTGAGTGCTACGTCTTGAGCTTGCGTTGGTTTTGCTCGAAGAGGAGAGGGTGATGCAGCAAAGTGTAGCGTAAGTATTTCCCTTAGTTTTGAGAACCAAGGTATCAATCCAGTAGGAGGCTCCTCAAAAGTCCCACGCACCTACAGATACAAACTGAGAACTTGCAACAAACGCAATAAAGGGGTTGTCAATCCCTTCACGGCCACTTGCGGAAGTGAGATCTAATAAAGATAGTATGTTAAGATAAATATATTTTTGGTATTTTATAAGATAGATGCAAAAAGTAAAGTTGCAAATAAAGTAGATTGAAAGCAAATATGATAAGATATAGACCCGGGGGCCATAGGTTTCACTAGAGGATTCTCTCAAAATAGCATAAGTATTACGGTGGGTGAACAAATTACTGTCGAGCAATTGATAGAAAAGCGCATAGTTATGAGATTATCTAGGCATGATCATGTATATAGGCATCACGTCTATAACAAGTAGACCGACTCCTGCCTGCATCTACTACTATTACTCCAAACATCGACCGCTATCCAGCATGCATCTAGAGTATTAAGTTCATAGGAACAGAGCAACGCATTAAGCAAGATGACATGATGTAGAGGGATAAACACATGCAATATGATATAAACCCCATCTTGTTATCCTCGATGGCAACAATACAATACGTGTCTTGCAAACCTTTCTGTCACTGGGTAAGAACACCGCAAGATTGAATCCAAAGCTAAGCACTTCTCCCATGGCAAGAAAGATCAATCTAGTAGGCCAAACCAAACTGATAATTCGAAGAGACTTTCAAAGATAACTCAATCATACATAAAATAATTCAGATATTATTCATAGATAAACTTGATCATAAACCCACAATTCATCGGATCTCGACAAACACACCACAAAAAGAGATTACATCGAATAGATCTCCACAAGAGAGGGGGAGAACATTGTATTGAGATCCAAAAAGAGAGAAGAAGCCATCTAGATAATAACTATGGACCCGTAGGTCTGTGGTAAACTACTCACAACTCATCGGAGGGGCAAGGATGTTGATGTAGAGGCCCTCCGTGGTTGCTTTCCCCTCCGGCAGAGTGCCGGCAAGGGCTCCAAGATGGGATCTGGCGGATATAGAAGGTTATGGTGGTGGAAATTGTGTTTCATGGTGCTCCTGGATGTTTTCGGGGTACGTAGGTATATATAGGAGGAAGAAGTACTTCGGTGGACGCCCGAGGGGCCCACGAGACAGGGAGCATGCCCTATAGGGGGCGCCCTCCTATCTCGTGGGGCCCTCGGAGCTTTCTTGACTTGCACTCCAGGCTCTCCGGATCAGATTTGTTCCAAAAATAACGCTCCCGAAGGTTTCATTCCGTTTGGACTCCGTTTGATATTCCTTTAATTCGAAATACTAAAATAGGCAAAAAACAACAATATGGGCTGGGCCTCCGGTTAGTAGGTTAGTCCCAAAAATGATATAAATGTGTAAAGTAAAGCCCATAAACATCCAAAAGGGGTAATATAATAGCATGGAACAATCAAAAATTATAGATACATTGGAGACGTATCAAGCATCCCCAAGCTTAATTCCTGCTCGTCCTCAAGTAGGTAAATGATAAAAAAGAAATTTTTGATGTGGAATGCTACCTAGCATAATTCATAATGTAATTTTCTTTATTGTGGCATGAATGTTCAGATCCAAATGAATACAAAATAAAAGTTCATATTGACATAAGAAATAGTAATACTTCAAGCATACTAATCAAAGTAATCATGTCTTCTCAAAATAACATGGCTAAAGAAAGTTATCTCTGCAAAATCATATAGTCTGGCTATGCTCTATCTTCATCACACAAAGTATTTAATCGTGCACAACCCCTATGATAAGCCAAGCAATTGTTTCATACTTTAATAATCTCAAACTTTTTCAACTTTCACGCAATACATGAGCGTGAGCCATGGACATAGCACTATATGTGGAGTAGAAGGGTGGTTGTGGAGAAGACAAAAAAGGGAGAAGATAGTCTCACATCAACTAGGTGTATCAACGGTCTATGGAGATGCCCATTAATAGATATCAATGTCAGTGAGTAGGGATTGCCATGCAATGCATTCAGAAAGGGTTGAAAATTGATGATGTGGCTTTGAATGGTGCATTTTGAACACAGAAAAACAATGGAGTTCAAATAAGTTCAAAAAAATGAAAACCCTTTATAACAGACGAGTTTTGTGATGAAACCCTGATACTTCGAAAGAGATTGTTCGATTTGTACACGAAGTGCATACAGTTTTTGCCGTAACCCTCTCTACTTTCTTGCACATGCTATGTGGGTGAAATGATGATACCATGCCAACTTTCAACTTTTTCAGAGTTCATTTCAAATGCTTTTCAATTTCATAGTCTTATAGCTCAAAATAATTAGTAAATGCATGAATAATAACAAATGAAGTCAGAAAGGGTTGAAAATTGATGATATGGCTTTGAATGGTGCATTTCGAACACAGAAAAACTATGGAGTTCAAATAAGTTCAAAAAAATGAAATCCCTTTGTAACAGACGAGTTTCATGATGAAACCCTCATACTTCGAAAGAGATTGTCCGTTTTGTACACGAACTGCATCCAGTTTTTGCCGTAACCCTCTCTACTTTCTTGCACATGCTATGTGGGTGAAATGATGATACCATGCCAACTTTCAACCTTTTCAGAGTTCATTTCAAATGCTTTTCAATTTCATAGTCTTATAGCTCAAAATAATCACTAAATGCATGAAAAATAACAAATGAAGTCACAAAGGGTTGAAAATTGATGATGTGGCTTTGAATGGTGCATTTCGAACACAAAAAAACTATGGAGTTCAAATAAGTTCAAAAAATGAAATCCCTTTGTAACAGACGAGTTTCGTGATGAAACCCTCATACTTCGAAAGAGATTGTCCGTTTTGTACAAGAAGTGCATCCAGTTTTTGCCGTAACCCTCTCTACTTTCTTGCACATGCTATGTGGGTGAAATGATGATACCATGCCAACTTTCAACCTTTTCAGTGTTCATTTCAAATGCTTTTCAATTTCATAGTCTTATAGCTCAAAATAATCAGTAAATGCATGAAAAATAACAAATGAAGTCAGAAAGGGTTGAAAATTGATGATGTTGCTTTGAATGGTGCATTTTGAACACATAAAAACTATGGAGTTCAAATAAATTCAAAAAAATGAAATCCATTTGTAACAGACGAGTTTCGTGATGAAACCCTGATACTTCGAAAGAGATTGTCCGTTTTGTACACGAAGTGCATCCAGTTTTTGCCGTAACCCTCTCTACTTTCTTGCACATGCTATGTGGGTGAAATGATGATACCATGCCAACTTTCAACCTTTTCAGAGTTCATTTCAAATGCTTTTCAATTTCATAGTCTTATAGCTCAAAATAATCAGTAAATGCATGAAAAATAACAAATGAAGTAAGAAAGGGTTGAAAATTGATGATGTGGCTTTGAATGGTGCATTTCGAACACAGAAAAACTATGGAGTTCAAATAAGTTCAAAAAATTGAAATCCCTTTGTGACGGACGAGTTTCATGATGAAACCCTGATACTTCGAAAGAGATTGTCCGTTTTGTACACGAAGTGCATCCAGTTTTTGCCGTAACCCTCTCTACTTTCTTGCACATGCTATGTGGGTGAAATTATGATACCATGCCAACTTTCAACCTTTTCAGAGTTCATTTCAACTGCTATTCAATTTCGTAGTCTTATAGCTCAAAATAATCAGTAAATGCATGAAAAATAACAAATGAAGTCAGAAAGGGTTGAAAATTGATGATGTGGCTTTGAATGGTGCATTTTGAACACAGAAAAACTATGGAGTTCAAATAGGTTCAAAAAATTGAAATCCCTTTGTAACAGATGAGTTTCGTGATGAAACCCTGATACTTCGAAAGAGATTGTCCGTTTTTACACGAAGTGCATCCAGTTTTTGCTGTAACCCTCTCTACTTTCTTGCACATGCTATGTGGGTGAAATGATGATACCATGCCAACTTTCAACCTTTTCAGAGTTCATTTCAAATGCTTTTCAATTTCATAGTCTTATAGCTCAAAATAATCAGTAAATGCATGAAAAATAACAAATGAAGTCAGAAAGGGCTGAAAATTGATGATGTGGCTTTGAATGCTGCATTTTGAACACAGAAAAACTATGGAGTTCAAATAAGTTCAAAAAAATGAAATCCCTTTGTAACAGACGAGTTTTGTGATGAAACCCCGATACTTCGAAAGAGATTGTCCGTTTTGTACACGAAGTGCATCCAGTTTTTGCCGTAACCCTCTCTACTTTCTTGCACATGCTATGTGGGTGAAATGATGATACCATGCCAACTTTCAACCTTTTCAGAGTTCATTTCAAATGCTTTTTAATTTCATAGTCTTATAGCTCAAAATAGTCAGTAAATGCATGAAAAATAACAAATTAAGTCAGAAAGGGTTGAAACTTGATGATGTGGCTTTGAATGCTGCATTTTGAACACAGAAAAAATATGGAGTTCAAATAAGTTCAAAAAATTGAAATCCCTTTGTAACAGACGAGTTTCGTGATGAAACCCTGATACTTTGAAAGAGATTGTCCGTTTTGTACACGAAGTGCATACATTTTTTGCCGTAACCCTCTCTACTTTCTTGCACATGCTATGTGGGTGAAATGATGATACCATGCCAACTTTCAACCTTTTCAGAGTTCATTTCAAATGCTTTTCAATTTCATAGTCTTATAGCTCAAAAGAATCAGTAAATGCATGAATAATAACAAATGAAGTCAGAAATGGTTGAAAATTGATGATGTGGCTTTGAATGATGCATTTTGGACACAGAAAAACTATGGAGTTCAAATTAGTTCAAAAAAATGAAATCCCTTTGTAACAGACGAGTTTCGTGATGAAAACCCTGATACTTCAAAAGAGATTGGCCGTTTTGTACACGAAGTGCATCCAGTTTTTGCCGTAACCCTCTCTACTTTCTTGCACATGCTATGTGGGTGAAATTATGATACCATGCCAACTTTCAACCTTTTCAGAGTTCATTTCAAATGCTTTTCAATTTCATAGTCTTATAGCTCAAAATAATCACTAAATGCATGAAAAATAACAAATGAAGTCAGAAAGGGTTGAAAATTGATGATGTGGCTTTGAATGGTGCATTTCGAACACAAAAAAAACTATGGAGTTCAAATAAGTTCAAAAAAATGAAATCCCTATGTAACAGACGAGTTTCGTGATGAAACCCTGATACTTCGAAAGAAATTGTCCGTTTTGTACACGAAGTGCATCCAGTTTTTGCCGTAACCCTCTCTACTTTCTTGCACATGCTATGTGGGTGAAATGATGATACCATGCCAACTTTCAACCTTTTCAGAGTTCATTTCAAGTGCTTTTCAATTTCATAGTCTTATAGCTCAAAATAATCACTAAATGCATGAAAAATAGCAAATGAAGTCAGAAAGGGTTGAAAATTGATGATGTGGCTTTGAATGGTGCATTTTAAACACAGAAAAACTATGGATTTCAAATAAGTCCAAAAAAATGAAATCCCTTTGTAACAGACGAGTTTCGTGATTAAACCCTCATACTTCGAAAGAGATTGTCCATTTTGTACACGAAGTGCATCCAGTTTTTGCCGTAACCCTCTCTACTTTCTTGCACATGCTATGTGGGTGAAATGATGATACCATGCCAACTTTCAACCTTTTCAGAGTTCATTTCAAATGCTTTTCAATTTCATAGTCTTATAGCTCAAAATAATCAGTAAATGCATGAAAAATAACAAATGAAGTAAGAAAGGGTTGAAAATTGATGATGTGGCTTTGAATGGTGCATTTCGAACACAGAAAAACTATGGAGTTCAAATAAGTTCAAAAAATTGAAATCCCTTTGTGACGGACGAGTTTCGTGATGAAACCCTGATACTTCGAAAGAGATTGTCCGTTTTGTACACGAAGTGCATCCAGTTTTTGCCGTAACCCTCTCTACTTTCTTGCACATGCTATGTGGGTGAAATTATGATACCATGCCAACTTTCAACCTTTTCAGAGTTCATTTCAAATGCTTTTTAATTTCATAGTCTTATAGCTCAAAATAGTCAGTAAATGCATGAAAAATAACAAATGAAGTCAGAAAGGGTTGAAACTTGATGATGTGGCTTTGAATGCTGCATTTTGAACACAGAAAAAATATGGAGTTCAAATAAGTTCAAAAAATTGAAATGCCTTTGTAACAGACGAGTTTCGTGATGAAACCCTGATACTTCGAAAGAGATTGTCCGTTTTGTACACGAAGTGCATCCAGTTTTTGCCGTAACCCTCTCTACTTTCTTGCACATGCTATGTGGGTGAAATTATGATACCATGCCAACTTTCAACCTTTTCAGAGTTCATTTCAAATGCTTTTCAATTTCAAAGTCTTATAGCTCAAAATAATCAGTAAATGCATGAATAATAACAAATGAAGTCAGAAATGGTTGAAAATTGATGATGTGGCTTTGAATGATGCATTTTGGACACAGAAAAACTATGGAGTTCAAATTAATTCAAAAAAATGAAATCCCTTTGTAACAGACGAGTTTCGTGATGAAAACCCTGATACTTCAAAAGAGATTGTCCGTTTTGTACACGAAGTGCATCCAGTTTTTGCCGTAACCCTCTCTACTTTCTTGCACATGCTATGTGGGTGAAATGATGATACCATTCCAAATTTCAACATTTTCAGAGTTCATTTCAAATGCTTTTCAATTTCATAGTCTTATAGCTCAAAATAATCAGTAAATGCATGAAAAATAACAAATGAAGTCAGAAAGGGTTGAAAATTGATGATGTGGCTTTGAATGGTGCATTTCGAACACAGAAAAACTATGGTGTTCAAATAAGTTCAAAAAAATGAAATCCCTTTGTAACAGACGAGTTTCATGATGAAACCCTGATACTTCGAAAGAGATTGTCCGTTTTTTACACGAAGTGCATCCAGTTTTTGCCGTAACCCTCTCTACTTTCTTGCACATGCTATGTGGGTGAAATTATGATACCATGCCAACTTTCAACCTTTTCAGAGTTCATTTCAAATGCTTTTCAATTTCATAGTCTTATAGCTCAAAATAATCACTAAATGCATGAAAAATAACAAATGAAGTCAGAAAGGGTTGAAAATTGATGATGTGGCTTTGAATGGTGCATTTCGAACACAAAAAAAACTATGGAGTTCAAATAAGTTCAAAAAAATGAAATCCCTTTGTAACAGACGAGTTTCGTGATGAAGCCCTGATACTTCGAAAGAAATTGTCCGTTTTGTACACGAAGTGCATCCAGTTTTTGCCGTAACCCTCTCTACTTTCTTGCACATGCTATGTGGGTGAAATGATGATACCATGCCAACTTTCAACCTTTTCAGAGTTCATTTCAAGTGCTTTTCAATTTCATAGTCTTATAGCTCAAAATAATCACTAAATGCATGAAAAATAGCAAATGAAGTCAGAAAGGGTTGAAAATTGATGATGTGGCTTTGAATGGTGCATTTTAAACACAGAAAAACTATGGATTTCAAATAAGTCCAAAAAAATGAAATCCCTTTGTAACAGACGAGTTTCGTGATTAAACCCTCATACTTCGAAAGAGATTGTCCATTTTGTACACGAAGTGCATCCAGTTTTTGCCGTAACCCTCTCTACTTTCTTGCACATGCTATGTGGGTGAAATGATGATACCATGCCAACTTTCAACCTTTTCAGAGTTCATTTCAAATGCTTTTCAATTTCATAGTCTTATAGCTCAAAATAATCAGTAAATGCATGAAAAATAACAAATGAAGTAAGAAAGGGTTGAAAATTGATGATGTGGCTTTGAATGGTGCATTTCGAACACAGAAAAACTATGGAGTTCAAATAAGTTCAAAAAATTGAAATCCCTTTGTGACGGACGAGTTTCGTGATGAAACCCTGATACTTCGAAAGAGATTGTCCGTTTTGTACACGAAGTGCATCCAGTTTTTGCCGTAACCCTCTCTACTTTCTTGCACATGCTATGTGGGTGAAATTATGATACCATGCCAACTTTCAACCTTTTCAGAGTTCATTTCAAATGCTTTTCAATTTCGTAGTCTTATAGCTCAAAATAATCAGTAAATGCATGAAAAATAACAAATGAAGTCAGAAAGGGTTGAAAATTGATGATGTGGCTTTGAATGGTGCATTTTGAACACAGAAAAACTATGGAGTTCAAATAGGTTCAAAAAATTGAAATCCCTTTGTAACAGATGAGTTTCGTGATGAAACCCTGATACTTCGAAAGTGATTGTTCGTTTTGTACACGAAGTGCATCCAGTTTTTGCCGCAACCCTCTCTACTTTCTTGCACATGCTATGTGGGTGAAATGATGATACCATGCCAACTTTCAACCTTTTCAGAGTTCATTTCAAATGCTTTTCAATTTCATAGTCTTATAGCTCAAAATAATCCGTAAATGCATGAAAAATAACAAATGAAGTAAGAAAGGGCTGAAAATTGACGATGTGTCTTTGAATGGTGCATTTTGAACACAGAAAAACTATGGAGTTCAAATAAGTTCAAAAAATGAAATCCCTTTGTAACAGACGAGTTTTGTGATGAAACCCCGATACTTCGAAAGAGATTGTCCGTTTTGTACACGAAGTGCATCCAGTTTTTGCCGTAACCCTCTCTACTTTCTTGCACATGCTATGTGGGTGAAATGATGATACCATGCCAACTTTCAACCTTTTCAGAGTTCATTTCAGATGCTTTTCAATTTCATAGTCTTATAGCTCAAAATAGTCAGTAAATGCATGAAAAATAACAAATGAAGTCAGAAAGGGTTGAAACTTGATGATGTGGCTTTGAATGGTGCATTTTGAACACAAAAAAAATATGGAGTTCAAATAAGTTCAAAAAATTGAAATCCCTTTGTAACAGACGAGTTTCGTGATGAAACCCTGATACTTCGAAAGAGATTGTCCGTTTTGTACACGAAGTGCATACAAATTTTGCCGTAACCCTCTCTACTTTCTTGCACATGCTATGTGGGTGAAATGATGATACCATGCCAACTTTGAACCTTTTCAGAGTTCATTTCAAATGCTTTTCAATTTCATAGTCTTATAGCTCAAAATAATCAGTAAATGCATGAAAAATAACAAATGAAGTCAGAAAGGGTTGAAAATTGATGATGTGTCTTTGAATGGTGCATTTTGAACACAGAAAAACTATGGAGTTCAAATAAGTTCAAAAAAATGAAATCCCTTGGTAACAGACGAGTTTTGTGATGAAACCCCGATACTTCGAAAGAGATTGTCCGTTTTGTACACGAAGTGCATACAGTTTTTGCCGTAACCCTCTATACTTTCTTGCACATGCTATGTGGGTGAAATGATGATACCATGCCAACTTTCAACCTTTTCAGAGTTCATTTCAAATGCTTTTCAATTTCATAGTCTTATAGCTCAAAATAGTCAGTAAATGCATGAAAAATAACAAATGAAGTCAGAAAGGGTTGAAACATGATGATGTGGCTTTGAATGGTGCATTTTGAACACATAAAAAATATGGAGTTCAAATAAGTTCAAAAAATTGAAATCCCTTTGTAACAGACGAGTTTCGTGATGAAACCCTGATACTTCGAAAGAGATTGTCCGTTTTGTAAACGAAGTGCATACAGTTTTTGCCGTAACCCTCTCTACTTTCTTGCACATGCTATGTGGGTGAAATGATGATACCATGCCAACTTTCAACCTTTTCAGAGTTCATTTCAAATGCTTTTCAATTTCATAGTCTTATAGCTCAAAATAATCAGTAAATGCATGAATAATAACAAATGAAGTCAGAAAGGGTTGAAAATTGATGATGTGGCTTTGAATGGTGCATTTCCAACACAGAAAAACTATGGAGTTCAAATAAGTTCAAAAAAATGAAATCCCTTTGTAACAGACGAGTTTCATGATGAAACCCTGATACTTCGAAAGAGATTGTCCGTTTTGTACACGAAGTGCATCCAGTTTTTGCCGTAACCCTCTCTACTTTCTTGCACATGCTATGTGGGTGAAATGATGATACCATGCCAACTTTCAACCTTTTCAGAGTTCATTTCAAATGCTTTTCAATTTCATAGTCTTATAGCTCAAAATAATCACTAAATGCATGAAAAATAACAAATGAAGTCAGAAAGGGTTGAAAATTGATGATGTGGCTTTGAATGGTGCATTTCGAACACAAAAAAACTATGGAGTTCAAATAAGTTCAAAAAAATGAAATCCATTTGTAACAGACGAGTTTCGTGATGAAACCCTCATACTTCGAAAGAGATTGTCCGTTTTGTACACGAAGTGCATCCAGTTTTTGCCGTAACCCTCTCTACTTTCTTGCACATGCTATCTGGGTGAAATGATGATACCATGCCAACTTTCAACATTTTCAGAGTTCATTTCAAATGTTTTTCAATTTCATAGTCTTATAGCTCAAAATAATCAGTAAATGCATGAAAAATAACAAATGAAGTCAGAAAGGGTTGAAAATTGATGATGTGGCTTTGAATGGTGCATTTCGAACACAGAAAAACTATGGAGTTCAAATAAGTTCAAAAAAATGAAATCCCTTTGTAACAGACGAGTTTCATGATGAAACCCTGATACTTCGAAAGAGATTGTCCGTTTGTACACGAAGTGCATCCAGTTTTTGCCGTAACCCTCTCTACTTTCTTGCACATGCTATGTGGGTGAAATGATGATACCATGCCAACTTTCAACCTTTTCAGAGTTCATTTCAAATGCTTTTCAATTTCATAGTCTTATAGCTCAAAATAATCACTAAATGCATGAAAGATAACTAATGAAGTCAGAAAGGGTTGAAAATTGATGATGTGGCTTTGAATGGTGCATTTTGAACAGAAAAAAACTATGGAGTACAAATAAGTTCAAAAAAATGAAATCCCTTTGTAACAGACGAGTTTCGTGATGAAACCCTGATACTTCGAAAGAGATTGTCCGTTTTGTACACGAAGTGCATCCAGTTTTTGCCGTACCCCTCTCTACTTTCTTGCACATGCTATGTGGGTGAAATGATGATACCATGCCAACTTTCAACCTTTTCAGAGTTCATTTCAAATGCTTTTCAATTTCATAGTCTTATAGCTCAAAATAATCACTAAATGCATGAAAAATAGCAAATGAACTCAGAAAGGGTTGAAAATTGATGATGTGGCTTTGAATGGTGCATTTTAAACACAGAAAAACTATGGATTTCAAATAAGTCCAAAAAAATGAAATCCCTTTGTAACAGACGTGTTTCGTGATGAAACCCTCATACTTCGAAAGAGATTGTCCGTTTTGTACACGAAGTGCATCCAGTTTTTGCCGTAACCCTCTCTACTTTCTTGCACATGCTATGTGGGTGAAATGATGATACCATACCAACTTTCAACCTTTTCAGAGTTCATTTCAAATGCTTTTCAATTTCATAGTCTTATAGCTCAAAATAATCAGTAAATGCATGAAAAATAACAAATGAAGTCAGAAAGGGTTGAAAATTGATGATGTGGCTTTGAATGGTGCATTTCGAGCACAAAAAAACTATGGAGTTCAAATAAGTTCAAAAAAATGAAATCCATTTGTAACAGACGAGTTTCGTGATGAAACCCTCATACTTCGAAAGAGATTGTCCGTTTTGTACACGAAGTGCATCCAGTTTTTGCCGTAACCCTCTCTACTTTCTTGCACATGCTATGTGGGTGAAATGATGATACCATGCCAACTTTCAACCTTTTCAGAGTTCATTTCAAATGCTTTTCAATTTCATAGTCTTATAGCTCAAAATAATCAGTAAATGCATGAAAAATAACAAATGAAGTCAGAAAGGGTTGAAAATTGATTATGTGGCTTTGAATGGTGCATTTCGAACACAGAAAAACTATGGATTTCAAATAAGTTCAAAAAATTGAAATCCCTTTGTAACAGACGAGTTTCGTGATGAAACCCTGATACTTCGAAAGAGATTGTCCGTTTTGTACACGAAGTGCATCCAGTTTTTGCCGTAACCCTCTCTACTTTCTTGCACATGCTATGTGGGTGAAATGATGATACCAAGCCAACTTTCAACCTTTTCAGAGTTCATTTCAAATGCTTTTCAATTTCATAGTCTTATAGCTCAAAATAATCAGTAAATGCATGAAAAATAACAAATGAAGTCAGAAAGGGTTGAAAATTGATGATGTGGCTTTGAATGGTGCATTTCGAGCACAAAAAAACTATGGAGTTCAAATAAGTTCAAAAAAATGAAATCCATTTGTAACAGACGAGTTTCGTGATGAAACCCTCATACTTCGAAAGAGATTGTCCGTTTTGTACACGAAGTGCATCCAGTTTTTGCCGTAACCCTCTCTACTTTCTTGCACATGCTATGTGGGTGAAATGATGATACCATGCCAACTTTCAACCTTTTCAGAGTTCATTTCAAATGCTTTTCAATTTCATAGTCTTATAGCTCAAAATAATCAGTAAATGCATGAAAAATAACAAATGAAGTCAGAAAGGGTTGAAAATTGATGATGTGTCTTTGAATGGTGCATTTTGAACACAGAAAAACTATGGAGTTCAAATAAGTTCAAAAAAATGAAATCCCTTTGTAACAGACGAGTTTTGTGATGAAACCCCGATACTTCGAAAGAGATTGTCCGTTTTGTACACGAAGTGCATCCAGTTTTTGCCGTAACCCTCTCTACTTTCTTGCACATGCTATGTGGGTGAAATGATGATACCATGCCAACTTTCAACCTTTTCAGAGTTCATTTCAAATGCTTTTCAATTTCATAGTCTTATAGCTCAAAATAGTCAGTAAATGCATGAAAAATAACAAATGAAGTTAGAAAGGGTTGAAACTTGATGATGTGGCTTTGAATGGTGCATTTTGAACACAGGAAAAATATGGAGTTCAAATAAGTTCAAGAAATTGAAATCCCTTTGTAACAGACGAGTTTCGTGATGAAACCCTAATACTTCGAAAGAGATTGTCCGTTTTGTACACAAAGTGCATACAGTTTTTGCCGTAACCCTCTCTACTTTCTTCCACATGCTATGTGGGTGAAATGATGATACCATGCCAACTTTCAACCTTTTCAGAGTTCATTTCAAATGCTTTTCAATTTCATAGTCTTATAGCTCAAAATAATCAGTAAATGCATGAATAATAACAAATGAAGTCAGAAAGGGTTGAAAATTAATGATGTGGCTTTGAATGGTGCATTTCCAACACAGAAAAACTATGGAGTTCAAATAAGTTCAAAAAAATGAAATCCCTTTGTAACAGACGAGTTTCATGATGAAACCCTGATACTTCGAAAGAGATTGTCCGTTTTGTACACGAAGTGCATCCAGTTTTTGCCGTAACCCTCTCTACTTTCTTGCACATGCTATGTGGGTGAAATGATGATACCATGCCAACTTTCAACCTTTTCAGAGTTCATTTCAAATGCTTTTCAATTTCATAGTCTTATAGCTCAAAATAATCAGTAAATGCATGAAAAATAACAAATGAAGTCAGAAAGGGTTGAAAATTGATGATGTGGCTTTGAATGGTGCATTTCGAACACAGAAAAACTATGGATTTCAAATAAGTTCAAAAAATTGAAATCCCTTTGTAACAGACGAGTTTCGTGATGAAACCCTGATACTTCGAAAGAGATTGTCCGTTTTGTACACGAAGTGCATCCAGTTTTTGCCGTAACCCTCTCTACTTTCTTGCACATGCTATGTGGGTGAAATGATGATACCATGCCAACTTTCAACCTTTTCAGAGTTCATTTCAAATGCTTTTCAATTTCATAGTCTTATAGCTCAAAATAATCAGTAAATGCATGAAAAATAACAAATGAAGTCAGAAAGGGTTGAAACTTGATGATGTGGCTTTGAATGGTGCATTTCGAACACAAAAAAACTATGGAGTTAAAATAAGTTCAAAAAAATGAAATCCATTTGTAACAGACGAGTTTCGTGATGAAACCCTCATACTTCGAAAGAGATTGTCCGTTTTGTACAAGAAGTGCATCCAGTTTTTGCCGTAACCCTCTCTACTTTCTTGCACATGCTATGTCGGTGAAATTATGATACCATGCCAACTTTCAACCTTTTCAGAGTTCATTTCAAATGCTTTTCAATTTCATAGTCTTATAGCTCAAAATAATCAGTAAATGCATGAAAAATGACAAATGAAGTCAGAAAGGGTTGAAAATTGATGATGTGTCTTTGAATGGTGCATTTTGAACACAGAAAAACTATGGAGTTCAAATAAGTTCAAAAAAATGAAATCCCTTTGTAACAGACGAGTTTTGTGATGAAACCCCGATACTTTGAAAGAGATTGTCCGTTTTGTACACGAAGTGCATCCAGTTTTTGCCGTAACCCTCTCTACTTTCTTGCACATGCTATGTGGGTGAAATGATGATACCATGCCAACTTTCAACCTTTTCAGAGTTCATTTCAAATGCTTTTCAATTTCATAGTCTTATAGCTCAAAATAGTCAGTAAATGCATGAAAAATAACAAATGAAGTTAGAAAGGGTTGAAACTTGATGATGTGGCTTTGAATGGTGCATTTTGAACACAGGAAAAATATGGAGTTCAAATAAGTTCAAGAAATTGAAATCCCTTTGTAACAGACGAGTTTCGTGATGAAACCCTGATACTTCGAAAGAGATTGTCCGTTTTGTACACAAAGTGCATACAGTTTTTGCCGTAACCCTCTCTACTTTCTTCCACATGCTATGTGGGTGAAATGATGATACCATGCCAACTTTCAACCTTTTCAGAGTTCATTTCAAATGCTTTTCAATTTCATAGTCTTATAGCTCAAAATAATCAGTAAATGCATGAATAATAACAAATGAAGTCAGAAAGGGTTGAAAATTAATGATGTGGCTTTGAATGGTGCATTTCCAACACAGAAAAACTATGGAGTTCAAATAAGTTCAAAAAAATGAAATCCCTTTGTAACAGACGAGTTTCATGATGAAACCCTGATACTTCGAAAGAGATTGTCCGTTTTGTACACGAAGTGCATCCAGTTTTTGCCGTAACCCTCTCTACTTTCTTGCACATGCTATGTGGGTGAAATGATGATACCATGCCAACTTTCAACCTTTTCAGAGTTCATTTCAAATGCTTTTCAATTTCATAGTCTTATAGCTCAAAATAATCAGTAAATGCATGAAAAATAACAAATGAAGTCAGAAAGGGTTGAAAATTGATGATGTGGCTTTGAATGGTGCATTTCGAACACAGAAAAACTATGGATTTCAAATAAGTTCAAAAAATTGAAATCCCTTTGTAACAGACGAGTTTCGTGATGAAACCCTGATACTTCGAAAGAGATTGTCCGTTTTGTACACGAAGTGCATCCAGTTTTTGCCGTAACCCTCTCTACTTTCTTGCACATGCTATGTGGGTGAAATGATGATACCATGCCAACTTTCAACCTTTTCAGAGTTCATTTCAAATGCTTTTCAATTTCATAGTCTTATAGCTCAAAATAATCAGTAAATGCATGAAAAATAACAAATGAAGTCAGAAAGGGTTGAAAATTGATGATGTGGCTTTGAATGGTGCATTTCGAACACAAAAAAACTATGGAGTTCAAATAAGTTCAAAAAAATGAAATCCATTTGTAACAGACGAGTTTCGTGATGAAACCCTCATACTTCGAAAGAGATTGTCCGTTTTGTACAAGAAGTGCATCCAGTTTTTGCCGTAACCCTCTCTACTTTCTTGCACATGCTATGTGGGTGAAATGATGATACCATGCCAACTTTCAACCTTTTCAGAGTTCATTTCAAATGCTTTTCAATTTCATAGTCTTATAGCTCAAAATAATCAGTAAATGCATGAAAAATGACAAATGAAGTCAGAAAGGGTTGAAAATTGATGATGTGTCTTTGAATGGTGCATTTTGAACACAGAAAAACTATGGAGTTCAAATAAGTTCAAAAAAATGAAATCCCTTTGTAACAGACGAGTTTTGTGATGAAACCCCGATACTTCGAAAGAGATTGTTCGTTTTGTACACGAAGTGCATCCAGTTTTTGCCGTAACCCTCTCTACTTTCTTGCACATGCTATGTGGGTGAAATGATGATACCATGCCAACTTTCAACCTTTTCAGAGTTCATTTCAAATGCTTTTCAATTTCATAGTCTTATAGCTCAAAATAGTCAGTAAATGCATGAAAAATAACAAATGAAGTCAGAAAGGGTTGAAACTTGATGATGTGGCTTTGAATGGTGTATTTTGAACACAGGAAAAATATGGAGTTCAAATAAGTTCAAAAAATTTTAAATCCCTTTGTAACAGACGAGTTTCGTGATGAAACCCTGATACTTCGAAAGAGATTGTCCGTTTTGTACACAAAGTGCATACAGTTTTTGCCGTAACCCTCTCTACTTTCTTGCACATGCTATGTGGGTGAAATGATGATACCATGCCAACTTTCAACCTTTTCAGAGTTCATTTCAAATGCTTTTCAATTTCATAGTCTTATAGCTCAAAATAATCAGTAAATGCATGAATAATAACAAATGAAGTCAGAAAGGGTTGAAAATTAATGATGTGGCTTTTAATGGTGCATTTCCGACACAGAAAAACTATGGAGTTCAAATAAGTTCAAAAAAATGAAATCCCTTTGTAACAGACGAGTTTCATGATGAAACCCTGATACTTCGAAAGAGATTGTCCATTTTGTACACGAAGTGCATCCAGTTTTTGCCGTAACCCTCTCTACTTTCTTGCACATGCTATGTGGGTGAAATGATGATACCATGCCAACTTTCAACCTTTTCAGAGTTCATTTCAAATGCTTTTCAATTTCATAGTCTTATAGCTCAAAATAATCACTAAATGCATGAAAAATAACAAATGAAGTCAGAAAGGGTTGAAAATTGATGATGTGGCTTTGAATGGTGCATTTCGAACACAAAAAAACTATGGAGTTCAAATAAGTTCAAAAAAATGAAATCCATTTGTAACAGACGAGTTTCGTGATGAAACCGTCATACTTCGAAAGAGATTGTCCGTTTTGTACACGAAGTGCATCCAGTTTTTGCCGTAACCCTCTCTACTTTCTTGCACATGCTATGTGGGTGAAATGATGATACCATGCCAACTTTCAACATTTTCAGAGTTCATTTCAAATGCTTTTGAATTTCATAGTCTTATAGCTCAAAATAATCAGTAAATGCATGAAAAATAACAAATGAAGTCAGAAAGGGTTGAAAATTGATGATGTGGCTTTGAATGGTGCATTTCGAACACAGAAAAACTATGGAGTTCAAATAAGTTCAAAAAAATGAAATCCCTTTGTAACAGACGAGTTTCATGATGAAACCCTCATACTTCGAAAGAGATTGTCCGTTTTGTACACGAAGTGCATCCAGTTTTTGCCGTAACCCTCTCTACTTTCTTGCACATGCTATGTGGGTGAAATGATGATACCATGCCAACTTTCAACCTTTTCAGAGTTCACTTCAAATGCTTTTCAATTTCATAGTCTTATAGCTCAAAATAATCACTAAATGCATGAAAAAAAACAAATGAAGTCAGAAAGGGTTGAAAATTGATGATGTGGCTTTGAATGGTGCATTTCAAACACAGAAAAACTATGGATTTCAAATAAGTTCAAAAAATTGAAATCCCTTTGTAACAGACGAGTTTCGTGATGAAACCCTGATACTTCGAAAGAGATTGTCCGTTTTGTACACGAAGTGCATCCAGTTTTTGCCGTAACCCTCTCTACTTTCTTGGACATGCTATGTGGGTGAAATTATGATACCATGCCAACTTTCAACCTTTTCAGAGTTCATTTCAAATGCTTTTCAATTTCATAGTCTTATAGCTCAAAATAATCAGTAAATGCATGAAAAATAACAAATGAAGTCAGAAAGGGTTGAAAATTGATGATGTGGCTTTGAATGGTGCATTTTGAACACAGAAAAACTATGGAGTTCAAATAAGTTCAAAAAAATGAAATCCATTTGTAACAGACGAGTTTCGTGATGAAACCCTGATACTTCGAAAGAGATTGTCCGTTTTGTACACGTCTAGTTTTTGCCGTAACCCTCGCTACTTTCTTGCACATGCTATGTGGGTGAAATGATGATACCATGCCAACTTTCAACATTTTCAGAGTTCATTTCAAATGCTTTTCAATTTCATAGTCTTATAGCTCAAAATAATCAGTAAATGCATGAAAAATAACAAGTGAAGTCAGAAAGGGTTGAAAATTGATGATATGGCTTTGAATGGTGCATTTCGAACACAGAAAAACTATGGAGTTCAAATAAGTTCAAAAAAATGAAATCCCTTTGTAACAGACGAGTTTCATGATGAAACCCTGATACTTCGAAAGAGATTGTCCGTTTTGTACACGAAGTGCATCCAGTTTTTGCCGTAACCCTCTCTACTTTCTTGCACATGCTATGTGGGTGAAATGATGATACCATGCCAACTTTCAACCTTTTCATAGTTCATTTCAAATGCTTTTCAATTTCATAGTCTTATAGCTCAAAATAATCACTAAATGCATGAAAAATAACAAATGAAGTCAGAAAGGGTTGAAAATTGATGATGTGGCTTTGAATGGTGCATTTCCAACACAAAAAAACTATGGAGTTCAAATAAGTTCAAAAAAATGAAATCCCTTTGTAACAGACGAGTTTCGTGATGAAACCCTCATACTTCGAAAGAGATTGTCCGTTTTGTACACGAAGTGCATCCAGTTTTTGCCGTAACCCTCTCTACTTTCTTGCACATGCTATGTCGGTGAAATGATGATACCATGCCAACTTTCAACCTTTTCAGAGTTCATTTCAAATGCTTTTCAATTTCATAGTCTTATAGCTCAAAATAGTCAGTAAATGCATGAAAAATAACAAATGAAGTCAGAAAGGGTTGAAACTTGATGATGTGGCTTTGAATGGTGTATTTTGAACACAGGAAAAATATGGAGTTCAAATAAGTTCAAAAAATTTTAAATCCCTTTGTAACAGACGAGTTTCGTGATGAAACCCTGATACTTCGAAAGAGATTGTCCGTTTTGTACACAAAGTGCATACAGTTTTTGCCGTAACCCTCTCTACTTTCTTGCACATGCTATGTGGGTGAAATGATGATACCATGCCAACTTTCAACCTTTTCAGAGTTCATTTCAAATGCTTTTCAATTTCATAGTCTTATAGCTCAAAATAATCAGTAAATGCATGAATAATAACAAATGAAGTCAGAAAGGGTTGAAAATTAATGATGTGGCTTTTAATGGTGCATTTCCAACACAGAAAAACTATGGAGTTCAAATAAGTTCAAAAAAATGAAATCCCTTTGTAACAGACGAGTTTCATGATGAAACCCTGATACTTCGAAAGAGATTGTCCATTTTGTACACGAAGTGCATCCAGTTTTTGCCGTAACCCTCTCTACTTTCTTGCACATGCTATGTGGGTGAAATGATGATACCATGCCAACTTTCAACCTTTTCAGAGTTCATTTCAAATGCTTTTCAATTTCATAGTCTTATAGCTCAAAATAATCACTAAATGCATGAAAAATAACAAATGAAGTCAGAAAGGGTTGAAAATTGATGATGTGGCTTTGAATGGTGCATTTCGAACACAAAAAAACTATGGAGTTCAAATAAGTTCAAAAAAATGAAATCCCTTTGTAACAGACGAGTTTCATGATGAAACCCTCATACTTCGAAAGAGATTGTCCGTTTTGTACACGAAGTGCATCCAGTTTTTGCCGTAACCCTCTCTACTTTCTTGCACATGCTATGTGGGTGAAATGATGATACCATGCCAACTTTCAACCTTTTCAGAGTTCACTTCAAATGCTTTTCAATTTCATAGTCTTATAGCTCAAAATAATCACTAAATGCATGAAAAATAACAAATGAAGTCAGAAAGGGTTGAAAATTGATGATGTGGCTTTGAATGGTGCATTTCAAACACAGAAAAACTATGGATTTCAAATAAGTTCAAAAAATTGAAATCCCTTTGTAACAGACGAGTTTCGTGATGAAACCCTGATACTTCGAAAGAGATTGTCCGTTTTGTACACGAAGTGCATCCAGTTTTTGCCGTAACCCTCTCTACTTTCTTGGACATGCTATGTGGGTGAAATTATGATACCATGCCAACTTTCAACCTTTTCAGAGTTCATTTCAAATGCTTTTCAATTTCATAGTCTTATAGCTCAAAATAATCAGTAAATGCATGAAAAATAACAAATGAAGTCAGAAAGGGTTGAAAATTGATGATGTGGCTTTGAATGGTGCATTTTGAACACAGAAAAACTATGGAGTTCAAATAAGTTCAAAAAAATGAAATCCATTTGTAACAGACAAGTTTCGTGATGAAACCCTGATACTTCGAAAGAGATTGTCCGTTTTGTACACGTCCAGTTTTTGCCGTAACCCTCGCTACTTTCTTGCACATGCTATGTGGGTGAAATGATGATACCATGCCAACTTTCAATATTTTCAGAGTTCATTTCAAATGCTTTTCAATTTCATAGTCTTATAGCTCAAAATAATCAGTAAATGCATGAAAAATAACAAGTGAAGTCAGAAAGGGTTGAAAATTGATGATATGGCTTTGAATGGTGCATTTCGAACACAGAAAAACTATGGAGTTCAAATAAGTTCAAAAAAATGAAATCCCTTTGTAACAGACGAGTTTCATGATGAAACCCTGATACTTCGAAAGAGATTGTCCGTTTTGTACACGAAGTGCATCCAGTTTTTGCCGTAACCCTCTCTACTTTCTTGCACATGCTATGTGGGTGAAATGATGATACCATGCCAACTTTCAACCTTTTCATAGTTCATTTCAAATGCTTTTCAATTTCATAGTCTTATAGCTCAAAATAATCACTAAATGCATGAAAAATAACAAATGAAGTCAGAAAGGGTTGAAAATTGATGATGTGGCTTTGAATGGTGCATTTCCAACACAAAAAAACTATGGAGTTCAAATAAGTTCAAAAAAATGAAATCCCGTTGTAACAGACGAGTTTCGTGATGAAACCCTCATACTTCGAAAGAGATTGTCCGTTTTGTACACGAAGTGCATCCAGTTTTTGCCGTAACCCTCTCTACTTTCTTGCACATGCTATGTGGGTGAAATGATGATACCATGCCAACTTTCAACCTTTTCAGAGTTCATTTCAAATGCTTTTCAATTTCATAGTCTTATAGCTCAAAATAATCAGTAAATGCATGAAAAATACAAATGAAGTCAGAAGGGGTTGAAAATTGATGATGTGGCTTTGAATGGTCCATTTCGAACACAGAAAAACTATGGAGTTCAAATAAGTTCAAAAAATTGAAATCCCTTTGTAACAGACGAGTTTTGTGATGAAACCCTGATACTTCGAAAGAGATTGTCCGTTTTGTACACGAAGTGCATCCAGTTTTTGCCGTAACCCTCTCTACTTTCTTGCACATGCTATGTGGGTGAAATGATGATACCATGCTAACTTTCAACCTTTTCAGTGTTCATTTCAAATGCTTTTCAATTTCATAGTCTTATAGCTCAAAATAATCAGTAAATGCATGAAAAATAACAAATGAAGTCAGAAAGGGTTGAAAATTGATGATGTGGCTTTGAATGGTGCATTTCCAACACAAAAAAACTATGGAGTTCAAATAAGTTCAAAAAAATGAAATCCATTTGTAACAGACGAGTTTCGTGATGAAACCCTCATACTTCGAAAGAGATTGTCCGTTTTGTACACGAAGTGCATCCAGTTTTTGCCGTAACCCTCTCTACTTTCTTGCACATGCTATGTGGGTGAAATGATGATACCATGCCAACTTTCAACATTTTCAGAGTTCATTTCAAATGCTTTTGAATTTCATAGTCTTATAGCTCAAAATAATCAGTAAATGCATGAAAAATAACAAATGAAGTCAGAAAGGGTTGAAAATTGATGATGTGGCTTTGAATGGTGCATTTCGAACACAGAAAAACTATGGAGTTCAAATAAGTTCAAAAAAATGAAATCCCTTTGTAACAGACGAGTTTCATGATGAAACCCTCATACTTCGAAAGAGATTGTCCGTTTTGTACACGAAGTGCATCCAGTTTTTGCCGTAACCCTCTCTACTTTCTTGCACATGCTATGTGGGTGAAATGATGATACCATGCCAACTTTCAACCTTTTCAGAGTTCACTTCAAATGCTTTTCAATTTCATAGTCTTATAGCTCAAAATAATCACTAAATGCATGAAAAATAACAAATGAAGTCAGAAAGGGTTGAAAATTGATGATGTGGCTTTGAATGGTGCATTTCGAACACAGAAAAACTATGGATTTCAAATAAGTTCAAAAAATTGAAATCCCTTTGTAACAGACGAGTTTCGTGATGAAACCCTGATACTTCGAAAGAGATTGTCCGTTTTGTACACGAAGTGCATCCAGTTTTTGCCGTAACCCTCTCTACTTTCTTGGACATGCTATGTGGGTGAAATTATGATACCATGCCAACTTTCAACCTTTTCAGAGTTCATTTCAAATGCTTTTCAATTTCATAGTCTTATAGCTCAAAATAATCAGTAAATGCATGAAAAATAACAAATGAAGTCAGAAAGGGTTGAAAATTGATGATGTGGCTTTGAATGGTGCATTTTGAACACAGAAAAACTATGGAGTTCAAATAAGTTCAAAAAAATGAAATCCATTTGTAGCAGACGAGTTTCGTGATGAAACCCTGATACTTCGAAAGAGATTGTCCGTTTTGTACACGTCCAGTTTTTGCCGTAACCCTCGCTACTTTCTTGCACATGCTATGTGGGTGAAATGATGATACCATGCCAACTTTCAACATTTTCAGAGTTCATTTCAAATGCTTTTCAATTTCATAGTCTTATAGCTCAAAATAATCAGTAAATGCATGAAAAATAACAAGTGAAGTCAGACAGGGTTGAAAATTGATGATATGGCTTTGAATGGTGCATTTCGAACACAGAAAAACTATGGAGTTCAAATAAGTTCAAAAAAATGAAATCCCTTTGTAACAGACGAGTTTCATGATGAAACCCTGATACTTCGAAAGAGATTGTCCGTTTTGTACACGAAGTGCATCCAGTTTTTGCCGTAACCCTCTCTACTTTCTTGCACATGCTATGTGGGTGAAATGATGATACCATGCAAACTTTCAACCTTTTCATAGTTCATTTCAAATGCTTTTCAATTTCATAGTCTTATAGCTCAAAATAATCACTAAATGCATGAAAAATAACAAATGAAGTCAGAAAGGGTTGAAAATTGATGATGTGGCTTTGAATGGTGCATTTCCAACACAAAAAAACTATGGAGTTCAAATAAGTTCAAAAAAATGAAATCCCTTTGTAACAGACGAGTTTCGTGATGAAACCCTCATACTTCGAAAGAGATTGTCCGTTTTGTACACGAAGTGCATCCAGTTTTTGCCGTAACCCTCTCTACTTTCTTGCACATGCTATGTGGGTGAAATGATGATACCATGCCAACTTTCAACCTTTTCAGAGTTCATTTCAAATGCTTTTCAATTTCATAGTCTTATAGCTCAAAATAATCAGTAAATGCATGAAAAATACAAATGAAGTCAGAAGGGGTTGAAAATTGATGATGTGGCTTTGAATGGTCCATTTCGAACACAGAAAAACTATGGAGTTCAAATAAGTTCAAAAAATTGAAATCCCTTTGTAACAGACGAGTTTCGTGATGAAACCCTGATACTTCGAAAGAGATTGTCCGTTTTGTACACGAAGTGCATCCAGTTTTTGCCGTAACCCTCTCTACTTTCTTGCACATGCTATGTGGGTGAAATGATGATACCATGCTAACTTTCAACCTTTTCAGTGTTCATTTCAAATGCTTTTCAATTTCATAGTCTTATAGCTCAAAATAATCAGTAAATGCATGAAAAATAACAAATGAAGTTAGAAAGGGTTGAAAATTGATGATGTGGCTTTGAATGGTGCATTTTGAACACAGAAAAACTATGGAGTTCAAATAAGTTCAAAAAAATGAAATCCCTTTGTAACAGACGAGTTTCGTGATGAAACCCTGATACTTCGAAAGAGATTGTCCGTTTTGTACACAAAGTGCATACAGTTTTTGCCGTAACCCTCTATACTTTCTTCCACATGCTATGTGGGTGAAATGATGATACCATGCCAACTTTCAACCTTTTCAGAGTTCATTTCAAATGCTTTTCAATTTCATAGTCTTATAGCTCAAAATAATCAGTAAATGCATGAATAATAACAAATGAAGTCAGAAAGGGTTGAAAATTAATGATGTGGCTTTGAATGGTGCATTTCCAACACAGAAAAACTATGGAGTTCAAATAAGTTCAAAAAAATGAAATCCCTTTGTAACAGACGAGTTTCATGATGAAACCCTGATACTTCGAAAGAGATTGTCCGTTTTGTACACGAAGTGCATCCAGTTTTTGCCGTAACCCTCTCTACTTTCTTGCACATGCTATGTGGGTGAAATGATGATACCATGCCAACTTTCAACCTTTTCAGAGTTCATTTCAAATGCTTTTCAATTTCATAGTCTTATAGCTCAACATAATCAGTAAATGCATGAAAAATAACAAATGAAGTCAGAAAGGGTTGAAAATTGATGATGTGGCTTTGAATGGTGCATTTCGAACACAGAAAAACTATGGATTTCAAATAAGTTCAAAAAATTGAAATCCCTTTGTAACAGACGAGTTTCGTGATGAAACCCTGATACTTCGAAAGAGATTGTCCGTTTTGTACACGAAGTGCATCCAGTTTTTGCCGTAACCCTCTCTACTTTCTTGCACATGCTATGTGGGTGAAATGATGATACCATGCCAACTTTCAACCTTTTCAGAGTTCATTTCAAATGCTTTTCAATTTCATAGTCTTATAGCTCAAAATAATCAGTAAATGCATGAAAAATAACAAATGAAGTCAGAAAGGGTTGAAAATTGATGATGTGGCTTTGAATGGTGCATTTCGAACACAAAAAAACTATGGAGTTCAAATAAGTTCAAAAAAATGAAATCCATTTGTAACAGACGAGTTTCGTGATGAAACCCTCATACTTCGAAAGAGATTGTCCGTTTTGTACAAGAAGTGCATCCAGTTTTTGCCGTAACCCTCTCTACTTTCTTGCACATGCTATGTGGGTGAAATGATGATACCATGCCAACTTTCAACCTTTTCAGAGTTCATTTCAAATGCTTTTCAATTTCATAGTCTTATAGCTCAAAATAATCAGTAAATGCATGAAAAATGACAAATGAAGTCAGAAAGGGTTGAAAATTGATGATGTGTCTTTGAATGGTGCATTTTGAACACAGAAAAACTATGGAGTTCAAATAAGTTCAAAAAAATGAAATCCCTTTGTAACAGACGAGTTTTGTGATGAAACCCCGATACTTCGAAAGAGATTGTCCGTTTTGTACACGAAGTGCATCCAGTTTTTGCCGTAACCCTCTCTACTTTCTTGCACATGCTATGTGGGTGAAATGATGATACCATGCCAACTTTCAACCTTTTCAGAGTTCATTTCAAATGCTTTTCAATTTCATAGTCTTATAGCTCAAAATAGTCAGTAAATGCATGAAAAATAACAAATGAAGTCAGAAAGGGTTGAAACTTGATGATGTGGCTTTGAATGGTGTATTTTGAACACAGGAAAAATATGGAGTTCAAATAAGTTCAAAAAATTTTAAATCCCTTTGTAACAGACGAGTTTCGTGATGAAACCCTGATACTTCGAAAGAGATTGTCCGTTTTGTACACAAAGTGCATACAGTTTTTGCCGTAACCCTCTCTACTTTCTTGCACATGCTATGTGGGTGAAATGATGATACCATGCCAACTTTCAACCTTTTCATAGTTCATTTCAAATGCTTTTCAATTTCATAGTCTTATAGCTCAAAATAATCACTAAATGCATGAAAAATAACAAATGAAGTCAGAAAGGGTTGAAAATTGATGATGTGGCTTTGAATGGTGCATTTCCAACACAAAAAAACTATGGAGTTCAAATAAGTTCAAAAAAATGAAATCCCTTTGTAACAGACGAGTTTCGTGATGAAACCCTCATACTTCGAAAGAGATTGTCCGTTTTGTACACGAAGTGCATCCAGTTTTTGCCGTAACCCTCTCTACTTTCTTGCACATGCTATGTGGGTGAAATGATGATACCATGCCAACTTTCAACCTTTTCAGAGTTCATTTCAAATGCTTTTCAATTTCATAGTCTTATAGCTCAAAATAGTCAGTAAATGCATGAAAAATAACAAATGAAGTCAGAAAGGGTTGAAACTTGATGATGTGGCTTTGAATGGTGTATTTTGAACACAGGAAAAATATGGAGTTCAAATAAGTTCAAAAAATTTTAAATCCCTTTGTAACAGACGAGTTTCGTGATGAAACCCTGATACTTCGAAAGAGATTGTCCGTTTTGTACACAAAGTGCATACAGTTTTTGCCGTAACCCTCTCTACTTTCTTGCACATGCTATGTGGGTGAAATGATGATACCATGCCAACTTTCAACCTTTTCAGAGTTCATTTCAAATGCTTTTCAATTTCATAGTCTTATAGCTCAAAATAATCAGTAAATGCATGAATAATAACAAATGAAGTCAGAAAGGGTTGAAAATTAATGATGTGGCTTTTAATGGTGCATTTCCAACACAGAAAAACTATGGAGTTCAAATAAGTTCAAAAAAATGAAATCCCTTTGTAACAGACGAGTTTCATGATGAAACCCTGATACTTCGAAAGAGATTGTCCATTTTGTACACGAAGTGCATCCAGTTTTTGCCGTAACCCTCTCTACTTTCTTGCACATGCTATGTGGGTGAAATGATGATACCATGCCAACTTTCAACCTTTTCAGAGTTCATTTCAAATGCTTTTCAATTTCATAGTCTTATAGCTCAAAATAATCACTAAATGCATGAAAAATAACAAATGAAGTCAGAAAGGGTTGAAAATTGATGATGTGGCTTTGAATGGTGCATTTCGAACACAAAAAAACTATGGAGTTCAAATAAGTTCAAAAAAATGAAATCCATTTGTAACAGACGAGTTTCGTGATGAAACCGTCATACTTCGAAAGAGATTGTCCGTTTTGTACACGAAGTGCATCCAGTTTTTGCCGTAACCCTCTCTACTTTCTTGCACATGCTATGTGGGTGAAATGATGATACCATGCCAACTTTCAACATTTTCAGAGTTCATTTCAAATGCTTTTGAATTTCATAGTCTTATAGCTCAAAATAATCAGTAAATGCATGAAAAATAACAAATGAAGTCAGAAAGGGTTGAAAATTGATGATGTGGCTTTGAATGGTGCATTTCGAACACAGAAAAACTATGGAGTTCAAATAAGTTCAAAAAAATGAAATCCCTTTGTAACGGACGAGTTTCATGATGAAACCCTCATACTTCGAAAGAGATTGTCCGTTTTGTACACGAAGTGCATCCAGTTTTTGCCGTAACCCTCTCTACTTTCTTGCACATGCTATGTGGGTGAAATGATGATACCATGCCAACTTTCAACCTTTTCAGAGTTCACTTCAAATGCTTTTCAATTTCATAGTCTTATAGCTCAAAATAATCACTAAATGCATGAAAAATAACAAATGAAGTCAGAAAGGGTTGAAAATTGATGATGTGGCTTTGAATGGTGCATTTCAAACACAGAAAAACTATGGATTTCAAATAAGTTCAAAAAATTGAAATCCCTTTGTAACAGACGAGTTTCGTGATGAAACCCTGATACTTCGAAAGAGATTGTCCGTTTTGTACACGAAGTGCATCCAGTTTTTGCCGTAACCCTCTCTACTTTCTTGGACATGCTATGTGGGTGAAATTATGATACCATGCCAACTTTCAACCTTTTCAGAGTTCATTTCAAATGCTTTTCAATTTCATAGTCTTATAGCTCAAAATAATCAGTAAATGCATGAAAAATAACAAATGAAGTCAGAAAGGGTTGAAAATTGATGATGTGGCTTTGAATGGTGCATTTTGAACACAGAAAAACTATGGAGTTCAAATAAGTTCAAAAAAATGAAATCCATTTGTAACAGACGAGTTTCGTGATGAAACCCTGATACTTCGAAAGAGATTGTCCGTTTTGTACACGTCCAGTTTTTGCCGTAACCCTCGCTACTTTCTTGCACATGCTATGTGGGTGAAATGATGATACCATGCCAACTTTCAACATTTTCAGAGTTCATTTCAAATGCTTTTCAATTTCATAGTCTTATAGCTCAAAATAATCAGTAAATGCATGAAAAATAACAAGTGAAGTCAGAAAGGGTTGAAAATTGATGATATGGCTTTGAATGGTGCATTTCGAACACAGAAAAACTATGGAGTTCAAATAAGTTCAAAAAAATGAAATCCCTTTGTAACAGACGAGTTTCATGATGAAACCCTGATACTTCGAAAGAGATTGTCCGTTTTGTATACGAAGTGCATCCAGTTTTTGCCGTAACCCTCTCTACTTTCTTGCACATGCTATGTGGGTGAAATGATGATACCATGCCAACTTTCAACCTTTTCATAGTTCATTTCAAATGCTTTTCAATTTCATAGTCTTATAGCTCAAAATAATCACTAAATGCATGAAAAATAACAAATGAAGTCAGAAAGGGTTGAAAATTGATGATGTGGCTTTGAATGGTGCATTTCCAACACAAAAAAACTATGGAGTTCAAATAAGTTCAAAAAAATGAAATCCCTTTGTAACAGACGAGTTTCGTGATGAAACCCTCATACTTCGAAAGAGATTGTCCGTTTTGTACACGAAGTGCATCCAGTTTTTGCCGTAACCCTCTCTACTTTCTTGCACATGCTATGTGGGTGAAATGATGATACCATGCCAACTTTCAACCTTTTCAGAGTTCATTTCAAATGCTTTTCAATTTCATAGTCTTATAGCTCAAAATAATCAGTAAATGCATGAAAAATACAAATGAAGTCAGAAGGGGTTGAAAATTGATGATGTGGCTTTGAATGGTCCATTTCGAACACAGAAAAACTATGGAGTTCAAATAAGTTCAAAAAATTGAAATCCCTTTGTAACAGACGAGTTTTGTGATGAAACCCTGATACTTCGAAAGAGATTGTCCGTTTTGTACACGAAGTGCATCCAGTTTTTGCCGTAACCCTCTCTACTTTCTTGCACATGCTATGTGGGTGAAATGATGATACCATGCTAACTTTCAACCTTTTCAGTGTTCATTTCAAATGCTTTTCAATTTCATAGTCTTATAGCTCAAAATAATCAGTAAATGCATGAAAAATAACAAATGAAGTCAGAAAGGGTTGAAAATTGATGATGTGGCTTTGAATGGTGCATTTCCAACACAAAAAAACTATGGAGTTCAAATAAGTTCAAAAAAATGAAATCCATTTGTAACAGACGAGTTTCGTGATGAAACCCTCATACTTCGAAAGAGATTGTCCGTTTTGTACACGAAGTGCATCCAGTTTTTGCCGTAACCCTCTCTACTTTCTTGCACATGCTATGTGGGTGAAATGATGATACCATGCCAACTTTCAACATTTTCAGAGTTCATTTCAAATGCTTTTGAATTTCATAGTCTTATAGCTCAAAATAATCAGTAAATGCATGAAAAATAACAAATGAAGTCAGAAAGGGTTGAAAATTGATGATGTGGCTTTGAATGGTGCATTTCGAACACAGAAAAACTATGGAGTTCAAATAAGTTCAAAAAAATGAAATCCCTTTGTAACAGACGAGTTTCATGATGAAACCCTCATACTTCGAAAGAGATTGTCCGTTTTGTACACGAAGTGCATCCAGTTTTTGCCGTAACCCTCTCTACTTTCTTGCACATGCTATGTGGGTGAAATGATGATACCATGCCAACTTTCAACCTTTTCAGAGTTCACTTCAAATGCTTTTCAATTTCATAGTCTTATAGCTCAAAATAATCACTAAATGCATGAAAAATAACAAATGAAGTCAGAAAGGGTTGAAAATTGATGATGTGGCTTTGAATGGTGCATTTCGAACACAGAAAAACTATGGATTTCAAATAAGTTCAAAAAATTGAAATCCCTTTGTAACAGACGAGTTTCGTGATGAAACCCTGATACTTCGAAAGAGATTGTCCGTTTTGTACACGAAGTGCATCCAGTTTTTGCCGTAACCCTCTCTACTTTCTTGGACATGCTATGTGGGTGAAATTATGATACCATGCCAACTTTCAACCTTTTCAGAGTTCATTTCAAATGCTTTTCAATTTCATAGTCTTATAGCTCAAAATAATCAGTAAATGCATGAAAAATAACAAATGAAGTCAGAAAGGGTTGAAAATTGATGATGTGGCTTTGAATGGTGCATTTTGAACACAGAAAAACTATGGAGTTCAAATAAGTTCAAAAAAATGAAATCCATTTGTAGCAGACGAGTTTCGTGATGAAACCCTGATACTTCGAAAGAGATTGTCCGTTTTGTACACGTCCAGTTTTTGCCGTAACCCTCGCTACTTTCTTGCACATGCTATGTGGGTGAAATGATGATACCATGCCAACTTTCAACATTTTCAGAGTTCATTTCAAATGCTTTTCAATTTCATAGTCTTATAGCTCAAAATAATCAGTAAATGCATGAAAAATAACAAGTGAAGTCAGAAAGGGTTGAAAATTGATGATATGGCTTTGAATGGTGCATTTCGAACACAGAAAAACTATGGAGTTCAAATAAGTTCAAAAAAATGAAATCCCTTTGTAACAGACAAGTTTCATGATGAAACCCTGATACTTCGAAAGAGATTGTCCGTTTTGTACACGAAGTGCATCCAGTTTTTGCCGTAACCCTCTCTACTTTCTTGCACATGCTATGTGGGTGAAATGATGATACCATGCCAACTTTCAACCTTTTCATAGTTCATTTCAAATGCTTTTCAATTTCATAGTCTTATAGCTCAAAATAATCACTAAATGCATGAAAAATAACAAATGAAGTCAGAAAGGGTTGAAAATTGATGATGTGGCTTTGAATGGTGCATTTCCAACACAAAAAAACTATGGAGTTCAAATAAGTTCAAAAAAATGAAATCCCTTTGTAACAGACGAGTTTCGTGATGAAACCCTCATACTTCGAAAGAGATTGTCCGTTTTGTACACGAAGTGCATCCAGTTTTTGCCGTAACCCTCTCTACTTTCTTGCACATGCTATGTGGGTGAAATGATGATACCATGCCAACTTTCAACCTTTTCAGAGTTCATTTCAAATGCTTTTCAATTTCATAGTCTTATAGCTCAAAATAATCAGTAAATGCATGAAAAATACAAATGAAGTCAGAAGGGGTTGAAAATTGATGATGTGGCTTTGAATGGTCCATTTCGAACACAGAAAAACTATGGAGTTCAAATAAGTTCAAAAAATTGAAATCCCTTTGTAACAGACGAGTTTTGTGATGAAACCCTGATACTTCGAAAGAGATTGTCCGTTTTGTACACGAAGTGCATCCAGTTTTTGCCGTAACCCTCTCTACTTTCTTGCACATGCTATGTGGGTGAAATGATGATACCATGCTAACTTTCAACCTTTTCAGTGTTCATTTCAAATGCTTTTCAATTTCATAGTCTTATAGCTCAAAATAATCAGTAAATGCATGAAAAATAACAAATGAAGTTAGAAAGGGTTGAAAATTGATGATGTGGCTTTGAATGGTGCATTTTGAACACAGAAAAACTATGGAGTTCAAATAAGTTCAAAAAAATGAAATCCCTTTGTAACAGACGAGTTTCGTGATGAAACCCTGATACTTCGAAAGAGATTGTCCGTTTTGTACACGAAGTGCATCCAGTTTTTGCCGTAACCCTCTCTACTTTCTTGCACATGCTATGTGGGTGAAATGATGATACCATGCCAACTTTCAACCTTTTCAGAGTTCATTTCAAATGCTTTTTAATTTCATAGTCTTATAGCTCAAAATAATGACTAAATGCATGAAAAATAGCAAATGAAGTCAGAAAGGGTTGAAAGTTGATGATGTGGCTTTGAATGGTGCATTTTAAACACAGAAAAACTATGGATTTCAAATAAGTTCAAAAAAATGAAATCCCTTTGTAACAGACGAGTTTCGTGATGAAACCCTCATACTTCGAAAGAGATTGTCCGTTTTGTACACGAAGTGCATCCAGTTTTTGCCGTAACCCTCTCTACTTTCTTGCACATGCTATGTGGGTGAAATGATGATACCATGCCAACTTTCAACCTTTTCAGAGTTCATTTCAAATGCTTTTCAATTTCATAGTCTTATAGCTCAAAATAATCAGTAAATGCATGAAAAATAACAAATGAAGTCAGAAAGGGTTGAAAATTGATGATGTGCTTTGAATGGTGCATTTTGAACACAGAAAAACTATGGAGTTCAAATAAGTTCAAAAAAATGAAATCCATTTGTAACAGACGAGTTTCGTGATGAAACCCTGATACTTCGAAAGAGATTGTCCGTTTTGTACACGAAGTGCATCCAGTTTTTGCCGTAACCCTCTCTACTTTCTTGCACATGCTATGTGGGTGAAATGATGATACCATGCCAACTTTCAACATTTTCAGAGTTCATTTCAAATGCTTTTCAATTTCATAGTCTTATAGCTCAAAATAATCAGTAAATGCATGAAAAATAACAAATGAAGTCAGAAAGGGTTGAAAATTGATGATGTGGCTTTGAATGGTGCATTTCGAACACAGAAAAACTATGGTGTTGAAATAAGTTCAAAAAAATGAAATCCCTTTGCAACAGACGAGTTTCATGATGAAACCCTGATACTTCGAAAGAGATTGTCCGTTTTGTACACGAAGTGCATCCAGTTTTGGCCGTAACCCTCTCTACTTTCTTGCACATGCTATGTGGGTGAAATGATGATACCATGCCAACTTTCAACCTTTTCAGAGTTCATTTCAAATGCTTTTCAATTTCATAGTCTTATAGCTCAAAATAATCACTAAATGCATGAAAAATAACAACTGAAGTCAGAAAGGGTTGAAAATTGATGATGTGGCTTTGAATGGTGCATTTCGAACACAAAAAAACTATGGAGTTCAAATAAGTTCAAAAAAATGAAATCCATTTGTAACAGACGAGTTTCGTGATGAAACCCTGATACTTCGAAAGAGATTGTCCGTTTTGTACACGAAGTGCATCCAGTTTTTGCCGTAACCCTCTCTACTTTCTTGCACATGCTATCTGGGTGAAATGATGATACCATGCCAACTTTCAACATTTTCATAGTTCATTTCAAATGTTTTTCAATTTCATAGTCTTATAGCTCAAAATAATCAGTAAATGCATGAAAAATAACAAATAAAGTCAGAAAGGGTTGAAAATTGATGATGTGGCTTTGAATGGTGCATTTTGAACACAGAAAAACTATGGAGTTCAAATAAGTTCAAAAAAATGAAATCCCTTTGTAACAGACGAGTTTCATGATGAAACCCTGATACTTCGAAAGAGATTGTCCGTTTTGTACACGAAGTGCATCCAGTTTTTGCCGTAACCCTCTCTACTTTCTTTCACATGCTATGTGGGTGAAATGATGATACCATGCCAACTTTCAACCTTTTCAGAGTTCATTTCAAATGCTTTTCAATTTCATAGTCTTATAGCTCAAAATAATCACTAAATGCATGAAAAATAACAAATGAAGTCAGAAAGGGTTGAAAATTGATGATGTGGCTTTGAATGGTGCATTTTGAACAGAAAAAAACTATGGAGTTCAAATAAGTTCAAAAAAATGAAATCCCTTTGTAACAGACGAGTTTCGTGATGAAACCCTGATACTTCGAAAGAGATTGTCCGTTTTGTACACGAAGTGCATCCAGTTTTTGCCGTACCCCTCTCTACTTTCTTGCACATGCTATGTGGGTGAAATGATGATACCATGCCAACTTTCAACCTTTTCAGAGTTCATTTCAAATGCTCTTCAATTTCATAGTCTTATAGCTCAAAATAATCACTAAATGCATGAAAAATAGCAAATGAACTCAGAAAGGGTTGAAAATTGATGATGTGGCTTTGAATGGTGAATTTTAAACACAGAAAAACTATGGATTTCAAATAAGTCCAAAAAAATGAAATCCCTTTGTAACAGACGAGTTTCGTGATGAAACCCTCATACTTCGAAAGAGATTGTCCGTTTTGTACACGAAGTGCATCCAGTTTTTGCCGCAACCCTCTCTACTTTCTTGCACATGCTATGTGGATGAAATGATGATACCATGCCAACTTTCAACCTTTTCAGAGTTCATTTCAAATGCTTTTCAATTTCATAGTCTTATAGCTCAAAATAATCAGTAAATGCATGAAAAATAACAAATGAAGTCTGAAAGGGTTGAAAATCGATGATGTGGCTTTGAATGGTGCATTTCGAACACAGAAAAACTATGGACTTCAAATAAGTTCAAAAAATTGAAATCCCTTTGTAACAGACGAGTTTCGTGATGAAACCATGATACTTCGAAAGAGATTGTCCGTTTTGTACACAAAGTGCATCCAGTTTTTGCCGTAACCCTCTCTACTTTCTTGCACATGCTATGTGGGTGCAATGATGATACCATGCCAACTTTCAACCTTTTCAGAGTTAATTTCAAATGCTTTTCAATTTCATAGTCTTATAGCTCAAAATAATCAGTAAATGCATGAAAAATAACAAATGAAGTCAGAAAGGGTTGAAAATTGATGATGTGGCTTTGAATGGTGCATTTCGAACACAGAAAAACTATGGATTTCAAATAGGTTCAAAAAATTGAAATCCCTTTGTAACAGACGAGTTTCGTGATGAAACCCTGATACTTCGAAAGAGATTGTCCGTTTTGTACACGAAGTGCATCCAGTTTTTGCCGTAACCCTCTCTACTTTCTTGCACATGCTATGTGGGTGAAATGATGATACCATGCCAACTTTCAACCTTTTCAGAGTTCATTTCAAATGCTTTTCAATTTCATAGTCTTATAGCTCAAAATAATCAGTAAATGCATGAAAAATACAAATGAAGTCAGAAGGGGTTGAAAATTGATGATGTGGCTTTGAATGGTCCATTTCGAACACAGAAAAACTATGGAGTTCAAATAAGTTCAAAAAATTGAAATCCCTTTGTAACAGACGAGTTTCGTGATGAAACCCTGATACTTCGAAAGAGATTGTCCGTTTTGTACACGAAGTGCATCCAGTTTTTGCCGTAACCCTCTCTACTTTCTTGCACATGCTATGTGGGTGAAATGATGATACCATGCTAACTTTCAACCTTTTCAGTGTTCATTTCAAATGCTTTTCAATTTCATAGTCTTATAGCTCAAAATAATCAGTAAATGCATGAAAAATAACAAATGAAGTTAGAAAGGGTTGAAAATTGATGATGTGGCTTTGAATGGTGCATTTTGAACACAGAAAAACTATGGAGTTCAAATAAGTTCAAAAAAATGAAATCCCTTTGTAACAGACGAGTTTCGTGATGAAACCCTGATACTTCGAAAGAGATTGTCCGTTTTGTACACGAAGTGCATCCAGTTTTTGCCGTAACCCTCTCTACTTTCTTGCACATGCTATGTGGGTGAAATGATGATACCATGCCAACTTTCAACCTTTTCAGAGTTCATTTCAAATGCTTTTTAATTTCATAGTCTTATAGCTCAAAATAATGACTAAATGCATGAAAAATAGCAAATGAAGTCAGAAAGGGTTGAAAGTTGATGATGTGGCTTTGAATGGTGCATTTTAAACACAGAAAAACTATGGATTTCAAATAAGTTCAAAAAAATGAAATCCCTTTGTAACAGACGAGTTTCGTGATGAAACCCTCATACTTCGAAAGAGATTGTCCGTTTTGTACACGAAGTGCATCCAGTTTTTGCCGTAACCCTCTCTACTTTCTTGCACATGCTATGTGGGTGAAATGATGATACCATGCCAACTTTCAACCTTTTCAGAGTTCATTTCAAATGCTTTTCAATTTCATAGTCTTATAGCTCAAAATAATCAGTAAATGCATGAAAAATAACAAATGAAGTCAGAAAGGGTTGAAAATTGATGATGTGCTTTGAATGGTGCATTTTGAACACAGAAAAACTATGGAGTTCAAATAAGTTCAAAAAAATGAAATCCATTTGTAACAGACGAGTTTCGTGATGAAACCCTGATACTTCGAAAGAGATTGTCCGTTTTGTACACGAAGTGCATCCAGTTTTTGCCGTAACCCTCTCTACTTTCTTGCACATGCTATGTGGGTGAAATGATGATACCATGCCAACTTTCAACATTTTCAGAGTTCATTTCAAATGCTTTTCAATTTCATAGTCTTATAGCTCAAAATAATCAGTAAATGCATGAAAAATAACAAATGAAGTCAGAAAGGGTTGAAAATTGATGATGTGGCTTTGAATGGTGCATTTCGAACACAGAAAACCTATGGAGTTGAAATAAGTTCAAAAAAATGAAATCCCTTTGCAACAGACGAGTTTCATGATGAAACCCTGATACTTCGAAAGAGATTGTCCGTTTTGTACACGAAGTGCATCCAGTTTTGGCCGTAACCCTCTCTACTTTCTTGCACATGCTATGTGGGTGAAATGATGATACCATGCCAACTTTCAACCTTTTCAGAGTTCATTTCAAATGCTTTTCAATTTCATAGTCTTATAGCTCAAAATAATCACTAAATGCATGAAAAATAACAACTGAAGTCAGAAAGGGTTGAAAATTGATGATGTGGCTTTGAATGGTGCATTTCGAACACAAAAAAACTATGGAGTTCAAATAAGTTCAAAAAAATGAAATCCATTTGTAACAGACGAGTTTCGTGATGAAACCCTGATACTTCGAAAGAGATTGTCCGTTTTGTACACGAAGTGCATCCAGTTTTTGCCGTAACCCTCTCTACTTTCTTGCACATGCTATCTGGGTGAAATGATGATACCATGCCAACTTTCAACATTTTCAGAGTTCATTTCAAATGTTTTTCAATTTCATAGTCTTATAGCTCAAAATAATCAGTAAATGCATGAAAAATAACAAATAAAGTCAGAAAGGGTTGAAAATTGATGATGTGGCTTTGAATGGTGCATTTTGAACACAGAAAAACTATGGAGTTCAAATAAGTTCAAAAAAATGAAATCCCTTTGTAACAGACGAGTTTCATGATGAAACCCTCATACTTCGAAAGAGATTGTCCGTTTTGTACACGAAGTGCATCCAGTTTTTGCCGTAACCCTCTCTACTTTCTTGCACATGCTATGTGGGTGAAATGATGATACCATGCCAACTTTCAACCTTTTCAGAGTTCATTTCAAATGCTTTTCAATTTCATAGTCTTATAGCTCAAAATAATCACTAAATGCATGAAAAATAACAAATGAAGTCAGAAAGGGTTGAAAATTGATGATGTGTCTTTGAATGGTGCATTTTGAACAGAAAAAAACTATGGAGTTCAAATAAGTTCAAAAAAATGAAATCCCTTTGTAACAGACGAGTTTCGTGATGAAACCCTGATACTTCGAAAGAGATTGTCCGTTTTGTACACGAAGTGCATCCAGTTTTTGCCGTACCCCTCTCTACTTTCTTGCACATGCTATGTGGGTGAAATGATGATACCATGCCAACTTTCAACCTTTTCAGAGTTCATTTCAAATGCTTTTCAATTTCATAGTCTTATAGCTCAAAATAATCACTAAATGCATGAAAAATAGCAAATGAACTCAGAAAGGGTTGAAAATTGATGATGTGGCTTTGAATGGTGAATTTTAAACACAGAAAAACTATGGATTTCAAATAAGTCCAAAAAAATGAAATCCCTTTGTAACAGACGAGTTTCGTGATGAAACCCTCATACTTCGAAAGAGATTGTCCGTTTTGTACACGAAGTGCATCCAGTTTTTGCCGCAACCCTCTCTACTTTCTTGCACATGCTATGTGGGTGAAATGATGATACCATGCCAACTTTCAACCTTTTCAGAGTTCATTTCAAATGCTTTTCAATTTCATAGTCTTATAGCTCAAAATAATCAGTAAATGCATGAAAAATAACAAATGAAGTCTGAAAGGATTGAAAATTGATGATGTGGCTTTGAATGGTGCATTTAGAACACAGAAAAACTATGGACTTCAAATAAGTTCAAAAAATTGAAATCCCTTTGTAACAGACGAGTTTCGTGATGAAACCATGATACTTCGAAAGAGATTGTCCGTTTTGTACACAAAGTGCATCCAGTTTTTGCCGTAACCCTCTCTACTTTCTTGCACATGCTATGTGGGTGCAATGATGATACCATGCCAACTTTCAACCTTTTCAGAGTTAATTTCAAATGCTTTTCAATTTCATAGTCTTATAGCTCAAAATAATCAGTAAATGCATGAAAAATAACAAATGAAGTCAGAAAGGGTTGAAAATTGATGATGTGGCTTTGAATGGTGCATTTCGAACACAGAAAAACTATGGATTTCAAATAGGTTCAAAAAATTGAAATCCCTTTGTAACAGACGAGTTTCGTGATGAAACCCTGATACTTCGAAAGAGATTGTCCGTTTTGTACACGAAGTGCATCCAGTTTTTGCCGTAACCCTCTCTACTTTCTTGCACATGCTATGTGGGTGAAATGATGATACCAAGCCAACTTTCAACCTTTTCAGAGTTCATTTCAAATGCTTTTCAATTTCATAGTCTTATAGCTCAAAATAATCAGTAAATGCATGAAAAATAACAAATGAAGTCAGAAAGGGTTGAAAATTGATGATGTGGCTTTGAATGGTGCATTTCGAACACAAAAAAAGTATGGAGTTCAAATAAGTTCAAAAAAATGAAATCCATTTGTAACAGACGAGTTTCGTGATGAAACCCTCATACTTCGAAAGAGATTGTCCGTTTTGTACACGAAGTGCATCCAGTTTTTGCCGTGACCCTCTCTACTTTCTTGCACATGCTATGTGGGTGAAATGATGATACCATGCCAACTTTCAACCTTTTCAGAGTTCATTTCAAATGCTTTTCAATTTCATAGTCTTATAGCTCAAAATAATCAGTAAATGCATGAAAAATAACAAATGAAGTCAGAAAGGGTTGAAAATTGATGATGTGTCTTTGAATGGTGCATTTTGAACACAGAAAAACTATTGAGTTCAAATAAGTTCAAAAAAATGAAATCCCTTTGTAACAGACGAGTTTTGTGATGAAACCCCGATACTTCGAAAGAGATTGTCCGTTTTGTACACGAAGTGCTTCCAGTTTTTGCCGTAACCCTCTCTACTTTCTTGCACATGCTATGTGGGTGAAATGATGATACCATGGCAACTTTCAACCTTTTCAGAGTTCATTTCAAATGCTTTTCAATTTCATAGTCTTATAGCTCAAAATAGTCAGTAAATGCATGAAAAATAACAAATGAAGTCAGAACGGGTTGAAACTTGATGATGTGGCTTTGAATGGTGCATTTTGAACACAGGAAAAATATGGAGTTCAAATAAGTTCAAAAAATTGAAATCCCTTTGTAACAGACGAGTTTCGTGATGAAACCCTAATACTTTGAAAGAGATTGTCCGTTTTGTACACAAAGTGCATACAGTTTTTGCCGTAACCCTCTCTACTTTCTTGCACATGCTATGTGGGTGAAATGATGATACCATGCCAACTTTCAACCTTTTCAGAGTTCATTTCAAATGCTTTTCAATTTCATAGTCTTATAGCTCAAAATAATCAGTAAATGCATGAATAATAACAAATGAAGTCAGAAAGGGTTGATAATTAATGATGTGGCTTTGAATGGTACATTTCCAACACAGAAAAACTATGGAGTTCAAATAAGTTCAAAAAAATGAAATCCCTTTGTAACAGACGAGTTTCATGATGAAACCCTGATACTTCGAAAGAGATTGTCCGTTTTGTACACGAAGTGCATCCAGTTTTTGCCGTAACCCTCTCTACTTTCTTGCACATGCTATGTGGGTGAAATGATGATACCATGCCAACTTTCAACCTTTTCAGAGTTCATTTCAAATGCTTTTCAATTTCATAGTCTTATAGCTCAAAATAATCAGTAAATGCATGAAAAATAACAAATGAAGTCAGAAAGGGTTGAAAATTGATGATGTGGCTTTGAATGGTGCATTTCGAACACAAAAAAACTATGGAGTTCAAATAAGTTCAAAAAAATGAAATCCATTTGTAACAGACGAGTTTCGTGATGAAACCCTCATACTTCGTAAGAGATTGTCCGTTTTGTACACGAAGTGCATCCAGTTTTTGCCGTAACCCTCTCTACTTTCTTGCACATGCTATGTGGGTGAAATGATGATACCATGTCAACTTTCAACCTTTTCAGAGTTCATTTCAAATGCTTTTCAATTTCATAGTCTTATAGCTCAAAATAATCAGTAAATGCATGAAAAATAACAAATGAAGTCAGAAAGGGTTGAAAATTGATGATGTGTCTTTGAATGGTGCATTTTGAACACAGAAAAACTATGGAGTTCAAATAAGTTCAAAAAAATGAAATCCCTTTGTAACAGACGAGTTTTGTGATGAAACCCCGATACTTCGAAAGAGATTGTCCGTTTTGTACACGAAGTGCATCAAGTTTTTGCCGTAACCCTCTCTACTTTCTTGCACATGCTATGTGGGTGAAATGATGATACCATGCCAACTTTCAACCTTTTCAGAGTTCATTTCAAATGCTTTTCAATTTCATAGTCTTATAGCTCAAAATAGTCAGTAAATGCATGAAAAATAACAAATGAAGTCAGAAAGGGTTGAAACTTGATGATGTGGCTTTGAATGGTGCATTTTGAACACAGGAAAAATATGGAGTTCAAATAAGTTCAAAAAATTGAAATCCCTTTGTAACAGACGAGTTTCGTGATGAAACCCTGATACTTCGAAAGAGATTGTCCGTTTTGTACACAAAGTGCATACAGTTTTTGCCGTAACCCTCTCTACTTTCTTGCACATGCTATGTGGGTGAAATGATGATACCATGCCAACTTTCAACCTTTTCAGAGTTCATTTCAAATGCTTTTCAATTTCATAGTCTTATAGCTCAAAATAATCAGTAAATGCATGAATAATAACAAATGAAGTCAGAAAGGGTTGAAAATTAATGATGTGGCTTTGAATGGTGCATTTCCAACACAGAAAAACTATGGAGTTCAAATAAGTTCAAAAAAATGAAATCCCTTTGTAACAGACGAGTTTCATGATGAAACCCTGATACTTCGAAAGAGATTGTCCGTTTTGTACACGAAGTGCATCCAGTTTTTGCCGTAACCCTCTCTACTTTCTTGCACATGCTATGTGGGTGAAATGATGATACCATGCCAACTTTCAACCTTTTCAGAGTTCATTTCAAATGCTTTTCAATTTCATAGTCTTATAGCTCAAAATAATCAGTAAATGCATGAAAAATAACAAATGAAGTCAGAAAGGGTTGAAAATTGATGATGTGGCTTTTGAATGGTGCATTTCGAACACAGAAAAACTATGGATTTCAAATAAGTTCAAAAAATTGAAATCCCTTTGTAACAGACGAGTTTCGTGATGAAACCCTGATACTTCGAAAGAGATTGTCCGTTTTGTACACGAAGTGCATCCAGTTTTTGCCGTAACCCTCTCTACTTTCTTGCACATGCTATGTGGGTGAAATGATGATACCATGCCAACTTTCAACCTTTTCAGAGTTCATTTCAAATGCTTTTCAATTTCATAGTCTTATAGCTCAAAATAATCAGTAAATGCATGAAAAATAACAAATGAAGTCAGAAAGGGTTGAAAATTGATGATGTGGCTTTGAATGGTGCATTTCGAACACAAAAAAACTATGGAGTTCAAATAAGTTCAAAAAAATGAAATCCATTTGTAACAGACGAGTTTCGTGATGAAACCCTCATACTTCGAAAGAGATTGTCCGTTTTGTACACGAAGTGCATCCAGTTTTTGCCGTAACCCTCTCTACTTTCTTGCACATGCTATGTGGGTGAAATGATGATACCATGCCAACTTTCAACCTTTTCAGAGTTCATTTCAAATGCTTTTCAATTTCATAGTCTTATAGCTCAAAATAATCAGTAAATGCATGAAAAATAACAAATGAAGTCAGAAAGGGTTGAAAATTGATGATGTGTCTTTGAATGGTGCATCTTGAACACAAAAAAACTATGGAGTTCAAATAAGTTCAAAAAAATGAAATCCCTTTGTAACAGACGAGTTTTGTGATGAAACCCCGATACTTCGAAAGAGATTGTCCGTTTTGTACACGAAGTGCATCCAATTTTTGCCGTAACCCTCTCTACTTTCTTGCACATGCTATGTGGGTGAAATGATGATACCATGCCAACTTTCAACCTTTTCAGAGTTCATTTCAAATGCTTTTCAATTTCATAGTCTTATAGCTCAAAATAGTCAGTAAATGCATGAAAAATAAGAAATGAAGTCAGAAAGGGTTGAAAATTGATGATGTGGCTTTGAATGGTGCATTTCGAACACAAAAAAACTATGGAGTTCAAATAAGTTCAAAAAAATGAAATCCATTTGTAACAGACGAGTTTCGTGATGAAACCCTCATACTTCGAAAGAGATTGTCCGTTTTGTACACGTCCAGTTTTTGCCGTAACCCTCGCTACTTTCTTGCACATGCTATGTGGGTGAAATGATGATACCATGCCAACTTTCAACATTTTCAGAGTTCATTTCAAATGCTTTTCAATTTCATAGTCTTATAGCTCAAAATAATCAGTAAATGCATGAAAAATAACAAATGAAGTCAGAAAGGGTTGAAACTTGATGATGTGGCTTTGAATGGTGCATTTTGAACACAGGAAAAATATGGAGTTCAAATAAGTTCAAAAAATTGAAATCCCTTTGTAACAGACGAGTTTCGTGATGAAACCCTGATACTTCGAAAGAGATTGTCCGTTTTGTACACAAAGTGCATACAGTTTTTGCCGTAACCCTCTCTACCTTCTTGCACATGCTATGTGGGTGAAATGATGATACCATGCCAACTTTCAACCTTTTCAGAGTTCATTTCAAATGCTTTTCAATTTCATAGTCTTATAGCTCAAAATAATCACTAAATGCATGAAAAATAACAAATGAAGTCAGAAAGGGTTGAAAATTGATGATGTGGCTTTGAATGGTGCATTTCGAACACAGAAAAACTATGGAGTTCAAATAAGTTCAAAAAATTGAAATCCCTTTGTAACAGACGAGTTTTGTGATGAAACCCCGATACTTCGAAAGAGATTGTCCGTTTTGTACACGAAGTGCATCAAGTTTTTGCCGTAACCCTCTCTACTTTCTTGCACATGCTATGTGGGTGAAATGATGATACCATGCCAACTTTCAACCTTTTCAGAGTTCATTTCAAATGCTTTTCAATTTCATAGTCTTATAGCTCAAAATAGTCAGTAAATGCATGAAAAATAACAAATGAAGTCAGAAAGGGTTGAAACTTGATGATGTGGCTTTGAATGGTGCATTTTGAACACAGGAAAAATATGGAGTTCAAATAAGTTCAAAAAATTGAAATCCCTTTGTAACAGACGAGTTTCGTGATGAAACCCTGATACTTCGAAAGAGATTGTCCGTTTTGTACACAAAGTGCATACAGTTTTTGCCGTAACCCTCTCTACTTTCTTGCACATGCTATGTGGGTGAAATGATGATACCATGCCAACTTTCAACCTTTTCAGAGTTCATTTCAAATGCTTTTCAATTTCATAGTCTTATAGCTCAAAATAATCAGTAAATGCATGAATAATAACAAATGAAGTCAGAAAGGGTTGAAAATTAATGATGTGGCTTTGAATGGTGCATTTCCAACACAGAAAAACTATGGAGTTCAAATAAGTTCAAAAAAATGAAATCCCTTTGTAACAGACGAGTTTCATGATGAAACCCTGATACTTCGAAAGAGATTGTCCGTTTTGTACACGAAGTGCATCCAGTTTTTGCCGTAACCCTCTCTACTTTCTTGCACATGCTATGTGGGTGAAATGATGATACCATGCCAACTTTCAACCTTTTCAGAGTTCATTTCAAATGCTTTTCAATTTCATAGTCTTATAGCTCAAAATAATCAGTAAATGCATGAAAAATAACAAATGAAGTCAGAAAGGGTTGAAAATTGATGATGTGGCTTTTGAATGGTGCATTTCGAACACAGAAAAACTATGGATTTCAAATAAGTTCAAAAAATTGAAATCCCTTTGTAACAGACGAGTTTCGTGATGAAACCCTGATACTTCGAAAGAGATTGTCCGTTTTGTACACGAAGTGCATCCAGTTTTTGCCGTAACCCTCTCTACTTTCTTGCACATGCTATGTGGGTGAAATGATGATACCATGCCAACTTTCAACCTTTTCAGAGTTCATTTCAAATGCTTTTCAATTTCATAGTCTTATAGCTCAAAATAATCAGTAAATGCATGAAAAATAACAAATGAAGTCAGAAAGGGTTGAAAATTGATGATGTGGCTTTGAATGGTGCATTTCGAACACAAAAAAACTATGGAGTTCAAATAAGTTCAAAAAAATGAAATCCATTTGTAACAGACGAGTTTCGTGATGAAACCCTCATACTTCGAAAGAGATTGTCCGTTTTGTACACGAAGTGCATCCAGTTTTTGCCGTAACCCTCTCTACTTTCTTGCACATGCTATGTGGGTGAAATGATGATACCATGCCAACTTTCAACCTTTTCAGAGTTCATTTCAAATGCTTTTCAATTTCATAGTCTTATAGCTCAAAATAATCAGTAAATGCATGAAAAATAACAAATGAAGTCAGAAAGGGTTGAAAATTGATGATGTGTCTTTGAATGGTGCATCTTGAACACAGAAAAACTATGGAGTTCAAATAAGTTCAAAAAAATGAAATCCCTTTGTAACAGACGAGTTTTGTGATGAAACCCCGATACTTCGAAAGAGATTGTCCGTTTTGTACACGAAGTGCATCCAATTTTTGCCGTAACCCTCTCTACTTTCTTGCACATGCTATGTGGGTGAAATGATGATACCATGCCAACTTTCAACCTTTTCAGAGTTCATTTCAAATGCTTTTCAATTTCATAGTCTTATAGCTCAAAATAGTCAGTAAATGCATGAAAAATAAGAAATGAAGTCAGAAAGGGTTGAAAATTGATGATGTGGCTTTGAATGGTGCATTTCGAACACAAAAAAACTATGGAGTTCAAATAAGTTCAAAAAAATGAAATCCATTTGTAACAGACGAGTTTCGTGATGAAACCCTCATACTTCGAAAGAGATTGTCCGTTTTGTACACGTCCAGTTTTTGCCGTAACCCTCGCTACTTTCTTGCACATGCTATGTGGGTGAAATGATGATACCATGCCAACTTTCAACATTTTCAGAGTTCATTTCAAATGCTTTTCAATTTCATAGTCTTATAGCTCAAAATAATCAGTAAATGCATGAAAAATAACAAATGAAGTCAGAAAGGGTTGAAACTTGATGATGTGGCTTTGAATGGTGCATTTTGAACACAGGAAAAATATGGAGTTCAAATAAGTTCAAAAAATTGAAATCCCTTTGTAACAGACGAGTTTCGTGATGAAACCCTGATACTTCGAAAGAGATTGTCCGTTTTGTACACAAAGTGCATACAGTTTTTGCCGTAACCCTCTCTACCTTCTTGCACATGCTATGTGGGTGAAATGATGATACCATGCCAACTTTCAACCTTTTCAGAGTTCATTTCAAATGCTTTTCAATTTCATAGTCTTATAGCTCAAAATAATCACTAAATGCATGAAAAATAACAAATGAAGTCAGAAAGGGTTGAAAATTGATGATGTGGCTTTGAATGGTGCATTTCGAACACAGAAAAACTATGGAGTTCAAATAAGTTCAAAAAATTGAAATCCCTTTGTAACAGACGAGTTTCGTGATGAAACCCTGATACTTCGAAAGAGATTGTCCGTTTTGTAAAAGAAGTGCATCCAGTTTTTGCCGTAACCCTCTCTACTTTCTTGGCCATGCAATGTGGGTGAAATGATGATACCATGCCAACTTTCAACCTTTTCAGAGTTCATTTCAAATGCTTTTCAATTTCATAGTCTTATAGCTCAAAATAATCACTAAATGCATGAAAAATAACAAATGAAGTCAGAAAGGGTTGAAAATTGATGATGTGGCTTTGAATGGTGCATTTCGAACACAAAAAAACTATGGAGTTCAAATAAGTTCAAAAAAATGAAATCCATTTGTAACAGACGAGTTTCGTGATGAAACCCTCATACTTCGAAAGAGATTGTCCGTTTTGTACACGTCCAGTTTTTGCCGTAACCCTCGCTACTTTCTTGCACATGCTATGTGGGTGAAATGATGATACCATGCCAACTTTCAACATTTTCAGAGTTCATTTCAAATGCTTTTCAATTTCATAGTCTTATAGCTCAAAATAATCAGTAAATGCATGAAAAATAACAAATGAAGTCAGAAAGGGTTGAAAATTGATGATATGGCTTTGAATGGTGCATTTCGAACACAGAAAAACTATGGAGTTCAAATAAGTTCAAAAAAATGAAATCCCTTTGTAACAGACGAGTTTCATGATGAAACCCTGATACTTCGAAAGAGATTGTCCGTTTTGTACACGAAGTGCATCTAGTTTTTGCCGTAACCCTCTCTACTTTCTTGCACATGCTATGTGGGTGAAATGATGATACCATGCCAACTTTCAACCTTTTCATAGTTCATTTCAAATGCTTTTCAATTTCATAGTCTTATAGCTCAAAATAATCACTAAATGCATGAAAAATAACAAATGAAGTCAGAAAGGGTTGAAAATTGATGATGTGGCTTTGAATGGTGCATTTCGAACACAAAAAAACTATGGAGTTCAAATAAGTTCAAAAAAATGAAATCCCTTTGTAACAGACGAGTTTCGTGATGAAACCCTCATACTTCGAAAGAGATTGTCCGTTTTGTACACGAAGTGCATCCAGTTTTTGCCGTAACCCTCTCCACTTTCTTGCACATGCTATGTGGGTGAAATGATGATACCATGCCAACTTTCAACCTTTTCAGAGTTCATTTCAAATGCTTTTCAATTTCATAGTCTTATAGCTCAAAATAATCAGTAAATGCATGAAAAATACAAATGAAGTCAGAAAGGGTTGAAAATTGATGATGTGGCTTTGAATGGTCCATTTCGAACACAGAAAAACTATGGAGTTCAAATAAGTTCAAAAAATTGAAATCCCTTTGTAACAGACGAGTTTCGTGATGAAACCCTGATACTTCGAAAGAGATTGTCCGTTTTGTACACGAAGTGCATCCAGTTTTTGCCGTAACCCTCTCTACTTTCTTGCACATGCTATGTGGGTGAAATGATGATACCATGCTAACTTTCAACCTTTTCAGTGTTCATTTCAAATGCTTTTCAATTTCATAGTCTTATAGCTCAAAATAATCAGTAAATGCATGAAAAATAACAAATGAAGTTAGAAAGGGTTGAAAATTGATGATGTGGCTTTGAATGGTGCATTTTGAACACAGAAAAACTATGGAGTTCAAATAAGTTCAAAAAAATGAAATCCCTTTGTAACAGACAAGTTTCGTGATGAAACCCTGATACTTCGAAAGAGATTGTCCGTTTTGTACACGAAGTGCATCCAGTTTTTGCCGTAACCCTCTCTACTTTCTTGCACATGCTATGTGGGTGAAATGATGATACCATGCCAACTTTCAACCTTTTCAGAGTTCATTCCAAATGCTTTTCAATTTCATAGTCTTATAGCTCAAAATAATGACTAAATGCATGAAAAATAGCAAATGAAGTCAGAAAGGGTTGAAAGTTGATGATGTGGCTTTGAATGGTGCATTTTAAACACAGAAAAACTATGGATTTCAAATAAGTTCAAAAAAATGAAATCCCTTTGTAACAGACGAGTTTCGTGATGAAACCCTCATACTTCGAAAGAGATTGTCCGTTTTGTACACGAAGTGCATCCAGTTTTTGCCGTAACCCTCTCTACTTTCTTGCACATGCTATGTGGGTGAAATGATGATACCATGCCAACTTTCAACCTTTTCAGAGTTCATTTCAAATGCTTTTCAATTTCATAGTCTTATAGCTCAAAATAATCAGTAAATGCATGAAAAATAACAAATGAAGTCAGAAAGGGTTGAAAATTGATGATGTGGCTTTGAATGGTGCATTTCGAACACAAAAAAAGTATGGAGTTCAAATAAGTTCAAAAAAATGAAATCCATTTGTAACAGACGAGTTTCGTGATGAAACCCTGATACTTCGAAAGAGATTGTCCGTTTTGTACACGAAGTGCATCCAGTTTTTTCCGTAACCCTCTCTACTTTCTTGCACATGCTATGTGGGTGAAATGATGATACCATGCCAACTTTCAACATTTTCAGAGTTCATTTCAAATGCTTTTCAATTTCATAGTCTTATAGCTCAAAATAATCAGTAAATGCATGAAAAATAACAAATGAAGTCAGAAAGGGTTGAAAATTGATGATGTGGCTTTGAATGGTGCATTTCGAACACAGAAAAACTATGGAGTTCAAATAAGTTCAAAAAAATGAAATCCCTTTGCAACAGACGAGTTTCATGATGAAACCCTGATACTTCGAAAGAGATTGTCCGTTTTGTACACGAAGTGCATCCAGTTTTTGCCGTAACCCTCTCTACTTTCTTGCACATGCTATGTTGGTGAAATGATGATACCATGCCAACTTTCAACCTTTTCAGAGTTCATTTCAAATGCTTTTCAATTTCATAGTCTTATAGCTCAAAATAATCACTAAATGCATGAAAAATAACAAATGAAGTCAGAAAGGGTTGAAAATTGATGATGTGGATTTGAATGGTGCATTTCCAACACAAAAAAACTATGGAGTTCAAATAAGTTCAAAAAAATGAAATCCCTTTGTAACAGACGAGTTTCGTGATGAAACCCTCATACTTCGAAAGAGATTGTCCGTTTTGTACACGAAGTGCATCCAGTTTTTGCCGTAACCCTCTCTACTTTCTTGCACATGCTATGTGGGTGAAATGATGATACCATGCCAACTTTCAACCTTTTCAGAGTTCATTTCAAATGCTTTTCAATTTCATAGTCTTATAGCTCAAAATAATCAGTAAATGCATGAAAAATACCAAATGAAGTCAGAAAGGGTTGAAAATTGATGATGTGGCTTTGAATGGTGCATTTCGAACACAAAAAAACTATGGAGTTCAAATAAGTTCAAAAAATTGAAATCCCTTTGTAACAGATGAGTTTCGTGATGAAACCCTGATACTTCGAAAGAGATTGTCCGTTTTGTACACGAAGTGCATCCAGTTTTTGCCGTAACCCTCTCTACTTTCTTGCACATGCTATGTGGGTGAAATGATGATACCATGCTAACTTTCAACCTTTTCAGTGTTCATTTCAAATGCTTTTCAATTTCATAGTCTTATAGCTCAAAATAATCAGTAAATGCATGAAAAATAACAAATGAAGTCAGAAAGGGTTGAAAATTGATGATGTGGCTTTGAATGGTGCATTTTGAACACAGAAAAACTATGGAGTTCAAATAAGTTCAAAAAAATGAAATCCCTTTGTAACAGACGAGTTTCGTGATGAAACCCTGATACTTCGAAAGAGATTGTCCATTTTGTACACGAAGTGCATCCAGTTTTTGCCGTAACCCTCTCTACTTTCTTGCACATGCTATGTGGGTGATATGATGATACCATACTAACTTTCAACATTTTCAGAGTTCATTTCAAATGCTTTTCAATTTCATAGTCTTATAGCTCAAAATAATCACTAAATGCATGAAAAATAGCAAATGAAGTCAGAAAGGGTTGAAAATTGATGATGTGGCTTTGAATGGTGCATTTTAAACACAGAAAAACTATGGAGTTCAAATAAGTTCAAAAAATTGAAATCCCTTTGTAACAGACGAGTTTCGTGATGAAACCCTGATACTTCGAAAGAGATTGTCTGTTTTGTACACGAAGTGCATCCAGTTTTTGCCGTAACCCTCTCTACTTTCTTGCACATGCTATGTGGGTGAAATGATGATACCATGGCGACTTTCAACCTTTTCAGAGTTCATTTCAAATGCTTTTCAATTTCATAGTCTTATAGCTCAAAATAATCAGTAAATGCATGAAAAATAACAAATGAAGTCAGAAAGGGTTGAAAATTGATGATGTGGCTTTGAATGGTGCATTTTGAACACAGAAAAACTATGGAGTTCAAATAAGTTCAAAAAAATGAAATCCATTTGTAACAGACGAGTTTCGTGATGAAACCCTGATACTTCGAAAGAGATTGTCCGTTTTGTACACGAAGTGCATCCAGTTTTTGCCGTAACCATCTCTACTTTCTTGCACATGCTATGTGGGTGAAATGATGATACCATGCCAACTTTCAACATTTTCAGAGTTCATTTCAAATGCTTTTCAATTTCATAGTCTTATAGCTCAAAATAATCAGTAAATGCATGAAAAATAACAAATGAAGTCAGAAAGGGTTGAAAATTGATGATGTGGCTTTGAATGGTGCATTTCGAACACAGAAAAACTATGGAGTTCAAATGTGACGCCCGGATAATTAAGCTACAGTGATCCCCCGCTAATGATGCCACGTCTCCTCGGTTACTGTTGATAAACCCTAGATAATTCCATACCGAAACAAATTCAAAATTTAATTACAGGAAAACAATAAAAGTTTTCAAACATTAAAATAAAAATGTTCGGTTTGTACTAAATATTACATAGATAATTATGGTGTAGAAGATACAGTTTTATAAAATGCATAAATATTTTAAATTGAATTAAAACAGAAAAGGAAAATAAAGAAAAGAAAAGAAAATACAAAACAGAAAACAAAACAACAAAAGGGGGGAAAAGCAGACCCCCCCCCACTGGGCCAGCCGGCCCAGCTATTAGCCAGGCCAGGCCCAACCGGCCGCCCCCTCACTCCCTTATCCCCCCCCACACCCGAAACCCTAACCCACGACTGCTCCCACTCCCCTCCCCACGTCACTCTCTCCCCCTTCCCCGATCCAATTCTGGATCGAGACCGGGAGAAGCCCGAAGCCGCCCGACGCCGCCCCGGTGCACGTCCCCGTCGCCCCCGACGCCCCTGGCGCCACCACCCGTCGCCCGAAGCCGTCCCCGGCGCCACCATCCTCCTCCCCGACGCCGTCGCCCGTTGCCGCCTGGAGACCACGCTGCCCCGGACCACGTCGCCGGACTGCCTCCTCGACGCCGTCGTCTCCGCCCCCCTCCACAACGGCCTTCCTCGACCTCCATCGCGCCTGCTGCCCTAGTCCCTACGCCCCAATGTGAGCCCCGCCGCGCTCACCTCCGCCCTCCTCCTTCCCCTGTCCCCGCGCCGCCCGCGCCTCCCTCGGTGCGCCACCGCGCGCACACACGCCCGCGGCCTCCTTCCAGTGCGCGCCCACCGTGGTCGCGCCCCTGTTGGTCATCGCCGACCCCGCACCGTCCCGCCTAGCCAGGGCTACGCACGGCCACGCCCCTCCTCGCCTCATCGTCGACGGCCGTGCGCCCCGGAGCTCTGCTCCGCCCCTGATCCCCGCCTTCGCCGCCGCAGCTCGCGCACCCCGCCCTCGGCCTCGTTGCCGCTGCGGCCTAGGGGCCTCGCCGTGCCGCCCCCGCGCGCTGGTCGCCGCTCAGGCTTCGGCCACGCCCGCGGCGCCCGTCGCCGGGTTCGCGTGCATGCCCGAACCGCTCGGGCTGGTGCCCGACACCGTTGCGCCCGCTAACCCGCATTGGCCCAATGACCCTATGACACGGGGGCCCCACAGCCCCAAAACGTTAAAAAAAAGAATATAAAATAAATAAAAAAATAAATAAATAATAAAAATAATTAATTAATTAATTAACTTAATTAATTCTGATTAAATTACCAATTAAGATTAATTAACCTAAGGATTAATTAATTTAATTAAACTACTGTTAATTGGCTAATTAGTTAGTATGACAGTGGGCCCCACCCCCATTAATTAATTATGATTAGTTTAACTAATCTGTTAATTAAAATGTGTCACTAACCAGTAGGACCCACTGGTCAGGTTGACCAGTCAACTCCGTTGACTGCTGACGTCAGCATGACATCATGCTGATGTCATTAATTCATTTTTGAATTAAATTAAATAATTAATTAAATTCCACAAATTAATAAAATCTTTAGAAAATCATATCTTTTAATCCGTAACTCGGATTAAATTATTTTCAACATGAAAGTTGCTCAGAACGACGAGACGATTCCGGATACGCAACCCGTTCGTCCGCCACACCCCCATAACCTATCGAACTCGCAACTTTCCCCCTCCGGCTCCTCTGCCCAAAAACACGGAACACCGGGGATACTTTCCCGGATGTTTTCCCCCTTCACCGGTATCACCTCATACCGCGTTAGGTCACCCCTAGCACCGCATATTGCCATGTTATGCTTTGTGTTACCTTGATTGCTCTATTATTTATTGTGTTCCCCCCCGTTACTTCTTTCCGGTAGACCCCGGGACTGCCGGCGAACCCCCGTTCGACTACGGAGTTGACGACCTCTCCTTCTTGCCAGAGCAACCAGGCAAGCCCCCCCCCCCTTGATCACCAGATATCGCCTATTCTTTTCTATACTGCTTGCATTAGAGTAGTGTAGCATGTTACTGCTTTCCGTTATTCCTATCCTGATGCATAGCCTGTCCTTGTTACTACTGTTGTTACCATTACCTGCTATCCTACTGCTTAGTATAGGATGCTAGTGTTCCATCAGTGGCCCTACACTCTTGTCCGTCTGCCATGCTATACTACTGGGCCGTGATCACTTCGAGAGGTGATCACGGGCATATACGATATATTTTACACAGTTACATTACCTGTGATACTGTTCGGAGATGGGGGCTGAAAGGACAGGTGGCTCCATCCCGGTAGAGGTGGGCCTGGGTTCCCGACGGCCCCCGACTGTTACTTTGTGGCGGAGCGACAGGGCAGGTTGAGACCACCTAGGAGACAGGTGGGCCTGGCCCTCGTCGGCGTTCGCAGATACTTAACACGCTTAACGAGATCTTGGTATTTGATCTGAGTTGGCTACGAGCCTATACGCACTAACCATCTACGCGGGAGTAGTTATGGGTATCCCGGCGTCGTGGTATCAGCCGAAGCCTTCGTGACGTCAGCGACTGAGTGGCGCGCGCCGGATTGGACTGGAACGCCACTAGGCTAGGTCTGCTTCCGGCCGCGTTCGCAACGTGCAGGTGTGCAAAGGGCGATGGGCCCAGACCCCTGCGCCATAGGAGTTAGACCGGCGTGCTGACCTCTCTGTTGTGCCTAGGTGGGGCTGCGACGTGTTGATCTTCCGAGGCCGGCATGACCCAGGAAAGTGTGTCCGGCCAAATGAGATCAAGCGTGTTGGGTTATGTGGTGCACCCCTGCAGGGAAGTTAATCTATTCGAATAGCCGTGATCTTCGGTAACAGGACGACTTGGAGTTGTACCTTGACCTTATGACAACTAGAACCGGATACTTAATAAAACACACCCTTCCAAGTGCCAGATACAACCCGGTGATCGCTCTCTAACAGGGCGACGAGGAGAGGATCGCCGGGTAGGATTATGCTATGCGATGCTACTAGAGATGCTACTTGGAGTTGCTACTTGGAGATGCTAGTTGGAGGACTTCAGACTACCCTCTTCTACTTGTTGCAAGATGACGGTGACCAGAAGCGTAGTCTTCGATAAGACTAGCTATCCCCCTCTTATTCTGGCATTCTGCAGTTCAGTCCACTGATATGGCCCTTTACACATATATCCATGCATATGTAGTGTAGTTCCTTGCTTGCGAGTACTTTGGATGAGTACTCACGGTTGCTTTCTTCCCCCTTTTCCGCCCCTTTCCTTTCTCTCTGGTTGTCGCAACCAGATGCTGGAGCCCAGGAGCCAGACGCCACCGTCGATGACGATCCCTACTACACCGGAGGTGCCTACTACTACGTGATGCCCGCTGACGACGACCAGGAGTAGTTAGGAGGATCCCAGGCAGGAGGCCTGCGCCTCTTTCGATCTGTATCCCAGTTTGTGCTAGCCTTCTTAAGGCAACTTGTTTAACTTATGTCTGTACTCAGATATTGTTGCTTCCGCTGACTCGTCTATGATCGAGCTCTTGTATTCGAGCCCTCGAGGCCCCTGGCTTGTAATATGATGCTTGTATGACTTATTTTATTTGTAGAGTTGTGTTGTGATATCTTCCCGTGAGTCCCTGATCTTGATCGTACACGTTTGCGTGTATGATTAGTGTACGATTGAATCGGGGGCGTCACAAGTTGGTATCAGAGCCGACTGCCTGTAGGAATCCCCCTTTCCAACTCCTTGGCCGAAGTTGAGTCTAGTCGATGAAAATTGTTTTACTAACTTGGCTGTGCGGCCCATGGGCCCACGTCACCAAATGGGTGATATTAGGATCTTTTACTCCTCGATCTTTACTCCGGGATTCTGAACTCTCTTCTATTCGGGTTAAACGATTTTTACTAAAATCTAACTTTAGGTTCTCGAAAATACTTTTCCCGGAGAGCCCCTTCAGTCCAGATGATCGCCGGCTGCACCAGAAGACCCTGAAGATACTCTCCGCTGTTAACCCGAGAACTTGTGTTCATCGCGTTTGCAATTCCCCTTCCACCGCAAACCCTTATGGATAACTACTTGCAGTTGTTATTCTTACATTCATCCTCAGTTGGTCTTGTTATTACAAGATACCCCGAAAAACTCGTCGTTGTTTCGATAATCCTTTGAGCTTACTGCCTTGCTGTTCTTTGTCACCTGAATACCCCTACGGTTAATTCTCACACTTATCGAGTATCCGCTCATCCCCCAGTTGATCACGTGTTACACAAAAGTCTTCGAAATACCATTCGGTATTCCAAAAATCCTCAGCAACCTATTGCTCTGGAATTTCTTGTTTGCTTTCATTATGATTAATCCCTTTAGTATAGTAGTCATATTGGCATCCTTTGTCACCATCATTTTTGAGTCCGTTGATTCAATATGTTGTGAATGTTCACAATCATCGGTTGATCCTTTTAAATTATCTTTTTGGCTCAGATGTCATTTTGAACATGAGCTGGATCTCGACCAATCAAATTACCATCGATGGTATCCCTAAGCCTACTCAACTTATCCATCCTTAAATCAGAGCGTTTGCTTCTGATCCCTTGATTTGAAAATCATAATCCCTTTGTTATTTAAACATTGAATTATTCAGATGTTCTATAAACCGATGCATTTGCATTCTTTCTTCCTCTGATTGGGTATCGATACTCACATCAGCTTCGCTATGGACCATCGGATCCTTTGTTGAAATATCATCCGACAGTGTCCTTAATAATTAATCACCTTGTGAGTTCTTTCCCCCGATACATAATGCCTTTAGTACATTGTATCCTCTGCTTGACCAACCATGCTCTGCTTTCGAGCTGGTGGTATTTACTATTGAAGCTTGTGGTATATGTTTCCACGATACCCTGACGGGTTGAACCTATGCCTTCCTTTATATGTGTGAACTCGGAAGTTTTCACGAGTCATACTCATCTGGTATTTCACCAGGTAAAACTTTCAACACTAATGCCTTTATCAAAGAGAGAAGTGAATGGAAGGTTATACATTGAAGAAGTGGGAGTCGACCTTGAACTTTGTGTTCATGCCCATGCACACGATGTAGATCTTATCATGGAAGCTTCTCTTAAAATTAATTATTTCCTTGTTGTAAGTTCATCTTATATTTGGGATCTGGTCTTCTGCGATCGTGGTTCCGACCATATTGTTCTTCCTGGATCCCATTTCTTGCATAAGTCGAAGTACTTGTCTTCTACAAATCAATACCCCTATTCGACCTCTATTCTGCTCTACCTTAGAGTATACCCTATGGTATCTCAAGAATATCAAAAAGCTGTGTTGATTCCTATGAGTCTTCATCTAGTATTGCTTCTCACCATTTTCAGATTTCCCCAGGGTTCTGAATTATTACACACTCGAGACCACCGGTAAGTGAATCAATTCCGCACTCCGATTCAATAACTTTAATGTAATTATCATTGCTTATGAGTCTAATATTCCTTCAACTCATTCCTAGCCTGATCGGCTATATCATTATTGTGCTAAATTTTAACTGTGCTACCTGGTCCTTCTTTTGGGAGCACAATTTTCGACGATGAGCTAACCTTACGTCGATCTTCCTCATATAATTTCGCCTTAAAAACAGCAAGCTTGATTTTGAGTTTGTGTCGTACCCATGGTTCCAATAACCTTTTGCTTCATAATTCCTTTAACTTGATGTCGTCGCCGATCGATTATATCTTCACGAAACCTCTCGACAAATGTGTCATGATCATCATCAACATTTTGAGCTCCTCCAGGATATCGATTGAATTCATGAAGAGAAATACCACCCTTGACCTCGATGAGTTGTGTTATCTCGACCACTTGATTGCCTTCCGTTCAACACAAACTTGTTAGTGTTTCGTGTTATACCTTGAGAGCCATGCTATCCAGCAATTGATCTTCTTTACCTTGGAGTATTGCCATCTTTTGTGTCAATAATGTCACAAGAACTTCACCACCTCTTATGCATTCTTGGTACAAGTGATACTTCCTGCCATCTTCGTTCATTCCTTGGTCCCCGTGTTGTTTCTAAATGGAAAACTAACAATTAAACTATGATGTGTGAATTCAAAACTTCTAGCGACCCTATTGCTTTCAAGTTAATGGTCGGCCGTTCATTCTTAGACTATTGATTATTGAATCACCATTCTGACATTGGTCGTGCAACCCAACCCATATTTCGGGAAAACCTTTCAACCAATGTTTAATTGTGTATGTTTTACTCGAGCATACTTCATTACATCATTTGATCTGACAAATGCTATCTCCTTATCCACATAATTGTGGAGATCCATCTTTTGGGATACCTAGTTGAATTGTCGTTGAGTCCATCAGCCACCTCCTCATCCTCTCTTTGGTTTACTGATAACTCTTGTTTTGAAGCCTTGCTTCCGTACGTTATTTCCCGAGAATCTTGCAATGTCATCTCGTCAATTTGTTTTGCACCTTTTCTTCTCAGACATCCCGAGTCTGAGGTATCCTAACACCGATCAGATCTGAATCTCGGTCAGATATGATGGTCGGAACATTTTCCAAGAGTTATAACACTGGTCTTTTATGTGACCCAGTAAGGTGATGTCGTGCCTAGCACACCTGGCCGGAGGCCCTATTGTTATATATTCCTTTTCAGCAAGGTTATCCATTCTTCCATGAGGAAATGGTAAGACTTATTCTATAAGTTGCTTCCGATGGATCCTTTGTATTCCAAGTCTGACATTTGCTTGAAGACCATGTCAATGCTATCTTGAAGCATGTCTGTGGTACTCCGATCTTCAATAAGAACATTTGAAGCCCAATGCTGAATGTTTCTTGCTCAATTATCCAAACACCGTTGTATGGGTAATGTCTTGAAATTTCCCTCCCCTTACCTAAAGGGTTTTCTAAATTATATCCTGTCATGGATATCATGCTCTCTGCTTGTCCATGGGAAGGATATACCCCTGAATTATGTGTTTAAACACATTTTTCTTTCCATCGTTCTGATTAAATCTGATAGACACTTTTCCCTTTCCATTGGTTTGTTTAGACCATTTCTATGATCTATATGATATAGGCAGTAATAATTTTCTGCTTGTGCAAACACCTCGGTGTACAACTCTGTCAGTAAGACCCTGTTGAAATTGTCGATAGCATTCCGGTCACCACCGATGGACGAGAACTTTGCCTATTGGTCCGCCTCGTTCAACGAGCAGGAAAATGGTTCTCTTCGTCCCTCGCCCTTGGTATTGACGTTGTTGCCAACATAATCGACAGGCTATCCTCTGACATGCCTTTCTTGCATGATCACGCAAGACGTCTCCGCCCTTCCTACTTTTAACCCACATGGTGGGCCCATAACCCACAGTTCCACAGGATCGAAACCTGACTCTCCTGTATACCCCCTGTTCCCAAAGTTATTCCTCTCGCGTGGACTCGTATGTAATTCATGAGCCACCTTCCGATGAGATCATCAATCTGGTATCAGGCGCAATACTTATTCCCATTGCTCTGAACCCCTTTCACACTTCGCTTCAGGAAACGAACGATTGCCTATACGCTTGAAACTTCTATTTTGCACCTTCTTGCTTTGCTCTCGATATTGTCTTAAATTTCAATTCGAGAGTTACTTTCCGCCACCTTCCTCGTTGTTGTCTACCAGATAGTCTACCCTGCAGAGGTCCATTCTTCCAGTATACCCCCTTAATCTTTCGTTAGTATGATGAAGACTCCGAAGGAAGGATGGCCACTTCATCATGATGACCTGGAGCAGAGAAATGAAGACATCACCAAAAAGGGATCAATTACTTCGGAAAGAGCAACTAAGACCGAGAACACTCGCTAGAATTTCGTAACTAGAATCTTCTTCCCCCCTTACGCCTCCTAAATCTCGGGACGAGATTTCTTGTAGTGGAGGAGAATTGTGACGCCCGGATAATTAACCTACAGTGATCCCCGCTAATGATGCCACGTCACCTCGGTTACTGTTGATAAACCCTAGATAATTCAAAACCGAAACAAATTCAAAATTTAATTACAGGAAAACAATAAAAGTTCTCAAACATTAAAATAAAAATGTTCGGTTTGTACTAAATATTACATAGATAATTATGGTGTAGAAGATACAGTTTTATAAAATGCATAAATATTTTAAATTGAATTAAAACGGAAAAGGAAAATAAAGAAAAGAAAATAAAATACAAAACAGAAAACAAAACAACAAAAGGGGGAAAAGCAGACCCCCCCCCCCCCCCACTGGGCCAGCCGGCCCAGCTATTAGCCAGGCCAGGCCCAACCGGCCGCCCCCTCACTCCCTTATCCCCCCCCACACCCGAAACCCTAACCCACGACCGCTCCCACTCCCCTCCCCACGTCGCTCTCTCCCCCTCCGCCGATCCAGTTCTGGATCGAGATCGGGAGAAGCCCGAAGCCGCCCGACGCCGCCCCGGTGCACGTCCCCGTCGCCCCCGACGCCCCTGGCGCCACCACCCGTCACCCGAAGCCGTCCCCGGCGCCACCATCCTCCTCCCCGACGCCGTCGCCCGTTGCCGCCTGGAGACCACGCTGCCCCGGACCACGTCGCCGGACTGCCTCCTCGACGCCGTCGTCTCCGCCCCCCTCCACAACGGCCTTCCTCGACCTCCATCGCGCCTGCTGCCCTAGTCCCTACGCCCCAATGTGAGCCCCGCCGCGCTCACCTCCGCCCTCCTCCTTCCCCTGTCCCCGCGCCGCCCGCGCCTCCCTCGGTGCGCCACCGCGCGCACACACGCCCGCGGCCTCCTTCCAGTGCGCGCCCACCGTGGTCGCGCCCCTGTTGGTCACCGCCGACCCCGCACCGTCCCGCCTAGCCAGGGCTACGCACGGCCACGCCCCTCCTCGCCTAATCGTCGAGGGCCGTGCGCCCCGGAGCTCTGCTCCGCCCCTGATCCCCGCCTTCGCCGCCGCAGCTCGCGCACCCCGCCCTCGGCCTCGTTGCCGCTGCGGCCTGGGGGCCTCGCCGTGCCGCCCCCGCGCGCTGGTCGCCGCTCAGGCTTCGGCCACGCCCGCGGCGCCCGTCGCCGGGTTCGCGTGCATGCCCGAACCGCTCGGGCTGGTGCCCGACACCTTTGCACCCGCTAACCCGCATTGGCCCAATGACCCTATGACACGGGGGCCCCACGGCCCCAAAACGTTAAAAAAAGAATATAAAATAAATAAAAAAATAAATAAATAATAAAAATAATTAATTAATTAATTAACTTAATTAATTCTGATTAAATTACCAATTAAGATTAATTAACCTAAGGATTAATTAATTTAATTAAACTACTGTTAATTGGCTAATTAGTTAGTATGACAGTGGGCCCCACCCCCATTAATTAATTATGATTAGTTTAACTAATCTGTTAATTAAAATGTGTCACTGACCAGTAGGACCCACTGGTCAGGTTGACCAGTCAACTCCGTTGACTGCTGACGTCAGCATGACATCATGCTGATGTCATTAATTCATTTTCGAATTAAATTAAATAATTAATTAAATTCCACAAATTAATAAAATCTTTAGAAAATCATATCTTTTAATCCGTAACTCGGATTAAATTATTTTCAACATGAAAGTTGCTCAGAACGACGAGACGATTCCGGATACGCAACCCGTTCGTCCGCCACACCCCCCTAACCTATCGAACTCGCAACTTTCCCCCTCCGGCTCCTCTGCCCAAAAACATGGAACACCGGGGATACTTTCCCGGATGTTTTCCCCCTTCACCGGTATCACCTCATACCGCGTTAGGTCACCCCTAGCACCGCGTATTGTCATGTTATGCTTTGTGTTACCTTGATTGCTCTATTATTTATTGTGTTCCCCCCCGTTACTTCTTTCCGTTAGACCCCGAGACTGCCGGCGAACCCCCGTTCGACTACGGAGTTGACGACGTCTCCTTCTTGCCAGAGCAACCAGGCAAGCCCCCCCCCCCTTGATCACCAGATATCGCCTATTCTTTTCTATACTGCTTGCATTAGAGTAGTGTAGCATGTTACTGCTTTCCGTTATTCCTATCCTGATGCATAGCCTGTCCTTGTTACTACTATTGTTACCATTACCTGCTATCCTACTGCTTAGTATAGGATGCTAGTGTTCCATCAGTGGCCCTACACTCTTGTCCGTCTGCCATGCTATACTACTGGGCCGTGATCACTTCGGGAGGTGATCACGGGCATATACGATATATTTTACACAGTTACATTACCTGTGATACTGTTCGGAGATGGGGGCTGAAAGGACAGGTGGCTCCATCCCGGTAGAGGTGGGCCTGGGTTCCCGACGGCCCCCGACTGTTACTTTGTGGCGGAGCGACAGGGCAGGTTGAGACCACCTAGGAGACAGGTGGGCCTGGCCCTCGTCGGCGTTCGCGGATACTTAACACGCTTAACGAGATCTTGGTATTTGATCTGAGTTGGCTACGAGCCTATACGCACTAACCATCTACGCGGGAGTAGTTATGGGTATCCCGGCGTCGTGGTATCAGCCGAAGCCTTCGTGACGTCAGCGACTGAGTGGCGCGCGCCGGATTGGACTGGAACGCCACTAGGCTAGGTCTGCTTCTGGCCGCGTTCGCAACGTGCAGGTGTGCAAAGGGCAATGGGCCCAGACCCCTGCGCCATAGGAGTTAGACCGGCGTGCTGACCTCTCTGTTGTGCCTAGGTGGGGCTGCGACGTGTTGATCTTCCGAGGCCAAGCATGACCCAGGAAAGTGTGTCCGGCCAAATGAGATCAAGCGTGTTGGGTTATGTGGTGCACCCCTGCAGGGAAGTTAATCTATTCGAATAGCCGTGATCTTCGGTAACAGGACGACTTGGAGTTGTACCTTGACCTTATGACAACTAGAACCGGATACTTAATAAAACACACCCTTCCAAGTGCCAGATACAACCCGGTGATCGCTCTCTAACAGGGCGACGAGGAGAGGATCGCCGGGTAGGATTATGCTATGCGATGCTACTGGAGATGCTACTTGGAGTTGCTACTTGGAGATGCTAGTTGGAGGACTTCAGACTACCCTCTTCTACTTGTTGCAAGACGACGGTGACCAGAAGCATAGTCTTCGATAAGACTAGCTATCCCCCTCTTATTCTGGCATTTTGCAGTTCAGTCCACTGATATGGCCCTTTACACATATATCCATGCATATGTAGTGTAGTTCCTTGCTTGCGAGTACTTTGGATGAGTACTCACGGTTGCTTTCTTCCCCCTTTTCCGCCCCTTTGCTTTCTCTCTGGTTGTCGCAACTAGATGTTGGAGCCCAGGAGCCAGACGCCACCGTCGACGACGATCCCTACTACACCGGAGGTGCCTACTACTACGTGATGCCCGCTGACGACGACCAGGAGTAGTTAGGAGGATCCCAGGCAGGAGGCCTGCGCCTCTTTCGATCTGTATCCCAGTTTGTGCTAGCCTTCTTAAGGCAACTTGTTTAACTTATGTCTGTACTCAGATATTGTTGCTTCCGCTGACTCGTCTATGATCGAGCTCTTGTATTCGAGCCCTCGAGGCCCCTGGCTTGTAATATGATGCTTGTATGACTTATTTTATTTGTAGAGTTGTGCTGTGATATCTTCCCGTGAGTCCCTGATCTTGATCGTACACGTTTGCGTGTATGATTAGTGTACGATTGAATCGGGGGCGTCACATCAAATAAGTTCAAAAAAATGAAATCCCTTTGCAACAGACGAGTTTCATGATGAAACCCTGATACTTCGAAAGAGATTGTCCGTTTTGTACACGAAGTGCATCCAGTTTTTGCCGTAACCCTCTCTACTTTCTTGCACATGCTATGTGGGTGAAATGATGATACCATGCCAACTTTCAACCTTTTCAGAGTTCATTTCAAATGTTTTTCAATTTCATAGTCTTATAGCTCAAAATAATCACTAAATGCATGAAAAATAACAAATGAAGTCAGAAAGGGTTGAAAATTGATGATGTGGCTTTGAATGGTGCATTTCCAACACAAAAAAACTATGGAGTTCAAATAAGTTCAAAAAAATGAAATCCCTTTGTAACAGACGAGTTTCGTGATGAAACCCTCATACTTCGAAAGAGATTGTCCGTTTTGTACACGAAGTGCATCCAGTTTTTGCCGTAACCCTCTCTACTTTCTTGCACATGCTATGTGGGTGAAATGATGATACCATGCCAACTTTCAACCTTTTCAGAGTTCATTTCAAATGCTTTTCAATTTCATAGTCTTATAGCTCAAAATAATCAGTAAATGCATGAAAAATACCAAATGAAGTCAGAAAGGGTTGAAAATTGATGATGTGGCTTTGAATGGTCCATTTCGAACACAAAAAAACTATGGAGTTAAAATAAGTTCAAAAAATTGAAATCCCTTTGTAACAGATGAGTTTCGTGATGAAACCCTAATACTTCGAAAGAGATTGTCCGTTTTGTACACGAAGTGCATCCAGTTTTTGCCGTAACCCTCTCTACTTTCTTGCACATGCTATGTGGGTGAAATGATGATACCATGCTAACTTTCAACCTTTTCAGTGTTCATTTCAAATGCTTTTCAATTTCATAGTCTTATAGCTCAAAATAATCAGTAAATGCATGAAAAATAACAAATGAAGTCAGAAAGGGTTGAAAATTGATGATGTGGCTTTGAATGGTGCAATTTGAACACAGGAAAACTATGGAGTTCAAATAAGTTCAAAAAAATGAAATCCCTTTGTAACAGACGAGTTTCGTGATGAAACCCTGATACTTCGAAAGAGATTGTCCGTTTTGTACACGAAGTGCATCCAGTTTTTGCCGTAACCCTGTCTACTTTCTTGCACATGCTATGTGGGTGAAATGATGATACCATGCCAACTTTCAACCTTTTCAGAGTTCATTTCAAATGCTTTTCAATTTCATAGTCTTATAGCTCAAAATAATCACTAAATGCATGAAAAATAGCAAATGAAGTCAGAAAGGGTTGAAAATTGATGATGTGGCTTTGAATGGTGCATTTTAAACACAGAAAAACTATGGATTTCAAATAAGTTCAAAAAAATGAAATCCCTTTGTAACAGACGACTTTCGTGATGAAACCCTCATACTTCGAAAGAGATTGTCCGTTTTGTACACGAAGTGCATCCAGTTTTTGCCGTAACCCTCTCTACTTTCTTGCACATGCTATGTGGGTGAAATGATGATACCATGCCAACATTCAACCTTTTCAGAGTTCATTTCAAATGCTTTTCAATTTCATAGTCTTATAGCTCAAAATAATCAGTAAATGCATGAAAAATAACAAATGAAGTCAGAAAGGGTTGAAAATTGATGATGTGGCTTTGAATGGTGCATTTCAAACACAGAAAAACTATGGAGTTCAAATAAGTTCAAAAAATTGAAATCCCTTTGTAACAGACGAGTTTCGTGATGAAACCCTGATACTTCGAAAGAGATTGTCCGTTTTGTACACGAAGTGCATCCAGTTTTTGCCGTAACCCTCTCTACTTTCTTGCACATGCTATGTGGGTGAAATGATGATACCATGCCAACTTTCAACCTTTGCAGTGTTCATTTCAAATGCTTTTCAATTTCATAGTCTTATAGCTCAAAATAATCACTAATTGCATGAAAAATAACAAATGAAGTTAGCAAGGGTTGAAAATTGATGATGTGGCTTTTAATGGTGCATTTTGAACACAGAAAAACTATGGAGTTCAAATAAGTTCAAAAAAATGAAATCCATTTGTAACAGACGAGTTTTGTGATGAAACCCTGATACTTCGAAAGAGATTGTCCGTTTTGTACACGAAGTGCATCCAGTTTTTTCCGTAACCCTCTCTACTTTCTTGCACATGCTATGTGGGTGAAATGATGATACCATGCCAACTTTCAACATTTTCAGAGTTCATTTCAAATGCTTTTCAATTTCATAGTCTTATAGCTCAAAATAATCAGTAAATGCATGAAAAATAACAAATGAAGTCAGAAAGGGTTGAAAATTGATGATGTGGCTTTGAATGGTGCATTTTGAACACAGAAAAACTATGGAGTTCAAATATGTTCAAAAAAATGAAATCCCTTTGTAACAGACGAGTTTCGTGATGAAACCCTCATACTTCGATAGAGATTGTCCGTTTTGTACACGAAGTGCATCCAGTTTTTGCCGTAACCCTCTCTACTTTCTTGCACATGCTATGTGGGTGAAATGATGATACCATGCCAACTTTCAACCTTTTCAGAGTTCATTTCAAATGCTTTTCAATTTCATAGTCTTATAGCTCAAAATAATCAGTAAATGCATGAAAAATAACAAATGAAGTCAGAAAGGGTTGAAAATTGATGATATGGCTTTGAATGGTGCATTTTGAACACAGAAAAACTATGGAGTTCAAATAAGTTCAAAACAATGAAATCCCTTTGTAACAGACGAGTTTCGTGATGAAACCCTGATACTTCGAAAGAGATTGTCCGTTTTGTACACGAAGTGCATCCAGTTTTTACCGTAACCCTCTCTACTTTCTTGCACATCCTATGTGGGTGAAATGATGATACCATGCCAACTTTCAACCTTTTCAGAGTTCATTTTAAATGCTTTTCAATTTCATAGTCTTATAGCTCAAAATAATCAGTAAATGCGTGAAAAATAACAAATGAAGTCAGAAAGGGTTGAAAATTGATGATGTGGCTTTGAATGGTGCATTTCGAACACAGAAAAACTATGGGGTTCAAATAAGTTCAAAAAATTGAAATCCCTTTGTAACAGACGAGTTTCGTGATGAAACCCTGATACTTCGAAAGAGATTGTCCGTTTTGTACACGAAGTGCATCCAGTTTTTGCCGTAACCCTCTCTACTCTCTTGCACATGCTATGTGGGTGAAATGATGATACCATGCCAACTTTCAACCTTTTCAGTGTTCATTTCAAATGCTTTTCAATTTCATAGTCTTATAGCTCAAAATAATCAGTAAATGCATGAAAAATAACAAATGAAGTCAGAAAGGGTTGAAAATTGATGATGTGGCTTTGAATGGTGCATTTTGAACACAGAAAAACTATGGAGTTCAAATAAGTTCAAAAAAATGAAATCCATTTGTAACAGACGAGTTTCGTGATGAAACCCTGATACTTCGAAAGAGATTGTCCGTTTTGTACACGAAGTGCATCCAGTTTTTACCGTAACCCTCTCTACTTTCTTGCACATGCTATGTGGGTGAAATGATGATACCATGCCAACTTTCAACATTTTCCGAGTTCATTTCAAATGCTTTTCAATTTCATAGTCTTATAGCTCAAAATAATCAGTAAATGCATGAAAAATAACAAATGAAGTCAGAAAGGGTTGAAAATTGATGATGTGGCTTTGAATGGTGCATTTTGAACACAGAAAAACTATGGAGTTCAAATAAGTTCAAAAAAATGAAATGCCTTTGTAACAGACGAGTTTCGTGATGAAACCCTCATACTTCGAAAGAGATTGTCCGTTTTGTACACGAAGTGCATCCAGTTTTTCCCGTAACCCTCTCTACTTTCTTGCACATGCTATGTGGGTGAAATGATGATACCATGCCAACTTTCAACATTTTCGGAGTTCATTTCAAATGCTTTTCAATTTCATAGTCTTATAGCTCAAAATAATCAGTAAATGCATGAAAAATAACAAATGAAGTCAGAAAGGGTTGAAAATTGATGATGTGGCTTTGAATGGTGCATTTTGAACACAGAAAAACTACGGAGTTCAAATAAGTTCAAAAAAATGAAATCCCTTGGTAACAGACGAGTTTCGTGATGAAACCCTCATACTTCGGAAGAGATTGTCCGTTTTGTACACGAAGTGCATCCAGTTTTTGCCGTAACCCTCTCTACTTTCTTGCACATGCTATGTGGGTGAAATGATGATACCATGCGAACTTTCAACCTTTTCAGAGTTCATTTCGAATGCTTTTCAATTTCATAGTCTTATAGCTCAAAATAATCAGTAAATGCATGAAAAATAACAAATGAAGTCAGAAAGGGTTGAAAATTGAAGATGTGGCCTTGAATAGTGCATTTTAAACACAGAAAACTATGGATTTCGAATAAGTTTAAAAAAATGAAATCCCTTTGTAACAGATGAGTTTCATGATGAAACCTTGATACTTCGAAAGAGACTGTCCGTTTTATACACGAAGTGCATCCAGTTTTTGCCGTAACCCATTCTACTTTCTTGCACATGCTATGTGGGTGAAATGATGATACCATCCCAACTTTCAACCTTTTCAGAGTTCATTTCAAATGCTTTTCAATTTCATAGTCTTATAGCTCAAAATAATCACTAAATGCATGAAAAATAACAAATGAAGTCAGAAAGGGTTGAAAATTGAAGATGTGGCCTTGAATAGTGCATTTTAAACACATAAAACTATGGATTTCGAATAAGTTTAAAAAAATGAAATCCCTTTGTAACAGATGAGTTTCATGATGAGACCTTGATACTTCGAAAGAGACTGTCCGTTTTGTACACGAAGTGCATCCAGTTTTTGCCGTAACCCTCTCTACTTTCTTGCATATGCTATGTGGGTGAAATGATGATACCATGCCAACTTTCAACCTTTTCAGAGTTCATTTCAAATGCTTTTCAATTTCATAGTCTTATAGCTCAAAATAATCAGTAAATGCATGAAAAATAACAAATGAAGTCAGAAAGGGTTGAAAATTGATGATGTGGCTTTGAATGGTGCATTTTGAACACAGAAAAACTATGGAGTTCAAATAAGTTCAAAAAATTGAAATCCCTTTGTAACAGACGAGTTTCGTGATGAAACCCTGATACTTCGAAAGAGATTGTCCGTTTTGTACACGAAGTGCATACAGTTTTTGCCATAACCCTCTCTACTTTCTTGCACATGCTATGTGGGTGAAATGATGATACCATGCCGACTTTCAACCTTTTCAGAGTTCATTTCAAATGCTTTTCAATTTCATAGTCTTATAGCTTAAAATAATCAGTAAATGCATGAAAAATAACAAATGAAGTCAGAAAGGGTTGAAAATTGATGATGTGGCTTTGAATGGTGCATTTTGAACACAGAAAAACTATGGAGTTCAAATAAGTTCAAAAAATGGAAATCCCTTTGTAACAGACGAGTTTCGTGATGAAACCCTGATACTTCGAAAGAGATTGTCCGTTTTGTACACGAAGTGCATCCAGTTTTTGCCGTAACCCTCTCTACTTTCTTGCACATGCTATGTGGGTGAAATGATGATACCATGCCGACTTTCAACCTTTTCAGTGTTCATTTCAAATGCTTTTCAATTTCATAGTCTTATAGCTCAAAATAATCAGTAAATGCATGAAAAATAACAAATGAAGTCAGAAAGGGTTGAAAATTGATGATGTGGCTTTGAATGGTGCATTTTGAACACAGAAAAACTATGGAGTTAAAATAAGTTCAAAAAAATGAAATCCCTTTGTAACAGACGAGTTTCGTGATGAAACCCTCATACTTCGAAAGAGATTGTCCGTTTTGTACACGAAGTGCATCCAGTTTTTGCCGGAACCCTCTCTACTTTCTTGCACATGCTATGTGGGTGAAATGATGATACCATGCCAACTTTCAACCTTTTCAGAGTTCATTTCAAATGCTTTTCAATTTCATAGTCTTATAGCTCAAAATAATCAGTAAATGCATGAAAAATAACAAATGAAGTCAGAAAGGGTTGAAAATTGATGATGTGGCTTTGAATGGTGCATTTCGAACACAGAAAAACTATGGAGTTCAAATAAGTTCAAAAAATTGAAATCCCTTTGTAACAGACGAGTTTCGTGATGAAACCCTGATACTTCGAAAGAGATTGTCCGTTTTGTACACGAAGTGCATCCAGTTTTTGCCGTAACCCTCTCTACTTTCTTGCACATGCTATGTGGGTGAAATGATGATACCATGCCAACTTTCAACATTTTCAGAGTTCATTTCAAATGCTTTTCAATTTCATAGTCTTATAGCTCAAAATAATCAGTAAATGCATGAAAAATAACAAATGAAGTCAGAAAGGGTTGAAAATTGATGATGTGGCTTTGAATGGTGCATTTTGAACACAGAGAAACTATGGAGTTCAAATAAGTTAAAAAAAATGAAATCCCTTTGTAACAGACGAGTTTCGTGATGAAACCCTGATACTTCGAAAGAGATTGCCCGTTTTGTACACGAAGTGCATCCAGTTTTTGCCGTAACCCTCTCTACTTTCTTGCACATGCTATGTGGGTGAAATGATGATACCATGCCAACTTTCAACCTTTTCAGAGTTCATTTCAAATGCTTTTCAATTTCATAGTCTTATAGCTCAAAATAATCAGTAAATGCATGAAAAATAACAAATGAAGTCAGAAAGGGTTGAAAATTGATGATGTGGCTTTGAATGGTGCATTCTGAACACGGAAAAACTATGGAGTTCCAATAAGTTAAAAAAATGAAATCCCTTTGTAACAGACGAGTTTCGTGATGAAACCCTGATCCTTCGAAAGAGACTGTCCGTTTTGTACACGAAGTGCATCCAGTTTTTGCCGTAACCCTCTCTACTTTCTTGCACATGCTATGTGTGTGAAATGATGATACCATGCCAACTTTCAACATTTTCAGAGTTCATTTCAAATGCTTTTCAAATTCATAGTCTTATAGCTCAAAATAATCACTAAATGCATGAAAAATAACAAATGAAGTCAGAAAGGGTTGAAAATTGATGATGTGGCTTTGAATAGTGCATTTTAAACACAGAAAACTATGGAGTTCAAATAAGTTTAAAAAAATGAAATCCCTTTGTAACAGATGAGTTTCATGATGAAACCTTGATACTTCGAAAGAGACTGTCCGTTTTGTACACGAAGTGCATCCAGTTTTTGCCGTAACCCATTCTACTTTCTTGCACATGCTATGTGGGTGAAATGATGATACCATCCCAACTTTCAACCTTTTCAGAGTTCATTTCAAATGCTTTTCAATTTCATAGTCTTATAGCTCAAAATGATCACTAAATGCATGAAAAATAACAAATGAAGTCAGAAAGGGTTGAAAATTGAAGATGTGGCCTTGAATAGTGCATTTTAAACACAGAAAACTATGGATTTCGAATAAGTTTAAAAAAATGAAATCCCTTTGTAACAGATGAGTTTCATGATGAGACCTTGATACTTCGAAAGAGACTGTCCGTTTTGTACACGAAGTGCATCCAGTTTTTGCTGTAACCCTCTCTACTTTCTTGCATATGCTATGTGGGTGAAATGATGATACCATGCCAACTTTCAACCTTTTCAGAGTTCATTTCAAATGCTTTTCAATTTCATAGTCTTATAGCTCAAAATAATCAGTAAATGCATGAAAAATAACAAATGAAGTCAGAAAGGGTTGAAAATTGATGATGTGGCTTTGAATGGTGCATTTTGAACACAGAAAAACTATGGAGTTCAAATAAGTTCAAAAAATTGAAATCCCTTTGTAAAAGACGAGTTTCGTGATGAAACCCTGATACTTCGAAAGAGATTGTCCGTTTTGTACACGAAGTGCATACAGTTTTTGCCATAACCCTCTCTACTTTCTTGCACATGCTATGTGGGTGAAATGATGATACCATGCCGACTTTCAACCTTTTCAGAGTTCATTTCAAATGCTTTTCAATTTCATAGTCTTATAGCTTAAAATAATCAGTAAATGCATGAAAAATAACAAATGAAGTCAGAAAGGGTTGAAAATTGATGATGTGGCTTTGAATGGTGCATTTTGAACACAGAAAAACTATGGAGTTCAAATAAGTTCAAAAAATGGAAATCCCTTTGTAACAGACGAGTTTCGTGATGAAACCCAGATACTTCGAAAGAGATTGTCCGTTTTGTACACGAAGTGCATCCAGTTTTTGCCGTAACCCTCTCTACTTTCTTGCACGTGCTATGTGGGTGAAATGATGATACCATGCCGACTTTCAACCTTTTCAGTGTTCATTTCAAATGCTTTTCAATTTCATAGTCTTATAGCTCAAAATAATCAGTAAATGCATGAAAAATAACAAATGAAGTCAGAAAGGGTTGAAAATTGATGATGTGGCTTTGAATGGTGCATTTCGAACACAGAAAAACTATGGAGTTCAAATAAGTTCAAAAAATTGAAATCCCTTTGTAACAGACGAGTTTCGTGATGAAACCCTGATACTTCGAAAGAGATTGTCCGTTTTGTACACGAAGTGCATCCAGTTTTTGCCGTAACCCTCTCTACTTTCTTGCACATGCTATGTGGGTGAAATGATGATACCATGCCAACTTTCAACATTTTCAGAGTTCATTTCAAATGCTTTTCAATTTCATAGTCTTATAGCTCAAAATAATCAGTAAATGCATGAAAAATAACAAATGAAGTCAGAAAGGGTTGAAAATTGATGATGTGGCTTTGAATGGTGCATTTTGAACACAGAGAAACTATGGAGTTCAAATAAGTTAAAAAAAATGAAATCCCTTTGTAACAGACGAGTTTCGTGATGAAACCCTGATACTTCGAAAGAGATTGTCCGTTTTGTACACGAAGTGTATCCAGTTTTTGCCGTAACCCTCTCTACTTTCTTGCACATGCTATGTGGGTGAAATGATGATACCATGCCAACTTTCAACCTTTTCAGAGTTCATTTCAAATGCTTTTCAATTTCATAGTCTTATAGCTCAAAATAATCAGTAAATGCATGAAAAATAACAAATGAAGTCAGAAAGGGTTGAAAATTGATGATGTGGCTTTGAATGGTGCATTCTGAACACGGAAAAACTATGGAGTTCCAATAAGTTAAAAAAATGAAATCCCTTTGTAACAGACGAGTTTCGTGATGAAACCCTGATCCTTCGAAAGAGACTGTCCGTTTTGTACACGAAGTGCATCCAGTTTTTGCCGTAACCCTCTCTACTTTCTTGCACATGCTATGTGTGTGAAATGATGATACCATGCCAACTTTCAACATTTTCAGAGTTCATTTCAAATGCTTTTCAAATTCATAGTCTTATAGCTCAAAATAATCACTAAATGCATGAAAAATAACAAATGAAGTCAGAAAGGGTTGAAAATTGATGATGTGGCTTTGAATAGTGCATTTTAAACACAGAAAACTATGGAGTTCAAATAAGTTTAAAAAAATGAAATCCCTTTGTAACAGATGAGTTTCATGATGAAACCTTGATACTTCGAAAGAGACTGTCCGTTTTGTACACGAAGTGCATCCAGTTTTTGCCGTAACCCATTCTACTTTCTTGCACATGCTATGTGGGTGAAATGATGATACCATCCCAACTTTCAACCTTTTCAGAGTTCATTTCAAATGCTTTTCAATTTCATAGTCTTATAGCTCAAAATGATCACTAAATGCATGAAAAATAACAAATGAAGTCAGAAAGGGTTGAAAATTGAAGATGTGGCCTTGAATAGTGCATTTTAAACACAGAAAACTATGGATTTCGAATAAGTTTAAAAAAATGAAATCCCTTTGTAACAGATGAGTTTCATGATGAGACCTTGATACTTCGAAAGAGACTGTCCGTTTTGTACACGAAGTGCATCCAGTTTTTGCTGTAACCCTCTCTACTTTCTTGCATATGCTATGTGGGTGAAATGATGATACCATGCCAACTTTCAACCTTTTCAGAGTTCATTTCAAATGCTTTTCAATTTCATAGTCTTATAGCTCAAAATAATCAGTAAATGCATGAAAAATAACAAATGAAGTCAGAAAGGGTTGAAAATTGATGATGTGGCTTTGAATGGTGCATTTTGAACACAGAAAAACTATGGAGTTCAAATAAGTTCAAAAAATTGAAATCCCTTTGTAAAAGACGAGTTTCGTGATGAAACCCTGATACTTCGAAAGAGATTGTCCGTTTTGTACACGAAGTGCATACAGTTTTTGCCATAACCCTCTCTACTTTCTTGCACATGCTATGTGGGTGAAATGATGATACCATGCCGACTTTCAACCTTTTCAGAGTTCATTTCAAATGCTTTTCAATTTCATAGTCTTATAGCTTAAAATAATCAGTAAATGCATGAAAAATAACAAATGAAGTCAGAAAGGGTTGAAAATTGATGATGTGGCTTTGAATGGTGCATTTTGAACACAGAAAAACTATGGAGTTCAAATAAGTTCAAAAAATGGAAATCCCTTTGTAACAGACGAGTTTCGTGATGAAACCCAGATACTTCGAAAGAGATTGTCCGTTTTGTACACGAAGTGCATCCAGTTTTTGCCGTAACCCTCTCTACTTTCTTGCACGTGCTATGTGGGTGAAATGATGATACCATGCCGACTTTCAACCTTTTCAGTGTTCATTTCAAATGCTTTTCAATTTCATAGTCTTATAGCTCAAAATAATCAGTAAATGCATGAAAAATAACAAATGAAGTCAGAAAGGGTTGAAAATTGATGATGTGGCTTTGAATGGTGCATTTCGAACACAGAAAAACTATGGAGTTCAAATAAGTTCAAAAAATTGAAATCCCTTTGTAACAGACGAGTTTCGTGATGAAACCCTGATACTTCGAAAGAGATTGTCCGTTTTGTACACGAAGTGCATCCAGTTTTTGCCGTAACCCTCTCTACTTTCTTGCACATGCTATGTGGGTGAAATGATGATACCATGCCAACTTTCAACATTTTCAGAGTTCATTTCAAATGCTTTTCAATTTCATAGTCTTATAGCTCAAAATAATCAGTAAATGCATGAAAAATAACAAATGAAGTCAGAAAGGGTTGAAAATTGATGATGTGGCTTTGAATGGTGCATTTTGAACACAGAGAAACTATGGAGTTCAAATAAGTTAAAAAAAATGAAATCCCTTTGTAACAGACGAGTTTCGTGATGAAACCCTGATACTTCGAAAGAGATTGTCCGTTTTGTACACGAAGTGCATCCAGTTTTTGCCGTAACCCTCTCTACTTTCTTGCACATGCTATGTGGGTGAAATGATGATACCATGCCAACTTTCAACCTTTTCAGAGTTCATTTCAAATGCTTTTCAATTTCATAGTCTTATAGCTCAAAATAATCAGTAAATGCATGAAAAATAACAAATGAAGTCAGAAAGGGTTGAAAATTGATGATGTGGCTTTGAATGGTGCATTTTGAACACGGAAAAACTATGGAGTTCAAATAAGTTAAAAAAATGAAATCCCTTTGTAACAGACGAGTTTCGTGATGAAACCCTGATCCTTCGAAAGAGATTGTCCGTTTTGTACACGAAGTGCATCCAGTTTTTGCCGTAACCCTCTCTACTTTCTTGCACATGCTATGTGTGTGAAATGATGATACCATGCCAACTTTCAACATTTTCAGAGTTCATTTCAAATGCTTTTCAATTTCATAGTCTTATAGCTCAAAATAATCACTAAATGCATGAAAAATAACAAATGAAGTCAGAAAGGGTTGAAAATTGATGATGTGGCTTTGAATAGTGCATTTTAAACACAGAAAACTATGGATTTCGAATAAGTTTAAAAAAATGAAATCCCTTTGTAACAGATGAGTTTCGTGATGAAACCTTGATACTTCGAAAGAGACTGTCCGTTTTGTACACGAAGTGCATCCAGTTTTTGCCGTAACCCTCTCTACTTTCTTTCACATGCTATGTGGGTGAAATGATGATACCATGCCAACTTTCAACATTTTCAGAGTTCATTTCAAATGCTTTTCAATTTCATAGTCTTATAGCTCAAAATAATCAGTAAATGCATGAAAAATAACAAATGAAGTCAGAAAGGGTTGAAAATTGATGATGTGGCTTTGAATGGTGCATTTTGAACACAGAAAAACTATGGAGTTCAAATAAGTTCAAAAAAATGAAATCCCTTTGTAACAGACGAGTTTCGTGATGAAACCCTCATACTTCGAAAGAGATTGTCCATTTTGTACACGAAGTGCATCCAGTTTTTGCCGTAACCCTCTCTACTTTCTTGCATATTCTATGTGGGTGAAATGATGATACCATGCTAACTTTCAACATTTTCAGAGTTCATTTCAAATGCTTTTCAATTATATAGTCTTATAGCTCAAAATAATCAGTAAATGCATGAAAAATAACAAATGAAGTCAGAAAGGGTTGAAAATTGATGATGTGGCTTTGAATGGTGCATTTTGAACACAGAAAATCTATGGAGTTCAAATAAGTTCAAAAAATTGAAATCCCTTTGTAACAGACGAGTTTCGTGATGAAACCCTGATACTTCGAAAGAGATTGTCCGTTTTGTACACAAAGTGCATACAGTTTTTGCCATAACCCTCTCTACTTTCTTGCACATGCTATGTGGGTGAAATGATGATACCATGCCGACTTTCAACCTTTTCAGAGTTCATTTCAAATGCTTTTCAATTTCATAGTCTTATAGCTCAAAATAATCAGTAAATGCATGAAAAATAACAAATGAAGTCAGAAAGGGTTGAAAATTGATGATATGGCTTTGAATGGTGCATTTTGAACACAGAAAAACTATGGAGTTCAAATAAGTTCAAAAAAATCAAATCCCTTTGTAACAGACGAGTTTCGTGATGAAACCCTGATACTTCGAAAGAGATTGTCCATTTTGTACACGAAGTGCATCCAGTTTTTGCCGTAACCCTCTCTACTTTCTTGCACATGCTATGTGGGTGAAATGATGATACCATGCCAACTTTCAACCTTTTCAGAGCTCATTTCAAATGCTTTTCAATTTCATAGTCTTATAGCTCAAAATAATAAGTAAATGCATGAAAAATAACAAATGAAGTCAGAAAGGGTTGAAAATTGATGATGTGGCTTTGAATGGTGCATTTCGAACACAGAAAAACTATGGAGTTCAAATAAGTTCAAAAAATTGAAATCCCTTTGTAACAGACGAGTTTCATGATGAAACCCTGATACTTCGAAAGAGATTGTCCGTTTTGTACACGAAGTGCATCCAGTTTTTGCCGTAACCCTCTCTACTTTCTTGCACATGCTATGTGGGTGAAATGATGATACTATGCCAACTTTCAACCTTTTCAGTGTTCATTTCAAATGCTTTTCAATTTCATAGTCTTATAGCTCAAAATAATCAGTAAATGCATGAAAAATAACAAATGAAGTCAGAAAGGGTTGAAAATTGATGATGTGGCTTTGAATGGTGCATTTTGAACACAGAAAAACTATGGAGTTCAAATAAGTTCAAAAAAATGAAATCCCTTTGTAACAGACGAGTTTCGTGATGAAACCCTGATACTTCGAAAGAGATTGTCCATTTTGTACACGAAGTGCATCCAGTTTTTGCCGTAACCCTCTCTACGTTCTTGCACATGCTATGTGGGTGAAATGATGATACCATACTAACTTTCAACATTTTCAGAGTTCATTTCAAATGCTTTTCAATTATATAGTCTTATAGCTCAAAATAATCAGTAAATGCATGAAAAATAACAAATGAAGTCAGAAAGGGTTGAAAATTGATGATGTGGCTTTGAATGGTGCATTTTGAACACAGAAAAACTATGGAGTTCAAATAAGTTCAAAAAATTGAAATCCCTTTGTAACAGACGAGTTTCGTGATGAAACCCTGATACTTCGAAAGAGATTGTCCGTTTTGTACACGAAGTGCATACAGTTTTTGCCATAACCCTCTCTACTTTCTTGCACATGCTATGTGGGTGAAATGATGATACCATGCCAACTTTCAACCTTTTGAGAGTTCATTACAAATGCTTTTCAATTTCATAGTCTTATAGCTCAAAATAATCACTAAATGCATGAAAAATAACAAATGAAGTCAGAAAGGGTTGAAAATTGATGATGTGGCTTTGAATAGTGCATTTTAAACACAGAAAACTATGGATTTCGAATAAGTTTGAAAAAATGAAATCCCTTTGTAACAGATGAGTTTCGTGATGAAACCTTGATACTTCGAAAGAGACTGTCCGTTTTGTACACGAAGTGCATCCAGTTTTTGCCGTAACCCTCTCTACTTTCTTGCACATGCTATGTGGGTGAAATGATGATACCATGCCAACTTTCAACATTTTCAGAGTTCATTTCAAATGCTTTTCAATTTCATAGTCTTATAGCTCAAAATAATCACTAAATGCATGAAAAATAACAAATGAAGTCAGAAAGGGTTGAAAATTGATGATGTGGCTTTGAATGGTGCATTTTGAACACAGAAAAACTATGGAGTTCAAATAAGTTCAAAAAAATGAAATCCCTTTGTAACAGACGAGTTTCGTGATGAAACCCTGATACTTCGAAAGAGATTGTCCATTTTGTACACGAAGTGCATCCAGTTTTTGCCGTAACCCTCTCTACTTTCTTGCATATTCTATGTGGGTGAAATGATGATACCATGCTAACTTTCAACATTTTCAGAGTTCATTTCAAATGCTTTTCAATTATATAGTCTTGTAGCTCAAAATAATCAGTAAATGCATGAAAAATAACAAATGAAGTCAGAAAGGGTTGAAAATTGATGATGTGGCTTTGAATGGTGCATTTTGAACACAGAAAAACTATGGAGTTCAAATAAGTTCAAAAAATTGAAATCCCTTTGTAACAGACGAGTTTCGTGATGAAACCCTGATACTTCGAAAGAGATTGTCCGTTTTGTACACGAAGTGTATACAGTTTTTGCCATAACCCTCTCTACTTTCTGGCACATGCTATGTGGGTGAAATGATGATACCATGCCGACTTTCAACCTTTTCAGAGTTCATTTCAAATGCTTTTCAATTTCATAGTCTTATAGCTCAAAATAATCAGTAAATGCATGAAAAATAACAAATGAAGTCAGAAAGGGTTGAAAATTGATGATATGGCTTTGAATGGTGCATTTTGAACACAGAAAAACTATGGAGTTCAAATAAGTTCAAAAAAATCAAATCCCTTTGTAACAGACGAGTTTCGTGATGAAACCCTGATACTTCGAAAGAGATTGTCCATTTTGTACACGAAGTGCATCCAGTTTTTGCCGTAACCCTCTCTACTTTCTTGCACATGCTATGTGGGTGAAATGATGATACCATGCAAACTTTCAACCTTTTCAGAGCTCATTTCAAATGCTTTTCAATTTCATAGTCTTATAGCTCAAAATAATCAGTAAATGCATGAAAAATAACAAATGAAGTCAGAAAGGGTTGAAAATTGATGATGTGGCTTTGAATGGTGCATTTCGAACACAGAAAAACTATGGAGTTCAAACAAGTTCAAAAAAATGAAATCCCTTTGTAACAGATGAGTTTCGTGATGAAACCTTGATACTTCGAAAGAGATTGTCCATTTTGTACACGAAGTGCATCCAGTTTTTGCCGTAACCCTCTCTACTTTCTTGCATATTCTATGTGGGTGAAATGATGATACCATGCCAACTTTCAACCTTTTCAGTGTTCATTTCAAATGCTTTTCAATTTCATAGTCTTATAGCTCAAAATAATCAGTAAATGCATGAAAAATAACAAATGAAGTCAGAAAGGGTTGAAAATTGATGATGTGGCTTTGAATGGTGCATTTTGAACACAGAAAAACTATGGAGTTCAAATAAGTTCAAAAAAATGAAATCCCTTTGTAACAGACGAGTTTCGTGATGAAACCCTGATACTTCGAAAGAGATTATCCGTTTTGTACACGAAGTGCATCGAGTTTTTGCCGTAACCCTCTCTACTTTCTTGCACATGCTATGTGGGTGAAATGATGATACCATGCCAACTTTCAACCTTTTTAGTGTTCATTTCAAATGCTTTTCAATTTCATAGTCTTATAGCTCAAAATAATCAGTAAATGCATGAAAAATAACAAATGAAGTCAGAAAGGGTTGAAAATTGATGATGTGGCTTTGAATGGTGCATTTTGAACACAGAAAAACTATGGAGTTCAAATAAGTTCAAAAAAATGAAATCCCTTTGTAACAGACGAGTTTCGTGATGAAACCCTGATATTTCGAAAGAGATTGTCCATTTTGTACACGAAGTGCATCCAGTTTTTGTCGTAACCCTCTCTACTTTCTTGCACATGCTATGTGGGTGAAATGATGATACCATGCCAACTTTCAACCTTTTCAGAGTTCATTTCAAATGCTTTTCAATTTCATAGTCTTATAGCTCAAAATAATCAGTAAATGCATGAAAAATAACAAATGAAGTCAGAAAGGGTTGAAAATTGATGATGTGGCTTTGAATGGTGCATTTTGAACACAGAAAAACTATGGAGTTCAAATAAGTTAAAAAAATGAAATCCCTTTGTAACAGACGAGTTTCGTGATGAAACCCTGATACTTCGAAAGAGATTGTCCGTTTTGTACACGAAGTGCATCCAGTTTTTGCCGTAACCCTCTCTACTTTCTCGCACATGCTATGTGTGTGAAATGATGATACCATGCCAACTTTCAACATTTTCAGAGTTCATTTCAAATGCTTTTCAATTTCATAGTCTTATAGCTCAAAATAATCACTAAATGCATGAAAAATAACAAATGAAGTCAGAAAGGGTTGAAAATTGATGATGTGGCTTTGAATAGTGCATTTTAAACACAGAAAACTATGGATTTCGAATAAGTTTAAAAAAATGAAATCCCTTTGTAACAGATGAGTTTCGTGATGAAACCTTGATACTTCGAAAGAGACTGTCCGTTTTGTACACAAAGTGCATCCAGTTTTTGCCGTAACCCTCTCTACTTTCTTGCACATGCTATGTGGGTGAAATGATGATACCATGCCAACTTTCAACATTTTCAGAGTTCATTTCAAATGCTTTTCAATTTCATAGTCTTATAGCTCAAAATAATCAGTAAATGCATGAAAAATAACAAATGAAGTCAGAAAGGGTTGAAAATTGATGATGTGGCTTTGAATGGTGCATTTTGAACACAGAAAAACTATGGAGTTCAAACAAGTTCAAAAAAATGAAATCCCTTTGTAACAGATGAGTTTCGTGATGAAACCTTGATACTTCGAAAGAGATTGTCCATTTTGTACACGAAGTGCATCCAGTTTTTGCCGTAACCCTCTCTACTTTCTTGCATATTCTATGTGGGTGAAATGATGATACCATGCTAACTTTCAACATTTTCAGAGTTCATTTCAAATGCTTTTCAATTATATAGTCTTATAGCTCAAAATAATCAGTAAATGCATGAAAAATAACAAATGAAGTCAGAAAGGGTTGAAAATTGATGATGTGGCTTTGAATGGTGCATTTTGAACACAGAAAAACTATGGAGTTCAAATATGTTCAAAAAATTGAAATCCCTTTGTAACAGACGAGTTTCGTGATGAAACCCTGATACTTCGAAAGAGATTGTCCGTTTTGTACACGAAGTGCATACAGTTTTTGCCATAACCCTCTCTACTTTCTTGCACATGCTATGTGGGTGAAATGATGATACCATGCCGACTTTCAACCTTTTCAGAGTTCATTTCAAATGCTTTTCAATTTCATAGTCTTATAGCTCAAAATAATCAGTAAATGCATGAAAAATAACAAATGAAGTCAGAAAGGGTTGAAAATTGATGATATGGCTTTGAATGGTGCATTTTGAACACAGAAAAACTATGGAGTTCAAATAAGTTCAAAAAAATCAAATCCCTTTGTAACAGACGAGTTTCGTGATGAAACCCTGATACTTCGAAAGAGATTATCCATTTTGTACACGAAGTGCATCCAGTTTTTGCCGTAACCCTCTCTACTTTCTTGCACATGCTATGTGGGTGAAATGATGATACCATGCCAACTTTCAACCTTTTCAGAGCTCATTTCAAATGCTTTTCAATTTCATAGTCTTATAGCTCAAAATAATAAGTAAATGCATGAAAAATAACAAATGAAGTCAGAAAGGGTTGAAAATTGATGATGTGGCTTTGAATGGTGCATTTCGAACACAGAAAAACTATGGAGTTCAAATAAGTTCAAAAAATTGAAATCCCTTTGTAACAAACGAGTTTCATGATGAAACCCTGATACTTCGAAAGAGATTGTCCGTTTTGTACACGAAGTGCATCCAGTTTTTGCCGTAACCCTCTCTACTTTCTTGCACATGCTATGTGCGTGAAATGATGATACCATGCCAACTTTCAACCTCTTCAGTGTTCATTTCGAATGCTTTTCAATTTCATAGTCTTATAGCTCAAAATAATCAGTAAATGCATGAAAAATAACAAATGAAGTCAGAAAGGGTTGAAAATTGATGATGTGGCTTTGAATGGTGCATTTTGAACACAGAAAAACTATGGAGTTCAAATAAGTTCAAAAAAATGAAATCCCTTTGTAACAGACGAGTTTCGTGATGAAACCCTGATACTTCGAAAGAGATTGTCCATTTTGTACACGAAGTGCATCCAGTTTTTGCCGTAACCCTCTCTACTTTCTTGCACATGCTATGTGGGTGAAATGATGATACCATACTAACTTTCAACATTTTCAGAGTTCATTTCAAATGCTTTTCAATTATATAGTCTTATAGCTCAAAATAATCAGTAAATGCATGAAAAATAACAAATGAAGTCAGAAAGGGTTGAAAATTGATGATGTGGCTTTGAATGGTGCATTTTGAACACAGAAAAACTATGGAGTTCAAATAAGTTCAAAAAATTGAAATCCCTTTGTAACAGACGAGTTTCGTGATGAAACCCTGATATTTCGAAAGAGATTGTCCATTTTGTACACGAAGTGCATCCAGTTTTTGTCGTAACCCTCTCTACTTTCTTGCACATGCTATGTGGGTGAAATGATGATACCATGCCAACTTTCAACATTTTCAGAGTTCATTTCAAATGCTTTTCAATTTCATAGTCTTATAGCTCAAAATAATCAGTAAATGCATGAAAAATAACAAATGAAGTCAGAAAGGGTTGAAAATTGATGATGTGGCTTTGAATGGTGCATTTTGAACACAGAAAAACTATGGAGTTCAAATAAGTTAAAAAAATGAAATCCCTTTGTAACAGACGAGTTTCGTGATGAAACCCTGATACTTCGAAAGAGATTGTCCGTTTTGTACACGAAGTGCATCCAGTTTTTGCCGTAACCCTCTCTACTTTCTCGCACATGCTATGTGGGTGAAATGATGATACCATGCCAACTTTCAACCTTTTTAGTGTTCATTTCAAATGCTTTTCAATTTCATAGTCTTATAGCTCAAAATAATCAGTAAATGCATGAAAAATAACAAATGAAGTCAGAAAGGGTTGAAAATTGATGATGTGGCTTTGAATGGTGCATTTTGAACACAGAAAAACTATGGAGTTCAAATAAGTTCAAAAAAATGAAATCCCTTTGTAACAGACGAGTTTCGTGATGAAACCCTGATATTTCGAAAGAGATTGTCCATTTTGTACACGAAGTGCATCCAGTTTTTGTCGTAACCCTCTCTACTTTCTTGCACATGCTATGTGGGTGAAATGATGATACCATGCCAACTTTCAACCTTTTCAGAGTTCATTTCAAATGCTTTTCAATTTCATAGTCTTATAGCTCAAAATAATCAGTAAATGCATGAAAAATAACAAATGAAGTCAGAAAGGGTTGAAAATTGATGATGTGGCTTTGAATGGTGCATTTTGAACACAGAAAAACTATGGAGTTCAAATAAGTTAAAAAAATGAAATCCCTTTGTAACAGACGAGTTTCGTGATGAAACCCTGATACTTCGAAAGAGATTGTCCGTTTTGTACACGAAGTGCATCCAGTTTTTGCCGTAACCCTCTCTACTTTCTCGCACATGCTATGTGTGTGAAATGATGATACCATGCCAACTTTCAACATTTTCAGAGTTCATTTCAAATGCTTTTCAATTTCATAGTCTTATAGCTCAAAATAATCACTAAATGCATGAAAAATAACAAATGAAGTCAGAAAGGGTTGAAAATTGATGATGTGGCTTTGAATGGTGCATTTTGAACACAGAAAAACTATGGAGTTCAAACAAGTTCAAAAAAATGAAATCCCTTTGTAACAGATGAGTTTCGTGATGAAACCTTGATACTTCGAAAGAGATTGTCCATTTTGTACACGAAGTGCATCCAGTTTTTGCCGTAACCCTCTCTACTTTCTTGCATATTCTATGTGGGTGAAATGATGATACCATGCTAACTTTCAACATTTTCAGAGTTCATTTCAAATGCTTTTCAATTATATAGTCTTATAGCTCAAAATAATCAGTAAATGCATGAAAAATAACAAATGAAGTCAGAAAGGGTTGAAAATTGATGATGTGGCTTTGAATGGTGCATTTTGAACACAGAAAAACTATGGAGTTCAAATATGTTCAAAAAATTGAAATCCCTTTGTAACAGACGAGTTTCGTGATGAAACCCTGATACTTCGAAAGAGATTGTCCGTTTTGTACACGAAGTGCATACAGTTTTTGCCATAACCCTCTCTACTTTCTTGCACATGCTATGTGGGTGAAATGATGATACCATGCCGACTTTCAACCTTTTCAGAGTTCATTTCAAATGCTTTTCAATTTCATAGTCTTATAGCTCAAAATAATCAGTAAATGCATGAAAAATAACAAATGAAGTCAGAAAGGGTTGAAAATTGATGATATGGCTTTGAATGGTGCATTTTGAACACAGAAAAACTATGGAGTTCAAATAAGTTCAAAAAAATCAAATCCCTTTGTAACAGACGAGTTTCGTGATGAAACCCTGATACTTCGAAAGAGATTATCCATTTTGTACACGAAGTGCATCCAGTTTTTGCCGTAACCCTCTCTACTTTCTTGCACATGCTATGTGGGTGAAATGATGATACCATGCCAACTTTCAACCTTTTCAGAGCTCATTTCAAATGCTTTTCAATTTCATAGTCTTATAGCTCAAAATAATAAGTAAATGCATGAAAAATAACAAATGAAGTCAGAAAGGGTTGAAAATTGATGATGTGGCTTTGAATGGTGCATTTCGAACACAGAAAAACTATGGAGTTCAAATAAGTTCAAAAAATTGAAATCCCTTTGTAACAAACGAGTTTCATGATGAAACCCTGATACTTCGAAAGAGATTGTCCGTTTTGTACACGAAGTGCATCCAGTTTTTGCCGGAACCCTCTCTACTTTCTTGCACATGCTATGTGCGTGAAATGATGATACCATGCCAACTTTCAACCTCTTCAGTGTTCATTTCGAATGCTTTTCAATTTCATAGTCTTATAGCTCAAAATAATCAGTAAATGCATGAAAAATAACAAATGAAGTCAGAAAGGGTTGAAAATTGATGATGTGGCTTTGAATGGTGCATTTTGAACACAGAAAAACTATGGAGTTCAAATAAGTTCAAAAAAATGAAATCCCTTTGTAACAGACGAGTTTCGTGATGAAACCCTGATACTTCGAAAGAGATTGTCCATTTTGTACACGAAGTGCATCCAGTTTTTGCCGTAACCCTCTCTACTTTCTTGCACATGCTATGTGGGTGAAATGATGATACCATACTAACTTTCAACATTTTCAGAGTTCATTTCAAATGCTTTTCAATTATATAGTCTTATAGCTCAAAATAATCAGTAAATGCATGAAAAATAACAAATGAAGTCAGAAAGGGTTGAAAATTGATGATGTGGCTTTGAATGGTGCATTTTGAACACAGAAAAACTATGGAGTTCAAATAAGTTCAAAAAATTGAAATCCCTTTGTAACAGACGAGTTTCGTGATGAAACCCTGATATTTCGAAAGAGATTGTCCATTTTGTACACGAAGTGCATCCAGTTTTTGTCGTAACCCTCTCTACTTTCTTGCACATGCTATGTGGGTGAAATGATGATACCATGCCAACTTTCAACATTTTCAGAGTTCATTTCAAATGATTTTCAATTTCATAGTCTTATAGCTCAAAATAATCAGTAAATGCATGAAAAATAACAAATGAAGTCAGAAAGGGTTGAAAATTGATGATGTGGCTTTGAATGGTGCATTTTGAACACAGAAAAACTATGGAGTTCAAATAAGTTAAAAAAATGAAATCCCTTTGTAACAGACGAGTTTCGTGATGAAACCCTGATACTTCGAAAGAGATTGTCCGTTTTGTACACGAAGTGCATCCAGTTTTTGCCGTAACCCTCTCTACTTTCTCGCACATGCTATGTGGGTGAAATGATGATACCATGCCAACTTTCAACCTTTTTAGTGTTCATTTCAAATGCTTTTCAATTTCATAGTCTTATAGCTCAAAATAATCAGTAAATGCATGAAAAATAACAAATGAAGTCAGAAAGGGTTGAAAATTGATGATGTGGCTTTGAATGGTGCATTTTGAACACAGAAAAACTATGGAGTTCAAATAAGTTCAAAAAAATGAAATCCCTTTGTAACAGACGAGTTTCGTGATGAAACCCTGATATTTCGAAAGAGATTGTCCATTTTGTACACGAAGTGCATCCAGTTTTTGTCGTAACCCTCTCTACTTTCTTGCACATGCTATGTGGGTGAAATGATGATACCATGCCAACTTTCAACCTTTTCAGAGTTCATTTCAAATGCTTTTCAATTTCATAGTCTTATAGCTCAAAATAATCAGTAAATGCATGAAAAATAACAAATGAAGTCAGAAAGGGTTGAAAATTGATGATGTGGCTTTGAATGGTGCATTTTGAACACAGAAAAACTATGGAGTTCAAATAAGTTAAAAAAATGAAATCCCTTTGTAACAGACGAGTTTCGTGATGAAACCCTGATACTTCGAAAGAGATTGTCCGTTTTGTACACGAAGTGCATCCAGTTTTTGCCGTAACCCTCTCTACTTTCTCGCACATGCTATGTGTGTGAAATGATGATACCATGCCAACTTTCAACATTTTCAGAGTTCATTTCAAATGCTTTTCAATTTCATAGTCTTATAGCTCAAAATAATCACTAAATGCATGAAAAATAACAAATGAAGTCAGAAAGGGTTGAAAATTGATGATGTGGCTTTGAATAGTGCATTTTAAACACAGAAAACTATGGATTTCGAATAAGTTTAAAAAAATGAAATCCCTTTGTAACAGATGAGTTTCGTGATGAAACCTTGATACTTCGAAAGAGACTGTCCGTTTTGTACACAAAGTGCATCCAGTTTTTGCTGTAACCCTCTCTACTTTCTTGCACATGCTATGTGGGTGAAATGATGATACCATGCCAACTTTCAACATTTTCAGAGTTCATTTCAAATGCTTTTCAATTTCATAGTCTTATAGCTCAAAATAATCAGTAAATGCATGAAAAATAACAAATGAAGTCAGAAAGGGTTGAAAATTGATGATGTGGCTTTGAATGGTGCATTTTGAACACAGAAAAACTATGGAGTTCAAACAAGTTCAAAAAAATGAAATCCCTTTGTAACAGATGAGTTCGTGATGAAACCTTGATACTTCGAAAGAGATTGTCCATTTTGTACACGAAGTGCATCCAGTTTTTGCCGTAACCCTCTCTACTTTCTTGCATATTCTATGTGGGTGAAATGATGATACCATGCTAACTTTCAACATTTTCAGAGTTCATTTCAAATGCTTTTCAATTATATAGTCTTATAGCTCAAAATAATCAGTAAATGCATGAAAAATAACAAATGAAGTCAGAAAGGGTTGAAAATTGATGATGTGGCTTTGAATGGTGCATTTTGAACACAGAAAAACTATGGAGTTCAAATATGTTCAAAAAATTGAAATCCCTTTGTAACAGACGAGTTTCGTGATGAAACCCTGATACTTCGAAAGAGATTGTCCGTTTTGTACACGAAGTGCATACAGTTTTTGCCATAACCCTCTCTACTTTCTTGCACATGCTATGTGGGTGAAATGATGATACCATGCCGACTTTCAACCTTTTCAGAGTTCATTTCAAATGCTTTTCAATTTCATAGTCTTATAGCTCAAAATAATCAGTAAATGCATGAAAAATAACAAATGAAGTCAGAAAGGGTTGAAAATTGATGATATGGCTTTGAATGGTGCATTTTGAACACAGAAAAACTATGGAGTTCAAATAAGTTCAAAAAAATCAAATCCCTTTGTAACAGACGAGTTTCGTGATGAAACCCTGATACTTCGAAAGAGATTATCCATTTTGTACACGAAGTGCATCCAGTTTTTGCCGTAACCCTCTCTACTTTCTTGCACATGCTATGTGGGAGAAATGATGATACCATGCCAACTTTCAACCTTTTCAGAGCTCATTTCAAATGCTTTTCAATTTCATAGTCTTATAGCTCAAAATAATAAGTAAATGCATGAAAAATAACAAATGAAGTCAGAAAGGGTTGAAAATTGATGATGTGGCTTTGAATGGTGCATTTTGAACACAGAAAAACTATGGAGTTCAAATAAGTTCAAAAAAATGAAATCCCTTTGTAACAGACGAGTTTCGTGATGAAACCCTGATACTTCGAAAGAGATTGTCCATTTTGTACACGAAGTGCATCCAGTTTTTGCCGTAACCCTCTCTACTTTCTTGCACATGCTATGTGGGTGAAATGATGATACCATACTAACTTTCAACATTTTCAGAGTTCATTTCAAATGCTTTTCAATTATATAGTCTTATAGCTCAAAATAATCAGTAAATGCATGAAAAATAACAAATGAAGTCAGAAAGGGTTGAAAATTGATGATGTGGCTTTGAATGGTGCATTTTGAACACAGAAAAACTATGGAGTTCAAATAAGTTCAAAAAATTGAAATCCCTTTGTAACAGACGAGTTTCGTGATGAAACCCTGATACTTCGAAAGAGATTGTCCGTTTTGTACATGAAGTGCATACAGTTTTTGCCATAACCCTCTCTACTTTCTTGCACGTGCTATGTGGGTGAAATGATGATACCATGCCAACTTTCAACCTTTTCAGAGTTCATTTCAAATGCTTTTCAATTTCATAGTCTTATAGCTCAAAATAATCAGTAAATGCATGAAAAATAACAAATGAAGTCAGAAAGGGTTGAAAATTGATGATGTGGCTTTGAATGGTGCATTTTGAACACAGAAAATCTATGGAGTTCAAATAAGTTCAAAAAAATGAAATCCCTTTGTAACAGACGAGTTTCGTGATGAAACCCTGATACTTCAAAAGAGATTGTCCGTTTTGTACATGAAGTGCATCCAGTTTTTGCCGTAACCCTCTCTACTTTCTTGCACATGCTATGTGGGTGAAATGATGATACCATGCCAACTTTCAACATTTTCAGAGTTCATTTCAAATGCTTTTCAATTTCATAGTCTTATAGCTCAAAATAATCACTAAATGCATGAAAAATAACAAATGAAGTCAGAAAGGGTTGAAAATTGATGATGTGGCTTTGAATGGTGCATTTTGAACACAGAAAAACTATGGAGTTAAAATAAGTTCAAAAAAATGAAATCCCTTTGTAACAGACGAGTTTCGTGATGAAACCCTCATACTTCGAAAGAGATTGTCCGTTTTGTACACGAAGTGCATCCAGTTTTTGCCGGAACCCTCTCTACTTTCTTGCACATGCTATGTGGGTGAAATGATGATACCATGCCAACTTTCAACCTTTTCAGAGTTCATTTCAAATGCTTTTCAATTTCATAGTCTTATAGCTCAAAATAATCAGTAAATGCATGAAAAATAACAAATGAAGTCAGAAAGGGTTGAAAATTGATGATGTGGCTTTGAATGGTGCATTTTGAACACAGAAAAACTATGGAGTTCAAATAAGTTAAAAAAAATGAAATCCCTTTGTAATAGACGAGTTTCGTGATGAAACCCTGATACTTCGAAAGAGATTGTCCGTTTTGTACACGAAGTGCATCCAGTTTTTGCCGTAACCCTCTCTACTTTCTTGCACATGCTATGTGGGTGAAGTGATGATACCATGCCAACTTTCAACCTTTTCAGAGTTCATTTCAAATGCTTTTCAATTTCATAGTCTTATAGCTCAAAATAATCACTAAATGCATGAAAAATAACAAATGAAGTCAGAAAGGGTTGAAAATTGATGATGTGGCTTTGAATGGTGCATTTTAAACACAGAAAACTATGGATTTCGAATAAGTTCAAAAAAATGAAATCCCTTTGTAACAGATGAGTTTCGTGATGAAACATTGATACTTCGAAAGAGACTGTCCGTTTTGTACACGAAGTGCATCGAGTTTTTGCTGTAACCCTCTCTACTTTCTTGCACACGCTATGTGGGTGAAATGATGATACCATGCCAACTTTCAACATTTTCAGAGTTCATTTCAAATGCTTTTCAATTTCATAGTCTTATAGCTCAAAATAATCAGTAAATGCATGAAAAATAACAAATGAAGTCAGAAAGGGTTGAAAATTGATGATGTGGCTTTGAATGGTGCATTTTGAACACAGAAAAACTATGGAGTTCAAATAAGTTAAAAAAATGAAATCCCTTTGTAACAGACGAGTTTCGTGATGAAACCCTGATACTTCGAAAGAGATTGTCCGTTTTGTACACGAAGTGCATCCAGTTTTTGCCGTAACCCTCTCTACTTTCTCGCACATGCTATGTGTGTGAAATGATGATACCATGCCAACTTTCAACATTTTCAGAGTTCATTTCAAATGCTTTTCAATTTCATAGTCTTATAGCTCAAAATAATCACTAAATGCATGAAAAATAACAAATGAAGTCAGAAAGGGTTGAAAATTGATGATGTGGCTTTGAATAGTGCATTTTAAACACAGAAAACTATGGATTTCGAATAAGTTTAAAAAAATGAAATCCCTTTGTAACAGATGAGTTTCGTGATGAAACCTTGATACTTCGAAAGAGACTGTCCGTTTTGTACACAAAGTGCATCCAGTTTTTGCTGTAACCCTCTCTACTTTCTTGCACATGCTATGTGGGTGAAATGATGATACCATGCCAACTTTCAACATTTTCAGAGTTCATTTCAAATGCTTTTCAATTTCATAGTCTTATAGCTCAAAATAATCAGTAAATGCATGAAAAATAACAAATGAAGTCAGAAAGGGTTGAAAATTGATGATGTGGCTTTGAATGGTGCATTTTGAACACAGAAAAACTATGGAGTTCAAACAAGTTCAAAAAAATGAAATCCCTTTGTAACAGATGAGTTTCGTGATGAAACCTTGATACTTCGAAAGAGATTGTCCATTTTGTACACGAAGTGCATCCAGTTTTTGCCGTAACCCTCTATACTTTCTTGCATATTCTATGTGGGTGAAATGATGATACCATGCTAACTTTCAACATTTTCAGAGTTCATTTCAAATGCTTTTCAATTATATAGTCTTATAGCTCAAAATAATCAGTAAATGCATGAAAAATAACAAATGAAGTCAGAAAGGGTTGAAAATTGATGATGTGGCTTTGAATGGTGCATTTTGAACACAGAAAAACTATGGAGTTCAAATATGTTCAAAAAATTGAAATCCCTTTGTAACAGACGAGTTTCGTGATGAAACCCTGATACTTCGAAAGAGATTGTCCGTTTTGTACACGAAGTGCATACAGTTTTTGCCATAACCCTCTCTACTTTCTTGCACATGCTATGTGGGTGAAATGATGATACCATGCCGACTTTCAACCTTTTCAGAGTTCATTTCAAATGCTTTTCAATTTCATAGTCTTATAGCTCAAAATAATCAGTAAATGCATGAAAAATAACAAATGAAGTCAGAAAGGGTTGAAAATTGATGATATGGCTTTGAATGGTGCATTTTGAACACAGAAAAACTATGGAGTTCAAATAAGTTCAAAAAAATCAAATCCCTTTGTAACAGACGAGTTTCGTGATGAAACCCTGATACTTCGAAAGAGATTATCCATTTTGTACACGAAGTGCATCCAGTTTTTGCCGTAACCCTCTCTACTTTCTTGCACATGCTATGTGGGAGAAATGATGATACCATGCCAACTTTCAACCTTTTCAGAGCTCATTTCAAATGCTTTTCAATTTCATAGTCTTATAGCTCAAAATAATAAGTAAATGCATGAAAAATAACAAATGAAGTCAGAAAGGGTTGAAAATTGATGATGTGGCTTTGAATGGTGCATTTTGAACACAGAAAAACTATGGAGTTCAAATAAGTTCAAAAAAATGAAATCCCTTTGTAACAGACGAGTTTCGTGATGAAACCCTGATACTTCGAAAGAGATTGTCCATTTTGTACACGAAGTGCATCCAGTTTTTGCCGTAACCCTCTCTACTTTCTTGCACATGCTATGTGGGTGAAATGATGATACCATACTAACTTTCAACATTTTCAGAGTTCATTTCAAATGCTTTTCAATTATATAGTCTTATAGCTCAAAATAATCAGTAAATGCATGAAAAATAACAAATGAAGTCAGAAAGGGTTGAAAATTGATGATGTGGCTTTGAATGGTGCATTTTGAACACAGAAAAACTATGGAGTTCAAATAAGTTCAAAAAATTGAAATCCCTTTGTAACAGACGAGTTTCGTGATGAAACCCTGATACTTCGAAAGAGATTGTCCGTTTTGTACATGAAGTGCATACAGTTTTTGCCATAACCCTCTCTACTTTCTTGCACGTGCTATGTGGGTGAAATGATGATACCATGCCAACTTTCAACCTTTTCAGAGTTCATTTCAAATGCTTTTCAATTTCATAGTCTTATAGCTCAAAATAATCAGTAAATGCATGAAAAATAACAAATGAAGTCAGAAAGGGTTGAAAATTGATGATGTGGCTTTGAATGGTGCATTTTGAACACAGAAAATCTATGGAGTTCAAATAAGTTCAAAAAAATGAAATCCCTTTGTAACAGACGAGTTTCGTGATGAAACCCTGATACTTCAAAAGAGATTGTCCGTTTTGTACATGAAGTGCATCCAGTTTTTGCCGTAACCCTCTCTACTTTCTTGCACATGCTATGTGGGTGAAATGATGATACCATGCCAACTTTCAACATTTTCAGAGTTCATTTCAAATGCTTTTCAATTTCATAGTCTTATAGCTCAAAATAATCACTAAATGCATGAAAAATAACAAATGAAGTCAGAAAGGGTTGAAAATTGATGATGTGGCTTTGAATGGTGCATTTTGAACACAGAAAAACTATGGAGTTAAAATAAGTTCAAAAAAATGAAATCCCTTTGTAACAGACGAGTTTCGTGATGAAACCCTCATACTTCGAAAGAGATTGTCCGTTTTGTACACGAAGTGCATCCAGTTTTTGCCGGAACCCTCTCTACTTTCTTGCACATGCTATGTGGGTGAAATGATGATACCATGCCAACTTTCAACCTTTTCAGAGTTCATTTCAAATGCTTTTCAATTTCATAGTCTTATAGCTCAAAATAATCAGTAAATGCATGAAAAATAACAAATGAAGTCAGAAAGGGTTGAAAATTGATGATGTGGCTTTGAATGGTGCATTTTGAACACAGAAAAACTATGGAGTTCAAATAAGTTAAAAAAAATGAAATCCCTTTGTAATAGACGAGTTTCGTGATGAAACCCTGATACTTCGAAAGAGATTGTCCGTTTTGTACACGAAGTGCATCCAGTTTTTGCCGTAACCCTCTCTACTTTCTTGCACATGCTATGTGGGTGAAGTGATGATACCATGCCAACTTTCAACCTTTTCAGAGTTCATTTCAAATGCTTTTCAATTTCATAGTCTTATAGCTCAAAATAATCACTAAATGCATGAAAAATAACAAATGAAGTCAGAAAGGGTTGAAAATTGATGATGTGGCTTTGAATGGTGCATTTTAAACACAGAAAACTATGGATTTCGAATAAGTTCAAAAAAATGAAATCCCTTTGTAACAGATGAGTTTCGTGATGAAACATTGATACTTCGAAAGAGACTGTCCGTTTTGTACACGAAGTGCATCGAGTTTTTGCTGTAACCCTCTCTACTTTCTTGCACACGCTATGTGGGTGAAATGATGATACCATGCCAACTTTCAACATTTTCAGAGTTCATTTCAAATGCTTTTCAATTTCATAGTCTTATAGCTCAAAATAATCAGTAAATGCATGAAAAATAACAAATGAAGTCAGAAAGGGTTGAAAATTGATGATGTGGCTTTGAATGGTGCATTTTGAACACAGAAAAACTATGGAGTTCAAATAAGTTAAAAAAATGAAATCCCTTTGTAACAGACGAGTTTCGTGATGAAACCCTGATACTTCGAAAGAGATTGTCCGTTTTGTACACGAAGTGCATCCAGTTTTTGCCGTAACCCTCTCTACTTTCTCGCACATGCTATGTGTGTGAAATGATGATACCATGCCAACTTTCAACATTTTCAGAGTTCATTTCAAATGCTTTTCAATTTCATAGTCTTATAGCTCAAAATAATCACTAAATGCATGAAAAATAACAAATGAAGTCAGAAAGGGTTGAAAATTGATGATGTGGCTTTGAATAGTGCATTTTAAACACAGAAAACTATGGATTTCGAATAAGTTTAAAAAAATGAAATCCCTTTGTAACAGATGAGTTTCGTGATGAAACCTTGATACTTCGAAAGAGACTGTCCGTTTTGTACACAAAGTGCATCCAGTTTTTGCTGTAACCCTCTCTACTTTCTTGCACATGCTATGTGGGTGAAATGATGATACCATGCCAACTTTCAACATTTTCAGAGTTCATTTCAAATGCTTTTCAATTTCATAGTCTTATAGCTCAAAATAATCAGTAAATGCATGAAAAATAACAAATGAAGTCAGAAAGGGTTGAAAATTGATGATGTGGCTTTGAATGGTGCATTTTGAACACAGAAAAACTATGGAGTTCAAACAAGTTCAAAAAAATGAAATCCCTTTGTAACAGATGAGTTTCGTGATGAAACCTTGATACTTCGAAAGAGATTGTCCATTTTGTACACGAAGTGCATCCAGTTTTTGCCGTAACCCTCTATACTTTCTTGCATATTCTATGTGGGTGAAATGATGATACCATGCTAACTTTCAACATTTTCAGAGTTCATTTCAAATGCTTTTCAATTATATAGTCTTATAGCTCAAAATAATCAGTAAATGCATGAAAAATAACAAATGAAGTCAGAAAGGGTTGAAAATTGATGATGTGGCTTTGAATGGTGCATTTTGAACACAGAAAAACTATGGAGTTCAAATATGTTCAAAAAATTGAAATCCCTTTGTAACAGACGAGTTTCGTGATGAAACCCTGATACTTCGAAAGAGATTGTCCGTTTTGTACACGAAGTGCATACAGTTTTTGCCATAACCCTCTCTACTTTCTTGCACATGCTATGTGGGTGAAATGATGATACCATGCCGACTTTCAACCTTTTCAGAGTTCATTTCAAATGCTTTTCAATTTCATAGTCTTATAGCTCAAAATAATCAGTAAATGCATGAAAAATAACAAATGAAGTCAGAAAGGGTTGAAAATTGATGATATGGCTTTGAATGGTGCATTTTGAACACAGAAAAACTATGGAGTTCAAATAAGTTCAAAAAAATCAAATCCCTTTGTAACAGACGAGTTTCGTGATGAAACCCTGATACTTCGAAAGAGATTATCCATTTTGTACACGAAGTGCATCCAGTTTTTGCCGTAACCCTCTCTACTTTCTTGCACATGCTATGTGGGAGAAATGATGATACCATGCCAACTTTCAACCTTTTCAGAGCTCATTTCAAATGCTTTTCAATTTCATAGTCTTATAGCTCAAAATAATAAGTAAATGCATGAAAAATAACAAATGAAGTCAGAAAGGGTTGAAAATTGATGATGTGGCTTTGAATGGTGCATTTTGAACACAGAAAAACTATGGAGTTCAAATAAGTTCAAAAAAATGAAATCCCTTTGTAACAGACGAGTTTCGTGATGAAACCCTGATACTTCGAAAGAGATTGTCCATTTTGTACACGAAGTGCATCCAGTTTTTGCCGTAACCCTCTCTACTTTCTTGCACATGCTATGTGGGTGAAATGATGATACCATACTAACTTTCAACATTTTCAGAGTTCATTTCAAATGCTTTTCAATTATATAGTCTTATAGCTCAAAATAATCAGTAAATGCATGAAAAATAACAAATGAAGTCAGAAAGGGTTGAAAATTGATGATGTGGCTTTGAATGGTGCATTTTGAACACAGAAAAACTATGGAGTTCAAATAAGTTCAAAAAATTGAAATCCCTTTGTAACAGACGAGTTTCGTGATGAAACCCTGATACTTCGAAAGAGATTGTCCGTTTTGTACATGAAGTGCATACAGTTTTTGCCATAACCCTCTCTACTTTCTTGCACGTGCTATGTGGGTGAAATGATGATACCATGCCAACTTTCAACCTTTTCAGAGTTCATTTCAAATGCTTTTCAATTTCATAGTCTTATAGCTCAAAATAATCAGTAAATGCATGAAAAATAACAAATGAAGTCAGAAAGGGTTGAAAATTGATGATGTGGCTTTGAATGGTGCATTTTGAACACAGAAAATCTATGGAGTTCAAATAAGTTCAAAAAAATGAAATCCCTTTGTAACAGACGAGTTTCGTGATGAAACCCTGATACTTCAAAAGAGATTGTCCGTTTTGTACATGAAGTGCATCCAGTTTTTGCCGTAACCCTCTCTACTTTCTTGCACATGCTATGTGGGTGAAATGATGATACCATGCCAACTTTCAACATTTTCAGAGTTCATTTCAAATGCTTTTCAATTTCATAGTCTTATAGCTCAAAATAATCACTAAATGCATGAAAAATAACAAATGAAGTCAGAAAGGGTTGAAAATTGATGATGTGGCTTTGAATGGTGCATTTTGAACACAGAAAAACTATGGAGTTAAAATAAGTTCAAAAAAATGAAATCCCTTTGTAACAGACGAGTTTCGTGATGAAACCCTCATACTTCGAAAGAGATTGTCCGTTTTGTACACGAAGTGCATCCAGTTTTTGCCGGAACCCTCTCTACTTTCTTGCACATGCTATGTGGGTGAAATGATGATACCATGCCAACTTTCAACCTTTTCAGAGTTCATTTCAAATGCTTTTCAATTTCATAGTCTTATAGCTCAAAATAATCAGTAAATGCATGAAAAATAACAAATGAAGTCAGAAAGGGTTGAAAATTGATGATGTGGCTTTGAATGGTGCATTTTGAACACAGAAAAACTATGGAGTTCAAATAAGTTAAAAAAAATGAAATCCCTTTGTAATAGACGAGTTTCGTGATGAAACCCTGATACTTCGAAAGAGATTGTCCGTTTTGTACACGAAGTGCATCCAGTTTTTGCCGTAACCCTCTCTACTTTCTTGCACATGCTATGTGGGTGAAGTGATGATACCATGCCAACTTTCAACCTTTTCAGAGTTCATTTCAAATGCTTTTCAATTTCATAGTCTTATAGCTCAAAATAATCACTAAATGCATGAAAAATAACAAATGAAGTCAGAAAGGGTTGAAAATTGATGATGTGGCTTTGAATGGTGCATTTTAAACACAGAAAACTATGGATTTCGAATAAGTTCAAAAAAATGAAATCCCTTTGTAACAGATGAGTTTCGTGATGAAACATTGATACTTCGAAAGAGACTGTCCGTTTTGTACACGAAGTGCATCGAGTTTTTGCTGTAACCCTCTCTACTTTCTTGCACACGCTATGTGGGTGAAATGATGATACCATGCCAACTTTCAACATTTTCAGAGTTCATTTCAAATGCTTTTCAATTTCATAGTCTTATAGCTCAAAATAATCAGTAAATGCATGAAAAATAACAAATGAAGTCAGAAAGGGTTGAAAATTGATGATGTGGCTTTGAATGGTGCATTTTGAACACAGAAAAACTATGGAGTTCAAATAAGTTCAAAAAATTGAAATCCCTTTGTAACAGACGAGTTTCGTGATGAAACCCTGATACTTCGAAAGAGATTGTCTGTTTTGTACATGAAGTGCATACAGTTTTTGCCATAACCCTCTCTACTTTCTTGCACGTGCTATGTGGGTGAAATGATGATACCATGCCAACTTTCAACCTTTTCAGAGTTCATTTCAAATGCTTTTCAATTTCATAGTCTTATAGCTCAAAATAATCATTAAATGCATGAAAAATAACAAATGAAGTCAGAAAGGGTTGAAAATTGATGATGTGGCTTTGAATGGTGCATTTTGAACACAGAAAATCTATGGAGTTCAAATAAGTTCAAAAAAATGAAATCCCTTTGTAACAGACGAGTTTCGTGATGAAACCCTGATACTTCGAAAGAGATTGTCCGTTTTGTACATGAAGTGCATCCAGTTTTTGCCGTAACCCTCTCTACTTTCTTGCACATGCTATGTGGGTGAAATGATGATACCATGCCAACTTTCAACATTTTCAGAGTTCATTTCAAATGTTTTTGAATTTCATAGTCTTATAGCTCAAAATAATCACTAAATGCATGAAAAATAACAAATGAAGTCAGAAAGGGTTGAAAATTGATGATGTGGCTTTGAATGGTGCATTTTAAACACAGAAAACTATGGATTTCGAATAAGTTCAAAAAAATGAAATCCCTTTGTAACAGATGAGTTTCGTGATGAAACCTTGATACTTCGAAAGAGACTGTCCGTTTTGTACACGAAGTGCATCGAGTTTTTGCTGTAACCCTCTCTACTTTCTTGCACATGCTATGTGGGTGAAATGATGATACCATGCCAACTTTCAACATTTTCAGAGTTCATTTCAAATGCTTTTCAATTTCATAGTCTTATAGCTCAAAATAATCAGTAAATGCATGAAAAATAACAAATGAAGTCAGAAAGGGTTGAAAATTGATGATGTGGCTTTGAATGGTGCATTTTGAACACAGAAAAACTATGGAGTTCAAATAAGTTCAAAAAATTGAAATCCCTTTGTAACAGACGAGTTTCGTGATGAAACCCTGATACTTCGAAAGAGATTGTCTGTTTTGTACATGAAGTGCATACAGTTTTTGCCATAACCCTCTCTACTTTCTTGCACGTGCTATGTGGGTGAAATGATGATACCATGCCAACTTTCAACCTTTTCAGAGTTCATTTCAAATGCTTTTCAATTTCATAGTCTTATAGCTCAAAATAATCAGTAAATGCATGAAAAATAACAAATGAAGTCAGAAAGGGTTGAAAATTGATGATGTGGCTTTGAATGGTGCATTTTGAACACAGAAAATCTATGGAGTTCAAATAAGTTCAAAAAAATGAAATCCCTTTGTAACAGACGAGTTTCGTGATGAAACCCTGATACTTCGAAAGAGATTGTCCGTTTTGTACATGAAGTGCATCCAGTTTTTGCCGTAACCCTCTCTACTTTCTTGCACATGCTATGTGGGTGAAATGATGATACCATGCCAACTTTCAACATTTTCAGAGTTCATTTCAAATGCTTTTCAATTTCATAGTCTTATAGCTCAAAATAATCACTAAATGCATGAAAAATAACAAATGAAGTCAGAAAGGGTTGAAAATTGATGATGTGGCTTTGAATGGTGCATTTTGAACACAGAAAAACTATGGAGTTCAAATAAGTTCAAAAAAAATGAAATCCCTTTGTAACAGACGAGTTTCGTGATGAAACCCTCATACTTCGAAAGAGATTGTCCGTTTTGTACACGAAGTGCATCCAGTTTTTGCCGGAACCCTCTCTACTTTCTTGCACATGCTATGTGGGTGAAATGATGATACCATGCCAACTTTCAACCTTTTTAGAGTTCATTTCAAATGCTTTTCAATTTCATAGTCTTATAGCTCAAAATAATCAGTAAATGCATGAAAAATAACAAATGAAGTCAGAAAGGGTTGAAAATTGATGATGTGGCTTTGAATGGTGCATTTTGAACACAGAAAAACTATGGAGTTCAAATAAGTTAAAAAAATGAAATCCCTTTGTAATAGACGAGTTTCGTGATGAAACCCTGATACTTCAAAAGAGATTGTCCGTTTTGTACACGAAGTGCATCCAGTTTTTGCCGTAACCCTCTCTACTTTCTTGCACATGCTATGTGGGTGAAATGATGATACCATGCCAACTTTCAACATTTTCAGAGTTCATTTCAAATGCTTTTCAATTTCATAGTCTTATAGCTCAAAATAATCAGTAAATGCCTGAAAAATAACAAATGAAGTCAGAAAGGGTTGAAAATTGATGATGTGGCTTTGAATGGTGCATTTTGAACACAGAAAAACTATGGAGTTCAAATAAGTTCAAAAAAATGAAATCCCTTTGTAACAGACGAGTTTCGTGATGAAACCCTGATACTTCGAAAGAGATTGTCCGTTTTGTACACGAAGTGCATCCAGTTTTTGCCGTAACCCTCTCTACTTTCTTGCACATGCTATGTGGGTGAAATGATGATACCATGCCAACTTTCAACATTTTCAGAGTTCATTTCAAATGCTTTTCAATTTCATAGTCTTATAGCTTAAAATAATCAGTAAATGCATGAAAAATAACAAATGAAGTCAGAAAGGGTTGAAAATTGATGATGTGGCTTTTAATGGTGCATTTTGGACACAGAAAAACTATGGAGTTCAAATAAGTTCAAAAAAATGAAATCCCTTTGTAACAGACGAGTTTCGTGATGAAACCCTGATACTTCGAAAGAGATTGTCCCTTTTGTACACGAAGTGCATCCAGTTTTTGCCGTAACCCTCTCTACTTTCTTGCACATGCTATGTGGGTGAAATGATGATACCATGCCAACTTTCAACCTTTTCAGAGTTCATTTCAAATGCTTTTCGATTTCATAGTCTTATAGCTCAAAATAATCACTAAATGCATGAAAAATAACAAATGAAGTCAGAAAGGGTTGAAAATTGATGATGTGGCTTTGAATGGTGCATTTTAAACACAGAAAACTATGGATTTCGAATAAGTTCAAAAAAATGAAATCCCTTTGTAACAGACGAGTTTCGTGATGAAACCCTGATACTTCGAAAGAGATTGTCCGTTTTGTACATGAAGTGCATCCAGTTTTTGCCGTAACCCTCTCTACTTTCTTGCACATGCTATGTGGGTGAAATGATGATACCATGCCAACTTTCAACATTTTCAGAGTTCATTTCAAATGCTTTTCAATTTCATAGTCTTATAGCTCAAAATAATCACTAAATGCATGAAAAATAACAAATGAAGTCAGAAAGGGTTGAAAATTGATGATGTGGCTTTGAATGGTGCATTTTGAACACAGAAAAACTATGGAGTTAAAATAAGTTCAAAAAAATGAAATCCCTTTGTAACAGACGAGTTTCGTGATGAAACCCTCATACTTCGAAAGAGATTGTCCGTTTTGTACACGAAGTGCATCCAGTTTTTGCCGGAACCCTCTCTACTTTCTTGCACATGCAATGTGGGTGAAATGATGATACCATGCCAACTTTCAACCTTTTCAGAGTTCATTTCAAATGCTTTTCAATTTCATAGTCTTATAGCTCAAAATAATCAGTAAATGCATGAAAAATAACAAATGAAGTCAGAAAGGGTTGAAAATTGATGATGTGGCTTTGAATGGTGCATTTTGAACACAGAAAAACTATGGAGTTCAAATAAGTTCAAAAAATTGAAATCCCTTTGTAACAGACGAGTTTCGTGATGAAACCCTGATACTTCGAAAGAGATTGTCTGTTTTGTACATGAAGTGCATACAGTTTTTGCCATAACCCTCTCTACTTTCTTGCACGTGCTATGTGGGTGAAATGATGATACCATGCCAACTTTCAACCTTTTCAGAGTTCATTTCAAATGCTTTTCAATTTCATAGTCTTATAGCTCAAAATAATCAGTAAATGCATGAAAAATAACAAATGAAGTCAGAAAGGGTTGAAAATTGATGATGTGGCTTTGAATGGTGCATTTTGAACACAGAAAATCTATGGAGTTCAAATAAGTTCAAAAAAATGAAATCCCTTTGTAACAGACGAGTTTCGTGATGAAACCCTGATACTTCGAAAGAGATTGTCCGTTTTGTACATGAAGTGCATCCAGTTTTTGCCGTAACCCTCTCTACTTTCTTGCACATGCTATGTGGGTGAAATGATGATACCATGCCAACTTTCAACATTTTCAGAGTTCATTTCAAATGCTTTTCAATTTCATAGTCTTATAGCTCAAAATAATCACTAAATGCATGAAAAATAACAAATGAAGTCAGAAAGGGTTGAAAATTGATGATGTGGCTTTGAATGGTGCATTTTGAACACAGAAAAACTATGGAGTTCAAATAAGTTCAAAAAAATGAAATCCCTTTGTAACAGACGAGTTTCGTGATGAAACCCTCATACTTCGAAAGAGATTGTCCGTTTTGTACACGAAGTGCATCCAGTTTTTGCCGGAACCCTCTCTACTTTCTTGCACATGCTATGTGGGTGAAATGATGATACCATGCCAACTTTCAACCTTTTTAGAGTTCATTTCAAATGCTTTTCAATTTCATAGTCTTATAGCTCAAAATAATCAGTAAATGCATGAAAAATAACAAATGAAGTCAGAAAGGGTTGAAAATTGATGATGTGGCTTTGAATGGTGCATTTTGAACACAGAAAAACTATGGAGTTCAAATAAGTTAAAAAAATGAAATCCCTTTGTAATAGACGAGTTTCGTGATGAAACCCTGATACTTCAAAAGAGATTGTCCGTTTTGTACACGAAGTGCATCCAGTTTTTGCCGTAACCCTCTCTACTTTCTTGCACATGCTATGTGGGTGAAATGATGATACCATGCCAACTTTCAACATTTTCAGAGTTCATTTCAAATGCTTTTCAATTTCATAGTCTTATAGCTCAAAATAATCAGTAAATGCCTGAAAAATAACAAATGAAGTCAGAAAGGGTTGAAAATTGATGATGTGGCTTTGAATGGTGCATTTTGAACACAGAAAAACTATGGAGTTCAAATAAGTTCAAAAAAATGAAATCCCTTTGTAACAGACGAGTTTCGTGATGAAACCCTGATACTTCGAAAGAGATTGTCCGTTTTGTACACGAAGTGCATCCAGTTTTTGCCGTAACCCTCTCTACTTTCTTGCACATGCTATGTGGGTGAAATGATGATACCATGCCAACTTTCAACATTTTCAGAGTTCATTTCAAATGCTTTTCAATTTCATAGTCTTATAGCTTAAAATAATCAGTAAATGCATGAAAAATAACAAATGAAGTCAGAAAGGGTTGAAAATTGATGATGTGGCTTTTAATGGTGCATTTTGGACACAGAAAAACTATGGAGTTCAAATAAGTTCAAAAAAATGAAATCCCTTTGTAACAGACGAGTTTCGTGATGAAACCCTGATACTTCGAAAGAGATTGTCCCTTTTGTACACGAAGTGCATCCAGTTTTTGCCGTAACCCTCTCTACTTTCTTGCACATGCTATGTGGGTGAAATGATGATACCATGCCAACTTTCAACCTTTTCAGAGTTCATTTCAAATGCTTTTCGATTTCATAGTCTTATAGCTCAAAATAATCACTAAATGCATGAAAAATAACAAATGAAGTCAGAAAGGGTTGAAAATTGATGATGTGGCTTTGAATGGTGCATTTTAAACACAGAAAACTATGGATTTCGAATAAGTTCAAAAAAATGAAATCCCTTTGTAACAGACGAGTTTCGTGATGAAACCCTGATACTTCGAAAGAGATTGTCCGTTTTGTACATGAAGTGCATCCAGTTTTTGCCGTAACCCTCTCTACTTTCTTGCACATGCTATGTGGGTGAAATGATGATACCATGCCAACTTTCAACATTTTCAGAGTTCATTTCAAATGCTTTTCAATTTCATAGTCTTATAGCTCAAAATAATCACTAAATGCATGAAAAATAACAAATGAAGTCAGAAAGGGTTGAAAATTGATGATGTGGCTTTGAATGGTGCATTTTGAACACAGAAAAACTATGGAGTTAAAATAAGTTCAAAAAAATGAAATCCCTTTGTAACAGACGAGTTTCGTGATGAAACCCTCATACTTCGAAAGAGATTGTCCGTTTTGTACACGAAGTGCATCCAGTTTTTGCCGGAACCCTCTCTACTTTCTTGCACATGCAATGTGGGTGAAATGATGATACCATGCCAACTTTCAACCTTTTCAGAGTTCATTTCAAATGCTTTTCAATTTCATAGTCTTATAGCTCAAAATAATCAGTAAATGCATGAAAAATAACAAATGAAGTCAGAAAGGGTTGAAAATTGATGATGTGGCTTTGAATGGTGCATTTTGAACACAGAAAAACTATGGAGTTCAAATAAGTTAAAAAAAATGAAATCCCTTTGTAATAGACGAGTTTCGTGATGAAACCCTGATACTTCGAAAGAGATTGTCCGTTTTGTACACGAAGTGCATCCAGTTTTTGCCGTAACCCTCTCTACTTTCTTGCACATGCTATGTGGGTGAAGTGATGATACCATGCCAACTTTCAACCTTTTCAGAGTTCATTTCAAATGCTTTTCAATTTCATAGTCTTATAGCTCAAAATAATCACTAAATGCATGAAAAATAACAAATGAAGTCAGAAAGGGTTGAAAATTGATGATGTGGCTTTGAATGGTGCATTTTAAACACAGAAAACTATGGATTTCGAATAAGTTCAAAAAAATGAAATCCCTTTGTAACAGATGAGTTTCGTGATGAAACCTTGATACTTCGAAAGAGACTGTCCGTTTTGTACACGAAGTGCATCGAGTTTTTGCTGTAACCCTCTCTACTTTCTTGCACATGCTATGTGGGTGAAATGATGATACCATGCCAACTTTCAACATTTTCAGAGTTCATTTCAAATGCTTTTCAATTTCATAGTCTTATAGCTCAAAATAATCAGTAAATGCATGAAAAATAACAAATGAAGTCAGAAAGGGTTGAAAATTGATGATGTGGCTTTGAATGGTGCATTTTGAACACAGAAAAACTATGGAGTTCAAATAAGTTCAAAAAATTGAAATCCCTTTGTAACAGACGAGTTTCGTGATGAAACCCTGATACTTCGAAAGAGATTGTCTGTTTTGTACATGAAGTGCATACAGTTTTTGCCATAACCCTCTCTACTTTCTTGCACGTGCTATGTGGGTGAAATGATGATACCATGCCAACTTTCAACCTTTTCAGAGTTCATTTCAAATGCTTTTCAATTTCATAGTCTTATAGCTCAAAATAATCAGTAAATGCATGAAAAATAACAAATGAAGTCAGAAAGGGTTGAAAATTGATGATGTGGCTTTGAATGGTGCATTTTGAACACAGAAAATCTATGGAGTTCAAATAAGTTCAAAAAAATGAAATCCCTTTGTAACAGACGAGTTTCGTGATGAAACCCTGATACTTCGAAAGAGATTGTCCGTTTTGTACATGAAGTGCATCCAGTTTTTGCCGTAACCCTCTCTACTTTCTTGCACATGCTATGTGGGTGAAATGATGATACCATGCCAACTTTCAACATTTTCAGAGTTCATTTCAAATGCTTTTCAATTTCATAGTCTTATAGCTCAAAATAATCACTAAATGCATGAAAAATAACAAATGAAGTCAGAAAGGGTTGAAAATTGATGATGTGGCTTTGAATGGTGCATTTTGAACACAGAAAAACTATGGAGTTCAAATAAGTTCAAAAAAATGAAATCCCTTTGTAACAGACGAGTTTCGTGATGAAACCCTCATACTTCGAAAGAGATTGTCCGTTTTGTACACGAAGTGCATCCAGTTTTTGCCGGAACCCTCTCTACTTTCTTGCACATGCTATGTGGGTGAAATGATGATACCATGCCAACTTTCAACCTTTTTAGAGTTCATTTCAAATGCTTTTCAATTTCATAGTCTTATAGCTCAAAATAATCAGTAAATGCATGAAAAATAACAAATGAAGTCAGAAAGGGTTGAAAATTGATGATGTGGCTTTGAATGGTGCATTTTGAACACAGAAAAACTATGGAGTTCAAATAAGTTAAAAAAATGAAATCCCTTTGTAATAGACGAGTTTCGTGATGAAACCCTGATACTTCAAAAGAGATTGTCCGTTTTGTACACGAAGTGCATCCAGTTTTTGCCGTAACCCTCTCTACTTTCTTGCACATGCTATGTGGGTGAAATGATGATACCATGCCAACTTTCAACATTTTCAGAGTTCATTTCAAATGCTTTTCAATTTCATAGTCTTATAGCTCAAAATAATCAGTAAATGCCTGAAAAATAACAAATGAAGTCAGAAAGGGTTGAAAATTGATGATGTGGCTTTGAATGGTGCATTTTGAACACAGAAAAACTATGGAGTTCAAATAAGTTCAAAAAAATGAAATCCCTTTGTAACAGACGAGTTTCGTGATGAAACCCTGATACTTCGAAAGAGATTGTCCGTTTTGTACACGAAGTGCATCCAGTTTTTGCCGTAACCCTCTCTACTTTCTTGCACATGCTATGTGGGTCAAATGATGATACCATGCCAACTTTCAACATTTTCAGAGTTCATTTCAAATGCTTTTCAATTTCATAGTCTTATAGCTTAAAATAATCAGTAAATGCATGAAAAATAACAAATGAAGTCAGAAAGGGTTGAAAATTGATGATGTGGCTTTTAATGGTGCATTTTGGACACAGAAAAACTATGGAGTTCAAATAAGTTCAAAAAAATGAAATCCCTTTGTAACAGACGAGTTTCGTGATGAAACCCTGATACTTCGAAAGAGATTGTCCCTTTTGTACACGAAGTGCATCCAGTTTTTGCCGTAACCCTCTCTACTTTCTTGCACATGCTATGTGGGTGAAATGATGATACCATGCCAACTTTCAACCTTTTCAGAGTTCATTTCAAATGCTTTTCAATTTCATAGTCTCATAGCTCAAAATAATCAGTAAATGCATGAAAAATAACAAATGAAGTCAGAAAGGGTTGAAAATTGATGATGTGGCTTTGAATGGTGCATTTTGAACACAGAAAATCTATGGAGTTCAAATAAGTTCAAAAAAACGAAATCCCTTTGTAACAGACGAGTTTCGTGATGAAACCCTGATACTTCGACAGAGATTGTTTGTTTTGTACACGAAGTGCATCCAGTTTTTGCCGTAACCCTCTCTACTTTCTTACACATGCTATGTGGGTGAAATGATGATACCATGCCAACTTTCAACTTTTTCATAGTTCATTTCAAATGCTTTTCAATTTCATAGTCTTATAGCTCAAAATAATCACTAAATGCATGAAAAATAACAAATGAAGTCAGAAAGGGTTGAAAATTGATGATATGGCTTTGAATGGTGCATTTTAAGCACAGAAAAACTATCGATTTCAAATAAGTTCAAAAAAATGAAATCCCTTTGTAACAGACGAGTTTCGTGATGAAACCCTGATACTTCGAAAGAGATTGTCCGTTTTGTACACGAAGTGCATCCATTTTTTGCCGTAACCCTCTCTACTTTCTTGCACATGCTATGTGGGTGAAATGATGATGCCATGCCAACTTTCAACATTTTCAGAGTTCATTTCAAATGCTTTTCAATTTCATAGTCTTATAGCTCAAAATAATCAGTAAATGCATGAAAAATAACAAATGAAGTTAGAAAGGGTTGAAAATTGATGATGTGGCTTTGAATGGTGCATTTTGAACACAGAAAAACTACGGAGTTCAAACAAGTTCAAAAAAAAATGAAATCCCTTTGTAACAGACGAGTTTCGTGATGAAACCCTAATACTTTGAAAGAGATTGTCCGTTTTGTACACGAAGTGCATACGGTTTTTGCCGTAACCCTCTCTACTTACTTGCACATGCTATGTGGGTGAAATGATGATACAATGCCAACTTTCAACCTTTTCAAAGTTCATTTAAAATGCTTTTCAATTTCATAGTCATATAGCTCAAAATAATCAGTAAATGCATGAAAAATAACAAATGAAGTCAGAAAGGGTTGAAAATTGATGATGTGGCTTTGAATGGTGCATTTTGAACACAGAAAAACTATGGAGTTCAAATAAGTTCAAAAAAATGAAATCCCTTTGTAACAGACGAGTTTCGTGATGAAACCCTGATAGTTCGAAAGAGATTGTCCGTTTTGTACATGAAGTGCATCCAGTTTTTGCCGTAACCCTCTCTACTTTCTTGCACATGCTATGTGGGTGAAATGATGATACCATGCCAACTTTCAACCTTTTCGGAGTTCATTTCAAATGCTTTTCAATTTCACAGTCTTATAGCTCAAAATAATCACTAAATGCATGAAAAATAACAAATGAAGTCAGAAAGGGTTGAAAATTGATGATGTGGCTTTGAATGGTGCATTTTAAACACAGAAAACTATGGATTTCTAATAAGTCAAAAAAATGAAATCCCTTTGTAATAGATGAGTTTCGTGATGAAACCTTGATACTTCGAAAGAGACTGTCCGTTTTGTACACGAAGTGCATCCAGTTTTTTCCGTAACCCTCTCTACTTTCTTGCACATGCTATGTGGGTGAAATGATGATACCATGCCAACTTTCAACATTTTCAGAGTTCATTTCAAATGCTTTTCAATTTCATAGTCTTATAGCTCAAAATAATCAGTAAATGCATGAAAAATAACAAATGAAGTCAGAAAGGGTTGAAAATTGATGATGTGGCTTTGAATGGTGCATTTTGGACACAGAAAAACTATGGAGTTCAAATTAGTTCAAAAAAATGAAATCCCTTTGTAACAGACGAGTTTCGTGATGAAACCCTGATACTTCGAAAGAGATTGTCCATTTTGTACACGAAGTGCATCCAGTTTTTGCCGTAACCCTCTCTACTTTCTTGCACATGCTATGTGGGTGAAATGATGATACCATACTAACTTTCAACCTTTTCAGAGTTCATTTCAAATGCTTTTCAATTTCATAGTCTTATAGCTCAAAATAATCACTAAATGCATGAAAAATAACAAATGAAGTCAGAAAGGGTTGAAAATTGATGATGTGGCTTTGAATGGTGCATTTTAAACACAGAAAAACTATGGATTTCAAATAAGTTCAAAAAAATGAAATCCTTTTGTAACAGATGAGTTTCGTGATGAAACCCTGATACTTCGAAAGAGATTGTCCGTTTTGTACACGAAGTGCATGCAGTTTTTTCCGTAACCCTCTCTACTTTCTTGCACATGCTATGTGGGTGAAATGATGATACCATGCCAATTTCAACATTTTCAGAGTTCATTTCAAATGCTTTTCCATTATATAGTCTTATAGCTCAGAATAATCACTAAATGCATGAAAAATAACAAATGAAGTCAGAAAGGGTTGAAAATTGATGATGTGGCTTTGAATGGTGCATTTTGAACACAGAAAAACTATGGAGTTCAAATAAGTTCAAAAAAATGAAATCCCTTTGTAACAGACGAGTTTCGTGATGAAACCGTGATACTTCGAAAGAGATTGTCCGTTTTGTACACAAAGTGCATACAATTTTTGCCATAACCCTCTCTACTTTCTTGCACATGCTATGTGGGTGACATGATGATACCATGCCAACTTTCAACCTTTTCAAAGTTCATTTCAAATGCTTTTCAATTTCATAGTCTTATAGCTCAAAATAGTCACTAAATGCATAAAAAATAACAAATGATGTCAGAAAGGGTTGAAAATTGATGATATGGCTTTGGATGGTGCATTTCGAACACAGAAAAACTATGGAGTTCAAATAAGTTCAAAAAAATGAAATCCCTTTGTAACAGACGAGTTTCGTGATGAAACCCTGATACTTCGAAAGAGATTGTCCGTTTTGGACACGAAGTGCATCCAGTTTTTGCCGTAACCCTCTCTACTTACTTGCACATGCTATGTGGGTGAAATGATGATACAATGCCAACTTTCAACCTTTTCAAAGTTCATTTCAAATGCTTTTCAATTTCATAGTCTTATAGCTCAAAATAATCAGTAAATGCATGAAAAATAACAAATGAAGTCAGAAAGGGTTGAAAATTGATGATGTGGCTTTGAATGGTGCATTTTGAACACAGAAAAACTATGGAGTTCAAATAAGTTCAAAAAAATGAAATCCCTTTGTAACAGACGAGTTTCGTGATGAAAACCCTGATACTTCGAAAGAGATTTTCCGTTTTGTACACGAAGTGCATCCAGTTTTTGCCGTAACCCTCTCTACTTTCTTGCACATGCTATGTGGGTGAAATGATGATACCATGCCAACTTTCAACCTTTTCAGAGTTCATTTCAAATGCTTTTCAATTTCATAGTCTTATAGCTCAAAATAATCACTAAATGCATGAAAAATAACAAATGAAGTCAGAAAGGGTTGAAAATTGATGATGTGGCTTTGAATGGTGCATTTTGAACACAGAAAAACTATGGAGTTCAAATAAGTTCAAAAAAAATGAAATCCCTTTGTAACAGACGTGTTTCGTGATGAAACCCTGATACTTCGAAAGAGATTGTCCGTTTTGTACACGAAGTGCATCCAGTTTTTGCCGAAACCCTCTCTACTTTCTTGCACATGCTATGTGGGTGAAATGATGATACCATGCCAACTTTCAACCTTTTCAGAGTTCATTTCAAATGCTTTTCAATTTCATAGTCTTGTAGCTCAAAATAATCACTAAATGCATGAAAAATAACAAATGAAGTCAGAAAGGGTTGAAAATTGATGATGTGGCTTTGAATGGTGCATTTTGAACACAAAAAAACTATGGATTTCAAATAAGTTCAAAAAATGAAATCCCTTTGTAACAGACGAGTTTCGTGATGAAACCGTGATACTTCGAAAGAGATTGTCCGTTTTGTACATGAAGTGCATCCAGTTTTTGTCGTAACCCTCTCTACTTTCTTGCACATGCTATGTGGGTGAAATGATGATACCATGCCAACTTTCAACCTTTTTAGAGTTCATTTCAAATGCTTTTCAATTTCATAGTCTTATAGCTCAAAATAATCACTAAATGCATGAAAAACAACAAATGAAGTCAGAAAGGGTTGAAAATTGATGATATGGCTTTGAATGGTGCATTTCGAACACAGAAAAACTATGGAGTTCAAATAAGTTCAAAAAAATGAAATCCCTTTGTAACAGACGAGTTTCGTGATGAAACCCTGATACTTCGAAAGAGATTGTCCATTTTGTACACGAAGTGCATCCAGTTTTTGCCGTAACCCTCTCTACATTCTTGCACGTGCTATGTGGGTGAAATGATGATACCATGCCAACTTTCAACCTTTTCAGAGTTCATTTCAAATGCTTTTCAATTTCATAGTCTTATAGCTCAAAATAATTACGAAATGCATGAAAAATAACAAATGAAGTCAGAAAGGGTTGAAAATTGATGATGTGGCTTTGAATGGTGCATTTCGAACACAAAAAAACAATGGAGTTCAAATAAGTTCAAAAAAATGAAATCCCTTTGTAACAGACGAGTTTCGTCATGAAACCCTGATACTTCGAAAGAGATTGTCCGTTTTGTATACGAAGTGCATCCAGTTTTTGCCGTAACCCTCTCTACTTTCTTGCACATGCTATGTGGGTGAAATGATGATACCATGCCAACTTTCAACCTTTTCAGAGTTCATTTCAAATGCTTTTCAATTTCATAGTCTTATAGCTCAAAATAATTACTAAATGCATGAAAAATAACAAATGAAGTCAGAAAGGGTTGAAAATAAATGATGTGGCTTTGAATGATGCATTTTGAACACAAAAAAACAATGGAGTTCAAATAAGTTCAAAAAAATGAAATCCCTTTGTAACAGACGAGTTTCGTGATGAAACCGTGATACTTCGAAAGAGATTGTCCGTTTTGTACACGAAGTGCATCCAGTTTTTGTCGTAACCCTCTCTACTTTCTTGCACATGCTATGTGGGTGAAATGATGATACCATGCCAACTTTCAACCTTTTCAGAGTTCATTTCAAATGCTTTTCAATTTCATAGTCTTATAGCTCAAAATAATCACTAAATGCATGAAAAATAACAAATGAAGTCAGAAAGGGTTGAAAATTGATGATATGGCTTTGAATGGTGCATTTCGAACACAGAAAAACTATGGAGTTCAAATAAGTTCAAAAAAATGAAATCCCTTTGTGACAGACGAGTTTCGTGATGAAACCCTGATACTTCGAAAGAGATTGTCCGTTTTGTATACGAAGTGCATCCAGTTTTTGCCGTAACCCTCTCTACTTTCTTGCACATGCTATGTGGGTGAAATGATGATACCATGCCAACTTTCAACCTTTTCAGAGTTCATTTCAAATGCTTTTCAATTTCATAGTCTTATAGCTCAAAATAATTACTAAATGCATGAAAAATAACAAATGAAGTCAGAAAGGGTTGAAAATTGATGATGTGGCTTTGAATGGTGCATTTTGAACACAAAAAAACAATGGAGTTCAAATAAGTTCAAAAAAATGAAATCCCTTTGTAACAGACGAGTTTCGTGATGAAACCGTGATACTTCGAAAGAGATTGTCCGTTTTGTACACGAAGTGCATCCAGTTTTTTCCGTAACCCTCTCTACTTTCTTGCACATGCTATGTGGGTGAAATGATGATACCATGCCAACTTTCAACCTTTTCAGAGTTCATTTCAAATGCTTTTCAATTTCATAGTCTTATAGCTCAAAATAATTACTAAATGCATGAAAAATAACAAATGAAGTCAGAAAGGGTTGAAAATTGATGATGTGGCTTTGAATGGTGCATTTCGAACACAAAAAGACAATGGAGTTCAAATAAGTTCAAAAAATGAAATCCCTTTGTAACAGACGAGTTTCGTGATGAAACCGTGATACTTCGAAAGAGATTGTCCGTTTTGTACACGAAGTGCATCCAGTTTTTGTCGTAACCCTCTCTACTTTCTGCTATGTGGGTGAAATGATGATACCATGCCAACTTTCAACCTTTTCAGAGTTCATTTCAAATGCTTTTCAATTTCATAGTCTTATAGCTCAAAATAATTACTAAATGCATGAAAAATAACAAATGAAGTCAGAAAGGGTTGAAAATTGATGATGTGGCTTTGAATGGTGCATTTTGAACACAAAAAAACAATGGAGTTCAAATAAGTTCAAAAAAATGAAATCCCTTTGTAACAGACGAGTTTCGTGATGAAAACCCTGATACTTCGAAAGAGATTGTCCGTTTTGTACACGAAGTGTATCCAGCTTTTGCCGTAACCCTCTCTACTTTCTTGCACATGCTATGTGGGTGAAATGATGATACCATGCCAACTTTCAACCTTTTCAGAGTTCATTTCAAATGCTTTTCAATTTCATAGTCTTATAGCTCAAAATAATCACTAAATGCATGAAAAATAACAAATGAAGTCAGAAAGGGTTGAAAATTGATGATGTGGCTTTGAATGGTGCATTTTGAACACAGAAAAACTATGGAGTTCAAATAAGTTCAAAAAAATGAAATCCCTTTGTAACAGACGTGTTTCGTGATGAAACCCTGATACTTCGAAAGAGATTGTCCGTTTTGTACACGAAGTGCATCCAGTTTTTGCCGAAACCCTCTCTACTTTCTTGCACATGCTATGTGGGTGAAATGATGATACCATGCCAGCTTTCAACCTTTTCAGAGTTCATTTCAAATTCTTTTCAATTTCATAGTCTTATAGCTCAAAATAATCACTAAATGCATGAAAAATAACAAATGAAGTCAGAAAGGGTTGAAAATTGATGACGTGGCTTTGAATGGTGCATTTTAAACACAGAAAAACTATGGAGTTCAAATAAGTTCAAAAAATGAAATCCCTTTGTAACAGACGAGTTTCGTGATGAAACCGTGATACTTCGAAAAAGATTGTCCGTTTTGTACACGAAGTGCATCCAGTTTTTGTCGTAACCCTCTCTACTTTCTTGCACATGCTATGTGGGTGAAATGATGATACCATGCCAACTTTCAACCTTTTCAGAGTTCATTTCAAATGCATTTCAATTTCATAGTCTTATAGCTCAAAATAATCACTAAATGCATGAAAAATAACAAATGAAGTCAGAAAGGGTTGAAAATTGATGATATGGCTTTGAATGGTGCATTTCGAACACAGAAAAACTATGGAGTTCAAATAAGTTCAAAAAAATGAAATCCCTTTGTGACAGACGAGTTTCGTGATGAAACCCTGATACTTCCAAAGAGATTGTCCGTTTTGTATACGAAGTGCATCCAGTTTTTGCCGTAACCCTCTCTACTTTCTTGCACATGCTATGTGGGTGAAATGATGATACCATGCCAACTTTCAACCTTTTCAGAGTTCATTTCAAATGCTTTTCAATTTCATAGTCTTATAGCTCAAAATAATTACTAAATGCATGAAAAATAACAAATGAAGTCAGAAAGGGTTGAAAATTGATGATGTGGCTTTGAATGGTGCATTTCGAACACAAAAAACAATGGAGTTCAAATAAGTTCAAAAAAATGAAATCCCTTTGTAACAGACGAGTTTCGTGATGAAACCGTGATACTTCGAAAGAGATTGTCCGTTTTGTACACGAAGTGCATCCAGTTTTTTCCGTAACCCTCTCTACTTTCTTGCACATGCTATGTGGGTGAAATGATGATACCATGCCAACTTTCAACCTTTTCAGAGTTCATTACAAATGCTTTTCAATTTGATAGTCTTATAGCTCAAAATAATTACTAAATGCATGAAAAATAACAAATGAAGTCACAAAGGGTTGAAAATTGATGATGTGGCTTTGAATGGTGCATTTCGAACACAAAAAGACAATGGAGTTCAAATAAGTTCAAAAAATGAAATCCCTTTGTAACAGACGAGTTTCGTGATGAAACCGTGATACTTCGAAAGAGATTGTCCGTTTTGTACACGAAGTGCATCCAGTTTTTGTCGTAACCCTCTCTACTTTCTGCTATGTGGGTGAAATGATGATACCATGCCAACTTTCAACCTTTTCAGAGTTCATTTCAAATGCTTTTCAATTTCATAGTCTTATAGCTCAAAATAATTACTAAATGCATGAAAAATAACAAATGAAGTCAGAAAGGGTTGAAAATTGATGATGTGGCTTTGAATGGTGCATTTTGAACACAAAAAAACAATGGAGTTCAAATAAGTTCAAAAAAATGAAATCCCTTTGTAACAGACGAGTTTCGTGATGAAAACCCTGATACTTCGAAAGAGATTGTCCGTTTTGTACACGAAGTGCATCCAGCTTTTGCCGTAACCCTCTCTACTTTCTTGCACATGCTATGTGGGTGAAATGATGATACCATGCCAACTTTCAACCTTTTCAGAGTTCATTTCAAATGCTTTTCAATTTCATAGTCTTATAGCTCAAAATAATTACTAAATGCATGAAAAATAACAAATGAAGTCAGAAAGGGTTGAAAATTGATGATGTGGCTTTGAATGGTGCATTTTGAACACAAAAAAACAATGGAGTTCAAATAAGTTCAAAAAAATGAAATCCCTTTGTAACAGACGAGTTTCGTGATGATACCGTGATACTTCGAAAGAGATTGTCCGTTTTGTACACGAAGTGCATCCAGTTTTTGTCGTAACCCTCTCTACTTTCTTGCACATGCTATGTGGGTGAAATGATGATACCATGCCAACTTTCAACCTTTTCAGAGTTCATTTCAAATGCATTTCAATTTCATAGTCTTATAGCTCAAAATAATCACTAAATGCATGAAAAATAACAAATGAAGTCAGAAAGGGTTGAAAATTGATGATATGGCTTTGAATGGTGCATTTCGAACACAGAAAAACTATGGAGTTCAAATAAGTTCAAAAAAATGAAATCCCTTTGTGACAGACGAGTTTCGTGATGAAACCCTGATACTTCGAAAGAGATTGTCCGTTTTGTATACGAAGTGCATCCAGTTTTTGCCGTAACCCTCTCTACTTTCTTGCACATGCTATGTGGGTGAAATGATGATACCATGCCAACTTTCAACCTTTTCAGAGTTCATTTCAAATGCTTTTCAATTTCATAGTCTTATAGCTCAAAATAATTACTAAATGCATGAAAAATAACAAATGAAGTCAGAAAGGGTTGAAAATTGATGATGTGGCTTTGAATGGTGCATTTCGAACACAAAAAACAATGGAGTTCAAATAAGTTCAAAAAAATGAAATCCCTTTGTAACAGACGAGTTTCGTGATGAAACCGTGATACTTCGAAAGAGATTGTCCGTTTTGTACACGAAGTGCATCCAGTTTTTTCCGTAACCCTCTCTACTTTCTTGCACATGCTATGTGGGTGAAATGATGATACCATGCCAACTTTCAACCTTTTCAGAGTTCATTACAAATGCTTTTCAATTTGATAGTCTTATAGCTCAAAATAATTACTAAATGCATGAAAAATAACAAATGAAGTCAGAAAGGGTTGAAAATTGATGATGTGGCTTTGAATGGTGCATTTCGAACACAAAAAGACAATGGAGTTCAAATAAGTTCAAAAAATGAAATCCCTTTGTAACAGACGAGTTTCGTGATGAAACCGTGATACTTCGAAAGAGATTGTCCGTTTTGTACACGAAGTGCATCCAGTTTTTGTCGTAACCCTCTCTACTTTCTGCTATGTGGGTGAAATGATGATACCATGCCAACTTTCAACCTTTTCAGAGTTCATTTCAAATGCTTTTCAATTTCATAGTCTTATAGCTCAAAATAATTACTAAATGCATGAAAAATAACAAATGAAGTCAGAAAGGGTTGAAAATTGATGATGTGGCTTTGAATGGTGCATTTTGAACACAAAAAAACAATGGAGTTCAAATAAGTTCAAAAAAATGAAATCCCTTTGTAACAGACGAGTTTCGTGATGAAAACCCTGATACTTCGAAAGAGATTGTCCGTTTTGTACACGAAGTGCATCCAGCTTTTGCCGTAACCCTCTCTACTTTCTTGCACATGCTATGTGGGTGAAATGATGATACCATGCCAACTTTCAACCTTTTCAGAGTTCATTTCAAATGCTTTTCAATTTCATAGTCTTATAGCTCAAAATAATCACTAAATGCATGAAAAATAACAAATGAAGTCAGAAAGGGTTGAAAATTGATGATGTCGCTTTGAATGGTGCATTTTGAACACAGAAAAACTATGGAGTTCAAATAAATTCAAAAAAATGAAATCCCTTTGTAACAGACGTGTTTCGTGATGAAACCCTGATACTTCGAAAGAGATTGTCCGTTTTGTACACGAAGTGCATCCAGTTTTTGCCGAAACCCTCTCTACTTTCTTGCACATGCTATGTGGGTGAAATGATGATACCATGCCAACTTTCAACCTTTTCAGAGTTCATTTCAAATGCTTTTCAATTTCATAGTCTTATAGCTCAAAATAATTACTAAATGCATGAAAAATAACAAATGAAGTCAGAAAGGGTTGAAAATTGATGATGTGGCTTTGAATGGTGCATTTTGAACACAAAAAAACAATGGAGTTCAAATAAGTTCAAAAAAATGAAATCCCTTTGTAACAGACGAGTTTCGTGATGAAAACCCTGATACTTCGAAAGAGATTGTCCGTTTTGTACACGAAGTGCATCCAGCTTTTGCCGTAACCCTCTCTACTTTCTTGCACATGCTATGTGGGTGAAATGATGATACCATGCCAACTTTCAACCTTTTCAGAGTTCATTTCAAATGCTTTTCAATTTCATAGTCTTATAGCTCAAAATAATCACTAAATGCATGAAAAATAACAAATGAAGTCAGAAAGGGTTGAAAATTGATGATGTCGCTTTGAATGGTGCATTTTGAACACAGAAAAACTATGGAGTTCAAATAAGTTCAAAAAAATGAAATCCCTTTGTAACAGACGTGTTTCGTGATGAAACCCTGATACTTCGAAAGAGATTGTCCGTTTTGTACACGAAGTGCATCCAGTTTTTGCCGAAACCCTCTCTACTTTCTTGCACATGCTATGTGGGTGAAATGATGATACCATGCCAACTTTCAACCTTTTCAGAGTTCATTTCAAATTCTTTTCAATTTCATAGTCTTATAGCTCAAAATAATCACTAAATGCATGAAAAATAACAAATGAAGTCAGAAAGGGTTGAAAATTGATGATGTCGCTTTGAATGGTGCATTTTGAACACAGAAAAACTATGGAGTTCAAATAAGTTCAAAAAAATGAAATCCCTTTGTAACAGACGTGTTTCGTGATGAAACCGTGATACTTCGAAAGAGATTGTCCGTTTTGTACACGAAGTGCATCCAGTTCTTGCCGAAACCCTCTCTACTTTCTTGCACATGCTATGTGGGTGAAATGATGATACCATGCCAACTTTCAACCTTTTCAGAGTTCATTTCAAATTCTTTTCAATTTCATAGTCTTATAGCTCAAAATAATCACTAAATGCATGAAAAATAACAAATGAAGTCAGAAAGGGTTGAAAATTGATGATGTCGCTTTGAATGGTGCATTTTGAACACAGAAAAACTATGGAGTTCAAATAAGTTCAAAAAAATGAAATCCCTTTGTAACAGACGTGTTTCGTGATGAAACCCTGATACTTCGAAAGAGATTGTCCGTTTTGTACACGAAGTGCATCCAGTTTTTGCCGAAACCCTCTCTACTTTCTTGCACATGCTATGTGGGTGAAATGATGATACCATGCCAACTTTCAACCTTTTCAGAGTTCATTTCAAATTCTTTTCAATTTCATAGTCTTATAGCTCAAAATAATCACTAAATGCATGAAAAATAACAAATGAAGTCAGAAAGGGTTGAAAATTGATGACGTGGCTTTGAATGGTGCATTTTAAACACAGAAAAACTATGGAGTTCAAATAAGTTCAAAATATGAAATCCCTTTGTAACAGACGAGTTTCGTGATGAAACCGTGATACTTCGAAAGAGATTGTCCGTTTTGTACACGAAGTGCATCCAGTTTTTGTCGTAACCCTCTCTACTTTCTGCTATGTGGGTGAAATGATGATACCATGCCAACTTTCAACCTTTTCAGAGTTCATTTCAAATGCTTTTCAATTTCATAGTCTTATAGCTCAAAATAATTACTAAATGCATGAAAAATAACAAATGAAGTTAGAAAGGGTTGAAAATTGATGATGTGGCTTTGAATGGTGCATTTTGAACACAAAAAAACAATGGAGTTCAAATAAGTTCAAAAAAATGAAATCCCTTTGTAACAGACGAGTTTCGTGATGAAAACCCTGATACTTCGAAAGAGATTGTCCGTTTTGTACAGGAAGTGCATCCAGCTTTTTATGTAACCCTCTCTACTTTCTTGCACATGCTATGTGGGTGAAATGATGATACCATGCCAACTTTCAACCTTTTCAGAGTTCATTTCAAATGCTTTTCAATTTCATAGTCTTATAGCTCAAAATAATCACTAAATGCATGAAAAATAACAAATGAAGTCAGAAAGGGTTGAAAATTGATGATGTCGCTTTGAATGGTGCATTTTGAACACAGAAAAACTATGGAGTTCAAATAAGTTCAAAAAAATGAAATCCCTTTGTAACAGACGTGTTTCGTGATGAAACCCTGATACTTCGAAAGAGATTGTCCGTTTTGTACACGAAGTGCATCCAGTTTTTGCCGAAACCCTCTCTACTTTCTTGCACATGCTATGTGGGTGAAATGATGATACCATGCCAACTTTCAACCTTTTCAGAGTTCATTTCAAATGCTTTTCAATTTCATAGTCTTATAGCTCAAAATAATCACTAAATGCATGAAAAATAACAAATGAAGTCAGAAAGGGTTGAAAATTGATGACGTGGCTTTGAATGGTGCATTTTAAACACAGAAAAACTATGTAGTTCAAATAAGTTCAAAATATGAAATCCCTTTGTAACAGACGAGTTTCGTGATGAAACCGTGATACTTCGAAAGAGATTGTCCGTTTTGTACACGAAGTGCATCCAGTTTTTGTCGTAACCCTCTCTACTTTCTTGCACATGCTATGTGGGTGAAATGATGAAACAATGCCAACTTTCAACCTTTTGAGAGCTCATTTCAAATGCTTTTCAATTTCATAGTCTTATAGCTCAAAATAATTACTAAATGCATGAAAAATAACAAATGAAGTCAGAAAGGGTTGAAAATTGATGATGTGGCTTTGAATGGTGCATTTTGAACACAAAAAAACAATGGAGTTCAAATAAGTTCAAAAAAATGAAATCCCTTTGTAACAGACGAGTTTCGTGATGATACCGTGATACTTCGAAAGAGATTGTCCGTTTTGTACACGAAGTGCATCCAGTTTTTGTCGTAACCCTCTCTACTTTCTGCTATGTGGGTGAAATGATGATACCATGCCAACTTTCAACCTTTTCAGAGTTCATTTCAAATGCTTTTCAATTTCATAGTCTTATAGCTCAAAATAATTACTAAATGCATGAAAAATAACAAATGAAGTTAGAAAGGGTTGAAAATTGATGATGTGGCTTTGAATGGTGCATTTTGAACACAAAAAAACAATGGAGTTCAAATAAGTTCAAAAAAATGAAATCCCTTTGTAACAGACGAGTTTCGTGATGAAAACCCTGATACTTCGAAAGAGATTGTCCGTTTTGTACAGGAAGTGCATCCAGCTTTTTATGTAACCCTCTCTACTTTCTTGCACATGCTATGTGGGTGAAATGATGATACCATGCCAACTTTCAACCTTTTCAGAGTTCATTTCAAATGCTTTTCAATTTCATAGTCTTATAGCTCAAAATAATCACTAAATGCATGAAAAATAACAAATGAAGTCAGAAAGGGTTGAAAATTGATGATGTCGCTTTGAATGGTGCATTTTGAACACAGAAAAACTATGGAGTTCAAATAAGTTCAAAAAAATGAAATCCCTTTGTAACAGACGTGTTTCGTGATGAAACCCTGATACTTCGAAAGAGATTGTCCGTTTTGTACACGAAGTGCATCCAGTTTTTGCCGAAACCCTCTCTACTTTCTTGCACATGCTATGTGGGTGAAATGATGATACCATGCCAACTTTCAACCTTTTCAGAGTTCATTTCAAATGCTTTTCAATTTCATAGTCTTATAGCTCAAAATAATCACTAAATGCATGAAAAATAACAAATGAAGTCAGAAAGGGTTGAAAATTGATGACGTGGCTTTGAATGGTGCATTTTAAACACAGAAAAACTATGTAGTTCAAATAAGTTCAAAATATGAAATCCCTTTGTAACAGACGAGTTTCGTGATGAAACCGTGATACTTCGAAAGAGATTGTCCGTTTTGTACACGAAGTGCATCCAGTTTTTGTCGTAACCCTCTCTACTTTCTTGCACATGCTATGTGGGTGAAATGATGAAACAATGCCAACTTTCAACCTTTTGAGAGCTCATTTCAAATGCTTTTCAATTTCATAGTCTTATAGCTCAAAATAATTACTAAATGCATGAAAAATAACAAATGAAGTCAGAAAGGGTTGAAAATTGATGATGTGGCTTTGAATGGTGCATTTTGAACACAAAAAAACAATGGAGTTCAAATAAGTTCAAAAAAATGAAATCCCTTTGTAACAGACGAGTTTCGTGATGATACCGTGATACTTCGAAAGAGATTGTCCGTTTTGTACACGAAGTGCATCCAGTTTTTGTCGTAACCCTCTCTACTTTCTTGCACATGCTATGTGGGTGAATTGATGATACCATGCCAACTTTCAACCTTTTCAGAGTTCATTTCAAATGCTTTTCAATTTCATAGTCTTATAGCTCAAAATAATCAGTAAATGCATGAAAAATAACAAATGAAGTCAGAAAGGGTTGAAAATTGATGATATGGCTTTGAATGGTGCATTTCGAACACAGAAAAACTATGGAGTTCAAATAAGTTCAAAAAAATGAAATCCCTTTGTAACAGACGAGTTTCGTGATGAAACCCTGATACTTCGAAAGAGATTGTCCGTTTTGTATACGAAGTGCATCCAGTTTTTGCCGTAACCCTCTCTACTTTCTTGCACATGCTATGTGGGTGAAATGATGATACCATGCCAACTTTCAACCTTTTCAGAGTTCATTTCAAATGCTTTTCAATTTCATAGTCTTATAGCTCAAAATAATTACTAAATGCATGAAAAATAACAAATGAAGTTAGAAAGGGTTGAAAATTGATGATGTGGCTTTGAATGGTGCATTTCGAACACAAAAAAACAATGGAGTTCAAATAAGTTCAAAAAAATGAAATCCCTTTGTAACAGACGAGTTTCGTGATGAAACCGTGATACTTCGAAAGAGATTGTCCGTTTTGTACACGAAGTGCATCCAGTTTTTGTCGTAACCCTCTCTACTTTCTTGCACATGCTACGTGGGTGAAATGATGATACCATGCCAACTTTCAACCTTTTCAGAGTTCATTTCAAATGCTTTTCAATTTCATAGTCTTATAGCTCAAAATAATCACTAAATGCATGAAAAATAACAAATGAAGTCAGAAAGGGTTGAAAATTGATGATATGGCTTTGAATGGTGCATTTCGAACACAGAAAAACTATGGAGTTCAAATAAGTTCAAAAAAATGAAATCCCTTTGTAACAGACGAGTTTCGTGATGAAACCCTGATACTTCGAAAGAGATTGTCCGTTTTGTATACGAAGTGCATCCAGTTTTTGCCGTAACCCTCTCTACTTTCTTGCACATGCTATGTGGGTGAAATGATGATACCATGCCAACTTTCAACCTTTTCAGAGTTCATTTCAAATGCTTTTCAATTTCATAGTCTTATAGCTCAAAATAATTACTAAATGCATGAAAAATAACAAATGAAGTCAGAAAGGGTTGAAAATTGATGATGTGGCTTTGAATGGTGCATTTTGAACACAAAAAAACAATGGAGTTCAAATAAGTTCAAAAAAATGAAATCCCTTTGTAACAGACGAGTTTCGTGATGAAAACCCTGATACGTCGAAAGAGATTGTCCGTTTTGTACAGGAAGTGCATCCAGCTTTTGATGTAACCCTCTCTACTTTCTTGCACATGCTATGTGGGTGAAATGATGATACCATGCCAACTTTCAACCTTTTCAGAGTTCATTTCAAATGCTTTTCAATTTCATAGTCTTATAGCTCAAAATAATCACTAAATGCATGAAAAATAACAAATGAAGTCAGAAAGGGTTGAAAATTGATGATGTCGCTTTGAATGGTGCATTTTGAACAAAGAAAAACTATGGAGTTCAAATAAGTTCAAAAAAATGAAATCCCTTTGTAACAGACGTGTTTCGTGATGAAACCCTGATACTTCGAAAGAGATTGTCCGTTTTGTACACGAAGTGCATCCAGTTTTTGCCGAAACCCTCTCTACTTTCTTGCACATGCTATGCGGGTGAAATGATGATACCATGCCAACTTTCAACCTTTTCAGAGTTCATTTCAAATTCTTTTCAATTTCATAGTCTTATAGCTCAAAATAATCACTAAATGCATGAAAAATAACAAATGAAGTCAGAAAGGGTTGAAAATTGATGACGTGGCTTTGAATGGTGCATTTTAAACACAGAAAAACTTTGGAGTTCAAATAAGTTCAAAATATGAAATCCCTTTGTAACAGACGAGTTTCGTGATGAAACCGTGATACTTCGAAAGAGATTGTCCGTTTTGTACACGAAGTGCATCCAGTTTTTGTCGTAAACCTCTCTACTTTCTTGCACATGCTATGTGGGTGAAATGATGAAACCATGCCAACTTTCAACCTTTTCAGAGCTCATTTCAAATGCTTTTCAATTTCATAGTCTTATAGCTCAAAATAATTACTAAATGCATGAAAAATAACAAATGAAGTCAGAAAGGGTTGAAAATTGATGATGTGGCTTTGAATGGTGCATTTTGAACACAAAAAAACAATGGAGTTCAAATAAGTTCAAAAAAATGAAATCCCTTTGTAACAGACGAGTTTCGTGATGATACCGTGATACTTCGAAAGAGATTGTCCGTTTTGTACACGAAGTGCATCTAGTTTTTGTCGTAACCCTCTCTACTTTCTTGCACATGCTATGTGGGTGAATTGATGATACCATGCCAACTTTCAACCTTTTCAGAGTTCATTTCAAATGCTTTTCAATTTCATAGTCTTATAGCTCAAAATAATCAGTAAATGCATGAAAAATAACAAATGAAGTCAGAAAGGGTTGAAAATTGATGATATGGCTTTGAATGGTGCATTTCGAACACAGAAAAACTATGGAGTTCAAATAAGTTCAAAAAAATGAAATCCCTTTGTAACAGACGAGTTTCGTGATGAAACCATGATACTTCGAAAGAGATTGTCCGTTTTGTATACGAAGTGCATCCAGTTTTTGCCGTAACCCTCTCTACTTTCTTGCACATGCTATGTGGGTGAAATGATGATACCATGCCAACTTTCAACCTTTTCAGAGTTCATTTCAAATGCTTTTCAATTTCATAGTCTTATAGCTCAAAATAATTACTAAATGCATGAAAAATAACAAATGAAGTTAGAAAGGGTTGAAAATTGATGATGTGGCTTTGAATGGTGCATTTAGAACACAAAAAAACAATGGAGTTCAAATAAGTTCAAAAAAATGAAATCCCTTTGTAACAGACGAGTTTCGTGATGAAACCGTGATACTTCGAAAGAGATTGTCCGTTTTGTACACGAAGTGCATCCAGTTTTTGTCGTAACCCTCTCTACTTTCTTGCACATGCTACGTGGATGAAATGATGATACCATGCCAACTTTCAACCTTTTCAGAGTTCATTTCAAATGCTTTTCAATTTCATAGTCTTATAGCTCAAAATAATCACTAAATGCATGAAAAATAACAAATGAAGTCAGAAAGGGTTGAAAATTGATGATATGGCTTTGAATGGTGCATTTCGAACACAGAAAAACTATGGAGCTCAAATAAGTTCAAAAAAATGAAATCCCTTTGTAACAGACGAGTTTCGTGATGAAACCCTGATACTTCGAAAGAGATTGTCCGTTTTGTATACGAAGTGCATCCAGTTTTTGCCGTAAACCTCTCTACTTTCTTGCACATGCTATGTGGGTGAAATGATGATACCATGCCAACTTTCAACCTTTTCAGAGTTCATTTCAAATGCTTTTCAATTTCATAGTCTTATAGCTCAAAATAATTACTAAATGCATGAAAAATAACAAATGAAGTCAGAAAGGGTTGAAAATTGATGATGTGGCTTTGAATGGTGCATTTCTAACACAAAAAAACAATGGAGTTCAAATAAGTTCAAAAAAATGAAATCCCTTTGTAACAGACGAGTTTCGTGATGAAACCGTGATACTTCGAAAGAGATTGTCCGTTTTGTACACGAAGTGCATCCAGTTTTTTCCATAAACCTCTCTACTTTCTTGCACATGCTATGTGGGTGAAATGATGATACCATGCCAACTTTCAACCTTTTCAGAGTTCATTTCAAATGCTTTTCAATTTCATAGTCTTATAGCTCAAAATAATTACTAAATGCATGAAAAATAACAAATGAAGTCAGAAAGGGTTGAAAATTGATGATGTGGCTTTGAATGGTGCATTTTGAACACAGAAAAACTATGGAGTTCAAATAAGTTCAAAAAAATGAAATCCCTTTGTAACAGACGAGTTTCGTGATGAAACCGTGATACTTCGAAAGAGATTGTCCGTTTTGTACACGAAGTGCATCCAGTTTTTGTCGTAACCCTCTCTAGTTTCTTGCACATGCTATGTGGGTGACATGATGATACAATGCCAACTTTCAACCTTTTCAGAGTTCATTTCAAATTCTTTTCAATTTCATAGTCTTATAGCTCAAAATAATCACTAAATGCATGAAAAATAACAAATGAAGTCAGAAAGGGTTGAAAATTGATGACGTGGCTTTGAATGGTGCATTTTAAACACAGAAAAACTATGGAGTTCAAATAAGTTCAAAATATGAAATCCCTTTGTAACAGACGAGTTTCGTGATGAAACCGTGATACTTCGAAAGAGATTGTCCGTTTTGTACACGAAGTGCATCCAGTTTTTGTCGTAAACCTCTCTACTTTCTTGCACATGCTATGTGGGTGAAATGATGAAACCATGCCAACTTTCAACCTTTTCAGAGCTCATTTCAAATGCTTTTCAATTTCATAGTCTTATAGCTCAAAATAATTACTAAATGCATGAAAAATAACAAATGAAGTCAGAAAGGGTTGAAAATTGATGATGTGGCTTTGAATGGTGCATTTTGAACACAAAAAAACAATGGAGTTCAAATAAGTTCAAAAAAATGAAATCCCTTTGTAACAGACGAGTTTCGTGATGATACCGTGATACTTCGAAAGAGATTGTCCGTTTTGTACACGAAGTGCATCCAGTTTTTGTCGTAACCCTCTCTACTTTCTTGCACATGCTATGTGGGTGAATTGATGATACCATGCCAACTTTCAACCTTTTCAGAGTTCATTTCAAATGCTTTTCAATTTCATAGTCTTATAGCTCAAAATAATCAGTAAATGCATGAAAAATAATAAATGAAGTCAGAAAGGGTTGAAAATTGATGATATGGCTTTGAATGGTGCATTTCGAACACAGAAAAACTATGGAGTTCAAATAAGTTCAAAAAAATGAAATCCCTTTGTAACAGACGAGTTTCGTGATGAAACCCTGATACTTCGAAAGAGATTGTCCGTTTTGTATACGAAGTGCATCCAGTTTTTGCCGTAACCCTCTCTACTTTCTTGCACATGCTATGTGGGTGAAATGATGATACCATGCCAACTTTCAACCTTTTCAGAGTTCATTTCAAATGCTTTTCAATTTCATAGTCTTATAGCTCAAAATAATTACTAAATGCATGAAAAATAACAAATGAAGTTAGAAAGGGTTGAAAATTGATGATGTGGCTTTGAATGGTGCATTTAGAACACAAAAAAACAATGGAGTTCAAATAAGTTCAAAAAAATGAAATCCCTTTGTAACAGACGAGTTTCGTGATGAAACCGTGATACTTCGAAAGAGATTGTCCGTTTTGTACACGAAGTGCATCCAGTTTTTGTCGTAACCCTCTCTACTTTCTTGCACATGCTACGTGGATGAAATGATGATACCATGCCAACTTTCAACCTTTTCAGAGTTCATTTCAAATGCTTTTCAATTTCATAGTCTTATAGCTCAAAATAATCACTAAATGCATGAAAAATAACAAATGAAGTCAGAAAGGGTTGAAAATTGATGATATGGCTTTGAATGGTGCATTTCGAACACAGAAAAACTATGGAGCTCAAATAAGTTCAAAAAAATGAAATCCCTTTGTAACAGACGAGTTTCGTGATGAAACCCTGATACTTCGAAAGAGATTGTCCGTTTTGTATACGAAGTGCATCCAGTTTTTGCCGTAAACCTCTCTACTTTCTTGCACATGCTATGTGGGTGAAATGATGATACCATGCCAACTTTCAACCTTTTCAGAGTTCATTTCAAATGCTTTTCAATTTCATAGTCTTATAGCTCAAAATAATTACTAAATGCATGAAAAATAACAAATGAAGTCAGAAAGGGTTGAAAATTGATGATGTGGCTTTGAATGGTGCATTTCTAACACAAAAAAACAATGGAGTTCAAATAAGTTCAAAAAAATGAAATCCCTTTGTAACAGACGAGTTTCGTGATGAAACCGTGATACTTCGAAAGAGATTGTCCGTTTTGTACACGAAGTGCATCCAGTTTTTGTCGTAACCCTCTCTACTTTCTTGCACATGCTATGTGGGGGAAATGATGATACCATGCCAACTTTCAACCTTTTCAGAGTTCATTTCAAATGCTTTTCAATTTCATAGTCTTATAGCTCAAAATAATTACTAAATGCATGAAAAATAACAAATGAAGTCAGAAAGGGTTGAAAATTGATGATGTGGCTTTGAATGGTGCATTTTGAACACAAAAAAACAATGGAGTTCAAATAAGTTCAAAAAAATGAAATCCCTTTGTAACAGACGAGTTTCGTGATGAAACCGTGATACTTCGAAAGAGATTGTCCGTTTTGTACACGAAGTGCATCCAGTTTTTGTCGTAACCCTCTCTAGTTTCTTGCACATGCTATGTGGGTGACATGATGATACAATGCCAACTTTCAACCTTTTCAGAGTTCATTTCAAATGCTTTTCAATTTCATAGTCTTATAGCTCAAAACAATCAGTAAATGCATGAAAAATAACAAATGAAGTCAGAAAGGGTTGAAAATTGATGATGTGGCTTTGAATGGTGCATTTTGAACACAAAAAATCTATGGAGTTCAAATAAGTTCAAAAAAATGAAATCCCTTTGTAACAGACGAGTTTCATGATGAAACCCTGATACTTCGGCAGAGATTGTCCGTTTTGTACATGAAGTGCATCCAGTTTTTGCCGTAAACCTCTCTACTTTCTTGCACATGCTATGTGGGTGAAATGATCATACCATGCCAACTTTAAACCTTTTCAGAGTTCATTTCAAATGCTTTTCAATTTCATAGTCTTATAGCTCAAAATAATTACTAAATGCATGAAAAATAACAAATGAAGTCAGAAAGGGTTGAAAATTGATGACGTGGCTTTGAATGGTGCATTTTAAACACAAGAAAACTATGGAGTTCAAATAAGTTCAAAAAATGAAATCCCTTTGTAACAGACGAGTTTCGTGATGAAACCGTGATACTTCGAAATAGATTGTCCGTTTTGTACACGAAGTGCATCCAGTTTTTGCCGTAACCCTCTCTACTTTCTTGCACATGCTATGTGGGTGAAATGATGATACCATGCCAACTTTCAACCTTTTCAGAGTTCATTTCAAATGATTTTCAATTTCATAGTCTTATAGCTCAAAATAATCACTAAATGCATGAACAATAACAAATGAAGTCAGAAAGGGTTGAAAATTAATGATGTGGCTTTGAATGGTGCATTTTAAACACAGAAAAACTATGGATTCAAATAAGTTCAAAAAATGAAATCCCTTTGTAACAGACGAGTTTCGTGATGAAACCCTGATACTTCGAAAGAGAATGTCCGTTTTGTACACGAAGTGCATCCAGTTTTTGCCGTAACCCTCTCTACTTTCTTGCACATGCTATGTGGGTGAAATGATGATACCATGCCAACTATCAACCTTTTCAGAGTTCATTTCAAATGCTTTTCAATTTCATAGTCTTATAGCTCAAAATAATCACTAAATGCATGAAAAATAACAAATGAAGTCAGAAAGGGTTGAAAATTGATGATATGGCTTTGAATGGTGCATTTCGAACATAGAAAAACTATGGAGTTCAAATAAGTTCAAAAAAATGAAATCCCTTTGTAACAGACGAGTTTCGTGATGAAACCCTGATACTTCGAAAGAGATTGTCCGTTTTGTACACGAAGTGCATCCAGTTTTTGTCGTAACCCTCTCTACTTTCTTGCACATGCTATGTGGGTGAAATGATGATACCATGCCAACTTTCAACCTTTTCAGAGTTCATTTCAAATGCTTTTCTATTTCATAGTCTTATAGCTCAAAATAATCACTAAATGCATGAAAAATAACAAATGAAGTCAGAAAGGGTTGAAAATTGATGATGTGGCTTTGAATGGCGCATTTCGAACACAGAAAAACTATGGAGTTCAAATAAGTTCAAAAAAATGAAATCCCTTTGTAACAGACGAGTTTCGTGATGAAACCCTGATACTTCGAAAGAGATTGTCCGTTTTGTACACGAAGTGCATACGGTTTTTGCCGTAACCCTCTCTACTTACTTGCACATGCTATGTGGGTGAAATGATGATACAATGCCAACTTTCAACCTTTTCAAAGTTCATTTCAAATGCTTTTCAATTTCATAGTCTTATAGCTCAAAATAATCAGTAAATGCATGAAAAATAACAAATGAAGTCAGAAATGGTTGAAAATTGATGGTGTGGCTTTGAATGGTGCATTTTGCACACACAAAAACTATGGAGTTCAAATAAGTTCAAAAAAATGAAATCCCTTTGTAACAGACGAGTTTCGTGATGAAAACCCTGATACTTCGAAAGAGATTGTCCGTTTTGTACACGAAGTGCATCCAGTTTTTGCCGTAACCCTCTCTACTTTCTTGCACATGCTATGTGGGTGAAATGATGATACCATGCCAACTTTCAACCTTTTCAGAGTTCATTTCAAATGCTTTTCAATTTCATAGTCTTATAGCTCAAAATAATCACTAAATGCATGAAAAATAACAAATGAAGTCAGAAAGGGTTGAAAATTAATGATGTGGCTTTGAATGGTGCATTTTAAACACAGAAAAACTATGGATTTCAAATAAGTTCAAAAAATGAAATCCCTTTGTAACAGACGAGTTTCGTGATGAGACCCTGATACTTCGAAAGAGATTGTCCGTTTTGTACACGAAGTGCATCCAGTTTTTGCCGTAACCCACTCTACTTTCTTGCACATGCTATGTGGGTGAAATGATGATACCATGCCAACTTTCAACCTTTTCAGAGTTCATTTCAAATGCTTTTCAATTTCATAGTCTTATAGCTCAAAATAATCACTAAATGCATGAAAAATAACAAATGAAGTCAGAAAGGGTTGAAAATTGATGATATGGCTTTGAATGGTGCATTTCGAACACAGAAAAACTATGGAGCTCAAATAAGTTCAAAAAAATGAAATCCCTTTGTAACAGACGAGTTTCGTGATGAAACCCTGATACTTCGAAAGAGATTGTCCGTTTTGTATACGAAGTGCATCCAGTTTTTGCCGTAAACCTCTCTACTTTCTTGCACATGCTATGTGGGTGAAATGATGATACCATGCCAACTTTCAACCTTTTCAGAGTTCATTTCAAATGCTTTTCAATTTCATAGTCTTATAGCTCAAAATAATTACTAAATGCATGAAAAATAACAAATGAAGTCAGAAAGGGTTGAAAATTGATGATGTGGCTTTGAATGGTGCATTTCTAACACAAAAAAACAATGGAGTTCAAATAAGTTCAAAAAAATGAAATCCCTTTGTAACAGACGAGTTTCGTGATGAAACCGTGATACTTCGAAAGAGATTGTCCGTTTTGTACACGAAGTGCATCCAGTTTTTGTCGTAACCCTCTCTACTTTCTTGCACATGCTATGTGGGGGAAATGATGATACCATGCCAACTTTCAACCTTTTCAGAGTTCATTTCAAATGCTTTTCAATTTCATAGTCTTATAGCTCAAAATAATTACTAAATGCATGAAAAATAACAAATGAAGTCAGAAAGGGTTGAAAATTGATGATGTGGCTTTGAATGGTGCATTTTGAACACAAAAAAACAATGGAGTTCAAATAAGTTCAAAAAAATGAAATCCCTTTGTAACAGACGAGTTTCGTGATGAAACCGTGATACTTCGAAAGAGATTGTCCGTTTTGTACACGAAGTGCATCCAGTTTTTGTCGTAACCCTCTCTAGTTTCTTGCACATGCTATGTGGGTGACATGATGATACAATGCCAACTTTCAACCTTTTCAGAGTTCATTTCAAATGCTTTTCAATTTCATAGTCTTATAGCTCAAAACAATCAGTAAATGCATGAAAAATAACAAATGAAGTCAGAAAGGGTTGAAAATTGATGATGTGGCTTTGAATGGTGCATTTTGAACACAAAAAATCTATGGAGTTCAAATAAGTTCAAAAAAATGAAATCCCTTTGTAACAGACGAGTTTCATGATGAAACCCTGATACTTCGGCAGAGATTGTCCGTTTTGTACATGAAGTGCATCCAGTTTTTGCCGTAAACCTCTCTACTTTCTTGCACATGCTATGTGGGTGAAATGATCATACCATGCCAACTTTAAACCTTTTCAGAGTTCATTTCAAATGCTTTTCAATTTCATAGTCTTATAGCTCAAAATAATTACTAAATGCATGAAAAATAACAAATGAAGTCAGAAAGGGTTGAAAATTGATGACGTGGCTTTGAATGGTGCATTTTAAACACAAGAAAACTATGGAGTTCAAATAAGTTCAAAAAATGAAATCCCTTTGTAACAGACGAGTTTCGTGATGAAACCGTGATACTTCGAAATAGATTGTCCGTTTTGTACACGAAGTGCATCCAGTTTTTGCCGTAACCCTCTCTACTTTCTTGCACATGCTATGTGGGTGAAATGATGATACCATGCCAACTTTCAACCTTTTCAGAGTTCATTTCAAATGATTTTCAATTTCATAGTCTTATAGCTCAAAATAATCACTAAATGCATGAACAATAACAAATGAAGTCAGAAAGGGTTGAAAATTAATGATGTGGCTTTGAATGGTGCATTTTAAACACAGAAAAACTATGGATTCAAATAAGTTCAAAAAATGAAATCCCTTTGTAACAGACGAGTTTCGTGATGAAACCCTGATACTTCGAAAGAGAATGTCCGTTTTGTACACGAAGTGCATCCAGTTTTTGCCGTAACCCTCTCTACTTTCTTGCACATGCTATGTGGGTGAAATGATGATACCATGCCAACTATCAACCTTTTCAGAGTTCATTTCAAATGCTTTTCAATTTCATAGTCTTATAGCTCAAAATAATCACTAAATGCATGAAAAATAACAAATGAAGTCAGAAAGGGTTGAAAATTGATGATATGGCTTTGAATGGTGCATTTCGAACATAGAAAAACTATGGAGTTCAAATAAGTTCAAAAAAATGAAATCCCTTTGTAACAGACGAGTTTCGTGATGAAACCCTGATACTTCGAAAGAGATTGTCCGTTTTGTACACGAAGTGCATCCAGTTTTTGTCGTAACCCTCTCTACTTTCTTGCACATGCTATGTGGGTGAAATGATGATACCATGCCAACTTTCAACCTTTTCAGAGTTCATTTCAAATGCTTTTCTATTTCATAGTCTTATAGCTCAAAATAATCACTAAATGCATGAAAAATAACAAATGAAGTCAGAAAGGGTTGAAAATTGATGATGTGGCTTTGAATGGCGCATTTCGAACACAGAAAAACTATGGAGTTCAAATAAGTTCAAAAAAATGAAATCCCTTTGTAACAGACGAGTTTCGTGATGAAACCCTGATACTTCGAAAGAGATTGTCCGTTTTGTACACGAAGTGCATACGGTTTTTGCCGTAACCCTCTCTACTTACTTGCACATGCTATGTGGGTGAAATGATGATACAATGCCAACTTTCAACCTTTTCAAAGTTCATTTCAAATGCTTTTCAATTTCATAGTCTTATAGCTCAAAATAATCAGTAAATGCATGAAAAATAACAAATGAAGTCAGAAATGGTTGAAAATTGATGGTGTGGCTTTGAATGGTGCATTTTGCACACACAAAAACTATGGAGTTCAAATAAGTTCAAAAAAATGAAATCCCTTTGTAACAGACGAGTTTCGTGATGAAAACCCTGATACTTCGAAAGAGATTGTCCGTTTTGTACACGAAGTGCATCCAGTTTTTGCCGTAACCCTCTCTACTTTCTTGCACATGCTATGTGGGTGAAATGATGATACCATGCCAACTTTCAACCTTTTCAGAGTTCATTTCAAATGCTTTTCAATTTCATAGTCTTATAGCTCAAAATAATCACTAAATGCATGAAAAATAACAAATGAAGTCAGAAAGGGTTGAAAATTAATGATGTGGCTTTGAATGGTGCATTTTAAACACAGAAAAACTATGGATTTCAAATAAGTTCAAAAAATGAAATCCCTTTGTAACAGACGAGTTTCGTGATGAGACCCTGATACTTCGAAAGAGATTGTCCGTTTTGTACACGAAGTGCATCCAGTTTTTGCCGTAACCCACTCTACTTTCTTGCACATGCTATGTGGGTGAAATGATGATACCATGCCAACTTTCAACCTTTTCAGAGTTCATTTCAAATGCTTTTCAATTTCATAGTCTTATAGCTCAAAATAATCACTAAATGCATGAAAAATAACAAATGAAGTCAGAAAGGGTTGAAAATTGATGATATGGCTTTGAATGGTGCATTTCGAACACAGAAAAACTATGGAGTTCAAATAAGTTCAAAAAAATGAAATCCCTTTGTAATAGACGAGTTTCGTGATGAAACCCTGATACTTCGAAAGAGATTGTCCGTTTTGTACACAAAGTGCATCCAGTTTTTTCCGTAACCCTCTCTACTTTCTTGCACATGCTATGTGGGTGAAATGATGATACCATGCCAACTTTCAACCTTTTCAGAGTTCATTTCAAATGCTTTTCAATTTCATAGTCTTATAGCTCAAAATAATTACTAAATGCATGAAAAATAACAAATGAAGTCAGAAAGGGTTGAAAATTGAAGATGTGGCTTTGAATGGTGCATTTCGAACAAAAAAAAACAATGGAGTTCAAATAAGTTCAAAAAATGAAATCCCTTTGTAACAGATGAGTTTCGTGATGAAACCCTGATACTTCGAAAGAGATTGTCCGTTTTGTACACGAAGTGCATCCAGTTTTTTCCGTAAACCTCTCTACTTTCTTGCACATGCTATGTGGGTGAAATGATGATACCATGCCAACTTTCAACCTTTTCAGAGTTCATTTCAAATGCTTTTCAATTTCATAGTCTTATAGCTCAAAATAATTACTAAATGCATGAAAAATAACAAATGAAGTCAGAAAGGGTTGAAAATTGATGATGTGGCTTTGAATGGTGCATTTCGAACACAAAAAATCAATGGAGTTCAAATAAGTTCAAAAAAATGAAATCCCTTTGTAACAGACGAGTTTCGTGATGAAACCGTGATACTTCGAAAGAGATTGTCCGTTTTGTACACGAAGTGCATCCAGTTTTTGTCGTAACCCTCTCTACTTTCTTGCACATGCTATGTGGGTGAAATGATGATACCATGCCAACTTTAAACCTTTTCAGAGTTCATTTCAAATGCTTTTCAATTTCATAGTCTTATAGCTCAAAATAATTACTAAATGCATGAAAAATAACAAATGAAGTCTGAAAGGGTTGAAAATTGATGATGTGGCTTTGAATGGTGCATTTTGAACACAAAAAAACAATGGAGTTCAAATAAGTTCAAAAAAATGAAATCCCTTTGTAACAGACGAGTTTCGTGATGAAACCGTGATACTTCGAAAGAGATTGTCCGTTTTGTACATGAAGTGCATCCAGTTTTTGTCGTAACCCTCTCTACTTTCTTGCACATGCTATGTGGGTGACATGATGATACAATGCCAACTTTCAACCTTTTCAGAGTTCATTTCAAATGCTTTTCAATTTCATAGTCTTATAGCTCAAAATAATCAGTAAATGCATGAAAAATAACAAATGAAGTCAGAAAGGGTTGAAAATTGATGATGTGGCTTTGAATGGTGCATTTTGAACACATAAAATCTATGGAGTTCAAATAAGTTCAAAAAAATGAAATCCCTTTGTAACAGACGAGTTTCATGATGAAACCCTGATACTTCGGAAGAGATTGTCCGTTTTGTACACGAAGTGCATCCAGTTTTTGCCGTAAACCTCTCTACTTTCTTGCACATGCTATGTGGGTGAAATGATGATACCATGCCAACTTTCAACCTTTTCAGAGTTCATTTCAAATGCTTTTCAATTTCATAGTCTTATAGCTCAAAATAATTACTAAATGCATGAAAAATAACAAATGAAGTCAGAAAGGGTTGAAAATTGATGACGTGGCTTTGAATGGTGCATTTTAAACACAAAAAAACTATGGAGTTCAAATAAGTTCAAAAAATGAAATCTCTTTGTAACAGACGAGTTTCGTGATGAAACCGTGATACTTCGAAAGAGATTGTCCGTTTTGTACACGAAGTGCATCCAGTTTTTGCCGTAACCCTCTCTACTTTCTTGCACATGCTATGTGGGTGAAATGATGATACCATGCCAACTTTCAACCTTTTCAGAGTTCATTTCAAATGCTTTTCAATTTCATAGTCTTATAGCTCAAAATAATCACTAAATGCATGAAAAATAACAAATGAACTCAGAAAGGGTTGAAAATTAATGATGTGGCTTTGAATGGTGCATTTTAAACACAGAAAAACTATGGAGTTCAAATAAGTTCAAAAAAATGAAATCCCTTTTTAATAGAGGAGTTTCGTGATGAAAACCCTGATACTTCGAAAGAGATTGTCCGTTTTGTACACGAAGTGCATCCAGTTTTTGCCGTAACCCTCTCTACTTTCTTGCAAATGCTATGTGGGTGACATGATGATACCATGCCAACTTTCAACCTTTTCAGAGTTCATTTCAAATGCTTTTCAATTTCATAGTCTTATAGCTCAAAATAATCAGTAAATGCATGAAAAATAACAAATGAAGTCAGAAAGGGTTGAAAATTGATGATGTAGCTTTGAATGGTGCATTTTGAACACATAAAATCTATGGAGTTCAAATAAGTTCAAAAAAATGAAATCCCTTTGTAACAGACGAGTTTCATGATGAAACCCTGATACTTCGGAAGAGATTGTCCGTTTTGTACACGAAGTGCATCCAGTTTTTGCCGTAACCCTCTCTACTTTCTTGCACATGCTATGTGGGTGAAATGATGATACCATGCCAACTTTCAACCTTTTCAGAGTTCATTTCAAATGCTTTTCAATTTCATAGTCTTATAGCTCAAAATAATCACTAAATGCATGAAAAATAACAAATGAAGTCAGAAAGGGTTGAAAATTGATGATGTGGCTTTGAATGGTGCATTTCGAACACAGAAAAACTATGGAGTTCAAATAAGTTCAAAAAAATGAAATCCCTTTGTAACAGACGAGTTTCGTGATGAAACCCTGATACTTCGAAAGAGATTGTCCGTTTTGTACACGAAGTGCATCCAGTTTTTTCCGTAACCCTCTCTACTTTCTTGCACATGCTATGTGGGTGAAATGATGATACCATGCCAACTTTCAACCTTTTCAGAGTTCATTTCAAATGCTTTTCAATTTCATAGTCTTATAGCTCAAAATAATCAGTAAATGCATGAAAAATAACAAATGAAGTCAGAAAGGGTTGAAAATTGATGATATGGCTTTGAATGGTGCATTTCGAACACAGAAAAACTATGGAGTTCAAATAAGTTCAAAAAAATGAAATCCCTTTGTAATAGACGAGTTTCGTGATGAAACCCTGATACTTCGAAAGAGATTGTCCGTTTTGTACACAAAGTGCATCCAGTTTTTTCCGTAACCCTCTCTACTTTCTTGCACATGCTATGTGGGTGAAATGATGATACCATGCCAACTTTCAACCTTTTCAGAGTTCATTTCAAATGCTTTTCAATTTCATAGTCTTATAGCTCAAAATAATTACTAAATGCATGAAAAATAACAAATGAAGTCAGAAAGGGTTGAAAATTGATGATGTGGCTTTGAATGGTGCATTTCGAACACAAAAAGACAATGGAGTTCAAATAAGTTCAAAAAAATGAAATCCCTTTGTAACAGACGAGTTTCGTGATCAAACCGTGATACTTCGAAAGAGATTGTCCGTTTTGTACACGAAGTGCATCCAGTTTTTGCCGTAACCCTCTCTACTTTCATGCACATGCTATGTGGGTGAAATGATGATACCATGCCAACTTTCAACCTTTTCAGAGTTCATTTCAAATGCTTTTCAATTTCATAGTCTTATAGCTCAAAATAATCACTAAATGCGTGAAAAATAACAAATGAAGTCAGAAAGGGTTGAAAATTGATGATATGGCTTTGAATGGTGCATTTCGAACACAGAAAAACTATGGAGTTCAAATAAGTTCAAAAAAATGAAATCCCTTTGAAACAGACGAGTTTCGTGATGAAACCCTGATACTTCAAAAGAGATTGTCCGTTTTGTACACGAAGTGCATCCAGTTTTTGCCGTAACCCTCTCTACTTTCTTGCACATGCTATGTGGGTGAAATGATGATACCATGCCAACTTTCAACCTTTTCAGAGTTCATTTCAAATGCTTTTCAATTTCATAGTCTTATAGCTCAAAATAATCACTAAATGCATGAAAAATAACAAATGAACTCAGAAAGGGTTGAAAATTAATGATGTGGCTTTGAATGGTGCATTTTAAACACAGAAAAACTATGGAGTTCAAATAAGTTCAAAAAAATGAAATCCCTTTTTAATAGACGAGTTTCGTGATGAAAACCCTGATACTTCGAAAGAGATTGTCCGTTTTGTACACGAAGTGCATCCAGTTTTTGCCGTAACCCTCTCTACTTTCTTGCACATGCTATGTGGGTGAAATGATGATACCATGCCAACTTTCAACCTTTTCAGAGTTCATTTCAAATGCTTTTCAATTTCATAGTCTTATAGCTCAAAATAATCACTAAATGCATGAAAAATAACAAATGAAGTCAGAAAGGGTTGAAAATTAATGATGTGGCTTTGAATGGTGCATTTTAAACACAGAAAAACTATGGATTTCAAATAAGTTCAAAAAATGAAATCCCTTTGTAACAGACGAGTTTCGTGATGAAACCCTGATACTTCGAAAGAGATTGTCCGTTTTGTACACGAAGTGCATCCAGTTTTTGCCGTAACCCTCTCTACTTTCTTGCACATGCTATGTGGGTGAAATGATGATACCATGCCAACTTTCAACCTTTTCAGAGTTCATTTCAAATGCTTTTCAATTTCATAGTCTTATAGCTCAAAATAATCAGTAAATGCATGAAAAATAACAAATGAAGTCAGAAAGGGTTGAAAATTGATGATATGGCTTTGAATGGTGCATTTCGAACACAGAAAAACTATGGAGTACAAATAAGTTCAAAAAAATGAAATCCCTTTGTAATAGACGAGTTTCGTGATGAAACCCTGATACTTCGAAAGAGATTGTCCGTTTTGTACACAAAGTGCATCCAGTTTTTTCCGTAACCCTCTCTACTTTCTTGCACATGCTATGTGGGTGAAATGATGATACCATGCCAACTTTCAACCTTTTCAGAGTTCATTTCAAATGCTTTTCAATTTCATAGTCTTATAGCTCAAAATAATTACTAAATGCATGAAAAATAACAAATGAAGTCAGAAAGGGTTGAAAATTGATGATGTGTCTTTGAATGGTGCATTTCGAACACAAAAGACAATGGAGTTCAAATAAGTTCAAAAAAATGAAATCCCTTTGTAACAGACGAGTTTCGTGATCAAACCGTGATACTTCGAAAGAGATTGTCCGTTTTGTACACGAAGTGCATCCAGTTTTTGCCATAACCCTCTCTACTTTCTTGCACATGCTATGTGGGTGAAATGATGATACCATGCCAACTTTCAACCTTTTCAGAGTTCATTTCAAATGCTTTTCAATTTCATAGTCTTATAGCTCAAAATAATTACTAAATGCATGAAAAATAACAAATGAAGTCTGAAAGGGTTGAAAATTGATGATGTGGCTTTGAATGGTGCATTTTGAACACAAAAAAACAATGGAGTTCAAATAAGTTCAAAAAAATGAAATCCCTTTGTAACAGACGAGTTTCGTGATGAAACCGTGATACTTCGAAAGAGATTGTCCGTTTTGTACACGAAGTGCCTCCAGTTTTTGTCGTAACCCTCTCTACTTTCTGGCACATGCTATGTGGGTGACATGATGATACAATGCCAACTTTCAACCTTTTCAGAGTTCATTTCAAATGCTTTTCAATTTCATAGTCTTATAGCTCAAAATAATCAGTAAATGCATGAAAAATAACAAATGAAGTCAGAAAGGGTTGAAAATTGATGATGTGGCTTTGAATGGTGCATTTTGAACACATAAAATCTATGGAGTTCAAATAAGTTCAAAAAAATGAAATCCCTTTGTAACAGACGAGTTTCATGATGAAACCCTGATACTTCGGAAGAGATTGTCCGTTTTGTACACGAAGTGCATCCAGTTTTTGCCGTAAACCTCTCTACTTTCTTGCACATGCTATGTGGGTGAAATGATGATACCATGCCAACTTTCAACCTTTTCAGAGTTCATTTCAAATGCTTTTCAATTTCATAGTCTTATAGCTCAAAATAATTACTAAATGCATGAAAAATAACAAATGAAGTCAGAAAGGGTTGAAAATTGATGACGTGGCTTTGAATGGTGCATTTTAAACACAGAAAAACTATGGAGTTCAAATAAGTTCAAAAAATGAAATCCCTTTGTAACAGACGAGTTTCGTGATCAAACCGTGATACTTCGAAAGAGATTGTCCGTTTTGTACACGAAGTGCATCCAGTTTTTGCCGTAACCCTCTCTACTTTCTTGCACATGCTATGTGGGTGAAATGATGGTACCATGCCAACTTTCAACCTTTTCAGAGTTCATTTCAAATGCTTTTCAATTTCATAGTCTTATAGCTCAAAATAATCACTAAATGCATGAAAAATAACAAATGAAGTCAGAAAGGGTTGAAAATTAATGATGTGGCTTTGAATGGTGCATTTTAAACACAGAAAAACTATGGATTTCAAATAAGTTCAAAAAATGAAATCCCTTTGTAACAGACGAGTTTCGTGATGAAACCCTGATACTTCGAAAGAGATTGTCCGTTTTGTACACGAAGTGCATCCAGTTTTTGCCGTAACCCTCTCTACTTTCTTGCACATGCTATGTGGGTGAAATGATGATACCATGCCAACTTTCAACCTTTTCAGAGTTCATTTCAAATGCTTTTCAATTTCATAGTCTTATAGCTCAAAATAATCACTAAATGCATGAAAAATAACAAATGAAGTCAGAAAGGGTTGAAAATTGATGATATGGCTTTGAATGGTGCATTTTGAACACAGAAAAACTATGGAGTTCAAATAAGTTCAAAAAATGAAATCCCTTTGTAACAGACGAGTTTCGTGATGAAACCCTGATACTTCAAAAGAGATTGTCCGTTTTGTACACGAAGTGCATCCAGTTTTTGCCGTAACCCTCTCTACTTTCTTGCACATGCTATGTGGGTGAAATGATGATACCATGCCAACTTTCAACCTTTTCAGAGTTCATTTCAAATGCTTTTCAATTTCATAGTCTTATAGCTCAAAATAATCACTAAATGCATGAAAAATAACAAATGAAGTCAGAAAGGGTTGAAAATTGATGATGTGGCTTTGAATGGTGCATTTCGAACACAGAAAAACTATGGAGTTCAAATAAGTTCAAAAAAATGAAATCCCTTTGTAACAGACGAGTTTCGTGATGAAACCCTGATACTTCGAAAGAGATTGTCCGTTTTGTACACGAAGTGCATACGGTTTTTGCCGTAACCCTCTCTACTTACTTGCACATTCTATGTGGGTGAAATGATGATACAATGCCAACTTTCAACCTTTTCAAAGTTCATTTCAAATGCTTTTCAATTTCATAGTCTTATAGCTCAAAATAATCAGTAAATGCATGAAAAATAACAAATGAAGTCAGAAATGGTTGAAAATTGATGATGTGGCTTTGAATGGTGCATTTTGCACACACAAAAACTATGGAGTTCAAATAAGTTCAAAAAAATGAAATCCCTTTGTAACAGACGAGTTTCGTGATGAAAACCCTGATACTTCGAAAGAGATTGTCCGTTTTGTACACGAAGTGCATCCAGTTTTTGCCGTAACCCTCTCTACTTTCTTGCACATGCTATGTGGGTGAAATGATGATACCATGCCAACTTTCAACCTTTTCAGAGTTCATTTCAAATGCTTTTCAATTTCATAGTCTTATAGCTCAAAATAATCACTAAATGCATGAAAAATAACAAATGAAGTCAGAAAGGGTTGAAAATTAATGATGTGGCTTTGAATGGTGCATTTTAAACACAGAAAAACTATGGATTTCAAATAAGTTCAAAAAATGAAATCCCTTTGTAACAGACGAGTTTCGTGATGAAACCCTGATACTTCGAAAGAGATTGTCCGTTTTGTACACGAAGTGCATCCAGTTTTTGCCGTAACCCTCTCTACTTTCTTGCACATGCTATGTGGGTGAAATGATGATACCATGCCAACTTTCAACCTTTTCAGAGTTCATTTCAAATGCTTTTCAATTTCATAGTCTTATAGCTCAAAATAATCAGTAAATGCATGAAAAATAACAAATGAAGTCAGAAAGGGTTGAAAATTGATGATATGGCTTTGAATGGTGCATTTCGAACACAGAAAAACTATGGAGTTCAAATAAGTTCAAAAAAATGAAATCCCTTTGTAATAGACGAGTTTCGTGATGAAACCCTGATACTTCGAAAGAGATTGTCCGTTTTGCACACAAAGTGCATCCAGTTTTTTCCGTAACCCTCTCTACTTTCTTGCACATGCTATGTGGGTGAAATGATGATACCATGCCAACTTTCAACCTTTTCAGAGTTCATTTCAAATGCTTTTCAATTTCATAGTCTTATAGCTCAAAATAATTACTAAATGCATGAAAAATAACAAATGAAGTCAGAAAGGGTTGAAAATTGATGATGTGGCTTTGAATGGTGCATTTCGAACACAAAAGACAATGGAGTTCAAATAAGTTCAAAAAAATGAAATCCCTTTGTAACAGACGAGTTTCGTGATCAAACCGTGATACTTCGAAAGAGATTGTCCGTTTTGTACACGAAGTGCATCCAGTTTTTGCCGTAACCCTCTCTACTTTCTTGCACATGCTATGTGGGTGAAATGATGATACCATGCCAACTTTCAACCTTTTCAGAGTTCATTTCAAATGCTTTTCAATTTCATAGTCTTATAGCTCAAAATAATTACTAAATGCATGAAAAATAACAAATGAAGTCTGAAAGGGTTGAAAATTGATGATGTGGCTTTGAATGGTGCATTTTGAACACAAAAAAACAATGGAGTTCAAATAAGTTCAAAAAAATGAAATCCCTTTGTAACAGACGAGTTTCGTGATGAAACCGTGATACTTCGAAAGAGATTGTCCGTTTTGTACACGAAGTGCATCCAGTTTTTGTCGTAACCCTCTCTACTTTCTTGCACATGCTATGTGGGTGACATGATGATACAATGCCAACTTTCAACCTTTTCAGAGTTCATTTCAAATGCTTTTCAATTTCATAGTCTTATAGCTCAAAATAATCAGTAAATGCATGAAAAATAACAAATGAAGTCAGAAAGGGTTGAAAATTGATGATGTGGCTTTGAATGGTGCATTTTGAACACATAAAATCTATGGAGTTCAAATAAGTTCAAAAAAATGAAATCCCTTTGTAACAGACGAGTTTCATGATGAAACCCTGATACTTCGGAAGAGATTGTCCGTTTTGTACACGAAGTGCATCCAGTTTTTGCCGTAAACCTCTCTACTTTCTTGCACATGCTATGTGGGTGAAATGATGATACCATGCCAACTTTCAACCTTTTCAGAGTTCATTTCAAATGCTTTTCAATTTCATAGTCTTATAGCTCAAAATAATTACTAAATGCATGAAAAATAACAAATGAAGTCAGAAAGGGTTGAAAATTGATGACGTGGCTTTGAATGGTGCATTTTAAACACAGAAAAACTATGGAGTTCAAATAAGTTCAAAAAATGAAATCCCTTTGTAACAGACGAGTTTCGTGATCAAACCGTGATACTTCGAAAGAGATTGTCCGTTTTGTACACGAAGTGCATCCAGTTTTTGCCGTAACCCTCTCTACTTTCTTGCACATGCTATGTGGGTGAAATGATGGTACCATGCCAACTTTCAACCTTTTCAGAGTTCATTTCAAATGCTTTTCAATTTCATAGTCTTATAGCTCAAAATAATCACTAAATGCATGAAAAATAACAAATGAAGTCAGAAAGGGTTGAAAATTAATGATGTGGCTTTGAATGGTGCATTTTAAACACAGAAAAACTATGGATTTCAAATAAGTTCAAAAAATGAAATCCCTTTGTAACAGACGAGTTTCGTGATGAAACCCTGATACTTCGAAAGAGATTGTCCGTTTTGTACACGAAGTGCATCCAGTTTTTGCCGTAACCCTCTCTACTTTCTTGCACATGCTATGTGGGTGAAATGATGATACCATGCCAACTTTCAACCTTTTCAGAGTTCATTTCAAATGCTTTTCAATTTCATAGTCTTATAGCTCAAAATAATCACTAAATGCATGAAAAATAACAAATGAAGTCAGAAAGGGTTGAAAATTGATGATATGGCTTTGAATGGTGCATTTTGAACACAGAAAAACTATGGAGTTCAAATAAGTTCAAAAAATGAAATCCCTTTGTAACAGACGAGTTTCGTGATGAAACCCTGATACTTCAAAAGAGATTGTCCGTTTTGTACACGAAGTGCATCCAGTTTTTGCCGTAACCCTCTCTACTTTCTTGCACATGCTATGTGGGTGAAATGATGATACCATGCCAACTTTCAACCTTTTCAGAGTTCATTTCAAATGCTTTTCAATTTCATAGTCTTATAGCTCAAAATAATCACTAAATGCATGAAAAATAACAAATGAAGTCAGAAAGGGTTGAAAATTGATGATGTGGCTTTGAATGGTGCATTTCGAACACAGAAAAACTATGGAGTTCAAATAAGTTCAAAAAAATGAAATCCCTTTGTAACAGACGAGTTTCGTGATGAAACCCTGATACTTCGAAAGAGATTGTCCGTTTTGTACACGAAGTGCATACGGTTTTTGCCGTAACCCTCTCTACTTACTTGCACATTCTATGTGGGTGAAATGATGATACAATGCCAACTTTCAACCTTTTCAAAGTTCATTTCAAATGCTTTTCAATTTCATAGTCTTATAGCTCAAAATAATCAGTAAATGCATGAAAAATAACAAATGAAGTCAGAAATGGTTGAAAATTGATGATGTGGCTTTGAATGGTGCATTTTGCACACACAAAAACTATGGAGTTCAAATAAGTTCAAAAAAATGAAATCCCTTTGTAACAGACGAGTTTCGTGATGAAAACCCTGATACTTCGAAAGAGATTGTCCGTTTTGTACACGAAGTGCATCCAGTTTTTGCCGTAACCCTCTCTACTTTCTTGCACATGCTATGTGGGTGAAATGATGATACCATGCCAACTTTCAACCTTTTCAGAGTTCATTTCAAATGCTTTTCAATTTCATAGTCTTATAGCTCAAAATAATCACTAAATGCATGAAAAATAACAAATGAAGTCAGAAAGGGTTGAAAATTAATGATGTGGCTTTGAATGGTGCATTTTAAACACAGAAAAACTATGGATTTCAAATAAGTTCAAAAAATGAAATCCCTTTGTAACAGACGAGTTTCGTGATGAAACCCTGATACTTCGAAAGAGATTGTCCGTTTTGTACACGAAGTGCATCCAGTTTTTGCCGTAACCCTCTCTACTTTCTTGCACATGCTATGTGGGTGAAATGATGATACCATGCCAACTTTCAACCTTTTCAGAGTTCATTTCAAATGCTTTTCAATTTCATAGTCTTATAGCTCAAAATAATCAGTAAATGCATGAAAAATAACAAATGAAGTCAGAAAGGGTTGAAAATTGATGATATGGCTTTGAATGGTGCATTTCGAACACAGAAAAACTATGGAGTTCAAATAAGTTCAAAAAAATGAAATCCCTTTGTAATAGACGAGTTTCGTGATGAAACCCTGATACTTCGAAAGAGATTGTCCGTTTTGTACACAAAGTGCATCCAGTTTTTTCCGTAACCTTCTCTACTTTCTTGCACATGCTATGTGGGTGAAATGATGATACCATGCCAACTTTCAACCTTTTCAGAGTTCATTTCAAATGCTTTTCAATTTCATAGTCTTATAGCTCAAAATAATCACTAAATGCATGAAAAATAACAAATGAAGTCAGAAAGGGTTGAAAATTGATGATGTGGCTTTGAATGGTGCATTTCGAACACAGAAAAACTATGGAGTTCAAATAAGTTCAAAAAAATGAAATCCCTTTGTAACAGACGAGTTTCGTGATGAAACCCTGATACTTCGAAAGAGATTGTCCGTTTTGTACACGAAGTGCATACGGTTTTTGCCGTAACCCTCTCTACTTACTTGCACATTCTATGTGGGTGAAATGATGATACAATGCCAACTTTCAACCTTTTCAAAGTTCATTTCAAATGCTTTTCAATTTCATAGTCTTATAGCTCAAAATAATCAGTAAATGCATGAAAAATAACAAATGAAGTCAGAAATGGTTGAAAATTGATGATGTGGCTTTGAATGGTGCATTTTGCACACACAAAAACTATGGAGTTCAAATAAGTTCAAAAAAATGAAATCCCTTTGTAACAGACGAGTTTCGTGATGAAAACCCTGATACTTCGAAAGAGATTGTCCGTTTTGTACACGAAGTGCATCCAGTTTTTGCCGTAACCCTCTCTACTTTCTTGCACATGCTATGTGGGTGAAATGATGATACCATGCCAACTTTCAACCTTTTCAGAGTTCATTTCAAATGCTTTTCAATTTCATAGTCTTATAGCTCAAAATAATCACTAAATGCATGAAAAATAACAAATGAAGTCAGAAAGGGTTGAAAATTAATGATGTGGCTTTGAATGGTGCATTTTAAACACAGAAAAACTATGGATTTCAAATAAGTTCAAAAAATGAAATCCCTTTGTAACAGACGAGTTTCGTGATGAAACCCTGATACTTCGAAAGAGATTGTCCGTTTTGTACACGAAGTGCATCCAGTTTTTGCCGTAACCCTCTCTACTTTCTTGCACATGCTATGTGGGTGAAATGATGATACCATGCCAACTTTCAACCTTTTCAGAGTTCATTTCAAATTCTTTTCAATTTCATAGTCTTATAGCTCAAAATAATCAGTAAATGCATGAAAAATAACAAATGAAGTCAGAAAGGGTTGAAAATTGATGATATGGCTTTGAATGGTGCATTTCGAACACAGAAAAACTATGGAGTTCAAATAAGTTCAAAAAAATGAAATCCCTTTGTAATAGACGAGTTTCGTGATGAAACCCTGATACTTCGAAAGAGATTGTCCGTTTTGTACACAAAGTGCATCCAGTTTTTTCCGTAACCCTCTCTACTTTCTTGCACATGCTATGTGGGTGAAATGATGATACCATGCCAACTTTCAACCTTTTCAGAGTTCATTTCAAATGCTTTTCAATTTCATAGTCTTATAGCTCAAAATAATCACTAAATGCATGAAAAATAACAAATGAAGTCAGAAAGGGTTGAAAATTGATGATGTGGCTTTGAATGGTGCATTTCGAACACAGAAAAACTATGGAGTTCAAATAAGTTCAAAAAAATGAAATCCCTTTGTAACAGACGAGTTTCGTGATGAAACCCTGATACTTCGAAAGAGATTGTCCGTTTTGTACACGAAGTGCATACGGTTTTTGCCGTAACCCTCTCTACTTACTTGCACATTCTATGTGGGTGAAATGATGATACAATGCCAACTTTCAACCTTTTCAAAGTTCATTTCAAATGCTTTTCAATTTCATAGTCTTATAGCTCAAAATAATCACTAAATGCATGAAAAATAACAAATGAAGTCAGAAATGGTTGAAAATTGATGATGTGGCTTTGAATGGTGCATTTTGCACACACAAAAACTATGGAGTTCAAATAAGTTCAAAAAAATGAAATCCCTTTGTAACAGACGAGTTTCGTGATGAAAACCCTGATACTTCGAAAGAGATTGTCCGTTTTGTACACGAAGTGCATCCAGTTTTTGCCGTAACCCTCTCTACTTTCTTGCACATGCTATGTGGGTGAAATGATGATACCATGCCAACTTTCAACCTTTTCAGAGTTCATTTCAAATGCTTTTCAATTTCATAGTCTTATAGCTCAAAATAATCACTAAATGCATGAAAAATAACAAATGAAGTCAGAAAGGGTTGAAAATTAATGATGTGGCTTTGAATGGTGCATTTTAAACACAGAAAAACTATGGATTTCAAATAAGTTCAAAAAATGAAATCCCTTTGTAACAGACGAGTTTCGTGATGAAACCCTGATACTTCGAAAGAGATTGTCCGTTTTGTACACGAAGTGCATCCAGTTTTTGCCGTAACCCTCTCTACTTTCTTGCACATGCTATGTGGGTGAAATGATGATACCATGCCAACTTTCAACCTTTTCAGAGTTCATTTCAAATTCTTTTCAATTTCATAGTCTTATAGCTCAAAATAATCAGTAAATGCATGAAAAATAACAAATGAAGTCAGAAAGGGTTGAAAATTGATGATATGGCTTTGAATGGTGCATTTCGAACACAGAAAAACTATGGAGTTCAAATAAGTTCAAAAAAATGAAATCCCTTTGTAATAGACGAGTTTCGTGATGAAACCCTGATACTTCGAAAGAGATTGTCCGTTTTGTACACAAAGTGCATCCAGTTTTTTCCGTAACCCTCTCTACATTCTTGCACATGCTATGTGGGTGAAATGATGATACCATGCCAACTTTCAACCTTTTCAGAGTTCATTTCAAATGCTTTTCAATTTCATAGTCTTATAGCTCAAAATAATCACTAAATGCATGAAAAATAACAAATGAAGTCAGAAAGGGTTGAAAATTGATGATGTGGCTTTGAATGGTGCATTTCGAACACAGAAAAACTATGGAGTTCAAATAAGTTCAAAAAAATGAAATCCCTTTGTAACAGACGAGTTTCGTGATGAAACCCTGATACTTCGAAAGAGATTGTCCGTTTTGTACACGAAGTGCATACGGTTTTTGCCGTAACCCTCTCTACTTACTTGCACATTCTATGTGGGTGAAATGATGATACAATGCCAACTTTCAACCTTTTCAAAGTTCATTTCAAATGCTTTTCAATTTCATAGTCTTATAGCTCAAAATAATCAGTAAATGCATGAAAAATAACAAAGGAAGTCAGAAATGGTTGAAAATTGATGATGTGGCTTTGAATGGTGCATTTTGCACACACAAAAACTATGGAGTTCAAATAAGTTCAAAAAAATGAAATCCCTTTGTAACAGACGAGTTTCGTGATGAAAACCCTGATACTTCGAAAGAGATTGTCCGTTTTGTACACGAAGTGCATCCAGTTTTTGCCGTAACCCTCTCTACTTTCTTGCACATGCTATGTGGGTGAAATGATGATACCATGCCAACTTTCAACCTTTTCAGAGTTCATTTCAAATGCTTTTCAATTTCATAGTCTTATAGCTCAAAATAATCACTAAATGCATGAAAAATAACAAATGAAGTCAGAAAGGGTTGAAAATTAATGATGTGGCTTTGAATGGTGCATTTTAAACACAGAAAAACTATGGATTCCAAATAAGTTCAAAAAATGAAATCCCTTTGTAACAGACGAGTTTCGTGATGAAACCCTGATACTTCGAAAGAGATTGTCCGTTTTGTACACGAAGTGCATCCAGTTTTTGCCGTAACCCTCTCTACATCCTTGCACATGCTATGTGGGTGAAATGATGATACCATGCCAACTTTCAACCTTTTCAGAGTTCATTTCAAATTCTTTTCAATTTCATAGTCTTATAGCTCAAAATAATCAGTAAATGCATGAAAAATAACAAATGAAGTCAGAAAGGGTTGAAAATTGATGATATGGCTTTGAATGGTGCATTTCGAACACAGAAAAACTATGGAGTTCAAATAAGTTCAAAAAAATGAAATCCCTTTGTAATAGACGAGTTTCGTGATGAAACCCTGATACTTCGAAAGAGATTGTCCGTTTTGTACACAAAGTGCATCCAGTTTTTTCCGTAACCCTCTCTACTTTCTTGCACATGCTATGTGGGTGAAATGATGATACCATGCCAACTTTCAACGTTTTCAGAGTTCATTTCAAATGCTTTTCAATTTCATAGTCTTATAGCTCAAAATAATCACTAAATGCATGAAAAATAACAAATGAAGTCAGAAAGGGTTGAAAATTGATGATGTGGCTTTGAATGGTGCATTTCGAACACAGAAAAACTATGGAGTTCAAATAAGTTCAAAAAAATGAAATCCCTTTGTAATAGACGAGTTTCGTGATGAAACCCTGATACTTCGAAAGAGATTGTCCGTTTTGTACACGAAGTGCATACGGTTTTTGCCGTAACCCTCTCTACTTACTTGCACATTCTATGTGGGTGAAATGATGATACAATGCCAACTTTCAACCTTTTCAAAGTTCATTTCAAATGCTTTTCAATTTCATAGTCTTATAGCTCAAAATAATCAGTAAATGCATGAAAAATAACAAAGGAAGTCAGAAATGGTTGAAAATTGATGATGTGGCTTTGAATGGTGCATTTTGCACACACAAAAACTATGGAGTTCAAATAAGTTCAAAAAAATGAAATCCCTTTGTAACAGACGAGTTTCGTGATGAAAACCCTGATACTTCGAAAGAGATTGTCCGTTTTGTACACGAAGTGCATCCAGTTTTTGCCGTAACCCTCTCTACTTTCTTGCACATGCTATGTGGGTGAAATGATGATACCATGCCAACTTTCAACCTTTTCAGAGTTCATTTCAAATGCTTTTCAATTTCATAGTCTTATAGCTCAAAATAATCACTAAATGCATGAAAAATAACAAATGAAGTCAGAAAGGGTTGAAAATTAATGATGTGGCTTTGAATGGTGCATTTTAAACACAGAAAAACTATGGATTTCAAATAAGTTCAAAAAATGAAATCCCTTTGTAACAGACGAGTTTCGTGATGAAACCCTGATACTTCGAAAGAGATTGTCCGTTTTGTACACGAAGTGCATCCAGTTTTTGCCGTAACCCTCTCTACTTTCTTGCACATGCTATGTGGGTGAAATGATGATACCATGCCAACTTTCAACCTTTTCAGAGTTCATTTCAAATTCTTTTCAATTTCATAGTCTTATAGCTCAAAATAATCAGTAAATGCATGAAAAATAACAAATGAAGTCAGAAAGGGTTGAAAATTGATGATATGGCTTTGAATGGTGCATTTCGAACACAGAAAAACTATGGAGTTCAAATAAGTTCAAAAAAATGAAATCCCTTTGTAATAGACGAGTTTCGTGATGAAACCCTGATACTTCGAAAGAGATTGTCCGTTTTGTACACAAAGTGCATCCAGTTTTTTCCGTAACCCTCTCTACTTTCTTGCACATGCTATGTGGGTGAAATGATGATACCATGCCAACTTTCAACCTTTTCAGAGTTCATTTCAAATGCTTTTCCATTTCATAGTCTTATAGCTCAAAATAATCACTAAATGCATGAAAAATAACAAATGAAGTCAGAAAGGGTTGAAAATTGATGATGTGGCTTTGAATGGTGCATTTCGAACACAGAAAAACTATGGAGTTCAAATAAGTTCAAAAAATTGAAATCCCTTTGTAACAGACGAGTTTCGTGATGAAACCCTGATACTTCGAAAGAGATTGTCCGTTTTGTACACGAAGTGCATACGGTTTTTGCCGTAACCCTCTCTACTTACTTGCACATTCTATGTGGGTGAAATGATGATACAATGCCAACTTTCAACCTTTTCAAAGTTCATTTCAAATGCTTTTCAATTTCATAGTCTTATAGCTCAAAATAATCAGTAAATGCATGAAAAATAACAAATGAAGTCAGAAATGGTTGAAAATTGATGATGTGGCTTTGAATGGTGCATTTTGCACACACAAAAACTATGGAGTTCAAATAAGTTCAAAAAAATGAAATCCCTTTGTAACAGACGAGTTTCGTGATGAAAACCCTGATACTTCGAAAGAGATTGTCCGTTTTGTACACGAAGTGCATCCAGTTTTTGCCGTAACCCTCTCTACTTTCTTGCACATGCTATGTGGGTGAAATGATGATACCATGCCAACTTTCAACCTTTTCAGAGTTCATTTCAAATGCTTTTCAATTTCATAGTCTTATAGCTCAAAATAATCACTAAATGCATGAAAAATAACAAATGAAGTCAGAAAGGGTTGAAAATTAATGATGTGGCTTTGAATGGTGCATTTTAAACACAGAAAAACTATGGATTTCAAATAAGTTCAAAAAATGAAATCCCTTTGTAACAGACGAGTTTCGTGATGAAACCCTGATACTTCGAAAGAGATTGTCCGTTTTGTACACGAAGTGCATCCAGTTTTTGCCGTAACCCTCTCTACTTTCTTGCACATGCTATGTGGGTGAAATGATGATACCATGCCAACTTTCAACCTTTTCAGAGTTCATTTCAAATGCTTTTCAATTTCATAGTCTTATAGCTCAAAATAATCAGTAAATGCATGAAAAATAACAAATGAAGTCAGAAAGGGTTGAAAATTGATGATATGGCTTTGAATGGTGCATTTCGAACACAGAAAAACTATGGAGTTCAAATAAGTTCAAAAAAATGAAATCCCTTTGTAATAGACGAGTTTCGTGATGAAACCCTGATACTTCGAAAGAGATTGTCCGTTTTGTACACAAAGTGCATCCAGTTTTTTCCGTAACCCTCTCTACTTTCTTGCACATGCTATGTGGGTGAAATGATGATACCATGCCAACTTTCAACCTTTTCAGAGTTCATTTCAAATGCTTTTCAATTTCATAGTCTTATAGCTCAAAATAATTACTAAATGCATGAAAAATAGCAAATGAAGTCAGAAAGGGTTGAAAATTGATGATGTGGCTTTGAATGGTGCATTTCGAACACAAAAAAACAATGGAGTTCAAATAAGTTCAAAAAAATGAAATCCCTTTGTAACAGACGAGTTTCGTGATCAAACCGTGATACTTCGAAAGAGATTGTCCGTTTTGTACACGAAGTGCATCCAGTTTTTGCCGTAACCCTCTCTACTTTCTTGCACATGCTATGTGGGTGAAATGATGATACCATGCCAACTTTCAACCTTTTCAGAGTTCATTTCAAATGCTTTTCAATTTCATAGTCTTAGAGCTCAAAATAATCAGTAAATGCATGAAAAATAACAAATGAAGTCAGAAAGGGTTGAAAATTGATGATGTGGCTTTGAATGGTGCATTTCGAACACAAAAAAACAATGGAGTTCAAATAAGTTCAAAAAAATGAAATCCCTTTGTAACAGACGAGTTTCGTGATCAAACCGTGATACTTCGAAAGAGATTGTCCGTTTTGTACACGAAGTGCATCCAGTTTTTGCCGTAACCCTCTCTACTTTCTTGCACATGCTATGTGGGTGAAATGATGATACCATGCCAACTTTCAACCTTTTCAGAGTTCATTTCAAATGCTTTTCAATTTCATAGTCTTAGAGCTCAAAATAATCAGTAAATGCATGAAAAATAACAAATGAAGTCAGAAAGGGTTGAAAATTGATGATGTGGCTTCGAATGATGCATTTTGAACACAGAAAAACTATGGAGTTCAAATAAGTTCAAAAAAATGAAATCCCTTTGTAACAGACGAGTTTCGTGATGAAACCCTGATACTTCGAAAGAGATTGTCCGTTTTGTACACGAAGTGCATACGGTTTTTGCCGTAACCCTCTCTACTTACTTGCACATTCTATGTGGGTGAAATGATGATACAATGCCAACTTTCAACCTTTTCAAAGTTCATTTCAAATGCTTTTCAATTTCATAGTCTTATAGCTCAAAATAATCAGTAAATGCATGAAAAATAACAAAGGAAGTCAGAAATGGTTGAAAATTGATGATGTGGCTTTGAATGGTGCATTTTGCACACACAAAAACTATGGAGTTCAAATAAGTTCAAAAAAATGAAATCCCTTTGTAACAGACGAGTTTCGTGATGAAAACCCTGATACTTCGAAAGAGATTGTCCGTTTTGTACACGAAGTGCATCCAGTTTTTGCCGTAACCCTCTCTACTTTCTTGCACATGCTATGTGGGTGAAATGATGATACCATGCCAACTTTCAACCTTTTCAGAGTTCATTTCAAATGCTTTTCAATTTCATAGTCTTATAGCTCAAAATAATCACTAAATGCATGAAAAATAACAAATGAAGTCAGAAAGGGTTGAAAATTAATGATGTGGCTTTGAATGGTGCATTTTAAACACAGAAAAACTATGGATTTCAAATAAGTTCAAAAAATGAAATCCCTTTGTAACAGACGAGTTTCGTGATGAAACCCTGATACTTCGAAAGAGATTGTCCGTTTTGTACACGAAGTGCATCAAGTTTTTGCCGTAACCCTCTCTACTTTCTTGCACATGCTATGTGGGTGAAATGATGATACCATGCCAACTTTCAACCTTTTCAGAGTTCATTTCAAATTCTTTTCAATTTCATAGTCTTATAGCTCAAAATAATCAGTAAATGCATGAAAAATAACAAATGAAGTCAGAAAGGGTTGAAAATTGATGATATGGCTTTGAATGGTGCATTTCGAACACAGAAAAACTATGGAGTTCAAATAAGTTCAAAAAAATGAAATCCCTTTGTAATAGACGAGTTTCGTGATGAAACCCTGATACTTCGAAAGAGATTGTCCGTTTTGTACACAAAGTGCATCCAGTTTTTTCCGTAACCCTCTCTACTTTCTTGCACATGCTATGTGGGTGAAATGATGATACCATGCCAACTTTCAACCTTTTCAGAGTTCATTTCAAATGCTTTTCCATTTCATAGTCTTATAGCTCAAAATAATCACTAAATGCATGAAAAATAACAAATGAAGTCAGAAAGGGTTGAAAATTGATGATGTGGCTTTGAATGGTGCATTTCGAACACAGAAAAACTATGGAGTTCAAATAAGTTCAAAAAATTGAAATCCCTTTGTAACAGACGAGTTTCGTGATGAAACCCTGATACTTCGAAAGAGATTGTCCGTTTTGTACACGAAGTGCATACGGTTTTTGCCGTAACCCTCTCTACTTACTTGCACATTCTATGTGGGTGAAATGATGATACAATGCCAACTTTCAACCTTTTCAAAGTTCATTTCAAATGCTTTTCAATTTCATAGTCTTATAGCTCAAAATAATCAGTAAATGCATGAAAAATAACAAATGAAGTCAGAAATGGTTGAAAATTGATGATGTGGCTTTGAATGGTGCATTTTGCACACACAAAAACTATGGAGTTCAAATAAGTTCAAAAAAATGAAATCCCTTTGTAACAGACGAGTTTCGTGATGAAAACCCTAATACTTCGAAAGAGATTGTCCGTTTTGTACACGAAGTGCATCCAGTTTTTGCCATAACCCTCTCTACTTTCTTGCACATGCTATGTGGGTGAAATGATGATACCATGCCAACTTTCAACCTTTTCAGAGTTCATTTCAAATGCTTTTCAATTTCATAGTCTTATAGCTCAAAATAATCACTAAATGCATGAAAAATAACAAATGAAGTCAGAAAGGGTTGAAAATTAATGATGTGGCTTTGAATGGTGCATTTTAAACACAGAAAAACTATGGATTTCAAATAAGTTCAAAAAATGAAATCCCTTTGTAACAGACGAGTTTCGTGATGAAACCCTGATACTTCGAAAGAGATTGTCCGTTTTGTACACGAAGTGCATCCAGTTTTTGCCGTAACCCTCTCTACTTTCTTGCACATGCTATGTGGGTGAAATGATGATACCATGCCAACTTTCAACCTTTTCAGAGTTCATTTCAAATGCTTTTCAATTTCATAGTCTTATAGCTCAAAATAATCAGTAAATGCATGAAAAATAACAAATGAAGTCAGAAAGGGTTGAAAATTGATGATATGGCTTTGAATGGTGCATTTCGAACACAGAAAAACTATGGAGTTCAAATAAGTTCAAAAAAATGAAATCCCTTTGTAATAGACGAGTTTCGTGATGAAACCCTGATACTTCGAAAGAGATTGTCCGTTTTGTACACAAAGTGCATCCAGTTTTTTCCGTAACCCTCTCTACTTTCTTGCACATGCTATGTGGGTGAAATGATGATACCATGCCAACTTTCAACCTTTTCAGAGTTCATTTCAAATGCTTTTCAATTTCATAGTCTTATAGCTCAAAATAATTACTAAATGCATGAAAATTAGCAAATGAAGTCAGAAAGGGTTGAAAATTGATGATGTGGCTTTGAATGGTGCATTTCGAACACAAAAAAACAATGGAGTTCAAATAAGTTCAAAAAAATGAAATCCCTTTGTAACAGACGAGTTTCGTGATCAAACCGTGATACTTCGAAAGAGATTGTCCGTTTTGTACACGAAGTGCATCCAGTTTTTGCCGTAACCCTCTCTACTTTCTTGCACATGCTATGTGGGTGAAATGATGATACCATGCCAACTTTCAACCTTTTCAGAGTTCATTTCAAATGCTTTTCAATTTCATAGTCTTAGAGCTCAAAATAATCAGTAAATGCATGAAAAATAACAAATGAAGTCAGAAAGGGTTGAAAATTGATGATGTGGCTTCGAATGATGCATTTTGAACACAGAAAAACTATGGAGTTCAAATAAGTTCAAAAAATGAAATCACTTTGTAACAAACGAGTTTCGTGATGAAACCCTGATACTTCAAAAGAGATGGTCCGTTTTGTACACGAAGTGCATCCAGTTTTTGCCGTAACCCTCTCTAATTTCTTGCACATGCTATGTGGGTGAAATGATGATACCATGCCAACTTTTAACCTTTTCAGAGTTCATTTCAAATGCTTTTCAATTTCATAGTCTTATAGCTCAAAATAATCAGTAAATGCATGAAAAATAACAAATGAAGTCAGAAAGGGTTGAAAATTGATGATGTGGCTTTGAATGGTGCATTTTGAACACAGAAAAACTATGGAGTTCAAATAAGTTCAAAAAAATGAAATCCCTTTGTAACAGACGAGTTTCGTGATGAAACCCTGATACTTCGAAAGAGATTGTCCGTTTTGTACACGAAGTGCATCCAGTTTTTGCCGTAACCCTCTCTACTTTCTTGCACATGCTATGTGGGTGAAATGATGATACCATGCCAACTTTCAACCTTTTCAGAGTTCATTTCAAATGCTTTTCAATTTCATAGTCTTATAGCTCAAAATAATCACTAAATGCATGAAAAATAACAAATGAAGTCAGAAAGGGTTGAAAATTGATGACGTGGCTTTGAATGGTGCATTTTAAACACAGAAAAACTATGGAGTTCAAATAAGTTCAAAAAATGAAATCCCTTTGTAACAGACGAGTTTCGTGATGAAACCGTGATACTTCGAAAGAGATTGTCCGTTTTGTACACGAAGTGCATCCAGTTTTTGCCGTAACCCTCTCTACTTTCTTGCACATGCTATGTGGGTGAAATGATGATACCATGCCAACTTTCAACCTTTTCAGAGTTCATTTCAAATGCTTTTCAATTTCATAGTCTTATAGCTCAAAATAATCACTAAATGCATTAAATAACAAATGAAGTCAGAAAGGGTTGAAAATTAATGATGTGGCTTTGAATGGTGCATTTTAAACACAGAAAAACTATGGATTTCAAATAAGTTCAAAAAATGAAATCCCTTTGTAACAGACGAGTTTCGTGATGAAACCCTGATACTTCGAAAGAGATTATCCGTTTTGTACACGAAGTGCATCCAGTTTTTGCCGTAACCCTCTCTACTTTCTTGCACATGCTATGTGGGTGAAATGATGATACCATGCCAACTTTCAACCTTTTCAGAGTTCATTTCAAATGCTTTTCAATTTCATAGTCTTATAGCTCAAAATAATCACTAAATGCATGAAAAATAACAAATGAAGTCAGAAAGGGTTGAAAATTGATGATATGGCTTTGAATTCGTGCATTTCGAACACAGAAAAACTATGGAGTTCAAATAAGTTCAAAAAAATGAAATCCCTTTGTAACAGACGAGTTTCGTGATGAAACCCTGATACTTCGAAAGAGATTGTCCGTTTTGTACACGAAGTGCATCCAGTTTTTGCCGTAACCCTCTCTACTTTCTTGCACATGCTATGTGGGTGAAATGATGATACCATGCCAACTTTCAACCTTTTCAGAGTTCATTTCAAATGCTTTTCAATTTCATAGTCTTATAGCTCAAAATAATCACTAAATGCATGAAAAATAACAAATGAAGTCAGAAAGGGTTGAAAATTGATGATCTGGCTTTGAATGGTGCATTTCGAACACAGAAAAACTATGGAGTTCAAATAAGTTCAAAAAAATGTAATCCCTTTGTAACAGACGAGTTTCGTGATGAAACCCTGATACTTCGAAAGAGATTGTCCGTTTTGTACACGAAGTGCATACGGTTTTTGCCGTAACCCTCTCTACTTACTTGCACATGCTATGTGGGTGAAATGATGATACAATGCCAACTTTCAACCTTTTCAAAGTTCATTTCAAATGCTTTTCAATTTCATAGTCTTATAGCTCAAAATAATCAGTAAATGCATGAAAAATAACAAATGAAGTCAGAAATGGTTGAAAATTGATGATGTGGCTTTGAATGGTGCATTTTGAACACAAAAAAACAATGGAGTTCAAATAAGTTCAAAAAAATGAAATCCCTTTGTAACAGACGAGTTTCGTGATGAAAACCCTGATACTTCGAAAGAGATTGTCCGTTTTGTACACGAAGTGCATCCAGTTTTTGCCGTAACCCTCTCTACTTTCTTGCACATGCTATGTGGGTGAAATGATGATACCATGCCAACTTTCAACCTTTTCAGAGTTCATTTCAAATGCTTTTCAATTTCATAGTCTTATAGCTCAAAATAATCACTAAATGCATGAAAAATAACAAATGAAGTCAGAAAGGGTTGAAAATTAATGATGTGGCTTTGAATGGTGCATTTTAAACACAGAAAAACTATGGATTTCAAATAAGTTCAAAAAATGAAATCCCTTTGTAACAGACGAGTTTCGTGATGAAACCCAGATACTTCGAAAGAGATTGTCCGTTTTGTACACGAAGTGCATCCAGTTTTTGCCGTAACCCTCTCTACTTTCTTGCACATGCTATGTGGGTGAAATGATGATACCATGCCAACTTTCAACCTTTTCAGAGTTCATTTCAAATGCTTTTCAATTTCATAGTCTTATAGCTCAAAATAATCACTAAATGCATGAAAAATAACAAATGAAGTCAGAAAGGGTTGAAAATTGATGACGTGGCTTTGAATGGTGCATTTTAAACACAGAAAAACTATGGAGTTCAAATAAGTTCAAAAAATGAAATCCCTTTGTAACAGACGAGTTTCGTGATGAAACCGTGATACTTCGAAAGAGATTGTCCGTTTTGTACACGAAGTGCATCCAGTTTTTGCCGTAACCCTCTCTACTTTCTTGCACATGCTATGTGGGTGAAATGATGATACCATGCCAACTTTCAACCTTTTCAGAGTTCATTTCAAATGCTTTTCAATTTCATAGTCTTATAGCTCAAAATAATCACTAAATGCATTAAATAACAAATGAAGTCAGAAAGGGTTGAAAATTAATGATGTGGCTTTGAATGGTGCATTTTAAACACAGAAAAACTATGGATTTCAAATAAGTTCAAAAAATGAAATCCCTTTGTAACAGACGAGTTTCGTGATGAAACCCTGATACTTCGAAAGAGATTATCCGTTTTGTACACGAAGTGCATCCAGTTTTTGCCGTAACCCTCTCTACTTTCTTGCACATGCTATGTGGGTGAAATGATGATACCATGCCAACTTTCAACCTTTTCAGAGTTCATTTCAAATGCTTTTCAATTTCATAGTCTTATAGCTCAAAATAATCACTAAATGCATGAAAAATAACAAATGAAGTCAGAAAGGGTTGAAAATTGATGATATGGCTTTGAATTCGTGCATTTCGAACACAGAAAAACTATGGAGTTCAAATAAGTTCAAAAAAATGAAATCCCTTTGTAACAGACGAGTTTCGTGATGAAACCCTGATACTTCGAAAGAGATTGTCCGTTTTGTACACGAAGTGCATCCAGTTTTTGCCGTAACCCTCTCTACTTTCTTGCACATGCTATGTGGGTGAAATGATGATACCATGCCAACTTTCAACCTTTTCAGAGTTCATTTCAAATGCTTTTCAATTTCATAGTCTTATAGCTCAAAATAATCACTAAATGCATGAAAAATAACAAATGAAGTCAGAAAGGGTTGAAAATTGATGATCTGGCTTTGAATGGTGCATTTCGAACACAGAAAAACTATGGAGTTCAAATAAGTTCAAAAAAATGTAATCCCTTTGTAACAGACGAGTTTCGTGATGAAACCCTGATACTTCGAAAGAGATTGTCCGTTTTGTACACGAAGTGCATACGGTTTTTGCCGTAACCCTCTCTACTTACTTGCACATGCTATGTGGGTGAAATGATGATACAATGCCAACTTTCAACCTTTTCAAAGTTCATTTCAAATGCTTTTCAATTTCATAGTCTTATAGCTCAAAATAATCAGTAAATGCATGAAAAATAACAAATGAAGTCAGAAATGGTTGAAAATTGATGATGTGGCTTTGAATGGTGCATTTTGAACACAAAAAAACAATGGAGTTCAAATAAGTTCAAAAAAATGAAATCCCTTTGTAACAGACGAGTTTCGTGATGAAAACCCTGATACTTCGAAAGAGATTGTCCGTTTTGTACACGAAGTGCATCCAGTTTTTGCCGTAACCCTCTCTACTTTCTTGCACATGCTATGTGGGTGAAATGATGATACCATGCCAACTTTCAACCTTTTCAGAGTTCATTTCAAATGCTTTTCAATTTCATAGTCTTATAGCTCAAAATAATCACTAAATGCATGAAAAATAACAAATGAAGTCAGAAAGGGTTGAAAATTAATGATGTGGCTTTGAATGGTGCATTTTAAACACAGAAAAACTATGGATTTCAAATAAGTTCAAAAAATGAAATCCCTTTGTAACAGACGAGTTTCGTGATGAAACCCAGATACTTCGAAAGAGATTGTCCGTTTTGTACACGAAGTGCATCCAGTTTTTGCCGTAACCCTCTCTACTTTCTTGCACATGCTATGTGGGTGAAATGATGATACCATGCCAACTTTCAACCTTTTCAGAGTTCATTTCAAATGCTTTTCAATTTCATAGTCTTATAGCTCAAAATAATCAATAAATGCATGAAAAATAACAAATGAAGTCAGAAAGGGTTGAAATTTGATGATATGGCTTTGAATGGTGCATTTCGAACACAGAAAAACTATGGAGTTCAAATAAGTTCAAAAAAATGAAATCCCTTTGTAATAGACGAGTTTCGTGATGAAACCCTGATACTTCGAAAGAGATTGTCCGTTTTGTACACAAAGTGCATCCAGTTTTTTCCGTAACCCTCTCTACTTTCTTGCACATGCTATGTGGGTGAAATGATGATACCATGCCAACTTTCAACCTTTTCAGAGTTCATTTCAAATGCTTTTCAATTTCATAGTCTTATAGCTCAAAATAATTACTAAATGCATGAAAAATAACAAATGAAGTCAGAAAGGGTTGAAAATTGATGATGTGGCTTCGAATGATGCATTTTGAACACAGAAAAACTATGGAGTTCAAATAAGTTCAAAAAATGAAATCACTTTGTAACAAACGAGTTTCGTGATGAAACCCTGATACTTCGAAAGAGATGGTCCGTTTTGTACACGAAGTGCATCCAGTTTTTGCCGTAACCCTCTCTAATTTCTTGCACATGCTATGTGGGTGAAATGATGATACCATGCCAACTTTTAACCTTTTCAGAGTTCATTTCAAATGCTTTTCAATTTCATAGTCTTATAGCTCAAAATAATCAGTAAATGCATGAAAAATAACAAATGAAGTCAGAAAGGGTTGAAAATTGATGATGTGGCTTTGAATGGTGCATTTTGAACACAGAAAAACTATGGAGTTCAAATAAGTTCAAAAAAATGAAATCCCTTTGTAACAGACGAGTTTCGTGATGAAACCCTGATACTTCGAAAGAGATTGTCCGTTTTGTACACGAAGTGCATCCAGTTTTTGCCGTAACCCTCTCTACTTTCTTGCACATGCTATGTGGGTGAAATGATGATACCATGCCAACTTTCAACCTTTTCAGAGTTCATTTCAAATGCTTTTCAATTTCATAGTCTTATAGCTCAAAATAATCACTAAATGCATGAAAAATAACAAATGAAGTCAGAAAGGGTTGAAAATTGATGACGTGGCTTTGAATGGTGCATTTTAAACACAGAAAAACTATGGAGTTCAAATAAGTTCAAAAAATGAAATCCCTTTGTAACAGACGAGTTTCGTGATGAAACCGTGATACTTCGAAAGAGATTGTCCGTTTTGTACACGAAGTGCATCCAGTTTTTGCCGTAACCCTCTCTACTTTCTTGCACATGCTATGTGGGTGAAATGATGATACCATGCCAACTTTCAACCTTTTCAGAGTTCATTTCAAATGCTTTTCAATTTCATAGTCTTATAGCTCAAAATAATCACTAAATGCATTAAATAACAAATGAAGTCAGAAAGGGTTGAAAATTAATGATGTGGCTTTGAATGGTGCATTTTAAACACAGAAAAACTATGGATTTCAAATAAGTTCAAAAAATGAAATCCCTTTGTAACAGACGAGTTTCGTGATGAAACCCTGATACTTCGAAAGAGATTATCCGTTTTGTACACGAAGTGCATCCAGTTTTTGCCGTAACCCTCTCTACTTTCTTGCACATGCTATGTGGGTGAAATGATGATACCATGCCAACTTTCAACCTTTTCAGAGTTCATTTCAAATGCTTTTCAATTTCATAGTCTTATAGCTCAAAATAATCACTAAATGCATGAAAAATAACAAATGAAGTCAGAAAGGGTTGAAAATTGATGATATGGCTTTGAATTCGTGCATTTCGAACACAGAAAAACTATGGAGTTCAAATAAGTTCAAAAAAATGAAATCCCTTTGTAACAGACGAGTTTCGTGATGAAACCCTGATACTTCGAAAGAGATTGTCCGTTTTGTACACGAAGTGCATCCAGTTTTTGCCGTAACCCTCTCTACTTTCTTGCACATGCTATGTGGGTGAAATGATGATACCATGCCAACTTTCAACCTTTTCAGAGTTCATTTCAAATGCTTTTCAATTTCATAGTCTTATAGCTCAAAATAATCACTAAATGCATGAAAAATAACAAATGAAGTCAGAAAGGGTTGAAAATTGATGATCTGGCTTTGAATGGTGCATTTCGAACACAGAAAAACTATGGAGTTCAAATAAGTTCAAAAAAAATGTAATCCCTTTGTAACAGACGAGTTTCGTGATGAAACCCTGATACTTCGAAAGAGATTGTCCGTTTTGTACACGAAGTGCATACGGTTTTTGCCGTAACCCTCTCTACTTACTTGCACATGCTATGTGGGTGAAATGATGATACAATGCCAACTTTCAACCTTTTCAAAGTTCATTTCAAATGCTTTTCAATTTCATAGTCTTATAGCTCAAAATAATCAGTAAATGCATGAAAAATAACAAATGAAGTCAGAAATGGTTGAAAATTGATGATGTGGCTTTGAATGGTGCATTTTGAACACAAAAAAACAATGGAGTTCAAATAAGTTCAAAAAAATGAAATCCCTTTGTAACAGACGAGTTTCGTGATGAAAACCCTGATACTTCGAAAGAGATTGTCCGTTTTGTACACGAAGTGCATCCAGTTTTTGCCGTAACCCTCTCTACTTTCTTGCACATGCTATGTGGGTGAAATGATGATACCATGCCAACTTTCAACCTTTTCAGAGTTCATTTCAAATGCTTTTCAATTTCATAGTCTTATAGCTCAAAATAATCACTAAATGCATGAAAAATAACAAATGAAGTCAGAAAGGGTTGAAAATTAATGATGTGGCTTTGAATGGTGCATTTTAAACACAGAAAAACTATGGATTTCAAATAAGTTCAAAAAATGAAATCCCTTTGTAACAGACGAGTTTCGTGATGAAACCCAGATACTTCGAAAGAGATTGTCCGTTTTGTACACGAAGTGCATCCAGTTTTTGCCGTAACCCTCTCTACTTTCTTGCACATGCTATGTGGGTGAAATGATGATACCATGCCAACTTTCAACCTTTTCAGAGTTCATTTCAAATGCTTTTCAATTTCATAGTCTTATAGCTCAAAATAATCAATAAATGCATGAAAAATAACAAATGAAGTCAGAAAGGGTTGAAATTTGATGATATGGCTTTGAATGGTGCATTTCGAACACAGAAAAACTATGGAGTTCAAATAAGTTCAAAAAAATGAAATCCCTTTGTAATAGACGAGTTTCGTGATGAAACCCTGATACTTCGAAAGAGATTGTCCGTTTTGTACACAAAGTGCATCCAGTTTTTTCCGTAACCCTCTCTACTTTCTTGCACATGCTATGTGGGTGAAATGATGATACCATGCCAACTTTCAACCTTTTCAGAGTTCATTTCAAATGCTTTTCAATTTCATAGTCTTATAGCTCAAAATAATTACTAAATGCATGAAAAATAACAAATGAAGTCAGAAAGGGTTGAAAATTGATGATGTGGCTTTGAATGGTGCATTTCGAACACAAAAAAACAATGGACTTCAAATAAGTTCAAAAAAATGAAATCCCTTTGTAACAGACGAGTTTCGTGATCAAACCGTGATACTTCGAAAGAGATTGTTCGTTTTGTACACGAAGTGCATCCAGTTTTTGTCGTAACCCTCTCTACTTTCTTGCACATGCTATGTGGGTGAAATGATGATACCATGCCAACTTTCAACCTTTTCAGAGTTCATTTCAAATGCTTTTCAATTTCATAGTCTTATAGCTCAAAATAATTACTAAATGCATGAAAAATAACAAATGAAGTCAGAAAGGGTTGAAAATTGATGATGTGGCTTTGAATGGTGCATTTTGAACACAAAAAAACAATGGAGTTCAAATAAGTTCAAAAAAATGAAATCCCTTTGTAACAGACGAGTTTCGTGATACTTCGAAAGAGATTGTCCGTTTTGTACACGAAGTGCATCCAGCTTTTGCCGTAACCCTCTCTACTTTCTTGCACATGCTATGTGGGTGAAATGATGATACCATGCCAACTTTCAACCTTTTCAGAGTTCATTTCAAATGCTTTTCAATTTCATTGTCTTATAGCTCAAAATAATCACTAAATGCATGAAAAATAATAAATGAAGTCAGAAAGGGTTGAAAATTGATGATATGGCTTTGAATGGTGCATTTCGAACACAGAAAAACTATGGAGTTCAAATAAGTTCAAAAAAAGAAATCCCTTTGTAACAGACGAGTTTCGTGATGAAACCCTGATACTTCGAAAGAGATTGTCCGTTTTGTACACGAAGTGCATACGGTTTTTGCCGTAACCCTCTCTACTTACTTGCACATGCTATGTGGGTGAAATGATGATACAATGCCAACTTTCAACCTTTTCAAAGTTCATTTCAAATGCTTTTCAATTTCATAGTCTTATAGCTCAAAATAATCACTAAATGCATGAAAAATAACAAATGAAGTCACAAATGGTTGAAAATTGATGATGTGGCTTTGAATGGTGCATTTTGAACACAAAAAAACTATGAAGTTCAAATAAGTTCAAAAAAATGAAATCCCTTTGTAACAGACGAGTTTCGTGATGAAAACCCTGATACTTCGAAAGAGATTGTCCGTTTTGTACACGAAGTGCATCCAGTTTTTGCCGTAACCCTCTCTACTTTCTTGCACATGCTATGTGGGTGAAATGATGATACCATGCCAACTTTCAACCTTTTCAGAGTTCATTTCAAATGCTTTTCAATTTCATAGTATTATAGCTCAAAATAATCACTAAATGCATGAAAAATAACAAATGAAGTCAGAAAGGGTTGAAAATTGATGATGTGGCTTCGAATGGTGCATTTTGAACACAGAAAAACTATGGAGTTCAAATAAGTTCAAAAAATGAAATCCCTTTGTAACAGACGTGTTTCGTGATGAAACCCTGATACTTCGAAAGAGATTGTCCGTTTTGTACACGAAGTGCATCCAGTTTTTGCCGAAACCCTCTCTACTTTCTTGCACATGCTATGTGGGTGAAATGATGATACCATGCCAACTTTCAACCTTTTCAGAGTTCATTTCAAATGCTTTTCAATTTCATAGTCTTATAGCTCAAAATAATCAGTAAATGCATGAAAAATAACAAATGAAGTCAGAAAGGGTTGAAAATTGATGATATGGCTTTGAATGGTGCATTTCGAACACAGAAAAACTATGGAGTTCAAATAAGTTCAAAAAAATGAAATCCCTTTGTAACAGACGAGTTTCGTGATGAAACCCTGATACTTCGAAAGAGATTGTCCGTTTTGTACACGAAGTGCATCCAGTTTTTGCCGTAACCCTCTCTACTTTCTTGCACATGCTATGTGGGTGAAATGATGATACCATGCCAACTTTCAACCTTTTCAGAGTTCATTTCAAATGCTTTTCAATTTCATAGTCTTATAGCTCAAAATAATCACTAAATGCATGAAAAATAACAAATGAAGTCAGAAAGGGTTGAAAATTGATGATGTGGCTTTGAATGGTGCATTTCGAACACAGAAAAACAATGGAGTTCAAATAAGTTCAAAAAAAATGAAATCCCTTTGTAACAGACGAGTTTCGTGATGAAACCCTGATACTTCGAAAGAGATTGTCCGTTTTGTACACGAAGTGCATACGGTTTTTGCCGTAACCCTCTCTACTTACTTGCACATGCTATGTGAGTGAAATGATGATACAATGCCAACTTTCAACCTTTTCAAAGTTCATTTCAAATGCTTTTCAATTTCATAGTCTTATAGCTCAAAATAATCAGTAAATGCATGAAAAATAACAAATGAAGTCAGAAATGGTTGAAAATTGATGATGTGGCTTTGAATGGTGCATTTTGAACACAAAAAAACAATGGAGTTCAAATAAGTTCAAAAAAATGAAATCCCTTTGTAACAGACAAGTTTCGTGATGAAAACCCTGATACTTCGAAAGAGATTGTCCGTTTTGTACACGAAGTGCATCCAGTTTTTGCCGTAACCCTCTCTACTTTCTTGCACATGCTATGTGGGTGAAATGATGATACCATGCCAACTTTCAACCTTTTCAGAGTTCATTTCAAATGCTTTTCAATTTCATAGTCTTATAGCTCAAAATAATCAGTAAATGCATGAAAAATAACAAATGAAGTCAGAAAGGGTTGAAAATTGATGATATGGCTTTGAATGGTGCATTTCGAACACAGAAAAACTATGGAGTTCAAATAAGTTCAAAAAAATGAAATCCCTTTGTAACAGACGAGTTTCGTGATGAAACCCTGATACTTCGAAAGAGATTGTCCGTTTTGTACACGAAGTGCATCCAGTTTTTGCCGTAACCCTCTCTACTTTCTTGCACATGCTATGTGGGTGAAATGATGATACCATGCCAACTTTCAACCTTTTCAGAGTTCATTTCAAATGCTTTTCAATTTCATAGTCTTATAGCTCAAAATAATCACTAAATGCATGAAAAATAACAAATGAAGTCACAAAGGGTTGAAAATTGATGATGTGGCTTTGAATGGTGCATTTCGAACACAGAAAAACAATGGAGTTCAAATAAGTTCAAAAAAAATGAAATCCCTTTGTAACAGACGAGTTTCGTGATGAAACCCTGATACTTCGAAAGAGATTGTCCGTTTTGTACACGAAGTGCATATGGTTTTTGCCGTAACCCTCTCTACTTACTTGCACATGCTATGTGAGTGAAATGATGATACAATGCCAACTTTCAACCTTTTCAAAGTTCATTTCAAATGCTTTTCAATTTCATAGTCTTATAGCTCAAAATAATCAGTAAATGCATGAAAAATAACAAATGAAGTCAGAAATGGTTGAAAATTGATGATGTGGCTTTGAATGGTGCATTTTGAACACAAAAAAACAATGGAGTTCAAATAAGTTCAAAAAAATGAAATCCCTTTGTAACAGACAAGTTTCGTGATGAAAACCCTGATACTTCGAAAGAGATTGTCCGTTTTGTACACGAAGTGCATCCAGTTTTTGCCGTAACCCTCTCTACTTTCTTGCACATGCTATGTGGGTGAAATGATGATACCATGCCAACTTTCAACCTTTTCAGAGTTCATTTCAAATGCTTTTCAATTTCATACTCTTATAGCTCAAAATAATCACTAAATGCATGAAAAATAACAAATGAAGTCAGAAAGGGTTGAAAATTAATGATGTGGCTTTGAATGGTGCATTTTAAACACAGAAAAACTATGGATTTCAAATAAGTTCAAAAAATGAAATCCCTTTGTAACAGACGAGTTTCGTGATGAAACCCTGATACTTCGAAAGAGATTGTCCGTTTTGTACACGAAGTGCATCCAGTTTTTGCCGTAACCCTCTCTACTTTCTTGCACATGCTATGTGGGTGAAATGATGATACCATGCCAACTTTCAACCTTTTCACAGTTCATTTCAAATGCTTTTCAATTTCATAGTCTTATAGCTCAAAATAATCAGTAAATGCATGAAAAATAACAAATGAAGTCAGAAAGGGTTGAAAATTGATGATATGGCTTTGAATGGTGCATTTCGAACACAGAAAAACTATGGAGTTCAAATAAGTTCAAAAAAATGAAATCCCTTTGTAATAGACGAGTTTCGTGATGAAACCCTGATACTTCGAAAGAGATTGTCCGTTTTGTACACAAAGTGCATCCAGTTTTTTCCGTAACCCTCTCTACTTTCTTGCACATGCTATGTGGGTGAAATGATGATACCATGCCAACTTTCAACCTTTTCAGAGTTCATTTCAAATGCTTTTCAATTTCATAGTCTTATAGCTCAAAATAATCAGTAAATGCATGAAAAATAACAAATGAAGTCAGAAAGGGTTGAAAATTGATGATGTGGCTTTGAATGGTGCATTTCGAACACAAAAAAACAATGGAGTTCAAATAAGTTCAAAAAAATGAAATCCCTTTGTAACAGACGAGTTTCGTGATCAAACCGTGATACTTCGAAAGAGATTGTCCGTTTTGTACACGAAGTGCATCCAGTTTTTGTCGTAACCCTCTCTACTTTCTTGCACATGCTATGTGGGTGAAATGATGATACCATGCCAACTTTCAACCTTTTCAGAGTTCATTTCAAATGCTTTTCAATTTCATAGTCTTATAGCTCAAAATAATTACTAAATGCATGAAAAATAACAAATGAAGTCAGAAAGGGTTGAAAATTGATGATGTGGCTTTGAATGGTGCATTTTGAACACAAAAAACAATGGAGTTCAAATAAGTTCAAAAAAATGAAATCCCTTTGTAACAGACGAGTTTCGTGATGAAACCGTGATACTTCGAAAGAGATTGTCCGTTTTGTACACGAAGTGCATCCAGCTTTTGCCGTAACCCTCTCTACTTTCTTGCACATGCTATGTGGGTGAAATGATGATACCATGCCAACTTTCAACCTTTTCAGAGTTCATTTCAAATGCTTTTCAATTTCATAGTCTTATAGCTCAAAATAATCACTAAATGCATGAAAAATAACAAATGATGTCAGAAAGGGTTGAAAATTGATGATATGTCTTTGAATGGTGCATTTCGAACACAGAAAAACTATGGAGTTCAAATAAGTTCAAAAAAATGAAATCCCTTTGTAACAGACGAGTTTCGTGATGAAACCCTGATACTTCGAAAGAGATTGTCCATTTTGTACACGAAGTGCATACAGTTTTTGCCGTAACCCTCTCTACTTACTTGCACATCCTATGTGGGTGAAATGATGATACAATGCCAACTTTCAACCTTTTCAAAGTTCATTTCAAATGCTTTTCAATTTCATAGTCTTATAGATCAAAATAATCAGTAAATGCATGAAAAATAACAAATGAAGTCACAAATGGTTGAAAATTGATGATGTGGCTTTGAATGGTGCATTTTGAACACAGAAAAACTATGGAGTTCAAATAAGTTCAAAAAAATGAAATCCCTTTGTAACAGACGAGTTTCGTGATGAAAACCCTGATACTTCGAAAGAGATTGTCCGTTTTGTACACGAAGTGCATCCAGTTTTTGCCGTAACCCTCTCTACTTTCTTGCACATGCTATGTGGGTGAAATGATGATACCATGCCAACTTTCAACCTTTTCAGAGTTCATTTCAAATGCTTTTCAATTTCATAGTCTTATAGCTCAAAATAATCACTAAATGCATGAAAAATAACAAATGAAGTCAGAAAGGGTTGAAAATTGATGATGTGGCTTTGAATGGTGCATTTTGAACACAGAAAAACTATGGAGTTCAAATAAGTTCATAAAAATGAAATCCCTTTGTAACAGACGTGTTTCGTGATGAAACCCTGATACTTCGAAAGAGATTGTCCGTTTTGTACACGAAGTGCATCCAGTTTTTGCCGAAACCCTCTCTACTTTCTTGCACATGCTATGTGGGTGAAATGATGATACCATGCCAACTTTCAACCTTTTCAGAGTTCATTTCAAATGCTTTTCAATTTCATAGTCTTATAGCTCAAAATAATCAGTAAATGCATGAAAAATAACAAATGAAGTCAGAAAGGGTTGAAAATTGATGATATGGCTTTGAATGGTGCATTTCGAACACAGAAAAACTATGGAGTTCAAATAAGTTCAAAAAAATGAAATCCCTTTTTAATAGACCAGTTTCGTGATGAAACCCTGATACTTCGAAAGAGATTGTCCGTTTTGTACACGAAGTGCATCCAGTTTTTGTCGTAACCCTCTCTACTTTCTTGCACATGGTATGTGGGTGAAATGATGATACCATGCCAACTTTCAACCTTTTCAGAGTTCATTTCAAATGCTTTTCAATTTCATAGTCTTATAGCTCAAAATAATTACTAAATGCATGAAAAATAACAAATGAAGTCAGAAAGGGTTGAAAATTGATGATGTGGCTTTGAATGGTGCATTTCGAACACAAAAAAACAATGGAGTTCAAATAAGTTCAAAAAAATGAAATCCCTTTGTAACAGACGAGTTTCGTGATGAAACTGTGATACTTCGAAAGAGATTGTCCGTTTTGTACACGAAGTGCATCCAGTTTTTGTCGTAACCCTCTCTAATTTCTTGCACATGCTATGTGGGTGAAATGATGATACCATGCCAACTTTCAACCTTTTCAGAGTTCATTTCAAATGCTTTTCAATTTCATAGTCTTATAGCTCACAATAATCACTAAATGCATGAAAAATAACAAATGAAGTCGGAAAGGGTTGAAAATTGATGATGTGGCTTTGAATGGTGCATTTTAAACACAAAAAAACTATGGATTTCAAATAAGTTCAAAAAAATGAATCCCTTTGTAACACACCAGTTTTGTGATGAAACCCTGATACATCGAAAGAGATTGTCCGTTTTGTACACGAAGTGCATCCAGTTTTTGCCGTAACCCTCTCTACTTTCTTGCACATGCTATGTGGGTGAAATGATGATACCATGCCAACTTTCAACCTTTTCAGAGTTCATTTCAAATGCTTTTCAATTCCATAGTCTTATAGCTCAAAATAATCGCTAAATGCATGAAAAATAACAAATGAAGTCAGAAAGGGTTGAAAATTGATGATGTGGCTTTGAATGGTGCATTTTGAACACAGAAAATCTATGGAGTTCAAATAAGTTCAAAAAAAATGAAATCCCTTTGTAACAGACGAGTTTCGTGATGAAACCCTGATACTTCGAAAGAGATTGTCCGTTTTGTACACGAAGTGCATCCAGTTTTTGCCGTAACCCTCTCTACTTTCTTGCACATGCTATGTGGGTGAAATGATGATACCATGCCAACTTTCAACCTTTTCAGAGTTCATTTCAAATGCTTTTCAATTTCATAGTCTTATAGCTCAAAATAATCACTAAATGCATGAAAAATAACAAATTAAGTCAGAAAGGGTTGAAAATTGATGATGTGGCTTTGAATGGTGCATTTTAAACACAGAAAAACTATGGATTTGAAATAAGTTAAAAAAATGAATCCCTTTGTAACAGACGAGTTTCGTGATGAAACCCTGATACTTCGAAAGAGATTGTCCGTTTTGTACACGAAGTGCATCCAGTTTTTGCCGTAACCCTCTCTACTTTCTTGCACATGCTATGTGGGTGAAATGATGATACCATGCCAACTTTCAATCTTTTCAGAGTTCATTTCAAATGCTTTTCAATTTCATAGTCTTATAGCTCAAAATAATTAGTAAATGCATGAAAAATAACAAATGAAGTCAGAAAGGGTTGAAAGTTGATGATATGGCTTTGAATGGTGCATTTCGAACACAGAAAAACTATGGAGTTCAAATAAGTTCAATAAAATGAAATCCCTTTGTAACAGACGAGTTTCGTGATGAAACCCTGATACTTCGAAAGAGATTGTCCGTTTTGTACACGAAGTGCATCCAGTTTTTGCCGTAACCCTCTCTACTTTCTTGCACATGCTATGTGGGTGAAATGATGATACCATGACAACTTTCAACCTTTTCAGAGTTCATTTCAAATGCTTTTCAATTTCATAGTCTTATAGCTCAAAATAATCACTAAATGCATGAAAAATAACAAATGAAGTCAGAAAGGGTTGAAAATTGATGATGTGGCTTTGAATGGTGCATTTCGAACACAAAAAAACAATGGAGTTCAAATAAGTTCAAAAAAATGAAATCCCTTTTAACAGACGAGTTTCGTGATGAAACCGTGATACTTCGAAAGAGATTGTCCGTTTTGTACACGAAGTGCATCCAGTTTTGGTCGTAACCCTCTCTACTTTATTGCACATGCTATGTGGGTGAACTGATGATACCATGCCAACTTTCAACCTTTTCAGAGTTCATTTCAAATGCTTTCCAATTTCATAGTCTTATAGCTCAAAATAATTACTAAATGCATGAAAAGTAACAAATGAAGTCAGAAAGGGTTGAAAATTGATGATGTGGCATTGAATGGTGCATTTCGAACACAAAAAAACAATGGAGTTCAAATAAGTTCAAAAAAATGAAATCCCTTTGTAACAGACGAGTTTCGTGATGAAACCGTGATACTTCGAAAGAGATTGTCGTTTTGTACACGAAGTGCATCTAGTTTTTGTCGTAACCCTCTCTACTTTCTTGCACATGCTATGTGGGTGAAATGATGATACCATGCCAACTTTCAACCTTTTCAGAGTTCATTTCAAATGCTTTTCAATTTCATAGTCTTATAGCTCAAAATAATTACTAAATGCATGAAAAATAACAAATGAAGTCAGAAAGGGTTGAAAATTGATGATGTGGCTTTGAATGGTGCATTTCGAACACAAAAAAACAATGGAGTTCAAATAAGTTCAAAAAAATGAAATCCCTTTGTAACAGACGAGTTTCGTGATGAAACCGTGATACTTCGAAAGAGATTGTCGTTTTGTACACGAAGTGCATCCAGTTTTTGTCGTAACCCTCTCTACTTTCTTGCACATGCTATGTGGGTGAAATGATGTTACCATGCCAACTTTCAACCTTTTCAGAGTTCATTTCAAATGCTTTTCAATTTCATAGTCTTATAGCTCAAAATAATTACTAAATGCATGAAAAATAACAAATGAAGTCAGAAAGGGTTGAAAATTGATGATGTGGCTTTGAATGGTGCATTTCGAACATAAAAAACAATGGAGTTCAAATAAGTTCAAAAAAATGAAATCCCTTTGTAACAGACGAGTTTCGTGATGAAACTGTGATACTTCGAAAGAGATTGTCCGTTTTGTACACGAAGTGCATCCAGTTTTTGTCATAACCCTCTCTACTTTCTTGCACATGCTATGTGGGTGAAATGATGATACCATGCCAACTTTCAACCTTTTCAGAGTTCATTTCAAATGCTTTTCAATTTCATAGTCTTATAGCTCAAAATAATCACTAAATGCATGAAAAATAACAAATGAAGTCAGAAAGGGTTGAAAATTGATGATGTGGCTTTGAATGGTGCATTTCAAACACAAAAAAATATGGAGTTCAAATAAGTTCAAAAAAATGAAATCCCTATGTAACAGACGAGTTTCGTGATGAAACCTTGATACATCGAAAGAGATTGTCCGTTTTGTACACGAAGTGCATCCAGTTTTTGCCGTAACCCTCTCTACTTTCTTGCACATGCTATGTGGGTGAAATGATGATACCATGCCAACTTTCAACCTTTTCAGAGTTCATTTCAAATGCTTTTCAATTTCATAGTCTTATAGCTCAAAATAATCAATAAATGCATGAAAAATACCAAATGAAGTCAAAAAGGGTTGAAAATTGATGATGTGGCTTTGAATGGTGCATTTCGAACACAGAAAAACTATGGAGTTCAAATAAGTTCAAATAATTGAAATCCCTTTGTAACAGACGAGTTTTGTGATGAGACCCTGATACTTTGAAAGAGATTGTCCGTTTTGTACACGAAGTGCATACAGTTTTTGCCGTAACCCTCTCTACTTTCTTGCACATGCTATGTGGGTGAAATGATGATACCATGCCAACTTTCAACCTTTTCAGAGTTCATTTCAAATGCTTTTCAATTTCACAGTCTTATAGCTCAAAATAATCAGTAAATGCATGAAAAATAATAAATGAAGTCAGAAAGGGTTGAAAATTTATAATGTGGCTTTGAATGTTGCATTTTGAACACAGAAAAACTATGGAGTTCAAATAAGTTCAAAAAAATGAAATCCCTTTGTAACAGACGAGTTTCGTGATGAAACCCTGATACTTCGAAAGAGATTGTCCGTTTTGTACACGAAGTGCATCCAGTTTTTGCCGTAACCCTCTCTACTTTCTTGCACATGCTATGTGGGTGAAATGATGATACCATGCCAACTTTCACCTTTTCAGAGTTCATTTCAAATGCTTTTCAATTTTATAGTCTTATAGCTCAAAATAATCAATAAATGCATGAAAAATACCAAATGAAGTCAGAAAGGGTTGAAAATTGATGATGTGGCTTTGAATGGTGCATTTCGAACACAGAGAAACTATGGAGTTCAAATAAGTTCAAAAAATTGAAATCCCTTTGTAACAGACGAGTTTCATGATGAGACCCTGATACTTCGAAAGAGATTGTCCGTTTTGTACACGAAGTGCATACAGTTTTTGCCGTAACTCTCTGTACTTTCTTGCACATGCTATGTGGGTGAAATGATGATACCATGCCAACTTTCAACCTTTTCAGAGTTCATTTCAAATGCTTTTCAATTTCATAGTCTTATAGCTCAAAATAATCAGTAAATGCATGAAAAATAACAAATGAAGTCAGAAAGGGTTGAAAATTTATGATGTGGCTTTGAATGGTGCATTTTGAACACAGAAAAACTATGGAGTTCAAATAAGTTCAAAAAAAATGAAATCCCTTTGTAACAGACGAGTTTCGTGATGAAACCCTGATACTTCGAAAGAGATTGTCCGTTTTGTACATGAAGTGCATCCAGTTTTTGCCGTAACCCTCTCTACTTTCTTGCACATGCTATGTGGGTGAAATGATGATACCATGCCAACTTTCAACCTTTTCAGAGTTCATTTCAAATGCTTTTCAATTTTATAGTCTTATAGCTCAAAATAATCAATAAATGCATGAAAAATACCAAATGAAGTCAGAAAGGGTTGAAAATTGATGATGTGGCTTTGAATGGTGCATTTCGAACACAGAAAAACTATGGAGTTCAAATAAGTTCAAAAAATTGAAATCCCTTTGTAACAGACGAGTTTCGTGATGAGACCCTGATACTTCGAAAGAGATTGTCCATTTTGTACACGAAGTGCATACATTTTTTGCCGTAACCCTCTCTACTTTCTTGCACATGCTATGTGGGTGAAATGATGATACCATGCCAACTTTCAACCTTTTCAGAGTTCATTTCAAATGCTTTTCAATTTCATAGTCTTATAGCTCAAAATAATCAGTAAATGCATGAAAAATAACAAATGAAGTCAGAAAGGGTTGAAAATTTATGATGTGGCTTTGAATGGTGCATTTTGAACACAGAAAAACTATGGAGTTCAAATAGGTTCAAAAAAATGAAATCCTTTGTAACAGACGAGTTTCGTGATGAAACCCTGATACTTCGAAAGAGATTGTCCGTTTTGTACACGAAATGCATCCAGTTTTTGCCGTAACCCTCTCTACTTTCTTGCACATGCTATGTGGGTGAAATGATGATACCATGCCAACTTTCAACCTTTTCAGAGTTCATTTCAAATGCTTTTCAATTTCATAGTCTTATAGCTCAAAATAATCACTAAATGCATGAAAAATAACAAATGAAGTCAGAAAGGGTTGAAAATTGATGATGTGGCTTTGAATGGTGCATTTTAAACATAGAAAAACTATGGATTTCAAATAAGTTCAAAAAAATGAAATCCCTTTGTAACAGACGAGTTTCGTGATGAAACCCTGATACTTCTAAAGAGGTTGTCCGTTTTGTACACGAAGTGCATCCAGTTTTTGCCGTAACCCTCTCTACTTTCTTGCACATGCTATGTGGGTGAACTGATGATACCATGCCAACTTTCAACCTTTTCAGAGTTCATTTCAAATGCATTTCAATTTCATTGTCTTATAGCTCAAAATAATCAGTAAATGCATGAAAAATAACAAATGAAGTCAGAAAGGGTTGAAAATTTATGAAGTGGCTTTGAATGGTGCATTTTGAACACAGAAAAACTATGGAGTTCAAATAAGTTCAAAAAAAATGAAATCCCTTTGTAACAGACGAGTTTCGTGATGAAACACTGATACTTCGAAAGAGATTGTCCGTTTTGTACACGAAGTGCATCCAGTTTTTGCCGTAACCCTCTCTACTTTCTTGCACATGCTATGTGGGTGAAATGATGATACCATGCCAACTTTCAACCTTTTTAGAGTTCATTTCAAATGTTTTTCAATTTTATAGTCTTATAGCTCAAAATAATCAATAAATGCATGAAAAATACCAAATGAAGTCAGAAAGGGTTGAAAATTGATGATGTGGCTTTGAATGGTGCATTTCGAACACAGAAAAACTATGGAGTTCAAATAAGTTCAAAAAAGTGAAATCCCTTTGTAACAGACGAGTTTCGTGATGAGACCCTGATACTTCGAAAGAGATTGTCCATTTTGTACATGAAGTGCATACATTTTTTGCCGTAACCCTCTCTACTTTCTTGCACATGCTATGTGGGTGAAATGATGATACCATGCCAACTTTCAACCTTTTCAGAGTTCATTTCAAATGCTTTTCAATTTCATAGTCTTATAGCTCAAAATAATCAGTAAATGCATGAAAAATAACAAATGAAGTCAGAAAGGGTTGAAAATTTATGATGTGGCTTTGAATGGTGCATTTTGAACACAGAAAAACTATGGAGTTCAAATAGGTTCAAAAAAATGAAATCCTTTGTAACAGACGAGTTTCGTGATGAAACCCTGATACTTCGAAAGAGATTGTCCGTTTTGTACACGAAATGCATCCAGTTTTTGCCGTAACCCTCTCTACTTTCTTGCACATGCTATGTGGGTGAAATGATGATACCATGCCAACTTTCAACCTTTTCAGAGTTCATTTCAAATGCTTTTCAATTTCATAGTCTTATAGCTCAAAATAATCACTAAATGCATGAAAAATAACAAATGAAGTCAGAAAGGGTTGAAAATTGATGATGTGGCTTTGAATGGTGCATTTTAAACACAGAAAAACTATGGATTTCAAATAAGTTCAAAAAAATGAAATCCCTTTGTAACAGACGAGTTTCGTGATGAAACCCTGATACTTCTAAAGAGGTTGTCCGTTTTGTACACGAAGTGCATCCAGTTTTTGCCGTAACCCTCTCTACTTTCTTGCACATGCTATGTGGGTGAACTGATGATACCATGCCAACTTTCAACCTTTTCAGAGTTCATTTCAAATGCATTTCAATTTCATTGTCTTATAGCTCAAAATAATCAGTAAATGCATGAAAAATAACAAATGAAGTCAGAAAGGGTTGAAAATTTATGATGTGGCTTTGAATGGTGCATTTTGAACACAGAAAAACTATGGAGTTCAAATAAGTTCAAAAAAAATGAAATCCCTTTGTAACAGACGAGTTTCGTGATGAAACCCTGATACTTCGAAAGAGATTGTCCGTTTTGTACACGAAGTGCATCCAGTTTTTGCCGTAACCCTCTCTACTTTCTTGCACATGCTATGTGGGTGAAATGATGATACCATGCCAACTTTCAACCTTTTTAGAGTTCATTTCAAATGTTTTTCAATTTTATAGTCTTATAGCTCAAAATAATCAATAAATGCATGAAAAATACCAAATGAAGTCAAAAAGGGTTGAAAATTGATGATGTGGCTTTGAATGGTGCATTTCGAACACAGAAAAACTATGGAGTTCAAATAAGTTCAAAAAATTGAAATCCCTTTGTAACAGACGAGTTTCGTGATGAGACCCTGATACTTCGAAAGAGATTGTCCATTTTGTACACGAAGTGCGTACATTTTTTGCCGTAACCCTCTCTACTTTCTTGCACATGCTATGTGGGTGAAATGATGATACCATGCCAACTTTCAACCTTTTCAGAGTTCATTTCAAATGCTTTTCAATTTCATAGTCTTATAGCTCAAAATAATCAGTAAATGCATGAAAAATAACAAATGAAGTCAGAAAGGGTTGAAAATTTATGATGTGGCTTTGAATGGTGCATTTTGAACACAGAAAAACTATGGAGTTCAAATAGGTTCAAAAAAATGAAATCCTTTGTAACAGACGAGTTTCGTGATGAAACCCTGATACTTCGAAAGAGATTGTCCGTTTTGTACACGAAATGCATCCAGTTTTTGCCGTAACCCTCTCTACTTTCTTGCACATGCTATGTGGGTGAAATGATGATACCATGCCAACTTTCAACCTTTTCAGAGTTCATTTCAAATGCTTTTCAATTTCATAGTCTTAGAGCTCAAAATAATCAGTAAATGCATGAAAAATAACAAATGAAGTCAGAAAGGGTTGAAAATTGATGATGTGGCTTTGAATGGTGCATTTTAAACACAGAAAAACTATGGAGTTCAAATAAGTTCAAAAAATGAAATCACTTTGTAACACACGAGTTTCGTGATGAAACCCTGATACTTCTAAAGAGGTTGTCCGTTTTGTACACGAAGTGCATCCAGTTTTTGCCGTAACCCTCTCTACTTTCTTGCACATGCTATGTGGGTGAACTGATGATACCATGCCAACTTTCAACCTTTTCAGAGTTCATTTCAAATGCTTTTCAATTTCATAGTCTTATAGCTCAAAATAATTAGTAAATGCATGAAAAATAACAAATGAAGTCGGAAAGGGTTGAAAATTGATGATGTGGCTTTGAATGGTGCATTTTGAACACAGAAAAACTATGGAGTTCAAATAAGTTCAAAAAAATGAAATCCCTTTGTAACAGACGAGTTTCGTGATGAAACCCTGATACTTCGAAAGAGATTGTCCGTTTTGTACATGAAGTGCATCCAGTTTTTCCGTAACCCTCTCTACTTTCTTGCACATGCTATGTGGGTGAAATGATTATACCATGCCAACTTTCAACCTTTTCAGAGTTCATTTCAAATGCTTTTCAATTTCATGGTCTTATAGCTCAAAATAATCAGTAAATGCATGAAAAATAACAAATGAAGTCAGAAAGGGTTGAAAATTGATGATGTGGCTTTGAATGGTGCATTTCGAACAAAGAAAAACTACGAAGTTCAAATAAGTTCAAAAAATGAAATCCCTTTGTAACAGACGAGTTTCCTGATGAAACCCTAATACTTCAAAAGAGATTGTCCGTTTTGTACACGAAGTGCATCCAGTTTTTGCCGTAACCCTCTCTACTTTCTTGCACATGCTATGTGGGTGAAATGATGATACCATGCCAACTTTCAACCTTTTTGGAGTTCATTTCAAATGCTTTTCAATTTCATAGTCTTATAGCTCAAAATAATCAGTAAATGCATGAAAAATAACAAATGAAGTCAGAAAGGGTTGAAAATTGATGATGTGGCTTTGAATGATGCATTTTGAACACAGAAAAACTATGGAGTTCAAATAAGTTCGAAAAATTGAAATCCCTTTGTAACAGACGAGTTTCGTGATGAAACCCTGATACTTCGAAAGAGATTGTCCGTTTTGTACACGAAGTGCATACAGTTTTTGCCGTAACCCTCTCTACTTTCTTGCACATGCTATGTGGGTGAAATGATGATACCATGCCAACTTTCAACCTTTTCAGAGTTCATTTCAAATGCTTTTCTATTTCATAGTCTTATAGCTCAAAATAATCAGTAAATGCATGAAAAATAACAAATGAAGTCAGAAAGGGTTGAAAATTGATGATGTGGCTTTGAATGATGCATTTTGAACACAGAAAAACTATGGAGTTCAAATAAGTTCGAAAAATTGAAATCCCTTTGTAACAGACGAGTTTCGTGATGAAACCCTGATACTTCGAAAGAGATTGTCCGTTTTGTACACGAAGTGCATCCAGTTTTTGCCGTAACCCTCTCTACTTTCTTGCACATGCTATGTGGGTGAAATGATGATACCATGCCAACTTTCAACCTTTTCAGAGTTCATTTCAAATGCTTTTCAATTTCATAGTCTTAGAGCTCAAAATAATCAGTAAATGCATGAAAAATAACAAATGAAGTCAGAAAGGGTTGAAAATTGATGATGTGGCTTCGAATGATGCATTTTGAACACAGAAAAACTATGGAGTTCAAATAAGTTCAAAAAATGAAATCACTTTGTAACAAACGAGTTTCGTGATGAAACCCTGATACTTCGAAAGAGATGGTCCGTTTTGTACACGAAGTGCATCCAGTTTTTGCCGTAACCCTCTCTAATTTCTTGCACATGCTATGTGGGTGAAATGATGATACCATGCCAACTTTTAACCTTTTCAGAGTTAATTTCAAATGCTTTTCAATTTCATAGTCTTATAGCTCAAAATAATCAGTAAATGCATGAAAAATAACAAATGAAGTCAGAAAGGGTTGAAAATTGATGATGTGGCTTTGAATGGTGCATTTTGAACACAGAAAAACTATGGAGTTCAAATAAGTTCAAAAAAATGAAATCCCTTTGTAACAGACATGTTTCGTGATGAAACCCTGATACTTCGAAAGAGATTGTTCGTTTTGTACACGAAGTGCATCCAGTTTTTGCCGTAACCCTCTCTACTTTCTTGCACATGCTATGTGGGTGAAATGATGATACCATGCCAACTTTCAACCTTTTCAGAGTTCATTTCAAATGCTTTTCAATTTCATAGTCTTATAGCTCAAAATAATCACTAAATGCATGAAAAATAACAAATGAAGTCAGAAAGGGTTGAAAATTGATGATGTGCCTTTGAATGATGCATTTTAAACACAGAAAAACTATGGATTTGAAATAAGTTAAAAAATGAAATCCCTTTGTAACAGACGAGTTTCGTGATGAAACCCTAATACTTCGAAAGAGATTGTCCGTTTTGTACATGAAGTGCACACATTTTTTGCCGTAACCCTCTCTACTTTCTTGCACATGCTATGTGGGTGAAATGATGATACCATGCCAACTTTCAACCTTTTTAGAGTTCATTTCAAATGCTTTTCAATTTCATAGTCTTATAGCTCAAAATAATCAATAAATGCATGAAAAATACCAAATGAAGTCAGAAAGGGTTGAAAATTGATGATGTGGCTTTGAATGGTGCATTTTAAACACAGAAAAACTATGGATTTCAAATAAGTTCAAAAAAATGAAATCCCTTTGTAACAGACGAGTTTCGTGATGAAACCCTGATACTTCTAAAGAGGTTGTCCGTTTTGTACACGAAGTGCATCCAGTTTTTGCCGTAACCCTCTCTACTTTCTTGCACATGCTATGTGGGTGAACTGATGATACCATGCCAACTTTCAACCTTTTCAGAGTTCATTTCAAATGCATTTCAATTTCATTGTCTTATAGCTCAAAATAATCAATAAATGCATGAAAAATACCAAATGAAGTCAGAAAGGGTTGAAAATTTATGATGTGGCTTTGAATGGTGCATTTCGAACACAGAAAAACTATGGAGTTCAAATAAGTTCAAAAAATTGAAATCCCTTTGTAACAGACGAGTTTCGTGATGAAACCCTGATACTTCGAAAGAGATTGTCCGTTTTGTACACGAAGTGCATCCAGTTTTTGCCGTAACCCTCTCTACTTTCTTGCACATGCTATGTGGGTGAAATGATGATACCATGCCAACTTTCAACCTTTTTAGAGTTCATTTCAAATGCTTTTCAATTTCATAGTCTTATAGCTCAAAATAATCACTAAATGCATGAAAAATAACAAATGAAGTCAGAAAGGGTTGAAAATTTATGATGTGGCTTTGAATGGTGCATTTTGAACACAGAAAAACTATGGAGTTCAAATAGGTTCAAAAAAATGAAATCCCTTTGTAACAGACGAGTTTCGTGATGAAACCCTGATACTTCTAAAGAGGTTGTCCGTTTTGTACACGAAGTGCATCCAGTTTTTGCCGTAACCCTCTCTACTTTCTTGCACATGCTATGTGGGTGAACTGATGATACCATGCCAACTTTCAACCTTTTCAGAGTTCATTTCAAATGCATTTCAATTTCATTGTCTTATAGCTCAAAATAATCACTAAATGCATGAAAAATAACAAATGAAGTCAGAAAGGGTTGAAAATTTATGATGTGGCTTTGAATGGTGCATTTTGAACACAGAAAAACTATGGAGTTCAAATAAGTTCAAAAAAATGAAATCCCTTTGTAACAGACGAGTTTCGTGATGAAACCCTAGTACTTCGAAAGAGATTGTCCGTTTTGTACATGAAGTGCATACATTTTTTCCCGTAACCCTCTCTACTTTCTTGCACATGCTATGTGGGTGAAATGATGATACCATGCCAACTTTCAACCTTTTCAGAGTTCATTTCAAATGCTTTTCAATTTCATAGTCTTATAGCTCAAAATAATCACTAAATGCATGAAAAATAACAAATGAAGTCAGAAAGGGTTGAAAATTGATGATGTGGCTTTGAATGGTGCATTTTAAACACAGAAAAACTATGGATTTCAAATAAGTTCAAAAAAATGAAATCCCTTTGTAACAGACGAGTTTCGTGATGAAACCCTGATACTTCTAAAGAGGTTGTCCGTTTTGTACACGAAGTGCATCCAGTTTTTGCCGTAACCCTCTCTACTTTCTTGCACATGCTATGTGGGTGAACTGATGATACCATGCCAACTTTCAACCTTTTCAGAGTTCATTTCAAATGCATTTCAATTTCATTGTCTTATAGCTCAAAATAATCAGTAAATGCATGAAAAATAACAAATGAAGTCAGAAAGGGTTGAAAATTTATGATGTGGCTTTGAATGGTGCATTTTGAACACAGAAAAGCTATGGAGTTCAAATAAGTTCAAAAAAAATGAAATCCCTTTGTAACAGACGAGTTTCGTGATGAAACCCTGATACTTCGAAAGAGATTGTCCGTTTTGTACACGAAGTGCATCCAGTTTTTGCCGTAACCCTCTCTACTTTCTTGCACATGCTATGTGGGTGAAATGATGATACCATGCCAACTTTCAACCTTTTCAGAGTTCATTTCAAATGCTTTTCAATTTCATAGTCTTATAGCTCAAAATAATCACTAAATGCATGAAAAATAACAAATGAAGTCAGAAAGGGTTGAAAATTGATGATGTGGCTTTGAATGGTGCATTTAGAACACAGAAAAACTATGGAGTTCAAATAAGTTCAAAAAAATGAAATCCCTTTGTAACAGACGAGTTTCGTGATGAAACCCTGATATTTCGAAAGAGATTGTCCGTTTTGTACACGAAGTGCATCCAGTTTTTGCCGTAACCCTCTCTACTTTCTTGCACATGCTATGTGGGTGAAATGATGATACCATGCCAACTTTCAACCTTTTCAGAGTTCATTTCAAATGCTTTTCAATTTCATAGTCTTATAGCTCAAAATAATCTGTTAATGCATGAAAAATAACAAATGAAGTCAGAAAGGGTTGAAAATTGATGATGTGGCTTTGAATGGTGCATTTTGAACACAGAGAAACTATGGAGTTCAAATAAGTTCAAAAAATTGAAATCCTTTTGTAACAGACGAGTTTCGTGATGAAACCCTGATACTTCGAAAGAGATTGTCCGTTTTGTACACGAAGTGCATCCAGTTTTTGCCGTAACCCTCTCTACTTTCTTGCACATGCTATGTGGGTGAAATGATGATACCATGCCAACTTTCAACCTTTTCAGAGTTCATTTCAAATGCTTTTCAATTTCATAGTCTTATAGCTCAAAATAATCACTAAATGCATGAAAAATAACAAATGAAGTCAGAAAGGGTTGAAAATTGATGATGTGGCTTTGAATGGTGCATTTAGAACACAGAAAAACTATGGAGTTCAAATAAGTTCAAAAAATTGAAATCCCTTTGTAACAGACGAGTTTCGTGATGAGACCCTGATACTTCGAAAGAGATTGTCCATTTTGTACACGAAGTGCATCCAGTTTTTGCCGTAACCCTCTCTACTTTCTTGCACATGCTATGTGGGTGAAATGATGATACCATGCCAACTTTCCACCTTTTCAGAGTTCATTTCAAATGCTTTTCAATTTCATAGTCTTATAGCTCAAAATAATCAATAAATGCATGAAAAATACCAAATGAAGTCAGAAAGGGTTGAAAATTGATGATGTGGCTTTGAATGGTGCATTTCGAACACAGAAAAACTATGGAGTTCAAATAAGTTCAAAAAATTGAAATCCCTTTGTAACAGACGAGTTTCGTGATGAGACCGTGATACTTCGAAAGAGATTGTCCGTTTTGTACACGAAGTGCATCCAGTTTTTGTCGTAACCCTCTCTACTTTCTTGCACATGCTATGTGGGTGAAATGATGGTACCATGCCAACTTTCAACCTTTTCAGAGTTCATTTCAAATGCTTTTCAATTTCATAGTCTTATAGCTCAAAATAATCAGTAAATGCATGAAAAATAACAAATGAAGTCAGAAAGGGTTGAAAATTGATGATGTGGCTTTGAATGGTTCATTTCGAACACAGAAAAACTATGGAGTTCAAATAAGTTCAAAAAATGAAATCCCTTTGTAACAGACGAGTTTCGTGATGAAACCCTGATATTTCGAAAGAGATTGTCCGTTTTGTACACGAAGTGCATCCAGTTTTTGCCGTAACACTCTCTACTTTCTTGCACATGCTATGTGGGTGAAATGATGATACCATGCCAACTTTCAACCTTTTCAGAGTTCATTTCAAATGCTTTTCAATTTCATAGTCTTATAGCTCAAAATAATCAGTAAATGCATGAAAAATAACAAATGAAGTCAGAAAGGGTTGAAAATTGATGATGTGGCTTTGAATGGTGCATTTTCAACACAGAAAAACTATGGAGTTCAAATAAGTTCAAAAAAATGAAATCCCTTTGTAACAGACGAGTTTCGTGATGAAACCCTGATACTTCGAACGAGATTGTCCGTTTTGTACACGAAGTGCATCCAGTTTTTGCCGTAACCCTCTCTACTTTCTTGCACATGCTATGTGGGTGAAATGATGATACCATGCCAACTTTCAACCTTTTCAGAGTTCATTTCAAATGCTTTTCAATTTCATAGTCTTATAGCTCAAAATAATCACTAAATGCATGAAAAATAACAAATGAAGTCAGAAAGGGTTGAAAATTGATGATGTGGCTTTGAATGGTGCATTTTGAACACAGAAAAACTATGGAGTTCAAATAAGTTCAAAAAATGAAATACCTTTGTAACAGACGAGTTTCGTGATGAGACCCTGATACTTCGAAAGATATTGTCCGTTTTGTACACGAAGTGCATCCAGTTTTTGCCATAACCCTCTCTACTTTCTTGCACATGCTATGTGGGTGAAAGGATGATACCATGCCAACTTTCAACCTTTTCAGAGTTCATTTCAAATGCTTTTCAATTTCATAGTCTTATAGCTCAAAATAATCACTAAATGCATGAAAAATAACAAATGAAGTCAGAAAGGGTTGAAAATTGATGATGTGGCTTTGAATGGTGCATTTTGAACACAGAAAAACTATGGAGTTCAAATAAGTTCAAAAAATGAAATCCTTTTGTAACAGACGAGTTTCGTGATGAAACCCTGATACTTCGAAAGAGATTGTCCGTTTTGTACACGAAGTGCATCCAGTTTTTGCCGTAACCCTCTCTACTTTCTTGCACATGCTATGTGGGTGAAATGATGATACCATGCCAACTTTCCACCTTTTCAGAGTTCATTTCAAATCCTTTTCAACTTCATAGTCTTATAGCTCAAAATAATCAGTAAATGCATGAAAAATAACAAATGAAGTCAGAAAGGGTTGAAAATTGATGATGTGGCTTTGAATGGTGCATTTCGAACACAGAAAAACTATGGAGTTCAAATAAGTTCAAAAAATTGAAATCCCTTTGTAACAGACGAGTTTCGTGATGAGACCCTGATACTTCGAAAGAGATTGTCCGTTTTGTACACGAAGTGCATCCAGTTTTTGTCGTAACCCTCTCTACTTTCTTGCACATGCTATGTGGGTGAAATGATGGTACCATGCCAACTTTCAACCTTTTCAGAGTTCATTTCAAATGCTTTTCAATTTCATAGTCTTATAGCTCAAAATAATCAGTAAATGCATGAAAAATAACAAATGAAGTTAGAAAGGGTTGAAAATTGATGATGTGGCTTTGAATGGTGCATTTTGAACACAGAAAAACTATGGAGTTCAAATAAGTTCAAAAAAATGAAATCCCTTTGTAACAGACGAGTTTCGTGATGAAACCCTGATATTTCGAAAGAGATTGTCCGTTTTGTACACGAAGTGCATCCAGTTTTTGCCGTAACCCTCTCTACATTCTTGCACATGCTATGTGGTGAAATGATGATACCATGCCAACTTTCAACCTTTTCAGAGTTCATTTCAAATGCTTTTCAATTTCATAGTCTTATAGCTCAAAATAATCTGTAAATGCATGAAAAATAACAAATGAAGTCAGAAAGGGTTGAAAATTGATGATGTGGCTTTGAATGGTGCATTTTGAACACAGAGAAACTATGGAGTTCAAATAAGTTCAAAAAATTGAAATCCTTTTGTAACAGACGAGTTTCGTGATGAAACCCTGATACTTCGAAAGAGATTGTCCGTTTTGTACACGAAGTGCATCCAGTTTTTGCCGTAACCATCTCTACTTTCTTGCACATGCTATGTGGGTGAAATGATGATACCATGCCAACTTTCAACCTTTTCAGAGTTCATTTCAAATGCTTTTCAATTTCATAGTCTTATAGCTCAAAATAATCTGTAAATGCATGAAAAATAACAAATGAAGTCAGAAAGGGTTGAAAATTGATGATGTGGCTTTGAATGGTGCATTTTGAACACAGAAAAACTATGGAGTTCAAATAAGTTCAAAAAAATGAAATCCCTTTGTAACAGACGAGTTTCGTGATGAAACCCTGATATTTCGAAAGAGATTGTCCATTTTGTACACGAAGTGCATCCAGTTTTTGCCGTAACCCTCTCTACTTTCTTGCACATGCTATGTGGGTGAAATGATGATACCATGCCAACTTTCAACCTTTTCAGAGTTCATTTCAAATGCTTTTCAATTTCATAGTCTTATAGCTCAAAATAATCACTAAATGCATGAAAAATAACAAATGAAGTCAGAAAGGGTTGAAAATTGATGATGTGGCTTTGAATGGTGCATTTTGAACACAGAAAAACTATGGAGTTCAAATAAGTTCAAAAAAATGAAATCCCTTTGTAACAGACGTGTTTCGTGATGAAACCCTGATACTTCGAAAGAGATTGTCCGTTTTGTACACGAAGTGCATCCAGTTTTTGCCGTAACCATCTCTACTTTCTTGCACATGCTATGTGGGTGAAATGATGATACCATGCCAACTTTCAACCTTTTCAGAGTTCATTTCAAATGCTTTTCAATTTCATAGTCTTATAGCTCAAAATAATCACTAAATGCATGAAAAATAACAAATGAAGTCAGAAAGGGTTGAAAATTGATGATGTGGCTTTGAATGGTGCATTTCGAACACAGAAAAACTATGGAGTTCAAATAAGTTCAAAAAATTGAAATCCCTTTGTAACAGACGAGTTTCGTGATGAGACACTGATACTTCGAAAGAGATTGTCCGTTTTGTACACGAAGTGCATCCAGTTTTTGCCGTAACCCTCTCTACTTTCTTGCACATGCTATGTGGGTGAAATGATGATACCATGCCAACTTTCAACCTTTTCAGAATTCATTTCAAATTCTTTTCAATTTCATAGTCTTATAGCTCAAAATAATCTGTAAATGCATGAAAAATAACAAATGAAGTCAGAAAGGGTTGAAAATTGATGATGTGGCTTTGAATTGTGCATTTTGAACACAGAAAAACTATGGAGTTCAAATAAGTTCAAAAAATGAAATCCTTTTGTAACAGACGAGTTTCGTGATGAAACCCTGATACTTCGAAAGAGATTGTCCGTTTTGTACATGAAGTGCATCCAATTTTTGCTGTAACCCTCTCTACTTTCTTGCACATGCTATGTGGGTGAAATGATGATACCATGCCAACTTTCAACCTTTTCAAAGTTCATTTCAAATGCTTTTCAATTTCATAGTCTTATAGCTCAAAATAATCAGTAAATGCATGAAAAATAACAAATGAAGTCAGAAAGGGTTGAAAATTGATGATGTGGCTTTGAATGGTGCATTTTGAACACAGAAAAACTATGGAGTTCAAATAATTTCAAAAAAATAAATCCCTTTGTAACAGACGAGTTTCGTGATGAAACCCTGATACATCGAAAGAGATTGTCCGTTTTGTACACGAAGTGCATCCAGTTTCTGCCGTAACCCTCTCTACTTTCTTGCACATGCTATGTGGGTGAAATGATGATACCATGCCAACTTTCAACCTTTTCAGAGTTCATTTCAAATGCTTTTCAATTTCATAGTGTTGTAGCTCAAAATAATCAATAAATGCATGAAAAATACCAAATGAAGTCAGAAAGGGTTGAAAATTGATGATGTGGCTTTGAATGGTGCATTTAGAACACAGAAAAACTATGGAGTTCAAATAAGTTCAAAATATTGAAATCCCTTTGTAACACACGAGTTTCGTGATGAGACCCTGATACTTCGGAAGAGTTTGTCCGTTTTGTACACGAAGTGCATCCAGTTTTTGCCGTAACCCTCTCTACTTTCTTGCACATGCTATGTGGGTGAAATGATGATACCATGCCAACTTTCAACCTTTTAAGAGTTCATTTCAAATGGTTTTCAATTTCATAGTCTTATAGCTCAAAATAATCAGTAAATGGATGAAAAATAACAAATGAAGTCAGAAAGGGTTGAAAATTGATGATGTGGCTTTGAATGGTGCATTTTGAACACAGAAAAACAATGGAGTTCAAATAAGTTCAAAAAAATGAAATCCCTTTGTAACAGACGAGTTTCGTGATAAAACCGTGATGCTTCGAAAGAGATTGTCCATTTTGTACACGAAGTGCATCCAGTTTTTGCCGTAACCCTCTCTACTTTATTGCACATGCTATGTGGGTGAAATGATGATACCATGCCAACTTTCAACCTTTTCAGAGTTCATTTCAAATGCTTTTCAATTTCATAGTCTTATAGCTCAAAATAATCACTAAATGCATGAAAAATAACAAATGAAGTCAGAAAGGGTTGAATATTGATGATGTGGCTTTGAATGGTGCATTTCGAACACAGAAAAACTATGGAGTTCAAATAAGTTCAAAAAATTGAAATCCCTTTGTAACAGACGAGTTTCGTGATGAGACACTGATACTTCGAAAGAGATTGTCCGTTTTGTACACGAAGTGCATCCAGTTTTTGCCGTAACCCTCTCTACTTTCTTGCACATGCTATGTGGGTGAAATGATGATACCATGCCAACTTTCAACCTTTTCAGAATTCATTTCAAATTCTTTTCAATTTCATAGTCTTATAGCTCAAAATAATCTGTAAATGCATGAAAAATAACAAATGAAGTCAGAAAGGGTTGAAAATTGATGATGTGGCTTTGAATTGTGCATTTTGAACACAGAAAAACTATGGAGTTCAAATAAGTTCAAAAAATGAAATCCTTTTGTAACAGACGAGTTTCGTGATGAAACCCTGATACTTCGAAAGAGATTGTCCGTTTTGTACATGAAGTGCATCCAATTTTTGCTGTAACCCTCTCTACTTTCTTGCACATGCTATGTGGGTGAAATGATGATACCATGCCAACTTTCAACCTTTTCAGAGTTCATTTCAAATGCTTTTCAATTTCATAGTCTTATAGCTCAAAATAATCAGTAAATGCATGAAAAATAACAAATGAAGTCAGAAAGGGTTGAAAATAGATGATGTGGCTTTGAATGGTGCATTTTGAACACAGAAAAACTATGGAGTTCAAATAATTTCAAAAAAATGAAATCCCTTTGTAACAGACGAGTTTCGTGATGAAACCCTGATACATCGAAAGAGATTGTCCGTTTTGTACACGAAGTGCATCCAGTTTCTGCCGTAACCCTCTCTACTTTCTTGCACATGCTATGTGGGTGAAATGATGATACCATGCCAACTTTCAACCTTTTCAGAGTTCATTTCAAATGTTTTTCAATTTCATAGTGTTGTAGCTCAAAATAATCAATAAATGCATGAAAAATACCAAATGAAGTCAGAAAGGGTTGAAAATTGATGATGTTGCTTTGAATGGTGCATTTAGAACACAGAAAAACTATGGAGTTCAAATAAGTTCAAAATATTGAAATCCCTTTGTAACACACGAGTTTCGTGATGAGACCCTGATACTTCGGAAGAGTTTGTCCGTTTTGTACACGAAGTGCATCCAGTTTTTGCCGTAACCCTCTCTACTTTCTTGCACATGCTATGTGGGTGAAATGATGATACCATGCCAACTTTCAACCTTTTAAGAGTTCATTTCAAATGGTTTTCAATTTCATAGTCTTATAGCTCAAAATAATCAGTAAATGGATGAAAAATAACAAATGAAGTCAGAAAGGGTTGAAAATTGATGATGTGGCTTTGAATGGTGCATTTTGAACACAGAAAAACAATGGAGTTCAAATAAGTTCAAAAAAATGAAATCCCTTTGTAACAGACGAGTTTCGTGATAAAACCGTGATGCTTCGAAAGAGATTGTCCATTTTGTACACGAAGTGCATCCAGTTTTTGCCGTAACCCTCTCTACTTTATTGCACATGCTATGTGGGTGAAATGATGATACCATGCCAACTTTCAACCTTTTCAGAGTTCATTTCAAATGCTTTTCAATTTCATAGTCTTATAGCTCAAAATAATCAATAAATGCATGAAAAATACCAAATGAAGTCAGAAAGGGTTGAAAATTGATGATGTGGCTTTGAATGGTGCATTTCGAACACAGAAAAACTATGGGGTTCAAATAAGTTCAAAAAATTGAAATCCCTTTGTAACAGACGAGTTTCGTGATAAAACCGTGATGCTTCGAAAGAGATTGTCCATTTTGTACACGAAGTGCATCCAGTTTTTGCCGTAACCCTCTCTACTTTCTTGCACATGCTATGTGGGTGAAATGATGATACCATGCCAACTTTCAACCTTTTCAGAGTTCATTTCAAATGCTTTTCAATTTCATAGTCTTATAGCTCAAAATAATCACTAAATGCATGAAAAATAACAAATGAAGTCAGAAATGGTTGAAAATTGATGATGTGGCTTTGAATGGTGCATTTTGAACACAGAAAAACTATGGAGTTCAAATACGTTCAAAAAAATGAAATCCCTTTGTAACAGACGTGTTTCGTGATGAAACCCTGATACTTCGAAAGAGATTGTCCGTTTTGTACACGAAGTGCATCCAGTTTTTGCCGTAACCCTCTCTACTTTCTTGCACATGCTATGTGGGTGAAATGATGATACCATGCCAACTTTCAACCTTTTCAGAGTTCATTTCAAATGCTTTTCAATTTCATAGTCTTATAGCTCAAAATAATCACTAAATGCATGAAAAATAACAAATGAAGTCAGAAAGGGTTGAAAATTGATGATGTGGCTTTGAATGGTGCATTTCGAACACAGAAAAACTATGGAGTTCAAATAAGTTCAAAAAATTGAAATCCCTTTGTAACAGACGAGTTTCGTGATGAGACCCTGATACTTCGAAAGAGATTGTCCGTTTTGTACACGAAGTGCATCCAGTTTTTGCCGTAACCCTCTCTACTTTCTTGCACATGCTATGTGGGTGAAATGATGATACCATGCCAACTTTCAACCTTTTCAGAATTCATTTCAAATGCTTTTCAATTTCATAGTCTTATAGCTCAAAATAATCTGTAAATGCATGAAAAATAACAAATGAAGTCAGAAAGGGTTGAAAATTGATGATGTGGCTTTGAATGGTGCATTTTGAACACAGAAAAACTATGGAGTTCAAATAAGTTCAAAAAATGAAATCCTTTTGTAACAGACGAGTTTCGTGATGAAACCCTGATACTTCGAAAGAGATTGTCCGTTTTGTACATGAAGTGCATCCAATTTTTGCTGTAACCCTCTCTACTTTCTTGCACATGCTATGTGGGTGAAATGATGATACCATGCCAACTTTCAACATTTTCAAAGTTCATTTCAAATGCTTTTCAATTTCATAGTCTTATAGCTCAAAATAATCAGTAAATTCATGAAAAATAAGAAATGAAGTCAGAAAGGGTTGAAAATTGATGATGTGGCTTTGAATGGTGCATTTTGAACACAGAAAAACTATGGAGTTCAAATAAGTTCAAAAAAATGAAATCCCTTTGTAACAGACGAGTTTCGTGATGAAACCCTGATACATCGAAAGAGATTGTCCGTTTTGTACACGAAGTGCATCCATTTTTTGCCGTAACCCTCTCTACTTTCTTGCACATGCTATGTGGGTGAAATGATGATACCATGCCAACTTTCAACCTTTTCAGAGTTCATTTCAAATGCTTTTCAATTTCATAGTCTTGTAGCTCAAAATAATCAATAAATGCATGAAAAATACCAAATGAAGTCAGAAAGGGTTGAAAATTGATGATGTGGCTTTGAATGGTGCATTTCGAACACAGAAAAACTATGCTAAGTTCAAAATATTGAAATCCCTTTGTAACACACGAGTTTCGTGATGAGACCCTGATACTTCGAAAGAGATTGTCCGTTTTGTACACGAAGTGCATCCAGTTTTTGCCGTAACCCTCTCTACTTTCTTGCACATGCTATGTGGGTGAAATGATGATACCATGCCAACTTTCAACCTTTTAAGAGTTCATTTCAAATGGTTTTCAATTTCATAGTCTTATAGCTCAAAATAATCAGTAAATGGATGAAAAATAACAAATGAAGTCAGAAAGGGTTTAAAATTGATGATGTGGCTTTGAATGGTGCATTTTGAACACAGAAAAACAATGGAGTTCAAATAAGTTCAAAAAAATGAAATCCCTTTGTAACAGACGAGTTTCGTGATAAAACCGTGATGCTTCGAAAGAGATTGTCCATTTTGTACACGAAGTGCATCCAGTTTTTGCCGTAACCCTCTCTACTTTCTTGCACATGCTATGTGGGTGAAATGATGATACCATGCCAACTTTCAACCTTTTCAGAGTTCATTTCAAATGCTTTTCAATTTCATAGTCTTATAGCTCAAAATAATCAATAAATGCATGAAAAATACCAAATGAAGTCAGAAAGGGTTGAAAATTGATGATGTGGCTTTGAATGGTGCATTTCGAACACAGAAAAACTATGGGGTTCAAATAAGTTCAAAAAATTGAAATCCCTTTGTAACAGACGAGTTTCGTGATGAAACCCTGATACTTCGAAAGAGATTGTCCGTTTTGTACATGAAGTGCATCCAGATTTTGCCGTAACCCTCTCTACTTTCTCTCACATGCTATGTGGGTGAAATGATGATACCATGCCAACTTTCAACCTTTTCAGAGTTCATTTCAAATGCTTTTCAATTTCATAGTCTTATAGCTCAAAATAATCAGTAAATGCATGAAAAATAACAAATGAAGTCAGAAAGGGTTGAAAATTGATTATGTGGCTTTGAATGGTGCATTTTGAACACAAAAAAACTATGGAGTTCAAATAAGTTCAAAAAAATGAAATCCCTTTGTAACAGACGAGTTTCGTGATGAAACCCTGATACTTCGAAAGAGATTGTTTGTTTTGTACACGAAGTGCATCCAGTTTTTGCCGTAACCCTCTCTACTTTCTTGCACATGCTATGTGGGTGAACTGATGATACCATGCCAACTTTCAACCTTTTCAGAGTTCATTTCAAATGCTTTTCAATTTCATTGTCTTATAGCTCAAAATAATCACTAAATGCATGAAAAATAACAAATGAAGTCAGAAAGGGTTGAAAATTGATGATGTGGCTTTGAATGGTGCATTTTGAACACAGAAAAATTATGGAGTTCAAATAAGATCAAAAAAATGAAATCCCTTTGTAACAGACGAGTTTCGTGATGAAACCCTGATACTTTGAAAGAGATTGTCCGTTTTGTACATGAAGTGCATCCAGTTTTTGCCGTAACCCTCTCTACTTTCTTGCACATGCTATGTGGGTGAAATGATGATACCATGCCAACTTTCAACCTTTTCCGAGTTCATTTCAAATGCTTTTCAATTTCATAGTCTTATAGCTCAAAATAATCAGTAAATGCATGAAAAATAACAAATGAAGTCAGAAAGGGTTGAAAATTGATGATGTGGCTTTGAATGGTGCATTTCGAACAAAGAAAAACTATGGAGTTCAAATAAGTTCAAAAAAATGAAATCCCTTTGTAACAGACGAGTTTCGTGATGAAACCCTGATACTTCGAAAGAGATTGTCCGTTTTGTACACGAAGTGCATCCAGTTTTTGCCGTAACCCTCTCTACTTTCTTGCACATGCTATGTGGGTGAAATGATGATACCATGCCAACTTTCAACCTTTTCCGAGTTCATTTCAAATGCTTTTCAATTTCATAGTCTTATAGCTCAAAATAATCAGTAAATGCATGAAAAATAACAAATGAAGTCAGAAAGGGTTGAAAATTGATGATGTGGCTTTGAATGGTGCATTTCGAACAAAGAAAAACTATGGAGTTCAAATAAGTTCAAAAAAATGAAATCCCTTTGTAACAGACGAGTTTCGTGATGAAACCCTGATACTTCGAAAGAGATTGTTTGTTTTGTACACGAAGTGCATCCAGTTTTTGCCGTAACCCTCTCTACTTTCTTGCACATGCTATGTGGGTGAACTGATGATACCATGCCAACTTTCAACCTTTTCAGAGTTCATTTCAAATGCTTTTCAATTTCATTGTCTTATAGCTCAAAATAATCACTAAATGCATGAAAAATAACAAATGAAGTCAGAAAGGGTTGAAAATTGATGATGTGGCTTTGAATGGTGCATTTTGAACACAGAAAAATTATGGAGTTCAAATAAGATCAAAAAAATGAAATCCCTTTGTAACAGACGAGTTTCGTGATGAAACCCTGATACTTTGAAAGAGATTGTCCGTTTTGTACATGAAGTGCATCCAGTTTTTGCCGTAACCCTCTCTACTTTCTTGCACATGCTATGTGGGTGAAATGATGATACCATGCCAACTTTCAACCTTTTCCGAGTTCATTTCAAATGCTTTTCAATTTCATAGTCTTATAGCTCAAAATAATCAGTAAATGCATGAAAAATAACAAATGAAGTCAGAAAGGGTTGAAAATTGATGATGTGGCTTTGAATGGTGCATTTCGAACAAAGAAAAACTATGGAGTTCAAATAAGTTCAAAAAAATGAAATCCCTTTGTAACAGACGAGTTTCGTGATGAAACCCTGATACTTCGAAAGAGATTGTCCGTTTTGTACACGAAGTGCATCCAGTTTTTGCCGTAACCCTCTCTACTTTCTTGCACATGCTATGTGGGTGAAATGATGATACCATGCCAACTTTCAACCTTTTTAGAGTTCATTTGAAATGCTTTTCAATTTCATAGTCTTATAGCTCAAAATAATCAGTAAATGCATGAAAAATACCAAATGAAGTCAGTAAGGGTTGAAAATTGATGATGTGGCTTTGAATGGTGCATTTCGAACACAGAAAAACTATGGGGTTCAAATAAGTTCAAAAAATTGAAATCCCTTTGTAACAGACGAGTTTCGTGATGAAACCCTGATACTTCGAAAGTGATTGTCCGTTTTGTACACGAAGTGCATCCAGATTTTGCCGTAACCCTCTCTACTTTCTCTCACATGCTATGTGGGTGAAATGATGATACCATGCCAACTTTCAACCTTTTCAGAGTTCATTTCAAATGGTTTTCAATTTCATAGTCTTATAGCTCAAAATAATCAGTAAATGGATGAAAAATAACAAATGAAGTCAGAAAGGGTTGAAAATTGATGATGTGGCTTTGAATGGTGCATTTTGAACACAGAAAAACAATGGAGTTCAAATAAGTTCAAAAAATGAAATCCCTTTGTAACAGACGAGTTTCGTGATAAAACCGTGATGCTTCGAAAGAGATTGTCCATTTTGTACACGAAGTGCATCCAGTTTTTGCCGTAACCCTCTCTACTTTATTGCACATGCTATGTGGGTGAAATGATGATACCATGCCAACTTTCAACCTTTTCAGAGTTCATTTCAAATGCTTTTCAATTTCATAGTCTTATAGCTCAAAATAATCAATAAATGCATGAAAAATACCAAATGAAGTCAGAAAGGGTTGAAAATTGATGATGTGGCTTTGAATGGTGCATTTCGAACACAGAAAAACTATGGGGTTCAAATAAGTTCAAAAAATTGAAATCCCTTTGTAACAGACGAGTTTCGTGATAAAACCGTGATGCTTCGAAAGAGATTGTCCATTTTGTACACGAAGTGCATCCAGTTTTAGCCGTAACCCTCTCTACTTTCTTGCACATGCTATGTGGGTGAAATGATGATACCATGCCAACTTTCAACCTTTTCAGAGTTCATTTCAAATGCTTTTCAATTTCATAGTCTTATAGCTCAAAATAATCACTAAATGCATGAAAAATAACAAATGAAGTCAGAAATGGTTGAAAATTGATGATGTGGCTTTGAATGGTGCATTTTGAACACAGAAAAACTATGGAGTTCAAATACGTTCAAAAAAATGAAATCCCTTTGTAACAGACGTGTTTCGTGATGAAACCCTGATACTTCGAAAGAGATTGTCCGTTTTGTACACGAAGTGCATCCAGTTTTTGCCGTAACCCTCTCTACTTTCTTGCACATGCTATGTGGGTGAAATGATGATACCATGCCAACTTTCAACCTTTTCAGAGTTCATTTCAAATGCTTTTCAATTTCATAGTCTTATAGCTCAAAATAATCACTAAATGCATGAAAAATAACAAATGAAGTCAGAAAGGGTTGAAAATTGATGATGTGGCTTTGAATGGTGCATTTCGAACACAGAAAAACTATGGAGTTCAAATAAGTTCAAAAAATTGAAATCCCTTTGTAACAGACGAGTTTCGTGATGAGACCCTGATACTTCGAAAGAGATTGTCCGTTTTGTACACGAAGTGCATCCAGTTTTTGCCGTAACCCTCTCTACTTTCTTGCACATGCTATGTGGGTGAAATGATGATACCATGCCAACTTTCAACCTTTTCAGAATTCATTTCAAATGCTTTTCAATTTCATAGTCTTATAGCTCAAAATAATCTGTAAATGCATGAAAAATAACAAATGAAGTCAGAAAGGGTTGAAAATTGATGATGTGGCTTTGAATGGTGCATTTTGAACACAGAAAAACTATGGAGTTCAAATAAGTTCAAAAAATGAAATCCTTTTGTAACAGACGAGTTTCGTGATGAAACCCTGATACTTCGAAAGAGATTGTCCGTTTTGTACATGAAGTGCATCCAATTTTTGCTGTAACCCTCTCTACTTTCTTGCACATGCTATGTGGGTGAAATGATGATACCATGCCAACTTTCAACATTTTCAAAGTTCATTTCAAATGCTTTTCAATTTCATAGTCTTATAGCTCAAAATAATCAGTAAATGCATGAAAAATAAGAAATGAAGTCAGAAAGGGTTGAAAATTGATGATGTGGCTTTGAATGGTGCATTTTGAACACAGAAAAACTATGGAGTTCAAATAAGTTCAAAAAAATGAAATCCCTTTGTAACAGACGAGTTTCGTGATGAAACCCTGATACATCGAAAGAGATTGTCCGTTTTGTACACGAAGTGCATCCAGTTTTTGCCGTAACCCTCTCTACTTTCTTGCACATGCTATGTGGGTGAAATGATGATACCATGCCAACTTTCAACCTTTTCAGAGTTCATTTCAAATGCTTTTCAATTTCATAGTGTTGTAGCTCAAAATAATCAATAAATGCATGAAAAATACCAAATGAAGTCAGAAAGGGTTGAAAATTGATGATGTGGCTTTGAATGGTGCATTTCGAACACAGAAAAACTATGCTAAGTTCAAAATATTGAAATCCCTTTGTAACACACGAGTTTCGTGATGAGACCCTGATACTTCGAAAGAGATTGTCCGTTTTGTACACGAAGTGCATCCAGTTTTTGCCGTAACCCTCTCTACTTTCTTGCACATGCTATGTGGGTGAAATGATGATACCATGCCAACTTTCAACCTTTTAAGAGTTCATTTCAAATGGTTTTCAATTTCATAGTCTTATAGCTCAAAATAATCAGTAAATGGATGAAAAATAACAAATGAAGTCAGAAAGGGTTTAAAATTGATGATGTGGCTTTGAATGGTGCATTTTGAACACAGAAAAACAATGGAGTTCAAATAAGTTCAAAAAAATGAAATCCCTTTGTAACAGACGAGTTTCGTGATAAAACCGTGATGCTTCGAAAGAGATTGTCCATTTTGTACACGAAGTGCATCCAGTTTTTGCCGTAACCCTCTCTACTTTCTTGCACATGCTATGTGGGTGAAATGATGATACCATGCCAACTTTCAACCTTTTCAGAGTTCATTTCAAATGCTTTTCAATTTCATAGTCTTATAGCTCAAAATAATCAATAAATGCATGAAAAATACCAAATGAAGTCAGAAAGGGTTGAAAATTGATGATGTGGCTTTGAATGGTGCATTTCGAACACAGAAAAACTATGGGGTTCAAATAAGTTCAAAAAATTGAAATCCCTTTGTAACAGACGAGTTTCGTGATGAAACCCTGATACTTCGAAAGAGATTGTCCGTTTTGTACATGAAGTGCATCCAGATTTTGCCGTAACCCTCTCTACTTTCTCTCACATGCTATGTGGGTGAAATGATGATACCATGCCAACTTTGAACCTTTTCAGAGTTCATTTCAAATGCTTTTCAATTTCATAGTCTTATAGCTCAAAATAATCAGTAAATGCATGAAAAATAACAAATGAAGTCAGAAAGGGTTGAAAATTGATTATGTGGCTTTGAATGGTGCATTTTGAACACAAAAAAACTATGGAGTTCAAATAAGTTCAAAAAAATGAAATCCCTTTGTAACAGACGAGTTTCGTGATGAAACCCTGATACTTCGAAAGAGATTGTTTGTTTTGTACACGAAGTGCATCCAGTTTTTGCCGTAACCCTCTCTACTTTCTTGCACATGCTATGTGGGTGAACTGATGATACCATGCCAACTTTCAACCTTTTCAGAGTTCATTTCAAATGCTTTTCAATTTCATTGTCTTATAGCTCAAAATAATCACTAAATGCATGAAAAATAACAAATGAAGTCAGAAAGGGTTGAAAATTGATGATGTGGCTTTGAATGGTGCATTTTGAACACAGAAAAATTATGGAGTTCAAATAAGATCAAAAAAATGAAATCCCTTTGTAACAGACGAGTTTCGTGATGAAACCCTGATACTTTGAAAGAGATTGTCCGTTTTGTACATGAAGTGCATCCAGTTTTTGCCGTAACCCTCTCTACTTTCTTGCACATGCTATGTGGGTGAAATGATGATACCATGCCAACTTTCAACCTTTTCCGAGTTCATTTCAAATGCTTTTCAATTTCATAGTCTTATAGCTCAAAATAATCAGTAAATGCATGAAAAATAACAAATGAAGTCAGAAAGGGTTGAAAATTGATGATGTGGCTTTGAATGGTGCATTTCGAACAAAGAAAAACTATGGAGTTCAAATAAGTTCAAAAAAATGAAATCCCTTTGTAACAGACGAGTTTCGTGATGAAACCCTGATACTTCGAAAGAGATTGTCCGTTTTGTACACGAAGTGCATCCAGTTTTTGCCGTAACCCTCTATACTTTCTTGCACATGCTATGTGGGTGAAATGATGATACCATGCCAACTTTCAACCTTTTTAGAGTTCATTTGAAATGCTTTTCAATTTCATAGTCTTATAGCTCAAAATAATCAGTAAATGCATGAAAAATACCAAATGAAGTCAGTAAGGGTTGAAAATTGATGATGTGGCTTTCAATGGTGCATTTCGAACACAGAAAAACTATGGGGTTCAAATAAGTTCAAAAAATTGAAATCCCTTTGTAACAGACGAGTTTCGTGATGAAACCCTGATACTTCGAAAGTGATTGTCCGTTTTGTACACGAAGTGCATCCAGATTTTGCCGTAACCCTCTCTACTTTCTCTCACATGCTATGTGGGTGAAATGATGATACCATGCCAACTTTCAACCTTTTCAGAGTTCATTTCAAATGCTTTTCAATTTCATAGTCTTATAGCTCAAAATAATCAGTAAATGCATGAAAAATAACAAATGAAGTCAGAAAGGGTTGAAAATTGATTATGTGGCTTTGAATGGTGCATTTTGAACACAAAAAAACTATGGAGTTCAAATAAGTTCAAAAAAATGAAATCCCTTTGTAACAGACGAGTTTCGTGATGAAACCCTGATACTTCGAAAGAGATTGTTTGTTTTGTACACGAAGTGCATCCAGTTTTTGCCGTAACCCTCTCTACTTTCTTGCACATGCTATGTGGGTGAACTGATGATACCATGCCAACTTTCAACCTTTTCAGAGTTCATTTCAAATGCTTTTCAATTTCATTGTCTTATAGCTCAAAATAATCACTAAATGCATGAAAAATAACAAATGAAGTCAGAAAGGGTTGAAAATTGATGATGTGGCTTTGAATGGTGCATTTTGAACACAGAAAAACTATGGAGTTCAAATAAGTTCAAGAAAATGAAATCCCTTTGTAACAGACGAGTTTCGTGATGAAACCCTGATACTTCGAAAGAGATTGTCCGTTTTGTACACGAAGTGCATCCAGTTTTTGCCGTAACCCTCTCTACTTTCTTGCACATGCTATGTGGGTGAAATGATGATACCATGCCAACTTTCAACCTTTTTAGAGTTCATTTGAAATGCTTTTCAATTTCATAGTCTTATAGCTCAAAATAATCAGTAAATGCATGAAAAATAACAAATGAAGTCAGAAAGGGTTGAAAATTGATGATGTGGCTTTGAATTGTGCATTTTGAACATAGAAAAACTATGGAGTTCAAATAAGTTCAAAAAATTGAAATCCCTTTGTAACAGACGAGTTTCGTGATGAAACCCTGATACTTCGAAAGAGATTGTCCGTTTTGTACACGAAGTGCATCCAGTTTTTGCCGTAACCCTCTCTACTTTCTCTCACATGCTATGTGGGTGAAATGATGATACCATGCCAACTTTCAACCTTTTCAGAGTTCATTTCAAATGCTTTTCAATTTCATAGTCTTAGAGCTCAAAATAATCAGTAAATGCATGAAAAATAACAAATGAAGTCAGAAAGGGTTGAAAATTGATGATGTGGCTTTGAGTGGTGCATTTTGAACACAAAAAAACTATGGATTTCAAATAAGTTCAAAAAAAATGAAATCCCTTTGTAACAGACGAGTTTCGTGATGAAACCTTGATACTTCGAAAGAGGTTGTCTGTTTTGTACACGAAGTGCATCCAGTTTTTGCCATAACCCTCTGTACTTTCTTGCACATGCTATGTGGGTGAACTGATGATACCATGCCAACTTTCAACCTTTTCAGAGTTCATTTCAAATGCTTTTCAATTTCATTGTCTTATAGCTCAAAATAATCAGTAAATGCATGAAAAATAACAAATGAAGTCAGAAAGGGTTGAAAATTGATGATGTGGCTTTGAATGGTGCATTTTGAACACAGAAAAACTATGGAGTTCAAATAAGATCAAAAAAATGAAATCCCTTTGTAACAGACGAGTTTCGTGATGAAACCCTGATACTTTGAAAGAGATTGTCCGTTTTGTACATGAAGTGCATCCAGTTTTTGCCGTAACCCTCTCTACTTTCTTGCACATGCTATGTGGGTGAAATGATGATACCATGCCAACTTTCAACCTTTTCCGAGTTCCTTTCAAATGCTTTTCAATTTCATAGTCTTATAGCTCAAAATAATCAGTAAATGCATGAAAAATAACAAATGAAGTCAGAAAGGGTTGAAAATTGATGATGTGGCTTTGAATGATGCATTTTGAACATAGAAAAACTATGGAGTTCAAATAAGTTCAAAAAATTGAAATCCCTTTGTAACAGACGAGTTTCGTGATGAAACCCTGATACTTCGAAAGAGATTGTCCGTTTTGTACACGAAGTGCATCCAGTATTTGCCGTAACCCTCTCTACTTTCTCTCACATGCTATGTGGGTGAAATGATGACACCATGCCAACTTTCAACCTTTTCAGAGTTCATTTCAAATGCTTTTCAATTTCATAGTCTTAGAGCTCAAAATAATCAGTAAATGCATGAAAAATAACAAATGAAGTCAGAAAGGGTTGAAAATTGATGATGTGGCTTTGAATGGTGCATTTTGAACACAAAAAAACTATGGAGTTCAAATAAGTTCAAAAAAATGAAATCCCTTTGTAACAGACGAGTTTCGTGATGAAACCCTGATACTTCGAAAGAGATTGTTCGTTTTGTACACGAAGTGCATCCAGTTTTTGCCGTAACCCTCTCTACTTTCTTGCACATGCTATGTGGGTGAAATGATGATACCATGCCAACTTTCAACCTTTTCAGAGTTCATTTCAAATGCTTTTCACTTTCATAGTCTTATAGCTCAAAATAATCAATAAATGCATGAAAAATACCAAATGAAGTCAGAAAGGGTTGAAAATTGATGATGTGGCTTTGAATGGTGCATTTTAAACACAGAAAAACTATGGATTTCATATAAGTTCAAAAAAATGAAATCCCTTTGTAACAGACGAGTTTCGTGATGAAACCCTGATACTTCGAAAGAGGTTGTTCGTTTTGTACACGAAGTGCATCCAGTTTTTGCCGTAACCCTATCTACTTTCTTGCACATGCTATGTGGGTGAAATGATGATACCATGCCAACTTTCAACCTTTTCAAAGTTCATTTCAAATGCTTTTCAATTTCACAGTCTTATAGCTCAAAATAATCACTAAATGCATGAAAAATAACAAATGAAGTCAGAAAGGGTTGAAAATTGATGATGTGGCTTTGAATGGTGCATTTTAAACACAGAAAAACTATGGATTTGAAATAAGTTAAAAAAATGAAATCCCTTTGTAACAGACGAGTTTCGTGATGAAACCCTGATACTTCGAAAGAGATTGTCCGTTTTGTACACGAAGTGCATACAGTTTTTGCTGTAACCCTCTCTACTTTCTTGCACATGCTATGTGGGTGAACTGATGATACCATGCCAACTTTCAACATTTTCATAGTTCATTTCAAATGCTTTTCAATTTCATAGTCTTATAGCTAAAAATAATCTGTAAATGCATGAAAAATAACAAATGAAGTCGGAAAGGGTTGAAAATTGATGATGTGGCTTTGAATGGTGCATTTTGAACACAGAAAAAACTATGGAGTTCAAATAAGTTCAAAAAATGAAATCCTTTTGTAACAGACGAGTTTCGTGATGAAACCCTGATACTTCGAAAGAGATTGTCCGTTTTGTACATGAAGTGCATCCAGTTTTTGCCGTAACCCTCTCTACTTTCTTGCACATGCTATGTGGGTGAAATGATAATACCATGCCAACTTTCAACCTTTTCAGAGTTCATTTCAAATGCTTTTCAATTTCATAGTCTTATAGCTCAAAATAATCAGTAAATGCATGAAAAATAACAAATGAAGTCAGAAAGGGTTGAAAATTGATGATGTGGCTTTGAATGGTGCATTTTGAACACAGAAAAACTATGGAGTTCAAATAAGTTCAAAAAAATGAAATCCATTTATAACAGACGAGTTTCATGATGAAACCCCGATACTTCGAAAGAGATTGTTCGTTTTGTACACGAAGTGCATCCAGTTTTTTCAGTAACCCTCTCTACTTTCTTGCACATGCTATGTGGGTGAAATGATGATACCATGCCAACTTTCAACCTTTTCATAGTTCATTTCAAATGCTTTTCAATTTCAAGGTCTTATAGCTCAAAATAATCAGTAAATGCGTGAAAAATAAAAAATCAAGTCAGAAAGAGTTGAAAATTGATGATGTGTCTTTGAATGGCGCATTTTGAACAAAGAAAAACTATGGAGTTCAAATAAGTTCAAAAAAATGAAGTCCCTTTGTAACAGACGAGTTTCGTGATGAAACCCTAATACTTCGAAGGAGATTGTCCGTTTTGTACATGAAGTGGATCCAGTTTTTGCCGTAACCCTCTCTACCTTATTGCACATGCTATGTTGGTGAAATAATGATACCATACCAACTTTAAACCTTTTCAGAGTTTATTTCAAATGCTTTTCAATTTCATGGTCTTATAGCTCAAAATAATCAGTAATGCATGAAAAATAACAAATGAAGTCAGAAAGGGTTGAAAATTGATGATGTGGCTTTGAATGGTGCATTTTGAACACAGAAAAACTATGGAGTTAAAATAAGTTCAAAAAAATGAAATCCCTTTATAACAGACGAGTTTCGTGATGAAACCGTGATACTTCGAAAGAGATTGTTCGTTTTGTACACGAAGTGCATCCAGTTTTTGCCGTAACCCTCTCTACTTTCTTGCACATTCTATGTGGGTGAAATGATGATACCATGCCAACTTTCAACTTTTTCAGAGTTCATTTCAAATGCTTTTCAATTTCATGGTCTTATAGCTCAAAAAAATCAATAAATGCATGAAAAATAACAAATGAAGTCCGAAAGGGTTGAAAATAGATGATTAGGCTTTGAATAGTGCATTTTAAACACAGAAAAACTATGGGTTTCAAATAAGTTCAAAAAATGAAATCCCTTTGTAACAAACGAGTTTCGTGATGAAACCCTGATACTTCGAAAGAGATTATCCGTTTTGTACACAAAGTGCATCCAGTTTTTTCCGTAACCCTCTCTACTTTCTTGCACATGCTATGTGGGTGAAATGATTATACCATGCCAACTTTCAACCTTTTCAGAGTTCATTTCAAATGCTTTTCAATTTCATGGTCTTATAGCTCAAAATAATGAGTAAATGCATGAAAAATAACAAATGAAGTCAGAAAGGGTTGAAAATTGATGATGTGGCTTTGAATGGTGCATTTTGAACACAGAAAAACTATGGATTTAAAATAAGTTCAAAAAAATGAAATCCCTTTATAACAGACGAGTTTCGTGATGAAACCCTGATACTTCGAAATAGATTGTTCGTTTTGTACACGAAGTGCATCCAGTTTTTGCCGTAACCCTCTCTACTTTCTTGCACATTCTATGTGGGTGAAATGATGATACCATGCCAACTTTCAAATTTTTCAGAGTTCATTTCAAATGCTTTTCAATTTCATGGTCTTATAGCTCAAAATAATCACTAAATGCATGAAAAATAACAAATGAAGTCCGAAAGGGTTGAAAATTGAGGATGTGGCTTTGAATAGTGCATTTTAAACACAGAAAAACTATGGGTTTCAAATAAGTTCAAAAAATGAAATCCCTTTGTAACAAACGAGTTTCGTGATGAAACCCTGATACTTCGAAAGAGATTGTCCGTTTTGTACACGAAGTGCATCCAGTTTTTTCCGTAACCCTCTCTACTATCTTGCACATGCTATGTGGGTGAAATGATTATACCATGCCAACTTTCAACCTTTTCAGAGTTCATTTCAAATGCTTTTCAATTTCATGGTCTTATAGCTCAAAATAATCAGCAATTGCATGAAAAATAACAAATGAAGTCAGAAAGGGTTGAAAATTGATGATGTGGCTTTGAATGGTGCATTTTGAAAACCGAAAAACTACGAAGTTCAAATAAGTTCAAAAAAATGAAATCCCTTTGTAACAGACGAGTTTCGTGATGAAACCCCGATACTTCGAAAGAGATTGTCCGTTTTGTACACGAAGTGCATCCAGTTTTTGCCGTAACCCTCTCTACTTTCTTGCACATGCTATGTGGGTGAAATGATGATACCATGCCAACTTTCAACCTTTTCATAGTTCATTTCAAATGCTTTTCAATTTCAAGGTCTTATAGCTCAAAATAATCAGTAAATGCGTGAAAAATAACAAATCAAGTCAGAAAGGGTTGAAAATTGATGATGTGTCTTTGAATGGCGCATTTTGAACAAAGAAAAACTATGGAGTTCAAATAAGTTCAAAAAAATGAAGTCCCTTTGTAACAGACGAGTTTCGTGATGAAACCCTAATACTTCGAAGGAGATTGTCCGTTTTGTACACGAAGTGGATCCAGTTTTTGCCGTAACCCTCTCTACCTTCTTGCACATGCTATGTGGGTGAAATGATGATACCATGCCAACTTTAAACCTTTTCAGAGTTCGTTTCAAATGCTTTTCAATTTCATGGTCTTATAGCTCAAAATAATCAGTAAATGCATGAAAAATAACAAATGAAGTCAGAAAGGGTTGAAAATTGAAGATGTTGCTTTGAATGGTGCATTTTGAACACAGAAAAACTATGGAGTTAAGATAAGCTCAAAAAAATAAAATCCCTTTATAACAGACGAGTTTCGTGATGAAACCCTCATACTTCGAAAGAGATTGTTCGTTTTGTACATGAAGTGCATCCAGTTTTTGCCGTAACCCTCTCTACTTTCTTGCACATTCTATGTGGGTGAAATGATGATACCATGCCAACGTTCAACTTTTTCAGAGTTCATTTCAAATGCTTTTCAATTTCATGGTCTTATAGCTCGAAATAATCACTAAATGCATGAAAAATAACAAATGAAGTACGAAAGGGTTGAAAATTGATGATGTGGCTTTGAATAGTGCATTTTAAACACACAAAAACTATGGGTTTAAAATAAGTTCAAAAAATGAAATCCCTTTGTCACAAACGAGTTTCGTGATGAAACCCTAATACTTCGAAAGAGATTGTCCGTTTTGTACACGAAGTGCATCCAGTTTTTTCCGTAACCCTCTCTACTTTCTTGCACATGCTATGTGGGTGAAATGATTATACAATGCCAACTTTCAACCTTTCAGAGTTCATTTCAAATGCTTTTCAATTTCATGGTCTTATAGCTCAAAATAATCAGTAAATGCATGAAAAATAACAAATGAAGTCAGAAAGGGTTGAAAATTGATGATGCGGCTTTGAATGTTGTATTTTAAACACAGAAAAACTATGGATTTCAAATAAGTTCAAAAAATGAAATCCCTTTGTAAAAGACGAGTTTCGTGATGAAACCCTGATACTTCGAAAGAGATTGTCCGTTTTGTACACGAAGTGCATCTAGTTTTTGCCGTAACCCTCTCTACTTTCTTGCACATGCTATGTGGGTGAAATGATGATACCATGCCAACTTTAAACCTTTTCAGAGTTCATTTCAAATGCTTTTCAATTTCATGGTCTTATAGCTCAAAATAATCAGTAAATGCGTGAAAAATAACTAATCAAGTCAGAAAGGGTTGAAAATTGATGATGTGGCTTTGAATGGCGCATTTTGAACACAGAAAAACTATGGAGTTCAAATAAATTTGAAAAAATGAAGTCCCTTTGTAATAGACGAGTTTCGTGATGAAACCCTAATACTTCGAAGGAGATTGTCCGTTTTGTACATGAAGTGGATCCAGTTTTGGCCGTAACCCTCTCTACTTTCTTGCACATGCTATGTGGGTGAAATGATGATACCATGCCAACTTTAAACCTTTTCAGAGTTCATTTCAAATGCTTTTCAATTTCATGGTCTTATAGCTCAAAATAATCACTAAATGCATGAAAAATAACAAATGAAGTCCGAAAGGGTTGAAAATTGAGGATGTGGCTATGAATAGTGCATTTTAAACACAGAAAAACTATGGGTTTCAAATAAGTTCAAAAAATGAAATCCCTTTGTAACAAACGAGTTTCGTGATGAAACCCTGATACTTCGAAAGAGATTGTCCGTTTTGTACACGAAGTGCATCCAGTTTTTTCCGTAACCCTCTCTACTATCTTGCACATGCTATGTGGGTGAAATGATTATACCATGCCAACTTTCAACCTTTTCAGAGTTCATTTCAAATGCTTTTCAATTTCATGGTCTTATAGCTCAAAATAATCAGTAAATGCATGAAAAATAACAAATGAAGTCAGAAAGGGTTGAAAATTGATGATGTGGCTTTGAATGGTGCATTTTGAAAACCGAAAAACTACGAAGTTCAAATAAGTTCAAAAAAATGAAATCCCTTTGTAACAGACGAGTTTCGTGATGAAACCCCGATACTTCGAAAGAGATTGTCCGTTTTGTACACGAAGTGCATCCAGTTTTTGCCGTAACCCTCTCTACTTTCTTGCACATGCTATGTGGGTGAAATGATGATACCATGCCAACTTTCAACCTTTTCATAGTTCATTTCAAATGCTTTTCAATTTCAAGGTCTTATAGCTCAAAATAATCAGTAAATGCGTGAAAAATAACAAATCAAGTCAGAAAGGGTTGAAAATTGATGATGTGTCTTTGAATGGCGCATTTTGAACAAAGAAAAACTATGGAGTTCAAATAAGTTCAAAAAAATGAAGTCCCTTTGTAACAGACGAGTTTCGTGATGAAACCCTAATACTTCGAAGGAGATTGTCCGTTTTGTACACGAAGTGGATCCAGTTTTTGCCGTAACCCTCTCTACCTTCTTGCACATGCTATGTGGGTGAAATGATGATACCATGCCAACTTTAAACCTTTTCAGAGTTCGTTTCAAATGCTTTTCAATTTCATGGTCTTATAGCTCAAAATAATCAGTAAATGCATGAAAAATAACAAATGAAGTCAGAAAGGGTTGAAAATTGATGATGTTGCTTTGAATGGTGCATTTTGAACACAGAAAAACTATGGAGTTAAGATAAGCTCAAAAAAATAAAATCCCTTTATAACAGACGAGTTTCGTGATGAAACCCTCATACTTCGAAAGAGATTGTTCGTTTTGTACATGAAGTGCATCCAGTTTTTGCCGTAACCCTCTCTACTTTCTTGCACATTCTATGTGGGTGAAATGATGATACCATGCCAACGTTTAACTTTTTCAGAGTTCATTTCAAATGCTTTTCAATTTCATGGTCTTATAGCTCGAAATAATCACTAAATGCATGAAAAATAACAAATGAAGTACGAAAGGGTTGAAAATTGATGATGTGGCTTTGAATAGTGCATTTTAAACACAGAAAAACTATGGGTTTAAAATAAGTTCAAAAAATGAAATCCCTTTGTCACAAACGAGTTTCGTGATGAAACCCTAATACTTCGAAAGAGATTGTCCGTTTTGTACACGAAGTGCATCCAGTTTTTTCCGTAACCCTCTCTACTTTGTTGCACATGCTATGTGGGTAAAATGATTATACCATGCCAACTTTCAACCTTTCAGAGTTCATTTCAAATGCTTTTCAATTTCATGGTCTTATAGCTCAAAATAATCAGTAAATGCATGAAAAATAACAAATGAAGTCAGAAAGGGTTGAAAATTGATGATGCGGCTTTGAATGTTGTATTTTAAACACAGAAAAACTATGGATTTCAAATAAGTTCAAAAAATGAAATCCCTTTGTAAAAGACGAGTTTCGTGATGAAACCCTGATACTTCGAAAGAGATTGTCCGTTTTGTACACGAAGTGCATCTAGTTTTTGCCGTAACCCTCTCTACTTTCTTGCACATGCTATGTGGGTGAAATGATGATACCACGCCAACTTTAAACCTTTTCAGAGTTCATTTCAAATGCTTTTCAATTTCATGGTCTTATGGCTCAAAATAATCAGTAAATGCGTGAAAAATAACAAATCAAGTCAGAAAGGGTTGAAAATTGATGATGTGGCTTTGAATGGCGCATTTTGAACACAGAAAAACTATGGAGTTCAAATAAATTTGAAAAAATGAAGTCCCTTTGTAATAGACGAGTTTCGTGATGAAACCCTAATACTTCGAAGGAGATTGTCCGTTTTGTACATGAAGTGGATCCAGTTTTGGCCGTAACCCTCTCTACTTTCTTGCACATGCTATGTGGGTGAAATGATGATACCATGCCAACTTTAAACCTTTTCAGAGTTCATTTCAAATGCTTTTCAATTTCATGGTCTTATAGCTCAAAATAATTAGTAACTGCATGAAAATAACAAATGAAGTCAGAAAGGGTTGAAAATGGATGATGTGGCTTTGAATGGTGCATTTTGAACACAGAAAAACTATGGAGTTCAAATAAGTTCAAAAAAATTAAATACCTTTATAACAGATGAGTTTCGTGATGAAACTTGATACTTCAAGAGAGATTGTTCGTTTTGTACACGAAGTGCATCCAGTTTTTGCCGTAACCCTATCTACTTTCTTGCACATGCTATGTGGGTGAAATGCTGATACCATGCCAACTTTCAACTTTTTCAGAGTTCATTTCAAATGCTTTTCAGTTTCATGGTCTTATAGCTCAAAATAATCAGTAACTGCATGAAAATAACAAATGAAATCAGAAAGGGTTGAATATTGATGATGTGGCTTTGAATGGTGCATTTTGAACACAGAAAAACTATGGAGTTAAAATAAGTTCAAAAAAATGAAATCCCTTTATAACAGACGAGTTTCGTGATGAAACCCCAATACTTCAAAAGAGATTGTTCGTTTTGTACACGAAGTGCATCCAGTTTTTGCCGTAACCCTCTCTACTTTCTTGCACATTCTATTTGGGTGAAATGATGATACCATGCCAACTTTCAACTTTTTTAGAGTTCATTTCAAATGCTTTTCAATTTCATGGTCTTATAGCTCAAAATAATCACTAAATGCATGAAAAATAACAAATGAAGTCAGAAAGGGTTGAAAATTGATGATGTGGCTTTGAATGGTGCATTTTAAACACGGAAAAACTATGGATTTCAAATAAGTTCAAAAAATGAAATCCCTTTGTAACAGACGAGTTTCGTGATGAAACCCCGATACTTCGAAAGAGATTGTCCGTTTTGTACACGAAGTGCATCCAGTTTTTGCCGTAACCCTCTCTACTTTCTTGCACATGCTATGTGGGTGAAATGATTATACCAAGCCCACTTTCAACATTTTCAGAGTTCATTTCAAATGCTTTTCAATTTCATGGTCTTATAGCTCAAAATAATCAGTAAATGCATGAAAAATAACAAATGAAGTCAGAAAGGGTTGAAAATTGATGATGTGGCTTTGAATGGTGCATTTTTAACACCAAAAAACTATGGAGTTCAAATAAGTTCAAAAAATGAAATCCCTTTGTAAGAGACGAGTTTCGTGACGAAACCCCGATACTTCGAAAGAGATTGTCCGTTTTGTACACGAAGTGCATCCAGTTTTTGCCGTAACTCTCTCTACTTTCTTGCACATGCTATGTGGCTGAAATTATGATACCATGCCAACTTTCAACCTTTTCATAGTTCATTTCAAATGCTTTTCAATTTCATGGTCTTCTAGCTCAAAATAATCAGTAAATGCGTGAAAAATAGCAAATCAAGTCAGAAAGGGTTGAAAATTGATGAAGTGGCTTTGAATGGCACATTTTGAACACAGAAAAACTATGGAGTTCAAATAAATTCAAAAAAATGAAGTCCCTTTGTAACAGACGAGTTTCGTGATGAAACCCTAATACTTCGAAGGAGATTGTCCGTTTTGTACATGAAGTGGATCCAGTTTTTGCCGTAACCCTCTCTACTTTCTTGCACATGCTATGTGGGTGAAATGATGATACCATGCAAACTTTAAACCTTTCCAGAGTTCATTTCAAATGCTTTTCAATTTCATAGTCTTATAGCTCAAAATAATCACTAAATGCATGAAAATAACAAATGAAGTCAAAAAGGGTTGACAATTGATGACGTGGCTTTGAATGGTGCATTTTAAATACAGAAAAACTATGGATTTCAAATAAGTTCAAAAAAAATGAAATCCCTTTGTAACAGACAAGTTTCGTGATGAAACCCTGATACTTCGAAAGAGATTGTCCGTTTTGTACACGAAGTGCATCCAGTTTTTGCCGTAACCCTCTCTACTTTCTTGCACATGCTATGTGGGTGAACTGATGATACCATGCCAACTTTCAACATTTTCAGAGTTCATTTCAGATGCTTTTCAATTTCATAGTCTTATAGCTCAAAATAATCAGTAAATGCATGAAAAATAACAAATGAAGTCAGAAAGGGTTGAAAATTGATGATGTGGCTTCGAATGGTGCATTTTGAACACAGAAAAACTATGGAGTTCAAATGAGTTCAAAAAATGAAATCCCTTTGTAACAGACGAGTTTCGTGATGAACCCCTGATACTTTGAAAGAGATTGTCCGTTTTCTACACGAAGTGCATCTAGTTTTTGCCGTAACCCTCTCTACTTTCTTGCACATGCTATGTGGGTGAAATGATGATACCATGCCAACTTTCTACCTTTTCAGAGTTCATTTCAAATGCTTTTCAATTTCATAGTGTTATAGCTCAAAATAATCAGTAAATGCATGAAAAATAACAAATGAAGTCAGAAAGGGTTGAAAATTGATGATGTGGCTTTGAATGGTGCATTTTGAACATAGAAAAACTATGGAGTTCAAATAAGTTCAAAAAAATGAAATCCCTTTGTAACAGACGAGTTTCGTGATGAAACCCTGATATTTCGAAAGAGATTGTCCATTTTGTACATGAAGTGCATCCAGTTTTTGCCGTAACCCTCTCTACTTTCTTGCGCATGCTATGTGGGTGAAATGATGATAACATGCCAACTTTCAACCTTTTCAGAGTTCATTTCAAATGCTTTTCAATTTCATAGTCTTATAGCTCAAAATAATCAGTAAATGCATGAAAAATAACAAATGAAGTCAAAAAGGGTTGAAAATTGATGATGTGGCTTTGAATGTTGCATTTTGAACACAGAAAAACTATGGAGTTAAAATAAGTTCAAAAAAAATGAAATCCCTTTATAACAGACGAGTTTCGTGATGAAACCCCGATACTTCGAAAGAGATTGTTCGTTTTGTACACGAAGTGCATCCAGTTTTTGCCGTAACCCTCTCTACTTTCTTGCACATGCTATGTGGGTGAAATGATGATACCATGACAACTTTCATCTTTTTTAGAGTTCATTTCAAATGCTTTTCAATTTCATGGTCTTATAGCTCAAAATAATCAGTAACTGCATGAAAATAAACAAATGAAGTCAGAAAGGGTTGAAAATTGATGATGCGGCTTTGAATGGTGCATTTTAAACACAGGAAAACTATGGATTTCAAATAAGTTCAAAAAATGAAATCCCTTTGTAAAAGACGAGTTTCGTGATGAAACCCTGATACTTCGAAAGAGATTGTCCGTTTTGTACATGAAGTGCATCCAGTTTTTGCCGTAACCCTCTCTACTTTCTACACATGCTATGTGGGTGAAATGATTATACCAAGCCAACTTTCAACCTTTTCAGATTTCATTTCAAATGCTTTTCAATTTCATGGTCTTATAGCTCAAAATAATCAGTAAATGCATGAAAAATAACAAATGAAGTCAGAAAGGGTTGAAAATTGATGATGTGGCTTTGAATGGTGCATTTCGAACACCGAAAAACTATGGAGTTCAAATAAGTTCAAAAAAATGAAATCCCTTTGTAAGAGACGAGTTTCGTGATGAAACCACGATACTTCGAAAGAGATTGTCCGTTTTGTACACGAAGTGCATCCAGTTTTTGCCGTAACCCTCTCTACTTTCTTGCACATGCTATGTGGGTGAAATGATGATACCATGCCAACTTTCAACCTTTTCAGAGTTCATTTCAAATGCTTTTCAATTTCAAGGTCTTATAGCTCAAAATAATCAGTAAATGCGTGAAAAATAACAAATCAAGTCAGAAAGGGTTGAAAATTGATGATGTGTCTTTGAAAGGCGCATTTTGAACACAGAAAAACTATGGAGTTCAAATAAGTTCAAAAAAATGAAGTCCCTTTGTAACAGACGAGTTTCGTGATTAAACCCTAATACTTCGAAGGAGATTGTCCGTTTTGTACACGAAGTGGATCCAGTTTTTGCCGTAACCCTGTCTACCTTCTTGCACATGCTATGTGGGTGAAATGATGATACCATGCCAACTTTAAACCTTTTCAGAGTTCATTTCAAATGCTTTTCAATTTCATGGTCTTATAGCTCAAAATAATCAGTAAATGCATGAAAAATAACAAATGAAGTCAGAAAGGGTTGAAAATTGATGATGTGGCTTTGAATGGTGCATTTTGAACACAAAAAAAACTATGGAGTTAAAATAAGTTCAAAAAAATGAAATCCCTTTATAACAGACGAGTTTCGTGATGAAACCCTGATACTTCGAAAGAGATTGTTCGTTTTGTACACAAAGTGCATCCAGTTTTTGCCGTAACCCTCTCTACTTTCTTGCACATTCTATGTGGGTGAAATGATCATACCATGCCAACTTTCAACCTTTTCAGAGTTCATTTCAAATGCTTTTCAATTTCATGGTCTTATAGCTCAAAATAGTCACTAAACGCATGATAAATAACAAAAGAAGTCCAAAAGGGTTGAAAATTGATGATGTGGCTTTGAATAGTGCATTTTAAACACAGAAATAATATGGGTTTCAAATAAGTTCAAAAAATGAAATCCCTTTGTAACAAACGAGTTTCGTGATGAAACCCTGATACTTCGAAAGAGATTGTCCGTTTTGTACACGAAGTGCATCCAGTTTTTTCCGTAACCCTCTCTACTTTCTTGCACATGCTATGTGGGTGAAATGATGACACCATGCCAACTTTCAACCTTTTCATAGTTCATTTCAAATGCTTTTCAATTTCAAGGTCTTATAGCTCACAATAATTAGTAAATGCATGAAAAATAACAAATGAAGTCAGAATGGGTTGAAAATTGATGATGTGGCTTTGAATGATGCATTTTGAACACAGAAAAACTATCGAGTTCAAATAAGTTCAAAAAATTGAAATCCCTTTGTAACAGACGAGTTTCGTGATGAAACCCTGATACTTCGAAAGAGATTGTCCATTTTGTACACGAAGTGCATACAGTTTTTGCTGTAACCCTCTCTACTTTCTTGCACATGCTATGTGGGTGAAATGATGATACCATGCCAACTTTCAACCTTTTCAGAGTTCATTTCAAATGCTTTTCAATTTCATAGTCTTAGAGCTCAAAATAATCAGTAAATGCATGAAAAATAACAAATGAAGTCAGAAAGGGTTGAAAATTGATGATGTGGCTTTGAATGGTGCATTTTGAACATAGAAAAACTATGGAGTTCAAATAAGTTCAAAAAAATGAAATCCCTTTGTAACAGACGAGTTTCGTGATGAAACCCTGATATTTCGAAAGAGATTGTCCATTTTGTACATGAAGTGCATCCAGTTTTTGCCGTAACCCTCTCTACTTTCTTGCGCATGCTATGTGGGTGAAATGATGATAACATGCCAACTTTCAACCTTTTCAGAGTTCATTTCAAATGCTTTTCAATTTCATAGTCTTATAGCTCAAAATAATCAGTAAATGCATGAAAAATAACAAATGAAGTCAAAAAGGGTTGAAAATTGATGATGTGGCTTTGAATGTTGCATTTTGAACACAGAAAAACTATGGAGTTAAAATAAGTTCAAAAAAAATGAAATCCCTTAATAACAGACGAGTTTCGTGATGAAACCCCGATACTTCGAAAGAGATTGTTCGTTTTGTACACGAAGTGCATCCAGTTTTTGCCGTAACCCTCTCTACTTTCTTGCACATGCTATGTGGGTGAAATGATGATACCATGACAACTTTCATCTTTTTTAGAGTTCATTTCAAATGCTTTTCAATTTCATGGTCTTATAGCTCAAAATAATCAGTAACTGCATGAAAATAAACAAATGAAGTCAGAAAGGGTTGAAAATTGATGATGCGGCTTTGAATGGTGCATTTTAAACACAGGAAAACTATGGATTTCAAATAAGTTCAAAAAATGAAATCCCTTTGTAAAAGACGAGTTTCGTGATGAAACCCTGATACTTCGAAAGAGATTGTCCGTTTTGTACATGAAGTGCATCCAGTTTTTGCCGTAACCCTCTCTACTTTCTACACATGCTATGTGGGTGAAATGATTATACCAAGCCAACTTTCAACCTTTTCAGATTTCATTTCAAATGCTTTTCAATTTCATGGTCTTATAGCTCAAAATAATCAGTAAATGCATGAAAAATAACAAATGAAGTCAGAAAGGGTTGAAAATTGATGATGTGGCTTTGAATGGTGCATTTCGAACACCGAAAAACTATGGAGTTCAAATAAGTTCAAAAAAATGAAATCCCTTTGTAAGAGACGAGTTTCGTGATGAAACCACGATACTTCGAAAGAGATTGTCCGTTTTGTACACGAAGTGCATCCAGTTTTTGCCGTAACCCTCTCTACTTTCTTGCACATGCTATGTGGGTGAAATGATGATACCATGCCAACTTTCAACCTTTTCAGAGTTCATTTCAAATGCTTTTCAATTTCAAGGTCTTATAGCTCAAAATAATCAGTAAATGCGTGAAAAATAACAAATCAAGTCAGAAAGGGTTGAAAATTGATGATGTGTCTTTGAAAGGCGCATTTTGAACACAGAAAAACTATGGAGTTCAAATAAGTTCAAAAAAATGAAGTCCCTTTGTAACAGACGAGTTTCGTGATTAAACCCTAATACTTCGAAGGAGATTGTCCGTTTTGTACACGAAGTGGATCCAGTTTTTGCCGTAACCCTGTCTACCTTCTTGCACATGCTATGTGGGTGAAATGATGATACCATGCCAACTTTAAACCTTTTCAGAGTTCATTTCAAATGCTTTTCAATTTCATGGTCTTATAGCTCAAAATAATCAGTAAATGCATGAAAAATAACAAATGAAGTCAGAAAGGGTTGAAAATTGATGATGTGGCTTTGAATGGTGCATTTTGAACACAAAAAAAACTATGGAGTTAAAATAAGTTCAAAAAAATGAAATCCCTTTATAACAGACGAGTTTCGTGATGAAACCCTGATACTTCGAAAGAGATTGTTCGTTTTGTACACAAAGTGCATCCAGTTTTTGCCGTAACCCTCTCTACTTTCTTGCACATTCTATGTGGGTGAAATGATCATACCATGCCAACTTTCAACCTTTTCAGAGTTCATTTCAAATGCTTTTCAATTTCATGGTCTTATAGCTCAAAATAGTCACTAAACGCATGATAAATAACAAATGAAGTCCAAAAGGGTTGAAAATTGATGATGTGGCTTTGAATAGTGCATTTTAAACACAGAAATAATATGGGTTTCAAATAAGTTCAAAAAATGAAATCCCTTTGTAACAAACGAGTTTCGTGATGAAACCCTGATACTTCGAAAGAGATTGTCCGTTTTGTACACGAAGTGCATCCAGTTTTTTCCGTAACCCTCTCTACTTTCTTGCACATGCTATGTGGGTGAAATGATGATACCATGCCAACTTTCAACCTTTTCATAGTTCATTTCAAATGCTTTTCAATTTCAAGGTCTTATAGCTCACAATAATTAGTAAATGCATGAAAAATAACAAATGAAGTCAGAATGGGTTGAAAATTGATGATGTGGCTTTGAATGATGCATTTTGAACACAGAAAAACTATCGAGTTCAAATAAGTTCAAAAAATTGAAATCCCTTTGTAACAGACGAGTTTCGTGATGAAACCCTGATACTTCGAAAGAGATTGTCCATTTTGTACACGAAGTGCGTACAGTTTTTGCTGTAACCCTCTCTACTTTCTTGCACATGCTATGTGGGTGAAATGATGATACCATGCCAACTTTCAACCTTTTCAGAGTTCATTTCAAATGCTTTTCAATTTCATAGTCTTAGAGCTCAAAATAATCAGTAAATGCATGAAAAATAACAAATGAAGTCAGAAAGGGTTGAAAATTGATTATGTGGCTTTGAATGGTGCATTTTGAACACAAAAAAACTATGGAGTTCAAATAAGTTCAAAAAAATGAAATCCCTTTGTAACAGACGAGTTTCGTGATGAAACCCTGATACTTCGAAAGAGATTGTTTGTTTTGTACACGAAGTGCATCCAGTTTTTGCCGTAACCCTCTCTACTTTCTTGCACATGCTATGTGGGTGAAATGATGATACCATGCCAACTTTCAACCTTTTCAGAGTTCATTTCAAATGCTTTTCAATTTCATAGTCTTATAGCTCAAAATAATCAGTAAATGCGTGAAAAATAACAAATCAAGTCAGAAAGGGTTGAAAATTGAAGATGTGGCTCTGAATGGTACATTTTGAACACAAAAATCCTATGGAGTTCAAATAAGTTCAAAAAAATGAAATCCCTTTGTAACAGACGAGTTTCGTGATGAAACCCTGATACTTCGAAAGAGATTGTCCGTTTTGTACATGAAGTGCATCCAGTTTTTGCCGTAACCCTCTCTACTTTCTACACATGCTATGTGGGTGAAATGATTATACCAAGCCAACTTTCAACATTTTCAGAGTTCATTTCAAATGCTTTTCAATTTCATGGTCTTATAGCTCAAAATAATCAGTAAATGCATGAAAAATAACAAATGAAGTCAGAAAGGGTTGAAAATTGATGATGTGGCTTTAATGGTGCATTTCGAACACCGAAAAACTATGGAGTTCAAATAAGTTCAAAAAAATGAAATCCCTTTGTAAGAGACGAGTTTCGTGATGAAACCCCGATACTTCGAAAGAGATTGTCCGTTTTGTACACGAAGTGCATCTAGTTTTTGCCGTAACCCTCTCTACTTTCTTGCACATGCTATGTGGGTGAAATGATGATACCATGCCAACTTTCAACCTTTTCATAGTTCATTTCAAATGCTTTTCAATTTCAAGGTCTTATAGCTCAAAATAATCAGTAAATGCGTGAAAAATAACAAATCAAGTCAGAAAGGGTTGAAAATTGATGATGTGTCTTTGAATGGCGCATTTTGAACACAGAAAAACTATGGAGTTCAAATAAGTTCAAAAAAATGAAGTCCCTTTGTAACAGACGAGTTTCGTGATTAAACCCTAATACTTCGAAGGAGATTGTCCGTTTTGTACACGAAGTGGATCCAGTTTTTGCCGTAACCCTCTCTACCTTCTTGCACATGCTATGTGGGTGAAATGATGATACCATGCCAACTTCAAACCTTTTCAGAGTTCATTTCAAATGCTTGTCAATTTCATGGTCTTATAGCTCAAAATAATCAGTAAATGCATGAAAAATAACAAATGAAGTCAGAAAGGGTTGAAAATTGATGATGTGGCTTTGAATGGTGCATTTTGAACACAAAAAAACTATGGAGTTAAAATAAGTTCAAAAAAATGAAATCCCTTTATAACAGACGAGTTTCGTGATGAAACCCTGATACTTCGAAAGAGATTGTTCGTTTTGTACACGAAGTGCATCCAGTTTTTGCCGTAACCCTCTCTACTTTCTTGCACATTCTATGTGGGTGAAATGATCATACCATGCCAACTTTCAACCTTTTCAGAGTTCATTTCAAATGCTTTTCAATTTCATGGTCTTAGCTCAAAATAGTCACTAAACGCATGAAAAATAACAAATGAAGTCCGAAAGGGTTGAAAATTGATGGTGTGGCTTTGAATGATGCATTTTGAACACAGAAAAACTATGGAGTTCAAATAAGTTCAAAAAAATGAAATCACTTTGTAACAGACGAGTTTCGTGATGAAACCCTGATACTTCGAAAGAGATTGTCCGTTTTGTACACGAAGTGCATCCAGTTTTTTCCGTAACCCTCTCTACTTTCTTGCACATGCTATGTGGGTGAAATGATGATACCATGCCAACTTTCAACCTTTTCATAGTTCATTTCAAATGCTTTTCAATTTCAAGGTCTTATAGCTCAAAATAATTAGTAAATGCATGAAAAATAACAAATGAAGTCAGAAAGGGTTGAAAATTGATGATGTGGCTTTGAATGATGCATTTTGAACACAGAAAAACTATGGAGTTCAAATAAGTTCAAAAAATTGAAATCCCTTTGTAACAAACGAGTTTCGTGATGAAACCCTGATACTTCGAAAGAGATTGTCCGTTTTGTACACGAAGTGCATACAGTTTTTGCCGTAACCCTCTCTACTTTCTTGCACATGCTATGTGGGTGAAATGATGATACCATGCTAACTTTGAACCTTTTCAGAGTTCATTTCAAATGCTTTTAAATTTCATAGTCTTAGAGCTCAAAATAATCAGTAAATGCATGAAAAATAACAAATGAAGTCAGAAAGGGTTGAAAATTGATGGTGTGGCTTTGAATGATGCATTTTGAACACAGAAAAACTATGAAGTTCAAATAAGTTAAAAAAAATGAAATCACTTTGTAACAGACGAGTTTCGTGATGAAACCCTGATAATTCGAAAGAGATGGTCCGTTTTGTACACGAAGTGCATCCAGTTTTTTCCGTAACCCTCTCTACTTTCTTGCACATGCTATGTGGGTGAAATGATGATACCATGCCAACTTTCAACCTTTTCAGAGTCCATTTCAAATGCTTTTCAATTTCATAGTCTTATAGCTCAAAATAATCAGTAAATGCATGAAAAATAACAAATGAATGCAGAAAGGGTTGAAAATTGATGATGTGGCTTTGAATGGTACATTTTGAACACAAAAAAACTATGGAGTTCAAATAAGTTCAAAAAAATGAAATCCCTTTGTAACAGACGGGTTTCGTGATGAAACCCTGATACTTCGAAAGAGATTGTCCGTTTTGTACATGAAGTGCATCCAGTTTTTGCCGTAACCCTCTCTACTTTCTACACATGCTATGTGGGTGAAATGATTATACCAAGCCAACTTTCAACCTTTTCAGAGTTCATTTCAAATGCTTTTCAATTTCATGGTCTTATAGCTCAAAATAATCAGTAAATGCATGAAAAATAACAAATGAAGTCAGAAAGGGTTGAAAATTGATGATGTGGCTTTGAATGGTGCATTTTGAACACAGAAAAACTACGGAGTTCAAATAAGTTCAAAAAAATGAAATCCCTTTGTAAGAGACGAGTTTCGTGATGAAACCCCGATACTTCGAAAGAGATTGTCCGTTTTGTACACGAAGTGCATCCAGTTTTTGCCGTAACCCTCTCTACTTTCTTGCACATGCTATGTTGGTGAAATGATGATACCATGCCAACTTTCAACCTTTTCATAGTTCATTTCAAATGCTTTTCAATTTCAAGGTCTTATAGCTCAAAATAATCAGTAAATGCGTGAAAAATAACAAATGAAGTCAGAAAGGGTTGAAAATTGATGATGTGGCTTTGAATGGTGCATTTTAAACACAGAAAAATTATGGATTTGAAATAAGTTAAGAAAATGAAATCCCTTTGTAACAGACGAGTTTCGTGATGAAACCCTGATACTTCCAAAGAGATTGTCCGTTTTGTACACGAAGTGCATCCAGTTTTTGCCGTAACCCTCTCTACTTTCTTGCACATGCTATGTGGGTGAACTGATGAAACCATGCCAACTTTCAACATTTTCAGAGTTCATTTCAAATGCTTTCCAATTTCATAGTCTTATAGCTCAAAATAATCTGTAAATGCATGAAAAATAACAAATGAAGTCAGAAAGGGTTGAAAATTGATGATGTGGCTTTGAATGGTGCATTTTGAACACAGAAAAACTATGGAGTTCAAATAAGTTCAAAAAAATGAAATCCCTTTGTAACAGACGTGTTTCGTGATGAAACCCTGATACTTCGAAAGAGATTGTCCGTTTTGTACACGAAGTGCATCCAGTTTTTGCCGTAACCCTCTCTACTTTCTTGCACATGCTATGTGGGTGAACTGATGATACCATGCCAAGTTTCAACATTTTCAGAGTTCATTTCAAATGCTTTCCAATTTCATAGTCTTATAGCTCAAAATAATCTGTAAATGCATGAAAAATAACAAATGAAGTCAGAAAGGGTTGAAAATTGATGATGTGGCTTTGAATGGTGCATTTTGAACACAGAAAAACTATGGAGTTCAAATAAGTTCAAAAAAATGAAATCCCTTTGTAACAGACGTGTTTCGTGATGAAACCCTGATACTTCGAAAGAGATTGTTCATTTTGTACACGAAGTGCATCAAGTTTTTGCCGTAACCGTCTCTACTTTCTTGCACGTGCTATGTGGGTGAAATGATGATACCATGCCAACTTTCAACCTTTTCAGAGTTCATTTCAAATGCTTTTCAATTTCACAGTCTTATAGCTCAAAATAATCAGTAAATGCATGAAAAATAACAAATGAAGTCAGAAAGGGTTGAAAATTGATGATGTGGCTTTGAATGGTGCATTTTGAACACAGAAAAACTATGGAGTTCAAATAAGTTCAAAAAAATGAAATCCCTGTGTAACAGACGTGTTTCGTGATGAAACCCTGATACTTCGAAAGAGATTGTCCGTTTTGTACACGAAGTGCTTCCAGTTTTTCCGTAACCCTCTCTACTTTCTTGCACATGCTATGTGGGTGAAATGATGATACCATGCCAACTTTCAACCTTTTCAGAGTTCATTTCAAATGCTTTTCAATTTCATAGTCTTATAGCTCAAAATAATCGGTAAATGCGTGAAAAATAACAAATGAAGTCAGAAAGGGTTGAAAATTGATGATGTGGCTTTGAATGGTGCATTTTGAACACAGAAAAACTATGGAGTTAAAATAAGTTCAAAAAAATGAAATCCATTTATAACAGACGAGTTTCGTGATGAAACCCTGATAATTCGAAAGAGATTGTCCGTTTTGTACACGAAGTGCATCCAGTTTTTTCCGTAACCCTCTCTACATTCTTGCACATGCTATGTGGGTGAAATGATGATACCATGCCAACTTTCAACCTTTTCATAGTTCATTTCAAATGCTTTTCAATTTCAAGGTCTTATAGCTCAAAATAATTAGTAAATGCATGAAAAATAACAAATGAAGTCAGAAAGGGTTTAAAATTGATGATGTGGCTTTGGATGATGCATTTTGAACACAGAAAAACTATGGAGTTCAAATAAGTTCAAAAAATTGAAATCGCTTTGTAACAGACGAGTTTCGTGATGAAACCCTGATACATCGAAAGAGATTGTCCGTTTTGTACACGAAGTGCATTCAGTTTTTGCCGTAACCCTCTCTACTTTCTTGCACATGCTATGTGGGTGAAATGATGATACCATGCCAACTTTCAACCTTTTCAGAGTTCATTTCAAATGCTTTTCAATTTCATAGTCTTAGAGCTCAAAATAATCAGTAAATGCATGAAAAATAACAAATGAAGTCAGAAAGGGTTGAAAATTGATGGTGTGGCTTTGAATGATGCATTTTGAACACAGAAAAACTATGGAGTTCAAATAAATTCAAAAAAATGAAATCACTTTGTAACAGACGAGTTTCGTGATGAAACACTGATAATTCGAAAGAGATGGTCCGTTTTGTACACGAAGTGCATCCAGTTTTTGCCGTAACCCTCTCTACTTTCTTGCACATGCTATGTGGGTGAAATGATGATACCATGCCAACTTTCAACCTTTTCAGAGTTCATTTCAAATGCTTTTCAATTTCATAGTCTTATAGCTCAAAATAATCAATAAATGCATGAAAAATAACAAATGAAGGCAGAAAGGATTGAAAATTGATGATGTGGCTTTGAATGGTACATTTTGAACAAAACAAAACTATGGAGTTCAAATAAGTTCAAAAAAATGAAATCCCTTTGTAATAGACGTGTTTCGTGATGAAACCCTGATACTTCGAAAGAGATTGTCCGTTTTGTACACGAAGTGCATCCAGTTTTTGCCGTAACCCTCTCTACTTTCTTGCACATGCTATGTGGGTGAAATGATGATACCATTCCAACTTTCAACCTTTTCAGAGTTCATTTCAAATGCTTTTCAATTTCATAGTCTTATAGCTCAAAATAATCACTAAATGCATGAAAAATAACAAATGAAGTCAGAAAGGGTTGAAAATTGATGATGTGGCTTTGAATGGTGCATTTTAAACACAGAAAAACTATGGATTTGAAATAAGTTAAGAAAATGAAATCCCTTTGTAACAGACGAGTTTCGTGATGAAACCCTGATACTTCGAAAGAGATTGTCTGTTTTGTACACGAAGTGCATCCAGTTTTTGCCGTAACCCTCTCTACTTTCTTGCACATGCCATGTGGGTGAACTGATGATACCATGCCAACTTTCAACATTTTCAGAGTTCATTTCAAATGCTTTTCAATTTCATAGTCTTATAGCTCAAAATAATCTGTAAATGCATGAAAAATAACAAATGAAGTCAGAAAGGGTTGAAAATGGATGATGTGGCTTTGAATGGTGCATTTTGAACACAGAAAAACAATGGAGTTCAAATAAGTCAAAAAAAGAAATCCCTTTGTAACAGACGTGTTTCGTGGTGAAAGCCTGATACTTCGAAAGAGATTGTTCGTTTTGTACACGAAGTGCATCCAGTTTTTGCCGTAACCCTCTCTACTTTCTTGCACATGCTATGTGGGTGAAATGATGATACCATGCCAACTTTCAACTTTTTCAGAGTTCATTTCAAATGCTTTTCAATTTCATAGTCTTATAGCTCAAAATAATCAGTAACTACATGAGAAATAACAAATGAAGTCAGAAAGGGTTGAAAATCGATGATGTGGCTTTGATTGGTGCAATTTGAACACAGAAAAACTATGGAGTTAAAATAAGTTCAAAAAAATGAAATCCATTTATAACAGACGAGTTTCGTGATGAAACCCCGATACTTCGAAAGAGATTGTTCGTTTTGTACACGAAGTGCATCCAGTTTTTTCTTGCACATGCTATGTTTGTGAAATGATGATACCATGCCAACTTTCAACTTTTTTAGAGTTCATTTCAAATGCTTTTCAATTTCATGGTCTTATAGCTCAAAATAATCAGTAACTGCATGAAAAATAACAAATGAAGTTAGAAAGGGTTGAAAATTGATGATGTGGCTATGAATGGTGCATTTTGAACACAGAAAAACTATGGAGTTAAAATAAGTTCAAAAAAATGAAATCCCTTTGTAACAGACGAGTTTCGTGATGAAACCCTGATACTTCGAAAGAGATTATCCGTTTTGTACATGAAGTGCATCCAGTTTTTGCCGTAACCCTCTCTACTTTCTGCACATGCTATGTGGGTGAAATGATTATACCAAGCCAACTTTCAACCTTTTCAGAGTTCATTTCAAATGCTTTTCAATTTCAAGGTCTTATAGCTCAAAATAATCAGTAAATGCGTGAAAAATAACAAATCAAGTCAGAAAGGGTTGAAAATTGATGATGTGTCTTTGAATGGCGCATTTTGAACAAAGAAAAACTATGGAGTTCAAATAAGTTCAAAAAAATGAAGTCCCTTTGTAAGAGACGAGTTTCGTGATAAAACCCTAATACTTCGAAGGAGATTGTCCGTTTTGTACACGAAGTGGATCCGGTTTTTGCCGTAACCCTCTCTACCTTCTTGCACATACTATGTGGGTGAAATGATGATACCATGCCAACTTTAAACCTTTTCAGAGTTCATTTCAAATGCTTTTCAATTTCATGGTCTTATAGCTCAAAATAATTAGTAAATGCATGAAAAATAACAAATGAAGTCAGAAAGGGTTGAAAATTGATGATGTGGCTTTGAATGGTGCATTTTGAACACAGAAAAACTATGGAGTTAAAATAAGTTCAAAAAAATGAAATCCCTTTATAACAGACGAGTTTCGTGATGAAACCCTGATACTTCGAAAGAGATTGTTCATTTTGTACACGAAGTGCATCCAGTTTTTGCCGTAACCCTCTCTACTTTCTTGCACATTCTATGTGGGTGAAATGATGATACCACGGCAACTTTCAACTTTTTCAGAGTTCATTTCAAATGCTTTTCAATTTCATGGTCTTATAGCTCAAAATAATCACTAAATGCATGAAAAATAACAAATGAAGTCCGAAAGGGTTGAAAATTGATGATGTGGCTTTGAATAGTGCATTTTAAACACAGAAAAACTATGGGTTTCAAATAAGTTCAAAAAATGAAATCCCTTTGTAACAAACGAGTTTCGTGACGAAACCCTGATACTTCGAAAGAGATTGTCAGTTTTGTACACGAAGTGCATCCAGTTTTTTCCGTAACCCTCTCTACTTTCTTGCACATGCTATGTGGGTGAAATGATTATACCATGCCAACTTTCAACCTTTTCAGAGTTCATTTCAAATGCTTTTCAATTTCATGGTCTTATAGCTCAAAATAATCAGTAAATGCATGAAAAATAACAAATGAAGTCAGAAAGGGTTGAAAATTGATGATGTGGCTTTGAATGGTGCATTTTGAACACAGAAAAACTATGGAGTTAAAATAAGTTCAAAAAAAATGAAATCCCTTTATAATAGACGAGTTTTGTGATGAAACCCTGATACTTCGAAAGAGATTGTTCATTTTGTACACGAAGTGCATCCAGTTTTTGCCGTAACCCTCTCTACTTTCTTGCACATTCTATGTGGGTGAAATGATGATACCATGCCAACTTTCAAATTTTTCAGAGTTCATTTCAAATGCTTTTCAATTTCATGGTCTTATAGCTCAAAGTAATCACTAAATGCATGAAAAATAATAAATGAAGTCCGAAAGGGTTGAAAATTGAGGATGTGGATTTGAATAGTGCATTTTAAACACAGTAAAACTATGGGTTTCAAATAAGTTCAAAAAATGAAGTCCCTTTGTAACAAACGAGTTTCGTGATGAAACCCTGATATTTCGAAAGAGATTGTCCGTTTTGTACACGAAGTGCATCCATTTTTTTCTGTAACCCTCTCTACTTTCTTGCACATGCTATGTGGGTGAAATGATTATACCATGCCAACTTTCAACCATTTCAGAGTTCATTTCAATAGCTTTTCAATTTCATGGTCTTATAGCTCAAAATAATCAGTAAATGCATGAAAAATAACAAATTAACTCAGAAAGGGTTGAAAATTGATGATGTGGCTTTTAATGGTGCATTTTGAACACCGAAAAACTACGAAGTTCAAATAAGTTCAAAAAAATGAAATCCCTTTGTAACAGACGAGTTTCGTGATGAAACCCCGATACTTCGAAAGAGATTGTCCGTTTTGTACGCGAAGTGCATCCAGTTTTTGCCGTAACCCTCTCTACTTTCTTGCACATGCTATGTGGGTGAAATGATGATACCATGCCAACTTTCAACCTTTTCATAGTTCATTTCAAATGCTTTTCAATTTCATGGTCTTATAGCTCAAAATAATCAGTAACTGCATGAAAATAACAAATGAAGTCAGAAAGGGTTGAAAATTGATGATGTGGCTTTGAATGGTGCATTTTGAACACAGAAAAACTATGGAGTTCAAATAAGTTCAAAAAATGAAATCCTTTTGTAACATACGAGTTTCGTGATGAAACCCTGATACTTCGAAAGAGATTGTCCGTTTTGTACATGAAGTGCATCCAGTTTTTGCCGTAACCCTCTCTACTTTCTTGCACATGCTATGTGGGTGAAATGATGATACCATACCAACTTTCAACCTTTTCAGAGTTCATTTCAAATGCTTTTCAATTTCATAGTCTTATAGCTCAAAATAATCAGTAAATGCATGAAAAATAACAAATGAAGTCAGAAAGGGTTGAAAATTGATGATGTGTCTTTGAATGGTGCATTTTGAACACAGAAAAACTATAGAGTTCAAATAAGTTAAAAAAATTAAATCCCTTTGTAACAGACGAGTTTCGTGATGAAACCCTGATACTTCGAAAGAGATTGTCCGTTTTGTACACGAAGTGCTTCCAGTTTTTGCCGTAACCCTCTCTACTTTCTTGCACATGCTATGTGGGTGAAATTATGATACCATGCCAACTTTCAACATTTTCAGAGTTCATTTCAAATGCTTTTCAATTTCATAGTCTTATAGCTCAAAATAATCAGTAACTACATGAAAAATAACAAATGAAGTCAGAAAGGGTTGAAAATTGATGATGTGGCTTTGAATGGTGCATTTTGAACACAGAAAAACTATGGAGTTAAAATAAGTTCAAAAAATGAAATCTATTTATAACAGACGAGTTTCGTGATGAAACCCCGATACTTCGAAAGAGATTGTTCGTTTTGTACACGAAGTGCATCCAAGTTTTTTCTTGCACATGCTATGTGGGTGAAATGATGATACCATGCCAACTTTCAACTATTTTAGAGTTCATTTCAAATGCTTTTCAATTTCATGGTCTTATAGCTCAAAATAATCAGTAACTGCATGAAAAATAATAAATGAAGTCAGAAAGGGTTGAAAATTGATGATGTGGCTTTGAATGGTGCATTTTGAACACAGAAAAACTATGGAGTTAAAATAAGTTCAAAAAAATGAAATCCCTTTATAATGGACGAGTTTTGTGATGAAACCCTGATACTTCGAAAGAGATTGTTCGTTTTGTACACGAAGTGCATCCAGTTTTTGCCGTAACCCTCTCTAATTTCTTGCACATTCTATGTGGGTGAAATGATGATACCATGCCAACTTTCAAATTTTTCAGAGTTCATTTCAAATGCTTTTCAATTTCATGGTCTTATAGCTCAAAATAATCACTAAATGCATGAAAAATAACAAATGAAGTCCGAAAGGGTTGAAAATTGAGGATGTGGCTTTGAATAGTGCATTTTAAACACAGAAAAACTATGGGTTTCAAATAAGTTCAAAAAATGAAATCCCTTTGTAACAAATGAGTTTCGTGATGAAACCCTGATACTTCGAAAGAGATTGTCCGTTTTGTACACGAAGTGCAACCATTTTTTCCGTAACCCTCTCTACTTTCTTGCACATGCTATGTGGGTGAAATGATTATACCATGCCAACTTTCAACCATTTCAGAATTCATTTCAATAGCTTTTCAATTTCATGGTCTTATAGCTCAAAATAATCAGTAAATGCATGAAAAATAACAAATTAAGTCAGAAAGGGTTGAAAATTGATGATGTGGCTTTTAATGGTGCATTTTGAACACCGAAAAACTACGGAGTTCAAATAAGTTCAAAAAAATGAAATCCCTTTGTAACAGACGAGTTTCGTGATGAAACCCCGATACTTCGAAAGAGATTGTCCGTTTTGTACGCGAAATGCATCCAGTTTTTGCCGTAACCCTCTCTACTTTCTTGCACATGCTATGTGGGTGAAATGATGATACCATGCCAACTTTCAACCTTTTCATAGTTCATTTCAAATGCTTTTCAATTTCATGGTCTTATAGCTCAAAATAATCAGTAACTGCATGAAAATAACAAATGAAGTCAGAAAGGGTTGAAAATTGATGATGTGGCTTTGAATGGTGCATTTTGAACATAGAAAAACTATGGAGTTCAAATAAGTTAGAAAAATGAAATCCTTTTGTAACATACGAGTTTCGTGATGAAACCCTGATACTTCGAAAGAGATTGTCCGTTTTGTACATGAAGTGCATCCAGTTTTTGCCGTAACCCTCTCTACTTTCTTGCACATGCTATGTGGGTGAAATGATGATACCATGCCAACTTTCAACCTTTTCAGAGCTCATTTCAAATGCTTTTCAATTTCATAGTCTTATAGCTCAAAATAATCAGTAACTACATGAAAAATAACAAATGAAGTCAGAAAGGGTTGAAAATTGATGATGTGGCTTTGAATGGTGCATTTTGAACACAGAAAAACTATGGAGTTAAAATAAGTTAAAAAAATGAAATCCATTTATAACAGACGAGTTTCGTGATGAAACCCCGATACTTCGAAAGAGATTGTTCGTTTTGTACACGAAGTGCATCCAGTTTTTTCTTGCACATGCTATGTGGGTGAAATGATGATACCATGCCAACTTTCAACTTTTTTAGAGTTCATTTCAAATGCTTTTCAATTTCATGGTCTTATAGCTCAAAATAATCAGTAACTGCATGAAAAATAACAAATGAAGTCAGAAAGGGTTGAAAATTGATGATGTGGCTTTGAATGGTGCATTTTGAACACAGAAAAACTATAGAGTTCAAATAAGTTCAAAAAAATTAAATCCCTTTGTAACAGACGAGTTTCGTGATGCAACCCTGATAATTCGAAAGAGATTGTCCGTTTTGTACACGAAGTGCTTCCAGTTTTTGCCGTAACCCTCTCTACTTTCTTGCACATGCTATGTGGGTGAAATTATGATACCATGCCAACTTTCAACCTTTTCAGAGTTCATTTCAAATGCTTTTCAATTTCATAGTCTTATAGCTCAAAATAATCAGTAACTACATGAAAAATAACAAATGAAGTCAGAAAGGGTTGAAAATTGATGATGTGGCTTTGAATGGTGCATTTTGAACACAGAAAAACTATGGAGTTAAAATAAGTTCAAAAGAATGAAATCCATTTATAACAGACGAGTTTCGTGATGAAACCCCGATACTTCGAAAGAGATTGTTCGTTTTGTACACGAAGTGCATCCAGTTTTTTCTTGCACATGCTATGTGGGTGAAATGATGATACCATGCCAACTTTCAACTTTTTTAGAGTTCATTTCAAATGCTTTTCAATTTCATGGTCTTATAGCTCAAAATAATCAGTAACTGCATGAAAAATAACAAATGAAGTCAGAAAGGGTTGAAAATTGATGATGTGGCTTTGAATGGTGCATTTTGAACACAGAAAAACTATGGAGTTAAAATAAGTTCAAAAAAATGAAATCCCTTTGTAACAGACGAGTTTCGTGATGAAACCCTGATACTTCGAAAGAGATTATCCGTTTTGTACATGAAGTGCATCCAGTTTTTGCCGTAACCCTCTCTACTTTCTGCACATGCTATGTGGGTGAAATGATTATACCAAGCCAACTTTCAACCTTTTCAGAGTTCATTTCAAATGCTTTTCAATTTCAAGGTCTTATAGCTCAAAATAATCAGTAAATGCGTCAAAAATAACAAATCAAGTCAGAAAGGGTTGAAAATTGATGATGTGTCTTTGAATGGCGCATTTTGAACAAAGAAAAACTATGGAGTTCAAATAAGTTCAAAAAAATGAAATCCCTTTGTAACAGACGAGTTTCGTGATGAAACCCCGATACTTCGAAAGAGATTGTCCGTTTTGTACACGAAGTGCATCCAGTTTTTGCCGTAACCCTCTATACTTTCTTGCACATGCTATGTGGGTGAAATGATGATACCATGCCAACTTTCAACTTTTTCAGAGTTCATTTCAAATGCTTTTAGATTTCATGGTCTTATAGCTCAAAATAATCAGTAACTGCATGAAAATAACAAATGAAGTCAGAAAGGGTTGAAAATTGATGATGTGGCTTTGAATGGTGCATTTTGAACACAGAAAAACTATGGAGTTCAAATAAGTTCAAAAAATGAAATCCTTTTGTAACATACGAGTTTCGTGATGAAACCCTGATACTTCGAAATAGATTGTCCGTTTTGTACATGAAGTGCATCCAGTTTTTGCCGTAACACTCTCTAATTTCTTGCACATGCTATGTGGGTGAAATGATGATACCATGCCAACTTTCAACCTTTTCAGAGTTCATTTCAAATGCTTTTCAATTTCATAGTCTTATAGCTCAAAATAACCAGTAAATGCATGAAAAATAACAAATGAAGTCAGAAAGGGTTGAAAATTGATGATGTGGCTTTGAATGGTGCATTTTGAACACAGAAAAACTATGGAGTTCAAATAAGTTCAAAAAAATGAAGTCCCTTTGTAACAGACGAGTTTCGTGATGAAACCCTAATACTTCAAAGGAGATTGTCCATTTTGTACACGAAGTGGATCCAGTTTTTGCCGTAACCCTCTCTACCTTCTTGCACATACTATGTGGGTGAAATGATGATACCGTGCCAACTTTAAACCTTTTCAGAGTTCATTTCAAATGCTTTTCAATTTCATGGTCTTATAGCTCAAAATAATCAGTAAATGCATGAAAAATAACAAATGAAGTCAGAAAGGGTTGAAAATTGATGATGTGGCTTTGAATGGTGCATTTTGAACACAGAAAAACTATAGAGTTCAAATAATTTCAAAAAAATTAAATCCCTTTGTAACAGACGAGTTTCGTGATGAAACCCTGATACTTCGAAAGAGATTGTCCGTTTTGTACACGAAGTGCTTCCAGTTTTTGCCGTAACCCTCTCTACTTTCTTGCACATGCTATGTGGGTGAAATTATGATACCATGCCAACTTTCAACCTTTTCAGAGTTCATTTCAAATGCTTTTCAATTTCATAGTCTTATAGCTCAAAATAATCAGTAACTACATGAAAAATAACAAATGAAGTCAGAAAGGGTTGAAAATTGATGATGTGGCTTTGAATGGTGCATTTTGAACACAGAAAAACTATGGAGTTAAAATAAGTTCAAAAAAATGAAATCCATTTATAACAGACGAGTTTCGTGATGAAACCCCGATACTTCGAAAGAGATTGTTCGTTTTGTACACGAAGTGCATCCAGTTTTTTCTTGCACATGCTATGTGGGTGAAATGATGATACCATGCCAACTTTCAACTTTTTTAGTGTTCATTTCAAATGCTTTTCAATTTCATGGTCTTATAGCTCAAAATAATCAGTAACTGCATGAAAAATAACAAATGAAGTCAGAAAGGGTTGAAAATTGATGATGTGGCTTTGAATGGTGCCTTTTGAACACAGAAAAACTATAGAGTTCAAATAAGTTCAAAAAAATTAAATCCCTTTGTAACAGACGAGTTTCGTGATGAAACCCTGATACTTCGAAAGAGATTGTCCGTTTTGTACACGAAGTGCTTCCAGTTTTTGCCGTAACCCTCTCTACTTTCTTGCACATGCTATGTGGGTGAAATTATGATACCATGCCAACTTTCAACCTTTTCAGAGTTCATTTCAAATGCTTTTCAATTTCATAGTCTTATAGCTCAAAATAATCAGTAACTACATGAAAAATAACAAATGAAGTCAGAAAGGGTTGAAAATTGATGATGTGGCTTTGAATGGTGCATTTTGAACACAGAAAAACTATGGAGTTAAAATAAGTTCAAAAAAATGAAATCCATTTATAACAGACGAGTTTCGTGATGAAACCCCGATACTTCGAAAGAGATTGTTCGTTTTGTACACGAAGTGCATCCAGTTTTTTCTTGCACATGCTATGTGGGTGAAATGATGATACCATGCCAACTTTCAACTTTTTTAGAGTTCATTTCAAATGCTTTTCAATTTCATGGTCTTATAGCTCAAAATAGTCAGTAACTGCATGAAAAATAACAAATGAAGTCAGAAAGGGTTGAAAATTGATGATGTGGCTTTGAATGGTGCATTTTGAACACAGAAAAACTATGGAGTTAAAATAAGTTCAAAAAAATGAAATCCCTTTGTAACAGACGAGTTTCGTGATGAAACCCAGATACTTCGAAAGAGATTATCCGTTTTGTACATGAAGTGCATCCAGTTTTTGCCGTAACCCTCTCTACTTTCTGCACATGCTATGTGGGTGAAATGATTATACCAAGCCAACTTTCAACCTTTTCAGAGTTCATTTCAAATGCTTTTCAATTTCAAGGTCTTATAGCTCAAAATAATCAGTAAATGCGTCAAAAATAACAAATCAAGTCAGAAAGGGTTGAAAATTTATGATGTGTATTTGAATGGCGCATTTTGAACAAAGAAAAACTATGGAGTTCAAATAAGTTCAAAAAAATGAAATCCCTTTGTAACAGACGAGTTTCGTGATGAAACCCCGATACTTCGAAAGAGATTGTCCGTTTTGTACACGAAGTGCATCCAGTTTTTGCCGTAACCCTCTATACTTTCTTGCACATGCTATGTGGGTGAAATGATGATACCATGCCAACTTTCAACTTTTTCAGAGTTCATTTCAAATGCTTTTAGATTTCATGGTCTTATAGCTCAAAATAATCAGTAACTGCATGAAAATAACAAATGAAGTCAGAAAGGGTTGAAAATTGATGATGTGGCTTTGAATGGTGCATTTTGAACACAGAAAAACTATGGAGTTCAAATAAGTTCAAAAAATGAAATCCTTTTGTAACATACGAGTTTCGTGATGAAACCCTGATACATCGAAATAGATTGTCCGTTTTGTACATGAAGTGCATCCAGTTTTTGCCGTAACACTCTCTACTTTCTTGCACATGCTATGTGGGTGAAATGATGATACCATGCCAACTTTCAACCTTTTCAGAGTTCATTTCAAATGCTTTTCAATTTCATAGTCTTATAGCTCAAAATAATCAGTAAATGCATGAAAAATAACAAATGAAGTCAGAAAGGGTTGAAAATTGATGATGTGGCTTTGAATGGTGCATTTTGAACACAGAAAAACTATGGAGTTCAAATAAGTTCAAAAAAATGAAGTCCCTTTGTAACAGACGAGTTTCGTGATGAAACCCTAATACTTCAAAGGAGATTGTCCATTTTCTACACGAAGTGGATCCAGTTTTTGCCGTAACCCTCTCTACCTTCTTGCACATACTATGTGGGTGAAATGATGATACCGTGCCAACTTTAAACCTTTTCAGAGTTCATTTCAAATGCTTTTCAATTTCATGGTCTTATAGCTCAAAATAATCAGTAAATGCATGAAAAATAACAAATGAAGTCAGAAAGGGTTGAAAATTGATGATGTGGCTTTGAATGGTGCATTTTGAACACAGAAAAACTATAGAGTTCAAATAAGTTCAAAAAAATTAAATCCCTTTGTAACAGACGAGTTTCGTGATGAAACCCTGATACTTCGAAAGAGATTGTCCGTTTTGTACACGAAGTGCTTCCAGTTTTTGCCGTAACCCTCTCTACTTTCTTGCACATGCTATGTGGGTGAAATTATGATACCATGCCAACTTTCAACCTTCTCAGAGTTCATTTCAAATGCTTTTCAATTTCATAGTCTTATAGCTCAAAATAATCAGTAACTACACGAAAAATAACAAATGAAGTCAGAAAGGGTTGAAAATTGATGATGTGGCTTTGAATGGTGCATTTTGAACACAGAAAAACTATGGAGTTAAAATAAGTTCCAAAAAATGAAATCCATTTATAACAGACGAGTTTCGTGATGAAACCCCGATACTTCGAAAGAGATTGTTCGTTTTGTACACGAAGTGCATCCAGTTTTTTCTTGGACATGCTATGTGGGTGAAATGATGATACCATGCCAACTTTCAACTTTTTTAGAGTTCATTTCAAATGCTTTTCAATTTCATGGTCTTATAGCTCAAAATAATCAGTAACTGCATGAAAAATAACAAATGAAGTCAGAAAGAGTTGAAAATTGATGATGTGGCTTTGAATGGTGCATTTTGAACACAGAAAAACTATGGAGTTAAAATAAGTTCAAAAAAATGAAATCCCTTTGTAACAAACGAGTTTCGTGATGAAACCCTGATACTTCGAAAGAGATTATCCGTTTTGTACATGAAGTGCATCCAGTTTTTGCCGTAACCCTCTCTACTTTCTGCACATGCTATGTGGGTGAAATGATTATACCAAGCCAACTTTCAACCTTTTCAGAGTTCATTTCAAATGCTTTTCAATTTCAAGGTCTTATAGCTCAAAATAATCAGTAAATGCGTCAAAAATAACAAATCAAGTCAGAAAGGGTTGAAAATTGATGATGTGTCTTTGAATGGCGCATTTTGAACAAAGAAAAACTATGGAGTTCAAATAAGTTCAAAAAAATGAAATCCCTTTGTAACAGACGAGTTTCGTGATGAAACCCCGATACTTCGAAAGAGATTGTCCGTTTTGTACACGAAGTGCATCCAGTTTTTGCCGTAACCCTCTATACTTTCTTGCACATGCTATGTGGGTGAAATGATGATACCATGCCAACTTTCAACTTTTTCAGAGTTCATTTCAAATGCTTTTAGATTTCATGGTCTTATAGCTCAAAATAATCAGTAACTGCATGAAAATAACAAATGAAGTCAGAAAGGGTTGAAAATTGATGATGTGGCTTTGAATGGTGCATTTTGAACACAGAAAAACTATGGAGTTCAAATAAGTTCAAAAAATGAAATCCTTTTGTAACATACGAGTTTCGTGATGAAACCCTGATACTTCGAAATAGATTGTCCGTTTTGTACATGAAGTGCATCCAGTTTTTGCCGTAACACTCTCTAATTTCTTGCACATGCTATGTGGGTGAAATGATGATACCATGCCAACTTTCAACCTTTTCAGAGTTCATTTCAAATGCTTTTCAATTTCATAGTCTTATAGCTCAAAATAACCAGTAAATGCATGAAAAATAACAAATGAAGTCAGAAAGGGTTGAAAATTGATGATGTGGCTTTGAATGGTGCATTTTGAACACAGAAAAACTATAGAGTTCAAATAAGTTCAAAAAAATTAAATCCCTTTGTAACAGACGAGTTTCGTGATGAAACCCTGATACTTCGAAAGAGATTGTCCGTTTTGTACACGAAGTGCTTCCAGTTTTTGCCGTAACCCTCTCTACTTTCTTGCACATGCTATGTGGGTGAAATTATGATACCATGCCAACTTTCAACCTTTTCAGAGTTCATTTCAAATGCTTTTCAATTTCATAGTCTTATAGCTCAAAATAATCAGTAACTACATGAAAAATAACAAATGAAGTCAGAAAGGGTTGAAAATTGATGATGTGGCTTTGAATGGTGCATTTTGAACACAGAAAAACTATGGAGTTAAAATAAGTTCAAAAAAATGAAATCCATTTATAACAGACGAGTTTCGTGATGAAACCCCGATACTTCGAAAGAGATTGTTCGTTTTGTACACGAAGTGCATCCAGTTTTTTCTTGCACATGCTATGTGGGTGAAATGATGATACCATGCCAACTTTCAACTTTTTTAGTGTTCATTTCAAATGCTTTTCAATTTCATGGTCTTATAGCTCAAAATAATCAGTAACTGCATGAAAAATAACAAATGAAGTCAGAAAGGGTTGAAAATTGATGATGTGGCTTTGAATGGTGCATTTTGAACACAGAAAAACTATAGAGTTCAAATAAGTTCAAAAAAATTAAATCCCTCTGTAACAGACGAGTTTCGTGATGAAACCCTGATACTTCGAAAGAGATTGTCCGTTTTGTACACGAAGTGCTTCCAGTTTTTGCCGTAACCCTCTCTACTTTCTTGCACATGCTATGTGGGTGAAATTATGATACCATGCCAACTTTCAACCTTCTCAGAGTTCATTTCAAATGCTTTTCAATTTCATAGTCTTATAGCTCAAAATAATCAGTAACTACATGAAAAATAACAAATGAAGTCAGAAAGGGTTGAAAATTGATGATGTGGCTTTGAATGGTGCATTTTGAACACAGAAAAACTATGGAGTTAAAATAAGTTCAAAAAAATGAAATCCATTTATAACAGACGAGTTTCGTGATGAAACCCCGATACTTCGAAAGAGATTGTTCGTTTTGTACACGAAGTGCATCCAGTTTTTTCTTGGACATGCTATGTGGGTGAAATGATGATACCATGCCAACTTTCAACTTTTTTAGAGTTCATTTCAAATGCTTTTCAATTTCATGGTCTTATAGCTCAAAATAATCAGTAACTGCATGAAAAATAACAAATGAAGTCAGAAAGAGTTGAAAATTGATGATGTGGCTTTGAATGGTGCATTTTGAACACAGAAAAACTATGGAGTTAAAATAAGTTCAAAAAAATGAAATCCCTTTGTAACAAACGAGTTTCGTGATGAAACCCTGATACTTCGAAAGAGATTATCCGTTTTGTACATGAAGTGCATCCAGTTTTTGCCGTAACCCTCTCTACTTTCTGCACATGCTATGTGGGTGAAATGATTATACCAAGCCAACTTTCAACCTTTTCAGAGTTCATTTCAAATGCTTTTCAATTTCAAGGTCTTATAGCTCAAAATAATCAGTAAATGCGTCAAAAATAACAAATCAAGTCAGAAAGGGTTGAAAATTGATGATGTGTCTTTGAATGGCGCATTTTGAACAAAGAAAAACTATGGAGTTCAAATAAGTTCAAAAAAATGAAATCCCTTTGTAACAGACGAGTTTCGTGATGAAACCCCGATACTTCGAAAGAGATTGTCCGTTTTGTACACGAAGTGCATCCAGTTTTTGCCGTAACCCTCTATACTTTCTTGCACATGCTATGTGGGTGAAATGATGATACCATGCCAACTTTCAACTTTTTCAGAGTTCATTTCAAATGCTTTTAGATTTCATGGTCTTATAGCTCAAAATAATCAGTAACTGCATGAAAATAACAAATGAAGTCAGAAAGGGTTGAAAATTGATGATGTGGCTTTGAATGGTGCATTTTGAACACAGAAAAACTATGGAGTTCAAATAAGTTCAAAAAATGAAATCCTTTTGTAACATACGAGTTTCGTGATGAAACCCTGATACTTCGAAATAGATTGTCCGTTTTGTACATGAAGTGCATCCAGTTTTTGCCGTAACACTCTCTAATTTCTTGCACATGCTATGTGGGTGAAATGATGATACCATGCCAACTTTCAACCTTTTCAGAGTTCATTTCAAATGCTTTTCAATTTCATAGTCTTATAGCTCAAAATAACCAGTAAATGCATGAAAAATAACAAATGAAGTCAGAAAGGGTTGAAAATTGATGATGTGGCTTTGAATGGTGCATTTTGAACACAGAAAAACTATGGAGTTCAAATAAGTTCAAAAAAATGAAGTCCCTTTGTAACAGACGAGTTTCGTGATGAAACCCTAATACTTCAAAGGAGATTGTCCATTTTGTACACGAAGTGGATCCAGTTTTTGCCGTAACCCTCTCTACCTTCTTGCACATACTATGTGGGTGAAATGATGATACCGTGCCAACTTTAAACCTTTTCAGAGTTCATTTCAAATGCTTTTCAATTTCATGGTCTTATAGCTCAAAATAATCAGTAAATGCATGAAAAATAACAAATGAAGTCAGAAAGGGTTGAAAATTGATGATGTGGCTTTGAATGGTGCATTTTGAACACAGAAAAACTATAGAGTTCAAATAAGTTCAAAAAAATTAAATCCCTTTGTAACAGACGAGTTTCGTGATGAAACCCTGATACTTCGAAAGAGATTGTCCGTTTTGTACACGAAGTGCTTCCAGTTTTTGCCGTAACCCTCTCTACTTTCTTGCACATGCTATGTGGGTGAAATTATGATACCATGCCAACTTTCAACCTTTTCAGAGTTCATTTCAAATGCTTTTCAATTTCATAGTCTTATAGCTCAAAATAATCAGTAACTACATGAAAAATAACAAATGAAGTCAGAAAGGGTTGAAAATTGATGATGTGGCTTTGAATGGTGCATTTTGAACACAGAAAAACTATGGAGTTAAAATAAGTTCAAAAAAATGAAATCCATTTATAACAGACGAGTTTCGTGATGAAACCCCGATACTTCGAAAGAGATTGTTCGTTTTGTACACGAAGTGCATCCAGTTTTTTCTTGCACATGCTATGTGGGTGAAATGATGATACCATGCCAACTTTCAACTTTTTTAGTGTTCATTTCAAATGCTTTTCAATTTCATGGTCTTATAGCTCAAAATAATCAGTAAATGCATGAAAAATAACAAATGAAGTCAGAAAGGGTTGAAAATTGATGATGTGGCTTTGAATGGTGCATTTTGAACACAGAAAAACTATAGAGTTCAAATAAGTTCAAAAAAATTAAATCCCTTTGTAACAGACGAGTTTCGTGATGAAACCCTGATACTTCGAAAGAGATTGTCCGTTTTGTACACGAAGTGCTTCCAGTTTTTGCCGTAACCCTCTCTACTTTCTTGCACATGCTATGTGGGTGAAATTATGATACCATGCCAACTTTCAACCTTTTCAGAGTTCATTTCAAATGCTTTTCAATTTCATAGTCTTATAGCTCAAAATAATCAGTAACTACATGAAAAATAACAAATGAAGTCAGAAAGGGTTGAAAATTGATGATGTGGCTTTGAATGGTGCATTTTGAACACAGAAAAACTATGGAGTTAAAATAAGTTCAAAAAAATGAAATCCATTTATAACAGACGATTTTCGTGATGAAACCCCGATACTTCGAAAGAGATTGTTCGTTTTGTACACGAAGTGCATCCAGTTTTTTCTTGCACATCCTATGTGGGTGAAATGATGATACCATGCCAACTTTCAACTTTTTTAGAGTTCATTTCAAATGCTTTTCAATTTCATGGTCTTATAGCTCAAAATAATCAGTAACTGCATGAAAAATAACAAATGAAGTCAGAAAGGGTTGAAAATTGATGATGGTGCTTTGAATGGTGCATTTTGAACACAGAAAAACTATGGAGTTAAAATAAGTTCAAAAAAATGAAATCCCTTTGTAACAGACGAGTTTCGTGATGAAACCCTGATACTTCGAAAGAGATTATCCGTTTTGTACATGAAGTGCATCCAGTTTTTGCCGCAACCCTCTCTACTTTCTGCACATGCTATGTGGGTGAAATGATTATACCAAGCCAACTTTCAACCTTTTCAGAGTTCATTTCAAATGCTTTTCAATTTCAAGGTCTTATAGCTCAAAATAATCAGTAAATGCGTCAAAAATAACAAATCAAGTCAGAAAGGGTTGAAAATTTATGATGTGTATTTGAATGGCGCATTTTGAACAAAGAAAAACTATGGAGTTCAAATAAGTTCAAAAAAATGAAATCCATTTGTAACAGACGAGTTTCGTGATGAAACCCCGATACTTCGAAAGAGATTGTCCGTTTTGTACACGAAGTGCATCCAGTTTTTGCCGTAACCCTCTATACTTTCTTGCACATGCTATGTGGGTGAAATGATGATACCATGCCAACTTTCAACTTTTTCAGAGTTCATTTCAAATGCTTTTAGATTTCATGGTCTTATAGCTCAAAATAATCAGTAACTGCATGAAAATAACAAATGAAGTCAGAAAGGGTTGAAAATTGATGATGTGGCTTTGAATGGTGCATTTTGAACACAGAAAAACTATGGAGTTCAAATAAGTTCAAAAAATGAAATCCTTTTGTAACATACGAGTTTCGTGATGAAACCCTGATACTTCGAAATAGATTGTCCGTTTTGTACATGAAGTGCATCCAGTTTTTGCCGTAACACTCTCTACTTTCTTGCACATGCTATGTGGGTGAAATGATGATACCATGCCAACTTTCAACCTTTTCAGAGTTCATTTCAAATGCTTTTCAATTTCATAGTCTTATAGCTCAAAATAATCAGTAAATGCATGAAAAATAACAAATGAAGTCAGAAAGGGTTGAAAATTGATGATGTGGCTTTGAATGGTGCATTTTGAACACAGAAAAACTATGGAGTTCAAATAAGTTCAAAAAAATGAAGTCCCTTTGTAACAGACGAGTTTCGTGATGAAACCCTAATACTTCAAAGGAGATTGTCCATTTTGTACACGAAGTGGATCCAGTTTTTGCCGTAACCCTCTCTACCTTCTTGCACATACTATGTGGGTGAAATGATGATACCGTGCCAACTTTAAACCTTTTCAGAGTTCATTTCAAATGCTTTTCAATTTCATGGTCTTATAGCTCAAAATAATCAGTAAATGCATGAAAAATAACAAATGAAGTCAGAAAGGGTTGAAAATTGATGATGTGGCTTTGAATGGTGCATTTTGAACACAGAAAAACTATAGAGTTCAAATAAGTTCAAAAAAATTAAATCCCTTTGTAACAGACGAGTTTCGTGATGAAACCCTGATACTTCGAAAGAGATTGTCCGTTTTGTACACGAAGTTCTTCCAGTTTTTGCCGTAACCCTCTCTACTTTCTTGCACATGCTATGTGGGTGAAATTATGATACCATGCCAACTTTCAACCTTCTCAGAGTTCATTTCAAATGCTTTTCAATTTCATAGTCTTATAGCTCAAAATAATCAGTAACTACATGAAAAATAACAAATGAAGTCAGAAAGGGTTGAAAATTGATGATGTGGCTTTGAATGGTGCATTTTGAACACAGAAAAACTATGGAGTTAAAATAAGTTCAAAAAAATGAAATCCATTTATAACAGACGAGTTTCGTGATGAAACCCCGATACTTCGAAAGAGATTGTTCGTTTTGTACACGAAGTGCATCCAGTTTTTTCTTGGACATGCTATGTGGGTGAAATGATGATACCATGCCAACTTTCAACTTTTTTAGAGTTCATTTCAAATGCTTTTCAATTTCATGGTCTTATAGCTCAAAATAATCAGTAACTGCATGAAAAATAACAAATGAAGTCAGAAAGGGTTGAAAATTGATGATGTGGCTTTGAATGGTGCATTTTGAACACAGAAAAACTATGGAGTTAAAATAAGTTCAAAAAAATGAAATCCCTTTGTAACAGACGAGTTTCGTGATGAAACCCTGATACTTCGAAAGAGATTATCCGTTTTGTACATGAAGTGCATCCAGTTTTTGCCGTAACCCTCTCTACTTTCTGCACATGCTATGTGGGTGAAATGATTATACCAAGCCAACTTTCAACCTTTTCAGAGTTCATTTCAAATGCTTTTCAATTTCAAGGTCTTATAGCTCAAAATAATCAGTAAATGCGTCAAAAATAACAAATCAAGTCAGAAAGGGTTGAAAATTGATGATGTGTCTTTGAATGGCGCATTTTGAACAAAGAAAAACTATGGAGTTCAAATAAGTTCAAAAAAATGAAATCCCTTTGTAACAGACGAGTTTCGTGATGAAACCCCGATACTTCGAAAGAGATTGTCCGTTTTGTACACGAAGTGCATCCAGTTTTTGCCGTAACCCTCTATACTTTCTTGCACTTGCTATGTGGGTGAAATGATGATACCATGCCAACTTTCAACTTTTTCAGAGTTCATTTCAAATGCTTTTAGATTTCATGGTCTTATAGCTCAAAATAATCAGTAACTGCATGAAAATAACAAATGAAGTCAGAAAGGGTTGAAAATTGATGATGTGGCTTTGAATGGTGCATTTTGAACACCGAAAAACTACGGAGTTCAAATAAGTTCAAAAAAATGAAATCCCTTTGTAACAGACGAGTTTCGTGATGAAACCCTGATACTTCGAAAGAGATTATCCGTTTTGTACATGAAGTGCATCCAGTTTTTGCCGTAACCCTCTCTACTTTCTGCACATGCTATGTGGGTGAAATGATTATACCAAGCCAACTTTTAACCTTTTCAGAGTTCATTTGAAATGCTTTTCAATTTCAAGGTCTTATAGCTCAAAATAATCAGTAAATGCGTGAAAAATAACAAATCAAGTCAGAAAGGGTTGAAAATTGATGATGTGGCTTTGAATGGCGCATTTTGAACAAAGAAAAACTATGGAGTTCAAATAAGTTCAAAAAAATGAAGTCCCTTTGTAACAGACGAGTTTCGTGATGAAACCCTAATACTTCGAAGGAGATTGTCCGTTTTGTACACGAAGTGGATCCAGTTTTTGCCGTAACCCTCTCTACCTTCTTGCACATACTATGTGGGTGAAATGATGATACCATGCCAACTTTAAACCTTTTCAGAGTTCATTTCAAATGCTTTTCAATTTCATGGTCTTATAGCTCAAAATAATCAGTAAATGCATGAAAAATAACAAATGAAGTCAGAAAGGGTTGAAAATTGATGATGTGGCTTTGAATGGTGCATTTTGAACACAGAAAAACTATGGAGTTAAAATAAGTTCAAAAAAATGAAATCCCTTTATAACAGACGAGTTTCGTGATGAAACCCTGATACTTCGAAAGAGATTGTTCATTTTGTACACGAAGTGCATCCAGTTTTTGCCGTAACCCTCTCTACTTTCTTGCACATTCTATGTGGGTGAAATGATGATACCACGGCAACTTTCAACTTTTTCAGAGTTCATTTCAAATGCTTTTCAATTTCATGGTCTTATAGCTCAAAATAATCACTAAATGCATGAAAAATAACAAATGAAGTCCGAAAGGGTTGAAAATTGATGATGTGGCTTTGAATAGTGCATTTTAAACACAGAAAAACTATGGGTTTCAAATAAGTTCAAAAAATGAAATCCCTTTGTAACAAACGAGTTTCGTGATGAAACCCTGATACTTCGAAAGAGATTGTCACTTTTGTACACGAAGTGCATCCAGTTTTTTCCGTAACCCTCTCTACTTTCTTGCACATGCTATGTGGGTGAAATGATTATACCATGCCAACTTTCAACCTTTTCAGAGTTCATTTCAAATGCTTTTCAATTTCATGGTCTTATAGCTCAAAATAATCAGTAAATGCATGAAAAATAACAAATGAAGTCAGAAAGGGTTGAAAATTGATGATGTGGCTTTGGATGGTGCATTTTGAACACAGAAAAACTATGGAGTTAAAATAAGTTCAAAAAAATGAAATCCCTTTATAACAGACGAGTTTTGTGATGAAACCCTGATACTTCGAAAGAGATTGTTCGTTTTGTACACGAAGTGCATCCAGTTTTTGCCGTAACCCTCTCTACTTTCTTGCACATTCTATGTGGGTGAAATGATGATACCATGCCAACTTTCAAATTTTTCAGAGTTCATTTCAAATGCTTTTCAATTTCATGGTCTTATAGCTCAAAATAATCACTAAATGCATGAAAAATAACAAATGAAGTCCGAAAGGGTTGAAAATTGAGGATGTGGCTTTGAATAGTGCATTTTAAACACAGAAAAACTATGGGTTTCAAATAAGTTCAAAAAATGAAATCCCTTTGTAACAAACGAGTTTCGTGATGAAACCCTAATACTTCGAAAGAGATTGTCCGTTTTGTACACGAAGTCCATCCATTTTTTTCCGTAACCCGCTCTACTTTCTTGCACATGCTATGTGGGTGAAATGATTATACCATGCCAACTTTCAACCATTTCAGAGTTCATTTCAATAGCTTTTCAATTTCATGGTCTTATAGCTCAAAATAATCAGTAAATGCATGAAAAATAACAAATGAAGTCAGAAAGTGTTGAAAATTGATGATGTGGCTTTTAATGGTGCATTTTGAACACCGAAAAACTACGGAGTTCAAATAAGTTCAAAAAAATGAAATCCCTTTGTAACAGACGAGTTTCGTGATGAAACCCCGATACTTCGAAAGAAATTGTCCGTTTTGTACACGAAGTGCATCCAGTTTTTGCCGTAACCCTCTCTACTTTCTTGCACATGCTATGTGGGTGAAATGATGACACCATGCCAACTTTCAACCTTCTCATAGTTCATTTCAAATGCTTTTCAATTTCAAGGTCTTATAGCTCAAAATAATCAGTAAATCCGTGAAAAATAACAAATCAAGTCAGAAAGGGTTGAAAATTGATGATGTGTCTTTGAATGGCGCATTTTGAACAAAGAAAAACTATGGAGTTCAAATAAGTTCAAAAAAATGAAGTCCCTTTGTAACAGACGAGTTTCGTGATGAAACCCTCATACTTCGAAGAAGATTGTCCGTTTTGTACACGAAGTGGATCCAGTTTTTGCCGTAACCCTCTCTACCTTCTTGCACATGCTATGTGGGTGAAATGATGCTACCATGCCAACTTTAAACCTTTTCAGAGTTCATTTCAAATGCTTTTCAATTTCATGGTCTTATAGCTCAAAATAATCAGTAAATGCATGAAAAATAACAAATGAAGTCAGAAACGGTTGAAAATTGATGATGTGGCTTTGAATGGTGCATTTTGAACACAGAAAAACTATGGAGTTAAAATAAGTTCAAAAAAATGAAATCCCTTTATAACAGACGAGTTTCATGATGAAATCATGATACTTCGAAAGAGATTGTTCGTTTTGTAAACGAAGTGCATCCAGTTTTTGCCGGAACCCTCTCTACTTTCTTGCACATTCTATGTGGGTGAAATGATGATACCATGCCAACTTTCAACTTTTTCAGAGTTCATTTCAAATGCTTTTCAATTTCATGGTCTTATAGCTCAAAATAATCACTAAATGCATGAAAAATAACAAATGAAGTCCGAAAGGGTTGAAAATTGATGATATGGCTTTGAATAGTGCATTTTAAACATAGAAAAACTATGGGTTTAAAATAAGTTCAAAAAATGAAATCCCTTTGTAACAAACGAGTTTCGTGATGAAACCCTGATACTTCGAAAGAGATTGTCCGTTTTGTACACGAAGTGCATCCAGTTTTTTCCGTAACCCTCTCTACTTTCTTGCACATGCTATGTGGATGAAATGATTATACCATGCCAACTTTCAACTTTTTCATTGTTCATTTCAAATGCTTTTCAATTTCAAGGTCTTATAGCTCAAAATAATCAGTAAATCCGTGAAAAATAACAAATCAAGTCAGAAAGGGTTGAAAATTGATGATGTGTCTTTGAATGGCGCATTTTGAACAAAGAAAAACTATGGAGTTCAAATAAGTTCAAAAAAATGAAGTCCCTTTGTAACAGACGAGTTTCGTGATGAAACCCTCATACTTCGAAGAAGATTGTCCGTTTTGTACACGAAGTGGATCCAGTTTTTGCCGTAACCCTCTCTACCTTCTTGCACATGCTATGTGGGTGAAATGATGCTACCATGCCAAATTTAAACCTTTTCAGAGTTCATTTCAAATGCTTTTCAATTTCATGATCTTATAGCTCAAAATAATCAGTAAATGCATGAAAAATAACAAATGAAGTCAGAAAGGGTTGAAAATTGATGATGTGGCTTTGAACGGTGCATTTTGAACACAGAAAAACTATGGAGTTAAAATAAGTTCAAAAAAATGAAATCCCTTTATAACAGACGAGTTTCGTGATGAAACCATGATACTTCGAAAGAGATTGTTCGTTTTGTACACGAAGTGCATCCAGTTTTTGCCGTAACCCTCTCTACTTTCTTGCACATTCTATGTGGGTGAAATGATGATACCATGCCAACTTTCAACTTTTTCAGAGTTCATTTCAAATGCTTTTCAATTTCATGGTCTTATAGCTCAAAATAATCACTAAATGCATGAAAAATAACAAATGAAGTCCGAAAGGGTTGAAAATTGAGGATATGGCTTTGAATAGTGCATTTTAAACATAGAAAAACTATGGGTTTAAAATAAGTTCAAAAAATGAAATCCCTTTATAACAGACGCGTTTCATGATGAAACCATGATACTTCGAAAGAGATTGTTCGTTTTGTACACGAAGTGCATCCAGTTTTTGCCGTAACCCTCTCTACTTTCTTGCACATTCTATGTGGGTGAAATGATGATACCATGCCAACTTTCAACTTTTTCAGAGTTCATTTCAAATGCTTTTCAATTTCATGGTCTTATAGCTCAAAATAATCACTAAATGCATGAAAAATAACAAATGAAGTCCGAAAGGGTTGAAAATTGATGATGTGGCTTTGAATAGTGCATTTTAAACACAGAAAAACTATGGGTTTCAAATAAGTTCAAAAAATGAAATCCCTTTGTAACAAACGAGTTTCGTGATGAAACCCTGATACTTCGAAAGAGATTGTCAGTTTTGTACACGAAGTGCATCCAGTTTTTTCCGTAACCCTCTCTACTTTCTTGCACATGCTATGTGGGTGAAATGATTATACCATGCCAACTTTCAACCTTTTCAGAGTTCATTTCAAATGCTTTTCAATTTCATGGTCTTATAGCTCAAAATAATCAGTAAATGCAAGAAAAATAACAAATGAAGTCAGAAAGGGTTGAAAATTGATGATGCGGCTTTGAATGGTGCATTTTAAACACAGAAAAACTATGGATTTCAAATAAGTTCAAAAAATGAAATCCCTTTGTAACAGACGATTTTCGTGATGAAACCCTGATACTTCAAAAGAGATTGTTCGTTTTGTACACGAAGTGCATCCAGTTTTTGTCGTAACCCTCTCTACTTTATTGCACATGCTATGTGGGTGAAATGATGATAGCATGCCAACTTTCAACCTTTTCATAGTTCATTTCAAATGCTTTTCAATTTCATGGTCTTATAGCTCAAAATAATCAGTAAATGCGTGAAAAATAACAAATCAAGTCAGAAAGGGTTGAAAATTGATGATGTGGCTTTGAATGGCGCATTTTGAACACAGAAAAACTATGGAGTTCAAATAAATTCGAAAAAAATGAAGTCCCTTTGTAATAGACGAGTTTCGTGATGAAACCCTAATACTTCGAAGGAGATTGTCCGTTTTGTACATGAAGTGGTTCCAGTTTTTGCCGTAACCCTCTCTACTTTCTTGCACATGCTATGTGGGTGAAATGATGATACCATGGCAACTTTCAACCTTTTCAGAGTTCATTTCAAATGCTTTTCAATTTCATGGTCTTATAGCTCAAAATAATCAGTAACTGCATGAAAATAACAAATGAAGTCAGAAAGGGTTCAAAATTGATGATGTGGCTTTGAATGGTGCATTTTGAACACAGAAAAACTACGGAGTTCAAATAAGTTCAAAAAAATGAAATACCTTTATAACAGATGAGTTTGGTGATGAAACTTGATCCTTCGAGAGAGATTGTTCGTTTTGTACACGAAGTGCATCCAGTTTTTGCCGTAACCCTATCTACTTTCTTGCACATGCTATGTGGGTGAAATGATGATACCATGCCAACTTTCAACTTTTTCAGAGTTCATTTCAAATGCTTTGCAATTTCGTGTTCTTTTAGCTCAAAATAATCAGTAACTGCATGAAAATAACAAATGAAATCAGAAAGGGTTGAAAATTGATGATGTGGCTTTGAATGGTGCATTTTGAACACAGAAAAACTATGGAGTTAAAATAAGTTCAAAAAAATGAAATCCCTTTATAACAGACGAGTTTCGTGATGAAACCCCAATACTTCGAAAGAGATTGTTCGTTTTGTACACGAAGTGCATCCAGCTTTTGCCGTAACCCTCTCTACATTCTTGCACATTCTATGTGGGTGAAATGATGATACCATGCCAACTTTCAACTTTTTTAGAGTTCATTTCAAATGCTTTTCTATTTCATGGTCTTATAGCTCAAAATAATCACTAAATGCATGAAAAATAACAAATGAAGTCAGAAAGGGTTGAAAATTGATGATGTGGCTTTGAATGGTGCATTTTAAACACAGAAAAACTATGGATTTGAAATAAGTTAAAAAAATGAAATCCCTTTGTAAAGACGAGTTTCGTTATGAAACCCCGATCCTTCGAAAGAGATTGTCCGTTTTGTACACGAAGTGCATCCAGTTTTTGCCGTAACCCTCTCTACTTTCTTGCACATGCTATGTGAGTGAAATGATTATACCAAGCCAACTTTCAACCTTTTCAGAGTTCATTTCAAATGCTTTTTAATTTCATGGTCTTATAGCTCAAAATAATCAGTAAATGCATGAAAAATAACAAATGAAGTCAGAAAGGGTTGAAAATTGATGATGTGGCTTTGAATGGTGCATTTTGAACACCGAAAAACTATGGAGTTCAAATAAGTTCAAAAAATGAAATCCCTTTGTAAGAGACGAGTTTCGTGACGAAACCCCGATACTTCGAAAGAGATTGTCCGTTTTGTACACGAAGTGCATCCAGTTTTTGTCGTAACCCTCTCTACTTTCTTGCACATGCTATGTGGGTGAAATGATGATACCATGCCAACTTTCAACCTTTTCATAGTTCATTTCAAATGCTTTTCAATTTCATGGTCTTATAGCTCAAAATAATCAGTAAATGCGTGAAAAATAACAAATCAAGTCAGAAAGGGTTGAAAATTTATGATGTGGCTTTGAATGGCGCATCTTGAACACAGAAAAACTATGGAGTTCAAATAAGTTCAAAAAAATGAAGTCCCTTTGTAACAAACGAGTTTCGTGATGAAACCCTAATACTTCTAAGGAGATTGTCCGTTTTGTACACGAAGTGGATCCAGTTTTTGCCGTAACCCTCTCTACCTTCTTGCACATGCTATGTGGGTGAAATGATGATACCATGCCAACTTTAAACCTTTTCAGAGTTCATTTCAAGTGCTTTTCAATTTCATGGTCTTATAGCTCAAAATAATCAGTAACTGCATGAAAATAACAGATGAAGTCAGAAAGGGTTGGAAATTGATGATGTGGCTTTGAATGGTGCATTTTGAACACAGAAAAACTATGGAGTTCAAATAAGTTCAGAAAAATGAAATCCCTTTATAACAGACGAGTTTCGTGATGAAACCATGATACTTCGAGAGAGATTGTTTGTTTTGTACACGAAGTGCATCCAGTTTTTGCCGTAACCCTCTCTACTTTCTTGCACATGCTATGTGGGTGAAATGATGATACCATGCCAACTTTCAACTTTTTCAGAGTTCATTTCAAATGCTTTTCAATTTCATGGTCTTATAGCTCAAAATAATCAGTAACTGCATGAAAATAACAAATGAAATCAGAAAGGGTTGAAAATTGATGTTGTGGCTTTCAATGGTGCATTTTCAACACAGAAAAACAATGGAGTTAAAATAAGTTCAAAAAAATGAAATCCCTTTATAACAGACGAGTTTCGTGATGAAACCCTGATACTTCGAAAGAGATTGTTCGTTTTGTACACAAAGTGCATCCAGTTTTTGCCGTAACCCTCTCTACTTTCTTGCACATTCTATGTGGGTGAAATGACGATACCATGCCAACTTTCAATCTTTTCATAGTTCATTTCAAATGCTTTTCAATTTCATGGTCTTATAGCTCAAAATAATCACTAAATGCATGAAAAATAAAAAATGAAGTCCGAAAGGGTTGTAAATTGAGGATGTGGCTTTGAATAGTGCATTTTAAACACAGAAAAACTATGGGTTTCAAATAAGTTCAAAAAATGAAATCCCTTTGTAACAAACGAGTTTCGTGATGAAACCCTGATACTTCGAAAGAGATTGTCCGTTTTGTACACGAAGTGCATCCATTTTTTTTCGTAACCCTCTCTACTTTCTTGCACATGCTATGTGGGTGAAATGATTATACCATGCCAACTTTCAACCATTTCAGAGTTCATTTTAATAGCTTTTCAATTTCATGGTCTTATAGCTCAAAATAATCAGTAAATGCATGAAAAATAACAAATGAAGTCAGAAAGGGTTGAAAATTGATGATGTGGCTTTTAATGGTGCATTTTGAACACCGAAAAACTACGGAGTTCAAATAAGTTCAAAAAAATGAAATCCCTTTGTAACAGACGAGTTTCGTGATGAAACCCCGATACTTCGAAAGAGATTGTCCGTTTTGTACACGAAGTGCATCCAGTTTTTGCCGTAACCCTCTCTACTTTCTTGCACATGCTATGTGGTGAAATGATGATACCATGCCAACTTTCAACCTTTTCATAGTTCATTTCAAATGCTTTTCAATTTCAAGGTCTTATAGCTCAAAATAATCAGTAAATCCGTGAAAAATAACAAATCAAGTCAGAAAGGGTTGAAAATTGATGATGTGTCTTTGAATGGCGCATTTTGAACAAAGAAAAACTATGGAGTTCAAATAAGTTCAAAAAAATGAAGTCCCTTTGTAACAGACGAGTTTCGTGATGAAACCCTCATACTTCGAAGAAGATTGTCCGTTTTGTACACGAAGTGGATCCAGTTTTTGCCGTAACCCTCTCTACCTTCTTGCACATGCTATGTGGGTGAAATGATGCTACCATGCCAAATTTAAACCTTTTCAGAGTTCATTTCAAATGCTTTTCAATTTCATGGTCTTATAGCTCAAAATAATCAGTAAATGCATGAAAAATAACAAATGAAGTCAGAAAGGGTTGAAAATTTATGATGTGGCTTTGAATGGTGCATTTTGAACACAGAAAAACTATGGAGTTAAAATAAGTTCAAAAAAATGAAATCCCTTTATAACAGACGAGTTTCGTGATGAAACCATGATACTTCGAAAGAGATTGTTCGTTTTGTACACGAAGTGCATCCAGTTTTTGCCGTAACCCTCTCTACTTTCTTGCACATTCTATGTGGGTGAAATGATGATACCATGCCAACTTTCAACTTTTTCAGAGTTCATTTCAAATGCTTTTCAATTTCATGATCTTATAGCTCAAAATAATCACTAAATGCATGAAAAATAACAAATGAAGTCCGAAAGGGTTGAAAATTGATGATATGGCTTTGAATAGTGCATTTTAAACATAGAAAAACTATGGGTTTAAAATAAGTTCAAAAAATGAAATCCCTTTGTAACAAACGAGTGTCGTGATGAAACCTTGATACTTCGAAAGAGATTGTCCGTTTTGTACACGAAGTGCATCCAGTTTTTTCCGTAACCCTCTCTACTTTCTTGCACATGCTATGTGGGTGAAATGATTATACCATGCCAACTTTCAACCTTTTCAGAGTTCATTTCAAATGCTTTTCAATTTCATGGTCTTATAGCTCAAAATAATCAGTAAATGCATGAAAAATAACAAATGAAGTCAGAAAGGGTTGAAAATTGATGATGCGGCTTTGAATGGTGCATTTTAAACACAGAAAAACTATGGATTTCAAATAAGTTCAAAAAATGAGATCCCTTTGTAACAGGCGAGTTTCGTGATGAAACCCTGATACTTCAAAAGAGATTGTCCGTTTTGTACACGAAGTGCATCCAGTTTTTGTCGTAACCCTCTCTACTTTATTGCACATGCTATGTGGGTGAAATGATGATACCATGCCAACTTTCAACCTTTTCATAGTTCATTTCAAATGCTTTTCAATTTCATGGTCTTATAGCTCAAAATAATCAGTAAATTCGTGAAAAATAACAAATCAAGTCAGAAAGGGTTGAAAATTGATGATGTGGCTTTGAATGGCGCATTTTGAACACAGAAAAACTATGGAGTTCAAATAAATTCGAAAAAATGAAGTCCCTTTGTAATAGACGAGTTTCGTGATGAAACCCTAATACTTCGAAGGAGATTGTCCGTTTTGTTCATGAAGTGGATCCATTTTTTGCCGAAACCCTCTCTACTTTCTTGCACATGCTATGTGGGTGAAATGATGATACCATGCCAACTTTCAACCTTTTCATAGTTCATTTCAAATGCTTTTCAATTTCATGGTCTTATAGCTCAAAATAATCAGTAACTGCATGAAAATAACAAATGAAGTCAGAAAGGTTTGAAAATTGATGATGTGGCTTTGAATGGTGCATTTTGAACACAGAAAAACTATGGAGTTCAAATAAGTTCAAAAAAATGAAATACCTTTATAACAGATTAGTTTGGTGATGAAACTTGATCCTTCGAGAGAGATTGTTCGTTTTGTACACGAAGTGCATCCAGTTTTTGCCGTAACCCTATCTACTTTCTTGCACATGCTATGTGGGTGAAATGATGATACCATGCCAACTTTCAACTTTTTCAGAGTTCATTTCAAATGCTTTTCAATTTCGTGTTCTTTTAGCTCAAAATAATCAGTAACTGCATGAAAATAACTAATGAAATCAGAAAGGGTTGAAAATTGATGATGTGGCTTTGAATGGTGCATTTTGAACACAGAAAAACTATGGAGTTAAAATAAGTTCAAAAAAATGAAATCCCTTTATAACAGACGAGTTTCGTGATGAAACCCCAATACTTCGGAAGAGATTGTTCGTTTTGTACACGAAGTGCATCCAGTTTTTGCCGTAACCCTCTCTACTTTCTTGCACATTCTATGTGGGTGAAATGATGATACCATGCCAACTTTCAACTTTTTTAGAGTTCATTTCAAATGCTTTTCAATTTCATGGTCTTATAGCTCAAAATAATCACTAAATGCATGAAAAATAACAAATGAAGTCAGAAAGGGTTGAAAATTGATGATGTGGCTTTGAATGGTGCATTTTAAACACAGAAAAACTATGGATTTCAAGTAAGTTAAAAAAATGAAATCCCTTTGCAACAGACGAGTTTCGTTATGAAACCCCGATCCTTCGAAAGAGATTGTCCGTTTTGTACACGAAGTGCATCCAGTTTTTGCCGTAACCCTCTCTACTTTCTTGCACATGCTATGTGGGTGAAATGATTATACCAAGCCAACTTTCAACCTTTTCAGAGTTCATTTCAAATGCTTTTCAATTTCATGGTCTTATAGCTCAAAATAATCAGTAAATGCATGAAAAATAAGAAATGAAGTCAGAAAGGGTTGAAAATTGATGATGTGGCTTTGAATGGTGCATTTTGAACACAGAAAAACTATGGAGTTCAAATAAGTTCAAAAAAAAGAAGTCCCTTTGTAACAGACGAGTTTCGTGATGAAACCCTAATACTTCTAAGGAGATTGTCCGTTTTGTACACGAAGTGGATCCAGTTTTTGCCGTAACCCTCTCTACCTTCTTGCACATGCTATGTGGGTGAAATGATGATACCATGCCAACTTTAAACCTTTTCAGAGTTCATTTCAAGTGCTTTTCAATTTCATGGTCTTATAGCTCAAACTAATCAGTAACTGCATGAAAATAACAGATGAAGTCAGAAAGGGTTGAAAATTGATGATGTGGCTTTGAATGGTGCATTTTGAACACAGAAAAACTATGGAGTTCAAATAAGTTCAAAAAAATGAAATCCCTTTATAACAGACGAGTTTCGTGATGAAACCATGATACTTCGAGAGAGATTGTTTGTTTTGTACACGAAGTGCATCCAGTTTTTGCCGTAACCCTCTCTACTTTCTTGCACATGCTATGTGGGTGAAATGATGATACCATGCCAACTTTCAACTTTTTCAGAGTTCATTTCAAATGCTTTTCAATTTCATGGTCTTATAGCTCAAAATAATCAGTAACTACATGAAAATAACAAATGAAATCAGAAAGGGTTGAAAATTGATGATGTGGCTTTCAATGGTGCATTTTCAACACAGAAAAACAATGGAGTTAAAATAAGTTCAAAAAAATGAAATCCCTTTATAACAGACGAGTTTCGTGATGAAACCCCGATACTTCGAAAGAGATTGTCCGTTTTGTACATGAAGTGCATCCAGTTTTTGCCGTAACCCTCTCTACTTTCTTGCACATGCTATGTGGGTGAAATGATTATACCATGCCCACTTTCAACCTTTTCAGAGTTCATTTCAAATGCTTTTCAATTTCATGGTCTTATAGCTCAAAATAATCAGTAAATGCATGAAAAATAAGAAATGAAGTCAGAAAGGGTTGAAAATTGATGATGTGGCTTTGAATGGTGCATTTTGAACACCAAAAAACTACGGAGTTCAAATAAGTTCAAAAAAATGAAATCCCTTTGTAACAGACGAGTTTCGTGACGAAACCCCGATACTTCGAAAGAGATTGTCCGTTTTGTACACGAAGTGCATCCAGTTTTTGCCGTAACCCTCTCTACTTTGTTGCACATGCTATGTGGGTGAAATGACAATACCATGCCAACTTTCAATCTTTTCATAGTTCATTTCAAATGCTTTTCAATTTCATGGTCTTATAGCTCAAATAATCAGTAAATGCGTGAAAAATAACAAATGAAGTCAGAAAGGCTTGAAAATTGAGGATGTGGCTTTGAATGGCGCATTTTGAACACAGAAAAACTGTGGAGTTCAAAGAAATTCAAAAAAATGAAGTCCCTTTGTAACAGACGAGTTTCGTGATGAAACCCTAATACTTCGAAGGCGATTGTCCATTTTGTACATGAAGAGGATCCAGTTTTTGCCGTAACCCTCTCTACTCTCTTGCACATGCTATGTGGGTGAAATGATGATACCATGCCAACTTTCAACCTTTTCATAGTTCATTTCAAATGCTTTTCAATTTCATGGTCTTATAGCTCAAAATAATCAGTAAATGCGTGAAAAATAACAAATCAAGTCAGAAAGGGTTGAAAATTGATGATGTGGCTTTGAATGGCAAATTTTGAACACAGAAAAACTATGGAGTTCAAATAAATTCAAAAAAATGAAGTCCCTTTGTAACAGATGAGTTTCGTGATGAAACCCTAATACTTCGAAGGAGATTGTCCGTTTTGTACATGAAGTGGATCCAGTTTTTGCCGTAACCCTCTCTACTTTCTTGCACATGCTATGTGGGTGAAATGATGATACCATGCCAACTTTAAACCTTTCCAGAGTTCATTTCAAATGCTTTTCAATTTCATGGTCTTCTAGCTCAAAATAATCAGTAACTGCATGAAAATAACAAATGAAGTTAGAAAGGTTTGAAAATTGATGATGTGGCTTTGAATGGTGCACTTTGAACACAGAAAAACTATGGAGTTCAAATAATTTCAAAAAAATGAAATCCCTTTGTAACAGACGAGTTTCGTGATGAAACACTCATACTTCGAAAGAGATTGTCCGTTTTGTACACGAAGTGCATCCAGTTTTTGCCGTAACCCTCTCTACTTTCTTGCACATGCTATGTGGGTGAAATGATGATACCATACCAACTTTCAACCTTTTCAGAGTTAATTTCAAATGCTTTTCAATTTCAAAGTCTTATAGCTCAAAATAATCACTAAATGCATGAAAAATAACAAATGAAGTCAAAAAGGGTTGACAATTGATGATGTGGCTTTGAATGGTGCATTTTTAACATAGAAAAACTATGGATTTCAAATAAGTTCAAAAAAATGAAATCCCTTTGTAACAGACGAGTTTCGTGATGAAACCCTGATACTTCGAAAGAGATTGTCCGTTTTGTACACGAAGTGCATCCAGTTTTTGCCGTAACCCTCTCTACTTTCTTGCACATGCTATGTGGGTGAACTGATGATACCATGCCAACTTTCAACATTTTCAGAGTTCATTTCAAATGCTTTTCAATTTCATAGTCTTATAGCTCAAAATAATCAGTAAATGCATGAAAAATAACAAATGAAGTCAGAAAGGGTTGAAAATTGATGATGTGGCTTTGAATGGTGCATTTTGAACACAGAAAAACTATGGAGTTCAAATAAGTTCAAAAAAATGAAATCCCTTTGTAACAGACGAGCTTCGTGATGAAACCCTAATATTTCGAAAGAGATTGTCCGTTTTGTACATGAAGTGTATCCAGTTTTTGCCGTAACCCTCTCTACTTTCTTGCACATGCTATGTGGGTGAAATGATGATACCATGCCAACTTTCAACCTTTTCAGAGTTCATTTCAAATGCTTTTCAATTTCATAGTCTCATAGCTCAAAATAATCAGTAAATGTATGAAAAATAACAAATGAAGTCAGAAAGGGTTGAAAATTGTTGATGTGGCTTTCAATGGTGCATTTTGAACACAGAAAAACTATGGAGTTAAAATAAGTTCAAAAAAATGAAATCCCTTTATAACAGACGAGTTTCGTGATGAAACCTCGATACTTCGAAAGAGATTGTTCGTTTTGTACACGAAGTGCATCCAGTTTTTGCCGTAACCCTCTCTACTTTCTTGCACATGCTATGTGGGTGAAATGATGATACCATGCCAACTTTCAACTTTTTTAGAGTTCATTTCAAATGCTTTTCAATTTCGTGGTCTTATAGCTCAAAATAATCAGTAACTGCATGAAAAATAACAAATGAAGTCAGAAAGGGTTGAAAATTGATGATGCGGCTTTGAATGGTGCATTTTAAACACAGGAAAACTATGGATTTCAAATAAGTTCAAAAAATGAAATCCCTTTGTAACAGACGAGTTTCGTGATGAAACCCTAATACTTCGAAAGAGATTGTCCGTTTTGTACATGAAGTGCGTCCAGTTTTTGCCGTAACCCTCTCTACTTTCTACACATGCTATGTGGGTGAAATGATTATACCAAGCCAACTTTCAACCTTTTCAGAGTTCATTTCAAATACTTTTCAATTTCATGGTCTTATAGCTCAAAATAATCAGTAAATGCATGAAAAATAACAAATGAAGTCAGAAAGGTTTGAAAATTGATGATGCGGCTTTGAATGGTGCATTTCGAACACTGAAAAACTATGGAGTTCAAATAATTTCAAAAAAATGAAATCCCTTTGTAACAGACGAGTTTCGTGATGAAACAGTGATACTTCGAAAGAGATTGTCCGTTTTGTACACGAAGTGCATCCAGTTTTTGCCGTAACCCTCTCTACTTTCTTGCACATGCTATGTGGGTGAAATGATGATACCATGCCAGCTTTCAACCTTTTCAGAGTTCATTTCAAATGCTTTTCAATTTCAAAGTCTTATAGCTCAAAATAATCACTAAATGCATGAAAAATAACAAATGAAGTCAAAAAGGGTTGACAATTGATGATGTGGCTTTGAATGGTGCATTTTTAACACAGAAAAACTATGGATTTCAAATAAGTTAAAAAAAATGAAATCCCTTTGTAACAGACGAGTTTCGTGATGAAACCCTGATACTTCGAAAGAGATTGTCCGTTTTGTACACGAAGTGCATCCAGTTTTTGCCGTAACCCTCTCTACTTTCTTGCACATGCTATGTGGGTGAACTGATGATACCATGCCAACTTTCAACATTTTCAGAGTTCATTTCAAATGCTTTTCAATTTCATAGTCTTATAGCTCAAAATAATCAGTAAATGCATGAAAAATAACAAATGAAGTCAGAAAGGGTTAAAAATTGATGATGTGGCTTTGAATGGTGCATTTTGAACACAGAAAAACTATGGAGTTCAAATAAGTTCAAAAAAATGAAATCCCTTTGTAACAGACGAGCTTCGTGATGAAACCCTAATATTTCGAAAGAGATTGTCCGTTTTGTACATGAAGTGCATCCAGTTTTTGCCGTAACCCTCTCTACTTTCTTGCACATGCTATGTGGGTGAAATGATGATACCATGCCAACTTTCAACCTTTTCAGAGTTCATTTCAAATGCTTTTCAATTTCATAGTCTCATAGCTCAAAATAATCAGTAAATGTATGAAAAATAACAAATGAAGTCAGAAAGGGTTGAAAATTGATGATGTGGCTTTGAATGGTGCATTTTGAACACAGAAAAACTATGGAGTTAAAATAAGTTCAAAAAAAATGAAATCCCTTTATAACAGACGAGTTTCGTGATGAAACCTCGATACTTCGAAAGAGATTGTCCGTTTTGTACATGAAGTGCATCCAGTTTTTGCCGTAACCCTCTCTACTTTCTTGCACATGCTATGTGGGTGAAATGATGATACCATGCCAACTTTCAACTTTTTTAGAGTTCATTTCAAAAGCTTTTCAATTTCGTGGTCTTATAGCTCAAAATAATCAGTAACTGCATGAAAAATAACAAATGAAGTCAGAAAGGGTTGAAAATTGATGATGCGGCTTTGAATGGTGCATTTTAAACACAGGAAAACTATGGATTTCAAATAAGTTCAAAAAATGAAATCCCTTTGTAACAGACGAGTTTCGTGATGAAACCCTAATACTTCGAAAGAGATTGTCCGTTTTGTACATGAAGTGCGTCCAGTTTTTGCCGTAACCCTCTCTACTTTCTACACATGCTATGTGGGTGAAATGATTATACCAAGCCAACTTTCAACCTTTTCAGAGTTCATTTCAAATACTTTTCAATTTCATGGTCTTATAGCTCAAAATAATCAGTAAATGCATGAAAAATAACAAATGAAGTCAGAAAGGGTTGAAAATTGATGATGCGGCTTTGAATGGTGCATTTCGAACACTGAAAAACTATGGAGTTCAAATAAGTTCAAAAAAATGAAATCCCTTTGTAAGAGACGAGTTTCGTGATGAAACCCCGATACTTCGAAAGAGATTGTCCGTTTTGTACACGAAGTGCATCCAGTTTTTGCCGTAACTCTCTCTACTTTCTTGCACATGCTATGTGGGTGAACTGATGATACCATGCCAACTTTCAACATTTTCAGAGTTCATTTCAAATGCTTTTCAATTTCATAGTCTTATAGCTCAAAATAATCAGTACATGCATGAAAAATCGCAAATGAAGTCAGAAAGGGTTGAAAATTGATGATGTGGCTTTGAATGGTGCATTTTGAACACAGAAAAACTATGGAGTTCAAATAAGTTCAAAAAAACGAAATCCCTTTGTAACAGACGAGTTTCGTGATGAAACCCTGATACTTCGAAAGAGATTGTCCGTTTTGTACACGAAGTGCATCTAGTTTTTGCCGTAACCCTCTCTACATTCTTGCACATGCTATGTGGGTGAAATGATGATACCATGCCAACTTTCAACCTTTTCAGAGTTCATTTCAAATGCTTTTCAATTTCATAGTGTTATAGCTCAAAATAATCAGTAAATGCATGAAAATAACAAATGAAGTCAGAAAGGGTTGAAAATTGATGATGTAGCTTTGAATGGTGCATTTTGAACACAGAAAAACTATGGAGTTCAAATAAGTTCAAAAAAATGAAATCCCTTTGTAACAGACGAGTTTCGTGATGAAACCCTGATATTTCGAAAGAGATTGTCCGTTTTGTACATGAAGTGCATCCAGTTTTTGCCGTAACCCTCTCTACTTTCTTGCACATGCTATGTGGGTGAAATGATGATACCATGCCAACTTTCAACCTTTTCAGAGTTCATTTCAAATGCTTTTCAATTTCATAGTCTCATAGCTCAAAATAATCAGTAAATGTATGAAAAATAACAAATGAAGTCAGAAAGGGTTGAAAATTGATGATGTGGCTTTGAATGGTGCATTTTGAACACAGAAAAACTATGGAGTTAAAATAAGTTCAAAAAAATGAAATCCCTTTATAACAGATGAGTTTCGTGATGAAACCCCGATACTTCGAAAGAGATTGTTCGTTTTGTACATGAAGTGCATCCAGTTTTTGCCGTAACCCTCTCTACTTTCTTGCACATGCTATGTGGGTGAAATGATGATACCATGCCAACTTTCAACTTTTTTAGAGTTCATTTCAAATTCTTTTCAATTTCATGGTCTTATAGCTCAAAATAATTAGTAACTGCATGAAAAATAACAAATGAAGTCAGAAAGGGTTGAAAATTGATGATGTGGCTTTGAATGGTGCATTTTAAACACAGGAAAACTATGGATTTCAAATAAGTTCAAAAAATGAAATCCCTTTGTAACAGACGAGTTTCGTGATGAAACCCTGATACTTCGAAAGAGATTGTCCGTTTTGTACATGAAGTGCGTCCAGTTTTTGCCGTAACCCTCTCTACTTTCTTGCACATGCTATGTGGGTGAAATGATTATACCAAGCCAACTTTCAACCTTTTCAGAGTTCATTTCAAATGCTTTTCAATTTCATGGTCTTATAGCTCAAAATAATCAGTAAATGCATGAAAAATAACAAATGAAGTCAGAAAGGGTTGAAAATAGATGATGTGGCTTTGAATGGTGCATTTCGAACACTGAAAAACTATGGAGTTCAAATAAGTTCAAAAAAATGAAATCCCTTTGTAAGAGACAACTTTCGTGATGAAACCCCGATACTTCGAAAGAGATTGTGCGTTTTGTACACGAAGTGCATCCAGTTTTTGCCGTAACCCTTTCTACTTTCTTGCACATGCTATGTGGGTGAAATGATGATACCATGCCAACTTTCAACCTTTTCATAGTTCATTTCAAATGCTTTTCAATTTCAAGGTCTTATAGCTCAAAATAATCAGTAAATGCATGAAAAATAACAAATCAAGTCAGAAAGGGTTGAAAATTGATGATGTGTCTTTGAATGGCGCATTTTGAACACAGAAAAACTATGGAGTTCAAATAAGTTCAAAAAAATAAAATCCCTTTGTAACAGACGAGTTTCGTGATGAAACCCTGATACTTCAAAAGAGATTGTTCGTTTTGTACACGAAGTGCATCCAGTTTTTGCCGTAACCCTCTCTACTTTCTTGCACATGCTATGTGGGTGAAATGATTATACCAAGCCAACTTTCAACCTTTTCAGAGTTCATTTCAAATGCTTTTCAATTTCATGGTCTTATAGCTCAAAATAGTCACTAAATGCACGAAAAATAACAAATGAAGTCCGAAAGGGTTGAAAATTAATGATGTGGCTTTGAATAGTGCATTTTAAACACAGAAAAACTATGGGTTTCAAATAAGTTCAAAAAATGAAATCCCTTTGTAACAAACGAGTTTCGTGATGAAACCCTGATACTTCGAAAGAGATTGTCCGTTTTGTACACGAAGTGCATCCAGTTTTTGCCGTAACCCTCTCTACTTTCTTGCACATGCTATGTGGGTGAAATGATTATACCAAGCCAACTTTCAACCTTTTCAGAGTTCATTTCAAATGCTTTTCAATTTCATGGTCTTATAGCTCAAAATAGTCACTAAATGCATGAAAAATAACAAATGAAGTCCGAAAGGGTTGAAAATTAATGATGTGGCTTTGAATAGTGCATTTTAAACACAGAAAAACTATGGGTTTCAAATAAGTTCAAAAAATGAAATCCCTTTGTAACAAACGAGTTTCGTGATGAAACCCTGATACTTCGAAAGAGATTGTCCGTTTTGTACACGAAGTGCATCCAGTTTTTTCCGTAACCCTCTCTACTTTCTTGCACATGCTATGTGGGTGAAATGATTATACCATGCCAAGTTTCAACCTTTTCAGAGTTCATTTCAAATGCTTTTCAATTTCATGGTCTTATAGCTCAAAATAATCAGTAAATGCACGAAAAATAACAAATGAAGCCAGAAAGGGTTGAAAATTGATGATGTGGCTTTGAATGGTGCATTTTGAACACAGAAAAACTATGGAGTTCAAATAAGTTCAAAAAAATGAAATCCCTTTATAACAGACGAGTTTCGTGATGAAACCATGATACTTCGAGAGAGATTGTTTCTTTTGTACACGAAGTGCATCCAGTTTTTGCCGTAACCCTCTCTACTTTCTTGCACATTCTATGTGGGTGAAATGATGGTACCATGCCAACTTTCAACTTTTTCAGAGTTCATTTCAAATGCTTTTCGATTTCATGGTCTTATAGCTCAAAATAATCACTAAATGCATGAAAAATAACAAATGAAGTCCGAAAGTGTTGAAAATTGATGATGTGGCTTTGAATAGTGCATTTTAAACACAGAAAAACTATGGGTTTCAAATAAGTTCAAAAAATGAAATCCCTTTGTAACAAACAAGTTTCGTGATGAAACCCTGATACTTCGAAAGAGATTGTCCGTTTTGTACATGAAGTGCATCCAGTTTTTTCCGTAACCCTCTCTACTTTCTTGCACATGCTATGTGGGTGAAAAGATTATACCATGCCAAATTTCAACCTTTTCGGAGTTCATTTCAAATGCTTTTCAATTTCATGGTCTTATAGCTCAAAATAATCAGTAAATGCATGAAAAATAACAAATGAAGTCGGAAAGGGTTGAAAATTGATGATGTGGCTTTGAATGGTGCATTTTGAACACTGAAAAACTATGGAGTTCAAATAAGTTCAAAAAAATGAAATCCCTTTGTAACAGACGAGTTTCGTGACGAAACCCCGATACTTCGAAAGAGATTGTCCGTTTTGTACACGACGTCCATCCAGTTTTTGCCGTAACCCTCTCTACTTTCTTGCACATGCTATGTGGGTGAAATGACGATACCATGCCAACTTTCAATCTTTTCATAGTTCATTTCAAATGCTTTTCAATTTCATGGTCTTATAGCTCAAAATAATCAGTAAATGCGTGAAAAATAACAAATCAAGTCAGAAAGGGTTGAAAATTGATGATGTGGCTTTGAATGGCGCATTTTGAACACAGAAAAACTGTGGAGTTCAAATAAATTCAAAAAAATGAAGTCCCTTTGTAACAGACGAGTTTCGTGATGAAACACTAACACTTCGAAGGAGATTGTCCGTTTTGTACATGAAGAGGATCCAGTTTTTGCCGTAACCCTCTCTACTCTCTTGCACATGCTATGTGGGTGAAATGATGATACCATGCCAACTTTAAACCATTTTAGAGTTCATTTCAAATGCTTTTCAATTTCATGGTCTTATAGCTCAAAATAATCAGTAACTGCATGAAGATAACAAATGAAGTCAGAAAGGGTTGAAAATTGATGATGTGGCTTTGAATTGTGCATTTTGAACACAGAAAAACTATGGAGTTCAAATAAGTTCAAAAAAAAGAAATACCTTTATAACAGACGAGTTTCGTGATGAAACTTGATACTTCGAGAGAGATTGTTCGTTTTGTACACGAAGTGCATCCAGTTTTTGCCGTAACCCTATCTACTTTCTTGCAAATGCTATGTGGGTGAAATGATGATAGCATGCCAACTTTCAACTTTTTCAGAGTTCATTTCAAATGCTTTTCAATTTCATGGTCTTATAGCTCAAAATAATCAGTAACTGCATGAAAATAGCAAATGAAATCAGAAAGGGTTGAAAATTGATGATGTGGCTTTGAATGGTGCATTTTGAACACAGAAAAACTATGGAGTTAAAATAAGTTAAAAAAATGAAATCCCTTTATAACAGACGAGTTTCGTGATGAAACCACGATACTTCGAAAGAGATTGTTCATTTTGTACACGAAGTGCATCCAGTTTTTGCCGTAACCCACTCTACTTTCTTGCACATTCTATGTGGGTGAAATGATGATACCATGCCAACTTTCAACTTTTTTAGAGTTCATTTCAAATGCTTTTCAATTTCATGGTCTTATAGCTCAAAATAATCAATAAATGCATGGAAAATAACAAATGAAGTCAGAAAGGGTTGAAAATTGATGATGTGGCTTTGAATGGTGCATTTTAAACACGGAAAAACTATGGATTTCAAATAAGTTCAAAAATTGAAATCCCTTTGTAACAGACGAGTTTCGTGATGAAACCCTGATACTTCGAAAGAGATTATCCGTTTTGTACATGAAGTGCATCCAGTTTTTGCCGTAACCCTCTCTACTTTCTTGCACATGCTATGTGGGTGAAATGATTATACCAAGCCAACTTTCAACCTTTTCAGAGTTCATTTCAAATGCTTTTCAATTTCATGGTCTTATAGCTCAAAATAATCAGTAAATGCATGAAAAATAACAAATGAAGTCAGAAAGGGTTGAAAATTGATGATGTGGCTTTGAATGGTGCATTTTGAACACCGAAAAACTATGGAGTTCAAATAAGTTCAAAAAAATGAAATCCCTTTGTAAGAGACGAGTTTCGTGACGAAACCCCGATACTTCGAAAGAGATTGTCCGTTTTGTACAAGAAGTGCATCCAGTTTTTCCCGTAACCCTCTCTACTTTCTTGCACATGCTATGTGGGTGAAATGATGATACCATGCCAACTTTCAACCTTTTCATAGTTCATTTCAAATGCTTTTCAATTTCATGGTCTTATAGCTCAAAATAATCAGTAAATGCGTGAAAAATAACAAATCAAGTCAGAAAGGGTTGAAAATTGATGATGTGGCTTTGAATGGCGCATTTTGAACACAGAAAAACTATGGAGTTCAAATAAGTTCAAAAAAATGAAGTCCCTTTGTAACAGACGAGTTTCGTGATGAAACCCTAATACTTCGAAGGAGATTGTCCATTTTGTACACGAAGTGGATCCAGTTTTTGCCGTAACCCTCTCTACCTTCTTGCACATGCTATGTGGGTGAAATGATGATAGCATGCCAACTTTAAACCTTTTCAGAGTTCATTTCAAATGCTTTTCAATTTCATGGTCTTATAGCTCAAAATAATCAGTAAGTACATGAAAATAACAGATGAAGTCAGCAAGGGTTGAAAATTTATGATGTGGCTTTGAATGGTGCATTTTGAACACAGAAAAACTATGGAGTTCAAATAAGTTCAAAAAAATGAAATCCCTTTATAACAGACGAGTTTCATGATGAAACCATGACACTTCGAGAGAGATTGTTTGTTTTGTACACGAAGTGCATTCAGTTTTTGTCGTAACCCACTCTACTTTCTTGCATATGCTATGTGGGTGAAATGATGATACCATGCCAACTTTCAACTTTTTTAGAGTTCATTTCAAATGCTTTTCAATTTCATGGTCTTATAGCTCAAAATAATCAGTAACTGCATGAAAATAACAAATGAAATTAGAAAGGGTTGAAAATCGATGATGTGGCTTTGAACGGTGCATTTTCAACATAGAAAAACAATGGAGTTAAAATAAGTTCAAAAAAATGAAATCCCTTTATAACAGATGAGTTTCGTAATGAAACCCTGATACTTCGAAAGAGATTGTTCATTTTGCACACGAAGTGCATCCAGTTTTTGCCGTAACCCTCTCTACTTTCTTGCATATTCTATGTGGGTGAAATGATGATACCATGCCAACTTTCAACTTTTTCAGAGTTCATTTCAAATGCTTTTCAATTTCATGGTCTTATAGCTCAAAATAATCAGTAACTGCATGAAAATAACAAATGAAGTCAGAAAGGGTTGAAAATTGATGATGTGGCTTTGAATGGTGCATTTTGAACACAGAAAAACTATGGAATTCAAATAAGTTCAAAAAATAGAAATACCTTTATAACAGACGAGTTTCGTGATGAAACTTGATACTTCGAGAGAGATTGTTTGTTTTGTACACGAAGTGCATCCAGTTTTTGCCGTAACCCTATCTACTTTCTTGCACATGCTATGTGGGTGAAATGATGATACCATGCCAACTTTCAACTTTTTCAGAGTTCATTTCAAATGCTTTTCAATTTCATGGTCTTATAGCTCAAAATAATCAGTAACTGCATGAAAATAGCAAATGAAATCAGAAAGGGTTGAAAATTGATGATGTGGCTTTGAATGGTGCATTTTGAACACAGAAAAACTATGGAGTTAAAATAAGTTAAAAAATGAAATCCCTTTATAACAGACGAGTTTCGTGATGAAACCCCGATACTTCACAAGAGATTGTTCATTTTGTACACGAAGTGCATCCAGTTTTTCCCGTAACCCACTCTACTTTCTTGCACATTCTATGTGGGTGAAATGATGATACCATGCCAACTTTCAACTTTTTTAGAGTTCATTTCAAATGCTTTTCAAGTTCATGGTCTTATAGCTCAAAATAATCACTAAATGCATGAAAAATAACAAATGAAGTCAGAAAGGGTTGAAAATTGATGATGTGGCTTTGAATGGTGCATTTTGAACACAGAAAAACTATGGAGTTCAAATAAGTTCAAAAAAATGAAATCCCTTTGTAACAGACGAGTTTCGTGATGAAACCCTGATATTTCGAAAGAGATTGTCCGTTTGGTACATGAAGTGCATCCAGTTTTTGCCGTAACCCTCTCTACTTTCTTGCACATGCTATGTGGGTGAAATGATGATACCATGCCAACTTTCAACCTTTTCAGAGTTCATTTCAAATGCTTTTCAATTTCATAGTCTCATAGCTCAAAATAATCAGTAAATGTATGAAAAATAACAAATGAAGTCAGAAAGGGTTGAAAATTGATGATGTGGCTTTGAATGGTGCATTTTGAACACAGAAAAACTATGGAGTTAAAATAAGTTCAAAAAACTGAAATCCCTTTATAACAGATGAGTTTCGTGATGAAACCCCGATACTTCGAAAGAGATTGTTCGTTTTGTACATGAAGTGCATCCAGTTTTTGCCGTAACCCTCTCTACTTTCTTGCACATGCTATGTGGGTGAAATGATCATACCATGCCAACTTTCAACCTTTTAATAGTTCATTTCAAATGCTTTTCAATTTCATGGTCTTATAGCTCAAAATAATCAGTAAATGCGTGAAAAATAACAAATCAAGTCAGAAAGGGTTGAAAATTTATGATGTGGCTTTGAATGGCGCATCTTGAACACAGAAAAACTATGGAGTTCAAATAAGTTCAAAAAAATGAAGTCCCTTTGTAACAGACGAGTTTCGTCATGAAACCCTAATACTTCTAAGAAGATTGTCCGTTTTGTACACGAAGTGGATCCAGTTTTTGCCGTAACCCTCTCTACCTTCTTGCACATGCTATGTGGGTGAAATGATGATACCATGCCAACTTTAAACCTTTTCAGAGTTCATTTCAAGTGCTTTTCAATTTCATGGTCTTATAGCTCAAAATAATCAGTAACTGCATGAAAATAACAGATGAAGTCAGAAAGGGTTGAAAATTGATGATGTGGCTTTGAATGGTGCATTTTGAACACGGAAAAACTATGGAGTTCAAATAAGTTCAAAAAATGAAATCCCTTTATAACAGACGAGTTTCGTGATGAAACCATGATACTTCAAGAGAGATTGTTTGTTTTGTACACGAAGTGCATCCAGTTTTTGCTGTAACCCTCTCTACTTTCTTGCACATGCTATGTGGGTGAAATGATGATACCATGCCAACTTTAAACTTTTTCAGAGTTCATTTCAAATGCTTTTCAATTTCATGGTCTTATAGCTCAAAATAATCAGTAACTGCATGAAAATAACAAATGAAATCAGAAAGGGTTGAAAATTGATGATGTGGCTTTCAATGGTGCATTTTCAACACAGAAAAACAATGGAGTTAAAATAAGTTCAAAAAAATGAAATCCCTTTATAACAGACGAGTTTCATGATGAAACCCTGATACTTCGAAAGAGATTGTTCGTTTTGTACACAAAGTGCATCCAGTTTTAGCCGTAACCCTCTCTACTTTCTTGCACATTCTATGTGAGTGAAATGATGATACCATGCCAACTTTCAACTTTTTCAGAGTTCATTTCAAATGCTTTTCAATTTCATGGTCTTATAGCTCAAAATAATCACTAAATGCATGAAAAATTACAAATGATGTCCGAAAGGGTTGAAAATAGATGATGCGGCTTTGAATAGTGCATTTTAAACATAGAAAAACTATGGGTTTCAAATAAGTTCAAAAAATGAAATCCCTTTGTAACAAACGAGTTTCGTGATGAAACCCTGATACTTCGAAAGAGATTGTCCGTTTTGTACACGAAGTGCATCCAATTTTTTCCGTAACCCTCTCTACTTTCTTCCACATGCTATGTGGGTGAAATGATTATACCATGCCCACTTTCATCCTTTTCAGAGTTCATTTCAAATGCTTTTCAATTTCATGGTCTTATAGCTCAAAATAATCAGTAAATGCATGAAAAATAAGAAATGAAGTCAGAAAGGGTTGAAAATTGATGATGTGGCTTTGAATGGTGCATTTTGAACACCAAAAAACTACGGAGTTCAAATAAGTTCAAAAAAATGAAATCCCTTTGTAACAGACGAGTTTCGTGATGAAACCCCGATACTTCGAAAGAGATTGTCCGTTTTGTACACGAAGTGCATCCAGTTTTTGCCGTAACCCTCTCTACTTTCTTGCACATGCTATGTGGGTGAAATGATGATACCATGCCAACTTTCAATCTTTTCATAGTTCATTTCAAATGCTTTTCAATTTCATGGTCTTATAGCTCAAAATAATCAGTAAATGCGTGAAAAATAACAAATCAAGTCAGAAAGGGTTGAAAATTGATGATGTGGCTTTGAATGGCGCATTTTGAACACAGAAAAACTATGGAGTTCAAATAAATTCAAAAAAATGAAGTCCCTTAGTAACAGACGAGTTTCGTGATGAAACCCTAATACTTCGAAGGCGATTGTCCGTTTTGTACATGAAGAGGATCCAGTTTTTGCCGTAACCCTCTCTACTCTCTTGCACATGCTATGTGGGTGAAATGATGATACCATGCCAACTTTCAACCTTTTCATAGTTCATTTCAAATGCTTTTCAATTTCATGGTCTTATAGCTCAAAATAATCAGTAAATGCGTGAAAAATAACAAATCAAGTCAGAAAGGGTTGAAAATTGATGATGTGGCTTTGAATGGCACATTTTGAACACAGAAAAACTATGGAGTTCAAATAAATTCAAAAAAATGAACTCCCTTTGTAACAGATGAGTTTCGTGATGAAACCCTAATACTTCGAAGGAGATTGTCCGTTTTGTACATGAAGTGGATCCAGTTTTTGCCGTAACCCTCTCTACTTTCTTGCACATGCTATGTGGGTGAAATGATGATACCATGCAGACTTTAAACCTTTGCAGAGTTCATTTCAAATGCTTTTCAATTTCATGGTCTTCTAGATCAAAATAATCAGTAACTGCATGAAAATAACAAATGAAGTTAGAAAGGTTTGAGAATTGATGATGTGGCTTTGAATGGTGCACTTTGAACACAGAAAAACTATGGAGTTCAAATAATTTCAAAAAATGAAATCCCTTTGTAACAGACGAGTTTCGTGATGAAACACTGGTACTTCGAAAGAGATTGTCTGTTTTGTACACGAAGTGCATCCAGTTTTTGCCGTAACCCTCTCTACTTTCTTGCACATGCTATGTGGGTGAAATGATGATACCATGCCAACTTTCAACCTTTTCAGAGTTCATTTCAAATGCTTTTCAATTTCAAAGTCTTATAGCTCAAAATAATCACTAAATGCATGAAAAATAACAAATGAAGTCAAAAAGGGTTGACAATTGATGATGTGGCTTTGAATGGTGCATTTTTAACACAGAAAAACTATGGATTTCAAATAAGTTCAAAAAAATGGAATCCCTTTGTAACAGACGAGTTTCGTGATGAAACCCTGATACTTCGAAAGAGATTGTCCGTTTTGTACACGAAGTGCATCCAGTTTTTGCCGTAACCCTCTCTACTTTCTTGCACATGCTCTGTCGGTGAACTGATGATACCATGCCAACTTTCAACATTTTCAGAGTTCATTTCAAATGCTTTTCAATTTCATAGTCTTATAGCTCAAAATAATCAGTAAATGCATGAAAAATAACAAATGAAGTCAGAAAGGGTTGAAAATTGATGATGTGGCTTTGAATGGTGCATTTTGAACACAGAAAAACTATGGAGTTCAAATAAGTTCAAAAAAATGAAATCCCTTTGTAACAGACGAGTTTTGTGATGAAACCCTGATATTTCGAAAGAGATTGTCTGTTTTGTACATGAAGTGCATCCAGTTTTTGCCGTAACCCTCTCTACTTTCTTGCACATGCTATGTGGGTGAAATGATGATACCATGCCAACTTTCAACCTTTTCAGAGTTCATTTCAAATGCTTTTCAATTTCATAGTCTCATAGCTCAAAATAATCAGTAAATGTATGAAAAATAACAAATGAAGTCAGAAAGGGTTGAAAATTGATGATGTGGCTTCAAATGGTGCATTTTGAACACAGAAAAACTATGGAGTTAAAATAAGTTCAAAAAAAATGAAATCCCTTTATAACAGACGAGTTTCGTGATGAAACCCCGATACTTCGAAAGAGATTGTTCGTTTTGTACATGAAGTGCATCCAGTTTTTGCCGTAACCCTCTCTACTTTTTTGCACATGCTATGTGGGTGAAATGATGATACCATGCCAACTTTCAACTTTTTTAGAGTTCATTTCAAATGCTTTTCAATTTCGTGGTCTTATAGCTCAAAATAATCAGTAACTGCATGAAAAATAACAAATGAAGTCAGAAAGGGTTGAAAATTGATGATGCGGCTTTGAATGGTGCATTTTAAACACAGGAAAACTATGGATTTCAAATAAGTTCAAAAAATGAAATCCCTTTGTAACAGACGAGTTTCGTGATGAAACCCTGATACTTCGAAAGAGATTGTCCATTTTGTACATGAAGTGCGTCCAGTTTTTGCCTTAACCCTCTCTACTTTCTTGCACATGCTATGTGGGTGAAATGATGATACCATGCCAACTTTCAACCTTTTCAGAGTTCATTTCAAATGCTTTTCAATTTCAAAGTCTTATAGCTCAAAATAATCACTAAATGCATGAAAAATAACAAATGAAGTCAAAAAGGGTTGACAATTGATGATGTGGCTTTGAATGGTGCATTTTTAACACAGAAAAACTATGGATTTCAAATAAGTTCAAAAAAATGGAATCCCTTTGTAACAGACGAGTTTCGTGATGAAACCCTGATACTTCGAAAGAGATTGTCCGTTTTGTACACGAAGTGCATCCAGTTTTTGCCGTAACCCTCTCTACTTTCTTGCACATGCTCTGTCGGTGAACTGATGATACCATGCCAACTTTCAACATTTCAGAGTTCATTTCAAATGCTTTTCAATTTCATAGTCTTATAGCTCAAAATAATCAGTAAATGCATGAAAAATAACAAATGAAGTCAGAAAGGGTTGAAAATTGATGATGTGGCTTTGAATGGTGCATTTTGAACACAGAAAAACTATGGAGTTCAAATAAGTTCAAAAAAATGAAATCTCTTTGTAACAGACGAGTTTCGTGATGAAACCCTGATATTTCGAAAGAGATTGTCCGTTTTGTACATGAAGTGCATCCAGTTTTTGCCGTAACCCTCTCTACTTTCTTGCACATGCTATGTGGGTAAATGATGATACCATGCCAACTTTCAACCTTTTCAGAGTTCATTTCAAATGTTTTTCAATTTCATAGTCTCATAGCTCAAAATAATCAATAAATGTATGAAAAATAACAAATGAAGACAGAAAGGGTTGAAAATTGATGATGTGGCTTCAAATGGTGCATTTTGAACACAGAAAAACTATGGAGTTAAAATAAGTTCAAAAAAATGAAATCCCATTATAACAGACGAGTTTCGTGATGAAACCCCGATACTTCGAAAGAGATTGTTCATTTTGTACATGAAGTGCATCCAGTTTTTGCCGTAACCCTCTCTACTTTTTTGCACATGCTATGTGGGTGAAATGATGATACCATGCCAACTTTCAACTTTTTTAGAGTTCATTTCAAATGCTTTTCAATTTCGTGGTCTTATAGCTCAAAATAATCAGTAACTGCATGAAAAATAACAAATGAAGTCAGAAAGGGTTGAAAATTGATGATGCGGCTTTGAATGGTGCATTTTAAACACAGGAAAACTATGGATTTCAAATAAGTTCAAAAAATGAAATCCCTTTGTAACAGACGAGTTTCGTGATGAAACCCTGATACTTCGAAAGAGATTGTCCGTTTTGTACATGAAGTGCGTCCAGTTTTTGCCGTAACCCTCTCTACTTTCTACACATGCTATGTGAGTGAAATGATTATACCAAGCCAACTTTCAACCTTTTCAGAGTTCATTTCAAATGCTTTTCAATTTCATGGTCTTATAGCTCAAAATAATCAGTAAATGCATGAAAAATAACAAATGAAGTCAGAAAGATTTGAAAATTGATGACGCGGCTTTGAATGGTGCATTTCGAACACTGAAAAACTATGGAGTTCAAATAAGTTCAAAAAAATGAAATCCCTTTGTAAGAGACGAGTTTCGTGATGAAACCCCGATACTTCGAAAGAGATTGTCCGTTTTGTACACGAAGTGCATCCAGTTTTTGCCGTAACCCTCTCTACTTTCTTGCACATGCTATGTGGGTGAACTGATGATACCATGCCAACTTTCAACATTTTCAGAGTTCATTTCAAATGCTTTTCAATTTCATAGTCTTATAGCTCAAAATAATCAGTAAATGCATGAAAAATAACAAATGAAGTCAGAAAGGGTTGAAAATTGATGATGTGGCTTTGAATGGTGCATTTTGAACACAGAAAAACTTTGGAGTTCAAATAATTTCAAAAAAATGAAATCCCTTTGTAACAGACGAGTTTCGTGATTTAACCCTGATACTTCGAAAGAGATTGTCCGTTTTGTACACGAAGTGCATCTAGTTTTTGCCGTAACCCTCTCTACTTTCTTGCACATGCTATGTGGGTGAAATGATGATACCATGCCAACTTTCAACCTTTTCAGAGTTCATTTCAAATGCTTTTCAATTTCATAGTGTTATAGCTCAAAATAATCAGTAAATGCATGAAAAATAACAAATGAAGTCAGAAAGGGTTGAAAATTGATGATGTAGCTTTGAATAGTGAATTTTGAACACAGAAAAACTATGGAGTTCAAATAAGTTCAAAAAAATGAAATCCCTTTGTAACAGACGAGTTTCGTGATGAAACCCTGATATTTCGAAAGAGATTGTCCGTTTTGTACATGAAGTGCATCCAGTTTTTGCCGTAAGCCTCTCTACTTTCTTGCACATGCTATGTGGGTGAAATGATGATACCATGCCAACTTTCAACCTTTTCAGAGTTCATTTCAAATGCTTTTCAATTTCATGGTCTTATAGCTCAAAATAATCAGTAAATGCGTGAAAAATAACAAATCAAGTCAGAAAGGGTTGAAAATTGATGATGTGGCTTTGAATGGCGCATTTTGAACACAGAAAAACTATGGAGTTCAAATAAGTTCAAAAAAATGAAGTCCCTTTGTAACAGACGAGTTTCGTGATGAAACCCTAATACTTCGAAGGAGATTGTCCATTTTGTACACAAAGTGGATCCAGTTTTTGCCGTAACCCTCTCTACCTTCTTGCACATGCTATGTGGGTGAAATGATGATACCATGCCAACTTTAAACCTTTTCAGAGTTCATTTCAAATGCTTTTCAATTTCATGGTCTTATAGCTCAAAATAATCAGTAACTACATGAAAATAACAGATGAAGTCAGCAAGGGTTGAAAATTTATGATGTGGCTTTGAATGGTGCATTTTGAACACATAAAAACTATGGAGTTCAAATAAGTTCAAAAAATGAAATCCCTTTGTAACAGACGAGTTTCGTGATGAAACCCTGATACTTCGAAAGAGATTGTTCGTTTTGTACACGAAGTGCATCCAGTTTTTGCCGTAACCCTCTCTACTTTCTTGCACATTCTTTGTGGGTGAAATGATGATACCATGTCAACTTTCAACTTTTTTAGAGTTCATTTCATATGCTTTTCAATTTCATGGTCTTATAGCTCAAAATAGTCACTAAATGCATGAAAAATAACAAATGAAGTCCGAAAGGGTTGAAAATTAATGATGTGGCTTTGAATAGTGCATTTTAAACACAGAAAAACTATGGGTTTCAAATAAGTTCAAAAAATGAAATCCCTTTGTAACAAACGAGTTTCGTGATGAAGCCCTGATACTTCGAAAGAGATTGTCCGTTTTGTACACGAAGTGCATCCAGTTTTTTCCGTAACCCTCTCTACTTTCTTGCACATGCTATGTGGGTGAAATGATTATACCATGCCAAGTTTCAACCTTTTCAGAGTTCATTTCAAATGCTTTTCAATTTCATGGTCTTATAGCTCAAAATAATCAGTAAATGCACGAAAAATAACAAATGAAGTCAGAAAGGGTTGAAAATTGATGATGTGGCTTTGAATGGTGCATTTTGAACACAGAAAAACTATGGAGTTCAAATAAGTTCAAAAAAATGAAATCCCTTTATAACAGACGAGTTTCATGATGAAACCATGATACTTCGAGAGAGATTGTTTGTTTTGTACACGAAGTGCATCCAGTTTTTGCCGTAACCCTCTCTACTTTATTGCACATTCTATGTGGGTGAAATGATGGTACCATGCCAACTTTCAACTTTTTCAGAGTTCATTTCAAATGCTTTTCAATTTCATGGTCTTATAGCTCAAAATAATCACTAAATGCATGAAAAATAACAAATGAAGTCCGAAAGTGTTGAAAATTGATGATGTGGCTTTGAATAGTGCATTTTAAACACAAAAAAACTATGGGTTTCAAATAAGTTCAAAAAATGAAATCCCTTTGTAACAAACAAGTTTTGTGATGAAACCCTGATACTTCGAAAGAGATTCTCCGTTTTGTACATGAAGTGCATCCAGTTTTTTCCTAACCCTCTCTACTTTCTTGCACATGCTATGTGGGTGAAAAGATTATACCATGCCAAATTTCAACCTTTTCGGAGTTCATTTCAAATGCTTTTCAATTTCATGGTCTTATAGCTCAAAATAATCAGTAAATGCATGAAAAATAACAAATGAAGTCAGAAAGGGTTGAAAATTGATGATGTGGCTTTGAATGGTGCATTTTGAACACTGAAAAACTATGGAGTTCAAATAAGTTCAAAAAAATGAAATCCCTTTGTAACAGACGAGTTTCGTGACGAAACCCCGATACTTCGAAAGAGATTGTCCGTTTTGTACACGACGTCCATCCAGTTTTTGCCGTAACCCTCTCTACTTTCTTGCACATGCTATGTGGGTGAAATGACGATACCATGCCAACTTTCAATCTTTTCATAGTTCATTTCAAATGCTTTTCAATTTCATGGTCTTATAGCTCAAAATAATCAGTAAATGCGTGAAATATAACAAATCAAGTCAGAAAGGGTTGAAAATTGATGATGTGGCTTTGAATGGCGCATTTTGAACACAGAAAAACTGTGGAGTTCAAATAAATTCAAAAAAATGAAGTCCCTTTGTAACAGACGAGTTTCGTGATGAAACCCTAATACTTCGAAGGAGATTGTCCGTTTTGTACATGAAGAGGATCCAGTTTTTGCCGTAACCCTCTCTACTCTCTTGAACATGCTATGTGGGTGAAATTATGATACCATGCCAACTTTAAACCATTTTAGAGTTCATTTCAAATGCTTTTCAATTTCATGGTCTTATAGCTCAAAATAATCAGTAACTGCATGAAAATAACAAATGAAGTCAGAAAGGGTTGAAAATTGATGATGTGGCTTTGAATGGTGCATTTTGAACACAGAAAAACTATGGAGTTCAAATAAGTTCAAAAAAAAGAAATACCTTTATAACAGACGAGTTTCGTGATGAAACTTGATACTTCGAGAGAGATTGTTCGTTTTGTACACGAAGTGCATCCAGTTTTTGCCATAACCCTATCTACTTTCTTGCAAATGCTATGTGGGTGAAATGATGATACCATGCCAACTTTCAACTTTTTCAGAGTTCATTTCAAATGCTTTTCAATTTCATGGTCTTATAGCTCAAAATAATCAGTAACTGCATGAAAATAGCAAATGAAATCAGAAAGGGTTGAAAATTGATGATGTGGCTTTGAATGGTGCATTTTGAACACAGAAAAACTATGGAGTTAAAATAAGTTAAAAAAATGAAATCCCTTTATAACAGACGAGTTTCGCGATGAAACTCCGATACTTCGAAAGAGATTGTTCATTTTGTACACGAAGTGCATCCAGTTTTTGCCGTAACCCACTCTACTTTCTTGCACATTCTATGTGGGTGAAATGATGATACCATGCCAACTTTCAACTTTTTTAGAGTTCATTTCAAATGCTTTTCAATTTCATGGTCTTATAGCTCAAAATAATCACTAAATGCATGAAAAATAACAAATGAAGTCAGAAAGGGTTGAAAATTGATGATGTGGCTTTGAATGGTGCATTTTAAACACAGAAAAACTATGGATTTCAAATAAGTTCAAAAAATGAAATCCCTTTGTAACAGACGAGTTTCGTGATGAAACCCTGATACTTCGAAAGAGATTATCCGTTTTGTACATGAAGTGCATCCAGTTTTTGCCGTAACCCTCTCTACTTTCTTGCACATGCTATGTGGGTGAAATGATTATACCAAGCCAACCTTCAACCTTTTCAAAGTTCATTTCAAATGCTTTTCAATTTCATGGTCTTATAGCTCAAAATAATCAGTAAATGCATGAAAAATAACAAATGAAGTCAGAAAGGGTTGAAAATTCATGATGTGGCTTTGAATGGTGCATTTTGAACACCGAAAAACTATGGAGTTCAAATAAGTTCAAAAAAATGAAATCCCTTTGTAAGAGACGAGTTTCGTGACGAAACCCCGATACTTCGAAAGAGATTGTCCGTTTTGTACAAGAAGTGCATCCAGTCTTTGCTGTAACCCTCTCTACTTTCTTGCACATGCTATGTGGGTGAAATGATGATACCATGCCAACTTTCAACCTTTTCATAGTTCATTTCAAATGCTTTTCAATTTCATGGTCTTATAGCTCAAAATAATCAGTAAATGCGTGAAAAATAACAAATCAAGTCAGAAAGGGTTGAAAATTGATGATGTGGCTTTGAATGGCGCATTTTGAACACAGAAAAACTATGGAGTTCAAATAAGTTCAAAAAAATGAAGTCCCTTTGTAACAGACGAGTTTCGTGATGAAACCCTAATACTTCGAAGGAGATTGTCCATTTTGTACACGAAGTGGATCCAGTTTTTGCCGTAACCCTCTCTACCTTCTTGCACATGCTATGTGGGTGAAATGATGATACCATGCCAACTTTAAACCTTTTCAGAGTTCATTTCAAATGCTTTTCAATTTCATGGTCTTATAGCTCAAAATAATCAGTAACTACATGAAAATAACAGATGAAGTCAGCAAGGGTTAAAAATTTATGATGTGGCTTTGAATGGTGCATTTTGAACACAGAAAAACTATGGAGTTCAAATAAGTTCAAAAAAATGAAATCCCTTTATAACAGACGAGTTTCGTGATGAAACCATGACACTTCGAGAGAGATTGTTTGTTTTGTACACGAAGTGCATTCAGTTTTTGTCGTAACCCACTCTACTTTCTTGCACATGCTATGTGGGTGAAATGATGATACCATGCCAACTTTCAACTTTTTTAGAGTTCATTTCAAATGCTTTTCAATTTCATGGTCTTATAGCTCAAAATAATCAGTAACTGCATGAAAATAACAAATGAAATTAGAAAGGGTTGAAAATTGATGATGTGGCTTTGAACGGTGCATTTTCAACATAGAAAAACAATGGAGTTAAAATAAGTTCAAAAAAATGAAATCCCTTTGTAAGAGACGACTTTCGTGATGAAACCCCGATACTTCGAAAGAGATTGTGCGTTTTGTACACGAAGTGCATCCAGTTTTTGCCGTAACCCTCTCTAATTTCTTGCACATGCTATGTGGGTGAAATGATGATACCATGCCAACTTTCAACTTTTTTAGAGTTCATTTCAAATGCTTTTCAATTTCATGGTCTTGTAGCTCAAAATAATCAGTAACTGCATGAAAATAACAAATGAAGTCAGAAAGGGTTGAAAATTGATGATGTGGCTTTGAATGGTGCATTTTGAACACAGAAAAACTTTGGAGTTCAAATAAGTTCAAAAAACAGAAATACCTTTATAACAGACGAGTTTCATGATGAAACTTGATACTTCGAGAGAGATTGTTCGTTTTGTACACGAAGTGCATCCAGTTTTTGCCGTAACCCTATCTACTTTCTTGCACCTACTATGTGGGTGAAATGATGACACCATGCCAACATTCAACTTTTTCATAGTTCATTTCAAATGCTTTTCAAGTTCATGGGCTTATAGCTCAAAATAATCAGTAACTGCATGAAAATAGCAAATGAAATCAGAAAGGGTTGAAAATTGATGATGTGGCTTTGAATGGTGCATTTTCAACACAGAAAAACTATGGAGTTAAAATAAGTTAAAAAAATGAAATCCCTTTATAACACACGAGTTTCGTGATGAAACCCCGATACTTCGAAAGAGATTGTTCATTTTGTACACGAAGTGCATCCAGTTTTTGCCGTAACCCACTCTACTTTCTTGGACATTCTATGTGGGTGAAATGATGATACCATGCCAACTTTCAACTTTTTTAGAGTTCATTTCAAATGCTTTTCAATTTCATGGTCTTATAGCTCAAAATAATCACTAAATGCATGAAAAATAACAAATGAAGTCAGAAAGGGTTGAAAATTGATGATGTGGCTTTGAATGGTGCATTTTAAACACAGAAAAACTATGGATTTCAAATAAGTACAAAAAAATGAAATCCCTTTGTAACAGACGAGTTTCGTGATGAAACCCTGATACTTCGAAAGAGATTGTTCGTTTTGTACACGTAGTGCATCCAGTTTTGCCGTAACCCTCTCTACTTTCTTGCACATTCTTTGTGGGTGAAATGATGATACCAAGCCAACTGTCAACTTTTTCAGAGTTCATTTCAAATGCTTTTCAATTTCATGGTCTTATAGCTCAAAATAGTCACTAAATGCATGAAAAATAACAAATGAAGTCCGAAAGGGTTGAAAATTAATGATGTGGCTTTGAATAGTGCATTTTAAACACAGAAAAACTATGGGTTTCAAATAAGTTCAAAAAATGAAATCCCTTTGTAACAAACGGGTTTCGTGATGAAACCCTGATACTTCAAAAGAGATTGTCCGTTTTGTACACGAAGTGCATCCAGTTTTTTCCGTAACCCTCTCTACTTTCTTGCACATGCTATGTGGGTGAAATGATTATACCATGCCAAGTTTCAACCTTTTCAGAGTTCATTTCAAATGCTTTTCAATTTCATGGTCTTATAGCTCAAAATAATCAGCGAATGCACGAAAAATAACAAATGAAGTCAGAAAGGGTTGAAAATTGATGATGTGGCTTTGAATGGTGCATTTTGAACACAGAAAAACTATGGAGTTCAAATAAGTTCAAAAAAATGAAATCCCTTTATAACAGACGAGTTTCGTGATGAAACCATGACACTTCGAGAGAGATTGTTTGTTTTGTACACGAAGTGCATCCAGTTTTTGCCGTAACCCTGTCTATTTCTTGCACATTCTATGTGGATGAAATGATGGTACCATGCCAACTTTCAACTTTTTCAGAGTTCATTTCAAATGCTTTTCAATTTCATGGTCTTATAGCTCAAAATAATCAGTAAATGCACGAAAAATAACAAATGAAGTCAGAAAGGGTTGAAAATTGATGATGTGGCTTTGAATGGTGCATTTTGAACACAGAAAAACTATGGAGTTCAAATAAGTTCAAAAAAATGAAATCCCTTTATAACAGACGAGTTTCATGATGAAACCATGATACTTCGAGAGAGATTGTTTGTTTTGTACACGAAGTGCATCCAGTTTTTGCCGTAACCCTCTCTACTTTATTGCACATTCTATGTGGGTGAAATGATGGTACCATGCCAACTTTCAACTTTTTCAGAGTTCATTTCAAATGCTTTTCAATTTCATGGTCTTATAGCTCAAAATAATCACTAAATGCATGAAAAATAACAAATGAAGTCCGAAAGTGTTGAAAATTGATGATGTGGCTTTGAATAGTGCATTTTAAACACAAAAAAACTATGGGTTTCAAATAAGTTCAAAAAATGAAATCCCTTTGTAACAAACAAGTTTTGTGATGAAACCCTGATACTTCGAAAGAGATTCTCCGTTTTGTACATGAAGTGCATCCAGTTTTTTCCTAACCCTCTCTACTTTCTTGCACATGCTATGTGGGTGAAAAGATTATACCATGCCAAATTTCAACCTTTTCGGAGTTCATTTCAAATGCTTTTCAATTTCATGGTCTTATAGCTCAAAATAATCAGTAAATGCATGAAAAATAACAAATGAAGTCAGAAAGGGTTGAAAATTGATGATGTGGCTTTGAATGGTGCATTTTGAACACTGAAAAACTATGGAGTTCAAATAAGTTCAAAAAAATGAAATCCCTTTGTAACAGACGAGTTTCGTGACGAAACCCCGATACTTCGAAAGAGATTGTCCGTTTTGTACACGACGTCCATCCAGTTTTTGCCGTAACCCTCTCTACTTTCTTGCACATGCTATGTGGGTGAAATGACGATACCATGCCAACTTTCAATCTTTTCATAGTTCATTTCAAATGCTTTTCAATTTCATGGTCTTATAGCTCAAAATAATCAGTAAATGCGTGAAATATAACAAATCAAGTCAGAAAGGGTTGAAAATTGATGATGTGGCTTTGAATGGCGCATTTTGAACACAGAAAAACTGTGGAGTTCAAATAAATTCAAAAAAATGAAGTCCCTTTGTAACAGACGAGTTTCGTGATGAAACCCTAATACTTCGAAGGAGATTGTCCGTTTTGTACATGAAGAGGATCCAGTTTTTGCCGTAACCCTCTCTACTCTCTTGCACATGCTATGTGGGTGAAATTATGATACCATGCCAACTTTAAACCATTTTAGAGTTCATTTCAAATGCTTTTCAATTTCATGGTCTTATAGCTCAAAATAATCAGTAACTGCATGAAAATAACAAATGAAGTCAGAAAGGGTTGAAAATTGATGATGTGGCTTTGAATGGTGCATTTTGAACACAGAAAAACTATGGAGTTCAAATAAGTTCAAAAAAAAGAAATACCTTTATAACAGACGAGTTTCGTGATGAAACTTGATACTTCGAGAGAGATTGTTCGTTTTGTACACGAAGTGCATCCAGTTTTTGCCGTAACCCTATCTACTTTCTTGCAAATGCTATGTGGGTGAAATGATGATACCATGCCAACTTTCAACTTTTTCAGAGTTCATTTCAAATGCTTTTCAATTTCATGGTCTTATAGCTCAAAATAATCAGTAACTGCATGAAAATAGCAAATGAAATCAGAAAGGGTTGAAAATTGATGATGTGGCTTTGAATGGTGCATTTTGAACACAGAAAAACTATGGAGTTAAAATAAGTTAAAAAAATGAAATCCCTTTATAACAGACGAGTTTCGCGATGAAACTCCGATACTTCGAAAGAGATTGTTCATTTTGTACACGAAGTGCATCCAGTTTTTGCCGTAACCCACTCTACTTTCTTGCACATTCTATGTGGGTGAAATGATGATACCATGCCAACTTTCAACTTTTTTAGAGTTCATTTCAAATGCTTTTCAATTTCATGGTCTTATAGCTCAAAATAATCACTAAATGCATGAAAAATAACAAATGAAGTCAGAAAGGGTTGAAAATTGATGATGTGGCTTTGAATGGTGCATTTTAAACACAGAAAAACTATGGATTTCAAATAAGTTCAAAAAATGAAATCCCTTTGTAACAGACGAGTTTCGTGATGAAACCCTGATACTTCGAAAGAGATTATCCGTTTTGTACATGAAGTGCATCCAGTTTTTGCCGTAACCCTCTCTACTTTCTTGCACATGCTATGTGGGTGAAATGATTATACCAAGCCAACCTTCAACCTTTTCAAAGTTCATTTCAAATGCTTTTCAATTTCATGGTCTTATAGCTCAAAATAATCAGTAAATGCATGAAAAATAACAAATGAAGTCAGAAAGGGTTGAAAATTCATGATGTGGCTTTGAATGGTGCATTTTGAACACCGAAAAACTATGGAGTTCAAATAAGTTCAAAAAAATGAAATCCCTTTGTAAGAGACGAGTTTCGTGACGAAACCCCGATACTTCGAAAGAGATTGTCCGTTTTGTACAAGAAGTGCATCCAGTCTTTGCTGTAACCCTCTCTACTTTCTTGCACATGCTATGTGGGTGAAATGATGATACCATGCCAACTTTCAACCTTTTCATAGTTCATTTCAAATGCTTTTCAATTTCATGGTCTTATAGCTCAAAATAATCAGTAAATGCGTGAAAAATAACAAATCAAGTCAGAAAGGGTTGAAAATTGATGATGTGGCTTTGAATGGCGCATTTTGAACACAGAAAAACTATGGAGTTCAAATAAGTTCAAAAAAATGAAGTCCCTTTGTAACAGACGAGTTTCGTGATGAAACCCTAATACTTCGAAGGAGATTGTCCATTTTGTACACGAAGTGGATCCAGTTTTTGCCGTAACCCTCTCTACCTTCTTGCACATGCTATGTGGGTGAAATGATGATACCATGCCAACTTTAAACCTTTTCAGAGTTCATTTCAAATGCTTTTCAATTTCATGGTCTTATAGCTCAAAATAATCAGTAACTACATGAAAATAACAGATGAAGTCAGCAAGGGTTAAAAATTTATGATGTGGCTTTGAATGGTGCATTTTGAACACAGAAAAACTATGGAGTTCAAATAAGTTCAAAAAAATGAAATCCCTTTATAACAGACGAGTTTCGTGATGAAACCATGACACTTCGAGAGAGATTGTTTGTTTTGTACACGAAGTGCATTCAGTTTTTGTCGTAACCCACTCTACTTTCTTGCACATGCTATGTGGGTGAAATGATGATACCATGCCAACTTTCAACTTTTTTAGAGTTCATTTCAAATGCTTTTCAATTTCATGGTCTTATAGCTCAAAATAATCAGTAACTGCATGAAAATAACAAATGAAATTAGAAAGGGTTGAAAATTGATGATGTGGCTTTGAACGGTGCATTTTCAACATAGAAAAACAATGGAGTTAAAATAAGTTCAAAAAAATGAAATCCCTTTGTAAGAGACGACTTTCGTGATGAAACCCCGATACTTCGAAAGAGATTGTGCGTTTTGTACACGAAGTGCATCCAGTTTTTGCCGTAACCCTCTCTAATTTCTTGCACATGCTATGTGGGTGAAATGATGATACCATGCCAACTTTCAACTTTTTTAGAGTTCATTTCAAATGCTTTTCAATTTCATGGTCTTGTAGCTCAAAATAATCAGTAACTGCATGAAAATAACAAATGAAGTCAGAAAGGGTTGAAAATTGATGATGTGGCTTTGAATGGTGCATTTTGAACACAGAAAAACTTTGGAGTTCAAATAAGTTCAAAAAACAGAAATACCTTTATAACAGACGAGTTTCATGATGAAACTTGATACTTCGAGAGAGATTGTTCGTTTTGTACACGAAGTGCATCCAGTTTTTGCCGTAACCCTATCTACTTTCTTGCACCTACTATGTGGGTGAAATGATGACACCATGCCAACATTCAACTTTTTCATAGTTCATTTCAAATGCTTTTCAAGTTCATGGGCTTATAGCTCAAAATAATCAGTAACTGCATGAAAATAGCAAATGAAATCAGAAAGGGTTGAAAATTGATGATGTGGCTTTGAATGGTGCATTTTCAACACAGAAAAACTATGGAGTTAAAATAAGTTAAAAAAATGAAATCCCTTTATAACACACGAGTTTCGTGATGAAACCCCGATACTTCGAAAGAGATTGTTCATTTTGTACACGAAGTGCATCCAGTTTTTGCCGTAACCCACTCTACTTTCTTGGACATTCTATGTGGGTGAAATGATGATACCATGCCAACTTTCAACTTTTTTAGAGTTCATTTCAAATGCTTTTCAATTTCATGGTCTTATAGCTCAAAATAATCACTAAATGCATGAAAAATAACAAATGAAGTCAGAAAGGGTTGAAAATTGATGATGTGGCTTTGAATGGTGCATTTTAAACACAGAAAAACTATGGATTTCAAATAAGTACAAAAAAATGAAATCCCTTTGTAACAGACGAGTTTCGTGATGAAACCCTGATACTTCGAAAGAGATTGTTCGTTTTGTACACGTAGTGCATCCAGTTTTGCCGTAACCCTCTCTACTTTCTTGCACATTCTTTGTGGGTGAAATGATGATACCATGCCAACTGTCAACTTTTTCAGAGTTCATTTCAAATGCTTTTCAATTTCATGGTCTTATAGCTCAAAATAGTCACTAAATGCATGAAAAATAACAAATGAAGTCCGAAAGGGTTGAAAATTAATGATGTGGCTTTGAATAGTGCATTTTAAACACAGAAAAACTATGGGTTTCAAATAAGTTCAAAAAATGAAATCCCTTTGTAACAAACGGGTTTCGTGATGAAACCCTGATACTTCAAAAGAGATTGTCCGTTTTGTACACGAAGTGCATCCAGTTTTTTCCGTAACCCTCTCTACTTTCTTGCACATGCTATGTGGGTGAAATGATTATACCATGCCAAGTTTCAACCTTTTCAGAGTTCATTTCAAATGCTTTTCAATTTCATGGTCTTATAGCTCAAAATAATCAGCGAATGCACGAAAAATAACAAATGAAGTCAGAAAGGGTTGAAAATTGATGATGTGGCTTTGAATGGTGCATTTTGAACACAGAAAAACTATGGAGTTCAAATAAGTTCAAAAAAATGAAATCCCTTTATAACAGACGAGTTTCGTGATGAAACCATGACACTTCGAGAGAGATTGTTTGTTTTGTACACGAAGTGCATCCAGTTTTTGCCGTAACCCTGTCTATTTCTTGCACATTCTATGTGGATGAAATGATGGTACCATGCCAACTTTCAACTTTTTCAGAGTTCATTTCAAATGCTTTTCAATTTCATGGTCTTATAGCTCAAAATAATCACTAAATGCATGAAAAATAACAAATGAAGTCTGAAAGTGTTGAAAATTGATGATGTGGCTTTGAATAGTGCATTTTAAACACAGAAAAACTATGGGTTTCAAATAAGTTCAAAAAATGAAATCCCTTTGTAACAAACGAGTTTCGTGATGAAACCCTGATACTTCGAAAGAGATTGTCCGTTTTGTACACGAAGTGCATCCAGTTTTTTCCGTAACCCTCTCTACTTTCTTGCACATGCTATGTGGGTGAAATGATTATACCATGCCAAATTTCAACCTTTTCGGAGTTCATTTCAAATGCTTTTCAATTTCATGGTCTTATAGCTCAAAATAATCAGTAAATGCATGAAAAATAACAAATGAAGTCAGAAAGGGTTGAAAATTGATGATGTGGCTTTGAATGGTGCATTTTGAACACCGAAAAACTATGGAGTTCAAATAAGTTCAAAAAAATGAAATCCCTTTGTAACAGACGAGTTTCGTGATGAAACCCCGATACTTCGAAAGAGATTGTCCGTTTTGTACACGACGTCCATCCAGTTTTTGCCGTAAGCCTCTCTACTTTCTTACACATGCTATGTGGGTGAAATGACGATACCATGCCAACTTTCAATCTTTTCATAGTTCATTTCAAATGCTTTTCAATTTCATGGTCTTATAGCTCAAAATAATCAGTAAATGCGTGAAAAATAACAAATCAAGTCAGGAAGGGTTGAAAATTGATGATGTGGCTTTGAATGGCGCATTTTGAACACAGAAAAACTGTGGAGTTCAAATAAATTCAAAAAAATGAAGTCCCTTTGTAACAGACGAGTTTCGTGATGAAACCCTAATACTTCGAAGGAGATTATCCGTTTTGTACATGATGAGGATCCAGTTTTTGCCGTAACCCTCTCTACTCTCTTGCGCATGCTATGTGGGTGAAATGATGATACCATTCCAACTTTAAACCATTTTTGAGTTCATTTCAAATGCTTTTCAATTTCATGGTCTTATAGCTCAAAATAATTAGCAAATGCATGAAAAATAACAAATGAAGTCAGAAAGGGTTGAAAATTGATGATGTGGCTTTGAATGGTGCATTTTGAACACTGAAAATCTATGGAGTTCAAATAAGTTCAAAAAAATGAAATCCCTTTGTAAGAGACGAGTTTCGTGACGAAACCCCGATACTTCGAAAGAGATTGTCCGTTTTGTACAAGAAGTGCATCCAGTTTTTGCCGTAACCCTCTCTACTTTCTTGCACATGCTATGTGGGTGAAATGATGATACCATGCCAACTTTCAACCTTTTCATAGTTCATTTCAAATGCTTTTAAATTTCATGGTCTTATAGCTCAAAATAATCAGTAAATGCGTGAAAAATAACAAATCAAGTCAGAAAGGGTTGAAAATTGATGATGTGGCTTTGAATGGCGCATTTTGAACACAGAAAAACTATGGAGTTCAAATAAGTTCAAAAAAATGAAATCCCTTTATAACAGACGAGTTTCATGATGAAACCATGATACTTCGAGAGAGATTGTTTGTTTTGTACACGAAGTGCATCCAGTTTTTGCCGTAACTCACTCTACTTTCTTGCACATGCTATATGGGTGAAATGATGATACCATGCCAACTTTCAACTTTTTTAGAGTTCATTTCAAATGCTTTTCAATTTCATGGTCTTATAGCTCAAAATAATCAGTAACTGCATGAAAATAACAAATGAAATTAGAAAGGGTTGAAAATTGATGATGTGGCTTTGAATGGTGCATTTTCAACACAGAAAAACAATGAAGTTAAAATAAGTACAAAAAATGAAATCCCTTTATAACAGATGAGTTTCGTAATGAAACCCTGATACTTCGAAAGAGATTGTTCGTTTTGTACACGAAGTGCATCCAGTTTTTGCCGTAACCCTCTCTACTTTCTTGCATATTCTATGTGGGTGAAATGATGATACCATGCAAACTTTCAACTTTTTCAGAGTTCATTTCAAATGCTTTTCAATTTCATGGTCTTATAGCTCAAAATAATCACTAACTGCATGAAAATAACAAATGAAGTGAGAAAGGGTTAAAAATTGATGATGTGGCTTTGAATGGTGCATTTTGAACACAGACAAACTATGGAGTTAAAATAAGTTCAAAAAAAAGAAATACCTTTATAACAGACGAGTTTCGTGATGAAACTTGATACTTCGAGAGAGATTGTTCGCTTTGTACACGAAGTGCATCCAGTTTTTGCCGTAACCCTATCTACTTTATTGCACATGCTATGTGGGTGAAATGATGATACCATGCCAACTTTCAACTTTTTTAGAGTTCATTTCAAATGCTTTTCAATTTCATGGTCTTATAGCTCAAAATAATCAGTAACTGCATGAAAATAGCAAATGAAATCAGAAAGGGTTGAAAATTGATGATGTGGCTTTGAATGGTGCATTTTGAACACAGAAAAACTATGGAGTTAAAATAAGTTAAAAAAAATGAAATCCCTTTATAACATACGAGTTTCGTGATGAAACCCCGATACTTCGAAAGAGATTGTTCATTTTGTACAGGAAGTGCATCCAGTTTTTGCCGTAACCCACTCTACTTTCTTGCACATTCTATGTGGGTGAAATGATGATACCATGCCAACTTTCAACTTTTTTAGAGTTCATTTCAAATGCTTTTCAATTTCATGGTCTTATAGCTCAAAATAATCACTAAATGCATGAAAAATAACAAATGAAGTCAGAAAGGGTTGAAAATTGATGATGTGGCTTTGAATGGTGCATTCTAAACACAGAAAAACTATGGATTTCAAATAAGTTCAAAAAATGAAATCCCTTTGTAACAGACGAGTTTCGTGATGAAACCCTGATACTTCGAAAGAGATTATCCGTTTTGTACATGAAGTGCATCCAGTTTTTGCCGTAACCCTCTCTACTTTCTTGCACATGCTATGTTGGTGAAATGATTATACCAAGCCATCTTTCAACCTTTTCAGAGTTCATTTCAAATGCTTTTCAATTTCATGGTCTTATAGCTCAAAATAATCAGTAAATGCATGAAAAATAACAAATGAAGTCAGAAAGGGTTGAAAAATGATGATGTGGCTTTGAATGGTGCATTTTGAACACCGAAAAACTATGGAGTTCAAATAAGTTCAAAAAAATGAAATCCCTTTGTAAGAGACGATTTCGTGACGAAACCCCGATACTTCGACAGAGATTGTCCGTTTTGTACAAGAAGTGCATCCAGTTTTTGCCGTAACCCTCTCTACTTTCTTGCACATGCTATGTGGGTGAAATGATGATACCATGCCAACTTTCAACCTTTTCATAGTTCAATTCAAATGCTTTTCAATTTCATGGTCTTATAGCTCAAAATAATCAGTAAATGCGTGAAAAATAACAAATCAAGTCAGAAAGGGTTGAAAATTGATGATGTGGCTTTGAATGGCGCATTTTGAACACAGAAAAACTATGGAGTTCAAATAAGTTCAAAAAAATGAAGTCCCTTTGTAACAGACGAGTTTCGTGATGAAACCCTAATACTTCGAAGGAGATTGTCCATTTTGTACACGAAGTGGATCCAGTTTTTGCCGTAACCCTCTCTGCCTTCTTGCACATGCTATGTGGGTGAAATGATGATACCATGCCAACTTTAAACCTTTTCAGAGTTCATTTCAAATGCTTTTCAATTTCATGGTCTTATAGCTCAAAATAATCAGTAACTTTATGAAAATAACAGATGAAGTCAGCAAGGGTTGAAAATTTATGATGTGGCTTTGAATGGTGCATTTTGAATACAGAAAAACTATGGAGTTCAAATAAGTTCAAAAAAATGAAATCCCTTTATAACAGACGAGTTTCGTGATGAAACCATGATACTTCGAGAGAGATTGTTTGTTTTGTACACGAAGTGCATCCAGTTTTTGCCGTAACCCACTCTACTTTCTTGCACATGCTATGTGGGTGAAATGATGATACCATGCCAACTTTCAACTTTTTTAGAGTTCATTTCAAATGCTTTTCAATTTCATGGTCTTATAGCTCAAAATAATCAGTAACTGCATGAAAATAACAAATGAAATTAGAAAGGGTTGAAAATTGATGATGTGGCTTTGAACGGTGCATTTTCAACACAGAAAAACAATGGAGTTAAAATAAGTTCAAAAAAATGAAATCCCTTTATAACAGATGAGTTTCGTAATGAAACCCTGATACTTCGAAAGAGATTGTTCGTTTTGTACACGAAGTGCATCCAGTTTTTGCCGTAACCCTCTCTACTTTCTTGCATATTCTATGTGGATGAAATGATGATACCATGCCAACTTTCAACTTTTTCAGAGTTCATTTCAAATGCTTTTCAATTTCATGGTCTTATAGCTCAAAATAATCAGTAACTGCATGAAAAATAACAAATGAAGTCCGAAAGGGTTGAAAATTGATGATGTGGCTTTGAATAGTGCATTTTAAACACAGAAAAACTATGGGTTTCAAATAAGTTCAAAAAATGAAATCCCTTTGTAAGAGACGAGTTTCGTGATGAAACCCTGATACTTCGAAAGAGATTGTCCGTTTTGTACACGAAGTGCATCAAGTTTTTTCCGTAACCCTCTCTACTTTCTTGCACATGCTATGTGGGTGAAATGATTATACCATGCCAACTTTCAACCTTTTCAGAGTTCATTTCAAATGCTTTTCAATTTCATGGTCTTATAGCTCAAAATAATCAGTAAATGCATGAAAAATAACAAATGAAGTCAGAAAGGGTTGATAATTGATGATGTGGCTTTGAATGGTGCATTTTGAACACCGAAAAACTACGGAGTTCAAATAAGTTCAAAAAACTGAAATCCCTTTGTAACAGACGAGTTTCGTGACAAAACCCCGATACTTCGAAAGAGATTGTCCGTTTTGTACACGAAGTGCATCCAGTTTTTGCCGTAACCCTCTCTACTTTCTTGCACATGCTATGTGGGTGAAATGATGATACCATGCCAACTTTCAACCTTTTCATAGTTCATTTCAAATGCTTTTCAATTTCATGGTCTTATAGCTCAAAATAATCAGTAAATGCGTGAAAAATAACAAATCAAGTCAGAAAGGGTTGAAAATTGATGATGTGGCTTTGAATGGCGCATTTTGAACACAGAAAAACTATGGAGTTCAAATAAGTTCAAAAAAATAAAGTCCCTTTGTAACAGACGAGTTTCGTGATGAAACCCTAATACTTCGAAGGAGATTGTCTGTTTTGTACACGAAGTGCATCCAGTTTTTGCCGTAACCCTCTCTACTTTCTTGCACATGCTATGTGGGTGAAATGATGATACCATGCCAACTTTAAAGCTTTTCAGAGTTCATTTCAAATGCTTTTCAATTTCGTAGTCTTATAGCTCAAAATAATCACTAAATGCATGAAAAATAACAAATGAAGTCAAAAAGTGTTGAAAATTGATGATGTGGCTTTGCATGGTGCATTTTAAACACAGAAAAACTATGGATTTCAAATAAGTTCAAAAAAATGAAATCCCTTTATAACAGACGAGTTTCGTGATGAAACCCTGATACTTCGGAATAGATTGTCCGTTTTGTACACGAAGTGCATCCAATTTTTGCTGTAACCCTCTCTACTTTCTTGCACATGCTATGTGGGTGAACTGATGATACCATGCCAACTTTCAACATTTTCAGAGTTCATTTCAAATGCTTTTCAATTTCATAGTCTTATAGCTCAAAATAATCAGTAAATGCATGAAAAATAACAAATGAAGTCAGAAAGGGTTGAAAATTGATGATGTGGCTTTTAATGGTGCATTTTGAACACAGAAAAACTATGGAGTTCAAATAATATCAAAAAAATGAAATCCCTTTGTAACAGACGAGTTTCGTGATGAAACCCTGAAACTTCGAAAGAGATTGTCCGTTTTGTACATGAAGTGCATCCAGTTTTTGCCGTAACCCTCTCTACTTTCTTGCACATGCTATGTGGGTGAAATGATGATACCATGCCAACTTTCAACCTTTTCAGAGTTCATTTCAAATGCTTTTCAATTTCATAGTCTTATAGCTCAAAATAATCAGTAAATGCATGAAAAATAACAAATGAAGTCAAAAAGGGTTGAAAATTGATGATGTGGCTTTGAATGGTGCATTTTGAACACAGAAAAACTATGGAGTTAAAATAAGTTCAAAAAAATGAAATCCCTTTATAACGGACGAGATTCATGATGAAACCCCGATACTTGGAAAGAGATTGTTCGTTTTGTACACGAAGTGCATCCAGTTTTTGCCGTAACCCTCTCAACTTTCTTGCACATTCTATGTGGGTGAAATGATGATACCATGCCAACTTTCAACTTTTTTAGAGTTCATTTCAAATGCTTTTCAATTTCATGGTCTTATAGCTCAAAATAATCAGTAACTGCATGAAAAATAACAAATGAAGTCAGAAAGGGTTGTAAATTGATGATGTGGCTTTGAATGGTGCATTTTAAACACAGAAAAACTATGGATTTCAAATAAGTTCAAAAAATGAAATCCCTTTGTAACAGACGAGTTTCGTGATGAAACCCTGATACTTCGAAAGAGATTGTCCGTTTTGTACATGAAGTGCATCCAATTTTTGCCGTAACCCTCTCTACTTTCTGCACATGCTATGTGGGTGAAATGATTATACCAAGCCAACTTTCAACCTTTTCAGAGTTCATTTCAAATGCTTTTCAATTTCATGGTCTTATAGCTCAAAATAATTAGTAAATGCATGAAAAATAAGAAATGAAGTCAGAAAGGGTTGAAAATTGATGGTGTGGCTTTGAATGATGCATTTTGAACACCGAAAAACTATGGAGTTCAAATAAGTTCAAAAAAATGAAATCCCTTTGTAAGATACGAGTTTCGTGATGAAACCCCGATACTTCAAAAGAGATTGTCCGTTTTGTACACGAAGTGCATCCAGTTTTTTCCGTAACCCTCTCTACTTTCTTGCACATGCTATGTGGGTGAAATTTTGATACCATGCCAACTTTCAACCTTTTCATAGTTCATTTCAAATGCTTCTCAATTTCAAGGTCTTAGAGCTCAAAATAATCAGTAAATGCGTGAAAAATAACAAATCAAGTCAGAAAGGGTTGAAAATTGATGATCTGCATTTGAATGGTGCATTTTGAACACAGAAAAACTATGGAGTTCAAATAAGTTCAAAAAAATGAAGTCCATTTGTAACAGACAAGTTTCGTGATTAAACCCTAATACTTCGAAGGAGATTGTCCGTTTTGTACACGAAGTGGATCCAGTTTTTGCCGTAACCCTCTCTACCTTCTTGCACATGCTATGTGGGTGAAATGATGATACCATGCCAACTTTAGACCTTTTCAGAGTTCATTTCAAATGCTTTTCAATTTCATTGTCTTATAGCTCAAAATAATTAGTAAATGTATGAAAAATAACAAATGAAGTTAGAAAGGGTTGAAAATTGATTATGTGGCTTTGAATGGTGCATTTTGAACACAGAAAAACTATGGAGTTAAAATAAGTTCAAAAAAATGAAATCCCTTTATAACAGACGAGTTTCGTGATGAAACCCTGATACTTCGAAAGAGATTGTTCGTTTTGTACACGAAGTGTATCCAGATTTTGCCGTAACCCTCTCTACTTTCTTGCACATTCTATGTGGGTGAAATGATGATACCATGCCAACTTTCAACTTTTTCAGAGTTCATTTCAAATGCTTTTCAATTTCATGGTCTTATAGCTCAAAATAATCACTAAATGCATGAAAAATAACAAATGAAGTCCGAAAGGGTTGAAAATTGATGATGTGGCTTTGAATAGTGCATTTTAAACACAGAAAAACTATGGGTTTCAAATAAGTTCAAAAAATGAAATCCCTTTGTAACAAACGAGATTCGTGATGAAACCCTGATACTTCGAAAGAGATTGTCCGTTTTGTACACGAAGTGCATCCAGTTTTTTCCATAACCCTCTCTACTTTATAGCACATGCTATGTGGGTGAAATGATTATACCATGCCAACTTTCAACCTTTTCAGAAGTCATTTCAAATGCTTTTCAATTTCATGGTCTTATAGCTCAAAATAATCAGTAAATGCATGAAAAATAACAAATGAAGTCAGAAAGGTTTGAAAATTGATGATGTGGCTTTGAATGGCGCATTTTGAACACCGAAAAACTACGGAGTTCAAATAAGTTCAAAAAAATGAAATCGCTTTGTAACAGACGAGTTTCGTGACGAAACCCCGATACTTCGAAAGAGATTGTCCATTTTGTACACGAAGTGCATCCAGTTTTTGCCGTAACCCTCTATACTTTCTTGCACATGCTATGTGGGTGAAATGACGATACCATGCCGACTTTCAACCTTTTCATAGTTCATTTCAAATTCTTTTCAATTTCATGGTCTTATAGCTCAAAATAATCAGTAAATGCGTGAAAAATAACAAATCAAGTCAGAAAGGGTTGAAAATTGATGATGTGACTTTGAATCGCGCATTTTGAACACAGAAAAACTATGGAGTTCAAATAAATTCAAAAAAATGAAGTCCCTTTGTAACAGACGAGTTTCGTGATGAAACCCTAATACTTCGAAGGAGATTGTCCGTTTTGTACATGAAGTGGATCCAGTTTTTACCGTAACCCTCTCTACTCTCTTGCACATGCTATGTGGGTGAAATGATGATACCATGCCAACTTTAAACCTTTTCGGAGTTCATTTCAAATGCTTTTCAATTTCATGGTCTTATAGCTCAAAATAATCAGTAACTGCATGAAAATAACAAATGAAGTCAGAAAGGGTTCAAAATTGATGATGTGGCTTTGAATGGTGCATTTTGAACACAGAAAAATTATGGAGATCAAATAAGTTCAAAAAAATGAAATACCTTTATAACAGACGAGTTTCGTGATGAAACTTGATACTTTGAGAGAGATTGTTCGTTTTGTACACGAAGTGCATCCAGTTTTTGCCGTAACCCTATCTACTTTCTTGCACATGCTATGTGGGTGAAATGATGATACCATGCCAAATTCAACTTTTTCAGAGTTCATTTCAAATGCTTTTCAATTTCATGGTCTTATAGCTCAAAATAATCAGTAATTGCATGAAAATAGCAAATGAAATCAGAAAGGGTTGAAAATTGATGATGTGGCTTTGAATGGTGCATTTTGAACACAGAAAAACTATGGAGTTAAAATAAGTTCAAAAAAATGAAATCCCTTTATAACAGACGAGTTTCGTGATGAAACCCCGATACTTCGAAAGAGATTGTTCATTTTGTACACGAAGTGCGTCCAGTTTTTGCCGTAACTCACTCTACTTTCTTGCACATTCTATGTGGGTGAAATGATGATACCATGCCAACTTTCAACTTTTTTAGAGTTCATTTCAAATGTTTTTCAATTTCATGGTCTTATAGCTCAAAATAATCACTAAATGCATGAAAAATAACAAATGAAGTCAGAAAGGGTTGAAAATTCATGATGTGGCTTTGAATGGTGCATTTTAAACACAGAAAAACTATGGATTTCAAATAAGTTCAAAAAAATGAAATCCCTTTGTAAGAGACAAGTTTCGTGACGAAACCCCGATAGTTCGAAAGAGATTGTCCGTTTTGTACAAGAAGTGCATCCAGTTTTTGCCGTAACCCTCTCTACTTTCTTGCACATGCTATGTGGGTGAAATGATGATACCATCCCAACTTTCAACCTTTTCATAGTTCATTTCAAATGCTTTTCAATTTCATGGTCTTATAGCTCAAAATAATCAGTAAATGCGTGAAAAATAACAAATCAAGTCAGAAAGGGTTGAAAATTGATTATGTGGCTTTGAATGGTGCATTTTGAACACAGAAAAACTATGGAGTTAAAATAAGTTCAAAAAAATGAAATCCCTTTATAACAGACGAGTTTCGTGATGAAACCCTGATACTTCGAAAGAGATTGTTCGTTTTGTACACGAAGTGTATCCAGATTTTGCCGTAACCCTCTCTACTTTCTTGCACATTCTATGTGGGTGAAATGATGATACCATGCCAACTTTCAACTTTTTCAGAGTTCATTTCAAATGCTTTTCAATTTCATGGTCTTATAGCTCAAAATAATCACTAAATGCATGAAAAATAACAAATGAAGTCCGAAAGGGTTGAAAATTGATGATGTGGCTTTGAATAGTGCATTTTAAACACAGAAAAACTATGGGTTTCAAATAAGTTCAAAAAATGAAATCCCTTTGTAACAAACGAGATTCGTGATGAAACCCTGATACTTCGAAAGAGATTGTCCGTTTTGTACACGAAGTGCATCCAGTTTTTTCCATAACCCTCTCTACTTCATAGCACATGCTATGTGGGTGAAATGATTATACCATGCCAACTTTCAACCTTTTCAGAAGTCATTTCAAATGCTTTTCAATTTCATGGTCTTATAGCTCAAAATAATCAGTAAATGCATGAAAAATAACAAATGAAGTCAGAAAGGTTTGAAAATTGATGATGTGGCTTTGAATGGCGCATTTTGAACACCGAAAAACTACGGAGTTCAAATAAGTTCAAAAAAATGAAATCGCTTTGTAACAGACGAGTTTCGTGACGAAACCCCGATACTTCGAAAGAGATTGTCCATTTTGTACACGAAGTGCATCCAGTTTTTGCCGTAACCCTCTATACTTTCTTGCACATGCTATGTGGGTGAAATGACGATACCATGCCAACTTTCAACCTTTTCATAGTTCATTTCAAATTCTTTTCAATTTCATGGTTTTATAGCTCAAAATAATCAGTAAATGCGTGAAAAATAACAAATCAAGTCAGAAAGGGTTGAAAATTGATGATGTGACTTTGAATCGCGCATTTTGAACACAGAAAAACTATGGAGTTCAAATAAATTCAAAAAAATGAAGTCCCTTTGTAACAGACGAGTTTCGTGATGAAACCCTGATACTTCGAAGGAGATTGTCCGTTTTGTACATGAAGTGGATCCAGTTTTTACCGTAACCCTCTCTACTCTCTTGCACATGCTATGTGGGTGAAATGATGATACCATGCCAACTTTAAACCTTTTCAGAGTTCATTTCAAATGCTTTTCAATTTCATGGTCTTATAGCTCAAAATAATCAGTAACTGCATGAAAATAACAAATGAAGTCAGAAAGGGTTCAAAATTGATGATGTGGCTTTGAATGGTGCATTTTGAACACAGAAAAATTATGGAGATCAAATAAGTTCAAAAAAATGAAATACCTTTATAACAGACGAGTTTCGTGATGAAACTTGATACTTCGAGAGAGATTGTTCGTTTTGTACACGAAGTGCATCCAGTTTTTGCCGTAACCCTATCTACTTTCTTGCACATGCTATGTGGGTGAAATGATGATACCATGCCAAATTCAACTTTTTCAGAGTTCATTTCAAATGCTTTTCAATTTCATGGTCTTATAGCTCAAAATAATCAGTAATTGCATGAAAATAGCAAACGAAATCAGAAAGGGTTGAAAATTGATGATGTGGCTTCGAATGGTGCATTTTGAACACAGAAAAACTATGAAGTTCAAATAAATTCAAAAAAATGAAGTCCCTTTGTAACAGACGAGTTTCGTGATGAAACCCTAATACTTCGAAGGAGATTGTCCGTTTTGTACATGAAGTGGATCCAGTTTTTACCGTAACCCTCTCTACTCTCTTGCACATGCTATGTGGGTGAAATGATGATACCATGCCAACTTTAAACCTTTTCGGAGTTCATTTCAAATGCTTTTCAATTTCATGGTCTTATAGCTCAAAATAATCAGTAACTGCATGAAAATAACAAATGAAGTCAGAAAGGGTTCAAAATTGATGATGTGGCTTTGAATGGTGCATTTTGAACACAGTAAAATTATGGAGATCAAATAAGTTCAAAAAAATGAAATACCTTTATAACAGACGAGTTTCGTGATGAAACTTGATACTTCGAGAGAGATTGTTCGTTTTGTACACGAAGTGCATCCAGTTTTTGCCGTAACCCTATCTACTTTCTTGCACATGCTATGTGGGTGAAATGATGATACCATGCCAAATTCAACTTTTTCAGAGTTCATTTCAAATGCTTTTCAATTTCATGGTCTTATAGCTCAAAATAATCAGTAATTGCATGAAAATAGCAAATGAAATCAGAAAGGGTTGAAAATTGATGATGTGGCTTTGAATGGTGCATTTTGAACACAGAAAAACTATGGAGTTAAAATAAGTTCAAAAAAATGAAATCCCTTTATAACAGACGAGTTTCGTGATGAAACCCCGATACTTCGAAAGAGATTGTTCATTTTGTACACGAAGTGCGTCCAGTTTTTGCCGTAACTCACTCTACTTTCTTGCACATTCTATGTGGGTGAAATGATGATACCATGCCAACTTTCAACTTTTTTAGAGTTCATTTCAAATGTTTTTCAATTTCATGGTCTTATAGCTCAAAATAATCACTAAATGCATGAAAAATAACAAATGAAGTCAGAAAGGGTTGAAAATTGATGATGTGGCTTTGAATGGTGCATTTTAAAGACAGAAAAACTATGGATTTCAAATAAGTTCAAAAAAATGAAATCCCTTTGTAAGAGACAAGTTTCGTGATGAAACCCCGATAGTTCGAAAGAGATTGTCCGTTTTGTACAAGAAGTGCATCCAGTTTTTGCCGTAACCCCCTCTACTTTCTTGCACATGCTATGTGGGTGAAATGATGATACCATGCCAACTTTCAACCTTTTCATAGTTCATTTCAAATGCTTTTCAATTTCATGGTCTTATAGCTCAAAATAATCAGTAAATGCGTGAAAAATAACAAATGAAGTCAGAAAGGGTTGAAAATTGATGATGTGGCTTTGAATGGCGCATTTTGAACACAGAAAAACTATGGAGTTCAAATAAGTTCAAAAAAATGAAATCCCTTTGTAAGAGACAAGTTTCGTGACGAAACCCCGATAGTTCGAAAGAGATTGTCCGTTTTGTACAAGAAGTGCATCCAGTTTTTGCCGTAACCCTCTCTACTTTCTTGCACATGCTATGTGGGTGAAATGATGATACCATGCCAACTTTCAACCTTTTCATAGTTCATTTCAAATGCTTTTCAATTTCATGGTCTTATAGCTCAAAATAATCAGTAAATGCGTGAAAAATAACAAATCAAGTCAGAAAGGGTTGAAAATTGATGATGTGGCTTTGAATGGCGCATTTTGAACACAGAAAAACTATGGAGTTCAAATAAGTTCAAAAAAATGAAATCCCTTTGTAAGAGACAAGTTTCGTGACGAAACCCCGATAGTTCGAAAGAGATTGTCCGTTTTGTACAAGAAGTGCATCCAGTTTTTGCCGTAACCCTCTCTACTTTCTTGCACATGCTATGTGGGTGAAATGATGATACCATGCCAACTTTCAACCTTTTCATAGTTCATTTCAAATGCTTTTCAATTTCATGGTCTTATAGCTCAAAATAATCAGTAAATGCGTGAAAAATAACAAATCAAGTCAGAAAGGGTTGAAAATTGATGATGTGACTTTGAATCGCGCATTTTGAACACAGAAAAACTATGGAGTTCAAATAAATTCAAAAAAATGAAGTCCCTTTGTAACAGACGAGTTTCGTGATGAAACCCTGATACTTCGAAGGAGATTGTCCGTTTTGTACATGAAGTGGATCCAGTTTTTACCGTAACCCTCTCTACTCTCTTGCACATGCTATGTGGGTGAAATGATGATACCATGCCAACTTTAAACCTTTTCAGAGTTCATTTCAAATGCTTTTCAATTTCATGGTCTTATAGCTCAAAATAATCAGTAACTGCATGAAAATAACAAATGAAGTCAGAAAGGGTTCAAAATTGATGATGTGGCTTTGAATGGTGCATTTTGAACACAGAAAAATTATGGAGATCAAATAAGTTCAAAAAAATGAAATACCTTTATAACAGACGAGTTTCGTGATGAAACTTGATACTTCGAGAGAGATTGTTCGTTTTGTACACGAAGTGCATCCAGTTTTTGCCGTAACCCTATCTACTTTCTTGCACATGCTATGTGGGTGAAATGATGATACCATGCCAAATTCAACTTTTTCAGAGTTCATTTCAAATGCTTTTCAATTTCATGGTCTTATAGCTCAAAATAATTAGTAATTGCATGAAAATAGCAAACGAAATCAGAAAGGGTTGAAAATTGATGATGTGGCTTCGAATGGTGCATTTTGAACACAGAAAAACTATGAAGTTCAAATAAATTCAAAAAAATGAAGTCCCTTTGTAACAGACGAGTTTCGTGATGAAACCCTAATACTTCGAAGGAGATTGTCCGTTTTGTACATGAAGTGGATCCAGTTTTTACCGTAACCCTCTCTACTCTCTTGCACATGCTATGTGGGTGAAATGATGATACCATGCCAACTTTAAACCTTTTCGGAGTTCATTTCAAATGCTTTTCAATTTCATGGTCTTATAGCTCAAAATAATCAGTAACTGCATGAAAATAACAAATGAAGTCAGAAAGGGTTCAAAATTGATGATGTGGCTTTGAATGGTGCATTTTGAACACAGAAAAATTATGGAGATCAAATAAGTTCAAAAAAATGAAATACCTTTATAACAGACGAGTTTCGTGATGAAACTTGATACTTTGAGAGAGATTGTTCGTTTTGTACACGAAGTGCATCCAGTTTTTGCCGTAACCCTATCTACTTTCTTGCACATGCTATGTGGGTGAAATGATGATACCATGCCAAATTCAACTTTTTCAGAGTTCATTTCAAATGCTTTTCAATTTCATGGTCTTATAGCTCAAAATAATCAGTAATTGCATGAAAATAGCAAATGAAATCAGAAAGGGTTGAAAATTGATGATGTGGCTTTGAATGGTGCATTTTGAACACAGAAAAACTATGGAGTTAAAATAAGTTCAAAAAAATGAAATCCCTTTATAACAGACGAGTTTCGTGATGAAACCCCGATACTTCGAAAGAGATTGTTCATTTTGTACACGAAGTGCGTCCAGTTTTTGCCGTAACTCACTCTACTTTCTTGCACATTCTATGTGGGTGAAATGATGATACCATGCCAACTTTCAACTTTTTTAGAGTTCATTTCAAATGTTTTTCAATTTCATGGTCTTATAGCTCAAAATAATCACTAAATGCATGAAAAATAACAAATGAAGTCAGAAAGGGTTGAAAATTGATGATGTGGCTTTGAATGGTGCATTTTAAAGACAGAAAAACTATGGATTTCAAATAAGTTCAAAAAAATGAAATCCCTTTGTAAGAGACAAGTTTCGTGACGAAACCCCGATAGTTCGAAAGAGATTGTCCGTTTTGTACAAGAAGTGCATCCAGTTTTTGCCGTAACCCTCTCTACTTTCTTGCACATGCTATGTGGGTGAAATGATGATACCATGCCAACTTTCAACCTTTTCATAGTTCATTTCAAATGCTTTTCAATTTCATGGTCTTATAGCTCAAAATAATCAGTAAATGCGTGAAAAATAACAAATGAAGTCAGAAAGGGTTGAAAATTGATGATGTGGCTTTGAATGGCGCATTTTGAACACAGAAAAACTATGGAGTTCAAATAAGTTCAAAAAAATGAAATCCCTTTGTAAGAGACAAGTTTCGTGACGAAACCCCGATAGTTCGAAAGAGATTGTCCGTTTTGTACAAGAAGTGCATCCAGTTTTTGCCGTAACCCTCTCTACTTTCTTGCACATGCTATGTGGGTGAAATGATGATACCATGCCAACTTTCAACCTTTTCATAGTTCATTTCAAATGCTTTTCAATTTCATGGTCTTATAGCTCAAAATAATCAGTAAATGCGTGAAAAATAACAAATCAAGTCAGAAAGGGTTGAAAATTGATGATGTGACTTTGAATCGCGCATTTTGAACACAGAAAAACTATGGAGTTCAAATAAATTCAAAAAAATGAAGTCCCTTTGTAACAGACGAGTTTCGTGATGAAACCCTGATACTTCGAAGGAGATTGTCCGTTTTGTACATGAAGTGGACCCAGTTTTTACCGTAACCCTCTCTACTCTCTTGCACATGCTATGTGGGTGAAATGATGATACCATGCCAACTTTAAACCTTTTCAGAGTTCATTTCAAATGCTTTTCAATTTCATGGTCTTATAGCTCAAAATAATCAGTAACTGCATGAAAATAACAAATGAAGTCAGAAAGGGTTCAAAATTGATGATGTGGCTTTGAATGGTGCATTTTGAACACAGAAAAATTATGGAGATCAAATAAGTTCAAAAAAATGAAATACCTTTATAACAGACGAGTTTCGTGATGAAACTTGATACTTCGAGAGAGATTGTTCGTTTTGTACACGAAGTGCATCCAGTTTTTGCCGTAACCCTATCTACTTTCTTGCACAAGCTATGTGGGTGAAATGATGATACCATGCCAAATTCAACTTTTTCAGAGTTCATTTCAAATGCTTTTCAATTTCATGGTCTTATAGCTCAAAATAATCAGTAATTGCATGAAAATAGCAAATGAAATCAGAAAGGGTTGAAAATTGATGATGTGGCTTTGAATGGTGCATTTTGAACACAGAAAAACTATGGAGTTAAAATAAGTTCAAAAAAATGAAATCCCTTTATAACAGACGAGTTTCGTGATGAAACCCCGATACTTCGAAAGAGATTGTTCATTTTGTACACGAAGTGCGTCCAGTTTTTGCCGTAACTCACTCTACTTTCTTGCACATTCTATGTGGGTGAAATGATGATACCATGCCAACTTTCAACTTTTTTAGAGTTCATTTCAAATGTTTTTCAATTTCATGGTCTTATAGCTCAAAATAATCACTAAATGCATGAAAAATAACAAATGAAGTCAGAAAGGGTTGAAAATTGATGATGTGGCTTTGAATGGTGCATTTTAAAGACAGAAAAACTATGGATTTCAAATAAGTTCAAAAAAATGAAATCCCTTTGTAAGAGACAAGTTTCGTGACGAAACCCCGATAGTTCGAAAGAGATTGTCCGTTTTGTACAAGAAGTGCATCCAGTTTTTGCCGTAACCCTCTCTACTTTCTTGCACATGCTATGTGGGTGAAATGATGATACCATGCCAACTTTCAACCTTTTCATAGTTCATTTCAAATGCTTTTCAATTTCATGGTCTTATAGCTCAAAATAATCAGTAAATGCGTGAAAAATAACAAATCAAGTCAGAAAGGGTTGAAAATTGATGATGTGGCTTTGAATGGCGCATTTTGAACACAGAAAAACTATGGAGTTCAAATAAGTTCAAAAAAATGAAGTCCCTTTGTAACAGACGAGTTTCGTGATGAAACTCTAATACTTCGAAGGAGATTGTCCGTTTTGTACATGAAGTGGATCCAGTTTTTGCCATAACCCTCTCTACTCTCTTGCACATGCTATGTGGGTGAAATGATGATACCATGCCAACTTTAAACCTTTTCAGAGTTCATTTGAAATGCTTTTTCAATTTCATGGTCTTATAGCTCAAAATAATCAGTAACTGCATGAAAATAACAAATGAAGTCAGAAAGGGTTGAAAATTGATGATGTGGCTTTGAATGGTGCATTTTGAACACAGAAAAACAATGGAGTTCAAATAATTTCAAAAAAATGAAATACCTTTATAACAGACGAGTTTCGTGATGAAACTTGATACTTCGAGAGAGATTGTTCGTTTTGTACACGAAGTGCATCCAGTTTTTGCCGTAACCCTATGTACTTTCTTGCACATGCTATGTGGGTGAAATGATGATACCATGCCAAATTTCAACTTTTTCAGAGTTCATTTCAAATGCTTTTCAATTTCATGGTCTTATAGCTCAAAATAATCAGTAACTGCATGAAAATAGCAAATGAAATCAGAAAGGGTTGAAAATTGATGATGTGGCTTTGAATGGTGCATTTTGAACACAAAAAAACTATGGAGTTGAAATAAGTTCAAAAAAATGAAATCCCTTTATAACAGACGAGTTTCGTGATGAAACCCCGATACTTCGAAAGAGATTGTTCATTTTGAAGCCGAAGTGCATCCAGTTTTTGCCGTAACTCACTCTACTTTCTTGCACATTCTATGTGGGTGAAACGATGATACCATGCCAAGTTTCAACTTTTTTAGAGTTCATTTCAAATGCTTTTCAATTTCATGGTCTTATAGCTCAAAATAATCACTAAATGCATGAAAAATAACAAATGAAGTCAGAAAGGGTTGAAAATTGATGGCGTGGCTTTGAATGGTGCATTTTAAACACAGAGAAACTATGGATTTCAAATAAGTTCAAAAAATGAAATCCCTTTGTAACAGACGAGTTTCGTGATGAAACCCTGATACTTCAAAAGAGATTGTCCGTTTTGTACATGAAGTGCATCCAGTTTTTGCCGTAACCCTCTCTACTTTCTTGCAGATGCTATGTGGGTGAAATGATGATACCATGCCAAGTTTCAACCTTTTCATAGTTCATTTCAAATGCTTTTCAATTTCATGGTCTTATAGCTCAAAATAATCAATAAATGCGTGAAAAATAACAAATCAAGTCAGAAAGGGTTGAAAATTGATGATGGGGCTTTGAATGGCACATTTTGAACACAGAAAAACTATGGAGTTCAAATAAGTTCAAAAAAATGAAGTCCCTTTGTAACAGACGAGTTTCGTGATGAAACCCTAATACTTCGAAGGAGATTGTGCGTTTTGTACACGAAATGGATCCAGTTTTTGCCGTAACCCTCTCTACCTTCTTGCAGATGGTATGTGGGTGAAATGATGATACCATGCCAACTTTAAACCTTTTCAGAGTTCATTTCAAATGCTTTTCAATTTCATGGTCTAATAGCTCAAAATAATCAGTAATTGCATGAAAATAACAGATGAAGTCAGAAAGGGTTGAAAATTTATGATGTGGCTTTGAATGGTGCATTTTGAACACAGAAAAACTATGGAGTTCAAATAAGTTCAAAAAAATGAAATCCCTTTATAATAGACGAGTTTCATGATGAAACCATGATACTTCGAGAGAGATTGTTTGTTTTGTACACGAAGTGCATCCAGTTTTTGCCGTAACCCTCTCTACTTTCTTGCACATGCTATGTGGGTGAAATGATGATACCATGCCAATTTCAACTTTTTCAGAGTTCATTTCAAATGATTTTCAATTTCATGGTCTTATAGCTCAAAATAATCAGTAACTGCATGAAAATATTAAATGAAATCAGAAAGGGTTGAAAATTGATGATGTGGCTTTGAATGGTGCATTTTCAACACAGAAAAACAATGGAGTTAAAATAAGTTCAAAAAAATGAAATCCCTTTATAACAGACGAGTTTCGTGAAGAAACCCTGATACTTCGAAAGAGATTGTTCGTTTTGTACACGAAGTGCATCCAGTTTTTGCCGTAACCCTATCTACTTTCTTGCACATGCTATGTGGGTGAAATGATGATACCATGCCAAATTCAACTTTTTCAGAGTTCATTTCAAATGCTTTTCAATTTCATGGTTTTATAGCTCAAAATAATCAGTAATTGCATGAAAATAGCAAATGAAATCAGAAAGGGTTGAAAATTGATGATGTGGATTTGAATGGTGTATTTTGAACACAGAAAAACTATGGAGTTAAAATAAGTTCAAAAAAATGAAATCCCTTTATAACAGACGAGTTTCGTGATGAAACCCCGATACTTCGAAAGAGATTGTTCATTTTGTAGACGAAGTGCATCCAGTTTTTGCCGTAACTCACTCTACTTTCTTGCACATTCTATGTGGGTGAAATGATGATACCATGCCAACTTTCAACTTTTTTAGAGTTCATTTCAAATGTTTTTCAATTTCATGGTCTTATAGCTCAAAATAATCACTAACTGCATGAAAAATAACAAATGAAGTCAGAAAGGGTTGAAAATTGATGACATGGCTTTGAATGGTGCATTTTAAACACAGAAAAACTATGGATTTCAAATAAGTTCAAAAAAATGAAATCCCTTTGTAAGAGAGGAGTTTCGTGACGAAACCCCCATAGTTCGAAAGAGATTGTCCGTTTTGTACAAGAAGTGCATCCAGTTTTTGCCGTAACCCTCTCTACTTTCTTGCACATGCTATGTGGGTGAAATGATGATACCATGCCAACTTTCAACCTTTTCATAGTTCATTTCAAATGCTTTTCAATTTCATGGTCTTGTAGCTCAAAATAATCAGTAAATGCGTGAAAAATAACAAATCAAGTCAGAAAGGGTTGAAAATTGATGATGTGGCTTTGAATGGCGCATTTTGAACACAGAGAAACTATGGAGTTCAAATAAGTTCAAAAAAATGAAGTCCCTTTGTAACAGACGAGTTTCGTGATGAAACTCTAATACTTCGAAGGAGATTGTCCGTTTTGTACATGAAGTGGATACAGTTTTTGCCGTAACCCTCTCTACTCTCTTGCACATGCTATGTGGGTGAAATGATGATACCATGCCAACTTTAAACCTTTTCAGAGTTCATTTCAAATGCTTTTCAATTTCATGGTCTTATAGCTCAAAATAATCAGTAACTGCATGAAAATAACAAATGAAGTCAGAAAGGGTTGAAAATTGATGATGTGGCTTTGAATGGTGCATTTTGAACACAGAAAAATTATGGAGTTCAAATAAGTTCAAAAAAACGAAATACCTTTATAACAGACGAGTTTCGTGATGAAACTTGATACTTCGAGAGAGATTGTTTGTTTTGTACACGAAGTGCATCCAGTTTTTGCCGTAACCCTATGTACTTTCTTGCACATGCTATGTGGGTGAAATGATGATACCATGCCAAATTTCAACTTTTTCAGAGTTCATTTCAAATGCTTTTCAATTTCATGGTCTTATAGCTCAAAATAATCAGTAACTGCATGAAAATAGCAAATGAAATCAGAAAGGGTTGAAAATTGATGATGTGGCTTTGAATGGTGCATTTTCAACACAGAAAAACTATGGAGTTAAAATAAGTTCAAAAAAATGAAATCCCTTTATAACAGACGAGTTTCGTGATGAAACCCTGATACTTCGAAAGAGATTGTTCATTTTGAACCCGAAGTGCATCCAGTTTTTGCCGTAACTCACTCTACTTTCTTGCACATTCTATGTGGGTGAAACGATGATACCATGCCAACTTTCAACTTTTTTAGAGTTCATTTCAAATGCTTTTCAATTTCATGGTCTTATAGCTCAAAATAATCACTAAATGCATGAAAAATAACAAATGAAGTCAGAAAGGGTTGAAAATTGATGACGTGGATTTGAATGGTGCATTGTAAACATAGAAAAACTATGGATTTCAAATAAGTTCAAAAAATGAAATCCCTTTGTAACAGACGAGTTTCGTGATGAAACCCTGATACTTCAAAAGAGATTGTCCGTTTTGTACATGAAGTGCATCCAGTTTTTGCCGTAACCCTCTCTACTTTCTTGCACATGCTATGTGGGTGAAATTATGATACCATGCCAACTTTCAACCTTTTCATAGTTCATTTCAAATGCTTTTCAATTTCATGGTCTTATAGCTCAAAATAATCAGTAAATGCGTGAAAAATAACAAATCAAGTCAGAAAGGGTTGAAAATTGATGATGGGGCTTCGAATGGCACATTTTGAACACAGAAAAACTATGGAGTTCAAATAAGTTCAAAAAAATGAAGTCCCTTTGTAACAGACGAGTTTCGTGATGAAACCCTAATACTTCGAAGGAGATTGTCCGTTTTGTACACGAAGTGGATCCAGTTTTTGCCGTAACCCTCTCTACCTTCTTGTAGATGGTATGTGGGTGAAATGATGATACCATGCCAACTTTAAACCTTTTCAGAGTTCATTTCAAATGCTTTTCAATTTCATGGTCTAATAGCTCAAAATAATCAGTAACTGCATGAAAATAACAGATGAAGTCAGAAAGGGTTGAAAATTTATGATGTGGCTTTGAATGGTGCATTTTGAACACAGAAAAACTATGGAGTTCAAATAAGTTCAAAAAAATGAAATCCCTTTATAACAGACGAGTTTCATGATGAAACCATGATACTGCGAGAGAGATTGTTTGTTTTGTACACGAAGTGCATCCAGTTTTTGCCGTAACCCTCTCTACTTTCTTGCACATGCTATGTGGGTGAAATGATGATACCATGCCAATTTCAACTTTTTCAGAGTTCATTTCAAATGCTTTTCAATTTCATGGTCTTATAGCTCAAAATAATCAGTAACTGCATGAAAATAGCAATTGAAATTAGAAAGGGATGAAAATTGATGATGTGGCTTTGAATGGTGCATTTTCAACACAGAAAAACAATGGAGTTAAAATAAGTTCAAAAAAATGAAATCCCTTTATAACAGACGAGTTTCGTGAAGAAACCCTGATACTTCGAAAGAGATTGTTCGTTTTGTACACGAAGTGCATCCAGTTTTTGCCGTAACCCTCTCTAATTTCTTGCACACTCTATGTGGGGGAAATGATGATACCATGCCAACTTTCAACTTTTTCAGAGTTCATTTCAAATGCTTTTCAATTTCATGGTCTTATAGCTCAAAATAATCAGTAACTGCATGAAAAATAACAAATGAAGTCAGGAAGGGTTGAAAATTAATGATGTGGCTTTGAATGGTGCATTTTGAACACCGAAAAACTGTGGAGTTCAAATAAGTTCGAAAAAATGAAATCCCTTTGTAAGAGACGAGTTTTGTGACGAAACCCCGATACTTCGAAAGAGATTGTCCGTTTTGTACACGAAGTGCATCCAGGTTTTGCCGTAACCCTCTCTACTTTCTTGCACATTCTATGTGGGTGAAATGATGATACCATGCCAACTTTCAACCTTTTCATTGTTCATTTCAAATGCTTTACAATTTCATGGTCTTATAGCTCAAAATAATCAGTAAATGCGTGAAAAATAACAAATCAAGTCAGAAAGGGTTGAAAATTGATGATGTGGCTTTGAATGGCGCATTTTGAACACAGAAAAACTATGGAGTTCAAATAAGTTCAAAAAAATGAACTCCCTTTGTAACAGACGTGTTTCGTGATGAAACCCTAATACTTCGAAGGAGATTGTCCGTTTTGTACATGAAGTGGATCCAGTTTTTGCCGTAACCCTCTCTACCTTCTTGCACATGCTATGTGGGTGAAATGATGATACCATGCCAACTTTAAACCTTTTCAGAGTGCATTTCAAATGCTTTTCAATTTCATGGTCTTATAGCTCAAAATAATCAGTAAATGCATGAAAAATAACAAATGAAGTCAGGAAGGGTTGAAAATTGATGATGTGGCTTTGAATGGTGCATTTTAAACACAGAAAAACTATGGATTTCAAATAAGTTCGAAAAATGAAATCCCTATGTAACACACGAGTTTCGTGATGAAACCCTGATACTTCGAAAGAGATTGTCCGTTTTGTACATGAAGTGCATCCAGTTTTTGCCGTAACCCTCTATACTTTCTGCACATGCTATATGGGTGAAATTATTATACCAAGCCAACTTTCAACCTTTTCAGAGTTCATTTCAAAAGCTTTTCAATTTCATGGTCTTATAGCTCAAAATAATCAGTAACTGCATGAAAATAGCAAATGAAATCAGAAAGGGTTGAAAATTGATGATGTGGCTTTGAATGGTGCATTTTGAACACAGAAAAACTATGGAGTTAAAATAAGTTCAAAAAAATGAAATCCCTTTATAACAGACGAGTTTCGTGATGAAACCCTGATACTTCGAAAGAGATTGTTCATTTTGAACCCGAAGTGCATCCAGTTTTTGCCGTAACTCACCCTACTTTCTTGCACATTCTATGAGGGTGAAACTATGATACCATGCCAACTTTCAACTTTTTTAGAGTTCATTTCAAATGCTTTTCAACTTCATGGTCTTATAGCTCAAAATAATCACTAAATGCATGAAAAATAACAAATGAAGTCAGAAAGGGTTGAAAATTGATGACATGGCTTTGAATGGTGCATTGTAAACATAGAAAAACTATGGATTTCAAATAAGTTCAAAAAATGAAATCCCTTTGTAACAGACGAGTTTCGTGATGAAACCCTGATACTTCAAAAGAGATTGTCCGTTTTGTACATGAAGTGCATCCAGTTTTTGCCGTAACCCTCTATACTTTCTTGCACATGCTATGTGGGTGAAATGATGATACCATGCCAACTTTCAACCTTTTCATAGTTCATTTCAAATGCTTTTCAATTTCATGGTCTTATAGCTCAAAATTATCAGTAAATGCGTGAAAAATAACAAATCAAGTCAGAAAGGGTTGAAAATTGATGATGGGGCTTTGAATGGCACATTTTGAACACAGAAAAACTATGGAGTTCAAATAAGTTCAAAAAAATGAAGTCCCTTTGTAACAGACGAGTTTCGTGATGAAACCCTAATACTTCGAAGGAGATTGTCCGTTTTGTACACGAAGTGGATCCAGTTTTTGCCGTAACCCTCTCTACCTTCTTGTAGATGGTATGTGGGTGAAATGATGATACCATGCCAACTTTAAACCTTTTCAGAGTTCATTTCAAATGCTTTTCAATTTCATGGTCTAATAGCTCAAAATAATCAGTAACTGCATGAAAATAACAGATGAAGTCAGAAAGGGTTGAAAATTTATGATGTGGCTTTGAATGGTGCATTTTGAACACAGAAAAACTATGGAGTTCAAATAAGTTCAACAAAATGAAATCCCTTTATAACAGACGAGTTTCATGATGAAACCATGATACTTCGAGAGAGATTGTTTGTTTTGTACACGAAGTGCATCCAGTTTTTGCCGTAACCCTCTCTACTTTCTTGCACATGCTATGTGGGTGAAATGATGATACCATGCCAATTTCAACTTTTTCAGAGTTCATTTCAAATGCTTTTCAATTTCATGGTCTTATAGCTCAAAATAATCAGTAACTGCATGAAAATATTAAATGAAATCAGAAAGGGTTGAAAATTGATGATGTGGCTTTGAATGGTGCATTTTCAACACAGAAAAACAATGGAGTTAAAATAAGTTCAAAAAAATGAAATCCCTTTATAACAGACGAGTTTCGTGAAGAAACCCTGATACTTCGAAAGAGATTGTTCGTTTTGTACACGAAGTGCATCCAGTTTTTGTCGTAACCCTCTCTACTTTCTTGCACACTCTATGTGGGGGAAATGATGATACCATGCCAACTTTCAACTTTTTCAGAGTTCATTTCAAATGCTTTTCAATTTCATGGTCTTATAGCTCAAAATAATCAGTAACTGCATGAAAAATAACAAATGAAGTCCGAAATGGTTGAAAATTGATGATGTGGCTTTGAATAGTGCATTTTAAACACAGAAAAACTATGGTTTTCAAATAAGTCCAAAAAATGAAATCCCTTTGTAACAACCGAGTTTCGTGATGAAACGCTGATACTTCGAAAGAGATTGTCCGTTTTGTACACGAAGTGCATCCAGTTTTTTCCGTAACCCTCTCTACTTTCTTGCACATGATATGTGGGTGAAATGATTATACCAAGCCAACTTTCAACCTTGTCAGAGTTCATTTCAAATGCTTTTCAATTTCATGGTCTTATAGCTCAAAATAATCAGTAAATGCATGAAAAATAACAAATGAAGTCAGAAAGGGTTGAAAATTGATGATGTGGCTTTGAATGGTGCATTTTGAACACCGAAAAACTGTGGAGTTCAAATAAGTTCGAAAAAATGAAATCCCTTTGTAAGAGACGAGTTTTGTGACGAAACCCCGATACTTCGAAAGAGATTGTCCGTTTTGTACACGAAGTGCATCCAGGTTTTGCCGTAACCCTCTCTACTTTATTGCACATTCTATGTGGGTGAAATGATGATACCATGCCAACTTTCAACCTTTTCATTGTTCATTTCAAATGCTTTTCAATTTCATGGTCTTATAGCTCAAAATAATCAGTAAATGCGTGAAAAATAACAAATCAAGTCAGAAAGGGTTGAAAATTGATGATGTGGCTTTGAATGGCGCATTTTGAACACAGAAAAACTATGGAGTTCAAATAAGTTCAAAAAATGAACTCCCTTTGTAACAGACGTGTTTCGTGATGAAACCCTAATACTTCGAAGGAGATTGTCCGTTTTGTACATGAAGTGGATCCAGTTTTTGCCGTAACCCTCTCTACCTTCTTGCACATGCTATGTGGGTGAAATGATGATACCATGCCAACTTTAAACCTTTTCAGAGTTCATTTCAAATGCTTTTCAATTTCATGGTCTTATAGCTCAAAATAATCAGTAAATGCATGAAAAATAACAAATGAAGTCAGGAAGGGTTGAAAATTGATGATGTGGCTTTGAATGGTGCATTTTAAACACAGAAAAACTATGGATTTCAAATAAGTTCAAAAAATGAAATCCCTATGTAACACACGAGTTTCGTGATGAAACCCTGATACTTCGAAAGAGATTGTCCGTTTTGTACATGAAGTGCATCCAGTTTTTGCCGTAACCCTCTATACTTTCTGCACATGCTATGTGGGTGAAATTATTATACCAAGCCAACTTTCAACCTTTTCAGAGTTCATTTCAAAAGCTTTTCAATTTCATGGTCTTATAGCTCAAAATAATCAGTAACTGCATGAAAATAGCAAATGAAATAAGAAAGGGTTGAAAATTGATGATGTGGCTTTGAATGGTGCATTTTGAACACAGAAAAACTATGGAGTTAAAATAAGTTCAAAAAAATGAAATCCCTTTATAACAGACGAGTTTCGTGATGAAACCCTGATACTTCGAAAGAGATTGTTCATTTTGAACCCGAAGTGCATCCAGTTTTTGCCGTAACTCACTCTACTTTCTTGCACATTCTATGTGGGTGAAACGATGATACCATGCCAACTTTCAACTTTTTTAGAGTTCATTTCAAATGCTTTTCAATTTCATGGTCTTATAGCTCAAAATAATCACTAAATGCATGAAAAATAACAAATGAAGTCAGAAAGGGTTGAAAATTGATGACGTGGCTTTGAATGGTGCATTGTAAACATAGAAAAACTATGGATTTCAAATAAGTTCAAAAAATGAAATCCCTTTGTAACAGACGAGTTTCGTGATGAAAGCCTGATACTTCAAAAGAGATTGTCCGTTTTGTACATGAAGTGCATCCAGTTTTTGCCGTAACCCTCTCTACTTTCTTGCACATGCTATGTGGGTGAAATGATGATACCATGCCAACTTTCAACCTTTTCATAGTTCATTTCAAATGCTTTTCAATTTCATGCTCTTATAGCTCAAAATAATCAGTAAATGCGTGAAAAATAACAAATCAAGTCAGAAAGGGTTGAAAATTGATGATGGGGCTTTGAATGGCACATTTTGAACACAGAAATACTATGGAGTTCAAATAAGTTCAAAAAAATGAAGTCCCTTTGTAACAGACGAGTTTCGTGATGAAACCCTAATACTTCGAAGGAGATTGTCCGGTTTGTACACGAAGTGGATCCAGTTTTTGCCGTAACCCTCTCTACCTTCTTGTAGATGGTATGTGGGTGAAATGATGATACCATGCCAACTTTAAACCTTTTCAGAGTTCATTTCAAATGCTTTTCAATTTCATGGTCTAATAGCTCAAAATAATCAGTAACTGCATGAAAATAACAGATGAAGTCAGAAAGGGTTGAAAATTTATGATGTGGCTTTGAATGGTGCATTTTGAACACAGAAAAACTATGGAGTTCAAATAAGTTCAAAAAAATGAAATCCCTTTATAACAGACGAGTTTCATGATGAAACCATGATACTTCGAGAGAGATTGTTTGTTTTGTACACGAAGTGCATCCAGTTTTTGCCGTAACCCTCTCTACTTTCTTGCACATGCTATGTGGGTGAAATGATGATACCATGCCAATTTCAACTTTTTCAGAGTTCATTTCAAATGCTTTTCAATTTCATGGTCTTATAGCTCAAAATAATCAGTAACTGCATGAAAATAGCAAATGAAATCAGAAAGGGTTGAAAATTGATGATGCGGCTTTGAATGGTGCATTTTCAACACAGAAAAACAATGGAGTTAAAATAAGTTCAAAAAAATGAAATCCCTTTATAACAGACGAGTTTCGTGAAGAAACCCTGATACTTCGAAAGAGATTGTTCGTTTTGTACACGAAGTGCATCCAGTTTTTGCCGTAACCCTCTCTACTTTCTTGCACACTCTATGTGGGGAAAATGATGATACCATGCCAACTTTCAACTTTTTCAGAGTTCATTTCAAATGCTTTTCAATTTCATGGTCTTATAGCTCAAAATAATCAGTAACTGCATGAAAAATAACAAATGAAGTCCGAAAGGGTTGAAAATTGATGATGTGGCTTTGAATAGTGCATTTTAAACACAGAAAAACTATGGTTTTCAAATAAGTCCAAAAAATGAAATCCCTTTGTAACAAACGAGTTTCGTGATGAAACGCTGATACTTCGAAAGAGATTGTCCGTTTTGTACACGAAATGCATCCAGTTTTTTTCGTAACCCTCTCTACTTTCTTGCACATGATATGTGGGTGAAATGATTATACCAAGCCAACTTTCAACCTTGTCAGAGTTCATTTCAAATGCTTTTCAATTTCATGGTCTTATAGCTCAAAATAATCAGTAAATGCATGAAAAATAACAAATGAAGTCAGAAAGGGTTGAAAATTGATGATGTGGCTTTGAATGGTGCATTTTGAACACCGAAAAACTGTGGAGTTCAAATAAGTTCGAAAAAACGAAATCCCTTTGTAAGAGACGAGTTTTGTGACGAAACCCCGATACTTCGAAAGAGATTGTCCGTTTTGTACACGAAGTGCATCCAGGTTTTGCCGTAACCCTCTCTAATTTATTGCACATTCTATGTGGGTGAAATGATGATACCATGCCAACTTTCAACCTTTTCATTGTTCATTTCAAATGCTTTTCAATTTCATGGTCTTATAGCTCAAAATAATCAGTAAATGCGTGAAAAATAACAAATCAAGTCAGAAAGGGTTGAAAATTGATGATGTGGCTTTGAATGGCGCATTTTGAACACAGAAAAACTATGGAGTTCAAATAAGTTCAAAAAAATGAACTCCCTTTGTAACAGACGTGTTTCGTGATGAAACTCTAATACTTCGAAGGAGATTGTCCGTTTTGTACATGAAGTGGATCCAGTTTTTGCCGTAACCCTCTCTACCTTCTTGCACATGCTATGTGGGTGAAATGATGATACCATGCCAACTTTAAACCTTTTCAGAGTTCATTTCAAATGCTTTTCAATTTCATGGTCTTATAGCTCAAAATAATCAGTAAATGCATGAAAAATAACAAATGAAGTCAGAAAGGGTTGAAAATTGATGATGTGGCTTTGAATGGTGCATTTTAAACACAGAAAAACTATGGATTTCAAATAAGTTCAAAAAATGAAATCCCTATGTAACACACGAGTTTCGTGATGAAACCCTGATACTTCGAAAGAGATTGTCCGTTTTGTACATGAAGTGCATCCAGTTTTTGCCGTAACCCTCTATACTTTCTGCACATGCTATGTGGGTGAAATTATTATACCAAGCCAACTTTCAACCTTTTCAGAGTTCATTTCAAAAGCTTTTCAATTTCATGGTCTTATAGCTCAAAATAATCAGTAACTGCATGAAAATAGCAAATGAAATAAGAAAGGGTTGAAAATTGATGATGTGGCTTTGAATGGTGCATTTTGAACACAGAAAAACTATGGAGTTAAAATAAGTTCAAAAAATGGAAATCCCTTTATAACAGACGAGTTTCGTGATGAAACCCTGATACTTCGAAAGAGATTGTTCATTTTGAACCCGAAGTGCATCCAGTTTTTGCCGTAACTCACTCTACTTTCTTGCACATTCTATGTGGGTGAAACGATGATACCATGCCAACTTTCAACTTTTTTAGAGTTCATTTCAAATGCTTTTCAATTTCATGGTCTTATAGCTCAAAATAATCACTAAATGCATGAAAAATAACAAATGAAGTCAGAAAGGGTTGAAAATTGATGACGTGGCTTTGAATGGTGCATTGTAAACATAGAAAAACTATGGATTTCAAATAAGTTCAAAAAATGAAATCCCTTTGTAACAGACGAGTTTCGTGATGAAAGCCTGATACTTCAAAAGAGATTGTCCGTTTTGTACATGAAGTGCATCCAGTTTTTGCCGTAACCCTCTCTACTTTCTTGCACATGCTATGTGGGTGAAATGATGATACCATGCCAACTTTCAACCTTTTCATAGTTCATTTCAAATGCTTTTCAATTTCATGCTCTTATAGCTCAAAATAATCAGTAAATGCGTGAAAAATAACAAATCAAGTCAGAAAGGGTTGAAAATTGATGATGGGGCTTTGAATGGCACATTTTGAACACAGAAAAACTATGGAGTTCAAATAAGTTCAAAAAAATGAAGTCCCTTTGTAACAGACGAGTTTCGTGATGAAACCCTAATACTTCGAAGGAGATTGTCCGGTTTGTACACGAAGTGGATCCAGTTTTTGCCGTAACCCTCTCTACCTTCTTGTAGATGGTATGTGGGTGAAATGATGATACCATGCCAACTTTAAACCTTTTCAGAGTTCATTTCAAATGCTTTTCAATTTCATGGTCTAATAGCTCAAAATAATCAGTAACTGCATGAAAATAACAGATGAAGTCAGAAAGGGTTGAAAATTTATGATGTGGCTTTGAATGGTGCATTTTGAACACAGAAAAACTATGGAGTTCAAATAAGTTCAAAAAAATGAAATCCCTTTATAACAGACGAGTTTCATGATGAAACCATGATACTTCGAGAGAGATTGTTTGTTTTGTACACGAAGTGCATCCAGTTTTTGCCGTAACCCTCTCTACTTTCTTGCACATGCTATGTCGGTGAAATGATGATACCATGCCAATTTCAACTTTTTCAGAGTTCATTTCAAATGCTTTTCAATTTCATGGTCTTATAGCTCAAAATAATCAGTAACTGCATGAAAATAGCAAATGAAATCAGAAAGGGTTGAAAATTGATGATGCGGCTTTGAATGGTGCATTTTCAACACAGAAAAACAATGGAGTTAAAATAAGTTCAAAAAAATGAAATCCCATTATAACAGACGAGTTTCGTGAAGAAACCCTGATACTTCGAAAGAGATTGTTCGTTTTGTACACGAAGTGCATCCAGTTTTTGCCGTAACCCTCTCTACTTTCTTGCACACTCTATGTGGGGAAAATGATGATACCATGCCAACTTTCAACTTTTTCAGAGTTCATTTCAAATGCTTTTCAATTTCATGGTCTTATAGCTCAAAATAATCAGTAACTGCATGAAAAATAACAAATGAAGTCCGAAAGGGTTGAAAATTGATGATGTGGCTTTGAATAGTGCATTTTAAACACAGAAAAACTATGGTTTTCAAATAAGTCCAAAAAATGAAATCCCTTTGTAACAAACGAGTTTCGTGATGAAACGCTGATACTTCGAAAGAGATTGTCCGTTTTGTACACGAAATGCATCCAGTTTTTTTCGTAACCCTCTCAACTTTCTTGCACATGATATGTGGGTGAAATGATTATACCAAGCCAACTTTCAACCTTGTCAGAGTTCATTTCAAATGCTTTTCAATTTCATGGTCTTATAGCTCAAAATAATCAGTAAATGCATGAAAAATAACAAATGAAGTCAGAAAGGGTTGAAAATTGATGATGTGGCTTTGAATGGTGCATTTTGAACACCGAAAAACTGTGGAGTTCAAATAAGTTCGAAAAAATGAAATCCCTTTGTAAGAGACGAGTTTTGTGACGAAACCCCGATACTTCGAAAGAGATTGTCCGTTTTGTACACGAAGTGCATCCAGGTTTTGCCGTAACCCTCTCTACTTTCTTGCACATTCTATGTGGGTGAAATGATGATACCATGCCAACTTTCAACCTTTTCATTGTTCATTTCAAATGCTTTTCAATTTCATGGTCTTATAGCCCAAAATAATCAGTAAATGCGTGAAAAATAACAAATCAAGTCAGAAAGGGTTGAAAATTGATGATGTGGCTTTGAATGGCGCATTTTGAACACAGAAAAACTATGGAGTTCAAATAAGTTCAAAAAAATGAACTCCCTTTGTAACAGACGTGTTTCGTGATGAAACCCTAATACTTCGAAGGAGATTGTCCTTTTTGTACATGAAGTGGATCCAGTTTTTGCCGTAACCCTCTCTACCTTCTTGCACATGCTATGTGGGTGAAATGATGATACCATGCCAACTTTAAACCTTTTCAGAGTTCATTTCAAATGCTTTTCAATTTCATGGTCTTATAGCTCAAAATAATCAGTAAATGCATGAAAAATAACAAATGAAGTCAGGAAGGGTTGAAAATTGATGATGTGGCTTTGAATGGTGCATTTTAAACACAGAAAAACTATGGATTTCAAATAAGTTCAAAAAATGAAATCCCTATGTAACACACGAGTTTCGTGATGAAACCCTGATACTTCGAAAGAGATTGTCCGTTTTGTACATGAAGTGCATCCAGTTTTTGCCGTAACCCTCTATACTTTCTGCACATGCTATGTGGGTGAAATTATTATACCAAGCCAACTTTCAACCTTTTCAGAGTTCATTTCAAAAGCTTGTCAATTTCATGGTCTTATAGCTCAAAATAATCAGTAAATGCCTGAAAAATAACAAATGAAATCAGAAAGGGTTGAAAATTGATGATGTGGCTTTGAATGGTGCATTTTGAACACCAAAAAACTATGGGTTCAAACAAGTTCAAGTAAATGAAATCCCTTTGTAACAGACGAGTTTCGTGACGAAACCCCGATACTTCGAAAGAGATTGTCCGTTTTGTACACGAAGTGCAACCAGTTTTTTCCGTAACCCTCTCTACTTTCTTGAACATGCTATGTGGGTGAAATGATGATACCATGCCAACTTTCAACCTTTTCATAGTTCATTTCAATGCTTTTCAATTTCATGGTCTTATAGCTCAAAATAATCAGTAAATGCGTGAAAAATAACAAATCAAGTCAGAAAGGGTTGAAAATTGATGATGTGTTTTTGAATGGCGCATTTTGAACACAGAAAAACTATGGAGTTCAAATAAGTTCAAAAAAATGAAGTCCCTTTGTAACAGACGAGTTTCGTGATGAAACCCTAATACTTCGAAGGAGATTGTCCGTTTTGTACACGAAGTGGATCCAGTTTTCGCCGTAACCCTCTCTACTTTCTTGCACATGCTATGTGGGTGAAATGATGATACCATGCCAACTTTAAACCTTTTCAGAGTTTATTTCAAATGCTTTTCAATTTCATTGTCTTATAGCTCAAAATAATCTGTAACTGCATGAAAATAGCAAATGAAGTCAGAAAGGGTTGAAAATTGATGATGTGGCTTTGAATGGTGCATTTTAAACACGGAAAAACTATGGAGTTCAAATAAGTTCAAAAAAATGAAATCCCTTTATAACAGACGAGTTTCGTGATGAAACCATGATACTTCGAGAGAGATTGTTCATTTTGTACATGAAGCGCATCCAGTTTTTGCCGTAACCCTCTCTACTTTCTTACACATGCTATGTGGGTGAAATGATGATACCATGCCAACTTTCAACTTTTTCAGACTTCATTTTAAATGCTTTTCAATTTCATGGTCTTATAGCTCAAAATAATCACTAAATGCATGAAAAGTAACAAATGAAGTCAGAAAGGGTTGAAAATTGATGATGTGGCTTTGAATGGTGCATTTTGAACACGGAAAAACTATGGAGTTCAAATAAGTTCAAAAAATGAAATCCCTTTATAACAGACGAGTTTCGTGATGAAACCATGATACTTCGAGAGAGATTGTTCATTTTGTACACGAAGCACATCCAGTTTTTGCCGTAACCCTCTCTACTTTCTTACACATGCTATGTGGGTGAAATGATGATACCATGCCAACTTTCAACTTTTTCAGAGTTCATTTCAAATGCTTTTCAACTTCATGGTCTTATAACTCAAAATAATCATTAAATGCATGAAAAATAACAAATGAAGTCAGAAAGGGTTTAAAATTTATAATGTGGCTTTCAATGGTGCATTTTGAACACAGAAAAACTATCGAGCTCACATAAGTTCAAAAAAAGAATTCCCTTTGTAACAGACGAGTTTCGTGATGAAACCCTGATACTTCGAAAGAGATTGTCCGTTTTGTACACGAGGTGCATCCATTTTTTGCCATAACCCTCCCTACTTTCTTGCACATTCTATGTGGGTGAAATGATGATACCATGCCAACTTTCAACTTTTTCAGAGTTCATTTCAAATGCTTTTCAATTTCATGGTCTTATAGCTCAAAATAATCAGTAAATGCATGAAAAATAACAACTGAAGTCAGAAAGGGTTGAAAATTAATGATGTGGCTTTGAATGGTGCATTTTGAACACAGAAAAACTATGGAGTTCAAATAAGTTCAAAAAAATGAAATCCCTTTGTAACAGACGAGTTTCGTGATGAAACCCTGATACTTCTAAAGAGATTGTCCGTTTTGTACACGAAGTGCATCAATTTTTTGTTGTAACCCTCTCTACTTTCTTGCACATTCTATGTGGGTGAAATGATTATACCATGCCAACTTTCAACATTTTCAGAGTTCATTTCAAATGCTTTTCAATTTCATGGTCTTATAGCTCAAAATAATCAGTAACTGCAAGAAAATAACAAATGACCTCAGAAAAGGTTGAAAATTGATGATGTGGCTTTGAATGGTGCATTTTGAACACAGAAAAACTATGGAGTTAAAATTAGTTCAAAAAAATGAAATCCCTATATAACAGACGAGTTTCGTGATGAAACCCTGATACTTTGAGAGAGATTGTTCGTTTTGTACACGAAGTGCATCCAGTTTTTGCCGTAACCCTCTCTACTTTCTTGCATATGCTATGTGTGTGAAATGATGATACCATGCCAACTTTCAACCTTTTCACAGTTCATTTCAAATTCTTTTCAATTTCATGGTCTTATAACTCAAAATAATCATTAAATGCATGAAAAATAACAAATGAAGTCAGAAAGGGTTGAAAATAGATAATGTGGCTTTGAATGGTGCATTTTGAACACAGAAAAACTATGGAGTTCAAATAAGTTCAAAAAAATGAAATCCCTTTGTAACAGACAAGTTTTGGGATGAAACCCTGATACTTCGATAGAGATTGTTCGTTTTGTACACGAAATGCATCCAAATTTTGCCGTAACCCTCTCTACTTTCTTGCACATGCTATGTGGGTGAATTGATGATACCATGCCAACTTTCATCCTTTTTAGAGTTCATTTCAAATTCTTTTCAATTTCATGGTCTTATAGCTGAAAATAATCACTAAATGCATGAAAAATAACAAATGAAGTCAGAAAGGGTTGAAAATTGATGATGTGGCTTTGAATGGTGCATTTTTAACACAGAAAAACTACGGATTTCAAATAAGTTCAAAAAATAACAGACGAGTTTCGTAATGAAACCCTGATACTTCGAAAGAGATTGTCCGTTTTGTACACGAAGTACATCCATTTTTTGCCATAACCCTCTCTACTTTCTTGCACATTCTATGTGGGTGAAATGATGATACCATGCCAACTTTCAACTTTTTCAGAGTTCATTTCAAATGCTTTTCAATTTCATGGTCTTATAGCTCAAAATAATCAGTAAATGCATGAAAAATAACAAATGAAGTCAGAAAGGGTTGAAAATTGATGATGTGGCTTTGAATGGTGCATTTTGAACACAGAAAAACTATGGAGTTCAAATAAGTTCAAAAAAATGAAATCCATTTGTAACAGACGAGTTTCGTGATGAAACCCTAATACTTCGAAAGAGATTGTCTGTTTTGTACACGAAGTGCATACATTTTTTTGCTTTAACCCTCTCTACTTTCTTGCACATTCTATGTGGGTGAAATGATGATACCATGCCAACTTTCAACCTTTTCAGAGTTCATTTCAAATGCTTTTCAATTTCATGGTCTTATAGCTCAAAATAATCAGTAACTGCATGAAAATAACAAATGAAGTCAGAAAGGGTTGAAAATTGATGATGTGGCTTTGAATGGTGCATTTTGAACGCAGAAAAACTATGGAGTTCAAATAAGTTCATGAAATGAAATCCCTTTATAACAGAGGAGTTTCGTGATGAAACCATGATACTTCGAGAGAGATTGTTCGTTTTGTACACGAAGCGCATACAGTTTTTGCCGTAACCCTCTCTACTTTCTTGGACATGCTATGTGGGTGAAATGATGATACCATGCCAACTTTCAACCTTTTTAGAGTTCATTTCAAATTCTTTTCAATTTCATGGTCTTATAGCTCAAAATAATCACTAAATGCATGAAAAATAACAAATGAAGTCAGAAAGGGTTGAAAATTGATGATGTGGCTTTGAATGGTGCATTTTGAACACAGAAAAACTACAGATTTCAAATAAGTTCAAAAAAATGAAATCCCTTTGTAACAGACGAGTTTCGTGATGAAACCCTCATACTTCGAAAGAGATTGTCCATTTTGTACACGAAGTACATCCATTTTTTGCCATAACCCTCTCTACTTTCTTGCACATGCTATGTGGGTGAAATGATACCATGCCAACTTTAAACCTTTTCAGAGTTCATTTCAAATGCTTTTCAATTTCATGGTCTTATAGCTCAAAATAATCAGTAACTGCATGAAAATAACAAATGACCTCAGAAAGGGTTGAAAATTTATGATGTGGCTTTGAATGGTGCATTTTGAACACAGAAAAACTAAGGAGTTAAAATTAGTTCAAAAAAATGAAATCCCTTTATAACAGACGAGTTTCGTGATGAAACCCTGATATTTCGAGAGAGATTGTTCGTTTTGTACACGAAGTGCATACAGTTTTTGCCGTAACCCTCTCTACTTTCTTGCATATGCTATGTGTGTGAAATGATGATACCATGCCAACTTTCAACCTTTTCAGACTTCATTTCAAATGCTTTTCAATTTCATGGTTTTATAACTCAAAATAATCATTAAATGCATGAAAAATAACAAATGAAGTCAGAAAGGGTTGAAAATAGATAATGTGGCTTTGAATGGTGAATTTTGAACATAGAAAAACTATGGAGTTCAAATAAGTTCAAAAAATAAAATCCGTTTGTAACAGACGAGTTTCGTGATGAAAACCCTGATGCTTCGAAAGAGATTGTCCGTTTTCTACACGAGGTGCATCCATTTTTTGCCATAACCCTCTCTACTTTCTTGCACATTCTATGTGGGTGAAATGATGATACCATGCCAACTTTCAACTTTTTCAGAGTTCATTTCAAATGCTTTTCAAGTTCATGGTCTTGTAGCTCAAAATAATCAGTAAATGCATGAAAAATAACAAATGAAGTAAGAAAGGTTTGAAAATTGATGATCTGGCTTTGAATGGTGCATTTTGAACACAGAAAAACTATGGAGCTCAAACAAGTTCAAAAAATGAAATCCCTTTGTAACAGACGAGTTTCGTGATGAAACCCTGATACTTCGAAAGAGATTGTCCGTTTTGTACACGAAGTGCATCAATTTTTTACTGTAACCCTCTCTACTTTCTTGCACATTCTATGTGGGTGAAATGATGATACCATGCCAACTTTCAACCTTTTCGGAGTTCATTTCAAATGCTTTTCAATTTCATGGTCTTTTAGCTCAAAATAATCAGTAACTGCATGGCAATAACAAATGAAGTCGGAAAGGGTTGAAAATTGATGATGTGGCTTTGAATGGTGTATTTTGAACACCGAAAAACTATGGAGTTCAAATAAGTTCAACAAAAATGAAATCCCTTTGTAACATTCGAGTTTCGTGACGAAACCCCGATACTTCGAAGGAGATTGTCCGTTTTGTACACGAAGTGGATCCAGTTTTGGCCGTAACCCTCTCTACTTTCTTGCACATGCTATGTGGGTGAAATGATGATACCATGCCAACTTTAAAGTTTTTCAGAGTTCATTTCAAATGCTTTTCAATTTCATGGTCTTATAGCTCAAAATAATCAGTAACTGCATGAAAATAACAAATGACCTCAGAAAAGGTTGAAAATTGATGATGTGGCTTTGAATGGTGCATTTTGAACACAGAAAAACTATGGAGTTAAAATTAGTTCAAAAAAATGAAATCCCTATATAACAGACGAGTTTCGTGATGAAACCCTGATACTTCGAGAGAGATTGTTCGTTTTGTACACGAAGTGCATCCAGTTTTTGCCGTAACCCTCTCTACTTTCTTGCATATACTATGTGTGTGAAATGATGATACCATGCCAACTTTCAACCTTTTCACAGTTCATTTCAAATTCTTTTCAATTTCATGGTCTTATAACTCAAAATAATCATTAAATGCATGAAAAATAACAAATGAAGTTAGAAAGGGTTGAAAATATATAATGTGGCTTTGAATGGTGCATTTTGAACACAGAAAAACTATGGAGTTCACATAAGTTCAAAAAAATGAAATCCCTTTGTAATAGACGAGTTTTGGGATGAAACCCTGATACTTCGATAGAGATTGTTCGTTTTGTACACGAAATGCGTCCAAATTTTGCTGTAACCCTCTCTACTTTCTTGCACATGCTATGTGGGTGAATTGATGATACCATGCCAACTTTCAACCTTTTTAGAGTTCATTTCAAATTCTTTTCAATTTCATGGTCTTATAGCTGAAAATAATCACTAAATGCATGAAAAATAACAAATGAAGTCAGAAAGGGTTGAAAATTGATGATGTGGCTTTGAATGGTGCATTTTTAACACAGAAAAACTACGGATTTCAAATAAGTTCAAAAAAATAACAGACGAGTTTCGTAATGAAACCCTGATACTTCGAAAGAGATTGTCCGTTTTGTACACGAAGTACATCCATTTTTTGCCATAACCCTCTCTACTTTCTTGCACATTCTATGTGGGTGAAATGATGATACCATGCCAACTTTCAACCTTTTTAGAGTTCATTTCAAATTCTTTTCAATTTCATGGTCTTATAGCTCAAAATAATCACTAAATGCATGAAAAATAACAAATGAAGTCAGAAAGGGTTGAAAATTGATGATGTGGCTCTGAATGGTGCATTTTGAACACAGAAAAAATACAGATTTCAAATAAGTTCAAAAAAATGAAATCCCTTTGTAACAGACGAGTTTCGTGATGAAACCCTGATACTTCGAAAGAGATTGTCCATTTTGTACACGAAGTACATCCATTTTTTGCCATAACCCTCTCTACTTTCTTGCACATGCTATGTGGGTGAAATGATGATACCATGCCAACTTTAAACCTTTTCAGAGTTCATTTCAAATGCTTTTCAATTTCATGGTCTTATAGCTCAAAATAATCAGTAACTGCATGAAAATAACAAATGACCTCAGAAAGGGTTGAAAATTGATGATGTGGCTTTGAATGGTGCATTTTGAACATAGAAAAACTATGGAGTTCACATCAGTTCAAAAAAATGAAATCCCTTTGTAACAGACGAGTTTTGGGATGAAACCCTGATACTTCGATAGAGATTGTTCGTTTTGTACACAAAATGCATCCAAATTTTGCCGTAACCCTCTCTACTTTCTTGCACATGCTATGTGGGTGAATTGATGATACCATGCCAACTTTCAACCTTTTTAGAGTTCATTTCAAATTCTTTTCAATTTCATGGTCTTATAGCTGAAAATAATCACTAAATGCATGAAAAATAACAAATGAAGTCAGAAAGGGTTGAAAATTGATGATGTGGCTTTGAATGGTGCATTTTTAACACAGAAAAACTACGGATTTCAAATAAGTTCAAAAAAATAACAGACGAGTTTCGTAATGAAACCCTGATACTTCGAAAGAGATTGTCCGTTTTGTACACGAAGTACATCCATTTTTTGCCATAACCCTCTCTACTTTCTTGCACATTCTATGTGGGTGAAATGATGATACCATGCCAACTTTCAACTTTTTCAGAGTTCATTTCCAATGCTTTTCAATTTCATGGTCTTATAGCTCAAAATAATCAGTAAATGCATGAAAATAACAAATGAAGTCAGAAAGGGTTGAAAATTGATGATGTGGCTTTGAATGGTGCATTTTGAACACAGAAAAAATACAGATTTCAAATAAGTTCAAAAAAATGAAATCCCTTTGTAACAGACGAGTTTCGTGATGAAACCCTGATACTTCGAAAGAGATTGTCCATTTTGTACACGAAGTACATCCATTTTTTGCCATAACCCTCTCTACTTTCTTGCACATGCTATGTGGGTGAAATGATGATACCATGCCAACTTTAAACCTTTTCAGAGTTCATTTCAAATGCTTTTCAATTTCATGGTCTTATAGCTCAAAATAATCAGTAACTGCATGAAAATAACAAATGACCTCAGAAAGGGTTGAAAATTGATGATGTGGCTTTGAATGGTGCATTTTGAACATAGAAAAACTATGGAGTTCACATCAGTTCAAAAAAATGAAATCCCTTTGTAACAGACGAGTTTTGGGATGAAACCCTGATACTTCGATAGAGATTGTTCGTTTTGTACACAAAATGCATCCAAATTTTGCCGTAACCCTCTCTACTTTCTTGCACATGCTATGTGGGTGAATTGATGATACCATGCCAACTTTCAACCTTTTTAGAGTTCATTTCAAATTCTTTTCAATTTCATGGTCTTATAGCTGAAAATAATCACTAAATGCATGAAAAATAACAAATGAAGTCAGAAAGGGTTGAAAATTGATGATGTGGCTTTGAATGGTGCATTTTTAACACAGAAAAACTACGGATTTCAAATAAGTTCAAAAAAATAACAGACGAGTTTCGTAATGAAACCCTGATACTTCGAAAGAGATTGTCCGTTTTGTACACGAAGTACATCCATTTTTTGCCATAACCCTCTCTACTTTCTTGCAGATTCTATGTGGGTGAAATGATGATACCATGCCAACTTTCAACTTTTTCAGAGTTCATTTCCAATGCTTTTCAATTTCATGGTCTTATAGCTCAAAATAATCAGTAAATGCATGAAAAATAACAAATGAAGTCAGAAAGGGTTGAAAATTGATGATGTGGCTTTGAATGGTGCATTTTGAACACAGAAAAACTATGGAATTCAAATAAGTTCAAAAAAATGAAATCCATTTGTAACAGACAAGTTTCGCGATGAAACCCTAATACTTCGAAAGAGATTGTCTGTTTTGTACACGAAGTGCATACATTTTTTTGCTGTAACCCTCTCTACTTTCTTGCACATTCTATGTGGGTGAAATGATGATACCATGCCAACTTTCAACCTTTTCAGAGTTCATTTCAAATGCTTTTCAATTTCGTGGTCTTATAGCTCAAAATAATCAGTAACTGCATGAAAATAACAAATCAAGTCAGAAAGGGTTGAAAATTGATGGTGTGGCTTTGAATGGTGAATTTTAAACACAGAAAAACTATGGAGTTCAAATAAGTTTAAAAAATGAAATCCCTTTATAACAGACGAGTTTCGTGATGAAACCATGATACTTCGAGAGAGATTGTTAGTTTTGTACACGAAGCACATCCAGTTTTTGCCGTAACCCTCTCTACTTTCTTGGACATGCTATGTGGGTGAAATGATGATACCATGCCAACTTTCAACCTTTTTAGAGTTCATTTCAAATTCTTTTCAATTTCATGGTCTTATAGCTCAAAATAATCACTAAATGCATGAAAAATAACAAATGAAGTCAGAAAGGGTTGAAAATTGATGATGTGGCTTTGAATGGTGCATTTTGAACACAGAAAAACTACAGATTTCAAATAAGTTCAAAAAAATGAAATCCCTTTGTAACAGACGAGTTTCGAGATGAAACCCTGATACTTCGAAAGAGATTGTCCATTTTGTACACGAAGTACATCCATTTTTTGCCATAACCCTCTCTACTTTCTTGCACATGCTATGTGGGTGAAATGATGATACCATGCCAACTTTAAACCTTTTCAGAGTTCATTTCAAATGCTTTTCAATTTCATGGTCTTATAGCTCAAAATAATCAGTAACTGCATGAAAATAACAAATGACCTCAGAAAGGGTTGAAAATTGATGATGTGGCTTTGAATGGTGCATTTTGAACACAGAAAAACTATGGAGTTAAAATTAGTTCAAAAAAATGAAATCCCTTTATAACAGACGAGTTTCGTGATGAAACCCTGATATTTCGAGAGAGATTGTTCGTTTTGTACACGAAGTGCATCCAGTTTTTGCCGTAACCCTCTCTAATTTCTTGCACATGCTATGTGGGTGAAATGATGATACCATGCCAACCTAACCTTTTCAGAGTTCATTTCAAATTCTTTTCGATTTCATGGTCTTATAGCTCAAAATAATCACTAAATGCATGAAAAATAACAAATGAAGTCAGAAAGGGTTGAAAATTGATGATGTGGCTTTGAATGGTGCATTTTGAACATAGGAAAACTACGGATTTCAAATAAGTTCAAAAAAATGAAATCCCTTTGTAACAGACGAGTTTCGTGATGAAACCCTGATACTTCGAAAGAGATTGTCCATTTTGTACACGAAGTACATCCATTTTTTGCCATAACCCTCTCTACTTTCTTGCACATGCTATGTGGGTGAAATGATGATACCATGCCAACTTTAAACCTTTTCAGAGTTCATTTCAAATGCTTTTCAATTTCATGGTCTTATAGCTCAAAATAATCAGTAACTGCATGAAAATAACAAATGACCTCAGAAAGGGTTGAAAATTGATGATGTGGCTTTGAATGGTGCATTTTGAACATAGAAAAACTATGGAGTTCACATCAGTTCAAAAAAATGAAATCCCTTTGTAACAGACGAGTTTTGGGATGAAACCCTGATACTTCGATAGAGATTGTTCGTTTTGTACACAAAATGCATCCAAATTTTGCCGTAACCCTCTCTACTTTCTTGCACATGCTATGTGGGTGAATTGATGATACCATGCCAACTTTCAACCTTTTTAGAGTTCATTTCAAATTCTTTTCAATTTCATGGTCTTATAGCTGAAAATAATCACTAAATGCATGAAAAATAACAAATGAAGTCAGAAAGGGTTGAAAATTGATGATGTGGCTTTGAATGGTGCATTTTTAACACAGAAAAACTACGGATTTCAAATAAGTTCAAAAAATAACAGACGAGTTTCGTAATGAAACCCTGATACTTCGAAAGAGATTGTCCGTTTTGTACACGAAGTACATCCATTTTTTGCCATAACCCTCTCTACTTTCTTGCACATTCTATGTGGGTGAAATGATGATACCATGCCAACTTTCAACTTTTTCAGAGTTCATTTCCAATGCTTTTCAATTTCATGGTCTTATAGCTCAAAATAATCAGTAAATGCATGAAAATAACAAATGAAGTCAGAAACGGTTGAAAATTGATGATGTGGCTTTGAATGGTGCATTTTGAACACAGAAAAAATACAGATTTCAAATAAGTTCAAAAAAATGAAATCCCTTTGTAACAGACGAGTTTCGTGATGAAACCCTGATACTTCGAAAGAGATTGTCCATTTTGTACACGAAGTACATCCATTTTTTGCCATAACCCTCTCTACTTTCTTGCACATGCTATGTGGGTGAAATGATGATACCATGCCAACTTTAAACCTTTTCAGAGTTCATTTCAAATGCTTTTCAATTTCATGGTCTTATAGCTCAAAATAATCAGTAACTGCATGAAAATAACAAATGACCTCAGAAAGGGTTGAAAATTGATGATGTGGCTTTGAATGGTGCATTTTGAACATAGAAAAACTATGGAGTTCACATCAGTTCAAAAAAATGAAATCCCTTTGTAACAGACGAGTTTTGGGATGAAACCCTGATACTTCGATAGAGATTGTTCGTTTTGTACACAAAATGCATCCAAATTTTGCCGTAACCCTCTCTACTTTCTTGCACATGCTATGTGGGTGAATTGATGATACCATGCCAACTTTCAACCTTTTTAGAGTTCATTTCAAATTCTTTTCAATTTCATGGTCTTATAGCTGAAAATAATCACTAAATGCATGAAAAATAACAAATGAAGTCAGAAAGGGTTGAAAATTGATGATGTGGCTTTGAATGGTGCATTTTTAACACAGAAAAACTACGGATTTCAAATAAGTTCAAAAAAATAACAGACGAGTTTCGTAATGAAACCCTGATACTTCGAAAGAGATTGTCCGTTTTGTACACGAAGTACATCCATTTTTTGCCATAACCCTCTCTACTTTCTTGCACATTCTATGTGGGTGAAATGATGATACCATGCCAACTTTCAACTTTTTCAGAGTTCATTTCCAATGCTTTTCAATTTCATGGTCTTATAGCTCAAAATAATCAGTAAATGCATGAAAAATAACAAATGAAGTCAGAAAGGGTTGAAAATTGATGATGTGGCATTGAATGGTGCATTTTGAACACAGAAAAACTATGGAGTTCAAATAAGTTCAAAAAAATGAAATCCATTTGTAACAGACAAGTTTCGCGATGAAACCCTAATACTTCGAAAGAGATTGTCTGTTTTGTACACGAAGTGCATACATTTTTTTGCTGTAACCCTCTCTACTTTCTTGCACATTCTATGTGGGTGAAATGATGATACCATGCCAACTTTCAACCTTTTCAGAGTTCATTTCAAATGCTTTTCAATTTCGTGGTCTTATAGCTCAAAATAATCAGTAACTGCATGAAAATAACAAATCAAGTCAGAAAGGGTTGAAAATTGATGGTGTGGCTTTGAATGGTGAATTTTAAACACAGAAAAACTATGGAGTTCAAATAAGTTTAAAAAATGAAATCCCTTTATAACAGACGAGTTTCGTGATGAAACCATGATACTTCGAGAGAGATTGTTAGTTTTGTACACGAAGCACATCCAGTTTTTGCCGTAACCCTCTCTACTTTCTTGGACATGCTATGTGGGTGAAATGATGATACCATGCCAACTTTCAACCTTTTTAGAGTTCATTTCAAATTCTTTTCAATTTCATGGTCTTATAGCTCAAAATAATCACTAAATGCATGAAAAATAACAAATGAAGTCAGAAAGGGTTGAAAATTGATGATGTGGCTTTGAATGGTGCATTTTGAACACAGAAAAACTACAGATTTCAAATAAGTTCAAAAAAATGAAATCCCTTTGTAACAGACGAGTTTCGAGATGAAACCCTGATACTTCGAAAGAGATTGTCCATTTTGTACACGAAGTACATCCATTTTTTGCCATAACCCTCTCTACTTTCTTGCACATGCTATGTGGGTGAAATGATGATACCATGCCAACTTTAAACCTTTTCAGAGTTCATTTCAAATGCTTTTCAATTTCATGGTCTTATAGCTCAAAATAATCAGTAACTGCATGAAAATAACAAATGACCTCAGAAAGGGTTGAAAATTGATGATGTGGCTTTGAATGGTGCATTTTGAACACAGAAAAACTATGGAGTTAAAATTAGTTCAAAAAAATGAAATCCCTTTATAACAGACGAGTTTCGTGATGAAACCCTGATATTTCGAGAGAGATTGTTCGTTTTGTACACGAAGTGCATCCAGTTTTTGCCGTAACCCTCCCTAATTTCTTGCACATGCTATGTGGGTGAAATGATGATACCATGCCAACCTAACCTTTTCAGAGTTCATTTCAAATTCTTTTCGATTTCATGGTCTTATAGCTCAAAATAATCACTAAATGCATGAAAAATAACAAATGAAGTCAGAAAGGGTTGAAAATTGATGATGTGGCTTTGAATGGTGCATTTTGAACATAGGAAAACTACGGATTTCAAATAAGTTCAAAAAAATGAAATCCCTTTGTAACAGACGAGTTTCGTGATGAAACCCTGATACTTCGAAAGAGATTGTCCATTTTGTACACGAAGTACATCCATTTTTTGCCATAACCCTCTCTACTTTCTTGCACATGCTATGTGGGTGAAATGATGATACCATGCCAACTTTAAACCTTTTCAGAGTTCATTTCAAATGCTTTTCAATTTCATGGTCTTATAGCTCAAAATAATAAGTAACTGCATGAAAATAACAAATGACCTCAGAAAGGGTTGAAAATTGATGATGTGGCTTTGAATGGTGCATTTTGAACATAGAAAAACTATGGAGTTCACATCAGTTCAAAAAAATGAAATCCCTTTGTAACAGACGAGTTTTGGGATGAAACCCTGATACTTCGATAGAGATTGTTCGTTTTGTACACAAAATGCATCCAAATTTTGCCGTAACCCTCTCTACTTTCTTGCACATGCTATGTGGGTGAATTGATGATACCATGCCAACTTTCAACCTTTTTAGAGTTCATTTCAAATTCTTTTCAATTTCATGGTCTTATAGCTGAAAATAATCACTAAATGCATGAAAAATAACAAATGAAGTCAGAAAGGGTTGAAAATTGATGATGTGGCTTTGAATGGTGCATTTTTAACACAGAAAAACTACGGATTTCAAATAAGTTCAAAAAAATAACAGACGAGTTTCGTAATGAAACCCTGATACTTCGAAAGAGATTGTCCGTTTTGTACACGAAGTACATCCATTTTTTGCCATAACCCTCTCTACTTTCTTGCACATTCTATGTGGGTGAAATGATGATACCATGCCAACTTTCAACCTTTTTAGAGTTCATTTCAAATTCTTTTCAATTTCATGGTCTTATAGCTCAAAATAATCACTAAATGCATGAAAAATAACAAATGAAGTCAGAAAGGGTTGAAAATTGATGATGTGGCTTTGAATGGTGCATTTTGAACACAGAAAAAATACAGATTTCAAATAAGTTCAAAAAAATGAAATCCCTTTGTAACAGACGAGTTTCGTGATGAAACCCTGATACTTCGAAAGAGATTGTCCATTTTGTACACGAAGTACATCCATTTTTTGCCATAACCCTCTCTACTTTCTTGCACATGCTATGTGGGTGAAATGATGATACCATGCCAACTTTAAACCTTTTCAGAGTTCATTTCAAATGCTTTTCAATTTCATGGTCTTATAGCTCAAAATAATCAGTAACTGCATGAAAATAACAAATGACCTCAGAAAGGGTTGAAAATTGATGATGTGGCTTTGAATGGTGCATTTTGAACATAGAAAAACTATGGAGTTCACATCAGTTCAAAAAAATGAAATACCTTTGTAACAGACGAGTTTTGGGATGAAACCCTGATACTTCGATAGAGATTGTTCGTTTTGTACACAAAATGCATCCAAATTTTGCCGTAACCCTCTCTACTTTCTTGCACATGCTATGTGGGTGAATTGATGATACCATGCCAACTTTCAACCTTTTTAGAGTTCATTTCAAATTCTTTTCAATTTCATGGTCTTATAGCTGAAAATAATCACTAAATGCATGAAAAATAACAAATGAAGTCAGAAAGGGTTGAAAATTGATGATGTGGCTTTGAATGGTGCATTTTTAACACAGAAAAACTACGGATTTCAAATAAGTTCAAAAAAATAACAGACGAGTTTCGTAATGAAACCCTGATACTTCGAAAGAGATTGTCCGTTTTGTACACGAAGTACATCCATTTTTTGCCATAACCCTCTCTACTTTCTTGCAGATTCTATGTGGGTGAAATGATGATACCATGCCAACTTTCAACTTTTTCAGAGTTCATTTCCAATGCTTTTCAATTTCATGGTCTTATAGCTCAAAATAATCAGTAAATGCATGAAAAATAACAAATGAAGTCAGAAAGGGTTGAAAATTGATGATGTGGCTTTGAATGGTGCATTTTGAACAAAGAAAAACTATGGAGTTCAAATAAGTTCAAAAAAATGAAATCCATTTGTAACAGACAAGTTTCGCGATGAAACCCTAATACTTCGAAAGAGATTGTCTGTTTTGTACACGAAGTGCATACATTTTTTTGCTGTAACCCTCTCTACTTTCTTGCGCATTCTATGTGGGTGAAATGATGATACCATGCCAACTTTCAACCTTTTCAGAGTTCATTTCAAATGCTTTTCAATTTCGTGGTCTTATAGCTCAAAATAATCAGTAACTGCATGAAAATAACAAATCAAGTCAGAAAGGGTTGAAAATTGATGGTGTGGCTTTGAATGGTGAATTTTAAACACAGAAAAACTATGGAGTTCAAATAAGTTTAAAAAATGAAATCCCTTTATAACAGACGAGTTTCGTGATGAAACCATGATACTTCGAGAGAGATTGTTAGTTTTGTACACGAAGCACATCCAGTTTTTCCCGTAACCCTCTCTACTTTCTTGGACATGCTATGTGGGTGAAATGATGATACCATGCCAACTTTCAACCTTTTTAGAGTTCATTTCAAATTCTTTTCAATTTCATGGTCTTATAGCTCAAAATAATCACTAAATGCATGAAAAATAACAAATGAAGTCAGAAAGGGTTGAAAATTGATGATGTGGCTTTGAATGGTGCATTTTGAACACAGAAAAACTACAGATTTCAAATAAGTTCAAAAAAATGAAATCCCTTTGTAACAGACGAGTTTCGAGATGAAACCCTGATACTTCGAAAGAGATTGTCCATTTTGTACACGAAGTACATCCATTTTTTGCCATAACCCTCTCTACTTTCTTGCACATGCTATGTGGGTGAAATGATGATACCATGCCAACTTTAAACCTTTTCAGAGTTCATTTCAAATGCTTTTCAATTTCATGGTCTTATAGCTCAAAATAATCAGTAACTGCATGAAAATAACAAATGACCTCAGAAAGGGTTGAAAATTGATGATGTGGCTTTGAATGGTGCATTTTGAACACAGAAAAACTATGGAGTTAAAATTAGTTCAAAAAAATGAAATCCCTTTATAACAGACGAGTTTCGTGATGAAACCCTGATATTTCGAGAGAGATTGTTCGTTTTGTACACGAAGTGCATCCAGTTTTTGCCGTAACCCTCTCTAATTTCTTGCACATGCTATGTGGGTGAAATGATGATACCATGCCAACCTAACCTTTTCAGAGTTCATTTCAAATTCTTTTCGATTTCATGGTCTTATAGCTCAAAATAATCACTAAATGCATGAAAAATAACAAATGAAGTCAGAAAGGGTTGAAAATTGATGATGTGGCTTTGAATGGTGCATTTTGAACATAGGAAAACTACGGATTTCAAATAAGTTCAAAAAAGTGAAATCCCTTTGTAATAGACGAGTTTCCTGATGAAACCCTGATAATTCGAAAGAGATTGTCCGTTTTGTACACGAAGTACATCCATTTTTTGCCATAACCCTCTCTACTTTCTTGCACATTCTATGTGGGTGAAATGATGATACCATGCCAACTTTCAACCTTTTTAGAGTTCATTTCAAATTCTTTTCAATTTCATGGTCTTATAGCTCAAAATAATCACTAAATGCATGAAAAATAACAAATGAAGTCAGAAAGGGTTGAAAATTGATGATGTGGCTTTGAATGGTGCATTTTGAACACAGAAAAAATACAGATTTCAAATAAGTTCAAAAAAATGAAATCCCTTTGTAACAGACGAGTTTCGTGATGAAACCCTGATACTTCGAAAGAGATTGTCCATTTTGTACACGAAGTACATCCATTTTTTGCCATAACCCTCTCTACTTTCTTGCACATGCTATGTGGGTGAAATGATGATACCATGCCAACTTTAAACCTTTTCAGAGTTCATTTCAAATGCTTTTCAATTTCATGGTCTTATAGCTCAAAATAATCAGTAACTGCATGAAAATAACAAATGACCTCAGAAAGGGTTGAAAATTGATGATGTGGCTTTGAATGGTGCATTTTGAACATAGAAAAACTATGGAGTTCACATCAGTTCAAAAAAATGAAATCCCTTTGTAACAGACGAGTTTTGGGATGAAACCCTGATACTTCGATAGAGATTGTTCGTTTTGTACACAAAATGCATCCAAATTTTGCCGTAACCCTCTCTACTTTCTTGCACATGCTATGTGGGTGAATTGATGATACCATGCCAACTTTCAACCTTTTTAGAGTTCATTTCAAATTCTTTTCAATTTCATGGTCTTATAGCTGAAAATAATCACTAAATGCATGAAAAATAACAAATGAAGTCAGAAAGGGTTGAAAATTGATGATGTGGCTTTGAATGGTGCATTTTTAACACAGAAAAACTACGGATTTCAAATAAGTTCAAAAAAATAACAGACGAGTTTCGTAATGAAACCCTGATACTTCGAAAGAGATTGTCCGTTTTGTACATGAAGTACATCCATTTTTTGCCATAACCCTCTCTACTTTCTTGCAGATTCTATGTGGGTGAAATGATGATACCATGCCAACTTTCAACTTTTTCAGAGTTCATTTCCAATGCTTTTCAATTTCATGGTCTTATAGCTCAAAATAATCAGTAAATGCATGAAAAATAACAAATGAAGTCAGAAAGGGTTGAAAATTGATGATGTGGCTTTGAATGGTGCATTTTGAACACAGAAAAACTATGGAGTTCAAATAAGTTCAAAAAAATGAAATCCATTTGTAACAGACAAGTTTCGCGATGAAACCCTAATACTTCGAAAGAGATTGTCTGTTTTGTACACGAAGTGCATACATTTTTTTGCTGTAACCCTCTCTACTTTCTTGCACATTCTATGTGGGTGAAATGATGATACCATGCCAACTTTCAACCTTTTCAGAGTTCATTTCAAATGCTTTTCAATTTCGTGGTCTTATAGCTCAAAATAATCAGTAACTGCATGAAAATAACAAATCAAGTCAGAAAGGGTTGAAAATTGATGGTGTGGCTTTGAATGGTGAATTTTAAACACAGAAAAACTATGGAGTTCAAATAAGTTTAAAAAATGAAATCCCTTTATAACAGACGAGTTTTGTGATGAAACCATGATACTTCGAGAGAGATTGTTAGTTTTGTACACGAAGCACATCCAGTTTTTGCCGTAACCCTCTCTACTTTCTTGGACATGCTATGTGGGTGAAATGATGATACCATGCCAACTTTCAACCTTTTTAGAGTTCATTTCAAATTCTTTTCAATTTCATGGTCTTATAGCTCAAAATAATCACTAAATGCATGAAAAATAACAAATGAAGTCAGAAAGGGTTGAAAATTGATGATGTGGCTTTGAATGGTGCATTTTGAACACAGAAAAACTACAGATTTCAAATAAGTTCAAAAAAATGAAATCCCTTTGTAACAGACGAGTTTCGAGATGAAACCCTGATACTTCGACAGAGATTGTCCATTTTGTACACGAAGTACATCCATTTTTTGCCATAACCCTCTCTACTTTCTTGCACATGCTATGTGGGTGAAATGATGATACCATGCCAACTTTAAACCTTTTCAGAGTTCATTTCAAATGCTTTTCAATTTCATGGTCTTATAGCTCAAAATAATCAGTAACTGCATGAAAATAACAAATGACCTCAGAAAGGGTTGAAAATTGATGATGTGGCTTTGAATGGTGCATTTTGAACACAGAAAAACTATGGAGTTAAAATTAGTTCAAAAAAATGAAATCCCTTTATAACAGACGAGTTTCGTGATGAAACCCTGATATTTCGAGAGAGATTGTTCGTTTTGTACACGAAGTGCATCCAGTTTTTGCCGTAACCCTCTCTAATTTCTTGCACATGCTATGTGGGTGAAATGATGATACCATGCCAACCTAACCTTTTCAGAGTTCATTTCAAATTCTTTTCGATTTCATGGTCTTATAGCTCAAAATAATCACTAAATGCATGAAAAATAACAAATGAAGTCAGAAAGGGTTGAAAATTGATGATGTGGCTTTGAATGGTGCATTTTGAACATAGGAAAACTACGGATTTCAAATAAGTTCAAAAAAGTGAAATCCCTTTGTAATAGACGAGTTTCCTGATGAAACCCTGATAATTCGAAAGAGATTGTCCGTTTTGTACACGAAGTACATCCATTTTTTGCCATAACCCTCTCTACTTTCTTGGACATTCTATGTGGGTGAAATGATGATACCATGCCAACTTTCAACTTTTTCAGAGTTAATTTCAAATGCTTTTCAATTTCATGGTCTTATAGCTCAAAATAATCAGTAAATGCATGAAAAATAACAAATGAAGTCAGAAAGGGTTGAAAATTGATGATGTGGCTTTGAATGGTGCATTTTGAACACAAAAAAACTATGGAGTTCAAATAAGTTCAAAAAAATGAAATCCCATTGTAACAGACGAGTTTCGTGATGAAACCCTAATACTTCGAAAGAGATTGTCCGTTTTGTACACGAAGTGCATACATTTTTTTGCTGTAACCCTCTCTACTTTTTGCACATTCTATGTGGGTGAAATGTTGATACCATGCCAACTTTCAACCTTTTCAGAGTTCATTTCAAATGCTGTTCAATTTTGTGGTCTTATAGCTCAAAATAATCAGTAACTGCATGAAAAATAACCAATGAACTAAGGAAGGGTTGAAAATTGATAATGTGGCTTTGAATGGTGCATTTTGAACACAGAAAAACTATGGAGTTCAAATAAGTTCAAAAAAATGAAATGCCTTTGTAACAGACGAGTTTCGTGATGAAACCCTAATACTACGAAAGAGATTGTTCGTTTTGTACACGAAGTGCATCCATTTTTTGCCATAACCCTCTCTACTTTCTTGCACATTCTATGTGGGTGAAATGATGATACCATGCCAACTTTCAACTTTTTCAGAGATCATTTCAAATGCTTTTCAATTTCATGGTCTTCTAGCTCAAAATAATCAATAAATGCATGAAAAATAACAAATGAAGTCAGAAAGGGTTGAAAATTGATGATGTGGCTTTGAATGGCGCATTTTGAACACAGAAAAACTATGGAGTTCAAATAATTTCAAAAAATGAAATCCCTTTGTAACAGACGAGTTTCGTGATGAAACCCTGATACTTTGAAAGAGATTGTCCGTTATGTACACGAAGTGCATCCATTCTTTGCTATAACCCTCTCTACTTTCTTGCACATGCTATGTGGGTGAAATGATGATACCATGCCAACTTTAAACCTTTTCAGAGTTCGTTTCAAATGCTTTTCAATTTCATTGTCTCAAAGCTCAAAATAATCAGCAACAACATGAAAATAACAAATGAAGTCAGAAAGGGTTGAAAATTGATGATGTGGCTTTGAATGGTGCATTTTGAACACAGAAAAACTATGGAGTTCAAATAAGTTCAAAAAATGAAATCCCTTTATAACAGACGAGTTTCGTGATGAAACCTTGATACTTCGAAAGAGATTGTTCGTTTTGTACATGAAGTGCATCCAAATTTTGCCGTAACCCTATCTACTTTGTTGCACATGCTATGTGGGTGAAATGATGATACCATGCCAACTTAACCTTTTCAGAGTTCATTTCAAATTCGTTTCGATTTCATGGTCTTATAGCTCAAGATAATCACTAAATGCATGAAAAATAACAAATGAAGTCAGAAAGGGTTCAAAATTGATGATGTGCCTTTGAATGGTGCATTTTGAACATAGGAAAACTACGAATTTCAAATAAGTTCAAAAAATGAAATCCCTTTGTAACAGACGAGTTTCGTGATGAAACCCTGATACTTCGAAAGAGACTGTCCGTTTTGTAGACGAAGTGCATCCAGTTTTTGCCGTAAGCCTCTCTACTTTCTTGCACATGCTATGTGGGTGAAATGATGATACCATGCCAACTTTAAACCTTTTCAGAGTTCATTTCAAATGCTTTTCAATTTCATGGACTTATAACTCAAAATAATCATTAAGTGCATGAAAAATAACAAATGAACTCAGAAAAGGTTGAAAATTGATAATGTGGCTTTGAATGGTGCATTTTGAACACAGAAAAACTATGGAGTTCAAATAAGTTCAAAAAATTGAAATGCCTTTGTAACAGACGAGTTTCGTGATGAAACCCTAATACTACGAAAGAGATTGTTTGTTTTGTACAAGAAGTGCATCCATTTTTTGCCATAACTCTCTCTACTTTCTTGCACATTCTATGTGGGTGAAATGATGATACCATGCCAACTATAAACCTTTTCAGAGATCATTTCAAATGCTTTTCAATTTCATGGTCTTGTAGCTCAAAATAATCAGTAAATGCATGAAAAATAACAAATGAAGTCAGAAAGGGTTGAAAATTGATGATGTGGCTTTGAATGGTGCATTTTGAACACAGAAAAACTATGGAGTTCAAATAAGTTCAAAAAAATGAAATCCCTTTGTAACAGACGAGTTTCGTGATGAAACCCTGATACTTTGAAAGAGATTGTCTGTTATGTACACGAAGTGCATCGATTCTTTGCTGTAACCCTCTCTACATTCTTACACATTCTATGTGGGTGAAATGATGATACCATGCCAACTTTAAATCTTTTCAGAGTTCATTTCAAATGCTTTTCAATTTGATGGTCTTATAGCTCAAAATAATAAGTTACTGCATGAAAATAACAAATGAAGTCAGAAAGGGTTGAAAATTGATGATGTGGCTTTGAATGGCGCATTTTGAACACAGAAAAACTATGGAGTTCAAATAATTTCAAAAAAATGAAATCCCTTTGTAACAGACGAGTTTCGTGATGTAACCCTGATACTTCAAAAGAGATTGTTCGTTTTGTACATGAAATGCATCCTGTTTTTGCCGTAACCCTCTCTACTTTCTTGCACATGCTATGTGGGTGAAATGATGATACCATGCCAACTTTAAACCTTTTCAGAGTTCGTTTCAAATGGTTTTCAATTTCATTGTCTCACAGCTCAAAATAATCAGCAACAACATGAAAATAACAAATCAAGTCAGAAAGGGTTGAAAATTGATGATGTGGCTTTGAATGGTGCATTTTGAACACAAAAAAACTATGGAGTTCAAATAAGTTCAAAAAAATGAAATCCCTTTATAACAGACGAGTTTCGTGATGAAACCCTGATACTTCGAAAGAGATTGTTCGTTTTGTACATGAAGTGCATCCAAATTTTGCCGTAACCCTCTCTACTTTCTTGCACATGCTATGTGGGTGAATTGATGATACCATGCCAACTATCAACCTTTTCAGACTTCATTTCAAATGCTTTTCAATTTCATGGTCTTATAGCTCAAAATAATCAGTAACTGCATGAAAATAACAAATGAAGTCAGAAAGGGTTGAAAATTGATCATGTGGCTTTGAATGGTGCATTTTGAACACATAAAAACTATGGAGCTCAAATAAGTTCAAAATAATGAAATCCCTTTGTAACATTCCAGTTTCGTGACGAAACCCCGATACTTCGAAGGAGATTGTCCGTTTTGTACACGAAGTGGATCCAGTTTTTGCCGTAACCCTCTCTACTTTCTTGCACATGCTATGTGGGTGAAATGATAATACCATGCCAACTTTAAACTTTTTCAGCGTTCATTTCAAATGCTTTTCAATTTCATGGTCTTATAGCTCAAAATAATCAGTAACTGCATGAAAATAACAAATGACCTCAGAAAGGGTTGAAAATTGATGATGTGGCTTTGAATGGTGCATTTTGAACACAGAAAAACTATGGAGTTAAAATTAGTTCAAAGAAATGAAATCCCTTTATAACAGACGAGTTTCGTGATGAAACCTTGATACTTCGAGAGAGATTGTTCGTTTTGTACACGAAGTGCATCCAGTTTTTGCCGACACCCTCTCTACTTTCTTGCATATGCTATGTGTGTGAAATGATGAGACCATGCCAACTTTCAACCTTTTCAGAGTTCATTTCAAATTCTTTTCAATTTCATGGTCTTATAACTCAAAATAATCATTAAATGCATGAAAAATAACAAATGAAGTCAGAAAGGGTTGAAAATAGATAATGTGGCTTTGAATGGTGCATTTTGAACATAGAAAAACTATGGAGTTCAAATAAGTTCAAAAAAATGAAATCCCTTTGTAACAGACGAGTTTTGGGATGAAACCCTGATACTTCGATAGAGATTGTTCGTTTTGTACACGAAGTGCATCCAAATTTTGCCGTAACCCTCTCTACTTTCTTGCACATGATATGTGGGTGAATTGATGATACCATGCCAACTTTCAACCTTTTTAGAGTTCATTTCAAATTCTTTTCAATTTCATGGTCTGATAGGTGAAAATAATCACTAAATGCATGAAAAATAACAAATGAAGTCAGAAAGGGTTGAAAATTGATGATGTGGCTTTGAATGGTGCATTTTGAACACAGAAAAACTACGGATTTCAAATAAGTTCAAAAAAATAACAGACGAGTTTCATAATGAAACCCTGATACTTCGAAAGAGATTGTCCGTTTCATGGTCTTATAGCTCAAAATAATCAGTAAATCTATGAAAAATAACAAATGAAGTCAGAAAGGGTTGAAAATTGACGATGTGGCTTTGAATGGTGCATTTTGAATACAGAAAAACTATGGAGTTCAAATAATTTCAAAAAAATGAAATCCATTTGTAACAGACGAGTTTCATGATGAAACCCTAATACTTCGAAAGGGATTGTCCGTTTTGTACACGAAGTGCATACATTTTTTTGCTATAACCCTCTCTACTTTCTTGCACATTCTATGCGGGTGAAATGATGATACCATGCCAACTTTCAACCTTTTCAGAGTTCATTTCAAATGCTTTTCAATTTCGTGGTCTTATAGCTCAAAATAATCAGTAACTGCATGAAAATAACAAATGAAGTCAGAAAGGGTTGAAAATTGATGATGTGGCTTTGAATGGTGCATTTTGAACACATAAAAACTATGGAGTTCAAATAAGTTCAAAAAATGAAGTCCCTTTATAACAGACGAGTTTCGTGATGAAACCATGATACTTCGAGAGAGATTGTTCATTTTGTACACGAAGCGCATCCAGTATTTGCCGTAACCCTCTCTACTTTCTTGGACATGCTATGTGGGTGAATTGATGATACCATGCCAACTTTCAACCTTTTTAGAGTTCATTTCAAATTCTTTTCAATTTCATGGTCTTATAGCTCAAAATAATCACTAAATGCATGAAAAATAACAAATGAAGTCAAAGGGTTGAAAATTGATGATGTGGCTTTGAATGGTGCATTTTGAACACAGAAAAACCACAGATTTCAAATAAGTTCAAAAAAATGAAATCCCTTTGTAACATACGAGTTTCGTGATGAAACCCTAATACTTCGAAAGAGATTGTCCGTTTTGTACACGAAGTGCATACATTTTTTTGCTGTAACCCTCTCCACTTTCTTGCACATTCTATGCGGGTGAAATGATGATACCATGCCAACTTTCAACCTTTTCAGAGTTCATTTCAAATGCTTTTCAATTTCGTGGTCTTATAGCTCAAAATAATCAGTAACTGCATGAAAATAACAAATGAAGTCAGAAAGGGTTGAAAATTGATGATGTGGCTTTGAATGGTGCATTTTGAACACATAAAAACTATGGAGTTCAAATAAGTTCAAAAAATGAAATCCCTTTATAACAGACGAGTTTCGTGATGAAACCATGATACTTCGAGAGAGATTGTTCATTTTGTACACGAAGCGCATCCAGTATTTGCCGTAACCCTCTCTACTTTCTTGGACATGCTATGTGGGTGAATTGATGATACCATGCCAACTTTCAACCTTTTTAGAGTTCATTTCAAATTCTTTTCAATTTCATGGTCTTATAGCTCAAAATAATCACTAAATGCATGAAAAATAACAAATGAAGTCAAAGGGTTGAAAATTGATGATGTGGCTTTGAATGGTGCATTTTGAACACAGAAAAACTACAGATTTCAAATAAGTTCAAAAAAATGAAATCCCTTTGTAACATACGAGTTTCGTGATGAAACCCTGATACTTCGGAAGAGATTGTCCGTTTTGTACACGAAGTACATCCATTTTTTGCCATAACCCTCTCTACTTTCTTGCACATGCTATGTGGGTGAAATGATGATACCATGCCAACTTTAAACCTTTTCAGATTTCATTTCAAATGCTTTTTAATTTCATGGTCTTATAGCTCAAAATCATCAGTAACTGCATGAAAATAACAAATGACCTCAGAAAGGGTTGAAAATTGATGATGTGGCTTTGAATGGTGCATATTGAACACATAAAAACTATGGAGTTAAAATTAGTTCAAAAAAATGAAATCCCTTTATAACAGACGAGTTTCATGATGAAACCCTGATACTTCGAGAGAGATTGTTCGTTTTGTACACGAAGTGCATCCAGTTTTTGCCATAACCCTCTCTACTTTCTTGCATATGCTATGTGTGTGAAATGATGATACCATGCCAACTTTCAACCTTTTCAGAGTTCATTTCAAATGCTTTTCAATTTCACAGTTTTATAACTGAAAATAATCATTAAATGCATGAAAAATAACCAATGAAGTCAGAAAGGGTTGAAAATAGATAATGTGGCTTTGAATGGTGCATTTTGAACACAGAAAAACTATGGAGTTCAAATAAGTTCAAAAAATGAAATCCCTTTGTAACAGACGAGTTACGTGATGAAAACCCTGATGCTTCGAAAGAGATTGTTCGTTTTGTACACGAAGTGCATCCTGTTTTTGCCGTAACCCTCTCTACTTTCTTGCTCATGCTATGTGGGTGAAATGATGATACCATGCCAACTTTAAACCTTTTCAGAGTACATTTCAAATGCTTTTCAATTTCATGGTCTTATAGCTCAAAATAATCACTAAATACATGAAAAATAACAAATGAAGTCAGAAAGGGTTGAAATTTGATGATGTGGCTTTGAATGGTGCATTTTGAACACAAAAAAACTGTGGAGTTCAAATAAGTTCAAAAAAATGAAATCCCTTTGTAACAGACGAGTTTCGTGATGAAACCCTGATACTTCGAAAGAGATTGTTCTTTTTGTACACGAAGTGCATCCAATTTTTGCCGTAACCCTCTCTACTTTCTTTCACATGCTATGAGGGTGAAATGATGATACCATGCCAACTTTAAACCTTTCCAGAGTTCATTTCAAATGATTTTTGATTTCATGGTCTTATAGCTCAAAATAATCAGTAAATGCATGAAAAATAACAAATGAAGTCAGAAAGGGTTGAAAATTGATGATGTGGCTTTGAATGGAGCATTTTGAACACAGAAAAACTATGGAGTTCAAATAAGTTCAAAAAAATGAAATCCCTTTGTAACAGACGAGTTTCGTGATGAAGCCCTGATACTTCGAAAGAGATTGTCCATTTTGTACACGAAGTGCATCCATTTTTGGCTGTAACCCTCTCTACTTTCTTGCACATTCTATGTGAGTGAAATGATGATACCATGCCAACTTTCAACCTTTTCAGAGTTCATTTCAAATGCTTTTCGATTTCATGGTCTTATAAGTCAAAATAATCAGTAACTGCATGAAAATAACAGATGAAGTCAGAAAGAGTTGAAAATTGATGATGTGGCTTTGAATGGTGCATTTTGAACATGGAAAAACTATGGAGTTCAAATAAGTTCAAAAAAATGAAATACCTTTGTAACTGACGAGTTTCGTGATGAAACCCTGATACTTCAAAAGAGATTGTTCGTTTTGTACACGAAGTGCATCCAGTTTTTGGCGTAACCCTCTCTACTTTCTTGCACATGCTATGTGAGTGAAATGATGATACCATGACAACTTTCAGCCATTTCAGAGTTCATTTCAAATAATTTTCAATTTCATGGTCTCACAACTCAAAATAATTAGTAAGAGCATGAAAATAACAAATGAAGTTAGAAAGGGTTGAAAATTGATGATGTGGCTTTGAATGGTGCATTTTGAACGCAGAAAAACTATGGAGTTCAAATAAGTTCAAAAAAAATGAAATCCCATTGTAACAGACGAGTTTCGTTATGAAACCCTGATACTTCGAAAGAGATTGTTCGTTTTGTACAGGAAGTGCATCTAGTTTTTGCCGTAACCCTCTCTACTTTCTTTCACATGCTATGTGGGTGAAATGATGATACCATGCCAACTTTAAACCTTTTCAGAATTCATTTCAAATGCTTTTCATGGTCTTACAACTCAAAATAATCAGTAAATGCATGAAAATAACAAATGAACTTAGAAAGGGTTGAAAATTGATGATGTGGCTTTGAATGGTGCATTTAGAACACAGAAAAACTATGGAGTTCAAATAAGTTCAAAAAAATTAAATACCTTTATAACAGACGAGTTTTGTGATGAAACCATGATACTTCAAAAGAGATTGTTCGTTTTCTATACGAAGTGCATCCAAATTTTGCCGTAACCCTCTCTACTTTCTTGCACATGCTATGTGGGTGAAATGATGATACCATGCCAACTTTCAACCTTTTCAAAGTTCATTTCAAATTCTTTTCAATTTCATGGTCTTATAACTCAAAATAATCATTAAATGCATGAAAATAACAAATGAAGTCAGAAAGGGTTGAAAATTGATAATATGGCTTTGAATGGTGAATTTTGAACACAGAAAAACTATGGAGTTCAAATAAGTTCAAAAAAATGAAATCCCTTTGTAACAGACGAGTTTCGTGATGAAACCCTGATACTTCGAAAGAGATTGTCCGTTTTGTACACGAAGTGCATCCATTTTTTGCTGTAACCCTCTCTACTTTCTTGCACATTCTATGTGGGTGACATGATGATACCATGCCAACTTTCAACCTTTTCAGAGTTCATTTCAAATGCTTTTCAATTTCATGGTCTTATAGCTCAAAATAATCAATAATTGCATGAAAATAACAAATGAAGTCAGAAAGTGTTGATGATGTGGCTTTGAATGGTGCATTTTGAACACAGAAAAAGTGTGGAGTTAGAATAAGTTCAAAAAAATGGAATCTCTTTGTAACAGACAAGTTTCGTGATGAAAGCCTGATACTTCGAAAGAGATTGTTCGTTTTGTACACAAAGTGCATCCAGTTTTTGCCGTAACCCTCTCTACTTTCATGCACATGTTATGTGGGTGAAATGATGATACCATGCCAACTTTCAACCTTTTCAGAGTTCATTTCAAATGCTTTTCAATTTCTTGGTCTTATAACTCAAAATAATCATTAAATGCATGAAAAATAACAAATGAAGTCAGAAAGGGTTGCAAATTGATAATGTGGCTTTGAATGGTGCATTTTAAACACAGAAAAACTATGGAGTTCAAATGAGTTAAAAAATGAAATGCCTTTGTAACAGACGAGTTTCGTGATGAAATCTTGATAATTCGAAAGAGATTGTCCGTTTTGTACACGAAGTCCATTCATTTTTTGCCATAACCCTCCCTACTTTCTTGCACATTCTATGTGGGTGAAATGATGATACCATGCCAAGTTTCAAATTTTTCAGAGTTCATTTCAAATGCTTTTCAATTTCATGGTCTTATAGCTCAAAATAATCAGTAAATGCATGAAAAATAACAAATGAAGTCAGAAAGGGTTGAAAATTGATGATGTGGCTTTGAATGGTGCATTTTGAACACAGAAAAACTATGGAGTTCAAATAAGTTCAAAAAAATGAAATCCCTTTGTAACAGACGAGTTTCGTGATGAAACCTTGATACTTCGAAAGAGATTGTCCGTTTTGTACATGAAGTGCATCCAGTTTTTGCCGTAACCCTCTCTATTTTCTTGCACATGCTATGTGGGTGAAATGATGATACCATGCCAACTTTAAACCTTTTCAGAGTTCATTTCAAATGCTTTTTAATTTCATGGTCTTATAGCTCAAAATCATCAGTAACTGCATGAAAATAACAAATGACCTCAGAAAGGGTTGAAAATTGATGATGTGGCTTTGAATGGTGCATATTGAACACATAAAAACTATGGAGTTAAAATTAGTTCAAAAAAATGAAATCCCTTTATAACAGACGAGTTTCATGATGAAACCCTGATACTTCGAGAGAGATTGTTCGTTTTGTACACGAAGTGCATCCAGTTTTTGCCATAACCCTCTCTACTTTCCTGCATATGCTATGTGTGTGAAATGATGATACCATGCCAACTTTCAACCTTTTCAGAGTTCATTTCAAATGCTTTTCAATTTCACAGTTTTATAACTGAAAATAATCATTAAATGCATGAAAAATAACAAATGAAGTCAGAAAGGGTTGAAAATAGATAATGTGGCTTTGAATGGTGCATTTTGAACACAGAAAAACTATGGAGTTCAAATAAGTTCAAAAAATGAAATCCCTTTGTAACAGACGAGTTACGTGATGAAAACCCTGATGCTTCGAAAGAGATTGTTCGTTTTGTACACGAAGTGCATCCTGTTTTTGCCGTAACCCTCTCTACTTTCTTGCTCATGCTATGTGGGTGAAATGATGATACCATGCCAACTTTAAACCTTTTCAGAGTACATTTCAAATGCTTTTCAATTTCATGGTCTTATAGCTCAAAATAATCACTAAATACATGAAAAATAACAAATGAAGTCAGAAAGGGTTGAAATTTGATGATGTGGCTTTGAATGGTGCATTTTGAACACAAAAAAACTGTGGAGTTCAAATAAGTTCAAAAAAATGAAATCCCTTTGTAACAGACGAGTTTCGTGATGAAACCCTGATACTTCGAAAGAGATTGTTCTTTTTGTACACGAAGTGCATCCAATTTTTGCCGTAACCCTCTCTACTTTCTTTCACATGCTATGAGGGTGAAATGATGATACCATGCCAACTTTAAACCTTTCCAGAGTTCATTTCAAATGATTTTTGATTTCATGGTCTTATAGCTCAAAATAATCAGTAAATGCATGAAAAATAACAAATGAAGTCAGAAAGGGTTGAAAATTGATGATGTGGCTTTGAATGGAGCATTTTGAACACAGAAAAACTATGGAGTTCAAATAAGTTCAAAAAAATGAAATCCCTTTGTAATAGACGAGTTTCGTGATGAAGCCCTGATACTTCGAAAGAGATTGTCCATTTTGTACACGAAGTGCATCCATTTTTGGCTGTAACCCTCTCTACTTTCTTGCACATTCTATGTGAGTGAGATGATGATACCATGCCAACTTTCAACCTTTTCAGAGTTCATTTCAAATGCTTTTCGATTTCATGGTCTTATAAGTCAAAATAATCAATAACTGCATGAAAATAACAAATGAAGTCAGAAAGAGTTGAAAATTGATGATGTGGCTTTGAATGGTGCATTTTGAACATGGAAAAACTATGGAGTTCAAATAAGTTCAAAAAAATGAAATACCTTTGTAACTGACGAGTTTCGGGATGAAACCCTGATACTTCAAAAGAGATTGTTCGTTTTGTACACGAAGTGCATCCAGTTTTTGGCGTAACCCTCTCTACTTTCTTGCACATGCTATGTGAGTGAAATGATGATACCATGACAACTTTCAGCCATTTCAGAGTTCATTTCAAATACTTTTCAATTTCATGGTCTCGCAACTCAAAATAATTAGTAAGAGCATGAAAATAACAAATGAAGTTAGAAAGGGTTGAAAATTGATGATGTGGCTTTGAATGGTGCATTTTGAACGCAGAAAAACTATGGAGTTCAAATAAGTTCAAAAAAAATGAAATCCCATTGTAACAGACGAGTTTCGTTATGAAACCCTGATACTTCGAAAGAGATTGTTCGTTTTGTACAGGAAGTGCATCTAGTTTTTGCCGTAACCCTCTCTACTTTCTTTCACATGCTATGTGGGTGAAATGATGATACCATGCCAACTTTAAACCTTTTCAGAGTTCATTTCAAATGCTTTTCATGGTCTTACAACTCAAAATAATCAGTAAATGCATGAAAATAACAAATGAACTTAGAAAGGGTTGAAAATTGATGATGTGGCTTTGAATGGTGCATTTAGAACACAGAAAAACTATGGAGTTCAAATAAGTTCAAAAAAAATGAAATACCTTTATAACAGACGAGTTTTGTGATGAAACCATGATACTTCAAAAGAGATTGTTCGTTTTCTATACGAAGTGCATCCAAATTTTGCCGTAACCCTCTCTACTTTCTTGCACATGCTATGTGGGTGAAATGATGATACCATGCCAACTTTCAACCTTTTCAAAGTTCATTTCAAATTCTTTTCAATTTCATGGTCTTATAACTCAAAATAATCATTAAATGCATGAAAATAACAAATGAAGTCAGAAAGGGTTGAAAATTGATAATGTGGCTTTGAATGGTGAATTTTGAACACAGAAAAACTATGGAGTTCAAATAAGTTCAAAAAAATGAAATCCCTTTGTAACAGACGAGTTTCGTGATGAAACCCTGATACTTCGAAAGAGATTGTTCTTTTTGTACACGAAGTGCATCCAATTTTTGCCGTAACCCTCTCTACTTTCTTTCACATGCTATGAGGGTGAAATGATGATACCATGCCAACTTTAAACCTTTCCAGAGTTCATTTCAAATGATTTTTGATTTCATGGTCTTATAGCTCAAAATAATCAGTAAATGCATGAAAAATAACAAATGAAGTCAGAAAGGGTTGAAAATTGATGATGTGGCTTTGAATGGAGCATTTTGAACACAGAAAAACTATGGAGTTCAAATAAGTTCAAAAAAATGAAATCCCTTTGTAATAGACGAGTTTCGTGATGAAGCCCTGATACTTCGAAAGAGATTGTCCATTTTGTACACGAAGTGCATCCATTTTTGGCTGTAACCCTCTCTACTTTCTTGCACATTCTATGTGAGTGAGATGATGATACCATGCCAACTTTCAACCTTTTCAGAGTTCATTTCAAATGCTTTTCGATTTCATGGTCTTATAAGTCAAAATAATCAGTAACTGCATGAAAATAACAAATGAAGTCAGAAAGAGTTGAAAATTGATGATGTGGCTTTGAATGGTGCATTTTGAACATGGAAAAACTATGGAGTTCAAATAAGTTCAAAAAAATGAAATACCTTTGTAACTGACGAGTTTCGGGATGAAACCCTGATACTTCAAAAGAGATTGTTCGTTTTGTACACGAAGTGCATCCAGTTTTTGGCGTAACCCTCTCTACTTTCTTGCACATGCTATGTGAGTGAAATGATGATACCATGACAACTTTCAGCCATTTCAGAGTTCATTTCAAATACTTTTCAATTTCATGGTCTCGCAACTCAAAATAATTAGTAAGAGCATGAAAATAACAAATGAAGTTAGAAAGGGTTGAAAATTGATGATGTGGCTTTGAATGGTGCATTTTGAACGCAGAAAAACTATGGAGTTCAAATAAGTTCAAAAAAAATGAAATCCCATTGTAACAGACGAGTTTCGTTATGAAACCCTGATACTTCGAAAGAGATTGTTCGTTTTGTACAGGAAGTGCATCTAGTTTTTGCCGTAACCCTCTCTACTTTCTTTCACATGCTATGTGGGTGAAATGATGATACCATGCCAACTTTAAACCTTTTCAGAGTTCATTTCAAATGCTTTTCATGGTCTTACAACTCAAAATAATCAGTAAATGCATGAAAATAACAAATGAACTTAGAAAGGGTTGAAAATTGATGATGTGGCTTTGAATGGTGCATTTAGAACACAGAAAAACTATGGAGTTCAAATAAGTTCAAAAAAATGAAATACCTTTATAACAGACGAGTTTTGTGATGAAACCATGATACTTCAAAAGAGATTGTTCGTTTTCTATACGAAGTGCATCCAAATTTTGCCGTAACCCTCTCTACTTTCTTGCACATGCTATGTGGGTGAAATGATGATACCATGCCAACTTTCAACCTTTTCAAAGTTCATTTCAAATTCTTTTCAATTTCATGGTCTTATAACTCAAAATAATCATTAAATGCATGAAAATAACAAATGAAGTCAGAAAGGGTTGAAAATTGATAATGTGGCTTTGAATGGTGAATTTTGAACACAGAAAAACTATGGAGTTCAAATAAGTTCAAAAAAATGAAATCCCTTTGTAACAGACGAGTTTCGTGATGAAACCCTGATACTTCGAAAGAGATTGTCCGTTTTGTACACGAAGTGCATCCATTTTTTGCTGTAACCCTCTCTACTTTCTTGCACATTCTATGTGGGTGACATGATGATACCATGCCAACTTTCAACCTTTTCAGAGTTCATTTCAAATGCTTTTCAATTTCATGGTCTTATAGCTCAAAATAATCAATAATTGCATGAAAATAACAAATGAAGTCAGAAAGTGTTGATGATGTGGCTTTGAATGGTGCATTTTGAACACAGAAAAAGTGTGGAGTTAGAATAAGTTCAAAAAAATGGAATCTCTTTGTAACAGACAAGTTTCGTGATGAAAGCCTGATACTTCGAAAGAGATTGTTCGTTTTGTACACAAAGTGCATCCAGTTTTTGCCGTAACCCTCTCTACTTTCATGCACATGTTATGTGGGTGAAATGATGATACCATGCCAACTTTCAACCTTTTCAGAGTTCATTTCAAATGCTTTTCAATTTCTTGGTCTTATAACTCAAAATAATCATTAAATGCATGAAAAATAACAAATGAAGTCAGAAAGGGTTGCAAATTGATAATGTGGCTTTGAATGGTGCATTTTAAACACAGAAAAACTATGGAGTTCAAATGAGTTAAAAAATGAAATGCCTTTGTAACAGACGAGTTTCGTGATGAAATCTTGATAATTCGAAAGAGATTGTCCGTTTTGTACACGAAGTCCATTCATTTTTTGCCATAACCCTCCCTACTTTCTTGCACATTCTATGTGGGTGAAATGATGATACCATGCCAAGTTTCAAATTTTTCAGAGTTCATTTCAAATGCTTTTCAATTTCATGGTCTTATAGCTCAAAATAATCAGTAAATGCATGAAAAATAACAAATGAAGTCAGAAAGGGTTGAAAATTGATGATGTGGCTTTGAATGGTGCATTTTGAACACAGAAAAACTATGGAGTTCAAATAAGTTCAAAAAAATGAAATCCCTTTGTAACAGACGAGTTTCGTGATGAAACCTTGATACTTCGAAAGAGATTGTCCGTTTTGTACATGAAGTGCATCCAGTTTTTGCCGTAACCCTCTCTATTTTCTTGCACATGCTATGTGGGTGAAATGATGATACCATGCCAACTTTAAACCTTTTCAGAGTTCATTTCAAATGCTTTTCAATTTCATCGTCTCACAGCTCAAAATAATCAATAACAGCATGAAAATAACAAATGAAGTCAGAAAGGGTTGAAAATTGATGATGTGGCTTTGAATGGTGCATTTTGAACACAGAAAAACTATGGAGTTCAAATAAGTTCAAAAAAATGAAATCCCTTTAGAACAGACGAGTTTCGTGATGAAACCTTGATACTTCGAAAGAGATTGTTCGTTTTGTACACGAAGTGCATCCAGTTTTTGCCGTAACCCTCTCTACTTTCTTGCGCATGCTATGTGGGTGAAATGATGATACCATGCCAACTTTCAACCTTTTCAGAGTTCATTTCAAATTCTTTTCAATTTCATGGTCTTATACTTAAAATAATCACTAAATGCATGAAAAATAACAAATGCAGTCAGAAAGGGTTGAAAATTGATGATGTGGCTTTGATTGGTGCATTTTGAACACAGAAAAACTATGGAGTTCAAATAAGTTAAAAAAAATGAAATCCCTTTGTAACAGACGAGTTTCGTGATGAAACTCTGATACTTCGAAAGAGATTGTTCGTTTTGTAGATGAAGTGCATCCAGTTTTTGCCGTAACCCTCTCTACTTTCTTTCACATGCTATGTGGGTGAAATGTGATACCATGCCAACTTTAAACCTTTTCAGAGTTCATTTCAAATGCTTTTCATTTTCAATGTCTTACAGCTCAAAATAATCATTAACTTCATGAAAATAAAAAATGAAGTCAGAAAGGGTTGAAAATTTATGATGTGGCTTTGAATGGTGCATTTTCAACACAGAAAAACTATGGACTTCAAATAAGTTCAAAAAAATGAAATCCCTTTATAACAGACGAGTTTCGTGATGAAACCCTGATACTTCGAAAGAGATTGTTCGTTTTGTATACGAAGTGCATCCAAATTTTGCTATAACCCTCTCTACTTTCTTGCACATGCTATGTGGGTGAAATGATGATACCATGCCAACTTTCAACCTTTTAAAAGTTCATTTCAAATTCTTTTCAATTTCATGGTCTTATAGCTCAAAATAATCACTAAATGCATGAAAAATAACAAATGAAGTCAGAAAGGGTTGAAAATTGATGATGTGGCTTTGAATGGTGCATTTTGAACACAGAAAAACTATGGAGTTCAAATAAGTTCAAAAAAATGAAATCCCTTTGTAACAGACGAGTTTTGTTGTGACGCCCGGATAATCAAGCTACAGTAAACCTTTGCTAATGAGGCCACGTCACCTCGATTACTATTGCTAATCTCGTGTTAGTTCGAAACCAATTATAATTCAAAATTCAAAATCAAGCAAATAATAAAAGTTTTCAAATATTAAAACTAAAATGTTCAATAAATAGTAGATATATCAGAGGCTATGATAAAAATTGTAAACACCATTATTGAAATTTGATAAATAACTTAAACAACCTCAAACAGTGGCTGAAAACATTATTTGATAACCTTTTTATTAATACAAAAGAATATGAAATGATATTTACCAAAAACTAGTTTTTGGTGGTAGGATATATTGTGGTATTATTTGTGGGCCAGCTCTCATATTTTACAAAACTCATTTGGTGCCCAAACAATTAGCCAAAACATAAAGGAATAATAAAAAGGACTAAAACTAAAACAAAAAAAAAGAAAAGAAAGAGAAAAGACCCCCCAGGGCACCAGCCCAACTGGGCCACGACCCACCAGGCCGGCCCACCCCACGGCCCAGTCGCCCCCCCCCCCCCCCCCCCCCACACTCCCTTAACCCCCCACCCGACAGAAACCCTAGCCCACTACTCCACTCCCCTCCCCTCGATTCCCCACGCCTCTCCCCCTCTCCCCAGATGGGATCTGGATCGGGGAAGTTTCCCCGGCCCCGTCGAACGCCGCCCGCCGCCCCAAGATCGCCGGATGCCTCCCCTTCCTCCACTCCTCCCCCTCTCCTCTCGATCCCATCTGGATCGGAGAGAGGCCCGACCCCGTCGCCGCTCGACGTCCCGGACGCCGCCGCCTGATGCCGTCACCGGACCCCGCCGCTGCCACGTCGCCCCGGAGCTCCCCCGCCGGCCTGCTTCCTCCTCCTCGTCGGCGCCAACGCGCCTCGCCATCCCCTTCTCTCCAACGCTGTGAGCGACCCCTCCTCTCCTCTCTGCCCCACTCGGCGCGCCTCTCTCTGTCGCCGCTCGCACGTTCGCCGAGCCCTGCCTGCAGTCACCCCGCGCTGGCCAAGCCCAGCGCGCGCACGCCCATGCCACCCTCGACCCGCTCCAATCCCAACTCGTCGCCGACCGCCACCATTGCTTGGCCCCGGCTCCGCCCGCTCCGCCTAGACTAACCGCAGCCACCCATCCGCCGCCTCCCCTGGTCGGTTTCGTGGTCGCCGGCGCCTGCGCTGCTAGTCATGCCCGAGGCCAGCGCCCGGGCTCGCCCCATCAGGCGCTCGTGCCCGCGCCCGTGTGCCCGGACGCCCGACCCGATAGACCCCAGTGGCCCTATGACAATGGGGCCCCACTCCAAAACGTTTTTTAACGAAATAAAAATAAATATATAATTAATTAATTAATAATTAAAATAGTTAACGAATTAAATAAGTTAATTAATCATGTTTTATTAATCTAATTAAGTAGATAGTTTAATTATACCCTAATTAGACTAATCAGTCAATGACGAATGGGACCCACACGTTAGTTGACCAGTCAACGCCTCTGTTGACTGCTGACGTCATGCTGATGTCAGCATCCACTGTTCTGGATAATGTTGAATTTGAATAATTAAATAAATCCTAAAAATAAATTAAATCTTTTAAAATTAATATAAAATAAACCATAGCTCGAATGGAAAAACTTTGTACATGAAAGTTGCTCAGAACGACGAGACGAATCCGGATACGCAGCCCGTTCGTCCGCCACACATCCCTAGCATAGCAAACACACAACTTTCCCCCTCCGGTTCATCTGTACGAAAACGCGAAACACCGGGAATACTTTCCCGGATGTTTCCCCCTTTCGCCGGTACCACCTATTGCCGCGTTAGGGCACACCTAGCACCGCGTATTGCCATGTTACGCTTTTGTGATGCTTTGTTTGCTCTGTATTCATTGTTTCTCCCCCTCTTCTCTCCGGTAGACTACAAGACGGACGTTGCTGCTGCCTCGATCGACTACGATGTTGACAACCCCTCCTTGCCAGAGCAACCAGGCAAGCCCCCCCCCCCCCTTGATCACCAGATATCGCCTATTCTTCTCTATACTGCTTGCATTAGAGTAGTGTAGCATGTTACTGTTCGATTACTCCTATTCTGTTGCATAGCCTGTCATTGTTGCTACAGTCATTGATACCCTACCCACAATCCTAAATGCTTAGTATAGGATGCTAGTTTATCATCATTGGCCCTACATTCTTGTCAGTCTGCCATGCTATACTATCGGGCGGTGATCACTCGGGAGGTGATCACGGGTATATACTATACTATACATACATACTATACAGATGGTGACTAAAGTCGGGTCAGCTCGTTGAGTACCCGCAAGTGATTCCGATGTGGGGGCTGGAAGGACAGGTAGCTCCATCCCGGTAGAGGTGGGCCTGGGTTCCCGACGGCCCCCGACTGTTACTTTGTGGCGGAGTGACTGGGCAGGTTGAGACCGCCTACGAGAGAGGTGGGCCCGGCCCTGCTCGGCGTTCGCGGATACTTAACACGCTTAATGAGATCTTGGTATTTGATCTGAGTCTTGTTACTAGCCTATACGCACTAACCAACTACGCGGGAACAGTTATGGGCACTCGGCGTCGTGGTATCAGCCGAAGCCTTCTTGACGTCAGCGACGGAGCGGCGCGCGCCGGATTGGACCGCGTAACGTGACTTCCTTTGTAATGGAGGTTGCTAGTTCTACTTCCGGCCGCCCTCGCAACGTGCAGGTGTGCAATGGGCAATGGGCCCAGACCCCTGCGCACATAGGATTTAGACCGGCGGGCTGACCTCTCTGTTGTGCCTAGGTGGGGCTGCGACGTGTTGATCTTCCGAGGCCGGGCATGACCCAGGAAAGTGTGTCTGGCCTAATGGGATCGAGCGTGTTGGGTTATGTGGTGCACCCCTGCAGGGAAGTTAATTTATTCGAATAGCCGTGATCTTCGGTAACAGGACGACTTGGAGTTGTACCTTGACCTTATGACAACTAGAACTGGATACTTAATAAAACACACCCTTACAAGTGCCAGATACAACCCGGTGATCGCTCTCTAATAGGGCGACGAGGAGAGGATCGCCGTGTAGGATTATGCTATGTGATGCTACTTGGAGGACTTCAATCTACCCTCTTCTACATGCTGTAAGACGGAGGCTGCCAGAAGCGTAGTCTTCGACAGGATTAGCTATCCCCCTCTTATTCTGGCATCGTGCAGTTCAGTCCACTGATATGGCCCTTTACACATATACCCATGCATAAGTAGAGTAGCTCCTTGCCTGCGAGTACTTTGGATGAGTACTCATGGTTTCTTTCTCCCCCTTTTCTCCCTTTCCCTTCTACCTGGTTGTCGCAACCAGATGTCGGAGCCCAGGAGCTAGACGCCACCGTCGACGACGAATCAGTGCCTACTACTACGTGCAGGCTGCTGACGACGACCAGGAGTAGTTTAGGAGGATCCTAGGCAGGAGGCCTGCGCCTCTTTCGATCTGTATCCCAGTTTGTGCTAGCCTTCTTAAGGCAAACTTGTTTAACTTATGTCTGTACTCAGATATTGTTGCTTCTGCTAACTCGTCTATGATCGAGCACTTGTATTCGAGCCCTCGAGGCCCCTGGCTTGTATTATGATGCTTGTATGACTTATTTATGTTTTTTTGAGTTGTGTTGTGATATCTTCCCGTGAGTCCCTGATCTTGATCGTACACGTTTGTGTGCATGATTAGTGTACGATTGAATCGGGGGCGTCACAAGTTGGTATTAGAGCCGACTGCTTGTAGGAATCCCCCTTCCACACACCTTGGCCGAAGTCGAGTCTAGAGTTTACAAAACTTTTACTAACATGGCTGTGTGGCCCATGGGCCCACATCGCCATTGGGTGGTATTAGGATCTTTTACTCCTTATCTATACTCTGGGACTCTGATCTCTCTTCTATTCGGGTTAAATGAATTTTGCTAAATCTAACATTAGGATCTCGTTAGCACTTTCACCCGGAGAGCACCTTATTACTGATGATCGTCTGCTACACGTGAAGACCCTGAAGATACTCTCCGCTGTTAACCCGAGAACTTGTGTTCATCGCGTTTGCAATTCCCCTTCCACCGTCAACCCTTATGGATAACTACTTACAGTTGTCATTCTTATATTCATCCCTAGTTGGTCTTGTTATTACAAGATACCCCGAAACACTCATCGTTGTTTCGATAATCCTTTAATCTTACTGCCTTGCTGTTCTTTGTCACCTGAATACCCATACGGATAATTCTCGCACTTATCGAGTATCCGCTCATCCCCCAGTTGTTCATGTGTTTCACAATGGTCTTCGAAATATTATTCGAGCCTCCAAAAATCCTTAGTAGCTTATTGCTCTACAATACATGACTACTTGCATGATGGATGCTTTCCATATGTCTGGCAATATTCGTTAGTATTCTTAGGCACCGTCATTTTGATCCTTTTGATTCAACATCAGTGTGAATGCACGCAATCATCAGTTGATCCTTTTAAATTATCTTTCCGGCTCAGACGTCATTTTAAACATGAGCTGGTTCTCAACCAATCCAATTGCCGTCGATTGTACCCCTAAGGCTATTCGACTTAACTATCCCTAATCAGAACATTGCTTCTGATCCCTTGATTTGAAAATCTTAATTCCTTTGCATTTGAGCTCTGGATTAGTCAGTTGTTTCTATAATCCACTTCCCTTGCATTGTTACTTCCTCTGGTTGTGTGCCGATGCTCACATCAGCTCTGTTATGGACCGGCAGATCCTTTAATGGATTTTATCCAACATCGCCCCTCATGTTCAATAACCTTGTGAGCCTTCCCTCGAATACATAATTCCTTTGTTAAATTGTATCATCTACTTTCTCAACCTTGCTCTACTTTCGAGCTTGTGATATTTACTCTTGAAACTTGTGGTATATGTTTCTAAGAAGCAAGTATGGGTTGAACATATGCCTTCTCTAAACCGTGTGAACCCGAAAGTTTTCACGAGTCATACTCTTCTGGTGCTTCGCCAGATAAAATTTCAACACTGCAACTTCTTCGAAGACGGGAAGTGAATGAAAGGTTATGCATTGAAGAAGTGGGAGTCGACCTTGAACTTTGTGTTCATGCCCATGGACATGATGTAGATCCTATCATGGAAACTTCTTGTAATAATAAATATTTCATTGATAAATATCATCTGGTAGCTGTGAATTGATCCTTTGCAACCGTGGTTCCGACCATGTTTGTTCTCCTTTGATTTTATTTCTCAGACAAGTTAAATTACTTGCCTTCTGCAGATCAGTACGCCTTCCCAACCTCTATTATGTTCTACCTTCGAGTATTACCCCCTGGTATCTCGAGAATATCCACCCATTGCACTTCATCTATGGAATTCTGACAAAGTAGTACCTTTTCCCATCATAGTCACTCCACAGGTTCTGGGCTGTCGTCAACCGAGAACACCAATTGGTGAATCGAATCAACACTAAGATTCATTACTCTCAGTACTTTGTTGTTGAGAAGTTTAATACTCCATCATGTAACTCCTAGCCTAATCGGCTATATATTATCATGCTAAACCTTAACTGTGCTACCTGGTCCTTAATCTCGGACCACAACTTTCGATGATGAGCTAAGCTTACGTCGATCTTCCTCGTCCTATCAACTCTCCTTGAACAGCAAACTTGATTCCAAGTTTGTGTCGTACCCTTGGTTCCAATAACCTTTCGCTTCACCATTCATTTGACTTGATGTCATCGCCGATCGATTACATCTTGAAATCTCTCGACAAAGTGTGTCGTGATCATCATCAACCTTATGAGCTCTTCCAAGATATCAATTGAGTTCATGATGAGAAATACTATCCTTGCCCTCGATGATCTACATTATCATCGGCCACTTTATTGCCTTCCCACCAACACAAGCTTGTTCGTGTTTGATGTTATACCTTGAGTTCCTTGCTATCTAGCAATTGTTCTCCCTTACCTTGGAACATTAACATCTCTTATGTCATCAATGTTGTGAGAATTTCACCACCGCTTAAGAATTCTTGGTATGGTGATACTTCTCACCATCACCATTCTTTCTTGGGCCCTCGTGTTGGTTCCAACCAGGGTACCAACAAGTGAGCGGTGCTGCTTGGATTCTTCCCTTCTAGCAACCCTATTGCTTTGAAGTTAATGGTCGGCCATTCATTCTTAGACTATTGATTATTGAATCACCATTCCGATGTTGGTCATGCAACTCAGCCCATATTTCGGGTGCACCTTTCAACCAATGTTTAATTGTGCATGTTTTCCTCGAGCATACATCATTTTACCATTTGATCTAACAAATGTTATCTCCTTGTTCACATAATTGTGGAAATCCATCTTTTTTTACCTCGATGGATTGTCACTGAGTCAATCAGTCACCTCCTCATCCTCTCCTTGGTTTAATAATGAACTATTGTTTCAGGAACCCTCTCCCATAGTTCATTTCCCGAGAATCTTGCAATGTCATTTCGTCTATTTGTGTTGCACCTTTTCTTCTCGGACATCCCGAGTCTGAGGTATCATGACACCAATCGGATCTGAATCTCGGTCAGATATGATGGTTGGGACAACTTTCCACGAGATATGATGTTGGTCCTTTGATGACCCGGTAATATGATGTCATGCCTAGGACCCCCCTGGCTGGAGGACCTATCATTATAAATTCCTTTGCAAGGATAACCATTCTTCCTGAAGGAAATTGTAACACTTATTTTATAAGTTGCTCCTGATGGATCATTTGTGTATCCAAAGTTTGGCCCTTGATTGAAACACCATATCATTGCTACCTCGAAGCATGACTATGATACCCCCACTTCAATAAGAACATGGGAGGCGCGATGCTAAATGTTTCTTGGTCAGTTATCCAAACACCTTTGTATGGGTAACATCTTGATTAATCCTTGCCTCTTATCTGAAGGGTTGGGTACTTGCTCTCCTACCCTGTATGCCATGTTCTGCTTGTACATGGGAAGGAGATACTCCTAATAATTGTGTGTAATCACAATTTTCCTTTCCATTGTTCTTTTTAATCTGATAATCGTGTTTTCCTTTCCACTCTTTTGTTTAACCTTTCCTGAATCTGACTTGACTGAGTAGAGAAAATTCCCTGCTTTGGTAGGCACCTTGTTGTACCATTCTTCCTGTAAGATCCTGTTACTATTGTTGATGACATTCGGTAACCACTGATGGGTGATAACTTTGCCAATTGGATCTCCTCGTTCATCAAGCAGCAAAATTGCTTTCTTTGTTCCCCGTCCTTGGTACCGACATTGTTGCCGGCATACCTGACAAGCTATCCACTGACATGCCTCCCTGTCGCGGTATTGCAAGATGTCACCACCCTTCCTACTTTCAACCCACATGGTGGGCCCATAACCCACAGGTCCACTGGATCAAAACCTGACTCTCATTTACAACCCGGATTCTAATGTATCCTTTGCACCTGGCTTCGTATGTGATTCACGAGCTAAATGCTATACCACTATTCATCCTGGAATCAAACACCATGTTATTCTCGTTGTTCAAACCCCCATTCCAGCTTTTGTCTAGTCATTGAATGATTGCCTACCCGTTTGAAACTTTGGTACCATCGTATATTGCACTCAACGAATTCACTGAAATACAACTCGTGGTGGTACCTTGTGTATTTCCCATTGAGTTCACTTCAGATGCCCATCTTAGTGGAGATGCGTTCTTCCCGAGTTTTTCCCCTTGATCGCGTTCGTAAGACGATGGAGATCCTGGAGAAAGGATGAAGACTTCATCATGATGCCTTGAAACAGAGAATAAAGACATCAACATAAGGGATCAACCTCTTCGAAAGGGCAACCAAGACCGAGAAGACTCGTTAGGTTTTTGCTACCAACACTTTCCCCCCTTACTCCACCGCTTAAATCTCGGGACGAGATTTCTTGTAGTGGAGGAGAATTGTGACGCTCGGACAATCAAGCTACAGTAAACCTTTGCTAATGAGGCCACGTCACCTCGATTACTGTTGCTAATCTCATGTTAGTTCGAAACCGATTATAATTCAAAATTCAAAATCAAGCAAACAATAAAAGTTTTCAAATACTAAAACAAAAATGTTCAATAAATAGTAGATAAATCAGAGGCTATAATAAAAATTGTAAACAACATTATTGAAATTTGATAAATGACTTAAGCAACCTCAAACAGTGGCTGAAAACATTATTTGATAACCTTTTTATTAATACAAAAGAATATGAAATGATATTTACCCCAAACTAGTTTTTGGTGGTAGGATATATTGTGCTATTATTTGTGGGCCAGCTCTCATATTTTACAAAACTCATTTGGTGCCCAAACAATTAGCCAAAACATAAATGAATAATAAAAAGGACTAAAACTAAAACAAAAAAGAAAAAGAAAAAAAGAGAAAAGACCCCCCGGGGCACCGGCCCAACTGGGCCACGACCCACCAGGCCGTCCCACCCCACGGCCCAGCCGCCCCCCCACACACTCCCTTAACCCCCCACCCGACCGAAACCCTAGCCCACTACTCCACTCCCCTCCCCTCGATTCCCCACACCTCTCCCCCTCTCCCTAGATGGGATCTGGATCGGGGCAGTTGCCCCGGCCCCGTCAAACGCCGCACGCCGCCCCAAGATCGCCGGACGCCTTGCCTTCTTCCACTCCTCCCCCTCTCCTCTCGATCCCATCTGGATCGGGGAGAGGCCCGACCTCGTCGCCGCTCGACGTCCCGGACGCCGCCGCCTGATGCCGTCACCGGACCCCGCCGCTGCCACGTCGCCCCGGAGCTCCCCCGCCGGCCTGCTTCCTCCTTCTTGTCGGCGCCAACGCGCCTCGCCAACCCCTTCTCTCCAACGCTATGAGCGACCCCTCCTCTCCTCTCTGCCCCACTCGGCGTGCCTCTCTTTGTCGCCGCTCGCACGTTCGCCGAGCCTTGCCTGCAGTCACCCCGCGCTGGCCACGCCCAGCGCGCGCACACCCCTGCCACCCTCGACCCGCTCCAATCCCAGCTCGTCACCGACCGCCACCACTGCTTGGTCCCGGCTCCGCCCGCTCCACCTAGACGAGCCGCGGCCACCCATCCGCCGCCTCCCCTGGTTGGCTTCATGGTCACCGGCGCATGTGATGCTGGTCATGCCCGAGGCCAGCGCCCGCGCTCGCCCCATCGGGCGCTCGTGCCTCGCGCCCGTGTGCCCGACCCGATAGACCCCAGTGGCCCTATGACAATGGGGCCCCACTCCAAAACGTTTTTTAAACGAAATAAACATAAATATATAATTAATTAATTAATAATTAAAATAGTTAACGAATTAAATAAGTTAATTAATCATGTTTTATTAATCTAATTAAGTAGATAGTTTAATTATACCCTAATTAGACTAATCAGTCAATGACGAATGGGACCCACACGTTAGTTGACCAGTCAACGCCTCTGTTGACTGCTGACATCATGCTGATGTCAGCATCCACTGTTCTGGATAATGTTGAATTTGAATAATTAAATAAATCCTAAAAATAAATTAAATCTTTTAAAATTAATATAAAATAAACCATAGCTCGAATGGAAAAACTTTGTACATGAAAGTTGCTCAGAATGACGAGACGAATCCAGATACGCAGCCCGTTCGTCCGCCACACATCCCTAGCATAGCAAACACACAACTTTCCCCCTCCAGTTCATCTGTACGAAAACGCGAAACACCAGGGATACTTTCCCGGATGTTTCCCCCTTTCGCCGGTACCACCTACTGCCGCGTTAGGGAATACCTAGCACCGCGTATTGCCATGTTACGCTTTGTGATGCTTTATTTTCTTTGTATTCATTGTTTCTCCCCCCTCTTCTCTCCGGTAGACTACAAGACGGACGTCGCTGCTGCCTCGATCGACTATGGTGTTGACAACCCCTCCTTCTTGCCAGAGCAACCAGGCAAGCCCCCCCTTGATCACCAGATATCACCTATTCTTCTCTATATTGCTTGCATTAGAGTAGTGTAGCATGTTACTGTTCGATTACTCCTATTCTGTTGTATAGTTTGTCATTGTTGCTACAGTCATTGATACCCTACCCGCAATCCTAAATGCTTAGTATAGGATGCTAGTTTATCATCATTGGCCCTACATTCTTGTCAGTCTGCCATGCTATACTATCGGGCCGTGATCACTCGGGAGGTGATCACGGGTATATACTATACATACATACATACTATACAGATGGTGACTAAAGTCGGGTCAGCTTGTTGAGTACCCGCAAGTGATTCCGATGTGGGGGCTGGATGGACAGGTGCCTCCATCCCGGTAGAGGTGGGCCTGGGTTCCCGAAGGCCCTCGACTGTTACTTTGTGGTGGAGCGACATGGCAGATTGAGACCGCCTAGGAGAGAGGTGGGCCTGGCCCTGTTCGGTGTTCGCAGATACTTAACACGCTTAACGAGAACTTGGTATTTGGCCTATACGCACTAACCAACTACGCGGGAACAGTTATGGGCATTCGGTGTCGTGGTATCAGCCGAAGCCTTCTTTATGTCAGCGACGGAGCGGCGCGCGCTGGATTGGACCGCGTAACGTGACTTCCTTTGTAATGGAGGTTGCTAGGTCTGCTTCCGGCTGCCCTCGCAACGTGCAGGTGTGCAATGGGCGATGGGCCCAGACCCCTGCGCGCATAGGATTTAGACCGGCGGGCTAACCTCTCTGTTGTGCCTAGGTGGGGCTGCGACGTGTTGATCTTCCGAGGTCGGGCATGACCCAGGAAAGTGTGTCCGGCCAAATGGGATCGAGCGTGTTGGGTTATGTGGTGCACCCCTGCAGGGAAGTTAATCTATTCGAATAGCCGTGATCTTCGGTAACAGGACGACTTGGAGTTGTACCTTGACCTTATGACAACTAGAACCGGATACTTAATAAAACACACCCTTCCAAGTGCCAGATACAACCCGGTGATCGCTCTCTAACAGGGCGACGAGGAGAGGATCGCCGAGTAGGATTATGCTATGTGATGCTACTTGGAGGACTTCAATCTACCCTCTTCTACATGCTGCAAGACGGAGGCTGCCAGAAGCGTAGTCTTCGACAGGATTAGCTATCCCCCTCTTATTCTGGCATTCTGCAGTTCAGTCCACTGATATGGCCCTTTACACATATACCCATGCATAAGTAGTGTAGCTCCTTGCTTGCGAGTACTTTGGATGAGTACTCACGGTTGCTTTCTCCCCCTTTTCTCCCTTTCCCTTCTTCCTGGTTGTCGCAACCAGATGTTGGAGCCCAGGAGCTAGACGCCACCGTCGACGACGACTCCTACTACACCGGAGGTGCCTACTACTATGTGCAGCCTGCTGACGACGACCAGGAGTAGTCTAGGATGATCCCAGGCAGGAGGCCTGCGCCTCTTTCGATCTGTATCCCAGTTTGTGCTAGCCATCTTAAGGCAAACTTGTTTAACTTACGTCTGTACTCAGATATTGTTGCTTCTGCTGACTCGTCTATGATCGAGCACTTGTATTCGAGCCCTCGAGGCCCCTGGCTTGTATTATGGTGCTTGTATGACTTATTTATGTTTTTTTGAGTTGTGTTGTGATATCTTCCCGTGAGTCCCTGATCTTGATCGTACACGTTTGCGTGCATGATTAGTGTACGATTGAATCCGGGGCATCACATTCGTGATGAAACCATGATACTTCGAAAGAGATTGTTCGTTTTGTACACGAAGTGCATCCAATTTTTGCCGTAACCCTCTCTACTTTCTTTCACATGCTATGTGGGTGAACTGATGATACCATGCCAACTTTAAAAATTTTCAGAATTCATTTCAAATGCTTTTCAATTTAATGGTCTTACAGCTCAAAACAATCAGTAACTGCATGAAAAATAACAAATGAAGTCAGAAAGGGTTGAAAATTGATGATGTGGCTTTGAATGGTGCATTTTGAACACAGAAAAACTACGGAGTTCAAATAAGTTCAAAAAAATGAAATCCCTCTGTAACAGACGAGTTTCGATCAAACCCTGATACTTCGAAAGAGATTGTCCGTTTTGTACACGAAGTGGATCCAGTTTTTGCCGTAAACCTCTCTACTTTCTTGCACATGCTATGTGGGTGAAATGATGATTCCATGCCAACTTTAAACCTTTTCAGAGTTCATTTCAAATGCTTTTCAATTTCATGGTCTTACAGCTCAAAATAATCAGTAAATGCATGAAAGATAACAAATGAAGTCAGAAAGGGTTGAAAATTGATGATGTGGCTTCGAATGGTGCATTTTGAACACAGAAAAACTATGGATTTCAAATAAGTTCAAAAAAATGAAATCTCTTTGTAACAGACGAGTTTCGTGATGAAACCCTGATACTTCGAAAGAGATTGTCTGTTTTGTACACGAATTGCATCCATTTTTTGCCGTAACCCTCTCTACTTTCTTGCACATTCTATGTGGGTGAAATGATGATACCATGCCAACTTTCAACTTTTTCAGAGTTCGTTTCAAATGCTTTTCAATTTCATGGTCTTATAGCTCAAAATAATCACTAAATGCATGAAAAATAACAAATGAAGTCAGAAAGGGTTGAAAATTGATGATGTGGCTTTGAATGGTGCATTTTGAACACATAAAAACTATGGATTTCAAATAAGTTCAAAAAAATGAAATCCCTTTGTAACAGACGAGTTTCGTGATGAAACCCTGATACATCGAAAGAGATTGTACGTTTTGTACACGAAGTGCATCCAGTTTTTGCCGTAACCCTCTCTACTTTCTTGCACATTCTATGTGGGTGAAATGATGATACCATGCCAACTTTCAACCGTTTCGGACTTCATTTCAAATGCTTTTCAATTTCATGGTCCTATAGCTCAAAATAATCAGTAAATGCATGAAAAATAACAAATGAAGTTAGAAAGGGTTGAAAATTGATGATGTGGCTTTGAATGGTGCATTTTGAACACTGAAAAACTATGGAGTTCAAATAAGTTCAAAGAAATGTAATCCCTCTGTAACAGACGAGTTTCGTGATGAAACCCTGATACTTCGAAAGAGATTGTCCGTTTTGTACACGAAGTGGATCCAGTTTTTTCTGTAACCCTCTACTTTCTTGCAAATGCTATGTGGGTGAAATGATGATACCATGCCAACTTTCAACCTTTTCAAAGTTCATTTCAAATTCTTTTCAATTTCATGGTCTTATAGCTCAAAATAATCAATAAATGTATGAAAAATAACAAATGAAGTCAGCAAGGGTTGAAAATTGATGATGTGCCTTTTGAATGGTGCATTTTGAACACAGAAAAACTATGGCTTTCAAATAAGTTCAAAAAAATGAAATCCCTTTGTAACAGACGAGTTTCGTGATGAAACCTTGATACATCGAAAGAGATTGTACGTTTTGTACACGAAGTGCATCCAGTTTTTGCCGTAACCCTCTCTACTTTCTTGCACATGCTATGTGGGTGAAATGATGATACAATGCCAACTTTCAACCTTTTCAGAGTTCATTTCAAATGCTTTTCAATTTCATCGTCTTGTAACTCAAAATAATCATTAAATGCATGAAAAATAACAAATGAAGTCAGAAAGGGTTGAAAATTGAGAATGTGCCTTTGAATTGTGCATTTTTCAACACAGAAAAACTATGGAGTTCAAATAAGTTCAAAGAATGAATTCCCTTTGTAACAGACGAGTTTCGTGATGAAACCCTGATACTTCAAAAGAGATTGTCCGTTTTGTACATGAAGTGCATCCATTTTTCGCCATAACCCTCTGTACTTTCTTGCACATTCTATTTGGGTGAAATGACGATACCATGCCAACTTTCAACCGTTTCAGAGTTCATTTCAAATGCTTTTCAATTTCATGGTCTTATAGCTCAAAATAATCAGTAAATGCATGAAAGATAATAAATGAAGTCAGAAAGGGTTGAAAATTGATGATGTGGCTTTGAATGGTGCATTTTGAACACAGAAAAACTATGGAGTTCAAATAAGTTCAAAAAAATGAAATCCCTTTGTAACAGACGAGTTTCGTGATGAAACCCTGATACTTCGAAAGAGATTGTCCGTTTTGTACACGAAGTGCATCCAGTTTTTGCCGTAACCCTCTCTACTTTCGTGCACATGCTATGTGGGTGAAATGATGATACCATGCCAACTTTTAACCCTTTCAGAGTTCATTTCAAATGCTTTCAATTTATGGTCTTATAGCTCAAAATAATTAGTAAATGCATGAAAGATAACAAACGAAGTCAGAAAGGGTTGAAAATTGATGATGTTGCTTCGAATGGTGCATTTTGAACACAGAAAAACTATGGATTTCAAATAAGTTCAAAAAAATGAAATCCCTTTGTAACAGACGAGTTTCGTGATGAAACCCTGATACTTCGAAAGAGATTGTCCGTTTTGTACACGAAGTGCATCCAGTTTTTGCCATAACCCTCTCTACTTTCTTGCACGTGCTATGTGGATGAAATGATGACACCATGCCAACTTTCAACCTTTTCATAGTTCATTTCAAATGCTTTTCAATTTCATGGTCTTATAGCTCAAAATAGTCAGTAAATGCATGAAAAATAACAAATTAAGTCAGAAAGGGTTGAAAATTGATGATGTGGCTTTGAATGCTGCATTTTGAACACAGAAAATCTATGGAGTTCAAATAAGTTCAAAAAAATGAAATCCCTTTGTAATAGATGAGTTTCATGATGAATCCCTGATACTTCGAAAGAGATTGTACGTTTTGTACACGAAGTGCATCCAGTTTTTGCCGTAACTTTCTCTACTTTCTTGCACATGCTATGTGGGTGAAATGATGATACCATGCAAACGTTGAACCGTTTCAGACTTCATTTCAAATGCTTTTCAATTTCATGGTCTTATATCTTAAAATAATCAGTAAATGCATGAAAAAAACAAATGAAGTCAGAAAGGGTTGAAAATCGATGATGTGGCTTTGAATGGTGCATTTTGAACACAGAAAAACTATGGAGTTGAAATAAGTTCAAAAAAATGAAGTCCCTTTGTAAGAGACGTGTTTCGTGATGAAACCCTCATACTTTGAATGAGATTTTCCGTTTTGTACACGAAGCGCTTCCATTTTTTGCCGTAACCCTCTCTACTTTCTTGCACATTCTATGTGGGTGAAATGATGATACCATGCCAACTTTCAACTTTTTCAGAGTTCATTTAAAATGCTTTTCAATTTCATGGTCTTATAGCTCAAAATAATCACTAAATGCATGAAAAATAACAAATGAAGTCAGAAAGGGTTGAAAATTGATGATGTGGCTTTGAATGGTGCATTTTGAACACAGAAAAACTATGGATTTCAAATAAGTTCAAAAAAATGAAATCCCTTTGTAACAGATGAGTTTCGTGATGAAACCCTGATACTTCGAAAGAGATTGTCCGTTTTGTACACGAAGTGCATCCAGTTTTTGCCATAACCCTCTCTACTTGCTTGCACATGCTATGTGGGTGAAATGATGATACCATGCCAACTTTCAACCTTTTCATAGTTCATTTCAAATGCTTTTCAATTTCATGGTCTTATAGCTCAAAACAATAAGTAAATGCATGAAAAATAACAAATGAAGTTAGAAAGGGTTGAAAATTGATGATGTGGCTTTGAATGGTGCATTTTGAACACAGAAAAACTATGGAGTTCAAATAAGTTCAAAAAAATGAAATCCCTTTGTAACAGACAAGTTTCGCGATGAATCCCTGATACTTCGAAAGAGATTGTATGTTTCGTACACGAAGTGCATCCAGTTTTTGCCTTAACCCTCTCAACTTTCTTGCACATGCTATGTGGGTGAAATGATGATACCATGCAAACGTTCAACCGTTTTTGACTTCATTTCAAATGCTTTTCAATTTCATGGTCTTATAGCTCAAAATAATCAGTAAATGCAGGAAAAAACAAATGAAGTCAGAAAGGGTTGAAAATCGATGATGTGGCTTTGAATGGTGCATTTTGAACACAGAAAAAGTATGGAGTTGAAATAAGTTCAAAAAAATGAAGTCCCTTTGTAACAGACGAGTTTCGTGATGAAACCCTGATACTTTGAATGAGATTTTCCGTTTTGTACACGAAGTGCATCCATTTTTTGCCGTAACCCTCTCTACTTTCTTGCACATTCTATGTGGGTGAAATGATGATACCATGCCAACTTTCAACTTTTTCAGAGTTCATTTCAAATGCTTTTCAATTTCATGGTCTTATAGCTCAAAATAATCACTAAATGCATGAAAAATAACAAATGAAGTCAGAAAGGGTTGAAAATTGATGATGTGGATTTGAATGGTGCATTTTGAACACAGAAAAACTATGGATTTCAAATAAGTTCAAAAAAAATGAAATCCCTTTGTAACAGACGAGTTTCGTGATGAATCCCTGATACTTCGAAAGAGATTGTATGTTTTGTACACGAAGTGCATCCAGTTTTTGCCGTAACCCTCTCTACTTTCATGCACATGCTATGTGGGTGAAATGATGATAACATGCCAAATTTCAACCTTTTCAGAGTTCATTTCAAACGCTTTTCAATTTCATGGTCTTAAAGCTCAAAATAATAAGTAAATGCATCAAAAATAACAAATGAAGTCAGAAAGGGTTGAAAATTGATGATGTGGCTTTAAATGGTGCATTTTGAACACAGAAAAACTATGGATTTCAAATAAGTTCAAAAAAATGAAATCCCTTTGTAACAGACGAGTTTCGTGATGAAACCCTGATACTTCGAAAGAGATTGTCCGTTTTGTACACGAAGTGCATCCAGTTTCTGCCATAACCCTCTCTACTTTCTTGCACATGCTATGTGGGTGAAATGATGATACCATGCCAACTTTCAACCTTTTCATAGTTCATTTCAAATGCTTTTCAATTTCATGGTCTTATAGCTCAAAATAGTCAGTAAATGCATGAAAAAGAACAAATGAAGTCAGAAAGGGTTGAAAATTGATGATGTGGCTTTGAATGGTGCATTTTGAACACAGAAAAACTATGGAGTTCAAATAAGTTCGAAAAATGAAATCCCTTTGTAACAGACGAGTTTCGTGATGAATCCCTGATACTTCGAAAGAGATTGTACGTTTTGTACACGAAGTTCATCCAGTTTTTGCCGTAACCCTCTCTACTTTCCTGCACATGCTATGTGGCTGAAATGATGATACCATGCAAACGTTCAGCCGTTTCAGACTTCATTTCAAATGCTTTTCAATTTCATGGTCTTATAGCTCAAAATAATTAGTAAATGCATGAAAAATAACAAATGAAGTCAGAAAGGGTTGAAAATCGATGATGTGGCTTTGAATGGCGCATTTTGAACATAGAAAAACTATGCAGTTCAAATAAGTTGAAAAAAATGAAGTCCCTTTGTAACAGACGGGTTTCGTGATGAAACCCTGATACTTCGAATGAGATTCTCCGTTTTCTACACGAAGTGCATCCAGTTTTTGCCGTAACCCTCTCTACTTTCTTGCTCATGCTATGTGGGTGAAATGATGATACCATGCCAACTTTCAACCTTTTCAGAGTTCATTTCAAATGCTTCTCAATTTCATGGTCTTATAGCTCAAAATAATCAGTAAATGCATGGAAAATAACAAATGAAGTCAGAAAGGGTTGAAAATTGATGATGTGGCTTTGAATGGTGCATTTTGAACACAGAAAAACTATGAAGTTCAAATAAGTTCAAAAAAAATGAAATCCCTTTGTAACATATGAGTTTCGTGATGAAACCCTGATAACAAAAATGAAATCCCTTTGTAACAGACGAGTTTTCGTATGAAATCCCTTTGTTTCAAAGTTCATAAATAACTTTTTTTGTTACAAACTTTAATAGCAAAAGGAATTATCATAAAATAAAATAAGTAAGTAATTTGAAACAAATTAGTATAAACTTTAATAAAAATATATAAGCAAAAACAAAATAAAATAAACTTTAATAATATAAATAAAATTTATGAAACTAAAATTATCAAAGTATTTTCTCTTCAGAATCATTAAAAGCAAAAAGAATTTTCCTAAAGAACGTTTTTTGTTAGAAACTTTAATAGCAAAAAGAATTACCATAAAATAAAATAAATAAGTAATTATAAACAAAATAAAATAAAATAAATAAGTATTTTGTTGTAAGTAGAAACAAAACAAAATAAATAAAGCAAAAAAGAAAACAAAAAAACTAGGAAAAATAAAATATTTGCCACCTACTAGGCCACCACGGCCTGAATACGACTAGAAACCCAGCTAGTTGGGCCAGGATTCAGGCCCGCAGAAGGCCCAACAGGCCCACAGGCAAAGCAGTGCCATATTAGGCCCATAGGCCTGTATTTCATTGGAGTTTGAGAGGGAGGAGGCAGCGGAGTTTATAAACAGGTCATTGACGCTCTCAATTTGTGAGGTGGGACTAAACTCCCACCACCACCCCGCTGTGCAAGGCCACTGGTCCCGGTTGGTGGCACCAACGGGACTAAAGGGTGGCTTTGGTCCCGGTTGGTTGCACCAACCAGTACAAATGTCCCCCTTTAGTCCCGGTTGGTGCCACCAACCGGGACCAAAGGCCTCTGCTTCCCGCCCTTTGGCTGCTGAAAAGTGACCTTTGGTCCAGGTTGGTGGCACCAACCGGGACTAAAGGGGGCATTGGTACCGGTTGGTGCCACGAACCAGTACCATTGCCCTGGGTATATAAGTAGCACTTGTGAAAAATTTCATCTTCATCTCGCAGTTGCCCCCGACGACCTCTCGACGACATCGACGCTGCCAGGCTGCCCCGACGCCGCCCGCCACCCCCACCGTCGCCCTCGCCCGACGCCGTCGCCGCGTGCCACCCCTGCCACAACGCGCGCGCCGCCCCTGCCCCGACGCCGTCGCCCGCGCCATAGCCCGACGGCGACGCTGTCGCCCGCGCCCTCCCCGACGCCGTAGCCGCGCGCCGCCTCTGCCCCGCCGCGCGCCACTCCTGCCCCGCCGTCGCCGCTAAATGTAACTTTTTAGTTATACATGCTATTTTTTACATGTTTTACATGTTTTTAGATTTTCATATATGTATGTATGTATTTTTTAGATATATGTATTTTTTTGATGTATGTTCATATCTGTATGTACGTATTTTTTACATGTTTTTTATGTATGTATGTATTTTTTCAATTGTGACATGCATGATGTTTTAAAAATATGTATATGCAAAAGTTAGATTTTTACAAAATTTTTATCTATATATGTTCTCTAATTTAGTACATTTTAGGTTAGTTTCATTTTTAGAAAAGTTTTATATATTTAGGAAGAAGGAAGAGAAGGAAGTAGGAAGAAGAAGAAAAAGTTTTATATATGCAAAAATTACATTTTTAGAAATTTTTTATATATCTAGCTAGGAAAGGAAGAAGAAAAAAAAGAATGAGAGGAAAAAGGAAAATAAGAAGAGAAATAAAGGAGAAGAAGAGGAGAGGAAGAAGAGGAGAAATAATTAAGAAGAGGAAAAAAGAAGAAAAAGAAGAGGAGAAGAAGAAAGGAATAGAGGAGAAGGAGAGAAAATAGAATATTTTCTATTTTTTTTCTTCTTCTCTACTCCTTTCTTCTTCTCCTCTTTTTTATTCTTTTTTTTCTTCGATCTTATCTTCTATTCCTTTCTTCTTCTCCACTTTTTATTTCTTCTTTTGTCTTCTTATTTTTTATCGGGTATGTCGTTGTCGATATACCCCCTCCCGATAACTTCAACACGAGGGAGGGGGGTCGATATACCTCCTCCCCGATAACATTATTTTCCCATGTATGTATGTCGTCATTGTCGATATAAGCCCCTCCCGGATAACTTCGACATGAGGGGCGGTCGATATATATACCCCCTCTCGACCGTGATAACTTATACCACGGGAGCACTCCCTGGCCCTCTCGCTCGACCAAAATTCTCGAGGACACCCAAACCCTGCAAAAAAATGATGTCGGTCTCCTACCCCCTCCCGCCGCGCCCCTACCCGAGAAACTCTCTCGAGGCCACCAAAATTTACCAAGTTAAAAGAGTGCTGTCGTTGAGGCCACCCCAAACCCTTGAAGCATTGTCGAGGCCACCCCAAACCCTTGAAGCATTGCCGAGGCCACCCCAAACCCTAGAGAAGCAGCGTCGAGGCCACTAATATGATTCCTTATTGTGATTAGCTAGCTAGTTCTATGTTTGCCACTAATATATCCATCTGTCATGTTTGAATAATAATTGCCATGTTGTAAATATTTGCAGAAACTATGGAGCACCCCCGAGACGAAGCAACATAAGCGATGTTGGGGGACATAATCGCATAAGGAAGTGATGCCGTCTTGTCGTACCTCAACGACACCGATGGTCTGGAAGGACATGGTGAAGAAGAAGATTATGATTATGATGGCTCCGATGACCCACTGCCGGTACAAGAAGGAGACCGTGATGACGACTCCGGTGACTGAACCGAATCCGGCCAGGTATATATATTAGTTAAGCCTGTGCTGACTAGCTAATTGATGCATTCATTGTTTTCGTATGTACATATATTAATTAACTCTCATCTTTATTCTTTTTTCTAGCCCTCCGGATCGAGCACAACTTCGGTAAAGAGATGAGGCTCGAAGAAAAAGTTGCGCTCAGATGAAAGGTTTCAGATCATAACAATCGCGCGCGATGGCATGCCGATTGAACCCATCCGGACAAAGCATGAATTTGCTTCTCAGTGCGGGGTTCTTGTTAGGGACAACATCCCAGTCAGTATCCACCAATGGTTAAAGCCTAAGAATGAAGACCCTGAGGTGTCTTATTTCTCCGATATGCAGAAGGATGATCTTTGGACAACACTTAAGGCAAATTTCACCCTACCGCCAGAGGAGGATCCGGAGAAGCCAGTTAAAGAGCAATTGATCAAGTCTCATGCTCTTAAGAAGATGGCAGAACTATTCAGGAGGTGGAAGAATGAGATGAAAACAAAGTTTGTCGACGAAGAAAAGACACCAGAATTCACCAGAAAGTATGAGAAGATCAGAGATCACTAGCCCACATTTGTGGCCCACAAGAAATAGGAAAAGAGTAAGAAGATGTCAGCGACAAACAAGAAAAATGCTACGAAGAAGAAGCATCACCATCGCACGGGGTCAGGTGGCTACCTCAAAGCCCGACCTTTGTGGGACAACGCTGAGAATGACCTGATTGATAAAGGGGTTGAACTAGAGACATTGAACTGGCCAGACTGTTGTCGGACATGGTTCTTCAGGGTTGGCAGAACCTTGGACCCTGTATCAGTGAAGTACGTTTGGACGGACGAGCAACTGCGAATACCCATCACGAGGCTTTAGGAGTATATCGAGAAAGCGTAGCAAGGGACGTTCGTTCCTGACAGAGAGAAGGACGATCTCACAATGGCCCTCGGGAATCCTGAGCACCCTGGACGGACACGAGGCACGCTAGGCTCCGTTCCGTGGAAGGCTGGGTTTCCGGACGCAGGGGTTACAAATGCCAGGAGAGGAGGAAGAAAGTGGAGCATAGCCAACTGCACGCACTCCATACAAGGGTACAAGGGCTAGAGGAACAAGAAGCAGATCGCAGCAAACGACCTACTGAAGCTTCCCCTAAAGCTACTCTGCCATCTCAGCGGAGAAGCAGCGTGGCTTCCACCGAGTAGACTTAGTTGGAGCCTGTCTTCACGGCTCCTGCTAGCTACCCAGTGGATCCTATCACGGAGTCTCAACATTGCCACCTTATGGCGCAATGGATGAAATTGAAAGTCAAGGCGGCTGTTGGCTCTGTTTTACCTACTGAACCTGGCGCAACCTACCACTGCCAGTTGATTCCAGAAGGATATGCTAGGGTGATGGTGGATGAAATAATGGACGGATTTGAGGACCTCGAGCTTGAACACCCTACGAGTGAAGGGGAGATTCGGCTAGGTTCTTCTCTGAAGACTCCATGCCTATGGCGGAAGGAGCTCATCAACCTTCCGAACTGGACGCCTCCGCCTTCTCCTCCTCGGGCGACTCAGGGCACTCCGCCTCCTCCTCTGCCTCCTCCTCCGGCGAGTGATCAGGGCACTCAGCCTCCTCCTTCGACGAGTGATCAGGGCACCCAGCCTCCTTCTCCGGCGCGTGGTGGCACTCCGCCTCCTTCTCCGCCTGCGCCAGCGCACCCGAGCAGCCAGCCTCCTCCTTCTCCGCCTCGTCAACAAAGGCGGATCAAGAGACTTGCCGCTGCTCCAGCAGCTCCGGTGCGTCATAGTCCTTCTCCTCCACCTCGTAAGGAAGGAAATACAGACGCAGCCGCTCCGTTTTCCCCGGCGTCTAGTAGTACAGCCAGAGGCGGGAGGCAATACAGATTCGGTCCTTCTCTGAAGACTCCAGAGAAGTTACCATACAAGAGGAGCCTGGAGGAAAACACGAAGATCATGCAAGCCTAAGTGAAGAGCTTCTTTGAAGGGGTGAAAGCAAAGAAACATCCACCTCCGGAGGAGAAGATAGATCCGGTAAAAGCGAAGCGTACTCTGACTGCCCTGAAGAAACCACCAAAGTCTCCGGCGAAAGGCAACTATGAGCGCATTATTGAAAAGTCATTTATCGAAGCGGAGAGGTCGGGAAGTACTGTCAGTGATCAAAGGTTAGCAGAATGACGAGCTAAGAAAAAAATTGCCTAGCTCGGCGAACAAGCGAACCAATCGTTCCCCCCGCTCCAGGTGTCTAACGATATCGTCGCTAATGATCCGGGCGGCATGGTGCCCGGTTATAACAATCTTGGAGATTACCTGCTCGATGATGTACATTATGATTTCTTGGAGGTGGATGAACACAAATACAAGTACGGGAAGACTCTCGTCAAAGCTGAAAGATCTCTAACAATGATGATGAGAAGATTCCATGATTGGTACATGAAAACCTGCGTAGAGTCTGAGGGGATGAATATTTTGACGCTGAGAGTTAGAGAGGAGCATGACCTCATTGGAATTGAACTATTGAATGTTCAATTGAGGAGTTCTTCGCGTTTTTCAATCAAAAGGCCCTCGATAAATTAACAATCACTTGCTACTGCCTGTAAGTAGTACTACTTCTATCATTAAGTCTCTATATATAGGTCAGCTCTTTCTTTGCATGTATTTTTTATTATCCTCACTATATTATGCAGATTGAAGATCGCCGAATTGAAGAAAAGACAAATTGGTGAAATTGGGTTCATTAACACAAATCTCATAGATGCATATATGGTTGAATTTCAGGCCAGAGATAACGAGGCCAAGCTGCTACAATCGTTTGTATTAAATCAAAACAAAGCTATAATTCTCTTCCCTTACAACTTCAAGTGAGTGTTACTGTCTTGTGCATATTCGGTTTCCCTTATTAGTCAAGGTTATAGTAATGTAATTGATGAGTTATGCATGAGTGCACATGTTCCACTATATTCTCCTAGAGATTAAGCTTGAGCAGGGACTAGTAACCGTCTTTGACTCGAGATGAAAAGATCCCAAGGAGTATGTGTACATGACTGAAATTCTAGAGAAGTAAGTTAAATCGATAATTATCGCACCATATGGGCAACTTTGTTCATTTCCTGATATCAAGTAATTGTTTTGTTTGTCAGGCAGGGTTTGGACAAAATTCACCTCAAAAACTTCAGGACTGCCGAAGAAGCTGCAATTTAAACACCCAAAAGTAAGTACTATAGTAGCATGTTCTTCGCATCTCCTAGTGATTCAAGCGCTAGTTTCATCAATACCATTTAGCATGCTTGCTAATTATCAGTTTGATTGACTTCTATTTCTTGTACAGTGGTTGTGGCAGGAACAAGAGAATGATTATTGTGGATACTACATTTGCGAGTCCATCCGCCGCACGACCTGTGAGCGGGGCTACTCTGACAAACAATATGAGGTGCATAAATAATAATATTCACAATTTTATTTTATTACCATCATTTGTGCTGAGTTTCATTTATTCATATATATGTATTGGCCCCCTTCTTCAAATTTGATATTTCGGATGCGGGATGAACTCCTACCACCAGATCGTATGCGAGCAATTCAAGAGGAATTGGCAGCATTCTTTCTTAACCACAGGATCGCTAAAGACGGAGAATACCATGTGGACCCTGAGTTCATTTTTAATTAGGAGACTATATTGTAAGAGATAATTATATTGTATATATGTAGCGAGTAGCGCCGGATAGATATACGAGAACTTGTTTTTCTACCAATCTCTCAGAGAAGGAGAGGTGGTCGATATCACTTCTCTCTGTATGCATATGTTCATGACGATCTTCTGTTTCCTTCATTTGCTTAGTAGCTAGCGTGTCTAGTCCTCTCTATACGTATAGTACGTAGCGTCGACCAAGCACGGAGATAACAGAGCATACTTCTCTTTATTAATTAGCTAGCTAACACAATATATGAAACACCTAAATTAGCCCCCCAAAACCACCTAACCCCCCCCCACCTTTCAACAAAAAACCCAGCCCCTGAAATGCTGACGCGTGGATGCCTATTAGTCCTGGTTGGTGCCACCAACCGGGACCAAAGGGCCACTTGCCTGGGCTCGCCGCACCGGCCACGTGGAGGCCCATCTGTCCCGGTTTGTATAAGAACCGGGACTAAAGGTCTAGGGCATTAGTACCGACACTTTAGTCCCAGTTCAATAACCGGGACAAATGGCCCTTATGAACCGGGACAATAGGCCCTTTTTCTACTAGTGGATGACAATTACATGCCCCTCTCCGAAGACGAGGTGAGCCTCGGCGACGAAGAATTTACCGTGCCTCAGGATCCCATCGAGCAAGAGCGCTTCAAGCGCCAGCTTATAGCCACTGCAAAGAGCCTGAAGAAAAAACAGCAACAGCTTCAAGCTGATCAAGATCTGCTCACTGATAGATAGATTGAGGTCCTGGCGGCCGAGGAATACAGACTTGAGCGCCCAACCAAAAGTTACCCGAGGTGCAGGTTGTTACCTCAATTCGAGGACGAGGCACTAGAGCCTATACTACCAGCGCAGGATGCGGCTGACCAGCCACCGCATGGCCGAGACAAAGCGGTGTATCAGTCCGAACGCTAGCCCGCACCCCGTCGCCGAACAACTAAAAACATGAAGGATCGGGGCTACGCGCATGACCTGCGAGACGAATTGGAAAACAAAGCAGGACAGTCAAGATCGATCTACGGATCACGGGGGCGTGCCCCAACACGTGACGATGACCGCCATGCCAGATATACTAAATACAAATCCGTCCGGGCTGAATACAGCAGACCAGATTCATCCGAACTGCGTCCCAATGTAGCCGGGCATAGAGGCTCCGCACACCCCCTATGCTTCACTGACGAAGTAATGGCGCATGAATTCCTAGAAGAGTTTAAACCCGTAAATATCGAACCATATGATAGGACAACATACCCCGTGGTATGGATTGAAGATTTCCACATTCACATGGCCCGCGGCGATGATCTCCATGCCATCAAGTAGCTCCCACTAAAACTCAAGGACCAGCTCGGCACTGGCTGAATAGTCTACTGAGAAACTCCATTGGCAGTTGGGAGAACCTAGAAGACGCATTCCTTGACAACTTTCAGGGCACTTATGTGCGACCACTGGATGTTGACGACTTATGTCACATAACACAATAGCCCGGAGAGTCAGCCCAGAAATTCTGGACTTGGTTCTTAACTAAAAAGAACCAAATCGTCGACTATCCGGAAGCCGAAGCCCTAGCGGCCTTTAAGCATAACATCCGTGACGAGTGGCTCGCCCGACACCTCGGCCAAGAGAAACCAAAGTCCATGGCAGCCCTTACAACACTCATGACCCGCTTTTGCGCGGGCGAGGATAGCTAGTTGGCTCGTAGCAACAACACATCAAGAAATCCTGGCACTTCAGATGCCAGAGATAGCAACGGCAAGCCCCAATGCAACACACACAAGCGTCGCAATAATTGCGATAACGCCGAAGACACGACCGTCAATGCCGGATTCAGGGGCTCCAAGACCGGTCAATGGAAAAAGCCATTTAAAATAAAAAAATCCAGGCCCATCCAGTCTGGACCACATACTCGATCATCCATGTCAAATCCACGGCACCTCCGATAAACCAGCCCACCACACCAACAGAGAATGTTGGGTATTTAAACAGGCCGGCAAACTAAATGCCGAAAACAAGGAAAAGGGGGCGCATAAAGATGACGACGAGGAGCCCCGGCCACCGAACACAGGGGGGCAGAAGAAATTTCCTACCCCAAGTCAAAACGGTAAATATGATATACGCCGCCCATATTCCCAAGCGGGAGCGGGAGCGCGCACTAAGGGACATCTACACGATGGAGCCAGTCACGCCAAAATTGAACCCATGGTCTTCCTATCCGATCACCTTTAATCGTAGGGACCATCCGACCAGTATTTGTCATGGTGGCTCAGCCGCACTAGTCCTTGAACCTATTATTTATGGATTCCACCTCACACGAGTCCTCATGGGCGGTCTCAGCAGCCTGAACCTGCTTTATCAGGATACAGTGCGCAAAATGGGCATCGATCCCTCAAGGATCAAACCCACCAAAACCACCTTCAAAGGTGTCATACCATGTTTAGAGGCCTGTTGTACAGGCTCAATCACACTAGAAGTGGTCTTCGGATCCTCGGACAACTTCTGGAGCGAGGAGTTAATCTTCAATATCGTCCCCTTCCGCAGTGGTTATCATGCACTGCTTGGACGAACCGCATTCGCTCGATTCAATGCGATGCCACACTATGCCTACCTCAAGCTCAAGATGTCTGGCCCTCGCGGTGTTATAACAGTCAATGGAAATACAGAGCGCTCCCTCCGTACGGAGGATCACACCGCGGCCCATGCAGTAGAAGTACAGAGCAACCTCCTTAGGCAGACCTTGAAATTGGCAATAAAGCCCCCGGACATCATCAAGCGAGTCCGAACTACTCTGCAACAGGATCGTCTGCCCTATCCAAAGCTCGCCTAGCAATTTGGCCTCCGTCCTAGTCCCTATCAAGCGGCAAAGTTCGTGCCACGCGTACATAATTATGCACTTAAAATACCATGGCCATAGACGGAGGCACAGCTAGACCGCGGTCCACAATGTGGCTCAACCACCCCAGGATCCGCATACCTTCACCTTTTTCTTTCTTTCAGGTTTTTCTCTTCTTGAGGCTCTTTCGATAACCTGATCATCGGACCCATCACGGGACGGATACACCAAGGAAGCAAGGAGCTTTGACATACAAGGGAATCCCCAGATGGTTTCTGCTAACGATCGCTATACCTGTTTTACATACCCACACGCAGCTCACTCTTGGTTCGGGCATGTCAAATAGCCCTATTTGCTTATCGCACTACTTGTATACATACGCCTTGATGTATTACTCAAATAACAATGGAAAATAATTTTCAGCGTAAGCTTATTACTTCATTTTTTTCCATGACTGTTTATTTATTAAAAATCACACACGTACATTCTGGTACGTTCAGTTCGCCAGGGACTTTAGTGTACCCCATAACACGGCAAGGAAGTCTGAACACTTTTGACAGTGCGGCACCCCGAACTTATAACATTACATGCATCAGCTCTGAATCATGTCTTGGCTGAATAGTTGGGTTGCCCGGCTCCTGTGCTTGCTACCCTACGTTCCGCTATATCGTCTATGGTAGTAAAGGAGGAACTACTACGATTGTGTCCCGGTTCTTCCGGACTAGAACCTCAATAGAGAAAGCCAAAAACTGACTGTCATGATGCGGCGAGAGCTGGTCGCTGTTCGAGAGGTTTCGAATGCTTAAAGATTTTTTCCGCTTTATGCGAGGAATCGGTCTTTGTCTGATTTATGCATGTATAGCGCCCCAAGTTCGGCCTTCCGAATACCAAGGGCTATGCCGAAATTTAGAATCATAGAACTTCTATGGCTAAGTGAGGGTGACAAAGCTGTATAGTCTGATTGCCTTGTTCTTGGCCCTAGACACCTCCTTAAAGGACCAAAAACATAGATAAAGAGTGTTTATATTTATCCCGAACACTGCTATACTAGTTACATGGGGGCAGAAGCCGACGACTGGCCAACTCTCAGATTTTATAAATGGCCGCACAGGAGGAAATTTTTTAAATCAACAAGCACTATATTGCGCAAATGAACTGGTTTCATATTACAGGACAAAATGAATGCATTCACTCAAAGATTACATCCTTTGTACATAGCTCCGCCACAAGACGGGATCCCTTCAGGACAGCGTCATAACATTTTTTGGGTTGGTTGTGATCCTTGCCCTTTGGTGGCCCCTCGGTCATTAGCACCGTGGCGTCCATCTTCGCCCAATGCATCTTTGCACGGCAAAGGCCATCTGCACACCTTCAATGCAAACCGACCGATTTATGACTTCAAGTTGGGGGCAGGCACTCACAAGCCGCTTCACGAGTCCGAAGTAGCTGTTGGGCATAGGCTCGGCAGGCCATAGCTGGACTATGAGGTCCTTCATGGCCAGTTCAGCTGCCTTGTGCACCTCGACCAGTTGCTTCAGCTCGTCACTCAAGGGCATCGGATGTTCTGTCCCAAGATATTGAGACCAGAACAACTTCTCCGTTGAGCTCCCTTCTTCGACTCGGTAGAACTCTGCGGCATCTAATATGTTGCGCGCCAGATCCGCAAACGCTCCTGGAGAACTCCAAATTCTGGTAAGTAAAAAGAATGTCTCGTTCACATGCTTGCTTTGCATAAGAAATGCCTTACCCGCCGCAATCTTTTTGGCCGCCTGGATCTCCTGGAGGGCCTTCTGGGCTCCGGCTTTGGCGTCTTGTGCGCTTTGGAGGGCCTTGGCAAGCTTGAACTCTTGAGTCTTAGAGCCACGCTCCAAGGACTCGTACTTCTAGATGAAATCCTGGAGCTCTTGCTGGACCTCGCTGACCCGGGCCTCTTGCTTCTCGCATGCGGCATGTTCCTTGGCCAGTTTGTCCGGCCTCGGCCAATGCCTTCTTAAGGGCCGCCACTTCGGTCGTGGCCCCTATAAAAGTTCATGACACTTTTTATCAGCAGAAACCATTTATCCGTCATAAGTATATAGGCAGGGTATTACGTACCTTGACTTTCCTTCAGCTGCCTCTTCACGAGGACGAGCTCTTCCTCGGTCCGCTCCAGGTCCTGCTTTAGTCCAGAAACCTCCGCAGTACGAGCGGCAGCGGCCAGCAGCGATGCCTGCTTATTTACATAGACATCTTATGTTAGACTCCTGCAAATATTATTTGATCCTCTGTTCGGCTTTTCTTTCCGAACACCAAACAAAGAATCAGGGGCTAATGTCTACACTATGATTTTCTCTCACAATTTTATTACTTACCTCAAAGCCTATTAGAAGGCTAGCACAGGCTTCGGTCAATCCGTTGTTGACGGACCGGACCTTCTCTATCACCATACTCATAAGAGTACGGTGTTCTTCATCAATGGAAGTGCCGCGAAGCATTTCCAGCAAGCTATCCGGTGCTTCGGAATGGACAGAGGTCATCAGTACAGGTGGCTTGCCCTCCTTAGGGAGAGGCTGCCTACCTGAATCCGGAACCACTTGGGTTTCCGGAGCCATATTCGGCTGGGGGCCAAACTGGCTGCGGTCCCCACTATCGGAGTCCGTGGGGGTCTTTCCCCCCATGTGTCCGTTGATTGGGGTTTCGCCGGGAGGCATCTCCGAAACTGTATCCCATTGGCCTGGCATCCTTCGAGACAACACCTCGGTGTCGTCCATGGCCTTGGGGGAGGAGGCTGTCGGAAGAGAATGGTTGTTCATTGCCAACGGGTCCAGCGATCCCTCTGAAGAGGAGGGTATCTCGATGTTGGATTTGGCCGGACTGCAGGTGCACGTCTGGCACGTTAAGAAGCGATAAAGCAAACATACCGGAAATACTATTGTTTCCGGATACTTACGACTTCGCTAGGGGCTTGACCTTGGGTTCCCACTCCTCGCCGTTGGTGGTGGCTGCAGTGGAATTTTCCAGAAGGAAGGTTCTTCCCTTCTTGGACACCTCGGCCTCCCCATGCATGGCGGCCTTCCTCTTCTTTCCTCCTTCAGTAGGGGGGTGGATTTCCTCTTCCTCCTCCTCGTCTTTGGTGGAGGAGTACGTCTTGTTTTCTTCGGACGTCATGTCCGATGCAATCTTTCGCCGGAGACCGTCTCTGGTCCCCGCGGCTGTCTTCTTGGCCTTCTTCTCCGGCACCTCATAGGGCGCCAGAAACAGCATCTTCATTAGAAGTGGCGATTCTGGATCATCAGGTAGCGGAGCCGGACAGTTAATCTGCTCCGCTATCGCTACCCAAGGCTGTAAGATTGGCATGGAGGCTTAGATTCCTCCTGTGGATGTGCTAGTAAAAGGCATATCTGGCAAACATAAAAACTTACCGGACTGGCTCGGCGTTTTGCACTGAGCCCACGATCTTCGGTTGTGGGCGGTGGTACCTCGTTGGCCTTGAAGAGCACCTTCCATGTGTCTTCGTGCATCGTGTCGAAGTGCTCTCGCAGCGTCTGGTGTTCGGCCGGGTCGAACTCCCACAGATTGCAAATCCGTCTCTGACACAGAAGGATCCGGCGGAGGAGCATAACTTGGACCACGTTGACATGCTTGATTTTCTTGCTTATCATATTTTGGACGCATGTCTGAAGACCGGTCAGTTCTTTCGTTGAGCCCCAGGCTACGCCCTTCTCTTGCCAGGAGGTGAGCCGCATGGGGACGCCGGATCAGAATTCAGGGGTTGCCGCCCAGTTAGCATCGCGCGGCTCGGTGATGTAGAACCACCCCGATTGCCACCCCTTCACAGTCTCCACAAAGGAGCCTTCGAGCCAGGTGACATTGGGCATCTTACCCACCATGGAGCCTCCGCACTCCGCTTATTGTCCGCTCACTACCTTTGGCTTCACGTTGAAGGTCTTAAGCCATAGGCCGAAGTGGGGTGTGATGCGGAAGAAGGCCTCGCACACAACGATAAATGCCGAGATGTTGAGGATGGAGTTGGGGGCCAAATCATGGAAGTCCAGCCCGTAGTAGAATGTTAGTCCGCGGACGAATGGGTGGAGGGTGAATCCCAACCCACAAATGAAGTGGGAGAGGAATACTCCCCTTTCCTGGGGTTTTGGGGTAGGGATGATCTGCCCTTCGGCCGGAAGCCGATGTGCGATGTCCTTGGACAAGTATCCGGCCTACCGAAGCTTCGTGATGTCCTCCTTAACGGAGGAGGCCATCCATTTGCCTCCCACTTCAGACATGTTCGAAATGTTTTGCAGAGAAGGTGAAAGCTTCGGCGTTGGAGCTCGAGAATGGATGAGCAGAGGAAGAAGAAGGCGTGGGTGAAAAAGGGGAATCCTTGTCTCCTTATAAAGGCAGCAGGGAGCGTGCGCCTCCCCACTTGCCCTAGAAACTTGCTTATTCACCAAACGCCGTGCTAATGGCGCGGTTGGGTTACCCACGCCCGCATTGATGAGAATCCTAGGATAAGGGGAGACGATCTCTGCTTCGACAAGACATGCCAAAAAAACTGCCTCGCAAGATGTGTAGCAGCAGTTTGAGAAAACAGTTTGAATAATGACCGGGCCGCAACGTGATGTCACGCTACAAAAAGTTCTCAGCAGATTAGACTCGTGGAATATTATACTCTTTACGGTGTTATGTGGAATTTGTTTTGCAAAGCCGGACACGATTTTTGTGTTCAAGATCTACTTTGGAGTATTCGGAGAAGGAACCCGCCTTGCAATGCCGAAGACAATCTGCGCGCCGGACTCATCGTCATTGAATCTTGGTTCAGGGGCTACTGATGGAGTCCTGGATTAGGGGGTCCTCGGACAGCCGGATTATATGCTTATGCCAGACTGTTGGACTATGAAGATACAAGATTGAAGACTTCGTCCCGTGTCCGGGAGGGACTCTCCTTTGCGTGGAAGGCAAGCTTGGTAATTCGGATGTATAGATTCCCTTCACCGACTCTGTGTAACCCTAGCCCCCTCCAATGTCTATATAAACCGGAGGGTTTAGTCCATAGGAAGGCAACAATCATAATCATAGGCTAGCGTCTAGGGTTAGCCTCTATGATCTCGTGGTAGATCAACTCTTGTAATACTCATATCATCAAGATCAATCAAGTAGGAAGTAGGGTATTACCTCCATAGATAGGGCCCGAGCCTTTGTAAACATCGTGTCCCCCGCCTCCTGTTAGCATTAGCCTCAGACGCATAGTTCGGGACCCCCTACCCGAGATCTGCCGGTTTTGACACTGACAGGCGGCGGCGAAAGTCGCGCGGTCCGTGACGCACTCCGACTTCTAACCACGTTGACACCGACAGTCTATAACAGCCCTGTGGTTGTACGCCATTTTTGCCAGCACCTCGGCGTGCATGCTGGCCTCCTTCGTCCTGCGAAGGATGCGCAGGATTCTTCCCACGGCGGTGCCAAGGGTCACCAGCGTGGTGACGCTGCTCGTCGAGCACATTTTGGGAAGAGTGCACTGTGGGCGCCAACGTATGTGTCTTGGAGGTCACTGCTCCACCGGTAGGTGGCATGGCGATGCCCTGGGAGGGCCCTACACCGCCTGCGGGGGGCTCAGCTCCATATTTGGATGTGGCGGTGTGAGGCCCGTCGTCTTGCGCACGAACGACACCGCTCGCTAGGCTTTGACTGCCAGAGCGATGTGGGTGCTCGCGGGTCGCGCCTCGGGTTCTGTCTGTGACCGCCCCGCTACCTGCCCGCACTGGTACAGGCAGTCCGGCTCCGGATGAACCAATCGCCGACGTCGTCTTCCTCTTGGGAACCATGGCGACGAAGAACTGCTAGACTAGCTGCTAGATCGGATTTTCGCAACTGCGCCCCCCTACCTGGCGCGCCAAAGATGTCGGTGGAAACAACACCTATGGGATCACGGGAATCCCTACTACGGTCGGCGGGCGCAAGGTTGTGGAAGGAGCGTATCTAAGAGCCAGCACAAGGATCGTTTACCTAGGCTCGGGCCGCGAGGATCGCGTAATACCCTAGTCCTATTTGGTGTATATCTGAATGTTCTTGTGTTCTTGAACTAGCTACAGTGCGTGCGTAGTCCAAAAAGCTAAATCCCTCTCCCGTATGCCTCGGGCCTCCTTTTATAGGAAAAAGGGGATGCCACAGTGGCATACAGGAGGTGGAAAGTGCATGCGGTGGCTAAGTCTATCCTCCGGCAGCTTCGGACAAATGCATTTAATGCGCTGCCGACGTGCCCTTCTTGCTATCGCCGCTTCACCTTGCTGCGACACGCGTCTAGGACAGCACGGTGTGTGGTGCCATGTAGGCTGGCAGGCTGCTAAGATGGTGCAGTGGCAGGGTCTTCACGAAGATCTGCATGCCTCCACGCAGGTGCTTGCTGAGTTGGTCTCGGGGCCGCACGTTGCCACGCAGGTGCTTGCCTGGCTGGCTGGGCTAGCAGCTGCATGGAAACGGCGGTGGAGCTTTGGCGGGCGCGGGCCTGGCCGCGGCCCCGTTGATGTCCTCGGCAAGGTTCTTGTCGGGGCCCCGGCAAGGGCCTTGCCGCAGCACAATGCCCATCCCTGGCAAGGATCTTGCCGTAGGTCTCAGGGATTTCCTTGGCAAGGACCTTGGCGAGGATCATCGTCTTCTAGTCCTTGTTTGATCTTGCGTGTTTATGATCTTCATGAAGATCTACATGCCACCATGGAGGCACCTCCCGAGCCTTGGTTCCAATGTGGTTGACTGTGTTGGAACCCTTGGGCTCAAGGGTGGCGCGCTCCGCTGGTGTTGGGCAAGTTGCCCCGGCAAGGCTCTTGCCGGGGCTACGGAGGCTACCCCGGCAAGGGTCTTGCCGGGGGAGCCCACCTCGCCCTCTCTGCTCCTTGTGTTTTTGGTCTTGGCGTAGCTTGATCGTCTTGTGGCTTTGGCTTCCCTCCTCTGCCTTGCTAAGTGTGGCCGTGGGCGCAGCTCTGACTGCCCGTGCACCAGTAAAGGGGTACAAATCATAGCACCTACTTTTGTACCGACAGTATTTAAGACCGCGGACACAGCTAAATGTGTCCGGCGCACACCTCAGTGCAGCAGCTTAGATAAACCCGAGCTCGAGTAGCACCTACGCCCCCATCGACCGCCCCATAAGGAGACAGCACATGTGCCACATGTACATAAATATACACTCAAAACTCCTTGGGTGGTGGCGGGGGTACACTGCACACAAAAAGTCCATAGTTCGGCTCGACCCTATTTGGACCCTAGAAGTTATCTTTCACGGTTCATTAAAATGAACCAGCTTTACTTACAACCACACCAGATTCTTTTACCTGCTTTTTTCCTTTTACAGATGGCCATCATACTATACCCTTCAAGGACACTTGACAACGGAGACAAAGGCGCAGACGTGCAGCAGGGCCCCGCATTAAGCTTTCTTTTTTAGATTAAGACCCTGTGTAAACCTTTTTTATCTCTTTTTGTTTTATACTTTCCTGGCATGTAAAATGTCCAAGAAAGATATCGACATTATTTGTAAATATACGGCTCGCCGTACTAAAGTGGATGTTATAGAAGCAGCTTGGTTCGTATTGTGTTTTGAGATTGATGCTGTCACCACCTACGCTCTTTCCCCACATCGGATTGCCATACGTGCCTTGATACCAGGGTCTACACAAGGGGTTGTATTCAGCCCGGTGTATATTGAGAAGTCCGGAAACTTGTAGGGAGTGTTCAGCGTCGCGAGTTTGGCCTTATATGCATCAGCTCCGAATCATGTCTTTGTTCAATAGTTGGGTTGCCCGACTCCTATGCTTACTACCTTACGTTCTGCTATATCTGCTAGGGTAGTAAAGGGAGAACTACTGCAATTGTGTCCTGGCTCATCCGGATGAGCACCTCAGTAGAGAAAGCCGAAAAATGACTGTCATGATGTGGGAGAGCTGGTCAACCACTCGATGACTCATTGTAATCTTTGTGATTCCCTCCGTGTTAAACGAAGGACCGTCCTTCTGGTCACGTATGTACACGCACCGTATTCAGATAACCGCGGACATACCAGGGGCTATTTAGTAGCCCCACCGTCAAACTCCTATGGCTAAGTGAAAGTGTTAAAGCTCTCACTACAAAAAAATACACTTCCGTGATGATATGTGTTTGTCACAGTAGGTCGCGTTTTTGTCATGCATGTACATCCATGACGATTTTATGACAGAATCAAGATAATCATACCTGTGCTGTCGTAGAAGTGTTCCATGACATTACCAAAATTATCATAATGGAAGTGTCCACTTCCATGATGATAAATTGCGCGTCATAGAAGTGCTTTCGTCAAGGGTGACCAACACGTGGCATCCACCGTCACGGGACGCCGTTAACTGCCGTTAAGCTATCGGGTCCGGTTTTGGATCCGATAACCCGCAAACAGCCACGACCAATGCTGATTTTCCACGTGTAAAGTTCTCATTGGCCGACGAAACCACGCGTCAGCTCCGCGTTGGCACAGGCGTCACACATCCAACGGTCGAGATGGGCCTATGATATGTTGACATGTGGATGGGCCCAAAAGTGGCCCATAAAGTTTAAATGGGCCGGCCCAACTGAAGGCCCATAAGATTTAGCGGACCATAATGGGTCGGCCAAGCTAAAGGCCCCCAAGATTTTGCATACCATAATGGGCCGGCCCAGCTAAAGCCCCACAAGATTTAGTGGACCACAATGGGCCCGCCTAGCTACAGGCCCACAAGAATTTGCAGACCATAATGGGCTAGCCCAGCTAAAGGCCCAACATTCTCTGTTAAGGCCCGTATGGCTAGTGTCAAATTGGCCCGTCAACGGCCTATCCTAAACTTGTCATCATCGCGGCCCATGGTCATTTCTGGCCCGTTAACAGTATGCTAAGTATTTGGGTCGAATTACGGCCCGGTGTATTTCCGGCTTGTTAAAGGTCCTGCTTCATTTGGGCTCATTTACAGGCCATCAAAACTCTCGGCCCATAAACGACCGTGAAGGATTTGAGTCATATTCGTCCATGTCTAACATTCGGCCTGTTAGAGGCCCACTATAGATTTGGGCCACTTTCGGCCTGTTCTCATTTTCGGCTTGTTAACGTCAGACGAAAACCATGGGCCATATGTGGCCCAACGTCATATCGGGCCCATTAACGGCCCATATAAAAATGACGATAATCTAGCCCAACCGAAGTTCCGGCCTGTTAAAGGCCCGTGTTTTAGGTTGGCGCATTTACGTCCCGTCCGAATTTCGGCCAGTCAATGATCCGCATCGTAAATGGGCCACCATTTCGGCCTGCTAAGACCAGTGGGTATTTGGCAAAATCAAGGCCCAATCTCACTTTCGATCTATTAAAGGCCCATGTTTTTTATGGGCTCGAGATATTTACACCTGTAAATGGCCTATTTTTACTGAGGGCCCAAATTATGTTTAGGCCTGTTAAAGGCCCACTATGGGCACAAGCCTACCAGAAAAATATGAAAGCTTATGCTGATTTAGGCCCAGATATTCTATTGGGCTACATGCCGATTTTGGCCCGTAATCATTTTTCGCCCAATTGGAATGGGCCCGACGAATGTTGGCATGTTGGGCTCCTACGAAGCTTTCGGCCGAATACATTACTAAGATAAACCTACACTATACAAAAATAGCGTCGTCATTACTGCAGCCTATGGCAGCATCATAAATGTTGTATCACAACAAAATAAATTCCAACCATACAACAAAAGGCCTGTTGGCATAAAGTTTACACTCCTTCCAGATAAAAGCACCATCAGATGTATAGAAGCACAGATCATTTGACCTGAGTGCTAAAGTTTCAGGGTGTAGAACCTGATGGAGCAGCACGATCTTCACCTTTTTTCCACTATTGCTCTTGAACAACGAAGCTAATGTCTGATAGTCTGGTTTCAAAACCATTCATATCTTGACGACATTTGTCAACCACTATTCTTTTTTCCGAAACAACGTCCATTAGGGATTGGACTTGTGTCTGGAGCACAGATATATCACTCTGTCTAGCAGGGACATTTTGTTCAGTAGGCGATTTGGACGAGGTTACCTTCAAAACCAACCCAGAATTACGCAGGAAGGTGCTTTTTGCACTGTTAGTGGAGAGATACTGACGCACTGCAGCAAGAGATGGCAGATAAGTTACTGTTTCATCACCTTCAGGTGGTTATGGCTATTCAGTCAGTTGTTCCATAGCTTCCTGAAAGTTTGAACTTGTAGATTAGTGTACCAGATAAGTTACTAATGATACAAAAGCAAACAAAGTAGGTTACACGCTTATACATAACTTATTTTGGTGAACTACTATAATACATTAGCATGTATTGTAGTGCCAACTACATAATAAAATCACTTTCGGAACATATGTCCCTGTAGCATGACTACTGTATTGTCTATTTCCTCACATCTAAGGATAAAGAGACATGGTCTAAAGTAGGATGAACATAGTATGACATCATTCATATCATGGGCAAACAGATATAAAACAAACATGTTACTTTATCATTGTGTGCGCACGTGAACATAACAACTAGATTACATATCAAGACCAAAAGAATATCCTTCATCTCTTTTAATCCATGTAAGGTGAAATGATACGTTAAGACAACTGTGTATAAAAGTGAACAGAGTAACTGACATTGGCTGCAAACCAAGTAGTTAAATGAACACATCACAGTACCAATCAGTTCAAAGGTAGGAGGAGTAAGGACTTACAACAGCGGCTTGAACTGGTGTGCTCATGCCCTTCATCTTGCTGGTGTGGCAATCCTTGAAGATTTGCACTACATTCGGTTCAGGTTCTTTTTGGTCCGCACGGTCTTTCCTCTGTATTTGGAACAAGTCAATATAGATACGATAATAGGGCACAAAAAAAGAAGGAAGTAGCAGCTATTTACAAGAGCCTCGGAGTGTGCAATATAGCTACGAGATCCTGTTGTCTGTTGGAATTTCACTTTAGAACGGTTGGTTTTGTTCTTCAAATAGTTAGCCTAGAAGAAGATACACTTGTAAGGCACATACATAAATACAAGTTCAATATGTGGTCTGATCAAATATATATAGCCTACCTGATACTTTGGATCAGTCCAGTGTTTAATGAGGGCTGTCCAGTCTTCATCTGTAATTTATTCCACTAGAGATGTTTGGGCGATTTCATTGTTAGCCTTGCCTTCAAAGTGAGATTTTCTAAGGTACGTGGTACCGATACTGTCCCAGAGCAGAATGAAAAACATGAGTGCATGCTTGTTTAGTTGCATCATCTTTCAGATCCGACTTGAACCTTATCTGTTGAAAAAAGAATGTGAGTCTTATTAGGAGGAAGCTAGAAAGTATGGGACAGAGCAAGACAATATTACTAATTGCGATGAATAACATTACTTACGGATAAATGGTCAAGGAAGGTGTTAAACTGGGTAATGTCTTTCTCATTCCTGTACTGGATCCACGTTGGGAGGATACGTGCATGACACCTAACGGCAACGGCTGCCTCTGATACTAACTTGGCTGACTTTGTAGCATCACGTGGCCTTTTTAAACCTGCCTCAAAATGGATCTCCATTCTTCCTCCTTTAGATTTTGTTAATCTGTCAAGCATTATCCCTGATGCCTGTTTCCGCTTGCACCGTGGTGCTAGTTCAACAACGAATATGTAACGTGTTAGTGTACATCAAACTATGAGAGTACATATAAAGGAGCATGCAACTGCAACTTGACTCGGTCAGGTACCGTCTTGGTGTTTATGCTCATGAGGTTCATATGATCTTGCCAAGTCCTGTTGTGTCAGCAGTGCTTCAGAAGTAGTGTTAGGTGTGATGGCAACTTGGGAACTGGCTAGTTCCGGAGCAAACGAACGAGTAACTCGTTGAGATGCTGGTACAGTTGAAGCGGATGCTGCAGCTGGTGGAGCAGGTGATACTGTGTTTGTAGATTTAGCCGGTGGACTTGGAACTTCTACTGCACTATAAGTACCAGCAGAATCTCGACAGCAGATCCTTTTCCGTTTCATCCGTTCAGTAACAACACTCCCTACTATATTATTTTCCTTGCTCTTTTTTGACTTTGCCATGTCAAGCCGTACCCACAACACAAAAGAATAAAATTGCTCTTCAGAACTCATTGATGCATGATACAGACAAGCAATACTTTGATGTAAGACAGCTGTATGAGGATGGAATATGTAAAAAAACAGGACGGCATGACATATTCACAGCTATGATGTGTAAACTAAGCAGAAGGATTTTCAAGAAAATAGAAATAATGCAAGCTAGACACCATATGAAAGATGCAACCAAGATTACTCTGCCATGTTAAAAGTGTCTTGTCATAAGTGGCAATTCGAAAAATTAGAAGCAGTACAACATAGAAATCAATGCAAGATGCAACCACTATCAAACTGCCATGTTAAAAGTTTCCAATCATGAGTGACTGATGCGGGATACACAACAACAGTACTTTGATGTAAGAACATGGTATGATAGATAGATGCAGTGTATTCTAGACACAGAAAGCCATGTCATATGCACATGTATAATGTATAAACTCAGCAGGTGCAATTTAAACAAAATAGAAGAAATACATGCTAGACAACATATGCAACATGAAACCAATTAACACACTGTCAACTTAGAGCAAGCACCTTTGATGGTGGAGTATGGGAGATGAACTCATCATGTAGAGTTGGGACTTCAACTTCATTAGCAGTAGCAGTGGCAAATCTAGAGAGGCTCTATTTGCGTCGGTGAGGAGGACAACCAACATCCCCTAATTTACTCTTTTCCTTCCTATTTTTTGATATTGCCTTATGAAGTCAAAACCACAAGAAGATGAATAAAATTAGCTCTGCATAACTGGTTAATGCATGCTACAGACGAACACTACTTTGATGTATGGCAAGAGCAGGATAGGAGGATGGAATATATACAAAAAAAGACAGTGTTTCATATTCACACGTACGATAGGAGGATGGAATATGTATGAAAAAACAGTAAGCGGAAGGCATTTCAACAAAACTAGAAGAAATGAAATCTAGGCAACATATGAACATGCAACCAATATCACTCTATCAAGTAAAAAGTGTCTCGTCATAAGTGCCATTTCAAGAAATTAGAAGCAGTACAAGATAGAAGACAATGCAAGATGCAACCTACATCACAGCCCCAAGTTAAATGTGTCTTATGGGCAAGTGATCGTTGTAGGTATAAGCTGTAAGCTACGCAGATGCAATTCAACATAATAAGAAGCAATAAAAACTAGACATCATACGGAAAACGCAACCACATATAATAGTTCCAAGTAAGAGCAAGCACCTGTGATGGTGGAGTAGGGGAGATGTGCTCATCATGTACACGTATGTTCTAGAAACAGGAACACGTGTCATATTCACAGGCATTATGTGTAAAGTAAGCAGATGCAATTCAACAAAGTTAGAAGCAATACACGCTAGACATCATACACAACATGTAACCACATATAATAGTGCCAAGTTAGAGCAAGCACCTATGATGGTGGAGTAGGGGAGATGTGCTCATCATCTACACAGCTACGTTGACTGTCCAGCCTTGTGTTGTCTTGCGAATCTTGTTGGGAGGATGGCAGATTAGAATCTTTAGAGATCCCCTGTTTGAGTTGATCCGAAGGACCACCATCATCCACTACCGGACGAAATTTCCTTCAGCTGTAATGATTTTGCATTGTGATGTCAAACCGATAAGAAAAAGGAATAAAATTCGCTTTTGAGAACTCATTCATGCATGATACTGACGAACACTACTCGGATGAAAGGCAAACACATGATGCGAGGATGGGATATGTACGAAAAACAGGATGGCGTGACATATTCACACCTATGATGTGGTAACTAAGTAGAAGGCATTTCAACAAATTAGAAGCACTGCAAGCTAGGCACCATATGAAAGATGCAACCAATATCACTCTGCCAAGTTCAAATTGTATGGCGTTACAACAAATTAGAAGTTGTACATGCTAGAAATCATATGCAAGACACAACCAATATCACAGTGGCAACTTAAAAGTGCCTTATCATAAGTGACTGATGCGGGATATGCAAGAACAGTAGTCTGATGTAAGAACATCGTATGATCAGATATAGTATGTTCTAGAAACATGAACATATGTCATATTCATAGGCATTATGTGTAAAGTAAGCAGATGCAATCCAACAAAGTTAGAAGCAATACAAGCTAGACATCATACGCAACATGCAATCACATATAATAATGCCGAGTTAGAGCAAGCACCTGCGATGGTGGAGTATGGGAGATGTGCTCATCATCTACACAGCTACGTTGACTGTCTAGCCTTGCATTGTCTTGCGAATCTTGTTGGGAGGATGGCGGAGTAGAATCTGTAGAGAACCTCCATTTCAGTTTCTTGGAAGGACCACCATCATCCAATGCCTTTCCAATTTCCTTCAGCTTTATTGATTTTGCATTGTGAGGTCATACTGACAAGAAAAAGCAATATAATTTGCTCTTCAGAACTCATTCATGCATGATGCTGACGAACACTACTCTGATGAAAGGAAAAGTCAAGATACGAGGATGGAATATGTACGAAAAAATGGACGGCTTGACATATCCACACCTATGATGTGGTAACTAAGCAGAAGGAACTTCAACAAATTAGAAGCACTGCAAACTAGACACCATATGGAAGGTGCAATCAATATCGCTCTCCCAAGTTAAAACTGTCTCGTCATAGGTGGCGTTCATCAAACTAGAAGCAATACATGCTACAACTCATATTCAAGACGCAAACCAATATCACACTGCCAACTTAAAGGTGTCCCATCATAAGTGACTGATGCAGGATACACAAGAAGAGTAGTTTCATGTAAGAACATGGTGTGATAGACATATATAGTATGTACCAAAAACTGGAAAGCGTGTCATATTCACACGTATCATGTGTAAGCTAAGCAGATGCAGTTTACACTAATTAGGAGCAATACATGCTAGACACCATATGCAACATGCAACCAGATATCACACTGCCAAATTAGAGCAAGCACCTTGGATGGTGGAGTAGGGAGCGGAGACTTGGACCTTGTAATGCACTATCAGTACAAGGAGAATCGGTACAGATGCTCCATTTACGTGGCTGCAGAGGACCATCATCATCGCCTTCCTTACTCGTTTCCTTCCTCTTTCTTGATTTTGCCTTGTCAATTCAAACCACAAGAAAAAGGAATAAAATTTGCTTGTTAGAACTCATTGATGCATGATAGTGATGAACACTACTTTCATGTAAGGCAGCCGCATGATAGGAGGATGGAATATGTATGAAAAACAGGACGGCGTGACATATTGACATGTATGATGTATAAAGTGTAAACTAAGCACAAGGTGCTTGAACTTGTTAGAATCAATGCAAGCTAGAAACCATATGAAAGATGAAACCAATATCACTCTGCCAAATTAAAAGGGTGCTCTAACAAATGTATTTGACCAAATTAGAAGCAATACATGGCAACAGGCTAGAAATAATATGCAATATGCAACGAATAAAGGTGACTCATCGTAAGTGATTGATGGAGGATACAGAAGAGAGGTAGTTTCATGTAAGAACAAGGTTAACAAATAGATGTAGTGTGTACCAAAAATAGGAAGGCATGTCATATTCACATGTATAGTGTGTAAACTAAGCAGATGCAATTTACCCTAATTAGAAGCATTACAAGCTAGACATTATATGCAACATGCAACAACATATCACACTACAAAGTTAGAGCAAGCACATGTGATGGTGGTGTAGGGGAAGTGCGGTATTCAAGTACAGAGCTACGTTCAATATCTTCATTTAGGCTTGCTATTTCTTGAGAATCATGTGGAGAGGATGAAACTGCATTCGTTATAAGAGTAGTGCGTCTCATATTAACCCACGGGCGTGACTGTCTCATCATACGCGATAGATGCAGGATACACAAGAACAGTAGTTTGATGTAAGAACATGGTGTGATAGGCAGATGTAGTATGTACCAAAAACGGGAAGGCGTTTCATATTCACATGTATAATGTGTAAGCTAAGGAGATGCAATTAAACAAATTAGGAGCAATACAAGCTAGGCACCATATGCAACATGCAACCAGATATCACACTGCCATGTTAGAGCAAGCACCTTGGGTTGTGGAGTAGGGAAGATGAGATTTGGAACTAGCACTGCAGTACGAGTAGTAGGAGAATCTGTAGAGATCATCTATTTCGGTTGCTCCAGAGAACCACCATCATTCTGTGCCTTCGTCCTTTCAGATTTTGCCTTGTCAAGTAAACACGCAAGAAAAAGGAATGAAATTCGCACTTCCAAATTCGTTGATGCATGATATGGATGAACACAACTTTTATGTATGGAAACCACATTGTAGGAGGATGGAATATGTATGAAAAACGCTAAGCAGAAGGCATTTCAACAAATTGGAATCAATGCAATCTAGACACCATATGAAAGATCCAACCAAAATCACTCTACCAAGTTAGATGTGTCTCAACATGTGGCACTTCAACAAATTAGAGGCAGTACATGTTTGAAATGATATGCAAGATGCAACCAATATTACACTGTCAACTTGAAGGTGTATTGTCAGAAGTGATTGATGAGGGATACACAAGAAAAGTAGTTTGATGTAAGAACATGGTTAATAGAAAGACGTAGTATGTACCAAAAACAGGAAGGCATGTCATATTCACAGGTATAATGTGTTAACTAAGCAGATGCAATTTACCATAATTAGAAGCATTACAAGGTAGAGACCATATGCAACATGCAAGCACATATCACACTGCCAAGTAAGAGCAAGCACCTGCAATGGTGGTGTGGGGGAATTGTGGTCATCAACTAGAGAGCTACGTTGACTATCTTCGTTTAGCCTTGCTGTTTCTTGAGAATCATGTGGGGAGGATGACACTGCACTCTTTAAACTAGTCGGGCGTCTCACAGTAACCCACTGGGGTGACTGTCTCATCATAAGGGATTGACGAGGGATACAAAAGAGAATTAGTTTGATGTACAAACATGGTTAATAGACATATGTAGTATGTATCAAAAACAGGAAGGCATGTCATTATCAAAGGTATAATGTGTAAAGTAAGAAGATTCAATTTAACCAAATTGGAAGCAATACAAGCTAGACACCATATGCAACATGAAACCACATTTGACAGTGCGAATTTAAAGAAAGCACCTAGGATGGTTGTGTGTGGCAATTGAGATCATCAACTTCAGAGCTACGTTTATTGTCTCCAACTGCTAACACTGCACCCTTTAGAGCGCTGAAACGCTTAGTGCTTATCTTCAAATTACACTGGAGCGACTTCTGTCTTTTCTTTTCTGCATTCATCAACCACTAGTAGAAAACGGACCTAATATGAGACACATTAGTGCTGGTTTGGTTTCGAGCCGGCACTAATGTGTCCATTAGTGCCGGTTCCAATGGCTAGCCGGCCGTCCTCATTAGTACCGGTTCGTGGCGAACCTTTAGTACCGGTTCGTGCCACGAACCAGTACTAAAGATTGTGGTGACAGGGTGTTGTCAGTCTGGGGCCCGTCTAGCACCTTTAGTACCGGTTCGTGGCACGAACCGGTACTAAAGGTCGGCGTACATAAACCCTTCATCCACCCGAGCCACTCTGTTCTTCCCCTTTCCCCTCACTTCTCCTCTGTTCTTCCCCTTTCCCCTCGAGCTCGTCACAAATTTTGCCCAAAATTTGTCAAGATTTGAAGGCCCCCATCCATTCAAATGATCACAAAGGTTAGCAACTTTGTCCTTTCAACACTCATTGCTAGATTAGCTCTTGCAATGCTTTGTATAGTGATTAATTTGGCAGGAATTATATTTGCTAGTATTTGATTTATATGCAATTTGAGGTCAAAAATAACACTTAGTTTGCATATGTAGGTGTGGTTTACTTAGTGCCTTCTAAATCTCCGTCGTAACCACAATCGATCGCTCGCACCGTCCCGTCGCCGGCACCACCTTGTGGTGAGGCTCTTGTTCATGAATGTTTTACATTACCAAATTGATGTTTGTGTGATTTGGATATATAGTTACTCATATAATTATCTTACCCGTACGTTGTTTGTTATACATAGTGCCATGGTTTTGATATCCATCCCCGTCGGCCCTCGTCCTTGTTATGATTCGGATGTGGTATATTCTCTTTTAAAACTAGTTGTTGCATTTCGTGTTTATGAAAAATTATGCCCATCAAATTGACATAGATATTTTTATCTAGGAGGTATGTGAACCGGAAATTCCAACCGACCTTATTGTCGAGAGGTTAAATTTAGTTGAAAGAGAAAACGAGTATTTGAAAGAAAAATTGAAAAGAATTGAGGGGGAGAAGATGGAATTGGAGTTGCATGTTGCCGATGTCGTCGATGATCACAAGATCAAGATGGAGAAAATGAGGTTGAAGATTAGAAAGATTAGAAAATATGCCATTGATAGTGTGTGTCGGTGTACTAGAGTAGGGGTACCCTAGTATCCCGAACTTGTGCACGGGCAGTTGCAGCACCCCGCGGCAAGGCTTGTCGGGCGACCGCCAAGGTCCTCCGTGGTTCCTTTGGAACCATTCAAGAACAAAGTATTCAGGCCAAGGAGACAAGGCCCCGGCAAGAGGAGCTTGCTAGGAAGGCCAACCAAGGCATCTCAAGGAACTTGCCGCGACGCGCCGCGCGTCCCGACGAGGCCCGGTGAGCGACAAGCTTCCGGACGCAGCAAGACAACGACCGCGGCAAGGCGCTTGCCGCGACAAGCTACCACCCTGTACCCGCGCTCCAGCACATCCACCAACGTGTCGCCCTGGGGCCTCTCCAGGCGCGCGTGGCAAGAGGCTGTGCAGCCAGCGGTGCGAGGTGGCAAGCGACGCTGACAAGATTTCCATCGTGGCGAGCGATGGCGTCCTTGACGGTCCCTTTCCGCACTGTTTGGGCGACACAGACGGGCATTTAATGCCTTTTCCCCTGCCGTCAGGGTTAGGTATGATACACCGTACAGGTAGTTGTACCAACCACAACACCTTTCCATTTTTACCCTCATCCACGTTGCCACCTGTCGGTGACCCCTTGAGCATATAAAAGGAGGCCCATGCGCAACGTAGAGGGGGGTTCGGAGATTGGAAGGCAGAAAAACACTCACGCTCGGTCTCGTTAGCAGCTAGAGTGTACTGTAGCACTCAGCGCTCCCGAGCAAGAACTCAATACACACAGACATGCAGCAGGAGGAGTATTATCTCTCCGGAGAGCTCCGAAGCTGGGTAAACTGCTGGTGTGCTTCGCCTCAATCTGTTCTTCGTGCAATCTCCGCCCCCCGCCGAACCGAAAGGGGCTCGGTCCGCCGGTCCCATAGGTGTTCGTGGATCAGCTTCCCCGACATCTTTGGCGCGCCAGGTAGGGGGCGTCGAGGTTGTGTGAACCTGATCCGGTGTTCACACGAGCTAGATCTTCATTTTCTTCATCGACATGCCACCGAAGAAGAATGCTTCGGGGGCAACTGTTCCGTACAAATCGATCCCACCACCACCGGAGCAAACGGGTGGTGGGGTAGACGCCAGCGGAAGAACGGACATCGACGAGGAAGCTCACGGTGCTGCCAGGTCCAAGGACAAGGCTGCGCAGAGCTCGGTGTCCGTACATGCACCGCACCCATCTCAGGAGGCGCAGGACCGACAGCGTCATGGTATTCGCAGTACCATACGTTTGTTGGACCAAGATCGAGCTGGTGGATCTCGGGGTGATCAAGACCAACATGCACGCCAACATGCTGGCACGAGCGAGACACAGTTGCCCGGACGAGATACTGCTCCTTCTAACTTAGTTAGAAGTCCGAGCATATCCCGCTCCTCGCACCGTTCGCCACTGCCGCCCACCACTCGAGTAGAAGCTTTGGTGCGAGCTCAATTGCTCCTAGATTACCCTCCAACGGCAGGCAAGATCGACGGACGGAGGGCCACCATTCAGAGTCTCATCAGCTTCGCCAACGGCGACACTCCGCGGCAGCCGAGTACATCGCTGCCGTGGCAGGACTGCCAGGCACGAGCCAATGGCAACGAAACCGGTGGGGGTGCAACCACCATGCACTCTCCACCCCGAAGGCCAAGATCGCCGACTCACCGGATCCACCTCGACAGCGACTCCACTGCATCGTCGGATCCACGAGCTCGTCGCGATCAGCGCCAAATTCTTCACGAACGACAGCAAGAAGACGCTCGTACTCGCATCGAGCGCCAAAGAGAAGCGCGGCGTCAATCTCACCAGCGCGCAGGGCCCTCTGTCGACATGCATGCGCCAGGGGAACCAGGCGACTTACCGTACGCGGTAGGTTGCCCTGCGTTCACTCGTGAGCTGCGGCAAGTCTAGTGGCCCAGCACGAAGAATTTTAAGCCAGACGTACCAAAGAAGTTCGACGGCAAGTCGCATCCGTCGGAGTTCCTCAGCATCTACACCATTGCGGTGCAGGCTGCCGGGGGGCGGGACGACAAGATCCTTGCCAACTACTTCCCGCTGGTGCTCAAGCCCAATGTCAGATCCTGGCTCATGCACTTGCCGGACAACTCCATATCCTCCTGGGCAGACCTATGCCATCAGTTTGTCGGCGCCTTTACAGGCGGCCACAAGCCTCATGGCCAAGAAAGTGACCTTCATCTGCTCGCCCAGAAGGAAGGGGAGCCCCTGCGCAAGTACATTCAGAGATTCAGCCGCGTACAGCACAACATCCCAGATGTCCACCCAGCCGCGGTAATCAGCGCGTTCCATCAGAACATGCGGAACCGCAGGATGCAGGAGGAGATGGCGATGTGCAAGATCAGAGACGTCAGTGAGCTATATGCCCTGGCCGACAAGTGTGCACGTGCTGAGGAAGGGAGGAAACTCCCCGGAGAGAATACAGAAGCAGGAGGATCTGATAGTGAAGATACTGCCCTGGCAAAGAAAAACCGGCGGCGGAACAACACGAAGAAGAAAGGCAAAGATGTGCTAGTCGTTGAGCAGTCCGGCAACGGAGGTGGCGCCAAGAAAGCCAAAGTTGGTAGTTCTGGCAAGGAGATTGCCGCAGGCACCAACTACAAGGCTGTGGCGGTCGCTGACAAGCAGGAGGACACCAACAAGCAGTACTGCAAGATCCACCGCACCAAGGGCCATGATCTCCAGAGCTGCAAGAAGGTCGAGCAACTTGTCGAGCAGCAAACGGCTGAATACGAGCAACGCGACAAGGAGAAGGCCCAGGAAGGTGCTGGAGGAGCCGGCAAGAAACGCCCCGGCCGAGGAGGACGCCGCGGCAAGGCCAAGCAGCGGCAAGGAGACAGACCTCCCCGCGGCCGCGACAAGGATGAAGATGACGATGACAATGAAGATATGGATGATGACGAGACCGATGAGCAGGAGTTCCAGAAAGCCACAGAGGTCCTGTGCGTTGACGGCGGTGCTTCTCTGCATACTTCACACCGCCAACTCAAGCAGTGGGTGCGGGAAGTTAATGCAGCAGAACCACCCGTCGAGTCACGTAAGCCTCTGAAATGGTCTAGCACGCCTATCATCTTTGATATTGAGGACCACCCTGATCGCATAACTGCGGTCGGGTGCTTGCCGATGTTGGTTTCACCAACTATCCGCAACCTCAAGGTCACTAAGAGGCTAGTTGACGGCGGGGCCGGCTTGAACCTGATCTCCTCCGCGGTACTCCAGGAACTCCAGATCCCTGATAGCGAGCTCGAAGAGACCGGCACATTCCAAGGAATCAATCCGGGAAGGAGCAGGCCGAAGGGAAAGATCTCGTTGCCGGTGACATTTGGCAGCGAGTTGAACTTCAGGACTGAGAGGGTCACTTTTGACGTTGCTGACTTTCCATTGCCTTACAATGGGATACTCGGTCGTCCAGCACTCGCCAAATTCATGGTAGCTTCTCACCATGCATACAACATGCTGAAGATGCCAGGCCCGATAAGTGTCATCTCTGTCCCTGGCGACAATAAGGATGCTCTTATCTGCGCCGACAAGATCTACCGAGAAGCAGCAGCCGCAACAGATCGCAGGTCACTTGCCGTTGAAGCTCCCGGGGGGAAGAAGAAGACCAAGTCCGGCAAGAGTTCTAATGCTCACTCCGGCAAGCGCACCTCTTCGGAGTGCTGCGCTACCGCCGAGGACGCACCATCGAGCTCCACCGGCAAGTGTAAGAAGATAATGGTAGCTCCACCAGGGACCAAGAAGGTGTCCGCCAAGGAGGACGGCACTGGTGGTACCTTCACCATCAGTGCCACTCTCGACCCTAAATAGGAAAGCGCGCTCGTTGCTTTCCTGCGGGCGAACGTCGATGTGTTTGCATCGCAACCGTCTGACATCCCTGGTGTTCCCAGGAAAGTAATCGAGCACCATCTTGTTGTCTGTCCTCATGCGCGGCCCGTCAAGCAGAAAGTCAGAAAACAGGCAGTGGAGCGACAACAATTCATCACTGAAGAAATCAAGAAGTTGGAAGCAGCAGGCCTTGTCAGAGGAGTGCTCCATCCTACGTGGTTGGCCAATCCTGTAGTCGCGCGTAAGGCAAACGGGAAATGGAGGCTGTGTATCGACTTTACCGATGTCAATAATGCTTGTCCCAAAGACCCATTTCCCTTGCTGCGCATCGACCAGATTGTTGACTCCACGGCCGGATGTGACTTGCTTTCATTTCTTGATGCATACTCAGGATACCATCAGATCTTCATGGCAGAAGAGGATGAGGAGAAGACCGCATTCATCACTCCATGTGGCACGTACTGTTTCATACGGATGCCTTTCGGTTTAAAGAATGCTGGTTCAACATTTGCAAGGGTAGTCCATGACGCTTTTAAGCCACAAATACACAGAAATGTGGAAGCCTACATGGATGACATAGTGGTCAAGAGCAAGGACAAGGCGACTCTGATTCAAGATTTAGACGAAACCTTTGCAAATCTGCATAAGATCAACCTCAAGCTTAACCCCGAGAAGTGTGCGTTTGGAGTCCCCTCCGGCAAGCTTCTCGGGTTCTTTGTGTCTCAGCGGGGAATCGAAGCCAATCCCGACAAGATCAAGGCCATTGAGCAGATTGAAGCACCAAAGCGCGTCAAGGATGTACGAAGACTTGCCGGTTGCGTGGCTGCTCTTAGCAGGTTTATCTCTAGGTCTGCCGAGCGCGCCCTGCCATTTTTCAAAATATATAGCGGCGGCTATATATAGCGGCAAAATGAAATGGATTCCGGAGGCGGAGGCTGCGCTGCAGGACTTAAAGAGATACCTGTCCTCCACTCCAACACTTGTCGCACCTAAGCCACAAGAGAAGTTGCTGCTATATATAGCGGCAACCAATCAAGTGGTTAGTGCTGCGTTAGTAGCAGAGAGGGAGGCAGATGATGAGCCAGCAACCACGGCAAATGCATCCAGCGACAAGCAGGGAACTTCACCGACAAGCTCTGGTCCCGACAAAGATGGATCTGCGTAGGCACGTGAGAGGATGCAGAAGAGAATGGTGCAACGCCCAGTTTACTTTGTCAGTTCCCTTCTGCAGGGGGCTAGGTGTTGGAAATATGCCCTAGAGGCAATAATAAAAGTATTATTATTATATTTCCTTGTTCATGATAATTGTCTTTTATTCATGCTATAACTGTATTATCCGGAAATCGTAATACACGTGTGAATACATAGACCACAATATGTCCCTAGTGAGCCTCTAGTTGACTAGCTCGTTGTGATCAACAGATAGTCATGGTTTCCTGGCTATGGACATTGGATGTCGTTGATAACGGGATCACATCATTAGGAGAATGATGTGATGGACAAGACCCAATCCTAAGCCTAGCACTAAGATCGTGTAGTTCGTTTGCTAGAGCTTTTCCAATGTCAAGTATCTCTTCCTTAGACCATGAGATTGTGCAACTCCCGGATACCGTAGGAATGCTTTCGGTGTACCAAACGTCACAACGTAACTGGGTGGCTATAAAGGTGCATTACAGGTATCTCCGAAAGTATCTGTTGGGTTGGCACAAATCGAGACTGGGATTTGTCACTCCGTGTAAACGGAGAGGTATCTCTGGGCCCACTCGGTAGGACATCATCATATGCGCAATGTGACCAAGGAGTTGATCACAGGATGATGTGTTACGGAACGAGTAAAGAGACTTGCCGGTAACGAGATTGAACAAGGTATAAGGATACCGACGATCGAATCTCGGGCAAGTACAATACCGCAAGACAAAGGGAATTGTATACGGGATTGTTTAAGTCCTTGACATCGTGGTTCATCCGATGAGATCATCGTGGAACATGTGGGAGCCATCATGGGTATCCAGATCCCGCTGTTGGTTATTGACCGGAGAACATCTCGGTCATGTCTGCATGTCTCCCGAACCCGTAGGGTCTACACACTTAAGGTTCGATGACGCTAGGGTTATAAAGGAAGTTTGTATGTGGTTACCGAATGTTGTTCGGAGTCCCGGATGAGATCCCGGACGTCACGAGGACTTCCGGAATGGTCCGGAGGTAAAGATTTATATATGGGAAGTCCTATTTTGGCCACCGGAAAATGTTCGGGATTTTTCGGTATTGTACCGGGAAGGTTCTAGAAGGTTCCAGAGTGGGGCCCACCTGCATGTGGGGACCCACATGAACGAGGGTAGTGGGGGCAAGGCCCCACATCCCTGGTCAAGACGCACCAAGATCCCCCCTTAGAAGGAATAAGATCATATCCCGAAGGGATAAGATCAAGATCCCTAAAAAGGGGGGATAACAATCGGTGGGGAAGGAAATGATGGGATTTCTTTCCTCCCACCTTGGCCAACGCCCCAATGGAATTGGAGGGCAAGAAATCAGCCCCTCCACCCCTATATATAGTGGGGAGGCGCGTAGGAGCCATACACGAAGTTCTGGCGCAGCCCTCCCCCTCTCCCAAGTGCTCCTCCTCTCTCGCGGTGCTTGGCGAAGCCCTGCAGGATTGCCACGCTCCTCCACCACCACCACGCCATCGTGCTACTGCTGGACAGAGTCTTCCTCAACCTCTCCCTCTCTCCTTGCTGGATCAAGGCATGGGAGACGTCACCGGGCTGTACGTGTGTTGAACGCGGAGGTGTCGTCCGTTCGGCACTTGATCATCGGTGATTTGAATCACGACGAGTACGACTCCATCAACCCCGTTCACTTGAACGCTTCCGCTTAGCGATCTACAAGGGTATGTAGATGCACTCTCCTTTCTACTCGTTGCTGGTCTCTCCATAGATAGATCTTGGTGATACGTAGCAAATTTTTTTGAATTTCTGCTACGTTCCCCAACAGTGGCATCATGAGCTAGATCTATTGCGTAGATTCTTTGCACGAGTAGAACACAAAGTAGTTGTGGGCGTTGATTTTGTTCAATATTCTTACCGTTACTAGTCCAATCTTGTTTCGACGGTATTGTGGGATGAAGCGGCCCGGACCGACCTTACACGTACTCTTACGTGAGACAGGTTCCACCGATTGACATGCACTTGGTGCATAAGGTGGCTAGCGGGTGCCAGTCTCTCCCACTTTAGTCGGAACGGATTCGATGAAAAGGGTCCTTATGAAGGGTAAATAGCAATTGGCATATCACGTTGTGGTCTTTGCGTAGGTAAGAAACGTTCTTGCTAGAAACCCATAGCAGCCACGTAAAACATGCAAACAACAATTAGAGGACGTCTAACTTGTTTTTGCAGGGTATGCTATGTGATGTGATATGGCCAAGAAGAATGTGATGAATGATATGTGATGTATGAGATTGATCATGTTCTTGTAATAGGAATCACGACTTGCATGTCGATGAGTATGACAACCGGCAGGAGCCATAGGAGTTGTCTTAATTTATTGTATGACCTGCGTGTCATTGAACAACGCCATGTAATTACTTTACTTTATTGCTAACCGGTAGCCATAGTAGTAGAAGTAATAAGTTGGCGAGACGACTTCATGGAGATCATGATGATGGAGATCATGGTGTCATGCCGGTGACGATGATGATCATGGAGCCCCGAAGATGGAGATCAAAAGGAGCAAAATGATATTGGCCATATCATGTCACTATTTGATTGCATGTGATGTTTATCATGTTTATGCATCTTGTTTACTTAGGACGACGGTAGTAAATAAGATGATCCCTTACAAAATTTCAAGAAGTGTTCTCCCCTAACTGTGCACCGTTGCTACAGTTCGTCGCTTCTAAGCACCACGTGATGATCGGGTGTGATGGATTCTTACGTTCACATACAACGGGTGTAAGACAGATTTACACAGCAATACACTTAGGGTTAACTTGACGAGCCTAGCATGTACAGACATGGCCTCGGAACACGGAGACCGAAAGGTCGAGCATGAGTCGTATAGTAGATACGATCAACATGAAGATGTTCACCGACGTTGGCTAGTCCGTCTCACGTGATGATCGGACACGGCCTAGTTTGACTCAGATCATGTGATCACTTAGATGACCAGAGGGATGTCTATCTGAGTGGGAGTTCATAAGATGAACTTAATTATCTTGAACATAGTCAAAAGACCTTTTGCAAATTATGTCGTAGCTCACGCTATAGTTCTACTGTTTAGATATGTTCCTAGAGAAAATATAGTTGAAAATTGATAGTAGCTATTATGCGGACAGTAGAAAGCTTATGTCCTTAATGCACCGCTCAGTGTGCTGAACCCCAAACGTCGTTTGTGGATGTTACGAACATCAGAAATACACGTTTTGATAACTACGTGATAGTTCAGTGAAACGGTTTAGAGTTGAGGCACCAAAGACGTTTTTCGAGATGTCGCGGAACATATGAGATGTTTTGAGGGCTGAAATTGAGATTTCAGGCTCGTGCCCACGTCAAGAGGTATAAGACCTCCGACGATTTTCTTAACCTGCAAACTAATGGAGAAAAACTCAATTGTTGTGCTTGTGCTCAGATTGTCTGAGTACAACAATCACTTGAATCGAGTGGGAGTTGATCTTCCAGATGAGATAGTGATGTTTCTCCAAAAGTCATTGCCACCAAGCTGCTAGAGCTTCGTGATGAACTATAACATATCAGGGATAGATATGATGATCCTTGAAATATTCGCGATGTTTGACACCGCGAAAGTAGAAATCAAGAAGGAGCATCAATTGTTGATGGTTGGTGAAACCACTAGTTTCAAGAAGGGCAAGGGCAAAAAGGGATACTTCATGAAACGGCAAAACAGCTGCTACTCTAGTGAAGAAACCCAAGGTTGAAACCAAACCCGAAACTAAGTGCTTCTGTAATAAGGGAACAGCCACTGGAGCAGCATTACCCTAGATACTTGGTAGATGAGAAGGCTGGCAAGGTCGATAGAAGTATATTGGATATACATTATGTTAATGTGTACTTTACTAGTACTCCTAGTAGCACCAGGGTATAAGATACCGGTTCGGTTGCTAAGTGTTAGTAACTCGAAATAAAAGCTACGGAATAAACGGAGACTAGCTAAAGGTGAGCTGACGATATGTGTTGGAAGTGTTTCCAATGTTGATATGATCAAGCATCGCACGCTCCCTCTACCATCGAGATTGGTGTTTGCGTTGAGCATAGACATGATTGGATTATGTCTATCGCAATACGGTTATTCATTTAAGGAGAATAATGGTTACTCTGTTTATTTGAATAATACCTTCAATGGTCTTACACCTAAAATGAATAGTTTATTGAATCTCGATCGTAGTGATACACATTTTCATGCCAAAAGATATAAGATAGTAATGATAGTACCACTTACTTGTGGCACTGCCATGTAAGTCATAATGGTATAAAACGCATGAAGAAGCTCCATGTTGATGGATCTTTGGACTCACTCATTTTTGAAAAGTTTGAGACATGCGAACCATGTCTATTGGTGTATATGCATGAAGAAACTCCATGCAAATGGACCGTTTGAACTCACTTGATCTTGAATCACTTGAGACATGCAAATCATACCACATGGGCAAGATGACTGAAATCCTCGGTTTCAGTAAAATGGAACAAGATAGAAACTTGTTGGAAGTAACACATTTTGATGTGTGCAGTCCAATGGGTGCTGAGGAATGCAGTGAATATCGTTATGTTCTTACTTCACAGATGATTCGAGTAGATGTTGAATATATTTAATTGATGAAACACAAGTCTGAATTATTGAATGGTTCAAGTAATTTCAGAGTGAAGTAGAAGATCATTGTGACAAGAGGATAAAATGTCTATGATATGATCATAGAGATGAATATCTGAGTTACGAGTGTTGGCACACAATTAAGACATTGTGGAAATTGTTTCGCAATTAATACCGCCTGGAACACCATAATGTGATGGTGTGTCCAAACATCATAGTTGCACCCTATTGGATATGGTGCGTACCATGATGTCTCTTATCGAATTACCACTATCGTTCATGGGTTAGGCATTAGAGACAACCACATTCACTTTAAATAGGGCACCACGTAATTCCGTTGAGATGACACCGTATGAACTATGGTTTAGAGAAACCTAAGCTGTCATTTCTTAAAAGTTTGGGGCTGCGACGCTTATATGAAAAAGTTTCAGGCTGATAAGCTCGAACCCAAAGCGGATAAAATGCATCTTCATAGGACACCCAAAACAGTTGGGTAAACCTCCTAATTCAGATCCGAAAGCAATATGGATTGTTTCTTGAATCGGGTCCTTTCTCGAGGAAAGTTTTCTCTCGAAAGAATTGAGTGGGAGGATGGTGGAGACTTGATGAGGTTATTGAACCATCACTTCAACCAGTGTGTAGCAGGGCACAGGAAGTTGTTCCTGTGGCACCTACACCAATTGAAGTGGAAGCTTATGATATTGATCATGAGACTTCGGATCAAGTCACTGCCGTACCTCGTAGGGTGACAAGGATACGTACTACTTCAGAGTGGTACAGTAATCCTGTCTTGAAGGTCATGTTGCTAGACAACAATGAACCTACGAGCTATGGAGAATCGATGGTAGGCCCACATTCCGACAAATGGTTAAGAAACCATGAAATCCGAGATAGGATCCATGTATCATAACAAAGCATGGACTTTGGTGGACTTGCCCGATGATCGGCAAGCCATTGAGATAAATGGATCTTTAAGAAGAAGACGGACGTGGATGGTAATGTCACCATCTATGAAGCTCGACTTGTGGCGAAGAGTTTTTCACAAGTTCAAGGAGTTGACTACGATGAGATTTTCTCATCCGTAGCGATGCTTAAGTTCGTCAGATTCATGTTAGCATTAGCTGCATTTATGAAATCTGGCAGATGGATGTCAAAACGAGTTTCCTTACCAGTTTTCATAAGGAAAGGTTGTATGTAATACAATCAGAAAGGTTTTGTCGATCCTAAGGATGCTAAAAGGTATGCTACCACCAGCGATCCTTCTAAGGACTGGAGTAAGCATCTCGGAGTTGGAATGTGCACTTTGATAAGATGATCAAAGATTTTGGGTTTATACAAAGTTTATGAGAAACTTGTATTTCCAAAGAAGTGAGTGGGAGCACTATAGAATTTCTGATGAGTATATGTTGTTGAAATATTGATGATCAGAAATGATGTAGAATTTCTAGAAAGCATATAGGGTTATTTGAAAGGTGTTTTTCAATAGAAAACCTGGATAAAGCTGCTTGAACATTGAGCATCAAGATCTATGAGGATAGATCAAAATGCTTAATGGTATTTTCAAATGAGCACATACCTTAACATGATCTTGAAGGTGTTCAAGATGGATCAGTCAAAGAAGGAGTTCTTGCCTGAGTTGTAAGGTATGAAGTTAAGACTTAAAGCTCGACCACGGCAGAAGAAAGAGGAAGGATGAAGGTCGTCCCCTATGCTTTTATCATAGGCTCTCTACAGTATGCTATGTTGTGTACCGCACCTGAAGTGTGCCTTGCCATGAGTCAGTCAAGGGGTACAAGAGTGATCCAAGAATGGATCACAGGACAGCGGTCAAAGTTATCCTTAGTAACTAGTGGACTAAGGAATTTTCTCGATTATGGAGGTGGTAAAAGAGTTCGTCGTAAAGGGTTACGTCGATGCAAGCTTAACACCTATCCGGATAGCTCTGAGTAGAGATACCGGATACGTATGATGGAGCAACAATTTAGAATAGCTCCAAGTAGAACAGTTATTTGGAATAGCTCCAAATAGAGCGTGGTAGCTGCATCTAGGAGATGACATAGAGATTTGTAAAGCACACACGGATCTGAAAGGTTTAGACCCGTTGACTATAACCTCTCTCACAAGCATAACATGATCAAACCCTAAACTCTTTGGGTGTTAGTCACATGGGGATGTGACCTTGAGTGTTAATCACAAATCGATGTGAACTAGATTATTGACTCTAGTGCAAGTGGGAGACTGTTGGAAATATGACCTAGAGGCAATAATAAAAGTATTATTATTATATTTCCTTGTTCATGATAATTGTCTTTTATTCATGCTATAACTGTATTATCCGGAAATCGTAATACACGTGTGAATACATAGACCACAATATGTCCCTAGTGAGCCTCTAGTTGACTAGCTCATTGTGATCAACAGATAGTCATGGTTTCCTGGCTATGGACATTGGATGTCGTTGATAACGGGATCACATCATTAGGAGAATGATGTGATGGACAAGACCCAATCCTAAGCCTAGCACTAAGATCGTGTAGTTCGTTTGCTAGAGCTTTTCCAATGTCAAGTATCTCTTCCTTAGACCATGAGATTGTGCAACTCCCGGATACCGTGGGAGTGCTTTGGGTGTACCAAACGTCACAACGTAATTGGGTGGCTATAAAGGTGCATTACAGGTATCTCCGAAAGTATCTGTTGGGTTGGCACGAATCGAGACTGGGATTTGTCACTCCATGTAAACGGAGAGGTATCTCTGGGCCCACTCGGTAGGACATCATCATATGCGCAATGTGACCAAGGAGTTGATCACGGGATGATGTGTTACGGAACGAGTAAAGAGACTTGCCGGTAACGAGATTGAACAAGGTATAAGGATACCGACGATCGAATCTCGGGCAAGTACAATACCGCAAGACAAAGGGAATTGTATACGGGATTGATTAAGTCCTTGACATCGTGGTTCATCCGATGAGATCATCGTGGAACATGTGGGAGCCATCATGGGTATCCAGATCCCGCTGTTGGTTATTGACCGGAGAACATCTCGGTCATGTCTGCATGTCTCCCGAACCCGTAGGGTCTACACACTTAAGGTTCGATGACGCTAGGGTTATAAAGGAAGTTTGTATGTGGTTACCGAATGTTGTTCGGAGTCCCGGATGAGATCCCAGACGTCACGAGGACTTCCGGAATGGTCCGGAGGTAAAGATTTATATATGGGAAGTCCTATTTTGGCCACCGGAAAATGTTCGGGATTTTTCGGTATTGTACCGAGAAGGTTCTAGAAGGTTCCAGAGTGGGGCCCACCTGCATGTGGGGACCCACATGAACGTGGGTAGTGGGGGCAAGGCCCCACATCCCTGGTCAAGGCGCACCAAGATCCCCCCTTAGAAGGAATAAGATCATATCCCGAAGGGATAAGATCAAGATCCCTAAAAAGGGGGGATAGCAATCGGTGGGGAAGGAAATGATGGGATTTCTTTCCTCCCACCTTGGCCAACGCCCCAATGGACTTGGAGGGCAAGAAATCAGCCCCTCCACCCCTATATATAGTGGGGAGGCGCATAGGAGCCATACACGAAGTTCTGGCGCAGCCCTCCCCCTCTCCCAAGTGCTCCTCCTCTCTCGCGGTGCTTGGCGAAGCCCTGCAGGATTGCCACGCTCCTCCACCACCACCACGCCGTCGTGCTACTGCTGGACGGAGTCTTCCTCAACCTCTCCCTCTCTCCTTGCTGGATCAAGGCGTGGGAGACGTCACCGGGCTGTACGTGTGTTGAACGCGGAGGTGCCGTCCGTTCGGCACTTGATCATCGGTGATTTGAATCACGACGAGTACGACTCCATCAACCCCGTTCACTTGAACGCTTCCGCTTAGCGATCTACAAGGGTATGTAGATGCACTCTCCTTTCTACTCATTGCTGGTCTCTCCATAGATAGATCTTGGTGATAGGTAGGAAATTTTTTTGAATTTCTGCTACGTTCCCCAACACTAGGTCAAGGTACTCTGGTGTGCAGAAATTGCTTTTCGGCCTTCTCATGGCCTCGAGAAAGCTGCGCCATTACTTCCAAGCACATGAGATCACAGTCGTCACTCGTTTTCCGCTAAAGAAGATACTGCAAAATCCAGAAGCAACAGGCTAGATTGTCGAGTGGGCACTGGAACTGTCAAGCTTTGGCCTCAAATTTGAGAGCACTTCAACTATCCAAAGCAGAGCATTGGCAGAGTTCATAGCAGAGTGGACGCCCACACCAGATGAAGAAATTCCAGAAACGAGCATCCCCGTCAAGGAAGCAAGCAAAGAGTGGCTAATGTACTTTGATGGTGCCTTCTCGCTGCAAGGCGCCGGTGCGGGCGTGCTACTTGTTGCACCCACCGGAGAGCACCTCAAGTACGTAGTCTAGATGCACTTTCCCAAGGAGCAAGCAATGAACAATACCGCGGAGTATGAAGGTTTGCTTGCCGGTCTCAGGATTGCAGCAGACCTTCGGATCAAGAAGCTCATTGTCAAGGGTGACTCACCGCTTGTCGTCCGCCAAGTGAACAAAAATTATCAGAGTCCGTTGATGGAAGCTTACGTTAATGAAGTGAGAAAGCTAGAAGAGCACTTTGACGGCCTACAGATGGAACATGTTCCAAGAGCTCAGAACGACATTGCCGATGGCCTGTCGAAGTGCGCCGCACTTAAGTTACCTGTGGAACTAGGGATCTTTGTGCTCAAACTGACTCAACCATCTGTAACGCCATCAACTGGATAGAGCAAGAAGAGGAAGTTGATTTCTGGTGACTATTTTCAAGCAGAGCTCCCCGAAGCTGCCGCCAAGAAGGTCCTCAAAATCAACACCAAGGGTGCTTAGGAGCAGTCTGCTCCGGCAAGCCTTAGGGTTTGTTTCGTTGAAGCAGACGCTCCCGGCAAGTTTTGCTCCGGCAAGCTTGCCGGGGAACGTCAAGCTCCGGCTGAGCCGCAGGTTCTCGCCATAGAAGCGGATGTTCCCGCAGCAGCAGATATGCCTTTAGTCCTTGTTGTCGAGCCGCAAGCTCCAGCATGGGCACAGCAGATTGTCCGTTTCCTTCAGACAGGAGAACTTCCCGAAGAGCAAGAAGAAGCGGAAAGAGTAGCCCGGCAGTCAAGTATGTATCAGTTTGTCGACAGCACACTGTACAGAAGAAGACTCAACAACGTGAAATTGAAGTGTATTCACCGGGAAGACGGACAAAAGCTGTTGGCCGAGATACATGGAGGCATATGTGGTCACCACATTGGTGCAAGAGCACTTGCCGGCAAAGCGTTCCGGCAAGGTTTCTTTTGGCCGACAGCCCTCCAGGATGCAACTGCACAAGTAACCAAGTGTGAAGCGTGCCAGTTCCATTTCAAACAGATACACCAGCCAGCTCAAGCTCTCCAGACGATACCTTTATCCTGGCCATTTTCGGTCTGGGGGCTCGACATCCTCGGCCCCTTTCCCCGAGCTGTCGGGGGCTTTGAGTACTTGTACGTTGCAATCGACAAGTTCACAAAGTGGCCGGAAGTGGAAGCAGTGAGGAAGGTGACAGCACAGTCAGCAGTCAAGTTCTTTAGGTCGATTGTTTGCCATTTCGGGATCCCTAACAGGATCATCACCGACAACGGCACACAATTCACGAGCCGCACCTTCATGCAGTACGTCCAAGATCTTGGCGCCAAGGTCTGCTTTGCTTCTATTGCTCATCCGAGAAGCAACGGTCAAGCGGAGAGGGCGAATGCTGAAGTGTTGCGCGGGCTCAAGACCAGGACTTTCGACAGGCTGCGCAAGTGCGGAAAGAACTGGATTGAGGAGCTGCCGGTGGTTCTTTGGTCGATCAGGACGACGCCAAATCGAGCCACTGGCCAGACACCTTTCGCTCTAGTCTATGGAGCAGAGGCAGTTCTCCCCACGGAACTCGTATACGGGTCAGCTCGAGTGCTCGCTTATGATGAGCTTGAGCAAGAGCAGTTGCGACAAGATGACGCGCTGCTCCTTGAGGAAGACCGTCTTCAGGCTGCTGTACGAGCTGCTCGATACCAGCAAGCTTTGCGCCGCTACCATAGCCGCAAAGTTAATGCCAGAAGTTTCGAGGAAGGCGACCTTGTTCTTTGGCGCGTTCAGTCCGCCAAGAATCCCAACAAGTTGACGCCGAAGTGGGAAGGCCCTTACCGGGTGAAACGATTCACTAGGCCTGGCGTTGTCCGCCTTGAGACCGAAGATGGCATTCCGGTGAGCAACTCCTGGAACATTGAGAATCTTCGCAAGTTTTAACCGTAGGGCACGGTTGCCGGAACCTTCTTCCGGCAACCACCTTTTGTAAAAGTCTTGCCGATGTTGCATGTAATCCTTTGTACAAAGCCGGGCGCAGACCCCATGCATAAGTAAATCTCATGTGCTCCGCACATCTTGTCAATTTCATGCTTTCTACCCTTTCCTTTTTTGCATGTGTTATCTGACACTTTGTGCAGCGCCTACCCCGGTAAGCAATAACAAGCCGTGAGGCTCCATACCTTTATTTTCTCTTCTTTCTCTTTCTCAAGGAAAGGAAGGATCCCTCGCACACAAGTTTGCCGGGGGGAAAGGAGAAGATAATGGCGCAATGGACCAGGTGTCGTTCGAAGAAGTTTCACCTTACCGGGAAGCAAACAACAGAAAAGCTAAGTTGCTAAAGTTTGAGCAATCAGTTTTAAAATTTATAAGTTATCTTCCTCGAACGACCGTGCTTTGTATGGAAAACCTGTGCGCGGAGGAACCAACTCGTAGCTAGTTGCGCCCTTACTTTGTTTCGAGTCCGCTCAACAACTTAAGTGAGCTGCGACTAGTTGCGACAAGGTTTCTTGTCGGTAGCGGCACCGCCAGCAGGCTGCTGACGTCCCGCACTCAGCGCTCGCGGCTCAAGGTGCCTGCACCGACAAGTTCCCTAAAAGCGTAGGGCAAAAACATACAAAGGAATGAATCAAGTAAAGGAAATAACGCAGCAATCTCTACACAAAATAGAGTCATATTACAAGATAGCTTGTCGCAGCTCTAACAGATTATTCTCATAACATGGCCAGCTGCAACAAGAAAAAGAGAAAACGGGCGGCCTAATCTACGCGATCGCCCTCAACCCTCTTGATCCCGCTCACCTTGTCCACAATGGGTGCGACAAGGGCCTTGAGCGCTTCCAGATCAGCATCTGGCGGCAAAGACCTGAGGACGTTGGTGAGGTTGAGGCCTGGGTTGCGGAAGGCCACCTTCACCAGCACCTTCTGAAGAACCCCCGCGCAGATCTTACGCGACTCGTCGGCCAGCTGCTTTGGGATCTTCTCCCGGAGTCACTGGAGGGCCGTCGCCACGCCTTTGAAGAACAAGCTGAGCTTGGCGCTGGGTTGGAGGTGCTCGTCGGAGGAGTACCCGAAATCCTCCATCCCTAGCTGCGCCAGCTCCCCGTCGATGGCTGCGGCAACATCCACGAGACCCTCAGTCCAGTGCTCCACAGTCTCCCTGAAACTGTTCTGGGCGGCAGCAGCACTCGCCAGCAGCGCCTCGTCGGCCTTGATCTTCTCCTTCAAGGCCACCTCCTGCTCTCTGGCGTCGTCCAGCGTCTGAGTCAAAGTAACTAGCTTCAACTCAAGATCTGCGTTGGAGTGCTTGGCGGCGCTAAGCTCTTTGCTCCTCTCAGCGAGACGACCCTGCAGCTCGCCATGAGCGGCGGCGTCCTTCTCGCGCTCACGCTTGAGCGCAGCAAGCTCCTCGCCGCTCGCCTTAAGATCAGCCTCCAGCTGCACCATCTTCGTCTCCAGCTCCTTCTTGGCGGCCTCGGCAACTGCGGCAGCATCCTTTGCTTCCTTGAGAGCCCCGCCAATTGCTTGCTCGCACGCGGCAAGCTCCTCCTCGTGGCTATCAAGGTTGACCTTGCGCTGCGCCAACTCGCCTTCCTGCGCAGATAGCTTCTCGGCAGCAAGCCGCTGCTGCTCTTCGACCTCAGCCTTCCCGAGGAGGAAGGCTTTCCGCTCCTCGGCGAGTTGCTCCCACTCCTCTGCTAGGTATCGGAGAGCTTCCTGCCTGAGACCCCGGAGCTCCTCCGCGTGCTTCTCGATGTCCACTCCCGCCTTCGCGACAAGCGCTTCTCAAGATGCCAGCTTGGCCTGTCGGGCGCGGTAAAGCGACAACAGCTTCCGCAGCAGCCGCTCCTCCTCAGGCTCGTCACTGCTGCTGCTTGGCGCGTCGACCAGCTCAGCCCAGCGGAGGCGAGCACCTCTCCATCCAAGATCTCTCCTTCGACCGGCGCCCTGGAGCTTGACGCCCAGGGGAGCTTGATGAAGATACCGTCGCCGGCCTTCAAATAGGCGCCGGGCTGGGGCTCTTCGGAGCCTGGCGCTGCAGCAGTGGCGGAGGGATCGGTGGTCGGCGTAGCGCTTGACGCTCCTGCGGCCTCGGGGCCGTTAGTACGATCACCAGATCCCTCTCCAGCTTCTGCAGCGGCAGCTTTGGCAGCCTCTTCGCCGACGGGATCATCAGCGCCGGCTTCTCCTTCGGTGGCAACGGCGTCGTCGGTATTCCTGCGCGCGTTCTCCTCGCCGACGGCCTTGGTTTCCATCGGCTCCGTGGCAGATGGATCTGACGACCGGAAAAGGAAGAAAAGTCAAACAAATATTCGAAAAGAAAATTAGAAGAAGAAGAACCCAAGGGAAGCTTTCAAGCAAGAGGGTTACCTGCACTAGGATCTGCAGCCGCGGTCTCCGCCACCTGGGGGTCGCTGGTGCTATCCCTTGCCGGAGAACTGTCCCTTGCCGGAGAATTCTCCCTTGCCGGAGAACGCTCCCTTGCCGGGGAATCCTCCCTTAGCGGTGTAGTCGAAGTAGATGGCATTTCGGGAGCGGCTTCCGGGCACTCCTGGAGAGGCTGCTTTGCTCCTACACAAACCAACAGTCAGATATCAGCAAAGAAAGAGCACCCATGCACGCCCGACAGTAGGAAGTAAACTATATACTTACGCTGGGGCTGCGCTGGGGGCTGCTTTGGGGAAGAGTTGCCGGGTCCGGCAAGGTGGTCTCAGACATGTCCCCTGCTGTCGCGGTGGGTTCGTCCTCGATGACAATCACCGGGACCTTGGCTCTCTTTGCCGCTCTGTGGGCCAGAGTCCTGAAAAGGAATGGGTTCGGAGTAAAGCAAAATCAGATACAAGAGAAAACAACAAGAATTGAAGAACTACAAGTACAGCAAAGAATCTCACTCTTCTTCTTCCTCGTCGGAGCTGAGCGCGGAGAGATCGAAGTCCGGCTCGCCTCCGGTGCGGCAAGGCGGAGGAGTATGTTCCCTTGTCCGCTTGGCAGGAGCAGTAGCGGTGGACTGGGAAGACCCCGCTCCAGTTGCCGCAGCGACGTGAGGTGCTCCCGCAGCAACAGTGCTTGCCGCGGTCGAGCGCGTCGCGCGGTGCGGCAGCTATTGACCCGTCTGCCGCCCCGCTACGTCCCCGGCCTTGCGGAGATGCCTTCTTGCTGGAGCTGGGGGCTCCGCTTGCGGCGGGCTGCCTGAAGGTGAGAAGGAGGAGGAGTTGATCTGCAACGGGTCGCTCGCACCCTCGGCGGGCTCGCTCGACTCAGATTCAGGCCCGACAAGCTCTTCCTCGCTGACAAGATCCTCTCGCTCGGCAAGGCTTGCCACCTCTGCTGCCTCTGCCTCCTCCACGGTGAATCCAAACTCGCCCACGGCAGCTGCTGCCACCGCCTCTTCCAGCCTAGTGGCGATGCACTGCATCTCCGCATCGGTGGTGTCGCGAGTGAGGCTCTTCTGTTCATCGGGGCGGACCGGCACTTCTACCAAGCCATCAAAGAACTCCTGCACGACGTCGTCTGCAGGCTCTTGCCAAGTTGGAACAATTCCATGCGAATCGCACAGTGGCATCATTGCACGGATGCGGTCGAGCGAAGAGTTGTTGCACAGCGGAACGACTCCCCTCGGCAACATGAATGGATGTTGAGGATCGCACTTGAAGAGCTCCAGGAGCATCGCGTCCGGCTCCAGGACAGTGAAGTTGAAGTTGAGGCCCGGGCGCAGCCTCATGATATCCGCCGCGTTCTGGAACTCCCAGGCGGGTCTCCTCCTCTCCTGCAGGGGGGCGATGCGGCGGCGAAGAAAATCTGCGCCAACGGCGCCTACGGTGAGCCCAGCAAGCCTGAGGCGTAAGATCCGGGTGACAGCAATCTTCAGCCTATCATCTTCCGGGGCCACGTTGCTCCAATCGTTGCGGCTCACTATTGGGGCTTGGTGCCGGGCGGTAAATGGCTGCGGGTTCTCCTCGACAATCCAGCACCAATCTGCTCTCCATTCCTCCCACTTGCTGCGGAGCTCTCCCTCCAGATAAGCTTCCTTCTTGCCGACTCTCGAGATCCAGGCGATTCCGCCGGATAAAGGCTCTCCTCTCTCGACTCGGGGCATAAAGAAGTGGCGAAAAAGATCTATGTTTGGATGGACTCCGACAAAGTTTTCGCAGAGATGTGCGAAAACTGCCATGGTCAGAACAGCGTTGGGGGTGAAGTCAAGGAGGCGGAACCGTAGGTGTTCATGATGTCACAGAAAAATTCAAAGAAGGGCGGGCAGAGCCCGCAGTAGAAGAATAGCGCGAAGAAGGGATATCCGTTCGGAGTCAGTTCTGAAGCGGCAGCTGAGAGTACCTTCGTGCGTGGATGCGCTCACGTCTCCGTCGACCAGAAGAGGTAGTAGTACTCCCTCAGCTCCTTCGCGTCAAGCTGAGGGGGGAAGATTGCCCGCTCCTTTCGCAGCGCCGCGAGCCGCTGCGCCTCGGCTAACTTCACGCCCTTCCCCTTGTCGGCTTTCGGAGCCATGGCGGAGGTGGCGGGGGAGATCGACGGCATTGGTGGTGCTGGTGGCAATGGGGGGCGGAGTGCTGCTCTCTTTCGACTTTGGGAAGAAGGGGGGAGCGGCGGAGATTTCTGAGAATGGAGTAGCAACCGGCGAGATGGCGAACCGCCCCTGTTTCCCCTGCTTATAAAGAGGGAGGGGGTGGACATTCCGCCTTCCTGAATAAAGAAACCACCCACGATCTCTCCCACGATGCTGCATTCGATGCATGCCGTTGGGGGAGGGCGCGGTGGATACGGAGTAAGATACGGCGTAATCCAGGCCGCACGTGCCCGTGCCCTGTTTTGGGCCTGGCCCAACAGCGCTCGGCACCGTGTGTGGCCCAGGCCCGGGGGCTCCTGTCGGTGTACTAGAGTAGGGGTACCCTAGTATCCCGAACTTGTGCATGGGCAGTTGCAGCACCCCGCGGCAAGGTCCTCCATGGTTCCTTTGGAACCATTCAAGAACAAAGTATTCAAGCCAAGGAGACAAGGCCCCGGCAAGAGGAGCTTGCCGGGAAGGCCAACCAAGGCATCTCAAGGAACTTGCCGCGACGCGCCGTGCGTCCCGATGAGGCCCGGTGAGCGACAAGCTTCCGGATGCGGCAAGACAACGACCGCGGCAAGGCGCTTGCTGCGGCAAGCTACCACTCTGTACCCGCGCTCCAGCACATCCACCAACGTGTCGCCCTAGGGCCTCTCCAGGCGCGCGTGGCAAGAGGCTGTGTAGCCAGCGGTGCGAGGTGGCAAGCGACGCTGACAAGATTGCCATCGTGGCGAGCGATGGCGTCCCTGACGGTCCCTTTCCGCACTGTTTGGGCGACACAGACGGGCATTTAATGCCTTTGTCCCCTGCCGTCGGGGTTAGGTATGATACACTGTACAGGTAGTTGTACCAACCGCAACACCTTTCCATTTTTACCCGCATCCACGTTGCCACCTGTCGGTGACCCCTTGAGCATATAAAAGGAGGCCCATGCGCAACGTATAGGGGGGTTCGGAGATTGGAAGGCAGAAAAACACTCACGCTCGGTCTCGTTAGCAGCTAGAGTGTACTGTAGCACTCAGCACTCCCGAGCAAGAACACAATACGCACAGACATGCAGCAGTAGGAGTATTATCTCTCCGGAGAGCTCCGAAGCTGGGTAAACTGCTCGTGTGCTTCGCCTCGATTCGCTCTTCGTGCGATCTCCGCCCCCCCCCCCCCCCCGCCGAACCGAAAGGGGCTCGGTCCGCCGGTCCCATAGGTGTTCGTGGATCAGCTTCCCCGACAGTGTGGCTTGGTATCATTGTGCTGTTGGATCAATTGTTACCTTAGTTGTGATCTTCATCGCATTTGTTGTTGCATTTAAATTCTTTAGCTAGAGAGTTGTTTGTATGTTGCATTTAATTAAATGTTGTATATGAACTTTATGTATGAACTTGTATTAATTTGGTCTATTTGGTGTTGTGTAATGAAGATGAGCTGACAATGGATGTATGATGACCGATGCTCTCCCGAGTTCATTAATGGCGTGCATACTTTTCTGCGGGCCGCTGAGGCAAACAAGCGGGCGTATGGTTTTATGCCTTGTCCATGTGCTGGCTGTAAGAATGGTCACAGTTACTCTACAGAAAAAACCATTCACATCCACCTATTTAAGTCCGGTTTCATGCCCCACTATAATGTTTGGACCAAGCACGGAGAAATAGGGGTTATGATGGAAGATAATGAAGAAGAAGAGGACGGCGACGGCTATCCTGGCCATGGGTTCTCTGAATACAATGATACAACAATGGGGGAAGAAGCTGAGCCGGCAATTCGGGAAGAAGCTGAAGAAGAGGCATCAGATGAGCCCGCTGATGATCTAGGTCGGGCCATTGCCCATGCAAAGAGAAACTGCGCAAGTGATCTGGAGAGGACGAAGTTGCAGCGCATGTGAGGATCACAAGAAATTGTTGTACCATAATTGCGAAGCTGACAAAAAAAAGTTGGGCACCACACTTGAATTGCTGCAATGGAAGGCTGAGAATGGTGTATCTGACAAGGGATTTGGAAAGTTGCTAGTAATGATAAAGAATATGCTTCCAAAGGACAACGAATTGCCCGAGAGTACGTATGAAGCAAAGAAGGTTGTCTGCCCTCTTGGGTTAGAGGTGCAAAAGATACATGAATGCCCTAATGACTGCATCCTCTACCGCGGTGAGTACGAGCATTTGAACGCTTGCCCGGTATGCTGTGCATTGCGTTATAAGATCAGTCGCGATGACCCTGGTGATGTCGAGGGCGAGCGCCCCAGGAAGAAGATTCCTGCCAAGGTGATGTGGTATGCTCCTATAATACCACGGTTGAAACGTTTGTTCCAAAACAAAGAGCATGCGAAGGCGATGCGGTGGCACGCAGAAGACCGTAAGAAAGACGGAAAGTTGAGAGTACCCGCTGATGGTTTGCAGTGGAGAAAAATCAAGAGGAAGTACTGGGAGGAGTTTGCAGGTGACCAAAGGAACATATGGTTTGGTCTAAGCGCAGATGGCATTAATCCTTTTGGGGAGCAGAGCAGCAACCATAGCACGTGGCCTATGACTCTATGTTTGTATAACCTTCCTCCTTGGTTGTGCATGAAGTGGAAGTTCATTATGATGCCAGTGCTCATCCAAGGCCCTAAGCAACCCAGCAACGACATTGATGTGTACCTAAGGCCATTAGTTGAAGAACTATTACAGCTGTGGAATGGAACAGGTGTACGTGCGTGGGATGAGCACAGACATGAAGAATTTGACATAAAGGCGTTGCTGTTCGTGACCATCAATGATTGGCCTGCTCTCAGTAACCTTTCAGGACAGACAAACAAGGGATACCGCGGATGCACGCACTGTTTGGATGATACCGACAGTATATATTTGGATAGTTGTAGGAAGAATGTGTACCTGGGACATCATCGATTTCTTCCGACAAGGCATCCCGTAAGAAAGAAAGGCAAGCATTTCAAAGGTGGGGCGGATCACCGGATGAAGCCTCTCCACCATACTGGTGCTGATGTCCATGACATGGTAAAGGATTTGGAGGTAATCTTTGGAAAGGGTCCTGGCAGAAAACCTGTTCCGAAGGACGCTGACGGACGCGCACCCATGTGGAAGAAGAAATCTATATTTTGGGACCTACCATATTGGAAAGACCTAGAGGTCCGCTCCGCAATCGACATGATGCACGTGACGAAGAATCTTTGTGTGACCTTGCTTGGCTTTTTGGGCGTGTATGGGAAGACAAAAGATACACCAGAGGCACGGGAGGACCAGCAACGTATGCACGGAAAAGACGGCATACATCAGGGTCAGGCCAGCTATGCTCTTACCAAAGAAGAGAAGGAAATCTTCTTCGAATGCCTACTCAGCATGAAGGTACCATCTGGCTTCTCGTCGAATATAAAGGGAATAATAAATATGGCAGAGAAAAAGTTCCAGAACCTAAAGTCTCATGACTGCCACGTGATTATGACGCAACTCCTTCCGGTTGCACTGAGGGGGCTTATACCGGAAAATGTTCGATTAGCCATTGTGAAGCTATGTGCATTCCTCAATGCAATCTCTCAGAAGGTAATCGATCCAGAAATCATACCAAGGTTACAGAATGATTTGGTGCAATGTCTTGTCAGTTTCGAGTTGGTGTTCCCACCATCCTTCTTCAACATCATGACGCACGTCCTAGTTCACCTTTGCGAAGAAATCAATGTTTTGGGTCCTGTATTTCTACACAATATGTTCCCCTTTGAAAAGTTCATGGGAGTCTTGAAGAAATATGTTCATAACTGTGCTAGGCCAGAAGGAAGCATCTCGAAGGGCCATGAAAATGAGGAGGTCATTGAGTTTTGTATTGACTTAATTCCTGACCTTAAGCCGATTGGTGTTCCTGAATCGTGGCATAAGGGCAGACTAGAAGGAAAAGGCACGCTAGGAGGGCATCAAATAATATGTATGGACGGGCATTTTCTCACTGAAGCACGCTACACAGTTCTACAGAATTCCGCCTTGGTAGCTCCATATATGGAGGAACACAAGAATTTTCTACAGTCCAAACAACCGGAGAAGTCTGACGACTGGATTACACACGAACAAACGAGGACTTTTGCTGGTTGGTTGCAGAAACATGCGCTGAATGATGGTGATATTCAAAATGACATGTACTCGTTGTCCCAGTTACCATCTTCGAATATAATGACTTTCAAAGGGTACCAGATAAATGGGAATACATTTTACATGATCGCCCAAGATAAGAAGAGCACCAACCAAAACAGTGGTGTCTGCTTTGATGCAACAACCAACATGGGAAAGGAAACATATTATGGTTACATAGAGGACATATGGGAACTTAACTATGGATCAGGTGATTTGAAGGTCCCTTTGTTTCGGTGCAAATGGGTCAATATGACACGAGGCGGGGTAACGGAAGACCCGCAGTACGGAATGACAACAGTGGATCTCAACAATCTTGCATATGCAGACAAACCATTCGTCCTAGCCAATGATGTGGCGCAGGTTTTTTATGTGAAAGACATGTCCTCCAGGCCGAGAAAAAGAAAAGAAAAGGAAGCGAATGGATCATACGACGAGCCAAAGCGCCACATAGTTCTTTCAGGAAAAAGAAACATCGTGGGAGTGGATTACAAGACAGACATGTCAGAAGATTAAGAAAAGTTTGATGAAATTGCTCCATTCACAGTGAATATTGACGCGAGCATCCTGTTAAATGATGAAGATTTTCCATGGTTACGGCGCAAAGCGACACACGCGAAGAAAAAGTTTCACAACGAAAGATCTGGGATGTGATCGACTTCACTATCATCACTTTCTTCTATGTTTCACACCCAGGAGGGAATGTCTGTAATAGTTAGGGTAGTTATGTGTTTTGGCATTTGAAACGCGAAGAAATTTTATGTGCAAACAAATTCTTTTCATGCATTTACTGATTTTTTTTCCAGCTAAATGACCTTGAAATTGAAAAGCATTTCAAATGAACTCAAAAAAGGTTAAAGTTGGCATGGTATCATAATTTCATACAAATAGTATGTGCAAGAAAGTAGAGAGGGTTACAGCAAAAACTGGATGCACTTCGTGTACAAAATGGACAATCTCTTTCGAAGTATCAGGGTTTCCGACGAAAACTGAACTGTTACAAAGGCATTTCATTTTTTAAATAACCTAAGCATTACCAAATTGAATATAATGATAAAACACACTAATATTAAACATATGAAAAAATAATCACTGAAAAAACTTTTTTCAAAGTTAAGTTATTCACAAACTAGTGATTCACACAAATTTCAAATAATTCAAAATTTAAACTATTCAAATTTGAAAACTACCGGCACTAACAGAAAGTTTGTAATTTTTTGTACCTAAAGCAAAAATATTCACAAAGAAACTCTAAATACAGCAAAAAACAACTCAAAAAAAAATAAAACAAAAATAAATAAAGCAAAAAAAATTAAGAAAAAAAAAGCCCGCCTATTGGGCCAAAGCGGCCTGCATACGACTAGCAACAGAACCTTTTGTTGGGCCAGGATGCAGGCCCGCAAAGGCCCAGTAGGCCCACTGGGTGAAGAGGACAGGTAGGCCCAGTAGGCCTGGTTACGAGAGGAGCTCAAGAGAGCTACCGCACTGGGCTTATAAACCAGTGTGGTAGCCCTTCGACTAGCGAGGTGGGACTAAACTTGCGCACCGCCTGGAGCCAGCGCACCCCCTTTAGTACCAGGTCGTGGCTCCAACCGGTACTAAAGACCCCCCCTTTAGTACCGGTTGGAGCCACGACCCGGTACTAAAGGTGGTGCGCTTTCCGCCGCTTGGCCTGGCCAAAACAGACCTTTAGTACCGGTTGGTGGCTCCAACTGGTACTAAAGGTCCATCCTATATATACAACACTTGAAAAAAAATCAGTTTCCCTCTGTTCTTCCCTCGGTTTCCTCCCTCCGTCGCGCCGCCCGGCCCTGATCGTTGCCGCCCCCGCCCCTCGTCGCCGACCCCGGCCGTCCCCGCCCCTCGTCGTCGGCCCCGTCGACGTCGCTGCCCCGGCCGTCCCCGTCCCCGTCATCCCCGTCGCCGCGCCCCGCCCCGCCCCGTCATCGCCGCCCCGTCCCGTCGCCTCGGCCGCCCCACCCCGTCGTCGCCGCCCCGCCCCGTCCAGTCGCCCCGTCATCGTCGCAACGCCGGTGAGCTCGCCCCGGCCGCCATGTCCACTCACACACACACACTACACACACACACACACACACACTACACACACACATTAGTTTGTTTGTTATAATTTTTTATGTTTTTTAGTTATAAAAATGTTAGAAATTATTCTGTTTTTTAGTTATATAAATATTAGAAATGTTATAAATGTTTTCTGTTTTTTAGTTATATAAATATTTATAGAAATGTTAGCAATTTTTCTGTTTTTTAGTTATATAAATATTAGAATTGTTATGGAAATGTTAGTTATATAATCAGGAAATTTTAGAATTAGTTTTAGTTAGATGAATTAGATTAATGTCAAATTGTTAGAATTTGCATATATATAGCATTTTAGTTATCACAATCCAATCATTTAAAAAATGTTACTTTTTGTGGGCATATAGTATTTGTTCTCGACGATATGCCCAGCCCGCATCCTCGCCCTCGACCCGTTCGCGACGACGTCCTGCTTGAGGGGACCCATGTCCGGGACTGGGCTCCGCCGGGCTGGCACTGGGAGGTGCTACCTGGAAGGGCGCGCCGCTTGGTGAGGAACCCGACCTTGGGTCCCGTCGTCGACCCTAATCTTCTTTGGTGGCGTTCGCGTGGGCCACATTTGGTGCAGAGGCAGCCGGCCCCGCCGGAGGTGATGCGTCGCCGTATCAGGGAGGAAGATGAGCACGTCCATCGCTACATGGCTGCTATGGACGACATCAGGTTCTCCACTACTTGGCGGGTTCTTTGGGCAGATGACCGGAGATATGATCCTGTGATGGTTCCTTCTCTTTGGGTGTGCACCGCCCGCGCCCCAGGAACCACGAGTGGCGCCCTAGATTCTTTTGTAGTACTCGATTTTTATTAGGTACCTAGCCAGTGATGTATTCGATATATAATATTCGAGACGATGTATTCGAGATTATATATATTCAGACGATCGATGATGTATTCGAGATTATATATTCAAGACGATGTATTCGAGATTCAGTTTTTCCTTATTGATTAATTGCATCCATGCATTGTAATTTGAATACTAAATTGTTTTATATTTCTTCTGTATTAGTAAAGTAAAAGCTATGGCAGACAATACCGGCAGAGAGAGAAGAGGAATTGTTCGACACATACGCAGCCCTCACAGGCTAGATGATCTGAATGAAGCAGATGACGGCTCCCAATATCTGAACAATACCGGAGAGGGTGATGAAAAGATATTCGATCTCGACGACCGGGCTGATGAAGTCATGAACTATGATTATGATTATGACACAGACAATGTTTGTGGTGACACAGACAATGCTGATCTTCAAATAACAAAGACTACCGGCGAGGTATATATATTTATATAAGCATGCATCATGGTGATCATCACATGTTTTTTTATTGAATATACATTAACGAATCGATCTTTCTTCTTTCAGCCCTCCGGATCGAGCAAATCTGCTTCTATAGACAGCAAGACAAAGCGAGGCCCGGGCAGATTGTTGAAGGATGGTGTAAAGCACCACATCGAATCCATCAAACCTAGTGGCAAACCCCTCACGCCTAAGAACATTGCGAACAAGTGGACTCGTCAGTGCGGAGTTCTTGTGAAGGACAAACTCCCGATTGTTGGGTTACGTAGTAATTTCAAAAAAATTCCTATGCACACGCAAGATCATGGTGATGGCATAGCAACGAGGGGGGAGAGTTCTGTCCACGTACCCTCGTAGACCATAAGCGGAAGCGTTAGCACAACACGGTTGATGTAGTCGTACGTCTTCACGATCCGACCGATCCAAGCACCGAACGTACGGCACCTCCGAGTTCAGCACACGTTCAGCTTGATGACGATCTCCGGCATCCGATCCAGCAGAGCTCCGGAGATGAGTTCCGTCAGCACGAAGGCGTGGTGATGATGATGAAGTTCTACCGGCGCAGGGCTTCTCCTAAGCTCCGCGACGATATGACCGAGGTGGAATATGGTGGAGGGGGCACCGCACACGGCTAAGGAACGATCCGTAGATCAACTTGTGTGTCTATGGGGTGCCACCCTGCCCCCGTATATAAAGGAGCAAGGGGGGAGGCCGGCTGGCCCCTTGGGGCGCGCCAAGGAGGAGGAATCCTCCTCCTAGTAGGAGTAGGATTCCTCCTTTCCTACTCCTACTAGGAGGGGAAAGGAAGGGGGAGAGGGGGGAAGGAAAGGGGGGCGCCGCCCCCCCCCCCCCCTCCTTGTCCATTTCAGACCAGAGGGAGAGGGGGCGCGTGGCCCACCCTGGCCGCCCCTCTCTCTTCCTACCAAGGCCCATGTGGCCCATTAACTCTCCCGGGGGTTCCGGTAACCCCCCTGGCACTCCGGTTTTGTCCGAAATCACCGGGAACACTTCCGGTGTCCGAATATAGTGGTCCCATATATCAATCTTTATGTCTCGACCATTTCGAGACTCCTCGTCATGTCCGTGATCACATCCGGGACTCTGAACAAACCTCGGTACATCAAAACTTATAAACTCATAATAAAACTGTCATCGTAACGTTAAGCGTGCGGACCCTACGGGTTCGAGAACTATGTAGACATGACCTAGAACTATTCTCGGTCAATAACCAATAGTGGGACCTGGATGCCCATATTGGTTCCTACATATTCGACGAAGATCTTTATCGGTCAAACCGCATAACAACATACGTTGTTCCCTTTGTCATCGGTATGTTACTTGCCCGAGATTCGATCGTCCGTATCCAATACCTAGTTTAATCTCGTTACCAGCAAGTCTCTTTACTCGTTACGTAATGCATCATTCCGTAACTAACTCATTAGTTATATTTATTGCAAGGCTTATAGTGATGTGCATTACCAAGAGGGCCCAGAGATACCTCTCCGACAATCGGAGTGACAAAACCTAATCTCGAAATACGCCAACCCAACATCTACCTTTGGAGACACCTGTAGTACTCCTTTATAATCACCCAGTTACGTTGTGACATTTGGTAGTACCCAAAGTGTTCCTCCGGTAAACGGGAGTTGCATAATTCTCATAGTTACAGGAACATGCATAAGTCATGAAGAAAGCAATAGCAGTATACTAAACGATCAAGTGCTAGGCTAACGGAATGGGTCATGTCAATCACATCATTCTCCTAATGATGTGATCCCATTAATCAAATGACAACACATGTCTATGGTTAGGAAACATAACCATCTTTGATCAATGAGCTAGTCAAGTAGAGGCATACTAGTGACTATATGTTTGTCTATGTATTCACACATGTATCATGTTTCCGGTTAATACAATTCTAGCATGAATAATAAACATTTATCATGATATGAGGAAATAAATAATAACTTTATTATTGCCTCTAGGGCATATTTCCTTCAGTCTCCCACTTGCACTAGAGTCAATAATCTAGATTACATAGTAATGGTTCTAACACCCATGGAGTCTTGGTGCTGATCATGTTTTGCTCGTGAGAGAGGCTTAGTCAACGGGTCTGCAACATTCAGATCCGTATGTATCTTGCAAATCTCTATGTCTCCCACTCGGACTTGGTCCCGAATGGAATTGAAGCCTCTCTTGATGTGCTTGGTCCTCTTGTGAAATCTGGATTCCTTTGCCAAAGCAATTGCACCAGTATTGTCACAGAAGATCTTCATTGGTCCCGATGCACTAGGTATGACACCTAGATCGGAAATGAACTCCTTCATTTGCTGCTTCAGAAGCAGCTATGTACTCCGCTTGACATGTAGATCCCGCCACGACGCTTTGTTTAGAACTGCACCAACTTACAGCTCCACCGTTTAATAAAAACACGTATCCGGTTTGCGATTTAGAATCGTCCGGATCAGTGTCAAAGCTTGCATCAACGTAACCATTTACGACTAGCTCTTTGTCACCTCCATATACGAGAAACATATCCTTAGTCCTTTTCAGATATTTCAGGATATTCTTGACTGCTATCCAGTGATCCACTCCTGGATTACTTTGGTACCTTCCTGCCAAGCTTATTGTTAAGCATACGTCAGGTCTGGTACACAGCATTGCATACATGATAGAGCCTATGGCTGAAGCATAGGGAACATCTTTCATTTTCTCTCTATCTTCTGCTGTGGTCGGGCATTGAGTTTGACTCAACTTCACACCTTGTAGCACGGGCAAGAACCCTTTCTTTGCCTGATCCATTTTGAACTTTTTCAAAATTTTGTCAAGGTATGTGCTTTGTGAAAGTCCTATTAAGCGTCTTGATCTATCTCTATAGATCTTGATGCCCAATATATAAGCAGCTTCACCGAGGTCTTTCATTGAAAAACTTTTATTCAAGTATCCCTTTATGCTATCTAGAAATTCTATATCATTTCCAATTAATAATATGTCATCTACATATAATATTAGAAATGCTACAGAGCTCCCACTCACTTTCTTGTAAATACAGGCTTCTCCAAAAGTCTGTATAAAACCATATGCTTTGATCACACTATCAAAGCGTTTATTCCAACTCCGAGATGCTTGCACCAGTCCATAAATGGAACGCTAGAGCTTGCACACTTTGTTAGCACCTTTTGGATCAACAAAACCTTCTGGCTGCATCATATACAACTCTTCTTCCAGAAATCCATTCAAGAATGCAGTTTTGACATCCATTTGCCAAATTTCATAATCATGAAATGCAGCAATAGCTAACATGATTCGGGCAGACTTAAGCATCGCTATGGGTGAGAAAGTCTCATCGTAGTCAACCCCTTGAACTTGTCGAAAACCTTTCGCAACAAGTCGAGCTTTATAGACAGTTATATTACCATCGGCGTCAGTCTTCTTCTTAAAGATCCATTTATTCTCAATTGCTTGCCGATCATCGGGCAAGTCAACCAAAGTCCATACTTTGTTTTCATACATGGATCCCATCTCAGATTTCATGGCCTCTAGCCATTTTGCGGAATCTGGGCTCATCATCGCTTCCTCATAGTTCGTAGGTTCATCATGGTCAAGTGACATGACTTCCAGAATAGGATTACCGTACCACTCTGGTGCGGATCTTACTCTGGTAGACCTACGAGGCTCAGTAGAAACTTGATCTGAAGTTTCATGATCATTATCATTAGCTTCCTCTCTAATTGGTGTAGTTGTCACAGGAACTGGTTCTTGTGATGAACTACTTTCCAATAAGGGAGTAGATACAGTTATCTCATCAAGTTCTACTTTCCTCCCACTCACTTCTTTCGAGAGAAACTCCTTCTCTAGAAAGGATCCATTCTTAGCAACGAATGTCTTGCCTTCGGATCTGTGATAGAAGGTGTACCCAACAATCTCTTTTGGGTATCCTATGAAGACACATTTCTCCGATTTGGGTTCGAGCTTATCTGGTTGAAGTTTCTTCACATAAGCATCGCAACCCCAAACTTTAAGAAATGACAACTTTGGTTTCTTGCCAAACCACAGTTCATAAGGCGTCATCTCAACGGATTTTGATGGTGCCCTATTTAATGTGAATGCGGCCGTCTCTAAAGCATAACCCAAAAATGATAGCGGTAAATCAGTAAGAGACATCATAAATCGCACCATACCTAGTAAAGTACGATTACGACATTCGGACACACCATTTCTTTGTGGTGTTCCAGGTAGCGTGAGTTGCGAAACTATTCCGCATTGCTTCAAATGTAAACCAAAATCATAACTCAAATATTATCCTCCACGATCAGATCGTAGAAACTTTATTTTCTTGTTATGATGATTTTCCACTTCACTTTGAAATTCTTTGAACTTTTCAAATGTTTCGGACTTGTGTTTCATTAAGTAGATATACCCATATCTGCTCAAATCATCTGTGAAGGTGAGAAAATAACGATATCCGCCACGAGCTTCAAAATTCATCGGACCACATACATCTGTATGTATGATTTCCAACAAATCTGTTGCTCTCTCCATAGTACCGGAGAACGGTGTTTTAGTCATCTTGCCTTTGAGGCACGGTTCGCAAGTACCAAGTGATTCATAATCAAGTGATTCCAAAAGTCCATCAGTATGGAGTTTCTTCATGCGCTTTACACCGATATGACCTAAACGGCAGTACCACAAATAAGTTGCACTATCATTATCAACTCTGCATCTTTTGGCTTCAACATTATGAATATGTGTATCACTACTATCGAGATTTAACAAAAATAGACCACTCTTCAAGGGTGCATGAACATAAAAGATATTATTCATATAAATAGAACAACCATTATTCTCTGATTTAAATGAATAACCGTCTCGCATCAAACAAGATCCAGATATAATGTTCGTGCTCAACGCTGGCACCAAATAACAATTATTTAGGTCTAAAACTAATCCCGAAGGTAGATGTAGAGGTAGCGTGCCGACCGCGATCACATCGACTTTGGAACCGTTACCCATGCGCATCGTCACCTCGTCCTTGGCCAGTGCTCGCTTATTCCGTAGTCCCTGTTTCGAGTTGCAAATATTAGCAACAGAACCAGTATCAAATACCCAGGTGCTACTACGAGCTCTAGTTAGGTACACATCAATAACATGTATATGACATATAGCTTTGTTCACTTTGCCATCCTTCTTATCCGCCAAATACTTGGGGCAGTTCCGCTTCCAGTGACCAGTCTGCTTGCAGTAGAAGCACTCAGTTTCAGGCTTAGGTCCTAACTTGGGTTTCTTCTCTTGAGCAGCAACTTGCTTGCTGTTCTTCTAGAAGTTCCCCTTCTTCTTCCCTTTACCCTTTTTCTTGAAACTAGTGGTCTTGTTGACCATCAACACTTGATGCTCCTTCTTGATTTCTACCTCCGCAGCCTTTAGCATTGCGAAGAGCTCAGGAATTGTCTTGTTCATCCCTTGCATATTATAGTTCATCACAAAGCTCTTGTAGCTTGGTGGCAGTGATTGGAGAATTCTGTCAATGACGCTATCATCCGGAAGATTAACTCCCAGTTGAATCAAGTGATTATTATACCCAGACATTTTGAGTATATGCTCACTAACAGAACTATTCTCCTCCATCTTGCAGCTATAGAACTTATTGGAAACTTCATATCTCTCAATCCGGGCATTTGCTTGAAATATTAACTTCAACTCCTGGAACATCTCATATGCTCCATGACGTTCAAAACATCGTTGAAGACCCGGTTCTAAGCTGTAAAGCATGGCACACTGAACTATAGAATAGTCATCAGCTTTGCTCTGCTAGACGTTCTTAACGTCGTCAGTTGCATCAGCAGCAGGCCTGGCACCCAGCGGTGCTTCCAGGACGTAATTCTTCTGTGCAGCAATGAGGATAATCCTCAGGTTATGGACCCAGTCCGTGTAATTGCTACCATCATCTTTCAACTTTGCTTTCTCAAGGAACGCATTAAAATTCAATGGAACAACAGCACGAGCCATCTATCTACAACAAACATAGACAAGCAAAATACTATCAGGTACTAAGTTCACGATAAATTTAAGTTCAATTAATCATATTACTTAAGAACTCCCACTTAGACAGACATCTCTCTAGTCATCTAAGTGATCACGTGATCCAAATCAACTAAACCATAACTGATCATCACGTGAGATGGAGTAGTTTTCAATGGTGAACATCTCTATGTTGATCATATCTACTATATGATTCACGCTCGACCTTTCGGTCTCCGTGTTCCGAGGCCATATCTGCATATGCTAGGCTCGTCAAGCATAACCTGAGTATTCTGCGTGTGTAAAACTGGCTTGCACCCGTTGTAGATGGACGTAGAGCTTATCACGTGGTGTCTGGGCACGATGAAGTTTGGCAACGGTGCATACTCAGGGAGAACACTTCTTGATAATTTTTAGTGAGAGATCATCTTAAAATGCTACCGTCAATCAAAGCAAGATAAGATGCATAAAGGATAAACATCACATGCAATCAATATAAGTGATATGATATGGCCATCATCATCTTGTGCTTGTGATCTCCATCTCTGAAGCTCCATCGTGATCACCATCGTCACCGGCGCGACACCTTGATCTCCATTGTAGCATCGTTGTCGTTTACGCCATCTATTGCTTCTACGACTATCGCTACCGCTTAGTGATAAAGTAAAGCAATTACAGGGCGTTTGCATTTCATACAATAAAGCGACAACCATATGGCTCCTGCCAGTTGCCGATAACTTCGGTTACAAAACATGATCATCTCATACACTAAAATAAAGCATCACGTCTTGGCCATATCACATCACAACATGCCCTGCAAAAACAAGTTAGACGTCCTCTACTTTGTTGTTGCAAATTTTACGTGGCTGCTACGGGCTTAGCGAGAACCGTTCTTACCTACGCATCAAAACCACAACGATAGTTCGTCAAGTTGGTGCTATTTTAACCTTCGCAAGGATCGGGCATAGCCACACTCGATTCAGTTAAAGTGAGAGAGACAGACACCCGCCGGTCACCTTTAAACACGAGTGCTCGTTACAGTGAAACCAGTCTCGCGTAAGCGTACGCGTAATGTCGGTCCGGGCCGCTTCATCTCACAATACCGCTGAACCAAAGTATGACATGCTTGTAAGCAGTATGACTTGTATCGCCCACAACTCACTTGTGTTCTACTCGTACATATAACATCAATGCATAAAACCTGGCTCTGATACCACTGTTGGGTTACGTAGTAATTTCAAAAAATTTCCTATGCACACGCAAGATCATGGTGATGGCATAGCAACAAGGGGGGAGAGTTCTGTCCACGTACCCTCGTAGACCGTAAGCGGAAGCGTTAGCACAACACGGTTGATGTAGTCGTACGTCTTCACGATCCGACCGATCCAAGCACCGAACGTACGGCACCTCCGAGTTCAGCACACGTTCAGCTTGATGACGATCTCCGGCCTCCGATCCAGCAGAGCTCCGGAGATGAGTTCCGTCAGCACGAAGGCGTGGTGATGATGATGACGTTCTACCGGCGTAGGGCTTCTCCTAAGCTCCGCGATGATATGACCGAGGTGGAATATGGTGGAGGGGGCACCGCACATGGCTAAGGAACGATCCATAGATCAACTTGTGTGTCTATGGGGTGCCACCCTGCCCCCGTATATAAAGGAGCAAGGGGGGAGGCCGGCCGGCCCCTTGGGGCGCGCCAAGGAGGAGGAATCCTCCTCCTAGTAGGAGTAGGATTCCTCCTTTCCTACTCCTACTAGGAGGGGAAAGGAAGGGGGAGAGGGGGGAAGGAAAGGGGGGCGCCGCCCCCCCCCCCTCCTTGTCCAATTCGGACCAGAGGGATAGGGGGCGCGCGGCCCACCCTGGCCACCCCTCTCTCTTCCTACCAAGGCCCATGTGGCCCATTAACTCTCCCGGGCGGTTCCGGTAACCCCCCCCCCCCCCCCCGGCACTCCGGTTTTGTCTGAAATCACCCGGAACACTTCCGGTGTCCGAATATAGTGGTCCAATATATCAATCTTTATGTCTCGACCATTTCGAGACTCCTCGTCATGTCCGTGATCACATCCGGGACTCCAAACAAACCTCGGTACATCAAAACTTATAAACTCATAATAAAACTGTCATCGTAACGTTAAGCGTGCGGACCCTACGGGTTCGAGAACTATGTAGACATGACCTAGAACTATTCTCGGTCAATAACCAATAGTGGGACCTGGATGCCCATATTGGTTCCTACATATTCTACGAAGATCTTTATCGGTCAAACCGCATAACAACATACGTTGTTCCCTTTGTCATCGGTATGTTACTTGCCCGAGATTCGATCGTCGGTATCCAATACCTAGTTCAATCTCGTTACCAGCAAGTCTCTTTACTCGTTACGTAATGCATCATTCCATAACTAACTCATTAGTTATATTTCTTGCAAGGCTTATAGTGATGTGCATTACCGAGAGGGCCCAGAGATACCTCTCCGACAATCGGAGTGACAAAACCTAATCTCGAAATACGCCAACCCAACATCTACCTTTGGAGACACCTGTAGTACTCCTTTATAATCACCCAGTTACGTTGTGACGTTTGGTAGTACCCAAAGTGTTCCTCCGGTAAACGGGAGTTGCATAATTCTCATAGTTACTGGAACATGCATAAGTCATGAAGAAAGCAATAGCAGTGTACTAAACGATCAAGTGCTAGGCTAACGGAATGGGTCATGTCAATCACATCATTCTCCTAATGATGTGATCCCATTAATCAAATGACAACACATGTCTATGGTTAGGAAACATAACCATCTTTGATCAATGAGCTAGTCAAGTAGAGGCATACTAGTGACTATATGTTTGTCTATGTATTCACACATGTATCATGTTTTCGGTTAATATAATTCTAGCATGAATAATAAACATTTATCATGATATGAGGAAATAAATAATAACTTTATTATCGCCTCTAGGGCATATTTCCTTTACCAATCTACATTCAAGAATGGAAAGAGCCAAAGACTAAAGTCCAGGTGTTACTTGGGTCGACAATAGAGCCAAAAAAGACCTTGTGAAATCTCTGATGGAACATTTCACCCTACCATATCATTTCACTGAAGTAGATGTGGAGAAAGTCAAGGCCGTTGCTCTTAAGAAGATGGCAATTGCATTCAACACCCACAAGAAAACTGTATGGGCCAACTACCTCGCTAATGAAAGGAAGACTCCAGAATTCACGGGAACACTAGAGAAGCAAAGAGAGCACTGGGACGATTTTGTGACCTTCAAGGATTCAGAAATATCTAAGGAACGGTCGATGAAAAACAAGGCAAATGCTGCAAGAAAGACGCGGTTCCATAGGCTGGGTCCAGGTGGCTACGCGGTGGGATTGCCTAAGTGGGATAAGTCTGAGCAAGAGATGGAGGATGCAGGGGTCACTCCGGTTACCCGACACTGGCCCCCCAGGTGCAGAACTTGGTTCTATGCGCATGGGGGAGCGTTGGACCCGAAGACAGGCGAAGTTTCGCGGAAGGTAAGTCTAAAAGGAGCCGAACAAAAGATAATTGATGCAATAGATAAAGCTCGAAGGGGGGTGTTCACGCCCAACAGAGAGAACTACGAGCTTACGCGCGCCCTGGGAATTCCTGAACACCCGGGAAGAACACGAGGCATGGGCGTTATTCCCTGGTATGAGGGCTTTTAAGAATGGAACGAGGACTACAGGAGCCGTGCAAGAAGGAAGATGGAGGAGGAGAAGAAAAGGAAGCTGGAGGAGGAGCAGAGGAAGCAGGACGTATGCAGAACGCCTTCAAGGCCTATAAGCAAGGCACGCGGACCTGGCACTCAAATTCCAGCAGCAGCAGCAACAGCAGATCGACTCAGTTAGCTAGGAAAGGGGGTCTCAGCAGCGGCAGCAGCAAGCGGATGATCTGGCAGCATTGGATAGCACCGTCCCATCCATGCCAAGAAGCAGTGTTGGTTTTGCCCCGGGCGACACACTGCTGGATACATACCCTGTGGATGAGATCATAGAGAACACTAACTACGATCTACACTCCAAAATGAAGAACATATCCATGAAGGTGGCGGACGGCGTTGCTTTTCTAGTTACCCCAAAAGCAACCTACCATTTCATCCCGATTCCAGAGGGCTATGCTCGTGTCATGGTTGATGACGTGGTGGACCCATATTCGGGGCTAACGCTTGACATTCCTGGAGGTGAAGACGAGCGCACACTGGGAGAGGCCATACATCGTATCATCCTATGGAGAAAGGATTGCATCATCTTTCAAAGTCCACTGACACCGTGTCATCTGCTGACTCCTCGAAGTCCGCCACCGAGTGAGCAGACTCCTGCTCCTCCAAGTCCACGAACGCGTGAGACGACTCCTCCTCGAAGTCCGCCACCTCCTCCAAGTCCCCGAACGCGTGAGCTGACTCCTCCGATTTCAAGCCCGGCACAGCGTCATGCCACTTCTCCGGTTTCAAGTCCGGCACCGTGTCAGGCCACACCTCCTGCTTCAAGTCCGGCACATCGTCAAGCCACTTCTCCTAGTCCAACTCCACGTCGGCCGTCTTCGCCAGCTCAGCAATCGCAGAAGAGACATCCCGCAGCTTTGGTGCGTAGCGGTAGGAGTGGAGGTAGTTCAGGAAGTACAGGCGAAGGCAAGCGATATAAATATGGTCCAAGCCTCGCTCCTCTTCCTCAGAGGCCTTACGACATGACTAAGGAGCAAAATGCAGCCATAGTGCAAGCCCAAGTGGACGCCCATTTTGGACCGAAACCGGCACCACCGCCAAAGGAGAAAGTGCCTGAGAAAGTAATTGACCACTTCATTCGTATGGCTAGAGAACCATCTCCCAAGCCTGTTGACTCGGGCTATGAGCGCCAAATCAGGAAGGCACAACGAGCACGACTACAAAAGGAAGCGAGCTCAAGCTCGAGCCAACAAGCAGCTGGAAAAAAATGCGGGAAAACCATTCCCCAGTTGGGAGAACAGGCGGCGCAAGCGATCCCCACGCTTCTTGTGCCAACAACACATGAGTGGACGCGCGCCAAATATTATTGTGGGCAAACCGTTAGCGTTCCACAGCATGGTGATGTGGTAATAACATAGGATCATATAATGCAGGCTCAAATTCTCAATATCTCTATTGGACAACTCCTCAAAATTGAGCCCATGCCTACGCTTAAAGAATCGGAAATAGCATGGCAATATGTCCGGGGCAAACCTTTGGTCCATCCAGACAAGGTCAAGGACCTCCCAACGAGAATGTATCAATTGCATCAATGGTACATGAACATTACCAAGATTTCCAATCGAGAGTCCCTCATGGTGAATGTCAAGGATGAGCATTATTACCATGAGAAAGCCCTGGCCATTGAGTATCCAGAACTATTTCAGTTATTTAATCAAGACGCACACGCCAAGTCTATCGTCAGTTCCTATTGTCTGTAAGTGATTTCTTTCTGTAATTTAAGTCTCAAGCTAGTTATGTAGTGATAATTTTTATCAATCATTACATGTAATTATCCTAACTATATTCTTTTTCTGTGGTATTATATGCAGGATGAAGATGTATGAAATGAAAAAAGCTGGACGCTATGGCGTTGGGTTCATTGAACCAAATACCATTAATCAGGAAATATGGGAGATTGAACATTGTCAAGCTGCTGCAGAGGAAAGCATGCTAGAGTTCTTGAAGCGCCTCAATACCAATGAAGATATACTACTTCCTTACAACTTCCCGTGAGTCACACTGTCTTGTACTACAAATTCTGCTTTTGCTTACTAGCTAGCTAGATGTTAATAATTAAGTGTATACAGTTTACGGTAGTTGATTAATTTTATGCACATGCCCGCTTAATTAAGACATGCAAACGTGTGCGTATGCAGTTGGCACTGGGTCTTGTTAGACATTAAAGTTGAGGAAGGAAAAGTTGATTACTGGACTCACTAACTAAAGAAGATAAAGACTACACCATCGTGAAGGGGATAGTCAACAGGTAATTTCAATCATTATTAACTATTAGTTCCTGATATGAACTATTTAATAACCCCTTTATTAATTTTCTTTGCCGGCGGGCAGGGCATGGGCAAAGTTCATCAAGGTGACTCCAGGCACGTGGCCAAAAAAGTTATTTTGGCATCGACCCTTGGTAAGTAATTAAGTAGTACTAGCAAGCTACCATCTCTTTAATTCTTGTTTCAATATCATTAATTAATTATAATGCTTGATTAATCATTATCTGATTCAATTCCATTCTTGTAAAGGCCCTGAGGCAGGTGCCGGGAAATAATCTATGTGCATTCTACGTTTGCGAGAACATTCGCATGATGACGTGCGAAAGGAGCAGATCTGATAGATAGGACTGGGTACATTTTTGTCAGAACACTATTCACACCATTACCGATATCTAGTCACACAACTAACACACATGCATATTGATCTCTTTCTTAACAGTTCAGGTCGGTGCGGGATAAGCTCCTACCATCGGACCGCATACAAGCACTTCAAGAGGAAATAGCCGGATTTTTGCTCGACCAGGTCATAGATCCCAAAGGAGAATACTATTATCCGCTACCGCCCCCATGAACCACTTGTCATCGTGCTCCGAAGGCACGAAGGCAACATGTAGGAGAAATTGTATATGTATATACATGTGTATGTGTGAATAGTTAATGGTGTTGGCTGTGAGACATTCGATGATATTATATATATATATATATATATATATATATATATATATATATATGCGGTTCTACGTACGAGAAAATCTATTTATATATATGCATAATGTGTACAATTTGTAGTATCGTGAAATACCAGCAAACAAAAAAGAATTAAATGGAAAATAAAGCCAAATTGAAAACACAAAATTAAAGCAAAAATTAAAAAAAAACACCCAAACATTTAGTACCGGTTGGTGTTACCAACCGGTACTAATGTCCAACACGCACCTAGACCTGGCTCGTGCCAGGTGTTTGCACTTTAGCGCCGGTTCGTGATGAACCGGTACTAAAGGGGGGACCTTTAGTCCCCACTCTTTAGTGCCGGTTCGCCAACCGGCACTAAAGGCCGTCACGAACCGGCACTAAAGCCCGGTTCTGCACTAGTGCAATGAAGATATACTACTTCCTTACAAGTTCCCGTGAGTCACACTGTCTTGTACTACAAATTCTGTTTTTGCTTACTAGCTAGCTAGATGTTAATAATTAAGTGTATACGGTTTACGGTAGTTGATCAATTTTATGCACATGCCTGCTTAATTAAGACATGCAAACGTGTTAGTATGCAGTTGGCACTGGGTCTTGTTAGACATTAAAGTTGAGGAAGGAAAAGTTGAATTACTGGACTCACTAACTAAAGAAGATAAAGACTACACCATCGTGAAGGGGATAGTCAACAGGTAATTTCAATCATTATTAACTATTAGTTCCTGATATGAACTATTTAATAACCCCTTTATTAATTTTCTTTGCCGGCGGGCAGGGCATGGGCAAAGTTCATCAAGGTGACTCCAGGCACGTGGCCAAAAAAGTTATTTTGGCATCGACCCTTGGTAAGTAATTAAGTAGTACTAGCAAGCTACCATCTCTTTAATTCTTGTTTCAATATCATTAATTAATTATAATGCTTGATTAATCATTATCTGATTCAATTCCATTCTTGTAAAGGCCCTGAGGCAGGTGCCGGGAAATAATCTATGTGCATTCTACGTTTGCGAGAACATTCGCATGATGACGTGCGAAAGGAGCAGATCTGATAGATAGGACTGGGTACATTTTTGTCAGAACACTATTCACACCATTACCGATATCTAGTCACACAACTAACACACATGCATATTGATCTCTTTCTTAACAGTTCAGGTCGGTGCGGGATAAGCTCCTACCATCGGACCGCATACAAGCACTTCAAGAGGAAATAGCCGGATTTTTGCTCGACCAGGTCATAGATCCCAAAGGAGAATACTATTATCCGCTACCGCCCCCATGAACCACTTGTCATCGTGCTCCGAAGGCACGAAGGCAACATGTAGGAGAAATTGTATATGTATATACATGTGTATGTGTGAATAGTTAATGGTGTTGGCTGTGAGACATTCGATGATATTATATATATATATATATATATATATATATATATATATATATATATATATATATATGCGGTTCTACGTACGAGAAAATCTATTTATATATATGCATAATGTGTACAATTTGTAGTATCGTGAAATACCAGCAAACAAAAAAGAATTAAATGGAAAATAAAGCCAAATTGAAAACACAAAATTAAAGCAAAAATTAAAAAAAAACACCCAAACATTTAGTACCGGTTGGTGTTACCAACCGGTACTAATGTCCAACACGCACCTAGACCTGGCTCGTGCCAGGTGTTTGCACTTTAGCGCCGGTTCGTGATGAACCGGTACTAAAGGGGGGACCTTTAGTCCCCACTCTTTAGTGCCGGTTCGCCAACCGGCACTAAAGGCCGTCACGAACCGGCACTAAAGCCCGGTTCTGCACTAGTGCAATGAAGATATACTACTTCCTTACAAGTTCCCGTGAGTCACACTGTCTTGTACTACAAATTCTGTTTTTGCTTACTAGCTAGCTAGATGTTAATAATTAAGTGTATACGGTTTACGGTAGTTGATCAATTTTATGCACATGCCTGCTTAATTAAGACATGCAAACGTGTTAGTATGCAGTTGGCACTGGGTCTTGTTAGACATTAAAGTTGAGGAAGGAAAAGTTGAATTACTGGACTCACTAACTAAAGAAGATAAAGACTACACCATCGTGAAGGGGATAGTCAACAGGTAATTTCAATCATTATTAACTATTAGTTCCTGATATGAACTATTTAATAACCCCTTTATTAATTTTCTTTGCCGGCGGGCAGGGCATGGGCAAAGTTCATCAAGGTGACTCCAGGCACGTGGCCAAAAAAGTTGTTTTGGCATCGACCCTTGGTAAGTAATTAAGTAGTACTAGCTAGCTACCATCTCTTTAATTCTTGTTTCAATATCATTAATTAATTATAATGCTTGATTAATCATTATCTGATTCAATTCCATTCTCGTAAAGGCCCTGAGGCAGGTGCCGGGAAATAATCTATGTGCATTCTACGTTTGCGAGAACATTCGCATGATGACGTGCGAAAGGAGCAGATCTGATAGATAGGACTGGGTATATTTTTGTCAGAACACTATTCACACCATTATCGATATCTAGTCACACAACTAACACACATGCATATTGATCTCTTTCTTAACAGTTCAGGTCGGTGCGGGATAAGCTCCTACCATCGGACCGCATACAAGCACTTCAAGAGGAAATAGCCGGATTTTTGCTCGACCAGGTCATAGATCCCAAAGGAGAATGCTATTACCCGCTACCGCCCCCATGAACCACTTGTCATCGTGCTCCGAAGGCACGAAGGCAACATGTAGGAGAAATTGTATATGTATATACATGTGTATGTGTGAATAGTTAATGGTGTTGGCTGTGAGACATTCGATGATATTATATATATATATATATATATATATATATATATATATATGCGGTTCTACGTACCAGAAAATATATTTATATATATGCATAATGTGTACAATTTGTAGTATCGTGAAATACCAGCAAACAAAAAAGAATTAAATGGAAAATAAAGCCAAATTGAAAAAACAAAATTAAAGCAAAAATAAAAAAAAACACCCAAACATTTAGTACCGGTTGGTGTTACCAACCGGTACTAATGTCCAACACGCACCTGGACCTGGCTCGTGCCAGGTGTTTGCACTTTAGCGCCGGTTCGTGATGAACCGGTACTAAAGGGGGGACCTTTAGTCCCCACTCTTTAGTGCCGGTTCGCCAACCGGCACTAAAGGCCGTCACGAACCGGCACTAAAGCCCGGTTTTGCACTAGTGCGATGAAGATATACTACTTCCTTACAAGTTCCCGTGAGTCACACTGTCTTGTACTACAAATTCTGTTTTTGCTTACTAGCTAGCTAGATGTTAATAATTAAGTGTATACGGTTCACGGTAGTTGATTAATTTTATGCACATGCCCGCTTAATTAAGACATGCAAACGTGTTAGTATGCAGTTGGCACTGGGTCTTGTTAGACATTAAAGTTGAGGAAGGAAAAGTTGAATTACTGGACTCACTAACTAAAGAAGATAAAGACTACACCATCGTGAAGGGGATAGTCAACAGGTAATTTCAATCATTATTAACTATTAGTTCCTGATATGAACTATTTAATAACCCCTTTATTAATTTTCTTTGCCGGCGGGCAGGGCATGGGCAAAGTTCATCAAGGTGACTCCAGGCACGTGGCCAAAAAAGTTGTTTTGGCATCGACCCTTGGTAAGTAATTAAGTAGTACTAGCTAGCTACCATCTCTTTAATTCTTGTTTCAATATCATTAATTAATTATCATGCTTGATTAATCATTATCTGATTCAATTCCATTCTCGTAAAGGCCCCGAGGGAGGTGCCGGGGAATAATCTGTGTGCATTCTACGTTTGCGAGAATATTCGCATGATGACGTGCGAAAGGAGCAGATCTGATATACATGACTGGGTACGTTTTTGTCAGAACACTATTCACACCATTATCGATATCTAGTCACACAACTAACACACATGCATATTGATCTCCATCTTAACAGTTCAGGTAGGTGCGGGATAAGCTCCTACCATCGGACCGCATACAAGCACTTCAAGAGGAAATAGCCGGATTTTTGCTCGACCAGGTCATAGATCCCAAAGGAGAATACTATTACCCGCTACCACCCCCATGAACCACTTGTCATCGTGCTCCGAAGGCACCAAGGAAACATGTAGGAGAAATAGTTAATGGTGTTGGCTGTGAGACATTCGATGATATTATATATATATATATGCGGTTCTACGTACGAGAAAATCTATTTATATATATGCATAACGTGTACAATTTGTAGTATCGTGAAATACCAGCAAACAAAAAAGAATTAAATGGAAAATAAAGCCAAATTGAAAACACAAAATTAAAGCAAAAATTAAAAAAAAAACACCCAAACATTTAGTACCGGTTGGTGTTACCAACCGGTACTAATGTCCAACACGCACCCGGGCCTGGCTCGTGCCACGTGTTTGCACTTTAGCGCCGGTTCGTGACGAACTGGTACTAAAGGGGGGGGCCTTTAGTCCCTACTCTTTAGTGCCGGTTCGCCAACCGGCACTAAAGGCCGTCACGAACCGGCACTAAAGCCCGATTCTGCACTAGTGAACACTGCGTCAGAGTCTGAAATACCCATGCATAAAAAAACAATAGTGTGAGTATGGGTGAAGTGTGTGCATAATTAGTACAATGTAAAGGTAGCAGATAGCAGGTCGGTGAGAAATAAATGACTGGGGACATATGATAGCTCTACAACATGCATGGCACACTAAATTGCTACGGGATTCTATGAAAATAACAGTCGACTGAAAAACAAATAGGTCAGTCCATTTTTGCTACACCGTCCGATGTACAAAGAACGGGTAGATCGCCTTCATCTACCTCCAGCCAGTCAGTTTTGACTATATTCCTCGAAACGCTAGCGACCACCAGCCCAGTCCCCTGCCTGCACCCTCCCCTCGACCTCACCGCACCGCAGTGCTTGGCACCGCCCCCCGGCCATCAATTCAAGCCCCGCCAACCTCCATATCGGGTGCAAGAAGCTCCTGCGCCCCACACCTCTATGATAGACACCGATGTGCTGCTTCCCCGGCGAACAGGCGGACTAGGTGCTCCGCGCGCCTAAGCGGTTGTTGCTTTTTTTAATTGCAGTTCGACTGACCTTGAATTAAAATCCAGACGGGCTACTGACCTCTAGCAAAGATGAAATAGTAAAGGGAGGAAACCTTGTGCATTTAGTATCATGAAGAAGATGCAGTAAGAAGCGGTCAACTAGTTTCATTCGTGGGATGAATACGGTGTGAGTGGAGACGTAAGATTTGCACGAATAAGGGAAGAGGAGTACCGCTTTCTGCTAGCAGTGTTGTGTCCTCCTTCTGTTTTTTCCAACGATCTTCTTGTGGTTCGATGGAAACGAGAAGTTGTGGAGGACGGTGGAGCCTTGGATGAACCCATGGCCAAGTTGTTGAGTGTGGTGCGGTGGCCGTTTGTTGGTGGCGGGGAACCAGATCCGAGGCAAACGACAGCGTAGCGGGAACAGCTCTGGTGCGGTGGATGGTTGCGACAGTGGAGCGGCAGCAGTGAGGCGTAGGACGGCATGGTCGGAGTGGTTCTAGTATGGAGCACGTCGGCATCGGCGTCGTTGAGGCAGCTCTGCCTCGGCTTCAGCCGCTAAGTCCTTGAGGGCCTTGCGGTTGCGGTTGCGTTGGACGATGATGTTGGGGTATCGGCTCCGGCGTGCTGGAGTAGGGCGGCGGTGGATTGGCGTTTTGGCGCCCATGGAGTATGAATGGGGAAACGGAGGGAGGCGGTGAACTAAGGGGGAACAATGTTTCGGTTTGAGACACGCTTGTTTGAAATTTGGGGAAAGTTACAAACTTTGCCCCCATCTAAAATTTCGGACATATTGCGGGTTGGGGGTACGACAGTAATCTCAAGTGTCCCAAATGTGGGCGGGATAGATTTCGGCCGAGCGCATGGGTGTTTGGGCGCCCACTGCATATGGATGCTTCTCGGTGGCGGTTGAGACTGGCGTCTTGGTGAAGTTACAAACCTACCCCGGTTTAGACCTTTTGACATCGGGCTGATATGCTACACGGGCCAGAGTCAGGACAATAATTCCCTACCACCAAACATTAGTCTCACGTAGTTTCGGGTGACCAGAGGCCTATTTGACGTTTCGTTCAATATTTGGGAGAAGAAGCATTAACGTTTTCGGTTCTCTTGAATTGAACTTTCAGGATTTGTCAAACTTCACAAATCTTTACTCTTGAAAATCCTAAAGCTACGATTATTTTGGAATGGAGGGGGTACATTTGAATATACATTGTACACGAGTATATATTAAAAAATATGCAACTTACCTCAGTTCATGCATGGTTCCAGATATAATCTCCTTGGTTGCAAAAAAAAAGTTAGACATGCGTATGAATATATATAGCATGTTCAAACGCACAACAAAGGTTGATGCCCCCTTTTACACCCGATTTACAAATGCCATTAACTCGGGTTCAAATAGATTAATGCACTTCCTATGAATTCGAATCTTCGAAACCCCCTTTATGTTGAATTTGACATGTATTCTATTTCGTAGGTAGCAATTTGGAATGTATCCATGCAAGTGACAAATGTATAAAGTGCTTCACACTAAAAACATGGAGTGCACTAATTAATGTTTATATATGAATTGCAAAAGCATCCATTCCCTGTATTTGAAACCGCCTGTATTTTCATCCATACGCAATTTGCAAAATTCATGATCTCATCCAAAAATAATAATGCCATTTATATTTTAATTTAATGCGTAGAACCGCCTTTTACAAGTAGATGCACTATGCCTCGGCCCGTTCTCACAAACGCGTTATATATCTCTCAATCTAACACATAAGTGCACACACTTTATATGCATCGGCATTTCTCTTTCACACATGCTCGCAATCTCTCTCGGGGTGTCGGGGTGTCTCACGCACATGCTCTCTCTGTTTCTGACTACTATGGCTTTTTTTGGATCCATGGGTTAGAGTTAGTTTGGGTTAGTTTGGACTCAATTAACCCAAAAAGATCCAAACAGGAGGGTTAGTTTGGGTTAGATGCATCTAACCCATCCAAAAAAACTAACCCATCCAAGAGGTGCTTTTTTGTGTTAGTTCTTCTTGGGACCACTAAAAAATACTTTTTCTCTCGCTCTCCCAGCAGCAGATCCCTCCCCACTTCCTCGAAGCTTCTCGTCCTCTCCCTCCCTCCCTCTCGCACCACCCGTGAAGGTGCCTCGCTGTATCCGCGCTCCATCAAACCCTGCCATCCAAACACCTCTTCACTTAGAGTTAGTTCAGGGTTAGAATCTAACGCTAACCTCTAACTGAGTTAGAGTATCCAAACAGGGCCTATTTACCACTCTTTTCACTAATCTCAGTTGGGAAACACTATTTCTCTCACATGCATATATACACACGCACGGTCTCTACTAGCCCTCTATACGCACATATATGTTCCTACGTGTCTCCCGCACGCACATTATCTTTAGTCCTCTCTCGCACACATTGCCCCCCCCCAGACACACCTCTCTCTTAGTAGTTGGTAGATATGATTTCATCATATTATTCGGTAGGATATCCCTGACTGTTAGGCTGGATGGTAATACGAGGCAAGGTTTTACCCTAGTTCGGACCCTTAGAGTTGAAGAAAAAGCCTACTCCTGGTACTGTATATTAGTGATAGGGGTGTGTACAAATTACACGTGAATACCACACTACTAGAAAAAAGGTTGTTAGTGGCGCACCAGTTTTTGCTATTAATGGTGCACTATAGGTGCGCCACTATTAACATGTCACTAGTAATAAATAGTAATGGCGCACCTCTGGTGCACCATTAGTATCCCAGATAATAGTGGCGCACCACATTGTGCGCCATTACTATGTCCAACAGTGCACCGTTACTATGCCTCCTAGGGGGGCATATTTACCTTCACGTATGCCCCCAAGTGTGCCATTACTATGCCCCATAATGCGCCACTGGTATTTAGCCTTGGTGCGCCACTAATGCTCAATATGGTGCGCCACTATTGGGGGCCATATTTGCCACTATGAATATTAGGAATTATTATTTTTTGCTTTTCTGGTATTTGCACAGGTTACAAAATACGTTACAACACAGAATATAAACATCACACAATAGAATTCATCATATTAGTCTCCAAATTTGAAATAGCGAACAAAATTCAAACATTAGCCAAGTTTACGTCTCGAGACATTAGCAAAGTTCATCATATTAGTCGAGTTTGTTGTCACATTACAAAGTCGATACCGATCATCTAAACTACTATCACATAGAGGAGAGTTGTGGTCGCGATGAGCATCATCGCGATGAAACTAGTCTTCATCCGGTTCCTCCGCCGCTCCCTCCTCTCTCCCGCTAGATAGGGCGCGTATCTAGCTTACGCCTCCGCCCTAGTGGTGTACCCTTTGTAACTGTTACCGCCGAAACGGTGAACCTGTCTCTGACACTCCTCCCAGTCGCCGTAGACTCCGGGATCCTTACCCTTGTACACGACATACGACGGCATCTCTATGAACTAGACAAACAAAACGTTAGTAGAAATTCACGGATAATGTATAAGCAATATATAAGTATGCAACAAAAGGATCGAAAGAGAAAAGCAACACATTAATAGCATGATTCATGGTCCTAATAATAAATATCATTGATTACATATAAGTTGAACGACTGTCCAAAATAAAGAGACATACAAGTTCATTAAAGTTTAATTACAACATGAGCTAATCGATATTTCAGAACTACATAGCATCAATACTTTTGACTCGACTTAGGGACCGGGGCGTGGATCAAGCCGCCATCTATCGTGATGGTCATGAATGTGCGGTTGTTGTCAGCCTGCATTTGTAGCATTGTTTCTATTTCACTATTGGACGGTTGATATTTGAGGTAGAACTGCCCTGATGTACAAAGGACATCTCGAAAGATGATTTCCGCAAACTCCGACTGGATGCGAAAGAATACTTGTCTGATGTCCGCGCCCTAGATTGTCGACAAGCGTGCGGCCCAGTCTTTGAGATTATTTGGTAGCATAAGGTGATTATGGTCCCGTACGATCGTCCGCATGTGATGGAGGGCGTAGTAGGCATCCTTTTGACTGCCAGGCGGCTGCTTGACGCAGGGGAACGTCGTTTCGTGGGTGAACACGTGTCGGATATCGGGTTCCGGAGAAACCCTTAAGGTTCAAACTCTGGGGGTGTGCACGAAGATCTTCTCCCTACCGATCCACGCCACAAAACCTCGCCGTGAATCTAAGCTAGTGCGATGAACAACACAAGAGACGCAAGGTTTATACAGGTTCGGGCCACCGTTGTGGCGTAATACCCTACTCCTGTTTGTGGTGTGGTGGATTGCCTCTTGGGCTGATGATGAACAGTACAAGGGAAGAACAGCCTCGCGAGGGGTGTTCTTGTGGTGGTGTTCTTGGAGAGGAATTGATCCGTCTCTGTTGGCTCTAGATGAGATGATCCCCCTTTCTACTGTGGTGGATATCTCTATATATAGAGGCCCTGGTCCTCTTCCCAAATATTGAGCGGGAAGGGAGCCAACAACGGCTATTTTGAAGGGCACAACTAGTACAAGCTATCCTAACTAAAGTTGGTCTTCGGCTGCCAAAGGCACTAGCGATGACGCCGTCTTGGGCTCCATGGTGACCTCCGTCTAGCCGTCCTACTGGTCTTGGTCTCGTTGCACCAATATGGAAACCTTTGCTTGATGCCTCGGTACTCCGCGCCTGCGCTTGCCCCCTTTGCACCAAAGAGGAAACGAGGACACTGCGCAGACTGGCGCCCGCCTGGTCTCGATCGTCCTGGCTTGCGTCACGAGCACCTCGCGAGGTACCCCTCGCCTTGATCTCTCAGCCTCCTCGCGAGCCTGCCTGGTGAGGCTGCCCCTGAGGAGGCCTTGCATGGTCCGCCCCGCGAGGCTTGGCCCCTCGCGAGGGTCTTGAGCGTTTGTTGATGAAGACGGGTCGTACCAGGCCACCGCTGAGCCGTGCTGCAGGCCGCAGGCAGGCAAGTCTGGGGACCCCTGTTCCCAGAACGCCGACAGTAGCCCCCGGGCCCAAGGCACCCCTCAGACTTGGCTTAGCTGCGAAGCCAAAGGGCAAGTGCAGAGCGCTGATGTCTACTACACAACCTTCTTCTTGTATACGTTGTTGGGCCTGCAAGTGCACAGGTTTGTGGACAGTAGCAAATTTCCCTCAAGTGGATGACCTAAGGTTTATCAATCCGTAGGAGGCGTAGGATGAAGATGGTCTCTCTCAAACAACCCTGCAACCAAATATCAAAGTGTCTCTTGTGTCCCCAACACACCCAATACAATGGTAAATTGCATAAGTGCACTAGTTTAGTGAAGAGATGGTGATACAAGTGCAATATGGATAGTAGATATGGGTATTTGTAATCAGAAAATATAAAAGCAGCAAGGTAACTAATAATAAAAGTGAGCATAAACGGTATTGCAATGATAGGAAACAAGGCATAGGGTTCATACTTTCACTAGTGCAAGTTCTCTCAACAATAATAAAATAGATAGATCATATAACAATCCCTTAACATGCAACAAAGAGTCACTCCAAAGCCACTAATAGAGGAGAACAAACGTAGAGATTATGGTAGGGTACGAAACCACCTCAAAGTTATTCTTTTTAATCAATCTATTCAAGAGTTCATACTAGAATAACACCTTAAGACACAAATCAACCAAAATCCTAATGTCACCTAGATACTCCATTGTCACCTCAAGTATCCAGTGGCATGATTATACGATATGCGTCACACAATCTCAAATTCATCCAACCAACACAAAGTACTTCAAAGAGTGCCCCAAAGTTTCTACCGGAGAGTCAAGAAAACGTGTGCCAAACCTTATGCATAGGTTCATGGGCGGAACCCACAAGTTGGTCACCAATACATTGTAAAATCCCAATTTTCAATTTGGATGTTTATAAATAGATCATTCATATGCATTCATGATTTATGCATTTTGCCCTTCATTTCTTTTATTTGAATTTTGTTCCATGGAACTTTATGCAATTCAAGGACCGAAAGAGAGAATTGGAAGTTTCTTTAAATCCAATTTTTGAAAATTCTTTTAATTCAAATTTTGGGGTTTGGATCAAATTTAGTTTCACTAAATTCATTTCCATTATTTAAAAAATAATATAAAGAGAGAAGATAAAAGGACTTCTTCAAAAACAGAAAAGAAATATTGGAATTTGAATTTGAAGTCTAAATATATTTGTTGGGTTTTATTTGCACTTTACTTTATTAGTTTAGCAAAAAGTTTATTTCTGAAAATTTGCATTTTAGGACGGATAAATGTTCACAAGGTCATATATAAGACCATATAATTATGTGGAATTTTCTGGGATTTTTAGGCTAATTTATTTGTATTTATCGGTGTTTCATTGCTTCTGTAAAAAAACGTTTAAAAAAACTGCAGCCCACTAGGCCCAGCCTCTCCACGACCCACCTCGGTCATCTTCCCCCTCCATGCACGTACACTTACAGAACTTAGAAACGCCATCCTTCTGCTTCTTACTCCATCAATTCTAGTCACCGTTTCATCTTGCAATAAACACGAAAGTTACTGCCCATCCTTCCACGAGTCCATTCAGACCATTTATCTCGCGCATAATAGCCATAATCTTCCATTAGAAACCGATGTACTGAACGTTAGCATGCGACGCCCGATCTCCCTCTCCCGTCCTTCCCTGACCCCTATAAAACCCTCTGCGCATTCCCCTCTCAACCCTCGTCCGAAGCCCTCTCCTTCTGGAGATTTTCCCCCTCCCTAACCTCGCCAATTGCTCGCCGGAGTTCGTGGATTCCGGCGGCTTCTACACCACACCAGGAGGCGATACCGACCCCGCGTACTACTCCTCGGATCCGCCTCACGTTGCTCTTCACCGTCCCGCACGCTTCCTTCGCCGAAACACACCAGAGCAGCCTTCTTCCTCGTCGCCGGCGACAAGTCCGGTGAACACCCAGGCCAATTTTTTCTCTTTTTCCAGTATTTTTTTTCAATCCCAGATTCTATACCAATTCTTGTTTCTTGTATATCTTTTAGTCTATAGATCCGATTTAGTTGATTCTTTTTCCTACTAGTTCATAGAAATCCCCTCTATCCAGAGAATCAAACGAAAAATATTTTTGAAAATTTTAAAATTTGAATTCAAACAGATCTGTATTCAAACTTCGTTAGGCCGTAACTCGAGTTTTGTAACTCCGTTTTAGGTGTTCCTTTTTGCGAATCGAAGCTCGTAACGTGTACTTTCTGTTAAACCCAAACACACATATTTTTGCTTCTATAAAAATTTCGTTCTGTACAGAAACTTTATTTGGATGTTTTGGAGTTTTTCGAAGTCTTTCATTTGTTTTCTTTTTGGATCTTTTCTTGTATGCTTATGTATGTTATTGCTTGCTTACGCTAGTTCATCCGGAGTGCGAGGCTTGCTACTACGAATCTTTAGGGTTCAACGATGGTCAGCAAGGCAAGTTCACACTTTGATCATAATTTTCAATACCCAGTTTTTACTATGCATTAGTTTCACCCTCAAAGATTGCATGTATAGGATTGGGAACATGTGGTTATGCTATGTAGTTCATGTGGTAGGAACCTATGGCCTTTGATCACCCCAGGAATATTCGCTATATCATATCTTGCTTAGCCATGCTCGTAGACGGGGATTGGTATGTGTGATCCATGCAAGTTGTGAGAGGTAATAATTTTGGGATAACCTAAGGTGGCAACTTTAATACACATCTGGGTGGATTGTTTGGGGCATCTGGAGTAACCAGTGCTTGCCCAAGGGGAATCCCGTAGTTCCCGTGTGATTACCCTAGGTCCGCCACCCAGGCTCAAAAGGGATCATAAGATATTTCATGCCTAGAAACTTTCGTGTGCAGCCACAAGCCATTATGGGCTCTGGCATAGTTGAGTAAGTTGTGTGACCTCTTTCCGTGGTAGACTAGCTGATGTAGGGGAACGTAGGTGTACCGGTCTACCCAGGGTTAAGGGCAAACGCTTCTGAAAGGCTATGTCTCGATCTTCCGATTATGGAGGTGGTCGAGTCTTGTGGGGAAAAGTGCGCAAATCTCTGCAGAGTGTACAAACTAATCATGATTAGCCGTGTCCCCGGTTATGGACAACTTGAGTATCTAGAAGTGAATTATTGGTTGATCTCATCACTCTTTTTAATGAAATTATTGGGATACTAATAACTTGGGAATTTTGGGATTGAGTTGGAGGAACCTTCTCAATTATGGCATTTTAATTTAGTAGTAAATAAAAATTTATTCCTTTGTTGTAGGTAAAATTGGCTTTATGCAAAAATTAAACTTAGAGCCTCCACCAGCTAAATTTGCATATAGAGATAGTTTTTATTATTATTATTATTCTAAGGTGTGAAATTGCCAGCACATTCGATGTGCTGACCTACACGGCTGCAACGTCTCATGTTGCAGACTTTTCCGACGAGGATTAAAGGTGCGATAGGTTGTTGTTCTGCACTTAGTTTGTCGTGGAGTTGGATGGACTCATTTACCTTCGATGCTTCCGCAGTTATTTTATTTAGATGGCCTTTGGCCATATTATTGTAATAAATACTCTCTTTGAGGATCTCGACGTAATAAAGTGTGGTATTGAACTCTGTTATAATTCCTCGAGTATAGTGTGTGTCAGCATACCGATCCAGGGATGACACGTAAGCACAGAGACATCGATCCATTTGGGTCGGGTCGCTACAAACATACATCAAGTGGCACGTGATATCCCATTGTCACGACAGATAAACACAACAAGACATACATCAAGTGTTCTCAAATAAAGACTCAATCCGATAAGATAACTTCAAGAGGGGAAACTCAATTCATCACAAGAGAGTAGAGGGGAGAAACATCATAAGATTCAACTATAATAACAAACTCGTCATACACCAAGATGATGCCGTAGAGAGAACACGAGAGAGAGAGATCAAACACATAGCTACTGGTACATACCCTCAGCCCCGAGGGTGAACTACTCCCTCCTCGTCATGGATAGTGCCGGGATGATGAAGATGGACACCGGTGATGGATTCCCCCTCCGGTAGGGTGCCGGAATGGGCTCCCGAGAGGTTTTTGGTGGCTACAGAAGCTTGCGGTGGCGGAACTCCTGAGCTGTCTTGATATTCGATGTTCTTAGGGTATGTAGGCTTATATAGGCGAAAGAACTCGGTCGGGAGGTGCTCGAGGGGCGCACGAGACAGGTGGTGTGCCCAGTAGGGGGGCGCCCTCCTATCTCGTGGAGTCCTCGAGGATCTTATGACGTGAACTCCAAGTCTCTAGGTTGATATTCTTCCAAAAAATCACGCTGCCGAAGGTTGCATTCCGTTTGGACTCCGTTTGATATTCCTTTTCTTCGAAATACTGAAACAGGCAATAAAACAACAATATAGGCTGGGCCTCCGGTTAATAGGTTAGTGCCAAAAATGATATAAATGTGTAAAATAAAGCCCATAAACATCCAAAAGGGGTAATATAATAGCATGGAACAATAAAAAATTAAAGATACGTTGGAGACGTATCAAGCGCCGCGGGCCCCAACAGCCTGCGGCCTTGGTCGTCGCGTGGTGGTTGATTGGACGTGGGCGTCTCCGCTTTCCCACGCTGCCTTGGCAACTTCCCGATTTGACGAGTCCCTGCTGCATGCAAAAAAGAGTCATGATTACCTATGATCGTGGAGGCCGACGGTTGGCCTCCTGTGGATAATAAGTACGGAGAGGCGTGAGCCCCCGTTGTCCAGTTCTTCTTGCTCCGCCTGCTTCTTCTCCTTGCTCCTCATCCATTCTTGATGCCAATGGCATTGATCCGCCGGTTCTCATCCGAAGAGAAAGGAAAGGCTCCCCGGGAGGGGCCTGACCCGCTCCCGCCGAAGAAACGGCCGATCCCTAGCCGCTGCGACGAGGTTGTGAGGCCGGAGGTGACGAGGCCTTGGCATGAGCGACCGCCTCCTGGGTTTCCGCTACCCATGTACGCCCAGGCCGAGAGACCTAGAGAAAGGGACAATGAGCGACGCCATCTGCGTCGCAGGCGAGGCCGACGAGCCTTGGCGGTGCGCGCCGTCGCTCCTGGAGTCCATGCTGCGGACTCCACTCGCGAGCTCGTGCTTCACGCCGTGATGCCTCCAAGCTCCTGGATCTGCTTCCCTCCATTCTTCGCTTTCGAGATGCCGCCGAGGGGGCCTCTCGAACTTTGGCTGCAGCACGCCGACTGCGGTACTCCGGCAACCAGAGCGGAGGTTGAAGTCGTCGCTCCGGGCAAGGTCTATATGACCCGAGGCTGGGGCGAGATCGCCCGGGTCTGCCGAACAGGGGGTTCCCTCGTGATTCATTTTGAATACGATGGTGCCTCCTTGATGTTCTTCAAGGTCTTTGACGCAAAAGGCCGCCGACTAGAGTGCTGCCCAAAGGAGGCAGCCAGGACATCGAAGTGGCAAGGGCTAGGCCTGTCGCGCGCTTCCCCGACGGCTCCTCTGGCAGCAGCGGTGATGCTTGGGAGTCCAGCGACTCTCCCGAGCTTTTCGCGACTCCAAAGACGAGCGACGATAGCTACGTGCTCCCGAGCTCGCGTCGTGCCCGGTGCAAGGCAGCTGCGTCAAGCCGCCGGCGCGGCTGACCTGGATGGGGTTGGCGCCGGCCTCCCGCGGCCCACTATTGATGATGGCGTCGGCCGCGGATGCACCCGTAGTTAGGGCTCCTTAGGATTCGCGCCTTTTGTTCCCTGCGAGGATTCGAGAAAACACCCTGTGGGGGCATGTAAAGGGCCCGCGATGTCTTTTGTTGATATTATCCTTATTATGAGGCGATGAAAATGCTTGTCCTGTCCCGGCTCGGTTCCCCCTTTCTAATCTCGCGACGACTTGGTGCTCTACACTGACAGGTCCCGATCGCTAGGCAGGCTTTTACTGTCGCTGGTATGCCAGGTCGCGATGCCGTGGTCAAGGCTAGGAGGTGAGCGGCCCGAGGTCCAGTAAGAGCCCCTGAGGCGCGATGCTCAGGAGGTCCCCTTTAGCACTCAAGCAGCCGTTGAAATATGAGAAAGGAAGGCAGTGTTGCCGTCACAGAGCCGCATTAGGTGGAGATTCTGTGTCGCATCAATTAGCTATCGCAGGCGTGAAACTTATCTTGAAAGCATGAAGTTGTTCCCTCGCGCTGCGCCAGACTTGAATGTCGGTGGCTGGGATGCAGCTGGGTTAAGCCCTCGTGAGCTTACGCTCTCTTCCCCATACTCTCCTTAGCACTCTACATCCTCAGGTCCCGGCCCTCGAGCGAGCTCAACCGCTGCTGGTATGCCAGGTTGCGATGCCGTGGACAAGGCCAGGGGGTGAGGGCTGGAGAGCCAGTAAGAGCTCCTGAGTCGCGATGCTCAGGAGCCCCCCTTTTAACGTGCAAGCAGATCATGCGGGAAATAAAGAGAGAGCTCGGGGTGCCACCCGCTGGTGACCTCAAGAGGTTCCTGTAAACCAACACGGGAAAAGCACGGGTTGCCATTATGATTGCCGGCCGGCCATTGGTTGCTCCGAGAGAGTGGTGAGGGCACCGAGGGCCTGGTGAGATGACGCTTGTGGGGCTGCTGCATGCCAGAGCTCGACCACTTGGATTTGTCGATGTTGCAGGGACAGACCCATGCACAAGTGCCGTGTCAGCGTGAGCAGCTCCAAAGGTGGGTGTCAATAGAGCAGGTGATTATGACAGGCAGGTTAAGCATGAAAGGCAAATTAGCTTAGATAAACACATGCACGATACATGCCACTGGGTCAGGCCCGAGCGGCTTGGGGATGATGCAGCCCGAGGGGCGCCCCAGCAAGGTAAACTAAAGACATAAGCAAAAGGGATACATGCCGCAGGGACAGACCCACGCGACATGGGAATGATGCAGCCCTGAGGGCGCTCCCAACTGAAATGAACTCGAAAGATGTCACCTAATACCATTGTAGAGGAGGTGTTGAAGTAGCTGAAGACGCGTGGTGATGAGACCGACCCTCACGAGCCACCGGAGCCCTGAGCCTCGGGAGGCTCTGGGGGTCCAGGTGGTTCCTCGAGGACCATCTCCATCTCCGCCAGGACGGCGTGGTGCCTGGCCTCCTGAGCTGCCAGAATGCTCCGCAGATGGCGCTGGTTAGTGGCAGCCGTGTTTGGCAGACCAAAAGGCATGTGAACGTAGCTGTGCGGCAGACCCTCGCAACGTCCCACACACGAAGGCCATAGGTGCTCCAGAGACGCGAGTCGACTGAGCCCTGGGTAGTCGATGCAGACGCGCAGCATGCCATCCTCGCCTGGATGGGCAGCTACGCCAGGCAGGCGGCGATCGCCGCGTATGACTCTTGATTCTTGAACCTCCTGAGTGGCCTTGATGATGAATTCCTCAGGGTTGGGCCTTCCTTTCCCCATGCCTTCCTGAGGGAAGCATGCTGCAAACCACGCCTTCAAGTGGTGCTCGAGCGCCTCCCTCGTGATATTGGCAAAGTCTGAGGCCCTCTAGAAGAGAGCCCTCGAGCCCTACCCGAGGAGGGCTCTGGGCACGCCTTCCTATGCGATGGAGGGAGGCGCCCCTTGCATGGGCGCGGATCCTGACGCGACACCTCCGGATATACCAACCTCCTAAGGCCTTGAGCTGGGTGATATGTCTCCAATGTATCTATAATTTATGAAGCATTCATGCTATTATCTCAACTGTTTTAAATGATTACGGGCTTTATTATACACATTTATATTACTTTTGGGACTAACCTGCTAACCGGAGGCCCAGCCCATATTGCAGTTTTATTGCCTGTTTCAGTATTTTGAGGAAAAGGAATATCAAACGGAGTCCAAACAGAATGAAACCTTCAGCATCGTGATTTTTTGGAAGAATAACATCCGGGAGACTTGGAGTTCACGTCAGAAGATCCTCGAGGAGGCCACGAGAGTGGGGGGCACCCCCCCTACTAGGTGCGCCCCCTGTCTCGTGGGCCCCTCAAGCACCTCCCGACCGACTTCGTTCGCCTATATAAGCCTACGTACCCTAAGAACATCGAATATCAAGATAGATCAGGAGTTTCGCCGCCGCAAGCCTCTGTAGCCACCAAAAACATCTCGGGAGCCTGTTCCGGCACCCTGCCGGAGGGGGAATCCATCAACGGTGGCCATCTTCATCATCTTGACGCTATCCATGACGAGGAGGGAGTAGTTCACCCTCGGGGCTGAGGGTATGTACCAGTAGCTATGTGTTTGATCTCTCTTTCTCGTGTTCTCTCTATGGCACGATCTTGATGTATCGCAAGCTTTGTTATTATAGTTGGATCTTATGATGTTTCTCCCCCTCTACTCTCTTGTGATGAATTGAGTTTCCCTCTTGAAGTTATCTTATCAGATTGAGTCTTTATTTATAGAACACTTGATGTATGTCTTGCCGTGTTTATCTGTGGTGACAATGGGATATCACGTGCCACTTGATGTATGTTTTGGTGACCAACTTGCGGGTTCCGCCCATGAACCTATGCATAGGGGTTGGCACATGTTTTTTTGACTCTCCGGTAGAAACTTTGGGGCACTCTTTGAAGTACTTTCTGTTGGTTGGATGAATCTGAGATTATGTGATGCATATCGTATAATCATGCCCACGGATACTTGAGGTGACAATGGAGTATCTAGGTGACATTAGGGTTTTGGTTGATTTGTGTCTTAAGGTGTTATTCTAGTATGAACTCTTGAATAGATTGATCCGAAAGAATAACTTTGAGGTGGTTTCATACCCTACCATAATCTCTACGTTTGTTCTCCGCTATTAGTGGCTTTGGAGTGACTCTTTGTTGCATGTTGAGGGATTGTTATATGATCTATCTATGTTATTATTGTTGAGAGAACTTGCACTAGTGAAAGTATGAACCCTATGCCTTGTTTCCTATCATTGCAATACCGTTTACGCTCACTTTTATCATTAGTTACCTTGCTGTTTTTATTATTTCAGATTAGAAATACCTTTATCTACTATGCATATTGCACTTGTATCACCATCTCTTCGCCGAACTAGTGCACCTATACAATTTACCATTGTATTGGGTGTGTTGGGGACACAAGAGACTCTTTGTTATTTGGTTGCAGGGTTGCTTGTGAGAGACCATCTTCATCCTACACCTTCTACGGATTGATAAACCTTAGGTCGTCCACTTGAGGGAAATTTGCTACTGTCCTACAAACCTGTGCACTTGCAGGCCCAACAATGTCTACAAGAAGAAGGTTGTGTAGTAGACATCAAGCTCTTTTCTGGCGCCGTTGCCGGGGAGGTGAGTGCTTGAAGGTACATCTTTAGATCTTGCAATCGAATCTTTTTGTTTCTTGTTTTATCTCTAGTTTAGTTTATAAAAGAAAACTACCAAAAAAATGGAGTTGAATTTGTCTCATACGCTTCATCTTTTTAATATCTTTCGTGAGTATGATGAAAATGAAAATTGTGCTCAAGTGCTAGAAGAAGAAATCTATAGAATGTTTGATACTAAATCTTTGAATGATGAGCATGATTGCAATGTTCTTAGTATGAATTCCTTGAATATCCATGATGCTAATGATATGCAAAGCCACAAGCTTGGGGATGCTATGTTTGATGAATATGATATTTTAAGTCCCCCAAGTTTTCATGAGCAAGTTTATTTTGTTGATAGCATTCCTCCTATTTACGATGATTATATTGATGAAAGTGGTTTGGAAGAGTGTCAACTTTAGGAAGTAGTGATCCCACTATTTTGGAGGATGTTGAATCTTATAATATTTATGAAAGTGGATTTGGAAGAGTGTCAACTTTATTTAGTGATGATTCCACTATTTCGGAAGAGGTTCCAATTGATTATGAGAACAAAGTTGCTATCTATGATGATTATTGTGATGACTTGTATGCTATTAGGAATAATTATAACCATGAAACATGTCATCATGATTTTAGTTTTCAATTGGATTATGCCTCACATGATAATCATTTTGTTGAGTTTGCTCCCACTACTATTGATGAGAAGAATTTTGCTTATGTGGAGAGTAGTAAAAATTCTATGCTTGTAGATCATGAAAAGCATTCTTTAGGTGCTGGTTATATTGTTGAATTCATTCATGATGCTACTGAAAATTATTATGAGAGAGGAACTTATGCTTGTAGGAATTGCAATAATATCAAGTTTCCTCTCTATGTGCTTAAAATCTTGAAGCTATGCTTGTTTTACCTTCCTATGCTTGTTGATTATTGTTCCCATAAGCTGTTTGCTCATAAAATCCCTATGCATAGGAAGTGGATTAGACTTAAATGTGCTAGTCATATGCTTCATGATGCTCCCATTATGTTTCAATTCTTATCTTTTATGTGAGCATCATTGCCATCATCATGCCTAGCTAGGAAGGCATTAAAGAAAAGCGCTTGTTGGGAGACAACCCAATATTTGTCCTTACTGTTTTTGTGTTTTCACATGATTATGCTACTGTAGTAATCATGTTTTATAGCTTTTGTTTCAATAAAGTGCCAAGTAAGACCTTTAGGATAGCTTACGGTGATAGTTGTGTTGATCCTGCTAAAAATCAGAAACTCTTGCACCCAGTAAATTAGTTTTGTTAATTCACAGAAACGTGATCTTGATCTGATTCTTTTTGCTCTAGATTTTTACACAAGTTGCTTAGGACTTCCTAATTTGGTAGGATTTGTGGAGTTCCAGAAGTATAGGTTTGATACAGATTACTACAGACTGTTCTGTTTTTCACAGATTCTGTTTTCTATGTGTTGTTTGCTTATTTTGATGAATCTATGAGTAGTATCGTAGGAAAAGAACCATACATAAGTTGTAGTACAGTACATATTACACCAATATGAATTTAGAATGAGTTCATTACAGTACCTAAGTGGTTGTTTTATTTTCTTATACTAACGGAGCTTACGAGTTTTCTGTTGAGTTTTGTGTTGTGAAGTTTTCAAGTTTTGGGTAAGGATTCGATGGACTATGGAATAAGGAGTGGCAAGAGCCCAAGCTTGGGGATGCCCAAGGCACCCCAAGGTAATATTCAAGGACAACCAAGAGCCTAAGCTTGGGGATGCCCCGGGAAGGCATCCCCTCTTTCGTCTTCGTTCATCGGTAACTTTACTTGGAGCTATATTTTTATTGGCCACATGATATGTGTTTTGCTTGGAGCGTTTATTTTGTTTTGTTAGTTTTTGCTTGCTGTTATTTAGAATAATGTTTTCCATCTTTAGTTTCAATAAAAAGGTCAAGGATAGCCTTTGCCATGCTTATTTTGCTAGTATACATGTTGCTATTTGAAAACAGAAAGTTTACCGCTGTTGCAAAATTTCCCTAGTAAAGTCAGAGAATGATATAATGTTGAGACCTTTTGCATGATGAGCTCTGATAAATTTACTACAGTGAGAATTTATTTCATAATTTTTGGAGTTAGGGAGTATTGTTACTCTTGCATTCTTTACAGACCATGCTGTTTTGGCAGATTGCTGTTATGGTTGCATTGTTTGCATATGTTTGCTTGTTTAATGATTCTATTTGAGTATAGGAGTGTTAAATATGGAGAGGCATTTAGTATGCAATGTTGAATAATTTTAGTGATTTGTTACAGTAGAAAATGATAAGGTTTTGCATTGGTTTATACTAACCTATCTCACGAGTTCTTGTTGAGTTTGTTGTGGATGAAGCTTTTGATAAAAAGAGAAACCAAGATATGAGAGGAATTGAGGAGACACAAAAGCTCAAGCTTGGGGATTCCCAAGGCACGCCAAGATAATATTTCAAGAAGTCTCAAGCATCTACGCTTGGGGATGCCCCGTTAGGCATCCCACCTTTCTTCTTCAACAACTATCGGTTAGTATCGGTTGAACCTAAGTTTTTGCTTCTTCACATGAGTTGTGCTATCCTTGCAATGTCATTTTATTTTGTTTTGCTTGCTGTTTGAATACAATACCAAGATCTAAAATTCTTAAATGAGAGAGAGTCTTCACATAGTTACATAATTATTTAGCTACTCATTGATCTTCACTTATATCTTTTTGGAGTAGTTTGTCATTTACTCGTGTGCTTCACTTATATCCTATGAGTAAATTGTTGAATGAGTTGATCTGAAATTATATATGCCTCATTTGCTTATCCCATGGGGAGTAATGACTTCACATCTAAGAAGTAGAGGTTGTAAATTTATTGAAGGTTAGCAAGCATTGTATTGGTCATTTGAACAATTTCATGAAAGAATATTGAAGGAAGAGAGATTTCACATATAAATATACTATTGTAGACATATTTTATAATTGGGAGCGCTCATTAAGTATGACATGCTAAAGAGTTGATGTTGGACAAGGAAGACAACGTAATGGGTTATGTTTTCCGACATCTTAGTTAAAGTATATTTTCATGGATCATTCAAACATGTTGAGCTTGCCTTTCCCCCTCATGCTAGCCAAAATTCCTTGCACTAAGTAGAGATACTACTTGTGCTTCCAAATATCCTTAAACCCAGTTTTGCCATGAGAGTCCACCATACCTACCTATGGATTGAGTAAGATCCTTCAAGTAAGTTGTCATCGGTGCAAGCAATAAAAATTGCTCTCTAAATATGTATGATATTTTGGTGTGAAGAAAATAGGTTTATACGATCTTGTTATGGAAGCAATAAAAGCGATGGACTGTATAATAAAGGTCCATATGCAAGTGCAATATAAAGTGACGTTCATTCACATTAAGATTTTGTGCATACAACCCTAAAAGCGCATGAAAACCTCTGCTTCCCTCTGCGAAGGGCCTATCTTTTACTTTATGCAAGAGTCAAGGTGATCTTGACCTTTCCCTTTTTCATTTTATCCTTTGGCAAGCAACTCGTGTTGGGAAGATCCTGATATATATATCCAACTGGATGTAAGTTAGCATGAACTATTATTGTTGACATCACCCAAAGGTGAATACATTGGGAGGCAACACTATAAGCCCCTATCTTTCTCAGTGTCCGATTGAAACTCCATGACCATTGGTATTGTGTAAGTGTTAGCAATTGTAGAAGACTATATGATAGTTGAGTATGTGGAGTTTTCTATTCCTGAAAATAAGATGAATTGCAATTGTTTGATGACTGAGAATGAAGTTTGCTAGTTTTCAAGAAAGTTTATGGTCTATGCTTTGACATGTGAATTGCTTGTTGCTTTATCGTGATAAGTTTTATGAGATGAACTACTATTATGACATATTATCATGCTAGAAAAGGTGATTCAAATTATCATTGATCAAACTTGTGCACCTTCTAGCATTCACACTTCATAAATTCTTTCTTTTATCATTTACCTACTCGAGGACGAGCAGGAATTAAGCTTGGGGATGCTGATATGTCTCCAACGTACCTATAATTTATGAAGCATTCGTGCTATTATCCTATCTATTTTGAATGATTACGGGCTCTATTATACACTTTTATATTACTTTTGGGACTAACCTACTAACCGGAGGCCCAGCCCATATTGTTGTTTTATTGCCTGTTTCAGTATTTTGAGGAAAAGGAATATCAAACGGAGTCCAAACGGAATGAAACCTTCGGCATCGTGATTTTTTGGAAGAATATCATCAGGGAGACTTGGAGTTCACGTCAGAAGATCCTCGAGGAGGCCGAGAGTGGGGGACGCCCCCCCCTACTGGGCGCGCCCCCTGTCTCGTGGGCCCCTCGAGCACCTCCCGACCGAGTTCTTTTGCCTATATAAGCCTACATACCCTAAAAACATCGAATATCAAGATAGATCGGGAGTTCCGCCGCCGCAAGCCTCTGTAGCCACCAAAAACCTCTCGGGAGTCCGTTCTGGCACCCTGCCGGAGGGCGAATCCATCACCGGTGGCCATCTTCATCATCCCGGCGCTATCCATGATGAGGAGGGAGTAGTTCACCCTCGGGGCTGAGGGTATGTACCAGTAGCTATGTGTTTGATCTCTCTTTCTCGTGTTCTCTCTATGGCACGATCTTGATGTATCGCGAGCTTTGTTATTATAGTTGGATCTTATGATGTTTCTCCCCCTCTACTCTCTTGTGATGAATTGAGTTTCCCTCTTGAAGTTATCTTATCAGATTGAGTCTTTATTTTGAGAACACTTGATGTATGTCTTGCCATGTTTATCTGTGGTGACAATGGGATATCACGTGCCACTTGATGTATGTTTTGGTGACCAACTTGCGGGTTCCGCCCATGAACCTATGCATAGGGGTTGGCACACGTTTTCTTGACTCTCCGGTAGAAACTTTGGGGCACTCTTTGAAGTACTTTGTGTTGGTTGGATGAATCTGAGATTGTGTGATGCATATCGTATAATCATGCCCATGGATACTTGAGGTGACAATGGAGTATCTAGGTGACATTAGGGTTTTGGTTGATTTGTGTCTTAAGGTGTTATTCTAGTACGAACTCTTGAATAGATTGATCCGAAAGAATAACTTTGAGGTGGTTTCGTACCCTACCATAATCTCTACGTTTGTTCTCCGCTATTAGTTGCTTTGGAGTGACTCTTTGTTGCATGTTGAGGGATTGTTATATGATCCATCTATGTTATTATTGTTGAGAGAACTTGCACTAGTGAAAGTATGAACCCTAAGCCTTGTTTCCTATCATTGCAATACCGTTTACGCTCACTTTTCTCATTAGTTACCTTGCTGTTTTTATTATTGCAGATTACAAATACCTTTATCTACTATCCATATTGCACTTGTATCACCATCTCTTCGCTGAACTAGTGCACCTATACAATTTACCATTGTATTGGGTGTGTTGGGGACACAAGAGACTCTTTGTTATTTGGTTGCAGGGTTGCTTGAGAGAGACCATCTTCATCCTATGCCTCCTACGTATTGATAAACCTTAGGTCATCCACTTGAGGGAAATTTGCTACTGTCCTATAAACCTGTGCACTTGCAGGCCCAACAACGTCTACAAGAAGAAGGTTGTGTAGTAGACATCACTGGGCGATGTATTCTTCTTCTTGGGAACTGCCTCAGGAGAGTTCTCACCCCTGTTGTCTGGGTCCTCGATTGATGCAGCTTGGAAGGCGCGCTCGAGGGAGAACACCGCATCCTTCTCTTCGCAGGGGACTGTGATGATTCCGCCGCTTCCCGGCATCTTGAGGACAGTAGACATGGTGAGTCAGGGATGGATACCCAAGGATGGATACCCGACGGCTGGATACCCGAGGATGGCATTGTATGGCAAGCAAATGTGGGCAACGTCGAAGTTGATGAGCTCGGTGCGGTAGTTCTTTCGCTGTCCAAAAGTGACAGGGAGGCGAACCTGCCCTATTGGAGTAGTGGAGCCATCAGTAACTCCTGAGAAAGGCTTGGTTGGCTGGAGTTGGTCATACGACACTTGAAGGTTGTTGAACATCTCGAACGGACAGAACGTTGAGCCCTGCGCTGCCATCGATGAGGGTCCTGGTAACTTGCACGTTGCTGATGACTGGGGAACAGAGCATTGGGAGGATGCCAGCCGTAGCCGCACACTTGAGTTGATCCGCTAAGCTGAAAGTGATGGCGCACGTGGACCATCAGAGAGGGCGCAAGGCCCCGAGCTTGGGGAGGACTGCATTCACCTCGCGAGAAAATTGCTTGAAGATGCGCTGGGAAGCTGGGTCCTAGGCTCCGCCCAAGATGCAAGCGATAGCATGTGGCTCCTGGAAGCCCCCAGCCCCCTCGTCCTGGTGGTGGTTGTCGGTGTCAAAACCGGAGGATCTTGGGTAGGGGGTCCCGATCTGTGCGTCTTAGGCTAATGGTAACAGGAAGCAAGGGACACAATGTTTACCCAGGTTCAGTCCCTCTCGTTGGAGGTAAAAACCTACTTCCTGCTTGATTAATATTGAAGATATGGGTAGTACAAGAGTAGATCTACCACGAGATCGTAGAAGCTAAACCCTAGAAGCTAGCCTATGATGATTATGATTGTAATTGTGATCAGCCTTCTAAGGACCAACCTCTCCGGTTTATATAGACACCGGAGAGGGCTAGGGTTTACATGGAGTAGGTTACAAGGAAGGAAATACAATATCTGGATCGCCAAGCTTGCCTTCCAGGCAAAGGAGAGTTCCTTCCGGACACGGGACGGAGTCTTGAGTCTTGTATCTTCATGCTCCAATAGTCCGGACGAAGTATATAGTCCGGCTGTCCGGATACCCCCTAATCCAGGACTCCCTCAGTAGCCCCTGAACCAGGCTTCAATGACGATGAGTCTAGTGCGTAGTCTTGTCTTCGGCATTGCAGGGCGGGTTCCATCTCCGAATACTCCAAAGTACCTGTTACGACGAATAGTGTCCGGCATTCCATCAATGTGGTACTCCTCGGCTTCAATGCCTCAATAATGACCATCTTAACATGTCGAGCGAATGTGAGGACCGAGGCATTTTTGCATTTTCCACACCCTCAATCCTTCGGTCTGACCGCCTATTTGAAGAGACGGGGATTCTCAGATCCAAACCTCACTCTCCTCCCTCGAGCCAGCATCCAACAGAGCGCTCCAGAAAAACCATTCCAACATGGCCGGTCGTTGCAGCTCCTCTGCTCGCTCTCCTCGCTCCAAACCGGGGGACTGGGAAGAGTGTTTAGTTCCCCATAGCCGTTTGATTGATTTACAAACCCAAGGATTTCTCCCGCCGGCGTTCATGGTCCCCGTTCGAGATGGAATAGCCACCTATAACGATGGGGAACGGTCGGAGGGATCTCCTAATCCATCTCCAGAGGAGCGAATATGCCTCATCCCGCATCTGCTAAGGGGCGTCGGGTTTCCCATCCACCCATTCCTTCGCAGGCTCCTGGAGTTCTACGACCTCCAGTTGCACAATTTTACCCCTGCCTCCGTGCTACATATAGCAGGGTACGTTGCTCTTTGTGAGCTATTTCTAGACTGCGAGGCTCACTTCGGGTTATGGAAGAAGTTGTTCTACCTCGTCCCCCGCAACCAGGGAGAATCCCTATGTCAAGTGGGCGGGGCCGAAGTATGGCGCATCGCCGAGACCGGATACCTATCTAGCACTCCCAAGAATGCACCAGAGAACTGGCCTTCAGAGTGGTTTTACATTGACGATGTTCCCCTTCCGGATCCAGTCCAGACAGGTCTCCCCAAGTTCAGTAACGCCCCGCCGAGGGCACGTCTAAGCTGGAGCCCCCGAGGACCCCAAGAGGAGGATACCAGGGAAGTACATTACCTGATGAGCAGGATAAAGTGCTGGCCAAATCCGGACTGACGATAGTCGATGTTATGGAAATATGCATAATACGGGGAGTGCAACCGCTTCAATATAGGGGGAAGCCCATGTGGCACTTCAACAGGGAAGATGATGCCTCCCGTTGTGGCCGTAAGGGTGCGGACTCCGCCACTGCTCTAGCAAGGATATTGTCCGATTTATACAAAGGGGAAGAGGAAGAATTCTTTCACATCAAACCACGAGATGGATTCTCCATGAACAACCCCCCAAACTAGGTAAGTCGTGGTTCCTTTCCCTGCTTCACTTATTGTGGCGTTCTTCGCTAAAATTTTCTGCCTCGATATTCCCAAACAGGAACTGAGGAGGGACATAGAAGGAATCTCCAGCCCCTCCCCGCAGCCAGAGGACCCCGGAAGGGCCCTAGATCCAGGACTCGAAGAAGATCCGGATATTACCGTGGAGCTTGTCAACGGGATATTTTATCAAGCGAGCTGCGATGGCGCCCCAGTGACCATTATTGCCGACTATCCTGGACTGCTACCTATGTCGCACGTAAGCCAAGCCGAAAAACCCTATTCTCCGAAGAGGACTCCCTTCAAATGTCATGCCTTACCCTTGAAGTGTCGTGTTTTACAGAGACGACGGTCGGAGCGTGGGGCCGAGCCCCTAGGGACTCGTCGGCCAAGGGCGTACGGATCGGGCAGGCTCAAGAGGAAGGCTGTAAGGGTCGACTCGCCGCTACAGAGGTAAGGCAAAAACCTGTGCTACGATTATGGTATTTTGAAGTATAACAGCACTCTTTGTGTCCTGGCAGGAAGAGGAGCAGCCGGACTATATCCAGGGATCCTGCCAACACGCCTCCACCAGTCGGATTCCAGAACCGGCTTCGAGAGCGGAGGCGGGAGCAGGGCCGATGCTGCATAGTTCTCCGACAGTGGATACAGATATGCTCTCGGCCACGAATTCTGAAGTAGAGAGCTCCATGAATCACCGGCGCCGACGGGCTGTACTTCGGAACAACATCTTTTCCGAAGAGGCATTTAACGCGTTCAATTCGGGAGACGCATACATCCGAGCTGCTCAAGGCGGGCTTGCCCGAGCGACGTACCAGTATACCAAAGATATACGGGTAAGAAAATTTGGTAAGCATGTGTAGCAGTAGCCCCTGAGACTTGAAACGGTTGAAACAAATGTTTTAAGAACCAATTTATGCACAGGTCCTTGTAGATAAGAATGAGCAATTGTCTCAGGAGCTGGAGGAGCGCAAGGCCGAGCTGAGGGCCATAGTTGCCAAGTTAGAGGAATCCCAAAAACCCTCATCTGGTAACATTTGTCTCAATTGTATGAATATGCACCAGTTAGTAAATAGTTGATATGACAAGTCTAACAGAAAATTCTGCACACAATCCTGGGATGAATCCGGAGGGTGTAAGAGATGACGAATCACATCTCAAAAGGCAACTGAAGGCTGGCGAGCGCATTCTTACGCAAGTTAGGCAGGAGAAGAACAATCTTCAAGATGCCAAAGTCCAACTGGACGTGGAGTTAAAAGACGTCCGCGCTCAGCTGGCGGACTCCATGAAGGAGAACAAAAGGCTTCGACGCGGCATTTATGGTAAGTGCCTGGATGAACTTTAGTATAGTTCGGCGCAGAAGTATATTGAAAGGATTTTTCTTGTAGGAATGTTAACAGGTCGCCCTGAGGAGGAGATGCCCTCATCTGCAGGCAATTTACTGCAAGACCTCTCACAATTGCACGAGCGAGCTCGGCAGGTGATGCAGGGTGTTTCCCAGGCCATGTGGCCATCAAGCTTCCTGCCGAATGGCATGGGGGAGCTTGTGGATATGCTTCAAGGAGCATGGCGGCGCTTTCGATTGTGGAGGATATCAGCCTGCCGGCAAGGTGCAAGAGAAGCCTGGGCTATGGTGACGATGCGCTACACCAAGCTGGACCCGAACCATATGGCCGAAGTCAGACCGGCGGGGCTAGATGGGCAAGAAATTCCCGTGAGTCTGGTATATGACCAGGTAGCGTTAGCCGCAAAGTATTCTCAACATGATTGTAAGCTAGATAGCCTATTGGATGGTATAGAGGAGGAATATAGTCGGTCCAAGTGACTGTGTAATTCAATGGACAAAAGTAGTCCCTAGCCGGATTAAAATCATTTGTCATGGCGGACCTTTTTGCTTTAGCCCCCGGATCCTATAGTCCGGGGTGTGTCTGAATACCCACTCAGTTATACAGAACCGGGGTATGCGTGGACACCAGGCGTAGGGGTCATAAGTGCTTGAACAGACAAGTACCCAACTAGTTATCTTATATTACATGGATAGTAAGAAACATCTTCCAGGGAGAATAGTTCCATTAGGGTTCCTTTCCCTGGGTACGCATGCGACGATGCACATGTCCGGACTGCGAACAAGGGCGCGGGATACAAAACTTCTGGGGATTGACGTTGTAATAAACGAATACATCTTTTGTTCACCGACCGAATATTCTCTTAAGGACGCTAGCTTTCGGCTTGACCCAGTCTGAGGTACACATCCGGCTGAACCGGCAGTAACAATCGCAGAGGTGCTCCCCTTATGCCCTAGCAGAATTAACGGGAACGTAGGGCATAAACACAAGAGCCAGGCAACCTAGCTTGGCCACATCTTAAGTCATATTGATGCATATAATGGTGAAGAAAAGGCACGTATGGAAAAAGAACGCATATGTGATGGGCAAAAAGCCATTAAAGTAATTATATTTAGCTTCCGAATAGGAAGCCCCCAGGTATTTCTTACACACATAGTACGGCCGGAGTGATCCGGGCGTCCGTACTGTATTAAGTACTTTGTGTGAAGAGGAAAAAGGGGTCGAGACAGGAAAAGGGAGGGAGCATAATTAAAAAGGAGGGGGTAAGGAGACGAACACTGAGTTCGGCGCTAGGCGTAGAATCTCCAGAGTCTGGCCGCGTTCCATGGGTTTGGCTCGAGTCTGTTATTGGATGCATTACATAAGCGGTACACTCCTCCGGTGAGAACTTTGCCAATGATGAAGGGACCTTCCCACTTGGGTTTGAGCTTGTCCTTCTTCTTCTCTGGTAGGCGTATAACGAGCTTGCCAATATTATAAGTTTTGGCCCGGACTTCTCTGCTTTGGTATCGTCGAGCCTGCTGTTGATAGAATGTGGAGCGGGCTTTTGCGATGTTGCGCTCCTCCTCCAGGGCATCCAAGTTATCCTGCCGATCTAACTCGGCTTCCTTCTCTTCGTACATGTGTACGTGTGGCGAATCATGTATTATGTCGCAGGGTAGTACTGCTTCCGCGGCATACACCATAAAAAATGGTGTATATCCGGTGGTGCGATCTGCCGTGGTCCGCAGCCCCCAGAGTACAGAGTCGAGCTCCTCGACCCAGTGCGTATCCGACTCTGTCAAGGATCGCACTAGTCTAGGTTTGATGCCGCTCATGATGAGACCGTTTGCCCGTTCGACCTGGCCGTTTGTTTGGGGATGGTAGACGGAAGCGTAGTCGAGCTTAATGCCCCTTTTGCCACACCAAGTTTTCACTTCATCGGCTGTGAAGTTGGAGCCATTATCAGTGATGATGCTATGGGGGACGCCGTATCGGTGTACGACCCCGGATATGAAGTCTATTATTGGTCCAGATTCGGCCGTTTTGACTGGTTTGGCTTCTATCCATTTTGTGAACTTGTCCCCCATGACAAACAAGTATTTTTTTCTTATGGCTTCCCCCTTTAAGGGGTCCGACCAGGTCTAGCCCCCAGACCGCAAAGGTCCAAGTTATGGGGATTGTTTGAAGAGCGGTAGGGGGCATATGACTCTGATCGGCAAAGAGCTGGCAACCGACGCAGTGTTGGACAAGGTCATGTGCGTCTTCTTGGGCCGTTGGACAATAGAAGCCTGTGCGGAAGGCCTTGCTGACTAGTGCTTGAGCCACGGTGTGGTGTCCGCCTAGTCCGGCATGGATTTTAGCCAAGAGCTACCGCCCTTCCTCATCGGATATGCATCTTTGGAGCACTCCGGTCGCACTTTTCTTGTAGAGTTCCCCTTATGGACTTTGTAAGCTTTGGAACGCTGGACGATGCAGCGTGCTTCATTTTGGTCTTCGGGGAGCTCCTGTCTATTTAGGTAGGCCAAGAAAGGCTCAGTCGACGGGGCAATTACAGCCATGATTTCGTCGGCCGAAGATGTTATTTCGATGGTAGAGCCTCCGATTATGTCTGATAGTTCGGAATCTGAGGGTGTGTTCGGATCCGTGCTAGTATTGCCGGACTCCCCTTCCCATACTACAGATGGCTTGAACAACCTTTCCATGAATGTGTTAGGTGGGACAGGGTCGCGTTTAGCTCCGATGCGGGTGAGGACGTCCGCCGCTTGATTGTTTTCTCGAGCCACATGGTGGAATTCGAGCCCCTCAAACCGAGATGACATTTTGAGGACAGCATTACGGTAGGCCGCCATTTTCGAATCCTTGGCATCAAATTCTCCGTTTATTTGTGATATTGCGAGGTTTGAATCCCCGCGCACTTCTAGGCGTTGAATGCCCATAGAGACTGCCATCCGAAGATCGTGCAATAGAGCCTCATATTCGGTTGCATTGTTTGAGTCTGTGTATAATATTTGGAAGACGTACTGGACCGTGTCTCCGGTGGGAGACGTCAGGACTACACCTGCTCCCAATCTGGCCAGCATTTTAGAGCCGTCGAAGTGCATGATCCAGTTGGAGTATGCGCCGTACTCTTTAGGGAGTTCGGCTTCTGTCCATTCGGCGACAAAGTCAGCCAGTACTTGCGACTTGATGGCCCGCCGTGGTTTGTATGTTATGTCGAACGGAAGGATCTCGATGGCCCATTTAGCAATCCGGCCCGTAGCGTCGCGGTTATTTATTATGTCATTGAGTGGTACTTCGGAGGCCACCGTACTTGAACACTCTTGAAAGTAGTGTCATAGCTTCCAGGATGCCATGAAGACCGCGTATGCTATTTTTTGATAGTGTGGGTATCGGAATTTGCATGGGGTGAGGACCGTGGATACATAATAAACAGGCTTCTGGAGCGGGAATTTGTATCCGTCAACCTCTCGTTCAATGATGAGCACTACACTTACAACTTGATGTGTTGCAGCTATGTACAGCAGCATAGGTTCGACAATATTTGGCGCTGTTAGGACTGGATTACTGGCCAATAGGGTCTTTATTTCATCCAGTCCGGCCGCGGCTTCATCCATCCACATGAAGTGTTCGGTGCGCCGAAGAAGGCGGTAAAGAGGTAATGCATTTTCTCCTAACCTGGAGATAAAGCGGCTTAAAGCAGCCACGCATCCGGCTAGTTTCTGGATGTGCTTGAGGTCTGTTGGTATAGCCAACTAGGACAGAGCTCGGATTTTTGCCGGATTCGCTTCAATTCCTCTATTGGAAACAATGAAGCCAAGTAGTTTCCCCGAGGGGACGCCGAAAACGCATTTTTCTGGGTTCAGCTTGATGTCGTATATCCGGAGGTTATCGAATGTAAGCCTCAAGTCATCTATTTGGGTTTCGACGTGTCTTGTTTTTATGACCACGTCGTCCACATATGCCTCCACTGTTTTGCCGATTTGCTTTTCCAGGCATGTTTGAATCATGCATTGGTAGGTTGCGCCGGCGTTCTTAAGCCCGAAAGGGATAATGTTGAAGCAAAAAGGTCCATACGGCGTTATGAAAGCTGTTGCATCCTGGTCAGACTCTGCCATCTTTATTTGATGGTATCCACAGTATGCGTCGAGGAAACCAGCGAGTCGTGTCCTGTTGTGGCATCGCTGATTTGATCGATGCGAGGGAGGGGAAAGGGATCCTTGGGGCAAGCCTTGTTGAGGTCTTTAAAGTCGACACATAGGCGCCAGGATTTGTCCTTCTTTGGTACCATTACCAGATTTGCCAGCCAATCCGGATGCTTGATATCTCTGATGAATCCGGCCTCGAGTAGTTTGGCTAGCTCTTCCCCCATGGCTTGCCGTTTGGGCTCTGAAAACCGCCTTGGGGTCTGCTTGACCGGTTTGTATCCTTTTAGTATATTGAGGCTGTGTTCGGCCAATCTGCATGGGATGCCCAGCATTTCCGATGGCTGCCAGGCGAAAATGTCCCAATTCTCACGTAAGAAATCTCGCAGTGCGACGTCCTTTGCGGGGATCAACTGTGTCCCGGTGGAAGCCGTCTTCGTGGGGTCCGCTGGATGGACTTGGAATTTGACTATGCCGTTTGTGGGTTTAAATGAGGTGGACTTGGGTCGCTTGTCGAGTATCACGTCGTCCCTGTCCATGGTAGCCCGCAGTGTTGTTAACTCTTCGGCTGCTAGGGCTTCAGATAATGCTTCCAGGGCTAGTGCTGCGGTTTTGTTTTCGGCGCGAAGTGCGACGTCCGGATCACTGGCTAGAGTGATGATTCCATTGGGTCCGGGCATTTTAAGCTTCATGTACCTGTAATGGGGTATAGCTTGAAAGCTTGTAAATGCGTTCCGCCCTAGAAGGGCGTGATATCCCCTGCTAAAAGGAGCCACTTGGAATGTGATTTCTTCGGACCTATAATTCTCCGGGGTGCCGAATACCACATCGAGTGTGATTTTTCCCGCACACCGCGCTTCCCGACTAGGGATAATTCCCCTGAAGGTTGTGCCGCTTTGTTCAATGCGGCTTTTATCAATTTCCATCTTGTTGAGTGTTTCTTCATAGATCAAGTTTAATCCGCTTCCGCCGTCCATGAGTACTTTAGTGAGCCGAAAGCCGTCCACGATTGGGCTAAGGACCAGAGCGGCTGGTGCCCGGACAGTCTGGAATCGAAGTTCATCACTGGCATTGAAAGTTATAGCAGTGTTGTTCTAGGGGTTTGTTTTTGCCACATGGCAAATTTCAGCGGAGCTTCGATGAGCTCGCTTGCGCCTATTGTTTGAGGAAAAAGTCTCGAAGACTGTTAGTATCGTATTGTGTTCGTTGGCGGGATGTTGTTCTGCTTTATGGCTTGCAAGAAGATCCTCGCCACTTTTTGCAACCTGCCGGAGTATCTAACATGCCCTAAGGCTATGAGTTGGTGTTGTGTTCGGAGTGTTGTGGAGTTTACATGGCCCATTGAGCCATTATTCCAATACGGTTCCCCGCCCTGGGGTGGGCTTTGGTTTCTTAGGGATTGGATCGGCCTACATACAAGAGTTCGCCCATTTAGTTCGGACAAAGGTTTTGGTGAGAGCCAGACTATCCCAAAATTCGGTTTGGGTTTTCCGGGCACTTTCCATCACACAGTACTTCTGTACTATGGTTGCCAAGTCCACATAGTGTACTATGTCACAGCGACTTATAGCATTAAGGATTCCTTTGTTCATGCAGTTTTTGCAGAAAAGTGAGACTACGTCCTCCTCGCGGCAGTCCTTCACCTTGTTTAGCACAAGGAGGAATCTGGCCCAGTAACGACGCACTGTCTCCTGGGGCTCTTGCCTGATATGGGAGAGATGGTTTAAGTCTGTGTGGGTGGGGATAGATGAATCCGGATTCTGATCCGATCTAGCACCCAGGGGCATGGGAGTTTCCGAGTTTGACAGCTCGGGATCCAGGTTGCTGCCGAATTTCTTCGGCCTAATGCCCGATTCTATGTCCGGGACCCGGGTCATGTCTTCCCTTGAGCGCATGTCCGGCTCAGGGAGCTCAGTGATCCAGACATAATTCGTCCTCAAAATAGAGGGATAATCCTTGTGTGGTTCCTCCACTACCGCTATCTCATGGGTGGCCGACGAGGATTTAATGTCCCTTTGGTCGGGTTTAAGCCCGAACTGGTCATAGTCCGTAGCGACTCCCAAAGCGGCGATGCGATCCAAGAGCTCATTAAGAGAGGAGAGCCCTATCGGATCCATCTATTCGGCGAGTTCCGAATTGATGTGAAGGTTATGCGTGATGACTCGAGAGGCAATCGTCGGCGCAACAGCCGATGGGGAGGCCATGACGAAGCCGCCTAGTTGGAGAGTTTGGCCTACAGCCAGAGCTCTCCCAGAGGTAACGTTGTCCCTGACAACGTGACGAGCCATCGAGCCTTGCAGCGACGACACAGAGGAACTCTCAATGAAAGTACCAATGTCGGTGTCAAAACCGGCGGATCTCGGGTAGGGGGTCCCGATCTGTGCATCTTAGGCTGATGGTAACAGGAAGCAAGGGACACAATGTTTACCCAGGTTCGGGCCCTCTAGATGGAGGTAAAAGCCTACTTCCTGCTTGATTAATATTGAAGATATGGGAAGTACAAGAGTAGATCTACCACGAGATCGTAGAGGCTAAACCCTAGAAGCTAGCCTATGATGATTATGATTGTAATTGTGATCGGCCTTCTGAGGACCAATCTCTCCGGTTTATATAGATATCGGAGAGGGCTAGGGTTTACATGGAGTCAGTTACAAGGAAGGAAATACAATATCCGGATCGCCAAGCTTGCCTTCCACGCAAAAGAGAGTTCCATCCAGACACGGGACGGAGTCTTGACTCTTGTATCTTCATGCTCCAATAGTCCGGACGAAGTATATAGTCCGGCTGTCCGGATACCCCCTAATCCAAGACTCCCTCAGTGGTCATTATTCCTTCTTGGTGGTGGAGCCAGAGGAGGAAGTCCTGCGTTGCCCTGCGAGCGATCCTCGCGAGGCTGATCCCTCCAAGCCCCCTCGCGAGGCTGGTCCTTCCAGCGATCCTCGCAAGGGCGGTCACGCCACTCCTGGCGAGGGCCTTGGTCATCCCATCGTCCTCCACTTCTTCCTCCTCCTTGGCCATAACCCCGGTCGCTGCGCTCTGGGCATCGACCGATGCGTCCTTCTCGAACGGCTTTGAGCTCCTGGCATTCGTTGGTGTTGTGGGTGTAGAGGTTGTGGTAGGCACATAATCGGCTACCCTTGGACGACTCTGGCTGGTCCCTGCCGCGCTTCATGTCCGGTTCTGCTGCGAGTATGGCTGCTCCTTTATGCTTCACATCCTTGGCCTTGGCCTTCTTCTCTTCTGGGTCAGTGGATGGAAGCTCGAGGAGGGAGAGGCGTCCCTCCTCAGCTCTTGCGCACTTGGTCGCCAGGTTGAACAGCTCCAGAGATGTGCACAGGTCCTCGTGGATGGCAAGCTCCTCCTTCTTCTTGACATCGCGGACACCATCGGAGAACGCTGAGATGATGGCCTCTTCAGTCACCTTGGGAATCTTGAGGCGAGCGCTGTTGAAACGCTGGATGTACTTCTGGAGGGTCTCTCCAGGTTGCTGCTTGATGCGGCGTAGGACACCCACGACCGGAGGGCGGTCGCCAGTGCCCTGGAAGTTGGCGATGAAACGGCTACGCATCTCGTCCCAGGAGGAGATCGAGCCGGGAGGCAGGTCCACGAGCCAAGTGCGGGCGCCATCCTTGAGCGCCATGGGAAACCAGTTCTCCATGACCTTTTCGTCCCCGTTGGCCGCCTCGATGCCCAGCTCGTAGAGCTGCAGGAACTCCGTGGGGTCGGCCGTGCTGTTGTAGCGAGGAGGCAGATCCTGCTTGAACTTGCCCGGCCAGGCGACGCTGCGTAGCTCGGTGGTGAAGGCACGACAACCTGCTGTTGCCACCGGAGCTTTTTGCAGACGCGGGGCCTGCTCTTCATGGTTCCCGCTCGCTACTGCCAGGGGCAGCACGGGGTCTTGGCGTGCTGGTGCAGGGATGCGGTCTTGCCGTGCTGGAGCGGGGAGCGTGCGTGCGTCTTCTTGAGGCCAAGGAATTTCTTGACAGCTCCTTTCTTGTCGCGCGGGCGCTGGACGCGGTGGGTCACGTCCAGGGGCCACGCGCCTTGGAGCCAGAGCGCCTTCTTGAGGAGGAGGTGGCGGAGGCACCCCCTGAGCTGCATCACCCATGCAGGACGGAGGGCGAGGCAGCGAGAGGGAGGGCGCTAGAGAGCCCCCTGCGGCGCTGACGAGCTTGGTGATGCGAGCGAGCCACTCCTTGTAGAGGTCGTCGACGGGGCGGTAGTGCAGGAGCTCACGTGCCAGGAGCAACACGGCCTGCGCGTCCGTGGGAGCGCGACGAGCGTGAGACGACAAACCAGCTGGAGTCAGCGACGGAGTGGCGGTGCGGCCTTCCCGCCACACCGAGGGGTGCAGCGAAGATGCTTGCTGCTCATTCCCCACCGGGCCGGTAGCAGCGTTGGCAGCAGGCGACGGAGAACAATGAGGAGGCCCACCGACGGGAGCCATCTAGGCGACGAAGGCGGTTAGAGCTCGGCGAGCGTCTGCCATGTATGCGATGAAGCGATGGGACGCAGAACAACGGAAGGAAGATTCCGGCGCACCCCTACCTGTTGCGCCAAATGTCGGATATCGGGTTCTGGCAAAATCCTTAAGGTTCAAACTATGGGGTGCGCACGAAGATCTTCTGCCTACCGATCCACGCTCCAAAACCTCACCGTGAATCTAAGCTAGCGCGATGAACAACACAAGAGACGCAAGGTTTATACAGGTTCAGGCCACCGTTGTGGTGTAATACCCTACTCCTGTGTGTGGTGCGGTGGATTTCCTCTTGGGCTGATGATGAATAGTACAAGGGAAGAACAACCTCGCGAGGGGTGTTCTTGTGGTGTTGTGCTTGGAGAGGAATTGATCCGTCTCTGTTGGCTCTACATGAGTTTATCCCCCTTTGTACTGTGGTGGCTATCTCTATATATAGAGGCCCTGGTCCTCTTCCCAAATATTGAGTAGGAAGGGAGCCAACAACAGCCATTCTGAAGGAGGACAGCTAGTACAAGCTATCCTGACTAAAGGTGGTCTTCGGCTAAAGGCACTGGCGATGATGCTGTCTTGGGCTCCACGGTGACCTCCGTCCTGCCGTCCTGCTGGCCTTGGTATCGTTGCACCAATATGGAAACCTTTGCTTGATGCCTCGGTACTCCACGCCTGCGCTTGCCCCCTTTGCACTAAAGAGGAAACGAGGACACTGTGCAGGCTGGCGCCCGCTGATACGTCTCCGTCATATCTATAATTTTTGATTGTTCCATCCCAATATTATTCAACTTTCATATACTTTTTGCAATTGTTTATATTATTTTTGGGACTAACATATTGATCCAAGTGCCCAGTGCCCAGTGCCGGGGGCCATCATCATCACCGCGATCTTCACCAACACCTCCATCATCTTCACCAACATCTCCATCACCTTCCCCCATTTATATTCAGCGGTCCATTCTCCCGCAACCCGCTGTACCCTCTACTTGAACATGGTGCTTTATGCTTCATATTATTATCGAATGATGTGTTGCCATCCTATGATGTCTGAGTAGATTTTCGTTGTTCTATCGGTAATCGATGAATTTCTATGATTGGTTTGAGTTGCATGTTTTATTAGTGGTGTTTTCCTATGGCGCTCTCCGTGTCGCGCAAGCGTGAGGGATCCCCGCTGTAGGGTTTGCAATATGTTCATGATTTGCTTATGGTGGGTGGCATGAGTGACAGAAGCACAGACCCGAGTAAGTAGGTTGTTTGCGTATGGGATAGAGGGGACTTGATACATTAATGCTAAGGTTGGGTTTTACCTTAATGATCTTTAGTAGTTGCGGATGCTTGCTAGAGTTCCAATCATAAGTGGATATGATCTAAGAAGAGAAAGTATGTTAGCTTATGCCTCTCCCTCAAATAGAATTGCAATAGTGATTATCGGTCTAGTAACGTAGTCAATTGCTTAGGGACAATTTCACAACTCCTACCACCACTTTTCCACACTTGCTATATTTACTTTATTGCTTCTTTATCTAAACAGCCCCTAGTTTATATTTACGTGTTCTTTATTATCTTGCAAACCTATCCAACAACACCTACAAAGTACTTCTAGTTTCATACTTGTTCTAGGTAAAGCGAACACTAAGCGTGCGTAGAATCGTATCAGTGGCAGATAGGACTTGAGAGAGTATTTGTTCTAACTTTAGCTCCTCGTTGGGTTCGACACTCTTACTTATCGAAAGAGTCTACAATTATCCCGTATACTTGCGGGTCATCAAGATCTTTTTCTGGCGCCGTTGACGGGGAGTCATAGGGTGGGGTGAATATTCTCGTGTGTGCTTGTTTGCTTTATCACTAAGTAATTTTTATTTGTTGTTCTAAGTTGTTCTCTATCTTTAGTTATGGATATGGAACACGAAATACCAAAAAAATTAGGTGTACTTGCTACTCATGGAGATGGGGAACCTCCTAAAACCCTCGATGCTCGTTATGTTCAAGATATTATGTACTACTTTGATAATCCTGAGAAAACCCCATTCAATTATGTTATGGGAGACACGTTGGATCAACGTGAATACTTTAGGGATTATCGCTTGACACAAAAAGGGAAACTATTATGGGATCAAATTCATATATTACGTTGGTATGCTCGTCAACTATGCTTGAACATGATTATACTTGTTGCTCTAGGATGAAGGCTCCACACCTTCCCTTTTCATGCAAATTCAATGATAATAAAACCTTACCTTCTTATGCTAATGGTGTATATGGTTACTATGATGTGGAACAAATAGAAGAATTTGTTGCTTTTATGGGTTCTTTTGAGATTGAATCTATGTTTAAGGAGTTTGATGATTTTGATGCTTCAGTTTATAGACCTAAAATTTTTGTTATACTTAGATATTGCTATAAAAATTATGAATACAATTACAATATTGATGCATTTATTGAGAAAGTCTCCGCTGTCCAAGAAGACACTAATATTTTGCAGGAAGCTATGGAAGAAGAAATTGATGAAACTGTGAGCTCATTGGATGAAAAAGATGACGAGGAGAGCGAAGAGCAAAAGGAGGAAGAGCGGATTAGCTACCCGTTCCCACCTTCTAATGAGAGTAACTCTTAAACTCATACATTGTTTAATTCCCCTTCGTGCTTACCAAAGGATGATTCCTATGATGATTGTTATGATCCCGTTGATTGTATTGAAATATCCCTTTTTGATGATGCTTGCTATGCTTGTGGCCAAGATGCCAATATGAATGATGCTTATGAAGATGAACTTGCTATAGTTCCTTATGTTAAACATGAAATTGTTGCTATTGCACCCACGCATGATAGTCCTATTATCCTTTTGAATTCTCCAAACTACACTATATCGGAGAAGTCTGTGCTTACTAAGGATTATATTGATGGGTTGCCTTTTACCGTTGCACATGATGATTTTGATGAATATAATATGCATGTGCTTGCTGCTCCTACTTGCAATTATTATGAGAGAGGAACTACATCTCCGCCTCTTTATGTTCCCAACACGATAGAATTGCAAGAAACTGCTTATACTATGCATTGGCCTTTACTTGGTGTGCATGAATTTTTCTTTTATGACATGCCGATGCATAGGAAGAGAGTTAGACTTAGTTGCTGCATGATATATGTTACTTTCTGCTCACTACTAAATTACAAATCATTGTTAATTAAAATTGGCTTTGATATACCTTGGGATCCGGGTGGATTCATTACTTGAGCACTATATGCCTAGCTTAATGGCTTTAAAGAAAGCGCTCCCAGGGAGACCACCCGGAAGTTTTAGAGAGTCATTTATTTCTGTTGAGTGCTTTTATATAGTTTTAAAACAAAAAAATAAAGAGGGGAACCTAAAACTTTTCAAAAAGGAAAGTGAAATTGAGAAAGACAAGCATTGTTGAAGTGGGAGCTAGCCTTGAACTTTGTTCATGCTCACGGTAATTTTGTGAATCTTGATTACAGAAACTTTTCATCAAAAATAATTATCCCCTTGTACAATTCCGTTTTATTATAAAAATAATGTGCCAAGGTTTGCCTTTAGGATGTTTACAATGCTTGTTGGTTTGTACGGTGTGGGACAGAAACTTTGGCTGAGGTGCACGATTTTACATTTTTAACTGGAAAGTCAAATAGTTCTGATTCTTTTTGCACTTTCTTTCTGTAGAAATTGTTTATTTTTCCTAATTTTGGTAGAATTGTTGGGGTCCCAGAAGTATGGTGAATGTTCATATTGCTACAGACTGTTCTGTTTTTGATAGATTCTGTTTTTCATGCATAATTTGCTTGTTTTTATGAAACTATCAATTTATATCAGTGGATTAAGCCATGGAAAAGCTATATTACAGTAGACACAATGCAAAAATAAAATATGAATTGGTTTGCAATAGTACTTAGAGTAGTGATTTGCTTTATTATACTAACGGATCTTACCGAGTTTTCTGTTGAAGTTTTGTGTGGATGAAGTGTTTGATCGAGAAAGTCTCGATATGTGGAAAAGGAAGAGAGGCAAGAGCTCAAGCTTGGGAATTCCCAAGGCACCCCAAGTAAATATTCAAGGAGACTCAAGTGTATAAGCTTGGTGATGCCCCGGAAGGCATCCCCTCTTTTTTCAACAAGTATAGGTATGTTTTCGTATTCGTTTCGTTCATGCGATATGTGCGAATCTTGGAGCGTCTTTTGCATTTAGTTTTCACTTTTTTTATGCACCATGCTGGTTTGAGATATTCCTTGGTTGATTTATAGAATGCTCATTGCACTTCACTTAAATCTTTTGAGTATGGCTTTATAGAATGCTTCATGTGCTTCACCTATATCATTTGAAGTTTGGATTGCCTGTTTCTCTTCACATAGAAAACTGCCATTTGTAGAATGCTCTTTTGCTTCACTTATATTTGTTAGAGCGTGGGCATATATTTTGTAAAAAGAATTAAACTCTCTTGCTTCACTTATATCTATTTAGAGAGATGACATGAATTCGTCATTCGCATGGTTAGTCATAAAATCCTACATAAACTTGTAGATCGCTGAATATGATATGTTTGATTCCTTGCAACAGTTTTGCGATATAGAGATGATAATATGTGGGAGGTACTAGTAGATGGTTGTGTTTCGTAAGGATGTTGGTGTTAAGGTTTGTGATTCCCGAAGCATGCACGTATGGTCTACTAAGTATGTAACCAAATTGGCGCGCATTGTATTTAGATTGTTTATCTTTGCGTGAAGGTCGGGGGTGCGCGATGGTTAACTCCTACCAATCTCCCCCCTAGGAGCATGCGCGTAGTACTTTGTTTTGATGGCTAATAAATTTTTGCAATAAGTATGTGAGTTCTTTATGACTAATGCTGAGTCCATGGATTATACGCACTCTCACCCTTCCATCATTGCTAGCCTCTTCGGTACCGTGCATTCCCCTTTCTCACCTTGAGAGTTGGTGCAAACTTCGCTGGTGCATCCAAACCCCGTGATATGACACGCTCTATCACACATAAGCCTCCTTATATCTTCCTCAAAACAGTCACCATACCTACCTATTATGGCATTTCCATAGCCATTCCGAGATATATTGCTATGCAACTTCCATCATCATCATATACATGACTTGAGCATTCATTGACATACTGCCTTGCATGATCGTAAGATAGCTAGCATGATGTTTTCATGGCTTGTCCATTTTTTTGATGTCATTGCTACGCTAGATCATTGCACATCCCGATACACCACTGAAAACATTCATATAGAGTAATATCTTTGTTCTAGTATCGAGTTGTAATATTGAGTTGTAAGTAATATGATCATCATTATAGAGCACTAGTCGTCAACCTGTGCTACTGCACGGGCTAGTAATTATTGAAAAATTATAATGTTATACGTAAGAAGTTTATTTAATTATAATTATTTTAAATCCCATACAAATCAGAAGCATGATATATTTTAAATTATTTTTACTACTTATTTTCATACCGTATATAATATTATATTTCCATATGCCCTACACATAAAACATTGTGGATAATCATATACATTTGAATTTTTTGTATGCCTATCATGTACAAATTTGGGTACATATTCTTAAGTGATTTATGGGCGTGATTAATATAATATAAGTAACTTATATCCTGTGTGTCTGAACTTATGAAATCAGTTGGATTCTGATGCACTCACCGGTTTAGATAATTTTAGATTTTTTTTGAAGATCTCTATTGCACTCGCACGGTCTAGCAATTTTGGATTTTTTTCATATAATCTAGCATTTGTTTATATATTTCTGACATAGATTTAGATTTTTCTATACTAATATATTTGTATTTTAAGAAAACACTATGTACATGTTTTTTTCTGCAGCAAACACTATGTACATGTTAGGTACAAATTTTGAAAATTATACTTAAGTGCGATTTTGAATGAAAAAAATTACTTCAAGTACCTAGATTTATGCACAATACACTTATAGTGTACGGCGAATTTATAGTGAAGAGAACCCCGTGATGTACGTATATTCTTCTTTGTAGTGGAATGATGTACATATATTGCTAGCTGTGTTACACATGTATGTGTAACTTCGTCAGTATGTTTCCATTAAAAAATTCTTCAACTTGTTACGTGATTTTAATTTACACGTTTCCTTCCTTCCACAAGTTTGCTTCCAAGCATAATACCTATGGACGCTTTGGGTGGATTGGATCTCACATTTAAAATGCATGGACTTCTAAACCTACGTTTTCATCCAAGCGTATACTGAGGGACTCTATCCCCATTTTATCGTTGCATTATTTTTTAAAATTTTATTTCACGGGTAATGAGCCAGATCGTTGATTCTTTCCCTTTTTATTGTTGGACTATTTACTGTTTACATTTTATCGTTGGAGATACACTTTTAATCGGTTCATACCTTTTAGTTAAGCAATCTACCACACCAATTATCTTGAGAAATATTTATTAGAAAATGTTACAATCTTTAAGGAAGTAGCGGTCCAACAGGTCATCCGTACAGAAATATACGTGACTTGTTTCATTCATAAACAACTATAAAGATAAGAAAAATAGATCTATTGGGGGTGTGTATACCTCATTTTAAGTGTCAACCACGTCAATGGACATTGTTGATGCCATTGCTCGACAAAGAGATATGTTGTTGTTTCAATTATTTCTTCAGCAAACACAATCATCCCAGCAGCAGTGGCAGTACGAACTATTGCTTCTCTCCAATTGAAAAAATTATTTCTTTTCTCCGGCGGCCGGACGTATCTGCAGCCATGTTATATGTCTCATAAATAAGATCTAGCTCCTACAACATGTATTTGTGAACTGGTGTGACAAAAGTTGAAGAAGATCATCAGATTCAGAAAGTAGGAAAGAATACACATACACTTACCAATCTGATTTCCAAAGCAGGTTGATTGATGATGTGCTACTACGTACTCTCACTTGCCCGTGTTAACTGATTTCTATTGGCCGCTAACATTGACTGATTTCTTCCAGCCGCTAAAATGGGCAAGTGAGAGATACGATCGATGGCAGCAGAACCGTGCACGTATTTGTCTGCAGTGTCGGCGGTGAACAACGACTAAGCATGTTGGCTTGATTTTTTCTCAACGCGATCTTGTGGAAGCTCGTCCGGCGAGATGGCACGCACATGCTAGCTTTATTAAACATGCACGCACACAACCTTGATCTGGTCTAGTTAGACATGCACGTTATCAAACTTGATAGGTAGTGCACTTGATAAATCCTTGCGGCCGGAAACCTTCTTTTTTTACATGCGGCTTTTCTTGATTTGTTTCAATAACGTTAGTCGTGTCAGATGCGTTTTTCTATAAGATGGAATCATGGGTGTTACGTAAATTTTCTTTTTATCCTGACCGTAAATTTTTCAATCTAACGGTTTAGTTAATTTTGATGATGTGGATTAATGAGAGATCATGAATGGTGCCTCCAATTAGTAAATGTAAATATAAGATTGCCCCATAAAAAATAAAAAAATAAAAAAAAGGCCAAAGAAGCCTAAATAAAAAAAAGGGGCCAAAGAAGCCCGCCCAAAAAAAGAAAAAAAAAGAAGAAAAGGGGCAATGTTACTATCCTTTTACCACACTTGTGCTTCAAAGTAGCACCATATTCTTCATATAGAGAGTCTCCTATGTTGTCACTTTCATATACTAGTGGGAATTTTTCATTATAGAACTTGGCCTGTATATTCCAACGATGGGCTTCCTCAAATGCCCTAGATCTTCATGAGCAAGCAAGTTGCATGCACACCCACTTAGTTTCAGTTTGAGCTTACATACACTTATAGCTCTTAGTGCATCCGTTGCATGGCAATCCCTACTCCTCGCATTGACATCAATTGATGGGCATCTCCACAGCCTATTGATTAGCCGCATCGATGTGAGACTTTCTCCCCTTTTGTCTTCTCCACATAACCTCCACCATCATATTCTATTCCACCCGTAGTGTTATATCCATGGCTCACGCTCATGTATTGCGTGAAGGTTGAAAAAGTTTGAGAATACTAAAGTATGAAACAATTGCTTGGCTGACACCGGGATAGGCATAAGGGGTACCTTGTGTTAAGAAAAGGGAGCATACAAGCCAATATGATTTTGTAGGGATAACGTTCTGGAAGCATTGATATTTTGAAAGACATGATTGTTTGTTGGGATGCCCTAAGTATTATTGTTTTTATGTCAAACGATAGACTATTGCTTTGAATCACTCGTGTCTTAATATTCATGCCATGATTAGATATATGATCAAGATTATGATATGTGGCATTCCACATCAAAAATTATCTTTTTTTATCATTTACATAGTCGAGGACGAGCAGGAATTAAGCTTGGGGATGCTGATACGTCTTCGTCGTATCTATAATTTTTGATTGTTTCATGCCGATATTATTCAACTTTCATATACTTTTGGCAACTTTTTATATTATTTTTGGGACTAAAATATTGATCCAAGTGCCCAGTGCCAGTTCCTGTCTGTTGCATGTTTTATGTTTCGCAGAAACCCCATATCAAACGGAGTCCAAACGGGATAAAAACGGACGGAGAATTATTTTGGAATATTTGTGATTTTTTGGGAAGTAAAATCAATGCAAGACAGTGCCCGAGGTGGCCACGAGACAGGGGCCCACGCCCACTCCAGGTGGGCGCGCCCCCACCCTCGTGGGCCCCTCGTAAGGCGGTTGATGCCCTTCTTTGGCCGCAAGAACGCTAATTTTTGGAAAAAGATTTGGGCAAAGGTTTCAATCCAATCGGAGTTACGGATCTCCGGATATAAAAGAAACGGTGCCAGGGCAGAATCCCAGAACGCAGAAACAGAGAGAGATAGAGAGATAGATCCAATCTCGAAGGGGCTCTCGCCCCTCCCATGCCATGGGAGCCAAGGACCAGAGGGGAAACCCTTCTCCCATCCAGGGATAAGATCAGGGAAGAAGAAGAAGAAGGGGGGCTCTCCCCCCTTACTTCCGGTGGCGCCGGAACACCGCCGGGGGCCATCATCATCACCGCGATCTTCACCAACACCTCCATCATCTTCACCAACATCTCCATCACCTTCCCCCATCTATATTCAGCGATCCACTCTCCCACAACCCACTGTACCCTCTACTTGAACATGGTGCTTTATGCTTCATATTATTATCGAATGATGTGTTGCCATCCTATGATGTCTGACTAGATTTTTGTTGTCCTATTAGTGATTGATGAACTGCTATGATTGGTTTGAGTTGCATGTTTTATTATTGGTGCTGTCCTATGGTGCTCTCCGTGTCACACAAGCGTGAGGGATCCCCGCTGTAGGGTTTGCAATATGTTCATGATTTTCTTATGGTGGGTGGCGTGAGTGACAGAAGCACAGACCCGAGTAAGTAGGTTGTTTGCGTATGGGATAAAGGGGACTTGATACTTTAATGCTATGGTTGGGTTTTACCTTAATGATCTTTAGTAGTTGCGGATGCTTGCTAGAGTTCCAATCATAAGTGCATATGATCGAAGAAGAGGAAGTATGTTAGCCTATGCATCTCCCTCAAATAGAATTGCAATAGTGATTACTGGTCTAGTAACGTAGTGAATTGCTTAGGGACAATTTCACAACTCCTACCACCACTTTTCCACACTCGCTATACTTACTTTATTGCTTCTTTATCTAAACATCCCCTAGTTTATATTTACGTGTTCTTTATTAACTTGCAAACCTATCCAACAACACCTACAAAGTTCTTCTAGTTTCATACTTGTTCTAGGTAAAGCGAACACTAAGCATGCGTAGAGTCGTATCAGTGGCAGATAGGACTTTAGAGAGTATTTGTTCTACCTTTACCTCCTCATTGGGTTCAACGCTCTTACTTATCGAAAGAGGCTACAATTATCCACTATACTTGTGGTTCATCACCCGCCTGGTGCCCGCCTGGTCTCGATCATCATGGCTTGCGTCACGAGCACCTCGCAAGGTACCCCTCGCCTTGATCTCTCTGCCTCCTCACGAGCCTGCCTGGTGAGGCCGCCCCTGAGGAGGCCTTGCATCGTCCACCCCGCGAGGCTTGGCCCCTCGCGAGGGTCTTGAGTGTTTGTTGATGAAGATGGGCCGTACCGGGCCACTGCTGAGCCACGCTGCAGGCCGCAGGCAGGCAAATCTGGGGACCCCCGTTCCCAGAATGCCGACAATAGCCCCCGGGCCCAAGGCGCGCTCGGACTTGGCTTAGCAGCCAAGCCAAAGGGCAAGTGCCGAGCGTCGCGGGCCCCAACAGCCTGCGGCCATGGTCGCTGCGTGGCGGTTGATTGGATGTGGGCGTCTCCGCTTCCCCACACTGCCTCGGCAACTTCCCGATTTGACGAGTCCCTGCTGCATGCAAAAAGGAGTCATGATTACCTGTGATCATGGAGGCCGACGGTTGGCCTCCTCTGGACTATAAGTACGGAGAGGCGTGAGCCCCCGTTGTCCATTTCTTCTCGCTCCGCCTGCTTCTTCTCCCTTGCTCCTCCTAAAGGTGCCTCCAGAGTTTGCGTAGCCAGGGAGGGCATCATCAAGAACTTTCTTGATATTTGTGTAGTCTTTGTTCGACTGACGGTCTGAGTCGAAATACGTGGCCATGGAATATTTCGGGCTTAAGAGGATGAGTGTGCATTGTGTGTCACTACACAAAACACAGAATGTTAGAAAAAAAAGAATGATCGAAATCTAAGAAATCATATATTACGGGGCGGTGAGGGGATGACTTACTCGAAAAAGTAAGGCACGAGGAAGTTATCCTTATCTGGGTTCTCCAGAATGACGCCTTCGAGGTATGAACTCGCGACTTACCGGTCCCCAGCGCTGCCCAAGATCTTGGCATGCATGTAGAAGGGGTCGACTATCACGATGTCTGGGGTCTTGTCTCTAATGATCCGCATCTCCATACCGACCGAAAATAGCCGAATGAATGTGTAGTGCAGCGGATGAAGGTTAAACACAGCGAAGATGTCATCAAACCGCAGGACGATCATACGCCCGATGGTGCTATCGACAAAGCCCTTGCCCTCTGGCACTTTGGCCACGAAAACCGGGTATGCCACATCATTCTCGGAGAGACGCCACTTCTCCATAGAAAGAACACAGTCATGCAGACTCCGCATAGCACCGGTTGCAGCATTGAGCAGATTAGTCGGTAGCATCAGCCTACCCGCCACATGCACCCTCCCCAAGATATCCTTAGGTATTGGTGGCCCGTCCTGAGCACGGATCATACTCGGTGCCGGCTGGCTCGCACCCTTGTTATTTTTTCTTTTCCGTCCCTTCTACTTCTTCTGGTATAATGGGATCGAGTTCTGCTCAGAGACCACCTTCTTGAATGTGTTGGGGCTGATAATATTTCGCACCTCGGCTACTTGAGTCTCGGAGAAGGCGGCAGCTAGAGGCGTCTCCTAAGAACTGAACGCCAAATGATGCCTGTTGCAATTGGGTTTCTCCGCGGTACCAGCTAGATCGCTATCGTCTTTGGTAGGGTTGGGTTCTTGAGAAGGAGGCCCCAAGAATTCGTCACCGTACCCACGTTCCTTGAAGTACTTTTCGACGTTGGAAAATGCACCGTCGTCGTTGTCCGAATTCTGTGCCAATGCATGTCCGGATCAGCTGACGGTGGTAGCATTGCAGCGGTCTTGCCATGGCTTGGCGCTGGCACGACTGGCGGTGTTGTCTGTGGGGTGGTGTCCCCCGCCCCCAAACAAATATGGCTCTTCGGCAAAAGCAGGGGCCAACTTAAGCAGGCGCTGAGGGTCATCACATCATCTTCGTCGGCCCCAGGGGGTCGAAACGGAGGTAACAAGTCATCGCAGCCCCGTAGCACCAGAACCAGTTGAACCCTATACACGGTGGGTGGCATCGGATTACCGTGGAACACGCGGTTGCCCGGTTGAACGATTTTGGCCTTGGCGACATCGATCAACTCGCCGTCCACAAAGTGCAGGAGAGTGCATGGAATGTTGGCGGCGCCCTGCGAAAACATGTAGGGCATCAGAGATGCCCAGTCAAAGGCAAGGAGATGAAGTCATCGGCCGAGGCTTAGTTACCCTGATGGCGTCGAGCTTGGCTAATGTCGAGGCACCACCAACGGCGGGCGTGCAAGTGATGAAGGGGCTGCTTGCTACCGAGGTGCTAGCCAACGTATTCTTCCCACACCCAGGTGCATTAAGCTCCAATGACGGCGCCGACATCGGAGACACCAATGCCGCCTCTGCCGGAGACACCAATGCCGGTGCATTGTGCGAGTTGCTGCCCGTGAAGCTGGGAATCAAGGGCGGCCCCTGTTGGCCGCCCGCAATCCACCCCCGCAGCCCCTCAAGCAAGGAAGGCATAATGGCGGTGATCGTTGCTCCAAGTTGGTATCGCACACTTGCTCTTGGACTATCTCTGGAATCCGCGCCACTTGTGCCTTGAGTTCTTTAACGTCGCACTCCTAGCTTTCCGAGCTGGTCTTTCTCTCCTTTCGCCCAGCCTTATAGTATTCCGACCATTTCGTGGACAAGCCTTTGCCAGCCACAGGACCAGCTGACGACGGCTTACTAAACTTATCATTGTGTTTCACTACGTTCAACGCCCTATTTGAAGCGGTGTCCCAAGGGGCACATGGGGAGCTCTGAGATCCCGTGCTACTGCTTTCAGTTTCCCGTGGAAGGAACGTGAACCATTTAGAAATTTGGCTTCATTAATTACAATGTAACCATGTGGAGCTAATTACGCGGGGGTGTATTCCTTACCAGAACAAGCTTAAACGAATTCACCTTCGGATCCGTGGTAAGCTCGTTTGTTACCGGGTCCACCTTGTACCGGGCCCTAACATAGTTCCTGGTCTGCTTTTCATGATATTTATCGAAGAGGGGCGGTAGGCCTTGCTCGGCACGCGCCACGTCCTCCTTAGGTTCCGCCACTCTGTAACCGCCGGGACCGAGTTTGTGGACCCCTAAGTTCAAGTCCCGCATATCTTTCCCCCACTGACTTGATTCCGCGGATGCGTTGCTCTCGCACTTGATCTTGAACTCCAGGTAGTCAGCTTCGCTGCTCAAAGGATTTTTCTCCTTGATCTTCTCATAACTATCACCACTTAGAATCCTTCTCTTCACCGCGGCTCTCCAAGTAACCAAGGCCATGCTCATCTTCGTGAGGGCGGCGCTGTTCACTTTATTCCCTAAGAGGCGTGTGTTTGCGAAGTGACCGGGGAACTTGTATCATTCGTGCAGCTTCATCAAGAGGAGGTTGCGCAAATTCCCTCGGTCATGATGCCTTAGGTTCTCGGTGTTGATCGAGACGGTGCTCCGGAGAATGCACCCGAGTTGTACCGCGTACCCACTGACTAATTCTTTGGGAGCCGTTGGATGCCCACTGGAGGACACTTCAGTAAATTCCTCCTTGACGGTGCCGAGCATGTTCGGGCGCTGGTCCTTCCGTTGCCTCTTCGGTTGGCTGCCATCTGTGCATTTGCTGCCATCATCAGTGGTGGCATCCCCGGCGGCACCATCAATGGTGTCATCCCCGATGCCATTAGGGGTTGTGTAGTCGGAATCGGTGTCTTCCGCGGCGTCCTCATAGCGGTGAGGTTCTTCCTCCATCTCCTGGGACAGCTGCTAGAATGGCTTACCCAAACAGTCGGCCTCATCATTGTCGGCCATGTTCACTCTAAATAGGAAAAAAAGGCTACTAGAGTTATTGGATGAGATTAGGGTAGTATCTATTCTTCTCAGATTTAGAGGAATATTTCCGTTTCGGTTGAGAATCAGGCACCTTCTAGGTCAAGAAAATTGGGCATGACCTTTTCTAATTTTCTTGACCTAGGAGTGACCCATTCTCAACCGAAACGGAAATTAATCAACATTTCAGGAGGAAGGGGTCATTTCACATCAGTAGCTGCCAGCATTGGAATCAGAAGCTGCCAGCATTGGAAAATCAGAAGCTGCCAGCATTGGAATCATTTCATAAGATAATTTTATCAAGCATCCACAGCCACTCAAATCAATAGAGCAAACGGATCATTTCATCTACACTACAAAAAAAGACACATCCGTGACATTTTGGGCCGAACGAATTTTTTTTCTGTCATACATATGACACTTCTATGACGATAATTGTGACAAAACCCGGTATCATCATAGATGTGGTGGGCTCCTACTTCTATGACAAAAAATCATGATGGAAAATGGGCTTTCCGTCCTAGGCGAGCCAGAGACGTAGCTGCATGACATTCTTTGGGCCGTCCATGACGGAAAAAACCGTGGTAGAAGCGAGGGGGAGGAAAATTTCAGGGAGTTGCCGGTTATGGTGGGAGAGCGATGCGCGTTTCTCTCGTATAGGTACGCGCATGTGCGCGAGGCGTTGGCTCTAACTGAACCCGAGCGAGGCGTTGGGCTCTAACTGAACACAAGCGATTGCACTGCAGGATACGCGTTACTGAACCCGAGCGATCGATCGATAGCTATTAACTGAACCCGATGGAGCGATTCCTTCGCTACTGCTGCTAACTGAAGCCGATCGATGCTGCCTCTGGGATGGACAGTGAGTGTTGCGGGGGGGGGGGGGGGTTGGATGAACAGTGAGCGGTGGCGTTGCCTCTGATGAACAGGAACCTGTGGTGTGGAGGGCTGGGTGAACAGTAGACGGTGGAGGGGTGGCCGTGGAGGGGTGGTTGAACAGGACCTCGTGGTGTGGAGGGCTGGATGAACAGTAGACGGTGGAGGGGTGCCCGTGAAGGGGTGGTTGAACAGTAACCGGTGGAGTAGCGCGCGGTGGAGGCTGGATGAACAGGAGCCCGTGGAGGCTGGAGGAGGTCGACGGTAGCCCGTGGAGGCTGGAGGAGGTCGACGGTGGAGATGAACAGTATCCCGTGGAGTCCCGTTTTGCAGTACGCCACACCCCTCCCAATGAACAGGACCCCCGTTTCGACCATAAGATGTCCGTTTCGTCCGTTTTGCGGTACGCCACACCCCTCCCGATCAAAAGGACCCCCGTTTCGACCGTAGGAGGTCCGTTTCTTCCGTTTTGCGGTACGCCACACCCCTCCCGATCAACAGGACACCCGTTTCGACCGAAGGAGGTCCTTTTACTCCGTTTTGCGGTACGCCACATCCCTCCCAATCAACAGGACACCCGTTTCAATCGTAGGAGGTCCGTTTCCTCCGTTTTGCGGTACGCCACACCCCTCCCGATCAACAGGACCCCCGTTTCGACCGTAGGAGGTCCGTTTCCTCTGTTCTGTGGTACACCAGGCCTCGTTTCCATCGCTTGTTCCGTCCAAGCCGGTTGGCTCCCACGCGTTCCGTTGCCTCCTGATGAACACAACGCCTTTCCTTGCCTCCCCATGAACACGACGCATTCCGTTGCCTCCCCATGAACACGACGCATTCGGTTGCCTCCCCATGAACACGAGCCCTCTCCGTACGTATGCGCGACTAGGTGTTTGAGACCCCGCCCGTGTGTACACATGCGTGGCCGTATTTTCTTTCTTGCACCCTGGCCGCTGTACGTAGGTGTACATGCTACGTGCGCGCCTCTACTACGACACGTACGCGCCTCTACTACGACACGTGCGCGCCTCTACATCGACCAGTATATATGTACGTACACGTTCGCGACCAGAATGACAACGCTACGTACGATTCGACCAGGTGGGTCCCGACTGTCAGGCAGTTCCTTGCGTGCGAAAATGTAGCTGGTGGGTCCCAGCAGTCAGAGGGGCGAATCGTTTTTTTTGGCCGGACGCACTTCCTTTGCGTGCGAAGATGTAGCTGGTGGGTCCCAGCAGTCAGGGGGGCGAATCATTTTTTTTGCCTGGACGCACTTCCTTGCGTGCGAAGATGTAGCTGGTGGGTCCCAGCAGTCAGGCGGGCAAATCGTTTTTTTTGCTCGGACGCACTACCTTGCGTGCGAAGATGTAGCTAGTGGGTCCCAGCAGTCAGGGGGAAACTTTTTTTGCGAAATACGGTGGCCCGTCCGGTGGGTCCCCGCTGTCAGGTGGAGGAATCATTATTTTCCGCGTAATAACGAGGCACTTCCTTGCTGCGGCCGTGGACCCAGCTGTCAGCCTCTCAACGTACAGTCCACGTCCGATGGAAGTCGTTCCTTGACCACGTTGACCACGCCGCGCCGAGAGCACCACGGCGGTGGACGATGGCGAGGCCTAGGAAGGGGATGACTCGGAGCCGGGGAAGATGCAGCAGTGGATGCCCACGTGAAGAGGAATATGAGGGTTCACTGGTTCGGCTGCGGTGTGAGGCTGCTGTTGCCGTAGATTAACAGGGGTGTGAGTGAGTAGAGGGATGGCCTGGCCAGCGGTGGGAGTAGTAGGGGGCGGTGAGGCCTCCGCGGCATCACAGCCGGCCACAGGAGGCAGGAGCACGCGACACGACCGGCGCTGGTTTGGGCGGCTGGAGCAAGAAGACCAGAGGTTGAAGAAGCACTACAACCGTTGGATGAACATCGTACGGTAACAGGGGCTAGAATCGTTCATATTGACTAAGTTGACAAAGCCCTCCGTCCCCGCCAACTTGGTAGTCCCACAAGTCAGCCTCCCAGTATGTTGGGTTCCAGCTGGCACGGGGAGTATTCATTTTTGTGCGTAATAAGGAGGCACTTCCTTGCGTGCGAAGATAGCTGGTGGGTCCGACAAGTCAGCGGGGGGCACATTTTTTTCGCTAAATACAGAGGCCCTTCCGGTGGGTCCCAGATGCCAGGTGGAGGAATCATTAGTTTGCGCGTAATAAGGAGGCATTTCCTTGTGTGCGGCCGTGGACCCAGCTATCAGCCTCTCCATGCACAGTCTACTTCCGATGGTGTCGCTCGTTGACCACGTTGACCACGCCGCGCCGAGCGCATCCAAGGTGGTGGGCGACGGCGAGGCCCCGGACAGCAACGAGCCGGAGATGGGAAGACGCGGGAGTAGAGTCGCAGATGGAGAGGTGTACGAGGGTTAACTGGTTCTAGTGCGGTGTGGTTCGGTAGTCGGTGGAGAAGAACAGGAGGTGTGGAGGCTTGGAGGGATGGCCTGGCCAACGGTGGAGTAGCGCTTCATAGCGAAGCATGCTAAGCAGAGCCGCTAGCAGTAGGAGGCGGGAGGTGGTCCCGACGGCGTTGGAGGAAGAAGACGAGAGATTGAAGATGGATGCCGGCCGTTGGATGTAAATCCAACGACTAACATGTCAGAATCATTTGTTGACTAAATTTACAATGACTTGCGTTGGCTTCGACCTATTGGCCCACATTTCAGCTTCCAAAAATGTGGCATGTATTCAACCCATTTTTTTCAGAATTTACGGACTTTTTTTTTGCGCTGTAGAATTTACAGTCAATTTGATCTCTTTTTTTTTGAATTACAGCCATTAGCTGGGCTGGGTGAACAATTAATGTAGCTTTTATGCGGCCCATTTATTTTATTTCCTAAAAAATTACAGGACATTTGCACTTTATCTAGATACACGATTTTGCTGGGCTGATTCTAATTATAATGTTGGGTTGGGCCAGCAATGTTATCAAAAAATAAAAAAGGGCTGGGCATTTTGTTATAAATATATTTAAATAATAAGTGATATTATTATATTCGTCCTTAAATCTTACCAAGCTTTTGTACACAATCACTAAAATTTTTGTGCCAAAACAATCCAGGATTTTAATTGTTAAGAAATTATTTTTATAAGTTAATAAGATGTTGGATATTGTTTTCTTACATATGTAAGTATCTGTAAAATATATGATGACAATAAAAATAATATATAATAACATATAAAATAATTTAAATTTATATAATATAGTTAAAAGGGAAACATAAGTTGTACCTGGCGTTGATATTCTTATATAAAAAAATGGAACAAACCTCTGCGTTTTCTTCAAAAAAAAAACATAAATTGGGATGCCAAAAATAAAACCTCGGATGGGAGGTCCATAGGCCGGTCGATACATGATGGCCCTAAGAAAATACAAACAGGCCCTCCCATCTGAGGTCGTGGGCTGCACATGTTAAAAATGAAAGCCTAGACAGGGCAGCCCAAAACCACGTCCAACACTTGCCAAAACTCTGTCCCTCGTTTTCTCTGTGTTTCGCACACTCAACATTGTGTGGGCATTTTGACTATGCATCATATGAAGATGTGCTATGCATGAATGTTGATCAGCATGACGTTAACTGGCTGGTAGTTCCATTTTCGACCACGAATAAAACTTCCAACATGATGTTAACCCTGTTTGAAAAGGCCATGTTAATATAAATGCTCTCCCTCTGAAAGTTGTTGTTTCTTATCTAAAACTGAACTTGCAGTTTCTCATCTGAAACTGAAACTTGCAGTTTCTTCTCGTCTGCACTTATATACTCCTATGAAACTACATTTTTTTAAGTGCTAAAAATATATCTCTAGAATTCATAAAATTCTTCATATGCTTAGTACTGAAAATTTGAAATTCGAAAGACATTCATATCTGAAAGTACTCTAAAAATACACAACATAAAACACAATTCACAACCTGCAAATACTGACAACCCTAAGCTCCTCCTGACAATTCACAGCCTGCCCGACTATTGGGCTGGGGGGCAGTCCCCTCCTATTCCTCGGCGGCAGACAGCCGCACAGTGAGACGATGTGAACGGTGAGGGAGACAATGTCGGGGAAGCGTCGTCGGGCCAACTACTTTTCTCCTCTTGCAATTGGGTTCGGTCGACGAAGACTCCACCGGCTTGCTCTGGCAGGACACCCTCACAAACGGCACCCTGTAGATGCTCGATCCTTCAATCTCTGGTGGATGCTCCATCTGGGATCGATACTCCCACCACCGCTCCCTCACGATCGGATTCGGTGAATCTGTTTGCTCCATGGCCGAGAGGAGCAGCTCTATGAACTCTGGCGCGACTCCCTCCGGGAGTATCGCCGCCTTTTCGCTCTGTTGCAGATATGTGGCCATGGATGTCGCCGTCGCTGCTAGTTGGTCCTTGTTGTCAAACCAAGACTGTATCTCCAACATCCTAGCTAGCTTCACAGGGTCGCCGTCTGTGATCCTCACATATCTGTTGTACTCCTCCATCGATCTACTTCTCCACAGCACCTTCATTCACCGGTGGTGGTTTTTGAATGGAAGAGGAGAGGAGCGGCGCTGGTTTTGGATTAGAACGGGAGAGGAGCGATGCTGGTTTTGGACTGGAACAGGAGAGGAGGTGCGGTGGTTTTGAAATGGAAGAGGAGAGGAGCAGCGCTGGATTTAGATTGGAACAGGAGAGGAGCGGCGGTGGTTTAAGAGGATAAGAGCGGAAGAGCAGCGCTGGACTTGGAAGTACTTTTTTTGTTGTTTTGCGTATTTTGGGTCAAAGTTTGACCACGTACTGTATGTGACAAGCAAAATGTGAATGCATGTCACCAAAAAATTTATCGTTTGGTTCGTATCTGAATGTACTTTCAAATTATATTATTTTTGCAACGTATAACATATATTTTATGTGCGAAAATCATGGTCAATTATGACCCAGAATAAAAGGGAGACTAGTTAATGCGGGGTCGCTTTCCTAATTGATGGGTAAATTGATTTTGATTTTGATCCAGTCACAGCGCGCCGGCCCTCTCGCCCAATCCTAAATCGCTGCCGCACGCTCCTCTCCCTCTTCTCCCTTGCAAAACCACCTCCTCTCCTCTCCATCATCTCCATTCCAAAACCACCGTCTCGCCTCTCCCTCTTCTGATCTTCTCCATTGCAAAACCACCTCCTCTCCTCTCCATCATCTCCATTCCAAAACCACCTCCTCTCCTATCCATCATCTCCATTCCAAAACCACCTCCTCTCCTCTCCATCATCTCCATTCCAAAACCACTGTCTCGCCTCTCCCTCTTCTGATCTTCTCTCCATTGAAAAACCATCTCCTCTCCTCTCCATCATCTCCATTCCAAAACCACCTCCTCTCCTCTCCCTCTTCTCTATTGCAAGACCACCGTCTCTCCTCCCATCTTCCAAAGCTAGCACCGGACCACTCAGAACGACATCTATGGAGAGGATGCAGTAGCGAATCAGGCAGATCGCCGGCGGCGACCAGGCAAAGTTAGCCAGGTTGAAGGAGATCCTTAGTTGGTTTGAAAATGAGTGGGAGATTTGGAGGACGGTGCGGGCCATGTGGCAATGTATGCGAAAGAGCGAGACGGCGGCGATGAGGGCGGCGATGTACATGTACTCCTCAGCGGCAGTCACGCCGCAGTCCTCCGAGTTCATCGAGTATCTTCTATGGGCGGTGGAGCAGACAGATTCGCCCGAGGCAACAGTCAGGCGGAGGTGGTGGGCGTACAGGTCGAAGGTCGAGCACCTAGAGGATAACGAATCGATCGAGTATGGTGTGCCGTTCATGAGGGTGCAGAGCCAGCCAGAGCCAAAGGAGTATTTGTTATCCCACCGCAAGAGGAGGCCGGATGGCGCGACGCCGCTTCCTCGACGTTCTCCACGGTTCCCTCGATGCTCGCCTCGTTTCAACGGCGGCGGTAGGGTTTAAGGTAAGCTTCGCACTAACCTAATCTTCCACCTGCTCATGCTTACAATCAGTGTGACAGCTAATGAAAATCATGCTTACAATCAGTCTCCGAGTACTACGCAATCACCCTAAAATAGCTCTGGACCTTTGGGTCAAAGTTGTGACACAGTGTACAAATAAACAAAAATAGATGGTGCTTCTTTCAGAAAAGAATACTCCCTAGAAAACTGCCAATATAAGCTACTAGTATTTGGTTAGAGGATTTGCTGCCGAGAAAGATCCGTCCATAGAGAGCGCCACACATCCCACTGGTTGTGGTGGATGCCAATGCGTGCATGCAGCATGTTTGGTGTCGGTAATTTTTACTTGGCACACCTCGCACTCTGCATATATGCCGGTTCCATACGTACATTTGTGCAGTTCCACCAAAATGCCACTAAATAACCCTGTTTGCACAGATAATGAAAAAGCATGATTACTTTATAGTGGCACTAGTTGATGAAACACACAAAATAAATAGAAGAAAATATTGCGATAGTATCATAGTATGCCATGCTGCGAGGGCAAGATGGGCCCTGCGACGCCTCATACGGTACGCCTCATACTGGACATCGTCCCAAGTCTCCTAGATACACCTTCTGCCAGTGATGAACATCAGTGTAGAGCAGTAGTACAAGGAGGCGCCTTGAGACATTCAAATCTCTATTTTTGTACATATCAACTAAAATTAAGCACCCCAGTTTGCAGAAACGCTTAAACATTAACAATGGGACTAGTTGATAAAACATACTTTAACAAAGAGAAGCACTTTCATTATCTACATTGGAAACGAAATGATAGAGATGACACTCGCTCTATTTTAACTGTATTATTACTTCATTTTATCAGTGACACTAGGGTCGAGCAGGTGGCAAACGAGGTGTACTGTGCATCGCAAGGATGGAGGCCGGGGGTGCTTAGACTGGGATGCTGAAGCTGGCTCTTTCAGTCACCAACATGGATGGTTCAATTCATGGGACCTTTTGGTGCAGTTCACCTAAAATGAAGCAATGCCCTGTGAGCTAGCAGCTTCTTCTTCATTTTTTTAAGAAAAGAGCTGCAGCCCCGGTTCCATTTCCATCAAAAAACGAAACCCACAGAGCTTCTTCTTCATTAGTTGCAATAAAATTGAGCGACATCAAGGTTGGTTGTGAAGCTCCTGGAATGCTCAACTATAATTTGGATATCATTTGTGCAGTTCTACTAAGATCGAGTGTGAAATGTATATCTCTATTTGCACAAAAAAGGTGGAAAGGAGGGTGACTAACAAGTGATGAAACATGCATCAAATGAAAAGAAGCATGTTCCTTATCTGAATGGTAATCCTACAAGGACAGTAGCAATTTCTAAAGCAGTGGCATTGCTAGATATTAGTGTGGGCATTAGGATTAACTATGACAACCGTTAAATACGACATTACTTTGGGCATGGGAGAGTAGGTGGACCAGGACATTGCATTTCTAACAAAAAGAACCAACTTATCTTAATGGGAAATTTTAGCAGGACATGTAAAGAAGTGCCATTGATTCATATTACTGGAGGCATTACATTGAAAACAACATTGGTTTAACGTGTCCTTAGTTTTAACAGTGTGACTGCTACATTTTACCAGTGGCATTACATAAGAGTGGCTCGGGGCAACAAACATCAGAACAGGATATCTGGGTTGGTCCCATTTTTGTTCGGTATAGCCACCTTATATTGTGTGAGGCTAGACAAACCTAGTGCTGGACTTACTCTGTTGACTTGTCCCCCAGTCCCCACTTTCTTTCCTTTTTCAACCAATAGATCGGGTTTATATTGAGTTTGTACTGCGTTTCCCTTTATTTCCCTATTAGACCTAGAGACCAGTTGGATAGCCAGTCTCTGCTACTTTTTGCCCCCATTATTTCCTCGTTCGAGCAAGTCCTAGATTCAGGTAACAAATCCTCCCCCCCTTCTTCCTTGTTTGAACCAAGTGGTACTAGATTCGAGTGCATGAACTAGTTTTACCTCTTAAACGTAAAAAAATTAGGTGGTTTTTGAACAGCCGATCGATCCTATCTATGAGGGGGCCTGAGAAATAGTAAAAGTTACAAATGCAGCGACGTTAGGAGCTCGGGAAGTAGAGCAAGGCCGGTTTCGAAGGAAGTTATACCTGATGGTCGCCGGGATGTCGCTAGGTGGGCGGCGGGAGGCCGGATCTGCCCATACTACGGCAACGAGGAAGAATGGGCCGGAGGCCCTCCCTCGCCAGCGGTGCTTGGGAGAGAACGGCAAGGCAGGCTGATCGAGACGCGCTCAACAGTGGGTAAGAGCCGTCGCCGAGGACGACCGCGTGAATGTTGCACCTTCTCACCTTCCCCTACGGAGAGGATCCGGCTGGATCTGTGACCAGCGGTGAGCAGAGAGAGAGAGAGAGAGTGTGTTGCCACCGCTGTTGTGTTTAGATCTGGAGAGGCCGAGACAGTGTGAAGAGAGCAACACTAGCAAGCAAGCGCGGAGTCTCCTGCCTATATAGTGGAGTAGTACTTAGTTTTATTTTGTCTACCGGAGCCGGCTTGACCTCGTCAATGACTGTCGAGAAGTCTTCATGCACGTGGCCCGGAGGCGCAGTTGTCGTCATTTTGATCTGAAGCGCCGGATAATAACATATAACACGAAAAAATGCCACATGACAAGAAATCATAACCTCACTGCCCAAAGGAGACAACATGAATCCCGACGGACAAACTAGACGAGGAACAAAGCTCAACTTAAAGATAAACTCGCAGAAAAGGGGTCCGTCGCTAGATGTCCTAATTAACATAGCCGGCTTGACCTAGATGGCAGCCGAGTAGTCACTGTTCGTGCATGTGCCCCCAACGACTAGCCCAACTCAGTTGTCGCTGTTTAACCCTCGCAGTGATCCGAAGCACATGACACATAATTTTGCGAGATGACAAGAAACCTTTTTTTAGATTTCTCACCACAACGACAGCCATGTACAACACAGCCTGCACGATATGTAGACGATAGCCAATCCAGGCGTGTCTGCTGGAGTCTGGTCACATGCATGGATGAACTGATCTTCCGTGTCTTGCAGGGATCGTCCTGGCACCAACGTAGTACAACACTTCTCTAGTACTATCGCTCGTCTCCCTCTTCTATTAAGTCACCTGACTTGCGGGGCCGGGGAGTGTGCCTATGGTCGATTCTCAATTGCCATCCCACATGTGTGTGCGAACACAGTATGATGCGCGTTCCATTTGGAGAGCAATGTGCCAGACCGACCGATGGTCTGGGGTGCGACGTGAATGCGACGGGCATGCTGTATACTCCGTACATGTGTACCGCCGTTTTCTAGACGCTTTGCTCCATGGCACGGGCGCAATCCATGGATACAAAATTAGTATACTATATACTATTTAAAAGTAGAGGGCGGGGCTTTTCCTGCCCAGTAGGCGGCGGGAGATTTCTGCCTAGTCGGTTCGACAGAGACGCGAGAAGACGAGGGAGTAGGCTGCTACAGACGTAGGGCTGTGTGATTTGACAGCGAGTTACTGCTAGACAGGTGGGGCCCCGTGATTTGACTTGCTATTATCATTTTAACTGCGGCGCTACGACCGGCGTGAGTCTCCTGATTCCTGACCACCTCCATACAGGTGCCTCTCCCAATGCTCCACCATGTAGTAGTAGAGGCTGGCTCTTGCATGAGAGCCCACTTCTCCACTTTTTCCTTGCCTCTCTTTCCTCCACATATGCAAAAATGCCATGTAAAGCGCACTATTGTACTTAGTTGCTCCTACAGGTGCTTAAGCTTGCCACATAGGCATAAAGTCTGATGTGGCAAATTAATCAAGAAGAGAGAGACTAGTTTGGTGACCCAAGGAAGAAACGGTGCTAAGCGCGTGTACCTAGGTGAAAAGACAATTTTGAGTCTATAGCTAATTAAATGAAGCAAACTTAGCAACACCATTTCATTGGAAGAGGTCACTCCTTGGAAAATGCAATAAATACTAGTACTCCCTGTGTCCCATTATATAAGAACGTTTTTGACACTACACTAGCTAGTGTCAAAAACGTTCTTATATTATGGGACGGAGGGAGTACGAAGAAAGAGATAGAGAGGAGTAAAAAAATACACTTATAGCCAACCTTATAGCCAACCTTGTTGTAGTATGAGTGACTAAGTGATGACTATGTATGACATGCCAACATCAGAGAGCCTAACACACCGTGTTAAATCTCCAAGGGCGCGAGCGCGCGAGCGACGCGACGGTCGTGGTAGGCGCGACCATGATACGAACTGTTGGCAGCCCTTGGATCCGAGAACAAACGGTCGCATGCTAAGTTGCTGAAAATTTTAAGAATAACCCTCCAGGATAGGATATTCACCCATAGGTCTAGAATCACGCCATGCAATCGTTTGATATCAGATCCAAGGGCTCTCGGAAGCCCGTATCATGGGAGAATGGAAAGCCACTACCCTACCATTCGCACGCTGGCAGTTCGCTCCTACTCTTTCCCGCACGTCCTTTAATACTATGGCGGTTCGCTCCTAGTCGTCCCGTCCATTCACATTACAGCAGTTCCACTAATCCTAACCCTCCTCCCAAATCCATGGCGTCCCAAATCTCCCCGATCGGCAGTGAGTACAAGGTTAGAACCATCACCGGTGATGAGTTCGACGTCATCTACACCCGTACTTCCGCGACGGTGAAAGGATGCCTTTCTCGCTTCAGACGCATGTTCGAAAACTCACATGATGAGTGTGTCGCTGGGCTAGATGTTGAGTACACCACAGTCGTGGGACGAGAGAAGGATCTAAAGGATGAAGAGAGGAAGAAGCCCGTCGTGATCCAGGTTTGCATACATAAGGTTTGCTTGGTCTACCACATATGCCATGCCGACGTTGAGTGCCAGGATTTTAAGAACTTCCTCAAGGACAAAACAGTCAAATTCGTTACTGTAGACTTTAAGAACGACAAAGAAGTCCTGCGTTGGATAGGCCTCGTTGTAGGTAACCCCTTCGACCTCCAGAAGAATTGGCTGGTGCCCTCTCGTCAGCCCTCAATGTTGACCCTGGCAGGAGCCATGGTTCATCCTTCGTTCAGTAAACAGGAGAAACCTCCATACACGTTTCATCGTCATGCATGGCAGCGGAATGTACTAGATATAGATCACATCCAGTACGCTGCAATGGATGGCTACCTTTGTTTCAATATCTACAAGGGTTGGATGAATAGCAACAACCAAGTTGGCGGTTCAAGCAAAGAAGTATCAGCCAAGAGGAAGAGGGACAAGGAAGAAGTCGAGGACATGGACGGGGACTCCGAGTAAGGTGGTAGTGTCGTTGCTCATGGCGGTTCTAAACTTCTAATGCAGTGTCTACCGGATTAGTTGCATAGTTTAATTTCAGGTGTGCTTAGTTTAATTTGAGGGGTGTGTTGTGCTGAGCCTCCAGCAGAACTATGTTATGTTTCTTCTTGTTACTTTAACTCTTTAGTATGTACATACTAGTACTAGTATTTCTTTAATAGAATTCAGCACCCCAATTAAGCACGTACTAGCTTTTTTAATAGTACTATATGCATAATTTGGCGACGAGCGCTCTCTATATGTACTAACTTTTTTTAAAATTTCAATTTTTGCTCCATGGCGCAATCCATCGATAGTGGAGTACTAGTGTACAAAAGTATACATTTTTTAAAAGGCTAGGATACTGTTCATCACATATATATATAGCCAGTTAAATTCTCAACCTAGAACAACATGCATGCCATGTAGTAAACCGATCCGGAGGAAGTATAGTAAAAATGAGGTGATTTTACCCAGCGATCGGCGGGGGAGCATGGCCTGTCATGCGGTCCCACTTGTCATGATGTACCAAGGCGATGCGCGTGTCCCTCTTGAGGCAGAAGCAATACTAGTACGTGGTTTGAGATGATGTCGGACCGAAGTGTGAAATAATGGTTGCTTCATCCGTCTGGGAAGGTGCGGCATTGTGATTTGACGTCTCATTGATCATTACTAACACTGGGCCGGTACGAGTGGGGTGTGTCCCCCTGCTGTTCTGCACTGTTATTTGGTGCTTGACACGTCAACCCGGTTGCACATGAGATGACCCCCACATCCTTTGTCAAAATAAACAACACCGCGATCAATGCATTTCACTCTTCCGTGCAACGGACGGGCACCTTACTTGCTCATACAGGTGCTTAAGCTTGCCACATAGGCATAAAGTCTGATGTGGCAAGTTAATCAAGAAGAAAGAGACTAGTTTGGTAACCCAAGGAAGAAACGGTGCTAAGCGCGTGTACCTACGTGAAAAGACAATTTTGAGTCTACAGCTAATTAAAGGAAGCAAACTTAGCAACACCATTTCATTGGAAGAGGTCACTCCTTGGCAAATGTAATAAATACTAGTACTCCTTGTGTCCCATAATATAAGAACGTTTTTGGCACTACACTAGTGTCAAAAACGTTCTTATATTATGGGACGGAGGGAGTACGAAGAAAGAGATAGAGAGGAGTAAAAAAAATACACTTATAGCCAACCTTGTTGTAGTATGAGTGACTAAGTGATGACTATGTATGACATGCCAACATTAGATAGCCTAACCCGCCGTGTTAAATCTCCAAGGGCGCGACCGCGCGAGCGACGCGACGGTCGTGGTAGGGGCGACCATGATACGGGCTGCTGGTAGCCCTTAGATCTGAGATCAAACGGTCGCATGCTAAGTTGCTGAAAATTTTAAGAATAACCCTCCAGGATAGGATATTCACCCATAGGTCTAGAATCACGCCATGCAACCGTTCGATCTCAGATACAAGGGCTCTCAGAAGCCCATATCATGGGAGAATGGAAAGCCACTACCCTACCATTCGCACGCTGGCAGTTCGCTCCTACTCTTTCCCGCACGTCCTTTAATACTACGGCGGTTCGCTCCTAGTCTTCCCGGCCATTCACATTACGACAGTTCGACTAATCCTAACCCTCCTCCCAAATCCATGGCGTCCCAAATCTCCCCGATCGGCAGTGAGTACAAGGTTAGAACCATCACCGGCGATGAGTTCGACACCATCTACACCCGTTCTTCCGCGACGGTGAAAGGATGCCTTTCTTGCTTCAGACGCATGTTCGAAGAATCACATGATGAGTGGGTCGCTGGGCTAGATGTTGAGTACACCACAGTCGTGGGACGAGAGAAGGATCTAAAGGACGAAGAGAGGAAGAATCCCGCCGTGATCCAGGTTTGCGTGCATGACTTATGTTTGGTCTATGTCACGTCCCTAGCCTTGCTATTCACTTGGACTAGCTTGGTTGCTGCATCATGTTTAAATTTCATTTGAAGCTGAAATGGGGATTGTTCAAACCCTAGCACCAGATCAAATCAAATAGGTTCAACCTAAAATAATCTTCAATGAACCCAAAATGCCTTTGGAAATGTTCATGATTTTTGGTAAAGGTGAAAACCTCTCCCAAAAATGATGAGCATATTTCTTGGCCATTTATGGATTTTTGAATTAACTCATAAAGTATTTGAATTTGGGCAGTTGAATGCTATAAATAATTTAAATGCACAAATAATTCTGAAACTAAATGTGGGCTGTTGCATACATTTCAGAAGGTGCCCACAATTATTTTCAGGATTTTTTAGAAGTGCTCTGGTATTTTTAATAAAGCCCAAACAACTATAGAAAATCGAAAACAAAACAGAAATAGGAAAAGGCAGAGAGGAGAGAAACCTCACCTGTCCTTACCTGGCCGGCCCGCTGGCGGCCAAGCACTATTGGCCCAGCCCAGCAGCCTTCCCCTCTGTCATCTTCCTCGCGCCATGGGCAGCGCGCGTGGCCGATGCACGCCGGCACACGCTCGGCCACCTCCTGCCTGCCTGCTTGCCTCCGCTACTCCCTGGAGACGCCACGCGGCCCCTTGACCCTCTCTCACTCTCCCTGGATCCCTCCTTCTCCTCTGCTCTCTTCGGCAGCACCACCGACACGCCACCATCGCCCCCGATGCCGATTGCCGCAGCCACCGTGCTCCCCTCGCCTCGCCGATGTGCCAAGAAGCCCCGTCTCGTCCCCCTCTTCCTCCTCACCAAAACAGAAGGTGCCAGAAGCCCTGGATGTTGCCAGCTCCGCTGTTCCCCTCCTCGGCCACCGAGGATCGCCGCCGTCGATTCGTCGCCGTCTGGCCTGCCCCGAGCCGTCGAGCATCTCTTAGTGACCGTGGTGAGCCCCCGGTCATTTCTCCCCTAACCCCACTTCCGTTTGGTCATCGTAGCCGTCGCCCCCTTGCTTACCGTAGCCCCCGCAGCACGGGCTCATCACCGGCGAAGCCCCGGTGACCTTTTGGTCCAGTGCGTGCGCCCGTTGCACTCGCAATGTCCCGTAGAGCAAAACTAGCGCGACAGTCGGCTCGTTTGCAAGCCGCAGCGCTAACCCCACACCCACCCGAGCTCCGGCCGCCGCCTCGCTCGCCGCCGTTGTTGTTTCTGACCGCCCCGGCATCGCCCACGGCTACCACCCGATGCGCCCCATCGCGCCGGAGCCGTAGAGCCCAACCCCGCCTCCTCCCGTCATCGGAGTCGCCGGAACGAGCGACGCCGCCGTGTCTGTGTGTCACTGGCAGTTAACCGCCGACGTGGCCGGCTTAATTAGTGCCTAATCACACTGCTAATTACCCACCACAGTCCCTGATAGTTGGGCCCCACTGCCTAACTAACCATAGTTTATTTCCTGTTTAGTTTTAATTAACAACAGCGGCCCCATGCGTCAGCTTTGACCAAGTTGATGTGGCCGTTAACTGGGCCACATGTCAGCGGCCCTAACCAGCCCCAGTCACTGACCAGTGGACCCCACTGGTCAGGTTTGACCTGCAGCAGTGCCCGTTGACCTGCTGATGTCACAGTGAGGTAGTGCTGACGCCATAACTCATTTTCTAGATTAATTTTAATTCAGGAAATTCCAGAAAATATCCAACACTTCAAAAATTCATAGAAATTAATCGGTAACTCCAAATCAAACAAATTATATATGAAAAATGATCAGAAAAATCCAATCTATCCATCTGTACCATTTTCATGCGTGTTAGAAGAACTTATGGCCACTGTTTAGGACAAATAAAATGAATAGCATTTAAATAACCACACGTGGAGTTTGAATTTGAACCTTGGATTCAAACCAACTTCATTTAATCTGTTTGCTAGTTGCAGTAGCCCAAATCACAGCATATTGCCATGTCATGATCATGCATCATATTGTCGCATTGCATTGATTGTGTTTCTTCTTTGTTTGTTGGTGTTTATCCCCTCTTAGTAGACATGTTCCGACGATCTGATCGATGACACCGATGAAGAGCTATACTATCTTCAGAAGTGCCAGGCAAGCAAAACCCCCTTGTTCATTCCGATACAATCCCACTCTCTCGCTCCTTCTCTCTTTTACTGCATTAGGGCAACAACGATTCAACTGTTACATGCTGCGGGAGTTGAACCCCTTTCCTCTGCATGACCTGTCATTGCCACAGTAAATAGATGAAACCCACTAGCATGAGTAGGATTTGTTTGAGCCCTGATGTGCCTACTCATTCATACTTGTTTGTCATGCCTTCTATTGCTTAGAGTTGAGTCAGGTTTGATTCATCGGGGATGAATTGGAATGTGGTGAACATGTCCTATTGTTCAGAGCTAAGTGTGTGAACACGATTTGGTAAAGGTAGCGGTGAGAGGCCATGTAGGAGTACATGGTGGGTTGTCTCATTGCAGCCGTCCTTAGGAACTGAGTTCTGTGTTTGTGATCCATGAACAGCTACTACCACACATTGGGATCCTTAATTGACTCTCTCGACTTATTAACCGACTTGATCTCTGTCCAGGAGTCGCAACTAGTTTCTGGTGTTTGTAGGTAGTGTTAGTAGTCTACCAAGTGGCACCCGATACAGGTGGGCTTGGGACAGACTAGGCACAGTGGCCCAGTGTACCAAGTGGCACCCGGAGGGTGGGCTTGGGAACCCTACACACATCATTTGAGGCTGTGAGCGACACCCCGGTCGGATCTCCTTACGGATGGAACCCGAATAGGCGATAAACCTGGACGAGAGACTTGTGTGGTTAGTCAGGTCGTGGCCGACTCCCTCGCCAGGCTTCCGCTTGAAGGTTGCCGAGATACATGACGTGTACATGGAGGTAAGTGGCGAGAGCGTGTGTGAAGAAGTACACCCCTGCAGCGTTAACATCGTCTATTCGAATAGCCGTGTCCGCGGTAAAGGACTTCTGGGTTGCCTGTACAGTTCATAGAAAAGTGAAAGTAGATACTCTAAAATACGCAAGATAAGCGTGAGTGCTATGGATGGCATTCTCGTAGGGAGACGGGAGCGGATCCATAGTGGTGTATTGATATGGTGAATACCTGGACTCGTGTGCGCCACGTCAAAAGAGTTACTTGCAGTCGTAGTACAAGATAGCCACTGAGTCAAAGCTGGCTTGCTGTAGTTAAACCTCACCATCCCCTTTGTTGATAATGATGCATATGTAGTTAGTTCTGATGTAAGTCTTGCTGGGTACATTTGTACTCACGTTTGCCTATTTTATGTTTTTGCAGAGAGACTTCAGTCTCACTAGTAGTTCCACGTGAACTTCGACGTTTAGCTTGTTACCTTAGCTACGATCTTGTGCCTCGGCAGGATCTGGTAGTTAGTTAGGCTTCTCAGCCTTTTTCATTTGTAGTTGTCTGTACTCAGACATGATAAGCTTCCGCATGTGCTTTGACTTGTATGCTCTGAATGCTGGGTCGTGAGACCCATGTTTGTAATATCTCGCTCCTCTGAGCCTATTGAATAAAATACTTGAGTTGTGAGTCATGTTGTGATGCCATGTTGTATTTGCACATATCGAGCATATTGTGTGTATGCTATTGAAATGCTTGGTATGTGTGGGATCTGACTATCTAGTTGTTTATCCTTGGTAGCCTCCCATACCAGGAAATGTCTCCTAGTGCTTCCACTGAGCCCTGGTAGCTTGCTACTGCTCCGGAAGACTTAGGCTGGCCGGCATGTGTCCTTCTTCGTTCTTGTGTCTGTCCCTTCGGGGAAATGTCACGCGGTATCTACCGGAGTCCTGTTAGCCTACTACAGCCCGGTTTACCGGAGTCCTGCTAGCCCAATTGCTACAGCCCGGATTCACTCGCTGCTGACCGGCACGTTCGTTGTTGCGTCATGTATGCCTATCCCTGTAAGTTAGTGCCACTTTGGGTTTACGACTAGCCATGTCAGCCCGGGTTCTTTGTCATATGGATGCTAGCGGCACTATCATATACGTGAGCCAAAGGGCGCAAACAGTCCTGGGCCTAGTAAGGCGACACACATGGGAATACCGTGCGTGAGGCCGCAAAGTGATATGAGGTGTTACATGCTAGATCGGTGTGGCATAGAATCGGGGTCCTGACAGCTTTGGTATCAGAGCTTCACTGCATGTAGGATTACCAAGCCAAACTGGTCAAAGTTGAGTCTAGAAATTCTTTAGTTATATAAGGGAATTGATTGTGGGATGGAACGTAAGGCTCTTTTTACTCCTTATACCTCATGCCCTCTGATCCGAGTCATCTTATGTTTCCTCCGGGGTTAAGGAACTATGCCTTATCTTCTTTCTATCAGGATCACGTGTTACTAATCGGTAGATTTATAGGATTGTTGGACTCAAGCCTCAGTTCTATTCTTACTACTTCTATGTGTTGACAGTTGATCCCGGAACCTTGATACTATGAGATCGAGTGGTTATGCCGCCCTTTTGCAGGATGTCTCAATTCTTTTTGAGCATTTATAGCCGTTATGTTGTCCGAGTCGTCCCAGGTTTCTAAACAATCTGATGCATTTGCAAAATATTTTCCCTTTGGTTTCGATGCTCCTTTAGGCCAGGTTAATCACACTAATTGCTGAGTTGAGGTATTCTATTGCCTCGACGTATATGTTGGAGCTATTATTATGACCCTAGATTTCTTAGGGGGTCATCTAGTAATCTGGCCATGTTTTGTGTTCCCAGTGTGATGATTCTGGCCATGATTCTCGAAAGCATCCCGTGATGCCACTTAGTTAGTAGGCATTCTACTCCTGGGTTTTTGAACCCGAGACTCACACTACTTACTTCATGTTGATAGTGATTGCTAGTTCCTTTAGGTTATTAGTAACCTTTGTGATAGTCCTCGAGGTTCATAGCATATCGTTCTTCCAAATACCATGAACTGCGTATGGTAGAAGTTCTTGAACCAAGAGATCACAACAAGAGTGCTCTCGATGAGTTCCCCATTCTATATTGCGACCCTGCCAAACCTACCTCCCTGCATGGGTTATCCGGAAGAAATGTTGAGCTTTGCCCAACATTCTAATCCATGCGTCCACAACTCAGAAAATCGTATGTTCTTTTGAGTTGTCCCCCTTAGTCGTCTTCTGACCCTCGTCTATCAATTAATAGTCAGGAGTATGCATGCATTCGTTCATCGATGCCTATTACTCTTGTGGTCCGTCAAGCCATTCTATGCTGGAATGACTAGGAGAAACAAACTCCAATACCTCATCCATATCTAGGATTGGGTCAAAGCAGTTGTGTTCCATAGATCAAATACTAATCCAGCTTTTGTTCTGTTCTACCTCGGAGTATTACCCCCTTTATGTCAGGATTGTCATAGGAATTGCAGCATCTCTCATGAATTCTTGACGTAGTGATACTCTCTCCATCATTATTCATTTCTCGGTTCCCGTGTTGTTGCAACCGGAATGTCGACAAGTGAATCATGATGTGTGAAATCAATACTCCTAGCAACCTTGTTGCTTGGTAGTTAAAGGACAATAATTTCATTCCTAGCGTGTTGGTTCTTAAATCATCATTCTAAGATAGATTGTGCTACCTAGTCCTTATTTTCGGTGCACCTTTCGATCAATGAGTTAGGGCTATGCCAATCCCTTGCTTATTTGATCATCTCGTCTTGCCCTGAAAAGCAAGATTGTTCTCGAACTTAATAGCATATCGGTGGTTCGTGATGTTCCGAATATCTTCTCGGAAGTATTACCAGGTTGTCACCTGACCGCTATGTTGAGTTCGTGATCATGTTGGTTTTCCTCCAAACCACCCATTCTCCAAGAATCTGTGTCGGATACCCCTGAGCTAGTTGGTTAAGCTGGACAACAACTTGGAGAGTTGGAAGATAAAAGCTTGTCCTACTTAGTTCATTTTAAGGGATATATTGTATGTGTGTTGAAGAAAGTTGATATTTTCATCGACTGACCCTCGTGATCAGTTAATGGACCTATCATTTTATCCAACCTTTGACTTGAGTATGGGCTATCATCAAATCAGACTGGAACTAACGATATTCGTAATGTTGTCTTACTCGTGGTTGATCCCTCGAGCATACACCATTATATCTTTTGGGTCTGACCAATGCTATCACGTGTTCACATAATTATGGAACTCCGTCTTCATGGAAACCTGGATGAATTGTTGTTGAGCCCATCGACAACATCCTTATCTTCTCCATGATTCTGTTGGATATTAAGCTAGTGTTGGAAACTTTGTAAACAATGCCTTCGAGTTCCGTCCCTGAGGTATATGTTTGGATGAGAGAAGTGACTTCCTCTAATTCACGTGTATCTGATGTAAGTTGCTGCCGTGAATTCGAGAAAGTTTGTTTTTGCTTCCTTTGGAATCATCCCAAGTCAGTCACGCATGTGCGAAGTATTCTATGGTTTGATAGACTGATCATCTCCATTTCATATGTATTCCTAGCACACAAAGCCAATGATTGATTTGTTCAAGGATAAGAAGTTCAAATGCTATTCCCGAAGGGCCCAAACGGACATGCACAAGACTTTGTTATCTTCAATGATGGTTCCCAACCAGAACTCGGTAGTGTTTCATCATAAGACCACTACGTGGTCATGCTTGTCTACGACAGTGTGTCCACATGTGTGTGGCAGAACGAGCTCATGTTTTGGAGCTTGCTATCATAGTTCATCTCCCGAGAATCTCGCAACGCCATCTCGTCAATTTGTGTTGCAAACTTTCATTTTTCTGGACTTGACGAGTCTGGAATATTCTGACACCAACCAGATCTGAATCTCAGGCAGACATGATGGTTGGAACGTTTCCCAAGAACTATAATGTTGGTCTCTCTACAACCCGGTAAAGTGGATGTCGTGGCCAACACAACCCAGTCGGAAGATCCATTATTGTAGTATCTTGATTGAGGAAGTTGGCCACCTCCCCATAAGGATTTCATAGGATTTACTTCCATAGTTATTCCTTATGGATTCTTGAGCTCCCGAAGTCCGACCTATACTTGATGGCCACGTTAATGCCTTAAGTACGACTATGGTATGTGGAACATCAAGGAGAACATTAGAAGCGGAGTGCTAAATGTCTCTCGGTAGATTATCCAGATTTTGTTTCCTTGGCCTTGCTAAGGTGAAATCTGAGAAGGTGTTATCTTCCTTTCCATCTGCATCGTCCATCACTAGTCATCATGGTAGTACGAGGTGTCACCAACATCTTGGCATAGATGTTGGCAAACCTTGATGGATATGGAAATGCTCAAGTTCTTGAGAGCGCGCTCAGGCACTAGGTTATATTCTCGGTATCTATTGGAATGTGCCTTCCGTTTGCCGAGTTGTCTTATAACTCTAGTTTCCTTTCCTTTCTGGTATGTCATTCCTTCGAACTCCTTCAAATAATCGATTGTGATTTTCCTTAAGCTGGTATAAAGAGCTCCAATGATCTTTGAATCAAAGGTAATTCTTTTTGCCACTTAAGGGATGATTCTGCGAGTCACCTCATCTAAGATGTCTCGCTATGGTATCATGGAAACTCAACTCCTTGCTACGTTGACAACCATTCACCACCCTCTTAAGTGTAGAATTGTTGTCTACCCAGTGAACTCTCATCATCTATCTCACTCCATTCCTTCAGATGTATGTTTCATGTCTCAGCTCGAGAGATGTTTCAATGTCTCATTCCATGAGTTCATCCTGAGTTGTTCGATCTTCGAGAAGATCGATCCATCCAGAGTCTTTCTTTCCCTCTCATTGTCATGTTAGTTGGAGTTCTCAGAGCAAGACGTCGAGACAAAGATGATGATCGAATCAAGGTTCTTATGAAGTGCAACCTGTATCGTGAAGATTGTGCTAGCTTTGTGTCCCCTCTGTCTTCTTACCTCACGTCTTGAATCTCGGGTCGAGATTCTTGTTTAGTGGGGGTGAGTTGTCACGTCCCTAGCCTTGCTATTCACTTGGACTAGCTTGGTTGCTGCATCATGTTTAAATTTCATTTAAACCTGAAATGGGGATTGTTCAAACCCTAGCACCAGATAAAATCAAATAGGTTCAACCTAAAATAATCTTCAATGAACCCAAAATGCCTTTGGAAATGTTCATGATTTTTGATAAAGGTGAAAACCTCTACCAAAAATGATGAGAATATTTCTTGGCCATTTATGGATTTTTGAATTAACTCATAAAGTATTTGAATTTGGGCAGCTAAATGCTATAAATAATTCTGAAACTAAATGTGGGCTGTTGCATATATTTCAGAAGGTGCCCACAATTATTTTCAGGATTTTTTAGAAGTGCTCTGGTATTTTTAATAAAGCCCAAACAACTACAGAAAATACAAAACAAAACAGAAATAGGAAAAGGCAGAGAGTGGAGAAAACTCACCTGCCCTTACCTGGCCGGCCCGCTGGCGGCCCAGCACTATTGGCCCAACCCAGCAGCCTTCCCCCCTGTCGTCTTCCTCGCGCCAGTGGGCAACGCGCATGGCCGACGCACGCCGGCAAACGCTCGGCCACCTCCTGCCTCCCTACTTGCCTCCGCTACTCCCTGGAGACGCCACGCGGCCCCTCGACCCTCTCTCACTCTCCCTGGATCCCTTCTTCTCCTCTGCTCTCTTCGGAAGCACCACTGACACGCCACCATCACCACCGACGCCGATTGCCGCAGCCACCGTGCTCCCCTCGCCTCGCCGACGTGCCAAGAAGCCCCGTCTCGTCCCCCTCTTCCTCCTCACCAAGACAGAAGGTGCCGGAAGCCCTGGATGTCGCCAGCTCCGCCGTTCCCCTCCTCAGCCTCCGAGGATCACCACCGTCGATTCGTTGCCGTCCGGCCTGCCCCGAGACCGCCGAGCATCTCTTAGTGACCGTGGTGAGCCCCCGGTCATTTCTCCCCTAACCCCGCTTCCGTTTGGTCGTCGTAGCCGTCGCCCCCTTGCTTACCGTAGCCGCCGCCGCACGGGCTCATTGCCGGCGAAACCCCGGTGACCTTTTGGTCCCGTGCGTGCGCCCGTTGCACAAGCAACATCCCATAGAGAAAAACTAGAGTGACAACTGGCTCGTTTGCAAGCTGCAGCGCTAACGCCGCACCCACCCAAGCTCCGGCCGCCGCCTCGCTCACCGCCGTTCCTGTTTCTGACCGCCCCGGCATCGCCCACGGCTACCACCCGATGCGCCCCATCGCGCCGCAGCCGTAGAGCCCAGCACCGCCTCCTCCCGTTGTCGGAGTCGCCGGAATGAGCGACGTTGCCGCGTCTGTGTGTCACCGGCGGTTAACCGCCGACGTGGCCGGCTTAATTAGTGCCTAATCACACTGCTAATTACCCACCACAGCCCCTGACAGCTGGGCCCCACTGCCTACCTAACCACTATTTATTTCCTGTTTAGTTTTAATTAACAACAGCGGCCCCATGCGTCAGCTTTAACCAAGCTGACGTGGCCGTTGACTGGGCCACATGTCAGCGGCCCTAACCAGCCCCAGTCACTCACCAGTGGTTGGGTCATGTATGCCTGTCCCTGTAAGTTAGTGCCACTTAAACTAGCCATGTCAGCCCGGGTTCTTTGTCATATGGATGCTAGCGACACTATCATATACGTGAGCCAAAAGGCGCAAACGGTCCCGGGCCTGGTAAGACGACACCCGTGGTAATACCGTGCGTGAGGCCGCAAAGTGATATGAGGTGTTACATGCTAGATCGGTGTGGCATAGAATCGGGGTCCTGACAGTCTACCACATATGCCATGCCAACGTTGAGTGCCAGGATTTTAAGGACTTCCTCGAGAGCAACCTAGTCAAATTCGTTACTGTAGATTTTGGTAAGGACAAAGAAGTCCTGCGTCGGATAGGCCTCGTTGTAGGCAACACCTTTGACCTCCAAAAGAATTGGCTGGTGTCCTCTCGTCAGCCTTCAATGCTGACCCTAGCAGGAGCCATGGTTTATCCTTCATACAGTAAACTGGAGAAACCTCCGTACAAGTTTCATTGTCATGCATGGCAGCAGAATGTACTAGATATAGACCACATACAGTACGCCGCAATGGATGGCTACCTTTGTTTCAATATCTACAAGGGTTGGATGAAGAGCAACAGCCCAGTTGGCGGTTCAAGCAAAGAAGTATCGGCCAAGAGGAAGAGGGACAAGGACGAGGTCGAGGACGTGGACGAGGACTCCGAGTAAGGTGGCAATGTTGTTGCTCATGGTGGTTCTAATGCAGTGTCTACCGGAATAGTTGCAAAGTTTAATTTCAGGTGTGCTTAATTTAATATGAGGGGTGTGTTGTGCTGAGCCCCCAGCAGAACTATTTTATGTTTCTTCTTGTTACTTTAACTCTTCAGTAAGTACATACTAGTATTTCTTACATTTCATCTTTTAGTTGGTATAGTACTACCACTCGTTTATTCACATTATATACGTACAATATATATGGCCAACATCATATAGCTAGCAGTTTAGTTGTCAAAGAATTTTAGGGTGCTTAGTTTTGTCAAAGAATTACAGGGTGCTTAGTTTTATTTGAGGGGTGGGTTGTGCTGGACACCATTATTGTGACTAGCCTTTTTAATAGTACTATATGCATAATTTGGCGACGAGCGCTCTCTATATGTACCACCTTTTTTTAGTTTCAAGTTTTTCTCCATGGTGTAATCCATCGATACTACTGCTGTACAAAAGTATACATTTTTTAAAAGGCTAGAGGGCGGGGCAGTCTAGCTTGGTCGGTTTCAGGAGAGGCGAGGGCCTTTGTGATTTGACGGCTCATTACTGCTGGAAGGCAGGGCCTTGTGATTTGACTGCTCGTATAAATGTGCCGACGACCTGATCGAGGAGGAGCAAAGAACCGTGCAGTATACTCAAGTTTTCCACTGGAGTAGTACTACGACGGAGGAGCACGAAACACGGCAGCCCAGTGCCATATGGCGATAAAAATGATCTAATTTGCTAGTCATCTCATTGTTAGCATTGTTCTATTCATTCCCTCAAAAAACAAAAACCATTGTTCTATTCATGCCTCGCAGAGAACGTGACACGTGCGGCGAAACACCCGAAGCAAAAGATGAAACACAACAGCAAAAGAAGAAGGAAGATTATCACCCCAAATGATCTAATTCGCCGCGGAATCGTAACTGCTTCTTCATCGCCTCCATGACCTCCATCTCCATGCGCGTCTCCTCCACCATCTTCTTCATTCTGTCCATGACGCGGGATTTCTCGACGCGAGCCTTCATCATCTGTTCCACGTCCGCATTACGTACCTTGACAGCAGCCAGGTGCTCGATGCGGAGATTCGCCAACTCCTCCTTCTGTTCCATGACGAGGGCCTGCAGCATCTTCATCGAGGAACTACTATTCTCATGCAGCTTCTTCCAGTCGGCATTCTTCTCTTTCAACAGGTCGATCTCATGGCAGAGCTTCGCCTTGTCCCCCTGAAGTCGCAGGATTTTGCCGGTCGCCTTCTTCTCCGAGGCAATGCTCTTCTTCAGCAGCATCATCAAGCCAGCGGTCAACTCCCCCTGCTGATTGAGCTCAGCGGGCATGTCGTCGAGGCTCTCCTTCAGCAACTCCGTCAAGCCTTGGATGAACTCCTTCTTCTTATTGAGGTGCTTATTGAGCTGATCGGGCATGCCGTCGAGGGATAACGACTCCAGCTCCGCCGGCTCAGCATGTTCGCCTCCGCGGCTAGGGTGCTCCTGGGAGCCATCGCCTGCCCGTGAGAGATCTTTCGAGGTCTCTGCGTGGCGGCGAGACCTCTCTTTTTTTCCGCAGCCTTGGTTGCCACTCCCTTGTTACGAGTAGTTCTCGACCTAGAGCTCTGCTCATCGGCCATGGCAATGACGGACAAAGAAGAAGCACTTATGAGGAGGAAAGGTAGAGTAATTTTTGGTTAGGTAGTTCCCCTTTTTATAACCTAAGTACTAGCACTAGTAGTACTAATACCTGCATAGTGGGAACACATTCAGGTTTGGTACATAGTACTAGTAGGTGTGAGCAGGCTTTCAAATATGATGGGAACAATGTAAAGATTAATTGATGGTTTTGGTTTCGAGGCCCGAAACGGCTCCCGATGAGTTTAGTGGAACATAAATTTCGAGTAGACTACACTGCTCAAATGCGTAAATATTATGTTACTGTCAAAAATTGGCACAAAATACGAAGGAGACCAATGGAAGTACTACTAGCAACCCACGATTTAACTACTCGCATGCGCGCAGTGGAGTAATAATGTCTTTCTTCCGCCCTCACGTCCACTGAATTTGCATGTGCTGTATTAATTGACCATCAATGAAGTGAATGACTTTACACGCGTCAAATTATCACATGGGGTGGATCTTGGTACAAAATTGCGCCCGCCCGTGTACCCGCGTGTGCGTGCGAGGGAATGAGTGCGTGCGTGGCGTGCGTGTACATCTTCGCTTCGTGCATGTACCGCCAGTATGGCTCAGGGAGGACGAGTACATTCATCTGGAACCAGTAGCACGTCACTGTGATCAATCCAGGCAAGGAGGTCGCGACAACGCCTCCACATGTGCCACGTGGCTTCATGACCTGTAACATAGACACTGTGTAGCGTGCCATTGGTATTCTAATTTACGTGTTTTGCACATACTCGAAGTACTAGTAATTTACACGTGCATTGCACGCATCAGATTTTGCAACCAAATTATGAATATATACCACACTATAGCATGTAAGCTCTTAGTCATATATGCGTGATGTAGCCCTTCGTTTAATTCTTATAGTTCATCTCATTCAAAATCAAATTAGTTTTTATAAAAAAGCGAAGAACGCGTGAATAGGAAAAACATGGGATTATAGTGGAAAGTCGTCTTGAATCCTACAGGATTGTATGAGTGTTAGATTGTGCATAGAAAAAACGCAGAATTCTTTCAAAGAGGTTTGAGTGGATGGGATGTTTCCTATGAAATCTAGTGCAAATGAATCATATGGAAAAATTCCTATGGTTTACAATCCTACGAATCAAACAACCAAGATAGGAAAAATTCCTAATGATTAGAATCCTCCAAAATTCCTTTGAGAATCCTTTGAATCAAAGAAGCCGTTAATCTATTTTATGATTCATGGAATTGTGCGTTGTAAAGCATAAAGTAAAAACAAATAATGGCAATTCAACTAGAAAAAAGTTTGGGCAGTTATGATACGAAAGATTCTAGAACAAAAGAGAACCACTATTGTTTTGAGGTTTGTGCATTATGCTTAAGTTCAACCATTGAGTCTGCTAGATTGTACACGTGGCAAAATCCGGTGGGGGGCTAGAAGATGGTGTGAGGGACTGAGTGGAGGGAGACTATGAAGGAATGCACAAGTGCGAGATCGATATTTAGAGAGAGGGGGCAAACACGTGCGTTGTTGCACGCAGTGGCGGAGCCATGAAAAATAAATGAGCTAGGGGGGCAAGCATTGCTAATCCTTTATGAGGAGGGTCAATTCTTGAAATTAAACCTTTTGTCTAATGATCACATTCATATTAGCCTCGATATATAGTGATGTTAGCGGGGCAGGGCCCTTACTGTCCCCTGCCTTCGCCATTGTGCACACATCTGAGAGATGAAGCGGAAGGCATGGATGATGAGAGGGGGGCGTTGGATATATAATTAATGTGGGTGTATTAGCTATTTATGTTAATCCTATAGAGAGAGGTATAGATTGATCGATGTGGACATGGGAGAGGTATAGATTGATCGATGTGGACGTGGGAAAGAGGGTGGGACCTCACTGGATATATCGATTGATCGGTCTGCATGGAAAACTATGAAAGACCTAGCTATATACACACATACATAGAGGAACATCGATCGTTGCGCATGCACGCGTGAGAGATAAAGAATGCCCGGTATGAGGTAGAGGGGCATGTGTGTGGGTGTGTGCCTTCATGGGAGACCGACCTGAAGAAAAAGATTGCATGCGTGCGATAGATAATGCTGACTGGTAGTGTGTGTGCATGCATGCACGAGAGAAAGTTAGTGGTACAATTATAAAGAGAAGACTACTGTGTGGGTGTAAAATAATAGGTGAGGTCATAATCAATGTAAAGTTGAATTCAAATATTTGAATAAGATATCTTGATGTTTGAAACCCATGCATGCATGAATATAACGGAGATCTGCACTGTCTTCTTTGGAAACGAGCATGTTGTAATGTATACACATTGAACAAGGTCAGACTGATTTGAATTTGAGATACCGATGGCAAACATCATTTGCCCATGTCGCATCCGTGCATGTAATTGGTGATGATGGGCGGCTTTCGCATCACATATCTATATCTATACCCCTATATATATATTATATTATATATATTTTTATATTGTGTGCGGGTAACTTTAACTTTGAAAGATGGTCGTTGGATGAGGCGAATTCGATGGTCCAAAGATGGAAAATTTGAAAACTATTGGCCATTGGATATCATCTAGATTCCACCAGATTTCGCCACATGTATAATCTAGAAGACTCCATGGTTGAACTTAAGCATAATGCACAAACATCAAAACACAAGCACTTCTTATTTGTTCTAGAATCTTCCGTATCAGAATTGCCCAAATGTTTTTATACATGATTTGCCATTATTTGTTTTTACTTTATGTCTTACAACGCACAATTCCATGAATCTTAAAATAGATTAGCTTTCTTAAGAAAATTAGATGGTTTTGAATGAAATGAACTATAAGAATTAAACGAACATCTACATCATGCATATATGACTCAAAGCTTGCATGCCATAATGTGGTATTTATTCATAATTTGGTTGCCAAATCTCATGCATGCAATGCACGCGTACCTTACTCTAGTCTAAATGGTGTTTGTGTGTGTGTTGTGCGTGTTGAGGTGCAAATTGTCTTTTTTTTTGGGTACACGTTAAGCTTGTTCTTCCGAAATTTCAAGTCGCACCTTGTTATGCAGAAAATTGAAGCTAGCGTCTCTGTCTATCATGCTGCAAAACTCCCGCCTCTTCAACCCGCACCTTGTTAGCCCAAAATATTTAAGATATATCTTTGTCTCGTTGTGCTCCGACAACTCCCTCCTTCTCAACCCGCGCCTTGCTATTCCGAAATTACAACGCGCGCGAAAACTCCCACCTCTTGTGAAATCCGGACACGCAAAATGCCCATGGTACCCCTGAACCGAAAGAACCGCCTCAAATCGGTGGGGGGTACTTTCGTAACTTACCCCACATTTCAGACAAGCACGTCTCTAAGCCATGGTTCCCCACTGCCATCCCATCCGCCCACCCATTCGTACACCGAGGCCGCAAAAACCCGCGACGAAACCCCACACCCTGCTCCGTCCGCCACCCAGCCGGAGCTTCATCCCTGACGACGTCGTCCACAGCAACACCTCGACGTCCCTCATCCATCGTACCGGATGAGGATCCGTCGTCGATCTCATCGTCCCACCAGTTCAGCCACCCCGTCCTCCACCTCCAAGGAGCTGCCTCGATGTTCCCCTCGTCTTTCGCGCCACCTCCATTCCCATACCACCATCTTCACCTGCACCACCGGAAGAGCATCATCATCACCGTTTCCTCGAATGAAGCTGCGGCCTAATCAGCGCCACCAAAGAGGTTGTACACTAATCGCCGCATTTTCTTCTTGATTTGATCTCACGGTGCTGCCGGCGCTCGGTCCCAAGCCAACACGGCGCGGCTCCATCCACGGCGGCGTCGCCGGCCACTTCCTCCATGACATCGCTCCCTGGGCGACGACGTCCACATCAGTAGGAGCTGCTGCTGCTTTAGCTCTTGCTCGCGCTGCTGCTCTGCTCTTGCTCTCGGTCCCTTGCCTGGTCTGCTCTTGCTATTTCTCTTGCTTGCGCTACTGCTCTCACTCTTGCTCTTGCCTGCGATGTTGCTCCAATTGGGCTACACTTCAGTCGACTGAATCAACTTTTGGGTCAGTCGATTTCCAAGGGGTGGGCTTGCCAGGGTGATGGAAGAACCAGCCGCAGCGGAGAGGGGGGCTCGCCGGACAGGTACCCCACTATCTATCTTAGGGTTCAGGATGGGGGCGGTGGTCGCCGGCGGTGGCGTGGGGATCGCCCAAGAAAAAGCTCGGCACGGGGGGGCCTAGAGGGATGGCCGAGGCGGCGGCGGACCGGCGGTGGGGAGTGTTTTCAGGGCGGGCGGGGCGGCGCACCGCCGGCCGCGGGCGGCGGGGGGCTGCTGTTTGGTCGGTGGTGGCTGGCGGCTCAGGGGGGGTGGAGGTTGAAGATGAACCACAGGCCCTTGATTTCGTATCCGATGGCAGCAAAATTGCTTGACCGGAGATGAAAAAGTCAGTCGACCGACGTGTAGCCTCACCTTGCTAGTGCGTTCAGTTTCGACAGCAAAATTTAGTTTGGACAGTTAGGTTCAGTTTCGATAGTTAAGTTCAGTTTCGACAGTTAAGTTCAGAGATGAGCGGCTGATGTATTTTACATCTAGCACTTTGTGGTTATGTATCTTACGTCATCTATTGGAGATGCTATTAGAATTCCACTCAGGTTAACGTTGTTCGTTGTCTCTCTTGTCCTGCTTCAGCCTTAGCATCGTACAACTCACCGGAGCTGCTCCAACGACGAAACCCTCCATCACAGTGGAGCAGTACCTCGGGCTCCATCTCTAGATGCCTAAGATCTTCTTCCCCTCCTCCGACAGCAAAGTCAGCCGGAGCATCCTCACCGGCCAACCCAATCATGCTGAGATCGACATGGCTTCGCCAAAGAGGTTGTACACTTGTAGCATCTCTTTTTTACTCTACATGTTATATATATTGTCCACTAAGCACTCGTAGTAATGGGAAATACGATTATTTTATCCTACTATATGACAAGCAGTGAGGTACCAGGCAACTTAGCTATCCGTGATGGACTCTCTTGAATGCCATCATTATTTATCTCTGCGCGTTTGAGCTGTGCATTTGTCGATGGGCCTGGGAGTTGAGCTAGTATGGCAGTGGCCTGGGTCCAAATTAATAGAAGTAGCACAAAAACATTTTTTTAGTGTAGGATTTTCCTTGCTCAAGGCTGCCTACTAGAATCGCCAGTGCTTGAAAGGAAAAGTGAATGAAAAACATAGGAATTGGAAAGTTTCCTATGGTACTACTTTTCATGAATATGGTGCAAAGGAATGGAGCAAAGGAAAACTGTAGGATTTGTTCCTTTGGTGTCTCCTTGAAAGAAAAACCGTAGGAATTCTAATTTCCAATTCTCCTCCTTTTCATATTCCTATTCATCAAGCACAAGACTAAAAGATAGTATCATAATAGCATTATAACCGTATACTTTCTTATGGTTTGACTTAATCTCACCATGCTTTTTTGCATCCTGTGATCTTCCAATTGTTGTGAATCAAACACCCAGATTGGAAGAAATCCCGTGTTTTTAAATTCTCTGTTTTGCACGTGCATTCCTATCCTATTCCTGTCTATTTCCTATCCCTGCATTGTTGGAATCCTCAAATTCAAACAAGCCCTTACTCAATTACTTCTGTTACAGATATGTGTCAAAGAAAACCTTGTGTGGTTTGTCCTGCTCCTGCGGCGCTGTGTTCCACCCCAGCTCAGCTGCTCCAATGATGGAAGGGTTCACCACAGTAGGGATCCGCTCTCCAGACTGTCTTTCGCCGCCTCAGATCTTCTTCGCCGCCGCCGGCAGCCATGACAACTGCATTACCATCATCAACTGAGCAGATGACCTTGAGAACTACACGGGTCCGCAAGAGAGGTTGCACTCTTCCGTGTCTGCTTATGTTATGCGTCGCTTGATATGATGACATGCTACATTATCGTCGTTGTCGGTGTCAAAACCGGCGGATCTCGGGTAGGGGGTCCCGAACTGTGCGTCTAGGCGGATGGTAACAGGACACAAGGGACACGATGTTTTTACCCAGGTTCGGGCCCTCTCGATGGAGGTAAAACCCTACTCCTGCTTGATTAATATTGATGATATGGGTAGTACAAGAGTGGATCTACCACGAGATCAAGGAGGCTAAACCCTAGAAGCTAGCCTATGGTATGATTGTTGTAATGGTTGTTCGTCCTACGGACTAAAACCCTCCGGTTTATATAGACATCGGAGAGGGCTAGGGTTACACAGAGTCGGTTTCAATGGTAGGAGATCTACATATCCGTATTGCCAAGCTTGCCTTCCACGCCAAGGAAAGTCCCATCCGGACACGGGACGAAGTCTTCAATCTTGTATCTTCATAGTCTTGGAGTCCGGCCGATGATGATAGTCCGGCTATCCGGACACCCCCTAGTCCAGGACTCCCTCAGTAGCCCCTAAACCAGGCTTCAATGACGACGAGTCCGGCGCGCATATTATCTTCGGCATTGCAAGGCGGGTTCCTCCTCCAAATAGTTCATAGAAGATTGTGAACACCAGGGTAGTGTCCGGCTCTGTAAAATAAATTCCACATACCTCCATAGATAGAATAATATGTACACAAGTTCAATCTGCAGACGTATTTTGTGGCGTGATGTCACACCACTACCAAGCCCTTACTTTGAATCGTTTTTATTATACCACCTCAGCGCGTTTAGCGAAGCGGTATCCTTGGCACGTCTCATCGAAGCAGAGATCGTGTTCCCCTTATTCCGGGATTCTCATCAATACGGACGTGGGTAACCCAACCGCGCCATTGATTGTGGCGCTTGGGAGATAAGCGAGTTTTACCAGGCCGGCGGGACGCATAGTTTTCGTCAGCCCATATATAATGGGATAAGGATCCACCTTTTTTACCTACGCCTTCTTCCTCCTTTGCTTATTCATCTCCGCGCACTCGAGCTCCAGCGCCCAAGTCCGCACATCTCACCTCAACCTTCTCCAACCATGTCCGGAGCGGGAGGCAAGTGGATGGCCTCCTCCGTTATGGAGGGACACATCGAGAAGCTGCGCGGCGCCGGATACCTGTCCAGCGACATCGCACACCGGCTGCCCGACGAGGGGCAGCTCATCCCCACCCCCAGGCCCCATGAGAGGGTCATATTTCTTCCCCACTTCCTCTGCGGACTGGGCTTCCCACTTCACCCCTTCGTCCGGGGGCTCATGTACTACTACGGCCCGGACTTCCATGATCTGGCGCCAAACTTCATCCTTAACATCTTGGCGTTTATCGTCGTGTGCGAGGCCTTCCTCTGCATTCAGCGCCACTTCGGCTTGTGGCTAAAGACCTTCAATGTCAAGCCGAAGGTGGTGAAGGGCGTCCAAGCGAAGTGCGGAGGCGCCATGGTGGGCAAAATGCCCAACGTCACTTGGCTTGAGGGTGCCTTCGTGGAATCCATCAAAGGGTGGCAATCGGGGTGGTTCTATATCACCGAGCCGCGCGACCCTAAATGGGCAGCGGCCCCCGAGTTCAGATCTGGTACCCCCATGCAGCTCACCTCCTGGAAAGAGAAGGGCTTTCTATGGGGTAGTTCGGAGGAGCTGACCGGACTCCAGTCCTGTCTCCAGACCCTGGTGAACAAGAAGTTTAAGCTTGTCAATGTGATCCAGGTCATGCTCGTCCGCCGGATTCTCCCCTGCCAGCAACGGGCCTTCAATTTGTGGGAGTTTGATCCGGCACAGCACCGACCTTGAGCGGGCTCTTTGACACGACGTACGAAGCAGCCTAGAGGGTGCTGTTCAAGGGCGGAGAAGCCCCCGCATCCGCAACTGAAGATCGCGGATTCAGCACGCAGTGCCCGGCCGGCGAGGTAAGCTCTGTTATCCTTTATGGGACACTCATTTCTTTCATAGTCTGACTCTATGTGGGATCTAAACTCCCAATGCCTTTAACAGGACTGGTAGAAGACGTCCGGACAGGTTAACTGTCCGGCTCCCCTTCCAGAAGATCCAGCGGACACCCGTTTGACGGGGCTGCTGGTCCCGACACTTTACGTGGTGCCGGAGAAGAAGGCCAAGAAAAAGGCCACGGGAACCCGAAGGAGTTCTCGGCGCCAGGTGGTGTCGGACTCATCGTGTGATGACTCCGAGGCGGACACCTCCCCCGAGGAGGAGGAGAAAGAGGCTTCTACCCCAGCGGGGCGAGAGAAGAAGAGGAAGGCCTCCCCAACGAGGGCGGCCGAAGGGTCGAAGAAAGGACGGACCCTTCCTCTGGACTGCTCCGCCAACGCCAACGACGGCGACGAGGAGTGGCCCTCCAGGGCCAAGCCCCTGGCAAGATCGTAAGTGTCCGAATTCCTGGGTGATTTATAATTTTCTCTTTTTGTCACGTGGTGTCCTTCTAATGCCGCATACAACCTGTAGTCCGGCCAAGGACGATCTTCCCGCTTCGTCGAGCGGGTCCTTCGCTACGTCGGATATGGATTCCCTGCCGACCGCCTCCACCCCTCGTGACGCTGATGACGCCGAGGTGGGATCCTAGGAGGGGACCCGCCAGGAGGGGGAGGCTCCAGAGGTGCCACAAGGCAACCTCCAGGACTTCACACCGGACTCCGCACCGGAGCCTGCAGTGGTTCCGGAGTCCGGCAGGCGGCCCCTTCGTAAGAAGGGCAAGACTGTGACACCGCCGGCCTCCGTCCAACCGAAGGTGCCGGATAACTTGTTGGAGGCGCTCAACGGCGCTTCCATCGAGGAAGAACACTGCACTATCATGAGTGCGGTGATTCAGAAGGTTCAGTTTGCCAAGAGCGGGCTGACCGAAGCCTGCAGCAGCCTTCTAACCGGCTTTGAGGTAAGAAATTTAAAATATGTAATATAATACCACATAGACAGTAGCCCCTGATGCTCAGTTCGGTGTTCGGAAAGAAAAGCCGGACTGAGGATCTAAAAAGATGTACGCAGGAGGTCTAAAAAATATGTCAATATGGGATTGCAGGCTGCACTGCTGACCTCTGCCGCACTGACTGCGGAGGTCGATGCTTTCAAGCAGAACCTCGAGCGGTCCGAGAGTGAGCTCGGCCGTGCCAAGAAGCAACTCGAGGACAAAGAAGGTGAGTAACACCGTATTAAATTTGTACCTTACAGAAAAGTATTTTGGTTGCAAGAGAAATAACAAGGATAACGTGGGTACTCCAGGGGCCACGAACAAGGTGGCGACCCTGAAGGAGGCCGTGTCCGCGACCAAACGCAATGCGGCCGCGGAGCGAGCCGAGCGAGAGAAGCAGGAGGCACGGGTGGTGGAATTGCAACAATAGCTCCAGGCTCTCATGGAAAAGCATGAGAGTTTGGAGCGTGACTCGAAGACTCGAGAGTCCGAGCTTGCATCGGCTCTTGAGAGTGCCAAAGCCGCTAAGGCCGAAGCCCACAAGGCCCTCCAGGAAATCGAGGTGGTGAAGAAAATAGCGGCGGGTAAGGCATTTTTCATGCAAAGCAAGCATGTGAATGTGAATTACCTGTTACTTACCCGAATTCGGAGCTCTCCAGGAGCGTTTGCAGATCTGCCTCGCAGCGTGTCCGATGCTGCCGCTTTCTACCGGGCCGAGGAGGGGAGCTCGACGGAGAAGGTCTTCTGGTCTCAGTATGCTGAGGCCGGACATTCGGTGCCCCTTAGCGACCAGCTGAAGCAGCTGGTCGAGCTCCACAAGGTAGCCGAACCGGCCATGAAGGGCCTCATAGTTTGGCTATGGCCCAAGGAGGCCATGCCTGGGAGCTACTTCGGCCTGGTGCGGTGGCTGGTGGATGCGTGTCCCTGGGTGGAAGTCATCAAGCACTCCGCCTGCATTGAAGGTGCCCGTCGGGCCCTTGCCCGTGCAAAAGTGCACTGGGGCAGGATGGACGCTGAGAAGCTTTTGACGGACGTGCCGCCGGAGGGCAAGGAGTATCGTACACCCAAAATGTATTATAAGAGTGTCCTAAAGGGTGCCCGCATGATTGCGGGTGAGTGCTCCAAAGATGTAATATTTGAATAGACTCGCAATGTGTTATCCTGTGCGCTGAAAACTTTGTTCATATGCGCTAAGCAACGCTTATTAATTTAAAATATTACCTTCTGTGCGGCCGTTTATCAAATCTGAGAGATGGCAAGTCGTCGGCTTCAGCCCCCATGCCACGAGTGCTGGGGTGTTCGGGATAAACTTGAGCGCTCTTGTTCCCATTGTTGGGTCCATCTAGGGAGGTGCTCAACACAACGAATGAGGCAACCGGACTTATAATGCTTGAACACTCTCACTTAGCCATAGAATTCTATAATTTTAAATTTCGGCGAAGCCCCTAGTGTTCGGAAGACCGAGTTCGGGGCGCCATCCATGCCTGGGCCGGACAAAGCCGGTTCCTCGCTCTAAGCGGCACAAGTCTTTAGGGACTCGAAAAGACCTCTCGAACAGCGACCAGCTCTCGCCTTATCGTGACGGTCAGTTTTAGCTTTCTCCACTGAGGCGCTCGCCCAGCTCAATCGGGGCGCAATCGCAGTGGTTCTCCCAGTGCTACCTTAGCCGATAAAACGGAACCTAAGGTACCAAAACATGGGAGCCGGACAAACCCAACTATTGACCCAAGACATGATTCGGAGCCGATGCATATAATGCTATAAGTTCGGGGTGTCGCACTTGTGAAAGTGTTCGGACTTATCACACCATAATGCGGGGAACTTAAGCCCCTGGTGTATTCAGCCGTACCAAAGTGTACGGATGCAAGATGTCGTAAATGAACATATATATAAGAAAGAAATTAAATTATAAGCGAAAAGCGATGCATTGTTTATTCAAGGAATTCTGCGATGAATGCAGAATGATACAAATAGTGTGGTAAGCAAGGGGTAAGACTATTAAACATGTCCCCCTCCGGGGGTAGGCTACGGAATGGTGTATGAAAACGGATTTAATGCTCGTAATGGAGACCACCTGGATACTCGCCGTAGCCCTTCTTCTCCCCTGGCTGTTGCATCGTGTGTTTGGCAGGTCTACTGCCGGACAGGGCCTCTGGTGAACGGAGTCCTATGCATAAGAAAAAGGAAAAAAAAGAGCCACACACTTGGGAGCCCCTGGTGCGGTTAAGCCGCATACTGGTCCTGTGGTGGCCGTGCCCCTCCCCCTATGCCCATGGTATCTCCAGAGCGTAATGATGTACGCGAGGGACCAGTCTTGAAATTTGGCGGGGGCTGGGGTTGGGGCCGCATTGCTACGCGTGCTCGGAACGTGCCAGGTGGTCTTGTTGTAGGTTACTCCGGGCGCGTTTGGTCGTGTCCGGTCGCTTAACGGCCGGACTCGAAAGTTTCCTTAAGAGGCTGCTCTGTACTTTTGTCGCGAGAGCCGCTGTGTGTTCCTCCGTTCGGAGGGAGCGTTCAGTATTTCCATTGACCGTGATGACTCCTCGAGGGCCTGGCATCTTGAGCTTGAGGTATGCGTAATGCGGCACCGCGTTGAACTTTGCAAACGCGGTCTGTCCGAGCAGAGCATGATAGCCGCTGCGGAACGGGACTATGTCGAAGATTAACTCCTCGCTTCGGAAGTTATCCGGGGATCCGAAGACCACTTCCAGTGTGACCGAGCCTGTACAATTGGCCTCTACACCTGGTATGACGCCTTTGAAGGTCGTCTTTGTAGGTTTAATCCTTGAGGGGTCTATGCCCATTTTGCGCACTGTATCCTGATAAAGCAGGTTCAGGCTGCTACCTCCGTCCATCAGGACTCTGGTGAGGTGAAATCCATCGACGATTGGGTCTAAAACCAATGCGGCGAATCCACCATGGCGGATACTGGTGGGGTGATCCCTTCGATCAAAAGTGATCGGGCAAGAGGACCATGGATTGAACTTCGGGGCGACTGTCTCCATCGTATATACGTCCCTAAGTGCACGCTTCCGCTCCCTCTTGGGTATGTGGGTTGCGTATATCATGTTTACCGTCCGCACTTGTGGGGGGAAACCCTTCTGTCCTCTATTGTTCGGCGGCCGGGTCTCTTCTTCGTCATCGCTATGCAGCCCCTTGTCATTGTTTTCGGCAATTAACCTGCCTGCCTGCTTAAATACCCAACAATCCCTGTTGGTGTCATTAGCTGGCTTTTCGGGGGTGCCATGTATCTGGCAAGAGCGGTCGAGTATTCGCTCCAAATTGGACGGACCCGGAGTAGTTCTTTTGAATGGCTTTTTCCGCTGACCAGGTTTGGAGCCTCTGAATCCGGCATTAACTGACGTATCCTCAGTGTTATCACCGTTAACACGGTGTTTGTTTTTGTTGCGACGCGACCTGCCATTGCGGTCCTTGTTATCCGGACTGCCAGAATTTTTGCTGAGGTTGTTACTGTGGGCTAGCCAGTTGTCCTCTCCCGCGCAGAAGCGGGTCATTAGTGATGTGAGGGCTGCCATGGATTTTGGCTTTTCCTGTCCTAGGTGCCGGGCCAGCCACTCGTCGCGGATGTTATGTTTAAACGCTGCGAGGGACTCTGCATCCGGATAGTCGACGAGTTGGTTTTTCTTTGTTAAGAACCGTGTCCAGAACTGTCTGGCCGATTCGTCTGGCTACTGAATTATGTGGCTTAGGTCATCGGCGTCTGGTGGTCGCACATATGTGCCCTGGAAGTTGTCAAGGAATGCGGCTTCCAGGTCCTCCCAACACCCAATTGACTCTGCTGGCAAGCTGTTAAGCCAATGCTGAGCTGGTCCTTTAAGCTTGAGTGGGAGATATTTGATGGCGTGAAGATCGTCACCGCGGGCCATGTGGATATGAAGGAGATAGTCTTCGATCCAAACCGCGGGGTCTGTTGTGCCATCATAGGATTCAATGTTCACGGGTTTAAACCCTTCAGGGATTTGATGATCCATTACTTCATCTGTGAAGCATAGTGGGTGTGCGGCGCCTCTATATTGGGCAATATCATGACGTAGCTCAAGCGAGCTTTGTCTACTGTGTTCGGCCCGGCCAGAGTTGCTGTATCCGGCATGACGGTAGTCTTCGTGCATCGTGGGGCGCCCACATGATCCGTAGATCGATCTTGATTGTCTTCCCTTGTCCTCCAATATGTCTCGCAAGTCCTCCGCATTCCCCCGTGGCTTCGTACTTTTGGAGCGGTGCCGGGGTACGGTTCTGGCGGAGGGTCTAGAGGCCTCTCTGTCGCCGCCACGAGGTGGTCGGTCTATCGTATTGTGCGCTAGTGATGAAGGTTTATATGCCTTCTCCTCTAATCGGGGGAGCAACTTGCATTTTGGGTAGCTTTTGGAGGGGCGTTCGAGTTCATGCTCTTCGGCCGCAAGGACTTCGGTCCATCTGTCGGCCAGCAGGTCTTGATCAGCTCGAAGCTGTTGCTGCTTTTTCTTTAGGCTGTTCGCTGTGGCCATTAGCCTGCGTTTAAAACGCTCTCGTTCGACGGGATCCTCGGGCACGACGAATTCGTCGTCGTTGAGGCTTGCCTCGTCTCCGGAGAGAGGCATGTAATTATCATCCTCTACCTCTTCGTCTGCCACTCTCTCGTGAGGGCTGGCTTCCCCGTCCTCCTGTGCTGAATCTTGCTAGAGGGGGTTGTCTTTGGCACTCTCTGGGGTGTTATTATCTCCGGTGCCGGAATCTCCATTCTTGCTGTGGCGGGATTTAGAGCGATGCCGCTGACGCCGACGCTTGGGCTGTTTCTTAGAGGAGCCTTCCTCTGCTGCATCCTCGCCGTTCCCATCCTTTGGGATGTCCACCATGTATATGTCGTATGACGAGGTGGTCTTCTAGTGCCCTGTAGGCGCTGGTTCTTGGTCGTCTCCGGCATCGTTGTCCATACCATCGATGTCTTCGAAGTCGTAATCTAGCATGTCGGTTAGATCGTCGACAGTGGCTACAAAGTGGGTGGTGGGTGGGCTTTGAATTTCTTAGTCGTCCGCATCCCAACCATCCTGACCGCAGTCTGGCCAGGGCTCTCCTGATAACGAGAGATACTTTAGCGAATTCAGGATGTCGCCAAAGGGTGAGTGCTGAAAGATGTCCGCGGCGGTGAACTCCATGATCGGCGCCCAATCAGATTTGATTGGTAGGGGCGCAGGAGGTTAGGAGTCTGGCGAGGAGTCCGGCACCTAGGAATCATGAGCTTTTCAAGGGACAAGGTCAGTATTCGGCTCCATCGCCGTAGAGGTTGCAGCCTCCGAGGCGGTGTCTAGCCACCCGTCCTCGATCTGCGCAGTAGGCTCCGAACTATGGGTCGGAGCGGACTCATGTGCGGCCTCCAGGGCACTGTCCGGCAGTAGAGCTAAATCATGCCGATCGTGACAGTGCGGCGCGCTCGGCTGTGGCTTGAATCCGTCAAAGATCAAGTCTCCACGGATGTCAGCCGTGAAGTTTAGACTTCCAAATCTGACCTGACGGCCAGGGGCGTAGCTCTCGATCTGCTCCAGATGGCCAAGCGAATTGGACCGCAGTGCAAAGCCGCCGAATACGAAGATTTGTCCGGGGAGAAAAGTCTCACCCTGGACTGTGTCGTTGTTGATGATCGAAGGAGCCATCAAGCCTATCGGTGACGACACAGAGGAAATCTCAATGAAAGCACCAATGTTAGTTTCAAAACCGGCGGCTCTCGGGTAGGGGGTCCCGAACTGTCCGTCTAGGCGGATGGTAACAGGAGACAAGGGACACGATGTTTTTACCCAGGTTCGGGCCCTCTCGATGGAGGTAAAACCCTACTCCTGCTTGATTAATATTGATGATATGGGTAGTACAAGAGTGGATCTACCAGGAGATCAAGAAGGCTAAACCCTAGAAGCTAGCCTATGGTATGATTCTTGTAATGGTTGTTCGCCCTACGGACTAAATCCCTCTGGTTTATATAGACACCGGAGAGGGCTAGGGTTACACAGAGTCGGTTACAATGGTAGGAGATCTACATATCCGTATTGCCAAGCTTTCCTTCCACGCCAAGGAAAGTCCCATCCGGACACGGGACGAAGTCTTCAATCTTGTATCTTCATAGTCTTGGAGTCCGGCCGATGATGATAGTCCGGCTATCCGGACACCCCCTAGTCCAGGACTCCCTCAGTCGTGTTCACCTATTAGACTCCGAGTCAGGTCCAAACTAATGTTGAAACTTGAGTTTTTAAATGGTTGTGAGGTACATATTGGGGCAGCAATCAGTACTATCTGTCTACTTCTGGTTAATCTCCGGTGTCTAATATGAGTTTCATGTTGGGTGCAAACAAACATTAAAGGATCCATTATCTGTATTTTTTAACTAAAGCTATTATCTGCCTGCTATCATTAGTTTTGGGTCTGTCCACAGTTTGCTACCATCACTCTGGATTTGTGCATGCACTCCTTACATAATCTCACTATGTTTTATTCCTGATCATGTAGAGAAAAAGAGACGAGCCATGCGTGGCAATAAAATTTCATGCAGACATCATTCCATGGTGGGCGCAAAGGCAGCCCCCCCCCCCTCCACCCATTTCGGATCGTAATCAAGAGGAAGATAACTGTTCTGAGGGGGATTCAGAAGGAGAAGACCACTCCTATTTACCCCATGAGGTCTTCGCTCTAACTTGGCATGCTGATGTTGGTAATATCATGCATATGGTGCCTTGCATTGCTTACTGTATACATTAAAGATGTCATCTGCTTAGTTTAGACATGCTTTGTGTCAATGCCATCTGTTTTGTTTCTTTATCGTATATGTGAATCATGCAATGCCATCTTGTCTAGCCAGGCATCATATATGTGAATTTTGCAATGCCACCCTGGTTAGCCAGTCATCTTATATGTGAATTATATCATGCCATCATTTTTTTATTATGTGTCAAATTTGTCAACAATTTTAATATATTTAAATACTCTTCCTGTGCATCAGCCATTCGGCACGGTCATGGAAAAATCTGGAGTGGAAACAAGGTCTTCAGAGCAGAAAATGCTATCTGACGAAGCGCATGTCTTGCTGGTTACCGATAGCTCCTCAGAGGAGGATTCAGAGACAGATAACCAGTCATATTTCCCCCCTGAGGTGCATGCCCTAACTTGGCAGGGTTATGTTACTCATATCGTGTGTATGGTATCTTGCATTGCTATGTTATTTGCTTAGTTTAGACATGCTTTGTGTGAATGCCACCTGTTTAGTGTCTAATTACCATATATGTGAATTATGCAATGCCATCTTGTTGCAAGACATTATATATGTGAATTATGCAATGTTATCTTGTTGCAAGGCATTATGTATGTGAATTATGCAATGCCATGCTGTTTAGGCAAGCATCATATATGTGAATTATATCATGCCGTCCTTTTTTTGTATTTCTCATTGTTTTTGTCGACAATGTTTGTATATTCGACTGCTCTTCCTGTGCATCAGCCATTTGAATTGGTGATGGAGAAATCTGGAGTGAAAACAAGGTCTTCAGAGCAGACAATGCTACCTGCTGAAGCAGATATCTTGTTGGTTACAGATAGCTCTTCAGAGGACGATTCAGAGGCAGATGACCAGTCCTATTATCCCCCTGAGGTGTATGCTCAAACTTGGCAGGGTTATATTACTCATATAATGCATATGTTGTATTGCAATGCTTATTTTTTACATCATATACACAATATTGAATGCCATCTCCTTAGTTGACACATCATATATGCAATTGCCCTCTGCTCACTTCCTTCGTATATAAATCATATATTTGAATTATGTCATGCCATGATGTTTACATAGACAGCATGTATCTGAATTATGGCATGCCAACCCATTTTCTAAATACATAATATAGTTATATCATCTCATCCTGTTTACATAGTCATCATATTTTAAATTATGGCATTCTATCCGTGAATTATATCATGCCATCATGTTTCCATCGACGGCATGTTTGTGATTTATGGCATGCCAACACTTTAATAGACACATCGTATAGTTATATCATGTCATCCTGTTTACATAGTCATCATATTTTGAAGTATGTCATTCTATCCTGTTTAGTTAGCCATCATACATGTGAAATTGTGTCATGCTATCCTGTTTAATTAGCCATCATATATGTGAAATTATGTCCTGCTATTCTGTTTTCTTAGACAACATAAATGTGAATTATTTCATGCCCTGTTTTCTTCCCTACTATCCATTGCACCTGTCTATCTTACAATGTCTGTACATTCAATTACTTTTCTTGTTTATCAGCCATTTCAATTGGAGGGAGTGATGGCAGTATCTGTGGGAGTAAAAACATGGTCTTCAGAAAAGATCGTGCTACCTGTCGATGCAGATAGAACCACGGTTGACTTACCCAAGAATCATCCCCGCCACACATAACCAACACTCATGCAGATTGTACCCCTACCCAGTTGGACAGAGAACCAGCTACACCCCTTCTAACCCCAACCCCAGCAGATAGACACCCAGTTCCCGTTGACATAGCACCGTCTCCACCACAGAGCACCCAAACACGAGCAGTTAGTAAGGCAACTGCAGTGCCCAAATCACGAGGACCACCACTCCGAACCCGAAGTCAACGCTTAAATCAGCAGAAGAATTGTTCTCAGGTCAGGTTCCGTAGCTATGGTTCATACTACTTTGCTCTTGCATCACTGTATTTACTGATACCAAAAAAAATTCAAATTTGAAGGATGCAATTGAAACTCCAATGGCGCGACAGGTATGTTTTAAACCTGTTTCTTCAACGTGTTTGGCTGTTTGCTGTTGTAACTTGCTCTATGTTGATTTCAGTTTCAATTGAATAAACAGTTATGTTCTCATGCCATGCACATTACAAGTGTTGTTATTGCTGTGTAGTTTCCCACACTTATATTCTGTCTATGTTACTTTGTCTTAAATAGATATGATTCGAACTGTATCTATCTTGATTTGGCAACATAAACTAGAATGATATAGACCATACGGTGACCATACTACATAGATATATGTTTGTTTCATGTTGTTATCCTGTCCACCTTACTACTGAACTGGTTTACCAAAATGAGTTTCATATACTACATTGTAAACCGGAGATGTGTTTGTTTGTTTCCCTTTTAGAATGCGGATAAAATATTGGAGAAGAGTACCTTGTTATGCAATGGTAAAGGAAGTAATGCAGATAAGGTTCAAGATAGTGAGACATCCCTGTTGGTCTCCAAGAAAGCTGATAAAAACTATATCGAGGACACTGAGACAACCCCAAAGTCCTGTCTTAATGTAATGTTCTAGTTACTGGCTACCACTGCTGGCACCAGCTCTTCGAACTTGTTGCCTGAATCAGTTCGGCTTCTTGAGTCTCAACTTCAAGTTGAAAGACATCGATCAGATGTTATGCGACAGGAAGCCGAAGGACTGAGGAAGTCCCTGCAGAATTCAGATGCATACTTTCTGGTGCAACAACAGGCGCTGGAGGACTTAAGCGCCAAACAAGAGAAAGTTAATAAGCTTGCTAAGCATCTTGCCAGCACTATGGGTACCCAGGATATTGTTTCTTGAGCTCTTCTGAAGTGGTTTCAGTTCTGGACTTGTTTTGCTGCGGCGTTTATATGCTGCTGTGTTCCCTATATTTGCACTGATGGCGAACTTTGATGCCCAGTGGATGCAATATGTGTAATAGCCGTGATAGCCTAGTGTAAGTTGCTTGCTTATTTGTTTCCTTGTTGTCTTGTTTATTTGTTTTCTTGTAGTCAGTGCAGTTCTTTTTCTGCAGTTTGCTAGTGACTGCAATAACCTATTTTTTAAAACTAGGCCACAATATTCATGGGCTAATATTTACAATAGTGACACTACACCTACGGGCCGTAGAAACATTGGGCCTTCTACGGGTCGTATAAACAGTGGGCCTTCCACATGCCGTAGAAACAATGGGCCTTCTACGGGCCATATCATCAATGGGCCTTATACGAGCAGTATGATCGATTGGCCAAACATGGGCCAATAACAGGCCGCATTATGGCCGTAAACGGGCTAGAGTTGGAATCGTCCGTTCATGGGCCGACATAACGGGCCATCGTTAATAGGTCGTATTTCATGATGCTATGAAAACGGTCCAACGTGTTAACGGACCACAAACGGGCCGAATGTAACCACGGGCTGAATTTGGCCCATAAGCAGAAAATGACAGTAACAGGTCGTAAGTAAACGAATGCTGGAAATGAGCCCAAGAATAAATGGGCTCTGAGAAGGCCGAAAGATAACATGGGATGGAAACGGCCCAACGGAATAACGGGCCCTTAATGGGTATAAAGTGATACACTGTTCATTACGGGCCAGTTTCACCACGGGCCGTTAATGGGTGTAAAGTAATACACTGTTCATTACGGGCCAGTTTCACCACGGGCCGTTAATAGGCCAAGAGTTACATAGGGCCTCATATGGGTCGAAAGACGTCATGGGCAATACATGGGCCAGAAGTGAAAACGGGCTGGAATCATATTGGGTGGCCCAGATGAGGCTACTGGGCCTAATTTGGATAGGGCGTAACAGGCCTTGGGTTAGCGGGATGTAAATGGGCTATATGCGAACAGGCCATTAACAGGCTTTACATGGGGCCGGCCCGCCACCTTTTGACCAAGTCAAATGGGCCGGCCTTTTCACAGGAATGGGCCTCTGTTGGGCCGTGCCACGTGTCGACGTATCATAGGCGCCTTCTGTCAGGACCCCGACTCAATGTATCATCGATCTAGCCTGTAACACCTCATATCACTTTGTGGCCTCACGCACGGTATCCCCACGGGTGTCGCCTTACCTTTGCCCGGGACCGTTTGCGCCTTTTGGCACACGTATATGATAGTGTCGCTAGCATCTATATGAAAAGGAGCCCGGGCTGACATGGCTAGTTGTAAACCCAAAGTGGCACAGACTTACAGGGACAGGCATCCATGACCCAGCATCGAACGTGTCGGTCATCAGCAAGTAAGTTCCGGGCTGTAGCACTGGGCTAGCAGGACTCCGGTACTCAATGCATGACATTTCCCCGAAGGGACAGACACAGGAACGACGAAGGACACATGCCGGCCAGCCCAGTGTTCCGGAGCAGTAGCAAGCTACCGTGGCTCAGTGGAATTACTAGGAGACATTTCCCGGTAAGAGAGGCTACTAAAGATAAACAACTAGATAGTCAGATCCCACACATACCAAGCATTTCAATCATACATACAATATGCTCGATATGTGCAAATACAACAAGGCATCACAACATGACTCTATGACACAAGTACTTTATTTAAAGGCTCAGAGAGCCGTACATAGCATACACACAAGTACGGGTCACACGACCCAGCATTCAAGTCATACAGTCATACAAACCAGCAGCGGAAATAACTTGTCTGAGTACAGACAACGAGTAAAATAAAAGAGGCTTGGAAAGCCTAGCTATACTACGTGGTCCTTCACAAGCTCAGGGTCACCACCTGGGTCTTTAGCCTACTCGTTGATGTCAACGTCTACATAAAACCCATCAGAAGGGGTTGCAGCGTCTTCTGTAAAAATGTAAATTATAGCAACATGAGTACAAAGGTACCCAGCAAGACTTACATCAGATCCTACATACATGCACATTATCAAGAAGGGTTGGTGGAGTTATTGCAGCAAGCCAGCTTTGACTTTTGGCTAAACTATCCTACGAGACTCCAACTTGACATGGTTTGCGCACACGAGTCCACTACTCACCACTCAATACACTACCGAGGATCCACCTCCGTCTTCCTACGGAAGAGCCATCCTCGGCACTCACGCTTATCTGGAGGCTTTTAGTAGTTTCCATTTACTTGTCTATGAACTGTATAGGCAACCAAGTAGTCCTTTACCGCGGACGCGGCTATTCGAATAGATTAGGTTAACCCTGCAGGGATGTACTTCTTCATACACGCTCTCACCACTTACCGTCGTTTACACGACATGTACTCGGCAACCTTCAAGCGGAAGCCCAACGTGGGTGTCGGCCACGACCTACCTAAACACCTAAGTCTCTAGTCCAGGTTTATCGCCTATTTGGGTTCCATCCATGAGGAGATCCGGCCGAAGTTTCGCTCACGGCCCCAAACGATGTGAACAGGGTTCCCGAGATACCAAACGGGCATCCGGTACACCCGGCCACGTACCTACCGCATCACAGCCCACCCCTACGGTCAGCGCTGTCCACGGCCTCCAGTAGGCTACAAACACCAGAAACTACTTGCAACTCCTGGACAGAAGACTAGGATGAATAAGAAGCCGAGAGGGTCCATTGGTTTCGGGCCCAATGCATGGTAGTAGCTGAATCTTAAATCACACATACAGATCTCAGTGCTTAAGGACGGCCTCAATGAAACAACCCACCATGTACTCCTACATGGCCTCTCATCGATACCTTTACCAAATCGTGTTCACCACACCACTCTCAACTGATATGATCATTTCACCCTAGCCCATCACCCAGATGAACCAGACCTGACACGACTCTAAGCATAGCAGGCATAGCAAGGTAGGAACAACACATACATATGGCTCAAGCAACTCTTACACATGCTAGTGGGTTTCATCTAGTTACTGTGGCAATGACAGGTCATGCAGAGGAAATGGGTTCAACTACCGAGCACACAGCAGTTTGAAACGCGTTGTCTTAATGCAGTAAATGAGAGCAAGAGCGAGAACATGGGATTGTATCGATATGATCAAACGGTTGGTTGCTTGCCTGATGGGTCGATGCACTGATACGGTTCTTCGCTAGGGTAATCACGGTACTCCTCGGAGGCAGAACCTGCCGCAAAGAACACCAATACATAGCCATCACCAAACAATGTGCGACAATATGATGCATGCATGAAACATGGCAATATGAGTGTGTTGGGCTAGTGCAACTAAGACCAGAAGGGTTTGAACCAATTTGAACCAAAGATTCAAATTTCAAACTCATACATGGCCCTTTAAAGTGTTTTATCTTGTTCTGCATTAAACATCAAGTTAACTTGTTTAATCATGCATGGAAACAGTACAGGTGGATAGATTGGATTTTTCTGATCATTTTTCATATATAACTTGTCTGATTTGGAGTTACAGATTAAAAGTTATAAATTTTTGAAGTTTAACTATATTCTGGAATTTCCTGATTTAATTTAAATCCAGAAATATAATTATTGCGCCAGCACGACGTCAGCATGACGTCAGTGGTCAACTGCGGCTGGCTGAGGTCAAACCTGACGTGTGGGGCCCACACGTCAGTGACAGAGGGGTTAAACAGGGTTAAATTAATCCTAATTACTAATTAGTGGCGCTGGGGCCCACTGGTCAGTGTCAGGGGGTTAACTAACAGTGGTTAGCGCTGATGATGTCCACCTGGCTGACGGGGCCCACGCGTCAGTGACCCTGGGGGGGTCAAACCCCAGGTCGGACAAGTCAAACCCCACCGGCGACATGACGCCGGCGAGGTCCGAGACGGCGGCGTGAAGCGGGATCGCGCTACAGGGCACGGGCGAGGCTGTGCTTGGGCTCGTTGGAGAGCCCTTGCTCCCGCGCGTCGAACGGTGGTGGTGGCCGTGCTTGAGGTGGCCGGAGTCGACGGCGGCGAGCTCGGCTGCGGCCGCCGGAGTTCGGTCGTGCACGGAAACGGGGTTAGAGCTCGAAGGCGAGCGAAGCGAGGCGCTAGGGATGCTCTATGGAGCCTTACGAACTCGTTGGACTCGCCGGGGTGACCAAATGGTCACCGGAGCTGCGTCGACGGCGAGCTCGGCGACGGCGGAGGTTCGGCCGTGGTGGGGAGGAGGCTACGGTGAGGGAACGAGGGGGAGAAGAGGGGGAAACGGTGGCGTAGCTCACCGCGGTTGCAGTGGGCGTCGAAGCGGGCTCGGGGACGCGCTGGAGACGGCGAATTCGACAGCGATGATGGTCGGAGCCCGAAGAGGGGAACGGCGACATGGCGGCGATGCAGGGCTTCCGGAGGCCCGTGGAGCGGTGGGGAGGAAGAGGGGGTTGTGGCGGAGCTTCTGAGCTAGTCGGGGGAGCGAGGGGTGGCCGGAGACGGCTGCTAAGGCGAACGGCGGCGACGGTGGTGTTCGGCCGTGAGAGAGAGAGCGAGGGAGAGGAGGGAAGAGCCGAGGGCGAGTGAGAGAGAGCAGGGGGGGAAGGCGTGGCGTCGTCCAGGGCATCGAGGCGAGGAGGGGAGGGCAGGCAGGCAGGGAGAGAGGTGGCGTGGCGCGGTGGCGCGCGCGCGCGCCGGCCACACTCCCCTCCCTCTGTCGGGACGAAGACGACAGAGGAGGGAGACGGGCTGGGCCGCCTGCTGGCTGGGCCGGCCAGCTGGATGGGCTGCACAGTGGAGGAGCCCAGGTAAGCTTCTCCCTTTCTTTTTCTTTTTCTATTATTCTGCAACTTTGTTGAATTAATAAAAATACTTAGGCAACTCCTAAAATCACCAAACTACTCCTGGTCCATAGTTGGATTATTTCCAACATGAAACATTTTAGTTTGGAGATATTTGAGCACTTGAAATATTTTATATAATTTTAAGTGCCCAAACTCAAATATTTATGATTTAATTCAGGGACCCTAGGATGACCTAGGAAATTGTGCATCACTTTTGGCAGAGGTTCTGAACCAAGACAAAAATGATGGACATTTTAGAAGGGCATTTCAGGTTCATTGAAAAAGTTTTTAGTAAACCCTAGTTGGTTTCAGAGGGGGCTGGGGGTTTTGTCATCCCCATTTCAAGTTTCTGATGAAAAAAAGATAGACATGATGCAACACTCTAATGCATAACTAGCTAGGGTGTGACAACTCACCCCCACTCAAAAGAATCTCGTCCCGAGATTTGGGTTCCTCCGGAAGAAGGCGGGATACTCAAGTCGAAGACGATCCTCCCTTTCCCAAGTTGCTTCCTTCTCAGAATGGTGCGACCATTGAACTTTGAGAAACTTGATATTATGACGTCGAGTGATACGCTCGGCCTGATCGAGAATACGAACGGGGTACTCTCGATACGTGAGGTTATCTTGGAGATCAAGCGTTTCGTGGTCCACTCCACGGATAGGATCCGAGAAGCAACGCCTGAGTTGAGAAACGTGGAAGACATCGTGGACTCTGGAGAGATGCGGAGGTAGTTCCAATTGGTAGGCAACTTCTCCTCGTTTAGCGAGAATGCGAAAAGGTCCAATGTAACGAGGAGCCAATTTGCCCTTGATACCGAAACGATGGGTTCCCTTCAGAGGAGTAACCCGAAGGTAAGCCTTCTCGTCAACCTCGAAAGTCATAGCCTTATGTTTTCGGTCATATTGACTCTTTTGACGAGATTGGGCTGTTTTCAACTTTTCACGAACGATGCGAACTTGCTCTTCTGCTTCCTGGATCATATCCGGGCCAAAGAATTGTCTTTCCCCGGTTTCTGACCAATTAAGGGGTGTTCGACACCGTCGTCCATAGAGAACTTCAAAAGGGGCTTTACCCAAGCTAGACTGATAGCTGTTGTTATAAGCGAATTCGGCAAATGGAAGGCATTTCTCCCAATTCATTCCGAATGAGATAACAGAAGCTCGAAGCATGTCTTCTAGAATCTGGTTGACGCGTTCTACTTGACCACTTGATTGAGGGTGAAAAGCGGTGCTAAAGGAAAGGCGGGTTCCCATAGCATTTTGGAAACTTTCCCAAAATCGAGAGGTGAAAAGACTTCCTCGATCCGAGTTAATTTCCGACGGAACACCATGGAGAGACACTATTCGGGAGATGTACAAGTCTGCTAACTGACTAGCAGTTATACTCTCACGAACAGGTAGAAAATGGGCCACTTTGGAAAGGCGATCGACAACGACGAAGATAGCATTATTCCCTCTCTTGGTCCTGGGAAAACCGGTGATGAAGTCCATACCAATTTTATCCCATTTCCATTCAGGAATAGCTAGGGGTTGAAGGGTGCCAGCAGGCCGTTGATGCTCTGCTTTTACATGACAGCAGACGTCGCAATTAGCAATATATTGAGCAATTTCTCTCTTCATCCTAGTCCACCAGAACCTCTGGCGTAGGTCCTGATACATTTTAGTGCTACCGGGATGAATGGTGAGAGGAGATTCATGAGCTTCCTTAAGGATCAATCGCCTCAGGTTTCGCACCTTGGGAACCACTAGCCGATTCCCGAAGTATACGACCCCTTGATCATCAATGGAGAAACAATTCACAACTCCTTTCTGGATGTTTCTCTTGATGCGGGAAATTCCCGGATCTACTTTCTGTGCTTTGATGATCTGATCCGTAAGGGTAGGTTTCGCCACCAAGGTGGAAAGGAATCCTTGAGGAACAATGTGGAGATTAAGTTTCCGAAATTCCTCATGGAGAAGTGGTTGACTTTGTTGCAACATTAGATTATTGCAATAAGATTTACGACTTAGCGCATCAGCCATGACATTGGCTTTTCCTGGGGTGTAAGTTATTCCTAAGTCGAAATCTGTGATCAACTCGACCCAACGTCTTTGCCTGAGATTCAAATCCGGTTGGGTGAATATGTACTTCAGACTTTGGTGATCAGTGTAGATCTCGCAACGATTACCGAGGAGGTAATGTCGCCAGGTTTTAAGTGCATAGACTACAGCTGCAAGCTCTAGATCATGAGTAGGATAATTCTCCTCATGTGGGTGCAATTGCCGTGAAGCGTAAGCAATTACGTGTCGATCTTGCATGAGAATACAGCCTAGTCCTTGTCGCGAGGCGTCGCAGTAGATAACAAAGTCCTTAGAGAAATCTGGCGGTACCAGGACGGGAGCCGATGTCAGGCGTCTTTTCAGTTCCTGGAAGCTGTGCTCACAATGTGGAGTCCATTCGAACTTTTTATCTTTCTTGAGGAGTTCGGTTAGAGGTTTAGCAACTTTGGAGAAGTTCTCGACAAATCGACGACAATAGCTCGCTAAGCCAAGGAAACTCCGAACTTGCTTGACCGATTCGGGTGGAGTCCAATTAAGGACGGCTTGAACTCGCTCAGGGTTAACGGCAATACCTTTACCAGATATTACATGTCCCAGATAGGTCACTTCTGACAACCAAAATTCACATTTAGAGAATTTGGCATAAAGGCGATGCTCTCGAAGTTTCTTCAACACTAGCCTTAGATGTTCGGCATGTTCTTCCTCGTTCTTGGAGTAGATGAGTATATCATCGAGGTAAACCACGACAAATTTATCCAAATACTCCATGAAGATTGAGTTCATTAACCGAGAAAAGGTGGCTGGAGCGTTGGTTAAACCGAAGGACATGACGGTGTACTCGTATTGGCCATAACGAGTAACAAAAGCCTTTTTCGGAATGTCCCCGTTCCTGATTTCGATTTGATGGTAGCCCAACCTCAAATCCATTTTAGAAAAGACTGAGGATCCAGCGAGCTGATCATACAGGTCGTTGATCCTGGGGAGCGGGTATTTGTTCTTAATTGTGACCAGGTTAACCGGTCGATAATCTACAACCATCCGGTCCGTACCATCCTTCTTCTTGACGAAGAGAACGGGGCAAGCCCAAGGAGATGAACTAGGTCGGATGAAACCCCTTTTCAAGGACTCATCGAGTTGCTTCTTAAGCTCGGCTAGTTCTAGTGGTGCCATCTTATAGGGTCTTCTAGCAATCGGGACGGTTCCTGGAATGAGGTCTATTACGAACTCAACATCCCTGTCGGGTGGAACACCTGGCAATTCCTCTGGGAAGACATCCGGAAAGTCACGGACTACCGGAACGTCTTCGAGGTCTGGCAATGGACTGGCATTAAGAGAATATAACTGTTGCTTGGCTATTCGGGTCAAGACATTAACTATCTTCCCCGAAGGATGGGTGAGTTGAACAGTCCTAGAGAAGCAATCAATTTTGGCATGATGGGCTGACATCCAGTCCATACCCAAGATGATATTAATATCCGAAGATTTGAGAGCTATCAAAGATGCAAGGAAAACAAGTCTGTCGACTTGGATTTCATTTCCATGGCTTACTCTAGAAGTTTGCCATCTAGAACCAGGAGTGGAAATTTCCATGGTAGAAGGCATGTCACAGAAGGCGGTGTTATGCAAGCGAGCATAGTTTTCAGATATGAATGAATGAGATGCTCCAGTATCGAAAAGAACAGATGCCGCGTGGCAATTAACAAGGAGCGTACCGAGAACGACGTTGGGATCCTCTTGAGCTTCTTCGGCAGAGATACAGTTAACATGGCCACGTGCAGTGGTGGCCGGCTTGGCGTAGAACACTTTCCCTGTCGGCTTGCCACGGCCAACAGTTTTTGCTGTCTGGTTGGGGTTGGTTTGGGGGCACTCGCGCATATAGTGGCCTGATTCCCCACACTTGAAACAAGTCACGGAACTGGTGCGTGGAGGAGCATTATTGGTTGGACCACCATAGGGCTTGGCTGGTGCACATTGCTGAACTGGGCGAGGCGCCTGAAAGGATGGCCTCGGTGTATATCTGGGTGGCAGGGCAGTGTTAGGCACCCACACGCGGCGCTTCTGGGGTCCAGCACCGGATGAAGAACCCAAATCACGGCCATGCTTGCGTGATGCATCGAAATCAGTCTGTCCCGTCTCAGCACTGATGGCTTTATTCACAAGCTTCTGAAAAGAGGTGCACTCATGCAGACGGAGGTCACGACGGAGCTCAGGACTAAGTCCCTTACGGAACCTTGCCTGTTTCTTGGCATCGGTAGAAACTTCCTCAGTTGCGTAACGTGCAAGGTTACCGAACTCCCTGCTGTAAGCGTCAACAGAGAGTCGACCTTGAGTGAAGCTACAGAACTCCTCACGTTTACGATCCATGAGACCCTCTGGAATGTGATGTTCACGGAAAGCCTCGTTGAATTCAGCCCAAGTAGTGACGTGGCCCGCTGGGCGCATAGCTTCATAATTCTCCCACCAGAGACTGGCGGGGCCTTCAAGATGATATGCAGCAAAGGTGACCTTATCAACCTCAGCTACCAGCGCAGAACGCAGTTTGTGAGTAATGCTGCGAAGCCAGTCATCGGCGTCGAGAGGCTCGACAGAGTGGTGGAAGGTAGGCGGGTGTAACTTGATGAAATCACTGAGTGACACCAAGTTATTCCTCTGATGGTGTGCTGTGTTCTGTTCGATGCGCTCCAACAAACGGTTGGTCTCTCGCTTGTTTCTCTCGGCTTCCAGCATAACTTCGGCTAGGGAAGGAGGGTGAGGCAGATTTGCATTCCTGACTTCACTGCCTTCGGCCTGCTCTTGGGGAGCAGGGTTTTTGCGCGTGTTAACCATCCTAGGAAAAACAAGACAATGGTTAAGTCCAGGATGATAAGATTTGGCACAGAAATGTAGAATGTAATGGATAACTCGGGATGCAGGATGATCATCTGTATGACATGGTAGATACAGAAACTGCTTCTTTATTCCATCGTCATACACACCATACAAGGTTTTTAGTACAAGACCAAACAAAGTACTACTACGGTAAAAGGGAGATTACATCTCATCGAAGGCATTCCAAGCTCCTATACATTATTTTCATACACCTCCGGAATGACTACACACTAGGTCATATTTCACAAGTCACGCAGGACAGCGGAAATACAACTGTTACATTACTAGTGGAACTACTACTAACTCAGACGTCTCCGTAGTAGTCCTCGTAGTAGTCACCTCCATAACTTGGAAGTTCAACGTGGGCATCCGGAAACAGACGATCTCGCGGGGCTTGTGGACCAAAAGGGCTAGGGTGAGGTCTTGGTCCAACAAACGGTGGCCTGCGGGGACCACGAGGCGGGGTGATGCCTCCCACATCACGCCAATCCATCATGTCCGGCAGAGCAGACCTAACAGGATACAGATCCCTCATATCCATGTATCCAGCTTGCACAGCCGGTGCAAACCGAGTCAAGGTGGCCCAATGATCAGCGCGGGTGTTGAAGAGCTCCATTCTCAAGGCCCGGTTCTCACGGTCCTTATCCTCGAGCAACTCAGCAGTGGTGCGAGTTAGTGAATCCTCCTGAGTGGGGTCAGCATAGATAGCCTGGAGATACCCTTGTGCTCCCGGAAGTGATGATGGCATATACCGGAAATCAGAGTCCCGAAATTGGCCAGTCCTGACTCGCATGATGGTCATCATAGAGTAGGCGGCATCCTGCACAGCCATCTCAACAGTAACCCCGAGTCCATAAGAGCAGTGAAGGGGCTCGGTGGATCCCGGATAAGATGGAAATATCCTGACAGTGCAAAGATACTGGCTCTGATTAAAGTCTCGAAATTGCTCTTCGACCGTGTACTCAGGATACCAACGGTATCCAGCCTCAGTCATTACCCTGACCAACATAGCAGTATGGCCGGGTACATCAATGCATCGGGTCAGGCGAACCACTTGATTTTGGTCGCGAGTGGCCATCTGAAAGCACAACCATAATGCAAAGGCATTAGAGTTTCTAGCAAAATTTCGACAGCATAACAGCTGTAAATGCTCAAAAAGGATTTGGAGACATTTGACAAGGATTCCATACACACTCAACAGCATCATATCAAAGTTCCAGGTCCAACTTAGCAATATAATGTGAAAATAGAACTGAACTAGGCTTGTAACCATCAAACCTATAAGGTACTACTGATTAGTAACACGTGAACCTGATAGAGAGAAGAGATCCTAATTCCTTAACCCCCGGTGGAAGAATGGACTAACTCAGATCAGAATGTCATAAGATAAAGGAGTAAAAGATCCTTACGTTCCAACCCACAAACAATTCCCCTACATATAACTAAAGAATTTCTAGACTCAACATCGACCAGTTTGGCTTGGAGAACCTACAGGCAGTCCGGCTCTGATGCCAACGCTGTCAGGACCCCGACTCAATGTCACATCGATCTAGCCTGTAACACCTCATATCACTTTGTGGCCTCACGCACGGTATCCCCACGGGTGTCGCCTTACCTTTGCTCGGGACCGTTTGCGCCTTTTGGCACACGTATATGATAGTGTCGCTAGCATCTATATGAAAAGGAGCCCGGGCTGACATGGCTAGTTGTAAACCCAAAGTGGCACAGACTTACAGGGACAGACATCCATGACCCAGCATCGAACGTGTCGGTCATCAGCAAGTAAGTTCCGGGCTGTAGCACTGGGCTAGCAGGACTCCGGTACTCAATGCGTGACATTTCCCCGAAGGGACAGACACAGGAACGACGAAGGACACATGCCGGCCAGCCCAGTGTTCCGGAGCAGTAGCAAGCTACCGTGGCTCAGTGGAATTACTAGGAGACATTTCCCGGTAAGAGAGGCTACTAAAGATAAACAACTAGATAGTCAGATCCCACACATACCAAGCATTTCAATCATACATACAATATGCTCGATATGTGCAAATACAACAAGGCATCACAACATGACTCTATGACACAAGTACTTTATTTAAAGGCTCAGAGAGCCGTACATAGCATACACACAAGTACGGGTCACACGACCCAGCATTCAAGTCATACAGTCATACAAACCAGCAGCGGAAATAACTTGTCTGAGTACAGACAACGAGTAAAATAAAAGAGGCTTGGAAAGCCTAGCTATACTACGTGGTCCTTCACAAGCTCAGGGTCACCACCTGGGTCTTTAGCCTACTCGTTGATGTCAACGTCTACATAAAACCCATCAGAAGGGGTTGCAGCGTCTTCTGTAAAAATGTAAATTATAGCAACATGAGTACAAAGGTACCCAGCAAGACTTACATCAGATCCTACATACATGCACATTATCAAGAAGGGTTGGTGGAGTTATTGCAGCAAGCCAGCTTTGACTTTTGGCTAAACTATCCTACGAGACTCCAACTTGAAATGGTTTGCGCACACGAGTCCACTACTCACCACTCAATACACTACCGAGGATCCACCTCCGTCTTCCTACGGAAGAGCCATCCTCGGCACTCACGCTTATCTGGAGGCTTTTAGTAGTTTCCATTTACTTGTCTATGAACTGTATAGGCAACCAAGTAGTCCTTTACCGCGGACGCGGCTATTCGAATAGATTAGGTTAACCCTGCAGGGATGTACTTCTTCATACACGCTCTCACCACTTACCGTCGTTTACACGACATGTACTCGGCAACCTTCAAGCGGAAGCCCAACGTGGGTGTCGGCCACGACCTACCTAAACACCTAAGTCTCTAGTCCAGGTTTATCGCCTATTTGGGTTCCATCCATGAGGAGATCCGGCCGAAGTTTCGCTCACGGCCCCAAACGATGTGAACAGGGTTCCCGAGATACCAAACGGGCATCCGGTACACCCGGCCACGTACCTACCGCATCACAGCCCACCCCTACGGTCAGCGCTGTCCACGGCCTCCAGTAGGCTACAAACACCAGAAACTACTTGCAACTCCTGGACAGAAGACTAGGATGAATAAGAAGCCGAGAGGGTCCATTGGTTTCGGGCCCAATGCATGGTAGTAGCTGAATCTTAAATCACACATACAGATCTCAGTGCTTAAGGACGGCCTCAATGAAACAACCCACCATGTACTCCTACATGGCCTCTCATCGATACCTTTACCAAATCGTGTTCACCACACCACTCTCAACTGATATGATCATTTCACCCTAGCCCATCACCCAGATGAACCAGACCTGACACGACTCTAAGCATAGCAGGCATAGCAAGGTAGGAACAACACATACATATGGCTCAAGCAACTCCTACACATGCTAGTGGGTTTCATCTAGTTACTGTGGCAATGACAGGTCATGCAGAGGAAATGGGTTCAACTACCGAGCACACAGCAGTTTGAAACGCGTTGTCTTAATGCAGTAAATGAGAGCAAGAGCGAGAACATGGGATTGTATCGATATGATCAAACGGTTGGTTGCTTGCCTGATGGGTCGATGCACTGATACGGTTCTTCGCTAGGGTAATCACGGTACTCCTCGGAGGCAGAACCTGCCGCAAAGAACACCAATACATAGCCATCACCAAACAATGTGCGACAATATGATGCATGCATGAAACATGGCAATATGAGTGTGTTGGGCTAGTGCAACTAAGACCAGAAGGGTTTGAACCAATTTGAACCAAAGATTCAAATTTCAAACTCATACATGGCCCTTTAAAGTGTTTTATCTTGTTCTGCATTAAACATCAAGTTAACTTGTTTAATCATGCATGGAAACAGTACAGGTGGATAGATTGGATTTTTCTGACCATTTTTCATATATAACTTGTCTGATTTGGAGTTACAGATTAAAAGTTATAATTTTTTGAAGTTTAACTATATTCTGGAATTTCCTGATTTAATTTAAATCCAGAAATATAATTATTGCGCCAGCACGACGTCAGCATGACGTCAGTGGTCAACTGCGGCTGGCTGAGGTCAAACCTGACGTGTGGGGCCCACACGTCAGTGACAGAGGGGTTAAACAGGGTTAAATTAATCCTAATTACTAATTAGTGGCGCTGGGGCCCACTGGTCAGTGTCAGGGGGTTAACTAACAGTGGTTAGCGCTGATGATGTCCACCTGGCTGACGGGGCCCACGCGTCAGTGACCCTGGGGGGGTCAAACCCCAGGTCGGACAAGTCAAACCCCACCGGCGACATGACGCCGGCGAGGTCCGAGACGGCGGCGTGAAGCGGGATCGCGCTACAGGGCACGGGCGAGGCTGTGCTTGGGCTCGTTGGAGAGCCCTTGCTCCCGCCGTCGAACGGTGGTGGTGGCCGTGCCTGAGGTGGCCGGAGTCGACGGCGGCGAGCTCGGCTGCGGCCGCCGGAGTTCGGTCGTGCACGGAAACGGGGTTAGAGCTCGAAGGCGAGCGAAGCGAGGCGCTAGGGATGCTCTATGGAGCCTTACGAACTCGTTGGACTCGCCGGGGTGACCAAATGGTCACCGGAGCTGCGTCGACGGCGAGCTCGGCGACGGCGGAGGTTCGGCCGTGGTGGGGAGGAGGCTACGGTGAGGGAACGAGGGGGAGAAGAGGGGGAAACGGTGGCGTAGCTCACCGCGGTTGCAGTGGGCGTCGAAGCGGGCTCGGGGACGCGCTGCAGACGGCGAATTCGACGGCGATGATGGTCGGAGCCCGAAGAGGGGAACGGCGACGTGGCGGCGATGCAGGGCTTCCGGAGGCCCGTGGAGCGGTGGGGAGGAAGAGGGGGTTGTGGCGGAGCTTCTGAGCTAGTCGGGGGAGCGAGGGGTGGCCGGAGACGGCTGCTAAGGCGAACGGCGGCGACGGTGGTGTTCGGTCGTGAGAGAGAGAGCGAGGGAGAGGAGGGAAGAGCCGAGGGCGAGTGAGAGAGAGCAGGGGGGGAAGGCGTGGCGTCGTCCAGGGCATCGAGGCGAGGAGGGGAGGGCAGGCACGTAGGGAGAGAGGTGGCGTGGCGCGGTGGCGCGCGCGCGCGCCGGCCACACTCCCCTCCCTCTGTCGGGACGAAGACGACAGAGGAGGGAGACGGGCTGGGCCGCCTGCTGGCTGGGCTGGCCAGCTGGATGGGCTGCACAGTGGAGGAGCCCAGGTAAGCTTCTCCCTTTCTTTTTCTTTTTCTATTATTCTGCAACTTTGTTGAATTAATAAAAATACTTAGGCAACTCCTAAAATCACCAAACTACTCCTGGTCCATAGTTGGATTATTTCCAACATGAAACATTTTAGTTTGGAGATATTTGAGCACTTGAAATATTTTATATAATTTTAAGTGCCCAAACTCAAATATTTATGATTTAATTCAGGGACCCTAGGATGACCTAGGAAATTGTGCATCACTTTTGGCAGAGGTTCTGAACCAAGACAAAAATGATGGACATTTTAGAAGGGCATTTCAGGTTCATTGAAAAAGTTTTTAGTAAACCCTAGTTGGTTTCAGAGGGGGCTGGGGGTTCTGTCATCCCCATTTCAAGTTTCTGATGAAAAAAAGATAGACATGATGCAACACTCTAATGCATAACTAGCTAGGGTGTGACACCTTCTATCCAATACGTGGATGACATCTGTCCCGACGGTGAGCCGACACGTGTTTCCCCCAGCCAATGATGATTTTACACGTGGAAAATCCTCATTGGTCGGGGCTGTTAACGGGTTATCGGATCCAAAACCCGACCCGATAGCTTAACGGCGTTCTGTTATGGTTGATGCCATGTGTCGGTCACCCTTGACGAAAGCACTTCTATGACGCGTGATTTATCGTCATGGAAGTGGACACTTCTGTGATGATAATTTTGGTAATGTCATGGAACACTTCTACGACAGCACGGGTATGACTATCTTGATTCTGTCATAAATTTGTCATGGATGTACATGCATGACAAAAACGCGACCTACTGTGACAAACACGTATCATCACGGAAGTGTATTTTTTTGTAGTGCTAGCTCATGCCAGGCAATCAACCAAACCAAATATGTACAGGAAAGGTTTACCTATAGTTATGTTTACCTATAGTTGTTAGGCCTTGCCTCACTGCTACTATTTTGTAATTAGTACACCTCATACACTAATGCTTCCAGTTGTGCTAACCACTTAACCAACAAAGACTCGATGGTTGTCATATATCAATGTCTTCCAGAATTTGTGAACAAACACAATGTATTAATATTCTTCAGTTGAGCAATTTATTGAAGTTCCCAAGTCAATTATAAACATGTTGTTGTGTGAACCGGAGGAAAGTAGATGCTGTAAAGTTACATCCAAACAAAATGAAGGATACAGATTGTGTGCTCATAAGGAAAATAGCAGTACTACACTACAAAAAAAACATCCATGACATTTTGGGCCGAACAAAATTTTTTTCTGTCATACTTATGACACTTCTATGACGATAAATGTGACAAAACCCGGTATCATCATAGATGCGGTGGGCTCCTACTTCTATGACAAAAAATTATGACAGAAAATTAGCTTTTCGTCCTGGGCGGGCTGGAGGCGCAGCTGCATGACATTCTTCGGGCCGTCCATGACGGAAAAAACCGTGGTAGAAGAGAGGGCGAGGAAAATTTCAGCGAGTTCTCGGTTACGGTGGGTGGTCGGGGGCCGAGCGATGCGCGTTTCTCTCGTACATGTACGCGCATGTGTGCGGGGCATTGGCTCTAACTGAACCCGAGCGAGGCATTGGGCTCTAACTGAACGCAAGCAATTGCACTGCAGGCCACGCATTACTGAACCCGAGCGATCGATCGATGGCTGTTAATTGAATATGATCGAGCGATTCCTTCGCAACTGCTGCTAACTGAAGCTGATCGATGCTGCCTCTGGATGAACAGTGAGCATTGTGGGTGGGGGGGGCTTGGATGAACAGTGAGCGGTGGGGGTGGATGAACAGGACCCTGTGGTGTTGCCTCTGGATGAACAGGACCCCGATCGATCGAGCCGGTTGGGTCTGGATGAACTGGACCCCGTGGAAGGCTGGATGAACAGGACGACCCCGTGGAGGGCTGGATGAACAGTAGACGGTGGATGGGTGGATGAATAGTAGCCCGTGGAGGGGTTGTTGAACAGGAACTCGTGGAGTAGCGCGCGGTGGAGGCTGGATGAACAAGAGCCCGTGGATGAATAGTCGCAGGTGGAGGCTGGAGGAGGTCGACAGTGGATGAACAGTAGCCCGTTGAGGCTGGAGGAGGTCGACAGTGGAGATGAACAGTATCCCGTGGAGTCCTGATTTGCAGTATACCACACCCCTCCCGATGAACAGGACCCTGTTTCGACTGTAAGGCTCCAACACAAGTCTGTTTCGCCCGTTTTGCGGTATCCCACACCCCTCCCGATCAACAGGACCCCCGTTTCAATCGTAGGAGGTTCGTTTCCTCCGTTTTGCGGTACGCCAGACCCCTCCCAATGAACAGGATCCCATTTCGAATGTGGCCGGTCGAACACAAGGCCGTTTCCTCTGTTCTGCGATACGCCAGGCCTCGTTTCCATCGCTTGTTCCGTCCAAGCCCTCCCGATGAAGATGATGACGCATTCCGTTCCGACCCAGCCGGTTGGCTCCCCATGAACACGATGACGACGATGTTCCTCCGTTCCGACACGAGCCCCAGCCGTACGTATGCGCGAGTAGGCGTTCGAGCCCCCGCCCATTGTCGGTGTCAAAACCAGTGGAAATCGGGTAGGGGATCCTGAACTGTGCGTCTAAGGATAATGGTAACAGGAGGCGAGGGACATGATGTTTACCCAGGTTCGGGCCCTCTCGATGGAGGTAATACCCTACTTCCTACTTGATTGATCTTGATGATATGAGTATTATAGAGTTGATCTACCACGAGATCGTAGAGGCTAAACCCTTGAAGCTAGCCTATGATTATGATTGTTGTTGTCCTACGGACTAAACCCTCTAGTTTATATAGACACCTGAGGGGGCTAGGGCTACACAGAGTCTGTTACAGAGAAGGAGATCTACATATCCAGATTGCCAAGCTTGCCTTCCATGCAAAGGAGAGTCCCATCCAGACACGGAACGAAGTCTTCAATCTTGTATCTTCATAGTCCAACAGTCTGGCCAAAGTGTATAGTCGGGCTGTCCGAGGACCCCTTAATCCAGGACTCCCTCAGTAGCCCTTGAACCAGGATTTAATGATGATGAGTCCGGCGCGCAGATTGTCTTTGGCATTGCAAGGCAGGTTCCTTCTCCGAATACTCCATGGAAGATTTTGAACACAAGAATCGTGTCCGGCTCTGCAAAACAAATTCCACATCCCACCGTAGAGAGCACAATATTCCACAAATCTAATCTGCTAACAATTTTTCATAGCGTGACGTCACGCCATGACTCGGCCTATATTCGAACCGTTTTTCACAACCAGCCACTGCATATAATGCGAGGCGGGTTCCTTGACAAGTCTTGTCAAAGCAGAGATCGTGTCCCCTTATCGCGGGATTCTCATCAATACGGGCATGGGTAACCCAACCATGCCATCAATCGTGGCTCTTGGGGAATAAGCGATTTTAACAGGCAAGTGGGGAGGCGCACAGTTTCTACCGCCTTTATAAAGAGATAGGGATTCTCCCTTTTCACTCATGCCTTCTTCCTTCGCTCATCCATTCTTGCACGCTCGAGCTCCAGCGCCCCGGTTCTCACCTTCTTCGTACAGCCATTCCAAACACGTTCGGAGCGGGAGGCAAGTGGATGGCCTCCTCCGTCACGGAGGAGGACATTATGAAGCTCCGGGAGGCCGGATACTTGGCCGCAGACATCGCGCACCGGCTCCCGGATGCAGAGCAGATCGTGCCGACTCCAGAACCCCACGAGAGGGTTGTGTTCCTCGCCCACTTCATCCGCGGACTGGGATTCCCCCTCCACCCATTTGTCCGTGGGCTCATGTTTTACTATGGGCTCGATTTTCATGATTTGGCCCCTAATTTCATCCTCAACATTTCGCTGTTTATCATCGTGTGGGAGGCTTTCCTCCGCATCAAGCCCCATTTCGGCATGTGGCTGAAGATCTTCAACGTGAAGCTGAAGATTGTGGTCGGCCAGCAAGCGGAGTGCAGAGGCACCATGGTGGGCAAGATGCCCAATGTCACCTAGCTCGAAGGCTCCTATGTGGAGACCGTGAAAGGGTGGCAGTCGGGGTGGTTCTACATCACCGAGCCGCGCGACGCCAACTGGGCGGCGGCCCCCGAATTCCAATCTGGCATCCCTATGCGGCTCACCTCCTGGAAGAGGAAGGGCTTAGCCTAGCGTGCGCCTACGGAGCTGACCAAACGCGATAACTGCATCAAAAATATATTAAGCAAGAAGATCAAGCTTGTCAATGTGGTCCAGGTCATGCTCTTTCACCGGATCCTCCCATGCCAAAGACGGGCATTCAACTTGTGGGAGTTCGATTCGGCCAAACACCAGACGCTGCGAGAGCTCTTTGACACGATGCATAAAGACGTCTAGAAGGTGTTGTTCAAGGCCGCCGAAGTACCTCCTCCCACCATCGAGGACCGCGGGCTTAGCACAAAGCGCCCCGCCAATCCGGTAAGCTCTCTATATTTCACAAGATGTGCCCTTCCTCGGTATGTTTGTGGGAGGAATCTAAGCCATCATACTGATTTAACAGGACTATGTGGCGACAGCGGAGCGGATCAACTGTCCGAATCCATTGCCTAAAGATCCAGCAACCGCTCTCCTGACGGAGATGCTGTTTCCGGCGCCCTCTGAGGTGCCAGATAAGAAGGCCAATAAGAAGGCCACGGGGAGCAGGAAAGGTCTCCGGCGCAAGCTGGTGTCGGACTTATCGTCCGAAGACACCGAGGCGCACCCCTCCAACGACAACGAGGAGGAGGAAGAGGAAAACCCTCTCCCCAAAACCGAGGGGGATAAGAAAAGGAAGGTCGCCCCTTCCGGGGAGGCCGAAGCGTCCAAGAAGGGAAGGACCCTCCCTCCGGACCACTCCACCACGGCCGCCTACAGCGATGAGGAGTGGCTACCCAGGGATAAGCCCCTGGCGAAGTCGTAAGTATCCGGATACCATAATACTTCTGGCATGTTTAGCTTTATGGCTTCTTATCATGTCAAAATGTATTTGTGAAGTCCGTCCAAAGCCCGCATCGACTTATCCTCCTCGGATGGGTCCTTGAGCACATCGGAGATGAATAGCTATTCGCTCCCGACGGCCTCCACTCCCCGGCCCGCGGACGACACTGAAGTGTTTTCTCAGAGGATACCGGGCCAGGGAGAGAGAGTTCTGGAGGCGCCTCAAGGCGAAACCCCCGATGCCGGGCTCATGGGGGCGATCCCCATGGATTCTGATGAGGGGGTCGCAGTAAGCTTGGCCCCAGCCGAATACTGCACCGGAACCTCCAGTGGTTCCAGATTCAGGCAGGAAGCCCCTCACTAAGGAGGGTGTGCCGCCTGTGCCGATGACCTCTGTCCATCCAGAGGCATCGGGTAACTTGGTGGAAGCGCTTCAGAGCGCTTCCTTTGATGAAGAACACCGTACTCTTATGAGTACGGTGATTGCGAAGGTTCAGTCCGCCAAAAGCGTATTGACCGAAGCCTACGCCAGCCTCCTGACAGGCTTTGAGTTAGTAATTAAATTATGAGAAAGTATCACAGTGTAGACAGTAGCCCCTGATGCTCTGTTTGGTGTTCAATAAGAAAGACCGAACAGAGGATCAAATATTATTCCCAGGAGTCTAATCATATTACGTCTATGTGAATAAGCAGGCATCGCTGCTGGCCGCCGCCGCCGCCACTACGGAGGTCTCCGGACTGAGGCAGAACCTGGGGCGGGCCGAAGAAGAGCTCGGCCTCGTGAAGAGGCAGCTCGAGAAGAACAAAGGTAAGTGATACCCCGTCTGATTGTTATATAAAGGAAAAAATCATTGATGCTAATGGAGACATGATGAACTTGACTAGGGGCCATGACCAAAGTGGCGGCCCTTAAGAAGGCGCTGTCCGAGGCTGAAAACAAAGTGGCCAAGGAGCGCACCGAGCGCGAAAAACAAGAGGCTTTGGTTGATGAGGTCCAGCAAGAGCTCCAGGATTTCGTCAAAAAAATTGAGTCCTTGAAGCGTGACTCCAAGACGCAACAGTCGGAGCTTGCAAAGGCCCGTCAGAGCGTGCAAGGTCAAAGCCTAGAAGGCCCTCCAGGAAATTGAGGCGGCCAAGAAGATAGCTGCGGGTAAGGCTTTCATTATGCAAAGCAAGCATGTGAAGGAGACTTTCCATTTACTTACCCGAATTCGGAGCTCTCAAGGAGCATTCGCAGATCTTCCGCACAGCATCTCTAATGCCCCAGAGTTCTATTGGGCTGAGGAAGGGAGCTCGATGGATAAGCTGTTTGGTCCTAGTATATTGGGGCCGAACATCAGATACCCTTGAGCGACCAGCTGAAGCAACTGGTCGAACTTCACAAGGCGGCTGAACTGGCCATGAAGGACTTCATAGTCCGGATGTGGCCTGGCGAGCCCCTGCCAAGCAGCTACTTCGGCCTTGTCAAGCGGCTGGTAAATGCCTGTCCGTGGCTTGAAGTCATTAAGCGGTCCGTCTGGATTAAGGGTGCACGCAGGGCCTTGGCCCATGCGAAAGTGCACTGGGGGAAGATGGACGGCGAGATGCTGGTGACAGTGGGGCCGCCGAAGGGCAAGGAGCATCACCACCCCGAATAGTACTATGACAATGTCATTAAGGGTGCCCGCCTTGTGGCGGATGAATGTACTAAGGATGTAATATTTGAATGAATGTACTCATGTCATCCTGTAATATGAAAGCCAGTTCATGTGAGCTATATGGCGCTTGTTAATTTAAAATATAACCTTCTGTGCAGCCGTTTACAAGATCTTGAGAGTTGGCCAGCCGTCGGCTTCTGCCCCCATGTAGCTAGTACTGGGGTGTTCGGGATAAGTATGAACACTCTTTATCCAAATTGTTGGTCCTTTTAAGGAGGTGTTTAGCACCGCGAACAAGGCAAGGACTATACTACTTTATTGCTCTCACTTGGCCATAGAAGTCTTCAATTTTAATTTTTGGCGAAGCCCCTAGTATCCAGAAGGCTGGACTCGGGGCGCTCTACATGCCTAAATTGGACGGGGCCGATTCCTCGCCTGAAGCGGAAAAAGCCTTTAAGGATTTGAGACCTCTCGAACAGCGACCAGCTCTCGCCTTGTCATGACGGTTAGTTTTCGGCTTTCTCTACTGAGGTGCTTGTCCGAAAGAACCGGGACACAATCGCAATAGTTCTCCCTGCGCTACCTTAGCCGATATAGCGGAACATAAGGTACCAAAACATAGGAGCCGGGCAAACCCAACTATTGACCCAAGACATGATTCGGAGCTGATGCATATAATGCTATAAGTTCGGGATGCCGCACTTTCAGAAGTGTTCGGACTTTTCTTGCCATGTTATGGGGTACACAGAAGCCCCTGGCAAACTGGGTGTACAAAAATGCATGGGTGTAATAAATAGGTAGTTAGAGGAAAGGGGTAAATGAACGTAATAGTGAGCTGACGCTGTACACTATTTTCCCTTGTTATTCAAATGATACGTTGAAGTGTACATATACAAGTAGTGCGATAAGCAAAATAGGACTGTTTGACACATCCTTGCTGGGAGCGAGCTATGTGCGGGTATGTAAAACAGGTATAACGATCGTTATCACAGACCACCTGAGTATTCCCTTGGGCGCCCCAGCTTCTTGTATTCTTGGTGTGTCCGTCCCGCTATGTGTCCGATAGTCCGTCTATCGGAAGAGCCTCCCGAAGGTGGGGACCTGAAAGAAAAAAGGTGTAAAGATGCGTGGGTCCTGGGGCGGTCGAACCGCATTGTGGACCGTATCATAGCCGTGCCTCCACCTATGCCCATGGTAATTTAAGTGTGTACTTATGTACGCGCGGCACAAATTTCGCCGCTTGACTCAGACTAGGGCGGAGGCCGAATTGCTAGTCGAGCTCTGGACGTGCCGGGTGATCCTGTTGCGGGGTACTCTGGACTTGCTTGAGGGTGTCCGGGGGTTTTATCGCCGGATTGGCGGTCTACCTAAGAAGGCTACTTTGTACTTCTGCTGCGAGGGCCGCATTGTGCTCCTCTGTACGGAGCGAGCGTTCTATGTTTCTGTTGACTGTTTATAACCCCGCGAGGTCTAGGCATCTTGAGCTTGAGGTATGCGTAGTGCGGTACCGCATTTAATAGAGCAAATGCTGTTCGTCCTAGTAGGGCATGATAACCACTACGGAAGGGGACGATATCGAAGATTAACTCCTCGCTTCGGAAATTGTCCGGAGATCCGAAGACCACTTCTAGTGTGATTGAGCCCGTGCAACAGGCCTCAACACCTGGTATGACACCCTTGAAGGTGGTTTTTGTGGGCTTGATCATTGAGGGATCGATGCCCATTTTGCGCACTGTATCCTGATAGAGCAGGTTCAGGCTGCTGCCACCATCCATGAGGACTCGTGTGAGATGGAATCCGTCGATGATGGGGTCAAGGACCAATGTGGCTGAACCGCCATGACGGATACTGGTAGGGTGCTCCCTGTGATTGAATGTGATCGGACAAGAGGACCATGGGTTGAACTTTGGGGCAACTGGCTCCATCGCATAGACATCCCTTAGTGCATGCTTCTGTTCCCGCTTGGGAATATGGGTTGCGTATATCATATTCACTATTTTCACCTGGGGAGGGAATTTCTTCTGTCCTCCTGTGTTTGGCGGCCGGGGTTCCTCGTCGTCATCGCTATGCAGCCCCTTTTCCTTGTTTTCGGAATTCAACTTGCCGGCCTGTTTAAATACCCAGGATTCTCTGTTGGTGTGGTTGGCTGGTTTATCGGGGGGCGTGAATTTGACATGAGCGATCAAGTATGCAGTCCAAACTGGACGAGCCCGTATTGTTTCTTTTGAATGGTTTTTTCCGTTGTCTGGATTTGGAGTCTCTGAATCCGGCATTGACTGCCGTGTCTTCGGTGTTGTCGCCATTATTGCGACGCTTGTGTATTTTGCGTCGTGGCTTGCGTTGCTATCTCTGGCATCTGAACCGCCGGAGTTTTTGGGTGTGATATTGCTACGAGCCAGCAAGCTGCCCTCGCCCACGCAAAAGCGGGTCATGAGTGTCGTGAGGGCTTCCATGGATTTTGGCTTATCTTGGCTGAGGTGTCGGGCGAGCCATTCGTCATGGATGTTATGCTTGAAGGCTGCTAAGGCTTCGGCATCCGGGCAGTCGACAATTTGGTTCTTTTTGGTTAGGAACCAAGTCCAGAATTTCCTGGCTGACTCTCCGGGCTGTTGGGTTATGTGACTTAAGTCATCAGCATCCAGTGGTCGCACGTAAGTGCCCTGGAAGTTGTCAAGGAATGTGTCTTCCAGGTCCTCCCAACTGCCAATGGAGCTTGCTGGCAGGCTATTCAGCCAATGCCGAGCTGGTCCGTTGAGCTTAAGTGGTAGGTACTTTATGGCATGTAAGTCATCGTCACAGGCCATGTGAATGTGTAGGAGAAAATCTTCAATCCATACCACGGGGTCTATTGTGCCATCATATGATTCAATGTTTACGGGTTTAAACCCTTTTGGGAATTCATGATCCATAACTTCATCAGTGAAGCATAGGGGGTGTGCGGCGCCTCTATGCCAGGCTACATCTCGACATAGTTCAAATGAATCTGGTCTGTTGTATTCGGCCCGGCCGGACTTTGTATATTGTATCCGGTGTGACGGTCATCGTCACGTGTCGTGGCACGCCCCCGTGATCCGTAGATCGATCTTGACTGTCCTGCTTTGTTTTCCAACACATCTCGCAGGTCCTTCGTGTAGCCCCGGGCCATAGTATTATTGTTTGATTGGCGACGGGGTGGGGTCTAGACTTTGGGCTGGTACGCCACCTTGTCCCGGCCACGGTGTGGCCGGTCAGCCGCATCATGCGCTGGTAGTGTGGGTTTTAACGCTTCCTCCTCGAGTTGAGGTAGCAACCTGCGCTTCGGGTAACTTTTTGTAGGGCGCTCGAGTCCGTATTCCTCGGCAGCCAGGACCTCAGTCCATCTATCAGTTAGCAGATCTTGATCAGCTTGAAGCTGTTGCTGCTTTTTCTTCAGGCTTATTGTAGTGGCTATAAGCCTACGCTTGAAGCGCTCCTGCTCGACGGGGTCCTCAGGCACGATGAATTCTTCGTCGCCAAGGCTCACTTCATCTTTGGAGAGAGGCATGTAATTATCATCCTCTGATTCTCCATCTGTTGCCTGTTCCTTAGGGCTAGCTTGCCCATCCTCTTGCTCGGCCAGCTCAAAGCCTGGCTGGGCAGGATTGTTTTCATCTTCGGCACCATCCGGATTGTTATCTCTTGTGATGGTATCACTATTTTTGATATGGCGGGGCTTGGAGCGGCACCTATGAAGCCGATGCCTGGATTGCTTCTCCAAGGGGTTATCTTCCGTTGCCTCATCGACATTGCTTTCTTTGGGTGTGTCCACCATATATATATATATATATATATATATATATATATATATATATATATAAATATATATATATATATATATATATATATATATATATATATATGATGAGGTGGCTGTCGAGCGCCCTATAGGCGGTGGTTCCTGTTCTTCTCCTACATCGTCGTCCATACCGTCGATGTCTTCGGAGTTGAAGTCAAGCACGTCGGTTAAGTCATCGACAGTGGCTATTAAGTGGGTGGTGGGTGGGGAACGTTTTTCTTCGTCGTCCGCTTCCCACTCGAGCCGAACATAGTTCGGCCAGGAATCTCCTGACAATGAGAGAAACCTTAATGAATTTAGCACATCACCCAAGGGCGAGTGCTGAAAAATGTCCACGGAGGTGAAATCCATGACCGGTGCCCAATCAGATTCGATATGCACAAGCGTACGCGGTTTTGATCTTGTAGCCGGAGGCGAGTCCGGGAGTCCGATGGCACCACCCTCACAGGAGGTGGGATCAGTGTTCGGCTCCAACGCCGATGATTGTGCGGCCTCCGTGGCAGGGTCCATCCACCCGTCCTCGGAAGGCGCGATCTGCTCCGGATTGATTCCCGGGGCCGCCGCAGGGGCGATCTCCCAAACACTATCTGATGGCAGATCTAAGTCATGCTCGTACGACTGTTCGGCGTACCTGACATGGGCTCGAATCTGTCGAAGATCAAGTCTCCGCGGATGTCAGCAGTATAGTTCAAGCTTCCAAACCTGACCTGGTGGCCAGGGGCGTAGCTATCAATCTGCTCTAGGTGGCCAAGCGAGTTGGCCCGTAGTACGAAGCCGTCAAATACGAAGATCTGTCCAGGAAGGAAAACCTCCCCTTGGACCAAGTCGTTGAAGATGATTAAAGGAGCCATCAAGCCTTATCGTGACGGCACAGTGGAACTCTCAATGAAATCACCAATGTCGGTGTCAAAACCGGCGGATGTTGGGTAGGGGGTCCCAAACTGTGCGTCTAAGGCTAATGGTAACAGGAGGCAGGGGACACGATGTTTACCCAGGTTCGGGCCCTCTCGATGGATGTAATACCCTACTTCCTGCTTGATTGATCTTGATGATATGAGTATTACAAGAGTTGATCTACCACAAGATCGTAGAGGCTAAACCCTAGAAGCTAGCCTATGATTATGATTGTTGTTGTCCTACGGACTAAACCCTTCGGTTTACATAGACACCGGAGGGGGCTAGGGTTACACAGAGTTGGTTACAGAGTAGGAGATCTAAATATCCAGATTTCCAAGCTTGCCTTCCATGAAAAGGAGAGTCCCATCCGGACACGAGACGAAGTCTTCAATCTTGTATCTTCATAGTCCAACAGTCCGGCCAAAGTGTATAGTCTGGTTGTCCGAGGAACCCTTAATCCAGGACTCCCTCACCCGTATGTACACATACGTGGACATATTTTCTTTCTTGCACACTGGCCGGTGTACGTATGTGTACATGATACGTGTGCGCCTCTACTACGACACGTGTGCGCCTCTACTACGACACGTGCGCGCCTCTACATCCACCAGTATGTATGTACACGTTCGCAACCAGAATGACAACGCTACGTACGCTTCGACCAGGTGGGTCCTGACTGTCAGGAGCTTCCTTGCGTGCGAAGATGTAGCTGGTGGGTCCCAGCAGTCAGGGGTGAATCGTTTTTTTTGCTCGGACGCACTTCCTTGCGTGCGAAGATGTAGCTGGTGGGTCCCAACAGTCAGGGGGAAATGGTTTTTCGGGAAATATGGTGGCCCTTCTGGTGGGTCCCCGCTGTCAGGTGGAGGAATAATTACTTTGTGCGTAATAAGGAGGCACTTCCTTGCTGTGGCCGTGGACCCAGCTGTCAGCCTCTCCACGTACAGTCCACGTCCGATGGAAGCTGTTCCTTGACCACGTTGACCATGCCGCACCGAGAGCACCAGGGTGGTGGACGACGGTGAGGCCTAGGAAGGGGACAACGCGGAGCCAGGGAAGACGCGGCAGTGGATGCCCATGCGTAGAGTAGTATGAGGGTTCACTGGTTTGCTACGGTGTGAGGCAACCGTCGCCGCAGAATAACAAGGGGTGTGGGTGAGTAGAGGGATGGCTTGGCCACCGGTGGGAGTAGTAGGGGGAGGTGAGGCCTCCGCCGCATCATAGCTGGACGCGGGAGGCAAGAGCACGAGGCATGACCGGTGCTGGTTTGGGCAGCTGGAGCAAGAAGACCAGAGGTTGAAGAAGCACTACGGCCGTTGGATGGACATCGTACGGTCACTGGAGCTAGAATCATGCATATTTGACTAAGTTGACAAAGCCCTCCATCCCCGTCAACTTAGTAGGCCCAGAAGTCAGCCTGCCACTATACTGGGTCCTAGCTAGCACGGGGAGTATTCATTATTTTGTGCGTAATAAGGAGGCACTTCCTTGCGTGCGAAGATATAGCTGGTGGGTCCAAGCTGTCAGCGGCGGTAACGTTTTTTTCGTGAAATACAGAGGCCCTTTCGGTGGGTCCCAGATGTCAGGTGCAGGAATCATTATTTTGCGTGTAATAAGGAGGCATTTCCTTGCGTGTGGCCATGGACCCAGCTGTCAGCCTCTACACGTTCAGTCCACTTCAGATGCATGTCGGTCTTTGACCATGTTGACCAGGCCGCGTCGAGAGCACCAGGGCGGTGGACGACGGCGAGGCCTAGGAAGGGAACGACACGGAGGCAGGGAAGACTCGGCAGTTGTTTCCCATGCGGAGGGGAGTACGACTGTACGAGGGTTTACTGGTTCGTCTACCCTCGCCGAAGAATAACAGCAGGTGTGGGTGAGTAGAGGGGTGGCTAGGCCAGTGATACGTCTCCAACGTATCTATAATTTATGAAGCATTCATGCTATTATATTATCTGTTTTGAATGTTTATGGGCTTTATTATACACTTTTATATTACTTTTGGGACTAACCTATTAACCGGAGGCCCAACCCATATTGCTGGTTTCTTGCCTATTTCAGTGTTTCGAAGAAAAGGAATATCAAACGGAGTCCAAACGGAATGAAACCTTCGGAAAAGTTATTTTTACAACAGAAGCAATCCCGAGAGCTTGGAGTGCAAGCCAGGGAAGCATCAAGGAGGCCACGAGATAGGGGGGCGCGCCCACCCCTCTGGGCACGCCCTCCACCCTCGTGGGCCCCTCAAGGCTCCCCCGATCGACTTCTTTCGCCTATATATTCCCGTATACCCTAAAACCATCGAAGAACAAGATAGATCGGGAGTTCCGCCGCCGCAAGCCTCTGTAGCAACCAAAAACCTCTCGGTAGCCCGTTCCGGCACCCTACCGGAGGGGGAACCCATCACCGGTGGCCATCTTCATCATCCCGGCGCTCTCCATGACGAGGAGGGAGTAGTTCACCCTCGGGGCTGAAGGTATGTACCAGTAGCTATGTGTTTGATCTCTCTCTCTCGTGTTCTCTAGGAAAGGTGATTGAAACTACCATTGATCAAACTTGTGCACCTACTATCATTCACACTTCATAAATTCTTTCTTTTTCATCATTTACCTACTCGAGGACGAGCATGAATTAAGCTTGGGGATGCTGATACGTCTCCAACGTAACTATAATTTATGAAGCATTCATGCTATTATATTATCTGTTTTGAATGTTTACGGGCTTTATTATACACTTTTATATTACTTTTGGGACTAACCTATTAACCGGAGGCCCAGCCCATATTGCTGTTTTCTTGCCTATTTCAGTGTTTCGAAGAAAAGGAATATCAAACGGAGTCCAAACGGAATGAAACCTTCGGAAAAGTTATTTTTGGAACAGAAGCAATCCCGGGAGCTTGGAGTGCAAGACAGGGAAGCGTTGAGGAGGCCACGAGATAGGGGGGCACGCCCACCCCCCTGGGCGCGCCCTCCACCCTCGTGGGCCCCTCGAGGCTCCCCCAACCGACTTCTTTCGCCTATATATTCTCGTATACCCTAAAACCATCAAAGAACAAGATAGATCGGGAGTTCCGCCGCCGCAAGCTTCTGTAGCCACCAAAAACCTCTCGGGACCCATTCTGGCACCCTGCAGGAGGGGGAACCCGTCACCGGTGGCCATCTTCATCATCCCGGCGCTCTCCATGACGAGGAGGGAGTAGTTCACCCTCGGGGTTGAGGGCATGTACCAGTAGCTATGTGTTTGATCTCTCTCTCTCTCTCTCGTGTTCTCTGTATGGCACGATCTTGATGTATCACGAGCTTTGCTATTATAGTTGGATCTTATGATGTTTCTCCCCCTCTACTCTCTTGTAATGGATTGAGTTTTCCCTTTGAAGTTATCCTATCGGATTGAGTCTTTAAGGATTTGAGAACACTTGATCAATGTCTTGTCGTGCTTATCTGTGGTGACAATGGGATATGACATGATCCACTTGATGTATGTTTTGGTGATCAACTTGCGGGTTCCGCCCATGAACCTATGCATAAGGGTTGGCAAATTTTTTTGTCTTGACTCTCCGCTAGAAACTTTGGGGCACTCTTTGAAGTACTTTGTGTTGGTTGAATAGATGAATCTGAGATTGTGTGATGCATATCGTATAATCATGCCCACAGATACTTGAGGTGACAATGGAGTATCTAGGTGACATTAGGGTTTTGGTTGATTTGTGTCTTAAGGTGTTATTCTAGTATGAACTCTATGATAGATTGAACGGAACGAATAGCTTTATGTTATTTTACTACGGACTATTGAATAGATCGAGCAAAAAGAATAACTTTGAGGTGGTTTAGTACCCTACCATAATCTCTTCGTTTGTTCTCCGCTATTAGTGGCTTTGGAGTGAGACTTTGTTGCATGTTGAGGGATAGTTATATGATCCAAGTATGTTATTATTGTTGAGAGAACTTGCAGTAGTGAAAGTAGGAACCCTATGCCTTGTTTCCTACCATTGCAATACCGTTTACGCTCACTTTTATCATTAGTTACCTTGCTGTTTTTATATTTTCAGATTACAAATACTCATATCTACCATCCATATTCCACTTGTATCACCATCTCTTCGCTGAACTAGTGCACCTATACAATTTACCATTGTATTGGGTGTGTTGGGGACACAAGAGACTCTTTGCTATTTGGTTGCAGGGTTGCTTGAGAGAGACCATCTTCATCCTACGCCTCCCACGGATTGATAAACCTTAGGTCATCCACTTGAGGGAAATTTGCTACTGTCCTACAAACCTCTGCACTTGGAGGCCCAACAACGTCTACAAGAAGAAGGTTGTGTAGTAGACATCAAGCTCTTTTCTGGCAACGTTGCCGGGGAGGTGATTGCTTGAAGGTATATCTTTAGATCTTGCAATCGAATCTTTTTGTTTCTTGTTTTATTACTAGTTTAGTTTATAAAAGAAAACTGCCAAAAAAATGGAATTGAGTTTGTCTCATACGCTTCGTCTTTTTAATATCTTTCGTGAGTATGATGAAATGAAAAATTGTGCTCAAGTGCTGGAGAAGAATGCATTAAAATGCTTGATACTCCATAGTACTAATGATGATTGCACTAGTTATGATGAAAATATCTCTTATGAGCATGTCGATTTTGTTGGAGTTGATTGGGTTTGCAAGTACACATCAAATAGGGAAAATAGATATTGCAAGAGGCATGAGTATTTAAAAACTAAAGGGTTGCAAGAAAGGCTTAATGTTAGTGCTGAAAATTTATGATTTCTCTACCGTACTTGTGAACTTTGCAATGAACGTGGTCATTTAAATCTCCGATGCAAATTGTTTCATGATCGAATTGTTTCCAAAAATTGTGATGATTTGATCTCCCTTGCACATCATAATGAACTTAGTTTGCTTTTGGGTTATGAAGAATTAAAACGTGTAACTAAGCATATTCCAGAATTTAACCTTGAGCATTTTCTTGATATTGATCTAGAAGAAATTTATATGTATTGTGCGGTGAATTGCATTGAAAATCCTTATATTGCCAATTACCTAAAGAAAAGAAAACAAATAGAAAATGAATAGAATACTAATGAAAGGGAAGAGACTTCCCATTATCCTCCTATTATTTCTTATGATGAATCAGGTAACGAGGAGGAGCTTTCTATTCAACCAATCTCGTCAATAAGGAGCTCAAAGAAGAAGGTTGAACCCACACATAATGTGAAGAAGAAAAAGAAAAGAAGGAGCAACAAAGGTAAAAAGGCATCCCTCCCAAATGATGTTGCTCCTACTACTCATTGTGATGATAATAATTGCTATACTATTGGTGCTATCCATACTATTAATGATGAGAGTGATTATGCTTATGATATGAAAAGGCCCAAGCTTGGGGAAGCTATGTTTGATGAGGATGACATATTTGAGAATATACTTGATGAAATTAATGTTTGTCCCAAGCTTGGGGGTTCTATGTTTAATGAAGATGATATTTTTAGCATCCCAAGTTTTGATATGCAAAGTTGTTATGATGATAGCATGCCTCTCACCTATGATGATTATATAGATGAAAGTGGGTTTGGAAGAGTGTCAACTTTAGGAAGTAGTGATCCCACTATTTTGGAGGATGTTGAATCTTATTGTGGTGAATATGAAAGTGGATTTGGAAGAGTGTCAACTTTATTTAGTGATGATTCCACTATCTTGGGAGAGGTTTCAATCGATTATGATGAGAACGAAGTTGTTACTTATGATGATTATTGTGATGAAACTTATGCTATAAAAAGTAGTGATGATTATATTTATAAAACTTGTCATGATTATGATTACCCTTTTTCTGACCATTACTCTTTTAATGTGGAAACAATTTATAGTATTCAAGTCTTTTATGATACTCCCACTATTCCGAATGAGAAGGATTTTGCTTATATGGAGAGTAGTAAAATTTCTATGCAAGTAGATCATGAAAAGAATGCTTTAGGTTCTGGTTATATTGTTGAATTCATTCATGATGCTACTGAAAATTATTATGAGGGAGGAACATATGCTTGTAGGAATTGCAATAATATCAAGTTTCCTCTCTATGTGTTGAAAATCTTGAAGCTATGCTTGTTTAGCCTTCCTATGCTAGTTGATTATTGTTCCCGTAAGTTGTTTGCTCACAAAATCCCTATGCATAGGAAGTCGGTTAGACTTAAATGTGCTAATCATATGCTTCATGATGCTCCCGTTATGTTTCAGTTCTTATCTTTTATGTGAGCATCATTGTCGTCATCATGCCTAGCTAGAAAGGCATTAAAGAAAAGCGCTTGTTGGGAGACAACCCAATATTTACCTTTACTGTTTTTGTGTGTTCACATGATTATGCTACTGTAGTAATCATGTTTTATAGCTTCTGTTTCAATAAAGTGCCAAGTAAGACCTTTAGGATAGCTTACGGTGATAGTTAAGTTGATCCTGCTGAGAATCAGAAACTTTTGAACCCGGTAAATTAGTTTTGATAATTCACAGAAATGTGCTTTTGTTCTGATTCCTTTTGATCTAGATTGGTACGCAAATTGCTTAGGACTTCCTAATTTGGTAGGATGTTTGGAGTTCCATAAGTATAAGTTTTATATAGATTACTATAGACTGTTCAGTTTTTGACAGATTCTGTTTTCTATGTGTCGTCTGCTTATTTTGATGAATCTATGAGTAGTATCGGAGGGTATGAACCATAGAGAAGTTGGAATACAGTAGATATTACACCATTATGAATTTAGAATGGGTTCATTATAGTACCTAAGTGGTGGTTTCATTTTCTTATACTTATGGAGCTTACAAGTTTTCTGTTGAGTTTTGTGTTGTGGAGTTTTCAAGTTTTGGGTAAAGATTCGATGGACTATGGAATAAGGAGTGGCAAGAGCCTAAGCTTGGGGATGCCCAAGCCACCCCAAGGTAATATTCAAGGACAACCAAGAGCCTAAGCTTGGGGATGCCCCGTATGGCATCCCCTCTTTCGTCTTCGTTCATTGCTTTTGATAAAAAGAGAAACCATGATATGAAAGGAATTAAGGAGACACAAGTTCAAGCTTGGGGATGCCCAAGGCACCCCAAGATAATATTTCAAGAAGTCTCAAGCATCTAAGGTTGGGGATGCCTCGTTAGGCATCCCACCTTTCTTCTTCAACAACTATCGGTTAGTATCGGTTGAACCTAAGTTTTTGCTTCTTCACATGAGTTGTGCTATCCTTGCAATGTCATTTTATTTTGCTTTGCTTGCTGTTTGAATAAAACACCAAGATCTGAAATTATTAAATGAGAGAGAGTATTCACATGAGCTACATAATTATTTAGCTACTCATTGTTCTTCATTTATATCTTTTTGGAGTAGTTTGTCATTTACTCGTGTGCTTCACTTATATCCTATGAGTAAATGGTTGAATGAGTTGATTGTCATAAATCTGAAATTAAATATCTTTCATTTTCTTATCCCATGGGGAGTAATGACTTCACATCTAAGAAGTAGAGGTTGTAAATTTATTGAAGGTTAGCAAGCGTTGTATTGTTCATTTGAACAATTCATGAAAGAATATTGAAGGAAGAGAGAGATTCCACATATAAATATACTATCCTGGACATCTTTTATAATTGTTAGCACTCATTAAGTATGACATGATAAAGTGTTGATGTTGGACAAGGAAGACAACATAATGGGTTATGTTTTCTCACATCTCAGTTAAAGTATATTGTCATGGATCATTCAAACATGTTGAGCTTGCCTTTCCACCTCATGCCAGCCAAATTCCTTACACCAAGTAGAGATAGTACTTGTGCTTCCAAATATCCTTAAACCAAGTTTTGCCAAGAGTGTCCACCATACCTACCTATGGATTGAGTAAGATCCTTCAAGTAAGTTGTCATCGGTGCAAGCAAAAAAATTGCTCTCTAAATATGTATGATCTATTAGTGTGAAGAATATAAGCTTTATACGATCTTGTTATGGAAGCAATAAAAGCGACGGACTGCATAATAAAGGTCCATATACAAGTGGCAATATAACGTGATGTTCTTTTGCACTAAGATTTTGTGCATCCAACCATAAAAGTGCATGACAACCTTTGCTTCCCTCTGTGAAGGGCCTATCTTTTACTTTATGTCTTTTACTTTATGCAAGAGTCAAGGTGATCTTCATCTTTCCCTTTTTAATTTTATCCTTTGGCAAGCACCTCGTGTTGGAAAGATCCTGATATATATATCCAATTGGATGTAAGTTAGCATGAACTATTATTGTTGACATCACCCAAAGGTGAATACGTTGGGAGGCCAAATTATAAGCCCCTATCTTTCTCAGTGTCCGATTAAAACTCCATAACCATAAGTATTGCGTGAGTGTTAGCAACTGTAGAAGACTATATGATAGTTGAGTATGTGGAGTTTGCTAAATCAAAGCTCTGACATAGACCCTTCCTGAAAATAAGATGAATTGTAATTGTTTGATGACTAAGAATGAAGTTCTCTAGTTTTCAAGAAAGTTTATGGTCTATGCTTTAACATGTGAATAAGCTTGTTACTTGATCTTGGGAAGTTTTATGAGATGAACTACTATTATGACATATAATCATGCTAGGAAAGGTGATTGAAATTACCATTGATCAAACTTGTGCACCTACTATCATTCACACTTCATAAATTCTTTCTTTTTCATCATTTACCTACTCGAGGACGAGCATGAATTAAGCTTGGGGATGCTGATACGTCTCCAATGTAACTATAATTTATGAAGCATTCATGCTATTATATTATCTGTTTTGAATGTTTACGGGCTTTATTATACACTTTTATATTACTTTTGGGACTAACCTATTAACCGGAGGCCTAGCCCATATTGCTGTTTTCTTGCCTATTTCAGTGTTTCGAAGAAAAGGAATATCAAACGGGGTCCAAACGGAATGAAACCTTCGGAAAAGTTATTTTTGGAACAGAAGCAATCCCGGGAGCTTGGAGTGCAAGACAGGGAAGCGTTGAGGAGGCCACGAGATAGGGGGGCACGCCCACCCCCCTGGGCGCGCCCTCCACCCTCGTGGGCCCCTCGAGGCTCCCCCAACCGACTTCTTTCGCCTATATATTCTCGTATACCGTAAAACCATCAAAGAACAAGATAGATCGGGAGTTCCGCCGCCGAAAGCTTCTGTAGCCACCAAAAACCTCTCGGGACCCATTCCGGCACCCTGCAAGAGGGGGAACCCGTCACCGGTGGCCATCTTCATCATCCCGGCGCTCTCCATGACGAGGAGGGAGTAGTTCACCCTCGGGTCTGAGGGTATGTACCAGTAGCTATGTGTTTGATCTCTCTCTCTCTCTCGTTTTCTCTCTATGGCACAATCTTGATGTATCGCGAGCTTTGCTATTATAGTTGGATCTTATGATGTTTCTCCCCCTCTACTCTCTTGTAATGGATTGAGTTTTCCCTTTGAAGTTATCCTAACAGATTAAGTCTTTAAGGATTTGAGAACACTTGATGTGTGTCTTGCCGTGCTTATCTGTGGTGACAATGGGATATTGATACGTCCATTTTGCATCATGCTTTTATGTCAATATTTATTGTGTTATGGGCTGTTATTTCACGTTATGTCACATTAATTATGGCTATTATCTCTTATTTTCCAAGGTTTACATGAAGAGGGAGAATGCCGGCAGCTGGAATTCTGGCCTGGAAAAGGAGCAAATATTGAAGGACTATTCTGTGCAACTCCAAAAGTCCTGAAACTCCACGGAACACCTTAAAATAAATAAATAAAAATCGTCGCCAAAGATGAAGGCCAGGGGCCCCACACCCTGCTCACGAGGGTGCCCCCCCCCCCCCCCGGGCGCGCCCCCTACCTCGTGGGCCCCCTGGTGGCTCTCTGACGCCCATCTTCTCCCATATGAAGTCTTTTGATGAGAAAAAAATAGCAGAGAACCTTTCGGGACGAGACTCCGCCGCCACGAGGCGGAACCTTGGCGGAACCAATCTAGGGCTCTGGCAGAGCTGTTCTGCCGGGGACAATTCCCTCCGGGAGGGGGAAATCATCACCATCGTCATCACCAACGCTCCTCTCATCGGGAGAGGGCAATCTCCATCAACATCTTCATCAGCACCATCTCATCTCCAAACCCTAGTTCATCTCTTGTATCCAATTCTTGTCTCCAAGTCCGGGATTGGTGCTAGTAGGTTGCTAGTAGTGTTGATTACTCCTTGTAGTTGATGCTAGTTGGTTTATTTGGTGGAAGATCATATGTTCGGATCCTTGATGCACAATATTACCCCTTTGATTATGAACATGAATATGCTTTGTGAGTAGTTACGTTTGTTCCTGAGGACAAGGGAGAAGTCTTGCTATTAGTAGTCATGTGAATTTGGTATTCGTTTGATATTTTGATAACATGTCTGTTGTCCAACCTCTAGTGGTGTTATGTGAACGTCGACTACATAACACTTCACCATTATTTGGGCCTAGAGGAAGGCATTGGGGAGTAATAAGTAGATGATGGGTTGCTAGAGTGACAGAAGCTTAAACCCTAGTTTATGCGTTGCTTCGTAAGGGGCTGATTTGGATCCATATGTTTCATGCTATGGTTAGGTTTACCTTAATACTTTTGTTGTAGTTGCGGATGCTTGCAATAGAAGTTAATCATAAGTGGGATGCTTGTCCAAGTAAGGGCAGTACCCAAGCACCGGTCCACCCACATATCAAATTATCAAAGTACCGAACGCGAATCATATGAGCGTGATGAAAACTAGCTTGACGATATTCCCATGTGTCCTCGGGAGCGCTTTTCCTATTATAAGAGTTTGTCCAGGCTTGTCCTTTGCTACAAAAAGGATTGGGCCACCTTGCTACAATTTATTTACTTTTGTTACTTGTTGCTTGTTACCATTTATCTTATCACAAAACTATCTGTTACCACTTATTTCAGTACTTGCAGAGAATACCTTGTTGAAAACCACTTATCATTTCCTTCTGCTCCTCGTTGGGTTCGACACTCTTACTTATCGAAAGGACTACGATACATCCCCTATACTTGTGGGTCATCAAGACTCTTTTCTGGCGCCGTTGCCGGGGAGTGAAGAACCTTTGGTAAGGAAAAATTTATTTAGTGTGCTGAAATTTTCTGTCACTTGTTACTATGGAAAGTAATTGCTTGAGGGGCTTGTTTGGGGTATCTTCACCCCATCCAGTTGAGCCAAGAGTTGCTCCTCAACCTACTGAACCTACTGAACCTATTGATGATGAAACTGCTTTTCAGATGCCTTCGGGTATGATGGAAAAACTGCTAGCTAACACTTTCACAGGAAATGGGACAAAGCATCCTGATGAACATTTACGCTTTGCAGATGATATTTGTGGACTATTTAAGCTTGCAGGTGTACCCGATGATGCCGTTAAGAAGAAGGCCTTCCATTTATCTTTGGAGGGAGACGCATTGACATGGTATAGGCTATGTGATGATACGAGATCATGGAACTATAAAAGAGTGAAATTGGAATTTCATCAAAAGTATTACCCTATGCATCTTGTTCATCGTGATCGCAATTATATATATAATTTTTGGCCTCGCGAAGGAGAAAGCATCGCTCAAGCTTGGGGAGGCTTAAATCAATGTTATACTCATGCGCCAATCATGAGCTCTCAAAATTAACAATTCTCTAGAATTTTTATGCTCGGCTTTCTGAAAATAATCGCAACATGCTCGATACTTCTTGTGCTAGCTCTTTTATGATGAAGTCTATTGAATTTGGATGGAATTTATTGGATAGAATTAAACGAAACTCTGAAGATTGGGGCCTCGATGAAGGTAAGGAGTCAGGTATGACACCTAAGTTTGATTGTGTTAAATCTTTTATGGATACCGATATTTTCCGTAAGTTTAGCACTAAATATGGACTTGACTCTGAGATAGTAGCTTCTTTCTGCGAATCTTTTGCTACTTATGTTGATCTCCCCAAGGAGAAGTGGTTTAAATATCATCCTCCCATAGAAGTAAAAGTAGCTGCACCTGTTAAAGTTGAAGAAAAGACTGTCACTTACAATGATCCTATTGTTCCTACTTCTTATGTTGAGAGACCTCCTTTTCCTGTTAGAATGAAGGATCATGCTAAAGCTTCAACTGTTGTTCGTAAAAGCAATACTAGGACTTATACACCTCCTGAGCAAGTCAAAGTAGAACCCAATATTGCTATTGTTAAAGATCTCTTGTCTGATAATATTGATGGGCATGTTATTCAATTCACTGGTGAAACTGCTAGAATTGCTAAACCCTATGATAGAGATAAACATAGACCTGTAGTAGGCGTGCCTGTTATTTCTGTTAAAATAGGAGATCATTGTTATCATGGCTTATGTGATATGGGTGCTAGTGCTAGTGTTATACCCATTGGCTTATACAAAGAAATTTTGCATGAGATTGCACCTGCTGAGTTAGAAGATATTGATGTTACAATTAAACTAGCAAATAGAGATACTATATCTCCAATGGGAATTGTTAGAGATGTTGAAGTCTTGTGTGGGAAAACCAAATATCCCGCTGATTTTCTTGTTCTTGGTTCTCCACAAGATAGCTTTTGTCCCATTATATTTGGTAGACTCTTCTTGCGTACCGTTAATGCTACGATTAATTGCAAAAAGAATGTTGTTACTGTTGACTTGGATGATATGGTCCATGAGTTTAATTTCTCTAAATTTAGTAAACAACATCGTGAGGAAGAATTGCCTAGTAAGGATGAAATTATTAGTCTTGCTTCAATTGTTGTACCTCCTAGTGATCCTTTAGAACATTATTTGCTAGACCATGAAAATGATATGTTCATGAATGAAAGAAGGGAAATAGATGAAGTATTCTTTAAACAGGAACCTATTCTGCAACACAATTTGCCTGTTGAAATCCTAGGGGATCCGCCTCCACCCAAGGGTGATCCCGTGTTTGAACTTAAACCGTTGCCTGATAATCTTAAATATGCTTATCTTGATGAAAAGAAAATATATCCTGTTATTATTAGCGCTAACCTTTCAGAGCATGAAGAAGAAATATTATTGAAAACTCTGAAGAAGCATCGTGCAGCTATTGGATATACTCTGGATGATCTTAAGGGCATCAGTCCCACTCTATGCCAACATAAAATAAATTTGGAAGATGATGCCAAACCATTTTGTGATCCTCAACGTCGTTTGAATCCTAAAATGAAAGAAGTAGTAAGAAAAGAAATACTCAAGCTTCTGCAGGCGGGTATAATTTATCCCGTTGCTGATAGTCAGTGGGTAAGTCATGTCCATTGTGTCCCTAAGAAGGGAGGTATTACTATTGTCCCTAATGATAAAGATGAATTGATTCCGCAAAGAATTATCACAGGTTATAGGATGGTAATTGATTTCCGCAAATTAAATAAGGCTACTAAGAAAGATCATGACCCCTTACCTTTTATTGATCAAATGCTAGAAAGATTATGCAAACGTACACACTATTGCTTTCTAGATGGTTATTCTGGTTTTTCTCAAATACCTGTGTCGGCTAAAGACCAATCAAAGACTACTTTTACATGCCCTTTTGGTACTTTTGCCTATAGACGTATGCCTTTTGGTTTATGTAATGCACCTGCTACCTTTCAAAGATGCATGATGGCTATATTCTCTGACTTTTGTGAGAAAATTTGTGAGGTTTTCATGGACGACTTTTCCGTCTATGGTTCCTCTTTTGATGATTGCTTGAGCAATCTTTCTCGAGTTTTGCAGAGATGTGAAGAAACTAATCTTGTCTTGAATTGGGAAAAATGCCACTTTATGGTTAATGAAGGAATTGTCTTAGGGCACAAAGTTTCTGAAAGAGGTATTGAAGTTGATAAAGCCAAGGTTGATGCTATTGAAAAGATGCCATGTCCCAAGGACATCAAAGGTATAAGAAGTTTCCTTGGTCACGCCGGATTTTGTAGGAGGTTCATCAAGGACTTCTCAAAAATCTCTCGGCCTCTGACTAATTTATTACAAAAAGATGTACCATTTGTCTTTGATGATGATTGTGTAGAAGTATTTGAAATACTTAAGAAATCATTAGTCTCCGCACCTGTTGTTCAGCCACCTGATTGGAACTTACCCTTTGAAATTATGTGTGATGCTAGTGATTATGTTGTAGGTGCTGTTCTAGGGAAAAGAGTTGATAAGAAATTGAATGTTATCCATTATGCTAGTAAGACTCTAGACAATGCTCAAAGAAATTATGCCACTACCGAAAAGGAACTTTTAGTGGTTGTATTTGCTTGTGATAAATTCAGACCCTATATTGTTGATTCTAGAGTAACTATTCATACAGATCATGCTGCTATTAAATATCTTATGGAAAAGAAAGATGCAAAACCTAGACTCATTAGATGGGTTCTCTTGCTCCAAGAATTTGATTTACATACTGTTGATAGAAAAGGAGCTGAGAACCCCGTTGCTGACAACTTGTCTAGCCTAGAGAATGTTCTTGATGACCCACTACCTATTGATGATAGCTTTCTTGATGAGCAATTAAATGTCATAAGTACTTCTCGTAGCACTCCTTGGTATGTTGATTATGCTAATTATATTGTTGCTAAATTTATACCGCCTAGCTTCACATACCAACAAAAGAAAAAGTTTTTCTATGACTTGCGACATTACTTTTGGGATGACACACATCTTTATAAAGAAGGAGTAGATGGTGTTATTAGACGTTGTGTACCTGAGCATGAACAGGAACAGATCCTACGCAAGTGTCACTCCGAAGCCTATGGAGGACACCACGCTGGAGATAGAACTGCACATAAGGTATTGCAATCCGGTTTTTATTGCCCTACTCTCTTCAAGGATGCCCGTAAGTTTGTTTTGTCTTGTGATGAATGCCAAAGAATTGGTAATATCAGTAGACGTCAAGAAATGCCTATGAATTATTCACTTGTTATTGAGCCATTTGATGTTTGGGGCTTTGATTATATGGGACCTTTTCCTACCTCTAATGGTTACACTCATATCTTAGTTGCTATTTATTACGTTACTAAGTGGGTAGAAGCTATTCCAACTAGTAGTGCTGATCATAACACTTCTATTAAAATGCTTAAGGAAGTTATTTTTCTGAGGTTTGGAGTCCCTAGATACTTAATGACTGATGGTGGTTCACACTTTATTCATGGTGCTTTCCGTAAGATGCTTGCTAAATACGACGTTAATCATAGGATTGCATCTCCATATCACCCTCAGTCTAGTGGTCAGGTAGAATTGAGCAATAGAGAGCTCAAATTAATTTTGCAAAAGACTTTCAATACGTCTAGAAAGAATTGGTCCAAAAAACTGGATGATGCATTATGGGCCTATAGAATTGCATATAAAAATCCTATGGGTATGTCTCCGTATAAGATGGTTTATGGAAAAGCATGTCATTTACCTCTTGAACTAGAACATAAGACATATTGGGCTATCAAAGAGCTCAACTATGATTTCAAACTTGCCGGTGAGAAGAGGTTATTTGATATTAGCTCTCTTGATGAATGGAGAACCCAAGCTTATGAAAATGCCAAGCTGTTTAAAGAAAAAGTTAAAAGGTGGCATGATAAAAGGATACAAAAGCATGAGTTTAATATAGGTGATTATCTATTGCTATACAACTCTCGTTTGAGATTTTTTGCACGAAAACTTCTCTCCAAATGGGAAGGTCCTTACGTTATCGAGGAGGTCTATCGTTCCGGTGCCATAAAAATCAACAACTTCGCGGGCACAAATCCGAAGGTGGTGAACGGTCAAAGAATCAAACACTATATCTCAGGTAAACCTATAAATGTTGAAACTAATGTTATTGAAACCGTAACCCCGGAGCAATACATAAGGGACACTTTCCAGAACGTTCCAGACTCCGAAAAGGAATAGGTATGTGGTACGGTAAGTAAACCGACTCCAAAACAATTTTTAAGGCAATATTTTTCCGTTTTGCAATATTTAGAAAAATAAAAAAATAGGAAGCAGTCCGGGGAGGATACGAGGCCTCCACGAGGGTGGAGGGCGCGCCCTACCCCCTGGGCGCGCCCCCCTACCTCGTGAGCACCTCATGTGCCCTCCGGACTCCGTTTCCTTGCATGATACGTATTTTGGTCGGTAAAAATTCATTATATATACTCCCGAAGGTTTTGACGCTCGTATCACATAAATCTCCCTTGTTCTTGTTTCGAGCTATTTCTGTTGCAGATTTAGAGCACCATGACTTCTCCCTCCTCAAACAACGAAGAAAAGGATGCCTGGCTATTAAAGATTGAGTTGAAAAGAGAGGAACCATAAGAGATCAACAAAGATGAAAGGATCAAGAAGGCTATGGAGGTTCAAGCCCCGGTGGTGAAAGAAGAAGACATCCCTCAACCTTTACCTAACCTTTTCACCCTAACAGAGATTGAAGCCTTCCAGATGATTGAGTTAGCCCGCATACAGAACAAGTATCTTACACAGGAGAATATTTTGTTGAAGGATCATATTGCCGGGCTCAAGAACATTATCCGCAAGTTGGAGGAACTTTTATGCTCGATGTGCGATTATCCACCGTCATCATCACCACCTCCATCACCTCCGAGGACATAATCATCTGGGTATGGGCACTCCCCTTGGCAACTGCCAAGCTTGGGGGAGGTGTCCTGGTATCGTATCACCATCACAACTCCTATCTTTATTGTTTTTCTTAGTTCGATCCTATTAGTAGTATCTTGATTTAGTAGAATAAAGTCATGGCATGATCTAGTTTTGAGTTTTGCTTTATGATCCTTCTTTGTAATCGAGTCCGTGAGCTATATAATAAAGATTTGTGTTGAGTCAAGGGCTTCATTATTTTGCCATGATCTTGGGTGATTAGAAGAAAAAGAATAAAAAGAATCAAGAGTTCATATTGATCTTATTGAAAGTAATGACTTCACATAGAAAGAGTATGATGATTTAAAGTTGTTGGGAGTTGGCAAATGTAGCTTTGGTCATCGTTGCAATTAATAGGAAGTAATAAGGAAAGAGAGGTTTCACATATAGATATATTATCATTGACATCTTTTATGATTGGGAGCACTCATTAAAATATGACATGCTAAAGAGTTGAGGTTGGACAAGGAAGACAACATAATGAGTTATGTTTTCCTACATCTGAGATAAAGTATGTTGTCATGGTTCCTCTACCGTGTTGAGTTTGCCTTTCCCCCTCATGCTAGCCAATTCTCAGCACTAAGTAGAAATACTACTTGTGCTTCCAAATACCCTTAAACCAGTTTTGCCATGAGAGTCCACCATATCTACCTATGGATTGAGTAAGATCCTTCAAGTAAGTTGTCATTGGTGCAAGCAATAAAAATTGCTCTCTAAATATGCATGACCTATTAGTGTAGAGAAATAAACTTTGCACGAACTTGTTGTGGACGCAATAAAAGCGACGGACTGCATAATAAAGGTTCACATGCAAGGGGCAATGTAAAGTGACGTTCTTTTGCATTAAGATTTTGTGCATCAACCCTAAAGGCGCATGACAACCTCTGCTTCCCTCTGCGAAGGGACTATCTTTTATTATTTTCCTCTACCTTATGCAAGAGTCACGGTGATCTTCACCCTTCCTTTTTTTATTTTATCCTTTGGCAAGCTCAGCATGTTGGAAAGAACATGATAAATATATCTAATTGGATGTGGGGGAGCGTGAATTATTATTGTTGACATTACCCTTGAGGTAAAAGGTTGTGGGGCAAACTATAAGCCCCTATCTTTCTCTGTGTCCGATTAAAACTCTGTAACCACAAGTATCGCGTGAGTGTTAGCAATTATGAAGGACTAAGTGATAGTTGAGTATGTGGACTTGCTTTTAAGCTCTGACATAGTCTCTTTCCGATGTTATGATAAATTGCAATTGCTTCAATGACTGAGATTATAATTGTTGGTGCCCAATAAAGTTTCTGATTCATATTTTGGCTTTGTGAAAAGATCATCACTTGAACATGAGTAATCATATGACAAAATTTATATCTGTTGCTGTTATGAAGTAATCATGATGCCGTCATGTCCGTATTTTATTTTTATCAACGCCTCTACCTCTAAACATGAGGACATATTTAATGTTATCGGCTTTTCGCTTGAGGACAAGCAAGGTCTAAGCTTGGGGAGTTGATACGTCCATTTTGCATCATGCTTTTATGTCAATATTTATTGTGTTATGGGCTGTTATTTCACGTTAAGTCACATTACTTATGGCTATCTATTATATAATTAAAACAAGAGGCAAACAAGCCATCACGTTTATCCACATATGCTAATATTATTTGCATCGTTAGATCAGAAAAATAACGGTTGAGATTTAGAAATTTTTACGTAACATATAATCATGTGTGTACAAACATATTGGGTTGTCACGTCTATAAGCCGGAAGAAAAATATGTCACCGCTAACAATAGAAATTGACGGCCAAGATTCAAAAGTTGGAAAGAAAATATAAGTACCATTGTCATCGGCTAACCCAAGCTAGAGTCCGAGAGATTTAAGAAAGGGAGTCCGGAGCGATACAACATTGTCATGGGCCAACAACCCAATGTAGTAGAGTCCAGCTGGGAGGCTCAGGTATTAGCACCGACTTCTTCTAACTTTTTGTGCTTTTTTTTAAACCGATGTGACTGGGCCTCAATAGTTAATTAATTGATAGTACATGATGAGAAACACAGCCGTGTGTAGCACAATATACGGTCTATTTCAGTGACATATCAGTCATATTAGTCAGTATTTACTTTGTACAGAACACATATGTAATGCCAAACAATTAGGGTCTTTTGACTCGCAATATTAATAAAATTATAATGTCACAAAAAGTAGTTATAAATTTATTGAAATAGAAAAACAAAAAATTATCCATGCGTGCTATCAACTCAAATTCCAAGTGATTAAAATTATATCTAATTTTTAGTGCACGACAACAAAATTAAAATACTATTTCCAAAAGATTTGAGTCAGGCAGAAAATTACAGTTAAAATATAGCAGTTTTTTATGCATATAAACTTCTTCTATTATATAATTAAAACAAGAGGCAAATAAGCCATCACGTTTATCCACATATGCTAATATTATTTGCATCGTTAGATCAGAAAAATAACAGTTGAGATTTAGAAATTTTTACGTAACATATAAACATGTGTGTACAAACATATTGGATTGCCACGTCTATAAGCCGGAAGAAATATGTCACCGCTAACAATAGAAATTGACGGCCAAGATTCAAAAGTTGGAAAGAAAATACAAGTACCATTGTCATCGGCTAACCCAAGCTAGAGTCCGAGAGATTTAAGAAAAGGAGTCCGGAGCGATACAATATTGTCATGGGCCAACAACCCAACGTAGTAGAGTCCAGCTGGGAGGCTCAGGTATTAGCAACGACTTCTTCTAACTTTTTGTGCTTTTTTTTTAAACCGATGTGACTGGGCCTCAATAGTTAATTAATTGATACTCCCTCCGTTCCTAAATAATTGTCTTTTTAGAGATTTCAACAACTGACTACATACGGAGAAAAATGAGTGAATCTACACTCTAAAACATGTCTACATACATCCGTATGTTGTAGTCCATTTGAGATGGCTAGAAAAACAATTATTTAGAAATGGAGGGAGTAGTACACGATGAGAAACACAGCCGTGTGTAGCACAATATACGGTCTGTTTCAGTGACATATCAGTCATATTAGTCAGTATTTACTTTGTACAGAACACATATGTAATGCCAAACAATTAGGGTCTTTTGACTTGCAATATTAATAAAATTATAATGTCACAAAAAGTAGTTATAAATTTATTGAAATAGAAAAACAAAAAATTATCCATGCGTGCTATCAACTCAAATTCCAAGTGATTAAAATTATATCTAATTTTTAGTGCACGACAACAAAATTAAAATACTATTTCCAAAAGATTTGAGTCAGGCAGAAAATTACAGTTAAAATATAGCAGTTTTTTATGCATATAAACTTCTTCTCGCCATAATGATTCATATATGAAAACACATATGCTAAAAATGTACTTATACTCCGGTGATCTTAATTGTAATGGCCCAGATTAAAAGGTTTTAAAAATAATGCAACTATACACGCGGAGGTCCAAAGTAGAAGCCTCATCTGACTGGAAAATAACTGCACTGAGCCATTCTAGGACATGTATCAGGTGTATTGGGATGGATAATTGTCGGGAAGCAAAAATTCTACGGGTGCGAACTGGGATGATAAACATGCATGTATACGTGCAAAGCTTAGCAGCAGTTTAATTTATTTTTTTATTGGCAAAGGCCAACCAATAAACAGACGGACACCTGTAAGGACATAACCACATCAAATATGCCTGCAACTTAGCAATTTCCGGTACAATACACAGGTGACGACGTCCAGCAAACAAAAACTTAAAGCCATAGACTAAGACAACAAATGTATTAGGTGAGTTATAAGAAAACATCCTATTATGTGAGTAAAAATACAATATAAATTTATTCACATATTTAGCAAAAAATCGTAGAAATTCAATATGAAGTCAATAAATAACTAAGTTTTGGATGAACTGATGAAGTGAAGTAAAATTTAAAATAATTGAGGAAATTAATTTTCATTTACAATAATGGGGAAGATCATTCAGAAGATCAACTTATGACAAGAGTGTTAGGGAAGATGTTTTAACATTTTTTTGAACATACACCGATAGTTACATTGCCTTAGATGAGCAAGTGGCACAAAAAACTAATAACCAAAGATCAACATATTTGACATCAATATTGCAATTACGGAGAAAAAGCAACTCTAATATGGTTGACAAAGGAAGAGAAGATTATAAGGTAAGACTGAACAATATAGAAGAAGAAAATCAGAAGATTAGTATGAACCTCATAATTTTGCGGTACATACGATATGCTATATAAGTCATCATGTGCATATCGAGTGAGAAGAGTAAATATGGGAAAACTACATCATGTGTGATGAAGTCACAAATTTATATGGAATTCTTTTTTGAACCAGAAGATGGTTTTTCCATAAAAGGTTATATGTAACAGTATATTAAATCTAGAGAGACTATATAATCATGTCTTCACAGATAATGGATAAACTGTGTCAAGGTGTAAACCACAATTAGCACTAAAGTTGTAAACACCAATCTCGCATATTGATTTAACCTGTAATGACATTCTCAAAAATATAAAACTCATCTCTATAATTGAAACACACTACATAGCCTTGACCACCAAGCCAAGAAACTCTTATATGCTTAAGACCTTGAGCAAAAATAAAAATAGATTCATGTAAATAACCGTGTAATTTTTTTTCCAAATTTAGAAGAGCATTGTCATGAATCTAATCCAGAATTATAAATAAGTAAAATTCTAGCCGCGCAAATGCGCGGGTCACTCCGCTAGTTCTCTCTTATTTTACAAGGTTTACATGAAGAGGGAGAATGCCGGCAGCTGGAATTCTGGGCTGGAAAAGGAGAAAATACTGAAGGACTATTCTGTGCAACTCTAAAAGTCCTGAAACTCCACGGAACACCTTAAAATAAATAAAGAAAAATCGTCGCCAAAGATGAAGGCCATGGGGCCCACACCCTGCTCACGAGGGTGCCCCCCCCCCCCTGGGCGCACCCCCCTACCTCGTGGGCCCCCTGGTGGCTCTCTGACGCCCATCTTCTCCCATGTGAAGTCTTTCGATGAGAAAAAAATAGCAGAGAACCTTTCGGGACGAGACTCCGCCGCCACAAAGCGGAACCTTGGCAGAACCAATCTAGGGCTCCGGCAGAGCTGTCCTGCCGGGGATAATTCCCTCCGGGAGGGGGAAATCATCACCATCGTCATCACCAACGCTCCTCTAATCGGGAGAGGGCAATCTCCATCAACATCTTCATCAGCACCATCTCATCTCCAAACCCTAGTTCATCTCTTGTATCCAATTCTTGTCTCCAAGTCCGGGATTGGTGCTAGTAGGTTGCTAGTAGTGTTGATTACTCCTTGTAGTTGATGCTAGTTGGTTTATTTGGTGGAAGATCATATGTTCGGATCCTTGATGCACAATATTACCCCTCTGATTATGAACATGAATATGCTTTGTGAGTAGTTACGTTTGTTCCTGAGGACAAGGGAGAAGTCTTGCTATTAGTAGTCATGTGAATTTGGTATTCGTTTGATATTTTGATAAGATGTCTGTTGTCCAACCTCTAGTGGTGTTATGTGAACGTCGACTACATAACACTTCACCATTATTTGGGCCTAGAGGAAGGCATTGGGAAGTAATAAGTAGATGATGGGTTGCTAGAGTGACAGAAGCTTAAACCCTAGTTTATGCGTTGCTTCGTAAGGGGCTGATTTGGATCCATATGTTTCATGCTATGGTTAGGTTTACCTTAATACTTTTGTTGTAGTTGCGGATGCTTGCAATAGAGGTTAATCATAAGTGGGATGCTTGTCCAAGTAAGGGCAGTACCCAAGCACCGGTCCACCCACATATCAAATTATCAAAGTACCGAACGCGAATCATATGAGCGTGATGAAAACTAGCTTGACGATATTCCCATGTGTCCTCGGGAGCGCTTTTCCTATTATAAGAGTTTGTCCAGGCTTGTCCTTTGCTACAAAAAGGATTGGGCCACCTTGCTACAATTTATTTACTTTTGTTACTTGTTGCTTGTTACCATTTATCTTATCACAAAACTATCTGTTACCACTTATTTCAGTACTTGCAGAGAATACCTTGCTGAAAACCACTTATCATTTCCTTCTGCTCCTCGTTGGGTTCGACACTCTTACTTATCGAAAGGACTACGATAGATCCCCTATACTTGTGGGTCATCAAGACTCTTTTCAGACAAAGGCAAAGAGAACATTTGTTGCAAATTTCCTGCCTGTAGCACTTCCTTCACATAAAGGTTCTTCTGAAGGCAAAAAGAATGAAGTCGTGGAAATCTTTCCTGCAGAGGGATATAGGAATGTCCAATCTCCCAATGATCAGACCAAAAAAGCACAGAATCTCCTTTGCCAATAGTTACAGATGTAACAACTCGATATTTGTCCATTAACTTACAGATGTCCCTCCACCAAAAAGAGCCACATAATGTAGTGTCATTTGGAACTCTTTGATAGTAGTAGGAATCCCACACCAGGCTGACCCATGGCACATCAGCTTTGTTATAGAATTTATTCAGGGACTTAAGCAACAGAGCATCATTTTGCAATCCCAAATTCAGAATTCCCAATCCCCCCTTCTTCTTGGGTCTGCAGACAAGGGGCCAAGCAGCCCAAGAATGACCCTTTTCCTGACCATATTTCCTCCATAGGCACTGCCTCTGAATCCTTTCTGACTGTTTTAGAATGCCCTTTGGTAAAGATAGGCTGCAAAGAAAGAATATGGGCAAAGAAGATATCACTGAGTTTACCAACTGCAGCCTACTACCTTGAGGCAAAAACCAGGAACTAGGAGTTTGTTACTTGTTGCTCGTTACCATTTATCTTATCACAAAACTATCTGTTACCACTTATTTCAGTACTTGCACAGAATACCTTGCTGAAAACCGCTTATCATTTCCTTCTGCTCCTCGTTGGGTTCGACACCCTTACTTATCGAAAGGACTACGATAGATCCCCTATACTTGTGGGTCATCAGATATCACGTGATCCACTTGATGTATGTTTTGGTGATCAACTTGCGGGTTCCACCCATGAACCTGTGCATAAGGGTTGGCACACTTTTTCGTCTTGACTCTCCGGTAGAAACTTTGGGGCACTCTTTGAAGTACTTTGTGTTGGTTGAATAGATGAATCTGAGATTGTGTGATGCATATCGTATAATCATGCCCACGGATACTTGAGGTGACAATGGAGTATCTAGGTGACATTAGTGTTTTGGTTGATTTGTGTCTTAAGGTGTTATTCTAGTATGAACTCTATGATAGATTGAACGGAAAGAATAGCTTTATGTTATTTTACTACAGACTCTTGAATAGATCGAGCAGAAAGAATAACTTTGACGTGGTTTCGTACCCTACCATAATATCTTTGTTTGTTCTCCACTATTAGTGGCTTTGGAGTGACTCTTTGTTGCATGTTGAGGGATAGTTATATGATCCAAGTATGTTATTATTGTTGAGAGAACTTGCACTAGTGAAAGTATGAACCCTATGCCTTGTTTCCTACCGTTGCAATACCGTTTATGCTCACTTTTATCATTAGATACCTTGATGTTTTTATATTTTCAGATTACAAGTACTCATATCTACCATCCATATTGCACTTGTATCACCATCTCTTCGCCGAACTAGTGCACCTATACAATTTACCATTGTATTGGGTGTGTTGGGGACACAAGAGACTCTTTGCTATTTGGTTGCAGGGTTGCTTGAGAGAGACCATCTTCATCCTACGCCTCCCATGGATTGATAAACCTTAGGTCATCCCCTTGAGGGAAATTTGCTACTGTCCTACAAACCTCTGCACTTGGAGGCCCAACAACGTCTACAAGAAGAAGGTTGTGTAGTAGACATCAGCCGACGATGGGAGTACGGTGGGGCGGTGAGGCCTGCACGGCAACACAGCTGGCCACGGGGAGGAGGGAGCAGGCAGTCCCGCTGGCGCTTGTTTGAGCGGCTGGAGCGGGAAGAGCAGAGATTGAAGAAGCACGACGGCCGTTCGATGGAAATCCAACAGTCACTGCTTGCGCGTCAACCTTTGTTTTAGGAAAGCCTCAAATCTGTGGAAAACAGCATACAACCCATCTGCCATTATTTTTAATAATTTACAACCCATTTGCTAATTCTTAAAGTTTTTTTTGGATCCCATATTCTTTTTGTTAGCATTATAGCCCATACTGTGGCCACGGTTAAAAAATTATACGAAATTTTGCATATTTCGATGCGGTCCAAACTGTTTTTAATTCCGAAATTTTGAGTCACATTCAAAATGATTTTAAAAGTAAATGTATATCAATATAAAATCCAACAAATTATCCACGCATAAAAATAAATGCAATTTAAAATCTCGAAATGAAAAAAAATTGAAACTAATTGTCGGTTTGATGTGTTTTAAAAATGTATAGCCCATTTCTCATTACTGATAGGTCATTTTCTCGGCCAACCGAATGAAGCTCTCCTCGTCTTGAAAGATTTGCAACCCAACAGGCCTGACAAAGCGACTTACTTGGCAAATCACAAAAAAAACTGGGTTGTGGCCGTGGACGCAGCTGTTAGCCTCTCCACGTACAGTACTCTTCCGATGGGTCCACCTGAGGAGGGGAATATGTTGAGTTGGTTCTAGGGAAAAGTACTGGGAGACAACTCAGTTTACATCGAAAAGAAAGTGGGAGAAAATTCGGAGACCTGCTGGGTCCACCTGAGGAGGGGAATATGTTGGGAGGAAGGAGATTCAAAGCACAGCAGCTGAGTGAACTAGTTTTTTTTAAAGGACAAGTGAACTAGTTACATACATAAGCAAATAGCCACTAAAAAAAGCAATCAGGTTAATGGGTTCTTAAAAGAAATATTTCAGACAAAACAGATAATTACGACACATAGGCTAATGCATGAAACACTCAGATGATAGAGGTGCTTATAAACATATAAATTACAACATTTGGACCTTCCTGGCACGCTTGATCATGACGCTGCAGCTGTCCGTGTACTCATCGGTTACGGGAAGCAGACATGCCCTCATGTCCAAGATCTACCAGTACATGTCGTAGCATGCATATGCGTCCTTGGTCACCTAGGTTATGTAGGCTAGATTCAGAGGTACCTCCCACGTGTTTAGGTCCTTGGTATCGTTGTCTTCTTTCATGTTGGTGTATCAGGGGTCGATGATGGTCTCAGCGAGGTCAACCACGGAGTCCTTCTCCTGCCCGTTGCTGATGATTTTGTATTGCTTCTGGATGTCGACAAGCTTGTTGCACCAGATGGCCGAATCGTCGCGGTCTTCCTTCTCTCCATCGTAGCGAAGGTGCAGTCAGCGCTGCCGACGAAACGAGCGAATGCTCCAGAACCTCTGATGGCCCTACAGAAGTGGTAGATGAGAACCTCGTCCCACACACATACCAGTGCGATGGTGATCCGTTGGTCCCTGTCAGGAGGCGAATGGATGGGCACAAGGTCTAGTCCTGCAACCTTGTGCTTTCTCGTCCTGTAGGTACTGCTTGAACTTGGCGAGGTAGAGCTTCACCGAGTCCGGATCATTGGTGTACGTCACATTCAACTTGGTGCAGCCATGGGACTGAACGGTGAACTCAAAGGGGAACTCCTTGCTGAAGTCTATATCCAGCAGGCTCACCCCTCGGATCGCCATTGGAGTCTCTTCAAGTGATCGAGTGTGTAGGCGGTAGCAGCAGTTCGTTTTTCAGCTCTTGGGGAACTGTATTCAACAGTAAACTGAGTGTGTACAGGCAACAACAGTTACCACCCCTCCCTCGTCCGCTGCACGCCCGGCAGAAGATGCATCCTCGGCGCATTCAAACGCCTCCATTAAGAAACCTACTCCGGCCACATGTCGGTTCATGAGCGGGTCTGTATTGGTACTGTAATAACAGGAGTTAGTGGTCACTTTACTTAAATTTAGTTAGCTTTAATAGAAATTTATACTTAAAACAAGCAATGCATTGGCTCGTTCTATCAGTGCCACAGGATCAACATGCACAACAGTTAGAATTATTATTCTCAGGACACACACGATAAGCACATTTGTCGCACTTTCACAAAGATAATACTACCAAGTTTGAACTGTTTGTTATGGTTGTTGTCCTCGGCATGATCATGCCATGTTTCCCAGCTTGCAAGATTCAGAACCAACAAATAAGATCCAAATAATAAGTACAACAAAGATGCCTACACATCTCATTGATTCCCAGCTTGCAAGATTCAGAACCAGCAAATAAGATCCAAATAATAAGTACAACAAAGATGCCTACACATCTCATTGATTCCCAGCTTGCAAGATTCAGAGCCAACAAATAAGATTCAAATAATAAGTACAACAAAGATGCCTACACATCTCGTTGATTTCCAGCTTGCAAGATTCAGAACCAACCCATTAGAGCCTTTTGATGAAGTGAATATCGGGATTAAATCCATCTTGGCTAGCCATGTCATACAATCGAAGAACTTGGCGAATGCTCTTGACCATCACAACATCTGTAGTTGAGTATTCCTATTTGCACAGCACGAACAAGAAGAGCATGATTTCACTTTAATAGGGGCCTCCTTGAACTCAACATGCAGCTCCACTAGGATGAGGTCAACTTCCAGCTCCATGATTCAATTCATGCACCTTTTTCTATAGTTCACCTGAAATGAAGCAAAGATTGCATCATTCAGCTAGCAAGAAGTACTTGCTCTCATGAGCTGGCAGGTTCTTCTTTAGTAGTTGCACTAAAATTGAGGAACATTAAGGTTGGCTGTCCGGCTCATGTAAGGTGCAACTATAATTTTCTTATCCTTTTGTGCAATTCCACTAAAATAAAGTGCCATTGTGGTGACAGTGATGGCTCATCTTGCAAAGGCTAAAAATGTTGCACGAGATTACCAGCAGAACTTGACGGAGATTTTGGAAAGTCCAATCACCATTTTGTGCAGTTCCACCAAAATTGAGAGATATTTGCCACGTGACATTTTAGGTTAACTGCACAAGACACTCATTCCAAAAAAAGTGTTTTGTGCAGTTCACCAAAAGGTCACAATAGCAACAAGGTGAAATGGATATCCCTATCTGCAAAAAAAGATAGAAAGTAAACAGTTGCTGGTCAATAAGAATATATGAAACATATACAAAATGAAAAGAAGCATCTTAATTATGTTCATGGCAATCACGCAAGGACAGTAGAAATTTTAAAACGTCAGCAATGCTTCATGTTACCAGAAGCATTACGATCAACAATGAGATTCCTCAAATATGGGATTACTTTAATGGTGGCATTGCTTGTTTACCAGACACAGTAAATCAACAACAGCTAAAGAGTTGGTTTAAGGGCATGGGACCGTGGGGACACCAGGACACTCAGCAGCGTAAAGGAGCAACTTACTTATCATACTGGGAAAAACAGCAGGAGTGCCACAGTTTAATTGCATCTTATCACTGGAGGCATTAGATTAACAATAACACTAGTTAGACATGTCCCTAAGGTAACAATATGATCGCTTCATTTTACATGCTCCCTTACAAGGACATGCGATAGTGGACGCATCAGCACAATGTACCTACAAGGAGGCATAAAGTGGTGAAGCCGAGTTTGTTCATGCTATGTGAGGGCAGAAAACCTAATCCTGGAGACCTTGTACTATGTGAGGGCAGCAAATCTAATCCTGGAGACTTTTTACTATGTGAGGGCGGCAAATCTAATCCTGGAGACCTTTTACTATGTCAGGGCGGCAAATCTAATCCTGGAGACCTTTTACTATGTGAGGGCAGAAAATCTAATCCTAAGACCTTTTACTATGTGAGGGCAGCAAATCTAATCCTGGAGACCTTTTACTATGTGGGGGCAGCAAATCTAATCCTGGACATACTCTGTTGACTTGTCCACCAGCCGCCACTTTCTATCCTTTTTTCAACCAATAATAGATCTATTCCTTATCTAGTTTGTACCGCATTTTCCCATTATTTCCCTTTTCAACCAAGAGACTGGTTGGGTATCCGGTCTCTACTACTTTCACCATATTATTTCCTCTTTGAATCAAGTCCTAGATTCATGCTGCAACTTTCCCCCCTTTCTTCGTTGTTTGAACAAAGCCCTAGATTCGAATGCATGAAGTAGCTTTACCTCTAATAATACTAAAAATTTAGGTGGCTTTGGAAGAGCTGATGGGAGTAGAAAAAGATGCACATGCAGACACGTGGGGAGCTGGGGCAGTAGAGCAAGGCCGCTTTCGAAGAACTTATACCTGAGGGTCGCCGGGATGTCTGTGGCGGCAGGTCGGATCTGTGGACAATACGGCAGGGAGGAAGAAGGGTCGGAGGACCTCCCGAGCCGGCGCTGTGTCGGAGAGAATGACACAGGCAGAGGATCGGGCCCCACCGGCAGCTGTGGATTTCCTCCCTCGGCGGTGATGACCGCGTGAACGATGCACCTTTTCGTCCTCTACACACACCGGCCAAAAGGATCCGGCCGGATCTGTGACCAGCGATGAGCAGAGAGAAAATGTCGCTACCGCTGTCTTGTATATATCTGGAGAGGATGAGAGAATGATGAGAGCAACCTTAGTAAAGCAAGCGCTCAGGCCCCTGCGTGCATATATAGTGGAGTGATTATCTTTTTCTCTCCACAACAAGTGTTTAACTTTGTGTACGTGGCATTAAAGAAAAGAAACTCTCTATTTAAGGTGACTACTGTACGACTCCTACTTACTACTAGTAGTACTAGTATTATTCACTTGTGCTCCCCGCCCCTCCATTCATTGAACAAGCCCACGGGTGAATAAACATACAGTAAGTATTGTATTTATATAGAACGAACAAGCTCAAACTATTTTCGCGTAGTTAAAAGTTGAGGGTGGGGCTTTTCCCGAGTAGCACGCGCGGCCGTTTTCGGGTAGGCGGTTTGACAGACTGGCGAGAGGGTGAGCGAGTGGCTAATTCTCAAACATACTGCTGGAAAGGTCGGGTTGTGCGATTTGACGACGCGTTACTACTGGAAATACTTGTGATATGACCACTCACTATAGTCATGAATTATTGGCGCTCCGACCGGGGTGATGCCCCCCTTCCATTTCGCGCTCTAATCTGGTGCATGACACATCGACCCGGTTGCTGGCTCTCCCACATGTCAGAGTAGTAAGAAGGAGGAAAGAATGATGCGGTATATCCTAGTAGTAATACTACTAAGGTCGGAGGAGTGCGAACCACGGCAGCCTAGTGAACCAGCAGTGCGAACCACGACAACCTAGTGAACCAGCAGTACGAACCACGGTAGCCCAGTGAACCAGCAGTAGAAAACAATGTGGTGATATGGCCATAAAAAACAATGTGCTATGGTCCACACTGTAGCATGTACTACCTCCATCCTGGTTTATTGGTCCTCATTGTAATCTGTGCCAAATTTTGACCATAAATTTAAGTAACAAAATGTTCATGCATGTCATAAAAAATTATATCATTGAAAACTATGTTCAAATACGAATCCAACAATATAACTTTTGTGGACATGCACTAACATTTGTCAATTAAATTTTTGTTCAAAATTCAGCACAAATTATATAGGGGACTAATAAACCAGGACGGAGGTAGTACAGTAACACTCCTCTTTGTTTGGATCCCTGAGTTAGAGCTAGTTTGGGTTGAAATAGCCTCAAATTATCGAAACAAGAGGGGTTAGTTTGAGCTAGTTTGCTCTAACCCAGCTAAAAAAACTAGCCCGGTGGAGAGGTTCTAATTGGGTTAGTTATCTTCGGGCCCACTAAAAGAGAACTAAAAAAATCTCCCATGCCCGCACCAGATCACCCCCCCCCCTCTTACACAACTCCTATCTGTTCCCCATAGGGCCGCCCGCCCAAGCACTGCTCGCCCTCTCTCTCCTCCGGCCGCCCTCTCCTTCCGGCCTCCACCGCCCTACTCCGGCCGCCCTCTCCCTCCGACCTTCGAAGGTCGCCCAGCTCCCCCTTCACCGGTCTTTTTCTCCCTCTGTCGTGCGCAGCGGCGGCGCATCTACCAGGGAGGTCACGAGAGGGGTGAGTTTGTTCGTTCCTTCTCTGTCTCACGGCCATATCATTGATCTTGCTCGCTCTAGTGCTAATTCTGATTTGGAAAAGTAGATCCTGATCAAACTTGGTATAGATTTGTGGTGCACGCATGGAATTGTTTGATGCTGCTTGAGGAGGTAATAAATCTTTCTAGAGCCCCAAAGATTCAGTTCACCTTTCTAGGTATTTCAGTTTCAGGCTTGCATTATTTCTAGAGGCCCAAAGATTCAGTTCACCTTTCTAGGTATTTCAGTTTCAGGCTTGCATTATTTCTAGAGGCCCAAAGATTCAGTTCACCTTTCTAGGTATTTTAGTTATAGGCTTGCATTATTTCTAGAGGCCCAAAGATTAAGTTCCCAATCGACGGCAAGCGGCCCTGCTACCCATGCCGGTGTCGACCTCAACTCGCAAGGGCCGGCGTCGGAGGGGCTCCCGGGGCTTGGGCTCTACAGAGCCTTCCTCCAGAGCGACGATGGCGAGCTCCTCCCTCGGTGCATGAGGGGCTCCGGGCTCCCTCCCTATCGTGAATGACTTCCATGATGACTTAGCTCATGCTTTGTTTCATGGAGTTTTTTTTGTGAAGCTTGATTGACGACTTGTATGTTTAAGTGGGATATCTCATTTGTATGGACAAAGTAAAAATTATCATGTTTTGCATGCTTGATTTGTAAAGATGGTTCGTTTATGTCACTTGTGAGCGGGAAGAGGCCACAGAAGAGCCGGCCACACCAAATCCGGCAGGAAATAGGGTCCAAAGTAGTCAAATTATTGAGAAAGAGCATTTATTGTCAATCTAACCCTGCCATCCATACACCTCTTTGGTTTAGAGTTAGTTCAGGGTTAGAATCTAACTCTAACCTCTAACTGAGTTAGAGTTCTCCTCGTCTCGGTTCATCGCCATCATACTTTCCCCATTCCTGTGTTTTTAGTATCATGCGAATCAAAGAGGCCCTTTATTTGCGAGAAAAATCAAAGAGGCCCTTAGACTGGTTTAGGTCCGGTCATTTTTATAAACGTGTTATGTCCAAAATTTAATGAATGTGCTCCGGTTTCTACGAAAATAATCCGGTTTCATGTAGTAATTCATTCATTTATTTATTCTTCTGTGGGGGGTTTGCATGTAATTCGTGAGGTCTGAAATGTAAAGTACCCCGGCATATGCTCCGAGTCGTGCATGCACTACGACCCAGATGCTCTATGTCCCACATTTCGACGAATGGGAGCACATGGAAATAGCCTAGGAGTACATATAGGAGGATAAATGCGTGAAAAAATATGTACTGTGAAGTGTAGCTGCGGTTCAAAAAGGAGACCTAAAGTGATGACAGCTATAGGTCGCACGCACCCAACTAGTGGTACTAGACATAAGACTAATTTTTCCCTCAAAAAAAAGAGGCACGAGTGTTCAGTACTCCTATTCTATCAACACAAGTCCCATCTGACAACAGCGTCCGTGCTACAGCTAGCTCTCCTCCCTCGTTTCTCTCTTCTAATTCTAAACTCGGCCGCCCGGTGGGCGGGGTGGGTTTGCTCAACTGCGGCCCCACCTCACAGCGAAAACGTTGCGATAGGAATAAAAATGCCATATACCCCTCCATTCCTAAATATAAGCCTTTTTAGATACTATTTCAAATGGAATACAGCATACAGATGTATGTAGGCATAGTTTAGAGTGCAGATTCACTCATTTTGCTCAATATGTAGTAGTCACTTGCTGGAATCTTTAGAAAGACTTATATTTGGGAACGGAGGGAGTACTATACTAATAAAACATTAAGGCCACGAGGCGATGCAGTGCTGGTTACAGGAGGCAAGAAGAAGAGATGCATCCATCGACGACGTCCACCTCCTCGACTCAGGGCGCTGGCCCACTGAACGGCGCCTCAGTAGCAGCGGCTTTCGTGGCCAGGTCGACGTGCTTTTGAACAATGGCGTCCAAAGATTCCAGCCACTAGAAGAAGGCCAACGTCTTTCTGTCCTCGCTTTCCTTGTAGTGGCCTATGTAGACGATTTCCTCGTAGACGTGGATGTGCAGGTCGACGGTTTCTTGCATGGCGAGGAGTTGCGCGGCGAGCGCGACCTCGAGGTGCACATTCTTTGTCGCGACCTCCGGCACCTGCAGGGCCATCAGGGCTTGAAAGAGTTCATCACCATGGAGGCCGATGAGGGTGGTAGGCAATGAGGAGCCTGGGCGCGCGGGCTGGAGTAGTACGGCATGGTCGTCTGCGCGCTTCTTGACGGCGATGAACTTGCGGATGGTGTTGACCATCATGTCGTCCATGCGAGAGGCGAAGCCGGCGTTGGCAAGGGCTACGATGCCGGCGGTCGCCAGCATCATCTGTAAACGCTGCGCGGTGCGGGGCCGCAGGCCGGCGCCTTGGATGATTTGGCACAGTCGACTGCCGCTCTCGTCCATCGCCTCCAAAGGTTCTTGTGGCTTCTGGTCACTTGGTCTTGGATTGGAGTGAGCAGTGTTGCGCACAGACTTGGGAGTAGATGGATTGGAGTGGTGGGGCACCTTTATTATATGAGAGTCCAAACTATGTTGCATTCACATCGAGCTGGCTCTATTCTGCTTCTCCAATTAATTCCCTCTACATGTAATTCACGATGCATCATTGACCGTTCAACGTCTCGGGAACCGCTACCCTCTCCCTCCTTGGCATTCAAGCACCTATGGAGGCGACTGCCACTCGCGTCTATCGCGTGTCAGGAGTCAGCAGTCGTTCCCGTCGACGACGAGGTGCCTATGGTAACTTCGTAAATTTCAAGATGATAGTGTCGTGCGTGTGTGCGTTCATAGGGGTGAGTGTATGCGCGTGTATATGAGTTCTTGCGTCTGTATCGTGTCAAAAAAATGTAAATGCGTGTCAAAAAGAGATTAGTCAGTATACCCAATATTGTGCACCTCAGAGAGGAAAACGATAGAACTACATATTTATTTACGGTGCAGATTCACTCATTTTGCTCCATATGTACTCCGTCTCGGTGTAGTCTAGTCACTTGTTGAAATCTCTAGAAGGGCAAATACTCCTTTCTAGTTTACAGGGCTATACTAGCAAGTAGTTGTACGTACTAGCAAGTAGTTTACAGGGCTATACATAGCAATTTTGTCTCATGCAAGAGCCTGGCTATATGCGTGCTCCAATGTTCGCAACTGCCACGTTCGGGTTGCGCTTGGCTCTTCGCCTCTTCAAGAAGACAAACAATGATGTTACTACTACTGCTTCTACAGTGTCAAATCCACTGCTGCATGTCCGTCCACCGTGAGCGGGAGGGATAGATTGTTGTAGAAGTACTAGGTAAAACCCTGTCCTCGTTTGCGAGCAACCGCACGCATGGGAGAGGGAGAAGGCATGTAGTAGTAAAATCAAGCTTCTCCTCGTTGTACGAGTTGACGCGACACATCATAGCACTGGCCCCACATGCTTGCCTCTAAACTTGGCTGAAAGACCCGCAGTGTACAATATATTTGATGCAACCTCTAACATTTATCCACCACAAATTAAAATATATGTGGCCGTATGCATCATTCTGATGTAGAGGCCGGGGAGTCCCCCCTTTTCGCAAAAAAACAAATTAAAATATATATTCCTGTCTTGACCAGATGAGCGTGCAAACCACAATCACCAGGGTGACAGGTAGGACCAGAAGACTATTTTAATTTTTTTTAAACTTCGAGATGTCCACATAGCATGGAGTCAAGCCCAATGATTTTAAGCTTACATGCACTATACACGCTATCCTAGACTACTCTACACAAGAAACTGCCACACGAGCGTCCGGGCTGCGCTTGGCTCTTCGCCTCTTCGGGAAGTCGAACAATGATGGAGTACTACTGCACTGGAGGAGTACTACAGTATGCTTCTGGCCATCTAACACCGATTGAACTGCTGCATGTCCACCGCATGCACGAGGGAGAGCGTGTAGCGAAAGCTTCTCCTAGTTTTGCCAGCCACCACGCTCATGGGCGAGGGAGGGACGCTCCTGCCTTTGCCTGTATGACAGGTGGGCCTGACAGGTGGGTGGCCAACCTGTCATACAGCCAAAGGCAGGTGCAGTTAAGTCCGCGAGGGAGAGGATAATCAAACTTCTCGTTGATGTACGAGTTGACGCGGCACGTCAAAGCACTGCACTCAATATATTTCAATAATTTGCGTTTACCGATGCATTAATTACAACGCATGCATGAATGCCGTGACTCTCCTTTTGATACTTGCATGTGTTGATTTAATGCACCTTGAAGTAGTATAAAATATGTGATGGTAAAGCTTTGTAATGCCCCGGCCCAAGCGAGAGATGGTTGTGCACGAGGAGGGCGAGATCATGCAGACCGAACAGGACCCGATGATGGAGCTCTCTAAGGTCTCAATGGACCTCACCGTGCTCCACTGCCCCTTGTGCCTTCGCCCCTTGATGCCTCCAGTGTATGAGGTTCAAATACACCTCGTCCGTTTGGCTGATTGGGCAAGGTGTAGGTTTCTTGATTGATGTGTTGTTCGATTGATTTCTGCAGTGCAAGGGAGGGCACCTGGCCTGCGTGGACTGCCTCGTCGAGCGCCCCGGGAACCAGCAGCAGTGCCAGAAGTGTGAGTGCGGTGGTGGCTTTGACATGCGGAACACGGCGATGGACGTCGTCCTTTCGTCGGTGAGGGTGGAGTGCCCGCACGAAGGCTTAGGGCTCTCCGTCACTTACCACAAGCTCGCCGATCACCAGAGCGTGCGTCCGCTCGCACCCTGCAAATGCCCCATGCCCGTCTGCGGCTATGAAGGCTCGCCGCCGGCGCTCTACCACCACACCAGCACCGCGCATCCCATGCCTGTGCACAGGATCCAGTACGGCAAGGTGCTCCAGCTGCAAGTGCCACTGTCGGAGTCACGGCTCTTGCTGTTCGCGGAGGAGGACGACCGCGCGTTTTTCTTGGTCGGCGGCATGCTCAACATCGGCATACCTATCGCCGTGTTGGTCATCTGCATCAGAGCGGGGGCGTCCCCACTGCCGCACTACGTGGCCAAGCTGTGGGCGAACGGGCCGCCGGGGGATCCCAAAGGCACGACTGACGCTGTCAAGGTGGAAATGGAGGTGACAAGTAGCAAGGATCCCGGCGACGTCGACGTGCAAGAGCTGACCTTCTTCACAGTTCCACCCAAGCTGCTGGCCAGGGCTAAGCTGGTGTCCCTCCACATTCAGATTGACAAGCTCACGTCCTAAATGTTTCTACAGTGCCTTCTATTTATCTTACTAATATGCTAATATAGGGATTACCTCGGTCTACTTTAGCTTAAGAAATAGTGGGTTTTGGTGGCGATGCAGCAATTGCTTCGAGATCAGATCATTAATTTCCAACAGTCGAACGGATATTTTGTGTCTGTTGGATATAAAGTTCCTTTGGGTAAGAAGTACTACTTGTCATCAAAATGGATAAAAGGAGATGTATGTAGACATATTTTAGTTCTAGATACATCCTTTTTTATCCATTTTGATGACAAGCACTCCCTCCGTTCCACAATACATGCCTTCCATTTATCAAAATATAGATGTATCTAGACATGTTTTAGTATATAGGTACATCCATGATAGAGCCAATCGGATGGTTGAGAACACTACAATTCGTACCTACAGATGCATGTGTGACTCCCAAATGCAGAGGCCAGGGGTCATTATCCTCCTTTTCGAGAGGCCAGAGGCCAGTGCGTGTGTGCAACTCTTCTCTTCCTGTATAACGTACTAAACTCAGAGTACAAGTTTTTGTGGGTGGCACGATGGTGCGTGCGAGAAGTCCCGAGAGATAGGTTTAATGTGTCTGAAAAAAAGACTAGCCTATAGCTCGCCACGCGGCTATTCCTGTCGAACGCCCCATTAACCGTAAGATATGTATATGATGGTGCCAGTTATTGCATGTACACAGCAGTAGAAAAAGAACTACTCCACGGCCGAGAACACGTGCCCATGTAACGCCATCCGGGAATAGTGCCGCACTTCGAAACTAGAACCGTCAATAAATTTTGAGCTTGCGTCTCGTCACATTCCAAATTACTCCATGCTATATTGAATTGCAAACCTGTTCACACCGATCGCAACCTAAACAGTTTCTCACTTAGGAGTGTATTAGTACCACACTATATTGGATTGCAAACCTGTTCACACCGATCACAACCTAAACGGTTTCCCACTTAGGAGCGTATTAGTACTCGGTTATAAATACTAGTATGCCAAGATGATTGCACATTCCTCCTCGACTCCTTATCCACAAAAACAAACAAGTCATTCAGCATCCTTCCCTTGCGTCTGCCATGGCCAGCGTGCGTTCTGGGTCGAGAGATTTCCACCAGGGAGAGGCGAGCATGGAAGAGGAAGCATGAGAGATGTCCCGCCTTGCTGCGAAAGCAGCCGACATGTCCCGACATGCAGAACTAGCAGCACAGAGGTCCCGCCGCGCTGCAGAAGCAGCACCAAGGTCTCGCCACGCTGTCGATGCAACAAACTAGTCTGGCCACGCAGCGGAAGCAGCAGAGATGTCCCGCCGCACCGCGAATGCAGTAGAGATGTCCCGCCATGCCGCGGCAGCCTGGGAAAATTTTTCGCGGGTAGGCGACGACTGTTACAGGCGCATGCATGCGATCGTCCATAACCAGATGGATCAAATCTCCGGCTGGCGAAGGTTGCAGGACGACATGAAATCCTCGTTTGAACAGGCTACCGGCGTCATCCGGCAACTAAGGGAGGGCAATGAGAGGCTCCGGACCGAGTGCAACCTGCTGAGGGCGAAGATCGTCTGAAGTGCAGACCAGCAGGAGGAGACCAGTCCCTTGTTGAAGAGGACCGGCATCATTCTCAAGAAACTTATGGACGAGAATGACATGCTCCTCAACGAGCGCCAAAGGCTGGTGGAGGAATCCGTGGATGTTCTCAAGCAGCATCTTGAGGACACGAAAGAGCTCATCGCCGCTCACCGCGGAGACTAGTTCCCGCGGCCTGCAGCAATGCATCAAGAAAGTAGAGATCAGCGAGCCAGATCCTTGTCTTCCTTTTTCTTTTGCCCTAGTGTATTTCGGGCGTGGCCGCATGTGGCTTTTTAATTATCTTTCTAATTATGTACGACAATAATCGTCCTTATATATTCATCAGTCTTGCTATAAGTCGCAGTAGATGCTATATAGGTCCGTCGAATCTTACATCAAGATCCATTCTTTCAGATTTTCTTTTTTCTCTCTTAAATCTCAGTCAAGTGAGACATAGCCACGCCATTAAATAGAGGCTCGGGCGCCATTAATGGGGACCTTGGGAGAGAGGTGGATGGGAGATGGAGGTTGTCGGTGTCAAAACCGGCGGATCTCGGGTAGGGGGTCCCGAACTGTGCATCTAAGGCTAATGGTAATAGGAGGCGCAGGACACAATGTTTACCTAGGTTCGGGCCCTCTCGATGGAGGTAATACCCTACTTCCTGCTTGATTGATCTTGATGATATGAGTATTACAAGAGTTGATCTACCACGAGATTGTAGAGGCTAAACCCTAGAAGCTGGCCTATGATTATGATTGTTCTTGTCCTACGGACTAAACCCTCTGGTTTATATAGATACCGGAGGGGGCTAGGGTCACAAAGAGTCGGTTACAAAGAAGGAGATCTACATATCCGAATTGCCAAGCTTGCCTTCCACGCAAAGGAGAGTCCCACACGGACACGGGACGAAGTCTTCAATCTTGTATCTTCATAGTCCAACAGTCCAGCCAAAGTATATAGTCTGGCTGTCTGAGGACCCCCTAATCCAGGACTCCCTCAGTAGCCCCTGAACCAGGCTTCAAAGATGATGAGTCTGGCGCACAGATTGTCTTCGGCATTGCAAGGCGGATTCCTTCTCCGAATACTCCATAGAAGATTTTGAACACAAGGATCGTGTCCGGCTCTGCAAAATGAATTCCACATACCACTGTAGAGAGTACAATATTCCACAAATCTAATCTGCTGACAACTTTTCACAGCATGACATCACGCCACGGCCCGGTCATTATAAGAACCATTTTTCACAACCAGCTGCTGCACATATTACGAGGCAGTTTCCTTGGCACGTCTTGTCGAAGCAGAGATCGTGTCCCCTTATCACGGGATTCTCATTAATATGGGTGTGGGTAACCCAACCGCGCCATCAATCATGGCGCTTGGGGAATAAGTGATTTTACGGGGCAAGTGGGGAGGCGCACAGTTTCTACCGTCTTTATAAAGGGGTAGGGATTACTCTTTTTCACCCATGCCTTCTTCTTCCCCTGCCCATGCATTCTCGCACGCTCGAGCTCCAGTGCCCAAGTTCTCACCTTCTCCGTAAAGCCATTCCAAACATGTCCGGAGTGGGAGGCAAGTGGATGGTCTCCTCCGTTACGGAGGAGGACATCATGAAGCTTCGGCAGGCCGGATACCTAGCCGCAGACATCGCGCACCGGCTCCCAGACGCAGGGCAGATCGTCCCTACTCCGGAACCCCACGAGAGGGTGGTATTCCTTGCTCACTTCGTCCGCGTACAGGGATTCCCCCTCCACCATTTGTCTGCGGGCTCATGTTCTACTACGGGCTGGATTTCCATGATCTGGCCCCCAATTTCATCCTCAACATCTCGGCGTTTATCGTCTTGTGCGAGGCCTTCCTCCGCATCAAGCCCCACTTCAGCATGTGGCTGAAGACCTTCAACGTGAAGCTGAAGATAGTGGTCGGCTAGCAAGCGGAGTGCGGAGGATCCATGGTGGGCAAGATGCCCAACGTCATCTGGCTCGAAGGATCCTATGTGGAGACCGTGAAGAGGTGGAAATCGGGGTGGTTCTACATCACTGAGCCGCGCGACGCCAACTGGGCAGCGGTCCCCGAATTTCGATCCGGCATCCCCATGCAGCTTACCTCCTAGAAAGAGAAGGGCTTAGACTGGGGTGCACTGACGGAGCTGACCGGACTCCAAAGCTGTGTCAAAAACATGATAAGCAAGAAAATTAAGCTTGTCAACATGCTCCAGGTCATGCTCTTCCGCCGGATCCTCTCGTGTCAAAGACGGGTGTCGGTGTCAAAACCGGCGGATCTCGGGTAGGGGGTCCCGAACTGTGCGTCTAGGCGGATGGTAATAGGAGACAAGGGACACGATGTTTTTACCCAGGTTCGGGCCCTCTCGATGGAGGTAAAACCCTACTCCTGCTTGATTGATATTGATGATATGGGTAGTACAAGAGTGGATCTACCACGAGATCAAGGAGGCTAAACCCTAGAAGCTAGCCTATGGTATGATTGTTGTTCGTCCTACGGACTAAAACCCTCCGGTTTATATAGACACCGGAGAGGGCTAGGGTTACACAGAGTCGGTTACAATGGTAGGAGATCTACATATCCATATTGCCAAGCTTGCCTTCCACGCCAAGGAAAGTCCCATCCGGACACGGGACGAATTCTTCAATCTTGTATCTTCATAGTCTTGGAGTCCGGCCAATGATGATAGTTCGGCTATCCGGACACCCCCTAGTCCGGGACTCCCTCAGTAGTCCCCCGAACCAGGCTTCAATGACGATGAGTCCGGCGCGTATATTGTCTTCGGCGTTGCAAGGCGGGTTCTCCTCCAAATTCCATGCGCTTGCCGAATAGTGTCCGGCTTCCTTATAAATGTTGCGCTCCTTGGCTTCCACATCCAATAATGGCCCTCTTCCACGTGTCGTATGAATGCGAAAAGCCAGGGTATTTTTACATTTTACCCCCTAGCTGCGCGATTAAGCTGCCTATAAGAGAGGCAAGGATCTAGATCCGAATCACACCATCCTCCTTCCGCGAGTACTCATCGAAGCGCCTCTGACAAAAATCCACTCCATCATGGACAGTCGACGCGGATCCTCCTCTCGCGCTCCCAGCCCTCAGCTAGGAGATTGGAGGAGATGTCCAGTCCCGCACAGCGAGCTAGTGACGCTCCAAGCGAAGGGATACCTTCCCCCAGCCTTCATGGTTCCGGCTCGAGCCGGACTGACCACCTACAAAGGTGGAAAGCAGGCGGAGAGCACCCCCAATCCCTCCAAAGGAGAGCGGGTATGCTTCGTACCTTATCTAATAAGGGGACTCGGATTTCCTATACAACCGTTTCTCCGGGGGCTCCTGGAGTTCTATGGGCTCCAGCTTCACCACCTTACACCTGCCTCCATCTTGCATATCGCGGGCTTTGTAGCCCTTTGTGAGCTGTTCTTGGGCATCGAGGCCCATTTTGCACTGTGGAAGAGATTGTTTTGCCTCGTACCCCGTTCTTACGAGGGGTCGATATATCAAGTGGGCGGAGCCGAAATATGGTGCATCGCCGGGACCGGATACCTATCCGGAACACCAAAGAAGGCGTCCGAATACTGGCCTTCGGAATGGTTTTATATGGAAGACGCCCCACTGCCCGACCCAGTTCGGATCGGCCTCCTGGAGTTCAGCAACACTCCTCTGAAGAAACGCCTGAGTTTGCGCCCGCGGAACCCTCAACAGGAGAATGATAGGCGCGTCCAATATCTGATGGGCCAGATAAGGTTACTAGCTCATTCCGAATTGACCATGATTGGAGTCATGGCCACGTGCATCATGCGAGGGGTGCAACCGCTCCAATATAGGGGCCACCCCATGTGGGACTTCAACGGGAAGAATGACGCCACCCGTCATGGCCGCAAGGGGCCGGGATCGGTTGCCGATCTGGTGAAGATCCTGTCCGGCTTATACAAGGGGGAGAAAGAGGACTTCCTTCGCGCGAGTCCATTGAATGGATTCTCCATGAATAACCCTCGGAGCTGGGTAAGCGGACGTTTATCTATCCAATCCGTATTTCCAGAGTTAAGTGTCTTACTTTGTGATGTCGACGCAGGAACTGCGCCAAGACGTAGAGGGCATACACAGCCTGACTCCACAGCCCGAGGATCCGGGACGATCCCTTGATCCGGCCTCCGAAGAGGATCCGGACATAGAGGTGGAGCTGATCGATGGGGTGTTCCACCAACTTAGCATGGACAATGCTTTGGTCGCCATTACGGCCGACTACCCCGGTTTCTCTCCGGCTTCCCAGGTAATTGTGACCATAGTCCTGACATTATTGCTCATCCATGCTTATTTCTGACCACCGTATACCAACGGTGCCTCGCAGGAGGTGCCTTTAAGGCGGGAAGCCGAACCCGCGGCGGCTGACCAACAAGGGTCAGTTCGGCCCAGCAGGCAGAAGAGGAGTGCGGCGCGAATCGAAACGTCGCCGCAACAGTATGGCACGCCACCATATTTAAGGGAAAGATTCCTGGGAGGTATATTAACGCTCATGACTTTTCCAGGAGAAAGAACGCTCGCCGGACTGTGCCCGGAGAGGTTGCCAACCAAGCCTCCGCCAGCCAGGCTCCAACGCCTGGTCCGGAGGGGGAGGCAAACACAAGGCGTGAGCCGGATGCTCCTCCAACGGAGGATGCCGACAGGCTATCCGCCACCAGGTCTGAGGTGGAGAGTGCCATGAATCACAGGCGCCGCCGGACAGTTCTTCATGACGCGTGTTTCTCCCTAGAGGCGTTAAATGCTTTTAATGCGGGAGACGCGCACCTCCGTGCCGCTCAAGATGGTTTAACCAGAGCCACGGAGCAGTATGTGAAAGACATACGGGTGAGGAATTTTAATAGTTATATATGCCAGTAGCCCCCGAGACTTAAAATAGTTAGAATAACTGATTTAAGGATCATTTGTTATGCAGGATCTTACAGAGAAGAATACCCACCTGTCCCAGGAGCTTCAAGAGTGCAAGGCCCAACTTGAGGCCGCACTGGCCGCCGCAGGGGGAGCCACAGAGACCCCCTATGGTAATACATATTTCAAAAAGATAAGTAGTTTATGAAGTGCGGCGTGTGTATAAGTCTGACAATAATATTGCAGATGGTGCCGGACTAGATCCGTACAAGCAACATCTACTGCGCCAGTTGGAGGCCGGCGAGAAGGTGCTTATGATGGTGCAGCAGGAGAGGAACAAACTCCAAGATGCCAACACCCAGCTGGGCGAAGAACTGAAAGATGTTCGGGTCCAGCTGTCTGACTCCGTGAAGGAGAGTCGGCGGCTTCATCGCGGCATTTACGGTAAGTGCTTCAGCAAACTCTTTTGAAAAGAAGAGTTCGGCGAGGAAGTCGATTGACAGAAATGTGTCTGTAGGTGTTCTCATAGGTCGTCCTGCGGAGGAAATGCCCGGTTCAACGGGTGACCTACTTCCCGAGCTGCTGCAACTGCACGAACGTGTTCGGCAGGTGATGAGCGGCGTCGTCCAGGCCTTATGGCCGTCCGTCTCCCTACCCGAGGGTCTTGGAGGGCTTGCGGAGAAGCTTCAGGGAGCACGGCAGTGCTTCCGTCTGTGGAAGATATCGGCCTGCCGTCAAGGCGCCAGGGAGGCCTGGGCCATGGTGAAGACGCGGTACACGAAGGCTGATCCAAACCACATGGCCGAGGTCAGACCCGTGGGGCCCGATGGGAAGGAGATCCCTGTGAGCTTAATGTACAGCCAAGTAGAGTTGGCTGCTAAGTATTCCCAACGGGACTGTAAACTAGACAGCATGTTAGATGGGATTGAAGAGGAGTACAATCAGTCAATTTGATGATGTAATTTTAAAATGACATGTAAAATGCCTTCTAGCCGGATTGTAGATCGTTTGTCGTTGCGGACCTTTTCGCTTCAACCTCGGGACCCGACAGTCTAGAGTGTGTCCGAATACCCTCACGGTTATGAGAAAACCGGGGCATGCATGGAGACCAGGCGTAGGGGTCATTAGTGCTTTATCAGACAAGTGCCCAACTAGTTATGTTATATTACATGGTTAGTAAGAAACATCTTCCAGGGAGAATAGTTCCGTTAGGGGTTCCTTTCCCTGGGAGGCATGCCCTAAAGTGCATGTCCGGACTGCGAAAAGAGCAGAAAAGCATCTGGGGGCAGATAAATAAATAAGTAAGAAATCATCTTTCAAGTCACCGACCGAATATTCCCTTAAGAACGCTAGCTTTCGGCTTCACCCAGTCTGAGGTACACATCCGGCTGACCCGGCAATAACAATCGTAGAGGTGCTCCCTTTACCTCCTAGCCAAACAATCGGGAACGTAGGGGTAAGCACAGGAGCCAGGCAACCCAGCTTGGCCAAAACTTAAGTCATATCGATGCGTAGAATGGTGAATAAAAGGTACATGCGGAAGTGTGACGCATGTGTTGGGCATGAAGCCCGTATAAATAAGCTTCTGTTAAAGAAGCCCCCAGGTATAATGAGTGCGAGCAGCACGTCAAGTGTGTGCGAACAACGCGCAGATCAGCCCACAAAGGCTTTACAAAAAAGGGAGGAAGGAAGAGAGAAACAAAAGATAGCTAAAGTTTAAAATGTGGACGGAGGAAGGAGACGAACTCTGAGTCCGGCGCTAGGCGTAGAATCTTCGGAGACGGGCTGCGTTCCATAGGTTCGGCTCGAGTCGGTTGTTCGATGTGTTTCGTAGACAGTATGCTCCGCCGGTCAGGACTTGATCGATGATGAAGGGACCTTCCCACTTGGGCTTGAGTTTGTCCTTTTTCTTGTCCGGCAAGCATAGAACTAGTTCGCCAACATTGTAAGTTTTGGCCCGTACTTCTCTGCTTTGATATCTTCGAGCCTGCTGCTGATAGAATGTGGAACGAGCCTTTGCCACGTCGCGCTCCTCTTCCAATGCGTCCAAACTGTCCTGCCGATCCAACTCGGCTTCTCTTTCTTCGTACATGCGCACGCGAGGTGAGTCATGAATTATATCGCAGGGCAAAACTGCCTCTGCGTCGTATACCATAAAAAATGGTGTGAATCCGGTAGTGCGATTTGGCGTGGTCCGCAGCCCCCAGATACGGAGTCGAGCTCCTCCACCCAGTGCGTGTTAGATTCCGTGAGGGACCGCACTAACCTGGGTTTAATGCCGCTCATAATTAGACCATTTGCTCGTTCGACTTGACCGTTAGTTTGAGGGTGATAGACTGAAGCGTAGTCGAGCTTGATGCCCATATTTTTGCACCAGAGTTTAACCTCGTCGACGTGAAGTTCGTGCCGTTATCTGTGATGATGCTGTGGGGGATGCCATAACGGTGTACTACCCCAGATATGAAGTCTATCACAGGTCCGGATTCGGCCATTTTAACCGGCTTGGCCTCTATCCATTTGGTGAATTTGTCCACCATGACCAATAAGTATTTTTGCTTGTGGGTTCCCCCTTTAAGGGGTCCAACCATGTCAAGCCCCCAGATCGCGAACGGCCAGGTGATGGGTATAGTTTTGAGGGCGATGGGTGGCATGTGGCTTTGATTAGCAAAGAGCTGGCAACCGACGCATCGTTGGACTAAGTCCTGAGCATCTACCCGGGCAGTCGGCCAATAAAATCATGTACGGAAGGCCTTGCCCACAAGGGCCCGGGCTGCGGCGTGGTGCCCGCCGAGTCCAGCGTGAATTTCAGCCAGAAGATTTCGCCCTTCCTCTTCGGAGATGCACCTTTGAAGGACTCCGGTTGTGCTTTTCTTATAAAGCTCTCCCTCATGGACCTTGTAGGCTTTAGATCGCCGTACTATGCAGTGGGCCTCGTTTTGGTCTTCGGGAAGTTCCTGCCTGATTAAGTAGGCTAGGAATGGTTCCGTCCACGGGGCAATGACTGCCATTATTTCGTGGGCTGAAGGTGTTATTTCATTGGCTGAGCCACCGATTGTGTGAGAATGTTCAGTGTTGGGCGGTGCGGTTGGTTCCGGGTTGTTGTTTCCGGACTCCTCTTCCCATAATATGGATGGCTTAAAAAGCCGCTCCAGGAAGATGTTTGGAGGGACGGCATCGCGCTTTGCGCCGATGCATGCCAACACGCCGGCCGCCTGGTTATTATCCCGGGCTACATGGTGGAATTCGAGTCCTTCGAACCGAGCTGACATTTTTAAGACAGCGTTACAATAGGCTGCCATTTTCGGATCCTTGGCGTCAAAGTCTCCATTTACTTGGGATATTGCGAGGTTTGAATCCCTGTGCACCTCTAGGCGTTGAATGCCCATGGAGATTGCCATCCGGAGACCATGTAGAAGGGCCTCGTATTCGGCTGCATTGTTGGAGTCTGTGTACATTATCTGAAGTACGTATTGGATTGTGCTCTGGTTGGGGACGTCAATACGACGCCAGCCCCCAAGCCAGCCAACATTTTGGAGCCGTCGAAATGCATGATCCAATTGGAGTATGCGCCGTACTCTTTAGGGAGTTCGGCTTCGGTCCATTCAGCGATGAAGTCGCCCAAAACTTGCGACTTTATAGCTCGCCGTGGTTTGTAGGTTATGTCGAATGGTAAGAGCTCAATGGCCCATTTTGCAATCCTGCCCGTCGCATCGCGGTGTTTTATAATGTCGTTGAGAGGTACTTCGGAGGCCACTGTTATCGAACACTCTTGAAAGTAGTGTCGCAGCTTCCGGGATGCCATGAACACCGCGTACGCAATCTTTTGATAATGTGGATACCGGGAGTTTCATGGAGTTAAGACAGTGGATATGTGGTACACTGGTTTTTGAAGAGGGAATTTGTGTCCTTCTGTTTCTCGTTCGACGACAAGCACGGCGCTTACAACTTGATGTGTTGCCGCGATATATAATAACATTGGTTCGCCCAAGTTGGGCGCGGCCAGGACCGGATTTGTTGCCAATATGGCCTTTATTTCTTCGAGTCCGGCCGTGGCAGCATCCGTCCATTCAAAGTGTTCGGTGCGCCGGAGGAGGCGGTAGAGGGGCAATGCCTTTTCTCCCAAATGGGAGATGAAGCGTCTTAGAGCCGCCACGCATCTAGTCAATTTTTGTATTTGTTTGAGGTCTTTTGGGATATCCAACTGTGACAGAGCTCAGATCTTGGCTGGGTTTGCTTCAATTCCTCTACCGAATACAATGAAGCCCAAGAGCTTTCCGGCTGGTACGCCGAAAATGCATTTTTCCGGGTTGAGCTTAATGTCATGTGCTTGGAGGTTGTCGAATGTCAGCCTCAAATCGTCTACTAGAGTTTCGACGTGTTTGGTCTTGACAACCACATCGTCTACGTATGCCTCCACTGTTTTGCTGATCTGGGTTGCCAGACATGTCTGAATCATGCGCTGATATGTGGCGCCGGTGTTTTTGAGCCCGAAGGGCATTGTGTTGAAGCAGAATGGTATGTATGGAGTAATGAATGCCGTTGCAGCTTGGTCTGTTTCTGCCATCTTGATTTGATGGTATCCGGAGTATGCGTCGAGGAAGCACAATGAATCGTGCCCTGTGGTAGCATCGATGATTTGATCGATGCGGGGAAGGGGGAAAGGATCCTTTGGACAAGCCTTGTTAAGGTCTTTAAAATTGACACACAGGCGCCAGGATTTGTCCTTTTTGGGTACCATTACCAGGTTCGCTAGCCAGGCCGGATGTTTTATGTCTCTGATGAATCCGGCTTCTAATAGTTTGGCTAGCTCCTCTCCCATTGCCTGTCTTTTGGGTTCGGAAAATCGCCGAAGAGCCTGTTTGACTGGCTTGAATCCTTTTAGGATGTTTAGGCTGTGTTCTGCCAACCTGCGTGGGATTCCTGGCATATCAGAAGGGTGCCAGGCAAAGATGTCCCAATTTTCCCAAATGTTGGGGATATTACCACTAGGCGTAAACCGGCCTACTTGGGCCGGGTTAACTTCATTAGTGGTATAGGCAGATGAAGGCCCAAGGCCTATAGTCGGTTAGAACATGTAGCCGTAAACCGGCCTGATGTATGACTTGTATTGTAAGTTAGGAATAGAGAGATACCAACCGGAATACGAATATGAACCGGTTGGAACTCTATGGACCGACGGGCGTCACCCGTGTATATAAGGGGACGACCCGGCGGCGGTTCAAGACAGACAACCAACAACTCGAGCCTAGGCGAAGCTTGTTTGCTCCCTAGCCATCGAGACCACATCAATTCCATCACAACTAGACGTAGGCTTTTACCTTCATCGAAGGGGCCGAACTAGTATAAAACCCTCGTGTCTTTGTGTCCGCTTTAACCCCTTCAAGTAAACCCGTAGTGAAGGCTCCACGACTAAGTCCTTTTACTAGGACATCTGCCGTGACAAATCCATGACAGTTGGCGCCCACCGTGGGGCTATCGCACGATGGTTTGACGATCTTGGAGGGCAAGCTCAAGGGACTCGAAGGCTATGTTGTGGGCCGGATGACCAAGAGTCGTCGTGGCAGGATCTACATCGACGATGCGGGATGGGGTCCCGAGGCCGACTCAATCGAGTACGGGTACCGGGTCCCCTTCGGCGGCATACACGTTTTCATTGGCAAGATCGGGGAGCCTGGGCCTGAGCCGGACATCTGCACCGACCTCGTCGAGACGGCTCAGCGTGCGAGATCTACCCAGGTTAAACCAGCCATGAAGCGTGCCTTCGTTGGAGTCATCCACGGAGGAGAGCGTGAGGACGAATCAGAACACGGTAGCGAGACCATCGTTTATTCCGGCGACGAGTCCTCGACTGGAGAGACCGAATCGCTATACCAGTTGCAAGACGACCAGGTTGGAGGCTGTTCCGATGGCGATAGTATTTCGGACCCCCCGGGCCAGATCAACCGGGTCGGAATATTCATGGCCGGCACCCAGGCGGCAAATCATTCTTCGGCCGCCGCAGCAATGCTCTCCGGATCAGCAGCGGCAACGGCAGCAGGGGCAGGAGGCCTTGTGCGCCCGCCAGTTCAAGTCCTATCCGGTCTATTTGATGCACTAGCCGCGCTTATGGTAGAGGCCAATCCGGTAGATCAGGGGGCTCATGATACAGAAATTGCAAAGGTGAAAGAGCAGATCGTGCAAGCCAAAGCGGATTTGGCAGCATAGAAGGACAGGATGGCTGTAGAGCGGGCCGCTTTGGACGCCCAGGCCTATAAGCTCATGCTTGACCAAAATGCATCACAGGAGGTCTTGAAGCGGAAGCACAGATCACGCCTGTCGTTAGGGTTTGACCCCCGAAATCTCTTTCACACTCCAGGAGCAGGGCCCAGTAATCCGCCGCAGTACCTGGAGGCAAACCGGATTGAAGCACCGGGGCCAGGGGCGACGGTCCAGCCCCGCCTGATGGAACCTCCTCGACAGAACGTTGTGGCCCCTCCGCCGGTCCAGACGCCCCCGGGTCATTATTCGAATCCTATGGACAACCTTGTTGCAGCCGACGCGCGATTAGAGGCTATCCCGGTCGAAGGAGACTCCCCGCAAGCGATGGAGACGCGCCGGGTTAAGGAGCTTCTCCGGACTGCACTGATTCAGCAGGAAGCATACTCATACAGCCGTGATCGGATTCATTCTACGCCCCGTCCAAGCCGAAGCTATAGCAGGCGCATGGATGAACCGGCCATATCAAGTAATGCGCGAGGCCGTGAAGCGGCCCGTGGCAATAACCTGGCAGGTGGTGTCTGCGATGCTCAGGATGTGGTGGACCGGGCCCGGGCACGAACGGAGGCCGAGTTAGCAGCATAGGATAATGCAGGTCAACTTGCACCGGTTCGCTCTACCACCTTCGCCGGACCAGGAGTCACATCCGCTTTGGGAGTGCCTTGCTTAATCCCCGCTTTACGCAATGTGCGCCTGCCCAAAGATTTCAAGGGTCCACGCAAGGTGCCGAATTACACCGCTGATTTATCCCCTGAAGCATGGGTAGAGAGTTATGAGATGGCCATGGAGATGCTAGACGTGGATGAGGCCGCGTGTGCGAAATACTTCACCATGATGCTTGAGGGCACGACTCGTACTTGGTTGAAGAGCCTACCACCCAATTCTATCAGCTCATGGGCCCAGTTGCGGGCCCGGTTTATACAGAATTATAAGGATACATGTAAACAGCCCAAGTCCATAGTAGACCTGGCGGCTTGTGTCCAGGAGGAAGGAGAATCAACGACCCGTTAGGTGCGCCGCGTTTCGGAAATTTTGCACTCGTCTGACAGGATTAATGCTGACTCTGCGATCTTAACCCTGGAAGGCAACTGCCGGTTTGAGCCTTTAAAATTGAAATTGGGACGCATGAAGCGGTTCTGTAATGACATGGGAACCCTCATGGCTGCTTTAGTGAAGTATGCTGATTCGGACAGTACCAAGGATCCCGAGCCTGATGATGATGAAGCAGGGAAGGGAAGGAAGAATAGCAACTCCAAACAGCAGCAGTACAAACCGGCGGGTCATGGAAACGGAGGCAAACGCAAGGCGGATGGTAGCATGGATTTTGTGACCAACACTAATGCACAGGACAGGGGGCAGCGACGCAGAGGTAAAGCGGCAAATCGTAATGGGGCTCCCAATCCCAACGCAAGCCGTTTGAATTATTTGTTGAACCAGCCTTGCCCAAAGCACGGGACGAAGGAGTCACTGGCTAACCACCTTTGGAAGGATTGTTATATTATGCAGGAGTTTAAAAACTCTAATGCCTTCCGGTATGACCATGGGTCAGGTGGCGGTTCAGGATCCGGTTTCCACGGACCGGGTCACGATGGAGCTTCCGGTTCAGATCTCAATCAGGGCGGTCACAACAACCAGAATAGTCAGAATGGCCAGCAGCAGCAACAGCAGTCGGGTTATCAGAGCCAGCCAAAGCAGTTGAGCAATGGGCAATACCATGTCTTCACAACTAGCTTGGATAAGCGCGACCGAAAACTCCACAAGCGAGCGGTGAATTCTGTTGAACCGGCCTTACCACGTTACTTATGCTGGTCAGAGCAGCCCATCGTGTGGAGCAGAGAGGATCACCCGCCCCGGGTTGATAATCCGGGCCAGCTGGCATTAGTGGTGGACCCTCAGGTAGGGGGTTATAAGTTCACCAAGGTACTCATGGATGGAGGAAGTAGTATTAACATACTATACTATGAGACATTCCGGCGCATGGGTCTAACAGACAAGGATCTCAGACCGTCTAATACGGTGTTCCATGGTGTAGTGCCAGGCAAATCTGCATATCCTGTTGGTAAGATAGCCCTAGATGTGGCTTTTGGGGACGAGCACGATTCTCGGTCGGAAAAGTTAACCTTTGAGGTGGTAAAGATCCGGAGCCCGTATCATGCCTTGTTTGGGCGGCCGGCTTATGCCAAGTTTATGGCACGGCCTTGCTATATCTACTTACAGCTCAAGATGTCGGGTTACAAGGGGACGATAACGGTTCATGGGAGCCGTAGGGTCGCTTTGGAATGTGAGGAAGGTGATGCGGCTTATGCAGAGTCAGTCTGTGCCATAGAAGAGTTGAAGTATTATAAGGACAATGTTGATCCGGCGGATATGACACCTTTGAAGAAGCCAACTACAGAGCATGATTCAGATCTGAAGTTCAAATCGGCAGCTGAGACCAAGCTTGTTGACTTCGTGCCCGGCGATTCGTCCAAGTAGTTCACTATCAGTGCCAACCTGGATCCCAAATAGGAAAGCGCGCTCATCGAGTTCATCCGTGAGAATCGGGACATTTTTGCATGGAAACCATCTGACATGCTGGTGTACCGAGGGAACTCGCTGAGCACACTCTTAATGTGGATCCTAAGTACAAACCGGTGAAACAGTTCCTCCGCCGGTTTAACGAAGAAAGACGCAAAGCCATTGGAGAGGAAGTGACCAGGCTTTTAGCAGCTGGTTTTATTGTTGAGGTGTTCCATCCAGAGTGGCTTGCTAATCCGGTGCTGGTTCTTAAGAAAAACGACACTTGGCGTATGTGTGTGGATTACACAAATCTTAACAAAGCCTGTCCGGCAGATCCTTTTGCCCTCCCCCGCATTGATCAGATCATTGATGCCACGGCAGGTTGTGAGCGTTTGAGCTTTTTGGATGCATACTCTGGATATCATCAGATCAAGATGGCAGTTAAGTACCAAGAGAAAACAGCATTTATTACTCCCTTTGGAGCCTTCTGCTATGTATCTATGCCCTTCGGGCTCAAGAGTGCCCAAGCCACCTATCAACGGTGTGTACAGAATTGCCTCATAAACAGATCGGCCGCAATGTGCATGCCTATGTGGATGATATTGTAGTAAAGTCAAGACAGAAGGAGACGCTGGTGGATGATTTGAAGGAGACCTTTGACAACTTGCGAGTTTACAAGATGATGCTTAATCCGACCAAGTGTGTCTTTGGTGTTCCGGCAGGCAAGTTACTGGGTTTCCTGGTGTCTAACAGAGGAATTGAGGCTAACCCGGAGAAGATTACGGCTATTACATCCCTAGCTAAACCGAAATGTATCAACGATGTTCAGCGTTTGGTGGGCCGAATCGCTGCACTGAGCCGGTTTATCAGCCACCTCAGGGAGAAGGCTATCCCTTTGTACCAAATGCTGAGGAAGACAGACAATTTCGTCTGGAGTCCGGCTGCTGATGAAGCATTTGAGGACTTGAAGCGGCAGTTAGCCAATCCGCCAGTTCTTGCGGCTCCGGTTGACAAGGAGCCACTATTATTATACGTAGCGGCTAATGCTCGGGCAGTTGGCGTGGCTATTGTGGTGGAACGGAAGGAGGCAGGCAAAGAATATCCGGTTCAGCGGCCGGTTTATTATATCAGCGAGGTGCTTATTGAATCCAAGCAAAGGTATCTGCATTGGCAGAAGCTGGTCTATGGTGTCTTCATGGCCAGCCGGAAGTTGAAGCAGTATTTTCAAGGGCACCCCATCACAGTGGTCAGTTCAGCTCCCTTGGGTGATATCATACAGAACCGGGAGGCGACTGGCCGGATTGCCAAGTGGGCTATAGAGCTTGGGCCACACGGACTGAAGTATGTACCTCGGACGGTGGTGAAGTCTCAAGAACTTGTCGATTTCATCAATGATTGGACGGAATTACAAGCGCCAGAGGAAAAGCCGGATCACACATATTGGACTATTCATTTTGATGGATCCAGGCAATTGGAAGCCTCGGGGGCTGGAGTCGTATTAACTTCCCCACAAGGTGATGAGTTCTGTTATGTTCTCCGCTTAATGTTCCCTTGTACTAACAATGCAGTTGAGTACGAAGCCTTGCTCCATGGTCTCCGGATGGTTAAAGAGATGAACTTAAGCCGGGTTAAGTGTTTCGGTGACTCGGACCTTGTGGCTCAACAGGTGTCTGGCACTTGGGATTCTAAGGACCCGCTCATGGCTGCATATCGTCGGGAAGTGGATAATATTGCAGGTTGCTTCAAGGGTTATCAAGTGGATCATGTGGACCGTCAGAAGAATGAAGCGGCGGACGCTTTAAGCCGATTAGGTTCTCAGCGCAAACCGGTCCCGCCCAATGTCTTTTTGGACGTATTGCACAATCCGTCAGTCCAGCTCCCAGGTGAAGCGGATTTGGCTATTCCTGACCCGGAGGCTCAATTGGTGGCAGCATTACATGCTATTCCGGATTGGACGATTCCTTATATTGCATATATGACCCGGGGGAGTTGCCAGGAGATGAAATTCTAGCAAGACAGATAGTCCGGCGATCCAAGTCCATGACGATTCTCAATGGTGAATTGCATCGTTGCAGTGTATCAGGGGCGTTTCAACGTTGTGTTTCTCCTGAGGAAGGCTGTGAAATCTTAAGAGAAATCCATGAGGGGGATTGTGGACACCACGCTAGTTCAAAGTCTCTGGTGGCAAAGGCATTTCGTCACGGGTTTTACTGGTTGACAGCACATGCTGATGCGGAGGACTTGGTTAAACGATGCGATGGATGTCATAAATTTTCAAGGCGTGCGCATGTGCCGGCTCAAGAATTGAGGATGATTCCAATAACATGGCCATTTGCAACTTGGGGGCTGGATATGGTCAGACCTTTTAAAAGATCCAAGGATAAGAAAACTCACCTTTTGGTAGCAGTTGATAAATTTACCAAGTGGGTTGAAGCGGAGCCTGTCAGTAAGTGCGATGCAGCAACAGCGGTGCAATTCATCAAAAAGGTGATTTTCCGGTTTGGCTTTCCGCACAGTATCATTACTGACGATGGTACCAATTTATCCAAGGGGGCTATGAAGGAGTTCTGTGAACGTGAGCACATCCGACCTGACATGTCATCAGTGGCGCACCCCCAGTCCAATGGACAGGCAGAACGAGCTAATCAAGAGATCTTGCGAGGCATCAAACCCCGGCTTATGGTCCCATTGCAAAGAACACCGGGCTGTTGGGTTGAAGAGCTACCATCTGTGCTCTGGAGTATCAATACTACGCCAAACCGGTCCACAGGATACACACCATTTTTTATGGTCTATGGAGCAGAGGCAGTTCTCCCTAGTGATATCCGGCACGATTCGCCTCATGTGGCAGCTTATGTTGAAGTGGGCAATGAGACAGCACGGCAAGATGCTTTTGACCTATTGGACGAAGCGCGTGACCTAGCGGCTGCCCGTTCAGCGATTTACCAACAAGATCTTCGTCGTTATCACAGTCGTCGGGTTTGAACCAGAACTTTTCAAGAAGGAGATTTGGTGCTTCGACTAATCCAGGACCAGACAGATATGCACAAGTTATCCCCACCTCGGGAAGGACCTTTCGTGGTCAGCAAGAATCTGCACAATGGGTCGTACTATCTGATTGACATTCGAGAGCATCAAGACTCACGTACATCAGAGGAGGAGACCAACAGGCCGTGGAACATAGCTCATCTTCGGCCTTACTATACTTGAGCCATCGGCTCTATCTATGTACATATCATGACAATGTATATATTATCTTTGGTATATCAAACCGGAGCCTCAGCTAAAGCGGGGTCTCTGTCTTTCTCATCATGCGAGGTTACACGGAGTGGTTCTGTTTAAAGCGGCCTCCGGTTTACCCCTTGACATTTGCTTTTTATATATCACTGGGGGCCTTGGTCGTGTCCGAACCAACGCAACACCCTTTGATAGGCGACAGCCACCAGATCATTTGGGGACATGGTCAAGACTGAACCAGTCACGCCTCTTGGTCGGCCTAAGGCCACAAAATCACTTGGGGGCATGGTCGAACCCGAACCATTGTCACGCCTCTTGATCTGGCATATATGCCACGAATCATTTGGGGACCTGGCTGACTTGAATCATTGTCACTCCTATTGGGGGCCTTGGTCTTGTCCGACCATGGTAATACCATCTGATCAGCTCAGTATAGCATATTTTTGCAAACGGTTTTTATCATTGCCTTTGCTTCCATGTTATTTTCATGGTTTGTTCGTTCTTTGCTTTTGTTGGATTTCTTTTATGTCAACAAACATATTTTTCCGGTATCAGCCGATGGTTTTGATCCCCCTTTAATCCGGAGGAGTCTGCCCGGTTTACCTTTTCCCTGTTAACATCATGGAGTAACAAGGGAGCTCGTATTGATTCAGTACGGTTTATACGGGAGCTATTTTCTCCCCCCTTTTTTGACGGTAATGGTTTATAAAACTGCCGCTTCAGGCTTGGCTAAGCCAGCTTCATGCCCAAACATGGCAGGTATTTATGTATCATCTATTTGTTATTTTACTGATACACATATCAAGATCATAAACCGGCTGGCGGTATAACCGCCACCGAAGTTCAAATTTTTCTGATTGCAGGAAATATGAATTAAAGTTTTTCCAACAAAAGCTTCAGTACTTATGCACGAAGGCATATTCCAGGCAGAAGTTTTAACTATCATATTACAAGGCAGCACGGTGCCCAAACAAGATCATTGTTCTTTTGGAAAGATGTCACAAATAGCTCTCCAAACCGGCTTCCGGTTCAAACCTGCTCCTCATCCTCCACCGCTTCAGCTTCCTCGTCTCTACCCATTGGCTGGAAATCAACAGTGGTCTAGTTGATTCCCATTAAAGCTTGGAAAACAGCCTCTTCATGGATCAGGGAAGACGGTTCAATATCAGGAGCATAAGTGTGCTTACGGATTGGAGGGATCAGATTCTCCGCTTCAACAGTTGGAGCAGGCACTCGCTTGTTTTGATCGTTATATTGTGCTTGATAATGCGTCAAATCTGCCTCTTCAGCTAGCTGGCAAGCCAGAGGGCGCACTGCACGGTTTATTGCCCTTAAATCCTCTTTGTTGAATTCAGAGCCATCTTCTTTCAGGCTGGGATAGCCTTGAGCTGCTTCCACAGGATCAAAATCTGGCACCCATGCCTTTGCCCGGATTAAGGCATTGATGGCTCCGGTTCGGGCAGCGGATTTTTTCAGCTCCTCAATCCGGGCTGGAAGCATTGACAACCTGCTAAGAGTGTCCTGGATTAAAGAGGGCGCCGGGTTGTTATGAGAAGCTGTGGTGATGATCCATTGGGCTCCGGTATACAATTGTTCCACCAAGGTGTAGGCAGCTTTCAGTTTCTTCCGCACATCATTTCCTAAGTGCCCAATACGTGTGCCTACAACAAGATTGGAATGGTCTCAAACCGGATTTACGCTAAAGAAGGTTCAAATTATCACAGAGGTTACAAGGAGCTTACCAAAGATCGCAGCAGTCATGGAGTGTATTTGCCGCTGTACGGCCGTCAGTTCATCCACCACCGGTTTAAGGGCAGCTTCAGCATTTTCCGCCCTTTTGGTTAAACCGGCCTTCTCAGTGGCCCAGTCAGCCCGCTCTTTCTTGAAGCCTTCTTTCAGCCGTTCAGTAGTGCTCAAGGCGCTGGTTAATTCTTGCTTTGCCTTATCTGTTTCAGCCTGCTGGGTTTTCAAGGCCTCCTGCAAATCGGCAATTCGGTCCTCCTTGATTTTCACCTCAGCCTGCATACAGACAGCGTTTAAGCTTTGCACAGGCGATCCAAGAAATTGAAGTATCAACCACATAACAAAGTTATATGCCTGATACTTGGGGGCTAATGCACCTTCAATTTTTATATATTACTAGATTACAAAGTCCCAAGCTCAATACAAGTATTCAACTTGGCACTTGGGGGCTAATGGCTATTTGATCAAGTTATGTTTTAAGGACAGTTTTCTATTGGAGCCCCGGTTTACTTATGCTAAGTTAGACCGGCCCTTGAGGGCTATGCCGACGGGTTTCAAAAATGTTCAGGATCAAGTCCCGGTTTGACCAAGGTTACAAACCAGCCCTTGGGGGCTACAAGGATGAATGCAATGGCAGCAAGGAAAGAAGAAATTTACCTCAAATTTATCCCTCATCATCTTGACCAGGCCAGCTTCACAGTCACGGCTGGTGTAAAGCCGATTTAAATAGCCGAAGTGAAGATCTTGAGCGCTCAGAGCAGCATATGTCTCTAGTTCAACATCCCATTTTCCTTTGTTCAAAGTGGAAAAATCCTCTTTGATAGTATGCTTGGTAAGGGTGACAGGATTCCCGGGTTCAAAGCGGCCCACACCGGTAATCACAACATCATCATCTTTGGACTCGCCGGTTTGTGTTGGCGCGGCCGGTTTGTCAGTAGGAGCGTGGGATTTCTCAATCCGGACGGAGCTGGCGGGCGGATCAGCAGAGGCTGAAGTGTTAATAAGCCCTTCTTCCGAATAACGTCATCTTGCAAAGAAGGATCATTGGGAATATCTTCAGGAGCAAACATTTCAAGATCCGGCACTTGGTCATGTTCTGGGGCTACATCTTCTTCAGCCGCTTTATCCAGGCGGGCTTTCTTGCTTGGTTTCGGTTTGGCCCTGAAAGAAAAACAAAAAGTCAAGGAAAGGCATAAGCCATTACGCAGTATACTGGAAGCATATGTTCAGTTTAACTTACCCAGCAACTGTTTTCAAAGGTGGTAGCTGAGTGGTCGACGATTCACCAGACGATGAATGAGAAGTGACCTGATAATCGGAGTCGGATGGATTAAGAGGTTGACGGAAGAAACCCGCTTTAGGATTTAAATCAATAAAAAGGTCGGAGACCTCGGAGCGGCGTTTTCGAACCAGACTGTTCGGTAAACCGGCAGAGGTAACTACCTGGCCGCTGTGCCGGGTTGTGCGGCGAGCTTCGTGTTGCTGGGTCTTCATAAGAAATTGGGGATCCAAATAAGCAAGAGGATGAGAAAATTTAACTTTCCGGTTTGCCCGGCGAAATTTTGGCAAAGGCAAGATTTCTGAATCGGAAGAGAGAATAGTTACCTCAACGAATCCCGCATTGCTGGCTTCAGCGTCATCCTGACAAGCATCATCATCAATAAGGCGTGTAAAAAGTAAGCCAAGTGAATCAAGTTCTACCTCAAGATCCGGATTACCCACATCATAATCATCAATAGCCGGGTCAGATGAAGCGATGGTTTTTCTCTTACGAGCTGGTTTCTTGATAACTTTGGTCTTGGGCCGGGTTGGCCGCCCTGCCTTCTCCGTTTTATCTTGTGAAAGCTTCTTGCTCCAAAACGGATTATCACTCTGGGTCAGCAATAATTAAAGGTCAGGCAGATAAAGCAGTAACAGGTTCAATAATAGAGCAATTAAAATCTTACCGCTGGCGGTTCGTTGGTGGTGCAGTAAGGAAGTAGACCGGTTTGAGCACATAGGTGCTCCGGTTCATTCAACATCTTCTTTACAGATTCTGTGACTTCGTCGTCGGAGACTTGAATTTTGATATGTCGGAGTGGGTCATCGACGCTACCAATGTACATGCACATCAAACCGGGGCGCCGGCTCAGAGGTAGAATGCTCCATGATATCCAGCAGCATGCAAGGTCTATTCTTGTTAAACCGTTGGCCATGAAGGCCCGGAGCTTGGACAGTTGAGGAGCATATTTTATTCTCTCCTTGGCGCTGAGCCTTTGTGGAAAAGGGTGAGTGTTGCTGAGCCGTTCCGGACTGAAGCCAGGCAAGGGATTTTCATTGTCAGGGGAGGTATCCTTGCAATAAAACCAAGTCGCGTTCCACTCCTTGGGGTGAGTATGGAGTTTGACGTGGGGATAGGTGATTTCCTTCCTCTTCTGAATGGCCATACCGCCCAGTTCGGTATTAGGACCGTTGGTGAATTCAGTGCGGCGGTTCAGATGAAAGAGATCTCTAAACAGCTCGACTGAAGGCTCCTCTTGAATTTATGCCTCGGAAAGTACTTGAAAGTGACATAGATTGGTGACGGAGTTGGGGCCAATATCCTGTGGACGGAGTTGAAAGCTGGCTAACACGTCCCGATAAAATTTAGAGCCGGACGGTTTGAAGCCCGGGCCATGTGATCTGCGAAGACCACGACCTCTCCTTCCTGGGGCGTGGGAGGACATTCATCTCCAGGAACCCTCCGGTGGATCGTATCTTTGCTATCCAAAGCACCGATCAGGACTAGATCGTCCAACTGTGATTCTGTGACGCGGGAGGGAACCCAGTTGCACTCATACACTTGTTTGGCCATGACGAGATCTACAAGAAATAGGTGATCCGGTTCAAGGACATGCCGGATAAAAAGGTATTGATCTAACTACGATAAACCGGAGCAGTACCTATAAACCGGTCTTCTACAACGCGGCATCATATGGATTCTGGCGGTTCAGCCAGGGGACTAATGATATATACCGGTTTAGCAATTTTTTCTATGGTAAAGTTAAACCGCCTGACCTAAGCATCGAAAGCAATTGTAGCTATGGATAACTATGCAGAAACAAGTTTCACAAAATCTTGTTACAGCCGCGGATCTACAGCAAGCTCACAAAAACGGGAAATATTTCGAAGAGTAAGGCAGAAACAGAAGTAAACCATTGAGCGGATATGTGCGGGAGATCTATGGGCTTAGATGAAAAATGGCAAGCGGATGCTTAGCGATCGTTACTAAACACAGCAAGAGTTCACGGATTCATTCAAGATCAGAGAACGGATATGAGCGCGCGATGAACACAGCATGAACATGGAACCCTAAGAACAGATCTAGGTTAAGAAGGAGAGAAAGCTTACCGGGAACGGAGAAGATGCGGAAAGGTGCCGCAATACTCTGGTACGTTCAGGTTGATGCAGCGGCCCGAGACGAGGCAGAGGTCGACGGCGGTGGCGGAGCTCCAAAGACGGCGACGTGAGGAAGAAGAAGAAGAAGGGACGAAGGGGAAAGAAAAGAAATGACCCTTCGGTCTTATTTATAAGGCAACCGAGCTAGGTCAAGCGCGCGGATCCAGGAGCTGTTATTAAGAAGGGCGTTATAAATTTCATGATGACGTCATGCCGGTTTACAGTAACTAAAACTGATGACGTCATACCGGTTTACAGCAACGAAAAATGATGGCGACATGGAAGTTTACCAATTACCAGAAGATATCCAAGATGCAAGATTGTGTGAAGGATTGACATGAACCAGTTCAAATCAATCTGGGGCCTAATGTTGGGGATATTACCACTAGGCGTAAACCGGCCTACTTGGGACGGGTTAACTTCATTAGTGGTATAGGCAGATGAAGGCCCAAGGCCTATAGTCGGTTAGAACATGTAGCCATAAACCGGCCTGATGTATGACTTGTATTGTAAGTTAGGAATAGAGAGATACCAACCGGAATACGAATATGAACCGGTTGGAACTCTATGGACCGACGGGCGTCACCCGTGTATATAAGGGGACGACCCGGCGGCGGTTCAAGACAGACAACCAACAACTCGAGCCTAGGCGAAGCTTGTTTGCTCCCTAGCCATCGAGACCACATCAATTCCATCACAACTAGACGTAGGCTTTTACCTTCATCGAAGGGGCCGAACTAGTATAAAACCCTCGTGTCTTTGTGTCCGCTTTAACCCCTTCAAGTAAACCCGTAGTGATGGCTCCACAACTAAGTCCTTTTACTAGGACATCTGTCGTGACAAATCCACGACACCAAAGGAATTCTCGTAGTGCGGCGTCTACATCAGGGTTTAATTGTGCCCCAATGGAGGCCGTCTTTGTGGGGTCCGTTGGATGGACTTGGAATTTGACTATTTCGTCCGCTGGTTTAAAAGAGGTGGACTTGGATCTCTTATCGAGTATCACATCGTCCCTGTTCACCATGGAGCGCAGCGCAGTGAGTTCCTCTGCCGACAGGGCTTCAGATAGTGCCTCTAGGGCTAGTGCGGCTGTCTTATTTTCGGCGCGGAGTGCTATGTCCGGATCACTGACAAGAGTGATGATTCCATTGGGCCCGGGCATTTTAAGCTTCATGTACCCATAATGGGGTATAGCTTGAAAAATTGTGAATGCCTCTCACCGTAATAAAGCGTGATATCCGCTGCTAAACGGGGCCACTTGGAACGTGACCTCCTCGGACCTGTAATTGTCCGGTGAGCCGAACACCACATCTAGTGTAATTTTTCCTGTGCAGCGTGCTTCCCGACTAGGGATTATTCCTCTAAATGTTGTGCTGCTTCGCTCAATGCGGCTCTAGTCTATTTCCATTTTTCGAAGGGTTTCCTCGTAGATGAGGTTTAATCCGTTGCCGCCATCCAGGAGTACCTTGTTAAGACGAAAGCCGTCCACTATTGGACTGAGGACCAATGTGGCTGGTGCTTGGGCTGTTCGAAATTAAGGTTCGTCGCTGGTGTTGAAGGTGATAGCCGTGTCGCTCCATGGATTTATTGTTGCTACTTGGTAGACTTCGGCGAGGCTGCGGAGTGTTCATTTCCGCATATTATTTGATGCGAAAGTCTCAAAGACTGTTACCGTACTGGTACTGTTGGGCTGGTTCTCCAGGGCTAGAAGCTCTTCGCCACTTTTGGCAACCCGCCGTAGTATCCAACATGCTCGAAGGCTATGTGTTGGAGTGGCGCCCTCTGTACTATGGATTTTATAGGGTCCGCTGAGCCATCCCTCCAGTACGGTTCCGTGCCCTTTAGGGGGTTTTTGCTTTTTGGTTTTTGTCCCGGGTGCCTGAGCATGATGCACCCTTTTGTTTCGGACTAGGGTTGTGTTCGGAGCCGGATTGTCCCAAAACTTAGTTTTGGTTTTCCAGGCACTCTCCATCGCACAGTACTTTCGTACTATGGATGCCAGGTCGGCGAAGCATGTAATTTCGCGACGACTTATGGCGTTCATGATTACCTTGTCCGTGCAATTGTTGCATAAAATTGAGATTGCGCTTTCTCACGGCAGTCCTTTATCCTGTCCATAACTAGGAGGAATCTGGCCCAGTAATGATGTACTGTTTCAGTGGGCTCTTGCCAGATTTGAGATAGATCGCTTGTGTTTGGGTGGGCGGGTGGAATCAAGTCCGGAACCCCGCCCAATCTTAGGCTCAAGGGCCGAAAAGTTTCCGAATTTGGAAGCTTGGATTGCTGGATGTTGTCCAACGAATCTGGTCCGCTGCCTGACTTTAGGTTCAGTACTTGATTGGCGTCCGTCCCTTCGCGGGAATCCGACATGGAGGGATCAGGAATCCGGACATAGCTAGTCTTTAATATACCACGGCAATGTGGTGGGTAGCCTGGGGAGAGTTAATCTCTCTTAGATCGGTTTTAAGCCCAATCTGATCGTAGTCTATAGCGACTCCCAGGGCGGCGATGCGATCCAAGAGCATGTTTATGGAAGAGAGCTCCATCGGATCCAGCTGCTCGGCGAATTCCGAGTTGACATGAAGATCGCTTTTGATGACCCGAGAGGTCATTGTCGGAGCGACGGCCGAACAGGCGGTCATAAGAAAACCACCTAGTCGGATAGTTTGGCCGGTGGCCAAAGCTCCCTTGGCAATGGTACTGTCTTTAAAGACGGGAAGAGGCATCCTTCCTGATTGTGACGGCACAGAGGAACTCTCAATGAAAGCACCAATGTCGGTGTCAAAACCGGCGGATCTCGGGTAGGGGGGTCCCGAACTGTGCATCTAGGCAGATGGTAACAGGAGACAAGGGACACGATGTTTTTACCCAGGTTCGGGCCCTCTCGATGGAGGTAAAACCCTACTCCTGCTTGATTGATATTGATGATATGGGTAGTACAAGAGTGGATCTACCACGAGATCAAGGAGGCTAAACCCTAGAAGCTAGCCTATGGTATGATTGTTGTTCGTCCTACGGACTAAAACCCTCCAGTTTATATAGACACCGGAGAGGGCTAGGGTTACATAGAGTCGGTTACAATGGTAGGAGATCTACATATCCGTATTGCCAAGCTTGCCTTCCACGCCAAGGAAAGTCCCATCCGGACACGGGACGAAGTCTTCAATCTTGTATCTTCATAGTCTTGGAGTCCGGCCAATGATGATAGTTCGGCTATCCGGACACCCCCTAGTCCAGGACTCCCTCAACAGGCATTCAATATGTGGGAGTTCGATCCGGCCAAACACCAGACGCTGCGAGAGCTCTTCGACATGACGCACAAAGACGTCTGGAAGGTGCTTTTCAAGGTCGCCGAAGTACCTCCTCCCACACCGAGGATCGCAGACTCAACACAAAGCGCCCCGCCAATCCAGTAAGCTCTTTATATTTCACAAGATGTGTCTTTCCCCAGTATATTCTTGGGAGGAATCTAAGCCTTCACGCCAATTTAACAGGACTGGGTAGCAACAGCGGAGCGGATTGACTGTCCAGCTCCACTACCTGAAGATCCAGCAACGGCTCTCTTAACAGAGATGCTGTTTCCGGCGCCCTACGAGGTGCCGGAAGAGAAGGCCAAGAAGAAGGCCACGGGAACCAGGAAAGGTCTCTGGCGCAAGGTTGTGTCGGACTCATCGTCCGAAGACACCGAGGCACACTCCTCCAACAAAAACGAGGAGGAGGAAGAGGAAACACCCCCCCCCCCCAACCGGGGTGGGGGGGAATAAAAGGAAGTCCGCCCCGTCTGGGGAGGCCGAAGGGTCCAAGAAAGGAAGGACCCTCCCTCCGGACCACTCCACAACAGCCGCCTACAGCGACGAGGAGTGGCTGCCCAGGGACAAGCCCCTTGCGAAGTCGTAAGTATCCGGACACTATAATACTTTCGGTATGCTTTGATTTATTGTTTCTTATTGTGTCAAATATGATTGTGCAGTCCATCCAAAGCCCACATCAACTTATCCTCCTCGGATGGGTCTTTGAGTCAGTCGATGATGAACAGCGATCCATTCCCGATGGCCACCACCCCCCGGCCCGTGGATGACACGCAGGTGTTGTCCTAGAGGATAGAGGACTAGGGGGAGATGGTTCTGGAGATGCCCCAACGCAAAATCCCATACACTAGGCACATGGGGGGAAGACCCCCATGGATTTTGATGACGGGGGCTGCAGCAAGTCTGGCCCCCAGCCGGATACTACGCCGGAACCTCCAGTGGTTTCGGATTCAGGTAGGCAGCCCCTCACTAAGGAGGGCGAGCCGCCTGTGCCGATGACCTCTGTCCATCTAGAAGCATCGGACAACCTGCTAGAAGCGCTTCACGGCGCTTCCATTGACGAAGAGCACCACACTGTCATGAGTGCGGTGATTGAAAAGGTTCGGTCCGCCAAAAGCGGATTGACCGATGCCTGTGCCGGCCTCCTAACAGGCTTTGAGGTAAGTAATCAAATTATCACAGTATAGACAGTAGCCCCTGATGCTCTATTTGGTGTTCGGAAAGAAAGGCCGAACAGAGGATCAAATAACGTCCACCGGAGTCTAATCATAGTATGTCTATGTGAATAAGCAGGCATCACTGCTGGCCACTACCGCTCGTACTGTTGAGGTCTCCGGACTGAAGCGGGACCTGGAGCGATCCAAGGAAGAGCTCGGCCTCACGAAGAGGCAGCTCGAGGAGAACAAAGGTAAGTGATACCCCGTCTGTATATTGATAACAAAAAATGGTTTTAGCTCATAGAATTGTCATGAACTTTAATAGGGGCCATGACCGAAGTGGCAGCCCTGAAGAAGGCGATGTCCTAGGCGGAAGACAAAGCGGCCAAGGAGCGCATCGAGCATGAAAAGCAACAGGCCAGAGTCGACGAGGTCTAGTAAGAGCTCCAGGATTTCGTCAAGAAATATGAGTCCTTGGAGCGTGTCTCGAAGACGCAAGAGTCTGAGCTTGCGAAGGACCGCCAGAGTGCACAGGATGCCAAAGCTGAGGCCCAAAAGGCCCTCCAACAGGTCCAAGCGGCCAAGAAGATTGTGGCGGGTAAGGCATTCAGTATGCAAAGCAAGCATGTGAAGGAGACTTTCCTTTTACTTACTCGAATTTGGGGCTCTCCAGGAGCATTCGTAGATCTGCCGTGCAGCATCTCTGATGCTGCAGAGTTCTACCGATTTGAGGATGGGAGCTCAACGGAGAAGTTGTTCTGGTCCCAGTATATTGGGGCCGAACACCCGATGCCCTTGAGCGACCAGCTGAAGCAACTGGTCGAACTTCACAAGGCGGCCAAACTGGCCATGAAGGATCTCATAGTCCGGATGTGGCCTGGCGAGCCCCTGCCCAACATCTACTTCGGCCTGGTAAAGCGGCTTGTGTCTGCCTATCCACGGCTCGAAGTCATAAAGTGGTCAGCCCGCATTGAGGGTGCACGTAGGGCCTTCGCCCGTGCAAAAGTGCACTGGGCGAAGATGGATGCCAAGAAGCTGGTGATAGAGGGGCCACCGAAGGGCAAGGAGCACCACCACCCCAAAAAGTATTATGACGGTGTTATGTAGGGCACCCGCCTTGTGGTGGAGGAATGTGCTAAGGATGTAATATTTGAATGAATGTACTCATGTGATCCTATAATATGAAAACGAGTTCATGTGCGCTATATAACACTTGTTGATTTAAAATATTACCTTCTGTGCGGCCGCTTATAAAATCAGAGAGTTGGCCAGTCATCGGCTTCTGCCCCCATGTTAGTACTGGGGTGTTCGGGATAAATCTAAACACTCTTCATCCAAATTTTTGGTCCTTTAAGGAGGTGTTTAGAGCAGCGAACAAGGCAATCAGACTATACAACTTTATCACTCTCACTTAGCCATAGAAGTCTACAATTTTAAATTTTGGCGAAGCCCCTAGTATTCGGAAGGCCGAACTTGGGGCGCTATACACGCCTAAATCGGACAAGGATGATTCCTTGCCCGAAGCGGAAAAAAATATTTAAGGATTTGAGACCTCTCGAACAGCGACCAGCTCTCGCCGCATCATCACAGTCAGTTTTCGGCTTTCTCTACTGAGGTGCTCGCCAGAAGAACCGGGACACAATCGCAGTAGTTCTCCATGTGCTACCTTAGCCGATATAGCGGAACGTAAGGTACCAAAACATGGGAGCCGGGAAAACCCAACTATTGACCCAAGACATGATTCGGAGCTGATGCATATAATGCTATAAGTTCGGGGTGCCACACTGTCGAAAGTGTTTGGACTTTTCTTGTCGTGTTATGGGGTACACTGAAGCCCCTGGCGAGCTGAACGTACCAAAGTGTACGGGTGCAATTTGTAATAAATAAGCAGTCGAGGGAAAAAGATAAAGGAATGTAATAATAAGCTGACGCCGTACATTATTTTCCATTGTTTATTTAAATAATACGTCAAAGCGTATATATACAAGTAGTGCGATAAGCAAAATAGGACTATTTGACATGTCCTTAACCAAGAGCGAGTTGGGTGTGGGTATGTAAAATAGGTATAACGATCGATATCAGAGACCACCTGGGGATTCCCTTGTACGTCGAAGCTTCTTGTCTCCTTGGTGTTTCCATCCCGTTATGGGTCCAATAGTTGGACTATCAGAAGAGCTTCCAGAGAATAGGGTCCTGAAAGAAAGAAAATGATGAAGGTATACAGGTCTTGGGGCGGTTGAGCCGCATTGTGGACCTCATTATAGATGTGCCTCCGCCTATGCCCATGGTATTTTAAGTGCGTAATTATGTACGCGTGGCACAAATTTCGTGGCTTGACTGGGACTAGGACGGAGGCCGAATTGCTAGTCGAGCTCTGGACGTGCCGGACGATCCTGTTGCAGGGTACTCCGGACTCACTTGATGGTGTCCGGGGGCTTTATCGCCGAATTGGCGGTCTGCCTAAGAAGGCTGCTTTGTACTTCTGCTACGAGGGCCGCGGTGTGCTCCTCCGTATGGAGCGAGCGTTCTGTGTTTCCATTGACTGTTATAACCCCATGAGGTCCTGGCATCTTGAGCTTGAGGTATGCATAATGCGGTACCGCGTTGAATCTGGCAAATGCGGTTCGCCCGAGCAGTGTGTGATAGCCACTGCGGAAGGGGACGATGTTGAAGATTAACTCCTCGCTTTGGAAGTAGTCCGGGGATCCGAAGACCACTTCCTGTGTGATTGAGCCCGTGCAATAGGCCTCTACACCTGGTATGACACCTTTAAAGGTGGTTTTTGTGGGTTTGATCCTTGATGGGTCGATGCCCATTTTGCGCCCTGTATCCTGATAGAGCAGGTTCAGGCTGTTGCCACCGTCCATAAGGACTCGTGTGAGGTGGAATCCGTCAATGATGGGGTCGAGGACCAATGCGGCCGAACCGCCATGACGGATACTGGTAGGATGGTCCCTGCGATCAAAGGTGATCGGACAAGAAGACCATGGGTTGAATTTTGGGGTGACTCGCTCCATCGCATAGACGTCCCTTAGTGCACGCTTCCATTCCCGCTTGGGGATATGGGTTGCGTATATCATGTTTACCATTTTCACATGGGGAGGAAATTTCTTCTGTCCTCCTGTGTTCGGTGGCCGGGGCTCCTCGTCGTTATCGCTATGCAGCCCCTTTTCCTTGTTTTAGGCATTCAACTTGCCGGCCTGTTTGAGCACCCAACATTCTCTGTTGGTGTGGTTGGCTGGTTTATCGGGGGAGCCATGAATTTGACACGAGCGATCGAGTATGTGGTCCAGACTGGATGGGCCCGGATTGTTTCTCTTGAATGGATTTTTCCGCTGACCGGACTTAGAGCCACTGAATCCGGCATTGACTGTCGTGTCTTCGGCGTTGTCGGCATTGTTGTGATGCTTGTGTCTGTTGTGTCGTGTCTTGCCGTTGCTATCTCTGGCATCTAAAGTGCCAGGATTTCTTGATGTGCTATTGCTACGAGCCAGCCAGCTGTCCTCGCCCGCACAAAAGCGGGTCATGAGTGTCGTGAGGGCTGCCTTGGACTTCGACTTCTCTTGGCTGAGGTGTCGGGCGAGCCACTCGTCGCGGATGTTATGCTTAAAGGCCGCTAGGCTTCGGCATCCGGACAGTCGACAATTTGGTTACTTTTAGTTAGGAACCGAGTCTAGAATTTCCTGGCTGACTCTCCGGGCTATTGAGTTATGTGACTTAAGTCATCAGTGTCCGATGGTCGCACATAAGTGCCTTGGAAGTTGTCAAGGAATGTGTCTTCCAGGTTCTCCCAATTGCAATGGAGTTTGCTGGCAAGCTATTCAGCCAATGCCGAGCTGGCCCTTTGAGTTTAAGTGGGAGGTACTTGATGGCATGTAGATCATCGCTGCGGGCCATGTGAATGTGGAGAAGGAAATCTTCAATCCATACCATGGGGTCTGTTGTACCATCGTATGATTCAATGTTCACGGGTTTGAACCCTTCTGGGAATTCATGATCCATTACTTCATCAGTGAAGCATAGGGGGTGTGCGGCGCCTCTAGGCCGGGCTACATCACGACGCAGTTCAAATGAGTCTAGTCTTTTGTATTCGGCCCGGCCGGATTTGCTTTTAGTATATCCGGCATGACGGTCATCGTCGCGTGTTGGGGCGTGCCCCCATGATCCGCAGATCAATCTTGATTGTCCTTCCTTCTTTTCCAATACGTCTCGCATGTCATGCATGGAGCCCCGGCCTTCGTGTTTTTGCTTGTTTGGCGGCGGGGTGCAGGCTGGACTTCTGGCTGATACGCCGCTTTGTCTCGGCCACGAGTTGGCTGGTCAGCCGCATCATGCACTGGTACTGTGGGCTTTAATGCCTCCTCCTCGAGTTGAGGTAGCAACCTGCGCTTTGGGTATGTTTTGGTTGGGCGCTCGAGTCCGTATTCCTCGGCTGCCAGGACCTCAGTCCATCTATCAGTTAGCAGATCCTGATCAATTTGAAGCTGTTGCTGCTTTTCTTCAGGCTTTTTGCAGTGGCTATAAGCCGGCGCTTGAAACGCTCCTGCTCGACGGGATCCTCAGGCACGATGAATTCTTCATCGCCAAGGCTCACTTCGTCTTCGGAAAGGGGCATGTAATTGTCATCCTCTAATTCTCCATCTCTTGCCTGTTCCTTAGGGCTAGCTTGCCCATCCTCCCGCTCGGCCTGCTCGAAGCCTGGCTGGGCGGGATTGTTTTCGTCTTTGGCACCATCCGGATTGCTATCATCTCTTGTGCCGGTATCACTATTTTTGCTATGGCGGGGCTTAGAGCGGCGCCTATGACGCTGGTGCTTAGATTGCTTCTCAAGGGGATTATCCTCCGTTGCCTCATCACCATCACCTTCTTTGGGCATGTCCACCATATATATATATATCATATGATGAGGTGGTTGTCCAGCGCCCTGTGGGTGGTGGTTCCTGTTCTTCTCCTGCATCGTCGTCCATTCCGTCGATGTCTTCGGAGTCAAAGTCAAACATGTCGGTTAAGTCATCGACAGTGGCTATTAAGTGGGTGGTGGGTGGGGAACGAATTTCTTCTTCATCCGCTTCCCACTCTAGCCGGACATAGTTCGGACAAGAGTCCCCTGACAGAGAGAGAGACCTTAATGAATTTAGCACGTCGCCCAAGGGCGAGTGCTGAAAGATATCCGCAAAGGTAAACTCCATGATCGGTGCCCAATCAGATTTGATAGCCACGGACGCACGCCGTTCGGAACCTATGGCTGGAGACGAGTCCGAGGGTCCGATGACACAGATCTCTTTGGAGGTGAAGTCTGTGTTCGGCTCTAGCGCCAATGAGTGTGCGGCCTCCGTGGCGGGGTCTATCCACCCGTCCTCGGATGGCACGATCTGCTCCGAATTAAGACTCTGGGCAGCCATAGGTGTGATCTCCCGAACACCGTCCGATGGCAGATCTAAGTCATGCTCATCGTGATTGTTCGGCGCACCTGACATGGGCTCGAATCCGTCTAAGATTAAGTCTTTGCGGATGTCGGCAGTATAGTTCAAGCTTCCAAACCTGACCAGATGGCCAGGGGCATAGCTATCGATCTGCTCCAGATGGCCAAGCGAGCTAGCCCGCAATACGAAGCCGCCGAATACGAAGATTTGTTCGGGGAGGAAAATGTCACCCTGGATCGCATCTTTGCAGATGATTGAAGGAGCCATCAAGCCTTATCGTCACTACAAAAAAAGACAAATCCGTGACATTTTGGGCCGAACGAAAAAAATTATGTCATACATATGACACTTCTATGACGATAATTGTGACAAAACCCGTATCATCATAGATGTGGTGGGCTCCTACTTCTATGACAAAAAATCATGACAGAAAATGGGCTTTTCATCCTGGGCGGGCCGGAGACGCAGCTGCATGACATTCTTTGGGCCGTCCATGACGGAAAAAACCGTGGTAGAAGCGATGGCGAGGAAAATTTCGGCGAGTTCCTGGTTACGGTGGGAGGTCGGGGGGCGAGCGATGCGCATTTGTCTCGTACACGTACCCGCGTGTGTTCGAGGCGTTGGCTCTAACTGAACCCGAGCGAGGCGTTGGGCTGTAACTGAACCCGAGCGATTGCACTGCAGGCTACGCGTTACTGAACCCGAGCGATCGATCGATGGCTATTAACTGAACCCGATCGAGCGATTCCTTCGCTACTGCTGCTAACTGAAGCCGATCGATGCTGCCTCTCTAGATGAACAGTGAGCGTTGCGGGGGGGATGGATGAACAGTGAGTGGTGGCGTTGCCTCTGGATGAACAGGACCCCATGGTGTGGAGGGCTGGATGAATAGGACGACCCTGTGGAGGGCTGGATGAACGGTACACGATGGAGGGGTGGTTAAACAGTAGCCGGTGGAGTAGCACGCGGTGGAGGCTGGATGAACAGGAGCCCGTGGAGGCTGGAGGAGGTCGACGGTAGCCCATGGAGGCTGGAGGAGGTCGACGGTGGAGATGAACAGTATCCCTGGAGTCCCGTTTTGTGGTACGCCACACCCCTCCTGATGAACAGGACCCCCGTTTCGACCGTAGCGCTCTGACACAAGTCCGGTTCATCCGTTTTGCGGTACGCCACACCCCTCCCGATGAACAGGACCCCCATTTCGACCGTAGCGCTCCAACACAAGTCCGTTTCATCTGTTTTGCGGTATGCCACACCCCTCCGATCAACAAGACCGCCATTTTGACCGTAGGAGGTCCGTTTCCTTCGTTTTGCGGTACGCCAGACCCCTCCCGATGAACAGGATCCCGTTTCGAACATGGCCGGTCGAACACAAGGTCGTTTCCTTCGTTCTGCGGTATGCCAAGCCTCGTTTCCATTGCCTGTTCCGTCCAAGCCGGTTGGCTCCCACGCATTCTGTTGCCTCCCGATGAACACGACGCATTTAGTTGCCTCCCCATGAACACGTCGACGACGCTATTTATTCGTTCCGACCCAGCCATGTACACGAGTCCTGGCTGTACGTATGCGCGAGTAGGTGTCCGAGACCCCGCCCGTATGTACGTACGTGGTCGTATATTCTTTCTTGCACCCTGGCCGTTGTACGTACGTGTACATGCTACATGCGCGCCTCTACTATGACACGTGCGCGCCTCTACTACGACACATGTGCGCCTCTACAACGATCAGTATGTACGTACACGTTCGCGACCAGAATGACAACGCTACGTACGCTTCGACCAGGTGGGTCCCGACTGTCAGGCACTTCCTTGCCTGCGAAGATGTAGCTGGTGGGTCCCAGCAGTCAGGGGGCGAATCGTTTTTTTTCCCGGACGCACTTCCTTGCGTGCGAAGATGTAGCTGGTGGGTCCCAGCAGTCAGGGGGAAATGTTTTTTTTTCGCTAAATATGGTGGCCCGTCCAGTGGGTCCCCGCTGTCTGGTGGAGGAATAATTATTTTGCGCTTAATAAGGAGGCACTTCCTTGCTGCGGCCGTGGACCCAGCTGTCAGCCTCTCCACGTACAGTCCATGTCCGATGGAAGCCGTTCCTTGACCACTTTGACCACGCCGCGCCGAGAGCACCGGGGTGGTGGACGACGGTGAGGCCTAGGAAGCAGATGACGCGAAGCTGGGGAAGACGCGGCAGTGGATACCCACACGTAGAGGAGTACGAGGGTTCACTGGTTCGCTGTTGTGTGAGGTTGTCGTCGCCGCAGAATAACAAGGGGTGTGGGTGAGTAGAGGGATGGCCTGACCAGTGGTGGGAGTAGTAGGGGGCGGTGAGGCCTCGCCGCATCGCAGCCGGCCATGGGAGGCAGGAGCACGAGGCACGACCAGTGCTGGTTTGGGCGGCTGGAGCAAGAAGACCGGAGGTTGAAGAAGCACTACGGTCGTTGGGTGGACATCGTACGGTCACTGGAGCTAGAATCGTGCATATTGACTAAGTTGACAAAGCCCTCCGTCCCCGTCAACTTAGTGGGCCCACAAGTTAGCCTGCCACTATACTGTGTCCCAGCTAACAGGGGGAGTATTCTTTTTTTTGTGCATAATAAGGAGGCACTTCCTTGCGTGCGAAGATATAGCTGGTGGGTCCGAGCTGTCAGCGGTGGTAACATTTTTTCGCGAAATACAGAGGCCCTTTCGGTGGGTCCCTGATGTCAGGTGGAGGAATAATTATTTTGCGCATAATAAGGAGGCATTTCCATGCGTGCGGCCGTGGACCCAGCTGTCGGCCTCTCCACGTATAGTCCACTTCAGATGCATGTCGGTCGTTGACCATGTTGACCAGGCTGCGCCGAGAGCACCAGGGCGGTGGATGACGGCGAGGCCTAGGAAGGGAACGACACGGAGGCATGGAAGACTCGGTAGTTGTTTCCCACGCGGAGGGGAGTACGACTGTACGAGGGTTTGCTGGTTCGTCTGCCGTCGCCAGAGAATAACAGCAGGTGTGGGTGAGTAGAGGGATGGCTAGGCCAGCGATGGGAGTACGGTGGGGCGGTGAGGCCTGCGCGGTAGCACAGCCGGCAACGGGGAGGAGGGAGCTGGTAGTCCCACCGGTGCTTGTTTGAGCGGCTGGAGCAGGAAGAGCAGAGATTGAAGAAGCATGACGGCCGTTGGATGGACATCGTACGGTCACTGAGCTAGAATCGTTGATATTGACTAAGTTGACAAATCCCTCCGTCCCTGTCAACTTAGTAGGCCCACAAGTCAGCCTCCCACCATGGTGGGTCCCAGCTAACAGGGGGATTATTCATTTTTTTGTGTGTAATAAGGAGGCACTTCCGGTGGGTCCGAGCTAACACCGGGGGGAACGTTTTTTTCGTGAAATACGGTGGTCCGTCCGGTGGGTCCCAGCAGTCAAGGGGAAACATATTTTTGCGAAATATAGTGGCCCGTCCGGTGGGTCCCAACAGTAAGGGGGGAAACATTTTTTTTCGTGAAATACTGGTGGCGCGTCCGGTGGGTCCCTGCTGTCAGGTGGAGGAATAATTATTTTGTGCATAATAAGGAGGCACTTCCTTGCGGCTGCCGTGGACCCAGCTGTTAGCCTATCCACGTACAGTACTCTTCCGATGGAAGTCGGTCGTTGACCACATTGACCACGCCGCACCGAGAGCACCACGGTGGTGGACGACGGCGAGGCCTAGGAAGGGGACAACGCGGAGCCGGGGAAGACCCGGCAGTCGATGCCCATGCGGAGAGGAGTACGAGGGCTCATTGGTTCGGCTGCGGTGTGAGGCTGCCGTCGCTGCAGAATAACAGGGGGAGTGGGTAAGTGGAGGGATGGCCTGGCCAGCGGTGGGAGTAGTATGGGGGCGGTGAGGCCTCCGTGGCAGCACAGCCGGCCACGGGAGGCAGGACCATGCAGCACGACCGGTGCTTCTTTGGGCGGATAGGGCAAGAAGACCAGACGTTGAAGAAGCACTACGGCCGTTGGATGGACATCGTTGACCACGCCGCGCCGAGAGCACCAGGGCGGTGGACGACGGCGAGGACTACGAAGGGAATGACACGAAGCCGGGGAAGACACGGCAGTGGCTGCCCACGCGGTGGAGAGTACGAGGGTTGACTGGGTCGGCTGCCTTCGCTGGAAAATAACAGGAGGTGTGGGTGAGTAGAGGGATAGACAGGCCAGGGATGCGAGTATGATGGGGCCGTGAGGCCTGCCCGGCGGCATAGACGACCACGGGAGGTGGGAGCAGGCGGTTCCGACGGCGCTGGTTTGGGCGGCTGGGGCAGGAAGATCAGAGACTGAAGAAGCATGATTGCCGTTAGATTGACATCTAACGGTCTGATGCTGGTAGAGTCGATTATTCACTAAGTTTCTTTTTTGAGAAACATTGTGTACTCATGAACTTAGTGGGCCCACAAGTCAGCCTCCAAATCTGTGGCAGACAACATAAAGCCCATTTGCTATTTTTATAATTTGCAGCCCATTTGCTAATTCTTAAGTAATTTATTATAGCCCATTTTCTGCCCAGGACCATGATCAAAAAGTTCAACCTTATTTTGCATATTTCGGTGGAGTCCGAACTATTGTAATCCCGAAATGATAAACATTTTGTTAAGAACTTATTGATTTGCCAAAAAATCGTTTTGTTTTTGTAAGCAAATAAGACGTGGGACAATTGAGGTTGTTTAAGGGAAAACCAGTGGTAAAAAATTCAGTGCTGGGTGGGAAAAAACAACAAAAATAAGGATGTAAATATGAAAAGGGAATTTTATGTGTTTTCAATATAATGATACGTGTATATTAAGTAGTAAAACTATAGGTAGAGATTAGAAAACGGATGTAGGACATGCATTTCAAGAGGAAAATAGAACTGGGCTGTGTGTTTGATTCAGTAAAAAAACTGCATGCGGATGTTGTAAGACAAAATATAACTAACGCTGGCGGGCCAGAGCCCAGTAGATACCTTCTGGATCTTTGTGCCCCGCTGTCGTCATGGGTTGGGCCTGTTAGAAACAAAACCAACCCTGGGCAGTCTACAGCCCAGTTGAAACTTGCTCGACCTAAAAAAACAATATACGTGCTCAATAAACGAGAGAATTCTGCAAGTATAGACTGATAACTGGGATGCAACAGGGATATTGTTTTTTCATTGTGATAATAAGTGCATGCACTTTTTTCGAAAAAATTGGAGAACTGGGAATTCGAACGGCAGGTGCTTATGCTACCCATCAAATAAAAATCAGGTGCCTGAAAATTTGTTTCGAAACAAATGATTCAGCTTTATATCCATGTCGACCCTCGGCATGATGGTTGGAAGCAAATGCAAGTTCATACCAAAAGATCGTTAACAACAATACCAACTTGCGGACGACAAGGTAGTACAACTACCAATACCAAACTAACTTATAATCTTTTTACTCCTGGCCCTAGTGTTCGTCTGGTAGAAAATCTTGCAGAGGACCAGCTCCCGCTCCTTCTCTTGCTCCAGGTCCCCAAGGTGGTACTGGTGCATCACCCAGTTGGTCCTCTGCTGGTCGATGTTCTTGTTGGTGTGCAGCACCAGAACCTTTTTTGCTGCACGTCTGCCGGCCGTTGACCATCACCAGCAAGGTATTGCCGGTCTTGTGCCACTTCGCGTGCATGCCGCACTCCGACTGTATCTTGTGACGCATCCACGTGCCTCTTTTGAACGCCCTGGAATTGCACTGGAAGAAATGCTTCCTTAGGTAACTCACTGTGATACCTGCAGTATGGTGGAATACAGGTTTTAGTGTACATAGTTGCCATTTTCATAACATCTTTGGCATGTTGCAGTCACTTGTTTCACTTTTTATTAACAGTCAAATTGTAATTGCTTCACCAAGTCTGCATCTAAAAAGAAAAATAGAGCTATGAACAAAGGAATATGTTTGTGCAAGTAGACGGCCGATCGGTGTCTTACCTGGAAGTTTCTCAGGTTGGGTGTAGCATATGTCGTGCTTGCTGTCGATGGTTGGTATGAACAAATCGATGAGAGACTGAAATCTCGCGCTGTCAGCACTCACTTTGTCCTCAAGGTGCTCGATCAGCTCCTGATCCGTGGGATCGAACATGACGCCAGCCGGCAGCACCGGCCAATCCTTCTTCGACTTGCATCGGTAATTCCAGTTATATGGTACTCAATGTATGATCAATCGACTGTTTTAAGTGAATGATGAAACATCTCGACAGATAAGTGGTACTCCAAATCTGAAGTCCAGAATAGCCGAACACGCCGTCGGGATTCTTGTGTCACCTCACGCGTAGCGTGTTGTCACATCAATTCAATGTATGGACATGATGAATAATTTGACCGATGTATACTAGTACTGCTACTGTACTACTTAATAGTCGTATTTAGTGTCACAATTTATACATAGGTTTAACTAACAAGTACGCACTTGAAGCCTAACTGATATATATGGCCTCTGCACAGCATCTCCATCATCATTATCAGTACATCCTACGCAGGTGAGTTAGGAAGGATGCACTTGATCCCAGGAAGGCATCTCTCCTTCAGACCAGAGGAGTGCTTCAAACTAACAATAGTACATAATATCCAACAAAAGAGGGTCGTGCTACAGCAGCAGAATACATGGCTCAGTCTAGATATCAGCATGAATCAAGTTGTGCATATTTGCTGTTGGCATGAACCACATCGCCGCATGTCGGGTTTGCAAAAGCCATCCATCGCATGGAAGCTTGATGCCTTTCACACACTGAAAATTATCTGACAACAAGCTATGTCGACGAATCTCTGGATATGGTGATTCATGAAACCCATGGTATGATGTGTAAACACAGCCCCCCTCACGAATGGAAGTTGCATAGCACGGTAATCATCGTTGGTGATATGATCGATGATTGGTTGGATGATCGGATAATTGAGCCCAAGGAAGAAGGAATGGTTGCCGAGGCTGTAAACCCACCTCCAGTTGAATACGCCTGGCCCAATGGAGCTGGGATCTTTCTAGAACACGAAGCAGCCATAGCCATCAATGTCACGAACTCCCCACGCATTGTACTGCATGTGGTTTGATGTAATGGTTTGGTCAATTTGGTACGTGCGAATGAGAATCAAATGACCGCCATCAGCTGAAGGAGCGATAAACCACCACCCATCGGCTGGTATGATTCCAGGTCCTGGAATCATGAAGTTCAGCGCATTTGCGTCTGCTGCAACAGTTCAAATTGGAGACCAAAAGGACAAAAATAAACAATCATGTTCAGAGTATGTGTGGAATTAGGATTATTATAATAGTGACACATATCATAGACAGAGAATTGCAATGCCGTGGTCATAATCATACCCCAAGTTAAAAAAATAAGCCAATGGCTTTCATATTCTAGCAATATGTCATGGTTCAAACATCATGTAACAATGAGAGGAAAATAGCTATGACAGCGCCTACTCATATTCTACCATAGCACTTACTACTACTGTTCTCATATCAACTCTAAGCAATAACATGCGTTGTTATAAAAATCTTGTAAACGAGAGTAACATATAGAAATCATGATGTTATGCTCATAATATGTATTCTAACAATCATTAGATGCCAATTGTTCTCATATCAACTCTAACAATAACATGTGTGGTCATAAAAATCTAGGAAATGAGAGGAACATATAGCAATGATGTGGTTATAGACATGTTATGTATTCTAAATTTGAAACAATGAACGGGCAGCTGTATTCATAAGGTAAAGATGAGATGAGATAGAACAATTACACGACGATAGATTCCACCAGTATAGGCAGCCAATCTGTGCGTCGACCGCGTAAACGATGCCATCGTGCACTATAGCATCAGACAGAAATGTTTCCTCAACAGGATTGATCATGAGCCATAACCATGTATGGCGACCAGATTCCAGATAGACTAATCCCATGTTGAACAAGGCAATGAGCTTGTAATCCATGTAGTCTTCTGATGATGTGGGCACTTTGTAGATTACAACTTTCTGCAAACAGAGGTCGAGCCAAAAGCTTGACGCGTCTCGTGCGTAGTAGGCAGGAGTGTCCGGCGGGCCGCGAGGCTCGATGGCGGCGGTATCCAACGATGGAAGGGTGATCTCTCGCTGGTGTAGATATCCACAAGACGGCACGGACTACCGGATTGGTGGATGAGGACGATCCAGTTGGCCTTCATGCCCGCCTAGTAGTGGCCGCGCATGAAGGACAGGTGGACGGGTAGTGGTAGCATGTCGAGGGGCACCACGACAACCTCCATAGGATCATCAAGTTGGTGTCTGGGCCACCTGCGAGGATCGGGCATCAGCAAGCAGGGTGTCTTGAAAAGAGCCGGCCGGTTGCAGACGAGTAGACAGTACAAAGACACCGAGCATGCGGCCAGACGGACGGTGCTGAGTAGGTCCATACGACTACAGATCTGCTCCAAGAGAACATCGGGGAGGGAATTCCAATCGCGGCTCTGCGTGTCAGTTGGTTCTGCCATTGGGGTTTTTGGTGCCTGCGAGCCAGCGGGGAAGTGGATTCGGGCGGGCGAGCGAAGAAGCTTCTCCTTGTTTGGCCGTGCAGTGAGCGGGGGGATATGGTACGCGCGAGCTACCAAGGCAGATGGCGCGGGCAGGCGAGCAGTGAGCGGGGGTAAATGGTGTGCGGCTGACGATGGGGAAGAGAGGAGGAAGAAGAGTGGAAGACGGGAAAGAAAGTGCATTAAATCTCAATTCTACTAGTACTACTACCAGGATATACCGTCCTTCGGAGTGTAAATAGTTACACTGATAACATGTGGGTCTACCACAAGAGGGCCCATATGTCAGTTAATGGAGGACAGAGGTGCGTAGGCGTATTTGCGGAAGCGTGCTCTACTGGCAAACATGATGGCAGTACTGGGTAAGGCTGATTTAGTAACACCAACACGCTGGTTCAGCTTATTAATGACGTGTCCCATCTGCTGCAGCGTGTATTGTCACTTCACTGTGAAGACTAGTTGAATAGTTCTCTTTGACCGAGATGGGGAATAATGGATCGCAAGGACTTCCTTTCTACAGTATCCCTATGCCTCTATGCTCACTTCACTCATTTTTCTCCATACCTAGTCACTTGTTGAAATTTGTAGAAAGACAAATACTCCGTATTGGGGAACTGAGGGAGGCTTTTACTCCGTATTTGGGAACAGAGGGAGTATCACCATATGTAGGGAACAGAGGAAGCTTGAAATATGAACATGTCAATGGGAGGGAGTAAGCCCCATGCATGCATGCATGCAACATGCAACACTCACACGTACACATGGACGCACGCAACACTCACGCACCCATGCGGCACACAGCACACGACGCAACACACACGCTCACGCTCAAGTGCTCAACCTACTCCCTACATTCGAGAAAGATTGTACATTTAGAGATTTACACATTGACTAGGGCATAATTAATGCCCAAAAGTAGCAGACTTATGTGTGCATGCGACCATTGAGAGAAGAAGATTAAATGAAGGCCGTTGCATGCTGTAATTAAGGATAGACATGTAGCCTATACCTATAGCACAAGTTGGTGCATTAGTCAATCAATATCGATTTAGATTAAAGGCTAAATGCATTGGAAGTGTAGACGTACATCATGCACTACACTCTTTGTTTTATAGCTGATGTACACTCTTTGTTGGAAGACCGAGGGAGTACACGTGCATGCACTCACATCCACAGCCAGGGCGGTTCGCGCGCAAGGGTTGGACTCGTGTCACGCCTACGTAAAGTTTTGTTTAACTGATTTCTTTGATCTGCCAACTGATAGGTGGGACCCAGAAACCAAGTGAAAATTTAACCAGTCAACAAAGTTCCACATCGACTATGTGGCCGGTCAGTAGGGTGCAATACGGTGCTCTACGATGAGCTAGTGATCGTATAATCACCACAAAACTATATACAGTGACCGTAAAGAGCGTATTGTTACATAAGTTAACTGCCAGTGTATTTTTCTCATTTCAAATTAAGCCATATTAATCGGAAAGGACGTAGTGTGGACTACTAGTACTAGTACTGCTTTGATGTGTCCCGTAAACTCGCCGAACGAGGAGAAGCTTGCTTACAACGCCTCTCCTTCGCCCACGCGTGCGGTGATTCGCAGGATGAGGAGAGGGTTTTGACTACAGCGCCCTCTCCCTCTCCCTCTCCCTCTCCCTCCCCCTCTCCCTCTCCCTCACCCTCGCCCTCGCGGTGGACTTGCAGTAGTTCAATTGGTGTCAGATTGCCAGAAGCATATTGTACTATAGTATCATCATTGTTGGACCTTCCGAAGAGGCGAAGAGCCAAGTGCAAGGTTCACACGAGTACGAACTATTGAACCTCCCGAAGAGGCAAAAAGCCAAGCGCAAGGTTTTATAGGAGTTGTCGTCCTAGTAGGAGTGTACTACAACTATAGCAAATGATGCTACTGTATGATGCCACCACGTCACGTATATCCAAAGTTGTGCCACCTTTTTTTCTCAAAGAGTGTGTTGGAGCCCGTGCAACAACCACACAAGTTGCATGTACACATAACACATTTACTAGTAATAAATTCTAAAGGAAAAATGCCAGTATGCCACACAAGTTCATCTCCAATTCATGTGATAAATTTGTGCACGACTAGTCTACATATATTCACAACGCTACCGTTCACAATTATCGTACTCCACTTACACGTTATAGATGGGCTACATGTCCTCCTCCAGGTTCCAGTCCCAGGTGTACTTCATGGATGGCATGGTCCATAGCAGTGGGCAACAGGAATCATTGTCGCAGCTTTCTAGTCCGGTTCCACACGATGGAGACTCATCCAAGCTAAAGCGGCATAAATCAGGGATAGCATGTCCCAGCATGTCGTTCATCTGGCGGTGCGCACTGAAGACACAACCATGCTTCATGAATGTCAGGCCTTCCGTGTCATGCACGGAAGGTAGCATCTGCTTCACAATGGGTAGCTGTCCCCGATGAAAAGCGAGTACTCTCCAAGAGTGTTCCTCGGCACCCACGTAGCATCACGGGGGTCGAACTCGGCGCTGTTCATCTGGTACACGCGGCATCCCAGATCTGGAAACATGGTGACGTACAGAGTCAAGGTCCATGCATAATAATGTTGTGCTCAAATATGGTGGTCAGTAATACTGTGCAGCAAATAGTACTACTCCGGTATAGAGGAAGTAAAATAACCGGCTTATTATATATAGCCACTCTTGGCTACATGGATGAGATAGTAAGACATGGAAAAACAAAAATGGTGGCAGCTAGTGGGTTCAAGTCTTCAAGGGCCTAGCTAGCTATACGCGTCCTTCAAGGTAAAAAGTACTCCTACTAGTACTACTAAGTATACTACTAGTACAACAATGAAAGAGAAGGCGAGAGGGTTAAAAATGGAATACCTGGGTAGATGGTGACGGTCCGATCGTGGTAGATTGTGTGACCATGTTACGCATCAGTGGTACCATGGGCAACGACTGCTAAGATAGTTGATCCCAATATGCCAAAGTCAGCTACAAGGTTCCAGGTTAGACCGAGTCACGGATGCAAATGCACATCCAGGATCGGCGATCTTATTTTGATCGGGGGATGACTGGTCCCTGCAAAATAATGGAGTACTATTAGGGATGCAAATGATGGTTTCTGCATTCCGTTTGTAATCTCCCGTACCGTAGGATGGCAACCGGATGAAACAAGTCCCCTGGCTTGTCACCGCGAAGATGCGGCCTAGATGGCGCACTGCGTCTTCGAACATGTAGGGGTACAAATCTGCCGCCGCCAACATGCACAAGCCTCTGCCGTTACTGCCTCTTGCATTGATGGCAATCCTTATGTCGAACACCGCAATGAGATAGTAATCGTCGTAGCCGCGTCGTTTTGTCAGTGGGTCCACAATTGCTATATTCTTCAATCTCATGTAGGCATCATCATACGTATTCAAGCCCAACCAGTCCGGAAGGCCGATCCCAATGGTGGAGAAGGGGTCTACCGGAACGGCCGCACTGCTGTGGATGTTGTGCAAAATGATGGTGGTATCCGGCCAGAGGTATGCAAGCCAATCTTCATTGGCACCGACCTAGACCTATATATAAGACTGAGGGAGTCCGGGACTAGGGAGTGTCCGGACAGCCGGACTATCATCGTCAGCCGGACTCCAAGACTACGAAGATACAAGATTGAAGACTCCGACCCGTGTCCGGATGGGACTTCCCTTGGCGTGGAAGGCAAGCTTGGCGATACGGATATGTAGATCTCCTACCATTGTAACCGACTCTGTGTAACCCTAGCCCTCTCCGGTGTCTATACAAACCGGAGGGCTTTAGTCCGTAGGATACACAACCATTACAACAATCATACCATAGGCTAGCTTCTAGGGTTTAGCCTCCTTGATCTCGTGGTAGATCCACTCTTGTACTACCCATATCATCAATATCAATCAAGCAGGAGTAGGGTTTTACCTCCATCGAGAGGGCCCGAACCTGGGTAAAAACATCATGTCCCTTGTCTCCTGTTACCATCCGCCTAGACGCACAGTTCGGGACCCCCTACCCGAGATCCGCCGGTTTTGACACCGACATTGGTGCTTTCATTGAGAGTTCCTCTGTGTCGTCACCGATAGGCTTGATGGCTTCTTCAATCAACAACAACGATGTCCAGGATGAGACTTTTCTCCCCGGACAGATCTTCGTATTTGGCGGCTTCGCACTGCGGGCTAATTCACTTGGCCATCTAGAGCAGATCGAAAGCTACGCCCCTGGCCGTCAGGTCATATTTTAAAGCCTAAACTTCACGGTGGATATCCACGGAGACTTGATCTTCGATGGATCCGATCCGCAGCCGAGCGTGCCGCACTGTCATGATGGGCATGATCTAACTCTGCCGCCGGACAGTACCTCGGAGGCCGCACACGAATCCGCTCCGACCCATAGTCCGGAGCCGATCGCGCAGATCGAGGACGGGTGGCTGGACACCGCCTCGGGAGCTGCAACTTCCACGGCGATGGAGCCGAACACTGACCCTGTCCCTTATAAAGCTCGTGACTCCGAGGTGCCGGACTCCTTGCTGGACTCCGAACCTCCTGCGCCCCCGCCAATCGAATCTGATTGGGCGCCGATCATGGAGTTCACCGCTGCGGACATCTTTCAGCACTCACCCTTTGGCGACATCTTAAAATCGCTAAAGCATCTCTCGGTATCCGGAGAGCCCTGGCCGGACTACGGCCAGGATGGTTGGGATGCGGACGACGAAGAAATTCAAAGCCCACCCACCACCCACTTTGTAGCCACTGTCGACGATTTAACCGACATGCTAGACTACGACTCTGAAGACATCGACGGTATGGACAACGATGCCAGAGACGATCAAGAACCAGCGCTCACAGAGCACTGGAAGGCCACCCCAACCCATGATGTATATATGGTGGATACCCCAAAAGGAAGCGATAACGAGGACCAACGGGGTGCAGCAAAGGATAATCCCGCCGATAAACAACCAAAACGGCGACGCATACGCCGCCCTAAGTCCCGCCTCGACAACAACAGTGCTCCTAATGACCCAGCAATAGAGCAGGGCAAACCAGTGGACGATGAACAAGCAACCAAGCAACCGTCCGAACAGGACGAATCAGATAATCAATCCATGCCCGGCGAAACCAACAGTCCAGACGACCTCACGCCGGACACACCACCGGAGAATAAGAGCCTTCGCAAAAGACTCATCGCCACTGCAAGAAGTCTGAAGAAGGAAAAACGGAAGCTCAAAACAGCGGAAGACATACTCGGAATGAGGTGGAGCAAAGTGCTCAAAACCGCAGACAAATATGGCAATGGCCATCAATCAAAGAGCTACCCGAAGCGCAAGTTGCTGCCAGAATTTGACGAGGAAGCCATAGAGCCCCCACAGTCAAAAAACAAAGAGGCCGCCTGGCCGGATAGACGGCCAGATGATAGGCCAAAAATTACAAGCGACGCCGCACACAAGCCGACTCATGATCCTGGGAAAGCAGATGGCCCAGCCAGGTCCATTTACGGGCCAAAAAAGAGGGCCCCAGGAAGCATCACAACACGCCAAGTGTTCGAAGACAGCGGTACACCCAAATACAGGGGCGCCGCACACCCACTATGTTTCACCAATGAGGTGCTGGATCATGAATTCCCAGCAGGGTTTAAACCCATAAATATAGAGGCTTACGACGGAACAACAGACCCCGGAGTCTGGATAGAGGATTATATACTACACATACACATGGCTAGAGGAGATGATCTCTACGCCATAAAATATCTACCCCTCAAGCTCAAAGGGCCAGCTCGGCATTGGCTCAAAAGCCTCCCAGAAAACACTGTTGGAAGTTGGGAAGAGCTTGAGGACGCGTTTAGAGCAAATTTTCAAGGGACTTATGTCCGCCCTCCGGATGCAGACGATCTAAGTCATATAACTCAACAGCCCGGAGAGTCAGCGCGCAAATTCTGGAATAGGTTCCTTACTAAAAAGAACCAAATAGTCGACTGTCCGGACGCTGAAGCCTTAGCAGCTTTTAAACACAACGTCCGAGATGAATGGCTCGCCAGACACCTCAGCCAAGAGAAGCCGAGGACAATGTCCACGCTAACAAGCCTCATGACTCGCTTTTGCGCGGGGCAAGACAGCTGGCTAGCAAGATGCAGCACCAGCGACCCAAGTACATCCGAGATCAAAGATGGAAACGGAAAATCACGGCGCAGAAAAGATCAGCGCCGGAATAAAGAGAAAATCCCAAAGAACACGGCGGTCAACGCCGGATTCAAAAGCTCGCGGCCAAACAACAAAACACTGCCTCTTAAGGACAACAGTGATGAGCTATCCAACTTAAATAAAATTTTGGATCGGATATGTCAAATCCACAGTACCTCCGGAAGGCCTGCAAACCACACCCACCGAGATTGTTGGGTTTTCAAATAGTCCGGCCGACTCAACGCCGAACACAAGGGGCTTGACGCACCAAGCAAGGACGATGACGAACCCCACCAGCAGGGCACCGGAAAACAAAAGACTTTCCCACAAGAAGTCAAAGCAGTAAACTCACTTCATGTGATAATACGGAAAAACAATGCGGCACCCGCTAAGATGGGTCTCGCACGGTCCACCCCAGCGGAACCTCGAGATTGGATGTCAAAACCAATCACTTTTGACCACCTGGATTATTCCAAAAGTGTTCGAAATGCAGGATGGACTGCTCTGATATTGGATCATATAATCGATGGACTACAATTTACACAAGTCCTGATGGACGGCGGCAGCGATTTAAACCTGCTATATCCGAACACAATCCGCAAGTTGGGGATAGACCTTACTAAAATTCAACATAGCCGCACTTCCTTTAAAGGAGTGACGCCAGGCCCTTACGCCAAGTGCACAGGCTCCTTATTACTAGAAGTTATGTTCGGGTCACCGGACAACTTCCGACGCGAAAAGCTAATCTTCCATGTCGCCCCATTCAAAAGTAGCTATCAAGCACTATTGGGACGTGAAGCTTTTGTCCGCTTTAACGCCATACCACATTACGCGTCTCTTACACTTAAAATGCCCGGTCCACGTGGCATCATTTCATTAAGAGGGTCATTCAAAGACCCCGGACACGGCTAGACGAGTCCAGCATAAATAAGCTAGGGGCTCCCTAGCCGCACACCCCTTCACAAGGGGCTGTGCGTATAAGCAATAATGAGCTAATATAGACTCCGCTTTATTCATTTATTAATATTTTTCATGCACTTTTTCGCATGATTTCCTTTCAAACTAAGTTCCTCTCTTTTTACAAATGAACAACATGCATACCCGTCCAGGATAACGGCACAACGGAGACACAGGCACAGACATGCAGTAGGGACCCGTCGCAAGGATTCTTTTCAGATTAAGACCCTGCGTAAACCTTTTTTACTGTCTCTTGTTGCTATAATCCCTTGGTTTCTCATTATAACCAGAGTGGAGACTGACGTTTTGGCATCGGCCGCGTCAGAGGACCTCGCCCGTACCTGGACACTAGGGGCTTAGTGTTGGGGAACGTAGCAGAAATTCAAAAAATTTCTTACGTATCACCAAGATCTATCTATGGAGAGACCAGCAACGAGTAGAAAGAGAGTGCATCTACATACCCTTGTAGATCGCTAAGTGGAAGCGTTCAAGTGAACGGGGTTGATGGAGTCGTACTCGTCGTGATTCAAATCACCGATGATCAAGTGCCGAACGGACGGCACCTCCGCGTTCAACACACGTACAGCCCGGTGACGTCTCCCACGCCTTGATCCAGCAAGGAGAGAGGGAGAGGTTGAGGAAGACTCCATCCAGCAGCAGCACAACGGCGTGGTGGTGGTGGAGGAGCGTGGCAATCCTGCAGAGCTTCGCCAAGCACCGCAAGAGAGGAGGAGCACTTGGGAGAGGGAGGGCTGCGCCAGGGGCAAGGGTGAAGCTCCCATGCGCCTCCCCACTATATATAGGGGTGGAGGGGGCTGGTTTCTTGCCCTCCAAGTCCATTGGGGCGTTGGCAAAGGTGGGAGGAAAGAAATCCCATCATTTCCTTCCCCACCGATTGCTATCCCCCCTTTTTAGGGATCTTGATCTTATCCCTTTGGGATATGATCTTATTCCTTCTAAGGGGGGATCTTGGTGCGCCTTGACCAGGGGTGTGGGGCCTTTCCTCCACTACCCACTTTCATGTGGGCCCCCCCATGCAGGTGGGCCCCACTCCGGAACCTTCTAGAACCTTCCCGGTACAATACCGAAAAATCCCGAACATTTTCCGGTGGCCAAAATAGGACTTCCCATATATAAATCTTTACCTCCGGACCATTTCGGAACTCCTCATGACGTCCGGGATCTCATCCGGGACTCCGAACAACATTCGGTAACCACATACAAACTTCCTTTATAACCCTAGCGTCATCGAACCTTAAGTGTGTAGACCCTACGGGTTCGGGAGACATGTAGACATGACCGAGACGTTCTCTGGTCAATAACCAACAGCGGGATCTGGATACCCATGTTGGCTCCCACATGTTCCACGATGATCTCATCGGTTGAACCACGATGTCAAGGACTCAATCGATCCCGTATACAATTCCCTTTGTCTAGCGGTATTGTACTTGCCCGAGATTCGATCGTCGGTATCCTTATACCTTGTTCAATCTCGTTACCGGCAAGTCTCTTTACTTGTTCCGTAACACATCATCCCGTGATCAACTCCTTGGTCACATTGCTCATATGATGATGTCCTACCGAGTGGGCCTAGAGATACCTCTCCGCTTACACGGAGTGACAAATCCCAGTCTCGATTCGTGCCAACCCAACAGACACTTTCGGAGATACCTGTAATGCACCTTTATAGCCACCCAGTTACGTTGTGACGTTTGGTACACCCAAAGCACTCCTACGGTATCCGGGAGTTGCACAATCTCATGGTCTAAGGAAAAGATACTTGACATTAGAAAAGCTCTAGCAAACGAACTACACGATCTTTGTGCTATGCTTAGGATTGGGTCTTGTCCATCACATCATTCTCCTAATGATGTGATCCCGTTATCAACGACATCCAATGTCCATAGCCAGGAAACCATGACTATCTGTTGATCACAACGAGCTAGTCAACTAGAGGCTCACTAGGGACATATTGTGGTCTATGTATTCACACGTGTATTACGATTTCCGGATAATACAGTTATAGCATGAATAAAAGACAATTATCATGAACAAGGAAATATAATAATAATACTTTTATTATTGCCTCTAGGGCATATTTCCAACAGTCTCCCACCTGCACTAGAGTCAATAATCTAGTTCACATCGATATGTGATTAACACTCAAGGTCACATTCCCATGTGACTAACACCCAAAGAGTTTACTAGAGTCAATAATCTAGTTCACATTTACCATGTGATTAACACTCGATGAGTTCTGGGTTTGATCATGTTATGCTTGCAAGAGAGGTTATAGTCAACGGGTCTGAACCTTTTAGATCCGTGTGTGCTTTACAAATCTCTATGTCATCTCCTAGATGTAGCTACCACGCTCTATTTGGAGCTATTCCAAATAACTGTTCTACTTGGAGCTATACTAAAAGTTGCTCCATTATACGTATCCGGTATCTCTACTCAGAGCTATCCGGATAGGTGTTAAGCTTGCATCGACGTAACCCTTTACGACGAACTCTTTTACCACCTCCATAATCGAGAAAATTCCTTAGTCCACTAGTTACTAAGGATAACTTTGACCGCTGTCCTGTGATCCATTCTTGGATCACTCTTGTACCCCTTGACTGACTCATGGCAAGGCACACTTCAGGTATGGTACACAGCATAGCATACTGTAGAGAGCCTATGATAAAAGCATAGGGGACGACCTTCGTCCTTCCTCTTTCTTCTGCCGTGGTCGAGCTTTAAGTCTTAACTTCATACCTTACAACTCAGGCAAGAACTCCTTCTTTGACTGATCCATCTTGAACACCTTCAAGATTATGTCAAGGTACGTGCTCATTTAAAAGTATTATTAAGCATTTTGATCTATCTTATAGATCTTGATGCTCAATGTTCAAGTAGCTTGATCCAGGTTTTCTATTGAAAACACCTTTCAAATAACCCTATATGCTTTCTAGAAATTCTACATCATTTCTGATCAACAATATGTCAAGAACATATACTCATCAGAAATTCTATAGTGCTCCCACTCACTTCTTTGGAAATGCAAGTTTCTCATAAACTTTGTATAAACCCAAAATCTTTGATCATCTTATCAAAGTGTACATTCCAACTCCGAGATGCTTACTCCAGTCCTTAGAAGGATCGTTGGAGCTAGCATACCTTTTATCATCCTTAGGATTGACAAAACTTTTCTGATTGTATCACATACAACCTTTCCTTACAAAAACTGGTAAGGAAACTTGTCTTGACATCCATCTGCCAGATTTCATAAATGCAGCCAATGCTAACATGATTCCGACGGACTTTAAGCATCGCTACGGATGAGAAAATCTCATCGTAGTCAACTCCTTGAACTTGTGAAAAAATCTTCGCCACAAGTCGAGCTTCATGGACGGTGACATTACCGTCCACGTCCGTCTTCTTCTTAAAGATCCATTTATCTCAATGGCTTGCCGATCATCGGGCAAGTCCACCAAAGTTCATGCTTTGTTTTGATACATGGATCCTATCTCGGACTTTATGGCTTCTAACCATTTGTCGGAATTTGGGCCCACCATCGCTTCTCCATAGCTCGTAGGTTCATTGTTGTCTAGCAACATGACCTTGAAGACAGGATTACTGTACCACTCTGAAGTAGTACGTATCCATGTCACCCTACAAGGTACGGTAGTGACTTGATCCGAAACTTCATGATCACTATCATAAGCTTCTACTTCAATTGGTGTAGGTGCCACGGGAACAACTTCATGTGCCCTGATACACACTGGTTGAAGTGATGGTTCAATAACCATATCAAGTCTCTACCATCCTCCCACTCAACTTTTCGAGACAAACCTTTTCTTCAGAAAGGACCCGATTCAAGAAACAATCCATATTGCTTTCGGATCTGAATTAGGAGGTATACCCAACTGTTTTGGGTGTCCTATGAAGATGCATTTTATCCGCTTTGGGTTCGAGCTTATCAATCCTGAAACTTTTTCATCGCAGCCCCAAACCTTTAAGAAACGACAACTTAGGTTTCTCTAAACCATAATTCATACGGTGTCATCTCAACGGAATTACGTGGTGCCCTATTTAAAGTGAATGTGGTTGTCTCTAATGCCTAACCCATGAATGACAGTGGTAATTCGATAAGAGACATCCTGGTACCCACTATATCCAATAGGGTGCAACTATGATGTTCGGACACACCATCACACTATGGTGTTCCAGGCGGTATTAATTGCGAAACAATTTCCACAATGTCTTAATTGCGTGCCAAAACTCGTGACTCAGATATTCATCTTTATGATCATATCATAGACATTTTATCCTCTTGTCACAATGATCTTCTACTTCACTCTGAAATTACTTGATCCATTCAATAATTCAGACTTGTGTTTCATCAAGTAAATATTCTCAACATCTACTCGAATCATCCGTGAAGTAAGAACATAACGATATTCACTGCATGCCTCAGCACTCATTGGACTGCACATATCAAAATGAGTTACTTCCAACAAGTTGCTATCTTGTTCCATCTTACTGAAACCGAGGCTTTTCAGTCATCTTGCCCATGTGGTATGATTTGCATGTCTCAAGTGATTCAAAATCAAGTGAGTTCCAACGGTCCATTTGCATGGAGTTTCTTCATGCATATACACCAATAGACATGGTTCGCATGTCTCAAATTTTTCAAAAATGAGTGAGCCCAAAGATCCATCAACATGGAGCTTCTTCATGCGTTTTACACCAATATGACTTACATGGCAGTGCCACAAGTAAGTGGTACTATCATTACTATCTTATATCTTTTGGCATGAAAATGTGTATCACTACGATCGAGATTCAATAAACCATTCAGGTTTAATACTAATCTTGATGGTAGAGGGAGCGTGCGATGTTTGATCACATCAAACTTGGAAACAATTCCAACATATATCGTCAGCTCACCTTTAGCTAGTCTCCGTTTATTCCGTAGCCTTTTATTTCGAGTTACTAACACTTAGCAACCGAACCGGTATCTTAATACCCTGGTGCTACTAGGAGTACTAGTAAAGTACACATTAACATAATGTATGTCCAATATACTTCTATCGACTTTGCCAGCCTTCTCATCTACCAAGTATCTAGGGTAATTCTGCTCCAGTGGTTGTTCCCCTTATTACAGAAGCACTTAGTCTCGGGTTTGGGTTCAACCTTGGGTTTCTTCACTAGAGCAGCAGCTGATTTGCTGTTTCATGAAGTATCCCTTCTTGCCCTTGCCCTTCTTGAGACTAGTGGTTTCACCAACCATCAACAATTGATGCTCCTTCTTGATTTCTACTTTCGCGGTGTCAAACATCGCGAATATCTCAAGGATCATCATATATGTCCCTGATATATCATAGTTCATCACGAAGCTCTAGCAGCTTGGTGGTAATGACTTCGGAGAAACATCACTATCTCATCTGGAAGATCAACTCCCACTCGATTCAAGCGATTATTGTACTCAGACAATCTGAGCACAAGCACAACAATTGAGCTTTTCTCCGTTAGTTTGCAGGTTAAGAAAATCGTCGGAGGTCTCATACCTCTTGACGTGGGCACGAGCCTGAAATCCCAATTTCAGCCCTCGAAACATCTCATATGTTCCGCGACATTTCGAAAAACGTCTTTGATGCCTCAACTCTAAACCGTTTAACTGAACTATCACGTAATTATCAAAACGTGTATGTCCGATGTTCACAACATCCACAAACGACGTTTGGGGTCTAGCACACTGAGCGGTGCATTAAGGACATAAGCTATCTACTATCCGCATAATCGCTACTGTCAACTTTCAACTATATTTTCTCTAGGAACATAATTAAACAGTAGAACTAAAGCGCGAGCTTACGACATAATTTGCAAAAGGTCTTTTGACTATGTTCAAGATAATTAAGTTCATCTTATGAACTCCCACTCAGATAGACATCCCTCTGGTCATCTAAGTGATCACATGATCCGAGTCAACTAGGCCGTGTCCGATCATCACGTGAGACGGACTAGCCAACGTCGGTGAACATCTTCATGTTGATCGTATCTACTATACGACTCATGCTCGACCTTTCGGTCTCCGTGTTCCGAGGCCATGTCTGTACATGCTAGGCTCGTCAAGTTAACCCTAAGTGTTTTCGCTGTGTAAATCTGTCTTACACCCGTTGTATGTGAACATAAGAATCCATCACACCCGATCATCACGTGGTGCTTAGAAGCAACGAACTGTAGCAACGGTGCACAGTTAGGGGAGAACACTTCTTGAAATTTTGTAAGGGATCATCTTATTTACTACCGTCGTCCTAAGTAAACAAGATGCATAAACATGATAAACATCACATGTAATCAAATAGTGACATGATATGGCCAATATCATTTTGCTCCTTTTGATCTCCATCTTCGGGGCTCCATGATCATCATCGTCACCGGCATGACACCATGATCTCCATCATCATGATCTCCATCATCGTGTCTTCATGAAGTTGTCACGCCAACGACTACTTCTACTTCTATGGCTAACGCGTTTAGCAATAAAGTAAAGTAATTTACATGGCGTTCTTCAATGACACGCAGGTCATACAATAAATTAAGACAACTCCTATGGCTCCTTCCGGTTGTCATACTCATCGACATGCAAGTCGTGAATCCTATTACCAGAACATGATCAATCTCATACAACACATATCATTCATCACATTCTTGTTGGCCATATCACATCACAAAGCATACCCTGCAAAAACAAGTTAGACGTCCTCTAATTGTTGTTGCATTTTTACGTGGCTGCTATGGGTTTCTAGCGAGAACGTTTCTTACCTACGCAAAACCACAACGTGATATGCCAATTGCTATTTACCCTTCATAAGGACCCTTTTCATCGAATCCGTTCCGACTAAAATGGGAGAGACTGGCACCCGCTAGCCACCTTATGCACCAAGTGCATGTCAATCGGTGGAACCTGTCTCACGTAAGAGTACGTGTAAGGTCGGTCCAGGCCGCTTCATCCCACAATACCGTCGAAACAAGATTGGACTAGTAACGGTAAGCATATTGAGAAACATCAACGCCCACAACTACTTTGTGTTCTACTCGTGCAAAGAATCTACGCAATAGACCTAGCTCATGATGCCACTGTTGGGGAACGTAGCAGAAATTAAAAAAATTCTTACGTATCACCAAGATCTATCTATGGAGAGACCAGCAACGAGTAGAAACAGAGTGCATCTACATACCCTTGTAGATCGCTAAGCGGAAGCGTTCAAGTGAACGGGGTTGATGGAGTCGTACTCGTCGTGATTCAAATCACCGATGATCAAGTGCCGAACGGACGGCACCTCCGCGTTCAACACACGTACAGCCCGGTGACGTCTCCCACGCCTTGATCCAGCAAGGAGAGAGGGAGAGGTTGAGGAAGACTCCATCCAGCAGCAGCACAACGGCGTGGTGGTGGTGGAGGAGCGTGGCAATCCTGCAGAGCTTCGCCAAGCACCGCAAGAGAGGAGGAGCACTTGGGAGAGGGAGGGCTGCGCCAGGGGCAAGGGTGAAGCTCCCATGCGCCTCCCCACTATATATAGGGGTGGAGGGGGCTGGTTTCTTGCCCTCCAAGTCCATTGGGGCGTTGGCAAAGGTGGGAGGAAAGAAATCCCATCATTTCCTTCCCCACCGATTGCTATCCCCCCTTTTTAGGGATCTTGATCTTATCCCTTTGGGATATGATCTTATTCCTTCTAAGGGGGGATCTTGGTGCGCCTTGACCAGGGGTGTGGGGCCTTGCCTCCACTACCCACGTTCATGTGGGCCCTCCCATGCAGGTGGGCCCCACTCCGGAACCTTCTAGAACCTTCCCGGTACAATACCGAAAAATCCCGAACATTTTCCGGTGGCCAAAATAGGACTTCCCATATATAAATCTTTACCTCCGGACCATTCCGGAACTCCTCGTGACGTCCGAGATCTCATCTAGGACTCCGATCAACATTCGGTAACCACATACAAACTTCCTTTATAACCCTAGCGTCATCGAACCTTAAGTGTGTAGACCCTACGGGTTCGGGAGACATGTAGACATGACCGAGACGTTCTCTGGTCAATAACCAACAGCGGGATCTGGATACCCATGTTGGCTCCCACATGTTCCACGATGATCTCATCGGTTGAACCACGATGTCAAGGACTCAATCGATCCCGTATACAATTCCCTTTGTCTAGCGGTATTGTACTTTCCCGAGATTCGATCGTCGGTATCCTTATACCTTGTTCAATCTCGTTACCGGCAAGTCTCTTTACTCGTTTCGTAACACATCATCCCGTGATCAACTCCTTGGTCACATTGCGCATATGATGATGTCCTACCGAGTGGGCCCAGAGATACCTCTCCGCTTACACGGAGTGACAAATCCCAGTCTCGATTCGTGCCAACCCAACAGACACTTTCAGAGATACCTGTAATGCACCTTTATAGCCACCCAGTTACGTTGTGACGTTTGGTACACCCAAAGCACTCCTACGGTATCCGGGAGTTGCACAATCTCATGGTCTAAGGAAAAGATACTTGACATTAGAAAAGCTCTAGCAAACGAACTACACGATCTTTGTGCTATGCTTAGGATTGGGTCTTGTCCATCACATCATTCTCCTAATGATGTGATCCCGTTATCAACGACATCCAATGTCCATAGCCAGGAAACCATGACTATCTGTTGATCACAACGAGCTAGTCAACTAGAGGCTCACTAGGGACATATTGTGGTCTATGTATTCACACGTGTATTACGATTTCCGGATAATACAGTTATAGCATGAATAAAAGACAATTATCATGAACAAGGAAATATAATAATAATACTTTTATTATTGCCTCTAGGGCATATTTCCAACACTTAGGGCATTGTTCTGCCCATTATTATAAAGACCGAACACCTTAGGGAGTGTTCGACGTCTCGAGTTAGGCCTTATATGCATCAGCTCCGAATCATGTATTTGGTCAAATGTTGGGTTTGCCCGGCTCCTGTGTTTTGCTGCCTTACGTTCCGTATCATCGGCTAACGTGGCACCAGGAGAACTACTGCGATTGTGCCCCAGTTCGGCTGGGCGAGCACCTCAGTAGAGAAAGCCGAAAACTGACTGTCACGATACAGCGAGAGACTGGTCAACCACTCGATCGACCACCGGAATGTTTAGAATTCCTCCTCTTTGACGAAGGACCGTTTCCCGGTCAGGCACACACGCGCCCCGAATTCGGAGAGCGCGGTGCCCCCAGGGGCTATATCGTAGTCCCACCCTCGAACTCCAATGGCTAAGTGAAAGTGATAAAGCATCATAGTCCGGTTGCCTCGTTTGCTACACTACCACCTCCTTAACAGGACCGAGACGTCGGATTAAGTGTGAAAATGTGCTATTTTTGCGAACACCCCCGCACCTTGTGCGTGGGGGCTGAAGCCGAAGACTGCCATCTTTCAGGTTATACACACGTATACATAAACGGCCGCATAGGAGATATTTCAATACTTGAACGCACAAGTATAAAAAGCGCTTACATCATAAACATTGTTTTACAAAATTAAATGTTCATTTGAACGTGACATTTTTTGAGCACTGCGACTCTATTACACGAGCACCACGCAGAACTTCCCCAAAATAGTGCTCGGCGGGTAACCGGCTTTCGTCCGAATCCTGGGTTGCAACAGCGGTGGCATCCATCTCTGTCCAATGTGTCTTCACACGGGCGAGGGCCATCCGCGCACCCTCTGTGCAGGCCGACCGCTTCATCGCCTTGATATGCGGCACCGCCCCAAGAAACTGCTGCAATAAGCCAAAATAGCTCTTCGGCTTGGGCCTATCTGGCCAGACATGAGTCACGATATCCGTCATGGCAAGTCCAGACAACCTATTCAGCTCAGCCCATTCGGCCAATCGATCAGTCAGCGGAAGTGAACGATCCGGACTATGGAATTGAGACCAAAACAGCTCTTCCGTCTTGTGATCCTTCTGACTTCGGAAGTGCACAACGGCATCCTCCGCACTCGCCGCTAAGTCCATATAAGGATCCTCCGGACCCCACAGCTGGCCAAGTTGATCATACTTTAGATCCGTAAATCTGCGGCGCAGCAGAAAAGGCTTGCCAGCCACAATGTCCCCGGCCTGGCGCAGCTCCTCCTTTATAGCCCGCATTGCAGAACGGGCATCCTTGGCTTCGGCGGTGGCCTTCCCCAGGTCTTCTTGCTCCGGTAGGCGCTCCTTTTCAAGAGCCTCATTACGGTCGGTAGCATCCTTCAACTTAACGGCCATTTCGGCCATCTCTTCCCTGCTTCGGCAGTGTGCAGCCCTTTCGGCTTCTAACTCCTCGGTCGCCCTCGAGGCAGCCGCATCACTCCTTCTGGCTTGCTCCTTGGCTTGAGCAAGTTCTGCCCGAAGGCTCTCCACAGCAGCAGCACCATCTGCGTCAAGCACAAATATTGCAAGAGGTGGGCTTTTGCTCCCTTAATAGATGACTGCGGAGAAACAACTTACCTTGCGACTCGTCAAGTCGCTTGTTGATTAGTGCGATGTCCGCATCCGCAACATCGAGTTGCCGCTTTAATTCAGCAACTCCTTCAGTCCGGCTAGCCCCCGAACTATCCGCCACCTGCATAGGAAAGGCGACACTCAACACCTGCGATTTTGATCCTCGGCACGCTGTCGCTTTCGACAACCTACCGAGTCTCAGGGGCTACTATCTATACAGGGCGCACTTTATGTGCAAAACTGTCAAAAAGGGGTGTCATTTTTACATACCTCAAACCCCGCCAGCAAACTCCTGACGGCATTATGCAATCCGCTTTCGACGGACGAAATTCTTCCAATCACCATACTCATCAATGCACGGTGATCTTCTGAGATGGACGCCCTCTCAAGCAGATCCTTCAGCTCCCCCGGCCGAACACTAGTCGGCGCCGAACTCTTTGGCTCTGCCGGGCTCGGGGATACCCTCCGTGATGACACTTCAGGCTCGTCCGCCCTATCCGACGGTGCAGCGGACGGAGGCGTCTCGCTCTCCACCATCTCCGGACGAAGATCCCCCGAAGATGAGCTCATCTGAGAAGGTCGGAGATCCGAACTACAAGGTAAAAATTCGGTTATCCTCAGAAGCACAAATAGGGATGTCTCTTATTACCGAGCTCTCTTTTTTCTACTTACGGCTCGCTAGAGGGCTGATGCTTTGGGGGAGACTGTGCGGCCGGGGCCTCCCCGGACGCAGGACCCTCTGGTGAAGACTTCTTCCCCCGCTTAGGGGCTTTGGCCTCCGGGTCTCCAGAGGCGGTCCTCTTCTCCCCTTGGAGGGAGGGATTCTCGATCCCCCCTTTTTCAAGAGCCTCCTTGGTCGAGGCGGTAGCTCCTTATTTTCCCCTCCGCCTTCTTCTAAAGGTGCAACTTCCAGCATCTGGACCAGCACGGGATCTGGCGCGGTCTCTGGGAGGGGGCCGGAAACCGTATCAGCTTTTCTTGTGCTATCCACTCCTGTTGAAGGATAACAGGTTAAAGGGTGAACTGTAGAAAGGCAAATAGACGGTACGTCCGAACACTGAGCTACTTGAGTATCCGGGCGATTGCAGCTTAGGCCAGTGTCCTCGGTCAATTCCGGACACACCGCCCGTGATCCGAAGAACAACTCGTACATCTCCACGGGTGTCGTACCCATAAAGTGTTGGAGAATCCGTGGTCCCTCCGGATTGAACTTCCATAGCCAGAGAGGACGGCGTTTGCAGGGTAGGAGACGCCTAATCAGCATAACCTGCATCACCACGACCAGATCGATCTCCCTCGCCTGGAGGTCTCGAATCCGGCCCTGCAGTAGTGGCACGTCTTTTGACGGCCCCTAGTTGAGCCCTTGGTTGACCCACGACATCAACCGTCGAGGAGGTCCCGAGCGGAATACGGGCGGCGGCTTCTGCCTGCTGCCCTTCGGAGCGGTGATATAGAACCACTCCTGCTGCCACAAGCCGAGCTCCTCTTGGAAGGAGCCCTTGGGCCACGGGGCATCGGCCCTCCTGCTTACGGCCGCCCCGCCGCACTCTGCTTGACGCCCCCCGATCATCTTCGGCTCCACATTGAAGGTCTTCAGCCACAGGCCGAAGTGGGGGGTGACGCGGAGGAAGGCTTCACAGACAACGATAAACGCGGAAATATGGAGGATAGACTCCGGAGCCAGGTCATGGAATTCCAACCCATAGTAGAACATGAGCCCTCTCACAAAAGGATCCATCGGGAAGCCTAAACCCCGACGGAGGTGGGATACAAAGACGACATACTCGCCGGGCTCGGGGGTGGGGATGGCCTGCCATTCGGCGGGCAGCCTGTGCGAAATCTCGTAGGACAGGTACCTGGCCTCCCGCAGCTTTAGCACGTCTTCCTCCGTGACGGGGGAGGGCATCCACCGGCCCTGAAGGCCGGAACCGGACATTGTTGAAGGTCCGAAGTGCTCGAATCTAGGGCTCTGGGTGTTGGAACTCGGAGCAAGGAGAGGATTCGATGGAGGATTGAAGAAAAGAAACGAACCTTGGTCCTATTATAAGGAGGGAGAATACCAAGAACCGTCTCCGTGACCGTTCGGGACTCGCCTTCGATAGAGGGGGCGTGGCGACGGGCGCGGTTGGGTTACCCACGTCCATATTGATGAGAATCCCGGAATAAGGGGAACACGATCTCTGCTTCGACAAGACATGCCAAGGAAACCGCTTCGCTAAACGCGCTGAGGTGGTATAATAAAAAACGATTCAAGTAAAGGCTTGGTAGTGGCGTGACGTCATGCTACAAGATACGTCAGCAGATTGAACTTGTGTACATAATATTCTCTCTACGGTGGAATGTGGAAATTATTTTGCAGAGCCGGACACTATCCTGGTGTTCACAATCTTCTATGGATTATTCGGAGGAGGAACCCGCCTTGCAATGCCGAACAATATGCGTGCCGGACTCATCGTCATTGAAGCCTGGTTCAGGGGCTACTGAGGGAGTGATGGACTAGGGGGTGTCCGGACAGCCGGACTATCATCGTCAGCCGGACTCCAAGACTACGAAGATACAAGATTGAAGACTCCGTCCCGTGTCTGGATGGGACTTTCCTTGGCTTGGAAGGCAAGCTTGGCGATACGGATATGTAGATCTCCTACCATTGTAACCGACTCTGTGTAACCCTAGCCCTCTCCGGTGTCTACGTAAATCGGAGGGCTTTAGTCCGTAGGACACACAACCATTACAACAATCATACCATAGGCTAGCTTCTAGGGTTTAGCCTCCTTGATCTCGTGGTAGATCCACTCTTATACTACCCATATCATCAATATCAATCAAGCAGGAGTAGGGTTTTACCTCCATCGAGAGGGCCCGAACCTGGGTAAAGACATCGTGTCCCTTGTCTCCTGTTACCATCCGCCTAGACGCACAGTTCGGGACCCCCTACCCGAGATCCGCCGGTTTTGACACCGACAAAGACCATGGGCAACGGAGAAATTACGGGATGGAAATGGAATAACTAAGTACTACATGATCAAACTCCATTACTGACCTGCTCATCGGACAAAATCCGACTACCTCTCAACGTTGGCAACTCTAGCGGAGTCAACGTGCAACCATGGCCAGGGAGCGGTGGATTGTTTGAAGGATTGTCCCATAGAAGAACCTTCTCCTTGAGGACGCATGGAAGACCAACAAGCATGGCCTTTTCCCAAGCCTGTTTAAGCAGCGTCTTGAAAAAGTTGGTGTAGGAAGCACCGAGTCTTATGGAGGTGAGGACATCGGAGTGGCGTGCGATTTCTCCCAGAGAATCGTCGTCCAAGGTCTCCCAGCCCTGACGAGGAGGAGAACCGCCTGGCGAATCCATGTGAGCAGCGACGAACTGCCTTCTCTTCAGGGGGAGGGGAACTGGCGAGGAGGAGATAAGAGCGTAGTAACCGCAGGGCCTCGTCCCTTCCAACTGTAGATCGTTCCTCAGCGTAGGGGTGAGGCTATTATTTACTACTAGTACTAGCATTATGGAACATTATGGATTGCATTATAGTGTAAATAATAGCACTAGTAAGAAATTTTTGGCACTAGGTAGTAGTTTTTGGCGTGGATTAAGAAATTTTGGGTATGTTTTTGCCATTTTTTGTACACGCCAACTAGTGTCAAAAAATGTCTTACATTATGTGAGGGAGGAGTACGTACTCGTACTGTAGCAGTACTAGTACTACTTTTTCTCAACTAGTAGTGCGATGTACTGTACTTATAGTCTAGTCTAGTATAGTGCACCAGTTTTGAACTCTTGAATCTCAGGGCCGGGCCAAGGAGCTACAGCTGGAAATGGAGGGTACTACTATTCTCTAGAACCATTGTTGTACTATCAATGCAGGGAAAGTACACCTAAGTAGTGGCCTAGTGGGTACTCTCGGTGCTCTATTCAGCCGCTCCTCTCACGTAGTTGGCCTACTCAGCCGCTCCTCTCACGCACACACTAGCAGCCTGTTTATCAGCAAAGGTTACTACAGGGGTAGAACATTTGAGTTATTTGATACAGCGAGACTAGGCTTTTCGCTTCCATTTGTGGAGGTGTAATGGATCTCGTCGAACTTTGTTAGTAGTTCCTTCTTTATGAATGTGATGAAGCAAAGCTTTTGCCTCTGTTTCAAAAAAAACACGTCAATAGGAATTTCTTTTATAGTAGAGCCGATAATGGAGTGAAGTCCATGCGTGCAACGCCACAAGCTACAAAGTTGTAGTAGAGCACCTTACGTCCAGAGCCATATTACACAGTTCCCAATGCCCTCCCAGGCTTTTCCGGCTCCTCGGGCTTAATTGGGAGGCGCTAGTTTAAATATGATACTAGCTGATGAGGAAGCTGCAAGCGAAGTGCGGCTAGGGCGAGCACGCGAGCCACAGGATGCTGGGAAGGAAAACCCATTCACGTGGCTAAGCTATCCAGTGCACCCAGATTATGGGGCCGCACGTCTGTTTGACTTCAAAACTCAAACTACCCGTGTAAAATATTGCCTCACAGCGAAGTGTAGTAGTACTATTTTTAAAAAAAGGCCGCCATGCATTCGGCCGGGATCGAACCCACAAAACGAGGTATACACTCCCGCGACCACTAGTAGTACTCGTTGGAGTACAACGCAACCTAGAATCGCCTTTTCTCGCTAGTAGTACGTACATTGTTCCTTACAAGAAACCCCTAACAATGCAACAAACCACTAAAATGCCAAGAAACTACTACCACTTGCATACGTGGCAGACTTAAGATAAGACTACCTTATCAACCATTGTGCATGCTCTTACCAACCAGCCCTACCAAGAAACGACTACTCTACAAAGTGCCGTTATAGGCACGTTTCAACCCATGGCCCTGTTTGGATACATTTGTTGTCAATCTAACCCTGCCATCCGAACACCACTTTGGTTAGAGTTAGTTCAGGGTTAGAATCTAACTCGAACCTCTCACAGGGACCATGTCTCCCATTAAGTCACACCTTCTATTCGACCGGGCGTTATGACTTGTGGGACCTACATGTCAGTCTGCACAGAAATCCCCGAGTGACCTCCTACCTCCGGCCCGTCCACCTAGTCATCCTCGGCCATGGGACGCAGCTACCGCCGCTGGCAGAAGGTGAGGTCAAAACCGCCGGCGGTGCGGAGCCCATGTTGCGGCAGCCCCGATGCCAGCTCCATCCGGCGCTCACGGCCGCTAGCTAGCCAAGATAGCTCCGTCCAGCTGCTTGTCTACAAGGTTTGCTAGCTAGATTGGCACGGCAGCGCGGCGGCTTGCTCACGCGCGCCGCGCTAAGGCCAGCCATCTGGCTCGAGCGAAGGCCAGTGCGGCGCCTTTCTCGCTCGTGAGTCACACTCGGGCCAGCCTGCCAACCCGTGCGGAGGCCAGCGCGGTGTCCGGTCCGTCCGGCGGAGCGGCGGCCAACTCGCTCATCACCGGCGCCACCGACAAACACGCATCAGTACTGTTTGAAGTAATGTTCAGGAAAAATAATGATTTGAGGGGGAATAACAGGATAGAAGGTCAGATGTGGGTCCCTCGTGTCAACGGTCAAACAAATTGTGTTGGTTTAAGCTGCCTCGTCAGCACGGACGTGTGGTCCAACCCTGTCATAAATGGGTTTAAACGAACCTAATCGGTAGGAGTACTAGGTAGTAGTTTTTGGCGTGGATTAAGAAATTTTGGGTATGTTTTTGCTATTTTTTGTACAATAGATTCTTCCTAGGGCTGGTTGAAAGTGGTAGTTTTTTGTTAAATACTCTACATATTGTAAGTAGGAGTGAAAGTGAAGCTTTGGAAGCCAATAAGCAAGGCTAGTTACATAGTGCATATGTGTACATGATTGAAAGTAAATATCAACCATGAGTGACTAATATCTTGATGGAAAACTCGAAACTATGGAATACTAGGAAAAAATGCATGGTTGGAAATACTAGCAATGTTCATGTGCGTTGCAACGAATCATAATTAGAATAATACTTATTCACAAATTTGGTACAAAACACTCTAATTTTGATATACATATGTCACTAGAGATATATTATGTTTCAATTAGAATATATCCTTGGGCTATTTTGGTGAGGTCAGGGAGGGATGTGGTTGGTTTTAAGATACTAATTATGGGTTTTTCTGCAAATTGGTAGACAAGTGGGATGTTGGTGAGAAAAGGCAACAACTTACCTCACAGTCGTTAGATGTAGATCTAATGGTCAGAAACGGCGGATGGCAGACACACCATCATCACCAACTTAGTCTTGTGTAGGAGTACTAGCAAGATCCATGCATTGCACGGAACATCAAGATGCATTCTTTTATAAAACACTTGTTGTGATTGACCCTTGCGGGAGTAACCCCATGTGTAAAAACTAATGATATCTCGAGAAATATGAGATAACGTGAAGAGGAGTGGGGTGTGGTGGTGATTGGTGGTCGGACTGCGCGGAGGCATGGGGATTGATGACGCCGGCAGCGGCCACCAGGCCAGTTTGTTCCAGAGGCTTCCTTTTTAATTGCTCAACAATGAGGTTTGTTGGAGATAAGGATGAACGAGGGAAGGCCTTGTCTGCAAATATGGAGAGGGGTGCGGGTATCTTTTAGTTTAATTTCCATCCGTCGGATATAGATCGGACGGTCTATATTGCAAGATGGCACACGTACCATCATCACCAACTCGGTTTTTTATAAGAGAAGAAATATAAGTATGGAGATACAAACGTATTATCGATACTTGCTTCCGTAAACTAGCATCTACATTCTATTCAATGCCTCGGCATGTGGGGCCTTAGCACAATGACTTCTCGACTGTGTAAAACAAAGATTTTCCCATCGCCGATAAGGTGGGGGTGATGGTGGCACGCTTTTTGGCTTGCTCTAGTGCTAGTAGTCATACTAGGTGGTCTAAGCACTGTAGATTTATTCTTTTTCACGTCTCGTGTTCGCCGTACTGCCACGACTGTTGATGAATAGACGGTAAGTTATTCACGGGAAACCCTTGTTGAGCGTGTTTGCGAGAGAGAGAGAGGGAGAGACAGTGTGCGTGTGTGATATGTTAGAGACTGAGGCAATGATAACAGATTCTTTGTGTCTATGTGTGTGGAGGATAGAGAGAGACATGTACATGGGGCTTTGTGTTGTGTAACATGGAGACACATATACATAATTAGAGAGTGAGTGTGTGAAATACACATGCGGACATGGGGAGAGATGAGGATCTAGATAAATGGGTGTTTGTGTGTGTCTGAGTGTGTTTGTGCACGCGTTTGTGTGTGAGAGGGAGTGTGTGTATGTGGAGTAGAGAGACCACTAATGATGTAAACCTAGTATAAGGGAAGGGGGAATGGTGTGACATGTGTAGTAGCGGGATAGCACGGGTGCGGGCGGGGGAGCAGACTATTTGGAAGAGACATCGAGTGTGTGTGTGGGAGAGGGGTGTGAGAGCGAGAGAGAGAGAGAGAGAGAGAGAGAGAGAGAGAGAGAGAGCTAGCGACGGAGAGAGAGAGAGAGAGAGAGGAAGATAGGGGGCGAGAGGGGTCGTTTGTGTCCATAAATGGCGTATAGATAGGGAGACAATGTTGATGTTGTCTGAAATTGGCCTATGAATGGAGACGCAAGGGAAGCGAGTCATCATGTGTGTGATAGGGACTTCATGAGAGATCTAGAATAGATGGTGTAGAGAACAATGTGCGAAATCGAGAACGATGATACATTAGGGAGCTATGGAAAGAGTCACGACATATAAGTATACAGGGAAGTAGGTGGGGCGGGTCCGCATGTGGGAGAGATAGAAAGAGGAGAGTGGTGCACAAGGAGACAAAGTGTGCTTGTTTGCAGTGGGGGTGGTGTGTGAGGTGAGTGCGCGAGAACCACATAACTAGGGAGATAGACATTTGGGGGCAATGTTTTGTGTGTATGGGAAATATACACTCTACATAGTGTGTGTGCTTCGGTAAGAGAGATAGTAGGAGACCTAGAGAGTGAGGGAAGAGATATGTGCATGCCCGAGAGACAAAGTGATAGAGACCTATATTGGGGCCGGACTTTACAAGAGAGAGGGGTGTTAATGTGATTGTGTGTGTTGGTGTTTGGGGGAGAGAACGACTTCTCTATGTGTGTGTGTGTGGTGGTGGGGGGGGGGGGGTTGGCTTCACATAAAGAGTGAGGTGTCTATATTTGAGGGACTTTAGCGTAATTGAGATATTGTGCACTCATGGTTGATCAATTTGTTTCATAGTTTGTACTATGAGATAATGATACTTTTGAACATGCGTGATATACCTTGATGTACCAGAATTACAAACCTAAGATTAGAATTTTGGAATTTGACTCCATCATTAGCTTTTGTAATTCATTTAAACGGAGGTACATTTTTTAAACCGGGATTTCGTGATTTCAAATTCATATATCAAACCTAGAGATATACACATAAGGGCATGTTCAAACTTTATAATCATCCACTTTATTCATAGACATACACATTTTTGCTTTTGTCATCATATTTAGGATAAACACATTTGGAATTTCATTTGAATTGGACCGTATGATGGTATTTGCTTGTAGTAGCTCAATGATCCATATTTGAATTGAATGGACAATCTAAGTTTCGAGTTGGAGACATTGATTTTCAAAACTTGCACATTTTTTTGTGTGCAAAACAAACAAATTGTCGGCCATGATATCATAGTCGGCTGTACGAGAGCAGAATACTTATAATTTTAGGCGCCAAAAGCTTTCAAACTTCCCGCTCACATCGAAATATCATGCGCCCGAAAGTTTAGCCCTGCAATATTCCTGTTTTACCCCTGCCACATGAACGGAAAAGGGCTGCTTTGGTAACTCCATTGTTTTCCCCTCTTTGCCCCCAACATTCTTCCCCAGAGCCCCTCCCCTTCGCCTCCCTGACCCCCCCCCAACCACGGCAAGCCGCCAAATCTAGTCCTCCACCGCAGCGGTGGACCTCACACCCCGCCGGATCTAGCTTCCGCACCTTGGAACCGCCAACTGCCAACTCACCACTTCACCGGAGCCACTTCAGCGACTAGCTTGTCCACCACTCCAGATCTCCTTGACCGCCATCATGGTCCACCGCATCGGATCTGCTTAACCGGCGCCCTCGTCCACCACAGTGTAGGCCCTTCACTGACTCCCTCGTCCGCCCCTTCGCTGGCCCTTCATACAAGCCCTCGTCCGCCGCAACAGATCCACCTCACCGAAAGCACTATACAACGCGCCCGCCGAAGCCTTCGTCCACTACACCGGACCCGCTCCACGGACGCCATATTTAACTCCACCGGCCCTGCTTTACCGATGCCGCAGCCTCATCAGGTTATTTTGATTTGTACTCCTTTGGTTTTTCTCTTTATCATGCAACTGTTCACTTACCACAGATGAGCTTTCTTGTATGTCGACAGGCGCCGCAACCGTAGCATCGGAGCCGCTTCAGCAACAGCGACAGCCGGCCCAAACTCAACCACAACACGAGCACCATCGACGATCCTTAGCTATCAAGTATGACAACGATACCCATACGCCGCCGAGAATCAGGTACTATTATCCAACGGCCCACGCCTACATTCACTTTCCTAGCATAAGCACCGCACCTTTCAATGTCCTCAGGGCATCATTCAGTTTTTCATGAGATGCGTTATTCTACTTGCACCTGTAGGGCCATACTTCTGGCAATGAACATGTTACATGTGCTAAATTACATACCAGTGCACATATAGTTAATATGCTTTAGTTTTGTCCTAAGTACTGTATTACTGTACTTCCTAGATATCACTGCCTACTATTTTACTTCTTGAATGCTATATTTATGATAATGGTGTTGTTCTGATGCCACATGTTGGTTCCATCAGACTGCTTAATGTTCTCTATGCTTAATTACACATCAGCAAACTAGCATGTGGTTCCGCTGCTTTTTGTTTGTTTTACCCTACATTTTCTGATGCTAGCTATTACATCACTGCTCCGAGCCTCTGTTCATTACTTGTTTGTGTGTTCTTGATCTTCCCAAGTTGCATGACTAATTTGATGCTTCTATTAATTATGGAGCTGCCAACCCCATCAAGCAAAATATTTGTTCTTTAGGGGCTGGCACCTCGAACAAGCATAAAAATAGAGGGAAGCAGATATATTGTCGTGTATGCACACACCCTTCTTTCATTAGTTTAGATGAACCATTGATGATCAATTCGGACCAGCGCATGCAATTAAAATTAGTTTTACCTAAATAGAGGGTGCAGAATAAACTACAACAACTAGATTTGCAACCACGGGATGATGACGATATCTTCAAAGAACATTGCAACAGCAGCGAGGCTTCACAGTAACATATGGTAAGCCAGTGTGTTTTAGTACCACTACAAGAAATATGTCAACTTATGACCCTCTGTCAGTGACCCTGGAAGAATTGGTCATAGATTTATGACCATTTGAGACCAATTGGTCAAAAGCTGTTCGAGGGGCTCCAAACCCTAAACCATTGCGACAATTTTGGTCAGAAAGGTCATAATTTCCTTACATGAAATGGTCATAAAGCTAACAGTGCTAGTCCGCTGCCTTATTTCTAGTTGTTAACGACCAATATAGATGGTCATAGCCTTGTAAATTGTGGTGGGTTGCTATGACTAGGCGCCACCTCATCAGTTTTGCCTATGTGTCATGTCCATGTGGCAGTTTTTGCCCTAGGTTGTGAAGCAACCTATATTTCTGTCATTCCCAAAATTCCCAAAAAAATCTCATAAATTCTTTGGGTCATATCTTCGTCAAATATGTAAAAACCTTCCTTGCCTAGTTCAAAAATAATTCAAAAATATTCATTTTCCTATTCTGTTCAGAGTAACAGTTTGTGAAGGAAGTACCACTTTGGCATGTCCAAATAGTATCCATTTTCTACAATGCTTTCCTATGCCCAAATAACCATCCTCCACCAAATGCCAGCTCAATCCATTCATTATTTTGAGCCAAGCTTCAACATTCGTATTTATGTCCACTGTGGTGGTTTTCAAAGCAAGTACCACCTAGCCTCCTCCTTTTGAGCTGAAAATTTGTGAAAACGGTCTTCTTAGTAACTGATCATCCTCAGCCAAAACTCACGCCCATTAGCCATGTACATTTCCCGTACCGCTAATCAAACACTTGGCTGCTAATTCATGTTTGAGCATCGATTGGTCTCCTCGTGAGAATCTTATGTTGTAATTCTCTTCCTAGCACCAACCTGGGGAGTGCCCAACCCACTAGACATGCCTAGGCCGCCCAGAACACATGGCAACGCCACGGTCACGCGGTGACCACGCGGCGGGCATGCGAGTTTACGCGCTCTAGAGTTGGGCCCCTCGGCCACCGCCCAAACCTCGACGTATCGCCACCAAACCATGTATTTATGATTAAATAGGTCCTTATGTAACTATAAATGATTTTTGGAAAAATTAAATAGCAAACTATGAGGCAGCTGCAGTTCAAATTTGACCCGCTTCCAACTGAATCGGCAGAAATTTGTCTTTTTCACGAGAGGTGGATCAAAAAAATTTACACCAGACCATTTTGTCAATTGTGCATTAAATATGGCCTAGTATTTTATAAAAATGATTTGGTCCAATTTTGCAACAATTATTTGGTAGTTCCTTCACAAAAGAACCTCCTTTCGGGCACTCGAAAAATGGAAAATGGTTTTTTCGTCCAACGAAAATGAAAACTTCCTTAGGCAACATTGTTTGCTATTCCAATATGCACCCTTGTGCACAATATGAGATCATTTGAACAAACTATGCCATGAATGTGGCCATAAGATTGATCATTTGGCTTGAAAGCCATGAATTTTCACACTTGATAGCTCATTTCTGAGAACACTTTTTTAAAATAATTACCGTATTACAAGTTTATTATTTTTCCTGGAAACTTGGTCACATATAATGACACAATGTGAAGGTTTTCCAATTTTTTGATTTTTTTGAATATTTTATGCCCGTTTCAAAATGCGGTCAAAACGGCAGGCTTGACCGTTCCTAGCTAGTGGTTGAATCTTGGAAAACTTTTGGTGTTTCTCTGATTAAATAGATACTTATGTACCTAGAAATGATTTTTTAAAAAAATAAATAGCAAACTATGAGGCAGCTGCAGTTCAAATTTGACCCGCTTCCAGCTGAATCGGCGGAATTTTGTCTTTTTCACGAGAGGTGGATCAAAACTTTTTACACCCAACCATTTGGTCAATTGTGCATTAAATATGTCCTAGTATTTTAGAAAAATGATTTGGTCCAATTTTGCAACAATTATTTGGTAGTTCCTTCACAAAAAAACCTCCTTTCGGGCACTCGGAAAATGAAAAATGATTTTTTTCGTCCAAAGAAAATGAAAACTTCCTTCGGCAACATTGTTTGCCATTCTAATATGCACCCTTGTGCACAATATGAGATCATTTGAACAAACTATGCCATGAATGTGGCCATAAGATTGATCATTTGGCTTGAAAGCCATTGATCTCCACACGTGATAGCTCGTTTCTGAGAACATTTTTTTAAAATAATTGCCGTATTACAAGTTTGTTATTTTTCTTGGGAACTTTGCCACATATAATGACACAATGCGAAGGTTTCCCAATTTTTTGATTTTTTTCGATTTTTTTATGCCCGTTTCAAAATGCGGTCAAAACGGTGGGAATTACCGTTCCTAGCTAGTTGTTGAATCTTGGATTTTTTTGGTGTTTCTCTGATTAAATAGGTACTTATGTACCTATAAATGATTTTTGGAAAAAATAAATAGCAAACTATGAGGCAGCTGCAGTTCAAATTTGACCCGCTTCCAACTGAATCGGCGGAAATTTGTCTTTTTCACGAGAGGTGGATCAAAACTTTTTACACCCAAACATTTGGTCAATTGTGCATTAAATATGTCCTAGTATTTTAGAAAAATGATTTGGTCCAATTTTGCAACAATTATTTGGTAGTTCCTTCACAAAAAACCTCCTTTCGGGCACTCGGAAAATGAAAAATGGTTTTTTCGTCCAAAGAAAATGAAAACTTCCTTAGGCAACATTGTTTGCCATTCTAATATGCACCCTTGTGCACAATATGAGATCATTTGAACAAACTATGCCATGAATGTGGCCATAAGATTGATCATTTGGCTTGAAAGCCATTGATCTCCACACATGATAGCTCGTTTCTGAGAACACTTTTTTAAAATAATTGCCATATTACAAGTTTGTTATTTTTCCTGGGAACTTGGCCACATATAATGACACAATGCAAAGGTTTCCCAATTTTTTGATTTTTTTTGAATTTTTTATGCCCGTTCCAAAATGCGGTCAAAACGGCGGGAATGACCGTTCCTAGCTAGTTGTTGAATCTTTGAATTTTTTTGGTGTTTCTTTGATTAAATAGGTACTTATGTACCTAGAAATGATTTTTGGAAAAAATAAATAGCAAACTATGAGGCAGCTGCAGTTCAAATTTGACCCGCTTCCAACTGAATCGGCGGAAATTTGTCTTTTTCACAAGAGGTGGATGAAAACTTTTTACACCCAACCATTTGGTCAATTGTGCATTAAATATGTCCTAGTATTTTAGAAAAATGATTTGGTCCAATTTTGCATTTAATATATTATAGGTCCTTCAAAAAAACTCACTTTGGACACTCGAAAAATGAAAAAAATGATTTAAGAGAACTCATTTCTCATAACTCTTTAAAAAAATATTTGTCTTATTTCAATTTGTGGTTATTCCTGAAAGCTATAGTCAAATTTGCTGACACAATGAGAAGTTTTTTCTCTTCATATTTTAAGGTCATAATAAAATAGCTAACATGATTTAGCAACTTCTTTTAGTCAATTATGACCAATTTAAATGGTCAAAATATCATACATGTATACTACGTTTTGATTGGTCCAAAGGCCTCTCACGCGGATCATGGATAAACCACCGTCGGATCCTCCTGGATCCAACGGCCCTCACCTCACCCTCTCACGGTCTCACCCACCCACCGCACACCACTCCACTCTCTCCCTGCGTAGCGAACCCTAACGCTCTCACCCTCTCCCTCTCCCCCCCGCCGCCGCCCCCAACCTCACTCCCTCCCTCTGGATCTCGACGCGCCACCGCCCCCACCCCACTCCTCCGGTGTTCCCCCCACACGGTCACCGCTCGGACCTCCCCATTGTGCCTCCTCCTCCTCCCTCCGCTCGCGGTCGCCTCTCCCGATAGATCTGATGCCAGGGTTCGTGGCCCTAGCGGACGGGGAAGCGGAGACATGCGGGGGGATGGGTTGACGCGTGCCTGGTGGGCGGAGGAGAGGATGGAGAATCCGCGTGGCGGCCTCGACGAGCAGATCGAGCCATGGCGGCGGCGGAGGAAGCCATGGCGCCGGCGCAGATCGACGTGAGGATGGACGTGGCGCTGCTCCACTGCCGGGCCTGCCTCCTCCCCCCCAAGCCCCCGTGTTCAAGGTATGGCATGCATCGACATGGCGCTGGATTCCCATCTCCTCGCGGGATCCATCTGTCTGCGTCGGTGGCCTGCAGGGAGCGGCACATCCGCCGTCTGCGTGTCGGATCCCGCGGATCCGCGAGGCTGACCCCAACAGCGCTGGCGCCGGTGCTGCGACGATGTCAACGGCGCGCGCTCCTGCTGGTGGGATGCCTGACTGGCTGCTCGCTTGCATCAACTTGGACGCCGACGGCGCCGGGAGAGGAGGACTCTTCTCGCTCGGGGTTGGAGGACGACGCGGTTTCAGCGACGACGAGATGCTGCTCGCCCATCTTCTCCTCACTGACCAAATCCAGCGCAGCGCAGCGCAGGGGTAAGCACAGCCGCCTCCTTTGCTCTCTCACCGTTTTCGCCGCCCCTCTTCTCCCTCGACGGTGTTCTCATGCGCCACAGCAGCTTACTGACACTGTCGTTTTTTCTGTCTTTCTTTTGTTGGCAGCAGGGGAAGAAGGAGGAGGAGGAGTTCAGCACGGGGCCCCTCTCCATTCTCATGCTCAGCATCAAGAACAATGCCCTGGTTGGTTTGGTTTGGTCGACTTCTTGCCTCTGTTGATTGAGATATCAGCTTAGCGAGGGCATATTTTCTGTAGTAGTAGTACTTACTGACTTACTGTATGTCTGCATATCCGTGTGGACTGAACACCTGACCTTCTGGAGTGCTAGTGTTCTCCGTTGTGCGTGCACTTGTTAAAACACACCAATCGACTTATTCGCCTGTGATCCCGTCGTGCAAGTGAATACTAGTTTCCCTCTTAGTGCTACAATGCTAAGCGCACCATCGCATAAATGTGTCAGTAATTAACCACTGTTTTGGTGCAGCCTTTCGTCAAATGCCTTTGGTAATAGTGTGGCACTGCAAAGTTGAATGCACCATTGCGTACAATTGAGGGCTAGTCATTTGGAGATTAATCCTGACCTCAATATCTCGATAGGTCTGGCCGGATAATAATTAACTAATACTACTAAATGACAGCCATTTGGCTACATTCAGGTGAGCTAAAGCTTTGACTAACATCGGTCTTTCCAATTCAGGTGAGTTAGCCTGTCAGCAACAAGAGCAGCTGCCCATCCTCTCCCCACTGGGAATTTAATCTTGCTATACTGAAGTCGAGCTCTTTGATTATGCATTTTTAGTGTAGATTCTTTCATGTTAACTAATTGGAACAAGTTCTAATTAGGTCACGGAATAGTTTGCTTGGTCCTTCATATCTAAAGCTTGCATGTACTATAGAAGCTCTACATTATGCTAATACTTGCTTGTGTAACATCTTTCATGGCATACTTCTAAATGGACAAGTACGTGCGACGTCCAGCGTCAATGATGATGTGGACCATATGTTCAAGTGTTCAACTGCAGCCCCATCCATTGCATCGACACAAAGGTATGTACTCCGTCTTGCTGAACAGATATGGGCCTGATGCTTGATGTCCTTATGCCTGATGCATGTATCATGTGACATACACATAATTAACTTTGACATAGTTGCTCTGTTACAGCAGATGGCAAGATGAATAGCTAGTGTCTATTTAATTCCATCATGCACCTGGTAGTTTAATAGGTACTATTGATTGAATATGAATGTTATTCCATATACTCAAATGGAACTTCGATCTGCTGTAACTTTGAATGATGGTTTTTAAACCTTGTCGTGTATGTGAAACATTCCTTGCTCGTTTGCTGCTAAGTTTGTCATATGTGCCAACTCAATTCCCAATTTTGATCAATAGCCATATTCTGGATAAGTAGAATGATCTGGTTAATAATAATAATAAGTAGAATGATAATATACTGGTGTATCTTTACTTTTTATTTTAAAAGTACTCTGTATTCTATCAGTGACTTACCTTTTGTTCTCTTTTGAATGCTCAGATGTTTTGCATCAGCCTGTCATTGCTTGCTAAGGGAGAAGCGGGACTTGGAGAAGAAATCTTTCCATTAAGCAGATTACATGTTTGGTTGTTGTGAAGTACCAGATAGGCTAGTTCTATTTTTTTCACGATCCTGGAGTATTTCAGCAGTGCCATGCAAATGCAGTAGCGTTTGTTTTTTGTTTGTAAAAACTTAGTTAGCCCGCAGTCAGCTAGTAGTAGCTTAGCCAGCCAGCCTCAAATAGTATTGCTGGAATGAATGGTTGTAATATAATAACGTTGCACGTTGCTTTGAAAATATATCATAACTGGGTGATGTGTTGTAATGTCAATGGCATAATATTTTTTTTGGATTGGATCAATTTTTTCGGAACTGGGCTAGGCCCAAGTTATATTGGACAATTATTTTTGAGGGAAAAACATGAGAGGCCCAGCAATGAAATGGCCCAGAAAAATACATGATTAAAAAGAAAATCTGCTGTTAAAAGGGCCACGTAAAGAAATCAATAAGGCTGAATTGTTGGGCCAGACCCAGGTAGCTAATAAAAGCACAGGAAAAAAATACATTAAAAATGCCGAATTGTTGGGCTAGGCCCATGTAGAAAATCGAATTGGACCGGGCTGAATCTTGTGCCACATCAGCTTGCCACGCTGGATGCCTACGTGTCCTGGGGGGGTTGCTAGTGACCAAAATGCCACAGTAGGAATATTTTGGTCGTAAACGTCTTTGACCATTCCAGAAGAAGGGTCGCTATAGTCAGTTTACGACGGCCAGCTTTTGACCTTCTGTTTTTGGTCACAAAAAGGTCATAAATGGAAATTTGTGACCTTTCAGTGACCAATAGTGGTGGTCATAAGTTGACATATTTCTTGTAGTGTACATGTGAATTGTAATGCGAGTGGGCTTCTTTCTTAGCTTGTGCCCTCAACCTGTAATCCTACCGAATTACAAATAGTTCAGTTGTCTGCTTTGCTGTATTGCTTGATTCGAATGCTTGTTTGTTGTTACGCTATACCTGAGTTGGCCAATATGTCAGCAGTGCCTGCTGTACTATCATAAAGAAATGCATGCCTATTTCATTTGAGTCCTTAACTTTTCCTCTCAACTTCATCACAAGACTGTCTTTGTAGTTTATATGAGGCCACACTGTTAAGTGCTTTCTCAGATTATTTTAACTGCTTAGATGCCTTGGCAACTTAAATATAGCGGTGGTACACTCCCTTTCAACGAGAGATGTCAACCGGGTCCCGTTTATTCCCGATTAAAGTCCACTAGTGGTATGTCAGTTCAAAAGAGTTTTTGTTTTTTGAGGAAAATGAACTAGGGAGGTAGCAAAAACTAACTAGATGGGACTGGCGGATGTCGTTTATTTGCCACTTACATCCCTAGTTTCATCTTACCATTTTAATTTCTTTTCGGCTGATGTTGCTTCGAACCATTTAAATATAGTTTGCCATGCTCGGCAATAATCCGTCCGTCGTTTACCATGTAAGCTTACTGCCTGGATCATACGATAACTATCTCTTACTTATGTCCAGCGGAAACCTTTCAGGATGCCGTTCACACTAGGACACAATTACAACCCCAGAATCTATTTGTGGAAGTAGTGCACCATCCATGTTACCAGATGGTAGCAGTTCAGAGTCAACACCGCCGGAGAGCAGTCTGAGCACAGATATTATAGTGCTTGAGGCTCTACTAGAGGCAGAAAAAGATGGTGTGGCTGCCATGAATGAGGTAATCTTTTTCTTGAGGATGGAAATTACGGAATTAGCGGCACGCATTATGCAAGCAACCCAAGAAATGTAGGAAGTAAGAATGTTGCATTTGAAGACGGAGGAGGTCCTGCTATTTCTGCTATCTGAAGCCCAAGGTAATCCCGGTTCTTCTTTAGATACCAGTTGAAATTGTCATTAGATTATTGTACTTGCATGTTGTGTCATGTCTCTGGATGGATTATGTTGCAAGACCCCCTATGTTGTCCATGTGTTGTAATGATCCGAATTTTTTAGGCGAGGTAAACCATAGTACTTGTATGATTGACATAAGGTGAACTTTTTTTGTGTGAGCATATTGTATTGGATGAAATAATTGTTTGACTCAAAGTGTATCCAACCTACTGAATTCGAAGATCACGTCATTTCTAAATCATTTAAATATATTAAAACTGAGCACCCTCCCAGCCCTCTCAGGCCATTAGCATTTCTAGCCGTTCGATTTCATGTGCTAAACGTCCCTGGCCGTTAGATCTGTCAACATGATTGTTTTCGCGAGGTGGGCTGGCTGTCCTAAAGGGCAGCTATTCCCATAGCTTTTTTGGCCCACTGTGGTTAACTGGGCTGATATTTGGTTTTCTGGCCCATATCTCCGCCTCGACTCGTGATGCCAATCTCTCTACCTCGACTCCTCCTCTCCCCACCTAAAAAAATCCTCCTCTCCCCGACCTCTTCTCTTCTGTCCACCTGCACGGCTTGCGCCCGCACGCGCTTGACCGCCGGCGAGTGAAGGAGTCAGGGCCGGATCCGGCGGCTTGTCGCCTCGCTTATGGATCCAGACCGCATCCATCGCGATCGGGTGGTGCCTGTGGCCCCATCTCGATTCCCGCCGCTGTCACCGACCCAGGCCTCCGGCCTCGACCTCAATTCCTTCCTGCTCCTCCCCATCAAGCAGGTCGTCGTGCTTCACTAACGTTGACCTCGAGCGGCAGAGTCGTCCCCGACCTCAATCTCCAGTGGCAGCGTCCAGCATATCCAGCCATATTTTCCACCGGCGGCGCCACCAGATTCTCCCGCGACCTCAACCTCCTGTGGCATCGTCTATCATATCTAGCCATATCGTCCGCCGGCGGTGCCACCAGATTCAGCATCCACATGTGCGGTGCGTATGCCGTCCTAGATGGCTTCCGCACATTCATGCCTTGCCTACAGGTACAACCAGCCTTTCCCCATTCGCAATATGCCTAGGCTAGAGAGGCCTTTCACCATGCGAGTATCACCCAAGACATGGCTATGGTTAATGTAGATACACTCAATTTAATCTGTGAGTTCCGTAGTATACATATTTTTTCTACATATTTTTTCTACTTGTCCTAGGTATTCCAAATAAATTCAGAGTTCTCTTATTTATTTTTATGTATGGTTTAATTGCTTTTCGAAGTGCTCATTGGTATGTTGGTGATACGTTTTTAATTGAATTCTTTCTCTTAGACTTTTACTAGATTGAGCAGAACAAAAAAGAATAGACGTTTTTGTTTAGTTTATAACAGAGAAAGGAACTTGGAAGGCGATTCAGTTTTGTCATAGGAATTGATGCTAAGTATCTTGTGCATTTAACATTGAGTGAAAACCGCACCCATACAAATTCAAGAATCAATTATCTAACCAGGTTTACTAAACATCTATGCATTTCTCTTATTTATTTTGCATATTCATTACTATTTTGTGATTTGGTTGTGATAACCAACGGGAGGAAGGAGAAGATCGCCTCCAGCATGCTGAGACCTCAAGGCAACTCAAGAGCAGATCGCCAATGGAAGCTACACCATCCTGCTCCAACCGGATCTGGAGGCCGGCGCACCATGATTCACCAAGGGCACCGTCGTGAGGTTCGCTGTCTATTTGCCGGCCATCTTGTGTCCGTTTGCCGGTTGCCAATGGGGACGGCGGTGTCGGCTCATTTTAGTGGTGCTTATTGTTGGCAGGTTCGTGCAGCACACTGGAGGTTCGGGAGCGCGTGATGGCCATCATGTCCAAGATACTGCAGCTCGAGGACACCATAGCCGTTCAGGGCAATGATATCTTGGATTGAAATCTATAAGTGGAGGATACATTGTAACCTGTCAAATAATGCGTACCTGTTGAGAGAGTAACAATAGCAAAATGTTGACATGTCTGTGTTTGGGATTGTAGGCAGAAGGCCACGACCGGTTAACTCCATGGAAGGTACAATAGTGCCGATTTCATTTCTGGATGTTGCATTGCACGGTCACAATATCTTAGAAAAAAATCTTCGGCAATGCTTATCTGTAGCTGAAAATCCTCTTCTAGTTATGCAGTACATCCTCTCCTCCTCTGATGTTGATGTGAAATCTCCTTCTACAAGGTAACTAGACAATCCATTCCTACAAATTTGCAATTTTTGTTTCTCTCAAGTCTTCCACTCAACCCCAGACAATATTTCATTGAATCTGTGAATTTTCTCCTGAACTGATAGATGCAGTTGCAGGTCAAAACATTGTGATATGAGGTAATGGAAATATTTATGGAGGAAATTTACTTTTACATCTCGTATAGGTTATCTTTATCTAAATCATGTGGTCCTTTTTCAGTTATGAGTTGTAGTAGTACTACATGACGATTATAAATTAGGTACGATTGTTTTTGCTTTCTAATTCATGAGTACCTGCGTACAAACTCAGTATCTATTTTCACCATGTCATGGCATGGCAACCGTGGGGCGAATATGATTGAACCTTATAAGCTGGCCTCAAGAACATAAGCATCGGTTCCATTTTATTTTCCCGGACCTCATAAATACTCATTTTGCTTATAACAGTTCCGAGATATGACAAAAAGATTAAGCAGAAAGCAATGCTTGTTACAGATTCCTGTAACTGTCTTTCTTTAGAACGTCTAGCCCTTTGTATATATTTCCTACAGATAAAAAAACCTAATCGCTCTAGCTGGGCTTAAATTTAGGACATTTCTTTTTGGTTGTTGAATAAGGTTTCACAACAGTGGTAGAGATAGTTCGAACTTGCAATAGCTCTGTGTCAGATGAAAAACAACAACACAAGAAGCGAGCATGTCAATCATGGGTATTGTTATTGTTCAAGTTTTCCAATAGTGTTGGAGAAAACATGGTTGTTGCCGATTGAACGGATGTTATGTTTTCAAAGAGAATTCAAGTTCGTCTTTTATGTATTTATATGTGTTGATGCAATAAAATTTGATTGAATCTTCTTTGAAATTTATTTCAGTACTAATGCATAACTAAGTAATGATATCTAGCTTGAGCAGCTCAACTACGACGCACTGGATACACGCTAGGTATACTAACATCTTACGCATATCTTCACTTTTATATCAGTTATCACTTTTGGTGTAGAACTCTTTGTCTTCCATTTTATATACATGATGTTACTTTGCTATATCAGTTATGTTGTCCTGATCGGACAGTTATCTTTTCTGTAAGCGACACAGGTGGTTGCTGATTGGTTGACATTTTAATTTGGACCTTACTTAATTCGTACAAGTGTAGTGACACCATTTTCCATGTTGGTTTGTTTTGGTAAGCATTTTCATGTATAAAATGGAATTGCCGGTCTGCCACTTTATTACATATAGCTTTCAGCCTGATTGATCTTTAACAAAACAACAAACAAAAAGGAAAAGTATGATTACCGCATATCCCTGCTACTGCTCGTACAGTAGTATTTAGTATATATCATTATTTGATATTGCAACTAATTTAATTCTGTTAGGATGCTTGTCCTATGAATGTGATGCCCTCCACAAGAAACAGCCAGCTGCATTAGGCAGATATAAATCTTCTTTATTTCGGAACATGGTGGCCCTTTGGTAGAGGCATGTGAAGATTCCATTTACGCATGATGTATACAATATACTCCCTCCGTTCCTAAATATAAGTTTTTTAAAAATATCAATATAAACTACATACGAATGTATATAGACATAGTTTAGAGTGTAGATTCACACATTTTACTCCATATGTAGTCCATATTGGAATCTCTAAAAAGGACTAATATTTATAAACGGAGGGAGTATTTCTTATTGCCTATTATCTGTACTGATTAGTTGTATTTACTATCTAAATTGTTCTGTATCTTGTTATACCAAACCAATTTGTATATGTGACCTTGCCTTTACGGAGTATATATATGAGATTCTCTTGGATTACCGACTAATGTATGTATGTGTAAATTCAATATATTTCATGTGGTCATTTATTTTTATCAAAATACCTATCATTTCATTGTAGAAATAGATAGGCACAGCAACTAATGTATGGTTATGTTTAGGTAAACTCAATATATTTCATGTGGTCATTTATTTATCAAATATCTATCATTTCATTGTAGAAATAGACGGGCGCAGCAAGGCACGCCATCAATGATCTAGTAATCATATATAAAGGTGGAATAAATCTTTGTTGTGGTTTTGAAGAAATAAATAGCAAAACATAGAATTATCTGTGGATATTCGTAATCGAATACAAATTGGATTTGAATTTAGTTTGCCGGGGCCCAGGGCAAACGTGAATGCTAATTCTCCCAAGTTTTGAACGAAGCGGCTAAACACCCACTATAATTTGTGGACTGCTCGAAGCAAGTGTTTGCGAGATGGAAATTACTGTCTACCCCTAACACTTGACATCCTTATCGACCGGATTTACACTGCTGTCGACAGGGGTAGACTAGTAACTTCGATCAGACCTGACACGACGGTCTCTGAGCCCATTCAGACACGGTGGGCGCCAAACATGGGCGGCAAAACACATTTGATTCAAGCTCGTCCAAAAGACGTGTGTCTCTTTCTCCATTTCCCCATTCATACACGATGGGCGGCAAAACAAACTCTCCTTGTCCGAAATCGATGTATGCTAATATTTTAAATAGGGGCAGATGTGTAACTTCCCTCAGACATGACACAACCGCCCTACCTGTCAGCCTTGTTCATACACCGTGGGCGCCAACCGTGGGCGAAAAAACACCCTCTCCTCTCCCGAAATAGTTACCGGCAAATATTTGGGAGATGTGAGGTTACCGTCCTATCCCCAACCGACGCGATGTTCTAAATTTTAAACGGGGGATAAGTTCGTAACTTTCCCACATTTCAGAGAAGCGCGTCCCAAAGTTCGAGATCACCCCCTCCCCTCCATTTCCCCATTCATACACCGTCGACGGCACGACAACCTCCGCACTGCGGCCAGCCTCCTCCGTCCGCCACCCCATCCTCCACCTTGCCAGAGCCGCTACCCCTACCCCGTCGTCCACTTCAAGAGATGGACGTCTCTCATCCACGGTGTTGGACCAGGATCCTTTCATCGCCTCCTCTCGCTTCATCGGCGTCGTCGTCCACCTTGCCGTTGCCGCTCCTATGAACGCCTCATCCACGGCAACAGGATATATCCCCCGACCCGGCTGTCTGTCGTCTAAAGTCTTCTTCCTCGCCGCCGACAGCCATCGCACCCGCAGCACCCTCAATGTATCAGCATAGGCCTACACGGCGTCGCAAGAGAGGTGGTACTCTTCCATATGTGCTTAAGTTATTGATCTCACCCAGAAAATAGATCGTAATTTGTTTACTGTACTTTTCTTGTCCGTACCAAATCGTAGTGGCTAGTTGAAAGCAAACATTGGTTGCGAAGTAGCTTTGTCCGGTTTGCACCTTCAGATCTGCCATGGCACGAGCACTATACTCGTAAAGCTTATGGTTTCCCCCCTTTATATTCACTACCATCATCGTAGGTGCTTCGTGTCGTGCTAGCAGTGCTCCTCAAGACCTCAACCCAAAGCTTACGTGTTGAAATACGAATATGATATGATGCTCATATCACTAAAACAGAGAATGTTTAATTGGTCACCTAATGTTCCTATATTCGTTTCGAAAAGCATGTGCGCCACCCACTAGTCCAGTTAGTTCCACTTTCCTGATTTTTCTCTTGATGCTTAGGGTTTTCCCCTTTTATCTACTCTACTATGATGTGCGTAGGTGCTTTCTGTCGTACTAGCATTACTCCACCCTTCAAGCTAAACAACACAACATTCAGAATTCAAAAGCTTAGTGGTTCAAATATGATTGTGATATGATACTGATATTAGTTAACCGACACATTTAATTGGTTAGCTAAAGGTCCCACTTGAGTTTCCAAATGCATGTCGCGACATATAGAGAGACAACATAATTGCATTTCCTTGTCACTCGTTGACCATACTTTCTTGTCCATACCAAATCTTAGTTGTTATTTCAAAGCAAACATTGGTTGCTAACTATCCTTTGCGTGGTTTGGAGCTTTAGATCTGCCATCCCACTACCACAGTCAACACTGTACTCAACATGCTTATGGTTTCTCCATTTTATGATGACCACAATCAACCTACGTGGTTCGTGTCGTAATAGCACTGCTCCACCCATCGAGCTAAACAAGCTTAGTTGTACAAATTCATATCTGATATTATTGCTGATATTAGTAAAACTGAGAGATGTTTAATTGGTTAGCTAAATGTTCCTACTTTAGTTTCGGAATGCATGTGAGCCACATATGGAGAGACTGGAAAGAATAGTATTTCTCTATGCGCTCTGGTTCATCATGGGTGGCCAACCATCATTGTATTGAAAGACTTGTAATATCTTCAATCTGCTTGCTCTTCTGCTCTTCTTTAAGATGATACTCTTCTCTTGCGGTCAACTGGTCAGGTCGAGTTGTTCTCCCTTAGTATATTTTGAATCTGTCAGGTCAGGTCGACTTGTTCTTCTTTACTATATGTTGAAGTTGTCATCTATGAAGTGTCATCACTTCTGGAGCTCTCATATTTTGAGTAGTAGGCCACATTATATTAATGCACACAACAAATCACAGCATGCATGGAATCTCTTAAAATAATTGTAGAGATAGCACGAAGGGGTTTACAAGGAGGCAGTATTGGATTAGAATCACTTCTGCATTACAAAGAAAATCTCACTTGTTTTTATGTTTTCATGCATGTCAGATATTGAACATCATCAAAATGAATATGAGAATGGGCGCACGACGGGAATATTGCGGAACAATCCGCTGGCTAACAAACTTGGCATGGTGGAGGATGGCCTATCTTATTCACCCATCAAGGTGCTTGCTCTAACTTTGCAAAGTTGTATTGGTCGCACATGTTTTGCATCTGACCTCTTGCATTACTTCTACTTTGTTACACCATCTGCTTAGTTTAAGCATCATATATGAGTATATGCCATACCTATCCATTTTCTGTACCTATTCCATGTGTCGTCACACTATGTTTTTCCAGTCAAATGTTGTTCTTTCGTAATAGATGTCCAAAAGGAAGAGGGTGAGTGCAGATCCTCAAGGAGTACAAACTAGGTATTTGGAGAAGGTAGTGATACCTGTTAAATTAGATAGATCAGCAGCCACAGAAAACACAGGCCCAACTGTACCACACTTTAACCCTACTCCAGTGGTCAAACCCCTATTAGAACTGCTGGGAGCCCAGCGTCAGGTACTATCTATGGTATCAATTCAAAATTTGAACTCCTAAATTTCTGCTTGTGCCTTACCTTCTCTCTTGTATGAAAACTAATTTCAGATGAATCTCCTTGCTCAAAGGATCATACAATCTCAAAACAATATTGGGCTCTGCATTGCTCTTGTCAGTACCTCTCCCCCTTATGCCTTGTAATGATGTACTTAATTAATTTCTATTTGATTATGTATCATCAGTCTACACCTGAGCTTCATTATCCTCTGCTTCTTCCAATATTATTTGATCTATATTTACTCTTTGCAAAATGTAGAATAATGGCAACGCTTATAAAGAATTTTCTTTGGGGGATTTATTGAATTATCCTTCCATCAACATGGAGAAGGGCTTTGTCCAGCCCGTGTTAACATGTAATGTAAGTTCATCCTTCTCAAGACTTCAAACTTTGTTCTAGTATAGATTTGGATAGGCATCATTTCCTCCACTACCGTTTGCTTTGCTGTTTACATCTGATTTGATGTTTGCAACAACTACCAGTTTCAAATTGTAGTTGTAAAAACATGTTCCTTATGCAGAACAGATCCATTTATTTGCTTATATAATTGTGAAACCTGTTACGTGTCTCCTTGTTTCTCTATCATAGTCGTATCTCTTAGGCCAGGCAGAACTTTAGGGAAGATAGTGAGCCAAACCATCTTGAGGACAGTGAGATGACCCCAAGGTCCTGTCTTGAGTTGAAGCTACTCACCAGCAGGTGTGAGACAACCTCTATGCAGTTGCTGCCTCAATCAGTTTGACTTCTTCAGTCTCAACTTAAAGCGGAAAGGTTTGCTTCAGCTCAGCTCTGACTTGAAGTCAAATATGCAATGAGGATCTCAGAGGACTGTCATGCGCACCATCATACCATAAATCTAGTGTTGATGCATCTATCATTGACACAACTGAGGTCTACTCAGCTTCTTCGGCTATTTGGGGGGCCCGACCTGGGCAGGCCTAGTGCCTTCTAAAGTGCTCTCAGTTTTGTATATTCCTTTGTCGGCGCGTTTATTTGCACTGGTGGTGAACTTTGATGCCCAGTGGATGTAATACGTGTGATAGTCGTGATAGCCTAGCGTAAGTTGCTTGCTTATTTATTTCCTTGTTGTCTTGTTTATTTGTTTGCTTGTAGTCATTGCAGTTCTTTTTCCGCGGTCCGTTAGTGGCTGCAATAACCTATTTCTTAAAACTAGGCCACAATAACCTGGAGGAAATATGCCCTAGAGGCAATAATAAAGTTATTATTTATTTCCCTTATTCATGATAAATGTTTATTATTCATGCTAGAATTGTATTAACCGGAAACATAATACATGTGTGAATACATAGACAAACAGAGTGTCACTAGTATGCCTCTACTTGACTAGCTCATTAATTAAAGATGGTTATGTTTCCTAACCATAGACATGAGTTGTCATTTGATTAACGGGATCACATCATTAGGAGAATGATGTGATTGACTTGACCCATTCCGTTAGCTTAGCACTTGATCGTTTAGTATGTTGCTATTGCTTTCTTCATGACTTATACATGTTCCTATGACTATGAGATTATGCAACTCCCGTTTACCGGAGGAACACTTTGTGTGCTACCAAACGTCACAACGTAACTGGGTGATTATAAAGGAGCTCTACAGGTGTCTCCAAAGGTACATGTTTAGTTGGCGTATTTCGAGATTAGGATTTGTCACTCCGATTGTCGGAGAGGTATCTCTGGGCCCTCTCGGTAATGCACATCACTATAAGCCTTGCAAGCAATGTAACTAATGATTTAGTTACGGGATGATGCATTAGGTAACGAGTAAAGAGACTTGCGGTAACGAGATTGAACTAGGTATTGAGATACCGACGATCGAATATCGGGCAAGTAACATACCTATGACAAAAGCAACAACGTATGTTGTTGTGCGGTTTGACCGATAAAGATCTTTGTAGAATATGTAGGAGCCAATATGAGCATCCAGGTTCCGCTATTGGTTATTGACCGGAGATGTGTCTCGGTCATGTCTACATAGTTCTCGAACCTGTAGGGTCCGCACGCTTAAGGTTTTGATGACAGTTTTATTATGGGTTTATGAGTTTTGATGTACTGAAGGAGTTTGGAGTCCCAGATGAGATTGGGGACATGACGAGGAGTCCCGAAATGGTCGATATGTAAAGATCGATAAATTGGACGACTATATTCGGACATCGGAAAGGTTCCGAGTGATTCGGGTATTTTTCGGAGTACCGGAGAGTTACGGGAATTCGCCGGGGAGTATATGGGCCTTATTGGGCTTTAGGGGAAAGAGAGAGGAGAGGATGGGCGCCCCCCCAAGGCCTAGTCCGAATTGGACTAGGGGGAGGGGCTGCGCCCCCTCCTTCCTTCTCTTCTCTCTCCCCTTTCCTTGACTCCTACTCCTACTACATGGAAGGGGGGAATCCTACTCCCGGTGGGAGTAGGACTCCTCTAGGGCGCGCCATAGCTAGGCCGGCCCTCCCCCTCCTCCACTCCTTTATATACGGGGAGAGGGGCACCCCTTGTAGACACAACAAGTTGATCTTCGTGATCGTTCCTTAGCCGTGTGTGGTGCCCCGCTCCACCATATTCCACCTCGGTCATATCGTAGCGGTGCTTAGGCGAAGCCCTGCATCAGTAGAACATCATCACCGTCACCATGCCGTCGTGCTGACGGAACTCATCCCCGACACCCTACTAGATCGGAGTCCGGGGATCGTCATCGAGCTGAACGTGTGCTGAACTTGAAGGTGCCATACGTTCGGTACTTGGATCGGTCGGATCGTGAAGACGTACGACTACATCAACCGCGTTGTTCTAATGCTTCCGCTTTCGGTCTACGAGGGTACATGGACAACACTCTCCCCTCTCGTTGCTATGCATCACCATGATCTTGCGTGTGCGTAGGAAATTTTTTGAAATTACTACGTTCCCCAACAGTGGTATCTGAGCCAGGTTTTATGCATTGATGTTATATGCACGAGTAGAACACAAGTGAGTTGTGGGCTATACAAGTCATACTGCTTACGAGCATGTCATACTTTGGTTCGGCGGTTTTGTTGGATGAAGCGGCCCGGACCGACATTACGCGTACGCTTACGCGAGACTGGTTTTACCGCCGTGCTTTGCACACAGGTGACTAGCGGGTGTCTGTTTCTCCAACTTTAGTTGAACCGAGTGTGGCTACGCCCGGTCCTTGCAAAGGTTAAAACAGCACTAACTTGACAAACTATCGTTGTGGTTTTGATGTGTAGGTAAGAACGGTTCTTGCTCAGCCCGTAGCAGCCACGTAAAACTTGCAACAACAAAGTAGAGGACGTCTAACTTGTTTTTGCAGGGCATGTTGTGATGTGATATGGTCAAGACGTGATGATATATAAGTTGTTGTATGAGATGATCATGTTTTGCAGAAGTTATCGGCAACTAGCAGAAGCCTTATGGTTCCCTGATGAAACTTGGCAAGCACTTAGAACATTTGTCGTTCTTTGCCACCATATTTTTTTGAATTTTTTTGAATTTTTTTAGAGTTTACTATTCAAGATGGTATCAAAAGAGCTAAAACTCAAATGTGCACTCTCCAACACTTTTTTCATGAATGCAAATGGCACTGACATATAGGAGATGTTTTTCTGAGCATTTTGGTATCTTATTTGCATTTTTATGATTTAGTATGAATTAGTTATGAATTTTTCAAACTGACGGTCAAACAGTCAAAGGGCAAAAGCATAAGAGGAGCAAAGTGGCTTGGACAGAACTGGTGACTTTTGAGAATTAGGGGTAAAATAGACAAGTGGGACACAACTAGGGGCATAAATCTAATTATCCCTTACTTTATCGCTATGCGATAGCAATAGTTGCAAGAGCAATAGTTGGCGAGACGACCATGTGATGACACATTGATATAGATCAAGATGATGGAGATCATGGTGTCATGCCGGTGACGATGGAGATCATGACGATGCTTTGGAGATGGAGATCAAAGGTACAAGATGATGATGGCCATATCATGTCACATATTTTTGATTGCATATGATGTTTATCTTTTATACATCTTATTTTGTTTTGATTGACGGTAGCATTATAAGATGATCTCTCACTAAATTTCAAGATAAAAGTGTTCTCCCTGAGTATGCACCGTTGCCAAAGTTCGTCGTGCCCAGACACCACGTGATGATCGGGTGTGATAAGCTCTACGTCCATCTACAACGGGTGCAAGCCAGTTTTGCACACGCGGAATACTCAGGTTAAACTTGACGAGCCTAGCATATGCAGATATGGCCTCGGAACACTGGAGACCGAAAGGTCGAGCGTGAATCATATAGTAGATATGATCAACATAGTGATGTTCACCATTGAAAACTACTCCATCTCACGTGATGATCGGTTATGGTTTAGTTGATTTGGATCACGTGATCACTTAGATGACTAGAGGGATGTCTATCTAAGTGGGAGTTATTAAGTAATATGATTAATTGAACTTAAATTTATCATGAACTTAGTCCTGGTAGTATTTTGCAAATTATGTTGTAGATCAATAGCTCGCGTTGTTGCTTTCATATGTTTATTTTGATATGTTCCTAGAGAAAACTGTGTTGAAAGATGTTAGTAGCAATGATGCGGATTGGATCCGTGATCTGAGGTTTATCCTCATTGCTGCACAGAAGAATTATGTCCTTGATGCACCGCTAGGTGACAAAGCTATTGTAGGAGCAGATGCAGACGTTATGAACATTTGGCTAGCTCAAAATGATGACTACTTGATAGTTTAGTGCACCATGCTTCAACGGCTTAGAATCGGGACTTCAAAGACGTTTTGAACGTCATGGACCATATGAGATGTTCCAGGAGTTGAAGTTAATATTTCCAGCAAATACCCGAGTTGAGAGATATGAAGTCTCCAACAAGTTCTATAGCTAAAAGATGGAGGAGAATCGCTCAACTAGTGAGCATGTGCTCAGATTGTCTGGGTACTTCAATCGCTTGAATCAAGTGGGAGTTAATCTTCCAGATAAGATAGTGATTGACAGAGTTCTCTAGTCACCATCACCAAGTTAGTAGAACTTTGTGATGACCTATAGTATGCAAGGGATGACGTATACGATTCCCGAGCTCTTCGTGATGTTGAAATCAACGAAGGTAGAAATCAAGAAAAGAGCATCAAGTGTTGATGGTTAACAAGATCACTAGTTTCAAGAAAATGGCAAAGGGAAAGAAAGGGAACTTCAAGTAGAATGACAACCAAGTTGTCACTCCCGCGAAGAAGCTCAAAGCTGGACCAAAGCCTGAAACTGAGTGCTTACACTGCAAAGGAAATTGTCACTGGAAACGGAAATGCCCTGAATATTTGGTGGATAAGAAGGATGGCAAAGTAAACAAGGGTATATTTGATATACAGGTTATTGATGTGTGCCTTACTAGTGTTTATAGTAGCCCCTGAGTATTTGATACTTGTTCGGTTGCTAAGATTAGTAACTCGAAACAGGAGTTACATAATAAACAGCGACTAGTTGAGGGGAAGTGACGATGAGTGTTGGAAATAGTTCGAAGATTGATATGATCATCATCACACACTCCCTATATTTTCGAGATTAGTGTTAAACCTAAATAAATGTTATTTGGTGTTTGCGTTGAGCATAAATATGATAAGATCATGTTTATTGCGATACGATTATTCATCTAAGATAGAGAATAAATTGTTATTCTTTTTACATGAATAAAACCTTCTATGGTCATACACCCAATGGTAATGGTTTATTGAATCTTGATCATATTGATAAACATATTCATAATGTTGATGCCAAAAGATGCAAAGTTAATAATGATAGTGCAACTTATTTGTGGCACTGCCGTTTGGGTCATATCAGTGTAAAGCGCATGAAGAAACTCCATAAAGATGGATTTTCGGAATCACTTGGTTATGAATCATTTGATGCTTGCGAACCGTGCCTTTTTAGCAAGATGACTAAAACTCCGTTCTTCGAAACAATGGAACGAGCTACTAACTTGTTGGAAATAATACATATCGATGTATGCGGTCCAATGAGTGTTGATGCTCGTGGCGGGTATCGTTATTTTCTGACCTTCACAGATGATTTGAGCAGATATGCGTATATCTACTTAATGAAGCACAAGTCTGAAACATTTGAAAAGTTCAAAGAATTTCAGAGTGAAGTGGAGAATCATCGTAACAAGAAAATAAAGTTTCTACAATCTGATCGTAGAGAAGAATATTTGAGTTACGAGTTTGGCCTTCATTTTAAACAATGTGGAATAGTTTCACAGTTCACGCCACATGGAACACCACAGCGTAATGGTGTGTCCGAACGTCGTAACCGCACTTTATTGGATATGGTGCGATCTATGATGTATCTTACCGATTTACCACTATCGTTTTGGGGTTATGCATTAGAGATAGCTGCATTCACTTTAAATAGGGCACCATCTAAATCCGTTGAGACAACACCGTATGAACTATGGTTTAGCAGTAAACCTAAGCTGTCGTTTCTTAAAGTTTGGAGTTGCAATGCTTATGTGAAAAAGGTTTTCAACCTGATAAGCTCGAACCCAAATCGGAGAAGTGTGTCTTCATAGAATACCCAAAGGAAACTGTTGGGTACACCTTCTATCACAGATCCGAAGGCAGGATATTCGTTGCTAAAAATGGATCCTTTCTAGAGAAGGAGTTTCTCTCGAAAGAAGTGAGTGGGAGGAAAGTAGAACTTGATGAGGTAACTGTACCTTCTCCCGAATTGGAAAATAGTTCATCACTGAAATCAGTTCCAGTGATTCCTACACCAATTAGTGAGGAAGCTAATGGTGATGATCATGAAACTTCAGATCAAGTTACTACAGAACCCCGTAGGTCTTCCAGAGTACGGTCCGCACCAGAGTGGTACGGTAATCCTGTTTTGAAAGTCATGTTACTAGACCATGATAAACCTACGAACTATGAGGAAGCGATGATGAGCCCAGATTCCGCGAAATGGCTGGAGGCCATGAAATCTGAGATAGGATCCATGTATGAGAACAAAGTGTGAACTTTGGTGGACTTGCCCGATGATCGGCAAGCCATAGAAAATAAATGGATCTTCAAGAGGAAGACGGACGTTGATAGTAGTGTTACTATCTACAAAGCTCGACTTGTCGCAAAAAGGTTTTCGACAAGTTCAAGGTGTTGACTACAATGAGATTTTCTCAACTATAGCGATGCTTAAGTCTGTCCGAATCATGTTAGCAATTGCCACATTTTATGAAATCTGGCAAATGGATGTCAAAACTGCATTCCTTAATGGTTTTCTTAAAGAAGAGTTGTATATGATGCAACCAGAAGGTTTTGTCAATCCTAAAGGTGCTAACAAAATGTGCAAGCTCCAGCAATCCATCTATGGACTGGTGCAAGCATCTCAGAGTTGGAATATACACTTTGATAAGTTGATCAAAACATATAGTTTTATACAGACTTGCGGTGAAGCCTGTATTTACAATAAAGTGAGTGGGAGTACTACAGCCTTTCTGATAAGTATATGTGAGTGACATATTGTTCATCAGAAATGATGTAGAATTTTTCTAGAAAGCATAAAGAAGTATTTGAAAGGAGTTCTTTAAAAGGAAGACCTCAGTAAAGCTACTTACATATTAAGCATCAAGATCTATTGAGATAGATCAAGACGCTTGATAAGATTTTCAATGAGTACATACCTTGACAAGATTTTGAAGTAGTTCAAAATGGAACAGTAAGAGTTCTTGTTTGTGTTGTAAAGATATGAAATTGAGTAAGACTCAAATCCCGACCACGGCAGAAAATAGAAAGAGAATGAATGTCATTCCCTATGCATCAATCATAGGTTCTATAAAAGTATGCCATGCTATGGACCAGACCTATTGTATACTCTACCCTGGTTTGGCAAGGGAGTACAACAGTGATCTAGGAGTAGATCACTGGACATTGGTCAAAATTATCCTTAGTGGAATAAGGATATGTTTCTCAATTATGGAGGTGACAAAAGGTTCGTCGTAAAGGGTTACGTCGATACAAGTTTTGGCACTGATCCAGATGACTCTAAGTCTTAATCTGGATACATATTGAAAGTGGGAGCAATTAGCTAGAGTAGCTCCGTGCAGAGCATTGTAGACATAGAATATTTGCAAAATACATACGGCTCTGAATGTGACAGACTCGTTGACTAAACTTCTCTCACAAGAAAAACATGATCATACCTTAGTACTCTTTGGGTGTTAATCACATAGTGATGAGAACTAGATTATTGACTCTAGTAAACCCTTTGGGTGTTGATCACATGACGATGTGAACTATGGGTGTTAATCACATGGTGATGTGAACTAGATTATTGACTCTAGTGCAAGTGGGAGACTGAAGGAAATATGCCCTAGAGGCAATAATAAAGTTATTATTTATTTCCTTATTTCATGATAAATGTTTATTATTCATGCTAGAATTGTATTAACCGGAAACATAATACATGTGTGAATACATAGACAAACAAGTGTCACTAGTATGCCTCTACTTGACTAGCTCGTTAATTAAAGATGGTTATGTTTCCTAACCATAGAAGTGAGTTGTCATTTGATTAACAGGATCACATCATTAGGAGAATGATGTGATTGACTTGACCCATTCCGTTAGCTTAGTACTTGATCGCTTAGTATGTTGCTATTGCTTTCTTCATGACTTATACATGTTCCTATGAATATGAGATTATGCAACTCCCGTTTACCGGAGGAACACTTTGTGTGCTACCAAACGTCACAACCTAATTGGGTGATTATAAAGGAGCTCTACAGGTGTCTCCAAAAGGTACATGTTGAGTTGGCGTATTTCAAGATTAGGATTTGTCACTCCGATTGTCGGAGAGGTATCTTTGGGCCCTCTCGGTAATGCACATCACTATAAGCCTTGCAAGCAATGTAACTAATGAGTTAGTTATGGGATGATGCATTACGTAACGAGTAAAGAGACTTGCCGGTAACGAGATTGAACTAGGTATTGAGATACCGACGATCGAATCTCGGGCAAGTAACATACCGATGACAAAAGGAACAACGTATGTTGTTATGCGGTTTGACCGATAAAGATCTTCGTAGAATATGTAGGAGCCAATATGAGCATCCAGGTTCCGCTATTGGTTATTGACCGGAGACGTGTCTCGGTCATGTCTACATAGTTCTCTAACCCGTAGGGTCCGCACGCTTAAGGTTTCGATGACGGTTTTATTATGAATTTATGAGTTTTGATGTACTGAAGGAGTTTGGAGTCCCGGATGAGATTGGGGACATGACGAGGAGTCTCGAAATGGTTGAGACATAAAGATCGATATATTGGACGACTATATTCGGACATCGGAAAGGTTTCGAGTGATTCGGGTATTTTTTGGAGTACCGGAGAGTTACGGGAATTCGCCGGGGAGTATATGGGCCTTATTGGGCTTTAGGGGAAAGAGAGAGGAGAGGTTGGGTGCCCCCCCAAGGCCTAGTCCGAATTGGACTAGGGGGAGGGGCTGCACCCCCTCCTTCCTTCTCTTCTCTCTCCCCTTTCCTTGACTCCTACTCCTACTACATGGAAGGGGGGAATCCTACTCCCGGTGGGAGTAGGACTCCTCTAGGGTGCGCCATAGCTAGGCCGGCCCTTCCCCTCCTCCACTCCTTTATATACAGGGAGAGGGGCACCTCTTGGAGACACAACAAGTTGATCTTCATGATCGTTCCTTAGCCGTGTGCGGTGCCCCCCTCCACCATATTCCACCTTGGTCATATCGTAGCGATGCTTAGGCGAAGCCCTGCGTCGGTAGAACATCATCACCGTCACCACGCCATCGTGCTGACGGAACTCATCCCTGACACCCTGCTGGATCGGAGTCCGGGGATCATCATCGAGCTGAACGTGTGCTGAACCCGGAGGTGCCGTACGTTCGGTACTTGGATTGGTCGGATCGTGAAGACATACGACTACATCAACCGCGTTGTTCTAACGCTTCCGCTTTTAGTCTACGAGGGTACGTGGACAACACTCTCCCCTCTCGTTGCTATGCATCACCATGATCTTGCATGTGCGTAGGAAATTTTTTGAAATTACTACGTTCCCCAACATAACCATGGGCTAATATTTACTGTAGTGACACTGGGCCTCCTACGGGCCGTAGAAACAGTGGGCCTTCTATGGGCCGTAGAAACAATGGGCCTTTTATGGGCCGTAGAAACAATGGGCCTTCTACGGGACGTATCATCAATGGGCCTTATACGGGCCGTATGATCGAATTGCCAAACATGGGCCAATAACAGGCCGCATTATGGCCGTAAACGGGCTAGAGTTGGAATCGTCCGTTCATGGGCCGACCATAACGGGCCATCGTTAATAGGCCGTATTTGATGACGCTATGAAAACGGCCAATGTATTAATGGACCACAAACGGTCCGACTGTAACCACGGGCTGAATTTGGCCCACAAGCAGAAAATGACAGTAACGGGCTGTAAGTAAATGAATGCTAGAAATGAGCCCAAGAATAAATGGGCTCTGAGAAGGCTGAAAGATAACATGGGCTAGAAACGGCCCAACGGAATAACGGGCCGTTAATGGGTATAAAGTGATACACTGTTCATTATGAGCCAGTTTCATCACTGGCCGTTAATGGGTGTAAAGTGATACACTGTTCATTACGGGCCAGTTTCACCACGGGCCAGGCCTCATATGGGCCGAAAGACGTCATGGGCCATACATGGGCCAGAAGTGAAAATGGGCTGGAATCATATTGGATGGCCCAGATGACGCTACTGGGCCTAATTCGGATAGGGCATAACGGGCCTTGGGTTAGCGGGCTGTAAATGGGCTATATGCGAACAGGCCGTTAACAGGCTTTCCATGGGCCGGCCTGCCACCTTTTGACCAAGTCAAACGGGCCGGCCTTTTCACAGGAATGGGGCCTCTATTGGGTCGTGCCACGTGCCTACGTATCATAGGTGCCTTCTGTCCAATGGGTGGATGACATATGTCCCAACGATGAGCCGACACGTGTTTCCTCCAGCCAATGATGATTTTACACGTGGAAAATCCCCATTGGTCAGGGCTGTTAACGGGTTATCGGATCCAAAACCCGACCCAATAGCTTAACGGCGTTCCATTACGGTGGATGCCACGTGTCGGTCACCCTTGACGAAAGCACTTCTGTGACGCGCGATTTATCGTCATGGAAGAGGACACTTCCGTGATGACAGAGAAAACCTTACATAAAACCGCTTATCATTTCCTTCTGCTCCTCGTTGGGTTCGACACTCTTACTTATCGAAAGGACTACGATAGATCCCCTACACTTGTGGGTCATCAAGACTCTTTTCTGGCGCCGTTGCCGGGGAGTGTACCGCTTTTGGTGAGTGGAACTTGCTAAGGAAACATTTATATAGTGTGCTAAAATTTTCTGTTACTTGTCACTATGGAAACTAATCCTTTGAGGGGCTTGTTCGGGGTATCTTCACCCCGACCGGAAGAGCAAAGAGTTGCTCCTCAACCTATTGAACTTTTTGAAAATATTTACTTTGAGATTCCTTCGGGTATGATAGAGAAACTGCTAGCTAATCCATTTGTAGGAGATGGAACATTGCATCCCGATTTACACCTTATCTTTGTGGATGAAGTTTGTGGATTATTTAAGCTTGCAGGCATTCCCGATGATGTTGTCAAAAGGAAGGTCTTCCCTTTATCTTTGAAGGGAGATTCATTGACATGGTACAGGCTATGTGATGATACGAGATCTTGGAATTATAAACGAATGAAGTTGGAATTTCACCAGAAGTTCTATCCTATGCATCTTGTTCATCGTGATCATAATTACATATATAATTTTTGGCCTCGCGAAGTAGAAAGCATCGCTCAAGCTTGGGGGAGGCTTAAGTCAATGTTATATTCATGCCCCAATCATGAGCTCTCCAGAGAAATGATTATTCAAAAAATTTATGCTCGGCTTTCTCTCAATGATCGCAACCTTCTCGATACTTCCTGTGTTGGTTCTTATATGCTGAAGACTATTGATTTCAAATGGGACTTATTGGAAAGAATTAAACAGAACTCTGAACATTGGAGTTTCCGACAATTTTAAGGAGTCAGGTATGACACCTAAGTTCGATTGTGTTAAATCTTTTATGGATACCGATGCTTTCCGTGGATTTAGTGCTAAATATGGACTTGACTCTAAGATAGTAGCTTCTTTCTGTGAATCTTTTGCTACTCACGTTGATCTCCCTAAAGAAATGTGGTTTAAATATAATCCTCCCATTGAAGTAAAAGTAGTTGCACCTATTATAGTTGAAGAAAAGACTATCACTTATAGTGATCCTATTGTTCCTACTACTTATGTTGAGAAACCTCCTTTTCCTGTTAGGATAAAGGATCATGCGAAAACTTTGACTGTTGTTCGTAAGAGTAATACTAGGACTTATACACCTCCTGAGCAAATCAAAGTTGAACCTAGTATTGCTATGGTTAAAGATCTCTTGGATGATGATTTAGATGGGCATGTTATTTATTTCTGTGGTGAGACTGCTAATATTGCTAGACCAGCTACTAAGATACATAGACCTCTGGTAGGCATGCCTATTATTTCTGTTAAAATAGGAGATCATTGTTATCATGGCTTATGTGATATGGGTGCTAGTGCTAGTGCAATACTCTATGACTTATATAAAGAAATTATGCACGACATCGCACCCGTTGAATTGGAAGACATTGATGTTACTATTAAGCTTGCTAATAGGGATACCATTAAACCAGTTGGGATAGTTAGAGATGTTGAAGTCTTGTGTGGGAAGGTCAAATATCCTGCTGATTTTCTTGTTCTTGGTTCCCCACAAGATGACTTTTGTCCCATTATTTTTGTAGACCCTTCTTAAACACTGTTAATGCTAAGATTGATTGTGAAAAGGATATTGTTACAATTGGCTTAAAAGGTATGTCTCATGAGTTTAATTTTGCTAAGTTTCATAGACAACCTCGTGATAGAGAATTACCTAGTAAGGATGAGATTATTAGTCTTGCTTCTATTGCCGTGCCTCCTACTGATCTGTTAGAACAATATTTGCTAGACCATGAAAACGATATGTTTATGAAGGAAAGAAGGGAAACAGATGAAGTGTTCCTTAAATAGGGACCTATACTTAAACACAACCTTCCCATTGAAATTCTTGGGGATCCCCCTCCACCCAAGGGTGATCCCGTGTTTGAACTCAAACATTACCTGATAATCTTAAGTATGCTTATCTTGATGAAAAGAAAATATATCCTTTTATTATTAGTGCTAACCTTTCAGAGCAAGAAGAAGAAAGATTATTGAAAACTCTGAAGAAGCACCGTGCTGCTATTGGATATACGCTGGATGATCTTAAGGGCATTAGTCCCATGTTATGCCAACACAAAATTACAATGGAGAAAGATGCCAAACCAGTTAGAGATCCTCAATGACGTCTGAATCTCAAGATGAAATAAGTGGTAAGAAAGGAGATACTAAAGCTCCTTGAGGCAGGTATAATTTATCTCGTTGCTGATAGTGGAGGTATTACTGTCGTTCCTAATGATAAAGATGAATTGATCCCGCAAAGAATTATTACAGGTTATAGGATGGTAATTGATTTCCGTAAATTAAATAAAGCTACTAAGAAAGATCATTACCCTTTACCTTTTATTGATCAAATGCTAGAAAGACTATCCAAACACACACATTTCTGCTTTCTAGATGATTATTCTGGTTTCTCTCAAATACCTGTGTCAACGGGGGATCAATCAAAAACTACTTTTACTTGCCCTTTTGGTACTTTCGCTTATAGACATATGCCTTTTGGTTTATGTAATGCACCTGCTACCTTTCAAAGATGCATGATGGCTATATTCTCTGACTTTTGTGAAAAGATTTGTGAGGTATTCATGGATGATTTCTCCATTTATGGATCCTCTTTTGATGATTGCTTGAGCAACGTTGATCGATTTTTGCAGAGATGCAAAGACACTAGTCTCGTCTTGAATTGAGAAAAGTGCCACTTTATGGTGAATGAAGGCATTGTTTTGGGGCATAAGATTTCCGAGAGAGGTATTGAAGTTGATAAAGCCAAAGTTGATGCTATTTAAAAGATGCCATGTCCTAAGGACATTAAAGGTATAAGAAGTTTCATTGCTCATGCCGGTTTTTATAGGAGGTTCATTAAGGACTTTTCTAAAATCTCTAGGCCTCTGACTAATTTATTGCAAAAAGATATTCCTTTTGTCTTTGATGATGATTGTGTAGAAGCATTTGAAATACTTAAGAAAGCTTTGATCACTGCACCTATTGTTCAGCCACCTGATTGGAATTTACCTTTTGAAATTATGTGTGATGCTAGTGATTATGCTGTAGGTGCTGTTCTAGGGCAAAGAGTTGATAAGAAATTGAATGTTATCCAGTATGCTAGTAAGACCCTTGATACTGCCCAAAGAAATTATGCTACTACTGAAAAAGAATTCTTAGCAGTTGTGTTTGCATGTGATAAGTTTAGACCTTATATTGTTGATTCCAAAGTTACTATTCATGCTGATCATGCTGCTATTAAATATCTTATGGAAAAGAAAGATGCTAAGCCTAGACTCATTAGATGGGTTCTCTTGCTCCAAGAATTTGATTTGCATATTATTGATAGAAAGGGAGCTGAGAACCCCGTTGCAGACAACTTGTCTAGATTAGAGAATGTTCTTGATGACCCACAGCCTATTGATGATAGCTTTCCTGATGAGCAATTAGCGGTCGTTAATTCTTCTCGTACAGCTCCTTGGTATGTTGATTATGCTAATTACGTTGTTGCTAAATTTATACCTCCTAGTTTCACATACCAGCAAAATAAAAGGTTCTTTTATGATTTAAGACATTACTTCTGGGATGACCCACACCTTTATAAAGAAGGAGTAGATGGTGTTATTAGACGTTGTGTACCTGAGCATGAACAGGAACAGATCCTATGCAAGTGTCACTCTGAATCCTATGGAGGACACCACGCTGGGGATAGAACTGCACACAAGGTATTACAATCTGGTTTTTATTGGCCTACTCTCTTCAAAGATGCTCGTAAGTTTGTCTTATCTTGTGATGAATGTCAAAGAATTGGTAACATTAGTAGACGTCAAGAAATGCCTATGAATTACTCTCTTGTTATTTAACCGTTTGATGTTTGGGGCTTTGATTATATGGGACCTTTTCCTGCCTCTAATGGTTATACACATATTTTAGTTGTTGTTGATTACGTTACTAAGTGGGTAGAAGCTATTCCAACTAGTAGTGCTGATCATAACACTTCTATTAAAATGCTTAAAGAAGTTATTTTCCTAAGGTTTGGAGTCTCTAGATATCTTATGACTGATGGTGGTTCACGTTTTATTCATGGTGCTTTCCGTAAGATGCTTGCTAAGTATGATGTTAATCATAGAATCGCATCTCCTTATCATCCGCAGTCTAGTGGTCAAGTAGAGTTGAGCAACAGAGAGCTCAAATTAATTTTGCAAAAGACTGTCAATAGATCTAGAAAGAATTGGTCCAAAAAACTTGATGATGCATTATGGGCCTATAGAACTGCATAGAAAAATCCTATGGGTATGTCTCCGTATAAGATGGTTTATGGAAAAGCGTGTCATTTACCTCTTGAACTTGAACATAAAGCATATTGGTCTATTAAAGAGCTCAACTATGACTTCAAACTTGCCGGTGAGAAGAGGTTATTTGATATTAGCTCACTTGATGAATGGAGAACCCAAGCCTATGAGAATGCCAAGCTATTCAAAGAAAAAGTCAAACATTGGCATGATAAAAGGATACAAAAGCGTGAGTTTAACGTAGGTGATTATGTGCTATTATTCAACTCTCGTTTAAGATTTTTTGCAGGAAAACTTCTCTCTAAATGGGAAGGTCCTTATGTTATCGAGGAGGTCTATCGTTCTGGTGCCATAAAAATCAACAACTTCGAAGGCACAAGTCCAAGGGTGGTGAACGGTCAAAGAATTAAACATTATATCTCAGGTAATCCTATTAATGTTGAAACTAATATTATTGAAACTGTAACCCCGGAGGAATACATAAGGGACACTTTCCAGAACGTTCCAGACTCCGAAAAGGAATAATTATGTGGTACGGTAAGTAAACCGACTCCAAAACAATTCTAATGGCATTTTTTATCAGTTTTGGAATATTTAAGAATTTTAGGAAGAAAGAAATAGTCCGAGAGGGACACGAGTGAAAGTACATGTAGTCCCCATGTGTGTCGGTGTACTAGAGTAGGGGTACCCTAGTATCCCGAACTTGTGCACGGGCAGTTGCAGCACCCTGCGGCAAGGCTTGCCGGGCGACCGCCAAGGTCCTCCGTGGTTCCCTTGGAGCCATTCAAGAACAAAGTATTCAAGCCAAGCGACAAGACCCCGGCAAGAGGAGCTTGCCGGGAAGGCCAACCAAGGCATCTCAAGGAACTTGCCGCGACGCGCCACGCGTCCCGGCAAGGCCCGGTGAGCGACAAGCTTCCGGGCGCGACAAGACAACGACCGCGGCAAGGCGCTTGCCGCGACAAGCTACCACCCTGTACCTGCGCTCCAGCACATCCACCAACGTGTCGCCCTGGGGGCCTTTCCAGGCGCGCGTGGCAAGAGGCTATGCAGCCAGCGGTGCGCGGTGGCATGCGACGCTGACAAGATCACCATCGTGGCGAACGGTGGCGTGCCTGACGGTCCCTTCCTGCACTGTTTGGGCGACACAGACGGGCATTTAATGCCCTTGTCCCCTGCCGTCAGGGTTAGGTAGGATACACTGTGCAAGTAGGTGTACCAACCGCAACTCCTTTTATGTTTTTACCCTTATCTACGTTGCCACCTGTCGGTGACCCCTTTAGCATATAAAAGGAGGCCCACGTGCAACGTAGAGGAGGTTCGGCTCATTTCGAAGCCAGAAGAACACTCACGCTCGGTCTTGTAGCACTCCGCGCTCCCGAGCAAGAACACAATACAATCAGACAAGCAGCAGTAGGAGTGTTATCTCTCCGGAGAGCTCCGAAGCTGGGTAAACTGCTCGTGTGCTTCGCCTCAATCCGCTCTTCGTGCGATCTCCGCCCCCCGCCGAACCGAAAGGGGCTCGGTCCGCCGGTCCCATAGGTGTTCGTGGATCAGTTTCCCCGACATCCTTGGCGCGCCAGGTAGGGGGCGTCGAGATTGTGTGAATCCGATCCGGCGTTCACACGAGCAAGATCTTCAACCTTTTCATCGACATGCCACCGAAGAAGAAGGCTTCGGGGCAACTGTTCCGTCCATGTCAATCCCACCACCACCGGAGCAATCGGGTGGTGGGGTAGACGCCGGCGGAAGAACGGGCGTCAACGAGGAAGCTCATGGCGCTGCCAGGTCCAAGGACAAGGCTGCGCAGACCTCGACGTCCGTACACGCACCGCGCCCATCTCAGGAGGCGCAGGACCGACAGCATCATGGTATTCGCAGTACCATACGCTTGTTGGACCAAGATCGAGCTAGTGGATCCCGGGGTGCTCAGGACCAGCATGCACGCCTGCGTGCTGGCACGAGCGAGACACGGTCGCCCGGACGGGATACTGCTCCTTCTAACATAGTTAGAAGTCCGAGCATATCCCGCTCCTCGCACCGTTCGCCACTGCCGCCCACCACTCGAGCAGAAGCTTTGGCGCGGGCTCAACTGCTCCTGGATTACCCTCCAACGTCAGACAAGATCGACAAATGGAGGGCCACCATTCAGAGTCTCATCGGCTTCGCCAACAGCGACACTCCACGGCAGCCAAGTGCATCGCTGCCGCGGCAGGACCGCCAGGTGCGAGCCGGTGGCGACGAAACCAGTGGGGGTGCGACCACCGTGCACTCTCCACCCCGAAGGCCAAGATCGCCGACTCGCCGGATCCACCTCGACAGCAACTCCACTGCATTGTCGGATCCACGAGCCCATCACGATCAGCGCCAAGTTCTTCACGAACGACAGCAAGAAGACGCTCGTACTCGCATCGAGCGCCGAAGAGAAGCGCGACGTCAATCAGACCAGCGCGCTGGGCCCTCTGTCGACATGCATGCGCCAGGGGAACCAGGCAACTTGCCATACGTGGTAGGTTGCCCTGGGTTCACTCGTGAGCTGCGGCAAGTCCAGTGGCCCAGCACGAAGAATTTCAAGCCAGATGTACCAGAGAAGTACGATGGCAAGACGCATCCATCGGAGTTCCTCAGCATCTACACCATGGCGGTACAAGCTGCCGGGGGACGGGACGACAAGATCCTTGCCAACTACTTCCCGCTGGTGCTCAACCCAATGTCAGATCCTGGCTCATGCACTTGCCGGACAACTCCATATCCTCCTGGGCTGACTTGTGCCATCAGTTTGTCGGCGCCTTCACAGGCGGCCACAAGCCTCACGGCCAAGAAAGCGACCTTCATCTGCTCGCCCAGAAGGAAGGAGAGCCCCTGCGCAAGTACATTCAGAGATTCAGCCGCGTACAGCACAACATCCCAGATGTCCACCCTGCCGCGGTAATCAGCGCGTTCCATCAGAACGTGCGAAACCGCAGGATGCGGGAGGAGATGGCAATGTGCAAGATCAGGGACGTCAGTGAGCTATATGCCCTGGCCGACAAGTGTACGCGTGCTGAGGAAGGGAGGAAACTCCCCGGAGAGAATACAGGAGCAGGAGGATCTGATAGTGAGGACGCTGCTCCGGCAAAGAAAAACCGGTGGCGGAACAACAAGAATAAGAAAGGCAAAGATGTGCTAGTCGTTGAGCAATCCGGCAAGCAAGTCAAAGCGGGCACCAACAACCAGGCTGTGGCGGTCGCCGACAAGCAGGACAGCACCAACAGGCAGTACTGCAAGATCCACCGCACCAAGGGCCATGACCTCCAGAGCTGCAAGAAGGTCGAGTAGCTTGTCGAGCAGCAGAAGGCTGAATACGAGCGGCACAACAAGGAGAAGGGCCAGGAAGGTGCTGGAGGAGCCGGCAAGAAATGCCCCGGCCGAGGAGGACGCCACGGCAAGGCCAAGCAGCGGCAAGGAGATAGACCTCCCCGCGGCCGCGACAAGGATGAAGATGACGACGACGATGAAGATATGGATGATGACGAGGCCGATGAGGAGGAGTTCCAGAAAGCCACAGAGGTCCTGCGCGTTGACGGTGGTGCTTCTCTGCATACTTCACACTGCCAACTCAAGCAGTGGGTGCGGGAAGTCAATGCGGCAGAACCACCCGTCGAGTCACGCGGGCCTCTGAAATGGTCCAGCACGCCTATCATCTTTGATATTGAGGACCACCCTGATCGCATAACTGCGGTCGGGTGCTTGCCGATGTTGGTTTCACCAACCATCCACAACCTCAAGGTCACTAAGATGCTAGTTGACGGCGGGGCCGGCTTGAGCCTGATCTCCTCCGCGGTGCTCCAGAAACTCCAGATCCCTGACAGCGAGCTCGAAGAGACCGGCACATTCCAAGGAATCAATCCGGGAAGGAGCAAGCCGAAGGGAAAGATCACGTTGCCGGTAACGTTTGGCAGCGAGCTGAACTTCAGGACTGAGAGGGTCACTTTTGACATTGCTGACTTTCCATTGCCTTACAATGGGATACTCGGCCGTCCAGCACTCGCCAAATTCATGGCAGCCTCTCACTATGCATACAACGTGCTGAAGATGCCAGGCCCAATAAGTGTCATCTCTGTCCCTGGCGACAAGAAGGATGCTCTTATCTGCGCCGACAAGATCTACCGGGAAGCAGCAGCCGCAACAGATCGCAGATCACTTGCCGTTGAAGCTCCTGGGGGAAAGAAGAAGACCAAGTCCGGCAAGAGTTCTGATGCACACTCCGGCAAGCGCACCTCTTCGGAGTGCTGCGTTACCATCGAGGACGCACCATCGAGCTCCACTGGCAAGTGTAAGAAGACAATGATAGCTCCACCAAAGACCAAGAAGGTGCCCGCCAAGGAGGACGGCACTGGTGGTACCTTCACCATCAGTGCCACTCTTGACCATAAATAGGAAAGCGCGCTCGTTGCTTTCCTGCGGGCGAATGTCGACGTGTTTGCATGGCAACCGTCTGACATCCCCGGTGTTCCCAGGAAAGTGATTGAGCACCATCTTGCCGTCTGTCCTCATGTGCGGCCCGTCAAGCAGAAAGTCAGGAAACAGGCAGTGGAGCGCCAAGAATTCATCGCTGAAGAAATCAAGAAGTTGGAAGCAGCAGGCCTTGTCAGAAGAGTGCTCCATCCTACGTGGTTGGCCAATCCTGTAGTCGTGCGCAAGGCAAACGGGAAATGGAGGCTTTGTATCGACTTTACCGATGTTAATAAAGCTTGTCCCAAGGACCCATTTCCCTTGCCACGCATTGACCAGATTGTTGACTCCACGGCCGGATGTGACTTGCTTTCATTTCTTGACGCATACTCAGGATACCATCAGATCTTCATGGCAGAATAGGATGAGGAGAAGACCACATTCATCACCCCATGTGGCACATACTGTTTCGTACGGATGCCTTTTGGTTTGAAGAATGCTGGTTCAACATTTGCAAGAGTAGTCCATGATGCTTTTGAGCCACAAATGCACAGAAATGTGGAAGCTTACATGGATGACATAGTGGTCAAGAGCAAGGACAAGGCAATTCTGATCCAAGATTTAGACGAAACCTTTACAAATCTGCGCAAGATCAACCTCAAGCTTAACCCCGAGAAGTGTGTGTTCGGAGTCCCTTCCGGCAAGCTTCTCGGGTTCTTCGTGTCTCAGCGGGGAATTGAAGCCAATCCCGACAAGATCAAGGCCATTGAGCAGATTGAAGCACCAAAGCGCGTCAAGGATGTACGGAGGCTTGCCGGTTGCGTGGCTACTCTCAGCAGGTTTATCTCTAGGTCTGCTGAGCGTGCCCTGCCATTTTTCAAAATATTGAAAAAGGCAGGTCCAATGAAATGGACTCCGGAAGCGGAGGCTGCGCTGCAGGACTTGAAGAGATACCTGTCCTCCACTCCAACACTTGTCGCACCTAAGCCACAAGAGAAGTTGCTGCTGTATATAGCGGCAACCAATCAAGTGATTAGTGCTGCGTTAGTATCGGAGAGGGAGGTGGATGATGAGCCGGCAACCACGGCAAGTGCATCCAGCGACAAGCAAAGGACTTCACCGGCAAGCTCTGGTCCCAACAAAGATGGATCTACGCAGACACGTGAAGAGGTGCAGAAGAGAATGGTGCAGCGCCCAGTTTACTTTGTCAGTTCCCTTTTGCAGGGGGCTAGGTCAAGGTACTCTGGTGTGCAGAAATTGCTTTTCAGCCTTCTCATGGCCTCGAGAAAGCTGCGCCATTACTTCCAAGCACATGAGATCACAGTCGTCACTCGTTTTCCGCTGAAGAGGATACTGCAAAATCCAGAAGCAACAGGCAGGATTGTCGAGTGGGCACTGGAACTGTCAAGCTTTGGCCTCAAGTTTGAAAGCACTTCAACTATCCAAAGCAGGGCATTAGCAGAGTTCATAGCAGAGTGGACGCCAACACCAGATGAAGAAATTCCAGAAATGAGCATCCCTGTCAAGGAAGCAAGCAAAGAGTGGCTGATGTACTTTGATGGTGCCTTCTCGCTGCAAGGCGCCGGTGCCGGCGTGCTACTTGTCGCACCCACCGGAGAGCACCTCAAGTACGTAGTCCAGATGCACTTTCCCAAGGAACAAGCAACAAACAATACTGCAGAGTATGAAGGTTTGCTTGCCGGTCTCAGGATCGCTGCAGACCTTGGGATCAAGAAGCTCATTGTCAGGGGTGACTCACAGCTTGTCGTCCGCCAAGTGAACAAGAATTATCAGAGTCCGTTGATGGAAGCTTACGTTGATGAAGTGAGAAAGCTAGAAGAGCACTTTGACGGCCTGCAGATGGAACATGTTCCAAGAGCTCAGAATGACATTGCCGATGGCCTGTCGAAGTGCGCCGCACTAAAGTTACCTGTGGAACCAGGGATCTTTGTGCTGAAGATGACTCAACCGTCCGTAACACCATCAACTGGACAGAGTAAGAAGAGGAAGTTGATTTCTGGTGACTACTTTCCGGCAGAGCTCCCCGAAGCCACCGCCAAGAAGGTCCCCAAGATCAACACCAAGGACGCTGAGGAGCAGTCTGCTCCGGCAAGCCTTAGGGTTTGTTCCATTGAAGCAGACGCTCCCGACAAGTATTGCTCCGGCAAGCTTGCCGGGGAACATCAAGCTCCGGCTGAGCCGCAGGTTCTCGCCGTAGAAGCAGATGTTTCCGCAGCAGCAGCTATGCCTTTAGTCCTTGTTGTCGAGCCGCAAGCTCCAACATGGGCACAACAGATTGTCCGTTTCCTTCAGACAGGAGAACTTCCCGAAGAACAAGAAGAAGCGGAAAGAGTAGCCCGGTAGTCAAGTATGTACCAGTTTGTTGACAACACACTGTACAGAAGAAGACTCAACAGCGTGAAATTGAAGTGTATTCACCGGGAAGAAGGACAAAAGCTATTGGCAGAGATACATGGAGGCATATGTGGTCACCACATCGGCGCAAGAGCACTTGCCGGCAAAGCGTTTCAGCAAGGTTTCTTTTGGCCGACAGCCCTCCAGGATGCAACTGCACAAGTAACCAAGTGTGAAGCGTGCCAGTTCCATTCCAAGCAGATACACCAGCCAGCTCAAGCTCTCCGGACGATCCCTTTATCCTGGCCATTTTCGGTCTGGGGGCTCGACATCCTCGGCCCCTTTCCCCGAGCTGTCGGGGGCTTTGAGTACTTGTACGTTGCAATCGACAAGTTCACAAAGTGGCCAGAAGTGGAACCAGTGAGGAAGGTGACAGCACAGTCAGTAGTCAAGTTCTTTAGGTCAATTGTTTGCCATTTCGGGATCCCTAACAGGATCATCACCGACAATGGCACGCAATTCACGAGCCGCACCTTCATGCAGTACGTCCACGATCTTGGCGCCAAGGTCTGCTTCGCTTCTGTTGCTCATCTGAGAAGCAACGGTTAAGCGGAGAGGGCAAATGCTGAAGTGCTGCGAGGGCTCAAGACCAGGACTTTCGATAGGCTGCGCAAGTGCGGAAAGAACTGGATTGAGGAGCTGCCGGTGGTTCTTTGGTCGATCAGAACGATACCAAATCAAGCCACTGGCCAGACACCTTTCGCTCTAGTCTATGGAGTAGAGGCAGTTCTCCCCACGGAACTCGTATACAGGTCACCTCGAGTGCTCGCTTATGATGAGCTCGAGCAAGAGCAACTGCGACAAGATGACGCGCTGCTCCTTGAGGTGGACCGTCTTCAGGCTGCTGTACGAGCTGCTCGATACCAGCAAGCTTTGCGACGCTACCATAGCCGCAAAGTTAATGCCAGAAGCTTCGAGGAAGGTGACCTTGTTCTTCGGCGCATTCAGTCCGCCAAGAATTCCAACAAGTTGACGCCGAAGTGGGAAGGCCCTTACGGGGTGAAACGAGTCACTAGGCCTGGTGCTGTCCGCCTTGAGACCAAAGATGGCATTCCGGTGAGCAACTCCTGGAACATTGAGCATCTTCGTAAGTTTTACCCGTAGGGCGCGGTTGCCGGAACCCGTTCCAGCAACCACCTTTTGTACAAGTCTTGCCGATGTTGCATGTAATCCTTTATACAAAGCCGGGCGTAGACCCCGTGCATAAGTAAAGCTCATGTGCCCCGCACATCTTGTCAATTTCATGCTTTCTACTATTTTTTGCATGCATTATCTGACACTTTGTGCAGCACCTATCCCCGGTAAGCAATAACGAGCCATAAGGCTCCATACCTTTATTTTCTCTTCTTTCTTTTTCTCAAAAAGGAAGGTTCCTTCGCACACAAGTTTGCTGGGGGGAAGGAGAAGGTGTGGACCAAGCGACACTCAAACAAGTTTTGCCTTACCGGGAAGCAAACGACAGAAAAGCTAAGTTGCCAAAGTTTGAGCAATCAGTTTTAAATTTTCAAGTTATCTTCCTCGAACGACCGTACTTTGTATGGAAAACCTGTGCGCGGAGGAACCAACTCGTAGCTAGTTGCGCCCTTACTTTGTTTCGAGTCCGCTCAACAACTTAAGTGAGCCGCGACTAGTTGCGACAAGGTTTCTTGTCGGTAGCGGCACTACCAGCAGGCTGCTGATGTTCCGCACTCAGTGCTCGCGGCTAAGGTGCCTGCATCGACAAGTTCCCTAAAAGCGTAGGGCAAAAGCATACAAAGGAAGGAATCAAGTAAAGGAAATAACATAGCCATCTCTACCCAAAACGGAGTTATATTACAAGATAACTTGTCGCAGCATCTAATAGATTGTTTCTCATAACATGACCAGCAGCGACAAAGAAAAAGAAAAGATGGGCGGCCTAATCTACGCGATCGCCCTCAACCCTCTTGATCCCGCTCACCTTGTCCATGATGGGTGCGACAAGGGCCTTGAGCGCTTCCACGTCAGCATCCGGCGGCAAGGACTTGAGGACGTTGGTGAAGTTGAGGCCTGGGTTGCGGAAGGCCACCTTCATCAGCACCTTCTGGAGAGCCCCCGCGCAGATCCTGCGCGACTCGTCGGCCAGCTGCTTTAGGATCTTTTCCCGGAGTCGCTGGAGAGCCGTCGCCACGCCATTGAAGAACAGGCTGAGCTTGGCGCTGGGTTGGAGATGCTCGTCAGAGGGAGGGGGCAGACGTTACGGCCTTCCGAATAAAGAAACCACCCACGATCTCTCCCACGATGTCGCATTCGACGCGTGCCGTTGGGGGAGGGCGCGGTGGATACGGAGTAAGATACGGCGTGGCCCAGGCCGCGCGTGCCCATGCCCTGTTTTGGGCCTAGCCCAACAGGCGCTCGGCACCGTGTGTGGCCCAGGCCCGGGGGCTCCTGTCGGTGTACTAGAGTAGGGGTACCCTAGTATCCCGAACTTGTGCACGGGCAGTTGCAGCACCCCGCGGCAAGGCTTGCCGGGCGACCGCCAAGGTCCTCCGTGGTTCCCTTGGAGCCATTCAAGAACAAAGTATTCAAGCCAAGCGACAAGACCCCGGCAAGAGGAGCTTGCCGGGAAAGCCAACCAAGGCATCTCAAGGAACTTGCCGCGACGCGCCACGCGTCCCGGCAAGGCCCGGTGAGCGACAAGCTTCCGGGCGCTACAAGACAACGACCGCGGCAAGGCGCTTGCCGCGACAAGCTACCACCCTGTACCTGTGCTCCAGCACATCCACCAACGTGTCGCCCTGGGGGCCTTTCCAGGCGCGCGTGGCAAGAGGCTGTGCAACCAGCGGTGCGCGGTGGCATGCGACGCTGACAAGATCACCATCGTGGCGAACGGTGGCGTGCCTGACGGTCCCTTCCTGCACTGTTTGGGCGACACAGACGGGCATTTAATGCCCTTGTCCCCTGCCGTCAGGGTTAGGTAGCATACACTGTGCAAGTAGGTGTACCAACCGCAACTCCATTTACGTTATTACCCTTATCTACATTGCCACCTGTCGGTGACCCCTTTAGCATATAAAAGGAGGCCCACGTGCAACGTAGAGGAGGTTCGGCTCATTTCGAAGCCAGAAGAACACTCACGCTCGGTCTTGTAGCACTCCGCGCTCCCGAGCAAGAACACAATACAATCAGACAAGCAGCAGTAGGAGTGTTATCTCTCTGGAGAGCTCCGAAGCTGGGTAAACTGCTCGTGTGCTTCGCCTCGATCCGCTCTTCGTGCGATCTCCGCCCCCTGCCGAACCGAAAGGGGCTCGGTCCGCCGGTCCCATAGGTGTTCGTGTATCAGTTTCCCCGACAATGTGTGGTTTTGGTAATTAATTAATGGCAATCCTTATGGACTAATGTTTGCATTGAGATATACATTTGAAGATTAGTCCCATTGGAAAATGATTGAAGAATAATGGAAGAAAACTCCTCTGAAGCAACAATTACATCAAGATGATCAAAATGGAGTTCATTGGAGTATCTTAAGGGCTGCCATGCTTAGAGCTATGGTTTGAGCCATAATGGATCAAGATCTTAAAAAGGATGATTCGAATAATGAATTCTAGGAGTGGCTCAAAGATATGATCATAATGGACTCATGTGTTGAGTCATGATTGAGCAAGCTATTCAAGTGAAGAATTCAATATATCCTTCATGACGTCAAGATTAAACATGGAGTAGAGATATCGGTTGACCAAGTTGAGGTTTGGAGATTGAACTCTAAATGGTCAACACACGAGCGCAAATGATGCACCACATAAGATCTTGTGGTATGATAAGAAATTATCAATTGCACTCTGTGTACTAACCCATACTATGTGTTGTCTATGTTTTCGAGGGTTGGGTGATTCTCATGGGCTCGCATCGAGAGAGAGATTTCAAGTGTCTATGAGAGGATAACATCAAGTGTTGGTGATCATGGTTGATAAGGGCAAGTTCAAGATAACCATCCCGAGGGATTACATGCTTGAAGCTTGTAGATGATCACATGATGGACAAGTGAAGATGAATACAAAGCAAAGCCTCCCATATTGTGTATGGGGGAGCTACTTGAAGACTTCACCAATGTCTTGCCTTCAACTTGATCCAAGAAGAAGCATCAACATCAAGCTCAAGTGAAAGGCTTGAGTCAAAGGTATTAGTTCCTTTGGTGTTAGTGTTGTGGAGAGATGACCACCGAAGAAAAATATACACTCAAGAATGGTTCTCGATAGCTATGTAGTATAGCTCTTTTATGTTTCTTGAGTTATAGGGATCCCACACTATTAAGAGGGGATTAAAGGGGTTAGTGATAGATTTGCTCAAGTCAACATCTTCTATTTCTACTTCCTCACATCATATTCCAACATAGGCATATTTCACTCCTATCCAACACAATTCCACTCATATCCTATATACCAAATAAATCCATAGCCAACTAGGTTCCCCAAAATATATGATCTAACCTTTCCATACTTTGCATCCTCCATTTTGGTTTATATTGGGTGGTTCTCTATGTGAGGACCTGGAGCTTTTCCATAGCTTCAAAACGAGCCCAAGATCATCAAAATCGGAGTCCGGATGAGAAAGTTATGGATGTTTTACTTTTGGGGCGCCTGCAGTTTTTGTGTTGGCCGGATATCCGGGACTTGGCCCGGAAATCCGGCCGTAGATGTCCAGAACCGTGTTGAAATGCTGGTTGTGTCCTCCGGATGTCCGGCAACTTGGGCCAGATGTCCGGGGCCCCAACTTGGGCCAGATGTCTGGGCTTTGGCCAGATGTCCGACCCCTGTACTCTGGCCTCTATTTTTCACATGCATGTGTGTGCATTTCTCAGCCGCCGGATGTCCGGTCCTTGCCCGGATGTCCGGCCCAACACAGCCACTTACTCACAAACGGCTAGTTTTCTAGGCTTGCTATATATACCCCTCTACTAATCCGGTAGACGGCAGAGCAACACATTCATATGAACCCTAGAACACAAAAAGGCTCCCTCTCACTTCTCCAACACCAAATCTTTAGATCCCGAAGAGATTAGTGAGAGTTCTTGAGAGATTTTCCAATCAAGTGATAGATCCACTCCCTCTCCCTCTCTTGACCAAAGGAATTCGTGATTTGAGCAAGTCCTGAGCATTTCCCCTTTGTTCTTGTTACTCTTGGAGGTTGGAGACTCCTAGGCGGTAGGAGTGCTCCGATGAGGAATCAACTTGTGATTTGTCCCCCGGAAAGTTTGTGAAGGTTTGGAGGCCGTCTCAAGGTCTACCACTAGTGGTTGAGAATCGCCTTCATGGTGATATCTCAAGGAGAATAGGGTGAGTGAGGGAGTCCTGGACTAGGGGGTGTCCGGATAGCCGGACTATCATCATCGGCCGGACTCCAAGACTATGAAGATACAAGATTGAAGACTTCGTCCCGTGTCCGGATGGGACTTTCCTTGGCGTGGAAGGCAAGCTTGGCAATACGGATATGTAGATCTCCTACCATTGTAACCGACTCTGTGTAACCCTAGCCCTCTCCGGTGTCTATATAAATCGGAGGGTTTTAGTCCGTAGGACGAACAACCATTACAACAATCATACCATAGGCTAGCTTCTAGGGTTTAGCCTCCTTGATCTCATGGTAGATCCACTCTTGTACTACCCATATCATCAATATCAATCAAGCAGGAGTAGGGTTTTACCTCCATCGAGAGGGCCCGAACCTGGGTAAAGATATCGTGTCCCTTGTCTCCTGTTACCATCCGCCTAGACGCACAGTTCGGGACCCCCTACCCGAGTTCCGCCGGTTTTGACACCGACATTGGTGCGTTCATTGAGAGTTCCTCTGTGTCGTCACCGATAGGCTTGATGGCTCCTTCAATCATCAACAACCACGCAGTTCAAGGTGAGACTTTTCTCCCCGGACAGATCTTCGTATTCGGCGGCTTTGCACTGCGGGCCAATTCGCTTGGCCATCTGGAGCAGATCGAAAGCTACGCCCCTAGCCGTCAGGTCAGATTTGGAAGCCTAAACTTCATGGCCGACATCCGCGGAGACTTGATCTTCGATGGATTCGAGCCACAGCCGAGCGCGCCGCACTGTCACGATGGGCATGATTTAGCTCTGCCGCCGGACAGTGCCCTAGAAGCCGCACATGAGTCCGCTCCGACCCCTAGTTCGGAGCCGACCGCCCAGATCGAGGATAGGTGGCTGGACACCGCCTCGGGGGCTGCAATCTCTACGGCGATGGAGCCGAACACTGACCTTGTCCTTCATAAAGCTCGTGACTCTGAGTTGCCGGACTCCTCGCCAGACTCCGAACCTCCTGTGCCCCTACCAATCGAATCCGATTGGGCCGATCATGGAGTTCACCGCCACGGACATCTTTTAGCACTCACCCTTTGGCGACATCCTGAATTCGCTAAAACATCTCTCGTTATTAGGAGAGCCCTAGTCGGACTGCGGTTAGGACGGTTGGGATGCGGACGACGAAGAAATTCAAAACCCACCCACCACCCACTTTGTAGCCACTATCGACGATCTAACCGACATGCTAGACTACGACTCCGAAGACATCGACGGTATGGACGACGATGCCAGAGACAACCAAGAACCAGCACCTACGGGGCACTGGAAGACCACCTCGTCATACGACACATACATGGTGGACATCCCAAAGGATGGCAACGGCGAAGAAGCAGCGAAGGCAGATTCCCCTAAGAAACAGCCCAAGCGCCGACGTCAGCAGCGCCGCTCTAAATCCCGCAACAGCAAGAATGGAGATTCCGGCGCCGGAAATAATAACACCCCAGAAAGTGCCGAAGACAACCCCCTCCAGCAAGATTCAGCACAGGAGGACGGAGAAGCCAGCCCTCACGAGAGAGCGGCAGAAGAAGAGGTCGAGGATGATAATTACATGCCTCCCTCCGGAGACGAGGCAAGCCTCAACGACGACGAATTTGTCATGCCCGAGGATCCCGTTGAACAAGAGCATTTTAAAACGCAGGTTTATGGCCACGGCAAACAGCCTAAAGAAAAAGCAGCAACAGCTTAAAGCTGATCAAGGCCTGCTGGCCGACAGATGGACCGAAGTCCTCGCAGCCGAAGAGCATGAACTCGAACGCCCCTCCAAAAGCTACCCAAAACGCAAGTTGCTCCCCCAATTAGAGGAGGAAGAGTATAAACCCTCATCACCAGCGCACAATACAGCAGACCGACCACCTCGTGGCCGCGACAGAGAGGCATCTAGGCCCTCCACCAGAACCGTACCCCGGCACCGCTCGAAAAGTGCGAAGCCACGGGGGAATGCACTGGACTTGCGAGACATATTGGAGGACAAGGCAAGACAATCAAGATCGATCTACGGATCACGTGGGCACCCCACGATGCGAGACGACTACCGTCACGCCGGATACAGCAACTCCGGCCGGGCCGAACAAAGTAGACAAAGCTCGCTAGAGCTACGTCATGATATTGCCCAATATAGAGGCGCCGCACACCCACTATGCTTCACAGATGAAGTAATGGATCATCAAATCCCTGAAGGGTTTAAACCCGTGAACATTGAATCCTACGATGGCACAACAGACCCCGCGGTTTGGATCGAAGACTATCTCCTTCATATCCATATGGCCCGCGGTGACGATCTCCACACCATCAAATATCTCCCACTCAAGCTTAAAGGACCAGCACGGCATTGGCTTAACAGCTTGCCAGCAGAGTCAATTGGGTGTTGGGAGGACCTGGAAGCCGCATTCCTTGACAACTTCCAGGGCACATATGTGCGACCACCAGACGCCGATGACCTAAGCCACATAATTCAGCAGCCAAACGAATCGGCCAGACAATTCTGGACACGGTTCCTAACAAAGAAAAATCAAATCGTCGACTGTCCGGATGCAGAGGCCCTCGAGCCTTCAAACACAACATCCGCGATGAGTGGCTGGCCCGGCACCTAGGACAGGAAAAGCCGAAATCCATGGCAGCTCTCACATCACTAATGACCCGCTTCTGCGCGGGGGAGGACAGCTGGCTAGCCCGCAGTAACAACCTCAGCAAAAATGCTGGCAGTCCGGATACTAAGGACCACAATGGCAGGTCGTGTCGAAACAAAAACAAACGCCGCGTTAACGGTGATAACACTGAGGATACGGCAGTCAACGCCGGATTCAGAGGCTCTAAACCCGGTCAGTGGAAGAAGCCATTCAAAAGAACCACTCCGGGTCCGTCCAATTTGGACCGAATACTCGACCGCTCTTGCCAGATACATGGCACCCCTGAAAAGCCAGCTAATCACACTAACAGGGATTGTTGGGTATTCAAGCAGGCAGGCAAGTTAATTGCCGAAAACAACGACAAGGGGCTGCATAGCGATGACGAGGAAGAGACCCGACCGACGAACAGTAGAGGACAGAAGGGTTTCCCCCCACAAGTGTGGACGGTAAACATGATATACGCAACCCATATACCCAAGAGGGAGCGGAAGTGTGCACTTAGGGATGTATATGCGATGGAGCCAGTCGCCTCGAAGTTCAATCCATGGTCCTCTTGCCCGATCACTTTTGATCGAAGGGACCACCCCACCAGTATCCGCCATGGCGGATTCGCCGCATTGGTTTTAGACCCAATCGTCGATGGATTTCACCTCACCAGAGTCCTGATGGATGGCGGCAGCAGCCTGAACCTGCTTTATCAGGACACAGTGCGCAAGATGGGCATAGACCCCTCAAGGATTAAACCTACAAAGACGACCTTCAAAGGCGTCATACCAGGTGTAGAGGCCAATTGTACAGGCTCGGTTACACTGGAAGTGGTCTTCGGATCCCCGGACAACTTCCGAAGCGAGGAGTTAATCTTCGATATAGTCCCGTTTCGCAGCGGCTATCATGCTCTGCTCGGACGGACCGCGTTTGCAAAGTTCAACGCGGTGCCACATTATGCATACCTCAAGCTCAAGATGCCAGGCCCTCGAGGAGTCATCACGGTCAACGGAAACACGGAACGCTCCCTCCGAACGGAGGAACATACAGCGGCTCTCGCGGCAGAAGTACAGAGCAGCCTCTTAAGGCAATTCTCAAGTCCGGTTGTTAAGCGACCGGACATGGCCAAGCGCGCCCGGAGTAACATACATCAAGACCACCTGGCACGTTCCGAGAACGCGTAGCAATGCGGCCCCAACCCCAGCCCTTGCATGATTGCAAGACTAGTCCTCCGCGTACATCATTACGCTCTGGAGATACCATGGGCATAGGGGGAGGGGCACGACCACGACAGGCCCAGAGTGCGGCTCAACCACACCAGGGGCTCCCAAGTGTGTCGCTCTTTTTCTTTTTTCTTTTTCTTACACACAGGACTCCGTTCACCAGAGGCCCTGTCCAGCAGCAGACCTGCCGAACTAATGATGCAACAGCCAGGGAAGGAGAAAGGCTACGACGAACAATCAGGTGGTCTCCATTACGAGTATTAAATCTGTTTAATACACCATTCCGCAGCCTACCCCTGGAGGGGGACATGTTTAATAGTCCAACCCCTTGCTTACCGCACTATTTGTATCGCTCTGCATTCATAGCAGTATTTCTGAATAAACAATGCAGCGCTTTTTTCTTATAGCCGCATTTCCTTTTTCTTATATATATATATATGTTCATTTACGACATCCTGCATCCGTACAATTTGGTACGGCCGAATACACCAGGGGCTTATGTTCCCCACATTATGGTGTGATAAGTCCACACACTTTCACAAGGGCGGCACCCTGAACTTATAGCATTATATGCATCGGCTCCGAATCATGTCTTGGGTCAATAGTTGGGTTTGCCCGGCTCCCATGTTTTGGTACCTTACGTTCCGTTTTATCGGCTAAGGTAGCACTGGGAGAACCACTACGATTGTGCCCCGGTTGAGCTGGGCGAGCGCCTCAGTGGAGAAAGCTAAAACTGACCGCCATGATAAGGCGCGAGCTGGTCGCTGTTCGAGAGGTCTTTTCGAGTCCCTAAAGACTTATGCCGCTTAGAGCGAGGAACCGGCTTTGTCCGGCCCAAGCGTGGATAGCGCCCCTAACTCGGTCTTCCGAACACTAGGGGCTTCACCGAAATTTAAAATTATAGAATTCTATGGCTAAGTGAGAGTGTTCAAGCATTATAAGTCCGGTTGCCTTGTTCGTCGTGTTGAGCGCCTCCCTAGATGGACCCAAAAATGGGAACAAGAGCGCTCAAGTTTATCCCGAACACCCCAGCACTCGTGGCATGGGGGCTGAAGCCGACGACTTGCCATCTCTCAGATTTGATAAACGGCCACACAGAAGGTAATATTTTAAATTAATAAGTGTTGCTTAGCGCATATGAACAAAGTTTTCAGCGCACAGGATAACACATTGCGAGTCTACTCAAAAATTACATTTCTGGGGCACTCATCCGCAATCTTGCGGGCACCCTTCAGGACACTCTTATAATACATTTCGGGCGTGCGATACTCCTTGCCCGCCGGTGGCGCGTCCGTTAGAAGCTTCTCAGCATCCAGCCTGCCCCAGTGCACTTTTGCACGGGCAAGGGCCCGACGGGCACCTTCAATGCAGGCGGAGCGCTTGACGACTTCCACCCAGGGACACGCATCCATCAGCCGCCGCACTAAGCCAAAGTAGCTCCCAGGCATGGCCCCTTCGGGCCACAGCCGAACTATGAGGCCCTTCATGGCCTGCTCGGCTACCTTGTGGAGCTCGACCAGCTGCTTCAGCTGGTCACTAAGGGGCACCGGATGTCCAGCCTCAGCATACTGAGACCAGAAGACCTTCTCCGTTGAGCTCCCCTCCTCGGCCCGGTAGAATGCGGCAGCATCGGACACGCTGCGAGCCAGATCTACAAACACTTCTGGAGAGCTCCGAATTTGGGTAAGTAACAGTTAATTCACATTCACATGCTTGCTTTGCATGAAAAATGCCTTACCCGCCGCTATTTTCTTCACCGCCTCAATCACCTGGAGGGCCTTATGGGCTTCAGCCTTCGCGGCTTTGGCACTCTCAAGAGCCGAGGCAAGCTCGGACTCTCGAGTCTTCGAGTCACGCTCCAAACTCTCATGCTTTTCCATGAGAGCATGGAGCTCTTGCTGCACCTCCGCCACCCGCGCCTCCTGCTTCTCTCGCTCCGCTCGTTTCGCGGTCGCATTACGCTCGGCCGCGGACACGGCCTCCTTCAGGGTCGCCACCTCGTTCGTGGCCCCTGCAGTGCCCACGTTATCCTTGTTATTTCTCTTGCAACCAAAATCCTTTACTGTAAGGTACAAATTTCATACGGTGTTACTCACCTTTTTTGTCCTCGAGCTGCTCCTTGGCAAGGCCGAGCTCGTTCTCGGACCGCTCGAGGTTCTGCTTCAAAGCATCGACCTCCGCAATCAGTGCGGCAGAGGTCAGCAGCGCAGCCTGCAATCCCATATTGACATAATTTTTAGACCTCCTGCGTATATATTTTTTAGATCCTCAGTCCGGCTTTTCTTTCCGAACACCGAACCGAGCATCAGGGGCTACTGTCTATGCGGTATTACATTACATATTTTAAAATTTCTTACCTCAAAGCCCGTTAGAAGGCTGCTGCAGGCTTCGGTCAGCCCGCTCTTGGCGAGCTGAACCTTCTGAATCACCGCACTCATGATAGTGCGGTGCTCATCCTCGATGGAAGCGCTGTTGAGCGCCCCCAACAAGTTGTCCGGCGCCTCCGGTTGGATGGAGGCTGTCGGTGTCACGGTCTTGCCCTTCTTACAAAGGGGCCGCCTGCCGGACTCCGGAACCACCGCAGGTTCCAGTGCGGAGTCCGGTGCGATGTCCGGGAGGTTGCCTTGTGGCACCTCCGGAGCCTCCCGCTCCTGGCGGGTCCCCTCCTGGGATCCCACCTCGGTGTCCTCAGCGTCACGAGGGGTGGAGGCGGTCGGAATGGAATCCACATCCGACGGAGCCAAGGACCCGCTCGAGGAAGCGGGAAGATCGTCCTCGACCGGACTACAGATTGTATGCGGCATTAGAAGGACATCATGTGGCAAAAAAGAGAAATTATAAATCATTCAGGAATCCGGATATTTACGATCTTGCCGGAGGCTTGGCCCTTGAGGGCCACCCCTCGTCGCCGTCGTCGGCGTTAGCGGAGCAGTCCGGAGGAAGGGTCCTTCCCTTCTTGGACCCTTCGGCCTCCCTCGTTGGGGAAGCCTTCCTCTTCCTCTCTCCCCCCTCTTGGGGAGAGTCCTCTTTCTCCTCCTCATCTTTGGGGGAGGAGTCCACCTCGGAGCCATCGGACGACGAGTCCGATACCACCTGGCGCTGGGAACTTCTTCTGGTTCCCGTGGCCTTCTTCTTGGCCTTCTTCTCCGGCACCACGTAAAGTGCCGGGACTAGCAGCCCCGTTAAACGGGTATCCGCTGGGTCTTCGGGGAGGGGAGCCGGACAGTTAACCTGTCCGGACGTCCTCTGCTAGTCCTGTTAAAGGCATTGGGAGTTTTAGATCCCACATAGAGTCACACTATGAAAGAAATGAATGTCCCATAAAGGATAACATATCTTACCGCGCCGGCCGGGCGCTGCGTGCTGAATCCGCGATCTTCAGTTGCGGATGCGGGGGCTTCTCCCCCCTTGAACAGCACCCTCCAGGCCGCTTCATACATTGTGTCGAAGAGCCCGCTAAGGGTCCGGTGCTGTGCCAGATCAAACTCCCACAGATTGAATGCCCGTTGTTGGCAGGGGAGAATCCGGCGGACGAGCATGACCTGGATCACGTTGACAAGCTTGAGCTTCTTGTTCACCAGGGTCTGGAGACAGGACTGGAGTCCGGTCAGCTCCTCTGAACTGCCCCATAGCAAGCCCTTCTCTTTCCAGGAGGTGAGCCGCATGGGGGTACCAGATCTAAACTCGGGGGCCGCTGCCCATTTAGGGTCGCGCGGCTCGGTGATGTAAAACCACCCCGATTGCCACCCCTTGACGGATTCCACAAAGGCGCCCTCGAGCCAAGTGACGTTGGGCATTTTGCCCACCATGGCGCCTCCGCACTCCGCTTGAACGCCCTTCACCACCTTTGGCTTGACATTGAAGGTTTTTAGCCACAAGCCGAAGTGGGGCTGGATGCAGAGGAAGGCCTCGCACACGACGATAAATGCTGAGATGTTGAGGATGAAGTTTGGCGCCAGATCGTGGAAGTCTAGGCCGTAGTAGTACATGAGCCCCCGGACGAAGGGATGAAGTGGGAAGCCCAGTCCATGGAGGAAGTGGGGAAGGAATACGACCCTCTCATGAGGCCTGGGGGTGGGGATGAGCTGCCCCTCATCAGGCAACCGGTGTGCGATGTCGCTGGATAGGTATCCGGCGCCGCGCAGCTTCTCGATGTGCCCCTCCGTAACGGAGGAGGCCATCCACTTGCCTCCTGCTCCGGACATGGCTGGAGAAGGTTGAGACGAGATGTGCGGACTTTGGCGTTGGAGCTCGAGTGCGCGGGGATGGATAAGCAAGGGAGGAAGAAGGCGTAGGTAAAAAAGGTGGATCCTTATCCCCTTATATATGGGCGGACGAAGACTATGCGTCCCCACCATCCTGGTACAACTCGCTTATCTCCCAAGCGCCACAATCAATGGCGCGGTTGGGTTACCCACGTCCGTATTGATGGGAATCCCAGAATAAGGGGAACACGGTCTTTGCTTCGACAAGACGTGCCAAGGAAATCGCTTCGCTAAACGCGCTGAGGTGGTAAAGTAAAAACGATTCAAGTAAAGGCTTGGCAGTGGTGTGACGTCATGCCACAAAATACGTCAGCAGATTGAGCTTGTGTACATGTTATTCTCTCTATGGTAGTATGTGGAATTTATTTTGCAGAGCCGGACACTATCCTGGTGTTCACAATCTTCTATGAATTAATTCAGAGGAGGAACCCGCCTTGCAATGACGAACAATATGCGCGCCGGACTCATCGTCATTGAAGCCTGGTTCAGGGGCTACTGAGGGAGTCCTAGACTAGGGGGTGTCCGGATAGCCGGACTATCATCATCGGCCGGACTCCAAGACTATGAAGATACAAGATTGAAGACTTCGTCCCATGTCCGGATGGGACTTTCCTTGGCGTGGAAGGCAAGCTTGGCAATACGGATATGTAGATCTCCTACCATTGTAACCGACTCTGTGTAACCCTAGCCCTCTCCGGTGTCTATATAAACCGGAGGGTTTTAGTCCGTAGGACGAACAACCATTACAACAATCATACCATAGGCTAGCTTCTAGGGTTTAGCCTCCTTGATCTCGTGGTAGATCCACTCTTGTACTACCCATATCATCAATATCAATCAAGCAGGAGTAGGGTTTTACCTCCATCGAGAGGGCCCGAACCTGGGTAAAAACATCGTGTCCCTTGTCTCCTGTTACCATCCGCCTAGACGCACAGTTCGGGACCCCCTACCCGAGATCCGCCGGTTTTGACACCGACAGTGAGCCTTTGTGGCGTTGGTGTGCCTTCGTGGTAACATCCACCTCTCTAACGGTGACTAGCTTCCCTCCAAGGAAGTGAACATCGGGATACATCCTCGTCTCCGTGACTTTGGTTATCCCTAACCCTAACTCCTTACTTGTGGTTTACTTTGGTCATTTGACCGTGCATTCACTATATCCTGTTGTCCTCATTATATTGTGGTGGTTGATTATATTGTGTTGGCCATTTCCTTGTAGAGATTATTTAGGCCTACACTTCATATTCCGCAATTCATACTTGCTACTATTGATATACATTGTGATTAGTGTGAATTGCTAACTTGTGTTATAAACTTCCATATATTGTGATATTGCTCAAGTAAGTTTGTGTAACTTACTTGAGTTTGTGTAAGCTTGTATTGCTTACTTGTGGTTGTGTTTATTATTCATTTCCATACCTCGTGATATACACTGAGTAAGTTTGTGTGACTTACTTGTGCTTACTCATATCCTCGTTGTTCTCATGTTGTTTATGCTAAGTTGTTGGTGCACTTAGTGAGCCTAGTATATTTAGGATTTGTGCTTGAAAAGTATCCTCTTAGTTTATTTCCGCATTAGGATATAGCCAAATCTGTAAAAGATTTTAGAATGCCTATTCACCCCCCTCTAGGCGACATCGTGGTCCTTTCAATTGGTATCAGAGCAAGGTCTCTCCTTATTAGGCTTAACCGCCTAGAGAGTAACGATGTCGACTAGTGAACTAGTGCACGATGACACATTTTGTTTTAATGGCACAAATTACATTATGTGGAGATTACACATGCTTTGTCATTTCGGGCCATGGGTCCAAATGCTTTGCGGATTGTGGTTGTAGGGAATTCAAATCTAGAGGATGGACAATCTCTGTCACTTAGTGATATGCATCTTGATAGTGAAGCTTTAAGTATCATTCACCAAGCTATAACCTTCGAGGTGTTCAAGTCAATATCGTCTTGTTTGTTGGCTCATGATGCTTGGACCAAAATTGAAGATATATATGGTGGGTCCAATCTTCATGAAGACAATATTCTTTTTGGGGAGTTAATGGAGGAGTTCTCAACATTTTTAAATCATGAAGAGCTCTCTATTGTTTCCACCTTCGATTACTTGCATACCTCAACATCTTTCACTTCACCAACATGTGGCATACCACAAGGTAATGACATGGTGAGTGAAGAAATATCCTGTAATGATGGTGTTAAGCTCATTTGTGATGATATGCTTGATCTCCCATGTTGCCATGATAGAAATGTTTTGGTTTCCTCTAGTTTTTCTATGACTAACCATGTAGAGGAAATCAAGAAAGATGAGGCATGCTTGATTGATGAAGAACCCTCTTCTACAAAAGAATCATCATCAACCCCTTTTGTTCACATGTGCCTCATGGCAAGAGGTAATGACGAGGTATCATCTTCTCTTAGTGATAATGATGATAGTTGTAATGAGTAAGATGATGAAGTCTTGACTCAAAATCTCTATGAGATTGGGAAAACTCTTCGTAGAGCTAAAAATAACACTTATAAAAGGCTCCAAGATGTTCTTGCTTGCTTTCAAAAACGTAACGACCTATTTCTTTACGAGCAAGCAAAAAGTGAACAACTTGAACATGAACTTGCTATGGCTCATCAATGTATTAGTGACTTGAGGTCTTTAAAAGAAGAGATTGAAGTTACTCATTGTAAACTTAAAGAGGATTTTGAGCACCATGACCTTGACTACAAGAAGGTCAAAGGAGAGCTCACCAAACTCTCTAAGTCTCATGAGGAACTTCAAGCTACTCATGCGGAGTCTCTAGCTTCTACATGCTACTCTCATATTGATAATGATGCTTGTGCTACTAACTCTATCTTGTGTGAAGCATCGATATTAAAAGAAAATGTTGAGCTAAGGACTCAACTTGATTTGCTAACTAGCAATTATGGGAAATTGGGAGAAAGTCATAAAAAGCTCTCATGCACTCATGAGGATCTTCTAATCTCTCATGATGAGTTAAAGTTAGCTCATGAGGCTATGGTCACCAAGGTCAAATCATGTGAGTCTCATGTGGATATTAGCACATCTTCTACTCAAAATGCCTTATTGTCATGTGCTAGTCCTTGCAATTCCTCTATACATGATATTGGTACATCTTGTAATGAATTGCTCACCATGCCTTGTTGCTCTAACAATGAAGCTTCTACTTCCTCTACTTCTTTTGTTAATACTAACCTTGTAGAGGAAAATAAAGAGCTCAAGGCCCAAGTCACTAGTTTGAAGAAAGACTTGGAAAAATGTTGTGATAATATCTTGAGTGTGCAAAAGGACCCTCAGGACAAAATAGGACTTGATTTCATCTCCAACAAGAAGAAGTCCAAGAACAAGAAGAAGGGACAAGATCAAGTCAAGAATTCGGCCAACATTACTTGCTTCAAGTGCAAGAATGTTGGACACCATGTGAGATCTTGTCCATTGAAGAAGAAGGCTTCAAATGTGAAGCATCAAGGGAAGTGGACTCAAGTTCAATATCAAGATAATGAAAGGCCTCTTCCCATGCCTAACCAAGATAATGCTCTCCAAGTTGAAAAGGTAAAGAAGAAGAGAAAGGGGAGCACATGTTGCTATATTTGTCGTAAGAAGGGACACATAGCTTCATATTGTCCCAACGGTAACATATCTAAGCCTCCTATAGTCAATAATCATTATTCGCTAAGGAAGGATCTTGGTGGCAATGTGTTTGCCAAGTTTGTGGGTTCCCAAAGAAGTTTGAAAGTGGACAAGACCATTTGGGTTGCCAAACCTATTGTTACTAACTTCTTAGGACCCAACTTGGTTGGGGACCATCAAGCTCAAACTTGATCAATAGGTGTGTGGATGGCATTGGAGACTTGGCTACTTCATGAAGAAAAACTATTTTCACCATATGTTATGGTTAATGCCAAGTCAAGTGGATTATCATCACATCTATCAATCCAATGCTCCTCTTTGCGGTAACTTGTACTTGCATTGTTTACATTGAAAGTTACTATGTCCCTTGCATTTTTAGGTTTTGTACCTAGCATGTGCTTTTATAGTTGTGCTTTCTAGTATGCTTGATATGTGTTATCTAGCATGTGTAGGTCGCAATGCACTTCATATATTTGTGCGTGTGTGGTTTCAAGCCTTTATTGCTTCATTAGTTGAATCTTCCTTGGCTGGATCATCACATTATGGGGGAGTGCTATGTTTTACGGATATCACAAACCTTAAATGTGTATGTATGTGGGTTACCACCTAGAATTGTTAGTGCAATATTATCTAGTTACTATGTGGTATGTAAAGCTCATTTGAAACTCAAATTCTCATCCATTAATTATCCTTAGTTGGGTTTCATTTGCTTCTTGTGGATAATACATGGATCATCATATTATGGGGGAGTGATATGCTTTGTGCATATCACAATCCTTGTTAATATGAACAATTGAGGGATGCCACTTAGAATTTATATTTGAGATTATCTTATATCTCTGTGGCATGCAATGTCTTGTTTACGTATGGCATTCTTGTGCGGTTTTGCCCATGGTTATCTTTAAAATCATATTTGGAAAATCATTTTATTAAAGCTATTCCAATTATTGCTTTACATGATGATCTATCTAGTTGGAATGTTAATATTATGCTATCCAAGCATTGTGGTTATTTCTAAACTCTCATGTTATGCTTGTGTTAGTATAGATGATCATGTACTTATTTGGTTTCTACACCGAATGATAACCCGAAATACCATTTTGTTCGAATTCATCTTATTGCTCTATATGAGAGTTTTTTATCTCATTGTTTATAGTGTCCTATATCTACTTGAGTGGGATATTCCTATGAGTATGTGTGCAATGCATATCTTATATGCTCATTGTTTTTTTTCTTGGTTCATATGTTGAACTTTGTGTGCTATCATATGTTGATTTGTCACTTTGATTCATTTTGGACAACATGAATGACTAGTGATGTTATTGGAAGTATTAACGGTTATGTGGTCATTTGTCAAATTTGTATCTCCCTGGATTTTGGTAGGCTTCTGCATGCATATTTACTATGTGTAAATTCACATGCCTTGTTTGCCTTATTTGATCCAATATATATATATATGGTAAATCCATCAAATTCTTAATAGCTATGGTGTGCATGAAATTCAAATTCATATCAATAGGCACATATGTAAGTGGTTTTACCCTATGTGTTGTAGTTATGCTAACTACTTCAGACCCAATAAGTTTGGGGACCATATTGTACTTAAAATGTTCTAGGTACATTTGAGAAGCATTGGGTGCTTGGCTTATTCATGAAGGTGGTGGCACTATGAGGAAATTAGAGCCAAGCTTGGACATTTTATTGATCTACAACTTCATACCAATGCTATCTCGGTAACAAGTATTTACTTCATGTATATATATAGAAATGAGGTCAGCCTTGTGTAGGTTGCATCATGGCATGAATTTCTTGACTCGTTCCTGTGATACTTGTTTCCTTTCTCAAAGCATCCCAACAATGATCTCTTGTTGCTAGTTGTAATGTCTTTGGTGGTTGTGTGTTTGGAGTTCATTAATATACAATAAGATTATATTAAGCCATGTGATATGCTTTCAAGCAAAGATCTCATTGGTATATTTTATGTCTCCCGTTTGGATATCTTATTCCTTCCTTTTGTAACTATTTTATGTGTACATCCTTCTGTGTGGATATCATCTACCTAGTATCTTATACACGTGAGAGAAGTTACATCTCTAGTTGATATCCCTTTTCTTTCATGTCTGCCATTTCATTCACTTTTTATATCTTTGGTGGCTTCGTGGAAGCATTTGTTGTATGAGTGCGTGTCTTACCTCTTTGTATCTTAGTCCACTCATGTTTGGTGAAGATTATTGTCCTCGTGCTTGTCTTGACAAGCCTATTATTTCCTATCTTTATCATGGGTTGTCACAAGATTCGATTTTTAATTTGCTATTAGTGAGCTTGTGAACCCATTTGCTTGATGTGTGTGTGACTTTCTTAACTTCGTGTGAGTGGGAAGGACATGTCTTGCACTTTGTATCTCATTTACTCAAGACTATGTTGATGCTTAATTCCCATCCTTATAATAGTCTTCTCAAGTGCTTTGACGTGACTCTCACACATCATTTTGGTTGTGCCTATTCTTAGGTTGCCTCATGTACATATTGCTCAATCATATGTTTGTTGCAAATGCTAGGCTTCTTTTCTTATCTATGTTTGCTTGCAATCATTGTGTGTTCCTATTGATTTTGGGGGAGTGATGATCCTACTTTCTGCACTTGTATCCAAAAAAATCCTAAATTGTGCACAAATCATGGGGAGCTTCTCTATTTTCCTTAGAACACTCCTTTACCCAAATCGTAATATTCTTTTATCCTTTTGGCTCGTCGGATCTTTTGATTGCTTGCTTCACTTTGTGTTATGCAAATGAGATCAATTTGTGCCATGAGCTTTGTGCCATGTACCTTGCTATTATAACTAGGCTCAAGTTGTATAATTGTGGATTCACTTGTGGATATCATGTTCTTATCAATTGCAACCTTTCTTTTTGTGTATACGAGTTTCTTTATGGATACATATCATGATTATTATTGGCCACATAGAAATTTTTATACATGAAAAAGTTCATATCTTCGTATCTGATTGCATTCTATAGATTCCGAGCTCCTTTAATTGTTCATCATTGAATATCTGCATTTGTTTTCACTCACATGTTGTGATATGCACACATCAAGGACGAACTCATACTATATTGGTCTGCTAGATGTTTTGTCTTCCATTTTGGCATTTGGTGCCAATGGGGGAGAAGTTTAGAGGGTTTAAGATAAATATCTTTTGTAGTTATTGTTGTCACTCATGCATATCTGCCCTTGTTATATATTCTTATTGCATGAATGAGTATTGTATATAGAGAAAGACGTTTAGAGGATTTAAGATAAATATCTTTTGTAGTTCTTGTTGTCACTCATGCATATCTACCCTTGTTATATATTCTTATTGCATGAATGAGTATTGTATATAGAGAAAGCTCCTCCTAGTTTATCTCAACCGATATATGCAATGACATTCAAAGTTCATTCACACATGCATATATTGTGGGGGAGTTTGCTCTATATACTATGGGTGTGCTATCATCAAATGCTTATGTAGTGTCTTGATGATAGTACAACCATCCCAAGTATACAATTTATCCTCGGATAAATTGCATGATTGTTTAAAAATTCATTATATAAATCCTCTTGTTGAGATTGTCATTAATTACCAAAATGGGGGAGATTGAAAGTACATGTAGTCCCCATGTGTGGTTTTGGTAATTAATTAATGACAATCCTTATGGACTAATGTTTGCATTGAGATATACATTTGAAGATTAGTCCCATTGGAAAATGATTGAAGAATAATGGAAGAAAACTCCTCTGAAGCAACAATTACATCAAGATGATAAAAATGGAGTTCATTGGAGTATCTTAAGGGTTGCCATGCTTAGAGCTATGGTTTGAGCCATAATGGATCAAGATCTTAAAAAGGATGATTTGAATGATGAATTCTAGGAGTGGCTCAAAGATATGATCATAATGGACTCATGTGTTGAGTCATGATTGAGCAAGCTATTCAAGTGAAGAATTCAATATATCCTTCATGACGTCAAGATTAAACATAGAGTAGAGATATCGGTTGACCAAGTTGAAGTTCGGAGATTGAACTCTAAATGATCAACACACGAGCGCAAATGATGCACCACATAAGATCTTGTGGTATGATAAGAAATTATCAATTGCACTCTGTGTACTAACCCATACTATGTGTTGTCTATGTTTTCGAGGGTTAGGTGATTCTCATGGGCTCGCATCGAGAGAGAGATTTCAAGTGTCTATGAGAGGATAACATCAAGTGTTGGTGATCATGGTTGATAAGGGCAATTTCAAGATAACCATACCGAGGGATTACATGCTTGAAGCTTGTGGATGATCACATGATGGACAAGTGAAGATGAATACAAAGCAAAGCCTCCCATATTGTGTATGGGGGAGCTACTTGAAGACTTCACCAATGTCTTGCCTTCAACTTGATCCAAGAAGAAGCATCAACATCGAGCTCAAGTGAAAGGCTTGAGTCAAAGGTATTAGTTCCTTTGGCGTTAGTGTTGTGGAGAGATGACCACCGAAGAAAAATATACACTCAAGAATGGTTCTCGATAGCTATGTAGTATAGCTCTTTTATGTTTCTTGAGTTATAGGGATCCCGCGCTATTAAGAGAGGATCAAAGGGGTTAGTGATAGATTTGCTCAAGTCAACATCTTCTATTTCTACTTCCTCACATCATATTCCAACATAGGCATATTTCACTCCTATCCAGATGTCCAGAACCGTGTTGAAATGCTGGTTGTGTCCTCCAGATGTCCGGCAACTTGGGCCAGATGTCCGAGGCCCCAACTTGGGCCAGATGTCCGGGCTTTGGCCAGATGTCCGGCCCCTGTACTCTGGCCTCTGTTTTTCACATGCATGTGTGTGCATTTCTCAGCCGCCGGATGTCCGGCCCTTGCCCGGATGTCCGGCCCAACACAGCCACTTACTCACAAACGGCTAGTTTTCTAGGCTTGCTATATATACCCCTCTACTAATCCGGTAGAGAGCAGAGCAACACATTCATATGAACCCTAGAACACAAAAAGGCTCCCTCTCACTTCTCCTACACCAAATCATAGATCCCGGAGAGATTCATGAGAGTTCTTGAGAGATTTTCCAATCAAGTGATAGATCCACTCCCTCTCCCTCTCTTGACCAAAGGAATTCGTGATTTGAGCAAGTCTTGAGCATTTCCCCTTTGTTCTTGTTACTCTTGAAGGTTGGAGACTCCTAGGCGGTAGGAGTGCTCTGGTGAGGAATCAACTTGTGATTTGTCCCCCGGAAAGTTTGTGAAGGTATGGAGGCCGTCTCAAGGTCTACCACTAGTGGTTGAGAATCTCCTTCATGGTGATATCTCAAGGAGAATAGGGTGAGCCTTCGTGGCATTGGTGTGCCTTCGTGGTAACATCAACCTCTCTAACGGTGACTAGCTTCCCTCCAAGGAAGTGAACATCGGGATACATCCTCGTCTCCGTGACTTTGGTTATCCCTAACCCTAACTCCTTACTTGTGGTTTACTTTGGTCATTTGACCGTGCATTCACTATATCCTGTTGTCCTCATTATATTGTGGTGGTTGATTATATTGTGTTGGCCATTTCCTTGTAGAGATTATTTAGGCCTACACTTCATATTCCGCAACTCATACTTGCTACTATTGATATACATTGTGATTAGTGTGAATTGCTAACTTGTGTTATAAACTTCCATATATTGTGATATTGCTCAAGTAAGTTTGTGTAACTTACTTGAGTTTGCTTGTATCATTCAATTCCATATATTGTGATACAATTTGTGTAAGCTTGTATTGCTTACTTGTGGTTGTGTGTATTATTCATTTCCATACCTCGTGATATACACTGAGTAAGTTTGTGTGACTTACTTGTGCTTACTCATATCCTCGTTGTTTTCATCTTGTTTATGCTAAGTTGTTGGTGCACTTAGTGAGCCTAGTATATTTAGGATTTGTGCTTGAAAAGTATCCTCTAGTTTATTTCCGCATTAGGATATAGCCAAATCCGTAAAAGATTTTAAAATGCCTATTCACCCCCCCCCCCCTCTAGGCGACATCATGGTCCTTTCAACGAGGCCCCCACGAGAGTGGAGGGCGCGCCCCCTATCTCGTGGGCACCTCGTGTGCCTCCCGGACTCCGTTTTCTTGCATGTTACGTATTTTGGTCGGTAAAAATTCATTATATAAACTCCCGAAGGTTTTGACCACTGTATTACGCAAATATCCTTTGTTTTCGTTTCGAGCTGTTTCTGTTTCAGATCTAGAGCATCATGGCGTCTCCAAGCGCTCCCAAGGACAAGTTTTTCGAGAGGGTTATCAACCCCTATCTTGCAGAGGTGCTGCAACACCCTCAAACCATTGAGATGCGTGAGGGGGTGCTGCACATCCGCGATCTGGAGGGACCAAGGCGTACCGGAAGCGTGGGGACAAAGCTCGAAGCTGTGGAGCAGCAAGTTTTCAAGTGCCAAGGGATGGTGGAGCATGGACTCAACGCCAACCAGATGATGATCATGGAGTTCATCAACAACCATAAGGTAGATGCCAAAGTCATTGGGGAGACCACCTTCAAGCTTCAAGAGAAAATCGAGCACCTCCAAGCCCAGATCTATGACCTGCAAAACCAGAACTATGAGTATGAATATAGATTCAAGAGGATGAGTTTGGCTGTAGATTTAAGGATCCCGGAGACTCGATCATCCTTCTATGATGGTGAGCCTATTCCTTGAAAGATGGACGACAAGCCTACATCATCAACAACTCCTACTTCACCACCTCCAAGGACATAATCACATGGGTATGGGCACTCCCCTTGGCAACTGCCAAGCTTGGGGGAGGTGCCCCGGTATCGTATCACCATCACACTCCTATCTTTACCGTTTTATTTAGTTCGATCATTTTAGTAGTATCTTGATCTAGTAGATTGAAGTTTTGATATCAAGTAGTTTTGAGTTTTGCTTTGTGATCTCTTTTTGTAATCGAGTCCATGAGCTATCTGTAATAAAGATTAGTGTTGAGTCAAGGGCTTTGATATGCTGCTATGATCTTGAGAAAGTAGAAAGATTAAAAGAGTTCATATTGATCTTATGGTTAGTGATGACTTCACACATAGAAAGTATGAGGCATAAAAGTTGTTGAGAGTTGATAAACGTAGTTTTCGTCATCATTGCAATTAATAGGTAGTGATAAGGAAAGAGAGGTTCACATACAAATATATTATCTTGGACATCTTTTATGATTGGGAGCACTCATTAAGTATGACATGCTAAAAGAGTTGACGTTGGACAAGGAAGACAATGTAATGGTTTATGTTTTCTCACATCTCAGTTAAAGTATATTGTCATTGACCTTCCAAACATGTTGAGCTTGCCTTTCCCCCTCATGCTAGCCAAATTCCTTGCACCAAGTAGAGATACTACTTGTGCTTCCAAATATCCTTAAACCTAGTTTTGCCATGAGAGTCCACCATACCTACCTATGGATTGAGTAAGATCCCTCAAGTAAGTTGTCATGTTGCAGGCAATAAAAATTGCTATCTAAATATGTATGACTTATTAGTGTAGAGAAAATAAGCTTTATACAATCTTGTTGTGGAAGCAATAAAAGCGACATACTGCATAATAAAGGTCCACATACAAGGGGCAATATAAAGTGACGTTCTTTTGCATTAAGATTTTGTGCATCCAACCCTAAACGCACATGACAACCTCTGCTTCCCTCTGCGAAGGGCCTATCTTTTACTTTATGTTTTTACTTTTTGCTTGAGTCAAGGTGATCTTCACCTTTCCCTTTTTCATTTTATCCTTTGGCAAGCTCCTCATGTTTGAAAGATCATGATGCATATATCCAATTGGATGTAAGTTAGCATGGGCTATTATTGTTGACATCACCTAAAGGTGAATACGTTGGGAGGCAACACAATAAGCCCCTATCTTTCTCAGTGTCCGACTGAAACTCCATAACCACAAGTATTGCGTGAGTGTTAGCAATTGTAGAAGACTACTTGATAGTTGAGTATGTGGACTTGCTGAAAAGCTCTATTCTTGACTCTTTCTGATGTTATGATAAATTGCAGTTGCTTCAGTGACTGAGATTATAGTTTGTTAGTTCCCAATGAAGTTTCTGAACCATACTTGATATTGTGAATTGATTGTTACTTGAGTATAATAAATCATATGATAAAATCTATATATGTTGCTATTATAAGAATGATGATGATGCCCTCATGTCCGTTTATTTTTATCGACACCTCTATCTCTAAACATGCAGACATTTTTTTTCGATTTCGGCTTCCGCTTGAGGACAAGCAAGGTCTAAGCTTGGGGGAGTTGATACGTCCATTTTGCATCATGCTTTTATATGAATATTTATTGCATTATGGGTTATTATTACACATTATATCTCAATACTTATGGCTATTCTCTCTTATTTTACAAGGTTTACCATCAAGAGGGGGAATGTCGGCAGCTGGAATTCTGGCTGGAAAAGGAGCAAACATTGGAAACCTATTCTGCACTGCTCCAAAAATCCTGAAACTCCACAAAACTTATTTTTGGAATTAATAAGAATTGTTGAGCAGAAGAAATACATCAGGGGGCCCACACCCTGGCCAGGAGGGTGGGGGCATGCCCACCCCTACTGGGCGTGCCCCCTGTCTCCTGGGCCCCCTGGTGGCCCCCCGCTGTCCATCTTCTGCTATATGAAGGCTTTTACCCTGGAAAAAATTGTGGGCAAGCTTACGGGACGAAACTCTGCTGCCACGAGGCGGAACCTTGGCGGAACCAATCTAGAGCTCCGGCAGAGCTGTTCTGCCGGGGACACTTCCCTCCGGGAGGGGGAAATCATCACCATCGTCATCACCAACAATCCTCTCATCGGGAGGGGGTCAATCTCCATCAACATCTTCACCAGCACCATCTCCTCTCAAAACCCTAATTCATCTCTTGTATCCAATCTTGTATCAAAACCACAAATTGGTACCTGTGGGTTGCTAGTAGTGTTGATTACTCCTTGTAGTTGATGCTAATTGGTTTACTTGGTGGAAGATCATATGTTCAGATCCTTAATGCATATTATTACCCCTCTGATTATGAATATGAATATGCTTTGTGAGTAGTTACGTTTGTTCCTGAGGACATGGGTGAAGTCTTGCTATTAGTAGTCATGTGAATTTGGTATTCGTTCGATATTTTGATGAGATGTATGTTGTCTTTTCCTCTAGTGGTGTTATGTGAACATTGACTACATGACACTTCACCATTATTTGGGCCTAGAGGAAGGCATTGGGGAGTAATAAGTAGATGATGGGTTGCTAGAGTGACAGAAGCTTAAACCCTAGTTTATGCGTTGCTTCGTTAGGGGCTGATTTGGATCCATATGTTTAATGATGTGGTTAGGTTTACCTTAATACTTCTTTTGTAGTTGCGGACGCTTGCAATAGGGGTTAATCATAAGTGGGATGCTTGTCCAAGTAAGGGTAGTACCCAAGCACCGGTCCACCCACATATCAAATTATCAAAGTACCAAACGTGAATCATATGAGCGTGATGAAAACTAGCTTGACGATAATTCCCATGTGTCCTAGGGAGCTCCTTTCTCATTATAAGAAATTGTCCAGGCTTATCCTTTGCTACATAAAGGATTGGGCCACCTTGCTGCACTTTATTTACTTTCATTGCTTGTTACTCATTACAATTTATCTTAGCACAAAACTATCTATTACCTACAATTTCAATGCTTGCAGAGAAAACCTTACTGAAAACCGCTTATCATTTCCTTCTGCTCCTCGTTGGGTTCGACACTCTTACTTATCGAAAGGACTACGATAGCTCCCCTACACTTGTGGGTCATCACTTCTACCATGGTTTTTTCCGTCATGGACGGCCCAAAGAATGTCATGCAGCTGCGTCTCCGGCCCGCCTAGGACGAAAATCCCATTTAATGTCATGATTTTTTGTCATAGAAGTAGGAGCCCACCACATCTATGATGATACCGGATTTTGTCACAATTATCATCATAGAAGTGTCATAAGTATGACAGGAAAAAAATTCGTTCGGCCCAAAATGTCATGGATGTGTCTTTTTTTGTAGTGGTGGGCCTTACCCCTTGGCCTAACCATATCATCCTATATATCAATCTTTACCCCTGGACCATTCCGGAGCTCCTTGTCATGTATGTGATCTCATCCGGGACTCCGAACAACATTCGGTCACCAACATACATAACTCATATAATACTATATCATCAACGAACGTTAAGCGTGCGGACCCTACGGGTTCGAGAATAATGTAGACATCGACGAGATGCTTCTCCGGTCAATAACCAATAGCGGGACGTGTATGCCTATATTGGCTCCTATATATTCCATGAAGATCTATATTGGTCAAACCTTTATGACAACATACGTAATTCCCTTTGTCCATCGATATGTTACTTGCCTGAGATTCGATCATCGGTATGTTCATACCTAGTTAAATCTCGTTACCAGCAAGTCTCTTTACTCGTTTTGTAATGCATCATCTTGTAACTAACTCCTTAGTCACTTTGCTTGCAAGGCTTCTTATGATGTGTATTACCGAGAGGGCCCAGAGATACCTCTTCGATACACGGACTGACAAATCCTAATATTGATCCATTCCAACTCAACAAATACCTTTGGAGATACCTGTAGAACATCTTTATGATCACCCAATTACATTGTGACGTTTGATAGCACACAAAGTATTCCTCCGGTATCCATAGTTGCATGATCTCATGGTCGAAGGAACATGTATTTGACATTAAGAAAGCAGTAACAATAAACTGAACGATCATATGCTAAGCTAACGAATGGGTCTTGTCCATCACATCATTCTCCTAATGATGTGATCCCGTTATCAAATGCCAACTCATGTCTATGGTTAGAAAACCTTAACCATCTTTGATCAACGAGCTAGTCTAGTAGAGGCTCACTAGGGACACAATATTTGTTTATGTATCCACACATGTATTTAAGTTTCCGGTCAATACAATTCTAGAATGAATAATAAACCTTTATCATGATTTAGGAAATATAATAATAACCATTTTATTATTGCCTCTAGGGCATATTTCCATCACCCTATGGCCCAGAGTTCAGAACTCCGGGCCCCATGGTCAACTAACGGCCGGGAGTAGAGTGCGTCAGCCGTGAATCACCCTTCCCAAGCCGGCGCTACAAGGAATCGCTCTCCCGCTCATGCCAATGGGCAGACCGTGCAGCCTTCAGGGGATGCAAGGAATGACCTACAAAGGCATGCAAGCACCAGGCCCAGGCAGGGTCGTGATGCTCATATATACTACTCCCTCCGTCCGGAAATACTTGTCATCAAAATGAATAAAAAAAGATGTATCTAGAACTAAAATATGTCTAAATACATCCCCTTTTATCCATTTTAATGACAAGTATTACCGGACGGAGGGAGTAGAACCTAAGGTGCGCTCCGCCGCCCCGCTGCAATCTTGTTTAGAACACACCATCCGTCATTGTGTTCATTTTGTCGTTAATGGATGTTTTTTTGGAATTAGGAGACCAAATGATTATGACATACTCAGGAGCGGAGCCAGGACGAAAAACTAGTGGGGGCAAAGAGGTTACAATTTTTTTAGAAACATGTATACGTACTAATGGGCACATCATCTAAAGGATCAACCACACAAGCATACATATAGTGTCGAAGAAGCAAAATCATATAATTTATTATAAGATAATGTCATCACACACATACCTTTGACATGTTTAGTGCCAAAATAAAACTAAACTAACCACTTAAGACAGAATAACCTGAGAATTATGGGTATGCCATCCCTTTTTGTTGCTATGTCCCTGATTTCTAGCCTTCAGGCTGCATGAAAAAAAATCATCTTTAAACATAGAGAGAATGTAAACGTTGATAGATGAAAATAAATGCTTGAGCACATTGCCTCCTCCCTTTTCATCCCACGACGATTTTTCGCATGAAAGCGTTTAACTATCACCTCATTAGGAATAGTATCCAACATTTCTTTTTCCACAAAGCAAATAAGGCTATTGCTCAAATAATCATCACCCATCTTGTTACGCAAAAGCATTCTTCACAAGCTTCATTGCCGAGAAGCATCTCTCAACACTTGCAGTGGCAACAGGAAGAGTCAGTACTAGCTTTAAAAGTCGATAGACAAAAGGATAAGAATGATGCTTCTTTGTAGACACCATCAATTTAGCCAGATCATTGATAGTTTCCAAGCTGGCAAATCTTGTATCATTGCGTACATTATCTATGTAGAGCCAAAGCTCTTTCTCAAGATGGTCTAGCTCGTTATCACTAAAGTCATTAGGATAGAACTTAGCCAACTTCATCAGCTTCTCATCATCATAGTGACTAAACTGACAACTTGGGTTGAAAGCAGACATACAACAAAGCAACTCATTGTTTACCTCATTGAATCTGCGGTTTAGTTCTTCTACCAATAAATCCAAAATAGCAAAAAAACAGTCGACCCGGTAATGATGCTCATTATTAATGCCAGTCCTTTGCCTTGGCTTCTTTGGATTTACATACTCCCTTTCCATGTCCATAACAGAAATATCATTCTTGTTGCAAAAAGAACATACCTTGCTCAAGAGAGAGTTCCATCCATGCTCAGGTCTAAGCTTATCTAGCTCTCGCTTAGCTGATTCCACATCTGAATTAGCATTAACAATGTCCATATCCTTTCTTTGAAAGGTTTTTGATAGCCCATTTGTGAAAGCAAATATAATCATCATCATATGTAGGAAGAATGCAGAATCAAATGACTGGAAATATTTTAAAAGACCATTGGCTTGATGTTGCTTAGTAGCATCTGAACCCTCTTCGTCCACATATTCTAGTACTTTTATCACAGAGGGAAACATCTTAGACAAACTCAACAAAGTGGTATAATGAGAATTCCATCTAGTATCACCTGGTCTCTGAAGAGAAAGCTCCTGGTTTAATCCTGATCCTGTAACAATCTCTCCCTTACCAATCGCTTTCCTTACTTCTTCTCGATGGTTCTCTCTAAGTTTATCCTTTCTCTTGCAAGATGATCCAACAACAGTCACCAACAATGATATCATATCAAAAAAATCTCCAACATCAAATATCTTTTTTGCAATGGCCACAACAACAAAGTTAAGTTTATGAGCAAAACAATGCACATAATAAGCTGAACTGTTCTCCCTCATGATCTTGGCTTGCAAACCATTAAACTCACCTGCCATATTGCTCGCTCCATCATAACCTTGTCCTCTCACTTGTTGTAGACTCAAACCAAGTTTTGCAATTATAAAATCAATTTTAGACTTGAGATAAGCAGATGTTGTTTCCTCCACATGAAGAACACCAACAAACCTCTCATTTGACATCCCATGTGTATCAACATAACGTATAACCACTGCCATTTGCTCTTTGTCGGAAACATCACGACATTCATCAACTAATAAGCTGAACACGCCATTGTCAAGCTCCTTCAAAATACAATTCAATACTTCTTCTGCAAAGCACTCGATGATATCCTTTTGAATTGTTGAAGACAATAACTGATTATGAACTGGGGCATTTTTGAATGCTTTGGCTATAACATCATTGTGCATAATTGTATAGTCCATTAACTCCTGATAGTTTCCTTTGTGTGTAGACTCTTTTGACTCATCATGGCCCCGAAACGGTTGTCCTTGATGCAACAAGTATCTGCATACATCAATTGCAGCATTTAACCGGATAAGATGCTCATTTTTCTCAAGTTCACTCTGTTTATGAAAGGCTATAGGGATTGATTGTTCTGTTTTCATTAGATCCTCACCATTCTTAAGTGCCTTATTATGAAAACTATCACGATCACCAACATGAGTCGCAAATCTCTCTACTGCCTTCTTCCAATTGACAAAGCCATCTACCACAAATGCATCATGCCCAGGTTTGTTACCTTTAATGTTGTCTCTAAACAAATAGCAATACAAGCAATATGCCTTGTCCTCTACCTCGCTGTACTCTAGCCAATTACGATGCAGATCATACCATTCAGGATTGAAATACCGCTTACTCTTACCAATCCACCTGGGTTTAAACTTGGCTAGACAAGGTTGATAAGCCCCCCATGTATGTCAGGTACTTTCTCCTAATCTCCTCATGCTGATTGATATTATAATCTGTAAGTCTCTTCCTTTTAGATGGATCCCGAGTAAGCTTGTCCAGATCAACTATTTCAGGCATATTACCAGTTGTGGATTTTGCAAAATATCTCTCCATTAGCTTTCCTGGCAATGTCAAATAGTTAAATGATACATAAATTGACGTACATCAAGTCAGTATAATACTATAGTCTATGTATTTTATTCTACTCCCAGCAGAACTGAACCTAGGGTTTCAGGAGTGGTCAAACTTATTCATACGAAAGTGGTTATATGAAGCTAGATTCAGTCAACCTAATTACAAACTTGTACCTTTTAAACATGGAAGCAGAATAGACTAATACTTTGAAAATTAGAAGGGAAAGATCAGAACTGAACCTAGGGCTGATGAGTGGCGCGTGTATTTTTCAGTTTTTCTCCGTAGGGACGGCAACCCCGGCCGGTCGGCGACTCGGCGTGTACGTGCAGAACTGCAGATCGAGGCTGATAGTTGGACGTTGGCGGCGGCGGCGGCTTCGTTTTGCTTCGGCGGTCGTGCGAGAAGCCAGGCGACAGACGAACGATACGGTTTTCTTTTTGATTGACCAACGCGTAAGCTTCTAGCCTGCTCGTATGCATTGCCTCGTGTCTCAATCTCTCTAAAGATGGGCTCCTCCGCTGCTGTCTTTTTTCCACACAAGAGAAGATGGGCTGAGGCGCTGGGCTTCATATAACACATATGTAGAGAAGTAGCCAGGAAGTGGGGGCAAATATCCTGGGCCAAGCGGGGGCAAAGCCACGTATGTGAAGTCAGGTATAAGTGGCCCAAAAAATCGAGTGGGGGCATTCGCCCCCACGACCCTCTACGTGCGTTCGCCCCTGGACATACTGGCATGTGTACCTCAACATTTGATGCAGGGTAAGTGGTGATGACATTGAGTTTAAACGACCGAAACAAATAATGCCCCATAGTGCCGCCAATAGCACGTTATAGCTTGCTTGCTGACAAATGACTCGATAAATAATTTTGAATACAATATTTTTCTAATAGCACACTAATATCAAATTTTAAGACTGTTGATATTTTACCTTTTCTTAAGAAAAGACCGTTTATATTTTACTATAGAGCACATACACTTATCCCTATGAACACATACATGCACACCCTACTCCTATGAGCAGCTTAGAGAGACCGAGCCAACATATCATCTTGAGATTGGCGAAGTCACCACAGATGCCTCGTAGTTGACGGGAATGTCTCCTCCTGCTGAATGTGCATCGCCAGAAATTCTAAAATAAATTCAGAAAAGTGCGAACGCCAAGACTTGAACCCTGGTGGGCTAGAGATATCAATGTCCTCCTAACCATCCAATCACACGCTGGTTTAATAAAAATGACGAGTTTACGAAAATAAAGGGTGGAACAAGGAATCTTCCTGTTTTAGATTCCTTTTTAGGGGTTCTTCTTTTTTAGATGAGATGGGAGAAGAAGAAGATAGTAGGATAGGGGAAAAAAGAATAAGAGGTGAGAAAGAAAAAGAAAAGAAGATAGGCTTTGGGCTGGGACCGGCGCTTCTTTCCTAAGCTTCCACAACCCGTTTGCTAAAATTGCCGCAGTTCACCATGGGACGTCCTATGCGACGCATTTTGCATCGACTAGTCGGGCGTTCGCACAGTGTTGACGCACAACTGGGCCGGCCCACCAACCTGCTCTTTCTTTTAGCTTCCTTCCGCGCGCGACAAAAAAGCTGAAAACTAAAACAGCGTGAACCAGGAATCGATCCCACAACCACACAATAAAACAAAGAGCCATTAGCCACTACACCACACACCATGCAGTGCCCACAAAAGGTGCAGATATATATAAGAACAGATAGCAGCATTGATATTTGGAAAACATTTTGAGACAATTTCGAAAACTGTGAGCAGTTTCAAAATGCCGCATTTTTTTTGAAAAGTGAAGATGTTTTGTAACTCTGATTTCAAAATAAAACACGAACAAAATAATATTTTAAAAGTGAAAAAATTTCGGAAATCGGGAACATTTTTTTTGTAATGGGACCATTTTTCGAAAAGACAAAATTTTGAAAACACGAACATATTTTGAAAAATGTGAAAACAAGAACATTTTTTGAAATTGGTGAACAAAATTTTGAAATCGAACAAATTCAAAACTCCTGAAAAACAGAAAACATGCACATTTTTTAAATTTGCAAACAATTTCCGTAAATGGGAATAAGTTTTCAACTGCCCGAACATTTTTGAAAATTATGAACAAAAAGTTGAAACAGAGCAATTTCGAAACTCCTGAAAAAAATGAAAATGCGCACATTTTTTAAATTTGTGAACAATTTATCAAAACGGGAACATGTTTTGAGCCACCGGAACATTTTTGGAAATTTGTGAACAAAAATTTGAAACTGAACAATTTTGAAACCCAAAAATGAAACTGTGCAATTTTTTTGAAATTTCCGAATAATTTATTTAAAACGGTAACATGTTTTGAACCGCCTGAACATTTTTTGAAATTTGTGAACAAAAGTATTGAAAACAGGAATATTTTTTGAAACTCCGAAAAAAATTAATTCAAAAGCATGAACATTTTTTTGGATCTATGAACAAAATTTGAATACAGGATCATTTTTTAAAATTCCAAACAAAATTTGAAAAACCGAACATTTTTTAAACTCCCAAACAAAATTTCAAAATGCGAACAAGTTTTTAAAAAGTGAACATTTTTTAAATATGTGATTTTTTTCGTGAAATCAGAAACATCTTTTGAAACAACCGACCAATAATTGAAAACATAAACAATTTTCTGAAGCTCTGGAACAAAATTTGAAAACACAAACAAATTTTTGAAAATCAATCATTTTTTGAAAATATGAACATTTGTGAAAAAGAGAACATTTTTTAAAAAAGAAAAGAAAAATAAAAAACGAAAAAGAAACAATAAACAAAAAACTAAACAGGAAAAAAGGAAAATAAAAAACGGTTTAGGAACCTTTTAGAAGGTTCCCAAAATCAGAAAAAAAAACCAGCTGGGAACCCTCAGAAGGTTCCCAAAACTGGGACGTGAAAGATTTACGTGATGGGCCGGCCCAAATCGTTAGCTCGGGTCGCTCGTAGGTGCGTTCGCTCGACAGTTTGACGCAGAGAGCGTCATATAGGAAATTCCGTTCACCATGACCTAGATCGAGCGAAACTGCACCTTTCGAAAAACAAGGGTTTGGGGAGAAGTAGCCGCCGCACACACCGCGCCCCAGCCCCGCCGCTCTCGAGTCTGCCGCCGCGCGGCCACCCGCCGGTCCAGGTCCGCCAGGAGGTCGGCGAGAGTCCCTATCTTCTCCCGCTCCGCGCTACCGCCGTCCGTGCTGCCCTCCAGCGCTCGCAATGTGAGCCGCGGCCGCCACCCCCCCCCCCCCCCCCCCCCCCCCCCCGCTCTTTCCCATCTAGTAACAGTTTAGCCTTTACTACACCCTGATTATTCGCAACATCTCAATGAAACTTGCATTGAGCTGTAGATACACAATGTCATAAGAAAATGTGAAATTTTACAGAAAGTGTACGGGTGGTCCCTACATCTTATAAGTTATAAGTGTTCAGATTAAGCAAAGATATACTCCCTCCGTTCGGAATTACTTGTCTCGGATATGGATGTATCTAGAACTAAAATACGTCTAGATACATCCATTTCCGCGACAAGTAATTCCGAACGGAGGGAGTATTTAACATGCACGCTAGTGTATGAAATGCATTTACTAGTTTATGAACTTGTCTAATTAACTCCGCTCTGAAGTGAACTGGTCACTGCCACCAGCATTAAGAATCGGTCTTTTACCACCCAGAAACTCTATAGAAAAATCTAAATTTTTGGCGCCATCTTAGCACTATGTTTTTTTCTGTTCATCAGTAATTAAATGGTTTCCATTCCATTTTCTTTTCATGGTCTTGTTTTAATATCTTTATGGATGCTCCTGGTTGATCACTTTATTTATTATTCCTTGTTTACCATGTCATGACCTTTTTTACAGAGTTTATTAAATGGAGCAAATATTCCGAGTTGTTTCTGAGAAGGTCTCTAGCTCTGTTGTGATTGTTCGACAGCATCCATATGGTCGATATTGTGTTGGTTCTGTAGTTTCCCCTCCATCAAATACCAATACAACAGCAATAATGACATCCTCGCGTTTGAGTGAAGAAAGCGGTAGAATCTTTGTTCACTTCAATGACAACACTGAACTGGAAGCAAGGAGATTAGTGTCTGCAGATCGATTCACTTTGCTAGAAGTTGACTACAAAGCTGGTTGCAGTATGATTGAATTTAGTGAAATAGATGTTAATCAACCCTCAGATGCTTTTATTCTCGCTCCTAACTCGAAATCCTGTTTATCACATATCCCAGCATTTGTGGTACAGCCTTCGTGTGCTGCGAGGGATGCCAAAATGAATAACATTGAAGGATCTGAGAATTACTTTTTGGTCTTATGTCGCTCTGGGAACTTGCTTAACGTAGGATATGCTATTCAGAACCAGTTAATGTCTGCTCCAGTTTTTGATTTAAACGGCAAAGTTATTGGGCTAGTGACTTCTCAGTGTGGCACGGATAAGACCAAAAATGATATGAAGATTGGACTTTTAGCCTCTCATGCTCGGGTAAGACAAGTTTCTTGCGATATCAAATCATTAAAAATGATATCTATATCTAACATGTGTGATATGATTAACAAACATGCAGAAGATTCGTGATGACCTACTAGAGGAAAGCAAGAAAGAAATGAAGGTAGCTGGGCGCTCTGAGGAAAGCAAGCAGCATGAAAAAGGAGCTGAGACTAACAGCTCCGCGGGTACAAGGTAAGAAACCTCAACACTTGTTATTTTGCAACATTGTGGTATATGACTATCTCAGGTTTCTTTTGCCAAAATAAATAGAGAAAAACTTGAATCTTGTAGTGGCACTTTGTGGTGTAAGTTAGATGAAGTGTCCAAAAATCACCCTAGGTTGAAAGCAGAAAATATCTATAACTGATCTAATATCTGATCGATGTCGTATTTATGTCACTAAAAGCTGGGGTGTGCCTTGGCGCGCTTCCTGGGCGAGCCATGTCTGCCACCTATGTAAGATTTGATCAGTGCCCTTTTTCTCCATTCACCACCAGCCAGCAGAGAAGAAGAGAGAGAGACTAGTGGAGCCCTGTTACCCTACATGATTTAGCGAGCTTTTTGGTGGTGATCTGTACGCCAGGTTGTCGGGCACCACGTTTAATTTGATCAAACTATTTGGCTGGGCCTGAACAGCTCACGCATTTATTTATGGGATTTTTATTGAGAAAAATTATGGGAATACAAAGTCACATGTTCTATTCAAATAGTACAATAATTTCTCAAAGTCAAATGTACGACTGGAATTTCTGATAATAGCATGAATAAATCACATCATGTACATAAAAAACTTTTAATCCTGCTATCATGGCCATATTTAGGTACATGACCCACAACAGAGTTGGTGGGAGACAAATGACACCACAGAACTTGCCAACATAATCTGTGCAAACTAAACACAGATGATGTATACAAAGGATAAGTCAACAAATACGGAACATATACAAAGAGTAATCGTCGAGAAAATGCAGATGGGTAACCCTTTGCATGAAGGGTTTCGGTGGCAACAATTCCTGTCGCTGAAACCAGCGATCTTTTATATTAGAAAGCACATTGGTTAATGAAAACAAACAGAGAAGAGTTTGCTGAACTGAAAGTCTTAGTGCATGGCAATCAATCATACTAATACACAAAAGGAAAAGTATAGCACATTGCAATAGAAAGATCTAATCACTCCGTTGAAACCCAAACTGCTAGCTGAGCCCACTATCAACATGAACAAACACCTGGCGACTCTCAAGTCACCTGTCACTAGAAGTGGAGTAATTCAGAATTTCAGACATATATATGCTTGTACCCCTACAAGCATTTCTCAAGGTTAAAGAACAATATTGACACAAAAGTAAACCGTTATAGCCTTTTGTACTACACAGTACAATGCGTGCATGGTGGGACTGGGAGTCAAGCTTTATAAAAAACAAAGTAATATCAAGACAATTTGTTCAAATCACGTTCATAACCCAATCAATCTCATTTGTTTTTAACTGAAGTTATCCAAGCAACTGTAGGTCTGTAATCTGTAGGGAACCAAATTTATGAGCATTTACGCTTCTACGTGTGTGATGAGTGATGGCTATTATCTCATCCTAATGTTCTGGTATGATACCCAATTAAGCAGGGCCATATGGAAGGTATCTGGGGGGCTGCAGAACAAGTCATGCTATCTCCTGTATGACAAACTTGATGGTCCTTTGGACCAAGTTTTTTTAGTAAAATCACATCTGCCTTAACATCTTAATAATGAAACCAAGGGATGGGGCAAAATTTGGCAGTGAAATCATACGTTATCAATAAGTAGCGTTAGATGCTTTTATCAACGTCAATGCCAGGTGTTTTCAGTTAGCATCCCATTTATTCAACCGAAATAGTGGCTTTGGTTGGTCATATTCTAAAACAAACAATAATTGATCGTAGGAGGAAATTTGATGTCTTAACATGACCAGGGGAATAACGAGAGTACTTCTGATTTTTCAGTTTGGTGCTTCTTTTGTGAAGATTGCAGGGTTACTGATTGTTTGTTCAGGAACATTTATACAACCCCCAAAGTTTCTTTGCTGACATATGAACAAAAGCATACATGCACACACAATTTCAGGATAAGATATTGGCGGTTCTTCGAAAAGTAATCTGGGAAAGTTCTGGACGCAAAATCATCTGCTTTGAGTTTTGTGTCGTTCCATCCGGAAAAGCATGTCCATTTGTAGCCCAACAATTGGCAATCAAATTCATTCAGGGGTTTTACTGATTCTCCATGATGTTTAGGTACACATGATTGGAGAGTATCTCCTTCTCTGTTAAATGGAAAAACTAAACTGGAACTTTCAAGTTAGAAAACCAAACTTGCTGAAAGGAAACAACCAACCTGTGTACATCTGACTTGTATCAGAGGAATTTTAAGAAAAAAGACATCCAATATATCATATGACATGATAAATAGGAGACAGTTTAAGCTTATATATTCTGCTGGAGCGTAGGCATGTTAAGGAGGTGCAAAATTCCAACGGCACATGAGCATAGGTAGTTTGTCTAGGATTCATAGTTGCTAGCTTCAATTATGGGAACTGGAACCACAAAATAGTGAAATTGATCAGAATCCTAAGGTACCTGGCATTGAACTATTTTAGGAGTTCTACTCTTACCTGAACCACAAAAGAACTTTATAAGCACAGGCAGCCCTTGCGCTTGGCAAAATTATGAATATATACCTAACTGAAACAGTCTTCAAAACTGCATCCCTTCTCTTCCTTTGCCGCTACTGTCGCAGCCAGAACAGCGGTGCTCGTAACCGAGGCCCTCCTCATTGTGGTACTGTGCCGCCACCGTCGCCATCGCCTGGGTGAAGGGCGTCGATCTAGGAGGAGGGGAGAAAGTTGCACTGGCAAAGAGGGATAGGCAGAGGAGTGGGAGAGGAGATGCCATGCCCAGTGAGAGAGAAAGAGGAGACAAGAACGTGCTTGTGAGGCTCGATACACAGATTTCCACCAATGGGAGAGTAGAAGAAAAAGCCCAGAAGCTTCCTTCAGTTACTTGCTGCGTTTCTCTCTCTGGTCCTGCGCCGATTAACGAGCCCCGGGGGAGGTGAGTGATCCAATATGCGCTACGGAGCTCGGAAACCCAGAGAAGTGGACCGATGGGACAGTAGGGAAAGCAAGCAGTTTTTTGCCCAATCGCTAGCACAGTAAAATGGCACGTGGACAAGTCAGTCTACGCCTCTGTTTGGCCCTTAATGGTATTAGTGATGCACATTAATAATTTTAATCACTATATGGAGAGTGAATTGCATTATAGGTCCTTCAACATCTAGGGGTGTCAAATTAGTCCTAAAACTTCAAAACTACAGATACCCCCCCCCCCCCCCCCCCCCCCCCTCTCTCTCTTAAAGTTTGCAAGTTGTTCATTGTGGGTCCTAATCTTCCCAGACCATGTCTGACATATCCTCTCATTCTCATTTGTGGTCCCCAACTCTCCTTTTTCACACACATAAGCAGCGACTGCACCCTGGAACCGGTGACCCGCAAGCCCGGTCTGCGGTCCCCTCCATCGTGCTCTCTCCTCTGCTCTGATCAACTGCACGAAAACAACACTGGAGTAATGCAACGTGTGGTGGAGCTACAAGAAGGCAGTGTCGCTTCCCTGCGAATCCATGGCTGCGTGCGACGGTAGAGCTGCAAGTCGAGCCCACTGAAGAAGCCTGGCAGCTGCGATGGACCGATGATAGGCGAGGATTGGGCCTAAGTAGAGCAGTTCATACCTAGCAGATGCATGGGTCGATGGGATCAGGGTGGAGTGGATGGAAGTGACAGCTCACTGGCGGCAGAGGCAGTGGTTGTCGGCCAGACTTGAGGAAGACACGTACAATTTGAGCAACTCAATGCACGGGACGGTGCTGGTGGCAGGATCGGATTCGCCTTGATGGTGTGGTCTTCTGGCGGACGGAGTCAGCACTAGGTGGTGTGGGGGCACATGTCCACATCAACGGCAGCAGTGACTCAAGCAGGCAGCGACACAACGAAGAAAACGGTAGGAGAGGGGAGGTCGGTGTGCCCTGTGCTGGCTGCCAATTGGGCGGCAGCAGTTGGTCTCATCTTACTCGAGGACAGGAATGGAATGAAAGAGAGGGACCGCAACTGAGAATGAGAGGCTAGCCAGATGTGTTTATGCCAAATATTATTTTATTCGGTTATCCTCGCTGAGATCCATGTGGACGTGGCAACAGTCAATGCGCCACGTTAGCAGGTTAGACGTGTTCTGGGCAGCATAGGACCCGTGATAAACAACTTGCAGACTAATTTGACACCCCTTGAACCGATTTTAGGACCTTTGGTGCATATCACTCGTATATATTTTGTACATACATGCATTTGGTGACCATTCACAAAGTAATCATGTAATCAGACACAAATATTACATTGGAATTAGATTTCTTTCTGAACCAAGAATACTGTTGCATGCGATAGGTAAAGACATGTAGGAACATGAATGCATATCAAGCTTACGGATTATGAAGTGCAATGTCTAGGATTGAATATATGTTAGTAGCACTTGTATTTTCTTTTCATAGTCGGCTGAAGCCTGTTAAATTCATGAAACTGATGGTGATATATATACTACTCCCTCCGTTCCGAATTACTTGTCTTGGATTTATCTAGATACGGATGTATCTAGCATTAAAATAAGTCTAGATACATCTGTATCTAGACAAATCCAAGACAAGTAATTCGGAACGGAGGGAGTAGAAGCCATTCCTTACACCTAAATGTTTTCCTTTTTGACGATTTTACATGTAAATGTGAAAGTCACATTATCTTTCAATGTCAAATCACATGTTGATGGACTGAACTTGAAAAAACTAACGTTCCTGTTTTTTGGTGTATTTATTGTGAGGTTGATGGTTTCATTCAAGTGTGTTGGTGTTTGTAGTCGATGCAAACATGTTTGTCCACTTGCTGTTGATGCGTAAGTCTCATCATGTTTTCTGTATTTATACAGAAAAAAGAAAAGGAAACTCATGAAGGGAGGAAAGCCAGTATGCTGATGTACGCTTGCCTTGGCGTATTCCGTAGTAAGTGTTCCGTAGTAAGTGTGGCCCCTTCATTGAAGCTGAAGCATGTTGTTGTTTTTGGTTCGTGCAGCCATGTCTACTTACGGACTTCATTGAAATCTAACCGTGATTGTGGACTTGTGCAGGAACAGAAGAAACTGATGGTGAGGGTTTAGATAGTTGGCACGCTAACAGCAGTGGGCTGATATTTCCGTTTTATCACTTCATGCAAATCTGGCAGCGATGGATGACTGTACCAGCTTCCAAGGGTGCTAGGACGAACTCATAGCCTCTTTTTGTTGGTTGACAAGCGTGTCTTGACACTCTTTTTTGTATTACCATCTTATTCAATTCTGATAGCGAGCAAAGGGCTGTCCAAACTTCCAAGTGTGCTGGGACACACGCATAGGTTTTTTGTTGTGGTGGGCAAACGTGTCTTGTCCTGACAGTGGCACCTTGGAGTTTTGTTAGCAATGGTGGTCCATTTTGGGAATCATGGTGAACCGCTAATGTCGGATTCTTGTAGGGAGATGGCAGATTTGCTAATTGGGTTTGTAACTTCTAGGAATAGCTGTTGCTAAACACTAATTTAAACTTGTTGCATGCACAAATGTTGAAACCTATTGCCTTATTCTCTCATGACTACTACTCCCTCCGTCCCATAATATAAGACGTTCTTATATTATGGGACAGAGGGAGTAGCACATAAACCACATCTTTAATGCCTTAGAAGTGTGGAGTTACAACTTGATCGTATATGTGTTCTGTCTACCAGACCCAACCTGCTACACCAGCTAGTATAGCTGCTGGAGCGTTCCTTGAAGTGAATGATGTGTATGTTTTTGTTTGCTCTGCAACTTGCTCGAGAGTTTTTGGATTGAATGCTGCAGACACAATGAAATGCAGTGTCTCTCCTCCGCTAATGCAATGCAAGTTCTTTTCTTTTTGACCTTTCTCTGGTATCTGCTGCATATTCCCAAACACTGAGCCAGAACAAGATAAACTCCAAACAAGTTTTGTTTTTTCTGGACCTCTAGCCCCAAACAGGTAAAATGGGGGCTGAATGTCTAGATGGACTGACTGGTGAAAAGCTGCATGTTCATGTCGGTTTCCGCCAAACAGACAACAAAAAGGGTGTCGTTCATACCGTCATACGGCTGGGGGGAGCAGAAGTCAACAGATCGTTTTCGACTGATCGAGTCCAGCATTGGTGGAGGAGAGATAAATAACTGAAGACTGTATATATGTTAAAAGTTGAAACTGAGCTCACGTCACCGAAGAGCAGACAACATCTCTGATAAATTACTAAAGACTAGTATATAGTACTCCCTCCGTCCCATAATATAAGAGCGTTTTTTAGAGGGAGTGCACACTTTTTTGATTTATTTTCCATGTCAAAGGAGCACGAAGAAACATCCCTTTGTTCTGGCTTTAAAACGTGCAGATGAAGTTTAAAGGAGCACGAAGAAACGTCCCTTTGTTCTTCAATCAAAACAGCCTGACCACAAATATCCAACAGATCGTTCCACATAGCCAGGGTATACCGGCAACGATACGGAAATTCAATTCGGGTGCCGGGTGCGCATGCTCCGGGCCCAAAAATAAAATTTGAAATGTAAAAACCGTCAAGACAAAAAGTTTATGTGTTTTTAGTCACATCCAAATGCTACCTGCAAATATTAAGGCAAAAAAGTTAAACATTTTGGCCCGTGTAAAAAAAATATGAAAACCAAATGTTATCCCAAATGTCATTCCAAATTTGTTTTTTCACCGACAAAACATTATTGCTCCATTTGGCATGAAAATTGTCAAGCATGTTGTGACACTAACGCTAACATCCAAAAAAATAAGAAATTTTTGAAAACATTTACTCTTTTTTTGCATTACTGTTCACCCAGGAGCATGTGCTCTCAGGAGCCACAATGCCCCTCCCGTCAACGATAGGGCTATAATCTATGTAGGCGTTGCTTGAATTTTATGGACTATCTGAAAAACAAGGAACAAAACTTGCTTTCAAAGTGTACTTCCTAACGACTCCACTAATGTTATGTTCCACGCTGGACTCGTGGACTATATGCTACAAAAAAGAGTATTGCAAAAAATGTTGTGCATGGTGTTTAGAAGACTTGCTCAAGTGATGAGTGAAATCTTCAACAAAGGGCATGGCTAGGGCCTATAGTCAAGAGGATATGCCCAGTACTCTTTCCTTTCCGGTCTACAATGCTTGAATTTGAAACTTTATCAACTACTAGGTAAATAACGATTGAGGGAATGTATCTTTTACTTTATAACACTACCCAAATTAAGTAGAGGCATTAATTTAAATTAATTACAATGTAGAGTATGCATGCTTGGCCACTGTATACCGCGATCGATCACATTTGACGTCGCCGCGCGCCGAGAGACCGAACAACCGACACGAGGAGCCACCGTCGCCACTACATAAATGGGCGGCGCGGTTGACCATGTGATGTGACCCGAGCGGCGCGCATGTGCACCGAGTCATGGACCGATCCCTCTTGCACGGGGTGTATAGCGAGCGTCGTCGGGCCACGAGGACGGCGACGTCCACGAGGCATCGGTCGTCGCTCGAGCTCATTATCACCGCACGCGCGCCGGCGCCGAGGGCGTCCACGCCGTGGCCTGCCGCCTGCCCCGATCTGCAGCAGCCATGAAGCCTCCATTATGATCTCGTAGAAAGACTCCAGCACCACCTCTCTCCCGATGCATGGACAGAGCCCCGTCGGAGTTGGCCTTCACCCACCCCTCCTCCGGCGCTTCCCATCTGCACCGATCATGTTGCGTCGGCTGTGGTGAGGTTTTCACATGAGTCCGCTTCCACTCCTCCGTTAGAGTCAGCACACGTTTTGCTATTGCATGGGGTTCCTCGATCCGCTTCCCACTTCATTCCTAGCGAGCCAAAGCGCATAAACAGCTTGAATCACCAATGATCGCTCATCATCATGGGCTTCAGCAAACCAGTCCATCAGCCATCGAGTTAGAGCACTCTGGGAATCTGCTTGACATGGTGGGGTCGCCACCCTCGTTCCCGTTTTCAAGCACAATCTCTTCCATAACAAGACCGAGTGTGGGCATTTCCCAAAAATGATGGTACAAGAGCAACTTTAATGGGGCGACCAATTTCGTCCGCTGGCGTCCGTTTGAGTCGGCGCGGACAGAAAAATTGGCCCAGCGCGCATACCCAAACGGACGCGCGTCCGCTTGGCGTCCGTCTGCCGACTCATTCCCTGCCTATTTTTGAGCCGGATGTGCGTCGGCGCGGACATGAGACGGACGCGCGCGCGCCTACTCCTCTTCCCGGGCCCGCCGGTCGGTGGCAGCCACCATCATTTTCCCACAAAAACCCTCCCGCCCGCGCGCTCCCGTCTGATGAGGACATCAATACAATTGTTACACCCACAGCCCCTGCTGCTATAAATACTGGACCAGTTACTAGAGCTCGCGCACGCCAACTAAATTACCAGGTACTTTCGTTTCTTGATAATGATTCTAATGTTCATGAGAATATGATGCTGCCTAAATTGGATACATTTATTTTGCTTACAAATGAAGGACCTAGCTTGGAGAAGGATGGACATTGGAGCAAGAACAAGCATGGAGATGATGCCATGCGCAAGGGGAACCAGAACGGAGTTACAAGTGATGATTTCAGGACTTTGAAGCCACCATAATGGGTGCATGAAGCCTTGGACGAAATATACAAGATGCCACTTCATAAATTTCGTCCCGAGGCTATTATAGGTGCTGCATCACCTTATTATTGGGCCAGGCCCATGTAATTTCGAAATACATAAGTATAGGCTATTTTTAGAGTCCGTATGTATGGGGAAACAAGAGATAGGGTTGATTTCGGACCCCTCCACCAAGGGTCACGAAATTCCCCCCTCTTCCTCCATATATACAGCCCTTAGGGCATCGTTTAGACTTTGGGTTTTGTTTAGATTAAAAGTTCGCCATAGCTGCAACTTCGCGTACTTCGTTTGTGTTCAACGACCAGACAAAGGCGTCACAGAACCCCACCTTGATCAATAAAGCTTTCATCTTATATTCGCAATATCCAGATTGCAATCTTAGTTTCTTGCTTGTTCTTCGTTTGCTCGCAGGAAACAGACCCTCGTGGTCAGGTTGATCGTGCTCCGGCGTGGTCAATAACCTCTCGGAGTTGGTTTAGCGATTGCTAAGGCACGACGTCCTCGCACGTTCGTAGTCGGATCGTCAAAGTCGACTTCCACCAAAGCGATATCCATCATCTCATCGAAAGACGGGACACCTTTGCCTCTATCAAGTGGTATCAGATTTCCAGGTTGCTCGGTGAGATTTTACAGTTTTTCGTAGTTTAGATCGAGTCTGTTCTTCATACCTACAGTCCACGAAAAAGCCACAAAAAAATTAGGGTTAGTTCATCATATCCGAACCAATCTGAGTCTTTGCATAATCTTTTTAGGGTTTTGCTTTGTTGAATTTGCGGTTGCATCGTCCTGTCTAGTTGCTGGTCTTAGAGTCTAGTCTTTTAGAGTTTCGAGTTCTGGTCATAAGTTGTCACGCCGCCGCCGCACCATCATCATCGCCCCTGCCATCTACCACCGCCGCTTATCCGCCACCGCTTCGAATCTGTATCCATATACCACCACCGCTGTCATATACCACCACCGCTGCCATCTACTACCATATATCCACCACCAATCCGAGTTCTTGTCATATTAGGTTTGTTTTCGAGATCCATCTAGATTCCGATTCGTGTTTCCTTGCCGGAGTAGGTTTCGGAAAAAAAAAGAAAGAAAGAAGAGTCCGGAAACCACCCTCCGTTTAGGCCCAAAATTTTTCGAAAACGCATTTTTCGAAAAAAAAATCTGGCTATCCTATTTTTAGGTGTTTCTGAGTGTTTTGAGACAGGTGCCATTATAGGAAGTTTTTTTGACCCGTTTCCAGTTTTTGGGTCCGGGCAGTCGAAAAAAAAATTTGGTCGAAAAAGATTTCGTGCCCATCCTGTCAGTTTGACCTAGGAAGAGTTTTGAGACACTCGCCATTATAGTGATTTTTCGAAAAAAAAGCAGCGCAAAAAAAACAGCGCAAAAAAAAGAGCGAAAAAAAATCCAGAGTGTGCTTTTCCCTTGTTTACGTGCCGCGCCGTGATTTTATTGGTGTTCTAGGCTCGCGTCTCTAGCACAGTCTAGCCTAGGACCAGCACAGTACCATCGTTGAGCGTTTATTCAACTTTGCATCTCTGAATTGATTATTGCTGACCCTTTTTGCTACCATATTATAAGCCTTCCCAGCTCCACATACATCTACGTCGTGCGTTTGACTCTCCCTGTTAATCGCTCTATCCAAGCTTTGAGAGTTTTTAACTACAACGGTTGCCGATCACCGCCTGCTGCTGGGTAAGAACTGGTAAGAATTTGAGATTTGCTTGACGGATTTGTGACACCCACCACCACCTCTTGTTAGTAGTCCGTAGAATCATATTCTTGTGTATTTCTATTGCTGCTAACCATGCCAGGATCACAAGCCGACGAGACTGACTGGGAGAACATGACGAATAAGGATTTGCATGATAAATTTCAGCAAATGATGAGTGGACAGGTGCAAGATGTGCTAAACAGATTTGAAGAGGCCATGGAGAAGATAGATGGCATGGAGAAGACGTTCGAAACAAAGCTCGATAACAAGTTTAATGAATTGCTCGCGCGTCTTCCACCACCACCACCTGCTGCACCTAACGCACCTCTCCAACAACAACAACAACGACTACCTCCACGCCGCGCAACAGATCTCCGCAGAGCGAGCCGTGTTCCTCTTGCGTTTGGCCAAACTATTGGTGCTGTTGTTGATACTTCTGTGGCTCCTGCTGCTGATGCGGAGGAGGATGATTATGTGGGAGATTACGAGGATGAGGTTGCTCAAAATCAGAACTACGTGCAACCACCTGCACCACAACCACCAGGTCGTCCACATGCAAATAATCACAATGGTAGGGCTTTCCCTCAGGTACGAGATCATGACCATCTTCCTAAACTGAAATTGAATATTTCACCTTTCGAGGGTAGATATGTTTCTGATATATATCTTACTTGGGAGTTAGAAACTGAACAACGATTTACATGTTTACAATATCCCGAGGAGAGACGGGTTACCGCTGCTGTTTGTGCTTTCACTAGTTTTGCATGTGTATGGTGGTCTGAACATTGTAGATTATATCCTATTCCAACTACTTGGGATGCTTTGAAAACTGCTATGCGTACTCGTTGGGTTCCACCATATTATCAACGTGAATTGCTTCAGAAATTACAGCGCTTAAGACAAGGAAAAAATTCTGTAGAAGAATATTATCAGGAATTACAAACTGGCATGATTAGATGTGGTATTGTTGAGGAGAATGAAGCTATGCTTGCACATTTTCTGGGTGGATTAAATAGAGAGATTCAGACCATTCTAGACTATAAGGAGTATACTAATATCACTCGTTTATTCCATCTTGCTTGTAAAGCTGAACGTGAAGTGCAGGATCGACAAGCATTGGCGCGAACTAACTTTTCTGCAGGCCGACCTTCATCATGGACACCGCGTGCATCTTCTACTTCAACTGCACCAGCACCTCAATCAGGTGTCTTCTCCAGTCGTGATATAAGAAAACAGGCACAACCACCATTATCTGCCAAGAGCGCACCTGCTGGGCCTGCACAGAGTTCTGCTTCTTCCATGGCATCAACAGGGCACACAAGTGATATTATTTGTCGTCGTTGTAAGGGAGGAGGTCATTATGCGAGAGAATGCAAATCTCCGCGTGTGATGATTGCTACCGCGGATGGTGGATATGAGTCCGCTAGTGACTATGATGAGGAGACTTTGGCTCTTATTACACGTGAAGAACATGGTGGAGATGATTCTGATCATGAGACGCAATACATGGCTCCTGAAGACGCTGACAGGTATGAATGTTTAGTTGCTCAACATGTTTTGAGTGTGCAGGTCACACAAGCTGAGCAAAATCAGAGGCACAATTTGTTCCATACCAAGGGAGTTGTGAAAGAACGTTCTGTGCGCGTCATCATAGATGGAGGGAGCTGCAACAACTTGGCTAGCATGGAGATGGTGGAGAAGCTTTCTCTCACCACAAGACCACATCCACATCCTTACTACATCCAATGGTTCAACAACAGCGGCAAGGTTAAGGTAACACGTACTGTTCGTGTGCATTTTAGTATCTCTACATATGCTGATTATGTTGATTGTGATGTGGTACCTATGCAAGCATGTTCCTTATTACTTGGTAGACCATGGCAATTTGATAAAAATTCTGTACACCATGGTAGAAACAATCACTATACTCTTGTTCATAAGGATAAAAATATTACTTTGCTTCCTATGACTCCTGATTCCATTTTGAAAGATGATATTAATAGAGCTAATAAAGCAAAACAGGAGACGAATAAGAGTGAAAATCAGATTGTGGCAAAAGAATTTGAGCAACAAATGAAGCCTAATAATAAACCATCTAGTGTTGTTTCTGAAATTAAATTGAAAAGTGCATGTTTATTTGCCACCAAATCTGATATTGATGAGCTAGATTTCAGCAAATCTGTTTGCTATGCTTTTGTGTGCAAAGAGGCATTATTTTCATTCGAGGACGTGCCTTCCTCTTTGCCTCCTGCTGTCACTAACATTTTGCAGGAGTTCGCTGACGTCTTTCCACAAGACGTGCCACCGGGATTACCGCCTATTCGAGGGATTGAGCATCAGATTGACTTAATTCCCGGTGCTTCACTGCCAAACCGTGCACCATACCGTACCAATCCAGAGGAGACGAAGGAGATTATGCGTCAAGTACAAGAGCTTCTCGACAAAGGTTATATACGCGAATCCCTTAGTCCTTGTGCTGTTCCTATTATTCTAGTGCCGAAAAAGGATGGTACATCACGTATGTGTGTTGATTGTAGAGGCATTAATAATATTACTATTCGTTATCGTCATCCTATTCCTAGGCTAGATGATATGCTTGATGAATTGAGTGGCTCTGCAATATTCTCTAAAGTTGATTTGCGTAGTGGATACCATCAAATTCATATGAAATTGGGAGATGAATGGAAAACAGCATTCAAAACTAAGTTTGGATTATATGAGTGGTTAGTCATGCCTTTTGGGTTAACTAATGCACCTAGTACTTTCATGAGATTAATGAACGAAGTTTTACGTGCTTTCATTGGACGATTTGTGGTAGTTTACTTTGATGACATATTGATTTATAGCAGATCTTTGGAAGAACATTTGGAACATTTATGTGCTGTTTTTATTGCTCTACATGATGCACGTTTGTTTGGTAACCTTGGGAAGTGCACCTTTTGCACCGACCAAGTATCATTTCTTGGCTATGTTGTTACTCCACAGGGAATTGAAGTTGATAAAGCCAAAATTGAAGCTATTGAGAGTTGGCCGCAACCCAAAACGGTCACACAAGTGAGGAGTTTTCTTGGCCTCGCTGGATTCTATAGGCGTTTTGTGAGAGATTTCAGCACCATTGCTGCACCTCTCAATGAGCTTACAAAGAAAGATGTGCCTTTTCTTTGGGGTACCGCACAGAAAGAAGCCTTCTCGGTATTGAAAGATAAGTTGACACATGCTCCTTTACTCCAACTTCCTGATTTTAATAAGACTTTTGAGCTTGAATGTGATGCTAGTGGAATTGGATTAGGCGGTGTGTTATTACAAGATGGCAAACCTGTTGCATACTTTTCTGAAAAATTGAGTGGGCCTAGTATGAATTATTCTACTTATGATAAAGAATTATATGCTCTTGTTCGGACTTTAGAAACATGGCAACATTATTTATGGCCCAAAGAATTTTTTATACATTCTGATCATGAATCTTTGAAACATATTAAAAGTCAAGCTAAACTGAATCGTAAACATGCTAAATGGGTTGAATTCATTGAGACTTTTCCTTATGTCATTAAACACAAGAAGGGAAAAGAAAATGTTATTGCTGATGCATTGTCTCGCCGCTATACTATGCTTTCACAACTTGACTTCAAAATATTTGGTTTGGAGACCATCAAAGATCAATATGTGCATGATGCTGATTTTAAAGATGTAATGCAGAATTGTAAAGAAGGAAGAATGTGGAACAAGTTCGTCGTTAACGATGGATTTGTTTTTCGTGCTAACAAGCTATGCATTCCAGCTAGCTCCGTTTGTCTTTTGTTGTTGCAGGAGGCGCATGGAGGAGGATTAATGGGACACTTTGGCGTGAAGAAGACGGAGGACGTACTTGCTACACATTTCTTTTGGCCAAAGATGAGACGGGATGTTGAGCGTTTTATTGCTCGCTGCACTACATGTCAAAAAGCTAAGTCACGACTCAATCCTCATGGTTTATATATGCCTTTGCATGTACCTAGTGTTCCTTGGGAGGATATATCTATGGATTTTGTTTTAGGTTTACCTCGAACAAAGAAGGGGAGGGATAGCATATTTGTTGCCGTGGATAGATTCACGAAAATGGCACACTTTATACCATGTCATAAAAGCGATGATGCTGTTAATATTGCTGATTTGTTCTTTCGTGAAATTATTCGCTTGCATGGTGTGCCAAATACTATTGTTTCAGATCGTGATACTAAATTTCTTAGCCACTTTTGGAGATGTTTATGGGCTAAGTTGGGGACTAAACTGCTTTTTAGTACTACTTGTCACCCCCAAACTGATGGACAAACTGAAGTAGTCAACAGAACGTTGTCTACTATGCTTAGGGCTGTTTTGAAGAATAATAAGAAAATGTGGGAGGAATGCTTGCCTCATATTGAATTTGCTTATAATCGTTCATTGCATTCTAGTACTAAGATGTGCCCTTTTGAAGTTGTGTATGGTTTCCTACCTCGTGCACCTATTGATTTGTTGCCTCTTCCATCTTCGGAGAAGGTTAATTTTGATGCTAAACAATGTGCTGAATTGATTTTAAAAATGCATGAGTTAACTAAGGAAAACATTGAGCGTATGAATGCTAAATATGAACTTGCTGGAGATAAGGGTAGAAAACATGTTGTGTTTGCACCTGGAGATCTTGTTTGGTTACATTTGCGTAAGGATAGATTTCCGTATTTGCGCAAATCAAAGTTAATGCCACGTGCTAATGGTCCCTTTAAGGTGTTAGAGAAAATAAATGATAATGCATATAAACTTGAGCTGCCTGCAGATTTTGGGGTTAGTCCCACTTTTAACATTGTAGATTTGAAGCCTTATTTGGGTGAGGAAGATGAACTTCTGTCGAGGACGACTTTATTTCAAGAAGGGGAGGATGATGAGGACATCAATACAATTGTTACACCCACAGCCCCTGCTGCTATAAATACTGGACCAATTACTAGAGCTCGCGCACGCCAACTAAATTACCAGGTACTTTTGTTTCTTGGTAATGATTCTAATGTTCATGAGAATATGATGCTGCCTAAATTGGATACATTTGTTTTGCTTACAAATGAAGGACCTAGCTTGGAGAAGGATGGACATTGGAGCAAGAACAAGCATGGAGATGATGCCATGCGCAAGGGGAACCAGAACGGAGTTACAAGTGATGATTTCAGGACTTTGAAGCCACCATAATGGGTGCATGAAGCCTTGGACGAAATATACAAGATGCCACTTCATAAATTTCGTCCCGAGGCTATTATAGGTGCTGCGTCACCTTATTATTGGGCCAGGCCCATGTAATTTCGAAATACATAAGTATAGGCTATTTTTAGAGTCCGTATGTGTGGGGAAACAAGAGATAGGGTTGATTTCGGACCCCTCCACCAAGGGTCACGAAATTCCCCCCTCTTCCTCCATATATACAGCCCTTAGGGCATCGTTTAGACTTTGGGTTTTGTTTAGATTAAAAGTTCGCCATAGCTGCAACTTCGCGTACTTCGTTTGTGTTCAACGACCAGACAAAGGCGTCACAGAACCCCACCTTGATCAATAAAGCTTTCATCTTATATTCGCAATATCCAGATTGCAATCTTAGTTTCTTGCTTGTTCTTCGTTTGCTCGCAGGAAACAGGCCCTCGTGGTCAGGTTGATCGTGCTCCGGCGTGGTCAATAACCTCTCGGAGTTGGTTTAGCGATTGCTAAGGCGCGACGTCCTCGCACGTTCGTAGTCGGATCGTCAAAGTCGACTTCCACCAAAGCGATATCCATCATCTCATCGAAAGACGGGACACCTTTGCCTCTACCACCGTCCCACACCCCGCCATGGAGGACGCCATCGACCTTGACGCCGCCGCCGGCCTCGCCTCGTCCGGTGCCCCCGCCCCCGCCGGGAAAGATAAGCCTCGTGCCCCGCGCAAGACCGCTGTCGTGGCCAAGCCAAAGAAGCCACTGACGCCCGCACAACGGGCAAGGGAGTCGGCCAAGAGAAAGGACCGGAGGCACGCCGCGAACGCGAGAGATGAGGCCGCCGCGCAGGCCGCCGTCGCCGCCGCGCAAGCCGCCATCGCCGCCGCCGCACAGCAGGTCACCAACGCCCGCGTCGCGGCGACAACGAGGGAGGCGCTCTACATGCTAGAGTTAAACCCTGGCCAGCACGGCCTCCTCAACGCCGCAGTCGCCGTGACCAGCATCGGCTCATCGGCGTTTCCTCGGATGGTGCTGCCCGACTCGCCCCGCGCGTCGGCTTGCAACCCGGTGCCCGGCTTCCACGTGTACCCGCAGGCCTCCCGCCTCTTCGGGGAGTGCCAGCTGGCGAGTGCGCCAGCATGAACTGTGGTGATATTTTCTGAAGTCGGCATTGTATGTCGGCGCTGGCATGATGCCGGCATGATGAGACATGGTCGCTGGCATGATCGGCCGCGGGCCTTTTTTGTTAAAAGTTGATGCAGACATGAAATGGGTCGGCGTGTTGGGCGCACTGCCGACCCAAATGGAAAACTGAGCGGACGCTGGGCGGACGGACGACCCAAACGAACAAAAAGCGGACAAATGCGCCGTCTGTTTGAGTCGGCCCGTTGGAGTTGCTCAAAAGTCTCCTCCCGCCCACAGGCTGCACAAAACACACCGGCCTTGATACTTCTCCTGCGTAGCTCATGACCAACTGCAAGTCCATTCCTCATAATCGCCACATGTGAATTTTGGCCTTCCCTAGAGCCGCTGAATCCCATAATGCCAGCCAGCTCTTGTGGTTACTAACAGATGAGGAGGTCTCCGCTCTAGCCATTTTAGTCTTATTGAACTTCATCCGTAGGTGGTAGGCTGGTCGAACCGTGAATTGTCCATTCTTCGTGAAGTTCCAAGCAAGGCAATCCTCAACACCCGGCTCCCCCACATCGATCTGTTTGATATATCTTGCATCATCACTAGAGAACATAGCATCCACTTTCTGTTCATCCCACCTTGAACCAGACTGGTCCAGCAGGTGGCCTACTTTTGTCAGTCTCGGGACGAACTCTGCACCCAGTGGTGCCAAGCTCCCCTTCCTCGGGATCCATTGATCATGGTGAATGTTGACTTAATTGCCATCCCCGATCCTCCATACAAGGCCGGCTCGCAGCAAGTCACGCCCATGGATGATGCTTCGGAAGGTGTAAGATCCTCCCGTCGGGCAGGTTGCATTCAAGATTCCCTCATCGCTAAATTAGCGAGCCTTTACCACCCTTGCACATAAAGCTGATGGAACCTGCAGCACACAACATGCTTGTTTCGCTAAAACGGCCTGGTTGAAAGCTTCAGGATCTCGAAAGCCCATGCCTCCCACTCTCTTTGCAGCACACATCTTGTCCCAAGCAACCCAATGTACCTTCTGCTCACCATTGATCGCACCCCATCAAAATTTTGAGGAGATTGAAGACAAATTCCGGCACATCTTCTTTATGAGGTGGAAACAACTCATGGTAAACGTAGGGGTAGACTGCAGCCCGGATTTCACTAAGACCTCCCTAGCTTTCTTAGACAAGCCCTGCCCCTTCCATCCGGTGACCTTTTTCTTCGAGCTCTCTGTTACATATTTAAAAACACCATCTTTTGCTCTTCCAACCACAGTTGGTAAACTCAAGTATCTCTCACTTAAAGCTTCTGACTCAATCCCGATTGCCCTCTTGAGATCCTCCTTTTGCCTCGATGAGCACCCCTTCCCAAAGAAGATGGAGGATTTGTGAATGTTCACTTTTTGCCTAGAAGCTACCTCGTACACACTCAAGATAGGCTTCAGCTTCTCAAGATTATCCGTTGACCCCTGAAGAAAGACAATGCTATCGTCAGGGAACAATAGATGAGTCACTTGGGGGCCAGTGCACCCAAAGGACACCCCTTTTATAGCATTCTCCTCTTGAGCTCTTTCCAAAAGGGTCGATAAACCCTCCATGCAAAACAAGAACAAATATGGGGATAAAGGGTCCCCCTGCCGGAGACCCCTGGAAGACTAAACTTTCTAGATAAACCTCCATTGAGCTTCACTACAAAGTTTGCAGAAGTGACACATCTCATGATCATAGCTATCCAAGCAGGGTCAACTTCGAACCGAGCCAACATCTGTTCTAGAAAAGTCCACTCCACCCTATCATACGCCTTCATCATGTCCAGTTTGACAACACATAGCGGTCTCTTCCTCTTCCTCGTTTTGATCGCATGGACACACTCATAGGCCACAAGAACATTATCAGTGATAAGCCTCCCCGGCACAAAGGCGCTCTGTTCCTCAGAGATGAGAATCGGCAAGATCAACCTACCGGTTAACTACTTAGTAGTTGAAGTCTACCAAACCGGCGTTTCTTCCATGGTCGATCGACACTTTGCTTACACCGCACGTATGTGCTCCTGTCTGTCTAGATCGTCCTCTGGTCCTGCCGATTCCTCGGTGAATCTACTGCTCTGAACTCACTCTTGCTGGTTCACATTTATGCAACGTTTCTATGTTCTGAACTGAACTTTGCTGGATGGATCTCAGATGTCTGGGTCCATCAAGCAACGCTCCTGCTGCTGCTCCTGCAGAAGCTACACGACAACTCCTTCTCTACAAGATTCTTTTCCAGGGTAAATGTGAGGCTTGATCAAATTTGACGTACGTAGTACTCCTTACTACAGTAGTTTCTCCTCCTGTTTTATTGTGTGTCTCATTTGAAGTTCCATCCATGAGTCTATCTGTGTAAGACTTGATCATAATGGTATTATTTGTGTAAGATTTTATCATCATGTATGGATGTGTACTTGTGATGTGAGTTCTTTGTCTTCATGAGCATTGATTTAGGTTGATTCTAGATGTTATATTGTTTTAGATATGAACTCTATTCTAGTTGGTATGGTTGTGTTAAGATCAACCCTAGTTCATATTTGATTTGAATGTTTCTTTTTGATATGATGCATGTTGGAGGCATTTGTTGTGATAGATGATGCATGTTCCTATGCTATGATGCAAGTATTGGATGTAGTGTATGATGAATATTGGAGATGAATATTGGAGCTATTTGTTATATGTAGGGTATGAATCCTCAAGATGAACCTAGTTCATATTTTTTTGTTATCAAAAAAATTATTATATGATGAATATTGGAGATATTTGTTGCATGTAGTGTATGTTAGATGATGGAAATACTGGATTTTGTCGGGGTAAAAATGGTGAACCCCTCAAGATGAACCCTAGTTCATGTTTTTTGTTTTTGAAGAAAATATGAGATGACGCATGTGGGATGTTGTTGGAGAAATATGTGATATGATGCATTTGAACCTTGATGAGCCTTTGTTATGTGTATGCTTATGTTTATGCAATTTTTTTAGGAGGCCACCTCTTGCGGATAACATTGGCATCAAATATGTTTAGGTCTGCAACAGTGGCGCAACCATCGCCCATTCATCTCCAACATGACCCGTCCGCCTTGCCACTTTCGTACGTGTACGAGTCCTTCCCCGAGCTTCTGCAGCCGGTGGGAGCTTTTTCAGAGGAGTTCCTACAGGCGACGAGGGCAGTGCGGTGGCACGAGAGGGCAGAACGAATCACCGACGATGTGAAGTGTTGGTCGCAGAGTGTGAAGGAGTTGAAGAGAGTGACTGCAGAGATGGAGGGAGATCCAACTATCTGCCGTGAACGCCGGAAGGGACCATTGAAGTTGCCAAGCAGCACTCCAACTAGGAGCTGCGCAATTTGGGCCGGAGGATCTACTTCGAGAGCAATGCGGAGGAGAGAGCCAGGATGTCGCCCCCAAGTGCATCGGCGTTCAATATCATCAGCTGGGAAAGGGCGGAGGCGAAAACTCCAGCGGGCAAGGCAAGGTGGGAGTGCTTGAACGGTCGGATGCCGACCAGCGTTCCGCCTCCGCCTGAACCGGTGGATCCGCTGTCGTATCTGTCTCCACGGCCAGGCCTAACATACGAGGGGGGAGGTTTACCCGCCTTATAAACTTGTCTTATGCATCTATGTGTTAGTTGGGGTTGTCAAACTATGTGGACAAATTTGCTATTTACTAACTATTTCCTACTTACGAATCTATGTGTAAACTGTTTGATATTTGCTATGTGGAACCTTTATTAATATGTGAGCTCATATTTTGCTATTTGTGAAACTATGTGAAACTTGTGACAAAACAAACAATTAATAAAACTTGTAAAAACCAAAACCCACAGGACCCTACCGCCAAGACCTGCAACGGTAGGGTAAGTCAACCTACCGCCAAGACCTGCAACGGTAGGGTGTTGCGCTTGCCGTTAGGTAACGGCAGTGGGCCGTCCATGCAACCGCCAGAAGCCCTGGCGGTAGCCTGCGTGACCCTACCACCGAGCCTTTTGGCGGCAACAAAAGGATCAGATGTCGAATTTTTTTTAAGAAAGGTCAGATTCCGATTTTATATCACAAAAGGGTCGAAACACGAAATTTGGCCACCCAGCGCCAGACCCGCCCGCCGCGCTCGGATTCATACGCCAGCCATTCGCTCGGCTCGCACGGTGAAGGATCGACCTCTGTCGGCCCGTCAGTCGTCGTTGGTGCGCGTCGCGGCAGGCTGCCAGGTGCCACCGCCGTCAAGGCCGCCTTAAATACGGCGACCGATCGGGTCACAGCCCACGTCGCCGCGCAAACGCTTGCGCGCGGAAAACATAATGGCATAATGGCCGGCGCGGTTGACTACGTGCGTGCGAGTGCGCGCCGTACGAAGTGGCTGACCAGCGCGCCGATCCAAGCGGCCGGCGCGCATGTGCCCGGCTGCATGCACGCATCCATGGACCGATCCATCTTGCACGGGATGCACAGCGAGTGGCACACGGTGGTTCGGGCCACGAGGACGACGGGGCATCGGCCGCCGCGAGCGTACGTGGGTGCTCATCATCACCGCACGCGCGCCGGCGCCAAGGGCGAGATGCGATCACGCAGACATCCGGCCGGGCGTCGACGCCGTAGGCCTGCCGTGCCGCCTGCCCCGATCCGCCCGCGAACAGATGCTGGGGCCTGGGGTGGACGGACCGGCAATGCTACAGGTATGAGAGTTTTACAAAAGTTTTACAGGCTGGGCTCAGGTGGGACGTGTTGATTGACGATTAAGATAAGTGGGCCCCATCCTGAAAATCAGGGGGAAATTAGTGAGGAGAGAGGTCAGTCCATTAAACCTTGTAAAAAGTCTTTGTAAGTCTAGCATTTTTATGGACGGAATGGTCAATTGCGGGCCGGTGTTTCTTCCACGGCCGGGTCGACACTTCGCTTAGGCCGCACGTACGCTCCTGTCTAAGGGTCTGTTTGGTTCTAGGCCTAGCATTGTCACGCTTTATCACACATTTTTGTCAAGCTTGCCTAAGGTTAGTTCATCAAAATAAGAGCCACAAATTGACAAGCCTAAAGGAATCTTGCCACATTTTTTGTGTGTATGCCATGTAGGATCCAAATATGGCTTGCCTAAGGTGTAGATTGAACCAAACACTCACCTAAGTTAGTCAAACTTGCCTAATTTTAGATGTGGCAACCTTTGGCAAAGTTAGTCACAAACCAAATAACCCCTAAGATAGATCGTCCTCCGGTGAATCTTGCACTACTGCGGTTCTGAACTCAGTCTTGCTGGTTCACATTCATGCAACGTTTTCTCTGCTCTGAACCGAGCGTGGCTGGATGGATCTCGGGTGCCCGGGTCCATCAAGCAACGCTGCTGCTCTCTCCTGCAGAAGCTACACCACGGCTCCTTGGCAAGATTCCTTCCCAGGGTAAATGTGAGGCTTGATCAAATTCGACGTACGTAGTGCTACAGTAGTTTCTCCTCCTGTTTTATTGTGTGGACTATAGCAGCAATGCTCCTACTGATGGAGTGGAGTGAGTGATGGGGGCATTGATGGAGCAAGGCAGTGCCCACTAAACGGCCACTGGTCTCCACTAAGGCATGCCTGCCACCCATCTCATCTCCTCTCCCCTCTCCTCCCTCGCGAGGCCATAAATGTCTGCGCCATGCCAATTAATGTCCACAGCTGAAGAAATACAGTGTCTCTGCTCTCTGTATGCGTGACCACACAACCTTCTCTCTCTCTCTCTCTGTTCGTCCCTCTTCCTTCATGGCCGGCCCCCCGTGCCTTGCCATGGCAGCAACCCGTCATGGCGCCGTCCCGTCTGCTCGCTCGGCGGTCAGGATCGGCCGCCATGAAGGCTCCTTCCATGAATGCCTCCGGCGTGCATAATCAGGAAGCAAATCGCTTTGCCATGCACCAGCATTCCAGCAAGCAGCTTCCTGCACGTACGCGCGCGTAACTCATGATAAGGATGTCGACGAGTACGGCCGGCCGGTGCTTTCACTCGGGCCGATCGGTCGTCTCCCTCCCTCGGATGCGTGCTTGCAACAGTGGCCTCATTCATGCGCGCGTGAGCAGAGTCAAAGCAAAGAGGTTTATGAAGCAATGCACGGCTGGTTAATTGATGCGCTGCAGCATCCATCCATGGTCCATCACATATCGCATCGGCTAGCGTTGTGTCAGTGCGGTTGTATGGCTCTGGCTTTTCGATCAGATCGGATCAGAAGCCCTCAAGTTTATACTAGTACTTGGCTTCTGACGCGGTTAAAATGGATGGAAATGGATTAATGGACTGATCGAGCAACGAACGAGCCACAAGACACATGTGTAAGCAGAGCCAAAGAAAATGGTGATTTTTCTTAGAAAAGGAGGGTCACCCCGGCCTCTGCATGATGCATGCAGCCCCAAAAAGAAAATGGTGATGAGCCGCTAGCTATCTGACACGGGAAGGATCGATCATGGCTTCTACTGAAGCCCTAGTAGAGCTATGTTCATTCATATGTCCATCTCCATCTAAACCACCTAGCGATTTCAAGAAAGGAAGAGCGGGCAGAAGGTACGGTGGTCACTTACACAAGCTTAGACAGAGGAACTTGCGATCAAAATTCCCTTCTACAACCAGACTGATCTCATCATATAGCTACTGAACCTCGGAATCTTTCCTCGTCTTCTTGATCTTCAAAACCTGGCAACCGCGAGCTCACGCCTCGCCGCCTAGTGCTCTGCAGGTGCTGCCGGGTCGTTCCGGTCATCATCATGGTCATCCTTGGTGGCCGCGGCCGGCTGCGGCGGCGAAGGCGGCGCGGAGCACACCGGGATCACCGACCGCACGCTCACTGCCATCGCCGGCGAGTGGAATCCGCCCGCGGCGAAGTATCTTGGCGCCGCGCCGGCGTGGTGGTACGCCGGGACGTGCGGGTAGTAGCACGGCGCCGACGGCATTGCCTCTTCTCTGTTCGTCACCATGGCCCTCTCCAGCATCTGCACCAACCCGGCCGCATCGATCCTCCTCTGCCGCTCCAGCTCGCCGCCGTGACGGGAGGTGGACGGCGCCGGTCGCTGCAGCATGTGCAGCGGAGGCAGTATCCTGGGGCCGGCCGACTGCGGCTGCGGCTGCACGTGGCGCGTCCTCGGATGTGCGGCATGGGAGCTCAGAGGCAGCCATTGGTGTCTGTAGAGCGACGGGTTCGGAGCAGAGGAAGAAGATGAGCCGGCGAGGCAGTGCTGCTTCGGTAAGGGCGAGGACGCCGCATTGCCATCGCAGCGTTGCTTCAGGGTGGCGAGCACTCTGGCGACGACCACGTGCTCCTGCTCCTCGCCGACACAGCCGTTGCCGGGCTCCTTGCGCGCCTCCGGCACTGCAGCAGGAACCGTGGGACCATTGGTTAGCTGTGATCTACCAAGATCCGGTGGTATTGAGATTTGGGAGGGCTGTGGTGAACTGCTTACTCTGCTTAAGGGCGGACCAGGCGGTCATGGCAGCGTTCTTCTCCGCCTGCTTCTTGGTCCTGGCGGCGTCGCCGGCGAAGCTGAGGCCAGCGAGCTCCACGCTGGAGGCGAAGACCGGCGAGTGGCCCGGGCCGGAGCGCACGGTGGTGTAGGCCGGCAGCTTCAGCCCCGCCCGGTGCGCTGTCTCCTGCAGCAGGTTCTTGTACACCCCGGTCTCGTCCTGCGCGCCAATGGCATCAACGACACACCAACCAACACAGTCGAGTTTGAGTACACCACTGGCATCATCAACGACACATGCAGAGCAAGCAAGCGCATCGAGGAGGGGCAGAAGAAGAAGCAGAGGGATGACGATGGTTGGCTTACGAGGACTCTGGCGGTGAGGTAGGTGGATGGCCCGCGGGTGGAGAGGCGGGCGAGCGCGACCTCGGCGGCGGCGTGCTCGGCCTGGCGGAGCGTGGTGCAGCAGGTGGGCCCGTGGAAGGTCTCGCCGTTGAAGGTGACGGTGGCCTTGAAGCGGGGCGCATGGTCGGGCCCCTCCCGCGTGCACACGTACGACGGCAGGCTGAAGCAGCTCCTCTGCGCCAGCTCCTGCAGCTGGTTCTTGTACATCGATCCGGCCCCTTTGTCACACAGCCACCTATCTATCCCCTCCCCTCCTCCTTCACGGGATCATGGCGGCCACCGCCCACCCCAGCCGCCGCTCCAGCGCACCGCGCACGCGCACGAGATCGATCGTGGTGGCTGCGGTGGTGTTCTTGGCGAAGGAGAAGATGGGAGGGGGGTCGAGCCGGGTAGGCGAGAGTGTTTAAGCGAGGGTACAGACCTTCATCTCTCTCTCTCTCTACACTGTGGTCTGTGCCTCTGTATACTACCTCTGTCTGGACTGGGATGCAGGTGACATGCACTACGATGACATGCACGGTGACATGCGGCCCAAATTCAAATTTAAACATTGCGAAAAAATCTGAAAAAAATCATGCATGTTCACAGCACATATTAAGATAACCCCTAAAAATTTCAGATCAAAATTCGAAATATACATCGAGAAATAAAAAAGAGAAACTCAGATGTGAATAGTTTACAGGGAACTATTCAATGACAGATTTCTCTTTTTTGTTTCTCGATGTATGTTTCGAATTTTGATCTGAAATTTTTAGGAGTTATCTTAGTATGTGCTGTGAACATGCATGATTTTTTTCAGATTTTTTCGTAATGTTTAAATTTAAATTTTAGCCGCATGTCACCTGATCCCAGTCCTGTCTGGATCTGTGCGTCTTCGGTGCTCGGCTCCACCCTCCGGCAGTCCAGCTAGGGGCATAGCTAGCCAGGGTAGAGTGGATCAGTGGCGAGATGAGGCTGGGCTGGGTTGGGTGGGGGGCACAGACACCTTCTGGTATTAATGGCGGGCATTTATGGTGTTTTGCGCTGCGCAGCACGCTTACCCAGGGCGAGCCGGTCCGGTCAGGATGGCATCACGGTCTCCGACCTCTCCCTCTCCCTCTCTCTCTCTCTGCCGCTCTCTCTCTCTGCCGCAACCGGCCGGCCGGCCAGCACATGCGCGACGCTGCGGCGAGCCAGCGCCAGCGGCAACGATTCCTTCGCCCGCCTCGTGGAGTCGCGGAGGCTTGGCTCCATTTGGCACGGGGGAGAGCTGGACTGTGCTCTGCTCTGCTGCACGTACGCAGTACGCACACGTATATATTCGTTTCGTGGGTGAAACGGCGCCGCAGCGCATGGCAACGAGAGAGACTGTTGGCTGCTGCCTACTACGGTCTGCCGCCGCATGGCGCCAAGAAACTGGCGACTGCTCGTCGATCCGTCGCGGTCACTCCATGGGCGCAGCGGTGGCGATGTAGGAGGAGCCCATTTGAATATGGCAAGCGGCTTTGTTAAGTTCATTCATCTTCAAATATTCTCCTGCGGAAGCACGGCAGAGGATTTACGGCACGCAAGTGCGGGGGCGCGCGGATTGTGAACCGTTGATCTGCGCCAAGATTCACATAGTTGGGGCTTTTTTTTTTGAAATGGTCGGGGGAGGGGGGGAGGAGGCTCTATTCACGGGGTGTTTGGTTCGCGGATTTTTTAGTCCCAGAGACTAGAAAAAGTCTTAAAAAGTCCCTAGAAACCAAACAGAAGGGATTTTTTCTACAGCAACTAGAAAAAGACTCTACTGGAGAGTCTTTTTTGATTAGTCTCTGCGACTAGAAAAATCCTAAGACTTCTGAACCAAACACCCCCTCAGGTGGGGAGCCTCCCCCCCCCCCCCCCCCCACCACCACCACCACCACCGGTGACCATTTAAAAAAAATAAGTGGGTACTAAACGTTACTGTTGTCCTTATAGTGTTCTTTCTGTTCTTCTATCTCATTGTTCTCTTGAAGTACTCTCTGCTTCACTTCTTACAATACTTTCTTTCTTAGAACTGTTGTTCAAGAAGCATAGCTGTAGAGGAGAACAGATTGAAGCTATTTGCTGCTAAATAGGCAAAGAAGGCAACGACTAGAAGGCACAAGGCGAAGTATAGTGTATAGTCAGCAACACATGTTAGTCAATCATGTATTTCGCTGTGTGCGTGTTGTTCTTCCAATGCTTTCGTAAGCACATTGTCGACTATGTGCTTGTTTTTCTTCCAATGTTTTCATAAGCACAATGTCAACATAAGTCTGTTGGATATTTGATATTTGCTTCTTTAACTCTTTTGTTCACTTTCTCCTTGAACATCTCAAAGCTCTGCCTTATGCAATTTTGTTGGAATAAAAAATTTGGTATAGATCATAGAACAATAAATAATATGGTAAGCCTGAGGTTTACGAAGCTAGGACGTGATTCTATATATCAGGAATTAAAAGTAAAAAACTTGGAAAGTATGTAGGTTCGGAACATTAAAACTTACACAGTTATGTTAGTTAATTAGAGAAAAACTTATAGCACACATGTATTGTCTTGTACCTTCAGAAGAAATTTGAAAATAAATTCTTAACTACTTGAAGGATGTAGATTTAAAATATGTATCAAACATTATTTAAGTTTATGAAAAAAAACTAGAAACTTAATAAGAAGTCTACATATAGAAAGAGTGTGTATTTAAGTTTGTCAATACTACCTACTACTATAGCCAAAAAACACTTTATATATTGATTCACTTGTATTTGGAAGTAAACTTATTTATTATTGTTATTGTCTCCATTTACGTTCTAGTGCTAAAGTATGCCGTATAAGTCAGGTCATTCAGCGAGTGCTACAGAAAAATGTAAAAGAGATTTGAGATATTATTACACTCAAGGAGATGACTCAAGCATTGAAAACGAGGATGACAAATGCAACTCTGAATCTAGGTTGAAGGTAGATCATCTTCGTGTTGTTTTGAATGGATTCACTGGATACAAGAAATTTACGTCATAGGAAATCAAATTTGATGCCTTGTTGAACCTACCTTCAATTAAAAAGGTTCATCTTAATTTTAGTACATTTCTGGTAAATTCAACAGATGTCAAAGATCAGTGCATTAAGATGTCTCAAGACAGGAAACTCAAATTCTATGCTCCAGATATGCACAAAGTTTTTGGGTTTACTTGTGGACATAGAAATATTCATAGTATTGACGCTCAGACAACTGCTGCTTCTATCAACTTCTTGAAGAAAAATATAGGTATGATTGGAAATGATTCTCATTTTTTGAAGGCAACAGAAGATTTCTTATTCAGAGATATAACTGAGTTATCAAGTGAAGCTGAAAAGACATGTTTTAAGGCATCATGTGTTATATTTATTATGGGTCATTTGGGTACACCTTCACTACTACTGATTATTGGGAAGCTCTGTGTATTATATTTTTCTACCTGAATCTCTGTACTACGCTTCTATCAACTTGTTGAAGAAAAATATAGGTATGATTGGAAACTCCGGCCCTGCATCTGAAGGAAATATGCCCTAGAGGCAATAATAAAGTTGTTATTTTATATTTCCTTGTTTCATGATAAATGTTTATTATTCATGCTAGAATTATATTATCCGGAAACTTGATACATGTGTGGATACATAGACAAAATATTGTGTCCCTAGTAAGCCTCTACTAGACTAGCTCGTTAATCAAAGATGGTTAAGTTTCCTAACCATAGACATGTGTTGTCATTTGATAAAACGGGATCACATCATTAGGAGAATGATGTGTTGGACAAGACCCATTCGTTAGCTTAGCATTATGATCATTCAGTTTTTATTGATATTGCTTTCTTCATGTCAAATACATATTCCTTCGACTATGAGATTATCCAACTCCCAGATACCAAAGGAATGCCTTGTGTGCTATCAAACGTCACAACGTAACTGGTTGATTATAAAGATGCTCTACAGGTATCTCCGAAGGTGTTTCTTAGGTTGGCATAGATCGAGATTAGGATTTGTCACTCCGAGTATCGGAGAGGTATCTCTGGGCCCTCTCGGTAACACACATCATAAGACGCCTTGCAAGCAAAGTGACTAATCAGTTAGTTGCAGGATGATACGGAACGAGTAAAGAGACTTGCCAGTAACGAGATTGAACTAGGTATGAAGATACCGACGATCGAATCTCGGGCAAGTAACATACAGATGGACAAAGGGAATTACGTATGTTGTCATAAGGTTCAACCGATCAAGATCTTAGTAGAATATGTAGGACCCAATATGGGCATCCAGGTTCCGCTATTGGTTATTGACCAGAGAGGTGTCTCGGTCATGTCTACATAGTTCTCAAACCCGTAGGGTCCGCACGCTTAACGTTCGTTGACGATATAGTATTATATGAGTTATGTATGTTGGTGACCAAATGTTGTTCGGAGTCCTGGATGAGACCACGGACATAACGAGGAGCTCTGGAATGGTCCGGAGGTAAAGATTGATATATGGGATAATAGTGTTTGGTCTCTGGAAGGGTTCCAGAGTTCACCAAAAGAGGTTCCGGATGTTTCCCGAAATGTTTGGATACGAGAACACCTTATTTGGGCCAAAGGGGAAAGCCCACGAGGCTTTTGGAAAGTGCAAAAGGAAGTTTTCTAGAGACCGGAGGCTAGACACCAGGAACCCTGAAGTCTAGGGGGTAGACGCCGGGAACCCTGGTGTCTAGCCCTAGAGACCGAGAAGGACTCTTGCCTTTCGGGCAAAACCAACTTTGAGGAGGCTTTTACTCCAAGTTTCAACCCCAGGGCTCCACATATAAATAGAGGGGCTGGGCTAGCACCCAAGATGCATCAAGATACACCAAGCCGTGTGCCGGTGACCCCGTTCCCTCTAGTTTATCCTCCATCATAGTTTCCGTAGTGCTTAGGCGAAGCCCTGCGGAGATTGTTCTCCACCAACACCGTCACCACGCCATCGTGTTGCCGGAACTCATCTACTACTTCGCCAATCCTGCTGGATCAAGAAGGCAAGGACGTCATTGAGCTGAACGTGTGTTGAACGCGGAGGTGCCATACGTTCGGTACTTGATCGGGACGGATCGTGAAGGTGTACGACTACATCAACTGCGTTGATAAACGCTTCCACTTAGCGATCTTCAAAGGTATGAAGATGCTTGATATGTCTCCGTAGTATCTATAATTTTTGATTGTTCCATGCCAATATTATTCAACTTTCATATACTTTTGGCAACTTTTTATACTATTTTTGGGACTAACATATTGATCCAGTGCCCAGTGTCAGTCCCTGTTTGTTGCATGTTTTATGTTTCGCAGAAACCCCATATCAAACGGAGTCCAAACGGGATAAAAACGGACGGAGAATATTTTTTGGAATATTTGTGATTTTCTGGAAGAAAAATCAACGTGAGACGGTGTACGAGGGGGCCATGAGGCAGGCGGGGCACCCCTAACCCTTGTGGGCACCCCGTAAGGCGGTTGACGCTCTTCTTTTGCCGCAAGAAAGCTAATTTTCGGAGAAAAATCTTGGCGAAGGTTTCAATCCAATCGGAGTTACGGTTCTCCGGATATATAAGAAACGGTGAAAGGGCAGAATCTGAGAACGCAGAAACACAGAGAGAGACAGAGAGACAGATCCAATCTCGGAGGGGCTCTCGCCCCTCCCACGCCATGGGAGCCAAGGACCATAAGGGAAACCCTTCTCCCTTCTAGGGAGAAGGTCAAGGAAGAATAAGAAGGAGGGCTCTCTCCCCCTTGCTTCCGATGGCACCGGAACGCCACCGGGGGCCATCATCATCACCGCGATCTACACCAACACCTCCGCCATCTTCACCCACATCTCCATCACCTTCCCCCATCTATATTCAGCGGTCCACTCTCCCGCAACCCGTTGTACCCTCTACTTGAACATGGTGCTTTATGCTTCATATTATTATCCAATGATGTGTTGCAATCCTATGATGTCTGAGTAGATTTTCGTTGTCCTATCGGTGATTGATGAATTGCTATGATTGGTTTAATTTGTTTGTGGTTATGTTGCTGTCCTATTGTGCCCTCCATGTCGCGCAAGCGTGAGGGATTCCCATTGTAGGGTGTTGCAATATGTTCATGATTCGCTTATAGTGGGTTGCTTGACTGACAGAAGCATAAATCCGAGTAAGGGGGTTGTGGCGTATGGGATAAAGGGGACTTGATGCTTTAATGCTATGGTTGGGTTTTACCTTAATGATCTTTAGTAGTTGCGGATGCTTGCTAGAGTTCCAATCATAAGTGCATATGATCCAAGAAGAGAAAGTATGTTAGCTTATGCCTCTCCCACATAAAACTTGCTATCGGTCTAGTAAAGTAGTCAATTGCTTAGGAACAATTTGACATCTCCTACCACCACTTTTCCACACTCGCTATTTTTTCTTTATTGCTTCTTTATCTAAACAACCCCTAGCTTTTATTTACGTGCTCTTTATATTCTTGCAAACCTATCCAACAACACCTACAAAGTACTTCTAGTTTCATACTTGTTTTAGGTAAAGCGAACGTTAAGCGTGCGTAGAGTTGTATCGGTGGTCGATAGAACTTGAGGGAATATTCGTTCTACCTTTAGCTCCTCGTTGGGTTCAACACTCTTACTTATCGAAAGAGGCTACAATTGATCCCCTATACTTGAGGTTATCAAGACCTTTTTCTGGCGCCGTTGCCGGGGAGTCATAGCGTGGGGTGAATATTCTTGTGTGTGCTTGTTTGCTTTATCACTAAGTAATTTTTATTTGCTGTTCTAAGTTGTTTTCTATCTTTAGTTATGGATATAGAACACGAAATACCAAAAATATTAGGTGTACTTGCTACTCATGGAGATGGGAAACTCCTAAAACCCTCGATGTTGGTTATGTGAAAATTATTATGTACTACTTTGATAATCCTGAGAAAACCCCATTCAATTATGTTATGGGAGACACGTTGGATGAACGTGAATACTTTAGGGATTATCGCTTGACACAAAAAGTGAAACTATTATGGGATCAAATTCATATGTTGCATTGGTATGCTCGGGAACTATGCTTGAGATATGATTATACTTGTTGCTCTAGGATGAAAGCTCCACACCTTTCCTTTTCATGCAAATTTAATGATAATGAAACCTTGGCTTCTTATGCTAATGGTATATATGATTACTATGATGTGGAACAAATAGAAGAATTTGTTGCTTTTATGGGTGCTTATGAAATTGAATCTTTGTTTAAAATGTGTGAAAATCTTGATGATGCTGTTTACAGACATGAAAATTTTGCTATACTTAAATATTGCTATGAAAATTATGAATATAATGCCGATATTGATGCATTTATTGAGGAAGTCTCCGTTGTCCAATAAGAGACTAATATTTTGCAGGAGCTATGGAAGAAGAAATTGATGAAACTGTGAGCTCATTGGATGAAAAAGATGATGAGGAGAGCGAAGAACAAAAGGAGGAAGAGCGGATTAGCTACCCGTGCCCACCTTCTAATGAGAGTAACTCTTCAACTCATACATTGTTTAATTCCCCTTCGTGCTTACCTAAGGATGATTGCTATGATCCCTTTAATTCGTTTGAAATATCCCTTTTTGATGATACTTGCTATGCTTGTGGCCAAGATGCCAATATGAATTATGCTTATGGAGATGAACTTGCTATAGTTCCTTATGTTAAACATGAAATTGTTGCTATTGCGCCCACGCATGATAGTCCTATTATCTTTTTGAATTCTCCAAACTACACTATATAAGAGAAGTTTGTGCTTATTAAGAACTATATTGATGGGTTGCGTTTTAATACTACACATGATGATTTTGATAGTTATAATATGCATGTGCTTGCTGCTCCTACTTGCAATTATGTGAGATAGGAACTATATCTCCACCTCTCTATGTTTCCAATATGAAAAAATTGCAAGAAACTGATTATACTATGCATTGGCCTTTACTTGGTGTGCATGAATTGTTCTTTTATGACATGCCGATGCATAGGAAGAGAGTTAGACTTCGTCATTACATTATATATGTTACTTTGTGCTCACTACTAAATTACAAATCATTGTTAATTAAAATTGGCTTTGATATCCCTTGGGATCCGGGTGGATTCATTACTTAGCACTATATGCCTAGCTTAATGGCTTTAAAGAAAGCGCTGCCAGGGAGACAACCCGGAAGTTTTAGAGAGTCATTTATTTCTGTTGAGTGCTTTAATATAGTCTAAAAACAAAAGAATAAAGAGGGAAACCCAAAAGTTTTCAAAAAGGAAAGTGAAAGTGAGAAAGACAAGCATTGTTGAAGTGGGGGAGCTCCTTGAACTTTGTTCATGCTCACGGAAACTTTGTGAATCTTGATTACAAAAACTTTTCATGAAAAATAATTATACCCTTGTACAATTCCATTGTATTATAAAAATAATGTGCTAAGGTTTTCCTTTAGGATGTTTACAATGCTTGTTGGTTTGTATGGTAAAGGACAGAAACTTTGTCTGTAGTGCGTGATTTTACATTTTTACTGGAAAGTCAAACAGTTCTGATTCTTTTTGAACTGTCTTTCGATACAAATTGTTTATTTTTCCTAATTTTGGTAGAATTTTTGGGGTACCATAAGTATGGTGAGTGTTCAGATTGCTACAGACTGTTCTGTTTTTGATAGATTCTGTTTTTGATGCATAGTTTACTTGTTTTGATGAAACTATCAATTTCTATCAGTGGATTAAGCCATGGAAAAGCTATTTTACAGTAGACACAATGCAAAAACAAAATATGAATTGGTTTGCAACAGTACCTAGAGTAGTGATTTGCTTTATTATACTAACGGATCTTACCGAGCTTTCTGTTGAAGTTTTGTGTGGATGAAATGTTTGATCGAGGAGGTCTCGATATGAGGAAAAGGAAGAGAGGCAAGAGCTCAAGCTTGGGGATGCCCAAGGCACCCCAAGTTAATATTCAAGGAGACTCAAGCGTCTAAGCTTGGGGATGCCCCAGAAGGCATCCCCTCTTTCTTCAACAAGTATCGGTATGTTTTCGGATTCGTTTCGTTCATGTGATATGTGCAAATCTTGGAGCGTCTTTTGCATTTAGTTTTCACTTTTCTTTTATGCACCATGCTGGTATGAGATAGTCCTTGGTTGATTTATAGAATGCTCATTGCACTTCACTTAAATCTTTTGAGTATGGCTTTATAGAATGCTTCATGTGCTTCACTTATATCATTTGAAGTTTGGATTGCCTGTTTCTCTTCACATAGAAAACCGCCATTTGTAGAACGCTCTTTTTCTTCACTTCTATTTGTTAGAGCGTGGGTGAGGGAGTCCTGGATTAGGGGTATCCGGACAGCCGGACTATATACATCGTCCAGACTATTGAAGTATGAAGATACAAGACTCAAGACTCCCTTCCGTGTCCGGATGGGACTCTCCTTGGCATGGAAGGCAAGCTTGGCGATCCAGATATTATATTTCCTTACTTGTAACCGACTCCATGTAAACCCTAGCCCTCTCCGGTGCCTATATAAACTGGAGAGGTTGGTCCTTAGAAGGCCGATCACAATTACAATCATACCATCATAGGCTAGCTTCTAGGGTTTAGCCTCTACGATCTCGTGGTAGATCTACTCTTGTACTACCCATATCTTCAATATTAATCAAGCATGAAGTAGGGTTTTACCTCCATCGAGAGGGCCCGAACCTGGGTAAACATTGTGTCCTTCGCTTCCTGTTACCATCAGCCTAAGACGCACAGATTGGGACCCCCTACCCGAGATCCGCCGGTTTTGACACCGACATTGGTGCTTCATTGAGAGTTCCTCTATGTCGTTGCTGCAAGGCTCGATGGCTCGTCTCGTTGTCAAAAACAACATTACCTCTGGGGGAGCGCTGGTCGTAGGCCAAACTCTCCAACTTGGCGGCTTCATCATGTCTGCCCTATCGGCGGTTGCGCCGACGATGGCCTCTCGGGTCATCACTCATAACCTTCGCATCGATTCGGAACTCGCCGAACAGATGGATCCCATAGAGCTCTCCTCCCTTAATGAGTTCTTGGATCGCATCGCCGCTCTGGGTGTCGCTACGGACTATGACCGGATCGGGCTTAAACCCGACCAAAGGGACATTAAATCCCCGCCGGCCACCCATGAGATAGCGGTAGTAGAGGAACCACACGCGGATCATCCCTCAATTTTAAGGACGAATTATGTCCGGATCACCGAGCTCCGTGAGCCGGACACCCTCCCCAGGGAAGACATGACCCGGGTCCCGGACTTAGAACCGGGCACTAGGCCGGAGAAATTGGGCAGCACCCTGGATCCCGAGCCGTCGGACTCGAAAGCTCCCATGCCCCTGGGTGCTAGATCGGATCAGAATCCGGACTCAGCAACTACCGTGCACCCGGACTTAAACCGTCTCTCCCATATCAGGCAAGATCCCCAGGATACGGTACACCGCTACTGGGCCAGATTCCTCCTTGTGCTGAACAAGGTCTAGGACTGCCGCGAGGAAGATGTAGTCTCACTTTTCTGCAAAAACTGCACAAACAAAGGAATCCTTAATGCTATAAGTCACCGTGACATAGTACACTTTGCTGACTTGGCAACCATAGTACAGAAATATTGTGCGATGGAAAGCGCGTGGAAAACCCAAACAAAATTTTGGGATAGTCCGGCTCTCACCAAAACCTTTGTCCGAACTAAACGGGCGAACTCTCGTAAGTCGCCCGATCCAATCCCCAAGAAACCAAAGCCCACCCCAGGGCGGGGAACCGTATTATAAGAATGGCTCAATGGGCCATGTAAACTCCACAGCACTCCGGACACAACACCAACTCATAGCCTTAGGGCATGTTGGATACTCCGGCAGGTTGCAAAAAGTGGCGAGGATCTTCTTGCAAGCCATGAAGCAGAACAACATCCCGCCAACGAACACAATACGGTACTAACAGTCTTCAAGACTTTTGCCTCAAACAATAGGCGCAAGCGAGCTCATCGAAGCTCCGCTGAAATTTGCCATGTGGCAAAAATAAACCCCTGGAACGACACTGCTATAAGTTTCAATGCCAGTGATGAACCTTGATTCTAGACTATCCGGGCACCAGCCGCTCTGGTCCTTAGCCCAATCGTGGACGGCTTTCGGCTCACTAAAGTACTCATGGACGGAGGAAGCGGATTAAACTTGATCTACGAAGAAACACTCAACAAGATGGAAATTGATAAAAGCCGCATTGAACAAAGCGGCACAACCTTCAGGGGAATTATCCCTAGTCAGGAAGCGCGGTGTGCGGGAAAAATCACACTCGATGTGGTATTTGGCACCCCAGAGAATTATAGGTCTGAAGAAATTACATTCCGAGTGGCTCCTTTTAGCAGCAGATACCACGCCCTTCTAGGGCGGGACGCGTTTACAAGCTTTCAAGCTATACCCCATTACGGGTACATGAAGCTTAAAATGCCCGGACCCAATGGAATCATCACTCTAGCCAGTGATCCGGACGTCGCACTTCATGCCGAAAACAAAACCGCAACACTAGCCCTGGAAGCATTATCCGAAGCCCTAGCAGCCGAAGAATTAACAACACTGCGCGCCACCGTGGACAGGGACAACATGATACTCGACAAGCGACCCAAGTCCACCTCATTTAAACCCGCAGACGAGATAGTCAAATTCCAAGTCCACCCAACGGACCCCGCGAAGACAGCTTCCATCGGGACACAGTTGAGCCCCGCAATGGACGCCGCACTGCGAGACTTCTTATGTGAGAATTGGGACATTTTCGCCTGGCATCCCACGCAGATTGGCCGAACATAGCCTCAATATACTAAAAGGATACAAACAGGTCAAACAGACTCTAAGGAGGTTTTCAAAGCCCAAACGGCAAGCCATGGGGCAAGAGCTGGCCAAACTACTCAAGGCCGGATTCATTAGAGATATCAAGCATCTGGATTGGCTGGCAAATCTGGTAATGGTACAAAAGAAGGACAAATCCTGGCGCCTATGTGTCGACTTTAAAGACCTCAACAAGGCTTGCCCCAAGGATCCCTTTCCCCTCCCTCGCATCGATCAAATCATCGATGCCACAGCAGGACACAACTCGCTGTGTTTCCTTGACGCATACTCTGGATACCATCAAATAAAGATGGCAGAGTCTGACCAAGCTGCAACAGCTTTCATAACGCCATATGGCCCTTTTTGCTTCAACACTATGCCTTTCGGGCTTAAGAATGTCGGCGCAACCTATCAACGCATGATTCAAACATGCCTGGAAAAACAAATCGGCAAAACAGTGGAGGCATATGTAGACGATGTGGTCATAAAAACAAGACACGTCGAAACCCTCATAGATGACTTGAGGCTTACATTCGATAACCTCCGGACATACGACATCAAGTTGAATCCGGAAAAATGCGTTTTCGGCGTCCCCTCGGGGAAACTGCTGGGCTTCATTGTTTCCAATAGAGGAATTGAAGCGAATCCGGCAAAAATCCGAGCTCTGTCGCAGTTGGCTATACCAACAGACCTCAAGCACATCCAGAAACTAGCTGGATGCGTGGCCGCTTTGAGCCGCTTTATCTCCAGGTTAGGAAAAAAGGCATTACCTCTTTACCGCCTCCTTCGACGCACCGAACACTTCATGTGGACGGATGCATCCGCGGACAGACTCGATGAAATAAAAACCTTACTGACCAGTAATCCAGTCCTAACAGCGCCAAATATCGGCGAGCCTATGCTACTGTACATAGCTGCAACACATCAAGTGGTAAGCGCAGTGCTCGTCGTCGAACGAGAGGTTGACGGATACAAATTCCCGCTCCAAAAGTGGTTTATTACGTATCCACGGTCCTCACCCCATGCAAATCCTGATACCCACACTATCAAAAAATAGCATATGCGGTCTTCATGGCATCCCGGAAGCTGCGACACTACTTTCAAGAGTGTTCGATTACGGTGGCCTCCGAAGTACCACTCAATGACATAATAAATAACCGCGACACCACGGGCCAGATTGCTAAATGGGCTATCGAGCTCCTTCCATTCGACATAATATACAAACCACGGCGGGCCATCAAGTCGCAAGTACTGGCTGACTTTGTCGCCGAATGGACAGAAGCCGAACTCCCTAAAGAGTACGACGCGTACTCTAGCTGGATCATGCACTTCGACGGCTCCAAAATGCTGGCCGGACTGGGAGCAGGTGTAGTCCTGACATCTCCCACCGGAGACACGGTCCAGTACGTCCTCCAAATATTATACACAGACTCCAACAATGCGACCGAATATGAGGTTCTGTTGCACGATCTTCGGATGGCAGTCTCTATGCGCATTCAACGCCTGGAAGTGCGCGGGGATTCAAACCTCGCAATATCACAAATAAACGGAGACTTCGATGCCAAGGATCCGAAAATGGTGGCCTACCGTAACGCCGTCCTCAAAATGTCAGCTCGGTTCGAGGGGCTCGAATTCCACCATGTGGCTCGAGAAAACAATCAAGCGGCGGACGTCCTCGCCCGCATCGGTGCTAAACGCGACCCTGTCCCACCTAATATATTCCTGGAAAGGTTGTTCAAGCCCTCCGTAGTATGGGAAGGGGAGTCCGGTAATACTAGCACGGATCCGAATACACCCCCAGATTCCGAACTATCAGGCATAATCGGAGGTTCTACCACCGAAATAACATCCTCGGCCCACGAAATCATGGCTGTCATCGCCCCGTGGACTGAGCCTTCCTTGGCCTACCTAAATAGGAAGGAGCTCCCCGAAGACCAAAATGAAGCACGCTGCATCGTCCGGCGTTCCAAAGCTTACAAAGTCCATGAAGGGGAACTCTATAATAAAAGTGCGACCGGAGTGCTCCAAAGGTGCATCTCCGAAGAGGAAGGGCGACAGCTCTTGGCTGAAATCCATTCCGAACTGGGCGGACACCATGCCGCGACTCGAGCACTAGTCAACAAGGCCTTCCGTACAGGCTTCTATTAGCCGACGGCCCGAGCAGACGCACAGGACCTTGTCCAACACTGCGTCGGTTGTCAGCTCTTTGCCAATCAGAGTCATATGCCCCCTACCGCTCTCCAAACGATCCCCATAACTTGGCCCTTCACGGTCTGGGGGCTGGATATGGTCGGACTTCTTGAAGGGGGAAGCCATAAGAAAAAATACTTACTGGTCATGGTTGACAAGTTCACCAAATGGATAGAAGCCAAACCAGTCAAAACGGCCGAATCCGGACCAGTAATAGACTTCATATCCGGGGTCGTATACCGATACGGTGTCCCCCATAGCATCATCACTGATAATGGCTCAAATTTCACAACCGATGAAGTGAAAACTTGGTGCGGCAAAATGGGCATTAAGCTTGATTACGCTTCCGTCTACCACCCCCAAACAAACGGCCAGGTAGAGCGGGCAAATGGTCTCATCATGAGCGGCATCAAACCCATACTAGTGCGATCCTTGACAGAGTCGGATACGCACTGGGTCGAAGAGCTCGACTCCGTACTCTGGGGGCTGTAGACCACGCTAAATCGCACCACCGGATATACACCATTTTTTATGGTATACGGCGCGGAAGCAGTATTACCCCGTGACATAATACATGAGTCACCACGCGTACGCATGTACGAAGAGAAGGAAGCCAAGTTAGATCAGCAGGATAACTTGGATGCCCTGGAGGAGGAGTGCGACGTCACAAAAGCCCGCTCCGTATTCTATCAGCAGCAGGCTCGACGATATCAAAGCAGAGAAGTGCCGGCCAAAACTTACAATGTTGGCGAGCTCGTTCTACGCCTACCGGAGAAGAAGAAGGACAAGCTCAAACCCAAGTGGGAAGGTCCCTTTGTCATTGACAAAGTTCTCACCGGAGGAGCATACCGCTTATGTAATGCATCCGATAACAGACTCGAGCCGAACCCATAGAACGCGGCCAGACTCCGGAGATTCTACGCCTAACGCCGAACTCAGTGTTCGTCTCCTTACCCCTCCTTTTTAATTATGCTCCACCGATTTTCCTTTCTCGACCTTTTTCCTCTTCACACAAAGTATTTAATACAATGCGGACTCCCAGATCACTCCGGCCGCACTATGTGTGTAAGCAATACCTGGGGGCTTCCTATACGGAAGCTAAAAATAATTACTCAAATGGCTTTTTGCCCATCACATATGCGTTTCTTTTTTCATATGTGCCTTTTCTTCACCATTATATGCATCGACATGACTTAAGATGTGGCCAAGCTGGGTTGCTTGGCTCTTGTGTTTATGCCCTATGCCCCCGTTAATTCGGCTAGGGCATAAGGGGAGCACCTCTGCGATTGTTACTGCCGGTTCAGCCGGATGTGTACCTCAGACTGGATGAAGCCGAAAGCTAGTTTCCTTAAGAGAATATTCGGTCAGTGAACAAAAGATGTATTCGTTTATTACAACATAAATCCCAAGAAGTCTTGTATCCGGCGCCATCGTTCGCAGTCCGGACATGTGCATTGTCGCATGCGTACCCAGGGAAAGGAACCCCTAACGGAACTATTCTCCCTGGAAGATGTTTCTTACTATCCATGTAATATAACATAACTAGTTGGGTACTTGTCTATTCAATCACTTATGACCCTTACGCCTTGTTTCCACGCATACCCTGGTTTTGTATAAACTGAGTGGGTATTCGGACACACCCCGGATTATAGGATCCGGGGGCTGAAGCGAAAAGGTCCGCCATGACAAATGTTTTTAATCCGGCTAGGGACTAATTATGTCCATTGAATTACATAGTCACTTGGACTGACTATATTCCTCCTCTATACCATCCAACAGGCTGTCTAGCTTACAACCCTGTTGAGAATACTTAGCGGCTAATGCTACCTGGTCATATACCAGACTCACGGGAATTTCTTGCCCATCGGGCCCCGCCGGTCCTACTTCGGCCATATGGTTCAGGTCCAGCTTGGTGTAGCGCGTCTTCACCATAGCCCAGGCTTCTCTTGCACCTTGCCGGCAAGCTGACATCTTCCACAGTCGAAAGCGCCGTCGTGCTCCTTGAAGCATATCCACAAGCTCCCCCATGCCATTCGGCAGTAAGCTTGATGGCCACAAGGCCTGAGAAACACCCTGCATCACTTGCCAAGCTCGCTCGTGCAGTTGCGAGAGGTCTTCTAGTAAATCACTTGTAGATGAGGGCATCTCCTCCTCAGAGCGACCCGTTAACATTCCTGCAAGCAAAATTCTTTCAATATACTTCCTCGCTGAACTATCATATAGTTCGTCTAGGCACTCACCATAAATGCCGCGTCGAAGCCTTTTGTTCTCCTTCACGTAGTCCGCCAGCTGGGCGTGGACGTCTTTTAATTCTACGTCCAGCCGGACATTGGCATCTTGAAGATTGTTCTTCTCCTGCCTAACTTGCGTAAGAATGCACTCGCCAGCCTTTAGCTGCCTTTTGAGATCCGAGCCGTCATCTCTTACGCCCTCCGGATTCACCCCGGGATTGCCTGCAAAATTCTCTGTTAGACTTGTTATACCAATCATTTACTAACTGGTGCATCTTCGTACAATTGAGACAAATGTTACCAGATGAGGCCTTCTGGGATTCCTCCAACTTGGCAATCGTGTCCCTCAGCTGGGCCTTGCATTCCTCTAGCTTCCGAGCCAACTGTTCATTCTTATCTACAAGGACATGTGCATAAATTGATCCTTCAAATAGTTGTTCCAACCATTTCAAGTCTCAGGGGCTACTACTATACATGCTTATCAAAATTTCTTACCCGTAAATCTTTGGTATACTGGTCCGTCGCTCGGGCAAGCCCGCCTTGAGAAGCTCAGATGTATGTGTCTCCCGAATTGAAGGCATTAAATGCCTCTTCGGAAAAGATGTTGTTCCGAAGCACGGCCTGTCAGCGCCGATGATTCATGGCGCTCTCTACTTCAGAGTTCATGGCCGAGAGCATATCCGCGTCCTCTGTCGGAGAACTATGCGGCATCGGCCCCGTGTCTGCCTCCGCTCTCGAAGCCGGTTCTGGAATCTGGCTGGTGGAGGCGTAATTGGCGGGATCCCCGGATATAGTCTGGCTACTCCTCTTCCTGCCAGGACGCGAAGGGCGCTATTATACTTCAAATACTATAATCGCAGGACATGTTTTTGCCTTACCTCTACAGCGGCGTGTCGACCCTTACCGCCTTCCTTTTGAGCCTGCCCAATCTAGACGCCCGTGGTCGAGAGTCCCTAGGGGCTCGGCCCCGCGCTCTGATCGTCGTCCCTGCAACAAACACGACAATTTAAGGGTAAGGCATGACATCTGAAGGGATTCCTCTTTGGAGGATAGGGTTTTCCAGTTTGGCTTACACGCGATGTAGGTAGCAGTCCGGGGTAGTCGGCAATAATGGCCACTGAGGCGCCATCACAACTCGCTTGATAAAATATCCCGTTGACAAGCTCCACGGTAATATCCGGATCTTCTTCGAGTCCTGGATCTAGGGCCCTTCCGGGGTCCTCTGGCTGCGGGGAGGGGCTGGAGATTCCTTCTATGGCCCTCCTCAGTTCCTGCTCGGAAATATAGAAGCAGATAATCTTAGCAAAGAACGTCGCGATAAGTGAAGCAGGGAAAGGAATAACGACTTACCCAGCTTGGGGGGTTGTACATGGAGAATCCATCCCGTGGTTTAATGTGAAGGAATTCTTCCTCTTCTCCTTTGTATAAATCGGACAATATCCTTGCCAGAGTAGCGGCGGAGTCCGGACCCTTACGGCCACAGCGGGTGGCATCATCTTCCCTGTTGAAGTGCCACATGGGTTTCCCCCGATATTGAAGCGGTTGCACCCCCCGTATTATGCATATTGCCATAACCTCGACTATCGTCAGTCCGGACTTGGCCAGTAACTTTATCCTGCTCATCAGGAAGTGTATTTCCCTAGTATCCTCCTCTTGAGGGACTCGGGGGCGCCAGCTTAGACGTGCCCTCGGTGGGGCGTCACTGAACTCGGGGAGACCTGTCCGGACTGGATCCAGAAGGGGAATGTCATCAATGTAAAACCACTCCGAAGGCCAGTTCCTTGGTGCCTTCTTGGGAGTGCCGGATAGGTATCCGGTCTCGGCAATGCGCCATACTTCGGCCCCGCCCACTTGACATAGGGATTCTCCCTGGTGGCGGGGACAAGGCATAACAGCTTCTTCCATAACCCGAAGTGAGGCTCGCAGCCTAAAAATAGCTCGCAAAGAGCAACGTACCCTGCTATGTGTAGTACAGAGGCAGGGGTGAGGTTGTGCAACTGGAGACCGTAGAACTCTAGGAGCCCGCGAAGAAATGGGTGGATGGGAAACTCGACGCCCCTTAGCACATGCGGGATGAGGCATATTCGCTCCTTTGGAGATGGATTAGGAGATCCCTCCGCTTGTTCCCCTTCGTTATAAGTGGCTATTCCGGCTCGGACGGGGACCATGAACACCGGTGGGAGAAACCCTTGGGTTTATAACTCTATCAAACGGCTATGAGGAACTGAACACTCTTCCCAATCCCCCGGCTTGGAGTGAGGAGAGCGAGCAGAAGAGCTGCGACGATCGGCCATGTTGGAATGGTTTTTTCTGGAGCGCTCTGTTGGATGCTTGCTCGAGGGGGGAGAGTGAGGTTTGGATCTGAGAATCTCCGTCTCTTCAAATAGATGGTCAGCCCGAAGGATTGAGGGTGGCGAATGCAAAAATGCCCCGGCTCCTCGCATTCACTCGACACGTGGAGATGGTCACTATTGAGGCACTGAAGCCGAGGAGTACAACATTGATGGGAAGCCGGACACTATTCATCATAACAGGTACTTTGGAGTATTCGGAGATGGAACCCGCCCTGCAATGCCGAAGACAAGACTGCGCACCAGACTCATTGTCATTGAAGCCTGGTTCAGGGGCTACTGAGGGAGTCCTGGATTAGGGGGTATTCGGACAGCCAGAATATACACATCGTTCGGACTATTGAAGTATGAAGATACAAGACTCAAGACTCCATTCCGTGTCCAGATGGGACTCTCCTTGGCGTGGAAGGCAAGCTTGGCGATCCAGATATTATATTTCCTTCCTTGTAACCAACTCCATGTAAACCCTAGCCCTCTCCGGTACCTATATAAACTGGAGAGGTTGGTCCTTAGAAGGCCGATCACAATTACAATCATACCATCATAGGCTAGCTTCTAGGGTTTAGCCTCTACGATCTCGTGGTAGATCTACTCTTGTACTACCCATATCTTCAATATCAATCAAGCAGGAAGTAGGGTTTTACCTCCATCGAGAGGGCCCGAACCTGGGTAAACATTGTGTCCTTCGCTTCCTGTTACCATCATCCTAAGACGCACAGATCGGGACCCCCTACCCGTGATCCGCCGGTTTTGACACCGACAGTGGGCATATATTTTGTAGAAAGAATTAAACTCTCTTGCTTCACTTATATCTATTTAGAGAGATGACATGATTGGTCATTCACATGGTTAGTCATAAAATTCTACATAAACTTGTAGATCGTTGAATATGATATGTTTGATTCCTTGCAATAGTTTTGTGATATAAAGGTGGTGATATTAGAGTCATGCTAGTGGGTGACTGTGGATTAGTAGAAATACTTGTGTTAAGGTTTGTGATTCTCGTAGCATGTACGTATGGTGAACCGTTATGTGATGAAGTTGGAGCATGAGATATTTATTGATTGTCTTCCTTATGAGTGGCAGTCGGGGACGAGAGATAGTCTTTTCCTACCAATCTATCCCCCTAGGAGCATGCGCGTAATACTTTGTTTCGATGACTAATAGATTTTTGCAATAAGTATGTGAGTTCTTTATGACTAATGTTGAGTCCATGGATTATACACACTCTCGCCCTTCCATCATTGCTAGCCTCTTCGGTACCGTGCATTGCCCTTTCTCACCTTGAGAGTTGGTGCAAACTTCGCCGGTGCATCCAAACCCCGTGATACGTTACGCTCTATCACACATAAGCCTCCTTATATCTTCCTCAAAACAGCCACCATACCTACCTATCATGGCATTTCGATAGCCATTTCGAGATATATTGTCATGCAACTTCCATCATCATCATATACATGACTTGAGCATTCATTGTCATATTGCCTTGGATGATCATAAGGTAGCTAGCATGATGTTTTCATGGCTTGTCCGTTTTTTGATATCTTTGCTATGCTATATCATTGCACATCCCGGTACACCGCCGGAGGCATTCATATAGAGTCATATCTTTGTTCTAGTATCGAGTTGTAAGTAAATAAAAGTGTGATGATCATCATTATTAGAGCATTGCCCCAGTGAGGAAAGGATGATGGAGACTATGATTCCCCCACAAGTCGGGATGAGAACCCGGACTTAATGAAAAAAAGAGAGGCCAAAGAAGCCTAAATAAAAAAGGGGGCCAAAGAAGCCCACCAAAAAAAGAGAAAAGAAAAGAAAAAAAGAAAAAAAATGAGAGAAAAAGAGAGAAGGGGCAATGTTACTATCCTTTTACCACACTTGTTCTTCAAAGTAGCACCATGTTCTTCATATAGAGAGTCTCTTGAGTTATCACTTTCATATACTAGTGGGAATTTTCATTATAGAACTTGGCTTGTATATTCCGATGATGGGCTTCCTCAAATGCCCAAGGTCTTCATGAGCAAGCAAGTTGGATGCACACCCACTTAGTTTCCAGTTTGAGCTTTCATACACTTATAGCTCTTAGTGCATCCGTTGCATGGCAATCCCTACTCATGCATTGACATCAATTGATGGGCATCTCCATAGCCCGTTGATTAGCCGCGTCGATGTGAGACTTTCTCCTTTTTTGTCTTCTCCACATAACCCCCACCATCATATTATGTTCCACCTATAGTGCTATATCCATGGCTCACGCTCATGTATTGCGTGAAAGTTGAAAAGGTTTGAGAACATCAAAAGTATGAAACAATTGCTTGGCTTGTCATCGGGGTTGTGCATGATTTGAATATTTTGTGTGATGAAGATGGAGCATAGCCAGACTATATGATTTTGTAGGGATAACTTTCTTTGGCCATGTTGTTTTGAAAAGACATGATTGCTTTATTAGTACGCTCGAAGTATTATTGTTTTTATGTCAAATGATAGACTATTGCCTTGAATCACTCGTGTCTTAATATTCATGCCATGATTAGATTACATGATCAAGATTATGCTAGGTAGCATTCCACTTAAAAAATTATCTTTTTTATCATTTACCTACTCGAGGACGAGCAGGAATTAAGCTTGGGGTTGCTGAAACGTCTCCGTCGTATCTATAATTTTTTATTGTTCCATGCCAATATTATTCAACTTTCATATACTTTTGGCAACTTCTATACTACTTTTGGGACTAACATATTGATCCATTGCCCATTGCCAGTTCCTGTTTCTTGCATGTTTTATGATTCGCAGAAACCCCATATCAAACGGAGTCCAAACGGGATAAAAACGGACGGAGAATATTTTTGGAATATTTGTGATTTTTTGGAAGAAAAATCAACGCGAGACGGTGCCTGAGGGGGCCACAACGCAGGGGGACGCGCCCCGGGGGGCAGGCACACCCCTGACCGTCGTGGGCACCCCGTAAGGCGGTTGACACTCTTCTTTTGCTGCAAGAAAGCTAATTTTCAAAGAAAAATCTTGGCGAAGGTTTCAATCCAATCGGAGTTACGGTTCTCCGGATATATAAGAAACGGTGAAAGGGCAGAATCTGAGAACGCAGAAACACAGAGAGAGACAGAGAGACAGATCCAACCTCGGAGGGGCTCTCGCCCCTCCCACACCATGGGAGCCAAGGACCAAAGGGGAAACCCTTCTCCCATCTAGGGAGAAGGTCAAGGAAGAATAAGAAGAAGAAGGGGGGCTCTCTCCCCCTTGCTTCTGGTGGCACCAGAACGCCGCCGGGGGCCATCATCATCACCGCGATCTACACCAACACCTCCACCATCTTCACTAACATCTCCATCACCTTCCCCCATCTATATTAAGCGGTCCACTCTCCCGCAACCCGCTGTACCACCTACTTGAACATGGTGCTTTATGCTTCATATTATTGTCCAATGATGTGTTGCCATCCTATGATGTCTGATTAGATTTTCGTTGTCCTATCGGTGATTGATGAATTGCTATGATTGGTTTAATTTGCTTGTGGTTATGTTGCTGTCCTATTATGCCCTCCGTGTCGCGCAAGCGTGAGGGATTCCCGCTGTAGGGTGTTGCAATATGTTCATGATTCGCTTATAGTGGGTTGCTTGAGTGACAGAAGCATAAACCCGTGTAAGGGGGTTGTGGCGTATGGGATAAAGGGGACTTGATGCTTTAATGCTATGGTTGGGTTTTACCTTAATGATCTTTAGTAGTTGTGGATGCTTTCTAGAGTTCCAATCATAAGTGCATATGATCCAAGAAGAGAAAGTATGTTAGCTTATGCCTCTCCCACATAAAACTTGCTATCGGTCTAGTAAAGTAGTCAATTGCTTAGGGACAATTTCACAACTCCTACCACCACTTTTCCACACTCGCTATTTTTACTTTATTGCTTATTTATCTAAATAGCCCCTAGCTTTTATTTACGTGCTCTTTATATTCTTGCAAACCTATCCAACAACACCTACAAAGTACTTCTAGTTTCATACTTGTTTTAGGTAAAGCGAACGTTAAGCGTGCATAGAGTTGTATCGGTGGTCGATAGAACTTGAGGGAATATTCGTTCTACCATTAGCTCCTTGTTGGGTTCGACACTCTTACTTATCGAAAGAGGCTACAATTGATCCCCTGTACTTGTGGGTTATCAATGCTCTCCCTCTCTCATTGCTATGCATCTCCTAGATAGATCTTGCATGAGCGTAGGAAAGTTGTTGAAATTGCATGCTACGGTCCCCAACAATGGCATCCGAGCCAGGTCTATGCGTAGATGATATGCATGAGTAGAACACAAAGAGTTGTGGGCGGTGATCGTCATACTGCTTACCACTAATGTCTTATTTTGATTCAGCGGTATTGTTGATTGAAGCGGCCTGGACCAACCTTACATGACCACGTTCATGAGACCGGTTCCACCGACGGACATGCAACTAGTTTTGCATAAAGGTGGCTGGCGGGTGTTTGTTTCTCCTACTTTAGTTGAATCGAATTTGACTACGGCCGGTCCTTGTTCAAGGTTAAAACAGCAAACTTGATCAATCACCGTTGTGGTTTTGTGCCGTAGGTAAGAATGGTTCTTGCTAGAAGCCCGTAGCAACCACGTAAAACTTGCAACAACAAAGTAGAGGATGTCTAACTTGTTTTTGCAGGGCATGTTGTGATGTGATATGGTCAAGACATGATGAGATATACGTTGTTGTATGAGATGATCATGTTTTGCAAAAGTTGTCGGCAACTGGCAGGAGCCTTATGGTTGGCGCTTTATTGTATGAAATGCAAACGCCATGTAATTGTTTTACTTTGTCACTAAGCGGTAGCTATAGTTGTAGAAGCAATAGTTGGCGAGACGACCACGACGCTACGATGGCGATAAGGTGTCGAGCCGGTGACGATGGAGATCATGACGATGCTTTGGAGATGGAGATCAAAAGCACAAAATGATGATGGCCATATCATCTCACATATTTTGATTGCATGTGATGTTTATCTTTTATGCATCTTATTTTGCTTAGTACAACGATAGCATTATAAGATGATCCCTTAACTAAAATTTCAAGGTATAAGTGTTCTCCCTGAGTATGCACCGATGCGGAAGTTCTTCGTGCTGAGACAGCACGTGATGAACGGGTGTGATAGGCTCTACGTTCACATACAACGGGTGCAAGACAGTTTTGCACATGTGGAATACTTGGGTTAAACTTGACGAGCCTAGCATGTACAGACATGGCCTCGGAACACTAGAGACCGAAAGGTCGAACGTGAATCATATAATAGATATGATCAACATAGAGATGTTCATCATTGATGACTACCCCATCTCACATGATGATCGGACATGGGTTAGTTGATTTGGATCATGTATCACTTAGATGACTTGAGGGATGTCTATTTAAGTGGGAGTTCATTAGTAATTTTATTAATTGAACTTAATTTATCATGGACATAGTCCTGATAGTATTTGCAAATTATGTTGTAGATCAATAGCTCGCGTTGTAGCTCCCCTATGTTTTTTTTGATATGTTCCTAGAGAAAACTAAGTTGAAAGATGGTAGTTGTCGTGGTTCTAAGTCTGACAGTAGAATGGGGGTAGGTATGGAGAGGCAAGATCCTAGCTATGGAGTAGTTGTATACGCAAGGGATTTATGAGTTCAGGCCCTTCTCGGAGGAAGTAACAGCCCTACGTCTCGGAGCCCGGAGGCGGTCGACTGGATTATGTGCGTATGAGTTACAGGGGTGCGAACCCTTTACACTGAGGAGGGGGTGGCTTATATAGTGTCTGCCCGACCCCTCTGACCCTCAGTTATGCGGGGTTTAAAGTACATAAAGGATTGGCGTTACTGGTAACGCCCTACATAAAGTGTCATCATGGTAATAAAGACTACTTAATTACAAACCGTTTGGATACAAAGTGACTCTTAATCTCCTGGTGGTCGAGTGAGTCTTCGTGGTCGAATGCCTTCAAGTCTGTCGAGTGGAATCCCTCTTGGTCGACCGGAACGCTGTTTCTTATGAAGATGTCCTTGGGGAGGGTCCTCTGGACGGGCCTATGACCCTACCCTAGGTACATGACTTCATCATTAGCCCCCGAATGGATCGAGGTTTGAATGAGGAAGGAGTTGATAATCTTTCCGACCTGTTTTTGTGTTCTGTGTGTGTCTCATCCTGGATCAATGACCTTTTCTTCTTTTTTTATGATGGCATCAACTTTTCTTTCAGTCGCCTTGATCCATTCTTTTCTTCTGTCGAGTGAACTTTTGAACTAGGTGAACTTTCGAGTGACGGATCGTAGGAAATCTGCCGTTTGACAAGTTGATCTGCTGTTAGCGGATTTTGCGGGATCCAAATTTTGGGAAGCGCGCGAAGTGGGGTGGACCGCGGTACTCGGATGGGATAAGGCGTAGATGCCTCGATTTCCGTGCCGCCTTTTTCGCCACGTATCACGTGCGCGCAACTGTTTCGGGATTTGACAGGTCCGCCCGGGCCTACTTGTCAGCCACTCGAAAGCGTCCCTATATAAGGTGCCGGGCGAGGGTTTTTGAACAGTGCCTCTCCATTCCCCCTTTCAGCCTTCTTCACCTCCGCCTGCTGCGCCCGCTTTTGCCTCCGCCCATCCACTCCTCGCGCTCTTCGCCAGCGACGATGGTGAAGGAGAAGACGGCGGCCTTGGAGCGAGCGAAGAAGGCGACGGCGACGGCGAAAGCGAAGGGAAGAGCAACCAGTCGGGGTGGATCTTCGTCGAGGTCTCGCCTGCCGCAAGGTTGGGTCCAAGGGGATTGGATCCGCTCGACCATCACCCAGGCGAACCTCAACGACCTGGCCAATCAGGGACTGATCTCTCACGGGTCAGCAAGGCTTCCGGGGACCGAGTGGCAACCGTAGCCACTGGAGGTTGAGTGCGTTCTCCTAGCCACTCATGTAGATCGTGGATTCTCCCTGCCACCGAGTCTTTTCTTCCGAGGGTTTCTGAACTTTTTTGGGGCGCAACTCCACCATTTCACTCCTGATTCCATTGTCTACCTTGCCGCCTTTGTGTCTCTGTGCGAAAACTTCCTGGGTTGTAGACCGCATTGGGGTCTCTTTAAGCACATATTCACTTGTCACTCTCAGACGGTGAAAAAGGCGAGTCCGGATGATGATAGGACTAAAGTTATCCAGATGTGCGGGGGTCTTGGGATCCAAGTGAGGAGTAAGAGTGCTTTTCCAGCCATAACCCTTCCCAAGTCGGTTAGAGGGTGGCAGTCGACCTGGTTCTACTGCCAAGACGAGTCGACACCGGGGCAGTCGACTGGTCTCCCTCCATTCTCCATGGACCAAGTGAACAAGCCGTCTTCTCTGAAGGTGCTCCCGGAGGAGAAAGCTCAGGTAAAAATGTTGATGGAGCGTGTAGTTCAACTCATTCGGGACGGAGTGACTGGTATGGACCTTCTGGAGGTTTTCCTTCGACGGCGTATTCAACCGCTCCAATACCGAGGCCATCCGATGTGGCTGTACTGCGGCACCGAAGATACCACTCGGGTCCATCCAGAGGCGGTCAATGACGCCACACTGGAGAGGTGGATGGCTGCCATCACAGGGAATAAAGATAACCCTCGAGGGGCTAGGAGGATCCCACCACTCGACCATTCCTACACACGGTATGTCCACTTATCTCCGGTTGTGATCTTGCTTTATTCATTCTGCTTTACTGCAAATTGGTCGATTGACCTTTGTCTTGTTTTGTTGTCCGTCAGGCCACCACTGAGTTGTACTCGATGCCCAATGGAGTGCAAGCGCCGACTGAGGAGGAAGAAGGAAGTGGAGGCGAAAGCCCAGAGGAGTCGGACTCGGATGCTGATGACGATGATGAAGATGATGACTCTGATGAGGAGGAAGAGGAGGAGGAGGAGGAGGAAGTTGCACCTCCTCGTTCGGAAAGACGCTCGAAGCTTGTCCATGACCCTGCAGCTGAGCGTGGTAAGGGGGTTGCGCCCGTGGCACAGTCGACCAAGCGTCCTCGGACGACTTCTCCGGTGCCGACTGAAAAAGCTCCGAAGCAATCTCGAGTGGCGCCGTCGAAGCCGACGAAGGTCTTGCCGAAGATGAAGATGGTGATCCCCACTATCTCAGGGTAATAGTGTAACTTGAGTTTCCTCGTTTCACATGAATTTATTCTTGGCTGATTCATGAGCTGACCGACTGACTTCTGGAGCTGCAGTGCTGCTACTTCTGATACCTCGGCCAGGGCTGAAGATCACGAGATGGAAGATGCTGTTACTTCAAAACCTGGTATGACTTTTGTAGTTTTGTCTTCAACCGGTTGGCTCTTTGTCTTTAATTTTGACTCTTTTCTGCAGCTCCATCTAACATCGTTATTGACCTTCCTGACGACGATGACGAGGAACCATTGAGGCAGAGGAGGAACAGGAAGGCGTCTGCTGGCAAGGAGACTCAAGACGTGCCAGCACCCGAGACGTTGGCCGTAGAAGGGGACAACGTCACTCGGCCTACCGTATCTTTTGCAGTGCCACTAACGAGTGCTCGCCCTCCGTCGTCGAGTGCTGCTCAGCCTTCACTTTTCTTGACCCACCATGTCCCAGAAGACCAAGCCAGTGCTGCTAAAGAAGCAATATGCCAGGCAGGGATCATGATGGAGCAAGTGAAGGCAATCCGAGATGCGAGTCAGGCGGCTTATGACGCCAGTTCAGCTCTTCAGAGTAATGTTCAGGTCAGTCGATCACTGCCTGTTCTGTTAGGATATGATATCTTGAAATCCTTCTTTCTAAAAATTTCAGTATCTGTCGTACACCCACTGGTTGTGTTGATTGACTTTCTGGATTAGTGGGGGCACGCTGAGTGCACCCACTGGGTGTAGTCCCCAAGGCTATGGTCGACTGCTGGCAGTCGACCATAGTCTTTATGTCTTAAGCTTTTTCTTTATTCGATCCGGTCGAATGGGTTGATAAATCAGTGGGGGCACGCTGAGTGCACCCACTAGGTGTAGTCCTCGAGACTGTGGTCGAGTGCTGGCAGTCGACGACAGTCTGAAGATAACCTCTATCTTTTTTTTGCTACCTGTTGGTCGACTGATCGACTCTAACTGATAGAACTAGTGGGGGCACGCTGAGTGCACCCACTGGGTGTAGTCCCCGAGGCTTTGGTCGAATGTTTATATTCGGCTGTAGTCTTAGAAATGATATGATTTTTCCTTAGTCACTCGGAAGTGAACTGTCTTTGACATTTGTCGATTGGTTCTTCGCTGAAATCTTGCGAGCTTGCGGCTCGTTACACTGAGTTGGAGAAGAAGCAAATCCAGCTCGAGCTTGATCTGAAACTGGTCCAGGAGAACTTCATGAAGTCGAAGAAGGAAGCAAAAGGTATGTTTGGTGAGAACTTCGACGACTGCTTTTTGCCTCTCGTCCGTTTCATAGTCTAATCTTACTGTGACTTTGCAGACAAACTGAGGGATGCTCTGAAGAAGAAAGACCTTGACTTGGCTGAGATGCAGAAAGCGGCTTTAGAGAAGACCAAGCTCGCAGATGAGAAGCTAGCTTCAATCACCAAGCTTGAAGAGGAAAATACCAATCTGAAAGCTGCTCTTGATGCGGCCAACAAGGAGGTCAGTCGATTGAAAAGTGACAAGATTGCCTTGAGTGACAAGGCCAATGAGTTGGTGGGAAAGAAGAATGATCTGGAGGCTTATCTGGGAGGACTCGTCAAAAAGCTATTCCTCATGCTTGAAGGTAATCTTTTGTATCAGATAGGCATTTTAACTATGATCTCTCCATGCGACTGTTGTCTTGACTCTGGGGTTGTGCTCACAGTGTTCTGCCAGAACTTTGAAGAGGAGACTGGTCGACTGGAAATAAACCTGGATCCCATCAACTCTCCTGTGAAAGATGAAGTCACCATGAATGTGTTCCAACTCGAATCTCGCATTAATGCTGTCGTCGACTATCTTGCAAGGCTGAAGGTCGCAACTTCCCGCATCGACACAACACTCTGGCCGAGAGAGACGCTTCAGAACGACCTCGAGTCTCTGATGACTCGACTGAACGAGGTTCCAAGTCGAGTGCAAGAATGGAAGAAGTCTTCTGCCAGATGCGGTGCGGATGTTGCTCTGTCTCTGGCCCGTGTTCACTGCAAGGAGGCGCGAGAGGACAAGCTGGCAGCCCTTAAGGTGGCTAATACCAAGAAGCATGATTTCCGATCTTTCATGGAGACCTTCATTGCCGCTGCCACTCGGATTGCAGACGGAATCGACCTGGATGAATTTGTTGCACCTTCCAGCCCTCCGCGGGAGGGGTAAAAAACTTCTATGCTTGATACTTTAAATTTGCCTCGGTATGCCGAGTGATTTTTGTAACCGATAAACCTTAACGGGCTTAGCACCTGAGCACTTTCGGTTCCGTTGGATGTTTATCTGAACTTGGATTCGACGTTGAATATGTTTGCATTTGGTTTGAGGTGTCTTTTGCAGGCTCGGGCGTAGCGCTTGTTGCAATCGACTTGTTCCTCAACACACTTAGGCGAGCACTGGGCTGCAGCTAAGCCTCCGAGTGGGAGATCTGCTCCCCACTCGGTAGGATTTTCAGAAACTTAGGCGAGCACTGGGCTGCAGCTAAGCCCCCGAGTGGGAGGTCTGCTCTCCACTCGGTAGGATTTTCAAAAACTTAGGCGAGCACTGGGCTGCAGCTAAGCCCCCGAGTGGGAGATCTGCTCTCCACTCGGTAGGATTTTCAAAAACTTAGGCGAGCACTGGGCTGCAGCTAAGCCCCCGAGTGGGAGGTCTGCTCTCCACTCGGTAGGATTTTCAAAAACTTAGGCGAGCACTAGGCTGCAGCTAAGCCCCCGAGTGGGAGGTCTGCTCTCCACTCGGTAGGATTTTCAAAAACTTAGGCGAGCACTGGGCTGCAGCTAAGCCCCCGAGTGGGAGGTCTGCTCTCCACTCGGTAGGATTTTCAAAAACTTAGGCGAGCACAGGGCTGCAGCTAAGCCCCCGAGTGGGAGGTCTGCTCTCCACTCGATAGGATTTTCAAGGCGTACCTCTGGAGAAGGAGGTAACAGTCGACCTGTACCTCGTCCTCCTTGTAGAGCGCACGTTGTATTTGTGGCGTAGCTCGGAATGAGAGGGTAGCAGTCGACCTGCACCTCGTCCTCCTTGCAGAGCGCATGTTGTATTTGCGGCGTAGCTCGGAAGGGAAGGGTAGCAATCGACCTGCACCTCATCCTCCTTGCGTAGCGCATGTTGTATTTGAACTTAGGCGAGCGCAATGCTGCAGCTAAGCCTCCGAGTGGAAGGCTGGCTTACCACTCAGTAGGATTTTGTTTAACTTAGGCGAGTACTTGGACTGCAGCTAAGCCTCCGAGTGGAAGGCTGGCTTACCACTCGGTAGGATTTTGTTTAACTTAGGTGAGTACTTGGACTGCAGTTAAGCCTCCGAGTGGAAGGCTGGCTTACCACTCGGTAGGATTTTGTTTAACTTAGGCGAGTACTTGGACTGCAGCTAAGCCTCCGAGTGGAAGGCTGGCTTACCACTCGGTAGGATTTTGTTTAACTTAGGCGAAACGGATTCGCAGCTAAGCCCCCGAGTGGGAGGCTGGCTCACCACTCGATAAGGATTTTTTTTACAGACTTAGGCGAATCGGATTTGCAGCCAAGCCATCCACTAGGGGATTGCTTTATGTGGACAAAAGTAATGACAATCACTGGAAAAATTATAAAGCTCTTGTCTTTGATAAATAAACTACAGAAGTACTTTTATTACAATCCATCCGAGTGAATACTTAAGTATAAAAGGGGCAGAGAAGCTCCGCGTTCCAAGCTCGGGGCTCGTCGATCTGATGCTCGACATTGTAAATACGGTATGCTCCATTGTGGAGAACCTTGGTGACGATGAAGGGGCCTTCCCAAGAAGGAGCAAGCTCGTGTGGTTTCTGCTGATCCACTCGGAGAACCAGATCTCCTTCCTGGAAGGCTCGACTCCTTACGTTTTTGGCGTGGAAGCGACGCAAGTCCTGTTGGTAAATGGTCGATCGGATCAAAGCCATCTCCCTTTCTTCGTCCAGAAGGTCGACTGTGTCCTGCCGGGCTTGTTCTGCTTCAGACTCGGTGTAAACTTCGACTCGGGGAGCGTTGTGAAGCAGGTCGCTTGGCAAGACCGCTTCAGCTCCGTAGACCAAGAAGAACGGAGTTCTCCCAGTCGACCGGTTAGGCGTGGTCCTTAACCCCCAAAGCACAGACAGAAGCTCGTCGACCCATGCACCAGCCGCATGCTTGAGATCACGCATCAAACGGGGTTTCAACCCTTTGAGAATCAAGCCGTTGGCTCGTTCTGCCTGTCCATTCGACTGAGGATGGGCGACTGAAGCATAGTCGACTCGTGTGCCTTGAGATGTGCAGAAAGCTCTGAATTCTTCGGAATCGAAGTTCGACCCGTTGTCAGTGATGATGCTGTGTGGGACTCCATATCTGAATATCAATTCTCTGATGAAGCTGACAGCAGTACCGTCATCAAGGTTCTTGATGGGTTTAGCCTCAATCCACTTGGTGAACTTGTCGACTGCTACCAGCACATGGGTGAAACCGCTTCTGCCTGTTCTCAAAGGGCCAACCATATCCAACCCCCATACTGAGAAGGGCCAGACGAGTGGTATGGTCTTTAAAGCTGAGGCGGGCTTGTGTGACATATTGGAGTAAAATTGACATCCCTCACACTTGTCGACTATCTCCTTTGCCATTTCATTCGCTCTTGGCCAGTAAAATCCGGCTCGGTATGCTTTGGCCACGATGGTCCGGGAGGACGCATGATGGCCACAGGTCCCCGAGTGGATGTCGTCAAGGATTATTCGACCTTCTTCTGGCGTTATGCATTTCTGACCAACTCCAGTCGCGCTTTCTCTGTACAGTTGTCCCCTTATCACGGTAAAGGCTTTAGATCGGCGTACGATCTGTCGAGCCTCTTCTTCGTCCTCTGGGAGCTCTTTCCTTAAGATATACGCGATATACGGTACTGTCCAATCAGGAGTGATCACCAATGCTTCCATGATCAGGTCGACCACCGCTGGAACTTCAACTTCAGTCGGATCTGTGATACTCTTAGGCTGCAGAGCTTCTTCGGTAAAAGGATCTTCTGTGATTGATTGAGTATGGATATGCTCCAAGAACACATCACTGGGAATGGCTTCTCTCTTGGAACCTATCTTCGCCAAATCATCAGCCGCTTGATTCTTCAGTCGGGGTATATGGTGGAGCTCTAACCCTTCGAATTTCTTTTCAAGCTTCCTCACTCCATTGCAGTATCCAGTCATGGCTGGGCTTCTAACGTCCCACTCCTTCATCACCTGATTGACCACCAAATCTGAGTCGCCATAAACCATAAGGCGACGGACGCCGAGTGAAATGGCCATGCGCAACCCATACAAAAGTGCTTCATATTCTGCTTCATTATTGGAGGAATCAAAGTGGATCTGGAGCACATATCTGAGCTTATCTCCTCGGGGGGAAACCAAAACCACCCCAGCACCGGAACCATTTAACATCTTAGAGCCATCAAAGAACATGGTCCAATGCTCCGAGTGAACTTGAGTTGGCTGCTGTTGTTCAATCCACTCGGCAACGAAATCTGCTATCACCTGGGACTTAATGGCTTTCTTTGCCTCAAATTTGATATCAAGGGGAAGGAGTTCAATCGCCCATTTAGCCACTCGACCAGTTGCATCTCTATTGTGCAGAATCTCTGACAGTGGTGCGTCGCTGACGACTGTAATGGAATGATCAGAGAAATAATGAGCAACCTTCTTCATGGTCATGTAGACCCCATATACAAGCTTCTGATAATGAAGATATCTTTGCTTCGATGGAGTCAAAACTTCAGAGAGATAATACACTGGGCGTTGAACTTTGAAGACTTTCCCTTCTTCTTCCCGCTCGACCGTAAGTACTATACTGACGAATTGTCCTGTGGCTGCAATGTAAAGCAACAGAGGCTCTTTGCTGATTGGAGCGGCAAGCACCGGCTGGGTGGAGAGCAGAGCTTTTAGCTCGGCAAACGCTGCATCAGCTTCTGGAGTCCACTCAAACTTGTCTGCCTTCTTCATCAGTCGGTAAAGAGGTAATGCCTTTTCACCGAGGCGAGAGATGAATCGACTTAATGCGGCCAAGCATCCAGTAAGCTTCTGGACATCATGCACACGCACAGGGCGTTACATTAGGAGTATGGTGCCAACTTTTTCTGGGTTAGCGTCGATTCCTCGTTCTGAAACGAGAAAACCGAGTAACTTTCCGCCAGGAACTCCGAATGTGCACTTTGATGGATTAAGCTTGATATCATACCTCCTGAGATTGGCAAATGTTTCAGCGAGGTCAGTCAACAGGTCAGAACCCTTTCGTGACTTGACCACGATATCATCCATGTACGCTTCCACATTCTGACTGATTTGAGTGAGTAAACACTTTTGAATCATCCTCATGAACATGGCTCCGGCATTCTTGAGACCGAATGGCATGGTGACATAGCAGAACCACCCGAATGGAGTGATGAAAGCTGTCTTGATCTCGTCGGGTCCATACAGACGGATCTGATGGTACCCGGAATAGGCGTCTAAAAAAGACAATCTCTCGCACCCCGCAGTCGAGTCGACAATTTGGTCGATGTGAGGGAGAGGAAAATGATCTTTCGGGCAGGCCCGATTGATATGTTCGAAATCGATGCACATGCGCAGCGACTTGTCCTTCTTGGGGACCATGACGACATTGGCGAGCCACTTAGAGTGGTATATCTCTCGGATAAACTCTGCTGCAAGGAGTCGAGCCACCTCCTCGCCAATGGCTTTTCTCTTCTGAACGGCGGACCGTCGAAGATGTTCTTTGACAGGTTTTGCTTTTGAGTCGACTCTAAGGTGATGCTCAGCCAGCCCCCTGGGAACACCTGGCATGTCAGCAGGCTTCCATGCAAAGATGTCCCAGTTCTCACGGAGGAACTGGATGAGCGCTTCTTCCTATTTAGAGTCGAGTGTTGTGGAAATATGGGTCGGAGCTGCGCTGGGGTCAGTCGGGTGAATATGAACGGGCTTCGTCTCACCAAACGACTGGAACGCTGACTCTGTGGTGGGCTTCTTGGCCCGCAACAAATCACTCGGCTCTGCATTTTTCTTGTATCCTTCCAGCTCTACCACTGTTATCTGGGCATCCGCAATCTTCGAGCCTTTCTGAAAACACTCTTCTGCCTTCTTCCAGTTGCCAGTGATAGTGATCACACCTTTGGGGTCAGGCATCTTTAATTTGAGATACACATAACATGGTCGAGCCAAGAACCGTGCATAAGCTGGTCTCCCCAAAATAGCGTGGTAAGCGCTCTGGAAATCCACAACTTCAAATGTCAACTTCTCTTTGTGGAAATGCTTCGAGTCGCCGAACACCACATCTAGAGCTATTTGGCCGAGTGACTCAGCCTTCTTTCCGGGAATGACTCCATGAAAACTCATGTTGCTGGAGCTGAGTCTGGACATCGAAATGCCCATTCCCTTTAGCGTCTCCGCATACAATATATTCAGCCCACTTCCACCATCCATCAGCACCTTCGTCAATCGAGTGCCTTCGACGACTGGGTTGACCACCAAAGCCTGCCTCCCAGGGGTGGCTATGTGAGTCGGGTGATCGGACTGGTCGAACGTAATGGGAGTTTGAGACCATCTCAGATAGCTTGGTGTCGCCGGGCGACCATATTTACCTCACGGTTGATAACTTTCAATCGACTTTTGCTCTCCACATCAGCAAAAATCATCAGGGTGGAATTGACATGAGGATACCCTCCATCACTGTCCTCCTTGTCCTCAGCCTTGTCCGACTCCTTTTCTTTGTCCTTGGGCTGTTTCCCTTGAAACTGCTGGATTAAGAGCCGACACTGGCGAGTGGTATGTTTCGGGTAGATGAAGTTACCCTCTTCGTCTTTCTTCGTGTGGATGTGACACGGCAGATCCATCACGTCATTTCCTTCCTTATCCTTCACCTTCTTGGGGTTCCAAGATCCTTTGGGCTTCCCTTTGAATTTACCCTGCGTCACGGCCAGAGCCTCTCCAGGAGCAGCCGGCTCGGCTTTCCGCTTCTGCTTCCGATTGGAGTTTCCTTTTTTTGACTGACTCGGCTTATACTTGCCACTCCGGAGTCTATCCTCTTCTTCACCGTTAGCGTATTTGGTGGCAATCTCCATCATTCGACTCAGGGTCATATCCCCGGTTCGACTAAACTTCAGACTTAACTCTCTGTTCTTGACACCATCCTTGAAGGCACAGACCGCTTGATGGTCAGACACATTTTCCACGGTATGATGCAAAGTGATCCATCTCTGGATGTAATCTCTCAGTGTTTCATTCGACTTTTGCACGCAGACTTGCAGCTCTATCAATCCGGCCGGTCGCTTGCAAGTTCCCTTGAACGTCCTGACGAACACTCGGGAAAGATCTTCCCAAGTGTAAATGCTGCTAGGAGCTAACTGATTCAACCACGCCCTGGCCGAACCCTCTAACATGAGTGGTAAATGCTTCATGGCCACCTCATCATTATCGCCGCCAATCTGAACCGCCACTCGGTAGTCTTCAAGCCAGGTTTCAGGCTTGGACTCACCGGTGAACTTACATACCCCAGTCGCCAACCTGAAGTTGGGGGGTATCACTGCGGCTCTGATGGCCCTGCTAAAACATTCTGGACCTGAAACATGGACTCGGCTGCTGGTGGGCGCATCTCTGTCATGGCCACCTCGATGAGCTCTGTTCCGATCGACCAAACCTTGCACGATGATGGATCTCGCGTCAAAGCCTCGTTCCCTGGGGTCGACCGGAGCTCTCCGCCCAACACTGAGCTGACGCCTGTCATCTTGCTACCGATGGGTGTAAGACCCACCCCTTGGGGGAGGAGTGGGCACTCGATGCCTATCATTACGATCAAATCGGTCATCATACTGGTCCCGCCGACCTTCACGCCCCTCGTGCCGCGGAGCCGATCTTGGGCTATGAGCCGACTGAACTGTATTCGCAGCAACGGATCGACTGTGAATCCTGTTGTGCGACTGTGACACAGCTGAATTTTGATCTCCTGCGGCTCGGAGCAAATCCATGATCTGCATCAAGTCTCTGCCAGCCTCCGACTGGGAGGGCTTAATTGACTCTGCTATATAGGCTGCAGCTGCTAAATTCTGAATCGAGGTTCGATATACCTGAGTTGGTTGCGGAAAGAGCTGACGTCGACTGGAGTCGGGTACTCGTTGCCGCGCACGCTCGTCGAGTGCTCGCTGGAGGTTCTCCAGACGAGTGCGTTCAGCCAAGTTGGCCAAACGCGCCTCTTCCAAGGCACGAGCCTCGGGAGTTTCTCCTGCGATGGGAGTATGCAGGGCATCCATGTTCCGGCGGCGAAGATCTTCTCTTTGCTGAGAAGTGAGTGGCTCGGGTTGATATTCCTCGTGGGCCTGAGCGGGGTCGCCTCCATGGTCCATCCCGTCGATGCGGGGGAAGCCGAGAGGGCTACGAGTCCCATTGACCATCAGGACCTCCGCCGCTGGATCACTGCTGTCGCACTCGGATGCAGTCTCTACGGAGCCAGTCGACAGATCGAACAGGCCGTAGAGAGATTCATCGGGCTCAATTGCCGCGACTTGGGTGGTGGACGATTGGCAAGCTACTGCGTGTCTCACCCACCGCTGAAGCCTCGACCGACCAGAGCGCTTGCGCTGGCGGGAGACAGGAAGGGAGAACGGCACGGGAATCGACCGGTACAGAGTCGACGGCTGCCGCAGCAGGACGCCGCGGACACACGCCCGAAAATGTGTCGCACCGCGGACGGGGAGTGCGTCGATGTCGAGTGGTGCCTCCTGGAGCCAAGCGGAGTCGTCGGCAATGAAGGTGAGCGCACCGAGACGGATCTCGCGGCCCTCGACCGGAACTCCGCCAGAAACCATGATGAAGGCAATCGAAAAAATTGCAACTTCTCCAAAAAGTCGCTAAGACACTTGCCCCACGGTGGGCGCCAACTGTCGTGGTTCTAAGTCTGATAGTAGAATGGGGGTAGGTATGGAGAGGCAAGATCCTAGCTATGGAGTAGTTGTATACGCAAGGGATTTACGAGTTCAGGCCCTTCCCGAAGGAAGTAACAGCCCTACATCTCGGAGCCCGGAGGAGGTCGACTGGATTATGTGCGTATGAGTTACAGGGGTGCGAACCCTTTACACTGAGGAGGGGGGTGGCTTATATAGTGTCTGCCCGACCCCTCTGACCCTCAGTTATGCGGGGTTTAAAGTACTTAAAGGATTGGCGTTACTGGTAACGCCCTACATAAAGTGTCATCATGGTAATAAAGACTACTTAATTACAGACCGTTTGGATACAGAGTGACTCTTAATCTCCTGGTGGTCGAGTGAGTCTTCGTGGTCGAATGCCTTCGAGTCTGTCGAGTGGAATCCCTCTTGGTTGACTGGAACGCTGTTTATTATGAAGATGTCCTTGGGGAGGGTCCTCTGGACGGGCCTATGACCCTACCCTAGGTACATGACTTCATCAGTAGTAGCAATGATGCGGACTGGGTCCGTGATCTGAGGTTTATCCTCATTGTTGCACAGAAGAATTATGTCCTTAATGCACCGCTAGGTGACAGACCTATTGCAGGAGCAGATGCAGACGTTATGAACGTTTGGCAAGCTCGATATGATGACTACTTGATAATTTAGTGCACTATGCTTTACGGCTTAGAATCGGGACTTCAAAAATGTTTTGAATGCCACAAAGCATATGAGATGCTCCAAGTGCTAAAATTGATATTTCAGACTCATGCCCGTGTTGGGAGGTATGAGACCTCTGACAAAGTACTTTGCCTACAAGATGGAGGAGAATAGCTCAGCCAGTGAGCATGTGCTCAAAATGTCTGTGTACTACAATCGCTTGAATCAAGTGGGAGTTAATCTTCCAGATAAGATAGTGATTGACAGAGTTCTCTAGTCACTATCACCAAGCTACTAGAACTTCATAATAAACTATAATATGAAAGGGATGACAAAAATGATTCCCGAGCTCTTCGCGATGCTGAAATTGGCGAAGCTAGAAATCAAGAAAGAGCATCAAGTGTTGATGGTTAACAAGACCACTAGTTTCAAGAAAAAGGGTAAGGGAAAGAAAGGGAACTTCAAGAAGAATGGCAAGCAAGTTGTCACTCCCGTGAAGAAGCCCAAAGCTGGACCTAAGACTGAAACTGAGTGCTTCTACTGCAAAGCAAATGGTCACTGGAAGCAAAACTACCCCAAATATTTGGCGGATAAGAAGGATGGCAAAGTGAACAAAGGTATATTTGATATACATGTTATTGATGTGTACCTTACTAGTGCTCGTAGTAGCCCCTGGGTATTTGATACCTGTTCGGTTGCTAAGATTAGTAACTCGAAACAGGAGTTGCATAATAAATGGAGACTAGTCGAGTGTGAAGTGACGATGTGTGTTGGAAGTGGTTCCAAGATTGATATGATCACCATCGCACACTCCCTATACTTTCGGGATTAGTGTTGAACCTAAATAAATGTTATTTTGTGTTTGTGTTGAGCATGAGCAAGATAGGATTGTGTTTATTGCAATACAGTTATTCATTTAAGACAGAGAATAATCGTTATTCGGTTTACATGAATAAAACCGTCTATGATCATACACCAAATGTTAATGGTTTATTGAATCTCGATCATAGTGATACACATATTCATAATATTGATGCCAAAAGATGCAAACTTGATAATGATAGTGCAACATACTTGTGGCACTGCCGTTTAGGTCATATTGGTGTAAAGCACATGAAGAAACTCCATGTTGATGGGCTTTTGGAATCACTTGATTTATGAATCATTTGATACTTGCGAACCATGCCTCATGGGCAAGATGACTAAAAATCCGTTCTCCGAAACAATGGAACGAGCCAATGACTTATTGGAAATAATACATACCGATGAATGCGGTCCGATGAGTGTTGAGGCTCGCGGCGGGTATTGTTATTTTCTGACCTTCATAGATGATTTGAGCAGATATGGGTATATCTACTTAATGAAACACAAGTTAGAAACATTTGAAAAAGTTCAAAGAATTTCAAAGTGAAGTGGAGAATCATCGTAACAAGAAAACAAAGTTTCTATGATCTAATCGCGGAGGCGAATATTTGAGTTACGAGTTTGGCCTTCATTTAAAACAATGTGGAATAGTTTCACAACTCACGCCACCTGGAACACCACAGCATAATGGTGTGTCCGAACGTTGTAACCATACTTTATTAGATATGGTGTGATCTATGATGTTTCTTACCGATTTACCACTATCTTTTTGGGGTTATACATTAGAGACAGCTGCATTCATGTTAAATAGGGCACCGTCTAAATCCTTTGATGGCTCACTGGGGGAGCCCCGTAGAAGGACTCAAAGAGGCCCTACAAGGCCCAACAATAGAAGGGAGCCCGAAGAAGGGGATAAACCCTTGGCAACCAACGTAACCTCCAAGCTGGTAGCAACGACTACCCTAGATCACATATCTATATGTAATAACCTAGCCTCCGTCAGGTATATAAGGGGAGGCTATGGAGCTCTCATTCCAATTTACTCCCGTCGAAACAACTCTCGGTAACAATCTCATCTACACCATTGTAAACCCTCGCAAAAGGTATCCCTCCATCGTGAATAACAAACATAAGCAGGATGTAGGGTATTACTCTTTGGAGGCCCGAAGCTAAATTCCCCCTGCGACCTCAGCACCCATGGATGAAGTTTCATGAAGAAATGACACTTGTGGTATTCTTGTGAAGAAAATATAATTAGGGCCTTACTATTCATCTAAAAATGTTTTTATATATAGCTTTGATTTTGTCATTACTGCCTAGAAAACCACAAATTCATTTCTTTGTAAAACATCATACGCTAGTATGCCGGTTGACCATGTACTAAAACCCCCTCAGATTTCTTTGTTTTTTCTATTTTTTTTGAATTTGCTATTCATAAGGGGTGCGCGCGTCACCAAATCCATGTCCCCTTAGTAACACATTAAAATCTTCCAAATAAATTTATCACAATAAAACATTCCAAATAAAGTTTTCTAGATGAGTACCACATCAAAATGTTCCAAACAAATTTCTCACAATGATCCACATTAATACCACATTTAAATCTTTCAAATAAAAAACTTTCACATTAAAATATTCCAAATATAATTTCCCACATTAACACCACACTAAAATCTTCCATATAAAAATTCAACATTAATAACACATTATTTTTTTACAAATAAAAGCCCCCACACGTTAATATCTTCCAAATAAAATTTCGACCTTGGTATCACATTAAAATCTTACAGAGAAAAATCCCCACATTAATACCACACAAAAATATTTCAAATAAATGTTTCTATTCTTTCATTTTATTCTAAAAAGCTAGTCATTTTCAGTCACATAATTTCACATGTTTTGTGACGTAAATTATGCATAAATATTAGGATCTTGTACAAGACACAAGTGTGCTAAAATAAAAAACCTTTTGTTGTTTTCATTTCTTTATAAACATATATACAAGTAAAACTACAACAACAACAACAAAGCCTTTAGTCCCAAACAAGTTGGGTAGGCTAGAGGTGAAACTCATAAGATCTCGCAACCAACTCATGGCTCTGTCACATGGATAGTAAGCTTCCACGCACCCCCTGTCCATAGCTAGCTCTTTGGTGATACTCCAATCCTTCAAGTCTCTCTTAACGGACTCCTCCCATGTCAAATTCGGTCTACCCCGCCCTCTCTTGACATTCCCCGCACGCTTTAGCCGTCCGCTATGCACTGGAGCTTCTGGAGGCCTACGTTGAATATGCCAAAACCATCTCAGACGATGTTGGACAAGCTTCTCTTCAATTGGTGCTACCCCAACTCTATCTCGTATATCATCAATCAGGACTCAATCTTTCCTCGTGTGGCCACACATCTATCTCAACATAAGCATCTCCGCCATACCTAACTGTTGAACATGTTGCATTTTAGTCGGCCAACACTCAGCGCCATACAACATTGCGGGTCGAACTGTCGTCCTGTAGAACTTGCCTTTTAGCTTTTGTGGCACTCTCTTGTCACAGAGAATGCTAGAAGTTTGGCGCCACTTCATCCATCCGGCTTTGATTCGATGGTTCACATCTTCATCAATACCCCCATCCTCTTGCAGCATTGACCCCAAATACCGAAGGTGTCCTTCTGAGGTACCACCTGGCCATCAAGGCTAACCTCCTCCTCCTCACACCTAGTAGTACTGAAACTGCACATCATGTACTCAGTTTTAGTTCTACTAAGTCTAAACGCTTTTGATTCCAAGGTTTGTCTCCATAACTCTAACTTCCTATTTACCCCCGTCCGAGTATCGTCAACTAGCACCACATCATTTGCAAAGAGCATACAAGTAAAACTAGTAAATAAAATACAACTAAATAAAGTAAACAATAAGACGGTAACATAAATGTAAAACAACACCTGGGAGAACTTGACGTTATTTCCTTGGCAACAAAATTAGGAAAATTGCTTGGTAGATCCAAACCTTAATTTGTAGCTAGTTTGCCCCCCCCCCCCCCCTCAAGTGTAAGTGACATAGAATGATAGCCGAAAATATGATTTTCGATCATGGAAAAGTCATACCGTGGATTTTCTGGGATGATGGGCATGCCATTCCAAAACCACCAGGAGCCCATTTTAAGTGACGGAAATTTATATTAGGCGTCAAAAGTGAACTGGATCCTTTTTAGGTCAATTTGGTCTTTGTAGTGATGTACTCAGTGTAGATCAAAGCATGTAATCATGTTTTGCTCTTGTTTGATACAATTCAAAAGTGTTTGTCTACTACAGAGCTCATGTGCTCTCGGAGTTAACGATAAAATTTAAAAGTATCCAAAATGTAAAAATAATGTTTTCTTGAGAAAAAATGGTTGAGTGCCCTACCTATGTGAAAATATACGCTAAGAAATGACATTCACCATGGTCTGTGCAAAGAAAGAATAGTTTTTCTCAAAATGCTTTGAAATGTAACCTTTTTATAGCGTAGTTTTTTCCCTAGAGCCCTACATATGAAATTTCTTACGAAAAATTATACGTAGATGGAACATTCCACCATATTTGCTGGAGAGAGAAAAAAAATCAACATTTCGATTGTTTTGAATTTTACTATTCACATGGGTGCAAAAGAATATATTATGTTTGACACAATTTGTTTATTTGGTAGGGACTTTATATGATCCGATTGTATCCCTTGTCATCATGCAAATATACTTGCTTATCTTTGCAATTTGTGAGTAGTTATGTTATTAAGGACATTGGAAATCCCTAGTTGAAGAATATCACATGAATTTGAGAATATAACTGTGGCTTGATTAATTGTTGTGTTGAAGGATTCTACTGGCAGTGTGTGAACGTCCCACTTCACCATTATTAGGCTCTGATGAGAGTTCTATGTTGTAATGAATTGAAAATGGAATGTTACAATGACAAGAAGTCGTTTCTTAGATCTAGGATTTACATGACATGGGATAGATGGAGACCATAGACCGTTAAAGTTATGATTATGTTTGGCCCTACTAATTTCTTGTAGTAGACATGTTATTTGTTGGTGAATCATAAGCATCACACAAGTCAATTGTTTTGTAGTGTGTTAGGCTTAGGCTTCACCCACATGGCAACGAGAAAATTATCATTCAAAGCAGAGGATTATGGAAATTATTAAATAGGAAGATTCTACTATGCTTGAGAATGACAATGTTTTATAAGTGTGATCACTTGTTTGTCATTAATCTCAAGTTAAGGACCAAGGTATGTCTGCACTTTATGTATTTTCTTTTGTATTTATTTCTTTGCAACTATCCCAATATATCAAAAACACAACTATTACTTTATTCAACATTTTTACAGTTATTCCATAAACCAATTCTTTCTTGCGCCCCATTAACATTGTTACTCGTTAAAAAGCTAAAAATAAACCCTACACTTGTGGGTGTCACCATATGCAACATAAGGGTGTTACAACAGCGTTACCGACATGTATGCCACATGTGTCATCATCCTTATGTGTGGTGACCCAACAGGAGGAGGTAAGTCCGTAATCCCAATCCGTCTTTTTGAATTTGAGTGATATATGGATCCATATTCCGAGTTTAGGAAAAAAAATGGGAGCATGAATTTGAGATTTTTTGCATTAGGGTTTCACAAGTCGCCAACCTCCCTCGTGCTCTTTGTTGTGTGAACCAGGTTAGCGAAGGAAAAACTTTACTTAGTGCCATCAAAATTTAACCAAAGAGTAAAACATGCAATCATGATCATGGCTTACGAACTGAACATTATCAGGCCTTGATCTAGAACACTTAGAACCAAATAATGAGCAAGAACTTGACCATCATCATTATAACTAAATAGCAATAATTAGTCCTCTTAATGAAATAAATTAACATCAAGTGGCTATGGCACTGATGTTATATATATGCTTAAGATGTTTGCATGTATCTTTGAACTAGAATAACTAGGATGTAAAGCGAAAACGAGAGTTGCCAATATCAAATATGGGATTAACCATCGGAGGCGAAGGCGAGGGTGCGTGCATGATCGGTGCCTGCATGATGAAGGTCAAGGCAACAACAGTGTGGTTGCATGGTGAGGTTCAGCTTAGCAACGGTGTGGTTGTACAGTAGGTCCATGCAATCCACCACTAGCATTGTTTTGGCAGTGGTTGCCGATGGTAGATGCTATTCAGCACCCTTTAGTACCTCTTTAGGCTTTTGGGTAGGTGTAGCTCGTGTATGTGATCTTCACCATACAATAGAGAGGGAGAGAAGGAGAGAAAGAGAGGGAGAGGGAGAGAGATATGATTTCGAAAATTCGTTTCTGATCCCGAGCACAGATGCTCCTGAAATCACACACGCTCGTTCGTTTTGGGATGTGAGCCTCGATGGTATTTCTCTTCGTACGTCGCACGCGTATATGAATTATATTGGAAGGAGCGGTTGGCTCATTAACTGCCGGCCGAACCCGACGGACGATGCGGTACATAACTGGCCCGATGGATCGGATGCTTTTCTGGGCCGACCTGTTCCACCGCGGTCATCCAACACATCCACTATCCTCTCCCGCGGACTGCATCGGGGTCATGCTCCCTGAATCCTTCCTCCCTGTCCAAAGCAGCGGCAGCTAGATTGACGAAAAATAGGAGAGTTGTAGCTGATGCAGACTCAAAGCAGCAGCCTTTTATCGCAGTGTCCACGACTCCATGCAGAAACGTGTCTCATTAGAGAGACGAACTGCGGTTGAAAAAGAAAACGAAAGAGACGAACTGCACGGCCCGTGCGCTCAAATCAGCCGCTGAAGGAAGTCAAGAACTAACATCGTCATGTCCATCCCCTTCATCGCGATCATGCATATTGCAGTTCCCGGAATCTGACGCTGACATCGCGCGCCGGTCCTGTCCGAGCCCGCAGCTGAGTTCTAAGAATCAACAGAAACAGGGGAATGTTGAGCAGATGAAACCATTGCGGGAGATACAGAAAAAAACGAGCTGATATTCTCAACTCACCTTAATAGCCTGATCAGGAGCAGATGCAGGCTCGAGAGGGCGAACTGCATTTGGACACCGACGCCGACGCCTCAACACTCGAGTCAGCCCATACGCTCCACGCCGGCGCCATCCCTGCTTGAAGAGTACCACTCACGAGAGCACGAACATGATCCCAGCATCCAGCAGTCATCTTATGCAATGCCACGCCACTACGCCGCCCACCACTGCACTTTTGAATTTTGAATCCATTGTACAACTGATGAACACAAAGCCATTGTACAACTGATGCACACGTGTGTTCATCGTCAGGTAAACCGAACTGATGCGTGGACAACTCCAGCTTGGACGCTCATACATTTTTTTATTGACAGGGGGGCAACTCCAGCAACTGATGAACACAAAGCCATTGTACAACCTAGATTAACAAGCAGGCAACGCGCACTAGAAAATTCTCAAACTGAACCATACTGAAAATGCAATTCAAGTCAAAGATGCAATAACACCCAGAGGCGAGGCCTGGTGCAGCTGTTGCGGAGGCGACCTTGAACACCACAGTTCTTGCATCTTGCAGGCTTCAGGCATGATATTGAGTTTCGGTCTATAGGTCTGCATTTTTCCGCAGGCTCGGCTGTGTCACTTCTTCGACTTTCAGCGCTCATACCTGAGGAGGATGAGCCCTCAGCAGATAGCCCATGCTCAGCAGCAAGTCGGCCGGCACCATGTGCACCAGGGCAACCAAGCAGGCTAGATAGCTCCGGCTCCCAACAATCAACAGGTTCAGTCAAACCCGCCCACGGAGACCATGGTGGTTCAATTTCTTCGGCCACATCCACTACCTCAGCTGATTCAATTTCTTCGGCCGTCAGCAAACTAGAACAACAAAAGTACTAGCACTGAAATTTCTTTTGTTTTGCCAGCAAGGATCAAAAAGTCAAATCACTTAACAATGCACATCATATTCTCAGTATGCAAACAATTATTGCTGCATATGTCGGATCTAAATACAGTCGGATGGGATTGAGGTTCGCACCTTTTCGTCCATCCTGGGGCCTGGGGGTTGACTTTGTATGTGGACTGCGCCGACCTAGTCCGTGATGATTTCTGACGCCGGCAGACTCTTCCCCGAGCCGATGACCACAGCCAGACCCAGCATTTAAGTCTTCGGGGTCGCTACGGTTCGTTTCTTCGGTGGGAAGCAAGATCAGGGGAACCTCGTAATGGTTTTGGCGGAATGCAAACAAATCACACAAAATACCCGGATCTACAAGAACTGACCTGTCGACGGCGACGAGAAGAAACTCCATACCCACATCCTCCATTATCCTTGTCCCCGGGTGGCCGGAAGTATCGCCGCCGCCGCTCAGCTTTCCAATGACGTCCTTCCTTATCTGATCCGTGGCTCAGCGGAAGTTGGACTTTTCTGGTTCACGGACCAGGATAGGAACGCCCGTCCGCCGTTCCAGCCATACGAAACAACCCCACCAATTTCGCAACTGTTCCTTACTGTATTCACCCGTACACTCGTTTTCTTTTACCCATTGTCAGGTGCGTCAGCGTGGTTTATTCCGATCCCGAGACAAATATGGACGCCGAAGATATCGAGAGCAGCTGGGCTTGGGCACCAAAACGCCCCTTCCATATGATTTCTCCTATTATACATATGGCACTAAAATAAGGACCAAACCCATGAGGTGGGTCAAGCATCCTCCATCATGGCACACTAGAACATAAAAGCGCGCGTTGCCGCGCCCGCTCATATCTAAAAATAATTATAAAATTTTAAAATATCGAAAGTAATGATATGAATATGGAAAATACTTTACATGCTTGGTAGAATTTGAACAGTTTGAATTATGTTACGTTGATCAGCTTTGACTATCTCTAAGTTGTAAAGATCCAACGCAGATCAACAAAAAGCTCGTTGAATCATTGAACTATATATAGGTAAATTACAAGAAAGAAGGATTTTACAACAGGCAGGCATTTAAATTCATCACCCAGATCGGCTTTGGGAGTAGGCGAGTAGCCACCATGGGAAGAGTACCCATCGTGCATTTCCTCTGCTGTTGCACCCAGCGTTTTGAAAAGAAAAAAAAATATTGAGCGTAACCCAGCGTTTTGATGGACTCATGGACCAAACATTGCACGCCGGCTATTACGTGAAGGAATTTGAAACATGTGCGCTACCTGCAAAAAAAATAAAATAAACATGTGGGCTGATAAATCTAACGCCACAGATGCTCCTCCACAATGATCAGTTGCCTACCGGCCCATTTAACAAGGAGGCGCACAGGTCAACGTCGGGAGCAGCAGCCCTGTAATATTGGCCCGGGCTGACTGGGGACCGTTCGCGGTAAAAATGGGCCAGAAGCTACTGATGGATGACAGAGGCAATCCAGACCATGCATGTCCGAATCAAACAGATGGGAACGTCTAGTCGCTGTGGAGAGGCGTAGCTCGCTGCGTCTTACTGTTTCTTAATATGCAAGAAAGGTGTGGTGGGCCACACATTGTATTATTTCTTTCTCGGCTATAAGCCGAGATCAATTCAAATGCTTTCATTTCTAATTACTTTGCATGTAACATTTTTCCTCTACACCCTCCTACATTATGTTGTGTTTTACATTGTGACTATCCAATTTTGCCCCTATGCCATGTAGATGGGAAATGGACCGTCGTATGCAATGCATGGAGGACGTAATGAGGAGAGCACGCCCCCACCTCTCGTGCATCATAATTAATACCGCTACAACTCCTGATCCCTGCATTCGACGTAAGCTAATTTGAGGACAGATTCGTCAAGGGAAGATGGCAAGAGCTTTTCTTGTTACACACATTTTACCTTGTGCATATAAAGATTATAAAGATAATTAGGAATACAGGGAATATAGAGCACAGTACATTATCAATCATATAGCGAGAAGCATCCCTGGGCGCTAAAAACTATTTTCGTGCTTCAAATATCTGCCAAATGAACTTTTACAAATTACTAGGACTAGTAGTACACCCGTGCGTTGCTACGGGCTACAATGCATACAAATAAATCACACAAATGGTCATATCCAAAGTCAAATCTTATTCCTCATACATCCGAGCATGTTAGGACATTAAGCAAGCTCCACAAAATTTAACCGTCTGGATAGTCCCCCCGGGCTACAATGCATACAAATAAATCACACAAATGGTCATATCCAAGGTAAAATCTTATTCCTCATACATCCGAGCATGTTTGGACATTAAGCAAGCTCCACAAAATTTAACCGTCTGGATAGTCCGGACCCCCCCCCCCCCCCCCCCAAATCCAACCTATATTATCCCAACATGCGGTCCCAACACAAAAACCCCACCCGACGACGCACACTTACCTTTCTTGTTGGACATTCCACTTACCACTCGGATTCCGGTCTTAACAGGACATTTCTCGCTGGGGCCCTCGTTATTAACTCTTGAAGCAACCAACAACCCTTCTATCCTAACCAAAAAATTGTACGGCTTGATGAAAATAATATATGGACCGCTCGCTCATGCTGTTTGTTGCAAAGAATCTCACATGAAATGTTATACATATGTCACATTGGTTCACTATCCTATCTATAATGCCGTGACAGTAGTTTAGAAACTCTCCTAGCACTCCAAATACCGGCAACAAAATCACCAAATATATAGCATCCGCAGCTACCATGAAATAGGACACTAAACAACATTTGCAGCAAGCAATCAATTTATGCACCAAGCACACTGAGCAGAAGCAACAAGCTATCAAGATTTCTTCTACTCACATAACTGACAAATGTGACTAACTCTGTAAGAAGCTTTGCCTTCAGAACCTAAAAATGGTATAGTCCCATCACTACTTCAGCCGCTCTCTGATCTCAATAGAAAACATGGAGATCGTCTAAAAAACATAGTACACTTCGGCTGCACTTAAATAAGCTTGCTAAAAGAAACTTCTCAAGTGACGTAAGAAAAAATATAAGTAACTTCCACTTGACAGTCGCATCATTTGACTTATAGATTTTTAGTTAGCATGGCAACTGAAGTCAGTCTATTGATTAAATTACATAGTTCATTGTTAAATGCTAAACACAGATTTAGAAGAGTTTCCAATGCTCATCTGTCAAATATGCTACTGTATCCTTAAAGGGAAAAAGAGCTCTTTTATAGACACTACTAGCAGTGGATACAGGGTGAGCTTTTTCAGACAGAGGAAGTATAAGATAAGGATTTGAATTGTTGACGCAAGGCCGGTGGAGCCGTGCATGGTCCACTTGCAAAGTGCTTTGGAGCATGGAGGTCGTGCACATAGTGCAAAGCTGGCTGAAGGAGTCAATAGATTGGATCCCGGCAAGACTGCACATACTTAACGTTGGCTGCCCCTACCTTGATTGATTCCCATGCTGGCAAGGTTGCACACATAGAGGAAGACTCGATGGATTCTTGCCGGCTAGAAACGAACAAAAGCAAGCACGCACGTGATGCCTATTTCTTTGCAACAGATGCGTGTCGCCTGACGCAATGGGGGAAAACAATATGTATATAGTGATTTTACCTCAATAGATATTTTGGTAGCTCCACTCCATTAGTATGAAATTTGTGATGTTGAAAACCTGAAAAAAAGGAAAATAATGATCTCAGTGGCAATTGTGTCAGCTGTTGAATAGGTACGACATTTATTTCAGGATTACAACTGTTCTCTCCCATTGAACAATGGCTTGAATTCTTTCAAGAGAGAACCATACAGTAAAAAGCTTCAGAACACAATGTACTCTGAATCAGGTCATATTCAGGCCATATACATCGAGCTTATACTACCAAAAAATATCAGCTAGAAATCTAGCAAGTATCTTCAAGGATCAAGAACATGAAAGAGGAATAATGACGAAAGAATATTGAATCAAGATTTTTTTTTACAATGTCATGAATCTGGTGCCAACGGCGTACTCGCAGCGGCCGATGAGCCTTTGGCCACTGCCTACACTGCGCTCGCGCACGCCGCTTCGCTGCTGCCACAAGCACCGGCCACACTCCTCGCCGCAAGTAGCCGAAATGATGGAACTCCATGCCATCATAAGCCATTCCAGATGTTGAATTAAGGCTAGTACGACATCCCATATTTGAGGATTGCACCCGGAAGATTGCACTCAACACGCCAGTTGAAACCAAGATTAATAATACAGATACAAAGAAAACAAAGATAAGCAGGAATAGGATGTTGATGGCCTGCTCATCTTGGTCCCTCTAGACCCAAAAATTTCGTTACCTTTGTAGAAAAAAGATTTTTTGGTTCCCCTGGTATCTAGCACCAGCGACAATTTCCTATTGTGGCGACACCCCGACATGGCCCTACTTAAGCTCCTTCTCGTTCTTGCTTTGGTTCCGGTCCGGCAAACCATACCATATTCCAAATATTTTTACACTGTAGCATCCTAAAAGTTCTCATGTCTTCCAGTACATTATCTTTTGTAGAATCATCATATATAGCTCTTAGTCTATGTCCTCCCAACCTAATGCAAAATGAACAAAATCAGATATCTATACATCAGTACACAACTTAGCATATACTCCCGCCGTCCCATAATATAAGAACATTTTTTAAGCTATATCATGGGAGGGAGTAGTAGACAGAGTACTGTTTCAAATAATGGTCCCTAAGAGTAAGGTTAACGTTCCCAACCAGACTTGTGAGCATCTTCGAGCAACATACAAGCCACAGGAGTGTAATTGGATATCACAAGTGTCAAATCAATAGCTGAGCATAGCAACTCTACATGGACTAATAAAACCAAAATAAATTTTAACATACCGCCGGTCCTACAACAGTGGTTGATAGTGAATTTGGTAGACACCCATAAATAACAATTTAGCAGTGTCTCGGACTCTCTATACATTTTGAGTCCCATGTTTTCAGCATTTGATATCTCCTTGGATACAATGAAATTTATGCTTCACAGGAGGATCTGCACAAAATAAATGAAAAACACTCAAGTTTCTCATCCTTGTAAGAAGAGGTAATTCTATCGAGAACTTACTAAGGGCATTCAATCAATTCAATTCATGAAAAGTTGTGTCCGTTGGAGCTTGTTATGCCAACTGAACCATGTTGACCGACCCCAATAAGCATATGCACTCACGTTCTCTACTCACATAACAGAGTTATGTCTGATTCTTCCGTTTGTTGTACTCCCTCCGTTTCTAAATATAAGCTATTTTAGATAATTCAATAGGGACTATATATGGATGTATATAGACATTTTTATTGTGTAGATTCACTCATTTTACTTCGTATGTGGTTCATATTAAAATATTTAAAAGGTCTTATATTTAGGAACGGAGGGAGTAATTCTTTATCCCCATTAGAAATTGATGGCCAATGATCAAGTGAGAAATGAATAGAACCTTGAAGAACAACATCAAATAGACCTTACTCATTCTCAGGTAATTAAAACCAAGGGAGGGTTCCTGTAGGATAACTATATTCACCTTCCAGTCTTTGCATCCATCACAACCCCAAAATTGATTGACATAACCAGCCAGAGAATGCACCTGCCCTGCTGCCCAAAAAGGAGGAATGCCAGACAACAGAATGTAGAGTATAACTCCAGCACTCCATATGCAATTATCGGCTCCATATATCCGCTTCAGCACCTCCGGAGCCACATAATAGGCACTCCCAGGAATATCCCTGAACTTCTCATCTGCATTTCCATTATATCCCATTTAATCTTAAGCACTGCATGAGCTTAGTTGCCAGAATTTAATTCAGGTAGCACTACATATACAATTGTAAATTGTAGAGACAACATGAACTAAGGGGAATAGTTGAGGTTTCTTCCCTTGTCCCTTCTCAAATAGTATGTTCAGTTAACCAATTAATTACTCACCGGCTTGAAGGAGACGGAGAGGCTGAAATCAGTGGGCTTGAAAAAACACATACATGTACAGTTGTCCAACAAGTTGACTGAAACATGCATCACAATACATCGTCAATGGTTTTCTCCTTGCTTCATCTTAACCAACACGCAGCGCAATACATCATCAATGAAATGAGATTTCAACTCTCCAAGAACGCTACTTAATGAGTTTAAGAGGTTTCGGCCCAACATTGACTGAAACTGTTTCCGAGAAATTAGACCTACATCGAGATTGAACAATATAAAGAGTATTCCCTGGAGTAAATACTGGCTCTAAAAGTTGTCTAAACGAAATCGGCGCGTCACAGCCCTGAGATAAACAGACCCAATAAAAAACTCCATACATTAACAACTGTATGATCTAGCTGGGTGCACAAATAGGTTTTAAAGAAACTCACAGGAACAATCTTGGAGAGTGTAAGTAGATATTCAGTCAAATTAAAAGGCGAAGTCAGAGTAGGGAACAGTTGATCCGAAAGACATGCCGTTCCAATGCACAAACATCCATATGCATGTTCAGGAAGAAGAAAAGCACAAAGATGTCATCTCCTATAGCTAGCTAATGTACTATGGTAAAGATCGTACATACTTTGGGCGAGCGAGCATTGCATAAAAGAACAAACACCTTAAACCACAGAGGGCATAGACAACAAAGAACACCTAGTCACAGAGGCGACACTCACCAGCAAGCAAGCAGCGCACGCACAACGCAACCGTCTTAACCCCTTTACTCACTTCATCGTGTAGTTGAACTGCTTACACCCCAGGCACTGCACCTCGTCGTCCCTAAGGTGCTTAACGGCCAGCTAGACGAAGGTATTCTTTGAGGTCGCACCGGATGCAGCAGAACACTGGTATACTAAGCATCGGCTAGCTCGGAGGTGTGCCCTGCATGCACCACCCAATCATGAGGTTACCAGGGTGTCAGATCACAAACTATTAGTTAGTTTTGCAATGCACTGGAAAAGACCATATATTACAAAATAAGCTCATCTCACTGCAGCAATATCGCTAACAGTTCAGAAATATTACAAAGTAACACAATAGCACATGCAGTAGCAGTAGCAAGCAACATTCCCTGCACTCTTCCATCTAGTGACCATCCTTTCCCTGCTACCTCAACCACCACCACCACCCTCACACCAAAAGCTCATATGTACACTGGATCCATGTGATCTCTCAGTTCTCTCTGCTCTCTCACGCAGAAAACACAACAACAAGCAAGCCTCTCTAGCCTCCCCCAATCCAACTAAATCAGAGAGGAAATCTCTATTACCTGGTGGCTAGTGGCTTGTACCTGATGGATCCATAACTGGGTGGATGGATCTCCGGCTCGCGGTAGTATGTGTGTTTTCAAACTCGCGTGAAGAAGAAACGTGTACCTGTACGAGAGGTCGAGAGCTTTACAGCAGGAACACGCCATGGAGCCTGTCTCCTCTGCATCCTTCATTCATCTCGTTCTTTGAAGAAGATAGGCATCCCTCGCACATGTCGGCGGCGGCGGCAACAAAGAGGCGGTGATGGTGGAGGCAGTGGCCCATCCCGGCCGGAGATCTCGCCCGCCGCCTGATGGACGTCCTCCGCGCCGAAGAGCCGGTCGATGCGGGAGCATGAGGCCGAAGTAGGCCGTGAAGCGGGCAACGGCGTGGGAGAAGAGATTGTTGAGCGCGAGGGAGACGGCGAGCTCGCCCCCGCCCTCCTCCGCTAGAGTGAGCTCGCCGGCGGCGGGGCTCCGCCGCTGCTGCTATGCTCGGGAGCGGGAGCGGCGCCCCGGCGCGCACATCGTGGAGAGCCTGGCCAGCGGCGGCGTCGGCTCCACTCGGTCCTCGGCGGCAGCGGATCGACTCGTATCTCGGCGGCGGCTCGTCTTGGATCTCGGTGGCGGCTCATATTGGGGGTCGCTGGCTGTTTTTTTGGTACGTGCGGGGAAGGGACGAGAAAACTGTCGAAAAAAAACCAGCGAAAAAAACCCAGACGAAAATGGTGGGACGAAAATAAAATCCGGAACGCGACCTACCAACTGAGACATTAGGAGTAGAGATATGTTATTAGTAAAAGTGAGAAACACAAAGCAGCATTTTTTTTTGAACTCACCACATTTATAGTATACTCTAGTTAAAATATTTTTCTCTGTTATTTATACTAGGATTTTTTTGAGGGATTTTTTCGAGTCTATGTTTTTTTCGAGTCTATGTTATTTATACCAGGAAAGAAGGGTTTTCATAAGAAAACGCGAACACACAACACAAACGACCCAAATACCAAGCCCAGATGGCCCTTTTTGCCGAGGCATGCCTGTCATTAGTTTACACCAAATCCCTTCCGTCCCGCACCTATCGCGCCCAAAGGATTCAAAGGGAGCGGCGGCGGCGAGAGGCCCGGCGCCGACCGCAACCCTAGCCCGAATCAGCACCCGCCGCCCGACGCTTCCGGAGGGGGCCGCTGGGGCGGCCTAGACCGACGTCGAGGCGCGGCGCCCGTTCACGGCCATCAGCCAGGTCCACGCCGACCTCGCCCTGGCGGTCTGCCGCAGGCGGAGCGCCGGCCTGGAGTTCGTCGACGCGACCGCCGATGGGTCGGATCGGAAGGAGCGGCGGTCCGTTGTTGACGAGGCGCGCTGGCGGCCCGTTCGGTCCCGATCCCAGGTGCTGGTCCACCGGCGTGGATGAGGAGCCCGTATGAGGAGCCCAGGAGCAAGCAAGTTGCCTAGATCTCGCAGCCCCGGCCGTCCCGTCTCCGTCCCTAGGGTTCCGAGGTGCGCGACTGAGATCCCATTTTTTTTTGTTGAGGGAGCGACTAACATATAACATTCCTTTTGGATCAGTGCAGGAGAGGGCGTACATGATGCTGCGGATGAGCGGAGGCGGCGAGGCCAGCGATCATGGGAGCTCGGAGGCCAGGAGTTACGAGGAGGAGCTCGAGCAACACCTCTGCGTCCACCACCAGGAGCACCCGGGTGGCGTCGATGGTGATGGGGACGATTATCTCAAGGCCAGGGTGAGGGCAAGGGCGAGGATGAAGGCGAGGGCGAGCTCTCTGAGGCTCTGAGGAGAGCGAGTACGAGGAGGAGGGGTTTGATTAGGATGAGGAGGTGGGGGACGTGGAGCCAGAGCTAGACGCTGCAGAGTACAAGGTTGTCACATGGCTTATGGCCCTCGCTGGTATTAGCATTGTGAGTATGTTTTGTTTTCCTGCTCATTTCAACATTTTGCGTGGGTTGCTGATGTGCAGGTTTGCTTTTGCTTTGTAGGGCGGACGGAGGAGCATGTCGAGGATCACATAAACACTGCGCAGGTAGTGATTTATGTTTCCTTGTCTTGGATGGATTTAATTTGTGTATTTGGAAGCTGGGAGCACTCAACTTTTGATTAAATGACCTTGGACCGACAGCAATTCTTATTTTGCTAATGCGTGTGACATACAGGGCAGTACTTGTTTATTTTAATTGAAGCAGTGGCATAATTCCTTGGTAGAGCTAAATTATTCTCTGATATTATAGCAACAAAGCCAAAAACAAGTTAGGATGTAGATAGTATGCTATAAGTGGTAAAATTTACCTCCTGCCATGTTTTCTCCGGGGATTGTGGCATGCACCTCCAATTCATCTAATGCACAGCGAACTTTGCCTTTGTTCAAATTGTGGTATTGTGTTTTTGCTTACTGAAACCAGCCAAATTCGAACAGAGCAACTGACAATTTACAAATCAGCGTATTATTGAAAAAACACAGGATTCATGGCAAGAGGTTGATTCAGATGAGTAGTCTTACGAGGCAAGTTTTTTGTTTTATTCCCTCTGGTGCCTGGGCCTGCATCTAAAGTTCCAAGATGCAGTGCTAATGGTTCTAGCCATGGCTTCAGGAATTAGTTGCATTAGGCGACGCAGTTGGTACAGAAAGTAGAGGTCTCTCTGCTGATACACTTGCTTCCTTACCTTCAGTAACTTACAACACAAAAGATATGCAAGATTGCAACACAGAACAGTATATTCAAATACTTATAAGTTTCATAGCCTTCCAATAATATATATTATTAAAGTGGCCTTCTAATGTATAATTATTCTTGGTAGGCGTGGAATTTGAAGCGTGGAATTTGAGGGAGGTGAATCCTTGGTTGCACTTCCCTGCAAGCATTCATACCATTTTGACTGCATTAATCAGTGGCTTCAAATGAATAAGGTACAACGTCGCTTTCGACTTGTTTATTGTTAGAATGGATACAATAGTTCCCCATACATGAGGATTGTCTAAAATTTCATGGTATGAAGCATATCAGGCAATCACATGTGTGCCATGGAAAATGTAGGGTTCCTTTGTACCTCTACTACATACCATACGTCTATGCTTATTAATCTAGTCACCGTCTATGCTTGTTAACCTAGTCACTTGCATAGAAAATATAGGGTTCCTTTGTACTCTACTATAAACCGTACCTCTATGCTTATTACTCTAGTTATTATACAGCTATGGCTTGCTGTAGCCTTATGCTGTTGTCTGAAATACGCTTCTTTGCGCATATCTTTCTAGAGTATTTATGATCAGTGGCTATGATTTAGTTTCATATGTCCCCTTTTAAAAAGCTAGTTTCATATATCCCTTTTGCCATCTCAAGTCAAGTAGATTATCATAATATGATTTAGTTTCTTTTGTCCCCTTCTAAAGAGCTACTCCCTCCGATCCAAAATAAGTACCGCAGTTTTGAACTAAGGCTAGTTCAGCCTTAGTTCAAAACTGTGACACTTATTATGGATCGGAGGGAGTAGTACATCCATTTTGGCTACAAAAGAGTTCAAGTAGTTGCCAGTGCTAGTTTAAGCAGTTATCTCGTCCCGCTTTGGTTGAATGAAGATAGAATGGTGGCAGAAATAAGGAAGGGATGCCTTTGCTGTGCCTGTGAGCCTTTTCTTTCTGGGCTCCAGTTTCTTGAATAACATCACTATCTACAACTCACCTATGGGATTCATAATCAGTCTATATGGTATAGAGACACCCAAAATGTTGCTAATTACCAACACCCAATTATGCGCCAGAAACCGTAATATTTTTTATTATATTTAGTTATTTACTATTAGACCTAAACTCAGTTCAGAGTATTGACTTGTCTTAGTCGAGTAATAAATTCAAGCTTTGGCCTTCAAGTAGAAAGTTAAACTACCTGGACAGTCCTCACGCGCCAATTAGTGAAGGCCGTGAAGTTACACACAACCCTATTCTCAGCATGGATTATATATCCAAAAGCTTAGTGGGCTAACACAATAGTAGGTGGACACATAAAGCAGGAAATAATGAGGCATAAATGTTTGACTAAACTAGAGTTCATTTAAAAATAGCACATTCATGTTGAGAAATTCTTATATACGACTTTTGAATTGTAGCCAGTCAACTTTGGATAAGTTGTATCACTTACTAAAAAAATGTGGGCCTTACCGTGTGGGGAGGTTGCTAAAGCAATAAAAACGTGTTCGTCATTCATGTCAATACGAATAAATCGAGTTTAAAATTCACCATACATATTGATATAAATAAAACATAATATAAATTCAGAAACATGCAAATACAGCTACAACAATGAGTAAGATACATGTAAAGTTTATTTGTTCTCAAAATAATCTAAGAATTATTCATCTTCATACCAAGTTGCCTATAATAAATGGTCACCAACTATCATGAAAACGATAAAATCCATCTTCTTCGCTATTTGGACTGCTCGGGCTTGTCAGCACTATGCCTCCCATGAGCAACTGCACCGAAGACATAATATGGTTAGGTGTTAGCTCACAGTGTCAAATGCGCGATTAGCTTATATTGCATTGCATCTGAGTAGAGCGGAGACATGATGGATGTAGTATGAGTTGGTCACCTATGAGGGTGTCTGCGTGGGCTCTGGCCGCGCACTCCGCGATCCTGGTCCTATTCATGTGATGCCATTGGGCTTGTTCGCCACCGGCGCCGGCGCGCGGACGACGCCACCTGTTATCTCTGCGTTGAACACCTTCCCAGTTGATATTGTGCCATGACCGCCCAACGGTTTCACCATGTGCAATGTGTCGGTGCTGAGTCCGTCTGTGCATGATGGAATGTTGGGAGGTTGTGGCACATTATGCATCGGGGAGGCGTTGAACGTAGGAATGGCGTGTGGCAGGGCCGACCGGTGGCGGACAAGGCCAAGGCGCAAGTTGCGTGATTAGGATAACCAGGATCAAGGAAGTTGCCACAAGAGCCTGCTCGGGCGCCCTTGCAATCAGCCACAATGTACTCCATCTATAGCACCTGGGGGTCCAGCAGGTGGCAACCCCGAGCCAGCTAAGTAGCGAAGAAGATGAATATTTTGTTTTCATGCTGGTCAACGCGTATATTCTGTTGGTGGCAACTTTGCATGAAGTTTGTAAGTCTTTGATTACTTTCAAAATAATAAATTATTTGATGTATGTTTACTTAATTGCCAGAGTTGTGTTTGCATGACTTCTGTACCATATTATGTTTTATTTATATATGTGTATGGTGAATCTTAAACTTCATATAATTTTGGTTAACACATGAATGAGTGAATGATCTTCTGGCCGTAGCAACCTCCCAGCATCCTAAGGCTTTTCTTTCTATGTAAGAAATTCACCTTATCAGAAGTTTACTGGCTTTAATTCAAAGGTTATTGCGCTTGTAAATTATTCCTATATAAGAATTGCTTGACAAGAATATGATTTTACGGATAAATTCTGCTCAGTCAAAGCATTCATCATGCTTATTTTCTGCTTCTGGTCAGTATGATTTTACAAAGACCATTTGCACATTTTTATTTGCTTCAGCTAAAAAAACATTTGTTCAGCATTAACACCATGATTTTTTTGCGTGTTAATCAAAGAGGTAATTCAAGTCATCTATGATGTCTAAAAGGATTGCATTGCCTTGATAGATGATGCCACAAGTAGTTAGTCAGCAAACATAGCTATTTGGCGAGCTATGGCGAGCGCCATACCTAAATGGTGTTGTTCGCTGCAAATATATGTATGTAAAGTCTAAAGCTGAGTCGTAGCTCCTGCTGGGCCTGGTTGTTTGTTTGCTGATGGGCTTGGTTACTAATGTGTGCAGGCCACAACTCCAGGATGCTAAAATTGAGTGCGGCCACCCCGCATACAACCAAACCTAGCTACTGCATGAAATCACGATCGTGCGTGGTGGAGGCGGCAGCGGCAGCGAATAGGGCATTAGGGCACGGCAGGGCGGTAGCAGCCGGCGACGCGTGGCCGTCATGGGCTGGCAAGGTGGTGAACAGCGACTCAGCGAGCTGTGAGGGTGAGCAGACAAAAAAAAGATCAAATATTTGTATTATGTTGCTGACTTCCGTTGATTGAAATTGTATTAGATCAAGTATTCAAATACATACTTATGTTCTCTAGTTTAGTTCTGTACTTGTGCATTGTATTTATTCTAGTGCCTAATTGATTTGTTTCCTCTTGTGACTAGATATGGACATTTAAAGGAATTGATCTTGCTGAAATTAAGAAAGAATTTCAAAATATACCGAGAAGAATGCCTTTGCCACGGTCAATAAAGCTTTATTATAGGTATGTATTCTTTCTAACTATCTTCACTTGTATAATGTGTTTTTTATGATTATATTGTACTAGTGACAGATTCATGATTTATCTATGCTTTCTATTTTTGTAGACATCTTTATGCTTGTCTTAGTTAATAAAGATGATAAATTGGTTATCTGTAATCCATACATCTATGCGTGTCTTAGTTAAGAAAGATGATGAATTGGTGATCTATAATCCATATAATCTTCATTTAGTGAGGTATTTTGAGTACGAGTATTTACTTTTGGATTTCGGTTGTAATTGCCTGCTTCTTGTGTAAGAGTGCCATGACAAGCGGAGTTGATGCCGTTGAGCAGACTGGCACTCTGTGTTCGGCTTGATGTCGACGCTCCTAGCACTGACGAAGCGTTGAGAGGATTGGAAGCCACCGGGATTGGGCCATTGAGGACGCCACACTCAACGAGGAATTGTATGGGCACCTCCTGTCCCGGTAGTACCAGAAACTGTGAAAATGGCTAGCTTGTGCAAGTGCACAGAGGCTGGAGTGATATAGTAGGACGATTTGCCAAAACCGAGTTTAGGTAGTAGTTGGCTTGAATCTGCGCAGGTGCTCTAGAATTGATGTTGTCGTTTGGGGCCGCAGAGTGTGATTGTGGGACTGGAAGGAGAGATGGCCGGAGCTCTTAGGCTGCATAGTCAAAGACGTTGAAATGCCGTTCCCTTCGATGGCGCAGTACCTGTAAAAGGACCGAGATGGCCGTAGGATGCCCTTGAAGGGACTCGGATACTTGTCTTCGCTCCTGCAGTAGCCGGAGCATTGGTGAGGAGGTAGCTAAACATATTTGTTCGCCGGGCTGGGTTCTCCCCGGTGCCTTCGATGCTTGGTGGGCTTTCCGACCGTCTCATCTTCTCGTCTCTATTGCTTTGTTTCCCAAACTCAAAAGTATTGCTATTCTGATATTCTTCGCACCAGTCATGTGCACATATTCTACTCGACGAAAGTTGTTTTGCACGGGTCATGTCTTTTGGCGGGAAACAAATGCGTAAAGATTTAGAGGTGCTCTATTACAAACTGACTTAGGGGCCATTTGTAGCCTCTGTTAAAGTGCTATTTTAGAAACGGAATCAATACTCATATCCAAATTAATTGTCATCTATTTACGTACAAATATACGACAACGCAAACAGTAATGTACTGCCAATTATTCTCATTATGATATTTTCGCGAGTTTTAAATGTGACTATTTATTGCAGCGCATCCATATATGGATATCAATAAAATATTTCCTAGTATATCCCTGTGCACTAATGAAACAATCATCAGGATCCACTCAAAAAAATAATAACATAATTAGTGTATAAACCTAAGAATTATAGTGGAGCAAAACGACAAGTCAAAAAAAAGTTTTCATAAGACTGAAGACTAAAACATGAGAACTATCGTCCTAAGGGTTAAACCAAAGCAGCAAGGAGTAGTTCTCATGTTTTAATCTTCAGCCTTATGGAAACTTTCTTTGCCTTGCCGCTTTGCTCCAGTATGATTTTCAGGTTTATACGGTACTTATGTTTTATCATCCCGCTGATCATTTCATTAATCGACAGAGATATAGTAGGGAATATTTGATTGATACGTATATAAGGATGTGTTGCAAATAGATAGTTGCATTTAAAGCTCGGCAAAATATTAGAACGAGAATAATTGGTAGGACATTAATGTTGGCGCTGTCGTTTAATTTGGATGTGTGAATTGATTTCGTTCCTCACATAGTGCTTCAGCAGAGGCTATAAATACCGCTATTTCAGTTCGTAACAGAGTACATCTAGATCTTTGCGTATTTGTTTCCCGTCCAAAGACGTACCTCGTGCAAAACAACCTCTTTCGGTCGAGTAGGTACTACGCACGTGACCGGTGCGAAGAGTAACACAATAGCAAAACTCTTGAGTTTGTGAAGCTAATGAGTTTTTAATAGTAGTTTTATACTGTGTGGGAAACAAAACAATCGAGACGAAAAGATGAGACGGTCGGGAGACCCACCAAGCGTTGGAGGCACCGAGAACTCGACCTGGCCAGGAAATATGTTCAACTACGTCCTCACCAATGCTTCGGCTATTGCAGGAGCACGGGCAAGTAGCTGAGGCCCTCTGAGGGCATCCTACGCCCATCTCGGTCCTTTCAAAGATGGCACATCGCGCTTTCGTCTTTCGTCCACATGTGTCTCCCTTGCATAGATCTTCTAGCTTCACGACCCCTCGCCAGCCGTGCCATGCCGATGCAGGGAAACAACGACATTACTCGTGATCTGTTTCGATGGAATGGTGTTTCATTGTCTTCGGCTATGCTGCCTCGGAGTGACCGCCGTTTCTCCTTCGAGATGCCACAACCACACTTTGCCCTGAGCGACGACATCAACTATGGACCATCGGCGCAAAATCATCCCAACTACTACCTCGACTCCATTTTGGCGAATCGTCCTCTTGTGCCATGCCAACCTTTGTGCACTCGCACAAGCCACTCAATTTCGCAGTTTATGGCATGGCCACGACAGCATGTGCCCTTACAGTTCCTTGTGGAGCGTGGGGTCATTGGTGGCTTGATCCCAGTGGCTTCCAATTCTCTCAACGCTTCGTCTGTGCTAGGTGTGTTGGGATCAAGCCGAGCACAAAGTGTTCGCCTGCTCAACGGCACCAACTCCGGTTGTCGTGTCGTGCTTCCACGAGAAACAGACAAAACATTTGTGCAGCGGAGAGAGCCGATTTGCCATGATAACGAGCTCGCCTTTCTCATAGGCGCCGAATCCATGTCTCGTGGAGAGCCGATCCCGCCATGATGGCAAACTTGCATTTCTCGTAGGCACGGGATTTGTGCAGCTCAAGGAACTGACGGGCTTCTAAGTTGTCCGCCTGCATAGGGGTACGTTTCTTGTAGGTGCTAGACCTATGCACAACCAATAGAGCTGACATGATTCGACGATGGTTGCCTCCACGGGTGTCCGCTTCTTGCGGGCACCAGATCCGTGCAAAATATGGCGTCGGTTGGCTTCAACATCTGTCTCCATGGGCATACACTTCTTGGAGGCCCCAGATTTGTGTCGCGTAGACAACCTGCGAGCCTCCTTACTAGCATAACATGGGTCGGCGACAACAAATGAGCGCATGGTGCGCCGCCTGCACAAGATTGTTAGAATCGTGGAAAGACATCCTCGCAGGTATCCTCTACGAACTTTATCCATTGTGTCTCATCTGCTCAGAGGCAAGTGCGATACATGCTGAACACAATAATTTTGCTTCATTTTTGTGTTCAGGGGGCAGGGGGGGGGGGGGGGGGGGGGCAAGGCGGTGCAAACCAGGAGCTGCCCGACTGAACCAGTTAGCGAAGGATATGAATCTTGCTAGTACGCCTATCTTCTATCAGCCAGCGTGAAGAAAAAAAATCTCAGATGTGTATTTACTCTATTGGAGTATTATTTTTACTCTATTGGAGTATTATTTTAAATAAATTGTCACTAGAACAATGTCATGTTTTACTGCAATTTATTGCTATATCAATATGCACATAATTAATATTATATATGTATTAAGAGTATATATATATATATAGGGGAAATCCATCCTACCACCCGGTGGTAGTTACCCCACATGTCTCATATACTACCATGTGGTACTATATATACTACTTTATTATTTTAAATATATTCATATAATATATATAAGATGTTTCAAAACAAGTTACATGAAAAAATTGCATATGAGCCCATAATTTTTGTTATATTTGTGAAATACATACATATTTGTACGTAAAAAAGAGCATACTTGAAACATGGTATATACTACCTAAAAATTAGTATATATACTACCTAATCATTATTATATACTACATACTACACGTACATACTCTTGATTTTGACAGATACTACATACAACATACAAAACGCAAGTGGTGGTAACTACCACTGCTTGTAGGAAACATTTGTCCTATATAGGACAAATTTTTCCTACTACCGGGTGTAGTTACTCCCACTTATGTTTCATACGTTTTAGGTAGTATCTATCATATCGGAGAGTATGTACACGTAGTATGTAGTATATAAGAATGTTTAGGTAGTATATATACTACTTTTTTGGTAGTATGTATCATATTTTACGCATACTCTATTTCACGTATAAATATGTACGTATTTCACAAATAAAAATTATGTGCATATTGATTCCATAAGTAGTATATATACAATAAAAATTATGTGCATATTGATTCCATACGTACATATTGCACAAATAAAATTATTGTATCTCATTTTATTTGGATTTTTTAAACTGCAGCCCATAAGTAGCACTATTAATTCCTTGGTTATCATTTGCTAGAATTTCTTGCTTTTGAAAGGAATTTAGAAGGATCTTAAGATTAGTACATTCAGTTATTTGTCTTGATGTTCCTTACCAAAGCAGCAACCTTCTATTGCTATTTCTTGCCGTGCTCTTCTTAATTTCTTATCAATGAGAAGACAGCTCAAAAGAATGTCTCTTGTGAGTTATTATATGAACATCTATGATACAGCAAGCTTTCAGTATCCTAGGATTTTGCTACCAATAAATTTTTTTTGGGTGACAAACCAATCATTGATTCTTACTTAAATGCTTGCATGATATTATTCGTTCACCATATTCACTTGGTGAGACCATTTATCATGAATCTATATTTTTCCATCTTCAGAGTGCGCCTTCATTTGTGCAAAAAAATCAGTATGGGTAATATTAGTTTCACTTTGCATAGTAGTATAACCAGGTCTGTTGAACTGTACATTTTCTGCATGTTATGATGTTTTTGTTTGAAAGCAAGCTAATTGGACGGCGGTGTTTATTTGCGTGAATGCCTTGCCATTTTACTGGAAGCTACTTCATGCGTGAGGTGCTCTTTATAATTTGTATGTGAGAGGATTATTTTGTCAACCTTTCCTATTGATAAAACCATTTCTTTAGTTTTTTTTGGTGATGGTGGTGGTGGTGGTGGTGGGGGGGGGGGGGGGGGGGGTACAGTCAGGCTATCTTGGATGAAAGACATAGTTCATGTGAATCATGACTTTCCCTGCATTTTCACTTTGGTACATCATCAATAAATGTTTTGTCGAATCAGTACAGTAACACGGGAAATCATCTGGTTAGCTAATTTCTCACAAAAAAAGAGTTCCAGTTAGCTATAAGGATTCTTTAGAAAAAATTCTCAGGGACTATACTGAATCAGGGGCGAAGACTCGAATGTATAGTGATTCTTTAGACAAAAGCCGAAAAGGGTCTGATTATTGTGTCTGTTCAGTGTCAGTCCACAAATGGTTCTATTTAAATTGGAGTATGTAGTTCATTTTAGCCGATGAACTTGCTGGATCACCTCCATTGCAGGAGTTTAGCTGATATGTATTGTATGCAGATGATTACGAGCAAGATACAAGGACACAAAAAACTTAGGATGCAGAAAGGTTAGAGGCGAGCTGCCGCTAGCGCACTGTGGCGTGCTGCATCTCCCATCGGTGCTTGCGACAGAAGAACTACATCCCTGGCCTATTCATCTATGCCTCAGCTGCTGCCTCTCCAAGCAATGCCAAACCTATAGGCTATAACAGGTTCAGGAGGTTTTTATCCAATGATTCAGTAACGTAACATTCTAATTTACTTGTCTTGTGCTCATGGGGCATGGTTGGTGTCTAAAGGTTATTGAAGGGGATCGTGTATGGATGCCGACATTCAGACTGGTCAGCTAAGAGGTTAGAATTACCCCAATTTCCTCTTATATATAATAGTATAATACTGCAGTGGTAGCCTCTCCTGCTATTTTCTTGTCCAAAAAAGTGTGATACTAACATTTTCTACAATTTTATCTTACTGTTAGCAAAATAGATCCGGATGATTTCCTATGCTATACAACTTCACTGCATGCACACCTGATCCTCTGTTTCCTCTGTTCTCTTGGTTGGCTTTGCAGACCAGGACATGCAATCTGGAGAGGTCCTTGGTCATCAGCTGGTCCATCACGAGGTATGTCACTGCGATCATGCATGCTCCTTATTAGCTGGGGATAAAAGTTCTTAAGATTAACTGTATCATCTGGCCGCGAGACGCCGCTTTTACTGTTAGAATAACTTAAAATCTTCTCTTCAAATAATGCAATGCAAGGTTGATTTTGACATATAGATGTTGATGTCCCAAGCTGAATTTCAAGATACTCGTGGTGTTGTGGTTTAATTTGCTATACTGTTAGAATTACGCGAGGTATGCGTGTATCATCGGGGTGGTGCTGAGTCAACTAAAAGTCAGAGGGCCTAATATGTGTGCATTACCTACTGTTGTATATTTTTCAGTCGTGCACTCTGTTCTCTTAATGATTAACTGTGAATGAAATGGATGGGGGCAATAATGTTGATGTGCTAGAACAGAACTCTGGAAACTTGAATGGAAAGAACCTTTAAAGCAGGGGATTACTGAGAAGTTATGTTGCATATTGTTGTTATAAGTCCTATAGGTCTCTTAAAATGCGCTTATCCTGATTATCTCATCACTTGATTGATATGAACAAATGGTAAATTCTGTAGCTTTTTACAATGACAGTGCACGGCTGCAGGCTTAAATTGAGCATGTTAATGTGTCACGGGAAGACTGCATTCTGAGATCAATTGATGTGTTAATCTTGAATAAAAGAAAATAGCACTAAGCTTCTCAACGTGGACATTCTCGACAGCTAGGTAATTATATAAAATATCCTTATCTATATATACTGAAGTTTATGTATGTATGTCCAATTTATCCATTAATTTACATCCTTGGTCCTCATGGTGCTGGCACTGAAGTAGATCATATGCATTTTACTGAAGTGGGAGTAATGCCAGTTCTCCACTCAGCGTAATGTCCCTGTGATATACTATGTGATTGATTCTACTTTTCCTTGATGCAACTGATGTACTGCCACACAAGGACAAATATTTTAGTTGTGTACTATATGGAAAACATGATTCTTCCATCCTGAGACTGAGTGGTTGTATTAAGAGAACCACAGCTATTTTCTTTTGCTTGCCTTGAATGGTATACTTCAATTCCACGTGCCTAAGAATAATTAAGTTGACCAAACTGGTTCTGGAACAGAGGAAGTTAGTAGCTGGGACTTATAAACACATTGTCACCTCTTGCTTTGGCAAGTACTCTACTCTTTGTAGGTGTTTGTTTCGGAAAATTGTAACGTAATCCTAGTTTGGGCTGTAATCACATATCAGTGTATCAATTGCCGATCCAGTGCAAATCTGATTCCGCTCAAAATCGTGTGTTAACATAAACCGGAGCTACCCTTTCGCGGTTATCCTAAAACTGTTACCACGTCTTCCCTGTCGAGCTCCATGGAGTTTGGCGGCGGCTCGACGTGGCGGCTCAGGTTGCAGGCGGGGTGGGTTGCGGCTGCCCGCCAAACACCGAAGCGGGACGCTGCGTTCTTAGCGGCCACCACGGGCAGCCCGCCTCACGCCGCTTCACTTTTGGCTGACAACGCGGCAGCCCGCATGAGCCCGCCAAAGTCCCGCCAGGCAGCCGAACGAGACTACGAGCGAACGAACATCTCCACCGTGGTTTGCTGCGCCGGCGTACATCTCCTCGTTTATGTTGCCGACATTGCGCCCAAGGAGGCTTCTGGTGTCGACATCCTCCCTGATGATGTGCCTTCTCCTCGCCGTGAGCGGCATTGCCATCGACAGCCAGTTGGCCCACCGTGGCCAACTTCACGCCGCGGTCACCGTTGCCACCACCGGCAGCGTCCTCTGGACTCGCTGCTGCGGCGATCGCGTCCTTGGCCTTCTTCCTGTGGCCGAAGTGCACGTGCCCGCCGAGCGCTTGGTGGCTGCCGAAGCATCTCACGTGCCCGCCGAGCGCCTGGTGGCTGCCGAAGCATCTCCCGCACATGTTGCACAGGAAGCGCCTGGGAGCTCCCGCTGCCGCTGCCGCCGCCACCGTCGTCTTCTGCTCTGCCGTCACGCCCCTAGCACCATCGCCGTCAAGAAGTTCGACATGCATGCCTGGCCTGACCCCAAGCAGCTCGCGGTAGAAGGGAGTGTTGGCATGGCCCTTCAGGTCCTACTCTCACGCGCACGCTCTACAACTAACCACGACTGTATGCTGGTTTGTTAGTCAGTTAGAGCACTAGCTAGCTCGTTTGTTAGTCAGTTAGAGCACTCCTCATGAATTCATGTAACCTGTATATATGAGCTATGAAGTGAATACAGAGAGCGTGTTTGACCCAATCTTGTCTTTACTTTCCTCTACAGGGAGAAGACGCGAAGAACTCGTGATTTGGTGTATGGCTGAATTGCGTGCATGGCGTATGGATGAATCACGGGACATGCGGGACTCCCGTTGGACAAAGCGGTTAGACCGCTTAATCCCGCTATAAACGACGCGGTCAGCCCAGCGGGGCATTTTGCGGGACTAATTGCGGGGCGGCGTAGCGGCCTGACGGGATGTCCCGCGCCGCTTGCATCCTTAGTGGCGGCTGACAAGGCTGCGGTCGCCGGTGGAGACTGAATCACGCTGGTATAGCGACTGTTGCCGACGATCACGTGTGTGTTGCTGATGAGCGAGGGTGAGGACCTGTAGGCCGGGCACACCGGTTGAGGATGAAGGAAAGTGGCTGACGCCAAGACCGAGGGAGGGGATTCGAGGCCGGAATTCTCGTCCCTATTGTCGGCGGCGCTTGATGGTGGGTGCTGGGACGCCAAGCCGAGGGAGGGGATGGCAATGATCTTGGAGATGAGGCGGTTGACGTGCTTGCCGGGGAGCTCAGGTTGGCGGCGTTAAAGCCGCTAACAGCATCTATAGCCGGACTTGGTAAATTTGGCTCCGCCGGCACTGATCAGGCACCGTCTCAAATTAACTACTTTGCATCCATCTCTCTCATATTTCATCCCTTAAATTCATACCATACAAAGCATGTAAAAGAAATCCTACGTAGATGTCCATGACGACGGTGTCGGGCGTCGGCTATGCAGGCGGGTAGGAGGGCTCCGGCTCATCCTCCTCCTGCTCGACCTCATCCATGTAGGCGAACATCTTCGCCTCCTTCGCGGCCTCTTGTGCCTCCATCTCCGGTTGGCGATGGCGTCTTGCCTCCGCAGCCGACTCTGACCGGAGGGAATCGAGGATGGCTTGTTGCTTCGCCTGCAGATTTTCTCGTCGCCAGCGTCCCCCTCATCCTCCTCCAGCTCATGCCCCTCCTCCTCCTCGTCCTCCTTCGGATCCACTTGATCCGGAGGTAGCCCCGCGGCGATCCGGGCTTCGAGCCTAGCCCAGATCTGCTCAAGGAGCTTGAGCCAGCGCTTCGGCGTTAGAAAGGGCTTGCTCCTCGCCCCGCGACGGGGGAGGGGGGGGGGGGGGGCATGGCTACTAGTCGAACGACTGGAGTGGAAAGCGGCGGCGGCGGCGGACAGGAGAAGGAAAACGTGGATGGATTGTAGGGGGTTTCAGTGCCGTCGGTCAACTTAAATAGTCGGGCAATGCACTACGTGGCCCGTCACACGGCGCCACCTGTTCGACAAAGGAGACGAGCTTCAGACCGCCGGGTCTGATGGCGTTTTCGACGTGGAGGGTGCGCCCGGATGCCCCCATGCCCGTCCCATATTTAGGCTGGATATGAGGAGTTCCGGCCAGCCCGGACCCGTTTGGGTTAAAAAATCGTGACCGAGCAGCCCGCCCGAGCCTATGAGGCGGGTTGTAGGGCTGATTACGCCACGGTTGTTTAGAGTAACCGAGCAAATTTTCATTTTTCTCCATTAACGGTGTAACTCGATTGCGTTTGCGTTACCTTCCGTGAACCGAACACCTCAGTCCTACGTAATCTGCGCGTCTTTCTAGAGAAGACATCTTGTCATTTGTCAACGCATTGCCTCGGAGTCGGCAGCTTGCAGGGCACGCACACGCAGCGTCGCAAAATTTAAAAATTCTAATCAGCACGCACACACACACACGGGCGCGACAGGAGGCCTCCAGGGTCAGCTGCCAACCCGGCGCGACGCGCGGCGACAGCAGAAAACGGTGCCCCGCCCCGATGCTGCGTCGCAGTAAAAGCTCGCGCGTCAGTCAGACGAGTACTCCTCCCTCCCTCTGCGCCCCTGTGCCGCGCCGATGGAGTGCCATAGCTGAGGGCTGAGGCTACACACCGACAGCGGGCTACTGAAAAGGGTCGGCCTTCCATACCGCCCGTCCTCCTCTCCTCTCTTGCTCGCTCCTTGTCAAACGTTGCCGGTCCCGAGCCCCCTCGCTTCGACGCCACACCAGTACTCGCTATAAATGCACGCACATACAGCCAGCCAGCCAGCCATTGGAGGTTCCACTCACTCACCGGCCCCAGCTTCTTGTTCTTCCTCTTCTTCGTTGTCTTCTTCTTCGTATCTCATTCTGTCTGCTCCTCTCCGTGCTGAACCAGATGGCGGTAAGCGTGCTGTGAGCCAGGCAAAGGCATCCATGCCAGCAACTTCACTGACCCAGAATCCGAGTCCTTATTATCGTTCGGTCATGCAGAAGGCGAGGAGGCGTCGCGTGCCGGCGTTCGGGGAGTGGAACTACAGCTACCACCACGACGAGCCGGAGGCGGCGGCGGCGACCGCGTGCTACGCCACGCCGGAGCCGGAGGCCTGCAGCGACGTGTGGTTCAGGTACTCACCGCCCCCGCGCAAACCCATGCCCAAGAAGCAGGCGATGAGGCGGTCCGAGGGCGACGTGTCCCGGGAGCGCTCGACGGCCAAAGGCGGCGACTCCAGGCGCATGGTGCGGCCGGTCGACGGGGACCTGTACCAGGTGCCACCGCCGGAGCTCGCCCCCCACCGGGGGCCGAGGAAGGTATCGTACGGTCCACCAAGAAAGAATGTGTTATATTTTTGTCGTGTGCTTGGAGCTGACTGGACTCTGTTTGAATGCGGTTTTGTGCAGACGGGGGGCCTGTGGATGGGATGCCTGGGCCTCAGCTCATGCGTCGATTGAACCCAACATGTCCTGATGGTCGACGGGATGCTGCGTGCGTCTTCATCGGCTGTGTTTATTTGCCCTTTCTGTTGGATATACACTAGTTCTGTCCAGTTCGTAATATAGGTGGTTTTAGAACCTAGTAATTTTTATTACGTTCATGTGCTTTGTACTTCCGGTGAAGTTTGATAATAATAGATCTAAATCATTTTCGAAAAAAAATGTATAGTTCTGACTCTCTCTGAGTGCATGCGCTTTCTTAGCTTGTGGCGCGACGGTAGTACTCCCTCGGTCCAAAAATACTTGTCATCAAAATACCACCAAAATGGATAAAAGCTAGATACATCCATTTTGATGATATTTTGATGACAAGTATTTTTGGACGGAGGGAGTACATGGCTAGTACTGGCAACACTAGCTGTGTAACTAACATTCGTAGTAACATTTGGAATCCCTCTTCATTTTGTGTAATGTGGCAACATCTCGTCATGTGCTTCTAGTGCGTTTGTTGCCTGAAGTCATTTCTGACCAATTTTGATCTGCAAGCAGTTTATTGGGTGTGTTTGTCATCATTCGCTTCGGAGATGGCAACTGATAGACGAGTACGTACAGCCCACCGTTCTGCTGCGTGATGAGCATGAGGAGCAGTTCGCGTGGGCAATAGTTGCTGCGAGGTCTGGTGAAGCTGGTGCACGCATTGATTCTGGCAGTTGGGCAATAGTTGCTGTGAACTCACTGGTCTCTCCGCGCGTGCCAAGCAGACACACTGTCGCAGCTAGCCGTGTCATTCAACTCGATCCGTCAGCCACACACATACACACACCGTCGCAGCCGTGTGCGTCCACCGCAGATAGTGAGAGTAACTATTTCGGCATGCGCCTGCTTTGGGCGTACATAAATCGAGCAGGGCCAAAAGTAACCAATCCGTACGACGACTGAGCGAGATCGAGGTCGACCGAAGACCTGTGGCTGTGGGTGTAGTCCTTGAACTGCATAGTAGTAGTAGTACAAGAACAGAAGCGCAGCGATAACTCGGACCTACCGCCCCAATCTACTACGAGTTGCTAGGTGCAACAGCGGAAAACATGTCGTGCATTTTCCCTTCTCGTTGCGTGTCCAAATTTTGGTTCAAAGTTCAAACAAAACAAGGCTTGAGTTTTTTCACCGGGAATGTTGCCCTGCCCTCCGGGTTTCATGCATGTCTTTTGAAGTCGCCGTTCCTAGCGTCGCCTCCGCTTGCCTGGGCCCGATCTGCTCCCACGGGATCGCAACCTCCCGCGCCTCGATTGTCTCGTCTGCTTTGCCGCCGCCGCCTCGGTCGCCTGCCGTGCCGATCGCGGGCAACCCGATCCCGTCGCACGGCACGCCTCCGCCACCGGCCTCCTACGGCGCCTCTGGGCAGGCGGCCTACGGTGGCCCTCCAGCTCCGGCCCACTACTGCGATGCGCCCCCGGCCTCGGGGCCCTATGGCGCTCACGTCCAGGCTCCAGGCGCCATACGGTGGCCCGTACCCTGCGCCATACGTCGCGCCGTCGATTGCGTCGTACGCGCCGTACGCTGCTGCCGCCCCGACGCCCTACGCCCTGACGCCCTACGCTGCCACCCCGACGTACGCCGCTCCTCCTGCACTCCCGTATGGTGTGCACCCATCGGCGACTTACGGTCATCATCAACAACAATCGGCCGATGCACTCATCCCATACAGTGCCGTCCCGCCGCCTGATCTGCCGCTCTCCACGCCGATGGCCGAACCAGGGCCGTTTCACTTCGCTCATCTGGTGACGGTGAAGCTCTCTGCTGATAACTACCTCCCGTGGCGCGCCCAAGTGTTGCCGCTGATGCGTAACCACTACCTCGAGGGATATGTTGATGGCTCCCTGCCGTGCCCTCCGGCTATGGTTCCGGTACCCTCACCCCATGGTGGCTCTGTCATGGTCCTCAACCCTGCTCATCGTCGGTGGACTGCTCAAGATCAAGCCATACTGGGTGCTATTCAGTCTTCGCTCACTCCATCCGTGGCTGGCATGGTGGTTTTTGCCGCCACGTCGAGGGATGCATGGACCACGCTTGACTCCAGCTTCTCCTCGCAGTCGTTGGCACGTTCGTCTGCCATTCGCAACCAGCTGGGTGAGGTCAAGAAGAATGATCTCTCTGTCACGGCCTTCTTCAACAAAGTAAAAAGTTTGGCTGATACACTGTCCTCAATTGGGAAGCCACTCTGTGATGAGGAGTTTACTTCATTCATTCTCAATGGACTTGACGAGGACCATGACTCTCTTGTTGAAAACGTCAATGGACGTAAGACGCCGATGCCACCTCGTGATCTCTATGCCCGCCTCCTTAACACGGAGCAGCGGCTCGCTGCTCGCCGCTCTGTCAGAGTCTACACGAAGGGCCCTTCTGCGAACGCTGCTCTTCGCGGGGGTGCCCGTGGTGCCAAGCAGAAGCCGCCGCCGTCCACGGGCAACCAACCCCGTCCGCCCGCTCCAGCTCCTCCAATGGCTGGTCGCAAGCGGCTTCACTGCGAGGCGTGTGGTGGTGGGGTCGAGTGTCAGCTTTGCGACATTGAGGGGCACTTGGCGTCTCGGTGTCAACGTTGTTTTAAATGTGATTTTCTTGGCATTGGGAACAATGGGAAGGGTAACGAGAAGCAAGCTGCTCTCGCTACACAGGAGCCCGGATTCACTCCATCGTATTCTGTGGACCCTGCCTGGCACATGGACACAGGCGCCACGGACCATTTGACGAGCCAGTTTGACAAGTTGGCCACTCGCCAGCCCTACACCGGTCCTGATCAGGTCCGCACTGCCAATGGATCAGGTATGCCCATCTCACATGTTGGTCAGGCATCCCTTCTTTCCCGTACCACTAAAACCTTGCGTCTCCTTGATGTCCTTTGTGTTCCTTCAGTCACACGTAGTTTACTCTCGGTTCCTAAATTAACTCGTGACAACAATGTGTTTGTTGAATTTCACCCTTTCCATTTTTTTGTTAAGGACCGGGACACGAGGGACGTTCTTCTTAGTGGTCGAGCTCGCGACGGCTTATATGCGCTTCACGTGCCACGAGTGCTTGATGTGCCACGAGTGTCTCAAGTTTTCAGTGGCGTGCGGGTGTCATCGTCGCAGTGGCATTCTCGCCTTGGCCATCCTGCCACTCCCATTGTGCACCATGTGCTTCATCGTCATCGTCTTTCCATTGAGTCAAGTAATAAAGAGTTTCTAGTGTGTGATGCCTGTCAACAAGGCAAGAGTCATCAGTTGCCCTTTTCTGTATCAAGTCGTGTTGTCAAAGCTCCTCTTGAACTTGTGTTTTCCGATGTGTGGGGCTATGCCCAAACTTCTATTAGTGGGCACAACTATTATGTCAGTTTCACAGATGCTTCCAGTCGCTTTACTTGGATTTATCTTATTAAGCGCAAATCTGATGTGTTTCATGTTTTCATGCAATTTCAAGCACATGTTGAATGATTGCTTAAGCATAAAATTATCCATGTTCAGTCTGATTGGGGGGGGGGGGGTTGAATACCGTAATCTTAACACCTTCTTTCAGAAGCTTGGCATTTCACATCATGTGTCTTGTCCTCATACACATCAGCAGAACGGTGCAGCTGATCGTAAGCACCGTCATATAGTTGAAACTGGTCTAACACTTCTTGCACATGGCTCTGTCCCGTTTCGGTTCTGGAGCGATGCCTTTGTTACTTCTTGTTTTTTGATAAACAGGATTCCCACATGACTTCTTCATATGAAGTCCCCTCTAGAAGTGTTGCTTCATGAAAGTCCAGACTACTCCTTCCTCAAAGTGTTCGGTTGTGCGTGTTGGCCACATCTTCGCCTGTACAATAAGCATAAACTTGAGTATCGGTCGAAAAAATGTGTGTTCCTTGGGTACAGTCCTCTCCACAAAAGTTACAAGTGTCTCTACATTCCATCAAACTGTGTTTATATTTCCCGTGATGTTGTGTTTGATGAGACTGTCTTTCCTTTTTCCACACTCACATCGCCCACTGACACTCCTGTCGCCGAGTTGCACTCGTTTCTAGTTTTGCCTCATCAATTTGTGGATGCTGCATATTCTCCTTTGTTGTTGCCTAACCACGGTGTAGGGACTGGACGAGGTGCTCGACTAGAGCTTCTTGATGATGATGCGCCACCTACGTCAACTATTGCTACACCGGCTGCCCCTACTGCCACGGCGGCTGCCACCGACGTCGATCCCGTGTGCATGCCTCATGCACGTGGATCCGCTGGCGTGCCCGCGTCGCCTGGGCTGGCCACCCCCGTGCCCTCTTCACCTGGGAATGCGGCCTCGCAGTCGCCTGGGTCGGCTGACCCCGCGGCTCGGTCGCCTAGGCCGGCGGCCTCACCGAGCGACGACGCGTGCATGTCCCATGCACGTGGGTTCGCTGGAGAGCCCGTGTCGCCCGGTGCCCCTGTGTCACCTGATCCATCGTCGCCAACCACGCCGGGCCGATCTTCGTCAACCGCTCCAGGCCCGGTGACCGTGCTACCAGACGTTCTTGTGAACTTGCCTACAGGCATGTCTTCCTCGCCACTCCTGGACAGTAGCTCCCCTGTAGTGACAGCCTTGTCGCACCTCCGCCTGTCGTCCTGCGCCCTCATACTCGCAGCAAGAGTGGCATTTTTCAACCGAAGAAGCGCACTGACGGGACTATCGCATGGCTTGCGGCTTGTGTGGCGCATGCTGAAGCTGATCCGACGACTGAACCACGACACTTTCAAGCAGCGCTTCGCATTCCACACTGGCATGCTGCGATGGAGCAGGAGATCCATGCTCTTCAGAAGAACAACACTTGGCGTCTGGTTCCACCTCCGTACGGTGTCAATATCATTGACTCCAAATGGGTATTCAAGGTGAAGAAACATGCTGATGGCTCCATTGAGAGGTACAAGGCACGCCTGGTTGCAAAGGGATTCAAACAACGGTATGGCATTGACTATGAAGACACGTTCAGTCCTGTTATTAAACCAACTACTATTCGTGTTCTTCTTTCCTTGGCTGTTACTCGAGGATGGTCGCTTCGAAAACTTGATGTTCAAAATGCTTTTCTCCATGGAGTTCTGGAAGAAGAGGTTTATATACGTCAGCCGCCAGGGTTTGTTGATCCTGACCAACCACATCATTTATGTCGTCTTGTCAAGGCTCTCTATGGTCTGAAGCAGGCCCCTTGTGCGTGGCATGCACGTCTTGGAGCTGCTCTTCGTGCGCATGGTTTTTTGCCTTCTACAGCGGATACGTCTCTGTTTATTCTTCAGCGACCTGAGGTGACTATGTACATTCTGGTCTATGTTGATGATATCATTCTTGTCAGTTCATCGGCTGCTGCTACGGACCGGCTTGTGTCCTCTCGAGGTGTTTCATTATGATGGTGGCCTGACTCTTACTCAGAGGAAGTACTCTCAGGATCTTCTACGTCGTGCTGGTATGTTGCAGTGCAAGATTGCCACGACTCCTATGTCTGCCACAGACGAATTGACAGCTTTTGATGGTGACTTGCTCTCTCTTGAGGATGCCACGGAGTATCGCAGTATTGTTGGTGGGCTGCAGTACTTGCTCGTTACTCGACCAGACATATCTTTTGCAGTTAACCGTGTGTGCCAGCACCTTCATGCACCACATGATCCTCACTGGTCAGCTGTTAAGCGCATCTTGCGCTATGTTCGTCACACTGGTTCATATTGTCTCCATCTTCAGCCTGCACGTTCTGGATTGATTTCAGCATTTTCTGATGCCGATTGGGCTGGTAGTCCTGATGATCAGCGATCCACGGGGGGACATGTTGTGTTCTTTGGGCCTAACTTGATCGCCTGGCAAGCTCGCAAGCAAGCTACGGTGTCTCGGAGTAGTACCGAAGCTGAGTACAAAGCTGTTGCTAATGCCACAATTGAGATCATTTGGGTGCAGTCATTGCTTCGAGAGTTGAAGGTCTCCCCAACTCAGCCGCCTGTTCTTTGGTGTGATGACATCGGTGCCACATACCTTTCATCCAATCCAGTATTTCATGCCCGAACAAAGCACATCGAAGTTGACTATCATTTTGTGAGGGAACGTGTTGCTCAAAAGCTCCTTCAGATTAAGTTTGTTTCTTCTAAGGATCAGCTTGCTGATATTTTCACTAAACCCTTGCCCTTGCCTTCTTTTGAAGGATGTCGTAGCAATCTTAACCTCCTGAGTGTTTCAGGACATAGTTAAGATTAAGGGAGGGTGTTAGACTAAGTATATATTAGATATACGTGTTGTAACATAACTTGTATTTGTACGGTTCCTTCTTATAAATATATGACAGCCGTACCCACCAAGGGTATCGAGCATTGTTCCAAACCCTAATACGTCTAACATACCCAGACAAAATGATCGATTTTCTTCCTGATGGCCTTCACTGCCATGTAACTTCAGTATCGATAATATGCCAAATTTAATGTCCAAATTACATTAGTTTCTATAAGGTGTCGATTTTGTTTCTCAGCATGCATGTGTTATGAATTTTGATTTGGAAAAAATACTAGAAAAATTAAAAAAACATTTTTTGCGTGGTAGATAATTTGATGTGTGAGACCCGCTCCAAATTTCAACTCATTTGGACATCTGAGTTGCTCTCGGCAAAAAAGACAAATCAGCGCCGTCCCATGTGCTGGCGACCCTGCGGTTCTCCTGGGATGGAGTGGTCCGTGAGTGGGTCAGCACGCCCCCCATCTGGCTTAGGGCGATGCCAAGGCATGAGCAGCTCTACCTCGAATAGTGGCGGACGCGTTGGCTGGCGGAGGAGCGCGCCGACGGCGAGCGCCAGATGCAGTGGGAGCGCGAGGCAGAGGAGCGCCGCGCCTGCGGTGTGGCAGCCCAGCCGATGGCGGAGGACGTCGCCAAAGCCAGTGAGACGACATTCCCCTGGGCTAGCGTGTTGCCGATGCTCGTCGACCTCACCGGCTCCAACGATGACGACCACGACGACGAGGATGCCTAGGGTAGCGTGTGTGCCTCATTTTTTGTTTTATTTATTAATGTTTTAAATGTAATGTGGACTCTCGCCGGAATTTATGGCCAGCATTATGTTTAATTACGTTTTAGTTTCAAAATATTTTCATTTTTTCATTTTTCGCAAGCGCACAGAAAAATGGGTCAAGACAAAGTTGGGCGCAAACGCCGACCCAAACGTGAAACCGAACAGGGGCATCCGCTGGGCCGACCCAAACGAACGAAAAGCAGACAAAGCGCGCGTCCGTTTCGGTCGCCCGGTTGAAGTTGCTCTTACCACGTCTTTGCTATCCAACCCATGGTGTTTGGTGGCAGCTCGACGTGGCGGCTGACAAGGCATCAGGAGTGCGTCGCTGACGAGCGTGGGTGAGGACCTGTAGGCTGGGAACACCGGTGAGGATGAAGGACAGTGGCAGTCGGCTGACGCGATGCGCACCACCAGGCCCACAACCAGCTTCGGATGCGCATCATGCAGCTGATCAAGGCCGGAATTCTCGTCGCTATCGTCAACGGTGGCGAGGCAGAGGCGGCGCTTGAGGGTGGAGGCTGGACGCCATGGCCGAGGTAGGGGGTGGCTAGGATCTTGAAGATGAGAAGTTGATGTGATGGCCGGGGAGCTGAGGTCGGCGGCGTTAAGGGGGCGTTGATGGGGATGAACGTTGGGACCGATTGTAGAGCTGGTTACGTTACACTTCATTGTTTGGTTGCCTTCTCAAGGAGTGCGTGCATTTCTTACCCGCATTTCATACATGTCTCAACTAGTCTAGGGGAGCAAAACACACGACAAATTAACATATGCATGTTGCCCTGTTTGCCTCCATTGCATCAATGACCACTTTAAGGCCGTCTGTTTGCTTGGCCGCATATGTGCTTAAGGGATGAGCAGATGCAAACCACCTATTTGGCTGCGTACACGTTTGTGTTCTGTTCACCCCATTCAAATGTGATGGCCTTACCATCACGTTAGCAGCACAACAACAGGCACAACTGACAACAGATTAAGAAGCAAACAATGGAAACAAACAATGCACATGAAGGTAAACAATAGATAAAGAGGCTAACTAACAGAATTACGACCATAATTAAAGATAACAAGGGCATCCCATGCTCCCTTGCTTCACACCAGGGTGCTGATCCTGGCTAAAATATGAACAAGTTCACAACACAAGTTCAAACCATCACCATCATCACCACCACATGCTACTAGCAGTTTCATACTATGACTGGGTACTAAACTGACGATCTAGAGCACAAGAGCAATGTCGCTGATGCAGTTGTGGCTGGTGCAGCGCACCCTGCACATGCTTGAGCTATCATGGTTGTAGATCTGCACCTTCAGGCCAAGCCTGGAGATCCACAGGACGAGCAGGTCGCAACGAACGATCCTATGGCAGCGCAGAAGTACTGCCAGCCCTGGCCAAACACCATCTTCCCCTGGAAGTTCTGTACCTGAACCCAAAACTCGCACCACTTATTCATCAATAGCCTGACGACATGCAAGAGCTTGGCCACTAGCCACTCCTTCATCATCTCCACAAACTTGGGAGGGATTACGAGCATGGCGAGATCCTCCATGTCCTTGATCTGGATGTAGAAACACAACGGCTCTCGGGGCCCCTCCTCATGGTCGGTCCTTGAAGATCGTCCCCTTGCCCTCATGAAGGTGACCCTGATAGGCAGGTTCACCCTCTTGATCCAGCGGTTCATGGGGATCAGGTCCTCGGTGCCCTCGGTGCCAACCATGACCTGGGCTCCCCCGTCGGCTACATTCCTTTGCGTCTTCATGATCTTGTCAGGTAAGATGACATGTGTAAATGCAAGAGCATTGGGATTTGACACTAACCAATGGCAATTTCCCAAGAGCAAGTGGCACTGATCAGTTCAGTTCCAAAACATTAATGGCATGATCTAAAGCTAGCATTGCAAGTTGTGCCCGCTTGCACATTTGACAACATGCTACATTGGTAGTAGTACCTAAACGAGCAAAGACATGGTCCTACAATGTGTATGAGCATGCACATTTGTCCTACCTACCATGAACACCATGCACGTAATGAAATCATGCACATACCCTGACTATGCCAGCACCAATCTAACTTCAACATCAAGCACAAACCCTGCCTATGAACATGAAGCATATGCCGACTCCAATCTACCATGAACAACATGAACATGAAGCATGTGCCTACCCAATGCTAACTACAATGTAACTACCTATCTTGCAAGCACCAATCTACCATTGGGGAAGAAACACCATCACCTACTATGCATGAACACCTGAGGCAGTGCACAAAGCAATAGTAGCAGTCAAGAAGGAATCTTTTGGAATCGAATCCAATCCAATCGATTCCAAGCCATGACTAATGCATAAAACCCTAATCTACATCTACGAGCAAAGGGGAAGAGGGGAGAAAACCCCGACGGGAAGGAGATGGCGGGCGAAGAGGAGGACGAGCCGGCAACGGTGACGACCGTCGGCACTGCCCCGGTGCCCGTGGCCACGCGGGAGTTCAAGGAAGATGGCGCCGTTGTCCATGGCCCTGCCGCATTGCCCGGAGAAAACCCTCGACTAGGGGTTAAAGAACCTACCCACAGGGGTTCCGAGCAGCAACACAGTGGATGTCCTCTCCGGCGACGCCATGGAGCCTAGGAACACAAGGTCCGGATTTAGCGGCATAACCAGAGTGGCCCACACCGCATTTGTCGGACGAGGGCACCTAGTGCAAAACAGCGATGGCACGCGGATGGCCACCATCAGGTCGATGCCTGAGTTCACGAGGCCGACCACCCACCACTCTTGGATGCCGTTGCTGCCGGCGTAGATGGGGGTCAGGGGACAGCGCGGCGGTGGTGAGCCATCGAAGGAGAGCGGGGTGGTGAGAAGAGTGAGAGAGAGAGAGAGTTATGTGAATGGAGAAGTTTACGGTGACACGTGAGAAGGAGGGGAGTTATTAGACATCCTGTTCGTCTCCTGCACTCCTCGAGGCATGCAGTGAAGAGGCACGCAGCTGCAGCGAGACTGGCTTGGCGAGAAACTGCTGATTCGGCCGTCACATGCGGGCCTGGCCTGAGAGTGATTTAAGTTCCATGCGGCTTGAGCAGTAAATGCAGCCAAGATAATGAAACAAATGTTTTCTTCCCGCGCGGGTCTGGTTAGACCTAAGGCCAACTCCAACGCACGACCCCAAATGGATGTCTGTTTTGTCCGGATTTTGACTGTTTTGGGGTGGTATGGGGCCATGTCCGCCTGGATTCGTGGATGCAGCGGATGGGCGCCCAACGCAAGGCTGCATTTCAGATGCATCTCGTCTGTTCACCAACACAGTAGATAAAATGGAAATGATGCATATGAAATGGTTCAAATCAAACATAGCTCCCAAATAGTCTTTACAACCCAATCAAAATTTGTTTGCATGACAAGAAAACAATATCAAATAGTCTTACAACCCAATCAAAATTTGTTTGCATGACAAGAAATTAAACTCATAGATCTACTGGTTGCCAATGTGAGTCCACACGTGCTCAACCAAGTCATCCTAGAGCTGGACATGAGTATGCCAATCACGCAACTCCCGATGAAACTCGACAAACTGTTCAAAGAGGTTGCATGAGGTAGATGCTCAGGCTCAACATTTTTACCCTGGAAATCAAACCCTTGGTCATAGATGCTATCATCACGCTCATCCTCCACGATCATGTTGTGCATGATCACACAAGCAATCATCACCTCCCAAAGCTTCTTCGTGTTCCATGTTAATGCAGGGTTACGAACGATACCCCACCGATACCGAAGCACACCGAAAGCACGCTCCACATCCTTCCTAGAACTCTCTTGCATTTGGGCAAACCTCTGTCTCTTCTCTCATTGTGGATTGGGTATGGTCTTCACCAGAGTGGACCACTAAGGATAGATGTCATCAGCTAGGTAATATCACTTTTTGTAATGGTGTCCATTAACCTCAAAGTTGACCTCTAGGGAGTGTCTTTCCACAAGCCTTGCAAACACCTGAGACCGCTGAAGAACACTAATAACATTCTGAGAACCAGCCATGCCAAAGAAAGAATGCCATATATATCTAGAGATCTTGTGAAGCCACAACTTCCAGTATAACAGTGGCACCTTTCACATGCCCCTTGTACTACCCCTGCCAAGAAAATGGACAGTTCTTCCACTTCCAGTGCATACAATCTATACTACCAAGCATGCCCAAAAAGCCCCTCTCAGCATTGATTGCCAACAACTTCTCTGTATCAGCGACATTTGGCTCTCTAAGGTACTCTGGGCCGAACACTTCCACCACGGCTATGCAAAAACTATACAATGAGAGGAGACACATGGACTCACTCATGCGAACATACTCATCCACAAGATCACCAGCAATTCCATATGCAAGCTTGTGGATAGCCGTAGTGCATTTCTGGTATGAAGAGAAACCAAGCTTGCATAGAGCATCCTCTTGGCACTCAAAGTATGGGTCATGCACGACCACTTCCTCGCGAATACGATTGAACACATGCCTTCTCATTCAAAATCAGCGACGAAATTGATGTGACGTAAAGAGTGCACCATCCTTGAAGTAATCGACATAGAGAAGGGTGTGGCCTTTCTCCCTATTGCGGTCCAAGGCCAGAGCATGGCCGAGGATTAATCCCTTGTACCGAGGCCGCTTCCTGATACGCCCATTTTGCACCATGTTTTCCTACTGTTATTTATAATGTTTTTATACATAATAATGCCTTTTAGAGTATCTGTAATGCCTTTTCTCTCATATTATGCAAGGTTTACACAAAGAGGGAGAATACCGCCAGCTGGAATTCTGGACCTGAAAAAGCTATGTCAGAGTTACCTATTCTGCACATCTCCAAATGAGCTAAAAATTTACGTAGAATTATTTTGGAATATATGAGGAATATTGGAGCAAATAACTACCAGAGGGGGCCCACCAGGTGGGCACAACCCTCCTGGGCGTGCTAGGGAGCCTAGGCGCGCCCTGGTGGGTTGTGCCCTCCTCGGCCCACCTTTAGTGCCCCTCTTCTGGTATATAAGACATTTTGACCTAGAAAAAAAAATGAGGAGAGGACTTTCGGGACGAAGCGCCGCCGTCTTGAGGCGGAACTTGGGCAGGAGCACTTTTGCCCTCCGACGGAGCGATTCCGTTGGGGGAACTTCCCTCCCCGAGGGGGAAATCATCGTCATCATCATCACCAACAACTCTCCCATCTTAGGGAGGGCAATCTCCATCAACATCTTCAATGACACCATCTCTTCTCAAATCCTAGTTCATCTCTTGTGTTCAATCTTTGTACCGAAACCTGAGATTGGTGCTTGTGGGTGACTAGTAGTGTTGATTGCATCTTGGAGTTGATTACTATATGGTTTATTTGGTGGAAGATTATATGTTCAGATCCATTATGCTATTTAGTACCCCCTCTGATCTTGAGCATGATTATTATTTATGAGTAGTTACTTTTGTTCTTGAGGTCACGAGAGAAGTCATGTTGCAAGTAATCATGTGAACTTAATATGTGTTCGGCATTTTGACGATATGTATGTTGTGATTCCCTTAGTGGTGTCATGTGAACGTCTACTACATGTCACTTCACCATATTTGGGTCTAAGAGAATGCACTGTGGAGTAGTTGTTAGATAATGGGTTGCTAGAGTGACAGAAGCTTAAACCCTAGTTTATGAGCTACTTCTAAGGGACTGATTTGGATCCAAAAGTTTAATGCTATGTTAGATTTTATGTTAATACTTTTTCGTAGTTACGGATGCTTACGAGGGGGTTACTCATAAGTATAAGGTTTGTTCAAGTAAGAACAACACCTAAGCACCAGTCCACCCACATCTCCCCTAATAATAAAGCATCTATTGCTTCTGGTGGTACGTCACCTAATTTGCCCTTAAAGTTGCTAAGTATTACCCGCCAATGCCACCTATAAATGAGGAAACATGTTTCAGTTTTTTTCGCGGCGGTGGTTACTGGTTTATCTAGATGCGGTGTCCCAAAGATAGTAGGATGACTCAAGTAGTGCATTGGCCTGGGCGTTGGTCTTGTATCCGTGTGACGCGGGTTCGAGCCCTGGCTCTCTCATCTTTTTCATCTTTTTTGTTTTTCCCTGACAGATTAAAATGATCTTCAAAATATTCATCTTTCAAACACTAACTCAAAATATAACATGCTATATATGAAAAAATACATGAGAGAAAAACACCAGATCAAAATATAACATGTTATATATGAAAACACGTGAGAAATGTATATAAATTTTAAATATACATACATACATACATACCTGAAAAATCCTTTCGCCAGCCTAACTTTTTTTTACGTCTAACAAATTAAAATGGTCTTCAAAATATTTATCTTTCAAACACTAACTCAAAATATAACATGTTATATATGAAAAGAAAACTGAGAAAAATGTGTATACATTTTAAATATACATACATACATACCTAAAAAATCCTTTTGTCGGCCTAATTTTTTACGCCGCATTCGTCCGAGTCAGGCACAAACCATACCATTTATACGTGTATGCATTCCATGGAGAGACCGGGAGAAGAAGTACTGCTACCGCAACTTTTGATCGCCCTAAACATACTTGTGATTTGGCATTGATCAGTCTACAAGTTTACAATGAGATAGGGAGCTCGCAGATGTTTGGAACCAGGCTGGCTCTGCATGCCTCGCTTCCCTCGAGTGGGAGCTCACAGGAGAAGCAGCTCTCTGACTGGGAGGTTGACACGGCCATCAATGTTGAATCGGTCACTCACATATCTTCTTTGACTTAGAGCTCAAGTTGATGTACATGCCTTTGCCTACTGACCAACTGACCATCAACTACAACAACACCTGCAGTAACGGATGTTGCAAAAGCTAGGTAGATGCTTTCTATGGGACCATACAGTATTTGACACGTACTCCCTCTGTAAAGAATTAAATGCTCTTATACTTCTTTATAGAGGAAGCACTATTTTTCAAGTTGAATATATTTGTAGGTAACCTACATCTTTCTTACCCTTCATCGTCGATGGTACCAAATATTTCCATATGCATCATCCCACCCAAATATATTGATGCGACATCACAGCCTTCTATTGCAGCTATAATTATTACCATCAAGGGATGTGGACACTAGCTCCACGGGGAGCATTTGGTTATATAACCCAGATACAAGCAAATCAAAATCATTAATTGTGCTTACAAGGAAAGTAAAATAGATCACTGCTCCAGTTATTAAGATGGCACTTAGAGTAGGCCTTGACCTCCACCTCTCCTTTCTAACTGGCATTTGCTCAGTATGACGATGGATAAAACTTGCAAAAGGGTGGAAGGATGAATAGGTTGATGACAATGACGAGACAGAGCAATTGTGATAAGTGACAAAACATAATTTTGTTACCCCGTTGCAACGCACGGGCTCTTTTGCTAGTATTAAATTATCAAAGTAGCGAACACAAATCAAACCAACATGATGAAAGTGATATGATGAAATTCCCGTGTACCCTCAAGAATGCTTTGCTAATCATAAGAGACCATTTTGGCTTGTCCTTTGCCACAAAAGGATTTGGCCACCTTGCTGCACTTTATTTACCATTACCCTTACTTGCTCGTTTCAAATTATCTTGCTATCAAACTATCTATTACCCACTATTTCAGTGCTTGCAGAAAATACCTTGCTGAGAACCACTTGTCATTTCCTTCTGCTCCTCGTTGGGTTCGACACTCTTACTTATTAAAAGGAGTACGACTGATCCCCTATACTTGTGGGTCATCAAGGCTCTTTTCTGGCGCCGTTGCCGGGGAGACATCATCAACATATATCAAGTTCCTAATCACAAATCTTATCTCCTTGCAATTTATATCATTTCCCATTTGCCTCTCGTTTTCATATCCCCCACTTCACAAAAAATTGCCGTTTTATTCACTCTCTTTTTGGTTCGCCGTTTTCTCGTTAGGTTTTTTTTTGCGTGCATTCTTGTTTCCGTAGTCACGATGACTCAAGAGAACACCAAGTTGGGTGATTTCTCCAATACCAACAATAATGATTTTATTAGCACTGCGATTGCTCCTCCCGCCACTAGTGTGGAATCTTGTGATATTAATGCCGCTTTGTTGAATCTTATTATGAAAGATCAGTTTTCTGGTACTCCTAATGAGGATGTTGCGTCCCACCTTAACACATTCATAGAATTATGTGATATGCAAAAGAAAAAAGATGTGGACAATGATATTGTGAAGTTGAAATTATTTCTGTTTTCTTTGCGAGATCGTGCAAAAGTTTGGTTTTATTCTATGCCTCGCAATAGTATCGATTCTTGGGATAAATGCAAAGATGCTTTCATTACTAAGTATTTTCCACCCGCGAAAATTATTTCCCTTAGAATTCAAATCATGTCGGCGCCCTAGAGATCGGTTCGAAGCTAGTCCAGCGCAGTGTAGGCCTCCTCCAGCAGCCCGAGCCTGATGGGTGGGCTGCAGTCTGCCAACGCGAGAGCCTGGGGAGGAGGCGGCACCGGCGCCTGGATTGGCGACGTAGTAGTAAGGTCAGCAGGGGGCTCCGGAGCCCCTGAACCTCCGGCGGGTGCAACGGGGACGGGCGGCTCAGGAGTCTGCTGAGCCATGGAGGCAACCTTCTCCTGAGGCTTTGCCATCGTGCATTGAGGGGCCCGCTTCATCATGGGCAAGCGCGAGGCACACTCCTTTGTCTGCGCCAGGGCCATCAGGGCCGTGGCAGACGGCGTCGCCTCCGGGGTGCCGGACACCTCCTTCCTCTTCTTCACCATGGTCTCCATCCTGGTCACCCGAAGGGGAGCGTTGTGGGCACGACATCAAGTATATATGGCAAACGACAACAAGGCAAGATACTTATTCGTCAGCAGCGATGTAACCCGTTTTCCTGACTAGGGCCAGGGCGCCCCCAACCTTCTTGAGCGCAGGTTTCGTCGCACCCTAAGAATCAGCAAGGCACTTGACGGCTGGCCTTAGTACGACAGCGACATGTGACGAGGCAGAGGTGTCGATTCGAGGAAGGGATGCTGTCGTGCCCTTCTTTGGGGTTGCTCGTCCCAGCTTCCGCACGGGGTGGCCCCGGACCTCGTGACAACCCCAGTGGAGCGTGACTCCTCGACTGGGGGCTCAGCGGCATCGCCATCATCGGAAAGGCTGCGAAGAAGCTCGCTCTGTGACGGGGGAGAGGTCTCTGTTGCATCGTCCACAGTCGCCCCTGAGTCCTCCTCCCCCTTCTCCCTGGAGTCATCATCGTAAGACACCGGTACCAGGGAGTTGGGAGCTCAGGCGGCACGAGCCCCAACTCACTGAAGATGGGCATGGCGGCGGCCAGGTCCGCCTTGTTGCCATGATGGTACAATGGGATGTAGGCTGCCGGGAGGCTGCCCGGATCCTTCTCGAGCAGGGTGAGCACGACCTTGCTAAGCTCTTCATCTGTCGGGATCCCCGGGCACAGCCGGATGTCGTCCTTCGCGCCCTTGAAATCCCACATAGGGCGTGGGTGTGCTTGGAGCGGGGCTAGATGCTGCGTCAGGAACTCGTTAATGAGCATGGCCCCCGTCAGCGCCCCAGACACCATGTCTGCCTTCATCTTCCTTAGGATCGGCGCCGCCCGAGCGTCGGTGAGCTTCTCATGACCCCACCAGTCGAGCTTCTTCGGCAGCCCAGTCGGCAATTCCAGATGCGCATGGGAGCCCTTGGCGTCCATGAAGACCCACTTGCACTGGAAGTTCTCCACCTTCTTCCTGGCCCTCAGAAGCGTGTTGCCGCTGTGGGTCGCGGCAAAGGAGACGCAGCCGAAGCGATGGGTCGGGTCGTGCATCCAGAGATAGAAGAAGTGGTGGAGGAGCGCCATGAGGGCATCACTCCCACGAACGCCTCGTAGTAGAAGGCGAAGATGGACAAGAGAAGGATGGAGTTGGGCTGCAGATGCAAAGCCTGAATCTGGTAGTGGTCAAGGACATCGATGAAGAACCTAGAGAAGGGCGGGACGAGCCCCGTGAATATGTTATGGAGGAAGAAGGGATAGAACGTCCCCGCCAAGGTCCGAGGGTCCATGGAGCCGGCCAGGAGCATCGTCTCCCTCCCCTCGTTGTCGTTGCTCATCGTCAGCGGGAGTGCGGCGGTGAAGTGCTTCCTCTCGGTGATGGAGGTGTTGGGGAACATGGTAATTTCAAAAAAATTCCTACGATCATGCAAGATCTATATATGTGATGCATAGCAACGAGAAGGGAGAGTGTGTCCACGTACCCTCGTAGACCAAAAGCGGAAGCGTTTAGTTCACGTGGTTGATGTAGTCGAACGTATTTGCGATCCAACCGATCCAAGCACCGAACATACGGCACCTCCGCGTTCAGCACACGTTCAGCTCAATGGCGTCCCACGAACTCTAGATCCAGCTGAGGTCGAGGGAGAGTTTCGCCAGGACGACGGCGTGGTGATGGTGATGATGAAGTTACCGGCGCAGGGCTTCGCCTAAGCACTACGACGGTATGACCGAGGTGGAAATCTGTGGAAGGGGGCACCACACACGGCTAAAAGATCAACTTGATCAACTTGTGTGTCTATGGAGTGCCCCCTTCCCCCGTATATAAAGGAGGGGGGGAGGGGCTGATGATGATATACACATAGGGTAGGGTCATAGGCCTGACCTATACGCCCTACCCAAGGTCATTACCCTAGAATCAAAGACATCCAAGGGACAGCAGGGAGTACCAATTGAAGTCGTCGAGTGCAATCCACTCGACCAGTCATATCACTCGGGTATCCCCCCCTCCTGGTACCACTCGACCAAGATGAAGTCATTCGAGCATACGAGAAACCATTCAACCTACAAAAGACCAGGAGTCTCACAAGACAGCAACAGTCAGGCGTTCACTCTATAGTCTTAAAGATCATTAACAACACTTTATAGCTGGCGTTATCAGTAACGCCCTATCTTTATGTACATTGAACTCCCGTAACGGAGGTGGGCTGGGGTCCTGGAGCACTCTATATAAGCCACCCCCTCCTATGGGACAAGGGTTCGCACCCCCTGTAACACACACTCTCATATTCCAGTCGACCGCCTCAGGGCACCGAGACATAGGGCTTTTACCTCCTCCGAGAGGGGCCTGAACTCGTAAAATCTTGCATACAATCTCACCGTAGCTAGGACCTTGCCTCCTCATACGTACCCCCTATACTTACTGTCAGACTTAGTACCACGACAATTGGCGCCATCGTGGGGCAAAGCGTCTTAGCGACTTCCGGCGAGGTTGCATTTTCTTCGATCTTCATCAACATGGTTTCCGGCGGTAGTTTGATCATGGGCCGCGAGTTCCGACTTGGGGCGCTCACTTTCGTCGTCGACGACTCCGCCTGGCTCCAGGAAGCCGGCCTCGACATCGAGGCCCTCCCGATCCGTGGTTCATCGCACTTCCACGCGAGTGCCTGCAGCGTCCTCCTTCGGCAGCCGTCGAACCCATGTCAGTCGGTCCTTGCGTCGTCGTCTCACTCTGCTGGACGCCGCCGCAAGCGATCTGGTCGATCACGGCTCCAACGGTGGGTGAAGCACGTGGTGGCTCGTCAGGCGTTCACCCCCCAAGTCACGGCGATTGAGCCCGACGTATTTCACTGCGGTTCAGTCGACCTGTCGACTGATTTCGCAGACACCTTTTTCGAAAGCGGGAGTTGTGACCCTGCGGCGGAAGTCCTCATGGTCGACTCCCATCGCGGCCCACCTAGTTTTCGTCGCAGCGGCGGCGACAGTGACAGCGACGGCACATCATTCGGCCATGAGGAGTATCAGCCCCAACCTCTCAGCTCGCAGCAGAGGGAGGAGCTGCACCGCCGCAACATGGAGGCTCTCCAGAACCCCATCATAGGGGAAACCGCCGAGGCTCGGGCCTTGGAGGCAGTGTGCCTAGCCACGCTGGCCGAGCGCACTCGTTTGGATAATCTCCAACATTCTCTCAATGAGCGTGCCCGTCGACTGATCCCCGAGTCCAGTCGGCGTCCACGGCAATTGTTTCCACCAGAAACTCAGGTATTCCGCACACGGATTCAGAATCTTGCAGCTGTTGCACGTATCGCAGAGTCCATTCAGCCATCCCGTTCAAAGGCTGGAAGAGGCTTGGAACAGATCAGGGCGCTGCTCTAAGCAACAGGAGACCGAAACTCCGCTATGTCCTAGTCACGGAATAGAATTAATAGAAGATCAGTAAGGGCACACACTGTTCAGTCGGCACATAGTCCTAGGTCGCCATTGCGACATGGAGATCGTGATCGCCGCCAAGATCGACACATGGGAAGAGCTCATGGAGAGTATGATCATGAGTAGTCCCGTGACAACCACCGTCGAGTGCCTTCGCCCCTTCTGAGGGGCGAGTCATACGTGCCCCGGCGGTATGATGACAGGCGTCCATACGGAAATGACCGCAGAGTTCCAGTCGACCCCAGAGAGCCCGACTTTGATGCAAGGTCAGCCCTTGTGCAGGGTTTGGTCAATCGGAACAGAGCATATAGAGAAGGGCTGGATAGAGACAGGCCCAGTGGAAGCAGGGTCCATGTCTCCGGCCCAGAGTGTTTCGGAATAGCCATCAGAGCTGTTGAGATCCCTCATAACTTTAGATTGGCGACTGGCGTCAGTAAGTTCACAGGGGAGTCAAAGCCCGACACTTGTCTTGAAGATTACCGAGTGGCTGTGCACATTGGTGGCGACAGTGATGAGGTGGCCATGAAGCACCTCCCTCTGATGCTTGAAGGTTCTGTGAGGGCTTGTCTGAATCAGTTGGCCCCTGGGAGAATTTTGAGTTGGGATGAGTTGGCCCGAGTGTTTACCAGAACATTTGAGGGCACCTGCAAGAGACCTGCTGGTCTACCGGAGCTGCAACATTGCATGCAGAAACCGAATGAAACCTTGAGAGACTATATCCAGAGATGGATCACTCTGCACCATACAATGGAGAATGTGTCATATCACCAAGCAGTCTGTGCATTCAAGGAAGGCGTTCGGTACAGAGAGATCAATCTGAAGTTCGGTCGGACAGGAGATATGTCCCTGACTCAGATGATGGAGATTGCCACAAATTACGCTAACGACAAAGAAGAAGACCGACTCCGTAGTGGTAAGAACAGACCAGTCGCCCAAGACACCGGAGGAGGAAATTCCAGTCGGAAGCAGAAGCGAAAGGCTGAGGCAGCAGGCCCTGCCGAGGCAGCAGTGTTGAATCAAGGAAAGTTCAAGGAGAAGCCCAAAGGGCCTTGGATCCCCAAGAAGGTGAAGGACCAAGCAGGAAATGATGTGATGGATTTGTCGTGTCATATTCACACCAAGAAGGACGAGGAGGGGAACCTGGTTCTCCCCAAGCATATGACTCGACAATGTCGACTCTTAATCCAGAGTTTCCGAGAAAGCCAACCCAATGAAAAGGACAAAGGGTCCGATAAGTAAGAAGATAAGGATGATGATGGTGGTTACCCCAATGTCAATGCCACCTTGGTGATTTTTGCTGATCTTGAGAGCAAAAGTCGACTGAAGGTCATTAACAGAGAGGTGAACATGGTTGCTCCGACAATATCAAAGTATTTGAAGTGGTAAAAAAAACTCCATTACATTTGACCAGTCCAACCACCCGCCACGCGTAGCTACCTCTGGGCGGCAAGCGCTGGTGGTTGACCCAGTCGTTTGGGGCACCCGACTGACCAAGGATTTGATGGATGGTGGCAGTGGTCTGAATATCCTGTATGCTGAGGCTCTCAAAGGAATGGGCATTCTGATGTCCAAACTCAGCGAGAGCAACATGCGATTCCACGGAGTCATCCCAGGAAAGAAAGCCGACTCACTCGGTCAGATAACTGTTGACGTGGTTTTCGGCGATGAGAAGAATTACCGCAAGGAAAAGTTGACATTTGAGGTTGCGGATTTCCAGAGTGCCTATCATGCCATTCTGGGCAGACCTACCTATGCTAGCTTCATGGCTTGACCGTGTTATGTGTACCTCAAGATGAAGATGCCTGGCCCCAGGGGCGTGATAACGGTTTTAGGTAACCTTCAGAGAGCAGAAGAATGTCTTCAGGATGGTGCAAAGATAGCAGATGGGCAGATGGCAGCAGTAGAGTTTCAAGAGTACCAAAAAACTGCATATCCGAGTGATTTGCTGCGTGCCAAGAGGCCTGCCTTGGAGTCCGCATTTTAGTCAGCCGGCAAGACCAAGCCAGTCCACATTCACCCGACCGACCCCAATGCTGCTCTGACCCATATCTCAACTACACTCGACAACAATTAGGAAGAAGTGCTCATCCAGTTCCTCCGTGAGAACTGAGACATCTTTGCATGGAAGCCATCTGACATGCCAGGTATAACCAGGGGACTGGCTGAGCACCATTTGTGAGTCAACCCAAAGGCAAAACCCGTTAAGGAGCATCTTCGTCAGTCCGCCACGGAGAAGAGAAAGGTAATTGGCGAGGAGGTGGCTCGGCTTCTGGCCGCTGAGTTCATCCGCGAGATATACCACTCCGAGTGGCTCACCAATGTCGTTATGGTTCCCAAGAAAGATAAATCACTCCGAATGTGTATTGACTTCAAGCACATCAATCGGGCCTGCCCGAAAGATCATTTTCCTCTGCCCCACATTGACCAGATAGTCGACTCAACTGCGGGATGCAAGCGATTGTCCTTCTTGGACGCTTATTCCGGGTACCATCAGATCCGACTGTATGGACCTAATGAGATAAAGACAGCTTTCATCACCCTATTCGGGTGTTTGTGCTATGTTACTATGCCCTTTGGCCTCAAGAATGCTGGTGCCACGTTCATGTGCTTGATTCAGAAGTGCCTGCTCACTCAAATCAGTCGGAATGTGGAAGCATACATGGATGACATAGCGGTTAAGTCACACAAAGGTTCCGACTGCTGACTAACCTTGCTGAAACCTTTGCCAACTTAAGAAGGTATGATATCAAGATCAATCCATCAAAATGCACATTCGGAGTCCCCGGCGGAAAGTTGCTCAGTTTTCTCGTTTCTGAACGAGGAATCGACGCGAATCCAGAGAAGATTGGCACAATCCTCCGAATGAAACGCCCAGTGCGTGTGCAGTTCAGAAGTTTACTGGTTGTTTGGCTGCATTGAGCCGATTCATCTCACGCCTCGGTGAAAAGGCATTGCCTCTTTACCGACTGATGAAGAAGTTTGACAAGTTTAAGTGGAATGACGAAGCTGAAGCAGCGTTTGAAGAGCTCAAAGCCCTGCTTTCCACCCAGCCGGTGCTTGCTGCTGCAGTTAGCAAGGAGCCTTTACTGCTTTACATCGCGGCCACGGGACAAGTTGTTAGCACAGTGCTCACAGTCGAGTGGGAAGAAGGCAAGGCCTTCAAAGTTCAACGCCCGTGTATTACATTTCAGAAGTCCTAACCCCCTCCAAGCAGAGATACCCTCACTATCAGAAGCTTGTTTATGGGTGAGGGAGTCCTGGATTAGGGGGTGTCCAGATGGCCGGACTATGACCTTTGGCCGGACTCCCGGACTATGAAGATACAAGATTGAAGACTTCGTCCCGTGTCCGGATGGGACTTTCCTTGGCGTGGAAGGCAAGCTTGGCGATACTATATGAAGATCTCCTCCCATTGTAACCGACTCTGTGTAACCCTAGCCCTCTCCGGTGTCTATATAAATCGGAGATTTTTAGTCCATAGGACGAACAACAATCATACCATAGGCTAGATTCTAGGGTTTAGCCTCTTTGATCTCGTGGTAGATCAACTCTTGTAATACCCATATCATCAATATCAATCAAGCAGGAGTAGGGTTTTACCTCCACCGAGAGGGCCCGAACCTGGGTAAAAACATCGTGTCCCTTGTCTCCTGTTACCATCCGCCTAGACGCACAGTTCGGGACCCCCTACCCGAGATCCGCCGGTTTTGACACCGACATTGGTGCTTTCATTGAGAGTTCCTCTGTGTCGTCACCTTTAGGCCCAATGGCTTCTTCGATCATCAACCACGACGCGGTCCAGGGTGAGACTTTTCTTCCCAGATAGATCTTCGTATTCGGCGGCTTCGCACTGCGGGCCAATTCGCTTGGCCATCTGGAGAAGATCGAAAGCTACGCCCCTGGCCATCAGGTCAGGTTCGGAAGCTTAAACTACACGGCCGACATCCGCGGGGACTTGATCATCGACGGATTCGGCCACGGCCGAGCGCACCACACTATCATGATGGTCATGATCTAGCTCTACCGCCGAACAGCACCCAGAGTGCCGCTCAGGTGTCCGCTCCGTCTATTAGCTCGGAGCCGACTGCGCTAGTTGGGGACGGACGGTTGGACGCCGCCCCAGGAGCTGCAATCTCTACGGCGATAGAGCCGAACACCGGTTTAGTCCTTTGCAAGGCCAGTGACTCCAAGGTGCCGGACTCCTGTCCGGATTCCGAACCTTCCGCACCCCTTCCGATCGAACCTGATTGGGCTCCGATCATGGAGTTCACCGCCGCGGACGTCTTTCAGCACTCGCCCTTTGGCGATATCCTGAATTCACTAAAGTCTCTCTCTTTGTCAGGAGAACCCTGGCCGGACTATGGTCAGTACGGTTGGTATGCGGACGATTTAATTCGAAACCCACCCACCACCCACTTTGTAGCCACTGTCGATGATTTAACCGACATGCTCGACTTCGACTCCGAAGACATCGACGGTATGGACGCCGATGAAGGAGACGATCAACAACCAGCACCTATATAGGGCACTGGAAAGAAACCCCATCATACGATGTATACATGGTGGACACATCCAAAAGAAACAACGATGAGGATCAAAAGGGCGCAACCAGGGATTGCTCCCTCGAAAAACAACCAAAGCGGCGGCGTAAGTGCCGCGCCAAGCCCCACCTTGAGAAAGACCCAGCCATAGAGCAGGGCGAATCAACGGAAGTTGAACATGCCATCGAGCAACCATCCAAACAGGGCGGACAAATCGAACAATCCGTCCCCGGGAAAGATAATAGTCCGAACGAGCTCACGCCGGACAAGTTGCTGGAACACCAGAACCTCCACCAAAGGCTCGTCGCCACTGCACGTAGCCTGAAAAAGCAGAAGCGGAAGCTCAAAACAGTGGAAGATGCACTCAGAATCAGATGGGACAAAGAGCTATCCGAAGCGGAAATTACTACCGGAATTTGATGAAGAGGCTTTAGAGCCCCCACATTCAAAAAACAAGGAAGCCACCAGGTGGGATAGACGATCCCACGATCGATCTCAAGCGACAAAAGGCGCCGCACTCAATACGGCATGCGATCCGCCCAAGGATTCGCATCAAAAACCTGGTCCAATCAGATCCATCTATGGGCCAAGAAAGCAAGCTCCAGCGAGCAATGCAACGCAAAAAATATCCGAACATCGCGGCACACCTACATACAGGGGTGCCGCGCATCCCCTATGTTTTACCGATGAGGTACTGGATCATGAATTTCCAGTGGGATTCAAGCCCGTAAACATAGAAGCATACGACGGAACAACAGACCCTGGAGTCTGGATCGAGGATTATATCCTCCACATACACATGGCCAGAGGAGATGACCTTCACGCCATAAAATACTTACCCCTTAAGCTCAAAGGGCCAGCCCGGCATTGGCTTAAAAGCCTTCCCGAAAACACCATGGGAAGCTGGGAAGTGCTCGAGGATGCTTGGGCAAATTTTCAAGGGACCTATGTCCGACCTCCGGATGCAGATGATCTGAGTCATATAACTCAGCAGCCCGGAGAGTCAGCCCGGAAACTCTGGAACAGATTTCTTACTAAAAAGAATCAGATAGTCGACTGTCCGGACGCCGAGGCCCTAGCAGCTTTCAAACATAGCGTCCAAGACGAATGGCTCGCCAAACACCTCGGCCAAGAAAAGCCAAGAACAATGGCCGCATTAATAAGCCTCATGACCCGCTTTTGCGCAGGAGAGGATAGCTGGTTGGCAAGAAGCAGCACCAGCGACCCGAGTACATCCGAACTCAGAGATGGAAATGGGAAACTGCGCCGTAACAAAGAACAGTGCCGGATCAAGGATAACAGCCTAAGGAGCATGACAGTCAATGCCGGATTCAAAAGTTCTCGGCAAAATCAGAAGAAGCCGCCCCCCAAAGATGACAGGGACGAGCTATCTAACCTCAACAAAATCCTGGACAAAATATGTCAAATCCACAGTACCCCCGGGAGACCTGCAAACCATACCCACAAAGACTGTTGGGTCTTCAAGCAGTCCAGCAAACTTAACGCTGTACACAAGGGGCTCGATACGCCAAGCGAGGATGACGACGCACCCCCCAAGCAGAACACCGGAGAACAAAAGAAGTTCCCACAAGAAGACAAAACAGTAAATTCACTTCAAATGACAAAAGGGAAAAACAGAACGGCGCCACGCGCCGTACGCCCCGCCCCAGAGGAGTACCGCCACTGGTTGTTACAACCAATCACCTTCGATCATCAGGATTACTCCAGAGGGGTCCGGAACGCAGGCTGGGCTGCCTTGGTCTTGAATCCGATTATTGACGGACTCCAATTTACACAAGTCCTTATGGACGGCAGCAGTCACCTAAACCTGTTATATCAGGACACAATCCGCAAACTAGGGGTCAACCCAGCAATAATTCGCCGTAGCAACACTTCCTTTCAAGGAGTCACGCCGGGCCCAGATACCCAGAGTATGGGTTCCCTTTCATTAGAAGTCACGTTCGGCTCAACCGACAACTTCCGAAGCGAAAATCTAACCTTCCACATCGCCCCATTCATAAGTCGCATCAAGCACTACTGGGACGTGAAGCTTTCGCCCGCTTTAATGCAATACCGCATTATGCATCCCTTACACTCAAAATGCCCGGTCCACGAGGCATCATCTCATTAAAGGAAAATATCAATTGATCCCCAAAGTACGGGTAACGGTGCGGCCGCCTGGACAGCCGCGCACCAATCCAGCCCTACTATCCCGGACACGGCTTGACGAGTCCGGCGTAAACATACAAAGGTTTAATAGCCGCATAACCCTGTACAAGGGGCTCCGCGTGTTTACGCCAGAAGACAATACGGCTCAATTTTGCTCATGTCTCTATACTACATTTTCGTTATTTTAGCATAGATTTCTCGCACAATTATTTTTTACTAAGTTCCTCTCTTTCGCAGATGAACACCATGCTACGCCCGTCCAGGATACGGCACAACGGATACATAGGCGCAGACGTGCAATAGGGACCCGTTTTAAGGATTCTTTTCAGATTAAGACCCTGCATAAACCTTTTTTACTGTCTCTTGTTGACAAGATCCCCCGGTTTTCGCTATAACCGAGGAGGAGGCTGGCGTCTTGGCATGTGGCCACGCCAGAAATTTGCGCGTACCTGGACACCAGGGGCTTTTTTACCAAGGGCTTCGGTTCGGCCCGTCTTCATAAAGACCGAATACCTTAGGGAGTGTTCGACATCGCAAGTTTGGCCTTATATGCATCAGCTCCGAATCATGTCTTTGGTCAAATGTTGGGTTTTCCCGGCTCCTGTGTTTTGCTGCCTTACGTTCTGTTATATCGGCTAACGCGGCACCAGGAGAACTACTGCGATTGTGCCCCGGTTCAGCCAGGCGAGCACCTCAGTAGAGAAAGCCGAAAACTGACTGTCATGATATAGGGAGAGACTGGTCAACCACTCGATGACTCTCGGAATCTGTAGGATTCCTCCGCATTAACGAAGGGCCGCTTCCCGGTCAGGCACACACGCACCCCGAACTCGGGCGAGTGCGGTGCCTCTAGGGGCTATTAAGTAGCCCCACTGTCAAACTCCTATGGCTAAGTGAAAGTGATAAAGCATTATAGTCCGGTTGCCTAGTTTGCCGCGCCATCACCTCCTTTGTAGGACCAAGACGTTGGATTAAGTGTGAAAAGGCGCCTTTTTGCGGACACCCCCGCATTATATGCGTGGGGGCTGAAGCCAACGACTGCCATCTTTCAGGTTATATAAACATATACATTAACGGCCGCACAGGAGGTATTATAATTCTTGCAAGCACAAGTATAAAAAGCTTTTATCAAAATATTCCTTTTACAATAGCACATGCTATTCGAACACAACATCCTTCGAGCACTGCACTTCTATTAAACGAGCGCCCAGAAGAACTTCCTCAAAGAAGTGCTTGGCAAGTACTCGGCTTTCGTCCGAATACCGGGATGCAACAATACTGGCCTTCATATCCGCCGAGTATGTCTTGACACGGGCAAGAGCCATTTGTGCACCCTCTATGCACGCCGACCTCTTCATTGCATCAACATGCGACACCGAACCAAGGAACTGTTGCACCAAGCTAAAATAACTCTTCGGCTCTGGCTCTCTCGGCCACAAACGACTCGCAACATACTTCATGGCGAGTCCGGATAACCTGTTCAGCTCTGCCCAGGTAGCCAAACGGTCGGATACCAAAATTGGGCGTTCTGGATTGTGGAACTGCGACCAAAAAAGTTCTTCCAATTTATGGTCACCTCGACCTCGGAAGTGTTCGGTTGCGTCTGCCGCACTCGCTGCCAAATCCAGATACGTGTTTTCCGCACTCCACTGCCGGTCTAGCGGAGCATACTTAGGATCCCCGAACTTCATCCGCAGCATATAAGGCTTTCCAGCCGTGATATCTCCGGCCTGACGCAGCTCCTCCTTCATAGCTCTCATCGCAGAACGAGCATCCTTGGCCTCGGCAGTGGCTTTCTTAAGGTCTTCTTGCACCAGTCGATCTTCTTTTTCAAGAAGCTGGCAGCGGTCGGCAGCATTCTTCAACTTCACGGCCATCTCGGCCATTTCCTGCCTGCTTCGGCAGTGAGCAGCCTGTTCAGCTTTTAGCTCTTCAGCCGCCTTCGAGGCAGCCGCATTACTTTTTCTGGCTTGCTCCTTGGCTCGGGCGAGCTCCGCCCGAAGCTCCTCCATAGCAGCAGCACCATCTGCATTATGCATACATACTGTAAGGCACGGGCGTCAAGCTCCCTTACCAGGTGTCCGCGGAGAAGCCACATACCTTGTGACTCGTCAAGTCGCTTATTGACCAGCGTGATGTCCGCATTCGCAGCGTCAAGTTGCCGCTCCAGTACGGCAAATTCATCAGTCCGGCTGGCCACCGAACACTCCGCCACCTATATAGGAAGGGCGACATCTTACAACTGAGATTATGATCCTCGGCACGCTGTCACCTCTGACAACGTACCGAGTCTCAGGGGCTACTATCTACACAGGGCACATTCTATATGCAAAATTGTCAGAAGGTATATCATTTTTGCGTACCTCAAATCCCGTCAGTAAACTTCTGACGGCTTCATGCAATCCGCTCTCAGCGGATGAAATTCTTTCAATCACCGTACCCATTAACGTATGGTGATCTTCTGAGATAGACGCTCACCTGAGTAGGTCCTTCAGCTCCGCCGACCGTACACCAGTTGGTGCCGAACTTTATGGCCCCGCCGAACTCGGGGAAACCCTCCGCGACGACACCTCAGGGTCGTCCGCCCCGCCTGACGGTGCGGCAGATGGAGGCGTTTCGCTCTTCATCATCTCCGGACGAAGATCCCCCGAAGATGAGCTCTGCTGAGAAGGGCTGAGATCCGAACTACAAGGTAAAACTCCGTTTATCTTCAGAAATAAAAACAGGGATGTCTCTTATTACAAAACTCCCCTTTCTACTTACGGCTCGCTAGAGGGCTGATTTCCTTGGGGATATAGTGCGGCCGGGGCCTCTCCTGGCGCAGGACCCTTTGGTGAGGATTTCTTCCCCCGCTTTGAGGCCTTGGCCTCCGGATCTTCAGAAGTGGTCCTCTTCTCCTGGAGGGAGGGATTCTTGATCCCCCCTTTCTCGAGAGCCTCCTGAGCGGAGGCAGTAGCTTTCCTGTTCCCCCCTTCGCCCTCTTCCAGAAGCGCGGCCTCCAGCATCTTGGTTAACACAGGATCCGGCGTGGTCTCAGGAGGGGGCCGGACACCTTATTAGCTTTGCTTTTGCTATCCACTCTTGTTCAAGGGACAGCTCTTTAAAGGGCAAGTTTATGATAAATATACAGACAGCGTGTCTGGGCACAGGACTACTTACTTGAGTATCCGGGCGATTGCAGCTCAGACCTGCGTCCTCGGTCAAGTCCGGACACATCTCTTGTGATCCGAAGAACAATTTATACATCTCCACGGGTGTCGCACCCATGAAGTGTTGGAGAGCTTGCAGTCCCTCCGGATTGAATTCCCACAAGCGGAGGGGGCGAAATTTGCAGGGCAAAAGGCGCCGAATTAGCATGACCTGCGCCACTATGACCAGATTGATCTCCCTCTCTTGGAGGTCTTGAATACGGCCCTGCAATAGTGGTACGTCCTTGGACGGCCCCCAGTCAAGCCCCTTGTTGACCCATGACGCCAGCCATTGTGAAGGGCCCGAGCGAAAGCCAGGTGGCGTCACCCATCTGGTACCCCTGTGAGCGGTGATGTAGAACCACTCCTGTTGCCACAAACCAAGCTCCTCTTGAAAAGAGCCCTCGGGCCATGGAGCATCAACATTATTGCTTATGACAGCCCCTCCGCACTCTGCCAGCTGCCCCTGATCATCTTCGGTTCCACTTTGAAGGTTTTGAGCCACAACCCGAAGTGAGGGGTAATGCGGAGGAAGGCTTCGCATACGACAATAAACGATGAGATATGGAGGATAGACTCTGGATCCAAATCATGAAATTCCAACCCATAATAAAACATGAGCCCCCTCACGAAGGGGTCCATCGGGAAGCCTAACCCCCGAAGGAACTGAGACATGAACACCACGTTCTCACCAGGATGGGGTGTGGGAGTAACCAGCCCTTGGGCAGGCAGCCTGTGCACAATTTCGCCGGTCAGATACCGGGCGTCTCTCAGCTTTAGCACGTTTTCCTCCGTGACGGAGGAAGGCATCCACCGGCCTTGCAGGTCGGAGCCGTACATCCTCGGAGGTCCGAAGCGCTTGAATCTAGAGCTTTGGATGTTGGAACTCAAGGCGAGGGGTGAATTCGATTGGATTGAAAAGAAAGGAGTCGAGCCTTGGTCTCTTTATAAAGGAGTTGAATACCAAGAGCCCTCCCAGTAACCGTTTGGGACTCGCTTTCAATTAGGGAGTCATACCAAAGGCACGGTTGGGTTACCCACGCCTGTATTGATGAGAATCCCGGAATAAGGGGACACGATCTCTGCTTTGACAAGACATGCCAAGGAAACCGCCTCGCTAAACGCGCTGAGGTGGGACAGTAAAATTATTCGAGTAAAGACTTGGCCCTGGCGTGATGTCACGCTGCGGAATACGTCAGCAGATTAGATTGGTGCGGATATTATTCTCTCTACGGTGTTATGTGGAACTTATTTTGCAGAGCCGGACACTATCCCTGTGTTCAACATCTTCTATGAAGTATTCGGAGGAGGAACCCGCCTTGCAATGCCGAAGACAATTTGCACGCCGGACTCGTCGTCATTGAAGCCTGGTTCAGGGGCTACTGAGGGAGTCCTGGATTAGGGGGTGTCCGGATGGCCGGACTATGACTGAGGGAGTCCCGGACTAGGGGTGTCCGGATAGCCGAACTATCATCATCGGCCGGACTCCAAGACTATGAAGATACAAGATTGAAGACTTCGTCCCGTGTCCGTATGGGACTTTCCTTGGTGTGGAAGGCAAGCTTGGCGATACGGATATGTAGATCTCCTACCTTTGTAACCGACTCTGTGTAACCCTAGCCCTCTCCGGTGTCTATATAAACCGGATGGCTTTAGTCCATAGGACGAACAACAATCATACCATAGGCTAGCTTCTAGGGTTTAGCCTCCTTGATCTCGTGGTAGATCTACTCTTGTAACCCACATCATCAATATTAATCAAGCAGGACGTAGGGTTTTACCTCCATCAAGAGGGCCCGAACCTGGGTAAAAACATCGTGTCCCTCGTCTCCTGTTACCATCCGCCTAGACGCACAGTTCAGGACCCCCTACCCGAGATCCGCCGGTTTTGACACCGACATTGGTGCTTTCATTGAGAGTTCCTCTGTGTCGTTGCGATCAGGAAGGATGCCTTCTCCCGTCTTTAAAGACGGTACCGTCGTCAAGAGAGCTTTGGCCGCCGGCCAAACTGTCCGGCTAGGTGGTTTTCTTATGACCGCCTGTTCGGCCACCGCTCCGACGATGACCTCTCAGGTCATCAAAAGCGATCTTCACGTCAGCCTGGAATTCGCCGAGCAGTTAGATCCGATCGAGCTCTCCTCTGTGAACGAGCTCTTGGATCGCATCGCCGCCCTGGGAGTCACCACAGACTACGATCAGATTGGGCTTAAACCCGATCTGAGAGAGATTAACTCTCCTCAGGCCACCCACCACGTTGTCGTGGTAGAGGAACAATGCAGCAACCCTTCTTCTACGTTGAAAACCAACTATGTCCAGATTCCCGATCCCTCCAAGCCGGATTCCCGCGAAGGGACAGACGCTAATCAAATACTGAACTTAGAGTCAGGCATCGGACTAGATTCGTTGGAAAGCATCCAGCAAGTCAAGCTTCCAAATCCGGAAACTTCTTGGTCTTTGAGCCTCAGATCGGGCGGGGTTCCGAACTTGATTCCACCCGCCCACCCAAACATAAGTGATCTATCTCGAATACAGCAAGAGCCCGATGAAACAACACATCATTACTGGGCCAGATTCCTCCTGGTTATGAACAGGATAAAGGACTGCTGCGAAGAAAGCGCGATTTCAATTTTCTGCAACAATTGCACGGACAAGGGAATCATGAACGCCATAAGTCGTCGTGAAGTTACACGCTTCATCGACCTAGCGACTATCGTACAAAAATACTGTGCGGTAGAGAGTGCCAGGAACACCGAAACTAGGTTTTGGGACAGTCCGTCCTTGACCACAACCCTAGTCCGAAGTAAAAGGGTGCGCCATACTCAAGCACCCGGGTTAAAAACCAAAAAGCAAAGACCCCCTAAAGGGCATGGAACCGTAATGGAGGGCTGGCTCAACGGACCCTGCAAAATCCACAGTACGGAGGGCGCCACTCCAACACACAGCCTTCGAGCATGTTGGATACTACGACAGGTGGCCAAAAGTGGCGAAGGCTTTTTAGCCCCGGGCAAACAGCCCAGCAGTACTGGTACGGTATTAACAGTCTTCGAGACTTTTGCATCAAATAACATGCGAAAATGAACAATCCACGGCCTCGCCGAAGTCTACCAAGTAGCAACAGCAAATCCATGGAGTAACACGGCTATCACCTTCAACGCCAGCGACGAACCTAAATTCCGAACAGCTAGAGCACCAGTCGCATTGGTCCTCAGTCCGATAGTGAACGGCTTTCGCCTTACCAAGGTACTCATAGATGGCGACAGCGGATTAAACCTCATCTACAAGGAAACCCTTCAAAAAATGGATATTGACTGGAGCCGCATTGAGCGAAGTAGCACAACCTTCAGAGGGATAATCCCTAGTCGAGAAGCACGCTGCACAGGAAAAATCACACTAGATGTAGTGTTCGGCTCACCGGACAATTACAGGTCCGAGGAGGTCACGTTCCAAGTGGCCCCATTCGGCAGCGGATATCACGCTTTGTTAGGGCGAGAGGCATTCACAATCTTCCAAGCTATACCCCACTACGGGTACATGAAGCTCAAAATGCCCGGACCCAATGGGATAATCACTCTTGCTAGCGATCCAGATACAACACTCTGCACTGAAAATAAGACAGCCGCACTGGCTCTAGAGGCATTGTCCGAAGCCCTAGCGGCAGAGGAACTAACTACGCTGCGCTCCACGGTGGATAGGGACGATGTGATACTCGATAAGAGGTCCAAGTCCACCTCTTTTAAACTAGCAGACGAAATAGTCAAATTTCAGGTCCATCCAACGGACCCCACAAAGACGGCCTCCACTGGGGCACAATTAAGTCCTGATGTTGAAGCCGCACTACGAGAATTCCTTCGGGAAAATTGGGTCATTTTTGCCTGGCACCCTTCAGACATGCCAGGAATCCCACGCAGGCTGGCAGAGCACAGCCTAAACATCCTAAAAGGAATCAAGCCGGTCAAACAAGCTCTTCGGCGATTTTTCGAACCCAAAAGACAGGCAATGGGAGAAGAGCTAGCCAAACTCTTAGAAGCCGGATTCATCAGAGATATAAAACATCCGGACTGGCTAGCCAATCTAGTAATGGTACCAAAAAAGGACAAATCCTGGCGCCTCTACGTCGATTTTAAAGACCTTAACAAGGCCTGTCGAAAGGACCCTTTCCCCCTCCCTCGCATCGACCAAATCATCGACGCTATCGCAGGGCACGATTCATTGTGCTTCCTCGACGCATACTCCGGATATCATCAAATCAAGATGGCGGAGAAAGACCAGGCCGCAACGGCATTCATTACTCCATATGGGCCATTCTGCTTCAACACAATGCCCTTCAGACTCAAAAACGCCGGTGCAACATATCAGCGCATGATTCAAACATGTCTGGCTACCCAGATAGGCAAAACAGTAGAGGCATACGTAGACGATGTGGTCGTCAAGACCAAACACGTCGAAACTCTAGTAGAAGACTTGAGGGTGACATTCGACAACCTCCGAGCATATGACATTAAGCTCAATCCGGAAAAATGCGTCTTCGGCGTACCAGCCGGAAAGCTCTTGGGCTTCATCGTATCCGGTAGAGGAATTGAAGCAAACCCGGACAAAATCCGAGCTCTGTCACAATTGGATATTCCAAAAGACCTCAAGCAAATACAAAAACTAACCGGATGCGTAGCGGCCTTAAGCCGCTTCATCTCCCATTTGGGAGAAAAGGCTCTGCCCCTCTACCGCCTCCTCCGGCGCACCGAACATTTCGAATGGACGGATGCTGCCACAACCGGACTCGAAGAAATAAAGGCCATACTGGCAACAAATCTAGTCCTGGTCGCGCCCAACCTAGGCGAACCTATGTTATTATATATCGCAGCAACACATCAAGTTGTCAGCGCGGTACTCATCGTCGAGCGAGAGGCAGAAGGGCACAGATTCCCTCTTCAAAAACCAGTGTACTACGTATCCACTGTTCTAACTCCATGCAAGTCCCGGTACCCACATTATCAAAAGATAGCATATGCGGTGTTCATGGCATCTCGGAAGCTGCGACACTACTTTCAAGAGTGTTCCATAACGGTGGCCTCCGAAGTACCTCTCAACGATATTATCAACAATCGCGACGCAACAGGCAGGATTGCAAAATGGGCTATTGAGCTCTTACCATTTGACATAACCTATAAACCACGGCGAGCTATAAAATCGCAGGTTCTGGTCGACTTCGTCGCCGAATGGACCGAAGCCGAACTCCCTAAAGAGTACGGCGCATACTCCAATTGGATCATGCATTTAGACGGATCCAAAATGTTGGCTGGCTTGGGGGCTGGCGTCGTCCTGACGTCCCCAACTAGAGACACAATCCAATACGTACTTCAAATAATGTACATGGACTCCAATAACGCAGCCGAATACGAGACCCTTCTACATGGCCTCCGGATGGCAATCTCCATGGGCATTCAACGCCTAGAGGTGCGCCGGGATTCAAACCTTGCAATATCCCAAGTAAATGGAGACTTTGATGCCAAAGATCCAAAAATGGCAGCTTACCGCAACGCCGTCCTAAAAATGTCAGCTCGGTTCGAAGGACTCGAATTCCACCATGTAGCTCGGGATAATAACCAGGCAGCAGACGTGTTAGCACGCATCGGCGCGAAATGTGACGCCGTCCCTCCAAACATCTTCCTGGAATGGCTCTTCAAGCCATCCGTGTTATGGGAAGAGGAGTCCGGAAATCACAATCCGGAGCCAGCTGCATCAGCGAACTCAGACCATCCTGACACAATCGGCGGCTCAGCCAACGAAATAACACCCTCAGCTCACGAAATAATGGCAGTAATTGCCCCGTGGACAGAACCATTCCTAGCCTACTTAATTCGGCAGGAACTTCCCGAAGACCAAAATGAGGCCCGCTGCATAGTTCGGCGATCTAAAGCTTACAAGGTCCATGAGGGAGAACTTTATAAGAAAAGCACAACCGGAGTCCTTCAAAGGTGTATCTCCGAAGAGGAGGGGCGGAATCTCCTGGCTGAAATTTATGCCGGACTCGGCGGGCACCACGCTGCAGCCCGGGCACTCGTAGGTAAGGCCTTCCGTACAGGATTTTATTGGCCGACAGCCCGGGCAGATGCTCAGGACTTAGTCCAACGATGCGTCGGTTGCCAGCTCTTTGCTAATTAGAGCCACATGCCACCCACCGCCCTCAAAACTATACCCATTACCTGGCCGTTCACGGTCTGGGGGACTTGACATGGTTGGACCCCTTAAAGGGGGAACCCACAAGCACAAATACTTATTGGTCATGGTGGACAAATTCACCAAATGGATTGAGGCCAAGCCGGTTAAAACGGCAGAATCCGGACCGGTGATAGACTTCCTATCCAGGGTAGTACACCGTTTTGGCGTCCCCCACAGCATCATCACTGATAACGGCACGAACTTCACTGCCGACGAGGTTAAACTCTGGTGCAAAAACATGGGCATCAAGCTCGATTACGCTTCAGATTATCACCCCCAAACTAACGGTCAAGTCGAGCGAGCAAATGGTCTAATCATGAGCGGCATCAAACCCAGACTAGTGTGGTCCCTCAAGGAATCTAACACGCACTGGGTAGAGGAGCTCGACTCCGTACTCTGGGGGCTGCGGACCACGCCAAACCGAACTACTGGATTCACACCATTTTTCATGGTGTATGGCGCAGAGGCAGTTCTGCCTTGCGATATAATTCATGACTCACCTCGTGTGTGCATGTACGAAGAAAGAGAAGCCGAGTTGGATCGGCAGGATAGTTTGGACGCCTTAGAGGAGGAGCGGGACGTGGCAAAGGCTCGTTCCGCATTCTATCAGCAATAGGCTCAAAGATATCAAAGCAGAGAAGTATGGGCCAAAACTTACAATGTCGGCGAACTAGTTCTATGCCTGCCAGACAAGAAAAAGGACAAACTTAAGCCCAAGTGGGAAGGTCCCTTCATCATTGACCATGTCCTGACCAGCGGAGCATACCGTCTACGTAAAGCATCTGACAACCGACTCGAGCCGAACCCATGGAACGCAGCCCGTCTCCGAAGATTCTACGCGTAAACACCGGACTCAGAGTTCGTCTCACTCCCCCGTCCACCTTTTTATATTTTTTACTGTCTCTTGTCCCCCTCCTTCTTCCCACTTTTTCATTACCTTTTATAGGCTGATTTGCGCTTTGTTCGCACACACTTGATGTGCTCCTAGCACTCATTATACCTGGGGGCTTCTTTACCAGAAGCTTATTAATATGGGCTTCACGCCCAATACATGTGTCATACTTCCGCATGTACCTTTTATTCACCATTATATGCATCGATATGACTTATGTGTTGGCCAAGCTGGGTTGCCTGGCTCCTGTGCTTACCCCTACGTTCCCGATTGTTCGGCTAGGAGGTAAAGGGAGCACCTCTGCAATTGTTACTGCCGGGTCAGCCGGATGTGTACCTCAGACTGGGTGAAGCCGAAAGCTAGCGTTCTTAAGAGAATATTCGGTCGGTGACTTGAAAGATGATTTATTACTTATTTATAAGCCCCGAGATGCTTTTTCTGCTATTTTCGCAGTCCGGCATTGCACCTTAGGGCATGCCTCCCAGGGAAAGGAACCCTTAATGGAACTATTCTCCCTGGAAGATGTTTCTTACTAACCATGTAATATAACATAACTAGTTGGGCACTTGTCTGATAAAGCAATTATGACCCCGACGCCTTGTCTCCATGCATGCCCCGGTTCTTTTATAACTGTAGGGGTATTCGGACACACTCCGGACTGTTGGGTCCCGAGGTTGAAGTGAAACGGTCCGCAAAGACAAATGATCTACAATCCGGGTAGAAGGCATCTTACATGTCATTTCAAATTCAATCGTCAAACCGACTGATTGTACTCCTCCTCAATCCCATCTAACAGGCTGTCTAATTTATAGTCCTGTTGGGAATATTTCGCGGCCAGTTCTACTTGGCCATACATCAAGCTCACACGGATCTCCTTCCCATCAGGCCCCGCAGGTCCGACCTCGGTCATGTGGTTTGGGTCAGCCTTCGGGTAGCGCGTCTTCACCATGGCCCAGGCCTCCCTGGCGCCCTGACGGCAGGCCGATATCTTCCACAAACGGAGGCGTCGCCGTGCTCCCTGGAGCTTCTTAGCAAGCTCACCAAGGCCCTCGGATAGGGAGATGGATGGCCATAAGGCCTGAACGACACCACTCATCGCCTGCCGAACACGTTCGAACAATTGCGCCAGCTCGGGAAGTTGGTCACCTATTGACCCAGGCATTTCCTCCACAGGGCGACCTGTGAGCACACCTAAAGACATATTTCTGTCAAACGACTTCCTCGCCGAATTCTTCTTTTCAAAGGAATTTGCTCAAGCACTTACTATAAATGCCGCGACGAAGTCGCTGATTCTCCTTCAAGGAGCCAGACAGCTGGGCCCGAACACCTTTCAGCTCTTCTCTTAGCTGGGTGTGGGCATCTTGGAGCTTGTTTCTCTCCTGCTGCACCTTCATAAGCACCCTCTCGCCAGCCTTTAGCTGACACAGTAGCTGTTGCTTGTCCGGATCTAGTCCGGCGCCTCTGCAATATTATTGTCAGATTCACACTGCACTTTGTTAATTAATTATCTTTTCAAAGTACGTCTTACCAGCGGGGGTCTCTGTGGCTCCCCCTGTGGCGGCCAGTGCGGCCTCAAGTTGGGCCTTGCACTCTTGGAGCTCCTGGGACAGATGGGTATTCTTCTCCGTAAGATCCTGCATAAAAATTGATCCTTAAATTAGTTATTTTAACCATTTTAAGTCTCGGGGGCTACTGGCATATATAACTGTTAAAATTACTTACATGTATGTCTTTCACATACAGCTCCGTGGCTTTGGTTAACCCATCTTGAGCGGCATAGAGGTGCGCGTTTCCCGCATCAAAGGCATTTAAACGCCTCCGGAGAGAAACACGCGTCATGAAGAACTATCCGGCGACGCCTGTGATTCATGGCGCTCTCCACCTCAGACCGGGTGGCGGACAGCCTGTCGGCATCCTCCGTTGGAGGAGCGTCCGACTCATGCCTTGTATTCGCCTCCCCTTCCGGGCCGTGCGTTGGAGCATGGCTGGCGGAGGCTTGATTGGCAACCTCTCCGGACACTGTCCGGCGAGCGCTCTTTCTGGAAAGGTTATGAGCATTAATATACCTCCTGGGAATCCTTCCCTTCAAAAATAGCGGTGCTCCGTACCGTTGCGGCAACGTTTCAGTTCGCGTTGCACTCCTCTTCCGCCTGCTGGGCCGGACTGACCCTTGTTGGCCGGTCGCCACGGGCTCGACTTCCTGCCGTAAAGGCGCTTCCTGCCGAACACCATTGGAGCATGGTGGTCAGAACTAAGCATTAAAGAAGTAACGGCGGTCGTACTCACCGGGGAAGCCGGACACAAACCGGGGTAGTCAGCCATAATGGCGACTAAAGCATTATCTATGCTGAGCATGTGGTACACCCCGTCAATCAGTTCCATTGCTAAGTCCGAATCCTCTTCGGAGGCTGGATCGAGGGACCTTTCTGGGTCTTTGGGTTGTGGGGCTGGGCTTTTTATGCCCTCCACATCCCGACGCAGTTCCTGTGTCAAAATCATACAATAAGACAATTGCCTTTAAAGGCACGGTTCAGATATGCCTGCGACTGCTTACCCAGCTCCGAGGGTTGTTCATGGAAAATCCGTTCAGAGGATTCATGCGGAGGAAGTCCTCCTTCTCCCCCTTGTACAAGCCGGACAGGATCTTCACTAGACCGTCGGCCGAGCCAGGTCCCTTGCGGCCGTGACGGGTGGCGTCATCGTCTCCGTTGAAGTCCCAGATGGGGTGGCCCCTATATTGGAGCGGCTGCACCCCACGCATAATGCATGTGGCCATGACTCCGATCATGGTTAATCCGGAATGGGCTAGAAGCCGTATCCGGCCCATCAAGTAATGGATGCTACTATCATCTTCTCGTCGAGGGCTCCGTGGGCGCCAACTTAGGCGTTTCTTCAGGGGAGCGTTGCTGAACTCCGGAAGGCCAATCCGGACTGGATCCGGTAGCGGAGCATCCTCCATATAAAACCACTCCGAAGGCCAATCTTCGGACGCCTTCTTCGGGGTCCCGGATAGGTATCTAGTCCCGGCGATGCGCCATATTTCGGCTCCGCCCACTTGATATATCGACCCCTCGTGAGAGCGGGGTATGAGGCAAAACAGCCTCTTCCACAGCGCAAAATGGGGCTCAATGCCCAAGAACAGCTCACACAGAGCTACGAAGCCCGCGATGTGCAAAATGGAGGCAGGTGTAAGGTGGTGAAGCTGGAGTCCGTAGAACTCCAGGAGCCCCCGGAGAAACGGATGTATAGGAAATCCGAGTCCCCTTATTAAGTAGGAGACGAAGCACACCCTCTCTCCTTTGGAGGAATTGGGGGCGCTCTCCGCCTGCTTCCCACCTTTGTAGGTGGCCAGTCCGGCTCGAACCGGAACCATGAAGGCCGGGGGAAGATATCCCTCTGCTTGGAGCGTCACTAACTCGCTGTGCGGGACTGAGCATCTCCTCCAATCTCCTGGCTTAGGGCTGGGAGCGCGAGAAGGGGAGCCGCGTCGACTGTCCATGTTGGAATGGGTTTGGTGTCAGATGCGCCTCGGTGAGTGCTTGCAGAAGGAGGATGATGTGATTTGGATCTGGATCCTCGCCTCCCTTATAGGCAGCTTATTTGCGCAGCTAGGGGGTAAAACATAAAAATACCCTGGCTTTTTGCATTCGTGCGACGCGTGGAAGAAGACCATTATTGGATGCGGAAGCCAAGGAGCGCAGCATTTATGAAGCAACCGGACACTATCCGGCAAACACATGGAGCATGAAGAAGAACCCGCCTTGCAAATGCCGAAGACAACATACGCGCCGGATTCGTCGTTATTGAAGCCTGGTTCAGGGGCTACTGAGGGAGTCCCGGACTAGGGGGTGTCCGGATAGCCGAACTATCATCATCGGCCGGACTCCAAGACTATGAAGATACAAGATTGAAGACTTCGTCCCGTGTCCGGATGGGACTTTCCTTGGTGTGGAAGGCAAGCTTGGCGATACGGATATGTAGATCTCCTACCTTTGTAACCGACTCTGTGTAACCCTAGCCCTCTCCGGTGTCTATATAAACCGGATGGCTTTAGTCCATAGGACGAACAACAATCATACCATAGGCTAGCTTCTAGGGTTTAGCCTCCTTGATCTCGTGGTAGATCTACTCTTGTAACCCACATCATCAATATTAATCAAGCAGGACGTAGGGTTTTACCTCCATCAAGAGGGCCCGAACCTGGGTAAAAACATCGTGTCCCTCGTCTCCTGTTACCATCCGCCTAGACGCATAGTTCGAGACCCCCTACCCGAGATCCGCCGGTTTTGACACCGACAATGACCTTTGGCCGGACTCCCGGACTATGAAGATACAAGATTGAAGACTTTGTCCCGTGTCCAGATGGGACTTTCCTTGGCGTGGAAGGCAAGCTTGGCGATATGATATGAAGATCTCCTCCCATTGTAACCGACTCTGTGTAACCCTAGCCCTCTCCGGTGTCTATATAAACCGGAGAGTTTTAGTCCGTAGGACGAACAACAATCATACCATAGGCTAGCTTCTAAGGTTTAGCCTCTCTGATCTCGTGGTAGATCAACTCTTGTAATACCTATATCATTAATATCAATCAAGTAGGAGTAGGGTTTTACCTCCACCGAGAGGGCCCGAACCTGGGTAAAAACATCGTGTCCCTTGTCTCCTGTTACCATCTGCCTAGACGCACAGTTTGGGACCCCCTACCCGAGATCCGCCGGTTTTGACACCGACAATGGGATTTACCTGACCACGAAGAAGGTTGCACACTATTTCTCTGGTCACTCAGTTTCAGTCATCAGCGACGCTCCATTGTCAGAGATTTTGAATAATAGAGATGCAACTGGTCGAGTGGCAAAGTGGGCGATTGAACTTCTTCCTTTAGATATCAAGTTTGAGGCAAAGAAGGCCATCAAGTCTCAAGCAATTGCAGATTTCCTCGCAGAGTGGACAGAACAACAACAGCCGACCCAGATTCAGTCGGAACATTGGACCATGTTCCTTGATGGATCTAGGATGTTGAATGGCTCTGGCGCAGGAGTGCTTTTGGTATCCCCATGAGGAGAGAAGCTCAGTTATGTCCTCCAGATTCACTTTGATTCTTCAAACAATGAAGATGAGTACGAGGCACTATTGTTTGGGTTGCGTATGGCCATTTCACTCGGTGTCCGGCGCATGATGGTATATGGTAACTCAGACTTAGTGGTTAATCAAGTAATTAAGGAATGGGATGTCAGGAGTCCTGCAATGACCGGTTATTGCAATGTAGTGAGAAAGCTAGAGAAGAAGTTTGAGGAGTTAGAGCTCCACCACATACCACGAATCAAGAATCAAGCCGCCGATGATCTGGCGAAGATAGGATCCACTCAGAAGCCTATACCCAACAACATGTTCTTGGAGCATCTCCATACCCCATTAGTGCAAGAAGATCCCTTAAAGGAAGAGCCCTCGCAACCAATAAGTTCAACCGACCCGACTGATATCGAGGTTCCAGCCGTGGTCGACTAGATCATGGAAGTCTTGATGATCACACCCGACTGGACGGTACCGTACATCGCATACATTCTCAGGAAGGAGCTCCTAGTGGATGAAGATGAGGCTCACCAGATAGTCCGTTGATCGAAAGCTTTCACCATGATTAAAGGGCAGCTTTACAGAGAAAGTGTCACATGAGTGGCTCAACGCTGCATCACCCCGGAAGAAGGTCGAATGATCCTAAATGATATCCACTCGGGGACCTGTGGTCACCATGTGTTCTCTCGGACCATTGTGGCGAAAGCATACCGAGCGGGTTTCTATTGGCCTCGAGCAAATGAGATGGCAAAAGATATAGTTGACAAGTGCGCAGGTTGTCAGTTCTACTCCAACATGTTCCACAAGCCTGCGTCTGCCCTGAAGACCATTCCACTTGTCTGGCCATTTGCAGTTTGGGGATTGGATATGGTTGGACCCTTCAAGACCAGCACAAGTGGTTTCACCCATTTGCTTGTAGCAGTCGACAAGTTCACCAAGTGGATCGAAGCCCAGCCCATCAAAAACCTTGGTGCAGGCACTGACGTTAGTTTCATCAAGGAGTTGATATTCAGACATGGAGTTCCTCATAGCATTATCACAGACAACGGCTCCAACTTTGATTCTGATGAGTTCAAGGCGTTCTGCGCATCCCAAGGCACTTGGGTCAACTATGCGTCCGTTGCACACCCGCAGTCGAATGGACAAGCATAAAGGGCAAATGGTTTGATCCTTCAAGGGTTAAAACCCCGACTGATACGCGACCTTAAGCACACTGCTGGAGATTGGGTGACTGAATTACCATCCGTCCTATGGGGGCTGAGAACAACGCCAAACCAGTCGACTAACCGAACCCCCTTCTTCCTGGTGTACGGTGCTGAGGTTGTGCTTCCGAGTGACTTGCTGCACAATGCCCCCGAGTGGAACTTTTCTTAGAATCTGAAGCAGAGCAGGCACGCGAAGACGCAGTTGATCTCCTGGAAGAAGAACGCGAGATGGCTTTGATTCGGTCGACCATCTATCAGCAAGATCCGCGTCGATTCCATGATCGCAACGTCAGAGGCCGAGCATTTTAGGAAGGAGACCTTGTGCTCCGAGCGGATCAAAAATGGCCTCAAAAGCTCGCTCCATCCTGGGAAGGTCCCTTCATCATCACCAAGGTGCTTCACAATGGAGCGTACCACATCTACAATGTAGCCAAGAACATGGACAAGCCACGCGGATGGAACGCACAGATGCTTCTACCTTTCTGTACCTAGAATCACTCGACCTGACGAGTTGCAATAAGAGTACCTCAGTTTGCTTTCCAAAGACAAGATTTTTACAGTATCTTAATGACTGATTCCCCGTAATCATTTGTGTCTAAATCCCCCAGTGGATGGCTTAGCTGCGAACCTGATTCACCTAAGTTAAAAACATTTCGAGTGGAGAGCAATCCTCCCACTCGGGGGCTTAGCTGCGACCCCGTACTCGCCTAAGTTAAAAAAATTCCGAGTGGAGAGCAATACTCCCACTCGGAGGCTTAGTCGCGACCCCGAAATTGCCTAATTTAAAAACATTCTGAGTGGAGAGCAATCCTCCCACTCGGAGGCTTAGCTGCGACCACGAAATCGCCTAAGTTAAAAACATTCCGAGTGGAGAGCAATCCTCCCAGGGGCTTAGCTGCGACCCCATACTCGCCTAAGTTAAAAACATTCCAAGTGGAGAGCAATCCTCCCACTCATAGGCTTAGCCGCGACCCCGAAATCGCCTAAGTTAAAAACATTCCGAGCGGAGAGCAATCCTCCCACTCGAGGGCTTAGCTGTGACCCCGTACTCGCCTAAGTTAAAAACATTCCGAGTGGAGAGAAATCCTCCCACTCGGGGGCTTAGCTGCGACCCCATACTCGCCTAAGTTAAAAACATTCCGAGTGGAGAGCAATCCTCTCACTCGGGGGCTTAGCTGCGACCCCGTACTCGCCTAAGTTAAAAACATTCCGAGTGGAGAGCAATCCTCCCACTCGGGGGCTTAGCTGCGACCCCGTACTCGCCTAAGTTAAAAACATTCCGAGTGGAGAGCAATCCTTCCATTCGGGGACTTAGCTGCGACCCCGTACTTGCCTAAGTTAAAAACATTCCAAGTGGAGAGCAATCCTCCCACTCGGGGACTTAGCTGCGACCCCATACTCGCCTAAGTTAAAAACATTCAGAGTGGAGAGCAATCCTCCCACTTGGGGACTTAGCTGCGACCCCGTACTCGTTAAGTTAAAAACATTCCGAGTGGAGAGCAATCCTCCCACTCGGGGACTTAGCTGCGACCCCGTACTCGCCTAAGTTAAAAACATTCTGAGTGGAGAGCAATCTTCACACTCGGGGGCTTAGCTGCGACCCCGTAATCGCCTAAGTTAAAAATATTCCGAGTGGAGAGAAATCCCCCCACTCGGGGGCTTAGCTGCGACCCCCTACTCGCCTAAGTCACAAGTACAATGTGCGCTCCATCCCGATCCGCAAGGACGACGAGGTGTAGACTGAACACCATGCCTGAGCTGCGTCACAAGTACAATGTATGCTCCATCCCGATCTGCAAGGACGATGAGGTGTCGACCGAACACCACGTCTGAGCTGCGCCACAAGTACAATGCACGCTCCATCCCGATCCTCAAGGGCGACGAGGTGTCGACTGATCACATCGTCAGACCCACTCGACGAAAGGTGAAAAGGTCAAGTTCACTCGGAATCAAAAGACATTCAAAAGCAATAAAAGCAAAAGCCATGATTTTCAAAGACAACCAAGTTCAGACAAATCCCGCAAAAGTTCAGAACCGTGACGGGCAGAAGTACTTGGGCATCAAGCCTGAAAGATTTTAACGGTTACATAACCACTCGGCATTCCGAGGCAAATAAAGGTGCAGCATAGTGTTTTGTTCACTCGTCAGGAGAAGGACTTGCTGGATCACAGAAGCTTCCAAGGTCGATGTTGTCTATGATGCAAGTGGCGACGTCAAGGAAGGTGTCCATGAAGGACTAGAAATTGAGCCTTTTGGTGTTCGCAACCTTGAGGGCCGCCAGCTTGTCTTCTCTGACATCCTTGCAGTGCACTTGGACCAATGACAGGGCGACGTTGACGCCACAACAAGCAGATGACTTCTTCCATTCCTGCACTCGACCATGGATTTGATTCAGTTGAGTCATCAGAGACTCGAGATCCTGTGAGAGTTCTGTCTGAGGCCAGAGTTTAGCATCAATCCGCGTCATTACAGCCTTCAGTCGAGCGAGATAATCCACAACACTATCCAGGCGAGACTCCAACCGCAGCACGTTCATCGCAACATCATCCTTGACAGGAGAGTTGATGGGGTCAAGACCCGTATTGACCCGTCTAGTTTCTGCTTCAAAGTCTTGACAAAGTTCTGCACAATCGGAAAAGCAGTGAGTCGATAGTTTAGCAAGACGTGTCAGTCGGCACCAACAAATTAGTCGAACAAGAGAAAATACCTTCAAGCTTCAAGACCAACTTCATAGCAAGCTGCCCTAGATAAGACTCTACTTCGCCCTTCTTGGCCTTGAGATTCCCAACTTCATGAGTCAAGCTTCCCTTGTCCTTCTTCAGTCGCGCAACCTCCTGGTTGGCTTCAGAAACGGCGGTTGAAAGATCGAGGATGTCGCCTAGAGGGGGGGGGGGGTGAATAGGCGCTTTAAAATAATTACGGTTTAGACTTGAACAAATGCGGAATAAACCTAGCGGTTAATTTGTCAAGCACAAAACCTACAACAACTAGGCTCACCTATGTGCACCAACAACTTATGCTAAGCAAGATAAGCAACTATGTGATAGCAAGATATATGACAAAGAACAATATGGCTATCACAAAGTAAAGTGCATAAGTAAAGGGGCTCGGGTAAGAGATAACCGAGGCACGCAGAGACGATGATGTATCCCGAAGTTCACACCCTTGCGGATGCTAATCTCCGTTTGGAGCGGTGTGGAGGCACAATGCTCCCCAAGAAGCCACTAGGGCCACCGTAATCTCCTCACGCCCTCGCACAATGCAAGATGCCGTGATTCCACTAAGGGACCCTTGAGGGTGGTCACCAAACCCGTACAAATGGCGACCCTTGGGGGCGGTCACTGAACCCGTACACTTTGGCAACCCTTCGGGGCGGTCACCGGTACCCGTCAAATTGCTCGGGGCGATCTCCACAACCTAATTGGAGACCCCGACGCTTGCCCGGGGCTTTACACCACAATGATTGAGCTTCGAACACCACCAACCGTCTAGGGCACCAAGGCACCCAAGAGGAACAAGCTCTAGGGTGCCCAAACACCCAAGAGTAATAAGCTTCTCAAACTTCACTTCCACGTATCACCGTGGAGAACTCAAACCGATGCACCAAATACAATGGCAAGGGCACATGGAGTGCCCAAGTCCTTCTCTCCCAAATCCCACCAAAGCAACTAATGCTAGGGAGGAAAATGAGAGGAAGAACGAAAGAAGAACACGAAGAACTCCAAGATCTAGATCCAAGGGGCTCCCCTCACTTAGAGGAGAAAGTGATTGGTGGAAACGTGGATCTAGATCTCCTCTCTCTTTTCCCTCAATAACTAGCAAGAATCCATGGAGGGATTGAGAGTTAGCAAGCTCGAAGAAGGTCAACAATGGGGGAAGAACACGAGCTCAAAGGATAAGGTTCATTGGGGAAGATGACCCCCTTTTATAGGACCTCCCGAATCCAACCGTTATGTGCTCAGGTCGTGCACAAGCGGTACTACCGCTTGGAGGAGCAGTACTACCGCTTAGCACGGTCAAAACAGCCCAACGAGAGAGAAAACACGAGTATTTGGGCCCGGAGCAGTACTACCGCTTAGGAGCCACGGTAGTACTGCTCTGGAGCGGTACTACCACTCAGGAGCCGCGGTAGTACCTCTCTGGAGCGGTAGTAAAAAATTACATCCGCTCTAGTCACGGTAGTACCGCTCTGGAGCGGTAGTACCGCTGCAGCCTTTACCAAAACAGCCACAACTTTTGCAAACGGACTCCGAATTCAACGAAACCAAGTTTGTTGGAAAGCTAATGACATGGGATAACACAATATTGATAGAAATATCAAGAATAAGCAAATGAGAAAAGGCCCAAAAGAAAATGGTGAGAACCCTTCCTCGGATAAGACCGGTAAAACCTCCAACACCGAAAACATCAAGAAGACGCATGCAAACTCCGTTTTCGATGAACTCAAGCTTGTCATCAAGATGACCATAAGCTCTAAGACTCACAAAGAGAATCAAACAAGAACCAAGAAACATGATGCAAGGATTTAATGGTTTGAGCTCTCTACTAACGATATGATCAAGCTACCAACTTGAGAGCCCCCCTTGATAGTACGACAAACGATCCTATAACTCGGTCTCCCAACTACCACCAGAAGACCGGTAAAATAGAAAACCTATCAAGGGAAAACCTTTTCCTTGCACATGGTCCACTTGAGCTAGATGAAGACGATCTTGACTCCCTAAAGTTGGACCACCTTTCTTGATTGCGTTGGCTCGATGAAGACTAGATGATTGCTCCCCCATAGTTCACTATGGGTGAGCCACTCTTCGGCACATCTTCACAAGTCCATTGACACCACAATGGATGGCAAGATTCAAGCACTTGATCTCTTCGTGATGCTGCACTTGAACTTGCACACGACAATCTTGATGACGATCACCACTTGATGTCATCCTTTCCATGGGTTGTATGATATCTTCCTCTTGACGCAAGCCCATGGATACGTACCTAACCCCACATACAACTCTCACATAGACCATGGGTTAGTACATAAAGTGCAATGGACAATGCTTACCATACCATGGGATCACTTGATCCCTCTCGGTACATCTTCTATGCCTTGTGAGTTGATCAACTTGATTCACTCTTGACTTAGTCTTGATCAACCTTGAATCTTTGCAACTCTCTTCATTTGGATGATGTATTGAAGGTAAAAATGAATGATCACACAACCTTCTTCTTCAAGACATGCTTGCAATAAGCTCAACACTCGCATGACCAATCTTTGGATAATTCCTTAATAGCACCTTGGTCAACTCAAAAACTCCTTGAAACCAACACATGGACTTCGAGAAAAGCCTATGGACAAATCCTTCAAATATAACTCAAGACAACCATTAGTCCATAGAGATTGTCATCAATTACCAAAACCAAACATGGGGGCACCGCATGTTCTTTCAATCTCCCCCATTTTGGTAATTGATGACAATCACTTTCAAGAGAGTTTATACAAGGAATTATGCATCACCATGCAATGCAACAACCAATAGTGCATGTGAATGAGATGCAAATGCTAAGGGGCAAAACCAAAGCAAGAGGAGACAACTCTCTAAACTTCTCCACAAAACTCTCTGAAACTTCTCCCCCATTGGCATCGATTGCCAAAATGGGCTAAGTTTAGAAGGCCAATATAAAATGTGTTCCTCCATAAATTGTGTATTTCTCAACAAGAGAGTGGAATGCAATACACATATCCAACGGTAAATACTTGGAGGAAGACAAACTATATTGAGGCCCAAAGATTGCAAAAGGAAGATATGCCACAAAGACATAATCAAAGAGAGAAACAAGCAATCAAGCAGCCAAAAGATGCCAATTGAAGCAAGCTATCAAAAGATACCAATTGAACCAACTAGGCCAATGATCCTACGAGCCACATGAATAAAGGATATTGTGATAAGAGCGGAGCAGTGTTCTAAAGAAGCTAGAGAAGTTCCCCATGATTTGTGCACATCAAGAATTTTTGTATTTGGATACAAAGTGCACAAAATAGGATCCTAGCTCCCCCAAAATCAATAGAAACTCACATCCAGTGCAAGTGAGCATATAGGAAACAAAGCCTAGCACTTGCAACAAGCACATGGTTGAGCAACATGTGAAAGAGGCAACTTAAGAATAGGCTCAACCAAAATGATGTGTGTGAGTCATGGCGAAGCACTTGAGAAGACTAAAATTAGGATGAGCATTAAGCATCAACATAGTCTTGAAAGAATGAGGCACACGGTGCAAGGCCTATCATTCCCACACACAACTGGCAAAAGGGTTCACAAGCTTACTAATAAGCAAAAGAGAACCTATGCTTGTGACAACCCGTGGTGAAGATAGACGAGGGGAGGCTCATCAAGACGAGGGATACCAATTAAGATGGCAAAAACCTCGTAAAGAAAAGAAAGAGGAAAATAACCTTCACCACACAAGAGTGCATCAAGATGCAACGATAGAGGACACACACTCAAGGCACAAGCTTTCACGGAGCCACCAAAGAAATAACATAAGAAAGACAAGGTGGACATGAAAGAAAGGATATCAACTAGAGATGTAATTTCTCTCAAATGTATAAGGTTCTATGTAGACGAAATCATGATGATATATATATCTACAACGAAGGATGTACACCCAAAATAGTTACAACACGAAGGAACAAGATATCCACAAGGAAGTCATAAATATACCAATAAGATATTTGCTTGAAAGCATAGCACTTGGCTAGATATGGTCTTATTGTATATAAATGAAGTCCACACACACATCCATGAAGGGCATCACAACTAGCAACAGAGATCATCGTTGGGATGCTTTGACAAAGGAAACAAGTATCACAAGATATGAAATGAATATCATGCCAAGATACAACCTACACAAGGTTGAATGCAAGAGGGGAAAGCATGAATAGATACTTGTTACCGAGATATCATTGGAAGGATGTAGTAGATACCAATTGAAGGTAGATAGTAGTTCATTCATCATCCTAGCTTGACTCCAATATGCACATGGTGAGAACACCTTCCTTGTGAGTGAGCCGAGCATCCAATGCATCTCCAAATGTTCCTAGAAGAACAACACAAACTAAACGGTTCCCAAACTCATCGGGACCAAATAGTTAGAAACACCAATACATAGGACAAACTCCACATAAATATGTGCATATAGATATGAAAATGAATTTCATGCACATCTCATCCAAATTGAGACTAGGTGGAGTTTTCCCTATATATTGAGTCAAAGAAAGAAAGCATGCCAAATGTAATACATGAAGTAAACATGCATGCTCAAGACTTTCAAAACCTGAAACCAAAAACAAAGAAATGCCAAGTGAAAAGGATACCAAATGGAGAAATCATCACTTGGAAGATATCATTAAAGATACATCAAGGAATGAGATATCCATTGATACACACTAAACTAAAGATGTCAAACTCCCAAAGAGAGGATGGTTCCAAACAAACTAGGCTCTCAACAAAGTTTCATGATGGCACAAAGTACCAAAAAGAAATGGCCTGCCTTCCACCAAAACACACTTGAAAAGGATCACAAGAAGAGTGTTCTAAAGAAAATAGGATAGCTCCCCCACGAGTTGTGCATTATATAGGATTTGCATTTGAATACAAAATGCACAAGGTGGGATCACCACTTTCACTATATCTAGAAAACACTAGGCAAGAACAAGAAATAAACAAGATCCACAAGTGGTAGGGAAGACAACGGGAGTTGACACAAACCTTGGCAAGAGAAAAAGGCAAATAAACAAAAGCCAATGTAAAGATGATCAATTAAATTCTACCACACATAAGTGATTACCAATTGTCAAAAGACAAGAAGTATTTGGAAATAATTCCCGGTGGTAGATAGCAAGGATATCCGACATCATCTTCACTCCAAACAAAAAGCAAATTGCAACTTTTAGAGCTAACATGCCACCTAGGAACAAGATAATTTACAATATCAATTCTAGGTGACAATATCTCAAATGTACACATTTTCTAGGCTTGTAATATGCACTTAGCATATTACTCCCCCATAATGTGATACCAATAAGAACTTAACAAGAGGCAATAAGAGGATCCAACACGAGATAATCAATGGAATTTTTAGAATCTGAATTTCTCATGAGAGATATACCACCTAGCGACTAGATAATCTTGTAATATCAATACTAGATGGTATTACTCATGTACACACATTTATAGGATTGTGAGGTGCACAAAGCACATCACTCCCCCAAAATGGGATGTTCCATTGATCTCTCACACGAGCCAACTAGGATACAAACAGGAAGCAAAAAGGCTCAACGCACGACGCACACGTACATGATGTGCAAACCAACACACACATACTTGATTGCTCAAGATAAGCAAGTTGGAAGCGCAACATATACAAACACATGAAAGGAACAAAACCAAAACGTGCAAGGGGGCAAGTAACTTTCAAGGTAAACAATTTAAGTACAAGTTACCGCAAGGAGGCACATTGGATATAAGATAGAAACTTGATAATCCAATTGACTTGGCTTGAGACAAAGAGAATGATGAAGTCCCCTTAATTCTTCATAATGTAGCCAAGTCTCCAATGCCCTCCAACAACACCTATTGATCAAGTTTGAGCTTGTTGGTCCCCAACCAAGTTGGGTCCTAAGAGGTTAGTCACAATAGGTTTGGCTACCCAAATGGTTCTTTGCTTGACACCACTTTGAGTACCAACAAACTTGGCAAATACATTGCCAACCTTATCCTTACCAAGAGAATAGATATCATCAATAATAATTGGGTTGGATAAGTTACCACTAGTGCATGAAGAAGCGATGTGACCTTTCTCACAACATAAGTAGCAACGTCTACTCTTCACTTTATTCTCACTTGATTTCTTAATTTGAGAAGCATTAACTTGAGTCTTCTTGGGAAGAGGCCTTTCTTCAACTTGATGTTGAGCATGAGATTGAACTTGTGCCCTCTTCCCTTGTTGCTTGACACTAATGGCCTTCTTCTTCAATGGGCAAGATCTAACATGATGCCCTTTGACTTTGCACTTGAAGCAAACAATCTTGGCCAAATTCTTGACTTGTTCTTGGCCTTTTTTTCTTGTTCAACTTGGACTTCTTCTTCTTGTTGGAGTTGAATCCAAGTCCACCTTTGTCATTGGGGGATTTTTGCACACTCAAGATATTGTTGAGTGTGGCCTTCCCTTCATGACACTTTTCCAAGTCTTTCCTCAAAGAAGTGACTTGGGCCTTGAGCTCTTTGATTTCCTCTACATGGTTAGTCTCAACACAAGTACTAGAGGAAGTATAAGCTTCATTGTTAGAGCAACAAGGCAAGGAAAGCAATTCATCACAAGATGTACCAACATTGTGAGTAGATGAATTACAAGGACTAGCACATGGCAATATACTATTTTGACTAGAAGTAGTGCTAGTATCCACATGAGGCTCACTAGATGTTACCTTAGCAATCATGGACTCATGAGCTATCTTTAGCACTCTATGGGATACTAGAAGATCATCATGAGAGCTTGAGAGATTTTCATGACTTTCTTCCAATTTCCCAAAATTGCTAGATAGCACCTCAAGTTGAGCCCGTAGCTCAACATTCTCCTTCAAAATGGATGCTTCACAAGTAATAGAATTAGTAGCACAAACATCACCATTAACAACAAGAGGAGAAGGCAACTTGGCAAGCTCTTTTAAATAAGAAGCTTCAAGTTGGACATGAGACTCGGTGAGTTTGATGAGCTCACCCTTGATGACCCTTGAGCCATTTTCGAGGTGCTCAAAATCCTCAAGGAGTCTAGCATGAGAAACTTCAAGCTTAGCATTTTTAGTTTTGAAATCGTTGGCCACCTCTAGAGCTCTATCATGAGATTCCCTCACTCTAGATAATTCTAGAGCAAAAGTCTCCTCAAGAGATTCGGAGGTGGTTTGTTCATGTTCAAGAGGTTGAGATAGCTCCGCGATCTCATTTGCGTAATCACGCCCATGAGCTTCCATTTTCTCAATGGTGACCTCATGCTTCTCGAGATGAGATTCCAACTCCTCAATATATTTCTTGCCCTCAATGGCAATGGACATAATTTCCATGAAGTTGGAACGAGCAATTTTATTTTTACGAAGAGCTTTAAAAATCATCTCCCCCTTAGTTTTTAAGGAGGCAACATTATCATTCTCTTCATCATTATCCTCATCATCATTAGCATCAACATCATCATCAAGAGACATATTGGGGTACAAAGTAGGAGATACCTTTGATGCCTTAGCCATAAGGCAAAAAGCAATAGATGATGATGTAGGATCCCTTGAGGCACCATTAAACACCACATCTTGTTCCATGGAGTGTTCGGTTTCCTCTACATTGTTATCACAATAATTCAAGGAAATAGATGCATTTTTATCATGGCAACAAGACATAGCAAGCATATCATCATGTGATTTAGTCAAGCAATTTCTACATGATATGCAAGGACTATCAACACAAGCATGTGAAACGTTTGGAGTGCTCGAAGTGTTAAAGCCCAAAGAAGGAGCATTGCAATAATATAGTGATGAAGCATCATCCACAATAAGCATACTATCACCATTGCAATGACCAACACTACTCACCATATCATTACCTTGTGGCAAACCACATGTAGGTGAAGTAGAAGAAGTTGAGAAGACTATACGACCGGAGGTGGAGGGGGAACAATCATCCCCACAAATATTGGACACACCATATTTATCTTGAAGCTTTGTCCACAACTCATGAGCATCCCGGAACGGCATGAGTTGAAAAATAACTACATTGCTCAAAGCATCAAAAAGCACATTAGAAGCTTGAGCATTGAGATAAGATTTTTTTTCATCCTCTAAAGATAATCTTTGGGGATCCTTTGGAGGAGAAAAACCCATATCTACAATTCGCTCTAAATTTGGGTCCATGACCCTAAAGAGATTAAGCATGCGAATTACCCAAACATCAAAATTTGTGCCATCGAAACTAAGAGTGTCAGAGAATCCTAATCCCCTAGTCGACATATTTAGTCTCTAGGCGGTTAAGCCTAACAAAGAGAGACGAGGCTCTGATACCAATTGAAAGATCGAGGATGTCGCCTAGAGGGGGGGGGGGGGGGGTGAATAGGCGCTTTAAAATAATTACGGTTTAGGCTTGAACAAATGCGGAATAAACCTAGCGGTTAATTTGTCAAGCACAAAACCTACAACAACTAGGCTCACCTATGTGCACCAACAACTTATGCTAAGCAAGATAAGCAACTATGTGATAGCAAGATATATGACAAAGAACAATATGGCTTTCACAAAGTAAAGTGCATAAGTAAAGGGGCTCGGGTAAGAGATAACCGAGGCACGCAGAGACGATGATGTATCCCGAAGTTCACACCCTTGCGGATGCTAATCTCCGTTTGGAGCGGTGTGGAGGCACAATGCTCCCCAAGAAGCCACTAGGGCCACCGTAATCTCCTCACGCCCTCGCACAATGCAAGATGCCATGATTCCACTAAGGGACCCTTGAGGGTGGTCACCGAACCCATACAAATGGCGACCCTTGGGGCCGGTCACCGAACCCGTACACTTTGGCAACCCTTGGGGGCGGTCACCGGTACCCGTCAAATTGCTCGGGGCGATCTCCACAACCTAATTGGAGACCCCGACGCTTGCCCGGAGCTTTACACCACAATGATTGAGCTCCGAACACCACCAACCGTCTAGGGCACCAAGGCACCCAAGAGGAACAAGCTCTAGGGTGCCCAAACACCCAAGAGTAATAAGCTTCTCAAACTTCACTTCCACGTATCACCGTGGAGAACTCAAACCGATGCACCAAATACAATGGCAAGGGCACACGGAGTGCCCAAGTCCTTCTCTCCCAAATCCCACCAAAGCAACTAATGCTAGGGAGGAAAATGAGAGGAAGAACGAAAGAAGAACACGAAGAACTCCAAGATCTAGATCCAAGGGGCTCCCCTCACTTAGAGGAGAAAGTGATTGGTGGAAATGTGGATCTAGATCTCCTCTCTCTTTTCCCTCAAGAACTAGCAAGAATCCATGGAGGGATTGAGAGTTAGCAAGCTCGAAGAAGGTCAACAATGGGGGAAGAACACGAGCTCAAAGGATAAGGTTCATTGGGGAAGAAGACCCCCTTTTATAGGACCTCCCAAATCCAACCGTTATGTGCTCAGGTCGTGCACAAGCGGTACTACCGCTTGGAGGAGCAGTACTACCACTTAGCACGGTCAAAACAGCCCAACGAGAGAAAAAACATGAGTTTTTGGGTCCGGAGCGGTACTACCGCTTAGGAGCCACGGTAGTACTGCTCTGGAGCGGTACTACCGCTCAGGAGCCGCGGTAGTACCTCTCTAGGGCGGTAGTAAAAAATTACATCCGCTCTAGTCACGGTAGTACCGCTCTGGAGCGGTAGTACCGCTGCAGCCTTTACCAAAACAGTCACAACTTTTGCAAACGGACTCCGAATTCAACGGAACCAAGTTTGTTGGAAAGCTAACGACATGGGCTAACACAATATTGATATAAATATCAAGAATAAGCAAATGAGAAAATGCCCAAAATAAAATGGTGAGAACCCTTCCTCGGATAAGACCGGTAAAACCTCCAACACCGAAAACATCATAGAAGATGCATGCAAACTCTGTTTTCGATGAACTCAAGCTTGTCATCAAGATGACCATAAGCTCTAAGACTCACAAAGAGAATCAAACAAGAACCAAGAAACATGATGCAAGGATGCAATGGTTTGAGCTCTCTACTAACGATACGATCAAGCTACCAACTTGAGAGCCCCCCGTTGATAGTACGTCAAATGATCCTATAACTCGGTCTCCCAACTACCACCACAAGACCGGTAAAATAGAAAACCTATCAAGGGAAAACCTTTGCCTTGCACATGGTCCACTTGAGCTAGATGAAGACGATCTTGACTCCCTAAAGTTGGACCACCTTTCTTGATTGCGTTGGCTCGATGAAGACTAGATGATTGCTCCCCCATAGTTCACTATGGGTGAGCCACTCTTCGGCACATCTTCACAAGTCCATTGACACCACAATGGATGGCAAGATTCCAGCACTTGATCTCTTCGTGATTCTCCACTTGAACTTGCACACGACAATCTTGATGACGATCACCACTTGATGTCATCCTTTCCATGGGTTGTATGATATCTTCCTCTTGACGCAAGCCCATGGATACGTACCTAACCCCACATACAACTCTCACATAGACCATGGGTTAGTACATAAAGTGCAATGGACAATGCTTACCATACCATGGGATCACTTGATCCCTCTCGGTACATCTTCTACGGTTTGTGAGTTGATCAACTTGATTCACTCTTGACTTAGTCTTGATCAACCTTGAATCTTTGCAACTCTCTTCATTTGGATGATGTATTGGAGGTAAAAATGAATGATCACACAACCTTCTTCTTCAAGACATGCTTGCAATAAGCTCAACACTCGCATGACCAATCTTTGGATAATTCCTTAATAGCACCTTGGTCAACTCAAAAACTCCTTAAAACCAACACATGGACTTCGAGAAAAGCCTATGGACAAATCCTTCAAATATAACTCAAGACAACCATTAGTCCATAGAGATTGTCATCAATTACCAAAACCAAACATGGGGGCACCGCATGTTCTTTCAGCGGTCTTCAACTTGGAGTTCTCCTCTTCCAACTTGTTGACTGAGGCCAACTACTTGTCTGCAAGTGATGTTTTCTCTCGCGCCTCCTTCTGGGCCGTGGCAAGATCCTGATCCTTCTTCTCTAGAGCATGCTTAATTTTCTTTAAAGAAATATCATTCTTCAGACGAGCTTGAAGTTAACGGTTTTCACTATGCACATCTGTTCAAGTGGAATCACTCGGTTCAAAGAGACTGAGAAAAGAGAGAGAATCACAAGGTGGACGGTTGACGAGTGGTTACCTCCCATGATAGCTGCTTCATCCTGGGCCTTCTTGAGGTTCTTCTTGGATAGTTCCAGATCGAGGCTGAGGCTGATCTGCTTCTTATTCAGCTTAGAAAGTTGAACTCCAAGATCACAAGACTTCTGCAGTCAGCAAATAAGATATGTCAGTCGACAGAAGCAAAAGTCAATCAAAGTGAAAATTGCTCTAAGACTACTGTTGAATCAAACATTAAACAGTAGTCTTAGGGACTACACCCAGTGGGTGCACTTGGCGTGCCCCCACTGGTCCGGTTTTACACTCGGCATGGTCTGCCCAGCATGAGTAAAAAAAGGAGAGATCCTCATACCCTAGCCGACTACCAGCAGTCGATTGCAGTCTCGGGCACTACACCCAGTGGGTGCACTCTGCGTGCCCCCACTGGTTATGAAAAGCACTCGACTCAACCTAGTAGACTTAAGTGGAAGAACTATTCAGTTCTAAGTCAGAAACACCCTAGTGGGTGATTGGATGCGAACTGCAGACCCATGATAGATGCACATAATAGGTTCCAAAACGCTCATCCAAAGACACCGTGTGGACAGTGAAGTAATATATTGCAACTATCACTACTCAAGAGACCAGTCGGAAACCAACTAACCTTGATGTTGGCTTGCAGAGCGGTGCTGGCATTGTAAGCAACCTGACTGTCCTCATGCACCACCTTCATCTGATCACAAGGTTTGCCTGGAGAAGGGCCTCCTTAGCGGCACTCGGCGTGTCATCTGGAGTCTGGTATGCAGCAAAGAGCAATGATGGTAGTACAGTCAGAGCAGTCACATGCTCGGATGCGTGGAGTTGTACTGGAGCGGCAGGGGCCTGAGCAGTCGACCCCGAAGGACGGTCAGTTGACAATGGATCGGCAAAGGTAACATTGGTCCGAGCCGGATCTCTGGATCGCTGGACCACTGTCTCAGGCACCGATGTCGATTGAGGCACCTGACCCTTGGTCGTCTTTCCGCTTGAGGCTCTGCCCCTCCTTCTTCTCTCCCTCAGAGGCACTTCTTCTTCATCATTTGGAAGTTCAATAACGTCCCATGGAGCTGCAACAAAAAGCAACCTTAAGAGTTCAATTGACCAACAATCCATTCGACAGAACAAATTCAAGTTGGAAAGGGCGTACCAGCTTTGGAAGTGGCCGCGTCATCGGTCTCCTCATCACCTGGGGCCTTGTCAATGTCCATATCAGTCGTAGAAGTTGCAGGGCTGGAAAAACTCATAATCCACTCGGTCAAAGCAGAAGTATCAGTCGGAAGAAGAAAACATAGAAAGATAGAGCACTCACACAAAGGCCACAGGAACGTCCATCTTGATCTTGGGCAAGGTCTTCCGAGCCTTTGAAGGGGCGACCTTGGGTTGCTTGGCGACCTTCTCCGTCGGCTCCAGAGTCAAAGTCCGAGTGCACTTCTGTGCTTGAGTACTTGGAGCCACGTTCTTGCCACACCCGCCCGCTGGATCTTGGAGTTGATTGGGTCAACACTTTGAGCAAGGTGGTGAGTCGACTACCTCATCGTCGTCCGACTCATCACTTTCCTCCTCCTTGTCGTCTTTTGGAGATTGCCAGTCTCCGTTTTCTTCCGCGTTATCCTCTCCCTCCTGGTCTTGCTCCAAAGCTTGTTCACCGCTGGGCTTCAAGTACATCTCAGTATAAACCTACAAGACAAGAAGTCAAACAAATATCAGTCGGATTCAGAGACAATTACAAAACATATTTAAGTACAGTCGGTAGCAAAGATCAAACCTTATCTGGCTAGTTGCTGGCGCTGAATGGGTCGACTCTCCTGGCTCCCCTGGGGTTATCCTTGTTTCCTGTAATGCCCTTCAGCCACAAGGCCACCGTCTCGGCCGTAACCTCCTCTGGATGAACCCTAGAAGTGTCGTTGGCTCCAAAGTACATCCACATCAAGTGGTCACAAGCCTGGAGCGGCTGGATGCATCGACTAAGAAACACCTCCAACAAGTCCATGCCGGTTACACCCTGATTGATCAACTGGACCACTCCCTCAACCAACATGTTCATTTCCACCCTCTCCGTAGCAGTCACTTTCAGCGAAGAAGGTTGCTGGGCGTGATCTAAAGAGAACGGAGGAAGACCGATTGACTGACCGGGAGTCGCAATATCCTGGTAGTAGAACCAGGTCGACTGCCAGCCCCTGACCGACTAAGGAAGTGTCATGGAAGGGAAAGCACTCCTTTTCCTCTTCTGGATCCCCAAACCCCCGCACATTTGGATCATGTGCGTCCTCTTGTCACTCGAATTCGCTTTCTTCACAAACTGAGTGCAGATTGTTAAGATGTGCTTGAAAAGACCCCAGTGCGATCGACAACCCAGGAAGTTTTCACACATGGTCACAAATTCGGCGAGGTACGTAATGGTGTTGGGAGGGAAGTGATGGAGTTGAGCTCCGAAAAAGTTCAAGAAGCCCCGGAAAAAAGGATGCGGAGGAAGGAAGAAACCCCGGTCGATGTGGGTTGCAAGGAGGACGCACTCACCCAGCCGCGGCTGAGGCTTCGTCTCCCCCTTCGGCAGCCTCGTAGCTCCGTCAACAATCAAACCAGAGTCGGCCAGCTCCTCCAAATCTTCTGGCCAGAGCAAAGATCGGATCCAATCGCCATGGATCCAACCCGGCGGCAACGCGGACCTCCACGACGACCCCCTATTTGTCTTCTTCCCTTTCACTGCCCCCGTCGCCTTCTTCGCATGCTCCAGCGCCGCTGTCTTGTCCTTCACCATGGTGGCATGATGGCAGCGTCGAGGGTGGAGGAAAGGGGTGCAGAGGAGAAGCGGAGAAGGAAGAGGAAGAAAGGATGCGCACAGTGCAGACGCCTCGGCCCCGACGCCTTCTAAGGACCCACTTCCGAGTGGCTGACACGTGGGCCCGAGCAATCCTGTCAAATCCCGCAACAGTCGCGCTCTGAGTACGTGGTGAAAAAGGTGGCACAGAAATCAAGGCGCGCTTGTCTATCCATCTCGCTTACTACGGCATGCTCCGCCTCGCGCGCTTCCCCAAAATTTCAAATCCCGTGAGATCTGGGATACGCCATAACCAATCGCGCCAAAGATTTTGCGTCAAAAGTAACACTCGACGAGTGGCGATATAAATCCACTCGACAACTTCAGAATCGATCAAGGCGAGCGAAATGAAGCCGAAGTTCCAACATGGGCCTCCAGTCCAACATAGGTACTTGGGAAACACAAGAACCAAGGCAAGACTAACTTCAACCTTCTTTTCACTCGGTCCTCAATCCATTCGGGGGCTAATGATGATGATATAGACCTAGGGTAGGGTCATAGGCCTGACCTATATGCCCTACCCAAGGTCATTACCCTAGAAGTAAAGACATCCAAGGGACAGCAGGGAGTACCAATTGAAGTCGTCGAGTGCAATCCACTCGACCAGTCATATCACTCGGGTACCCCCCTCCTGGTACCACTCGACCAAGACGAAGTCATTCGACCATACGAGAAACCATTTGACCTATAGAAGACCAGGAGTCTCACAGGACAGCAACGGTCAGGCGTTCACTCTGTAGTCTTAAAGATCATTAACAACACTTCATAGCTGGCGTTATCAGTAATGCCCTATCTTTATGTACATTGAACTCCTGTAACGAAGGTGGGCTGGCGTCCTGGTGCACTCTATATAAGCCACCCCATCCTCTGGGACAAGGGTTCGCACCCCCTGTAACACACACTCTCATATTCCAGTCGACCGCCTCAGGGCACTGAGACATAGGGCTTTTACCTCCTCCGAGAGGGGCCTGGACTCGTAAACTCTTGAGTACAATCTCACTGTAGCTAGGACCTTGCCTCCTCATGCGTGCCCCCTATACTTACTGTCAGACTTAGTACCACGATAGGGGCCGGTTGGCCTCATGGTGCACCCCCAAGGGGGGATTCCTAATCCAACTAGGAGTAGGTTTCCCCCCTTTCCTAATCCAACTAGGAGGGGAAGGAAGAGGAAGAGAAGAAGAAGGAACGGGGGGCCTGCCCCCCTCCCTATTCGGATTGGGCTTGGTGGGTGGGGGGCGCCCCACCTCTTGGCCGCCTCCTCTCTCTTCCACTAAAGCCCATGTAGGCCCATTAAGCCCCCGGGGGGTTCCGGTAACCCTTCGATACTCCGGTTCTATCCGAAACTCATTCGGAACACTTCCGGTGTCCGAATATAGCCGTCCAATATATCAATCTTTTTGTCTCGACCATTTCGAGACTCCTCGTCATGTCCATGATCACATCTGGAACTCCGAACAACCTTTGGTACATCATATCACATAAACTCATAATACGAATCGTCATCGAACGTTAAGTCTGCGGACCCTACGGGTTCGAGAACTATGTAGACATGACCGAGACACGTCTCCGGTCAATAACCAATAGCGGAACCTGGATGCTCATATTGGTTCCTACATATTCTACGAAGATCTTTATCGGTCAAACCGCATAACAACATACGTTGTTCCCTTTGTCATCGGTATGTTACTTGCCCGAGATTCGATCGTCGGTATCATTATACCTAGTTCAATATTGTTACCGGCAAGTCTCTTACTTGTTTTGTAATACTTCATCCTGCAAATAACTCATTATTTACAATGCTTGCAAGGCTTATAGTGATGAGTATTACCGAGAGGGCCCAGAGATACCTCTCCGAAACATGGAGTGACAAATCCTAATCTCAATCTATGCCAACCCAACAAACACCTTTGGAGACACCTGTAGAGCATCTTTATAATCACCCTTTTATGTTCTGACGTTTGGTAGCACACAAAGTGTTCCTTCGGTATTCGGGAGTTGCATAATCTCATAGTCTGAGGAACTTGTATAAGTCATGAAGAAAGCAGTAGCAATGAAACTAACACGATCATAATGCTAAGGTAACGGATGGGTCATGTCCATCACATCATTCTCCTAATGATGCGATCCCATTCATCAAATGACAACACATGTCTATGGTTAGGAAACATAACCATCTTTGATTAACGAGCTAGTCAAGTAGAGGCATACTAGGGACTATATGTTTTGTCTATGTATTCACACATGTAATAAGTTTCTGGTTAATACAATTATAGCATGAATAATAAACATTTATCATGAATTAAAGAAATAAATAATAACTTTATTATTGCCTCTAGTGCACATTTCCTTCAGTCTCCCACTTGCACTACAGTCAATAATCTAGATTACATAGTAATGATTCTAACACACATGGTTCAACTTGCCATGTGATAAACACCCAAAGGGTTTACTAGAGTCAATAATCTAGTTCACATCACTATGTGATTAACACCAAAGAGTACTAAGGTGTGATCATGTTTTGCTCGTGAGAGAAGTTTATTCAACATGTCTGACACATTTAGAGCCATATGTATTTTGCAAATATTCTATGTCTACAACGCTCTGCATTGAGCTACTCTAGCTAATTGCTCGCACTTTCAATATGTATCCAGATTGAGATTCAGAGTCATCTAGATCCGTGAAAAAGCTTGCATCAACGTAATTCTTTACGACGAACTCTTTATCACTTCCATAACCGAGAAGTATTTCCTTAGTCCTTACTAAGGATAAATTTTGACCGTTATCCAGTGATCTACTTCTGGATCACTATTGTACCCCCTTGCAAAACTCATGGCAAGGTACACAATAGGTTTGGTACACAACATTGCATACTTTATAGAACCTATGACTGAGGCATAGGGAGTGACTTTCATTCTCTTTCTATCTTCTGTCGTGGTCGGACTTTGAGTCTTACTCAACTTTACACCTAGTATTACAGGCAGGAACTCCTTCTTTGACTGATCCATTTTGAACTCTTTCAAAATCTTGTCAAGGTATGTACTCATTGAAAAATCTTATCAAGTGTCTTGATCTATCTCTATAAATCTTAATGCCCAATATGTAAGCAGCTTCATTGAGGTCTTTCTTTGAAAATCTCCTTTGAAATTCTCCTTTATGCTTTCTAGAAAATTCTACATCATTTCTGATCAACAATATGTCATTCACATATAGTTATCAAAAAGGCTATAGTGCTCCCACTCACTTTCTTGTAAATATAGGCTTCATCACAAGTCTGTATAAAACTATATGGTTTGATCAATGCAAAACCTTATCATATTCTACTGTAACAAATCACTAAAATTATTATTCAACATTGCAACTAAATTCCTCTGTATATTTAATACTCCTATCATCAAATAGGATCATTAAACAAGCAAACATATGCAAACAATGCAACCATAACAGCAATCTGCCAAAACAGTACAGTCTAAAGAATGCAAGAGTATCAATACTTCCCCAACCCCAAAAATTATGAACTAAAATTCCCACTGTAATAAATTTATCAGATCTTAATATGCAAAAAGATTCAACGTTAGAACATGCTCTGACTTTTCTAGGGAATTTTTGCAACAGCGGTAAACTTTCTGTTTTCAAACAGCAACATGCAAACTAGCAAAATAAGCATGGCAAAGGAAATACTTGACTTTTTATTGAAACTAAAGAGGTAAAACACTATTCTAACTAACATCAAGCAAAAACTAACAAAATAAATTGGCGCTCCAAGCAAAACACATATCATGTGGCGAATAAAAATATAGCCCCAAGTAAAGTTACCGATGAACGAAGACGAAAGAGGGGATGCCTTCCGGGGCATCCCCAAGCTTAGGCTCTTGGTTGTACTTGAATATTACCTTGGGGCGCCTTGGGCATCCCCAAGCTTAGGCTCTTGCCACTCCTTATTCTATAGTCCATTGAATCTTTACCCAAAACTTGAAAACTTCAACCACACAAAACTCAAAACAAAACTCGTAAGCTCCGTTAGTATAAGAAAATAAAACCACCACTTAGGTACTGTAATAAACTCATTCTAAATTCATATTGGTGTAATATCTACTGTATTCTAACTTCTCTATGGTTCATACCACTTAATACTAGCCATAGATGCATCAAAATAAGCAAACAACACAATGAAAACAGAATCTGTCAAAAACAGAACAGTCTGTAGTAATCTGTATCAAACGTATACTTTTGGAACCCCAAAAATTATGAAATAAATTTCTGGACCAGAAAAATTTTTCTATTAATCATCTGCAAAAAGAATCAACCTAAAAGTACTCTACAGTAAAAAATTACAGCTAATCTCGTGAGCGCAAAAGTTTCTGTTTTTCACAGCAAGATCATATAAACTTCACCCAAGTCTTCCCAAAGGTTCTACTTGGCACTTTATTGAAACAAAAGCTATAAAACATGGTTACTACAGTAGCATAATCATGTGGACACACAAAAACATTAAGTATAAATATTGGGTTGTCTCCAACAAGCTCTTTTCTTTAATGCCTTTCTAGCTAGGCATGATGATGATAATGATGCTCACATAAAAGATAAGAATTGAAACATAAAGAGAGCATCATGAAGCATATGACTAGCACATTTAAGTCTAACCCACTTCCTATGCATAGGGATTTTGTGAGCAAACAACTTATGGGAACAATAATCAACTAGCATAGGATGGCACAACAAGCATAGCTTCAAGAATTTAAGCACATAGAGAGGAAACTTGACATTATTGCAATTCCTACAAGCATATGTTCCTCCCTCATAACAATTTTCAGTAGCATCATGAATGAATTCAACAATATAACCAGCACCTAAACATTCTTTTCATGATCTACAAGCATAGAAATTTTTCTACTCACCACATAAGCAAACTTCTTCTTTATAGCATACATATCATCACAATAATCATCATAAATAGGAGGCATGCTTTCATCATAGTAAATTTGCTCATCAAAGCTTGGGGGACAAAATATATCATATTCATCAAACATAGCTTCCCCAAGCTTGTGGCTTTGCATATCATTAGCATCATGGATATTCAAGGAATTCATACTAACAACATTGCAATCATGCTCATCATTCAAAGATTTAGTGCCAAACATTTTATAGATTTCTTCTTCTAACACTTGAGCACAATTATCCTTTCCATCATACTCACGAAAGATATTAAAAAGATGAAGCGTATGAGACAAACTCAAATCCATTTTTTCGTAGTTTTCTTTTATAAAATAAACTAGTGCTAAAACAAGAAACAAAAAGATTCAATTCCAAGATCTAAAGATATACCTTCACTTACCTAGCCTCCCCGGCAACGGCGCCAGAAAAGAGCTTGATGTCTACTACACAACCTTCTTCTTGTAGACATTGTTGGGCCTGCAAGTGCACAGGTTTGTAGGACAGTAGCAAATTTCCCTCAAGTGGATGACCTAAGGTTTATCAATCTGTAGGAGGCGTAGGATGAAGATGGTCTCTCTCAAACAAACCTGCAACCAAATAACAAAGAGTCTCTTGTGTCCCCAACACACCCAATACAATAGCAAATTGTATAGGTGCACTAGTTCGGCGAAGAGATGAAGATACAAGTGCAAAATTGATAGTAGATATAGGTTTTTGTAATCTGAAATAATAAAAACAGCAAGGTAGCGAGCGGTAAAAGTGAGCGTAAACGGTATTGCAATGATAGGAAACAAGGCCTAGGGTTCATACTTTCATTAGTGTAAGTTCTCTCAACAATAATAACATAGATAGAACATATGACAAGCCCTCAACATGCAACAAAGAGTCACTCCTAAGCCACTAATAGCGGAGAACAAATGTAGAGATTATGGTCAGGTACGAAACCACCACAAAGCTATTCTTTCGGATCGATCTATAAAAGAGTTCGTACTAGAATAACACCTTAAGACACAAATCAACCAAAACCCTAATGTCACCTAGATACTACATTGTCACCTCAAGTATCCGTGGGCATGATTATACGATATGCATCACACAATCTCAGATTCATCCAACCAACATAAAAGTACTTCAAAGAGTGACCCAAAGCTACTACCGGAGAGTCAAGAACGTGTGCCAACCCCTATGCATAGGTTCCCAAGTGTCACGAAACCCGCAAGTTGATCACCAAAACATACATCAAGTGGATCAATAGAATAACCCATTGTCACCACGGTTATCCCACGCAAGACATACATCAAGTGTTCATAAAAGACTCAATCCGATAAGATAACTTCAAAAGGGGAAACTCAATTCATCACAAGAGAGAAGAGGGGGAGAAACATCATAAGATGCAACTACAATAGCAAAGCTCGGGATACATCAAGATCGTGCCATAGATGGAACACGAGAGAGAACACGAGAGAGAGAGAGAGAGATCAAACACATAGCTATTGGTACATACCCTCAGCCCCGAGGGTGAACTACTCCCTCCTCGTCATGGATAGCGCCGGGATGATGAAGATGGCCTCCGGTGATGGGATCCCCCTCCGGCAGGGTGCCGGAACAGGGTCCCGATTGGTTTTTTGTGGCTACAGAGGCTTGCGGCGGCGGAACTCCCGATCTATTTTCTGTTCTGGAAGTTTTAGGGTACGTAGGTATATATGGGTGCAGGGAGAACATCGGTGGAGCTATGGGGGCCCCACGAGGCAGGGGGCGCGTCCAGGGGGGAGGACGCGCCCCCCACCCTCGTGAGCACCTCCCGTATCTTCTGACATGGGGTCCAAGTCCATCAGGTGGGTTTCCTTCCAAAAATAACTTCTCCAGTTGATTTCGTTCCGTTTTGACTCCGTCTGATATTCATTTTCCTCGAAACACTGAAATAGGCATAAAACAGCAAATCTGGCCTGGGCCTTCGGTTAATAGGTTAGTCCCAAAAATAATATAAAAGTGGATAATAAAGCCCAATATTGCCTAAAATAGTAGATAAAGTAGCATGGAGCAATCAAAATTATAGATACATTGGAGACGTATCAAGCATCCCCAAGCTTAATTCCTACTTGTCCTCGTGTACGTAAATGATAAAAAAGAATTTTTGATGCGGAGTGATACTTTGGCATAATTTCAATGCAAATCTTCTTAATTGTGATATGAATATTCAGATCCGAAAGATTCAAGACAAAAGTTCATATTGACACAAAAATAATAATACTTCAAGCATACTAATCAAAGCAATCATGTCTTCTCAAAATAACATGGCAAAAGAAAGTTCATCCCTACAAAATCATATAGTTAGGCTATGCTTCATTTTCTTCACACAAAGATGTTCCCAACTTCTATACCCCCGATGACAAGCCAAGCAATTGTTTCATACTTAAATAATCTCAAACTTTTTCAACCTTCACGCAATATATGAGCGTGAGCCATGGATATAGCACTATGGGTGGAATAGAATGGTGGTTGTGGAGAAGACAAAAAGAGGGAAGATAGTCTCACATCAACTAGGCATATCAACGGGCTATGGAGATGCCCATCAATAGATATCAATGTGAGTGAGTAGGGATTGCCATGCAACGGATGCACTAGAGCTATAAGTATATGAAAGCTCAACAAAAGAAACTAAGTGGGTGTGCATCCAACTCGCTTGCTCACGAAGACCTAGGGCATTTTGAGGAAGCCCATCATTGGAATATACAAGCCAAGTTCTATAATGAAAAATTCCCACTGGTATATGAAAGTGACGAAATGAGAGACTCTCTATCATGAAGATCATGGTGCTACTTTGAAGCACAAGTGTGGTAAAAGGATAGTAGCGTTGTCCCTTCTCTCTTTTTCTCTTTTTTTTTATTTGGGCCTTTTCTCTTTTTTTATGGCCTCTTTTTTTCGTCCGGAGTCTCATCCCGACTTGTGGGGGAATCATAGACTCCATCATCCTTTCCTCACTTGGGACAATGCTCTAATAATGATGATCATCACACTTTTATTTTTCTTACAACTCAACAATTACAACTCGATACTTAGAACAAAATATGACTCTATATGAATGCCTCCGGCGGTGTACCGGGATATGCAATGAAACATGAGTGACATGTATGAAAGAATTATGAAAGGTGGCTTTTGCCACAAATACGATGTCAACTACATGATCATGCTAGCAATATGACAATGATGGAGCGTGTCATAATAAACGGAACTGTGGAAAGTTGCATGGCAATATATCTCGGAATGGCTATGGAAATGCCATAATAGGTAGGTATGGTGGCTGTTTTGAGGAAGGTTGATGGTGGGTGTATGATACCAACGAAAAGTGCGCGGTATTAGAGAGACTAGCAATGGTGGAAGGACGGGAAAAATGTGTATAATCCATGGACTCAACATTAGTCAAAAGAACTCATATATTTATTGCAAAAATTTAGAAGTCATAAAAAATCAAGTACTACACGCATGCTCCTAGGGGGATAGATTGGTAGGAAAAGACCATCGCTCGTCCTCGACCGCCACTCATAAGGATGCACAAGCCAGGTACACTTCATGTTTCAAATTTGTTACACAACTTTAACCATACATGCATGCTACGGGACTTGCAAACTTCAACACAAGCATTCTTTCAATTCATAATCACCCAACTAGCATGACCTTGATATTATCACCTCCATATCTTAAAACAATTATCAAGCATCAAACTTATCTTAGTATTCAATTCACTCAAAAGAAAGTTTCACATATCTTGAATACCAAGTATATTAACATTAAGAAAATTACCATGCTATTAAAGACTCTCAAAATAATCTAAGTGAAGCACGAGAGATCAAATAGTTTCTTTAAAACAAATCCACCACCGTGCTCTAAAAGATCTAAGTGAAGCACTAGAGCAAAAATTATCATGCTCAAAAGATATAAGTGAAGCACATAGAGTATTCTAGAAAATTACAATGTGTGTAAGGCTCTCTCTCATTAAAGAATTTCAGATCTTGATACTTCATTCAAACAGCAAGCAAAGCTAAAGAAAACTACAATGCAAGGATAGCACAACTCATGTGAAGAAGCAAAAACTTAGGCTCAACCGATACTAACTGGTAGTTGTTGAAGAAGAAAGGTGGGATGCCTACCGGGGCATCCCCAAGCTTAGATGCTTGAGACTTCTTTAAATAATATCTTGGGGTGCTTTGGGAATCCCCAAGCTTGAACTTTTGTGTCTCCTTAATTCCTCTCACATCATGGTTTCTCTTTTTATCAAAAGCTTCATTCACAACAAACTCAACAAGAACTCGTGAGATAGGTTAGTATAAACCAATGCAAAACCTTATCATATTCTACTGTAAGAAATCACTAAAATTATTATTCAACATTGCATACTAAATGCCTCTGTATATTTAATACTCCTATCATCAAATAGGATCATTAAACAAGCAAACATATGCAAACAATGCAACCATAACAGCAATCTGCCAAAACAGTACAGTCTGTAAAGAATGCAAGAGTATCAATACTTCCCTAACCCCAAAAATTATGAACTAAAATTCCCACTGTAATAAATTTATCAGAGCTTAATATGCAAAAATATTCAACGTTAGAACATGCTCTGACTTTTCTAGGGAATTTTTGCAACAGCGGTAAACTTTTTGTTTTCAAACAGCAACATGCAAACTAGCAAAATAAGCATGGCAAAGGCAATCCTTGACTTTTTGTTGAAACTAAAGAGGTAAAACACTATTCTAACTAACATCAAGCAAAAACTAACAAAATAAATTGACGCTCCAAGCAAAACACATATCATGTGGCGAATAAAAATATAGCCCCAAGTAAAGTTACCGATGAATGAAGACGAAAGAGGGGATGCCTTCCGGGGCATCCCCAAGCTTAGGCTCTTGGTTGTCCTTGAATATTACCTTGGGGTGCCTTGGGCATCCCCAAGCTTAGGCTCTTGCCACTTCTTATTCTATAGTCCATTGAATCTTTACCCAAAACTTGAAAACTTCAACCACACAAAACTCAAAACAAAACTCGTAAGCTCCGTTAGTATAAGAAAATAAAACCACCACTTAGGTAATGTAATGAACTCATTATAAAATCATACTGGTGTAATATCTACTGCATTCTAACTTCTCTATGGTTCATACCACTTAATACTAGCCATAGATGCATCAAAATAAGCAAACAACACAATGAAAACAGAATCTGTCAAAAACAGAACAGTCTGAAGTAATCTGTATCAAACATATACTTCTGGAACCCCAAAAATTATGAAATAAATTTCTGGACCTGATAAATTCGTATATTAATCATCTGCAAAAAGAATCAACCTAAAAGTACTCTCCAGTAAAAAATGGCAGTTAATCTCGTGAGCGCAAAAGTTTCTGTTTTTCACAGCAAGATCATATAAACTTCACCCAAGTCTTCCCAAAGGTTCTACTTGGCACTTTATTGAAACAAAAGCTATAAAACATGGTTACTACAGTATCATAATCATGTGGACACACAAAAACATTAAGGATAAATATTGGGTTGTCTCCAACAAGCGCTTTTCTTGAATGCCTTTCTAGCTAGGCATGATGATGATAATGATGCTCACATAAAAGATAAGAATTGAAACATAACGAGAGCATCATGAAGCATATGACTAGCACATTTAAGTCTAACCCACTTACTATGCATAGGGATTCTGTGAGCAAACAACTTATGGGAACAATAATCAACTAGCATAGGATGGCACAACAAGCATAGCTTCAAGAATTTAAGCACATAGAGAGGAAACTTGACATTATTGCAATTCCTACAAGCATATGTTCCTCCCTCATAACAATTTTCAGTAGCATCATGAATGAATTCAACAATATAACCAGCACCTAAACATTCTTTTCATGATCTACAAGCATAGAAAATTTTCTACTCTCCACATAAGCAAACTTCTTCTTTATAGCATACGTATCATCACAATAATCATCATAAATAGGACGCATGCTTTCATCATAGTAAATTTGCTCATTAAAGCTTGGGGGACAAAATATATCATATTCATCAAACATAGCTTCCCCAAGCTTGTGGCTTTGCATATCATTAGCATCATGGATATTCAAGGAATTCATACTAACAACATTGCAATCATGCTCATCATTCAAATATTTTGTGCCAAACATTTTATAGATTTCTTCTTCTAGCACTTGAGCACAATTATCCTTTCCATCATACTCACGAAAGATATTAAAAAGATGAAGCGTATGAGACAAACTCAAATCCATTTTTTGTAGTTTTCTTTTATAAAATAAACTAGTGCTAAAACAAGAAACAAAAAGATTCAATTCCAAGATCTAAAGATATACCTTCACTTACCTAGCCTCCCCGGCAACGGCGCCAGAAAAGAGCTTGACGTCTACTACACAACCTTCTTCTTGTAGACGTTGTTGGGCCTGCAAGTGCACAAGTTTGTAGGACTGTAGCAAATTTCCCTCAAGTGGATGACCTAAGGTTTATCAATCCATAGGAGGCGTAGGATGAAGATGGTCTCTCTCAAACAACCCTGCAACCAAATAGCAAAGAGTCTCTTGTGTCCCCAACACACCCAATACAATAGCAAATTGTATAGGTGCACTAGTTCGGCGAAGAGATGAAGATACAAATACAAGTCCACCAAAGTCCAGACTTTTTTCTCATACATGGATCCCATCTCAGATTTCATGGCCTCCAGCCATTTCGCGGAATCTGGGCTCATCATCGCGTCCTCATAGTTCGTAGGTTCATCATGGTCTAGTAACATGACTTCCAGAATAGGATTACCGTACCACTCTGGTGCGGATCTCACTCCGGAAGACCTATGAGGTTTGGTAGTAACTTGATCTGAAGTTTCATGATCATCATCATTAGATTCCTCACTAATTGGTGTAGGAATCACTAGAACTGATTTCTGTGATGAACTACTTTCCAATAAGGGAGAAGGTACAATTACCTCATCAAGTTCTATTTTCCTCCCACTCACTTCTTTCGAGAGAAACTCCTCTAGAAAGGATCCATTCTTAGCAACGAATATCTTGCCTTCACATCTGTGATAGAAGGTGTACCCAACAGTTTCCTTTGGGTATCTTATGAATACGCATTTCTCCGATTTGGGTTCGAGCTTATCAGGTTGAAGCTTTTTCACATAAGAATCGCAGCCCCAAACTTTAAGAAATGACAACTTTGGTTTATTTCCAAACCATAGTTCATAAGGCGTCGTCTCAACGGATTTTGATGGTGCCCTATTTAAAGTGAATACAGCTGTCTCTAATGCATAACCCCAAACGATAGTGGTAAGAGACATCATAGATCACACCATATCCAATAAAGTGCGGTTACGACGTTCGGACACACCATTATGCTGTGGTGTTCCAGGTAGCGTGAGCTATGAAACTATTCACATTGTTTTAAATGAAGGCCAAACTCGTAACTCAAATATTCTTCTCCACGATCAGATCGTACAAACTTTATTTTCTTGTTACGATGATTCTTCACTTCACACTGAAATTCTTTGAACCTTTCAAATGTTTCAGACTTGTGTTTCATTAAGTAGATATACCCAAATCTGCTCAAATCATCTGTGAAGGTCAGAAAATAATGATACCCGCCACGAGCATCAACACTCATTGGACCACATACATCGGTATGTATTATTTCCAGTAAGTTACTAGCTCGTTCCATTGTTCCAGAGAACGGAGTTTTAGTCATTTTGCCCATAAGGCAAGGTTCGCAAGCATTAAATGATTCATAATCAAGTGATTCCAGAAATCCATCTTTATGGATTTTCTTCATGCAGTTTACACCGATATGACCAAATGGCAATGCCACAAATATGTTGCACTATCATTATCAACTTTGCATCTTTTGGCATCAATATTATGAATATGTGTATCACTACGGTCAAGATTCAATAAACCATCAACATTGGGTGTATGACCATAGAAGGTTTTATTCATGTAAACAGAATAAAAATTTATTCACCGTATTAGATGAATAACCATACCACAATAAACATGATCAAATCATATTTATGCTCAACGCAAACACCAAATAACATTTATTTAGGTTCAACACTAATCTCGGAAGTATAGGGAGTGTGCGATGATGATCATATCAATCCTGGAATTACTTCCAACACACATCGTCACTTCTCCCTCAACTAGTCTCTGTTTATTCTGTAACTTCCGTTTCGAGTTACTAATCTTAGCAACCGAACTAGTATCAAATACCCAGGGGCTACTATAAACACTAGTATTATACACATCAATAACCTGTATATCAAATATACCATTTTCACTTTGCCATCCTTCTTATCTACCAAATATTCAGGGCATTTCCGCTTCTAGTGACCATTTCCTTTGTAGTAGAAGCACTCAGTTTTAGGCTTTGGTCCAACTTTGGGCTTCTTCACGGGAGTGACAACTTGTTTTCCATTCTTCTTGAAGTTCCCTTTCTTTCCACTAGTAGAAAAGGGGGCAATGGTCCAGGCAGGTCAGCCCATTAGTCCCAATTCAATCCAGAACCGGTACTAATGGGGGCATTAGTCCCGGTTCGTGAGCCCAGGGGGCCGGCCGGGCCACGTGGGCCATTTGTCCCGGTTCGTCTGGACCTTTTAGTCTCGGTTGGTGCCACGAACCGGGACTAAAGGGTGCGATGCCCATTAGTACCGGTTGGTGGCACCAACTGGTACTAAAGGTTAGACCTTTAGTCCCGATTCGAGCCACCAACCGGTACTAATGGGGTTTGAGGCATTAGTACCGGTTCATCGCACGAACCGGTACTAAAGGTCCCATTTTCAAACTCTTCCCCCCCTGTGGATCGCCTTTTCAGTTTTAAAAAAATAAAAGAAAATGATGAAAATGTCAAAAAAATAAAAGAAAATAAGTTTCCCATGTGATATGTGGTCTAGTTGTTGGGAAAATTTACAAATATGAATTTCGACTTTATTTGCAAAATCTCTCTAGAATTTAGTAAAATGGGCATAACTTTTGCATACTAACTCGGATGAAAAAGTTTTTTATATGAGAAATCATCTACTCGAAAAGTTGCATCCAAATTTAATGGGGGAACCTAGTTAAACATTTTCAAAATCCTCAAAAACCTAACAGAAAAAAAGTTACGGGGCTTTTAAGATCTGGAGGCAAAAAAATTCATCAAATTTCAGTTTTTTTAATTTTTGTTCAAGAAGTATTAGTGTTACTAAATAATTATTCAAGAATATTAGCGTTACTAAATAATTATTTCAGTTTTTTTGAATTTTGGTCAAATCTGGTCAAACTATGGTCAAACTGTGGTCAAACAATGGTCAAACTAATTATTCAAGAAATATTAGTGTTACTAAATACTAGTGTTATTTTTTAGACCAATAGTTTCAAACTTAAACAGTGAAATGTATGACTTCTTGCTCAAGCTAAATTCCTGAGGTTAATAGGATTGACATCTTACTATTGTTAGGAAAACAACAAGTGCAGACTTGGAAACGAGGGAGAATAGAACCCGGAAGTTAAGCGTGCTCAGGCTGGAGTAGTGAGAGGATGGGTAACCATCCGGGAAGTTAGATGATGAGGGGTGATTAGAGGTTAAATTGAGCAGTGATGAGGGGTGATTAGAGATGAGAGGTTAAAATAATTCAGAAATTTGAAAATCAAAAAAAATATTCAGAAAAAAATCAATTTTTTTTAAAAAAAAATCATAAAAATTCCTTTAGTACCGGTTGGTGTTACCAACCGGGACTAAAGGTGGACCTCCAGGCAGCGGCCACGTGGAGAGCCTTTAGTCCCGGTTCGTGTAAGAACCGGGACTAAAGGGGGAGGCTTTAGTAACGACCCTTTAGTCCCGGTTCATAGAACCGGGACTAAAGGACCTTATGAACCGGGACTAAAAGCCCTTTTTCTACTAGTGTTCCCTTTTCTTGAAACTAGTGGTCTTATTTAATCATCAACACTTGATGCTTTTTATTGATTTCTACCTTCGTCGATTTCAGCATCACGAAGAGCTCGGGAATCATTTTCGTCATCCCTTGCACACTATAGTTCATCATGAAGTTCCAGTAACTTGGGGATGGTGACTAGAGAACTCTGTCAATCACTATCTTATCTTGATTCAAGTGATTGTAGTACCCAGACATTCTGAGCACATGCTCACTAGTTGAGCAATTCTCATCCATCTTTTAGGCAAAGTACTTGTCAGAGGTCTCATACCTCTTGACACGGGCATGAGTCTGAAATACCAATTTTAGCTCTTGGAACATCTCATATGTTCCGTGACATTTTTCAAAAACGTTTTTGAAGTCCCGGTTCTAAGCCGTAAAGCATGGTGCACTAAACTATCAAGTAGTCATCATATTGAGCTAGCCAAACGTTCATAACGTCTGCATCTGCTCCTGCAATAGGTCTGTCACCTAGAGGTGCATCAAGGACATAATTCTTTTGTGCAGCAATGAGGATACACCTCAGATCACGGACCTAGTCCGCATCATTGCTACTATCATCTTCAACTTACTTTTCTCTAGGAACATATAAAAACATAGGGAAGCTACAACGCAAGCTATTGATCTACAACATAATTTGCAAAATACTGTCAGGACTAAGTTCATGATAAACTATCAAGTAGTCATCATATTGAGCTAGCCAAACGTTCATAACGTCTGCATCTGCTCCTGCAATAGGTCTGTCACCTAGAGGTGCATCAAGGACATAATTCTTTTGTGCAGCAATGAGGATACACCTCAGATCACGGACCTAGTCCGCATCATTGCTACTATCATCTTCAACTTAGTTTTCTCTAGGAACATATAAAAACATAGGGAAGCTACAACGCGAGCTATTGATCTACAACATAATTTGCAAAATACTGTCAGGACTAAGTTCATGATAAATTAAAGTTCAATTAATCATATTACTTAAGAACTGATAGACATCCTTCTAGTCATCTAAATGATCACGCTATCCAAATCAACTAAACCATGTCCGATCATCACGTGAGATGGAGTAGCTTTCAATGGTGAACATCACTATGTTGATCATATATACTATATGATTCATGCTCGACCTTTCGGTCTCAGTGTTCCGAGGTCATATCTGCATATGCTAGGCTCGTCAAGTTTAACCCGAGTATTCTGCATGTGCAAAACTGGCTTGCACCCGTTGTATGTGAACGTAGAGCTTATCTCACCCGATCATCACGTGGTGTTTCAGCACGATGAACTGTAGCAACGGTGCATACTCAGGGAGAACACTTATACCTTGAAATTTAGTGAGAGATCATCTTATAATGCTATCGTCGAACTAAGCAAAATAAGATGCATAAAGGATAAACATCACATGCAATCAATATAAGTGATATGATATGGCCATCATCATCTTGTGCCTTTGATCTCCATCTCCAAAGCACCGTCACGATCACTATCGTCACCGGCTTGACATCTTGATCTTCATCGAAGCATCATTGTTGTCTCGCCAACTCTTGCTTCTACGACTATCGCTACCACTTAGTGATAAAGTAAAAACAATTACAGGGCGATTGTGTTGCATACAATAAAGCGACAACCATATGGCTCCGGCTAGTTGCCGATAACTCTGTCACAAAACATGGTCATCTCATACAATAAAATATAGCATCATGTCTTGACCATATCACATCAAAACATGCCTTGCAAAAACAAGTTAGACGTCCTCTACTTTGTTGTTGCAAGTTTTACATGGCTGCTACGGGCTTAGCAAGAACCGTTCTTGTTGGAAATATGCCCTAGAGGCAATAATAAAAGATAATTATTATATTTCATTGTTCATGATAATTGTATTTATTCATGCTATAATTGTATTATTCGGAAATTGTAATACACGTGTGAATACATAGACCATAATATGTCCCTAGTAAGCCTCTAGTTGACTAGCTCGTTGATCAACAGATAGTCATGGTTTCCTGACTATGGACATTAGATGTCGTTGATAACAGGATCACATCATTAGGAGAATGATGTGATGGACAAGACCCAATCCTAAGCATAGCACAAGATCGTGTAGTTCGTTTTGCTAGAGCTTTTCCAATGTCAAGTATCTTTTCCTTAGACCATGAGATGGTGTAACACCTGGATAACGTAGGAGTGCTTTGGGTGTACCAAACATCACAACATAACTGGGTGACTATAAAGGTGCACTACAGGTATCTCCGAAAGTGTCTGTTGGGTTAACACAGATCGAGACTGGGATTTGTCACTCCGTATGATGGAGAGGTATCTCTGGGCCCACTCGGTAATGCATCATCATAATGAGCTCAAAGTGACCAAGTGTTTGGTCACGGGATCATGCATTACGGTACGAGTAAAGTGACTTGCCGGTAATGAGACTGAATGAGGTATTGGGATACCGACGATCGAGTCTCGGGCAAGTAACGTACCGTTTGACAAAGGGAATTGTATATGGGGTTGATTGAATCCTCGACATCGTGGTTCATCCGATGAGATCATCGAGGAGCATGTGGGAGCCAACATGGGTATCCAGATCCCGCTGTTGGTTATTGACCGGAGAGCCGTCTCGGTCATGTCTGCGTGTCTCCCGAACCCGTAGGGTCTACACACTTAAGGTTTGGTGACATTAGGGTTGTATGAATATGAGTATGCAGCAAACTGAAATTTGTTCGGAGTCCCGGATGAGATCCCGGACGTCACGAGGAGTTCCGGAATGGTCCGGAGGTATAGAATTATATATAGGAAGTGCAGTTTCGGCCACCGGGAAAGTTTCAGGGGTCACCGGTATTGTACCGGGACCACCGGAAGGGTCCCGGGGGTCCATCGGGTGGGGCCACCTATCCCGGAGGGCCCCATGGGCTGAAGTGGGAGGCGAACCAGCCCCTGGTGGGCTGGTGTGCCCCCCCTGGGCCCCCCCACTGCGCCTAGGGTTGGGAACCCTAGGGGAGGGGGCGCCTCCACTTGCCTTGGGGGGGCACTCCACCCCCCTTTGCCACGCCCTGGGGGCCTATATAAAGGAGGGGGGAGGGAGGGCAGCCGCACCTGAAGTTTTGGCGCCTCCCTCTCCCCTTGCAACACCTCCTCCTCCCGTAGTTGCTTGGAGAAGCCCTGCCGGAACTCTGCTGCATCCACCACCACGCCGTTGTGCTGCTGGATCTTCATCAACCTCTCCTTCCCCCTTGCTGGATCAAGAAGGAGGAGACGTCATCCGCTCCATATGTGTGTTGAACGCGGAGGTGCTGTCCGTTCAGCACTTGGTCATCGGTGATTTGGATCACGACGAGTACGACTCCCTCAACCCCGTTCTCTTGAACGCTTCCACTCGTGATCTACAAAGGTATGTAGATGCACTTCTATCACTCGTTGCTTAGATGAACTCATAGATGGATCTTGGTGGAACCGTAGGAAAATTTTTATTTTCTGCAACGTTCCCCAACAGTTCTTACCTACGCATCAAAAACCACAACGATTTTTTTTGTCAAGTGTGTTGTTTTAACCTTCAACAAGGACCGGGCGTAGCCACACTTGATTCAACTAAAGTTGGAGAAACATGCACTCACCAGCCACCTATGTGCAAAGCACGTGGGTAGAACCAGTCTCGCGTAAGCGTACGCGTATTGTCGGTCTTAGCCGCTTCATACAACAATGCCGCCGAATCAAAGGATGACATGCTGGTAAGCAGTATGACTATTATCGCCCACAACTCTTTGTGTTCTACTCGTGCATATGACATCTACGCATAGACCTGGCTCGGATGCCACTGTTGGGGAACGTGGTAATTTAAAAAAAAAATCCTACGATCATGGAAGATCTATCGATGTGATGCAAAGAAACGAGAAGGGAGAGTGTGTCCACGTACCCTCGTAGACCGAAAGCAGAAGCATTTAGTTCACGCGGTTGATGTAGTCGAACGTCTTTGCGATCCAACCGATCTAAGCACCGAACGTACGGCACCTCCGTGTTCAGCACACGTTCAACTCGGTGATGTCCCACGAACTCTAGATCCAGCTGAGGTCGAGGGAGAGTTTCACCAGCACGACGGTGTAGTGACGGTGATGAAGAAGTTACTAGCGCAGGGCTTCACCTAAGCACTAAGACGATATGACCGAGGTGGAAATCTGTGGAAGGGGGCACCGCACACGGCTAAAAGATCAACTTGATCAACTTGTGTGTCTATCGGGTGCCCCCTTCCCCCGTATATAAAGGATTGGAGGAGGGAGCCGGCCGGCCTCATGGTGCGCCCCCAAGGGGGAATTCCTACTCCTACTAGGAGTAGGTTTCCCCCCTTTCCTAGTCCAACTAGGAGGGGAAGGAAGGGGGAGAGAAGAAGAAGGAAAGGGGGGCCTGCCCCCTCCCAATTCGGATTGGGCTTGGGGGGCACGCCCCACCTCTTGGCCGCCTCCTCTCTCTTTCACTAAAGCCCATGTAGGCCCATTAAGCCCCCGGGGGGTTCCGATAACCCTCCGGTACTCTGGTTTTATCCGAAACTCATCGGGAACACTTTCGGTGTCCGAATATAGCCATCCAATATATCAATCTTTATGTCTCGACCATTTCGAGACTCCTCGTCATGTCCGTGATCACATACAGAACTCAAAACAACCTTTGATACATCATATCACATAAACTCATAATACCAATCGTCAACGAAGATCTTTATCGGTCAAACAGCATAACAACATACGTTGTTCCCTTTGTCATCGGTATGTTACTTGCCTAAGATTCGATCATCGGTATCATTATACCTAGTTCAATCTTGTTACCGGCAAGTCTCTTTACTCGTTCTGTAATACTTCATCCCGCAACTAACTCATTAGTTACAATGCTTGCAAGGCGTATAGTGATGAGTATTACCGATAGGGCTCAGAGATACCTCTCCGAAACACAGAGTGACAAATCCTAATCTCGATCTATGCCAACCTAACAAACACCTTCGGATACACCTGTAGATCACCTTTATAATCACCCTTTTACGTTGTGACGTGTGGTAGCACACAAAGTGTTCCTTCGGTATTCGGGAGTTGCATAATCTCATAGTCCGAGGAACTTGTATAAGTCATGAAGAAAACAGTGGCAATGAAAGTAACACGATCATAATGCTAAGCTAACGGATGGGTCATGTCCATCACATCATTCTCCTAAGTATGTGATCCCATTCATCAAATGACAACACATGTCTATGGTTAGGACACATAACCATCTTTGATTAACGAGCTAGTCAAGTAGAGGCATACTAGGGACTATATGTTTTATCTATGTATTCACACATGTACTCAGTTTCTGGTTAATACAATTCTAGCATGAATAATAAACATTTATCATGAATTAAGGAGATAAAAAATAACTTCATTATTGCCTCTAGGGCATATTTCCTTCAGGAGGACGCATCGAGGGGCGGCACAGGCGAGGAGGAGGGGCTCGCGGCCTATGCGGCCGACCTCGCCTTCCTGGATGCCATCAGCAAAGAGCTTGGGAGGAGAAAATCGGCAGATCTGGAGATGTTCTTAGTAGGAGGAAAAGGGGATATGGAGCAAGGGGAGGAGAAGGCAATCAAGGCTCAAGGGCAGGCGCCATTCTTTTTGTCAGCCTGGGGTAGTTGCCGAGGCAGCGCGGGGAAGTGGATGCGCCCACGTCTCATCAAGCGCCATGCATCGACCCGGTCCACAGGCGATTGGGGCACGCGGCGCTTCGCCCTTGTCCTTTGGCTTCGCCTTGAAGCCAAGTCCGACCGCACCTTGGGCCAGAGGGCTACTTTTGGCGTTCTGGAAACCAGGGTACCCAGACTTTCCTGCCTGCGGCCCACGGCGTGGCTTCATCGACGGCCTGGTATGGCCCACCTACAAGCACCAGCAAGACAAGACCCTCGTGAGGCGGGTGACGTCAAGACCTCCGGAGGGAGCGGCCTTCCCAGGCGGCCTCCTGAGGAGCGGAGATTTCTATGCGGGTGCTCCACCTCATGAGGTTGCGGTGACGCAAGCCATGACGACCAAGGCCAGGCGAGCTCTAGCGGGTGCAAAGCAGCAGGTTTCCTCTTTGGTGCTAAGGAGGCAAGCGTAGGCGCGGGGTCCCGAGGAATCACCCAAAGGTTTCCATTCCCGTGCAACAATACCAAGACCGCCAGGACAATAGGATGGATGTCATCGCCGATCCCACCATGGCGTCACGGCCAGGAGCTTTGCAGGAGAAGACCACCTTTTGTCAGGATAAGATGTACTACTTGTCCCCGTTCGAATTGGCCACTGTGAGATCCTTGCCCGCCTACGTTTTGGGGGAAGAGGACCAAGGCCACTATTATATAGGCTAGCCACCACCATAGCAGGGGACATAACAATAGAATCCCCTCAGCTCACATCCACACTGGAGCAAACCTCTTGAGGTTGTTCTTCCCTTGTACTGGTTCATCCTCAGCCCCCCGCGAGACTAATCCACCACAAATCAGGAGTATGGTTTTACACCGCAAGGTGGCCCGAACCTAGGTAAATTGTCATGTCCAACTTCTTCCTTGTTCATCGGGATAAGCCGTGGGGGCGAAAAATTAGTTGGATGGGGATGTTGAGTTATTCGCACACGCCCCAGAGTCCAAACCTCTCTTGGGTCTGCGGAGCCCGGAATCCGACACCCGTGACAGCATAACTCCTGGTAGAGCATGCGCTCATCGATAATTGGTGTCGGCAAAACTTCTCCTTTTACGGGAATCTGATACCTCAAGTTCTGCCGGAACGACCCATTAATTGGCCATCTTCTTTGTCTCATCGGCGATGATGATCACCTGCTTTTGCTTTCGCTCAGCATCCTTGGTCGCCTGAGCATTGCCTTTCCTATGACCTATGGGTGTGCTAGTCCTCGATTTTGTTATCTCTTGAGGCAAAGATTCTAACAAGGCGAAGACAACGTATGTCGCAATGGTGAAGATAGAGGTTAGTTGGCTGAGCAGAGGCGCAAGGAAGGAGAAGGGGGCAGAATGAATGGATTTACCCCTATTTTCCCCTTTTATGGCACAACGGTAAAACCCAAGAATTCGGGCATAATGGTGTGATATCTGGCCCACCATCTCCGCGGTTACTTCTTTGCGAGACGTGGGCACGAGAATCTAGGCGCCCTCATCATGAAAAAAGGTTGATGTCTGCTAGAACTACGTTGGTATTTCCCCAAAGAGGAAGGGATGATGCAGTATAGCGACGGTAGGTATTTCCCTCAGTGATGAGACCAAGGTTATCGAACCAGTAGGAGAACCTCCTCACACCATGTAAACAGCACCTGCACACAAATAACAAATACTCGCAACCCGATGTGTTAAAGGGGTTGTCAATCCCTTTTGGGTACGACGCCTCAAGATAGGCAAATAACATGAGGTAAAAGTGGTAGATAGGATAAATAGATCACGGAACAAATAAATTGCAGCAAAGTATTTTTGTATTTTTGGTTTAATAGATCTGAAAATAAATGCAAAGGAAAATAGATTGCAAAGGCAAATATGATGAAAAGAGACCCGGGGGTCGTAGATTTCACTAGTGGCTTCTCTCAAGAAAAATAGCAAATGGTGGGAAAACAATTACTATTGGGCAATTGATAGAACTTCAAATAATCATGACGATATCCAGGCAATGATCATTATATAGGCATCACGTCCAAGATTAGTAGACCGACTCCTGCCTACTTGTCACGCCCAATATGCGACCCTATCCAAAAGGAACTCGAAGGTCCCACCAAGGATAGACCCGCATGTTGAAACGCTTTTGCAAGGTGGATATCATTACATCAACATTACATAATAGATGGGGATACATACATAAGGCATACAATGCCACATGAATACAACATCATCTTACAAGAGATCAACATCCGACTATGGATGGAACACAAACAGAAACTCAAACAACATCCACCCTGCTAGCCCAGGCTGTTGACCTGGAACCTATCCCCTGATCGAAGAAGAAGAAGAAGAAGAACTCCAAAACAAGCAAACATCACTCTCGCGTCATGATCATCGCATAAGCTGTACCTGCAACTGTTGTTGTAGTAATCTGTGAGCCACGAGGACTCAGCAATCCCATTACCATGGGTATCAAGACTAGAAAAGCTTAATGGGAAAGGAAGGGGTAACGTGGTGAGGTTGTAGCAGCGACTAAGCAATGTATGGTGGCTAACATACGCAAATAAGAGCGAGGAGAGAAGCAAAGGAACGGTCGTGAAGCTAGCAATGATCAAGAGGTGATCCTGAACTCCTACTTACGTCAAACATAACACAGAAACCATGTTCACTTCCCGGACTCCGCCGAGAAGAGACCATCACGGCTACACACACGGTTGATGCGTTTTAATTCAGACCTAGTGTCAAGTTATCTACAACCGGACATTAACAAATTCCCATCTGCCCATAACCGCGGGCACGGCTTTCGAAAGTTTAAACCCTGTAGGGGTGTCCCAACTTAGCCCATGATAAGATCTCGCAATCAACGAAGGATATACCTTCTCCCAGGAAGACCCGATCAGACTCAGAATCCCGGTTTATAAGACATTTCGACAATGGTAAAACAAGACCAGCAAAGCCGCCCGATGCGCCGACAATCCCGATAGGAGCTGCACATATCTCGTTCTCAGGGCAACACCGGATAGGTCAGCCTACGAGTAAAACCAACCCTCGAGTTGCCCCGTGGAGGCCCCGCAGTCTGCCCGGTTCGGACCAACACTTAGACAAGCACTGGCCCGGGGGGGCTAAAATAAAGATGACCCTCAAGAGAGCGACTCCCAAGGGAAAAGTAGGTGGTGGTGAGGCAAATGGTAAATCCAAGGTTGGGCCTTGCTGGAGGAGTTTTATTCAAAGCGAACTGTCAAGGGGGTCCCATAAATCACCCAACCGCGTAAGGAACGCAAAATCCGGGAACATAACACCGGTATGACGGAAACTAGGGCGGCAAGAGTGGAACAAAACACCAGGCATAAGGCCGAGTCTTCCACCCTTTACCAAGTATATAGATGCATTAATTAAATAAGAGATATCGTGATATCCCAACAAAAATCCTGTCCACCATGGAGCAATCTTCAACTTCACCTGCAACTAACAACGCTATTAGAGGGGCTGAGCAAAAGCGGTAACATAGCCAAGCAATGGTTTGCTAGGAAGGGTGAAAAGGGTTAGAGGCTGACATGGCAATTTGGAGGGCTTGACGAGCAAATGATAGGTAGCGCAGCAAAGCGATAGAACGAAACAAACTAGCATAGAAATTATAGTAGTGAGATCCAAGGTGACGGTCATCTTGCCTGAAATCCCGCTAGGAAGAAGAACGAGTCCATGAAGAAGACAAGCGGACGTGGTCGAACGAATCCTCACAACTCCGGAACGAAACCGAAGCTAACGAGAGAAGCAACCCGGAAAGAAGCAAACAACATGGTAAACACACAAGCATAATCATGGCATGATGCACAATCAAGTATGATGCATGTCCGGTTTAAAGAGTCAAGGCATGGCAAAGTGCAACAAACGATACTACAAGTTAAGTGGAGCTCAATATGCAACGAGTTGCATATTGACGAAACACCACATTGACATATTTAGTTTAATCTCGTTTAAGCTACCAAACAATATTAAATGTTGTTAAACATGGCAAGAGGTGAAGCATAATTAAGCTACCTATCTAGGCAAGTTTAAATGAGGCCGGAACAACAAGCAACAATTCCGAAAAATCCTCATGTCCATATTTATGAATTTGCTACTATTCTGCCCTAAACCATATTTTAATGTTGTTAAGCAGGAAAATAAAGTGCACCATGTTAAACTAGGCATTTTTCCACCCCATTTACATATAAAGTTTATTTAAAACCGAGCTACGGTTACTTAGTTATGAAATAAATCATTTTAACATGTCATTTGAGCAAATTTAATCAAACAACATTTTAAACATCTTAAACATGGATAAAAGTGGCATATTATGAAACTAGATGACAAACTAAGCATTTTTCATGTTTAAATCATTTTAATCAGATGCACCATTTATGAGTTATTAATGCATGAACATGGAGGGTTTTTCTGCAAAACTGTAAACTCTGGATAAATAGCTAAAATCGTCCAGAGAAAAAAAAAACATGCGTTGGGCCGAAACTGACTGGCCCAACAGAGCAGAGGGGCTGTTGGGGGCTGCTCACCCATGGGCTGAGGCCCGATTGGAAGCAGAGGGAGACCGGCTGGGAGTTGCTATGCGCCGACTGCGGGATGAGGCCCATGCGGGCACGAGGAGGCTGGCTCTGATCGAGGCTGCGGTCAACGCGACCAATGCAGGGAAGCAGGGTGCGGTCCTCTGCTCGACAGGGAGCAGAAGTAGAGCAGCGGCGGCGGAACTGCAGGGACGCGGAGGGAGGCGCGGATCCGGGCGCTGGACGGCAAGCGAGGGTGATTCTTCCCCTGTGAACGCATCAGAGAGAGGGGAAGACATGTGAGAGAGAAGGAGAAGGAAGAAGCAGGGGACGGGCGCGGCTTGGCTCACCGAAGCTTCGCCAGAAGCGCGCGGTCAAGGCAGGGCTCAGACCCAGGCACGGGAGCTCGGTGGCGTTCGGATCCAAGCGATAGGAGGGCTTCGAACCACGCGGGAGGCGGCTGCTCAAAGGTGCATCCATGGCGGCGGGGGAGGCCGGTGCGCGGCGCTGCGGGCGAGCCATGGGGCACGGCGGCGGATGGAGCATGAAGGGGAAGCAGAGGAACTCGCGTCCATGGCGGCAAAGGGACTTGACGATCCCGTCGAGAGCTCGTGGAACTTGGCGTGGAACGGCGTCATGGGCATGCGGGGAAGCTTCGGGCGGCCTCCTTCGGTTTCCTACCCAAAACGAGACAGGGAGAGAGTTTGTGAACGGGAAATGAGAAGAGGAGGGCAGGGAGAATGAGCAGGGGCAGCGAGGACGGCCTGCTGGTGTCGGAGACAAGCAGGAGGAGGGCCTCGGGCCTACTGCTGCTCATTGGGTGCCCGGCGGCCATCTGTGCGAGGACGGGTCGAAGGGAGGAGGTGGAGGCTACCGGCTGGATGGAGTTGATGGGGGCAGGAGGCAAGGGCGAGCGATGGTTGGTGAGGGATGGATCCCGAGGGGGATTTGGTGTAGTGGCGGCGGTGGCTGGGAGGATGGGACAGCTCCCCTACATTTTAGGGTTAGTCCAAAGTAGGTGTGGTTTGGTCTATATATTGTGAAACGAAAGAGTTTGGATCACCCGATCGAAATCCGACGGATGAGAATAAATAGGTAGGGAAGTCCAAATGGAGAAACGCAGATATTTTACGAATGCTTGGGGTGATCTGAGTCCATCGGACATGACCTTGCGGTTCGGGTTCGGGACAATTTTCGGACACGCACGAGAGGGGTCTATGCACTGTGGAGAAAGATTAAGTGACCAGACAAGAGGGACTCGAAAAACCCGGTTGGTCTCGGAACGGTCAACGAAGGCAAGGGATTTGATGATCTCAGAAAAGAGAGAGAAGAGAGCGGTCCAGTTGATCTGAGAGAAGGTCAACCGAGACACGGAAGAAGCAGCAACTACGAGCGGATGCAAGTTTTAAGAAAACGATGCCGATGCAATGCGCAAGATGCCATGAGATGAAATGCAAGACATGAACAAAAGGCAAAACAAACGACAAAAAACCCAACCACGAAGGAAATATCATATCGCATCTCCGGAAAAGGCAAGAGTTGGAGTTACGAATACAGAAAGTTGTATCCGGGGCGTTACACTACATCTACTACTATTGCTCCACACATCAACCGCTATCTAGCATGCATCTAGTGTATTAGGTTCATGGAAAAACGGAGTAATGCAATAAGAACGATGACATGATATAGACACGATCTATTTATGTAGAAAAAGACCCCATCTTGTTATCCTTAATAGGAACGATACATACGTGTTGTTTCCCTTTCTGTCACTAGGATCAAGCACCGTAAGATCGAACCCATCACAAAGCACCTCTTCCCATTGCAAGATAAATAGATCAAGTTGGCCAAACAAAACCCAAATATCTGAGAAGAAATATGAGGCTATAATCAATTACGCATATAAGAGATCAAAGAAGACTCAAAATAACTTTCATGGATAAAAACATAGATCTGATCATAAACTCAAAATACATCGGATCCCAACAAACACACCGCAAAAAGACTTACATCATATGGATCTCCAAGAGACCATTGTATTGATAATCAAGAGAGAGAGAGAGGAAACCATCTAGCTACTAACTACGGACCCGTAGGTCTACAAAGAACTACTCACGCATCATCAGAGAGACACAAATGGAACTGGTGAACCCCTCTATGATGGTGTCTAGATTGGATCTAGTGGTTCTGGACTCTGCGGCAGCTGGAATTGATTTTTGTCGACTCCCCTAGGGTTTCTGGAATATTGGGGGGTATTTATAGTGCAAACAGGCGGTTCATGTTGGGGAACGTAGTAGAAATTCAAAATTTTCCTACGTATCACCAAAATCTATCTATGGAGAAACCAGCAACGAGGGGAAGGAGAGTGCATCTACATACCCTTGTATATCGCTATGCGGAAGCGTTCAAGAGAACGGGGTTGAAGGTGTCGTACTCGTCGTGATCCAAATCACCGGAGATCCTAGTGCCGAACGGACGGCACCTCCGCGTTCAACACACGTACAGCCCGGTGACGTCTCCCATGCCTTGATCCAGCAAGGAGAGAGGGAGAGGTTGAGGAAGACTCCATCCAGCAGCAGCACAACGGCGTGGTGGTGATGGAGGAGCGTGGTGATCCACCGGGGCTTCGCCAAGCACCGCGGGAGAGGAGGAGGGAGAGAGGTAGGGTTGCGCCAAGAGGGAGAGAAACTCATGTGTTGGGCAGCCCCTACACCTCAACTATATATAGGGGGAGGGGAAGGGGCTGCGCTCCCTCTAGGGTTCCCTCCCCAAGGGTGGCGGCAGCCCCCAGATCCCATCTGGGTGACGGCCAGAAGGAGAGAGAGAGAGGGGAGGCGCACCTGGGGTGGGCCTTAGGGCCCATCTGCCCTAGGGTTTGCCCCCCTCCCACTCTTCCTTGCACCTTGGGCCTTGTGGGGGGGCGCACCAGCCCACCTGGGGCTGGTCCCCTCCCACACTTGGCCCATGCAGCCCTCCGGGGATGGTGGCCCCACTTGGTGGACCCCCGGGACCCTCCCGGTGGTCCCGGTACGTTACCGATAAAACCCGAAACTTTTTCGGTGACCAAAACAGGACTTCCCATATATAAATCTTTACCTCCGGACCATTCCGGAACTCCTCGTGACGTCCGGGATCTCATCCGGGACTCCGAACAACATTCAGTAACCACATACAAACTTCCTTTATAACCCTAGCGTCATCAAACCTTAAGTGTGTAGACCCTACGGGTTCGGGAGACATGTAGACATGACCGAGACGTTCTCCGATCAATAACCAATAGCGGGATCTGGATACCCATGTTGGCTCCCTCATGTTCCACGATGATCTCATCAGATGAACCACAATGTCAAGGACTCAATCAATCTCGTATACAATTCCCTTTGTCTAGCGGTATTGTACTTGCCCGAGATTCGATCGTCGGTATACCGATACCTTGTTCAATCTCGTTACCGGCAAGTCTCTTTACTCATTCCGTAAAACATCATCCCGTGATCAACTCTTTGATCACATTGTGCACATTATGATGATGTCCTACCGAGTGGGCCCAGAGATACCTCTCCGTCACACGGAGTGACAAATCCCAGTCTCGATTCGTGCCAACCCAACAGGCACTTTCGGAGATACCTGTATTGCACCTTTATAGCCACCCATTTACGTTGTGACGTTTGGTACACCCAAAGCATTCCTACGGTATCCGGGAGTTGCACAATCTCATGGTCTAAGGAAATGATACTTGACATTAGAAAAGCTTTAGCATACGAACTACGATCTTTGTGCTAGGCTTAGGATTGGGTCTTGTCCATCACATCATTCTTCTAATGATGTGATCTCGTTATCAATGACATCCAATGTCCATGGTCAGGAAACCGTAACCATCTGTTGATCAATGAGCTAGTTAACTAGAGGCTTACTAGGGACATGGTGTTGTCTATGTACCCACACATGTATCTGAGTTTCCTATCAATACAATTCTAGCATGGATAATAAACAATTATCATGAACAAGGAAATATAATAATAACCAATTTATTATTGCCTATAGGGCATATTTCCAACAGTCTCCCACTTGCACTAGAGTCAATAATCTAGTTCACATCGCCATGTGATTAACACACACACGTCACATCGCCATGTGACCAACATCCAAAGAGTTTAATAGTGTCATTAAAGTAGTTCACATCATTATGTGATTAATACTCAATGAATTCTGGGGTTTGATCATGTTTTGCTTGTGAGAGAGGTTTTAGTCAATGGGTCTGCAACATTCAGATCCGTATGTACTTCACAAATCTCTAGGTCATATTGTAAATGATGCTTCCACGCTCCACTTGGAGCTATTCCAAATGGTTGCTCCACTATTCGTATCCGGTTTGCTACTCAGAGTCATTCGGATAGGTGTTAAAGCTTGCATCGACATAACCCTTTACGCCGAACTCTTTATCACCTCCATAATTGAGAAACATTCCTTATTCCTCTAAGGATAATTTTGACCGCTATCTGGTGATCCACTCCTTGATCACCTTTGTACCCTCTTGCCAGACATGTGGCAAGGCACACATCAGGTGCGGTACTCAGCATAGCATACTGTAGAGCCTACGTCTAAAGCATAGGGGACGACCTTCGTCCTTTCTCTCTTTTCTGCCGTGGTCGAGCTTTAAGTCTTAACTTCATACCTTACAATTAAGCCAAGAACTCCTTCTTTGACTGATCCATCTTGAACACCTTCAAGATCATGTCAAGGTATGTGCTCATTTGAAAGTACCATTAAGCGTTTTTGATCTATCCTTATAGATCTTGAGCTCAATGTTCAAGTAGCTTAATCCAAGTTTTCCCTTGAAAAACACTTTTCAAATAACCATATATGCTTTACAGAAAATTCTACATCATTTCTAATCATCAATATGTCAACAACATATATTCATCAGAAATTCTATAGTGCTCCCACTCACTTCTTTGGAAATACAAGTTTCTCATAAACTTTGTATAAACCCAAAATCTTTGATCATCTTATCAAAGTGTATATTCCAACTCCAAGATGCTTACTCCAGTCCATGGAAGGATCTCTGGAGCTAGCATACCTTTTAGCATCCTTAGGATCGACAAAACCTTTCTGATTGTATCACATACAACCTTTCCTTACGAAAACTGGTAAGGAAACTCGTTTTGACATCCATCTGCCAGATTTCATAAATGCAGCTAATGCTAACATGATTCCGACGGACTTAAGCATCACTACGGATGAGAAAATCTCATCGTAGTCAACTCCTTGAACTTGTGAAAAACTCTTCGCCATAAGTCGAGCTTCATAGGCGGTGACATTACCGTCCACGTCCGTCTTCTTCTTAAAGATCCATTTATCTCAATGGCTTGCCGATCACCGGGCAAGTCCACCAAAGTCCATGCTTTGTTCTGATACATGGATCCTATCTCAGATTGCATGGCTTCTAACCATTTGTTGGAATTTGGGACCACCATCGCTTCTCCATAGTTCGTAGGTTCATTGTTGTCTAGCAACATGACCTTCAAGACAGGATTACTGTACCACTCTGAAGTAGTACGCATGCTTGTCACCCTATGAGGTACGGTAGTGACTTGATCCAAAACTTCATGATCACTATCATAAGCTTCTACTTCAATTGGTGTAGGCGCCACAGGAACAACTTCCTGTGCCCTACTACACACTGGTTGAAGTGATGGTTCAATAACCTCATCAAGTCTCCACCATCCTCCCACTCAATTCTCGAGACAAACCTTTCCTCGAGAAAGGACCCGATTCAAGAAACAATCCCTATTGCTTTCGGATCTGAATTAGGAGGTATACCCAACTGTTTTGGGTGTCCTATGAAGATGCATTTTATCCGCTTTGGGTTCGAGCTTATCAACCTGAAACTTTTTCACATAAGCGTCGCAGCCCCAAACTTTTAAGGAACGACAACTTAGGTTTCTCCAAACGGTGTCGTCTCAACGAAATTACGTGGTACCCTATTAAAGTGAGTGCGGTTGTCTCTAATGCCTAACCCATGAACGATAGTGGTAATTCGATACGAGACATCATGGTACGCACCATATCCAATAGGGTGAAACTATGATGTTCGGACACACCATCACACTATGGTGTTCCAGGCGGTATTAATTGTGAAACAATTTCCACAATGTCTTAGTTGCGTGCCAAAACTCGTAACTCAGATACTCATCTCTATGCTCATATCATAAACATTTTATCCTCTTGTCACAATGATCTTCAACTTCACTCTGAAATTACCTGAACCATTCAATAATTCAGACTTGTGTTTCATCAAGTAAATATACTCAGTATCTACTCAAATCATCTGTGAAGTAAGAACATAACGATATCCATTGTGTGCCTCAGCACTCATTGGACTGCACACATCAAAATGTATTACTTACAACAAGTTGCTTTCTTGTTCCATTTTACTGAAAACGAGGCTTTTAGTCATCTTGCCCATGTGGTATGATTTGCATGTCTCAAGTGATTCAAAATCAAGTGAGTCCAAAGCGGTCCATTTGCATGGAGTTTCTTCATGCATATACACCAATAGACATGGTTCACATGTCTCAAACTTTTCAAAAACGAGTGAGTCCAAAGATCCATCAACATGGAGCTTCTTCATGCGTTTTATACCAATATGACTTACATGGCAGTGCCACAAGTAAGTGGTACTATCATTACTATCTTTATTTTTTTGGCATGAAAATGTGTATCACTACGATCGAGATTCAATAAACCATTCTTTTAGGTGCAAGACCATTGAAGGTATTATTCAAATAATTAGAGTAACCAATATTCTCCTTAAATGAATAACCGTATTGTGATAGACATAATCCAATCATGTCTATGCTCAACGCAAACACCAAATGACAATTATTCAGGTTTAATACTAATCTTGATGGTAGATGGAGCGTGCAATGTTTGATCACATCAAACTTGGAAACTGTAAGTGCATCTAGTGCCACCCCTAGTTGGTTTTGGAGTATTGATGAAAAAGTTGGTTGAGGGACTAATACGTTTGTGAGAATTGCAGGATAACACAGGTAGTGTCCCTCATTGATTCGGTTTACCTACTGGAGATGACCCCTAAAAATGTATGAAGACATTGAAGACAATGGTGGTATGAGAAGATATTCATATTGAAGACTATGACATGAGAAGACATTACTTGAAGACTATGGAGCATGAAGACTGTGTGGTTTCGTTGTTTCCTTTTCTTCTTTGTTGAGTCATAGGAACCACCATACTGTAAAGTGGGGTCCAAGTGAACTAAGTCAGAGTGACTGAAGTGATGCTCAACCCAAATCCTATGTCTTCGAGCGAAGACAATGAGAGCAAATCTTATCCAGAGCTGGATGAGTCAGCTTTGCTTGTAGCCCAAGTAAAGTTGCCGCGTGTGTTTGAAATCTGACCGTTGGAACACGTGTCAGTTCCTTAGTGACCCAGGGTCATTTCGGACAAATCAGGTCGGGTTGCCTTGTGGCTATAAATAGCCCACCCCCTACACCATAAATTGGTGGCTGCTCAGAGTTAATTTACAGCTTTTGTCGTTTGAGAGCAACCCACCTTGAAGCATTTGAGAGAGAGAAATCCTTGCGAGGACAAAAGCCCAAACACCCAGAGCCAAAGAGTGTTAGGCATCACTGAAGTCTTTCTGTCTGTGTGACCTGAAGACTTATTACACTTGAGGATTGTGTATCCTCCAGCCGGTTAGGCGTCGCGTTCTGAGCATCCAAGAGTCATTGTGGATTGCCGGTGAACAAAGTCTGTGAAGGTTTGGAAGTCTACCTTGAAGACTTACCAGAGTGATTGGGCGAGGACTGGGTGTCCTTAGCTCAAGGGGAATAAGGTGAAGACACGGTCTTCTGAGTTAAATCTCAGCCTCCCTAACCAGACGTACAGTTGTCACAGCAACTGGAACTGGTCCAACAAATCATGTGTCTTCAACAAGCGACTGATTCTATCGCTTTCCATCCTTTACTTAAGTTTGTCTTCATGAAGTCACTGCCTATCTGTGTATATGTTTGACTTCATTGCTTGACTACTACTGTTGATTGGCTTCATACTATCTTCCATCCTAATCCATACTACTTAGCTGCTATTAGTCCTGTTCTTTCACATCATTGCATACTTGACTATGGCTTGATTATGGTAGTTTATCTTCCGCTGCATATCAACTAGGTCATTTCTGTTGTCTGTCTTCGAAACTTCCAAGTTTTGAAGACTTTCATAAAAATCGCCTATTCACCCCCCCTCTAGTCGATACTAGCACTTTATCAGAGCAAGGTACTCCCTTATTCTGTGTGATTTGGTTTAACCACCTGGAGTTTCAGCTATGTCGACTGCAGGGATAATCAAAGTCTCCGCTGCTTGTCTGGTGTTCGATGGAACTGAATATCCCTACTGGAAGAATAAGATGTGCATGCATCTTGAAGCCATTGATGTCGACCTCTGGTATGTCGTGAAGAACGGTGTTCCCAAAACTGGTGAAGGTGTCACCCCCACTGATGTCAAGAAGTTCATTCAACTGGACTCTACTGCAAAGAACATCATCTGTGGTCATCTGACCAAAGGACAGTATGGCCATGTGAGTGCTCTGGAAACGTCGAAGCTAGTCTAGGACTGGCTATCCAAGGTCAATGAAGGCGTCTCAACCCAGAGAGATCAAAGGATCAGTGTTCTTCGCAACCTCTTCAACCGCTTCAAGAGAAACGGCAATAAAAATGTCCAGCTCACGTTTGATAGTGTGACTAACATCACAAATGAGCTTCAAGCTCTTGGCGCCACTGAGATCACCAAGCATGAAATCGTCAAGACACTGCTGAGATCACTTGACAGCTCCTTTGATACCCTTGCCCTCATGATACAAGAACGTCCTGACTTCAAGACACTCGATCCGTCTGATATACTTGAGAGGCTCAACACACATGAGTTCCAGCTCTCTGAGAAAAGAGATATCTATGGTCCCAATTATGGCCGAACTCGCGCCTTGAAGGCAAAAGTGATTTCCTCATCTGAAGAAGAATCTGACTGTGGTTCTGATGATCCTGAAGACATTGGAAAGGAACTTGCCATGCTTGTGAAGAAGTTTCAGAGGTTCACCAAGAAGAAGGGCTTCAGAAAGTCTTCACGATCCAGCTCCAAGAATCATCAGAAGAAGCTTCCACCCATGACCACAAGAAGAGAACCTGCCACAAGTGCAAGAAACCTGGACACTACATATCTGAGTGTCCACAGTGGGACAATGACAAGAAGAAGAAGAAGAGCAAGGAATATGATTATGATGACAATAAGAAGAAAAAATCCTCAAAGTCTTCTTCCAAGTCTTCATCACACAAGAAGAGCTCATCAGGCAAGGCTCGTGCCTTTGTTGGCAAGGAAATGGATTCAGAGGAGGAGTCTACTTCTGAGGAGGCGGAGGTGGAATCTGGAGAGGAGTCCGACCCTGGCGTTGCAAGTCTGGCTCTAGCCACAGCCTATGTTGCCAAGTCCATCTTCAACACTGAAGGCAATGACTTCCACACCAACGCTGAAGCTGATGACATGGACAATCCTGCTCCCACCTACTGATTCATGGCACGTGGTGCCAAGGTAAAATCACGCGATGCTTACTTTCAAACATCAAGTGAAGATGACTCTGATTGTGAATCTAGACCCAGCTACAAAACACTTGCTAAAATTTCTACTGAACAACAAAAGGCTATGGAACATACTCAAAAACTGTTAGACAAAAGCGATGACCTATTGGACGTGGAAATGACACGTTCACAGTCCTTAGTAGAAGACATAAAAAATCTTCATGCTAAGTACCAAGAACTTGAAAGTCTTCATGAGACGCTCTCAACCACATATGAAAAGCTCTCCTATGATTATCTTCAAAGGAAGCAAGAGCTTGAGAAATTGAAAGCGACTCATGAAGACCTTCAAACAGAGAATGAGTCACTTCGCGCTCAACAGATCAGTCCCGCTCAGGATGGATTTGAACCACCATGTTTAAAATGCATTGAGCGTGATAACGCTACATTTGTTGCTGAATGTTCCACTGCTGCTGCTGTTTCATTGTCTTCAACTACTGATGTGGTTACTAACCCCTCTGCGGAGAATACCACTAGTATTGCTGATGAAAATGCTAGGTTGAAGACATTGCTTGAAACAGGGATGTACAAAAGTTTGAAGGGACATCAGACACTCTGCGATGTCCTCAAAAAGCAGATTCTGAACCGAAACCCTAGGAAAGAGGGTGTTGGGTTCGAGAGGAAAATGAATGCTGATGGTTCCTACTGGAAGCCTGAGCAGTATCCCAAAACCACATGGGTTGCTGCAAAGGAACCTTTAGTGGATCCATCCACTTTATCTAGATTTACATGTGCTAATCCTATTATCATTGATGAATCCTTTGATGCAAACTATAAACTGTTCAAAAATCAGAATGGTGAAGTGTTTGCCAGGTATATTGGTACTAACTGCAAGAATGGACCTCCTATGAAGAAGATCTGGGTTCCCAAAAGCTGCCTTGAGAATCTTCTAGTGAATGTCATCATGACACCACCAGGGAAGAAGACAAACCCCAGACCAAAGGCATCATATGGTCCAACGGCTTCATACGAACACAGGACTCACTTGAGTCACCCTAACGCCAATGTTTTGCAGGGAAATCATACTCAGGCTCATGAATATGAGCATGTGTCTTCAAACCGCTATGTTCATAGAACTAAGAACTTTTCTGCTTATTAACATGAGTATCATTCAACTCCTGCAAGGCTATTTGCTAGGGCTTCAAAGCCGAAATTCTCAGATGCTGCACTTAGACTCATTGCTTCTAAGCCACCCCTAAAAATGTGGGTGGTGAAGAAGAATTAACTCTCTTTTGCAGAATGTGGTCTCCAGCCAGCAATCAATGGCGTCCGATATTATTGCTGGGGACCTAAAACATAAAGGGACGCATGGTAAAATGACTTACTCTGTATTCCACATATGAATCTCTTATCTGTCATACTATGTGTTCTAATCTTGATCTATGTTGTGATACTCCTAGTGTGCGTAAAATGCTTATGCTTCACAACATACATTGTGAAGCCTATCCTCCTAACTGCACTGTAGGGCATGTCACCAAAAGCTTCAGAATGGATTATTGACAGCGGATGCACTAATCATATGACTGGTGATCGAAGTCTTCTCATGGACTCAACCCTACGTCCATCCGACAAGAGTCAAATCACATTTGCTGACACTGGTAAAAGCAAAGTATTGGGTCTAGGTAGAGTTGCAATCTCTAGGGATCAACACATGGATAAAGTGATGCTTGTTGAATCCCTTGGGTTCAACTTAATGTCTGTCTCAATGCTTTGTGACCTAAACATGATTGTGCTATTTGGAAAATATCGTTGCCTTGTACTAATGGAATCTGACAAGTCTCTAGTCTTTGAAGGATATAGGAAAGATGATCTATATGTGGTAGATTTCTCAGCAGGTCCACAGCTTGTCGTATGTCTTCTCACAAAAGCTTCAGAATGCTGGCTCTGGCATCGAAGGCTAGGACATGCTGGCATGAGGAACTTACACTCACTTGTCAAGAAGAAGCATGTCATTGGCATCGAAGATGTCAAGTTCAAGAAGGATCATCTGTGTGGTGCCTGTGAAGCTGGAAAGATGACAAGGGCAAAGCACCCCTCAAAGACAATCATGACAACATCTCAACCCTTCGAGCTGTTACACATGGACTTATTTGGACCTACTCACTACTCCACTCTCACAACAACTACCTGTCTCTATGGCTTCGTCATTGTTGATGACTACTCAAGATACACATGGGTTCATATAATTCTTTACAAGACTGAAGTGCAAGATGTCTTCAGGCGCTTCGCAAATCGAGCAATGAACAATTATGGCGTGAAGATCAAGCATATCATAAGTGACAATGGCACTGAATTCAAGAACACAGGACTTGATCTGTATCTGGATACAATGGGAATCACTCATGAGTTCTCAGCTCCGTACACACCTCAGCAAAATGGCATCGTTGAGCGCAAAAACAGAACCCTCATTGAGATGGCTCGAACAATGCTAGATGAATACAAGACACCAAGAAAGTTCTGGCCTGAAGCTATTGATACAGCCTGTCACATCATCAACCGTGTCTACATCCATAAGCTTCTGAACAAAACATCCTATGAGCTCCTCACTGGCAAGAAGCCAAATGTCAGTTACTTCAGAGTATTTGGAGCTAGATGCTGGATCAAGGATCCCCATCACAAGTCAAAATTTGTCACGTAAGGCTCACGAAGGCTTCATGCTTGGCTATGGAAAGGACTCACACTCCTACAGAGTCTTCAACCTCTTTCTCTATAAGATCGTTGAAACTGTGGATGTGAAATTTGATGAAACCAATGGTTCACAAAGAGAAATTCTGCCAAGTACACTAGATGAAGCTCCTCCAAGCGAATCTATCAAGCTGATGGGAACTGGTGAAATCATGCCTTCTGAAGCACAGCCTGAAGAGGAACTTATCATCTCTGCACCAAATCAACCTGAAGACACTGCTCAGACCGAAGACAATCCTCCCAATATGACAATGATCAGCAAGAGCAAAGTCTTCGTCCTGTTCATCCTCGTGTTGCAAATGAAGTACAAATCAAGAAGATAATTGACAGCATCAACGCGCCTGGTCCGCTTACTTGCTCAAGAGCAACACAGTTAGCAAATTTTTGTGGGCACTTTTCATTTGTGTCAATATCAGAACCCAAGAAAGTTGCCTTTATGGAACCTGAATAGATTCAAGCCATGCAAGAAGAACTTCAACAGTTCAAGCTGAATAATGTTTGGGAACTTGTCGAGCGACCTGACCCTCGCAAGCATAACATTATTGGAACAAAATGGATATATCGAAACAAGCAAGATGAGCATGGTCAAGTTGTCAGAAACAAAGCACGTCTTGTGGCTCAAGGATATACTCAAGTTGAAGGAATTGACTTCGATGAAACATTTGCTCCTGTTGCTAGGCTTGAAGCTATTCGCATACTACTAGCCTATGCTAATCATCACAACATCTTGCTATATCAAATGGATGTGAAGAGTGCATTTCTCAATGGCAAGATTGAAGAAGAAGTATATGTCGCTCAACCACCTGGCTTTGAAGATCCAAAACATCCTAATATGGTGTACAAGCTAAACAAAGCACTGTATGGCCTCAAACAAGCTCCTCGCGCATGGTATGATACGATCAAAGACTTCCTAAAGAGCAAAGGCTTCAAACCAGGATCCCTCGATCCCACACTCTTCATGAAGACATATGATGGCGAACTGTTTGTGTGCCAAATATATGTGGATGACATTATCTTTGACTGCACCAACCAGAAGTATAGTGATGAGTTTGGATACATGATGCAAGAGCAATATCAAATGTCCATGATGGGTGAGCTGAAGTTCTTCCTTGGTCTTCAAATTTGTCAGCAAAGCAATGGCATCTTCATATCTCAAGAAAAGTACCTCAAAGATTGTCTGAAGAAGTTTGGAATGGAAGACTGCAAAGGCTACACGATGCCAATGCCAGCCAAACACCACCTTGGTCCCGACAACAACGGTAAAGAGTTCGATCAAAAGGTATACCGCTCCATGATTGGTTCTTTACTTTATCTATGTGAATCTAGGCCAGATATTATGCTTAGTGTTTGCATGTGTGCTCGATTCCAAGCGGCACCAAAGGAATCGCATCACTTAGCTGTGAAGCGAATTCTTCGATATTTGGCTTACACCCCAACACTCGGATTATGGTATCCCAAGGGCTCAAAATTTGATTTGGTTGGATTCTCGGATGCTGATTATGCTGGTGACAAGGTGGATCACAAGTCTACATCAGGCACATGTCATTTTCTTGGTCGATCACTTGTCTGTTGGTCTTCAAAGAAGCAGAATTGTGTATCACTCTCAACTACTGAATCTGAATACATTGTTGTTGGATCCTGTTGTGCTCAGCTTCTATGGATGAAGAAAACTCTCAAGGACTATGGCATCAACCTGAAACAAGTACCTCTCTTCTGCGACAATGAAAGTGCCATCAAGATAGCCAACAATCCAGTCCAACACTCGAAGACAAAGCACATTGAAATTCGTCATCACTTTCTCAGAGATCATGTCATGAAGAAAGATATCGATATCAGTCACGTCAACACTGAAGAGCAACTGGAAGATATCTTCACAAAGCCCTTGGATGAGAAAAGGTTTTGCAAGTTACAGTGTGAGCTAAATATCTTGGAATCCTCTAATGTCCTGTGATCAGGCACACATCCTAACACTTATGCATGTTGATGACTAAGATGTACAACACACAAAGAAATGTATATCTTCAATCAATGAAGATTTACTCTCTGAGTGTGAATACATTAGCATGGAATCTGACTTCGGAGCGCCATGATAATTGTGCGTCGTGTCTGGGTCTAATACTTCCTATACGGTGGGTAACGCCACCACCAAATTTCTCTGCTTGAAGTGTTTCTCTCATGGCGTTACTTTTGCAAAGACTTCGCATTTGGTTTGTCTTCAGTTTCAATTTATCTTCATGATTTTCTGTGCTACGATGATTTGATTGCATATATATATACTAGTGTTCTGTCCTCTACAACATTCACTTATAGCTATGTCTTCAAGTTGAATCTTTTGAACTAAGTGAATGTGATCGGACCCTAACCTCTCTATGCTTTCTATCTCAAACACTATCTGTCCAAATCATATGCATTCTATTGAAACTGTCGAATGTCTTCTCTGCGTCCTAGTCAGCAGAAGGCAAAGAGACAAACATTAAATCTGTTTTAAATGATTTATCTTTATTATTGAAATCTGGAGAAGCCGGAACAATCTCTGACATGCCTGGCGGGCGTGGGAACGTGGGACAACTCTGAGTATGTTGCATGCTTGCCACGTGCCCCTCAGATGTGAACGGCCAGGGGCAACAGCGTAATTGCGCTGTGCTGCTCACCTACTTATAAATACTTGTCCCCTGCGGTAAAGAAATCCTTCTTCCACCTCTCCACCTCGTCAAAACCCTAGCACCACCGCTAGCTCTCGACGACGCCAGCGACGAAGCGCTTAGCTGCCGCGACTTCTCCGACGCCGTCCTCACGCTGACCGCGGACATCGTCCTCTCCGCCGTCGCCGTAGGTGTCCTCCGTCGCCAAGATAGGGCACGGTGGGCTGAACTGCTCGGTCTCCTATTCATCCCATCTAGCAGTTCTTCGTGCGGTAATTATAACTCTATTTTTACCACCTTTTTGATCTTCAAGATTCATCCTATTTACCAAAAGTGGTTTCAGCTTATTCAATGGTAGATCTATTCTATCCGCATCTCATACTGCCTATTCAATTCACTTAGATTTCCTGTCTAGTTTGATTCCTCACTTGTACTTATTCACGGATTGGTACAAATCTGGAACCAACTCACCTATATAACTGAATGTCTTCGCATCATGAGGTCAATGTCTTCAAACTGATTTATCTTCAAAATCTTCTGAGAATGCATATGACCTCTTCCCATTCCCTCGCATCTCTAATGCTGTCATAGGTACATGTCCGTGGGAGAATCCCTTGGTTCTCATAGTCTGCATTCGTTTGCAGAATACTTACAGCATCATATCAATTCTCCTGAAGCCAGTTCCTGCTTGACCAGCAAGTGAAAGTCTCTGAAGCCTTTGAACGTATTGAAGCCATTCAGTTTGAAGTTCATGGCTGCAGAAAAATCAGCAAGGAAGGGTGGCAGATAGCGCAGAGAAGGAACATCCAAAGATCTGCCTGATGACCTAGCAGAACTTTACAAGACAGATCCTGAAGAGTCTTATCATCAGCGCAAGACACGAATCCAATGGATTCGACGCTATTGGGCTGAAGAATGGTTCAAGTACAAATTCGTGACCAAGGAATATGCAGAGAAGAATGCTATCAAGAGTCCTTGGGGCGATATTCTCTATCGATGCCTTGAACCCAAGAACAGAGCTGAAGCTATTGATCAAAACTTCTATCCTTGCATGGTCCGTGGACCTCAGCCTGAGAATGTCGATCCCACATCACTACTCTAGTGTCGTGATGATGCTCTCTTGAAGCACAACTTCCAGCATGCAAAGGCTTCGGCCAAGGAAAACAAGAAGTCATTGGGACTAGACTTCAACCCTCGTCCCTCTGCTCCTCGTGCTGACGGCTCACGTGATGCGGAACCAAATGTTATTGGCCCCTTCTCCAACCTTGATGGCCTCATCACTTACATCCTGGTCCAAGGTGCCAAGGTAGATCATTCTGATAATGATGCTGACACTGATGAAGCCCCATCTCCTCCTTCGAAGCCACAGAAGCAAAAGAAGCTAAAGGCTTCTAAATCAGCACCTCCAAAAGCTTTACGCGCGAAGCCTCTGGCCACTGCACCTCCTGAAGCCAGTGTGCAGTCTGAAGATCAATCCCGTATCTCCAAGAAGACGGAGAAGAAAAAGCAACTTGTTAGGCATACTGATCAAGCCTTGACTCCTGCCGCCATTCTGCATGAAGATCCTATTGATCTGTCCAGTGATGAAGATCTTGCAGATGATGCCCTTGAGCAATTGATCAAAAGCAAAGAAGAAGCAGAAATCTTCAACAACTTGCCTCTCTTTGATGTGGCAATCATTCATAACTTCATTGATGAGTGGTTCAACACCCCCAATCTCAGATTTGACGATGTGCAGCTTCCCATTGGCCTCAGCGTCGCCTTCAATGGCGCCATTGCTTCTGAGCTAGCTCTTGCTCAGCACATCGTTGAGCTAAAGAACAAAATTGATTATGAAAAGGCTCAGTTCAAGAAGCACGTAGCAAAGCTCAGTGTGCAAGATGTCAAAAACTTCAAGGTCATGATGCATGAGCTCAAAGAAGCCTTTCTCAAGAAGCGCCAAGAAGCTCAAGGCTCTCGCGAGCGTATGAAGAGTTTGGCTGATAAGTGTGTGCTTGCCTACAATGAGGCTGAGAAGCGAAAGTCACTTGGTCGTCCTGGCATTGACCCCAGGATGGCTGCAAAGAAAAAGAAGAAGCTTCCTGCTGACCAGCCTGCACCTTCAAGCCAAGAAGTTCCTCGCATTATCTTCCCAAGCAGCATGACTGGCTCGAAGCCAAAGGTCACCACAACCGCTTCAGAATAGAAGAAGACGAGGGCTGCCAAGGCTGAAGCCAGAAAGAGGAAGAATACTGAAGCCTCTGATGCTGCTCCCGCCAAGAAGAAGCGCAAGACCAAGAAAAATCGGGCTGCTCCCACAGAGCCCCTAGTTGTTGAACCCATCTCAGTGGTTCGCCCTGCGTCTGAACATCAAGAAAGACAGATCATAGTTCATGAGCCTGCTCCCTCAAAGGCTCATGAAGCTGAAGATATTCCAGCAGATGAACCCACCGCTGCTGAAGACATTGGTCATCATGACAATGTTGACAATGATGAAGTTCTTCCTCAGATCGAACACAACATGGTATCATCGCCTGTTCTTACGAACAGCAAACTCATCAGCATTGGTCGTCCTCTGGCGCCAATTGCTCAGGATGCATCATGGGCTGATCACCCACAGCAACAAGACTCCCCAAGTACTCCCCAACAACAACAACAAGCTACACCACCCGTGCAAGAAGAAGATGAAGACTTTGAGGCCCAGCCAACTCCATCTCCAAAGGTGTTGCCAGCACTTCACAGGCTTCGCAAAGGACAAAGGCCTCAAGTCCCTCTGTCGAGCATTCCAGAGGGAGAAGTGCAACGCCAACCTGTTGCACGTCAAGTATTTTCTGAACCCACTCCAACCAAGAAAGACATAAGGGCAAACGAAAAAGAGGGCGAATAAAAATGGCAAATTTTTGTGAAGTGGGGGAGATGAAAACGGGAGGCAAATGGCAAAAAATGTAAATTGCAAGGAGATGAGATTTGTGATTAGGAACCTGGTTGATGTTGAATATCCTCCCCGGCAACGGCGCCAGAAATTCCTTTTGATGTCTGCTAGAACTACGTCGGTATTTCCCCAAAGAGGAAGGGATGATGCAGTATAGCGACGGTAGGTGTTTCCCTCATTGATGAGACCAAGGTTATCGAACCATTAGGAGAACCTCCTCACACCACGTAAACAGAACCTGCACACAAATAACAAGTACTCGCAATCCGACGTGTTAAAGGGGTTGTCAATCCCTTTCGGGTACAACACCTCAAGATAGGCAAATAACGTGAGGTAAAAATGGTACATAGGATAAATAGATTGCGGAACAAATAAATTGCAGCAAGATATTTTTGTATTTTTGGTTTAATAGATCCTAAAATAAATGCAAAGGAAAATAGATCACAAAGGCAAATATGATGAAAAGAGATCCGGGGGTCGTAGGTTTCACCAGTGGCTTCTCTCGAGAAAAATAGCAAACGATGGGAAAACAATTACTGTTGGGCAATTGATAGAACTTCAAATAATCATGACGATATCCACGCAATGATCATTATATAGGCATCACGTCCAAGATTAGTAGACCGACTCCTGCCTGCATCTACTACTATTACTCCACACATCGACCACTATCCAACATGCATCTAGTGTATTAAGTTCATGGAAAAATGAAGTAATGCAATAAGAACGATGACATGATGTAGACAAGATCTATTTATGTAGAAATAGACCCCATCTTGTTATCCTTAATAGCAACGATACATACGTGTCATTTCCCTTTCTGTCACTGGGATCAAGCACTGTAAGATCGAACCCATCACAAAGCACCTCTTCCCATTGCAAGATAAATAGATCAAGTTGACCAAACAAAACCCAAATATTGGAGAAGAAATACGAGGCTATAATCAATCACACAAATAAGAGATCAAAGAAAACTCAAATAACTTTCAGGGATAAAAACATAGATCTGAAGATCTTGCAGATGATGCCCTTGAGCAATTGATCAAAAGCAAAGAAGAAGCAGAAATCTTCAACAACTTGCCTCTCTTTGATGTGGCAATCATTCATAACTTCATTGATGAGTGGTTCAACACCCCCAATCTCAGATTTGACGATGTGCAGCTTCCCATTGGCCTCAACGTCGCCTTCAATGGCGCCATTGCTTCTGAGCTAGCTCTTGCTCAGCACATCGTTGAGCTAAAGAACAAAATTGATTATGAAAAGGCTCAGTTCAAGAAGCACGTAGCGAAGCTCAGTGTGCAAGATGTCAAAAACTTCAAGGTCATGATGCATGAGCTCAAAGAAGCCTTTCTCAAGAAGCGCCAAGAAGCTCAAGGCTCTCGCGAGCGTATGAAGAGTTTGGCTGATAAGTGTGTGCTTGCATACAATGAGGCTGAGAAGCGAAAGTCACTTGGTCGTCCTGGCATTGACCCCAGGATGGCTGCAAAGAAAAAGAAGAAGCTTCCTGCTGACCAGCCTGCACCTTCAAGCCAAGAAGCTCCTCGCATTATCTTCCCAAGCAGCATGACTGGCTCGAAGCCAAAGGTCACCACAACCGCTTCAGAATAGAAGAAGACGAGGGCTGCCAAGGCTGAAGCCAGAAAGAGGAAGAATACTGAAGCCTCTGATGCTGCTCCCGCCAAGAAGAAGCGCAAGACCAAGAAAAATCGGGCTGCTCCCACAGAGCCCCTAGTTGTTGAACCCATCTCAGTGGTTCGCCCTGCGTCTGAACATCAAGAAAGACAGATGATAGTTCATGAGCCTGCTCCCTCAAAGGCTCATGAAGCTGAAGATATTCCAGCAGATGAACCCACCGCTGCTGAAGACATTGGTCATCATGACAATGTTGACAATGATGAAGTTCTTCCTCAGATCGAACACAACATGGTATCATCGCCTGTTCTTACGAACAGCAAACTCATCAGCATTGGTCGTCCTCTGGCGCCAATTGCTCAGGATGCATCATGGGTTGATCACCCACAGCAACAAGACTCCCCAAGAACTCCCCAACAACAACAACAAGCTACACCACCCGTGCAAGAAGAAGATGAAGACTTTGAGGCCCAGCCAACTCCATCTCCAAAGGTGTTGCCAGCACTTCACATGCTTCGCAAAGGACAAAGGCCTCAAGTCCCTCTGTCGAGCATTCCAGAGGGAGAAGTGCAACGCCAACCTGTTGCACGTCAAGTATTTTCTGAACCCACTCCAACTGTGAATGTCTCCATGTCTGAAGCCCAAGCTGCTGAAGACATTCCAGCTGCATCAGCCGAAGAGAATCAAGAAGACATGCGTGTCCCTACTCCCCCATTTATATAAGAAGCTATTCCTAATGTGAACGTGTCGGTGCCCGACCCTCCTGTTCATCAAGAGGAGGCTGAAAATGTTGAAGCTGCCACCACCAATGCCAATGAAGCCAATGACATTGTCATGGCTGACGCTAATGTGGAGCTTGAACCAACCAGTGTGCCTGAAGCCAATGAGGCCACTGCACAAGAAGCTAATGAGGCAACTGCTCCCGAAGCACCTGCTGTGCAGCCTGAAGCCTCAGCTGTTGCCACTACTCCTATTCCACCACCAAGGCCTCATACAATTGAGCAAGCATGCAGTCATGGTCAGCTAACCACTGTTCGATGGCCCATTCTGGTACCTCCGCCTACTGCCTCTGGACCTCAATTTGATTATCATGTTGAGCATAGGCCTCAGGTCCAGAAGCCCAAGCCAAGACTGCCAAGGTTTCCAGGTACTGCAAACTCACCAGGGTCCTTCAATGCTAATGGCTTCAAAAGCCACAATACCTTCTTTGACAGCACCAAGAACCCGTACTCCAAACCAAGAATATCATCAGATCGGTTCTGGAGCTATCAACAATGAAGCTATTACTCCTGCGTTCTATATGATCAAGGCCGCATTTTCCCTCATATGCGCCTCGACACTGAAGCCATTGCTGGACTGCCGTGCTTAGAAGAAGCACTTGATTGCTTTCGTGATGCTGGTCTGCTCAACTTTGTGACAGACAAAGAACACTGGAATGAAGAGCTATTGCTTCAATTCTATGCTACTCTCCACATTCGCGGCTACAACAGAGATATCAAGACACGGGTCCTCGAGTGGATGACCGGAAACGTTCATCATGAAGCCAAAGCTCTTGACATCATTGAGATTACATGGCTAGCCACTCTTGGAGAGCTATATGAACCCGATTGTCAGCTACGCCGCAATGCATTGGAGAGCATCTTCCATAAGCCAGAACCCAACATGAGTCAGATGTTGAGCATGATGAAGCCCTTGTCATCTGACGCTGAAAATCCAACAAAGTTCTTTGTTGAAGACCTTGAGTATCTGCCACGCACAATATATCATATTATCAGGCGAACTCTATGGCCTATCAAAGGACATTCATCAGCGGCCAAACTTGAAGGAGCTATGAAGACTTTGGTCTTCTACATTCTCAATGGCATCAGTTTCAATACCCAAGAATTCTTCATCAGGCAACTTGCTGCTTCTGGATCTGATCTGTTTGGTCTAAAGTTTTATGCTCCATGGGTCATGCGCCTCATCAAGCGACACTCATCTGTCAACTATCAGCCATTTGCTCGCAATCATCTGATCTCTTTACCAGAGGTTGATATGTCAGTTGAAGCCATCTACTCTGACCCTGCCAAGAAGCCTCTTTGTCTTCAGAATGCCGAGCACCAAAGCTTCACCCAACCCATTGAAGGTGTTCAAGCAGCAACACGAATCTATCCATTGGCTGGAAATACTCGTCTGCCGCATCGAGCACCTACTGAAGCCACTGAAAGCACCATTGCCCAAAGGCGTCATAAGCGTTCTCGCATTCTCAATGACCGAGAACTTCTTGTGGCCCTTCATCAGAAACAGGATAAACATCACTTTTGGCTCAAGAGAGAGATGCAAAGCCTCTTGGTGGATGTTAATCGCATTTGAAACCTTGCCACCAAGAATGCATTTGTTGCTCATGAAACTTGCCGGCGATCATGGAAGAGCTTGACCCTGCTTAGTGCTGAAGCAGATCTTCAAGACGATGGCTTCAATGAAAGATTCCAGTTTGACACCACTCCTCCACGGACTACTGTCCTATGTCGCACTCCATCTCTTGAAGACTCTGAATATTCTTCCTCCACGGCAACTGTCAATGCCAGAGTGATCGATGATGAAGATGATGCTACTTCACCACCTCCTACTACTGCATGCATCGACACTGCACCAAGTTCGTCTGCACCGCCAACCAACGACGATAACCCTGCTACTTCACCTGCTCATGAGAACGAGTAGATGCTCTATGTCTTCAAACCTTTTTGGTCCTTACTGACAAAAGGGGGAGAAGCATATGAGTTGATAGTCTTCAAGCGGGTTCATATGGGCGGTTGCACTATATTTTGCCTCGTGCTTACAACTCTTGCCTTTTAAAACATTTGATTCTCTGAGTTGTAACACCTGAAACTTGATGGTCATCTGCTACTTATCTGCTTTACTGTGATGCGATGATAAATTCTGCATGTGCTATGATAACTTCCGCACTTAGATCATTCTGCAGACGTCCATTTTTCATTATGCATGTCATTCTACTTGCTGTATCATTTCATGCATGATGAATTATCTTCATAAGTTGAAGTGGATCTCCACAAGTACAACCTGCCATGTGCATTTGCATTCCAAAAGCAAATTACTTATATGCACATCTTCAGGGGGAGCCCTTGCTACTTATGAAGACAATTCCCTATCCTTTACAATTTCACATACTTTATACCCATTGAAAACTTCAACCAGTTTGTCATCAATCACCAAAAAGGGGGAGATTGTAAGTGCATCTAGTGCCACCCCTAGTTGGTTTTGGAGTATTGACGACAAAGTTGGTTGAGGGACTAATGCGTTTGTGAGAATTGCAGGATAACGCAGGTAGTGTCCCTCATTGATTCAGTTTACCTACCGGAGATGACCCCTAAAAATGTATGAAGACATTGAAGACAATGGTGGTATGAGAAGATATTCATATTGAAGACTATGACATGAGAAGACATTACTTGAAGACTATGGAGCGCGAAGACTGTGTGGTTTCGTTGTTTCCTTTTCTTCTTTGTTGAGTCATAGGAACCACCGTACTGTAAAGTGGGGTCCAAGTGAACTAAGTCAGAGTGACTGAAGTGATGCTCAACCCAAATCCTATGTCTTCGAGCGAAGACAATGAGAGCAAATCTTATCCAGAGCTGGATGAGTCAGCTTTGCTTGTAGCCCAAGTAAAGTTGCCGGGTGTGTTTGAAATCTGACCATTGGAACACTGTCAGTTCCTTAGTGACCCAGGGTCATTTTAGACAAATCAGGTTGGCTTGCCTTGTGGCTATAAATAGCCCACCCCCTACACCATAAATTGGTGGTTGCTCAGAGTTAGTTTACGGCTTTTGTCGTTTGAGAGCAACCCACCTCGAAGCATTTGAGAGAGAGAAATCCTTGCGAGGACAAAGCCCAAACACCCAGAGCCAAAGAGTGTTAGGCATCACTGAAGTCTTTCTGTCTGTGTGACCTGAAGACTTATTACACTTGAGGATTGTGTATCCTCCAGCCGGTTAGGCATCGCGTTCTGAGCATCCAAGAGTCATTGTGGATTGCCGGTGAACGAAGTCTGTGAAGGTTTGGAAGTCTACCTTGAAGACTTACCAGAGTGATTGGGCGAGGACTGGGTGTCCTTAGCTCAAGGGGAATAAGGTGAAGACACAGTCTTCTGAGTTAAATCTCAGCCTCCCTAACCAGACATACAGTTGTCACAGCAACTGGAACTGGTCCAACAAATCATGTGTCTTCAACAAGCGACTGGTTCTATCCCTTTCCATCATTTACTTAAGTTTGTCTTCGTGAAGTCACTGCCTATCTGTGTATCTGTTTGACTTCATTGCTTGACTACTACTGTTGATTGGCTTCATACTATCTTCCATCCTAATCCATACTACTTAGCTGCTATTAGTCATGTTCTTTCACATCATTGCATACTTGACTATGGCTTGATTATGGTAGTTTATCTTCCGCTGCATATCAACTAGGTCATTTCTGTTGTCTGTCTTCGAAACTTCCAAGTTTTGAAGACTTTCATAAAAATCGCCTATTCACCCCCCCTCTAATCGATACTAGCACTTCCAGAAACACTTCCAACACATATCGTCAGCTCACCATTAGCTAGTCTCCGTTTATTCCGTAGCTCTTTTATTTTGAGTTACTAACACTTAGCAACCGAACCGGTATCTTAATACCCTGGTGCTACTAGGAGTACTAGTAATGTACACATTAACATAATGTATATCCAATATACTTCTATCGACCTTGTCAGCCTACTCATCTACCAAGTATCTAGGGTGATTCTGCTCCAGTGGTTGTTCCCCTTATTACAGAAGCACTTAGTCTCGGGTTTGGGTTAAACCTTGGGTTTCTTCACTAGAGCAGCAGCTGATTGCCGTTTCATGAAGTATCCCTTCTTGCCCTTGCCCCTTTTGAAAACTAGTGGTTTTACTAACCATCAACAATTGATGCTCCTACTTGACTTCTACTTTCGCGGTGTCAAACATCGTGAATACTTCACGGATCATCATATCTATCCCTGATATGTTATAGTTCATCACGAAGCTCTAGCAGCTTGGTGGCAATGACTTTGGAGAAACATCACTATCTCATCTGGAAGATCAACTCCCACTCGATTAAAGTGATTGTTGTACTCAGACAATCTGAGCACAAGCTCAATGATTGAGCTTTTCTCCCTTAGTTTGCAGGCTAAGAAAATCGTCGGAGGTCTCATACCTCTTGACGTGGGCACGAGCCTGAAATCCCAATTTCAGCCCTCAAAACATCTCATATGTTCTGCGACGTTTCGAAAACGTCTTTGGTGCCTCAACTCTAAACCGTTTAACTAAACTATCACGTAGTTATCTAAACGTGTATGTCCGATGATTGCAACATCCACAAACGACGTTTGGGGTTAACCATACTGAGCGGTGCATTAAGGACATAAGCTTTCTACTGTCCGCATAATCGCTAATATCAACTTTCAACTATATTTTCTCTAGGAACATATCTAAATAGTGGAACTAAAGCGTGAGCTTACGACATAATTTGCAAAGATCTTTTGACTATGTTCAGGATAATTAAGTTCATCTTATGAACTCCCACTCAGATAGACATCCCTCTTGTCATCTAAGTGATTACATGATCCGAGTCAACTAGGTCATGTCCAATCATCACGTGAGATGGCCTAGTCATCATCGGTTAACATCTTCATGTTGATCGTATCTACTATACGACTCATGCTCGACCTTTCGGTCTCTTGTGTTCCGAGGCCATGTCTGTACATGCTAGGCTCGTCATGTCAACCTAAGTGTTTCGCGTGTGTAAATCTGGCTTACACCCGTTGTATGTGAACGTAAGAATCTATCACACCCGATCATCACGTGGTGCTTCGAAACGACGAACTTTCACAACGGTGCACAGTTAGGGGGAACACTTTCTTGAAATTTTAATGCGGGATCATCTTATTTACTACCGTCGTTCTAAGCAAATAAGATGCATAAACATGATAAACATCACATGCAATCAAAAAATGACATGATATGGCCAATATCATTTTGCTCCTTTTGATCTCCATCTTCGGGGCTCCATGATCATCATCGTCACCGGCATGACACCATGACCTCCATCATCATGATCTCCATCATCGTGTCTCCATGAAGTTGTCTCGCCAACTTATTACTTCTACTACTATGGCTACCGGTTAGTAATAAAGTAAAGTAATTACATGGCGTTGTTCAATGACACGCAGGTCATACAATAAATAAAGACAACTCCTATGGCTCCTGCCGGTTGTCATACTCATCGACATGCAAGTCGTGATTCCTATTACAAGAACATGATCAATCTCATACATCACATATCATTCATCACATTCTTCTTGGCCATATCACATCACATAGCATACCCTGCAAAAACAAGTTAGACGTCCTCTAATTGTTGTTTGCATGTTTTATGTGGCTGCTATGGGTTTCTAGCAAGAACGTTTCTTACCTACGCAAAAACCACAACGTGATATGTCAATTGCTATTTACCCTTCATAAGGACCCTTTTCATCGAATCCGATCCGACTAAAGTGGGAGAGACTGGCACCCGCTAGCCACCTTATGCAACAAGTGCATGTCAGTCGGTGGAACCTGCCTCACGTAAGTGTACGTGTAAGGTCGGTTCGGGCTGCTTCATCCCACAATGCCGCCGAATCAAGATTGGACTAGTAACGGTAAGCATATTGAACAAAATCAACGCCCACAAGTACTTTGTGTTCTACTCGTGCAAAGAATCTACGCAATAGACCTAGCTCATGATGCCACTATTGGGGAACGTAGCAGAAATTCAAAATTTTCCTACGTATCACCAAAATCTATCTATGGAGAAACCAGCAACAAGGGGAAGGAGAGTGCATCTACATACCCTTGTAAATCGCTATGCGGAAGCGTTCAAGAGAATGGGGTTGAAGGAGTCATACTCGTCGTGATCCAAATCACCGGAGATCCTAGTGCCGAACGGACGGCACCTCCGCGTTCAACACACGTACAGCCCGGTGACGTTTCCCATGCCTTGATCCAGCAAGGAGATAGGGAGAGGTTGAGGAAGACTCCATCCAGCAGCAGCACAACGGCGTGGTGGTGATGGAGGAGCGTGGTGATCCAGCAGGGCTTCGCCAAGCACCGCGGGAGAGGAGGAGGGAGAGAGGTAGGGCTGCGCCAAGAGGGAGAGAAACTCATGTGTTGGGCAGCCCCTACACCTCAACTATATATAGGGGAGGGGAGGGGGCTGCGTCCCCTCTAGGGTTCCCTCCCCAGGGGTGGCGGCAGCCCCCAGATCCCATCTGGGTGGCGGCCATAAGGAGAGACAGGGGAGGCGCACCTGGGGTTGGCCTTAGGGCCCATCTGCCCTAGGGTTTGCCCCCCTCCCACTCTTCCTGCGTGTTGGGCCTTGTGGCGGGGCGCACCAGCCCACCTGTGGCTGGTCCCCTCCCACACATGGCCCATGCAGCTCTCTGGGGATGGTGGCCCCACTTGGTGGACCCCCGGGACCCTCCCGGTGGTCCCGGTACGTTACCGATAAAACCCGAAACTTTTCCGGTGACCAAAACAGGACTTCCCATATATAAATCTTTACCTCCGGACCATTCCAGAACTCCTCGTGACGTCCGGGATCTCATCCAGGACTCTGAACAACATTCGGTAACCACATACAAACTTCCTTTATAACCCTAGCATCATCGAACCTTAAGTGTGTAGACCCTACGGGTTCGGGAGACATGTAGACATGACCGAGACGTTCTCCGATCAATAACCAACAGCGGGATCTGGATACCCCTGTTGGCTCCCACATGTTCCACGATGATCTCATCGGATGAACCACGATGTCAAGGACTCAATCAATCTCGTACACAATTCCCTTTGTCTAGCGGTATTGTACTTGCCCGAGATTCAATCGTCGGTATACCAATACCTTGTTCAATCTCGTTACCGGCAAGTCTCTTTACTCGTTCCGTAACACATCATCCCACAATCAACTCTTTGATCACATTGTGCACATTATGATGATGTCCTATCGAGTGGGCCCAGAGATACCTCTCTGTCACACGGAGTGACAAATCCTAGTCTCGATTCGTGCCAACCCAACAGACACTTTCGGAGATACCTGTAGTGCACCTTTATAGCCACCCAGTTATGTTGTGACGTTTGGTACACCCAAAGCATTCCTACGGTATCCGGGAGTTGCACAATCTCATGGTCTAAGGAAATGATACTTGACATTAGAAAAGCTTTAGCATACGAACTACGATCTTTGTGCTAGGCTTAGGATTGGGCCTTGTCCATCACATCATTCTTCTAATGATGTGATCCCGTTATCAACGACATCCAATGTCCATGGTCAGGAAACCGTAACCATCTGTTGATCAACGAGCTAATTAACTAGAGGCTTACTAGGGACATGGTGTTGTCTATGTACCCACACATGTATCTGAGTTTCCTATCAATACAATTCTAGCATGGATAATAAACAATTATCATGAACAAGGAAATATAATAATAACCAATTTATTATTGCCTCTAGGGCATATTTCCAACAGTTCAGGGGGCACCCGAGGTGGGCACAACCCACCTAGACGCACCTGGCCCCCCAGGCACGCCCCGGTTGTTTGTGCTCCCCTCGGAGCACCCCCCCCAGGTGCTTTCCTTGCCCACTATATGTCTTCTGGCCCAAAAGAAATCCTCAAGAAGTTTCGCTGCGTTTGGACTCCGTTTGATATTGATTTCCTGCGATGTAAAAACATGCAAAAATCATCAACTGGCACTGGACACTATGTCAATAGGTTAGCACCAAAAAAATGATATAAAATGACTATAAAATGATTGTAAAACATCCAAGAATGATAATATAACAGCATGGAACAATTAAAAATTATAGATATGTTGGAGATATATCAGCATCCCCAAGCTTAATTCCTGCTCGTCCTCGAGTATGTAAATGATAAAAACAGAATTTTTGATGTGGAATGCTGCCTAACATGTTCATCACATTTCTTTTCTTTATAGTATGGACATTTGGACTTTTATATGACTCAAAGCAATAGTCTAGTTTTGACATGAAGACTTTAATACTCAAGCATATCAACAAGCACCCATGTCTTTCAAAATATCAACACTAAAGCAAGTTATCCCTAGCCCATTATGCTCAATCATTGATCCATTCATGAGACACGCTCGAATATTAGCTACACCCAATGCTCAAATATGATCATAGTGCCCCTTAGTTGGTGCTTTATAAGAGAAGATTGAGACTCAAATTCAAAATAAAAATTGCATAAGTAAAAGAAAGATAAAAATTGAGAGATAAGTAGAGGGAAGTAGGGATTTGTAGAGGTGCCAGAGCTCAAAGCTTAAATTGAGAGATAAAAATATTTTTGAGAGGCATACTTTTCCCACCAACAAAAACGACTTAGAGCTCCCAAGACTTTCCATGCTAGATTCATCATAGGCGGTTCCCAAACAGAAAATAAAGTTTATTCCTTTTTCCACCATTACTTTCACTTTCCATGGCTAGCCGAATCCACAGTTTCTCTCCGTACCAACACTTTCCAAGGAATTTATTATTTGACAACATAAAGCAAATTCATTTTCATTTCGGGACTGGGCATCCCTAATACCTTTGTCGTACTCTCGTGCAATGACAAGTGAATAAATACTCATTGTGAGAATAACACATCTAGCATGGAAAATATTGGCCACCCTTCACCGCCTCGCGAGCGGTAGAGCAGACAAAAGGGAAGTTTATTTTGAAAATTAGAGATGGCACATGCAAATTTGCTTAGAATGGCATGGAAATACCGCATATAGGTAGGTATAGTGGACTCATATGGCATAACTGGTTTAATGGGTTTTGGATGCACAAGTAGTGATCATACTTAGTGCAAAATGAAGGCTCGCAAAAAGATTGAGAAGCGACCAACCAAAAATCAAAAAATCTCGTATGCAAGCATTAGGAATAAGTAACACCGAATAATGCACCACAAGTAGGATATAAATTTCATTGCATAACTATTGACTTTCGTGCTTGCAGAGCAAATCACAAACCTTAACATCAATATTCTTACTAAAGCACAATTACTCATCAACATGACTCACATATCATATCGTCATATCTCAAAACTATTACTAAGAATCAAGTTTATTTTGTCCACTGATCTTCATGAAAGTTTTTATTATGTCCTCCTTGGATATCTAACACTTTGGTACTATTTTCATATGTTGCTTTTGATAAGCTCAAACAAATATAAGTGAATAACATGAGCATAATTTTTCTTTCCCTCAAAATAATCTAAGTGAAGCAAGAGAGAATTTCTTCAAATTTTACTAACTCCCAAATAAATCTAAGTGAAGCATGAGAGAATTTCTTCAAAAATAACAAAGCACACCGTGCTCAAAAAGATATAAGTGAAGCACTAGAGCAAATCCATGGCTCTAAAAATTTAAGTGAAGCATAGGGGCAAGCATAGCATAATTTTTGGCTCTCTCAAAAAGGTGTGTTCAGCAAGGATTCAAAACTTAAAACACAAAGCAAAACAAGCAAATACTCATATCACACAAGACGCTCCAAGCAAAACTCATAATATGTGACGAATAAAAATATAGCTTCAAGTAAAATACCGATGGTTGTTAGAAGAAAGCAAGGATGCCACTCGGGGGCATCCCCAAGCTTAGTTGCTTGCTACTTCTTGAATATTATCTTCGGGTGCCTCGGGAATCCCCAAGCTTAGCCTTTTGCTAATCCTTATTCCCTCACCCATCATAAGATCACCCAAAACTTGAAAACTTCAATCACACAAAACTCAACAAAACCTTCGTGAGATCCGTTAGTATAAGAAATAAAACCAGTACTATGAGTACTGTTGAAAACCTATTCATATTTTATTTTTGCATTATATCTACTGTATTCCAACTTTTCTATGGCAAAAACTCATCAAAGAAAACCATAGAATCATCAAAACAAGCACACACCGCAAAGAAAACAGAAACTGCCAAAAACAGAATAGTTTGTAGCAATCTGGATATTTCGAATACTTCTGTAACTCCAAAACTCTTGAAAAATTAGGAAAACCTGAGAAATTTGTAAATTAATCTTCTACAAGAAGAATCAACTCAAAATCTAGTTTCTATGATTTGTTTTATTTTCGTGAGTGCATAAGTTTCTATTTTTCAGCAACATCAAATCAACTTTCACCCAAATCATCCCAAAGGCCTTGCTTGGCACAAACACTAATTTAAACCACAAAAACACATATAACCAGAGGTATAATTGTGAAATTACACAAGAACAGAAAATAAAAGGCAAAAAATTATTTTATTCGTTGGGTTGCCTCCCAACAAGCTCTTCCTTTATAGCCATTAAGATAGGCATGAGATTTCAATGATGCTCACATGAAAGAAAAGAATTGAAGCACAAAGAGAGCATCATAAAACATGTGACAAACACACTTAAGTCTAACATACTTCCTATGCATAGGAATTTTGTAGGCAACCAAATTATCAAGACAATAAACATCTAACATATGAAAAGAAGAAGAACGAGAGAATAGCAATCTAGACATGACGAGGGATAAATTAGTAGCATGAAAATTTCTACAACCATATTTTCCTCTCTCATAATAATTAAATGTAGGATCATTCAAATTCAACAATATATCTATCACATAACATATTCTCTCTATGACCCACATGCATGAAAAGTTGACACTCTTTCAAAATAGTGGGATTATCATCAAATAAAATCATGACCTCTCCAAACACATGTTTATCAAAAAAATCATAAGATTGATAATTCTCCAAAGTAGTGGGATCATTATTACCTAAAGTTGACACTCTTCCAAACCCAACTTCAATATTATCGCAAACATATTCATCATGAGGCTTAAATAAATTTTCAAGATCGTAAGAAGAATCACCCCAATCATGATGATTGCAATAAGCAGAGGACATATCAAAATTAGCATCCCCAAGCTTGGGGTTTTGCATATTACTAGCATAATTGACATTAATAGAATTTATTATAACACCATTGCAACCATGCTTTTCATTCAAGGAGCTATCATGAATCACTTCATAAATTTCTTCTTTTATCACTTCATCACAAATTTCAGATTCATGAATCTCAAGCAAAACTTCATAAAGATAATCTAGTGTGCTCAACTCACTAGCAATTGGTTCATCATAATTGGATCTTTTAAAAATATTAGCAAGTGGATGTGGATCCATAAGGTTTTTGGTTTCGGATTTCCAATAAAACACAATATGCCAAACAAACGAGCAAATAAACCAAGAAAGACATAAGGGCAAACGAAAAAGAGGGCGAATAAAAATGGCAAATTTTTGTGAAGTGGGGGAGATGAAAACGGGAGGCAAATGGCAAAAAATGTAAATTGCAAGGAGATGAGATTTGTGATTAGGAACCTGGTTGATGTTGAATATCCTCCCCGGCAACGGCGCCAGAAATTCCTTTTGATGTCTGCTAGAACTACGTCGGTATTTCCCCAAAGAGGAAGGGATGATGCAGTATAGCGACGGTAGGTGTTTCCCTCATTGATGAGACCAAGGTTATCGAACCATTAGGAGAACCTCCTCACACCACGTAAACAGAACCTGCACACAAATAACAAGTACTCGCAATCCGACGTGTTAAAGGGGTTGTCAATCCCTTTCGGGTACAACACCTCAAGATAGGCAAATAACGTGAGGTAAAAATGGTACATAGGATAAATAGATTGCGGAACAAATAAATTGCAGCAAGATATTTTTGTATTTTTGGTTTAATAGATCCTAAAATAAATGCAAAGGAAAATAGATCACAAAGGCAAATATGATGAAAAGAGATCCGGGGGTCGTAGGTTTCACCAGTGGCTTCTCTCGAGAAAAATAGCAAACGATGGGAAAACAATTACTGTTGGGCAATTGATAGAACTTCAAATAATCATGACGATATCCACGCAATGATCATTATATAGGCATCACGTCCAAGATTAGTAGACCGACTCCTGCCTGCATCTACTACTATTACTCCACACATCGACCACTATCCAACATGCATCTAGTGTATTAAGTTCATGGAAAAATGAAGTAATGCAATAAGAACGATGACATGATGTAGACAAGATCTATTTATGTAGAAATAGACCCCATCTTGTTATCCTTAATAGCAACGATACATACGTGTCATTTCCCTTTCTGTCACTGGGATCAAGCACTGTAAGATCGAACCCATCACAAAGCACCTCTTCCCATTGCAAGATAAATAGATCAAGTTGACCAAACAAAACCCAAATATTGGAGAAGAAATACGAGGCTATAATCAATCACACAAATAAGAGATCAAAGAAAACTCAAATAACTTTCAGGGATAAAAACATAGATCTGATCATAAACTCAAAGTTCATCGGATCCCAATAAACACATCGCAAAAAGACTTACATTATATGTATCTCCAAGAGACCATTGTATTGATAATCAAGAGAGAGAGAGGAAGCCATCTAGCTACTAACTATGGACCCTGATACGTCTCCAACGTATCTACTTTTCCTAACGCTTTTCCTCTTGTTTTGGACTCTATTTGCATGGTTTGAATGAAACTAACCCCGGACTGACGCTGTTTTCAGCAGAACTACCATGGTGTTATTTTTGTGCAGAAATAAAAGTTCTCGGAATGAACAAAACTTTGCGAGGATTTTTTATACAATAAAAGAGAATTTCTGGAGCCAGCATGGACCTACGGGGGGCACCTGGGTGGGCACAACCCACTAGGGCGCACCAGCCCCCCGAGGCATGCCTAGGTGGGTGCTGCCCACCTGGTGACCCCACTGACCTCCAAACCAACGCTATAAAATCCCATATTTCCAGAAAAAAATCAAGGAGAAAGAATTATCATGTTTCATGAGACAGAGCCACCGCCAAGCCCTGTTCTTCCTCGGGAGGGTAGATCTGGAGTCCGTTTGGGGCTCCGGAGAGGGGGGGTCTTCGATCTTCGTCATCACCAACACATCTCCATCGCCAATTCCATAATGCTCCCAGCGGGAGTGAGTAATTCATTTGTTGGCTCGCTGGTCGGTGAGGAGTTGGATTAAATTCAAGATGTAATCGAGTTAATTTTGTTAGGGCTTGATCCCTAGTATCCACTATGTTCTGAGATTGATGTTGCTATGACTTTGCCATGCTTAATGCTTGTCACTTTGGGTCGGGGTGCCATGATTTCAAATCTGAACAGTTTATGTTTTCACCATTATATCCATGTTCTAGATCCGATCGCAAGTTATAGTCACCTACTACATGTTATGATCCGGCAACCCCGGAGTGACAAAAGTCGGGACCACTCCCGGTGATGACCGTAGTTTGAGGAGTTCATGTATTCACCGTGTGCTAATGCTTTGTTCCGATTCTATATTAAAAGGAGGCCTTAATATCCCTTAGTTTCCAATAAGACCACGCTGCCACGGGACGGTAGGACAAAAGATGTCATGCAAGTTCTTTCCATAAGCACGTATGACTATTCAGGGAATACATGCCTACTTTATATTTGTGAAATGGAGCTAGTGTCGTATCGCCTTAGGTTATAACAGTCTCATAGTGAATATCATCCAACGAGTCACCGATCCAATGCCTATGAATTTATCATATATTGTTCTTGCTAAGTTACTACTATTGCTACTGCTATCGTTGCTGCTACAATATCATTGCTATCACTGTTACTGTTACCATTACTATTGCTGCTATCATCAAAACTATCATACTACTATGCTACAAATCACTTTGCTACAGATAATTAATCTCTAGGTGTGGTTGAATTGACAACTCTGTTACTAATACCTTCAAATATTATTTGGCTCTCCTTGTGTCGAATCTATAAATTTGGGTTGAATACTCTACCCTCGAAAACTGTTGCGATCCCCTATACTTGTGGGTTATCAAGACCTTTTTCTAGCACCGTTGTCGGGGACCATAGATATATTTGTTGAGTCACTTGGGATTATTATCATATTATCACTATGAAGATCTGAAGGATGCTAGGACTACGATTTTTCCCTCAAAGACGAGGGATGTAAGGAACTGCCATCCAGTTCTGGTTTAGATTCACCTTCTATTATAAGTAAACTTGCAACTCCACAACATGCTATTAATTTTGATATGTCGCAAGTTATTGATGATGCTACTTCTGCTATGAATGCTACTCATGATGATGATGCTAGTACCTTGCTTGATGATAATGTGCCACTAGGTGAATTTCTTGATGAATAAATTGCTAGAGTAAGACAACATGATATTGTTGAATCTGATGATGAACCTGAAACTGAAACTACTGAAACACCTACTAGAACTAGTCCTCCTAGATATGAATTGCCAAAGGTACTGGAAGGTTACACTATGTGTGAGGAGGCAACTAGGGATATTCTTGCTTGTAAGGATAGAGATGACCTAGAGAAATTACTATGCAAGTATAAGGAAAGATCTCTGAATGCTAAAATGAAATGTGATCCTGAGTTTGCTACTTCACCTATTGTTATTGCTGATAAGGATTATGAATTCTCTGTCGACCCAGAGTTAATCACTTTGGTTGAATCTGATCCTTTCTATGGTTATGAAACTGAAACTGTCATGGCACATCTTACTAAGTTGAATGATATAGCTACCCTTTTTGCTCATGGTGAGAAGATTCGCTATTAGTATATTCTCAAGTTATTTCCGTTTTCATTAAAGGGTGATGCTAAAGCTTGGTACAATACTCTTGCTCCTGGTTGTGTGCGTAGTCCCCAGGATATGATCTATTACTTCTCTTAAAAGTATTTCCCTGCTCATAAGAAACAAGATGCCTTGTAGGAAATATTTAACTTTGTGCAAATTGAAGGAGAGTCTCCCACAAGCTTGGGGGAGGCTTCTCCAATTTCTTAATGCTTTGCCTGATCATCCTCTTAAGAAAAATGAAATACTTGATATCTTCTATAATAGACTAACCGATGCTTCGAGGGACTTCCTAGATAGTTGTGCTGGTTGTGTTTTCACGGAACGAAGTATTGAACAAGCTGAAGAATTATTGAATAACATATTGAAAAATTATGATGATTGGAGTCCTCCTGAAGCACCTATTAAACCCACTCCAAAGAAGAGGGGTATCTTATATCTCAGTCCTAAAGATATGCAAGACACAAAGAAATCTATGAAGGAAAAAAGGTATTAAGGCCGAGCATGTTAAAACTTTACCACCTATTGAAGAAATACATGGGCTTGAAGCACCACCACCACCCAAGGTGGTAGAGGTAAAATCTTTAATGAAATTCAATGATAGTGATGATCCTCGTAATAAACATCCTAGTCAATGCCTTTATGAGTTTGATAATTACATTAGGAAGCAAGATCACTTCATGCAAATGTTATGAAACAATTGAAACACAACTCTGATATTATTGCTTGCTTAAGTGACTTGTTATTTAGAATCTCAAATGATGTTAGAGGTGTAGGAAAACATGCCTCTATGTTTCAAACTCAATTAGAACAAGTTGCTAAATCTCAAAGAGAGTTACTTGATGAAATGAACAATAATATAAGTGACTTTGTTGTTAGAGTAGCAACTAGAGGAGGTAAAATGACTCAGGAACCACTTTGCCCTGAGGGACACCCAAAGAGAATTGAAAAAGATTCTCAAAGGAACAACACCACTACACCTAGTTCTTCTAAAAATAAAAAGAAGAAGAAAAATGATAAAACTTTGCCTGCCTCTAGTGAACCTAAAATAGAAAAACCTCCTAATAATGATAATGAAGTTTCTATCTCTGATGCTGAAACTCAATCTGGTAATGAATACTCACCTTCTGATAATGAAAAAGATAATGATAAGGTTCATGAAAACACTCAACCTAATGATAAAGAACCAGATAATGATGTTGAGATAGAACCAACTTTTGATCTTGATAACCCACAACGTAAGAATAGAAGATATGATAAAAGAGACTTTGTTGCTAGAAAACATGGAAAGGAAAGAGAACCGTGGGTTCAAAAGCCTATGTCCTTTCCATCTAAGTCAACTTAAAAGAAAGATGATGAAGAATTTGAACACTTTGCTGAAATGATTAGGCCAGTCTTTTTGCGCACTCGCTTGACTCATATCTTGAAAATGCCTCCTTATGCAAAGTATATGAAAGACATCATCACCAATAAGAGAAAAATACCGGAAGCTGAAATCTCCACTATGCTTGCTAATTACACTTTCAAAGATGGAGTACCTAAAAAACTTGGAGATCTGGGAATACCAACTATACCTTGCTCCATTAAAAGAAACTGTGTGAAAACTGCTTTATGTGATTTGGGAGCCGGTGTTAGTATTATGCCTTTCTCTTTATATAAAAGACTTGATTTGAATAAACTCACACCTACTGAAATATCATTGCAAATGGCTGACAAATCAACTGCCATACCTATCGGTATTTGTGAGGATGTGCCCGTTGTTGTTGCTAATGTTACTATTGTGACTGACTTTGTTATACTTGAGATGCCCGAGGATGAAAACATGTCGATTATCCTTGGTAGACCTTTCTTGAGTACCGGGGGGGGGGGCTATTATTGATTGCAATAAAAGCAAGATCACTTTTCATATCAATGGTAATGAGAATATGGTGCACTTTCCAAAGAAACAATTCCAAGTGAATGGTATCAATGTTATTGAAGAATCTCCGACAATCACTATTGGAAGTTTTCAACTACCTCTACCTACTGTCAAAAAAAATATGGAATGCTTATTGTCAGGGACATTCATATCCCCATCGAGGTAACTTAGCGATTTACAAAAGTTCTTCGGTTTCATGCTAATTGAAAGTGGTTGTTAATAAGACTTGATCAACCTTATTAATGTATCATTTTTGAGAGGTATGAAGTTGATGAATTTAGTAAGCACTACCTTCTGTCCCTACCTTTTGTTTTCTGTTTTTATTAGTTAAATAAAATAAAATGCCATGCTTTGTATGTTTTCTGCTTTTTCTGTGCAATAAAAAAAGACCCAAAAATAAAAGTTCTCAGAATGCTCTGAAAACCTGATACGATTTTTTTGAATATTTATGAATTTCTGGTGCAAATAATACCTGAGGGAGGTGCACCAGGTGGTCACAACCCACCTAGGCGCGCCAGCACCCCTAGGCGCGCCCTGGAGGGTGCTGCCCACCAGGTGGGCCCCCTCACTTACTGCTTCCTCCCACACCACTCCATTCACACAGAAAAAAAAACACTAGCACTCTCTCTCTCTCGTGTTCTCACCTCCGAAACTGTGAATTTCGATCTCTTTGCTCAAAGCTCCGTTTTCGAAACTGTTTTGGGGATTTGTTGCTTGGTATGTGACTCCTCCATGTGTCCAATTAGTTTTTGTTTAGTGGTTTATATTTAGAATAATTAGCTACTCTTGGTGCTACTGTAGATGAGCTTGCATGTTGAATTCTTAGAGTTCTAAGTAGTTTAAATGCTTCCTTTGACCTTTATACATCCCTATGAGTAGTTGCTATCAATTTTGTGAAGTTTCATTGAGAGAAAATTTGTGGACTAAAAATTTCAGAATTTTGTTCACAGGAAAAAGATGAATACCCAAGGGGGTAATTGGGCAATCTTCTGACAATGATCTTCATACCCTGAGGTTGGCGGAACTATGGCCGTGTGAGTGGCCGGACAAAGATTTCATGGAAGAGGCCGGAATCCTCCAAGAGTTCAACCAATATGCTGCTAATGCCGGCCTCACCAACTTCATCGCAGCTGAATGTGAACAGTATCATCTCCTCACAAATTTCTTTGTTCAAAACTTTCAGTTTCATTCTAGGAATAATCCCCCTGAGGTGTCATTTAACTTATATGCTGAACTCCGCCAAATCCCACTTACTGAATTTTGTGACATTTGCATGCTTCCTTCTGATGGGGGTTTTTACCGTACTCTAGCAGTGGCGGATAAGAGAGGAGTATCGGCCACCATTGCCCCGAGCTTGCAGTTTCCTGTCGTGCATTATTTTGCTTTATTTATTGCAAAGTGCTTGCTAGCGAGAGAGAAGATGGGTTTACTTAGCGCCACAGACTTTGTTGTTGTACATCGCATACTTTATGGAAACAACACTTTTAGCTTGGGAGCTATTGTGGCACGTCGCCTTCACCTTAACAGATTTAAGGGTAAAATACATGGGGGCATTTACGCTACTCGTTTGGCTACTCACTTCAATGTGCAGATATGCCAACATGATCACCCCTTGCCCAAGGTTTACCTTGACAGAGCACCTATGTTTGACCATAATTTTCTTGTTGTTGATCGCCCAGATCTTGACTTGCCTTACAATTTAGTTTTTAGTGAAAACACTCGTGATGTTATTCCCTTGCCTGCACCTGCTTTGTTTGATTATGTTGCCAGGAACGGATACAGAGTTATGCCTGAGGACCCTGTCGCTTACCGGAACAACCTGGCGGCAGCACAGGCGGAGCCCTAGCAGTGGGACCCTATGGGTGCCTGCTCCCCAGCACTTCAACATCGGACCTCACGGCTTCTACGACTGGTGATTACCAAGCTAGGCCAAAAGCCTAAGCTTGGGGGAGTATGTATTCCCACCGACATTACATTCATGCTCACACATTTCATTCCAGTTGTCGGTGTTCACACTTTTTCATTGTATCATCCATGTTCAATTTATTTTCTTGCTTTCTTCTTGTGTGTTTGAAAAAACTTTGAGAAAATCCAAAAATATGTTTCCTGCTTCTTCTTTATTTTTCTTCTTAGTTTAAATTGTTGTGGCACTAAAAGAAAACCCAAAAAGGTTTCCTTGTTCTTATTTTACTTGTTGGGAGCTTTCCCGTGTAAATAGTTTTTCTTGTTTTTGCTTTTCCTTTTTTTGTTTGCTTGCTTTCAAAAAAACAAAAGCTCCAAAAATATTTCAGTGTGTTTCTCTGAATTTATTTTTTCTTTGCTCGAGTCATACCGAGGACAAGACCATGATGAAAATGTTGAGTGGCTCTCATTTGCATTATTGTTGATCTAACAAAGAGCCCATATTACCTTGTCTTCTCCTCTTGAATAAAATGTCTGCAGATTCCAGCTTAGTCCACGACACTCTTGCACTATTATTATTTCAAATCGTTCTGTCATGCAAGTGAAAGGCAATAATGGCGATATTAGATGAACTAGTCGTGGTAGAGAGAAACGGGTATGAACTCGACTTGTTCTGTTTTTGTAAATATGTTTAACGTAGTATCCATGCTTCAGCCTATTATGATCAAACATGTTTGCAATGACAATTAGAGATTATAGTTTCTCATGCCATGCATAAGTAGCTAGAAGTTAATAATGACTTATCCTGGATATCAACATTGCGTTAAAATGATTGTGATGTAGTATGATGATATGGTATCCTCCTCTGAATGTTCGAGTGGCTTGACTTGGCACATGTTCATGCATGTAGTTGAATCAAAACCAACATAGCCTCTATGATATTTATGTTCATAGTGTTCATATCCTACTCATGCTAGTATCCAATGTTACTTATGCATAATGCATGTTCATGACCATTGCTGCTCTCTAGCTAGCCGCTTCTCAACCTATTTGCTAGACTTCGCCTGTACTAAGTGGGAACTCTGCTTGTACATCAAAAACCTGAAACCCAAGTTATTCCAGATGAGTCCACCCTACCTACCTATATGCGGTATTACCCTACCGTCTTAAGTAAATTTGCATGTGCCACCTCTAAAAACTTCAAATAAATATCCTTTTGTGTGCCTGGATCGTTCATGGAACGACAGGAGGTAGTCGATATGTTCCATGCTAAGCGGGTTATTCTCAGGTCGAGTGTTCATTCACTCACCATCGCACGAGAAAAAGGGCGGTAATAGGGATGCCCAGTCCCAAACTGCAAAAAGAAAAGAGCTTACAAATAATCAAACAACAACTCCCAATGGAGTCGTAACCTTTACCTTTTCGCTTGGGAACCGCCACTAGCATGCTTAGCATGGAAGATATTGAGAAATGATGGTTGTGAAGTGAATAATAAGGGTGCATGTCTCAAAATATCATTTACCTCTGTTTTAAAAAACTTGAGCTTTGGCACCTCTGCAAATCACTGCTTCCCTCTGCGAAGGGACTATCTATTTACTTTTATGTTGTGTCATTGATGTCTACTAGACAACCTTCTTCTTGTAGACGTTGTTGGGCCTCCAAGTGTAGAGGTTTGTAGGATAGTAGCAAATTTTCCTCAAGTGGATGACCTAAGGTTTATCAATCCGTGGGAGGCGTAGGTTGAAGATGGTCTCTCTCAAACAACCCTGCAACCAAATAACAAAGAGTCTCTTGTGTCCACAACACACCCAATACAATGGTAAATTGTATAGGTGCACTAGTTCGGCTAAGAGATGGTGATGCAAGTGCAATATGGATGGTAGATATGAGTATTTGTAATGTGGAAATATAAAAACAGCAAGGTACCAAGTGGTAAAAGTGAGTGTAAACGGTATTGCAATGCTAGGAAACAAGGCCTAGAGTTCATACTTTCACTAGTGCAAGTTCTCTCAACAATAATAACATAAATGGATCATATAACTATCCCTAAACATGCAACAAAGAGTCACTCCAATGTAACTAATAGCGGAGAACAAACGAAGAGATTATCGTAGGGTACGAAACCATCTCAAAGTTATTCTTTCTAATCGATCTACTCAAGAGTCTGTAGTAAAATAACACGAAGCTATTCTTTCCATTCGATCTATCCTAGAGTTTGTACTAGAATAACACCTTAAGACACACATCAACCAAAACCCTAATGTCACCTAGATACTCCATTGTCACCTCAAGTATCCATGGGCATGATTATACGATATGCATCACACAATCTCAGATTCATCTATTCAACCAACACAAAGAACTTCAAAGAGTTCCCCAAAGCTTCTACCGGAGAGTCAAGACAAAAACGTGTGCCAACCCCTATGCATAAGTTCACAAGGTCACTGAACCCGCAAGTTGATCACCAAAACATACATCAAGTAGATCACGTGAATATCCCATTGTCACCACAGATAAGCACATGCAAGACATACATCAAGTGTTCTCAAATCCTTAAAGACTCAATCCGATAAGATAACTTCAAAGGGAAAACTCAATTCATTACAAGAGAGTAGAGGGGGAGAAACATCATAAGATCCAACTATAGTAGCAAAGCTCGCGGTACATCAAGATCGTGCCGAATCAAGAACAAGAGAGAAAGAGAGAACAAACACATAGCTACTGGTACATACCCTCAGCCCCGAGGGTGAACTACTCCCTCCTCGTCATGGAGAGCGCCGGGATGATGAGATGGCCACCGGTGATGGGTCCCCCCTCCGACAGGGTGCCAGAACAGGGTCTCGATTGGTTTTTGGTGGCTACAGAGGCTTGCGGCGGCGAAACTCCCGATCTAGGTTATGTTTCGAGGGTTTCTGTATTTATAAGAGGGTTTGGCATCGAGAACAAGTCAGGAGGACTCACGGGGTGTCCACGAGGCAGGGGGTGCGCCCCAGGGGGTGGGCGCGCCCTCCACCCTCGTGGGCCCCACGAGCCTCCTCTCCGGTAACTCTTTATTCCAGTATTTTTTATATTTTCCAGAAAAACCTCTATTGATTTTCAGTGCATTCCGAGAACTTTTATTTCTGCACAAAAACAACACCATGATAGTTCTGCTGAAAACAACGTCAGTCCGGGTTAGTTCTAACCAAATCATGTAAAAATATTATAAACATGGCATGAATACATAAAAATTATAGATACGTTGGAGACGTATCAGCATCCCCAAGCTTAATTCCTGCTCGTCCTTGAGTAGGTAAATGATAAAAATAGAATTTTTGATGTGGAATGCTACCTAACATATTTATCAATGTAATCCTCTCTACTATGGCAAGAATATTCAGATCCATAAGATTCAAAACAAGAGTTTAATATTGACATAAAAACAATAATATTTCGAGCATACTAATAAAGTAATCATGTATTCTCAAAATAACATGGCCAAAGAAAGCTATCCCTAAAAAATCATATAGTCTGGCTATGCTCTATGTTCATCACACAAAATATTTAAATCATGCACAACCCCGGTTTCAGCCAAGCAATTTTTTCATACTTTAGTATTCTCAAACTTTTTTAATCTTCACGCGATACATGAGCGTGAGCCATGGACATAACATTATAGGTGGAATAAGATGGTGGTTGTGGAGAAGACAAAAAAGGAGAAGATAGTCTCACATCAACTAGGCATATCAACAGGCTATGGAGATGCCCATCAATAGATATCAATGTGAGTGAGTAGGGATTTCCATGCAACGGATGCACTAGAGCTATAAGTGTATGAAAGCTCAAAAAGAAACTAAGTGGGTGTGCATCCAACTTGCTTGCTCATGAAGACCTAGGGCAATTTGAGGAAGCCCATCATTGGAACATACAAGCCAAGTTCTATAATAAAAAATTCCCACTAGCATATGAAGGTGACAACATAGGAGACTCTCTATCATGAATATCATGGTAGTACTTTGAAGCACAAGTGTGGTAAAAGGATAGTAACATTGTCCCTTCTCTCTTTTTCTCTCATATTTTTTTTGGTGGGCTTCTTTGGCCTTTTTTTATTTGGGCTTCTTTGGCCTCTTCTATTTTTCATAAAGTCCGAAGACTCATACCAACTTGTGAGGGAATCATTGCTTCCATCATACTTTCCTCACATGGGACAATGCTCTAATAATAAAGATCATCACACTTTTATCTACTTACAACTCAAGAATCTTAGAAAAAAATATGACTCTATATGGATGCTTCCGGCGATGTACCGGGATAATGAATCAAGAGTGACATGTATGAAAGAATTATGAATGGCGGCCTTGCCACAAATACGATGTCAACCACATGATCATGCAAAGCAATATGACAATGGTGGAGCATGTCATAATAAACGGAACGATGGAAAGTTGCATGGCAATATATCTCGGAATGGCTATGGAAATGCCATAATAGGTAGGTATGGTGGCTGTTTTGAGGAAGGTATATGGTGGGTGTATAATACCGGCGAAAGTTGTGCGGCACAAGAGAGGTTATCAATGGTGGAAGGGTGAAAGTGCGTATAATCCATGGACTCAACATTAGTCATCAAGAACTCACATACTTATTGCAAAAATCTATAAGTTATCAAAACAAAGTACTACACGCATGCTCCTAGGGGAAGGGTTGGTAGGAGTTAACCATCGCGCGATCCCGACCTCCACACATAAGGAAGACAATCAATAAATAAATCATGCTCCAACTTCATCACATAACGGTTCACCATACGTGCATGCTACGGGAATCACACACTTTGAACACAAGTATTCCTCAAATTCACAATTACTCAACTAGCATGACTCTAATATCACCGTCCTCATGTCTCAAAACAATCATAAAGAATCAAACTTCTCATAGTATTCAATGCACTTTATATGAAAGCTTTTTATATCCCTCTTGGATGCCTATCATATTAGGACTAGTTTCATAACCAAAGCAAATTACCGTGCTGTTCTAAAAGACTCTCAAAATAATATAAGTGAAGCATGAGTGTTCATCTATTTCTTCAAAATAAAACCGATGTCGTGCTCTAAAAGATATAAGTGAAGCACTAGTGCAAACGACAAACTACTCCAAAAGATATAAGTGAAGATCAATGAGTAGTCGAATAATTATGCAACTATGCGAAGACTCTCTAACATTTAAGAATTTCATATCTTGGTATTTTATTCAAACAGCAAGCAAAACAAAAGAAAATAAAATGACGCTCCAAGCAAAACACATATCATGTGATGAATAAAAATATAGCTCCAAGTAAAGTTACCGATGAACGAAGACGAAAGAGGGGATGCCATCCGGGGCATCCCCAAGATTAGGCTCTTGGTTGTCCCTGAATATTACCTTGGGGTGCCTTGGGCATCCCCAAGCTTAGGCTCTTGCCACTCCTTATTCCATAGTCCATCGAATCTTTACCCAAAACTTGAAAACTTCACAACACAAAACTCAACAGAAAACTCGTAAGCTCCTTTAGTATAGGAAAATAAATCACCACTTAGGTACTGTTGTGAACTCATTCTAAATTCATATTGGTGTAATATCTACTGTATTCCAACTTCTCTATGGTTCATACCCTCCGATACTACTCATAGATTCATCAAAATAAGCAAATAACACAATGAAAACAGAATCTGTCAAAAACAGAACAGTCTGTAGTAATCTGTATCATTCGAATACTTATGTAACTCCAAAAAATCTGAAATAAATTGGTGGACCTGCGGAATTTTTCTATTAATCATCTGCAAAAAGAATCAACCTAAAATCACTCTCCAGTAAAAAAATGGTAGCTAATCTCGTGAGCGCAAAAGTTTATGTTTTTTACAGCAAGATCGCATAGACTTCACCCAAGTCTTCCCAAAGGTTCTACTTGACACAAACACTAATTAAAACATAAAACCACATCTAACCAGAGGATAGATGAATTATTTATTACTAAAAAGGAACAAAAAGCAAAAATAAAATAAAATTGGGTGCCTCCCAACAAGCGCTAACGTTTAACGCCCCTAGCTAGGCATGATCATTTCAATGATGCTCACATAAAAGATAAGAATTAAAACATAAAGAGAGCATCATGAAGAATATGACTAGCGTATTTAAGTCTAACCCACTTTCTATGCATAGGTATTTTGTGAGCAAACAACTTATGGGAACAATAATCAACTAGCATCGGAAGGCAAAACAATCATAACTTCAAAACTTTAAGCACATAGAGAGGAAACTTGATATTATTGCAATTCCTACAAGCATATATTCCTCCCTCATAATTTCAGTATCATCATGAATGAATTTAACAATATAACCATCACCTAAAGCATTCTTTTCATGATCTACAAGCATAGAAATTTTATTACTCTCCACATAAGCAAAATTCTTCTCATTCGGAATAGTGGGAGTATCATAAGAGACTCAAATACTATAAATTGTTTCCACATTAAAAGAGTAATGTTCAGAAAAAGTGTAATCATAATCATTACAAGTTTTATGAATATAATCATCACTACTTTTTATAGCATAAGTGTCATCACAATAATCATCATAAATAGGAGGCATGCTATCATCATAATAAATTTGCTCATTAAAACTTGGGAGGCTAAAAATATCATCTTCATTAAACATAGCATCCCCAAGCTTGGGACAAACATTAATTGCAGCAAATAAATTCTCAAACATGTCATTCTCATCAAACATAGCATCTCCAAGCTTGGGCCTTTTCATATCATAAGCATAATCACTCTCATCATTAATAGTATGGACAGCACCAATAGTATAGCAATTATCATCATCACAATGAGTAATAGGAACAACATCATTTGGGAGGGGTACCTTTTTACCTTTGCTTCTAAGTCTTTTCTTTTTCTTCTTCGCAGCATGTGTGGGGTTAACCCTCTTTTTTTAGCTCCTTATTAATGAGATTGGTTGAATAGAAAGATCCTCCTCGTTACCTGATTCATCATAAGAAATAATAGGAGGATATTGGAAAGTCTCTTCCCTTTCATTAGTATTCTCTTCATCTTCTATTTGTTTTGTTTTCTTTATGTAATTGGCAATATAAGGATTTTCAATGCAATTTACCGCACAATACATAAAAATTTCTTCTAGATCAAAATCAAGAACTTTATCAAGGACAAATTCTGGCATATCATTAGTTATATGTTTCATTTCTTCATAACCCAAAAGCAAACTAAGTTCATTATGATGTGCAAGGGAAATCAAGTCATCATAATTTTTGGACACGATCATCATGAAACAATTTGCATTGGATATTTAAATGACCATGTTCATTGCAAAGTTCACAAGGATGATTAAGAAAATTTAAATTTTCAGCACAAACATCTAGCCTTTCTTGCAACCATTTGGTTTCTAAATATTTATGCCTCTTGCAAAATCTATCTTCCCTATTTGGTGTGTACTTGCAAACTCTATGCACTCCACAAAAATTGGCATCCTTATAAGAGACCTTTTCATCATGACTAGTGCAATCATCATTAGTACTATGGATATTCAAAGAGTTCATACTAACAACATTGCAATCATGCTCATCATTCAAAGATTTAGTGCCAAACATTTTAATGCATTCTTCTTCTAACATTTTGGCACAATTATTGGAATCCTTATTTTCATTAAAGATATTAAAAAGATGAAGCATATGAGGCACCCTCAATTCCATTTTTTTAGTTTTCTTTTATAGACTAAACTAGTGATAAAACAAGAAACTAAAAGATTTGATTGCAAGATCTAAAGATATACCTTCAAGCACTCACCTCCCCGGCAACGGTGCAAGAAAAGAGCTTGATGTCTACTACACAACCTTCTTCTTGTAGACGTTGTTGGGCCTCCAAGTGCAGAGATTTAAAGGACAGTAGCAAATTTCCCTCAAGTGGATGACCTAAGGTTTATCAATCCGTGGGAAGCATAGGTTGAAGATGGTCTCTCTCAAACAACCCTGCAACCAAATAACAAAGAGTCTCTTGTGTCCCCAACACACCAAATACAATGGTAAATTGTATAGGTGCACTAGTTAGGCGAAGAGATGGTGATACAAGTGCAATATGGATGGTAGATATGAGTATTTGTAATCTGGAAATATAAAAACAGCAAGGTACCAAGTGGTAAAAGTGAGTGTAAACGGTATTGCAATGCTAGGAAACACGGCCTAGGGTTCATACTTTCACTAGTGCAAGTTCTCTCAACAATAATAACATAAATGGATCATATAACTATCCCTCAACATGCAACAAAGAGTCACTCCAAAGTCACTAATAGCGGAGAACAAACAAAGAGATTATTGTAGGGTACGAAACCACCTCAAAGTTATTCCTTCTGATCGATCTATTCAAGAGTCCATAGTAAAATAACACGAAGCTATTCTTTCCGTTTGATCTATCCTAGAGTTCGTACTAGAATAACACCTTAAGACACACATCAACCAAAACCCTAATGTCACCTAGATACTCCATTGTCACCTCAAATATCCGTGGGCATGATTATACGATATGCATCACACAATCTCAGATTCATCTATTCAACCAACACAAGAACTTCAAAGAGTGCCCCAAAGTTTCTACCGGAGAGTCAAGACAAAAACGTGTGCCAACCCCTATGCATAAGTTCACAAGGTCACTGAACCCACAAGTTGATCACCAAAACATACATCAAGTAGATCACGTGAATATCCCATTGTCACCATAGATAAGCACATGCAAGACATACATCAAGTGTTCTCAAATCCTTAAAGACGTACTCAATCCGATCAGATAACTTCAAAGGGAAAACTCAATCCATTACAAGAGAGTAGAGGGGGAGAAACATCATAAGATCCAACTATAGTAGCAAAGCTCGTGGTACATCAAGATCGTGCGGAATCAAGAACACAAGAGAGAGAGAGAGATCAAACACATAGCTACTGGTACATACCCTCAGCCCCGAGCGTGAACTACTCCCTCCTCGTCATGGAGAGCGCTGGGATGATGAAGATGGCCACCGGTGATGGGTCCCCCCTCCGGCAGGGTGCCAGAACAGGGTCCCGATTGGTTTTTGGTGGCTACAGAGGCTTGCGGCGGCAAAACTCCCGATCTAGGTTATGTTTTGAGGGTTTCTATATTTATAAGAGGGTTTGGCGTCGAGAACAAGACGGGAGGACCCACGGGGTGTCCACGAGGCAGGGGGCGCGCCCTTCACCCTCGTGGGCCCCATGAGCCTCCTATCTGGTAACTCTTTATTCCAGTATTTTTTATATTTTCCAGAAAAAATCTCTGTTGATTTTCAGCGCATTCTGAGAACTTTTATTTCTGCACAAAAACAACACCACGGTAGTTCTGCTGAAAACAGCGTCAGTCCGGGTTAGTTCTAACAAAGTCATACCAAAAGCATGTAAAAATATTATAAACATGGCATGAATACATCAAAAATTATAGATATGTTGGAGACGTATCAGTCATGACCTTCTCAAATAAGCGCCAGAACCTGAGAGCACTGATGTCATGCTGATGCATTGTGTATAGCTAATGTTAGGTACATCATGACTAGATCTTTTCTACCATGAATTACAATGTTTAGTCGCTGCTTGAACTTTGGGGGTGCTCTGCATTTATATTTTGCGGTCTCAGAAAGGGCTAGCGAGATACCACTATTGTCATATTATATCATGGTTGTTTTGACAACGTGTTGCTATTTGAGATATGTTATTATTGCTCTCTAGTTGATTATGTCACTGATATGAGTTAATATAATTTTTAAGAGTTATTGTTGACATGGTTAGTTATAATCTTTGCTGAAAACCTGGGTGTTGTTTAAGCTTAATTATGAAACAAGAGCAAAAGAGTTCATAAAAGTTTTTCTTTTTCACTTCCAGTTTATCAACTGAATTGCTTGAGGACAAGCAAAGGTTTAAGCTTGGGGGAGTTGATACGTCTCCAACGTATCTACTTTCCCTCTTGTTTTGGACTCTCATTTGCATGATATGAATGGAACTAACCCCAGACTGACGCTGTTTTCAGCAGAACTACCATGGTGTTATTTTTCTACAGAAATAAAGGTTCTCGAAATGGAACGAAACTTTGCGAGGATTTTTTATACAATAAAAGAGAATTTCTAGAGCCAGGATGGACCTGAGGGGGGCACCTGGGTGGGCACAACCCACCATGGCGCATCAGCCCCCCCAGGCGCGCCCAGGTGGGTGCTGCCCACCTGGTGGCCCAGCTGACCTCCAAACCGACACTATAAAATTTCATATTTCCAGAAAAAACCAAGGAGAAAGAATTATCGCGTTTCATGAGACAGAGCCGCTGCCAAGCCCTGTTCTTCCTTGAGAGGGCAGATCTGGAGTCCGTTTGGGGTTCCGGAGAGGGGGATCTTCGATCTTCGTCATCACCAACACATCTCCATCGCCACTTCCATGATGCTCCCCACCGGGAGTGAGTAATTCCTTCGTAGGCTCGCTGGTCGGTGAGGAGTTGGATGAGATTCATCATGTAATCGAGTTAGTTTTGTTAGGGCTTGATCCCTAGTATCCACTATGTTCTGAGATTGATGTTGATATGACTTTGCCATGCTTAATGCTTGTCACTTTGGGCCGGGGTGCCATGATTTCAGATCTGAACCGTTTATGTTATCACCATTATATCCATGTTCTGGATCTGATCTTGCAAGTTATAGTCACCTACTACGTGTTATGATCCGGCAACCCCGGAGTGACAGAAGTCGGGGCCACTCCCAGTGATGACCGTAGTTTGAGGAGTTCATGTATTCACCATGTGCTAATGCTATGTTTCAGTTCTCTATTAAAAGGAGGCATTAATATCCCTTAGTTTCCAATAGGACCCCACTGCCATGGGAGGGTAGGACAAAAGATGTCATGCAAGTTCTTTCCATAAGTAGGTATGACTATTTAGGGAATACATGCCTACATTATATTTATGAACTGGAGCTAGTGCCGTATCACCCAAGGTACTGTCTCATGATGAATATCATCCAACGAGTCACCGATCCAATGCCTACGTATTTATCATATATTGTTCTTGCTAAGTTACTACTGCTATCGTTACTGCTACAATATCACTGCTATCACTGTTATTATTACTGTTACTATTGCTGCTATCATCATAACTATCATACTACTGTGCTACTAATCACTTTGCTACAGATAATTAATCTTCGGGTGTGGTTGAATTGACAACTCAGCTGCTAATACCTTCAAATATTCGTTGGCTCCCCTTGTGTCGAATCTATAAATTTGGGTTGAATACTCTACCCTCGAAAACTGTTGCGATCCCCTATACTTGTGGGTTATCAGACTCGTAGGTCTACAAAGAACTACTCACGTATCATCGGAGAGGCACCAATGGAAGTGGTGAACCCCTCTGTGATGGTGTCTAAATTGGATCTGGTGGTTCTGGACTATGCGGCGGCTGGAATTGATTTTCGTCGACTCCCCTAGGGTTTCTGGAATATTGGGGGTATTTATATAGCAAAGAGGCGGTTCAGGGGGCACCCCAAGGTGGGCACAACCCACCTGGGTGCGCCTGGGCCCCCAGGCAGGCCCTGGTGGGTTGTGCTCCCCTCGGAGCACCCCCCCCCCCCCCAGGTGCTTTCCTGACCCACTGGATGTCTTTTGGCCAAAAAAATCCTCAAGAAGTTTCACTGCGTTTGGACTCCGTTTGATATTGATTTCCTGCGATGTAAAAAACATGCAGAAAATAGCAATATGCACTAGGCACTATGTCAATAGGTTAGTATCAAAAAATGATATAAAATGACTGTAAAACATCCAAGAATGATAATATAATAGCATGGAACAATCAAAAATTATAGATACGTTGGAGACGTATCAAAGGCCAGCCGCCCCTTGACCTGCATTGACAAGACAAGATGACACATGGGTGTGACCCTTCAGAAACGCGTGGGACCAAACTACGACTTCTATCCATGTCACGAAGGGGAAGCCCGCAGTCTCGGGCGGCCTGGGAGGCGCACCACAGACCGTTTACTACCTTCACTTCAAGAGGCCAGGCTCCCGAGATGAGCCATAAGAGACAAGTGATGTAAGAGATGGTGCCCGCCAGAGGTCCCGAAGACCTGCTCCTACGACCTCCGCCATGCTCGGGGCCTACTAACGGTGTCATACAACAGTGATGGCTCACTACGAGGAGCCCGGTAGAAGGCCTTTGAGAGGCCCTGCAAGGCCCAACAACAAAAGGGAGCCCAAAGAAGGGGATAAACCCTTGGCGACTAACTTAACCTCCAAGCTGGTAGCGATGGCTACCCTATATTGCATATATCTATGTAATACCCTAGCCTTGTCCGGGTATATAAGGGGAGGCTATGGGGCTCTCACTCCCATCAACTCCCGTAGAAACAACTATCGGTAACAATCTCATCTACACCATTGTAACTCCTCACAAAAGGTATCCCGATAACAAACATAAGTAGGATGTAGGGTATTACTCTTCGGAGGCCCGAACCTAGGTAAATTCCTCGTGCGACCTCCGCACCCATGGGTGAAGTTTCATGAAGAAATGGCACCCGTGGTATTCTTGTAAAGAAAATATAATGATGGACTTACTATTCATCTAACAATGTTTTTAAAATATGGCTTCAATTTTTTCATTTCTGCTCAGAACACCACGAATTTATTTCTTTGTGAAACTTCATACACTAGTATGCCGGTTGACTATGTATGTTATTAAAAAAACTCAATTTTTTTTTGTTTTTCTACTATTTTTTTGAATCTGCTATTCATAAGGGGTGCACGTGAAACCATGTTCACCAAATTCGTGTCCCTTTAACAACACATTAAAATCTTCCAAATAAATTTATCACATTAAAACATTCCAAATAAAGTTTTCTAGATGAGTACCACATCAAAATGTTCCAAATAAATTTCTCACAATGATACCACAATCGAATCTTCCAAATAAGATTTTCCACATTCATACCACATTTAAATCTTCAAAAAAACTTTTACATTAAAATATGCCAAATATAATTCCCCACATTAACACCACACTAAAATTTTCCATATAAAACACATTAAATTTTCCAAATAAAAGCCCCCTCACATTAATATCTTCCAAATAAAATTTCCACATTGGTACCACATTAAAATCTTACAAAGAAAAATCCCCACATCAATACCACACGAAAATATTTCAAATAAATGTTTCCATTCTTTCATTTTATTCAAAAAATTAGTCATTTTTAGTCACATAATTTCATGTGTTTTGTGACGGAAACTGTGCATGAATATTAGGATCTTGTACAAGACACAAATGTGCTAAAATAAAAATCCTTTTGTTGTTCTCATTTTTTTGTAAACTTAGATACAAGTAAAAGTAAGTAAATAAAATACAACTAAATAAAGTAAACAATAAGACGGTAAAATAAATGTAAAGCAACACCTAGGAGAACTTGATGTTATTTCCTCGGCAACAGACCTTAATTTGTAGCCAGTTGCCCCCCCCCCCCCCCCCCCCCAGTTCTTTTTGAGGGATGAACATAACTTTATTCATCAAAAACCACAGTTTGTGGGATACAGTTTGGATCATGGGGGTTTAGAAGCCACACATGGCGCCCATGTACAAGAGTTAACGAAAATTTAGCTAACCTATGAGCATCTGTATTTGATCTACGACCTTCATATACAATCTTGCTAGTGAAATTCACCGCCCTTGCTCTAATCTCATTGATGATAGAGCCATATGGTCCTCTAGCATTGTTGTGAATGACAGCAACCACTTGCTTTGCATCCGATGCCACAATAAAGTTGTGAAGCGCTAGATCCTCAGCCAAAGCATATGCCTCGCGGCAGGCAATTGCTTCAAGTGTAGTCGCATCGTGAACTCCTGTGACCACTAGGGAGGAGCTCCCCAGATAGTTGCCATGCTCGTCTCGACAAACTGCCGCTGCTGCACCTCTCCTATGATGGATAGATACACCGGCATCAACGTGTATTTTGGCATGTCCCGGTGGCGGTGCCCTAGGGCGAGTTCTTCCAGCAGCTCGCCGCTGGTTCCCGGTTGCATTGTGCGTTGTTTGCGGCTTCTCCTTGATGATCTCCAAGTCCATCAGGTACCTGTTGATGAATGCATGTGTGTCTCCTGGGCTCTGGAAATCGCCTTCGTGGATGGCCTTCCTTCTTGCAGACTAGATCGCCCAAAGAGTTACTGCAAGCCTGAGAAAAGCTTCATGCGATAGTGCTTGAATCATAGAGAACAACCAAGATTTTGCGGCTGGTTCCGATGTAACCTCAATTGCTCCGCCAGCTCTCCATCAACTAACGCCCAAATGCATCAGGACATTGTGCACTCTAGCAATGAATGCCGCCACAAGTCTGGAGCGCCACATAGTGCGCATGAGCTTGTCGAAGACATGTGTCGATGTTCTCTGACATCTTCCGTTGGCAGCGAGTGCCTAGCAAGCCTCCAGAGAAACATCCTTATCTTCCCCGGTACCTGAGTGCCTAGCTCGGACACATATTGGGGAGGGTTTGATAACTTGCAACCATATGGTCTCATCATCTCCTCCCTAGGCAGCCAATTGTCAGCCCAAATGCTTGTGGTAGTGTCGTCCCCAATTCTGCGAATCAGGCCAATTTTGAGTATGTCTCTCCCTTCTAATATGGCTCTCCAAATTTGGCTCGGGTGGTTTCCGAGTGCTTCCTCAAGAATAGATGTATTTGGAAAATAGACAGCCCTGAGAACACGTGCACTCAATGAGTCTGGCGACTGTAGTATCCTCCACGCCTGCCTTGCAAGTAATGAAAGGTTAAATAGCTCAAAATCCTTAAACCCAAGACCTCCCATGTCCTTCAGTTTGGTCATGTCCTCCCAGGCCACCCATGCAGGTTTCCTCTTACCATCCCGGCTTCCCCACCAGAATTTGCGGATCAGCATGTTGAGATGTTCACACAAGCCTCTAGGGAGCTTAAAACATGACATAGAAAAGACCGGAACTGCCTGAGCAACCGCCTTGACAAGAACCTCCTTCCCTGTCGTTGCCATAGTCTTTTCTATCCATCCCTGCACCTTACTCCATAAGCGGTCTTTGAGATATTTGAAAGCACCATTTTTTGAAGAACCTACATCATATGGCATACCCAAGTATTTCTCACTGAGGGTTTCATTAGGGACATTGAGCAATCCCTTAATTTCTACCCTCACATTATCCGGAACTCCCTTACTGAAGAAAATCGATGACTTGTCATAGTTGATCCTCTGACCTGTGGCCTGGCAATAAGTATCCAACATCTGAAGCACACCCAATGCTCCCTCTCCATTTGCCTTGAAAAATAGCAGGTTGTCATCTGCAAATAACAGGTGGCTAACTGGTGGCGCCGTTGGAGCCACTTGTATACCACTGTGGTTAGATGACTCTTCTCTGGATTTTATAAGGCACGAAAGGCCCTCTGCTTCTATCAAAAACAAATAAGGGGAGATCGGGTCCCCCTGTGGGATTCCACGTGTAGGTGTAAACTGGTGAAGTTTCTTACCATTGAACAAAACAGAAAATTTTACCGACATGACCATGTTCATCACAATGTTCACCCAGCCTTCTGTGAAGCCAAGTTTTATCATAATAGCCTGAAGATAAGACCAATCCACCCTATCATAGGCCTTCATCATATCTAGCTTCAAAGTGCAGTGTTGGTTCTTCTTAGCTTTGTTCCGTTTCATGAAGTGAAGGCACTCATATGCCATGATAATGTTGTCTGTGATTAATCTCCCAGGCACAAAGGCTGACTGCTCCTCTGAGATTATATCCGGCAGCACTATCTTCAAACGATTAGAAATAACCTTGGAAGCAATCTTATACAAAACGTTGCATAAGCTGATCGGGCAAAACTGAGTTAATAACGTTGGGTTTTTTACCTTTGGAATAAGGACCAACATAGTATCATTGATACTTTCTGCAGACTCTGTTCCAGACACAATTCTGAGTACTGCTTTTGTTACCTCATCACCACAAACCTCCCAGTGCCGCTGGAAAAAGTGTGCTGGAAAGCCGTCAGGGCCCGGTGCCTTCAGCGGAAACATTTGGAACAACACTTTTTGACCTCGTCCTGGGTGTATGGGGCATTCAAGATGGCGTTCATATCATCAGTGACTCTACGAGGTACTGTATCAATAACCTGCTCCATGTTTTGTACACCCTCCGAGCTATATAAGTTAGAATAAAATGCTGATGCAGCTTCCTCCAACTCATTTTTGTCCTCCGTGACTCGGCCATCAGGTAGCTGAAGGGATTTAATTTGATTCTTCCTTCGTCTCCTGCTTGCTCTTAGGTGAAAAAAAGTATGTATTTTTGTCCCCGTGAGCTAACCACTCTAGGCGAGCTCGTTGCCTCCAAAGAATCTCTTCCCGATGATAGAGCTCGACCAGTCTATCAGTGATTTTAGTTTCCACGTGAGATGGAGCAAAACGCCCTGGAGCCGGTCGCAAAGTGTCCGGTTCCTTTTTTAGATTTGCAATTTCCTGCGTGACATTCCCAAAGTTTGTCCGCTCCCAGATTGACAGATCAGTTGAAAGTGCGTTGAGCTTTTCATGCATGGCGCAACGCTGTCCGCCGGGTTTGAAGTCCATCCAGCAGCGACCACCTGCTGCAGCTCCGGGTGTCTCTCCCAGGCTAGTTCATATTTAAATGACCGCGGACCCGATCTGCATGCATACACGCAGTCTCGTCGTAGTAACAGTGGTGAGTGGTCGGACGACGAATCCGTTTTATGTTCCAATATTGCATGTGGATATTGGGCCATCCAGCTGGGCGTTGCTATGTATCTGTCCAGGCGCACACGCGTAAACGTCCCGCCCGTAACTTTCTTCTCAAACGTCCATCTATTCCCGTGGTATCCTATGTCCACCAGTCCGCAAGTATCGAGTGCATCTCTGAATGCGTCCATTTGCGCCTGACTGTATTGCCCTACGCCATCATGTTCTTGGGGTGTAAGTACCTCATTAAAATCCTCTATAACTGCCCAAGGTAAGTTAGACACACAGACAATGCCCGTCAACAGGTTCCATGTCTTGTATCTTTCCGGGACTTGAGCCTCTCCATACACAAAAGTTAATCTACAAGCTGATCCTCCGTCCTCGACAGTAACATCTATGTGATATTCCAAATAGCCAATTACTTCTAACTTTATTGATTCATTCCAAAATATTCCGAGTCCTCCGCTCCTACCAGAACTACTTACAGCAAAGCTACTATCAAAACCAAGTGTATCAGCAAGATTCTCTACTCTAGAGCCCTCTATTTGGGTTTCAAGGATACAAGCTATAGAGGGGGGAAATTGCCTCGTCATATCACGAAGCTAACGAACTGTCGCGGGTTTGCCAGCCCCACGACAGTTCCAACATATGATATTCATTGCGCTAGGCGCAACCCCCCTGGGAGGCCGGCCAAACGCGCATCAATGTTTTTGTTTGCTGCTGTGTTCTTTCCAATGGGCTTCTCTCCTATTTATGGACTGGATTTAGTTCTCTTTGGCTCTTGCTTGGAAGAAGGGCTCTGGGGAGCGTCAAGCGGTGTGATCAGCAGCTTGCTGCCATGTTCTATAGACGAAGAAGATTTCTGTTGCATTGGTGGTACCACCAGAGCCGCTGCATCTCTCTTCTTTGTCTCTTCTGCATCTTCCATTAGTATATCATGCTGGCTCCTCCCTTCATCCTTGTACTCCTCATACTCAGTTGTGCTCCTCTGGGTATTAGCTCGGCCTCGACCTCCATTAAAGCGACCTCGGCCTCTGCCTCCCCTGGTTCCTCTTCCTTCTCCAGGGTCGTTGCCCGGGCCCTTAAACCATGTTGCTTTCAGGTCCTTGAAAACCAAGGTCTTCGGGTCATGCACCTCATCGCCGCACTCTTTGAACAAGTGGCCTAGATAGCCACAAACTGCACACCAATCTGGTAATCTTTCGAATTTGATTCTAAAGATCACATGCTGAACGCCTTCTTTTTTCTTGATCACTAGCGAGATGGCATTCTTCAGGGGTTTAGTCACATCAATCTTCACCCTGACATGAGTAAAGTTCCCCTCAAGATCCTGCGATCTAGGCTCGGCGTATTGAACTCTCCCACCGTAGCGGAGAGGGCCTCGATCTTGGAGAAAAAGCCGTCCGGCAGGTCATGGATCTGCATCCAGATATTGATCTTGGTGAGATCAATAGTGGGGGGTTTAGTGATTCCATCATACGGGTCCAGCACCACCGCTTTTCCTTTGAAAGTCCATGGGCCCTCCGCCATTACTCGCTCCCAGTCACCGAGACAAGCAAACTGCAGGGTATACAGGTTTTCTTCGAGTGGTCGTATCTTCACTTCCTTTGCCAGATCCCATGCGACTCTCATGTTCTTGTAGAACCAACACTTCCTTCTTTGTGTGAACCCTGGCTATGGCCATCCACCGCGTTGCCTCGGCAGGGATCTCATCGTCCTCCACTATCACATCCTGTAGATCCTCCTCCTTCAAACCAAGTTCATCCATCATTGCTTCAAGTTCAGTCACCGCCGTGCCTGAGCCAGATGCACCATCATCCATACTTCTCTTGCCCGTAGAGATCACTTCCGCGGGCGGTACTGTCCCCAACATACCTCCCGAGCCCGCCATCACCGAGACCCGAGAGCCCTGGCTACCGGCGAGAGGATGGGGGGCGGGGTAGGTCGATCTCAACAGCGGAGGAAAACGCCGCCGTGGGAAGATGGGCATGCCATTCCAAAACCATAACGGGCCCATTTTTAATTATATTAGGTGACAAAAGTGAACCGGGGTCTTTTTTAGGTCAATTTGGTTGTAGTGATGTAAATAGTGTAGATCAAAGCATGTAATCATGTTTTGCTCTTGATTGATACAATTCAAAAGTGTTTGTCTAGTCGCGAGCTCATGTGCTCTCGGAGTTATCAAAAAAATAAATTAGAAGTACCCAAAATTTAAAAACAATGTTTTCTTGGGAAAAAAGTGGTTGAGTGCTCTACCTATGTGAAAATATTCGCTAAGAAATGACATTCGTCGTCGACTGCGGAAAGAAATAGTTTTTCTCAAAATATTTTGAAATACAACCTTTTTATAGCACGGTTTTTTTCCTAGATGACTACATATCAAATTTCTTCACAAAAATTTATATGTATATGGAACATTCCACCATATTTGCTGGAGAGAAAAAAAATCAACATTTTGATTGTTTTGAATTTTACAATTCACATGGGTGCAAATTTTTTTATGTTTGACTCAATTTGTTTATTTGGAAGGGACTTTATATGATTAGATTGTATCCCTTATCATCATGCACATATGCTTGCTTATCTTTGCCATTTGTGACTAGTTCATTATGTTCTTAAAGACATTAGAGAACCCTAGTTGAAGAATGTCACATGAATTTGAGAATATAATTATGGTTTGATTAATTTGTTGAAGTTTTCTACTCGTAGTGTGTGAACATCCCACTTCACCATTATTGGGCTCACATGAGAGTTCTATGTTGTAATGAATTGAAAATGGAATGTTACAACGACAAGAAGTCGTTTCTCAAATCTAGGATTTACAACAAATGGGATAGATGAAGACCATAGACCATTGATGTTATGATTATGTTTTGTCATACTAATTTCTCGCAGTAGACATGTTATTCGTTGGTGAATCATAAGTATCATACAAGTCAATGATTTTATAGTATGTTAGGCTTAGGCTTCACCCACATGGAAACGAGAATATTGTCATTCAAAGCCAGAGGATTATGTAATTCATTAAATAGGTAGATTCTACTGTGCTTGAGAAGGACAAGGTTTTATAAGTGTGATCACTTGTTTCTCATTAAGCTCAAGCTAAGGACCAAGTCATGTCTGAACTTTATGTATTTTCTTTGGTCTTTATTTCTTTGCAACTATCCCAATATATCAAAAACACAAGTATTACTTTATTTTACATTTTTGCAGTTATTCCATAAACAAATTCTTTCTTGCGCCCCATTAACATTGTTACTCGTTAAAAAGCCACAAGAAAACCCTACACTTGTGGGTATCACCATATGCAACACGAGGGTGTTACAACCGCGTTACCGACATACATGTCACATGTGTTGTCATCCTTATTTGCAGTGACCCAATGAGAGGAGGTAAGTCCCTAATCCAAATTCTTCATTTTGAATTTGAGTGATATAGGGATTCATATTCCGAGTTTAGAAAAAACTGGGACTATCAATTTTAGGTTTTTTTTGCATTAGGGTCTCACAAGTCGCCAATTTCCATCGTGCTTTATGTTGTGTGAACCAGATTAGCAAAGGAAAAACTTTACTTAGTGCTATCAAAACTTAACCAAGAGTAGAACATGCAATCATGATCATGGCTTGCCAACTTAACATCAACAGGCCTTAATCTAGAACACTTAGAACCAAATAATGAGCAAGAACTTGACCATCATCATTATAATTCCTCTTAATGTAATACATTAACATCAAGTTGCTATGATACTGATGTTATATATATGCTTAACATATTTACATGTAACCGTGAACTAGAAAAACTAGGATGTAAAGCGGAAACGAGAGTGGTCAATATCAAATATGGGATTAACCATCGGAGGCGAAGGCGAGGCTGCATGCATGCTTGGTGAAGGTCAAGGCAACAACAGTGTGGTTGCATGGTGAAGTTTAGCTTAGTAACGGTGTGGTTGTACAGGAGGTCCATCCAATCCACCGCCAGCATTGTTTTGGTAGTGGTTGTCGATGGTGGATGCTCTTCAGCACCCTTTAGTACCTCTTTAGGCTTTTGGATAGGTGTAGCTCGTGTATGTGACCTTCACGGAGACGGAGAGAGAGAGAGAGAGAGAGAGAGAGAGAGAGATGATTTCTCCTTATACATGTGGCACTAACGAATAAGGACCAAACCCATGAGGTGGGTCAAGCATCCTCCATGATGACACATATGTGAGGGAGCGTGTGGTGGGCCACACATTATCTTATTTCTTACTCGGCCGTTAGCCGAGATCAATTATAATGCTTTCGTTTCTAATTACTTTGCATGTAACATTTTTCCTTCATAGCCACCTACATTATTTTGCGTTTTACGTTGTGACTATTCAATTTTGCCTCTGTACCATGTAGATGGGAGATGGACCGTCGCATGCAATGCATGGAGGAGGGAACGAGGAGAGCACGCCCCCACCCCTGTGCATCATAATAAATACCGCTACAACTCTTGATCCCTGCATTTGACGTAAGCAAATTCAAGGGCATATTCGTCCAGGAAGGCTGGCAAGAGCTTGTCTTGGTACACACACTTAACTTTGTACATATAAAGATTATAAAGATAATTAGGAATAGAGGGAGTATAGAACATAATACATTAGCAACCATACAACGAGCTTAGCATCCTTGGACCTTGGGTGCTAAAAACTATTTTCGTGCTTCATATATCTGCCAAATGAACTTTGTACAATTACTAGGATATGGCAGTAGTAAAAATGAGAAACACAAAGCAGCATTTTTTTAACTGCCACAAAGCACCACATTAGTATACTCTAATTAAAACAATTTCTCTGTCATTTACCAGAAAGAAGATTTTCACAAGAAAAGCCGAACACATAAATGGCCCAAATGCAAAGGCCAGGTGGCCCTTTTTACCCAGGCCGCAGACAAGAACCAAATCCCACCAGATCGGACTATGCGTGTCATTAGGGGTGTGTTTGGTTGCCGTTTGCTACAGTGCCTGCATCACATACACTTCTCCACCCAACCTGGCTATGCAAATGCAGCCTCAAATGCACCATATGCATGTTGTTTGGTTGCCTGCATGCCCTCTTACCTGCATGGGCTGAACCACACTGCCTGGTGTTTGGTTGCCTGCATGTTAGTCCACAAACCCAAGGCATGGTGTTTGGTTGTATGCAAGGCCTGATGTGTGTAACCTCTTTTGCTAGTTGGTGAGGTTACCACCACACTTCGACAGCACACATCATAAGCACAACAGAGTATCAACTAGATAATTCAGATATAAGCAGTACGACAGTTCATAACAGTTCTACGCATAAACCATATCAGACTCGATAGTACTTAGGGAGGCCCCGGCCCTACTCCTTGGCGGCGAAGGCTTCGTCATGCTTCCCGCACTTGTTGACGACCTCACTGTCATCGTCGTCGAAGATGATGACCTTGAGGGTGTCGGGATTAAGGAGCTTGAACGTCACCATGTAGCCGATCTTGATCTGATGAACAGCTACGTAGGTGGCCCAACCCTGATCCAGGGTCACCCTACCGTTCATCAGCTTGACCGTCACCTTCTAGGAGCAGCCGGTGTTGTTCCTGAGCTTGAACTCCGTCGGCACTGCGACGAAGTGCTTCGTGAAGTCCAGGGGCATGGGGATGCACTCAAGCTTCGGTGCAAGGATGACCTTGCAGAAGTGAGTTGGGCCATCCTCCTGATGGTAGTGGCCGTAGTTGTGGTGCTTGTTGCTGGGGGGCTCCTCCATGCCCTCGTCGTCGCCACCCTCAGGCGTCTTCAGGTCTTCCTCGGCAATGGGCGGCAGCTCAACCTCGTCAGGCATTGGGTGAAGGGGCCGCTTGCCCTTGCTGTCAACGGCCGGGAGCACCTCCGTGCCCATCTCATTGCTATCCTCGATCTGCACACAAGTCATGGAGTCAGGCATTGCATAGAGTTCATGGCTAATTCAAAATCTTGCAGTTAAAACGGCATGACTGTCACTCTTCTCCTCCTCTCCACCCCCCTATATTTACTCACCCTGCCCACCACTATTTACCCACCCCCTCTCTTCTCTCACTGTCAACCTTCCTCCTCCCCATCGCCATGAGCTCTAGCTCCAGCTCCAACGGCAACCCCTTCCCTTGGGGTATTGACTGGAGGGCCTTCTTCCTCGGGTGGACGGTTGGTGACCGGACCAAGTTCGAGAACACCATGGAGGTGTGCTCGAACTTCGGCTCCATGCCGGCCATGTAGAACGAATCCAATGCCGTGCTCATGAAGGCCACTCAAGATGAGCTGAAGACGCTGATTCCTGACCCAGCGAAGGGCGCGATGACAGTTGACATCCTTCGTTGGGCCATGAATCAGGCCGTCTCCGACGACCCTAAACAGAGGAAGAAGTGGCGCAAGTACGAGACCTACTTTGCTCCTAATGACCATCGTGCCGCAGTATATTGGGAGACGGGTATCGCGCCGGCGGCGGTCATCGGCGGGGAGCCTAAGGAGGAGGAAGAAGAGGCGGTGCACATGCCAGGTAGGGTGCCGGAGCCAGTCCGTCCTACCTGGTAGATCGACCTCGACTCTGCCGAGGACGACGAGGACGACCCGCCGGCCCGCACGGCGATGAAGAAGATGAAGGCCAGCGGCTCGACCAGCCGCTCCGCACGCCGGTGACGGCCGCCGCGGTCAGTCGGTGTCCATTCTGTACCCCCTTTCCCCCTATTCCCCTATCCCCCAATCCCTAAATCTATCGATCTTGCATGTATGAACTGCTATGAACTAGTATGATTTACCCCTATGCTTAGCTACCTCTATTCCCCATTCCCGTCCGCCGTGGATCGAATCTATCGCCATGGATCGAATCTAGCATTCATGTGGAAGAGAGAGAAGTGCTTACCGCCATTGGGGAGTCCGGTGGTCTTATTCCTCTGCTCCGATCCACCGCCGTCGATGATGGAGTCCGGTGGTCTTTTTCCTCTGCTCCGATCCGCCGCCGCCGGTGAGAGTTGGGAGAATGGGGAAGAGTGGGGAGAGGGAGCAGTGAGGGACGGTGAGGCTAATAACTGCCGGTGCTTCGGGAAGCAACGCGGCTTCTCGAGCGTGGCCGCGCGCGTGCAGCCGCGCCCGCCCACGTGCACCGCTCAGGCCTGGCCCTGGAGAAACTGCCGATTTGTGCGTTTCCAGTGAGCCAGGCCCTGAGGTGCTTTAAGAAACGTGCGATGCAGGCCCAATAATGTATGCGGACTACAAAACAGACCGAATCCTTCCCGCACGGACCTGGTTGAACCTCACACAGGCAACCAAACACGCCCTAGTTTTACCTGATCCCTTTCGTCCCGCACCCGCACTATCGCGCCCAAGGAGTATTCAAAAGGGAGCGACGGCGGCGGCGAGAGGCCCGGCGCCGACCGCAACCCTAGCCCGAATCAGCACCCGCCGGCCGACGCTTCCGGAGGGAGCCGCTGCGGCGGCCGAGGCCAACGACGAGGCGCGGCGCAGCGCCCGTTCACGGCCCTTAGCCAGGTCCACGCCGACCTCGTCCTGGCGTGCGTCCCCCAGGAGCTGGCAAGCTGGCTAGATCTCGCGTCCCCGGCGGTCCCGTTCCCGTCCCTAGGGTTCCGAGGTCCGCGACTGAGATCCCGATTTTTTTTTGATGGAGCGACTAACATTTAACACCCCTTTTGGATCGGTGCAGGAGAGGGCGGATGAACGGAGGCGGCGAGGCCAGCGATTATGGGAGCTCGGAGGGCGTGCCTCGTCGTCGGCCTCAGCCAGGTCCACGCCGACCTAGCCCCGGCGAGCGTCCCCCAGGAGCAAGCAAGTTGGCTAGATCTCGCGGCCCCGGCCGTCCCGTCCCCGTAGCTCCTGCTGGGCCTGGTTGGCTGTTTGCTGATTGGCCTTGTTACCTACGTTGCATGGATACTTGGATACGTATCGGATACGCGATACGGGGATATGCCCGATACGCCAATTTTCTGAAAACATGGATACGGGGATACGTTTATATATAGATATTACATATATTAATTATTAAAAATATTGAAAACAAAATAGAGCTTCTAGGTCAAAGCATGCCTCTATAGGATTATTCCTTTTGTTTTCATGCACTTGGTCCACTTTCATTAATTGGCAGTGGGATTTTCATGGGTTTGTTGTTCCAATCAGTGCATCGACTCTCTTTTGCTCACCTTTCAATTGAACAAGAACATTGATGGTCATGTTTTGGCATGAACTCACTCCCATGTTGGATATCTTCAAAAGGTGCGCCTTTACTATTGAGGAGATTTCATGCCGAACGAGGGGTTTCAGGTATCCAAAAAGTATCGCAGAAGTATCCTAGGAGTATCAAACATTATTTTCTTTTTTTCAAATCAAAAAATTGAGGGATACTTACGGGATACGTATCAGGCCGTATCGGGGCAGTATCCGAGCATCGGGGCAGTATCCGGCTGGATACGCGCACTTTCTGAAGTATCCGTGCAACGTAGCTTGTTACTAATGTACGCAGGCCACAACTCCAGGATGCTAAAATTGAGTGCGGTCACCACGCATACAACCAAACATAGCTACTGCATGAAATCACGATCGAGCGTGGTGGAGGCGGCAGCGGCAGCGAATAGGTCATTAGGGCACAGCAGGGTGGTACCAGCCGGCGGCGCGCGGCTGCCATGGGCCGGCGAGGTGGTGAACAGCGACTCAGCGAGGCCGTGAGGGTGAGCAGATCAGCGCATGGCGTCAAAGAGAAGATCGGATATTTGTATTATGTTGCTGACTTCCGTCGACTGAAATTGTATTAGATCAAATATTCAAATACATACTTATGTTCTCTAGTTTTAGTTCTGTACTTGTGCATTGCATTTATTCTAGTGCTCTCACATCGTTGAAAAACTAATTTATTTATTTCCTCTTGTGACTAGATATGGATATTTAAAGGAATTGATCTTGCTGAAATTAAGAAAGAATTTCAAAATATACCAAGAAGAATGCCTTTGCCAGTCAATAAAGCTTTATTATAGGTATGTATTCTTTCTAACTATCTTCACTTGTATAATTTGTTTTTATGATTATATTGCACTAGTTACAGATTCATGATTTATCTACGCTTTCTATTTTTGTAGACATCTTTATGCGTGTCTTAGTTAATAAAGATGATAAATTGGTGATTTGTAATCCATATAATCTTCATTTAGTGAGGTATTTTTTTACAAGTATTTACTTTTGGATTTCGGATGTATTTGCTGAATATAAATTATTCTAGTGAGCTCCTGCATCGTCGTAATATACATGATTTTCTTCTTTAAAAACAACGCCACACCTGAAAATTATTCCGCCATTGCTAGTAACAAAGCCGAATTTGAAGTTTCCTCATGCAGGGGTATTAAACTGGCTTGCATAAGGAAAATGTATTAATCTTAATTTGACTTCAGTCAGACAGCTCCTGGTCTGCACCACCTTGCTCCCCACGACCACTAGCAGTTGCACAAGACACAAAAATGAAGCAAAAATGTTATGTTCAACATATGTCGCACCTGCATCTAAGCAGATGAGACACGTTGGATGAAGTACGCGGTGGTTGTTTGCAAGGATGTCTGCACGGGCTTTGGCCGCGGTTCTAACCATCCTATTTAGACGCTGCACCATGGGCTCGTTTGTCGTTGCCGATGTCGATCGGTCGCCGCCCCGTGTCATGCTAGCAAATTGGCCCATAGGCTGTCTGCGCGACATAGACCTAGGGCCTCCAAGAAGCGTATGCCCATGGAGGAGACCAATGTTGAAGCCCATTAGCACGGTATGTTGCATAGATCCGGTGCTCGCAAGAAGCGCACGCCCGTGGAGGCGGCCAGCGCCGAAGCTTGTTAGCTCTGGTCGGTGCATAGATCTCATGCGTACAAGAGGCTCACCTCTATGCAGGTGGTCAACTTTGAAGTTCGTCAACTCTGCGAGCTGCACAAATCTAGTGTCTTTGAGAAATGCAAACTCGCAGATTGGCTCTCCACACGTCACGGATCCATTGTCCATGAGAAAGGCGAGCTCATTGTTGTGCCCAATCGGCTCTCTTCATTGCACAATTCTATTGCCTGCTTCTCGTGTAAGAGTGCCATGACAAGCAGAGTTGATGTTGTTGAGCAGGCTGGCACTCTTTGTTTGGCTTGATGCCGACGCTCCTAGCACTGACGAAGCGTTGAGAGGATTGGAAGCCACCGGGATCGGGCCATTGAGGACGCCACACTTAACGAGGGACTGTACGGGCACCTCCTGTCCCGGTAGTGCCAGAAATTGTGAAAATGGCAGGCTTGTGCAAGTGCACAGAGGCTGGATTGATATAGTAGGACGATTCGCCAAAACGAGTCAAGGTAGTAGTTGGCCTGAATCTCCGCCGATGCTCTAAAGTTGATGTCGTCGTTTGGGGCCGCAGAGTGTGACTGCGGGACTGGAAGGAGAAATGGCGGGAGCTTTGAGGCTGCATAGTCAAAGATGCTGAAATGTCGTTCCCTCCGGTGGCGCAGACCTCGGTCGATGCGCTTGCACCACACGGGACAACGTGGGGAGAAGCAGATCACAAGGACGCCATTGTCATTGTGGGTCGATACAATATGATCGGCGAGGAGGCTGGCAAGCTGAGAGCTCTGGACGGGGGAGACACCCATGCCGAAAGACCGAAGCGTGATGCACCACCTCTAAAAGGACCGAGATGGGCGTAGGATGCCCTTGAAGGGACTCGGCTACTTGTTTGCGCTCCTGCAGTAGCCGGAGCATTGGCGAGGAGGTAGCTTTAACATATTTGTTGGTCGGGCCGGGTTCTCCCCGGTGCCTCCGATGTTTGGTGGGCCTTCCGACCGTCTCATCTTCTCGTCTCTATTGCTTTGTTTCCCACACTACAAAAATATAATTAAGAACTCATTAGCTTCACAAACTCAAAAGTATTGCTATTCTGTTATTCTTCGCACCGGTCACGTGCACATAAGCTACCCAATGAAAGAAGCTGCTTTGCGTGAGTCATGTCTTTTGGCGGGAGGCAAATGCGTAAAGATTTAGAGGTGCTTTATTACGAATTGACATAGGCACCATTTATAGCCCTTGTTAAAGTGCTATTTTAGGAACAAAATCAATTCTCATATATCCAAATTAGTTGTCATCTATTCACGTACAAATATACGACAACGCAAACATTAATGTGCTACCAGTTATTCTCATTATGATGTTTTCACGAGTTTTAAATGCGACTATTTATTGCAGCGCATCCATATATGAATATTAATCAAATATTTCCTAATATATCTCTGTGCACTAATGAAACAATCATCAGGATCCACTCAAAAAATAATAACATAATTAGTGTATAAACCTGAGAATCATAGTGGAGCAAAACGGCAAGTCAAAGAAAAGTTTTCGTAAGACTCAAGACTAAAACATGTGAAATATCTTCCCAAGGGTTAAACCAAAGCAGCAAGGAGTAATTCTCATGTTTTAATCTTTCTTTGCCTTGCCGCTTTGCTCCAGTATGATTCTCAGGTTTATACGCTACTTATGTTTTATCGTCCTGCTGATCATTTCATTAGTTGACTGAGATATAATAGGGAATATTTGATTGATACGTATATAAGGATGTGTTGCAAATAAATAGTTGCATTTAAAGCTCGGCAAAATATTAGAACGAGAATAATTGGTAGGATATTAATGTTGGCGCTGTCGTTTAATTTGGATATGTGTGAATTGGTTTCGTTCCTCAAATACCGCTATTTCTGTTCGTAACAGAGCACATCTAAATCTTTGCGTATTTGTTTCCCGTTCAAAGATGTACCTCGTGCAAAACAACCTTTTTGGGTCGGGTAGGTTCTACGCACATGACCGGTGTGAAGAGTAACACAATAACAATACTCTTGAGTTTGTGAAGCTAATGAGTTCTTAATAGTAGTTTTTGTAGTGTGTGGGAAACAAAACAATCAAGACGAAAAGATGAGACGTCCGGGAGGCCCACTAAGCATTGGAGGCACCGAGACTCGACCTGACTAGGAATTATGGTCAACTACGTCCTCACCAATGCTCCGGCTATTGCAGGAGCACGAACAAGTAGCTAAGTCCCTCTGAGGACATCCTACACCTATCTCGGTCCTTTTAGAGATGGCGCATCGCGCTTTCGTCTTTCGTCCACATATGTCTCCCTTGCACAGAGCTTCCAGCTTCACGTCCCCTTGCCAGCCATGCCATGCCGATGTAGGGAAACAACGATGTCACTTGTGATCTGCTTCGGTGAAATGGTGTTTCCTCGTCTTCGTCTATGATGCCTCAGAGTGACCGCTGTTTCTCCTTCCAGACGCCACAACCACACTTCGGCCCGAGTGACGACTTCAACTATGGACCGTCGGTGCAAAATCATCCCAACTACTACCTTGGCTCCATTTTGGCGAATCGTCCTCTTGTGCCATGCCAACCTTTGTGCACTTGCACAAGCCACTCAATTTTCCAGTTTATGGCACGACCATGACGGGAGGTGCCCTTACAGTTCCCTGTGGAGCGTGAGGTCATTGGTGGCTTTATCCCAGTGGCTTCCAATTCTCTCAAGGCTTTGTCTGTGCTAGGAGCGTTGGGATCAAGCCGATCACAGAGTGTTGGCCTGCTCAACGGCATCAACTCCGCTTGTCATGTCATGCTTCCGCGAGAAACGGACAAAAAATTTGTGGAACGGAGAGAGCCGATTTGCCGCGACAATGAGCTAGCCTTTCTCATGGGCACCGGATCCATGTCTCGTGGAGAGCCGATCCGCCATGATGGCAAACTTGCATTTCTCGTAGACACGGGATTTGTGCAGCCCAGGGAGCGGACGGGCTTCTAAGTTGTCCGCCTGCATAGGGGTGCACTTCTTGTAGGCGCTATACCTATGCACAACCAACATAGCTGACGGGATTCGATGATGGTTGCCTCCACGGGCGTCCGCTACTTGCGGGCACCGGATCCGTACAAAGTACGGTGTCGATTGGCTTCAACATCGGTCTCCATGCGCATACACTTCTTGGAGGCCCAAGATTTGTGTCGTGTAGACAACCTACAAGCCTCCTTACTAGCACAACACGGGTGGGCGACGACAAATGAGCCCATGGTGCACCGCCTGAATAAGATTGTTAGAATCATGGAAAGACATCCTCACAGGTATCCACTACGAACTTCATCCATTGTGTCTCATCTGCTCAGAGGCAAGTGTGATACATGCTGAATACAACTTTTTTGCTTCATTTTTGTGTTCGGTGTAGGCTTAGTAGGACTAAAACCGAGTACATGATGTGCGGTTTCAGCACTACTAGGTGTGAGGAGGAGGAGGTTAGCCTTGATGGTCAGGTGGTACCCCGGAAGGACACCTTTCGGTATTTGGGGTCAATGCTGCAGGAGGATGGGGGTATTGATGAAGATGTGAACCATCGGATCAAAGCCGGATGGATGAAGTGGCGCCAAGCTTCTGGCATTCTCTGTGACAAGAGAGTGCCACAAAAGCTAAAAGGCAAGTTCTACAGGACGGCGGTTCGACCCGCAATGTTGTATGGCGCTGAGTGTTGGCCGACTAAAAGGCGACATGTTCAATAGTTAGGTGTGGCGGAGATGCGTATGTTGAGATGGATGTGTGGCCACACGAGGAAGGATCGAGTCCGGAATGATGATATACGAGATAGAGTTGGGATAGCACCAATTGAAGAGAAGCTTGTCCAACATCGTCTGAGATGGTTTGGGCATATCCAGGGCGGGCCTCCAGAAGCTCCAGTGCATAGCGGATGGCTAAAGCGTGCGGAGAATGTCAAGAGAGGGCGGGGTAGACCGAATTTGACATGGGAGGAGTCCGTTAAGAGAGACCTGAAGGATTTGGGTATCACCGAAGAGCTAGCTATGGACAGGGGTGCATGGAAGCTTGCTATCCATGTGCCAGAGCCATGAGTTGGTTGCGAGATCTTATGGGTTTCACCTCTAGCCTACCCCAACTTGCTTGGGACTAAAGGCTTTGTTGTTGTTGTTGTTGTTGTTGTTGTTTGTGTTCGGTGTAGCCGCTTGCGGTCATGAGTGGCAAGGTGGTGCAAACCAGGAGCTGCCTGGCTGGACCAGTTAGCGAAGGATATGAATCTTGCTGGTTGACGCCTATCTTTTGTCAGCCAGCGTGAAGAAAAAAATCTTAGATGTGTCTTTACTCTATTGGAGTATTATTTCAAATAAATGGTCACTAGAACAATATCACGTTTTACTGCAATTTATTGCTATATCAATATGTAAGATGGTTTTAATTTTATTAATTTGATGTTCATTGGTGAAATGTGATTATAGATATACCTTTTGGTTTTTCTTTCGAGTAGAATTATGTCATTTACCTTAAATGGATAAGGGGTCAAAGTTGGGCATTTTTGACCCTAAGGTTGTCTAGGAGCTTGTGTCTAATGGTGATAGTTCAGATGATAACAGTGAAGATGCAGAATTAGAAGTGCATCATTCAGTTAGCTTCCCTTGGTCTCGTGGTAAATTTCGACAATATTCATGATGGGGGGGTCGCACTAGCTGGTAACCTAGATGTGATGCACACGAGACAAAGTTGATTGATTAACCTGATTGGCTAACCTGAGCTCTGCCTGGTCACTTATTTTTGGGATTGGATATATTAGACGTTGGTTGGGGAAATAGAGGACCATCTGTGTTGCTGTGGGTGTGGTTCTCTGAGTCAAAGTGCTGCATTTGTTTGTATTGGATTGGGGTTTGCAGAAGAGAGGTGGGGGCTGGTGCCTGTTGTGGTTGCAGTTGTTTAGATTAGGGTGTTCTCAAGTGCTTGGTTAATTTGGTCCTCGCTTGGCTATGTCGTCGCAGGAATGGATAGGTCACATGGTTGAGGATCTATGCTTGTTCTGGTTGCAGTCCTGTGGATCAAGGTGTTGTTCTCGAGTGCTAGAGTAATTTGGCTATCCTGTCGGCTCCCAGCTTCCAGGTTCTAATTATATGTGGTTCCAGTCCTGTGGATCAACATGTTGTTCTTGGGCTAGATTAATTTGGTTATCCTATCGGCTCCCAGCTTCCATTATATGAGGACTTGGTGCTTTACTGTCGGTTGTTTTGTTCGGTTCTCTTGTTTTCTGATTCTTTGCTTCATGTGTTTCGCATGTTGATATGCTTGTCCTTGTTAGGTTGCGTCGCTTGTGGCTCTGGGGTTTCTTGTTCCTCTTTGATTATGATGTTTGTTGGCTGATTCTATTCCATCTTGCTTTTTCAGGACTGTATGTTGTTGGTTGGTCTGTGCTGTTCTTCTTTTATCGTTTATAGGTGGGACATGCTCTTTACCCTGCATTTTTGTATCCTTTTTAGGCTGTCGGTTTTCCATTCCGGGTATATAAATTCCTTCTATTGGATGCTTTGGTGGCCACAAAAGCTTAACACATGTTACATCGTGCTATTTGCTGAGGTAGATGTTTGACTCCTTTCATGTGTGATATAGAACATCCATATGAGATGAAGCAAAAAGGCAGAGACCAAATATAAGAGCTGAGGGATATGTGGAAGAGGGATGGGATGAGCTTGAGGCTTACGAGCCATTCAAATAATCAGACGTGCATGGTTTCTTGAATTTTCAATTGTTGAACCTGTTAACCTGAAGATTTTTTTTCTTCTTTGCGGCAAACTCCAGGGTAAAATATAAAACAGAATCTGTCACCTGAAGGCATTCTGTCGAGGCCTTGCTCAGAGGTTGGGTGAGTTGATTTATCTCCTCTGCATACTGATGGATGCTAATAAATAAGCTAGATCTATGAATAGTTTAGTCGCCAGTAGATGAGCTGATGAACAATAGCATGTAGTAATGGTAGGTATGATTTGGTTCCAAGTAGTGGTTACATAATGACATATCTAGGATGGACCTTTAGCTACTGAGGCCTGAAAATAGAAAGGTAACAAAAAGAATCTCATTTTATTTGGATTTTTTTAAAATTGCAGCCCATAAGTAGCACTATTAGTTCCTTGGTTGTCATTTGCTAGAATTTCTTGCTTTTGAAAGGAATTTAGAAGGATCTTAAGGAAGTACATTCAGTTATTTGTCTTGCTGTTCCTTACCAAAGCAGCAACCTTCTATTGCTGTTTCATGTCGTGCTCTTCTTAATTTCTTATCAATGAAAAGACAGCTCAAATGAATGTCTCTTGTGAGTTATTACTTGAATGTCTATGAAACAGCAAGCTTTCAGTATCCTAGGATTTTGCTACCAATCATTGTTTTTTTGGGTGACAAACCAATCATTGATTCTTACTTAAATAGTTAAATGCTTGCATGATATTATTCGTTCACCATATTGCACTTGGTGAGACCATTTATCATGAATCTATATTTTTCCATCTTCAGAGTGTGCCTTCATTTGTGCAAAAAAATCAGTATGGGTAAATATTACTTTCACTTTGCATAGTAGTATAACCAGGTCTGTTGAACTGTACATTTTCTGTATGTTATCATGTTTTTGTTTGAAAGCAAGCTAATTGGAAGGCGGTGTTTATTTGCATGAATGCCTTGCCATTTTGCTGGAAGTTACTTGATGCATGAGGTGCTCTTTATAATTTGCATGTGAGAGAGGATTAGTGAGGACCCAAATGTGTAGTGATTCTTTAGACAAAAGCCGAAAAGGGTCTGATTGTTGTGTCTGTTCAGTGTCCACCGTCCACAAATGGTTCTATTTAAATTGGAGTATGTAGTTCATTTTAGCCGATGAACTTGCTGGATCACCTCCATTGCAGGAGTTTAGCTGATATGTATTGTATGCAGATGATTACGAGCAAGATGCAAGGACACAAAAAGCTTGGGATGCAGAAAGGTTAGAGGCGAGCTGCCGCTAGCGCACGGTGGCGTGTTGCATCTCCCATCGGTGCTTGCGACAGGAGAACTACATCCCTGGCCTATTCATCTATGCCTCAGCTGCTGCCTCTCCAAGTAATGCCAAACCTATAGGCTATAACAGGTTCAGGAGGTGTATGGATGCCGACATTCAGACTGGTCAGCTAAGAGGTTAGAATTACCCAAATTTCCTCTTATATATAATAGTATAATACCGCAGTGGTAGCCTCTCCTGTTATTTTCTTGTCCAAAAAAGTGTGATACTAACATTTTCACTACAGTTTTATCTTACTGTTAGAAAAACAGATGATTCCTATGCTATACAACTTTACCGCATGCTCTTTACTGCATGCATACCCGATCCTCTGTTTCCTCTGTTCTCTTGGTTGGCTTTGCAGACCAGGACATGGAATCTGGAGAGGTCATTGGTCATCAGCTGGTCCATCATGAGGTATGTCACTGAGATCATGCATGCTCCTTATAAGCTGGGGATAAAAGTTCTCAAGATTATCATCTAGCCGCGAGACGCCACTTTTACTGTTAGAATAACTTAAAATCTCCTCTTCAAATAATGCAATGCAAGGTTGATTTTGACATGTAGATGTTGATGTCCCAAGCTGAATTTCAAGATACTCGTGGCAGCAATCCCACAAAAATGTTGTGGTTTAATTCGCTATACCGCTAGAATTACGCGAGGTATGCGTGTATCATCGGGGTGGTGCTGAGTCAACTAAAAGTCAGAGGCGCTAATATGTGTGCATTACCTACTGTTGTACTTCCTCCGTTCCTAAATGTAAGTCTTTGTAGAGATTTCACTATGGACTACATACGGAGCAAAATGAGTGAATCTACACTCAAAATGCATCTATATACATCCGTATGTGGTTTATAGTGGAATCTCTACAAAGACTTATATTTAGGAACGGAGGGAGTATATTTTTCAATCATGCACTCTGTTCTCTTAATGATTAAGTGCGAACGAAATGGATGAGGGCAATAATGTTCATGTGCTAGAACAGAACTCTGGAAACTTGAATGGAAAGAACCTTTAAAGCAGGGGATTACCGAGAAATTATGTTGCATATTGTTGTTATAAGTCCTATAGGTTGCCAAAGTGATGGCATATGGTCCATGGTCTCTTAAGATGCGCTTATCCAGATTATCTCATCACTTGATTGATATAAACAAATGGTAAATTCTGTAGCTTTCTATAATGGTGGTGCACGGCTGCAGGCCAAAATTGAGCATGTTAATGTGTCAGGCATTCTGAGATCAATGACATGTTAATCTGGAAATAAATGAAAATAGCACCAAGCTTCTTAACATGGACATTCTCGACAGCTAGGTAATTATATAAAATATAATTATCTATATATACCGAAGTTTATGTATGTATGTATGTCCAATTTATCCATTAACAATTTAGTACATCCTTGGTCCTCATGGTGCTGGCACTGAAGTATATGATTCTACTTCTCATTGATGCAACTGATGTACTGCCACACAAGGACAAATACTTTAGCGGTGTACTATAGGGAAAACATGATTCTTCCATCCTGAGACTCGGTGGTTGTTTTCAGAGAACTGCAGCTATTTTCTTATGCTTGCCTTGAATGGCATACTTCAATTCCACGTGCCTAAGAATAATTGAGTTGACCAAACCGGTTTTCCAAGTCTGTAACCCAGGTAACTAATTCTGGAACAGAGGAAGTTAGTAACTGGGACTTACAAACACATTATCACCTCTTGCTTACGTAAAAAGTACTCTACTCTTTGGAGGTGTTTGTTTTGGAACTTTGTAACGTTATTCATTCACAGCGGTATCAAATGACGCTTAATCTTGTTTGGTTAGTTTGGGCTGTAATCACATAAATACCACGGTATCAATTACCGATCCAGTGCAAATCTGATTCCGCTCAAAATCGTGTGTTAACAGAAACTGGAGCGACCCTCTCGCTGCTCTCCTAAAACTGTTACCACGTCCATAGCACAGCCCCATGGAGTTTGGCGGCGGCTCAACGTGGCGGCTGACAAGGCCACGGTCGCCGGTAGAGACTGGAGCATGCTGGTATAGCGTCCAGTGCTGACGATCACCACGACGGTGCGTGCCACCACGCCCACAGCCAGCTTCGGCTGCTGGCTTCAACAGCACATCATCCAGCTGATCGAGGCTGGAATTCTCGTCGTCATCGTCGGCGGCACTCTGAGCGAGGGTGGGGGCTGGGACGCAAGGCCGAGGGAGGGGATGGCGAGGATCTTGGAGACGAGGCAGTTTATGTGCTGGCCAGGGAGCTCTGGTCGGCAGCATCAAAGGCGGCAATGACACCAATGGTTTTTATTTTCAAAAAGAAGAACCCAAAAGGAGAACCCCGGCATGCGGTTTATGTGCTGGCCTGGGAGCTCTGGTTGGCAGCGTCAAAGGCGGCAATGACACCGATGGGTTTTTTTTCCAAAAAGGAGAACCCCGGCCTCTGCACACAACTATATTATTAAAAAATCAGGTTCGAAACAAGGTCTTAAAAAGTCTTACAAATATATAAAAACATCGGAAATGTTAACGCCCACACGTGTGGACGTTTGCACATCGCCCACACGCCTCCATCACCACTCATTTTGCCACGTATGAATAGATGACATCAGCAGAATTTTTTTTGGTTTTCGGCTTAAAAATGTTGTATCTCCTAAATAAAAAAGCAAACTAAAAATCCGTTTTCACCATTAAATCCGTCTCGACGAGATCTTCAAAACTAGACCCCATGTTGATATGTTTCCACGAAAAAAAATTTTGCCAGAAGTTGCCACGATGTTTACACTGCAGTTGCCATAGGGCTTAAACTAAAGTTGCCATGTGGCAATTTTAGTTTGTAGATCATGGCAATTTTAGTATTTTGATGATGGCAACTCCAGTACTTTGACCATGAAAATTATTTTTTGTATGAACCATGGCAATTTTACGTGCATGTATCATGGCAATTTTAGTTTATGGTTCATGGCAAGTCTAGTTTCTTAATTCCCGTTTTATAAATGTCAAAATTTATTTTTAAATGTAGAAGAAAATAGCTAAAACATATCATGGCAACTTTAGAGTAAACATCATGGCAATTCATATGCAATAGACATGGCAACTTTTGATCCAATTTTTTTTTCATCAAAACATATCAACATGTGATCTAGTTTTGAAGATCTCATCGCGAGGGATTTAATGGTGAAAACGGATTTTCAATTGATTTTTCGTTTAAGAGATAAAACATTTTAAAAACTGAAAATCCAAAAAGATTCCTGCATGCATGCATGCGATGATGTGGCAATCTGTTTACATTAGAGACGTGTGGTGCGTCTCCCTTCCTGCCACATGTGTGGCAGTTAGCGCGACCCAAAAACATGAAAAAGCCACAACAGGCTAAAACAGGCTAAGATGTATTAAAGACGCCGATGGGTGAACCAAACAAATTCTCAATTTTCTCCATTCGCTTTAGGCTGGTTGTAATGAGAAGTATCATATACTAGTATCGTGCATACAATACTAGTCTATGATACTACTTCCGTAATGCATAGTATCATAAGTTAGGCCCTGTTTGGTTCTTTAATCCTAAGACTTTTTCTAGTCTCAACTAAAAAGTCCCTGGTCCCTAAAAAGTTTCTTATTTGTTTTCAAGGACTAAAAAGTCCCTAGTCCATCCCTAAAGGTTATTAAATGATCATGTTATCCCTAGTATACAAAAACAACCAAACAACACCATAGGACGGCGGGGCCATAGATGCAGGGAGGAGCATTGTTGGAAAAGTCTCAAAAAGACTCTCCTTGAGAGTCTTTCTCATTTAGTCCCAAAAAGCAACTTTTAGTCCCTAGTAGTCCCTCCCGTTTGGTTAAAAAGTCTCTAAGAGGGACTTTTTCTAGTCCTTACTGTAAAGAACAGTGCAATGAACAGTAATCACTGATATTGATTGATTGCGATGATGTACAAATATATACCTCCTGAAGAGGCGCATCACGCAGACGCGATGGTTACAATAGGCACGATTGGAACGACGCGTCCGTTGCTAATAGGATGCGATCGCTCGGGAGCGAAACCGACTGTCCGTTCCACAAACAGAGATTCTATTAATTAAACTAATTAATTAAATCCTAACACTCCCCCTAATCTCTGCTTCAATTATTCTTGTAAACATCATCATCAACATCTTGATCATCATCATTCTGATTAGTCTCCTCCAAAAACCCTGTAGGAAAAATATGAGGAGATATATACAATATGCCATCAAAAACTCCTTCCAAAAACCCAGTGGGAAAATAAGGAGAAACCGACATATCACAATGCATGCATTACTATTGCCTCATTAAAAACCTTCCATAAGAAACCATTTAGGAAAACTTATACAGGAAAAGAGTGCAATATTAAAGATCCGAGGATCACAAACAGATTATCATTCAGGGAGACACTCCCCCTGAACTTTGCAAATCCCGAAGTCGTTTCATACCAATTCCATTGATGTACTTCTCAAATAAAGAACTTGGTAATGATTTTGTAAACAAATCAGCAAGATTATTACATGACTTCGTTTGCAAAATATTTATCTCCCCGGTCTGCTGTAACTCATGGGGATAAAATAACTTAGGAGAAAAATGCTTTGTAATATTACTCTTTATATAACCTGTTTGCATCTGTGTAATACATGCAGCATTATCTTCATAGATAATAGTAGGTGATTCCAATGATCCAATCCCACTTAAACTTTCAATAGAGTTCATCATTCTGCGAAGCCATGCACATTCACATAAATGCTTCAAACAAAGCAATAATTTCAGAATGATTCGTGGATGTAGCCACCAGAGTTTGTTTTGTCGACTTCCAAGCAAAGGCCGTACCTCCACTCAAGAAAACAAAACCAGTCTGTGATCTGGCATTATGGGGATCCGATAGGTATCCAGCATCACAATATCCCACCATGGTCTTATCTTGATTTTTCCGATAGAACAAACCAAGATCTTTGGTGCCTTGAAGATATCTGAAAATGTTCTTCACACCAACCCAATGCCTCTTTGTTGGCGATGCACTGAATCTAGCCAATAAATTTACTGCAAATGATATATCAGGCCTGGTGCAGTTTGCTAGATACATTAGTGCTCCAATAGCACTGAGGTAAGGAAACTCAGGTCCTAATACCTCTTCATCATCACCCTTAGGTCTAAATGGGTCTTTATCTCTATCAAGAGATCTAACAACCATTGGTGTTTTCGATGGATATGCTTTATCCATATTAAATTTCTCAAGAATCTTTTGGATATAAGCAGACTGATGAACAAGTATTCCTGAAGGAAGATGTTCAAGTTGTAAGCCCAAACAAAATTTAGTCTTACCCAGATCTTTCATCTCAAACTCTGTCTTAAGATGATTACTTGCCTCATGTATTTCTTGTGTAGTCCCAATGATATTCAAATCATCCACATACACAGAAATAATGCAAAATCCATTCTTAGATTTCTTAATAAACACACATGGGCAATCATTATTATTTGAGTAACCCTTCTGAAGAAGGAATATACTCAATCGGTTATACCACATTCTTCCCGACTGCTTCAAGCCATACAATGACTTCTGAAGCTTTACGCAATACATGTTGCGATTAGCCTTTGGATTCGGAAGCTTCATTCCCTCAGGAACTTTCATATAAATATCTGAATCCAGTGACCCATATAAATATGCAGTCACAACATCCATCAGTTGGATAGACAAATTCATTTTCACTGCCAGTGATATTAAATATCGGAACGTTGTTCCACTCATAACAGGAGAATATGTTTCATCATAATCGATGTCGGGTCTCTGCGTGAACCCCTGTGCTACAAGCCTTGCCTTATATCTCACCACCTCATTGTTCTCGTTCCTCTTACGAACGAAAACCCATTTTGCTCCCACAGGGAACACATGCTGAGGAGTGGGTATTACTGCAGTGAATACTCCTCTTTTTATGAGCGAGCGCAATTCGTCCTCAATTGCTGCCTTCCATTTGGACCAGTCTGAGCGCTTCATGCACTCTGCCATGGACTTAGGTTCTCGATCCAAATCAAGGCCTTCTGCAATTCTAGAGGCGAAATAAATGTCGACAACTGTAGTCTTTCTATTGTATGATTCTCCTGAATCAATATAATTAATGGATATCTCATCAATACCTTTTGATCCTTCGTGATTTCCCTCAACAATTGGATCAAGGTCTTCCGATGTCCCAACACCAAAATTTGTGTGCACACTCGTGTTGGGTTCTGGATGTCCAACATCCTTCAGGTGTCCTTCAACCCTAGGTTGAATATCAACATTTTGTTGACTTGCATTAACTATTTGAGGATTCCTCATTCCCCTTGGACGCTTTTGCAAAGTCTTGTCCTTTGTGTTCAGATTCCTCCCCCTCTTAGGTGGCTGAGTAGATCTATGGGTCACATCCACTCTCTCTGGCACATTCATAGCGGGAACATTTGATTTTGTGACACCTTTATAATCAGTAAATGCATCTGGCAGATTATTTGCAATATTTTGCAAATTTATAATCTTCTGAACCTCCAGTTCAGACTCATTCATACGTGGATCTAAGGACTGGATGCCTTTCACATCCCAATCTATTTCTCGGCATTCTTTGTGGTTATTTTCTCCCCCTAATGCTGGGAAATTGTCCTCATCAAAAATGCAATCAGCGTACCGGGCTGTAAACAAATCCCCTGTCAGGGGTTCCAGGTACTTAATAATTGACGGAGAATTGTACCCCACATAGATCCCCATTCGTCTATGAGGGCCCATTGATGTACGCTGCGGTGGTGAGATCGGTACATATACCGCGCAACCGAATTGCCGCAGATGGGAAATACTTGGCTGGTTTCCACGTACTAACTGCAACGGGGAGACCGTATGATATGTAGTTGGTCGAATTTGTATCAATTCTACAGCATGTAAAACTGCATGACCCCAACATGAAGCTGGAAGATTACTATTCTGCAGGAGCGGTCTTGCTATCAACTTGATCCTCTTGATAAGTGATTCCGCAAGACCATTCTGGGTATGTACATAAGGTACTGAGTGCTCCACAGAAATGCCCAAAGCTAGGCAGTAATCATTAAATGCTCGTGAACTAAATTCCGCGGCATTATCCATTCTGATGGTTTTTATCCTATGCTCAGGATGACTTGCTCTCAATTTAATGATTTGAGCAATTAGCTTTGCAAAAGCATGGTTCCTTGTTGACAGTAGACACACATTTGACCATCTCATTGATGCATCAATTATGACCATGAAATATCTGAATGGTCCAGATAACGGTTGTATTGGACCACAAATATCTCCTTGAATGCGTTCAAGGAATTTAAGCGGCTCATCCTTTAATTTCACATAAGATGGCCTTGTGATCAATTTCCCAGTTGCACATGTTGTGCATACAAATTCCGATGATTTTGGGAACTTTCTATCCGTTATGTTGTGTCCAACAGAACCATCAATAATTTTTCTCATCATCCCAATAGCAGGATGACCCAGGCGACCATGCCAAATCTTGAACTTATCAAGATTCTGAAAAACTATCTTGTACGCCAAATGTGTCTCTGGTTTAATGTATGTATAATACAACCCAGAAGATAGAGAAGGCAAATTCTCAAGGACTTCCTTTTGAAATCCCCTTTGCTGAGTTATGAGTAGGCATTCAGTCCCACTCTCTTCATTAGTTTTCACATGGAAACCATTTTTGCGGATATCCTTAAAACTCAGCAAGGTACGAGTAGAATCTGGATACAGTAGAGCATCCGAGATTACCAATTTAGTACCCATAGGGAGTGTAATTGTAGCTTGACCAGAACCAACAATTACTGTGTCTCGACCAGCAATTGTCATGACACTTCCATTACTCTTCTTGAGTGTTTGGAAATACTTCATCTCCCTAAGTATCGTGTTAGTAGATCCACTATCCACTAAACACATTTCCTCCTCCATTGTATTATTCCTTGAAGTTCTATAGAGTAAAAGAACAAAGTTGAGTATATAATCAAACTCTTATAGAATCAATACATACATTACAAACTATATATGTCTTGTACTTATTACAAGCCCTATGTCACACGACATAGCAAACACATTATGTCTAAGGACATAACTTATTTTACAACACATGTAATATGTCTAATAACATCATTACAATACTTAGACAAATGAGACTAAATCTGGTCTCCATATATGTCAGTAGACCCAAATTCCACTAGCATGTCATCGACATCTAGTATTGGATCTTCCACTTGCTGATTCTGCTCCTGGTTGTCCACGTTCGGAGAATCCTCTCGAGAACCATCAACCGTAGGGGTACCATCTTCATTGCCAGTGAAGTGTGCTTCATACTGGTTCCCCTGAGCCTTCTTGCCCTTTCCAAGTGACTGTTGGTACAATTCCACCAAATGCTTCGAAGTGTCACACTTCTTTGCAATATGTTCCTTACAACCACATCTGAAGCAACCAGTGTTGCTAGCCCTTTCATTCTTCTTGAAAGAACCTTTGCCCTTTTGGACTCCATACTTATTCTGCTTCTCATTACGCTTCCACTTTCCATTGAATGTCCTACGGTTCTTTTTGGAACCATTGAACTTTTGAGTATTCTTAGAGTTGAAGTGTGATTCAGGCAGAGGCATTGTTCATGTTGGACGAGCCAAATTGTTCTTCTCAAGAAGCTCATTGTGCTTCTCTGCCTGCAGCGAGTAAATCAACTCAGAATACTTCTTATACTTTTGCTGACGATACTATTCAGAAAGTATCCTCATAGAAGGATGGAAAGTAGAAAGTGTCTTTTCAATAAGATCAGCATCAGAAACTGCACTATTGCAGAATCTCAGCTTGGAGTTGATCTTATGAACAGCAGAATTGTATGCAGCTACAGACTTAAAGTCTTGGAATCGGACTAGCGCCCATTCCCGTTGCGCTTCAGGCAACATCACCACCTTTTGTTGATCATACCTCTCCTTTAAGGAGTTCCAGAGTGTCAGAGGGCTCTCCTCCATCAGATACTCTGTCTTTAGGTCAGGGTGAAGATGATGTCGAATGAAGTGCAATGCTGAATACCTTATTATGTCTGTTACAGATGAAGTCCCTTAGGCAGGTGTGGTTATAGCGGAATTGAGTCCCTTGGCCGTCAAATTGATTTTGACATCCATTGCCCATGTCAAATAGTTAGAACCATCGACGACAAGTTCAGCAAACTCTTTTTTAGATATGTCAGCCATATCCTGCATGCAATCATCATGCTTATTAATTTACTCTCATAGCAAATTAATTGTGTTGTAAATAAAACAATGCATGTATATAGATCAACATATAGCAATAGCCAAATTGCCGTAACACATACGTTGACATACATTGTACTTGTACAATACAGCAATATACACTAATTACTCACTAATACAATATAGTAATTTACACAAATTACTAAATAACTAGTCACAACTTCAAACTGCTAGTCAAAGAACTAAACAGAGAAAGAAAAACGAAAAAAATGGTCCTGGGTCGCAACAGATAGACCCAAACCAGTAGCACATCCCACTGCTACAGTATTGCTTTTTCGGCTCGGAACAGATGCCTGGGTCGAAGCCCATCTGGCCTTTCGGCCCAACAGCCCGGCGCTGCTTTATTCGCTGCATAAATGGGGTCGACGGTTAGGGTTTACCCACCGCCCCCGATCCCCATCCGACGCGGCGCCACCTCCTCTGTTCCGGCCGCCATGCCGTACGCGCGCTCACCGGCGAGCCGCCGGCGGCGAAGGGGCCAAATCCTCCTCGTCCGATGAGGGGGTGTAGTCGATGCCGTTCGGGAGGTTGGCTGTGAGCCCGAGCGTCGCCGGATCCCACGCTCCTGGACGCCGTCCAGGACGGCGGTCGACGGCAGCGACCGAGCGCCCGAAAAGAAGACGGCGGCTCGCGCCGGTGTCGGGCGGACCCGCGCTGCTGCTCGTGCCAGCGACGTCCGTAGCGGGTGTCCCTCCTGTGCCGAAGAGGAAGATGCGCTGCTCGCCGGGAGGAGCAGGGGAGCGGCCGAACGCCCATGGGGCGCTGCTTGTCCCCTCGGCGTCCACTCCAACCCCTGGACCGGCGCTGCCACTTGCTCCGACAGTGGTGACCGCGCCCGCGGTGGCCATGGTGCGTCCTGGAGTCGGGATGAAGACGAGGCCGTCGCCCCCGGCGCCGGCGACGCGCGTCGGTGCCGGGCTGTAGCCGCGTGCAGGTACGTCGACGACGATCTCCCGCTCCTCCTCCTCTGCCGGCATTGGTGACGGCAGGCGTGTGCCACTGGAGCGAGCGGGGCACGGGCCATATCCGTGCACACGGCACCACCGTGGTGCTGATGGAGCGGCAACTGCAGGCTCTGGTACGCCCATCCCGGCGTTCTGGGGAGGTGGAGGGGCACTCGGTCCGGCGACAAGCCCTGGGTCCAGACCCTGGCGGTTGTCAACCGGCGTGGCCGGGCGTCGGTTCACCGGCATGGCATGACGACGGCGTCCAGCGGCCGCGTGATGGCGGCGTCCAACAGCGAAGTTCTGGCGGCGGTTAATGCCAAGCCCAGATACTTGTGGTGGTGCGCCCCATCGATGGCGGACGAACCGGCGGCGCTGCTCGGCAAGGAAGTGACGGCGACCTTCTTCCCAGAGAAGACCAAGGAGAAGGGAGGCGAGGGACGGCATCCTCACCGTTCCATATTCTTCTTCGATGAGTTCTGGCCTGTCGCTCTCGCTGGAGAGAAGTGCGTGATAACGTGTAAAGAACAGTGCAATGAACAGTAATCACTGATATTGATTGATTGCGATGATGTACAAATATATACCTCCTGAAGAGGCGCATCGCGCAGACGCGATGGTTACAATAGGCACGATTGGAACGACGCGTCCGTTGCTAATAGGATGCGATCGTTCGGGAGCGAAACCGACTGTCCGTTCCACAAACAGAGATTCTATTAATTAAACTAATTAATTAAATCCTAACACCTACATCAAAAAGTCTTTGGAAACAAACACCCCCTTAGTATCTTAGGGTGCCTTGGGGCATGTACAATGGTGGCATATGGATACATATGCCTCATGACAAAAAGTAATTTGAAGCACCTACATTAATTTTTTCTCTCCAATGCAAGCTATCACTAGTGGGCCTCATTAAGAAATAGAAAATAAAGACTCTAGTACACATGCATCTCTACTTTTTACTCCAACTTTTTCAGCTTTTGTCATTGGACCAAATTTTTTCTCTTCAAGCACCCGTCTCCTGAAGAGGATCCCGCTTCCCTGTGCGAACCTACTTTACGTCATATCCGATCCTACATGGCATGCGAAGCATCACCTTGAGGCTATGCATTGTACATGCCCTTATTAATTGCCATGCATGACACAAACTAATACAACATTTAATATGATACGGTATCATAATATGATACTACATCCTCTCTTTTCTCATTTAATTGTGTGCCACATCATCTAAAAAGTCTAGTTAACATACATGATACCACTTATGATACTCTCATTACGACCAGCCTTATAGTAAACGGTGAAACTCGATTGCGTTTGCGTTACCTTCCGTGAACCAAACACCTCAGTCCTACGTATGCTCCTTAATCTGTGCATCTTTCTAGAGAAGACATCTTGTCATTTGTCAAAGCTTTGCCTCGGAGTCGGCAGCTTGCAGGGCACGCACACTCAGCGTTGCAAAATTCAAAATTTCTAATCAGCCGGTGATGCTGCCGAAATATAACACACACACACACAGGCACGACAGGAGGCCTCCAGGGTCAGCTGCCAACCCGGCGCGATGCGCGGCGAGAACACAAAACGGTGCCCCGCCGCCCCGATGGAGCGTCGCAGTAAAAACTCGCGCGCCAGACGAGTACTGTCTCACGCCGATGGATGGAGTACCCCTCTTGCTCGGTGCTACGTAACATGCTACAGCGGGCTACTGAAAAGGGTCCCCCTCTTGCTCGCTCTTTGTCAAACATTGCCGGTCCCGAGCCCCATTTCTACACACCGAGCGTGGCCGTGGTGACTGGCGTGCTCCTCCGCACCGATACTAGCTATAAATACACGCACGCACATCCAGCCATTGGAGGAGGTTCCATTCCATTCTGTTCAGCCTCGTAGCCCCGCTCACTCACCGGCCCCAGCTTCCCTTCTTCTTCGTCTTCTTCTTCTTGGCGGCTCATTTGGTCTCCGTGCTGAACCAGATGGCGGTAAGTGTGCTGTGAGCTAGGGAAAGCCTCCATGCCAGCAACTTCACCCAGAATCGGAGTCCTCATTATCGTTTGGTCTTGCTTGCAGAAGGCGAGGAGGCGTCGCGTGCCGGCGTTCGGGGAGTGGAACTACAACTACCACCACGACGAGCCGGAGGCGACAGCGGCACTTCCGCCGACCGTTGTTGCACCGGCCGCGTGGTACGCCACGCCGGAGCCGGAGGCCTGCAGCGACGTGTGGTTCAGGTACTCGCCTCCCCCGCGCAAACCCACGCCCAAGAAGCAGGCGAGGAGGCGGCCCGAGGGCGACGTGTCCCGGGAGCGTTCCAAGGCGTCCTGGGACGCCGCCGCGGCCAAGAGCGGCGACTCCAGGCGGGTGGTGCAGCCGGTCGACGGGGACCTGTACCGGGTGCCGCCGCCGGAGCTCGCCCCCCACCGGCGGCCAACGGAGGTACGTACGGCCGCCAAGAAAGAAAGAATGTTTCTCTTTTATTTTTGTCGTGATTGTTGGAGCTGACCGCTCTTTGTTTGAATGCGCTTTGAATGCAGAAGTGGAGCCTGTGGATGGGATGCCTGGGCCTCAGCTCATGCGTCGACTGAACCCAACATGTCCTCATGATCGATGGGATGCTGCGTGCGTCTTCATCGGCAGTGTTTAATTGTCCTTTCTGTTGCATATACACCAGTACTGTCCAGTTGGTAACATAGATGGTTTTAGAACCTCGCAGTAATTTTTATTATGTTCATGTGCTTTGTACTTCCGGTGAAATTTGATAATAATATATCTAAATCATTTTTCGCAAAGAAAAAGATGTATAGTTCTGCCTCTCTCCGAGTGCATGCGCTTTCTTGGCTTGTGGTACGATGGGAGTACTGGCAACACTAGCCGTGTAATTAACATTCGTGGTAACAATCTATCTTCATTTTGTGTAATGTGGCAACATCTCGTCTTGTGCTAGCAGTACGTTTGTTGCCTGAAGTCATTTCTGATCAATTTTGATGTGCAAGCGAGTTTATTGGGGGTGTTTGTCGTCATTCACTTCAGAGATTCAGAGATGGCGACTGATAGACGGGCACGTACTGCAGCCCACCGTTCTGCTGCATGAGGAGCAGTTCGTGTGGGCCCGTCAAGTCTGGTGAATCTGGTACGCGCATTGATTACGGCGGTTGGGCAATAATTGCTGTGAACGCACTGGTTTCCTCGCGCGTGCAGCCGTGTCATTCAACTCGATCGGCCAAGCCATGCGCGCGCGCACACACACTGTCGCAGCCGTGTGTGTCCACCGCAGTGAGTAGAGTAAATTGCAAGTATCACAATTGGGGCATTGGAAGCAGATTGGTATCAAGTTTGATAATTTTTACATGTCAGTATCAAGTCTGGGGCTAGACGTTACAAAAAGGTCTAAATTATGTATAAACGCGTATTGACAGTGTATCTGACCGGCGGGGCCCGCCTGTCAGCTGCCGACGTGGCAAATTTTTTTTGCAGAACCCCCCCGCACGGCGGCCCCGGTCTGGATCGAGGGGAGGATCCCCTCGAGCCCGAGCTCCTCTCGCATCACCGCCGCCCCTGCTCGCACCGGAGCTGCCCCTGCTCGCGCCGCCACGGCCTCTGCTCGCGCCGTGGCCTCTCCCCTCTCCGCTGCAGCAGCTCCACCGGGCAGAGCGCGTCCCTCCGTGCTCTCCCTGACGGACTCGGCCACCCCTGCGCTCCCGAGCGTGACGCCCACCCTGTCGGCCGGCGCCACGGCACAGTACGCCTCCGTGTTTCCCGCCCGGACCACGGGCCCCGCGTCGGCCAGCGCGACACGGGCGAAGCGCGCTCCGGCGAAGAGTAGCTCCGCGTCGAGCGGCGCCGTGTGCTCGGCGCGCCTGAGCCTGTGGTGGTTGTGTAGGGCGACGGCGAGCGAGACGTCGTAGGCGAGCGCGGTGGCCGTGGCGTTTCTGTCGGCGAGGGCGAGGCGGGCGAGGGCCGGGTCCTCGACGGTGACGCCGAGGGGCGGGCGGTAGATGTGATGACGGGCGAGCAGCGTGACCCTGACGGCAAGGGCGACGAAGGCGACGAGCGCGCAGGCGACGGGTGAGCGCCTTGCCGCCGATGGCGTCCAGGAAGAAGGCGCAGCAGCAGGCGTGAGGGGCTTGAGGGGCTCCTTCCCTCGATCCAGATCGAGCGCCGCCGCGTGTGAGGACGAAGGAGGTGCGGGGGGGTTTCTGCAAAAAAAAAAGCCAATCGGCAGCTGACATGCAAGCCCCGCCGGTCAGATACACCGTCAATACGCGTTTATACGTGATTTAGACCTTTTTGTAACGTCTAGCCCCAGACTTGGTACTGACACGTAAAAATTATGAAACTTGGTACCAATCTGCTTTCAATGCCCCAATTGTGATACTTCTGTGCAATTTACTCCAGCGAGTGAGAGTAACTATTACGGCATGTGTCTGCTTTTGGCATACATAATAAAATCGAGCGATGCCTGAAGTCACAAATCCGTACGACGACTGAGCGAGCTCGAGGTCGAGCGAAGACCTGTGGGTATACCTAGGCATACCCTGGGCCGGGCCTGGCCTAGCCAAGCCCGACGCAAAAAACCCAGGCCCAGGCCCGGCCATCGGGCCTATTTTTTGGGCCCAAGCCCAGCCCGAACATGTAAAAGCCTGTCGGGCTTCGGGCCGGCCCAACCCGACCTTCAAAAAACCGCAAATACCATGGGCCCGGGCCCCGCCCGGCCCGGTCTTTGGGCTCAAAATCTAGGCCGTAGCCCGGCCCAGGGGCCCGACGCGGCCGGGCCGGGCCGGGCTTCCCATGGCCAGGTATACCTGTAGGTGTGGGTTTGTAGTAGTAGTAGTAGTAGTACAAGAACAGAACCGCAACGATAACTCGGACCTACCGCCCCGGTCTACTAGCTAGGTGCAACAGCGGATCCTTCTTCGAAAAACATGTCGTGCATTTTCCCTTCTCGTTGAGTGGCCAAATTTTGGCTCAAAGTTCAAACAAAACAAGGCTTGGGGTTTTTCACGGGGAATGTTGCCCTGCCCTCCAGGTTTCATGCATATCTTATCGGACAAGCCTGCCGAGGAGACTGCCCTCGTAAATTTAACAATTTTGATCTCTGGATGAAATCATTTCACAGAATGAACTGCTCCTAAAAAATTTCACTCGGCTAACCGTTTTGAGTGGCGCTGACATGAAGGCACCACACCCTACGGTGCATGTGCAGCGCCTAGCCCGTAGGCGCTGCTCACCCTATGCAAAACCAAACTGAAAACCAAAAACCAAGCAAAAAAACCAAACTGAACCAAAAAATCAGTGTTTTCAGGTTTCAGGTTCAGTTTCAGTTTCCAAATCTGGAAACCATTTAACAATTGGTTTTTTCGGTTAAAAACCGATGGTTTTTGGTTAAACCGAAACAAGCTTCGTTGTGTGTTAAACAACCAACTACCTGAGTTGATCCCTCCCATCGCCCTCCTTTTATAGCCATCACGCATCTCCTTGCTGCTGGCTCCGCGAGGTGGTACTAAGGGGCTGTTTGGATTGTGCCTCATCTAGCCCTACCAAATTATTGACATGACCAACTCAGGGGCATGACCAAAAATTGGAAGATTTTGGGCGTGTTTGGATTGGAGCCAAGAGCAGCCCAGCCAAAAAGTTGGTAGTTGACCAAGCGTGGGCGCTTGTTTGGATGAGTGCCAATAAATTGGCTCGCCCTGACCACGCTAGCTTTCTCAGTTCAACTTTTCGCCAACTTTTGGGCGAGTCGCGAGCGGAGGAATCCTGCGCCAATGTTTTGGCACGCCCATGGGTTGGCAGGGCTAGCTTGGGCAGCATCCAAACACATCCTTTGGCTGTTTGGATTGTAGCCCACAACACTTGCCAACTTTTTGGCAAAACCATTGGCTATCGTTTGGTTTGAAGCCAAATATTTGGCAACCTTGACTGGACCATGTTTGGTTTAGTTTCAAAATTTGGAATTTGCATCCCAGTCAATAAATAAACACATATGTATACTACCACTCACATAGATCACACGATGTAAATACAAATTTTCAATTTACAAACTCACAAAGAGACACAAATTGTATGCATGCATTTCCAGAAATTGACAATGACATGGTTCAACAAATACATTAGATAGCTCACATAATTGTTCAATACATCAGATTAATCAAGGAGGCAAAAATAAATTTCACATAGTAACAAGCCCTTTACCAGACAATGTAAGGGATAATAGTCAGACATGCATTAAACCTGCTCCATATAAAGAAAATATGATGCACCCAGCCCGCTCCATATATAGACAAAATATGCATGATGTATGTTACCCATGCTCCTAGCGATATAAGCAAAAGGAAGACACAAACTCCATCTAATCATGTGGAAAGTCAATGAGCAGTTGCAGATCCACCATTGCCACCATCTAGTCACGAGGATTGGAGTCCTCCTCAGTCTTGACACTGAGCTTTTGCTTCCCCATGACCTGCAGATAGGTCACCAACATAAACCATTTGAAATGATTAAACAAGTGCACTGGAAGCAGTTTAGATCAGCATACAAACATCCATCTTCGGCAACACTTGAAGCGTAACTACTAAAACAATTATGAACCCGAGATAAGTCGAAGAATCTTACAAGGATAAAATAAGTTACATAAATTCCTCAAAATAAAACACTACATCTCTGTTTCTAAACCAGAGAGCCAAGAGAAGAATTATAACAGATGTAGTTCTCTGCCTCAACATGCTGTAATAATATTATCTCTGTTGATCCATGTCCATCTGGATTAATATGAAATGTAAAAAAATTGAATGAGCCAACTTGGTACATCATTACAAATGATTACTTGCTAAGAGAAACAAGTCAGAAGACAAAGCTGCATATAACCACCTAAATGTACAAAAAAAAACTGCAAGCATGTCCCAGTAGTTAACTACATATATCCAGCTTCAAAGAAATTTGTGGGCAGCAACGTTCTAAAAACAAAGATTGTATGGCATAAAAGGGGAACAGACCATACTATTTTCAGAACCATAGTTGGTTCATTGACTAATTACCATGATTAGTCTCATGTGATTTTACTTGGGTCAAACAAAGAATATGGATGAGTCTCGTGCGTTTTTACTTGTAGCAAACCAAGAACAGATACGGGAGTCACATGTCTTTCACTTGTAGCAAACAAAGAAGAGAGATTTAGCAAGCAATATCTCAGATCTAGCATCTAGTACCTTCGTACAATACATCTCTAATGAAAAAGGGTCTCAGATTTGACAATATCAAGCTGTAGAAAAGGGGATCAGAATAGGGTTGATGGGGATAAACTGCAGACCTTTGACCGTGGGGTGATTGAAAGGGGAGGACGAGAGGTGAAGCTGCGTCGCCGACCGCCAGAGCTGCATCGCCGGCCACCGTAACACGGCCGCCTGGCCATTGTAGATCGAGGGCGCTCGTTTCTCTGTGTGGAGCTGAGAAGAGAGAAAGGGGAAACTGGCGGACAGGGAAGAAAAAATCGCTTCTTCCTTTTATATCTCAGTGCCCGGTTCGCGCCAGATTTGGCAGCCAATTTTTTGAGGACGATTTCCGCGCCGCTGCTTCGCCCACGATTTGGCGGAAACGGCACGCGGGCGCGGGCAAATAGACGATGGCGAGCCAAAATTGGTAGCATACCAAACGCTAGCCAAATATCGTGGGCACGGCCAATTTTTTGGTAAGGCAAGATTTGGTCACCATCCAAACAGCCTCTAAATTTTGCGTCACGGCTGCTGCATGCTGGCGCCTGGCGCTTGGGCCTGGGCCTTGGGCTGCCTAGCTCAACAGCTAGAGGCTGGCGCTGCGCTTGGGCTAGGACCCAGGTGCCTGGACGCTAATCTTCAAAAGAAAAAAAAAAGGAGCCAGGAGGCTACGAACTAGCGCTGTAGTGTTTCATGCCATATTGTTTCCACATAAAAAACCTGGAGGCTAGCGCATGCAGTGCACTTTCCTTGTCTTGTCCTCAGATTTTACAAGTACGTATATACATCTTTATCAACGCCTCAGCAGTCATATATTGCATCGATCTGGTGCATGTCGTATATGTACATAATACACCAAATCATGTCTGCCATCTAATGATTTAATCTACGTACACAGTTCTCAAAAAAAAAAACTAACATACATACACAGATAGAATCATGTGATATAAAATTATGCATTGTTTAAAAATTCGCGTCAACTTTGGTTATTTTGGTTATTACCGAAACCAAACCGAAATCAAATGGTTATTACCGAAACCGAACCATATCTATGTATAAAACCGTATAAATCGAAGTATAAAAACTGTATAAACCAAAAACTGTATAAACCGAACCGAATCAAACCGAAAAAACCGAATGCACACCCTGAGGCGCTGCACATTGACTTAAGCCGCATCGGGGCTGCCCTCTCCATCCGAACAACAGTTATCCCCATCGAGCAGGGGCGGTGGCGGCCCTCTCCTCTCCCCCTCTACATCCCCTCTCAAGAATGAAGCAGATCTGAAGTTTCTGGCCTTGAGTTTCTCCCCTAATCCCTCGTACAAGGTAAACTCCTCCGATCCCTTTCTTTTCCTCCGTAAATTCGTTCACATTTGTCTCATTTAGCCAAGTTTTGATGGAACCCTTGATTTGCTTGGATTTGATTTTTATATGATAAATTGAAATAGTGTGGTGTGATGTAGGATTTGTAGTCATTGTGGAACCTAGATTGTTCAAGTTTTGGTGGTACCCTTGTGTAGATTTGTAATATTGATATAGATTTGTGTGATTAGGATTAGTAGATGATTTGTAATCATTGTTGGACCTTAGTATTTATGATGGGTATTTGTGATGATTGTTGACGTCCTTTCATTGTATATCTTAGATTAGTATTCAACTTTCCTTTTAGTGTTTACCGATTGTTGAATACGTATGAAATAATGCTCGCATATTAAATAAAGTATAGGGAGTAAGCTAACGTATGTTTATTGTTTGAACATTTGTATGATGGTTTAGCTTCTCGATGATCACTGGGACACTCGACATCGGGCATACTTTATGTCGGTGGAGCAGCGGGTAATAATGAAAGTGGCCGGTATTATGAATTTTGTGTTTATTTCAAACACAAATGCCCCATATGTAATTTTCTGATTTGTTTGTTTGTAGGAGCTTGCATCTCTGAAGATTCGGTCTCACGGGGTCATCCTTGAGGGGACGCACTATAAGTCGAGGGCCAAAAGTCACAAATCCGTCCAACATCTAGTACCCAGACGAAATGGTCGGTTTGCAGTAATATTTTCTTCCTGATGGCCTCCACCACCACTTAACTTCATTATCGATGATATGCCAAATTTAACGTCCAAATAACGTAAGTTTCTTCCTCGCAAATTTTTTAAATGAATTTCTGTTTTTTTTAAAAAGGAGGATGATCCCCGGCCTCTGCATCTGGGCGATGCATACGGCTACTTTATTAATTATTCTCACAAGACCTTACAAAGTCATACAACAGTAAGACTAAAGCCACCGTCTAAACAACAAATGTCGCTACACCTATCCAGTTGATGAAGGGGCGCAGATAGCCTGGGCCTAATACCAAACAGACATCGCAGCCAAGCCTAACATCTAAGACCTGAGACCCCAACCTAGCCACTTGCCGGGTCTGCAGCACACACTGGTCCGGCGTGCTCTCAGAGGCCGCCGCCGCCAACTGCCACCGCTCCATCTTCAGAACTGTACTGATGCATCAACCTTGCTCGGTCTAGCTATCGTCGACGCCACCACGGCGCCCAACGGCACCTCCTCCCTGCGCGCAAACAGCTGAGCACATCGCGGTCGCCACTGATACACCTCAGCGCCATGCTGCCAAATACCACCAGCCGACACAGCTTGAAGTCCTTGGAAGATCTGTCGTGCGTAGCACCTGTCGACCAGGCATGACAAAGCGTAGCACCTGTCAGTCAGGCATGACTTGACATCTCCACCGAAGCTCCGTGCAAGACGAAGCCGCTCCACCTCTTGCCTCTGCCTTCCAGCGCTGCTCCACAAACGATGCTCCCAAGAGAAAAACGACACTGCAGTGCCGCCATCATCCGATCTGGAACACCAGATCCTAGGGTTTCCCCCGAAGCAGCACGAGTGGGTCGACAGTAGTTACAAGACGATGCCTTCATCAAGATAACGGTGTAGAACGCCGCCATCGTGTGCCATCGGCTCGGTTTTCACCGGCAACCATGTCTCCCCAACTCGAGCCGGGACTAGATGATGGATCTCGAGGTCCGATCACCAAGCTTCTGGCCGGCCACCGCCGACGAAGAAGATGACCACCACCACTGGCTACATCGGCCAGAACAAATTTGCCATGGGTGCCGCCAAGCAGTCCACCAGGCCCTCGACGCCGTCGCCGATCTAAAGTCAGATGACATGTCGCCGAAGACCGGATCGCCCCGCCGCCCGATCCAAGCCAGCCGCCGCCCGTGGCCCGAGGCAGGGCCGACCGCCGCCGCCGTCAAAGCCAACACCGTCGCATCTAGATCGGCCGCACCTCCAGCATGTTGAGGCCCCGCCACCCCTGAGACGCGGGAGGGAGGAAGAGCCCCCGCCACCGCCGTCGGCCTCCGGGTGCAAGCCGCCGGCGTCCTCCTGCGGCGGCGCGAGGAGGGGAGGAAGATGGGCTAGGCCCGGCGGCGGCTAGGGTTGGGGAGCCCCCGAGTTGCCCGAGCGAGGGGCGACGCGGGGAAGCGGGCGTGCGGGGGAGCGTTCTGGAGCAACCAAGTGAATTTCTGTATGGTGTCGATTTTGTTTCTCAACATGTGTTATGAATTTTGATTTTGAACACCTATTATCTACGTTGAGTTTTTTTTTTAGAATTTTCAAAACATTTTAAGATTCATGTAATCAATATCGAGTTTTCTTTGACAATACAAAACTGTACAGTGCCTTACTACATTGACATAATTTAGCTACTGTATAGTGCTCCCTATGTAGGCGAATTTTGATCTAAAACGTCCTATATTGATTTACAGAGATAAAATTACGACGTGTGCAAAAACTTTATCTCTTTTTCCACAACGGCAATGATCATATATTCTCTATCAACTTTCACATGTGTATCTGTTCTTCTTGACGCTTGATTTTCTACCCATCCCCCCAACCCCCACACTAAGCTACTGCACATCATGATCATAAGATCGATTCGAATACCCAGCCTATACATCTAGAGACAAAAAGTAAGATGATACATTATGACATTAATGGTGGGCAATTACAGTGATCTTTGCCGTCCATCCATGCATTTACGCTTACCTAGGGAGAGTCGGTCCATCGTCGTGGTTGTCTCCACCACCGGGACCGGCCGGCTGTGCACCACGCGCATTCGCCAGCAGCAAAGCTTTATCATGCTTCACACAACACCCGCGTCGTCGTGGGTCCTTTTGTTGACAAGCAAAAATCTACTAGGGTTAGTCAAATTCAAACTTTGGACTCTCGATCTTTAGAACAAAACGAATACTAGGGTTCGTCAAATTTAAACTTTGGACTCTTGATCTTTAGAACAAAACGAATGCCCCGCTGCTGCGGGAGTTTGTATGAAATAAAAACTGTGTTGGACTAATCAATCTAGCTAGTGTCTTTACGGTTTCTTCTGTAGCAAGATTATTTGTTATCGATACTTTATAAATAAATAAATAAATGTACATCTCTTTGTATATGTGCAAAATGGAAGCAAATAAAATATGCATGCATGCATCACTTTTCTTTCATAGAGCACCAGAGTATGAGCTGCGTGCGACAGTATCTTTTCCTTGATTAAAACACTCTTGTGGTTTGAGTTACTGCATTTGCATGCATGCCTCTTACTATATGTGGTTGGTGCACTGGCTCCCGATGTGTAGACTGATCTAATGTATCTAACGATAAATTTAATTTGGGTGATGTGGCTTAAGGATAAACAAGAGAATTCTTGTAATGGAGGCTAGCTATTTAAATATAATAGATTACCGCTTTGTATTTATTTATCCTGGTCAATCATGATTCTAGAACAATTTATCGCACGGACAAAACACAACCGGGATCACATGCTTCTGTCACTGATTATTGAACGTACCCTATCATTTCCTTGCGTAGGTCCATCATTACAATATGCTAAATGCTAAACAATTTAGTCACATGCAATTTACTCTGAATTGTCTAAAGTGGAAGACACCACTAACATTAGAGGTTCTCAAAGAAGTTACTTGTTCTTAATCATCAGAACGATGCATTCAATGTTATGGATTATCTCTATGTGAGAGAATTGATGCAACTTTATATTATCAATAGAACATTTGTTCGTTTGCTCTATTACTGATCAACGATGTGGTCAAAGATCAGAAATTCAAAATGGACACAAATCACAAGGCATATAAATCTTAGAAGGGGAAACCTATGTTTTGTCTAAAAAAATTGCAACTTCTAAGGCCAAACATCAAGAGAGCCAAGAATGTTGCTCCCCAAGGCAATGATGAAGGCATGTCCTCTTTGGAGAAATCTATTGAACAAAATCTTGCTGATATTTGTACGAAAGAGGCCATTAGTCTATTTATTAGGTCTCAAGTTCAAGTGAAGGAGCCACTTGAGAGAATAGTAGCTTCAACATAAGCTAAAAAGTGTCCATGATCTAATCAAGTTTTCTCTCAACAAACTTCTTGTGAAGCAAGGCGAAGTGTGGATTTAAGATGAAACATAATGACACATGTTCGAGTTCTAGCCTCAACTTTCCATGTGGATGATGTCCCAGAAGCTACTGCCACCTCCATCTCAGAAAAAAGAAGATTATCAAGAGAGCTCTCCTCCTGGTGCTTAGTTCGCGGGTTGGGTGGTTGTCTATCCTCTCTGTTTGGTTTCTTTGGTGCCAAATGCGGATATAGTAGTATAACATGCATGGATTTGTTTGTTTGGCTGGGAGGTTATATCTGAGAGTTACACACTAATGTATTTATTGCAAGTCATGTGTGATCTCTTCTATGTCGTTTAAACTATATTCTTGTGTGTGATACCACCTTAAACTCACATGCATATGATGCTTTACTTGGTACATGTTGTTACTTCAGGTGGTATCATGTTGTGCATGTTGTGTCTCTCTTTATATTCAAGTACTCGGACTTGGAAGTGAAGAGATGGCCAATAAATTCAACATATCTTAGAGCTCTTAATGGTAAGTATGACACAGTTTGAAATCCATTACGCATGATGTTTGACTGCAACTCATCAAGGATCTTGGTACTAAGGTTCTTGGAAGAATTATGACACATGAGATGAGTCTCAAGCAAGATATTCGAAATCATGATTCTGGAAAGGACCGAAGCTTCAATCGTAGGATGGAAAATTGGTACAATATTAAATTCCATAATTGTAGACACGGTAATTATAGTACCAAAATCCTAGAATCATTGGAGTTAGGTGGCATAGTAAAGTTGCATAATTGTGATTTTGACTACTTTTGTCTCAAGGATAAGAAATATATTCATTTTCAATCATCTCATCATATGAATATCACAACTTACAAGTACTCTAATGCTCTCCCAGTGCTTCAAGTGAAAATCGCACTACAGAAGTCTACAGTGAAGAACTACTAGAATTTCTCAAAGTTGGGATGTAAAGTCTCAAGGTCAAGATGAGTGCTCGTCGCCTTGATGCTAGTACTAGTACTAGTACAATTACATTCTTTATGTTTGATTCTTGCTCTTGTTGATGACTAATCTTTAACGCTTGGTACTGCTACAAATGAATGCCAATTACTTCAATATATAAGTTTTTGGTCGTTGCTACTCAATGCTTTCTTTCCATCTATATTCAAAGATATCAAGCCACCCCAGGAGATATGTGTTTATTTAGCATTAATTAGACCCTCCATAGCACTAATATCAGTTTATTAAGTATTTTAGTATCCTTGAATATCATTTTATCTTGTCCAGTCTTATATTTTGTATTTTCATGTGCGTCTGTTTGAAAAAATCATGGAATAATCCATTTTCATGTAATAAAACTTAAGATGTAAAGGATACAAGTTCAGTGCTCGCCTTGATCCAAGCGGGTTCAAGTGCTTGAAAAGCATATCCACCAAAGCAAATACAACTACACTAGTTGGATTTTCATTTTTATTGTTCCTCTATGTGATTTGTGAAATATGGTTCCTTTGAGGCAATAGTCGATGGTTCTTTCCCAGTTCCATCTATAACACAAAAGTGGATATGAGTGTTTCTTCTCATAACAAAATAAAAGTATGTCCTCGTAGTTAGCCTATATCCATGAGCATTATAGTTATATTTAAGGGTGGGTGTTTGCTCGGAATTCCACTATGGTTAATGGATGGCTTCAACATTTCTTAAGGGCACATGATGCACATGCATCTGAAGTCATTCACTCTTATAGTTCTTCATATGGTGTGCTTTTCTGTTAGGTGCTTATTTTCTATGGGCTTTTAGTTTAATGTATTTATTCACACGCGGAATGGAACCGAGGGAAAGATTTTTCGATTTTCTTGTTCATGATATTCTTTGTATGTTCTAGACGTCATAGAGAGTTGAGAATCTTTCATGTCTTTGTTTCTTCGAGAAAATGCAAAAGCTTTGCCTTTTGATGCATTTATAGATAATAGTTATTACAAGCCATCAAAAGCCACACCCGAAGTACACAATACCACGAAAGGTTACACCTTAGGCATGATGTGATGCTCCTAAACGACAGGTGTGGTTCCCTTCTAGAGCAATGCCACAGGCCTACTCGCGTTCACCAATGCCCACTATCTAGCCTTCGATCTAATTGTGTCGGATAACGCTGGGGTTACGATCCTGACAATGAGTACCAGGGGTACGAAAGGGGGGGGAAGAGCCTAACTACGGCGCAGGTTTAACACTCGGTGTTTAATTAGCGAGTTCATGCCCCTCTCGGCGGAGGTAATAGCCTACGTCTTGTACCTCGAGGCCTGGTTTTTCTTGAGGGATATGATTACAAAGAGTGCTTAAGCCTGGCTCAGGAGGAGGAGTGCGGCTTATATAGAGTGCGCCACAGCTCCAACCTCTCCACACCGCTAGGGCATTTAGTGCCCATTACTCCGGCAGTTAATGGTATAAAGTGTCACAACTACATCAGTTACAGGTAATAGTAGCCATGACTCTAATTTAAGGGTGACTTAAGATTCCTCAACTGTTGCAACTCCCACGCCGTCCTTACAACTCGCTTGTCCGAGTGGTGGTTGTCGTGCCGACTCAAGAGCAGTCCCTGAGTGCTGTCGAGGGGTCCGAGTGGACATCCTGATATGTGCATCCGAATGCTAATATGGTCCGGGGACCTACCAACGATGGTGTTGGGCCCTAGGTGGGCCCCATATGATGGGTTCTTGACCCTACCTGTAATAGGTGACCTCATCATTAGCCCCCAAATTGGTTGAGGTTTCATAGGGCACACGAACCGAGCCTTCGGTTAAGTACGAGTGCTTCGGGGGCACTTGGGATATGTTTCCGAGTTGAGGTTCATTGCTCCTTTGACAAAAACACAATGGATTCAGGACTATAAGTTTTCTCGGATGACCGCGTGGCGTTGATCATCGAGAAAAATCTGGTGGCATGCATTTGGCTCTCGGAGGAGAAAGACTCAAGTCCCGGATGAGGGCTTGCCATCATAACCCGAGTGGCGACGCCGGTGCGTGGTTTGACTCTTCGGAGAAACGCCACTCCTTATCCCAGGGGAACACCATCACGGGCCATCTACGGGTCCAAATTTACGAGTCATGCGCCTTGGAGCCTAATGATAGGGCAAGTCAACCCGCATAGGGGCGTCAAGCTCATCTCCTAGCAATCCCGAAGAAGACTTCAGTCGGGTGTTTAACGTGGCCGAGTGCACGGGTCCCCGCGGAGGGTGGTCAGTAGGATTGACGAACTCCCTTTAGGAAAGCGAGTAGGGGCAACCAATCAGATTTATTTGTCCCAGAAATCTTGGGATTTGAATTTGCGCGTGCACATGCAAAAGCAGTAATGGCGTGGGTTAGTAGGGCAAGTGGGGCATGATGCCTCGATTTTCGCCCACAAAATCTTCTACATGACGCGGTTCCTCTGCGCAATGCTCTGCTGCGCGTGCCATTGATCTAGAAATCTGCGGCATAAGATCTGTCATGTGATTTTAGCAGAGATATAAAATGATTTGGGGGTTGAGGTCAGGCCTCCAGATCCCCTACCCTCCCTCCCGATGCCCCCGCTTCTCCTCTCCACTCTGATACATCTCCAACGTATCTATAATTTCTGATTGTTCCATGCTGTTATATTATCATTCTAGGATGTTTTACAATCATTTTATAGTCATTTTATATCATTTTTTGGTACTAACCTATTGACATAGTGCCCAGTGCCAGTTGCTGTTTTCTGCATGTTTTTTACATCGCAGGAAATCAACACCAAACGGAGTCCAAACGCCGCGAAACTTTTTGAGGATTTTTTGGGCCAGAAGACATCCAGTGGGTCAGGGCTGCACCTGGGGGGTGCCTCGATGAGGGCAGCGCCCAGGTGGGTTGTGCCCACCTCGGGTGCCCCCTGAACCGCCTCTTTGCTCTATAAATACCCCAATATTCCAGAAACCCTAGGGGAGTCGAGGAAAATCGATTCCAGCCGCTGCAGAGTCTAGAAACACCAGATCCAATCTAGACACCATCACGGAGGGGTTCACCACTTCCATTGGTGCCTCTCCGATGATGCGTGAGTAGTTCTTTGTAGACCTATGGGTCCGTAGTTACTAGCTAGATGGCTTCTTCTCTCTCTCTTGATTATCAATACAATGGTCTCTTGGAGATACATATGATGTAAGACTTTTTGCGGTGTGTTTGTAGCGATCCGATGAACTTTGGGTTTATGATCAGATCTATGTTTTTATCGATGAAAGCTATTTGAGTCTTCTTTGATCTCTTATATGCATGATTGCTTATAGCCTCATATTTCTTCTCCTATATTTGGGTTTTCTTTGGCCAACTTGATCTATTTGTCTTGCAATGGGAAGAGGTGCTTTGTGATGGGTTCGATCTTACGGTGCTTGATCCCAGTGACAAAAGGGGAAATGTGTTGGAAAACGTAGCATGCAATTTCAAAAAATTTCCTACGCTCACACAAGATCTATCTAGGAGATGCATAGCAACGAGAGGGGGAAAGTGTGTACACGTACCCTCATAGACTGAAAGCGGAAGCATTAACTTAACGCGGTTGATGTAGTGGAACGTCGATCAACTACCGAACGTACGACACCTCTGAGTTCTAAACACGTTCAGCTCGATGACGTCCCTCGAACTCTTGATCCACCAGAGTGTCGATGGAGTCGATGAGTTCCGTCAGCACGACGGCGTGATGACGTTTTGGTGATGTGATCCACGCAGGGCTTCACCTAAGCACTACGATGATACTATCGGAGGAGTAAACGGTTGAGGGGGGCACCGCACACAGCTAAGAATAACTGTTGTGCCTTTGGGGTGCTCCTCGCCCCTGTATATAAAGGAGGGAGGGAGGAGGTGTCCGGCCTAGAGGGGGCGCGCCATGGGCTGAGTCCTACTAGGACTCCCAGTCCTAGTAGGATTCCCATTTCCTATTCCGAAGTGGCAAAGGGGGAAAGGGAGAGGGAGTAGGAGAGGGAAAGGGGGGCCGCGCCCCCACCCCTTGTCCAATTCAGATTGGCAAGGGGGGGGGGGCGCCACCTCCTGTCACTGCCCTCCCCTCTCCACTAAGGCCCATGTGGCCCATTAACTTTGCGCGGGGGGGGGGGGGGGGGGGGGGTCCGGTAACCTCCCGGTACTCCGGAAAATCCCCGAACCTCTTCGTAACTATTCTAGTGTCCGTATATAACCTTCCAATATATCAATCTTTACCTATCGACCATTTCAAGACTCCTCATCATGTATGTGATCTCATCCGGGACTCCAAACAACCTTTAGTCACCAAAACACATAACTCATATAATACCAATCGTCATTGAACGTTAAGCGTGCGGACCCTATGGGTTCGAGAACTATGTATACATGACCGAGACACCTCTCCGGTCAATAACCGATAGCGGAAGCTGGATGCTCATATTGGTTTCCACATATTCTATGAAGATCTTTATCGATCGAACCGCAATGTCAACATAGTTATTCCCTTTGTCATCGGTATGTTACTTGCCCGAGCTTCGATCGTCGGTATCTTCGTACCTAGTTCAATCTCGTTACCAACAAGTCTCTTTACTTGTTCCATAGTGCATCATCCCGCAACTAACTCATTAGTCACATTGCTTGCAAGGCTTCATATGATGTGCATTACCGAGAGGGCCCAGAGATACCTCTCCGATACTCGGAGTGACAAATCCTAATCTCGATCTATGCCAACCCAACAAACACCTTCGGAGATACCTGTAGAGCATCTTTATAATCACCCAGTTACGTTGTGATGTTTGATAGCACAAAAGGCATTCCTCCGGTGTCCAGGAGTTGCATAATCTCATAGTCGGAGGAATATATATTTGACACGAAGAAAACAGTAGCAATAAAACCGAATGATCATTATGCTAAGCTAACGGATGAGTCTTGTCCATCACATCATTCTACTAATGATGTGATCCCATTATTGAATGACAACACATGTCCATGGCTAGGAAACTTAACCATCTTTTGATCAATGAGCTAGTCTAGTAGAGGCATACTAGGGACATGTTGTTTTGTCTATGTATCCACACATGTATCAAGTTTCCGGTTATTACAATTCTAGCATGAATAATAAACATTTATCATGATAAGGAAATATAAAATAACAACTTTATTATTGCCTCTAGGGCATATTTAGTTTGGTCTCCCACTTGCACTAGTGTCAATAATCTAGTTCACATTGCCATGTGGTTTAACACCAGTAGTTCAGATCGCCATGTGATCAACACCCAAAGGGTTTACTAGAGTCAATAATCTAGTTCACATCGCCATGTGATTTAACACCAATAGTTCACATCTCCATGTTACCAACACCCAATGGGTTTACTAGAGTCAATAATCTAGTTCACATTGCTATGTGATTAACACCCAAAGAGTACTAAGTTGTGATTATGTTTTGCTTGTGAGAGAAGTTTAGTCAACGGGTCTGGCACATTCAGAGCCGTATTTATTTTGTAAATTTTCTATGTCTATAGTGCTCTGCATGGAGCTACTCTAGCTAATTGCTCCCACTTTCAATATGTATCCAGTTGAGATCAGAGTTATCTGGATCGGTGTAAAAGCTTGCATCGACGTAACTCTTTACGATGAACTCTTTATCACCTCCATAACCGAGAAATATTTCCTTAGTCCTCTTAGGTAACTAAGGATAACTTTGACTGCTGTCTAGTGATCCACTCCTGGATCACTATCGTACCCTGAGGGAGTCCTGGATTAGGGGGTGTCCGGATGGCCGGACTATGACCTTTGGCCGGACTCCCGGACTATGAAGATACAAGATTGAAGACTCCGTCCCGTGTCCGGATGGGACTTTCCTTGGCGTGGAAGGCAAGCTTGGCAATACGATATGAAGATCTCCTCCCATTGTAACCAAATCTGTGTAACCCTAGCCCTCTCCAGTGTCTATATAAATCGGAGAGTTTTAGTCCGTAGGACGAACAACAATCATACCATAGGCTAGCTTCTAGGGTTTAGCCTCTCTGATCTCGTGGTAGATCCACTCTTGTACTACCCATATCATCAATAATAATCAAGCAGGAGTAGGGTTTTACCTCCATCTAGAGGGCCCGAACTTGGGTAAAAACATCGTGTCCCTTGTCTCCTATTACCATCCGCCTAGACACACAGTTCGGGACCCCCTACCCGAGATCCACCGGTTTTGACACCGACATTGGTGCTTTCATTGAGAGTTCCTCTGTGTCGTCACCGTCAGGAAGGATGCCGCACCCCGTCTTTAAAGACGACACCATCGCTAAAGGAGCTTTGGCTGTCGGCCAAACTCTCCGTCTAGGCAGGTTTTTGATGACCGCCTGTTCGGCCGCCGCGCCGACGATGACCTCTCGGGCCATCGAAAGCAATCTTCACATCAGCTCGGAACTCGCCGAGCAGTTAGATCCGACAGAGCTCTCTTCCCTGAATGAGCTCCTGGATCGCATTGCCGCCCTGGGAGTCGCTACAGATTACGGCCAGATTGGGCTTAAACCCGATCAGAGAGAGATCGACTCTCCCCAGGTCACCCACCACGTTGAAGTGGTGGAAGAACAATGCGGCGCATCTTCGCCCGCTCTAAGGACCAGATGTGTCCGGATTCCCGACCCCTCCAAGCCGGATACCCGCGGAGGGGAGGATGATGCCCAAGTCCTGAACCTAAAGTCAGGCAGCAGGCCTGATTCATTGAATAATGTCCAAGAAAGCAAGCTTCCAAATTCGGAAACTTCTTGGCCCCTGAATCTTTTATCGGGCAAGGTTCCGGATTTAAATCCACCCGCCCACCCAACTATAAGGGATTTATCCCAAATACGGCAAGTGCTCGGGGAAACAATACACCACTATTGGGCCAGATTCCTCTTGGTTATGAACAGGATGAAGGACTGCCGTGAGGAAGAAGCAATTTCATTCTTCTGTAACAACTGCACGGACATCGGAATCCTCAACGCCATAAGTCGCCGCGAAATTACACGCTTCGCCGATTGGACATCCATAGTACGAAAGTACTGTGCGACAGAAAGCGTTCGGAAAACCGAAGATAAATTCTGGGACAATCCAGCCCTGAATACAACACGAGTCCGAAACAAAAGGGCGCATTATCGCCAGGCACCTGAGCCAAACATCAAAAAACAAAACCCTCTATAGGGTATGGGACCGTACTGGAGGGATGGCTCAATGGACCCTGTAAAATTCATAGTTCAGGGGAAGTCACACCAACTCACAGCCTTAGAGCATGTTGGATACTCCGGCAGGTGGCCAGAAGTGGCGAGGAGCTTCTAACTCTAGAATCCGAAGAACACCACCCCAGAAACGCCAGTACGGTGTCGACAATCTTCGAGACCTTCGCATCAAACAATGCGAGGAAACAAACCCTCCGCAACCTTACCGAAGTCTACCAAGTAGCAACAATAAACCCATGGAGTGACACGGCTATTACTTTTAATGCCAGTGACGAACCTAAATTCCGGACAGCCCGAGCACCAGCCGCATTGGTCCTCAGTCTGATAGTGGACGGCTTCCGACTCACAAAGGTACTCATGGACGGCGGCAACGGACTTAACCTCATCTACGAGGAAACCCTGCGAAAAATGGAAATAGACTGGAGCCGTATTGAGCGAAGCAACACAACCTTCAGAGGAATAATACCAAGCCGAGAAGCGTGCTGTTCAGGAAAAATCACACTGGATGTGGTGTTCAGCACGCCGGATAATTACAGATCCGAGGAGGTCACATTTCAAGTGGCCCCGTTCAGCAGTGGATACCATGCTCTACTAGGGCGAGAAGCATTTACAATTTTTCAAGCCATACCCCATTACGGGTACATGAAGCTCAAAATGCCCGGGCCCAACGGAATCATCACTCTTGCAAGTGATCCGGACATAGCGCTCCGCGCCGAAAACAAGACAGCCGCACTGGCCCTGGATTCATTATCCGAAGCCCTAGCGGCCGAGGAACTAACTGCGTTGCGCTCCACGGTAGACAGGGACGATGTGATACTAGATAAGAGATCCAAGTCCACCTCTTTCAAACCAGCGGACGAAATAGTCAAATTCCAAGTCCATCCAATGGACCCCAGAAAAACGGCCTCCATCGGGGCACAACTAAAACCAGATGTAGATGCCGCACTCAGAGAATTCCTGCGAGAAAATTGGGACATTTTTGCCTCGCACCCTTCAGACATGCCAGGAATCCCACGCAGGCTGGCTGAGCACAGCCTGAACATCCTAAAAGGGTTTAAGCCCGTTAAGCAGACTCTGCGGCGTTTCTGCGAACCCAAGAGACAAGCCATGGGAGAAGAGCTAGCAAAACTACTGGAAGCCGGGTTCATCAGAGATATAAAACATCCGGACTGGCTAGCAAACCTGGTGATGGTACCAAAGAAGGACAAATCCTAGCGCCCATGTGTCGATTTCAAAGACCTAAATAAGGCCTACCCAAAGGATCCTTTCCTGCTCCCCCGAATTGATCAAATCATCGACGCCACCGCAGGACACGACTCATTGTGTTTCCTCGATGCATACTCTGGCTACCACCAAATCAAGATGGCAGAGTCAGACCAAGCCGCAATCACCCCATACGGCCCATTCTGCTTCAACACGATGCCCTTCGGGCTCAAAAACGCTGGCGCAACATAGCAGTGCATGATTCAGACATGTCTGGCCAACTAGATCAGCAAAACAGTTGAAGCATACGTAGATGACGTGGTCGTCAAAAGCAAACACGTCGACACTCTAGTAGATGACTTGAGGCTCACGTTCGACAATCTCCGAACATATGACATTAAGCTCAACCCGGAAAAATGCGTTTTTGGCGTACCAGCCGGAAAGCTCTTGGGCTTCATCATATCCGATAGAGGAATTGAAGCAAACCCAGCCAAGATCCGAGCTCTGTCACAATTGGATACCCCAAAAGACCTGAAACAAATACAAAAATTGACAGGATGCGTGGTGGCTCTAAGCCGCTTTATCTCCCGCTTAGGAGAAAAGGCATTACCCCTCTATCGCCTCCTGCGGCGCACCGAACATTTTGAGTGGACGGATGTCGCCACTGCCCGACTCAAAGAAATAAAAGCCATACTGGCAACAAATCCGGTCCTGGCCGCGCCCAACACAAGCGAACCAATGCTATTATACATCGCGGCAACCCATCAAGTTGTAAGCGCGGTGCTCGTCGTCGAACGAGAAACGGACGGACACAAGTTCCCTCTCCAAAAACCATTGTACTACGTGTCCACTGTCCTAACTCCATGCAAGTCACGGTACCCGCATTATCAGAAGATAGCATACGCGGTGTTCATGGCATCCCGGAAGCTGTGACACTATTTTCAAGAGTGTCCCATAACAGTGGCATCCGAAGTACTGCTTAATGATATTATAGACAACCGCGACGCAACGGGCCGGATTGCCAAATGGGCCATCGAGCTCCTCCCGTTCGACACAACTTACAAGCCAAGGCGAGCTATTAAGTCGCAGGTTTTGGACGACTTCATCGCCGAATGGACTGAAGCCGAGCTCCCTAAAGAGTACGGCGCATACTCCAACTGGATCATGCACTTCGACGGCTCCAAAATGTTGGCCGGCCTGGGGGCTGGCGTCGTTCTGACGTCCCCAACCAGAGATACAGTCCAATACGTACTTCAGATAATGTACATGGATTCCAACAACGCAGCCGAATACGAGGCCCTTCTACATGGTCTCCGGATGACAGTCTCCATGGGCATTCAGCGCCTAGAGGTCCGCAGGGATTCAAACCTCGCAATATCCCAAATAAATGGAGACTTTGATGCCAAGGATCCGAAAATGGCAGCTCACCGCAACGCCATGTTAAAAATGTCATCTCGGTTTGAGGGGCTCGAATTTCATCACATAGCCCGGGAGAATAACTAGGCAGCAGATGTGTTGGCACGCATCGGCGCCAAGCACGATGCCGTCCCTCCCAACATCTTCCTAGAGAGGCTGTTCAAGCCATCCATATCATGGGAGGGAGAGTCCGGAAACAATAGCCCGGACACAACCGCACTGCCCCTCACTGAACCCTCTGACACAGTTGGTGGCTCCGCCAACGAAACAACACCGTCAGCCCACACAATAATGGCAGTCATTGCCCCGTGGACAGAACCATTCCTAGCCTACCTAACTAGGCAGGAACTTCCCGAGGACCAAAACGAGGCCCGCTGCATAGTGCGGCAATCTAAAGCCTACAAAGTACACGAGGGAGAGCTTTATAAGGAAAGCACAACCGGAGTCCTTCAAAGGTGTATCTCCGAAGAGGAAGGGCGAGACCTTCTGGCTGAAATTCATGCCGGACTTGGCGGGCACCACGCCGCAGCCTGGGCCCTTTTAAGCAAGGCCTTCCGTACCGGATTTTATTGGCCAACGGCCCGGGCAGACGCTCAGGACTTAGTGCAGCGATGCGTCGGTTGCCAGTTATTCGCCAACCAAAGCCACATGCCGCCTACCGCCCTACAAACTATACCCATTACCTGGCCTTTTGTGGTCTGGGGGCTTGACATGGTTGGACCCCTTAAAGGAGGAACCCACAAGCAAAAATATCTACTGGTCATGGTGGACAAATTCACCAAATGGATAGAGGCCAAGCCTGTAAAGACGGCCGAATCCGGACCGGTGATAGACTTCATATCCGGGGTCGTACACCATTACGGCGTCCCCCACAGCATCATAACTGACAACGGCACAAACTTCACGGCCAATGAAGTTAAAGCCTGGTGCAAAAACATGGGCATTAAGCTCGACTACGCTTCAGTCTATCACCCTCAAACCAATGGTCAAGTCGAGTGAGCCAACGGTCTCATTATGAGCGGCATCAAACCCAGACTAGTGCGATCCCTCAAGGAATCAAACACGCACTGGGTAGAGGAGCTTGACTCTGTACTCTGGGGGCTGCGGACCACGCCAAATCGCACTACCGGATTCACACCATTTTTATGGTATACAGCGCAGAGGTAGTACTGCCATGCGACATAATTCATGACTCACCTCGAGTGCGCATGTACGAAGAAAGGGAAGCCGAGCTCGAACGGCAGGACAGCTTGGACGCATTGGAGGAGGAGCGCGACGTGGCAAAAGCTCGTTCCGCATTCTATCAACAGCAGGCTCGAAGATATCAAAACAGAGAAGTACGGGCCAAAACTTATAACGTTGGCGAACTAGTTCTACGCCTGCCGGACAAGAAAAAAGACAAACTAAAGCCCAAATGGGAGGGTCCCTTCATAATCGACCAAGTACTGACTAGTGGAGCGTACCGTCTGCGAAACGCATCGGACAACCGACTCGAGCCGAACCCATGGAACGCAGCACGCCTACGAAGATTCTACGCCTAGTGCCGGACTCTTTGTTCGTCTCCTTCCTCTGTCCCCTTTTTTATTTTTATTTTTATTTTTTCACATTAGCTGTCCGGGATTTCGCTCCCTCTCCCTACCTAGGGGCTTGCATGTGCGTTGTTCACACATACTTGATGCGCCACCCGCGCTCATCATACCTGGGGGCTTCTCTATCAGAAGTTTATATAAAACGGGCCTCATGCCCAAAACATGCGTGACACTTCTGCATGAACCTTTTATACACCATTATATGCATCGATATGACTTAAGTTTTGGCTAAGCTGGGTTGCCTGGCTCCTATGCTTACCCCTACGTTCCTGTTTGTTCGGCTAGGTGGTAAAGGGAGCACCTCTGCGATTGTTACTGCCGGGTCAGCCTGATGTGTACCTCAGACTGGGTGAAGCCGAAAGCTAGCATTCTTAAGGGAATATTCGGTCGGTGAACTAAAAGATGATCTTTCGTGTTTATTTTCCTGCCCCCAGATGCTTTTCTGCTCTTTTTAGCAGTTCAGACATGCACTTTAGGGCATGCCTCCCAGGGAAAGGAACCCCTAGCTGAACTATTCTCCCTGGAAGATGTTTCTTACTAACCATGTAATATAACATAACTAGTTGGGCACTTGTCTGCTAAAGCAATTATGACCCCTACGCCTTGTGTCCATCCATGCCCCGGTTCTTACATAATCGAGAGGGTATTCGGACACACTCCGGACTATAGGGTCCAGAGGTCGAAGCGAAAAGGTTCGCAATGACAAACGATCTACAATCCGGCTAGAAGGTATTTTTCATGTCACTTTAAATTACAAAGTCAATCCGACTCGGTATATTCTTCTTCAATACCATCCAACAGGCGGTCTAATTTACAGTCCTATTGGGAATACTTTGCAGCCAGCTCTACCTGGCCATATACTAAGCTGACATGGATCTCCTTTCCGTCAGGACCCATAGGGCCGACCTCGGCCATGTGGTTTGGGTCAGCCTTCGTGTACCGAGTCTTCACCATGGCCCAGGCCTCCCTGGCACCTTGACGGCAGGCCGATATCTTCCGCAACCGGAAGCATTGCCGCACTCCCTCCAGCTTCCTTGTAAGCTCCCCAAGGCCTCCGGGCACGGAGAGGGATGGCAACATAGCCTGAATGACGCTCTGCATTGCCTGCCGAACTCGTTCGTGCAGTTGCAACAGCTCGGGAAGAAGGTCTCCTGTTGAACCGGGCATTTCCTCCGCAGGACAACCCATCAACAGACCTACAGACATAGCTCTGTTAATCGACTTCCTCGCCGAATTCTTTTTTCGAAGATTCATTGAAGCACTTACTAAACATGCCGCGTCGAAGTCGTCGATTCTCCTTTATGGAAGCAGACAGCTGAATGCGAACATCCTTTAGTTCCTCGCCCAGCTGGGTATTGGCGTCTCGAAGTTTGTTCATCTCTTGCCTCACCATCGTCAGCAAGCTCTCTCCAGCCTTTAGTTGGCGTAGGAGTTGTTGCTTGTCCGGATCTACTCCGGCCCCATCTGCACTATCATAGTCAGAGTTGCACACCTGCTGCACTTCACAATGGAATTATCTTTCGAAGCAGGTATTACCTGAGGGCGTCCCCTTGGCATTTTCTGAAGTGGCCAGTGCGGCCTCGAGTTGGGCCTTGCACTCTTCAAGCTCCTGGGACAGTTGCGTATTCTTCTTTGTAAGACACTGCATAGCACATGATCCTTAAAACAGTTATCTTTACTGTTTCAAGTCTCGGGGGCTACTGACATATATAACCTTCAATTTTACTCACCTGTATGTCTTTTACATACTGCTCTGTGGCTCTGGCTAGACCATTTTGAGCGGCACGGAGATACGCATCTCCTGTATTAAAGGCGTCTGATGCCTTGTCAGGACCCTGACTCAATGCCACATCGATCTAGCATGTAACACCTCATATGACTTTGCGGCCTCACGCACGGTATTCCCACGGGTGTCACCTTACCTTTGCCCGGGACCGTTTGCGCCTTTTGGCACACGTATATGATAGTGTCGCTAGCATCCATATGATAAGGAGCCCGGGCTGACATGGCTAGTAGTAAACCCAAAGTGGCACAAACTTACAGGGACAGGCATCCATGACCCAGCATCGAACGTGTCGGTCATCAGCGAGTGAATCCAGGCTGTAGCACTGGGCTAGCAGGACTCCGGTGAACCGGGCTGTAGCGGGCTAACAGGACTCTGGTATTCATCGCGTGACATTTCCCCGGAGGGACAGACACAGGAACAAAGAAGGACACATGCCGGCCAGCCTAAGTGTTCTGGAGCAGTAGCAAGCTACAATGGCTCAGTGGAAGCACTAGGAGAAATTTCCCGGTAAGAGAGGCTACTATGGATAAACAACTAGATAGTCAAATCCCACACATATCAAGCATTTCAATAACATACACACAATATGCTCGATATGTGCAGATACAACATGGCATCACAACATGACTCTACAACTCAAGTATTTTATTCAATAGGCTCCAGGAGCGAGAGAGTGGGATCGTATCAGAATGAACAAGGGGGTTTTGCTTGCCTGGCACTTCTGAAGATAGTATATCTCTTCATCGGTGTCATCGAACTCATCGTCGGTACCACGTCTACTGAGGGGGAACAATTACCGGCAATAGAGAAAGAACACAATCAATGCAATGCAACAATATGATGCATGAGTGTGACATGGCAATATGCTGTGGTTTGAGCTAATGCAACTAGCAATGGGTTAAATGAAGTTGGTTTGAATCCAAGATTCAAATTCAAACTCCATATGTGAAGGTTTAAATGCCATTTATATGATTTGTGCTAAACAGCAGCTATAAGTTGTTCTAATATGCATGAAAATGGTACAGATGGATAGATTGGATTTTTCTAATCATTTTTGATATATAATTTATTTCATTTGGAGTTACGGTTGATTTTATATGATTTTTAGAAGTTTTGGATATTTTCTGAAATTAAATAAATCAAATAGATTTATTTAAAATCCAGTAAAGCATTACTGCATCAGCCTGACGTCAGAATGATGTCATCAGGTCAACAGCGTCGGCCCAGGTCAAACCTGACGCCGGGACCCACTGGTCAGTGACTAGGCTAATTAACAGAGACTGTTAGTGCTAATGTAATCCTAACTAAAAGTGTTTAGTGGGCGTGGCCCCACATGTCAGTGACCCAGGGGTTAATTAGCAGGGTCATTAGCCCCTAATGACGTCACCACATCAGCACGTCGAAGACCAGCCGGCGACGTCTACAGAACACGGCGGGGGCACGCCGGACTTGCGCTAGAAGCGTCGGTTTAGCGCGCTGAGGGCACTGTGGCATAGCCCTCGCTCTTGCGCATCCAGAGAGCCAAGTGGGAGGGGCTGGGGTGGAACGAGCTTGCCGGAGTCGAGCTCGTGGCGGCGGCCGGCGTTCGGGAGCAGTCGAGTACGGTGCTAGAGGGCACGGGAGGCGGAGCTACTGGTGGCTGCAGGTTCGTGGAGGCTCGCTGAGCACACTGGTGTGCTCAGATACGGGCTGCAGGGCCCATGGCCTCGTCTGCACCATCGCCGGCGGCGAGGAGCTTTCGGGTGCGGTGGAAACGGCGGCTACAGAGACCAAGCAAGCACGGGAGCTAGGGAGAGAGGAAGAGGAGCTCACAGCGGGGTCGAAGAGGGGGTCAGCGAGCTCGGGGAGGCCCTGTGGACGATGAATCGGGCGGCGACATCCGGCGGCCGTGGACGGGGAAGAAGGGTCGCGTCGTCGTCTTGGGGTCCTCCGGCCTTGCGTGGGTCTGCGGAGAGGTGCTCGGGTTCTAGGTGGAGCTCGTGGGCTGGTCATAGAAGCGAGGGGGAGGCGGTGGCCGCGGCAGCAGCAAGCGGCAGTGACGGCAGCGTTCAGTTGCGAGAGGGAGAGAGAGCAGAGGAGGGGAGAAGGCACGGGAGAGAGTGAGAGGGGGCCGGGGCTGCGTGGCGCTGCGAGAGGCGTCCAGGGGGGAGGAGGAGGCAGCCAGGCAGGGAGGAGGTGGCCGGCGTGTGACTGCGAGCGCCGGGCACGCGCCCCTGCCTACTGGCGCGAGGAGGAAGGCGACAGTGAGGCTGCGGTGGTGGGCTGGGCCGGCTTTGGTGGGCTGCACAGGTAGGTGGCCCAGGTAAGCGTTCTCTCTCTCTCTTCCAAATTGTTTCTGTTTTCTATTTTCTGAAATTGTGTTTGGCTTTAATAAAAATGCCAAGGCATTTCCAAAAATCATGAAACTGCTCAATGTCACTGTTTGGAATATTCCAACAACAAACATTTCAGTTTGTGATTATTTGAGCATTTAAAATATTTATTTAGCAGTTAAATGCCCAAATGCAAATATCATATGATTTATTTCAAAAATCCAGAATGGCCTAGAAAAATGTGCACCCTTTTTGGGAGAGGTTCTCGACCAATTCAAAAATGATGGACTTTTGTGAAGGGCATTTTGGGTTCATTGAGAATATTTTTATTTGAACCTAGTTGATTTGATCTGGTGCTAGGGTTTGAGCAATCCCCAGTTCAAATTCATTTGAAATTAAACATGATGACATGAATGCTTATGCAACTAACTGCAACCAAATTCTAGGGCTGTGACAACTCAGCCCCACTAAACAAGAATCTCGTCCCGAGATTCAAGACGTGAGGTAAGAAGATAGAGGGGACACAAAGCCAACACAATCTTCACGATCTAGGTTGCACTTCGTAAGGACGTTGATTCCTTGCATCACGTTGATCTTGACATCCTTGCCCTCGAGATCTTTGTCCAACACGAAGACGATAGGAGGAACTCTACAGGAATCGATCTCCTCGAAGATCGAGCACTCAAGATGAACTCATGGAGTGAGACATAGGAACATCTCATTGAGCTGAGAGACGAAGCACACATATAGAGGGATGGAATGGAACAGATGTCGAAGGTTCACTAGGTAGACAACAATTCCAAACTTAAGAAGGTGGTGATCGGTTGTCAACGTAGCGAGGAGTTGAGTTACCATGATACCACAACGAGACACCTTAGGGATGGTGACTCGTAGATATATCCCCTTAAGTGGCAAAAAGAATTACCTTTGATTTAGAGATCATTGAAACTCTTTTATACCAGCCTAAGGCAAGTCACAATCGATCATTTGAACGAATTCGAAAGAATGGCATACTCAGTTTGGAAAGGAAACTAGAGTTATAAGACAACTCGACAAACGGAAGGCACATTCCAATTGATACGAGGATATAACCTAGTGTCCGAGCATGCCCTCAAGAACTTGAGCATTTCCATATTCATCAAGGTTTTACCAATATCCGTGTTAAGGATCATGGCAACACAACGTACTACCATGATGAACAACGATGGACGATGCAGATACAAAGGAAGATAACCTTCTCGGATTTCACCTTAGCGGAGCCAAGGAAGCAAAATCTGGATGATCGACCGAGAGACATTTAGCACTCCGCTTCTAATGTTCTCCTTGACGTTCTAGGTACCACGATCATGCTTGAAAGCATCAACATGGCCATCAAGTAAAGGTCGGACTTCGGAATACAAAGGATCCATAAGGAGCAACTTCTATAATAAGTCACTCGAAATCCTCATGGAGAAGATGGTCGACTTGCTCAATCAAGATACTATAATGATAGATCTTCCGGCTAGGTGTGTCGGCCAGAACATCAACCTTGTCGAGACCTACATCATAGATCTTGGAAAGGTTCCAACCATCATATCTGCCTGAGATTCAGATCTGGTAGGTAACATGATATTCCAGACTCATCAAGTCTAGAAATAAAAATGGAAGTTTGCAACACAAACCGACGAGATGACGTTGCGAGATTCTCGGGAAATGAACTACGATAGCAAGCTCCAAAACATGAGCTATTTCTGCTACATACATGTGAACACGCTGTCCTAGACAAGCATGACCACGTAGTAGTCTTATAATAAAACACTACCGAGTTCAGGTGGGGAACCATCATTGAGGATATCAAAGTCCTTGTGCACTTATCGATGAAGTTCTTATCCTTGAACAAATCAATCAGTGGCTTGGTGTGCTAGGGATACGTATGGAATGAAGATGATCAGTCTATCAGACCATAGAATACTTGGCACGTGCATGACTGACTTGGGATGATTCCAGAGGAGGTAAAACAAGCCTTCTCAAATTCATGGCGGCAACTTGCATCAAGTGCACATGAATTAGAGGGACTCACTTCTTTCGTCCAAACATATGCTTCACGAACGGGTCATGAAGAAAATGCTTACACAAGTTTCCATTACTAACTTAGATGTTCAACATGAATCATGGAGAGGATAAAATGCTGCTGATGAGCACAACAACAAGTCATCGAGATTCCCATGGAGATGGAATTCCATAACTATGTAAACAAGGTGTTAGCACTAGTCAGACCCAAAAGATATAATGGTGTATGCTCGAGGGATCAACCACGAGTAAGACAACATTACGAATATCGTTGGTTCTGGTCTGATTTGATGATAGCCCATACTCAAATCAAAGGTTGGATAAAATGATAGGTCCATTAACTGATCACGAGGGTCAATCGATGAAAATACCATCTTTCTTGAACACACATACAAGATATCCCTTAAAATGAACTAAGTCGGACAAGCTTTTATCTTCCAACTCTCCAAGTTATTGTTTAGCTTAACCAACTAGCTCAGGGGTATCCTGCACAGATTCTTGGAGAAGGTTGGTTTACAAGAAACCAACTTGATCACGAGCTCAACATAGCGGTCGGGTGACGACCTGGTGATACTTCTGAGAAGATAATCGGTGATACTTCTGAGAAGGTTGCGTCACGAAGAACAGTCCTGTGACGCCTGTGGTTCACGGCACTCTCCACCTCTGAATTAGTGGCAGATAGCCCATCTGCGTCCTCTGTCGGAGGAACGCCCGAGGCGCGCCCCGTGCCCGTCTCCATTTCCGGACCCGGCCTTGAACCTTGGCCAGCGGATATAGTCCGGCGGGCTCTCTTCTTTCTAAGAAAATCATGAGCATTAGTAAGATTCAAGGGCATAAACCCTAGGCGTTAAATTTTCACGTCGTACCGTTGCACCGAAATCTCGATCTGGTCCGCACTTCTTTTTGGCCCGCTTGGCTTCAGCGGCCCTTGTTGGCTGCCTGTCGCGGGCTCGGCCTTCCACCTCAAGGATTTACCCTGCGAAACGAAACACTATTAGTTCACGGCATTCAAGATAAAGCATGGAGGGATCTCCTTGAAAATACTGGGACTTCGGTCTCAGTTACCTTTGAGGCTGGAAGTAGTCCGGGATAGTCTGCCGTAATGGCCACTGGGGTGTTGTCCCTGCTCAATTGATGAAACACCCCGTCAATTAACTCAACGCATAAGTCCGGATCCTCTTGGGAGTCTAGATCGAGGGACCGTTCCGGGTCCATGGGTTGTGGAGGAGGGCTGCTTATCTCCTTCACAGTCTGGCGCAGCTCCTGCGTTAACATTGTTAGACTAAGTACTCAATTATGGGAATTTTGAAAGCGGGTCGGCAGGTGAAAATGTTCGCTCACCCTACTGGGAGGATTGTACATGGAGAATCCGCCCTCTGGGTTGGCACGGAGGAATTCCTCTTCTTCCCCCTTGTACAAAGCGGATAAGATTCTCGTTAAAGTGGCGGCCGAATATGGCCCCTTACGACTGCACCGGGTGGCATCGTCCTCCCCGTTGAAATCCCACATGGGGTGGCCCCTGTATTGAAGTGGTTGCACCCCTCGCGTAATGCATATGGCCATGACCTTGATCATGGTTAGTCCGGAATGAGCCAACAACCTTATTCGGCTCATTAGGTAAAGGACGTCCCTGTCAGTTTCCCTTTGAGGGTTCCGCGGGCGCCAGCTCAGGCGCTTCTTCAATGGAGCATTGTTGAACCCAGGGAGGCCGATCCGCACAGGGTCCGGCAGGGGAACGTCATCTATATAGAACCACTCCGAGGACCAGTCCTCGGACGTCCTCTTTGGGGTACCGGATAGATATCTGGTCCCGGCGATGCGCCATAATTCGGCTCCGCCCACTTGATAAATAGACCCCTCCTGAGAACGGGGCACGAGGCAAAACAACCTCTTCCACAGCGTGAAATGGGCCTCAACACCCAAGAACAGCTCGCAGAGGGCCACGAATCCCGCAATGTGCAGAATGGAGGCAGGCGTGAGGTTGTGTAGCTGGAGGCCGTAGAACTCCAGCAACCCTCGGAGAAACGGATGAATTGGAAATCTGAGTCCTCTCATCAAATAAGGGACTAGGCATACCCGCTCTCCTTGAGAGGGATTGGGGACGCTCTCCGCCTGCTCTCCGCTGCTATAGGTAGCAATCCCGGCTCGGACTGGGACCATGTATGCTGGGGGAAGAAACCCCTTGGACTGAAGCACTACAAGCTCGCTATGCGGGACAGAACACCGCCCCCAATCTCCGGGCCGAGGGCTGGAGAGGCGAGAAGAGGAGCTGCACCGACCGGCCATGGTGGAATGGATCTCTGTCGAAAGCACTCTGATGAAGGCTCGCGGAGGGAAGATGGTGTGAATTGGATCTGAATCCCCGTCTCTTTTATGGGCGGTAAATGAAAAAATCCCCTGGCTTTTCGCATTCGTTTGACACGTGGAAGATGGTTATTATGGGGCACAGAAGCCGAGGAGGGCAACACACACTAGAAGCCGGACACTATTCGACGGGTACAGGGAATTCGAAGAAGAACCCACCTTGCAATGCCGAAGACAACTTGCACGCCGAACTTGTCGTCATTGAAGCCTGGTTCAGGGGCTAATGAGGGAGTCCTGGATTAGGGGGTGTCCGGATGGCCGGACTATGACCTTCGGCCGGACTCCTGGACTATGAAGATACAAGATTGAAGACTTCGTCCCGTGTCTAGATGGGACTTTCCTTGGCGTGGAAGGCAAGCTTGGCCATACGAATATGTAGATCTCCTCCCATTGTAACCGACTCTGTGTAACCCTAGCCCTCTCCGGTGTCTATATAAATTGGAGGGTTGTAGTCCGTAAGACGAACAACAATCATACCATAGGCTAGCTTCTAGGGTGTAGCCTCTCTGATCTCGTGGTAGATCTACTCTTGTACTATCCATATCATCAATATTAATCAAGCAGGAGTAGGGTTTTACCTCCATCAAGAGGGCCCGAACTTGGGTAAAAACATCGTGTCCCTTGTCTCCTGTTACCATCCGCCTAGACGCACAGTTCGGGACCCCCTACCTGAGATCCGTCGGTTTTGACACCAACATACCCCCTTGCCAAACTCATGATAAGGTACACAATAGGTCTGGCACACAGCATAGCATACTTTACAGAACCTATGGCTGAGGAATAGGGAATGACTTTCATTCTCTTTCTATTTTCTGCTGTGGTCGAGTTTTGAGTCTTACTCAACTTTGCACCTTGTAATACAAGCAAGAACTCCTTCTTTGACTGATCCATTTTGAACTCTTTCAAAATCTTGTCAAGGTATGTACTCATTGAAAAATCTTATCAAGCATTTTGATCTATCTCTATAGATCTTGATGCCCAATATGTAAGCAACTTTACATATGTCTTTCTTTGAAAAACTCCTTTCATACACTCTTTTATGCTTTCCAGAAAATTCTAATCATTTCCAATCAACAATATGTCATTGACATATACTTATCAGAAATGTTGTAGTGCTCCCACTCACTTTCTTGTAAATACATGCTTCTCCAAAAGTCTGTATAAAACTATATGCTTTGATCAACTCATCAAAGCGTATATTCCAACTCCGAGATGCTTGCACTAGTCCACAGATGGATAGCTGGAGCTCGCACACTTTGTTAGCACTTTTAGGATTGACAAAACCTTTTGATTGCATCATATACAACACTTAGGAATGCACTTTTGACATCCATTTGCCAGATTTCATAAAATATGGCAATTGCTAACATGATTCGGATGGACTTAAGCATCACTATCGGTGTCAAAACCGGCGAATCTCGGGTAGGGGGTCCCGAACTGTGCGTCTAGGCAGATGGTAATAGGAGACAAGGGACACGATGTTTTTACCCAAGTTCGGGCCCTCTCGATGGAGGTAAAACCCTACTCCTGCTTGATTAATATTGATGATATGGGTAGTACAAGAGTAGATCTACCACGAGATCAGAGAGGCTACACCCTAGAAGCTAGCCTATGGTATGATTGTTGTTCGTCTTACGGACTACAACCCTCCAATTTCTATAGACACCGGAGAGGGCTAGGGTTACACAGAGTCGGTTACAATGGGAGGAGATCTACATATTCGTATGGCCAAGCTTGCCTTCCACGCCGAGGAAAGTCCCATCCGGACACGGGACGAAGTCTTCAATCTTGTATCTTCATAGTCCAGGAGTCCGGCCGAAGGTCATTGTCCGGCCATCCGGACACCCCCTAATCCAGGACTCCCTCATTAGCCCCTGAACCAGGCTTCAATGACGACGAGTCTGGCGCGCAGATTGTCTTCGGCATTGCAAGGCGGGTTCCTCCTCCGAATACTTCATACAAGATTTTGAACGCAAGGATAGTGTCCGTCTCTGCAAAATAAGTTCCACATACCACCATAGAGAGAATAATATTTGTACAAATCTAATCTGCTGATGTATTCCGCAGCGTGACATCACGCCATGACCAAGCCTTTATTCGAATCGTTTTACTGTCCCGCCTCAGCGCGTTTAGCGAGGTGGTTCCCTTGGCACGTCTTGTCGAAGCAGAGATTGTGTCCCCTTATTCCGGGATTCTCATCAATACGGGCGTAGGTAACCCAGTCGTGCCTGTTGCTATGTCTCCTCAATCGAAGGCGAGTCCCAAACGGTCACGGTATTCAACCTCTTTATAAAGAGACCAAGGCTCGACTCCTTTCTTTCAATCTGAATCAAATCCTCCTCTCGCCTTGAGTTCCAACACCCAAAGCTCCAGATTCAGGCGCTTCGGACCTCCGATGATGTCTGGCTCCGACCTTCAAGGCTGGTGGATGCCTTCCTCCGTTACGGAAGAAGACGTGCTAAAGCTAAGAGATGCCAGGTATCTAACCGGCGAAATCTCATGTAGGCTGCCTGCTCAAGGGCAGGTTATTCCCACTCCCAAGCATGGTGTTCGCATCTCACTTCCTTCGGGGGCTAGGCTTCCCGACGGACCCCTTCGTGAGGGGGCTCATGTTTTATTACGGGCTGGAATTTCACGACTTAGCCCCGGAGTCCATCCTCCATATCTCATCGTTCATTGTCGTGTACGAGGCGTTCCTCCGTATTACTCCTCACTTCGGATTGTGGCTTAAGACCTTCAAAATAGAGCTGAAGATGATCGAGGGGCAGCATGCAGAGTGCGGAGGTGCTGTTATAAGCAAGAATGCCGATGCTCCATGGCCCGAGGGCTCTTTTCAGGAGGAGTTCAGCTTATGGCAACGAGAGTGGTTTTATATCACAGCTCCCAGGGGCACCAAATGGGTGGCTCCACGTGCCTTTCGCTCGGGTCCCCCACCACAGCTAGCGTCATGGGTCAATAAAGGGCTTAACTGGGGGCCGTCCAAGGACGTGCCCTTGTTGCAGGTCTGCGTTCGAGATCTCCTACAAAGAGATATCAATCTGGCCATAGTGACGCAGGTTATATTGATTCGCCGCATCCTACCCTGCAAACGTCGCCCCCTCTGCCCGTGGGAGTTTAATCCGGAAGGACCACGAGCCCTCCAACATTTTGTGGGCGCGACGCCCATGGAGATGTACAAATTGTTCCTCGGATCACAAGAAATGTGTCCGGACTCGTCCGAGGATGCAGGTCTGAGCTACAATCGCCTGGATACTCAAGTAAGTAGCCCTGTACCCGGACACGCTATCCATGTATTTATCATAAAATTGCCCTTAAAAGAGTTGTCCCTTAAACAGGAGTGGATAGCGAAAGCAGAGCTAATTAGGTGTCCGGCCCCCTCCCTGAGTCCACGCCGGATCCCGTGTTAACCAGGATGCTAGAGGTCGCACCTTTGGAAGAAGGCGAAGAGGGGAGCAGGGAAGCTACCGCCTCCCCGAAGGAGGCTGTCAGGAAAGGAGGAATCAAGAATTCCTCTAACCAGGGGAAGAAGAGGACCGCCTCTGAAGACCTATAGGCCATGGTCTCAAAGCGAGGGAAGAAATCTTTGTCAGAGGGTCCGGCGCCGGGGGGTGCCTCAGTCACATTGTGCCCCCAAGGGGATCAGCTCTCCACTGAGCCGTAAGTAAAGAGGGTGGTTTTAAAATGAGAGACATCCCTGTTCTATTTCTGAGGAAGATAACCGAAATTTTACCTTGTAGTTCGGATCACAGCCCTGCTCAGCACAGCTCATCTTCAGGGGATCTTCGTCCGGAGATGATGGAGAGCGGAACGCCACCCCCTGCCGTACCGCCTTGCAAGATGGGCGACCCTGAGGTGTCGTCACAGAGGGTTTCTCTGAATCCGGCAGGGCCAGAAGGCAGTTGTATGCCCCCCAAGGCCCTCCGTGTCCGGCCTTCGAAAAAGGCCATCGGACGAGTCCGGCACCGTCCGGTGCACGGTCGGAGGAGCTGAAGGATCTGCTCGGGCGAGCATCTATCTCAGAAGAACACCGTGCATTGATGGATACGGTGATTGGAAGGATTTCATCCACCGAAAGCAGGTTGTACGAGGCCGTCAGGAGTTTATTGACAGGTTTTGAGGTACACGAAATGATGTACCTTTTGACAGATCCGCATATATAAGATGCGCCCTGTATAGATAGTAGCCCCTGAGACTCTGTGCGTTGTCAAAATGACGGCGCGCCGAGGATCATAACCTCAGGTATAATATGTCGCCTTTCCTATGTAGGTGGCGAAGTGTTTGGTGGCTAGCCAGACTGATGAATTTGCCGAGCTAAAGCGGCAACTTGACGTGGCAGATGCCGACATTGCGCTTGTCAACAAGCGGCTGGACGAGGCACAAGGTATGTAATTTCTCCGAAGACACCTGGTAAGAGGAGCTTGATGCCCGTACCTTACAACATGTGTGCTTGACGCAGATGGTGCCGCTGCCATGGAGAACCTTCGGGCGGAACTTGCCCGAGCCAAAGAGCAGGCCAGGAAAAGCGATGCGGCTACCTTAAAGGCGGCTGAAGAGCTGAAAGCCGAACAGGCTGCTCATTGCCAAAGCAAGAAGGAAATGGCCGAGATGGCTGTAAAGTTGAAGAATGCGGCCGACCGCTGCAAGCTTCTTGAAAAAGAAGATCGGTGTGGCACAGTAGGACCTAGAGATGGTCACTACCGAGGCCAAGGATACTCGCTCTATGATGAGAGCGATGAAGGAGGAGCTACGTCAGGCCGGAGATATCACGGCTGGAATCCCTTTATGCTGCGGATGAAGTTCGGGGATCCTAAATATGCTCCGTTGGACTGGCAGTGGAGTGCGGCGAACACTTATCTGGACTTGGCGGCGAGTGCCGCGGACACGGCCGAACACTTCCGCGATCAAAATGACCACGAAGTGGAAAAGCTTCTTTGGTCGCAGTTCCACAATCCAGAGCGCCCACTTCCATTAACCGATCATTTGGCCGCATGGGCGGAGCTGAATAGGTTATCCGGACTCGCCATGAAGTATGTCGTGAGTCATCTGTGGCCGAAAAGGCCCAAGCCGAAGAGTTATCTTAGCTTGGTGCAGCAGCTCCTCGGTGCGGTGCCTCATATTGATGCAATGAAGAGGTCAGCGTGCATAGAAGGTGCGTAGATGGCTCTTGCCCGTGTCAAGACATACTGGGCGGAGATGAAGGCCATTGCTGTTGCATCCCAAGATTCGGACGAGAGCCGAGTAGCTTCCGAGCACTATTTTCAGGAAGTTCTGCAGGGCGCTTGTTTAATAGAGACGCAGTGCTCGAAGGATGTTATGTTAGAATAACATGTATTATTGTAAAACAATGTTTCGATGGAATATAAAAGCTTTTTATACTTGTGCCTTCAAGAATTAAAATACCTCCTGTGCGGCCGTTAATGTATATGTGTATATAACCTGAAAGATGGCAGTCTTCGGCTTCAGCCCCCACGCATATAATGCGGGGGTGCTCGCAGAAGGCGCATTTTCACACTTGATCCAACGTCTTGGTCCTATTAAGGAGGTGATAGCGCAGCGAACTAGGCAACCGGACTATAATGCTTTATCACTTTCACTTAGCCATAGGAGTTTGACAGTGGGGCTACTATATAGCCCCTAGGGGCACCGCGCTCGCCCGAATTCGGGGCGCGTGTGTGCCTGGCTGGAAAACGGCCCTTCTTAATGCAGAGGAATCCTAAAGATTCCGGTGGGTCATCGAGTGGTTGACCAGTCTCACGCTATATCATGACAGTCAGTTTTCGACTTTCTCTACTGAGGTGCTCGCCTGGCCGAACCGGGGCACAATCGCAATAGTTCTCCTGGTGCCACCTTAGCTGATAGAGCGAAACGTAAGGCAGCAAAACACAGGAGCCGGGCAAACCCAACATTTGACCAAAGGCATGATTCGAAGCTGATGCATATAAGGCCAAACTCGCGACGCCGAACACTCCCTAAGGTATTCGGTCTTTATGAAAACAGGCTGAACAACACCCTTGGTAAGAAGCCCCTGTTGTCCAGGTACGCGTAAAATTTTGACGTGGCCACATGCCAAGACGCCAACCTCCTCCTCGGTTATAACAAGAAACCGGGGGATGTGTATCAACAAGAGACAGTGAAAAAGGTTTACGCAGGGTCTTAATCTGAAAAGAATCCTTGGAACGGGTCCCTACTGCACGTCTGCGCCTGTGTCTCCGCTGTGCCGTATCCTGGACGGGTGTAGCACGGTGTTCATCTGTAAAATAGAGGAACTTAGTTGAGAAAGATCGTGCAAAAATCTATGTTATATCAAATGAACAAAATATAATTCAGAAAATGGGTAGAATTGAGCTTTATTGTCTCTTGTTGTACACGCGCGGAACCCCTTGTACGGGGGTATGCGGCTAGTAAGCCCTTGTATGTTTACGCCGGACTTGTCTAGCCATGTCCGGGGTCCGAACGACCTGTTTAGGTGCTTTGGTTAGTGAAGCTGGTTTAGTGTGTGGCTGTCAAGGCAGCCGCACAGTCTTCCGCGCTCGAGGAACACTCGATATTTCCCTTTAATGAGATGATGACTCGTGGACTGGGCATTTTAAGCGTAAGGGATGCATAATGCGGTATTGCGTTAAAGCGGGCGAAAGCTTCGCGTCCCAGTAGTGCTTGATAACTACTTGTAAATGGGGCGATGTGGAAGGTTAGCTTTTCGCGGCGGAAGTTGTCGAGGGAGCCAAACATAACTTCTAACAGGAGAGAACCCGTACAATGGGTATCTGGGCCTGGCGTTACCCCTTGAAAGGAAGTGTTGCCATGGCGAATTTTTGTTGGGTTTATCCCCATTTTGCGGATTGTGTCCTGATATAGCAGGTTTAGACCACTGCCGCCGTCCATTAGGACTTGTGTAAAGTGGAGTCTATCAATTGTCGGATCTAATATTAATGTAGTCCAGCCTGCGTTCTGGATACTTCTAGAGTAATCCTGATGGTCGAAGGTGATTGGTTTTAACAACTAGTGGCGGGACTCCTCTGGGACAGGCCGTATGGCGCGTATCTCTATAGGCGCCACTCTGTTTTTCCCTTTTGTCACGTGAAGTGAGTTTACTATTTTGACTTCTTGTGGGAACTTCTTTTGTTCTCCGGTGCTCTGCTTGCGGGGTTCGTCATCATCCTCGCTTGGTATGTCGAGCCCCTTGTGTTCGGCGTTGAGTTTGCCGGATTGCTTGAAGACCCAACAATCTCTGTGGGTATGGTTTGCAGGCTTCCCGGGAGTACTGTGGATTTGGCATATTTTGTCCAAGATTTTGTTTAGGTTAGATAGCTCGTCCCTGTTATCCTTGAGGGGACGCTTTTTCTGATTCTGCCGAGAGCTTTTGAATCCGGCGTTGACTGCCGTGCTCTTCGGGCTGTTTCCCTTGGTCCGGCGCTGGTCCTTGCTATGTTGCGGTTTCCCGTTTTCATCCCTAACTTCGGATGTACTTGGGTTGCTGGTACTGCTTCTTGCCAACCAGCTATCCTCTCCTGCGCAAAAGCGGGTCATGAGGCTTGTTAATGCGGTCATTGTTCTTGGCTTTTCTTGGCCGAGGTGTCTGGCGAGCCATTCGTCTCAAACACTGTGTTTGAAAGCTGCTAAGGCTTCGACGTCCGGACAGTCGACTATCTGGTTCTTTTTAGTAAGAAATCTGTTCCAGCGTTTCCGGGCTGACTCTCCGGGTTGTTGAGTTATATGACTTAGATCGTCTGCATCCGGAGGTCGGACATAGGTCCCTTGAAAATTTGCCCGAAAAGCACCCTCGAGCTCTTCCCAACTTCTGATGGTGTTTTCGGGAAGGCTTTTAAGCCAATGCCGGGCTGGCCCTTTGAGCTTGAGGGGTAAGTATTTTATGGTGTGGGGGTCATCTCCTCTATCCATGTGTATGTGGAGGATATAATCCTCAATCCAGACTCCAGGGTCTGTTGTTCTGTCGTATGCCTCTATGCTTACGGGCTTGAATCCCGCTAGAAATTCATGGTCCAGCACCTCATCGGTGAAACATAGGGGGTGTGTGGCACCCCTATATTTGGGTGTGCCGTGATGTTCGGATACTTGTTGCGTTGCATTTCTTACTAGAGCTTGCTTTCTTGGCCCGTAGATAAACTTGGCTGGGCCGTCTTTTTGATGCGAATCCTTGTGCAGATCACGTGCCGGTTTGTGTGCGGCGCCATCTGCCGCTCCATGTTGGCCATGGGGTTGTTTATCCGACCTGGTGGCTTCCTTATTTTTTGATTACGGGGGCTCTAAGGCCTCCTCATCAAATTCCGGCAGTAATTTTCTCTTCGGATATCCCTTTGTGTGGCGACTGTCGCCGTATTTGTCTGCGGTGTTGAGTACTTTGCCCCATCTAATTCTGATTGCATCTTCCGCTATTTTGAGCTTCCGCTTTTGCTTTTTCAGGCTACGCGCAGTGGCGACGAGCCTTTTATGGAAGTTCTTCTACTCCAGCAACTTGTCCGGCGTGAGGTCGTCCAGACTGTTATCTTCGCCGGAGACGGGTTGTTTGGTTTGTTTACCCAAGTTGCCCTGTTCGGACGGTTGCTCGGTGGCATGTTTGTCGTCCGCCGGTTCGCCCTGCTCTATGGCTGGGTCTCTGTTGAGGTGGGGTTTGGGGCGGCGCTTACGCCGCCGCTTTGACTGCTTTTCGAGGGAACGATCCCTTGTTGCGTCCCTTTGTTCCTCGTCGTCGTTTCTTTTAGGTGTGTCCACCATGCATACATCATGAGATGAGGTGGTTGTCCAGTGCCCTATAGGCGCTGGTTCCTGTTCGTCTCCTACATCGTCGTCCATACCGTCGATGTCTTCGCAGTCGAAGTCGAGCAAGTCGGTTAAATCATCGACAGTGGCTACGAAGTGGGTGGTGGGTGGGATTTGAGTTTCTTGGTCGTCCGCATCCCAACCTTGCTGACCATAGTCCGGCCAGGGCTCTCCTGATAAAGAGAGAGACTTTAGTGAATTCAGAATGTCGCCGAAGGGCGAGTGCTGAAAGATGTTCGCGGCGGTGAACTCCATGATCGGCACCCAATCGGGTTCGATCGGCAGGGGCGCGGAAGGTTCGGAGTCCGGAAAGGAGTCTGGCACCTTGGAGTCACGGGCTTCGCATAGGACAAGGCTGGTGTTCGGCTCGATCGCCGTAGAGATTGCAGCCCCCGAGGCGGTGTCCAGCCACCCGTCCTCGATGGGTGCAGTCGGCTCCGAGCTAAGGGTCGGAGCGGACACTGGGGCGGCCTCCCGGGAACTGTTCGGTGGCAGAGCTAGATCATGCCCATAGTGACAGTGCGGCATGCTCGGCTGTGGCTTGAACCCGTCGAAGATCAAGTCTCCGCGGATGTTAGCCGTGTAGTTCAAACTTCCAAATCTGACCTGATGGCCAGGGGCGTAGCTTTCGATCTGCTCCAGATGGCCAAGCGAATTGTCCCGCAGTGCAAAGCCGCCGAATACGAAGATCTATCCGGGGAGAAAAATCTCACCCTGGACCGCATTGTTGTTGATGATCGGAGGAGCCATCGAGCCTAAAGATGACGACACAGAGGAACTCTCAATGAAAGCACCAATGTCGGTGTCAAAACCGGCGGATCTCGGGTAGGGGGTCCCGAACTGTGCGTCTAGGCGAAGGTAACAGGAGACAAGGGACACGATGTTTTTACCCAGGTTCGGGCCCTCTCGATGGAGGTAAAACCCTACTCCTACTTGATTAATATTGATGATATGGGTAGTACAAGAGTAGATCTACCACGAGATCAGAGAGGCTAAACCCTAGAAGCTAGCCTATGGTATGATTGTTGTTCGTCTTACGGACTAAAACCCTCCGGTTTATATAGACACCGGAGAGGGCTAGGGTTACACAGAGTCGGTTACAATGGGAGGAGATCTACATATTCGTATCTCCAAGCTTGCCTTCCACGCTAAGGAAAGTCCCATTCGGACACGGGACGAAGTCTTCAATCTTGTATCTTCATAGTCCAGGAGTCCGGCCAAAGGTTATAGTTCGGCCATCCGGACACCCCCTAATCCAGGACTCCCTCAATCACCACAGTTGAGAAAATCTCATTGTAGTCAACACCTTGAACTTGTCGAAAACCTTTTTTGCGACTAGTCAAGCTTTGTCGATAGTAACACTACCATCAGCATCCGTATTCCTCTTTTTGTCCCGAACAGGATTACCGTACCACTCTGGTGTGGATCGTGCTCTTTTTCTCCTATGAGGTTCTGTAGCAACTTGATCTGAAGTTTTATGATCTTTATCACTAGGTTCCTCTCCAGTAGGTGCAGGCATCATGGGAACAAATTTCTCGGATAAGCTACCTTCCAAATTGAGAGCAGGTACAATTACCTCATCAAGTTCTACTTTCCTCCAACTCACTTCTTTTGAGAGAAACTCCTTATCTAGAAAGATTCTGTTCTTAGCAACAAAAATCTTTCCTTCGGACTTGTGGTAGAAGGTGTACCCGATTGTTTTCTTAGGGTATCCTATGAAGACACATTTCTCTGACTTGGGTTCGAGCTTATCGGGCTGAAGCCTTTTTGACATAAGTGATGTCTACTACACAACCTTCTTCTTGTAGACATTGTTGGGCCTGCAAGTGCACAGGTTTGTAGGACAGTAGCAAATTTCCCTCAAGTGGATGACCTAAGGTTTATCAATCTGTAGGAGGCATATGATGAAGATGGTCTCTCTCAAACAACCCTGCAACCAAATAACAAAGAGTCTCTTGTGTCCCCAACACACCCAATACAATGGCAAATTGTATAGGTGCACTAGTTCGGCGAAGAGATGAAGATACAAGTGCAAAATAGATAGTAGATATAGGTTTTTGTAATCTGAAATTATAAAAACAGCAAGGTAACAAGTGATAAAAGTGAGCGTAAAGGGTATTGCAATGATAGGAAACGAGGCCTAGGGTTCATACTTTCACTAGTGCAAGTTCTCTAAAAAATAATAACATAGATAGATCATATAACAATCCCTCAACATGCAACAAAGAGTCACTCCAAAGACACTAAGAGCGGAGAACGAACGAAGAGATTATGGTAGGGTACGAAACCACCACAAAGTTATTCTTTCGGATCGATCTATAAAAGAGTTTGTACTAGAATAACACCTTAAGACACAAATCAACCAAAACCCTAATGTCACCTAGATACTCCATTGTCACCTCAAGTATCCGTGGGCATGATTATATGATATGCATCACACAATCACAGATTCATCCAACCAAGACAAAGTACTTCAAAGAGTGCCCCAAAGTTTCTACCGGAGAGTCAAGAACGTGTGCCAACCCCTATGCATAGGTTCATGGGCAGAACCCGCAAGTTGGTCACCAAAACATACATCAAGAGGCACATGATATCCCATTTTCACCATAGATAAGCACGGCAAGACATACATCAAGTGTTCTCAAATAAAGACTCAATCCGATAAGTTAACTTCAAAGGGGAAACTCAATTCATCACAAGAGAGTAGAGGGGGAGAAACATCATAAGATCCAACTATAATAGCAAAGCTCGGGATACATCAAGATTGTGCCATAGAGGGAACACGAGAGAGAGAGAGATCAAACACATAGCTACTGGTACATACCATCAGCCCCGAGAGTGAACTACTCCCTCCTCGTCATGGAGAGCGCCGGGATGATGAAGATGGCCACCGGTGATGGGATCCCCCTCCGGCAGGGTGCCGGAACGGGCTCCCGAGAGGTTTTTGGTGGCTACAGAGGCTTGCGGCGGCGGAACTCCCGATCTATCTTCTTCGTGGATGTTTTTAGGGTACGTGGGACTATATAGGCGAAAGAAGTCGGTCGGGGGGGGGGGGGGGTGCTCGAGGGGCCCACGAGACAGGGGGGCGCGCCCTACAGGGGGGGCGCCCTCCTATCTCGTGGAGTCCTCGAGTATCTTCTGACTTGAACTCCACGTCTCCAGGATGATATTCTTCCAAAAAATCACGTTGCCGAAGGTTTCATTCCGTTTGGACTCCGCTCTATATTCCTTTTCTTCGAAATACTGAAACAGGCAATAAAACAGCAATATGGGCTGGGCCTCCGGTTAATAGGTTAGTCCCAAAAGTAATATAAAAGTGTATAATAAAGCCCATAATCATTCAAAACACATAGTAATATAGCATGAATGCTTCATAAATTATAGATACGCTGGAGACGTATCAATAAGCGTCGCATCCCCAAACTTTAAGAAACGTCAGCTTAGGTTTGTTGCCAAACCACAGTTCATACGGTGTCGTCTCAACGGACTTTGATGGTGCCCTGTTTAATGTGAATGCAGCTGTCTCTAATGCATAACCCCAAAACAATAGTGGTAAATCGGTAAGAGACATCATAGATTGCACCATATCTAATAACGTGCGATTACGACGTTCAGAAAAACCATTACACAGTGGTGTTCTAGGTGGCGTGAGATGTGAAGCTATTCCACATTGTTTTAAATGAAGGCCAAAGTCGTACCTCAAATATTCTCCTCCACGATCAGATCGTAGAAACTTTATTTTCTTGTTACGATGATTCTCCACTTCAGTATGAAATTCTTTGAACTTTTCAAATGTTTTAGACTTGTGTTTCATTAAGTAGATATACCCATATCTTCTCAAATCATCTGTGAAGGTCATAAAATAACGATACCCGCCATGAGCGTCAACACTCATTGGACCGCATAAAGCGGTATTTATTATTTACAATAAGTCATTAGCTCATTCCATTGTTTCGGAGAACGGAGTTTTAGTCATCTTGCCCATGAGGCATGGTTCGCAAGTATCAAATGATTCGTAATCAAGTGATTCCAAAAGTCCATCTGCATGGAGTTTCTTCATGCACTTTACACCGATATGACCCAAACGACAGTGCCACAAATATGTTGCACTATCGTTATCAACTTTGCATCTTTTGGCATCAATATTATGAATATGTGTATCGGTACGATCGAGATTCAATAAACCATTAACATTGGGTGTATGACCATAGAAGGTTTTATTCATGTAAATAGAATAACAATTATTCTCTGTCTTAAATGAATATCCGTATTACAATAAACATGATTTAATCATATTCATGCTCAACGCAAACACCAAATAACATTTATTTAAGTTCAACACTAATCCCGAAAGTATAGGGAGTGTGCGATGATGATCATATCGATCTTGGAACCACTTCCAACATACATCGTCACTTCACCCTCAACTAGTCTCTACTTATTCTGCAACTCCTGTTTCGAGTTACTAATCTTAGCAACTGAACAGGTATCAAATGCCCAGTGGCTACTACGAGCACCAGTAAGGTATACATCAATAACATGTATATCAAATATACCTTTGCTCAGTTTGCCATCCTTCTTATCCACCAAATATTTGGGGTAGTTCCGCTTCCAGTGACCATTTCCTTTGCAGTATAAGCACTTAGTTTCAGGCTTAGGTCCAACTTTGGGCTTCTTCATGGGAGTGACTACTTGCTTGCCATTCTTCTTGAAGTTCCCTTTCTTTCCCTTTGCCATTTTCTTGAAACTAGTGGTCTTGTTTAATCATCAACACTTGATGCTTTTTCTTGATTTCTACCGTCGTCGATTTCAGCATCACGAAGAGCTCGGGAATCACTTTCGTCATCCCTTGCATATTATAGTTCATCACAAAGTTCCAACAACTTGGTGATGGTGACTAGAGAATTCTGTGAATCACTATCTTATCTGGAAGATTAACCCATTTGATTCAAGCAATTGTAGTACCCAGACATTTTGAGCACATCCTCACTAGCTGAGCTATTCTCCTCCATCTTTTAGGTGAAGTACTTGTCAGAGGTCTCATACCTCTCGACACGAGCACGAGTCTAAAATACCAATTTCAGCTCTTGGAACATCTCATATGCTCCGTGACATTCAAAACATTTTTGAAGTCCCGGTTCTAAGCCGTAAAGCATGGTGCACTAAACTATTAAGTAGTCATCATTGAGCTAGCCAAACGTTCATAACGTCTGCATCTGCTCCTGCAATAGGCCTGTCACCTAGCGGTGCATCAAAGACATAATTCTTCTATACAGCAATGAGGATAAACCTAAGATCACAGACCCAGTCCGCATCATTGCTACGATCATCTTTCAACTTAGTTTTCTCTAGGAACATATCAAAAACATAGGGGAGCTACAACCTGAGCTATTGATCTACAACATAATTTGCAAATACTATCAGGACTAAGTTCATGATAAATTAAAGTTCAGTTAATCATATTACTTAAGAACACCTACTTAGATAGACATCCCTCAAGTCATCTAAATGATACGTGATCCAAATCAACTAAACCATGTCCGATCATCACGTGAGATGGAGTAGTCATCAATGGTGAACATCTCTGTGTTCATCATATCTACTATATGATTCACGTTCGACCTTTCGGTCTCTAGTGTTCTAGGGCCATATCTGTATATGCTAGGCTCGTCAAGTTTAACCCGAGTATTCTACGTGTGCAAATCTGGCTTGCACCCATTGTATTTTAACGTAGAGCTTATCACACCCGATCATCACGTGGTGTCTCAGCACGAAGAACTTTCGCAATGGTGCATACTCGGGGAGAACACTTATACCTTGAAATTTAGTAAGGGATCATCTTATAATGCTACCGCCGTACTAAGCTAAATAAGATGCATAAAAGATAAACATCACATGCAATCAAAATATGCGACATGATATGGCCATCATCATCTTGTGCTCATGATCTCCATCACCGAAGCAACGTCGTGATCTCCATTGTCACCAGCTTGACACCTTGATATCCATCGTAGCATCATTGTCGTCTCGATAACTATTGCTTCTACGACTATCGCTACCGCTTAGTGATAAAGTAAAGCAATTACATGGCAATTGCATTTCATACAATAAAGCGACAACCATAAGGCTCCTGCCAGTTGCCGATAACTTTTACAGAACATGATCATCTCATACAATAACTTATATCACATCATGTCTTGACCATATCACATCACAACATGCCCTGCGAAAATAAGTTAGACACCCTCTACTTTGTTGTTGCAAGTTTTAAGTGGCTGCTACGGGCTTCTAGCAAGAACCGTTCTTACCTACGCATCAAAACCACAACAATTTTTTGTCAAGTGTGTTGTCTTAACCTTCAACAAGGACCGCCCGTAGTCAAACTCGATTCAACTAAAGTTGGAGAAACAGAACACCTGCCAGCCACCTGTATGCAAAGCACACCGGTAGAATCGGTCTCATGAACGTGGTCATGTAATGTTGGTCCGGGCTGCTTCATCCAACAATATCGCCCAATCAAAGTAAGACGTTGGTGGTAAGCAGTAGACGTCGGATGACACTGTTGGAAAACGTAGCATGCAATTTCAAAACATTTCCTGCGCTCACGCAAGATCTATCTAGGAGATGCATAGCAAGGAGAGAGGGAGAGCGTGTCCATGTACCCTCGTAGACCGAAAGCGGAAGCGTTAACTTAACGTGGTTGATGTAGTGGAACGTCTTCTCGAATCAACCGATCAAGTACTGAACGTATGGCACCTTCGAATTCTGCACACGTTTAGCTCGATGACGTCGTTTGAACTCTTGATCCAGCAGAGTGTCGATGGAGCCGATGAGTTTTGTTAGCACGACGGTGTAATGATGGTTTTGGTGATGTGATTGGTGCAGGGCATCGCTTAAGCACTACGATGATACTATCGGAGGAGTAAACAGTGGAGGGGGGCACCGCACATAGCTAAGAATAATGGTTGTGCCTTTGGGGTCCCCTCGCCCCCGTATATAAAGGAGGGAGGGAGGAGGCGGCCAGCCTAGAGGGGGCACGCCATGGGAGGTGTCCTACTAGGACTCCCAGTCCTAGTAGGATTCCCCTTTCCTATTCCAGAGTGGCAAAGGGGGAAAGGGAGAGGGAAAGTGGGGCCGCGCCCCCCGCCCATTGTCCAATTCGGATTGGCAAGGGGAGGGGGGGAGCCACCTCCCATGGCTGCCCTCTCCTCTCCACTAAGGCCCATGTGGCCCATTAACTTTACCAGGGGGAAGGGGGTTCCGGTAACCTCCCGGTACTCCAAAAAATCCCCGAACCTCTTCAGAACTATTTCGGTGTCCTTATATAACCTTACAATATATTAATCTTTACCTTTCAACCATTTGAAGACTCCTCGTCATGTCCATGATCTCATCCGGGACTCCGAACAACCTTCGGTCACCAAAACACATAACTCATATAATACCAATCGTCATCGAACGTTAAGCGTGCGGACCCTACGGGTTCGAGAACTATGTAGACATGACCGAGACACCTCTCCGGTCATATAATAACTATGTAGACATGCTCATATTGGTTCCCACATATTCTACGAAGATGTTTATCGGTCGAACCGCAATGTCAATATAGTTATTCCCTTTGTCATCGGTATGTTACTTTCCCGAGATTCGATCCTCGGTATCTTCATACCTAGTTCAATCTCGTTACCGGCAAGTCTCTTTACTCGTCCCATAGTGCATCATCCCGCAACTAACTCATTAGTCACATTTCTTGCAAGGCTTCATATGATGTGCATTACCGAGAGGGCCCAGAGATACCGCTCCGATACTCGGAGCGACAAATCCTAATCTCGATATATGCCAACCCAACAAACACCTTTGGAGATACCTGTAGAGCATCTTTATAATCACCCAGTTATGTTGTGACGTTTGATAGCACACAAGGCATTCCTCCGGTGTCCGAGAGTTGCATAATCTCATAGTCGGAGGAATATATATTTGACATGAAGAAAACAGTAGCAATAAAACTGAACGGTCATTATGCTAAGCTAACGGATGGGTCTTGTCCATCACATCATTCGACTAATGATATGATCCCGTTATCAAATGACAACACATGTCCATGGCTAGGAAACTAAACCATCTTTTGATCAACGAGCTAGTCTAGTAGAGACATACTAGGGACATGTTGTTTTGTCTATGTATCCACACATGTATCATGTTTCCGGTTAATACAATTCTAGCATGAAAATAAACATTTATCATGAATAAAGAAATATAAAATAACAACTTTATTATTGCCTCTAGGGCATATTTCCTTCAAAACGACACGTATGTAACGTTTCTATTAAGGATAACAAGATGGGTTCTATTTATACATAAATAGATCTTGTCTACATCATGTCATCGTTCTTATTGCATTACTCCATTTCTCCATGAACTTAATACACTAGATGCATGTTGGATAGCGGTCGATGTATGGAGTAATAGTAGTAGATGCAGGCAGGAGTCGGTCTACTAATCTTGGACGTGATGCCAATATAATGATCATTGCCTGGATATCGTCTTGATTATTTGAAGTTCTATCAATTGCCCAACAGTAATTGTTTTCCCACCGTTTGCTATTTTTCTCGAGAGAAGCCACTAGTGAAACCTACGGCCCCCGGGTCTCTTTTCATCATATTTGCCTTTGCGATCTAATTTCCTTTGCATTTAATTTCAGATCTATTAAACCAAAAATACAAAAATACCTTGCTGCAATTTATTTGTTCTGCGATCTATTTAACCTATATACCACTTTTACCTCACGTTATTTGCCTATCTTGAGGCGCCGTACCCGAAAGGGATTGACAACCCCTTTAACACGCCGGGTTGTGAGTATTTGTTATTTGTGTGCAGGTGATGTTTACGTGGTGTGAGGAGGTTCTCCTACTGGTTCGATAACCTTGGTCTCATCACTGAGGGAAATATCTATCGTCGCTATACTGCATCATCCCTTCCTCTTTGGGGAAATACCGACGTAGTTCTAGCAGTCAAAAGGAATTTCTGGCGCGATTGCCGGGGAGGACCTTCAACATCAAATAGGTTCCTAATCACAAATCTCATCTCCTTGCAATATACATTATTTGCCATTTGCCTCTCGTTTTCCTCTCCCCCGCTTCACAAAAATTTTCCGTTTTATTGGCCCGCTTTTCTGTTCGCCATTTTTCTCGTCAGATCTTTTATTTGCTTGAACTTGTCACCATGAGTGACTTTGGTATGGCAGAAACAGATGATGGCCTAACTCCTAAAATGGAGCGTACAGGTAATCTGGATGCCAAAACTTTTGTCTTGGGGCAAAGGAATTTTATGGGAAAGAACATATCCAAGAATTTTTCAATTGTGTCGAAAAATTAAGTCTCGATGATATTCCTATACTTAAAAGGACTAAATCTTATGCAGAAGCTATTTCGGCACTTGTTCTGAAACTTGAAACTAGATTTATTCGTACTCATCCTACCTTGCAAAGATTGTTCTATGAGTTGCCCATTATAAAGGATCCTAAAGCTAAAAAGTTAGCCACTCTTGTTTTGATGAATAAATTTGACTACATAATATGGGAAGCTAGGGAAATCTTTGATTTTTAAGGCATGAATCATCAAAAACCCGTGATTGATGAAATTATTTATAATAGTGATTATGCTTTAAGATATTTGCTTGGAGATAACCAAACCTTTGATGAGAATCTTAAAAAGCAAGTCCCCGTTTTAGATATGATCCAACAAGTTTTTAACGATGTTAATCAACACTATTCTTGGATCACTACCAGAAATCAAAGGGGTTATGATAAAAAGCAACTTGATAGTGCTAAGGTTTCCATTTATAATGTGTTTTATGTCTTATTTACAAAACGTCCCGACACAAATACCTCCAAGGAAAACAAGGACAAAGATGGCAAAACTTAGATCCTATGCGTTATGCCTAGCTAGGGGCCTAAAACGATAGCGCTTGTTGGGAGGCAACCCAATGAACAAAATTTATTCTTGCTTTTTGCTTTCTGTTCTTGTGTGTTAGCACAATTATTCTACTGTTATGATTGTGTTTTTTGTGTTTTAATTTAGTGTTTGTGCCAAGCAAGGCCTTTGGGTTGATTTGGGTGAAAGTTGATTTGATCTTGCTGAAAAACAGAAACTTATGCACTCAAGAAAATAGTTTTCATAAATCACAGAAAATTGATTTTGAGTTGATTATTTTTGCAGAAAATTAATACACAAATTACCCAGGTTTTCCTAATTTGGCAAGATTTTTGGAGTTATAGAAGTACTCGAGATATCCATATTGCTACAGACTGTTCTGTTTTTGACAGATTCTGTTTTATTTACGTTGTGTGCTTGTTTTGATGATTCTATGGTTTTCTTTGATGAGTTTTTGCCATAGAAAAGATGGAATACAGTAGATATAATGCAAAAACAAAATAATAATAGGTTTGCAACAATACTTATAGTAGCGGTTTGTTTTCTTATACTAACGGATCTCACAAAGGTTTCGTTGGAGTTTTGTGTGGTTGAAGTTTTCAAGTTTTGGGTGATCTTACGATGGATGAAGGAATAACGATTAGCAAAAGTCTAATCTTGGGGATGCCCGAGGCACCCCAAGATAATATTCAAAGAAGTAGCAAGCAACTAAGCTTGGGGATGCCCCCGAGTGGCATCGTCGCTTTCTTCTAACAACCATCAGTATTTTACTTGAAGCTATATTTTTATTTGTCACATATTATGAGTTTTGCTTGGAGCGTCTTGTATGATATGAGCCTTTGCTTGTTTTGCTTTGTGTTTTAAGTGTTGAATCCTTGCTTAACACACCTTTTGAGAGAGCCAAAAATTATGCTATGCTTGCTCCTATGCTTCACTTAAATTTTTAGAGCCATGGATTTGCTCTAGTGCTTAACTTATATCTTTTTTAGCACGGTGTGCTTTGTTATTTTTGAAGAAATGCTCTCATGCTTCACTTAGATTTATTTGGGAGTTAGTAATTTTTTAAGAAATTCTCTCTAGCTTCACTTAGATTATTTTGAGTGAAAGAAAAAAATATGCTCATGTTCTTCACTTATATTTGTTTGAGCTTATCAAAAGCAACATATGAAAATAGTCCCAAAGTGATAGATATCCAAGAAGAATATAATAAAAACTTTCATGAAGATCATTGGTCAAAATAAACTTGATTGTTAGTAATGGTTTTGAGATATGACGATATGATATGTGAGTCATGTTGATGAGTAATTGTGCTTTAGTAAGAATATTGATGTTAAGGTTTGTGATTCCCTATGCAAGCATGAAAGTCAATAGTTATGCACTAAAATTTATATCCTACTCGTGGTGCACTATTCAGTGTTACTTATGCTTAATGCTTGGGTATGAGATTTTTTGCTTTTTGGTTGGTCACTTCTCAATCTTTTTGCTAGCCTTCATTTTGCACTAAGTATGAGCACTACATGTGCATCCAAAACCCTTTAAACTAGTTTTGCCTTATCAGTCCACTATACCTACCTATATGCGGTATTTCCATGTTGTTCTAAGCAAACTTTCATGTGCCATCTCTAATTTTCAAAATAATTTCTCTTTTGTGTGCTCTACCGCTCGCGGGGCGGTGAAGGGTGACCAATATTTTCCATGCTAGATGTGTTATTCTCACGATGAGTGTTTATTCACTTGTCATTGCACGAGAGTATGACAAAGGTATTAGGGATGCCCAGTCCCGAAATGAAAAATGAATTTACTTTATGTTGTCAAATGATAAATTCCTTGGGAAGTGTTGGTATAGAGGGCAACCGTGGATTCGGCTAGCCATGGAAAGTGAAAGTAATGGTGGAAAAAGGAACAAACTTTATTTTCTGTTTGGAAACCGCCTATGATGTATTAGCATGGAAAGTGTTGGGATCTCTTAGTCATTTTTGTTGGTGGGAAAAGTAGGCCTCTCAAAAATGTTTTTATCCTTGAAAGTTATTTGAGTCTTCTTTGATCTCTTATATGCATGATTTCTTATAGCCTCGTATTTCTTCTCCGATATTTGGGTTTTGTTTGGCCAACTTGATCTATTTATCTTGCAATGGGAAGAGGTGCTTTGTAGTGGGTTCGATGTTACGGTGCTTGATCCCAGTGACAGAAGGGGAACCGACACGTATGATCGTTGCTACTAAGGATAACAAGATGGGATCTATATCTTCGCAATAGATAAACGGATCTCATCTACATCATGTCATCATTCTTATTGCATTACTCCGTTTCTCCATGAACTTAATACAGTAGATGCATGCTGGATAGTGGTCGATGTGTGGAGTAATAGTAGTAGATGCAGGCAGGAGTCGGTCTACTAATATTGGACATGATGCCTATATAATGATCATTGCCTGGATATCGTCATGATTATTTGAAGTTCTGTCAATTGCCCAACAGTAAATTATTTCCCACCATTTGCTATTTTTCTCGAGAGAAGCCACTAGTGAAACCTACGGCCCCCGGATCTCTTTTGATCATATTTGCCTTTGTTATCTATTTTCCTTTGCATTTATTTTCAGATATATTAAACCAAAAATACAAAAATACCTTGCTGCAATTTATTTGTTCCGTGATCTATTTATCATGACTACCACTTTTATCTCATGTTATTTGCCTATCTTGAGGTGTCGTACCTGAAGGGGACTGACAACCCTTTTAACACGTTGGGTTGCGAGTGAGGGAGTCCTAGATTATGGGGTCCTCGGAGAGCCGGCCTATGTGATATGGGCCGGACTAATGTGCCATGAAGATACAAGAACAGAAGGCCTCCTCCCGTGTCCGTATGGGATTCTCCTTTTGCGTGGATGGCAAGCTGGGCGTCCGGATGTATAGTTTCCTTCCATGTAAACCGACTTTGTACACCCCTAGTCCCCTTCGATGTCTATATAAACTAGAGGGTTTATTCCATAGGGACAATCACAATCATACATGCTAGACATCTAGGGTTTAGCCATTACGATCTTGAGGTAGATCAACTCTTGTAACCCCTATATTCATCAAAGTCAATCAAGCAGGAAGTAGGGTATTACCTCCATTAAAAGGGCCCTGACGAGGATATAGACCCGGGGTAGGGTCATAGACACAACCTATACGTCCTACCCAAGGTCACTACCCTGGAAGACGAAAAGACCAAGAGTCAACAAAAGAGCGCCAACCAAGTACGTCAAGTGCAATCCACTCGATGGTCACATCACTCGACGGTCACTACCTACCGTCACTCGACCATAAGGAAGGTCACTCGACCATATCAAAGACCGGGAGTCGGAGGAGCACACAACGGCCCGATATTTACTCCTTAGCCTTCATGACCATTAAGAGTACTTAATGCTGGCGTTACCAGTAACGCCCCTTACTTTATGTACATTAGTTCCCTTGTAATTGAGACGCGCTGGGGTCCGGGCGCACTCTATATAAGCCACCCCCCTCCTCTGGCACAAGGGTTCGCACCCTCTGTAAACATCACACACATAATCCAATCGACCGCCTCCAGGCACCGAGACGTAGGGCTATTACTTCCTCCGAGAAGGGCCTGGACTCGTAAACCTCGTGTGTACATCTTCACCATAGCTAAGATCTTGCCTCTCCATACTTACCCCCTTTCTACTGTCAGACTTAGAACCACGACAATTGGCGCCCACCTTGGGGCAGGTGTCTTAGCGACTTATTGGTGAAGTTGCAAGTTTTTCCGATCATCATCATGGTTTCCGGCGGCGAGATGGTTGAGGGTCGCGAGATCCATCTCGGCGCGCTCGTTTTCATCGCCGATGACTCGGCGTGGCTTCAGGAGGCTCCGCTCGACGTTGAGGCGCTCCCTGTTCAAGGGGCGACGCACTTTCGTGCGTGCGTTCACGGCGTCCTTCTCCGGCAGCCATCGACTCAGTATCAGTCGGCTCCGACGGTGTTTTCTCTCCTTGCTGTTCGCCATCGCAAGCGTTCTGGTCGATCACGGCTTCAGCGCTGGGTGAAACATGTGGTGGCACAACGCTCGACCACCCATCAAGTCGCGGCAATCGAGCCCGACGAAACCCTCCACGGCCTGTTCGATCTGTCGACTGGCTCCGTGGAGACTGCATCCGAGTGTGATAGCAGCGATCCTGTGGCCGAAGTCCTGATGGTCGATGGTCCTCACAGCCCGCCCGAGTTCCGCCGCGAGGGCGACGGAGACGGAGGCGGCAATCCGTCGCACATCCATGAGGAATACCGACCCGAGCCCCTCTCTTCGCAGCAGAGGGAAGAACTTCGTCACCGCAACATGGATGCACTCCATACGCCCATCGTTGGAGAAACCCCCGAGGCTCGGGCCTTGGAGGAGGTGCGCCTAGCCAACTTGGCTGAGCGCACTCGACTGGATAACCTTCAGCGTGCTCTTGATGAGCGCGCCCAGGAGCGGGTCCATGAATCCAGTCGACGATAGCTTTTCCCGCCTCCTCCTAAGGTATACCGCACTCCGATTCAGAATCTCATAGCTGCGGCCCGAATAGCAGAGTCGATCCATCCTTCCCAGTCAGAAGCTGACAGAGGGTTGATGTAGATCCGGGCCCTGCTCAGGGCAGCAGGAGAGAAGAATACAGCAATATATCAGTCGCAGAATAGATTCACAGCAGATCTGTTGCAGCGGACATGGTTCAGTCGGCTCACAGCCCAAGATCGCCTCCGCGGCGTGAAGGCCGTGGGCAGTATGATCATCCACTCGACCATGACAATCATCGTCGGGGACCCACGCCTCCTGCAAGGAGTGCGTCATATGTGCCTCGGCGGAATGATGATAGGCGCCGTCACAGTGGTGAGCGCAGGAATCCAGTCGATCCAAGAGAACCGGGCTTCGACGCGAGGTCTATCCTCATTCAAGGCCTGGTCGACCGGAACAGAGCGCACAGAGAAGACCATGACAGAGATCGTCCAAGTTGCAGCCGAGTGCATGTTTCTGGTCCCGAGTGTTTTAGCAGAGGCATCAGGGCAGCAGTGATACCTCCCAACTTCAGGCTGGCATCCGGGGTCAGTAAGTTCACCGGTGAATTCAAGCCTGAATCTTGGCTTGAAGATTACCGAGTGGCTGTGCAGATTGGGGGCGGTAACGATGAGATAGCGATGAAGCATCTCCCTCTTATGTTGGAAGGGTCGGCCCGAACGTGGCTGACTCAGTTGACTCCGGGCAGTATTCATAGTTGGGAAGAGCTATCCCGAGTGTTCGTGAGAATTTTCGAGGGCACGTGCAAGCGGCCAGGAGGATTGCCCGAGTTGCAGCACTGTGTGCAGAAGCCGAATGAGACTTTGAGGGAGTTCATCCAGAGATGGTCCACTTTGCATCACATTGTCGAGAATGTTTCAGAGCATCAAGCTGTATGTGCCTTCAAGGAAGGCATCAAATACAGGGAGTCGGTCTTGAAATTCGGTCGAATTGGGGATATGACTCTGGCTCGAATGATGGAGATACCCACCCGGTACGCTAACGGGGAAGAAGAGGATCGACTTCGTAGCGGGAATAGAAAACCAGTCGGCCAAGAGGTCGGTGGAGGTAACTCCAGTCGGAAACAGAAGCGTAAGGCCGAGCCAGCGGCACCTGGAGAGATTGCGACAGTGAATCAAGGAAAGTTTAAGGGAAAACCTAAGTGGCCCTGGCCCCCTAAGAAGGTGAAGGATAAAGAAGGGAATGATGTGCTGGATTTGCCATGCCACATCCACACAAAGAAAGATGAGGAAGGTAATCTGATTTACCCGAAGCATACCATCAGGCAGTGTCGACTCCTGATCCAGCAGTTCCGAGAGAAACAACCCAATGAGAAGGAGAAGGAGTCGGACCAAGGTGAAGATGAAGAGGAAGACGATGGTTATCCCAAAGTCAATTCCACTCTGATGATATTTGCTGACGTTGAAAGCAAGAGTCGATTGAAGGTCATCAACAGGGAGGTGAACATGGTCGCTCCCGCGACAACGACCACCTACCTGAGATGGTCTCAGACAACCACCACATTCGACCAGTCTGACCACCCTGCTCGCGTGGCCACCCCTGGGAGGCAAGCTCTGGTAGTCGACCCCGTGGTTGGAGGCACTCGACTGACCAAAGTACTGATGGACGGTGGCAGTGGTCTGAACATCCTCTACGCTGAGACCTTGAAAGGGATGGGCATTCCGATGTCCAAGCTTAGCGAGAGCAATATGAGTTTTCATGGTGTTATTCCTGGAAAGAAAGCCATATCACTCGGCCGGATCGCCCTCGACGTGGTTTTCGGTGACTCGAAGCATTATCGTAAGGAGAAGTTGACATTCGAAGTCGTGGATTTCTAGAGTGCCTATTATGCCATTTTGGGCAGGCCAGCCTATGCACGCTTTATGGCTCGACCATGTTATGTGTATCTCAAACTGAAGATGCCTGGCCCCAAAGGTGTGATCACAGTTACAGGCAATCAACAGAAGGCTGAGGAATGCTTCCAGAAAGGTTCCAAGATCGCCGACGAACAGATGACAGCAGTTGAATTCCAAGAATATCAGAAGAATGCAGATCCGAGTGATTTGCTTAGAGCCAAGAAGCCTGCCACAGATTCTGCATTCCAGTCGATTGGTGAGATGAATCCAGTTCATATTCACCCGACGGATCCCAATGCTGCACCGACTCATATATCAACGACGCTCGACAGCAAATAGGAAGAAGCGCTCGTTTAGTTCCTCCGTGAGAACTGGGACATCTTTGCATGGAAACCTTCTGACATGCCAGCTGTGCCCAGGGGACTGGTCGAGCACTGTTTGTGTGTCGACCCCAAAGTAAAACCCGTCAAAGAGCACCTTCGGCGGTCCACCATGCAGAAGAGGAAAGCAATCGGTGAAGAAGTGGCTCGACTGTTGGCAGCAGAGTTCATCCATGAAATCTACCACTCCGAGTGGTTACCAATGTAGTCATGGTTCCTAAGAAGGATGATTCACTTCGTATGTGCATTGATTTCAAGCATATCAATCGGGCCTGCCCGAAAGATCACTTCCCTCTCCCTCGCATCGATCAGATTGTTGACTCGACTGCGGGGTGTGAGCGCTTGTCTTTCTTAGATGCGTATTCCGGATACCATCAGATCCGACTGTATGGTCCCGATGAAATAAAAACAGCCTTCATCACCCCATTCGGGTGCTTTTGCTATGTCACCATGCCTTTTGGTTTGAAAAATGCCGGAGCCACATTCATGAGAATGATTCAGAAGTGTCTGCTCACTCAAATCAGTCGGAATGTGGAAGCGTACATGGATGACATTGTGGTCAAGTCTCGCAAAGGTTCCGACCTATTGACTGACCTTGCAACAACCTTTGCCAACCTGAGGAGGTACGATATCAAGCTTAATCCGTCAAAATGCATGTTCGGAGTTCCAGGAGGAAAGTTACTCGGTTTTCTCGTTTCCGAACGAGGGATCGACGCCAATCTAGAAAAAGTTGATACCATCCTCCGAATGAAACACCCTGTGCGAGTGCATGACGTTCAGAAGCTGACTGGTTGTCTGGCCGCCCTGAGTCGATTCATTTCTCGTCTCAGTGAAAAGGCCTTGCCTCTTTACCGACTGATGAAGAAGTCAGATAAGTTCGAGTGGACTGATGAAGCTGACGCAGCGTTTGCAGAGCTCAAAACCCTGCTTTCCACCCAACCGGTGCTCGCTGCTCCAATCAGCAAAGAGCCTTTACTGCTTTACATTGCAGCCACTGGACAAGTTGTCAGCACAATACTCACGGTCGAGCGAGAAGAAGAAGGAAAAGCTTACAAGGTTCAACGCCCAGTCTATTATCTCTCTGAAGTTTTGACTCCATCCAAGCAATGATACCCACATTATCAGAAGCTTGTCTATGGAATATACATGACCTTGAAGAAGGTTGCGCATTACTTCTCCGACCACTCCATTACAGTCATCAGCGGTGCGCCATTATCCGAAATTCTGAATAACAGAGAGGCAACTGGTCGAGTGGCAAAATGGGCGATTGAACTCCTTCCACTAGATATCAAGTTCGAGGCAAAGAAGGCTATCAAGTCCCAAGCAATTGCAGATTTCCTTGCCGAGTGGATCAAGCAGCAGTTGCCGACTCAAGTTCACTCGGAGCATTGGACTATGTTCTTTGATGGCTCCAAGATGCTGAATGGTTCAGGCGCTAGAGTAGTTTTGGTATCCCCCCGCGGAGATAGGCTTAGTTATGTTCTCCAGATTCATTTTGATTCCTCCAATAATGAAGCCGAATATGAAGCACTTATATACGGGTTGCGTATGGCCATTCCACTCGGCGTCCGTCGCCTTATGGTCTACGATGACTCAGATTTGGTGGTTAACCAAGTGATGAAGGAATGGGATGTCAGGAGCCCAGCCATGACTGGTTATTGCAATGCAGTGAGAAAGCTGGAGAAGAGGTTTGAAGGTTTAGAGCTCCAGCATATACCCCGACTGAAAAATCAAGCTGCAGATGAGTTGGCCAAGATAGGTTCAAAGAGAGAGGCCATTCCCCGAAATGTATTTCTAGAACATATTCATTCACCTTCAGTTCAGGAAGATCCTTTCACCGAAGAGTCACCACAGCCCAAGAGTGCCACAGATTCGACTGAAGTTGAAATCCCAGCCGTGGTCGACTTAGTCATGAAGGTTTTGGTCATCACTCCCGACTGGACGGTGCCATACGTTGCTTACATTCTTAGGAAGGAACTCCCGGAGGATGAAGAAGAGGCTCGGCAGATCGTCCGACGGTCTAAAGCCTTTACGGTGATAAAATGACAGTTGTTCAGAGAAAGTGTAACTCGGGCTTGTCAGAAGTGCATCACGCCAGAAGAAGGCCGAATGATCCTCAACGATATTCACTTGGGGACCTGTGGTCACCATGCGTCCTCTTGGACCATCATAGCCAAAGCATACCGAGCCGGGTTTTACTGGCCGCACGCTAACGAGATGGCAAAGGAAATAGTGGACAAGTGTGAAGGTTGTCAGTTTTATTCCAACATGTCCCACAAACCTGCATCAGCTCTGAAGACTATTCCGCTCATCTGGCCTTTCGCCGTTTGGGGACTAGACATGGTTGGACCTTTGAGGACAGGCAGGACTGGATTTACTCATGTACTAGTAGCAGTCGACAAGTTCACCAAATGGATCAAAGCCAAGCCCATCAAAAGCCTTGAAGAAAGACAGCCGTGAGTTTCATTAGAGAACTTATATTCAGATATGGCATTCCACACAGCATCATCATGGATAACGGTTCGAACTTCAATTCTGAAGAATTCAAAGCCTTTTGTGCCTCCCAAGGCACGAGGGTCGACTACGCTTCGGTCGCCCATCCCCAGTCGAATGGACAGGCTAAGCGAGCGAATGGATTGATTCTCAAAGGGCTGAAGCCTCGGTTAATGCGTGACCTCAAGCACGCGGCATGGGCTTGGGTCGACGAGCTCCCCTTAGTGCTTTGGGGGATAAGGACAACCCCCAATCGGTCGACCGGATGAACTCCATTCTTTTTAGTCTACGGAGCCGAAGCCATTTTACTGAGCGATTTGCTCCACAACGCTCCCCGAGTCAAACTCTTCTCAGAAGAAGAAGCAGAGCAAGCTCGATAAGATGCAGTCGACCTTTTATGAGCAAGACTTACGTCGATTCCATGCCATGAACGTAAGGGGTCGTGTATTCCAGGAAGGGGACTTGGTCCTCTGAGTGGATCAACAAAATCCACACAAGCTCGCCCCCGCTTGGGAAGGCCCTTTCATCATCACCAAGGTGCTCCACAATGGAGCATACCGTCTCTTCAATGTCAAACACAACAAAGATGAGCCGCGCGCCTGGAATGCGGATCTGCTCCGCCCTTTTTATTCTTAAATATTTAGAATGATCAGATGTAATAAGAAATACCTTTTACTTTGGCTATCAAAAGACATAATTTACTTCTTCCAAATGATTGTTGTTTATTTCTTTTGTGTACATTACCTTAGCCGTGAATCTACTTCTCCTAAGACGAAGTGATAATAATCCTACCGAGTGACGAGTCTGCCCCTCACTCAGGGGCTTAGCTGCAGCCCAGTGCTCGCCTAAGTGATAAAAATCCTACCGAGTGATGAGTCCGCCTCTCATTCGGGGGCTTAGCTGCAGCCCAGTGCTCGCCTACGTGATAAAAATCCTACCAAGTAATGAGTCTGCCTCTCACTCGGGGGCTTAGCTGCAGCCCAGCACTTGCCTAAGTGATAAAAATCCTACCGTGTGATGAGTCCGCCTCTCACTCAAGGGCTGAGCTGCAGCCCAGTGCTCGCCTAAGTGATAAAAATCCTACCGAGTAACGAGTTTGCCTCTCACTCGGGGCTTAGCTGCAGCCCAGTGCTCGCCTAAGTGATAAAAATCCTACCGAGTGATGAGTCCGCCTCTCACTCGGGGGCTTAGCTGCAGCCCAGTGCTGGCCTAAGTGATAAAAATCCTACCGAGTGACGAGTCTGCCTCTCACTCGGGGGCTTAGCTGCAGCCCAGTGCTCGCCTAAGTGATAAAAATCCTATCGAGTGATGAGTCCGCATCTCACTCCGGGGCTAAGACGCATCCCAGTGCTCGCCTAAGTGATAAAAGTCCTACCGAGTGACGAGTCTGCCTCTCACTCGGGGGCTTAGCTGCAGCCCAGTGCTCGCCTAAGTGATAAAAATTCTACCGAGTGATGAGTCTGCCTCTCATTCGGGGGCTTAGCTGTAGCCCAGCGCTCGCCTAAGTGATAAAAAATCCCACCGAGTGGAGAGCGATCCTCCCACTCGGAGGCTTAGCTGCAGTCTCGTACTCGCCTAAGTTTGAAAAAAATCCTACCGAGTGAAGAGAAATCCTCTCACTCGGGGGCTTAGCTGCAGCCCAGTGCTCGCCTAAGTGATAAAAAATCCTACCGAGTGGAGAGCTATCCTCCCACTCGGGGGCTTAGCTGCAGTCCCGTACTCGCCTAAGTTTTGAAAAACCCTACCGAGTGGTGAGCAGACCTCTCACTCGAGGGGCTTAGCTGCAGCCCAGTGCTTGCTTAAGTTTGAAAAATTCCTACCAAGTGGTGAGCGAACCTCCCGCTCGGGGGCTTAGCTGCAGTCTCGTACTCGCCTAAGTTTTGAAAAACCTTACCCGATCGGTTGACCGCAACGTCAAGACCATTACTGAGTGCCTTGCTGATGAGCTGATCAATGCTACTCAAGGATCACCCGATCGGTCGACTGGAACGTCAAGGCCATTGCTGAGTGCCTTGCTGATGAGCTGATCAATGCTACACAAGGATCACCGGATCGGTCGACTGGAATGTCAAGACCATTGCTGAGTGCCTTGCTGATGAGCTGATCAATGCTACTCAAGGATCACCCAATCGGTCGACTGGAACGTCAAGGCCATTGCTGAGTGCTTTGCTAATGAGCTGATCAATGCTACGCAAGGATCACCGGATCGGTCGACTGGAATGTCAAGACCATTGCTGAGTGCCTTGCTGATGGGCTGATCAATGCTACTCAAGGATCACCCGATCGGTCGACTGGAACGTCAAGACCATTGCTGAGTACCTTGCTGATGAGCTGATCAATGCTACTCGAAGATCGCTCGATCAGGCGACTGGCCATTCTTCTCCAGAAGCTGCATCAAGCAAACGGACAACAATTCGAGAGAAAAGCGAATTTCACTCGAAGATAGATGCAATATATGAGGTGATAAATCCAAAGTTTCTTAACCGCAGAATAAAGTGCTCGGGCACCAGGCCCGAAGGAGTTTAACGGTTACAAATCCACTCGGCATTCTGAGGCAAATAAAAGTGATGACATAATGTTTTTAAATCATTCGGCGGGAGAAGGGCTGGCCGGGTCGCAGAAGCTGTCAAGATCGATGCTGTCGGTGATGCGAGTGGTTGCCTCGAGGAAAGTGTCCATGAAGTCCTGGAAGGAGTGCTTCTTGGTGTTCGCCACTTTGAGAGCTGCCAGCTTGTCTTCCTTAGCCTCCTTGCAGTGCACTCGGACCAAAGACAAGGCGATGTCAGCACCACAGCGGGTAGAAGATTTCTTCCACTCTTGCACTCGGTCTATGATCTGATTCAGCCAAGTCATCAAGGACTCGAGGTCTTGAGACATTTCCGCCTGAGGCCAGAGTTCGGCGTCCACTCAGACCATCGCCACCTTCAGCTGAGCCAGATAGTCGACTGCACCGTCCAAGCGCGATTCCAGTCGAAGCAAGTTCATTGCAACTGCATCTTTCATGGGACACTTGATAGGGTTGAGACCTGTCTCGACCCATCCAGTTTCAGCCTCGAAGTCCTGACAGAGTTCTATTTCATCACAACAAACAATGAGTCGACAGTATTGCAAATCTCAGTTGACCACAGTTATTTAATTGAACAGACATACCTTCAAGCTTCAGGACAAGCTTTGCCGCAAGTTGTTCCAAATGAAACTCTAGCTTGCCAGTCTTGGTCCTGAGAACCTCAACTTCAGCGGTCAGGTTCTCCTTGTCCTTCCTCAGTTGTTCGACTTCGCGATTGGCGTCCGAGACAGCCGTCTTCAATGTCGTGTTCTCGTCCTCCAACTTGCCGACTGAAGCCACCATCTCGTCCTCAAGCTTCGTCTTCTCGCGTGCTTCCTTCTGAGCTGCCACCAGATCCAAATCCTTCTGCTCCAAAGCTTCCTTCATCCTCTCTAAAGAAACAACACTCTTCAGACGGGACTGAAGTTGGCGATTTTCACTACGCACATCTGTTTGTGTGGATTCACTCGGTTCAAAGAGACTGAAAGAAAAACTAGGGCGAGCGTGAAGCTACAAAGCAGACAAAATGGCCAAGTGATTACCTCCCATGATGGCTGTTTCTTCTTGAGATTTCTTTAGATTCTTCTTCGCAAGTTCGAGGTCAAGTTCAACACTGATATGCTTCTTCTTTAATTCGGTGAGCCGAGCTCCAAGATCACAAGACCTCTATAGCCAGAAAGACAGACATGTCAGTCGACACATATAAGCAACAGTGAAGGAAAAGATTTACTCTAAGACTACTGCCGAATCAAATATTCAACAGTAGTCTTGGGGACTACACCCAGTGGGTGCACTTAGCGTGCCTCCACTGGATCAGATCAATACTCAGCAAAGAGTTCAAAAAAAAGATCAATACTCATCAGACCTCAGTCGACTGCCAGCGGCCGACCATGGTCTCGGGGACTACACCCAGTGGGTGCACTCGACGTGCCCCCACTGATTCGGAAAGTGCAAAATCGAAGATTTCTTGAGTTCTAAACGAAGGAACACCCAGTGGGTGATCAGATGTAAAGCAACGATCAAAAGTTCAGTCGGAAGTTTACTGACCTGGACATTGGTCTGAAGGGCAGTGCTGGCATTGTAGGCTATCTGACTAGCTTCATGCATCACTTTCACCTGATCCATGACAAGATTCGCCTGGCGAAGAGCTTCCCTAGCGGCACTCGGCGAGTCATCCAGAGTTTGATATGTAGCAAAGAGGGATGGCTCCAGAGGGGCCAAATTAGTGGCCAGGTCAGATGAGTGGAGTTGCATCGGTGCACCAGGCGTCTGTGCAGTCGACCCCGATGGATGATGAGTCGTCAACGGGTTAGCAAATGTGACGTTAGTCCGAGCTATCGCCTCAGGTGCCGGTGTCGACTGAGGGATTTGGACTTCAAGTCTCCTTCTGCTCGAACCTCCACTCTTCTTCTTCCTCTCCTGTAGAGGCACTTCTTCTTCCTCGTCATTAGGAAGCACAACGATGTCTTGCGGAGCTACATAAGAAGAGAAGTATCAAATTTTCAATCAATCGACCACCCACTCAGTTAAACAGAACTAGGTTGAATGAACTTACCAGCTCGTGAGGTGGCTTCATCGTCTTCTGGTGCCTTGTCAACATCCATATCAGTGGCAGCTGAGGCAGGGCTGGAAGGATACAAGAATTAGTCAGTCGGATCGAGAGAACCTTCAGTCGACTTACGAAAACGCAAACAAGATACTCACTCTGAGGCAACGGGGACGTCCATCTTGATTCGCGGCAATGTCTTTCGGGTCTTGGAGGGGGCGACTTTAGGCTGCTTAGCCACCTCCGAACATATGACATACGGCTCAATCCGGAAAAATGTGTTTTCGGTGTTCCAGCCAGAAAAATGCTTGGGTTCATCGTCTCCAATAGAGGAATTGAAGCAAACCCCGCTAAAATCTGAGCCTTGTCAAAATTGGCAACACCAACAGACCTAAAGCAGGTCCAAAACTTAGCTAGGTGTGTGGCAGCTTTAAGTCGTTTTATTTCCAGATTAGGGGTAAAGGCGTTTCCATTATATCGTTTGCTATGCCGCACTGACAACTTCATGTGGACGGATGCTGCCACAGCCGGATTGGAGGAAATAAAGGCTCTGTTAGCGAGCAACCCAATCCTGGCCACACCAAACATCAGCGAACCAATGCTGCTCTACATATCTGCAACTCACCAAGTAGTGAGTGTGGTGCTCATCATCTAACGGAATGAGGAGGGACACAAATTCCCTCTTCAAAAACTAGTATATTGTGTATCAACAGTCTTTACACCAAGCAAATACCGATACCCACATTATAAAAAGATAGCATATGCGGTCTTCATGGCATCCCGCAAGCTGTGGCACTACTTTCAGGAGTGCTCCATCACGGTCGCTTCCAAAGTACCACTTAACGACATTATAAACAATAGGGACACCACCGGACGGATTGCCAAATGGGCCATTGAGCTCTTACCATTTGACATAATTTACAAGCCACACCGAGCTATTAAATCTGAAGTGATGGCTGACTTCGTCGCCGAATGGACAGAGGCCGAAATCCCGAAAGAATAAGGCACATATTCCAACTGGGTGATGCACTTCGACGGCTCTAACGGATTAGGGGCTGGTGTCGTCTTGACATCCCCCACGGGAGACACAATCCGTTATGTGCTCCAAATACTGTACACAGATTCTAACAATGTAGCCGAATACGAGGCCTTATTGCACGGTCTCCGAATGGCCGTCTCATGGGCATACAACGCCTTGAAGTGCGTGGGGATTCAAACCTCACAATATCTCAGATAAATGGAGACTTCGATGCAAAAGATTCGAAGATGGCGGCTTATCATAATGCCGTACTCAAAATTTCAGCTCGGTTTGAAGGGCTCGAGTTTCATCACATGGCTCGAGAGAGTAATCAAGCGGCAGACACACTTGCCCGCATGGGCGCTAAACCCGACCCTGTCCCACCTAACACCTACGTAGAGAGGCTTTTTAAGCCATCCGTAGTGTGGCAGGATGGAAGCGGCAACATTGTTCCAGAGCCGACCATACCCCCGGATTCCAAACACAACACCGATATCGTCGGGGGTTCGGACACCGAGATAACACCATCAGCCCATGAAATCATGGCTGTAATCGCCCCATGGACCGAACCTTTCCTCGCCTACCTTACTAACAACGAGCTTTCTGATGATCAGACGAAGGCCCATCGCATTGTTCGACGTTCGAAGGCTTACAAAGTCCATGAGGGGGAACTGTACAGGAAAAGTACAACCGGAGTCTTACAATGGTGCATCTCCGAAGAAGAAGGGCGAGAACTCTTGGCCGAAATACACGCCGGTCTTGGCGGCCATCATGCCCCTTCTCGGGCCCTTGTAAGTAAGGCCTTCCGTACGGGTTTATTTTGGCCCACGGTCCGAGCAGACGCACAAGACCTCGTACAACAATGTGTTGGATGCCAACTTTTCACAAATCAAACCCATATGCCGCCCACTACTCTGCGAACAATCCCCATTATGTGGCCTTTTGCGGTCTGGGGGCTTGACATGGTCGGACCCCTTAAAGGAGAAAGCCATAAGAAGAAATATTTACTGGTTATGGTCGACAAAATCACTAAGTGAATAGAACCCAAACTAGTCAAAATGGCCGAGGCTGGACCAGTTATAGACTTCATATCCGGTGTGGTGCACCATTATGGTGTCCCACATAGTATCATTACTGACAACGGTTTTAACTTTATGGCCAATGAGGTAAAAACTTGGTGCACTAACTTGGGCATTAAGCTCGATTACGCCACTGTATATCACCCTCAGACAAACAGTCAGGTCGAGCGGGCTAACGGCTTGATCATGAGCGGCATTAAACCCAGACTAGTACGATCCTTGCACGAATCAGACAAGCACTGGGTTGAAGAACTTAATTCCGTACTCTGGGGGCTGCGTACCACGCCCAATCGCACGACTGGATACACACCTTTTTTCATGGTGTATGGTGCTGAGGAAGTACTGCCTTGTGACATTATTCATGACTCACCTCGAGTGCACATGTATTAAGAGAGGGAGGCCGAGCTCGATCGACAGGACGATCTGGATGGCTTGGAGGAGGAGCACGATGTCGCGAAGGCCCATTCCGCATTTTACCAACAGCAAGGCCGGCGATATCAAAGCAGGGATGTACGGGCAAAGACTTATAATGTCGGTGAACTCGTCCTATGCCTACCAGAGAAGAAAAAGGACCAGCTCAAGCCCAAATGGGAGGGTCCCTTCATCATAGATGAACTTCTCACTGGAGGAGCCTATCGCCTGCACAACGCTTCGAATAATCGTTTAGAGTCAAACCCATGGAACGCTGCTCGGCTCCGCAGATTCTACGCCTAAATCCACACTTGTAACTTTTTTTCGTCTTTTCTCCTTCTCACCCCTCTTTTCTCTTTTTCGTTTTTACAACTTCTACCAGTGTTCGGATCAATCGCACACTCGAGGGATATACATCATTAAATGTACGTACCCCTTATCACCTAGGGGCTTCTTTTTATAGAAGCTTATTCTGATTATTATTTTGGAGCGTCAAGCTCACCGTAGATATGTGTTGTCTAGTCATATGTGTCCTGTCTTCGCCATTATATGCACCTTTATGACTTAAGTTTTTGCCAAGATGGATTGCCTGGCTCCTGTGCTTATGCCCTACGTTCCCGCTTGTTCGGCTAGGACATAAAGGGAGCACCTTTGTGATTGTTACAGCCGGGTTATCCGGACGTGTAACTCAGATGGGTGAAGTCGAAAGCTAGCATTCTTAAGGGAATAATCGGTTGGCGGACAAGAGACGAACTACACGTTGCAATATACGCCCCCAAATTATAAAGTGTACTATGATCTCTCCATCACAGTTTATGTATGCGCAAAAATGCATGCTGGCCCAGGGAAAGGAACCCTTAACGGAACTATTCTCTCTCGAAGATGTTTCTTATGATCAAATGTAATATGACATAACTCCCCGGATACAACTTGTCCGTTCAAGCAACTATGACCGGACTGCCTAGTTTCCGAACATACCTTGGTGCTTAGCAGTGGTTTAAAATATCCATAAACACTCCAAACCTCGGGTTCTAGAGGTTGAAGCGCAAAGTCTGCCATGACAATCGTTTTACAATTCTGTTGGAGAAAAGTTTGTTGATGAAGTACATTACTACTTGGACTCAAAAACTTGCTCTTCCTCCAGACCCTCTAGTAGGTTGTCTAGTTTACAATCCTATTGAGAAAACTTAGTTGTTGTTTTCACTTGGTCATACACTAAGCTAACAGGAATTTCTTGTCCATCTGGTCCCCGGGGTCCGACCCGGGCCATATGATTTGGATCAAGCTTGGTATACCGTGTTTTCACCATGGCCCAGGCTTCTCGATTGCCTTCCCAACATGCTGATATCTTCCATAGCTCCAAACGGCGACGAGCTCCCTTGAATAAATTCGCAAGCTCATCATTACTTCCTGGAGGGGAATTGGATGGCCATAAAGCCTTAGCTATGTTCCTCATTGCTTTCCGAGCTCGCTCGTGCACTTTGGACAGCTCTTGTAGCAAGTCGCCTTGGAATTCGGACACTTCTCCTTCGGGACGTCCGGTTAGCACACCTACAGAAGGAAAATTGTAAAATTTTCCAATAGGAGACCTTTTGACAGATAGGTTAAAAAGCATACTGAATATGCCACCTTTCAACTTTTTGTTCTCCTTCAAAGCATCCGATAATTGGGCTCTTAAATCCTTTAGTTCCTCGGCCTGCTTGATATTTGCGTCTTGTAGTTTGTTCTTCTCCGTAATGGTCCGTGTTAATACACATTGACCCGCGGCTTCTTGCCCTTCGGCATGTTGCTTATCTGCTTGAGCAGCTCATAGCCTCTCATCCAGCTGATCTGTCGAGCCTACCAACGAGACAAAGGCATAAGCAAGAAACCTCATTGTATTCACGGAGCCTTATCTCCGAGCTGTTGCTGCACTTTCCATCAGGCGCCTTCTTGGATTTCTTCAAATCTTCGAGTTCGGCAGTGGCAGCAGACAGCTTTGTTCGGCGTTATTCAAGCTCCTTCGATAACTTGTTACTCCTCTCCATGAGTACCTAACAAAGTAATGACTCTTAAATTAGCTGGGCCAACTGTTTCAAGACTCGGGGGCTACTGGCATATGATTATTGAATCTGCCCAAAAATTCTTACCCGCATATCCTTTGAAAGCTGGTGAGTGGCTCCAGCAACTCCACAGCAGCTCGGGTATAAGCATCCGCTGAGCTGAGAGCATTAAAAGCCTCTTCGGTAAAATGTGGGTCGCGCATAGCCGCTCTCCACCGCTGGTGATCCATCGCACTCTCCACTTCGGAATTTGTGACAGATACATTATCTGAATCCTCTGGGGGATGGCAATCCGGCATTGCTCCCGCATCCCCTCCAGTCCTTGTGGCAGGGGCCGGCACTGGATCAGTCTGTGCATGGCCGGCCAGGTCTCCGGAAGTAGTCCGGTGTACACTCCTCCTGCAATATGGCACCACAAGGAACATCATTGTCCGGTCTATCCACTGAATGCATACTAAAGGATTATACCTCTTCGACACCGAGGAGGGCCCGACTGCATCATTGTTCGCCTTTCTTTTCCGAGAGGCATCTTGTGCAAGCGTCATCTTCTTAGAGGACGCCTTTGTTGTAGTACGCTGGTGCGAGCATTGCCCCTTGGTAGAAAGATACAGTGCAGTGAGTGAGTCACGATGGGAAAACTCTTTTTGAGGAGATGTCTCCTGGGTACTTACATGGGAGGAAGGAAGAAGGACGGGGTAATCAGCTGTAATGGCCACCTCTGTGCCATCATAGCTCGTCTAATAAAAGACTCCATCCTCAAAATCCACGAATATGTCTCAATCTTCTTCGTATCCAGGATCAAGGTCTTGATTATGGTCCTCCAGCTCCGGGGCGGGGCTGTAGATCCCCTCGATGACCTTTCTCCATTCCTGTTAAAGGAAGTCAGATTAAATTTGGCTATAGTTAAGGAAAAAAGATCAATTAAGGCCTATAATAGCAGACTCACCCAGTCAATGGGGGTATACATGGAGAAACCTTCTCGACACTTCAGTCGAGCAAAGTCTTCCTTTTCTCCTTTGAAAAGGTCAGCCAAGGTGGCGGATAGTGCGGCAAAATTAGCTGGTTCCTTGCGCCCACAATGTGAGGTGTCATCTTCACCATTGTAATGGCACATGTGAAACCCCCTGGATCGAAGCAGCTGAACGCATCGCGTTATTGAAATCGCCATTACTTCAACTATGGATATTCTGGAGTGGGCAAGCATTCGGACCTTGATCGCTAGCCGCTTAACCTCCGCACTATCCTCTTCTTCATAGCTTCGGGGATGCCATCTGGCACGCTTCTTTAAATGAGCGGAGGAGAATTTGGGAAGACCTTGCCGGATAGGGTCCGGAAGGACAAAATCTTCAATATAGAACCACTCCGAGGGCCACTCTTCGGATGCCTTCTTCGGAGTACCGGGCAGGTATCCTGTTCCGGCAATACGCTATACTTCGGCACCGCCCACCTCGAAAATAGATCCCTTCTGGGAGCGGGGGACAAGGCAGAAATATTTCCTCCATAAATGAAAATGGGCCTCGCAGCCTAGGAACAGCTCGCAAAGGGCAACAATGCTCGCGATGTGTAGAATGGAGCCCGGCGTGAGGTTGTGCAGTTGGAGGCCGTAGTACTCTAGAAGACCTCTGAGGAAAGGGTGGATTGGAAATCCCACACCCCTCAGCAAGAAGGAAACGAAGCACACCCGCTCCCCTGGATTGGGATTGGGGAATATCTCCGCCAGGGCTTCGCCATTATAGGTGGTTTATCCCGCCCGAACGGGGACCACACCCGATGGAGGGAGGTATCCTTGCACCTGCAGCTTGGCCAATTGAGCGTGGGACACCGAGCAGCTCTTCCAGTCGCCTTCTTGAGGGCCTTGGGGAGGCGAGGAAGAGCAAGGAGCGTTGACCATCTTTGGCTGGTTTCTTGTGGCAAGCCCTAAGAATTTCCGTTTGGTGAGGAATGGAATCTGAGATTCGGTCTCTCTTTTATAAGCGCCTTATCTACATGGCCAAGGGGTTATTCGTAAAAATACTTAGACCCTTCGTATTCATCTGCCACGTGGAATCTGAGGCGACGGCGACGCAGAAGTTGGAGAGTACAATATTTAATGCAGAATCCGGACGATATGGAACGCAATGGGGAACTTACCTTGCAAAAGCCGAAGACATGAAGCCGGGTACACCGTCGTCATTGAAGGCAAGTTCAGGGGCTACTAAGGGAGTCCTGCATTATGGGGTCCTTGGAGAGCTGGCCTATGGGATATAGGGCGGACTAATGGGCCGTGAAGATACTGGAACAGAAGGCCTCCTCCCGTGTCCGGATGGGACTCTCCTTTGCATGGATGACAAGCTGGGCGTCCGGATGTATATTTTCCTTCCTTGTAAACCGACTTTGTACACCCCTGCAGTATTCAAGAAGGGTCTACCAAGGATAATTGACATGCTGTCATCCTCAGGCATCTCAAGTATAACAAACTCAGTTAAAATAGTAACATTAGCAACAACAACGGGCACATCCTCACAAATACCGATAGGTATGGCAGTTGATTTGTCCGCCATTTGCAAAGATATTTCAGTAGGTGTGAGTTTATTCAAATCAAGTCTTTTATATAAGGAGAAAGGAATAACACTAACACCGGCTCACAAATCACATAAAGCAGTATTCACATAATTTCTTTTAATGGAGCAAGGTATAGTTGGTATTCCCGGATCTCCAAGTTTTTAGGTACTCCATCTTTAAAAGTGTAATTAGCAAGCATAGTGGAGATTTCATCTTCCGGTATTTTTCTCTTATTAGTGATGATGTCTTTCATATACTTTGCATAAGGAGGCATTTCTAAGATATCAGTTAAGCGAGTTCACAAAAAGACTGGCCTCAGCATTTCAGCAAAGCGTTCAAATTCTTCATCATCTTTCTTTTTAGTTGACTTAGGTGGAAAGGGCATAGGCTTTTGAACCCATGGTTCTCTTTCCTTACCATGTTTTCTAGCAACAAAGTCTCTTTTATCATATCTTCTATTCTTAGGTTGTGGGTTATCAAGATCAATAGCTGGTTCTATCTCAACAACATTATCTAGTTCTTTATCATTTGGTTGAGTGTCTTCATGAACCTCATCATTATATTTTTTGTTATCAAAAAGTGAGTGTTCATTACTAGATTGAGTTTCAGCATCAGAGGGAGATACTTCATTATCATTATCAGGAGGTTTTTCTATTTCAGGTTCACTAGAGGCAGGCAAAGTCTTATTCTTTTTCTTCTTCTTTTTCTTTTTAGAAGGACTAGGTGTAGTGGTGTTGTTTCTTTGAGAATATTGTTCAATTCTTTTTGGGTGTACCTCAGGATAAAGTGGTTCCTGAGTCATTTTACCTCCTCTAGTTGCTACTCTAACAGCAAAGTCACTTATATTATTGTTCATTTCATCAAGTAACTCTCTTTGAGATTTAGCAACTTGTTCTAACTGAGTTTGAACCATAGAGGCATGCTTTCCTACACCTCTAACATCATTTCAGATTCTAAATAACAAGTCACTTAAGCGAGCAATCATATCAGAATTGTATTTCAATTGTTTCATAACATTTGCATTGAAGTGATCTTGCTTTCTAATGTAATTATCAAACTCATAAAGGCATTAACTAGGATGTTTATTATGAGGATCATGACTATCATTGAATTTCATTAAAGGTTTTACCTCTACCACCTTAGGTGGTGGTGGTAATTCAAGCCCATGTATTTCTTTCATAGGTGGTAAATTTTTAACATCCTCGACCTTAATACCTTTTTCCTTCATAGATTTCTTTGCCTCTTGCATATCTTCAGGAGTGAGATATAAGATACCCCTCTTATTCAGAGTGGGTTTAATAGGTGTTTCAGGAGGAGTCCAATCATCATAATTTTTCCATATGTTATTCAATAATTCTTCACCTTGCCCAATTGTTCGTTCCCTGAAAACCAGCACAACTATCTAGGAAGTCCCTAGAAGCATCGGTTAGTCCACTATAGAAGATATCAAGTATTTCATTTTTCTTAAGAGGATGATCAGGCAAAGCATTAAGCAATCGGAGAAGCCTGCCCCAAGCTTGTGGGAGACTCTCTACTTCAATTTGCACAAAGGTTAATATTTCCTACAAGGAAGCTTGTTTCTTATGAGCAGGGAAATATTTTTTAGAGAAGTAATACATCATATTCTAGGGACTATGCACACAACTAGGAGCAAGAGTATTGTACCAAGCTTTAGCATCACCCTTTAATAAGAACAAAATTAACTTGAGAATATAATAATAGCGAATCTTCTCATCATGAGCAAAAAGGGTGGCTATGTAATTCAACTTAGTAAGATATGCCACAACAGTTTCAGTTTCATAACCATGGAAAGGATCAGATTCAACCAAAGTGATTAACTCTGGGTCAACAAAGAATTCAGAATCCTCCTCATCAATAAGAATAGGTGAAGCAGCAAACTCAGGATCACATTTCATTTTACCATTCAGAGATCTGTCCTTATACTTGCATAGAAATTTCTCTAGATCATCTCTATCCTTACTAGCAAGAATATCTCTAGTTGCCTCCTCACTCATAGTATAAACTTCTGGTACCTTTGGCAATTCATATCTAGGAGGACTAGTTCTAGTAGGTGTTTCAAGATTTTCAGTTTCAAGTTCATCATCAAATTCAACAATATCATGTTGTCTTACTCTAGCAATTTGTTCATCAAGAAATTCACCTAGTGGCACATCATCGTCAAGCAAAGTACTAGCATCATCATGAGTAGCATACATAGCAAAAGTAGCATCATCAATAACTTGCAACATATCAGAATTACTGGCATGTTGTGGTGTTGCAAGTTTACTTATAACAGAAGGTGAATCTAAAGCAGAACTGGATGGTAGTTCCTTACCTTCCCTTGTCTTTGAGGGAAAAATCTTAGTCTTAGCATCCTTCAGATTCTTCATAGTGATAATATGATAATAATCCCAAGTGACTCAACAAATATAGCTATGCTCCCTGGCAACGGAGCCAGAAAAAGGTCTTGATAACCCACAAGTATATGGGATCACAACAATTTTCAAGGGTAGAGTATTCAACCCAAATTTAGATTTGACACAAGGGGAGCCAAAGAATATTCGAAGGTATTAGTGATACGTCCATTTTGCATCATGCTTTTATAACAATATTTATTGAATTATGGGCTGTTACTACATATTATATCACAATACTTATGCCTTTTTTCTCTTATTTTATAAGGTTTACATGAAGAGGGAGGATGCCGGCAGCTGGAATTCTGAACTGGAAAAGGAGCAAATATTAGAGACCTATTATTCACAACTCCAAAAGTCTCGAAACTCCATGAGGATCAATTTTGGAATATATTAAAAATGTTGGGCAAACAAAGCACTAGAGGGGGGCCACCAGTCAGCCACGAGGGTGGAGGGCGCGCCCTACCCCCCTGGGCACGCCCCTTCCTCGTGGGCCACCTGGCAGGCCCCTGACATCCATGTTCTGCTATATGGTGTCTTTTGCCCTGAAAAAATTCATAAGGAAGCTTTCGGGATGAAGCGCCGCCGTCTCGAGGTGGAACCTGGGCAAGACCAATCTAGGGCTCCGGCGGAGCTGTTCTGCCGGGAAAGATCCCTTCGGGAGGGGGAAATCACCGCCATTGTCATCACCATCGATCCTCTCATCGAGATGGGGTAAATATCCATCAACATCTTCACCAACACCATCTCCTCTCAAACCCTAGTTCATCTCTTGTATCCGAACTTTGTCTAAAAACCTCATATTGGTACCTGTGGGTTGCTAGTAATGTGGATTACTCCTTGTAGTTGATGCTAGTTGGTTTATTCATTGGAACATCATATGTTTAGATCCTTAATGATATTCAATACCTGTCAGGACCCCGACTCAATGGCACACCGATCTAGCATGTAGCACCTCATATCACTTTGCGGCCTCACGCACGGTATTCCCACGGGTGTCGCCTTACAAGGCCCGATACCGTTTGCGCCTTTTGGCTCACGTATATGATAGTGTTGCTAGCATCCATATGACAAGGAGCCCGGGCTGACATGGCTAGTCGTGAACCCAAAGTGGCACAAACTTTCAGGGACAGGCATCCATGACCCAGCATCGAACGTGTCGGTCATCAGCGAGTGAATCCAGGCTGTAGCACTGGGCTAGCAGGACTCTGGTGAACTAGGCTGTAGCGGGCTAGCAGGACTCCGGTATTCATCGCGTGACATTTCCCCGAGGGGGCAGACACAGGAACGAAGAAGGACACATGCCGGCCAGCCTAAGTGTTCTGGAGCAGTAGCAAGCTACCATGGCTCAGTGGAAGCACTAAGAGACATTTCCCGGTAAGAGAGGCTACCAAGGATAAACAACTAGATAGTCAGATCCCACACATACCAAGCATTTCAATAACATACACACAATATGCTCGATATGTGCAAATACAACATGGCATCACAACATGACTCTACAACTCAAGTATTTTATTCATTAGGCTTCGAGGAGCGAGATATTACAAACATGAGTCTCATGACCCAACATTCACAGCATACAAGTCAAAGCACATGTGGAAGCTTAACATGTTTGGGTACAGACATCTACAAATGAAAAAGGCTGAGAAGCCTGACTATCTACCAGATCCTACCGAGGGCACAAGATCGTAGCTGAGGTAACAAGCTAAACGTCGAAGTCCACGTGGAACTACTAGTGAGACTGAAGTCTCTCTGCAAAAACATAAAATAGGCAAATGTGAGTACAAATGTACCCAGCAAGACTTACATCAGAACTAACTACATATGCACCATTATCAACAAAGGGGTGGTGGGGTTTAACTGCAGCAAGCCAGCTTTGACTCGGTGGCTATCTTGAACTACGACTGCAAGTAACTCTCTGAGGTGGCGCACACGAGTCCACATATTCACCATATCAATACACCACTATGGATCCGCTCCCGTCTCCCTACGAGAACGCCATCCATAGCACTCATGCTTATCTTGCGTATTTTAGAGTATCCACTTTCACTTGTCTATGAACTGTACAGGAAACCCAGAAGTCCTTTACCGCGGACACGGCTATTCGAATAGATGATGTTAACCGTGCAGGGATGTACTTCTTCACACACGCTCTCACCACTTACCGCCGTTTACACGACATGTACTCGGAAACCTTCAAGCGGAAGCCCGGCGAGGGTGTCGGCCACGACCTGACTAACCACACAAGTCTCTCGTCTAGGTTTATCGCCTATTCGGGTTCCATCCGCAAGGAGATCCGGCCAGGGTGTCGCTCACGGCCCCAAACGATGTGTGCAGGGTTCCCAAGCCCACCTCGACGGGTGGATCTACGCTTGGTACACCGTGCCATGGTGCCTAGTCTGTCCCACGCCCACCTGTACCGGGTGCCACTTGGTAGACTACTAACACAACCTACAAACACCAGAAACTAGTTGCAACTCCTGGACAGAGATCATGTTGATTAATAAGTCGAGAGGGGTTGAGTTACCGGAACCCAATGTGTGGTAGTAACTGTTCATGGATCACAAACACAGAACTCGGTTCCTCAGGACGGTTTCAATGAGACAACCCACCATGTACTCCTACATGGCCTCTCACCGCTACCTTTACCAAATCATGTTCACACACTTAGCTCACACACAATAGGACATGTTCACACACCTCCAATTCATCCCCAATGAATCAGACCGGACTCAACTCTAAGCAGTAGCAGGCATGACAAACAAGCATGAATGAGTAGGCACAACAGGGCTCAAACAACTCCTACTCATACTATTGGGTTTAATCTATTTACTGTGGCAATGACAGGTCATGCAGAGGAAAGGGGTTCAACTACCGCGGCATGTAACAATTGAATCGTTGTTGTCCTAATGCAGTAAAAGAGAGCAGGAGCGAGAGAGTGGGATTGTATCAGAATGAACAAGGAGGTTTTGCTTGCCTAGCACTTCTGAAGATAGCATTGAGTCTTCATCAGTGTCAACGATCACAACGTCGGAACATCGTCTACCGAGAGGGGACAAGCACCGACAACAAAGAAGAAACACAATCAATGCAATGCACAATATGATGCATGATCATGACATGGCAATATGCTGTGGTTTGGGCTAATGCAACTAGCAGCAAGTTAAATGGAGTTGGTTTGAACCCTAGGTTCAAATTCAAACTCCATATGTGGATATTCATATGCCATTTATTTGATTTGCCCTAAACAGTAGTCATGAATTGTTCTAAAATGCATGAAAATGGTACAGATGGATAGATTGGATTTTTCTGATCATTTTTCATATATAAATCTTTGCATTTGGAGTTACAAAATAATTTCTATGATTTTTAGAAGTTTTAGCTATTTCTGGAATTTCCTGGTTTATTTAAAATCCAGAAAATCACTTACTACGTCAGCACTACGCCAGGCTGACGTCAGCGAGTCAACGGGTCAGCCCAGGTCAAATTGACCTGTCGGGCCCACTGGTCAGTGACAGAGGGGCTAATCCCGCGTTGACTTGTGCTTTGACTAGCTGCGGGGCCCGCTGTCAGTGGTTGTGGGGTGGTTAGCTGGTAGTGTTTGGCACTATCACGCGGCCACGTTGGCACGCTGGAGTTTGGCCGGCAGCGACCTCAAGCCATGGCGGAAGCTCGCCGGAAAACCGCTATGGAGCTCGGTTTTGCGCGTGACTTGCGTCTACGGGTAGCTAAAGGTGCGCCGCATCCAACCAGGCGAGCGACAGCGGCTGGGGTGGCCGGAGTAGGCGGCGACGAGGAGCTAGGCGGCGGTCGGAGTACAAACGTCGACAGATTCGACGCCACAGCGCGCGGAAGGACCAGCGGTTTGCACCTACGAACTCTATGCGTGCTCACTAATCCAACGGGAACACCCACGGGACCAATAGGTCACCGGAGCTTCGTCAGTAACGAGGTCGTGCGGCGGCGCACTCTCGGCCTCAACAGAAACAGCGGCTACAGCGAGAACTAGGCCACGTAATTAGAGGGAAAAGGTGCAGGGGCTCACTTTGACCACGATGGGATGCTCAGCAGGCTCGGGGGAGGTCTGGAGGCGACTGAGCGACGACGGTGATCGCCGGCGCTGGAGCTTGAAGATGATGTCGATGGCGGTGTTATGAAGCGTCCCCGGTTGCTTGGCTCTTCGAGGAGGCGTAGACGACAGAGGCGGAGCTCCTGGGCACGTTAGAGGGGCGAGGTGGTGGCTCTAGGCGCGACAACGGTGAGCGGCGGCAGCGGCGGTTCTCGGTGGGGAGAACAGAGGAAGGGGAGAGGTCCAGAGAGAGTGAGAGAGCATCGAGGGGGCCGCGTGGCACTCGGGGACGACTCCAGGGCGCCAGGGAGGCCAATAGGGAGGCAGGAGGTGGCCACGGGTGGCTGTGCGCGCCGCATGCAGCTGCTTCTCCTCCTGGCAGAGGAGGAAGACGACAGGAGCTGCGGTGGTGGGCTGGGTTACCAGAGAGGGCTGGCCAGGTGGGCTGCCTACTGGGCCGCAGGCAAGGCCAGGTTAGTTCTCTGTCTCTCTCTAATATTTCTCTTTTTCTTTTGTTCTGTAAGTTTGTGGCATTACTAAAAATATCTAGGCACTATCAAAAATCACCAAACTATGCATGCCCAATGTTTAGAATATATCCAACATGGAACATTTCAGTTTAGGGGTATTTGGACATTTAAAATATTTTATAGAATTTAAATGTCCAAATTAAAATACTTATGATTTAATTTAGTGACCTTAGGATGACCTAGAAAACTGTGCACCATTTTTGGAAGAGGTTCTAGACCAATCCAAAAATAATGAACTTTTCTGAAGAGCATTTTGGGTTCATTGAGAATATCTTTTTATTTGAACCTAGTTTATTTGATCTGGTGCTAGGGTTTGAGCAATCCCCATTTCAACTTAAATAAAATTTAAACATGATGCACACATGAAGGGCTAGTCTAGTGCGTACCAGAACTAGGGATGTGACAACACCCCTGTGATTATGAACATGAATATACTTTGTGAGTAGTTACGTTTGTTCCTGACGACATGTGAGTAGTCTTGTTATAAGGAATCATGTGAATTTGCACTACAAAAAAAATACACTTCCGTGATGATACGTGTTTGTCACAGTAGGTCGCGTTTTTGTCATGCATGTACATCCATGACGATTTTATGACAGAATCAAGATAGTCATACCTGTGCTGTCGTAGAAGTGTTCCATGACATTACCAAAATTATCATCACGGAAGTGTCCACTTCCATGACGATAAATCGCGTGTCACAGAAGTGCTTTCGTCAAGGGTGACCGACACATGGAATCCACCGTAACGGAACGCCGTTAAGCTATCGGGTCAGGTTTTGGATCCGATAACCCGTTAATAGCTCCGACCAATAGGGATTTTCCACGTGTAAAATCATCATTGGCTGGGGCAAACACGTGTCAGCTCACCGTTGGGACAGATGCCATCCACTCATTGGACCGAAGGCGCCTACGATACGACGACATGTGGCACGGCCCAACAGAGGCCCATTCCTGTGAAAAGGCCGGCCTGTTTGACTTGGTCAAAAGGTGACGGGCCGGCCCACGGAAAGCCTGTTAATGGCCTGTTCACATATAGCCCATTTACAGCCCGCTAACCTAGGGCCTGTTACGACCTCTCCGAATTAGGCCCAGTAGCGTCATCTGGGCCGTCCAATATGATTCCAGCCCGTTTTAACTTCCGGCCCATGTGTGGCCCATGACTTCTTTTGGCCCATGTGAGTCCCTTTGTAACTCTTGGCCCATTAACGACCCATGGTGAAACTGGCCCGTAATGAACAGTGTATCACTTTATACCCATTAACGGCCCGTTATTCTATTGGGCCGTTTCCAGCCCAAGTTATCTTTCGGCCTTCTCAGGGTCCATTGATTCTTGGGCTCATATGTAGCATTCGGTTACATACGGCCCGTTACTGTCATTTTCTGCTTGTGGGCCAAATTCAGCCCGTCGTTACAGTCGGCCCGTTTGTGGACCGTTAATACGTTGGGCCGTTTTCATGTAAAAAAACCCGTTGGGCTGTTTTCATAGAGTTATCAAATACAGCCTATTAACGGCCCGTTTGGTCCACGAATAGTACGACCCATGATTGGTGAAAAGATGATACGCCCCGTAGAAGGCCAATGGATCCTATGGCCCGTATCAGGCCCATGGATCATACGGCCCGTTGAAGGCCCATGGATCATACGGCTCGTAGAAGGCGCATGGACCCTATGGACTGTAGAAGGCCCATGAATCCTCAGGCCCGTATAGAAGACCAATGGATCCTACGGGCCATATAGAAGGCCAATGGATCCTATGGCCGAAAGAAGGCCCATGGATCATACGGCCTGCAGGAGGCCCATGGTTACAACAGTCCATGTGTTGCCATGATTATTTTGGCCAGTTACCAATAATAGGCTATTGTGGCCACTAGAAAAACACAGAAAAAGAACTGCAGTGACTACAAGCAAACAACTAAACAAGACAATAAGGAAATAAATAAGCAAGCAATTAACACTAGCCTATTACCGCTATTACACATATTACATCCACTGGGCATCAAAGTTCGCCACCAGTGCAAACATAGGGAACAGAGCAGCATATTACATACACTGGCCGTCAAAATTGGCCAACAGTGCAAATAAACGCGGCAGCAAAACAAGAGCATAACTGAAACAACTTCAGAAGAGCTCAAGAAATGTTATCCTGGGTATCCACCATGCTGGCAATAAGCTTAGCAAGCTTATTAGCTTTGTCCTGTTTGGCACTAAAATCCTCCAACGCTTGTTGTTGCACCACAAAGTATGCATCTGAATGCTCCAGGGACTTCCGCAGTCCTTCCGCTTCTTGTCGCAGCACAACTGATTGATGTCTTTCAGCTTGTAGTTGAGACTCAAGAAACCAAACTGATTCAGACAGTGAGTTTGAATAGCTTGTGCAAGCGGTACTGGCCAGTAACTCGAACACTAAACCAAGACAGGACTTTGGGGTTCTCTCACTGTCTTCAAGATAGTCTTCCTTAGCTGTTTTATCAGCTTTGTTGGAGACCAACAAGGATGTCACTATCCTGAACCTTATCTGCATTACTTCCTTTACCATTTCTTAATAAGGCACTCTTCCCCAATATTCTGTCAGCATTCTAAAAGAAAAAACAAGCAGACACATAACAGGTTTAGCATGTACTAGTATATGAAACTCATTTCGGTGAACCAGTTCATTAATAAGGTGGACAGGATTAAACTACCAAGTCTTCTATTGCCAAGTACTAGTACATAATAAAAGCATCAAACAAACATATATCTATGTCCTATGGTCACTGCATTGTCTTGCCAAATCAAAATAGAGACACGGTTCAAATCATATCAGTTCAAGACAAAGCAGTACTGAAAGAATACAAAGCGTGGGAAACTACATGGCACAACAAGATTTCAGATGGGTACCACGTGTCTACTTGTACAACAACACTATTGGCTCTGTTGTGATGCTAGTAATGTGCATGATATGAAAGTCAACTGTATACACAATTGAAATTGAAATCAACAGAGCTATTGATAAGAGCAAACCTATTAAAGAAACATGCATGAACATACCTGCTGTGCCATTGGAGTTTCGATTGGATCCTTCAATTTAAAAATAAGTTTGTATGAGTAAATACAGTGATACAAGAGCAAAGCAATCATAGTTAAAAAAGGCGCACCTAGGCTCTAGGCATTGGCAAAATGAATTGCGCATAACTACGCTTAATCTGTGCATAACTGCGCATAAGCATGCGCTTTGGTCAGTAAAGCGCAAGGCGGTGGCAAAACACACAATTAACGCCTAGCGCTTTTTTGAACTATGATAGCAATGCAATCTTAAATTAGAATAGTTGTTCTTCAGGTTTAGGAACTTGTTCTACAAGAACAGAGTACAGTAAGACGCAAGAATATAATACTTAAAAATAGAAAATGAGCTCATAGACCTTACCACATTCTTGGTTCGGCACTAGTACAGAACAAGGGGTTCCTAGTCATCGTCCAGTAAATGTGTCTCAGGAGAACATAAGGGAATTTGATGAGTTTCTTTGCTGGTGAAGTATGTTTTCTTCAGGTAATTCCGATACTGCCACCAAGCATTCTTGAAGATAGCAGAGGTATTAGCACAGATTACCTCATCCTGAGTTTCTAAATCGGTCCTTCTCTATAGAGAAAAATGGGAAAATTTGCTATATTATAACCATCATGGAGGTAGGATGTATGGGGCAAAGCAAAGTAATTGCCATGAATAACATTACTTACACATAACTCCTGGACAAACACCTGCAACTGGCATTTTCCTTCATCTTCAGTATAATATTTCCAAGATGGGAAGATATGCACATACGATTTAACAACATCAAATGCGATAGCTGCTAAATTACGACTAGCTGGTTGTGCTTCCTCCTCAGGAATAGGCGTACTAACTGGTCGAGTTGGGGTTCGCCGTGGTAGTACAGGCCCTTTGGGCACTGGAGCTGCCTTACTAACTGCTCTTGTTTGGGAGCTCTGTGGTGGAGATGGTGCTGTGTCAACAGGAACTGGGTTACTATCTGCTGGGGTTGGGGTTAGATTGGGTGAAACTGGTTCTCTATCCATCGCAGTAGGGGTACAATCTGCGAGAGTTTGGGTTATGTGTGGTAGGGCTGGTTCTTGTGCATGTACAACCGGGGTGCTATCTCCACCAAGAGGTAGCACTGTTTTATTTGAAGACCGTGTTTTTAGTCCGCTGGATACTGCCATCACCCGCTCCAATTCAAATGGCTGATAAACAGGATACATAGTTGAATGTACAGACATTGTATGAGAGACAGATGCAATAAATAGTGTGGAAAAAAGGCATGAAATAGTTGACATGTATATTGTTTAACTAAAACGTATAGCATGACATAATTTCACATATATGATGTCTATCTAAACTGGATAGCATAGCATAACATAATTCAAAGATATGATGAATAACTAAACAGGATCGCATGACATAATTCACCTACATGGTATCTAAGTAATTAGGATCGCATCATTTAATTCACATATGTGATTTATATGCTAAACAGAGTGCATTCGATATGATGTCTGAACTAGAACATGGTGTTGAATATTGTGTTTATGATGTCTAAACTATGCAATGCAACACACCATATGCATGATATGAGCAGTATAACCGTGCCAAGTTTGAGCATACACCTCGGTGGGGGAATAGGACTGGTCATCTGTCTCTGAATCCATCTCTGAGGAGCTATCGGGACCCAACAAGATATTTGCTTCGACAAGTAGCACTGTCTTCCCTGAAGGCCTTGTTTTCACTCCAGATTTTTCCATCTCCCACCCAAATGGTTGATTCACAGGAAGAGTAGTTTAATGTACAAACATTGTTGACAAATGGAAATGTAATGAAGAAAAGGATGGGCAATATATCATTCAAATATATAATGCCTGGTTAAACAGGATGGCATTGCGAATTTCACATATATTATGGCTGGCTAAAAGACATGAGACTGCATAATTCCCATATATGATATAGAAACTAAACAGGTGGCATTACAGAACATGTCTAAACTAAGCATATGACATATATGATGTCAAGAGTAGGCACTGCAAGGCAACATATGCATGATATGACTAACATCATCATGCCAAGGTAGAGCAAACACCTTGGGGGTAAATAGGAGTGGTCAGCGGAGTCTGAATCCGCCTCAGAACAGATATCTTCCTCTGGATTACAATCTAGAGAGGGATGGGGAGGGCTTGCCATTGAACCCACCATGGAGCGATGTCTGCATGACATTGTATTGCCGCGCAAAACTCTTCTCTTTTTCTCTACATGTTCAGCATGACTGTGTACAATATCTGACATGCATACGAAAAAAATATGGGGAGATTATGTAAGGAGAGCATGCACAAATTTAGAGTGATGGTAACAACCAGTGGATGGATCCAAAAATAATGATAACAGGCTGATGATTGCTTTAAATTTTTAAAAAGACAGATGATGATTGCTTTACTATTTGTTTCCCACCCAAGATAAACAACATAGGCATACCCTAGGTGAACCAGATATTAGACAGACATACTATTCATTGCTGCCTTGATATGTGCCCCACAACTAATTTAGAACTCAAGTTTGAACATTAATTTGGACCTGACTTGGGAGTCCAAGAGCCGAACAGGATGATAAAGTAGCAGGTAAGTTTAAGCAATGCATAACATAAGCAGAAACAAAAGAGTGTGACCTCTCCTATGGACCCGTGTACTCCTCAGGTTCATCTGCTGAGTCGATGATGGTGATGCCGATGTGGTGGGTTCCGGCGGCAGGGAAGGAGATCTGAGGCGGCGAAAGACGGTCAGGAGTCGTGATGTCTGGTTTGGTGGATGCTTCTGTCGATGGAGCAGCTCAGGTGAGGTGGACGACGTCGCGGCAGGAGCAGGACAAACCACACAAAGTTCCCTTCGACATGTACCTGTAACTGAAGTAATTCTGTAAGGGCTCATTTGGCTTGCATGATTCTTAAAACGCAGGGATAGGAAAAACACCGGAATAGGATAGGAAAACGCACATGGTAAACAGAGCATTTGTAAACACAGGAATTCTGTCAACTTGGGTGTTTTGTTTACAGGAATTGGAAGAGCAGAGGAATGCAAAGAAACATGGCCAAAATAAAGTGAAACCATATGAAAGCGTGTACAGTTAGAATGTTATTCTGGCACTAATGCACTTGGTCTTGTTTTCATGCATAGGATTTTGAAAAGTAGGTCCAGGTGGATGTTTTACTTCATTCCTTTCAACAAAATGCATGAATAATTGAATAGTAGAGTGCCATTGGAAAATTCCCTATTGCTATGTTTTTCCATTGATCCAAAATAGCCCTAATGGATCGATGTGAATGTATAGTAATAAGTGATGCAACAAGTGTACAACCTCTTTGCCGTAGCCGTGTCGACCTCAGCATCATTGGGTTGGTCGCTGAAGTAGTTGACACAGAGGTGGCTGTCGGAGGTGTGGGGGAAGATCTGAGGAATCTGTAGATGGCGCCCCTGGCACTGCTCTGTTGTGATGGATCGCTCTATCGTTGGAGCATCTCCGGTGAGCCGTAAGACATCAAGGCTGAAGCAGCACAAGACAGACATCGTCAATCTCAAGTGGGATTCTAATAGCATCTTCTATAGATGATGTAAAATGGATGTAAAATTTACATCACCAAAAACCACCTGACTACAAAAGATGAGGTAAAAACTGTTGACTCTGAACTTAACTGTCGAAACTGAAATTTACTGTGGAATCTGAATGCAACTGTCAAAACTGAACACAATAGTAGCAGAGAGGCACTTGACATGTAGTTTAGGGAGGGCCTGCAGTTCATCTTCAACCTGCACCCCCTGAGCCGCCAGCCACCACCGGCCAAACCGCCGGCCCCAGCGCCGCCTCACCGCCCTGAGACAACCCCCCACCGCCGCCCCGGCCAGCCCTCTAGGCCCCCCGCCCCCACCCTAAACCCTAAGATAGATAGTGGGGTACCTCTCCGGTGAGCACCCGTCACCGCTGCGGGTGGTTCTTCCTTAACTCCAGCGAGCCCCCCCCAACCCCTGAAAATCGACAGACCCAATATTCGATCCAATCGACTGAAGTGTGGCTAAATAGGAGCAGAGCAGCAGCACGAGCGAGGTGGAGAGCAGCAGCAGCAGCTGGGCGAGCGAGCGATCGAGCGAGAGCTGGACCAGCAGCAGCAGCGCGAGCGAGCAAGCGAGAGTTGGAGCAGCAGCAGCAGATCCGGCTGGTATGGCCGCCGCCGCCGAAGGGGCCTCACACTGGGGGAGATCCACCATGGAGATGTCGCCCGCGGCGCCGGCTTCAAGGTAGCCACTCCATTGGCGTGCGGGATGGAGAACCGTCGTTGCCGGGAGGTCGAGTTAAGGAGAAGGTGCGATGTGATGAGTGTACAACCTCTTTGGTGGTGCTGAGTAGGCCTCGGCTTCGTCCGAGGAGTCGGTGAGGATGCTGCGGTTCCGGTGGAGTAGGTTAAGGCGGCGCTGTGGGGATGGAGCAGCCGCAATAGACGAGGCAATCATCGGAGCAGCTCCTTGGAGGTGGAGGACGGGGCGGCTGAACCGGCGGGACAACGAGATGGACGATGGATCCTCATCCGGGGAGGTGGACGAGGGACGTTGAGCTGTTGCGGTGGACGGTGTCGTCGGGGAAGAGGCTCTGGCTGGGCAGCGGTGAGGTGGCGGACGGAGGAGGGTGGGGTTTCGCAGCTGGAGCAGAGAGGTTATGGAGGCCCGGGATTTCGAATGGTGAAAAGGGGCGATGGGCGGGGGTGAAGCTTGACTTAGGGACGCGCTTGTCCAAAATGTAGGGTGTGTTACAAAAGTACCCCCCACCGATTTGAACTAGCAGCCCTTTTGGCTCGGGGTTAGAAGGGGGATTTCGCGTGTCGGGATTTGGTTGCTGGAGGGAGTTTTCGCGCGCGTTGTAATTTCGGGATAGCAAGGCGCGGGTTGTGAAGGCGCCAGTTTTGGGAGCACGATATCCGAATTTTCGGGATATAACAAGACACGGGTTGAATTTTAGGGACAAGCCTAATGTGTAGTAATATTGTACTTGTACGTACCAAATCAATTCGCACTTCCCTCAACCAAAAATAAAACAAAAAAAAGAAAACTATTCACACCACACAAAGAGAGAGTCTTGCCCCGTTTTACTATACAAATGCTATTCAAAGCTACTCCCTCCTTCCATCTATATAGGGCCTAATGCGTTTTTTGATGCTAACTTTGACCAAATATTAGAGCAATAATATATGACATGCAACTTACACAAAGCACACCGTTAAATTCGTCTGTGAAAGGTTCTTTCAATGATATAATTTTCACATTGTGCATGTCATGTACTATTAATCTTGTCAATAGTCAAAGGCGGTCTTTAAAATCTCATTACGCCCTATATAGATGGAAGGAGGGAGTATGAATCCATGTTATGTCCGATTAATTTTTTTCGCTTGCTGTAGAATGCATGTAACCTACTCATACCAATATTTTAGTGCATTGCAAATGTCTATACTACCGCTGCAATTCGAACTAAATTTGAATTCGTTTCTCTATTTCAATAAGAATCTACAATCATGATTGTTGCCAACTTCAACCATCATTCGTTTATTACCTTAATAACACACCACACGATTACTATAGAGATAGATATGAACTATGTGTACTGCATGAACTCGAATTCTATTTTTTGAATACACTTGATGTTGATTCAAATAATAGTACATTTGATGTACTAACTATATATTCATAATCTAAACCATGTTCCATACGTACACCGTGTTTATCACACAAAGTATAGTGCCCCGCCCCCTACATTATGACAAGTATTTAGACCTGAGATGCAAAAGCCACACATTAGCCCAAATTATAATCAATGTTCTATGTATTATACGTAGTACTAGCAAGATGCCCATGCGTTCCACAGAACATCAACAAGATCAAGGGGCCTAATTTGCAAATATGGAGAGGGGTGTGGGTATATTTTTTCAAGCTTGCCATAGTTTCCTTCCTATCCACCAGATATAAATCGGATGGCCTATATTGCAGGATGGCAGGCACACCATCATCAACAACTCTGTTTTTTTATAAGAGTAGAGATAAAATATATTATATGTAGTATAAGATGTTCATAACCACACCATGTGTATCACCGTTATATATATTCACGCATGCGTCGGTTTAAAACACTATGATAAATTCTTCAAATATTCGAATTCGCTTTTTATAATGAAGTATATATGATCTCTATTCGTCTTTTAAACCCACACAACCCTCTTATCTTTGTAGCTAGCGCTAACTTTCTCTCGTGCATGCACACGCCCGCATCCCTCTTACCCTCCCTCAGCATTCTCTAGCTCCATCGTGCAAATTCGTCTTTTCACTTTAGGTCGTTCACCCACGGTGTGTGTAGGCCCCCCAGCTCCTTCTTTACGGCACACATCGATTGATATGCCTCTCTAGCCAGGTGTGCCTAGCACAAACACAAGCTTCCCCTCTTCTCTTGTCACCGTCCATGCCTCACTCCCACAACTCTTTTCATCGATCTCGTACTCGCACACTCCTCCCCCCTCGATATAGTATGGCTCTCGTACCACCTCCTAGATGCATCCCTCTCTCTATCCTTCTCCTCGTGCCTCATTTGCTTCTAACACACACATGCATGTATACCGATCGATCTCCCAACATATACCTAGATCGACTTTAACTATCCCCCCATCGATCGACGCACCTCACAAGTTGTGTCTCTCCTTTCTCTAACAAAGGGCGATTGATCTTCCTATGTAGTTACGTCTGCTTACCACAACCATATTGTCCCACCTCATCATTCGTGCATGCCTCCTGACCCGTCTCTCACACGCACGTGCACAGACAACAAGCAGCCATCTCCTCTCTTATTGATATTGCGGGCGTGCCCTCCGTTTGTCTAGCAAGCCTACCCCACCATTTGTTAGAAGCAACTCCACTACCACCCCCTCCAACACTCTAGCTCTGTCTCTCTCCCAACCTTATTCCTCTCCTGCACATATGCATGGATGCCGATCGATCTCCTTTAATACATGAGGCAGATCAATCTCCTTAATACATGAGGTAGGCCTCTCTCCTCCTCCACACATATACCAGCCATTTTACATATATAGTTAATTGGGCCTCCCTCTTCCCCCACCACACACCGATAGTCGAGCACTACAGGTAGGTATCCATGCCACAGAGACAAACTGCACATGTCCTCTCTCATGTTCCAGTAGGCCAGCCACTCTATATCTTTGACGTGGGCACACACAAATTTGATGGCACTCTTTATCGATCGCGTGCGCATGCACACACACACACACATCATCCCTCTCTTCGATTCTATGGACACCTCAAGCCGATGATACCTCCACTCTCTTCTCGTGGATCGCCCCCTCTATATATATGTTATATCCAGGACTCTATTTCACACACATTGCATATGTTACATTTTTTGATTGACCCCCCCCCCCCCCCAAGAAAAACTCTCAAGAACCCACACACTATATCTCTCTAGGTTTGTATCTCTCTCACACAACCCCACGTAGGTGGTGTACATATACAAGAAGAGAATAGGTGTACCGTGCACGTACTCACGCTTCGTGCCCAGCCACACCCGTGCGGGTACACGGTGGAGCTCATTTCTTTACGAAATGGCAGCCCACGTGCTAATTTGAATGCCTGTAGCGGTTGTTTACCTAGGGAGGTCGTGCACCACGCGTGCACGAAACAAAGTTCAACTTGACACGTTGCCACGTTATTTTTAAATAAAGTTATAGCGCTCAATGGCACGTACACAGAATATAAAATGATTTTTTATGGAGAAAAAGGTAGTCCGCTCAACTATATACAATGGAGCCTGCCTGCCTGGTTTGTCCCTCTTCAGAGTATCTCACACAAGGCTGCGGTGGCCTCTCTCTCTCTCATTGTTGGTCACTGATCCGACCGCATCCCATTCGCCGGGGGAAAGGGAGTGCGGTGACCTCTCTCTCTCTCACCGTTGGTCACTGATCCGGCCGCATCCCGTTCGTCGGGGGAAAGGGAGTAAGTGCATCGTTTCTCCATTCGACGGTGCCGAGGCAGCACGTCCCGATCTGCCGTACACGCCGTTCTCTCTGACCAAGCTCCGGCGCGGAAGGGCCTACACCACCTGCTCGCAGATTCCGCCCGCCGCCGCTCACCTAGTTACATCCCGACGACCTCCAGGTATCCCCTCCGGCCTTGCTCCACTGCCCGTCTTCCCACGTTGCTGCATGTGGATCTTCCATAGTTCTTTGCCCAAAACGTAGCTCGTCTGGCGTACTTTCCATATTGCAATCTCGTCCTCACACCGTTTAGAGAAACACAACTGTGTTGTTATCTTCCCTTAGGACAAGGAATATGCTTCTTTTTTGTCATCGCATGTGTCATCAACTGTTATTGGCCAGTAATTGTTTCCTTTCAACCTCTTTTTTGCAAACAGGGCTATCCATTTTACCTCGTTGCTATTGCGACCTTTTGGTGAACTGCACAAATCACTTTTTTCTTAAGAGTGTTTTGTGCAGTTGTACTAAAATGTCACACGAGCAACGTCTCTACATTTCAGTGCGAATGCACAAAGGGAGATTGGTTTTGCTCTATCCTCCTCGTCCAACTCTGAGCCTAATCTTCTCCAACTAGTTAGTCTTAAGAGAGACTGCAAAGGTGACCGGCTTCTGTTTGTGTGTTTATTGTTTCATCAGCAATCCTCTATTATAGTAATCACACTTAATACCTTTTTAACAGGGACGCTCAGCTCTATTTTAGTGGAACTGCACAAAATGATCGGAATGTTGCATGCTCCAGACAGCTACTTTTTTTCCAACATGCCTTGTTGATTTAAACAGAGCTGGGGGGGGGGGGGGACGTTGCTGCCAATGAAAGCATGGATCAATTTTAATTTAACACCTTCTCACAACTCTGTCTTCAGTTGTGATGTACTGCCTCTGTCTCATAATATAAGAACGTTTTTAACACTAGTGTAGTGTTAAAAATGTTCTTATATTTTGGGACAGAGGGAGTAATTATTAGCTCTCATCTGCTAATAATTGACATGCATTAGCATGGAAGTTAGTTTTTTATTGTTTCCGAAAGAGCATCGATGGCAAGACACACGAAACAAAAGCTGAAAGCTCACACCATTGTACAATTTCATAGTTTTTTATTTGTATAGTATGTCAATTATGTAAACAAATGATGGAAGCTTGATAGCATTGCCAGAAGCCTCTTCATCATCTGGGTCCATGTGCCATGCACAAAATTATACTCCTTCGTTCCTAAATATTTGTATTTTTAGAAATTTCAAATGGGCATATTTTAGAGTGTAGATTCACTCATTTTGCTTCGTATGTGTACTCCGTCCGTTCCTAAATACTCTATTCGTCTTTCTAGAGATTTCAACAAGTGACTACATATGGAGCAAAATGAGTGAATCTACACTGTAAAATATGTCTATATACATCTGTATGTAGTATTGAGTAGTCCATTTGAATCTCTAAAAAGACAAATATTTGAGTAGTCACTCATTGAAATCTCTAGAAAGAAAAATACTCCAGCGTATATTTAAGAACCAAGGGGGTAGTGCACAACCGCATGGGAGACTCAGCCCGGTCGTTGCACCGCATTAATAGTGAGTAATGAGCAGTCAAATCATAAGCCCCACCTTTCCCACTGTAAGTTTCTCGGAAGAAGCAACCATCAATACACTCTTCTTTGAATCCGCTCATACTGGCCCATCTGTCATTGTTTATAGAGCGCACTTTAGAAAAAAGAAAAAAATCTATGGGACTAAGGTGAGTAGCGATCGGCCTGAAAAATAGCATTGGTAGTTATAGCACAGCGTCTATTACTAGAGGGAATAATGCGTACACACATGCGTGCAGTGCTTCCACCTCGGGTACACACATGCATGCACTTACTCCACTCCGTAGTAGTAAGTACATGGAGAGAAAATTGTGGACTTGATTGCGGTTACCACGCCCTAATTAATTGAGCATTAAACCAAACGCGTCTAAAGTCTCTCTGGTGGTGGAAATGCATTGAGAGAAATGCATCATAATGAAGCGCGCCATGTAAACTATGATGGAGGGAGTAGTAGTATGTGTTGGAAATATGCCCTAGAGGCAATAATAAAAGCATTATTATTATATTTCCTTGTTCATGATAATTGTCTTTATTCATGCTATAATTGTATTATCCGGAAATCGTAATACATGTGTGAATAATAGACATCAACATGTCCCTAGTAAGCCTCTAGTTGACTAGCTCGTTGATCAACAGATAGTCATGGTTTCCTGACTATGGACATTGGATGTCATTGATAACGAGATCACATCATTAGGAGAATGATGTGATGGACAAGACCCAATCCTAAACATAGCACAAGATCGTATAGTTCGTTTGCTAGAGTTTTCCAATGTCAAAGTATCTTTTCCTTAGACCATGAGATCGTGTAACTCCTGGATACCATAAGAGTGCTTTGGGTGTGCCAAACGTCACAACTTAACTGGGTGACTATAAAGGTATACTACGGGTATCTCCGAAAGTGTCTGTTGGGTTGACATGGATCAAGACTGGGATTTGTCACTCCGCATGACGGAGAGGTATCACTGAGCCCACTCGGTAATGCATCATCATAATGAGCTCAAAGTGACCAAGTGTCTGGTCACGGGATCATGCATTACGGTACGAGTAAAGTGACTTGCCGGTAACGAGATTGAACGAGGTATTGGGATATCGACGATCGAATCTCGGGCAAGTAACATATCGATTGACAAAGGGAATTGTATACGGGGTTGTTTGAATCCTCGACATCGTGGTTCATCCGATGAGATCATCATGGAGAATGTGGGAGCCAACATGGGTATCCAGATCCCACTGTTGGATATTGACCGGAGAGCGATCTCGGTCATGTCTACATGTCTCCCGAACCCGTAGGGTCTACACTCTTAAGGTTCGGTGACGCTAGGGTTGTGAAGATATGTATATGCAGTAACCCGAATGTTGTTCAGAGTCCCGGATGAGATCCCGGACGTCACGAGGAGTTCCGGAATGGTCCGGAGGTAAAGAATTATATATAGGAAGTGCTGTTTCCGCCATCGGGACAAGTTTCGGGGTCGCCGGTATTGTACCGGGACCACCGGAAGGATCCCGGGGGTCCACCGGGTGGGGCCACCTAACCCGGGGGGGGGCATGGGCTGAAGTGGGAGGGAACCCAGCCCAAAGTGGGCTGGGGCGCCACTCCCCTAGGGCCCATGCGGCTAGGGTTGAGGGGAAACCCTAAAGGGGGCGCCCCCTTGCTTGGGGGGCAAGCCCCCCACCCTTGGCCGCCGCCCCCCCTAGGAGATTCCATCTCCTAGGGCCGGTGCCCCCCCCCTTAGCACCCCTATATATAGTGGGGAGAGGAGGGACTTCACACACCAGCCCCTGGCGCCTCCCTCTCTCCCCGTTACGTCTCTCTCTCGTAGTATAGGCGAAGCCCTGCTACTGTGACGCCCTGCATCCACCACCACGCCGTCGTGCTGCTGGATCTTCATCAACCTCTCCTTCCCCCTTGCTGGATCAAGAAGGAGGAGATGTCTCCCGTCCCGTACGTGTGTTGAACGCGGAGGTGCCGTCCGTTCGGCGCTTGGTCATCGGTGATTTGGATCACGTCGTGTTCGACTACATCATCCCCGTTCTTTGAACGCTTCCGCTCGCGATCTACAAGGTACATAGATGCATCCGATGACTCGTTGCTAGATGAACTCCTAGATGGATCTTGGTGAAACGAGTAGGAAAATTTTTGTTTTCTGCAACGTTCCCCAACAGTGGCATCATGAGCTAGGTCTATGCGTAGTTCTTCTTGCGCGAGTAGAACACAATTCGTTGTGGGCGTAGATTTGTCAACTTTCTTGCCGCTACTAGTATTTTCTTGCTTCAGCGGTATTGTGGGATGAAGCGGCCCGGACCAACCTTACATGTACGCTTACGTGAGACCGGTTCCACCGACTAACATGCACTAGTTGCATAAGGTGGCTGGCGGCTGTCTGTCTCTCCCACTTTAGTTGGAGCGGATTCGATGAACAGGGTCCTTATGAAGGGTAAATAGAAGTTGACAAATCACGTTGTGGCTTTAACGTAGGTAAGAAGACGTTCTTGCTAGAACCCTAATTCAGCCACGTAAAACTTGCAACAACAATTAGAGAACGTCTAACTTGTTTTTGCAGCAAGTGGTTTGTGATATGATATGGCCAAAGTTGTGATGAATGATGAATGATCTATATGTCATGTATGAGAGGTTCATGCTATTGTAATAGGAATCACGACTTGCATGTCGGTGAGTATGACAACCGGCAGGAGCCATAGGAGTTGTCTTTATTCTTTTATATGACCTGCGTGTCATTGAGAAACGCCATGTAAATTACTTTACTTTATTGCTAAACGCGTTAGCCATAGTAGTAGAAGTAATAGTTGGCGAGCAACTTCATGGAGACACGATGATGGAGATCATGATGATGGAGATCATGGTGTCAAGCCGGTGACAAGATGATCATGGAGCCCCAAGATGGAGATCAAAGGAGCTATGTGATATTGGCCATATCATGTCACGTTTATTATTTGATTGCATGTGATGTTTATCATGTTTTGCATCTTGTTTACTTAGAACGACGGTAGTAAATAAGATGATCCCTCATACTAATTTCAAGAAGTGTTCCCCCTAACTGTGCACCGTTGCGACAGTTCGCTGTTTCAAAACACCACGTGATGATCGGGTGTTTTATTCAGACGTTCACATACAACGGGTGTAAGACAGATTTACACATGCAAACATTTAGGTTGACTTGACGAGCCTAGCATGTACAGACATGGCCTCGGAACACAGAAGACCGAAAGGTCGAGCATGAGTCGTATAGAAGATATGATCAACATGAAGATGTTCACCGATGTTGACTAGTCCGTCTCACGTGATGATCGGACACGGCCTAGTTAACTCGGATCATGTAATACTTAGATGACTAGAGGGATGTCTAATCTAAGTGGGAGTTCATTAATTATTTGATTAGATGAACTTAATTATCATGAACTTAGTCTAAAACATTTACAATATGTCTTGTAGATCAAATGGCCAACGTAGTCCTCAACTTCAACGCGTTCCTAGAGAAAACCAAGCTGAAAGATGATGGCAGCAACTATACGGACTGGGTCCGGAACCTGAGGATCATCCTCATAGCTGCCAAGAAAGATTATGTCCTACAAGCACCGCTTGGTGACGCACCCGTTCTCCCTGCAGAACAAGATGTTATGAACGCTTGGCAGGCACGTACCGATGACTACTCCCTCGTTCAGTGCGGCATGCTTTACAGTTTTGAGCCGGGGCTCCAAAAGCGTTTGGAGAGACACGGAGCATATGAGATGTTCGAAGAGCTGAAAATGGTTTTCCAAGCTCATGCCCGGGTCGAGAGATATAAAGTCTCCGACAAGTTCTTCAGCTGTAAGATGGAGGAAAACAGTTCTGTCAGTGAGCATATACTCACTATGTCTGGGTTGCATAACCGCTTGACTCAGCTGGGAGTTAATCTCCCGGATGATGCGGTCATTGACAGAATCCTCTAGTCGCTTCCACCAAGCTACAAGAGCTTTGTGATGAACTTCAATATGCAGGGGATGGAAAAGACCATTCCTGAAGTATTTGCTATGCTGAAATCAGCAGAGGTAGAAGTCAAAAAGGAACATCAAGTGTTGATGGTCAATAAAACCACTAAGTTCAAGAAAGGCAAGGGTAAAAAGAACTTCAAGAAGGACGGCAAGGAGGTTGCCGCGCCCGGCAAGCAAGCTGCCGGGAAGAAGCCAAAGAATGGACCCAAGCCCGAGACTGAGTGCTTTTATTGCAAGGGAAGCGGTCACTGGAAGCGGAACTGCCCTAAATACTTAGCAGACAAGAAGGCCGGCAAAACAAAAGGTATATATGATAGACATGTAATTGATGTGTACCTTACTAGTGTCCGTAGTAGCTCCTGGGTATTTGATACCGGTGCAGTTGCTCACATTTGTAACTCAAAACAGGGGCTGCGGAATAAGCGGAAACTGGCAAAGGATGAGGTGACGATGCGCATCGGGAATGGTTCCAAGGTCAATGTGATCGCCGTCGGCACGCTACCTCTATATCTACCTTCGGGATTAGTTTTAAACCTTAATAATTGTTATTTAGTGCCAGCTTTGAGCATGAACATTGTATCGGGATCTCGTTTAATTCGAGATGGCTACTCATTTAAATCCGAGAATAATGGTTGTTCTATTTATATGAGAGATATGTTTTATGGTCATGCTCCTATGGTGAATGGTTTATTCTTTATGAATCTCGAACGTGATACTACACATGTTCATAGTCTGAGTACCAAAAGATGTAAAGTTGATAATGATAGTCCCACATACTTGTGGCACTGCCGCCTTGGTCACATAGGTGTCAAACGCATGAAGAAGCTCCATGCAGATGGACTTTTAGAGTCTCTTGATTACGAATCATTTGACACGTGCGAACCATGCCTCATGGGTAAGATGACCAAGACTCCGTTCTCAGGAACAATGGAGCGAGCAACCAACTTATTGGAAATCATACATACTGATGTGTGCGGTCCAATGAGTGTTGAGGCTCGCGGTGGCTATCGTTATGTTCTCACCCTCACTGATGATTTGAGTAGATATGGGTATATCTACCTAATGAAACACAAGTCTGAAACCTTTGAAAAGTTCAAGGAATTTCAGAGTGAGGTTGAAAATCAATGTGACAGGAAGATCAAGTTTCTACGATCAGATCGTGGAGGAGAATACTTGAGTCATGAATTTGGTACACACTTAAGAAAATGTGGAATAGTTTCACAACTCACGCCGCCTGGAACACCTCAGCGTAATGGTGTGTCCAAACGTCGTAATCGCACTCTATTAGATATGGTGCGATCTATGACATCTCTTACCGATTTACCGCTATCTTTTTGGGGCTATGCTTTAGAGACTGCTGCATTCACTTTAAATAGGGCTCCATCGAAATCCGTTGAGACGACACCTTATGAATTATGGTTTGGGAAGAAACCTAAGCTGTCATTTCTAAAAGTTTGGGGATGCGATACTTATGTCAAGAAACTTCAACCTGAAAAGCTCGAACCCAAGTCGGAAAAATGCGTCTTCATGGGATACCCAAAAGAAACTATTGGGTACACCTTCTACCTCAAATCCGAAGGCAAGATCATTGTTGCCAAGAATGGGTCCTTTGTAGAGAAAGAGTTTATCTCAAAAGAAGTAAGTGGGAGGAAAGTAGAGCTTGATGAAGTATTACCTCTTGAACCGGAAAATGGCGCAACTCAAGAAAATGTTCCTGAGGTGCCTGCACCGACTAGAGAGGAAGTTAATGATGATGATCAAGATACTTCTGATCAAGCTCCTACTGAAATTCGAAGGTCCACAAGGACACGTTCCGCACCAGATGGTACGGCAACCCTGTCTTGGAAATCATGTTGTTAGACAACGGTGAACCTTCGAACTATGAAGAAGCGATGGCGGGCCCGGATTCCGACAAATGGCTAGAAGCCATGAAATCCGAGATAGGATCCATGTATGAAAACGAAGTATGGACTTTGACTAACTTGCCCGTTGAGCGGCGAGCCATAGAAAATAAATGGATCTTTAAGAGGAAGACAGACGCGGATGGTAATGTGACCATCTATAAAGCTCGGCTTGTCGCTAAGGGTTATCGACAAGTTCAAGGGGTTGACTACGATGAGACTTTCTCACCGGTAGCGAAGCTGAAGTCCATCCGAATCATGTTAGCAATTGCTGCATTCTACGATTATGAAATATGGCAAATGGACGTCAAAACGACATTCCTTAATGGTTTCCTTAAGGAAGAATTGTATATGATACAGCCGGAAGGTTTTGTCGATCCTAAGAATGCTGACAAGGTGTGCAAGCTCCAACGCTCGATTTATGGGCTGGTGCAAGCATCTCGGAGTTGGAACATTCGCTTTGATGAGATGATCAAAGCGTTTGGGTTTACGCAGACTTATGGAGAAGCCTGCGTTTACAAGAAAGTGAGTGGGAGCTCTGTAGCATTTCTCATACTATATGTAGATGACATACTTTTGATGGGAAATGATATAGAACTCTTGGACAGCATCAAGGCCTATTTGAATATGAGTTTTTCAATGAAGGACCTTGGAGAAGCTGCTTATATATTGGGCATCAAGATCTGTAGAGATAGATCAAGACACCTCATAGGTCTTTCACAAAGCACATACCTTGATAAGATATTGAAGAAGTTCAATATGGATCAATCTAAGAAGGGGTTCTTGCCTGTGTTACAAGGTGTGAAATTGAGCTCAGCTCAGTGTCCGACCACGGCAGAAGATATAGAAGAGATGAGTGTCATCCCCTGTGCCTCAGCCATAGGTTCTATTATGTATGCCATGCTGTGTACCAGACCTGATGTAAACCTTGCCGTAAGTTTGGTAGGAAGGTACCAAAGTAATCCCGGCAAGGAACACTGGATAGCGGTCAAGAATATCCTGAAGTACCTGAAAAGGACAAAGGAAATGTTTCTCGTTTATGGAGGTGACGAAGAGCTCGTCGTAAAGGGTTACGTCGATGCTAGATTCGACACAGATCTGGATGACTCTAAGTCACAAATCGGATACGTGTATATTTTGAATGGTGGGGCAGTAAGCTGGTGCAGTTGCAAGCAGAGCGTCGTGGCGGGATCTACATGTGAAGCGGAGTACATCGCAGCCTCGGAGGCAGCACATGAAGCAATATGGGTGAAGGAGTTCATCACCGACCTAGGAGTCATACCCAATGCGTCGGGGCCAATCCAACTCTTTTGTGACAACACTGGAGCTATTGCACTTGCCATGGAGCCCAGGTTTCACAAGAAGACAAGGCACATCAAGCGTCGCTTCAACTCCATTCGTGAAAATGTTCAAGATGGAGACATAGAGATTTGTAAAGTACATACGGACCTGAATGTAGCGGATCCGTTGACTAAACCTCTCCCTAGAGCAAAACATGATCAACACCAGAATTCCATGGGTGTTCGATTCATCACAGTGTAACTAGATTATTGACTCTAGTGCAAGTGGGAGACTGTTGGAAATATGCCCTAGAGGCAATAATAAAAGCATTATTATTATATTTCCTTGTTCATGATAATTGTCTTTATTCATGCTATAATTGTATTATCCGGAAATCGTAATACATGTGTGAATAATAGACATCAACATGTCCCTAGTAAGCCTCTAGTTGACTAGCTCGTTGATCAACAGATAGTCATGGTTTCCTGACTATGGACATTGGATGTCATTGATAACGAGATCACATCATTAGGAGAATGATGTGATGGACAAGACCCAATCCTAAACATAGCACAAGATCGTATAGTTTGTTTGCTAGAGTTTTCCAATGTCAAAGTATCTTTTCCTTAGACCATGAGATCGTGTAACTCCCGGATACCATAAGAGTGCTTTGGGTGTGCCAAACATCACAACGTAACTGGGTGACTATAAAGGTATACTACGGGTATCTCCGAAAGTGTCTGTTGGGTTGACATGGATCAAGACTGGGATTTGTCACTCCGCATGACAGAGAGGTATCACTGGGCCCACTCGGTAATGCATCATCATAATGAGCTCAAAGTGACCAAGTGTCTGGTCACGGGATCATGCATTACGGTACGAGTAAATTGACTTGCCAGTAACGAGATTGAACGAGGTATTGGGATACCGACGATCGAATCTCGGGCAAGTAACATATCGATTGACAAAGGGAATTGTATACGGGGTTGTTTGAATCCTCGACATCGTGGTTTATCCGATGAGATCATCGTGGAGCATGTGGGAGCCAACATGGGTATCCAGATCCCGTTGTTGGTTATTGACTGGAGAGCGATCTCGGTCATGTCTACATGTCTCCCGAACCCGTAGGGTCTACACACTTAAGGTTCGGTGACGCTAGGGTTGTGAAGATATGTATATGTAGTAACCCGAATGTTGTTCGGAGTCCCGGATGAGATCCCGGACGTCACGAGGAGTTCCGGAATGGTCCGGAGGTAAAGAATTATATATAGGAAGTGCTGTTTCGGCCATCGGGACAAGTTTCGGGGTCACCGGTATTGTACCGGGACCACCGGAAGGATCCCGGGGGTCCACCGGGTGGGGCCACCTATCCCGGGGGGGCCCATGGGCTGAAGTGGGAGGGAACCCAGCCCAAAGTGGGCTGGGGCGCCACTCCCCTAGGGCCCATGCGGCTAGGGTTGAGGGGAAACCCTAAAGGGGGCGCCCCCTTGCTTGGGGGGCAAGCCCCCCACCCTTGGCCGCCGCCCCCCTAGGAGATTCCATCTCCTAGGGCCGGCGCCCCCCCCCCCTTAGCACCCCTATATATAGTGGGGAGAGGAGGGACTTCACACACCAGCCCCTGGCGCCTCCCTCTCTCCCCGTTACGTCTCTCTCTCGTAGTATAGGCGAAGCCCTGCTACTGTGACGCCCTACATCCACCACCACGCCGTCGTGCTACTGGATCTTCATCAAGCTCTCCTTCCCCCTTGCTGGATCAAGAAGGAGGAGATGTCTCCCGTCCCGTACGTGTGTTGAACGTGGAGGTGCCGTCCGTTCGGCGCTTGGTCATCGGTGATTTGGATCACGTCGTGTTCGACTACATCATCCCCGTTCTTTGAACACTTCCGCTCGCGATCTACAAGGTGCGTAGATGCATCCAATGACTCATTGCTAGATGAACTCCTAGATGGATCTTGGTGAAACGAGTAGGAAAATTTTTGTTTTCTGCAACGTTCCCTAACAGTATGAAGGTGCAAAACCTAGTATGTGTATGGCCAGTCGGTCAACACACCTCCTCTTGGCATATCACTGACATGTGGGACAGGAGTGTGAGCTAACCGATCTCTGCCAACCCGCCGTTCCTTGAGAGAGACGAGGAGCGAGAACACACACACGAGCTCGCACGGAGGCCAAGATATATTCAAGCATGGTTGGTTGATCGATATCATTCATTACATGTTGGGCTGCCGTTTTCCGCCTTTCTCCGGAATAAACTTGTACTTCATCAGAGATAAAAAAAAATAAGAGTACAGACGCTCCACCATGCGGTTCTAGTAGTAGTACTACTCGTACTACTGGGCTTGGCTCTTCGCCTCTTCGCCTCTTCGTGAAGTCGAACGGCCCTGTTTGGATCCATAGGTTAGAGTTAGTTTGGGTTAGTTTGGACTCAACTAACCCAAAAATATCCAAACAGGAGGGTTAGTTTGGGTTTGATGAATCTAACCCATCCAAAAAATCTGACCCACTCAAGAGGTGCTTATTTGGGTTAGTTCTTCTCGGGGTCACTAAAAAAACATAATTTTCTCTCGCTCTTCCCTCGACAGATCCCTTCCCACTTCCTCGAAGCTTCTCATCCTCTCCCTCGCTCCCTCTCGCACCGCCCGTGAAGGCGCCTCGCCGTATCCGCACTCCATCTAACCCTGCCATCCAAACACCTGCATGTTGCATACTACTGTGTATGCCTCTGACAATCTGACACCGAATGGACTGATGCATGTCCATCGAGGGTAGGTTGCATTAGTCAAAAGGCGTAAGCGAGCTTCACCTTGTCCTGCAAGCTTCTCCTTGTTCTGCGAGTTGACGGGACACACCAAAAAGTAGTGCCAGTTCATACTCCCTCCTTTCCGGTTAATATGGCCTAATCTTTTTTGCGGGTAAATGAGAGAGCTTTATTCATATATCTTAGGACGATCAGCCAAGACACTGGTCCTAGGAAGCGAGGCACCCCACAAAAAAAGAAGTAGGAAGCGAGGTGTTCCATCAAGCCAGCTCTCGGCCACATTCAAAGTGCAGCAAGCACGGTTTGCATGAAGATGCGCCGCAAGGTTTGCTTACCTGTTTACATGCTGAATAACAAAAAAAGAGGAAATATTACCGAGCGCTCCTATTTTTAACAGGATGTGAGCCAGAGTTAAGCGAGAATTGGGGCGAGTGTTCCATGCAATCAACTTCCGTTATCACATGCAAGAACCCTTGAAGATAACCAAATGTGTTGAAGATTGCTTTATCACATTTTAAAATCATAATAAGAGTGCAGACGCTCCTCCATCCGGTTCCTAGTACTAGTATAGTACATACCTCTATAGACTATAGTAGTAGTACTAGTACTACTAGTAAACTTTGTGCTTGGCTGTTCGCCTATTCGGGAAGTCGAACAATAATAGCACTAGTAGTATAGTGTATGCTTCTGGCAATCTGACACCGAATTAACTGTTGCACGCCCACCGCCTGAGCGAGGGAGATCTTGCATTAGTCAAAAGTTTCTCCTTGTCCTACGAGCCACCGCGTGCAAGCTTCTCCCGTCCTGCAACCTTCTCCTTGTTCGGCAAGTTGACGGGACACAGCAAAGTAATGCTAGTCCATAATGCCTCCTCTCCGGTTAATATGGCTTAATTTCAAACGAGATAAATACACTATCTGTCACTGTACTCCCTCCGTTTCTTTTTACTCCGCATATAAGATTTGGTCAAAGTCAAACTACACAAAGTTTGACCAAATTTACATAAAAAATTATGAACATCTACAGTACTAAAACTATATAGTATGAAAATATGTTTCATGGTGCATCTGAATATATTGATTTCATATGGTGAATGTTTATATTTTTTAACATAAAGTTAGTCAAACTCTATAATGCTTGACTTTGACCAAACCTTATATGCGGATTAAAAAGAAACGGAGGGAGTATATTTGTAAAAATACGGTCAGTGGACTTTATAATACGCTCATTGCGCTCAATATATATATATATATATATATATATATATATATATATATATATATTGGTTTTTACACGGTCACTAGCTCACCCTGACTGAGTATGTGTGTGCATGCACGTGTAGGTTGAGCACTTGAGCGTGACCGTGTGTGTTCCGTCGTGTGCTCGGACATGCATGCATTAGGGCGTCGCGCGCATTTTTGCATCCATGTGTATGTGTGACTATTGCATACATGTAGGGGGAGTATGTGTAGGGGCCACTAAGGAGCAGTCAAATCACACAGTAAGTTAGTCGGAAGAAGCAACCATCATTTCACTCTTCAATGACACGTACGCAATATATAATGGTTGATATGGAGAGAAAAAGAAAACCACTAGCAGGAGCCAAAGCTACAAGCCTGCTTGCTTAGGTTGCTCTCTTCACAAGCATAGAACAACGGGCCTGATCCCGCAGCTGGGGGAAGGGAACAATGTTCTGCGTAGACGCGGTCGACATCAGCGAGGGAGAAAACCAATAGTCGGTGCATCTCAGTCGGGGGTCACCGCGGTATGGGCCGACGCCGTGTCCCAACCGCCCTTCTACCTACAGCCCTACGTCCCAGGTAGTCCATCTTCCTTTTGGAGCCAGCTTGCTCCGCTGCCGTAGCTCCATCTCCATGTCGATCTTTCTCTACTTCTACCGGCTTCTACTTGTGATGAGTTTATGTCTCATGAACTAGTGCCAGTACTATTATTCTAATCACACTTCTTCAATATCTTTGCCATCAGGGATGCTCAGGTCGATTTTAGTGGAACTACACAAAAGCATCGAATGATCCGAGGGTGCCAGCCGTCTTTCCTTTGGCAGTTCTACCTGGCCAGGAAATTAAATCATGTTTAGGGTTTAGGGTTTAAGTCGTACTGACCCCATCAGTAGTTTTTCTTTTGTACATGCTCTCACAACTTTTTTCTTTAGTTGTGAAGTAAATATTGGCTATGATCTGTGAATCATTGAGATGCATCAGCATGCATGTTAGTTTTCCTTTGTATTTGATGGAATGTTGTAACGGGGCAACCTTGGAATAGGAATGAAAATGGAGTGGAAAGTTTCGGTTTTTCCGGAGAAAAAATGGAAACAGAGAGAAACCACATTTCATTTTGTTGGATCGCGCCATCGAGCAAAACCAACGTTTAAATCACGTCTGTCGTGTTTGTGTGTCACCCTCCTCCACGGCTCGACCCCACACGGGCGCTCGGCATGCCACTCACCGCAAATCGAGTATACGATAACTTTCCCGCCTGCTTGTCGATGGATCACGCCATGGAGTACTAGCACTAGTGGAAGAGATTGACGAGTTGGGGGAGAACAGCTAGCTGTAGCACGGACTCCCAAGAAATTTTTACATGCATGTTGTAGCCGGCTATTGCGACCTTTGAACGCGGAGCAGCCGCGTGCACCCGGAAGCGGCACGAGTGACACTCTCTCGGCCGGCGCGCCGCTTCAATGCCGGCGCTAGTGAGAGGTCGCGTCCGCTCTGGCCGGGCATGAATGCGGCACTGACCGTTTCTGGTGGGAAGCAAGCGCGGGTGATGAAGAGGGTTCGGGTTGGTCAGGACCGGCCGTGGCAGCGGTCTGCACGTCCGCAAACAAGAGATGTTATACGTTAATATTGCTGCGTATATAATTAACAACGTAAATAATGTGCCAGTTGGACAAATATGATTGGAGATGGAGATGGAAATGGAATTTTACGTAAACACGGATATGCATGTCTATTCAATGTGTGTGTGCGCGGCGACTCTCGCGACCTGGAAGCGGGGGCGTGTTTTGATCGAGTTTTCTTTCTTGATACATTAGAAAATCAGTTTGTCTAATATACATCTAGATGTTATTTAAGGATATCACATCTAAGCTCCCACAAGTATATAATGTAGCAACAAGAAACAAAAAAACTAGGACAAAAAAAATAGACCACAAACAAAGTGGACATCAACTTAGATGTGACATAAGTATGTCACATCTAGATGTGTCCTAGACAGACCCTTAAAAAATTGTCCACCAGTTTTCGGTTCTTTTTTTCGGGAACGCGTGTATTCTATTTAAAACCGCTGCTTTGGAGAGATTTTTTTACTCCTTTATAGCCTCTTGTTTGATAGAGTTTCTCGCGTCTCGCTCTCTCACCCTCTCCATATCAAAGCAAGATGACAGTGTCCACTCTATCTCTCTCCTCACCGGTGGTCACAGATCCGGCCGAATCCCGTCCGATGCGGGAGGTGAGGAGGTGCAGCGTTGATGTTGTCGCCGTCAGCAACGGAGGAAGCCGATATGCACTGTCCTCTCGGAGCCGGCGCTGGCGCGGATGAAGATCCTCCGCGCCCTTGTTCGCTGTCGTCGTGTGGGCAGATCCCGCCCACCCGCCTAAATGACATCTCTCCCACCTGAGGTATAACATCTTGTACTGGTCCAGCTCCCCAGGTTGCTGTGTGCGGGTTTTATTCTATGCGACTACTCCCCAGCTCCCCATGTATAGTAGCTAGGGTTCGTCGGTTGGTCCAACATCACCTGCTAATACTATTATAGAGGATATGACACTCGAAAAGTTGTCCTAATTTATGCCTCGGTGGAGGTATACATGTTGTTTTGACAAAAAGTACAAGATGGTTGTGCGGTCATTGTCCATATGGTGGTAGTACTATACTGGTTAAATGAAGAAATGTTTTTTTTCTCGGGTATCCTGGTTTAGTTCCCATCAAGATAATTATGATGCTTCTGTTTGTTGGTGTAATTTTCATTAATTCTTATTGACAATTGAGATGTCGTTGCTAATCTTGTAAAACAAAGTAACAACACTATATCCCTTTTTTATATTTTTGGAAACAATGATGCGTATCGCCATACCCGGGCATGTCTTCCTCAATTTTAGCGGAACTGCACAAAATTGGATGGCCATTTTTGTTCCGCCTCATTGTCCTCTGCCACGTGGTTCTTCCTTCATCGAGCTTGATTACTGAGAAGAAAGAGACCACAGTGAGGATTTGTCGAACTTCATAGGTGCCTCACCCAAACTTGATGCCAAATGGATGATGCATCACCACGATGACCTGTCGATGCTCATGGTTGCGCCTCATGGTTGCGTCGGCTGGTGAAGCTGATCGATTTTCAATGAAAAACAAGATGTCTTCCATCAGTGCTCTTTGCTTGTTACGCACAAAGATGATATCCTTCGTCAGTTCACCTTGGTTGCGTTGGAGACGCGGTCGTCTTTCAGGTTGGTGCAATTTTATCACACAATTGTCTATGAACCAAATGTTTCCTCGAAGAAGGATCGACGTTGGTACTAAGAGCATAAGTTTTGTATTGATTTCTAAGCCTTCTCACAACTTTGTCTCCAGCTCCCCTGTAATTTTATTTGTCCAGCTATTAACTTTGATTTAAAAAATGGTGTGGACTAAAACCCGGGATGGACGTAGTAGCCCTCCATTTTTATTTACTCCGCATATTAGATTTGACTGAAGTCAAACTTTATAATACTCTCAAACCTTTCCGATAATTGAAATTAAAATTCTTTATTTGTACACACTCTCACACCTTTCCGATAATTTGGCTCATGTGTGGTTGTTCACTTAAGGGAGGGTGGTGTACCGCACGTGAAGGACAGGAAGTGCGACCAGGACGCGTGGGCGTGGATCGTTAGTTCATCGGAAGTAGTAGTAGTTTTCTTCACTATACGTTAAATAAAGAGTTTCGTTTCATACTTAAACAATTTAAAACGATTGTTATGGAGAGAATAAGAAAGCCACTCCACGAGAGTACTATATGGACGCAACTTCATTGACTTAGTGCACCTTCCTTTGGGTTTATGACAGGTGGGCCCAAAATGTGTCTGGCTCACCTGTCATACAGCCAAAAGCAGGTGCAGTGAAGGCACCGGAGCTCAGTCCGTACTACAGTAGTATATATATATATATATATATATATATATATATATATATATATATATATATATATATATATATATATATATATATATATATATATATATAAGCTGGACCCTCAGCGCTTGTTCGCTAGGGTTTGCACTCTCCACACTCTCGCCGCACTACATATATGTATACACGCTGGAGGCTCAGCGTTCATTTGCTAGGGTTTGCTATATTCACAGTCTCTCACCCTCTCTTCACCAGATCTAAACAAGATTGCGTTGGCCTCTTGTCTCTCTCTCCCCCCTCACAGCTGGTGAAGGAGGCGTCTGTATCCCGTTGCACCGGGAAGGGGAGGAGGTGCAGTGTTCACTCTATCGCCTTCAGCGAGGCAGGCAATCCACTGCCGGCTGCACTGTTCTCTTTCACCCAGCGCTTATGCGGGAGGGCCACCGACCCCTTCTTCCTCGCCGCCGTATGTAGTGAGGGTAGATCCGGCCTCCCGCCGCACGCCTTGCCACATCCTGACGACCCTAAGGTATAAGTTTCTTTGAAACCATCGTTGCTCTAGCTGCATGTGGATCTTTTTCGATTTGTAGTCGAATCTAGGTCTTGGTTCAAAGAGGAAAGATGGGTGCGGTGGGCTGGAGCAAGAATCTAGGACGTGGTTCAATGAGGAAAGGAGGGATGGAAAGTAATATAGACTGGCTATCCATCCACTTTGTTGGTCGAAAAGGGAAAAAGGGGGTAACCCAGTACACACATCTGTAAGGAACCGATCTCTTTGTTGAAAAGGGAAAGAAACTGGGGGGTCTGGTAGTTTGTGCAGGACTAGATTTGTTGTCCTCACATAGGAAAAAGGTTCAAAGAGAACAAATATGGGACCAACGCATATATGCTGCGGCTACGTACTCTGCATCACCCATTTATACGTGTAGACGCACATGGTGCTGACATGTCCCATACAGCTATTTTGCTGTTGTTAATCTAAGAATGCCGCCGGAAAATTGAAGCAATGCCACTGTTAAAAGTAAATTACATATTTTAACGAATGTTGTTTAAAGAGAATGTCTCTGTTAATATGAATCAATGCAACCATTTTAGAAATGCTACTACACTAATTTGTTTTCCATTCAAGATAAGTTAGATGCTTCTTTCTGTCACCGTTTGTTTCATCCTCCTTTATCGGCAAGTAATTGTTTCCTTTTTTGCCTTTGTTAAAACAGGGGTATCGATTCAACTTGTTGCTATTGCAACATTTTGCTTTGCTACTCGAAACACTTATGTTTTAAGAGTGTTTTGTGCAGTTCAACTTGAATGTCACACCGGTGACTTTGCTTAATTTTGGTGGAACTGCACAAAAGGAGATCGAGATTTGTTTCCAGTCTTCATGGCGAGTTGTTTCAAATCTTGGTCTCATCCACATGATGTGCAGTGTGCTTTGAGATGTTGTGCTACTTGTTTTGGTACTATTTTAAATAAATGTTGAATTGAAGCTATTGTATTGCTATCTTTTCTCATTAAGTAGTGAACAAAAATGGGACCAATCCAGACATGATGCTTGTTGCTTTGTTACAACAAATTCAGTATCACCCCCTTTATAAGCCAGTAATTGATGCCACTCTCAGAATTAACTATTAAATCTTATTTCAAAACTGCAACACTTGTTAGGGATTGGCGGGATTACCATTTTTTTGGCCGCATGTTTCATCCTCCTCTATTAGCTAGTAATTGATTCCTTTTTTGCCTCTGTTTAAACAGGGATATCTATTCAACTTGTTGCTATTGCAACATTTTGCTTCGCGACGCGAAACACTTTGCTTGATTTCAGTGCAACTACACAAAACGAGATTGGATTTCCTATTCGTGTTGGCAGATTCATATTTTATCCCGGTCTTCTCATGAAAGGTCAGTACAGGCCTTCATCCACATGATTGTGCAGTGTGCTCTGAGATGTTGTGCTACTTGTATTGGTACTGTTCTGAATAAATGTTGAATTGAAGCTATTGTATTGCTGTCTTTTCCCATTAAGTAGTGAACAAAAATGGGACCAACCTAGACATGATGCTTGTTGCTTTGTTACAACAAACTCTGCATCACCCCCACTATAAGTAGATGGAAGCACATATAGTTGTTGCTCCCACTCTCCCCTGGAACTGTTTATGCTTTTCGTTAATCTAATGCCGCTGGTAAAATTAAGCAATGCAACTCTCAGAATTAATTAACTACTGAATCTTGGTTCAAAACTGCAACACTTGTTAGGAATGGTACTATCCTGCTTTGTAGTTCTTACTACATGTTTAACCAAGGTATTGTTAAGATAATGTATCTGTTAAAATGAATCAGTTGAATTGTTTTAGGAATGGTACTTTTCTGCTTTGTCGTTCTTTATACATGTTGAAACAAGCCATTGTTAAGATAATGTCTCAGTCAATATGAATGAATCACACTAATGGAGAATTGCTACTCCCCTGCTTTGTTTCTGATTAAGATAAAGTAGATCAGTAGATGTTTTTCTTCTGGGAGTACAAGCCATCAACCGTTATTTCTCAGTAAATGTTTCCCTTATACCTATTGTTGCTTACATGGATATCAAAATTAAAGCTCGGTTTTATTCCGACTTTGATTTTAGTTGAACTGCACAAAAGGAGCCAATGTGTCCAAGGCAAACTGCTGCATTACTGGGTCCAGTTGGTCGTTCCACTCTGCAGAAAGAAGCAGTCACTCTTTGCGCTACATTACAGAAGGAATGACCGAGAAGCTTTACAGAGTATTACTAGACGCTGGTGACATGACTAGTCTGCAGAGAGCATTGGCAATTTAACAACACATGGAGTGCACTGGGCAAAAAGTGTCCAAATAAGTACAAGAAGCTACGACAGGACTCCACGATCATAGGCATTACATATTTTGAATGGGAAAAGCTTGTCAATGTTTAATCATTGATGTTATCAAGAAGACGCTAGTTTAATATATTGGAATTGGAAAACCTTGTCAAAATTTGCTCATTGATGTTAGCCAGAAGACATGCATTTGATATTTTGAGTGGGACGCCCTTGCTGTGAGTAGCGTCAGTTGTTTTTTTCCTATTCCTGTGTTCAGTTTAGACGTAAATAGTTACTCTGCTGAGATATTCCTGTGTTAAGAGTTTGTTTTGAATATTGTCTATGTAATGCCAGGCCTTGTGTGCGATTGCAAAGTTGAGCTTGGAATGTTGTGGCATGCGACATCACGAGCTGTTCACCGTGCCTCCTAAGAATAATGCTTCGTATTGTTTTGCATGTCGATCTAATGCCAGTGATTTGCTTGTTTAGAAGATCATCCTCTTCTGCTGTTTCCGTGCTTAAGAAGTTCATCGTCTTATGTTTCATTCATAGCCTATACGACAAGTCGGGTAGGTTAGACGTGAAACCATATGATCTTCCGACCAACTCATGATATTAGGCCGTGACTGGATGTAGGATCGGAAGTATGTCTAGAGGGGGGTGATTAGGCTACTTGACCAATTAAAAACTTAACATTTTCCCAATTTTAGTCTTTGGCAGATTTTAGCTATCTTAGCACAAGTCAAGCAATCTTCACATAATTCAAGCAAGCATGCAAAGAGTATATGAGCAGTGGAAAGTAAAGCATGCAACTTTCTAGAATGTAAAGGGAAAGGGTTTGGAGAATTCAAACACAATTGGAGACATGGATGTTTTTGTCGTGGTTCCGATAGGTGGTGCTATCGTACATCCACGTTGATGGAGACTTCAACCCACGAAGGGTAACGTCTATGCGAGTCCACGGAGGGCTCCACCAACGAAGGGTCCACGAAGAAGCAACCTTGTCTATCCCACCATGGCTGTCGCCCACGAAGGACTTGCCTCACTAGCGGTAGATCTTCACGAAGTAGGCGATCTCCTTGCCCTTACAAACTCCTTGGTTCAACTCCACAATCTTGTCGGAGGCTCCCAATTGACACCTAGCCAATCTAGGAGACGCCACTCTCGAAGAAGTAACAAATGGTGTGTTAATGATGAACTCCTTGCTCTTGTGCTTCAAATTATAGTCTCCCCAACACTCAACTCTCTCTCACAGGATTTGGATTTGGTGGAAAGAAGGTTTGAGTGGAAAACAACTTGGGGAAGGCTAGAGATCAAGATTCATATGGTAGGAATGGAATATCATGGCCTCAACACAGGAGTAGGTGGTTCTCTCTCAGAAATGGTAAGTTGGAAGTGTAGGTTTGTTCTGATGGCTCTCTCCACGAATGAAGAGGAGGTGGAGGGGTATATATAGCCTCCACACAAAAGCTAACCATTACACACAATTTACCAATCTCAGTGGGACCGAATCAACAAACTCAGTCAGACCGATTTAGTAAACCTAGTGACCGTTAGGGTTTTCAGTGGGACCGACATGCAACTCAGTAGGACCGATATGATTAGGGTTAGGGCATAACGTAATCTCGGTGAGACCAATTACACAAACTCGGTGAGACCGATTTTGGTAATAAGCTAACCAGAGAGTTGGTCAGGTAAACTCAGTGGGACCGGTTCGCTCATTTCGTTGAGACCGAAATGTTACGAAAAGGAAACAGAGAGTTTACATTGCAATCTCGGTGGGACCGATCTCTCATCTCGGTGAGACCGAAACGTTACGAAGGGAAACAGAGAGATTACAATCCCATCTTGGTGAGACCGAGATCCCTATCGGTGAGACCGATTTGCCTAGGGTTTGTGGCAGTGGCTATGACATCTGAACTCGGTGGCTCCAGGTAGAAAGAATCGGTGGGGCTGAGTTTGACTTTTGGTTTGGGTCATATGTGGATATGAGAAAGTAGTTGAGGGTTTTTGGAGCATATCACTAAGCACTATGGAGCAAGAAACTCATTAAGCAACACCTCATCCCTCCTTGATAGTATTGGCTTTTCCTATATACTCAATGTGATCTTGGATCACTAAAATATAAAATGTAGAGTCTTGAGCTTCTGAGCTTGAGCCAATCCTTTTATCCTTAGTATTTTGTGGGATCCACTTTCCTTATCCATGCCATGCCATTCATTGAGCTTTCCCTGAAATGTTCATCTTGGAATGATGTTAGCTCAATGAGCTATATGTTGTTAGGAGTTACCAAAACCACCTAGGGATAGTTGCACTTTCACTGGATCGTCGTTTTCCAACCAAAACCGCTTGTAAAACTGACGCTTGTAAATAAAAGCAGATGGTCTCGGGCGAAGCGCTTGGTTGGTCGATTTCGACTAGTAAAATATCGGAAGTACTTCACACACGATAAAAACGTTGAACAACACTCGGACGATTGCTAATCCAACCGTTAGCAGCTGTTTCAGCCTTTCCCATGGATGGCATGATACGCACGTCGTGCATGTATCGTCTGGTAATGTCGTCCATATAGCAGTGCTCATAAAATATACATTGGTCTCTCTAATTACACGCGTAACCTGCTGGTTTTACTTACAGACCTCGGGCCTCGGTTTCATTACGCCTGTATTTTACGCGTTGTTTTCGATGATGAGTAAATTACACTTGTATGTTAATACATGTTTGGAATAAACCAGAGCTCCCAAGCGCGGCCTTACCGTTTCATGTTGTCTCAGTTTCTCAAAGGTGCTCATAGGTGTCTGATGATCCTAGCTTCCTGAATGAGCAGCGGGCGTTGTATCAGACCATCCGTAGGGCTCTGTCGTCCTTCTAGTTGTTGCGCTCGCCGTGGCGCCGAGCATTGTTAACATCGTCAATGAACATGAGGATTCAGGAGATGACTTTATTTTGACTGGATGACACTAGGGACCCACTAGGGCCATAGCCGTACGTACGCAAGTGCCTCCTTATTATGTACAACTATTTTTTTTGCTTCCTCCTGGTTTCCTGACATCACGGTCCCACACCATTGTCAACCTATGTAGTCAATATAAACGAGAGAATTGTACAAGGTGCAGCGACAGCTGGGACCAAGCAGCTCGAGCAGTATTTGTGTTTTTGAGGCATGAGCACTGCAGAGTTTTTCTTGGCGACGATTTCGTTGTTGTTTAGAGGAGCAGCAGGGTATTAACTGGGCGGGCTGTGGCCCGTCTAGCCCAGGCCAGATATCTGGCCCAGATACTAATTTTTTCAAGATGAAAATGGCTAGCCCAGCTATACGTTTTTTTGAGGAATACCCCGGCAAGGTCAACTTGTTATTCTCTGCCCTGCTAGACTGCAAATCTTTCCTAGGAGGGATGCATTAGACTTAACAGGAAAATGGGGTTTAAAAACAATAAATGGGATGTAATTATAAAAACTGGGCAGTAACTATAAAAAAATGCACCAAACACGAAATTAGTTTATAAATTATTATTTATGGATTTTGAAAACTTAAATTTTCATTGTTGCGCGCGCAATGTTTCGTTGGATTTTTACGTAATACAAATTTATATTTAATCTGAGTAGAAATTTCGGGATAAAAATATTTCGGATCCCATCAAAATGTGGGAAATTTTATTGAATTTTGTCTTCAATGGTTGGTTGAAATTATTAATCATTGTCCTAGCTAGAAAATGGGTTGTACTTTTAACAATCTGTAAATGGGCTGTAGTAAATTCCATTAGAATTCAAAAATGGGCTGTACATTCTTACAAATCGCAAATGGGCTATAAGATCTCTGCCACACACTTGTGGGCCTACTAAGTTGACGCGTCCCCTAAAAAAATAAGTTGACGCGTATCCAAGGCTTTGTCAACTTATTATAGTCAACACACGGTTCTAGAAGCAGTGGCCGTTGGATGTCTATCCAATGGATGTCGTGCTTCTTCTTCAATCTCGGATATTCTTGGCTTCGCCGCCCAAAAAATGATTCCTCCCCCTGACATCTGGGGCGCACCATTTCGGAGGCTAACCTGTGGGCCTACTAAGTTGGCACATACCAAGGGTTTTGTCAACTTAGTCAATATAAATGATTCTAGCTTCAGTGACCGTATGATGTCCATCCAACGGCCGTAGTGCTTCTTCAACCTCTGGTCTTCTTGCAACAGCCGCCCAAAGCAGTGCCGGTCATGCTGCCTGCTCCTGCCTCCCGTGGTCGTCTGTGCTACTGCGGAGGCCTCACCGCCCCCATACTACTCCCACCGCTGGCCAGGCCATCCCTCCACTCACCCACACCCCATGTTATTCTATGGCGACGGCAGCCTCACACCGCAGCCGAACTAGTGAACCCTCGTACTCCTCGACGCACGGGCTTCCACTGCTGTGTCTTCCCCGGCTCCGTGTTGTCCCCTTCCTAGGCCTCGCCGTCGTCCACCGCCCTGGTGCTCTCGGCACGGCGTGGTCAACGTGGTCAATGACCGACTTCCATCGCAAGAGTACTGTATGTGGAGAGGCTGACAGCTGGGTCTAGGGCAGCCGCAAGGAAGTGCCTCCTTATTACGTGCAAAATAATTATTCCTCCACCTGACAGGAGGGACACACCGGACGGGCCACCTTATTTCACGAAAAAACGTTTCCCCCCTGACTGCTGGGACCCATCGGACGGGCCACTGTATTTCATGAAAAAAATGTTCCCCCCGCTATCAGCTCGGACCCACCGGAAGTGCCTCCTTATTACGCACAAAAAAGTGAATACTCCCCCTGCTAGCTGGGACCCACCTTGCTGGGAGGCTGACTTGTGGGCCTACTAAGTTGACGGGGACGGAGGGCTTTGTCAACTTAGTCAATATGCTCCAGTGACCGTACGATGTCCATCCAACGGCCATAGTGCTTCTTCAACCTCTGGTCTTCTTGCTCCAGCCGCCCAAAGCAGCGCCGGTCATGCCGCCTGCTCCTACCTCCCATGGCCGGTTGTGCTGCCACGGAGGCCTCACCGCCCCCTAGTATTCCCACCGCTGGCCAGGCCATCCCTCTACTCACCCACACCCCCTGTTATTATGCGGTGAAGGAAGCCTCACAACGCAGCCGAACCAGTGAACCCTCGTACTCTTCTTTGCGTGGGCATCCACTTCTACGTCTTCCACGGCTCCGCGTCGTCCCTTTCCTAGGCCTCGCCGTCGTCCATCGCCGTGGTGCTCTTGGCATGGCGTGGTCAATGTGGTCAACGACTGACTTCCATCGGAAGAGTACTGTACATGGCGAGGCTGACAGCTGGGTCCACGGCAGCCGCAAGGAAGTGCCTCCTTATTACGCGCAAAATAACTATGCCTCCACCTAACAGCGGGGACCCACTGGACGGGCCACTGTATTTCGTGAAAAAACGTTTCCCCCCTAACTGTTGGGACCCACCAGCTACACCTTCGCACACAAGGAAGTGCGTCCGGGCAAAAAAAAACGATTCGCCCCCCTGACTGCTGGGACCCACCAGCTACATCTTTGCACGCAAGGAAGTGCCTGACAATCGGGACCCACCTGGTCAAAGCGTACGTAGCGCTGTCGTCGCGAACGTGTACGTACATATATACTGGTCGATGTAGAGGCGCGCACGTGTCGTAGTAGAGGAGCGCACGTAACATGTACACGTACGTACAGTGACCAGTGTGCAAGAAAGAAAATATGGCCACGTATGTGTACATACGGGCGGGGTCTCGAACGCCAACTCGCGCATACATACGGCTAGGGCTCGTGTACATGGCTGGGTCGGAACGGAGAAACAACGGCATCTTCGTGTTCATGGGGAGGCAACGGAATGTGTCGTGTTCATGGGGAGGCAACGGAATGCATCTTGTTCATCGGGAGGCAACGGAACGCGTGGGAGCCAACCGGCTGGGTCGAAACGGAATGCGTCGCCTTGTTCATTAGGAGGGCTTGGACGCAATAGGCGATGGAAACAAGGCCTGGCATACCATAGAACGGAGGAAACGGCCTTGTGTTCGACCGGCCACGTTCGAAACGGGATCCTGTTCATCGGGAGGGGTCTGGCGTACCGCAAAACTGAGGAAACGGACCTCCTACGGTCAAAACAGGGGCCCTGTTGATCGGGAGGGGTGTGGCGTACCGCAAAACGGACGAAACAGACTTGTGTTGGAGCACTACGGTCAAAACGGGGGTCCTGTTCATCGGGAGGGGTGTGGCGTACCGCAAAACGGACGAAACGGACTTGTGTTGGAGCACTACGGTCGAAACGGGGGTCCTGTTCTTCGGGAGGGGTGTGGCATACCGCAAAACGGGACTCCACGGGATACTGTTCATCTCCACCGTCGACCTCCTCCAGCGTCCACAGGCTACCGTCGACCTCTTCCAGCCTCCACTGGCTCCTGTTCATCCAGCCTCCACCGTGCGCTACTCCACCGGCTACTGTTCAACCACCCCTCCACGGGCACCCCTCCACCGTCTACTGTTCATCCAGCCCTCCACGGGGTCGTCCTGTTCATTCAGCCCTCCACATCACAGGGTCTTGTTCATCCAGAGGCAACGCCACTGCTCACTGTTCATCCAACCTGTCGGTGTTCTGGGAACGGGGGTCCCCAGACTTGCCTGCCTGCGGCCTGCGGCGTGGCTCAAGTAGGGGGCCCAGTGCGGCCCATCTTCATCGACTCGAGCTCAAGACCCTTGCGAGGGGCCAAGCCTCGTGGGGCGGACGACAGGAAGCTTCCTCAGGCACAGCCTCGTTAGGCTGGCTCGCGAAGGGGCGGAGATATCAAGGCCGGGTACCTCACGAGGTGCCCCGACGCAAGCCATGACGACCGAAGCCAGGCGGGCGCTGGCCTGGGCAGTGTCCTTGTTTCCCCTTCGGTGCAATGGGGGCAAGCACAGGCCAAGGCATCAGGCAAAGGTTACCATTTCGGTGCAACAAGACCAAGACCAGCAGAACGGCAGGATGGAGGTCATCGTGGAGCCCAGGAAGGCGTCATCGTCAAAGTCCTTTGGCAGGCGAGGACCAACTTTAGTCAGGATAAGTGTACTAGATGTTCCCCTTCAAAATGGCCAATTGTTGGCGCCCTTCCCGCTCAATATTTGGGAAGAGGACCAGGGCCTTGCTCTATAAATAGGACTAGCCACCATAGTATAGAGGCATCTCGAATCGACCCCTCCGAAGGAACAACACCACCACAAGAACACCCCTCGCGAGGTTGTTCTTCCTTTGTATTGTTCACCATCAGCCCCTGAGGCAATCCACACACCACACACTGGAGTAGGGTATTACACCACAATGGTGGCCTGACAGTATAAACCTTGTGTCCCTTGTGTTGTTCTTCGTGTAGTCTAGATCTCTTGCGAGGCGACGAGACGTGAGCCGGTAGGGGGAGTGATCTCCGCGCGCACCCCAGAGTTCGAACCTCAAGGGTCTGCCGGAACCCGAAATCCGACATTTGGCGCACCGGGTAGGGGTGCGCCGAAATCCTTCTCCCGCCGCCTCGCGTTTCGTCACGTCGTCATCATCATGTCCGGCGACCCGACGGGTAACCCCGACCCCTGGGCGGCCTGGCCCACCCGCACCGAGCCGCCCGCCCAGGGCAACCTCAACGTTGTGCCCCAGGCAGCCCGCGCTCTGCAGGGTGCTACGGGCCGCGGGCAACGCGGCCAGGCACCGCCTGCTCTTACGCTGTGGCAGGTGTGGTCAGCAGCAAGGGCTTCAAGCCACGCCGCAGCCACAGCGCCATACACCCGACGAGAGCAGGCGAATTCAAGGGCCGCGCTCACGATGGCCCGAGAACTACTACAATGCAGGCTGCTAGAGGGCAGCCGCGACGTGCTACTGGAGCGGGTGGCAGAGCTCCTGGACTCCGCTGCCTCGGGGGCTCATCCCTTCTGCGCCCAGCTGCCACCCCAGGTCCAGGGCGGACCTTATGGACCCATTCGTGCCCACGCAGCTCCGAGCGGGTTCCAGGACCTCCCCATCACTAACCTGGCCATCAGCACCGGGCAACCAGCAGTGCCGGCTCTGCCTCTGACTAGCGAAGGGGCATTTGCTGCGGCCAACGGCCCCGGCGGACCACCACGATGCCACCCCCAAGACAACACTTTGAGCAGGATTGTGTGGCACGTGGGGTACTACAATGAAGCATTCGGGGCGGCGGCCCCCGAAGCTTATGTGCCCCACATGGTAGATCAAGGGCGCACACTGGAAGAAGACCATGGCCCGTTCCTTGGACCAGGCTGGGGGGAAGAGACGCCAGAAGCTGAGCTCTTCCAGGGACCCCAGGAGAGCCTCGACGATCACGCTGACGGCAGCAATTATCGGGTACCACTAATTCCTCAGGAGAAAGCTTACGCTAACCATGGGTCACAGGAGGTACAGGTCGCCACGGCAGATGGCTGCCCCAATCCAGCAGCTTCCTACCCCTTAGGAGGAGGGCACCGGGGGATGCCGGAGAGGGGCCGAGATCCGGCCTCACCCCCATGGCGCTCGGAGCAAGGCGCCCACAGGAGGTAGGCCCTCTGCCGGGGAGGTGCCCCAAGGCCTGCCCCCGGTAGAGGACACGTGGTCGTTGGGGGAACCGCTGGTGACCGCTCTATCCCATCGGCGGCGTCCTCGGTCTTCGGTTGTTGTCGGTGGCAATCGAGTGTGCCGCAAGGCAGGGCCCTCGTCTGGCGATATGAAGGAAGGCCGGTACCTGTGAAGAAGGCCCAGTGCTTGTGAAGCTCGCCGCCCCGTGACATTGTCACATAATAATGAGTGGGGCTGTACACGCCTCGGAGTCTCCGGAGAGCCGCCCTTGGGCCTCAGGGGCTCCCGCCCATGCCCAGTGGCAGCACTTAGCTCCGCGCTGGTGAGAAGACGTCGAAGACTAGACTAAGTGCCGGATGCGGCTTTTTTTGCTTTTTTGCCTTTCTCTTGGTTGTCGAGTTTCCTCGGTTTGAATTTAAGTTGGATTTGAGCTTGAGACTTGCGTGTGTTCGGGGAAGGGGTGTTTAGTCTCGTTCGAGCAATCTCTCGCGTTCTGCTTGCCGCTTTGCGTCCAGTCAGCATCAGCTGCCTCCCCTCGCGAGCCCCTCGCGAGTCGGGCCAGGCCAGGCACGTATGCAGCCCGGGCTGCTGTCATTGCGCCCTCTTAGGAGGTTCTCGTCACAGGATCAGTGGGTCCACTCAGGAGACATTCGGGGCACTGCGACCCCCGCAAGATCGCTCGGGGCCGTCTGGGCCAAAGGTAAACAAGTCAACTATCCCATCATAGGGCCAATGGCTCAGCATAAGCGTGCATGCGGCGTTAGGTCTACAAGAACACCAACAGCAAACCTTTACACGAGGGGCTCCCCCTCCCAAAATGATCTTACAATCTTCAGGGCCAAGCCCGACTGTTTTCACGCAGGGTAAATAGCGGAGGAGATGCGCGATCAATCAGACAAATCTCCCAATGCATCTTCAGGGGCACCTCCGGAGTCATCACTGGCGTCGCTGGCCTCGCCTTCGCCCATGCCATCGCTGTCATCAGCATCCGGATCGTTCACCACGCCGCCTTCATCGGCAGCCACGACCACGCCATCGTCATCAGTGGTGAAGGCCCTAACAAGGGCATCCACGTTGTCTTCCACCCACTGCGCCAGATTGCCCCGGATGGCCACGGGCACCGGCACGATGGCAGCGTCGAAATCAAAGTGGGGGTCCCTATCCTGAAGATAACTGAAGACGCGAGAGAAAGCACGTCCAAGCAGGGCACGGATCCTCTCCTCGACAAGCCTGTCGGCCCTGCCCGACCGAGTCTCCAGCTGCGTCACCACGTCTGTGAAGAACCGAAGGTTGCCGGCATAGTTAATCACACGGGGCTCTCTGACAGCCGCCCCGCAGATGTTGCCCAAAGCCACGTTAGCCCATTCTCGGAGCATGCAGAGCATGGGGCCATGCACGTGCTCCAAAGTCTGCCACTGACGTATCTCGTCCTCGTTCCGCTGCGCAACGGCCTCAGCCTCATCAACCCTCTAATGAAGAAGGAGCACCTCGGCGCGGGAAGAAGCCAGCTCCGTCTGCGCTGCGCCAAGGGCGGCCCCGGAGGCGTCCGCACGCCGTGTCACTTCATCCAGTTTGTCCTTAACGGCGGCGGTCCTGCCCTTTGCTTCGACCCTGATTAGCTCCAGCTTTTCTCCGTGCTTGCGTTCGAGGTTCGAGCGAGCCTCCGCCACGCGACGGTCGACCTCCTCTTGGACTCGGGCTTCACACGCGGCGACATCATCCTCCGCCTGTGTCACCAGGCGCTCCCTCGTCTCCAACTGCTCGAGGTCAAGGGTGCGCTCAGCGGCCTCCAGCGTCAGCGCCTCCTCACGCCTCTGGAGCTCCACCTGGTCGACGGAATCCCCCTTCAGCGAGACAAGGGCCGCCTGACGCAGCTCCACCTGCTGCTCTAGGGGGTTGCTCCAGGCCTGGAGCTCCCATGTGCGCTCCTCTGTAGCCTTACACTGTCAGTCTGCCTCCCGGGCCTCATCGACGGCTTGAGAACAGGCCTCCCGTGAAGCCGCCAGCGACGCTTCGGCCTTTGCGTTGTCAAGGTCACGCTGATGATGGGCAAAGGCGACAGCTACCTTCAGCTTGCACCTCTCCTTAGCGAGGCTCAGGCCCTCGGCCTCAAGGCGCGCGTCTTCGCAAGCAAGCTCCGCGCCGAGCTGGTTCACTGCATCAGCCGCCCTCTGAAGAAACGCTTGGCAAAGGGCACGGCGCTCGAGCGCGCCCGAGCACATCTCCGGTGTCATCCTCCACCGCTGGTGAGCGCGGAGGGCCTTGAGGCGGCGTGCCCCTTCCCATGAGGGGCTGGGGGCTGGCGCCCCAGCAACCGCTGGACGGACCTCGCCAAGAATCCAACCTGGCACCGGTCCACTCTCACAAGAGGAACCCAAGACCGACCTCAGCCAGTCACCATCCACGACCAAGGGTGGAGCTCGGGGCAGGCTGGCTGTGCCCCAGGGGAGCTCGCTAAGGAGGGGCATGAGGCACGCAGGACCAAGATGCTCTGCTGGATGGCTCACTTCTACGACCAGCCCCACGGCAAGAACGGTACTCGAGCTCGGGGCGCTCAAAATCGGTGGAGAGGGCGAAACTTGAGGGGATGGCTCCTCAGCCGCCTCCATGAACTTCGCAGGAAGGGCCCTGAAAGGCAATGGTTAGCCAAAGCAATGGGAAAGTAAGGAACCAAGAAAGGAGAAGACTTACTCGTCGATGGCAAAGTACTTCCTGCGCTTCAATAGGCGACAGGGGTAATCATCACCACCCAAGGCTTCCTTCCTCTTTCGGAGAGCCTCGAATTCTACGCATAAGAGACCGAGGCGCTCGACGCAAGGGTCCGCCTGCAGCATGGAGGAGGCGTCAGGGTGATCAACGCAAGGGGAATCGGCCTGGAGGACGCCACCAGGCGCCGCCTCGTGAGAAATGACCGAGGCCTCAGAAGCCCCATCCTCAGGAGCCGAAGGCCGCAACTCCTCGCTTGCCGCTTCCCCAGAACAAGCCTCGCGAGATGCCACCTCTGGGGCTCCGCACGGTGTCAGCCTCTCTACATCACCCCCTTCGGCTCCCGGCAGTTCTTGTCTCCCTGGTCCATCACCTGAGACAGGGCCGCTTGGGGCAACCGGGAAGGTAATCACGGCGACGGGATTCTCACGGGGCCCCCTGAGGCCAGCCGGGCGCAGCCCCCACTCGTCAAAGCTGGGCGTCTGCCTCACGAAATCAGCCCTGCCCGAGCAGAGATACAAGAGGGCACCACCGTGTCGAAGGCTGCATGGGGAAGGATTGCCAGTCAGGACCTTGAGCACTATCCTCAGTGCTTCAGGCGCTAGGTCCTCCTCCTGAAGCCGCATGCGGTCCTCGTGCCCTGTATAGTCCCACATCCGGCGAGAGTGCCGCTGGAGAAGGGCAATGCGACGCTGGAGGAACTCCTTCACCACCTTGGGCGCCATCACATCGAGCACCCTCAGACTCTGGAAGCGGCACCAGACGAAAGCAAGCCGAGGGCTCACGATCGTCTCATGATCCCAGCCCAAGTTGGGAACAGCAGGCGAGGTTGGGTGCGAGAGCAGGGGGCTGGGTACTCTGCATCCACGTACAGCCACCGCTCTTTGAACCTGGCCGCAGGAGGAGGAAGGCCGAAATCCATCCCTGAAGCAGCCGTCTCCGGCATAGCGAGGAAGCTCACACACCCCGAGCATTGAGTGGGGTCGATCAGGCGCAAAGAGAAGAAATGGCGTAGCAGGGCAACGGAAGGAGGAATGCCCACCATTGCCTCGCAAACAAAAGCGAAGACAGCCAAGAGGGTGATGGACTCAGGCCCGAGGTGCATCATGTGGATCTGATAATGGGAGAGCACCGCATTGAAGAAAGCGGAAAAGAGGGAACCAGACCCGCCCACAGGGCATCGACGAAGAACCGTACCTCCGTGACGACCCTATCAAAGGAGGCATGGGATGCAGGCCAGACCGTGGTCCTGTCGCATTCGTTAAAGATAGTGGCAAGGGCAGAGCTGACCTTATTCAAGGCTTCGGGATTGAGTATGATGGACCACTCAACGGCGGCGTCCACCGCCGGGAACGAGCTGGATGAGGGCACGGGCTTCTTCCCCCTTTTCTCCTTTGTTGGCGCCGTGACAATGGGAAGGGGGGGATTCCAAGTTGGATTGGAGGCGGAGGTTGGAGCCTAAGGAAGAAGGAAGGGCAGGAAGCACGTAGGCGGCGAAAGGGGAATGGTTGTGTGCAACCACGGGTCTGCCTAGCCGGGCATATACTGAGGCATCATGGGGAAGCGGAGACGCCCACGTCCAATCAACCGCCACGCAGTGCCTAAGGTCACAGGCTGTTGGGGCCCGCGGCGCTTCCCACTTGCCCCTTCACTTCTCTGCTAAGCCAAGTCCAGGCGCACCATGGGCCCGGGGGCTACTGTCGGCGTTTTGGGAACGGGGGTCCCCAGACTTGCCTGCCTGCGGCCTGTGGCGTGGCTCAAGTAGGGGGCCCAGTGCGGCCCATCTTCATCGACTCGAGCTCAAGACCCTCGCGAGGGGCCAAGCGTCGCGGGGCGGACGACAGGAAGCTTCCTCAGGCACAGCCTCGTCAGGCTGGCTCGCGAGGAGGCGGGGAGATCAAGGCGGGGTACCTCACGAGGTGCCCATGACGCAAGCCTTGACGACCGAAGCCAGGCGGGCGCCAGGCGGGCACTGGCCTGGGCAGTGTACTTGTTTCCCCTTTGGTGCAAAGGGGGCAAGCACAGGCCAAGGCATCAGGCAAAGGTTACCATTTCGGTGCAACAAGACCAAGACCAGCAGAACGGCAGCGCGAAGGTCATCGTGGAGCCCAGGAAGGCGTCATCGCCAGAGTCCTTTGGCAGGCGAGGACCAACTTTAGTCAGGATAAGTGTACTAGATGTTCCCCTTCAAAATGTCCAATTGTTGGCGCCCTTCCCGCTCAATATTTGGGAAGAGGACCAGGGCCTTGCTCTATAAATAGGACTAGCCACCATAGTATAGAGGCATCTCAAATCGACCCCTCCGAAGGAACAACACCACCACAAGAACACCCCTCGCGAGGCTGTTCTTCCTTTGTATTGTTCACCATCAGCCCCTGAGGCAATCCACACACCACACACTGGAGTAGGGTATTACACCACAATGGTGGCCTGAACCAGTATAATCCTTGCATCCCTTGTGTTGTTCTTCATGTAGTCTAGATCTCTTGCGAGGCGACGAGACGTGAGCCGGTAGGGGGAGTGATCTCCGCACGCACCCCAGAGTTCGAACCTCGAGGGTCTGCCGGAACCCGAAATCCGACACAACCCCCCCCCCCCCCCCCCCGCAACGCTCACTGTTCATCTAGAGAGGCAGCATCCATCGGCTTCAGTTAGCAGCAGTAGCGAAGCAATCGCTCGATCGGGTTCAGTTAACAACCATCGATCGATCGCTCGGGTTCAGTAACGCGTAGCCTGCAGTGCAATCGCTCGGGTTCAGTTAGAGCCCAATGCCTCGCTCGAGTTCAGTTAGAGCCAACGCCTCGCACACACGCGTGTACGTGTACGAGAGAAACACGCATCGCTCGGCCCCCGACCTCCCACCATAACCGGGAACTCCCCGAAATTTTCCTCGCCCTCGCTTCTACCACGGTTTTTTCCGTCATGGACGGCCCAAAGAATGTCATGCAGCTGCGTCTCCAGCCCGCCCAGAATAAAAAGCCCATTTTATGTCATGATTTTTTGTCATAGAAGTAGGGGCCCACCACATCTATGATGATATCGGGTTTTGTCACAATTATCGTCATAGAAGTGTCATATGTATGACAGAAAAAAGTTTCATTCGGCCCAAAATGTCACGGGTGTGTCTTTTTTTTGTAGTATTGGTATTCATTCGGTATTTTGATGAGATGTATGTTGTCTCTCCTCTAGTGGTGTTATGTGAACATTGACTACATGACACTTCACCATGATTTGGGCCTAGGGGAAGGCATTGGGAAGTAATATGTAGATGATGGGTTGCTAGAGTGACACAAGCTTAAACCCTAGTTTATGCGTTGCTTCGTAAGGGGCTGATTTGGATCCATATGTTTCATGCTATTGGTAGGTTTACCTTAATACTTCTTTCGTAGTTGTGGATGCTTGCGAGGGGATTTAATCATAAGTGGGAGGCTTGTCCAAGGAAGGACAGCACCCAAGCACCGGTTCACCCACATATCAAATTATCAAAGTAATGAACGCGAATCATATGAGTATGATGAAAACTAGCTTGACGATAATTCCCATGTGTCCTCAGGAGCGGTTTGCTTTATATAAGAGTTTGGCCAGGCTTGTCCTTTGCTACAAAAAGGATTGGTCCACCTTGCCGCACCTTAGTTACTTTTGTTACTTGTTACCTGTTATGAATTATCTTATCACAAAACTATCTGTTACCGATAATTTCAGTGCTTGCAGAGAATACCTTACTGAAAACCGCCTGTCATTTTGTTCTGCTCCTCATTGGGTTTGACACTCTTACTTATCAAAAGGACTATGATAGATCCCCTATACTTGTGGGTCATCAAGACTCTTTTCTAGTGCCGTTGCCGGGAGTGAAGCGCCTTTGGTACGTGGAATTTGGTAAGGAAGCATTTATATAGTGTGCTGAAATCTACCGTCACTTGTTACTATGGAAAATAATCCTTTGAGGGGCTTGTTCGGGGTATCTTCACCCCAACCAGAAGTGCAAAGAGTTGCTCCTCAACCTACTGAACGTACTGAAAATATTTACTTTAAAATTCCTTCGGGTATGATAGAGAAACTACTAGCTAATCCCTATACAGGAGATGGAACATTACATCCCGATATGCACCTAAACTATGTGGATGAAGTTTGTGGATTATTTCAGCTTGCAGGTATGCTCGAGGATGTTGTCAAGAAGAAGCTCTTCCATTTATCTTTGAAGGGAAAGGCATTGACATGGTATAGGCTATGTGATGATATTGGATCATGGAACTACAACCGATTGAAATTGGAATTTCATCAGAAGTTTTATCCTATGCATCTGGTTCATCGTGATCGGAATTATATATATAATTTTTGGCCTCATGAAGGATAAAGTATGTCTCAAGCTTGGGGGAGGCTTAAGTCAATGTTATATTCATGCCCCAACCATGAGCTCTCAAGAGAAATTATTATTCAAAAAATTTATGCTCGGCTTTCTCATAATGATCGCTCCATGCTCGATACTTCTGGTACTGGTTCTTTTATGATGAAGACTATTGAATTCAAATGGGATTTATTGGAAAGAATTAAACACAATTCTGAAGATTGGGAACTCGACGAAGGTATGGAGTCAGGTATAACCCCTAAGTTTGATTGTGTTAAATCTTTTATGGATACCGATGCTTTTCGTGAATTTAGCACTAAATATGGACTTGACTCTGAGATAGTAGCTTCTTTCTGTGAATCATTTGCTACTCATGTTGATATCCCTAAGGAGAAGTGGTTTAAATATCATCCTCCCATTGAAGTAAAGGTAGTAGAACCTATTAAAGTTGAAGGAAAAACCTAGCACTTATAATGTTGATCCTATTGTTTGGACCGCTTATATTGAGAAACCACCTTTTCCTGTTATAATAAAGGATCATGCTAAAGCTTCAACTATGGTTCATCAGAGTAATGTTAGAACACCTACACCCCCTGAGCAAATTAAAGTTGAACCTAGTTTTGCTATGGTCAAAGATCTCTTGGTCGATAATATTGATGGGCATGTTATTTATTTCTGTGATGATGCTGCTAGGATTGCTAAACCCGATGCTAAAAATAAACATAGACCCGTTGTTGGCATGCCTGTTGTTTCTGTTAAAATAGGAGATCATTGTTATCATGGTTTATGTGATATGGGTGCTAGTGTGAGTGCAATACCTCATTCCTTATACAAAGAAATTATGCATGATATTGCACCTACAGAGTTAGAAGATATTGATGTTACTATTAAGCTTGCCAATAGAGACGCTATTTCACCAATTGGGATTGTTAGAGATGTTGAAGTCTTGTGTGCGAAAATTAAATATCCTACTGATTTTCTTGTTCTTGGTTCCCCACAAGATGACTTTTGTCCCATTATATTTGGTAGACCCTTCTTGCATATTGTTAATGCTAAGATAGACTGTGAAAAGGATATTGTTACAGTTGGTTAAGGGGATATGTCTCATGATTTTAATTTCTCTAAACTTCGTAGACAACCCCATGATAAAGAATAGCCTAGTAAGGACAAAATTATTGGTCTTGCTTCCATGTCGTGCCTCCTAATGATCCTTTAGAACAATATTTGTTAGACCATGAAAATGATATGTTTATGAATGAAATAAGGGAAATAGATGAAATATTCTTTAAGTAGGGACCTATTTTTCAAACACCACTTGCCTGTTGAAATCCTTGGGGATCCTCCTCCACCCAAGGGTGATCCCGTGTTTGAGCTTAAACAATTACCTAATACTCTTAAATATGCTTATCTTGATGAAAAGAAGATATATCCCGTTATTATTAGTGCTAACCTTTCAGAGCATGAAGAAGAGAAATTATTGAAAACTCTGAAGAAGCATCGTGCTACTATTGGATATACTCTTGATGATCTTAGGGGCATTAGTCCTACTCTATGACAACACAAAATAAAACTGGAGAAAGATGCTAAACCAGTTGTTGATCATCAACGAAGGTTAAATCCTAAGATGAAAGAAGTGGTAAGAAATGAAATACTAAAGCTTCTGGAGGTAGGTATAATTTATCCTGTCGCTGATAGTGAGTGGGTAAGTCCCATTCATTCTGTCCCTGAGAAGGGAGGTATTACTGTTGTTCCTAATGATAAGGATGAATTGATCCCACAAAGAATTGTTACAGGTTATAGAATGGTAATTGATTTCCGCAAATTAAATAAAGCTACTAGAAAATATCATTACCCTCTACCTTTTATTGATCAAATGCTAGAAATACTATCCAAACATACACATTTTTGCTTTCTAGATGGTTATTCTGGTTTCTCTCAAATACTTGTGTCAAAAGAGGATCAGGAAAAGACCACTTTTAGTTGCCCTTTCAGTACTTTTGCTTATAGACATATGCCTTTTGGTTTATGCAATGCACCTGCTACCTTTCAAAGATGTATGACTGCTATATTCTATGGCTTTTGTGAAAAGATTGTTGAGGTTTTCATGGATGATTTCTCCGTTTACAGAACTTCTTTTGATGATTGCTTAAGCAACCTTGATCGAGTTTTGCAGAGATGTAAAGAAACTAATCTTGTCTTGAATTGGGAGAAGTGTCACTTTTTGGTTAATGAAGGTATTGTCTTGGGGCATAAAATTTCTGAAAGAGGTATTGAAGTTGATAAAGCTAAAGTAGATGCTATTGAAAAGATGTCATGTCCTAAAGATATCAAAGGTATAAGAAGTTTCCTTGGTTTCTATAGGAGGTTTATTAAAGACTTCTCTAAAGTTTCTAGGCCTCTCACTAATCTCTTGCAAAAAAGATGTTCCTTTTGTTTTTTAAAGATGATTGTGTAGAAGCATTTGAAATACTTAAGAAAGCCTTGATTTCTGCACCTATTGTTTAGCCACCTGATTGGAATTTCCCCTTCGAAATTATGTGTGATTCTAGTGGTTATGCTGTTGGTGCTATTCTAGAACAGAGAGTTGATAAGAAATTAATTGTTATCCAATATGACAGTGCCCAAAGAAATTATGCTACTACTGAAAAGGAATTTTTAGCAGTTGTATTTGCTTGTGATAAGTTCAGACCTTATATTGTTGATTCCAAAGTAGCTGTTCACACTGATCATGCTGCTATTAAATATCTTATGGAAAAGAAAGATGCTAAACCTAGACTTATTAGATGGGTTCTCTACAAGAATTTGACTTGCACATTATTCACAGAAAGGGAGCAGAGAACCCCGTTGCAGACAACTTGTCTAGGTTAGAAAATGTTCTTGATGACCCACTACCTATTGATGATAGCTTTCCCGATGAACAATTAGCTGTCATAAATGCTTCTCATACTACTCCATGGTATGCTGATTATGCTAATTATATTGTTGCTAAATTTATCACCTAGTTTCACATACCAGCAAAAGAAAAAAATCTATGATTTAAGACATTACTTTTGGGATGACCCACACCTTTATAAAGAAGGAGTAGATGGTGTTATTAGACGTTGCATACCTGAGCATGAACAGGAACAGATCATATGCAAGTGTCACTCCGAGGCCTACGGAGGACACCACGCTGGAGATAGAACTGCACATAAGGTATTGCAATCCATCTTTTATTGGCCTACTCTCTTCAAAGATGCTCGTAAGTTTGTCTTGTCTTGTGATGAATGCCGAAGAATTGGTAATATTAGTAGACGTCAAGAAATGCCTATGAACTATTCACTTGTTATTGAACCATTTGATGTTTGTGGCTTTGATTATATGGGACCTTTTTCCTTCCTCTAATGGGTATACACATATTTTAGTTGTTGTTGATTATGTTACTCAGTGGGTAGAAGCTATTCCAACTAGTAGTGTTGATCATAACACTTCTATTAAGATGCTTAAATAAGCTATTTTTCCGCGGTTTGGAGTCCCTAGATATTTAATGACTGATGGTGGTTCATATTTTATTCATGGTGCTTTTCGTAAAATGCTTGCTAAGTATGATGTTAATCATAGAATTGCATCTCCATATCATCCTCAGTCTAGTGGACAAGTAGAATTGAGTAATAGAGAGATTAAATTGATTTTGCAAAAGACTGTTAATAGATCTAGAAAGAAATGGTCCAAGAAACTTGATGATGCATTATGGGCCTATAGAACAGCTTATAAAAATCCTATGGGTATGTCTCCGTATAAAATGGTTTATGGAAAGGCTTGTCACTTACCTATTGAACTAAAACATAAGGCATATTAGGCTATTAAAGAGATCAATTATGATTTCAAACTTGCCGGTGAGAAGAGGTTATTTGACAGATAAACAAGCCTATGAGAATGCCAAATTATTTAAAGAAAATGTTAAAAGATGGCATGATAAAAGGATACAAAAGTGTGAGTTTCATGTAGGTGATTATGTTTTGCTATACAACTCTCGTTTAAGACTTTTTGCAGGAAAACTTCTCTCTAAATGGGAAGGCCCTAACATTATTGAGGAGGTCTATCGTTCCGGTGCCATAAAAATCAACAACGCCGAGGGCACAAATCCGAAGGTGGTAAACGGTCAAAGAATCAAACATTATATCTCAGGTAATCCCATAAATGTTGAAACCAATGTTATTAACAATGTAACCCTAGAGGAGTACATAAGGGACACTTTCCAGAATATTTCAGACTCCGAAAAAGGAATAGGTATGTGGTATGGTAAGTAAACCGACTCCAAAAATGTTCAAATAGCAATTTATCTCCGTTTTGGAATATTTAAAAAAGTAGGAAAATTAAAAGTAGTCCGAAAGAGACACGAGGCATCCACGAGGGTGGAGGGCGCGCCCTACTCCCCTGGGTGCGCCCCCTGCCTCGTGGACACCTCATGTGCCCTATAGACTCCGTTTTCTTGCACGATACTTCATTTAGTCAGTAAAAATTCATTATATAATCATCCTAAGGTTTTGACCACCGTACCATGACAAAATCTCGTGTTTTCGTTTTGAGTTGTTTTCTGCTAGAGTTTTTCAAGGTCAGGCATCATGTCGTCCCCCTCCTCCTACAAAGCGGGCGATGATGCTTGGCTAATGAAGATAGAGATGAAGCAAGAAGGACTCGGGGAAATCAATGAAGGTGATAAGATCAAGAAGGCCACGGAAGATCAAGTTCCGGCAGCAGAAGAAGAAGACATCCTTCAACCTTACTACAATCATCTCACCCCTACAGAAATTGAAGCTTTCAAGATCATTGAAATAGTTCGCATACAAAACAAGTATCTCACACGTGAAAATATTTTGTTGCAAGAGCATATCACTGCACTCAAGGGAATCATTCATAAATTGGAGCATCCCCTTCGCTCGATGTGTCGCACTACTTCATCAACAACCCCATCATCACCACCTCTAAAGAAAGAGACATAAATACATGGGTATGGGAACTCCCCTTGGCAACTGCCAAGCTTGGGGGAGGTGCCCCGGTATCGTATCACCATCACACTCATATCTTTATCGTTTTCTTAGTTCGATCCTTTTGGTTATATATTGATCTAGTATAATAAAGTTTTAGTATGTTCTAGCTTTGAGTTTTGTCTTGATCTGTATCTATGTAATAGAGTCCATGAGCTATATATAATAAAGAGTAGTTTTGAGTTGAGGGCTTTGCTATCTTGCTTTGATCTTGAGGGAATTAAAGAAAGAATAAAAAGAAATAAAAATATCATATTGATCTTATGGAGAGTAATGACTTCGCATATAAAGAGTGTGATGAATAAAAGTTGTTGAGAGTTGATAAACATAGTTTTGGTCCTCGTTGCAATTAATAGGAAATAATAAAGAAAGAGAGGTTTTCACATATAAATACACTATCTTGGACATCTTTTGTGATTGTGAGCACTCAGTAAAATATGACATGCTAAAAAGTTGATGTTGGACAAGGAAGACAACGTCATGGGTTATGTTTTCTTATATCTGAATAAGTTATATTGTCATGGATCATCCAACATGTTGAGCTTGCCTTTCCCCCTCATGCTTGTCAAATTATTTGCACAAAGTAGAGATACTACTTGTGCTTCCAAACATGCATAAAACCAGTTTTGCCATGAGAGTCCACCATACCTACCTATGGATTGAGTAAGATCCTTCAAGTAAGTTGTCATTGGTGCAAGCAATAAAAATTGCTCTCTAAATATGTATGATCTATTAGTGTGAAGAAAATAAGCTTTATACGAGCTTGTGATATGGAAGAAATAAAAAGCGACGGACTGCATAATAAAGGTCCCTAAATGGGAAGGTACTTACATTATCGAGGAGGTCTATCATTCCGGTGCCATAAAAATCAACAACGCCGAAGGCACATATCCGAAGGTGGTAAACGATCAAAGAATCAAACATTATATCTCAAGTAATCCCATAAATGTTGAAACCAATATTATTAAAATCGTAACCCCGGAGGAGTATTTAAGGGACACTTTCCAGAACATTTCAGACTTCGAAAAGGAAGAGGCATGAGGTACGGTAAGTAAACCGACTCAAAAACTGTTCCAATAGTAATTTCTCTCAGTTTTGGAATATTAAAAAAATAGGCAAATTAAAAGTAGTCTGAAGGAGACACGAGACAACCACGAGGGTGGAGGGCGCGCCCTACCCCCTGGGCGCCCCCCTACCTCATGGCCACCTCGTGTGCCCCCCCCCCCCGGACACCGTTTTCTTGCACAATACTTCTTTTGGTCGATAAAAATTCATTATATAATCTCCCGAAGGTTTTGACCACCGTACCATGACAAAATCCTTTGTTTTCATTTTGAGCTGTTTTCTGCCTGAGTTTTCAAGGCCGGGCATCATGTCGTCCTCCCCCTCCAACAACACGGACGGTGATGCTTGGTTGATGCATATGGAACTGAGATGGGAGGATGCCGAGGGAGTAATGATGGAGGAGAATGAAGGAGATTTGCTTGAGGGCCACCTTCCGGCTTTGGAGAGAGGCACTCTGGCCGGCATCTCCACTATTCCCAATCCCCATCAAGCAATAGGGACCACAAGAAACCATGAAGACCAAGAGGTTCGAGAAGGGCTTCCCCCTAGGAGGCCCTTACACAGGTTACATCGGAACAACTTCCATAATTTGGTTCATAATTACAGAGTGGAGAACACCCTTCGTACACATATACCCTCCAATTGGGACATATTCCGTCCAAGTGAAAGCAATGCAGGGAAGAGCTCTTGGGGGCCTGAAAATAAGAAACTTATGGAGGAAATTCAGAAGAATGCAAATATGCTCCAACGTGTGCTCCAAGAACTGCAAGTTCTGAATCGTGCATTAATGAAGCTGACGGAATCATCAACAAACCATCATCACCACCTCCAAAGAAAGAGACATAAATACATGGGTATGGGCACTCCCCTTGGCAACTGCCAAGCTTGGGGGAGGTGTCCCAGTATCGTATCACCATCACACCTCCATCTTTATCGTTTTTCTTAGTTTGATCCTTTTTGTTATATCTTGATCTAGTAGAATAAAGTGTTAGTATGATCTAGCTTTTAGTTTTGTTTTCATCTCTATCTATGTAATCGAGTTCGTGAGTTATATATAATGAAGATTAGATTTGAGTTGAGGGCTTTGCTATCTTGCTATGATCTTAAGGGAATTAAAAGAAACACTAAAAATAAATAAAAGGATCATATTTTGATCTTATGGAGAGTAATGACTTCACATATAAAGAGTCTGTTGACAAACATAGTTTTGTTCATCATTGCAATTAATAGGAAGTAATAAAGAAAGAGAGGTTTTCACATATAAATATACTATCTTGGACATATTTTGTGATTGTGAGCACTCATTAAAATATGACATGCTAAAAAGTTGATGTTGGACAAGGAAGACAACGTAATGGGTTATGTTTTCTTATATCCGAAGAAGTTATATTGTCATGGATCATCCAACATGTTGAGTTTGCCTTTCCTCTTCATGCTAGCCAAATTCTTTGCACCAAGTAGAGATACTACTTGTGCTTCCAAACATCCCTAAACCCAGTTTTGCCATGAGAGTCCACCATACCTACCTATGGATTGAGTAAGATCCTTCAAGAAAGTTGTCATCAGAGCAAGCAATAAAAATTTCTCTCTAAATATGTATGATCTATTAGTGTGAAGAAAATAAGCTTTATACGAACTTGTGATATGGAAGAAATAAAAGCGATGGACTGCATAATAAAGGTCCTTATCACAAGCGGCAATATAAAATGACGTTCTTTTGCATTAAGATTTTGTGCATCCAACCATAAAAGCGCATGACAACCTCTGCTTCCCTCTGTGAAGGGCCTATCTTTTATTTTTATCTTCTACCCTCATAAAAGAGTCATGGTGATCTTCACCTTTCCTTTTTACACTTTATCCTTTGGCAAGCACTATGTGTTGGAGAGATCCGGATATATATATCCACTCGGATGTAGGTTTTCATAAAGTATTATTGTTGACATTACCCTTGAGGTAAAAGGTTGGGAGGCAAAACTATAAGCCCCTATCTTTCTGTGTGTCTAATTGAAACTTTGGACCCATAAGTATCGCGTGAGTGTTAGCAATTGTGATAGACTAAATGATAGTTGAGTATGTGGACTTGCTGAAAAGCTCTTATATTGACTCTTTCCGATGTTATGATAAATTTCAATTGCTTTAATGACTGAGATCATAGTTTGCTAGTTTTCAATGAAGTTTCTGGTTCATACTTTACCATGTGAATAAATAGTTACTTTAGCATAAGAAATCATATGACAACATATACTGTTGTTCGGAAGATGATCTTGATACCCTCATGTCCGTATTTTATGTTATCGACACCTCTATCTCTAAACATGTGGACATATTTTTCGATATTGGCTTTCGCTTGAGGACAAGCAAGGTCTAAGCTTGGCGGAGTTGATACGTCCATTTTGCATCATGCTTTTATATCAATATTTATTGCATTATGGGTTGTTACTACATATTATATCACAATACTTATGCCTTTTCTCTCTTATTTTATAAGGTTTAAATGAAGAGGGAGAATGTCGGCAGCTGGAATTCTAGACTGGAAAAGGAGCAAATATTAGAGACCTATTCTACACAACTCCAAAAGTCCTGAAACTCCACGAGGATCGGTTTTGGAATATATAAATATTGGGCGAAGAAAGCACCAGAGGGGGGCCACCAGTCAGCCACGAGGGTGGAGGGCGCGCCTTACCCCCTGGACGTGCCCCCTTGCCTCGTGGGCCACCTGGCAGGCCCCTGACATCCATCTTCTTCTATATGGTGTCTTTTGCCCTGGAAAAAATCATAAGGAAGCTTTCGGGACGAAGCGTCTCCGTCTCGAGGGGGAACCTGGGCAGGACCAATCTAGGGCTCCGGCGGAGACGTTTTGCCGTGGAAACATCCCTCCGGGAGCTCTCATCGAGAGGGGGTCAATATCCATCAACATCTTCACCAGCACCACCTCCTCTCAAACCCTAGTTCATCTCTTGTATCCGATCTTGTCTCAAAACCTCAGATTGGTACCTGTGGGTTGCTAGTAGTGTTGATTACTCCTTGTAGTTGATGCTAGTTGGTTTATTCGATGGAAGATCATATGTTCAAATCCTTAATGCTAGTCAATACCCCTCTGATTATCAACATTAATATCCTTTGTGAGTAGTTACGTTTGTTCCTGAGGACATGGGAGAAGTCTTGTTATAAGTAATCATGTGAATTCGGTATTCGTTCGGTATTTTGATGAGATGTATGTTTTCTCTCCTCTAGTGGTGTTATGTGAACATCGACTACATGACACTTCACCATGATTTGGGCCTAGGGGAAGGCATTGGGAAGTAATAAGTAGATGATGGGTTGCTAGAGTGACAGAAGCTTAAACCCTAGTTTATGCGTTACTTCGTAAGGGGCTGATTTGGATCCATATGTTTCATGCTATGGTTAGGTTTACCTTAATACTTCTTTCGTAGTTTTGGATGCTTGCGAGGGGGGTTAATCATAAGTGGAAGGATTGTCCAAGGAAGGACATCATCCAAGCACCAGTCCACTCACATATCAAATTATAAAAGTAACGAACGCGAATCATATGAGCATGATGAAAACTAGCTTGACAATAATTCCCATGTGTTCTCGGGAGCGCTTTGCTTTACATAAGAGTTTGTCCAGGCTTGTCCTTTGCTACAAAAAGGATTGGGCCACATTGCTCCACCTTAGTTACTTTTGTTACTTGTTACCCATTACGAATTATCTTATTGCAAAACTATTTGTTACCGATAATTTTAGTGCTCGCAGAGAATACCGTGCAGAAAACCGCTTGTCATTTCCTTCTGCTCCTCATTTGCTTCGACACTCTTACTTATTGAAAGGACTAAGATAGATCCCCTGTACTTGTGGGTCATTAATTAGCAGCCGAGATGTCAATTCAACCACACCTGGAGATTAATTATCTGCAGCAAAGTGATTAGTAGCATAGTAATATGATAGTTTTGATGATAGCTGTAGTAGCAATGGTAACGGTAACAGTGCTAGAAGTGATTTTGTAGCAGTAATGATAGCAGTAGCAAAAGTAGTAACTTATAAAGAACAATATAAGATAAATTCATAGGCATTGGATCGGTGACTCATTGGATGATATTCATCATGAGACAGTTATAACCTAGGCGATACGGCACTAGCTCCAGTTCATAAATATAATGTAGGCACATATTCCGTAAATAGTCATACGTGCTTATGGAAAGAACTTGCATGACATCTTTTGTCCTACCCTCCCGTGGCAGCAGGGTCCTATTGGAAACTAAGGGATATTAAGGCCTCATTTTAATATAGAGAACCGGAACAAAGCATTAGCACACGGTGAATACATGAACTCCTCAAACTACGGTCATCACCGGAAGTGGTCCCGACTACTGTCACACCGGGGTTGCTGGATCATAACACGTCGTAGGTGACTATAACTTGCAAGATCGGATCTAGAACATGAATAATAAGGTGATAACATAAACGGTTCAGATCTGAAATCATGGCACCCGGGCTCAAAGTGACAAGCATTAAGCATGGCAAAGTCATAGCAACATCAATCTTGGAACATAGTGGATACTAGGGATCAGGCCCTAACAAAACTAACTCAATTACATGATGAACCTCATCCAACTCCTCACCGAGACCAGCGAGCCTACGAAGGAATTACTCACTCCCGCTGGGGAGCATCTTGTAATTGGTGATGGAGAAGTGTTGGTGATGACGAAGATCAAAGATCCGCCTCTCCTGAGCCCCAAACAGACTCCAGATCTGGCCTCCCGATGAAGAACAGGAGACGGCGGTGCCTCCATCTCGTGAAACACGATAATTCTTTCTCCCTGGTTTTCTTCTGGAATAATGGGATTTTATAGTGTCGGTTTCAGGGTCAGCGAGGCCACCAGGTGGGGCAGCAACCTCCTGGGCGCGTCAGGGGGTGCTACCTCTTGAGCTTGCGTTGGTTTTCCCTTGAAGAGGAAAGGGTGATGTAGCAAAGTAGCATAAGTATTTCCCTCAGTTTTGAGAACCAAGGTATCAATCCAGTAGGATACGACGCACAAGTCACCGAACACATACACAAACAATCAACAACTTGCACCCAACACGATAAAGGGGTTGTCAATCCCTTCATAGTCACTTGCCAAAATGAAATCTGATAGAGATAGATAAGCAATAAAAGTAAATATTTTTGGTATTTTTAGTTTATAGAATGGAAAGTAAAAGATTGCAAAATAGTAGATCGGAAACTAGCAAGATGTAAACGAGATTTAATAATATGGAAAAGAGACCCGGGGGACATAGGTTTCACTAGTGGCTTCTCTAAACATAGCAAATATTACGGTGGGTGAATAAATTACTGCCGAGCAATTGACAGAAAAGCACATAGTTATGACGATTTCTAAGGCAATGATCATGAACATGGGCATCACGTGACTCCTGCGTGCATCTACTACTATTACTCCACACATCGACCGCTATCTAGCATGCATCTAGAGTATTAAGTTCATAAAGAACGGAGTAATACATTAAGTAAGATGACATGATGTAGAGGAATTAACTCAAGTAATATCATGAAAACCCCATCTTTTTATCCTCGATGGCAACAATACAATACGTGCCTTGCTGCCCCTACTGTCACTGGGAAAGGACACCGCAAGATTGAACCCAAAGCTAAGCACTTCTCCCATTGCAAGAAAGATCAATCTAGTAAGCCGAACTAAACCGATATTTTGAAGAGACTTGCAAAGATATCAAATCATGCATATAAGAATTCAGAGAAGAACCAAATAATATTCATAGATAGTCTGACCAATCCACAATTCATCGAATCTCAGCAAACACACCACAAAAGAATATTACATCGAATAGATCTCCAAGAACATCGAGGAGAACATGGTATTGAGAATCAAAGAGAGAGAAGAAGCCATCTAGCTAATAACTATGGACCCGAAGATCTGTGGTAAACTACTCACGCTTCATTGGAGAGGTAATGGTGTTGAATTAGAAGCCCTCCATGATCGAATCCCCCTCCGGCAGGACGCCAAAAAAGGCCCCTAGATGGGATCTCACGGGTACACAAGGTTGCGGCGGTGGAAAAGTGGTTTAGTGGCTCCCCTGGATGTTTCCAGTGTATAAGAGTATATATAGGCGAAGGAACTAGGTCAGGGGAGCTACGAGGGGCCCACGAGGTAAGGGGCACACCCTACCCCCCCCCCCCTGGGCACGCCCTCCTGCCTCGTGGCCGCCTTGTTACGTCTCCGACGTCATCTCCAAGTCTTCTGGTTTCCTTTCGGTCGAAGAAAGATCATCGCGAAGCTTTCATTCCATTTGGACTCCGTTTGGTATTCCTTTTCTGTGAAACTCTAAAATAGGCAAAAAAAATGGCACTGGGCCCTTTGTTAATAGGTTAGTCCCAAAAATAATATAAAATAGCATATAAATGCCTATTAAACATCAAAAACAGATAATATAATAGCATGGAACAATAAAAAATTATAGATACGTTGGAGACGTATCAAGCATCCCCAAGCTTAATTCTTGCTCGTCCTCAAGTAGGTAAATGATAAAAACAGATTTTTTTTATGTGGAATGCTACCTAACATATTTGTCGATGTAATTTTATTTATTGTGGCATGAATGTTCAAATCCGAAAGATTCAAAACAAAAGTTTAATATTGACATAAAAAAAAATACTTCAAGCATACTTACAAAGCAATCATGTCTTCTCAAAATAACATGGCCAAAGAAAGCTATCCCTACAAAATCATATAGTTTGGCTATGCTCTATCTTCATCACACAAAATATTTAAATCATGCACAACCCCGATGACAAGCCAAGCAATTGTTTCATACTTTCGATGTTCTCAAAAAAATTCAATCGTCACGCAATACATGAGCGTGACAGCCATGGATATAACACTAAGGTGGAATAGAATATGTTGATTGTGGAGAAGACAAAAACGAAGAAGATAGTTTCACATCAACTAGGTGTATCACACTACTGGAATCAGCTTCTTTGTCGTCCGCCATGGTGGACGGCAAAGACCTTTGCCGCCCGTCAGCTGACGGCAACAGGTCCGGATGAATGGGCTACAGCAAAGACTTCTTTGCCGTCAGCTGGCAGACGTCAAAGATGAAACGATCTTTGTCGTCAGCCGGTTGACGGCAACGGTCCTGGACGGCACACGTGACTATGTTCACCCATTAGGGGGGTAATGGTGAACTTTGTCGTCAGCTGGCAGACGACAAAGTAACCAAATAGGACAACCCCAGGTTGAACAGGGAGCTGCCACGTGGCATCTTTGCCATCCGCTGGCTGATGGCAAAATGCTTTGTCGTCAGCTGGCGGACGGCAAAGATCCTGTATAGCCCCATTTTTTGTTTTTTCTTAAATTCATTCAATTTGAACACACAAGTTTCAACACACAAATTTCACAAAAGACATATCCAACACACAAGTTTCATCATATATGCATACATAACCAACACGTACATAGTTCCATCCATACATATTACAAAAGTTTCACATTGTTCATCCAATACCGTTATCCATCCATCCATATAACAAGTTCCATCCATGCAAGTTCATCGATACAAAATAAAAGCATAAAGGGAAAAGAAGCACTCCATCCATGCAAGCTTCCGTGAATTAAATGAGATCTACAAAATGGGAAACAAGAAAGTTAGAAGAAGAAGAAGAACATGAAGAAGAAGAAAATGAAGAAGAAGAAGAAGAAGACTGGAATAAGAAGTAAGCATATACTTAGGTAAAATGGAGCTAACCTAGCTAATTATGCCATCTTTGAGTGAACTAAGCATATTATGCCATCTTGGTCATTTTGGAGCTAACCTAGGTAAACTAGGTCATTTTGGAGCTAACCTAGGTAAACTTGGTCATTTTGGAGCTAACCTAGGTAAACTAGGTCATTTTGGAGCTAACCTAGCTAAAATGGATCATATTGAAGCTAACCTAGGTAAACTAGGTCATTTTGGAGCTAACCTAGGTAAACTTGGTCATTTTGGTGCTAACCTAGGTAAACTAGGTCATTTTGGAGCCAACCTAGCTAAAATGGATCATACTGGAGCTAACCTACGTAAACTTGATCATTTTGGAGCAAACCTAGCTCAAATGGATCATATTGGAGCTAACCTAGGTAAACTTGATCATTTTGGAGCTAACGTAGCTAAAATGGATCATATTGGAGTTAACCTAGGTAAACTTGGTCATTTTGGAGCTAACCTAGGTAAAGTAGGTCATTTTGGAGCTAACCTAGCTAAAATGGATCAAATTGGAGCTAACCTAGGTAAAATGGATCATATTGGAGCTAACCTAGGTTAAATAGGTCATTTTGGAGCTAACTTAACTAATTATGCCATTTTTGAGTTAACTAGGCATAATTATGCCATTTTTTACACAAGTAAGCCAAGTGTATATGTCATTATTGAGCAAACCTAGGAAACTAAGCATATTAGAGATAACTTAGCATATTAGAGCTAACTTATGTCATTTCGGAGGAAACAAAGCTAAGTATATATAGATCATTCTGGAGATCTGACATACCTGACATAGTTCACTCCTCATTCTTCTTCTCCTTCTCCTTCCTCATCCTGATGTGCTAAGAGCGGCGAGGCGGTGAAGGCAGTGGGATGTAGTCTTCTACCACAATTGGCATGGTCATGTCGCCCGGCTCTGGGATCGCCAGCGCGACCACCATCGCGAGGTCATTGTCAGGCACCACCACCATCGCTAGGTCATCCTCAGGCAGCACCATCGCTAGGTCATCCTCAGCCACCACCATCTCTTGCCCATCGTCAGCCACCACCGTCGCTACGTCATCCTCAGCCACCACTATCTATTGCCCATAATCAGCCTGCACCTCCTCGTCCCCACTCCGCTCCTCTTCTTCCCCACTCCATTCTGGATCATCCTCGCTGCTGCTTTTTTTGCAGCCAGAGTCGCGGCTGCTTTCGCTGCAGCCAGAGTCGCTGCTGCTTTGGTTGTAGCCAGAGTTGTTGTTGCTGCTCCCATTGCCTGACCAAATGCAACAATGACCGTTAACAATCGATGTGAGACAAAGCAAAATGTAGAGGAAGAAGAGGAAGAACGTACTGGCATCATCGTCGTCCTGGTAGCGCATGCGACACATAGTCGTGTTGAACACCTTCACGGTGAGCATGGCATCGCCATCGTACCTGAAGAGAAGGAAGTACCCGTGCCGCAAGTCATAGGCACGGTAGAACTGCTCCCAGCCACGACACAGGTACATGTGGCCGTATCTGATCACCAACTCCACGTCCCAAAGCCTGCGAAGCCCGCTGCCGGCCTGCCGCAGCTTCACATTCTTTGGCCGATGGCCGTCCAGCATTGTCATAAAAGTGTCAGGCAGCCTCTGCAGTTTGGGACAAGGAGTGATGTAGCAAACAGCAGAGTTATGATAATGAGATGGGTGATGGGGAGATCTCTCCTTTTATATACCTGCCTCTTGGAGGAAGTCTCAAGTATGATACTGAAGAACTCGGAAGCATCCAACTCGTACTTCGGTGTGGCAGAGCAGAGCCTGCGGTGATGGCCTCTCCCCATCTCTAATAAGCAGCGGAAGAGACCAATTAGTATCTAGAAGCATATCTATAAACATAGAGCCAAGTTTCTAGACATGAAAGAAAACTAAGAAAAAAAACAATGCATTTGTGCTCAACAACACTTAATTAATTTGGTAGGTTAGTTGGCAATGGCAATTGGCACCCTTCAAAACTAGGGATTTCTTTAGACGTGAAAGAAAACTGAAAATGTTGAAAAAAGAGCATAGTGATCTAAAAATAGGGAAAAAAATACACTTCTTCTTCCTCCTCTTTAATTATCTTCTTCTTTTCTTCTTGATTGTTAATTCCTAAGGTGGAAGCAACTCTGGTTGGCAATATATAGTTGAAGTTACCAAGAGGTTGTTATCACTTTCCGCGGCAAATTGGTGTCAACGGTACCAAAAACATACTTAACTATTTGTAATTATGAATTCACATCACACAAATCCAACATTGTCCCGGTTGATATTGGTTCAACTTTTGTCTTAACTACACAAATATGTACTACATTTCTAGGCATATCAGGCAAATAAGCAGGGGAGGAGGTGTGGGGAGTGAGTCCTTCCTTTCTTGGTGGTAGAGCAACAGCCAGCCAGCCAAACCACTAGTACCCAAGCTAACCACACACACACATACAAACATATTCTCTGATTCCCCTTGCACAACACAAAGATAGATAGATACTCCTAGATTATTTCCATGGTGCTGATGCCAATGCTGATGATGCATGGTGAGACAGAGACAGAGAAGAATTTGAAGAGGAAGATCACAGCTCCCTTTATGTGAGCACAATGCCTACCGGAGAGGAGAGGAGTAGTACCCCACGCCTTTTCCAGCTCCCTCCCCTGTTTGCTTGCTTGCTTGTCACTTTACACTTGTTTGCATTGCACTACACACTCACCCTCAGCTCATCACCACTAATGAATTGCAATCTAGCTCATCATGATCATCACACTCTCACACATTGTACTACTATTCAACAATTCAAGATAATCAGTTGTTGACAACCTAAGAAGAGGGGAACACTGCTTGCTTGATCATCCAATCTCAGTGAGTGAATTAATCAATCAATATAATGAATTTAATCACATAACAATGTCAAATTTCAGACAAACATTTGTATGTACCCCTGACAAATTTTACACAGAAACAAACCTGAACTAAACCAAACCTAAAGTAAACCTAAACTAAACCAAACCTAAACTAAACTTAAAATACAAAAACAAAAATAGAAAAAAGTACAGGAGGTCTCACCGGGTGGAGGAGGGGGCGCCGGAGGGGTGGGGCGGCCGCGGTGGTGGAGGAGAGGGGCGTCGGGGCGGCCGGGTGGAGGATGGGGCGCCAGAGCGGCGGGGCACCACGATGGTGGAGCAGAGGGGCGCCGGGGCCGCCGGGTGGAGGATGGGGCGCCGGAGCGGCGGGGCGGCCGCAGTGGTGGAGCAGAGGGGCGCCGGGGCCGCCGGGGTGGAGGAGGGGGTGCCGCGGCAATGTGGGTGGCATGGGGCGGCGGCGGCTCGGGCACGGGGCAAGCCAGGGCGGCGCGGCGCGACGATGGGGATGGCGCGGGGCGGGGAAGGGGTCACCGGGGCTGCTGGGGTAGCGCGGCGATGGGGGTGGTGCGGGGCGGCAAAGATCCTAGCTAATGGATGTTAGTTTGGTCACTTTCTTTGCCGTCAGCTAGCGGATGGCAAAGAAAGTGTCCGTTCGGTGTTACTCGTTAGTGGGCCACCCTCATTATTTGCCATCTGCTAGCGGACGGCATAGGGTTGGCTGGCGGCAAACATGATCTTTGCCGTCAGCAGGATCTTTGCCGTCAGCTTCTATTAAGCTGAGGGAAAATACCTTCTTTGCCGTCAGGTAGCAGACGACGAAGATCTAGCTGACGGCAAAGATCCTGATTCCAGTAGTGTCAACTGGCTATCGAGATGCCCATCAAAGGATATCAATTTGAGTGAGTAGGGATTGCCATGCAACGGATGCACTAGAGCTATAAGTGTATGAAAGCTCAAAAAGAAACTAAGTGGGTGTGCATCCAACTCGCTTGCTCATGAAGACCTAGGGCATTTTGAGGAAGCCCATCATTGGAATATACAAGCCAAGTTCTATAATGAAAATTCCCACTAGTATATAAAAGTGACAAAATAGGAGACTCTCTATCATGAAGATCATGGTGCTACTTTGAAGCACAAGTGTGGAAAATGATAGTAACATTGCCCCTTCTCTCTTTCTCTCTCATTTTTTTTGGTTTGGGCCATCTTTCTTTTTTATGGCCTCTTTTTCTTTTATTTTTTATTATTTTTCGTCCGGAGTCTCAACCCGACTTGTGGGGGAATCATAGTCTCCATCATCCTTTCCTCACATGGGACAATGCTCTAATAATGAAGATCATCACACTTTCATTTACATACAACTCAACAATTACAACTCAATACTTAGAACAAAATATGACTCGATGTGAATGCCTCCGACGGTGTACCAGGATGTGCAATGAATCAAGAGTGACATGTATGAAAAAATTATGAACGGTGGCTTTGCCACAAATACGATGTCAACTACATGATCATGCAAAGCTATATGACAATGATGGGGCGTGTCGTAATAAACGGAATCTTGGAAAGTTGCATGGCAATATATCTTGGAGTGGCTATGTAAATGCCATAATAGGTAGGTATGGTGGCTGTTTTGAGGTAGGTATATGGTGGGTGTATGGTATCGGAAAAATTTGCGCGACACAAAAGAGGCTAGAAATGGTGGAAGGGTGAGAGTGCGTATAATCCATGGACTCAACATTAGTCATAAAGAACTCAAAAACTTATTGCAAAAATCTATTGGTTATCGAAACGAAGTACTACTCGCATGCTCCTAGGTGGATAGATTGGTAGGAAAAGACCATCGCTCGTCACCAACCGCCACTCATAAGGAAGACAGTCAATAAATAAATCATGCTCCAATTTCATCACATAATGGTTCACCATACGTGCATGCTACGGGAATCACAAACTTTAACACAAGTATTTATTAAATTCACAACTACTCTACTATCATGACTCTAATATCACCATCTTCATATCTCAAAACAATCATAAAGAATCAAACTTCTCATAGTATTCAATGCACTTCATATGAAAGTTTTTATTATATCCATCTTGGATGCCCATCATATTAGGACTAATTTTATAACCAAAGCAAATTACCATGCTGTTCTAAAAGACTCTCAAAAAATATAAGTGAAGCATGAGAGATCAACAATTTCTATAAAATAAATCCACCGTCGTGCTCTAAAAAGATATAAGTGACGTACTAGAGCAATATTGCCTAGCTCAAAAGATATAAGTGAAGCACATAGAGTATTCCAATAAATCACGATTCATGCATGTCTCTCCCAAAAGGTGTGTAAAGCAAGGATGATTGTGGTAAACTAAAAAGCAAAGACTCAAATCATACAAGACGCTCCAAGCAAAACACATATCATGTGGTGAATAAAAATATAGCCTTAAGTAAAGTTACCGATAAACGAAGACGAAAGAGGGGATGCCTTCTAGGGCATCCCCACGCTTAGGCTTTTGGTTGTACTTGAATATTACCTTGGGGTGTCTTGGGCATCCCCAAGCTTAGTCTATTGCCACTGCTTATTCCATAGTCCATCAAATCCTTACCCAAAACTTGAAAACTTCACAACACAAAACTCGACAGAAAATCTCATGAGCTCTGTTAGTATAAGAAAATAAATCACCACTTTAAGGTACTGTTGAAAACTCATTTTTTATTTATATTGGTGTAATATCTACTGTATTCCAACTTCTCCATGGTTCATACCCCCGATACTACTCATAGATTCATCAAAATAAGCAAACAACACGCGAAAAACAGAATCTGTCAAAAATAGAACAGTCTGTAGTAATCTGTAACTCTAGAATAATTCCGTAACTCTAAACATCCTACCAAATTAGGAAAACCTTAGAACTTTGTGTACCAATCCAGAGCAAAAATAATCAGATCAAAAGCACGTTCCTGTAAATTTTCAAAACTAATTTACTAAGCGCAAAAGTTTCTGATTTTCAGCAGGATCAACACAACTATCACCGTAAGCTATCCTAAAGGTTTAACTTGGCACAAACACTAATTAAAACATAAAACCACATCTAACCAGAGGCTAGATGGGTTATTTATTACTAAACAGAAGCAAAAAGCAAAGAACAAAAATAAAATTGGGTTGCCTCCCAACAAGCGCTATCATTTAACGCCCTTAGCTAGGCATAAAAACGCGAATAGATCTAGGTATTGCCATCTTTGGTGTGCAATCCATAAGTGGATCTCATAATCGATTCATATGGAAATTTAATTTTCTTCCTAGGAAATTGTTCCATGCCTTTCCTTAACGGAAATTGGAATGTAATGTTTCCTTCTTTCATATCAATAATTGCACCAATCGTTCTAAGGAAAGGTCCACCAAGAATAATAGGACATGTAGGATTGAAATCTATATCAAGAACAATGAAATCTATGGGCACATAATTCTATTTGAAACAATAAGAACATCATTAATCCTTCCCATAGGTTTCTTAATGGTGGAATCTGCAAGATGCAAATTTAAAGCACAATCATCAAATTCACGGAAACCTAGGACATCACACAAAGTTTTTGGAATCATGGAAACACTAGCACCCAAATCACACAGAGCATAGAATTCATAATATTTAATCTTAATATTAATAGTAGGTTCCCACTCATCATAAAGTTGTCTAGTGATAGGAACTTTCTAGTTCAAGCTTTTCTTCAAAAGATTGCATCATAGCATCAACAATATGTTTAGTAAAAGCTTTTTTTTGATTATAAGCATGAGGGGAATTTAACAAGGATAGCAACAAGGAAATACAATCTATTAAAGAACAATTATCATAATTAAATTCCTTGAAATCCAAAATAGTGGGTTCACTTCTACTTAAAGTTTTGACCTCTCCAATCCCACTTTTATCAATTTTTGCATCAAGATCTAAAAACTCCGAATCATTGGGACGCCTTTTAACTAAAGTTGACTCATCTCCAGTCCCATCTTTATCAAGATTCATATTGGAAAACAAAGATTTAATAGGAGTCACATCAATCACTTTTAGATCTTCATCATTATTATTTAGAGCTTCAGGTTTAGCGGCCATCTTATTAACTAAGGTGACTTGTTTATCAGAAATTTGGCCTACTAAATTTTCAAGATGAGCAAACTGAGATTTCAAACCATAAAATTCTTTAGACATATCATCGAGCTCTTTATTCATATACTCCATAAAACTTTTTTGTTCTTTAAACTCGTTTCTAAAGAAATTATTATGCTCAAATTGCAAAGACATAAAGCTTCTAATGTTATTTTCCATTTCTTCCAACCTCTTGAGGTGAGGATCAACGCTTTTTAGCTGCGCCATGAAGGCAAACCGGCACACAAGCACACAAGAAGCAAGCGAAAAGAGACAAATGGAAGAGGGGCGAAGAAAAGGCAAAGGTTTTCAAAAATCGTTTTAGAAGTGGGGGAGAGGGAAACGAGAGGCGAATGGCAAATAATGTAATGCAAGGGAGAAGAGTTTATGATGGGTACTTGGTATGGCTTGACATGGCGTAGATCTCCCGGGCAACAGCGCCAAAAATCCTTCTTGCTACCTCTTGAGCTTGCATTGGTTTTCCCTTGAAGAGGAAAGGGTGATGCAGCAAAGTAGCATAAGTATTTCTCTCAGTTCTGAGAACCAAGGTATCAATCCAGTAGGAGACAACGCACAAGTCATCGAATACATGCACAAACAATCAAACAACTTGCGCCCAACACGATAAAGGGGTTGTCAATCCCTTCACGATCACTTGCAAAAGTGAGATCTGATAGACATAGATAAACGGTAAAGTAAATATTTTTGCTATTTTTTGGTTTATAGAACGGAAAGTAAAAGATTGCAAAATAGTAGATCGGAAACTAGCAAGATTTAAATGATATTTAATAATATGGAAAAGAGACCTGGGGGCCATAGGTTTCACTAGTGGCTTATGTCAAGATAGGAAATATTACGGTGGGTGAACAAATTACTCCCGAGCAATTGATAGAAAAGCGCATAGTTATGACGATATCTAAGGCAATGATCATGAACATAGGCATCACGTCTGTGTCAAGTAGACCGACTCCTGCCTGCATCTACTACTATTACTCCACACATCGACCGCTATCCAGCATGCATCTAGAGTATTAACTTCATAAAGAATGGAGTAACGCATTAAGTAAGATGACATGATGTAGAGGAATTAACTCAAGAAATATGATGAAAACCCCATCCTTTTATCCTCGATGGCAACAATACAATACGTGCCTTGCTGCCCCTAGTGTCACTAGGAAAGGACACCGCAAGATTGAACCCAAAGCTAAGCACTTCTCCCATTGCAAGAAATATCAATCTAGTAGGCCAAACTAAACCGATAATTCGAAGAGACTTGCAAAGATATCAAATCATGCATATAAGAATTCAGAGAAGAACCAAATAATATTCATAGATAGTTTGATCATAAATCCACAATTCATCGGATCTCGGAAAACACACCACAAAAGAATATTACATCGAATATATCTCCAAGAACATCGAGGAGAACATGATATTGAGAATCAAAGAGAGAGAAGAAGCCGTCTAGCTAATAACTACGGACCCGAAGGTCTGTGGTAAACTACTCACGCTTCACCTGAGAGGTAATGGTGTTGATGTAGAAGCCCTCCGTGATGGAATCCCTCTCCGGCAGGACACTGAAAAAGGCCCCTAGATGGTATCTCACGAGTACAGAAGGTTGCAGTGGTGGAAAAGTTGTTTCATGGCTCCCCTGGATATTTTCAGGGTATAAGAGTATATATAGGCAAAGGAACTAGGTTAGGGGAGCTACGAGGGGCCCACGAGGTATGGGGCGTGCCCTACCCCTTGGGTGTCGTGGTTCTAAGTCTGATAGAAGTGTAGGGGGTACTAAAGGAGAGGCAAGATCCTAGCTATGGACTAGTTGTTCACGCAAGTGTTTTACGAGTTCAGGCCCTTCTCAGAGGAAGTAACAGCCCTACGTCTCGGTGCCCGGAGGCGGTCGACTGGATTATATGCGTGAGAGTTACAGGGGTGCAAACCCTTCTGCCAGTGGAGGGGGGTGGCTTATATAGAGGATGCCAAGACCCCAGGCAACCAACGTAGCGGTGGGTTTAAAGTACATTAAGGCCTGGCATTACTGGTAACATCTTACATAAAGTGTCATCATGACCATAAAGACTACTTAATTACAGACCGTTTGGATACAGAGTAGATCTTTAACTCCTGGTGGTCGAGTGAGTCTTCATGGTCGAGTGTCTTCAAGTTCGTCGAGTGTCTTCCAGTCCGTCGAGTAGAGTCCCTCTAGGTCGACTGGAAGACGGCTTCTTCTAAAGATGTCCTCGGGGAGGGTACCTTGGACGGGTCCATGACCCTACCCCAGGTACATGACTTCATCATTAGCCCCCGAATGGATCGAGGTTTGAGTGAGGAAGGAGTTGATAATCTTTCCGAGCTGTTTTCTGGTGCTGTAAATGTGTCTTACTCTGGATCAATGACTTTTAAGTGAGGGTGTCAACTTTTCTTTCAGTCGCCTTGATCCATTCTTTATATCTATCGAGTGAACTTTACGAACTTGGAGATTTTCGAGCAACGGATCACAGGAGATCTTCTGACTGACAAGTTGCCTTGCGGTTAGCGGATTTAGTGGGATTCGAATTTCGGGAAGCGCGCGAAGCGGAGAAGGCCGCGGTACTCGGATGGGATAAGGCAGAGATGCCTCGATTCCCGCGCCGCCTTTTTCGCCACGTATCGCTCGCGCGACTGTTTTGGGATTTGACAGGATTGCCCGGGCCTACGAGTTAGCCACTCGGAAGCGACTCCATATAAGGAACCGGACGGAGGTTTTTGAACAGTGCTCCCTCATTTTCCCCTCCCCCGTCTTCAGATTCATCCGCTGCACTTGCCATCTGTTCAGCGCCGCTGCTCCGTTCCATCCTCGTCGGTGACAATGGTGAAAGAGAAGACGGCGACTTTGGAGCGGGCGAAGAAGGAGACGGCGAAGGCGAAGGGGGGAGCGACCAGTCGGGGCGGATCCTCGTCGCGGTCCCGCCTGCCGCAAGGTTGGATCCAGGGGGATTGGATCCGCTCGACTATAACCCAGAAGGATCTCGATGACCTGGCCAATGAAGGGCTGATCGAGCATGGGGCAGCGAGGCTTCCGGGGACGGAGTGGCAGCCGCAGCCTCAGGAGGGTGAGTGTGTCCTCTTAGCGACTCATGTCGATCGTGGGTTTTCTCTGCCGCCGCATCTTTTCTTTCGGGGGTTTATGAACTTCTTCAGGGCTCAGCTCCACCACTTCACACCCAATTCCATTGCCTATCTCGCCGCTTTCGTGTCTTTGTGCGAAAACTTCTTGGGTTGTCGGCTGCACTGGGGCCTTTTCAAACACATATTAACTTGTCGCTCTCAGATGGTGGAAAAAGGCTAATCCAAATGACGAGAGAACCCAAGTAATCCATATGTGTGGGGGTCTTGGGGTCTGGATGAGGAGTAAGAGTGCTTTTCTAGCTATGACCCTTCCCGAGTCAGTTAGAGGGTGGCAGTCGACCTGGTTCTATTGCCAAGACCAGTCGACGCCAGGGCAGTCGACTGGGCTCCCTCCCTTCTCCATGAGTCGAGTGAACAAGCCGTCTTCTCTGAAAGTAGTTCCAGAGGAGAAGGCTCGGGTTAAAATGTTGATGGAGCGTGTAGTCCAACTCATTCGCGACGGTGTGACTAGCATGGATCTTCTGGAGGTTTTCCTTCGACGGTGCATCCAGCCACTCCAATACCGAGGCCACCCGATGTGGTTGTACTCTGGTACTAAAGACACCACTCGGATCCACCCAGAGGAGGTCGACAAAGTCACACTGGAGAGGTGGATGACTGCCATCACAGGCAACAAGGACAACCCTCGTGGGGCCAGGAGGATCCCGCCACTCGACCAGTCTTATGAACCAGACAAGGTATGACCACTTATCTCCGACTGTAATCATGTTTCGTCCATTATGTTTTGCTGTAGATCAGTCGATCGACTTTTGTCTTGTTTGTTGTCCTTCAGGCTACCACTGAGTTGTATTCGATGCCCAATGGGGTGCAAGCACAGACCGAGGAGGAGGAAGGAAGTGGAGGTGAAAGTCAGGAGGAGTGGGAATCGGATGGTGATGAGGGTGATGAAGATGCAGGCTCCGATGAGGAGGAGGAGGAGGAAGAGGAGGAGGAAGTTGCGCCTCCCCATTCTGAAAGAAGGTCCAAGCTTGCCCATGACCCTGCGGTCGAGCGCGGCAAGGGGGCCGCGCCTGTTGTGCAATCGACCAAGCGTCCTCGGACGACCTCTCCGGCGCCGACTGAGAAAGCGCCGAAGCAATCTCGAGTGGTGCCGTCGAAGCCGACGAAGGCTTTGCCGAAGATGAAGATGGTGATTCCCACTATTTCTGGGTAATGACATAACTTGTGTCCTCTTGTTTCTCATGGATTTATTCTTGGTCGATTCGTTAGCTGACCGACTGAATTCTGAAACTGCAGTGCTGCTACTTCTGATACCTCGGCCAGACCTGAAGATAAGGAAATGGAGGATGCCGTCACTTCCAACCCTGGTATGACCTTTGAAGTTTCGTTTTCAGTCGGTGGGATCTTCGTTTTTAACTTTGACTCTTTTCTGCAGATCCATCTAATATCATCATTGATCTTCCTGATGATGATGAAGACGAGGAACCACTGAGGCAGAGGAGGAATAGGAGAGCGTCTGCTAGCAAGGCATCTCAGGTCGTATCGGCACCTGAGACGTTGGTTGCAGAGGGGGACAACGTCACTCGGCATACAATATCATTTGCGGTGCCGCTGACGAGTGCTCGCCCTTCGTCGTCAAGTGCTGGTCAGCCTTCACTTTTCTCTACCCACCACGTCCCTGAAGACCAAGCAAGCGCTGCTAAAGAAGCCATACGCCAGGCGGGGATTATGATGGAGCAAGTGAAGGCGATCCGAGACGCCAGTCAAGCAGCTTATGACGCCAGTTCAGCCCTTCAGAGCAATGTTCAGGTTGGTCGGTCACTGCCTGTTCTGTTAGGATATGGTATCTGAAAACTTTTCTTTCTGAAAATCTTAGTATCTGTCGTACGCCCACTGGGTGTGTCGATTGAGATTCTGGATTGGTGGGGGCACGCTGAGTGCACCCACTGGGTGTAGTCCCCAAGGCTATGGTCGACTGCTGGCAGTGGACCATAGTCTTTATGTCTTGAGTTTTTTTTCTCATTACTATCCTCACTCGATCTGGTCGAATGGAATCATAAACCGGTGGGGGCACGCTGAGTGCACCCACTGGGTGTAGTCCCCGAGATTGTGGTCGACTGCTGGCAGTCGACTATGGTCTGAAGAACACACTCTCTCTTTTTTTGGTCGACTGACCGACTCTAAGTCTAGCTGATAGAACTAGTGGGGGCACGCTGAGTGCACCCACTGGGTGTAGTCCCCGAGACTACAGTTGAATATTTAGATTCGGCTGTAGTCTTAGAAATACTACGATTTTTCTCTTAGTCACTCAGAAGTGACCTATCTTTGACGTATGTCGATTGGTTTTTTGCAGAAATCTTGTGAGCTTGCAGCTCGTTATACTGAATTGGAGAACAAGCATATCCAACTCGAACTTGACCAGAAGCTTGTCCAGGAGAACTTCACGAAGGCGAAGGAGGAGGCAAAAGGTATGTTTGGTGAGAATCTTGACGACTGCCTTTGCTTCTTGTCCATCTCCGAGTCTGATCTTACTGTGATTTTACAGATAAACTGAGAGATTCTCTGAAGAAGAAGGATCTTGACCTCGCTGAGGCGCAGAAAGCAGCTTCCGAGAAGACCAGGCTCGCAGAAGAAAAGTTGGCTTCGATCAGCAAACTTGAAGAGGAAAACACTAATCTGAAAGCTGCTCTCGACGTGGCCAACCAGGAGGTCACTCGACTGAAGAATGATAAGATGGTCGTGAGTGACAAAGCTAGCAAACTGGTGGGAAAGAAGAATGATCTGGAGGCTTATCTGGGAGGACTCGCCAAGAAGCTATTCCTCATGCTTGAAGGTAACCCTTTGTATCTGACAGGCTTTTTAATTTTGGCCTCACCACCAAACTGTTGCCTTAACTTTGGGGTTGTGTCTACAGAGTTCTGCCAGAACTTTGAGGAGGAGACTGGTCGACTGGAGACGAGCCTAGATCCCATCAACTCTCCTGTGAAGGATGAAACTACCATCAACATGCTCCGACTCGAGTCTCGCATTGCTGCCGTTGTTGACTATCTTGCAAGGCTGAAGGTTGCGACGTCACACATCGACACGGCGCTCTGGCTAGGAGAAGCTCTTCAGAATGACCTTGAGTCCCTGATGACTCAACTGAACGAAGTTCCAAGTCGAGTGCAAGAATGGAAGAAGTCTTCTGCCAGGTGCGGTGCCGATGTTGCTCTATCTCTGGTCCGTGTTCACTGCAAGGATGCGCGAGAGGACAAGCTGGCAGCTCTCAAGGTGGCCAATACCAAGAAGCATGACTTCCGATCCTTCATGGAGACCTTCATCGCTGCTACCACTCGGATCGCAGATGGAATCGACCTGGACAAGTTCGTTGCGCCTTCCATCCCTCCCCAGGAGCGGTAAAAAACTTCTATGCTTGATGCTTTAAATTTGCATCGGAATGCCGAGTGGTTTTTGTAACCGACAAACTTTAACGGGCTTGGTGCCTGAGCACTTCTGGATCCGTAAGATGTTATCTGAACTTAGGTTTGCCGTTGAATATGTTTGCTTCTACCTTCGAACGATCATCATCCTTTGCTTGGAATATATACTAGTGTTTGTGATGCTCTTTTGCAGGTAGGGACGAAGCACAAATTGCAATCGACTTGTACTCGTCATGCTTAGGCGAGCGCTGGGCTGCAGCTAAGCCCCCGAGTGGGAGGTTTGCTCTCCACTCGATAGGATTTTCAAAAACTTAGGCGAGCACTGGGCTGCAGCTAAGCCCCCGAGTGGGAGGCTTGCTCACCACTCGGTAGGATTTTAAAAACTTAGGCGAGCACTGGGCTGCAGCTAAGCCCCCGAGTGGGAGGTTTGCTCACCACTCGGTAGGATTTCAGAAACTTAGGCGAGCACTAGGCTGCAGCTAAGCCCCCGAGTGGGAGGTTTGCTCTCCACTCGGTAGGATTTCAGAAACTTAGGCGAGCACCGGGCTGCAGCTAAGCCCCCGAGTGGGAGGTTTGCTCACCACTCGGTAGGATTTTAAAAACTTAGGCGGGCATTGGGCTGCAGCTAAGCCCCCGAGTGGGAGGTTTGCTCTCCACTCGGTAGGATTTCCATGGTGTACCTCCGAAGGAGAAGATAACAGTCGACCTGCGCTTCGTCCTCCTTGCGGAGTGCATGTTGTATTTGTGGCGTAGCTCGGAAGGAGAAGGGAGGAGTCAACCTGCGCCTCATCCTCCTTGCGGAGCGCATGTTGTATTTGTGGCGTAGCTCGGAAGGAGAAGGTAGCAGTCGACCTGCGCTTCGTCCTCCTTGCGGAGCGCACGTTGTATTTACGGTGTAGCTCGGAAGGAGAAGGCAGGAGTCGACCTGTGCCTCGTCCTCCTTGCAGAGCGCATGTTGTATTTGTGGCATAGCTCGGAAGGAGAAGATAGCAGTCGACCTGCGCTTCGTCCTCCTTGCGGAGCGCATGTTGTATTTTATACTTAGGCGAACACTAGGTTGCAGCTAAGCCCCCGAGTGGAAGGCTGGCTTACCACTCGGTAGGATTTTCAAAAACTTAGGTGAGCACTGGGATGCAGCTAAGCCCCCGAGTGGGAGGTTTGCTCTCCACTCGGTAGGATTTTGTTTAAACATAGGCGAGTACTTGGACTACAGCTAAGCCTCCTAGTGGAAGGCTGGCTTACCACTCGGTAGGATTTTGTTTAAACTTAGGCGAAACGGATTCGCAGCTAAGCCTCCGAGTGGAAGGCTGGCTTACCACTCGGTAGGATCTTCTTTTACAAACTTAGGCAAAGCGGATTCACAGCTAAGCCACCCGCTGGGGGACTGCTTTATTTGGACAAAAGTAACAATGATCACTGGGAAAATTATAAAACTATTATCTTTGATAAATAAACTACAGAAGTACTTTTATTACAACTGATCCGAGTGAATACTTAAGTATAAAAGGGGCGGAGCAGATCCGCATTCCAAGCTCGTGGCTCGTCAATCTGGCGATCGACGTTGTAAAGACGGTATGCTCCGTTGTGGAGAACTTTGGTAACAATGAAGGGGCCTTCCCAAGTAGGGGTGAGTTTGTGTGGCTTCTGTTGGTCCACTCGGAGGACCAAGTCTCCTTCTTGGAAGGCTCGGCTCTTCACATTTCTAGCGTAGAATCGATGCAAGTCTTGCTGATAGATGGTCGATCGGATCATGGCCATCTCTCTTTCTTCTTCTAGAAGGTCGACTGCATCCTGCCGGGCTTGTTTAGCTTCTGCTTCAGAGTAGAGCTCGACTCGCAGTGCATTGTGAAGTAGGTCACTTGGCAGAACCGCCTCAGCTCCGTAGACCAGAAAGAACGGAGTCCTCTCAGTCGACCGATTTGGAGTAGTCCTCAATCCCCAAAGAACTGATGGAAGTTCGTCGACCCACGCGCCTGTTGCGTGCTTGAGGTCGCGCATCAACCGGGGTTTCAGTCCTTTGAGAATTAGGCTGTTTGCTCTTTCTGCTTGTCCATTCGACTGGGGGTGGGCGACTGAAGCGTAGTCGACTCGTGTGCCTTGAGAAGCGCAGAAGGCTTTGAATTGATCGGAGTCGAAGTTTGACCCATTATCAGTGTTGATGCTATGAGGAACTCCATATCTCAATATTAATTCTCTGATGAAGCTGATGGCAGTGCCAGCATCAAGATTTTTAATGGGCTTGGCTTCGATCCACTTGGTGAACTTGTCGACTGCCACCAGTACATGGGTGAAGCCGCTCCTGCCAGTTCTCAGTGGTCCAAACCATATCTAACCCCAAAACAGCGAAAGGCCATACGATTGGGATGGTCTTCAAGGCTGAGGAGGGTTTGTGGGACATGTTGGAGTAGAACTGACATCCTTCACACTTGTTAACTATCTCTTTCGCCATTTCATTTGCTCTGGGCCAGTAAAACCCGCTCGGTATGCTTTAGCCACAATGGTCCGAGAGGATGCATGATGGCCACAGGTCCCCGAGTGGATGTCATTGAGAATCATTCGACCCTCTTCCGGTGTTATGCATTTCTGGCTGACTCCAGTCGCACTTTCTCTGTACAACTGTCCCCTCATGACGGTAAAGGCCTTGGATCGACGGACGATCTGCCGGGCCTCTTCTTCATCCTCTGGGAGCTCTTTCCTTAGACTATACGCAATGTAGGGCACTGTCCAGTCGGGAGTGATAACCAGAACTTCCATGATTAAGTCGACCACAGCTGGGACCTCGACTTCAGCCGGATCTATGGCACTTTTTGGCTGCGGGGCTTCTTCAATGAAAGGATCTTCTTGAACTGACTACGCGTGAACATGCTCCAAAAATACGCCACTGGGGATGGCTTCTCTTTTGGAACCTATCTTTGCCAAGTCATCGGCTGCTAGAATTTTCAGTCGGGGAACGTGATGGAGCTCTAATCCCTCGAATTTCTTCTCCAGCTTTCTGACTGCATTGCAGTAACCAGTCATGGCTGGGCTTCTGACGTCCCACTCCTTCATCACTTGGTTAACCACTAAATCTGAGTCGCCGTAAACCATGAGGCGACAGACGCCGAGTGAAATGGCCATACGCAACCCATACAAAAGCGCTTCGTATTCTGCTTCGTTGTTGGAAGAATCAAAGTGAATCTGGAGTACATATCTGAGCTTATCTCCTCATGGGGAAACCAACACTACCCCGACACCGGAACCATTCAGCATTTTAGATCCATCAAAGAACATAGTCCAATGCTCCGAGTGAACTTGAGTCGGTAACTGCTGTTCAGTCCACTCGGCGAGGAAATCTGCTATTGCTTGGGACTTGATAGCTTTCTTTGCCTCAAATCTGATATCTAGGGGAAGGAGTTCAATCGCCCATTTTGCCACTCGACCAGTCGCGTCTCTGTTGTGTAGAATCTCTGATAAGGGGGTGTCGCTGACGACTGTGATGGTATGGTCAGAGAAGTAGTGAGCAACTTTCTTCGTGGTCATATAAATCCCATATACGAGCTTCTGATGATGAGGGTATCTTTGCTTTGATGGGGTCAGGACTTCAGAAATGTAATACACTAGGCGCTGAACTTTGAAGGCTTTCCCTTCTTCTTCCTGCTCGACCGTAAGTACTGTACTGACGACTTGTCCTGTGGCTGCAATGTAAAGCAGCAAAGGCTCTTTGCTGATCGGGGCAGCAAGCACCGGCTGGGTGGAAAGCAGGGTTTTCAACTCTGCAAACGCTGCATCAGCTTCAGGAGTCCACTCGAACTTGTCTGACTTCTTCATCAGTCAGTAAAGAGGTAATGCCTTCTCACCGAGACAAGAGATGAATCGACTTAAAGCGGCCAAGCAACCAGCAAACTTCTGAACATCGTGCACACGCGCAGGTCATTTCATTCGGAGTATAGTGCCCACTTTCTCTGGGTTTGTGTCGATTCCTCGTTCAGAAACGAGAAAACCGAGTAACTTTCCACCAGGAACTCTGAATGTGCACTTGGATGGATTAAGCTTGATATCATACCTCCTGAGGTTGGCAAATGTTTCAGCGAGGTCAGTCAGTAGGTCGGAACCTTTCCGTGACTTGACCACAATGTCATCCATGTATGCTTCCACATTCCGACTGATTTGAGTGAGCAAACACTTCTGAATCATCCTCATGAACGTGGCTCCGGCATTCTTGAGGCCGAATGGCATGGTGACATAACAGAAGCACCCGAATGGGGTGATGAAAGTCGTTTTGATCTCATCGGGTCCAAACAGACGGATCTGATGGTACCCGGAATAAGCGTCTAAGAAAGATAGTCGCTCACATCCCGCAGTCGAGTCGACTATTTGGTCGATGCGGGGAAGAGGAAAATGATCTTTCGGGCAGGCCCGATTGATATGTTTAAAGTCAATGCACATGCAAAGTGACTTGTCTTTCTTGGGGACCATGACAACATTGGCGAGCCACTCGGAGTGGTAAATCTCTCGGATAAACTTTGCTGCTAAGAGGCGAGCCACCTCTTCGCCAATAGCCTTCCTTTTCTGGACGGTGGACCATCGCAGATGTTCCTTGACAGGTTTTGCCTTTGAATCGACTCGTAGAGGATGCTCAGCCAGCCCCCTGGGTACACCTGGCATGTCAGAAGGTTTCCATGCAAAGATGTCCCAGTTCCCACGGAGGAACTAGATGAGCGCTTCTTCCTATTTGGGTCAAGTGTTGTGGAGATGTGAGTCGGAGCAGCGTTGGGGTCGGTCGGGTGGATGTGAACTGGTTTTGTCTCACCGGACGACTGAAATGCTGATTCCGTAGCGGGCTTCTTGGCTCGTGACAAATCACTCGGATCTGCGTTCCTCTGGTGTTCCTGCCACTCTTCTGCCACCATCTGAGCATCGGCGATCTTTGAGCCTTTCTGGAAGCACTCTTCTGCCTTCTTGCGATTACCAGTAATAGTGATGACACATTTAGGGCCAGGCATCTTCAATTTGAGGTACACGTAGCATGGTCGAGCCATAAAACGTGCATAAGCTGGCCTGCCCAAAATAGCGTGGTAGGCACTCGGGAAGTCTACAACCTCAAATGTCATCTTTTCTTTGCGGAAGTTCTTGGAATCACCGAAAACTACATCGAGAGCAATCTGGCCGAGTGATGCGGCCTTCTTGCCAGGAATGACTCCATAGAAACTCATGTTGCTTATGCTGAGTCTGGACATCGGAATGCCCATCCCTTTCAGCATCTCAGCATACAGTATATTCAAACTACTGCCACCATCCATCAACACTTTAGTCAGTCGAGTGCCCTCAACAACTGGGTCGACCACCAGAGCTTGCCTCCCAGTGGTGGCTATGTGCGTCGGGTGATCAGACTGGTCAAATGTGATGGTTGTCTGAGACCACTTTAGATAATTGGGCGTTGCTGGAGCAACCATATTCACCTCTGGGTTTATAACTTTCAGTCGACTTTTGCTCTCAACGTCAGCAAAAATAACCAGAGTAGAATTGACCTAAGGGTATTCCTCGTCACTATCTCCCTTGTCCTCAACTTTGTCTGACTCCTTTTCTTTATCCTTGGGCTGTTTCCCCTGGAACTGCTGTATCAGAAGTCGACACTGTCGAGTGGTATGCTTCGGGTAAATGAAATTACCCTCTTCATCTTTCTTCGTGTGGATGTGACACGGCAGATCCATCACGTCATTTCCCTCTTTATCCTTCACTTTCTTGGGGTTCCAAGGTCCTTTGGGCTTTCCTTTGAACTTTCCTTGAGTCACGGCTAAGGTTTCTCCAGGAGCAGCTGGCTCGGCTTTCCGCTTTTGCTTTCGACTGGAGTTCCCTCCTTCGGTTTCCTAGGCGACTGACTTGTGTTTGGCGCTCCGGAGCCGATCCTCTTCCTCACCATTGGCATATTTGGTGGCTATCTCCATCATTCAACTCAGAGACATGTCTCCGGTTCGACCAAATTTCAGGCTTAGCTCTCTGTACTTTACGCCGTCCTTGAAAGCGCAGACTACCTGGTGATCAGATACATTCTCCACCGTGTGATGCAACGTGATCCATCTCCGGATGTAATCTCTCAGAGTCTCATTCGACTTCTGCACACAAGATTGCAACTCTGTCAGTCCTGCTGGTCACTTGCACGTTCCTTCGAACGTTCCGACAAACACTCGGGAGAGGTCCTCCCATGTGTAAATGCTGCTGGGTGTCAACTGATTCAGCCATGCTCTGGCTGACCCTTCCAACATAAGAGGAAGATGCTTCATGGCCACCTCGTCATTTTTGCCGCCGATCTGGACAGCCACTCGGTAGTCTTCAAGCCAAGTATCGGTCTTAGACTCACCGTTGAACTTGCTGACTCCAGTCGCCAACCTGAAGTTGGGAGGAATCACTACGGCTCGGATGGCTCTGCTGAAACACTCTGGTCCGGAGACATGCACTCGGCTGCAGGTGGGCATATCTCTGTCGTTGCCCTCTCTGTGAGCTCTATTCCGGTCGACCAGACCTTGAACGATGATGGATCTCGCATCAAAGCCTGGTTCCCTGGGGTCGACTAGGATTCTTCGTCCGCCACTGTGCTGGCGCCTATCATCCTGCTGTCGAGGCACATAAGATCCAACCCTTGGAGGAGGAGTGGGCGCTCAATGTCGATCGTTGCGATCTAACCGGTGATCATACTGCTCATGGTTCCTGTACTGATCATGCCGGTCACCACGCCCTTCACGCCTCCGGGGCGATCTAGGGTTATGAGCCGACTGGACCGTATTCGCTGCCACGGATCTGCTGTGAATCCTGTTCCGCGACTGCGATACAGCTGAATTCTGATCTCCTACTGCCCGGAGCAAATCTCTGATCTACATCAAGCCTCTGCCAGCCTCTGACTGGGAAGGCTGAATTGACTCTGCTATACGGGCTGCAGCTGCTAAATTCTGAATCGGAGTTCGGTATACCTGAGTCGGAGGTGGGAAGAGCTGACATCGACTGGATTCAGTGACTCATTGTCGCGCATGCTCGTCGAGTGCTTGCTGAAGGTTCTCCAGTCGAGTGCGCTCAGCCAGGTTGGCGAAGTGCGCGTCCTCCAAGGTGCGAGCCTCAGGGGTTTCTCCAATGATAGGAGTATGAAGGGCATCCATGTTCCGGCGGCGAAGTTCTTCCCTCTGCAGCGAATTGAGGGGCTCGGGAAGGTATTCCTCATGAGGATGCGACGGATCGCCTCCGCCGTTACCTCCCTCAGCGCCAGAAAAACCGGGGGGGGCCGTGTGGTCCATTAACCATCAGGACCTCCACCGCTAGATCACTGCTGTCGCACTCGGATGCAGTCTCTGTGGAGCCAGTCGACAGGTCGAACATGCCGTAGAGAGATACGTCGGTCTTGATTGCCGCAACTTGGGCGACGGTCGACTGGCGAACCACCGCGTGCCTCACCCACCGCTGAAGCCTCGACCGACCGGAGCGCTTGTGTCGGCGGGAAGCTGGGAGGGAGGATGACATAAAAACTGGTCGATAGTGGGTCGACGGTTGCCGCAGGAGGACACCGCGGATGCACGCGCGAAAGTGCGTCGCTCCACGGACTGGGAGCGCGTCGACATCGAGCGGAGCCTCCTGAAGCCAGGCAGAGTCATCGGTGATGAACGTGAGCACGCCGAGACGGATCTCGCAGCCCTCGACCAAAACTCCGCCTGAAACCATGACGAAGGCGATCGGAAAAATTGCAACTTCTGCAATAAATCGCTAAGACACCTGCTCCAAGGTGGACGCCAACTGTCGTGGTTCTAAGTCTGACAGTAGTGTAGGGGGTACTAAAGGAGAGGCAAGATCCTAGATATGGAGTAGTTGTTCACGCAAGTGTTTTACGAGTTCAGGCCCTTCTCAGAGGAAGTAACAGCCCTACGTCTCGGTGCCCGGAGGCAGTCGACTGGATTATATGTGTGAGAGTTACAGGGGTGCGAACCCTTCTGCCAGTGGAGGGGGTGGCTTATATAGAGGATGCCAAGACCCCAGCCAGCCCACGTAGCGGAGGGTTTAAAGTACATTAAGGCCTGGCATTACTGGTAACGCCTTACATAAAGTGTCATCATTACCATAAAGACTACTTAATTACAGTCCGTTTGGATAAAGAGTAGATCTTGAACTCCTGGTGGTCGAGTGAGTCTTCATGGTCGAGTGTCTTCAAGTTCGTCGAGTGTCTTCCAGTCCGTCGAGTGGAGTCCCTCTAGGTCGACTGGAAGACGACTTCTTCTAAATATGTCCTCGGGGAGGGTACCTTGGACAGGTCCATGACCCTACCCCAGGAACATGACTTCATCATTGGGCGCGCCCTCCTGCCTCGTGGCCGCCTCATTGCATCTCCGACTTCATCTCCAAGTCTTCTAGTTTCCTTTCGGTCCAAGAAAGATCATCAGAAGGTTTCATTCTGTTTGGAATCCGTTTGGTATTCCTTTTCAGCGAAACTCTAAAATAGGCAAAAAAACAGAAACTGGCACTGGGCCCTCGGTTAATAGGTTAGTCCCAAAAATAATATAAAATAGCATATAAATGCCTATTAAATATCCAAAATAGAAAATATAAAATAGCCCACCTAGGTGCCCCCTCGGGTACCTCTTGGCTCCGGAAATTCTCTTTATTGATATAAAAATCCTTGCAAAGTTTCGTTCCATTCCGAGAACTTTTATTTCTGCACAAAAATAACACCATGGTAGTTCTGCTGAAAACAGCATCAGTCCGGGGTTAGTTTCATTCAAATCATGCAAATTACAGTCCAAAACAAGAGGAAAAGCGTTAGGAAAAGTAGATACATTGGAGACGTATCATCCTCCAATAGCTGGGTCAACCACCAAAGCCTCCCGCTGATAACCCACAAGTATAGGGGATCGCAACAGTTTTCGAGGGTAGAGTATTCAACCTAAATTTATTGATTCGACACAAGGGGAGCCAAAGAATACTCTCAAGTATTAGCAGTTGAGTTGTCAATTCAACCACACCTGGATAACTTAATATCTACAACAAAGTATTTAGTAGCAAAGTAGTATAGAAGTAACGGTAATAGTGGCAAAAGTAACAGTAGCAGTTTTGTAGTAATTGTAGCAGTGGCAACGGTAAAGTAACTAAGAAAAGAGCAATATGTGAAAAGCTCGTAGGCATTGGATCAGTGATGGATAATTATGTCGGATGCAATTCCTCATGCAACAATTATAACATAGGGTGACACAGAACTAGCTCCAGTTCATCAATGTAATGTAGGCATGTATTCCAAATATAGTCATACGTGCTTATGGAAAAGAACTTGCATGACATCTTTTGTCCTACCCTCCCGTGGCAGCGGGGTCCTATTGGAAACTAAGGGATATTAAGGCCTCCTTTTAATAGAGTACCAGACCAAAGCATTAACACTTAATGAATACATGAACTCCTCAAACTACGGTCATCACCGGTAAGTATCCCGATTATTGTCACTTCGGGGTTAATGGATCATAACACATAATAGGTGACTATAGACTTGCAAGATAGGATCTGGAACTCACATATATTCATGAAAACATAATAGGTTCAGATCTGAAATCATGGCACTCGGGCCCTAGTGAAAAGCATTAAGCATATCAAAGTCATGGCAACATCAATCTCAGAACATAGTGGATACTAGGGATCAAACCCTAACAAAACCAACTCGATTACATGGTAAATCTCATCCAACCCATCACCATCCAGCAAGCCTACGATGGTATTACTCACGCACAGCGGTGAGTTTCATGAAATTGGTGATGGAGGATGGTTGATGATGACGACGGCGACGGATTCCCCTCTCCAGAGCCCCGAACGGACTCCAGATCAGCCCTCCCAAGAGAGTTTAGGGCTTGGCGGCAGCTTCGTATCGTAAAACATGATGAATCCTTCTCTCTGATATTTTTCTCCCCGAACGTGAATATATGGAGTTGGAGTTGAGGTCGATGGAGCTCCAGGCGACCCAAGAAGCAGGGGGCGCGCCCTAGGGGGGGCACCCTCGTGGACAGGGTGTGGGCACCGTGGTGTTGATTCTTTTGCCAATATTTTTTATTAATTCCAAAAAGTTGCTCCATGGATTTTCAGGTCATTCCGAGAACTTTTGTTTCTGCACAAAAATAACACCATGGCAATTCTGCTGAAAACAGCGTCAGTCCGGGTTAGTTCCATTCAAATCATGCGAGTTAGAGTCCAAAACAAGGGCAAAAGTGTTTGGAAAAGTAGATACGATAGAGACGTATCAACTCCCCCAAGCGTAAACCTTTGCTTGTCCTCAAGCAATTTAGTTGACAAACTGAAAGTGATAAAGAAAAACTTCTACAAACTCTGTTTGCTCTGGTTGTTGCAAATATGTAAAGCCAGCATTCAAGTTTTCAGAAAAGATTATGAACTAACCATATTCACAATAACACTTAGGTCTCATGTTTACTCATAGCAATGGCATAATCAACTAGCGAGCAATAATGATAAATCTCGGATGACAACACTTTCTCAAAACAATCATAATATGATATAACAAGATGGTACCTCGCTAGCCCTTTCTGAGACCGCAAAACATAAATGCAGAGCACCTTTGAAGATCAAGGACTGACTAGACATTGTAATTCATGGTAAAAGAGATCCAGTCATAGTCATACTCAATATAAATTAATAGTAATGCATGTAAATGACAACGGTGCTCTCCAGCGGATGCTTTTTAATAAGAGGGTGATGACTCAACATAAAAGTAAATAGATAGGCCCTTCGCATAGGGAAGCAGGGATTTGTAGAGGTGCCAGAGCTCGATTTTGAAATAGAGATAAATAATATTTTGAGTGGCATACTTTCATTGTCAACATAACAACCAAGAGATCTCGATATCTTCCATGCTACACACATTATAGGCGGTTTCCAAACAGAATGGTAAAGTTTATACTCCCCCTCCACGAACAATCATCAATCCATGGCTTGCCCAAAACAACGGGTTCCTCCAACTAACAATAATCCTGGGGGAGTTTTGTATGCAATTATTTTGATTTGATTTGAGCATGGGACTGGGCATCCTGGTGACCAGCCATTTTCTCGTGAGTGAGGAGCGGAGTCCACTCCTCTTGAGAATAACCCGCCTAGCATGGAAGATACAGACAACCCTAATTGATGCATGACCTATTCGAGCATGCAAAACAGAATTTCATTTGAAGGTTTGGAGTTTGGCACATACAAATTTACTTGGAACGGCAGGTAGATACCGCATATAGGAAGGTGTGGTGGACTCATATGGAATAACTTTGGGGTTTATGGAAGTGGATGCACAAGCAGTATTCCCGCTTAGTACCAGTGAAGGCTAGAAAGAGACTGGGAAGCGACCAACTAGAGAGCGACAACAGTCATGAACATGCATTAAAATTACTCAACACTAAGTGCAATCATGAGTAGGATATAATCCACCATGAACATAAATATCGTGGAGGCTATGTTGATTTTGTTTCAACTACATGCGTGAACATGTGCCAAGTCAAGTCACTCAAATCGTTCAAAGGAGGATACCACCCTATCACACCACATCACAACTACTTTAATAGCATGTTGGCACGCAATGTAAACCATTATAAACTCCTAGCTAATTAAGCATGGCATAAGCAACTATAATCTCTAATTGTCATTGCAAACATGTTTATTCATAATAGGCTAAATCAGGAACAATGAACTAATCATATTTACAAAAACAAGATAGGTCCAGTTCATACCACCTTCTCTCATCTCAATCATTTCATCATATATCGTCATTATTACCTTTCACTCGCACGACCGAACGGTGTGGATAATAATAATAGTGCACGTGCATTGGACTAAGCTGGAATCTGCAAGCATTCATTTCAAGGGAGAAGACAAGGTAATGTGGGCTCTTGGTTAAATCAACAATAATGCAAATGAGAGCCACTCAACATTTTCATCACGGTCTTCTCCTCTCGACCCCCAAAGAAAAGAAAAGAAATAAAACTATTTACACAGGAAAGCTCCCAACAAGCAAAAGAAGAACAAGAAATCTTTTTGGGTATTTCTTTTAATTACTACTACTACAGGCATGGAAAGTAAACTAGCTAAAAGCTATAACTAATTTTTTTGGTTTTTCTTAAGGTTATTCAAACACACAAGAAGAAAGCAAGAAAAGAAAAATAAACTAGCATGGATAGTACAATGAAAAAGTATGAGCACCGACAACTAGAATAAGTGTGTGAACATGAAAGTAATGTCGGTGAGAAATATGTACCCCCCCCCCCCCAAGCTTAGGCTTTTGGCCTAAGATGGTCTATGCCCATGGATTAAAGCTACTCTCTCCGGTGTACTGAGGAGTATCATCCGAGTGCCACTAGCTGGCGATCTCCTCCAGATCCCACTAATAAAAAGACTATCGATAAGGGTCAGGTGGTGGTTCCGGCTCAGGCTCTGGAGCTGGTGTCTGGCTCCGGTATGCGTGAACAGCCTCCAGCAAGATGAGGTACGTGCCTGAAGATAAGTCAAACAAAGAGGGTGCAGGCATAAGTGGAGGGGGGCCACCAGGGGTCCACGAGGCAGGGGGCACGCCCTGGACCCTCGTGGCCAAGTGTTGGCTCCCCCTGATGTGTTCTCGGTGCCAGATATTCTCAAATATTCTAGGAAAAATCATATTTCATTTTCAGGGCATTTGGAGAACTTTTATTTTCGGGGTATTTTTTTATTGCATGGATAAATCAAAAAACAGACGGAAAATACTATTTTTGCTTTATTTGATCTAAATAACAGAAAGTAAAAGGAGGGTACAGAAGGTTGTGCTTTCTAATTTCATTCATCTCATGCTCATCAAAAGGAATCCACTAACAAGGTTGATCAATTCTTGTTAACAAACTCATTCCCAATACATGGAACCGAAGAAATTTTGAATAACACTAGGTTACCTCAACGGGGATATGTACATCTCCAATAATAAGAATATCATATTTCTTCTTGACAGTAGGAAGAGGGAATTCAAAACCTCCAATAACAATCGATGGAATTTTTCCAATAGAATTGATACTGTGAACTTGAGGTTGCTTCATCGGAAAATGTACCGTATGCTCATTACCATTAACATGAAAACTGACATTGGCTTTGTTGCAATCAATAACATCCCCTGCAGTATTCAAAAAGGATCTACCAAGGATAATCGACATGCTATCGTCCTCGGGAATATCAAGAATAACAAAGTCCGTTAAAATAGTAACGTTTGCAACCACAACAGGCACATCCTCACAAATACCGACAGGTATAGCAGTTGATGTCGGATGTTGGGTTTCGGCAGACCCTTAAGGTTCGATCTCTGGGGTGCGCACGAAGATCTTTCCCCTACCGACCTATGTCCGATCGCCTCGTGAGAATCTAAGCTAAACGATGAACAACACAAGGGACACGAGATTTATACTAGTTCGGGCCACCGTTGTGGTGTAATACCCTACTCCAGTGTGTGGTGTGGTGGATTGCCTCAGGGGCTGATGATGAACAGTACAAGGGATGAACAGCCTCGCGAGAGGTGTTCTTGAGCTGGTGCGACGAACTGCTTGGGTGAGTTCGATCGCCCCTCGGTCTAATGAGCACTCTCTCAGATGCCCTCTATTGTGTGGTGGCTAGGCCTATTTATAGAGACCCTGGTCCTCTTCCCAAATATTGAGAGGGAAGGGCGCCAACAATGGCCATTTTGAAGGGGAACATCCAGTACAAGTTATCCTGACTAAAGTTGGTCTTCGACTGCCAAAGGCACTGGCGATGACGCCGTCTTGGGCTCCACGGTTGCCTCCATCCTGTCGCTCTGCTAGTCTTGGTCTTGTTGCACTAAACTGGCAACCTTTGCCTGATGCCTTGGTACTCCACGCCTGTGCTTGCCCCCTTTGCACCAAAGAGGAAACAAGGACGCTGCGCAGGCTGGCGCCTGCCTGGTCTCGACTCTCAATCATCATGGCTTGCGTCATGAGCACCTCGCGAGGTACCCCGCCTTGATCTTTCCGCCTCCTCGCGAGCCTTCCTGGCAAGGCCGTTCCTGATGAAGCCTTGCATCGTCCGCCCCGCGAGGCTTGGCCCCTCGCGAAGGTCTTGAGTCTTGTGCTGATGAAGATGGGCCGTACTGGGCCACCACTTGAGCCACGCCGCAGGCCACAGGCAGGCAAGTCTGGGGACCCCCGTTCCCAGAACGCCGATAGTAGACCCCGGGCCCAAGGCGCGCTCGGACTTGGCTTAGCGGAGAAGCGAAGGGGCAAGTGCGGAGCACCGCGGACCCCATCAGCTAACGGCCTTGGGCGCCGCGTGGCGGTTGATTGGACGTGGGCGTCTCCGCTTCCCCACGCTGCCTTGGCAACTGCTCGAATTGACAAGTCCCTGCATGCACAAAATGGGTCATGCTTACGTGAGATCGTGGTGGCCTACGATTGGCCTCCTCCGGACTATAAGTACGGACGGGCGAGAGCCCCCGTAGTCCATCCCCTTCTTCACTCCTTCCTCTTCTTCCCCGACCTTGCTCCTCCTTCGCCAATGGTGCCGATCCACCAGTTTTTTTGTGAAAGAGAAGGGAAAGGCCCCCCGGGAGGGTCCTGACCCGCTTCTGCCATAGAAACGGCCTGTTCCCGGCCGCTGCGACGCGGTCACCTGGCAGGGGACGTCGCGGCCCTGGTACGAGAGGCTGCCGCCTGGGTTCCCGTTGCCCTTGTACGCCTGAATCGAGGGCCCTGGAGAAGAAGGCGCTGATCGACACAGACGCCGTCGCCGGCGATGCCGGCGAGTCACGGTGGTGCGCGTCGTCACCCCTGGAGTCCATGTCGAGAGCTCTTCTCGCGATCTTGTGCTTCACGCCGCAATGCCTCCACGCTCTTGGATTCGTCTTCCTCCCTCCTTCGCTTTCGAGATGCCGCCGAGCAGGTCTCTGGAGCTCTGGCTGCAGCATGCTGACTACAGCACCATTGCGACCGCAGCAGAGGTCGCGGTCGTCGCTCCGGGCAAGGTCTACATGACCCGGGGCTGGGGCGAGATCGCCCGGGTCTGCCACACAAGGGGTGCCCTCGTAATTCATCTTGAATACAATGGCGCCTCCTTGATGTTCTTGAAGGTCTTCGACGCGGAAGGATGCCGGCTGGAGTGCTGCCCCAAGGAAAGCGACCGGGTCACTGATGTGGCGAGGGCCAGGCCCGCCAATCGCTTCCCCAGCAGCTCCTCAGGCAGCAGCGGAGGAGCCGGAGAATCCAGCGACTCCCCCGAGCTTCATGTGACCCCGGAGACGAGCGACGACAGCTATGAGCCCCCGAGCTCGCGTCGCGCTCGGAGCAGGGCGGCTGCACCTGGCCGCCGACGCCACTGATCTGGATGGGGTTGGCATCGGCACCTGTCGGTCCACTGTTGTTGATGGTGTCTTCTGTGGAGGCGCGCGTAGTTAGCGTTCCTTAGGATTGGCACCTTTTGTTCCCTACGAGGAATCGAGGTAACACCCCGTGGGGGTATGTAAGGCGCCTGCCATGTCTTTTGTGAATATGATATCCTTATTATGAATCAATGCAAGATGCATGCCCTGTCCCGGCTTGGTTTCCCCTTTCCTCCCTCACGAGGACTTGGTGCTCTATGCTGACAGGTCCCGGTCCCCAGGCAGGCTTCAGCCGTCGCTGGTATGCCAGGTCGCGATGCCGTGGTCAAGGCCAGGAGGTGAGCGGCCCGAGGTCCAGTAAGAGCCCCTGAGTCGCGATGCTCAGGAGGTCCCCTTTAGCGCTCAAGCAGCCTCCGCTGGGAGAGAAAGGAAGGCAACGTCACCGTGACAGACCTGCACTAGGCAGGGGCTTAGCGCCGCGTTGATTTAGCTTTCTCTGAAATGTGACTTATCTCATGAGTTTGGAGTAATCCTTCGGTGAGGTGCCGGGCCTGCGCGCTGACAGCTGGGGTGTCGCTAGGTTGGATCCTCGTGAGCTTCTCCCCTCTTCCCCGCACTCTCATTTATGCTCTACGTCCTCAGGTCCTGGCCCTCGAGCGAGCTCAGCCGCCGCTGGTATGACAGGTCGCGATGCCGTGGGTCAAGGCCAGGGGGTGAGGGCTGGAGAGCCAGTAAGAGCCCATGAGTCGCGATGCTCAGGCGCCCCCCTTTTAGCGTGCAAGCGCTTTGCATGAGAGTGGAGAGGCTCGCGGTAGGCTGGTATCGTTGTAGGGCGAGTGTCGGAGTAGCTGACGATGCGAGGCGAAGAAGCCAATCCTCACGAGCCCTCGGGGCTCTGAGCCTAGGGAGGCTCGCGAGGTCCGGGCGGCTCGACGAGGTCCATCTCCACTTCCTCTAGGAGCGCGCGATGATTGGCCACCTGAGCTTCCAGAATGCTTCTCATCAGGCGCTGGTGGGTTGCAGCCGCGTTCAGCAGGCCGAAGGGCATGCGAACATAGCTGTTCAGTGGGCCCGCGCAGCGCCCCACGCGCGAAGGCCAGAAGCACTCCTGAGACGTGATACGTCTCCAACGTATCTATAATTTTTGATTGTTCCATGCTATTATATTACCCCTTTTGGATGTTTATGGGCTTTATTTTACACATTTATATCATTTTTGGGACTAACCTACTAACTGGAGGCCCAGCCCGTATTGCTGTTTTTTTGCCTATTTCAGTATTTCGAAGAAAAGGAATATCAAATGGAGTCCAAACGGAATGAAACCTTCGGAGGCATGATTTTTGGAATGAACGTGATCCAGAGGACTTGGAGTGCAAGTCAAGAAGCGGCCGAGGACTCCACGAAATAGGAGGGCGCCCCCCCCCCTATAGGGCGCGCCCCTTGTCTCGTGGGCCCCTCGGGCGGCCACCAACGTACTTCTTCCTCCTATATAATCCTAGGTACCCCGAAAACATCCAGGGAGCACCCAAAACACAATTACACCACCGTAACCTTCTGTATCCGCGAGATCTCATCTTGGAGCCTTCGTCGGTGCTCCGCCGGAGGGGGAATCGACCATGGAGGGCTTCTACATCAACACCATTGCCCTTCCGATGAGTTGTGAGTAGTTTAGCATAGACCTTCGGGTCCATAGTTATTAGCTAGATGGCTTCTTCTCTCTTTTTGGATCTCAATACAATGTTCTCCCCCTCTCTTGTGGAGATCTATTCGATGTAATCTCTTTTTGCGGTGTGTTTGTCGAGATCCGATGAATTGTGGGTTTATGATCAAGTTTATCTATGAATAATATTTGAATCTTCTCTGAATTCTTTTATGTATGATTGAGTTATCTTTGCAAGTCTCTTCGAATTATCAGTTTGGTTTGGCCTACTAGATTGATCTTTCTTGCCATGGGAGAAGTGCTTAGCTTTGGGTTCAATCTTCCGGTGTCCTTACCCAGTGACAGAAAGGGTTGCAAGGCACGTATTGTATTGTTGCCATTGAGGATAACAAGATGGGGTTTATATTATATTGTTTGAGTTTATCCCTCTACATCATGTCATCTTGCTTAATGCGTTACATTGTTCTTATGAACTTAATACTCTAGATGCAGGCAGGAGTCGGTCGATGTGTGGAGTAATAGTAGTAGATGCAGGCAGGAGTCGGTCTACTTGTTGCGGACGTGATGCATATATACATGATCATGCCTAGATAATCTCATAATTATTCTCTTTTCTATCAATTGCTGACAGTAATTTGTTCACCCACCGTAATGCTTATGCTATTTCGAGAGAAGCCTCTAGTGAAACCTATGGGCCCCGGGTCTATCTCTTATCATATTTGCTTCCAATCTACTTTCATTTGCATCTTTACTTTTTGCATCTATATTATAAAATGCCAAAAATATATTTATCTTATCATACTATCTTTATTAGATCTCACTTTCGCAAGTGGTCGTGAAGGGATTGACAACCCCTTTATTGCGTTGGTTGCGAGTTCTTTGTTTGTTTGTGTAGGTGCATGGGACTTTTGAGGAGCCTCCTACTGGATTGATACCTTGGTTCTCAAAAACTGAGGGAAATACTTATGCTACTATTACTTCATCACCCTTTCCTCTTCAAGGAAAACCAACGCAAGCTCAAGACGTAGCAAGAAGGAGTTCTGGCGCCCTTGCCGGGGAGGTCTTCTCTCAAGTCAAGACATGCCAAGTACCCATCACAAACTCATCTCCCTCGCATTTACATTATTTGCCATTTGCCTCTCGTGTTCCTCTCCCACACTTCACCTTTGCCATTTTATTCGCCCTCTCTTTCCCAATCTCCTCCTCTCTCTCTTTTTTGCTTGCCTTTTTTTCATTTGATCGTGTGTTGGTTCGTTTGCCTCGTCGTTATGGCTAGTTCCTTATCTGCTCCTATGTCTCCCGAGTGTGAAGTTCTTCACTTCAAGCAAAGGCAAGGAGAGAACTTAAAAGATGGTTGGTATAGGATGATGGAATCTTATCGCAAGTGCACCCTTGAGGTGAACTTTAGAATTCTTCTTCGCAATTTTTATGTTGGGCTAAATATGACACATAGACAACTCTTCGATTGCATTGCCAAGGGAAATTTTATCGAAATTGATCCTAGTATTGCTCATGAAATTATTGAGGGAATAGTGGGAACACTACCTCAAAAGGGAGGATCACATCCTACCCATGAAGAAACACAAGTGTTTGGAAAAAATTGTGAAGTAACAAAAATTTTACAAAAGTCTCTTGAGCCTCTTAAAAGTGTTAGCGGAAATCTTCACCGTATGAATATGTTTATTACTCTTTGCAATAAGCGGTTGGATTCTTTAGATCTAAAAATTTCTGAGTATGAAGGGAAACGGAAAGAACCTCCCGAATTCGAGCATGACTCCGCAAAAAAAACTGAAAATTAAGGACGGCACTACTTAGATATATCTTCGCTTTTATGCCTAGCTAGGGGCGTTAAACGATAGCGCTAGTTGGGAGGCAACCCAATTTTCTTTGTGTTTTTTATTTTTGCTCCTGTTTAGTAATAAATCTTGCATCTACCTTCTGTTTAGATGTGTTTTTATCTTTTAATTAGTGTTTGTGCCAAGTAGAACCGATAGGATAACCTATGATGATAGTTGATTTGATTCTGCTGAAAAACAGAAACTTTGCGCGCACAAATTTAATTTTGTTAAATCACAGAAACGTACTTTTGCCTTGATTCTTTTTGCTGCTCATCAATAGAAAAAATTTCCAGGACTTCCTATTTTTGTAGTATTTTTAGAGTTCCAGAAGTTTGCGTTAGTTACAGATTGCTACAGACTGTTCTGCTTTTGACAGATTCTGTTTTTCGTGTGTTGTTTGCTTATTTTGATGCATCTATGGCTAGTAAAATAGTCTATAAACCATAGATAAGTTGGAATACAGTATATTTAACACCAAAATAAATAAAGAATGAGTTCATTACAGTACCTTATGTGGTGGTTTTGTTTTCTTTCACTAACGGGGCTTATAAGATTTCCTGTTGAGTTTTGTGTTGTGAAGTTTTCAAGTTTTGGGTAAAGCTTTTACAGACTATGGAATAAGGAGTAGCAAGAGCCTAAGCTTGGGGATGCCCAAGGCACCCCAAGATATTCAAGAATAGCCAAAAGCCTAAGCTTGGGGATGCCTCGGGAAGGCATCCCCTCTTTCGTCTTCGTTCATTGGTAACTTTACTTGGAGCTATATTTTTATTCGCCACATGATATGTGTTTTGCTTGGAGCGTCGTGTATTATATTAGTATTTGCTTTTTAGTTTACCACAATAATCCTTGCTGTACACACCTTTTGGGAGAAGCCTATTTTATTATAATTTATTAGAATACTCTATGTGCTTCACTTATAACTTTTTGAGCTGGATAGTTTTTGCTCTAGTGCTTCACTTATATCTTTTAGAGCACGACGATGGCTTGATTTTATAGAAATTGCTAGTCTCTCATGCTTCACTTATATTATTTTGAGAGTCTTTTAGAATAGCATGGTATTTGCTATGGTTACAAAATTGGTCCTAGAATGGTAGGCATCCAAGTTGGGTATAATAAAAACTATCATAGAAAGTGAATTGGATGCTATGGTCAATTTGATACTTGATAATTGTTTTGAGATATGGAGATAGTGATATTAAAGTCATGCTAGTTGGGTGATTATGAATTTAAAGAATGCTTGTGTTGAAGTTAGCAAATCCCGTAACATGCACGTATGGTTAAAGTTGTGTAACAAACTTGAAACATGAAGTGTACCTGACTTGTGCATCCTTATGAGCAGCGGTCGGGGATGAGCGATGCTCTTTTCCTACCAATCTATCCCCCTAGGAGCATGCGCGTAGTACTTGATTTTTGATGACTTCTAAATTTTTGCAATAAGTATATGAGTTCTTTTGACTAAAGTTGAGTCCATGGATTATACGCACTTTTACCTTTCCACCATTGCTAGCCTCTTTGGTACCGTGCATTGCCCTTTCTCATCTTGAGAGTTGGTGCAAACTTCGCCGGTGCATCCAAATCCCGTGATACGATACGCTCTATCACACATAAACCTCCTTATATCTTCCTCGAAACACCCACCATACCTACCTATTATGGCATTTCCATAGCCATTCCGAGATATATTGCCATGCAACTTTCCACCGTTTCGTTTATCATCATCATGACATACATTACTTTTGTCATATTGCCATTGCATGATCATGTAGTTGACATCGTATTTGTGGCAAAGCCACCATGCATTATTTTTCATACATGTCACTCTTGATTCATTGCACCATCCCGGTACACCGCCGGAGGCATTCATGTAGAGTCATATCTTGCTCTAGTTTCGAGTTGTAATTCATATGTTGTAATCAATGAAAGTGTGATGATCATCATTATTAGAACATTGCCCAAAAAGAAAAAAAGAAAGAAGAAAAAAAGGCCAAAAGAAAAAAAAAGGCCCAAAAAAGAAAAAAAAAGAAAAAAAGGGAAAATAAATAAAAAGGGCAATGTTACTATCTCTTTTTCCACACTTGTGCTTCAAAGTAGCACCTTGTTCTTCATGTAGTGAGTCTCATATATTGTGCTTCAAAGTAGCACCATGTTTTTCATTTAGTGAGTCTCATAGATTGTATTTTTCATACTAGTGGGAATTTTTCATTATAGAACTTGGCTTGTATATTCCTACGATGGGCTTCCTCAAATGCCCTAGGTCTTCGTTAGCAAGCAAGTTGGATGCACACCCACTAGTTTTCTTTTGTTGAGCATTCATTTATAGCTCTAGTGCATCCGTTGCATGGCAACTCCTCATGTTGACATCAATTGATGGGCATCTCCATAGCCCGTTGATTATCCTCATCAATGTGAGACTTTCTCCTTTTTTGTCTTCTCCACACAATCCCCATCATCATATTCTATTCCACCCATAGTGCTATATCCATGGCTCACACTCATGTATTATGTGAAAGTTGAAAAAGTTTGAGATTATTTAAGTATGAAACAATTGCTTGGGTTGTCATCGGGGGTATAGAAGTTGTGAACATCTTTGTGTGACGAAAATGAAGCATAGCCTAACTATATGATTTGTAGGGATGAACTTTCTTTTGCCATGTTATTTTGAGAAGACATGAATACTTTGATTAGTATGCTTGAAGTGTTACTATTTCTTTTATCAATATGAACTTTTATTTTGAATCATTTGGATCTGAACATTCATGCCACAATAAAGAAAATTACATTAAGAATTATGCTAGGTAGCATTCCATATCAAAAATTCTTTTTTTTATCATTTACCTACTCGAGGACGAGCAGGAATTAAGCTTGGGGATGCTTGATACGTCTCCAACGTATCTATAATTTTTATTGTTCCATGCTATTATATTACCCCTTTTCGACATTTATGGGCTTTATTTGACACATTTATATCATTTTTGGGACTAACCTACTAACTGGAGGCCCAGCCCGTATTGCTGTTTTTTTGCCTATTTCAGTATTTCGAAGAAAAGAAATATCAAATGGAGTCCAAATGGAATGAAACCTTCGGAGGCGTGATTTTTGGAACGAACGTGATCCAGAGGATTTGGAGTGCAAGTCAAGAAGTAGCCGAGGACTCCACGAGATAGGAGCCCCCCCATAGGGCACGCCCCCTGTCTCGTGGGCCCCTCAGGCGGCCACCGATGTACTTATTCCTCCTATATAATCCTAGGTACCCCGAAAACATCCAGGGAGCACCCGAAACACAATTTCCACCGCCGTAACCTTCTGTATCCACGAGATCTCATCTTGGAGCCTTCGTCGGCGCTCCGCCGGAGGGGGAATTGACCATGGAGGGCTTCTACATCAACACCATTGCCCTTCCGATGAGTTGTGAGTAGTTTACCACAGACCTTCGGGTCCATAGTTATTAGCTAGATGGCTTCTTCTCTCTTTTTGGATCTCAATACAATGTTCTCCCCCTCTCTTGTGGAGATCTATTCGATGTAATCTCTTTTTGCGGTGTGTTTGTCGAGATCCGATGAATTGTGGGTTTATGATCAAGTTTATCTATGAATAATATTTGAATCTTCTCTGAATTCTTTTATGTATGATTGAGTTATCTTTGCAAGTCTCTTCGAATTATCAGTTTGGTTTGGCCTACTAGATTGATCTTTCTTGCCATGGGAGAAGTGCTTAGCTTTGGGTTCAATCTTGCGGTGTCCTTACCCTGTGACAGAAAGGATTGCAAGGCACGTATTGTATTGTTTCCATCGAGGATAACAAGGTGGGGTTTATATCATATTGTTTGAGTTTATCCCTCTACATCATGTCATCTTGCTTAATGCGTTACTCTGTTCTTATGAACTTAATACTCTAGATGCAGGCAGGAGTCGGTCGATGTGTGGAGTAATAGTAGTAGATGCAGGCAGGAGTCGGTCTACTTGTTGCGGACGTGATGCCTATATACATGATCATGCCTAGATAATCTCATAATTATTCGCTTTTCTATCAATTGCTCGACAGTAATTTGTTCACCCACCGTAATACTTATGCTATTTCGAGAGAAGCCTCTAGTGAAACCTATGGCCCCCGGGTCTATCTCTTATCATATTTGCTTCCAATCTACTTTTATTTGCATCTTTACTTTTTGCATCTATATTATAAAATACCAAAAATACATTTATCTTATCATACTATCTTTATTAGATCTCACTTTCGCAAGTGGCCGTGAAGGGATTGACAACCCCTTTATTGCGTTGGTTGCGAGTTCTTTGTTTGTTTGTGTAGGTGCGTGGGACTTTTGAGGAGCCTCCTACTAGATTGATACCTTGGTTCTCAAAAACTAAGGGAAATACTTACGCTACTATTGCTGCATCACCCTTTCCTCTTCAAGGAAAACCAACACAAGCTCAAGACGTAGCAAGACGCGACTCGATTGAGCCCTGGGTAGTCGATGCAAATGCGCAGCCTGCCATCCTCGCCTAGATGGGGAGCTACGCTGGGCAGGCGGCGGTTGCCGTGCATGACTCTCGATTCCTGCAACTCCTGAGCGACCTTGGTGATGAACTCCCGAGGGTTGGACCCTCCTTGCCTCACGCCTTCGCGAGGGAAACGTACCGCGAAGCATGCCTCTAAGTAGTGCCCAAGCGCCTCCCTCGTGACCTTGGCAAAGTCAGTGGCTCCCCAGGAGAGAGCCCCCGAGCCTTGCCCGAGGAGGGCACCGGGCGCGCCTTCCTATGCGACAGAGGGTGGTGCCCCTTGGATGGGTGCATGTCTGGATGTGGCGCCTCCGGAGGAGCATTACTCATGAGGCCTTGAACCAGGTGATGTCTTCTTCTTCTTGGGAGCTGCTTCAGGAAGGCTTCCATTCTTGCTGTCTGGGTCCTCGATTGACACGGCTTGGTAGGCGCGCTCAAGGGAGCACACCGCATCCTTCTCTTCACAGGGGACCGTGATGACCCCGCCACTTCCTGGCATCTTGAGGACGTTGTAGCCATGGTGGGTCACTGCCATGAACTTAGCCAGGGCTGGGTACCCGAGGATGGCATTGTATGGCAGACGAATGTGGGCGACGTCGAAGTCAATGAGCTCGGTGCAGTAGTTGTTGTGCTGCCAAAAAGTGACAAGAAGGCGGACCTGCCCTATCGGGATAGTGGAACCGTCAGTGACTCCTGAGAAGGGCTTGGTTGGCTGAAGCTGATCGTATGGTACTTGAGGATTGTTGAATGTCTGGACGGACAGGACGTTGAGCCCTGCCCCGCCGTCGGTGAGGGTCCTGGTAACTTGCACATTGCTGATGACTGGGGAGCAGAGCATCGGGAGGACACTGGCCGTTGCCGCACACTTGAGCTGATCCGCTGAGCTGAACGTGATGGCGCACGCGGACCACCTGAGAGGGCGCGTGGCCTCAAGCTTGGGAAGGACTGCATTCACCTTGCGAGCAAACTGCTTGAAGATGCGCTGAGAGGCTGGGGCCTAAGCGCCGCCCAAGATGCAAGCGATTGCATGAGGCTCCTGGAAGACCTCAGCTCCCGCGTCCTGATGATGGTCTTCATTCCTTCTTGGTGGCGGTGGCAGAGGGGGAAGTCCTGCGTTGCCTTGCGGGCGATCCTCACGAGGCTGATCCCTCCAAGCTCCCTCGCGAGGCTGGTCCTGCCAGTGGTCCTCGCGAGGCCGGTCACGCCACCCTTGGCGATGGCCATGGTCGTCCCATCATCCTCCACCTCTTGCTCTACCTCGGCCGTAGCCCCGATCATTGCGCTCGGGGCGTCGACCGACACGTCCTTCTCGCACGGCTCTGAGTTCTTGGCATTCGTTGGTGTTGTGGGCGTGGAGATCATGGTACACACAATACCGGCTGCCCTTGGATGACTCTGGCTAGTCCCTGCCGCGCTTTGTGTCTGGCTCTGCTGCGAGCACATCTACTCCCTTGCGCTTCACATCCTTGGCCTTGGCTTTCTTCTCTTCTGGGTCTGCTGCTGGGAGCTCGAGAAGGGAGAGGCGTCCTTCCTCAGCCCTTGCACACTTGGTCGCCAGGTTGAACAGCTCCAGAGACGTACACAGATCTTCGTGGATCGCCAGCTCCTCCTTCATCTTGACATTGCGAACGCCATCAGAGAACATCGAGATGATGGCATCCTCAGTCACCCTGGGAATCTTGAGGCAAGCATTGTTGAAGCGCTGGATGTACTTCTGCAGGGTCTCTCCGGGCTGCTGCTTGATGCGGCGCAGGTCACCCATGGTCGGCGGACGGTCGCGAGTGCCCTGGAAGTTGGCGATGAAGCGATTGTGCATCTCGTCCCAGGAGGAGATCATGCCAGGAGGAAGGTTCAGGAGCCAGGTGCGGGCACCGTCCTTGAGCGCCATGAACTCCGCGGGGTTGGCGGTGCCGTCGTAGCGAGGAGGCAGGTCAGGTTTGAACTTGCCTGGCCAGGCAACCCCACGTAGCTCGGCGGTGAAGGTGTCGCAGCCTGCAGTGGCCACCGGAGTTCTCTGCTGATGCGGGGCTTACTCCTGGAGATTCCCACGTGCCGCTACTTGGAGCAGCATGGGGTCTTGACGTGCTGGCGCGGGAATGCGGTCGTGGTGCACTGGTGCCTAGAGCACGCGTGCACCTTCTTGGGGACGAGGGATTTCTTCGCAGCTCCTTTCTTGTCGCGCTGGCGCCGGACGCGGTCGGTCTCGTCCTGGGGCCGCGCGCCTTGGAGCCGGGGCACCATCTTGGGGAGGCGATGGCGGAGGCACCTCCTGATCCGCGCCTCCCGCGTAGGACGGAGGGCGAGGCAGCGAGAGGGATGGTACAGGGGAGCCCCCTGCGGCATTCATGAGCTCGATGATGCGAGCGAGCCACTCCTCATAAAGGTCGTCGACGGGACGGTAGTGCAGGAGCTCACGCGCCAGGAGCAACGCGGCGTGCGCGTCCGCGGGGGCACGACGGGTGTGGGACGACGAACCAGCTGGAGTCAGCGACGGAGTGGCGGTGCAGCCTTCCCGCCGCATTGAAAGATGCAGCAACGAGGCCTGCTGCTCGTTCCCCACCAGGCCGGTGGCGGCGTTGGCGGCAGGCGATGGGGAACGATGGGGACACCCACCGATGGGAGCCTTCTAGGCGACGCGGGCGGCGAGAGCAGCCCGACGCTCGGCGCGAGCCCGGCGAGCGTCTGCCATGGACACAACGGAAGATCGACGCGAAATGGCAGAAGAAAGATTCCAGCGCACCCCCTACCTGGCGAGCCAAATGTTGGATGTTGGGTTCCGGCAGACCCTTAAGGTTCGAACTCTGGGGTGCGCACGAAGATCTTTCCCCTACCGACCTACGTCCGATCGCCTCGTGAGAATCTAAGCTAAACGATGAACAACACAAGGGACATGAGATTTATACTGGTTCGGGCCACAGTTGTGGTGTAATACCCTACTCCAGTGTGTGGTGCGGTGGATTGCCTCAGGGGCTGATGATGAACAGTACAAGGGATGAACAGCCTCGCAAGATGTGTTCTTGAGCTGGTGCGACGAACTGCTTGGGTGAGTTCGATCGCCCCACGGTCAAATGAGCACTCCCTCAGATGCCCTCTACTGTGTGGTGGCTAGGCCTATTTATAGAGGCCCTGGTCCTCTTCCCAAATATTGAGCGGGAAGGGCGCCAACAATGGCCATTTTGAAGGGGAACATCCAGTACAAGTTATCCCGACTAAAGTTGGTCTTCGGCTGCCAAAGGTGTTGGGGAACGTAGCAGAAATTCAAAATTTTCTACGCATCACCAAGATCAATCTATGGAGATTCTAGCAACAAGATAGGGAGAGGATGAGCATCTTCATACCTATGAAGATCGCTAAGCGGAAGCGTTACAAGAACGCGGATGATCGAGTCGTACTCGCAGTGATTCAAGTCGTGGAAGATCCGATCTAGCGCCGAACGGATGACGCCTCCGCGTTCAACACACGTACAGCCCGGGGACGTCTCCTCCTTCTTGATCCAGCAAGGGGAGAGGAGAAGTTGAGGGAGAACTTCGACAGCACGACTGCGTGGTGGTGGTGGAGCTCGTGGTTCTCCAGCAGGGCTTCGCCAAGCACTACAGAGGAGGAGGAGGTGTTGGAGGAGGGAGGGGCTGCACCAGGGAAGAGGTGCGGCTGCCCTCCCACCCCTCCACTATATATAGGGGCAAGGGAAGAGGGGGAGGCTCCCTAGGGTTTCCCCTAGGGGGCGGCGGCCAAGCAGATTGGATCTCCCTAGGGAAAATCATAGGGAGACTTGCCCCCCAAGACAAGCAGGTGGAGGATTGCCTCCCAAGCCAGGTGGAGGCGCCCCACCTCCCCAAATAACATGGGAAAGGGTGTGGGGGGGCGCACCACCCCTTAGTGGGCTGGTTTGCCCATTCCCCTTTGGCCCATGAGGCCCTCCAACACTTGTCGGGGCTCCCGAAACACCTTTCGGTCATGCTGGCCATAGCCTGGTACCCCCGGAACACTTCCGGACTCCAATACCCTTCGTCCAATATATAGATCTTCACTACCGGACCATTCCGGAACTCCTCGTGATGTCCGAGATCACATCCGAACTCCGAAACCTTCGGTAACTACATACTATTTCCCATAACAACTCTAGCATCACCGAACCTTAAGTGTGTATACCCTACGGGTTCGGGAACCATGCAGACATGACCGAGACATTCTCCGGCCAATAACCAACAGCGGGATCTGGATACCCATGTTGGCTCCCACATGTTCCACGATGATCTCATCGGATGAACCACGATGTCGAGGATTCAATCAATCCCGTATACAATTCCCTTTGTCCATTGGTATGTTACTTGCCCGAGATTCAATCGGCGGTATCCCTATACCTTGTTCAATCTCGTTATCGGCAAGTCTCTTTACTCGTTCCATAATGCATGATCCCATGACTAACTACTTAGTCACATTGAGCTCATTATGATGATGCATTACTGACGGGGCCCAGAGATACCTCTCCATCATACGGAGTGACAAATCCCAGTCTCGATTTGTGCCAACCCAACAGACACTTTCGGAGATACCTGTAGTGCACCTTTATAGCCACCCAGTTACCTTGTGACGTTTGGTACACCCAACGCATTCCTACGGTATCCGGGAGTTGCACAATCTCATGGTCTAAGGAAATGATACTTGACATTAGAAAAGCTCATAGCAAACGAACTACACGATCTTGTGCTATGCTTAGGATTGGGTCTTGTCCATCACATCATTCTCCTAGTGATGTGATCCCGTTATCAATGACATCCAATGTCCATGGTCAGGAAACCATAACCATCTATTGATCAACGAGCTAGTCAACTAGAGGCTCACTAGGGACATGTTTTAATCTATGTATTCACACATGTATTACGGTTTCCAGTTAATACAATTATAGCATGAACAATAGACAATTATCATGAACAAGGAAATACAATAATAACCATTTTATTATTGCATCTAGGGCATATTTCCAACAGTCTCCCACTTGCACTAGAGTCAATAATCTAGTTCACATCACTATGTGATTGTAATGAATTCAACACCCATGAGGTTTGATCATATCTCGCTTGTGAGAGAGGTTATTAGTCAATGGGTCTGAACCTTTCAGATTCGTGTGTGCTTTACAAATCTCTATGTCATCTTGTAGATGCAGCTACCACGCTCTATTTGGAGCTATTCCAAATAACTGTTCTACTATATGAATCCGGTTTATTACTCATAATCATCTAGATTAGTGTCAAAGTTTGCATTGGCGTAACCCTTGACTGACTCATGGCAAGGCACACTTCGGGTCCGGTACTCAGCATAGCATACTGTAGAGCCTACATCTAAAGCATAGGGGACGACCTTCGTCCTTTCTCTCTATTCTGCCATGGTCAGGTCTTGATTCTTACTCAATACTCACACCTTTTAACACAGCCAAGAACTCCTTCTTTGCCGATCTATTTTGAACTCCTTCAAAATCTTGTCACGGTGTGTGTTCGTTTGAAAGTACTATTAAGCAATTTTGATCTATCCTTATAGATCTTGATGCTCAATGTTCAAGTAGCTTAATCCAGGGTTTCCATTGAAAAACACTTTTCAAATAACCCTATATGCTTTCCAGAAATTCTACAACATTTCTGATCAACAATATGTTAACAACATATACTCATCAGAAATTCTATAGTGCTCCCACTCACTTCTTTGGAAATACAAGTTTCTCATAAACTTTGTATAAACCCAAAATCTTTGATCATCTCATCAAAGCGTATATTCCATCTCCGAGATGCTTACTCCAGTCCTTAGAAGGATTACTGGAGCTTTGCATACTTGTTAGCATCTTTCAGGATTGACAAAACCTTAGAAGGATTACTGGAGCTTTGCATACTTGTTAGCATCTTTCAGGATTGACAAAACCTTCTGGTTGTATCACATACAATCTTTCCTCAAGAAAATCGTCGAGGAAACAATGTTTTGACATCCTATCTGCAAGATTTCATAAATAATGCAGTAACTGCTAATATAATTCCAACAGACTCTTAGCATCACTACGAGTGAGAAAGTCTCATCGTAGTCAACTCCTTGAACTTGTCGGAAAACATCTTAGCGACAAGTCGAGCTTTCTTAATGGTGACACTTACCATCATTGTCCGTCTTCCTTTTGAAATACATCTGTACCCAACAGCCTCTTACGACCATCAAATAGTTCTTCCAAAGTCTATACTTTGTTTTCATACATGGATCCTCTCTCGGGTTTTATGGCCTCGAGCCACTCGTCGGAATTCGGGCCCACCATCGCTTCTCCATAGCTCGTAGGTTCATTGTTGTCTAGCAACATGACCTCCAAGACAGGATTACGTACCACTCAGAAGTAGTACATATCATTGTCAACCTATGAGTTTTGGTAGTGACTTGATCCAAAGTTTCATGATCAATATCATCAGCTTCCACTTCAATTGGTGTAGGTGCCACGGGAACAACTTCATGTGCCCTGCTACACACTAGTTGAAGTGATGGTTCAATAACCTCATCAAGTCTCCAACATCCTCCCACTCAATTCTTTCAACAAAAACTTTTCCTCGAGAAAGGACCCATTTCTGGAAACAATCACTTTTGCTTCCGGATCAGAATTAGGAGGTATACCCAACTTTTTTGGGTGTCCTATGAAGATGCATTTATCCGTTTTGGGTTCGAGCTTATCAGCATGAAACCTTCTTTCACATAAGCATCGCAGCCCCAAACTTTTAAGAAACGACAGCTTAGGTTTGTCTAAACCATAGTTCATACGGTGTCGTCTTAACGGAATTGCGTGGTACCCTATTTAAAGTGAATGTGGTTGTCTCTAATGCCTAACCCATAAACAATAGTGGTAATTCGATAAGAGACATCATGGTATGCACCATATCCAATAGGGTGCAGTTATGATGTTCGGACACACCATCACACTATGGTGTTCCAGGCGGTATTAGTTGTGAAACAATTTCCACAATGTCTTAATTGTATACCAAACTCATAACTCAGATATTCATCTCTATGATCATATCATAGACATTTTATCCTCTTGTCACGGCGATCTTCAACTTCACCCTGAAATTACTTGAACTTTTCAATAATTCAGACTTGTGATTCATCAAGTAAATATACTTGGCATCTACTCAAATCATCTGTGAAGTAAGAACATAACGATATCCACTACGTGCCTCAGCACTCATTGGACTACACACATCAAAATGTATTACTTCCAGCAAGTCGCTTTCTTGTTCCATCTTACTGAAAACGAGGCCTTTCAGTCATCTTGCCCATGTGGTATGACTTGCATGTCTCAAGTGATTCAAAATCAAGTGAGTCCAAATGATCCATCTATATGGAGTTTCTTCATGCATATGTACCAATAGACATGGTTCGCATGTATCAATCTTTTCAAAAACGAGTGAGTCCAAAGATCCATCAACATGGAGCTTCTTCATGCGTTTTATACCAATATGACTCAAACAACAGTGCCAAAAGTATGTGGTACTATCATTACTATCTTATATATTTTGTCATGAACATGTGTATCACTACGATCGAGATTCAATAAACCATTCATTTTAGGTGCAAGACCATTGAAGGTATTATTCAAGTAAACAGAGTAACCATTATTCTCCTTAAATGAATAACCGTATTGCGATAAACATAATCCAATCATGTCTATGCTCAACGCAAACACCAAATAACAATTATTTAGGTTTAACACCAATCTCGATGGTAGAGGGAGCATGCGATGCTTGATCACATCAACCTTGGAAACACTTCCAACACACATCGTCATCTCACCTTTAGCTAGTCTCCGTTTGTTCCGTAGCCTTTTATTTCGAGTTACCAACACTTAGCAACTGAACCGGTATCTATTACCCTGGTGGTACTAGGAGTACTAGTAAAGTACACATTAATATTAATGTATATCCAATATACTACTGTCGACCTTGCCAGCCTTCTCATCTACCAAGTATCTAGGGTAGTTCTGCTTCAGTGACCGTTCCCCTCATTACAGAAGCAGTTAGTCTCGGGTTTGGGTTCAACCTTGGGTTTCTTCACTAGAGCAGCAACTGTTTTGCCATTTCATGAAGTATCCCTTCTTGCCCTTGCCCTTCTTGAAACTAGTGGTTTCACTAACCATCAACAATTGATGCTCCTACTTGATTTCTACTTTCGCGGCGTCAAACATCGCGAATAGCTCAAGGATCATCATATCTATCCTTGATATGTTATAGTTCATCACGAAGCTCTAGTAGCTTGGTGGCAGTGACTTTGGAGAAACATCACTATCTCATCTGGAAGACTAACTCCCATTCGATTCAAGTGATTGTAGTACTCAGACAATCTGAGCACATGCTCAACGATTGAGCTTTTCTCCCTTAGTTTGTAGGCCGAGAAAATCGTCAGAGGTCTCATACCTCTTGATGCGGGAACTAGCCTGAAATCCCAATTTCAGCCCTTGGAACATCTCATATGTTCCGCGACATTTCAAAATCGTCTTCGGCGCCTCAATTCTAAACCGTTTAACATTACTGAACTATCATGTAGTCATCAAAACGTGTATGTCAGATGTTCGCAACATCCACAGACGACGTTCGAGGTTCAGCACACCGAGCGGTGCATTAAGGACATAAGACTTCTGCGTAGCAATGAGGATAATCCTCAGTTTACGGACCCAGTCCGCATAATTGCTACTATCAACTTTAAACTAAAATTTCTCTAGGAACATATCTTAAACAGTAGAACTAAAGCGTAAGCTACGACATAATTTGCAACGTCCTTTTGACTATGTTCATGATAATTAAGTTCATCTAATGAACTCCCACTCAGATAGACATCCCTCTAGTCTTCTAGGTCATACATGATCCGAGTCAACTAGTCCGTGTCCGATCATCACGTGAGACGGACTAGTAATCATCGGTGAACATCTCCCTGTTGATCGTATCGACTATACGACTCATGTTCGACCTTTCGGTCTCTTGTGTTCCAAGGCCATGTCTGTACATGCTAGGCTCGTCAAGTCAACCTAAGTGTTTTGCGTGTGTAAATCTGGCTTACACCCCTTGTATGTGAACGTTAGAATCTATCACACCCGATCATCACGTGGTGCTTCGAAACAACGAACCTTCGCAATAGTGCACAGTTAGGGGGAACACTTTCTTGAAATTTTATGAGGGATCATCTTATTTATGCTACCGTCGTTCTAAGCAAATAAGATGTAAACATGACAAACATCACATGCAAATCATAGAGTGACATGATATGGCCAATATCATCTTGTGCCTTTGATCTTCATCTTTGAGGCGCGGTATGATCACCTTCGTCACTGGCATGACACCATGATCTCCATCATCATGTCTTCATGAAGTTGTCTCGCCAACTATTACTTCTACTACTATGGCTAACGGTTAGCAATAAAGTAAAGTAATTACATGGCATTTTCAATGACACACAGGTCATACAATAAATTAAGACAACTCCTATGGCTCCTGCCGGTTGTCATACTCATCGACATGCAAGTCGTGATTCCTATTACAAGAACATGATCAATCTCATACATCGCATATCATTCATCACATTCTTTAGGCCATATCACATCACATAGCATACCCTACAAAAACAAGTTAGACGTTCTCTAATTGTTGTTGCATGTTTTACGTGGCTGCTATGGGTTTCTAGCAAGAATGTTTCTTACCTACGCAAAAGCCACAACGGTGATATGCCAATTGCTATTTACCCTTCATAAGGACCCTTTTCATCGAATCTGATCCGACTAAAGTGGGAGAGACTGGCACCCGGTAGCCACCTTTATGCAACAAGTGCATGTCAGTCGGTGGAACCTGTCTCACGTAAGCGTACGTGTAAGGTCGGTCCGGGCCGCTTCATCCCACAATGCCGCCGAATCAAGATAGGACTAGTAATGGTAAGCAAACTGTACAAACCACATCGCCCACAACTACTTGTGTTCTGCTCGTGCATAGAATCTACGCAATAGACCTAGCTCGTGATGCCACTGTTGGGGAACGTAGCAGAAATTCAAAATTTTCTACGCATCACCAAGATCAATCTATGGAGGTTCTAGCAACAAGAGAGGGAGAGGATGAGCATCTTCATACCTTTGAAGATCGCTAAGCGGAAGCGTTACAAGAACGCGGATGATGGAGTCGTACTCGCGGCGATTCAAGTCGTGGAAGATCCGATCTAGCGTCGAACGGACGGCGCCTCCGTGTTCAACACACGTACAGCCCGGGGACGTATCCTCCTTCTTGATCCAGCAAGGGGAGAGGACAAGTTGAGGGAGAACTCCGACAGCATGATGGCATGGTGGTGGTGGAGCTCGTGGTTCTCCAGCAGGGCTTCGCCAAGCACTACGGAGGAGGAGGAGGTGTTGGAGGAGGGAGGGGCTGCGCCAGGGAAGAGGTGCGGCTGCCCTCCCACCCCTCCACTATATATAGGGGCATGGGGAGAGGGGGAGGCGCCCTAGGGTTTCCCCTAGGGGGGGGCCAAGCAGATTGGATCTCCCTAGGGAAAATCATAGGGAGACTTTCCCCCCAAGCCAAGTAGGTGGAGGATTGCCTCCCAAGCCAGGTGGAGGCGCCCCACCTCCCGAAATAACGTGGGAAAGGGTGTGGGGGCGCACCACCCCTTAGTGGGCTGGTTTGCCCCTTCCAATTTGGCCCATGAGGCCCTCCAACACTTGCCGGGGCTCCCGAAACACCTTTCGGTCATACTGGCCATAGCCTGGTACCCCCGGAACACTTCCGGACTCCAATACCCTTCGTCTAATATATCGATCTTCACTACTATACCATTCCGGAACTCCTCGTAATGTCCGGGATCACGTCCGGGACTCCGAACTACCTTCGGTAACCACATACTATTTCCCATAACAACTCTAGCGTCACCGAACCTTAAGTGTGTAGACCCTACGGGTTCGGGAACCATGCAGACATGACCGAGACGTTCTCCGGCCAATAACCAACAGCGGGATCTGGATACCCATGTTGGCTCCCACATGTTCCATAATGATCTCATCGGATGAACCACGATGTCGAGGATTCAATCAATCTCGTATACAATTCCCTTTGTCCATTGGTATGTCACTTGACCGAGATTCGATCGGCGGTATCCCTATACCTTGTTCAATCTCGTTACCGGCAAGTCTTTTTACTCGTTCCATAATGCATGATCCCGTGACTAACTACTTAGTCACATTGAGCTCATTATGATGATGCATTACCGAGTGGGCCCAGAGATACCTCTCCATCATATGGAGTGACAAATCCCAGTCTCGATTCATGCCAACCCAACAGACACTTTCGGAGATACCTGTAGTGCACCTTTATAGCCACCCAGTTACATTGTCACGTTTGGTACACCCAAAGCATTCCTACGGTATCCGGGAGTTGCACAATCTCATGGTCTAAGGAAATGATACTTGACATTAGAAAAGCTCATATCAAACGAACTACACGATCTTGTGCTATGCTTAGGATTGGGTCTTGTCCATCACATCATTCTCCTAATGATGTGATCCCATTATCAATGACATCCAATGTCCATGGTCAGGAAACCATAACCATCTATTGATCAACAAGCTAGTCAACTAGAGGCTCACTAGGGACATGTTGTGATCTATGTATTCACACAATTATCATGAACAAGGAAATACAATAATAACCATTTTATTATTGCCTCTAGGGCATATTTCCAACAAAAGGCACTGGCGATGATGCTGTCTTGGGCTCCACGGTGACCTCCATCCTGCCGCTCTGCTGGTCTTGGTCTTGTTGCACTGAAATGGCAACCTTTGCCTGATGCCTCGGTACTCCATGCCTGTGCTTGCCCCCTTTGCACAAAAGAGGAAACAAGGACGTTGCGCAGGCTGGCGCCCGCCTGGTCTCAATCATCATGGCTTGCGTCATGACCACCTCGCGAGGTACCCCGCCTTGATCTCTCCGCCTCCTCGCGAGCCTTCCTGGCGAGGCCGTTCCTAATGAAGCCTTGCGTCGTCCGCCACGCGAGGCTTGGCCCCTCGCTAGGGTCTTGAGTCTTGTGCTGATGAAGATGGCCCGTACTGGGCCACCACTTGAGCCACGCCGCAGGCCGCAGGCAGGCAAGTCTGGGGACCCCCGTTCCCAGAACGCCGACAGTTGATTTATCGGCCATTTGCAAAGATATTTTAGTAGGTGTCAACTTATTCAATTCAAGTCTACGATATAAAGAGAGAGGCATAACACTAACACCGGCTCCAAGATCACATAAAGCAGCTTTAACATAGTTTCTTTTAATGGAGCATGGTATAGTTGGTACTCCTGGATCTCCTAGTTTCTTAGGTATTTCACCCTTAAAAGTATAATTAGCAAGCATGGTGGAAATTTCAGCTTCTGGTATCTTTCTTTTATTTGTAACAATATCTTTCATGTACTTAGCATAAGGATTCATTTTAAGCATATCAGTCAAATGCATACGCAAAAAGATAGGTCTAATCATTTCAGCAAAGCGCTCAAAATCCTCATCATCCTTTTTCTTGGATGGTTTAGGAGTAAAAGGCATGGGTTTCTGAACCCATGGTTCTGTTTCTTTACCTTGCTTCCTAGCAATGAAGTCTCTCTTATCATAACATTGATTCTTTGATTGTGGGTTATCAAGATCAACAGCAGGTTCAATCTCTACATCATTGTTATTACTAGGTTGAGCATCAACATGAACATTATCATTAACATTATCACTAGGTTCATGTTCATCACCAGATTGTGTTTCGGCATCATAAATAGAAATATCATTGGGATTCTCAGGTGTGTCTACAACAGTTCACTAGAAGCATGCAAAGTCCTATCATTTTACTTCTTTTTAGAAGGACTAGGTGCATCAACATTATTTCTCTGAAAATGTTGCTCAATTCTCTTAGGGTGGCCCTCAGGATACAAAGGTTCCTGAGTCATTTTACCACCTCTAGTCATAACTCTAACAGCATTATCATTTTTCTTATTATTTAATTCATTGAGCAAATCATTTTGAGCTTTAAGCACTTGTTCTACTTGAGTGGTAACCATGGAAGCATGTTTACTAATGATCTTAAGTTCACCCTTAACTCTAGACATATAATCACTCAAGTGTCCAACCATATAAGCATTACTTTTCAATTGTGTACCAACATAAGCATTGAAATTTTCTTGTTTAGCCATAAAGTCATCAAACTCATCCAAGCATTGGCTAGCAAACTTAGTAGATGGGATTTCAACTTTATCATATCTATAGAGAGAATTTACCTTTACTACCTATGTCGGGTTATCAAGACCATGTATTTCTTCAATAGGTGGTATATTAAGGCTATATATTTCTTCAACAGGAGGTAAATTCTTAACATCTTCGGCTTTAATACCTTTTTCTTTCATAGATTTCTTTGCCTCTTGCATATCTTCTGGACTGAGAAATAGAACACCTATTTTCTTCGGAGTTGGCTTAGGAGTTGGTTCAGGAAGTGTCCAATTGTTTTCATTAGTCAACATATTATTCAATAACAATTCAGCTTGATCAACAGTTCTTTCCCTGAAAACACAACCAGCACAACTATCCAGGTGGTCTCTGGAAGCATCGGTTAGTCCATTATAAAAGATATCAAGTATTTCATTTTTCTTGAGAGGATGATCAGGCAAAGCATTAAGTAATTGGAGAAGCCTCCCTCAAGCTTGTGGGAGACTCTCTTCTTCAATTTGCACAAAATTATATATTTCCCTTAAAGCAGCTTGTTTCTTATGAGCTGGGAAATATTTAGCAGAGAAGTAATAAATCATATCCTGGGGACTACGCACACAACCAGGATCAAGAGAATTAAACCAAATTTAGCATCACCCTTCAATGAGAACGGAAATAACTTAAGGATATAATAGTAGCGAGTTCTCTTGTTATTAGTGAACAGGGTGGCTATATCATTCAATTTAGTAAGATGTGCCACAACAGTTTCAGATTCATAGCCATAAAAAGGATCAGATTCAACCAAAGTAATTATCTCAGGATCGACAGAAAAATCTTAATCCTTATCGGTAACACAGATAGGTGAAATAGCAAAAGCAGGGTCATATTTCATTCTAGCATTCAGAGACTTTTCTTTAAGCTTAGCTAGTGACTTCTTAAGATCAGATCTATCATTGCAAGCAAGAAAATCTCTAGCGGTTTCTTCATCCATAACATAACCCTCAGGCACAACAGGCAATTCGTATCTAGATGGAGAATCTTCATCATCACTTTCATCAATATCATCAGTTTCAATAATTTCATTCTCTCTAGCCCTAGCAAGTTGTTCATCAAGAAATTCACCTAATGGCACAGTATTATCAAGCATAGAAGTAGTTTCATCATAAGTATCATGCATAGCAGAAGTGGCATCATCAATAACATGCGACATATCAGAATTAATAGGAGAAGCACGTTTAGGTGTCGCAAGTTTACTCAAAACAGAAAGAGAATCAAGTGCAGAGCTAGATGGCAGTTCCTTACCTCCCATCGTAGTCGAGGGAAAAATCTTAGTTCTTTCGTCTTTCAAGTTCCACTTAGTGACCAGCAGATATAAATCCCAAGTGACTCAAAGAATAGAGCTATGCTCCCGGCAATAGCGCCAGAATATAGTCTTGATAACCCACAAGTATAGGGGGGCGCAACAGTTTTCGAGGGTAGATTATTCAACCCAAATTTATTGATTCGACACAAGGGGAGCCAAAGAATACTCTCAAGTATTAGCAGTTGAGTTGTCAATTCAACCACACCTGGATAACTTAATATCTGCAACAAAGTAACGGTAACAGTGGCAAAAGTAACAGTAGCAGTTTTGTAGTAATTGTAACAGCGGCAACGGTAAAGTAACTAAGCAAAGAGCAATATGTGAAAAGCTCGTAGGCATTGGATCAGTGATGGATAATTATGTCGGATGCGATTCCTCATGCAACAGTTATAACAAAGGGTGACACAGGACTAGCTCCAGGTCATCAATGTAATGTAGGCATGTATTCCAAATATAGTCATATGTGCTTATGGAAAAGAACTTGCATGACATCTTTTGTCCTACCCTCCCGTGGCAGCTGGGTCCTATTGGAAACTAAGGGATATTAAGGCCTCCTTTTAATAGAGTACCGGACCAAAGCATTAACACTTAATGAATACATGAACTCCTCAAACTACGGTCATCACCGGTAAGTATCCCGATTATTGTCACTTCGGGGTTAACGGATCATAACACATAATAGGTGACTATAGACTTGCAAGATAGGATCAAGAACTCACATATATTCATGAAAACATAATAGGTTCAGATCTGAAATCATGGCACTCGGGCCCTAGTGACAAGCATTAAGCATAGCAAAGTCATAGCAACATCAATCTCATAACATAGTGGATACTAGGGATCAAACCCTAACAAAACTAACTCGATTACATGGTAAATCTCATCCAACCCATCACCGTCCAGCAAGCCTATGATGGAATTACTCACGCACGACGGTGAGCATCATGCAATTGGTGATGGAGGATGGTTGATGATGACGACGGTGACGGATTCCCCTCTCCGGAGCCCCGAACGGACTCCAGATCAGCCCTCCCGAGAGAGTTTAGGGCTTGGCGGCGGCTCCATATCGTAAAACGCAATGAATCCTTCTCTCTGATTTTTTTTCTCCCCGAATGTGAATATATGGAGTTGGAGTTGAGGTCGGTGGAGCTCCAGGGGGCCCATGAGGAAGGGGCACCCTAGGGGGGCGCCCCCCACCCTTGTGGATAGGGTGTGGGCCCCCTTGTTGATTTTTTATTAATTCCAACAAGTTGCTCCGTGGATTTTCATGTCATTCCGAGAACTTTTTTTTCTACACAAAAATAACACCATGGCAGTTCTGCTGAAAACAGCGTCAGTCCGGGTTAGTCCCATTCAAATCATGCAAGTTAGAGTTCAAAACAAGGGCAAAAGTGTTTGGAAAAGTAGATATGATGGAGAAGTATCAGCCGCTCAGGGGTCGGTATGTGGGTATGGTGATCCGACCGATCGAAGGTAACGGGCGTCTTGGCCTAGTCAAGATATCTGATGACATTCGGAACTACCATGTTAACCTCTCGGTTTATACCCTTGAGGCGGCTCTTGCTTTCGATGTCGACGAAGATCATAAGGACTTTCTCGATGTTGGGATACCCGGAATTACCCTTGCCTCCATCATCATCAGCATCCTCGTCCTTGTCCCCGGAGGGGTCTTGCCACATCTCTTGCTTCAGGAGCCGGCACTGTGGATCTGGCAGGGCTGATCGAGGATATCACTCTTCTGCGTGACTTGCTTCTTGCCCATCCAGTCCTTCTTCTGCTTCTACGAGCCTTTGCTTTTGCCATGGTCAACCAGAGTCATAGCCTCAGGATTGCTGACCACTTCGGTTTTTCGCTTGTGCTTCTTAACCTTGTTTTTATCGGACTGGTTAGCGTCACTCGCTCGGCTCTTGCCGCTTCTTAGTCAGTCTTCTTCCTCGCCGTTGGTGTACCGGTTGGCTATTCCCATAGCCCGACTAAGAGTCAGGATCTCAGTACAGATGAACTTCAGGTTCAGCTCTCGGTATTGGACCCCATCCTTGAAAGCGCAAATTTCATGATGCTCGGTGTCGTTCTCCACGGTATTATGCAAGGTGGTCCACCGCTGAATGTAATTTCGGAGAGTCTCGTTTTGCCTCTGTACGCAATGCTGTAACTCGGCCAATCCACCTGGCCTCTTGTAAGTTCCTTAAGGTCTTGACGAACACTCGGGCTAGGTCATCCCAGCAGAATATACTGCCCGGTGGGAGCTGAGTAAGCCAGGCCCGGGACGAGCCCTCGAGCATCAGCGACAAGTGTTTCATAGCCACACCGTCATTGTCGTAGCCAATCTGAACAACGACCCAGTAATCCTCTAGCCAAATCTCCTGTTTGGACTCGTCGGTGAACTTGCTGATCCTCATGGCTAATCTGAAGTTGTTGAGAATCTATGCGGCCCGAATGTACCGACTGAAGCACTCGGGGCTGGAGGGTACGGAACCACTTGGCGCATCGACATCTTGGCCCTCTCTCAGGGCTTGACCCCTATCGACCAGGTTCTGAGCAAGAACGGATCCCACATTGAACGGCGGGTCTCGGGCGTCCTTCGAGTGGCAAGAGGGACTTAGCCTCTGTTCGTCATCGCGCACCTGCCGGTCGTCATAGGGCTGGCGCCCATACACGCCATCATGCGACGGGGGCATCATATCACGCTCATGGTTGTCATGTCGCCGGGGACCGGTCACGCCTTCAATCTTCATAGGATCTCTCGAGGAGGAGGATGCCCGACGCTCTGATCGGTCTCTGCCCGCACAGAGGCGTTGTGAATGCAATCCCTGGATTGGGACGCCGCCGCATTTTGTGACAGCGCATTCTCCAGGACCGCTTGGATCTGGCGAATCCCTTCCCCAACGATGAAGCCAGAGGGTTGTATGGAATCAGCGATCCGAGTAGCCGCAGCCAAGTTTTGCAGCGGAGTACTGACGACCTGATATTTCTGAGGTTGGTCACTCGGGTAAAGCCGACGCTTCTGCCGGCTGGAACTGGGTTGACGGTGCGCGCGATCATCCATCTCCTTCTGAAGCCGTTTGAGGCGGTCGCGCTCGGCCAGAGTGGCCAGGCACGTCGACTCCATGGCCAGGGCCTCGAGAGTCATTCTGGTGACAGGGGTGTTCAAGAACTGCTCGTTCCTACAACAAAGCTCCTCACGTTGCTCCCGAGTGAGAGCTTGCGGGACGTACGGCTCGTGAGCAGGGGAGCAATTATCCACGCCACCTCCATTGGTGTTCCCATGAGAAGTGCCCGCACGACCATCCCGAGGATCCGTGAACCCCGGGGTGTACGATGCTCGGAGTTGTCCTCCATGAGGACTTCAGCGGTTGACTCGACACTCTCGCACTCGGACTCCTCGGAGGAATCGCCGAGAAAATCATCGCAGAGGTCAAGGGCGGGCTCGTCAGACTCGAGAGCCACCACCCGCTCTATCGCGACCTAATGGGCCATAGCGTGCTTGCTCCAGCGTTGCAGCCGCGAGCGTCCACAACGCTTGCGACGACGTGCGGCCGGAAGGTGAGTAGCCACTCGATACGGGGCCGAGGGCTGTCGGAGAAGGACTCCGTACGAAGAAGCGCAAAAATGAATCGCGCCGCGGACGGGCAGCGTCTCCACGTCCAGCGTGGCCCCGCGAAGCCACGCTAAGTCATCGGCGATGAAGCTGGGCGTCCTGAAACAGATTTCGCCGCCAACCAACATGGTGATGAGAAATCCACCTACGCCATGAAACTTTACTAGACGCCTAGCCCTACGGTGGGCGCCAAGTGTCGGGGTTATGATCATGACAATGAGTACTAGGTGTACGAAAGAGGGGTAGAGCCTAGTTACGGTGCGGGTGTAACACTCGGTGTTTAGCGAGTTCAGGCCCCTCTCGGCGGAGGTAATAGCCCTACGTCTCGTGTCCTAAGGCCTGGTTTTCTTGAGGGATATGATCACAGAGAGTGCCTAACCCTAGCTTAGGAGGAGCAGTGCGGCTTATATAGAGTGCACCACAGCTCCAACGCCTCCATGTCGCTAGGGCATTTAGTGCCCATTACTATGGTAGTTACCGGTATAAAGTGTCATAACTACATCAGTTACAGTTAATAATGGTAGCCATGACTCTACTTTAAGGGTGACTTAGGATTCCTCAATCGTTGCAGCTCCCACGCCGTCCTTACACCTCGCTTGTCCGAGTGGTGGTTGTCGTGTCGATTGAAGAGTGGTCGCCAAGTGCTGTCGAGGTGTCCGAGTGGACATCCTGATATGCACATCTGAATGCTAATATGATCCAGGGACCTACCAACGATGGTGTCGGGCCCTAGATGGGACCATATGATGGGTTTTTTACCCTACCTGTAATAGGTGACCTCCTGACATTCGCATTCCAATGCTAATATGGTCCAGGGACCTACCAATGATGGTGTCGAGCCCAGATTGGCCCCATATGATGGGTCTTTGACCCTACCTGTAATAGGTGACCTCCTGATATGCGCATCCGAATGCTAATATGGTCCAGGGACCTACCAACGATGGTGTCGGGCCCCAGATGGGCCCCATGTGATGGGTTTTGACCCTACCTGTAATAGGTGACCTCATCAGATAGCCCATCTAGTTGAGTCGATGTTGTTTATGATGATCTTGTTACGATTTCTCCAATGCTCAGGCGGTGATAAGGATGATAGTGAATATACCATTCATGTTGGTGGGGTTGGAACCAAGAGGCCATTTTCTAGCCACCAGTGTAAAAAGTCTAAGCCCTCCCCCTAAGGATAGCAAGCAATCGTTACCTCGTGCCAAACCTTGTGCGAGAAGGAGCAACCTCAGAGGAGATGTGCCCACGTCTCCTTTGGTTGGTCACACGTCAAACAGCTTGGGGCGTGTCCTTGTTAATCGGAAAGAGTAGTAGTATGTCCTTGTTAGTCAAAAAGAGCATGGTTGAAATAAAAGCATCTCCAATAGATGATGTAAAACAACGGTCATACTCAAAAACTATATTTGGGCACTTTGTGGCACAGAAAACTGCTCCAGCAGATGATCTATCTCTATATGGTGCCAAAAAATTAGATTACGCCTCAAATTTTGCTACAAGTGCTGCAAATATGCATCACCTCTAGCCGCTGACTAAAAAGGAAAAACACCTTGGTGGGAACCCAACTGCCGCGGTGAAACTTCCACGCCGCTAAATGTCTCCACCCCACGCCAGTTCTGGTTGGTTCATGCCCTTCCCGAAGCTCGGAACGTCAAGCCTGATTCCAGTCGTCCCCCGGCACATCCGTTGGCCAAAATGGTCGCCTCCGCACCACCATTGGTCGTTGAGGACAATTAGCGGCCGGGAGAGCCCCAGTCGGTCGACGCGGCCAACACAAGCCACGACGCCGTTCGGTGCTCTGTCTGCGCGGCGCCGCTGGAGAGTTGGTCGCACCCCTGGCTCCCGTCCGGACCCTTGTCCTCCCATACCTTTTTTTTTGAGCAACCGGCAGGAGCTCTGCCTTTTCATTAAGAAGAAGAGAATTGACCAGTTTATAAGGAAAACTGGCCGAAAACCGATACATTTGCGATACACGCACACGCCAGCCCCGAGGCTGCGCACCACTCGAGTCGACGACACTGTCACCCAAGTGACCAGAGACGACACCCTACAACAGAACACTGGGCTCCGGAGCCACCGCTCCGACATCCACACCGGCCCCGAGGCCACGCACCAGCCTAGTCGATGGCTCCGCCGCCCTAGAGGCCAAAGCCAACACCCAACGCACACGAGATCTCCGGCGCCGCTGCACCGGCATCCACTCCGGCCCCGAGGCCGCAAACCCACCTAGTTGATGACCATGTCGCCCTCGCGACCAAAGCCAACCACCGCACGAAGGAGATACCCGAAGCCGCCGCTCCGACTTCCACGCCGGCCCCGAGGCCGCACACACGCCTAGCCGACGACGAAGTTGCAAAGCCACAGAGCCACCGCCAGCAAATGAAGGACCGGACCTCCAAAGGCGTCGCCCCCAAGAGGGAAGCGACGAGGAATGCCGCCGACGCCCACTTCGGCCAAGGCCGAAGTTTGGGTTTTCACCCGAAGAGCCCGTGGCTGAGATGACGAGGGAGGTGAAGGGGCTCCACGACGCCGCCTCTAACAAGGGAACGACATCCTAGGACGTCGTCGACGCCGGCATCGACCGAGGTCTAGCTAGGCTTTCACCCGGAGCTCACCAAACCCATGTTCACCACAGCCAATCACCACCGGCGGCGCCCGAGCACTCTACACCGATCACCACCGCCAACCACCTCTTACACGGCAAGCAAAACCACCACGGCACCACGCGCCGTCATGGCAGCCCCGCACCCACCGCCAAGAGCAGCGCCACCGCGCCACCATCCTTCCTCCTCGCTGCCGTAGCCAACGCGCCGCAGCGCCGCCCGCAGCCTGCCGAACTCGAGGCTGACCACCACGCACCAGATCCGGGGCAGCCTCGCCCGGATTCGCGCCCCGGACGCTCCCCACGACCGCCGCAGCACAACCACCTACGCGGCGCTGCAGCACAACCACCTACGCGGCGCCGCCGCGCCGCCATCCAGAAGCTGCAGCACGCTGCCACCACCGCAGCTCAACCAGTCGGACGTGCAGCCGCCGGAGCCACACGCCTGGGCAGCCCCACCGACGGATCCAGCCTCCTGGCATCAGATCCGCGGCGGCTGGCCCAGCACCGCCCCTCACGACCCACAGGGAGGGAGGAGAGGAAAGAGCGGCGCCGCCACCATGCCCAGGGCCGCCGCCCCGGCTTGCCTGCGCCGGCGAGACGCCGCCGCCGCCGGCCACCTCCACGGGACAACGCGCCCAGCCCCCCCCCCCCCCCCCCCCCGGCACCAGATCCAGCCGCGGCCGGCCAGATCCGCCCCCCACGCACCTTCTGCAGCCACGCCGGCCGTCACCACCAGCCAAGGCCAGCCGCGGCGAGTCCCCTTGCTCGCGCGCCAACCGGCCGCCGGAAGAACACGCCCCGCCGCCGTCGTCTCCGCACGGGCTTTGCTCGGCAAAGGCCACCGGCGGCGGCGAGGAGGGAGCGGCGAGGGGAAGGAGAGGCCGCTCTGGCCGGATCTGGGGACGCCGCCCGTGTCGCCCCAGGGAGAGAGCGACGCGGGGGCCGGTTCGAACGTCGAATAGTTGTCCTTCCATACCTAGGCGGCCCAGCGAGGGCCTTGATCCCAGTGAGCTACGCCGGCCGGAATTGAGCTCGGTGTCCTGACAACCATCAGATTCTCTTTTCGACCTCGTAACATTGGATTAGTTTTTGGGCATATTAAAAACAGTTTGACTAATTCACATCTAAATGTTTTATAAAAATGTCACATCTAATCTCCCACAAATAACGCAGTAATAAGGAATAAAAGGAAAAAACTGAGACAAAAAAAAGACCACAAACATAGTGGACATGAGGTTAGATGTGACATAACTATGTCACATCTAATGTGTCCTAGACAGACCCTATTAAAGAAAAGGTCACGGTGTCCCAAAACTTCTCTCTTCTGCCCAAAAGTGAATTATTTTGGGCACCATTTTTTCTTTGAAGCAGAAGCGAAAGACTTGACTCATATACTAATTAAGAGGAGAATAGAGTTTGTTGAAGATACAACGCCCCAAGATACAAAAAGCAATTACTCTCGCGGCATGATTGAACCCAACTCTTTTGCACCGGTGGCCACCCAGAGTCGCGTCTTTCTTGATATTCTGGAGTATGACCATTGATGGCGTGCATTTGTGGTGGGCGGCGTGAGCATTCCGCTCGTTCGAAATGGCCCGTGAGGTTAGCATTGCAAGCGAGGCCATTGCCCTACTGTGAGGAACAATAATGTCGGGGAAGGCAATCCACCATTCCTTCATGGATCATAGGGTGTGTTTGGTAGAGTACATGGAGGGTGCATGAGCTCAAAAGTTTCCTTCTTGACCCACTTTTGGGTGTTTGGTAGCCTGCACGGGGCGTCCTCAGCATGCACGAGCTCAACCCAAATACCTTCTTAGCATGCAGGAAGAGAGAACACCCCAACAGGCGTTCGCTGGTTAGCATGCATGAGCGAAGCGAGCAGCAACGAGTTTCAAAAAATGTTTAGAATTTCTAAAATAACTTAATTTTAAGAAAATGTTCGAAATACCAAAAAGTGTCCAGCTTTTCCTAATTTGTTCAAATTATCAAAAATTGTTAAATTCAGAAGATGTCTAGATTTACAAATTTTGGTTAATTTTTCAAAAAGTGTCAGAAATTGAAAAAAATATTCAAAAAAATGTTCGCATTTCTTTTAAAAAATGTTTTTGAAAAATGTTCAGATTTTCAATTTTCATTTATATTCTAAAAAGATAACTTTCAAAATTTTGTTTAATTTTTCAGAAACACTTCATAATTTCAAAAATGTTTTAGTTTTCAAAAAATGTTTTTTATATGTCTCAATTTTTTTTCACATTTTTGAAATCTTGTTCACTTATTTGAAAGATACCGGTTGCTACAGTGTCGGCCGACATGTCTAAACGGATGCAAACTGCCAAACAAAGTCTTAGCTTAACATGTGTCAGCACATACACCACTACTAAACAACAACAAATGCATGTACTCAACATGTCTACACTCAACATATATCAGAGGAGAACAAGCTAATTTGGGAATGCTACCAAACCAGTGGCGGAGACGGGGGTGGCACCCACGGCCCGGGCCCAGGCCAACATGAAAATATTTTCACTAGAACACTGAGTATTTCTGCTAAAACGATGCATTAGCTTTGTATTCCATTGGGTTGGCCCTCCCCAAGCTTGTTTAGCAGCTCTTGGCCCTGCCCATTCAGTTTTTCTAGCTCCATCACTGTAATAAACACACCCGTGGTTGTAGCCATGTGGAAGTGTCCTGTTTCAGTTGTAGCCAAGCCTTGATCGTGCCCCCAGACCCTGAGTGTGAACCTGCACTAGAATACAAGATGATCCACAATTCCTGCACTTGCTTGCAATAAGGACACCAATTTAAGCGAGCAAAAATCGTACAATACTACTCTCACTCCATGTACATTTTGAGAGTAAACTTACCCTCGTTTATAGAGGACCTAACGTTATGATCGTTGATGCTTCGTGCTGTCTTGTTGTCGATAGAAATAGACTTGGGGTAGAAACCATCTTGTCAACGTGTCGGTAGAAACCATCTTGTGGTAGAAACCAGCTTCTTGCTCAGTCAGATTTTCTAATCAGCCAGTAATGATGGTGCGGAAATAACACACGGGCGCGACAGGACGGCTGCAGGCCACCGGCGAACGCGGCGCGACGCGCAGCCAGAAAAGAAAACGGTGCCCGATGCATGCGTCAAACGAGGGGCCACGCCCCGGCTGGCTAAGCTCGCTGCAGGCCACAGTGAGGGAGCGTACTGACAAGGGTCGGCCTTCCATACCGGCCGTCCCCCCTCTCTCTCGCGCGCGCTCTTTGTCAACATCGTCGGTCCCGGGCCGGTTCTTCACTTCAACCCTACACACTGGAGCGCGCACCGGGCCGTTCTGACAAGCTCGGGACGTGGCTAGTGCTGTGAGCTACTCCTCCGGCTCTCGCTATAAATTCACGCGCGTCCAGCCATGGGAGGAGCTTCCATTCCGTTCTGCTTAGCTAGCCACGTAGCCCCACTCACTCACTCACCGGCCCCAGCTTCCCTTCTTCTTCTCTAGCTCGTTCTGTCTCCCCTGTCTGTGCCGTGCTGAACCAGATGGAGGTAAGTGCCGGCCGAGCCACCAGGCAAGCCATCCATACCAGCACAAACTTCGCCAAGAATGGGGCTGGTGGTCTGATCAGTGATCACCATGAACTACCCTTGTGGTTTCTTATCTCTCGCTCTGTCGCAGAAGGCGAGGAGGCGCCGCGTGCCGGCGTTCGGGGAGTGGAACTACAACTACCACCACGACGAGCCGGAGGCGACAGCGGCTGCCGCGTGGTACGCCACGCCGGAGCCGGAGGCCTGCAGCGACGTGTGGTTCAGGTACTCGCCTCCTCCACGCAATCCCACGCCCAAGAAGAAGCAAGCGAGGCGGCGGCGGCCGGAGGGCGACGTGTCCCGGGAGCGCGCCAGGGCGTCCACGGACGCTGCTGTCACGGCCAAGAGCGGCGCCAGCAGGTACCAGGTGCGGCATGTCGACGAGGACCTCTACAAGGCGCCACCGCCGGAGCCCGCCTCCCACCGGCGGCCAAGGAAGGTACGTACGGCCCCCGGAAAAGAATGTCTAGCTACTGCCGGAATTGGTTTCTTTAATTTTTTGTCGTGATTGTTGGAGCTGACCGCTCTTTGTTTGGATGCAGAAGTGGAGCATGTGGATGGGATGCCTGGGCCTCAACTCATGCGTCGCCTCCTGAACCCCGAAACCTGTGGCGCCGATGGGATGCGGCGTCCTGCGTTCGTGTTCATCAGCAGTGTCTATTTGCCCTTTCTCTTGGATACACTACTACTCCTGGTGCTCTCTCCGAGTGTTTTTTTTTTCGAAACGGAGGCATAAGATTTGCCTCATCTATTAAATAAGGAGAGAATAGAGTTTAGAGAATTACAACACACCCACACTTTCGGCATGACAATTACTCGCCCAGAAAAATATTCCCTAATTTCTTTGCGCCCGCGGCCATCCAAAGCTTGGCCTCGTCGACGATGGCGGTGAGTAGGACGGTCGGTGGTGCACTTTTGTGGCGGAACACTCGTGCATTTCTTTCATTTCAAATGGTCCAAGAGACAAGCATGGTGAGGGAGGCCATAGCTTGCCGGTTAGGGTTGCGGTTGTCAGTTCTCTTGTCCCACCACTGGTAGACGGAGTCATCCATGAGCCACTCGGAAGTATCCATGTGCGCAAGACCTAGTTTCTCAATAAGAGACTTCCATAGCCGAATCGTGTAGCGGCACTTGAAGAAAAGGTGGGCTCCTGATTCTTGCTCCCTATTGCAGAGCTTGCAAAGGCCACAATTTGGCCAACCTCGACGCTCCAAGCGATCGGCGGTCCAAATCCTATCTTGCAATGCCAACCACGCAAAAAACTTAACCTTTGGAGGTGCCCATGCCTTCCAAACCATGCGATCCAAGGGGGAAAGAGTCATGCCTAGGAATTGAGCCTTGTATGCGGTGGCCGCCGTGTAGATCCCATCGTTCGCATGCTTCCAAACGATGCGGTCTTCGGTTTGCTCTTGAAGGTGTACGTCATTAAGGAGCATCCAAAGAGTGAAGAACTCCCTAATGTGGGCGATGGAGACAACCGTGTCCGTGTCATGATTGATCTTGAAGATCCAAGCGTTCCCCACGAGGGCCTCACGGACCTTCCAATTCTTCCTTCTCGAGGCCGCAAACAAGAGTGGCGCGATATCCTTGGGTTTGCGACCAAGAAGCCACGGGGAGCCCCAAAAAGGCGTTTTGGCGCCATCCCCTACGGTGATAGTCATGGAGGCATAGAAAAACTCGAGGTCCTCCTCCGTGCACGGATTTCCAAGGCCAACCCATAATCTGCGGGGCTCGGTCCATTCATACCAAAGCCATCGGAGCCGCAAAGCACGTGCAAACTTGTCGGTGTCGAGCACCCCGAGGCCACCATATTCTTTTGGTCTACAAACCACCTTCCAGTTGACCTTGCATTTGGCTCCCGTTGTCTTGTCCGAGCCGGACCAAAGGAAAGCTCTCTCAATTTTGTTAAGGCTATGGAGAGAGCTCTGAGGCACGATGAGGGGCGTGATGGAGCATACTGCTTGGGAGGTAATGACCGACCTAACAAGTGTCGTACGACCGATCGTAGTGATGTTTTGGCCCTCCCAAGTGACCAATTTGCCGGCCGCTTTGTCCTCAAGGTATTGGAAATCCACCTTCTTCAGTTGCCAAACAGAGAGTGGTAGCCCTAGGTATTTGACCGGAAAAGAGGCACGTGCTGCCGGCATGCTCTGAAGAATTTGCTCAAGGTCAAGGTGATTGCAGCGAATAGGCACAACCGAGCTTTTTTGGAAGTTGGAACAAAGGCCTGTGACGTCCCCAAAGCCTCTGAGGATAGAGGCAAGATTGTCGATGTCCCGCTTGATGGGGGCCACAAAGACCGCCGCATCATCCGCATAGAGGGAGGTGCGCACCATGGCATCCCGGCCACGGATCTTATGTAGGAGCCCTTTTCGCGTCGCCAAGTCTAGGATCTTATGAAAGGGGTCAATTGCCAAGACGAAGAGGAGAGGAGATATGGGGTCCCCCTGCCTGAAATCGCGGCCATGCTTGACAGGAGGGCCGGGTAGCCCGTTTAGCATTATCCGAGATGAAGAAGAGGATAGAAGCGCAGCAATCCAAGCTCGAAATTTTGGAGGTAAGCCCAACCGTTGGAGCAGCTCAAGAATGTATCCCCACTTGACTGAGTCGAAAGCCTTTTTTATATCAAGCTTGAAAAGGAGTGCGGGGGTCTTGCATTTGTGTAGACGCCGGGCAAAATTCTGAACATACATGAAGTTGTCATGGATACTTCTCCTTTTTAATGAAAGCACTCTGGGCATTGGACACGAGGTCATCCATGTGGGGTGCAAGGCGTAGCGATAGAACCTTGGCAATGATTTTAGCGATGGCATGTATGAGGCTAATGGGCCTATAATCAGAGATGCCTTCCGCGCCATCCTTCTTAGGCAGCAGAACAACATTGGCAGAGTTTAGCCATTGCAGGTTGGAGGTGTGTAAGCAATCGAAGCGTTGAATGACCCCCATGATCGTATGCTTGATGATTCCCCAACACTTCTTGAAGAAGATCCCCGTGAAACCATCAGGTCCCGGCGCCTTGTTACTAGGCATCTCTTTTATAGCCTCCCAAACCTCCTCCTCGGTGATGACGGCGTCGAGGTCTTGCAAGGCATGGGCCTCAACGCCCAGTTCCTCCCAATTGAAATCCTTATTGCTCGTACTTCCCCGGCCCATGACCTCGGAGAAGTGATCATGGATGATCTTCTCTTTTTCCTTGTGGTCGGTCACCCAACCATGAGCATGCTTTAGCCGGTGAATATGATTTTTTTCTCCTACGGGCATTGATGCGACGGTGGAAGAAATTGGTGTTGGCATCACCCTCCCTCAGATTTGGTAGTCTAGCACAATGGCTCTTCCTAGCTCGCTCAAGGACCGCCAAACTAACCACTCTTCGCTTAAGTCTAGCACGCAGGTCCCTCTCCTCAGGTGAGAGGGCTCGTTCCTCCTGCGCCAAGTCCAACTGAAGGATCACCAAGAGGGCCGCATGGAGTTGGATCTTGGCCTTGGAGAAAAACTTCTTGCTCCATTCAGTCAGCCGGGTCGCGGTTTTCTTAAGCCTGTGATGAAGAATTTGGAAAGGCTCTGTGTCGTTTACACGCTCATTCCACGCCTTTAGGACGACGTCGTAGAATCCAAGCAAAGATACCCAAAAATTTTCAAATTTGAAGGACCGTGGACGTCTAGGTCCCTTGTCATCGGCAAGCAGGAGAGGGCAATGGTCGGAGAGGGAAGATGAAAGGGCATGCAACACATGCGTGTTGAAAGTTGTGTCCCACTCGGCGTTGCAAAAGAAGGAGTCAAGCTTGCAAAGGGTGGGGTTTTCCCGCTCATTGCTCCAAGTAAAGCGTCTATTTTGAAGATGAATTTCTTTGAGCTCACAAGATTGAAGGGTTGCGCGGAAACGGTTTATCCTGCTCCGGTTTACATTTCTCTTGTTCTTGTCTCGTGCACGGTATATTTGGTTAAAATCCCCAAGGGCCAACCAAGCAACACCCGGCAAAGGCTTGTGGGCGACAATCTCAGTAAAGAAAGAATCTTTACTGGCATGGTCAGTGGGACCGTAGACAGATGTTATCTTGAAGCATACATCTGACGCTCGAATGCGAACCTTGCCGGAGAGGCAAAAGGCCGACGAAGAAATGTCGGAGACCTCGACGACGTTGTCATCCCATAGTAATAAGATCCCACCCCTAGTTCCCGTCGCCGGTCGCTGCGCAAAACTTTTCAGCCGATTGCCACCGAGGAAGGCAGCCACATATTTGTCCACGCTATCTAGCTTCGTCTCTTGTAAACACACGATTTGGCACGAGGAGTCTGCAATCGTAGCGCTGACGGTTGCCCTCCGGGCTGGGCAGTTTAGACCACGTATGTTCCAACTCAGGGTGTTTATAGGTTGTGGAGTCATGGAGCACACGAACATACACCTTGATCAGTCCAAGAGGGAGGACAACAACGAACGGCCATCAGACCAACAACAGTACTGAACTGGGCTACAAACCCCATTGGGGCACATGAATACTGGACGTAGCTTAACACATGGACGTAGCCTAAGACATGGCCGAGCCATGCGGCACTAGACTTACACATAGATGGAACTAAGGCAGCCAACAGGCTGACACACATTACAGTGCAGGGGAGAGCTAACATAATCAACTAAAACAGCCCTGAACGACGAAACCGGACGAGCAAGTCGCCGCCTACTGTGCTTCCAGGCTCGGCTGAGCCGCACTAGCATCCTGGGATATCTCCAAAGCTCCCTCACCACCATGATCAATCAGAGCATCCTCGACATCATTGACAGCCTTGTCGTCAAGGTGAAAAAAATCCCTCATGGCCATAATCAGCTCAGGAGCAAGTTGCTCTTTGAACTTGGCAGTGAAATCAGCAAGTGTAGCCTCTGTTACGTCTTCTCCATCTCTGACTATCCCAAAGGACCGGCAAACTAGCTGTTCCGCTGCCTTGGCTACTGGGAGCACCATATGGGTGCGCTTGATTTTCTGCAGGGAGAGCCCCCCCCCCCCTTGTTAGAGATCTTGACGCCGGCAATGGTCTTCCGGCAAGCCGTAGGAGGCCTAGGAGGGGGGGACTCGGGCGGAGCAAGGATGCCCATCTGGCTCTCCTCAAAGATAGGCGCCAGAACATCTTCAGGGCGAGCTAAGGCATGGCTTCGCTCGGGGGAGGGCGTGCGCTGCAGAGGGCCATCGCAGCACAGGGGCGGTGTAGGCGATGTCTGGAAACCCGGCGGCCTGGAGGGCGATCGCAGGGGCAGCACGAGAGACGCCGGCGCACAAAGCTCCAGCAAGGCTTGGCTGGGCGCGTGGCTCGCCAGGGGGGAAGTCGACGCCACAGCGCGCTTGGATATCAGGCCTGGCGGCAGGACGGTTGTCGGAGACAGCGGAGGGGACACCAGGGGGTCCGCTCCTCTTGAGAGCGGCGCCTGGAGGAGCGTGGAGAGGCCTGGCGCGTCGGACTGCGCCCCCGAGCGTCAACGCCGGCGGGGTCGTTGACGACCGCCAGCTCCAGGGAGCGAACATGCTCGGCACTGCCAGAGCCAGAGCCCCTAAGTACCACGCCAGGGCACACAGGGGGGGCGGCCACAACAGCCTGGCGGTTGTCAGCGCATCGACGGCCGCCGGAGCGGTCTCGTGTGCGGTCCTGGCCTCCCACCGGGTGCCGATCCCGGGCGCTTCGGGAGAGAGCGCGCCGCACCCTGGCTCCCCAGCTCTCCCGTGCACGCTCACCACCACGGCCACGCCTGCCGTCACGGTCATCCTCATCATCCCGCCTATTGTCGCAGCGCTCCGTGCGCCCCTGAGCAGGCCGACGCTCTCTTGGAGTGTAGGTGCCATCAACCATCTTCCTGTACCAGGTAAACTCGTGGACTTCCTGCGGCGGCGGGTTGTCGTCGTCGTCTGCAGCCTTGGAGTGGTCCTCAAGCAGGTCGAGGTGGATGATGACGCGGTGACGGAGGCCACGGCGCCCGCGACGGCGATGACCACGAGCCGGCAGGGTCAGCCATTTGACCTTGGGAATGGCATTGGGGTTGGAGGTCCATGCCCAGAGCGCCATGTCCCTCGTGCCCTCCTTGCGGAGCGATCGCGGCTCGATGTAGTCGAGGGAGCAGCCGCGGCCGATGAGAAAGGTGGCGATGTAGTGGTTCCAGCCGTGCAGTGGAACACCTTCTAGACAGAGGCGGACGTGGTGGAGCTGGTCTTCGTTGTCAGCATGGGCCTCAAGTCGCCATTCACGCACATAGATGCGGTGACCAGAGCCGCAAAGATCACCACGAGACACCGCGTCAGCGCAGTGGTGCTGATGCAAGAAGCGCACAAAGAACTGCTCGGGTTAGTGCTTGACGACCTCAACGTCAGCCGGCCTTGCTCCCAGGGCCGTTGCGAGCTCGGCGGCCACCTGATGGCAGGGGACGTCCTGCCTGGCCCCCTCCAGCCAGGCCACTGCACAGTTGGAGGAGAGGATGGCCGCCTCCGCTTGCATCTCAGGCGTTGCCGGGACGACGATGAAGTCCTCCTCCGACCTCAGCGCAGCGTCGCCCATACGCAGCATTGCGGCAGGAGCAGCACTGGAGCGAGGCATAGGGCGCTGAAGAGAGGTCTCCCAGCCACGGCCCAGGCGCGGGGGTGCTTGGAGGGCAGCAGGAGCAGCAGCAGGACGAGGAAGAGGCGGTGGAGGGACGGCGAGGTTTTCGAGCTCACTCAGAGGCTTCCACTTATTGTGGCAGCCGCACGACTTGTGCCCATTTTGTAGGCAGCGGGAGCAGCGGATCGGGTCACGGCAAACCGCAGCTCGGTGCCCGCGGAAGAGGCACCGACAGCAGCGCCCCAGAAGCCAGCGAGGGATGGGCGCCGGCTTGAATGCTGCAGCGGCCAAAGCCGGGCGGCGCGGGCTTTTATGAGACACGACGAGGTGCCAGTCGCCGGTCACCTCCGTCTCGCGCCCCGCGTCCGGCATTGAAGACGCGCCAGGAGCAGGAAGGAATGAGGAAGCCAGCTGCTCAGCATCGCCATAGTTAATGCCAGCGCCTGCCTGCCCTTGAATGCGCGGAGATGCAGCGCCCATCCGCCCTTGAATGCGCGGAGATGTAGCGCCATGTCCCGACCCAGCCAGGGCCTGCCCCAAGCGCGTCGCGACAGCCCGCGAGTTGGGCATGAACTCCTTGGAGGCCAGGGCGGCAGATCCGCCGTGCCCCGCCAGAGGTGGATCTGGATCCGGCGAAGCAGAGAGCAGAGGCCCTCCCTGCAGCGCAGAAAGGCCAGAGGCGCCACCAGGGCCGCGAGCAGGGGGAGGCGGGAGGGGCATGAACCAGGCGGCCGACGCGAGGTCGGGGCAGGGCGCGGCCGCCGCCGGGAGCGCAAGCGCAGGCGCAGGGCGGAGGAGCGAGGACGCGCTCATTGAGCAGTGCGTACAGCTTCCCTCTCCGAGTGTTTTGTGCGTATGTTTTGGCTTGTGGCAAAATGGTTAGTACTCCAGTAAGACTAGCTGACTGCTAGTAAACATTTCGAGTTTCTACTCTCTTGTGTGATGTTGGTAAAGATATCTAGGTATATTAGTAACATTCCGAGTTTCTACTTCTTTTGTGTAATGTATTGAGTGCAACATCTTGTCTTGTGCTTAACAAACACGTTGATATACAGTAGTCTGTTACTATCTGTCAACCTGATATCGCTTTGGATCAATTTTGATGTGCAAACGAGTTTGTCACCAGAGATTCAGAAACATGGCAACTGATACACGAACACGCACAAGCCCGGAGCCCGCACGCTCGCCCGGCTGCTGCTGTGCTGCATGAGCATGAGGAGCAGTTGGCATGGGCCCGTGAATCTGGTACCCGCATTGATTCGAGAAGTTGGATAATACTGGTAGTCGTTGTGAACTGGACTGGTTTCTTCGCGCGTGCCTACCATTTTTGTTTCAACTCGACTCGATCGCCCATGCCATACATACAAACACTGTCGCAGCCGTGTGTCTGCGGCAGAGAGAGTAACTATCTACTCTACCTCGTGTCTTTTCTTGGCATAGATAGGTCAAGAAGAGAACTGGCATCGTAAAGAAAATCGCTACGTGGGTGCAGCTGCGACTTGGACCTACTGCTCCAGTCTGGCTAGCTAGCTAGGTGCAACAACACCTCTATCGTCGCTAGGGCCGGAGAACATGCGGCCCGGAGAAACGAGTAGTGGGATTTCCCTTCTTGAAGAGTGCCCAAATTTTGGATCAAACGGAGCTTCAGTTTTCACGGGGAATGTTGTTGCCCTCCGGGTTTCATGCATGTCTTATCAGATAGGCATTCCGAGGACGCACTGCCCCCGCCCCGCTTGAATGCTGCCTCCAACTGCTGTTCTGAACCATCGGTGCTCTGTTCACCACTTCACCCTTCTTCGACATGACCTTTCCTTTTATCATCGGGAAACCTTTTCTTTATCTAATCTCTAGTACCCAGATGAAATGATCGATTTGCAGTAGTTCTCTTTCCTGAGTGGCATTTCTTATCACTTAGAGTAATAGGAGAAGCGTGGAAATGGAATATCATGCTCATTCTTATCCGAAGGAGTTTGAGTTTTTCTTATTTCATCGAAGGAAAAACAATGGATACTGGAGCGTGCTCATGCGGTGCACGCTTTGGGTCTGCTAGGCCGGTAGGCGCTCTCGGCTCGCAACGGAGATGACTTCGCGAGGCCACTGGATTAGATGGTGTGCGTTGGTGTGGTTAGGCACATTATCAAGCTTATAGGTGTAGCGACATAGTTCGTCGGAAAGGTGGTTGTGAATTTATCCTTGTACTTATTTCGCCAGTCTCTATTGAATAATTTAATAAAGATAGTTGTGTGCATCGTTTGATACAGAGGTCCGGATAAATCCTCCTTTTTTCCGGGTAAATCCTCCCTTTTTCTGAAAAAGGAGAGATTTACGTGGATGCTAAATTTTCTATGGAATGTAATGCAAACAATTCCTTGGGAAAAAAGTTATATTGGATTCAGTTCAACTAATAAAATGATAAACGTAAGAAAAATACCTAAGCATTCCAGTCCTATAAATCCTATGAAAATATTTTTGAACCAAAGAATCACACACTGTATATCTAGATTTCTGATGAACTTCGGAGACATCACTAGCCGAAACACCGTAACATAAGCAATATGGCTTTGTTTCTTTTTTCTAACATGATACAATCACAAATGCTCATATACAAGCATATCACTTACTCCTATAAACGAACGCAAGCACTCACACCCTATCTCTATTGGCACCTCTGAAATACTGAGCCGACGCAACCAGTGGCGGAGCTATGTGTACTCCTGGGGTGGCTGTGGCCCCCCCAACCTTGGTAAAAAGTGTGAAGGAAATTTTTTTAGAGGGTTTAGATGAGGATAAATTTAGTATTCGGCCCCCTCAAGTTTGCATGTTTTATCATTCCCCCCCCCCCCCCCCCCCCCCCCCTGAACTTCCTCCCTAGCTCCGCCAGTGGACGCAACATCTTACTCTTATAAACGAAGTCACCACAAAGCCTCGTAGTCGATTGAAACGTCTCTGCGCATTGAATGAATTTCACCACAAGGATCTTAACCATATGAGCTATGCTCACCTAGTGCACTTGGTTTGTACTCCCTCCATTCCTAAATATAACTCTTTTTAGAGATTTCAATAAGGCATACATACGGAGTAAAATTAGTGAATCTACACTCAAAAATATATCTATATACATTCGTATGTAGGTTGTATTGAAATATCTAAAAAGACTTATTTTTAGGAACTGAGGGAGCTTTAATTGACACTTTATATAGTTCAAAGGATCTGTTAAAAAGTAGCATATATTCATACCGTGAATCCATGATGTCACAACTGAAATCAAGTCTAAATGTTTTTTCTTTGAAAAGTCACTAGTAATCGTGTACGTGCAACGCACGTGTAACCTTAGAGAAAAAGGTTTGCGTTAAGTTTGTTCCAAACCCTGAACTTCTATGCATAGTATTATCCCAACTTGAACTTCCAATTCCTAAAAACCGAACCCTAAACCCATGTCACATTTTCCAAACGGCTGGTCATACTAAACCTGGTCCATCTGGCATGCATGCCACAAGAAACTCATGGTCTAGTTGCACCGACGTCGCGTCATTCTAACATTAAGCTCAATCGAGTTGCAGAAGACATAGGAGGGGGTGCATCAACAGGTGGTGGAATAGAAAAGATCATGTCCACGGCCACCCGCTTAGGACATCGTGGCGGGCGACAGGGGGGAGACAAGCCAACGACAGGGGTGGCCTTCACTGCAGGAGCCAACAACACAATGTGCAATCCCCTTTCCCTCCAAGTTCCGTAAGGCCCTAATAAACATATCTCCCATGAAGTTTCTTCACACAAAATCGAACCACATTCAACATGTATTACTGAGCAAAGCCAAGAGTATCGCCCAAAAAGAAAGAAAGAAAGCAATTGTTGAATTAAGAAGAATGGGTAGTGAAAACAATCAGAAATGTAAGCATCGATTTTTCTTCTATAAACCTGTGATGCATGCAATGGCCATGTTCGTATAAAACTATTTGTAAGGTTGTGCCATCAGTTTTTGCTTGGTGGCAAACAAAGAATAACCCTGGTTTCATGTAAAAAAAATAATAAGAATCTGCAAAAAATAAGAAGTAGCACATTACGGAATCTATGGATCCATTCCGGCCTGTAAAATATTCATGCAACCCTTCACATCTATGGATCCATGCTCAGTTAGCAACAGTAACAAAATTACAGTATCTGAAACCTCACATATTATTTTCCATAGAATAAGCTCTGAAACCTCACAAATTATTTGCCATAGAATAAGCTTGTGAGACACATACAATACAAGATTGCAATAACCTGCATTAGCATTAGAGATATATATTTTCCGAAGAAGAGGTAAGATTACTAAAAAGCTATCATACATGGCTGGTTTATGATCTACATAAAAGGAACCAATCTGTCGCAATCGTCTCTCTTGACCTGCAGCAAACACAAGCACCAGGATGAGCAGTAACAAAACAAATCGCGAGACACAGCAAAATGTTGATGGAGTGGAAATAAAAATATTTGAGTACATATATTTTTAGTTTGTACATAAGTTTCATACAACAAACAATGCCCCCCCCCCCCCCCCCCCCCTTTGGTTCTGCACTCACCCTTCCGCTCTGCCTCAACCAAATTGAAATCAGTAGCAGGTGTTGAGCACGAGCTGGAGCAGAGGTCAACCAACATTAACAACTGCAACCAGCATGACCAAAACCTGACCAAGCATATCTGCATCATGCCAAAGAAACTTTGCATGCAACATGCACAGAGAGACAATGCAGTACACCCGAATGTTCTTGTCTGCCAGGTTACTCAACATATAGCCTAGAAATACAGTCACAACCACTTTGACACACTTGTGAAGAGGAACTTTCAGAGAACTTAGCATAGCAACGGAAGATCCGGCAAACAGAAACCGAAGCATAATTTAATGACTATACTAAACCAGGAAATTGTCGATTCCAGTCCATTGTTTCATTAGGAACATACACGCCATCGACTAATCACCTCTTGTGCACAGTCGGTAAAAAAACGACTTTCTGAGAAATATATAGTACCCCTTAGAAAGCTCAGTTTCCATATAGTACCCCTTTGTACTCAATTAAACACTAATTAGAATGATCTCACCTACGTACCTATGTGCTCTTTCCATGATGTGCTCTGTGAAGGGTAACGGCGTCCTTCTACATCTTTTCCATCCCTCATTCCGGGATCAGGCTATTCGTTGGTTCTACAGCCATGGATTCATCATGTATTCTACAACATTGAACTTCAAGGGTATCACATCCAAAATATGAACGGATTCACATGTGTAATATTACCAGGTGCAATGTACTGCTCGCAGCGAACGTCGATGCGTCGTGCGATCTCAGGGAGCGGATACGGTAGAAGGTGGACCTCTCTGCGTCGACCTTGTCCTCCCCGTGTCGACGGGACTGAGATATCAGGCGAGACCGTGGAGGAGCGGCAGACCGCGATCGGCGGGCACACACGTAAGGAGTGGCCGGGGGCTAGAGGTGTTTGTGTTGGTCACTTGTTGGTGTCCAGCATAACCAATTCCAGGTCCACACAAGACCCTAGCTAGGCATTATGTCCAACACATGATCAGCAGTATAGGGAAAACGTTCTAACATCTATTATACTATTAACCATTGTCCACCTATTTCCTTCTTAGCCCAATTCCATGCTCCATGACAGTATCAAATCCCTAAATGTGGCCTGTTTCATAGCATTCCACTTTTTGTATGTTACCTAATAATATAAGTACATCCCGAACAAACACTTTGGTCGAATTTCGCTGTCTGTGGAGTGAAGGAAATGAACTTGTCACTACAAAGGTGTCTTTAGGAAAAGAACCTTCGCTCTCCGGGCATCCGCATTTCGGTGGGCCAAGAATAAAATCAGATGTTGTATCTCTGGTGAAGGTAACTTCTGGGTACAGTATGGTATCTGTAATCTAATCAAACATACAGTGAGTTACAACATAAGAAATCTGGTTGAGAGTAGAACAAAAGCTCACCTAAGAGCCCGATTGCTTTAATTTTACCATTTAACTTCCCTTCAAGTGAGCATATAGTTTTTTTCAACTTCCTTCTAACAAAGTATACGAAGTAGCCCTTCCTGATATTCCTGATATTCATAACTTCATAAGGAAAAAGATGGTACACTAAGCATTAACTTTTGTTCGATAATTGCATGGTGAGTAACTCTATTATTGAACTGAGTCAAGAAGCAGTACCTGGCCTGGGTACAGTATGGTGAGTCTGAAATGGTCTGGCAACAAGGTCATTGCGTATTTCATGTTTCTCCTGAAAAAAAGTACTGCACTATAAGAAGTAAACATGGACAAAACAAAAGAGCCAGCGATGAAATGATCTCCATACCGAAATCAAGAGCAACTAATTCAACTTGCAGCTCAATTCTTCTGATTCCGATGGATCTGAAGAGTGGTTGGAGGCTTCAAATTGTAGAGGCCACGGGTTGCTATATAGAAGTACATTGGAAGACCACCCTGAAAATTTCCCAGTTTACCACATAATAACCGATCTATTAGTGATCTTTCTCTAGTGCGAGTGCAGTGAACGTGGAAATATAAGAATTTGTCACTAATTCTCATGAGAAAGAGATATATAGCAGCAAGCAACAATATGTCAGTAACCGGAGCATATGGGAACACTGAAATAGCAAACAACCGAGCATCTCACGATACCTCGCAGTCCAGCAGAGAAAAAGAGATTGCATATTTGAGACGATGTTGCCAACCTTCAAATGCTCACGATGTGGTCGAGGTGGGCGTGGCGTCGTGGGCGATGAAGAGGTGGTCCTGGCGTACGGCGAATAGCGGGCCGCAGCCATTGTCGAATGCGACCTGGGACGGCATAGTGACGCATGTCCCGTGCTCGCCCACCGAGATCCCCTAGATGGCCTACCCCTCCGCCTCCACGCCCTTGCGCTACACCTGGACGCACCAGCGGTACACCTCGTTAGTGAGCACCCGGTCGAGCATCGAATACAGCCGCGCCGTGCGCCCTCGCCGGGCCCCGGAGACGGTGGAGGCAGCCGCCTTCTTCGAGGAGAGCGTCTGGAAGCGGGAGACCGTGCCGGGGATGTGGAGAGGAGGCGGCGGCGGTTGAGGCCGAGCGGGGCGAGGGAGAGGAGGGGGGTGATGGTCGCGTGGGGCGGCGGCGGGGAGGGCGTCCGTGGGGGAGGTCTGCGTGAGGGAGGTAGCAGTCCTCTTTTTCAGTTTTTCTTTAGAGAAATAGTTGGAGAGAAACAAGGAAATATTTGATTATTTCCATAACTAAGCAGATCGTGGGGTGGTAGATCCGCAAACCGTGGGGAAGGAGACTGCAGGCGCAGACGTCTGCGGCAGAACATTGATCGTGCGCCGTTCGATCGGAAGGCAGAGCATTAAATTAATATTGACTCTTAGATCTTATTATATGGATCCGATCAAATGGTTCAGGTTATCCCGTGTACGCTTTGTGGGTGTGGCTTTAGGGGAATCTATGTTTGCTCTTTTTATAGTAGTATAGATCGACCAGGGGAGGGGGGATCCTCGCCTGAATTAGATCTCATTCAAAGAAAATATTTATCTAGTTTATAAGAAAAACCTTATCAAAAATCTGACCAAGTCCAGGTCAAAGAGAAAATGTGACCAAGTCTAAATATTGACATGACTGTTTTTTCTTTGCAAATTTGTTATCAATATCGATAATTTACCAGAACTTACCTTAGGCGGAATTCTCAAATGATTTGACAGTGTTATGGATTCCGATTCTCAAATTTTATGGCGTGTTATATACCAATATTATTTACGTCATACTCCTTCTGTTTGGTTTTAGTTCAAATTTATACTAAAACCGCGCCACGTATTTTTGAATGGATGAAGTATCATCTTAGGGTTTTCAATAGATTTTCAAGATTAATGTTGTCAACGCTGATTTGATTTATTTTCACATTGCAAAAGTGTGGCTTACTCGGCTCGGCGATTAGAGCAACTCCAATGGGGCGATCCATTTCGTCCGCCCGCGTCTGTTTTGATCGGCGCGGACAAAAGTGACGGCCCGACGCGTCGATCCAAACGGACGCGCGTCCGTTTTTTGTCCGCGGGCGACCCATTCCCGACCAATTTTGAGACTGATTTGCATCGGCGCGGACACGAGACTGACGCGCGCGCGCCTACTCTTCTTCCCGGGCCCACCGGCCGGTGGCAACCACCACCATTTCCCCCCTTTTTTCCCAGAAACACTCCCGCCCGCGCGCGCTCGCTCCCGCCCAACCATGGACGAGGCCATCGACCTCGACCTCGACCTCGACGCCGCCGCCGGCCTCGCCTCCCTCACCTCGTCTGGCGCCGTCCCTCTGGGAAAGGAAAGCCTCTTGCCCCGCGCAAGACTGCCGCCAAGCCGAAGAAGGCGTTGACGCCCGAACAGCGGGCAAGGGAGTCGGCCAAGAGGAAGGGCCGGAGGCACGCCGCGGACGCGAGGGATGAGGCCGCCGTGCAGGCCGCCGCCGTCGCCGCCGCGCAGCAGGAGTTCACCAATGCCCGCGTCGCGGCGGCAACGATTGAGGCGCTCTACATGCTAGGGGTAAACCCTGGCCAGCACGGCCTCGTCCAAGCCACCGTCGTCGTGGCCAGCACCGGATCGTCGGCGTTTCCTCGGATGGTGCTGCCCGAGTCACCCCGCGCGTCGGCTTGCAACCCGGTCCTCGGCTTCCACGTCTACCCGCAGGCCTCCCGCCTCTCCAGGGAGTGCTCGCCCGACGTGAGCGTGGTCGCGCCTTCCACGCCTGCGCCATCGCCCATCGACCTCAACGCCACCCCGGTGGTTGGTGGCTCGTCGTCCGGCGGCACGAGGAAACGCGCGCGGCAGACGCCCGTAACTTGTTCGAAGGAATGTCGTCCGCCATCGATGAGGACTTCATGCAAAACCTCATCTTCGAGGGCGGTGCGCCAGGCACTGGCTATGATCCCAAGGAGACACAAAGTCAGGACGGCCGCGGGGCGTTCACGCCGGCCGCTGGCTATGATCCCGACCAGGCGACCTTCATGCGTGATCAGGTCGGCGTCGACATGGACGGCTTCCCCCTTGACCACAAGTTCCCGGACGACTACGGGCTAGAGGAAGAGGACGAGTGCGACATGGACGTGGAGCCTTTGTTCGAGGACGAGTTCGCCAACCAAGCCGCCGGTCCTAAGCCCAAGCGCAAGAGCAAGCGCACGAAGGCGTACACAACGGCCGAAGACAAGCTTCTTTGCGAGTGTTGGCGAGGAGGAGCGCCGGCGTTTCAAGGCGGACCAAATGGATGCTTTCATGGAGATCCAAAGGAGGAGGCTTGATCTTGACGCCGAGAAGCAAGCCAAGATGTTCGAGCTCGAGGCGGAGAAGCAAGCCAGGATGCTAGAGATCGAGGCTGCCAACGCCAAGACCAAGACGAAAGAAGTGGCTCTTGCGAGCATGATGACCGGGATGGAGATCATGAAGGTGGATCTCAACACCGTGTCGCCAAGGAAGAGGCCGTGGTTCGAGAAGATGCAGGCCGACATGCTCAAGTTCGCCGACGAGTGGTCTATGGCGGTGAGGGCCATCTTTTTTGTATGTCGGCAGGTGTGCCGGCATGACCACGGGAGCCGAGATGGCGTGGTCGAACTCAAGTCCCCCCCCCCCCCTTTTTGTGTGCTGGCATGTGTGCCGGCCGGCTGGCGAGTGCGCCAGCATGAACTGTGGTGATATTTTCTGAAGCCGGCATTGTACGCCGGCGCTGGCATGGTGGCGGCATGAGACACGGCCGCTAGCATGATCGGCCGCGGACCCTTTTTATTTAAAAGTTGAATGAGGGCATTAAATGGATCGGCGTGTTGGGCGCGTTGCCGACCCAAATCAAAAAAAGGCGGACGACGGGCGGCCAGCCGACCAAACGGACAAAAAGCGAACAAATGCGCCGTCCGTTTGGGTCGGCCCGTTGGAGTTGCTCTTACCAAATTGGAATATTTTCTAGCAACTTTCACATGTGTGTGTCCACACATATCTTTTGAGCTCCTGATTTTGCTCATGTTTTTTTCAGTAAGCTACTGTACGTCAAGATTAAATGATGGGAACAGAATATTCCTGTTCACTCCCAGCCTATGCAAATCCCCTGTCTAGAGACCTAAACCAGGGCGGCACATTATGGTATTTATGGTGGCATTTACGGTGCTCTGTGGCCATCCATGCATGCATCACGCTTGCCCAGAGAGAGCCAGTCCCTCGTCATGGCTGTCTTCACCGCCGGACCGGCCGGCCGTCCAGCAGGACCACGAGCATGTAGCCGCAGCAAAGGTGCATCACACCGCACCGTGCTGGCCTCATCTGCTGACACGGGGGAGTTGAACTGTGGTCTATGCAGAATCCACAGGAACGCCACGTTGCTGGTTGCTTTTCGCTTGCCTTGCCATACCGGCCGTCTCGAACAGCTCCTTGCCGGCCCGCAGCGCCCCGCGGTGTGCGTAATCGCGTTCATGCATGCATGGAAGTGGGGTTTTTTTTTTCTTGCATTACGGTTGAGGACTTGAGGTCAGTAGTGGCTAGTAGTAGCTCGCTCCAGTAATGGTAAACCTACTGGTAACTTCTAACGGATGACATATGACCGAAAGGAAGAAAATCCCTATTCTATCGATGGATCCAAGAAAAGATCAGAATAAACTAATATTTTTGATTGAAGCGGTAATTTCTAATCTCCACATTTGATCCGCATCGAAATCTGGAAACATTTTATAAGAGGTGTACCGAAGCAAAACTCAAGCAAGTCCACGTCGCACTTGAGATGAATTCACCCGATTAATGATGCTAGTTACCACTTAACACATCCCCATAAAAAGTAACACTTAACAGGATAGCATTTCTCGTTCTCTAATTATTGTACACGTAAAAATGCACTCCCACGGTAAGCATGCATGTTGTAAGGAATATACAAACGGAAATGTAATCTGACGAATGTCAGCTCAGAGAGGGGTGGCAAATTAACATTTTTTTGCAAGTTGACTTGATAATAGATGGTAAATCCTGCCCATTTTTGCTGCAAAATCTCCTAAAAGTTGTTGTGTTTCTGAAGAAACTGTCAACCTCGTGTAACTAAATTTGCCATCTGAAATGTTCACAAATGTCAAACCTTCCCAACAAACGTTCGTCAGGTATTGCAGTCCTATATAAAAGCATATCACTTCTTGCAGACGACCAAAATTGGTGACCGAGGCAGGATGGCCCATGTAGCAGCCCAGAAGAGGACTATGGGGAAGCTCCACTGCCGCATCCAGTGGCGGATCCAGGAATGGAGCAAGCCCCAGGCCCAAAATTATTTTTTTTTTGTGAGAGAAAAACTTAACCTCCATCAAACTATAGCTACCTCAAATATGGCTCAATTGTACCAATAATTTCGAGTTTAAACTCAATGCTTAAAGATGCAACAAAATGGATAAAACAAGATCATCATCAACCTTTGAAAATATTTCTCGCTCAATGTTTCAGACCATGGAAAAATTCAACCAATCATCACCCATCTTATTTCTGGAGTTGCTTCAGTCCTCTCGGCCTCTTGATTCCCAGCTAAAACTCCGGGTGTAGACACTTCTGTTGCGGCCACGGATGAAAAATATCTCTTCATCTTTTATTTCTACAAATTGAAATGAAATTGACCAAGGCTGGGTCAGCGTCGAGGCCAAGGCTGTCAGGCTCAAAGCCCTAAAGGAAGCCCCGACGGGTTGCTCCCCCAGTCTCAAGGCGAAAGCGAAGAAAGACAAGATTCTGGACGGTGTGCTTGCTCCCTTGAGCAAGAAAAAGGTGGCGGGGCTTCGCTCTGCTGCCTCCATTCCCCTGGCCCCGGTGACCGTCGCCGCTGATGACTAGCGGCCTGACCTCTGTTACTGCCCGGGAGATGGCGAGCCCAAAGCCATCGTGTGTCTGCCTCCCCTCAAGGTGGCTTGTATCTTTCATTCTCTCTTTCCCGCACTTTGTTGGTGTTTCCTTTAGTTTGTTCTGCTACGGTGTGTTTCGTTGTAATGGGGAGTAATTCTGTGAGGACTATCCGCGTGCTGTCCTGGAATGTCCAGGGGTTGGGTTCTAAGGACAAATGTGATGTTGTCAAAAACCTCGTGGTTTCTGCGAATCCCAGTCTTGTTTGCCTTCAAGAGAGTAAGCTGTCTGCCCTCGACTCTCGTAAGGCTATCACTTTTCTTCCGGGGCGCCTCTCGGATTTTGTCACCAAAGATGCGGACGGGAGCCGTGGAGGTGTGGTGACGGCCTGGGATCCTGCTCGCTACTCCCTGGTTTCCTCCTCTGAATCTTGCTTCTCTCTCACTGTCACGTTGGCCTGCTCTTCCTCGGCCGCGCGTGTGGCGGTCACCAATGTCTACGGGCCCTCCGATCACTCCCTTGTGGATGATTTCGTGGGAGACATGGTGGCCCTGCCTGCCCATATCTCGGACGCCTGGCTCGTTGTGGGTGATTTCAACCTCATCCGCGATCCGTCCGAGAAAAACAATGATCGCTTCGACGCTAGGCGTGCCGCTAAGTTTAACTCCTTGATCAACTCTACTGCCCTCCACGAGCTTCATCTTTCGGATCGTCTATACACCTGGACAAACCGTCAAAACCCCCGGCCCTTGCTCGGTTGGACAGGGCATTTTTTGATAATAGGTGGGATGTGACTTTCCCTGACTCGACCCACTCCTCCCTCCCGCGCACCACATCTGATCATGCCCCCCTTCTGGTGGCTGCGTCCACCAAAGTCCCTACCCCCTCTCGCTTCTTCTTTGGAAATGCTTGGTTAACCGACCCCCTCTTCCTCCCCTCCACTCTTCCTTCTTGGGTTAACACTGTCCGAGGCACGGGCGCGGCTGGGATTCTTTCGGCCAAAAAGAAAGCGTTTAGGTTTGCTTCCAAAGCTTGGAAAAAGCGTCACCGGTACATTCCCACTTTTGATAACGACTGCCGATTCTTGATCGGGTTCTTTGATTTTGTGGAGGAGATCCGTTCTCTAACTGCAGACGAATCTACGCTTCGAGGGGACGCGCGCCAAGCCCTTGCGAGCTCGATTCTCCGCCAAAGTGCTCACTGGCGTCAACGTGGGAAGCGTAGGGCGGTTTGCGAGGGGGACGAGAACACACAGTTCTTCCACGCGTCCGCCTCTCATCGTCGCCGCTGCAATACAATCGCCGCCCTGGAAGTCGAAGGGGTGCGCGTGGTCGATCATGCGGGGAAGGCCGCCGCTCTGCTGGGCTTCTTCACCAGCATCTTGGCCCATGCGCGGTGGCCCGTCTGGCGTTTCTCCCTCTCTGGGCTTTACGCCCACTCGGCTCAGGTGGACGGCCCGTCCCTCGTCGCGCCTTTCTGCCGCGCTGAAATTAAGGCCGCAGTAGAGGCGCTGGACCGCACCAGTGCGCCTGGCCTAGACAGGCTGGGCCCTGCCTTCTACCAGGCGGCTTGGCGTGAGGTGGCGGATGACATTCAGAGGCTGTTTGATGATCTCTGGTCAGGTTCTGCCTCCTTGGACGGGATTAACCGAGCCTATGTGGCTCTCCTCCCCAAGACAATCGGTGTGCCGACGCCGGCTGATTTCCGGCCTATCTCCCTGCAAAACAGAGATGTAAAAATCATGTGCAGAGGGCTGACGGCCAGGCTTCAGAAGCAGATTGTGGCTCTGATTGCTGAAGATCAGTCTGGTTTCGTGAAAGGGAGGAGTATCTCTGAAAACTTTGTCTATGCCACTGAATTAGTCCAATGCTGCCACAGAAGAGGGGCGCCTGCGGTTGTGCTGAAGTTGGACTTCTCCAAGGCCTTTGATTCAGTTAACTGGGAGAGTCTCCGTTCCATCATGCAGGCTTGAGGCTTCCCGGCTGCGTGGTGTGACTGGATTGACGAGATCCTCCGCTCATCTCGCTCGGCGGTCTTGCTAAATGGGGTTCCTGGGAGATGGTTTGATATGAAGTGTGGGCTCCGCCAGGGCGACTCGATCTCGCCTTACCTCTTCCTGATCGTTGCGGACGTGCTGCAGCAGCTGATCCGTCAGGACGTAAGTTTGTTGCACCCAAGTTGTCACACCAAAGACACCAGACATGATTCAGCTTAACTCCAAGTTCCTCAAGTAGTGATTCCAACCAAATAATTTCTGCAGTGGCATTAGCCAAAGATTTATACTCAGCCTCTGTACTTGACCTTGATACTGTTGCCTGTTTTCTTGCACACCAAGAGATGAGATTGGTTCCAAAAAACACTGCAAAGCCTCCAGTTGATTTTCTGTCATCAGTACAGCCTGCCCAATCAGCATCAGAGAATGCACTGACAAGTGTAGAATTGGAACGTCTGAAGTTAACACCTAAGCTCACAGTATGTTTTACATATCTCACAATCCTCTTGGCAGCTGACCAATGTGCAGTGGTAGGAGCATGTAAATACTGACAAACTTTATTAACAGCAAATGAAATATCTGGACGTGTAAGTGTCAAGTATTGTAATGCTCCAACAATGCTTCTGTACCTTGTACTTTCCACCTCTTGAAGAGGCTCTCCTTCATAAGTTGAAAGTTTTTCTGAAGAAGATAATGGAGTAAGTGCAGGTTTACAGTTCTTCATTCCCATGCGAGCCAGAAGCTCGTTGGCATACTTCTCTTGATTCAACACTATACCATCTTGAGTTTTATTAACCTCAATACTTAGAAATAAATGCAACTCTCCTAGATCCTTCAAGGCGAATTCTGAGCTCAGGTCATGTAGAAGGCATTAGTAGCATCTTGTGATGAACTTGCAACAATAATATCATCAACATAGATGAGCAGAAAAATGACTACTCTTGCCTTGTTATAAATGAACAATGATGTATCATCCCTTGATGCAAAAAAGCCAAGGCACCTTAACTGAGTGCTCAACCTAGAGTACCATGCTCTAGACGCCTGTTTTAACCCATACAGTGACTTGTCAAGTTTGCTTACATAATGTGGTGTTTTCTTACTCACATACCCAGGTGGCTGTCTCATGTAGACTTCCTCTTCCAGAACACCATGCAAAAACGCGTTCTTTACATCCAGTTGACGCAAACTCCATCCCCTGGATAGAGCAATAGCTAGAACAAGTCTTATTGTAGCAGCTTTTACAACAGGACTAAAGGTATCTTCATAATCTATACCATAGCGTTGTTTAAATTCTTTTGCAACCAGACGTGCCTTGTACCTGTCAATGGTTCCATCTGCCTTCTTTTTAACTCTGTACACCCATTTACAATCAATAATATTTTTACCTCTCTGATCTGGTACGAGATGCCAAGGTTTATTTTTCATGAGTGCTGAGTACTCTTCATCCATGGCTTTCTTCCACCTTGGATCATCCAGTGCCTCATTCAACGTTGTTGGTTCACCTGAGATACACAACATGCCATATGGTATTGTGCCATCAGTACGTATTTTTGGATTTTTAATACCTTTCTGAAGACGTGTCATAACATGTGTAGACACCGCTGGCTGTTCATGTTGCATAGGGGAGTCGGCCACAGAAGATCCCACCGGCGTCGATGCAGAAGATCCTATAGAGTCCGGTGTGGCCCCGTCTCCACGAATCACCCTGGTATCCACAGGGTCTACGGATGCAAAAGATCCCGCTCCACCTGGTGCATGCATGCAGGGGAATCCCGACGCGGAGCACCAGGGCGATGCGGCCCCGCCTGCTGGTGACGTGGCGAGGCGAGGCTGGCTGGGCGAGACGCGGGATCGCGGTGTGGAGCACGAGGGAGATACGCCCCCGCCTGCCTGTGACGTAGCGGTGCGAGGCTGGCTGGATGAGGGAGTGCGCCCGCGCCCGCCAGGAACGCGATCCGAGGACGATTGCGTCCCGCGATCCGAGGCTGACAGGCGAACAGGAGTTGCTGGCGCCGCCGGATCAGCTCCGTTTTCAGCGCCAATTTCGTCTTCTTGCGGCACATGAAATAAACCCTCGTTTTGATCATCATGTACATCATTTTGGGCACCGTTTTCGCTGCGAACCTGCACAGGAACGAGAGCAGAACTGGTGCTAGCAATATTATCATCATATTGATCAGTGCAATTGTCTCCCCCTTGATCAAAACTCCAGAGATTTTCAGGAAGGAGAAGAATTTCCTTTCGAAGCAGGGCACCGGCGTTGGGATGTAGAGATGCAAACGGAAAGATGGACTCATCAAATACAACATCTCGCGAGATATAGACTCTTCCTGTAGGAACATCCAAGCACTTGACTCCTTTGTGCATGGGACTATACCCTAAAAAAACGCACCTCTTTGAACGAAAAGCGAGTTTGCGTGTATTCTAAGGTCGAAGGTTGGGCCAACATGCACAACCAAAGATGCGAAGTGATGTGTAATCTGGTGTTATGCCAAGGAGTCGTGTGATGGGTGTTTCAAGCTTGATGACCTTACTAGGGAGCAAGTTAATGAGATATGTAGCAGTTAAGAAAGCTTCATCCCAGAACTTAAGAGGCATGGATGCATTAGCTAGTAATGCAAGCCCTACATCAACAATGTGACGGTGCTTTCTTTCAGCAAACCCGTTTTGTTGGTGAGCGTGAGGGCAAGAAACATGATGAGAAATGCCAAGTTTTTGGAAGAATGAGTTGAGTTTCTCATACTCACCTCCCCAGTCTATTTGCATAACAATAATTTTGGAGCTCAGTTTGTGTTCAACAAGGTTTTGGAAATTGATGAAAACTTGGAATACATCAGATCTTTTCTTTAACAAGTAAATCCAAGTAAATTTACTATAATCATCAATAAAACTTACATAATAGAAAAATCTGCCAACGGAAGTGGGAGCTGGCCCCCATACATCTGAAAATATAAGTTGCAAAGGTGCAGTGGACACACTGGTAGAGACCGGGTAAGGTAATTGATGACTTTTTGCTTGTTGACACGGAACGCAAACTGACTCAATACTAGGCTCATAGGGGAGCTTATTTTTGCTAAGGAATGTCTAACAACTACCGAGGACGGATGACCCAAGCAACTGTGCCACTTTGGAGAAGATGGCTTGACGACGAGGTACGCTTGTTTATTTGACGCTGATGATGACGATGATGATATGAGTGGGTAGAGACCTCCCACACACCGTCCTCTAAGAATGATTCTCCGTGTGGTCTGATCCTTAACCAAGAAAAAATAGAGATGAAACTCTATGAGAACATGATTATCACGAGTGAATCGATGAACATAAAGAATGCTTCAGGGACGCGTAGAATATTTTTCAGATGCAAGTTTTTGACGGGGTTTTTAACAATTGAACTACCAATATATGTTATTGCCATACCAGAACCGCTTGCCGTGTGGATTTGATCGCCTCCGTTGTACTTCTCCCCCATCGTCAGATGATCAAGTTCTCCTGTGATATGATTTGTGGCTCCCGTGTCGGCGTACCAGTTGATATCTACACCGCAGGTGGCTGCATGCGCCGCCTTTTCTTCTGGTTCTCCATCTTCATAGCGCCACCAGCAGAGCCCCCCCCCCCCCCCCCCCAATGATACTTGAGGCATATTTGGCACTCGGGGTTGTCGCGCTGCTGCTGATCACGCATCTGTTGAGGTTGATTCTGTCGCTGGCGTCCTCTGTAGCTGTTCCCACCGCGAGCAGGGGACGGCTGCCGATCTCCACAAAGAGTGTACACACTCATTTGAATGCTACTACCTCGAGTAACACAATCCGAGATTCCGAGCCACGCTTGTCGACACCAGAGCAGAAGCAATAATAATACTCCCTCCATTCCACAATGTAGTGCTTCCTCTATCCACGTGCTTCAACTTTGACCGTAAATTTAACTATCAAAACCGATTGCGGCGGGGCAAAAGTTATATCAGTGAATTCGTATTCGAAAGAAGTTTTTAATTATGTAACTTTTTCCCCGCCGCAGTCGGTCTCGTTCGCTAAATTTATGGTCAAAGTTCAACCTCGGGAAGCGTGGGCGCACTATATTTTGGAATGAAGGGAGTACAGTACTGTACAAAGCTTGCGGTAGAAGCCATCTTGTCAAAGCGTGTTACCGCGACACCTCGGAGTCATTCGGGTAGCAGGCGTGCCAGCTTCGCGACGCTCACTCCGATTTTCTAATCAGCCGGTGGCGATGATGCCGAAACACAACACGGCCGGGCGCGCGACAAGAGGGCCGCGGGGGTCAGCGGCGAACCCGGCGACGACATGCAGCGAGCGTCGAAAAGGAACGGCCCCCGATGCGTGCGCAGTAAAAGCCCGCGCGCCAAACGAGGGACCACGGCCGGACAGACACCGCTCTGCCCGTCGTTGGCCTAGCCCGCTGCAGGCTACAGTGGGCTAGCAGCAGCGCTGAAAAGGTCCGGCCTTCCATACTGCCCCCTCTCTCTCTCCCTCGCCCTTTGTCAAACGTCGCCGGTCCCGAACCCGAAGCCCCGTTCCTCACTTCAACGCCGCACACCGGAGCGCGCGCCCGGCGTGGCTGGCGCTGCGTTGCTCCCCCGGTTCTCGCTATAAATATAGTACACGCGTGTCCAGCCAGCCAGCCAGCCATTGGAGGAGGCTCCATCCCACTCTGTTTTAGCTCTAAACTTCGCCCCACACCGACCGACCGGCCGACCCCAGCTTGCTCGCCTCTCTTCTTCTTCTCTACTAGCTCGTTCTGTCTGCCCTGCCCGTGCTGACCCAGATGGAGGTAAGGCATCCCATGCTAGTGCCAAGTTCATGGAGGATCATGGGTGTGGTGTTCATCCTTGTGGTCGATCTGTTTTTGGTCTTGCAGAAGGCGAGGAGGCCTCAGGTGCCGGCGTTCGGGGAGTGGAACTACTACTACCACTACGACGAGCCGGAGGCGGCGTGGTACGCCACGCCGGAGCCGCAGGCCTGCAGCGACGTGTGGTTCAAGTACTCGCCGCCCCCGCGCAAGCCCACGCCCACGCCCACGCCCAAGAAGCAGGCGAGGAGGAGGCGGCCGGCGGGCTGCGACAACGTGTCCGGGGAGCGCCAGCGCGCGAGGCCGTCCCTAGACGCTGCTACAACGGCCAAAGGCGGCGCCTCCAGGCGGGTGGTGCGGCCGGTCGACGCGGACCTGTACCAGGTGCCGCCGCCGGAGTTCACCCCCAACCGGCGGCCAACAAAGGTACGTACTGCCCCAGAAAAGAATGTGTAATTACTGCTGGAACGGGTTCTTTAATTGTTTGCCGTGATGGTTGCAACTGACCGCTCTCTGTTTGAATGCGACTTGTGCAGCAGAGCAGGAGCCTGTGGATGATGGGCTGCCTGGGTTGCGTCGCCTGAGCCGAACCTCCCCCGTGCCTGCTGCCAACGGGATGCTGCGTGTTTATATTCACTTTCTCTTGTTGGGTTAGTTCTCTCTCCGCGATGTTCGTGCTGCCCTCTTGGCTTGTGGCAAGATAGTTATTACTGCTACTCTTTTCGAGCTGGAGTATCTACTCTCTTTTTTGTGTAATGTAATGTGGGTGCGGTTTCTGAATGCAACATCTCTTCGTTAGCACGTTTGGTGCCACTATTTCCATTCATCAGCCCGTGAAGCACAATGTTTAGAGTTCCGATCAAGTTTAACTTGCAAACAAACGAGCTCTCACATCACATTGCATTGCACTTGCACAAGAGAGGAGACGGCGACTTTGGGCCCGGTCTTGGCCCTATGCATCCCGGGGTCGTGTGCCCACGCCAGTCCAGTCCACTGTATCAGTGACCGCAATAGGCAATGGGGGCTCATGAGCAGTTGTGCATGCAGCATGCGGGGCCGCCAAGTCTGATGAGGTCTGGTACCGGCATTGATACGTGGTGCAGTTGGATGTTTGCGAAGCCGGCTCACGCGTGCCTACCGTTTTCAGCTCGCCCATGCTGCATGCTGCAGGCGTGTGTGTGCCGCAGCGCAGCGCAGAGACGCGCTGACCGCCGTGGCATGCCTGTGTTTTTAGCGTAGATGATTTCAGCGTGGTCAAACCGTCAAAGACGAAAAGTTCATGGCTTGTGCGGCCATTCCTGGCGGCGTGCGGTTCAAGATCAAGGGGTTCACATCTGAGCGAGCCAGCCGAGGGCAGGTCGAGCGGGAAAAACTGGAGAAATGAACGTCGAGACTCGAGAACAAGAGGTGGAGAAGGAGAACCGTGCGCCGTTGGTGTGCGCCGCGCAGGCCGCGGTGGGAAACGTTCGCGTGATTGCAGCGGCGGCTTGGACGTGCTGCCCCCTTAGCCCCCAGGCCCGAGCCACGAGCTATACGCATTTTGCGTTCTTGCGTTGGCCAAATCTTTGGATCAGAGACCGGAGGAAAGCTGAATAATTGTTTTATTTTCGCGGGGAATGCTGTTGCCCTCCGTGTTTCACGCATGTCTTATCGGACAAGCCTTGTGAGGGATGACGCCGCTGCCCACGCTCCAATCCTGCTTCCAACTGCTCTTCTGAACGATCCGTGCTCTGTTCACCTCTTCAGTCTTCACCAACAATACGATTGACATGACCTTTCATGCTATCACCAGTCCGCCCTGTAATCTTGCAGTTTGTGTCGACGAGTGCTTGCATATTTATAGGTTTTTTCTTTCTTTCTTTCTTTCTGGCCTCCGGTTTTCATGAGGCGAAAGGTTCAATTTGCCCCAGAAGTTCCTTGTTTCTATTTGGGTCAATGGAATTTCATAGGATTCACAGAACTATTTCCCATGGAAGCCCTCTGGATCATAGTAATGTGTTCACCAAATTCCCATGGAATCCATTCCTATAAAGAATCCATAAACATGGGCTCCAACATCATTTTAGTTTTTACTTTGACAAGTCCAATGTCATCTCAATCCCATATTTTTCTTATTCCTGTGATTTTAAATTCCTGCAATCCAAATAAGCCCTTACTACAATCCAGATAGTGAAAAAAAATCAAAGAAAAAAAAAACATACTCAAGAAAATCATGGTCTTAAATGTGTATATTTTGTCTAATCCCCAGCTCCTATAAACCTATGATGAACAACAAAATCCATAGAAAAATAGCAAAACAAACATGGTTGAGTGATTGTGACATTCTGTCTTAATAGGAATGATAACTAATCATATCCACAAAATCCTTTTTTTAGAGCCCATTCGAGCAATGTGACCGACTGAAAAGTTGATCCCGAGTGCGCATGAGTGAGGACAAAGTGCACAAAAAAATACTAGTGTTTGTTTGTGGGGGCCAGTCTAGATCCTGCCAGATGTAACGGCAGGGAACTGGTGGTTGTGGCCAGGGCGCGACAGTGCTCTTCCTATGCGTAGATTTTCGTGAACAATATACGTATATGGAATACTCGGCCATGTTTGCCGGTAGTCTTGTCATCTCTCATGTGTGGCCATTGTCATAAATTGTGTCTAGTCAAGAAATAGAGAACAAATCCCAGTATCATAAGATCATGTTATTTTCAACTTAGCAAAATAAAAAAAATCCAAGTCTTTTGTGAAAATTAATTTGCGTGGAGTACAAATAAGAACATATGTGTGAGTTTTGGTACAATATATGACTATCGTTTATGGCATGTATTTGTTGCAACTTAGGATGTTTTTTGCTTGCATTGCAAAATCATGCCTTACTATTGCTCGACTTGTGATAACTTTTGTTTTTTCTTGACTCAGAGATTATCATATTTTCTTCTTAATTTCCGCATGTGTATTTGTCTACATGTATATCTTTTACATGCTTGATTTCTTACATAATTTTCGGGAACTTATAGTTTATAGTTATACAATGTATGATTCTTCACTAGTACTCCTTCATTCCTTAAAAAAACTGTACTTCCAACTTTGTTGGAATGTCAAACTATCTCAAAGTTTGACTGAGTTTGTGCAAAAATATATCAATATTTGTGAAGTCAAATAGGTATATGATGAAAATATATTTTATCATGAATTTAATGCTACTAATTTGATGGCATAAATGTTGATGTATTATTGTATAATTAAGGTCAAACATAAAAAAGTTTGACTTTCCAACAAAGTTGAAAGTACACGTTTTTCAAGGACTGAGGGAGTACTTCCTACGTTTCATAATGTAGTGCGTATAGATTTTTTAAAATTCAAACATTACAAACTTTGACCATGTTTATAGACAAAAATATGTACGTTTAAAATAGAGGTAATATCACTGGTAGTCACTAAACTTGCGTTGGATGTGCAGTTTAGTGCTACAACTTTAAAAATACGGATTTTTGGTCAGTTAACTTGCGTTTAGGTTCATATACGGTCACTCTCGTTGACTGCCCGCGTATTCGGTGATGACCTGGCATGCCACGCAAGCAGAGGCCCACTGTCAGTGACACAGTCCGTTTCAAGGAATCGCGTGCATGGTGTTTTTGCACAGACCCCCTGCACTTATTTTCTTTTGCGCAAAAATGTCCCTGCAAGGGCGGGAACAAGCCAACCGTGCATATTTGCGGAGTGGTACCCCAATTTCTCTGGCCATTCATTCTGACTCCCCACCGCTTCGTCTCCCGATCAAACAAAGGCGGAGGCGGAGGAGGCGGTGCATGACGGCGGCCGTTGTCAGAGGCGATGAATGAACCGCGTCGTCGACGTCCGGACGAAGCTGCGCCGTCGTATGGTACGTCTCCCCCCCCCCCCCCTCCCTGCTCCCCTCCGTCTAGTTGCTCTCATCTGCTCCTGGTCGTCTTCTTTTTGCCCCGTTTCCTGTACCTAGGGTTCATGTGTTATGGCCATTATCTTTGATAGTTTCTCGTATGGACGCACTTCTTAACGGATCTTGAACGGACGGATTGGATTTTGAAGGTCTAGGCTCGCTGTTTGCAAATCGAACTAGGGTTCAGGAAGGTCTAGGTCCCCTGTTTCGTTGGATTATATAGTTGACAAATGTCTGATGTTTGTACTGGGAAGGGCAAGAAGTTAGCCGAATTTCAGAATTTCAGAAAGTGCATACAGTTAACTGAAATATTTGACAGTAAATATGTGTACTCTGAATTTCAGAAACTGCATGCAGTTAACTGAATTTTGAGTGGGCAAAAAACTGGAGGGTGAGGGAGTATGGAAGAGGTGTATTCCAGGTTATCTCATTAAACAACACTTACATTGTTGATCTGAACATGCTGAGTTGTAACTGCAAAAGGTGGGAATTATCTGGTATACCTTGTCATCATGCAGTTGCTTGTGTTTAGGCATGAGAGAATTGAGCCTGAGAGCATGGTCCATTCATGCTACACTGTTGAGGAGTACAGGAAGTGTTATGGCTTCAATATGAGGCTAATGAGGGATCCAGAGGAATGGGAAAAGATGCATGGCAATCCTGTTTTTTCCACCCATATACACCAAAGTAATGGGCAGGCCCAAGAAAAATAGGAAAAAAGATCCAGAGGAGAAGAAGGATAAGAAAGGAGTGAGGAAGTTGACCAAGCATGGTGTTAGCATGCATTGCTCTGTCTGTGGGGGTGTTGATCATAACAAGAAAGGGCATTACAAACATGTGAATCAACCACCTACTGAGAAAGCACCTGGGGAATCAGAAGAAGAATATGATGATCCAAGCATAATTGTTGTAAGTTTCTTACATCTTCTCTTGTACATTGATATATTACTTGTACTTATGTGCATTGATATATTACTTGTACTTCTGTAGAACATTATGCCACACAGAGTTTATCCACAATTTGATCCAACACAAACTCCAGATTCTATGGTTACAAGATGCAGGAAAGGGTAAAATATGCAGTGCTGGTTCTTTTTGGAATATTTTTTTTCTGAATTAACAATTCCTCATATGATATGTTATCTGTTAACTATATTGGCAGGAAAAATTTACATACCCTGCACCTATGGACTTTGGTCCCCTGCCTGAGTCTAGCTTTATTGCTAATGCTAGGGACACAATCCCTATAGGCAGGGTGACAACAGCCATGTCCAGGGTCAGGGTGAGAGGAGGAACAAGTGGAAGCAATGCAATAAGAGGAGGAAGAAGTGCAAGAAATGCAACAAGAGGTGGTAGAAGTGGTGCCAATGCAAGAAGGGGAGGAAGAAGTGGAAGCGATGCAACAAGGGGAGGCAGAATAGTAAGCAATGCAACAAGGGGAGGAACTGCTCCAAGTGCAACAAGAGGTGGCAATTACCCAAGTGGAAGTAATCCTCCCAGAGGAGCAAGGGCTGCTGCTCCAGGATTCTACAACTTGCTTTTTGGAAATGATGGACAAAGCAGCCAACAACCACCACTTTTTATGCAGGGAGAAGAAGAGGTACTTGTGAGCCAAAATGCACCCCAAGATGGCCTATTTGGAGATGGCTGGCCTCAGGACATGCATGATTTCCTATCTCTGTAGTTGGATGACAAAGTGATGAAGTTCATGAATGAACTTTTGTGTAGAATAGTTCATGAATGAACTGCTCCTTTTGTTGGGGTAAATCAGGAAAAAAGACCTTGTTCTGCTTAGGTTTACATGACAAATGAACCATGCTTTTGTCAGTACTAATTTCCTTGTTTAGTATGGATTATGCTCGCTATTTCTCCCAGTTTGGAGCTATGACTGTTTATGGAGCTATCTTTCTTCCTCTACATATGCATTTTTCTGTCTGATTTTTATGCCAAATTGAGTCTGCACATATGTTTACTGTCATATGCCCAAAATCACTCTGCACATATGTTTACTGTCATATGCCCAAAAAGATTGGCCTGCTTTTTTCATTGTTTTACTAAGATCTTTATGCTCAAATACATTGTGCAGATATGTTCACAGCCATAAGCTAAATTGAGTCTGCACATATGCTCACTGTCATATGCCCAAAAAGAGTGCCCTGCTTTTTTCATTGTTTTACTGAGATTTTTATGCTCAAATACATTCTGCAGATATGTTCACAGCCATAAGCTAAACTGAGTCTGCACATATGCTTACTGTCATATGCCCAAAAAGAGTGCCCTGCTTTTCTCATTGTTTTACTGACATTTTTATGCTCAAATACATTCTGCAGATATGTTCACAGTCATAAACCAAAAAAAATGCCCGGGATTCGAACCCACGCCGTGCTAGCAACAACCCACACCATCTAACCACTCGGGCAGTGAGACTAATTTGTTCAATTACGTGTACTCAACTCTTTTGTACCAACCATTTGTACCATCTCTTTCCTTTGCTCCATGGGTGACCGGGTTTTGGTGGGGCCACTGTAGCAAGGACATTTTTGCGCAAAAGAAAATAAGTGCATGGGGGTCTGTGCAAAAACACCACGCACGCGACTCCTTGAAACGGACTGTGTCACTGACAGTGGGCCTCTGCTTGCGTGGCTGCCATGTCATCACCGAATACGCGGGCAGTCAACGAGAGTGACCGTATATGAACCTAAACGCAAGTTAACTGACCGGAAAACCGTATTTTTAAAGTTGTAGCACTAAACTGCACATCCAACGCAAGTTTAGTGACTACCAGTGATATTACCTCTTTAAAATACTTAATGCATATCATTGCATACATCATTAGTTATATTTTTCATGTTGTATATGATTAGAACTGTATATATATATATTTTTCTCAGTAAGCTCGGTCAATTTTTTATATTTTTTGCGGGTTAACTCGGTCAAATTTGCTTAGTTGAGTTTTTTAGAAAATTTATACGTGCTACATTATGAAACGGATGGAGTATATACCAGGATTAGTGCATACAAAACAATCATACTATCATTCATGTCCACCCGTACCCTATACTACAAGTCTACACGTCTCCCGTCTAGACACCTAAAGTAGAGTGGCACAATCTGGTATTAATGGTAGTTAGCATTTACGGTGTTCTGCAGCCATCCATGACGATTGCTCTCAGAGAGAGTCAGTCCTCGTCATGGTTGCCTCCACCGCGGGACCGGCCGGCCGTCCACCACGTGCATGTAGCAGCGGCGAAGGTACGTACATCGAACCGCGCCGCGCTTCGTCATGGCTCCATTTGTTGACACATGGGGGTTGAGCCGTGTTTTTTTTTTTTGTGGAAATCCATGAACAACACTGTGGATCAACTCCGTCGCCTGTTGGAGTAAAACATCGTCGCGATATCGAGATCGAGACGATGAACACGAGATGACGTGTGTTGCCAGCAGCTGCATGCCGATCCTGGAACGACGGAGCATTGCTAAATGCTGATCGGTGCTTAGTCTGATGCTTACCCTCCGACGGTCCGGCTTGGGCGTGGCGTGCATGCATGGAAGTTGGCTTTGCATTAGAGCATCTCCAAGAGGCGCATAAAAAGAGCTCCGCGCACTAAAAATTTGTATCTTGGGCGCCGGACAGCTCCAGCAGAAGTTGTATCGCTAAAAGTTTTTTTAGGCGCGCGCTGAAAAACGCTATCGCTCGCAGCAGATTTGGGCCGTCGGCTTACGCGCTTCATAATTTGCACTGTCTGCTTTTTGGGCGCGCGTTTTTGAGCGCCTGCTAAAATAAAATTGGTCCCGCCGCATCAAAAGCGCTACAATGGCGCGCTATAACGTTTATTGGGCGCGGAATTTTTGTGCGGCCGTTGGAAATACTTTTACGTGTGGAGGTGAAGTTACTGGCTCGCCCATGACATGCATGCAAGTCCAGGTCGCCCTTAGGTGAAATCCCTCTTTTGTTCAAAGTAATTTCACAGAAGGATTTCATTTCTTAGAAAATAAATCTTTAGGCCAACTCCAGCGCGCGGCCCCATTCCGTTCGGCCCTGTTCATTTGAGATGAAACGGACAAACCAGACGGCCCAGAGCGCGATGGACTGGAGCCATTTGGTCCGTTTTGTGTTTGGACCGACCCATTCCGAGCGCAAACATGTGCGCGGTTTGGGTCGCGGCGGACGACAAACGGACGCCTCGATCGTCCGCGTCGGGGCCGCGTGGCAGCTGGCCACCTACCTCCCACCGTCCGACATAAATACGCACGGGTGGTCGACCCCACCTGTCATCCGCCCAGCAAACGGTCACTTTTCCCTGTTGAATGGGGAAGACGTGGACCAGCCGTCATCCACACTCCCCAGACGAGCCCTTCCTGCCTTCTCGAGACTAACACCCCAAACCCTAGCCCTCTCCCCGTCCCCGATCTCGTCGGCCGACCACCTCGCAGCCGCCATGGGCTTCTGGAACCACAGCCGCAAGGGGAAGCACGACTGCGAGGCGGCGGCGTCGTCGGGGCGCCGCCGTGGCTCCGTGAAGGAGGAGCCCGCATCACCGCCACCGCGTCGGGCCCCCGCGACTGCCCCGTTTACCATCGGCCATACGGCCGGCGGCGAGCGCGACCGGCAGTACATCGCCGCGGATGTATGCCGGCGTTATTGGGAGACAAGGATGCCGCTACCGTGGAGCGACTTGCGCCTCCCCAATAACTGGCACCTCTCCGCCGACCGGGTCCCGATCCCGCCGGTGCCGACGAGCAGCCGTGCGCATCGCGAGAAGATCGAGCACCGCCACCGCCTCCTCCCCGATGACCTGTACTACGACGACAGGTACGCCCCCGACTCCCGGCTCTGGGACACATGGCTCCAGGACGAGCACGACGTGCGGCGCGCGTCATTCTTTGCCGACATGTCGTCGTGGCCGCGGCGGCCACGTCCAGAGCGCGCCGCGCGTGCTCCCTATGTGCGCGGGCGTACCACGGGTGCGTGGCCTGATGCCCACGCCGTCGCCCTCACCGTCTCTGTCTCCGTCTCCAACACCACCACCTCGCATGACAGCGGAGGAGGAGTCCCGACTCATGCAGCGTGTCATGGAGGACTCCATGCGCACGCACGATGAGCCCCAATGGGAGGGCCTCGAGGAGATGATGGCCCTCCCTGCGGCTGGCGACGTCGCCATCCCCGAGTTGGAGATGGTGAAGTCGGAAGAGGTGATGGAGGAGGAGCCGGTGGCCGTGTTCCACCCGGGCCTGGTCGGCCAGCAGTGGAGCTGGTCGTGCAAGACTCCGGAGATGGCCCAGGCCGTGGGGGGCGTGAAACGGTGCCCCACGCCGCCGCGGTCATCGGAGCGGGAGGCCTCGCCACGGGAGGAGATGGTGCAGGCACCTCCGGCCTTCCAGCCCGCCCCCGTGTACCACGGGCCGCCGTCCCACCTCTGGACACCGCTGGACTACGTCGACCTCGTCAGCAACGACGACGACAACGGCGGCCACTGAAGACGGCGACGACCACGACATCGACGGGCACGGCAGGAGCGCGCGGCGGCGTTTTTTTTGGTTTTTATGTTAATTATGTCAATGTGAACCGTGGAACTGGGCCGTTTTATGGCCGTAAACCCCCTAATTATGTTTATATTTTTATGTTTGCGTTTATTTTATAATTTTCCGCATTTTTTTGCCTTTTTTAAATCACACCCACCCCGGACATGATTTGGGGTGCGGCCGCGCGTTGGGCGCACCGACAACCCAAATGACCCAACCGGACATGGGCCGCCCCATTGCCGCCGCAAACGAAAAAAAAAACAGGCCAAACTGGATGTCTGTTTCGGGTCGTGCGCTGGAGTTGGCCTTATATCATGTTTGACCTGTAGGATTAGAAACCACAATAAATTCTCCTACACAGTGGCGGAGACGCCCCCCCCCCCCTACACCATGAATTTAGTGGTACTTTGCTGATGAACAGTGCGAAAATTAGTCATTATTTGTTGTTAAAAGCCTTTTTCTCGTTGGATTGACCCTCCCCAACTAGTTTTCACAGCACTTGGCTCTCCTGATGTTATTTTCCTGGCTCCGCCACTACTCCTGCACCCTACTTTGTGACTTTGTGTGCGACCAAACATGCCCATACGGCGTTACCCGATTAACGATGCTTCTAACCCTTAACAGTTCTCATTTACCATGTGTAAGTGCACTAAACACGGAAGCATCTTGATGGAAATATTATAAGGACGCAATAATGTCATTGTGAGATGTCATTTTTTTTTATCAAATGTGTTGGTTTCTAACAACAAAACACAAGAACAAAGAATGATCATAGGTTCCAATATACCGCTTCTTAAAACTTAACAAAATGCGTAATTTTTGAGTGTTGAAAAAAATCAATGAAAAACATTATTCAGTGAAAACTTATCCATGGAAATTTTGCAAATAATATGAGCAGTTTACAATATGGGTGAAAGTTAGAACAAGAAAATGCTATGGTTTAAGATTCGAAACTTAATTTGCATACGTCTTTTGCTTTTATCATGGTCACGAACAGTACCTTTTTTTTTGACAATTTGCACAGGTATCTTCTTAATCAATACGACTTATGTGTATTGCTGGAATTAAAACTCGAAGCTCGTCTCTGAAAAAAAAAGGTTGACAAAAACAAAAACTCGAAGCTCGTAAGCGAAATGAGTAGATCGGGACTCGGCTCAAACTCTTTGACTAACGAGTCGAGCCCAGTTTTAATCTAGACCCGTTAACAGAATGAGTTTAATGAGACAACCTAACGAGTTACTCATTTAACTCGGTAAGCCCAATCAAAATGGTTAATCAAAAGGGAAGCGGCATTAGTAGGGATACACCATGTGCCATGTGGTGTAAATTGTTTAGTATTGTGATGACTTGTGAAGGGATGTACTTACAATAGCCACGCCGACACGTTACTAACGAATGTTTGTTCAATATTTGTCTCTTTCTCAATGCACTTACAATGGCCCTAAAGTGTATAGGACGGTTCTAAGCGGTACTTTGAGATAGTAGTTGTATTTCTATATCGTCCTAGAAACAGCGAACCAGATTTTATTCCAGGTGAAGTGCAACGGCTCAACCGTAGATACCATGATTGACTCAGAACAAAGTAAAATAGGCAGAACTGCCTCGGGTTTGGTTCATACAGACCGATGCCTACCAGTACAAGTGCAATTATAGGCACGTGGGAGGAACACTTGCTATGACTTTTGCCCCCACACTCTTATTTTGAGTAGTACGATTTAGGCGAAGTCAACGGTAATGCTTCAAACATATTAGAAGAGCAATAGTTGTCCAGATTAGCAAGCCACCATTGTTAATTATGGTCTTCGTGTTGTTTTCACCCCCTCCTCCTCGTTGAATAACTTCTTTACATGCAGTATGTTTACTACTTGTACGACTTTGCATTTTATACTCTACGACTTGTACCGCTCCATTTCCTCGCAGTTGGATCATAGACTGGATCTAGTCTACTGTTGTCAACCACGCCCTTGAGAATGGTCGCTTGTTTACTGCCCAAGAATGTAAAATGACGGGTGAATGATATAGATAGGAAATTCCCGCACCATTTTTAGTCGAGTCACACCAATTTTTTTATCTCTCTAGTTTTGAAAACTTTAGGGCAATGTGTCTCAACAAGAACATGACACACATGAGCGGTTCGCTATATCAAAAAACAATCAACGTAAAAAAAGAGTTGATAATTCTATTTATGTGCCCCCACTACATACGAATTCAATTTGGACAAGGCCAGGACTAGTCTTCGCTCCATCATACTCCCACCTCTCCCTTCTTTCGATGCCGCCACCCATTCTCCTCGACTTCCTCTTCTCCTCCTCCTCCTCCTGGCGACCACCATTGTCGAGATCCGACTGTCCAGCTAACACCGAAGGTTCAACCATGCTTCCATTCAAGCTCGAGGGATGCCTATTGCACCGGGGAGCCTCCGTGCCATCGCCTTCAAGCATGCCAATCATCGTATCACCTGTCCTACATCCATGAGAGCATCTGCAGCCGTTCGGCCCCCCAGGGCGCCGAAAAAGAGCGTCCTGGGGGCGAACCGGCGCTAGATTGGCCCTGGGGTTCGTTTCTCACTAGCCACGCCCCCAGGTGCCGTCCCCCAAGGCTCCCCATATTCAAACTCGATTATTCCCGCTCCCAAAAAAGTCACAATTCGGGGATCATCGCAATAGTTCGGCGATTCGGTACCATAATTCGGCGATCAAATGAAAGGATACACAGTAGTTCGGCTTTTTTTTTCTTTCTATACGAAATTAAGACGATTTCGTTTGTGTTCATGTTGGCGATTTCAGATGTGAATGAGGCCGGTCGTCTCCCCTTCCTACGGGTTCCCCAGTGACACATCAACCACGCCCCTTCCTTTTCTCCGATCAGGTCACATTTCTCGATCAGAAAACTAATAAGATAAAAAACGCCATCATTCTTATTTTAGAGAGGTGTCCCCAGAAGAAGATTTTTGAGAAACAAAGGTACTCTTGCCGATGGAAGAAATTCCATAAATGTCCCATAGAGTAAAAAAGCTGTTTTGAGGAACCAGTATCCACAAAAAAGGAAGGACGCGGAAGGAATGCATCAAACGTCGAGCTCGACCTCCGGCGGCGTACGAGAGCTGGGAGGAGTCGGCGCGGCTTCCGGACTGGTCGACATGGCTTCTCTGCTGATGGGCGTCGCGGAGGCATCGTTGGTGGGGCTGGGCGTCGCGGAGGCATCGTCAATCGGGTTGGGCGGCGGCATCGCCGGTATCTGGTTCAGGATGAGGCCTCGCTCCGCCAAGAACCACGCCTTGAGCTTCTCGTCGCCGCTCTGGGGCATGTCGGCGCCGCCCATCAAGAAAGCCAGGTCGTTGTTCCTCTTCTTCGCGACGACGTTGGACCGGAGCAAGTCGAGTTTGACGGTGTCGTCCGTCATCAAAGCAGCCCACCTCGCCTCAGTTTTCTCTTCTCGCTGGGTGGCCATGGTCTTGGCATCGGCGAGGCAGTGCTCGATGGACTCTTGCACGCGTGCGGCAGCTGACTTGGCGTGTTTCGCCTTCTTGGCCCCTTTGTTGTCGTCCGGGCGCCCGTCGGCCGCGCCCGGGGTCGGCGCATCCGGCTTGTACGTCTCCTTGGCCTTGGCGAGGGTGCGCCGGATAACCGCCCACTTCTCGCACTTTGTCGATCCGCTTGAAGACGTGGAGGTACTTGAACTCTAGGTCGTTGTTGTCATCACGGAACATGGCGAACATGCGTAGCAGCTGCGCCAAGGAAAGAACACCAGTCGGCGCTAGCGCACGCACGGGCGCGCACGGCGAAAGCAACAGTGAGAACGGTGTGCTATACCTGATCCTCGACGCTGGTGCCGCTCTCCGGGCGAGCCGTGACCTCCTAGACGATCACATACCATCTGTTGCACGCCGTTTGGATGAGCCCCCAATGGTTCGCCATCGCCTTCGCCCAACGCTTCATGTGGATGCCTTTGAAGTAGGGGTCGATGAGCTTGCGCTCGTCGAACTCGGCCTTGATACGGGCCCAATACATCTCGATGTTCTGGTTCGTGCCGGTGACCGGCTCGAGGCAGAGGACCTTCCACGCTTCGGCGAGGCACTCCTCTTCCTTGGACGCCCACTTGATGCGTGGCTCGCCGGTCTTGGCCGCCGTCTTCTTCTTGCCTTTCCTCATCGGCGCCGTCTCCTCCTCCTCTTCTTCCTCGTCGTAGTCAAGCTCATCGTCCATGTCACCGAGATCAATCAAGCCGTCTTGGGTAGTGAACCCGGGGGAAGCGGCGGCGGCAGCCAAGCTGGCTGCGATGATGTCTTTGAGGTCGGCCTCCGTCGTGTCGGCGTCGCCAAGATGCGACGAGAAGGAGGCTTGCGAGTAGAGGCCGCGGCGGAGAGGTGGCGTCTGTGAGGCTGCGTAATCCAGCGGCGAGTATGTGTATGGGGGGTACTGCACGCTGGCAAACGCGGGCGAGGGCGTACACTGGGCTGGGCGCCCATGGGGGAAGGTGATGCTGGGGTTGAAGCCACAGTGGGTCGCCGTCGGCATAGCTCGGCGACGGCGTGCTCCATGGGTGTGGCGACGACGAGAACCCGACCAGAGAGCCGATGCTTTGCTGGCTGTAGGCCGCGTACGGGCCGTGACCACCGGGTGGATTCATCATCGCTGCGCTCGCCGCCTCGGCTTGTTCGGCCGCCTGCTCCGGCACCGCCGCGTGTGTCGCTCTCTCCCTGGCCATCTTGGCCCTATTGCGCCTATCGGCGGTGACGGCCTCCCGACGCTCCACATCCGCCTTCCAGTCGGCGTTGCTCGTGTCCGGGGGCTTGGACGGCGGCGCCCTCGACTTCCTTTGCTTCGGCTGGGCGACGGCGCCGCTGTGGGATCCGTTGCAGCGCGGGGCATCACGTACTTTTTCGGTGGCATGGCGGGCGGAAGGGTAGGGAGGAGGCGGAGTTTGGCGGGAGAAATGGAGAAGAGAGGGAAGCCGAGGGGGAAGCGGGAGGAAACAACGGGAAAAGAGCCTCCTCTCGCCGACCGAGCGGCCCCACGCCACTTTTCGCTTCTGCCGGCGCCCCCAGGCCACACCTGATCGCTTGGGTTCGGGGCGGGATCGCCGACTCTGGATTTGGCCCAAACCGGTGCTAAACGAGGTCCTGGGGCGCGACTGGGCCGATTTTCGGCCACCGGCGCTAAAAATTTGCCTGGGGGGCCTGTTGGGGTCGCAGCTGGAGATGCTCTGACATCCGATGGTTGCTGAGATCCTCCCCGCTTCTCCACTCATCAAGATCACACGGGCACCTACCGTCCGTTCCAAAGACAATAAGAGCATCTGCAACAGTTGCCGGACGCGCCGCGCGCTAAAAACTACTTTGCCGCGCGCCCATCGTCTGGTTTGGCGCGACGCGCAACGGTGGCTCCAGTGTCCGCGTTAAAAATGCAGCGCGCGCATGGTACAACATTTTTTTATAGATAAAAAACGATACATAGTTCTAGCATAGATAAATAAAATACGATACATACTTGCTTAGATAAAACTACAGTGGAACTAGATAGAAACTACGGATACAAAGGTATTTTACATCGTTGGGGGAGAAGATCGACTGCCCATCGTTCTCGACGATATCGCACTGCGATAAAACCAGTGCCTTGCGCCGACGCTTGTCGGCACGCTCCGCGCGGCGCCTTGCCGTTCTCTCTGCCCAGAACTCATTCTCGGCGACGACGTCCTCCGGGTGGCGACAGCGCCACTCCACCATGGCTTGCTCGTCCTCCTCGACGATGAGGAGGCGGCGCTGCTGCCGCACGTGGTCCGCAGGGTCTTGGTCGGTGATGAGACGCGACGGAGGGGCGACGCGCTGCGCCTGCTCGCGCGTGAAGACGTCGCGGAAGTTCATTTGCGACCGGGGCCTGTCCAAGCGCTACGCCGCCGCGTCGTACGCGCGGGCCGCCTCGTGCACGCTTTGGAACGAGCCGAGGCCGAGCCGGACGTCGCCGGACCGGATCTCGGCGGAGTACGAGCCGTTGGGGCGCTCGCGGACGCCGACGACGCGGCGACATGGTGGCGCGGTGGTGGCGGGGAAAGCGGCGAGGGGAGCGCGCGTGGCTGTGTGCTTTGCGCGTGGCGAGCGCGGAATTTTATAGGCGCGCCGTACCGCGCCGCGTGCCGCTTTCTCCCGCGCGCGGTAAGTTCCCAATACCATTGAAGCGCGCGAAACCGGCCGGCGCGCGCTAAAACGCAATTTTACCGCGCGGGCGTGCCTTTTGCCGCGCCGGTGGAGATGCTCTAAGGGTGAACATTCAGTGACCACGTTTCCCTCTCTTTGTCCACGACGGTAGCCTCCGTGAAATTCTCCGATCACCAACTTCGGCACGGCCCGGTCAAATCAAGTGACGGCATCAATGCGGTCGATGATCGATCGCTCATCGGCCGCTCACCCACTCGTCGTCCCCGCAGCAGCTAACAACGAGTCAGTCCTCCACAACAGAAAAAGTCAGATAAACCCTCCCCCACCATCATCACAGCCTTCAAACCCCACCCCACCGCACCGGGTCTCCCAACGGCCCCCGCCCCCGTCGCTGCCATGCGGGCCCCACCGCGCGACTAACCAGGCCGCGCGGCTGGCGATGCTGCTAGGCGCACGCCGGGCTGTCCCCCCAGCGCGCGTACACATCTCGCGAGAGTAGTCGTGCTCGACTATTCGTTCCCTTCTCCCCACACCCCCACCCCCCCTGATTGCCTCGCCATTTCGCCTCCCGTCTTCGCATCGCGCGCCCCGCCGCCGCCGCCGCCGCCTCCACACCCGTCCTGCGCGGCGCGGCCGCGTCTTGCTCCGTGCGGCGAGAGGCGAGATCTCGGTCGGGCTTTGCTGCGCGCGCCGCCGTAGTGGAGGAGGCGGCGGGGGCGGTTGGTGGGCGGGGCCAGGTGGCCTAGCGGTTCGTGGTCGCCGGAGTTACAGCAGGACGAGTGGGAGTCGTCGTCGTCTCGCGGGTCGCGGCGGCGATGTACGTGCCGCAGTCGTCCCGCGGCGGGGGCGGCTCCGCCGGGGAGCAGCCTAGGGTTTACCAAGTCTGGCGGGGAAGCAACGTAAGCGCTCCCTCCTCCCTCTCCCTCCCGATTCGGTGCCGTGCGCTTACTGTACAGCGGATCTGGATCTGGCCGTGCTCGTGCGCGCCATGATTGCCTGCCTGCCTAGGGGTTTGCGTGCCTTTTCTGGGTGTCGATTCCGTTCGGCTGGGTGGGGAATCAGATGCTCAGCTGGCGCGGTGCTGTGTCCTTTGTTCACATGACTGGAATTCGTGCCTTGCTAGGTTTGGGATGCTCGGGTGGTTTACTGGACGGCGTCAAGGTGTGCTGCGTTGAATGAACCAAAAGCGTTGTGGTCTAGTCGTTTTTACTTTGTTAGCTGGAAAATATGGTTGCGGTTGATTTAAGTAGCACCTGGTACCGTGTTGTGGCTGTTGGGCTGCCACTTATGGAATGTTTGTTGGTTGCCATCCTGGATATGCATACTACGTGCAGTGTAAAGAGTTCTTAGATTTTCTGATGGTATTGTGGGTTTGGTTCACCTGATCGGAATTTGTGCTTGGGCAGTATACCGGATGGCAACAAGATGTGCTACTTTGAACCGAGTGTTGCGGTGTAGTCGGTTTTACTTGTGAGCTGGAAATATGGCTCCGATTGTGATATAAATAGTATCTGTTAGTATGTTGTAGCTGTACCTCTTATGGAATGTTGGTCGGCATCTTGGATATGTTTACTACATGCAGTGTAAAGAGTTCTTTTATTTTCAGCGTTTTTATCAAGTTGCCTGGTCAGTACTAGTTTGCATGACGCCAATACTTTAGTTGGAAATGTTCAACTTCTTTATGGACTTGGCTTTGTTCTGGTCTGATATCTATGCATCATGATTTGTCTTTAGCAAGTAGGAAAGGCGTGTGCTACTACCGGACATTATTTTGAGTACATTTGGCATAAGAACTTTATGTTTGTAGTGCATGGTCATGCTTGGCGGGGAAATACCAATTTACGTGGGATCACAAACTGCCTTTTGATGCACTTGACGTAGTATGGCATATTGCTAGTAGTAAATATCACCTTATCTGCAAATAAGAGGCACCCGTGCTGCTCTGCCCTGCACGTGTAATGTGCTGCACCAATTCTTCTCTCACACGTGTACCAATAAATATATGGGTCATTCATCTATTTCTAAATATCACCTTATGTGCAAAGAAGAAACACCTGTTCGTGCAGCGCCCCTGCACGTGTAATGTGCAGCCCCATTTCTGCTCTCACATGTGTACTGCCAATAAACAGCGCTCCCACACGTGTAATGTGCAGCCCATTTCTGCTCTCACTCGTGTACTGCCAATAAATATATGTGTCATCCACCTAGTGGTAAATATCACCTTATCTTCAAAGAAGAGGCATCCGTGCAGCTCCCCCCTGCACGTGTAATGTGCAGCCCCAATTCTGCTCTCACACATTTACTGCTAATAAATTAACTTGTCATACATCTATGAGACAAGGTCTATGGAGGCATTCTTTCAGGGAGAGTCTGCTTGGGTGGTAGCGGTTCTGCATTTTGTAGATTTTATTCGATAGAATTGTAGAAATTTCCTTCCATTTATAACCAGTTAGAGATGTTACCAAGTTACTAATCCTTAGTAAATGTTTTCTTAACCGCCCTCATGGTAACAGCTCACATGCCCAGGCATGATAGTGTCTGCGCGAGTGCTGTTTCGGAACTCCGTATCCACAGCCACTCAAGTATATGTTAGCACATCTCTTTAGTTTCGAGTAATTGCTCACTCTCTACTCTCAAGAGCTTTTAGTTTTCTATTGCCTTTTGTTTTCCATTAACCTTTATCTTAATGTGCTGAGAGGATATTTGTGTTCCTTAGCAACTACTACCTCCGTCCTGGTTTTTTGGTCTCCATTGTATTTCGTGCCAAATTTTGACCGTAGATTAAACTAACAAAAGTTCATGCATGTCATAAAAAATTATATCATTGAAAACTATATTCAAATACAAATCCAATGATATAATTTTTATTAACATGAATTAATATTTTGTTAGTTAAATCTTTGGTCAAAATTTGACACAAACTACAAAGGGGACCTATAAACCAGGACGGAGGTAGTAAGGGGCTAAATTATTGCAAACAACATAATTTTTCATAGAATACATGTTATTTTGAGTTTACTACTTTTGTATTTGCAATTGTCGCTTTTACTTTCATCGATTGGTCTTTGTTAACGACAGTTTGAATGTTCTTTCAGGAGTTTCTCTTGCAAGGGCGGTTCATATTTGGACCTGATGTGAGATCCTTGTTTCTCACTATATTCCTCATCCTTGCACCAGTGTTGGTCTTCTGTATATTTGTTGCCAGACATCTGATGAATGATTTTCCTGATCACTGGGGGATTTCAGTTATGGTTGTAGCGGTTGTCTTCACAGTATATGTAAGTGTTGTTATTACTTAACTTCTGTTTTGCTCTGATCATTTTAGAACAACTTAACTAGCTGGTCTGGAGTTGTGTAATTTTTATTGACAGTTACACTATGCTCCCTTTCATGCTAATTGAAGTTTCTCTGCATACATAATTATTCATTGGACAGTGACGAATTATCATACACAGAAGGTTCCCAACTTTCCTACGTTGCTTTGGTTGTTAAAACATTGTCAATTCCAATGTTATTTTAGATAAATTCTTGCACCAATCTGTCAGAAGTGACCCTGGATTGAATGTGATGATAAGAGCGCCTAGAAATGCAAGATCTATTACACCTTACATATTTGATAATGTGTATTTTCAGAGTAGAGTGGTTCCTTGTGTCCGTCATCTCCACCCCATCTTCTATTGCACTATTTTCAGCTCAGCATCTCTTGGTGTTGTGTTCCATGTTTTTTGAAATTCCAGCAATGATCCTCTTTTGTCTAGTGCCGGGCAATGACCTACAAATAGTGTTGGGATGGATGGCCAAATGGCACCTCCCTTTTTTGGAAAATGGTGATTGGGGAAGCCACACCATGTACCATCAGTGGACCTGTTTGGTTTGCAGGATAAAAACACATGAATAGGATATCATGGCATGTGAAGATGTGGAACCCTACACATAAATAGAAAACACAAAAATCAGTAATAGAAGTTGTTTAGTTGCACCACAGGAAAAACACAGGAATTTTCTCTAGATAGTGAGTGCATGTCATAGTTGTCATAGACACAGATGGAATTTTCCAAGAGGTCTAACAACTAGCTTGGAATTCTAGGAATTGTAGTGTAGAAAAGCAATCAAAAAGAATTTTGATGGGTTTATTCGTTTGAATTCCATAGGAAAAATCTCTTATGGGTTGGAGTCCTGCAACGTTCTTTTGAGATTCCTTTGAACCATTTCTCTAATTTAAAATCAAACAATACATATGAGCTGCAATTCTTTCTATCTTGTTGATTTTCTGCTCAGATCAAGGTTGATCAGAAGGATTAGTTCATTTTTCCTGAACTAGCTGAGCTCAGAGCTTAAATTCTTTCAGCGTTTCCCTTGATTAGCTGCAGTTAGGATATTTTTGGCAGTAGTCTTATTTGGAAATGCCCGTGAAACATTTTGTGTGACCTTTCAAAGGCGATGCTTGTCACTTGACCTCTTTTATGGATCCTTTTAATTGAAGGAAACACAGTATTTGCGAAAAGGTTCGTCATTTCTAATACAATAATCATGAAGATGAACATGGTAGGCGGGTGGATGCAGTTGATATGAAAGTTAAAAACTGATGATTCTGTTCTTACCTCAGTTCATATGAATATGCACTATTGTAGAGTTCACACTTGTCTGAACCTCGTTCCTTTCATTTTCCAGGATTTGACGCTGCTGCTTCTTACCTCTGGTAGAGATCCTGGTATAGTACCTCGTAACACGCACCCCCCTGAACCTGAATCCCTTGATGGGAACAATGATACTGGAAACGGTCAGACTCCACAACAATTGCGCTTACCACGGACAAAGGATGTTTATGTAAATGGAGTTGTTGTAAAGGTCAAGTACTGCGACACCTGCATGCTGTATCGGCCACCTCGTTGCTCTCACTGTTCTATCTGTAACAACTGTGTGGAGCGTTTTGATCATCACTGTCCTTGGGTTGGTCAATGCATAGGACTGGTAAGTAGCTTAATGCCTCAGTCTAATATTTTATTGTTATCTGAATGCGCACGGACTCTTTATTGCCACTATTAATCACTGATCCGCGCTAACTACCAGCTTTTCTGCTGCAGCGTAATTATCGCTTCTTCTATATGTTTGTCTTCTCGACCACATTACTCTGCCTCTACGTATTTGGGTTCTGCTGGGTGTACATAATTAAGATCAGAGATGCAGAAGATTCATCGATTTGGAGGGCAATGTTGAAGACACCTGCCTCAATGGTTCTGATCATCTACTGTTTTATTTGTGTGTGGTTTGTTGGTGGTCTTTCTGTCTTCCATTTCTACCTGATGAGCACCAACCAGGTTGCTTCCCTTTCCTCTGTTTTAAAACTTCTGATATTTAAAGCATTTTGTCGCAACTTGGTAATCATCCAATCTTTCACCTTTGCAGACTACTTACGAGAACTTCAGGTATCGGTACGACCGGCGGGCTAACCCATATCATGTAGGTGTGGTGAACAACTTTCTGGAGATCTTCTGCACTGCTGTCCCCGCTTCCAAGAACAATTTCCGAGCTAGGGTCCCAGTAGAGCAAGGTTTACAGCAATCACGCCCACCAACCAGGGGCTTCATGAGCCCAAACATGGGCAAACCTGTTGGAGACCTTGAATTGGGCAGGAAGCCAGTATCATGGGACGAACCTCGGTCAGGAGCTGATATAAGAGATTTAGAAGTTGGGGGCATGTTGGATGAGAAAGAAGGCAGAATAACCCATGCGTCACCTGATCTCAGCAGAGAAGCCCTTCCAGTTGAGCTCATGGAAGGTAGGGCTGGTATGCATTCGAGACGATCAAGCTGGGGTCACAGAAGTGGGACCTCAGAGTCGATGGACAGCATTGCCGTGCAGATGGGAGGTGGAGAAACTAACTGGGGCTCGGTCAGCAGTGGCCACGGCACAACCAGTGGAACTCACTAGCAAACCGAACGCCGCTTTCTGACGCCACACTGGGTCTGATCTAAACAACGAACGACCCTGTCTGATCTACAAAATGAAGAACGGCCTTTCTGAGTACCCTGCGATCATGTGCCTTTCGACTAGGGTATACTATATGCCAATGCTTTCTTACCCGTGTCCGTTTCATCTTGGAAGGGCGTCAGTCCTTTTGATGTGCTTCTCGTTTGGTGTTTTAAGTAAGCAAAGAAAATAACAGAAGAGATTTAACTCCTGCTGCGTGGCTTGGATTGTCAATCTGTGTGTATATATTTATTATTGGAACAGTCTGTAAGAAAGTGTGCTCTGTATGATTTGCTGCTTGTAATATTCTTAGCTTTGAAATCATGTTTTATAAATGTACTGTAGTTATCATCCAGTTTAGGGTTGTTATTTGTGAGACATGGTTGCCTAGTTGACAAGTTGTAAGCTCAGCTGCTTCCGTGGAATTATTATTCTACCAATAGCTGAGATATTGGTGCAGGCAGGGGCAGAGTGAAGTCTGAAATAAACCTTATGGTTGTAGACGCCGTCGCAAATGAACCCCAACGTCCAAATACCTGAAGTCGGTACCCCAACCTCTCTGATCCGGGTCGTTTTGAGCCTTCTGTGTGTATCCAAACGCCTATCCAAACGCCGGGATTTGTACGTGGCGCAGGAAAGACCGGGAATTGGCTGAGTCAGCTTCTGTAGGCGCAGGAAAGACCGGGAATTGGCTGAGTCAGCTTCTGTAGGTGGGGTTTGAGGCTAAAACCTGGTCGAGCCTAAAACCTGGTCGAGCCGGACCAAGTCGCTTGCTCTCCCTTGTCTTCCACTTCGCCCCTTCCTCTCCCGCGACGCCTCTGTTCCTCCTCCACGACGGCGGCGAGCGGATGATCGCGGCGGCCGGCGACAACCACGTCGACAGAAAGAACCAAGGTACGCTTGGTCTATCTCCCCTCTCTATTGTTAGGTTTTTTCTTCCTTTTTGGCTCGGTTAGGTTTAGGGTTTTTGAAGGGTGAAGCCATGAAAATTTGGAGCCCTAATTGGTCGATTTGCTGGTGATTTGTGTTGTCTAGTGTAGTAATCATTTGCCCTGCTTGCAATGTAGGTTCTTTCTGTTGAATCCTTGGACCCGGCTGAGATTTTGAACGTCAGATTTCATATAGGGGGGCAATTTGTTCATATTGGTCCTTCTCTAGATTATGTTGGGGGAGATGTGGCCTACTCTCACATTGAAAGGGACAAGTTGTCCTTGCCAGAGGTGAAAGGATTTCTTGGAGATCATATGGCAGTCAAGGAAAGCATAAAATTTTACTTTCTAATGCCTGGCAGAGAGTTGGTTAATGGGCTGATGTTTCTGTATGATGATGCTGGGTGCATGAGAATGTCAGATTATACAACAGATGGTGGAGTTGCAGATATTTACGTGGAGTACAATGGGGAAGAGGATGATGGAGAGGAGGGCAGTGCAAGTGGGTCTGATTTTGAGGATGAAATTAAGGATCACATTGGTAGTGCAAGTGAAGAAGATATGCCTATTATCATGACTGCTGAAGAAGTGCAGTTGGAAGTTGGAACATGTGGATGCAGTAGAAGATTTATTTGAGCAAGTGTTTGTCCCCAATGACACTGGTGTTATTACTGCAGTCATAAGCATCCCAATGAAGAGGATTTCTCAATAGTGCAATGCTTCTCAGAGTTCACAAGTGATCAATCCTTCCCAGCCTTCAACAAATATTGTACTAGAAGTGCAAGCAAGGCATACAAAAGGAGCAGAGCATGCAGCAGCAGCTCAAGGAGGGTAGGGTTGTCGACAAGGATAGGGTAGGGGTTGTCCACAAGGATAGGGTAGGGGTTGTCAACAAGGATAGGATAGGGGTTGTCGACAAGGATAGGGTAGGGTTGTTATATACCTTGTATTAATTCATATATGCCTTTTATAAATTCATATATGCCTTTTATTAATTCAAACATGCTACTATTAATTCATATATGCCTTGTATTAATTCATACTTGCTTCCATTAAATCAAACAATGCTTATATTAATTCAACATGCCTTTTCGTAGGGATTAATTAATAGTATGAGGGATTACCTGCCAAGGGCAAACACATGATGTGTGATAGGCACATTTATGCCAATTGGAGAAAGAATCATAGAGACCATGAACTACAAAAAAGGTTCTGGGTAATTGCCAAGTCTTCTAATAGAGAGGATTTCAACTACAACAAGGCCAAGCTTGCTCAAAAGACTCCTGAAGGTGCCAATGATATTATGAGGACAGAGCCAAAGCATTGGGCCAGATCCTTTTTCCCACCTGGATCAATGTGTGAATCAGTGGATAACAATCTTTGTGAGTCTTTCAACAATGCTATCATTGAGTCCAGATTTTACCCCATAATATCCCAGCAAGAAATGATCAAGAAGAAAGTCTTTGGTAGAATTCAGGACCAGAGAAGTAAAAGTGTGAAGTGGCATGTCTTAGTTTGCCCTAACATTATGAAGAAAATGCATGCCAACATTAAGATGACTCAGTTCTGTGAAGTTCTCTGGAATGGCAAAGATGGATTTGAGGTAAAGCACTTAAGAGGAAGAGGAAAGAGATACACAGTAAACCTTGCCAACAAGACATGCTCATGTGGGTATCTTCAGCTGGCAGGCCTTCCTTGCTGCCATGCCATATGTGCCATATACAAGAGTGGCCAGAAAATAGAGGATTTCATTGACCCATGCTACTACATTGATACTTTCAAGAAAATATACGAGCACTGCCTCCAACCTATGGAAGGTGAAAAAAATGGCCAGTTTCTCAAAACCCTAGGCCAGTGGCACCTGGATATGTTGCAATGCCTAGAGCAAGGAAAACAATAATGACAGGAGAAGAGAAGAGGGGGAAGCACCCAAGGGAAAGAAATTGAGCAAGCATGGAATTCAAATCACCTGTGGATCATGTGGAGCTAAGGGACACAACAAAGGATCTTGTAAACAGAATCCAAATAGAAACACAAAAACCAAAGCATATCTTGGGAAGAGAGGGAACAAACAAAGGGCCACATAGGTAAGAAAGGGAAAAACCAATTGCACAATAATGTAAATGCACTGTAATTAGTAGCACTGCTTGAAGCAATATGTACTTAATATTGTTGTTCTTTCTGTTTGCAGCAAGCAGAGACTGATGCCTCCATAGCCAGGGCGGCTGCTGCTAGATCTTCTGCACCAGCTTTAAATTCAGGATCTGCTGCTCCTTCTAGCTCCTAGCCAAGAACATCAAGCTTCAAACCTCCTAGAGTTGCAAGACACACATCTGGAAATGACGCACCTGGAGGGACTGCAACTGTTGGCAGAGGCAGGGGAGCAAAGAGAGGAAGAGCCACAACTGCAAATGATGCACCTGGAGGGAGTACATCTGCTGGCAGAGGCAGAGGAGCAAAGAGAGGGAGAGCCACAGGGGGCTTCTCAGATTATTTCACAGCTTCTGGGAACTACGGAAGTTCTGGGAACTACTGAAAAGTACTAAACTTATGTCATTCTGGATATGTGTGGTCCTTTAAACTAGTTTTAATTTGCTATGGTAGTAGTTAACTACTGAACTGATGTTATTTTGGATGTCTGTGTCCATGTGAACTTGTTATTATGTGCTATGGTTTCTGGCAAAAAAATCATATATGCGTTGTGTCCAGACTGAAGTGCAAATAGGTCATGTTGTTCTTCTTTCTATATTGTCAACAATTCATCATCTTGTTGCTGAAAAAATGACAGTTCAAACCTGATACATTCCATATTGCGGAGTTGCAAACTGAATTTTATTTCAGACAAATGGCAGTCTTTGCAAACTGATTATCAGTACACTTCCTGACATCCACTACACATTTTGTCAAGATCTAGGATTTAAATTCAGTACATTGCTGCCTCACAACCACATAAACTAAGATAAGAACATCCCTACAGATAAACCAGAGAGAAATAGCATGATGCCACAGAACAACATCATCCATTTACTAACACATTTCTTACAAACTAATACTCCAGCACTTGCCACTGCATTTTCTTCATTTTTCTTCTGGAGTTCCACACCGAAAGCACCATCATGTCCATCACCTAATGCAGCTACAAACTCCTCAAGATTCCAGACCCTATCACAAAGATCTCCCAGCAATCCACGAAGAAATGGAGATGTAGGATTGTCATGCCACTGGATGAAACCGTGTTGTCTAATTAACATAATTTCTTTCAGACAAAAAGGCAATGAACAGAGCAGCAAGCAGAGGAACATGGAAGAGGTCGAATCAAGCTTACCTGAGCTTCAACGCAGGCGTAATATCTCCTTCCTGGGTTCGCCGGACTCCATGATATCCACCGCGGCGCCTTCCGCCCGCAGCGCTCGCAGAAAACCGCTGGCTCGTAGTCCATGGGCTGCTCCCGATAGGGCACTGGCGACCTAACTGCAGCCACTCTCCGTCGAGTCCCTCCGCCGCGTGAACGGGAGGAAGCAATCGACGACGACGACGACAACATCGCCCCCGCCGCCGCCAAATCGCCAGCCGCCCTCTCTCCGTCGCAAGAACCCTAGGTTCGATCCCCACCAGCATCGGATATATAAAGAAAAGAGCGCCCCCAGCATACGTGGCATCATTAATTTCCAATCCCACCCTCGAACCACGACACGTCAGCAAATCCTGTCTTCAACCCAGCTTAAGAGAGATAATGACCGGGATCAGAGAAATTGGGGTACCAACTTCAGGGATTTGGACGTTGGGGTTCATTTACGACGGCGTCTACAACTATAAAACCATAAGGTTTATTTCAGACTTCACTCGGGAGGGGCGTAAGAGCCAGGTGAAGTCTCGCTGCGTATATATTCTCTCAATGTTCCTTCGTGGACTGGGCAGACATTCCACAGCTTTCCTCCAGCGGTGCTACTTGTATGACGAAAGGTCGATGCTGGCTTGCGCTTTCCTGCTCCTCTAGCACGACCATTTTCCTTGCTGCACCTATGGAACTTTGGTAGTGCGCTGCTGATTTAATGCAGCGGCCATTTCCCGTGTTTATTTTCTGAAAAAAAGGCTTTTGTCGTTATTGAATTTTTATTTATACTAACTAGGAATCTCCAGCTTCTTTCTGCGCAGATTCTTTGTCATTTTGCGGTACTTGGTCAGCCCAGTTGTTATCCTGTAGCTCAGCCACACCGCCCGATGAAATGACAGACGCTTCTTGCTTTCTTTTGTTAGAGAAAACAGGAAAGGCGTTTCTTATCTATTTATATTTACTCTCCTAGAGAAAATGGTCTGATGTGAAGTAGCACGAGAGACATTCAACCAACGACAAGACAAGTAATGAAATGATTTTTCAAATAATATCTATGTTCCCCTGTCCGGCTGCAAGTAGAGCGAGCAGTAGGTGAAGTGGAAGGTCCACTGCACCCATGATCATGGAGCAAAAGGACGCCGGATCGATTGTTCTTCACTCATGGCATACTCGAGGGTGTTTGTTTTCGGGACTTATTAGCTTAGGGACTTAAAAAAGTCTTTATAAATCCCATCTAAACCAAACAGGAGGGACTTATAAAGACTTAAAGTGGGCATTTGGGACTTATGAAATAAGACTCTCAAGAAGGGACTTATAGGGACTTATAGTTGTAATATGGTCTTATAAGAACTTATAAATCCCAGGAACCAAACATGTAGGGACTTTTTAGAGACTTGAGACTTATAAGTTGGAACCAAACAGGGCCTCACTCGGCCACCCATATCTTCCTAGTACGTATACTAGCTAGTAGAGCAGACACTTGCAAAGTTGCAAGCGATAATGTGCCAGTGGCCTAGCAGATCGCAGCAAGTCGCAGAGGATGGAATGCTACAAGATACACGACCGACTCGTTCGCTCGAGAGTAGGTGGTGGGACGCATGAGGAGGAGCACCGAGCATGGCGAGCCGAATGCCGATCTGCTGCGACTTTCTGCAGATGATAATGCAGGGCGGCAGAGGTAGCTACGGCACTCGCATTGGTGGCATCATTGCGCCGTGCGCCCGTGCACATGTTCCTTGGCGAGGCGCTGCGCTGGCTGGAAGCCTGGAAGCCAGGCAGGATGAAAGCTGGAGGGTAGTACGTATATTCTTCTGCATGCACCTTAGCAGAATCTGACTCTGCATCTTGGTAGCATGCGCTAACTAGGTGGAATCGGTGCCACTTGGCCCCCGATCGAGCGTACCGTGCCGTACCGCCTTTGCTCGATCATGCATCCACGCGTAGCTTGCTCAGACACCATTACATTCAGTTCTCTCTCTCTCAGAGGCCGGCGAAGAGTCTCCGAGGTCGGTCAGTTCGGTTGCGCACGTACGAACCCCACTAGCCAGCTTGACCATGAGCAGTGCGTGCATGCATGGATGGAGGGATGTCAAGCCACTCGTGTCACCATCGACTTTTGCCAGTCGACCGATCTCTCTCGGAGAAGAGAAAGGCACTGACCCAGCTGCATTATTCACAGCAGCAGCAACTGGATGGATCGGCGCCAGTGAAACGAGCACCGAGGCGTTTCCTTCCGTTTTGTCACCTCGCCAGTGGCAGAGGCGGAAAAGCCCCACGTTGCCGCATATGCTTATACGACTAACTACTCTGCGGGTAATAATTTGCCCGCGGCCTAGGTATTGGGTAGCTTGAATTGATCGATCGATCCATCGATCGTCGATGCTGCGCGTGACATTAGCACTGAGACGTTTCCGTTTCTTCACCTCGCCAGTGGCACGGCGCAGAAAAGCAGCGCTGCTGCGCACACAAAACCACGTACGTACACGCGCGTGAAATGCCTCTCCATGTACAGTGGTGCGATGCAACTGTAAAGTGAAAGAGACAGGAGGAATGCACGAGACGAAACGGAAGAGAAGAGAGATCATTCGACGGTAATGTGTAACTTACTAACTTCACACAAGATGGTGATCGTTAAGCTCGTGCGGGTGCAATGAATCATGCATCAAAAAGTCGGGAAAGATCACGCCCTGACTATCCTTTCTGCCTCAAAACGTTCGACCTAATGAACCGGACTTCAGTTGTGTAACTGAACGGACCCAAAGATGCAACTGTGCATCGTTGAGTGCTGGGTGTGACGTGTCGGTTGTTAGGTCAGTTCACACATTGACCGGAAGAGAAAATGCATAGTCCTCGCCGCGGCGGCCACTTCGGCACTCGCTGCAAGTTTTAGCTAGCATCTTCAGCTACCTGCCCACCTGTACCCCTCAAAAAACAAAAAACCCTGCCTACTTCCTGTAGCTGCATCCTGCATGCAAGCACACATCTTTTCGGCGGGATACAACGATAGCTGGATCAGAGCATGCATCCACCGGTGATGCAAGGCTCATACCACTTGATGCACCATGGCATTGTTATTGCACACGTCGATTTTAACTGCTCTAAAGTAATTTAAGTGCTGTAAAGGCGTACATATATACTAGAGCCGTGCTATACCCGCGACAAAATATGGACGACTCATAGACGATGCGTAAAATATGTCCGGACATTCATGCATATATCGGGCACCGGCCGCTGGATTTCGATGTCGTGCATTCATCAGGCACCAGGATCTTGCAGGAAGCAGTTTCGTATATGTACTTCGTTTTATGCTTTGGTTTCTCTTTCTGTTTTACTAGTAGCCTCTACTCAGTGGTTCTGTGGAATTGATTGATGTACATGCACGTTTGTATTACTACTTTCAGTTTTATCACATGTCCTTGTAGACTGGCTACGCGCGCAGCACGCACGTGATAATAACAGTAGTATATGGCAGTAACCGATCAGCCCTTTTTGCTTCCGGTAACGTCCAAACGGAATGCTGTGCACGTATTCTTCATCTTGGCTGGGAAAAGGATGCATGCATACATGTTTACATGCATGGTACACCGATACACGCGTAACCACGCACTCACGCACACTTGTTAAATTTTCACCACTGTGGCTGCCCTGGAATTCCACTACATACTCGTCGCAGAGCGGGAGCGGACAGGGAAGGGCTCTGCTATATATACACGGCTTGTTCTCATTAGAAAAACCACACAAGCACTGCCTTCCTTCCCTAGTCTCTGGGAAGGAGAAGAACACACAGTAGATACATCCATCTGATCTGCTTAGTTACCGTGCTTTGTACTGGTGATCAGGATGGCGGAAGGGCTCTTCTCCATGGCTCACCCGTGGGCCTCCGCCTTTGGCATCCTAGGTAGGCATCCATATCCATGCATGCATGCATGCTGCTGAGGTGTTCGACGCATGCATGAATTTCCAAACCATTGTTTCGTCACATGATTAAGTCTCACTGACACAGAGTGTCGTTTCTCGTTCCTGTTTTTCTTCTGCAGGCAACATCATATCCTTCCTGGTGTTCCTCGCACCCACGTAAGCCCGGCCCCATCGAGCACATTAATCTTTTGCATGCATCTCCTGTTGTGATCACCATGAGTTTGCTTCGTCGTCTCTGAGACGAGCATGCATGCATGTACACATGTGTTGACTGTTTGAACAGGCCGACGTTCCTGCGGGTGTACCGGAAGAAGTCGACGGAGGGGTTCAGCGCGGTGCCGTACGTGGTGGCGCTCTTCAGCTGCATGCTGTGGATCTTCTACGCGCTGGTCAAGACCAACTCCAGCCCGCTGCTCACCATCAACGCCTTCGGCTGCGTCGTCGAGGGCTTCTACATCCTGCTCTACGTGGTGTACGCGCCCAGGGCCGCCAGGCACCGCGCCCTCGCCTTCTTCCTCCTCCTCGACGTCGCCGCCTTCGCCCTCATCGTCTCCGTCACCATGCTCCTCGTGCCCCAGCCCAGCCGCGTCAAGGTCCTCGGCAGCGTCTGCCTCGCCTTCTCCATGGCCGTCTTCGTCGCCCCGCTCAGCGTCATCGTAATTACTACTACTTCTCTTGTTTGAGTGATCAATAAGACCATGAGATCTACAGTAACTAACTGGCCGGCCGGTGAATAATGCATGCATGCAGTTCGTGGTGATCAAGACCAAGAGCGCCGAGTACATGCCCTTCTCGCTCTCCTTCTTCCTCACCCTCAGCGCCGTCGCCTGGTTCTTCTACGGCCTCTTCACCAAGGACATCTACGTCACCGTACGTCTTCTTTGACAAACGTCAATATGTTTCATCCTGAGCTATTGATCCATGGATGTCACTTAATAACGTACTGTACTTGACTCGTGCACACACAAACATATATGTGCAGCTCCCGAACGTGGGCGGCTTCTTCTTCGGCGTGGCCCAGATGACGCTCTACTTCTGCTACCGCAAGCCGGACACGTCGGCCCTGGTCCTGCCGACGGGGATCCACGACGTGTCCACGGAGACGGCTGCGCAGCAGGAGGTGGAGCTCCCGGATGGCACCCACCCGGCGGTGGCCATGCTGACGGTGAGCACGCTGCCGATGCTGGCGGAGCTGCAGAAGATGGAGCAGGAGATCAGCTCGCCCACCCCGCGCAAGGGCTACATCAAGGCATTCTGATCCGATCCACGACCCATGCGTACGTACGTGCGTGTGGAGCTACCTGCTGCTTCACGCGCTTGGCTCACCATGGATGCTTAATTAGCGATGAATCGCTAACGATTTGCGAACCGACCGCCAGCAGAGATACGTTTATATAGTTCTTAATTTCAGTCGTTCGTTTGTAATGGTCTGTAGTAGTGGCACATCCGTGTGTTGTCGTCCAAGGGTCTGATATGCCGGCCGGACGGGCAATTAACTGATCTACCATTCCACGTGCCCTGGGAAATAAAGTTATAAACAGAAGCTCGTGTTCCTTGTTGATTCAGTGATGCTGTTGCGAACTGATACTGCACTATGTGTGTTGCATGTCGATGTCCCTGTTTATTCGCACGTACTACTGTACTGTACTGTACTCCACAACGCATGAGAGGTGCGTGTGGCATGGAAGCTAGGAGTGGGAGTTGGCTGGGTGGTCGGAGTACAAGTTTTTTTTAACACTGTACAATCGGAGATGCCCACATACACACACATACATTCACCCTCACACACACACGCACATCCTATCCCTATGAGCACCTCCGAGATCTTCTTGCAGTCGACAGAAACATGCTCGTCGACAGAGTTGAAGCTGCTTGGTCGTCGACGTGTGTGGTTGACTGTTTGGCATCGGCTGACGCAGGCCTCGACGCTTGTTTGCGGTGAAGGCACTTCAGTGGTCGTCGATGGTGGAGTCCAAGTCGCCCTTTGCGGAGGCGTGATGGCGATGACACCGGGTTGCAACCTCGACGGCGTATGTGGGTTGCTAGGTCGCCCTGAGTACCTTGTTTTTGCGGTGTTTTTGATGATTTTCGTCCAGTTTTCCGTTAATTAACTGGACAACTCTCTTCGACCTTTCTTTAATGGATCAGGCCCTAAGGGACCGCATTTCAACAAAAAAGAACATCACCTCCCACCAAACAAGACTTGAACCCTAGTGGCCTTCCATCACAAGAAATCTAACCATCTAAGCAACATTAATCCGCGAGTACAAGGCAATGCTTAGCATTAAACCGAGCAGGAATTGTAACCGTTTTCTTTTTATTTTGTTGCAAACACGCCAACGACCATATATGTCAATTTAAGTGATCGAGGCGAATTTGGGGCATGCATCTACTTGGCGCCAAAAGTTCCCGTTTTAGGCTATTTCGCAAAACATCTCACACCCCCTCCCTTCCTTCGATTCCAAATGGGCTGGCCCTTGGAGCGCATGAGAGGGAAGATTCCTCCCCGAATTTAGGAAGCTTGGGGGAGTAACTAATTAATGAGCGCTCCTTCCTTCGGGAGCCTCGCAACGATCAGTGTCACTTGACGCGCTCTCAGTTATTCGCCACGTGTCGCGGTCTGGGCGCTTCCTCCGGATTTTATTTTTTTATTTTTTCGCATGCGTTTTCGGCTTCTTAAATGGTTTTTTCCTGGATTTTTTTTTGATGTTTTGGTTTTTCACCTGTCTTCCCTAGCTTTTTGACAATTTTTTTTGGAAAAAATAATTTTTTTGCGCAAAAAAACACATTTTTTTCGCGAGAGTCACGATTTTGTTTTCGCGAGAGGCACGGCCGTGCCTATTGGAAATGAAAAAAAGGTGTTTTCTGTTTTTTTCCTTTCGCGAGAGGCACGGTTTTGCTTCCGCGAGAGGCACGGTTTTGCTTTCGCGAGAGTCACGGCCGTGTCTCCTCGGAAACAAAAAAAATGCATTTTCTGTTTTTTTTCTTTTATGAGAGGCACGGTTTTGCTTCCGCGAGAGGCACGGTTGTGCTTTCAAAAAGAGGCACGGGCGTGCCTCTTTCGGAAAGGGAAAAACGCGTTTTCTGTTTTTTTTCCTTCGCGAGAGGCATGGTTTTGCTTCCGCGAGAGGCACGGTTGTGCTTTCACGAGAGGCACGGGCGTGCCTCTTTCGAAAAGGAAAAAAAACGTGTTTACTATTTTTTTCTTCCGCGAGAGGCATGGTTGTGATTTCGTCAGAGGCACGGCCGTGCCTCTTTCGGAAAGGGAAAAAAATCCGTGTTCCCGGTTCAGATTTTTCATCGGTTTTTTTGTCCATTTTTTTCGTGAAAAAAGGTTTCTCAAAACCTATCAACATGGGATCTAGTTTTGAAGATCTCGACACGAAGAATCCAACGGCGAAAACGGTTCGGGATTTGGACGCACGGTTTAAGAGATAAAACATTTTGAATAAACGAATCTACGAAAAAAAAGGGAAAACACCCAGGTTGCGACAAGTGACGCACATGCAGCGCGCCACTTGTCGCAACCTGGGAAAATTGGAGTGATCTCCGCAAGGAGTACTCCTTAATTAGTGATTTCGAGCTTCTAGACTGGTTCAGGGAAGCTGTTGGATCAGTTTTTTCTGAATCGAGGATTGTTCAGTTTTTGGCTGTTTTTGCTCTTCTTTTTTTTGTTTTCATTTCCATTTTTCATTTCATTTTGGATTTTTTCAAATGCATGAACTTTTTAAAACTTTGATTTTTTCCGAACATTTTCTCTTTTTATATGTGTGAACATTTTTTCAATTTTGAAACTTTTCTTCAAAAGACATGAATTTTTTAAAATATTTCTAAACATTTTTCGAATCCTGCAAACTTTCTCAAATGCATGAATATATTCTAATTCACAAACTCTTCCCAAATTTACGACTTTAAGATCTTTGATCTTTAAAAAATTCCGTGAACTGTTTTCAAAACCTTGAACTTCTTTTCAAATCATGATTTTTTTGATTTCTTGAACTTTTTCTGAATTTATGATTCTTTCCAATCCATGTACTTTATTGAATTGACCATGTTTTAAAATTATTTAGGGGGTTCTCCCCAAAAGTCAAAGGGTTACCGGTCATCTAGTCAACTGTTGACCGAGCGATCCAATTGCACCCTTTCCAGCAATCGCGTCGCCATGTGATGGGTCGGTCCATATATGCGGGGCGTGTGGACGCTATAACCCTTAACCGGCGCACAAGGCGCCGATTAGGAGGTTTTGGGTGCGCGTGCAACAACCGACCATTCGGCCGCAAGCCCTGTTATGTGGGGCGCCCCTATGTCTCACATGCCAGATCCTATTGGGCGCCCGTTGCGCCCGGTACAGGCATATGCACAAACGGGCGCACACCCCTCCGTCCTTCATGCGTCTTCTTGGGCTCGGCCCATCGTCCCTTCTCTTTTTTCTGTTGCAAACCACAAAAATGCAAGTGCGACGGGTGGAATCGAACCCGCGACCTCCTCGTCGTTCACACCATACACTAACCACCCTACCATCCTTAACTCACATGTCCAAGGACATCTTCTTCACTCTTTTCTTCGCGTCTTTTTTTCGTTTTTCTTGTGTATTCAGAACGGTTTTGTTCGGTGTTTTTTCTTCTGTTCATTTGAATGAACTTTTTTCAAATTTATTAAGGTTTTCCAAAATTGATGAACTTTTTTCAAATTCCATGAACTATTTTTTGAATTCGATGAACTTTTTCTTGAATTGGATGAACTTTTTTCGAATTCTATGAACTTTTTCCAAAATAGATGAACTTTTTTCAAATTTGATGAACATCTTTCAATTTTGGTGAACTTTTTTCCAAAATCAATGGATTTTTTTAGATTTGTGAACTATTCTTCAAAATCGATTTTTTGAACTTTACTCAAATCGAAGAACTCTTTTGAAAATCGATAAACTCCTTTTGAGAATTGATGAACTTTTTGTTCAAAATGAATGAACAATTTTTTAGATTTTCTGGACTTTTTTAAAAACTGATGAACATTTTCAGATTTTGTGAACTTTTTTGAAGATTGATGAACTTTTTTGAAAATTCGTGATTCTTTCTAAAATCTGTGGAATTTATAAAAAATGTCACATTTTTGTCAAAAGAAATCGCGTTTTTTCTAAAATGATTTCAAATAATTCAAAATACCGACGTGCTACAGTGTTGTGTTATGTATCGTGGCGCTGCAATGTTTCACAATTCCGTAGTGGCTCGAGTGGTAATCCAACCACTTACTAGAGGTAATGGTCGCATGATCGATTCCACTGCAGCGTTGTATTTGTGGAGTTTTATTTTTCACGCTACTAGTATTGCACTGCTTCGTGTTTGTGGGCCTGGCCCATACCAGGACCCGCGTGGGTGCCAGAAACTTCTATTGGACGCTCTCTTTGCGTCAAATTGATGTCACCACGCACAGGGAGGCACCCTGACTGGGCCGGCCCATCGAGCTGTTCTGTGGAAAGAAAAAGGAAGCAGAAAGGGAGGCACGCGAGACGCGAGGAGTCGAACTGGCGCCTAGCAGACGCTACTAGTATTGCACTGCTTCGTGTTTGTGGGCCTGGCCCATACCAGGACCCGCGTGGGCGCCATAAACTTCTATTGGACGCTCTCTTTGCGTCAAATTGATGTCACCACGCACAGGGAGGCACCCTGACTGGGCCGGCCCATCGAGCTGTTCTGTGGAAAGAAAAAGGAAGCAGAAAGGGAGGCACGCGAGACGCGAGGAGTCGAACTGGCGCCTAGCAGACGCTACTAGTATTGCACTGCTTCGTGTTTGTGGGCCTGGCCCATACCAGGACCCGCGTGGGCGCCAGAAACTTCTATTGGACGCTCTCTTTGCGTCAAATTGATGTCACCACACACAGGGAGGCACCCTGACTGGGCCGGCCCATCGAGCTGTTCTGTGGAAAGAAAAAGGAAGCAGAAAGGGAGGCACGCGAGACGCGAGGAGTCGAACTGGCGCCTAGCAGACGCTACTAGTATTGCACTGCTTCGTGTTTGTGGGCCTGGCCCATACCAGGACCCGCGTGGGCGCCAGAAACTTTTATTGGACGCTCTCTTTGCGTCAAATTGATGTCACCACGCACAGGGAGGCACCCTGACTGGGCCGGCCCATCGAGCTGTTCTGTGGAAAGAAAAAGGAAGCAGAAAGGGAGGCACGCGAGACGCGAGGAGTCGAACTGGCGCCTAGCAGATTGCGACTGCGCGGTTCTAACCACTCCAGCTGACTAGCGTTGGATGCAGTAGAATAACGCGCATTTATAATAGCATGACTATACCACCGGACTGAAGCACTATATCAAACCAGTATTACTTACTATAGTCATCATCTAACAAAAAGGTGTACATTTATACTGAAAGTGTATATTTCGAATAGTGCGTGAATTTATGAACAAATTTTCCTAAACAGGAACATTTTTTTGCATATGCGAGAAAATTTGAATTGCAGATTTTTTTTTTAAACTTGAACCTTTTTTGAAGCAGTGCACAAATTATGAAATGGCAAACAAATTTTCATACCGCGAACATTTTTTGAATTTGTGAACAAATATTTTAAAAAAGGAACATTTCATGAAATTTCGAACAAAAAATTGGAACCGTGAACATTTTTTGAATTTGTGTACAAATATTTAAAAATGGAATATTTCATGAAATTCCAAAGAAAAATTTGAAACCGCCAACATTTTTTGAATTTGCGAACAAAAATTCGAAAAATGCAACATTCCATGGGACATCTAACAAAAGTTTGAAACCGTGAACATTTTCTGACATTCTTGAACACTTTTTGAAACGCGAACATTTTTTGAATTTCAGACCAAATTTGCAATTGCGAACATTTTTGGCAATTCAGATGTTTTTTTGAAATATGAACATTTTTAAATTTATGAACAAAATTTAAAATACAGGAACATTTTTTGAATTTGTGAACATATTTTTCAAAGAGGAACATTCTTAAAATAAAATAAAAAAGGAACGAAAAGATAAAAACCAAAAAGGAAAGAAAATAAACAGAAAAGGGAAAAAGAGAAGAGAAATAAACAAAAAACCAAAAAGTGGAAAAAATAAAGCAAATAGAAATACCAGAAAAAGGTCGGTTCAGAAAACCCTCTAGAAAGTTTGCAAAACCAAGAAAACCCGGTTTGGAACCTTAGAAGGTTCCCAAAACCGAAAATCTGCTTAGCGCTATCAATGGGCTGGCCCACTCGGTCGTTCGCTCGCACTTTCCTGTGCGAAGCGTCGACAATTGGATGCAGTATGCGTCGCATAGGATGTTCCGGTTAGGAGCTCTCGTCTCGCATTCAGCGAGACAGAGGAAACCCTCGGTGAACGTGTGTCGCAAGTTGGGCCGGCCCATGTGCGTGGAAAACAACAACTTCATTTTCTGTTTTGTTTTGTTTTTACTTTTTTTCTACGTTCACATATTAAAATAAACATATTACAAAAATCACCCTACATATTACATTTGAAAAATGTTGACAAAACATTTGAAAAATGTTAAATTAGTATAGTGAAATAGTTTATCACGTATAGAAAAAATGTATTAAAACATGTCTATGAAAAAAAATTGATCATGTATTTACAAAGAGTGAATCAAGAATTCAAAAAAAATGTTGAACAAGTGTTTGAAAAATGCTAAGCAAGCATTTGGAAAATCTTAAATGTGTATAAAAAAGTGTTGACCATGTATTAAGAAAGATGAAACAAATTTGCATGTGTATAAAAATGTTAATCAAGCATTTGAAATAAAAATATTGAACAAGTATTTGAAAAAATGTTAAATTTGTATAGAGGAAAATGTTGATCATGTATTAAAAACGATGAAGAAATTTGATCATGTATATAAAAATGTTAACCAAGCATTTAAAAAATGTTGAACAAGTATTTTAAAAATTCTAATCAAGCATTTATTAAGATGTTAAATTTTTTTATAAAAAATGTGGACCATGTGTTCAAAACATGTCAATAATGCATTTAAAAAATGTTAATCAAGCATTTCAAAATATTTAATGGAAGAAGAAAAAATGTTGACCATGTATTAGAAAACTATTAATCTTGTAGTTGAAAAATGTTAATCAAGAATTTGAAAAAATTTAAATTGTGTCTAGAAAAAATGCTGACCATGTATTAAAAAAATTCATAAATTTGTATTTAAAAATATTAATCAAGCATTTGAAAAATGTTGAAAAATCTGTATCGAAAAAAATGTTGACCATGGAATAAAAATGTTAAATTTATATTGCAAAAATGTTAAACATGTATATGAAAAATGTTATTGACATATCCGAAATCTAGAATGGAAACCAAAAGAAACAATTTTTTTTGAAAAAGAACTTAAATGAACCAAAGAAAAAGATGATAAAAATAAAACCATAGAAACAAATGCAAAAAGAGTGAAAATAACTAGAGCAGAAAATAAAAAAAACAAAATAAAAATAAAAATAAAAAGAATAAGAAACCAAAGGAAACCAAATAAACTGAAATGGTGTGCAAGGAAAGAAAAAAACATTGAGAATTAAGAAAGAAACAAAAACCGAAAAAAAAGTGTAAACCACGCCATATGAATTGTACAAGACTTGGAAATCAGCGTAGTGGCCAACAGTGCCGCGTTGGAATGAGAAGATATTAGGATCGATTTAGGGATGGCAATGGGTACCCATTACCCGCATACCCTACGGGTAGAGACCTTATTAAGGTAACGGCTTGGGACAAAAAGTTATCCATAGGTACTTAAATGGGAAAATATCATACCCATCAGGTAGAGAGGGTACGGGTATGCAATCGTATAACCCATGCCGACGAACCCATATACCTATCTAAAATGTTAAAAGGGCTTCCTTTAATATCCTAACATGTTAACTATCCCCCTAATCGCGCTTGGTAAAAACTCTAATGTGCATTTAAATTATCTCTATAATTTATCCTCATTTTGGTAACTTAAAGTGCATGACTATGTACTGTTGTTTAACATTTTTATGTGTTGCTACATAGGCAAGTTCTTTTTGTTTATGAGAATGTGTGGTTGTTACAATATGTTGTTGTACATCGTTGTTTAAAATGCGTTGCTACTAATAATTTATGATTATATGTTGCTTTTTTACAACTATTTTCTGCTCAATTCGATATGTTGTAAACTGGGTAATTTTACCTGCGGGTACGCATATACCCTGTTGCATGACGGGTGTGGGAAAAAGTTGTACCCTTGACGGGTATGGGTGTGGGCGATAGGAAAGTTCTGATGGGGAATGAAGCATGAATATAAAAAAATACCTATGAATACCCAATATCTTATCTAAGAGATGCATAACAACAAGAGGGGGGGGGGGTGTCTACGTACCCTTATAGACCGAAAGCGGAAGCGTATAAAGCGCGGTTGATGTAGTCGTACTCTTCGCGATCCAATCACGATCCAACTGATCTAGTGCCATACGAATGACACCTCCGAGTTTAGCACACGTGCGACTCGGTGACGTCTCCTCCTCCTTGATCCAGCAAGTGAAGGGGGAGCAGTAGATGGGATCACTACCAGCACGACAACGCGGTGGTGGAGCGCCGGCAGGGCTTCGCCAAGCCAAACCGGAAGGAGGTGGTGGTAGAGAAGGTGAGGGGCTGCACCAGAGAAGGGGTACGACTGCCCTTCCAACCCCCCACTATATATAGGGGCATGGTGAAGGAAATATGCCCTATAGGCAATAATAAAGTTGTTATTTATATTTCCTTATATCATGATAAATGTTTATTATTCATGCTAGAATTATATTAACCGGAAACTTAGTACATGTGTGAATACATAGACAAAACATAGTGTCCCTAGTATGCCTCTACTTGACTAGCTCGTTAATCAAAGATGGTTATGTTTCCTAACCATAGACATGTGTTGTCATTTGATGTACGAGATCACATCATTAGGAGAATGATGTGATGGACAAGACCCATCCGTTTGTTTAGCATTATGATCGTTATAGTTTCATTGCTACTACTTTCTTCAGGACTTATACATGTTGCTCAGACTATGAGATTATGCAACTCCCGAATACCGGAGGAACACCTTGTGTGCTATCAAACGTCACAACATAACTGGGTGATTATAAAGATGCTCTACATGTGTCTCTGAAGGTGTTTGTTGGGTTGGCATAGATCGAGATTACGATTTGTCATTCCGTGTTTTGGAGAAGTATCTCTGGGCCCTCTCGTTAATGCTCATCACTATAAGCCTTGCAAGCAATGTGATTAATGAGTTAGTTGTGGGATGAAGCATTACGGAACGAGTAAAGAGACTTCCCGGTAAAGAGATTGAACTAGGTACGATGATACCGACGATCGAATCTCGGGCAAGTAACATACCGATGACAAAGGGAACAACGTATGTTGTTATGCGGTTTGACTGATAAAGATCTTCGTAGAATATGTAGGAGCCGATATGAGAATCCAGGTTCCGCTATTGGTTATTGATCGGAGATGTGTGTCGATCATGTCTACATAGTTCTTGAACCCGTAGGATCCGCACGCTTAACATTCGATGACGATTTGTATTATGAGTTATGTGTTTTTGATTATCGAAGTTTATTCGGAGTCTCGGATGAGATCACAAACGTGAAGAGGAGTCTCAAAATGGTCTAGACATAAAGATTGATATATTGGGAGACTATGTTTGAACACCAGAAAGGTTTCGGATGAGTTCGGGCATTTTTCGAGGAACCGAGGGGTTACCGGAACTCCCCGGGGAAGTTATGGGCCTAGATGGGCCATAAGGGTGTAGGAGAGGGAAGGCCACAAGGTGGCACGTGCCCCTCCCCTTAGCAGTCCGAAATGGACTAGGGAGAAGGGGCGCGGCCCCTTCTTTCCTTCCCCTCTCCCTCTCCTTCCCTCCTTCCTCCTCTTGGATTAGGAAAGGGAGGGGGGATCCTACTAGGTTTGGTGTCCTAGTAGGACTCCCTCCCTTGGCGCGCCTGCCCCTTGGCCAGCCTCCTCCTCCTCCCTCCTTTATATACAAAGGTAGGGGGCACCCCAAAGTACAATAATTGTTCTCTTAGCCGTGTGTGGTGCCCCCCTCCACAGTTCAGGACCTCGGTCATGTCGTCGTAGTGCTTAGGCGAATCCCTGCGCTAGTAACATCATCAACACCATCACCACGCCGTCGTGCTAAGGGAACTCTCCCTCGTCCTCAACGGGATCAAGAGCTCGAGGGACGTCATCATGCTGAATGTGTATTGAACACGGATGTGCCGTACGTTCGGTACTTGGATCGGTTAGATCATGAAGACGTTCGACGACATCAACCACATTACTAAACGCTTCCGATTTTGGTCTACGAGGGTACGTGGACACACTCTCCCGTCTTGTTGCTATGCATCTCCTAGATAGATCTTGCATGATCGTAGGAATTTGTTTGAATTACTACGTTCCCCAACAGTGGCATTCGAGCCAGGTCTATGCGTAGATGTTATTTGCATGAGTAGAACACAAAGAGTTGTGGGCGATAATAGTCATACTGCTTACCACCAACGTCTTACTTTGATTCGGTGGTATTGTTGGATGAAGCGGCCTGGACCCACATTACATAACCGCGTTCATCAGACCTGTTCTACCGACGTGCTTTTGCACATAGGTGGCTGGCGGGTGTCTGTTTCTCCAACTTTAGTTGAATCGAGTTTGACTACGACCGGTCCTTGTTGAAGGTTAAAACGGCACACTTGACGCAAAATTGTTGTGGTTTTGATGCGTAGGTAAGAACAGTTCTTGCTAGAAGCCCATAGCAGCCACGTAAAACTTGCAACAACAAAGTAGAGGACGTCTAACTTGTTTTTGCAGGGCTTGTTGTGATGTGATGTGGTCAAGAGATGACGTGATATAAATTGTTGTATGAGATGATCATAATTTGTAACAGAGTTATCGGCAACTGGCAGGAACCATATGGTTGTCGCTTTATTGTATGAAATGCAATCGTCATGTAATTGCTTTACTTTATCACTAAGCGGCAACGATAGTCGTAGTAGCAATAGTTGGTGAGATGACAATGATGCTACGATGGAGATCAAGGTGTCAAGCCGGTGACGATGGAGATCATGACAATGCTTCAGTGATGGAGATCATGAGCACAAGATGATGATGGCCATATCATGTCACATATTTTGATTGCATGTGATGTTTATCTTTTATGCATCTTATTTTGCTTAGTACAACGGTAGCATTATGATATGTCTCCAACGTATCTATAATTTATGAAGCATTCATGCTATAATATTATCTATTTTGGATGTTTATGGGCTTTACTAAGCACTTTTATATTATTTTCCTGTTCCGGCACCCTGTCGGAGGGGGGATCCCTCACCGGTGGCCATCTTCATCATCCCGGCGCTCTCCATGACGTGGAGGGAGTAGTTCACCCTCGGGGCTGAGGGTATGTACCAGTAGCTATGTGTTCGATCTCTCTCTCTCTCTCTCTCTCTCTCTCTCGTGTTCTCTCTATGGCACGATCTTGATGTATCGTGAGCTTTGCTATTATAGTTGGATCTTATGATGTTTCTCCCCCTCTACTCTCTTGTGATGAATTGAGTTTTCCCTTTGAAGTTATCTTGTCGCATTGAGTCTTTAAGGATTTGAGAACACTTGATGTATGTCTTGCCGTGCTTATCTGTGGTGACAATGTGATATTCACGTGATCCACTTGATGTATGTTTTGGTGATCAACTTGCGGGTTCCGCCCATGAACCTATGCATAGGGGTTGGCACACATTTTCGTCTTGACTCTCCGGTAGAAACTTTGGGGCACTCTTTGAAGTACTTTGTGTTGGTTGAATAGATGAATCTGAGATTGTGTGATGCATATCGTATAATCATGCCCACGGATACTTGAGGTGACAATGGAGTATCTAGGTGACATTAGGGTTTTTATTGATTTGTGTCTTAAGGTGTTATTATAGTACGAACTCTATGATAGATTGAACGGAAAGAATAGCTTCATGTTATTTTACTACGGACTCTTGAATAGATAGATCAGAAATGATAACTTTGAGGTGGTTTCGTACCCTACCATAATCTCTTCGTTTGTTCTCCACTATTAGTGGCTTTGGAGTGACTGTTTGTTGCATGTTGAGGGATAGTTATATGATCCAGTTATGTTATTATTGTTGAGAGAACTTGCACTAGTGAAAGTATGAACCTCAGGTCTTGTTTCCTACCATTGCAATACCGTTTATGCTCACTTTTATCATTAGTTACCTTGCTGTTTTTATAATTTCAAATTACAAATACCTTTATCTACTATACATATTGCACTTGTATCACCATCTCTTCGCCGAACTAGTGCACCTATACAATTTACCATTGTATTGGGTGTGTTGGGGACACAAGAGACTCTTTGTTATTTGGTTGCATGGTTGTTTGAGAGAGACCATCTTCATCCTATGCCTCCCACGGATTGATAAACCTTAGGTCATCCACTTGAGGGAAATTTGCTACTGTCCTACAAACCTCTACACTTGGAGGCCCAACAACGTCTACAAGGAGAAGGTTGCGTAGTAGATATCAAGCTCTTTTCTGGCGCCGTTGCCGGGGAGGCTAGGTAAGCGGCACCCACACCCCGTCAACTAAGCTCTTTTCTGGCGCCGTTGCCGGGGAGGTGAGTGCTTGAAGGTATATCTTTAGATCTTGCAATCGAATCTTTTTGTTTCTTGTTTTATCACTAGTTTAGTCTATAAAAGAAAACTAAAAAAAATGGAATTGAGTTTGTCTCATACGCTTCATCTTTTTAATATCTTTCGTGAGAATGATGGTAAGGAAAATTGTGCTCAAGTGCTAGAAGAAGAAATCTATAAAATGTTCGGCACTAAATCTTTGAATGATGAGCATGATTGCAATGTTGTTAGTATGAATTCCTTGAATATCCATGATGCTAATGATATGCAAAGCCACAAGCTTGGGGAAGTTATGTTTGAGGAAGATGATATTTTTTGTCCCCCAAGTTTTGATGAGAAAATTTATTATGATGAAAGCATGCCTCATATTTATGATGATTTTATTGATGAAAGTGGGTTTGGAAGAGTGTCAACTTTAGGAAGTAATGATCCCAATATTTTGGAGGATGTTGAATCTTATTGTGATGAATATGAAAGTGGATTTGGAAGAGTGTCAACTTTATTTAGTGATGAATCCACTATTTCGGAAGAGGTTCCAATTGATTATGAGAATAAAGTTGCTATCTATGATGATTATTGTGATGACTTGTATGCTATTAAGAATAATGATAACCATGAAACTTGTCATCATGATTTTAGTTTTCAACTGGATTATGCCTCACATGATAATTATTTTGTTGAGTTTGCTCCCACTACTATTCATGAGAAGAAATTTGCTTATATGGAGAGTAATAAATTTTCTATGCTTGTAGATCATGAAAAGAATGCTTTAGGTGCTGGTTATATTGTTTAATTCATTCATGATTCTACTTAAAATTATTATGAGGGAGGAACATATGCTTGTAGGAATTGCAATAATATCAAGTTTCCTCTCTATGTGCTTAAAATTTTGAAGTTATGCTTGTTTCGCCTTCCTATGCTAGTTGATTATTGTTACCATAAGTTGTTTGCTCACAAAATCCCTATGAATAGGAAGTGGGTTAGACTTAAATGTGCTAGTCATATTCTTCATGATGATCTCTTTATGTTTCAATTCTTATCTTTTTTATGAGCATCATTGAAATCATCATGCCTAGCTAGGGGCGTGAAATCGTAGCGCTTGTTGGGAGGCAACCCAACTTTATTTTTGTTTCTTGTTTTTGTTCCTGTTTAGTAATAAATAATTCATCTAGCCTCTTGTTATATGTGATTTTATGTTTAATTTAGTGTTTGTGCCAAGTAGAACCTTTGGGAAGACTTGGGTGAAGTCTATATGATCTTGCTGTAAAAAACAGAAACTTTGCGCTCACGAGAATAGCTGCCATTTTTACTGGAGAGTCGTTTTAGGTTGATTATTTTTGCAGATGATTAATAGACAAATTCCTCAGGTCCACAAATTTATTTAAGAATTTTTGGAGTTACAGAAGTAACCGAAAGTTACAGATTGCTATAGACTGTTCTGTTTTTGACAGATTCTGCCTTTCGTGTGTTGTTTGCTTATTTTGATGCATCTATGGCTAGTATGTAAGGGTATGAACCATAGACAAGTTGGAATACAGTAGATAATACACCAATATGAATTTAGAATGAGTTCATAATAGTACCTAAGTGGTGATTTATTTTCTTATACTTACAGAGCTTACGAGTTTTGTTTTGAGTTTTGTGTTGTGAAGTTTTCAAGTTTTGGGTAAAGATACGATGGACTATGGAATAAGGAGTGGCAAGAGCCTAAGCTTGGGGATGCACAAGGCACCCAAGGTAATATTCAAGGACAACCAAGAGCCTAATCTTGGGGATGCCCCGGAAGGCATCCCCTCTTTCGTCTTTGTTCATCGGTAACTTTACTTGAAGCTATATTTTTATTCGCCACATGATATGTGTTTTGCTTGGAGCGTCATTTTATTTTGTTAGTATTTGCTTGATGTTATTTAGAATAATGTTTTGCATTTATATTTTCAATAAAAATGTCAAGGATAGCCTTTACCATGCTTATTTTGCTAGGTTGTGCTATCCTTGCAATGTCATTTTATTTTGTTTTGCTTGCTGTTTGAATACAATACCAAGATCTAAAATTCTTAAACGAGAGAGAGTCTTCATATAGCTACATAATTATTTAACTACTCATTGATATTCACTATACTCCTGAGTAGTTTGTCATTTACTCGTATGCTTCACTTATATCCTGTGAGTAAATGGTTGAATGAGTTGAATGTCATAAATCTGAAGTTATATATCTCTCATTTGCTTTTCCCATGGGGAGTAATGACTTCACATCTAAGAAGTAGAGGTTGTAAATTTATTGAAGGTTAGCAAGCATTGTGTTGGTCATTTGAACAATTCATGAAAGAATATTGAAGAGAGATTTCACATATAAATATACTATCTTAGACATCTTTTATAATTGTGAGCACTCATTAAGTATGACATGCTAAAGAGTTGATGTTGGACAAGGAAGACAACGTAATGGGTTATGTTTTCTCACATCTTAGTTAAATTATATTGTCATGGATCATTCAAACATGTTGAGCTTGCCTTTCCCCCTCATGCTAGCCAAAATTCCTTGCACCAAGTAGAGATACTACTTGTGCTTCCAAATATCCTTAAACCCAGTTTTTGCCATGAGAGTCCACCATACCTACCTATGGATTGAGTAAGATCCTTCAAGTAAGTTGTCATCGGTGCATGCAATAACAATTGCTCTCTAAATATGTATGACTTATTAGTGTGAAGAAAATAAGCTTTATACGATCTTGTTATGGAAGCAATAAAAGCGACGGACTGCATAATAAAGGTCCATATACAAGTGGCAATATAAAGTGACGTTCTTTTGCACTAAGATTTTGTGCATCCAACCATAAAAGCGCATGACAACCTCTACTTCCCTCTGCGAAGGGCCTATCTTTTACCTTATGTCTTTTACTTTATGCAAGAGTCAAGGTGATCTTCACCTTTCCCTTTTTTATTTTATCCTTTGGCAAGCACCTCATGTTGGAAAGATCCTGATATATATATCCAATGGGATGTAAGTTAGCATGAACTATCATTGTTGACATCACCCAAAGGTGAATACATTGGGAGGCAACACTATAAGCCCATATCTTTCTCAGTGTCTGATTAAAACTCCATAACCATAAGTATTGCGTGAGTGTTAGCAATTGTAGAAGACTATGTGATAGTTGAGTATGTGGAGTTTGCTAAATCAAAGCTCTGACATAGACCCTTCCTGAAAATAAGATGAATTGTAATTGTTTGATGACTGAGAATGAAGTTTGCTAGTTTTCAAGAAAGTTTATGGTCTATGCTTTAACATGTGAATTGCTTGTTACTTGTTCGTGAGAAGTTTTATGAGATGAACTACTGTTATGACATATAATCATGCTAGAAAAGGTGATTGAAATTATCATTGATCAAACTTGTGCACCTGCTAGCATTCACACTTCATAAATTCTTTCTTTTATCATTTACCTACTTGAGGACGAGCAGGTATTAAGCTTGGGGATGCTCCAACGTATCTATAATTTATGAAGAATTCATGCTATAATATTATCTATTTTGGATGTTTATGGGCTTTACTAAGCACTTTTATATTATTTTTGGGACTAACCTATTAACTGGAGGCCCAACCCATATTGTTGTTTTCTTGCCTATTTTAGTATTTCGAAGAAAAGGAATATCAAACGGAGTCCAAACGGAATGAAACCTTCGGGAGCGTGATTTTTGGAATGAACATGATCTAGGACACTTGGAGTTCGGGTCAGAGAAGCCTCAAGGAAGCCACGAGGGTGGGGGCGCCCCCTACTGGGCGCGCCCCCCTGTCTCGTGGGCCCCTCGAGACTCCCCCGACCGACTTCTTTCGCCTATATATTCCCATATACCCTAAAAACATCGAAGAGGAAGATAGATCGGGAGTTCCGCCGCCGCAAGCCTCTGTAGCCACCAAAACCCAATCGGGACCCTGTTCCGGCACCCTGCCAGAGGGGGGATCCCTCACCGGTGGCCATCTTCATCATCCCGGCGCTCTCCATGATGAGGAGGGAGTAGTTCACCCTCGGGGCTGAGGGTATGTACCATTAGCTATGTGTTTGATCTCTCTCTCTCTCATGTTCTCTCTATGGCACGATCTTGATGTATCGCGAGCTTTGCTATTATAGTTGGATCTTATGATGTTTCTCCCCCTCTACTCTCTTGTGATGAATTGAGTTTTCCCTTTGAAGTTATTTTGTCACATTGAGTCTTTAAGGATTTGAGAACACTTCATGTATGTCTTGCCGTGCTTATCTGTGGTGACAATGGGATATTCACGTGATCCACTTGATGTATGTTTTGGTGATCAACTTGCGGGTTCCACCCATGAACCTATGCATAGGGGTTGGCACACGTTTTTGTCTTGACTCTCCGGTAGAAACTTTGGGGCACTCTTTGAAGTACTTTGTGTTGGTTGAATAGATGAATCTGAGATTGTGTGATGCATATCATATAATCATGCCCACGGATACTTGAGGTGACAATGGAGTATCTAGGTGACATTAGGGTTTTGATTGATTTGTGTCTTAAGGTGTTATTCTAGTACAAACTCTATGATAGATTGAACGGAAAGAATGGCTTCATGTTATTTTACTACGGACTCTTGAATAGATAGATCAGAAAGGATAACTTTGAGGTGGTTTCATACCCTACCATAATCTCTTCGTTTGTTCTTCACTATTAGTGGCTTTGGAGTGACTCTTTGTTGCATGTTGAGGGATACTTATATGACCCAGTTATGTTATTATTGTTGAGAGAACTTGCACTAGTGAAAGTATGAACCTTAGGCCTTGTTTCCTACCATTGCAATACCATTTGTGCTCGCTTTTATCATTAGTTACCTTGTTGTTTTTATAGTTTCAAATTACAAATACCTTTATCTACTATCCATATTGCACTTGTATCACCATCTCTTCGCCGAACTAGTGCACCTATACAATTTGCCATTGTATTGGGTGTGTTGGGGACACAAGAGACTCTTTGTTATTTGGTTGCAGGGTTGTTTGAGAGAGACCATCTTCATCCTACGCCTCCCACGGATTGATAAACCTTAGGTCATCCACTTGAGGGAAATTTGCTACTGTCCTACAAACCTCTGCACTTGGAGGCCCAACAACGTCTACAAGGAGAAGGTTGCGTAGTAGACATCACATTATAAGATGATCCCTTACTAAATTTCAAGGTATAAGTGTTCTCCCTGAGTATGCACCGTTTCTATAGTTTGTCGTGCCGAGACACCATGTGATGATCGGGTGTGATAAGCTCTAAGTTCACATACAACGGGTGCAAGCCAGTTTTGCACGTGCAGAATACTCGGGTTAAACTTGACGAGCCTAGCATATGCAGATATGGCCTCACAACACGGAGACCGAAAGGTCGCACGTGAATCATATAGTAGATATGATCAACATAGTGATGTTCACCTTTGAAAACTACTCCATCTCACGTGATGATCGTACATGGTTTAGTTGATTATGATCACGTGATCATTTAGATGACTAGAGGGATGTCTATCTAAGTGGGAGTTCTTAAGTAATATTACTAATTGAACTTAAATTTATCATGAACTTAGTCCTGATAGTTTTAACATGTCTATGTTGTTATAGATCAATGGCATGTGCTACCGTTCCCTAGAATTTTAATGCATTCCTAGAGAAAGCTAAGTTGAAAGATGATGGTAGCAATTACATGGACTAGGTCCGTAACTTGAGGCTTATCCTCATTGCTGCACAGAAGAATTACGTCCTGGAAGCACCGCTAGGTGTACCACCTGTGCCAACAACTGCAGACATTGTGAATGCCTGGTAGATGCTTGTTGATGACTACTCGATAGTTCAGTGTGCCATGCTTTACGATTTAGAATCGGGACTTCAAAGACGTTTTGGACGTCATGGAGCATATGAGATCTTCCAAGAGTTGAAGTTAATATTTCAAGCAAATGCCCGAGTTGAGAGATATGAAGTCTCCAACAAGTTCTACAACTGCAAAATGGAGGAAAATAGTTCTGTCAGTGAACACATACTCAGAATGTCTGGGTACCATAACCACTTGACACAGCAGGGAGTTAATATTCCTGATGATAGTGTCATTGATAGAGTTCTTCAATCACTGCCACCAAGCTATAAAGGCTTCGTGATGAACTATAATCTGCAAGGGATGATGAAAACGATTCCCGAGGTCTTCGCAATGCTAAAGGTTGCGGAGGTAGAAATCAAGAAGGAGCATCAAGTGTTGATGGTCAACAAGACCACTAGTTTCAAGAAAAAGGGCAAATGGAAGAAGGGGAACTTCAAGAAGAATAGCAAGCAAGTTGCTACTCCCGGGAAGAAGCCTAAGTCTGGACCTAAGCCTAAAACTGAGTGCTTCTACTGCAAAGGGACTGGTCACTGGAAGCAGAACTGCCCCAAGTATTTGGTAGATAAGAAGGATGGCAAAGTGAAAGGTATATTTGATATACATGTTGAAAGGACATGTGGTGCCCCCATGTGTGGTTTTGGTAATTGATGACAATCTCTATGGACTAATGGTTGCCTTGAGTTATATTTGAAGGGTTTGCCCATAGGCTTTTCTTGGAGTCCATTTGTTGGTTTCAATGAGAGTTTGCGATGACCAAGGTGCTATTAAGGAATTATCCAAAGATTGGTCATATGAGTGTTGAGCTTATTGCAAGCATGTCTCGAAGAAGAAGATTGTGTGATCATTCATGTTTACCTTCAAGACATCATCCAAATGAAGAGAGTTGCAAAGATTCAAGGTTGATCAAGACTAAGTCAAGAGTGAATCAAGTTGATCAACTCACAAAGCGTAGAAGATGTACCGAGTGGGATCAAGTGATCCCATGGTATGGTAAGCATTGTCCATTGCACTTTATGTACTAACCCATGGTCTATGTGAGAGTTGTATGTGGGGTTAGGTACGTATCCATGGGCTTGCGTCAATAGGAAGATATCATACAACCCATGGAAAGGATGACATCAAGTGGTGATCGCCATCAAGATTGCCGTGTGCAAGTTCAGGTGGAGCATCATGAAGATATCAAGTGCTTGAATCTTGCCATCTATTGTGGTGTCAATGGACTTGTGAAGATGTGCCGAAGAGTGGCTCACCCATAGTGAACTATGGGGGAGCAATCATCTAGTCTTCATCGAGCCAACGCAATCAAGAAAGGTGGTCCAACTTGAGGGAGTCAAGATCGTCTTCATCTAGCTCAAGTGGACCATGTGCAAGGCAAAGGTTTTCCCTTGATAGGTTTTCTATTTTACCGGTCTTGTGGTGGTAGTTGGGAGACCGAGTTATAGGATCGTTTGTCGTACTATCAAGGGGGGCTCTCAAGTTGGTAGCTTGATCGTATCGTTAGTAGAGAGCTCAAACCATTGCATCCTTGCATCATGTTTCTTGGTTCTTGTTTGGTTATCTTTGTGGGTCTTAGAGCTTATGGTCATCTTGATGACAAGCTTGAGTTCATCGAAAACGGAGTTCGCATGCGTCTTCTATGATGTTTTCGGTGTTGGAGGTTTTACCGGTCTTATCCGATGAAGGGTTCTCACCATTTTCTTATGGGATTTTTCTCATTTGCTTATTCTTGATATTTCTATCAATATTGTGTTATCCCATGTCGTTAGCTTTCCAACAAACTTGGTTTCGTTAAATTCGGAGTCCGTTTGCAAAAGTTGTGGCTGTTTTGGTAAAGGCTGCAGCGGTACTACCGCGACTAGAGCGGATGTAATTTTTTACTACCGCTCCAGAGCGGTAGTACCGCGGTTCCTGAGCGGTAGTACCGCTCCAGAGCAGTACTACCGTGGCTCCTAAGCGGTAGTACCGCCCTGGACCAAAATCTCGTGTTTTCTCTCTCGTTTGGGCTGTTTTGACCGTGCTAAGCGGTAGTACCGCTCCTCCAAGCGGTAGTACCGCTTGTGCATGACCTGAGCACATAACGGTTGGATTCGGGAGGTCCTATAAAAGGGGGTCTTCTTCCCCAATGAACCTAATCCTTTGAGCTCGTGTTCTTCCCCCATTATTGACCTTCTTCGAGCTTGCTAACTCTCAATCCCTCCATGGATTCTTGCTAGTTTTTGAGGGAAAAGAGAGAGGAGATCTAGATCCACATTTCCACCAATCACTTTCTCCTCTATGTGAGGGGAACCCCTTGGATCTAGATCTTGGGGTTCTTGGTGTTCTCCTTCTTGTTCTTCCTCTCATTTTCCTCCCTAGCATTAGTTGCTTCGGTGGGATTTGGGAGAGAAGGACTTGGGCACTCAGTGTGCCCTTGCCATTGCATTTGGTGCATCGGTTTGAGTTCTTCACGGTGATACGTGGAAGTGAAGTTTGAGAAGCTTATTACTCTTGGGTGTTTGGGCACCCTAGAGCTTGTTCCTCTTGGGTGCCTTGGTGCCCTAGACGGTTGGTGGTGTTCGGAGCTCAATCATTGTGGTGTAAAGCTCCGGGCAAGCGTCGGGGTCTCCAATTAGGTTGTGGAGATCGCCCCGAGCAATTTGACGGGTACCGGTGACCGCCCCCAAGGGTTGCCAAAGTGTACGGGTTCCATGACCGCCCCAAGGGTCGCCATTTGTACGGGTTCGGTGACCTCCCTCAAGGGTCCCTTAGTGGAATCACGACATCTTGCATTGTGCGAGGGCGTGAGGAGATTACGGTGGCCCTAGTGGCTTATTGGGGAGCATTGTGCCTCCACACCGCTCCAAACGGAGATTAGCATCCGCAAGGGTGTGAACTTCGGGATACATCATCGTCTCCGCGTGCCTTGGTTATCTCTTACCCGAGCCCCTTTACTTATGCACTTTACTTTGTGATAGCCATATTGTTCTTTGTCTATATCTTGCTATCACATAGTTGCTTATCTTGCTTAGCATAAGTTGTTGGTGCACATAGGTGAGCCTAGTTGTTGTAGGTTTTGTGCTTGACAAATTAACCGCTAGGTTTATTCCGCATTTGTTCAAGCCTAAACCGTAATTATTTTAAAGCGCCTATTCACCCCCCCTCTAGGCGACATCCTCGATCTTTCAATTGGTATCAGAGCCTCGTCTCTATTTGTTAGGCTTAACCGCCTAGAGAGTATAGATGTCGACTAGGGGATTAGGATTCTCTGACACTCTTAGTTTCGATGGCACACATTTTGATGTTTGGGTAATTCGCATGCTTAATCTCTTTAGTGTCATGGACCCAAATTTAGAGCGAATTGTAGATATGGTTTTTTCTCCTCCAAAGGATCCCCAAAGATTATCTTTAGAGGATGAGAAAAACTCTTATCTCAATGCTCAAGCTTCTAATGTGCTTTTTGATGCTTTGAGCAACGTAGTTATTTTTCAACTCATGCCGTTCCGGGATGCTCATGAGTTGTGGACAAAGCTTCAAGATAAATATGGTGTGTCCAATTTTTGTGGGGATGATTGTTCCCCCTCCACCTCCGGTTGTATAGTCTTCTCAACTTCTTCTACTTCACCTACATGTGGTTTGCCACAAGGTAATGATATGGTAAGTAGTGTTGGTCATTGCAATGGTGATAGTATGCTTATTGTGGATGATCCTTCATCACTATATTATTGCAATGCTCCTTCTTTGGGCTTTAACACTTCGAGCACTCCAAATGTTTCACATGCTTGTGTTGATAGTCCTTGCATATCATGTAGAAATTGCTTGACTAAATCGCATGATGATATGCTTGCTATGTCTTGTTGCCATGATAAAAATGCATCTATTTCCTCGAATTATTGTGCTAACAATGTAGAGGAAACCGAACACTCCATGGAACAAGATGTGGTGTTTAATGGTGCCTCAAGGGATCCTACATCATCATCTATTGATTTTTGCCTTATGGCTAAGGCATCAAAGGTATCTCCTACTTTGTACCCCAATATGTCTCTTGATGATGATGTTGATGCAAATGATGATGAGGATAATGATGAAGAGAATGATAATGTTGCCTCCTTAAAAACTAAGGGGGAGATGAATTTTAAAGCTCTTCATAAAAATAAAATTGCTCGTTCCAACTTCATGGAAATTATGTCCATTGCCATTGAGGGCAAGAAATATATTGAGGAGTTGGAATCTCATCTCGAGGAGCATGAGGTCACCATTGAGAAAATGGAAGCTCATGGGCGTGATTACGCAAATGAGATCGCGGAGCTATCTCAAGCTCTTGAACATGAACAAACCACCTCCGAATCTCTTGAGGAGACATTTTCTCTAGAATTATCTAGAGTGAGGGAATCTCATGATAGAGCTCTTGAGGTGGCCAACAATTTCAAAACTAAAAATGCTAAGCTTGAAGTTTCTCATGCTAGACTCCTTGAGGATTTTGAGCACCTCGAAAATGGCTCAAGGGTCATCAAGGGTGAGCTCATCAAACTCACCGAGTCTCATGGCCAACTTGAAGCTTCTTATTTAAAAGAGCTTGCCAAGTTGCCTTCTCCTCTTGTTGTTAATGATGATGCTTGTGCTACTAATTCTATTACTTGTGAAGCATCCATTTTGAAGGAGAATGTTGAGCTACGGGCTCAACTTGAGGTGTTGTCTAGCAATTATGGGAAATTGGAAGAAAGTCATGAAAAGCTCTCAAGCTCTCATGATGATCTTCTAGTATCCCATAGTGTGCTAAAGATAGCTCATGAGGCCATGATTGCTAAGGTAACATCTAGTGAGCCTCATGTGGATACTAGCACTACTTCTAGTCAAAATAGTATATTGCCATGTGCTAGTCCTTGTAATTCATCTACTCACAATGTTGGTACATCCTGTGATGAATTGCTTTCCTTGCCTTGTTGCTCTAACGATGAAGTTTATACTTCCTCTAGTACTTGTGTTGAGACTAACCATGTAGAGGAAATCAAAGAGCTCAAGGACCAAGTCACTTCTTTGAAGAAAGACTCGGAAAAGTGTCATGAAGGGAAGGCCACACTCAACAATATCTTGAGTGTGCAAAAATCCCCCAATGACAAAGGTGGACTTGGATTCAACTCCAACAACAAGAAGAAGTCCAAGTTGAACAAGGAGAAGGGCCAAGAACAAGTCAAGAATTCGGCCAAGATTGTTTGCTTCAAGTGCAAAGTCGAAGGGCATCATGTTAGATCTTGCCCATTGAAGAAGAAGGCCATTAGTGTCAAGCAACAAGGGAAGAGGGCACAAGTTCAATCTCATGCTCAACATCAAGTTGAAGAAAGGCCTCTTCCCAAGAAGACTCAAGTTAATGCTTCTCAAATTGAGAAATCAAGTGAGAGGAAAGTGAAGAGTAAACGTTGCTACTTATGTCGTGAGAAAGGTCACGTCGCTTCTTCATGCACTAGTGGTAACTTATCCAACCCAATTATTATTGATAATATCTATTCTCTTGGTAAGGATAAGGTTGGCAATGTGTTTGCCAAGTTTGTTGGTTCTCAAAGTGGTGTCAAGCAAAGAACCATTTGGGTAGCCAAACCTATTGTGACTAACCTCTTAGGACCCAACTTGGTTGGGGAGCAACAAGCTCAAACTTGATCAATAGGTGTTGTTGGAGGGCATTGGAGACTTGGCTACATTATGAAGAATTAAGGGGACTTCATCATTCTCTTTGTCTCAAGCCAAGTCAATTGGATTATCAAGTTTCTATCTTATATCCAATGTGCCTCCTAGCGGTAACTTGTACTTAAATTGTTTACCTTGAAAGTTACTTGCCCCCTTGCATGTTTTGGTTTTGTTCCTTGCATGTGTTTGTATATGTTGCGCTTCCAACTTGCTTATCTTGAGCAATCAAGTATGTGTGTGTTGGTTTGCATATCATGTACATGTGCGTCGTGCGTTGAGCCTTTTTGCTTCCTGTTTGTATCCTAGTTGGCTCATGTGAGAGATCAATGGAACATCCCATTTTGGGGGAGTGATGTGCTTTGTGCACCTCACAATCCTATAAATGTGTGTACATGAGGAATACCATCTAGTATTGTTATTACAAGATTATCTAGTCGCTAGGTGGTATATCTCTCATGAGAAATTCAAATTCTAAAAATTCCATTGATTATCTCGTGTTGGATCCTCTTATTGCCTCTTGTTAAGTTCTTATTGGTATCACATTATGGGGGAGTAATATGGTAAGTGCATAGTACAAGCCTAGAAAATGTGTACATTTGAGATATTGTCACCTAGAATTGATATTGTAAATTATCTTGTTCCTAGGTGGCATGTTAGCTCTACAAGTTGCAATTTTCTTTTTGTTTGGAGTGAAGATGATGTCGGATATCCTTGCTATCTACCACCGGGAATTATTTCCAAATACTTCTTGTCTTTTGACAATTGGTAATCACTTATGTGTGGTAGAATTTAATTGATCATCTTTACATTGGCTTTTGTTTATTTGCCTTTTTCTCTTGCCAAGGTTTGTGTCAACTCCCTTGTCTTCCCTACCACTTGTGGATCTTGTTTATTTCTTGTTCTTGTCTAGTGTTTTCTAGATATAGTGAAAGTGGTGATCCCACCTTGTGCATTTTGTATTCAAATGCAAATCCTATATAATGCACAACTCGTGGGGGAGCTATCCTATTTTCTTTAGAACACTCTTCTTGTGATCCTTATCAAGTGTGTTTTGGTGGAAGGCAAGCCATTTCTTTTTGGTACTTTGTGCCATCATGAAACTTTGTTGAGAGCCTGGTTTGTTTGGAACCATCCTCTCTTTGGGAGTTTGACATCTTTAGTTTAGTGTGTATCAATGGATATCTCATTCCTTGATGTATCTTTAATGATATCTTCCAAGTGATGATTTCTCCATTTGGTATCCTTTTCACTTGGCATTTCTTTGTTTTTGGTTTCGGGTTTTGAAAGTCTTGAGCATGCATGTTTACTTCATGTATTTCATTTGGCATGCTTTCTTTCTTTGACTCAATATATAGGGGAAACTCCACCTAGTCTCAATTTGGATGAGATGTGCATGAAATTCATTTTCATATCTATATGCACATATTTATGTGGAGTTTGTCCTATGTATTGGTGTTTCTAACTATTTGGTCCCGATGAGTTTGGGTACCATTTAGTTTGTGTTGTTCTTCTAGGAACATTTGGAGATGCATTGGATGCTCGGCTCACTCACAAGGAAGGTGTTGTCACCATGTGCATAATTGAGTCAAGCTAGGATGATCAATGAACTACTATCTACCTTCAATTGGTATCTACTACATCCTTCCAATGATATCTCGGTAACAAGTATCTATTCATGCTTTCTCCTTTTGCATTCGACCTTGTGTAGGTTGCATCTTGGCATGATATTCATTTCATATCTTGTGATACTTTATTCCTTTCTCAAAGCATCCCAACGATGATCTCTTGTTGCTAGTTGTGATGCCTTTGATGGATGTGTGTTTGGACTTCATTTATACACAATAAGACCATATCTAGCCATGTGCTATACTTTCAAGCAAATATCTTATTGGTATATTTATGACTTCCTTGTGGATATCTTGTTCCTTCTTGTTGTAACTATTTCGGGTGTACATCCTTCTTTGTAGATATATATATCATCATGATTTCGTCTACATAGAACCTTATACACTTGAGAGAAATTACATCTCTAGTTGATATCTTTTCTTTCACGTCCACCTTGTCTTCTTATGTTATTTCTTTGGTGGCTCCGTGAAAGCTTTTTCCTTGAGTGCGTGTCCTCTATCGTTGCATCTTGTTGCACTCTTGTGTGTTGAAGATTATTTTCCTCTTGCTTATCTTTACGAGGTTTTTGCCATCTTAATTGGTATCCCTCGTCTTGATGAGCCTCCCCTCGTCTATCTTCACCACGGGTTGTCACAAGCATAGGTTCTCTTTTGCTTATTAGTAAGCTTGTGAACCCATTTGCGAGTTGTGTGTGGGAATGATAGGCCTTGCCCCGTGTGCCTCATTCTTTCAAGACTATGTTGATGCATAATTCTCATCCTAATCTTAGTCTTCTCAAGTGCTTCGCCATGACTCACACACATCATTTTGGTTGAGCCTATTCTTAAGTTGCCTCTTTTACATGTTGCTCAACCATGTGCTTGTTGCAAGCGCTAGGCTTTTTTTCCTATATGCTCACTTGCACTGGATGTAGGTTTCTATTGATTTTGGGGGAGCTATGATCCTATTTTGTGCACTTTGTATTCAAATACAAAAATTCTTATGTGTGCACAAATCATGGGGAGCTTCTTTAGTTTCTTTAGAACACTCCTTTGCGCTTTTCATAATATCTTTATTCTTGTGGCATGTAGGATCATTGGTCTAGTTGGTTCAATTGATATCCGTTGATTGCTTGCTTCAATTGGTATCTTCTGATTGCTTGTGTCTCTCTTTGTTATGTCTTTGTGGCATATCTTTTTGTTGCAATCTTTGGGCATCAATATAGTTTGTCTTCCTCCAAGTATTGGCAGTTGGGTATGTGTATTGCATTCCACTCTCTTGTTGAGAAATACACAATTTATGGAGGACCACAATTTAAATTGGCCTTCTAAGATTTTCGCCCATTTTGGCAATCGATGCCAATGGGGGAGAAGTTTCAGAGAGTTTTGTGGAGTAGCTTTGTTTTTTTGTTTCCTTAGTATTTGCATCTCATAAGCATGCATTATTGGTTGGTGCATTGAATGGTGATGCATAATTCCTTGTATAAACTCTCTTGAAAGTGATTGTCATCAATTACCAAAATGGGGGAGATTGAAATGACATGTGGTGCCCCCATGTGTGGTTTTGGTAATTGATGACAATCTCTATGGACTAATGGTTGCCTTGAGTTATATTTGAAGGGTTTGCCCATAGGCTTTTCTTGGAGTCCATTTGTTGGTTTCAATGAGAGTTTGTGATGACCAAGGTGCTATTAAGGAATTATCCAAAGATTGGTCATATGAGTGTTGAGCTTATTGCAAGCATGTCTTGAAGAAGAAGGTTGTGTGATCATTCATGTTTACCTTCAAGACATCATCCAAATGAAGAGAGTTGCAAAGATTCAAGGTTGATCAAGACTAAGTCAAGAGTGAATCAAGTTGATCAACTCACAAAGCGTAGAAGATGTACCGAGAGGGATCAATTGATCCCATGGTATGGTAAGCATTGTCCATTGCACTTTATGTACTAACCCATGGTCTATGTGAGAGTTGTATGTGGGGTTAGGTACGTATCCATGGGCTTGCGTCAAGAGGAAGATATCATACAACCCATGGAAAGGATGACATCAAGTGGTGATCGTCATCAAGATTGCCGTGTGCAAGTTCAGGTGGAGCATCACGAAGAGATCAAGTGCTTGAATCTTGCCATCCATTGTGGTGTCAATGGACTTGTGAAGATGTGCCAAAGAGTGGCTCACCCATAGTGAACTATGGGGGAGCAATCATCTAGTCTTCATCGAGCCAACACAATTAAGAAAGGTGGTTCAACTTGAGGGAGTCAAGATCGTCTTCATCTAGCTCAAGTGGACCATGTGCAAGGCAAAGGTTTTCCCTTGATAGGTTTTCTATTTTACCGGTCTTGTGGTGGTAGTTGGGAGACCGAGTTATAGGATCGTTTGTCGTACTATCAAGGGGGGCTCTCAAGTTGGTAGCTTGATCGTATCGTTAGTAGAGAGCTCAAACCATTGCATCCTTGCATCATGTTTCTTGGTTCTTGTTTGGTTATCTTTGTGAGTCTTAGAGCTTATGATCATCTTGATGACAAGCTTGAGTTCATCGAAAATGGAGTTCGCATACGTCTTCTATGATGTTTTCGGTGTTGGAGGTTTTACCGGTCTTATCCAATGAAGGGTTCTCACCATTTTCTTATGGGATTTTTCTCATTTGCTTATTCTTGATATTTCTATCAATATTGTGTTAGCCCATGTCGTTAGCTTTCCAACAAACTTGGTTTCGTTAAATTCGGAGTCCGTTTGCAAAAGTTGTGGCTGTTTTGGTAAAGGCTGCAGCGGTACTACCGCGACTAGAGCGGATGTAATTTTTTACTACCGCTCCAGAGCGGTAGTACCGCGGTTCCTGAGCGGTAGTACCGCTCCAGAGCAGTACTACCGTGGCTCCTAAGCGGTAGTACCGCCCCGGACCAAAATCTCGTGTTTTCTCTCTCGTTTGGGCTGTTTTGACCGTGCTAAGCGGTAGTACCGCTCCTCCAAGCGGTAGTACCGCTTGTGCATGACCTGAGCACATAACGGTTGGATTCGGGAGGTCCTATAAAAGGGGGTATTCTTCCCCAATGAACCTAATCCTTTGAGCTCGTGTTCTTCCCCCATTGTTGACCTTCTTCGAGCTTGCTAACTCTCAATCCCTCCATGGATTCTTGCTAGTTTTTGAGGGAAAAGAGAGAGGAGATCTAGATCCACATTTCCACCAATCACTTTCTCCTCTATGTGAGGGGAACCCCTTGGATCTAGATCTTGGAGTTCTTGGTTTTCTCCTTCTTGTTCTTCCTCTCATTTTCCTCCCTAGCATTAGTTGCTTCGGTGGGATTTGGGAGAGAAGGACTTGGGCACTCCGTGTGCCCTTGCCATTGCATTTGGTGCATCGGTTTGAGTTCTCCACGGTGATACGTGGAAGTGAAGTTTGAGAAGCTTATTACTCTTGGGTGTTTGGGCACCCTAGAGCTTGTTCCTCTTGGGTGCCTTGGTGCCCTAGACGGTTGGTGGTGTTCGGATCTCAATCATTGTGGTGTAAAGCTCCGGGCAAGCGTCGGGGTCTCCAATTAGGTTGTGGAGATCGCCCCGAGCAATTTGACGGGTACCGGTGACCGCCCCCAAGGGTTGCCAAAGTGTACGGGTTCGATGACCGCCCCCAAGGGTCGCCATTTGTACGGGTTCGGTGACCGCCCTCAAGGGTCCCTTAGTGGAATCACGGCATCTTGCATTGTGCGAGGGCGTGAGGAGATTACGGTGGCCCTAGTGGCTTCTTGGGGAGCATTGTGCCTCCACACCGCTCCAAACGGAGATTAGCATCCACAAGGGTGTGAACTTTAGGATACATCATCGTCTCCGCGTGCCTCGGTTATCTCTTACCCGAGCCCCTTTACTTATGCACTTTACTTTGTGATAGCCATATTGTTCTTTGTCTATATCTTGCTATCACATAGTTGCTTATCTTGCTTAGCATAAGTTGTTGGTGCACATAGGTGAGCCTAGTTGTTGTAGGTTTTGTGCTTGACAAATTAACCGTTAGGTTTACTCTGCATTTGTTCAAGCCTAAACCGTAATTATTTTAAAGCGCCTATTCACCCCCCCTCTAGGCGACATCCTCGATCTTTCACATGTTATTGATGTGTACCTTACTAATACTCGTAGTAGTGCCTGGGTATTTGATACTGGTTCTGTTGCTCATATTTGCAACTTGAAACAGGGGCTACGGATTAATTGAAGATTGGCTAAGGACAAGGTGACGATGCGCGTCGGGAATGGTTCCAAGGTTGATGTGATCACCGTCGGCACGCTACCTCTACATCTACCTTCGGGATTTGATTTAGACCCGAATAACTGTTATTTGGTGCCAGCGTTGAGCATGAACATTATATCTGGATCTTGTTTAATGCGAGATGGTTATCCATTTAAATCAAATAATAATGGTTGTTCTATTTATATGAGTAATATCTTTTATGGTCATGCACCCTTGTTGAGTGGTCTATTTTTATTGAATCTCGATCCTGGAGATACACATGTTCATAATATTGAAGCCAAAAGATGCAAAGTTGATAATGATAGTGCAACTTATTTGTGGCACTACCGTTTAGGTTATATTTGTGTAAAGCGCATGAAGAAACTCCATGCTGATGGGCTTTTGGAATCACTTGATTATGAATCACTTGGTGCTTGCGAACCATGCCTCATGGGCAAGATGACTAAAACTCCGTTCTCCGAAACAGTGGAATGAGCTACCGACTTACTGGAAATAATACATACTGATGTATGCGGTCCAATGAGTGTTGAGGCTCGTGGCGGGTATCGTTATTTTCTTACCTTCACAGATGATTTGAGCAGATATGGGTATATCTAGTTAATGAAGCATAAGTCTGAAACGTTTGAAAAGTTCAAAGAGTTTGAGAGTGAAGTGAAAAGTCATCGTAACAAAAAAATAAAGTTTCTATGATCTGAGCATGGAGGCGAATATTTGAGTTACGAGTTTGGTCTTCATTTGAAACAATGTGGAATAGTTTCACAACTCATGCCACTGGCAACACCACAGCGTAATGGTGTGTCCGAACGTCATAACCGTACTTTATTGGATATGGTGCGATCTATGATGTCTCTTACTGATTTACCGCTATCATTTTTGGGTTATGCTTTAGAGATGGCTGCATTCACTTTAAATAGGGCACCATCAAAATCCGTTGAGACAACGCCTTATGAACTGTGGTTTGGCAAGAAACCAAAGTTGTCGTTTCTTAAAGTTTGGGGCTGCGATGCTTATGTGAAAAAGCTTCAACCTGATAAGCTCGAACCCAAATCGGAGAAGTGCGTCTTCATAGGATACCCAAAGGAAACTGTTGGGTACACCTTGTATCACAGATCTAAAGGTAAGATATTCATTGCTAAGAATGGGTCCTTTCTAGAGAAGGAGTTTCTCTCGAAAGAAGTGAGTGGGAGAAAAGTAGAACTTGATGAGGTAATTGTACCTTCTCCCGAATTGGAAAGTAGTTCATCACAGAAATCAGTTCCAGTGATTCCTACACCAATTAGTGAGGAAGCTAATGATGGTGATCATGAAACTTCGGATCAAGTTACTACCGAACCTCGTAGGTCTTCCAGAGTACGATCCGCACTAGAGTGGTATGGTAATCCTGTTCTAGAAGTCATGTTACTAGACCATGATGAACCTACGAACTATGAGGGAGCGATGATGAGCCCAGATTCCACGAAATGGCTTGAGGCCATGAAATCTAAGATGGGATCCATGTATGAGAACAAAATATGGACTTTTGTGGATTTTCCCGATGATCGGCAAGCCATAGAAAATAAATGGATCTTCAAGAAGAAGACTGACACTGAGGGTAATGTTACTGTCTACAAAGCTCGACTTGTTGTGAAAGGTTTTTGATAAGTTCAAGGAGTTGACTACGATGAGACTTTCTCACCCGTAGTGATGCTTAAGTTTGTCCGAATCATGTTAGCAATTGCCGCATTTTATGATTATGAAATTCGGCAGATGGATGTAAAAACTGCACTCCTTAATGGATTTCTGGAAGAAGAGTTGTATATGATGCAACCAGAAGGTTTTGTCGATCCAGAGGGTGCTAACAAAGTGTGCAAGCTCCAGTGATCCATTTATGGACTGGTGCAAGCCTCTTGGAATTGGAATAAACACTTTGATAGTGTGATCAAAGCATATGGTTTTCTACAGACTATTGGAGAAGCCTGTATTTACAAGAAAGTGAGTGGGAGCTCTGTAGCATTTCTAATATTATATGTGGATGACATATTGTTGATTGAAAATGATATAGAATTTCTGGATAGCATAAAAGGATACTTGAATAAGAGTTTTTCAATGAAAGACCTCGGTGAAGCTGCTTACATATTGGGCATCAAGATCTATAGAGATAGATCAAGACGCTTAATTGGACTTTCACAAAGCACATACCTTGATAAAGTTTTGAAGAAGTTCAAAATGGATCAGTTAAAGAAAGGGTTCTTGCCTGTGTTACAAGGTGTGAAGTTGAGTCAGACTCAATGCCTGACCACTGTAGAAGATAGAGAGAAAATGAAAGTCATTCCCTATGCTTCATCCATAGGTTCTATCATGTATGCAATGTTGTGTACCAGACCTGATGTGTGCCTTGCTATAAGTGTAGCAGGGAGGTACCAAAGTAATCCAGGAGTGGAGCACTAGATAGCGGTCAAGAACATCCTGAAATACCTGAAAAGGACTAAGGATATGTTTCTCGTTTATGGAGGTGACAAAGAGCTCGTCATAAATGGTTCCGTCGATGCAAGCTTTGACACTGATCCGGATGACTCTAAGTCTCAGTCCAGATACGTATTTATATTGAATGGTGGAGCTGTTAGTTGGTGCTGAAGGAAATATGCCCTAGAGGCAATAATAAAGTTATTATTTATTTCCTTATATCATGATAAATGTTTATTATTCATGCTAGAATTGTATTAACTGGAAACATAATACATGTGTGAATACATAGACAAACAGATTGTCACTAGTATGCCTCTACTTGACTAGCTTGTTGATCAAAGATGGTTATGTTTCCTAGCCATAGACATGAGTTGTCATTTGATTAACGGGATCACATCATTAGGAGAATGATGTGATTGACATGACCCATTCTGTTAGCTTAGCACACGATCATTTAGTATGTTGTTGTTGCTTTCTTCATGACTTATACATGTTCCTATGACTATGAGATTATGCAACTCCCGTTTACCGGAGGAACACTTTGTGTGCTAGCAAACGTCACAACGTAACTGGATGATTATAAAGGAGCTCTATAGGTGTCTCCGAAGGTACATGTTGGGTTGGCGTATTTCGAGATTAGGATTTGTCACTCCGATTGTCGGAGAGGTATCTCTGGGCCCTCTCGGTAATACACATCACTTAAGCCTTGCAAGCATTGCAACTAATGAGTTAGTTGCGGGATGATGTATTACGGAACGAGTAAAGAGACTTGCCAATAACAAGATTGAACTAGGTATTGAGATACCGACGATCGAATCTCGGGCAAGTAACATACCGATGGCAAAGGGAACAACGTATGTTGTTATGCGGTTTGACCGATAAAGATCTTCATAGAATATGTGGGAGCCAATATGAGCATCTAGATTCCGCTATTGGTTATTACCCAGAGACGTGTCTCGGTCATGTCTACATTGTTCTCGAACCCGTAGGGTCCGTACGCTTAAGGTTTCGATGACAGTTATATTATGAGTTTATGAGTTTTGATGTATCGAAGGAGTTCGGAGTCCCGGATGAGATCGAGGACATGACGAGGAGTCTCGAAATGGTCGAGACGTAAAGATCGATATATTGGACGACTATATTAGGACTTTGGAAAGGTTCCGAGTGATTCGGGTATTTTTTGGAGTACCGGAGAGTTACGGAATTCACCGGGGAGTATATGGGCCTTATTGGGCCATACGGGAATAGAGGAGAGAGGCCGAAAGGAAGGAGGCGCGCAGCCCCCCTATGGTCCGAATTGGACAAGGGGCGCAACCCCCTTTTCCTTCCTCCTCTCCCCCTCTTTCCTTCTCTCCTACTCCAACAAGGAAGGGGGGGAGTCCTACTCCCGGTGGGAGGAGGACTCCTCCTGGCGCGCCCCTCCTGGCCGGCCGACCCCCTTCCCCTGGATCCTTTATATATGGGGCAAGGGGGCACCTCTAGACACAACAGCAATTGATCCCTTGGATCTCTTAGCCGTGTGCGGTGCCCCCCTCCACCATAGTCCAGCTCGATAATATCGTAGCGGTGCTTAGGCGAAGCCCTGCGACGGTAGAACATCAAGATCATCACCACGCTGTCGTGCTGACGGAACTCTCCCTCGACACTCGGCTGGATCGGAGTTTGAGGGACGTGATCGAGCTGAACGTGTGCTAGAGCTCGGAGGTGCCATAGTTTCGGTGCTTGATCGGTCAGGCCGTGAAGACGTACGACTACATCAACCGCGTTGTGCTAATGCTTCCGCTTTCGGTCTACGAGGGTACGTGGACAACACTCTCCCCTCTCGTTGCTATGCATCACCATGATCTTGCGTGTGCGTAGGAAAATTTTGAAATTACTACGTTACCCAACAGTAACATCCGAGCCTAGGTTTTATGCGTTGATGTTATATGCACGAGTAGAACACAAGTGAGTTGTGGGTGAGGGAGTCCTGGATTAGGGGGTGTCCGGATGGCCGGACTATGACCTTTGGCCGGACTCCCGGACTATGAAGATACAAGATTGAAGACTTCTTCCCGTGTCCAGATAGGACTTTCCTTGGTGTGGAAGGCAAGCTTGGCGATACGATATGCAGATCTCCTCCCATTGTAACCAACTCTGTGTAACCCTATCCCTCTCTGGTGTCTATATAAACTGGAGAGTTTTAGTCCGTAGGACAAACAACAATCATACCATAGGCTAGCTTCTAGGGTTTAGCCTCTCTGATCTTGTGGTAGATCAACTCTTGTATTACCCATATCATCAATATTAATCAAGCAGGAGTAGGGTTTTACCTCCATCGAGAGGGCCCGAACCTGGGTAAAAACATCATGTCCCTTGTCTCCTGTTACCATCCGCCTAGACGCACATTTCAGGACCCCCTACCCGAGATCCGCCGGTTTTGACACTGACATTGGTGCTTTCATTGAGAGTTCCTCTGTGTCGTCACCTTCAGGCCCGATGGCTTCTTCGATCATCAACCATGACACGGTCCAGGGTGAGACTTTCCTCCCCAGACAGATCTTCGTATTCAGCGGCTTTGCATTGCGGGCCAATTCACTTGGCCATCTGGAGCAGATTGAAAGCTATGCCCCTGGCCATCAGGTCAGATTTGGAAGTTTAAACTACACGGCTGACGTCCGCGGAGACTTGATCTTCGACGGATTCGAGCCATAGCCGAGCACGCCGCACTGTCACGATGGGCATGATCTAGCTCTGCCGCCGGACAGTGCCCAAAGCGCCGCTCAGGTGCCCGCTCCGACCCTTAGCTTAGAGCTGACTGCGCTGGTCGAGGACGGGTGGCTGGCTGCCGCCTCAGGGGCCTCAATCTCTACAGCAATCGAGCCAAACACCAATCTTGTCCTTCGTGAAGCTCGTGACTCCAGGGTGCCGGACTCCGTTCTAGACTCCGAATCTTCCGCACCCCTCCCGATCGAACCCAATTGGGCTCCGATCGTGGAGTTCACCATCGTGGACATCTTTCAACACTCGCCCTTCGGCGACATTCTGAATTCACTAAAGTCTCTCTCTTTATCAGGAGAGCCCTGGCCGGACTATGGTTAGCAAGGTTGGGATGCGAATGACGAAGAAATTCGAAACCCACCCACCACCCACTTCGTAGCCACTGTCGACGATTTAACTGACATGCTCGACTTCGACTCCGAAGACATTGACGGTATGAACACCGATGAAGAAGACAAACAAGAACCAGCACCTATAGGGCACTGGACAACCACGTCATCCCACGATGTATACATGGTGGACACACCTAAAAGAAACAACGACGAGGATCAAAAGGGCGCAACGAGGGATCGTTCCCTCGAAAAGCAATCAAGGCGGCGGCGAAAGTGCCGCGCCAAACCCCACCTCGACAGAGACCCAGCCATAGAGCAGGACGAACAGACGGACGACGAACATGCCGTCGAGCAAATGTCTGAACAGGGCAACTTGGATAAACAAACCAAACAACCCGCCCCCGGCGAAGATAATAGTCCGGACGACCTCACGCCGGACAAGTTGCTGGAGAAGAAGAACCTCCACCAAAGGCTCGTCGCCACCGCGCATAGCCTGAAAAAGCAGAAGCGGAAGCTCAAAACAGCGGAAGATGCACTCAGAATCAGATGGGGCAAAGTACTCAACACCGCACACAAGTACGGCGACAGTCACCACACAAAGAGCTATCCGAAGCGAAAATTACTACCGGAATTTGATGAGGAGGCCTTAGAGCCCCCATGGTCAAAAAACAAGGAAGCCACCAGGTCGGATAGACGACCCCATGACCTGTTGGAAATATGCCCTAGAGGCAATAATAAAAGGATTATTATTATATTTCCTTGTTCATGATAATTGTCTTTTATTCATGCTATAATTGTATTGTCCGGAAATCGTAATATACGTGTGAATACATAGACCACAATATGTCCCTAGTGAGCCTCTAGTTGACTAGCTCGTTGATCAACAAATAGTCATGGTTTCCTGACTATGGACATTGGATGTCATTGATAACGGGATCACATCATTAGGAGAATGATGTGATGGACAAGACCCAATCCTAAGCATAGCACAAGATCGTGTAGTTTGTTTTGCTAGAGCTTTTCCAATGTCCAATATCTTTTCCTTAGACCATGAGATTGTGTAACTCCCGGATACTGTAGGAGGGCTTTGGGTGTACCAAACGTCACAACGTAACTGAGTGGCTATAAAGGTGCACTACAGGTATCTCCGAAAGTGTCTGTTGGGTTGACACGAATCGAGACTGGGATTTGTCACTCCGTATGACGGAGAGGTATCTCTGGGCCCACTCGGTAATGCATCATCATAATGAGCTCAAAGTGACCAAGTGTTTGGTCACGGGATCATGCATTATGGTACGAGTAAAGTGACTTGCCGGTAACGAGATTGAACAAGGTATTGGGATACCGACGATCGAATCTCGGGCAAGTAACGTACCGATTGACAAAGGGAATTGTATACGGGGTTGCTTGAATCCTCGACATCGTGGTTCATCCGATGAGATCATCGAGGAGAATGTGGGAGCCAACATGGGTATCCAGATCCCGCTGTTGGTTATTGACCGGAGAGCAGTCTCGGTCATGTCTGCGTGTCTCCCGAACCCGTAGGGTCTACACACTTAAGGTTCGGTGATGCTAGGGTTGTAAATATATTAGTATGCAGCAAACCGAAAGTTGTTCGGAGTCCCGGATGAGATCCCGGATGTCACGAGGAGTTCCGGAATGGTCCGGAGGTAAAGAATTATATATGGGAAGTTGAGTTTCGGCCATCGGGAAAGTTTTGGGGTTCACCGGTATTGTACTGGGACCACCGGAAGGGTCCCGGGGGTCCACCGGGTGGGGTCACCCATCCCGGAGGGCCCCATGGGCTGAAGTGGGAGGGTAACCAGCCCCTGGTGGGCTGGTGCGTCCCCCTGGGCCCCCCTCTGCGCCTAGGGTTGGGAACCCTAGGGGAGGGGGCGCCTCCACTTGCCTTGGGGGGCAAGTCTCCCCCTTGGCCGCCACCCCCCTTGGGTCCCTATATAAAGAGGGGGGGGGGTGGGAGGGCAGCCGCACCCTGACATCTGGCGCCTTCCTACCCCCCTTGCTACACCTCCTCCTCCCGTAGTCGCTTGGCGAAGCCCTGCGGGAACCCTGCTGCATCCACCACCACGCCGTCGTGCTGCTGGATCTTCATCAACCTCTCCTTCCCCCTTGCTGAATCAAGAAGGAGGAGACGTCACGCTGACCATACGTGTGTTGAACGTGGAGGTGCCGTCCGTTCGGCGGTGATTTGGATCACGACGAGTACGACTCCCTCAACCCCGTTCTCTTGAATGCTTCCGCTCGCGATCTACAAGGGTATGTAGATGCACTCCTCTCTCTCATTGCTAGATGAACTCATAGATTGATCTTGGTGAACGTAGGATTTTTTTATTTTATGCAACATTCGCCAACAGTGGCATCATGAGCTAGGTCTATGCGTAGTTCTGTATTGCACGAGTAGAACACAAATCTGTTGTGGGCGTAGATGTTGTCAACTTTCTTGCCACTACTAGTCTTATTTTGCTTCAGCGGTATTGTGGGTTGAAGCGGCCCGGACCGACCTTACACGTACGCTTACGTGTGACAGGTTCCACCGACCGACATGCACTAGTTGCATAAGGTGGCTAGCGGGTGTCTGTCTCTCCCACTTTAGTTGGAGCGGATTCGATGAAAAGGGTCCTTATGAAGGGTAAATAGAAGTTGACAAATCACGTTGTGGTTATTCGTAGGTAAGAAAACGTTCTTGCTAGAACCCTATTGCAGCCACGTAAAAGATGCAAACAACAATTAGAGGACGTCTAACTTGTTTTTGCAGCAATTGCTTTGTGATGTGATATGGCCAAAAGTTGTGATGAATGATGAATGATATATTGTGATGTATGAGATCATGTTCTTGTAATAGGAATCACGACTTGCATGTTGATGAGTATGACAACCGGCAGGAGCCATAGGAGTTGTCTTAATTATTGTATGACCTGCGTGTCGATGATTTAATGCCATATAATTACTTTACTTTATTGCTAAACCGTTAGCCATAGTAGTAGAAGTAATATTTGGCGAGCAACTTCATGGAGACACGATGATGGAGATCATGATGATGGAGATCATGGTGTCATGCCGGTGACGAAGATGATCATGGAGCCCCGAAGATGGAGATCAAAGGAGCTATATGATATTGGCCATATCATGTCACTACTATATAATTGCATGTGATGTTTATTATGTTTATGCATCTTGTTTACTTAGAACGACGGTAGTAAATAAGATGATCCCCTATAATAATTTCAAGAAAGTGGGCCCCCTAACTGTGCGCCGTTGCTAAAGTTCATCGTTTCGAAGCACCATGTGATGATCGGGTGTGATAGATTCCTACGTTCACATACAACGGGCGTAAGACAGTTTTACACATGCAAAAACACTTAGGTTAACTTGACAAGCCTAGCATGTACAGACATGGCCTCGGAACACAGAGACCGAAAGGTCGAACATGAGTCGTATGGAAGATACGATCAACATGGAGATGTTCACCGATGATGACTAGTCTGTCTCACGTGATGATCGGACACGGCCTAGTCGACTCGGATCATGTAACACTTAGATGACTAGAGGGATGTCAAATCTGAGTGGGAGTTCATTAAATAATTTGATTAGATGAACTTAATTATCATGAACTTAGTCTAAAATCTTTGCAAAATATGTCTTGTAGATCAAATGGCAAACGCTCATGTCAACATGAACTTCAACGCGTTCCTAGAGAAAACCAAGCTGAAAGATGATGGCAGCAACTATATGGACTGGGTCCGGAACCTGAGGATCATCCTCATAGCTGCCAAGAAAGCATATGTCCTAGAAGGACCGCTAGGTGAAGCACCCATCCCAAAGAACCAAGACGTTATGAACGCTTGGCAGTCACGTGCTGATGATTACTCCCTCGTTCAGTGCAGCATGCTTTACAGCTTAGAACCGGGGCTCCAAAAGCGTTTTGAGCAACACGGAGCATATGAGATGTTCGAGGAGCTGAAAATGGTTTTCCAAGCTCATGCCCGGGTCGAGAGATATGATGTCTCCGACAAGTTCTATAGTTGTAAGATGGAGGAAAATAGTTCTGTCAGTGAGCACATACTCAAAATGTCTGGGTTGCACAACCGCCTGTCGCAGTTGGACATTAACCTCCCAGACGAGGCGGTCATTGACAGAATCCTTCAGTCGCTCCCACCAAGCTACAAGAGCTTTGTGATGAACTACAATATGCAGGGGATGGTGAAAACTATTCCTGAAGTATTTTCAATGCTGAAGTCGGCAGAGGTAGAAATCAAGAAAGAACATCAAGTGTTGATGGTCAATAAAACCACCAAGTTCAAGAAGGGCAAGGGTAAGAAGAGCTTCAAGAAGGACGGCAAAGATGTTGCCGCGCTCGGTAAGCCAGTTGCCGGGAAGAAGTCAAGGAATGGACCCAAGCCTGAGACTGAGTGCTTTTATTGCAAAGGGAAGGGTCACTGGAAGCGGAACTGCCCCAAATACTTAGCGGACAAGAAGGCCGGCAACACTAAAGGTATATGTGATATACATGTAATTGATGTGTACCTTACCAGTACTCGTAGTAACTCCTGGGTATTTGATACCGGTGCCGTTGCTCATATTTGTAACTCACAGCAGGAGCTGCGGAATAAGCGGAGACTAGCGAAGGACGAGGTGACGATGCGCGTCGGGAATGGTTCCAAGGTCGATGTGATCGCCGTCGGCACGCTACCTCTACATTTACCCACGGGATTAGTTTTAAACCTCAATAATTGTTATTTAGTGCCAAGTTTGAGCATGAACATTGTATTTGGATCTCGTTTAATGCGAGATGGCTACTCATTTAAATCCGAGAATAATGGTTGTTCTATTTATATGAGAGATATGTTTTATGGTCATGCCCCGATGGTCAATGGTTTATTCTTAATGAATCTCGAACATAATGTTACACATATTCATAGTGTGAATACCAAAAGATGTAAAGTTGATAACGATAGTCCCACATACTTGTGGCACTGCCGCCTTGGTCACATTGGTGTCAAGCGCATGAAGAAGCTCCATGCTGATGGACTTTTAGGGTCTCTCGATTATGAATCATTTGACACATGCGAACCATGCCTCATGGGCAAAATGACCAAGACTCCGTTCTCCGGAACAATGGAGCGAGCAACCAACTTATTGGAAATCATACATACTGATGTGTGTGGTCCAATGAGCGTTGAGGCTCGCGGAGGATATTGTTATGTTCTCACTCTCACTGATGACTTAAGTAGATATGGGTATGTCTACTTGATGAAACACAAGTCTGAGACCTTTGAAAAGTTCAAGGAATTTCAGAATGAAGTAGAGAATCAACGTGACTGAAAAATAAAGTTCTTACGATCAGATCATGGAGGAGAATATTTAAGTCACGAATTTGGTACGCACTTAAGGAAATGTGGAATCGTTTCATAACTCACGCCGCCTGTAACACCTCAGCGTAATGGTGTGTTCGAACGTCGTAATCGCACTCTATTGAATATGGTGCGATCTATGATGTATCTTACCGATTTACCGCTATCATTTTGGGGATACGCTCTAGAGACAGCTACATTCACTTTAAATAGGGCTCCGTCTAAATCCGTTGAGACGACACCGTATGAATTATGGTTTGGGAAGAAACCTAAGCTGTCATTTCTAAAAGTTTGGGGATGCGATGCTTATGTCAAGAAACTTCAACCTGAAAAGCTCGAACCCAAGTCGGAAAAATGCGTCTTCATAGGATACCCCAAGGAAACCATTGGGTATACCTTCTACCTTAGATCCGAAGGCAAGATCTTTGTTGCCAAGAATGGATCCTTTCTGGAAAAAGAGTTTCTCTCGAAAGGAGTAAGTGGGAGGAAATTAGAACTCGATGAAGTACTACCTCTTGAACCGGAAAGTAGTGCAGCTCAGGAAAATGTTCCTGTGGTGCCTACACCGACTGGAGAGGAAATTAATGATGATGATCAAGGTACTTCGGATCAAGTTGCTACTGAACTTCGTAGGTCCACAAGGACACGTTCCACACCAGAGTGGTATGGCAACCCTGTCCTAGAAATCATGTTGTTAGACAACGGTGAACCTTCGAACTATGAAGCAGCGATGGCGGGCCCAGATTCCAACAAATGGCTTGAAGCCATGCAATTCGAGATAGAATCCATGTATGAAAACAAAGTATGGACTTTGACAGACTTGCCCGATGATCGGCGAGCGATAGAAAACAAATGGATCTTTAAGAAGAGGACGGACGCGGATGGTAATGTTACCGTCTATAAAGCTCGACTTGTTGCTAAGGGTTATCGGCAAGTTCAAGGGGTTGACTACGATGAGACTTTCTCTCCTGTAGCAAAGCTGAAGTCCGTCCGAATCATGTTAGCAATTGCCGCATACTATGATTATGAGATATCGCAGATGGACGTCAAAACGGCATTCCTTAACGGCTATCTTAAGGAAGAACTGTATATGATGCAACCTGAGGGTTTTGTCGACCCTAAGAATGCTAACAAGGTATGCAAGCTCCAGCGATCCATTTATGGGCTGGTGCAAGCATCTCAGAGTTGGAACATTCGCTTTGATGAGATGATCAAAGCGTTTGGGTTTATGCAGACTTATGGAGAAGCTTGCATTTACAAGAAAGTGAGTGGGAGATCTGTAGCATTTCTCATATTATATGTAGATAACATACTTTTGATGGGAAATGATATAGAACTTTTGGACAACATTAAGGCCTACTTGAATAAGTGTTTTTCAATGAAGGACCTTGGAGAAGCTGCTTACATACTAGGCATCAAGATCTATAGGGATAGATCGAGACGCCTCGTAGGTCTTTCACAAAGCACATACCTTGATAAGATATTGAAGAAGTTCAATATGGATCAGTCCAAGAAAGGGTTCTTGCATGTATTGCAAGGTGTGAGATTGAGCTCGGCTCAATGCCCGACCACGGCAGAAGATAAAGAAGAGATGAGTGTCATCCCCTATGCCTCAGCCATAGGGTCTATTATGTATGCCATGTTGTGTACCAGACCTGATGTAAGCCTTGCCGTAAGTTTGGTAGGAAAGTACCAAAGTAATCCCGGCAAGGAACACTGGACAGCGGTCAAGAATATCTTGAAGTACCTAAAGAGGACTAAGGATATGTTTCTCGTTTTTGGAGGTGACGAAGAGCTTGTCGTAAAGGGTTACGTCGATGCTAGCTTCGACACAGATCTGGATGACTCTAAGTCACAAACCAGATACGTGTATATGTTGAATCGTGGAGCAGTAAGCTGGTGCAGTTACAAGCAGAGCGTCGTGGCGGGATCTACATGTGAAGCGGAGTACATGGCAGCCTCGGAGGCAGCGCATGAAGCAATATGGATGAAGGAGTTCATCACCGACCTAGGAGTCATACCCAATGCGTCGGGGCGAATCACTCTCTTCTGTGACAACACTGGAGCTATTGCCCTTGCCAAGGAGCCCAGGTTTCACAAGAAGACCAGGCACATCAAGCGTCGTTTCAACTCCATCCGTGAAAATGTTCAAGATGGAGACATAGATATTTGCAAAGTACATACGGATCTCAATGTCGGAGATCCGTTGACTAAACCTCTTCCGCGAGCAAAACATGATCAACACCAAAACTCTATGGGTGTTTGATTCGTCACAATGTAACTAGATTATTGACTCTAGTGCAAGTGGGAGACTGTTGGAAATATGCCCTAGAGGCAATAATAAAAGGATTATTATTATATTTCCTTGTTCATGATAATTGTCTTTTATTCATGCTATAATTGTATTGTCTGGAAATCGTAATACATGTGTGAATACATAGACCACAATATGTCCCTAGTGAGCCTCTCGTTGACTAGCTCGTTAATCAACAAATAGTCACGGTTTCCTGACTATGGACATTGGATGTCATTGATAACGGGATCACATCATTAGGAGAATGATGTGATGGACAAGACCCAATCCTAAGCATAGCACAAGATCGTGTAGTTCGTTTTGCTAGAGCTTTTCTAATGTCAAGTATCTTTTCCTTAGACCATGAGATCGTGTAACTCCCGGATACCGTAGGAGTGCTTTGGGTGTACCAAACGTCACAACGTAACTGGGTGGCTATAAAGGTGCACTACAGGTATCTCCGAAAGTGTCTGTTGGGTTGACACGGATCGAGACTGGGATTTGTCACTCCGTATGACGGAGAGGTATCTCTGGGCCCACTCGGTAATGCATCATCATAATGAGCTCAAAGTGACCAAGTGTCTGGTCACGGGATCATGCATTACGGTACGAGTAAAGTGACTTGCCAGTAACGAGATTGAACAAGGTATTGGGATACCGACGATCGAATCTCGGGCAAATAACATACCGATTGACAAAGGGAATTGTATACGGGGTTGCTTGAATCCTCGACATCGTGGTTCATCCAATGATATCATCGAGGAGCATGTGGGAGCCAACATGGGTATCCAGATCCCGCTTTTGGTTATTGACCGGAGAGCAGTCTCGGTCATGTCTGCGTGTCTCCCGAACCCGTAGGGTCTACACTTAAGGTTCGATGACGCTAGGGTTGTAAATATATTAGTATGCAGCAAACCGAAAGTTGTTCGGAGTTGCGGATGAGATCCCGAATTTCACGAGGAGTTCCGGAATGGTCTGGAGGTAAAGAATTATATATGGGAAGTCAAGTTTCGGCCATCGGGAAAGTTTCGGGGTTCACCGGTATTGTACTGGGACCACCGGAAGGGTCCCGGGGGTCCACCGGGTGGGGCCACCCATCCCGGAGGGCCCCATGGGCTGAAGTGGGAGGGGAACCAGCCCCTGGTGGGCTGGTGCGCCCCCCTGGGCCTCCCTCTGCGCCTAGGGTTGGGAACCCTAGGGGAGGGGGCGCCTCCACTTGCCTTGGGGGGCAAGTCTCCCCCTTGGCCGCTGCCCCCCTAGGAGATCCCATCTCCTAGGGACGGCGCCCCCTGGGGTCCCTATATAAAGAGGGGGGGGGGGTGGGAGGGCAGCCGCACCCTGACATCTGGCACCTCCCTACCCCCCTTGCTACACCTCCTCCTCCCGTAGTCGCTTGGCGAAGCCCTGCCGGAACCCTGCTGCATCCACCACCACGCCGTCGTGCTACTAGATCTTCATCAACCTCTCCTTACCCCTTGTTGGATCAAGAAGGAGGAGACGTCATGCTGACCGTACGTGTGTTGAACGCGGAGGTGCCGTCCGTTCGGTGCTAGGATCTCTGGTGATTTGGATCACGACGAGTACGACTCCCTCAACCCCGTTCTCTTGAACGCTTCCGCTCGCGATCTACAAGGGTATGTAGATGCACTCCTCTCTCTGTTTCTATATGAACTCATAGATTGATCTTGGTGAACGTAGGAATTTTTTTATTTTATGCAACGTTCGCCAACATGACCGACATCGAGCGGCAAAGGGTGCCACACTCAATCCGGCACACGATCCGCACAAGGATTCGCATCAAAAAGACGGCCCAACAAGATCTATCTATGGGCCAAGAAAGCAAGCTCTAGTAAGCAATGCAACGCAACAAATATCCGAACATCGCGATACACCCAAGTACAGGGGCGTCGCACACCCCCTATGTTTCACCGATGAGGTGCTGGACCATGAATTTCCAGCGGGATTCAAGCCCGTAAGCATAGAGGGATACGACGGAACAACAGACCCTGGAGTCTGGATTGAGGATTATATCCTCCACATACACATGGCTAGAGGAGATGACCTCCACGCCATAAAATACTTACCCCTCAAACTCAAAGGGCCAGCCCGGCATTGGCTTAAAAGCCTTCCCGAAAACACCATAGGAAGTTGGGAAGAGCTCGAGGATGCTTTTTGGGCAAATTTTCAAGGGACCTATGTCCGACCTCCGGATGCAGACGATCTAAGTCATATAACTCAACAACCCGGAGAGTCAGCCCGGAAACTCTAGAACAGATTTCTTACTAAAAATAATCAGATAGTCGACTGTCCGAACGCCGAAGCCCTAGCAGCTTTCAAACATAGCGTTCGAGACGAATGGCTCGCCAGACACCTCGGCCAAGAAAAGCCAAGAACAATGGCCGCATTAACAAGCCTCATGACCAGCTTTTGCGCAGGAGAGGATAGCTGGTTGGCAAGAAGCAGCACCAGCGACCCACGTACATCCGAAGTCAGAGATGGAAACGAGAAACCGCGCCGTAGCAAGGAACAACGCTGGATCAAGGATAACAGTCCGAAGAGCACGGCAGTCAACGCCGGATTCAAAAGCTCTCAGCAAAACCAGAAAAAGCCGCCCCCAAAGATAATAGGGACGAGCTATCTAACCTCAGCAAAATCTTGGACAAAATATGCCAAATCCACAGTACTCCCGGGAGGCCTGCCAACCACACCCATAGAGATGTTGGGTCTTCAAGAAAGCCGGCAAACTCAATGCCGAACACAAGGGGCTCGACATACCAAGCGAGGATGACGACGAACCCCACAAGCAGAGCACCGGAGAACAAAAGAAGTTACCGCAAGAAGTCAAAACAGTAAATTCACTTCATGTGACAAAAGGGAAAAACAGAGTGGCGCCTATGGAGATACGTGCCATATGGCCTGTCCTAGAGGATTCCCGCCACTGGTTGTTACAACCAATCACCTTCGAGCATCAGGATTACTCTAGAGGTATCCGGAACTCAGGCTGGACTGCCTTGGTCTTAGATCCGATAATTGACGGACTCCACTTTGCACAAGTCCTAATGGACGGCGGCAGTGATCTAAACCTGCTATATCAGGACACAATCCGCAAAATGGGGATAAACCCAGCAATAATTCGCCATGGCAACACTTCCTTTCAAGGGGTCACGCTAGGCCTAGATACCCATTGTATGGGTTCCCTCTCGTAAGTTCCACATCGCCCCATTCATAAGTAGCTATCAAGCACTACCGGGACACGAAGCTTTCACCCGCTTTAATGCAACACCGCATTATGCATCCCTTACACTAAAAATGCCCGGTCCACGAGGCATCATCTTGTTAAAGGGAAATATCGAGTGTCCCTCGAGCGCGAACGATGGTGCGGCTGCCTTGGCAGCCGCACACTAAACCAGCCTTACTAGTTAGAGCACCTAAACAGGTCGTTCAAAACCCCGGACATGGCTCGACGAGTCCGGCGTACACATACAAAGGCTTAATAGCTGCATACCCCTGTACAAGGGGCTCCGCGCGTTTACACCAAGAGACAATAAAGCTCAATTCTATCCGTTTTCTGTATTATACTTTGTTTATTTTAACATAGATTTCTCGCACGATTGTTTTCAAGTAAGTTCCTTTCTTTTACAGACGAACACCGTGCTACACCCGTCTAGGATACGGCACAACGGAGACACAGGCACAGACATGCAGTAGGGACCCGTTTCAAGGATTCTTTTCAGATTAAGACCCTGCGTAAACCTTTTTTACTGTCTCTTGTTGATAACATCCCCCAGTTTTTTGCTATAACCGAGGAGGAGGCTAGTGTCTTGGCATGTGGCCACGCCAGAATTTTGCGTGTACCTGGACACCAGGGGCTTCTTACAAAGGGCTTTTGTTCAACCCGTTTTCATAAAGACCGAATACCTTAGGGAGTGTTCGGCGTCGCGAGTTTGGCCTTATATGCATCAGCTCCGAATCATGTCTTTGGTCAAATGTTGGGTTTGCCTGGCTCCTGTGTTTTGCTGCCTTACGTTCCGCTCTATCGGCTAAGGCGGCACCAGGAGAACTACTGCGATTGTGCCCCGGTTTGTCCAGGCGAGCACCTTAGTAGAGAAAGCCAAAAACTGACTATCATGATATAGCGAGAGACTGGTCAACCACTCGATGACTTGCCGGAATCTTTAGGATTCCTCCGCATTAACGAAGGGCCGTTTCCCGGTCAGGCAAACACGTGCCCCAAATTCGGGCGAGCGCGGTGCCCCTAGGGGCTATTCAGTAGCCCCACGGTCAAGCTCCTATGGCTAAGTGAAAGTGATAAAGCATTATAGTCCGGTTGCCTAGTTCGCTGCGCTATCACCTCCTTTATAGGACCAAGACGTTGGATCAAGTGTGAAAATGCGCCTTCTGCGAACACCCCCGCATTATATGCATGGGGGCTGAAGCCAACGACTGCCATCTTTCAGGTTATATACACATATACATTAACGGTCGCACAGGAGGTATTCTAAATTCTTGAAAGCACAAGTATCAAAAGCTTTTATATTCAATCGAAACATTGTTTTACAAATAGTACATGTTATTCAAACATAACATCCTTCAAGCACTGCGTCTCTATTAAACGAGTGCCCTGCAGAACTTCCTCAAAATAGCGCTCGGTAGGTACTCGGCTTTCGTCCGAATCCTGGGATGCAACCGCACTGGCCTTCATCTCTGCCCAATATGTCTTGACACGGGCAAGAGCCATCTATGCACCCTCTATGCACGCTGACCTCTTCATTGCGTCAATATGCGGCACCGCACCAAGGAACTGCTGCACCAAGCTAAAATAACTCTTGGGTTCGGGCCCTTTCGGCCACAAATGACTCACGACATGTTTCATGGCGAGTCCGGATAACCTGTTCAGCTCCACCCACCCGGCCAAACGATCAGATACCGAAAGTGGGCGCTCCGGATTGTGGAGCTGCAACCAAAAAAGTTCTTCCAATTCGTGGTCATCTAGACCCCGGAAGTGTTCGGTCGCGTCCGCGACACTCGCCGCCAAATCTAGATAAGTGTTCGCCGCACTCCACTTCTGGTCCAACGGAGCGTACTTAGGATCCCTGAACTTCATCCGCAACATATAGGGCTTTCCAGCCATGATATCTCTGGCCTGACATAGCTCCTCCTTCATAGCTCTCATTGCAGAGCGCATGTCCTTGGCCTCGGCAGTGACCTTTTTTAGGTCCTTCTGTGCCACCCTATATTCTTTTTCAAGAAGCTTACAATGCTCGGCAGCCTCCTTCAATTTTACAGCCATCTCGGCCATTTCTTTCTTGCTATGGCAGTGAGCAGCCTGTTCGGCTTTTAGCTCTTCAGCCGCCTTTAAGGCAGCCGCATCACTTTTCCTGGCTTGCTCCTTGGCTCGGGCAAGTTCCGCCCGAAGGTTCTCCACGGCAGCGGCACCATTTGCATTAAGCACACATGTTATAAGGTACGAGCATCAAGCTCCTCTTACCAGATGTCTTCGGAGACATTACATACCTTGTGCCTTGTCCAGCCGCTCATTTACAAGCGCGATGTCGGCATCTGCCACGTCAAGTTGCCGCTTTAGCTCGGCAAATTCATCAGTCCGGCTAGCCACCGAACACCTCGCCACCTACATAGGAGAGGCGACATATTATACCTGGGATTATGATCCTCTGTGCGCCGTCATTTTTTGACAACACACAGAGTCTCAGGGGCTACTATCTATACAGGGCGCATTTTATATATGCGGCTCTATCAAAAGGTACATCATTTCGCGTACCTCAAAACCTGTCAGTAAACTCCTGGCGGCCTCGTTCAATCCACTTTCTGTGGATGAAATCCTTCTAATCGCCGTGTTCATCAACACACGGTGTTCTTCTGAGATAGACGCTCGCCCGAGCAGATCCTTCAGCTCCTCCGACCGTGCACCGAAAGGTGCCGGACTAGTCTGAAGACCTCTTTCAAGGTCTGGATATGGAGAAACCCTCCGAGACGACACCTCGGGGTCGCCCGCCTCGCAAGACGGTACAGCTGGGGGAGGCGTTTCGCTCTCCATCATCTCCGGACGAGGATCCCCTGAAGATGAGCTCTGCTGAGAAGGGTTGAGATACGAACTGCAAGGTAAAATTTCGGTTATCTTCCTCGGAAATAAAATATGGATGTCACTCATTTTAAAACCCCTCTCTTTACTTAGGGCTCGGTGGAGAGCTGATCCCCTTGGGGATGCAATGCGGTCGGGGCATTCTCCGGTGCCGGACCCTCTGACGAAGATTCCTTCCCCCGCTTTGGGGCCGTCGCCTTCGGATCTTCAGGGGCGGTCCTTTTCTTTCCCTGGTTAGGGGAATTCTCGATTCCTCCTTTCCTGATAGCCTCCTTCGCGGAGGTGGTAGCCTCTTGGTTCCCCCCTTTGCCTTCTTCCAAAGGCGCAATCTCCAGCATCCTGGTCAACACGGGATCCGGCGTAGTCTCAGGGAGGGGGGCCGAACACCTGATAAGCTTTGCTTTCGCTATCCACTCCTGTTCAAAGGATAGCACTTTTAAAGGGCAATTTTATGATAAACATATGGGTAGCGTGTCCGGGTACAGGGCTACTTACTTGAGTGTCTGGGCAATTGCAGCTCAGACCTGCGTCCTCGGACGAGTCCAGACACATTGCTTGTGATCCGAAGAACAATTTATACATCTCCATGGGTGTCATGCCCATAAAATGTTGGAGGACTTGCGGTCCCTCCGGATTAAATTCCCATAGGCGGAGGGGGCGACGTTTGTAGGGTAGTATGCGGCGAATCAGCATAACCTGCGCCACTACGGCCAAATTGATATCTCTTTTTAGGAGATCTCGAATGCAGCCCTGCAGCAAGGGTACATCCTTGGATGGCCCCTAATTAAGCCTTTTATTGACCCATGACGCTAGCCGTGGTGGGTGGCCTGAGCGAAAAGCAGGTGGCGCCGCCCATGTGGTGCCCCTGGGAGCTGTGATGTAAAACCACTCTCGTTGCCATAAGCCAATCTCCTCTTGGAAAGAGCCCTCGGGCCACGGAGCGTCGGCAATCTTGCTTATAAGAGCCCCTCCGCACTCTATGTGCTGCCCCTCGATTATCTTTGGTTCTACCTTGAAGGTCTTAAGCCATAGTCCGAAGTGAGGAGTAATATGGAGGAAGGCCTCACACACGACGATGAACGATGAGATTTGGAGGATGGACTCCGGAGCTAAGTCGGGAAATTCCAGCCCGTAATAAAACATGAGCCCCCTCACGAAGGGATCAATCGGGAAGCCAAGCCCCCGAAGGAAGTGAGATGTGAACACCACGCTCTCACCGGGCTGGGGAGTGGGGATAGCCTGCCCTGGAGCAGGTAGCCTATGCGAGATTTTGCTGGTTAGATACCTGGCATCTCTCAGCTTTCGCACGTCTTCTTCCGTAACAGAGGAAGGCATCCACCGGCCTTGGAGGTCGGAGCCGGGCATCATCGAAGGTCCGAAGCGCCTGAATCTGGAGCTTTGGGTGTTGGAACTCGAGGCGAGAGGCGGATTTGATGGGATTGAAAGAAAGGAGTCGGGCCTTGGTCTCTTTATAAAAAGGTTTTGAATACCAAGAGCCCTCCCCGTGACCGTCTGGGATTCACTTTCAATTAAGAAGTCATACCCGTGGCACGGTTGGGTTACCCACGCCCGTATTGATGAGAATCCCGTAATAAGGGGACACGATCTCTGCTTTGACAAGACGTGCCAAGGAAACCGCCTCGCTAAACACGCTGAGGTGGGACAGTAAAACGATTCGAATAAAGACTTGGCTGTGGCATGATGTCACGCTATGGAATACGTCAGCAGATTAGATTTGTGCGAATATTATTCTCTCTACGGTGGTATGTGGAAACTATTTTGCAGAGCCGGACACTATCCTTGTGTTCAACATCTTCTATGAAGTATTCGGAGGAGGAACCCACCTTGCAATGCCGAAGATAATTTGCACGCCGGACTCGTCGTCATTGAAGCCTGGTTCAAGGGCTACTGAGGGAGTCCTGGATTAGGGGGTGTCCGGATGGCCAGACTATGACCTTTGGCCGGACTCCCGGACTATGAAGATACAAGATTGAAGACTTCGTCCCGTGTCCGGATAGGACTTTCCTTGGCGTGGAAGGCAAGCTTGGCGATACGATATGCAGATCTCCTCCCATTGTAACCGACTCTGTGTAACCCTAGCCCTCTCCGGTGTCTATATAAACCGGATAGTTTTAGTCCGTAGGACGAACAACAATCATACCATAGGCTAGCTTCTAGGGTTTAGCCTCTTTGATCTCGTGGTAGATCAACTCTTGTACTACCCATATCATCAATATTAATCAAGCAGGAGTAGGGTATTACCTCCATCGAGAGGGCCCGAACCTGGGTAAAAACATCGTGTCCCTTGTCTCCTGTTATCATCCACCTAGACGCACAGTTCGGGACCCCCTACCCGAGATCCGCCAGTTTTGACACCGATAGTGGGCGATACAAGTCATACTGCTTACCAGCATGTCATACTTTGGTTCAGCGGTATTGTTGGATGAAGTGGCCCGGACCAACATTACGCGTACGCTTACGCGAGACTGGTTCTACCGACCTGCTTTGCACACAGGTGGCTGGAGGGTGTCTGTTTCTCCAACTTTAGTTGAACCGAGTGTGGCTACGCCCGGTCCTTGCGAAGGTTAAAACAGCACTAACTTGACGAACTATCATTGTGGTTTTGATGCGTAGGTAAGAACGGTTCTTGCTCAGCCCGTAGCAGCCACGTAAAATTTGCAACAACAAAGTAGAGGACGTCTAACTTGTTTTTGCAGGGCATGTTGTGATGTGATATGGTCAACACGTGATGCTATATTTTATTGTATGAGATGATCATGTTTTGTAACCGAAGTTATCGGCAGCTGGCAGGAGCCATATAGTTGTCGCTTTATTGTATGCAATGCAATCGCCCTGTAATGCTTTACTTTATCAGTAAGTGGTAGCAATAGTCGTAGAAGCATAAGATTGGCGAGACGACAACGATGCTATGATGGAGATCAAGGTGTCACGCCAGTCACGATGGTGATCACGGTGGTGCTTCGAAGATGGAGATCACAAGCACAAAATGATGATGGCCATATCATATCACTTATAATGATTGCATGTGATGGTTATCCTTTATGCATCTTATCTTGCTTTGATAGATGGTAGCATTTTAAGATGATCTCTCACTAATTATCAAGAAGTGTTCTCCCTGAGTATGCACCATTGCGAAAGTTCTTCGTGCTGAGACACCACGTGATGATCGGGTGTGGTAGGCTCTACGTTCAAATACAACAGGTGCAAAACAGTTGCACACGCGGAATACTCAGGTTAAACTTGACGAGCCTAGCATATACAGATATGGCATCAGAACACGGAGACCGAAAGGTCGAACGTGAATCATATATTAGATATGATCAACATAGTGATGTTCACCATTGAAACTATTCCATCTCACGTGATGATCTGACATGGTTTAGTTGATTTGGATCACGTGATCACTTAGATGACTAGAGAGATGTCTGTCTAAGTGGGAGTTCTTAAGTAATATGATTAATTGAACTTTAATTTATCATGAACTTAGTCCTGGTAGTATTTTGCAAATTATGTTGTAGATCAATAGCTCGCGTTGTTGCTTCCCTATGTTTTATATGTGTTCCTAGAGAAAACTAAGTTGAAAGATGTTAGTAGCAATGATGCGGACTTGGTCCGTGATCTGAGGTTTATCCTCATTGCTGCACAGAAGAATTATGTCCTTTATGCACCGCTAGGTGACAGACCTATTGCAGGAGTAGATGCAGACGTTATGAACTTTTGGCTAGCTCAATATGATGACTACTTGATAGTTTTGTGCACCATGCTTTATGGCTTAGAACCGGGACTACAAAAACATTTTTGAAACATCATGGAACAAATAAGATGTTTCAAGAGATGAAATTGGTATTTCAGACTCATGCCCGTGTCAAGAGGTATGAGACCTTTGACAAATACTTCGCCTAAAAGATGGAGGAGAATTGCTCAACTAGTGAGCAAGTGCTTAGATTGTCTGAGTACTACAGTCGCTTGAATCAAGTGGGAGTTAATCTTCCAGATAAGATAGTGATTGGCAGAGTTCTCTAGTCACCATCACCAAGTTACTGGAACTTCGTGATGAACTATAATGCAAGGGATGACGAAAACGATTCCCGAGCTCTTCGTGATGCTGAAATCAATGAAGGTAGAAATCAAGAAAGAGCATCAAGTGTTGATGATAGACAAGATCACTAGTTTCAAGAAAAGGGCAAAGGGAAAGAAAGGGAACTTCAAGTAGAATGACAAGCAAGTTGTCACTCCCGCGAAGAAGCCCAAAGCTGGACCAAAGCCTGAAACTGAGTGCTTACACTGCAAAGGAAATGGTCACTGGAAGCGGAAATGCCCCGAATATTTGGTGGATAAGAAGGATGGCAAAGTGAACAAGGGTATATTTGATATACAGGTTATTGATGTGTGCCTTACTAGTGTTTATAGTAGCCCCTGAGTATTTGATACTTGTTCGGTTGCTAAGATTAGTGACTCGAAACAGGAGTTACAGAATAAACAAAGACTAGTTGAAGGGGAAGTGACGATGAGTGTTGGAAGTAGTTCCAAGATTGATATGATCATCATTGCACACTCCCTATACTTTCGGGGTTAGTGTTAAACCTAAATAAATGTTATTTAGCATTTGCGTTGAGCATGAATATGATTTGATCATGTTTATTGCAACATGGTTATTCATTTAAAGTTAAAGAATAATTGTTGTTCTGTTTACATGAATAAGACCTTCAATGGTCATACACCAAATGAAAATAGTTTGTTGGATCTCGATCGTAGTAATACACATATTCATAATATTGATGCCAAAAGATGCAAAGTTGATAATGATAGTGCAACTTATTTGTGGCACTGCCGTTTGGGTCATATCGGTGTAAAGCGCATGAAGAAACTCCATAAAGATGGATTTTTGGAATCACTTGGTTATGAATCATTTGATGCTTGCGAACTATGCCTTTTTGGGCAAGATGACTGAAACTCCGTTCTCTGGAACAATGGAACGAGCTACTGACTTATTGGAAATAATACATACCGATGTATGAGATCCAATGAGTGTTGATGGTCGTGGCGAGTATCGTTATTTTCTGACCTTCACAGATGATTTGAGTAGATATGGGTATATCTACTTAATGAAACACAAGTCTGAAACATTTGAAAAGTTCAAAGAATTTCAGAGTGAAGTGGAGAATCATCGTAACAAGAAAATAAAGTTTCTACGATCTGATCGTGGAGGAGAATATTTGAGTTACGAGTTTTGGCCTTCATATAATACAATGTGGAATAGTTTCACAGCTCACGCCACCTGGAACACCGCAACGTTATGGTGTGCCCGAATGTCGTAACCGCACTTTATTGGATATGGTGCGATCTATGATGTATCTTACTGATTTACCACTATCGTTTTGGGGTTATGCATTAGAGACAGTTGCATTCACTTTAAATAGGGCACCATCAAAATCCGTTGAGACGACGCCTTATGAACCGTGGTTTGGCAAGAAACCAAAGTTGTCGTTTCTTAAAGTTTGGGGCTGCGATGCTTATGTGAAAAGTTTCAACCTGATAAGCTCGAACCTAAATCGGAGAAGTGTGTCTTCATAGAATACCCAAAGGAAACTGCTGGGTACACCTTCTATCACAGATCCAAAGGCAAGATATTTGTTGCTAAGATGGATCCTTTCTAGAGAAGGAGTTTCTCTCGAAAGAAGTGAGTGGGAGGAAAGTAGAACTTGATGAGGTAATTGTACCTTCTCCCGAATTGGAAAGTAGTTCATCACAGAAATCAGTTCCAGTGATTCCTACACCAATTAGTGAGGAAGCTAATGATGGTGATCATGAAACTTCGGATCAAGTTACTACCGAACCTCGTAGGTCTTCCAGAGTACGATCCGCACCAGAGTGGTACGATAATCCTGTTCTAGAAGTCATGTTACTAGACCATGATGAACCTACGAACTATGAGGGAGCGATGATGACCCCAGATTCCACTAAATGGCTTGAGGCCATGAAATCTAAGATGGGATCCATGTATGAGAACAAAGTATAGACTTCGGTTGTCTTGCCCGATGATCGGCAAGCCATAGAAAATAAATGGATCTTCAAGAGGAAGACATACACTGATAGTAGTGTTACTATCTACAAAGCTCGACTTGTCGCAAAAACGTTTTTTGACAAGTTCAAGATGTTGAATATGATGAGATTTTCTCACTCGTCACGATGCTCAAGTCTGTCCGAATCATGTTAGCAATTGCCACATTTTATGAAATCTGGCAAATGGATATCAAAACTGTGTTCCTGAATGGATTTTAGGAAGAAGAGTTGTATATGATGCAACCAGAAGGTTTTGTCGATCTGAAAGGTGCTAACAAAGTGCGCAAGCTCCAGCGATCTATTTATGGACTAGTGCAAGCATCTCGGAGTTGGAATAAACGCTTTGATAGTGTGATCAAAGCATATGGTTTTATAAAGACTTTTGGAAAGGCCTGTATTTACAAGAAAGTGAGTGGGAGCACTACAACCTTTCTGATAAGTATATGTGAATGACATATTATTGATCGGAAATGATGTAGAATTTTCTGGAAAGCATAATGGAGTGTTTGAAAGGAGTTTTTCAAAGAAAGACCTCAGTAAAGCTACTTACATATTGAGCATCAAGATCTATTGAGATAGATCAAGACGCTTGATAAGATTTTCAATGAGTACATACCTTGACAAGATTTTGAAGTAGTTCAAAATGGAACAGTCAAAGAAAGAGTTCTTGCCAGTGTTGCAAAGGTATGAAATTGAGTAAGACTCAAATCCCGACCACGGCAGAAAATAGAAAGAGAATGAAAGTCATTCCCTATGCATCAGTCATAGGTTCTATAAAAGTATGCCATGCTATGGACCAGACCTATTGTATACTCTGCCCTGGTTTGGCAAGGGAGTACAATAGTGACATAGGAGTAGATCACTGGACATTGGTCAAAATTGTCCTTAGTGGAATAAGGATATGTTTCTCGATTATGGAGGTGACAAGAGGTTCGTCGTAGAGGGTTACGTCGATACAAGTTTTGGCACTGATCCAGATGACTCTAAGTCTTAATCTGGATACATATTGAAAGTGGGAGCAATTAGTTAGAGTAGCTCCATGCAGAGCATTATAGACATAGAATATTTGCAAAATACATACGGCTCTGAATGTGACAGACCCGTTGACTAAACTTCTCTCATGAGCAAAACATAATCATACCTTAGTACTCTTTGGGTGTTAATCACATAGCGATGTGAACTAGATTATTGACTCTAGTAAAACCTTTGGGTGTTGATCACATGACGATGTGAACTATGGGTATTAATCACATACAGATATGAATATTGGTGTTGAATCACATGCTGATGTGAACAAGATTATTGACTCTAGTGCAAGTGGGAGACTAAAGGAAATATGCCCTAGAGGCAACAATAAAGTTATTATTTATTTCCTTATATCATGATAAATGTTTATTATTCATGCTAGAATTGTATTAACCGGAAACATAATACATGTGTGAATACATAGACAAACAGATTGTCACTAGTATGCCTCTACTTGACTAGCTTGTTGATCAAAGATGGTTATGTTTCCTAGCCATAGACATGAGTTGTCATTTGATTAACTGGATCACATCATTAGGAGAATGATGTGATTGACATGACCCATTCCGTTACCTTAGCACACGATCGTTTAGTATGTTGCTGTTGCTTTCTTCATGACTTATACATGTTCCTATGACTATGAGATTATGCAACTCCCGTTTACGGTAGGAACACGTTGTGTGCTACAAAACGTCACAACATAACTGGGTGATTATAAAGGAGCTCTACAGGTGTCTCCGAAGGTACATGTTGGGTTGGTGTATTTCGAGATTAGGATTTGTCACTCCGATTGTCGGAGAGGTATCTCTGGGCCCTCTCGGTAATACACATCACTTAAGCCTTGGAAGCATTGCAACTAATGAGTTAGTTGCGGGATGATGTATTACGGAATGAGTAAAGACACTTGCCGATAACGAGATTGAACTAGGTATTGAGATACTGACGATCGAATCTCGGGCAAGTAACATACCGATGACAAAGGGAACAACGTATGTTGTTATGCGGTTTGACCGATAAAGATCTTCGTAGAATATGTGGGAGCCAATATGAGCATCCAGGTTCCGCTATTGGTTATTGACCGAAGACGTGTCTCGGTCATGTCTACATTGTTCTCAAACCCGTAGGGTCCGCACGCTTAAGGTTTCGATGACAGTTATATTATGACTTTATGAGTTTTGATGTGCCAAAGGAGTTCGGAGTCCCGGATGAGATCGGGGACATGACGAGGTGTCTCGAAATGGTCGAGACATAAAGATCGATATATTGGACGACTATATTCGGACTTCGGAAAGGTTCTGAGTGATTCGGGTATTTTTTGTTGTACCGGAGAGTTACGGGGATTCGCCGGGGAGTATATGGGCCTTATTGGGCCATACAAGAATAGAGGAGAGAGGCCAAAAGGAAGGAGGCGCGCAGCCCCCCTCTGGTCCGAATTGGACAAGGGGCGCAGCCCCCTTTTCCTTCATCTTCTCCCCCTCTTTCCTTCTCTCCTACTCCAACAAGGAAGGGGGGGAGTCCTACTCCCGGTGGGAGGAGGACTCCTCCTGGCGTGCCCCTCCTGGGCGGTCGACCCCTTCCCCCTGGATCCTTTATATACGGGGGGCAGGGGGCACCTCTAGACACAACAACAATTGATCCCTTGGATCTCTTAGCCGTGTGCGGTGCCCCCCTCCACCATAGTCCACCTTGATAATATCGTAGCGGTGCTTAGGCGAAGCCCTGTGACGGTAGAACATCAAGATCATCACCACGCCATCATGCTGACGGAACTCTCCCTCGACACTTGGCTGGATCGGAATTCGAGGGACGTCATCGAGCTGAACGTGTGATATAACTTGGAGGTGCCGTAGTTTCGGTGCTTGATCGGTCGGGCCGTGAAGACGTACGACTACATCAACCGCATTGTGCTAACGCTTCCGCTTTCGGTCTACGAGGGTACGTGGACAACACTCTCCCCTCTCATTGCTATGCATCACCATGATCTTGCGTGTGCATCGGAAAATTTTGAAATTACTACGTTACACAACAGGTGCAGTTCCAAGTAGAGCGTCGTGGCAGGATCTACGTGTGAAGCGGAGTACATAACTGCTTCGGAAGCAGCAAATGAAGGAGTCTGGATGAAGGAGTTCATATCCGATCTAGGTGTTATACCTAGTGCACCGGGTCCAATGAAAATCTTTTGTGACAATACTGGTGTAATTGCTTTGGCAAAGGAATCCAGATTTCACAAGAGAACCAAACACATCAAGAGATGCTTCAATTCCATCCGTCATCAAGTGTCGGAGGGAGACATAGATATTTGCAAGATATATACGGATCTGTATGTTGCAGACCCGTTGACTAAGCCTATTCCATGAGCAAAACATGATCAACACCAAGACTCCATGGGTGCTAGAATCATTTCTGTGTAATCTAGATTATTGACTCTAGTGCAAATGGGAGACTGATGAGGTTATGTACCTAGGGTAGGGTCATGGACCTATCTAGGATACCATGCCCAAGGACATCATCATACGAAGCTACCTTCCAGTCGACTAAGAGAAGCTCCATTCGACCAAGGGAGACTCCACTCGACCGGCTAGAAGACATTCGACCATGAAGATGCACTCGACCATCAGAAGTTCAGGATCTACTCTGCATCCAAACGGTCTGTAATTGAATAGTCTTAATGGTCATGATGACACTTTATGTAGGGCGTTACCAGTAACGCCCAGCCTTAATGTACTTTAACCCTCCTCTACGTGGGCTGGCTGGGGTCCTGGCGTTCTCTATATAAGCCACCCCCCTCCACTGGTAGAAGGGTTCGCACCCCTGTAACTCATATACACAGAGATCAGTCGACCGCCTCCGGGCTCCGAGACGTAGGGCTGTTACTTCCTCAGAGAAGGGCGTGAACTCACTAAACACCCATGTGTACAACTACTCCATAGCTAGGACCTTGCCTTTCCATACTTACCCCCCATTCTACTGTCAGACTTAGAACCACGACAGTTGGCGCCCACCGTGGGGCCGGTGTCTTAGCGACTTTTTTGGAGAAGTTGCAATTTGTCCGATCGCCTTCATCATGGTTTCCGGCGGAGCTCTGGTCGAGGGCCACGAGATCCATCTCGGTGCGCTCACTTTCATCGCCGACGACTCCGCTTGGCTCTAGGAGGCACCACTCAACATCGACGCGCTCCCCGTCCGCGGGGCGACGCACTTTCGGGCGTGTGTCCGCGGCGTCTTGCTGCGGCAGCCGTCGACCCCGTACCGGTCGACTCCTGCGCCGTCCTCCCTCACTGTCTCCCGCCAGCGCAAGCGCTCCGGTCGGTCGAGGCTCCAGCGATGGGTGAGACACGCAGTGGCTCGCCAATCGGCCACCACCCAAGTCACGGCGATTGAGCCCGACGAATCTCTCTACGGCCTGTTCGACCTGTCGACTGGCTCCGTAGAGACTGCATCCGAGTGCGATAGCAGTGACCCGGCGGCAGAGGTCCTGATGGTCAACGGGCCCCGTAGTCCTCCCAGTTTCCCCCGCGGTGACGGGATGGACAACGAGGACGACCCTGCTCGAGCCCATGAAGAGTACCAACCCGAGCCGCTCACTTCCCAGCAGAGGGAAGAACTTCGCCGCCGGAACATGGATGCCCTGCATACTCCCATTGCAGGAGAAACTCCTGAGGCTCGCGCCCTGGAAGAGGCGCGTTTAGCCAACCTGGCTGAAGGCACTCGACTGGAGAACCTCCAGCGAGCACTCGACGAGCGTGCGCGTCAGCGAGCGACTAACTCCAATCGACGTCAGCTCTTTCCGCAACCAACTCAGGTATATCGAACCCCAATTCAGAATTTGGCAGCTGCAGCCCGCATAGCGGAGTCAATTCAGCCCTCTCAGTTAGAGGCTGGAAGAGGCCTGATGCAGATCAAATATTTGCTCCGGGCGGCAGGAGATCAGAATTCAGCTGTGTCACAATCACGTAACAGAATTCACAGTCAATCTGTCGCTGCGAATACGGTTCAGTCGGCTCACAGTCCAAGGTCGCCTCCGAGGCGCATGGGACGTGAAGGCCGGCGGGACCACTATGATGACCGATTTGATCGCAATGACAGGCGTCGAGTGCCCACTCCTCCTCCGAGAAGTGGGTCTAACGCCCATCGGCAGCAAGATGACATACGCCAGCTGAGTGTCGGGCGGAGAGCTCCAATCGACCCCAGAGAGCCAGGCTTTGATGCGAGATCTGTCATCATGCAAGGTTTGGTCGACCGAAATAGAGCTCATAGAGGTGGTCATGACAGAGATGTGCCCGCAAGCAGCCGAGTCCACGTTTCAGGTCCAGAATGTTTTAGCAGAGCGATCAGAACCGCAGTGATACCCCCCAACTTCAGGTTGGCGACTGGGGTGAATAAGTTCACCGAAGAGTCTAAGCCTGAAACTTAGCTCGAACACTACCGAGTGGCTGTTCAGATTGGTGGCGGTAATGATGAAGTGGCCATGAAACATTTGCCACTTATGCTAGGAGGTTCAGCCAGGGCATGGTTGAATCAGTTAGCTCCCAGCAGCATTTACACCTGGGAAGATCTTTCTCGAGTGTTCTTCAGGACGTTTGAGGGAACTTGCAAGCAACCTGCTGGACTGACTGAGCTACAAGTTTGTGTACAAAAGTCGAGTGAAACACTGAGGGATTACATCCAGAGGTGGATCACTTTGCATCACACTGTAGAGAATGTGTCAGACCATCAAGCAGTCTGCGCCTTCAAAGAGGGCGTCAAGAACAGAGAGTTGAGCCTGAAGTTTGGTCGAACTGGAGACATGACCCTGAGTCGGATGATGGAAATAGCCACCAAGTACGCCAACGGCGAAGAAGAGGACCGACTCCGGAGCGGCAAGTACAAGCCGAGTCAGTCGGATAAAGGAAACTCTAGTCGGAAGCAAAAGCGGAAGGCCGAGCCAGCAGCTCCTGGAGAGGCTCTAGCCGTGACACAGGGCAAATTTAAAGGGAAACCCAAAGGATCTTGGAACCCCAAGAAAATAAAAGATAAGGAGGGTAATGATGTGATGGACCTGCCGTGTCATATCCACACGAAGAAAGACGAAGAGGGTAACTTCATCTACCCAAAGCATACCACTCGCCAATGCCGGCTCTTAATCCAGCAGTTCCAAGGGAAACAGCCGAAGGATAAAGAGAAGGAGTCGGACAAGGCTAAGGACAAGCAGGACAGTGATGGAGAGTACCCTCATGTCAACTCCACTCGGATGATTTTTGCTGATGTAGAGAGCAAAAGTCGACTGAAAGTGATCAACCATGAAGTCAATATGGTCGCACCGGCAACACCAAACTATCTGAGATGGTCGCAAACTCCCATTACTTTTGACCAGTCGGACCATCCTACTCATATTGCCACCCCTGGGAGGCAAGCACTGGTGGTCGACCCGGTCGTCGAAGGCACTCGACTGACGAAGGTATTGATGGACGGCGGCAGCGGGTTGAACATTCTGTATGCTGAGACGCTCAAGGGAATGGGCATTCCGATGTCCAGGCTCAGTTCCAGCAACATGAGTTTTCACGGAGTCATCCCAGGAAAGAAGGCTGAGTCACTCGGCCAAATAGCTCTGGATGTGGTGTTCGGCGACTCGAAGCATTTCCGCAAAGAGAAGCTGACATTTGAAATCGTGGATTTCCAGAGCGCCTACCACGCTATCTTGGGTAGACCAGCCTACGCCCGCTTCATGGCTCGACCATGTTACGTGTACCTCAAGTTAAAGATGCCTGGCCCCAAAGGCGTGATCACTGTCACTGGTAACCGGAAGAAAGCGGAAGAGTGTTTCCAGAAAGGCTCAAAGATTGCGGATGACCAGATAACAGTGGTAGAGCTAGAGGAATACAAGAAGAACGCAGATCCGAGTGATTTACTGCGGGCCAAGAAGCCCGCCACAGAGTCAGCATTTCAGTCGTCCGGTGAGACGAAGCCAGTTCACATCCACCCGACTGACCCCAATGCAGCTCCGACCCATATTTCCACTACACTCGACTCTAAATAGGAAGAAGCGCTCATCCAGTTCCTCTGTGAGAACTGGGACATCTTCACATGGAAGCCAGCTGACATGCCAGGTGTTCCCAGGGGACTGGCTGAGCATCGCCTTAGAGTCGATTCAAAGGCAAAACCTGTTAAAGAACATCTTCGACGGTCCGCCGTTCAGAAGAAAAAGGCCATTGGCGAAGAGGTGGCTCGACTCCTTGCAGCAGAGTTCATCCGAGAAATATACCACTCCGAGTGGCTCGCCAATGTCGTTATGGTTCCCAAAAAGGACAATTCCCTTCGTATGTGCATTGATTTCAAACATATCAATCGGGCCTGCACGAAAGATCATTTTCCTCTCCCTCGCATCGACCAAATTGTCGACTCGACCGCGGGGTGCGAGAGATTGTCTTTTCTAGACGCTTATTCCGGGTATCATCAGATCCATCTGTATGGGCCCGATGAAATCAAAACAGCTTTCATCACCCCATTCGGGTGCTTCTGTTATATCACCATGCCAAGAATGCCGGAGCCACGTTCATGAGAATGATTCAAAAGTGTTTACTCATTCAAATCAGTCGGAATGTGGAAGCATACATGGATGATATCGTGGTCAAGTCACGAAAGGGTTCCGACCTGTTGACTGACTTAGCTGAAACATTTGCTAATCTCAGGAGGTACGATATCAAGCTCAATCCTTCAAAGTGCACATTCGGAGTACCTGGCGGGAAGTTACTCGGTTTCCTCATTTTCGAACGAGGAATCGATGCTAACCCAGAAAAAGTTGGCACCATACTCCGAATGAAACGCCATGTGCTTGTGCACGATGTCCAGAAGCTTACTGGATGCTTGGCCGCGTTAAGTCGATTCATCTCTCGTCTCGGTGAAAAGGCGTTGCCCCTTTATCGACTGATGAAGAAGGCAGACAAGTTCGAGTGGACTCCAAAAGCTGATGCAGCATTTGCCGAGTTAAAAACTCTGCTCTCCACCCAGCCGGTGCTTGCTGCTCCAATCAGCAAAGAGCCTCTGTTGCTTTATATTGCAGCCACAGGACAAGTGTCAGTACAGTACTTACGGTCGAGCGGGAAGAAGAAGGGAAAGCCTTCAAAGTTCAGCACCCAGTGTATTATCTCTCTGAAGTTTTGACCCCATCGAAGCAAGGATATCCTCATTATCAGAAGCTCGTATATGGGATCTACATGACCATGAAGAAGGTTTCCCATTATTTCTCTGATCATGACATTATAGTCGTCAGCGACGCACCATTGTCAGAGATTCTGCACAACAGAGATGCAACTGGTCAAGTGGCTAAATGGGCGATTGAACTCCTTCCCCTTGATATCAAATTTGAGGCAAAGAAAGCCATTAAGTCCCAGGCTATAGCAGATTTCCTTGCCGAGTGGATTGAACAGCAGCAGCCGACTCAAGTTCACTCGGAGCATTGGACCATGTTCTTTGATGGCTCTAAGATGTTAAATGGTTCTGGTGCTGGGGTAGTTTTGGTTTCTCCCCGAGGAGATAAGCTCAGATATGTGCTCCAGATCCACTTTGATTCCTCCAACAATGAAGCAGAATATGAAGCACTGTTGTATGGGTTGCGCATGGCCATTTCACTCGGCGTCCGTCGCCTTATGGTTTACAGCGACTCAGATTTGGTGGTCAATCAGGTGATGAAGGAGTGGGATGTGAGAAGCCCAGCCATGACTGGATACTGCAATGCAGTGAGGAAGCTTGAAAAGAAATTCGAAGGGTTAGAACTCCATCACGTTCCCCGACTGAAAAATCAAGCGGCCGATGACTTGGCGAAGATAGGTTCCAAGAGGGAAGCCATTCCGAGTGGCGTGTTTTTGGAACATGTCTACACACCATCGGTTCAAGAGGATCCTTTCACTGAAGAATCCCCGCAGCCTAAAAGCGCCATAGATCCGACTGAAGTCGAGGTCCCAGCGGTGGTCGACTTGATCATGGAAGTTTTGGTCATCACTCCCGATTGGACAGTGCCCTACATCGCCTATATTTTAAGGAAGGAACTCCCCGAGAATGAAGAAGAAGCTCGAGAGATCGTCCACCGGTCCAAAGCCTTCACCGTCATGAGAGGTCAATTATAGAGAGAAAGTGCGACTCGAGTCAGCCAGAAATGTATAACACCGGAGGAAGGTCGAATGATTCTCAACGACATCCACTCGGGGACCTATGGCCATCATGTGTCTTCTCGGACCATTGTGGCCAAAGCATACCGAGCTGGTTTTTATTGGCCCAGAGCAAATGAAATGGCGAAGGAGATAGTCGACAAGTGTGAGGGATGTCAATTTTACTCCAACATGTCACACAAGCCCGCGTCAGCTTTGAAGACTATACCACTTGTCTGGCCCTTTGCTGTATGGGGTTTGGATATGGTTGGCCCGTTGACAACAGGAAGAAGCGGTTTCACACATGTGCTGGTAGCAGTCGACAAGTTTACCAAGTGGATTGAGGCTAAACCCATCAAGAACCTCGATGCTGGTACCGCTGTCAGCTTCATCCGAGAGTTGATATTCAGATATGGAGTCCCGCACAGCATCATCACTGATAATGGGTCAAACTTCGATTCTGAAGAATTCAGAGCTTTCTGCACGTCTCAAGGCACGCGAGTCGACTATGCTTCAGTCGCCCATCCGCAGACGAATGGACAGGCAGAACGAGCCAACGGTTTGATTCTCAAAGGGTTGAAGCCCCGTTTGATGCGTGATCTCAAGCATGCGGCTGGTGCATGGGTTGACGAACTTCCCTTGGTGCTTTGGGGGTTAAGGACCACACCTAACCGGTCGACTGGAAGAACTCCATTCTTCTTGGTCTACGGAGCTGAAGCAGTCTTGCCGAGTGATCTTCTCCACAACGCTCCCCGAGTCGAGCTCTACACCGAAGCTGAAGCAGAACAAGCGCGGCAGGATGCAGTCGACCTTTTAGAGGAAGAAAGAGAGATGGCTCTGATCAGATCGACCATTTATCAACAAGACTTGCATCGCTTCCACGCCAAAAATGTGAAGAGTCGAGCCTTCCAGGAAGGAGATTTAGTCCTCCGAGTGGACCAGCAGAAACCACACAAGCTTGCTCCTTCTTGGGAAGATCCCTTCAGCGTCACCAAGGTTCTCCACAATGGAGCATACCATCTTTACAATGTCGAGCATCAGATCGACGAGCCCCGAGCTTGGAATGCGGAGCTTCTCCGCCCCTTTTACACTTAAGTATTCACTCGGATGAGTTGTAATAAAAGTACTCCTGTAGTTTATTTATCAAAGACAAGAGCTTTATAGTTTTCCCAGTGATTGTTATTACTTTTGTCCATATAAAACAATCCCCCAGTGGGTGGCTTAGCTGTGAATCCGATTCACCTAAGTCTGTAAAAACAAATCCTAACCGAGTGGTGAGTCAGTCTCCCACACGAAGGCTTAGCTGTGAAATCCGTTTCGCCTAAGATAAATAAAATCCTACCGAGTGGTAAGCCAGCCTTCCACTCGGGGGCTTAGCTGCAGTCCAAGTACTCGCCTAAGATAAATAAAATCCTACCGAGTGGTAAGCCAGCCTTCCACTCGGGGGCTTAGCTGCAGTCCAAGTACTCGCCTAAGATAAATAAAATCCTACCGAGTGGTAAGCCAGCCTTCCACTCGGAGGCTTAGCTGCAGTCCAAGTACTCGCCTAAGATAAATAAAATCCTACCGAGTGGTAAGCCAGCCTTCCACTCGGGGGCTTAGCTGCAGTCCAAGTACTCGCCTAAGATAAATAAAATCCTACCGAGTGGTAAGCCAGCCTTCCACTCGGAGGCTTAGCTGCAGTCCAAGAGCTCGCCTAAGTACAAGTACAACATGCGTTCCGCAAGGAGGACGAGGTGCAGGTCGACTGCTACCCTCTCCTTCCGAGCTGCACCACCAATTCAAAAATCCTACTGAGTGGAGGGCAGACCTCCCACTCGGGGGCTTAGCTGCAGCCCAGTGCTCGCCTAAGTTTCTGAAATCCTACCGAGTGGAGAGCAGACCTCCCACTCGGGGGCTTAGCTGCAGCCCAGTGCTCGCCTAAGTTTCTGAAATCCTACCGAGTGGAGAGCAGACCTCCCACTCGGGGGCTTAGCTGCAGCCCAATGTTCGCCTAAGTTTCTGAAATCCTACCGAGTGGAGAGCAGACCTCCCACTCGGAGGCTTAGCTGCAGCCCAGTGCTCGCCTAAGTTTCTGAAATCCTACCGAGTGGAGAGCTGACCTCCCACTCGGAGGCTTAGCTGCAGCCCAGTGCTCGCCTAAGTTTCTGAAATCCTACCGAGTGGAGAGCAGACCTCCCACTCGGGGGCTTAGCTGCAACCCAGTGCTCGCCTAAGTTTCTGAAATCCTACCGAGTGGAGAGCAGACCTCCCACTCGGGGGCTTAGCTGCAGCCCAGTGCTCGCCTAAGTGTCTGAAATCCTACCGAGTGGGGAGCAGACCTCCCACTCGGGGGCTTAGCTGCGGCCCAGTGGTCGCCTAAGTGTCTGAAATCCTACCGAGTGGAGAGCGGACCTCCCACTCGGGGGCTTAGCTGCAGCCCAGTGCTCGCCTAAGCGTCTTGGAGGACAAGTCGATGGCAATAAGCGCTTCGCTTTAACCTGCAAAAGACGCCTCAAACCAAATGCAAACATATTCAGCGTCGAACCCAAGTTCGGATAACACCTAGCGGAACCGAAAGTGCTCAGGCACTAGGCCTGTTAAGGTTTGTCGGTTACAAAACTCACTCGGCATACCGAGGCAAATTTAAAGTATCAAGCTCAGAAGTTTTTTACCCCTCCTGTGGAGGGCTGGAAGGTGCCACAAACTCGTCCAGATCAATTCCATCTGCAATCTGAGTGGTAGCGGCAATGAAGGTCTCCATGAAGGATCTGAAATCGTGCTTCTTGGTGTTGGCCACCCTGAGAGCCACCAGCTTGTCCTCTCGTGCATCCTTGCAGTGAACGCGGACCAGAGATAGAGCAACATCCGCGCCGCACCTGGCCGAAGACTTCTTCCACTCCTGCACTCGACTTGGGACCTCGTTCAGTCGAGTCATCAGAGACTCGAGGTCGCTCTGGAGTGTCTCTCTTGGCCAGAGTGTTGTGTCGATGCGGGAAGTTACGACCTTCAGCCTTGCGAGATAATCGATGACAGCAGCAGCACGAGATTCAAGTCGGAGCACGTTCATGGCAACTTCATCTTTCACAGGAGAGTTGATGGGGTCCAGGTTCACTTCCAGTCGACCAGTCTCCTCTTCAAAGTTCTGACAAAATTCTGCAAGCACAACCACCGAGTCAAGACAAACAGTCAGAGGTTACAATTAAAATATTTGTTTGGTACAAAGGATTACCTTCAAGCATGAGGAACAACTTCTTGGCGAGTCCACCCAGATAAGCCTCTAGATCATCCTTCTTTCTCTTCAACTCACTGGCCTTGTCATTCAGGGTGGTCTTGTCGCTCTTCAGTCGAGTGACCTCCTGGTTGGCAGCATCAAGAGCAGCTTTCAGATTGGTGTTTTCTTCTTCAAGCTTAGTCACTGAAGCCAGCTTCTCATCCGCTAGCCTGGTCTTCTCTAAAGCAGTTTTTTTGCATCTCAGCCAAGTCAAGCTCTTGTTTCTTCAAGGCGTCCCTCACTTTGCCTACAAAGTTATAGTGAGATCAGATTCAGAAACAAGTGAGAGGCAAAGGCAGTCGTCAAAGGCCTCACCAAGCATACCTTTAGCTTCCTCCTTCGCCTTCGTCAAGTTCTCTTGGGCCAGTTTCAGATCGAGCTCGAGCTGAATGTGTTTGTTCTCCAACTCAGTATAACGAGCCGCAAGGTCATAGGATTTCTACGAAGAACCAATCAACAGACGTCAAAGACAATTCACTTCCGAGTGAGTAAGGAAAAATCATAGTGTTTCTAAGACTACGGCCGAATGCAAACATTCGACCATAGTCTCGGGGACTACACCCAGTGGGTGCACTCAGCGTGCCCCCACTAGTTTCATCAAGTGTCGACCAGTCGACCAACAAAAAAAAAGAGAGGCAATGTTCTTTAGACTATAGTCGACTGCCAGCAGTCGACCACAGTCTCGGGGACTACACCCAGTGGGTGCACTCAGCGTGCCCCCACCGGTCTATGAATCTATTCGACCTTGTCGAGTAAAGAAAAACTCAAAGCATAAAGACTATGGTCGACTACCAGCAGTCCACCATAGCCTTGGGGACTACACCCAGTGGGTGCACTCAGCGTGCCCCCACTAACCCGGAATTTCAGTCGACACACACCCAGTGGGTGTAGGATAGACTCTAGGAATTTCAGAAAGAAGAACAGGCAGTGACCGACTGACCTGAACATTACTCTGGAGTGCCGAACTGGCGTCATAGGCTGCCTGGCTGGCTTCTCGAATTGCCTTCACTTGCTCCATCATGACCCCCGCTTGGCGTATCGCTTCTCTAGCAGCACTAGATTGGTCTTCTAGAACGGGGTAGGTGGAGAAAAGCGAGGGTTGAGCAGCACTCGACGACGAAGGGCGAGCACTCGTCAACGGCACCACGAAGGTTACGGTGGGTCGAGTGATATTGTCTCCCTCCACGACCAACGTCTCGGGTGCTGGCACATCTCGAGTCGCCTTGCCAGCAGGCGTTTTCTTGCTCCTCCTTTGCCTCGGTGGTTCTTCGTCGTCGTCGTCAGGAAGCTGCAGAAAGAATCAAAATTAGAGACAATAAGTCAGTCGACTGAAAACGGCATCACAAGAATCATACCAGGTTGCGAGGTAGCAGCATCCTCCATCTCGTGGTCTTCAGCCTTGGCCGAGGTATCAGAAGTAGCAGCGCTGCGGTTCCAAAAGTCAGTTGATTGGCCCATGAGTCGACCAAGAACAAGTTCATGCAACAGGGAAAGCTCAAAACTACCATTACCCTGAGATAGTGGGGATCACCATCTTCATCTTCGGCAAGACGTTTGCGGGCTTCAACGGTACCACTCGAGATTGCTTCGGAGCCTTCTCAGTCGGCGCCGGGGAAGTGGTCCGAGGGCGCTTGGTCGACTGGGAAGCGGTTGCGACCCCCTTACCCCGCTCAGTCGCTGGATCATGGGCAAGCTTCGAGCGTCTTTCCGTGCGGGGAGGTGCAACTTCCTCCTCCTCCTCCTCTTCTTCCTCCTCACCAGAGTCGTCACCCTCATCGTCGTCGTCAGCATCCGAATCCCACTCCTCCGGGCTTTCGCCCCCGCTTCCTTCCCCCTCCTCAGTCGGCGTCTGCGCCCCATTGGGAATCAAGTACAATTCAGTGGTGGCCTGTCAGATAAGCAACAAAGCAAAATGAAGATCACTCGATCAATTCACAGCAAAGCAGAATGGATAAAACAAATTCACACTCGGAGATAAGCGGCCATACCTTGTCCGGCGTATAGGTACAGTCGAGTGGCGGGATCCTCCTCGCCCCTCGAGGGTTGTCCTTGTTCCCTGTGATGGCGGCCACCCACCTCTCCAGCGTGGCGTCGTCGACTGCCTCTGGATGGACCCGAGTGGTGTCTTCAGTACCGCAGTACAGCCACATCGGGTGGCCTCGGTACTGGAGCGGTTGGATACGCCGCCTAAGGAAGACTTCCAGAAGATCCATGCCCGTCACTCCGTCCCGAACAAGTTGGACCACGCGCTCCACCAACATTTTTACCTCGGCTTTCTCCTCAGGAAGCACCTTCAGAGAAGACGGTTTGTCCACTCGGACCATGGAGAACGGAGGGAGACCAGTCGACTGCCCCGGTGTCGACTCGTCTTGGCAGTAGAACCAAGTCGACTGCCACCCTCTGACCGACTCAGGAAGGGTCATGGCCGGGAAAGTGCTCTTATTCCTCAACTGAATCCCAAGACCCCCGCACATCTGTATGACCTTGGTCCTCTCATCACCCGGACTCACCTTTTTTACTGTCTGCGACCGATAGGTGAATATGTGCTTGAAGAGACCCCAGTGCGGTCGAGAACCCAGGAAGTTCTCGCACATGGACACAAAGGCAGCAAGATAGGCGATGGAATTGGGATTGAAATGGTGGAGTTGCGCCCCAAAGAAATTCAGAACCCATGGAAGAACACACTCGGCGGCAGAGAAAAACCACGATCTACGTGAGTGGCTAAGAGAACGCACTCACCCTCCTGCGGCTGCGGTTGACACTCGGACCCCGGGAGCCTCGCTGACCCGTGGGGGATCAGTCCCTCATCGGCCAGGTCGTCGAGGTCCTTCCCGGTGATGGTCGAGCGGATCCAATCCCCTTGGACCCAACCCTTCGGCAGGCGGGACCTCGACGAAGATCCACCCCGACTAGACGGTCTCCCCTTCGCTTGCCCCATCGCCGTCGCCTTCTTCGCGCGCTCTAGAGCCGCTGTCTTCTTCTTCACCATTGTCGCCGGTGAAGCGCTCGAGAGGTGGATAAGGTGGAGGTAGGAGCGGGCGCCGTGGGCAGAGGCAGAGAGGGAAGAGAGGAAAATGGGGAGGCACTGTTCAAAAACTCTTCCCCGACGCTTTATATAAGTGCACTTCCGAGTGGCTGACGAGTGGGTCCGAGCAGATCTGTCACATCCCGAAACAGTCACACACGTACGATACGTGGCGAAAAAGGTGGCGCAGAAATCGAGGCGTCCATGCCTTATCCCGCCCGATTGCCGCGGATCGCCCCGCTTCGCGCGCTTCCCAAATTTCAGATCCCGCAAAATCCGCTAACAGCAGATCAATCTGTCAGACGATATCCTTCCCGCGATCCGTCGCTCGAAAGTTCACCGGAGTTCAAAAGTTCACTCGACAAAAGATAAGAATGGATCAAGGCGACTGATGTAAAAGTCGACGCCAACGCTGAAAGAAGAATCGTCGATCCAAGATACGACACGATCAAAGTACAGTAAATAAGTCGGAGAAAATCGTCAACTCCTTCCTCACTCGAACCTCGATCCAATCGGGGGCTAATGATGAGGTTATGTACCTAGGGTAGGGTCATGGACCTATCTAGGATACCATGCCCAAGGACATCATCATACGAAGCTACCTTCCAGTCGACTAAGAGAAGCTCCACTCGACCAAGGGAGACTCCACTCGACCGGCTAGAAGACATTCGACCATGAAGATGCACTCGACCATCAGAAGTTCAGGATCTACTCTGCATCCAAACGGTCTGTAATTGAATAGTCTTAATGGTCATGATGACACTTTATGTAGGGCGTTACCAGTAACGCCCAGCCTTAATGTACTTTAACCCCCCTCTACGTGGGCTGGCTGGGGTCCTGGCGTCCTCTATATAAGCCACCCCCCTCCACTGGCGACGCACTCCAACAAGGAAGGGGGGGAGTCCTACTCCCGGTGGGAGGAGGACTCCTCCTGGCGCGCCCCTCCTGGGCGGTCGACCCCTTCCCCCTGGATCCTTTATATACGGGGGCAGGGGGTACCTCTAGACACAACAACAATTGATCCCTTGGATCTCTTAGCCGTGTGCGGTGCCCCCCTCCACCATAGTCCACCTCGATAATATCGTAGCGGTGCTTAGGCGAAGCCCTGTGACGGTAGAACATCAAGATCATCACCACGCCATCGTGCTGACGGAACTCTCCCTCGACACTTGGCTGGATTGGAATTCGAGGGACGTCATCGAGCTGAACGTGTGATATAACTCGGAGGTGCCATAGTTTCGGTGCTTGATCGGTCGGGCTGTGAAGACGTACGACTACATCAACCGCGTTGTGCTAACGGTTCCACTTTCGGTCTACGAGAGTACGTGGACAACACTCTCCCCTCTCGTTGCTATGCATCACCATGATCTTGCGTGTGCATCGGAAAATTTTGAAATTACTACGTTACCCAACAGGTGCAGTTCCAAGTAGAGCGTCGTGGCAGGATCTACGTGTGAAGCGGAGTACATAACTGCTTCGGAAGCAGCAAATGAAGGAGTCTGGATGAAGGAGTTCATATCCGATCTAGGTGTTATACCTAGTGCACCGGGTCCAATGAAAATCTTTTGTGACAATACTGGTGTAATTGCTTTGGCAAAGGAATCCAGATTTCACAAGAGAACCAAACACATCAAGAGATGCTTCAATTCCATCCGTCATCAAGTGTCGGAGGGAGACATAGATATTTGCAAGATACATACGGATTTGAATGTTGCAGACCCATTGACTAAGCCTCTTCCATGAGCAAAACATGATCAACACCAAGACTCCATGGGTGCTAGAATCATTTCTGTGTAATCTAGATTATTGACTCTAGTGCAAATGGGAGACTGAAGGAAATATGCCCTAGAGGCAATAATAAAGTTGTTATTTATATTTCCTTATATCATGATACATGTTTATTATTCATGCTAGAATTGTATTAACCGGAAACTTAGTATATTTGTGAATACATAGACAAAACATAGTGTCCCTAGTATGCCTCTATTTGACTAGCTCGTTAATCAAAGATGGTTATATTTCCTAACCATAGACATGTGTTGTCATTTGATGTACGTGATCACATCATTAGGAGAATTATGTGATGGACAAGACCCATCCGTTAGCTTAGCATTATGATAGTTATAGTTTCATTGCTACTGCTTTCTTCATGACTTATACATGTTCCTCAGACTATGAGATTATGCAACTCCCAAATATCGGAGGAACACCTTATGTGCTATCAAATGTCACAATGTAATTGGGTGATTATAAAGATGCTCTATAGGTATCTCTGAAGGTGTATGTTGGGTTGTCATAGATCAAGATTAGGATTTGTCACTCCGTGTTTTGGAGAAGTATCTCTGGGCCCTCTCGGTAATGCTCATCACTATAAGCCTTGCAAGCAATGTGACTAATGAGTTAGTTGTGGAATGAAGCATTACAGAACGAGTAAAGAGACTTGCCGGTAATGAGATTGAACTACGTATGACGATACCGCCGATCGAATCTCGGGCAAGTAACATACCGATGACAAAGGGAACAACGTGCGTTGTTATGCGGTTTGACCGATAAAGATCTTTGTAGAATATGTAGGAGCCAATATGAGCATCCAGGTTCCGCTATTGGTTATTGATCGGAGATGTATCTCGATCATGTCTACATAGTTCTTGAACCCGTAGGGTCCGCACGCTTAACGTTCGATGATGATTTGTATTATGAGTTATGTGTTTTTGATGACCGAAGTTTATTCGGAGTCCCGGATGAGATCATGGATGTGACGAGGAGTCTCGAAATGGTCCATATATAAAGATTGATATATTGGACGGCTATGTTTGAACACCGGAAAGGTTTCGGATGAGTTCGGGCATTTTTCGGGGAACCGAGGGGTTACTGAAACCCCCCGGGGAAGTTATGGGCCTAGATGGGACATAAGGGAGTAGGAGAGGTAAGGCCACAAGGTGGTGTGCGCCCCTCTCCTTAGCAGTCTGAATTGGGATAGGGAGAGGGGGCGTGGCCCCCTCTTTCCTTTCCCTCACCCTTTCCTTCCCTCCTTCCCCCTCTTAGATTAGGAAAAAGGGGGGGGGGGGGGCGAATCCTACTAGGTTTGGAGTCCTAGTAGGACTCCCCCCCTTGGCGTGCCTTCCCTTGGCCGGCCTCCTCCTCCTCCCTCCTTTATATACGGAGGCAGGGGGCACCCCCAAAGCACAACAGTTGTTCTCTTAGCCATGTGCGGTGCCCCCGTCCACAATTCAACACCTCAGTCATATCGTTGTAGTGCTTAGGCGAAGCCCTGCGCCGCAACACCGTCGCCACGCCGTCGTGCTGACGGAACTCTCCCTCATCCTCAACTAGATCAAGAGCTCGAGGGACGTCATCGTGCTGAACGTGTGCTGAACACGGAGGTGCCGTACGTTAGGTACTTGGATTGGTTGGATCGTGAAGACGTTCGACTACATCAACTGCGTTATTAAACGCTTCCGCTTTTGGTCTACGAGGGTACGTGGACACACTCTCCCATCCCATTGCTATGAATTAGATAGATCTTGCGTGATCGTAGGAATTGTTTTGAATTACTACGCCCCAACACAAGGGGGGAGGGAGCGCCGGCCCGAGCCCTCTCCAAGGAGGGGGCGGTGGCCCTAGGGGGGTGGCTTGCCCCCCAAGCCAAGGGGGCGCCCCCATCTAGGGTTCCCACCAACCCTAGGCGCATGGGCCTAGGTGGGGAAGCGGCGCCCAACCCATCAGGGGCTGGTGTGTCCCATTTGCTGCCCATGTGGCCCTTTGAGGCAGGTGGACCCCCGGAACTCTTTTGGCACTCTGGTACAATACTGACAAAACCCGAAATCTTTCCGGTGGCCCAAATAAGACTTCCCATATATAAATCTTTATCTCCAGACCATTCTAAAACTCCACGTGACATCCGAGATCTCATCCAGGACTCCTAACAACTTTCGTTCACTAATGCTAATATCCCAATACTACTCTAGCGTCATCGAACGTTAAGCATGCAACCCTACGGGTTCGAGAATCATGTAGACATGACCAAGACACCTATCATGTTGATAAACAATAGCGGGACCTGGATGCCCATATGGTTCCTACATATTCCACGAAGATCTTTATCGGTTGAACCACGATGTCAAGGATTCAATCAATCCCGTCTGCAATTCCCTTTGTCCGCCGATATGTTACTTGCCCGAGATTCGATCGTCGGTATCTCCATACTGAAGGAAATATGCCCTAGAGGCAATAATAAATTTGTTATTTTATATTATATTTCTTTATTAATGATAAAGGTTTATTATTCATGCTAGAATTGTATTGATCGGAAACTTAAATACATGTGTGAATACATAAACAAATATCATGTCCCTAGTAAGCCTCTACTAGACTAGCTCGTTGATCAAAGATGGTTAAGGTTTCCTAACCATAGACATGTGTTGTCATTTGATAACGGGATCACATCATTAGGAGAATGATGTGATGGACAAGACTCATCCGTTAGCTTAGCATAATGATCGTTCAGTTTATTGCTATTGCTTTCTTCATGTCAAATACATATTCCTTTGACTATGAGATTATGCAACTCCCGGATACCGGAGGAATACCTTGTGTGCTATCATACATCACAACATAACTGGGTGATTATAAAGATGCTCTACAGGTATCTCCGAAGGTGTTTGTTGAGTTGGCATAGATCAAAATTAGGATTTGTCACTCCGAGTATTGGAGAGGTATCTCTGGGCCCTCTCGGTAATACACATCATAAGCTTGCAAGCAAATGACTAAGGAGTTAGTCACAAGGTGATGTATTACGGAACGAGTAAAGAGACTTGGCGGTAACGAGATTAAACTAGGTATGAAGATACCGACGATCGAATCTCGGGCAAGTAACATAATGATGGACAAAGGGAATTTCGTATGTTGTCATAACGGTTCGACCGATAAAGATCTTCGTAGAATATGTTGGAGCCAATATGGGCATCTAGGCTCCTCTATTGGTTATTGACCGGAGAGGTGTCTTGGTCATGTCTACATAGTTCTCGAACCCGTAGGGTCCGCACGCTTAACGTTCGTTGACGATATAATGTTATATGAGTTATATGTTTTGGTGACCGAATGTTGTTCGGAGTCCCGGATGAGATCACGGACATGACGAGGAGTCTTGAAATGGCCGAGCGGTAAATATTGATATAGGACGATGTTATTTGAACACCAGAAGTGTTTCGGGACGTACTGGGAAGGAATCGGATCACCGGAAGGGGTTCCAGGCACCCCCGACAAGTTATGGGCCTTGTGGGCCAAAAGAGGGGACAGACCAGCCCACAAGGGGGCTGGTGCGCCTCCTCCCTTGTTTGGCCAGCCCTAGGGAAGGAAAAGGGCGAGGGCTAGCCCCTCCTGCCTTTCCCTCTCATGGGAGAAAAGAAAGGGGGGGACCCTCCCCTGCCTTTCCCCTCACTCTAAATAAGGAAAGGGGGGCACAACTTGGGAGGGCCCCAAGTAGGATTCCTCCTACTTGGGCGCCTCCTTTGGCTGCTCCTCCCTCCCTCCCACCTATATATATGTGGGGAGGGGGCGCCACACAAGAACACAACATTGTCTTAGCCGTGTGCGGCGCCCCCATCCATCCTTTACTCTCTCGGTCATATTTTCGTAGTGCTTAGGTGACACCCTGCGGAGATCACATCACCATCACCGTCACCATGGCGTCGTGCTGTTGGAACTTATCTACTACCTCGCCGTCTTGATGGATCAAGAAGGTGGAGGACGTCACCGAGCTAAACGTGTGCAGAACGCGAAGGTGTCGTGCATTCGGTACTAGATCAGTTGGAGCGCGAAGAAAGTTCGACTACATCAACCGCGTTGTGAAACGCTTCCTTTTACAGTCGACGAGGGTACGTAGACATACTCTCCCCCTCGTTGCTATGCATCTTCATGGATAGATCATTGTGTGTGCGTAGAATTTTTTGTTTTTCATGCAACGTTCCCCAACATATACCTAGTTCAATCTCGTTACCGGCAAGTCTCTTTATTCGTTCGTAATACAAGATCGCGTGACTAAACTCATTAGTCACATGAAACTTCTTGTGATGTTGTATTACCGTGAGGGCCCAGAGATGTTTCTCCGTCACGCGGAGTGACAAATCGCAGTCTCGATCGTACAACTCAACAGACACCTTCGAAGATTCCTGTAGAGAACCTTTATGATCACCCAGTTATGAAGTGACGTTTGATAGCACACAATCTATTCCTCCGGTGTATGGGAGTGACACAATCTCATGGTCTAAGGAATATAAACTTGACATGAAGAAAGTTGTAGCAAATAACTAAGTGATACGATCTGATGCTAAGCATGCCGTTGGCTCTGACTAGCATATCATTCTCCTAATGAAGTGATCCCGTATGACTAGCACATCATTCTCCTAATAATGTGATCCCGTTATCAAATGACAACTCATGTATATAGTTAGGAAATCTTAACCATTTTTTATCAACAAGCTAGTCTAGTAGAGGCCTACTAGAGACACAGTGTTGTTTATGTATTCACACATATATTTAAGTTTCCGGTCAATACAATTGTAGCATGAATAATAAACATTTATCATGAATAATGAAATATGAAAATATCCAATTTATTATTACCTCTAGGGCATATTTCCAACAAGTTCAGGATGAATATGGTGTGGCTCCACCCGTATCCATACCTTGCGGGTACCATCCTAGATCGATCCCTCATTGTAGCCTCGATGCTAGAGGTGCCTTGATGCGAGATATAGTACTCGCGTGTTACGTGATGGCTTCCCGGTCAGATCTCCAGCCCGCTCGGCTTGAAATCGCCTCACTGACGCGTTCAGGACTGACGGGAGCACTACGCCACCTCGAGGCCTTGGATCCTTTCTGTTTTTTCCCTGTATTTGTTTATCATTTTCCCGTTCCTTCCTTTTATTTATTTTGTGCAGAACATTTCTTCCTTTTACTAAAGTTTAAACATTTTTCTTTAAACGCACGGTTATTTTGAAAATGATTGAACACTTTATAAATAATATAAGAACAACTTTTCTACAATTATTTTTTTAAAGTATGCAAAAAAAATTATAATTACAATAACATTGTTAAAATGCGTGATCACTTTTTAGAATTACATACGCATTTTTAAAAACACAGATATTTTTGAAAGCTGCACAATTATTTTGTGGGAACGTATGATTACTTTTAAAGTACATGGTCATTTTTTAGAACACGACTCATTTCTTAAATTAAATATTTTCAATGAAGTAAACTTATTTTCAAAATTACATAGTATTGGAACCATTTACTTTTGGAAAACATTGTGTACAATGGCTGCATCCCTATTGCTATAAGCAATACATAGCACGCTCAACCTAAATAAAGTTACCCACTAAAAAGGGCAATTAGGAGAAGAAGAGTTTTGTCGGGGTTTCTCCTCAAGTCCTGATTTTTTTTGAGGGCTTCCTCAAGTCCTGATACTCGAGTACCTGGGAGAGGGGGGTGGGGGGGGGGGGGGGGGGGGGGGGTGCACCCCTGTTTTTCGCTCTAAGAGAACATAGGGGAAGCCTGGCGTCGGGAGAAGCCCTGGATGGCCTGCTTTCTTTGCTCGAGGGATAGATTATGTGGCCCATATAGTAATCGGCAGCCCAATCCAAGAACATCCTCTTCTGCCTACTGCAAGGGCACTTGACAGATTTTGGTGACATTTGTGCAAAAAATTGTGGTTTTACTCCCACCTTTTCATTTTACTTCACATATAAGATTTGCCTAAAGTTAGACTTCATAAAGTTGGACCATGTTTATAGGAAAAACTATCAACATTCACAATGCCAAATGAATATTATTAGATGCATGATGGAATTAATTTTCACATATATAACTTTAATATTGTAGATATTGATTTTTTTGACAAATTTGGTCAAAAATTTTGAAGATTGACTCCAGACAAATCTTATACGTTGAGTAGAAAAACCGGAGGGAGTATTTGCACTCATCAGGCGCATCTAATTAACTACATTTAACCTGGAGGATGGACATCTAAAAAAATCCGAGCTGAAGCAAATTTGTTACAACCGCCTTTTGCTTGTTAGTTTTGCTTTATAAGAACACGATCTGTCAAAAATACACCTTGGAACGTGGTGCACATGTACCCGAACATAGTTTGTACTTGCAATTTTTATCTTTTTGCCAACAATTTCACATAAGTCATTTTGTCTTAAAACTTGCACGTGAGTAACACAGCTGACAATGCTTGTTCTGTATTTTTTTTACTATTTTTAAATTGTGTTTTTGCCTAACCAGGAGTCCCAGCTTCCCAAAATCCACACCGCATGATCCTTTACCTATATGTTTTCTCCAATCATTAAGGTTGGAAAAAAAATTTGGTGCATCGGTGCTTGTGATGCTACCAGTGCACCGGACCTCCGTAGCACATTTTAAAATGTTCTAAAAAGTGTGAAAAAAATGAGCTCATTTATATGTCATCAATGTTTGTTGTCAAGGACACAGTGGTGTTTCCTTGCAGACCGGGGTTCACCTCCCGTCGGGAGCGAGTTTCCGTGATCTCACCTGGGTGGGCTTTTGCTATAAAAATATGTCATGAATAATAGTGCCCATGGATCTCATTTTGTTGTCGCAAAATTTTAAACATTGCTCGAGGTACAAAGATAACAAATTACCGTATAGTATGCAACATAAGTTGGACTTTAGATTTGACCAATTATCACACTAATGTCAGATTTATCATTTTTGTATCTCGAATAATATTTGATTTAAAATTTTGCGACAACAAGCATGTATTTTGTGAATGTGCTCAATTTCTTATGTATATTTTTTGGAACATTTCGAAATGTGCCCACAAGCACTGGTGCACTGGATACGATCCGATGTCGATCTACCGGGTCAGCAGGCACAGACGAGATGTACTCAACTCCAGCGATTATCTTGCACCGGAACATATGACGACTCTAATCGCATACACCTGGTCCCATAGACCCAATCACGTGCATGCATGCAGAGCGTGCATGGCTGCATCCGTCCCAATCTCCGGTGAGCAAAAAAGAGAAAAAGGCAAACAAAAAAAGTAGGAAGAGATCACAGCACCACAAGCGCAGTAGCAGCAGTAGCAGCTAGTGCTTGACGGGCTTCTCCATGTCTCCGCGCCAGTCCAAGCCGGTTCACATGCATTTGTTCTCTTCCATTGTAGCCTCTGCCTCTAGCCTCCCTCCCCTCTCCCCCAACCTCATCCCCATTGCTTGCTAGCCAGCAAGCTACCTGATCTCGTGGCGGCAATGGCGAGGAACTGCAGAGCTCCCGCCGCAGCGTTCATGGCGCCGCTGCTGGTGGCGGCGGCGGTGGTGGTGTCGTTCTTGGGCGGCGGGGCGGAGGCCAGGAAGTCGAGCAACATCACGGTGGTCGGCTCCGTCTACTGCGACGCCTGCTCCAACAACACCTTCTCCAAGCACAGCTTCTTCCTCAAAGGTGAGAGTGAAACACACGGCATGCTCTTTCCGGTTACCATTCCTTTTCAACGCCGTCTTGATCTGCATTGCACATTTGCACTCCGTGGTGTAGTTTGCTCTGGAACGCAGTGTGTGCTTGTTGCTTAATCAGGCGTGCACTTCTACATTGACTGGCTCCTTCTTTGCTGCATTTCTTCTGCAGCAGATTTGTCAATCACAAGGGTGCGAATCTCTTGCTCAATGCAGAGAGCTACGTTGCCTATTTGTTGTACCCTTTTATTGGTTTTTATTAATTTGCTGGGAATTGATAAGTAGGCGCAACAAGTTGCTTTGGCGTAAAAGTGCATTTTTCACTCAAGTCTGAACTCACTGAGGAGACTCGGCTAAAGAGCAAAAGAAAGATATGAACTGAGTAGATATTGAGCACACTTTTAACCTGCATTGTACTTACACGTTTACTGGAGGAAGTAGTTCTTGGCTGCATGTTGTTAACAGATTTGTTAATTACAAGGGTTGCGAATCAAGTGGCACATGCATGTCACCAAAAATGTTCATAGGTCCCCATTGTATTTCGGGATAAATTTTGACCATAGATTGAACTAACAAAATATTCATACATGTCACCAAAAATTATATTATTGAAAAGTATGTTCAAATACGAATCCAACGACATGCATTAACATTTTGTTAGTTAAATTTTTGATCAAATTTTGACACAAACTACAAGGGGACCTATAAACCAGGACGGAGGTAGTACTATCTTAAAAGAAGTACTAGCTCTGTAAGCTTTTATAAGACGGTTTAGATTTGTGATCTAAAATCGGAAACGTATTATAAAAGTTTACAGAGGGAGCAGTAACTATTTTGTACTCTCACCTCTTTCTTAGAGTTTTACTGAGCAGTTCTTAAGAAAAATAATACTACTGAACATGCCCGGTTGCTTCAGAGTTTTAGTAGTCCTCTGCCTGCGGCGTCGTTCTACTCTCAACTCTGACCATGTATTGGCACTAGAATGTTACGAGTGATATGAATCCAAGAGGCATTAGGCATACTGTTTTGACTGGACAGAATAACAATCCAGAACTCAAAAACGATGATCAGCACAGGCATTTGCATGCCTGTGGTCTGAACAATGTTGCCCCTGCTCATGCTCTTGCTCTGCCACTCTGAGTTGCTACCTAAACTTTTACTGTAGGTGGGTTCAATCGTTTGCAATGAGCTCTGAACCAGATTAACCGTGTGAATTGCACTGTTTTCTGTTTTCTGTTTTTCTCGTCAACAGAAGAGCTCAGGCTCTGAATTTATCCAGCACTAACAGTAGCAGGTGCTGTACGTGGTCTGATGTCAATGTGATGCAGGGGCTCGGGTGCTGATCCAGTGCAACTTCAAGGTGAACTCCAGCGCGGCGCCGGAGGAGATCTCGCTGGAGGCGGAGCGCACCACGGACCAGCACGGCGTGTACAAGTTGGACGTGCCCCCCGTGGACGGCTTCGAGTGCCGGGAGGGCCACGAGCTCCGGTCGGCGTGCCGCGCCACGCTCGTCCGGAGCTCATCGGCCGCCTGCAACGTCCCGGGCCTCCGCGGCTCCACGCAGCACATCGCGCTCCGGGGCCCCCGCGGCGCCGCCGCCTGCTTCCTCAACCTCAACGCGCTCAACTTCCGCCCTGCCAAGCGGGACCGTAAGCTCTGCCACGGCGGCGGCAGCAATGCGTTCGGGTCGTCGCTCTTCTTCTGGCCGTTCCTGCCGCTCTTCTGGCCGCCGCCGCTCCACGTGCCGGAGTGGCTGGTGCCGTTCCTGCGCCCGCCCTTCCTGCCTTTCCCGCTCTACCAGCCGGCGCCGGTGTCATCGTCGGCGCCGCCCCCGTTCGAACGTTTCCCGCCACCACAACGAACGGCCGCTCGGCCGTAAACCCGCCGGCCGGCTTCAGAACCTCAGGAGAAGCTTGACAAGGCACGGGATTTCAGCCTTCTTGCCAAGATCAATGTTAGATTTTTCATTTCTTGCTTGACTGCTTGTCATGCATGCTAGGTGTTCGTTCGTTGCCATTGTCCACTGGCATGCTGTTCGTCGACCTGATGAATGAATTCATGTGGTACTAATTCGTAGGCATGATCACTATTAGCCTTCTCGATTTTCTTTTCAGTTGCCCAATTTGCATGTGGCACGATGGGATACGTGCACACATGTCTGTAACCGATTGCTGGAGATAGAGCTGATCAGAATCGCTGCTTTGTCGCTTCTGTCGGCTCCTAGCAACACAGCCGCTAGTAGGATTTTGTCAAGCACGCTGCAAGCTCAAACTTTTTCTTCTGCAAACAAAGGCCAGCTTTGCGTGTATCTTTTAGCATGATCCAAGTAGATATTTTTCAGATGAAAACTGAATCTGTGGATACTCCTACTCCCTCCGTCCGAAAATACTTGTCATCAAAATGGATAAAAAGGGATATATCTAGAACTAAAATACGTCTAGATACATCTTCTTTTATTCATTTTGATGACAAGTATATCTGGACGGAGGGAGTACAAAGGAAGACAGCACGAAGAGACGACTTGGGGTCAGTCAGTTTCATGTCGACATTAGCTCCCTGAATATCTCCTCGTTGGCCAAGAAAATTCATTCTCTAAGATCACTCCCATGTAATCTTTTGTGATGTGTTTGTTGGTATCCGATGAATTGTGGGTTTATGATCAGATTATCTATTGAATTTATATGAGTTTCTTGAGCCTTCTTTGCTGCGTAATTTTATAGTTTTGTATTTCTTTTCGATCTATCCGTCTACTTTGGCCAAGTTAGATTGATTTTTCTTCATGGGAGAAGTGCTTTGTGGTAGATTCAATTTTGCGGTGATCCTGTCCAGTGCCAGAAAGGATAAGGGCACGTATTGTATTGTTGCTACTAAAAATAAAACGACAGGGTTCTGTCATATTGATTGATCTTATTCTGTCTACACTGTGTCATCTTGCGTAATATTTTACTCTGTTTGTATGAACTTGATACTTTGAGATGCATGCTGGATAGCGGTCTTGGGTGGAGTAATAGTAGTAGATGCAGTTGAATTAACAGTTTACTTGTCGCAGACGTAATGCATGTGTATTGATTATGCCATGGATGGTCATCATAAATATGCGCAACTCTGTCAATTGCCCAATAGTAATTTGTTTACCCATCGCTACATTGCTTTCGAGAGAGATGCCACTAGTGAACCTATGGCCTTCGTGTCCATTCTCAATTAATTTGAAAGTTTTACCATTGCCAATTATTTGCTATCATTATCGCTATTTCCTTTTAACCTTGTAACTGACAAGAACAAGGGTAGTGACGACCCCCTTGCCTTTGTTGGGTGCAAGCAATTATTTTGTTTGTTTGCAGGTGCTGCTAAAGTTGTTTGTGTGTTGTCTTCTACTGGTTCGCTAAATCTTGGTTCTTAACTAAGAGAAATACTATCTGCTATTATACTGCATCACCCTTCTTCTTCGGGGAAATCCAACAACTCCAGCACGAATAGCAATTACCCTTAAAGAAGAAATAAAATAAAATAGAAGCTAATTTTTTTTAAATAAGGAAGTTTCATAAGGAAGAATGATTCAGTGGCATACCCTAAAAAGAAAGAAAATGAAAATAAATAAAAAGTGTTATAAGAAAGAATGAATTAGTAACATTGGCACTACACTTAAAAAAGAAAAAGAAAATGGAAAATAAACTAAACAAAATAAAAGCAGGATAATGTATGCCCACGGTGCAATGTACGGACAATTAGATAGTAAGTATATAATAGTGCAATTTTCACAAAAAGATGTTCCCTTAAAGGGACTTAATTAGTGACATTTGAATTACGATTAAAGAAGAAAGACAATGAAATAAAATAACAATTCAATATACTAAAGTTTTCTAAGAAAAATGAATTAGTGGCTTTGGTATTAACCTTTAAGCACAAAGAAAATGAAACAAAAACAATATTTTTTCAAAAAAAATATGAGGTTTTATAAGGAAAAATGAATTAGTGGAATTGATATTAACCTTTGTTAAAAAACAATATCAAATAATTACTAAAATAAAATAAAACATGACATTTTCTATGAATAAATGAATTAGTGGCATTGGTATTACCTTTTAAAGAAGAAAGAAAATGAAATAAGACTAAAACAAAATCCAAATAATAAAGTTTTTCTAAGACAGAATGAACTTGAGCTTTGGTATTAACCTTGAAGAAGAAAAAAAACAAAAAGATTAGAATAATGAACTTTTCAAAGAAAGAAAGAATTAGTGAAATTTGGTACTACTCACTAAAAATCAAGAAAATGAAAAAATAAAATAAATAATGACAAAATTTGCACACAATTTTACTAATAATTGCGCTTTTTTATAATATGAAAGAATAAGAAATATAATAGTGAAATTTCAGAAAAAAGAAATTTACTAACAAAGAGTGACTAAGTGGCATTGGCATTAAAGAAGATATAAAATTAAGCAAGATCAATAGAATAAAGTTTTCTAAGAAAGAAATACCGAATTAGTGGCTTTGGTATTAATCTTTAAGAAGGAAATAAAATAAAATAAATACTGAAACAAAACAAAATAATGAAGTTTTCTAACGAAGAATGAATTAATGGCACTAGTATTACCCTTTAAGAAGAAAGAAAATAAAAAAACTAAATCAAATAATGGAACAATTTGCATCGAGTATACAAAAAATTTGTGCTTTTTTCAAATATGTAGAAGTAAACATATAATAGTGAAATTTACACAAAACTAATTTCCTTAGAATGAATGAATTAGAGGCATCGTGTTACCCTTAAAATGGAAATAAAATAAAATTAAAATAATGAAGTTTTATAAGAAAGAGGTAATATCATTGGGAGTCATAGAACTTGCATTGCATGTTGAGTTTGGTGCTAGAACTTTAAAAATACGGTTTCGTGGTCACTTAACTTGACTCAAGCGTGCACATACGGTCACATCACGCCTATGCGAGCGTATTCATGTGCATGGCCCCACTTGTCAGTGAGTGGTTGCAACCGCGCAACATTTTTTTTTACACAAAACACATAATCCCGAGCACATTTATGCAAACTGTTTTTACAGTTGGTAGTCTAGTCTAGCCAATACGACCTTCAAGACCTGATGCCTAATACGGATAAGAAACATGTATGTACAAAATGAGTTCTCACGTGGAGTTTGAATGGCTGTGGGTATTGCGGTCCATTTTGCGTGCGTACTTCTTTTAAGATATTTGTAAAACGTATAGAATAAATTTAGGTTCAAAAATTTGTGTGTTAAAAAATTATACATTCAAATGATGATCAATAAATAAAAACAAGTAAATATAAACCTGTGTATTATATATAATATTTAGTAAAACATAATTAATAAAATATTTAAGGTATTTGTGAAACTTAAGTAATAAAATTGTATTCAAATATTTATATGTTAAAAATACTCTCTCTGTCCCAGAATAAGTGTCTCAACTCTATACTAACTTTAGTGCAAAGTTGTACTAAAGTCGAGACACTTATTTTGAGATGGAGGGAGTACTATACATAAAAATAATCATTAGTAAACAAAAACATTTAAATATAAACATGTGTATTATAAAAAATATATTCAGTTAACAGACATTGAAAATGTTTATTAAATAAATATATTTTATGAATCTAAAAACTATATAGACTTGTGTATTATATTTAAATTATATGAAATGATGAGTACATACATGAACTAAATATTTATGAACTTCACATGTGTATAATTTTTACTCATGACTTACATTCAAAAATATTATATAATTTATATATTAGCCATGACTAAATATTCATATTTTAAATTAGACAAACATTGAACTATAAAAATGTGCATATAAAAGATAATAATTTTAAATTATATATTTAAAGCCAAATATGTAATACGCACATTTACAAAACACACATCTTTATATTATACTTAGGTGCATAAAATATTTACTAAATATTTAATATATAATACACAGGTTTGTATTTAAAAGTTTTTACTATTAATCATTGTGTATATATATGTAATTTTTAACACACAAAAATTTGAACATAATTATTACCTATGATTTACTAAATATATTTTTATAATACATTGGTTTATACTTAACTATTTTTATTTACTAATCATCGTATGTACAAATATTTGAACATAACTTTATTACTTATTTATACAAATATATTAAAAAATAGATCGTGCGTAATGGGCCGCATTATCCGCAGCTCCACATGCATCCTAGTTTAGTACATATTGATTTTTGATGTTAATTTTTGCACATATGTGCAGTAGTGTGGCCGTGTTTTCTGTAAATAAAATAATAGTAGGCGGTTTTGTGCAAAAATGTGTCGTGGTTGTTAACTTTTTCTACAAACAACAAAATAGGAGAGTGTTTTGTATAAAAACAAATATGACACCCCCAGCGCCATCACTCACTGGCTAATGGGCCATACACATGGATGCGCCCGCATACGCATATTGTTACCGTATCTGCACGCTTTAGTCAAGTTAGGTGACCTCAAATCCGTATTTTTGAAGTTCTAGCACCAAACCGAGCATGTGATGCAAGTTCTGTGACTCCTGGTGGTATTACCTCTATAAGAAACAATGAATCAGTGGCATTATTCTTACCCTTTAAGATTTTTTTTATAAAAAAGCTTGCACAAAACTTTACACCAAAATTGCACTTTTTCACAATATGCAAAGAGTACTCACATAATAGTGCAAATTTTGCAAATATTTTATAGTATAAGTGTGTATACATTTATAATCATCCAACATCTCAAAATATACCCACAAAATAAAAAAAACTGACTAGTAAAGAAAAACAAAAGCAAAAAACAAATAAAAATAGTAAAACAGAAAGAACAAAGGGAGAGAGGGGAGGTCTAGATCGCACAAATAATGGCTTCAACCCATTAAGGAATTGACTGAGCCAAATATATGGTGAGTCGAAAACCCTTAGCCCGAAACAACTCATAGAACAGAACATGAAAAAAAAACACGAAACTCAAAGTAAAAATCAAGGGCCAAAAAAAAAATCGTTTGGCCAACAATCAATTGTTAGGCGACTTACATACAGTTAAAGTGATGCCAAAATACCTATGTCGTGAACTGAGCGCAACTCAGATGGTTAGGTTCCTTGTGGTGGAACCAGCCCACCAATGTCCTAGGCTTGGCACTTACCAACGATGTTCATTCGGTGGAAGGAGACATTCCAGTATGCGTGTGTGCCTTCATAGGGTGATTGTATGTGCGTGTATGTGGGCATCTGCGATTGTACCGCGTTTGAAAAAAATAGTTGTACCAAAAATACCCATGAAAAGAAAACCGACTAAAATATAAAAAAAAGCAAAAAAAAAAAGCAAAACACTAGAAAAAAACATGCAATATGCAATGGGTTTCAAATCCAATAGAAAAATCGACTTACTCCAGACCGGGGCAAGTAAAATTTCAGCCTAAGAAAAAAAAACAAATTACACCAGACAGGGCAAGTAAAAAATCCAGCCTAAGAAAAAATTGACTAGAAGTCAAAAATCAACCTAAGAAGCCATACAGCAGCACAAGAAAAATAAATGACTTAACAAAATTTTAAAATCCGTTTAGGAACTTGTGAGGTTTGTGGCCTCCTTCTCAGTCTCGCCAAAGTTGGGATTATCTTGTGTGGCCCTTTTCGGTGCTGGCTTCTCTGGGATGGTGATCTATCCAGTTTGCAGTTGTGGATGTCTTCCTAGCTAACTGTTGCTTCTATAAGCTTCTGTGTTTCAAAAGATTGCTCCGGTAAGACATGGGGCCGGTTTTATTTATTACTCCCTCTGGCTTAAAATGTAGTGTCAAAAAACGTCTTACATTTTGCTTCATCTGCCTTCCACCGTTCCGCAAAAGGAAATAAAAAAAGTAGGGAGAGCCAGCCGGGCATATAATGCTTAAGTAGAGATTTGCTTCATCTGCTCGTACATGAACAACGGAAAGTCTGAAGGACCAGTTGCCCAATTTGCATATGGCACCAAGGAATAGGCACCCACATGTCTGTAACCGATTGCTGGAGATGGAGCTGATCAGAATCGCCGCCTTGTCGCTTCCGTCGGATCCTAGCAACACAGCAGCTAGTGGGATTTTGTCAAGCACGCTGCAAGCTCAATGTTTTCTTTTGCAGACAGAGGCCAGCTTAGCGTGTATGCTGTTAGCATGATCCAAACCAGATATTTTTCAGATGGAGACTGAATCTGTGGATACTAATACAAAGGAAGACAACACGAAGATACGACATGGCATGGGGTCAGTCAGGTTCATGCCTGTCGACATTCGCTCCCTGAATATCCCTTCGTTGGCACTTGGCAAAGACAATTCAAAGTCCAGCAGGGCTCAAGCGAATCAGCTCGGGACACCACGCACACGTCTTGCACCCTTAATCAAATCTACACAAACCCTATCCACTAATACACAAACACTATCTACTAACACAAGTGTATATACTTGGTGCATTATTAGACCCAGGTGTCAAATCCCCAAACCGCCGATGACAGAGGCGCCCGCCCAATTGCAAGCACGAAGACCCCATCAAACAAAGCCTCCACGGTTTGGAGCGTTGCATGCACCGTTGCCAATGCTGACCTAAACAACGCCGCTTGTGGTTGGGGAGTTTGACACCTCAAAAACTAGCCCCAATCATGCAGCAAGCGGGAGGTCAGTCAGGGAGGGATTAACTAATCCGCAGCTAAATCTAATGCATTATTAGCCATATGACGCCACGCCATTGGCCCCCTCCTTCCTCCAGCTCCTACCCCTTCCAATCCAAGTCGACTATGATGGAATGATGTCGCACACGCTTCCACAATCCACGGTCGCAGCTAGCTCCTAGCCTAGTTTAACCTTCCGAGGCAGCCAAATCGCACTCTGGATCTTCAACTAACATACTAGTGCCTTCAGGTCGCTCTCACCGGCTTCGGATTTCAAATACAGCCTTTCAATCGACAGACCACGTCTTAGTCGACCCCTTCCCCACTATATAAACCATTCCACCCGTTTCCTCCCAACCTCCCAATTCCAAGCTTGCTACACATTCTTTGCAAATTTGCAACTAGCCATAGCCTGCAAGGTTTTGTGCACCATGGGCATGGCTGACAAGAGTTCGGTGGCCAGGAAGGCCGGGCTGATCACCAAGACGTTGGACCGGTGCCGGAGCACGACAATGAGGAACAAGCCAGCTGGGGGCTGTTTCTCGGTGTACGTCGGCGCGAATAGACAACGGTACGTGGTGCGGATGGAGTGCTTGAACCACCCGTTGTTCCAGGCGCTGCTGGAGGAGGCCGAGGAGGCGTTTGGGTACGCAGATGCAGGGCCCCTCGAGTTGCCCTGCAACACCGAGGCGTTCGCCAAGGTGCTAGAGAAGATCGGGGAGGAGAAGCAGATGGCGGCCCGGAGGAGGCATGTCCTCCCTAGGGCGAACTCCTATCGGTCGCTTGGCACTGGCTGGCCTATGGTTGTTGGCCGGTCGTAACATTTGCATTTGGATTGGATGATGCCGACTTCCGAGTTGATGAGCTCTGAGTTTCTGTTGAGCTTGCATCACTCATACTATCATGTACACAGTTGGAAGCAAACTTAGCTCCCAAGTATGGTATTGTAAACAACATCACCATATACTTGGCAATGTTAGATATTTTTCTTTCTTATTCTATTTTCTGTTTTTGTGAGAAGGCACTCTTAGATGTTAATGTGTATTCTCCTCCTAAGTTGTCGTAACTGTCCGCGGAAGTGTTATACGGATACATAGAATTTGTAAGTTTTCTGCCGACTATATATGGCGTAAGACCATAATTCCAAAGTAGAATAGCGCACTTCTATTCAACTCACACTGATTGCAAGTTGGAGCATTTGTGTTTCTACTGTGTTTTTTCAGAGAAAAGTGATTTAGATGAAACCATGCTAACTTTGATCAGCTATATTGTTTTTCTGAAGTTCATCTGCTACACAAATATCTACTGATTTGACATCCAATCAAATCCATTTACACACAGGATACATAGCCTCAACTCACATGGCTAATTTTCAGATCTAGAAAAAAGAATAGAAACATGTTTGTCGTGTAGACACATGTCGCACCAAAGGCAAAACTCGCTTATAGTTGTACTTTTCAACAAAGGAGCTTTTTATCGACACATAATACTGCCTTCATTCCCTTATACAAGGCCATTATGAAAAATACATTTTGCATCTATACAAGGCCACTAACAGTAACCGAGGCAAAATTTAATGATGTTTTCTCGTACTAGCAACTTGTTTAATACTTGCATGCATGTAGTCATAATGACACTGTGCTACTTCCTTCTCATTCCTTCCTTGCATGCATGCGGGGCGTATTAATGATCCCAGATAACAAGAAGAAAAGTTGGCTTGCAAAGTAGTCATTAAATTTTTACCTAGGTACCTGTAATTTGAGTTTGTGGCCTTGTATAAGGGAATGGAGGGAGTATCACATCTAAGAGAGTACAAGCACAGTGAGTACATGACTGGCCTCTGCATGACTAGAAGAAAAGAAGAGTGAATCAACCTGTGGTTAGATGGTTAGGAGGACAGTGGTATCCCCAGCTCACTAAAGTTCAAGTCCACATTATTTCAGTGGTATCACCACAGGCTCGCATTATTTCAGGATTTATTTCAGGCTTCCGGCAATGTTCGTTCAGTGGGAGGAGACATTCACGTCGACTGCTAGGTGCCTATGGTGACTTCGTAAAATCTCAAGATGCTATGCGGCCCAATATCTCAGGGGTGCTCGAGTAGGGTGTATGTGCGTGTGTTCATTGGGGTGAGTATATGTGAGCGACTTCGATTGTGTTGTGTTAAAAAGATAAAGAAAAGAATAGAAAAGGAAACTATCAACGCAAGACGAAGGACCCACTACAGTAACCGATCAACAACTACCACTGCCGTTGACAAGCTTCCGTACTACGAGATGGTTCCCCAATAGCATCACCTTCAGAAAGGAAATAATGCATGAACACCATTGTTGCCGGATCCCACCACATAGGCTAAATCATGGGTTTTCACCCCGGGAGAGGAAGTCCAAGCAAACTTGAGACAATATCTTCAACAAGAGAGAATAGACGACTACTGCAAGGTACAACTAGTGAAGGTTGGACCTAGGGTTTTCACCAAGAACTCGAGGAGCATCACCAAAGATGAAGTCTCTTGTGTTGCCGGCATGAACTTGCCAGAGAAGAAATCTTGCTCCAATACCTCGATCAACATGAAATCATGGATCAAGATAAACTGCACACATTGGGCATTTGTTGAGATGCTAGCTTTGCCATCGAAGACATCGAGCCTGCTAACACCTGCACCGATGTGGGGCACATTCCGACCATCACTAGAGCATGATGGATACCCGTTGGAGAGTATCTTTGGCCAAAATCAATTGTTAGAATTTTTTCTTCATTGCTTGACTGCTTGTCATGCATGCTAGGTGTTGCCGCGATTGGTCTGGTGTTCATTGACCTGATGAATGTATGCACATGGAATGATCGAGTTCGTAGTCAAAGATGATCATTGTTAGCCTGCCAGATTTCTTTTCTCTTCTCAGGGATTATCGATTTCTTTTAACATAATAGCACTAGAACGCAATGTCTGAAGGATCAGTTCAGTTGCCCAATTTGCACATGGCACGAAGAGATAGGTGCACACATTTATGTAACCAATTGCTAGAAATAGAGCTGATCAAAATCGCTGCCTTGTCACTTCAGGCGGATCCTAGCAACACAGCAGCTAGTAGGATTTTGTCAAGCACGCTGCAAGCTCAATATTTTTCTTCTGCAAGCAACGGCCAGCTTTTCCTTGCATACAGTATTGTATTATTTCAGCATGATCTAACTACTCCCTGAAGAACATGGAGTAGATTTTTTCAGATGGACAGTTAATCTGTGGACGCTAGGAAGAGAGCACAGAGATACAACATGGGGTCGGTCAGTTTCATGTCGACATTCGCTCGCTAAATTAATATCTCTTCAATGGCAAAGACAATTCAGAATCCAACAGGCGTCAAGCAAATCAGCTCGAGACACCACACACACGTCTTGCACCCTTGATCAAATCTACACAAAACACTATCCACTAATACACAAAACACTACCCACCAACAAGTATATACTTGGTGTATTATTAGACCCAGGTGTCAAATCGCCAAACTGGTAATGACAGACACAGGCGAGGTGCCCAATTGCAAGCACGGAGACCCCCATCAAACGAAGCCTCCACGGACACCGTCGGTTTGGAGCGTTGCATGGGCCGTTGCTAATGCTGACCTAAACAACGCTGCTTGTGGTTGGGGAGTCTGACACCTCAAAACTAACCCCCAATCATGCAGCTAGCAGAGGTAGAGGGTTTAACTAATCCGCGGCTAAATCTAATGCATTATTTGCCATGACGACATGCCCTTCGCTGGCTGGCCCCTCCTCCAGTTCCTACCCCCTCCAAGTCGACCAATGAGGTAGTGATGTCACACACGCTTCCACAATCCACAGTCGCGGCTAACTAGCTCCTCCCCTAGGTTAACCTTTCGAGGCTGCCAAATCCTACTCTGAATCTCTAACTGTAAGCTTATTATAAGCCATTCCACCCCATACTATATAAATCATTCCACCCCTTTCCTCCCAACCTCCCAAAGTCCCAATTCCAAGCTTGCTACACATTCTCTGCAAATTGCAACTAGCTATAGCTGAGAAGGGGTTTTGTGCACCATGGGCATGACTGAGAAGGGGTCGGCAGGGAAGAAGGCCGGGCTGATCACCAAGACGCTGGACCGGTGCCGGAGCACGACGGCGAGGAACAAGCCAGCGGAGGGATGCTTCTCGGTGTATGTCGGCGCAGACAGACAACGGTACGTGGTGCGGACGGAGTGCTTGAACCACACGTTGTTCCAGGCTCTGCTGGAGGAGGCCGAGGAGGCGTTTGGGTACGCCGACGCAGGGCCCCTCGAGTTGCCCTGCAACACTGAGGCGTTCACCAGGGTGCTAGAGAAGATCGAGGAGGAGAAGCAGATGGTGGGCGGGAGGAGGCACGGCCTGCCCAGGGGAAACCCCTATCGGTCGCTTGGCACTGGCTGGCCTATGATTGTTGGCCGGTCGTAACATTTGTGTTTGGATCGGATGATGCCGAGTTGATGAGCTCCGGGTTTCTGTTGAGCTCGCATTCTCATATAATCATGTACACGGTTGAAAGCAACCTTAGCTCCCAAGTGTGGTAAACAACATCACCATAGACCGGGCAATGTTAGATATTTTTCCTCTTTATTCCTTTTTCAATTTCTGCGAGAAGGCAATGTTAGATGTTAATGTGTGTTCTCCTCCTAAGTTGTAGTAATTGTATGTGAAAGCGGTATACAGATACACAAATAGAATTTGTAGGTTTTCTGATGATTTTATATGGCGTAATATTATAATTCCAAAGTATGTACATGCAGTCCTCCAGCATGGTTCAAAAGAATAAACTCCAAAGTAGAATCGCACACTTCAATTCATCTCACACAGAATGCAAGTTGGAGTGTCAGTGTTTCTACCGTGTTTTGGGAAAAAGTGATTTAGGTGAAACTATGCTAGATTAATCAACCATAGTGTTTTTCTGTACTTGATCCGTTCACGAGTATGTACTAATTTTCTATCCGAATTTGTTTCGAATCCATTTACTCACAGGATTACAGAGGCTCAACCGCTCAAGTCATATGGTCAATTTTTATCGAGAAAACGCTAAAAGACTTGTGTCTCAGCGCATTGATGAAAAAGAGTTTGTACAAGCCCAAATAGATGGGTGACACCCAAAATTACAACACGACCCCACTAAACGGTAAGCATTGTCCCCTTTTGTAGCCGTTGGCCATTGCCTAGAGCTTCTTGCTTGACAGTGTCAAGGAGACGGTCTAAGCAGAGTAGAGTGTTGTCCAAAATGACCGCTTTTGCTTCCAGATGCACCATGCCACCAACATGATGATCGAGGGCATGCCCTTCATAGCAGCGTTCTGGACGGAGTGACTTGCTTGTTGCCACTAGTACACATGCCAATCGGATCCAAGAAAGCACCTCGTTCCACACTATGTGCGAGAAGGAACAACCGGTGCAGGTCGTCTCCCCCGACTAGTCCAAGCATACACATAACTAGCTGCATTTTGTAGGTTGTGTCTCGCCAGTCTCTAGGTGGTTCAACATCGTTCTTGACAGGCAAGCCACATGAAGAACTTGATCCTGCGGGAAGAGCGACAAAACTTCCTATTCAACTTCGAGGAGCTCGAGCTCACCACTCCCTGATAGTGGGCATCGTAGCAGCTCTTTGATGTGTATTGATCGTTTGGCTTCCAACGCCACTGGAGGCACCATCTGCCTAACTTGGATGTACTGCCATAGGGCCACAGGGCTTAGGGCCCCCTGATGTCCGAGGTCCAATGATGGCCAGTCAAGGCCTCTCTGATGGTTTGTCATTTCAGTGCACAGTGAGACCATAAGCAGAAGCTCACGTAAATTTTTTGAAATGTCATGACTGTCCAACCAATGATCCTCCCAGAATAAGGCATATGCTCTATCACCAATCACCATCTTGGTGGATGCACTTAGTACCTCATATGCTCACCATGCATGAGAGAATTGAAGGTCTAGACCCCTCCAAGGACCGAGGGGTCCGTGCGCATCCTCCACAACCAACAAACCCTGAGGCTAGTCATCGCTCTACTAAGGTCCGGGATACCCAAGTCGCCAAGCCTCCCAAGCAGAGTGGCCTCCACACCTTAAACCAATTGATGTGGGAGCGGCTGCCTTGCATGGCCACTCTGCGAGCTAGAGAAAACCCCCTCGGGATTTTTAGATCTCAAAGCAAAGTCGCACAACCTCCAAATATGGAGGCTTGCGGGCTTGATTTGGAGCAACCTCCATAAATTATGACTAAATAGCAGCATTTTCATCCAAAATCGTCAAATAGGCTGGTTATTATGGTGAGCAGGCACATATGAAGACTCTGCTAGAGTTGCTCTTAAGCCAGTTGACATGACTGCCTTTCGTGACCGCTCTGCTAACCAGAGGAAACCCCTCAGGACAGGATTTTTAAATCTCAAAGCAGGAATAGAAACATCTTGCTGATTACACCCATGGCACTATATGGCACATCAATGAAGGTTTGGCATATTAAGTGATCTAATATCAACCAAAATTAACAGCAGACGATGACCAAAAAATGGAAACTCCGTTATATCTGTATGGCTTAAAAGAAATGCAAAGAACAAACGAACAGTTGTTTAGTAGATGTTGTGTCCGAGAAGATATACTGCAACCGGCCATGGTTGTTGCATGGATTGATTGAATAAAAGGAATAATGACTTATATATCACAAGCAACCAAAGGGACTAACATCAAGCTTCAAACCTAGTTTATGCACACTCTTACAAGGGAAGAGAACACAAAGATACGACATGGGGGTCAGTTTTCATGTAACCTGATGTGTCCACAAGACATTCGCTCCCTGAATGTCTCTGGGCAATGGCAACTCAAAGATCAGCAGGCTCAAGCAATAAGCTCAAGACACAGCACACACTCACCTATAATACTCCTAATTAAATCTATCCAAACAAGTAGGTGTCAAATTTCAGAGTGCTGATGACGTAAAGTCTCAACTCTCAAGTCTGAACCCAACAAACAAAGCCTCCCTGGGCACTGTCGGTTTGGAGCGTTGCATGCGCCGTTGCTACTGCTAACCTAAACAACTCCGCTTATGGTTGGGGAGTTTGACACCTCAAAACTAACCCCAAGCATGTAGCAAGCGCTGGGCAGAGAGGATTAACTAATCCGCGGCTAAATCAAATGCATTATTTGCCATGACGCCACGCCATTGGCCCCCTCCCTCCTCCAGCTCCTAGCTACCTCCAAGTCGACCATGATGGAATGATGTCACACACGCTTCCACAATCCACAGTCGCGGCTAGCTAGCTCCTCCCCTAGCTTAACCTTTCGAGGCAGCCAAATCGTACTCTGAATCTCTGATTAACATATCATTAAGCATGATTACCACTGCACGCGTGTATCATGAAAGCGTATAATAATGCAAATGCTGCTAAAGCAACAGGCTGTATCCTTCCAAAGATTCAACGACTAAGGTGCAAGGATTGATTCTATATGTGCAATAATTGTCCAACTAATTCCATTTCTTTTTTGAATGTAATGGTGAGCAAAGTCTTGCGTATTCGCGAAAAAGAAAGCCTTTGGGTCGCTCTCACTGGCTTCAGATTTCAAATACGACCTTTCGATCGATAGATCACATCCTGCTTGACCCGCCTATATATATATATACCTTGCATCCCCACCTCCCAATTCCAAGCTTGCTACACCTTCTTTGCAAATTTGCAACTAGCTATAGCCTGCGAGGTTTTGTGCACCATGGGCATGGCTGAGAAGGGGTCGGCAGCAAGGAAGGCCGGGCTGATCACCAAGACCCTGGACCGGTGCCGGAGCACGACGGCGAGGAACAACAAACCGGCGGAGGGCTGCTTCTCGGTGTACGTCGGTGCGGGCAGGCAGCGGTTCGTGGTGCGGACGGAGTGCTTGAACCACCCGCTGTTCCGGGCACTGCTTGAGGAGGCCGAGGAGGCGTTTGGGTACGCCGACACGGGGCCCCTCGAGCTGCCCTGCAACACCGAGGCATTTACCAAGGTGCTGGAGAAGATCGAGGAGGAGAAGCGGATGGCGGCGGGGAGGAGGCATGGCCTCGCCAGGGGGAACTCCTACCGGCTGCTCAGCACCGGCCGGCCTGCCATCATTGGCCGGTCGTAGCATGTCCATTTGTATTGGATAGGATGATGGCGAGTTGACGAGCTCTGAGTTTCTGTTGAGCTCATGTTTTCAGACTATCATGTAGTACATATTTGGAAGCAACTTTAGCAATTCCAAGTATGGTAAACAACATCACGGTATACTAGGCAATATTAGATATTTTTCTTTCTTATACTCTTTTTTCTACTTTGGTGAGAAGGCACTGTTAGATGTTAGTGTGTGTTCTCATCCTAAGTTGTAGTAACTGCGGGTGAAAGTGTTATACAGATAGTCAGAATGTCAGATAGACAATGGAATTTGTAAGTTTTGTTATGACTATGTATGGCATACTGCCATAATTCCACAATAGAATCACACACTTTAATTCATCTCACACTGATTGCAAGTTAGAGCGTCTATATCTATACTATGTTTCTCAGAATAAAGTGATTTAGAGGAACTATGCTAACATTAATGAACCATACTATTTTTCAGCAGTTCATCTGTAATGCCAGTATTATGGAGCCTCAACTCGACAACTCATATGTCCAATTTTTAAATCTCAAAGCATGAATAGAAACTTGTTTGCCGACTAGACACATGGCACATCAATGAGTTTGGCGTCAATTAATTAACTGATCTAATATCAACAAAAACTAACAGCAGACTAGGACCAAAAAGGGGAAACTCGGTTATAGTCGTGTGGCTTAAAGAAATGCAAAGAACAAATGAACACTTGTTCAGTAAGATATATAGCAACCTACCATAGTTGTTTCATCGACTGACTGATCGGTAAAAGGATGATTTTCATAAATAATGACTGATACTATATCGCAAGCAATCGAAGGGACTAACATTAGGTTTCGAACCCTAATTTATGGACACTCATACAAGGGAAGATAACACAAAGATACGATATGGGGCCAATTTTCATGTCAACTGATGTGTCAACAAGACATTCGCCCCCTGAGTGTCTCTAGGCAGCGGCGATTCGGAGTTCAGCAAGGCTCAAGCAATAAGCTCAAGACACACCCCACACACGCATTGAATACTATTAAACGTTATCCATTAATACACAACAATATCCAAACAAGTGTAGTTCGTGCATTATTAAGATCCAGATGTCAAATTTCTGGGTGTTAAGTCTGAAGTCTGAACCCATCAAACAAACCTCCACAGGCCCCATCGGTTACGTCGTTTGGACACCGTTGCTAATTCTAAGCTAAACAGCCCTTGTGGTTGGGGAGTTAGACACCTCAAAACTAATCCCAATCATGCAGCAAGTGTAGGTCAGAGAGGAGTAATTAGATTAGACCTGCAGCTAAATCTAATGCATTATTCCATGACGCCACGCCTTGGCCCCTCCTCCAGCTCCAAGTCGACCATGATGGCATGATGTCACACACGCCAGCTTCCTTCCACAGTCGCAGCTAGCACCTCCTTAGGTTAACCTTTCGAGGCTTCCAAATTGCACCCTAATTTTTCTTTTTTTAAAAAGGAGGAAACCTCCGGCCTCTGCAAAATTGCACCCTAATTAACATACTAAGCATTACTACTGTAAGCATCTATCATGAAACGTATCATAGTGCAAATGCTACTAAAACAACAAGGTGCAGATCGACGAATAAGGTGCAAATCTTGATTCTATATGTGCAATAATTGTCTGATTAGTTTCCATCTATTTCCCTTTGTTCTTGAGTGAGTGATGAGCAAAGTCCTTTTGCGTATTCGCGAAAAAGAGAGCCCTTTTGGGCCACTCTCACGATCTTACGGGCTTCACATTTCAAGGGGTTAATTGGATAAATGCCACTCGAATTGTGGCGATTCCGAGAAACACCACTGCAATTTTCAGCATTTCTCAAAGTTTGAAAATTGCAGTGGCGTTTCTCGGAATCGCCAAGATTCGAGTGGCATTTACCAAATTAACCCCAATTCAAAACACGGCCTTTCAACCAAGAGACCACGTCTTGGTTGATCTGTCCATATATGTCATCCCACCTCTCTCCTCCAATCCCCCAATTCCAAGCTTGCTCTATATTAATTGCAAACTTTTGCGACTAGCTATATGGCCTGCGAGGTTTTGCGCACCAAGGGGATGGCTGAGGAGGAGAGGTCGGCGACGGGGAAGGCCGGGCTGATCACCAAGGCACTGGACCGGTGCTGGAGTACGACGGCAAGGAACAACAAGCCAGCAGAGGGCTGCTTCTCGGTGTACGCCGGCATGGGCAGGCAGCGGTTCGTTGTGAGGACGGAGTGCGTGAACCACCCGTTGTTCCGGGTGCTTCTGGAGGAGGCCGAGGAGATGTTTGGTTACACAGCCATAGGGCCCCTTGAGCTGCCCTGCAACTCTGAGGCGTTCGCCGGGGTGCTGGAGCAGATCGAGGAGGAGATGCAGATGGCGGCGGGGAGGAGGTACGGCCTCCCCAGGGGGAATTCCTACCGGCTGCTCGGCACCGGTCAGACTGTCATCATCAGCCGGCCGTAGCAGTACAGTGGATTGGCATTGAATGATGCGTTGACGAGCTCCGAATTTCTGCTGAGCTCGCATTTTCTCATGTACATAGTACACATTTTGAAGCAACCTTAGCATTCCCAAGTATGATAAACAACATCATCATATACTGGACAATGTTAGATATTTTTATTTCTTCTTCCTTTTTCTATTTTTGTGAGAAAGCCAATGTTAGCTGTTCATGTGTGTTCACCTTATAAGTTGTAATAACTGTCGGTGAAAGTGTTATACAGATACATGATATGATTTTTCAATTTGTGATGTCTATATATGCCATAATGCAATAATTCCAAAGTAGAACCGCACACTTCAATTCATCTTGCACAGATTGCAAGTTGGAGCGGCTATGTTTGTAGTACATAATTAGATGGAACTACTCTAACATTAATCAACCATAGTGTTTTTGGTAGTTCATCGGTTATGATTTGCTATCAAAATCTACAAAGCCTTAACTCATATAAACCAATTTTTAAATCTCAAAGCATCAATAGAAACATGTTTGCTGACTAGACACATGGCACGCCAATGTAGATTTGGGCACCAATTAATTAAGTGATCTAATATCAACAAAAACTAACAGCAAATGAGCAGCAAAAAGGGGAAACTCGGTTATAGTCGTATGGCTTAAAGAAACACAAAGAACAGATGAACGATTGTTTAGTAAGATAATAGCAACCGGCCACGGTTGTTCCATCCATTTTGATCGAATAAAATGATGGTTTTCATCTACATACTACAACATCACAAGCAATCAAAGGGACTAACATTAGGTTTTGAACCCTAGTTTATGGGGACACAGATCCTCTGACGTGCCTAACCCTGCCTTTGGGTCGCTGACAAGTGGGCCCTATGCTTGGTGGGACCCATGTGTCAGTGTCTCAACGGCAGGTTAGCCAAAGTCAGGGGATCCTCTTCCAGTTTATGGACAATCATACGAGGGAAGAGAACACAAAGATATGACATGGGGTTAGTTTTCATGTCAACTGATTTGTTCACAAGATATTCGACCCCTAGATGTCTATGGGCAATGGTGATTGAGAGTCCAACAGGCCTTTTTTTTAGAAACGCTCTCAACACGCGCGCGCGCACATACACACACACACTCACCCATATGAACATGCACACCCCTCCAAGAGAGTGAACCGGTAGATCTTGAGATTGACAAAGTCGCCACATACATCTCGTAGTCGACAAACACGTTGTACCACTGCAAAAATAGTGCCAGAAAACATGAAATAAATTCAGGAGATGTGCGAGCACTATTGCCAAATTTAGAACTTGAACCTGGGTGGGCTGGTTTCACCGCAAGGAACCTAACCATCTAAGCTATGCTTAGTTCGTTCAAGCAATACACACCACACACACGCATCAAATACTATTAAACACTATCCACTAATACACAAACACTATCCAAACAAGTGTAGTTCGTGCATGATTAAGATCCAAGTGTCAAATTTCAGAATGATGACATAAAGTCTCAATTCTTTCTGAACCCATCAAACAAAGCCTTCACAGGTGCCGTCGGTTTGGAGCGTTCCATGCACTGTTGCTAATGCTAAGCTAAACAACCCTTGTGGCTGATGAGTTTGACACCTCAAAACTAATCCCAATCATGCAGCAAGCACAGGTCAGAGAGGATTAACTAACCTGTAGCTAAATCTAATGCATTATTGCCATGACGCCACGCCATTGGCCCCTCCCTCCTCCAGCTCCAAGTCGACCAAGATGGCATGATGTCACACACGCCAGCTTCCCTCCACAGTGGCAGCTAACTTCCTCCATCCTCCTCCTTTAGTGTAACCTTCCGAGGCGGTCAAATCGCACCCTAATTAAAATATCATGCATTAGGCTTGTACGCACGTATCATCAAATGGACTATTATAGTACTCAAATGCTACTAAAACAACATAGTCTGGTGCATCCTACCGAACATCCAACCAATAGGCACAGAGATTGGGAGATTCTATATGCGCAATAATTGTCTGACTATTTTCCATCCATTTCCCTATCTTTTTAATGGAACAATGAGCAGAGTCTCTTGCATATTCGCGAAAAAGAAAGCATTCAGATCGCTCTCACCGGCTTCGTATTTCAAATACGGCCTTTCGATTGATAGAACCCGTCTTTGCCGATCGGCCTATATATACCGTTCCACCCCTTTCCTTCCCACCTCCCAAATTCCAAGCTTGCTACACATTCTTTGCAAATTTGCAACTAGATAAAGCCTGGGAGGTTTTGTGCGCAATGGGCATGGCTGACAAGAGGTCGGCTGCAACGAAGGCCGGGCTAATCACCAAGGCGCTTGACCGGTGCTGGACGACGCCGGCGAGAAACAGCAAGCCGGTGGAGGGCTGTTTCTCGGTGTATGTTGGCGCCGGGAAGCAGCGGTTCGTGGTGCGGACAGAGTGCCTGAACCACCCGCTGTTCCGAGCGCTATTGGAGGAGGCCGAGGAGGTTTTTGGGTATGCGGATGCAGGGCCCCTCGAGCTTCCCTGCAACACCGAGGCGTTTGCCAGGGTGCTGCAGCAGATCAAGGAGGAGAAGCAGATGGTGGCAGGAAGGAGGTTCGGCCTTGCCAGGGGGAACTCCTACCGGCTGCTCAGCACCAGCCGGTCTGTCATCATCGGACGGTCGTAGCATACGAATTGGATGATGGCGAGTTGATGAGCTCTAAGTTTCTGTTGAGCATTCCCGTTATGATAAATAACACCATCATATACTGGGCAATGTTAGATATTTTTCTTCTTCTTCTTTTTTCTATTTTTGTAAGGTAATGCTGGATGTTGATGCGTGTTCCCATCCTAAGTTGTAGTAACTATCGGTGAAAGTGTTTTACAGATGCACATTCGAATCTGTAACTCTTGTGATCTCCATATATGGCATAATGTCGCAATTCCAAAGTGGAAATCGCACAATTCAATTCATCCCACACTAAGATTAATGAACTACGGTGTTTCTCCGCAGATCATCTGCATGCAAGTATCCACTGATTTGCTACCAAATTTATTTTAAGTCCATTTACACACAGGATTACAGAGCCTCAAGCCCTCAACACAAATGTCAAGTTTTTTAATCTCAAAGCACCAATAGAAACATGTTTGCCGGCTAGACACTTGGCACATCAATGGAGTTTTGGCAGCAATTAATCTAATATCTACAAAAACTAACCACACACAAGGACCATAAACAGGAAAACTCAGTTATATACGTATAGGTAAAAGGTAGGCAAAAAATCAATGAGCAGTAGTTTAGTAGATGATGTAATCGGGAAGATATATAGCAACTGACCCAGTTGGATGTGCAGCAATCAGGGCAAGCTTAACGGTTCCAGGTATCCTTTGATCTTTTCAGAGGACTGAAGAACACCAAAGCATGGGATCAAGTATCATTAAGGGGAAAACACGCACTGCAAATTACTGAGTATTAGAATTCACCAAGACAAACAAAAGTAAACTGCCTGATCCAGCCTTTTATTTATTTTTTAGTTTGCAACCAATCAGTTGAACACAGGTATCGTACAGCAACAATACTACCATAACTAAACATAGGGATATTCTCTGAATATCCAAAGACAAGGCAATAAATCATATATGACGTGTCTCGATAAACAGCCTTTACAGCCATGACCATGGGCTTTGTTGAACTTTTCTGTCTCTTTATTCTATAGCATGGAGAAGCTAGAGCCATTAGTTTTGGCTCCAACTAATACTGGTATTCCAAGGGTTCCCGAGACGTAAACTCTAACCTCACTTTTATATAAACTAACATTTTGTGCCTGTTAGACCTTTCAGCCTGAGCATTGATAGTTGTGGATGACACTAGAGTTGGGACAATTTTCGTTGGTTTATTTCTCACACAATGCCATACCAACCTGAGGGGTTGGGGATACATATTTATAGGCTGCTAGCCAGCCAAGGCATATGCTAAGATGCTGCTAAGATGCCAGTCTAAGATGCTAGTCTAAGATGCTAGTCTAAGATGCTAACTGACAGTCCTTGATGGTCAAGAACAGAACTCTATCCTAACAGCCAGTCCTTGATGGTCCAGGACTTTATCCTCCTAACTGCCACAAGGACCATGTGCTGCAGCCCCACAAAGACCCTAGTACACAGACTTATCCATCATTCTCCCCCTAAGTCTTGTACGTCGTCTTGTGGGAGAGTTGAATCATCCCAATCCTGGAGCAAAGTTCGAGGAACTTGACCCTCCCAAGGGGCTTGGTGAGCAGGTCTGCGAGCTGATCCTTGGTGTTGATGTAGCTCGCCTCGATGCTCCCTTCTTCCACACAGCTGCGGATGAAGTGATACCTCAGTCGGATGTGCTTGCTCCGTTCGTGGAACACGGGGTTCTTTGCCAGGGCCAGGGCGGACTTGCTGTCCACCAGGAGCTGCACCGTTCTGGTGTCTTGAACGAGAAGATCACCAAGCAGTCGAGCAAGCCAGAGCGCCTGAGTGCAGGCGGTGGAGGCCGCTATGTACTCAGCCTCACAGCTGGACAGGGCCACCACCTGCTGCTTGACTGATTGCCAGCTCACGAGACACTTGCCGAGGAAGAGGAGGATCCCGCTCGTGCTCTTGCTGGTGTCGATGTCGCCGGCGTGGTCGCTGTCGCTGTACCCGACGAAGTGTGCCGCCCCAGGACACCTAGGGTAGTGGAGGCCGTGGTCGAGGGTCCCTGCTATGTAGCGGACGATCCTCTTCACTGCCTGCTGGTGTTCCGACGTTGGTCACTCCATGAACCGACTGACATAGCCGACGGAGAATGCCAAGTCCGGCCGTGTGTGAGTGAGGTAGCGAAGGCTCCCCACAAGGCGTCGGTACTGCGTAGCATCCACTTCCTCCGTCGTGCTGTCGCGGCTCAGTTTCAGCCTCCTCCATCGGAGTGAGAGCTGGATGGCAGTCGGCAAGCCCAGCTAGCTCAACGATGCGCTTGGCGTAGGCGGACTGTCGAAGCGCGATCCCGGAGTGGTCCTGGTGCACCTCAATCCCTAGATAGAAGGAGAGGAGCCCCAGGTCACTCATCTGGAACGTGGCCTTCATGTCTTCCTTGAACGCCGCCACCTCTGCATCTTTGGTGCCGGTGATCACCAGGTCGTCAACGTAGACACCCACCAGCAGGGCATTTCCTCCACTCCCCCGTCGGTAGACGGCAGCCTCATGCGGGCTCTGCTCGAAACCCATCTTCTTCAGCGTGGAGTCCAGCTTGGCGTTCCACGCCCTGGGTGCCTGCCGCAGGCCATAAAGAGCCTTGCGCAAGCGGAGTACCTTGCCCTCCTGGCCGGGTATCGTAAAACCCGGTGGCTGATGCACGTAGACTTCCTCCTTCAAGTCGCCGTTGAGGAATGCCGACTTGACGTCCATGTGGTGGACACGCCAGCCCTCCTGGGCAGCCAGCGCAAGGAGAAGTCGCACGGACTCCATCCGTGCCACGGGAGCGAAAGTGTCGTCGAAGTCGACTCCTTCCTGCTGCAAGAAGCCTCGGGCCACCAAGCGAGCCTTGTGCTTGATGATGGCGCCGGCTCCATCCCTCTTCGGCTTGAACACCCACTTAAGGGTGATGGCGCGGTGACCTCGAGGGAGATCAGCGAGCTCCCAGGTGCGGTTTTGCTCGACCGCATCCATCTCCAACTGCATCGCGGCGCGCCATGCCGCGTCTCTCTCGGCCTCTGCAAAGGACCGTGGTTCGCCGTCTTCACACGCGAGCTGTAGCTGCGCCTCCAGGTCACGTGGCACCAGTCCCGGCACCGGCTGGTCGCCGAGCAGATTATCCATCGTACGGTACCGTAGCGGTTCGCCGTCATGCCACGCGTCGATACGCTCCTCGTCGTGAGTGAGCGGGGAAGCGAACTTCATCGGGTTGTGCTCTACGTGAGCTGGTGCTGATGAAGACGAGCCCGGAGTGGTGACCGCCTGGGCTGGAGAATGCGGCGTCGCCGGTTGTGGTGTCGTCGGCGTAGCAGGCACCGGAGTCGATGTAGTTTTGGGGGCCGAGGTAGACATGCCCGGCGAAGAGGAGCTGCTTGCTCCCCCAGCTTCCTTGAAGTGGGCGTACTCGACAATGAAGTCGTCATACGTCGGCGTCGAGCCGTCGTCCACCGTCTTGTCCCATTGCCACCCTCGCCCTTCGTTGAACACAACGTCTCGCGCTATGCGCACACGTTGTGTCTTTGGGTCGAGGATGCGGTAGGCCTTTGAGCCCTCCGCGTAGCCGATGAAGACTCCCGGAGTGCTCCTGTCGTCGAGCTTGCCGATGTGGCCGAGCTCCTTGGCGAACGCAAGGCAGCCAAAGACCCGCAAATGAGAGACCGCCGGCTTCCGCCCATGCCAGGCCTCGTACGGAGTCCTGCCGTCGAGTGCCTTAGTAGGAGAGCGGTTGAGGATGTAGACGGCCGTTAGCACCGCCTCTCCCCAGAAGACAGCCGGCATTCCTCTCTGTTTGAGGAGAGCCCGAGCCATCCCCACAACCGTCTGGTTGCGCCGCTCGACGACGCCGTTTTGCTGCGGGCTGTACGGCGCGGAGTAGTGGCGCTGGATGCCCTCATCGGCGCAGTACGACGCGAATTCAGCCGCCGTGAACTCGCCGCCGTTGTCAGTGCGCAACACGCGCAATTTGCGGCCGCTCTCCGCCTCCACACCAATCTGCGCGCGCCTGATGGCGTCCGCCGCTTCTCCCTTACTGCCGAGGATCATCACCCACATGTAGCGGGAGAGATCGTCGACGAGCAGTAGGAAGTAGCGTCGACCTCCTGGTGTGGCTGGCGTCACCGGGCCGCACAGGTCTCCGTGCACGAGCTCCAGCTTCTCCTTGGCCCGAAAACTCGCCTGTTGGGGAAAGGGGAGTCGTCTCTGCTTCGCCAGCACGCAGATGTCGCAGAACTGCTCCACATGGTCAAGGCATGGCAGGCCTCGCACCATCTCCTTGGCACTTAGGCGCTTCAGGGCCTCAAAATGAAGGTGCCCAAAGCGCTCATGCCACTGCCACGCCTCGTCGTCCCGACGGACAGCGAGACAGACTGGTTGTGCCACCTGCACATCAAGGACGTAGAGTCGATTTTCACCTCTGGGTACCTTGGCAAGAAGGCGACGCTGGCGATCCCAGATGCGTAGGACCCCATGCTCAATCAGCACGCATGAGCCGTTCTCATCCAGCTGTCCCAAGCTGATGATGGAGTTCCTTAGCGCAGGGATGTAGTAGACACCGGTGAGCAGCCGGTGCTCTCCCGTCTTGGTGGTGAAGATGACGGAGCCGACGCCCTTTATCTCCACAGCGGAGGCATCCCCGAACTTGACGGAGCCTCGCGCATCGGAGTCGAGCTCGGCGAAGAATTCCCTTCGACCGGTCATGTGGTGGGTGGCGCCGGTGTCGAGGCACCACCCCGTAGTCTTGTCCTTCCCGGAGCCATCGCCGAGAAGAGCATGTGCTTTTGGCTCATCGAGGTGGATGAAGGCCTTTGCGACTGGAGTCGCTGAAGGTAGCTCAATGCTTGCATGCGCCATGAACAGAGCCATCTCCTCCTCCTTCGCCTGTGCGACGTGAGCCTGGCCTTGTCGTGGTTGCCGACACTCATTGGCCCAATGGCCAAACCTGCCACAGTTGTGGCAACTGTTGTCTTGTGCCGGCTTGGGCTTGCCAGCTGCGCCGTCCTTGGCGCCTCCGCGGGCGTCACCCTCGGCACGTCCTTGTGCCCTGCCCGGGGGGCCTCTTCGCACCTTACGCTGCTTGCCACGCTTGCGGCCGCCCGTCGTGGAAGAAGGCTCCCCCTTCTTCCTGTCACCAAGGCTGGCATCCCACGGCTCCCGAGTTAGGAGCAGCTTCCCGCCGGTGGTGATGGGCCCCGAGGAAGGCTGTGGCTCGTCAGTGTCGACGACCTTGAGGCGACCTATCGCCTCCTCGATCGTCATCGTGGAGAGGTCCAACAAAGACTCGATCGACCGAGCCATCTGCTTGTACTTCTCGGGGATGCACCGAAAAAGCTTCTCGACAGCTCTCTCCTCGGTGTAGGTGTCATCGCCAAACTTCACCAACTTCTGCAGCAGAGTGTTGAGGCGGAGAGCAAAGTCATCAACGTCCTCACCTGGCTTGAAACCCAGGCTCTCCCACTCCTTACGGAGTGCCTGCAGGGTGGACTTGCGAGCACGAGCGCTGCCGATGCGTGCCGCGGCGATGGCGTCCCAAGCCTCCTTGGCAGTCCGCTTGTTGGAAAGCGAGAACTGCATCTCGGGCGGGACTGCGGCGATGAGGGCGTCCAGCGCCCGTCGATCCTCTAGGTGGTCGACGTTGCTGTCCTGGACTGCCTCCCACATGCGCCGCACCTGGAGCCTGACCTTCATGATCCCAGCCCACTCGACGTAGTTGGTTTTAGTGAGGGTAGGCCACCCAACACTGGAACCAACATCCCTGACCACAGTCCGGACCTCGTAGAGGCCGCGGTCCTGGTCGTTGCAGCCGCCGTCGCGGTGCGCGCCTCCACCTGGAGCGCGGGCGTGCTCGGCTGCCCACTGCGCCGTCTGCTCCTGTGCCACTTTGGCGCGATCTGCGTCGGCGCCGTCGTTGGCAGTCGCGGAGCTGCTGGAGCTGCCGGGGCTGCCGCGGAGTGCCTTGGCATCCGCCGTAGCCTCACGGGCTGCTTCTGCTGCTGCTGCTGCTTCTACCTCCGCCCTGGCTGCTTCTACCTCCGCTCTGGCTGCTGCCAGCCTCGACACCCTTGCCGCCGCCGCAGCTGCTGCTACAGCCGCTCGCTCACGCTCCTCTGCCACGGCGCGCTCGGCTTCCTGCCGGCGCCGCATGCTCGAGGTAGCCGTGTGCTGAGAGCAACCTGCAGACATGGCTCGCTGCAGGGGGGCTGTTGCGTGAAGAGGAGGCTGATGAAGACGAGCTGCTGCTCGACAGTCCGGAGGGAGGAAGGTAACCAGAGGCAGATGGAGCAGCTGCTGCTACCGACTTGGGCTGCTCACAGGAAATGCTCAGGGTACAGGTTAACGAGGCTCTGATACCACTTGTTAGACCTTTCAGCCTGAGCATTGATAGTTGTGGATGACACTAGAGTTGGGACAATTTTCGTTGGTTTATTTCTCACACAATGCCATACCAACCTGAGGGGTTGGGGATACATATTTATAGGCTGCTAGCCAGCCAAGGCATATGCTAAGATGCTGCTAAGATGCCAGTCTAAGATGCTAGTCTAAGATGCTAGTCTAAGATGCTAACTGACAGTCCTTGATGGTCAAGAACAGAACTCTATCCTAACAGCCAGTCCTTGATGGTCCAGGACTTTATCCTCCTAACTGCCACAAGGACCATGTGCTGCAGCCCCACAAAGACCCTAGTACACAGACTTATCCATCAGTGCCCCCCCCCCCGGCAAATGGAACCGTTAGGCAGATGCAGAGATCTTCATATAATATTGCCTTAACCATTGGCTAATCAATCCAGTGATAACTTTTGGAGGACTTGAAGCACCAACAAGAGTGCATCAGCTCTAGAAAATGGGTTAAGTGTCCATCTTAACTTGATTCCTCTAGAGTCAGAAGTTGGATCCATATTGTTTTCACTACCTCGAGCTTATCTGAAAAGCTGGAGTCAAAAGAGCTTGGTGAAACCCCTGGTAAATAAAGTTTAGAAGCAAAACCAACATATCTTAAACATAATGGTATGTAAAAGTGGATCGAACTTCCGTCAGGCAGTTATGGAGAGGAAAAGTCTACACTATGGCAGCAATTCTATAAGATGAAACTTATTATTGTAAAATGCTGCTAAAACAACAAGTCACATCCTTCTAAAGATCAATGAATAAGGTGCAAAGCTTGATTCTATATGTGCAGTAATTGTCTGACTATTTTCCATCACTTTCCCACTCTTCTTTAATGAAATGATGAGCAAGTCTTTTGCGTATTTGCCTTTTAAAATAGCTTTTGGGTCACTCTCATCATCTTCATATCTCAAAATATGGCCTTCCCCTCGACAGACCATGTCTTGGTCGATCAGTCTATATATATCATTCCACCCCTTTCTTCGTCACCTCCCAATTCCAAGCTTGCTACACCTTTTCTTCTTTTTGAAAAATTGCAACTAGTTAGCCTGCTAACTTTTGTGCACCATGGGCATGGCTGATAAGAGCTTGGCGAAGAGGAAGGCTGGACTGATCACCAAGACGCTGGACAGGTGCTGGAGCACACCAATGAGGAACAAGCCTGCAGAGGGTTGTTTCTCTGTCTACGTCGGTGCCGGGAGGCAGCGGTTCGTGGTGCGGATAGAGTGCGTGAACCACCCGCTGTTCCAGGTGCTGCTCGAGGAGGCCGAGGAGGTGTTTGGGTACGCGGCCGCAGGGCCCCTCGAGCTACCCTGCAACGCTGAGGCGTTCGCCGGGGTGTTGGAGCAGATCGAGGAGGAGAAGCAGATGGCGGGGGGAAGGAGGTGCGGCCTCGCCAGGGGGAAATCCTACCGGCTGCTAGGCACCGGTCAGGTTGTCATCATCGACCGGTAGTAGCATATGCATTGAATTGGATGATGCCGAGTTGATGAGCTCTGAGTTTTGTTGAGCTCGTATTCTGGGACTATCATGTACACATTTGGAAGCAACCTTAGCTGTCAAGGGCCTCGGTGCCCAAGACAGCAAGGCCTCGACTACGTAGTTCGTAGTCTCGGTGGGTAGGAGCGCTAGGGTTTTTGCCTGGCTGCTCAATGGTGCGGGAGGAGAGGATAGGAGTAGAGAAAGAGGTAGGAGATAATAACTTTATTGCTTGCCCCTAAAGGGTGCTGACTATACGATATATAAAGGCCCCATGGGCTGATAACAAACTAGAAACCTATACGAAACAAACTAGTCCTTTACTCTAGGAACTAATGTACCAGGATCAGGACTCCTGTCCAGCCTGCGCCTCGCCTGATGCGGCCGACGGCTGCTCCTGGCCGCGTGGCCCACGTCTGTAAGACGTGCCCCACATGACATCTCTCCCCCCCTCGACGAGCAGCTCGTCCTCGAGCTGAAAAGCGGGGTAGCGCTCGACGAAACTGTCAAGATCCTCCCATGTAGCTGACGAAGCTGCTTCACCCTTCCAGTGGACTAGTAGCTGGCGAACGCCGCGTGCTAGGCGCGCACGAGTCACGCGCTCCGGTTCTGGAACAGCCGCCCCGTTGTGGATCGAAGGCAAACCCGGCGGTGTAGTTGGAGGAGTGCCGAAGAACTTCTTGAGGAGGCCCACGTGGAAAACTTCATGGAGGCGCGAGCGTGCCGGAAGCTCAAGACGGTATGCCACGTCGTTGACGACCTCTGAAATGCGGTACGGCCCATAGAATCGTGGCTTGAGCTTGCCCCTGGTTGGCAAGTTGAGAGAGGACGCGACGCGCTGGCGAAGGCGAAGCCAGACCCAATCGCCCACATCATGCCGAATGTCCCGATGATGTCTGTCGTAGTAGGTCTTATAGACCGCCTGTGCCTGTTGTAGACGATAGCAAACATCCTCGATAAGCTCGTCGCGCTCGGCCATGCTCCTGGCCACTGCAGCTACCCGTGTGTCGCCCGGCTCGTAAGAGCGAATAGTGGGAGGGTCACGGCCATACACAAGCTTGAACGGAGTCTCTTGGATTGCTGTCTGGTAGGCGGTGTTGTATATGTACTCGGCCCAGGGAAGCCACCGGAGCCACTGCTTGGGACGATCCCCGGTAAGACACCGTAAGTACATCACAATGATCTTGTTAGCAGCCTCCGTTTGGCCATCTGACTGTGGGTGAAACGCTGACGTCATGTGCAGCTTTGTCCTAGTGAAGCGCATGAGCTCTCGCCAAAAAGCGGAGGTGAAGACGGGGTCGCGGTCAGAGACCATGGACCGCGGCACGCCATGGAGACGAACAATCTCAGCGAAGAACACCTGCGCCACTGATTCTGCCGTGTACGGGTGGGCTAACGCCACAAAATGGCAATACTTGCTGAAACGATCCACCACGGTGAGGATGACAGACTTCCCGCCCACGCGAGGGAGCGCTTCCACGAAGTCGATGCCGACGTCAGTCCACACGCCCGTGGGCACCGGCAGCGGCAACAGCAGCCCAGCGGGGTGCAAGTGCTCGGACTTGTACCGCTGGCAAGTACCGCAAGTGCGGACGTACTCTTGCACCGTCTTGCGAAGGTTAGGCGCGTGGAAATCGCGGCGGAGACGATGCAATGTGCGCAGGACGCCTTCGTGCCCATCATCGTGCACGGCACTGAGAATCTCCTGGAGTAGCGGGGATGACGGCGGAATGTAGAGGCGGCCGTTGAAAGTGACGAGGCCGTCGGAGAGCGCCCACGGCTGCTGCCGCGCACCTGCCGTGATATCCTCATGCAGCGTGACGAGCGCCGGATCAGTGGACGTCGCTTGTCGGAGGCGATTGATGAAGTCGAAACGAGGCCCCGAGACCGCCATGATCGTCGTCTCCTCCGTGTCGCGGCGGGAAAGTGCATCCGCCACCGTGTTGGTACTACCGGCCTTGTACTCCACGGTAAAGTCGAATCCCAGGAGTTTATCAACCCAATGATGCTGCGGGATGGTTGCCAAACGCTGGTCAAGTAGAAATTTGAGGCTGTAATGATCCGTTTTTACCACAAATTGGCACCCCCATAGGTACGGCCTCCAGTGACGAATCGCGAGCACCAGGCCGATGAGTTCCCGTTCATACGCTGCCAGGGAACGGTGACGTGGCGCGGCTGGCCGGCTAAAGAAAGCCACCGGGTGGTGGTCCTGAAGAAGGACGGCCCCGAAACCGTACGTCGAGGCGTCACACTCGACGATGAACGGCCGTGTAAAATCCGGTAACGCGAGGACGGGAGCCGTGGTGATTGCCGTCTTGAGGGCGTTAAAAGCTGCTGCTGCCTCCGGCGACCAGGAGAAACCATCCTTGCGAAGGAGGGCCGTCAGGGGCGCGGCAACCACGCCAAAGTCCTTGACAAACTTGTGGTAGTACCCCGCAAGGCCGAGAAACCCCCGAACCGCCCGCGCCGAGCGCGGTTGCGGCCATTCAGCCACTGCCTGCACCTTTTCCGGATCCATGGACACTCCTGCAGCGGAGATGGTGTGACCCAGGTATGCGATCGATTCGACGGCGAACGCGCATTTGGATCGCTTGACGAAGAGCCGGTGCTGGTGCAGGACGGTGAAGACGGTGCGCACATGTCGGAGATGGTCAGCCCATGTCTCGCTGAAAATGAGGATGTCGTCAAAGAAGACGAGAACAAAACGGCGCAGGTACGGCCGCAGCAGATCATTCATGAGGGCCTGGAACGTGGCCGGCGCGTTGCAGAGTCCGAACGGCATCACCAGAAACTCGTAGAGGCCGTCATGAGTACGGAAGGCGGTCTTCGGGATGTCCTCCGCACGCATCCGCACCTGGTGGTAGCCGGAGCGCAAATCGAGCTTGGTGAAGAAACGAGCGTGCCGTAGCTCGTCGAGGAGTTCGTCCACCACCGGGATCGGGAACGCATTCTTGACAGTAATGGCGTTCAGGGCGCGATAATCGATGCAGAAGCGCCAGGACCCGTCGGCCTTGCGGACCAGCAGTACCGGGGACGAGAATGCGGAACAACTCGCACGGATGATACCCTGGGCGAGCATGGCGGCGCATTGACGCTCCAGCTCGTCCTTGTGCGCGGCCGGGTAGCGATACGGACGGACGGCCATCGGGGCGGAACCGGGTAGCAGGGTGATGCCGTGGTCGCGGCTGCGGGGCGGTGGCACGCCGGAGGGGTCGGCGAAGATGCCGTCGAACTCGGTGATGATGGCGTCCAGGAAGTCGCGGCCGCTGCATGATTTCAGGGCTGGCCCGTCCGGTCCTGCAATGCCGCGCCAGCACACCCGATGGCCCCTCCGCCAGAATGTCATGGAGAGGGCGCGGAAATCCCACAGGATCGGTCCGAGGGACGCCAGCCACTGCGTGCCCAGGACGATGTCGTAGCCCGCGAGCGGCAAGGCGAGGAAATCCTCCGAGAACTCCTCGTGGCCGATGCGGAAGGGCACAACGCGGTACGCGCCCTGGCACGGAACGCGCTCGCCGTTGGCCACCGTGACGCGCATCTTCTCTGTGGTAGGGGATGGCAACGTAGCACGAGCGGCCGCCTCTTCAGCGATGAAGTTGTGGGTGGAGCCTGAATCGATCAGGGCGAGGAGGGAGACACCCCCGAGAGTAATCTGCATCTGCGTGGTTTCGCTCGTGCGCACGCCGGCGATTGCGTGGAGCGAGATTTGAGGGTCGGCCCGCGATGCATCATCAGTAGCAGAGGCCGTGTCGTCGTCGTCGTCGTCCGGCGCTAAGTCGAGGAGAAAGATGCGCTGGCACACGCGGTTGTGGCCCCTGCCAAACTTCTCGTTACAGTTGAAGCAAAGGCCCAGGCGACGGCGTTCCTCCATCTCTGTCTGGGAGAGACATTTGATTGGGCGCCCGTCCAGCAGATTGTGGCCATGCTGAGGTGCGGCTGCTGGGCCGGAGCGGGGGGCGCGAGGCGTGGTCCTGGCGTCGGCAGGATGCCCTTCTGTGGGAAACGCACCGGTGGCGCGGCGGAAAGCGCGCACTGGTCGCGCAGCTCCAATTTGCGGGCGAGGCTCATGGCGACGGCGAGGGACTGTGGGTTATGGATCTCCACGTCGAGGCTGAGGGGTGGCTGGAGTCCCACGGTGAAGATCTGCACTTTCTGTGTCTCGGATAAGGTGCCTGCCCGGGGAAGGAGTGCCTCAAACCGCTCCTGGAAGTCGACGACGGACGTCGTGCGCTTGCACGCCATTAGTTCGCCCAGCGGGTTAGCGCGCAGCGGTGGCCCAAAACGGAGATTGAGCAGCTCGGAGAAGCGGCGCCACGGAGGTGTGCCCTCGTCGCGCTGGACCTGCATATACCATAGTTGGGCAGGACCCTCGAGATTGTAGGACGCCATCCACACCTTCTCCTCCTCGGCGATCCGTTGTTGATGGAAGAAGGACTCGCATCTGTTGATGAAGGCGAGCGGATCAGACTTGCCGTCGAACTTGGGGAAGTCCATCTTCTGAAACCTGGGCGGCCGATCATTGTGGTGCTGCCAATCATGGGCGCCGTCAGCGCTTGACGAGGAGGAGGACTTGTCCTTCTGGAGTGCGGTGACGGTCGACTGCAGGGACGTCACCGTGGCCGTCAAGGCCTCGATCATCCTGGCCAGATCCGCGGTGGTAGGTTCTGCCATGCCGGAAGTGACCGAGGCGGCAGCGGATGGTGGCGATGTCGGGGAGCTGGGCGCGGACACAGGGGGGAAAACGGCCGGCGGATGGAGCGTGGGCGAGGAAGAGGATCGCCTGGAACCTGATACCAAGTTGTCAAGGGCCTCGGTGCCCAAGACAGCAGGGCCTCGACTACGTAGTTCGTAGTCTCGGTGGGTAGGAGCGCTAGGGTTTTTGCCTGGCTGCTCAATGGTGCGGGAGGAGAGGATAGGAGTAGAGAAAGAGGTAGGAGATAATAACTTTATTGCTTGCCCCTAAAGGGTGCTGACTATACGATATATAAAGGCCCCATGGGCTGATAACAAACTAGAAACCTATACGAAACAAACTAGTCTTTTACTCTAGGAACTAATGTACCAGGATCAGGACTCCTGTCCAGCCTGCGCCTCGCCTGATGCGGCCGACGGCTGCTCCTGGCCGCGTGGCCCACGTCTGTAAGACGTGCCCCACATGACATTAGCATTCCCAAGTATGGTAAACAACATCAGCATATACTGGGCAAATGAGATACTTTTCTTTCTTCTTCTTTTTCTATTTTGCATTTTTTGTGAGAAGGCAATGTTAGATTTTGATTTGTTTTCCCCTCCTAAGTTGTATTATCTGTCGGTGGAAGTGTTATACAGATATATAAAGAATCTATAAGTTTTTTATGCCCATATATGGCATCATGTTGCAATTCCGAAGTAGAATCGCGCAGTTCAATTCATCTCGCACTAACTGCAAGTGGTTTGGATCAAATTATGCTAAGATACACCTATAGTGTTTTTCCACAGACCTTCTCTTAAGCAAGCATCCACTAATTTGCTATCCAAATCTGTTTGAATTACATTTACACACTGGATTACAGAGCCTCAACTCATATGACAATTTTTTAAATCTCAAAGCACCGAAACATGTTTGCCGACTAGACACAGGGCGCACTGAATGGAGGTATGGCATCAATTAGTCAAGTGAAATAAATCAACAAAAACTAACCACAAAAAATGGCCACAAATGGGAAAAGTCGTTATGTTGATATGGTTAAAAAGTAGACGAAAAACAAATGAGCAGCAGTGTAGTAGATGAAGTAATCAGGAAGATATATCCATTGATTGATCGAATAAATGATTATTTGGCATCTATAAGGATCAGTATATCTAATGTCTCGGAAATGGAAAAGGGCTAAAGTAATGTTAGTTTAGTACATTTGGTTGGATTGATCCCCAGGTACATAAATTTATTCAAGACAAAGCTATAGAATTAGTGCATTAATGTCAATAGTAGCATGTGGGTTACCATTTTCACTGTCAACTGATGTTCTTTCTCCAGCCAATACCGCTTGATGCTTGCCAGGACATTTTTGCAGAACTGTAACTCCAGAACCAGTCGATGGGCAACTTCCTTTGATCCTGCAATCAGGGCAAGGTTAACAATTCCAGGTCTTCTTTGATTCATTCAGAGGACTAAAGATCACCAAAGCACGGGATCAAGTATCAGTAAGGGGAAAACAGACACTGCAAATTATTGGGTACTATATTATTCCTGTTGCTTGAACTTGCAACCAATCAGCTGAACCCAGGGACCGCACAGTAACCATACAACCATGACTTAGGATATTCTTTGAATACCCAAAGACAGAAATTGTGTATGCCGCGTCTCAATAAACAGCCTTGACCTGTGCCCGGTTTTGCTGAATCTCTGGCTCTATATTCTACAGCATGGAGAAGCTAGAGCCATTAGTTTGGCTCCAAGTAACACCAGTACTCCAAGGGTTCTCGAGACGCAAACTCTAACCTCACTCTAATATAATTGCCACTAGCATTTTCTGACCCCATGGACAACATTATCCAGATGCAGAGATCTGCATATAGTATTGCCTCAAGCATTGACTAACTAATCCAGTGCCAACTCTTGGAGGACCTGAAGCACCAACAATAGTGCGGCAGCATTAGAGAGTATGTCAAATATCGGTCTTAATTTGATCCCTGTGGAGTCAGAAGTTGTGTTGTTTTCACTACCTGCAACTTGTCTGAAAAGCTGGAGCCAAGAGCATGGTGAAAGTGAAACCCCCAGTAAATGAAGCCTAGAAGCAAAGCCAACATGTATTAACATATACGCAAAAGTGAATCAGACTTTCATCAAGCAGTTTTGGAAGGGAAAAGCCTTATGGCAGCAAGAGCAGATGCACTTAAAAATTGGCCAGCAGACCAAATATGAATGTTCCTGCCACAACCTAAAACCAAATATCTGTCACCTCTAAGTAAAATCTACCTGCAAATCACAAGTGTTCCTCCCAAATTCCCAGAGGATAAACTCCCCAGCATCAAGCACCAACCGAAATATCACTTTCGCCTATGCCTATGCTTAGGTCTAATAAGACGATCCAGAATGGGTCCCGAGACCTAGCCGTGGGGACTAAAAAAAACACCTCAAAAAATGAATGGAAAATCCACGCCGAGCACTTAGAACCAGAAGATAATTTTTATCCCAGCGGAGGGTGAGGTGGTGCGCAGTGGAAGGCAGCGACTCGCCGCTTCGCTCCGCCGCTTCGCCATGGCGCAAGGATGGGGACAGTGGAGGAGTCTACGGTAATATTCCAACGAGCAAGGGGTTTACACGCAAAAGTTACCAAACGAATGGGCTATAGCCTTTTTCCAAACACAGTCACCGGAGCGAGCGGCCCATATAACAGTCCAGTCCAGTCCATTCCGGCCCACCTCAATCCTCCCCCATGTCCCTGCGGCCCAAGAGCAACCCCCTAAACCCTAATCCAGGCACTGGACGGCGGAGGCCTCGCGACCCCGCCACACACCCCGCATCGGACGCTCAGGAAGCGTCCACGTCCCCCAGACGCCTCCTTTATAAAACTTCCTCCCCGCACCGAAGCGCCAGTCGGCCGCCTCCCCCCTCCACCCCCTCCCCCAGCGTCGCCTCCCGTTCGGAACCCCAAGCTCCCCCCCGCCGCCGGCGAAATGGTACGTCCCCGCCGCCGGCCCGCGACTAGCCCCCACGCCGTGCCCTCGCGCTTCGTCCTCCTGGACGGATCCCGCGCGCTTCGTCTTTTCTGCGGTTTTGATTTGATGTTTGAATCTCGTTCTAAGAGTGTGGATCGCGAATCGTGCAGGCCCCGAAGCGAGGCGGCAAGGCCCCGGTGCCGGCGAAGAAGAAGGCGGCGGTACCGCACACAGCCCTCTGCTCCTGCTTGGAATCTCTCGGTCATGCGGCGTGTGTGATCTGACTGGGTTGGGTTGGTGTTTGGTTGCAGGACAAGGTGGTGAACCCGCTGTTCGAGAAGAGGCCGAAGCAGTTCGGAATCGGTGGCGCGCTGCCGCCCAAGAAGGACCTCCACCGGTTCGTCAAGTGGCCCAAGGTCGTGCGGATCCAGCGCCAGCGCCGCATCCTCAAGCAGCGCCTCAAGGTTCCCCCGGCGCTCCACCAGTTCACCCGCACCCTCGACAAGAACCTCGGTATATACGTACAAAACTAGTCTATTCATTCGTCATTTGACACGGAGTCCACAATGCCCGAGGACGTTTGTAGATGTACTCTATTATTTTGACTTGTGGGTATGCTGTAGCTAAGTGAGCGAGTCTTTACTTCATCAAGGCAATGAAAAGAGTTGATGTGTGTGTTTTAAGGTTCCTGCTCTTAGGATACATTGGGAGCTCTCTTCTTGCATGATTAGGGCAAATGCATGCTGTTCTCCTACACACCTACTATATTTCTTTACTGAATATATTGACATGCCATGACAGTATGAAGTAATAGAATGGCTAGCACAAGCTTTCACTTCTAAGGATGCCAGCAGTAGGAAGAAGCAATGTTGCTATGCTATGTTTGTACCTGAAGTCATGCCTTCTATATTTCCTTTTCCTTTATGTTGCAACGTGTTTACTTGCTAGCTCATTAATTATGCTGTATTGTATAGCAACAAAAGCAGCCAGTGAGTAGTTGACTAGTTTATGTTCAATTCCTCTGCGTACAGCGTCACTTTAGTTTTGCAAAAACTTTGTTACAAATCTCTGATATGAATTGCTTGTTGCAGCCACCAACCTGTTTAAGATGCTTCTCAAGTACCGCCCCGAGGACAAGGTGGCTAAGAAGGAGAGGCTTCTGAAGAGGGCCCAGGCTGAGGCTGAGGGGAAAACCGTTGAGGCCAAGAAGCCAATTGTTGTCAAGTATGGTCTTAACCATGTCACTTACCTCATTGAGCAGGTACTGATATGAGTTACCTCTTTGTTTGACATAACTAATCCTTATTCTTAACTTCTTTTGTGGCTGCAATAACCATTCTTGTGATTAATCCTTGTGTTTTGTACTGCAGAGCAAGGCTCAGCTGGTCGTCATCGCTCATGATGTTGACCCAATTGAGCTGGTTGTGTGGCTCCCAGCCCTGTGCAGGAAGATGGAGGTCCCATACTGTATTGTTAAGGGAAAATCACGCCTTGGATCGGTATATTTTCTCTTGCACCGCTGTTCCACACTTCTGAAATCTTTAACAGTGATTGGAAACAGATGCTCACTTTGTTGTGTCCCCTATAGATCGTTCACAAGAAGACCGCCTCAGTTCTGTGCCTTACCACTGTGAAGAACGAGGACAAGCTTGAGTTCAGCAAGATCTTGGAGGCTATCAAGGTATGTTTTGGAATAGCCCTTGCTATGATTGATCACTCCACTTCCTTGTTACCCTTCTAATATCTCATTGTCACTATTCTGCAGGCTAACTTCAACGACAAGTTTGACGAGGTCAGGAAGAAGTGGGGCGGTGGTGTCATGGGATCCAAGTCGCAGGCCAAAACCAAGGCCAGGGAAAGGCTCATCGCCAAGGAGGCTGCGCAGAGGATGAACTAAGCCTAGCCTTATATGTGAGAGCATATGCCATGTAGTTTCCCTTTCAGTGTGTCCTGATTTTGACGAGGAACTCGAACCCTTTTAGCAGCACTGTGGAATCGTATTGTGGTTTTCTGATTCTCTGTTCCGTTCTCCAGACTTATGCAAAGATCAGATGAGGTTTACCCATGTTTGGATTCTATATAGTTTTATGTCCTTTGTCGAGTCCAAGTTTGTTGTGTTTGACATCTTCCTAACTTGGCTGGGTTTTGGTTAACATGCAACGACGACGAGCTCAATCTGTTTGTGAATTTGTGACACATCATAAGCAGGAAATTTATGATGTCGTGATCATTTCACGGAGGCAAATTTTGGTTAAATCAGCAGGGTGCTGAAACTGAGTTTAAACGTGTATTGTGCCCAATTTCCCTAGCTAAAACATTCGTTTTCTTTTTGCTATTGCTTTTATATACACTACCTCTGTCCGGGTTAATGGTCTCGTGTGAGTAACCAACAGAAGGTGGAGTTCCGGTGGACCATATGCATGTTTATATCTACTCCCTCCGTTCAATCTAAACTCTAAAATATGTCTGTATACATCTGTGTGTTGTCCATGTAGTTCATATGAACTCTAAAATATAGTTCATATTGAGATATCTAAAACACTTTAAAGTGCGTCGTGTTGTCCATATTGAGATCCCTAAAGAGACTTGTATCCAAAGCTCTCCCGCTCTAAAAAGACAATCAGAGCACAGAGAGATGTCCCGATTTTGGAGGGATCACGGCACGCTTGTTTATCATCTTTTTTTTTTTGGTAAAGTGGTTTATTTAAATACCCAAAAATGGCCTCACCAGCTTCTCTCCAAAATGGATGGACCCTAAACCCTAAAAAACATGTAAAAATCCTACCTCATGGTAAGTCATCCGTCCATTTTCTGTTTTCATTCGTTTTCTGGTCATCTCACAAAAGGTCATGAGATTAAAAAAAAGGGAGAACGTAGAATGAGGCCATTCTTCGTGATGGAACCACATGTGTGATCAATAGTCTCTATACAATGGAACTGAGGGGGCCTCTTCGGCGCCCTGACAGTTCGTTCGCTTCTGGATATCAAGAGGTGACATGCCGCATTCGCTTTGTGTCAGAACTCCTAAATGATAATGGATCATGGAACTATGAGTTGCTACAAAGGTACTTCCAACCGGCGGACGTGGCTGAAATCATCAAAATTAGAGCTTCCCCAAGGCTCGAGGATGATACGCTCGCTTGGGGGCCCAGCAAGTATGGTACCCTTTTTGTTAAGAGCGGACATCGTTTTGCATTTGAAGAGGCGCATAGAAGTTCGGCGACGGGGTCAAGCACTAGACCAGATGGGCGTCGATCGTGTTGGCAACTAATATGGTCCTGCGATGTACCTCCTACAGTCTGTAACTTTGCCTGGAGAGTGGCTACTAATTTCTTGCCCACATGGCAGAACAAGCATGCCAGGGGTCTTGAAATTGTTGACATATGCCCTGTTTGCTCTGTCGAAACTGAGGACAACTTGCCCCATTCACCCTCCCTAACATCGCGCTCATGGTGTTCGTGTTGGTTCTAGGTCCCTCCAGCAAACCGAGGTCCGGTAGTCCGGACGAGATCGAATCCTTCCAGCTTCAATCATCCTCATGCGCGCACACCATTCTATCCAAATCTCAATCTCAATTGTGCTCTCACCAGATCTGGTGTATCGATCCAGCAGTCTACTGCTTCTCAACGGGCCTGGTTCCTCTTCTCAACCATTAATAGAGCTCTCACGAATCTCTTTTTCCCTTTCCCACTTTTTCATCCACCAATAAAATCCTTTGCGTTCTAGCTAGGGCATGCATTTGAGTTCTTTTGGAATCCTAGTTGGGAGGAGTTTGGCGGCGGAGGATAGGTGGAGTAGGGTGTCGCAGGAGGTGGTGATTTGCGCAGGCATCTCCCAAGGAAAGATTCCAGCTTCAGGATGGAAGGTGTTGAGAGGATTAAAGACATTGCAAACTATCTGAAGCTGAAAGAAGAGGGGTAAAGATCAGTCAATGAAGCAACAATTTCTCATTCAATGTGAAGCCACAAGCTGTTGGAAAACTAATGTCAAACATACCGGATAGAGTGGATTCCCTCATAAGCACCCTCGCCTGGATTAGGTGCACATTCAAAGGAATAGAGCGTAAATATTTGGGGATGAATAGATTCCTATTCACCTTCAGAGAAGAGGGGGGGGGGGGGGGGCTCTAACTGGTGGCCCCTAGATGTTTAGTAGATCCTTGTTGGATTTAGAAAATTTCAAACTAAGCAAAACTTTAGAGGAGTACCAATTCAAGTTTATCCCATTTTGGGTCAGAGCGGATGATATCCCAATGGGCATGACTGACAGGGAAAATGGAGAAGCCATCAGGAGGGAAAATGGTGAGGTGATAGATGTGGATGTTGACAAGAATGAGATGGCAACTGGGGAATCCATGAGAATAAAGGTCAAACTAGATATTGCTAAACCTCTTATGAGAGGGATAACAATTAGGGTCCCTAACAATTATGACATATGAGAATGAGGAGGAGGAAGTTGAAGACAAATAATTGTTAGAGGAGGCGGATGAATTGCAGAAGAACAAGAAGGAAAAGGAGCGTGTGGTGTCTTTTAAATATGAGTTTCTGCTATGCTTGTGGTGCGATTGGTCACCAAGATAGGAATTGCACAAATCTAGTAAAAGCAAGGAAAGGAGACTATGGGCCGCGGAGGAAAACTGAGATTTTTAAGCGAAACTCTAGCAATGAGGACAAAAGTAGGAGTTCAAATGACACGACACGCTTCTGGACAAACAACGGCGGAGGGAGCCGAGGAAGTAAGCTATGCAGTGATGCTATCGCATGGAAGAACAACTCTACAAGCCAAGAAGGACGGTTGGGAGTAAGAGCAAGCGACGAAAAGGAAGTTACCACCCTATGAAAACTGCAAACGAGGTTACTGAACAAGCTAAAGGAAAGAAACTTGATTTTAACAAAGAAACACAGGATCAAACTGTGAAGCAGAAAACAAAATATATAGTGGACAAGCAAATTAATGAAGGAAATAATCATGAACTGATGGTTGTTGACATAGGAACAACAAAAAAGCAGGGTGAGAATGTTGAAGAAACTTACGTAGGAAAACCAAAGGGAGAAAAGCAGAACATGAAACAACTGAAGTGCAAGGTAAAGATATAACCAGGAAGGTGGAGGAAGAATTAGGGGTAAAAGAAAGAAATTCTAAAAATGCTTGAGTGAGGATAATGCTCAAGGGAGTAGAAATAAGAACAAGCGTGTCACCATGAAGAGAAAAGACCGATCAAAGAATGCCTAGGAAGAAACCAAGTTGACCCCAAATTCAAGAAAACGTGGTACAGACTTTATGCAAATAGATGTTCTACAAGAACCAGAGAAAAAACAACGGGTGGAGGTGTTAGTCTCTAAAACAAGAGATAATTCCTTATTTAATACTCCCTCCATTCCTTTATATAAGGTGTATTTGTTTTTAGATAAAATTCCAGAATGTAAGGTGCATTTCTTTTAATTACTCATAATTCTCTTGTCAGCCCTCCAGAAATAAGGAAAGTATCTCTCTCTTGATTGTTTGTATCTCTCCTTGTAGCAAAAGAAGAAAACTGTCTCTTTATCGATTGCATGTATCTCTTACTTTCCTGAAATTACTGATTGACGTGCCACCAATCAATAAATTGGCCAAGGGTAATTTCGTCCTAACATGTCTATAATTATGTGCCTTGGTCACCGTGCCCAAAATAGTACACCTTACATAAAGGAACAAAGGGAGTATTGTCTTAAATTTTCTTTCCTACTTGACACTAAAAATACTTTTCTTCCTTGTATAACACTGTGTCTAAATTTTATACCCTTTATAACACTTCCGTCCATTTTAAGCCTTAACGTGTTAAATGACACTTGAAAAGACCTTTTTGTCCCTCAGGTGAAATGTGACCAAAATTTCAATAGATGCTAATATTGATATTTGATGTGTTTCTTCTTATTCGATTTAACCAGAAATTTTATTTATAGACATAAAAATTTTCTAAGTACGTGTTAAACGTTTACATGGAAATGCATGTGCATGTAGCGCATACAATGGCTGATCAATTGATTAGTGGGAAAATCTACTTTTAGTACAATATGACTGTACAGTGCGCTGCACCGCAACCTACTTCTTGCAGGCTAGGCTATAGGGCTGACAGACATGTGTTTCTGTAATTTGGCATAAACTGGCATGGATCCCGGCGTCCTATTTTGCGGCGAGGGCTACATTGAGGGTCGTCGATGGTGGAGTCGTAGCCGCTGGCTTGTGGAGGGATGATGACAATGGCATCAGATAAAAACCTCGATGATGCGTGTGTGGGGCTCTCCCGGTCATCAGGGGTGGTATGTCGTGGTGGGTTGTTGTGATGGTTTATCATGTACAACAGATAGTACCTCCCTCTTTCCATGTTAGCTTCTGCATGTTGTTTGATGCATAACACTGAGTCGATGTAATTATTCAAGAATCTACGGGATGCAACTATTGGAGATGACGGCTTATGGTGCGTCACTTCATTATGCACGCGCCAGGTCCTTTACAACATCATGAGGATACATGGACGCTGATCTTCAGTGCAGTGTTGTAGTCGAGTAGGTGTAAGAGCCATTCCGGTCTAGAATTCTTGACCTCATCCAGTCTTGCATTTCCCAATGATTGCTCATCGCCCTTCAGAGACCCTGTGCCATAGGACATCTGCAAAATACATGGAAGGTGTCCTCGCGTTCCACCCCACAAATTAAACATGTGTCAGTTACATCCATGTTCCTCTTTGCTCTATTTGTCATTGTATCTCATGAGATGGTGACAAGATACCACTCAAAGACGTGTACCTTGGGACGAGCAGGCACCCCCACAATGCTCCTCGAACAGTACTTGTGACGTCGTGCAACACGTATGGGACGCTCGTCAAGGGCGAGATGGTAAGCGCCACGGACACTGAAATTCCCTTTCGGTTCCGGAGCCCAAGCAAGGACGTCGTCGAGGCCATGACAATGGCTTGATCAACATGATGATGTAGCGGCGACGAAGCTCGGGGTTCCGCCTGCCCTTTTCATCCAGTAAATAAAGATGAAAAATAAAGTAAAGAAATATACCAAAAAATAAAAACATAACCAAAAACTAAACTTTTTTTTTTGAACTAATAGACTAAACTTAAAAGAAGAAGCAAAACAGGAGAAAAAAAGTGGCACATGGGCCGGCTGTGCGCTCTACAGGCGATTTGCCGGTTAGAACAAGATTTGCCGCGAGCGAGCCCAGCTCTGTAGAAAAGAGCTGAATCGATCACGAATCGCTGCTCGACCTCGGCTGCAAAACCCTCGCCCGAGACTCCCGGGTTCCGACGGCGACGGCATGGGCGACGGGGATCTAGAAAGTGGAGCGCATTCTTCCGGCGACGGCGGCGAGCTTCCTGCAGAGGCAGATGGCGGCCGCAAGCGCCGGCGAGTCGGTGGCTCCGGTGTGATGACTTCGCTGGGCCTGGGTGGCCGCTCCGGCGAGGTGGCAACTCCAGCAGGCGTCAGCTCCAGCTCGGCGCTAGCAGGCAGAAGGATAGGTTGAGTACCTCCTGCCGACTGTTTTTTTTAGTTCAGTTTTAGTGTTCAGTGATTACTCAATTTTGTGCCATCAGTCGCTCAAATTTAGTTGAACTGTATTTGTTCGTATCATCGTACATGTTTTTAGGTGATGCTTATTATATATTCGTTGACGTGTATGTGTGGTTTCTGAATCACATTTGCCACTGGTTCTTGTGTGCACAAATGATCCAACTCTGCGCGCACTAATTCGTTCCTGCGTGTCTGCAACTCTGCGCTAATCATGACACTGATGTGTTCAATGCAGATGGACAGATTGCTTCATCATCATTAGATAAAAGAAACAGCTCACCCTACCTACAGGATGATTATTCTCACTGTGACAACAAAGAAGGATATTCGGGATCCGACCTCCCAGAGGTATGTTCAGATAATAGGAGATTTCTATTGCAAGTGAAAACTATGATCAGAATGGCTAAATCAAAATTTATGAACATATCTCTCACTGCTGCAAGCTTTGCTTTGTTCTGCTGCACCTAACTCTCCATCAGAAAACTGTTTCACGAGCTCTAGATCCACCGTTGTCTTGATACACGTACTAGTCTTCCTAGAGCTATTTTCAGCTCTGTCATTTGTTTTCTTTGCCGTGGTTGCTCGTTTTTCTTAGCCTTGGCTAATTAGAGATCATGCCATCCTTCCGCAGCTTAAATCCTAACTTTACAAAGCTAGTCCTTTTACATCATTGTTCTGTATTATGATTTATGAACACTTCCTTAGTACTGAAATTGTAATTATGATATTTTCTACTTCTGCATGTAGGACATCTGGCGTCATATATATTTCCTACTGCCAATGCAAGATGCTGCCCGTGCTGCCTGTGTGTCTCACTCCTTTCTCTGCTCCTGGAGATGCTATCCCAATCTTACCTTCACTAATGAAACAATGTGCTCGAAACAAAATTTATATGAGAGAACAGTGGGACCGAATGTTATAAAAGACTACAACAACAATATTGACCGTGTTGTAACATACCACTCAGGCGCTGGGGTGAGGAAATTCAGGCTTCAATACTATGTTATTCCTGATGATGCAGAACCGTATGATCATCTCACCAGTTGGCTCCAGATTGCGGTTACACCAGGGATTGAAGAACTTGATCTTGTAGTATGGACGAGAGAGTCAACGTTTATTTCACAAAAAGAAGGAAAAAGGCAACGTTTAACTTTCCATGCACGCTTCTATCTGACATTTGTCAAGTCTCGATTCGGCATCTTTACCTTGGCAATTTGGGCTTGCATCCCACATTTCAACTTGGTTTGAGAACCCTGAAAACGCTGCATCTGAGTGAGGTGCATATCACGGCGGATGAGTTAGGGTGAATTCTATCCAATTCCTTTGCTTTGGCATACTTGAGACTTCAATATTGTTATGACATCCTTCGCCTAGAGATACCTCGTTTGCTGCAGCGGCTCAGGTTCCTGGAGGTGATTGAATGTAGTCTTCAAGTATTAGAGATCAATGCTCCAAATATCTCCAGATTCCGCTTAATGGGTCATAATGTGCAACTCTCGCTTGGAAAGTCGTGGAAAATGAAGTGTTGGAAATATGAGCAATTTACTGAATGATTTTATTAACAGAAATATTGGATAAAGCATGACTAAAATAGCAAATATAAAGTAAGCCATGCAATCTGACAGAGAGAAGATAAACATCGTCTGCATATATGAACTTGAGCTTAACACATCTAGAACAGACACTAGATGAAGTTGCTTATACGACATAGAACCTAACATACGTAGGGCAGAAACTAGAACCAAGAACTGTAGCAGGACTTCTAACAGAAAGGAGAAGAACACGTACGGCACAGCAGCAGCAGAAGCGCTGGACTTGGGGTCGGTGTCCTCGCCTGCCATGTTGTCGAGGAGGTCGTGGACGTCGGGGAAGAAGTCGTCGTCGGGGAAGTAGTCGTCGGCGACCGGATCGTCCATGATGAAGCAGCCAGTAGTCGCGCAGAGCGCTCCCCAAAAACCTTATCACCCTTCTCCCGTACAGGATTCAAAGAGTGTGGTTTCGGAGGCCTACTGTCCCGACCTGCGGTGCATGCCGCAAGCCGGGATGGAGAAGATCGTAGCAGCAGCGCAGTGCTCAGGAACCGGTGGCGAGAGGAAGAAGTAGTTCTGATGCGTCTCTCTGAGAGGAGCGACCTCCCTTTTATAGGCGCAAGAGAAGGAGGCGAACAGGCTGCGGCGGGAGGTGAAGCAACGGAGGGAGACGAAACGAACAGGCAGCACGCGAAGAGGTGCGTCGTTCGTTCGTATTCACGCTCCACTACAGCAAAACGTCCCGAGTGACCTTTCGTATACCCTTAGACATCGGCTCGGCTCATTCCCGCAACCCGCGGCGCGTCGTGACGAGACGAGGCGGGCGGCGGAGGAGGAGCGCGCGTGGATGTCCCTCTTGTTCTCATGCTCATACAAGTGGGGAAAGAACTTCCCTTATAAGGAGGTCCAATTCCCACTCAACTAGCAATGTGGGACTAAACTTTAGTAGTATCCCTTGCCTAGCACAAATGGGCTAAGTGGGCCTCTAGGATTTATTAAGAATTTCTGAAATAGTTATTGGGCTGCCCCAATATAGACTAAATTCCAGCAATCCCCCACCAGATCCCAGAGGCACACAGAAATTTGCCTTTGGTTCCAAAACACTGTTTTATATACCGGTACTGCAGTGGAGACTGTTAAGTTGAACTTCCACCTAGAACTCTATGCTACACTAGTAAGCAACTTGAACAGTGGACTGGGCCTTGAACTGCAAGTTTTTTGCGAATCTAGCTTCACATAAAGCCTTGACCGATACGTGGCTACCGTGGGTCTTCCCCGCGGGTGGAGCTTATGCGTCATACTCCGTGACCTTTCATGAGTTTACTAGAGAGAACCCTACTCTCATAGATTGCGACGTTTGACAATCAGACTCATATAGGTGTGTTCTTCAAAAGATGTTCTGCAGGATAACATCTCTGCTTAAATAAGCCACTTAGAACACATTAAGATATACATCAACCTGCCATGCAGATTAGGAGAGTATTGCATCTTCATGGAGTGGTATTGTGAATAGTAAGGATACTCTCCTCTCAGTTGACCAACAACTTGTCTTCCACATCTAATTCACGGGATCTCCGATCACAAAGAATAGTTTACCACTGTGAACAACTCATATTGTGGGTCTCATACCCATCTCCCTCGATGCATTATCTAGCACATTACGCGATAGACCCTTAGTAAAAGGATCTGCCAGATTTTTAGACGTTTGGATATAATCCAACGCAATAACTCCGGAGTTTTTCATTTTCCTGACAGACTTTAACCTTCTCTGAACGTGTCTTGATGACTTCATGTTATCCTTTGAGCTGCTCACTTTTGTGATCACAGTTTGATTGTCGCAGTTCATAAGGACACCCGGTACAGGTTTCTCAACAACCTCCCATTCCTCGAATGGAGTTATCTCTTTGTTCTTTGTGGGGACTCGATTTAGGACATGACAAGCTGTCAATATCGCCTCCCCCCACCATGCCTTGGAGAGACCCGATGTGTCTAACATGGCATTAACCAAATCAGTTAGAGTACGGTTCTTTCTTTCGGCCACCCCATTTGACTGAGGTGAGTAGGGAGGCGTCCTCTCATGGATTATACCATGTTCCGCACAAAAAGCATCAAATTCATTGGAAAAATAGTCTCCACCACGGTCGGACCTAAGCCTCTTGATTTTCCGATCAAGTTGGTTTTCCACTTCAGCTTTATAGATCTTGAAAAAGTTCAAAGCCTCATCCTTATATTCCAGAAGATACACACAGCAGTATCTAGTGGAGTCATCAATTAACGTCATGAAATATTTCTTTCCACCTTTTGTCAAAACACCATTCATTTCACATAGATCTGAATGTATAAGTTCTAGTGGTGCAAGATTTCTCGTCTCCGCAGTCACGTGAGATTTACGAGGTTGCTTAGCTTGCACACATACTTGACACTTAGATCCCTTAACGGTGGTGAAACTAGAGATTAAGTTCAACTTCGCTAGTCGCGACATGCAACCAAAGTTAACATGACAAAGTCGTGAATGCCACACATTTGATTCACTATTGTTGCAAATATGATTAACAACTTTATTGCAAACGTCTGATAAGGATAAACGAAACAGGCCTCCTGACTCATAGCCTTTACCAACAAAGGTTCCATAGTTGGATATTACAAATTTATTCGACTCAAAGACAAGCTTATAGCCATCTCTACACAGAAGAGATCCGCTAACAAGATTTTTATTGACGGAGGGGACATAATGCACGTTCTTCAGCCGCACGATCTTCCCCGAAGTAAACTTCAGATCGACCGTGCCAACACCACGAACAGAAGCACTTGAACCGTTGCCCATCAGCACGGTTGAAGTCCCTGCGGTCTGATAAGACGAAAACATGGAAATATCACCGCATACATGCACATTAGCACCCGTGTCAATTAACCAATCAGGAGATTGACATACTGAAAGAATAGTGGGAAATATACCATACCCAGCATCCTTCATGTCAATGTCTCCGATGACAACATTAGCGGTCTTGCCGCCTTTCCCAGGATGACGCTTGTCATAGCGATTGGGGCAACTAGGAGCCCAATGATCAGGATCTCCACACACATGACAAGCACCTTTCTTCTTGTCATTCTTCTTCTTGAAGTTCGTGTGCTGCACATCCTTGTTCTTCCCATCAAACTTTCCTTTACCATCAAACTTGCCCTTGTTCTTGAACTTGTGGGACTGGAAGTTTTTCTTCTGTACCAGATTGGCACTAGATCCTCCCTCAATACCTCGAGCACGTGTGTCCTTTGCTCTCGCCTTTTCTTCCACATCAAGAGTGCCAATGAGATCCGGAACGGAAAACTCCTGTCTCTTATGCTTCAGTAAGGTAGCAAAGTTCCTCCACGAAGGAGGAAGCTTAGTGATGATACCCCCGGCAATAAACTTGTCCGGTAGGATACAATTGAAGTGCTCAAGTTTTCTAGCAAATGACTGTATCTCGTGAGCCTGCTCAACCACGGAGCGCTCTTCAGTCATCCTGTAATCATAGAATTGCTCCATGATGTACAGCTCAGTGCCGGCATCCGAGACCCCAAACTTGGCCTCGAGTGCGTCCCACATATCTTTTCCATTGTCAATTGACGCATAAGCATCAACTATGTTCTCACCAAGAACACTCAAGAGAGCAGCCTTAAACAAGGTATCCATTTTCTGAAAAGCTTGTGCCTGTTGAGCATCTTGCTCTCCTTCAGGTTTGCCAAGAGTGGCGTCATAGCAACTCATGGTTTGAAACCATAAGACTGCTCTCACGCGCCACCTCTTATAGTGGATACCCTCAAACATAGGAGGTCTCATGGAAGCAGCAAAACCATTCGAGGTAAATTGCCTATAATAAGGTTTTTGGATTGTTGGAAATATGAGCAATTTATTGAATGATTTTATTAACAGAAATATTGGATAAAGCATGACTAAAATAGCAAATATAAAGTAAGCCATGCAAACTGACAGAGAGAAGATAAACATCGTCTGCATATATGAACTTGAGCTTAACACATCTAGAACAGACACTAGATGAAGTTGCTTATACGACATAGAACCTAACATACGTAGGGCAGAAACTAGAACCAAGAACTGTAGCAGGACTTCTAACAGAAAGGAGAAGAACACGTACGGCACAGCAGCAGCAGAAGCGCTGGACTTGGGGTCGGTGTCCTCGCCTGCCATACTGTCGAGGAGGTCGTGGATGTCGGGGAAGAAGTCGTCGTCGGGGAAGTAGTCGTCGGCGACCGGATCGTCCGTGATGAAGCAGCCAGTAGTCGCGCAGAGCGCTCCCCAAAAACCTTATCACCCTTCTCCCATACAGGATTCAAAGAGTGTGGTTTCGGAGGCCTACTGTCCCGACCTGCGGTGCACGCCGCAAGCCGGGATGGAGAAGATCGTAGCAGCAGCGCAGTGCTCAGGAACCGGTGGCGAGAGGAAGAAGTAGTTCTGGTGCGTCTCTCTGAGAGGAGCGACCTCTCTTTTATAGGCGCAAGAGAAGGAGGCGAACAGGCTGCGGCGGGAGGTGAAGCAACGGAGGGAGACGAAACGAACAGGCAGCACGCGAAGAGGTGCGCCGTTCGTTCGCATTCACGCTCCACTACAGCAAAACGTCCCGAGTGACCTTTCGTATACCCGTAGTGTGTGGCAAAAATTTAGACATCGGCTCGGCTCATTCCCGCAACCCGCGGCGCGTCGTGACGAGGCGAGGCGAGGCGAGGCGAGGCGAGGCGAGGCGGGCGGCGGAGGAGGAGCGCGCGTGGATGTCCATCTTGTTCTCATGCTCATACAAGTGGGGAAAGAACTTCCCTTATAAGGAGGTCCAATTCCCACTCAAATAGCAATGTGGGACTAAACTTTAGTAGTATCCATTGCCTAGCACAAATGGGCTAAGTGGGCCTCTAGGATTTATTAGGAATTTCTGAAATAGTTATTGGGCTGCCCCAATATAGACTAAATTCCAGCAATCCCCCTCCAGATCCCAGAGGCACACAGAAATTTGCCTTTGGTTCCAAAACACTGTTTTATATACCGGTACTGCAGTGGAGACTGTTAAGTTGAACTTCCACCTAGAACTCTATGCTACACTAGTAAGCAACTTGAACAGTGGACTGGGCCTTGAACTGCAAGTTTTCTGCGAATCTAGCTTCACATAAAGCCTTGACCGATACGTGGCTACCGTGGGTCTTCCCCGCGGGTGGAGCTTATGCGTCATACTCCGTGACCTTTCATGAGTTTACTAGAGAGAACCCTACTCTCATAGATTGCGACGTTTGACAATCAGACTCATATAGGTGTGTTCTTCAAAAGATGTTTTGCAGGATAACATCTCTGCTTAAATAAGCCACTTAGAACACATTAAGATATACATCAACCTGCCATGCAGATTAGGAGAGTATTGCATCTTCATGGAGTGGTATTGTGAATAGTAAGGATACTCTCCTCTCAGTTGACCAACAGCTTGTCTTCCACATCTAATTCACGGGATCTCCGATCACAAAGAATAGGTTACCACTGTGAACAACTCATATTGTGGGTCTCATACCCATCTCCCTCGATGCATTATCTATCACATTACGCGATAGACCCTTAGTAAAAGGATCTGCCAGATTTTTAGACGTTTGGATATAATCCAACGCAATAACTCCGGAGTTTTTCATTTTCCTGACAGACTTTAACCTTCTCTGAACATGTCTTGATGACTTCATGTTATCCTTTGAGCTGCTCACTTTTGTGATCACAGTTTTATTGTCGCAGTTCATAAGGACACCCGGTACAGGTTTCTCAACAACCTCCCATTCCTCGAATGGAGTTATCTCTTTGTTCTTTGTGGGGACTCGATTTAGGACATGACATGCTGTCAATATCGCCTCCCCCCACCATGCCTTGGAGAGACCCGATGTGTCTAACATGGCATTAACCAAATCAGTTAGAGTACGGTTCTTTCTTTCGGCCACCCCATTTGACTGAGGTGAGTAGGGAGGCGTCCTCTCATGGATTATACCATGTTCCGCACAAAAAGCATCAAATTCATTGGAAAAATACTCTCCACCACGGTCGGACCTAAGCCTCTTGATTTTCCGATCAAGTTGGTTTTCCACTTCAGCTTTATAGATCTTGAAAAAGTTCAAAGCCTCATCCTTATATTTCAGAAGATACACACAGCAGTATCTAGTGGAGTCATCAATTAACGTCATGAAATATTTCTTTCCACCTTTTGTCAAAACACCATTCATTTCACATAGATCTGAATGTATAAGTTCTAGTGGTGCAAGATTTCTCGTCTCCGCAGTCACGTGAGATTTACGAGGTTGCTTAGCTTGCACACACACTTGACACTTAGATCCCTTAACGGTGGTGAAACTAGGGATTAAGTTCAACTTCGCTAGTCGCGACATGCAACCAAAGTTAACATGACAAAGTCGTGAATGCCACACATTTGATTCACTATTGTTGCAAATATGATTAACAACTTTATTGCAAACGTCTGATAAGGATAAACGAAACAGGCCTCCTGACTCATAGCCTTTACGAACAAAGGTTCCATACTTGGATATTACAAATTTATTCGACTCAAAGACAAGCTTATAGCCATCTCTACACAGAAGAGATCCGCTAACAAGATTTTTATTGACGGAGGGGACATAATGCACGTTCTTCAGCCGCACGATCTTCCCCGAAGTAAACTTCATATCGACCGTGCCAACACCACGAACAGAAGCACTTGAACCGTTCCCCATCAGCACGGTTGAAGTCCCTGCGGTCTGATAAGACGAAAACATGGAAATATCACCGCATACATGCACATTAGCACCCGTGTCAATTAACCAATCAGGAGAATGACATACTGAAAGAATAGTGGGAAATATACCATACCCAGCATCCTTCATGTCAATGTCTCTGATGACAACATTAGCGGTCTTGCCGCCTTTCCCAGGATGACGCTTGTCATAGCGATTGGGGCAACTAGGAGCCCAATGATCAGGATCTCCACACACATGACAAGCACCTTTCTTCTTGTCATTCTTCTTCTTGAAGTTCGTGTGCTGCACATCCTTGTTCTTCCCATCAAACTTTCCTTTACCATCAAACTTGCCCTTGTTCTTGAACTTGTGGGACTGGAAGTTTTTCTTCTGTACCAGATTGGCACTAGATCCTCCCTCAATACCTCGAGCACGTGTGTCCTTTGCTCTCGCCTTTTCTTCCACATCAAGAGTGCCAATGAGATCCGGAACGGAAAACTCCTGTCTCTTATGCTTCAGTAAGGTAGCAAAGTTCCTCCACGAAGGAGGAAGCTTAGTGATGATACCCCCGGCAATAAACTTGTCCGGTAGGATACAATTGAAGTGCTCAAGTTCTCTAGCAAATGACTGTATCTCGTGAGCCTGCTCAACCACGGAGCGCTCTTCAGTCATCCTGTAATCATAGAATTGCTCCATGATGTACAGCTCAGTGCCGGCATCCGAGACCCCAAACTTGGCCTCGAGTGCGTCCCACATATCTTTTCCATTGTCAATTGACGCATAAGCATCAACTATGTTCTCACCAAGAACACTCAAGAGAGCAGCCTTAAACAAGGTATCCATTTTCTGAAAAGCTTGTGCCTGTTGAGCATCTTGCTCTCCTTCAGGTTTGCCAAGAGTGGCGTCATAGCAACTCATGGTTTGAAACCATAAGACTGCTCTCACGCGCCACCTCTTATAGTGGATACCCTCAAACATAGGAGGTCTCATGGAAGCAGCAAAACCATTCGAGGTAAATTGCCTATAATAAGGTTTTTGGATTGTTGGAAATATGAGCAATTTATTGAATGATTTTATTAACAGAAATATTGCATAAAGCATGACTAAAATAGCAAATATAAAGTAAGCCATGCAAACTGACAGAGAGAAGATAAACATCGTCTGCATATATGAACTTGAGCTTAACACATCTAGAACAGACACTAGATGAAGTTGCTTATACGACATAGAACCTAACATACGTAGGGCAGAAACTAGAACCAAGAAATGTAGCAGGACTTCTAACAGAAAGGAGAAGAACACGTACGGCACAGCAGCAGCAGAAGCGCTGGACTTGGGGTCGGTGTCCTCGCCTGCCATGCTGTCGAGGAGGTCGTGGATGTCGGGGAAGAAGTCGTCGTCGGGGAAGTAGTCGTCGGCGACTGGATCGTCCCTGATGAAGCAGCCAGTAGTCGCGCAGAGCGCTCCCCAAAAACCTTATCACCCTTCTCCCGTACAGGATTCAAAGAGTGTGGTTTCGGAGGCCTACTGTCCCGACCTGCGGCGCACGCCGCAAGTCGGGATGGAGAAGATCGTAGCAACAGCGCAGTGCTCAGGAACTGGTGGCGAGAGGAAGAAGTAGTTCTGGTGCGTCTCTCTGAGAGGAGCGACCTCTCTTTTATAGGCGCAAGAGAAGGAGGCGAACAGGCTGCGGCGGGAGGTGAAGCAACGGAGGGAGACGAAACGAACAGGCAGCACGCGAAGAGGTGCGCCGTTCGTTCGCATTCACGCTCCACTACAGCAAAACGTCCCGAGTGACCTTTCGTATACCCGTAGTGTGTGGAAAAAATTTAGACATCGGCTCGGCTCATTCCCGCAACCCGCGGCGCGTCGTGACGAGACGAGGCGAGGCGAGGCGAGGCGAGGCGGGCGGCGGAGGAGGAGCGCGCGTGGATGTCCATCTTGTTCTCATGCTCATACAAGTGGGGAAAGAACTTCCCTTATTAGGAGGTCCAATTCCCACTCAACTAGCAATGTGGGACTAAACTTTAGTAGTATCCATTGCCTAGCACAAATGGGCTAAGTGGGCCTCTAGGATTTATTAGGAATTTCTGAAATAGTTATTGGGCTGCCCCAATATAGACTAAATTCCAGCAATCCCCCTCCAGATCCCAGAGGCACACAGAAATTTGCCTTTGGTTCCAAAACACTGTTTTATATACCGGTACTGCAGTGGAGACTGTTAAGTTGAACTTCCACCTAGAACTCTATGCTACACTAGTAAGCAACTTGAACAGTGGACTGGGCCTTGAACTGCAAGTTTTCTGCGAATCTAGCTTCACATAAAGCCTTGACCGATACGTGGCTACCGTGGGTCTTCCCCGCGGGTGGAGCTTATGCGTCATACTCCGTGACCTTTCATGAGTTTACTAGAGAGAACCCTACTCTCATAGATTGCGACGTTTGACAATCAGACTCATATAGGTGTGTTCTTCAAAAGATGTTTTGCAGGATAACATCTCTGCTTAAATAAGCCACTTAGAACACATTAAGATATACATCAACCTGCCATGCAGATTAGGAGAGTATTGCATCTTCATGGAGTGGTATTGTGAATAGTAAGGATACTCTCCTCTCAGTTGACCAACAGCTTGTCTTCCACATCTAATTCACGGGATCTCCGATCACAAAGAATAGGTTACCACTGTGAACAACTCATATTGTGGGTCTCATACCCATCTCCCTCGATGCATTATCTATCACATTACGCGATAGACCCTTAGTAAAAGGATCTGCCAGATTTTTAGATGTTTGGATATAATCCAACGCAATAACTCCGGAGTTTTTCATTTTCCTGACAGACTTTAACCTTCTCTGAACATGTCTTGATGACTTCATGTTATCCTTTGAGCTGCTCACTTTTGTGATCACAGTTTTATTGTCGCAGTTCATAAGGACACCCGGTACAGGTTTCTCAACAACCTCCCATTCCTCGAATGGAGTTATCTCTTTGTTCTTTGTAGGGACTCGATTTAGGACATGACATGCTGTCAATATCGCCTCCCCCCACCATGCCTTGGAGAGACCCGATGTGTCTAACATGGCATTAACCAAATCAGTTAGAGTACGGTTCTTTCTTTCGGCCACCCCATTTGACTGAGGTGAGTAGGGAGGCATCCTCTCATGGATTATACCATGTTCCGCACAAAAAGCATCAAATTCATTGGAAAAATACTCTCCACCACGGTCAGACCTAAGCCTCTTGATTTTCCGATCAAGTTGGTTTTCCACTTCAGCTTTATAGATCTTGAAAAAGTTCAAAGCCTCATCCTTATATTTCAGAAGATACACACAGCAGTATCTAGTGGAGTCATCAATTAACGTCATGAAATATTTCTTTCCACCTTTTGTCAAAACACCATTCATTTCACATAGATCTGAATGTATAAGTTCTAGTGGTGCAAGATTTCTCGTCTCCGCAGTCACGTGAGATTTACGAGGTTGCTTAGCTTGCACACACACTTGACACTTAGATCCCTTAACGGTGGTGAAACTAGGGATTAAGTTCAACTTCGCTAGTCGCGACATGCAACCAAAGTTAACATGACAAAGTCGTGAATGCCACACATTTGATTCACTATTGTTGCAAATATGATTAACAACTTTATTGCAAACGTCTGATAAGGATAAACGAAACAGGCCTCCTGACTCATAGCCTTTACGAACAAAGGTTCCATACTTGGATATTACAAATTTATTCGACTCAAAGACAAGCTTATAGCCATCTCTACACAGAAGAGATCCGCTAACAAGATTTTTATTGACGGAGGGGACATAATGCACGTTCTTCAGCCGCACGATCTTCCCCAAAGTAAACTTCAGATCGACCGTGCCAACACCACGAACAGAAGCACTTGAACCGTTCCCCATCAGCACGGTTGAAGTCCCTGCGGTCTGATAAGACGAAAACATGGAAATATCACCGCATACATGCACATTAGCACCCGTGTCAATTAACCAATCAGGAGAATGACATACTGAAAGAATAGTGGGAAATATACCATACCCAGCATCCTTCATGTCAATGTCTCTGATGACAACATTAGCGGTCTTGCCGCCTTTCCCAGGATGACGCTTGTCATAGCGATTGGGGCAACTAGGAGCCCAATGATCAGGATCTCCACACACATGACAAGCACCTTTCTTCTTGTCATTCTTCTTCTTGAAGTTCGTGTGCTGCACATCCTTGTTCTTCCCATCAAACTTTCCTTTACCATCAAACTTGCCCTTGTTCTTGAACTTGTGGGACTGGAAGTTTTTCTTCTGTACCAGATTGGCACTAGATCCTCCCTCAATACCTCGAGCACGTGTGTCCTTTGCTCTCGCCTTTTCTTCCACATCAAGAGTGCCAATGAGATCCGGAACGGAAAACTCCTGTCTCTTATGCTTCAGTAAGGTAGCAAAGTTCCTCCACGAAGGAGGAAGCTTAGTGATGATACCCCCGGCAATAAACTTGTCCGGTAGGATACAATTGAAGTGCTCAAGTTCTCTAGCAAATGACTGTATCTCGTGAGCCTGCTCAACCACGGAGCGCTCTTCAGTCATCCTGCAATCATAGAATTGCTCCATGATGTACAGCTCAGTGCCGGCATCCGAGACCCCAAACTTGGCCTCGAGTGCGTCCCACATATCTTTTCCATTGTCAATTGACGCATAAGCATCAACTATGTTCTCACCAAGAACACTCAAGAGAGCAGCCTTAAACAAGGTATCCATTTTCTGAAAAGCTTGTGCCTGTTGAGCATCTTGCTCTCCTTCAGGTTTGCCAAGAGTGGCGTCATAGCAACTCATGGTTTGAAACCATAAGACTGCTCTCACGCGCCACCTCTTATAGTGGATACCCTCAAACATAGGAGGTCTCATGGAAGCAGCAAAACCATTCGAGGTAAATTGCCTATAATAAGGTTTTTGGATTGTTGGAAATATGAGCAATTTATTGAATGATTTTATTAACAGAAATATTGGATAAAGCATGACTAAAATAGCAAATATAAAGTAAGCCATGCAAACTGACAGAGAGAAGATAAACATCGTTTGCATATATGAACTTGAGCTTAGCACATCTAGAACAGACACTAGATGAAGTTGCTTATACGACATAGAACCTAACATACGTAGGGCAGAAACTAGAACCAAGAACTGTAGCAGGACTTCTAACAGAAAGGAGAAGAACACGTACGGCACAGCAGCAGCAGAAGCGCTGGACTTGGGGTCGGTGTCCTCGCCTGCCATGTTGTCGAGGAGGTCGTGGACGTCGGGGAAGAAGTCGTCGGCGACCGGATTGTCTGTGATGAAGCAGCCAGTAATCGCGCAGCGCGCTCCCCAAAAACCTTATCACCCTTCTCCCGTACAGGATTCAAAGAGTGTGGTTTCGGAGGCCTACTGTCCCGACCTGCGGTGCACGCCGCAAGCCGGGATGGAGAAGATCGTAGCAGCAGCGCAGTGCTCAGGAACCGGTGGCGAGAGGAAGAAGTAGTTCTGGTGCGTCTCTCTGAGAGGAGCGACCTCCCTTTTATAGGCGCTAGAGAAGGAGGCGAACAGGCTGCGGCGGGAGGTGAAGAAATTTAGACATCGGCTCGGCTCATTCCCGCAATCCGCGGGGCGGCGCGGCGCGGCGAGGCGGGCGGCGGAGGAGGAGCGCGCGTGGATGTCCCTCTTGTTCTCATGCTCATACAAGTGGGGAAAGAACTTCCTTTATAAGGAGGTCCAATTCCCACTCAACTAGCAATGTGGGACTAAACTTTAGTAGTATCCCTTGCCTAGCACAAATGGGCTAAGTGGGCCTCTAGGATTTATTAGGAATTTCTGAAATAGTTATTGGGCTGCCCCAATATAGACTAAATTCCGGCAATAAGAACCTGATGTTGAACAATAGGTGCGCCATCAGTTATGCTCTTGACAACCTTCCTTCCTGTGCGCCGAAAGTTGAGACTCTTACCATACGTTCTCGTTATGAGGTGAGTATTATTTTACTGTTAAGTTGGTAAGTGATATAGCAGTAGCCATGTCTATGAATAATTAACCTGAGACATCTTTATGCAGATAATCAATGCACCAGTGATATCTAGCAAATTTCTCCACCTCAAGATCTTGAATGTTCTTCTTTTCTCATGGCATAATCACTGGCACTATGATTATTTATCCTTGGTTTCTTTTTTTGAAGCTTCTCCTTCCTTGGAGAAATTTGTCTTGTATGTAAGTCACTGTTCACCTTGCAAAGATTATCTAATAACCATGCTTGTATCATGAATTTCATTGTCTTGGCCTTTGACCTTCAGGTACAAGCTGCGCAGTCCAAGTATGACCCGTTTGAGGGAGACCCCTCGTCTCTGAGGCGAATTCTAGAGCACTACCATGGCAAGCTCAAGAGTGTGGAGATCACTGGTTTCTACCCCCAAAAGAGCATGCTTGAGCTAACATGCCATATTCTTGAGAAGACAACATCACTTCGGCGCCTTACATTGGACACTTGTCCCGTGAATTATCGGTGTTCTAGCATATTTCACAATAAATGCGCTCCACTGGAAACTGCGGATATTAGGGAGGCTCATAAATCAGTCTTGGCTGTGAAAACATACATTGAGGAGAAAGTTCCCTCTGCAGTGAAGTTCAACGTTCTGGAGCCTTGCAGCCGGTGCTATGTTTTGTGACGTTCAGATGTCAAATCATCGTGGTTGTTCAATGTTAAATTATGTAAATTTAGCTGTGTTGTGCTTTGCCTTTTAAGCTCCTATAGTTCTCCAATGTTTGGAGGTCCGTGGTAGTACTTTAATAATAACTTATTGGCAAACTGTCCAATTTATGTAATTTTACTGGATTCACCAGCATTGATCATTGTTGTTGGTCGATTTTATAATTTTTGTGACTTGCAGTACTTCCAAACAGTTGTATAAGATAATTTGAACTAAATTATGATGAAGAAACTCTGGCCAATTATCTCTTTCAATCTTCTAGCCATGGAGAAAATAGTGGCATGGTTTTCCAGGTCCTGCGCTGCCTACGCGTGCATATATAGCTTGCTCCATTGTCTCTCCTCCCTTGATGAGGAGAGGAGGCCAAGCCGACCATCTGCCGTCGCCGGAGACAACAAGAGCGGCCATCCTTCTCCACCCCATGGCGCTGGTAGAGTAGGAAAAGAAAAGAAAAGAAAAGAAAAAACGCCAACACCCTCATGGCACTGGTAGACCAGGAAAAGAAAACGAGAGTGGTTTTTCAGCTCCTGGGTGCCCCTACACCCTCTATGAATAGTAAATTCAAAAATAATAGAATTTTTTTAAAAAAAAAATCTGAAACTTTGCAACATCAAATATGATCAAACTTTGTAAGTGCTTGCAAGTTTTCATGCCAAAAAACATTCGAGGATATCTACACAAGAAAAAGATTTCGGTGCTTAAAGTTTTGAGCACTTTTAGCACTGAAATCTGAAACTCATATGTACACCTTTCTCCACATAATATTTTGTTATGAAAACTTGCAGCGATGTCACAAAGTTTCAGAATTTTCTAATTTTTTTAAATTTACTGTTCATACAGAGTGTAGGGGCACCCGGGAGCTATCACACCTTTATCAAAGAAAAACGACAATGCTCTGAGGAGCGGTTCCACATGAAAGAACTATAGGGAAATCCCTATTTGACACATTTTGCGTCAAACTATCGAAGTGCCGCACACCCTTCGCCTGTATGGGGCCGGCCTCTGTTCCTGTTTCCTATTTCAACCGACTCCACCGGTGCATGCTTGTTTCCTTGATCCCCTTTCTTCCTCGTGCGGCTGCTTCGTCTCAATTCCTTCTCTACGTCGTCCTCTCGATCTCTCTGCTTCTTCCTCTCGATTCTTCGCCGGCATCATCATTCATTCCATCTTCGTGCGCCTCAGAGCAGTAGGCTCTCTGGCTCTTTTCATCTTCTCTCCCCTCCCTGCAAGTCTCTTGGATGGAAGTTAGGGTTAGCTAATTTGTTCTTTTTTCTTGGTAGCCGGTGTTTTGGCGACCATATTATGAGGAATAGCACTTCAATTTAGTGATAATTGGCTGAGGTTCGCCAGATCCGGTGTTCCCCGTTTGGGTTTAATTCCAATTTCCTAGGTTCCTCAACTGCATTCGGCTTTGCTTTTCTGTTTGCGTTTGCAAGTTCGGCTGAGATCTAACAGCAAGTACTGGGTCAACTGTTTTTTTTTGTTCTGGTGCTTGATGCTACCTCTTGAGCACTGCATTGGTTTTCCCTTGAAGAGGAAAGGGTGATGTAGCAAAGTAGCGTAAGTATTTCCCTCAGTTTTTGAGAACCAAGGTATCAATCCAGTAGGAGGCTACACGCAAATCCATCGTACCTACACAAACAAATAAGAACCTTGCAACCAACGCGATAAAAGGGTTGTCAATCCCTTCACGGCCACTTGCAAAAGTGAGATCTGATAGAGATGATAATAAGATAAATATTTTTGGTATTTTTATGATATAGATTGAAAAGTAAAGATTGCAAAATAAAATAGATCAGAAACTTATATGATGGAAAATAGACCTGGGGGCCATAGGTTTCACTAGTGGGTCTCTCAAGATAGCATAAGTATTACGGTGGGTGAACAAATTACAGTCGGGCAGTTGATAGAAAAGTGCATAATTATGAGAATATTTAGGCATGATTATGTATATAGGCATCACCTCCGTGACAAGTAGATCGAAATGATTCTGCATCTACTACTACTACTCCACACATCGACCGCTATCCAGCATGCATCTAGAGTATTAAGTTCATAAGAACAGAGTAACACATTAGGCAAAATGACATGATGTAGAGGGATAAACTCAAGCAATATGATGTTGTCGGATTTCGGGTTCCGGCAGACCCTTGAGGTTCGAACGCTGGGGTGCGCACGGAGATTTAACCCTCTGCCTACTTGCTCCTCGCCGAATCGCTAAGATCTAAACTACCAAACATAACAACACAAGAGACACAAGATTTATACTGGTTCAGGCCACCATTGTGGTGTAATACCCTACTCCAGTGTGTGGTGTGGTGGATTGCCTCTTGGGATGATGATGAACAATACAAGGAAGAACAGCCTCGCGAGGGTCTGTTCCTGGCTGGTGCGACGAACTGCTAGGAGGAGTTCATTCGCTCTATCTACTGGTTTCTTGGTGAGGATCAGGCTTGCTAGGTCCGGTCCGGATTGCCTCTACCCTGGGGGTGGCTAGTCCTATTTATAGGCAAAGGCCCTGGGCCTCTTCCCAAATATTGAGCGGGAAGGGCGCCAACAATTGGCCATTTTGAAGGGGAACAGCGGGTACACTTATCCTGACTAAAGTTGGTCCTCGCCTGTCAAAGGCTCTGGTGGTGACGCCTGCTTGGGCTCCACAATGACTTCTTCCCTGCCGTTGGGCTGGTCTTGGTCTTGTTGCACCGAAATGGATGCCTTTGCTTGATGCTCTCGCCTGCACTTGCTCCCTTTGCACCAAAGAGGAAAGGAGGACACTGCGCGGGCTGGCGCCCGACTGGCGCCCTTGGTCATCATGGCTTGCGTCATGGGCACCTCGCGAGGTACCCTGCCTTGAACTCTCCGCCTCCTTGTGAGCCAGCCTGACGAGGCCGTGCCTCAGGAAGCTCCTTGTCGTCCGCCCCGCGAGGCTTGGCCCCTCGCGGGGATCTTGAGCTTGTGTTGATGAAGATGGGCCGCGCCGGGCCCCCTTTGAGCCACGCCGCAGGCCGCAGGCAGGAAAGTCTGGGGACCCCCGTTCCCAGAACGCCGACAGTAGCCCCCGGGCCCACGGCGCGCCCGGACTTGGCCGAGCAGAGAGGCGAAAGGGCAAGTGCGAAGCGTCGCGGGCCCTAACAGCCTGCGGCCTTGGGCGCCGCGTGGCGGTTGATTGGTCGCGGGCGCCTCCGCTTCCCCACGACGCCTTGGTAACCGCACGGATTCGACAAGTCCCTGCATGCAAAGCTGGTCATGATTACCTACGATCGTGGAGGTCGACGGTTGGCCTTCGCCGGCTATGAGTATGGAACAGCGCGCGCCCTTCCAGCCTATCCCCTCTTGCTTCTCCTTCTTCTTCATGGCTCCACCAAGGAAGTTCTCGGCCGCAGAGAAAGGAAAGGCTCGCCAGGTCGAGTCTTCCTCTCCCCCGCCCAAGCGCGGTCGAGGTCGCCCTCGCAAACATCCTGTGGCCTCCACGGTGGCCTCCCGCGGTCGCGGAGGTGGCTCTCTGCGCGGCGATGAGCGGCTGGCCATGGTTGGCGGGCGTGTTCCGGCCGTGCGACCCCCGAGGCCGCGCCTCCATACCGCGGAGGTGCTGCCGGAGTTCATTGTGTGGGCGGTGGAGCCAACCGGAGCCCTGCTTCAGCTCCCTTGCTTCCTCCTAGGTGAGCTCCCAGCTGGCGCCTTGGGTGGCCTCTGGCTCCAGGCAGATGGCTGCTGCAGCCGGGCCTCGTGGGCTTCGCTGGAGGTCTCCGCTGCCGGGAGCCTGGCCCTGACCCGCGGCTGGCAGACATTTGCTCGCGCGCGTGGTCTCCGCCGCCGGTGCTCTCTACACTTCAAGTTCGACGGCGATGCCACCCTCTATGTGAGGGTGTTTGGGGAAGATGGTCGCCATGCAGGGTGCTGCCCTGAAGATGACGACCGTGGCCGGGGACTCAGCCCCGGCGAGGACGGAGAGGACAGCGCGCGGGCGGTTGGCGGCGCTCGTGACTCCTCAAGCTTCACCAGCTCTTCTTCGGGTAGCAACCCTTCTAGCAGGGGCCGCGGTCAGCCTCCACGCCATCGCGCCTGCTTGGAGGGCGGCAGCGGGTCTGCCCGCCGTCGCGCCCCAGTGAAGCGCGAGAGGGAGTCCGCCTGAGCTCCGGAGGCGGCTCGAGTCTTCCATGAGGGCCGGCGCGGGACGAGCTTCGCCTGCTTTTGTTCTTTCCTTTCTTTTCTCCTGCGCAAAAAGACAGCAATGTGTGGCCCCGTGGGGGCGTGTTTGGGTTAACGTCGTCAATCATCGTACTGTTTTTGTTATTCCGGTATTGTTCCTTTCTGCTGCATGCCCATTTGCAAGTAATCTCTAGTCTCAGCCGTGGGGGCGACCGACCCAGGCCCTGTTCGTGTCGTGGTGCCCGTGAGGCATGGTCTGGAGGGGCGCTCCGGTAGTGGACCTGGGCCGTGAAAACTTGAGCGAAAGGGGCAGGAACACTCGTGAGGGCCCCCGGAGCTTCCACCTCGCGATCCCCCGCGCAAGAGAAATCGAGGCAGGAGAGCGAAAAAGTCGAAGAACCATAGGTCAAAAGGCGGCGATAGTTTCGATAAAACTCCAAATGAGAATGAACTAGCCAACTGCAGAAAGCAAATGAAAAAGCCGCGTCCGGCACCTAGTCTAGTCTTCGACATCTTCTCACCAGCGCGGAGCTAAGTGCTGCCACTAGGCATGGGAGGGAGCCCCAGGGCCTGAGGCCGGCACCCCTGAGACTCCGGGGCGTGTACAGCCCCACTCATTATTATGTGAGAGTGTCACGGGCGGCGAGCTTCACAGGCGTTGGCCTTCTTCACAGGCTCCGGGCCTTTCTTCGGGGAAGCAAGCTTCACGGGCATTGGCCCTCTTCACAGGCTCCGGGCCTTTTCCAAAATGCGATAGCTTCACAGGCGTTTGCCTTCTTCACAGGCTCCGGGCCTTTTCCAAAAAGATGAGCTTCACAGGCATTTGCCTTCTTCACAGGCTCCGGGCCTTTTCCAAAAAGATGAGCTTCACAGGCATTTGCCTTCTTCACAGGCTCCGGGCCTTTCTTCGGGGAAGCAAGCTTCACGGGCATTGGCCCTCTTCACAGGCTCCGGGCCTTTTCCAAAACACGATAGCTTCACAGGCATTTGCCTTCTTCACAGGCTTTGGGCCTTTTTAGGGGTAAAACCTCCGGAGGTGCTGGATGTTCCACGCGTTCTGTACAGGTACTCCCTCCTGAGTCTCCAAGTGCATGGAGCCGGGCCTGGAAACATGAACAACCTTGAACAGGCCCTCCCACATAGGAGACAGCTTATGCAGTCCCTCCTTGGAGAGGACCCGCCGGAGCACGAGGTCCCCTACCTCAAGAGTTCTGGGGCGGATGTTGCGGCAGTGGTATCGCCGGAGTGCCTGCTGGTATCTTGCCACTCGCAGCGCAGCTTCTCGACGACACTCCTCCCCCAGCATGAGGTCCGTCCCCCGCATGGCGTCCTGCAGCGTCTCATCGAACGCCAGGACCCGCGCGGATCGACGCCTGACCTCGTGAGGGAGGACCGCTTCGGCTCTGTAGACCAAGAAGAAGGGGGTCTCCCTAGTCGGCTTGGTCGCGGTTGTGCGGATGGACCATAGCACAGACTGAAGCTCGTCATACCAACCTCTGCCGCAGGCCTCCAGTTTCTTCTTGAACGTCCTGGTCTTGAGGCCCCTCAGGACTTCTGCGTTGGCTCGCTCGGCCTGGCCATTGCTTCGGGGGTGCGCCACCGAAGCGTAGCATATCTGCGTTCCAAGGTTAGCACAGTACGTTTTGAAAAGGTTACTGGTGAACTGCGAACCGTTGTCAGTAATGATGCAGTTCGGCACCCCGAACCGGCTCACGATGCCCTTGATGAACTTGACCGCAGAACCAGCAGGGATGGTGCGGACGGCCTTGACTTCGGCCCACTTGGTGAACTTGTCCACGACGACGTAGAGGTAGCGATAGCCCCCTGGCACTCGAGGAAAAGGGCCCAAGATATCCAGCCCCCAGACCGCGAATGGCCACGTGAGGGGTATGGTTTGCAGACCTCCTGCCGGCTGATGGATCTGCTTGGCATGGAATTGGCAAGCCTCGCAAGCCTTCACAAGTTCGACAACGTCATTGAGCGCAGTAGGCAAATAGAAACCGCTGCGGAACACCTTGCCGACGAGGGTTCGTGACGACGAATGATGCCCACAGTCTCCACCGTGTATATCTGCCAGCAGTTCTTTCCCTTGCTCCCTGGTGATGCAACGCAGGGACACATCATTCGGTCGTTTTCGGTAGAGCTCTCCATCCCTGATGCAGTACGCTGTGGCTTGCCGCGCCACACGCTCTGCTTCCTCCTCCTTCTTCGGCAAGGTCCCTTGCGTTAAGTAGCTCCGGAGCTCTATGATCCAGCACCCCTCCTGAGGTTCCATCGTCAGGAGCAGGCGTGCTCCTGAGGCTGGGACGCAGGCTGGGGCTCCCGAGGCAGGTGGCTGAGGAAGCTCCACCCGAGGCTGTGCTGTGCTCGACAATGATGGCAGGGCCGAGGGCTTGAAGAGTCGCTCCTCGAAGACGCCTGGCTCCTGGGGCAACCGCCTGGAGGCTCGTTTGGCGATGTCGTCGGCCTCTTGATTAGTGTCGCGGGGCACATGCTGTAGCTCCAATCCCCAGAACTGCTTCTCCATCCTGCGGACCTTCGCAAGGTAGGCCTCCATGTGCTCATCTCTTGGCTCATATACCTTGTTGGAGAAATTGACAAGGAGCTGCGAATCGCCCTTGATAGTAAGACGCTTCACTCCCAGGGCAGTGTCGGCCTTCAGGCCCGCTATCAGTCCCTTGTACTCCGCTATATTGTTGGAGACCTTTTCGCCCTGCTGGAAGCAGAGCTACACGGCGTAGTACAGCTTGTCCTGAGTGGGAGATATGAGCACCGCCCCAGCCCCAGCGCCATGCCTGGAGAACGCCCCGTCGAAGTACATGACCCAGCCTTCTGGCGCCTCGCTTCCTGGGGACAGTGATCGGTCCTCGTCGGCCTTGAGGTCTGGTGCCTCCGTCCATTCAGCCACGAAATCTGCTAGCGCGGCACCCTTGATGACCCTGGTCGTACTGAATTCGAGCTGAAACGCTTGCAGTTCAATGTTCCACTCAGCGACCCTTCCGGCCGAGTTAGGGCTCCTAAGCACCCTTTCCAAGGGGGATGCCGAGACAACCTTGATCGGGTGACCCTGGAGGTAGTGCCGCAGCTTGCGTGAGGCCACCAGCAGCGTGAGGAGGAGCTTCTGCAGCATGGGGTACCGTGCCCTCGCATCCCGCAACACCGTGCTGACGAAGTACACCGGGTGCTCGACGAGGCTTGGAGCGTCGGCGCTGGTGGTGCCCTTCGGGGTCAGGAAGAGGTTGGTTACCTGGGGGAAGAGCTTCCTCCGCTTCCGGCGCGCTTCCCTGCGGCGGCCGATCCTCCTCAGCCGTGGTTGCGACCTCTGCGAGTCCTTTTTGGTCCTGCTTTGCCTTGACACGTGCAGCAGCCATGGCTTTGGTCTGATGCTCCTCCCTAACTACCACCAGAGCCGCGCTAGCGGAGTAAGGAGTGGCGGCGAGATAGAGTACTAAGGGCTCTTGAGGGCGTGGGGCCACCATCACCGGAGGGCTGGTCAAGTATCTCTTGAGATCTTGGAACGCTTTGTCGGCTTCTTCAGTCCATTCAAAGGGCCCTTTCTTCTTTATCAGCTGAAAGAAAGGCAGCGCTCGCTCTCCTAACCTAGAGATGAAGCGCCCCAGCGCAGTCACGCGCCCCGTGAGCTTCTGCATTTCTCTGAGGGTCTTTGGTGGGCTCATGTCCTCGACTGCCTTGACCTTTTCTGGGTTGGCCTCGATGCCTCGGTGGGACACGAGGAAGCCCAAGAGCTTGCTCGAGGGGACTCCAAACACACACTTCTCCGGGTTGAGCCGCAGGCTCACTGCGTTGAGGCTCGCGAAGGTTTCCTCCAGGTCTTGTATCAGGGTCTTGGCCTCGCGAGACTTCACTACGATGTCGTCGACGTAAGCCTCCACATTCTTCCCGAGCTGCGGGCCCAAGGTGATGTGCATGAGCCGCTGAAAGGTTGCCCCCGCGTTGCGCAGTCCGAAGGGCATGCATGTATAGCAGTACACCCCACACGGGGTCAGGAAGCCCGTCTTCTCCACGTCTTCCACCGCCATCTTGATCTGGTGATACCCGGAGAAGGCATCCAAGAAGCATAACAGGTCACACTCAGTGGTGGAATCGACGATCTGATCGATGCGAGGGAGCGGGAACGGATCTTGCGGGCATGCTTTGTTGAGGTTGGTGAAGTCAACACACATGCGTTCCTTCCCTCCCTTCTTTGGCACAACCACGGGGTTGGCCAACCAATCTGGGTATCGGACCTTGCGAATAACCCCCGCGGCTTCTAGCTTGCGGGTCTCCTGGACGATGAAGGCCTGCTTTTCAGTGGACTGCCTCCTCGCCTTCTGCTTCACGAGGCGCACGTTGGGACACACGTTGAGGTGGTGCTCGATTACGCCTCGTGGGATCCCTGCCAACTGATCGGGCTCCCAGGCGAACACCTTCTTGTTTGCACGCAAGAACTTGACCAGGGATTCCTCCTGCTCGGGCTCGAGGTTGGCGCCTATGGTGAAAGTGGCATTAGTGGACCCGTCCTCGTCGACAGGTACCTGCTTGGTCTCTGCCTTGTCTTGGGTGAACAACTGCTTCTTCTTGATCGGCGCAGCCCCCTTGGGCTTGGGGGTTTTTGCGTCGGCGGGCTGCGCCGCCGCCGCCGTCTTGAGGGCGAGCTTGAGTACTCGCAGCGCACCTTCGGTGTCCTCGGGCACAGTGAGGACGCTGTTGCTCCCGGGCATCTTCATGAGGTTGTACGCCGGGTGAATCGTGGCCATGAATTTGGCCAATGTTGGATAGCCGAGGATGGCATTGTAGGGGAGGCCGATGGGGGCGATGTCGAAATTGACCAGCTCCATGCGGAAATCGTCGTAGGTGCCGAAAGTTACCGGGACTCGGATCTGCCCCAGGGAGCTGGACGACCCACCTCCGACGCCCGAGAAAGGCTGGCTGGGTTGCAGCCGCTCCCGAGGTATGCAGAGGAGGTTGAAGGCCTCAACTGAGAGCACGCTGAGGCCCACACCACCATTGATGAGGGTCCTGGTGATGGCCACCTGGCAGATGGTGGGCGTGCAAAGCATGGGGAGCGTGCCCGAGCAGGCCGAGTTGGTTGGGTGGTCCTCGGAGCTGAAGGTCAGCTTAGCCGACGGCTTCGACCGGCCCCGGGGAGCCCCCTGCCGCGTGGAGGCGGTGCCGACCTGGCGGACGAACGGCTTGACGTGGTGGCTGGAGGGCGGCGCCTGCGAGCTGCCCAGGAGGGCCGCGACGACCGAGGGAGCCGGCGCAACTGGGTGGGTGAGGAAGAGGCCGCGTGGCTCTTCCCAAGAGGCCACAGGGAAATGCTGGGATGGTGCTTGCTGCCCGTTCCCTGCCGGGCCGATGGCGGCGTTGACGGCAGGTGACGGGGAACGACGAGGGCGCCCGCCGACGGGAGTCGTCTGGGCGATGTGGGAAGCGGGGGCGGCACGGCGCTCCGCGCGAGCCCGAACAGCGTCAGACATGGATGCGATGGTCGGAGAAGAACGAGACGACGGAAGGCAAATTCCGGCGCACACCTACCCGGCGCGCCAAATGTCGGATTTCGGGTTTAGGCAGACCCTGGAGGTTCGAACACTGGGGCGCGCGCGGAGATTTAACCCTCTGCCTACTTGCTCCTCGCCGAATCGCTAAGATCTAAACTACCAAACAGAATAACACAAGAGACACAAGATTTACACTGGTTCAGGCCACCATTGTGGTGTAATACCCTACTCCAGTGTGTGGTGTGGTGGATTGCCTCTTGGGCTGATGATGAACAATACAAGGAAGAACAGCCTCGCGAGGGTCTGTTCCTGGCTGGTGCGACGAACTGCTAGGAGGAGTCCATTCGCTCTATCTACTGGTTTCTTGGTGAGGATCAGGCTTGCTAGGTCCGGTCCGGATTTCCTCTACCCTGGGGGTGGCTAGTCCTATTTATAGGCAAAGGCCCTGGGCCTCTTCCCAAATATTGAGCGGGAAGGGCGCCAACAATTGGCTATTTTGAAGGGGAACAGCGGTTACACTTATCCTGTCTAAAGTTGGTCCTCGCCTGTCAAAGGCTCTAGTGGTGACGCCTGCTTGGGCTCCACAATGACTTCTTCCCTGCCGTTGGGCTGGTCTTGGTCTTGTTGCACCGAAATGGATGCCTTTGCTTGATGCTCTCGCCTGCGCTTGCTCCCTTTGCACCAAAGAGGAAAGGAGGACACTGCGCGGGCTGGCGCCCGACTGGCGCCCTTGGTCGTCATGGCTTGCGTCATGGGCACCTCGTGAGGAACCCTGCCTTGAACTCTCCGCCTCCTCATGAGCCAGCCTGACGAGGCCGTGCCTGAGGAAGCTCCTTGTCGTGCGCCCCGCGAGGCTTGGCCCCTCGCGAAGGTCTTGAGCTTGTGTTGATGAAGATGGGCCGCACTAGGCCCCCTTTGAGCCACGCCGCAGGCCGCAGGCAGGCAAGTCTGGGGACCCCCGTTCCCAGAACGCGGACAGATGTAAACCCCATCTTTTTATCCTCGATGGCAACAATATAATACGTGCCTTGCTGCCCCTGCTGTGGAAAGGACACCGCAAGATTGAACCCAAAGCTAAGTACTTCTCCCATTGCAAGAAAGATCAATCTAGTAGGCCAAACCAAACTGATAATTCGATGAGACTTCCAAAGGTAACCAATCATACATAAAAGAATTCAGAGGAGATTCAAATATTGTTCATAGATAATCTTGATCATAAATCCACAATTCATTGAATCTCGACAAACACACCGCCAAAAGAGTTACATCGAAAAGATCTCCAAGAAGATCGAGGAGAACTTTGTATTGAGATTCAAGGAGAAAGAAGAAGCCATCTAGCTAATAACTATGGACCCGAAGGTCTGTGGTAAACTACTCACACTTCATCGGAGAGGCTATGGTGTTGATGTAGAAGCCCTCCGTGATCGATTCCCCCTCTGGTGGAGCGCCGGAAAAGGCCCGAAGATGGGATCTCACGGGTACAGAAGGTTGTGGCGGTGGAAATAGGGTTTCATGATGCTCCTGGATGTTTTCAGGGTACATTGGTATATATAGGCAAAGGAAGTCGGTCAGGGAGCCACGAGGGGCCCACGAGGGTGGGGGTGCACCTACCCCCCCCCCCGGGCACACCTCCCTGCCTCGTGGCCGCCTCATTTCTTTCTTGACGTCCACTCCAAGTCTTCTGGATTACGTTTTTTCCAAAAATAACTCTCCCGAAGGTTTCATTCCGTTTGGACTCCGTTTGATATTCCTTTTCTGTGAAACACTAAAATAGGCAAAAAAAACAACAATTTGGGCTGGGCCTCCGGTTAATAGGTTAGTCCCAAAAATAATATAAAAGTGTATAGTAAATCCCATTAAACATCCAAAACAAGTAATATAATAGCATGGAATAATCAAAAATTATAGATACGTTGGAGACGTATCAAGCACTCCCAAGCTTAATTCCTGCTCGTCCTCGAGTAGGTAAATGATAAAAACAGAATTTTTGATGTGGAATGCTACCTAGCATATTTCTCAATGTAATTTTCTTTATTGTGGCATGAATGTTCATATCCAAATGATTCAAGATAAAAGTTTAATATTGACATAAAAATAGTAATACTTCAAGCATACTAACAAGTAACCATGTCTTATCAAAATAACATAGCCAAAGAAAGCTTATCCCTACAAAATTATATAGTTAGGCCATGCTTCATTTTCGTACACAAAATGCTCCCATCATGCACAACCCCGGTTTTAGCCAAGCAATTGGTTCATACTTTTTAACGCGCTTCAGATTTTCCAACCCTCATGCAATACATGAGCGTAAGCCGTATATATAGCACTATGGGTGGAGTAGAGTATGATCATAGGGATTATGTGAGAGGACAAAAAAGGAGAAAGTCTCATATTGACGAGGCTAATCAACGGGCTATGGAGATGCCCATCAATTGATGTCAACATGAGGAGTAGGGATTGCCATGCAACGGATGCACTAGAGCTATAAATGTATGAAAGCTCATCAAAAGAAACTAAGTGGGTGTGCATCCAACTTGCTTGCTCACGAAGACCTAGGGCATTTTGAGGAAGCCCATCATTGGAATATACAAGCCAAGTTCTATAATGAAAAATTCCCACTAGTATATGAAAGTGACAGCATAGGAGACTCTCTATCATGAAGATCATGGTGCTACTTTGAAGCACAAGTGTGGAAAAAGGATAGTAACATTGTCCCTTCTCTCTTTTTCTCTCATTTTTTTTCTTTTCTTTATTTTTTTGGTGGGCTTCTTTGGCCTCTTTTTTTTTATTTGGGCTTCCATGGCCTCTTTTATTTTTCATAAAGTCCGGAGTCTCATCCCGACTTGTGGGGGAATCATAGTCTCCATCATCCTTTCCTCACTTGGGACAATGCTCTAATAATGAAGATCATCACCCTTTTATTTATTTACAACTCAAGAATTACAACTCAATACTTAGGACAAAATATGACTCTATGTGTATGCCTCCGGGGGTGTACCGGGATATGCAATGAATCAAGAGCGACATGTATGAAAGAATTATGAAGGTGGCTTTGCCATAAATACGATGTCAACTACATGATCATGCAAAAGCAATATGACAATGATGGAGCATGTCATAATAAACGGAACGGTGGAAAGTTGCATGGTAATATATCTCGGAATGGCTATGGAAATACCATAATAGGTAGGTATGGTGGCTGTTTTGAGGAAGATATAAGGAGGCTTATGTGTGATAGAGCGTATCGTATCATGGGGTTTGGATGCACCGGCGAAGTTTGCACCAACTCTCAAGGTGAGAAAGGGCAATGCACGGTACCGTAGAGGCTAGCAATGATGGAAGGGTAAGAGTGCGTATAATCCATGGACTCACATTAGTCATAAGAACTCATATACTTATTGCAAAAGTTTATTAGCCCTCGAAGCAAAGTACTACTGCGCATGCTCCTAGGGAAAGGGTTGGTAGGAGTTAACCATCGCGCGATCCCGACCTCCACTCATAAGGAAGGCAATCAAAGAACACCCCATGCTTCCAAATTTGTCACACAACGTTCACCATACGTGCATGCTACAGGACTTGCCAACTTTAACACAAGTATTTCTCAATTTCATAATTACCCAACTAGCATGACTCTAACATTACCACCTCTATATCTCAAAACAATTATCAAGTATCAATTTTATCATAGTATTCAATGCACTCTATATGATAGTTTTTATTATACCCATCTTGGATGCCCATCATATTAGGACTAATTTTATAACCAAAGCAAATACCATGATGTTCTAAAAGACTCTCAAAATAATATAAGTGAAGCATGAGAGATCAATAATTTCTATAAAATAAAAACCACCGCCATGCTCTAAAAAGATATAAGTGAAACACTAGAGCAAAATTGTCTAGCTCAAAAGATATAAGTGAAGCACATATAGTATTCTAATAAATTCCGATTCATGTGTGTCTCTCCCAAAAGGTGTGTACAGCAAGGATGATTGTGGTAAACTAAAAAGCAAAGACTCATATCATACAAGACGCTCCAAGCAAAACACATATCATGTGGTGAATAAAAATATAGCATCAAGTAAAGTTACCGATGGACGAAGACAAAAGAGGGGATGCCTTCCGGGGCATCCCCAAGCTTAGGCTTTTGGTTGTCCTTGAATTTTACCTTGGGGTGCCTTTTGTATCCCCAATCTTAGGCTCTTGCCACTCCTTATTCCATAATCCATCAAACCTTTACCCAAAACTTGAAAACTTCACAACACAAAACTCAACAGAAAACTCGTAAGCTCAGTTAGTGCAAGAAAGTAGACCACCACTTTAAGGTACTGTAATGAAATCATTATTTATTTATATTGTTGTTAAACCTACTGTATTCCAACTTCTCTATGGTTCATACCCCCCGATACTACCCGATTCATCAAAATAAGTAAACAACACACGAAAAACAGAATCTATCAAAAACAGAACAGTCTGTAGTAATCTGTAACTTTCGAATACTTATGGAACTCTAAAATTCCTAACAAAATAGGAAGTCGTAGGAAATTTGTTTATTGATCTTCTGCAAAAAGAATCAACTAAAAATCACGTTTCTGTGATTTATGAAAATTATTCTCGTGCGTGCAAAAGTTTCTGTTTTTCAGCAAGATCAAATTAACTATCACCTAAGATGATCCTATAGGTTTTACTTGGCACAAACACTAATTAAAACATAAAACCTCATCTAACTAGAGACTAGATGAATTATTTATTACTAAACAGGAACAAAAAGTAAAGAACAAAAATAAAATTGGGTTGCCTCCCAACAAGCGCTATCGTTTAACGCCCCTAGCTAGGCATTGATAATTTTAATGATGCTCACATCAAAGACAAGAATTGAAGCACAAAGAGATCATCATATAGCATGTGACAAACACATCTAAGTCTAACATACTTCCTATGCATAGGCATTTTATAAGCAAACAAATTATCATAGCAAGCAAAAATTAGCATATGCAAGGAAGAAGAAAGAGACGATAGCAATCTCTACATGACGAGGTAATTTAGTAAGATAAAAATTTCTACAACCATATTTTCCTCTCTCATAATAATTACATGTGGGATCATAATAAAATTCAACAAAATAGCCATCACATAAAATATTTTCAACACGATCCACATGCATGCAAAGTTGACACTCTTCCAAAATAGTGGGATTAACATTAACCAAAGTCATGACCTCTCCAAACCCACTTTTATCAAAAATACCATAAGATTTAACATTCTCCAAATATGTGGGATCTAAAGTTGACACTCTTCCAAACCCACTTTCAATATTATTGCAAAAACTATTATCAATCTCATATTCATCATGGGGCTTAAATAAATTTTCAAGATCATAAGAAGAATCACCCAATTATGATCATTGCAACAAGTAGTAGACATAGCAAAACTAGAATCCCCAAGCTTAGGGTTTTGCATATTATTAGCACAATTGACATCAAGAGAATTTATAGTAAACTCATTGCAATCATGCTTTTTTATCAAGGAGCTACCATGAATCTCTTCATCACAATTTTTAGATTCACGAATTTCAAGCAAAACCTCATAAAGATAATCTAGTGCACTCAAATCACTAGAAATTGGTTCATCATAATTGGTTCTCTTAAAAAGATTAGCAAGGGGATGAGGATCCATAAACTTTTAGCAAGCGAAGATGCAAGCAAAAATAAGGCACATGGTAACACAACATCGAACGGAAAAAAGGTGAATAAAACAGTAAGGGTGAAGTGGGGGAGAGGAAAATGAGAGGCAAATGGCAAATAATGTAATGTGAGGGATAAGAGTTTGTGATGGGTACTTGGTATGTCTTGACTTGTGCGTAGACCTCCCCGGCAACGGCGCCAGAAATCCTTCTTGCTACCTCTTGAGCACTGCGTTGGTTTTCCCTTGAAGAGGAAAGGGTGATGCAGCAAAGTAGCGTAAGCATTTCCCTCAGTTTTTGAGAACCAAGGTATCAATCCAGTAGGAGGCTAAACGCAAATCCCTCTCGTACCTACACAAACAAATAAGAACCTTGCAACCAACGCGATAAAGGGGTTGTCAATCCCATCACGGCCACTTGCAAAAATGAGATCTGATAGAGATAATAATAAGATAAATATTTTTTGGTATTTTTATGATATAGATTGGAAAGTAAAGATTGCAAAATAAAATAGATTGGAAACTTATATGATGGAAAATAGACCCCGGGGCCATAGGTTTCACTAGTGGCTTCTCTCAAGATAGCATAAGTATTACGGTGGGTGAACAAATTACTGTCAAGCAATTGATAGAAAAGTGCATAGTTATGAGAATATCTAGGCATGATCATGTATATAGGCATCACATCCGCGACAAGTAGATCAAAACGATCCTGCATCTACTACTGTTACTCCACACATTGACCGCTATCCAGCATGCATCTAGAGAATTAAGTTCATAAGAACAGAGTAATGCATTAGGCAAGATGACATGATATAGAGGGATAAACTCAAGCAATATGATGTAAACCCCATCTTTTTATCCTCGATGGCAACAATACAATACGTGCCTTGTTTCCCCTCCTGTCACTGGGAAAGAACACCGCAAGATTGAACCCAAAGCTAAGCACTTTTCCCATTGCAAGAAAGATCAATCTAGTAGGCCAAACCAAACTGATAATTCGAAGAGACTTCCAAAGGTAACCAATCATACATAAAAGAATTCAGAGGAGATTCAAATATTGTTCATAGATAATCTTGATCATAAATCCACAATTCATTGAATCTCGACAAACACACCGCCAAAAGAGTTACATCGAAAAGATCTCCAAGAAGATCGAGGAGAACTTTGTATTGAGATTCAAAGAGAAAGAAGAAACCATCTAGCTAATAACTATGGACCTGAAGGTGTGTGGTAAACTACTCACACTTCATCGGAGAGGCTATGGTGTTGATGTAGCAGCCCTCCGTGATCGATTCCCCCTCCGGCGGAGCGCCGGAAAAGGCCCGAAGATGAGATCTCACGGGTACAGAAGGTTGCAGCGGTGGAAATAGGGTTTCGTGATGCTCCTGGATGTTTTCAGGGTACATTGGTATATATAGGCGAAGGAAGTCGGTCAGGGAGCCACGAGGGACCCACGAGGGTGGGGGCGCGCCTACCCCCCCCTAGGCGCACCTCCCTGCCTCATGGCCGCCTCATTTCTTTCTTGATGTCCACTCCAAGTCTCCTGGATTGCGTTTGTTCCAAAAATAACTCTCCCGAAGGTTTCATTCCGTTTGGACTCCGTTTGATATTCCTTTTCTGTGAAACACTGAAATATGCAAAAAAAACAACAATTTGGGCTGGGCCTCCGCTTAATAGGTTAGTCCCAAAAATAATATAAAAGTGTATAGTAAATCCCATTAAACATCCAAAACAAGTAATATAGCATGGAACAATCAAAAATTATAGATACGTTGGAGACGTATCAAGCACCCCGAAGCTTAATTCCTGCTCGTCCTCGAGTAGGTAAATGATAAAAACAGAATTTTTGATGTGGAATGCTACCTAGCATATTTCTCAATGTATTTTTGTTTATTGTGGCATGAATGTTCATATCCAAATGATTCAAGATAAAAGTTTAATATTAACATAAAAATAGTAATACTTCAAGCATACTAACAAGTAATCATGTCTTATCAAAATAACATAGCCAAAGATTGAATAAGATTGAACCCAAAGCTAAGCACTGGGCGCGCCTCCCTGCCTCGTGTCTGCCATGTTTCTTTCTTGACGTCCACTCCAAGTCTCCTGGATCGCGTTTGTTCCAAAAATAACTCTCCCGAAGGTTTCATTCCGTTTGGACTCCATTTGATATTCCTTTTCTGTGAAACACTGAAATAGGCAAAAATACAGCAATTTGGGTTGGGCCTTCGGTTAATAGGTTAGTCCCAAAAATAATATATAAGTGTATAGTATTAAACATCCAAAACAAGTAATATAATAGCATGGAACAATCAAAAATTATAGATACATTGGAGACATATCACTTGACACTTCTGTTCATAACCCTTTGCGTGGATTTGTTTTGACATGTGTTGGACATGGCTAGAGAAGTGAACAAGCATGTCCCTTCAATTGTGTAAATGCTTCAAAATTTCCATGTATATACTTATGCATTGGCGATAGTTGTGGTGATAGTGTTGTAGCTCTCTTCTAGTTTAGAACCGGAACTTGTACTAGAACTGCTATAAGATGGGTCTTGTGTGGTACTGTTCTACTGTTTATCTCTATTGTTCTATGTTTAGTTCTTGTTCTCACTAGTTTTTGTTTTCTAGTAATAGGCCAGAGGTCGAACTTGAACTAATATTAGATGTGGTGGTTGTGGTTTTGATATAGGACATAACCCAAGCATAGGAGATGAACTATTATAGTGTTTTGTGTGGTCACATGTAAGATGTGGTGCTTATTAGTTTTGCTCTATTTTAAGATGTGATGGAACTTAAACTTGAATTGCTATAACTAGGGTTAGGAAACCCGTTTTGCTAGTGTGGTGTTATCGAAGTGTGAAGCTTGATTTGTTAAGCTGTGGTTATTGTAGACCTTTTTTGGTCATAATCTAGGGATTGGTAGTTGATTTTCTTAAGCTGAGTGGTTGTAGTTTTTTTGTTGATAATACATGGGTGGAATTCTCTCTTTCTTTTAGGTATGGTCATAATCCATGGCTAGAAATGTTTTTCATTTTTTGTACTATTGTAGGGCTTTTTTGGCTTATACTTGGTAACACGAATTTTACTGTTTTTATTAATGTATTAATGGATTCGGTCTCACGGTATTTAGCACCTTACTTTCAAAACAATATAATTATCAATGACACTAATATGTGCATGTGTTCTCCAAAGAATGGCTCGTCACCACCTTACTTTAATTTTACTTTCATAATGTACTTGCTCAACAATCAAGATGCCTAGAATTCATAGATTTCCACTGGGTACTATTAAGCACATATTCTCTACTCTTTGGTGGAATAAGGAAATTGTTGATTTAACTGAAAAATTATACTTTTAGATATGATTTCCAAGAACTTTATTTCAATTCACGAACACTTTTTTTTGAATGCCAAGAACGATATTTGAATTGAGGAACAATTTTTAAACTTCCAAGAACATTATATGGATTAAAGAACAATTTTTGGAATTTTTTCCAAGAACTTTATTTGAGTTTACGAACATTTTTTGAAATCCCAAGAAAATTACTTGAATTGAGCAACACTTTTCCCAAGAAAATTATTTGAATTAAATATTTTTTTTGGGAATTCCAAGAGTATTATTAGAATTGAGTAACACTGTTTTCAAATTCCGTTTTGAATCGACAAACATTTTTTGGAATTCCAAGAACTTTATTTTAGTTGACAAACATTTTAAAATCCCAAGAACTTTATTTGAATTGAACAACCATTGTTGGATTTCGAATAACTTAGTTGTTATTGATGAACCTTTTTCGGAATGCCAAAACCATTATTTGAATCGAGGAACATTTTTTTACTTCCGAGAACAATATTTGAAATAAAGTACACTTTCGGATTTCTAAGAACTCTATTTGAGTCGACAAACATTTTCTGAATCCTAAGAACATTGTTTGAATGGAGTAACATTGTTTTGACTTCCAGGGACACTATTTCAATTACAGAATAATTTTTGGGTTTCCAAATACTTTATTTTAATTCATGAACATTTCTTTAATGCCAAGAACAATATTTTGAATCGAGGAATAATTTTTTTACTTCCAAGAACATTATTTGTTGTTTAAGAACATTCTTTAGATTAACAAGAACTTTATTAAAGTTGACGAACATTTTAAGAAATCCCAAGAACATTATTTGAATTGGGCAACATTTATTTGATTTTGAAGAACATTATTTGAATTAAAGACATGTTTTGGAATTCCAAGAACATTATTCGAACCGAGGAACATTGTTTTGAAATTCCTTTTTGAACTGAAGAACATTTTTGGAATTACAAGAACATTTTTTTCAACTGAGAAACACTTTTTATAATCCCAAGAACATCATTTGAATTGAGCACAATTTTTGGATTTTGAAGAATTTTATTTGAATTGATGAATTATTTTCGGAATGCCAACAACATTAGTTGAATTGAGGAACATTATTTTTGGAATGCCAACAACATTAGTTGAATTGAGAAACATTTCGTTGACTTTCGAGAATAATATTTGAATTAAATAACATTTTTTGGATTTCCAAGAACTTTAGTGGAGTTCCACTCTGTGGAGAAACACCCAAAGGTGGATCACGACGATAGGGAGAACTATTGTGTGAAGCCTTCGAGCGCAGAGGTTGGAGCTCCCTCCTTGACTGAAGACTAGTAAGAACTTGCTAAATGCAAGGGCGTATAAGCGAAAGAAGAAGCGAGGGGATTGAGCTTCCAAGCGAAAGAACAAGGGATGGGCGCTTTGTTGTTAAAGCGCATACATTTTCTTGCTCCTTTCTATATGCTACCATACGGCGGTCATCGCTTGGTGCGAAGGTTGCTGGTTCGGTGCGGTACTAAAGGTCCTCGGATTTCCAGGCGTTTTTCTTTTGGGATGACAAACATTTTCTGAAATACCAAGAATTTTGCGGGATAATTTTTTTACTTTCGGGGAGACTATTTCAGTTAAAGAACAATTTTTTGATTTCCAATAATTTTATTTCAACGCACAAACTTTTTTTTAAATGACAAGAACAATATTTAGAATTGAGGAACAATTGTTTGACTTGCAAGAACATTAGTTTGAATTAAAGAACATATTTTGGATTTCCATGAACTTTAGATTAGTTGATGATTTTTTTTTTTGAAATTCCAAGAACATTATTCGAATAGACTATCATTTATTTGATTTCCAATAATTTTCTTGAATTAAAGAACAATTGTTGGAATTCCAAGAACATTATCCAAATCAAGGACCATTTTTCTGAATGCTAAGAACAATATTTGAATTGAGGAAAGATTTTTTGACTTCTAGGAATATTATTTGCATTAAAGAACAATATTTGGATTTCCAAGAACTTTATTTGAGTGAACATATTTTGATATACCAAGAACATTATTTGAATTGAGCAGCATTTATTTGATTTTCAATAATTTTAGTTTAAAACATATTTTCGGAATTTCAAGAACCTTATTCAAACCGACGAAGATTTTTCCGAAATTCCACGATCATTTTGGGAATTCCAAGAACTTTATTTCAATTGATGAACATTTTTAAAATCCCAAGAACATTATTTGAATTGACAAATATTTTTTGATTTAAAGGAAATTTATTTAAATTGACAATCATTTTTTTGAATGCCAACAATATTATTTGAATCGAGGAAATTTTTTTGACTTCCATGTATTTTATATTTGTTGACAAATATTTTTTGCAATCCCAAGAATATTATTTGAATTGAGTAACATTTTTTTCACTCCCAGGAACACTATTTCGATTAAAAGATTATTTTTTGGATTTCCAATAACTTTATTTCAATTCACGAACATTTTTTTGAATGCCAAGAACACTATTTGAATTAAGGAACATTTTTTGACTTCTAAGAATATTATTTGAATTAAAGAACATTACTTGGATTTCCAAGAACTTTATTTGAGTTGATGAACATCTTTTGTAATTACAAGAACATTATTTGAATTGAGGAACATTTATCCAATTTCCAAGAACATTATTGAATGATTATAGAAAGTAAGCCAATAGTGAAAATGTTGATGGAGATGAGTCTTCCCACGATGAGAGGAGCGTTGGTGATAACGATGGCTTTGATTTTCCCCCCTCCCGTGGGGAAGTATCCTCGACAGAATGGCTCCGTCGAAGAGCAAAAGTGCTCAAGCCCAAGTTCCGCTATGAGACGGTGACGCGTTGTTTAGAAGGTCTTTTATGTTTTTGCTAGGGAAGATGATTTCATATAGTGGAAGATGGGCATCGATGGACCTCCATGGGCCCAGGGGCGGGCCCATGAATTCAAGACTGTGTATTCAAATTTTGGAAAAAAAATTGGAAGTCTATTGCCTTCCTTTCGGGCATATAATCAATTACAGAAGCATATTGTACTAGTTCTAAACTATATAAAAGATACCACATAATATATTATATTCACAAAAATTGATCATAATTTGGTATTGTTCACCATATGGAAGTAAAAACATTGTTCAACATATCATCGCAAAATCTAAAATATATAGAGGATCAATAAAAAAACTTACAAATCACAGGATAACTTTGCGATCCTTCATGCTTTGAAAATGAGTGATAATGTCCTCATCCTTAACTTGCAAGAAGAAATCCCTTTCAATGAATGTGACCAAGCAATCATTCAAGTATTTTTGCCCCATCTTGCTTCTTAGCTTGTTTTTTATATAGTTCATTGATGAAAAGACCCTCTCAACACCGGCTGTTGCAACAGGAAGGACTAGCACTAATTTGAGAAGTTTGTAAACAATATGATACCGAAGAGCCCTCCCTGTTCTAACAAGCATCATAGACAACTCTGCTAGACTTCTCAAGCATGCGGATCTTTTTACATGACATCCCAAGAACATTTAACAAATATGCAAGGTGCCCAAAGAACCATTTGCAATCAATATTCTCCTTAGCAACAGCTACAAGGGTTAGTTGAAGCTGATGGGCGAAGCAATGAACTTAATAAGTAGAAGGAGAATCTTCCATAATTAGTTTCTTCAAACCATTAACATGACCCTTCATGTTACTAGCACCGTCATACCCTTGCCCACGTACCTTGGATATCGGCAATTGATACTTCATAAGCAAGGTCTGAATTGCTTCTTTAAGAGTCAATGATGTAGTATCCACAACTTGAGCAAGACCAAGAAACCTTTCAACCAGCTCCCCTATTTTATTAACAAATCGCAAGCAAAGAGCTAACTGTTCTTGTTGGTATGCATCACTATATTCATCAGCAAGAATTGCAAAACACTCATCACCAAGTTCCTCTATGACAAATTTTGTTGTTTCATGAGCACAAGAACCAATAATCTGTTTTTCAATCTTGTGATCTATCATATGACAATTCTGTGGAGCATTTCCTAAAACAACCTTATTAACTTCTTCAAAGTTTCCTGCCAGCCATTGCAAAAGTTCTCGGAAATTTCCTTTATTTTTAGAATCCTTTCCCTTATCATGACCACGAAAAGCCAACCACCGATGCAAATTAAATTTTATGCACTCAAGTGACCATTTTAATCGAGCTAGATACTCAGCCTTGTACTGTGTGGTCTGTCAGGAAATGGCCACACGGATTGATGCTTTAGGTTTGATGAACAAATTATATTTCTCTTCGGCTTCACAATGAGCACTATTCACCTCACCAGCATGCTTACGAAATCTCGCTTTCATATTCCAATTTCTAAACCCTCCATTAACAAAACTATCTCCACCAGCAAATTTAGTACTATCTTTGAACAAATAGCAAAAAAAGCAATATGCAGCATCTTTATCCACACTATACTCAAGCCACTTATACTCATCAAACCAAACCGGTTGGAAGCGACGCTTACCTCCGCATTCATGTTGCGGAAAATCTTTCTTCTGCACCTTTGGTTTACGTCGTCCCAATGCAATGTAGGCCCTTCTAACTGAATCTTGGTCATTAACATCATAGCTTGAGATAGGAGACCTCAACCCAGGATCAGGCTCGATGTTATAAATGTCATCATCACTATCCTCATCACTAGAATCAGATTCATCTAGGGCCATAGATTCATCATCATCTTCTGCTATTGGGGCCTCTGTGTGAGGAGCTCTCTCAGGTTCAGGTGGTATTGTGTGTGTCTCATTACCACTTTGCCCTTCGAAAATTACCAATTGCATTTGACTTTCATTGGAAGATGGGGTAGCACTGGTTGGTTCAGGTTGTTTTCTTTTTGCAGCAACTCTTTCCAGGAAAGCTCTCAAATCAGTAGTGTTCTTACTCTTCATGTTTTACACCTGAAAAGTAAAATTGCTCAAGTTTTAGAGTACTAATCGTTATACATAACGCTCACTGGAACAAATTCAGAATTTATAAACGTTCTCTCATTACAAACTTGAATGGAAAATTATAAATTCTCTTGTCTAAACAGTTCTTAATTGACTGCAAACTAGTCTCTATTTTCACTATATTAAAACAAGAAAGACAAGTGGTCAAACTAACTTACTTAGTTGGTCTTGCACTTCTGTATGGCAGCCTGCTGGACAATATGAGATCAAAAGCGAGCCCCTACCTAGCTGCCTGAATTTAGTTCGACAGTGACAAGTAAGTTCAGTTAGAACACATGCATGAGAGGAGAGCCCAATTTCGGGGTCAAATGATTAGTACATCTAATTAGTGATTATACCTTCAATAGTTGAATTCGAGTCGTGGCTTTAAAATTAGATCGATTCCACCAATCGCTACCCGCCACCTACAATAGAGATTAGAAAGTTCAGAACCAACAGGGGCAGGGGATTAGGGATTCAGGTTCAGGGATGTATTCGTCAGGCGCATACATCCACGCTGCAGCCGCCGCCGCGCATACCTGATACGATCGCCGATCAAGCGACAGCAGCTCTGGACCCTGGCCGCCGTGCGGTGCCGATCAGGAGGCGGTTCGTGGCTTGGGCGCTTGCGTCACGTGCGGCGAGTGGAGAACGTGAGAACAGGGGCGGCGGTGCCGGTTCGTGTGCCTGGCTCTGATCGATGGAAGTTTTTCTGCGTGGCGATGGATGTGTGTGCGAGTGACTTGGGCCAATGGGCCGTGTCGTGGTGATGAGGAGAAATATGCAGTGGCCTGCCTCACTTTTTGGGCTGAAAAGCTTAACTTGCACGCTTTGTATGTGTCGGTATCGTTTTTCCTTATACAACATAGTATATAGACTATATATACCTAATCTTTTCACAAAATTAATGGGTATTCAAGTGAATACCCTTGAATTGAGGTGGGCCCGCCCCTGCATGGGCCCCACAAGCTCACATGGCGCGCCCCAGGGGAAGGCGCCACCTGAGCTTGTGGGCCCAGGGAGGATCCTCTCTCGTATCTTTTTCTTTCAGTATTTTTTATATATTTCAAAAAAATCTTTGTAAGTTTTTCAGGTCATTTGGAGTCTCCGGAGAATAGCTATCTCCGTTGTAGCTCTTTTAGGTCCAGAATTCTAGCTACCGGCAATCTCCTCTTGTGATGTAACTTTGAATTTAAGAGAGAAAATGCATTAGAATTGCAACAAAAAGTGTGAGCTCGTGTGGACGATGGCTATAGCATGACTGTGAGCTCTAGAGGAAGCAAGAAACTAGGAGAGGCTCAATGCGAGTCTAATAGAGGCGAAGGCTAGGGCGGAGCTCGTTTGTGCGTGCCAAATCGTGCTTCGGCGTCCCGGTGGCCGCAATCGAGAAGGCGGCTCGATTGGGATGACTCCACGCTTCTAGGCTCGAATACTTCAGTGCAGAGGACTGGCGTGAGATGTTGGAGGTCTCTAGACACGGTGGTTTAGCAAGGGGTTGCTTGTGGCTACGTCAACGGCGGTTGGCGCTCTGCGGTGCTCGAATCCGAGAAAGAGAGAGGGAAAGAATGAGATGCAAGAAAGGGGAGCGATGCTACACTTATGTAACGATTCTTACGTATCTTACGTATGATCTGACGTGGTGGTTTTATATTGGGCTGAATTTGGGGACGCGGGCCCACCCTGAAAATCAGGGGGGCCAGTTTAGTTAGCGCGAAGTGGATTTACGTAAGGTTTCGTAAACCCATATGTAGGTGTAGCATTATTGAAGAAAGGGATAGATCCAGGGGGTCTTGCTCATCTTGTGGGTGAGGAGGTGGATGCTGGGGAGGGTGCTAGCGCACGCCCTGCCATCACGTCGTCTCCTGGCGAGGGGTTGGAGACAACCCTGCCCCTCTTCGGGTTGGGCTTGGCCAAAATTTAGAATAGGTAAGTCCTAGGTACAATCACTCTTTTATTTCCTCACCTGACGAGGGGGATCCACCTGCTGGTCAAATACCACATTTGACCGTGTCTACATTATCATCCGATCAGGGAAACCCCAGTCAGCGGTGTTTTTTGACCGGTATGGGATTGTTTGGGCGCCGGGGGGGGGGGGGGGGGGGGGAGGGAACAAAAAAATAATATCAAGGGGTTATATAAATCACCAAGTTTATTCAGTATAGTTTTTTTTCTGAGAAACATTTATTCAGGATAGTAAACTGGTCATTTTTCCCAAAAAATCTACTATATCCGGTTCCAGTAAAAAAGTTAATCTCTATACGGCCGAGCCCGTGCATTACGCCATTACTGGAAAGTAGGCCCGTGGCTTCATCCAAAGGCCCAGAAAATGCCCAGACGAACAAGGAGTCACGTAAACCCAAAGAAAAGGGAGAGAAAACCTCTCGTGCGCTGCGCTCTTCTCCCCACCGAAACTCCTCCGCACCCCCGCCGGAGATCCCCAGGAACCGCCTTCGCCCAAGGTCAGCTCGATCCATCCAATCTCCCAGCACGCGCGTTTCGATTCCTCCCGCCGCCGCCCCGGATCGATCCCCTCCCCTTCATCTGAATCGATCGACAAGCCGCGCGGGACAGCTCGCGTTGGCAATTCGATTTATTTTTTTGGGAGGAAATCGCCCTCTCTCCCCGCTAGATTCGTGGGATTTCTCGTGGTAGTCCGGGTTCCGTCCCGTCGTTGTCTGCATGCCGTGGTGCGCGCGCCTTGTGTGCACTACTTGTTTCTCATTTCGCTGCCTGAAATTCATGGAGAGGGAGGACGCCCTCCGATTTATTTCCTGGGAGCGCCGTCTAGATCTAGCGGGAATGCTTGGCTCCTTGCGCTTGTGCCCCAGTTTTGGAGATGCGGAGGTGGTTTAACTCTTACCCTAGGTTACGCGTATCTGCTTGTAGTATCTTGGTTCAGTCGGTATTTTTCCAGTGATGTGGAAATTTGTACTTGTGCTTCTATCCCGTGAACGAAGCAATCGCCTGAAATCTGATGCGTTAATTCACTTCTTAATCTTCAGAGTCTGCGGTTTTTTCAGGGTAAACTCTCATACCTAGAGGACCCCCTTAATGTCACAATAGCTAGTGCAATGTAGTAATATTGGCATGTAGTCATGTACTCGTGTGGATTTGAATTCATGGACCCGTGTCGATTTGAGAAGGAGATGCTCTATGTTAGTCTTCAGTTCGGTGCCCTTGGTCGTCAGAGTTTTGAGTTGAGAAGCGCTAATCCAACTGTCATGAATGGTGTCATGTAGTTGGCCTGCAGTCGTTTGATAATGCCCCCAATCGTAGTTGTACAGGGTCTAACTTGTTTAATTTTGTTTCTGCCATTCAGATGATGGACGTGAGGGGCTTGAGATTGGGTTATTTCTTGGTCCTATGCCTCGTGCCTTTCTTGCGCCAAGCCGTGGCTATTCGCTTTGTGATGGACAGGGGAGAGTGCTTCTCTCACAATGTTGATTATGAAGGGGATACAGTTCATGTATCATTCGTTGTGATCAAGGCAGACACTCCTTGGCACTATAGCGAGGATGGTGTCGATCTTGTGGTGAGATCTTCTTCTCCATATGTGCATTGCTCCATTAAATTTAGCATGGTGAAATATGTGCTTGAACGACAATTGGCTAACTGTAATTATTTTTGTAGTTTATCTGTATGTTTCTTTCACTAAGATGATTTTCTGCAAGCCACATCCACTGAAACTGATTCAGTCATGATTTATTGCAGGTGAAAGACCCTAATGGCAATCAAGTCCATGATTCTCGTGCCAAGGTTAGTGATAAGTTTGAATTCATAGTTCAGAAGAGAGGTGTCCACCGTTTCTGCTTCACCAATAAGTCCCCGTATCATGAAACTGTGGACTTTGATGTGCATGTTGGTCATTTTTCATATTTTGACCAGCATGCCAAAGATGGTAAACCCTCTCTCTCTCTCTCTCTCTCTCTCTCTCTCTCTCTCTCATGCACATGAAATGGTGCAGAGACCAGTGTGTGCACCACTAATTCCTTTGTTCTGAAAAAATGGTGCAGAGCATTTTGGTCCTTTGTTTGAACAAATAAGAAAGTTGGATGAAGATCTGTACAACGTTCTGTTTGAACAGCACTGGCTAACTGCCCAAACAGACCGCCAAGCAATATGTAAGTTTCTCCTCTCACATTCTCTCTTGTAACTTGTAAGTACTAGTGCATTGTAATATTTTAAGGCTCTCTTGTCTTCCTCTTTCTCTTTTATCCGAATAGCACCTCTGAGCTGTAACCTGTAACCATTGGCCAATGTGCAATTCTCCTGATGCTTAATGAAAAATAATTTTTAGCACTGTTAGGTGCTCCAGCCTGCTATTTGTTCATCTTGTCTGAAGGTGCCAATACAATCAACTTCAACTACAGTTAATACCATTTACCAACTTGAAAAGATAGTTTTGAATTTCGGGGGCCACTGGGTATTCCACAACTAGGATCGTGAGCATGCGTGGCATGTTATATTTTGTATCGACATCATTTTTCTAGCAGAGTCCTTCCATTGCACATTTGCAGTCTTTCTCCCTGATGTCTAACTAATTTCTGCTGTCACGCCAGAATTTTATTTACTCTCTGTTGCATGTTTGAAATCACCATAAAAGGCATAGTTGCTAAAGGCGTAACATTTTCCTTATCTATTGTGATGCAGTAAACGAGAACATGAGCACGAGGGCAATTCACAAGGCACTCCTCGAATCAGCTGCCCTTATTGCAGCCAGTGCTGTGCAGGTCTACTTGCTGCGACGCCTCTTCGAGCGTAAGCTGGGTACATCTAGGGTCTAATTTCTACCTCTAGCTCTCCTCATACTCACCAACCCGACTGGACTTCATTACTACAGTGTGTGGTTTCAGGATGTTCTACACCCTGTTCAGATATTCATGAGTTTTTTTTTCTTTGAGGATTTTGTAATTTGGATGACACAGTATGGCGCAGCATTAGAGTGCCTTCTGTGTTCCTAGTTGCCCTCCTGAGTTTCAGTTCAGCTATGATATCCGTTAACACTTGCATACTACTCCCTCTGTTCCTAAATATAAGCCTTTTTAGAGATTCCAATAAGGGACTACATATGGAGCAAAATGAGTGAATGTACACTTTAAAATATGTCTGTATACATCCGTATGTAGTTTGTATTGAAATTTCAAAAAAGGCTTATATTTAGAAACGGAGGGAGTAGTATGTGCTAACCGCTAAGTGGCACAATTATGAAAATGTTTGAAACATGAAGGTCAAAGAACAAGGGCTCCTAATTTTATCTTTTGGGAAAGTTGAAGTGAGTTTTTTTTTGTAAATATAAAATAAATAGGGGATCCATTTGTTGTCAAGCCCTCTGAACAACAAAAAATGGCTGGATTGAACTGAAAGGAGTGGGCTGCCAGCCCAGACCTGCTAGTCTGCTTCAGTACCCTTTATATGGCAATCACTGGCCGTGTTTCCAATGATGAAGAGATAATTTTGTTTGAATTATCCAATCATCTTGTGATTCTTCTGTGACTCCTTGATCTGATTGCCTGTTACAAGAGATCTCGATCGTCAGACGATGCTAAATCCAAGGAGAAGAAACAGTTGGAACCCATGTGCAGCCCGGCCGCACTTAACCCACAATTCCTCTTCTCTCTAGATTTGATTGGTTCCACAGCTTCTCAAACTGATGATGATTTGAAAAGTCCAACATGATTGTCAACTTGGCATGGCCGTCTCTCTCCCACTGCATCGAGCCAGGAATATATCCCTTTCCAGTGCCATGATCATAATCCATGAGCTTTTAAAAATGATTCACATAACTAACGAACAAAGCCTCTGTGGGAATAATATCTTTCAGCAAATCGTATTGCAGATAATACAGCTTCCAACTTCCATTATCCTCGTCTCAATCATCATCATCATCATCATCTCTATAACAATTCTCAATCCAAAAAAGAGAGAGAGAGGAAAGCTGTATACATAGGGAGGCCCATCTTGGCTGTCCCCTGGCCCGCCTCTCACTGTCACTCACTTGTAGCCAGTGGCAAGTGAGGCAGCAGCAGCTTGTAGCTATAGCTGCCTTCTCCCCACGGGAAACCAAAATTCGATTCCAACACGCACGCGGAAGCACCGCACCTCTGAGCGGCTGAGCTCCAGGGCCAGGGCCATGGAGCGGCGGGGAAGGGGCGGCTGCTTCTGCTTGCTCGCCGTGGCGGCGGTGGTGGCGGCGGCGGCGTCCGGCGGCGAGGCGAAGCTGTCGCCGGACCACTACCGCACGACGTGCCCGCGCGTGGAGTCGATCGTGCGGTCGGCCGTGGCGAGGAAGGTGAGGGCGACCTTCGTCACCGTCCCCGCCACCCTCAGGCTCTTCTTCCACGACTGCTTCGTCCAGGTGAGCCGCCGCCCGCCGCTGAGGCTCATCCACGCATCGTTGGTTCCTCTGAGCTCTCTCTGGAATCAGATTCTTTTCTTCCCTGTGAACTTCCATGATTTCGTCACTGCTAGAGAGGATTCTTACAATTGCAGGACACATAGCTAGTTGCATTTGCAGATCAAATTGCAAGCACTTGCAAGTTGCAGCCAGCTGCTTTTCCAGCTCCAGCTCAGCGGCACGAGCAGCTTGTCCTGCCTGCACTAGTGATGTGACCCCACTAGCCAGGCACTGATTGGTCCCATCTGGAGTGAGTAGATCACAGTGGAATTGGCTGATTAATCTGCTTGTCCCAGCAAAGCAGAGAGCATTTTGCACTTGATGAGTAGTACTAGTACCTTTCTCGGTGAGAAGAGGTTAGGTGGAGATGAGATCAGACAGAGTGGCAGATAATTGCTGGCTGCGAGTGGGCAAAGCTCGCTCGATCGGCTCCCGCGATCACGCGCCCGTGGCTCCTGCCATGTGACCGCACGACCTCCCTGTCAACCCGGCTGCTTTGCCGCGTCCGACGTGGCCGACCACGTGGTCCGCGTCACTCGAGAATATCATCTTTTTTTACTGCTCATGGTCATGCGGTGCGGTGGTATGTTTTGTTGGGCAGGGCTGTGACGCGTCGGTGATGATCGCGTCAGGAAGCAACGACGCCGAGAAGGACGCGCCGGACAACCAGTCCCTCGCCGGCGACGGCTTCGACACCGTCGTCCGCGCCAAGGCCGCCGTCGAGAAGGCCTGCCCCGGCGTCGTCTCCTGCGCCGACATCCTCGCACTCGCCGCCCGGGACGTTGTCTCCATGGTAACGATCAATCTAGCTCTGTCTCAACCATGCCATCTTTCGCTTTGCACCTCCCGTCGTGTCCTCTGTCGCTGACAATGTTGTCTGCCTGATCTGATCCCTGTGCCGGTGCGCGCCAATGGCAGTCGTCGGGCCCGAGCTGGAAGGTGGAGCTCGGCCGGCTGGACGGGCTCGTCTCCAAGGCCGGCGACGTCACGGGCAGGCTACCGGGCCCAGACATGCAGCCGGACGCCATCACCGCGCTGTTCGACGGCAACGGCCTCGCGGTGCGCGACATGGTCGCGCTCTCGGGCGCGCACACCGTCGGCTTCTCCCACTGCGAGCGCTTCGCCGGCCGGCTCTACCGGCACGGTGCGGTGGACCCGTCGTTGAGCCCCTCGTACGCGCGGCAGCTGATGGCGGCGTGCCCGCCGGACGTCGACCCGACCATCGCCGTCGACATGGACCCCGTCACCCCCACCGTCTTCGACAACAAATACTACGCCAACCTCGCCGCGGGCCTGGGGCTGTTCGCCTCCGACCAGGCGCTGCACGACGGCGCGGCGTCGCGGCCGGCCGTGGAGGGGTTCGCCGGGAACCAGACGCTCTTCTTCGAGGCGTTCAAGGAGGCCATGGTGAAGCTGGGGAGGGTCGGGGTGAAGAGCGGCGGGGACGGGGAGATCAGACGAGACTGCACCGCATTCAACTAGTAGGAGAGGAGGAGGCCGGCCGCCGGGCGCAGTGACACTAGCTTTGTAACTGAGAAGAAAAGTTATAAGGTCTCAATGCATTGATAAAAGAAATTTGAGTTCACTACAGTGGGTCATACGAAAATACAAAGAATTTGAGTTCAAACTTGCAGACACTGCATGTCACAAATTAACCGGTCACAAAGATCATATACTCGACACAAACAACACATGCCACTTGTGAGGCCAAACAGAACAACCGCAGTAAACAGAGGAGAACAGCAGTAGAGTGCAGGACAAACTGCTTCCACTAGGCTCCTGCAAGCAAGGTGATGCGGGGCTACACGTACCCAACTGGATGGTCCTCCTCCCTTTCAGGGATGCCTGCATGAGAGAGCAGCGCCCGTAGGTGGGTGATGAACTCGCCGCCCTGCGCGAGCTGCTCGATGTGTGCCTTGACATTATCTGATGGCGCGGCATATAGCAACATCTCAGCCCAGAAATCAGCCAGCACCATCCAACGCAAGCCCTCGGGCATCTCCTCCAGTTGCTTCCCCAGACGGATACCTGCCCCGAAGACTGTATTTGGCGGTTCAGTTGTATCTATCTCTCTCATGGCCTCATACTTCTCTCTCCCACCTCGAAAAAACGTACTATATACGTGTCCTGCAGCTAAGTCGAACACAATATTTGAGTCGGACTCCTGCCCAGGCAGAAGCTTCGGTGCGAAGATCAGCAAGTACGCACATTACTTCGACAGTTTTGTGGCGGCACTGCGCATCTCAATGTCTTGGCAAGGATGTTTCGCTGCTGCCATCTCAACGTAACATGTTGCAATGTGCCAAGTCGACATGATAGAGATTGTCTTTGAGCGCACATTCAGTTCACAAGCCCAGAAGAGGTTATGTGCTCCATTTGACCGTAATGCTAATTTCCCATTTGAAAGTCTGCCCCGACTATGAATAAGGGATCTGACAAGTGCCTTCTTTACTTCTGCAGGCAACTCGACAGGTTTCTCGGGTTTCCTACTGACCTCCAATCTGTGAATGCTTTGACCGATCAGCCCGTCTGGAGTACCAAGCATTTTTTTTTAATGACGACATAATTAGGATCATAACTGACTGAATCAAGAAACGAGTACTGCCCAAGCTTGTGTTGCCAGTAATGTTTGTTTGACATACAGCGCATACCAATCTTGACAAGAAACCCTCTTAATCTCATCATCGTGAAACAGCTTGAGCAGATTATCGTTCTGGTTGATACTCTTTGTTTCCTGATGTACTGGCAAGTAGGGCTGCAAGAAAAGCTCGAGGCTCGTGATCCGCTCGAGTTCGACTCGTTTTTTTGGCTCGACTTGAGATTGACTCGAAAAGAAATGAGCTGAGTTTGAGCACTTTATGTAGCTCGACCGCGAAACGTGCCGATCTTGAGCCAATACTGGCTCGCTCGATTTTAGCTCGATAGCTCCACATAATACCATTATGTTAAATGAACACACCATATATTAAATGGAAATAAGATAATTTGTTACTACCATATATGATGTGCGTGATTTTTCTCCATTTTATTTACCAGCAAACATGAAAGCTTAATTAAGTGTAGAAAAGATTTAGGTTTAATTATGGTATGTGGTTGACTACGTCTTAAATTTCTGGTTGTTTTGGACAAATTTTTTCCAGCATATGCACCTTTGTTTTCTTGTTTTTCGTCCATGAAGACCACCATCTATTGCTAGTTTGCCCAAGAGACCAAGATGAGCTCTTGACCTATAAAGTTGTGTCGTGTTGTGTCCTTATCTAGTTGGGATAATCATCATATATTTATAATTTTTACCGTCTAATTTAGCTCGAAACTAGCTCGAGATCGACTCGAGATCATTACAAGCTGAGCACGAGTCATGTTCTAGAGCTCGATCTTGAGCTTCACTCAGTTTGAGCTCGCTCGAATTTTAATATGAGTTGAGCTGAGCCAACTCCAACTCGCTCGAACTCGACTGGTTTGCAGCCCTACTGACAAGCAAATGATACTCTGCCCCAAATGGTTGTCCAATAAAGTACCGGCGGTAGCAGTTCAACCAAAGCAGCACATGTAAGTAACAATAGGGTGACCGTTGAGTATGTGTTATGTGCATATTTTATATTGGGCCCGCCTTCTAGTTCTCCGTATAGTTGAGGTCTGTGACCCATCTTTGTACATCATGTATACGTGCCTATGCACGAGAGCAATACCACGTGCAATTCTCACAACATACATGGTATCAATTTTTTAGGTTTTCTTCTCGCTTCCGGCCGTGTGCTCCCCGCACCGGCCGCCGCCGCTGCCCTTCTTCCCGCCTGCACGACCTAGCGCTGCACCCCGCTACCCCACGTTCGTCACGAGCCTTTTGGTATCGATCAGGACGGCTTTGCCCAGCGTGTGTGTGTTGTTTAGCAGCCAGGAATCCATCAGCTAGCCAAAAGCATCCCATCGCCACGCCGCTCGCTAGCTGCCGCACCATGCCTGATCGCTAGCTGCCGCAACACGCCAACCAGCCCTGATCGCCACGCCGTTCGCCAGCCGACCGCCCGCTGCCGCAACACGCGAAGCCGCCCCAACTCGCCTCGCCAGCCGCTGCTGTCACACATCGCCCGCGTCGCTCGTCCGCCGGATCGCCCGAAGTTGCGGCTGACATGTCGTCCGTCACCTCATCCGCGTTCACCAACTCCAACCCGCTCGCCGACGCCAACTCTCCTCTCGACGTTAATGACATCCGTAACCTGAATATCTTCAAGCGGATGCCGGTTCGTCTCTCGCAGACGGACTCCTCCTACTACACGTGAAATACGTATTTTTTCCTCGTGTTTCGGAAGTATCACCTCATCGACCACGTGGACGGCACCATCGACTCCAGCCTCGTTCCCGAGTTCCATGACTGGTTCACCATCGATACCACCACCCCGTTGGTTCTTCCTCACCATCTCGCCGGCCTCTTCCAGACGGTCGTGGCGGACGGTAACGATGCCTGCGCCGTGTGGACCAAGCTGAACGGGCTTTTCACCGACAACCAGCTCCAGCGTCGTGTTTTTTTGCAGCAAGAGTTTTTTGGGTGTCACCAGAACAACACATCCGTAGACGACTATTGTCGCCGCCTGAAGACTCTCGCTGACGAGCTCCGCGATATTGGCGCGAAGATCGATGATGACCTCCTCCTCAGCACGCTCACCACCGGGCTCATGGAGGACTTCGGCAACGCCTCGACGAACCTCAGCCTCATCCCCAACCCATCCTTCGCCAAGTTCGTTGCGTACCTCCGCTTGGAGTAGCGGCGGATGAAGCAGGTGAAGGCGCGGGCCATCCACACCGTCCTCGCCGTCGGCACCACCCATGGAGGGCCCTCGGCGCCTCCAGCCGCCCCGGCCGCGCCCCCGCCGCTGCGCCACCCGGCGCAGCCGCCGTACCCGGCGCCCTAGCAGCCGGGGCTGCTTCTGCTGCCCTATGGTCCGCCCGCCCCTGCCGTCCCTCCCGCCGAACGGCGCCGCGGGGGCCGGCGCGGTGGGGGCCGCCGCGGCGGTCAGCAGCAGCAGGGCGCCGGTCAACCTCGTCAGCAGCAGCAGCAACAGTTCTAGGTGCCCCCTCCGTGGGCCTCCGGCTATAACCCCTGGACCGGTGTTGTTCATGCTTACACCATGCCGGTTCCATGGGCTCCTGCACCGACCCTTCCCGTGCCGCACCCGCCGGCGCATCAGGCGTACTACGCGGCTCCGCAGCCGTACGGAGGATACCCACCGCCGCAGTTGAGCGGTGCCTACGGTCTCCCTGTGGCCCCGCCACCGCCCTCGCCGGCCCTGCCGCCGGCCACTTGGGACCCGGCGCTCCTCGCCGCGCTGCACACCGCGCCTACGCCAAACAACTACGCTGGAGGCGGTGATTGGTACATGGACACCGGGGCTACGGCTCACATGTTTGCTTATCCTGATAATCTTGCCTCCTCCACTCCCGTCAGCACCGACCGCCGCATCATTGTCGGCGATGGTTCCACACTCCCTATCACACATGTCGGGCACACTTCTTTTCCTTCCACTTCCATGCCTATTACTTTGTCTAACATACTTGTGTCACCTCATCTTATTAAGAATCTTGTTTCTGTTCATTGTTCAACTCGTGAAAATCCTGTTACTGTTGAATTTGATGAGTTTGGTTTTTGTGTCAAGGACGCTCGAACCAAGATGATACTTCACCGATGTGACAGCCTCGACGAGCTCTATCCGGTGCATCCGCCGTCCACCTCCACCACCGCACCGGTTGCTCTCTCCGCCGGCGTCGACCTCTAGCACGCTCGTTTGGGTCATCCCAACCCCGTCACACTTCGTCATATTTTTAGGAGTTTCAGTTTCAGTTGTAATAAGATAGAGGATCACACCTGCCATGCCTGTCGTGTCGGCAAACATGTTCACCTCACGTTTAATAACTCCACCACCATAGCTTCTTTTCCTTTTTAGTTGATTCATAGCGATGTGTGGACCTCCCCGGTTCCTAGTAATTCGGGCTATTTATATTATCTGGCTATCCTTGATGATTATTCTCACTATGTGTGAACGTTTCCTTTATGACGAAAGTCAGATGCACGCAGTTTGGGCGTCCCATCCTTGCTCTTCAGACTGACAATAGAAAGGAGTTCGACAACCTTGCTTTCCGTACTTTTCTGTCGCACCACAACACGGTCTTTCGTCTCACATGCCCGTATACTTCACAGTAGAACAGTCGAGCCGAACGCGTCCTTCACACTCTGAATGACTGCGTTCGAACGCTCCTGTTCCATGCTAATGTGCCGCCCCGTTTCTGGCCGGACGCACTCGCTACTGCTTCACTTCTCTTTAACCTTCGCCCCTGCCGCCCATGGTGGAACTATGCACCTTACCATCTTCTCTTCGGTACGCCCCCATCTTATGATGGCTTGCGTATTTTCAGGTGCCTTTGCTATCCTAGCACTGCCGACTCCGCTCCTCACAAACTTGCACCTCGTTCTGTTGCTTGCATCTTCATCGCTACCCCTCTAACTCCAAGGGATATCGGTGCTACGATCCCGTCTCCCACCGTGTGTTCACTTTCCGGCACGTTTACTTTGATGAGCATGTGTTTCCATTTCAGCAGGTACCCCCGACTGTTCCTCCCGCCACCCGGGACGCGGCCTCCTCGACGCCTCACCCAGGGCGCTCGCGCGCCTCCCTTGGCCCGCCCCCCGGCTTTGAGGCGCACCCCCCGCATGCGGCGCCTCCTATAGCCGCGGCGCTGGCGCTCCCGGCGCCCCCGACATTGGCGCCCGTGGTCCCCGGTGCCTGCGGCCCCCACGGTGCCCCAGGCGCCCCCGGCTCCCTCGGCGCCCCCGGTACCCCCCGCGCCCCAGACGCCCCCGGCGCCCCCGCCCGTACGGGCGTTTTTCGCCCGAGCTCGCGCTACGCCGCGGATGACTACGTCCATGCGGTGTCCACCTCTGAGCCGTCGCCATTGCCTTCCTCCGTTCGAGCCGCTCTTCATGACCCGCTCTGGATGGCTGCGGTGCAAGAGGAGTTTGATGCCCTGTTGCGCAACCTGACGTGGCAGCTTGTTCCCCGTCCCCGGCACGCCAACATGATTACCGGGAAGTCGGTCTTCAAACACAAGCTCCGTCCTGATGACACCCTTGATTGCTATAAAGCGCGCTGGGTCGTTTGTGGCTTCCGACAGCGTGCTGACATCGACTTCACCGACATCTTCGCCCCGGTCGTCAAGCCCGGCACGATATGCACGGTTCTTCACCTTGCAGTCTCCCATGCTTGGCCGGTGCACGAGATGGACGTCTCCAACACCTTCCTCCAATTTCACCTCACGGAGCAGGTCTTCTGCCAGTAGCCCACGGGGTTTGTTGACCCGGTGAGGGAGTCCTGGATTAAGGGGTCCTCGAGCGTCCGGACTATTTACATGGGCCGGACTGTTGGGCTATGAAGATACAAGACAGAAGACTTCTTCCCGTGTCCGGATGAGACTCTCCTTTGCGTGGATGGCAAGCTTGGTGATTCAGATATGTAGATTCCATTCTCTGTAACCGACTTGGTATAACCCTTGTCCCCTCCGGCGTCTATATAAACCGGAGGGTTTAGTCCGTAGAGACAAGGATAATCATATTGGCTAGACTTCTAGGGTTTAGCCATTATGATCTCGTGGTAGATCAACTCTTGTAATACTCATATTCATCAAGATGAATCAAGCAGGAAGTAGGGTATTACCTCCATAGAGAGGGCCCGAACCTGGATAAACATCGCGTCCCCCGCCTCCTCTTACCATTAGCCTTAGACGCACAGTTCGGGACCCCCTACCCGAGATCCGCTGGTTTTGACACCAACATTGGTGCTTTCATTGAGAGTTCCGCTGCGTCGTCATCAAAAAGTTTGATGGCTCCATCAATCATCTACAACAACACAGTCCAGGGGGAGATTTTCCTCCCCGGATAGATCTTCGTGTTCGGCGGCTTCGCACTGCGGGCCAACTCGCTTGGCCCTCTAGAGCAGATCGACAACTATGCCCCTGGCCATCAGGTCAGATTTGGAAGCTTGAATTATGTTGCCGATATCCGCGGAGACTTGATCTTCACTGGATTTGAGCCCACGACAGCCGCTCCCTGCCACCACGATGAACATAACCTAAATCTGTCATCGGACCGTGCCCAGGAAATAGCACCTGTAACTGCCCTGGCCCTAGATCCGGAGCAGATTGTGCTATCCGAGGATAGGAAGCTCAACCTCGTCGCGGAAGCCGCAGACTCGGCGGCGTTAGAGCCGCACACAGATCCAGCCCCGAGCGGGGCCTGTGTCAACGGAACCTCGAATTTGCCTCCACCATAGGTTCCGAACCGCGCGCACCCGCGCCCATCGAACTTGATCAGGCGCCGATCGTTGAGTTCAACTCTGCGGACATCTTCCGGCACTCACCTTTAGGCGATGTGCTAAATTCGTTAAAAGCCCTCTCCTTGTCAGGGGACTCACAGCCAAACTATATCCGGTTTGAATTGGAAGCTGATGACGGAGAATTTTGCTTCCCACCCACCACCCACTCCATAGCCACTGTCGAAGACTTAACTGACACGCTCGATTACGGCTCCGAAGACATCAACGATATGGACGACTATGCCGGAGAGGAGCAGGCACAAAAAACACCGCTCATAGGGCGGTGGACGGCTACATCCTCATACGATATATACATGGTGGACACACTTAAAGAGAAGGAGGCCGACGGTGATAATGATAAGCCTGTCGATGAACCTCCCAAGCGTCGACGTCAGAAGCGCCGATCTCGATCTGGTAAATGGAAAAACAACAACATTGTCACTGACGACGGTGATAATCCGGACCAAGCTGAGGACCCCGCAGATCTAGCGTTGGAGCAGAACAAGCAAGAGGACGGCGAACACAGTCCGGGGACGTTGTCTGACCACAGCGATGCCGAAGATAGCAATTATCATCCTGTCTCCAAAGAGGAGATCAGCCTAGGCGATGACGAATTCGTCATCCCAGAAGAACCCTTAGAACAAGAGCGCCTCCATCGAAGGCATATCGCCACCACAAGAAGCCTGTAGAAGCAGAAGCAGCGGCTTAAAGCTGCACAGGATACACTCAATGATAGATGGAACAAAGTGCTCGACGTTGAGGAAAAATATGGCTGTAATCGACAAACAAAGGGATGTCCTAAGAGGAAACTGCTGCCCGAATTCGACGACGAGGCCATTGCGCCCGTACCACCGAAAAACAATAGCGCCGACAAGCCGGACCGACCACGTCATGGACGGGACAGAGTGGCTAGCAATGCAACGGCGTACACAAGCCCGCACCCCCTCCCCGTAAAGGAAGGGAGGTCGCGGCTCAGGGCCAGAAACACGACCTACATGAGGACCTGAACCTAAAGGCTGGCAAGACCAGATCCATCTACGGATCCAGGGACTGTGCCCCCACGCGGGACGGTGGTTATCAAGCCAAATATGTCAGTCATATACCAGTTCGGAGCCGATACCGAACATTACAACCGTCGGACCCACGCCACAATGTAGCCAAATACAGGGGTGCCGCACACCCCCTGTGCTTCACCGATGAGGTGCTGGATCACGAATTTCCAGAAGGGTTTAACCCGTAAATATCGAAGTGTATGATGGAACGACGGATCCTGCGGTCTGGATAGAAGACTTTATTCTTCACATCCACATGGCTCGCGGAGATGATCTCCATGCCATCAAATATCTACCCCTCAAGCTGAAAGGACCAGCTCGGCACTGGCTGAAAAGCCTCCTAGAAAACTCCATTGGAAGTTGGGAAGAACTTGAGGATGCTTTTCGAGCCAATTTTCATGGGACCTATGTCCGGCCCCCGGATGCTGACGATCTAAGTCACATAATCCAACAACCCAGGGAATCAGCCCGTAAGCTTTGGAATCAATTTCTCACTAAGAAGAACCAAATTGTCGATTGTCCGGACGCCGAAGCCTTAGCAGCTTTCAAGCACAGTGTCCGGGACGAATGGCTAGCTAGACACCTCGACAAAGAAAAGCCAAGGACAATGGCAGCCCTAACTACGCTTATGACCCATTTTTGCATGGGCGAGGACAGCTGGTTAGCCCGTAGCAGCACCAGCGAGCCTGGCACATCCGAAGTCATGGATGGCAATGGAAAGCCACGACGTAACAAAAACAAATGTCGAAACAATGATGGAAGCCCAGATGATACAGCGGTAAACACCGGATTCAGTGGCCGCAGACCCAGTCAACGAAAGAAGCCATTTAAGGGCAACAATGACGGTCCATCCAGCCTGGACAAAATATTAGACAGGCCCTGCCAGATTCATGGCACCCCCGCTAAACCTGCGAACCATACCAACCGTAGTTGTTGGATCTTCAAGCAGGCCGGCAAGCTCACCGCCGAACACTAGGGGAAGGGACCTCAGAGCGAAGACGAGGATGAATCTTGCCAGCCGAACACAGGGGGACAGAAGAAATTTCCACTTGAGATCAAAACAGTGAACATGATCTATGCTACTCATATCCCAAAGAGGGAGCGCAAACGCGCACTCTGAGGTGTCTATGCCCTTGAGCCCGTCGTCTCCAAATTTAACCCATGGTCGGCCTGTCGGATCACCTTTGATTGCAGGGATCATCCGACTAGTATCCGTCATGGGGGTTCGGCTTCCTTAGCGCTCGATCCAATAATTGATGGTACCATCTTACTCGAGTCCTTATGGACGGCGACATCAGTCTCAATCTGATATATCAGGACACTGTCCGCAAAATGGGGATTGACCCGTCAAGAATCAAGCCAAGCAACACGACCTTGAAAGGAGTTATACCGGGCGTAGAAGCCCGTTGCATGGGCTCTTTAACATTGGAGGTCGTATTTGGCTCTCCCGATAACTTTCGAAGCGAAGAATTAATCTTTGATATGGCTCTGTTTCGAAGTGGCTATCATGCACTACTCGGAAGAACGACCTTCGCCCGCTTTAATGCAGTCCTGCATTATGCCTATTTAAAGCTCAAAATGCCTGGACCACGTGGCGTCATTACGGTCAATGGAAATCTGGAGCGCTCCCTTCGTACGGAGAAAGACACTACAACCCTAGCAGCCGAAGTTCAAAACGGCTTATTCAAGCCAAGTAGCTCATTGGTCATTAAGACCACGACACATCTAAACACGTCCGGCGCACGCCTCAGTGCGGCAGCTCAGATAAACCTAAGCTCGATTAGCAGTTACGCCCCCATCGACTGCCCCATAAGGTGATAGCATACGTGCCTCGTGTACACAAGTATACTCTTAAAATTCCTTGGGCAGCGCTGGGGGCATAGTGCGCACAAATATTCCATAGTTCAGCTCGACCCTATTTGGACTCTATAGTTACCTTTTAAGGTTCATTAAACAAACCGGCTGTGTCTACGACCACACTGGATTTCTATTTCCAGGGTTTTTTTATAGATGGCCATCACACTCCCCCCTTCAAGGACACATCACAAAGGAGAAAACGGTGCAGACGTGCAGCAGGGCCCTGCACTAAGGTTTCTTTCTAGATTAAGACCCTGTGTAAACCTTTTTTATCTCTTTTTGTTTTATACTTTTCTGGCATGTAGAAGGTACAAGGAAGTTATTGGCATTATCTGTAAGTACACGGCTCGCCGTACTAGAAAGGGATATTATAGAACCAGTTTGGTTCATATCATGATTGGAGTTTTATTTTCTCACCACCTACGTTCTCTCCCCATGTCAGATTGCCACACGCGCCTTGACACCAGGATCCATTACCAGGGGCTGTATTCGGCCCGGTATACTTTGAAAAGTCCAAACACCTATAGGGAGTGTTCGGCGTCACGATTTTGGCCTTATATGCATCAGCTCTGAATCATGTCTTTGGTCAATAGTTGGGTTACCCGGCTCCTGTGCTTATTACCTTACGTTCCGCTCTATCGGCTAAGGTAGTAAAGGGAGAACTACTACGATTGTGTCTTGGTTCGTCCGAATGAGCACCTCAGTAGAGAAAGTCAAAAATTGACTGTCATGATGCGGCGAGAGCTGGTCAACCACTCGATGACTCATCAGAATCTTTGCGATTCCTTCCGTATTACACGAAGGACCGTTCTTCTGGTCACGTATGTCAACACACCATATTCGGATAACCGCATACATACCAGGGGCTACATCGTAGACCTGCAGTCAAACTCCTATGGCTAAGTGAAAGTGTTAAAGCCCTATAGTCTGATTGCCTGGTTCGCCGCATTGACACCTCCTTAATGGACCAAGAGGTTGGGTCAAGAGTGATCAAGTGCTTTTCCAAACACCCCCATGTTATACGTGAGGGGGCAGAAGCCGACGACTGGTAAACTTTCATATTATACAAAAAATAGCTGCACAGGAGGCACCAAAAACTTTTTAGGCAAACGTATATAAACATAGCCTTAAATATATCATAATATGGTTTTTACAATTTTTTCAAACCACCTCACTCGAACATTATATCTTTCGAGCACTAACCCTCTATCAAGCGGGCACCCCCTAGGACATCCTCAAAATAATGCTCTGGCGAGTAATGGTCCTTGCCCTCAGGTGGACTTTTCGCTGCAATATCGGTGGCCGTCATCTTTGTCCAGTACATCTTGACGTGGGCAAAAGCCATCCGTGCACCTTCTATGCACGTTGACCGCTTCACAGCGTCGATATGCGGCACCGCATCAACAAGTCGCCGCACCAAACCGACACAACTATTCGGAATTGGCTCAGTCAGCCACAGTCTGGCTACAACATCCTTCATGGCAGATCCGGATAGCTTGTGGAGCTCGGCCCACAGGGTCATTTGTTTGTTCAGCAACAATGGACGCTTTGGCATGCCGAATTGCGACCAGAAAAGCTTTTCCATCGCATGTCCTTCTTGCGCTTGGAAAAACTGCGTCACATCAGAGACACTCTTCGGCAAGTCCAATAATGCATCTGGAGAACTCCACATCTGATTAAGCAGGGCATATTTCAGATCGCCAAATTTAGTTTGCAATAAGAAGGGCTTACTAGCCGCGATCTCCCCAACTTGTCGGATCTCCTCCCGAGCCGCTCTAAACTCGGACCGTGCTTCCCGCGCCTCTTGTAAGGCCTTGTCAAGACCAGCCGTTTTGGTTTTGTTATCTCTCTCGAGAAAGTCACACCGGCTAGCGGTATCCTTTTGCTCAAGCACCATAGTAGATATTCTCTCCTCGCACTGGCTCCGAGCAGCCTGTTCGGCCTTTAATTCAGTAGCTGCCTTTTCGGCAGCCGCATTGCTCATCCTGGCCTGCTCCTTGGCCCGGGCAAGCTCAGCACGAAGAGTCTCAACTGCGGCGGCACTATCTGCAGTCATGCATATCTCAATATACAATTCTCAGCGTCATGCTCATACTATAGTTCTTGCATATACTGAGTACGTACCTTGTGCCTCGTCAAGCCGCTTGTTAATAAGCGTGATATCATCATTCGCCACATCAACTTTCTGCTTCAGATCTGCAACCTCTGTAGCTTGGGCAGTCGCCCTGGATGTAACAACCTGTGTTGCAATTAGTCAGATTATTTCCTGGGCATATCTTTCTTGATCCTCTGATCGCCTCGCTTTGGACACCAACCAGAGTCTCAGGGGCTACTATCTATACACAGTATTATTTTGCGCTTATAACACAATTAAAAATATTACATTACGTACCTCAAAGCCTGTTAGCAGGCTCGTAAAAGGCTTCATTCAAGCCGCTTTTCATGGACCGAACCCTCTCAACCACCGTACCTATCAAAGTACGATGATCCTCTGAGACAGACATATACCACAATGTGTCCATAAAGGTATCCGGCGTCTCCGAATCCGAAGCAGATTGCACCATCCCTCGGAAATCGGATAGTCCGGGGCCTTTATTGGTGGTCCCCGTAGGGGCCGCACACCCCGGACCCTGGACGGCCGAAGCATCACCTTCGGGCCCAGTCTTCAATGTCCCTCGCCCTGCTTGTTGATCAGGAGAGATCCTCTGGGATGACACCTTAGCGTTGTTTGCCTTATCGGCCAGGGAGATCTGTGGAGGCGTCTCGCTCTCCATCATCTCTAGAAGAAGATCCCCCGATGAGGAGGACTGTTGAGGAAGGCTGCATGCCGGACTGCAAACATATATTTTAAATGTTACCCTTACAACCAGGAAAGAATGGGATATGTTTAAAACACCCTTGTTCACTTACGATTCAGCTAAGGGCCTATCTTTATAGAGGGATTGCGTGTCAACGTCACCTCCCAAACCGGAACCCCTTGACAGGGATATCTTCCCCTGCTTAGAAGGCTCTATCTTTAAGTCTTCGGAGGCGGTCCTCTTCTTCCCTTCCATCTTCGGAAGAGGGAGTTCTAATCTCCCCGGACAAAGTGCTCGGTGTGCCTCTAGAATGGGGGCCACCTTGGTCCTCCTTGTCTTCCCTCGCTGGCACTTGGCATGGTGCCGGAGCCAGCATCCTTGTTAACACCGGATCGGCTGAGTCTTCGGGAAGAGGGGCCGAACACCTAATTCTCTCCGCCTTCTTTATCCAGCCCTGGCCGAGTATGATTTTCTCAGTATATTGTTATGAGAAATTTAACTAAGCTGTGTTCAAGAGTCAAGCACTTACCGGGGTATCCGGATGTTTGCAGTCAAGGCCGATGTCCTCTGTAGTATCCGGCCACTGTTTTCGTGTCCCGAAGAATAATTTCCACATTCCTCTGAGCGTCGTGCCGGAGAAGTGTTGTAGGGTTCGTGGTCCTTCTGGATTGAACTGCAACATGTGGAGAGGCCGTCGCTGGCATGGTAGGACCCGACGGACTAGCATTACTTGGATCACATTGATAAGACCGGTGTCATTTTCAATGAGGCTCCGAATGCGGCTTTGCAGTGTCTGCACTGTTGGAAATATGCCCTAGAGGCAATAATAAAATGGTTATTATTATATTTCCTTTTTCATGATAATTGTCTATTGTTCATGCTATAATTGTATTAACTGGAAACCGTAATACATGTGTGAATACATAGACCACAACATGTCCCTAGTGAGCCTCTAGTTGACTAGCTCGTTGATCAATAGATGGTTATGGTTTCCTAACCATGGACATAGGATGTCATTGATAACGAGATCACATCATTAGGAGAATGATGTGATCACTACTGGAATTAGCTTATTTGCCGTCTGCCAGTTCTTTGCCATCAGCTGGCGGACGGCAAAGAGGCACTTTGCCGTATGCTTGCAAAAAACAGACGGCAAAGAGCTGACAGACGGCAAAGATGCCAGTTGCCATCAGCCAATTATTTGCCGTCTGCCAGCAGATGGCAAAGAATCTTTACCATGTGCTGGCGGACGGCAAAGAGGTGGGGCTATCTCTTTTTTTGCGGGTACAAAGAAAATCGTTGACCCCCACCTCCTCTCTCTGTATCCCCTCTCTTCGCACGGCCCCCACCTCCTCTCTCTCTCCCCTCTCTCTCTCCCGCTCGTCTCTCCCTCTCCCTCGCGCGAGCACCTACGGCGGCTGATTTCGGCGAGCTCCGATGGGATTCGACGGCGCCCAACACACCCACGTGACCCCCTCGCCCCGCTCCTCCATCCCCTCCGACCAGATCTGACTCGCGTGTCCTCCAGCGACCAGGCGTGACCCTCTCCTGCGGCTAGGGTTTCGGCCACCACATCGCCAGCGTGGCTCCGGTGTTGCTCCGGTGACTTAGGTCTCTTCACTCCTCCTCGTCACATCCATCCCTCTCTTTCTCACCGCGTCGCATCGCGTCTCCTCTCCCTCACAGATCCATCATGCCGGGAAGCCATGGACGGGAAGGATGCCATGGACGGGAAGGACGCCGTGGAGGACGCAGCTCCACCACTGCCCCAACGCCATCCAGGTCCGCCCCTTCTCCTCTCCTCCCCTCTTGGATTTCTTCTTTTCCTGCCTTGCACCCGTCCACTGAAGTTCTAAACCAAACAAGAAAAATTATCAATCTTGTTTTTGCTGCATATGCAATAATGGTTGAGGAGGACTCAAGTGTTCACTTCTATAATTGTGCCATAAATCGGTTTACTCTGCTTGAGGGCTGCCGTGGTTAGCTCGATTTGATAGGGTCCTTACTACATATGCTGCAGGGATTTAACTTGACTTGTTAATAATGAGTGTCAATCAATCAAACACAAGGAAACTATAAATGCTTACTATTTCGTATAGTGATCGTTGTGTTGTGTATAGGTAAAACTTGTGTTGTCCTTATCTACTTCGGAGGCATCATCATGTGTTGTCAATTTAGTTTCTGCCATGGTTTTGGTTTGGTCCTGCTTATGCCAAATCGATGATTCATTGCTTCTGAACATTCTACCTTTAATCTTTGCTTCTGTAAAACCGGCCTTTCTTCTATTGAATGGAGTGTTTGCTTGCTATGCGGGAAAAGTAGCTCATTCATCGCTGATTTGGCATGTGCAACCAAAGTGGACGGATCGCATTTAGGTCCGGTCGCCGTGAGGATCCTCTGGCGGTGCTGGATGTGCCATGGCGCGGTGGTGCCCTTGGGTGGCGACTCCGTGCTGCGGTGCCCCTGATTGGCGCCTTCGTGCCCGTGCTCTCACTGGCGCCGCCGTTGTGGTGCTCTCTGGCAAGCTCCGGCTTGTTGTGGTGGTGTTGGTTGTGATGCTGGTCACACCATAGTGATGGTGTGGCTGCATCCTGCTTCGGCTACAACTCCTTTTGGTGAGCTTCTCCTTGCTCCCCTCCTGATCTCTCTAATGCATAGCTCTTGATCTTGTTGGATGTGAGGCTCTATTAGCTATGGTTAGCTGCTATAGATGAGCATCAACTTGTATTGGAGCTCTCTGTGATGGATTCTTGCTATGTCAGGGTTTTGGTCAGTGACCATCTATGTGTATTTGTGAAGTATATATACTCCTGTACTGCTCTGTTCTGTGTAGTTGATCCTGGAGTTGTTACTTTGGTTAGTTACTTTACTCATGAACGAATACTCACTTGTTCTTAGTTATTTTACTTCTAATACTGATATGAACAGATACCACTTGGTTTGGCTATTCCTATTTGTCTCTTTCTAATAGCCTATGAACAGATACTATACTTGGTTTTTGCTGTTACTTTCCTAGTTTTCTACTGATAAGACAGATACTACATCTAATTTGGGCAGTGATGCTGGTCTGAGCCCCCCTCTCTTAGGCTTAATTTACATGTGACTATCCCTGTGCTGTGATGAACTAGCCCTGGCACTTCCAGGCTGTCTGAGCACTATACCTTGAGGTCTTCTGTAGCTCTCCTTAATAGTTATCTCTTCTAAGCTGCTGGTGGTTGGATGTGTTGGGACTTGGTCTGGTTGGCTGGTTGTGATGTATATCTCCTCCTGGAGCTTTGTTTTTGGCGTTGCACAGTGACATGTACCTATTGTCACTAGACAAAACTGATTGTGGTGATGAAGTCTAATCTTTGGCTTTAATCACTAGTTTTTAGTTGGCTTAATTCCTGGAGCTAGTACTGATAGTGGTCTTTGTGTTGGCATTTAACTTACTGCTAATTGTGGTGGCTTCTTGATTGGGTCCTTGGCTGGTTCTCTCCTTTGGCTCTTTGGTATTGGTTTACTTTATTTGGCTTTCTAATTAAGATCACTTTGAAAATCAGGATCTTAACTAAGATTATCTTGATCTCAAGTACTGGCTCCTACAGCATTGCATTTCACCAAGTGAAATGCTACATTTCTACTCCTAACCCATTCTCTCTTTCTTAGTGTTTTTGTTATGCAGGTTGGAAGAAAAGAAGAGGATCCAGAGGAGATCTTAGTAATAAGATAGTTTTTAGGAAAATAGATATTTAGTTTTAAATCATTCCTTGTAATATTTGTTGGATATGTGTTCATGGATATGTGTTGGATATATATGTGTTCATGACTATATATTGGTAACATGTGTTGGATATGTGTTGGATATATATGTGTTCATGAGTATTGGTAATATGTGTTGGATATGCTATATCGGTCATACATATAGTCTGTATTTGATTTTCTGTGAAAATGAATTGATATAAGAAGAAACAGAATTAATGCCTATTTGGTCTCTTTGCCATCTGCCAACAGATGGCAAAGAGCCTACAACCTTTGTCGTTTGCCAGCAGATGGTAAAGAGTCGTGCCCTTTGCCGTCCGCCATTGACGGCAAAGGCCTCTTTGCCGTCCGCTGCAAAAAACAGACGGCAAAGAAGGCCTTTGCCGACCCTGTCTTTGACGTCGCTGTTTGCCGTCCGCGGCGGACGGCAAAGGCCTTTGCCGTCCGCCATCCTAGCCTTTGCCGTCCGCCATGGCTGATGGCAAAGTACCAGATTCTTGTAGTGGATGGACAAGACCCAATCCTAAGCATAGCACAAGATCGTGTAGTTCGTTTGCTAAAGCTTTTTCTAACGTCAAGTATCATTTCCTTAGACCATGAGATTGTGCAACTCCCAGATACCGTAGGAGTGCTTTGGGTGTGCCAAACGTCACAACGTAACTGGGTGGCTATAAAGGTGCACTACAGGTATCTCTGAAAGTGTCTGTTGGGTTGGCACGAATCGAGACTGGGATTTGTCACTCCGTGTGACGGAGAGGTATCTCTGGGCTCACTCGGTAAGACATCATCATAATGTGCACAATGTGATCACAGGAGTTGATCACGGGATGATGTGTTACGGAATGAGTAAAGAGACTTGCCATTACGAGATTGAACAAGGTATCGGTATACCGGCGATCGAATCTCGGGCAATTACTATATCAGTAGACAAAGGGAATTGTATATGGGATTGATTGAATCCTTGACATCGTGGTTCATCCGATGAGATCATCCGGAACATGTGGGAGCCAACATGGGTATCCAGATCCCGCTATTGGTTATTGGCCGGAGAGTTGTCTCGGTCATGTCTGCATGGTTCCCGAACCCGTAGGGTCTACACACTTAAGGTTTGATGACGCTAGGGTTATAGGGAATAGATATACGTGGTTACCAAATGTTGTTCGGAGTCCCGGATGAGATCCCGGACGTCATGAGGAGTTCCGGAATGGTCCGGAGGTAAAGATTGATATATAGGAAGTGAGGATTTGGCCACCGGAAGTGTTCCGGGCATCACCGGTAATGTACCGGGACCATCGGAAGGGTCCGGGGGTCCACCGGGAGGGGCCACCAGCCCCAGAGGCTTGCGTGGGTCAATAGTGGGAAGGGACCAGCCCCTAGGTGGGCTGGGGCGCCCCCCACCAAGGCCCAAGGCGCCTCAAGAGAAGAAGGGGGCAAACCCTAGGGCAGATGGGCCCTAAAGCCCACCCCAGGCGCGCCTCCCCCTATCTCCCCTTTGGCCGCCACCCTAGATGGGATCTGGGGCTGCCGCACCCCTTGGGGTGGGAACCCTAGAGAGGGAGCAGCCCCCTCCCCTCCCCCTATATATAGTTGAGGTCTAGGGGCTGCCCAATACATGAGTTATTCTCTCCCTCTTGGCGCAGCCCTACCCCTCTCCCTCCTCATCTCTTGCGGTGCTTGGTGAAGCCCTGCTGGAGTGCCACGCTCCTCCACCACCACCACGTCGTTGTGCTGCTGCTGGACGGAGTCTTCCCCAACCTCTCCCTCTCTCCTTGCTGGATCAAGGCACATGAGACGTCACCGGGCTGCACGTGTGTTGAATGCGGAGGCGCCGTTGTTCGGCGCTTAGATCGGTATCAACCGCGATATGAATCGCTACGAGTAGGACTCCTTCATCCGCGTTCTTGAAACGCTTCCACATCGTGATCTTCAAGGGTATGAAGATGCACTCCCCTCTCTCTCGTTGCTAGTATCTCCGTAGATTGATCTTGGTGATGCATAGAAATTTTTGAATTTCTGCTATGTTCCCCAACAGTGGCATCATGAGCTAGGTCTATTGCGTAGATTCTTTGCACGCGTAGAACACAAGTAGTTGTGGGCGATGGTTTGTACAATTTGCTTACCGTTACTAGTCCTATCTTGATTCGGCGGCATTGTGGGATGAAGCGGCCCGGACCGACCTTATACGTACGCTTACGTGAGATAGGTTCCACCGACTGACATGCACTTGTTGCATAAGGTGGCTAGCGGGTGCCAGCCTCTCCCACTTTAGTCGGATCAGATTCGATGAAAAGGGTCCTTATGAAGGGTAAATAGCGATTGGCATGTCACCGTTGTGTCTTTGCGTAGGTAAGAAACGTTCTTGCTAGAAACCCATAGCATCCACGTAAAACATGCAACAACAATTAGAGGACGTCTAACTTGTTTTTGCAGGGTATGCTATGTGATGTGATATGGCCAAAAGAATGTGATGAATGATATATGTGATGTATGAGATTGATCATGTTCTTGTAGGGTATGCTATGTGATGTGATATGGCCAAAAGAATGTGATGAATGATATATGTGATGTATGAGATTGATCATGTTCTTGTAATAGGAATCACGACTTGCATGTCGATGAGTATGACAACCGGCAGGAGCCATAGGAGTGGTCTTATTTATTGTATGACCTGCGTGTCAATGATAACGCCATGTAATTACTTTACTTTATTGCTAACCGTTAGCCATAGTAGTAGAAGTAATAGTTGGCGAGACAACTACATGAAGACACGATGATGGAGATCATGGTGTCATGCCAGTGACGATGATGATCATGGAGCCCCGAAGATGGAGATCAAAAGGAGCAAAATGATATTGGCCATATCATGTCACTATTTGATTGCATGTGATGTTTATCATGTTTATGCATCTTATTTGCTTAGAACGACGGTAGTAAATAAGATGATCCCTCATAATAATTTCAAGAAAGTGTTCCCCCTAACTGTGCACCATTGCGAAAGTTCGTTGTTTCGAAGCACCACGTGATGATCGGGTGTGATAGATTCTAACGTTCACATACAACGGGTGTAAGCCAGATTTACACACGCGAAACACTTAGGTTGACTTGACGAGCCTAGCATGTACAGACATGGCCTCGGAACACGAGAGACTGAAAGGTCGAACATGAATCATATAGTGGATACGATCAACATGAAGATGTTCACCGACGATGACTAGTCTGCCTCACGTGATGATCGGACACGGCCTAGTTGACTCGGATCATGTATCACTTAGATGACTAGAGGGATGTCTATCTGAGTGGGAGTTCATAAGATGAACTTAATTATCTTGAACATAGTCAAAAGGTTTTTTGCAAATTATGTCGTAGCTCGCGCTTTAGTTCTACTGTTTTAGATATGTTCCTAGAGAAAATTTGGTTGAAAGTTGATAGTAGCAATTATGCGGACTGGGTCCGTAAATTGAGGATTGTCCTCATTACTGCGTAGAAGGCTTATGTCCTTAATGCACCGCTCGGTGTGCTGAACATCGAGCGTCGTTTGTGGATGCTGCGAACATCTGACACCCACGTTTTGATAACTACGTGATAGTTCAGTAATGTTAAACGGTTTAGAGTTGAGGCACCGAAGACGATTTTGAAACGTCGTGGAACATATGAGATGTTTCGAGGGCTGAAATTGGGATTTCAGGCTCATGCCCACGTCAAGAGGCATAAGACCTCCGATGAGTTTCTTAGCCTGCAAACTAAGGGAGAAAAGCTCAATCGCTGAGCTTGTGCTCAGATTGTCTAAGTACCACAATCACTTGAATCGAGTGGGAGTTAATCTTCTAGATGAGATAGTGATGTTTCTCCAAAGTCATTGCCACCAAGCTGCTAGAGCTTCGTGATGAACTATAAAATATCAGGGATAGATATGATGATCCTTGAAATATTCGCGATGTTTGACGCCGCAAAAGTAGAAATCAAAAGGAGCATCAATTGTTGATGGTTAGTGAAACCACTAGTTTCAAGAAGGGCAAGGGCAAGAAGGGATACTTCATGAAATGGCAAATCAGTTGCTGCTCTAGTGAAGAAACCCAAGGTTGAAACCAAGCCCGAGACTAAGTGCTTCTATAATGAGGGGAACGGTCACTGAAGCAGGACTACCCTAGATACTTGGTAGATGAGAAGGCTGGCAAGGTCGAGAAGTATATTGGATATACATTATGTTAATGTGTACTTTACTAGTACTCCCAGTAGCACCAGGGTATTAGATACCGGTTCGGTTGCTAAGTGTTAGTAACTCGAAATAAAAGCTACGGAATAAACGGAGACTAGCTAAAGGTGAGCTGACGATATGTGTTGGAAGTGTTTCCAAGGTTGATGTGATCAAGCATCGCACGCTCCCTCTACCATCGAGATTGGTGTTAAACCTAAATAATTGTTATTTGGTGTTTGCGTTGAGCATAGACATGATTGGATTATGTTTATCGCAACACGGTTATTCATTTAAGGAGAATAATGGTTACTCTGTTTATTTGAATAATACCTTCAATGGTCTTGCAACTAAAATAAATGGTTTATTAAATCTCGATCGTAGTGATACACATGTTCATGCCAAAAGATATAAGATAGTAATGATAGTACCACATACTTGTGGCACTGCCACTTGAGTCATATTGGTATAAAACGCATGAAGAAGCTCCATGTTGATGGATCTTTGGACTCACTCGTTTTTGAAAAGATTGAGACATGCGAACCATGTCTATTAGTGCATACACATGAAGAAACCCCATGTAGATGGATCATTTGGACCCACTTGATTTTAAATCACTTGAGACATGCAAATCATACCACATGGGCAAGATGACTGAAAAGCCTTGGTTTCAGTAAGATGGAACAAGAAAGCAACTTGTTGGAAGTAATACATTTTGATGTGTGCAGTCCAATGAGTGCTGAGGCACGCAGTGGATATCGTTATATTCTTACTTCACAGATGATTTGAGTAGATACTGAGTATATTTACTTGATAAAACACAAATCTGAATTATTGAAAGGTTGAAGTAATTTCAGAGTGAAGTTGGAGATCGTCGTGACAGGAGGATAAAAATGTCTATGATATGATCATAGAGATGAGTATCTGAGTTATGAGTTTGGCATACAATTAAGACATTGTGGAAATTGTTTCACAACCAATACCGCCTGGAACACCATAGTGTGATGGTGTGTCCGAACATCATAACTGCGCCCTATTGGATATGGTGCACACCATGATGTCTCTTATCGAATTACCACTATTGTTTGTGGGTTAGGCATTAGAGACAACCACATTCACTTTAAATAGGGCACCACGTAATTCCGTTGAGATGACATCGTATGAACTATGGTTTAGAGAAACCTAAGCTGTCGTTTCTTAAACGTTTGGGGCTGCGATGCTTATGTGAAAGGTGTTAGCCTAATAAGCTCGAACCCAAAGCGGATAAATGCATCTTCATAGGACACCCAAAACAGTTGGGTATACCTCCTGTCTCAGTTCCGGAAGCAAAAGGGATTGTTTCTAGAATCGGGTCCTTTCTCGAGAAAAAGTTTCTCTTGAAAGAATTGAGTGGGAGGATGGTGGAGACTTGATGAGGCTATTGAACCATCACTTCAACTAGTGTGTAGCAGGGCACAGGAAGTTGTTCCTATGGCGCCTACACCAATTGAAGTGGAAGCTAATGATAGTGATCATGAAACTTCACATCAAGTCACTACTAAACCTTGTAGGTCGACAAGGATGCGTACTACTTCAGAGTGGTACTTAATCCTGTCTTGGAGGTCATGTTGCTAGATAACAATGAACCTACGGGCTATGGAGAAGCGATGGTGGGCCCGGATTCCAACAAATGGCTCGAGGCCATAAAATCCGAGAGAGGATCCATGTATAAAACAAAGTGTAGACTTTGGAAGAACTACCTGATGGTCGTAAGGCTGTTGGGTACAGATGGATTCTAAAAGGGAAAGACAGACAATGATGGTATGTGTCACCATTAAGAAAGCTCGACTTGTTGCTAAGATGTTTTCCGACAAGTTCAAGGAGTTGACTACGGTGAGACTTTCTCACTCGTAGCGATGCTAAGAGTCTGTTGGAATTGTATTAGCAGTTACTGCATTATTTATGAAATCTTGCAGATAGGATGTCAAAACATTGTTTCCTCGACGATTTTCTTGAGGAAAGTTTGTATGTGATACAACCAGAAGGTTTTGTCAATCCTGAAAGATGCTAACAAGTATGCAAAGCTCCAGTAATCCTTCTAAGGACTAGAGTAAGCATCTCGGAGATGGAATATACACTTTGATGAGATGATCAAAGATTTTGGGTTTATACAAAGTTTATGAGAAACTTGTATTTCCAAAGAAGTGAGTGGGAGCACTATAATTTTTTTGATGAGTATATGTTGTTGACATATTGTTGATCAAAAATGGTATAGAATTTCTGGAAAGCAGATAGGGTTATTTGAAAAGTGTTTTTCAATGGAAAACCTGGATTAAGCTACTTGAACATTGAGCATCAAGATCTATAAGGATAGATCAAAATCGCTTGATAGTACTTTCAAATGAGTACGCACCGTGACAAGTTTTTGAAGGAGTTCAAAATAGATCGGCAAAGAAGGAGTTCTTGGCTGTGTTATATGGTGTGAGTATTGAGTAAGACTCAAGACCTGACCACGGCAGAAGAGAGAGAATGGACGAAGGTCGTCCCCTATGCTTCAGACATAGGCTCTACAGTATGCTATGCTGTGTACCGCACCTGAAGTGTGCCTTGAGTCAGTCAAGGGGTACAAGAGTGATCCAAGAATGGATCACATGACATCGGTCAAAGTTAATCTTAGTAACTAGTGGACTAAGGAATTTTCTCAATTATGGAGGTGATAAAAGAGTTCGTCGTAAAGGGTTATGTCGATGCAAACTTTGACACTAATCCGGATGACTCTGAGTAGTAAACCGAAATCGTATAGTAGAACAGTTTTTTGGAATAGCTCCAAATAGAGCGTGGTAGCTGCATCTAGGAGATGACATAGATATTTGTAAAGCACACACGGATCTGAAAGATTCAGACCCGTTGACTAATAAACCTCTCTCACAAGCGAGATATGATCAAACACCATGGGTGTTGGATTCAATGCAGTCACATAATGATGTGAACTAGATTATTGACTCTAGTGCAAGTGGGAGACTGTTGGAAATATGCCCTAGAGGCAATAAAAAAATGGTTATTATTATATTTCCTTGTTCATAATAATTGTCTATTGTTCATGCTATAATTGTATTAACTGGAAACCGTAATACATGTGTGAATACATAGACCACAACATGTCCCTAGTGAGCCTCTAGTTGACTAGTTCGTTGATAAATAGATGGTTATGGTTTCCTGACCATGCACATAGGATGTCATTGATAACGGGATCACATCATTAGGAGAATGATGTGATGGACAAGATCCAATCCTAAGCATAGCACAAGATCGTGTAGTTCGTTTGCTAAAGCTTTTCTAATGTCAAGTATCATTTCCTTAGACCATGAGATTGTGCAACTCCCGGATACCGTAGGAGTGCTTTGGGTGTACCAAACGTCACAACGTAACTGGGTGGCTATAAAGGTGCACTACAGGTATCTCCGAAAGTGTCTGTTGGGTTGGCACGAATCGAGAGTGGGATTTGTCACTCCGTGTGACGGAGAGGTATCTCTGGGCCCAATCGGTAAGACATCATCATAATGTGCACAATGTGATCAAAGGAGTTGATCACGGGATGATGTGTTATGGAACGAGTAAAGAGACTTTCCATAACGAGATTGAACAAGGTATCGGTATACCGACGATCGAATCTCGGGCAAGTACTATATCGGTAGACAAAGGGAATTGTATACGGGATTGATTGAATCCTTGACATCGTGGTTCATCCGATGAGGTCATCATGGAACATGTGGGAGCCAACATGGGTATCCAGATCCCACTGTTGGTTATTGGCCGGAGAGTTGTCTCAGTCATGTCTGCATGGTTCCCGAACCCGTAGGGTCTACACACTTAAGGTTTGATGACGCTAGGGTTATAGGGAATAGATATACGTGGTTACTGAATGTTGTTCGGAGTCCCGGATGAGATCCGGACGTCACGAGGAGTTCCGGAATGGTCCGGAGGTAAAGATTGATATATAGGAAGTGAGGATTTGGCCACCGGAAGTGTTCCAGGCATCACCGGTAATGTACCGGGACCGTCGAAAGGGTCCGGGGGTCCACCCGGTGGGGCCACCAGCCCCAAAGGCTTGCGTGGGCCAATAGTGGGAAGGGACCAGCCCCTTGGTGGGCTGGGGCACCCCCCACCAAGGCCCAAGGCGCCTCAAGAGAAGAAGGGGGCAAACCCTAGGGCAGATGGGCCCTAAGGCCCACCCCAGGTGCGCCTCCCCCTCTCTCCCCTTTGGCCGCCACCCTAGATGGGATCTGGGGCTGCTGCACCCCTTGGGGTGGGAACCCTAGAGGGGGCGCAGCCCCCTCCCCTACCCCTATATATAGTTGAGGTCTAGGGGCTGCCCAATACATGAGTTATTCTCTCCCTCTTGGCACAGCCCTACCCCTCTCCCTCCTCGTCTCTTGCGGTGCTTGGCGAAGCCCTGCTGGAGTGCCATGATCCTCCACCACCACCATGCCATTGTGCTGCTGCTGGATGGAGTCTTCCCCAACCTCTCCCTCTCTCCTTGCTGGATCAAGGCATGGGAGACGTCACCGGGCTGCACGTGTGTTAAACGCGGAGGCGCCGTTGTTCGGCGCTTAGATCGATATCAACCGTGATCTGAATCGCTACGAGTACAACTCCTTCATCCGTGTTCTTGAAATGCTTCCGCATCGCGATCTTCAAGGGTATGAAGATGCACTCCCCTCTCTCTTGTTGCTAGTATCTCCGTAGATTGATCTTGGTGATGCGTAGAAAATTTTGAATTTCTGCTACGTTCCCCAACATGCACTTCATCAATTGATCCCCAGTCCAGCCCCTTATTAATCCATGATGCAAGCTGTAGCGAAGGACCGGGTCAGAACGCAGGTGTAGCTGCCCATTTGTTACCACGGGGTTCAGTGATGTAAAACCACTCCCGTTGCCATAGGTCAGAAGTTTCTGTGAAGGAACCCTTTGGCCAAGTAGTATTGGCAAGTTTGATCACCGCAACACCACCGCACTCCGCCTGTTTCCCATCGACTACCTTCGGCTTCACATTGAAGGTCTTAAGCCAAAAGCCGAAGTGTGGGGGAATACGGAGGAAGGCCCCACGGACGATAATAAACGCCGAGACGTGAAGAAAGGAGTCCGCAGCTAGATCATGAAAATCTAGCCTGTAATAGAACATGAGCCCTAGAATGAAGGGATGAAGAGCGAACCCTAGCCCCCAGAGAAAGTGGGAGATGAATAATAACCTGTCGCCGGATCTGGGAGTAGGAATAACCTGCCCTTGAGCAGGAAGTCTGTGGAGAATTTCCGCAGTCAGGTATCTTGCCTCCCGGAGCTTCGCGATATCCTCCTCTGTGACGGAGGAGGCCACCCATTGGCGTTGAGGGCTGGGTCCCGACATGACTGGGAAGCACGAAGCAATTAACTCGAACCTTGGGTGCTGGAACTCAAGGTGGGAGAGGTTGAGGAAGGGCTTGGCGTAAAGGAGAAAGGACGAGTCTTGGCCCCTTCATAAAGGCGATTAATGTCAAACGCCCCTCCTGGGCATTAAAACATGCCTATTCCCAAGGAATCATGCCAACAGAATGGTTGGGTTATCCACGCCCGTGTTGATAAGGATCCCGCCAGAAAGGGGACACAATCTCTGCTTTGACAAGACATGCCAATGAAACCGCATCTCAAAATATGGAGCGGCAGGCTAAAAAATGGTTCGAATAATGACCGGGCGACGGTGTGATGTCATGCTACAAAAAGTTGTCAGCAGATTGGACTCGTGAAATACTATGCTCTCTACAATTGTGTGTGGAATTTGTTTTGCAAAGCCGGATACGTTTCTTGTGTTCGAGGACTATTTTGGAGTATTCAGAGGAGGAACCCGCCTTGCAATGCTGAAGACAATCTGCGCGCCGGACACCTTGTCATTGAAGCTTGGTTCAGGGGCTACTGAGGGAGTCCTGGATTAAGGGGTCCTCGGGCGTCCAGACTATTTACATGGGCCGGACTGTTGGGCTATGAAGATACAAGACAAAAGACTTCTTCCCGAGTCCGGATGGGACTCTCCTTTGCGTGGATGGCAAGCTTGGTGATTTGGATATGTAGATTCCTTTATCTATAACCGACTTGGTATAACCCTAGTCCCCTCCGGTGTCTACATAAACCGGAGGGTTTACTCCATAGAGACAAGGATAATCATATTGGCTAGACTTCTAGGGTTCAGCCATTACGATCTCGTGGTAGATCAACTCTTGTAATACTCATATTCATCAAGATCAATCAAGAAGGAAGTAGGGTATTACCTCCATATAGAGGGCCCGAACCTGGGTAAACATCGCGTCCCCCGCCTCCTGTTATCATTAGCCTTAGACGCACAGTTCGGGACCCCCTACCCGAGATCCGCCGGTTTTGACACCGACACCCGGCGCTTCCCGACCACGTCTGCCTGCTCTCGCGGTCCTTGTACGGCCTCAAGCAGGCTCCGCGCGCTTGGTACTAGTGCATCGCAACGTTTCTCCACCAGCTTGGGTTCCACTCTACCCGCTAGGACGCCTCTCTCTTTGTCTATCATTAAGGCTCTGATACGGCATACTAGCTGCTCTATGTTGACGACATCATCCTAACGGCATGTACGACTGGTCTCCTCAGTCAGCTCACGGCTCGTCTTCGTGCTGAGTTCGCCATCAAGGACTTGGGTCCTTTGCACTACTTCCTCGGTGTCGAGGTGGTGTGCCGTCCGGATGGCTTCTTCCTTCATCAGCAGAAGTACGCTCATGAGCTCCTGGAGCGCGCCGACATGCTTAACTGTAAGCCCGCCGCCACGCCTGTTGATACGAAGGCCAAGCTTTCTGCCACGGATGGTTCTCCTGCTTCGGATGCTGCTTTTATCGGTCTATCGTTGGTGCTCTCCAGTACCTCACTCTGACTCGACGGGAGATCCAGTATGCCATGCAGCAGGTGTGTATCCATATGCATGCCCCCCGAGACGTTCACTGGGCTGCCCTCAAGCGGATTCTCCGCTATGTCTGTGGCACTATGGATCTTGGCGTCACGCTTCACGCCTCCGCCGACACCGCCCTCACCGCCTACTCTGATGCAGACTGGGGGGCTGCCCTGACACTCGTCGCTCCACCTTGGGCTATTGTGTCTACCTTGGACCCTCACTTATCTCGTGGTCGTCCAAGCGGCAGCCTACAGTCTCTTGTTCCAGTGCTGAGGCTGAGTATCGTGTGGTGGCCAACGTCGTCGCTGAGTGTTCGTGGCTTTGCCAGCTGCTTCAGGAGCTCTCTTGCCCCGTTGACCATGCCACGGTGGTCTACTGCGATAACGACTCGACGGTCTACCTCTCTGCTAACCCGGTGCATCATCGACGGACCAAGCATATTGAGTTGGATATTCATTTTGTTCGGGAGCAGGTGGCCCTTGGCCATATTCGTGTTTTACACGTTCCGACTTCCCAACAATTTGCAGATATCATGATCAAGGGCTTGCCTACAGTGTCATTTGAGGATTCTGGTCCAGTCTTTGCGTCAGCAGCAGTGCCGCTTTGATTGCTGGGGGGGGGGGGTGTTGAGTATATGTGTTATGTTCATATTGTGTATTGGGCCCGCCTCCTAGTTCTTTGCATAGCTGAGGTCTGTGGCCCACCTTTGTACATCATATATACGTGCCTATGCACGAGAGCAATACCACGTGCAATTCTCACAACATACAGTGACGATAGCATCAGTTTTGGTGTTCATGACAAAAGACTCAGCCTGATCACAGCGAATGTCAAAGCACGAGTGGCTGCTGCATATGTTGTAAGGGATATGCAGACGGCTGAAGCCAAGGACCAAAATGTTGCAGCTCTTAACCCATAATAAAGGGTAGCATATTTGGTGAAGAAGAAATCATACATAAAGGCTAGCTCAACCTCAGTCACCCTGAAATACGGGGTCACATTCTCCGTTGGTCCCACTTGATAGAAGCCCTCTGATGAGAAAATCATGTGCGTTCCATTTGGACTCGCCACAGGCAAACCCAAAGAAGCGCCCTCTCAACAAATGAAAAAGCAAGAAGGAAAGACATGCGTACTTTAGCTCTTGTCCACACGCACCATATCGGCATACCTTCCCTATGTTAGAATTAGTTGTTGTATAGGGATAGAATTCTCTTTGAATTGTAAACCTATTCTACCTCTTCTTCTGTTTCAACCTCTCCCGTATATCCTTCTGTAATCGATCGATCTAGCCTCGGTCTAATCTTGTAAGCCACGACACATGTTCTATATAATGCAATGTGGCCCGAGCAAAGGGTTCAACGCTTCCCATATTGTTTTACATGGTATCAGAGCCACTTCCTCAACAAAAACGCATCTAGCTACCTTCCTCCATCGAGAGCATGTCTACCACCTCCGCCGCCATGTTGCCCAACACCATGGGTGCACTTTCCTCCACCTCCGCCTCCACCTTCGCCTCATCATCCACCACCACCACCACGTCTCTCGGACCACCACCACAGGAGAAGCTGACGAGGGGGAATTTTCTTCTCCGGAAGGCCGTCGTGCTACCGCAGATCAAAGGAGCACAGATGGAACATCATCACCTTGGCATTGTCTCGGTTCATCTTTGCTCAATGACGCTGTAAGATGCGTCTCTAACTTGCTAATCGTTCCCGATTTCCCATGGTAGAGTGCCCTGTCAAGGTTTGTGCTAGTCACTCGTTGATGTGGATGCTCCTCTGTTGCGCCGTGGTGCCTGATACGCACGCCAGTCTGGTGTGTTAGGTTGCTTGTCAAGTTTTGGTATTGAGTTTTGGTCCCTGTGATGACCGGTCATGGTGACATTGTAAGGTCGCGAGCTCGATGATCTGATCAGCGACAAGAAGATCATGCAGAAGTGGCCCGGTATCGTCCCCAAGCGCTACTTGTAGCTTGCGGTTTCCATCGACAACCTCATTGATCTTGACATGGGATCGATCAAGGAGATCGTCGGCCATTTCAAGGCAGCAGAGGAGTGCTACGAGATGGACGCTGAGGAGGAGGGAGGCATCAAGCTGCTGTTCCCCGAGGAGTGGCGAGCACGTGCCGGATTCCACAAGCACAACGGCTCCTCAAGTGGCAGCTCGAATGTTGGTAAGATGCAACGTGGGAAGGGCCAGGGCGAGCGTGGCAAGGACCCAGCATGCCCTGGTGGCGACAAGGCCGGACCAAGCATGGTGAGAATTGCTGCTACTGTGGCATCAAGGGCTATTTGGGCCCGTGGATGCCGCGAAAAGGAGTAGGACGAGGCTGTTGACATGGCACTGGTTGCCGAGGTTGAGGACGAAGAGCCTACACTCCTCATGGCTCAGGTCGCGACTCCGCCCATGCAGCACACCACGCCAGAGTGCGGCGTCGAGTCATCCACCTCAACGAGGAGCGCACCAAGGTTTGCCTCGGCGCTGAGGGAAAGGAGAAGGAGCTCAAGTGGCACATGGACACGGGTGCATCCAGCCACATGACCGGCAATGCCATTGCCTTCTCCGAGCTAGTTCGACACGTCTCCAGCAGGCAGCTCTTGTTCCAGAGTCAGTTTGAAAGCATGACGGTATATGTTACCTTTTAATAGCTTGCTTTTACTTAATTTTTTGTCCTATAGAGATACATGATAGCTACATGTATGGTTGATGAGTCCCTTTAGTGATCCGATAATGAATAGCAAAAAGGGTCCCTCTTCTGTAAAATGTGACCCTGATTTATCGAACCCATAAGAGGATGTGCACTTGTGACAAGGGTTTCTATAGAGTTTTTGTGAGAGAATCAAATTCTAGTTTTTAGACTGGATCGTCATCACCTTTGCTACTAAGATACTCATAATAAAAATAGTATGAGGACTTTATTCTTACAACCATATGTTTGTGATCGGGAACATCATGATCTTAATTTTTTCCGTAGAAGACACCCGTTAAGATGTGCTTGCAACGACTCGAAGTGGGGATTGTGGTCTAGATTACGTCTTCACCGGAATGTGCCTGGATCTAGAATCAGTTTTCCAGCCGTGGGCACTATCTGTCACACAGGGTTACCCTGGTTATTACAATAAATCAGACAAAAGCATTGGACGTTCAATGACTAAACCTCATGTATCCCCAAGGGTTGGCTTCATGATACCGTACTAAACCTTTCAGTCACTCATGTTCAGAATAGCGCTCCACTTCCTCCATGCTCCTAACCTCTTGTTGATTGAACTCTGGGATCCTGGGTACCTACAGGGTCAAAGAACGTGAGAGGGACAAGAGATAACTACGATACAATTTTATTTTACACTGATACGTCTCCAACGTATCTATAATTTTTGATTGTTCCATGCTATTATATTACCCCTTTTGGATGTTTATGGGCTTTATTTTACACATTTATATCATTTTTGGGACTAACCTACTAACCGGAGGCCCAGCCCATATAGCTGTTTTTTTGCCTATTTCAGTATTTCGAAGAAAAGGAATATCAAACGGAGTCCAAACGAAATGAAACCTTTGGGAGCGTGATTTTTGGAACGAACGTGATCCGGAGAGCTTGGAGTGCAAGTCAAGAAGCTTCCGAGGGCCCCATGAGATAGGGGGCCACCCCCCCGTAGGGCGCGCCCCTATCTCGTGGGCCCCTCGGGCAGCCACCGACGTATTTCTTCCTCCTATATATACCTACGTACCCCGAAAACATCCAGGGGCACCATGAAACACAATTTCCTCCGCCGTAACCTTTTGTATCCGCGAGATCTCATCTTGGAGCCTTCGCTGGCACTCTGCCGGAGGGGGAATCGACCACGGAGGGCCTCTACATCAACATCCTTGCCCCTCCGATGAGTTGTGAGTAGTTTACCACAGACCTACGGGTCCATAGTTATTAACTAGATGGCTTCTTCTCTCTTTTTTTATCTCAATACAATGTTCTCCCCCTCTCTTGTGGAGATCTATTCGATGTAAACTCTTTTTGTGGTGTGTTTGTCAAGATCCGATGAATTGTGGGTTTATGATCAAGTTTATCTATGAATAATATTTGAATCTTCTCTGAATTTTTTATGTATGATTGAGTTATCTTTGCAAGTCTCTTCGAATTATTAGTTTGGTTTGGCCTACTAGATTGGTCTTTCTTGCCATGGGAGAAGTGCTTAGCTTTGGGTTCAATCTTGCGGTGTCCTTACCCAGTGACAAAAAAGGGTTGCAAGGCACGTACTGTATTGTTGCCATCGAGGATAACAGGATGGGGTTTATATCATATTGCTTGAGTTTATCACTCTACATCATGTCATCTTGCTTAATGCGTTACTCTGTTCTTATGAACTTAATACTCTAGATGCAGGCAGGAGTTGGTCGATGTGTGGAGTAATAGTAGTAGATGCAAGCAGGAGTTGGTCTACTTGTTATGGACGTGATGCCTATATACATGATCATGCCTAGATAATCTCATAACTATGCGCTTTTCTATCAATTGCTCGACAGTAATTTGTTCACCCACCGTAATACTTATGCTATCTTGAGAGAAGCCTCTAGTGAAACCTATGGCCCCCGGGTCTATCTCTTATCATATTTGCTTTCAATCTACCTTTATTTTCATCTTCACTTTTTGCATCTATATTATGAAATACCAAAAATATATTTATCTTATCATACTATCTTTATTAGATCTCACTTTCGCAAGTGGTCGTGAAGGGATTGACAACCCCTTTATTGCGTTGGTTGCGAGTTCTCAGTTTGTTTGTGTAGGTGCGTGGGACTTTTGAAGAGCCTCCTACTGGATTGATACCTTGTTTCTCAAAACTGAGGGAAATACTTACGCTACACTTTGCTGCATCACCCTCTCCTCTTTGAGGAAAACCAACGCAAGCTCAAACCGTAGCAAGAAGGATTTCTGGCGCCGTTGTCGGGGAGGTCTTCGCTCAAGTCAAGACATACCAAGTACCCATCACAAACCCATCTCCCTCGCATTTACATTATTTGCCATTTGCCTCTCGTTTTCCTCTCCCCCACTTCACCCTTGCCGTTTTATTCGCCCTCTCTTTCCCAATCTCCTCCTTTCTTTTTTCGCTTGCCGTTTTTCTGTTTGCTTGTGTGTTAGATTACTTTTTGCCATGGCGCAAGATAATACCAAATTGTGTGATTTCTCGAATACCAATAATAATGATTTCCTTAGTACTCCGATTGCTCCTCTTAATGATGTTGAGTCTTGTGAAATCAATACCGCTTTGCTGAATCTTGTTATGAAACATCAATTTGCCGGCCTTCCTAGTGAAGATGCCGCTACTCATCTAAACAATTTTGTTGATTTGTGTGATATGCAAAAGAAGAAAGATACAGATAACAATATTGTCAAATTGAAGTTATTTCCGTTTTCACTTAGAGATCGTGCTAAAGCTTGGTTTTCGTCTTTGCCTAAAAACAATATTGATTCTTGGAACAAGTGCAAAAATGCTTTTATCTCTAAGTATTTTCCTCCCACTAAGATCATCACTCTTAGGAACGATATTATGAATTTTAAAGAACTTGATCATGAGAATGTTGCCCAATCTTGGGAAATAATGAAATTGATGCTTCGCAATTGCCCTACTCATGGTTTGAATTTATGGATGATCATACAAAATTTTTATGCCGGTTTGAACTTTGCTTCTAGAAATCTCTTAGATTCGGCCGCGGGAGGCACATTTATGGAAATCACGTTAGGAGATGCTACAAAATTGCTTGATAATATTATGGCTAATTATTCTCAATGGCACACCGAAAGATCTTCTAGTAAAAACGTGCATGCTTTAGAAGAAATCAATGTTTTGAGTGGAAAGATGGATGAACTTATGAAGATGTTTGCTACTAAAAATACTCCTCTTGATCCCAATGTTATGCCTTTGTCTTCTTTGATTGAGAATAATAATGTATCTATGGATGTGAATTTTTTTGGTAGGAATAGTTTTGGAAACAATGCTTATAGTGGAAATTTTAATGCTAGACTGTTCCCTAGTAATTCCTCTAATAATTATGGAAATTCCTACAATAATTCTTATGGTAATTTTAATAAGATGCCCTCTTATTTTGAGAATAGTGTGAAAGAATTTATGATTTCTCAAAAGAATTTTAATGCTTTGCTTGAAGAAAAATTGCTGAAAGTTGATGATTTGGATAGGAACGTTGATAGACTTTCGCTTGATGTTGATTCTCTTAAAATTAGATCTTCTCCTCCTAAGCATGATATCAATGAGTCTCTCAAAGTAATGAGAATTTCCATTGACGAGTGGAAGGAAAGAACCACTAGATTGCGTGCTAAAAAAGAAAGCTTTATAAAAGCGTGTTCTTCTGGTTTACATGAAAATAATGATGAGGATCTTAAAGTTATTGATGCGTCTCCGATTAGATCTATGTTTTACAATATGAATTTTGATGATTATGGGAGTGATGATGAATCAACTTTGCCTAGAAGGCGTCCCAAAAATTCGGAGTCTTTAGATCTTAATGTTAAATTTGGTAAAAGTGAGATTGGAGAATCCTCAACTTCTAATAATATTGAACCTACTATCTCGGATTTCAAGGAATTTGATTATGATAATTGCTCTTTAAAAGGTTGTATTTCCTTGTTGCAATCCGTTGTTAATTCTCCTCATGCTTATAGTCAAAATAAAGCTTTTACCAAACATATTGTTGATGCTTTGATGCAATCTTATGATGAAAAACTTAATTTGGAAGTTTCTATACCTAGAAAACTTAATGATGAGTGGGAACCTACTATAAAGATTAGAATTAAAGATTATGAGTGTTTTGCTTTGTGTGATTTGGGTGCTAGTGTTTCCACGATTCCGAAAACTTTATGTGATATTCTAGGTTTCCATGATCTTGATGATTGCTCTTTAAATCTGACCTTGCAGATTCCACCATAAAATAGCCTATGGGAAGGATCAATTTTGTTCTTATTGTTGCAAATAGAAATTTGGTGCCCATAGATTTTATCATTCTTGATATAGATTGCAATCTTTCTTGCCCTATTATTCTTGGTAGACCTTTCCTTAGAACGATTGGTGCGATTATTGATATGAAGGAAGGGAACATTAGATTCCAATTTCCCTTAAAGAAAGTCATGGAGCACTTTCCAAGAAAGAAAGTCAAATTACCTTATGAATCTATCATGCGTGCTACTTATGAATTTAGTGCCAAAGGTGGCACTCGTTAGATCTATCTTTGCTTTTTATGCCTAGTTAGGGGCGTTAAATGATAGCGCTAGTTGGGAGGCAACCCAATTTTCTTTATGTGTTTTGTTTTTGCTCCTGTTTAGTAATAAATCTTGCATCTACATTCTGTTTAGATGTGTTTTTATCTTTTAATTAGTGTTTGTGACAAGTAGAACCTATAGGATAACCTACGATGATAGTTGATTTGATTCTGCTGAAAAAACAGAAACTTTGCACGCACGAATATAATTTTGTTAAATCACAGGAACGTGCTTCTGCGTTGATTCTTTTTGCTTCTGTTCAATAAACAAATTGTCCAGGACTTCCTATTTTGGTAGGCGTTTTAGAGTTCCAGAAGTTTGCGTTAGTTACATATTGCTACAGACTGTTCTGTTTTTGACAGATTCTGTTTTTCGTGTGTTGTTTGCTTATTTCAATGCATCTATGGCTAGTAATTCAGTCTATGAACCATAAAGAAGTTGGAATACAGTATGTTTAACACCAAATTAAATAAAGAATGAGTTCATTGCAGTACCTTATGTGGTGGTTTTGTTTTCTTTCACTAACGGAGCTTATAAGATTTCCTGTTGAGTTTTGTGTTGTGAAGTTTTCAAGTTTTGGGTAAAGCTTTTATGGACTATGGAATAAAGGGTGGCAAGAGCCTAAGCTTGGGGATGCCCATGGCACCCCAAGATATTCAAGGATATCCAAAAGCCTAAGCTTGGGGATGCCCCGGGAAGGCATCCCCTCTTTCGTCTTCGTTCATTGGTAACTTTACTTGGAGCTATATTTTTATTCGCTACATGATATGTGTTTTGCTTGGAGCGTCGTGTATTATATTAGTCTTTGCTTTTTAGTTTACCACAATCATCCTTGTTGTACACACCTTTTGGGAGAAGCCTTTTTGATTAGAATTTGCTAGAATACTCTATGTGCTTCACTTAATTATATCTTTTGAGCTTGATAGTTTTTGCTCTAGTGCTTCACTTATATCTTTTAGAGCACGGTGGTGTCTTAATTTAGAAGAAATTGCTTGTCTCTCATGCTTCACTTATATTATTCTGAGAGTATTTTATAACAGCATGGTATTTGCTATGATCTTAAAGTTGGTCCTAGAATGGTGAGCATCCAAGTTGGGTATAATAAAAACTAGCATAGGAAGTGAATTGGATGCTATGATCAACTTGATACTTGGTAATTGTTTTGAGATATGGAGGTAGTGATATTAAAGTCATGCTAGTTGGGTGATTATGAATTTAAAGAATGCTTGTGTTGAAGTTAGCAAGTCCCTTAGCATGCACGTGTGGTTAAAGTTGTGTAACAAATTTGAAACATGAAGTGTACCTGGCTTGTGCATCCTTATGAGTGGCGGTCGGGGACGAGCGATGGTCTTTTCCTACCAATCTATCCCCCTAGGAGCATGTGCGTAGTACTTGGTTTTTGATGACTTCTACATTTTTGCAATAAGTATATGAGTTCTTTTGACTAATGTTGAGTCCATGGATTATACACACTTTTACCTTTCCACCTTTGCTAGCCTCTTCGGTACCGTGCATTGCCCTTTCTCACCTTGAGAGTTGGTGCAAACTTCGCTGGTGCATCCAAACCCCGTGATACGATATGCTCTATCACACATAAACCTCCTTATATCTTCCTCAAAACAGCCATCATACCTACCTATTATGGCATTTCCATAGCCATTCCGAGATATATTGCCATGCAACTTTCCACCGTTCCGTTCTTCATCATCATGACATACTTTACTTTTGTCATATTGCCATTGCATGATCATGTAGTTGACATCGTATTTGTGGCAAGGCCACCATTCATTATTTTTCATACATGTCACTCTTGATTCATTGCACCATCCCGGTACACCGCCGAAGGCATTCATATAGAGTCATATCTTGTTCTAGTTTCGAGTTGTAATCCTTATGTTGTAATCAATAGAAGCATGATGATCATCATTATTAGAACATTGCCCAAAGAAAAAAAAGAAAAAGAAAAAAAGAAGAAAGGCCAAAAGAAAAAAAGAAAGGCCAAAAAAAAAAGAAAAAATAAAAAAAGAAAGAAAAAAATAAAAAAAATAAAAAGGGCAATGTTACTATCTCTTTTTCCACACTTGTGCTTCAAAGTAGCACCTTGTTCTTCATGTAGTGAGTCTCATATATTGTGTTTCAAAGTAGCACCATATTTTTCATATAGCGAGTCTCATAAGTTGTCTTTTTCATACTAGTGGGAATTTTTCATTATAGAACTTGGCTTGTATATTCCTACGATGGGCTTCCTCAAATGCCCTAGGTCTTCGTGAGCAAGCAAGTTGGATGCACACCCACTAGTTTTCTTTTGTTGAGCATTCATTTATAGCTCTAGTGCATCCGTTGCATGGCTATTCCTACTCCTCATGTTGACATCAATTGATGGGCATCTCCATAGCCCGTTGATTATCCTCGTCAATGTGAGACTTTCTCCTTTTTTGTCTTCTCCACACAATCCCCATCATCATATTCTATTACACCCATAGTGCTATATCCATGGCTCACGCTCATGTATTGCGTGAAGATTGAAAAAGTTTGAGATTATTTAAGTATGAAACAATTGCTTGGCTTGTCATCGGGGGTATAGAAGTTGGGAACATCTTTGTGTGATGAAAATGAAGCATAGCCTAACTATATGATTTTGTAGGGATGAACTTTCTTTTGCCATGTTATTTTGAGAAGACATGATTACTTTGATTAGTATGCTTGAAGTGTTACTATTTCTTTTATCAATATGAACTTTTATTTTGTATTCATTTGGATCTGAACATTCATGCCACAATAAAGAAAATTACATTATGAATTATGCTAGGTAGCATTCGACATCAAAAATTCTCTTTTTATCATTTACCTACTCGAGGACGAGTAGGAATTAAGCTTGGGGATGCTTGATACGTCTCCAACGTTTCTATAATTTTTGATTGTTCCATGCTATTATATTACCCCTTTTGGATGTTTATGGGCTTTATTTTACACATTTATATCATGTTTGGGACTAACCTACTAACTGGAGGCCCAGCCCATATTGCTATTTTTTTTGCCTATTTCAGTATTTCGAAGAAAAGGAATATCAAACGGAGTCCAAACGAAATGAAACCTTCGGGAGCGTGATTTTTGGAACGAACATGATCCGGAGAGCTTGGAGTGCAAGTCAAGAAGCTTTCGAGGGCCCCACGAGATAGGGGGCCGCGCCCCCCTGTAGGGCGCGCCCCCTATCTCATGGGCCCCTCGGGCGGCCACCGACGTACTTCTTCTTCCTATATACACCTACGTACCCTGAAAACATCCAGGGGCACCACGAAACACAATTTCCACCAGCCTAACCTTCTGTATAAGTGGGATCTCATCTTGGAGCCTTCACCGGCACTCTGCCGGAGGGGGAATCGACCACAGAGGGCCTCTACATCAACATCCTTGCCCCTCCGATGAGTTGTGAGTAGTTTACCACAGACCTACGGGTCCATAGTTATTAGGTAGATGGCTTCTTCTCTCTTTTTGGATCTCAATACAATGTTCTCCCCCTCTCTTGTGGAGATCTATTCGATGTAAACTCTTTTTGTGGTGTGTTTGTCGAGATCCGATGAATTGTGGGTTTATGATCAAGTTTATCTATGAATAATATTTGAATCTTCTCTGAATTCTTTTATGTATGATTGAGTTATCTTTGCAAGTCTCTTCGAATTATCAGTTTGGTTTGGCCTACTAGATTGGTCTTTCTTGCCATGGGAGAAGTGCTTAGCTTTGGGTTCAATCTTGCGATGTCCTTACCCGGTGACAAAAAAGGGTTGCAAGGCACGTATTGTATTGTTGCCATCGAGGATAACAAGATGGGATTTATATCATATTGCTTGAGTTTATCACTCTACGTCATTTCATCTTGCTTAATGCGTTACTCTGTTCTTATGAACTTAATACTCTAGATGCAGGCAGGAGTCGGTCGATGTGTGGAGTAATAGTAGTAGATGCAGGCAGGAGTCGGTCTACTTGTTATGGACGTGATGCCTATATACATGATCATGCCTAGATAATCTCATAACTATGCGCTTTTCTATCAATTGCTCGACAGTAATTTGTTCACCCACCGTAATACTTATGCTATCTTGAGAGAAGCCTCTAGTGAAACCTATGGCCCCCGGGTCTATCTCTTATCATATTTGCTTTCAATCTACCTTTATTTGCATCTTTACTTTTTGCATCTATATTATAAAATACCAAAAATATATTTATCTTATCATACTATCTTTATTAGATCTGACTTTCCCAAGTGGCCGTGAAGGGATTGACAACCCCTTTATTGCGTTGGTTGCAAGTTCTCAGTTTGTTTGTGTAGGTGCGTGGGACTTTTGAGGAGCCTCCTACTGGATTGATACCTTGGTTCTCAAAACTGAGGGAAATACTTACGCTACAATTTGCTGCATCACCCTCTCCTCTTCGAGGTTCATGTTGGGGAACGCGGTAATTTCAAAAATTTTCCTATGATCATGCAAGATCTATCTCGGTGATGCATAGCACCGATAGGGGAGAGTGTGTCCACGTACCCTCGTAGACCGAAAGCGGAAGCGTTTCAACAACATGGTTGATGTAGTCGAACGTCTTTGCGATGCAACGATCCAAGTACCGAACGTACGACACCTCCGCGTTCAGCACACGTTCAGCTCGATGATGTCCCTCGTGCTCTTGATCCAGTTGAGGACGAGGGTGAGTTCTGTCAGCACGATGGCGTGTCGACGGTGATGATGATGCTACTGACGTAGGGCTTTGCCTAAGCACTATGATGGTATGATCGAGGTGTGTAACTGTGGAGGGGGCACCGCACAAGGGTTGGGAGAGAAACTTGTGTGTTCTAGGGTGCCCCCTGCCCCCGTATATAAAGGAGCAAGGGGGAGGCCGGCCGGCCCCTAGGGCGCGCCCCAAGAGGGGAGTCCTACTAGGACTACTAGTCCTAGTAGGATTCCGCCAAGAGGGACAGAGGGGGAAGGAAGGAGAGGGAGAGGGAGTAGGAAGGGGGGGGGGGCGCCGCCCCCCTTCCCTAGTCCAATTTGGACCCAAGGGGGATGTGGCATGTGGCCTGCCCTGGCCGCCCCTCTCTCTCTCCACCAAGGCCCAAGGTGGCCCATTAGTTCCCCGGGGGGTTCCGATAACCCCTCCGGCACTCCGGTTTTAGCCGAAACTTTCCGGAACACTTCCGGTGTCCGAATATAGCCGTCCTATATATCAATCTTTATGTCTCGACCATTTTGAGACTCCTCGTCATGTCCGTGATCTCATCCGGGACTTTGAACAAACTTCGGTCATCAAAAACACATAACTCATAATACATATCATCATCGAACGTTAAGCGTGCGGACCCTACGGGTTCGAGAACTATGTAGACATGACCGAGACACATCTCTTGTCAATAACCATTAGAGGAACCGGGATGCTCATATTGGCTCCCACATATTCTATGAAGATCTTTATCGGTTAAACCGCATAACAACATACATTGTTCCCTTTGTCATCGACATGTTACTTGCCCGAGATTCGATCGTCGGTATCATCATACCTAGTTCAATCTCGTTATCAGCAAGTCTCTTTACTTTTTCCGTAATACTTCATCCCGCAACTAACTCATTAGTCACATTGCTTGCAAGGCTTATAGTGATGAACATTACCGAGAGGGCCCAGAGATACCTCTCCGAAACACAGAGTGACAAATCCTAATCTCGATCTATGCCAACCCAACAAACACCTTCGGAGACACCTATGGAGCACCTTTATAACCACCCTTTTACGTTGTGATGTTTGGTATCACACAAAGTGTTCCTCCGGTATTCGGGAGTTGCATAATCTCATAGTCTGAGGAACATGTATAAGTCATGAAGAAAGCAGTAGCAATGAAACTGTAACGATCATAATGCTAAGCTAACGGATGGGTCATGTCCATCACATAATTCTTCTAATGATGTGATCCCATTCATCAAATGACAACACATGTCTAGGGTCAGGAAACTTAACCATCTTTGATTAAGGAGCTAGTCAAGTAGAGGCATACTAGGGACAATATGTTTTGTCTATGTATTCACACATGTACTAAGTTTCCGGTTAATACAATTCTAGCATGAATAATAAACATTTATCATGAAATAAGGAAATAAATAATAACTTATTGCCTCTAGGCCATATGTCCTTCAGTTCATCCAAAGTCATTTCATTGACCCCTCATACAAACACATCCAGTTGCAAGGTTATGCCTCTACCCATTGACTTACCGAATTAATCACACACAGTGACCGGGTCACATGATAAAATCACAGAAAAAGACATCAAGATGATAATTTTATTGATAATATGTCTTATAGTGGTTGCTGGATGCAATACACGTTTACAAGTATGGCTAACTTTAAGGTGGATTGCCATGGTGGTGGCTAGGATTTGTGAATGGCTTCTGTTGCAGAGACTGAGGTTTCTGGCAATGCTACTTCACGATTCTGGTACGGGGCCCTTCATAAAAGTTGGAGGGTTGGATGCCACGGTGCCGACTAGCACCTGGTACGAGCGCTAATACGATCTCGTACCAGACGTTGTCTTGCGCTTTGTTTGTTCTTGTGCGTCTCCCATTTAATTTCTTATTTTTCCATTTTGCTTTTTCTTGTATGACTTCTTTTCCAACGGAAACAAAATAAAGAGAGGATTTCACAATCTCTTGCATTCATTAATCATTAGTGGCAATATCAGAGGGAATATCTCAGATTTAATAAGATAAACCGGGTTAAACAACTGTGTGATGAGCATAAAAAGTACACTCATCAAACTCCCCAAGCTTAAACCTTGATCGCTCTCGAGCAACGTAGATAGAAACCAAAACCGTAAGGAACACAGTTGTTTAAACTGGAATAACGAGAAGGTTTGGTTCATTTACGATCGATATGCCTAGATAGCCCTTTGCTTTGTAGCGGTGGCATGGTTATTATGCAAGTGTTAGTGAAGAAAATATAATCAACACAAAATTCTTGCTCAACTATAGAAAATATTGAAGTAGCTCTTATTCTGTTTACTCTAGCTAACACTTTTTTGCAAGGAACAACGGAAGGGAATTTTCTTTCTTGAGCAATTAAAACATAAATTACGAGAGTGAAAGGTATGTAAAGACAACACAACACTAGAGTAACTCGCTAACACCCACAAGTGTCTCCTCATCAATGCTCTCAACCACTTCTTCCGATCATTGCTTGTTGAAACTTTCGTTGTCCAGTGATGGGATTATGCCAAAGAATTGATACATGCATAGGGTGTCGTTGTGGCTTAAGTTTGAGTACTATGGGCCAATATGTTGTCTCTTTCTTGCTCTTGCGATCAGTACTCGCTTCCACATACACACAAACTTCAAGAGAAAGCCGAATAATATTCGCTTTAGTGTTACCACTATGAACTTTAACAAACTCATAATCGATATACGAGTTGAAACTCACATGGATCGTTCATTGGCCAACGGAGTTCTCAACATAACATCAAGAGAGGTGACACACATTTACACACTGTCGGCATTCTGGGAACGGGGGTCCCCAGACTTGCCTGCCTGCGGCCTGCGGCATGGCTCAAAGGAGGCCCGGCACAACCCATCTTCATCAACACAAGCTCAAGACCCTCGCGAGGGGCCAAGCCTCGCGGGGCGGACGACAAGGAGCTTCCTCAGGCACGACCTCATCAGGCTGGCTCACGAGGAGGCAGATAGTTCAAGGCGGGGTACCTCGCGAGGTGCCCATGACGCAAGCCATGACGACCAAGGGCGCCAGTCGGGCGCCAGCCCGCGCAGTGTCCTCCTTTCCTCTTTGGTGCAAAGGGAGCAAGCGCAGGCGAGAGCATCAAGCAAAGGCGTCCATTTTGGTGCAACAAGACCAAGACCAGCCCAACGGCCGAAAGGAAGTCATTGTGGAGCCCAAGCCGGCGTCACCACCAGAGCCTTTGACAGGCGAGGACCAACTTTAGTCAGGATAAGTGTACCCGCTGTTCCCCTCCAAAATGGCCAATTGTTGGCGCCCTTCCCGCTCAATATTTGGGAAGAGGCCCAGGGCCTTTGCCTAGAAATAGGACTAGCCACCCCCAGGGTAGAGGCATCTGGACCTGACCTAGCAATCGGGATCCTCACCAAGAAACCAGTAGATAGAGCGATTGAACTCCTTCCAGCAGTTCGTCGCACCAGCCAGGAACAGACCCTCGCGAGGCTGTTCTGCCTTGTATTGTTCATCATCCGCCCAAGAGGCAATCCACCACACCACACACTGGAGTAGGGTATTACACCACAATGGTGGCCTGAACCAGTATAAATCTTGTGTCTCTTGTGCTGTTCTGTTTGGTAGTTTAGATCCTAGCGATTCGGCGAGGAGCGAGCCGGTAGAGGGTTGAATCTCCGCGCGCACCCCAATGTTCGAACCTCAAGGGTCTGCCGGAACCCGAAATCTGACATTTGGCGCGCCAGGTAGGGGTGCGCCGGTATCCACCTTCCGCCGCTCCGCGCCCCGTCGCATCGTCATCACCATGTTCGACGACCAGGCGGGCAACCCAGATCCCTGGGCGGCTTGGCCCGCCCGCGCAGAGCCGCTTGCCCCGGGCGACCCCATGCCCCAGGCAGCTCGCGGTCCGCAGAGCGCTGCGGGCCATGGGCGACGCGGACAGGCTTCAATGGCTCTAACACTGCGACAGACGCGGTCGGCAGCAAGAGCCTCCAACCACGCCGCGGCCACGACGCCGTACACCCGCCGGGAGCAGGCAAACTTAAGGGCCACTGAGGGAGTCCTGGACTAGGGGGTGTCCGGACAGCCGGACTATCATCGTCCGCCGGACTCCAAGACTACGAAGATACAAGATTGAAGACTCCGTCCCGTGTCCGGATGGGACTTTCCTTGGCGTGGAAGGCAAGCTTGGCGATACGGATATGTAGATCTCCTACCATTGTAACCGACTCTGTGTAACCCTAGCCTCCTCTGGTGTCTATATAAACCGGAGGGCTTTAGTCCGTAGGACAACATACATTACAACAATGATACCATAGGCTAGCTTTAGGGTTTTGCCTCCTTGATCTCGTGGTAGATCCACTCTTGTACTACCCATATCATCAATATTAATCAAGCAGGACGTAGGGTTTTACCTCCATCAAGAGGGCCCGAACCTGGGTAAAACATCGTGTCCCTTGTCTCCTGTTACCATCCGCCTAGACGCACAGTTCGGGACCCCCTACCCGAGATCCGCCGGTTTTGACACCGACATTGGTGCTTTCATTGAGAGTTCCTCTGTGTCGTCACTGATAGGCTCGATGGCATCTTCAGTCAACAACGCTGTCCAGGTTGAGACTTTTCTCCCCGGACAGATCTTCGTATTCGGCAGCTTCGCACTGCGGGCTAATTCCCTTGGCCATCTGGAGCAGATCGAAAGCTACGCCCCTGGCCATCAGGTCAGATTCAGAAGCCTAAACTTCACGGCCGACATCTGCGGGGACTTGATCTTCGACGGGCTTGAGCCAAAGCTAAGCGCGCCGCACTGTTGCGATGGGCATGATCTAGCTCTGCCGCCGAACAGTGCCTTGGTGGCCGCGCACGAATCCGCTTCGGCCTTTAGTCCGGAGCCGATCGCCCTGATCGAGGATCGATGGATGGACACCACCTCGGGGGCTTCAACTTCCACGGCGATGGAGCCGAACGCTAATCTTGTCCCTCGCGAAACCCGTGATTCCGAGGTGTCGGACTCCTTGCCAGACTCCGGACCTCCCACGCCCCTACCAATCGAATCGGATTGGGCGCCGGTTATGGAATTCACCGCTGCGGACATCTTCCAATACTCGCCCTTTGGCGACATCCTAAATTCGCTAAAGCATCTCTGATTATCGGGAGAGTCCGGGCCGGACTATGGCCAGGGTCATTGGGATACAGACGACGAAGAAATTCAGAGCCCACCCACCACCCACTTTGTAGCCACTGTCGACGATCTAACCGACATGCTAGACTACGACTCCAAAGACATCGACGCTATGGACGACGATGCCGAAGACGAACAGGAACCAGCGCCTACAGGGCACTGGAAGACCACCTCGTCATATGACATATACATGGTGGACACCCCAAAAGACGGGGACGGCGAAGAAACAGCGGAGGCAGATTCTTTAAAGAAACATCCCAAGCACCGGCGTCAGCGGCGCCGCTCTAAATCCCGCCATAGCAAGAATGGAGATTCCGGCACAGGAGATAATAATACCCCAGAGAGTGCCGAAGATAACCCCCTCCAGCAAGACTCAGCGCAGGAGGATGCAGAAGCAAGCCCTCACAAGAGGGCGGCAGACGAAGAGGTTGAGGATTATAACTATATGCCTCCCTTCGAAGACGAGGTAAGACTCAATGACGACGAATTCGTCGTGCCCGAGGATCCCGTCGAACAAGAGCGTTTTAAACGCAGGCTTATCACCACGGCAAATAGCCTAAAGAAAAAGCAGCAACAGCTTCAAGCTGATCAGGACCTGCTGGCCGATCGATGGACAGAGGTCCTTGCGGCCGAAGAGTATAAACTCGAACGCCCCTCCAAAAGCTACCCAAGACGCAAGTTGCTTCCCCGATTAGAGGAGGAAGCGTACATACCTCCATCACCAGCGCACGATACGGCCGACCGACCACCCTGTGGTCATGACAGAGAGGCATCCAGGCCCCCAATCAAGACCGTACCCAGGCATCGCTCCAAAAGTACGAAGTCAAGGGGGAACACGCCGGACTTGCGAGATATATTGGAGGACAAGGCAAGGCAATCCAGATCCATCTACGGATCACGTGGGCGCCCCACGACCCATGACGAATACCGTCGCGCCGGATACAATAACTCCGGCCGGGCCGAACACAGCAGACAACGCTCTCTCGAGTTGTGTCGTGATATTGCTCAATACAGAGGCGCCGCACACCCGCTATGCTTCACTGACGAAGTAATGGATCATCAAATACCTAAAGGGTTTAAACCCGTAAACATTGAATCCTACGATGGCACAACAGACCCCGCGGTTTGGATCGAAGATTATCTTCTCCACATCCACATGGCCCGCGGCGACGATCTCCATGCCATCAAGTATCTCCCACTCAAGCTTAAAGGACCAGCTCGACATTGGCTCAACAGCTTGCCCGCAGAGTCAATTGGGTGTTGGGAAGACCCGGAAGCCGCATTCCTCGACAACTTCCAGGGCACGTATGTGCGACCACCAGATGCCGATGACCTAAGCCACATCATTCAGCAGCCAGACGAATCGGCCAGACAATTCTGGCATGGTTCTTGACAAAGAAAAACCAAATCGTCGACTGTCCGGATGCAGAGGACCTTGCAGCCTTCAAACATAACATCCGCGACGAATGGCTAGCCCGGCACCTGGGACAGGAAAAGCCGAAATCCATGGCAGCCCTCACATCATTAATGACCCGCTTTTGCGCGGGAGAGGATAGCTGGCTAGCTCGCAGCAATAATCTTCGTAAAAATTCTGGCAGTCCGGATACTAAGGACAACAACGGTAGGTCACGTCGAAACAAAAACAAATGCCGCATTAACGGCGATGATAAGGAGGATACGGCAGTCAACGCCGGATTCCGAGGCTCTAAACCCGGTCAGCGGAAGAAGCCATTCAAAAGAACCACTCCGGGTCCGTCCAATTTGGACCGAATACTCGACCGCTTATGCCAGATACATGGCACCCCCGAAAAGGCAGCTAATCACACCAACAGAGACTGCTGGGTGTTCAAGCAGGCAGGTAAGTTAATTGACGAAAACAAATACAAGGGGCTAAACAGCGACGACGAGGAAGAGACCCGACCGCTGAACAATAGAGGACAGAAGGGTTTCCCCCCACAAGTGCGGACGGTGAACATGATTTACGCAACCCATATACCCAAGAGAGAGAGGAAGCGTGCACTAAGGGACGTCGATGCGATGGAGCCAGTCGCCCCGAAGTTCAATCCATGGTCCTCGTGTCCAATCACTTTCGATCGAAGAGACCATCCGACCAGCATACGCCATGGCGGATTCGCCGCATTGGTTTTAGACCCAATCGTCGATGGATTTCACCTCACAAGAGTCCTAATGGATGGCGGTAGCAGCCTGAACCTGCTTTATCAGGATACAGTGCACAAGATGGGCATAGACCCCTCAAGGATTAAACCTACAAAGACAACCTTTAAAGGTGTCATACCAGGTGTGGAAGCCAACTGTACAGGCTCAGTCACACTGGAAGTGGTCTTCGGATCCCCGGACAATTTCCGGAGCGAGGAGTTAATCTTCGACATAGTCCCGTTTCGCAGCGGCTATCACGCTCTGCTCGGACGAACCGCGTTTGCAAAATTCAATGCGGTGCCGCATTATGCATACCTCAAGCTCAAGATGCCAGGCCCTCGTGGAGTCATCACAGTCAACGGAAATACGGAACGCTCCCTCCGAACGGAGGAACATACAGCGGCTCTCGCGGCAGAAGTACAGAACAGCCTTTTAAGGCAATTCTCGAGTCCGGCCGTTAAACGGCCGGATACAGCAAAACGCGCCCGAAGCAATACCAACCAAGACCACCTGGCGCGATTAGAGCACGCGTAGCAATGCGGCCCCAACCCCCGCCCTCGCATGATTGCAAGAACAACCCTCCGCGTACATCATTACGCTTTGGAGATACCATGGGCGCAGGGGAAGGGGCACGATCACAATGGACCCAGAGTGCGGCTCGACCACACCAGGGGCTCGCAAGTGTGCCCCCCTTCTTTTCTTTTTCACTTTACTTCTTTGTGTACACAGGACTCCATTAACCAGAGGCCCTGTCCGGCGGTGAACCTGCCGAACTCATGATGCAACAGCTAGGGAAGAAAGAAGGCTGCGACGAACACTCAGGTGGTCTCAATTACGAGCATTAAATTCGATTATATACACCAAGTCCGCAGCTCACCCCTGGAGGGGGACATGTTTAATTAGTCCAAATCCCTTGCTTACCGCACTATTTGTATCAGTCCGCACTCATAGCAGACTTTCTTTAATAAATAATGTAGCACTTTTCGACGGCAATTGCATTACTTTTTATATATATGTTCATTACATGACATCTTGCACCCGTATATTTTGGTACGGCTGAATACACCAAGGGCTTATGTTCCCCACATTATGGTGTGATAAGTCCGAACACTTTCACAAGTGCGGCACCCCAAACTTATAGCATTATATGAATCGGCTCCGAATCATGTCTTGGGTCAATAGTTGGGTTTGCCCGGCTCCCACGTTTTGGTGCCTTACGTTCCGTTCTGTCGGCTAAGGTGGCACTGGGAGAACCACTGTGATTGCGCCCCGGTTGAGCCGGGCGAGCGCCTCAGTGGAGAAAGCTAAAACTGATCGACATGATAAGGCGAGAGACTGGTCGCTATTCGAGAGGTTTTTTCGGGTCCTTAAAGACTCACGCCGCTTCGAGCGAAGTTCCGGACAATGTCCGACGAAGACGTGGATAGCGCCCCGAATTCGGTCTTCCAAATACCAGGGGCTTTGCCAAAATTTAAAATTATAGAATTCTATGGCTAAGTGAGAGTGTTCAAGCATTATAAGTCCGGTTGCCTTGTTCGTTGTGTTGAGCGCCTCCCTAGATGGACCCAAGAATGGGAACAAGAGTGCTCAAGTTTATCCCAAACACCCCAGCACTCGCGGCTCGGGGGCTGAAGCCAATGACTTGCCATCTCTCAGATTTTATAGGCGGCCGCACAGAAGGTAATATTTTAAATTAAACAAGCGTTGCTCAAGGCGCATATGAACAAAGTTTTCAGCGCACAGGATAATACATAGTGAGTTTACTCAAAGATTACATTTCTGGGGCACTCATCCGCAATATCGCGGGCTCCCTTCAGGACAGTTTTATGATACATTTCGGGCGTGCGATACTCCTTGCCCGGTGGCGGTGGGTCCGTGGGAAGCTTCTCCGCATCCAACCTGCCCCAATGCACTTTCGTGCGGGCAAGGGCCCGACGAGCACCTTCAATACAGGCGGAGCGCTTGATGACCTCCACCCTGGGGCACGCATCCACCAGCCGCCGCACGAGGCCGAAGTAGCTCCCAGGCATGGCCTGTCCAGGCCACAGCCGGATTATGAGGCCCTTCATGGCCTCCTCAGCTACCTTGTGGAGTTCGACCAGCTGTTTCAGCTGGTCGCTTGGGGGCACCGGATGGCCGGCCTCAGCATACTGAGACCAGAAGACCTTCTCCATCGAGCTCCCCTCCTCGCCACGATAGAATGCGGCGGCATCGGATGCACTACGCGGCAGATCTGCAAACGCCCCTGGAGAGCTCCAAATGCGGGTAAGTGTCAGGTAGCTTACATTAACATGCTTGCTTTGCTTGAAAGATGCCTTACCCGCGCTATCTTCTTTACATCTTCAACCTCCTAAAGGGCCTTACGGGCCTCGGCCTTGGCGGACTTGGCACTTTCGAGAGCCGAGGCAAGCTCGGACTCTCGAGTCTTGGAGTCACGCTCCAAACTCTCATGCTTCTCCATGAGAGCCTGGAGCTCTTGCCGTACTTCCGCCACCCGTGCCTCCTGCTTTTCTCGCTCTGCCCATTCCGCGGCCGAACGAACACAGCCTCCTTCAGGGCTGCCACCTCGTTCGTGGCCCCTGCAGTACCCATATTATCCTTGTTAATTTTATTGCAACCAAAATCCTTTTCTGTAAGGTAATTATTCAAAGCGGTGTTACTCACCTTCTTTGTCCTCGAGCTGCTTTTTGGCATGGCCGAGCTCTTTCTCGGACCGCTCGAGGTCCTGCTTCAACACACCGACCTCCGTAGTCAGTGCGGCAGAGGTCAGCAGCACAGCCTGCAAATCCATATTGACATATTATAAGCAACCCTGCGTATATCTTGTTAGATCCTCAGTCCGGCTTTTCTTGCCGAACACCGAACTGAGCATCAGGGGCTACTGTCTATGCGGTATTACATTACACAACTTTAACTTCTTACCTCAAAGCCTGTTAGAAGGCTGCTGCAGGCTTCGGTCAGCCCGCTCCTGGCGAGCTGAACCTTCTGAATCACCGCACTCATGAGAGTGCAGTGTTCTTCCTCGATGGAACCGCCTTTAAGCGCCTCCAACAAGTTGTCCGGCGCCTCCGGTTAGACGGAGGCCGCCGGTGTCATAGTCCTGCCCTTCTTTCGAAGGGGCCGCTTGTCGGACTCTGGAACCACTGCGGGTTCCGATGTAGAGTCCGGCGCAAAGTCCGGGAGGCTGCTTGACGGCGCCTCCGGAGCCTCCTCCTGATGGGTCCCTCTCTGGGATCCCACCTCGGCGTCCTCGTTGGCGTGGGGGGTAGTGGCAGTCGGAAGTGAATCCACATCCGACGGGGCCAATGACCCGCTCGATGAGGCGGGAAGATCATCATCGGCCGGACTACGGACAAAATGCGGCATTAGAAGGACACTATGCAATACGAAAGGAATTGCATATCAAGGATCTGGATACTTACGATCTTGCCGGACGCCTGGCCCTTAAAGGCCACTCCTCCTCGCCGACGATGGTGTTGGCGAAACTGTCCGGGGGAATAGTTCTCCCCCTCTTGGACCCTTCGGCCTCCCCTATTGGGGAAGCCTTCCTCTTCTTCTCTCCCTCCTCCGGGAGAGAGTCTTCTTCCTCCTCCTCGTCTTCGGGGGAGGAGTCCGCCTCGTCGTCGGACGCCTGATGGCGGGAACTCTTTCGAGTCCCCACGGCCACCTTCTTGGCCTTCTTCTCCGGCACCACGTGCGGTGCCAGAACCAGCAGCCCTGCTAGACGGGCGTTCACTGGGTCCTCTGGCATGGGAGCCGGGCTGATGAGCTGCTCGGCCTTCTCCATCCATTCCTGTCAAAGGAAAAGAGAGATTGAAACCCTCTTAGAATCAATTTGATTACCACAAGTGTCCCGTAAAGGGGTTGAATCACTTACCTCGTCAGCCGGATGCTGCGAGCAAAATCCGCGATCTTCCTTCGCGGATGCGGGGGCTTCGGCACCCTTAAACAGCACCCTCCAGGCGCCTTCATATGTCGTATCGAAGAGCCCGCTTAGCGCCTGGTGCTGTTCCGGATTGAACTCCCACAGATTGAATGCCCGTTCTTGGCATGGGAGAATCCGGCGGATGAGCATGACTTGGACCACGTCGACGAGCCTGAGCTTATTGCTCACCAGCTTCTGGATGCAGGTTCGGAGTCCCGTTAGCTCCTTCAGATTGCCCCACAGCAAGCCCTTCTCTTTCCAGGAGGTGAGCTGTGTGGGGATGCCAGATCTAAACTCGGGGGTCGCCGCCCATGTGGGCTCGCGCGGCTCGGTGATGTAGAACCACCCCGATTGCCACCCGTTGACGGAGTCCACAAAGGCCCCTTCGAGCCAAAGGACGTTGGGTAACTTACCCAACATGGCACCTCTGCATTCCGCTTGCGTGCCCTTCACAACCTTCGGCTTGACGTTGAAGGTCTTGAGCCACAGACCGAAGTGGGGCCGGATGCAGAGGAAGGCCTCGCACACGACGATAAACGCCGAGATGTTAAGGATGAAGTTCGGCGCCAGATCGTGGAAATCCAGGCCGTAGTAAAACATGAGCCCCCGGACGAATGGGTGGAGTGGAAAGCCCAGTCCGCGGAGGAAGTGGGGAAGAAAGACGACCCTCTCATGGGGCCCGGGGGTAGGGATGAGCTGCCCCTCGTCGGGCAGCTGATGCGCGATATCGCCGAAGAGGTATCCGGCGCTGCGCAGCTTGGTGATGTGCTCCTCCTTGACGGTGGAGGCCAACCATTTGCCTCCCGCTCCGGACATATTCAGAGAAGGCCGAGGCGAGATGCGCCAGCTTGGGCGTTGGAGCTCGAGTACGCGGAGATGGGTAAGCAAAGGAGGAAGAAGGCGAAGGTGAGAAGGTAAATCCTTATCCCTTATATATAGGTGGACGAGGACTATGCGTCCCCCACCAGCCCGGTAAAACTCGCTTATCCCCCAAGCGCCACCATCAATGGCGCGGTTGGATTAACCACGTCCGTATTGATGAGAATCCTGGAATAAGGGGAACACGATCTCTGCTTCGACAAGACGTGCCAAGGAAACCGCTTCGCTAAACGTGCTGAGGTGGTATAATAAAAAATGATTCGAATAAAGGCTTGGAAGCGGCGTGATGTCATGCCGCATAAAACGTCAGCAGATTGGATTTATGTGCATTATTCTCTCTACGGTGGAATGTGGAATTTATTTTGCAGAGCCGGACACTATCCTGGTGTTCATGATCTTCTCTGGATTATTCAAGGGAGGAACCCGCCTTGCAATGCCGAACATTATGCGCGCCGGACTTATCGTCATTGAAGGCTGGTTCAGGGGCTACTGAGGGAGTCCTGGACTAGGGGGTGTCCGGACAGCCAGACTATCATCGTCCGCCGGACTCCAAGACTACGAAGATACAATATTGAAGACTCCGTCCCGTGTCCGGATGGGACTTTCCTTGGCGTGGAAGGCAAGCTTGGCGATACGGATATGTAGATCTCCTACCATTGTAACCGACTCTGTGTAACCCTAGCCTCCTCCGGTGTCTATATAAACCGGAGGGCTTTAGTCCGTAGGACAACATACATTACAACAATCATACCATAGGCTAGCTTTAGGGTTTAGCCTCCTTGATCTCGTGGTAGATCCACTCTTGTACTACCCATATCATCAATATTAATCAAGCATGACGTAGGGTTTTACCTCCATCAAGAGGGCCCGAACCTGGGTAAAACATCGTGTCCCTTTTCTCCTGTTACCATCCGCCTAGATGCACAGTTCGGGACCCCCTACCCGAGATCCGCCGGTTTTGACACCGACAGCCACACTCACGGTGGCCCGAGAGCTCCTGCAGTGCAGGTTGATGGAGGGCGGCCGCGACGTGTTGCTAGAACGGGTGGAGGAGCTCTTGGGCTACGCCGCCTCGGGGGCTCACCCCTTCTGCACCCAACTCCCTCCCTAGGCTGAGGGCGGCCCGCGCGGGGGCCCCGCGCGCACCCGTGAGCCCCGCGGCTACTCCAACACCAGCGAAGCTGTCGACACCGAACCGACGGTAGCGCTGACTCCGCTTCCCGCCAGCGAAGAAGGACTCGTCGCGACCCACGGCCCCATTGGGCCGCCGCGCTACCACCCCCAAGTAGGCGCATCAGGTAGAGCTGCATGGCGCACGGAGCCCTATGGCGCGACCTTCGGGATAACGGCCCCAGAAGAGTACGTGCCCTACATGATGGATCAAGGGCACCCGCGCGAAGGCGAACAAGGATCACTCCTCAGCCCGAGCTGGGGGGACGAGGCGCCAGAAGCTGAGCTCTTCCAGGAACCCAGGGACGGCCCCACCGGCCACGCTGGAAGCGACGATTATCGGGTACCACTAATCCCTCAGGAGCAGGCATACACTAATCATGGGTCGCAGGAGGTGCAGGTCGCCACAGCGAGCAGCTGCCCCGCTCCAGCGGCCTCTTACCCCTCAGGAGGAGGGCGTAGGGGGCTGCAGGAGAGGGGCCGAGATCCGGCATCAGCACCGCGGCGTTCGGAGCAAGGCGTTCCCAGGAGGTAGGCCCTCCGCTGGGGAGGTGCCTCAGGGCCTGCCCCTGGCGGAGGACCCGTGGTCGTCGGGGGAACCGCTGGCGACCGCTCTACCCCATCGGCGGCGTCCTGGTTTCCGGTCGTCGTTGATGGCACTAGAGTGTGGTGCAAGGCGGGGCCCTCGTCAGGCGATATGAAGCAAGGCCGGTACCTGTGAAGAAGGCCCAGTGCCTGTGAAGCTCGCCGCCCCGTGACACTCTCACGTAATAATGAGTGGGGCTGTACACGCCCCGGAGTCTCAGGGGTGCCGGCCTCACGCCCTGGGGCTCCCTCCCACGCCCAGTGGCAGCACTTAGCTCCGCGCTGGTGAAAAGATGTCCAAGACTAGACTAGGTGGTAGACGCGGCCTTTTTCTGCTTCCGTTGCTTTTCTCTTGGCTGTTGCTTTCCCCCGCTGGATTTAAGTTGGACTTGAATTTTAGATTTGTGTGTGTTTGGGGAAGGGGTGCTTAGTCTCGTTCGAGCAATCTCTCGCATTTCAGTTACGACCTCACCTCAGCTGCCTCCCCTCGCGAGCCCCTCGCGAGCCGGGTCTGGCCTAGCTTGCGTGCAGCCCAGACTGCCGCTGACGTATCCTCTCAGGAGGTTTTTCACTGCAGATCCCATGGAATCAATCAGGAGGCGTGCGGGGCGCCACGGCCTCCAACGAGTTATCTCGAGGCCCACTCGAGGCAAAGGATAAGGAAACATGAACAACGTGCTGTCAGTCAGACAAATCCCCCAATGCATCCTTAGGAGCGCCGCCTGAGCTGTCGCTGGCGCCGCTGGCCTCGCCATCGCCCTCCGCGTTGCCGCCAGCGGCGTTAGGGCCGTTCACCACGCCGCCCTCATCGGCGGCCACAATCACGCCATCGTTGTCTGAAGCGAAGGCCCTGACAAGGGCGTCCATGTTGTATTCCACCCAATATGCCAGGTTGTCTCGGACGGCCTGGGGGACTGGGGCGATGGCAGCATCAAAATCAAAATGAGGATCCATGTTTTGGAGATGGCTAAAGACGCGGGAAAAGGCGCGCCCGAGCAGGGCCTGGCTCCTCTCCTCCACCAACCTGTTGGCGCGAACCGACCGCGCCTCCAGCTGCGTCACGATGTCGGTGAAGAACTGAAGGTTGCCGGCGTAGTTAATGGCACGCGGCTCGCCGACGACCGCCTCGCAGATGTTACCCAAGGCTGTGTTGGCCCTCTCTCGAAGCGTGGTGAGCATGGGGGCGTGCTCATGCTCCAAGAGCTGCCGCTGACGCATCTCGTTCGCGTTTTGGCGAGCGACGGTCTCAGCCTCAAACACCTGTTGGCGCAGAAGAAGCACCTCGGCATGGGAAGTAGCTGACTCCCCCTGCGCCGCCTCAAGTGCGACCCGCAAGGCATCGGACCGCCGTGTTGCTTCCTCCAGTTTGGCCCTGAGGGCGTTGGTCCTACCTTCAGCCTTGGTCCAGACCAACTCCAGCCTCTCCTTGAACTCACGCTCGAGGTTGAGGCGCGCCGTCGCCACCCGACGTCCGACCTCCTCCGAGACATGGGTCTCCCGTGCAGCGACATCGTCCTTCACCCGTGTCATCAGGCGCTCCCTCATCTCCAGGCGCTCGTGCTCGCACGCGCGTTCGGCGGCTTCCAGCATCAGCGCCTCCTCACGCTTCTGGAGCTCCACAGGGTCGCCACAGACCACCTTCATCGACGCAAGGGCCGCCTCGCGCAACTCCACCTGCTCCTCCAGTGAGCGGCACCGGGCCAGGAGTTCCCGCGCCCGCTCCTCCGTGGCCTCTCGTCGCCGGTTAGCTTCCCGGGCATCTTCGACGGCCTGGGAACGGGCCTCCCAAGAGGCCACCAGCGACACCTTGGCCTCCTCGTCGTTGAGGTCGCGCTGGCGGTGCGTGAGGGCGGCAGCTACCTCCAGCTCGCACCTCGCTGCCACCAGGCGCAGGCCCTTGGCCTCAAGGCACGCATCCTCATCAGCAAGCTCTTCACCAAGCAGGTTCACCGCGTCACCCGCCCTCCAGAGAAACCCTTGGGAAGGGCGCGACGCTCCCGGGTGCGCTCGAGTATGTCTTCCACACCACCATCCGCCCCAAGCGAGCGCCGTGGGGCGCGGATCAGCACTCCCCCCTCGGGCAGGGGGCTGGGGGCTGGCGCCCTTGAGATGGTCGGGCGCGGCCTGCCAGAAGCCCGACCTGAAGCCAGTCCATCCCCGGGTGAAGAGCGCAGGGAGTACCTCAACCAATCACGGTCCACCACCAGGCAAGAGGCCCACGGCAGGCTGGCCATGCCACGAGAAGGCCCGTGAAGGAAGACCGCGGGGAGCGCAGGGCCGCATTGCACTTCGGGATGACTCGTCTCGCCAACCGGCCTCACCACAAGGGCCCGACTGCTCGGAATGATCGAAGACGACGAAGGAGGTGGAGGCGAGGGGGATGGTTCCTCATCCACCACCGTGAGCTCGGGAGGAAGGGCCCTGTGGGGCAAGGATCAGAACAAGCAACGGAAGAGTCAGGAACAGGGAAGGGAGAAGGCTTACTTGTCGATGGCGTAGTACTTCCTACGCTTCAGCAGGCGACAAGGGTAGTCATCGCCCAGGGCCTCCCTCCTCTTCCGTAGGGCCTCAAAGTCCACTCAGAAGCGACCCAAGAGTTGAGCGCAGGGGTCAGCCTGCGATGAAGAGGAAGCTCCGAGGCGACTCACCTCGGGGGCGTCTGCCTGGAGCGCGGTGCTGGTCGCCTCACCCAGAAGAGCGGCTGGGGCCTCAGGGGCCTCAGCCGCAGGCACCGCGGGCGGCCGCTCTCCACCCTCAGCTGCGGCAGCACGGGCCCCGGGGGCCGCTCCCTCATGAGCGCCACCCAGTGCTGTCGCCTCAGCGGAAGCACCCTCGGCCTCCGGAGACTCATGCCTCCCTGCCTCGCCACCTGAGGAAGAACCATCCTGGATGGCTGCGAGGGCGACCACCACCACTGGGTTCTCGCGAGGCCCCTGGAGGTCAGCAGGTCACGGCCCCCATTCGTTGAAGATGGGCATCTGCCTCACGAAGTCACCCCTGTTCGAGCAAAGGTACAACAAGGCCCCCCCTTGGCGAATGCCTCCGGGGGAAGGATCCCCAGTCAAGACTAAGAGCACCTTCCTCAGCGCTTCAGGCGTCAGGTCCTCTTCCTGGAGCCGCATACGGTCCCCACGGCCGCTGAAGGCCCACATTCAATGAGAATGGCGTTGGAGGGGGGCGACGCGGCGTAGTAAGAACTCCTTCACCACTTTGGGCACCGTCACGCCAAGCTCCCTCAGGAACTCGAAGCGACGCTAGACGAAGGCGAGCCGGGGGCTCGCGAGCGTCTCCTGGCCCCAGCCTGAGTTGGGGACAATAGGCAAAGATGGCTCCGTCAGCAGGGGGCTGGGCACCCCTACGTCCACATACAACCACCACTCACGAAACCCAGGCGCGGGCGAAGGAAGACCGAAGTCAATTCCAGAAGCCGCTGTCTCAGGCGCAGCAATGAAGCTCACGCACCCCAAGCATTGGGTGGGGTCGACAAGGCGCAGAGAGAAGAAGTGGTGCAGCAAGGCAACCGAAGGAAGGATGCCCATCATTGCCTCGCAAACGAAGGCAAATACCGCGAGAAGGGTGATGGACTCAGGACCCAGGTGCATCATATGGATCTGATAATGGGAAAGCATGGTGTTGAAGAAATCAGAGAAGGGGGGAACCAGTTCCGCCCACAGGGCATCGGCAAAATACCGAACCTCGGTGGGAATCCTGTCAACGGAGAAGCGAGACACGGGCTAGGCCTTCGTCCTCCCGCACTCATTGAAGATGGTTGCCAGGGCTGGGCTGACCTTGCCCAGGCCTTCTTGATTGATTATGACCGGCCAATCTACGGCGGGGGCCGCCGTCGACAACGAGCGAGGCGGCGGCACGGGCTTCTTCCCTTTTCCCTTCCTCGGCGGAGCCATGACGGCAGGAGAGGGAGGGGGAAGGTTCGAGATTGGATTGGATGCGGAAGCTGGAGTTCGAGAGAAGAAAGGACAGGGAGCTCTCAAGCAGCAGAAAGGGGAGCGGCTGTGTGCGGCAGTGAGTCCGCCTAGCAAGGCACAAAATAAGGAGGCGTGGGGGAACAGTGCCGCCCACCTCCAATCAACCGCCACGCGGTGCCCAAGGCCGCAGGCTGTTAGGGCCCGCGACGCTTCGCACTTGCCCTTTCGCCTCTCTGCTCGGCCAAGTTCGGGCGCACCATGGGCCCGGGGGCTACTGTCGGCGTTCTGGGAACGGGGGTCCCCAGACTTGCCTGCCTGCGGCCTGCGGCGTGGCTCAAAGGAGGCCCAACACATCCCATCTTCATCAACACAAGCTCAAGACCCTCGCGAGGGGCCAAGCCTCGCGGGGCGGACGACAAGGAGCTTCCTCAGGCACGGCCTCGTCAGGCTGGCTCACGAGGAGGCGGAGAGTTCAAGGCGGGGTACCTCGCGAGGTGCCCATGACGCAAGCCATGACGACCAAGGGCGCCAGTCGGGCGCCAGCCCGCGCAGTGTCCTCCTTTCCTCTTTGGTGCAAAGGGAGCAAGCGCAGGCGAGAGCATCAAGCAAAGGCGTCCATTTCGGTGCAACAAGACCAAGACCAGCCCAACGGCCGGAAGGAAGTCATTGTGGAGCCCAAGCCGGCGTCACCACCAGAGCCTTTGACAGGCGAGGACCAACTTTAGTCAGGATAAGTGTACCCGCTGTTCCCCTCCAAAATGGCCAATTGTTGGCACCCTTCCCGCTCAATATTTGGGAAGAGGCCCAGGGCCTTTGTCTATAAATAGGACTAGCCACCCCCAGGGTAGAGGCATCTGGACCTGACCTAGCAATCGGGATCCTCACCAAGAAACCAGTATATAGAGCGATTGAACTCCTTCCAGCAGTTCGTCGCACCAGCCAGGAACAGACCCTCGCGAGGCTGTTCTGCTTTGTATTGTTCATCATCCGCCCAAGAGGCAATCCACCACACCACACACTGGAGTAGGGTATTACACCACAATGGTGGCCTGAACCAGTATAAATCTTGTGTCTCTTGTGCTGTTCTGTTTGGTAGTTTAGATCCTAGCGATTCGGCGAGGAGCAAGCCGGTAGAGGGTTGAATCTCCGCGCGCACCCCAGTGTTCGAACCTCAAGGGTCTGCCGGAACCCGAAATCCGACACACACATAACCACATATATAGTGACAAGACCATGATACAAGCGAGAAGTTGAAGCACCATGTAAAAATACAAAAAAACATGTTGTGACATAATCTCGATCTCCTTTCAACTTGGTTTCTTCTAGAGAACTTTATCCACAAGTCCTTTGAGCCTATTAAATTTAACACTATGGGGTTGAGTATCGCTAATATCATCTTCTCTACAAATTTTTTCAACACCCAAGTCTTTCTAGAGACTTTTTCGTATGCATTTTTATTCTTTGTTAATAGCCCTTTCTTTAGAAAACAAGTCTCACAACAATTTTGATTATCTAGATTAAATAGAATAAAGATTACTAAATTATTTTATCTACAAGAACAAAATTTTTGTTTTAACTATCAAGACTTACTCCCACTTGAATACTTCACACATAATACAACTATGACTATTCTAAGCAATTCAAGTGCAAAAGGCAGAAATTGTAAGACATATCTTCATGATCATGAATTTCCATGCTTCTCTTCCTTAAGGATAAGTTCCTTGTTGCCTGGCGTAGATCAACTTTATTGTGTAAATATAAACAAGAATGCAAACAAAATACGGGGCAAAGAAAAAGAAGAATTATTCTATTTTTTTAGTTTTTGGGTGTTTTAAAGCTAGCTTGCAAACGAATTTGCAAATGGCGAAAAGAAAAACAAACCCAAAAGTAAAGTGTTGAAACAAACCAACACGAGTATTTGAAGCCAAGCGAGCTGAAGTCCAAGCCCATTACAACTTAATAATAAATTCTGCCATATCTTGATGTAGACGTGGAAGTAACCTCCCCAAGTTTAAGCTTTTGCAAAGGCCAAACTGAAGGAAATATGCCCTAGAGACAATAATAAAGTTATTATTTATTTCCTTATTTCATGACAAATGTTTATTATTCATGATAGAATTTTATTAACCGGAAACTTAGTACATGTGTGAATACATAGACAAAACAAAGTGTCCCTAGTATGCCTCTACTTGACTAGCTTGTTGATCAAAGATGGTTATGTTTCCTAACCATAGACATGTGTTGTCATTTGATGAATGGGATCACACCATTAGGAGAATGATGTGATGGACATGACCCATCCGTTAGCTTAGCATTATGATCGTTACAGTTTCATTGCTATTGCTTTCTTCATGACTTATACATGTTCCTCAGACTATGAAATTATGCAACTCCCGAATACTGGAGGAACACCTTGTGTGCTATCAAACATCACAACATAAATGGGTGATTATAAAGATGCTCTACAGGTGTCTCCGAAGGTGTTTGTTGGGTTAGCATAGATCGAGATTAGGATCTGTCACTCCGTGTTTCGAAGAGGTATCTCTGGGCCCTCTCGGTAATGCTCATCACTATAAGCCTTGCAAGCAATTTGACTAATGAGTTAGTTGCAGGATGAAGTATTACGGAACGAGTAAAGAGACTTTTCGGTAACGATATTGAACTAGGTATGATGATACCGACGATCGAATCTCGGGCAAGTAACATACCGATGACAAAGGGAACAACATATGTTGTTATGCAGTTTGACCAATAAAGATCTTCGTAGAATATGTAGGAGCCAATATGAGCATCCAGGTTCCACTATTGCTTATTGATCGGAGATGTGTCTCAATCATGTCTACATAGTCCTCTAACCCGTAGGGTTAACATGCTTAACGTTCGATGACGATTTGTATTATGATTTATGCGTTTTTGATGATCGAAGTTTGTTCAGAGTCCCGGATGAGATCGCGGACGTGACGAGGAGTCTCGAAATGGTTGATATTGGACTATGTTATTCGGCCACCGGAAGTGTTCCAAGTGATTTCGGGTAAAAATGTAGTGTCGGAGGGGTTACCGGAAACCTCGGGGGAACTAATAGGCCCTCATGGGCCTTAGTGGAGAGAGAGTAGGGCCGCAAGGGCTGGCCGCGCGCCCCCCTTAGCAGTCCGAAATGGACAAGGGAAGTGGGGGGGCGGGCACCCCCTTTCCTACCCCCTCTCCCTCTCCTTCCTTCCCCTCTCTTCCTTGTAGAGGAATCCTACTAGGACTAGGAAGTCCTAGTAGGACTCCCTGTCCTTGGCGTGCTCCCTAGGGCCGGCCGGCCTCCTCCTCTCGTCCTTTATATACGGGGGCACGGGGGCACCCGAGAACACACCGAGTTTTGCCTTAGCCGTGTGCGGTGCCCCCCTCCACAGTTACACACCTCAATCATATCGCCGTAGTGCTTAGGTGAAGCCCTGCGTCGGTAACATCATCATCACCGTCACCACGCCGTCGTGCTGACGGAACTCATCCTCGTCCTCAACTGGATCAAGAGCACAAGGGACGTCATCGAGTCGAACGTGTGCTGAACACGGAGGTGCCGTATGTTCGGTACTTGGATCGGTTAGATCGCAAAGACGTTCGACTACATCAACCGCGTTAACTAAATGCTTCTGCTTTCGGTCTACGAGGGTACGTGGAAACACTCTCCCTTCTCGTTGCTATGCATCTCCTAGATAGATCTTGCTTGATCGTAAGATTTTTTTATTTTTGAAATTACTGCATTCCCTAACAGTGGCATCAGAGCCAGGTCTATGCATAGATGTTTTATGCGTGTAGAACACAAAGAGTTGTGGGCGATAATAGTCATACTGCTTACCACCAACGTCTTATTTTGATTCGGCGGTATTGTTGGATGAAGTGTCCTGGACCGACACTACATGACCGTGTTCATTAGACTGGTTCTACCGACGTGCTTTTGCACATAGGTGGCTGGCGGGTGTCTGTTTCTCCAACTTTAGTTGAATCGAGTTTGACTACGGCCGATCCTTGTTGAAGGTTAAAATAGCACACTTGACGAAAAATTGTTGTGGTTTTGATGCGTAGGTAAGAATGGTTCTTGCTAGAAGCCCATAACAGCCACGTAAAATTTGCAACAACCAAGTAGAGGACGTCTAACTTGTTTTTGCAGGGCTTGCTGTGATGTGATATGGTCAAGACATGATGTGATATAAATTGTTATATGAGATGATCATGTTTTGTAACAGAGTTATCGGCCACTTGCAGGAGCTATATGGTTGTCGCTTTATTGTATGCAATGCAATCGCCATGTAATTGTTTTACTTTATCACTAAGCGGTAGAGATAGCCGTAGAAGCAATAGTTGGAGAGATGACAATGATGCTACGATGGAGATCAAGGTGTCGCGCCGGTGACGATGGAGATCATGACGATGCTACAGTGATGGAGATCATGAGCACAAGATGATGATGGCCATATTATGTCACATATTTTGATTGCATGTGATGTTTATCTTTTATGCATCTTATTTTGCTTAGTACAGCGGTAGCATTATAAGATGATCCCTTACTAAATTTCAAGGCATAAGTGTTCTCCCTGAGTATGCACTGTTGCTATAGTTCGTCTGTTGGGGAACGTAGTAATTTCAAAAAAATTCCTACGCACACGCAAGATCATGGTGATGGCATAGCAACGAGAGGGGAGAGTATTGTCCACGTACCCTCGTAGACCGTAAGCAGAAGCGTTATGACAACGCGGTTGATGTAGTCGTACGTCTTCACGATCCGACCGATCCAAGTACCGAACGTACGGCACCTCCGAGTTCAGCACACGTTCAGCTCGATCACGATCCCCGAACTCCGATCCAGCAAAGTGTCGGGGATGAGTTCTGTCAACACGACGGCGTGGTGACGATGATGATGTTCTACCGGCGCAGGGCTTCGCCTAAACTCCGTGACGATATGACCGAGGTGGAATATGGTGGAGGGGGGCACCGCACACGGCTAAGGCAAACCATTTCCCACGTGCATCGTCACCTCGTCCTTAGCCAATCTTCGCTTAATCCGTAGTCCCTGTTTCGAGTTGCAAATATTAGCAGCAGAACCAATATCAAATACCCAGGTACTACTGCGAGCATTAGTAAGGTACACATCAATAACATGTATATCACATATACCTTTGTTCACTTTGCCATCCTTCTTATCCGCCAAATACTTGGGGCAGTTCCGCTTCCAGTGTCCAGTCTGCTTGCAGTAGAAGCACTCGGTTTCAGGCTGAGGTCCAGACTTGGGTTTCTTCTCTTGAGCAGCAACTTGCTTGCTGTTCTTCTTGAAGTTCCCCTTCTTCTTCCCTTTGCCCTTTTTCTTGAAACTGGTGGTCTTGTTAACCATCAACACTTGATGCTCCTTCTTGATTTCTACCTCCGCGGCTTTTAGCATTGCGAAGAGCTCGGGAATAGTCTTGTCCATCCCTTGCATATTATAGTTCATCACGAAGCTCTTGTAGCTTGGTGGCAGTGATTGAAGAATTCTGTCAATGACACTATCATCAGGAAGATTAACTCCCAGTTGAATCAAGTGATTATTATACCCAGACATTTTGAGTATATGTTCACCGACAGAACTATTCTCCTCCCTCTTGCAGCTATAGAACTTATTGGAGACTTCATATCTCTCAATCCGGGCATTTGCTTGAAATATTAACTTCAACTCCTGGAACATCTCATATGCTCCATGACGTTCAAAACATCGTTGAAGACCCGGTTCTAAGCCGTAAAGCATGGCACACTGAACTATCGAGTAGTCATCAGCTTTGCTCTGCCAGACATTCTTAATGTCGTCAGTTGCATCAGCAGCAGGCCAGGCACCCAGCAGTGCTTCCAGGACGTAATTCTTCTGTGCAGCAATGAGGATAATCCTCAGGTTACGGACCCAGTCCGTGTAATTGCTACCATCATCTTTCAACTTTGCTTTCTCAAGGAACGCATTAAAATTCAACGGAACAACAGCACGAGCCATCTATCTACAACAAACATAGACAAGCAAAATACTATCAGGTACTAAGTTCATGATAAATTTAAGTTCAATTAATCATATTACTTAAGAACTCCCACTTAGATAGACATCCCTCTAATCCTCTAAGTGATTATGTGATCCATATCAACTACACCATGTCCGATCGTCACATGGTGTCTCAGCACGAAGAACTTTCGCAACGGTGCATACTCAGGGAGAACACTTCTTGATAATTTAGTGAGAGATCATCTTAAAATGCTACCGTCAATCAAAGCAAGATAAGATGCATAAAGGATAAACATAACATGCAATCAATATAAGTGATATGATATGGCCATCATCATCTTGTGCTTGTGATCTCCATCTTCGAAGCACCGTCGTGATCACCATCGTCACCGGCGCGACACCTTGATCTCCATCATAGCATCGTTGTCGTTACGCCATCTATTGCTTCTACGACTATCGCTACCGCTTAGTGATAAAGTAAAGCAATTACAGGACGTTTGCATTTCATACAATAAAGCGACAACCATATGGCTCCTGCCAGTTGCTGATAACTTTGGTTACAAAACATGATCATCTCATACAATAAAATATAGCATCACGTCTTGACCATATAACATCACAACATGCCCTGCAAAAACAAGTTAGATGTCCTCTACTTTGTTGTTGCAAATTTTACGTGGCTGCTACGGGCTGAGCAAGAACCGTTCTTACCTACACATCAAAACCACAACGATAGTTCGTCAAGTTAGTGTTGTTTTAACCTTCGCAAGGACCGGGCGTAGCCACACTCGATTCAGCTAAAGTGAGAGAGACAGACACCCGCCAGCCACCTTTAAGCACGAGTGCTCGTAACGGTGAAACCAGTCTCGCGTAAGCGTACGCGTAATGTCGGTCCGGGCCGCTCCATCTCACAATACCGCTGAACCAAAGTATGACATGCTGGTAAGCAGTATGACTTGTATCGCCCACAACTCACTTGTGTTCTACTCGTGCATATGACATCTGCGCATAAAACCAGGCTCGGATGCCACTGTTGGGGAACGTAGTAATTTAAAATTTTTCCTACGCACATGCAAGATCATGGTGATGGCATAGCAACGAGAGGGGAGAGTATAATCCACGTACCCTCATAGACTGTAAGTGGAAGCGTTATGACAACGCGGTTGATGTAGTCGTACGTCTTCACGATCCGACCGATCCAAGTACCGAACGTACGGCACCTCCGAGTTCAGCACACGTTCAGCTCGATGACGATCCCCGGACTCCGATCCAGCAAAGTGTTAGGGATGAGTTCCGTCAGCACGACGGCGTGGTGACGATGATGATGTTCTACCGGCGCAGGGCTTCGCCTAAACTCCGCAACGATATGACCGAGGTTGAATATGGTGGAGGGGGGCACCACACACGGCTAAGGAACGTTCACGTAGATCAACTTGTGTGTTCTAGGGTGCCCCCCTGCCCCCGTATATAAAGGAGCAAGGGGGGAGGCCGGCCGGCCCTTGTGGGCGCGCCAAGGAGGAGGAGTCCTCCTCCTAGTAGGAGTAGGACTCCCTCTTTCCTACTCCTACTAGGAGGGGGAAAGGAAGGGGAGAGGGAGAGGGATAGAGGGGGGCGCCGCCCCCCCTTCCTAGTCCAATTCGGACCAGAGGGGGAGGGGGCGTGCGGCCCATGCTAGCTGCCCCTCTCTCTCTCCACTAAGGCCCATAGGGCCCATTACTTCTCCCGGGGGGGGGGGGGGGGGCGGTTCCGGTAACCCTCCGGCACTCCGGTTTTCTCTGAAAACGCCCGGAACACTTCCGGTGTCCGAATATAGTCGTCCAATATATCAATCTTTATGTCTCAACCATTTCGAGACTCCTTGTCATGTCCGTGATCACATCCGGGACTCCGAACAAACTTCGGTACATCAAAACTTATAAACTCATAATAAAACTGTCATCGTAACGTTAAGCGTGCGGACCCTACGGGTTCGAGAACTATGTAGACCTGACCTAGAACTATTCTCCGTCAATAACCAATAGCGGAACCTGGATGCCCATATTGGCTCCTACATATTCTACGAAGATCTTTATCGGTCAAACCGCATAACAACATACGTTGGTTCCCTCTGTCATCGGTATGTTACTTGCCCGAGATTCGATCGTCGGTATCCAATACCTAGTTCAATCTTGTTACCAGCAAGTCTGTTTACTCGTTACATAATGCATCATTCCTAACTAACTCATTAGCTACATTGCTTGCAAGGCCTATAGTGATGTGCATTACCGAGAGGGCCCAGAGATACCTCTCCGACAATCCGAGTGACAAAACCTAATCTCGAAATACGCCAACCCAACATTTACCTTTGGAGACACCTGTAGTACTCCTTTATAATCACCCAGTTACGTTGTGATGTTTGGTAGCACCCAAAGTGTTCCTCCGGCAAACAGGAGTTGCATAATCTCATAGTTACAGGAACATGTATAAGTCATGAAGAAAGCAATAGCAATATACCAAACGATCAAGTGCTAGGCTAACGGAATGGGTCATGTCAATCACATCATTCTCCTAATGATGTGATCCCATTAATCAAATGACAACACATGTCTATGGTTAGGAAACATAACCATCTTTGATTAATGAGCTAGTTAAGTAGAGGCATACTAGTGACTACATGTTTGTCTATGTATTCACACATGTATCATGTTTCCGGTTAATACAATTCTAGCATGAATAATAAACATTTATCATGATATGAGGAAATAAATAATAACTTTATTATTGCCTCTAGGGCATATTTCCTTCATTGTCGTTCCGAGACACCACGTGATAATCGGGTGTGATAAGCTCTACGTTCACATACAATGGGTGCAAGCCAGTTTTGCACACGCAGAATACTCGGGTTAAACTTGACAAGCCTAGCATATGCAGATATGGCCTCGGAACACTGAGACCGAAAGGTCGAACATGAATCATATAGAAGATATGATCAACATAGTGATGTTCACCATTGAAAACTACTCCATCTCATGTGATGATCGGACATGGTTTTGTTGATTTGGATCACGTGATCATTTAGATGACTAGAGGGATTTCTATATAAGTGGGAGTTCTTAAGTAATATGATTAATTGAACTTTAATTTATCATGAACTTAGTCCTGATAGTTATTTTGCATGTCTATGTTATTGTAGATCAATGGCCCGTGCTACCATTCCTTTGAATTTTATGCGTTCCTAGAGAAAGCTAAGTTGAAAGATGATGGTAGCAATTACACGGACTAGGTCCATAACTTCAGGATTATCCTCATTGCTGCACAGAAGAATTACGTCCTGGAAGCATAGCTAGGTGTACCACCCGCGCCAGCAACTGCAGACATTGTGAATGCCTGGCAGACGCGTGTTGATGACTACCTGATAGTTTAGTGTGCCATGCTTTACGGCTTAGAATCGGGACTTCAAAGATGTTTTGAACATCATAGAGCATATGAAATGTTCCAAGAGTTGAAGTTAATATTTCAAGCAAATGCCTGAGTTGAGAGATATGAAGTCTCCAACAAGTTCTATAGCTGCAAAATGGAAGAGAATAGTTCTGTCAGTGAACACATACTCAGAATGTCTGGGTACCATAACCACTTGACTCAGTTGGGAGTTAATCTTCCCGATGGTAGTGTCATTGACAAAGTTCTTCAATCACTGCCACCAAGCTATAAAGGCTTCGTGATGAACTATAATATGCAAGGGATGAATAAGACAATTCCCGAGCTCTTCGCGATGCTAAAGGCTGCAGAGTTAGAAATCAAAAAGGAGCATCAATAAAAAGGGCAAAGGAAAGAAGGGCAACTTCAAGAAGAACGACAAGAAAGTTGCTGCTCAAGAGAAGAAACCCAAGTCTGGACCTAAGCCTGAAACTGAGTGCTTCTACTGCAAAGGGACTGGTCACTAGAAGCGGAACTGCCCCAAGTATTTGGCGGATAAGAAGGATGGCAAAGTGAAAGGTATATTTGATATACATGTTATTGATGTGTACCTTACTAATGGTCGTAGTAGCACCTGGGTATTTGATACTGATTCTGTTGCTCATATTTGCAACTTGAAACAGGGGCTACGTATTAATTGAAGATTGGCTAAGGACGAGGTGACGATGTGCGTGGGAAATGGTTCCAAGGTCGATGTGATCATCGTTGGCACACTACCTCTACATCTACCTTTGGGATTAGGTTTAGACCTGAATAATTGTTATTTGGTGCCAGCATTGAGAATAAACATTATATTTGGATCTTGTTTGATGCGAGATGGTTATTCATTTAAATTAGAGAATAATGGTTGTTCTATTTATATGAGTAATATTTTTTATGGTCATGCACCCTTGCTGAGTGGTCTATTTTTGTTGAATCTCGATTGTGATGATACACATGTTCATAATATTGAAGCCAAAAGATGCAAAGTTGATAATGATAGTGCAACTTATTTGTGGCACTGCCATTTAGGTCATATCAGTGTGAAGCGCATGAAGAAACTCCATGCTGATGGGCTTTTGGAATCACTTGATTATGAATCACTTGGTGCTTGCGAACTGTGCCTCATGGGCAAGATAACTAAAAATCCGTTCTCCGGAACAATGGAGCGAGCTACTGACTTATTGGAAATAATACATATCGATGTATGCGGTCCAATGAGTGTTGAGGCTTGTGGCGGATATCGTTATTTTCTTACCTTCACAGATGATTTGAGCAAATATGGGTATATCTAGTTAATGAAGCACAAGTCTGAAACGTTTGAAAAGTTCAAAGAATTTCAGAGTGAAGTGGAAAATAATTGTAACAAGAACATAAAGTTTCTACAATCTGATCGTGGAGGTGAATATTTGAGTTACGAGTTTGGTCTTCATTTGAAACAATGTGGAATAGTTTCACAACTTACGCCACATGGAACACCACAACGAAATGGTGTGTCCGAACGTTGTAACTGTACTTTATTGGATATGGTGTGATGTATGATGTCTCTTACTGATTTACCATTATCGTTTTGCGGTTATGCATTAGAGAGGGCTGCATTCACTTTAAATAGGGCACCATCAAAAATCCGTTGAGACGACGCCTTATGAACTGTGGTTTGACAAGAAACCAAAGTTGTCGTTTCTTAAAGTTTGGGGTGCGATGCTTATGTGAAGAAGCTTCAACCTGATAAGATCGAACCCAAATCAGAGAAGTGTGTCTTCATAGGATACTCAAAGGAAACTGTTGGGTACACCTTCTATCACAGATTCAAAGGCAAGATATTCGTTGCTAAAAATGGATCTTTCTAGAGAAGGAGTTTCTCTCGAAAGAAGTGAGTGGGAGGAAAGTAGAGCCTTATAAGGTAATTTGCACCTTCTCCCGAATTGGAAAGTAGTTCATCACAGAAATCAGTTCCAGTGATTCCTACACCAATTAGTGAGGAAGCTAATGATGATGATCATGAAACATCAGATTAAGTTACTACCAAACCTCGTAGGTCTTCTAGAGTACGATCTGCACCAGAGTGGTACGGTAATCCTGTTTTGGAAGTCATGTTACTAGACCATGGTGAACCTAGGAACTATGAGGAAGCGATGATGAGCCCAGATTCCACAAAATGGCTTGAGACCATGAAATCTGAGATGGGATCCATGCATGAGAACAAAGTGTGGACTTTGGTGGATTTGCCCGATGATCGGCAAGCCAAAGAAAATAAATGGATCTTCAAGAAGAAGACTGACGCTGATGGTAATGTTACTATCTTCAAAGCTCGACTTGTTGCAAAAGGTTTTCGACAAGTTCAAGGAGTTGACTACAATGAGACTTTCTCACCCATAGCGATGCTTAAGTCTGTCCGAATCATGTTAGCAATTACCGCATTTTATGATTATGAAATTTAGCAGATGGATGTCAAAACAGCTTTCCTGAATGGATTTCTGGTAGAAGAGTTGTATATGATGCAACCAGAAGGTTTTGTCGATCCAAAGGGTGCAAACAAAGTGTGCAAGCTCCAGCGATCCATTTATGGACTAGTGAAAGCCTCTCGGAGTTGGAATAAACACTTTGATAGTGCGATCAAAGCATATGGTTTTATACAGACTTTTGGAGAAGCTTGTATTTATAAGAAAGTGAATGGGAGCTCTGTAGAATTTCTAATATTATATGTAGATGACATATTGTTGATTGGAAATGATATAGAATTTTTGGATAGCATAAAGGGATACTTGAATAAGAGTTTTTCAATGAAAGACCTCAGTGAAGCTGCTTACATATTAGGCATCAAGATCTATAGAGATAGATCAAGACGCTTAATTGGACTTTCACAAAGCACATACCTTGATAAAGTTTTGAAGAAGTTCAAAATGGATCAGTCAAAGAAAGGGTTCTTGCCTGTGTTACAAGTCGTGAAGTTGAGTCAGACTCAATGCCCGACCACTACAGAAGATAGAGAGAAAATGGAAGTCATTCCCTATGCTTCAACCATAGGTTCTATCATGTATGCAATGTTGTGTACCAGACCTGATGTGTGCCTTGCTATAAGTATAGCAGGGAGGTACCAAAGTAATCCCGGAGTGGAGCACTGGACAGCGGTGAAGAACATCCTGAAATACCTGAAAAGGACTAAGGATATGTTTCTCATTTATGGAGGTGACAAAAAGCTCGTCGTAAATGGTTACATCGATGCAAGCTTTGACACTGATCCAGATGACTCTAAGTCACAATCCGGGTACATATTTTTATTGAATGGTAAAGCTGTCAGTTGGTGCAGTTCCAAGCAAAGAGTCGTGGTGGGATCTACGTGTGAAGCGGAGTACATAGCTGCTTTGGAAGCAGCAAATGAAGGAGTCTGGATGAAGGAGTTCATATCTGATCTAGGTGTCATACCTAGTGCATCGTGTCCAATGAAAATCTTTTGTGACAATACTAGTGCAATTGCCTTGGCGAAGGAATCCAGATTTCACAAAAGAACCAAGCACATCAAGAGATGCTTCAATTTCATCCGTCATCAAGTGTCAGAGGGAGACATAGAGATTTGCAAGATACATAAGAATCTGAATGTTGCAGACCCGTTGACTAAGCCTCTTCCACGAGCAAAACATGATCAGCACCAAAACTCCATGGGTGTTAGAATCATTACTTTGTAATCTAGATTATTGACTCTAGTACAAGTGGGAGACTAAAGGAAATATGCCCTAGAGGCAATAATAAAGTTATTATTTATTTCCTTATTTCATGATAAATGTTTATTATTCATGCTAGAATTGTATTAACCGAAAACTTAGTACATGTGCGAAAACATAGACAAAACACAGTGACCCTAGTATGCCTCTACTTGACTAGATCGTTGATCAAAGATGGTTATGTTTCCTAACCAAAGACATGTGTTGTCATTTGATGAACATGATCACATCATTAGGAGAATGATGTGATGGACATGACCCATCCGTTAGCTTACATTATGATTGTTACAGTTTCATTGCTACTGCTTTCATCATGACTTATACATGTTCCTCAGACTATGATATTATGCAACTCCCGAATACTGGAGGAACACCTTGTGTGCTATCAAACATCACAACGTAAATGGGTGATTATAAAGATTCTCTACTGGTGTCTCCGAAGGTGTTTGTTGGGTTGGCATAGATCGAGATTAGGATTTGTCACTCCGTGTTTCAGAGTAGTATCTCTGGGCCCTCTTGGTAATGCTCATCACTATAAGCCTTGCAAGCAATGTGATTAATAAGTTAGTTGCGGGATGACGTATTACGGAACGAGTAAAGAGACCTGCTGGTAATGCGATTGAACTAGGTATGATGATACCCATGATCAAATCTCGGGCAAGTAAAATACCGATGACAAAGGGAACAACGTATGTTGTTATGCGGCATGACCGATAAAGATATTCGTACAATATGTAGGAGCCAATATGAGCATCCATGTTCTGCTATTGGTTATTGATCGGAGATGTGTCTCGATCATGTCTACATAGTTCTCGAACCCGTAGGGTCCGCACAGTTAACATTCGATGACGATTTGTATTATGAGTTATGTGTTTTTGACGACCGAAGTTTGTTCAGAGTCCCGGATGAGATCAGACGTGATGGGGAGTCTCGAAATGATCAAGATATAAAGATTGATATATTGGACTATGTTATTCAGACACCGGAAGTGTTTCGAGTGGTTTTGGGTAAAAACAGAGTGCCGGAGGGGTTACCAGAAACCCCGGGGGAACTAATGGGCCCTCTTGGGCCTTAGTGGAGAGAGAGGAGGGCTGCAAGGGCTGGCCACGCCCCCCTTAGCAGTTCAAATTTGACAACGGAAGGGGGGTCGGCGCCTGAGGGAGTCATGGATTAAGGGGTCCTCGGGTGGCCGAACTATGTGACATGGGCCGGACTGTTGGGCTATGAATCTACAAGACAGAAGACTTCATCCCTTGTCCGGATGGGATTCTCCTTGGCATGGAAGGCAAGCTTGGGGTTCGGATATGTAGATTCCTTTCTCTGTAACCGACTTTGTACAACCTTAGTCTCCTCCTGTGTCTATATAAACCGAAGGGTTTAGTTCATATAAGCAATCATAATCATATAGGCTAGACTCCTAGGGTTTTAGCCATTACAATCTCGTGGTAGATCAACTCTTTTAATACTCATATTCATCAAGATCAATCAAGCGGGAAGTATGGTATTACCTCCATAGAGAGGGCCCGAACCTGGGTAAACATCGTGTCCCCCGTCTCCTGTTACCATCGACCTTAGATGCACAGTTTGGGACCCCCTACCCGAGATCCTCCGGTTTTGACACTGACATTGCTGCTTTCATTGAGAGTTCCGCTGCGACGTCGAAGACAGGATTGATGGCTCCATCAGTCATCTATAACAATGCAGTCTAGGGGGAGATTTTTCTCCCCGGACAGATCTTCGTATTCGGTGGCTTCGCACTGCGGGCCAACTTGCTTGGTCATCTAGAGCAGATCGACAGCTACGCCCCTGGCCATCAGGTTAGGTTTGGAAGCTTGAACTACGTGGCCGATATCCGCGGAGACTTGATCTTCGACGGATTCGAGCCCATGACGGCCGCTCCCTTCCACCACGATAAACATGGCCTAAATCTATCATCGGACCGTGCTCAGGAGACAACGCCGGTAACTGCTCTGGCTCTAGATCCGGAGCAGATTGTGCCGTCCAAGGATGGGAAGCTCAACCTCACCATGGAAGCTGCAGACTCCGCGGCATTAGATCCACACACAGATCCAACCTTGAGCGGGGTCTGTGTCACCGGAACCTCAGATTCGTCTCCAGCCATAGGTTCCGAACCGCGTGCATCCGCGCCCATCAAACCAGATCAGGTGCCGATCGTTGAGTTTAGCTCCGCGGACATCTTCCGGCACTCGCCTTTAGGCGATGTGCTAAACTCATTAAAATCCCTGTCCTTATTAGGAGACTCTCAGCTGAACTATATCCGGCTTGAATTGGAAGCTGATGACGGAGAATTCCACTTCCCACCCACCACCAAGTTTATAGCCACTGTCGAAGACTTAACCGACATGCTCGACTACGGCTTCGAGGACATCGATAGTATGGACGACGATGCCGGAGAGGAGAAGGCACAAAAACCACCGCTCACAGGGCGCTGGACAACCACCTCCTCGTACAATGTATATATGGTGGACACACTTAGAGAGAAGGAGGTCGACGGCGATAACGATAAACCTGTCAACGAACCTCCCAAACATCGGCGTCAGAAGTGCTGATCTTGATCCGGCAAAGGGAAAGATAGCAACATTGTCACTGACGATGGTGATAATCCGGACCAAGCCGAGGAACCCGCAGATCCAACGATGGAGCAGGACGAGCGAGAGGACGACGAACACAGTCCGGGGCCGTTGTCTGACCACAGCGATGCCGAGGATAGCAATTATCAACCTGTCTCCGAAGAGGAGGTCAGCATGAGCGACGATGATTTCATCGTCCCAGAAGAACACTTAGAACAAGAACGCCTCCATCAAAGGCTTATCGCCATCGCAAGGAGCCTGAAGAAGCAGAAGCAGCAGCTCAAAGCCGCACAGGATGCACTCAATGATAGATGGAACGAAGTGCTAGACGCTGAGGAAAAATATGGCTATAATCGCCAATCAAAGGGCTTTCCTCAGCATAAACTGCTGCCCGAATTCGACGACGAGGCTATTGTGCCCATACCACCGAAAAACAATATCACCGACAAGCCGGACCGACCACCTCGTGGACGAGACAGAGTGGCTAGCAATGGCGTGCACAAACCCGCACCTCCTCCCCATAAGGGAAGGGAGGCCACGGCTCAGGACCAGAAACACGATCTTCATGAGGACCTGAACAAAAAAGCCGGCAGGACCAGATCCATCTACGGATCTAGGGACCGTACCCCCACGCGGGACTGTGGTTATCAAGCCAAATATGACGATCATATACCAATTCAGAGCCGATACCGAACTTTACAACTGTTGGACCTACGCCACGATATAACCAAATATAGTGGTTCCGCACACCCCCTATGCTTCACCGATGAGGTGCTGGATCACAAATTTCTAGAAGGGTTTAAACCCGTAAATATCGAAGCATATGATGGAACGACGGATCCTGCTGTCTGGATAGAAGACTTTATTCTTCACATCCACATGGCTCGCGGAGATGATCTCCATGCCATCAAATACTTACCCCTCAAGCTGAAAGGACCAGCTCGACACTGGCTGATAAGCCTCCCAGAAAGCTCCATTGGAAGTTGGGAAGAACTTGAGGATGCTTTTCGGGCCAATTTCCAAGGGACCTATGTCCAGCCCCCGGATGTTGACGATTTAAGTCACATAATCCCGCAACCCGGGGAATCAGCACGTAAGCTTTGGAATCGATTTCTCACTAAAAATAACCAAATCGTCGATTCTCCGAACGCCGAGGCCTTAGCAGCCTTCAAGCATAGCGTCCGGGACGAATGGCTAGCTAGACACCTCGGCCAAGAAAAGCCAAGGACAATGTCAGCCCTAACTACACTCATGACCCGTTTTGCGCGGGCGAGGACAGCTGGTTAGCCCGTAGCAGCACCAGCGAGCCTGGCACATCCGAAGTCAGGGATGACAATGGGAAGCCACGACGTAACAAGAATAAACATCAAAACAGTGCTGGCAACCCAGATGATACAACAGTAAACACCGGATTCAGTGGCTCCAGACCCGGTTAGCGGAAGAAACTATTTAAAGGCAACAAAGATGGTCCATTCAGCCTGGACAAAATATTAGACAAGCCCTGATGACCCACAAGTGTACGGGATCTATCGTAGTCCTTTTGATAAGTAAGAGTGTCGAACCCAACGAGGAGCAGAAGGAAATTATAAGCGGTTTTCAGTAAGGTTTTCTCTGCAAGCACTAAAATTGTAGGTAATAGATAGTTTTGTGATAAGATAAATTGTAACGAGTAATAAGCAATGAAAGTAAATAAAGTGCAGCAAGGTGGCCCAATCCTTCTTGTAGCAAAGGATATGCCTGGACAATTTCTAATAATGAGAAAAGAGCTCCCGAGGACACATGGGAATTATCGTCAAGCTAGTTTTCATCACGTTCATATGACTCGCGTTCGGTACTTTGATAATTTGATATGTGGGTGGACCGGTGCTTGGGTACTGCCCTTACTTGGACAAGCATCCCACTTATGATTAACCCCTATTGCAAGCGTCCGCAACTACTAAAGAAGTATTAAGGTAAACCTAACCACATCATTAAACATATGGATCCAAATCAACCCCTAATGAAGCAACGCATCAACTAGGGTTGAAGCTTCTGTCAATCTAGCAACCCATCATCTACTTATCACTTCCCAATGCCTTCCTCTAGGCCCAAATAATGGTGAACTGTCATGTAGTCGACGTTCACATAACACCACTAGAGGAAAAGACCACATACATCTCATCAAAATATCGAACGAATACCAAATTCACATGACTACTAATAGCAAGACTTCACCCATGTCCTCAGGAACAAACGTAACTACTCACAAAGCATATTCATATTCATAATTAGAGGAGTAATAATATGCATTAAGGATATGAACATATGATCTTCCACCAAGTAAACCAATTAGCATCAACTACAAGGAGTAATCAACAATACTAGCAACCCACAGGTACCAATTTGTGGTTTGGATACAAGATTGGATACAAGAGATGAACCTGGGTTTTGAGATGAGATGGTGCTGGTGAAGATGTTGATGGAGATTGACCCCCTCCCGATGAGAGGATCGTTGGTGATGATTCCCCCCTCCCGGAGGGAAGTGTCCCCGGCAGAATAGCTCCGCCGGAGCTCTAGATTTGTTCGGCCAAGGTTCCGCCTTGTGGCAGCGGAGTTTCGTCCCGTAAGCTTGCCCACAATTTTTTCCAGGGTAAAAGCCTTCATATAGCAGAAGATGGACACCGGGGGGCCACCAGGGGCCCCAGGAGACAGGGGGCACGCCTAGTAGGGGTGGGCGCGCCCCCACCCTCCTGTCCAGGGTGTGGCCCCCCTGATTTATTTCTTCCGCTCAATAATTCTTATTAATTCCAAAAACAGGTTTCGTGGAGTTTCAGGATTTTTGGAGCAGTGCAGAATAGGTTTCCAATGTTTGCTCCTTTTCCAGCCAGAATTCCAACTGCCGGCATTCCCCCTCTTCATGGTAAACCTTGTAAAATAAGAGAAAATAGCTATAAGTATTGAGATATAATGTGTAATAACAACCCATAATGCAATAAGTATTGATATAAAAGCATGATGCAAAATGGACGTATCAACTCCCCCAAGCTTAGACCTCGCTTGTCCTCAAGCGGAAGCCGAAATCAAAAAATATGTCCACATGTTTAGAGATAGAGATGTCGATAAAAATAAAATACGGACATGAGGGCATCATGATCATTCTTATAACAGCAACATATATAGATTTTATCATATGACTTATTATACTCAAGTAACAATCAATTCACAATGTCAAGTATGGTTCAGAAACTTCATTGGGAACTAACAAACTATAATCTCCCTCATTGAAGCAATTGCAATTTATCATAACATCAGAAAGAGTCAAGAATAGAGCTTTTCAGCAAGTCCACATACTCAACTATCATGTAGTATTCTACAATTGCTAACACTCATGCAATACTTGTGGTTATGGAGTTTCAACCGGACACTAAGAAAGACATGGGCTTATTGTGTTGCCTCCCAACGTATTCACATTTAGGTGATGTCAACAATAATAGTCCATGCTAACTTACATCCAATTGGATATATGCATCATGATCTTTCAAACACGAAGAGCTTGCCAAAAGATAAAATGAAAAAGGGAAAGGTGAAGATCACGTTGACTCAAGAATAAGTAAAAATATAAAGTAAAAGATAGGCCCTTCACAGAGGGAAGCAGAGGTTGTCATGTGCGTTTAGGGTTGGATGCACAAAATCTTAATGCAAAAGAACGTCACTTTATATTGCCCCTTGTATGTGGACCTTTATTATGCAGTCCGTCGCTTTTATTGCTTCCACAACAAGATCATATAAAGCTTATTTTCTCTGCACTAATAAGTCATACACATTTAGATAGCAATTTTTATTGCCTGCAACATGAAAACTTACTTGAAGGATCTTACTCAATCCATAGGTAGGTATGATGGACTCTCATGGCAAAACTAGGTTTAAGGATATTTGGAAGCACAAGTAGTATCTCTACTTGGTGCAAGGAATTTGGCTAGCATGAGGGGGAAAGGCAAGCTCAATATGTTTGGAAGTTCAATGACAATATACTTTAACTGAGATGTGAGAAAACATAAACCATTATGTTGTCTTCCTTGTCCAATGTCAACTCTTTTAGCATGTCATACTTAATGAGTGCTCCCAATCATAAAAGATGTCCAAGATAATATATTTGTGTGTGAACCTCTCTTTCCTTATCACTTCCTATTAATTGCAACGATGACCAAAACTACGTTTATCAACTCTCAACAACTTTTATGCCCCATACTTTCTATATGTGAAGTCATCACTAACCACAAGATCAATATCATAGCAACATAGCAAAGCCCTTGACATAACACTAATCTTTATTATGGATAGCTCACGGACTCGATTACACAAAGAGATCACAAAGCAAAACTCAAAACTACTTGATATCAAAACTTCAATCTACTAGATCAAGATACTACTAAAAGGATCGAACTAAATAAAACGGTAAAGATAGGAGTGTGATGGTGATACGATACCGGGGCACCTCCCCCAAGCTTGGTAGTTGCCAAGGGGAGTGACCATACCCATGTGATTATGTCCTCGGAGGTGATGAAGGTGGTGATGATGATGGTGGATAATTGCACATCAAGCGTAAAAGCTCCTCTAACTTGCGAATAATGCCCTTGAGTCCAGCGATATGATCCTTCAACAAAATATTCTCCTATGTGAGATACTTATTCTGAATGCGAGCCCATTCAATCATCTTGAAAGCTTCAATCTCTGTTGGAGTAAAGAGGTTAGGTAAGGGTTGAGGCATGTCTTCTTCTTCCACCGCTGGAGCTTCGACCTCCGTGACCTTCTTGATTCCTTCCTCCTTATTGATCTCTTCCGGTTCTTCTCTTTTCAGCTCTATCTTCAATAGCCAAGCATCCTTGTCTTCATTGTTGAAGGAGGGCGATGTCATGGTGCTCTAGATCTGCAACAGGAACAACGCGAAATGAAAACAGAGGATATTTGCGTGATACGGTGGTCAAAACCTTCGGGAGTTTATATAATGAATTTTTCCCGACCAAAATATGTAATGAGCAAGAAAACGGAGTCCGGGAGGCACACGAGGTGTCCACAAGATAGGGGGGCGCGCTCAGTAATGGTGAGCGCACCCTCCACCCTCGTGGAGGCCTCGTGCTCCTCTCAGACTACTTCTTTCTTCCTAAAATTCTTAAATATTCCAAAAGTGATAAAAATTGCCATTGGAGTTGTTTTGGAGTCGGTTTACTTACCGTACCACATACCTATTCCTTTTCGGAGTCTGGAACGTTCTGGAAAGTGTCCCTTATGTATTCCTCCGGGGTTACAGTTTCAATAATATTAGTTTCAACATTGATAGGATTACGTGAAATATAATGTTTAATCCTTTGACTGTTCACCATCCTCGGACTTGTGCCTTCGAAGTTGTTGATTTTTATTGCACCAGAACGATAGGCCTCCTCGATAACGTAAGGACCTTCCCATTTAGAGAGGAATTTTCCTACAAAAAATCTTAAACGAGAGTTGAATAATAACACATAATCACCTACGTTAAACTCACGCTTTTGTATCCTTTTGTCATGCCAACATTTGACTTTTTCTTTGAATAGCTTGGCATTCTCATAGGCTTGGTTTCTCCATTCATCAAGTGAGCTAATGTCAAACAACCTCTTCTCACCGGCAAGTTTGAAGTCATAGCTGAGCTCTTTAATAGCCCAATATGCTTTATGTTCAAGTTCAAGAGGTAAATGACAAGCTTTTCCATAAACCATCTTATACGGAGACATACCCATAGGATTTTGGGTTAATTATCTTTTTGCCCTCAGTGGTGTCTCTGTGCTCAGTTTTGCCCTCAGATGCAAATTGTGCTCAGTTTTGCCCTAGTCCATGCAGAGCTACTATAACGAGGCCAAACAACCATATTTGAGTCCATTCCGTCCGCCAGCGTTAAGTTGTGGGTCCGGAGCTTACACGTGGGACCACGTGGACGTGGGTCCGGAGCTGACATGTAGGCCCGTGCAACTAAATCCCCAAACCATTCGTAGCTCACTCTGCCCATCTGCTTCCCCGTCGGCCGGCTGACCTACGCCGCCGCCGGCACTTGCGCCGTGGCCAGGACCTGCCCCGCCACCAGCTGCACGCCTACTCCACCGTTACCTTTCTGCGCCGATGCTCCATGGTTGCCTATGATGCCCGCCACCTTCCTGCGACGCCACGGGTGGGGCGCCCGCCACCTGCTCGACCCGCGGCGCGGCCTCCTTCCGTGCGCCCGGCCGGAGCGCTCAAAGGTGGGGGGCTGCTAGAGCTATTTGAACTAGGAGGAAGAACCCTAGGGCGAAATGGAGAGCAGCGGCGACCCCGGAGTATCTGGCGAGGCAGGCATCGGGCCGGAGATCCGCCGCATCCACGACTGGGTTCCCGAGGGGTAAGTCTCGCCTCCTGTTTAGATTGAGCTTAGTTGTGCATTGAACACTCGATTCGAGTAGGATTTCCCAATTAGTGTGCTGATTGCGTCTCTGTTTTTCGCCGGTTAGGATGGAGTTGCGGTTTGATTTCTTGATGCACATTAGAAGGGACCGGTACACGTTCGATGCAAAGGATCAGAAGAAATACCAAGGAGGTTTTGATTATCGGTTGCCAATGGCTAGTAATTGGAGTTTCAGACAATTTGGGGAGGTAATTTGTAGACAATATCCTTGGGGTTTGCTTGATGAAGTGGTATACAAATACTATGATGGGGAAAAGAAATGGGTGACAGTTAGTAATGATGAAGAGCTAGCTACCATGTTTGTTAGGCATAAACAAAAAGATAATTTTCATGTGAGGCTGCAAGTTGATGTGCTTGAGCAGGCATTTGGACCCAGGATGACGGGTGCAACATCTCGGGGAGAACCAAGTCGTCGTAATGGCATCTCTAGCCAGAACAGTTCAGTTGGTGCATGGCGATGTGGTGGCTCGACAAGTGTGGGCAACAGCAGTAGGGTCCCCCTTGAAGTGGAGCATGATGACTACAATTCTAGGGTTGATGAAGAGAAGCTATATTCTGATGTTATTCAGAATTTACGACGGGCACCTCGGGCTGATAACCAAGATGAGGCTCACAATGCAGTCCGTGTGGATGATGACGCGATTGGTGAGGACGAAGACCTTGCAGCTGTTGAATGGGACCCTTTGAACCCTAATTTGGAAGAAGGTACAGTTTTTGCATCCATGAATGAGTGTAGAAATGCACTTGTGACATACTGCATCAAGGTAGAACATACTTTCAAAGTTGACAAGAGCGATCAAGTACGTTACAGAGTGCACTGTCTGACTAAGGGTTGTCCATAGAGGCTGCTCGCATCTAAAATGCGAAATAGCACTAATGTTCAGGTCAAAGTGAACCCTTTTAAGCACACATGCCAGGAATCAACCCTTAGGAAGGATACAATCAGTAGAGCCAAGTCAAGATGGGTGGCAGAAGAAGTAAATAAGTGGGTGAAAGAAAACCAGCAAGTGGGTCCAAAGGAATTGCAGAAGAACATCAAAGATAAATTCAAGATAGATTTACCATACATGAGGTTGTTCAATGGTAAACAACAGGCTATGGATTCTATTTATGGTAACTGGCAGGAAAGTGTTCAATTGTTGTATTCATTCAAAGGTGAAGTGGAGAGGAAAAGCCTAGGTAGTATTGTAGATATTGATCACCACACCATGGAGTACACATTCAGGGGAGTGACAAAGACCAAGGAATGCTTTAGGATGGTTTTTGTCTGCTTTGAGGCTTGTTGCCAGGGTTTTTTTGGCAGGTTGCAGGCCTTATTTGGCTATTGAAGCCACTTTTCTCACAGGGAGGTTTAAAGGACAGTTAGTAGCTGCTTGTGCAGTTGATGCACACAATTTTGTATTTCCAGTTGCCTACGGTGTGCTGGAGACAGAGTCTGAGGAGAGCTGGACTTGGTTTTTGCATAATCTGCGCCGGGCTATTGCACATCCCAATGGGTTGGTCATTCATACAGATGCCTGCAAAGGTTTAGAAGTGGCCGTGGACAATGTGTTCCCTGGAGTAGAGCATAGGGAATGCATGCGTCACCTTGCTGCAAATTTCATGAAGAAATTGAAAGGAATGGTGTATACCGACAATTTATGGCCAGCATCTTTGACTTGCAGTGTGAAGAAGCACAACTACCACTTGAGGCAGTTATACATGAATCCCAAAGTGAAAGAATACTTGGAAACACACCACTCCAAGTTATGGGCCAGAAGCCAATTAATTCAGTGAACTGAGCAAAGTTGACTATGTGCACAATAATCTAGCAGAGTCTTTCAACTCAACGATCTGGAAACTAAAGGGTCATTATGTGGTGGATTTGCTGGACAGGATAAGGATAGAATACATGCAGAAATTTCATTATCGTGCAGGAATAGCCGAGGCAAAATTCATGGGCCACATTATCATCCCTGCCGTGATGAATGAGCTGATGCAGAAAACAACAGGCTTGGAAATGAACATGACTCTTTGCTCAAGTACCACAGCAGAGATATCATATTTGGATAAAGAGAAGAGGGAATGGAGATATCCAGTGGATTTAGAAGCTAGAACTTGCAGTTGTAGGCAATGACAGATAACTGGGTTTCCATGCATTCATGCCTTGTTTTTCATCACTTCTCTCCCTGGTCCAGCAGGGAACATTCAGTAGTATGTGCATGATTACTACTCTGTTGCAAGGTTCAAAGCCACATATGCTTATGCCTTGCCTGCTATGGAGGGAAAACAACAATAGGACATGGTGGACCCTGGATTCAAGCTTTGCACTCCAGTTCTGAAGAGAGCAGCAGGTAGACCAAGGAAGAGTCGAATCAGACCTCGCAGCGAAGGAGCTGGACTTGGAGCGAGGAAGCGTAAGTGCACAAGATGTGGTGGGCCTGGTCATTTTGGTATGTATTGTGATAACACAGTAGATCCAGCATTCGGAGAGAGTTTTGATGAAGGCTTCGATGAAAATGATGGACAACAGCCGGTTGCATCAGATGAGGATTTTGACGAGGTTCGAAATGATGATGGTCAACAGCCGCATGATTTTGACGATGATCCAAGTGAGGCTCCAAATAGTGATCATGGTGATCCAAGTGAGGCTCCAAATAGTGATCATGGTGATCCAAGTGAGGCTCCAAATGATGATCATGGTGATCCAAGTGAGGCTCCAAATGATGATCATGGTGATCCAAGTGAGGCTCCAAATGATGATCTTGGTGATCCAAGTGAGGCTCCAAATGATGATCCAAGTGAGGCTCTAAATGGTGACCAACCTTCTGTTGTTGTGAGTTCTGCTAGGTATGTAAATCTTGCAAGGGTCAAATACTACTGTACATTTATGGGTCACTTGACATGATCTCATTACCCTTTATGTTTTGCACAGCTCTACGATAGGTTTGAAGAAGACACACAAGGTACCGACAACCAAGAGGAGAAGAGAAGAAGCAATGAGCACAAGGTGCACGAGGAGCAAAGTGATGGCAAAAAGCTCAAGGAACAGACAGAAGCCCGAACGCTATATGTGAATAATTATGAAACATTATGAATAATGTTGTATTTCTATTGGATGATGCTAGAACTATGTTTGACATGATGGTTAAATCTGTTGGATGATGTTTGAATGAGCACATGGTTTTTCCTGTTTTTGATTTTTTTGAATTTTGTTTTGCTCATTTGAATTCTGGTCAAACCTAACTTTGACCAAGATTTAAACAAGTCTAAAACATCAAAATGAAGAACTAAGCCTGGATCCTTCTTAGTCAATCCAAAATGAAGCTGTGGTGAGGTTTTTGAAATTTTCATGAAAAATGTGCTAAAATGAGGGTCCAAAGGTAGGGTAAACGGCCTCATCTCTAAGCAAGGTTTTTTTCGACCTTGTCTAAATCAGCCAAATAACTTTCCTAAACATATATTCTATATATTCTATATATACGGACTATGTGCACTGGTTTTTCCATTTTTTGATTTTTTTTTAAAATTTTTGCTCATTTGAATTCTGGTCAAACTTAACTTTGACCAAGATTTAAATAAGTGTAAAATATCAAAATGAAAAACTAAGCCTGGATCCTTCTTAGTCACTCTAAAATGAAGCTATGGTGCGTTTTTTGAAATTTTCATGTTTATTTCCCCAAAACACTTCTCTTCACTTCATACAAAAGAGTTTGAGATACTCGAGATATCATACAATACACATGAACTTATCATTTAAATGTATGTAAACCTTGTTTATCAACTTAAATCGTTAGTATATGACATAAGAAGACTATGTGCGCAGGTTTTTTATTTTTCTGATTTTTATTTAATTTATTATGCTCATTTGAAATCTGGTCAAACATAGCTTTGACTGCTCCAAACCCCTCCCAAACCCCGCTAACCCTAGCGCTGAACCAGGACCGTTCATCTAACCCTAGCGCTGAACAAGGGTCGTCGATCTAACCCTTCTAGAAGGAATCTGTGGGGAGGAGGGGGCGATCCGCGAGATGCAATCTGATTGGTTGGGAGATTCTTTTTTTTAAAACAAATATCGGGTGCGCTGGATGGACCGTTGGGCCTTCTCGTTGTCTAGGCCTGAGACCGCAGTAAATAGCCCGTCTCAGCCTTTCCAGGCCTTGCATGCATGCATGGGAGGTGGCGACATGCATAGGCTGCGACGTGGGTTTGCATGCGCGGGAGGCTGCGACGTGCATGCATGCGAGCAAGGCGAGCGAGGCGTGCTAGGAGCGCTAGGCTAGCGAGGCCAACTAGGTGGTTCAACGAGTCAGATGCACCGTCCGGTCAAAGAGCTATGCAGTGATTCAAATGCACGCACGCGCCCCATGCATGCATCATTTTTGTGCAAAAATTTGAGAGTGCAAAGCGTAACAGATACACACACGCGTTCGGATTCACAGACGCACCATTCTCACCCTTTCTCTCTTCCTCTCCCACCCACATGCCTATAAATGGGGTGCCTATCTTCCTCTCCCACCCATAAGCTAGATCCGATCCATTCTCTCCAACTTCAAACACCCAATCGACTGAGCCCTCCCCAAGCGAGACCATGCAGTTCAACGGGCCGACCTTCAGCCGTCCGCCTGTCGTGCCGGAGCGGTGCTACGCACCGGGCGTTCTCGTGGAGAGGGAGCTCCGCATGTGGGATTTTTCAAGGTGGAGGGGTTCCGTCGAACTCACCCGCGCCTTCCTCAGAGCCGGTTATGCCCACCTCCCACGGGGCTCGCCGAGGATGTTCACCCTCAACGAGGTTCGTGACCGCGGCGGTATCCTCCTACTGCTCACGGTCACCTTCACCAACCCGTTTGACGCGCGCGAGCTCCTCGGCCAAGTCTTTTGGTGCGGCTGCGAGGACATCTTCTTCACCGTCTACAACATCTACACCAACTACGAGAACATCTTCCCCACTCCAGCCGGGATGCACTCCCTTCCCTACGACGACGAGGAGGAGGTGTGAAGATGAAGACGGTGTTGAAGGGGCGCGCGCGGCCAAAGTGGAAGGAGGAGATCAAGATGAAGACTGTTTCATTTTTTATTTGTTGCTTTTCTATGTCGTGTCGTGTCGTGTCATGTTTCGTCATGTGTCCGTGAACTGTCCGTGAACTTATTATTGTAATGGTACTTGTGTTGCATCTTATCTAAGTTATTTATTAGGGTTTATTATGTGTGTTAAAAAATGTCCGTGCCCAAGCATATAATTACTTCCCTAAACCAAGTCATGAAGCTCGAGAACTTGTGGTTGTCATTCAAAAGAGGGGGTGAGAAGCCCTCCGTTTTATTCAAAAAAAATAAGTCATGAACTAACATGCAAATTTATTCCGTTTAAATCCTAAACCAAGTGCCACTCTAACACTAAACCAAGTGCCACTTTAACCAAAACCATGTGGCAGTGCAAACATACGTTTTCAACCTTCCAACCCTCCAAAATTTTAGTGCAAAACAAAGGAAAACCACTCTCACGCGTGTGCAAACATTCACGGTCTCACATTTTTTTTGACAAATTTCACAGTCTCACTATGTATACATTTCTTCCCTACCCATGTCAAACTCTTGCCATCTGTCCTAGCGGTTACCAGCGCAGCCCTAAACACCACAAACCCACGCGGTCTTGGGTTCGAGTCCCCAGCCACACCAATTTTTTGTGCATTTTCCACCCTTCATTTTTTGACAAATTTCACAGTCTCACTATGTATACATTGCTTCCCTACCCATGTCAAACTCTTGCCATCTATCCTAGCGGTTACCAGCGCAACCCTAAACACCACAAACCCACGCGGTCTTGGGTTCGAGTCCCCAGCCGCACCAATTTTTTGTGCATTTTCCACCCTTCATTTTTTAGACAAATTAGTTTCTACTCAATGTAATGCCCTTAAAAAATGTTCATTTATTTTGGCACTAGGTGTCAACATCTACCAGAGCCGAGGCACATTTTCCATGACATTTTGGTCTTTGATTTAAATCACGGTGTATTTGAATCGGATTACTTAAATTGCTATTAAATATTTAACAGCTCCAAAAAATTTCTAACCTTAATTGTTTGGCTCTGGAATAATTCATTAGCTACATTTCATTTCTTCTCCTTTTTTTCAACATATTTAAATGTTGGTCACTTCTTCTCTTTTTTTTTCAACATTTAAACAACTTTGACCAACATTTAAACTAGGTGAATTTCTCATACAATTTCAACATTACAAATTCCTCCATAGTTCATGCCTTTCCATACATTTTCAACATTACAACCAGTGCGATTACCATACCTACAAATGCCCAAAAGTATTTGCAAATGGGTATTGGTAGTGCTTGATCTTCAAGCTTTCTAACCTTCTTCTTCAACATCCTAAGCTCAACAACTAGCTCTCTGTCAGTGCGTGCTTCGCCCTCCATCTCTTCTTCCGGAGCTTGTGCTGCGGCCACTGCGGTTTGGGGCAGCATGCGCAACCATTCGTCATGCTCTTCTTGCAGTTCATTTATCAGAGTCTTGGCCAGAGCATCGACCCAAAGAAAGAAGCATGTCACCTGCATGAACACGGAACAGATCAACCGATTGCTCAAAGATCCCGACCACGAAAATAGTGCAATTGCCCCGATTCTTACCCCATTCTCGCTACACACGTAGAACGGACAATTGTGGTTCCTAGGTGTGTGAGAAACCCTCCGATCAACGCTCGCCCGGCACCGCGGACAGATGAAGACAGGCATCTCCACACGCGCCCGGCTCTGCATTCGCGAGGTGGCGCGGGAGCTTGCGGAAGACATGGAGCTCGAAGCCCAACGGGATCTCAACGCCGCCGCGCCCTCCACAGCTAGCTTCCCACCGCCGCGCCCTCCATAGCTAGCTTCCCACCGCCGTCGTGCTCTCGCTCTCTCGCCATGGTCACCGCCGCTGTCGCCCGCTAATATAGCACACCCGCAATGGCTCTATGCTCTACGGCTCTCTGCTGGGTCATGCAAGCCATGCGTGCAATGGTCTGAATAAAATTGGCCGCCTCTGCTGCCTGGTCCCACCTGTAAGGGCTGAGTCAAAATGTTGACCTGACGGAGACGCCAAAGTTCACAGAACGAGTCGGTGCACACGGACTAGGGGCAAAAATGAGCACAATTTGCATCTGAGGGCAAAACTGAGCAGATGGACACCACTAAGGGCAAATGGATAATTAACCCTAGGATTTTTGTATGCAGTTCTATAGGCCCATAATGCATCATCAAGTTTTTTGGACCAATTCTTTCTAGATCTATTGATAGTCTTTTGCAAAATTAATTTGAGCTCTCTGTTGCTCAACTCTACTTGACCACTAGACTGCGGATGATAAGGAGATGCGATTCTATGATTAACATCATACTTAGCAAGCATATTACGGAAAGCACCGTGAATAAAATGTGAACCACCATCAGTCATAAGATATCTAGGGACTCCAAACCTCGGAAAAATAACTTCCTTAAGCATTTTAATAGAAGTATTATGATCAGCACTACTAGTTGGAATAGCTTCTACCCACTTAGTAATGTAGTCAACATCAACTAAAATATGTGTGTAACCATTAGAGGCAGGAAAAGGTCCCATATAATCAAAGCCCCAAACATCAAACGGTTCAATAACAAGAGAATAATTCATAGGCATTTCTTGACGTCCACAAATATTTCCGATTCTTTGGCATTCATCACAAGATAAGACAAACTTACGAGCATCTTTGAAGAGAGTAGGCCAATAGAAACCGGATTGCAGTACCTTGTGTGCAGTTCTATCTCCAGCGTGGTGGCCTCCATAAGATTCAGAGTGACACTTGCGTAGGATCTGTTCCTGTTCATGCTCAGGTACACAACATCTAATAACACCATCTAATCCTTCTTTATAAAGGTGTGGTCATCCCAGAAGTAATGTCTTAAATCATAAAAGAACTTTTTCTTTTGCTGGTATGTGAAACTAGGAGGTATAAATTTAGCAACAATGTAATTAGCATACTTAGCATACCAAGGAGCAGTACGAGAAGCATTAACGACCGCTAATTGTTCATCAGGAAAGCTATCATCAATAGGTAGTGGGTCATCAAGAACATTCTCTAACCTAGACAAGTTGTCTACAACGGGGTTCTCAGCTCCCTTGCTATCAATAATATGCAAATCAAATTCTTGGAGCAAGAGAACCCATCTAATGAGTCTAGGACTAGCATCTTTCTTTTCCATAAGATATTTAATAGTAGCACGATCAGTGTGAATAGTAACTTTGGAATCAACAATATAAGGTCTAAATTTATCACAAGCAAACACAACTGCTAAGAATTATTTTTTAGTAGTAGCATAATTTCTCTGGGCAGTATCAAGAGTCTTACTAGCATACTGGATAACATTCAATTTCTTATCAACTCTTTGCCCTAGAACAACACCTACAGCATAATCACTAGCATCACACATAATTTCAAAAGGTAAAATCCAATCAGGTGGCTGAACAATAGGTGCAGTGATCAAAGCTTTCTTAAGTATTTCAAATGCTTCTACACAATCATCATCAAAGACAAAAGGAATATCTTTTTGCAATAAATTAGTCAAAGGTCTAGAGATTTTAGAAAAGTCCTTAATGAACCTCCTATAAAACCGGCATGACCAAGGAAACTTCTTATACCTTTTATGTCCTTGGGACATGGCATCTTTTCAATAGCATCAACTTTAGCTTTATCAACTTCAATACCTCTCTCGGAAATCTTATGCCCCAAAACAATGCCTTCATTAACAATAAAGTGACACTTTTCCCAATTCAAGACGAGACTAGTGTCTTCGTGTTGGGGAACATAGTAATTTCAAAAATTTCCTACGCACACGCAAGATCATGGTGATGGCATAGCAACGAGAGGGGAGAGTATTGTCCACGTACCCTCGTAGACCGTAAGCAGAAGCGTTATGACAACGCGATTGATGTAGTCGTACATCTTCACGATCCGACCGATCCAAGTACCGAACGTACGGCACCTCCGAGTTCAGCACACGTTCAGCTCGATGACGATCCCCGGACTCCGATCCAGCAAAGGGTCGGGGATGAGTTCCGTCAGCACGATAGCGTGGTGACGATGATGATGCTCTACCGGCGCAGGGCTTCGCCTAAACTCCGCGACGATATGACCGAGGTGGAATATGGTGGAGGGAGGCACCGCACACGGCTAAGGAATGATCACGTAGATCAACTTGTGTATTCTAGGGAGCACCCCTGCCCCCGTATATAAAGGAGCGAGGGGGAGGCCGGCCGGCCCTTGTGGGCGCGCCAAGGAGGAGGAGTCCTCCTCCTAGTAGGAGTAGGACTCCCTCTTTCCTACTCGTACTAGGAGGGGGAAAGGAAGGGGGAGAGGGAGAGGGAAAGAGGGGGGCGCCGCCCCCCTTCCTAGTCCAATTCGGACCCGAGGAGGAGGGGGCACGCGGCCCATGCTGGCTGCCCCTCTCTCTCTCCACTAAGGCCCATAGGGCCCATTACTTCTCCCGGGGGGGTTCCGGAAACCCTCCGGCACTCCGGTTTTCTCCGAAAACGCCCGGAACACTTCCGATGTCCGAATATAGTCGTCCAATATATCAATCTTTATGTCTCGACCATTTCGAGACTCCTTGTCATGTCCGTGATCACATCCGGGACTCCGAACAAACTTCGGTACATCAAAACTTATAAACTCATAATAAAACTGTCATCGCAACGTTAACGTGCGGACCCTACGGGTTTGAGAACTATGTAGACATGACCTAGAACTATTCTTGGTTAATAACCAATAGCGGAACCTGGATGCCCATATTGGCTCCTACATATTCTATGAAGATCTTTATCGGTCAAACCGCATAACAACATACGTTGTTCCCTTTGTCATCGGTATGTTACTTGCCCGAGATTCGATCGTCGGTATCCAATACCTAGTTCAATCTCGTTACCGTCAAGTCTCTTTACTCGTTATGTAATGCATCATTCCATAACTAACTCATTAGCTACATTGCTTGCAAGGCTTATAGTGATGTGCATTACCGAGAGGGCCCAGAGATACCTCTCCGACAATCGGAGTGACAAAACCTAATCTCGAAATACGCCAACCCAACATTTACCTTTGGAGGCACCTGTAGTACTCCTTTATAATCACCCAGTTACGTTGTGATGTTTGGTAGCACCCAAAGTGTTCCTCCGGCAAACGGGAGTTGCATAATCTCATAGTTACAGGAACATGTATAAGTCATGAAGAAAGCAATAGCAATATACTAAACGATCAAGTGCTAGGCTAACAGAATGGGTCATGTCAATCACGTCATTCTCCTAATGATGTGATCCCATTAATCAAATGACAACACATGTCTATGGTTAGGAAACATAACCATCTTTGATTAATGAGCTAGTCAAGTAGAGGCATACTAGTGACTATATGTTTGTCTATGTATTCACACATGTATCATGTTTGCGGTTAATACAATTCTAGCATGAATAATAAACATTTATCATGATATGAGGAAATAAATAATAACTTTATTATTGCCTCTAGGGCATATTTCCTTCACTTCGCATCTCTTCAAAAGTCGATCAAGGTTGCTCAAACAATCATCAAAAGAGGATCCATAAACGGAGAAATCATCCATGAATACCTCACAAATCTTTTCACAAAAGTCAGAGAATATAGCCATCATACATCTTTGAAAGGTAGCAGGTGTGTTACATAAACCAAAAGGCATACGTCTATAAGAAAAAGTACCGAAAGGGCAAGTAAAGGTAGTTTTCGATTGATCCTTAGCTGACACAGTTATTTGAGAGAAACCAGAATTACCATCTAAAAAGCAGAAATGAGTGTGTTTGGATAGTCTTTCTAGCATCTGATCAATAAAAGGTAAAGGGTAATGATCTTTCTTAGTAGCTTTATTTAATTTACGAAAATCAATTACCATCCTATAACCTATAATAATTCTTTGCGGGATCAATTCATCTTTATCATTAGGAACAACGGTAATACCTCCCTTTTTAGGAACACAGTGGACAGGGCTTACCCATTCACTATCAGCAACGGGATAAATTATATCTGCCTCAAGGAGCTTTAGTATCTCCTTTCTTACCACTTCTTTCATCTTGGGATTTAGTCGTCGTTGAGGATCTCTAACTGGTTTGGCATCTTTCTCCACTGTAATTTTGTGTTGGCATAACGTGGGACTAATGCCCTTAAGATCATCCAGAGTATATCCAATGGCAGCAAAGTGCTTCTTCAGAACTTTCAATAATCTTTCTTCTTCTTGCTCTGAAAGGTTAGCACTAATAATAACAAGATATATTTTCTTTTCATCAAGATAAGCATACTTAAGATTATCAGGTAATGGTTTGAGTTCAAACACGGGGTCACCCTTGGGTGGAGGGGGATCCCCAAGAATTTCAATGGGATGGTTGTGTTTCAGCATAGGTTCCTGTTTAAGCAACACTTCATCTATTTCCCTTCTTTCCTTCATAAACATATCATTTTCATGGTCTAGCAAATATTGTTCTAACGGATCAGTAGGAGGCACGGCAATGGAAGCAAGACCAATAATCTCATCCTTACTAGGTGATTCTCTATCACGAGGTTGTCTACGAAACTTAGCAAAATTAAACTCATGAGACATACCTTCTAAGCCAATTGTAACAGTATCCTTTTCACAATCAATCCTAGCATTAACTGTATTCAAGAAGGGTCTACCGAAAATAATGGGACAAAAATCATCTTGTGGGGAACCAAGAACAATAAAATCAGCAGAGTATTTAACCTTCCCACACAAGACTTCAACATCTCTAACTATCCCAACTGGTTTAATGGTATCCCTATTAGCAAGCTTAATAGTAACATCATTGTCTTCCAATTCAACGGGTGAAATGTCGTGCATAATTTCTTTGTATAAGTCATAGGGTATCGCACTAGCACTAGGACCCATATCACATAAACCATGATAACCATGATCTCCTATCTTAACAGAAATAACAGGCATGCCTACCACAGGTCTCTGTATCTTAGTATCTGGTCTAACAATATTAGCAGTCTCACCACAGAAATAAATAACATGCCCATCTAAATCATCATCCAAGAGATCTTTAACCATAGCAATACTAGGTTCAACTTTGATTTGCTCAGGAGGTGTATAAGTCCTAGTATTACTCTTATGAACAGCAGTCAAAGTTTTAGCATGATCCTTTATCCTAACAGGAAAAGGAGGTTTCTCAACATAAGTAGTAGGAACAATGGGATCACCATAGGTGACAGTCTTTTCTTCAACTGTAATAGGTGCAACTACCTTTACTTCAATGGGAGGATTATATTTAAACCACTTCTCTTTAGGGAGATCAACGTGAGTATCAAAAGATTCACAGAAAGAAGCTACTATCTCAGAGTCAAGTCCATACTTAGCGCTAAATCCACAAAAAGCATCGGTATCCATAAAAGATTTAACACAATCAAACTTAGGTGTCATACCTGACTCCTTACCATCGTCGGAACCCCAATCTTTAGAGTTGCATTTAATTCTTTCCAATAAGTCCCATTTGAAATCAATAGTCTTCAGCATATAAGAACCAGCACAGGAAGTATCGAGCAGGTTGCAATCATTGAGAGAAAGCCGAGCATAAAATTTTTGAGTAATCATTTCTCTGGAGAGCTCATGATTGGGGCAAGAATATTACATTGACTTAAGCCTCTCCCAAGCTTGAGCAATGCTTTCTCCTTCGCGAGGCCAGAAATTATATATGAAATTACGATCACGATGAACAAGGTGCATAGGGTAGAACTTCTGGTGAAATTCCAACTTCAATCGTTTATAATTCCAAGATCTTGTATCATCACATAGCCTATACCATGTCAATGCATCTCCCTTCAAAGATAAAGGGAAGACCTTCCTTTTGACAACATCATCGGGAATACCTGCAAGCTTAAATAATCCACAAACTTCATCCACAAAGATAAGGTGTAAATCGGGATGCAATGTTCCATCTCCTACAAATGGATTAGCTAGCAGTTTCTCTATCATACCCGAAGGAATCTCAAAGTAAATATTTTCAAAAAGTTCAGTAGGTTGAGGAGCAACTCTTTGCTCTTCTGGTCGGGGTGAAGATACCCCGAACAAGCCCCTCAAAGGATTAGTTTCCATAGTGACAAGTAACAGAAAATTTCAGCACACTATATAAATGTTTCCTTACCAAGTTCCACTCACCAAAAGCGCTACACTCCCCGACAACGGCGCCAGTAAAGAGTCTTGATGACCCACAAGTGTAGGGGATCTATCGTAGTCCTTCCGATAAGTAAGAGTGTCGAACCCAACGAGGAGCAGAAGGAAATATAAGCGGTTTTCAGTAAGGTTTTCTCTACAAGCACTGAAATTGTAGGCAATAGATAGTTTTGTGATAAGATAAATTGTAACGAGTAACATGCAATGAAAGTAAATAAAGTGCAGCAAGGTGGCCCAATCCTTCTTTTAGCAAAGGATAAGCCTGGACAATTTCTAATAATGAGAAAAGAGCTCCCAAGGACACATGGGAATTATCGTCAAGCTAGTTTTCATCACGTTCATATGATTCGTGTTTGGTACTTTGATAATTTGATATGTGGGTGGACCGGTGCTTGGGTACTGCCCTTACTTGGACAAGCATCCTACTTATGATTAACCCCTATTGCAAGTGTCCGCAACTACAAAAGAAGTATTAAGGTAAACCTAACCACAACATTAAACATATGGATCCAAATCAGCCCCTAACAAAGCAACGCATAAACTAGGGTTTAAGCTTCTATCACTCCAGCAACCCATCATCTACTTATTACTTCCCAATGCCTTCCTCTAGGCCCAAATAGTGGTGAAGTGTCATTAGTTGATGTTCACATAACACCACTAGAGGAAAAGACAACATACATCTCATCAAAATATCGAACGAATACCAAATTCACATGACTACTAATAGCAAGACTTCACCCATGTCCTCAGGAACAAACGTAACTACTCACAACGCATATTCATATTCATAATCAGAGGAGTAATAATATGCATTAAGGATCTGAACATATGATCTTACACCAAGTAAACCAATTAGCATCAACTACAAGAAATAATCAACACTACTAGCAACCCACATGTACCAATTTGTGGTTTGGATACAAGATTGGATACAAGAGATGAACTAGGGTTTTGAGATGAGATGGTGCTGGTGAAGATGTTGATGGAGATTGACCCCCCTCTCGATGAGAGGATCATTGGTGATGACGATGGTGATGATTTCCCCCTCACAGAGGGAAGTGTGCCTGGCAAAACAGCTCCGCCGGAGCTCTAGATTGGTTCCTCCAAGGTTCCGCCTCGTGGCGGCGGAGTTTCGTCCCGTAAGCTTTCCCACGATTTTTCCAGGGTAAAAGCCTTCATATAGCAGAAGATGGACACCGAGGGGCCACCAGGGGCCCAGGAGACGGGAGGCGCGCCCAGTAGGGGTGGGCGCGCCCCCTGAGGGAGTCCTGGATTAGGGGGTATTCGGACAACCGGACTATATACCTTGGCCGGACTGTTGGACCGTTAAGATACAAGACTCAAGACTTCGTCCCGTGTCCGGATGGGACTCTCGTTTGCGTGGAAGACAAGCTTGGTGATCCGGATATTAGATCCCCTTCTTTGTAACTGACCTTGTGTAAACCCTATCCCCCTCCGGTGTCTATATAAACCGGAGGGTTCAGTCCATAGAGACACAATCATAATCATCATAGGCTAGCTTATAGGGTTTAGCCTCTACGATCTCGTGGTAGATCAACTCTTGTAATACTCATATGATCAAGATCAATCAAGCATGAAGTAGGGTTTTACCTCCATCGAGAGGGCCCGAACCTGGGTAAAACATCGTGTCCCTTGCCTCCTGTTACCATTAGCCTTAGATGCACAGATCGGGACCCCCTACCCGAGATCCGCCGGTTTTGACACCGACATTGGTGCTTTCATTGAGAGTTCCTCTGTGTCGTCGCTGCAAGGCTCGATGGCTCCTTCAATCATCAACAACAACGTGGTCCAGGGTGAGACTTTTCTCCCCGGACAGATCTTCATGTCCGGTGGCTTCGCTCTGCGGGCCAATTCGCTTGGCCATCTGGAGCAGATCGACAGCTACGCCCCTGGCCATCAGGTCAGGTTCGGAAACTTGAACTACACGCACGATATCCGCGGAGACTTGATCTTCGACGGATTCGGGCCTACGCCAGGAGTGCCGAACAGTCACGACGAGCACGGCTTAGGCCCGCTGTCGGACAATACTCGGGATATCGCACGTGGAGGAGCTCCAAACCTAAATCTGGGGCAAATTGCATCGTCCAAGGATGGGTGGGTGGACCCCGCCTCGGAGGCCGCACACTCATCGGCGGTAGAGGCGAACACAGACTCCACCCCCAAGGAAGGCTGTGACACCGGACCCCCGGACTCGTGTCCGGCTGTAGGTTCCAGTCCGTTCACCCTCGAGCCCGCCGAATCTGGCTTGGCTCCGGTAATGGAGTTCACCACCGCGGATATCTTCCAGCACTCGCCCTTTGGTGACACGCTGAACTCTTTAAAGTCTCTCTCTTTGTCAGGAGACTCTTGGCCGAACTATGTCCGGCTCGAGTGGGAAGCAGGCGACGAAGGAATTCATTGCCCACCCACCACCCACTTCATTGCCACGGTCGATGATTTGACCGACGTGCTCGACTTCGACTCTGAAGACATCGACGGTGTGGACGACGATGCAGGAGAAGAAGAGGAACCACCGCCCACGGGGCGCTGGACAACCACCTCCTCATATGATATATATATGGTGGACACTCCGAAAGAAACCAGTGGCGATGAGGCAATGGAGGATAACCCCTCAAGGAAGAAAGCAAAGCATGGGCGCCATCGGTGCCGCTCCAAGCCCCGCCACAGCAATACCGGCATAGGAGACGAAAACAATCCGGATGGTGCCGAAGATGAATACAACCCCAATCATCCTGCCTTCGAGCAGGCCAAAAAGGAAGACAGGCAGGTCAGCCCAGACGAACAGTGTCGTGGGAAACGAACACCTATGGGGCAAGGCCCCTTTTGGTCCGGCAAGGGAGCGGAGAGCGCACGAAGAGCAGATCGAGGCGAAGCACGCGAGGGATTTTACCCAGCTTCGGAGCTCTCCGGAGAGATAAAACTCCTACTGCTGCTTTGTGTTTATATCTATTCTTGCTCGAGAGCGTGGGTGTGTTGTAGTTTTGAATGAGTCGAACCCCTTCTACGTGCGCATGGGCCTCCTTTTTATAGGCTAAAGGGGTCACCGACAGGTGGCAACGCAGAGAGAGGGGTAAAAAAGTAAAAAGAGGGGTTGGTACAACCGCTATCTATAGTCCCCCTACCTAACTCTGACGGCAGGGGACAAGGGCATTTAATGCCCGTCCGGTCGCCCAAACAGTGCAAGAAACGACCGTTAGGGGCGCCACCGATCGCCACGATGGCCTTCTCGTCATCTTCACTTGCCACCTCGCACCGCTTGGCTGCACAGCTACTCGCCACGTGCACGAGGAACGATCCTGTGGCGACACGTCGTCGGACGCGCTGGAGCGTGGGCGCAGAGTGGTGGCTTCGTTGCGGCAAGCACCTTGCCGCGGTCGCTGTCTTGTCGCACCCGCAAGCTTGCCGCTCGCCGGGTCTTGCCGGGACACGCGGTGCGTTGCGGCAAGTCTCTTGAAATGCCTTGGTTGGCCTTCTCGGCAAGCTCCTCTTGCCGGGGTCTTGTCCTTCCCGGCAAGCTCCTCTTGCCGGGGCTCTGTCTTCTCAGTTAAAGACTTTGTTCTTGAATGGCATCAATAGGAATGGCAGAGGATCTTGGCGGACGCCCGGCAAGCCTTGCCGCGGGACCCTACGACTGCCCATGCACAAGTTCGGGATACTAAGGTACCCCTACTTTAGTACACCGACAGGAGCCCCCGGGCCTGGGCCATACACGGTGCCGAGCGCTGTTGGGCCAGGCCCAAAACAGGGCACGGGCACACGCGGCCTGGGTTCACACCAAATCTAACTCCGTATCCACCGCGTTCCCCCGTAACGGCACGCGTCAAATGCGGCATCGTGGGAGAGATCGTGGGCAATTCTTTAATCAGGAAAGGCATAACGTTCGCCTCTCCCCTTTATAAGCAGGGGAAACAGGGGCCGTTCCCCCACCTTCGCCACTTGTAGTTCCTTCCTCAGCAAGCCCCGCCGCTCCCCTCCGATTCCCAAACCGAAAGAGAGCAGCGCTCCGCCCTCGCCGCTGCCGTCGCCGTCGTCACTGCCAACCTTCTCCACTGCTTCCGCCATGGCTCCGAAGACCGGGAAGAACGTGAAGTCGGCCGAGGCGCTGCGGCTTGAGGTGCTGCGCAAGGAACGAGTGCTTTTCCCCCCCGAGCTCACCCCGAAGGCGCTGTGGGAGGAGTTCTATCTCTTCTGGTCGACGGAGACGCGGGCGCATCCGCGCACGCAGGTACTCTCCGCCGAAGCTTCTACTTCGAAAAAGTGTCCCAGAGGATACTATTTCTTCCCTCTGTTCTTCTATTGCGGGCTTTGCCCACCTTTTTCCGATTTCTTCTGCGACATCATGAATACCTACGGGTTTCATCTTCTTGACTTCACCCCCAATGCTATTCTGACAATGGCGGTTTTCGCACATCTCTGCGAGAACTTCGTTGGTATCCACCCAAATGTTGCTCTTTTTTGCCACTATTTCATCCCCCGAGCCGAGAAAGGAGAGCCCTTAGCCGGCGGGATCGCCTGGATCTCACGAGTCGGCATGAAGGAGGTGTATCTGGAGGGGGAGCTCCGCAGCAAATGGGACGAGTGGAGGGCGGAGTGGTGCTGGATTTTTGACGCCAATCCGCAGCCATTTACCAACTTGCGCCAGACCCGGGTAGTGCGCGGCGGCGACTGGAGCGCTCTGTCGCCGGATGATGCCAAGCTGAAGATCGCCACCACCTGAATCCTGCGGCTCAGGCTTGCCGGGCTCACAGTAGGGGCCGTTGGCGCGGATTTCCTTCGCCGCCGCATTGCCCCTCTGCAGGAGAGGAGGAGGCTTGCCTGGCTGTTTGGTGGCCCGGCGGATATCATGAGGCTGCGTCCAGGCCTCAACTTCAACTTCACAGTTCTGGAGATTGACGGGATGCTCAAGGAGCTATTCAAGCACGACGCCAACCATCCGGAGTGGTTCAGGCTACCGCAGGGCGTCATCCCACTATGCAACAACTCCCAGCTTGATCGCATCCGTGCAATGATTCCGGAGTGCGACTCGCATGGGATTATCCCAACTTGGACGGAGCCCGCCGACGACGTAGTGCGGCAATTCTTCGACAGCCTGGTGGAGGTAGCAGTCCGTGCCGACGAGCAGAGGCTCCTCACCCGCGACACCACCGACAACGAAATGCTGTACATCGCCACCAGGGCCGAGGAGGCGGCGGCAGCCGCCGCCGCCGGCGAGTTTGGGTTCACGTTGGAGGAGGCAGAGGCGGCCGAGGCGGCAAGCCTTGCCGACCGAGAGGACCTTGGCGGGGAGGTCGCTGGCGAGGGGGAGCCTGAAGCCGAGGCAAGCGAGCCTGCCGGGGGCGCAAGTGGCCTGCCATCCTCAAGCAGCTTGCCACAGACGGGGACCTCAGTGCAGCCCCCAGCTCAGCCAAGGAGGCGCCTCCGCAATACTGGAGACACAGCAGGGCAGCGGGCAGGCCAACAGGCGCAGCACCGCGGGACACGCTCTACCGCGGCAAGCACCGTTACCGCGGGAGCGTCTCATGCCGCGCCGGCAACTGGAGCGGGATCTTCTCGAGCCGCTACTCCTGATCCTGCCGCGGCTCCCGCCAAGCGTCCAAGGGAGCCTACTCCTCCGCCTCGTTGCGCTGAGAGGGTGCCGGATTTCGACCTCTCCGCGCTGAGCTCCGATGAGGAGGAAGAAGAAGAGGAGGAGTAAGACTTTCTTCTTGCTGTACTTGTATTTCTTCGACCTTTGTTGTTTCTTATCTTGCATCTGATCTGCTTCCCTCTGAATCTTTGCTCCATTTCAGGACTCTGGCCGAGAGAGCGGCGAAGAGGGCTAAGGTCCCCGTGGTTGTCATCGAGGACGATCCTGCTGTGATGGCAGAGGACACGTCTGAGACTACCTTGACGGACCCGATACCATCTCCTCGAAGCAGCCCCCAGCACAGCCCCCAGTGTAAGTGTTTGGTTCACTTCCTGTTGTGGGGCGCGCATGGGTGCTTTTTCTTTTGCTGACATCTTGATTGTTGATTTATTTGTGTAGGAGCAGAACAGGCCCATCAGGAGCAAGCAGAAGCCGCCCCGGAGGTGCTGTCTGCTTCGACTACGCCGCCAAGGGGCAATTCCCCGACAAGGGAGCACTCCCCGGCAAGGGAGAGGTCCCCGGCAAGGAACGGAGCCAGTGAGCCTTCGGTGGTGGAGCCCATGGTCATAGAGCCCAGCATAGGTAACCCTTCTTGTCGGAAATCTTCCCTTGGGTTCTTCTTCTGATCTTCTTTTTGGATCTTTGCTTGACTTTTCCTTCCTCTTCCTGTCCTCAGATCCCCCTCTCATAGACCCGATGGAGACTAAGGCCACTGGCGAGGAAGACGCACGTGGCAACACTGAAGATGCCACCGCTGACGAGGAAGAGGCCGGCGCTGATGAACCCGCCGACGAAGAAGCCGCCAAGGCTGCTGGCGCAGGAGCTAGCGAGGGGTCCGGCAATCGCACTGACGACCCCGAGGGTGCAGGAGCGCAAGGCGCTACACCGACCACCGACCCCTCCGCCGCTGATGCAGCGCCGGGCTCCGAGGAGCCCCAGCCAGGCGCCTACTTGAAGGCCGGCGAGGGTGTCTACATCAAGCTTCCCCGGGCGTCGAGCTCCAGGGCGCCGGTTGAAGGAGAGGAGTTTGACGGGGAAGTACTCGCCTCTGCTGGGTTGGCAGTGGTTGACACGCCAAGCAGCAGCAGCGGCGAGTCCGAGGAGGAGCAGTTGCTCTGGAAGTTGGTGTCACTCTACCGCGCCCGGCAAGCGAAGCTAGAGTCCCGGGAAGTGCTTGTCGCACGGGCGGGAGTTGACATAGAGAAGCATGCGGAGGAGCTCCAGAGCCGCAACCAAGAGGCCCTCCGGTCTATTGCTGAGGAGAGGGCGCAACTTGTGGAGGCGAAGAAGGCGTTCATCCTAGAAAAGGCTGAAGCCGAGGAGCAGCAGAGGCTCACTGCTGAGGAGTTGTCCAGGTGGGAAGGTGAACTGACGCAGAAAAAGGTTAACTTGGACAGCCACGAGGATGATCTCGCTGCCCGGGAACAATCACTTGGCGGGGCGCTCAAGGAAGCGAAGGATGCTGCCGCAGCTGCCGAGGCCGCCAAGAGGGAATTGGAAGCGAAGGTGACGCAGCTGGAGGCTGACATGAAAGGGAAGAATGAGGAGCTTGCCACACTCCAGTGCGAACGTGAGAAGGATGCCCTTACCCATGGCGATCTGCAAGTTCAACTTGCCGACAAGGTCAAGGAACTGAATGCCGCCAAGGACTCAAGCGCTGATCTGGAGCTGAAGCTGGCCACACTGACAGAGACGCTGGACGGCGCCAAGAAGCGCGAGGATGACTTGAAGAAAGAGATCAAGGGCAACGAGGAGCTGCTGACGAGGGCCGCCGAGACTCAAAACACATTCAGGGCTACGGTGGAGCTCTGGACGGAGGGCCTCGTCAACATCGCTGCAACCATCGACGAGGAGCTGGCGCAACTGGACTTGGCGGGCTTCGGGTACTCCACTGACGAGAACCTCCAGCCCAGCGCCAAGCTTACTCTTTTCTTCAAGGGTGTGGCGACGGCCCTCTAGCAACTCTGGGAAAGGATCCCAAAGAAGCTGGCGGACGAGTCACGCACAATCTGTGCCAAGGTCTTGGAGAAGGTGTTGGTGAAGATACTCTTCCGCAATCCAGGCCTCGACCTCACCCGCGTCCTCAAGAAACTGCCGGTGGGTGCTGATCTTGAAGAGCTCAAAGCCATTGTCGCACCCATTGTGGACAAGGTGAATGAAGTCAGGAGGATCGACGGCGAGCGTGTGGATTAGGCTACCCCTCTTCTCCTTTCCATGTCGCTGTTATTTAAGTTATGAAAACAATTTAGTTAGTGCCGCAACAAGTTACCTTTGTAATATAACTTTATTCTGGGCAATGCTTGCTATACTATCTCCTTTACTTGATTCCTTTCTTTGTATGTTTTTACCCTACGCTTTTAGGGAACTTGCCGGCGCGGGCACGCTTGCCACAAGTGCTGAGTGCGGAACATCAGCAGCCTGCTGGCGGTGCCGGCTCCGGCAAGAAACCTTGCCGCAACTAGTTGCAGCACACTTAAGTTGTTGAGCGGACTCGAAACAAAATAAGGGCGCAACTAGCTACGAGGAGGTTCCTCCGCGCACAGGTTTTCCATAGAAAACACGATCGTTCAAGGAAGATAACTTAAAATTTTAAAAACTGATCATGCTCAAACTTTGGCAACTTAGCTTTTCTGTCGTCTGTGTCCCGGCAAGGCTATACTTCTTTGAACGACGCCCGGTCCACACCTTTATCCTCTCCTAGCCCCCCCCCCCCCGTGAACTTGTGGGCGAAGGAAACTTCCTTTTGAGAAAAAAGAAAGAAGAGAAAATAATGATATGGGGCCTTAAGGCTTGTTATTGCTTACCGGGGCGAGTGCTGCACAAAGTGTCAGATAAAACATGCAAAAAAGAAAGAATGCATGAAATTTGACAAGATGTGCGGAGCACGTAAACTTTATTTATGCACGGGATCTGCGCCCGGCTTTGTACAAAGGGTTACATGCAACAGCGGCAAGGCTTGTACAAAAGGTGGTTGCCGGAACAGGTTCCGGCAACCGCGCCTTATGGGTAAAACTTACGAAGATGCTCTATGTTCCAGGAGTTGCTCACCGGAAAGCCATCTTCGGTCTCAAGGCGGACAGCGCCAGGCCTAGTGACTCGTTTCACCCGATAAGGGCCTTCCCACCTCGGCGTCAACTTGTTGGAATTCTTGGCGGATTGAACGCGCCGAAGAACAAGGTCGCCTTCCTTGAAGCTTCTGGCCTTAACTTTGCGGCCATGGTAGCGACGCAAAGCTTGCTGGTAGCGAGCAGCTCGTACAGCAGCCTGAAGACGATCTTCCTCGAGGAGCAGCGCGTCATCTTACCGCAGCTGCTCTTGCTCAAGCTCATCATAAGCGGGCACTCGAGGCGATCCGTATACGAGTTCCGTGGGGAGAACTGCTTCTGCTCCATAGACTAGAGCAAAAGGTGTCTAGCCAGTGGCTCGATTTGGTGTCGTCCTGATCGACCAAAGAACCACTGGCAGCTCCTCGATCCAATTTCTTCCGCACTTGCGCAGCCTGTCGAAAGTTCTGGTCTTGAGCCCGCGCAGCACTTCAGTGTTTGCCCTCTCTGCTTGACCGTTGCTTCTCGGGTGAGCAATAGAAGCGAAGCAGATCTTGGCGCCAAGATCTTGGACGTACTGCATGAAGGTGCGGCTCGTGAATTGTGTGCCATTGTCGGTGATGATCCTGTTAGGGACTCCGAAACGGCAAACAATTGACCTGAAGAACTTGACTGCTGACTGTGCTGTCACCTTCCTCACTGCTTCCACTTCAGGCCACTTTGTGAACTTGTCGATTGCAACGTACAAGTACTCAAAGCCCCGACAGCTCAGGGAAAGGGGCCGAGGATGTCGAGCCCCCAGACCGAAAATGGACAGGATAAAGGGATTGTTTGGAGAGCTTGAGCCGGTTGATGTATTTGCTTGGAGTGGAACTGGCACGCTTCACACTTGGTTAGTTGTGCAGTTGCATCCTGGAGGGCTGTCGGCCAGAAGAAACCTTGCCGGAAGGCTTTGCCGGCAAGTGCTCTTGCGCCAATGTGGTGACCACATATGCCTCCATGTATCTCCGCCAGCAGCTCCTGTCCATCTTCCCGGGAAATGCACTTCAATTTCATTCCGTTGAATCTTCTTCTGTACAGTATGTCATCGACAAACTGGTACATACTTGATTGCCGGGCTACTCTCTCTGCTTCTTCTTGCTCTTCAGGAAGTTCTCCTGTTTGAAGGAAATGGACGATCTGCTGTGCCCATGCCGGAGCTTGTGGCTCAACGACAAGGACTAAAGGCGCAAATGCTGCTGCGGGAACATCTGCTTCCACGGCAAGAATCTGTGATTCAGCCGGAGCGTGATGCTCCCCGGCAAGCGTGTCGGGACACAGATTGTCGGGAGCGTCTGCTTGAACGAAACAAACCCTAGGGCTTGTCGGAGCAGACTGCTCCTCAGCACTCTTTGTGTTGATCTCGGGGACCTTCTTGACGGCGGCTTCGGGGAGCTCTGCCGGAAAGTAGTCGCCAGTAGCCAACTTCCTCTTCTTGCTCTGTCCAGTTGATGGTGTTACAGATGGTTGAGTCAGCTTGAGCACAAAAATTCCTGGTTCCATAGGTAACTTGAGTGTGGCGCACTTTGACAGGTCGTCTGCAATGTCGTTCTGAGCTCTTGGAACGTGTTCCATCCGCAGGCCATCAAAATGTTCTTCTAGCTTCCTCACTTCATCAATGTAGGCTTCCATCAACGGACTCTGATAATCTTTGTTTACTTGACGGACGACAAGCTGCGAGTCACCCCTGACAATAAGCTTCTTGATCCCAAGGTCCGCGACGATTCTGAGTCCGGCAAGCAAGCCTTCATACTCTGCAGTATTGTTTGTTGCTTGCTCCTTGGGAAAGTGCATCTGGATCACGTACCCGAGGTGCTCTCCGGTGGGTGCGACAAGTAGTACGCCCGCACCGGCGCCTTGCAGCGAGAAGGCACCATCAAAGTACATGATCCATTCTTTGCTTGCTTCCTTGACGGGGATGCTCGTCTCCGGAGTTTCTTCATCAGGTGTTGGCGTCCATTCCGCTATGAATTCTACCAATGCTCGGCTCTGGATAGTTGAGGTACTCTCAAACTTGAGGCCAAAGCTTGACAATTCCAGTGCCCACTCGACAATCCTGCCTGTTGCTTCTAGATTTTGCAGTATCCTCTTCAACGGAAAGCGAGTGACAATTGTGATCTCATGTGCTTGAAAGTAATGGCGCAGCTTCCTTGAGGCCATGAGAAGGCCGAAAAGCAACTTCTGTACTCCAGAGTACCTTGACCTAGCCCCCTGTAGAAGGGAACTGACAAAGTAAACTGGGCGCTGCACCATCTTCTTTTGTTTCTCTCCCTGCGGCTGCACAGATCCATCCTTGTCGGGACCAGAGCTTGTCGGGGAAGCCCCCTGCTTGTCGCTGGACTCGCTTGCCATGGCCGCTGGCTCATCATCCGCCTCCCTCTCCGCCACTAACGCAGCACTAACCACTTGATTGGTTGCCGCTAGATACAGCAGCAACTTCTCTTGTGGGTTAGGTGCGACAAGTATTGGAGTGGAGGACAGGTATCTCTTCAAGTCCTATAGCGCAGCCTCCGCTTCCGGAGTCCATTTCATTGGACTTTCCTTTTTCAAAATTTTGAAAAATGGCAGGGCGCGCTCAGCAGACTTAGAGATGAACCTACTGAGAGCAGCAACACAGCCGGCAAGCCTTCGCACATCCTTGACGCGCTTTGGTGCTTCGATCTGCTCAATGGCCTTGATCTTGTCGGGATTGGCTTCAATCCCCCTCTGGGACACAAAGAACCCGAGAAGCTTGCCGGAAGGCACACCAAACACACACTTCTCGGGGTTCAACTTGAGATTGATCTTGCGCAGATTTGCAAAAGTCTCGTCCAAATCTCGGATCAAAGTTTCTTTGTCCTTGCTCTTGACCACTATGTCATCCATGTAAGCTTCTACATTTCTATGTAACTGTGGCTCAAAAGCTTCATGAACTACCCTTGCAAATGTTGAACCAGCATTCTTTAGTCCGAAAGGCATCCGTACAAAGCAGTACGTGCCACATGGAGTAATGAATGTGGTTTTCTCTTCATCCTCTTCTGCCATGAAGATCTGATGATATCCTGAGTATGCATCAAGAAATGAAAGCAAATCACATTCTGCCGTGGAGTCAACAATCTGGTCTATGCACAGCAAGGGAAATGGATCCTTGGGACAAGCTTTATTAACATCAGTGAAGTCAATACAAAGCCTCCATTTCCCATTTGCTTTGCGCACGACTACAGGTTTGGCCAGCCACGTTGGATGGAGCACTCCTCTGACCAGGCCTGCTGCTTCCAACTTCTTGATCTCTTCAGCAATGAATTCTTGTCGCTCCACTGCTTGCTTCCTAACTCTCTGGTTGACGGGCCGCGCGTGAGGGCAGACGGCAAGGTGGTGCTCAATTACTTTCCTGGGAACACCGGGGATGCTAGATGGTTGCCACGCAAACACATCGACATTCGCCCGCAGGAAAGCAACGAGCGCGATTTCCTATTTAGGGTCAAGCGTGGCACTGATGGTGAAGGTACCACCAGTGCCGTCCTCCTTGGCGGCCACTTTCTTTGTCTCTGGTGAAGCTGTCTTTGCCTTCTTGCACTTGCCGGTGGAGCTCGATGGTGCGTCCTCGACGGTAGCGCAGCACTCTAAAGAGGTGCGCTTGCCGGAGTGAGCATCAGAGCTACTCTTGCCGGACTTGGTCTTCTTCTTCCCCCTGGGAGCTTCAACGGCAAGTGGTTTGTGTTCTGCTGCGGCTGCTGCTTCCCGGTAGATCTTGTCGGTACAGATAAGGGCATCTTTCTTGTCGCCATGGATAGAAATGACACTTATCGGACCGGGCATCTTGAGCACGTTGTAAGCGTAATGAGAGGCTCCCATGAACTTGTCGAGCGCTGGACGGCCAAGTATCCCATTGTAGGGCAATGGGAAATCAGCAACGTCAAATGTGACTTTCTCTATCCTGAAGTTCAGCTGGCTGCCAAACGTTACTGGCAGTGTGATCTTCCCCTTCGGCTTGCTCTTTCCCGGGTTGATTCCTTGAAAAGTGCCGGTCTCTTCGAGCTCGCTGTCGGGGATCTGGAGCTTCTTGAGTACCGCTGAGGAGATCAGATTCAGGCCGGCCCCGCCGTCAACCAGCATCTTTGTGACCTTGAGGTTGCGGATAGTTGGTGAAACCAACATCGGCAAGCATCCGACCGCAGTTATGCGATCAGGGTGATCCTCAACATCAAAGATGATGGGCGTGCTGGACCACTTCAGGGGCTTGCGCGACTCAACGGACGGTTCTGCTGCATTTACTTCCCGCACCCACTGTTTGAGTTGGCGGTGCGAGGTATGCAGAGAAGCACCGCCGTCGACGCACAAAACCTCCGTTGCCTTCTGAAACTCCTGCTCGTCGGCCTCATCCTTATCCATCTCTTCATCTTCGTCCTCATCTTCGTCTTTGTCGCGGCCGCAGGGAGGCCTATCTCCTTGCCGCTGCTTGGCCTTGCCGCGGCGCCCTCCCCGGGCGGGACGCTTCTTGCTGGATCCTCCACCACCTTCCTGGGCTTTCTCCTTGTCGTGGCGCTCGTACTCAGCTTTCTGCAGTTCTACGAGCTGCTCAACCTTCTTGCAGGCCTGGAGGTCATGGCCCTTGGTGCGGTGGATCTTGCAGTACTGCTTGCTGGAGCCGTCCTGCTTGTCGGCGGCCACCACAGCCTCGCCGGAGTCACCAGCTTTGGCCTTCTCGGCGCCACCTCCGTTGCCGGACTGCTCGACAACTAGCACATCCTTGGCTTTCCTCTTTCTATTATTCCACCTCCGGTTCTTCTTTGCCGGGGCGGCATCCTCACTGTCAGACCCTTCTGCTCCTGCGTTCTCTCCGGGGAGTTTCCTCCCCTCTTCAGCACGTGCACATTTGTCGGCCAGAGCATACAGCTCGCTGACATCTGTGATTTTGCACATCGCCATCTCCTCCCTCATCCTGCGGTTACGCACGTTCTGATGGAACGCGCTGATAACCGCGGCAGGGTGGACATCTGGGATGTTGCGCTGCACTTGGCTGAATCTCTATATATATTTGCGCAGGGGTTCTCCTTCCTTCTAGGCGAGCAAATGAAGATCGCTCTCCTGGCCATGGGGTTTGTGGCCGCCTGTGAAGGCGCCGACAAACTGATGACACAGGTCTGCCCACGAAGAGATGGAGTTGTCCAGCAAGTGCATGAGCCAAGATCTGACGTTGGGCTTGAGCACCAGCGGGAAGTAGTTGGCGAGGATCTTCTCGTCACGCCCCCCGGCAGCCTGCACCGCGATGGTGTAGACGCTGAGGAACTCCGACGGATGTATCCTGCCATCGTACTTCTCGGGTACATCTGGCTTGAAGTTCTTGGTACTGGGCCACTCGACCTGCCGCAGCTCACGGGTGAACGATGGGCAACCTACCGCGTACGGCAAGTCGCCTGGTTCCCCTGGCGCATGCATATCAACAGTGGGCCCAACGCGCTGGTCCGACTGACGCCGCGCTTCTCTTCGACGCTCGATACGAGTATGCGCGTCTTCTTATCGTCGTTCTTGGAGAACTTGGCGCTGATCGCGACGAGCTCGCGGGTCCGACAACGCGGTGGAGTCGGTGTCGAGGTTAGGCCGGCGAGTTGGCGATCTTGGCCTTCGGGGCGGGGAGTGCACGGTGGTGGCACCCCCAGCGGTCTTGTCGGCGTCGGCTTGCGCCTGGGCGTCTTGCCGGGGCTTCGATGTGCTTGGTTGCCGGGGCTTGTCGCCGTTGGCGAAGCCGATGAGACTCTGAATGGTGGCCCTCCAGTCGTCGATCTTGTCTGGCGCTGGAGGGTAGTCTAGAAGCAGCTGGGCTCGGGCCAGCGCTTCCTCTGGAGTCTTGGGCGGTGGCGGCGAACGACGAGAGGAGTGAGATATGCTCAGACTTCTAACAGTGTTAGAAGGAGCAACATCTCGTCCAGGCGACCGTACTGCGCTCGTGCCAACATGTTGACGCGCATGTTGGCCTTGAGCGTCCCGCGATCCACCAGCTCGGCCTTGCTCCAACGCGAGTACGGTGCTAGGAGCACCATGGCGTTGTCGATCCTGCACCTCCTGGGAGGGGTGCGGTGTATGTACAGACGCCGAAGCTTGCGGGGCCTTGTCCTTGGACCTGGTGACGACGCGAGTCCCCCCGTCGGCGCGCGCTCCTCCGCCGGCGTCTACCCCACTGCCCGTTTGCTCCGGTGGCGGTAGGATCGACGTGGACGGAGCGGCCACCTCCAAAGCCTTCTTCTTCGGTGGCATATCGATGAAGATGTTGATGTAGCGCGCACGAACGCCGGATCAGGTTCGCACAACGTCGATGCTCCCCTACCTGGCGCGCCAAAGATGTCGTGGGAAACGAACACCTATGGGGCAAGGGCCCTTTTGGTCCGGCAAGGGAGCGGAGAGCGCACGAAGAGCAGATCGAGGCGAAGCACGCGAGGGATTTTACCCAGCTTCGGAGCTCTCCGGAGAGATAAAACTCCTACTGCTGCTTTGTGTTTATATTCTGTTCTTGCTCGAGAGCGTGGGTGTGTTGTAGTTTTGAATGAGTCGAACCCCTTCTACGTGCGCATGGGCCTCCTTTTTATAGGCTAAAGGGGTCACCGACAGGTGGCAATGCAGAGAGAGGGGTAAAAAAGTAAAAAGAGGGGTTGGTACAACCGCTATCTACAGTCCCCCCTACCTAACTCTGACGGCAGGGGACAAGGGCATTTAATGCCCGTCCAGTCGCCCAAACAGTGCAAGAAACGACCGTTAGGGGCGCCACTGATCGCCACGATGGCCTTCTCGTCATCTTCACTTGCCACCTCGCACGGCTTGGTTGCACAGCTACTCGCCACGTGCACCAGGAACGATCCTGTGGCGACACATCGTCGGACGCGCTGGAGCGTGGGCGCAGAGTGGTGGCTTCACCGCGGCAAGCGCCTTGCCACGGTCGCTGTCTTGTCGCACCCGCAAGCTTGCCGCTCGCCGGGTCTTGCCGGGACGCGCGGTGCGTCGTGGCAAGTCTCTTGAAATGCCTTGGTTGGCCTTCTCGGCAAGCTCCTCTTGCCGGGGTCTTGTCCTTCCCGGCAAGCTCCTCTTGCCGGGGCTCTGTCTTCTCAGTTAAACACTTTGTTCTTGAATGGCATCAATAGGAATGGCAGAGGATCTTGGTGGACGCCCGGCAAGCCTTGCCGCGGGACGCTACGACTGCTCGTGCACAAGTTCGGGATACTAAGGTACCCCTACTTTAGTACACCGACAAACAGGCGACGGACAGATACCCGATGGAGGACAACTACATGCCCCCCTACGAAGACGAGATTAGCCTCGGCGACGACGAATTCGGCTTGCCTGAGGACCCCGTAGAGCAGGAGCGCTTCAATCGCCGGTTATCGCCACTGCGAGGAGCCTGAAAAAGAAGCAGCAGCAGCTCCAAGCTGATCAAGATCTACTCACAGACAGATGGACTGAAGTCCTGGCGGCCGAGGAATATGGACTCGAGAGCCACACCAAAGGTTATCCAACGCACAAGTGGCTACCTCAACTCGAGGAGGAGCCTATACTACCAGCACAAGACGAGGCTGACCAGCCACCTCGTGGCTGGGATAAAACGGCGTATCAGCCCGAATACCAGCCCGCACCCCCACGCCAATACACTACGGCTCGGGGCAATAGTTAGGACCTGCGAGACATATTGGAAAACAAGGCAGGACAGCCAATACTGATCTACAGATCGCGGGGGAGCGCCCCAACACGTGACGATGATCGTCATGCCGGATACACTATCAACAAGTCCGGTCGGGCCGAACATAGCCAACCAGACTCATTCAAACTGCGTAGCCACATAGCCCGGCATAGAGGCGCCGCACACCCCCTCTGCTTCACTGACGAAGTGATGGATCACGAATTCCCAGAAGGGTTTAAACCCGTAAACATCAAATCATACGATGGCACAACAGACCCCGCAGTATGGATCGAAGACTTCCTTCTCCACATTCACATGGCCCGCGGTGACGATCTACATGCCATCAAGTATCTTCCCCTTAAACTCAAAGGACCGGCCCGACACTGGCTAAATAGCCCGCCGGCAAATTCCATTGGCTGTTGGGAGAACCTGGAGGACACGTTCCTCGACAACTTCCAGGGCACGTACGTGTGACCACCGGATGCCGATGAGCTGAGTCATGTTACCCAACAGCCAGGAGAGTCAGCCAGGAAATTCAGGACTCGGTTCCTAACTAAAAAGAACCAAATTGTCGACTGTCCGGATGCCGAAGCCTTGGCGGCCTTTAAGCATAATATCCGCGACGAGTGGCTCGCCTGACACCTCGTACAGGAAAAGCCAAAGTCCATGGCGGCCCTCACGACACTCATGACCCGCTTTTGCACGGGCGAGGACAGCTGGTTGGCTTGCAGTAGCACCACGCCAATAAAGTCCGGCACTTCAGATGTCCGCGATAGTAACGGCAAGCCACGGCACAACAGACATAAGCGTCGAAACAATGGAGACAACACTGAAGACACGACAGTCAACGCCGGATTCAGTGGCTTAAAATCCGGTCAGCGGAAAAAGCCGTTCAAAAGAAACAATCAGGGATCGTCCAGTCTGGACCGCATACTTGATCGCTCATGCCAAATTCACGGCACCCCGGATAAGCCAGCAAACCACACTAACAGAGACTGCTAGGTGTTCAAACAAGCCGGTTAAATAAATGCCAAAAACAAGGACAAGGGGCTGCACAACAACGATGACGAGGAGCCCCGGCGTCCGAACACGGGAGGAAAGAAGAAATTTCCTCCCCAACTGAAAACGATGACTATGATCTATGCCACCCACATTCCCAAACGGGAACGAAAGCGAGCACTAAGGGACGGCTATGCGATGGAACTAGTCGCCCCAAAGTTCAACCCATGGTCAGCCTGTCCGATCACTTTTGATCGTAGGGATCACCCTACCAGCATCCGCTACGTCGGTTCAGCCGCATTGGTCCTAGATCCAATCATCGACGGATTCCACCTAACGTGAGTCCTTATGGACGGCGGCAGCAGCCTAAACCTGCTTTATCAGGACACAGTGCGCAAAATGGGCATCGATCCTTCAAGGATCAAGCCCACCAAAAACCACCTTCAAAGGTGTAATTCCAGGAGTAGAGGCCCGTTGCACGGGTTCCATAACACTGGAAGTGGTCTTCGGATATCCGGATAACTTCCGAAGCGAGGAGTTAATCTTCGATATCGTCCCTTTCCATAGTGGCTATCATGCACTGCTTGGACGAACCGCATTCGCTCGATTCAATGCGGTACCACACTATGCATACCTCAAGCTCAAGATGCCAGGACCTCGCGGGGTTATAACAGTCAATGGAAACACAGACCGCTCTCTCAGTATAGAAGAGCATACTGTAGCCCTCGCGGCAGAAGTACAAAGCAACCTTCTCCGGTAAACCACTAATCCGGCGACAACAACCCTGAACACCATCAAGCGAGTCCGGAGTACCCTGCAACAGGATCGCCAAGCACACCAAGAGCGCGACTAGCAGTCCGGCCTCCGCCCCAGCCCCATTCAGGCAGCATTCGTGCCACGCGTACACAATTACAGACTCAATATACCATGGGCATAGGCGGAGGCGTAATATTGATGCGGTAAACAGCGCGGTTCAGCCACAACATACTTTAATAACCCCCTTTATCTTTCAGGACCCTACTTTTGGGCAGCCTCTTCAGAGAGCCGGATCATCGGACTTATCACAGGAGGGAAAACCAAGGAGGCAAAAGGCTTTGCGCACAAAGGGAATACCCAGATGGTATCTATACTGATCGTTATACCTGTTTTATATAACTACATGCGGCCCGCCCTTGGATAGGACATGTCAAATAGTCCTATTTACTCCTGCTCAACGCATTAGTTGTGAACATACACTTGGACGTATTATTTATTAATGGGAGATAATATATAGCATCAGCTTATTATTCCTATCTTCACATTTTAAAAAAAATGTTTATTTAATATTGAATTCGTACACTTTGGTACGTTCAGCTTGCCAGGGGCTTCTTATGGCGCCCCATAATACGGCAAGATAAGTCCGAACACTTTCGACAGTGCGGCACCCCGAACTTATAGCATTATATGCATCAGCTCCGAATCATGTCTTGGGTCAATAGTTGGGTTTGCCCGGCTCCCTTGCTTTGGTACCTTACGTTCCACTATATCGGCTAAGGTAGCGCGGGGAGAACTACTGCGATTGTGTCCCGGTTCTTTCGGACGAGCACCTCAGTAGAGAAAGCCGAAAACTCACTGTCATGATACGGCGAGAGCTGGTCGCTGTTCGAGAGGTCTTAAAATCCTTAAAGATTTTTTCTGCTTTAGGCAAGGAGTCGGCCTCGTCCGATTTAGGCGTGTATAGCGCCCCAATTCGGCTTTCCGAATTCTAGGGGCTTCACCGCAATTTAAAATTGTAGACTTCTATGGCTAAGTGAGAGTTATAAAGCCGCATAGTACGATTGCCTTGTTCGTTGCGCCAAACACCGCCTTCAGGGACCAAAAATTTGGATAAAAGAGTGTTTTGGGTTTTCCACGAACACCCCAGTACTACTTACATGGGGGCGGACGCTGACGACTGGCCTACTTTCAGAATTCTATAAACAGTCGCACAGAAGGTAATATTTTAAATCAACAAAATGCTATATAGCGCAAACAAGTTCATTTTCATATTACAAAAGACGACATGAGTACATTCATTCAAAGATTGTGTCCTTGGTACATTCATCGGCCATGAGACGAGCACCTTTCATCACGCCATCATAATATTTCTCAGGGTAGCGATGCGCCTTGCCCTCCGGCGGTCCTTCCTTCACCAGCTTCTCTGCATCCAGCATGGCCCAATGCATCTTCGCACGGGCAAAGGACAGGGGGGCACCCTCAATGCAAACGGATCGCTTGATAACTTCAAGTCGTGGACAGGCATTCACCATCCGCTTTATAAGACCGAAGTAGCTGGCGGGCAGGGGCTCACCAGGGCACATCCGGACTATGAAATCCTTCATGGCCACTTCGGCCGCCCTGTGGAGTTCAACCAATTGCTTCAGTTGGTCACTAAGAGGCATTGGGTGTTCAGCTCCAGCATACTGGGACCAGAACAGCTTCTTCGTTGAGCTCCCCTCTTCAGCATGGTAGAACTCTGCGGCATCCGATATGCTGCGTGGCAGATCTGCGAATGCCCCTGGAGAGCTCCGAATTCGGGTAAGTAAAAGAAATGTCTCCTCCACATGCATGCTTTGCATAATGAATGCCTTACCCGCCACTATCTTCTTGGCCGCCTCGATTTCCTGCTGGGCCTTTTGGTCTTCGGCCTTGGCATCTTTCATGCTCAAAAGGGCCTTCGCAAGCTCAGACTCCTTCGTCTTGAAGTCACGCTCCAAGGACTCGAACTTCTTGCTGAGCTCCTGGAGCTCTTGCTATACCTCGCCCACCCTAGCATCTTGCTTTTCACGCTCAATCCGTTCCATGGCCTCCTTGTTTTCGGGCTCGGATAGCGCTATCTTCAGGGCCGCCACTTCGGTCGTGGCCCCTATTACAAAATCGTGACGCTTTTTGTTAGCATCACTAATTTTTCCTACTATATGTGATATGTGAACGGGATATCACTCACCTTTGTTTTCTTCGAGCTGCCTATTCGTGAGGCTGAGCTCCTCTTCGGCCTGCTCCAGGTCCCGTCTGAGTCCGGTGACCTCTGCTGTGCGGGCAGCAGCGGCATGCAACACCGCTTGCTTATTCACATAGACACATACTGTTAGACTCCTGCGGTTTAGAGTTAACCCTCCATTTGTCTTTTCTTTCTGAACACCAAACAGAGTATTAGGGGCTACTGTCTATCAGGTGATAATTTCCCACACTTTTGATTACTTACCTCAAAGCCTGTCAGGAGGCTGGTACAGGCTTCGGTCAATCCGCTATTGGCGGACCGAACCTTCTGAATCACCACACCCATAAGAGTACGGTGCTCTTCATACATGGAAGCGCCGCGAAGCACTTCCAGCAGATTATCCGATGCCTCTGGCATAACGGAAGTCATCGGCACAGTTGGCTCGCCCTCCTTAGCGAGGGGCTGCCTGCCAGAATCCGGAACCTTTGGAGGTTCCGATACAGTGTCCGGCTGGGAGCCCAACTTGCTGCGGCTCTCGTCGGCATAATCTGCGGGGATCTTACGCCCTGTGTGCCCGGCGTCTGGAATCTCGCCTTGGGGCATCTCCAGAGTCGCCTCCCCTTGCTCTGGGACCCTTTGGGACAACACCTCCATGTCATCCGTAGGCCGAGGGGAAGTGGCCGTCGGGAGCGAATTCATCGCCGAGTCGCTCAAAGACCCATCCGAAGAGGATACCTCGGGATGGGCCCTGGCCGGACTGCATATATGTGTTCAGCGTTATGACAAACTATGAAGCAAAGTCGCACTAAAGTACAACAGAGTGCGGATACTTACGATCTTACTAGGGGCTTCCCCCTGGGCAGCCACTCCTCCTCGCTGTAGGCGGCCGTGGTGGAGTGATCCGGAAGGGACGCTTTTCCCTTCTTGGGCGTCCTAGCCTCCCCCTCCGGGGTGCTTTCCTTTTCTTCTCCTCCCCAGTGCGGGGAGGCGGAGTTTCCTCGTGTTTCACCCCGCCTCCGTGGGAGGAATCTGCCTCGTCGTCTTCGGACAATGAGTCTATGACGGCCTTGCGCCGGGGACCCTTCCTGGACGTCCCCTGGGCCACCTTCTCAGGTCCTTCGGCCTCCCCGGATGGGGCGACCCTTTCCTTTTCCTCCTCCCCCTCGTGGGAGGAGTGTGCCTCATTATCTTCGGACGAGGCGTTCAGTACGACCTTACGCCGAAGACCCTTCCTGGTCCCCGGGGCCCTCTTTTCGGCCTTCTTTTTCGGCACCTTGTAGGGTACCGGGACTAGCATCTCCGTCAGGAGAGCGGTTGCTGGACCTTCTGGTAGTGGAGCCGGACAGTCGAACCGCTCCGCTATCACCACGTAATCCTGATTAAATACACACGATGACTTAAAATCCTCCCATTAGTATGCTGAGAAAGCTACACCTGGTGATGGTCAGAAAACTCATCGTATGGGGGAGCCGCGTGGCGTGGATTCCGCGGTCCTCGGATGTGGGAGGAGGTATTTCGGAGGCCTTGAACATCACCTTCCATGCGTCCTTGTGTGTCATGCCGTAAAGCTCTTGAAGTGTCTGGTGTTCGGCTAGAACGAACTCCCACAGATTAAATGCCCATCTTTGGCACGGAAGAATTCGGCGGACGAGCATGACCTGGACCATGTTGACAAGCTTGATTTTCTTGTCCATCATATTTTTTATGCAATTCTGAAGTCTTGTCAGCTCCGCAGGTTCATCCCAGGCCAGACCCTTCTTTTCCCAGGAGGTGAGCCGCATGGCAATTCCGGATCGGAATTCAGGGGCCGCTGCCCAATTGGCGTCGCGCGGCTCGGTGATGTAGAACCACCCCGATTGCCACCCTTTCACGGTCTCCATGAAGGAGCCGTCAAGCCAGGTAACATTGGGCATCCTGCCCACCATGGCGCCTCCGCACTATGTTTGCTGGCCGCTCACAATCTTCGGCTTCACGCAGAAGATTCGAAGCCACAAGCCGAAGTGGGGCTTGATGCGGAGGAAGACCTCGCACACGACGATAAACGCCGAGATGTTGAGGACGAAATTTGGGGCTAGATCATGGAAGTCCAGCCCATAGTAAAACATGAGCCCGCGGACAAAGGGATGAAGTGGAAATCCCAGTCCACGGACGAAGTGGGCAAGGAACACGACCCTCTCGTGGGGTCCTGGAGTCAGAATGACCTGCCCTAAGTCCGGCAGCCGGTGCGCGATATCTGCGGCCAAGTATCCGGCCGCCCGGAGCTTCGTAATATGCTCCACCTTGATGGTGGAGGCCACCCACTTGCCTCCTGCTCCGGACATGTTTGGCTGTGCGGAGAAGGCGTGAACTAGGGCGCTGGAGCTCAAGGCTCTGAGAATGGATAAGCGAGGAAGGAAGAAGGCGTGGGTAAAAATTGGGGATCCTTATCCCTTTATAGAGGCGACGAAAATGGTGTGCCTCCCCACTTGCCCGTTGAAGATCGCTTATTTCCCAAGCGCCATGATTGATGGCGCGGTAGGGTTACCCATACCCGTATTTGATGAGAATCCCGTGATAAGGGGACATGATCTCTGCTTCGACAAGACGTGCCGAAGAAACTGCCTCGGAATATGTGCTATGGCTGGTTGTGGGAAAACGGTTCGAATAATGACTCGACCATAGTGTCGTGTCATGTTATCTAAAGTTGTCAGCGGATTATACTTGTAGGATATCGTTCTCTCTACGGTGGTACGTGAAAATCGCCTTGCAGAGCCGGACACGATTCAAGTGTTCGGGGTTTACTTTGGAGTATTCGGAGATGGACCCCGCCTTGCAATGCCGAAGACAATCTACGTGCCGGACTCATCGTCATTGAAGCCTGGTTCAGGGGCTACTGAGGGAGTCCTGGATTAGGGGGTATTCGGACAGCCGGACTATATACCTTGGCCGGACTGTTGGACCGTGAAGATACAAGACTCAAGACTTCGTCCCATGTCTGGATGGGACTCTCCTTTGCGTGGAAGACAAGCTTGGTGATCCGGATATTAGATCTCCTTCTTTGTAATCGACCTTGTGTAAACCCTAGCCCCCTCTGGTGTCTATATAAACCGGATGGTTCAGTCCATAGAGACACAATCATAATCATCATAGGCTAGCTTCTTGGGTTTAGCCTCTACGATCTCGTGGTAGATCAACTCTTGTAATACTCATATCATCAAGATCAATCAAGCAGGAAGTATGGTTTTGCCTCCATCGAGAGGGCCCAAACCTGGGTAAAACATTGTGTCCCTTGCCTCCTGTTACCATTAGCCTTAGACGCACAGATCGGGACCCCCCACCCGAGATCCGCCGGTTTTGACACCGACGCCCCCACCCTCCTGGCCAGGGTGTGGGCCCCCTGATGTATTTCTTCCGCTCAATAATTCTTATTAATTCCAAAAACAGGTTTGGTGGAGTTTCATGATTTTTGGAGTAGTGCAGAATAGGTTTCCAATGTTTGCTCCTTTTCCAGCCAGAATTCCAGCTGCCGGCATTCCCCCTCTTCATGGTAAACCTTGTAAAATAAGAGAGAATAGCCATAAGTATTGAGATATAATGTGTAATAACAGCCCATAATGCAATAAATATTGATATAAAAGCATGATGCAAAATGGACGTATCAGGCCCTGCCAGATCCGTGGCACCCCCGCTAAACCTGTGAACCACACCAGCCGCAGTTGTTGGGTCTTCAAGTAGGCCAGCAAGCTCACCGCCGAACACAAGGGGAAGGGACCTCAGAGCGAAGACGAGGATGAATATCACCAGCCGAACATGGGGGGACAGAAGAAAATTCCACCGGAGATCAAAACAGTAAACATGATCTATGTCACTCATATCCCAGAGGGAACGCAAACGCGCACTCTGAGATGTCTATGCCATTGAGCCTGTTGCTCCCAAATTCAACCCATGGTCGGCCTGTCCAATCACCTTTGATTGCAGGGATCACCCGACTAGTATCCGTCATGGGGGTTCAGCTGCCTTAGTGCTCGATCCAGTAATTGAGTGATACCATCTTACTTGAGTCCTTATGGACGGCGGCTGTCGGTGTCAAAACCGGCGGATCTTGGGTAGGGGGTCCCGAACTGTGCGTCTAGGCGGATGGTAACAGGAGACAAGGGACACGATGTTTTGACCCAGGTTCGGGCCCTCTCGATGGAGGTAAAACCCTACTCTTGCTTGATTGATATTGATGATATGGGTAGTACAAGAGTGGATCTACCACGAGATCAAGGAGGCTAAACCCTAGAAGCTAGCCTATGGTATGATTGTTGTTCTGATTGTTGTCCTACGGACTAAAACCCTCCGGTTTATATAGACACCGGAGAGGGCTAGGGTTACACAGAGTCGGTTATAATGGTAGGAGATCTACATATCCGTATTGCCAAGCTTGCCTTCCACGCCAAGGAAATTCCCATCCGAACATGGGACGAAGTCTTCAATCTTGTATCTTCATAGTCTTGGAGTCCGGCCGATGATGATAGTTCGGCTATCCGGACACCCCCTAGTCCAGGACTCCCTCAGTAGCCCCTAAACCAGGCTTCAATGACGACGAGTCCGGCGCGCATATTGTCTTTGGCATTGCAAGGAGGGTTCCTCCTCCGAATAATTCAAAGAAGATTGTGAACACCAGGATAGTGTCCGGCTCTGCAAAATAAATTCCACATACCACCGTAGAGAGAATAATAATTACACAAGTTCAATCTGCTGACGTATTTTGTGGCGTGACGTCACACCACTACCAAGCCTTTACTTGAATCGTTTTTATTATACCACCTCAGCGCGTTTAGCGAAGCGGTTTCCTTGGCACGTCTTGTCGAAGCAGAGATCGTGTTCCCCTTATTCCGGGATTCCCATCAATATGGACGTGGGTAACCCAACCGCGACATTGATTGCGGCGCTTGGGAGATAAGCGAGTTTTACTAGGCTGGTAGGGACGCATAGTTTTCGTCCGCCCATATATAAGGGGATAAGGATCCACCTCCTTTACCTACGCCTTCTTCCTCCTTTGCTTATCCATCTCCGCGCACTCGAGCTCCAGTGCCCAAGTCCGCACATCTCACCTCAACCTTCTCCAGCCATGTCCGGAGCGGGAGGCAAGTGGATGGCCTCCTCCGTTACGGAGGGGCACATCGAGAAGCTGCGCGGCGCCGGATACCTATCCAGCGACATCGTGCACCGGCTGCCCGACGAGGGGCAGCTCATCCCCACCCCCAGGCCCCATGAGAGGGTCGTATTTCTTCCCCACTTCCTCCGCGGGCTGGGGTTCCCACTTCACCCCTTCTTCTGGGGGCTCATGTACTACTACGGCCTGGACTTCCACGATCTGGCGCCAAACTTCATCCTCAACATCTCGGCGTTTATCGTCGTGTGCAAGGTCTTCCTATGCATCCAGCCCCACTTCGGCTTGTGGCTAAAGACCTTCAATGTCAAGCCGAAGGTTCTGAAGGGCAGCCAAGCGGAGTGCAGAGGCGCATGGTGGGCAAAATGCCCAACGTCACTTGGCTTGAGGGTGCCATCGTGGAATCCATCAAAGGGTGGCAATCGGGGTGGTTCTACATCACCGAGCCACGTGACCCTAAATGGTCAGCGGCCCCCGAATTCAGATCTGGCATCCCCATGCAGCTCACCTCCTGGAAAGAGAAGGGCTTGCTATGGGGTAGTTCGGAGGAGCTGACCGGACTCCAGTCCTATCTCCAGACCCTGGTGAACAAGAAGCTTAAGCTTGTCAATGTGATCCAGGTCATGCTCGTCCGCCGGATTCTCCCCTGCCAGCAACGGGCTTTCAATTTGTGGTAGTTTGATCCGGCACAGCATCGGACCTTGAGCGGGCTCTTCGACACGACGTACGAAGCTGCTTGGAGGGTGCTGTTCAAGGGCGGAGAAGCCCCCGCATCCGCAACCGAAGATCGCGGGTTCAGCACGCAGCGCCCGGCCGGCGAGGTAAGCTATGTTATCCTTTATGGGACACTCATTTCTTTCATAGTTTGACTCTATGTGGGATCTAAACTCCCAATGCCTTTAACAGGACTGGGGGAAGACGTCCGGATAGGTTAACTGTCCGGCTCCCCTTCCAGAAGACCCAGCGGACACCCGTTTGACGGGGCTGCTGGTCCCGGCACTTTACGTGGTGCCGGAGAAGAAGGCCAAGAAGAAGGCCACGGGAACCCGAAGGAGTTCCCTGCGTCAGGTGATATCAGACTCATCGTCCGATGACTCCGAGGCGGACTCCTCCCATGAAGACGAGGAGGAGAAGAGAGAGGCTTCTCCCCCAGCGGGGGGAGAGAAGAAGAGGAAGGCCTCCCCATCGAGGGAGGCTGAAGGGTCCAAGAAGGGAAGGACGCTTCCCCCGGACTGCTCCGCCAACATTGGCGACGGCAACGAGGGGTGGCCTTCAAGGGCCAAGCCCCTGGCAAGATCGTAAGTATCCGGACTCCTAGATAGTTTATAATTTTTCATTTTGCCACATGGTGTCTTTCTAATGCCGCATACAACCTGTAGTCCGGCCAAGGACGATCTTCCCGCTTCGTCCAGCGGGTCCTTAGACACGTCGGATATGGATTCCCTTCCGACTGCCTCAACTCCCCGTGACGCTGACCACGCCAAGGTGGGATCCCGAGAAGGGACCCGCTAGGAGGAGGAGGCCCCGGAGGTGCCGCAAGGCAACCTTCCGGACTCTGCACCGGACTCCAAACCGGAACCTGCAGTGGTTCCGGAGTCCGGCGAGTGGCCCCTTCGTAAGAAGGGCAAGACTGTGACTCCGGCGGCCTCTATCCAACCAGAGGCGCCGGATAAGTTGCTGGAGGCGCTAAACGGCGCTTCCATTGAATAAGAACACCGCACTATCATGAGTGCGGTGATTCAGAAGGTTCAGCTCGCCAAGAGCGGGCTGACCGAAGCCTGCAGCAGCCTTCTAACAGGCTTTGAGGTAAGAATTTTAAGAGATGTAATAAAATACCGCATAGACAGTAGCCCCTGATGCTCGGTTCGGTGTTCGGATAGAAAAGCCGGACTGAGGATCTAAAAGATATACGCAGGAGTTCTAAAAAAATATGTCAATATGGGATTGCAGGCTGCGCTGCTGACCTTTGCCGCACTGACTGCAGAGGTCGATGCTTTGAAGCAGAACCTCAAGCGGTCCGAGAGCGAGCTCGGCCGTGCCAAGAAGCAGCTCGAGGACAAGGAAGGTGAGTAACACCGTATTAAATTTGTACCTTACAGAAAAGGATTTGGTTGCCAGAAAAATAACAAGGATAACGTGGGCACTATAGGGGCCACGAACGAAGTGGTGACCCCTCCGGAGGCGGTGTCCGCGGCCGAACGCAACGCGGCCGCGGAACGGGCCAAGCGAGAGAAACAGGAGGCGCGGGTGGCCGCGGTACAGCAAGAGCTCCAGGCTCTCGTGGAGAAGCACGAGAGTTTGGAGCGTGACTCGAAGACGTGAGAGTCCGAGCTTGTGTCGGCTCTTGAGAGCGCCAAAGCCGCTAAGGCCGAAGCCCACAAGGCCCTCCGGGAAATCGAGGATTTGAAGAAATAGCGGCGGGTAAGGCCTTTTTTCATGCAAAGCAAGCATGTGAATGTGAATTACCTATTACTTACCCGAATTCGGAGCTCTCCAGGAGCGTTCGCAGATCTGCCCCGCAGTGTATCCGATGCTGCCGCCTTCTACCGGGCCGAGGAGGGGATCTCGACGGAGAAGGTCTTCTGGTCTCAGTATGCTGAGGCCGAACATCCGGTGCCCCTTAGAGACCAGCTGAAGCAGCTGGTCGAGCTCCACAAGGTAGCCGAACAGGCCATGAAGGGCCTCATAGTTCGGCTGTGGCCCAAGGAGGCCGTGCCTGGGAGCTACTTCGGCCTGGTACAGCGGCTGGTGGACGCTTGTCCCTGGGTTGAGGTCGTCAAGCACTCCGCCTGCATTGAAGGTGCCCGTCGGGCCCTTGCCCGTGCAAAGGTGCACCAGGGCAGGATGGATGCTGAGAAGCTGCTGACGCGCCGCCGGCGGGCAAGGAGTATTGTACGCCCGAAATGTATTATAAGAGTTTCCTGAAGGGTGCCCGCATGATTGCGGGTGAGTGCTCCAAAGATGTAATATTTGAGTAGACTCGCATTTTGTTATCTTGTGCGCTGAAAACTTTGTTCATATGCGCTAAGCAACGCTTGTTAATTTAAAATATTACCTTCTGTGCGGCCGTTTATCAAATCTAAGAGATGGCAAGTCGTCGGCTTCAGCCCCCATGCCACGAGTGCTGGGGTGTTCGGGATAAACTTGAGCGCTCTTTTTCCCATTTTTGGGTCCATCTAGGGAGGCGTTCAACACAGCGAACGAGGCAACCGGACTTATAATGCTTGAACACTCTCACTTAGCCATAGAATTCTATAATTTTAAATTTCGGCGAAGCCCCTAGTGTTCGGAAGACCGAGTTCGGGGCGCTATCCACTCATGGGCTGGACAAAAGCCGGTTCCTCGCTCTAAGCAGCATAAGTCTTTAAGGACTCGTAAAAACCTCTCGAACAGCGACCAGCTCTCGCCGTATCATGACAGTCAGTTTTAGCTTTCTCCACTGAGGCGCTTGCCCAGCTCAACCAGGGCGCAATCGCAGTGGTTCTCCCAGTGCCACCTTAGCCGATAAAATGGAACATAAGGTACCAAAACGTGGGAGCCGGGCAAACCGAACTATTGACCCAAGACATGATTCGGAGCCGATGCATATAATGCTATAAGTTCGGGGTGCCGCACTTGTGAAAGTGTTCGGACTTATCACACCATAATGTGGGGAACTTTAAGCCCCTAGTGTATTTAGCCGTACCAGAGTGTACGGATGCAACATGTCATAAATGAACATATATAAGAAAGAAATGCAGTTATAAGTAAAAAGCGATGCATTGTTTATTCCAGAAATACTGCCATGAATGCAGAACGATAAAAATAGTGTGGTAAGCAAGGGATTGAACTATTAAACATGTCCCCCTCCAGGGGTAGGCTGCGGAATGGTGTATTAAACAGATTTAATGCTCATAATGGAGACCACCTGAGTGTTCGTCATAGCCTTTATCCTTCCCTGGCTGTTGCATCATGAGTTCGGCAGGTCTACTGCCAGACAGGGCCTCTGGTGAACGGAGTCCTGTGGGTAAGAAAAAAGAAAAAAGAAAAAGAGCGACACACTTGGGAGCCCCTGGTTTGGCTGAGCCGCACTCTGGGCCTGTCATGGTCGTGCCCCTCCTGCTGTGCCCATGGTATCTCCAGAGCGTAATGATGTACGCGAGGAACCAGTCTTGCAATTTTGCAAGGGCTGGGGTTGGGGCCGCATTGCTACGCGTGCTCGGAACATGCCAGGTGGTCTTGTTGTAGGTTACTCCGAGCGCGTTTGGCCGTGTCCGGTCGCTTAACGGCCGGACTCGAAAATTTCCTTAAGAGGCTGCTCTGTACTTCTGCTGCGAGAGCCGCTGTGTGTTCCTTCGTTCGGAGGGAGCGTTCAGTGTTTTCGTTGACCGTGATGACTCCTCGAGGGACTGGCATCTTAAGCTTGAGGTATGCGTAGTGCGGCACCGCGTTGAACTTTGCAAACGCGGTTCGTCCGAGCAGAGCATGATAGCCGTTGCGGAACGGGACTATATCAAAGATTAACTCCTCGCTTCGGAAGTTATCCGAGGATCCGAAGACCACTTCCAGTGTAACTGAGCCTGTACAACTGGCCTCTACACCTGGTATGACGCCTTTGAAGGTCGTCTTTGTGGGTTTAATCCTTGAGGGGTCTATGCCCATCTTGCGCACTGTATCCTGATAAAGCAGGTTCAGGCTGCTGCCGCCGTCCATCAGGACTCTAGTGAGGTGAAATCCATCGACGATTGGGTCTAAAACCAATGCGTTGAATCCGCCATGGCGGATACTGGTGGGGTGGTCCCTTCGATCAAAAGTGATCGGGCAGGAAGACCATGGGTTGAACTTTGGGGCGACTGGCTCCATCGCGTATACGTCCCTGAGTGCACGCTTCCGCTCCCTTTTGGGTATGTGAGTTGCGTATATCATGTTCACCGTCCGCACTTGTGGGGGGAAACCCTTCTGTCCTCTATTGTTCGGCGGCCTGGTCTCTTCCTCGTCATCGCTATGTAGCCCCTTGTCATTGTTGTCGGCAATTAACTTGCCTGCCTGCTTGAATACCCAACAATCCCTGTTGGTGTGATTAGCTGGTTTTTCGGGGGTGCAATGTATCTGGAAAGAGCGGTCGAGTATTCGGTCCAAATTGGACGGACCCGGAGTAGTTCTTTTGAATGGCTTTTTCCGCTGACCGGGTTTAGAGCCTCTGAATCCGGCGTTGACTGCCGTATCCTCAGTGTTATCGCCGTTAACGCGGCGTTTGTTTTTGTTGCGACGCGACCTGCCATTGCGGTCCTTGGTATTGGGACTGCCAGAATTTTTGCTGAGGTTGTTACTGCGGGCTAGCCAGCTGTCCTCTCCCACGCAGAAGCGGGTCATAAGTGATGTGAGGGCAAGCCACTCGTCGCGGATGTTATGTTTAAAGGCTGCGAGGGTCTCTGCATCCGGACAGTCGACGATTTTATTTTTCTTTGTTAAGAACCGTGTCTAGAACTGTCTGGCCAATTCGTCTGGCTGCTGAATTATGTGGCTTAGGTCATCGGCGTCTGGTGGTCGCACGTATGTGCCCTGGAAGTTGTCAAGGAATGCGGCTTCCAGGTCTTCCCAACACCCAATTGATTCTGCTGGCAAGCTGTTAAGCCAATGTCGAGCTGGTCCTTTAAGCTTGGGTGGGAGATATTTGATGGCGTGAAGATCGTCACCGCGGGCCATGTGGATATGAAGGAGATAGTCTTCGATCCAAACCGCGGGGTCTGTTGTGCCATCGTAGGATTCAATGTTCACGGGTTGAAACCCTTTGGGGATTTGATGATCCATTACTTCATCTGTGAAGCATAGTGGGTGTGCGGCGCCTCTATATTGGGCTATATCACGACGTAGCTCAAACGAGCTTTGTCTACTGTATTCGGCCCGGCCGGACTTGCTGTGTCCGGAGCGACGGTTGTCGTCGCGTGCCATGGGGCGCCCACGCGATCCGTAGATCGATCTTGATTGTCTTGCCTTATCCTCCAATATGTCTCGCAAGTCTGGAGCGTTCTCCTGTGGCCTTGTGCTTTTCGAGCGATGCCGGGGTACGGTTCTAATGGAGGGTCTAAAGGCCTCTCTCTCGCGGCCATAAGGTGGTCAGTCAGCCGTATTATGCTTTGGTGATGCGGGTTTATATGCCTCCTCCTCTAATCGGGGAGCAACTTGCGTTTGGGGTAGCTTTTGGAGGGGCGTTCGAGTTCATACTCTTCGGCCGCAAGGACTTCAGTCCATTTGTCGGCTAGCGGGTCCTGATCAGCTCTAAACTGTTGCTGCTTTTTCTTTAGGCTGTTCGCTGTGGCCATTAGCCTGCGTTTGAAACGCTCTTGTTCGACGGGATCCTCAGGCACGACGAATTCGTCATTGTTGAGGCTTGCCTCGTCTCCGGAGGGAAGCATGTAATTATCATCCTCTACCTCTTCGTCTGCCGCTCTCTCATGAGGGTTGGCTTCTCCGTCCTCCTGTGCTGAATCTTGCTGGAGGGGGTTGTCTTCGGCACTCTCTGGGTTGTTATTATCCCCGGTGCCGGAATCTCCATTCTTGCTGTGGCGGGATTTAGAGCGGCGCCGCTGATGCCGGCGCTTGGGCTGTTTCTTGGAGGAATCTGCCTCCGCCGCTTCTTCGCCATTCCCATCCTTTGGGATGTCCACCATGTATATGTTGTATGACGAGGTGGTCTTCCAGTGCCCCGTAGGCGCTGGTTCTTGGTCGTCTCCAGTATCGTCGTCCATACCGTTGATGTCTTCGGAGTCATAGTCTAGCATGTCGGTTAGATCATCGACAGTGGCTACAAAGTGGGTGGTGGGTGGGCTTTGAATTTCTTCGTCGTCAGCATCCCAACCATCCTGACCGCAATTCGGCCAGGGCTCTCCTGATAGCGAGGGATACTTTAGCGAATTCAGGATGTTGCTAAAAGGTGAGTGTTGAAAGATGTCCGCGGCAGTGAACTCCAAGATCGGCGCCCAATCGGATTTGATTGGAGGGTGCGCGGGAGGTTCCGAGTCTGGAGAGGAGCCCGGCACCTCGGAGTCACGAGCCTCACAAGGGACAAAGTCAGTATTCGGCTCCATCGCCGTAGAGGTTTCAGCCCCCGAGGCAGTGTCTAGCCACCCATCCTCGATCTGCGTGGTCGGCTCCGAATTAAGGATCGGGGCGGACTCATGTGCGGTCTCCAGGGCACTGTCCGACAACAGAGCTAAATCATGCCCATCGAGAGAGTGCGGCGCGCTTGGCTGTGGCTCGAATCCATCGAAGATCAAGTCTCCGCGGATGTCAGCCGTGAAGTTTAGGCTTCCAAATCTGACCTGATGGCCAGGGGCGTAGCTTTCGATCTGCTCCAGATGGCCAAGCGAATTGGCCCGCAGTGCAAAGCCGCCGAATACGAAGATCTGTCCGGGGAGAAAAGTCTCACCCTGGACTGTGTTGTTGTTGATGATCGAAGGAGCCATCAAGCCTATCGGTGACGACACAGAGGAACTCTCAATGAAAGCACCAATGTCGGTGTCAAAACCGGCAGATCTCGGGTAGGGGTCCCGAACTGTGCGTCTAGGCGGATGGTAACAGGAGACAAGGGACACGATGTTTTTACCCAGATTCGGGCCCTCTCGATGGAGGTAAGGCTCTACTCCTTCTTGATTGATATTGATGATATGGGTAGTACAAGAGTGTATCTACTACGAGATCAAGGAGGCTAAACCCTAGAAGCTAGCCTATGGTATGATTGTTGTTCTGATTGTTGTCCTACGGACTAAAACCCTCCGGTTTATATAGACACCGAAGAGGGCTAGGGTTACACAGAGTCGGTTACAATGGTAGGAGATCTACATATCCGTATTGCCAAGCTTGCCTTCCACGCCAAGGAAAGTCACGTCCGGACACGGGACGAAGTCTTCAACAATCTTGTATCTTCATAGTCTTGGAGTCCGGCCGATGATGATAGTTCGGCTATCCGGACACCCCCTAGTCCAGGACTCCCTCAGCGGCAGCAGTCTCAATCTGATATATCAAGACACTTTCCACAAAATGGGGATTCACCCATTAAGAATCAAGCCAAGCAACACGACCTTCAAAGGAGTTATACCGGGCGAAGAAGCCCGTTGCACGGGCTCTTTAACATTGGAGGTCGTATTCGGCTCTCCCGATAACTTCCGAAGCGAAGAGCTAATCTTCGACATAGCTCCGTTCCGAGGTGGCTATCATGCACTACTCGGAAGAACATCCTTCACCCGCTTTAATGCTGTCCTGCATTATGCTTATTTAAATCTCAAAATGCCTAGACCACGTGGTGTCATTACGATCAGTGGAAATATGGAGTGCTCTCTTCGTACGGAGAAGGACACTGCGGCCCTAGCAGCTGAAGTCCAAAACGGCCTATTCAAGACGAACACTTCATCGGTCGTTAAAACCGCGGACATAGCTAAACGTGTCCGTGTACGCCTCAGTGCGGCAGCTCAGATAAACCTGAGCTCGATTAGTAGTTACGCCCCCATCGACTGCCCCATACGGTGATAGCATAGGTGCCTCGTGTACACAAGTATACCCTTAAAATTTGTTGGGCGGCGCTGGGGGCACACTGCATACAAATGGTCATGCCCAATGTGCGGCCCTATCCTAAAGGAACTCGAAGGTCCCACCAAGGATAGAAGCACATATTGGAGACGCTTTTGCAAGGTGGATATCATTACATCGTACCATTACATAATAGTTGGGGATACATACAAGAGGCAAACAATGCCACACGAATACAACATCATCATACATAAGAGCAACATCCGACTACAGATGAAACACAAACTGAAACTCAAACGACATCCACCCTGCTAGCCCAGGCTGCCGACTTGGAACCTATCCCCTAATCGAATAAGAAGAAGGAGAAGTACTCCAAAACAAGCAAACATCGCTCTCACGTCATGATAATCGCGTAACTTGTACCTGCAACTGTTGTTGTAGTAATCTGTGAGCCACGAAGACTCAGCAATCCCATTACCATGGGTATCAAGACTAGCAAAGCTTAACCGGGTAAGGAAAGGATAAGTGGTGAGGTTGCAGCAGTGTCTAAGCATATATGGTGGCTAACATACGCAAATATGAGCGAGAAGAGAAGCAACACAACGGTCGAGAAGCTAGAAGAGATCAAGGGGTGATCCTGAAGCTACTTACGTTCATACATAACACAAACCGTGTTCACTTCTCGGACTCCGCCGAGAAGAGACCATCATGGCTACACACACGGTTGGGTATTTTAATTCGAATCTGGTGTCAAGTTCTCTACAACCGGATATTAACAAATTCCCATCTGCCACATAACCGCGGGCACAGCTTTCGAAAGTTTATACCCTGCAGGGGTGTCACAACTTAGCCCATTATATGCACTCACGACCAACGAAGGATATTCCTTCTCCCGGGAAGACCCGATCAGTCTCGGAATCCCGGTTACAAGACATTTCGGCAATGGTAAAACAAGACCAGCAAGACCGCCCGGATGTGCCGACAAATCCCGATAGGAGCTGCACATATCTCGTTCTCAGGGCACCCCGGATGAACACTACGTACAGCTAAAACCAACCCTCAAGTTTCGCCGAGGTGGTGCTGCAAGTGGCTCTAGTTCAGACCAACACTTAGAGAAGCACTGGCCCGGGGGGGTTTAAAATAAAGATGACCCTCGGGTTAATTACTCCCAAGGGAAGGGTAAGAGGTTGTTAGGCAAATGTAAAACCAATGTTGGTCCTTGCTGGAGGAGTTTTATTCAAAGCGAACTTTAAGGGGTTCCCATAACACCCGGCTGCGTAAGGAACACAAAATCAAGGAACATAACACCGGTATGACAGAAACTAAGGTGGCAAGAGTGGAACAAAACACCAGGCATAAGGCCGAGCCTTCAACCCTTTACCAAGTATATAGATGCATTATTTAAATAAGATATATTGTGATATCCCATCATAATCTTGTCCATCATGGAGCAATCTTCGACTTCACCTGCAACTAACAACGCTATAAGAGGGGCTGAGCGAAGCAGTAACATAGCCAAGCAACGGTTTTCTAGGAAGGGTGAAAAGGTTAGAGGCTAACATGGAAATATGGGAGGCTTGAACAACAAGTGATAGGTAGCGCAGCATAGCGATAGAACGAAGCAACTACCATAGCAATGATAGTAGTGAGATCCAAGGTGACGGTCATCTTTCCTGAAATCCCGCTAGGAAGAAGAACGAGTCCATGAAGAAGACGAACGGACGAAGATGAACCAATCGTAGACGAACGAATCCTCACGATCGCAACGAAACAGGAACTATCGAGAAGAAGCACAACCGGAAAGGAGCAAACCGCATGGTAAACACACAACACATAAACATGACAAGATGCTCAACCAAGCATGATGCAGGACAAAGGCTATATGATGGTACTCATGGCAAGAGATGATGCAAATAAGAACAACACATCAAAGCAAGTTTAAATGAGGCCGGAAATAACATATAACAAATCCGGTAAGTCCTCATTTGCAATTTTTGAAATTGGTCCAGATCTGAATAGACCTTATATTCAAGTTCTTAAACAGCAAGTTAAGATGCACCAAGATGATCCACACGAAATTGTAGTCAAAATACATATAAAGTTCATTTAGTTCGGAGCTACGACCTAGAAGATATGACCAAAACAAGTCAAACATGGCATATATGCAAAATGCATTCAAACATCAAGCAAACACTGTCAAAACATGGATGCAACATGATAAGATGAAACTACATGCAATTCTAAGCAAGTTTCATATAGAGCATGCTCAAAACAGAGCAATGGTGCAACACATACACTCCAAACAAGTTATAACAACAATCTGCCCAAAACAGCAACTAGACACTTTGCAAACATCAAAACAACATACTACATGAATCTTATGAGCACAAACTTGACATGAACTTAATGTACAGATAACATACTTCAAATATCATTAAAGGTTCAGGTTCATAGGCATCAAGATTAAACCAATATTATCAATTCAAAATGCAACTTTATAACACGGCAGCATATGCATGAGCAGAGTTAATATGATGGTAACTTGAGAGCAAGAAAGAGACAAGCTACAACAAGATAACATAGCAACCAGGGGCATGGAATCAAATTACACATAATAAATAGCTAATAACATCATGGCATCATATACAAAATGCTCATGGATTAGTAGGAAACAACATGGCAAGATTGAATGTTTAAACAGTTTCAGCAAGTGTAAAACAGCAATATTATAATGGCATGTTTTCAAGCATGTAACAGAGGCATATGACATCCAAAATTAGTAAACATGACATGAAAACAAATTAATCATAGCATACTTCAAAACATGTAATTGGGACATCTCCAGAAGAGGCATGGATCACTCAATAACAAGCTCACAACAAGGCATCATGAAGTTAACAGGAATCTGGAACATTATATAAGCATGTTCATGGCAATGAAAACATATGCTACAGGACTTATATAGGGAATCAAAAGGCATGGCATGATAGATAATAACATAGAAAACAAAACATCTCAACTAAGCATCTCCATATTATGCATGGATTAATTGGTAACTTCAAGCAAACATGGCAACATGATATAGCAGTTTCAGCATTGACAAAAAGTTAACAGCAAGTAGCACACTTCACAAGCTCTATGAACTCATTACAGGGCATATAAAAATACATGGATTGCACCCTTGTAAAGATGGCATACAAATGCTCCTAAAACATGTAGACATCATGCTCAAATGATTCACACACAAAATGCAGAGAAAAGGACAAAACAACAAGTTATAACAGTTTTTAGCAGTTAACAGCAACATGCACTTTTGCAATAAGGATTAAGATATCAAGATGGACCCTAACATGAAGGAAAAGTACACCAACGTGTATAGCATGAAGAGCAGAACATGTGCATATCAATATCATCATCATAGCATCAACAGGGACAAAGTTGCGGCACTCACGAGATGCACAAATGATGTTGACAATCAGGAGATTCCAGTAGTTTATATCAAATAGCACTCTTGCAACGATGATAAGGGCATGAAAATGAACTCAAACAAGCATGCCACTATGGAATGAAATGAATAGCATCTAACAGTGAACATTTTGATATATTATATGCATGAATAGGAGCAACAACCATGGAGTTATGGCATGAAGAACAGATCACCAGAATGTAAGAATTCCAGGACTGCGCGAAAATATACCCTCTCGAAAACGATGGACGGGACGAAGCGGGACGAGGAGATCCGGGAGTGAGGGGGCGTTTGGTTCGTTGAACTGGTGGATCTGGTCCCAATCCAGATCCAGATCGGTGGCGGCGGATCTCGCTGGAGGATGGCTGGAGTAGCACCGGCGAGGCCGGGACGGCAAGGGCCGGGCGGATCCGGGGTCGGGGAGGCACGGGGAGTCGGTGGCCCCGAGCTCTGGCGAGCTCCATGGCGGCGCCGGCCATGGAGGTCCTGGCGGCACGGAGGCGAGGCAGCAGCCGGCGCGGGTCGCCGGCGACGCAGAAGACGGGCGGATGGGTGGCGACCGGAGCGGGGCGGCGCCGGCGGACGGAGCCACGGACTCGGGCGCGAGGGCACCCGCGGGCGAGCGGCGGCGCGCGGGGCGGCGCGGTCAACGCTGGCGAGGAGGTGACGTTCGGCGAGAGACGTGGCTGCGGGGCGGCGGCGCAGCTCGCTGGCGGCAGGACCGGAGGGGCAGGGAGGCGGAGCGGGGCGCGGGCGCGCTCGGGCACGGGGCGGCCTGGGAAGGGCTCGCAATGGGCTCCGGCGGGCCTGGCAGTGGGGGCGGTGGCCAGGGACAGGTGACGGCGTGTGATTCGCGGAGGGGGCGGCGGCTGGACGCGTCCGGCCGTCGGCGGACATGTCCAGCGGCGTGGAGGGAGGTGGACTAGGGTTTGGACCCGAAAATGGAGGGGGAGAGGGGGTTTATATATGCATAGGGAGCTAGGAGTGTCCAAATGAGGAGCGGTTTTTGCCCACACGATCGTGATCGAACGGCGGAGAGCATGGAGGGGGTTTAGATGGGCTGTGTGAAGGGGTGCTGGCTGCAAGAGAAAAGGGGGGTTTCGGTTAACTCGGTTAACCGTTGGAGCATCAAACGACCTCCAAATGGTAGGAAATTTGACGGGCGGTCTACCAGTGATATACCAAGGCCACTCGGCAAATCTCGGCCCATTCCGAGAACGTTTTTTGGCGGCTCACAAAACAAGGTCTGAGAGGGGCGACGGGCGCGTGCGAGTGTGGTTGGGCTCAGAACGGACAACAGAGAGAACCGGGGGAACCCGAACGGACGCAAGTTTTGAAAAACATGCAAATGAAATGCAGATGATGACATGGCAAAGTGCAACACGCAAGGATATGACATGACAATGACAGCGAATGATTGGAAGACACCTGACGCATCGGATTCGGGGCGTTACACAAATAGTCCATAGTCCGGCTCGACCTTATCCGAACTCTAAAGTTATCTTTCAAGGTTCATTAAGCGAACCAGCTTTGTTCACGGCCACACTAGATTCCTTTTTCCAGGTTTTTTCTATTTTTGACAGATGGCCATCACACTCCCCCTTTCAAGGACACATCACAAAGCAGAAAACGGTGCAGACGTGCAGCAGGGCCCCACACTAAGGTTTCTCTTTAGATTAAGACCCTGTGTAAACCTTTTATCTCTTTTTGTTTTATACTTTTTTGGCATGTCCTAGGAAGCTATCGGCATTTTCTGCAAGTACACGGCTCGCCGTACTAGAAAGGCATATTATAGAGACAGCTTGGTTCACATTGTTCTTGGATATTTATTCTCTCACCACCTGCGTTCTCTTCCTATGTCAGATTGCCACACGTGCCTTGATACCAAGGTCCGTTACCAGGGGATGTATTCAGCCCGGTATATGTTGAAAAGTCCAAACACCTATAGGGAGTGTTCGGCGTCACGAGTTTGGCCTTATATGCATCAGCTCCGAATCATGTCATTGGTCAATAGTTGGGTTGCCCGGATCCTGTGCTTACTATGTTACGTTCCGCTCTATCGGCTAGGGTAGTAAAGGAAGAACTACTGCGATTGTGTCCTGGTTCATCCGGATGAGCACCTCAGTAGAGAAAGCCGAAAACTGACTGTCATGATGCGGCGAGAGCTGGTCACCACTCGATGACTCATCGGAACCTTCGTGATTCCTTCCGTATTATATGAAGGACCGTTCTTTTGGTCATGTATGTAAACGCACCGTATTCGGAGAACCACGCACATACCAGGGGCTATATCGTAGACCCGCCATCAAACTCCTATGGCTAAGTGAAAGTGTTAAAGCCCTATAGTCCGATTGCCTGGTTCGCCGCGCTGACACCTCCTAAAATGGACCAAGACGTTGGGTCAAGAGTGATCAAGTGCTTTTCCGAACACCCACGCGTTATACGCGAGGGGGCCGAAGCCGACGACTGGTAAACTTTTAGATTATACAAAAAATGGCCGCACAGGAGGCACCATAAACTTTTTTAGGTAAAAGTATAAAAAAAGCCCTAATATATCATAATATTGTTTTTACAATTTCAGTACACTTCACTCGAACATAATATCTTTCGAGCACTGACCCTCTATCAAGCGGGCACCCTCCAGGACATCTTCAAAATAATGTTCTGGCATGTGATGGTCCTTGCCCTGGGGTGGACTTTTTGCTGCAATATTGGTGGCCTTCATCTTTGCCCAGTACGTCTTGACGCGGGCAAGGGCCATTCATGCACCTTCTATGCACGTTGACCGCTTAACAACGTCGATATGCGGTACCGCATCCACAAGTCACCGCACCAAACCAAAATAACTATTGGGAATTGGCTCAGTCGGCCACAGCCGGATTACGACGTCCTTCATGGCAGATCCGGATAGCTTGTGGAGCTCGACCCAAATGGCCATCCTATCATTCAGCAATAGTGGACGCTTTGGCATGCTGAATTGCGACCAGAAAAGTTTTTCCGTCGCATGTCCTTCTTGCGCTTGGAAAAACTGCGTCGCATCGGAGTCACTCTTCGGCAAGTCCAGAAATGCGTCTGGAGAACTCCATATCTGATTAAGCGGGGCATACTTCGGATCACTGAACTTAGTTTGCAATAAGAAGGGCTTACCAGCTGCGATCTCCCCAGCTTGTCGGATCTCTTCCTGAGCCGGTCTAGACTCAGACCGTGCTTCTCTCGCCTCTTGTAAGGCCTTATCAAGGTCAGCCACTCTGGTTTTGTTATCTTTCTTGAGCATATCGCATCATACCCGTGGCATCCTTTAGCTAGAGTGCCATTTTAGATATTCTCTCTTCACACTGGCGCCTAGCAGCCTGTTCGGCCTTTAATTCAGTAGCTGCCTTTTCGGCAGCCGCATTGCTCATCCTGGCCTGCTCCTTGGCCCGGGCAAGCTCAGACCAAAGGGTCTCAACTACGGCGGCACTATCTGTAGTTATGCATATCTCAGTATACAATTCTCAGCATCATGCTCATATCATAGTACTTGCATATACTGAGTGCCCCAAAGACATACCTTGCGCGTCGTCGAGCCGCCTGTTAATAAGCATGATGTCATCATCCGCCACATCAATTTTCTTCTTCAGATATGCAATATCCGTAGCTTGGGCAGTCGCCACGGATGTAACATCCTGTGTTTCAATTAGTCAGATCATTTCCTGGGCATATCTTTCTTGATTCTCTGATCGCCTCCCTTTGGACGCCAACCAGAGTCTCAGGGGCTACTATCTATACACAGGAGCATTTTGCGTTTAGAACACAATCAGAAATATTACATTACGCACCTCGAAGCCTCTTAGCAAGCTCGTAAAGGCCTCATTCAATCCGCTTTTCGCGGACCTAACCCTCTCAGCCTCCGTACCCATCAAGGTACGATGTTCCTCTGAAATGGACACATGTCGCAATGTGTCCATCAATGTATCCGGTGCCTCTGGATCCGGAGCAGATCGCGCCGTCCCCCGGAAATCGGATAGTCCGGGGCCTTTATTGTTGCTCCCCTTAGGGGCCGCAAACTCCGGACCCTGGACGGCCAAAGTGTCGCTTCTGGGCCCGGCTTTCACTATCCCTTGCACCGCTTGCTGATCGGGAGAGATCCTCTGGGACGACACCTCAGCATCGTCTGCCATATCGGGCGGGAGATCTATGGGGGCGTCTCGCTCTCCATCATCTCCGGAAGAAGATCCCTCGAGGAGGAGTACTATTGAGGAAGGCTGCATGCTGGACTGCAAACATATATTTTAAATGTTACCCTTACAACCAAGAAAGAACGGGATATGTTTAAAGCGCCCTTGTTCGCTTACGATTCAGCTAAGGGCCTATCTTTACGGAGGGAGTACGTGTCAACGTCATCTTCTGAACCAGAACCCCCTGACAGGGATATCTTCCCTCGCTTAGAAGTCTTTATCTTCAAGTCTTCGGAGGCGGTTCTCTTCTTCCCATGAGGGGAAGGGATGTCAGTTTTTCCTTACCTTCCATCTTCGGAAGAGGGAGTTTCAATCTCCCCGGACAAGGTGCCTGGTGTGCCTCTAGAATGAGGGCCACCTTGGGCCGTCTTGCTCTCCTCGTGGTCTTCCCTCACCGGTACTAGATATGGTGCCGGAGCCAGCATCCTTGTTAACACCGGATCAGGTGGGTCTTCGGGAAGAGGGGCCGAACACCTAATTCTCTCTGCCTTCTTTATCCATCCCTGGCCGAGTATGATTTTCTCAGTATATTATGAGGAATTTGACTAAACTGTGTTTGGTAGTCGAGTGCTTACCGAGGTATCCGGATGACTGCAGTCAAGGCTGATATATTTTGTAGTGTCCGACCCCTGTTTTCGTGTCCCAAAGAATAATTTCCACATTCCTCTGAGCTTCGTGCCAGAGAAGTGCTGAAGGGTTCGTGGTCCTTCCTGATTGAACTCCCACATTCGGAGAGGCCGTCGCTGGCACGGTAAGTCCTGACAGACTAGCATTACTTGGATTACGTTGATAAGACTGGTGTCCTTTTCAATGAGGCTCCGAATGCGGCTTTGCAGCGTCTGCACTTCATCAACGGATCCCCAGTCCAGCCCCTTATTAATCCATGATGCAAGCTGTAACGGAGGGCCAGATCGGAACGCAGGTGTAGCTGCCCACCTAGTACCACGGGGTTCAGTGATGTAAAACCACTCCCGTTGCCACAGGTCGGAAGTTTCTATGAATGAGCCCTTTGGCCAAGTAGTATTGGCGAGTTTGCTCACCGCAGCACCACCGCACTCCGCCTATTTCCCGTCGACTACCTTTGGCTTCACATTGAAGGTCTTGAGCCATAAGCCGAAGTGTGGGGGAATGCGGAGGAAGGCCTCACACGTGATAATGAACGCTGAGACGTGAAGCAAGGAGTCCGGAGCTAGATCGTGAAAATCTAGCCCCGTAATAGAACATGAGACCTCGAACGAAGGGATGAAGAGCGAACCCTAGTCCCCAGAGAAAGTGGGAGATGAATACTAGCCTCTTGCCGGATCTGGGAGTAGGAATAACCTGCCCTTGAGCAGGAAGCCTGTGGAGGATTTTTGCAGTTAGATATCTTGCCTCCCGGAGCTTCGTGATATCCTCCTCTATGACAGAGGAAGCCACCCACCAACCTTTGAGGGCTTGGTCCAGACAAGACTAGGAAGCGCGAAGCAATTAACTCGAACCTTGGGTGCTGGAACTCGAGGTGGGAGATGTTGAGGGAAGGCTTGGCGTGAAGGGAAAAGGACGAGTCTCAACCCCTTTATAAAGGCGATGAATATCAAACGCCCCCTCCTAGGCCTTAAAACATGCCTATTTCCAAGGAATCATGCCAACGGAACGGTTGGGTTACCCACGCTCGTATCAATGAGAATCCCTCAATAAGGGGGCACGATCTCAGCTTTGAGAAGACGTGCCAATGGAACCGCATCTCGAAATATGGAGCGGCAGGCTAAAAAATGGTTTGAATAATGACCGAGCGATGGCGTGATGTCACGCTACAAAAAGTTGTCAGCAGATTGGACTCGTGAAATATTGCACTCTCTACGGTCGTGTGTGGAATTTTTTTTTGCAGAGCCGGACACGTTTCTTGTGTTCGAGTACTATTTTGGAGTATTCGGAGGAGAAACACGCCTTGCAATGCTGAAGACAATCAGCGCACCGGACACCTCGTCATTGAAGCCTGGTTCAGGGGCTACTCAGGGAGTCATGGATTAAGGGGTCGCCGGACGGCCGAACTATGAGACATGGGCTAGACTGTTGGGCTATGAAGATACAAGACAGAAGACTTCCTCCCTTGTCCGGATGGGACTCTCCTTGGCGTGGAAGGCAAGCTTGGGGTTCAGATATGTAGATTCATTTCTCTGTAACCGACTTTGTACAACCCTAGTCCATTCCGGTGTCTATATAAACTGGAGGGTTCAGTCCATAGAAGCAATCATAATCATATAGGCTAGACTCCTAGGATTTTAGCCATTACGATCTCGTGGTAGATCAAATCTTGTAATACTCATATTCATCAAGTCAAGCAAGAAGTAGGGTATTACCTCCATAGAGAGGTCCCGAACCTGGGTAAACATCATGTCCCCCATCTCCTATTACCCTCGACCTTAGACGCACAGTTCGGGACCCCCTACCCGAGATCCACCGGTTTTGACACCGACAGTGCCCCCTTTCCTACTCCCTATCCCTGTCCTTCCTCCCCCCTCTCTTCCTTGTAGAGGAATCCTACTAGGACTAGGAAGTCCTAGTAGGACTCCCTCTCCTTGGCGCACCCCCTAGGGCCGGCCGGCCTCCTCCTCTCCTCCTTTATATACGGGGGAAGGGGCACCCTAGAACACACCAAGTTTTGCCTTAGCCATGTGCGGTGCCCCCTCCCCTCCACAGTTACACACCTCGATCATATCGCCGTAGTGCTTAGGCGAAGCCCTACGCCAGTAACATCATCATCACCGTCACCACGCCGTCGTGCTGACGGAAATCACCCTCGTCCTCAACTGGACCAAGAGCACGAGGGACGTCATCGGTCTAAACGTGTGCTGAACACGGAGGTGCCGTACGTTCGGTACTTGGATTGGTTAGATTGGGTAGACGTTCGACTACATCAACCTCCTTAACTAAATGCTTCCACTTTCGGTCTACGAGGGTACGTGGACACACTCTCCCCTCTCGTTGCTATGCATATCCAAGATAGATCTTGCGTGATAATTAGAATATTTTTTTTGAAATTACTGCTGAGGGAGTCCTGGACTAGGGGGTGTCCGGACAGCCGAACTATCATCGTCAGCCGGACTCCAAGACTATGAAGATACAAGATTGAAGACTTCATCCCGTGTCCGGATGGGACTTTCCTTGGCGTGGAAGGCAAGCTTGGCGATACGGATATGTAGATCTCCTACCATTGTAACCGACTCTGTGTAACCCTAGCCCTCTCCGGTGTCTATATAAAACGGAGGGTTTTGGTCCGTAGGACAACACAACCATTACAACAATCATACCATAGGCTAGCTTCTAGGGTTTAGCCTCCTTGATCTCGTGGTAGATCCACTCTTGTACTACCCATATCATCAATATCAATCAAGTAGGAGTAGGGTTTTACCTCCATCGAGAGGGCCCGAACCTGGGTAAAAATATCGTGTCCCTTGTCTCCTATTACCATCCGCCTAGACGCACAGTTCGGGACCCCCTACCCGAGATCCGCCGGTTTTCAAACCGACATTGGTGCTTTCATTGAGAGTTCCTCTGTGTCATCACCGATAGGCTTGATGGCTTCTTCAATCAACAACAACGCCGTCCAGGGTGAGACTTTTCTCCCCGGACAGATCTTCGTGTTCGGTGGCTTTGCACTGCGGGCCAATTCACTTGACCATCTGGAGCAGATCGAAAGCTACGCCCCTGGCCATCAGGTCAGGTTTGGAAGCCTAAACTTCACAGCCGACATCCGCGGAGACTTGATCTTCGACGGATTCAAGACCCGGCCGAGCGTGCCGCGCTGTCACGATGGGCATGATTTAGCTCTGCCGCCGGACAGTGCCATGGAGGCCGCACACGAGTCCGCTCTGACCCATAGTTCGGAGCAGACCGCGCAAATCGAGGACAGGTGGCTGGACACCGCCTCGGAAGCCGCAACTTCTACGGCGATGGAGCCGAATACTGACCTTGTCCTTTATAAAGCTTGCGACTCCGAGGCGCCGGACTCCTTGCCGGACTCCGAACCTCCTACGCCCCTGCCAACCGAATCCGATTGGGCGCCGATCATGGAGTTCACCGCCGCGGACATCTTTCAGCACACACCCTTTGGCGACATCCTAAATTCGCTAAAGCATCTCTCGTTATCAGGAGAGTCCTGGCCGGACTATGGCCAGGATGGTTGGGGTACGGACGACGAAGAAATTCAGAGCCCACCCACCACCCACTTTGTAGCCACTGTCGACGATCTAACCGACATGCTAGACTACGACTCCGAAGACATCGACGGTATGGACGACGATGCCGGAGACGATCAAGAACCAGCGCCTACAGGGCACTGGAAAACCACCTCGTCATACGACATATACATGGTGGTCACCCCAAAGGATGGGGACGGCGAAGAAGCAGCGAAGACAGATTCTTCTAAGAAACAGCCCAAGCGCCGACGTCAGCGGTGCCACTCTAAATCTCGCCACAATAAGAATGGAGATTCCGGCACCGGGGACAATAACACCCCAGAGAGTGCCGAAGACAACCCCCTCCAGCAAGATTCAGCACAGGAGGACGGGGAAGCCAGCCCTCGAGAGAGAGCGGCAGACAAGGAGGATGAAAACTACATGCCTCCCTCCGGAGACGAGGCAAGCCTTAACGACGACGAATTCGTCGTGCCAGAGGATCCCGTCGAACAAGAGCGTTTTAAACGCAGGCTTATCGCCACGGCAAATAGCCTAAAGAAAAAGCAGCAACAGCTTCAAGCTGATCAAGACCTGCTGGCCGACAGATGGACCGAGGTCCTCGCGGCCGAAGATTACGAACTCGAACGCCCCTCGAAGATCTACCCAAAACGCAAGTTGCTCCCCCGACTAGAGGAGGAAGCATACAAACCTTCATCACCAGCGCACAATACGGCAGACCGACCACCCCGTGGTCACGATAGAGAGGCATCTAGGCCCTCCATCAGGACCGTACCCCGGCACCGCTTGAGAAGTACGAAGCCACAAGGGAATGCGCCGGACTTGCGGGATATATTGGAGGACAAGGCAAGACAATCCAGATCTATCTACGGATCACGTGGGCGCCCCACGACCCACGACGACTACCGTCGCGCCGGATACAGCAACTCCGGCCGGGCCGAACACAGCAGACAATGCTCTCTGGAGCTATGTCGTGATATCGCTCAATATAGAGGCGCCGCACACCCACTATGCTTCACAGACGAAGTAATGGATCATCAAATCCCTGAAGGATTTAAATCCGTGAACATCGATTCCTACGATGGCACAATAGACCCCGCGGTTTGGATTGAAGATTACCTCCTTCATATCCATATGGCCCGCGGCGACGATCTCCACGCCATCAAGTATCTCCCACTCAAGCTTAAAGGACCAGCTCGGCATTGGCTTAACAGCTTGCCCGCAGAGTCAATTGGGTGTTGGGAGGACCTGGAAGCCGCATTCCTCGACAACTTCCAGGGCACATATGTGCGACCACCAGACGCCGATGACCTAAGCCACATAATTCAGCAGCCAGACGAATCGGCCAGACAGTTCTGGACAAGGTTCTTAACAAAGAAAAATCAAATTGTCGACTGTCCGGATGCAGAGGCCCTCACAGCCTTCAAACATAACATCCGCGACGAGTGGCTGGCCCGGCACCTAGGATAGGAAAAGCCGAAATCCATGGCAGCCCTCACATCACTCATGACCCGCTTCTGTGCGGGAGAGGACAGCTGGCTAGCTCGCAGCAACAACCTCAGCAAAAATGCTGGCAGTCCGGATACTAAGGACCACAATGGCAGGTTGCATCGAAACAAAAACAAACGCCGCGTTAACGGCGATAACAATGATGATACGGCAGTCAACGCCGGATTCAGAGGCTCTAAACCCGGTCAACGGAAGAAGCCATTCAAAAGAACTACTCTGGGTCCGTCCAATTTGGACCGAATACTCGACCGCTCTTGCCAGATACATGGCACCCCCGAAAAGCCAGCTAATCACACCAACAGAGATTGTTGGGTATTCAAGCAGGCAGGCAAGTTAATTGCCGAAAACAATGACAAGGGGCTGCACAGCGACGACGAGGAAGAGACTCGGCCGCCGAAGAGTAGAGGACAGAAGGGTTTCCCCCCACAAGTGCGGACGGTAAACATGATATACGCAACCCATATACCCAAGAGGGAGCGGAAGCGTGCACTCAGGGACGTATATGCGATGGAGCCAGTCACCCCGAAGTTCAATCCATGGTCCTCTTGTCCGATCACTTTCGATCGAAGAGACCACCCGACTAGTATCCGCCATGGCGGATTCGCCGCATTGGTTTTAGACCCAATCGTCGATGAATTTCACCTCACTAGAGTCCTGATGGACGGCGGCAGCAGCCTGAACCTGCTTTATCAGGATACAGTGCGTGAGATGGGCATAGACCCCTCAAGGATTAAACCTACAAAGACGACCTTCAAAGGCGTCATACCAGGTGTTGAGGCCAATTGTACAGGCTCAGTCACACTGGAAGTGGTCTTCGGATCCCTGGATAATTTCTGAAGCGAGGAATTTATCTTCGACATAGTCCCGTTCCGCAGTGGCTATCACGCTCTGCTCGGACGAACCACATTTGCAAAATTCAACGCGGTACCGCATTATGCATACCTTAAGCTGAAGATGCCAGGCCCTCGTGGAGTCATCACAGTCAACGGAAATACTGAACGCTCCCTCCGAACGGAGGAACACACAGCGGCTCTCGTAGCAGAAGTACAGAGCAGCCTTTTAAGGCAATTTTCTAGTCCGGCCGTTAAACAACCGGACATGGCCAAACGCGCCCGGAGTAACGTCAATGAATACCACCTGGTACGTTCCGAGCACGCGTAGCAATGCGGCCCCAACCCCAGCCCTCGCATGATTGCACGACCAGCTCTTCGCGTACATCATTACGCTCTGGAGATACCATGGGCATAGGGGGAGGGCCACGACCACGACAGGCCCAGAGTGCGGCTTAACCACACCAGGGGCTCCCAAGTGTGTGACTCTTTTTCTTCTTTTTTATTTTTTATTTTTCCACAGGACTCCGTTCACCAGAGGCCTTGTCCGGCAGTAGATCTGCCGAACTCACGACGCAACAGCCAGGGAGGGACAAAGGCTACGACGAAAACTCAGGTGGTCTCCTTTATGAGCATTAAATTTGTTAAATACCCCAGTCCGCAGCCCACCACTGGAGGGGGACATGTTTAAAATAGTCCAATCCCTTGCTTTCTGCACTATTTGTATCGTTCTCCACTCATGGCAGAATCTCTTGAATAAACAATGCATAACTTTTTGTTTATAATTGCATTTCCTTTTTACATATATGTTTATTCTTGACATCTTGAACCCGTACATTTTGGTACGGCCGAATACACCAGGGGCTTGTGTTTCCCGCATTATGGTGTGATAAGTCTGAACACTTTCACAAGTGCGGCACCCCGAACTTATAGCGTTATATGCATCGGCTCCGAATCATGTCTTGGGTCAATAGTTGGGTTTGCCCGGCTCCCATGTTTTGGTACCTTACGTTCTATTCCGTCGGCTAAGGTAGCACTGGGAGAACCACTGCGATTGCGCCCCGGTTGAGCTGCGCGAGCGCCTCAGTGGAGAAAGCTAAAACTGACTGTCATGATAAGGCGAGAGCTGGTCGCTGTTCGAGAGGTCTTTTCGAGTCCCTAAAGCTTTAGCCGCTTCGAGCGAGGAACCGGCTGTGTCCGGCCAAGGCGTGGATAGCGCCCCGAAGTCGGTCTTCCGAATACTAGGGGCTTCGCCGAAATTTAAAATTGTAGAATTCTATGGCTAAGTGAGAGTGTTCAAGCATTATAAGTCCGGTTGCCTTGTTCGTTGTGTTGAGCGCCTCCCTAGATGGACCCAAAAATGGGAACAAGAGTGCTCAAGTTTATCCCGAACACCCCAGCACTCGTGGCATGGGGGCTGAAGCCGACGACTTGCCATCTCTCAGATTTAATAAACGGCCGCACAGAAGGTAATATTTTAAATCAATAAGCGTTGCTTAGCGCATACGAACAAAGTTTTCAGCGCACAGGATAACACATTGCGAGTTTACTCAATAATTACATCTTTGGGACACTCATCCGCAATCTTGCGGGCTCCCTTCAGGACACTCTTATAGTACATCTCGGGCGTACGATACTCCTTGCCCGCTGGCGGCGCGTCCGTGATAAGCCTCTCCGCATCCAGCCTGCCCCAATGCACCTTTGCGCGGGCAAGGGCCCGACGGGCACCTTCAATGCAGGCAGAGCGCTTGATGACTTCCACCCAGGGGCACACATCCACCAGCCGCCGCACGAGGCCGAAGTAGCTCCCAGGCATGGCCTCTCTAGGCCACAGCCGGACTATGAGGCCCTTCATGGCCTGCTCGGCTACCTTGTGGAGCTCGACCAGCTGCTTCAGCTGGTCGCTAGGGGGCACCGGATGTCCGGCCTCAGCGTACTGAGACCAGAAGACAGATCTCCGTTGAGCTCCCCTCCTCGGCCCGGTAGAATGCGGCGGCATCGGACACGCTGCGAGGCAGATCTACAAACGCCCCTGGAGAGCTCCGAATTCGGGTAAGTAACAGGTAATTTACATTCACATGCTTGCTTTGCATGAAAAATGCCTTACCCGCCGCTATTTTCTTCACCGCCTCAATCTCCTGGAGGGCCTTATGGGCCTCGGCCTTAGCGGCTTTGGCACTTTCAAGAGCCGAGGCAAGCTCGGACTCTCGAGTCTTCGAGTTGAGCTCCAAAATCTCATGCTTTTCCATGAGAGCCTGGAGCTCTTGCCGCACCTCCGCCACCCGCGCCTCCTGCTTCTCTCGCTCCGCTCATTCCGCGGCCGCAGACACGGCCTCCTTCAGGGTCGCCACCTTGTTCGTGGCCCCTGCAGTACCAATGTTATCCTTGTTATTTCTATTGCAACAAAAATCCTTTTCTGTAAGGTACAAATTTAAAAGTGGTGTTACTCACCTTCTTTGTCCTTGAGCTGCTTCTTCGCAAGGCCGATGAGGGAGTCCTGGACTAGGGGGTGTCCGGACAGCCGGACTATCATCGTCCGCCGGACTCCAAGACTACGAAGATACAAGATTGAGGACTCCGTCCCGTGTCCGGATGGGACTTTCCTTGGCGTGGAAGGCAAGCTTGGCGATACGGATATGTAGATCTCCTACTATTGTAACCGACTATGTGTAACCCTAGCCTCCTCCGGTGTCTATATAAACCGGAGGGCATTAGTCCGTAAGAGACAACATACATTACAACAATCATACCATAGGCTAGCTTCTAGGGTTTAGCCTCCTTGATCTCGTGGTAGATCCACTCTTGTACTACCCATATCATCAATATTAATCAAGCAGGACGTAGGGTTTTACCTCCATCGAGAGGGCCCGAACCTGGGTAAAACATCGTGTCCCTCGTCTCCTGTTACCATCCGCCTAGACGCACAGTTCGGGACCCCCTACCCGAGATCCGCCGGTTTTGATACCGACATTGGTGCTTTCATTGAGAGTTCCTCTGTGTCGTCACCGATAGGCTTGATGGCATCTTCGACCAACAACCCTGTCCAGGGTGAGACTTTTCTCACCGGACAGATCTTCGTATTCGGCGGCTTTGCACTGCGGGCTAATTCACTTGGCCATCTGGAGTAGATCAAAAGCTACGCCCCTGGTCGTCAGGTCAGATTCGGAAGCCTAAACTTCACGGCCGATGTCCGCGGAGACTTGATCTTCGACGGACTCGAGCCACAGCCAAGCGCGCCGCACTGTGACGACGGGCATGATCTAGCTCTGCCACCGAACAGTGCCTTGGTGGCCGCACACGGATTCGCTTTGGCCATTAGTCCGGAGCCAATTGCCCAGATCGGGGGCCGGTGGATAGACGCCGCCCTGGGGGCTTCAACATCCACGGCGATGGAGCCGAACACTAATCTTGTCCCCTGGGAAAATCGTGATTCCGAGGCGCCGGACTCCTTGCCGGACTCCGAACCTCCCGCGCCCCTACCAATCGATTCGGATTGGGCGCCGGTTATGGAATTCACCGCCGCGGACATCTTCCAATACTCGCCTTTTGGCGATATCCTGAATTCACTAAAGCATCTCTCGTTATCAGGAGAGTCCTGGCCGGACTATGGCCAGGATGGTTGGGGTACGGACGACGAAGAAATTCAGAGCCCACCCACCACCTACTTTGTAGCCACTGTCGACGATCTAACCGACATGCTAGATTACGACTCCGACGACATCGACGCTATGGACGACGATGCCGGAGACGAACAGGAACCAGCACCTACAGGGCACTGGAAGACCACCTCGTCATACGACATATATATGGTGAACACCCCAAAAGACGGGGACGGCGAAGAAGCAGCGGAGGCAGACTCTTTAAAGAAGCAGCCCAAACGCCGGCGTCAGCGGCGCCGCTCTAAATCCCGCCACAGCAAGAATGGAGATTCCGGCACAGGAGATAATAATACTCCAGAGAGTGCCGAAGACAATCCCCTCCAGCAAGACTCAGCGCAGGAGGATGCAGAAGCAAGCCCTCATGAGAGGGCGGCAGACGAAGAGGTTGAGGATCATAACTATATGCCTCCCTCCGAAGACGAAAAAAGCCTCAACGATGATGAATTCGTCGTGCCTGAGGATCCCGTCGAACAAGAGCGCTTCAAGCGCAGGCTTATCGCCACAGCAAACAGCCTAAAGAAAAAGCAGCAACAGCTTCAAGCTGATCAGGACCTGCGGGCCGATCGATGGACCGAGGTCCTCGCGGCCGAAGAGTATAAACTCGAACGCCCCTCCAAAAGCTACCCAAGACGAAAGCTGCTCTCCCGATTAGAGGAGGAAGCATACATACCTCCATCACCAGCGCACGATATGGCTGACCGACCACCCCGTGGTCGTGACAGAGAGGCATCTAGGCCCCCAGCCAAGACCGTACCCCGGCATCGCTCCAAAAGTACGAAGCCAAGAGGGAACGCGCCGGACTTGCGAAACATATTGGAGGACAAAGCAAGACAATCCAGATCCATCTACAGATCACGTGGGCACCCCACGACCCACGACGAATACCGTCGCGCCGGATACAATAACCCCGGCCGGGCCGAACACAGCAGACAGCGCTCTCTCGAGTTGCGTCGCGATATTGCTCAATATAGAGGCGCCGCACACCCGCTATGCTTCACTGACGAAGTAATGGATCATCAAATCCCCGAAGGGTTTAAACCCGTAAACATTGAATCCAACGATGGCACAACAGACCCCGCGGTTTGGATAGAAGATTATCTTCTCCACATTCATATGGCCCGCGGCGACGATCTCCACGCCATCAAGTATCTCCCACTCAAGCTTAAAGGACCAGCTCGGCATTGGCTTAACAGCTTGCCCACAGAGTCAATTGGGTGTTGGGAAGACCTGGAGGCCGCATTCCTTGATAACTTCCAAGGAACGTATGTGCGACCACCAGACGCCGATGACCTAAGCCACATCATTCAGCAGCCAGACGAATCGGCCAGACAATTCTGGACACGGTTCTTGACAAATAAAAACCAAATCGTCGACTGTCCGGATGCAGAGGCCCTTGCAGCCTTCAAACATAACATCCGGGACGAATGGCTAGCCCGGCACCTGGGGCAGGAAAAGCCGAAATCCATGGCAGCCCTCACATCGTTAATGACCCGCTTTTGCGCGGGAGAGGACAGCTGGCTAGCTCGCAGCAACAATCTCCGTAAAAATTCTGGCAGTCCGGATACTAAGGACAACAACGGCAGGTCACGTCGAAACAAAAACAAACGCCGCATTAACGGCAACGATAAGGAGGATACGGCAGTCAACGCCGGATTCCGAGGCTCTAAACCCGGTCAGTGGAAGAAGCCATTCAAAAGAACCACTCCGGGTCCGTCCAATCTGGACCGAATACTCGACCGCTTAAGCCAGATACATGGCACCTCTGAAAAGCCAGCTAACCACACTAATAGAGATTGCTGGGTGTTCAAGCAGGCCGGTAAGTTAATTGCCGAAAACAATGACAAGGGGCTAAACAGCGACGACGAGGAAGAGACCCGACCGCCGAATAGTAGAGGACAGAAGGGTTTTCCCCCACAAGTGCGGATGGTGAATATGATATACGCGACCCATATACCCAAGAGGGAGAGGAAACGCGCACTAAGGGACGTCTATGCGATGGAGCCAGTCGCCCCAAAGTTCAATCCATGGTCCTCTTGTCCGATCACTTTCGATCGAAGAGACCATCCGACCAGCATACGCCATGGCGGATTCGCCGCATTGGTTTTAGACCCAATCGTCGATGGATTTCACCTCACGAGAGTCCTGATGGACGGCGGCAGCAGCTTGAACCTGCTTTATCAGGATACAGTGCGCAAAATGGGCATAGACCCCTCAAGGATTAAACCTACAAAGACAACCTTTAAAGGTGTCATACCTGGAGTGGAAGCCAACTGTACAGGCTCAGTCACACTGGAAGTGGTCTTCGGATCCCCGGATAATTTCCAGAGCGAAGAGTTAATCTTCGACATAGTCCCGTTTCGCAGCGGCTATCACGCTCTGCTCGGACGAACCGCGTTTACAAAATTCAACGTGGTGCCGCATTATGCATACCTAAAGCTCAAGATGCCAGGCCCTCGCAGAGTCATCACGGTCAATGGGAATACGGAACGCTCCCTCCGAACGGAGGAACATACAGCGGCTCTCGCGGTAGAAGTACAGAGCAGCCTTTTAAGGAAATTCTTGAGTCCGGCCGCTAAATGGCCGGAGACAGCAAAACGCGCCCGGAGCAATGCTAACCAAGACCACCTGGCGCGATCAGAGCACGCGTAGCAATGCGGCCCCAACCCTCGCCCGCGCATGATCATAAGAATAACACTCCGCGTACATCATTACGCTTTGGAGATACCATGGGCACAGGGGAAGGGGCACAATCGCAACAGACCCAGAGTGCGGTTCGACCACACCGGGGGCTCGCAAGTGTGCCCCCCTTTTTTCTTTATTTTTTATTTCCCTTCTTTGTGTACACAGGACTCCGTTAACCAGAGGCCTTGTCCGGCGATGAACCTGCCGAACTCATGATACAAGAGTCAGGGACGAAAGAAGGCTGCGACGAACACTCAGGTGGTCTCAATTACGAGCATTAAATTCGATTATATACACCAAGTCCGCAGCTCACCCCTGAAGGGGGACATGTTTACCTAGTCCAAATCCCTTGCTTACCGCACTATTTGTATCAGTCCGCACTCATAGCAGATTTCCTTTAATAAATAATGCAGCACTTTTCGACTGCAATTACATAACCTTTTTATATATATGTTCATTACATGACATCTTGCACCCGTATATTTTGGTACGGCCGAATACGCCAGGGGCTTCTGTTCCCCAAATTATGGTGTGATAAAGTCCGAACACTTTCATAAGTGCGGCACCCCGAACTTATAGCATTATATGAATCGGCTCCGAATCATGTCTTGGGTCAATAGTTGGGTTTGCCCGGCTCCCACGTTTTGGTGCCTTACGTTCCGTTCTGTCGGCTAAGGTGGCACTGGGAGAACCACTGCGATTGCGCCCTGGTTGAGCCGGGCGAGCTCAGTGGAGAAAGCTAAAACTGACTGGCATGATAAGGTGAGAGACTGGTCACTGTTTGAGAGGTTTTTTCGGGTCCTTAAAGACTCACGCCGCTTCGAGCGAAGTTTCGGACAATGTCCGACGAAGGCGTGGATAGCGCCCCGAATTCGGTCTTCCGAATACCAGGGGCTTCGCCGAAATTTAAAATTATAGAATTCTATGGCTAAGTGAGAGTGTTCAAGCATTATAAGTCCGGTTGCCTTGTTCGTTGTGTTGAGCGCCTCCCTCGATGGACCCAACAATGGGAACAAGAGTGCTCAAGTTTATCCCGAACACCCCAGCACTCGTGGCTTGGGGGCTGAAGCCAACGACTTGCCATCTCTCAGATTTTATAAACGGCCGCACAGAAGGTAATATTTTAAATTAAACAAGCGTTTCTTAACGCGCACATGAACAAAGTTTTAGCGCGCAGGATAATACATAGCAAATTCACTCAAAGATTACATTTCTGGGGCACTCATCCGCAATATTTCGGGCTCCCTTCAGGACAGTTTTATAATACATTTCGGGCATGCGATACTCCTTGCCCGACGGCGGTGGGTCCGTGAGAAGCTTCTCCGCATACAACCTGCCCCATTGCACCTTTGTGCGGGCGAGGGCCCAGCGAGCGCCTTAAATATAGGCGGAGCGCTTGATGACATCCACCCAGGGGCATGCATCCACCAGCTGCCACACGAGGCCAAAGTAGCTCCCAGGCATGGCCTGTCCAGGCCATAGCCGGACTATAAGGCCCTTCATGGCCTCTTCAGCTACCTTGTGGAGTTCGACCAGCTGCTTCAGCTGGTCGCTTGGGGGCACCGGGTGTCCGGCCTCAGCATACTGAGACTAGAAGACTTTTTCCGTCGAGGTCCCCTCCTCACCACGATAGAATGCGGCCGCATCGGACACACTACGCGGCAGATCTGCAAACGCCCCTGGAGAGCTCCGAATGCGGGTAAGTGTCAGGTATTTTACATTAACATGCTTGCTTTGCATGAAAAATGCCTTACCCGCCGCTATTTTCTTTATATCTTCAACCTCCTGAAGGGCCTTATGGGCCTCGGCCTTGGCGGACTTGGCACTTTCGAGAGCCGAGGCAAGCTCGGACTCTCGAGTCTTGGAGTCACGCTCCAAACTCTCATGCTTTTCCATGAGAGCCTGGAGCTCTTGCCGAACTTCCGCCACCTGTGCCTCCTGCTTTTCTCGCTCTGCCCGTTCCGCGGCCGCACTGTGTTCGGCCGCGGACACAGCATCCTTCAGGGCTGCCACCTCGTTAGTGGCCCCTGCAGTACACAAATTATCCTTGTTAATTTTATTGCAACCAAAATCCTTTTCTGTAAGGTACCTATTCAAAGTGGTGTTACTCACCTTCTTTGTCCTCGAGCTGCTTCTTCGCATGGCCGAGCTCTTGCTCGGACCGCTCGAGATCCTGCTTTAGCACATCGACCTCCGCCGTTAATGCGGCAGAGGCCAGCAGCGCAGCCTGCAAACCCATATTGACATATTTTTAGCAACCCTGCGCATATCTTGTTAGATCCTCAGTCCGGCTTTTCTTTCCGAACACTGAACTGAGCATCAGGGGCTACTGTCTATGCAGTATTACATTACATAAATTTAACTTCTTACCTCAAAGCCTGTTAAAAGGCTGCTGCAGGCTTCGGTCAGCCCGCTTTTGGCGAGCTGAACCTTTTGAATCACCGCACTCATGATAGTGCGGTGTTCTTCCTCGATGGAAGCGCCTTTAAGCGCCTCCAACAAGTTATCCGGCGCCTCCGGTTGGACGGAGGCCGCCGGTGTCACGGCCTTGCCCTTCTTTCGAAGGGACCGCTTGCCGGACTCTGGAACCACTGCAGGTTCCGATGTAGAGTCCGGCGCAAAGTCCGGGAGGCTGCCTGACGGCGCCTCCGGAGCCTCCTCTTGATGGGTCCCTCTCTGGGATCCCACCTCGGCGTCCTCGTTGGCGCGTGGGGTAGAGGCAGTCGGAAGTGAATTCACATCCGACGAGGCCAAGGACCCGCTTGATGAAGCGGGGAGATCATCATCGGCCGGACTACGAACAGAACGCGGCGTTAGAAGGACACTACGCGACATAAAATATATTGCATATCAAGGATCCGGATACTTACGATCTCGCCGGACGCCTGGCCCTTGGAGGCCACTCATCCTCGCCAACGCTGGTGTTAGCGAAACTATCCGAGGGGATTATTCTCCCCCTCTTGGACCCTTCGGCCTCCCCTATTGGGGAAGCCTTCCTCTTCTTCTCTCCCTCCTCCGGGAGAGAGTACTCCTCCTCCTCCACGTCTTCGGGGGAGGAGTCTGCCTCGTCGTCGGACACCTGATTGCGGGAGCTCTTTCGAGTCCCCGCGGCCACCTTCTTGGCCTTCTTCTCCGGCACCACGTGCGGTGCCGGAACCAGCAGCCCAGCTAAGCGGGCGTCCACTGCATCTTCTGGCATGGGAGCCGGGCTGATAAGCTGCCTGGCCTTCTCCATCCATTCCTGTCAAAGGAAAGGAAGGGATGAAACCCTCTTATAATCAAATCGATTACTACAAAGTGTCCCGTAATGGGGTTGAATCACTTACCTCGTCAGTTGGATGCTGCGAGCTGAATCCGCGATCTTCCGTCGCGGATACGGGAGCTTCGGCGCCCTTAAACAGCACCCTCCAGGCGCCTTCGTATGTCGTATCGAAGAGCCCGCTCAGCGCCTGGTGCTGTTCCGGATTGAACTCCCACAGATTGAATGCCCGTTCTTGGCATGGGAGAATCCGGCGGATGAGTATGACTTGGACCACGTCGACGAGCCTGAGCTTATTGCTCACCAGATTCTGAATGCAGGCTCGGAGTCCAGTCACCTCCTTCGGATCGCCCCACAGCAAGCCCTTCTCTTTCTAGGAGGTGAGCTGCGTGGGGACGCCAGATCTAAACTCGGGGGCCGCCGCCCATGTGGGCTTGCGCGGCTCGGTGATGTAGAACCACCCCGATTGCCACCCCTTGACGGAGTCCACAAAGGCCCCTTCGAGCCAAAGGACGTTGGGTAATTTACCCAACACGGCGCCTCCGCATTCCTCTTGCGTGCCCTTCACAACCTTCGGCTTGACGTTGAAGGTCTTGAGCCACAGGCCGAAGTGGGGCCGGATGCAGAGGAAGGCCTCACACACGACGATGAATGCCGAGATGTTGAGGATGAAGTTCGGCGCCAGATCGTGGAAATCCAGGCCGTAATAGAACATGAGCCCCCGGACGAATGGATGGAGCGGAAAGCCCAGTCCGCAGAGGAAGTGGGGAAGGAAGACGACCCTCTCGTGAGGCCCAGGGGTAGGGAGGAGCTGCCCCTCGTTGGGCAGCCGATGCGCGATATCGCCGGAGAGGTATCCAGCGTTGTGCAGCTTGGTGATGTGCTCCTCCTTAACGGTGGAGGCCAACCACTTGCCTCCCCCTCCGGACATATTCGGAGAAGGTCGAGGCGAGATGCGCGAGCTTGGGCGTTGGAGCTTGAGTGCGCGGAGATGTATAAGCAAAGGAGGAAGAAGGCGTAGGTGAGAAGGTAAATCCTTATCCCTTATATATAGGCGGACGAAACTGTGCGTCCCCCACCGGCCTGGTAAAACTCGCTTATCTCCCAAGCGCCACCATCAATGGCGCGGTTGGGTCACCCACATCCGTATTGATGAGAATCCCGGAATAAGGGGAACACGATCTCTGCTTCGACGAGACGTGCCAAGGAAACCGCTTCACTAAACGTGCTAAGGCGGTATAGTAAAAGATGATTCAAACAGTGGCTTAGTAGCGGTGTGATGTCACGCCGCATAATACGTCAGCGGATTGAACTAAGTGTACATTTTATTCTCTCTACGGTGGAATGTGGAATTTATTTTGCAGAGCCGGACACTATCCTGGTGTTCACGATCTTCTCTGGATTATTCAAGGGAGGAACCCGCCTTGCAATGCCGAACATTATGCGCGCCGGACTTATCGTCATTGAAGCCTGGTTCAGGGGCTACTGAGGGAGTCCTGGACTAGGGGGTGTCCGGACAGCCGGACTATCATCGTCCGCCGGACTCCAAGACTACGAAGATACAAGATTGAAGACTCCGTCCCGTGTCTGGATGGGACTTTCCTTGGCGTGGAAGGAAAGCTTGGCGATACGGATATGTAGATCTCCTACTATTGTAACCGACTCTGTGTAACCCTAGCCTCCTCCGGTGTCTATATAAACCGGAGGGCATTAGTCCGTAAGAGACAACATACATTACAACAATCATACCATAGGCTTGCTTCTAGGGTTTAGCCTCCTTGATCTCGTGGTAGATCCACTCTTGTACTACCCATATCATCAATATTAATCAAGCAGGACGTAGGGTTTTACCTCCATCGAGAGGGCCCGAACCTGGGTAAAACATCGTGTCCCTCGTCTCCTGTTACCATCCGCCTAGACGCACAGTTCGGGACCCCCTACCCGAGATCCGCTGGTTTTGACACTGACAGCCGAGCTCTTGCTCGGACCGCTCGAGGTCCTTCTTCAAAGCACCGACCTCCGCAGTCAGTGCGGCAGAGGTCAGCAGCGCAGCCTGCAAACCCATATTGACATAATTTTTAGCACTCCTGCGTATATCTTTTTTAAGATCCTCAATCCGGTTTTTCTTTCCGAACACCGAACCGAGCATCAGGGGCTACTGTCTATGCGGTATTACATTACATATTTTAAACTTCTTACCTCAAAGCCTGTTAGAAGGCTGCTACAGGCTTCGGTCAGCCCGCTCTTGGCGAGCTGAACTTTCTGAATCACCGCACTCATGATAGTGCGGTGTTCTTCCTTGATGGAAGCGCCGTTAAGCGCCTCCAACAAGTTGTCCGGCGCCTCCGGTTGGACGGAGGCTGCCGGCATCACGGTCTTGCCCTTCTTACGAAGGGGCCGCCTACCGGACTCCGGAACCACTACGGGTTCCGACATGGAGTCCGGCGCAAAGTCCGGGAGGCTGCCTTGCGGCACCTCCGGAGCCTTCTCCTGATGGGTCCCCTCCTGGGATCCCACCTCGGCGTTGTCAGCATCACGAGGGGTGGAGGCGGTCGGAATAGAATCCACGTCCGACGGAGCCAAGGACCCGCTCGATGAAGCGGGAAGATCATCATCGGCCGGACTACAGGCAGTGTGCGGCATTAGAAGGACACTATGTGACACAAAAGAGAAATTATAAATCATTCAGGAATCCGGATACTTACGATCTTGCCGGAGGCCTGTCCCTTGAGGGCCACTCTTCGTCGCCAACATTGGCATTGGCGGAGCTGTCCGGGAGAAGGGTCCTTCCCCTCTTGGACCCTTCGGCCTCCCCTGTTGGGGAAGCCTTCCTCTTCCTCTCTCCCCCCTCTTGGGGAGAGTCTTCTTTCTCCTCCTCGTATTCAGGGGAGGAGTCCGCCTCGGAGCCATCGGACGATGAGTCTGATATCACCTGGCGCCAGGAACTTCTTCGAGTTCCCGTGGCCTTCTTCTTGGCCTTCTTCTCCGGCACCACATAAAGTGCCGGGACCAGCAGCCCCATTAAACGGGCGTCCGGTGGGTCTTCGGGAAGGGGAGCTGGATAGTCTACCTATCCGGACGTCCTCTGCCAGTCCTGTCAAAGGCATTGGGAGTTTTAAATCCCACATAGAGTCAAACTATGAAAGAAAATAAGTGTCCCATAGAGGATAACAAAGCTTACCTCGCCGGCCGGGCGCTTGGTGTTGAATCCGCGGTCTTCCGTCGCGGATGCGGGGGCTTCACCGCCCTTGAACAGCACCCTCCAGGCAGCTTCGTACATTGTGTCAAAGTGCCCGCTCAATGTCTGGTGCTGTGCCGGATCGAACTCCCACAAATTGAAGGCCCGCTGTTGGCAGGGGAGAATCCGGCGGACGAGCATGACCTGGATCACATTGATAAGCCTAAGCTTCTTGTTCACCAAGGTCTGGAGACAGGACTGGAGTCCTATCAACTCCTCCGAACTGCCCCATAGCAAGCCCTTCTCTTTCCAGGAGGTGAGCTGCATGGGGATACCAGATCTGAACTCGGGGGCCGCTGCCCATTTAGGGTCACGCGGCTCGGTGATGTAGAACCACCCCGATTGCCATCCCTTGATGGACTCCACGAAGGCCCCCTCGAGCCAGGTGACGTTGGGTATTTTTCCCACCATGGGGCCTCCGCAGTCCGCTTGGACGCCCTTCACTACCTTCGGCTTGACATTGAAGGTCTTGAGCCACAAGCCGAAGTGGGGCCGGATGCAGAGGAAGGCCTCGCACACGATGATAAACGCTGAGATGTTGAGGATGAAGTTTGGCACCAGATCATGGAAGTCCAGGCCGTAGTAGTACATGAGCCCCCGGACGAAGGGATGAAGTGGGAAGCCCAGTCCGCGGAGGAAGTGGGGAAGGAATACGACCCTCTCATGGGGCCTGGGGGTGGGGATGAGCTGCCCCACGTCGGGCAGCCGGTGCGCGATGCCGCTGGAAAGGTATCCGGCACCGCGGAGCTTTTCGATGTGCTCCTCTGTGACGGAGGAGACCAGCCACTTGCCTCCCGCTCCGGACATGGCTGGAGAAGGTCGAGGCGAGATGTGCGGACTTGGGCGCTGGAGCTCGAGTGCGCGGAGATGGATAAGCAAAGGAGGAAGAAGGCGTAGGTAAAAAGGGTGGATCCTTATCCCCTTATATATGGGCGGACGAAAACTATGCGTCCCCACCGGCCTGGTAAAACTCGCTTATCTCCCAAGCGCCACCATCAATGGCGCGGTTGGGTTACCCACGTCCGTATTGATGGGAATCCCGGAATAAGGGGAACACGATCTCTGCTTCGACAAGATGTGACAAGGAAACCGCTTCGCTAAACGCGCTGAGGTGGTGTAATAAAAAACGATTCAAGTAAAGGCTTAGTGGTGGTACGGAGTCATGCCACAAATACGTCAGCAGATTGAACTTGTGTACATATTATTCTATCTACGGTGGAATGTGGAATTTATTTTGCAAAGCCGGACACTATCCTGGTGTTCACAATCTTCTATGAATTATTCGGAGGAGGAACCCGCCTTGCAATGCCGAACAATATGCGCGTCGGACTCATCGTCATTGAAGCCTAGTTCAGGGGCTACTGAGGGAGTCCTGGACCATGGGGTGTCCGGACAGCCGGACTATCATCGTCAGCCGGACTCCAAGACTATGAAGATACAAGATTGAAGACTTCGTCCCGTGTCCGGATGGGACTTTCCTTGGCGTGGAAGGCAAGCTTGGCGATACGGATATGTAGATCTCCTACCATTGTAACCGACTCTGTGTCACCCTAGCCCTCTCCGGTGTCTATATAAACCAGAGGGTTTTGGTCCGTAGGACAACACAACCATTACAACAATCATACCATAGGCTAGCTTCTAGGGTTTAGCCTCCTTGATCTCGTGGTAGATCCACTCTTGTACTACCCATATCATCAATATCAATCAAGCAGGAGTAGGGTTTTACCTCCATCGAGATGGCCCGAACCTGGGTAAAAACATCATGTCCCTTGTCTCCTGTTACCATCCGCCTAGACGCACAGTTCGGGACCCCCTACCCGAAATCCGCCGGTTTTGACACCGACAACTGCGTTCGCCAAAACAAACTTAGCAAGATATTGTGGCGGCGGGTAGTATGGAGCCCATCCTTGGCTCCATTCGGAGAAGTTGTTGGCCATATTCACGGACGTGTCTTGAAGGGACGCGACGAGCTTGCTCATGTTGTTGATGGAGCCCTCGAGATTGTTGATATCGGTGTACGTGGTGTAGGACACTTCCTATTGTGCATCTTCTTGGAGTTTCTCATCCTCATCATTGATGGCTAGTTAATCTTCATCAACTTGTTCTGGTTTTTGCGCCTCTTGTTGAAAAGCTGCATCGTCTTGCTATGGCACGTAATGCAAAATACCAGTGTCGCCTCTTGTTCTTCCCCGTGTGGCCGTGTCCACGGGAAACCTTAGTTACCTTAGTGAGAGTGGAGTGCAAAAACTATGGTAGTGGCGTGCATGGTACGAATTCTACTTCGAGTATAACACATATTGTACTCAGATCAGCCCAATTACAAACATTAAGAGTGTCTCAAGTACCCAAGTTAGAACTAGGCAATCACATATGTTACGTTAGATACATACCAATGGGAATTCCAAACTCCCCGAGAACGCATCAATCTGCTTGTTGGTTTTATCGCTTTATTCACCTCGTTGTGCTCTTTTACTTCTTTTATGCTACTTATTTTTGTTTGCATTCTCAAAATCATTACAACCTTCCACCTCATTTACATTGTGTCTACAAGTAACTTGCAGGCACATTTCCATAAATGTCTACAACTAACTTGCAGGCACATTTCCATAAATCTCTATAAGGGACAAAGTTCAATTCTAGTGCTTCCTGTGAGATCGGTACTCTTACTTCGAAAAGGCTACAAGTAAACCCTGTGCACTTGCATGCCATCAAACTTTTTCTGGTGCCGCTGCCAAAGTTAAGCGCTTTTGGGCTTTGTTTAAAGTTTTGAGATATTTTGTGCTCTAATAGTTATTTTGTAGGCTCTTGGAAACCATGGCCAAATATGAACAATTTTACAAGCTGCAAAATAGGCTTTCGCCCCGCTATATTGATATAGCAACCACTCGATACAACATTCCGATCAATGCTGGGGATAACAACACAAGCACTCCCAAAAGAAAATACAAGAGAAAATAAGAGAGAAAATGCCAACAACGTCAGATCAACGAAAGCTACAGCGCCCCGCGACCGCTGCGCCCACCGAAGATAACCACCACGCTCCAAAGCCACCGAGTTGCCGTATACCAAGCACCACCTTCAAGAAGGAATGCGACGATGACGACGCTGCTGCCCGGACGAATCCTAGGATTTCTCCCGGTACAAGGAGGGTAGAGGGGGGAGAGGGCCACCCGACACCCTTGCAGAAGGATGGCGGCGCCCACAGGCGTCACCGCGTTGGTGCCGGCAAGACCCGACATGGATTTCTCCCGACCCCTCGCGCTCGCCACCCAGGACCAACCTTCGGCTTCACCACACCCGCCACCCACCAACATGCGCCAACACAGTCACCAGGACACAGCCGTCGTCTCAACACGGCCAACGAAGCGAGGCCGGCTGGATCCAAACGAGACACCCATAGACAAGGACCGGCAGCACCGCAGCCACGAGGGAGGGAACAACCTCCACCGGCTTAGGCGGTAGCAGACCAGGCATAGCAGCAGAGGCACACCAGACCAAATGTCCGTTCGGGCCTAGGACGGGCCCGTGAAGCTCCGCCGCCATACTGCAGCAGTTGCGACACAGCAGCCGCCGTCCCTGTCGCGAGGAGCTCGCCAGAACCACCGGAGAACAACCTACCGCCCCCCCCCCCCCCAGCAGGCCCGCCCTGACCCAGATCAGGCCCGTAGGGCCTAGATCTGGGCCAGGCCGCCGCTAGCCATGGGTCGTCACCGCCGCCAAGGGGCAACGCCTCCGCACCGCCGCCGTCCAGATCCACGCTGGAATTCCGCCGGCCGAAGGGCTCCGCCGCCAGGACCGCTCGCCTGAGCCGGGGTCCAGCGACGGGTGAAGAAGGGGGGCCGCCATCGCCGGATTGCGGGGCGCTGCGCGGGCAACGGCCGGCCGCGCCCGCCTGCGGCAACGGCGAGGGGGAAGGGAGGCGATGACTCGCGGGGAGGGGGTGGAGTGGGGAACCGCCCCGGTCGCCTCGCTTGGGGAGGGCGACGCGGGGGGCGCCTATGGGGATTGAAGTGATAGGTTGTCTGTCACAATTTTACCAGCTTACTATGATTAATGTCTCGAGACCTTGTTTTGGCAATACCTTTATATCTTTGGGGCAGAGACCCGCTGGTGAAACATATGTGATTAACCCAAGTTACTCAGTATGTTGCAAGGTAGGCCATTCAGGGGATATTCGATGTTGCGATGTCAATTTTATAGGTTACGAAGGATTCTAGGTTGGATGATATATTTTCTGGTACCGATTGTCTTTTGTATTTATTTTGATAAGATTAATCATCCCTTCTTTCTTATCATATGGCGTGCCATTTGTTTTGTTTTGAATTCTTTATTGCAAGACTTATCAATGACATAATTGCTAGTATATTTTTGGTTCAAATTATATGACGTTGTGTCGATTCCTAAATTGTGCACCTGAGTTATTTTTATCTAGCTTTGCCCGTGATGATGCATAGCTTCAGACCGTTCATGGGGTATGTGATTATTTCGACATCATGGCCTATATAAAATCTTTGTTCAAGATACCCCATAGTACAAATATATATGAACAATGTGCAATTTCTAAATGAACCATGCAATAAGCCCCACGTATCACGGTCATTGCTGTGTTACATTCAATATGCACTTACTTTGTGGCATACCAACCCATATCAACTTGAACATGGACCGCAACCATCTTACTCTACTTATGCATAAATTTGGGTGCGACTTCATTGTCCATGAGCTATCTTATTGGTGGACCAACAAACTACGATGACCTGGTCTTCATATGCTGATTTGAAGAGTAATGTAGATATATATACTCTTAAGAGAAATACAATATATTGTATCGAATAATCATTTCTTCTTGATTAAATTGTCTTTCTCAAACTAAAAATGTATATTTCTATTCAACATCCATCTTGGCTGCATAGGCATTGACCGGCGAAGCTACTACAACGTCCTCGAGGGAGCCCTTCCTTGACGCATTCAAGTTTGCAGTCAATGCTAATGAAGCATGGACCCCTGTACCTCTTGCTCGGCTTTGAGCACACCTTTCTCTTGTATCCTTGGGCTATAACCACCTCTAACAAGGAAGAATTACAATACAATCATGCATCAGATTATTTTTCTAGACGTGTTTATCTAGAAAAGTGCAACAGTTAAACAAGTATAGTTCATCTATCTATCTATTTATTTATAATTAGATGCAAAGTGTGTGTGTGTGTGTGTGTGTGGGATGAAGCATTAATTCCAGGTTTGCATGATCTTAGAATGTGTGTGTGTGTGGGGGTGGGGGGGGGGGGGGGGGGGGATGAAGCATTAATTCCAGGTTTGCATGATCTTAGAATGTTGTATGCGGAATCAGATAGCTAAGTGCGCACAAAGAAAGAAGTAGTACTTGATAAGGCCACACATGGACAAAACAAAATTGGTGATATCAATAAATTTTAAACGATAAAAATGTTATGTAGATGAAATCATATGCCAGATTCATAATATATTTTTTACAAGTGGATTAATATCGACGATGGATTTGAAACTAGACCACACTTGGATATGTTTCGACAAAAAAAAAAAAATCTTTGACCCTTTTGTTACCATGCATCACACATCAGTTACGTATCAATTTTGTAACAAGTTATCATGCACCCTTTTACTACCACGGTGACAAGTTTTACTAGACAATGTGGTAATTATGTCGCCCTCATGGTGTTCCACACACTCTCATACATTGTTGTTATAGTGGTATCTAATACTAACCATCAACATAACTATATCACCTAATAAATTGGACCAAACAATATGCAATACATCAACAACCTAATAATACCATCTCAACTATATTATTAAATCTTTTCTAAACAATATACCAAGCAGACGATTTTTATGCGTAACAAGTTATCACCTATCCCAGGAAGTACATTATCACCATGCATTGTGGTAACTTTATCACCGTGGACTAGAAGTACATCACCACACCAATATGACATAACAAACACTAAGCATCATTATAACAACACCACCTGGTAAATTTTATGGCAACGACAGTAGCATGTTGGTGGTAAACTCTTTATCTAAATTAAGTGTCATTACCTAGCTAGTAGTGTCATCATTGTAGCACATCTCCATAACTTAGCGCTTACAAATGTCAGTGTTGAAAGGTACATGGGACACATGTAGGGGCAAAACTTACCTGCTAATCTCTTAAACAAGACAAATATATTGAATGGTGGTAATGTCAGGTCAACTGTACAAATCATTCGGTAGTAAATGATACATGTGTTTTGCATCACAATTTTATAAGATAAATTTCTCCATTATCATGGCTATTCAATCACCGTTACTTTATTGTATCTCTATTTTCCATGCATTTTCAGAATTGTACTGGAGGGGAACGAAAGCCTTGCTGGACAAGAAAATTGGAGAAGAACACAAATGAAAAGACATTTCCAGGACCGAAGAAAAAATTCAACAAAAACATATAGGAAAAGGAGCAGAACCAAGTGGGCCCAGCAGAGGAAGGCCTAGGAGACCCATGAGGTGGGCTCATGTGGCCCATGAAGGAGGATGTTGTGACATGGCATGTACGGCCCACCAAGACCCCCCATCGTCTCTCCTTTTGAGGGGGTACCCCCTTCACACTCAAGGGACATGCCAATTTTTCACATAAATTTTTGAGGTGGCGACAAACGCTAGGGAACCCTGGTTTCTCTTCTGGAGGTCTGACTATGTTGATTACTCCACCTAAGGCCGGGGAAATTCGTCACCGTCGAACACTAATACCAAGGAAACACTGGGATTACCCCCTTTGTACTCAAGAGACACGATGATTTTTTGCGTAGTCTTTTGAGGTGGCGACGGCTGCTAGGAACACTAGTTTCTCTCGCAAAGGGCTGATTCTATTGATTAGGCCACCTCCGACAGGGAAATTCGTCGCCATCGTTGTTACCAATACCAAGGAAACATGGGGGATCATCATCATTTGTACCATCTTCATCTACAACAACATCCCCATCTCCATCTCCACTATCATCAATATGCAATTGGTGTAGATCGGTTCGTCGTAATCATTTTCTGGTGTTAATTGACATCTTTTAGTTGAAGCCTTCTGTTTTATTGATGAAATATTATATATTTGGATTATTATCCATATTAATATGCCCCTAAAAATAAACATGTTCGTGACCCGTTAGTAATCCATTACCTTCCTCACCACACGGGAAAAAACCAATTTTAAGGCCCATATGAATTGCAATAAAGGTCGATGCCTGATTATATGGTGTGGTGTAATTCTCTAATGGTGATGTGCAAATGTTGACTGCACCTCACCTTCTATGGGCCTAAAGGAGAGCATTGTGTCATAATGAATCTATGAGAGTTGGCCGGAGTGACATAATACCGTTCCTGAAGTTGAGGAGTTATAACATAAGGGAGTACTCCCTCCGTCTAGGTGAGTAAGTCATCTTAAGTTGTGCACCATGACCAAGGAGGAAGTGAAAACGAGAGTACTTAGTGTTCATTTGCTAATTAATAGCATTGCATGCAATGAACTAACCACTGCATGTCGTGTTTGGTAGTCTCAAGTCATTAAAACCATGCACACCCCACATCTTTTATTGGTTGATATGTCAAGAAACAAGAAACGAGGTAGAATTTAATGCACCGCGCCTAAGTGTTTTGGGAATATTTGGTTTTCGTAAAATGACTTACACACCTAGACGGAGGGAGTACAAAGGATACAATAACTTAAAGCTGAGTTTATGTTTTTCCTTAATTATTCGAATGGATAACCGGGATGTCCGCCGGGAGTACAATCATTAGTATAAGTGAGTCAATGGTTATGCAGCATATAATCTTAGCTTCTTTCCACATTATAAAGAAAAGGTGTTATCCATGCCTTGGTCGAAAAGGACCCAGTCTTTATACGAAACACAACAGGTTTGTTAGCACAATTATGATTGGCCACTTGTTACAGTCTTTCACTCCCTCCGCCCAAAATTAAGTGTCTCAACTTTACAAAGTTGAGACACTTATTTTGAGACGGAGGGAGTACTTCTCATCGTTCTTTCAATACATGCAACCATCCAATCAATCAAACACGCTACTCTCACTTGATTCAATTTTTGCATTGGTTCTTGACTATTTCTTATGCACCAATTCCTTTTGCTCCTCGACTTTTGCTCTTTTATTGAAAGATATACAATATATCACCTACAATCATTAACTTTTCAAACCAATGAAATTTCATTTTAACATACCAAACATAGGTTCTAGTTTTAAAGCCCTCATCGAGGCAAGGCCAACAATTATCACAGATCATAAATTGAGTACAATTTTTTTTGTAGCTTTTAGTTTGAAAGAAAATAAATGACATCTGTTGTTTTGTTATTTTTGCATGCGTGCAAATAACACACAAATAAACGTTAGTGCATTTTCAACCAAAAAAGACATTAGTGGAAGCATGTCCCCTATATATGCTGTATCACAATCATGGATCAAGCTAGACTTGCCTAGCTACTTACCGGTGGACACAAGGAGCAGCAGAAGGACAAGGACGGCAGCGGCGACGGCGGAGGACCGGCGCGACGACCCCATTGATCCGCTGATGGATGTGCTGCAGATCAACGCAGGCCCTTTAGCCTGGAAAAAATGCAATCTTCTCTCTTCTCAGGACCAAGGCTAATGATTGAAGAGCGAATTAGCTAGAGAAGTTGTGCCGATTTAGCCCGTGGTGCTAGCTCCATGCATGGGCGTGACCAGCCAATAAGCATCAGGCCACCCGAACATCTCGGACCTGTACTATAAATAAACCCGGCCGGCAAGCCACCACCGCCGCTCACTCGCAACGACTTCCTCGACCGCCAGCGCCAAGGTTGACGGGACGGGTGTGCTTGCTCGGGTGCCCGACTTGCCATAGGATTTGGTTGGGTGTGGTTGTTCCGGTGTCCGACTTGCCATAGGATTCGGTTGCTCGGGTCCGTGATCCAGGCCGAGTCGGGTTGCACATGTTCCCTGCGTCTGATCCCTAATATATATACGCACGTACCCACGGTGCACTAGACCATAGCCAAGCAGAGAGACTTCTTGGAGATCCGTCGAGAGTTGCGACGACTTAGGCTACCAGCAAGCTCCCAGCTCTCGAGAGGCTCAATGGAAGAAAAGAAGAGGATGCTCACTCGCTCGATCTTTCCATCGTCATCAATGGGATCCGTACTGTCGTCGATGGCGCGGGTGATGATGCGGAAGCTGGACGGACCGCCGCCGGCTTTCGTGCACGACCTGCACCGCGAGGAGCAAACGCTCCAGGAGCGCTCCATGTGCGGCTGCGGCAAGCAACCGGCATCTACGCCTTACCGACAGCGCACCGAAGAGTACGTTCTCCGATATCCGACTCCATTCCGGCCGTCTCTCTCCTTGCTTAGCTCTTCGAGTCCGTCAACCTATTGCTGTTTGCTAACGGTGATGTCTGGATCGATTTGCAGGGAGCGCGACGCCTCCATCATCGGCCACGTCCACCACGCCCTCCGCCACTACAACGCCACCAACCCGGGCTCGGAGTTCGTCCCCATCAAGCCATTGATGGCCGCGTACGTGGGCTTCGAAGGCCACATCTGGGTCCACCTCAGCTTCGTGGCTCGCGGGAGGAAGATCGTGAGCGGCAAACGGAGGCGCAACACTGTCAGCGACACCGTCACCGACGAGCACTTCTTTGCGGAGCTGCGCTACAGCCACCGCCGCTCCGACGCGCCGACCGTCGAAACGTGTGCCATCGTCGGTAAGCAGCGATCACACCTTAACCGCCAGGAGAAAACAATAATCATCTCTTCGGATTCTCACCGTATGTTTTTCTTCGGTTTGTTCTCTATCGACAGATAAGAAGCCGCGCCACAGCCACTTGAAGACCTCGTGTACATTTTGCCCAGAAAGCTTTGAGATCTTGCACCCTCTTGACGGGAGCTTCGTGTGCGGAAAGAAGAGTCAAGCAAATGAGGGGCGAGGTTTCACGCATTTCATGAATCTGCTTGAGAAGCCGTTCACATGCCCCACTGCCGGTGGAGAAGACAAGGAGGATGCGGCAGCTCCGGAGGAACAGAAAGCTCCAGAGGAACAGAAGGAGGAACATAGTAGCACCATGAGCCGGGCTCTCTCCTCCTTTGATTTTTTCCGTAATCTCATGACAAGGGTTTTGCCGGCCTTTGACGATAAGCTTGTGTTCTAGAGTAGTAGCGGATCTACATGAGAAGTCAATGTAATGAGTTCATGTTAGACTCAATGAAAAGTATATGTCAATTTAGTGAAGGATTTCGTAAATGTTCTGGTCGTGTCAATCATTTTGCCACTTCAGGAAGGCCTGTTCTCTAGAAGCTCTTCAAGTTTGGGTCGAACACCATCTCTAAGTTAGACTTTTTCTATAATACTCCCTCCGTTCCGATTTACTCGTCGTGGTTTTAGTTCGAACTAAAACCACGACGAGTAAATCGGAACGGAGGGAGTACATCTCTAAGTTAGACTAGCTTTCCTTCATGATCCCTAGAGCTGGCATGCATTTGTTGATTTTTTTTGTTCTTTTGCTTTTGTACTATTTTAACCTTATTTTTTAGTTTGACCAAAAATTGCAGTAGAACGATTGTTCTACCCAAATGATAAGTGCCACATGGTGTAGTTTGACGTCGCATGGTAAATTTTTTTTGAAACGAGGTAAAAGACTTGCCATTTTCATTGATTAAGGAGTGAGAATTGCCCGATTAATTGACGGAAAACCGGGCTAAAACCGATACAATCCAACCCATATAACATGGGTACCACCGGCCAACCTGGCCACCGACATGGGATCACGGAGCTACAAAGAGGATAGCTGCACCGAAAACATGACGGCACATGCCAACAGAAGGCCACACGCGCGAACAACTGACAGCTCCGACTCTGACGACGATCATCACAAGGGAATATGCAGGACTTGCGCCGACCGTGCCCGCCGTAGCCGACCACCGAGCGCCTGTCATCGTCACCGCATGGACAACTCCACCGCAGCTCCGACTTCAAGCAACCAAGCAACCAACGGAAGAACACGTCGGACACGCCGGAAAGATCCGACTACCAAAAAGCCCGAGCCGCGACCAAAGCTCCTCTCGACGCCATCATCGTTGCCAAATAGAAATCAGCGCCCCTGAGATGGCCACCTCAGCAAACTATGCGGCAAAGATGCCGCAAACCACGCGGCGAAGATGCCGCAACCCACGCGGCGAAGATGCCGCCATCCACTGGTCTCCAGGTTGTGGCCGGCTCCGAGACGATGCCCCCAAGGAGGAAGAAGACGTGAAGGCGCCTTCATCGCCCGATCTCGAAGATCTGAGGTTTCCCTCCATAGCCAAGGCCGCGGGGAGGGGGGAGGAGCACCACACAACAGCAACGCTTTCAAGAAAGAGCACGACGCCCACGGGCGTCGCCGTCGCCAGATCCGGCAGAGGCCGGACATAGGATTTCTCCCGGAGATGCTCAACCACCACCTGCCCGCACCAACGCAGCCAACGAACCCCATCCTGCCGAGGCCGACCTCGAACTGGTCGTGGGATCCCGAGACCCACCACGCCCAGATGCGCGCACCACCTCCCAGCCGAAGCCGCTTCCACCAAATCCGGGGCCGCCGCCCCGGCAGCCACCACCATGCCGGGCTAGCAAACTGGCCAGTGCGACAGCACCAAGCCAGGAGGGGGGGCCGCCACCCCGCCCCAACCCGCCGAGCAGGGCTGCCGGGCCGAAGCCAGAGCAACCCACTGCAGCCGCAACACCGCCGGGAGGAGCCTCGTCAAGCAGCCAGGAGCCGCCGTCCGCATCCCCACTCGCCGGATCCACGTGCCAGGAGCCGCCGGAGCGCCGCCAATCGCCATGCTGTCCCCGCCAGATCCCATCGAGGGGCATCAAGGCCGCACCCGATGCACGCGCCGCCATGCCCCTCGCCGCGCCAGCACCACCTGGCCGGCTGGCCGCGCCCTCTCGCGCACCGCGCGCCGCCACCCCGCGCTGCCTCGTCGCGCCGCCCCGAGCGCCAGCGCGCCCGAGCTCCCCCTGGAGCGGCCGGCCCGCGCCGCACCATCTCGAGCGGGAGGAGGAAAAGGAACCCCGCCGCCGCCGAGCCGCGCGGGCTTCGCCCGGCGACTCCTGCCGGCGGCGGCGAGGGGAGTGGGGGCGGCGGGGTGTGGCTAGTGGCGGCGGCTAGGGTTCGCTCCTGGCCGCTCACGGGAGCGACCGAGGAGCGCTCACGTCACATGGTAATCGCTCTATCAGTTCTTTGAAGTCATTTGATATTGTCACCAACTGGTCACATGATAGAGCGATTACCATTCATGTGACGTTATACTACACATGTATCATCCGAACTCCAAAATGTACAATTCTTACTGCGCTAGAAAACTTAAGTCCATACTCCCTCTAATCCTTGCTCTCCCTATAATCACCAAGATGATGCATACATGCGTCACTAGCTAGGGCCAACCGATTCCACATGGCACATATGTGGTGAGCAACCTACAAGTTTTTGGCAGTATAGTTTTTTTTTGAAAGAAAAGGTGGCTCGCTGCCGACCTTATATTTCAAAACAGGCAAGGCCTGATGAAGTAGGCAATACAAAACACAACTTGGTCATTGCACCCAAGTGCAAAGCACAAGCATAGGAGGAGATCCGGGGGGGGGGGGGGGGGGTGAGAGTTAGGAAAAAACCCATCAAACAAACATCAAAAGAAAACACACAGCACTAAGTAGTGAGCTTCTGGCACCATAATTGAATGTCATCCTTTGCAAGCTGGTTAGAGGCTCTGTTACTCCAGAGACGTAGCAAGTTTGCAGCATATAAACGAGTGTAACTCGCAGACCAAGCCTTGTGGTTGAAAACCCTGTCGTTTCTGGCATGCCATAAAGTGACAGCACAGGCAGCGAAAGCAGCATTGCATTGGCGTTTGAAGCTGAGTTGATGTTGTGCTTGCTGAACAAAATCTAGGATGCCAGGTGCCGAAGTAGCCAAAGTATCCAGAGCCAGCTTACTCCAAAGAAAGGATGATGAGCCGCATCGGAGCAGCAGGTGATTAGCAGACTCCACCGCAGGACAGGCATCACAGTGAGCAAACGGTGCCACCGCAGACCATCCTTTTTTAACCATGTTATCTCTGGTGTTGAGTCGTCCTTTGAACGCGAGCCAAAGAAAAACCCTGTGTTTTAGAGGTACCAAAGATACCCAGACCCAGGGCTCGAAGGAGGCGAGCACACCCCTGAATGTGAGAAGGCCATAGAAATACCGTGTAGAGATCTTGCCAGGACCCAAGGAAGGTAGCTGCGCGTTCTCATGGAGTAGGTCTGGTGAAACGGATGATAACTGTTCCTGCAAGGCCAGCAGCTGAACCGAAGCTGTGTGAGAGAGGTTAGGATGTAGCTGAAGAGCCCATGAGCCGTTGACATACTGGGAGAACACCGAGCAATCTGGGTTGGACGCGAAGGAGAACAAAGTGGGGTATAGCAGGCGGAGTCGACCCTCATCCAGCCAGTGATCATTCCAGAAAGACACCAAAGTGCCAGAGCCTATAACACATCTCGAAGAATTGATAACCAGAGGGACCTGCTCCTTAAACCCTTTCCAGATAGCCGTGTCCCTACTGCGAGAGTTATGAGGAACAGCAGCTTGGCAGTAATGATTCGCGAACCATTCATAGCATGGTATGTCTGAACTTTGCAAGATCTTGGACACAAACTTGCACATGAGAGCTTGATTGTGGGCTTGTAGCTGACGAACACCCAGGCCACCATTGGGGCGAGGTAGAGAGACCGTGTCCCAAGCTAGTGATGTGGCATATGTGGTGAGCAGGCTCAAAACACTAGGACCAACCGATGCAAACTCTCAAAACATAGAAGGGGCATGGCACGTGCCACCGGCCGGTCGGGTGGTGAGAAGATGGAGTGCACAAGTCATTGACCTGGATTTCTTTTTTCCATCTTTCCAAAGTTATCTAAAATAACAGTAAGACAACATTTAGGTGTCATAAAATTAAGAGCATGGCATGCATATTATGGGAATATTATGGGAGCGACTAGCGCTCAGTCGACGGAGAATTAACTACTTAAAGTTGTTCATAAATAACCGAAAACTCAAAACGGTGCCCGGGCTCATCTGCTCCCTCTCAGCAAAAAATTCAAAAAAAATACTAGAAAAATTCAAAAAATTCCATTTTTTTTGTGGTGGTAGATAAATTGACGCGTGAGGTGCGCCCCAAAATTCAATTTATTTGGACATCTGAGTAGCTCTCGGCAAAAAAGACAAATCGGGTCAAAACAGTGCGTGAACAGTAAACATTTTTACAGACCCTGATTTTGTCTTTTTTGCCGAGAGCTGCTCAGATGCTCAAATGAGTTGAATTTTGGGGCGCACCTCACGCGTCAAATTATTTACCACCACAAAAAAAAATTGGAATTTTTTTAATTTTTCTAGTATTTTTTTTTGAATTTTTTTCTAAGCGTGGGTGCAGCTGAGCCCGGGTGTAGATTAGCCGCACTCATAAATAACTAAAAACATATTTAGCATGGTGTTATAAGAAATTGTTCATCTATTGAAAAAACAAATTGTAGTGTTTATTTTTAGAGCTTAGAAATAAAATCTTACATGAATTTCAATGGTACTTGGTGTCAAATGATTTACTAAACCTCCACCATGCCATTGTGAAAATTCTGAACCAACGTACTATTACAGGGTCTGTTCGTTAACTAGAGGCTGATTGGGTTGCTACCAATCTTTGACAAGCAAAATTTGGAAAAATCAAAGTTACCAACTTTTGGCAACCTTTTATGTGATTGGAAACCAAAATTGGTATGCAACCAATCTCTAGCTAACATTTAACAGTTGCCAAATTTTGACATGCCAATTTTTGGCATTAAACCAATTAATCTCCTAATCTCCACCGTCGAAAGTTGCCAACATTTGGTAACCTTTTATGTAATTGGCAACGAAAATTGGTACGCAATCTATCTCTAGCCAATATTTAACGGTTGCCAAAATTTTGCATGTCAATTTTTGGCATCAAACCAATTAGCCTCCTAATCTCCGCCATCAAAAGTTGACAACATTTGACAACTTTTTGTGTGATTGGCAAACAAAAATTGGCATGCAACCAACCTTTAGCCAACATTTAACAGTTGCCAAAATTTGGCAATGCCAATTTCCGCATCAAACCAATTAGCCTCCTAATCTCCGCCAACACTTTATAAACCCCCGACGACCGTCCACGAGCAGCATCATCTCGTCGGTGAGCGAACTAGCTAAAACCTTCGGCCGAGATGATGGATATCTCACTACCCCAGCAATGGCTGCTCCTCCTCCTAGCCGGCATCCTCCTCCCCGTCGTCTCGTACCTGCTAGTGACGAAGCACAGAGCCGAGGAAGGGCGGCTGAAGCTGCCGCCGGGCCCGAAGCCGGTGCCGGTGCTCGGCAACCTGCACCAACTGGGCTCTCTACCGCATCGCAACCTGCGCGACCTGGCCGGGCGGCACGGCCCCGTCATGCTACTCCGCCTCGGCGCGGTGACGACGGTGGTGGTCTCGTCCGCGGCTGCGGCGCGCGACGTGATGAAGGCCCACGACGCCGAGTGCTGCAGCCGCCCCGCGTCGCCGGGCCCCGCGCGGCTCTCCTACGGGCGCAAGAGCGTCTCCTTCTCGCCATACGGCGCCTACTGGCGCGACATGCGCGGACTCTTCGCCGCGGAGCTCCTCGGCACGCGCGGCGTCAGAGCTGCCTGGGCCGCACGGCGGGAGCAGGTGGACAGGCTCATGGCCGCCCTGGGCAACGCTGCGGGGCCGGTGTCGTTGGACGAGCACGTGTTCCGTGTCGCCGACGGCGTCATCGGCACGGTGGCGTACGGGAGCGTGTACGGCGCGGAGGCGTTCGCGGGCAAGTACGAGCGGTTCCAGCACGTGCTACAGGAGGCCGTGGACATGTCGGCCAGCTTCTCCGCCGAGGACTTCTTCCCCAACGCCGCCGGCCGCCTCCTCGACCGGCTCGCCGGCATCGTCGCGCGCCGGGAGAGGATCTTCAGAGACCTCGACGGCTTCTTCGAGGCAGTGCTGGAGCAGCACCTGGACCCCGCGCGCCCAAAGCCGGAGAGCGGCGGCGGCGACCTGGTGGACGCCCTCGTTAGAATCTGCGAGGAGCACGGATTCACGAGGGACCACGTCAAGGCTGTCCTCCTGGACGCGTTCATCGGCGGCGTTGACACGAGCTCCGTGACGATCCTCTGGGCGATGTCGGAGCTGATCCGGAAGCCGCAGGTGCTGAAGAAAGCGCAGGAGGAGATCAGGGCCGCGATCGCTGGCAATGAGCAGCGGGTGCAGCCGGATGACCTGCCGAAGCTAACCTACCTGAAGATGGTCGTCAAAGAGACCCTGCGGCTGCACCCGCCGATTACGCTGCTTCTGCCGCGGGAGACGCTGCGGCGGGTGGAGATCGGCGGATACGACGTGCCGGCGGGGACGCGGGTGCTGGTGAATGCGTGGGCCATCGGGAGGGACCCCGCGAGCTGGGGCCAGGACGCGGCGGAGTTCGAGCCGGAGAGGTTCGAGGCCGGCGGGAGGCACGACAAGGTGGACTTCCGCGGCGCTCACTTGGAGCTGATGCCGTTCGGCGCCGGCCGGCGAATCTGCCCTTCACTGGCCATGGGGGTGGCGAACGTGGAGTTCACGTTGGCCAACATGTTGTACGGCTTCGAGTGGGAGTTGCCGGAGGGGACGTTGGCCGAGAAGGTGAGCATGGAGGAGGCCGGTAGGCTGACCTTCCACCGCAAGACGCCACTGGTGCTCGTGCCTACCCCATACGTAGTATGACAAGCGCTCTGCTGCTCTGGTAGTGGTATATCGAGTTTATACATCTGGCAAATATATCTTGAGTGAAGTTAGTTGAACAAATGAAGAAAATTGATACATGCGCGCGTCTTGGACTGGTAACATGAATCAGTCTTATTTATGTTTTGAGTTCCAGCACAAATTTGCTGCTAGTTTATATATTGGGTCCTATGACTAAAGCTGAAATATAATGGGAGCATGATTGATTAGAAACAGATGAAAAAACAATGGGACCGACTATGTGTAAGTCCATTGAAATCCCAATTTGGATCGCTCAATCGTTTTCTGCCCTCGATCTCTGATCTAACGGCTGCTAAGTCATTTCCCACCTCCAAATGTTTTCTTCCTCCCGACGCACATCTTCTTCCAACCGTCCCCACGGACCACCGGCCGAACCGCCAGCCACCACTGCCCGCGGCCGGCGGCGCTCCTGCGCAGCCTCGCCGCCACGCCCTCCCCGAAACCTCCTCCCATCGTCGTGCTACCAACGCCCCCGATCATCCCTCTAGCCCCGGTGCCAATGAGATTTTCCCCGGACGAACTTGCACCTCCGCCGTGCTGCCGGCCCCGGTGCCGATTTGAATTAGTCTTTTTTATGTTTTGAGTTCCAGCACAAATTTGCTCCGAGTTTATATATCGGATCCTATAGGGGCGTGTAAAATTAATATGACTCCACTAAAATTCTAACGTCATGGCTCTCCCCTCCCCCCTCTCCCCTCCCCCTCGCGGCGCCCCCGGTGACTGGCGAAGCTCCGGTGGCGCCTCGGCCTCGTGCATCCTCCTCCTCCCCATCCCCTCCGCGCTCTCCTCCTGGATCCGCTCCGGCACCTCGCGTAGCCCCCCTGCTCTCTGGCCTCGACTCCTCGCTCTGTCCTCATCGCCCCTCTTCGGGCTAACAACTTCTGGGCTCTCGATTCAGACGGCTCCGGCTCGGATTCTGAGGCTTCCTCCCCCCCACCTCGCTCGTCCCCGGTGTGCTCTCCCCCTATGGCTGCGGTGGCCGCTCGCCGGCGCAAGTTTGCGCCCGGTGGGCGGGGGCGGCCAGTCTGGCCATCCGTGGAGTCGGATGGGTGGCGCCGCGTCTCGCACGGGCGGCGTCGTGCTTCGTGCTGGTCCCCGTGCCTGGATTCGCTACGGTCTGCGCTGGAGTCGGCCTCGCCCTCTTCATTGGGTTTGCGTGCTGGCGCGCCTGTGAGTTCGCCCTCCGCTTCCATGGCGGCCCCGGCGCCGGTCCCAACCCTAGATCTGGTTGCGGGGGCGGCGCTGGTGCCCCCTCCTGTGGTGCGGGCCCCGGTGGGTGCTGCTGGGCCTGGTGGGCCGGCTCCGTCCTTGGCCCTGGCGTCTCTTTCTGATTTCCACCCTTCCTTCTGTGGACCCTGGGCTGCGGGCGGCCCAAGTCCAGCCCACCCCTTCTATTAGGCCGTGTACCAGTTCGGGCCTGGCTCGGTCGGGGTATTTATGGGTGCGGAGAGGTGCGGCTCCCCCATTCCTAGGGTTTCCGGCCTCCTCCTCTGATCTATTCCGCCACCGTTTCCCAATCCGGCGCTTCGTCAGATCTGCTCCTCCTCCTCCCCTCTCCCTCCCCTTTGCTGTGGTGGCAGCGATGGATCGCTCCCGTGCGTCCTCAAGTGAGGCGGTCTCCGGGCAGAAGCGGGGCCGTGGTGAATCTGGCGATGTGGACGCGGATCTGGAGTATGAGGCGGCTCTTCGCGCGAAGCTTCAGGCCTCGATCGCTCCGGAGGCGGGGTCGGCGGCAGCGTCCGTTGGTGTGTCTCCCCGTGCTTCTGGGTCGGGCCCATCGGCGCCTCCCCCCATGCTTCTGGTGCTCCTTCGGCGTCGGCTGATCCCTGGGAGGTGGCGGCGGCGGCCAGTCAAGAGGGTTCGTCGGGGCCCGCCCTGGCGCCCCCTCCGCTGGGTGCTGCTCCCCGGGGCGGCGCTCCGGTGAGGGCTCAGGCTGGGGGCGGGCCGTCCCGGTTCTTCCCCAGAGGCACGTCGGGGGCTCCGGCTCGGCGTCCCATCGGCCCCGTGGTGGGGCGAGGCTCCGGCTCTGGGCCTGCTGCGGCTGGGGATGGCATCCTGCCTCCTCCTCCTCGTGGTCGCATCCCTCCCCAATCTCAAGTCTCCAACCCCATCCTCACCTGCTTTGCGTGCCATCGACCTGGCCACTTCCAATCGCGTTGTGAAAACCCTCCCTTCTGCCACATCTGTCGGGAAGACGGCCACCTTACGGTGGACTGTCAGAATCGTGTCAAGCCCCCTTCGTTTGTTCATTATGGCACTAGTCTTCCTGGATGCTCCTTCTTCGCTCTTGATAGGGAGATCCCTGAGGCTACCCCCATCCCTTCCCTGTCCAATGTTGGCATTATCTCCATCCAGGCTAAACGCATCTCTCCTCAGATTCTTCCTGATGAGCTTAAGTTATGGGATGAGGGTGGATGGGATTGGCAGATCCGCTAGCTCTCCGAGTTCGAGTTTGCAGCGACCTTCCCCTCTAAAGAGAGCCTCCGGATGATATCTTCTTGCTCTAGCTTCACTCTCCCTCTGAATCAACTCATGGTCTCGGTTAAAGCTGCTTCTAATGGATCCAAGTCTATCTCTTCCTTGTCTAATGTATGGGTGCTGGTAGAAGATGTCCCTCCGACCATGTGCACCTCGGCTTTCCTGATGGCTTTCAGAGTACTTATTGGCAAACCCATTGAAGTTGACCAAGAATCTTTGGCGATCCTGGGGCCGGCCCGGCTCCGGGTTTGGTGCGTCGACCCCCTGTGCATTCATGGCTCCCTCGATGTCTTCCCTGCGGCGGGTGGCTTCCGGCTCTGTGTGCGGGTGGAGGGGGCCTCAGGCCCGGTGTCGCCTCCTCCTCCTCCCCCGCCTCCGGCCTCTGACAATGGCGACAAGAGCAAGGAGGGGAATGGCTGCCCCGATGACTCCATGCACGGGTCTAATCCCCGGTTCACCCAGTCGGAGTGGGATGGCCTCTCACCCGAAGATCAGGACATGCTCAAGAAGAATGCGCCGGCTGGCAAGGGGGTCCAGGGCTCGGCGCCGGATCTGGTTGGGGGGAAGCGGCTGCTGGTGGGGCCAAGGGCACGCCTTTCTCGGCGGTGTGCTCCAATCTCCCCGCTCGCCCCGCTTCTCCCTCCCTGTCAGGCATTGAAGATCTTCCCCCGGCGGGTCCTGCGGCGCTCAAAAAGAAGAAGAAATCCTCAGTTAAGATGTTTTCCGCCAGGAGCCGTGCCTCTAGTGACTTTAGGCAGTCTGCGGCTGGGCTCTGCCGTCGGCTGGAGGCTGATTTGGGTATGGCCTCGGGTCCGTCTTCTGCTGCGGCCTCTCCCAGTCACGCGCACCCTGTTCCTGTGCGTCCGCCTGCGTCCACGGCTCGCAAAAGTGGCCGTGTCTCCAACAGTGGTGAGCGGGTGGTCGATCGGGCTGCTCGGCGTGCGGCGGCTCGGGATCTGCCCCCTGCAGGTTCGTCCTCTCCTCCCTCCCCTCCCCCCCACGATTCCCTCTCCTGTTCGTTTAGTTCTCCCTTCTCAATCTGATGATCAATTGCTTAATATTTTAAACGATGTGGGTATCTGTTTAGATTCTAGTTTGGGTTCTCCTTCGTCCTTTCTTGGTATCATTAGGGCGAATGAAATCGCTCAGGCGGACATTGCGAAAGCCAAGGAGGCTAGGGAGGGCTCGGGCGCCCCACTGGTGGTGGACGGTGGGGACGGGGGGGGGGGGGGATGATAGGAGTCATGCTCCCTCGATGGTTTCTAAACGCGGGGGGTAGGGAAACGATCAAAATCCTGCGTCACCTCGAGCAGGTCGAGTCTCCGTATCAAAAACTTGTTGTATAAATGAAGGCATTTTTCTGGAACATTAGAGGTTTCTGTGCTAGGGTCGCAGAGACCAACTTAAGGACCTAGTTCGATCTGAGAATGTAGATATTATTGGCCTTGTCGAGACTTTCAAATCTTCCTTTTCTGCTAGTGAATTATCGGCTATTGCTGGGATAGATAGATTCCATTGGAATTTCGTGGCCTCGGCTGGTCACTCGGGCGGTTTTTTACCTGGATCCAAAAAAGATACTTTTGATTTCGTGGCTTTCGACAATGGCATTTTTTGGGCTAGCACGGTGGTATCCATTCGTTCACTCAACTCCTTGGTGGAAATCTTGGTGGTTTATGGTCCGGCTGACCATGCTATGTCTTATGCTTTTTTGGATGAGCTTAGTATTTAAGATTGAATCTTGCCAGCTTCCGCTGTTGATTGGGGGTGATTTTAATTCGCTTCGATTTCCCTCCGACAAGAGCTCTCCTAACTTCTCGTGGCCCTTGGTTGATGCGTTCAATGCCTTCATTAGGGATATGGCTATTCGTGAGATACCTAGGGTCGGAGCCCTGTACACGTGGTCTAATCATCAAACCCCTCCCCCCCCCCATTTTTCTCAGTTCTTGACAGAGTTTTTGTTTGCCCGAGATGGGACCCTCTTTTCCCTCATGCTAGTCTTAAGGCCCTTGCCTCTGTTGGTTCTGATCACACACCCCTGATTTTAGATGATGGATCGCGCTCTATGGGTGTCTCGAGGTTTCATTTTGATGCTTCCTGGCTTCAAGTCGAGGGTTTCAATGGTTTGGTGGCTCAAAAAATTTTGTCCTTCCTTTCTTCGAACCGTCGGTCCTTTGGCCCGATGGATGACTGGCACCAATGCTCTTATTTTCTGCGTAGATTCCTTAGAGGTTGGTCCAGAAACCATTTTGCTGAGTCAAGGCGGGACAAAGCAAGGCTGGCGGCTCAGATAGGCGTTCTGGACGAACCTGCGGATTCAGTTGGGTTGTCCCCGGATGAATGGCAATCCCGATATGGTTTAGAAGAGGCGTTGTTGGCCATTCATAGGCAGGAGGAAATTTACTGGAAACAATGTGGTACTATCAACTGGACCCTCAAGGGGGACTTGCCCACGGCGTATTTCTTTGCTATTGCTAATGGTAGACGGCGAAGGTGCTTTATTGATAGCCTTATGATTGATGGTGTCAGGACCTCTGACCCACCGGTGATTATGCGGCATGTGGTCTCCTTCTTCTTTAACCTTCTAGCGGCTAAACCCGAGCTAGGCTTCAAGTTGGCTGCGTCCTTCTGGTCCCCGCGTGATCAACTTTCGAGCGCTGATAATGAAAGCCTTCTAATTCCCCCTTCGGAGGAGGAAATTTTCGAGGCGATTCGTTCTGCCAATTATAATGCAGCGCCAGGCCCTGACGGCTTCTCCATTCCTTTTTTTCGACAATTTTGGCCTCAATTAAAAGGCCTAATCTTGGCTATTACTCAAGGCTTTTTGTTGGGGACTGTAGACATCTCGAGACTGAACTACGCTGTTCTTACCCTCATTCCTAAAGTCAAAGGCGCTGACCTAATATCCCAATTTAGGCCTATTGCTCTCATTAACTACTTTGCTAAGATCCCAGCCAAGGGTATGGCTGTGAAACTGTCCCCGATCGCTCATCGGGCCATTAGCCCTTTCCAATCCACGTTCATTAAGGGAAGATACATCCTGGACGGATTGCTCTGCCTTCACAAAATTATCCATGACCTTCGCAGCAAGAACACCAAGGCTCTGGTGCTCCAGCTCGATTTTGAAAAGGCTTATGATTCGGTGAGTTGGAGCTTCCTTCGCCAAGTGTTGTTGGCCAAGGGTTTCGATGGCTCGGTGGTCCACCGCCTAATGCAACTTGTCTCTGGGGGCCATACGGCGATGGCTGTTAACGGGCAGACTAGTAATTTCTTTGCGAATGGTAGGGGTTTGAGACAAGGGGATCCGGCGTCTCCCCTGCTTTTCAACTTTGTGGTTGATGCTCTATCCCGCATTCTGGCTCGTGCAGCGGCTGCTGGACATATTTCGCCTGTTAGTTCTCATCTCCTTCCTAATGGCATTTCTCACTTACAATATGCGAACGACACCATCATTTTGGTGGAGCTTAATGATCATTCCATCACAAACCTGAAATTTATTCTTCTATGCTTTGAAGCTTTGTCAGGTCTTAAAATCAACTTCTCTAAGAGCGACGCTATTGTGACTGGGGTATCTGATGAGGAGGCGCAGCGGGTGGCACACCTTCTGAATTGCTCTCTCGGATCTTTCCCTCTTAAATATTTGGGCCTTCCCATTTCCCCTATTAAGTTGTTGGCTAAAGATTTTTCCCCGGTTGTAACTAAAGATGGCAATAGAGTTCTGCCGTGGCGAGGCCGGTACAATTCCCAGGCGGGCAAGGTTGCCCTCACCAATTCCTGCCTTTCCTCACTCCCGATGTTCCTTATGGGATTCTATCTACTGTTCGAAGGGACGCATTCGGGCTTCGATAAGCACAGGGGTGCTTTCTTCTGGAATTCCTCCGATAATAAACGCAAATACAGGATGGTAAAGTGGGATCTCATCTGTAGACCCAAGAGCAAGGGGGGTCTTGGCATCATGAACACCAGAATCATGAATAAATGCCTGTTGCTAAAATGGTGGTGGAAGATTATGTTCCTCGATGACCGTCCCGCTTGGCTAAATATCCTAAAAGCGAAATATTTCGCTTCTTCCAGCCCTATGTTCGCTACCGCTTGTGGTGGCTCTCAATTCTGGCGCCAGCTGGTTAGCATCAGACCGGCTTTCCAGTCCCTTGTGAAGTTTGTTGTCCGTAACGGTAAGTCCACGCGTTTTTGGTTAGACTGGTGGGTTGGGGACACCATGCTGGCGGTGGCCCACCCGACGCTGTTCTCGTTTTGTGCTGACCCTGAGATCTCTATCTTTGAGCTCTCGGCTCAGGGCTGGGTTCTAGATTTTTGGCGCTCTCTTTCCCCAGCAGAGTTGGAAGAATGGCATCGTCTTATTGCCTGCTTCCCCCTGCTCTCGGAGGAAGAGGACTCCGTGGTTTGGACTCACTCCTCTTCGGGGCGTTTTTCGGTAAAGTCGGCATATTTGAAACTTATCGCTGGTACCAGGACGGAAAAGTTTAAGTACATCTGGTATGCCCGCATCCCTCCTAAGATCAAGATCTTCCTTTGGCAAGCTCACCGTCGCAAACTTCCAGCGGCTGACCAGATTAAGAAGAGGAATGGTCCGGGCTCGGACTCCTGTCAGCTTTGCGGTGCCCTTGAGAACACTGAGCATATCTTTTTCCAGTGCTCTTTGGCTAAATTCATTTGGAGTTGCATTAGACTTTGGCTTGGGGTTAATTGGAACCCCTCCTCCTTTGGTGATTTGAGGTAGTGCATCAATTCCCTAGTAGGACGTTCTAAGAGGGTTTTCATGGTGGGCTGGGCTGAGATTTGTTGGGCGCTCTGGACTACTAGGAACAAGTTCACTATTGAATACATTTTCCCAACTAACCCAGTCAATTGCTTATTTAAAGCCACTATCTTTTTGTAGTAATGGAGATCATTGATTAAGGATGGGGATCTTGAGGCTTTCGACGATATGCTATCCAGAATGAATTCTACGGCGTCTACCCTGCTGCGGCATTCTAGGTGGAATCTTCCTTAGTAGTTTGGCTATTGGTTTGGAGGCCTGCGTGCCATTTAGGCTGGATGCCTTGTAACTGCACTTCTTATTAGGTTATGTTAAACTTCTGTGGTTTCGTGGTTGGTTGTGACTCTGCCTGGTGGCTTTATTTATAAAGTCGGGCTATCGCCTTTTATCTAAAGAAAAAGTCTAACGTCAGATTTTTGACAATAACAAAATCGAACGATTTTTACGACAATTTGTGTTTGCGGAGAATGGCAAATTTAGTTGGTAAGCATGGCAAATCCGGTCCAGTTCACTTTTTTTACCAGAAAATTGTCGTGTTCGTAAACTAGATTTGTCATCCTCACGTCAACTAAATTTGCATAAAAAAATGTTTGTTTTCCATGCTTAAATATCTAATGTCAGATTTTTAGCATAACCAAACTAATAAGGTGATATCAACATTCTTTTATGCATGAATCCATGAAAAACATAAGCGTTGCCTCTCAAAAATAGTCAACAGTTGCACGGGCGTACGGTTTCTTTCACATCTCATAGGATTTTATTTATCAAGCATAAAAAAATTCAGTATGCACACATTTTGTATAAATTAAGATATAGCCAAACAAACATGTGCATTTATATTCCGCCTGATTAGTTTTAACCATTTAGACATCCACTTTGTTGTGCTCAGGCTGCCTTCTCAAATACTTTGAAACAGAAAACAGATTTTGCCCATTAGATCCGGATATTTTTTAACTAGCAAAGAAAGAAAGTCGGATGAAGAGCAGCGGGTATCCCAATGTGACACCCTCGATTCAATCGTATACTAATCATACACGCAAATGTGTACGATCAAGATTAGGGACTCACGGGAAGATATCACAACACAACTCTAGACACAAATTAAAAAAATACAAGCTTTATATTACAAGCCAGGGGCCTCGAGGGCTCGATTACTTAAGCTCGAATACAAACAAGTCAGCGGAAGCAACAATATCTGGGGGAAATCGGCACCTACGTTAAGCAGGTTTGCCTTAAAAAGGCTAGCACAAAAGCATCTACAATCAAAAAGGCAAGGCCTCCTGCCTGGGAGCCTCCTAGCTACTCCTGGTCGTCAGCGGTCTCCACGTAGTAGTAGGCACCCTCGAGGTTGTAGTAGTCGTCGGTGGTGGCATCTGGCTCCTGGACTCCACCATTTGGTTGCAACAACCAGAAAGAAGAAAGAATGGGGAAAAGGGGTAGCAAAGCAACCGTGAGTACTCATCCAAAGTACTCGCAAGCAAGGATCTACACTACTTATGCATCGGTATTAATGAAAGGGGTAGTGATGCGGAGCATCCCTCGTCTAGTTGCACCGACCCTCCATCACCACCGCAAGCTCCAAGTGGACCAATGACACGAGCACGTGCACGCGCCATAGAGAACGAGGTTGACTCTCTCCTCTTTGAGTTTCGTTCGGTTTCACATGAGAAGTGGATTCTACCATCATCGGAAACATTGTGCATGCTTAGGTACATCAAGGATGATCGTGCAAAGGAGAAGATGGAGGTTCGAGCATCCATGGAACAGGAGAATGAAGAAGAGGTCGAGAAGAAGGAAGGGAGAAAGATGGCCAACGCCCCTGGACACTCCGGGTCCCGGCCACCTCCAGCTCCACCCGGGCGCTACCCTGCTTGGTCCGGGTGCCCGACCACTTGCCCCCCGGGTGCCCGGGCCCCTGCCCGCCTCCAGCCGCGCCTCCCGGGTGCCCGGGCCTTGGCCGGGTGCCCGGCCCTGCCCCTCCAGCCGCGCTGGGCGTCGCCCCGGGTGCCCGGCCTTGAGGCCCGGGTGCCCGGCCGCTCCACCCGGCCATCTCCCGCACCACCCCGGGTGCCCGGGACTTGGGCCCCCGGGTGCCCGGCCGCCTCGCCAGGCCATCTCCAGCGCCAACCCCCGGGTGCCCGGCCACATGCCAGCCGGCCCCTGAGCAGTCCGGGTGCCCGGCCCAAGTTGCCCTAGTGCCCGGCCCCCTTCGTCCAACCGCACGTTGATGGCCTTTTTGGCCTTGTATCCCCCTCTTCTTGCCTTGTTTCGCCCCTAGACTATATAAGGACACCTCCTAGATCATTTGTAGGGTTAGCAAAGATTAGACTAAGTATTGTGAGCCTTTGCTCCTTGTATCCCCTCCTCTTAGGAGCTCAAGCTCCCACCTAGGGAAGAATCCATTGGATTATCAAGGCCTCCTCTTGGATCTTGTGAGATTCGGTTGTTTTGGTCCATGGATTTGATGTTTGGCAAGTGGATCTAGCCCCTCCCCAACAATCCCCACCCTTCCCACCATGAAATCCACCGAATTGGGCCTTTCCCCAAAGATTTCCGCCCAAATCGGCCACCACAGGGTGCCCGCACCTCGAACCACCGGGCACCCGCACCGCGCCCAGCCACCCCCGGGCACCCGCACCTCACACCCCCGGGTGCCCGCACCCCCCCAAATCAGCCCACTACCAACACCATTTTGGCCATAATTTCCACCTCCCAAGCCCGTTTTTCGTGTTCTTTAGCTCGTTTAGAAGCTCTTGACATCCCCCATCCACTCATCCCACTACCACCACCATTAGCCCCCCATGCAAAAAATCATCACAAAAACACCCACCTTCTGCATTTGACCGATTTTGTGTTGCCATTTGCGTTTCCTAAGGTGTTTCGGCTACTTAGGAGCGTGTGACATCTTCGTCACCATCATCGACTCGGAGTCATATTCATTGCTAACCGTAAGAAAGGACGGTAACCTCGACGACACTTACTCCTTACCTTGCTTTTGCATTGATAGCCCGAGCCACTTTGCGTCGCTTTCCCATTGAGACTAGCAAGTTGAGAATTGTCGGGCCACGCTTTTTGTGCACAGTAGTGATCGTGTTATCATCTTAGTGACATAAGTCTCTCCCTTGCATATCATACATACTTGCCTCATATCATACTCGGCTCGAGCATCAAGCATAGAAAAAAAATAGAAGAAAAGCTTTTAAGCAAAAGAGGAGAAACAAAGAGCTTGTAAGCAATAGAGTTGAGCCATTTGCATACCTATATCATCTTGGTCATCGCATATATACCATAGTTGGGATTGAAGACGGCATGGTTCTCTCATAGGTAGGTGCACAAGCGTATCTTGCCCATTTGAGCAATCGAGCTAGTGTCTCTCGAGCATTCGCACAACAAGAGCATTTTCCGTGGTTGCACATTTTGAGCTCACTCCTTGGTTGTACGGATCCCATCTATCTTCCGTGCGTGTGTACCTAGTGATACCGTTGGATTTGATCTATTTGATTTACTTGCATTTTTGTGAACCTTCTCAACCTTCTCGATATCTTGACTAACATTTGCTTGAAATTTTTGCCACCATCCTAACCGAGCTACTCCATAAGCCTCTTACTTGTAGGTGTGAGAGACAAACCCGGTTCCAATTCTCCTATTGTGGCATTACATTGAGTGACACTTGTTACATCTTCAATCCTCGGAGAAGGTAACTTTGGTATTGTTCTCTCACTTTCCTACTCACCCCACTTGGTTATGATGGATAGGCCAAGCGCATCGTCGAACCCACTTTTCGAGGAGCAAGGTGATGATTCTGGATATGTCTCCAAGAACCACTTATTCATCGCGCAATGAGCGCTTCATCAAGAAAACGTCGCATTAGGTGAACACTTCGAACAACTCGCCTCCGACCTTCGTTAAAACATCAACGACAAATTCAACACACAAATGGAAGAGCTCCGCAACATGATCGTTCGACGCCCGTCTTCCTCATCGGCTTCTTCAAGGCGGCGCCACTCAAGTCACCGTACAAGTCGGCAATCTTCGGACTACTCTTCTTATGATGCAAGTCCACCACGAGCTCGCCCTCCTCGACGTGATCATCATCAAGCTCACCAAGCTCAAGAAAATCCATTCCATGGAAATGGATTACAAGACCGAGCTCGAGCACGTGAACGGATGCGACACCAAGTCCCTCATGGAGCAATGGAGCAAGAGCAAATACCTCCACAAGTACCACCTCAAGCCCCTCAAGACGGTGATGCACTTCGACAAGCACAAGAGCAACGTGAAGCACAAGCCCTCGACCGTGAAGCTCAAGCACTTGAAGCACAACAAGCTCTACGCGAGGCCACTAGAGCCATTGAAGTCCGCAACCGCCAAATGCGAGAACAAGAGGAAGCTCTTTGACGCGAGATACAGGAAGAAGTCGCCCGACGCGAAGAACAGCAAGAACGACGCAACCAAGCGCACATTCCTCGCCCTCCTCCAAGACAAGAGCGACACCAACACTAGTAGAAAAGGGGGCAATGGTCCAGGCAAGGCCAGCCCATTAGTCCCGGTTCAGTCCAGAACCGGGACCAATGGGGGCATTGGACCCGGTTCATGAGCCCCGGGGGCCGGCCGGGCCACGTGGGCCATTGGTCCCGGTTCGTCTGGACCTTTTGGTCCCGGTTGGAGGGACGAACCGGGACCAATGGTCCTCGCTCCTGGCCCACCACTATTGGTCCCGGTTGGTGGCATGAACCGGGACCAAAGGCTGCCCTTTAGTCCCGGTTCATGCCACCAACCGGGACTAAAGGGTTGGTCCTCGTTGCGGCTAGAGTTTAGTCCCACCTCGCCAACCGAAGGGGGCTCACACCGGTTTATAAGCCCCTCCCTCTCTGCCTTCTTGATCTCCTCTCAAAATGAAAATAGATGCCCTTATATAGGGAATTCGACCTAAATTCATACTGAATTTCACTGAAGTTAGTAGAAATTTATTATGAATTTAGGTTGAATTCTCTCTATAAGCACATCTATGCTCATCTTTTAGTAAAGTTAACCACAACTATTTTTTCTTCTATTTATTTCTGAGTAGTTTTTTATATAGTTATTTTCTTTTCTGCTATATTTATTTTTTTCTATTTATTTCCGAGTTGTAATAAGTCATTAAAAATAAGCATCTATGCTCATTTTTTTAATAAAGTTAATCACAACTATTTTTTCTTCTATTTATTTCTGAGTTGTAATAAGTCATTAAAAATAAGCATCTATGCTCATTTTTTTAGTAAAGTTAATCACAACTATTTTTTCTTCTATTTATTTTTGAGTAGTTTTTATATAGTTTTTTTTCTTTTCTGCTATATTTATTTTTTTCTATTTATTTCTGAGTTGTAATAAGTCATTAAAAATAAGCATCTATGCTCATTTTTTTTGTAAAGTTAATCACAACTATTTTTTCTTCTATTTATATCTGAGTTGTAATAAGTCATTAAAAATAAGCATCTATGCTCATTTTTTTAGTAAAGTTAATCACAACTATTTTTTCTTCTATTTATTTCTGAGTAGTTTTTTATATATTTTTTTCTTTTCTGCTATATTTATTTTTTTATATTTATTACTGAGTTGTAATAAGTCATTAAAAATAAGCATCTATGCTCATTTTTTTAGTAAAGTTAATCACAACTATTTTTTCTTCTATTTATTTCTGAGTTGTAATAAGTCATTAAAAATAAGCATCTATGCTCATTTTTTAGTAAAGTTAATCACAACCATTTTTTCTTCTATTTATTTCTGAGTAGTTTTTTATATAATTTTTTTTCTTTTCTGCTATATTTATTTTTTTCTTTTTATTTATGAGTTGTAATAAGTCACTAAAAATAAAAAAGAGGCGCAATGCTCGTTAATCAGCTTCAAGCCTTTCGGAATAGTGTAAACTGCACTGCACATAGCTCTGTGCAGTCTACCCTAATCCTCAAGGCTTGAAGCTAAGCAACGTGCAGGTGAGCATTGAGCCTCTTCTTCACCATCTCTGCACTCAGGGCTTATAAACCGCTGCGAGTGCCTCTCGCTTGGCGAGGTGGGACTAATTAAAAACGACTGCAGAAAGGGACTAATTAAAAACGACTGCAGAAAGAATCAACTAAAAAACAGCTGTAGAAAATAAATAAGTAATTAGACAGGTGCATTGGTACCGGTTGGTGGCACCAACCGGGACCAATGCCTCTCTTTAGTCCCGGTTGGTGGCACCAACCGGGACCAATGCCCCTCTTTTGTCCCGGTTGGAGCCACCAACCGGGACCAAAGGTCTTTGTTTCCCGCCATTTGGGTTGCTGAAAAGAGGCCTTTTGTCCCGGTTGGTGCCACCAACCGGGACTAAAGGGGGCATTAGTCCCGGTTCGTGCCACGAACCGGGACCAAAGCCTTTGCTATATAAGTAGCACTTCGGAAAATTTTAGAACCACGCATCCCCACTTCGATCTCTCCTCCTCCTCTCCCGACGCCGCCGTCCCCTGCCGCCCCGACGCCGTCGCCGCCCCGCCCCGCCCCGACGTCGCCGTCCCTGCCGCCCCGGCCCACGCCGTCGCCGCCCCGTCCCGCCCCGACGCCGCCGTCCCCTGCCGCCCCGGCCCACGCCGTCGCCGCCCCGCCCCGCCCCGGCCCGCGCCGTCGCCGCCCGACGATGCCTATCCCGCATCGACGTCGGCGATGCCTATCCCGCATCCTCGTCATCGTCGACTCGGCGGTGGAGGCCTGCTTGATCAGGGCCATGTTCGGGACTGGGCTCCGCCGGGCTGGTATTGGGAGGTGCTACCTTCCAGGGGACGTAGGTTGGTGAGGAGGCAGCCCATTGTTGACCCGATCCTTGTTTGGTGACGGTCGCGTGGGCCAGTGACGGTGCTGAGGCTTCCGGACACTGCGGAGGTGGTACGTCACCGTGTCAGCGAGGAGGACGAGCACGTCCGTCGCTACATGGTTGCATTGGAGGGCAGGTTCGACAATACCTGGCAGGTTCTTCAGGGATCTCACTGGAGCTATGATCCTGTGATGGTTCCTTATCTTTGGGTGTCCACCGCCCGCGATGATACCCGTCGGGCGCTACGGTTCTAGTTGTATTAGTGATGCTATATTAGTGATAATATTCGACGATGTACGGATACCAAGAGATGATGTACTTTTGCTTATAATTATTGAATGCATGCTAATTTGAATACTACTTTATTTTATGATTTGGTTTTGCTTATTTTATGATTTGGTTTTGCTTATTGAATGCTCATATTGGATAAGTTCTCCTTCATTCCCGTGTGCTAGACAATTTGGTGTAATAATGCACTCGGGAATGAAAGGAGGAGCTACGTACATCACCGATAGTCAACCCGTGATTAATAATAATGATCTAGTTTAATATTTGAATTATGAACATAGGCCGAAAATGTCGTACTCGGACGACGAAAACCGCCCGGGGGAGTGCGACTGGTGCCACAACGACCGAGGTATGTGCAACAGGTTCATTGAGCTGGACGAAGATCGGCGCTTCGGCATTAAGCTCGAGGAGACCTTCGATGTTCATACGGTACGCAACGACGACAATAGTTTTTTTCGTAATTAAGCATGACTTCAACTATTTTAACGTGTATTTTTCATCTTTTCCAATTCGACTAGCTTATCCCATGCTATGCAAGACGCTATGTCTTGGAGAGGATGGGTTTTGAAGACCATGAAAGTATGGAAACCAAAAAAATTATCCTAGGTACCCATCATGGTGTGGATTTTCAAGTAAAGCTGTACAATGCTGAGAGTGTAACCCATTTTGGTTGCAAAAACTGGGAAGCACTTTGCAAGATGTATGGTTTTGATGAGGGTATGCTTGTCACCATGGATCTTGGTGATCCTACAATCGAGCAAGAGAGACCTTCGATTTGGGTCCTTGTGGATACACCTCCAATTCTTCCCCCATGTGATCTTAACATAGTTATTAAGTAATTTATATTGTTTATTTCAAAATAGTTGACAACTTATTTCCATTGATAGCTTATTTTCATTCTTCAAAGAATGTGTGGAAGATGGTAGACAGAACCTACTACACCAAAGGCTCCGAATTAACTTATCAGGAGAAAAATCATCTGGTCGCATTTTGTACTGATCTTGAGAATTACAATATCTACAATCAAACTCCTCAACATTATGGTCAATACGTGCCACTAGTGCACGTTTTGAACTACGATAACTACCATGGAGATACCCTAGTAAGATTTTTTACTATTACGACATCCATGCATCTTTTTGCAGACTTCTAAAACTAGTACATCATTGCTAACTATGAAGTTATTACTATGTTTTTCAACAGATAATCCCGAATGATTGTGTGCCTCATCTGATGTATACGCACGGCACCCTTCATGTTTTGAACATACAACCAGGTCTTCCTACGAATCTCAACTGTCCATACTGGGTTTCTAAAAGAAGTGGAGACATGACAATCAAAGAATGGAAAAAATGTATGGACAGTCGTAAGGAGCTTCTTGGAAGCAAAAGGCAGCGAAGGGAAAGAATTGGAGACAGGATGATCGCCATTCTTCATAATGGAGAGTCAGGGTCTATATTGTTTTATGCTATTTTACCTTAAGGGTGTTTAGGTCCTACCTGATACTGATGATCATGTGCTAAGAACAATTATGTAGGGTTGGGTTCGATGACTATGAGGATGATGATCGTATGACTTATTATTAATAACGAGTATAACTTGTATGATGATCCATGATTAGTAGGACTTGTTATTATATATGATGATGTATGACGCGAGCATGCATGAGTTATTATATCAGCGGGTGAAATGAACATAGCATTAGCGTTGATAAACCAAGGACGAAGATATAAGAGAGGACACTTCTCTCTATTAGCTAGCTAATAACAACCTAAAAATAACCCCCAAAACCCCTAAAGCAGCCACTTTTAAAAAAAAGGAAAACATGGACTTTTGGTCCTGGTTGGTGCCACCAACCGGGACCAAAGGCCCCCCTGACTGGGCTCGGCGCACCGGCCACGTGAGGCACATCTGTCCCAGTTCGTGTTTGAACCGGGACTAAAGGGTGGAGGTATTAGTAACGACCCATTAGTCCCGGTTCATGAACCGGGACTAAAGGCCCTTACGAACCGGGACAAATGCCCCCTTTTCTACTAGTGCAAGTGGAACAAGTGCTTCAAGACCCTCCTCCACGCCAAGAGCGACATCATGAGGAACGAGCATTTGAGGACTTTCCAAGGCAAGAGCGATATCACAACCGCTATCAAGATGAAGAACTCCGCTACGGCAAGCTCAAGTTCACCATGCCAAAGTTCTCCGGAAGCAATGATCCCGAAGAATATCTCTCTTGGGCATTAAAGGTGGACAAGATTTTTCGCCTCCACAACTACGATGAAGAAAAGAAGATAGCAATGGCCTCCCTCGAGTTCCAAGACTACGTCCTCATTTGGTGGGAACAAGTGATCGAGCGACGACATACAAGAGGCGAACCACCAATCACAACTTGGGAAGCCATGAAGGAAGTCATGAGAGCCCGCTTTGTGCCTACTCACTACACTCGAGATCTTTTCAAGAAGTTGCAACTCCTCAAGCAAGGCACGAAGACGGTGGAAGAATACTACCAAGAAATGGAGATTGTCATGATACGAGCCAATGTCAAGGAAGATGACGAGCAAACAATTGCAAGCTTCTTGAACGGCCTCAACCACCCAATCAAGCGGATCGCCGACTTCCAACCATACTCCAACCTTCTTGAGCTAGTTCATCAAGCGATCAAGGCCGAGCGACAAGTACAAGATGACTTCAAATATGCCAAGTACTCGTCCAAGACCTACGACTCCTACTCTCAAGCTCCCGCGACTTTGGCACCTCCTACATCAACTCGAGCATCAACAAGTACCGGCGACAAGTCAAGTTCCAAGCAAGTGGCACCATCCTCGACTCGTCCTCCAACAAGCACCTACAAATCCAAGAGTCCTTCATCTTCGGCGCCTCCCGATGATCCCGTCAAGACAAGTTCAATCAAGTGTTTCACATGTGGTGTCCAAGGCCACAAGTCTTTCCAATGCACCAACAAGCGAACAATGATCTTCAACGATGACGACACATATGACTCAATGAGTGAATAAGAAATGGAAGCCATTGAGCACGTGGCCATGCACTGGCGCGTGAACGAAGATGAAGATGACCAAGTCTTTTGTGACAATGATTCAAGTCCCTCTCTCGTGGTCTCCAAGGTCTTGACGCTTCAACACCACCAAGAAGAAGACCAACGGTGCCACATCTTCCACACCAAGGCCGGCATCAATGGAAGGTCCGTCAAGGTCATCATCGATGGAGGTAGTTGCCACAATTTGGCAAGTGAAGAACTATGCTCCAAGCTTCAATTGGTCAAGAGGAAGCATCCGCACCCTTACAAGGTGCAATGGCTAAGTGACTCCAGCACTATCCGAGTTGAGCATACAGTCCAAGTCTCCTTCAAAATTGGTGCATATGAGGATACTTTGGAGTGTGATGTGGTCCCCATGACCGTTTGCCACATCCTTCTTGGTCGACCATGGCAATTCAACCGTGGTGTTATCCTCAATGGGCGTACCAATCACTATAGCTTCAAGATGAAAGGGAAGGAATATGTGCTACGACCTATGTCTCCTAGTCAAGTGATAGCAGACAAGCAAGCCACCCATCATGGAGAGAAGAGTGAGAAAGTGAGCCACCCAAACGTGAGTGAGAGCCACAAGCCAAACTTGAGCGCCTCTTTGCCTAGAGAGAAAAACCTCATACTATTTGCCACAAAAAGTGAGATGAGAGAAGTGTGTGAGAACCCATCGAGTGTGATGCACTTTGTCCTTGTGTGCAAGCATGGAGAACCAAAAACTAACACCGCTCACGAGCTACCTTTGGTGTTTCAATCTCTTTTGCAAGAATTTCAAGATGTTTTCCCCGATGAGTTACCTCCGGGTCTCCCTCCTCTTCGAGGCATTGAGCATCGAATCGACCTCATCCCCGGCGCTCCTCTTCCAGACAAGGCTCCCTACCGCGTAAACCCCGAAGAGACAAAGGAGATTCAACGGCAAGTACAACAACTCATCGACAACGGTCATGTACGTGAAAGCTTAAGCCCTTGTGTCGTTCCCATTATACTTGTGCCCAAGCAAGACGGTAATTTTCGCTTGTGTTCCGATTGTAAACCCATAAATGCTATTACCATTCGCTATAGGCATCTCATTCCTCGCTTAGATGATATGCTTGATGAACTTAGTGGAGCCAACTTTTTCTCAAAAATTGATCTCAATAGTGGCTATTATCAAATCCGCATACAAGAGGGTGATGAATGGAAAACCGCTTTCAAAACCAAATTTGGCTTATATGAATGGTTAGTCATGCCTATGGGTTTATCGGAGGCTCCCGGTACTTTCGTCCATCTCATGCATCATGTACTTCGCCCTTATATTGGAGTCTTTGTTGTGGTTTACTTCGATGATATTCTTGTGTTTAGCAAAACCATGAAAAGAGCATCTTAATCATGTTAGGGCTATTTTGCAAACCCTTCGCAAGGAAAGTCTTTATGCCAACATGAAAAAGTGCACATTTGGTGTTGACAAAGTGGTTTTCTTGGGTTTTGTTGTATCTTCCAAGGGTGTCCATGTTGATGAAACTAAAATTGAAGCAATTAAAAATTGGCCCCAACCCACCAATTTGCAACAAGTGCGAAGTTTTCTTGGCCTTTCGGGTTTTTATCATCGCTTTGTGAAAGATTTTAGCACTATTGCCGCTCCTTTGCACGCTTTGAGTAAGAAGAATGCTACTTTTGTTTGGGGACCTTTGCAATCAACCGCTTTTGATGAGCTCAAATCTTTGCTTACACATGCTCCGATTCTTGCTTTACCCAACTTTGACAAAACTTTTGAGGTTCATTGCGATGCAAGTGGTACCGGAATTGGTGGAGTTTTGATGCAAGAAAAACGAGCTATTGCTTATTTTAGTGAAAAACTTTCCGGTGCTCAACTTAACTATCCCATCTATGACAAAGAATTGTTTGCATTAGTGTGTGTGTGTTACATGTGTGGGAGCATTACCTTAGACCGCATGAGTTTGTCATACATACCGATCATGAAACACTTAAATACCTCAAAGGTCAAACCAAGTTGAACAAACGACATGCTAAATGGAGTGAATTCATTGAATCTTTTCCCTATGTGATAAAGTACATTAAGGGCAAAGAAAACGTGGTGGCGGATGCCCTTTCCCGCAAATGCATGTTACTTACTCAACTTGAATTGAATGTCATAGGATTTGATCATATCAAAGATTTGTATGAGGGTAATGTGACTTTTGCTACTCCTTACACTAAGTGTGTGACGCATACTTCTTGGGAACGATATTATATCAAAGATGGTTATCTTATGAGAGATAACAAACTATGCATTCCCAAGTCTTCTCTTCGCTTTCTCCTTTTGCAAGAGACTCATGGAGGTGGACTCATGGGACACTTTGGACGCGACAAGACTTTCGCCATGCTCTCCAAGAACTATTATTGGCCCAAGATGTTTCGCGATGTTGCCCGCTTCACCAACCGGTGCTCTACACGTTGCAAAGCTAAGTCTCACTCTCAATACCATGGTTTACATATGCCTTTACCTATTCCACATCAACCTTGGGAAGACATTAGCATGGATTTTGTGCTTGGATTACCTAGAACTCAAAATGGCAAGGATTCGGTTTTTGTTGTTGTGGACCGTTTCTCTAAAATGGCTCATTTTATCCCATGCAATAAGATAGACGATGCTTCACATGTTGCCAATCTCTTTTGTAGGGACATCTTGAGGTTGCACGGCGTTCGAAAGACAATTGTGTCGGATCGAGATGTCAAGTTCTTAAGCTACTTTTGGAAGACACTATGCGCCAAGCTCGAGATCAAGCTACTATTCTCCACGGCATATCATCCTCAAACGGATGGCCAAACGGAAGTCACCAACCGGACGCTTGCGACTCTCCTACGTGTGTTGATCAAGAAGAACATCAAGGAGTGGGAGGAGTGCCTACCCATCGCCGAGTACGCCTACAATCGTGCAAGACACTCTACAACCGGCAAGTCCGCCTTCGAGGTCGTCTATGGTTTCAACCCTTTGTCGCCATTGGACATACTTCCTCTACCGCTTCAAGAACGAGCAAACATGGACGCAAGTGCAAGAGCTGCCTACCTCAAGAAGATGCATGAAGAAACACGTTCCACGATCGAGTGCCAAGTACAGCGACTCGCTTCCAAGCTCAACCTCAACAAGTCTCCTATGGTGTTCCAACCGGGTGATCAAGTATGGATACATCTCCGCAAAGACTGCTTCCCCAAGGAACGCAAGTCCAAGCTACTTCCAAGAGTCGACGGACCATTCAAGGTGATCGCACGCTACAACGACAACGCCTACAATGTCGACATCCCACGCGACAAGTACAAAGTTAGCGACATCTTCAACGTCAAAGACTTGGCCAAGTACCATGGTGATGAAGAGCACGATCCGTGGACGGATGTCTCCCAAGGGGGGGAAGATGATGCGGAGCATCCCTCGACTACTCGCACCGACACTCCATCACCATCGCAAGCTCCAGGTGGACCAATGACACGAGCACGTGCACGCGCCATCGAGAACGAGGTTGACTCTCTCCTCTTTGAGTTTCGTTCGGTTTCACATGAGAAGTGGATTCTACCATCATCGGAAACACTGTGCGTGCTTAGGTACATCAAAGATGATCATGCGAAGGAGAAGACGGAGGTTCGAGCATCCATGGAACAGGAGAATGAAGAAGAAGTCGAGAAGAAGGAAGGGAGAAAGATGGCAAACTCCCCTGGACACTTCGGGTGCCCGGCCACCTCCAGCTCCACCCGGGCGCTGCCCCTGCTTGGTCCGGGTGCCCGGCCACTTGGCCCCCGGGTGCCCGGGCCCCTGCCCGCCTCCAGCCGCGCCTCCTGGGTGTCCGGGCCTTGGCCGGCCGGGTGCCCGGCCCCTGTCCCTCCAGCCGCGCTGGGCGTCGCCCCGGGTGCCCGGCCGCTCCACCCGGCCATCTCCAGCACCACCCCGGGTGCCCGGCCGCCTCGCCACGCCATCTCCAGCACCACCCCCGGGTGCCTAGGACTTGGGCACCCGGGTGCCCGGCCACATGCCAGCCGGCCCCTGAGCAGTCTGGGTGCCCGGCCCAAGTTGCCCGGGTGCCCGGCCCCCTTCATCCAACCGCACGTTGATGGCCTTTTTGGCCTTGTATCCCCCTCTTATTGCCTTGTTTCGCCCCTAGACTATATAAGGACACCTCCTAGATCATTTGTAGGGTTAGCAAAGATTAGACTAAGCATTGTGAGCCTTTGCCCTTGTATCCCCTCCTCTTAGGAGCTCAAGCCCCCACCTAGGGAAGAATCCATTGGATTATCAAGGCCTCCTCTTGCAGAAGATCATCAAGACCTCACATAGTGGGAAGAATTTACCAAGTGCTACTCTCCTTGTATTGATCTTGTAATCTTGTGGATCTCATGTGTGCTACTCTAGTGGATGTGATACTTGGGTTTGTTTGAGAGATTTGTTCTTGGTGTTCTTGGTGTTATTGAGTTTTTCCTCCTTTTCCCCCCTCCAAGTGTGAAAAGATCCTTCCTAGGGTTTGACCCTACAACAAGTAGTATCTGTGGACTAACTGCAGAATGCCAGAATAAAAAGGGGAAGAAGCTAGTCCTATCGAAGACTAGCATCTTCAAGCAGCTTGAAGCATCTTGCAGCATCACAAGAGATAAGAGTAGCATAAGGTAAAGTAGTAGTAGTGTCATCAACCTCGCCTATAGATCCTTCCTCGACTCCCTGCGAGAAAGCAATCCCAGAGCCATACTATCCAGTTCTCATCTCAGGTGTCAAGTTCTAGTTGTATCGATCAGGATACAACTCCAAGTGTCCGTTACCGTAGGACAGGCTATCGGTAGATGTTTTCTTCCCTGCAGGGGTGCACCAACTTACCTACCACGCTTGATTAACTCCGGCCGGACACATTTTCCTGGTTCATGCCCGGCCTCGGCCAAACAATATACCGCAACCCGACCTAGGCTTAAAAGAGAGGTCAGCACGCCGGACTATACCTATGCCCCCAGGGGTCATGGGCCATCCCCCCGGGAACTCCCGCATGTTGCGAGGGCGGCCGGTGAGCAGACCTAGCTACCTCCTTAAAAAGGCAAGTGCTTACGTAGTCCAACCTGGCGCGCGCCGCTCAGTCGCATGACGTCTATTAAGTTTTGGATGATGCATATGATGCAGAACACCCATACTATGCCCACGTGATGGTTAGTGCTATCAGGCCAGAGGCCCCTCGGATCAAATATCCAAACCGTTAGTGTGTTGGTAGTGCGGTCACGAGCAGAGACTCACGAAAGATGTGGCCCCGTCGCCCCGTCTCGAGGACTTGCGGCAAGGGCTAAGAATGCCCGACCACGCCTCGTATTCAACTCTCGGGTACCCTCCAGGTCAACCCGTCTCCACATCACTCGCGGGTACCCCTCAGGGTCGACCCGCCTATCCAAGTAACAGTTGTAAAGTTCAAGTATCTGTGTGTCCAAACACCAAGGGGAAACCCCGAGGAATCACCCTCGGTGGATTCCACTCGATGTAATCATCAAGGTGAACGTAAGAGGAACCACCCTCGAGGTTCACACTTGATGGGTTGCACGAAAGAGTCGTATCGGAAGTGGTTAAGGCGGAATCACCCTCGATGACCATGACTAAATAGCTACACTACAGGGTTAACATCAGAAGTGCTGATGAGGTCTCACCCTCGGCACTCGATAGTAACCCAGTAGTGTCGAGCAACTAAGAAAAAAGTAACATGCGGTGCTGGGGCCTGGTCTTCGATCCCGTTGATCGGGTCTTCGATGATGAAGCAGGGACAAAAAGGCACAAGGTGGGGGTCACTGATGGATCACTAACCAACCTATACTAAGCAGTTTAGGATAAGCAGGTAGGTAACAATAAGCAGGTTACAAAAGCAGGCTATGAATCAAAATAGGAGCAAAGAATTACAGTAGCAAAATCTAATGCAAGCATGAGAGATTGGAATGGGCGATATCGGGATGATCAAAGGGGGGGCTTGCCTGGAAGCTCTGCTGCAAAGGAAGAAGGGTCTTCGGAGACATAGTCGATAATAGGGGCAGCATCACTCACGGGGTCTACTAGAGAGAAGAGGGGGAAGAAACAATAAATATAAAGCAAACAAAGCATCATAAAGCATAACATGGCAATACGCAGTGCTAGGAGTGTTCTAACGTAGTGCTGCACGATACAGGTGAAGGGGTAATTAACTGGGAAGGAATTCCCGGTTCCGGACCTATGTCAGACAAATAACTAGAGGGGGAATGTTCCATGTTCAGATAGTTAGAGGCATTTGACAGCTAAACGGACAGCGTATTCAAATTTCTCTCGTCATAGTGAGCAACTTTCATGTAGAAAATATTTTCATCCTGTAAGTGCATCTAGTGCCACCCCTAGTTGGTTTTGGAGTATTGACGACAAAGTTGGTTGAGGGACTAATGCGTTTGTGAGAATTGCAGGATAACGCAGGTAGTGTCCCTCATTGATTAGGTTTCCCTACCGGAGATGACCCCTAAAAATGTATGAAGACATTGAAGACAATGGGTGTATGAGAAGATATTCATATTGAAGACTATGACATGAGAAGACATTGTGTGAAGACTTTGGAGCGCGAACACTGTGTGTTTTCGTTGTTTCTTTTCTTCTTTGTTGAGTCATAGGAACCACCGTACTGTTAACTGGGGTCCAAGTGAACTAAGTCAGAGTGACTGAAGTGATGCTGAACCCAAATCCTATGTCTTCGAGCGAAGACAATGAGAGAAAATCTTATCCAGAGCTGGATGAGTCAGCTTTGCTTGTAGCCCAAGTAAAGTTGCTGTGTGTGTTTGAAATCTGACCGTTGGAACACGTGTCAGTTCCTTAGTGACCCAGGGTCATTTTGGACAAATCAGGTTGGGTTGCCTAGTGGCTATAAATAGCCCACCCCCTACACCATAAATTGGTGGCTGCTCAGAGTTTGTGCACGGCTTTTGTCGTTTGAGAGCAACCCACCTCGAAGCGTTTGAGAGAGAGAAATCCTTGTGAGGACAAAGCCCAAACACCCAGAGCCAAAGAGTGTTAGGCATCACTGAAGTCTTTCTGTCTGTGTGACCTGAAGACTTATTACACTTGAGGACTGTGAATCCTCCAGCCGGTTAGGCGTCGCGTTCTGAGCATCCAAGAGTCATTGTGGATTACCGGTGAACGAAGTCTGTGAAGGTTTGGAAGTCTCCCTTGAAGACTTACCAGAGTGATTGGGCGGGGACTGGGTGTCCTTAGCTCAAGGGGAATAAGGTGAAGACACGGTCTTCTGAGTTAAATCTCAGCCTCCCTAACCAGATGTACAGTTGTCACAGCAACTGGAACTGGTCCAACAAATCTTGTGTCTTCAACAAGCAACTGGTTCTATCCCTTCCATCCTTACTTAAGTTTGTCTTCATGAAGTCATTGCTTATCTGTTTATCTGTTTGACTTCATTGCTTGACTACTATTGTTGATTGGCTTCATACTATCTTCCACCTTGATCTTTGCTGCCTAACTGCTATTAGTCCTGTACTTCCATATCATTACATGCTTGACTATGGCTTGTTTAGGTTAGTTTATCTTCCGCTGCATATCAATTAGGCTGTTTCTATTGTTTGTCTTCGAAACTTCCAAGTTTTGAAGACTTTCATAAAAATCGCCTATTCACCCCCTCTAATCGATACTGGCACTTTCAATTGGTATCAGAGCAAGGTACTCCCTTGTTCTGTGTGATTCAGTTTAACCACCTGGAGTTTCAGCTATGTCGACTGCAGGGATAATCAAGGTCTCCGCTGCTTGTCCCGAGTTCGATGGAACTGAGTATCCCTACTGGAAGAATAAGATGCGCATGAAGGAAATATGTCCTAGAGGCAATAGTAAAGTTATTATTTATTTCCTTATTTCATGATAAATGTTTATTATTCATGCTAGAATTGTATTAACCGGAAACATAATACATGTTTGAATACATAGACAAACATAGTGTCACTAGTATGCCTCTACTTGACTAGCTCGTTTATCAAAGATGGTTATGTTTCCTAGCCATGGACAAAAGAGTTGTCATTTGATTAACGGGATCACAACATTAGGAGAATGATGTGATTGACATGACCCATTCCGTTAGCCTAGCACTTGATCGTTTAGTATGTTGCTATTGCTTTCTTCATGACTTATACATGTTCCTGTAACTATGAGATTATGCAACTCCCGTTTACCGGAGGAACACTTTGGGTGCTACCAAACGTCACAACGTAACTGGATGATCATAAAGGAGTACTACAGGTGTCTCCGAAGGTACATGTTGAGTTGGCGTATTTCGAGATTAGGTTTTGTCACTCCGATTGTCGGGAGGTATCTATGGGCCCTCTCGGTAATGCACATCACTATAAGCCTTGCAAGCAATGTGATCAATGAGTTGGTTACGGGATGATGCATTACGTAACGAGTAAAGAGACTTGCCGGTAGCGAGATTGAACTAGGTATTGGATACCGATGATCGAATCTCGGGCAAGTAACATACCGATGACAAAGGGAACAACGTATGTTGTTATGCGGTTTGACCGATAAAGATCTTCGTAGAATATGTGGGAGCCAATATGGGCATCCAGGTCCCGCTATTGGTTATTGACCGGAAATGTGTTTCCGTCATGTCTACATAGTTCTTGAACCCGTAGGGTCCGCACGCTTAAGGTTTCGATGATAGTTTTATTATGAGTTTATGATTTTTGATGTACCGAAGGAGTTCGGAGTCCCGGATGAGATCGGGGACATGACGAGGAGTCTCGAAATGGTCGAGACGTAAAGATCGATATATTGGATGACTATATTCGGAGTTCGGAAAGGTTCCGAGTGATTCAGGTATTTTCGAGGGTACCGGGGAGTTACGGGAATACGAGGAAGAAGCAATGGGCCTCATGGGCCAAGTGGTGGAAGAGAGGAGGCAGGGTGCGCGGCCCCCCTAGCCCAAACCGAATTGGACTAGGGGGCCGGCCCCCCTTTCCTACTCTTCCTCCCTCTCCTTCCTTCTCCTTCTCCTTCCCTTCCTTCCCCTCTCCTAGTTGGACTAGGAAAGGAGGGAGTCCTACTCCCGGTGGGAGTAGGACTCCTCCCTGGCGCGCCCTCCCTTGGCCGGCCGCCTCCTCCCCCTTGCTCCTTTATATACGGGGGCAGGGGGCACCCCATAGACACAAGTTGATCTACGGATCGTTCCTTAGCCATGTGCGGTGCCCCCCTCCATCATATTCCACCTCGGTCATATCGTCGCAGAGTTTAGGCGAAGCCCTGCGCCGGTAGAACATCATCATCGTCACCATGCCGTCGTGCTGACGGAACTCATCTCCGGAGCTTCGCTGGATCGGAGGCCGGAGATCATCATCGAGCTGAACATGTGCTGAACTCGGAGGCCCTGTACGTTCGGTGCTTGGATCGGTCGGATCGTGAAGACGTACGACTACATCAACCGCGTTGTGCTAACGCTTCCGCTTATGGTCTACGAGGGTACGTGGACGAACACTCTCCCCTCTCGTTGCTATGCCATCACCATGATCTTGCGTGTGCGTAGGAAATTTTTTGAAATTACTACGTTCCCCAACAGTGGCATCCGAGCCTAGGTTTTATGCGTTGATGTTATATGCACGAGTAGAACACAAGTGAGTTGTGGGCGATACAAGTCATACTGCTTACCAGCATGTCATACTTTGGTTCGGCGGTATTGTTGGATGAAGCGGCCCGGACCGACATTACGCGTAGGCTTACGCGAGACTGGTTTTACCGCCGTGCTATGCACACAGGTGACTAGCGGGTGTTAGTTTCTCCAACTTTAGTTGAACCGAGTGTGGCTACGCCCGGTCCTTGCGAAGGTTAAAACAGCACCAACTTGATAAACTATCATTGTGGTTTTGATGCGTAGGTAAGAATGGTTCTTGCTCAGCCCGTAGCAGCCACGTAAAATTTGCAACAACAAAGTAGAGGACGTCTAACTTGTTTTTGCAGGGCATGTTGTGATGTGATATGGTCAAGACGTGATGCTATATTTTATTGTATGAGATGATCATGTTTTGTAACCGAAGTTATCGGCAACTGGCAGGAGCCATATGGTTGTCGCTTTATTGTATGAAATGCAAACGCCCTGTAATTGCTTTACTTTATCTCTAAGCGGTAGCGATAGTCGTAGAAGCAATAGATGGTGTAACGACAACGATGCTACGATGGAGATCAAGGTGTCGCGCCGGTGACGATGGTGATCACGACGGTGCTTTGAAGATGGAGATCACAAGCAGAAGATGATGATGGCCATATCATATCACTTATATTGATTGCATGTGATGTTTATCCTTTATGCATCTTATCTTTCTTTGATTGACGGTAGCATTTTAAGATGATCTCTCACTAAAATTATCAAGAAGTGTTCTCCCTGAGTATGCACCATTGCCAAAGTTCGTCGTGCCCAGACACCACGTGATGATATGGTGTGATAAGCTCTACGTCCATCTACAACGGGTGCAAGCCAGTTTTGCACACGCGGAATACTCAGGTTAAACTTGACGAGCCTAGCATATGCAGATATGGCCTCGGAACACGGAGACCGAAAGGTCGAGCGTGAATCATATAGTAGATATGATCAACATAGTGATGTTCACCATTGAAAACTACTCCATCTCACGTGATGATCGGTTATGGTTTAGTTGATTTGGATCACGTGATCACTTAGATGACTAGAGAGATGTCTATCTAAGTGGGAGTTCTTAAGTAATATGATTAATTGAACTTAAATTTATCATGAACTTAGTCCTGGTAGTATTTTGCAAATTATGTTGTAGATCAATAGCTTGCGTTGTTGCTTTCATATGTTTATTTTGATATGTTCCTAGAGAAAATTGTGTTGAAAAATGTTAGTAGCAATGATGCGGATTCGATCCGTGATCTGAGGTTTATCCTCATTGCTGCACAGAAGAATTATGTCCTTAATGCACCGCTAGGTGACAGACCTATTGCAGGAGCAGATGCAGAAGTTATGAACGTCTGGCTAGCTCAAAATGATGACTACTTGATAGTTTAGTGCACCATGCTTAACGGCTTAGAATCGGGACTTCAAAGACGTTTTGAACGTCATGGACCATATGAGATGTTCCAGGAGTTGGAGTTAATATTTCCAGCAAATACCCGAGTTGAGAGATATGAAGTCTCCAACAAGTTCTATAGCTAAAAGATAGAGGAGAATCTCTCAACTAGTGAGCATGTGCTCAGACTGTCTGGGTACTTCAATCGCTTGAATCAAGTGGGAGTTAATCTTCCAGATAAGATAGTGATTGACAGAATTCTCTAGTCACCATCACTAAGTTACTAGAACTTCGTGATGAACTATAGTATGCAAGGGATGACAAAAACGATTCCCGAGCTCTTCGTGATGTTGAAATCGACGAAGGTAGAAATCAAGAAAGAGCATCAGGTGTTGATGATTGACAAGACCACTAGTTTCAAGAAAAGGGCAAAGGGAAAGAAAGGGAAACTTCAAGTAGAATGGCAAACAAGTTGTCACTCCCATGAAGAAGACCAAAGCTGGACCAAAGCCTAAAACTGAGTGCTTACACTGCAAAGGAAATGGTCACTGGAAGCGGAAATGCCCTGAATATTTGGTGGATAAGAAGGATGGCAAAGTGAACAAGGGTATATTTGATATACAGGTTATTGATGTGTGCTTTACTAGTGTTTATAGTAGCCCCTGAGTATTTGATACTTGTTTGGTTGCTAAGATTAGTAACTCGAAACAGGAGTTACAGAATAAACAGAAACTAGTTGAACGGAAAGTGACGATGAGTGTTGGAAGTAGTTCCAAGATTTATATGATCATCATCCCACACTCCCTATACTTCCGGGATTAGTGTTAAACCTAAATAAATGTTATTTGGCGTTTGCGTTGAGCATGAATATGATTTGATCGTGTTTATTGCAATACGGTTATTCATTTAAAATTAGAGAATAATTGTTGTTCTGTTTACATGAATAAAACCTTCAATTGTCATACACCCAATGAAAATAGTTTGTTGGATCTCGATTGTAGTGATACACATATTCATAATATTGAGGCCAAAAGATGCAAAGTTAATAAAGATAGTGCAACTTATTTGTGGCACCGCCGTTTGGGTCATATCGGTGTAAAGCGCATGAAGAAACTCCATAAAGTTGGATTTTCGGAATCACTTGGTTATGAATCATTTGATGCTTGCGAACCGTGCCTTTTGGGCACGATGACTAAAACTCCGTTCTTCGGAACAATGGAACGAGCTACTGACTTATTGGAAATAATACATACTGATGTATGCAGACCAATAAGTATGAAGGCTCGTGGCAAGTATGGTTATGTTCTGACCTTCACAAGATGATTTGAGCAGATATGGGTATATCTACTTGATGAAACATAAGTCTGAAATAGTTGAAAGGTTCAAAGAATTTCAGAGTGAAGTGGAAAAATCATCGTAACAAGAAAATAAAGTTTCTGCGATCTGATCGCGGAGACGAATATTTGAGTTAGGAGTTTGGTCTTCATTTAAAACAATGTGGAATAGTTTCACAGCTCACGCCACCTGGAACACCACAACGTTATGGTGTGTCCGAACGTCGTATCCGCACTTTATTGGATATGGTGCGATCTATGATGTCTCTTACTGATTTACCAATATTGTCTTGGGGTTATGCATTAGAGACAGCTGCATTCACATTGAAAGGGCACCATCTAAATCCGTTGAGACGACAACATATGAACTGTGGTTTAGCAAGAAACCCAAGTTGTCGTTTCTTAAAGTTTGGGGATGCGATGCTTATGTGAAAAAGTTTCATCCTGATAAGCTCGAACCCAAATCGGAGAAGTGCGTCTTCATATAATACCCAAAGGAAATTGTTGGGTACACCTACTATCACGGATCCGAAGGCAAGATATTCGTTGCTAAAAATAGATCCTTTCTAGAGAAGGAGTTTCTCTCGAAAGAAGTGAGTGGGAGGAAAGTAGAACTAGATGAGGTAACTGTACCTTCTCCTCTAATTGGAAAATAGTTCATCACTGAAATCAGCTTTAGTGATTCCTACACCAATTAGTGAGGAAGCTAATGTTGATGATCATGAAACTTTAGATCAAGTTACTACAGAACCTCGTAGGTCTTTCACAGTACGGTCCGCACCAGTGTGGTACGGTAATCCTGTTCTGAAAGTCATGTTACTAGACCATGATAAACCTATGAACTATGAGGAAGCGATGATGAGCCCAGATTCCGCGAAATGGCTGGAGGCCATGAAATCTGAGATGGGATCCATATATGAGAACAAAGTGTGGACTTTGGTGGATTTTCCCGATGATCGGCAAGCCATAGAAAATAAATGGATCTTTAAGAGGAAGACAGACATTGATAGTAGTGTTACTATCTACAAAGCTCGACTTGTCGCAAAAAGGTTTTTGACAAGTTCAAGGTGTTGACTACAATGAGATTTTCTCAACCATAGTGATGCTTAAGTCTGTCCGAATCATGTTAGCAATTGCCACATTTTATGAAATCTGGCAAAAGGATGTCAAAACTGCATTCCTTAATGGATTCATTAAAGAAGAGTTGTATATGATGCAACCAGAAGGTTTTGTCAATCCAAAAGGTGCTAACAAATTGTGCAAGCTCCAGCGATCCATCTATTGACTGGTGCAAGCCTCTCAGAGTTGGAATATAAGCTTTGATAAGTTGATCAAAGCATATAGTTTTGTACAGACTTACGGTGAAGCCTGTATTTACTAGAAAGTGTGTGGGAGCACTACAGCATTTATGATAAGTATATGTGAATGACATATTGTTGATCAGAAATAATGTAGAATTATTCTGCAAAGCATAAAGGAGTGTTTGAAAGGAGTTCTTTAAAAGAAAGACCTCAGTAAAGCTACTTACATATTGAGCATCAAGATCTATAGAGATAGATCAAGACGCTTGATAAGATTTTCAATGAGTACATACCTTGATAAATTTTTGAAATAGTTCAAAATGGAATAGTCAATGAAGGAGTTCTTGCCTGTGATGCAAAGTTGTGAAGTTGAGTAAGACTCAAGACCCGACCATGGCAGAAAATAGAAAGAGAATGAAAAATCATTCCCTATGCCTCAGTCATAGGTTCTATAAAGTATGCTATGCTGTGAACCAGACCTATTGTATACCTTGCTCTGAGTTTGACAAAGGAATACAATTTTGATCTAAGAGTAGATCACTGGACAGCGGTCAAGAGTATCCTTAGTGAGAACTAAGGAGATGTTTCTCGATTATGGAGGTGATAAAAGAGCCCGTCATAAAAAGTTACAACGATGCAAGCTTTTACACCAATCCAGATGACTCTAAGTCTCAATCTGGATACATATTGAAAGTGGGAGCAATTAACTAGAGTAGCTCCGTCCAGAGCATTGTGGACATAGAATATTTGCAAAATACATACGGCTCTGAATATGATAGACCCATTGACTAAACTTCTCTCACAAGCAAAACATGATCATACCTTAGTACCCTTTGGGTGTTAATCACATAGCAATGTGAACTAGATTATTGACTCTAGTAAACCCTTTGGGTGTTGATCACATGATGATGTGAAACTATGGGTATTAATCACATACAGATGTGAATATTGGTGTTAAATCACATGGCGATGTGAACTAGATTATTGACTCTAGTGCAAGTGGGAGACTGAAGGAAATATGCCCTAGAGGCAATAATAAAGTTATTATTTATTTTCTTATTTCATTATAAATGTTTATTATTCATGCTAGAATTGTATTAACCGGAAACATAATACATGTTTGAATACATAGACAAACATAGTGTCACTAGTATGCCTCTACTTGACTAGCTCGTTTATCAAAGATGGTTATGTTTCCTAGCCATGGACAAAAGAGTTGTCATTTGATTAACGAGATCACATCATTAGGAGAATGATGTGATTGACATGACCCATTCCGTTAGCCTAGCACTTGATCGTTTAGTATGTTGCTATTGCTTTCTTCATGACTTATACATGTTCCTGTAACTATGAGATTATGCAACTCCCGTTTACCGGAGGAACACTTTGGGTGCTACCAAACGTCACAACGTAACTGGGTGATCATAAAGGAGTACTACAGGTGTCTCCGAAGGTACATGTTGAGTTGGCGTATTTCGAGATTAGGTTTTGTCACTCCGATTGTCGAAGAGGTATCTCTAGGCCCTCTCGGTAATGCACATCACTATAAGCCTTGCAAGCAATGTGATCAATGAGTTGGTTACGGGATGATGCATTACGTAACGAGTAAAGAGACTTGCTGGTAACAAGATTGAACTATGTATTGGATACCGACGATCGAATCTCAGGCAAGTAACATACCGATGACAAAGGGAACAACGTATGTTGTTATGCGGTTTGACCGATAAAGATCTTCGTAGAATATGTGGGAGCCAATATGGGCATCCAGGTCCCGCTATTGGTTATTGACCGGAAACGTGTTTCGGTCATGTCTACATAGTTCTCGAACCCGTAGGGTCCGCACGCTTAAGGTTTCGATGATAGTTTTATTATGAGTTTATGAGTTTTGATGTACCGAAGGAGTTCGGAGTCCCGGATGAGATCGGGGACATGACGAGCAATCTCGAAATGGTCGAGACGTAAAGATCGATATATTGGACGACTATATTTGGAGTTCGGAAAGGTTCCGAGTGATTCGGGTATTTTCGGGGGTACCGGGGAGTTACGGGAATACGAGGAAGAAGCAATGGGCCTCATGGGCCAGGTGGTGGGAGAGAGGAGGCAGGGCGCGCGGCCCCCCTAGCCCAAACCGAATTGGACTAGGGGGCCGGCCCCCCTTTCCTACTCTTCCTCCCTCTCCTTCCTTCTCCTTCTCCTTCCCTTCCTTCCCCTCTCCTAGTTGGACTAGGAAAGGAGGGAGTCCTACTCCCGGTGGGAGTAGGACTCCTCCCTGGCGCACCCTCCCTTGGCCGGCCGCCTCCTCCCCCTTGCTCCTTTATATACGGGGGCAAGGGGGCACCCCATAGACACAAGTTGATCTACGGATCGTTCCTTAGCCGTGTGCGGTGCCCCCCTCCACCATATTCCACCTCGGTCATATCATCGCAGAGTTTAGGCGAAGCCCTGCGCCGGTAGAACATCATCATCGTCACCACGCCGTCGTGCTGACGGAACTCATCTCCGGAGCTTCGCTGGATCGGAGGCCGGAGATCGTCATCGAGCTAAACGTGTGCTGAACTCGGAGGCCCCGTATGTTCGGTGCTTGGATCGGTCGGATCATGAAGATGTACGACTACATCAACTGCGTTGTGCTAACGCTTCCACTTACGGTCTACGAGGGTACGTGGACGAACACTCTCCCCTCTCGTTGCTATGCCATCACCATGATCTTGCGTGTGCGTAGGAATTTTTTTGAAATTACTACGTTCCACAACAGCGCATGCATCTTGAAGCCATTGATGTCGACCTCTGGTATGTCGTCAAGGATGGCGTTCCCAAAACTGGTGAAGGTGTCACCCCCGCTGATGTCAAGAAGTTCATTCAACTGGACTCTACTGCGAAGAACATCATTTGTGGTCATCTGACCAAAGGACAGTATGGTCGTGTGAATGCTCTGGAAACGTCGAAGCTAGTCTGAGACTGGCTATCCAAGGTCAATGAAGGCGTTTCAACCCAGAGAGATCAAAGAATCAGTGTTCTCCGCAACCTCTTCAACCGCTTCAAGAGAAACGACAATGAGAATGTCCAGCTCACGTTTGATCGCCTCACTGATATCACAAATGAACTTCAAGCTCTTGGCGCAACTGAGATTACCAAGCATGAAATCGTCAAGACACTGCTGAGATCACTTGACAGCTCCTTTGACACCCTTGCCCTCATGATACAAGAACGTCCTGACTTCAAGACACTCGATCCGTCTGATATACTCGAGAGGCTCAACACACATGAGTTCCAGTTATCTGAGAAAAGAGATATGTATGGTCCAAGCTATGGCCGAACTCGCGCTTTAAAGGCAAAAGTTGTTTCCTCATCTGAAGAAGAATCTGACTGCAGCTCTGAAGATCCTGAAGACATTGGAAGGGAACTTGCTATGCTTGTGAAGAAGTTCCAGAAATTCACAAAGATGAAAGGCTTCAGAAAGTCTTCACGATCTAGCTCAAGGAATGATGAAGCTACCACACATGATCACAAGAAGAGAACCTGCCACAAGTGCAAGAAACCTGGTCACTACATATCTGAGTGTCCACAGTGGGACAATGAGAAGAAGAAGAAGAAAAGCAAGGAATATGATTCCGATGACAAGAAGAAGAAGAAATCCTCAAAGTCTTCTAAGTCTTCTTCCAAGTCTTCATCATACAAGAAGAGCTCATCTGGCAAGGCTCGTGCTTTTGTTGGCAAGGAAATGGATTCAGAGGAGGAGTCTGCTTCCGAGGAGGCGGAGGTGGAGTCTGGAGAGGAGTATGACCCTGGCGTTGCAAGTCTGGCTCTAGCCACTGCCTATGTTGCCAAGTCCATCTTCAACACTGAAGACAATGACTTCCACACCAACGCTGAAGCTAATGACGAAGACAATCCTACTCCCACCTACTGCTTCATGGAATGCGGTGCCAAGGTAAAATCACGCGATGCTTACTTTCAAACATCAAGTGAAGATGACTCTGATTGTGAATCCAAACCCAGCTACAAAACACATGCTAAAATTGCAACTGAACAACAAAAGGCTATGGAACATATTCAAAAACTGTTAGACAAAAGCGATGACCTGTTGGACGCTGAAATGACACGTTCACAATCCTTAGTTGATGACATAAAAAATCTTCATGCTAAGTACCATGAACTTGAAGGTCGTCATGAATCGCTCTCAACAACTTATGAAAGGCTCTCCTATGATTATCTTCAAAGTAAACAAGATCTTGAGAAATTGAGAGCAGCTCATGAAGATCTGCAAAAGGTGAATGAGTCACTTCGCGCTCAACAGATCAGTTCCGCTCAGGAAGGATTTGAACCACCATGTCTAAAATGCATTAAGCGTGATAACGCTACATCTGTTGTTGAATGTTCCACTGCTGCTACTGTTTCATTGTCTTCACCTACTGATGTGGTCGCTAACCCCTCTGCGGAGGATACCACTGCTGTTGCTGATGAAAATGCTATGTTGAAGACATTGCTTGAAACAGGGATGTACAAAAGTTTGAAGGGACATCAGACTCTCTGCGATGTCCTCAAAAAGCAGATTCTGAACCGAAACCCTAGGAAAGAGGGTGTTGGGTTCGAGAGGAAAATGAACGTTGATGGCTCATACTGGAAGCCTGAACAGTACCCCAAAACCACATGGGTTGCTGCAAAGGGACCTTCAGTAGATCCATCTACCTTATCTGGCTTTACCTGTGCTAATCCTATTATCATTGATGAATCCTTTGATGCAAACTATAAGCTGTTCAAAAATCAGAATGGTGAAGTGTTTGCCAGGTACATTGGTACTAACTGCAGGAATGGACTACCTATGAAGAAGATCTGGGTACCTAAGCGGTACATTAAGAATCTTCCTATGAATGTCATCATGACACCACCTAGTAAGAAGACAAACCCCAGACCTATAGCTTCATATGGCCCAAAGGCTTCATACAGATACAGGACTCACATGAGTCACCCTAACACCAATGTTTTGCAGGAAATCATGCTCAGACTTATGAATATGAGCGTGTATCTTCAAACCGCTATGTTCATAGGACTAAGAACTTTTCTGCTTATTCATATGAGTATCATTCATCTCCTGCAAGGCTATTTGCTAGGGCTTCAAAGCCAAAATTCTCAGATGCTGCACTTAGACTCATTGCTTCTAAGCCCCCACTGAAAATGTGGGTGGCAAAGAAGAACTAACTCTCTTTTGCAGAAAATGGTCTCCAGCCAGCAATCAATGGCATCCGATACTATTACTGGGGACCTAAAACTCACTGAGGACGCACGTTAAAATATCATTCTATATGCTTCACATCTGAATTACTCATCAGTCAATGTCCTAACTTTGATATAAGCTGTGACTGTCCCTATATGTATCAAATGCATATGCTTCATAACACTTGTGTGAAGCCTATCCTCCTAACTGCACTGTAGGGTACATCACCAAAAGCTTCAGAATGGATTATGGACAGTGGATGCACAAATCATATGACTGGTGATCGAAGTCTTCTCATGGACTCAACCTTACGTCCATCCGACAAGAGTCACATCACATTTGCTGACACTGGTAAAAGCAACGTATTGGGACTAGGTAGAGTTGCAATCTCAAAGGATCAACACATGTATAAAGTGATGCTTGTTGAATCCCTTGGTTTCAACTTAATGTCTGTCTCAATGCTTTGTGACTTGAACATGATTGTGATATTTGGCAAATATCGTTGCCTTGTACTAATGGAATCTGAAAAATCTCTAGTCTTTGAAGGGTATCGAAAAGATGATCTGTACATGGTAGATTTCTCCGCAGGTCCACAGCTTGCCGTTTGTCTTCTCACAAAAGCTTCAAAATGCTGGCTCTGGCATCGAAGGCTGGGACATGCTGGCATGAGAAACTTACACTCACTCGTCAAGAAGAAGCATGTCATTGGCATCGAAGATGTCAAGTTCAAGAAGGATCATCTGTGTGGTGCTTGTGAAGCTGGAAAGATGACAAGGGCAAAGCACCCATCGAAGACAATCATGACAACATCTCAACCCTTTGAGCTGTTACACATGGACTTATTTGGACCTACTCACTACTCCACCCTCACAACAACTGTCTGTCTCTATGGCTTCGTCATTGTTGATAACTACTCAAGATACACATGGCTTCATATAATTCTGTACAAGACTGAAGTACAAGATGTCTTCAGGCGCTTTGCAAATCGAGCAATGAACAACTATGGTGTGAAGATCAAGCACATCAGAAGTGACAATGGCACTAAATTCAAGAACACTGGACTTGATCTGTATCTGGATACAATGGGAATCACTCATGAGTTCTCTGCTCCATACACACCTCAACAAAATGGCATCGTTGAGCGCAAGAACAGAACCCTCATTGAGATGGCTCGAACAATGCTAGATGAGTACAAGACACCAAGAAAGTTCTGGCCCGAAGCTATTGATACAACATGTCACATCATCAACCGCGTGTACGTTCATAAGCTTCTGAACAAAACATCATATGAGCTACTTACTGGCAAGAAGCCAAATGTCAGTTACTTCAGAGTATTTGGAGCAAGATGCTGGATGAAGGATCCCCATCACAAGTCAAAATTTGCACCTAAGGCTCATGAAGGCTTCATGCTTGGCTATGGAAAGGATTCACACTCCTACAGAGTCTTCAACCTTTATCTCTACAAAATCATTGAAACTGTGGATGTGAAATTTGATGAAACCAGTGGTTCACAGAGAGAGATTCTGCCAAGCACACTGGATGAAGCTCCTTCAAATGAGGCAATCAAGCTGATGGGAACTGGTGAAATCATGCCCTCAGAAGCACAACCTGAAGAGGAACTTATTATCTCTGCACCAAATCAACCTGAAGACAATGCTCAGACCGAAGACATTCCTCCCAATGATGACAATGATTAGCCAGAGCAAAATCTTCGTCCTGTTCATCCTCATGTTGCAAATGAAGTTCAAATAGAGAAGATAATTGACAGCATCAATGCACTTGGTCCGCTCACTCGATCAAGAGCAACACAGCTAGCAAACTTCTGTGGGCACTTTTCATTTGTGTCAATATCAGAACCCAAGAAAGTTGCTGAAGCTTTTATGGAACCTGAATGGATTCAAGCCATGCAAGAAGAACTTGAACAGTTCAAGCTAAATAATGTTTGGGAACTTGTCAAGCGACCTGATCCTCGCAAACATAACATTATTGGAACAAAATGGATATATCGCAACAAGCAAGATGAGCATGGTCAAGTCGTCAGAAACAAAGCACGTCTTGTAGCTCAAGGATACACTCAAGTTGAAGGAATTGACTTCGATGAAACATTTGCTCCTGTTGCTAGGCTTGAAGCTATTCACATACTGCTAGCCTACGCAAATCATCACAATATCTTGCTATATCAAATGGATGTGAAGAGTGCATTTCTCAATGGCAAGATTGAAGAAGAAGTATATGTCGCACAACCACCTGGCTTTGAAGATCCAAAACATCCTGATATGGTGTACAAGCTAAACAAGGCACTGTATGGCCTCAAACAAGCCCCTCGTGCCTGGTATGATACAATCAAAGACTTCCTAAAGAGCAAAGGCTTCAAACCTGGATCCCTCGATCCCACTCTCTTCACGAAGACATATGATGGTGAACTGTTTGTGTGCCAAATATATGTGGATGACATAATCTTCGGGTGCACCAACCAGAAGTACAGTGATGAGTTTGGGTACATGATGCAAGAGCAATATCAAATGTCCATGATGGGTGAGCTGAAGTTCTTCCTTGGTCTTCAAATTCGTCAGCAGAGGAATGGCATCTTCATATCTCAAGAGAAATACCTCAAAGACTGTTTGAAGAAGTTTGGAATGGCAGACTGCAAAGGCTACACGACGCCAATGCTAGCCAAGCACCATCTTGGTCCCGACGACAATGGTAAAGAGTTTGATCAAAAGGTATACCGCTCCGTGATTGGTTCTTTGCTTTATTTATGTGCATCTAGGCCAGATATTATGCTTAGTGTTTGCATGTGTGCTCGGTACCAAGCGGCACCAAAGGAATCGCATCACTTAGCTGTGAAGCGAATTCTTCAATATTTGGCTTACACCCCAACACTCGGATTATGGTATCCCAAGGGCTCAAGATTCGATTTGGTTGGATTCTCGGATGCTGACTATGCTGGTGACAAGGTGGATCGCAAGTCTACATCTGGCACATGCCATTTTCTTGGTCGATCACTTGTCTGTTGGTCTTCGAAGAAGCAGAACTGTGTATCACTCTCAACTGCTGAATCTGAATACATTGCTGCTGGATCCTGTTGTGCTCAGCTTCTATGGATGAAGCAAACTCTCAAGGACTATGGCATCAACCTGAAACAAGTACCTCTCTTCTGCGACAACGAGAGTGCCATCAAGATAGCCAACAATCCAGTCCAACACTCGAAGACAAAGCACATTGAAATTCGTCATCACTTTCTCAGAGATCATGTTATGAAGAAAGATATCGACATCATTCACGTCAACACTGATGAGAAAATGGCAGATATCTTCACAAAGCCCTTGGATGAGAAAAGGTTTTGCAAGTTACGGTGTGAGCTAAATATCTTAGAATCCTCTAATGTCCTATGATCAGGCACACATCCAAACACTTATGCATGTTGATGACTTAGATGTGCAACACACAATGTAAGGTATATCTTCAATCAATGAAGATTTACACTCTGAGTGTGAATAAATTAACATGGAATTTGACTTCGGAGCGCCACGATAATTGTGCGCAGTGTCTGGGTCTAATATTTCCTATACGATGGGTAACGCCACCACCAACTTTTCTTGTTCGAAGTGTTTCACTCAAGGCGTTATATTGCAATGACTTCGCATTTAGTTTGTCTTCAGTTTCAATTTGTCTTCATGACTTTCTACACTATGATGATTTGACTGCTTTTTGATATATATATATACTAGTGTTCTGTCCTCTACAGCATTCACTTATAGCTATGTCTTCAAGATTGGATCTTTTGAACTAAGTGAATGTGATCGGACCCTAACCTCTCTATGCTTATTATATCAAATCTATCTGTCCAAATCATATGCATTCTGTTGAAACTATCGAATGTCTTCTCTGCGTCCTAGTCAGCAGAAGGCAAAGAGACAAACATTAAATCTGTTCTTAATGGATTATCTTTACTGTTGAAATCCGAAGAAGCCGGAACAACTCTCCGACATGCCTGGCGGGTGTGGGAACGTGGGACAATCCTGAGGGTGTTGCATGTTCGCCACGTGCCCCTCAGATGTGAACCGCCAGGGGCACTAGCGTAATCGCGCCGTGTCTCTCACCTACTTATAAATACCTGTCCCCCTGCGGTAAAGAAATACTTCCTCCACCTCTCCACCTCCGTCAAAACCCTAGCGCCACCGCTAGCTCGAGACGACGCCGGCGACGAAGCGCTTAGCTACCGCGACTTCTCCGACGCCGTCCTCACGCCAGCCGCGGACATCGTCCTCTCCGCTGTCGCCGTAGGTGTCCTCCGTCGCCAAGTTAGGGCACGGTGGGCTGAACTGCTCGGTCTCCTATTCTTCTCCATCTAGCAGTTCTTCGTGCGGTAATTATAACTCTATTTTTACCACCTTTTTGATCTTCAAGATTCATCCTGTTTACCGAAAGTTGTTTCTGTCTATTCAAAGCTAGATCTATTCCGTTTGCATCTCATACTGCTTAGTCTATTCGCTTAGATTTCTACTAGTTTGATTCCTCACTTGTACTTATTCACGGATTGGTACAAATCTGGAACCAACTCATCTATATAAGTGAATGTCTTCGCATCATGAGGTCAATGTCTTCAAACTGATTTAACTTCAAAATCTTCTGAGAATGCATATGACCTCTTCCCCTTCCCTCGCATCTCTAATGCTGTCACAGGTACATGTCCGTGGGAGAATCCCTTGGTTCTCATAGTCTGCATTCGTTTGCAGAATACTTACAGCATCAGTTGAATTCTCCTGAAGCCAGTTCCTGCTTGACCAGCAAGCGCAAATATCTGAAGCCTTTGAACATACTGAAGCCTTTCAGCGTGAAGTTCATGGCAACAGAGAAATCAGCAAGGAAGGGTGGAAAACAGCACAGAGGAGGCACATCTAAAGATCTGGCTGATGACTTAGCAGAACTGTACAAGACAGACCCTGAAGAAAATTATCATCAGAGGAAGACACGAATCCAATGGATTCGACGCTATTGGGCTGAGGAGTGGTTCAAGTACAGATTTGTGACAAAGGAATATGCAGAGAAAAATGCCATCAAGAAACCTTGGGGTGATATCCTCTATCGAGGGCTTCAACCCAAGAGCCGAGCTGAAGCCATTGAACAAGGCTTCTGTCCATGCATGGTCCGTGGGCCACAGCCAACGAACGCAGATCCCACTTCACTACTATGGTGTCGTGATGATTCGCTCTTCAAGCGCAACTATCAGTTTGCTGTGGCTTCGGCCAAAGAGAACAAGAAGACCTTGGGTTTGGACTTCAATCCAGGCCCCTCTGCTCCCCGTGCTGATGGCTCCCGAGAAGCTAATCCCAATGTCATTGGCCCCTATGCCAACCTTGATGGCCTCATCACATACATCATGGTCCAAGGCGCCAGAGTAGATCATTCTGACAATGGTGCTGACTCTGATGAAGCCCCTGCTCCTCCTCCTCCAAAGCCGCAGAAGCAAAAGAAGTCAAAGGCTTCAACCTCAGCTGCAAAGCCACCTCCAAAGACTTTGCGTGCGAAGACACTGGCCACTGCACCTCCTGAAGCCAGTGTGCAATCTGAAGATCTGTCACGTGTCTCCAAGAGAACGGACAAGAAAAAGCAGCTTGTTAGAACATCTGATCAGTGAGCTTTGACTCCTGCTGCCATTCTGCGTGAAGAACCCATTGATCTATCAAGTGATGAAGATCTTGCGGATGATGCCCTTGAGCAGTTGATCAAGAGCAAAGAAGAAGCAGAAATCTTCAGCAACCTGCCTCTCTTTGATGTGGCCATCATTCACAATTTCATTGATGAGTGGTTCGACACCCCCAACGTCAGTTTTGAAGATTTACAGCTCCCAGTAGGCCTCAGTGTCACCTTCAATGGTGCCATTGCTTCTGAGCTAGCTCTCGCTCAGCGCATCGTTGAGCTCAAAAACAAGATTGATTTTGAGAAGGCTCAATTCAAGAAGCATGTGGCCAATCTGAGTGTTCAAGACGTCTGCAACTTCAAGGTCATGCTCCATGAGCTCAAAGAAGCTTTTCTGCAGAAACGCCAAGAAGCACAGGGCTCTCGAGAACGCATGAAGCTTTTGGCTGATAAGTGTGTGCTTGCCTATAATGAGGCTAGGAAGCGCAAGTCCCTTGGCCGTCCAGGCATTGACCCCAGGATGGCTGCAAAGAGGAAGAAGAAGCACCCTGCTAACAGCCTGAGCCATCACGCCAAGAAGCCCCTCGCATTATCTTCCCGAGCAGCATGACTGGCTCGAAGCCAAAGGTCACCACAACCGCTTCAGAACAGAAGAAGACAAAGGCTGCCGAGGCTAATGCAAGAAAGAGAAAGCATGCTGAAGCCTCTGATGCCGCTCCCTCCAAGAAGAAGCGCAAGACCAAGAAGACTAGGGCTGCTTCCACAGAGCCCTTAGTCGTTGAACCCATTTCCGTTGTTCGCCCTGTGTCTATTCATCAAGAAAGAAGGATGGTTGTCCATGAGCCTGCTACCACAGAGGCTCATGAGACTGAAGATATTCCAGCAGCTGAACCCAACGCTGCTGAAGACATTGGTCAAGATGACAGTGTAAATGATGATGAAGTTCTTCCTCAGATTGAACATCAAGTGGTATCATCGCCTGTTCGTACGAACAGCGAAATCATCAGCATTGGTCATCCATTGACGCCAATTGCTCAGGATGCTTCGTGGGCTGGTCACCCACAACAACACCAAGACTCCCCCAGTACTCCCCAACAACAACAACAACGAGCTACACCCCCAGTGCAAGAAGAGGATGAAGACTTTCAGGCTCAGCCAAGTCCATCTCCTAACTTGAAGCCAGCGCTTCGCAGGCTTTGAAGAGGACAAAGGCCTGAAGTCCCTCTGTCAAGCGTTCCTGAAGGAGAAGTGCAACGTTCACCAGTTGCACGGCAAGTATTCTCTGAACCAGCTCCAACAGTGAACATCTCCATGTCTGAAGCACATGTTGCTGAAGACATTCCGGCTGCATCAGCCGAAGAAAAAGAAGAAGAAGAACGTGTACCAACTCCCCTGCTATTGAAGAAGAAGAAGTTCGTGTACCAACACCCCCAGCGATTGAAGAAGAGGCAGTTCATGATCTGAATGTGCCTGTGCCCGACCCTCTTGCTCGTCAAGAGGAGGTTGAAAATGTTGAGGCTGCCACCACCAATGCCAATGAAGCCAATGACGTGGTCATGGCTAACGCCAATGTGGAGCCCGCACCAACTGGTGTGCCTGAAGCAAGTGTGGGCACAGAACCTGAAGCCAATGAAAATGATGCACCTGAAGCTCATGAAAATGTCGCACCTGAAGCCCATGAGGATGCTGCACCCGAAGCCAATCTGACAACTGCTCCTGAAGCACCTGCTGTGCCGCCTGAACCCTCTGATGTTGCCCCTGCTCTTGTTCCGCCTCCAAGGCCTCACACTATTGAGCAAGCATACGATCACGGTCAGCTTGTCACTGTCCGATGGCCTATTCTGGTGCCTCCGCCTGCTGCCTCCGGCCCGCAATTTGACTATCATGTTGAGCATCGGCCTCAGGTCCAGAAGCCAAAGCCGAGATTGCCAAGGTTTCCAGGTACTACCAACTCCCCCGGGTCCTTCAATGCAAATGGCTTCAAGAGCCACAATACCTTCTTTGACAGCGCCAAGAACCCCTACTCCAAGCCAAGGATTTCATCAGATCGGTTCTGGAGCTATCAGCAAAGAAGCTATTACTTATGCGTGTTATATGATCAAGGGCGCATTTTCCCTCACATGCGCCTTGACACTGAAGCCATTGCTGGACTGCCGTGCTTGGAAGAAGCACTTGACTGCTTTCGCGATGCTGGTCTGCTCCAGTTTGTGATAGACAAGGAACATTGGAATGAAGAGCTATTTCTTCAATTCTATGCCACTTTGCACATTCGCGGCTACAACAGAGACATCAAGACTTGGGTTCTCAAGTGGATGACTGGCAATGTTCATCATGAAGCCAAAGCTATGGACATCATCGAGCTTACTGGGCTACCCACTCCTGGAGAACTGTATGAGCCTAACTGTCAGCTACACCGCAATGCTGTATGAGCCAGATGTTGAGCATGATGAAGCCTTTGCCATCTGACGCTAAGTATCCCACACATTTCTTTGTTGAAGACCTTGAGTATCTGCCTCGTACCATATACCATATCATCAGGCGAACTCTATGGCCAGTCAAGGGACACTCATCATCGGCCAAGCTTGAAGGAGCCATGAAGACTTTGGTCTTCTATATTCTCAATGGCATCAGCTTCAACACTCAGGAATTCTTCATCAGGCAACTTGCTGCTTCCGGCTCTGACCTGTTTGGTCTGAAGTTTTATGCTCCCTGGGTCATGTGCCTCATCAAGCGACACTCATCTGTCAATTATCATCCCTCTACTCGCAATCACATCATATTTCTGCCCGAGGTTGTTATGTCAGTTGATGATGTATACTCTGACCCTGCCAAGACGCCACTTTGTCTTCAGAACATTGAGCACCAAAGCTTCACTCAGCCTATTGAAGGTGTTCAAGCCGCAACAAGATTCTATCCACTTGCTGGTAACACCCGTCTGCCTCACAGAGCGCCAACTGAAGCCACTGAAAGCACCATTGCGCAACGGCCTCGGAAGCGTTCTCGTGTTCTTAATGACCGAGAGCTTCTTGTGGCTCTTCATCAGAAGCAGGATAAGCATCATTTCTGGCTCAAGCGCCAAATGCAAAGCCTCTTGGTGGATGTCAATCGCATTCGCAACCTTGCCACCAAGAATGCCTTTGTTGCTCATGAAACCTGCCGAAGATCGTGGAAGAGTTTGACTCTGCTTAGTGCAGAAGCTGATCTTCAGGATGACGGCTTCAATGAAAGATTCCAGTTCGAGTCCACTCCTCCAAGGACTGCTACCCTATGTCGAACTCCATCTCTTGAAGACTCTAAATATTCCTCTTCCGCGGCAACAGTTAATGCCCGAGTGATCGATGATGAAGATGACGCTACTTCACCACCTCAAACTACAACTACGCGCATCGACACTGCACCAAGCTCGTCTGCACCGCCAACCAACGATGACAACCCTGCTGCTTCACCTACTCATGATGACGAGTAGATGCTCTATGTCTTCAAACCTTTTTGGTCATTACTGACAAAAGGGGGAGAAGCATATGAGTTGATAGTCTTCAAGAGGGTTCATATGGGCGGTTCCATTATATTTTGCTGCGTGCTTACAACTCTTGCGTTTGGAAACATTTGGTTCTTTGAGTTGTAATACCAAAACTTGATGGTCGTCTGCTACTTCTGCTACTTATTTGCTTTGCGATGATAAATTCCGCATGTGCGATGATAACTTCCGCACATAGATCATTCTGCAGACGTCCATTTTTCATTATGCATGTCATTCTTATTGCTATATCATTTCATGCATGATGAATTATGTTCATAAGTTGAAGTGGATCTCCACAAGTACAACCTGCCATGTGCATTTGCATTCCAAAAGCAAATTACTTATATGCACATCTTCAGGGGGAGCCCTTGCAACTTATGAAGACAAATTCCTATCCTTACAATTTCACATACTTTATTCCCGTTGAAAACTTCAACCAGTTTGTCATCAATCACTAAAAAGGGGGAGATTGTAAGTGCATCTAGTGCCACCCCTAGTTGGTTTTGGAGTATTGACGACAAAGTTGGTTGAGGGACTAATGCGTTTTTGAGAATTGCAGGATAACGCAGGTAGTGTCCCTCATTGATTCGGTTTCCCTACCGGAGAAGACCCCTAAAAATGTATGGAGACATTGAAGACAATGGGTGTATGAGAAGATATTCATATTGAAGACTATGACATGAGAAGACATTGTGTGAAGACTATGGAGCGCGAGACTGTGTGTTTTCGTTGTTTCTTTTCTTCTTTGTTGAGTCATAGGAACCACCGTACTGCTAAGTGGGGTCCAAGTGAACTAAGTCAGAGTGACTGAAGTGATGCTGAACCCAAATCCTATGTCTTCGAGCGAAGACAATGAGAGCAAATCTTATCCAGAGCTGGACGAGTCACCTTTTCTTGTAGCCCAAGTAAAGTTGCCGCGTGTGTTTGAAATCTGACCGTTGGAACACGTGTCAGTTCCTTAGTGACCCAGGGTCATTTTGGACAAATCAGGTCGGGTTGCCTAGTGGCTATAAATAGCCACCCCCTACACCATAAATTGGTGGCTGCTCAGAGTTTGTGCACGGCTTTTGTCGTTTGAGAGCAACCCACCTCGAAGCATTTGAGAGAGAGAAATCCTTGTGAGGACAAAGCCCAAACACCCAGAGCCAAAGAGTGTTAGGCATCACTGAAGTCTTTCTGTCTGTGTGACCTGAAGACTTATTACACTTGAGGACTGTGAATCCTCCAGCCAGTTAGGCGTCGCGTTCTGAGCATCCAAGAGTCATTGTGGATTGCCGGTGAACGAAGTCTGTGAAGGTTTGTAAGTCTCCCTTGAAGACTTACCAGAGTGATTGGGTGAGGACTGGGTGTCCTTAGCTCAAGGGGAATAAGGTGAAGACACGGTCTTCTGAGTTAAATCTCAACCTCCCTAACCAGACGTACAGTTGTCACAGCAACTGGAACTGGTCCAACAAATCCTGTGTCTTCAACAAGCAACTGGTTCTATCCCTTCCAACCTTACTTAAGTTTGTCTTCATGAAGTCATTGCTTATCTGTTTATCTGTTTGACTTCATTGCTTGACTACTATTGTTGATTGGCTTCATATTATCTTCCATCTTGATCCTTACTGCCTAACTGCTATTAGTCATGTACTTCCATATCATTACATGCTTGACTATGGCTTGTTTAGGTTAGTTTATCTTCCACTGCATATCAATTAGGCTGTTTCTGTTGTTTCTCTTCGAAACTTCCAAGTTTTGAAGACTTTCATAAAAATCGCCTATCCCCCCCCCCTCTAGTCGATACTAGCAATTTCACATCCGAGCTACGGTTAATTTTCTATGATTTTTTGAAGTTCAAAGCATTTTCTAAACTTAGTGGAATTATTTTAAATAAATAAATCGTAATATCCAGAATAGTAACAGATGACGTCAGGATAACATCATCATGATGTAAGTGGTCAACAGCAGTTGTTCAGGTCAAACCTGACAGCTGGGTCCTACAAGTCAGTGGCTCAGTTAGTAAAACAGGGTTAGTTTTAACTAAATAGGTTAGTTAGCTAGTGGGGCCTACTGCCAGTGTCAGATTGGTAAACTAATTAACTAAATTAACCTAAAACGTTTATTAGGCGGGTGGGACCCAGATGTCAGTGACTGGTCTAACCCAGTCAACGGGTTGACTTAGTCAACCGGGCCAGCGGGACCTGTTGGGCCCACTGGCCAGTGGCACAGGTGGTGCCACGCAAGCGCCACATCAGCACCACACGCGGCTGGACGACGACGGGCGCCGTGGCACGGGGAACGACGGGGCCGGGGCGGCAGAGGGGGCACCGCGCGCGAGCAACAAAGGCGGGGCGCGGTGGCGGTGATGGACGGAGGCGTGGCCGTCAGCGGCGGGGGCCGGAGGCGTGGGGCCTGGGCGTCAGCAGCTGGCGCAATAGCTACCAGTGGCAAACGGCGGCACAAGGCAGACACAGTTGCGGCAGCAAGCGGGCAAGCCGGGTGCGGTCAGGGAGGCGGCGGGCGCGGGCGGATGGGCAGCGCTAGCAGCAGCCAGCGGCATCAAGCAGAAGCGGCAGCAGGTAAGAAGAGCAACGATAACAGCTAGGGGGGCAAGCGGGGCAAGGATGTGCGCAGGCGGACGCACACGCGGTCTTGTTTGGCCGGGCGCCGGCCAGGGAGCTCACGGGCACAGCGGTGTTTACGTGCCGGCGCGGGTTGGCGAAGGCGGAGCAGCTAGAGGAGGCGTGCGGGAGCGCGAGCTCGTCGAGAGCTGGACGGGGCGGCGCGGCGACCTACGGCAGGGGGGGGGGGGGAACGGAAGCGGGAAGAAGGGGCTGCGAGAGGAGCTCACCTAGCAGGCACAAGGGGGCCCCGTGATCGCTTAGGAGCAGCAGAGGCGGCCGGACTCGACGGGGCTCGGGGTGGCCGGAGACGACGACGAGGGAGGCGGCGTTCGACGAGGAAGTAGGGTCGGGGGCAGCGTAGTGGTGCTCCTCGGCTCGGCTAGTAGTCGAAGGCAACGAGGCGGAGGGCGGCAAAGGCCCTGGCACGGTCCTAGGTGACGGGGACGGCGGAGAGCTCGTCGGCGTCGGCGGTCATGGCGGCGGTGCGGTGGCGCGGTGGATCTGGAGAGCGAAAGCGGCGCGAGGAGGGGGAATGGATGGGGACGCCAGGGGAAGTGGAGAGGGGATCGGGGAGTCGGGGCGTGGCGGCCTTATCGTCTCGCGGGGTTCATCGCCGGCGAGGTGGTTCGGCGGCGACCACCCTCCTGTAGCGACGGGGTCGGGAGAACAGAGAAACGACCGGTGAGGAGTGTGTGGGGCTGGACGGGCCGGTCTGTTCAGTTGGGCTGCCTTGGCCCTTTTGGCCAGGTAGCCCGGGGGACACGAAGGCCTTTTCCTTTCATTTAACTTAGCTTTTGTTTTTCTTTTAAAAACTATTTCTGATTTCCAAATCTTTTCCAAACCAAAACAGTTCTATAGGTAAAACTTACACCTAAAATACCATTATGTTTTAGGCTACTGCCACAATTAGTTTAGCAATCAAATAAAACGGGTTAGCATTTTTATAAATTAAATAGCAATTAAACATTATTTAACCACTGTTTTATTTATCTTAGGGCATTTAAGTACCATAAAAAAATTGTTGGTTCACCATCAATATTTGTTATGGATTATTTGTCACAAAATGAACATTTTATATTTCATGGCTGACAAATATGAATTTTAGACTTTAGATTGGATTTGAATTGAATTGTGATTTGGATCAAGTGAAGATTAGCAACAGTAATATGATAACATGGCACCATTAACAGGAGATTACTGTAGCATGACACTGGGGGTGTTACACCCAAGAATTCCAGGCCCTCTTTCAAATTAGTATAAAGTTTGCGCGTACGAATTTCCAAAGGTCGGGCTGATGCACATGCTCATGCATCCAAAAGGGACAGTTCAAAGTTGGCCCACGTATCTAGGAGAAATACCGGATAGACAGTATCGCTATACAACTTTATATACAAGAAGCGGCTCAAATCTAAACGTGAAAGGGCCATGAAGATAACGAGCTCATCTGAGCTCCAGCTCAGAATAACACTTTTCCTGTGACGTCAAACTATACATGTATCATCCGAACTCCAAAGTGAAAAGTTCTTATTGCGCTAGAAAACTGAAGTCTATACTCCCTCTAATTACCAAAACGATGTATGCATGCCTCACTAGCTAGGGCCTACCGATGTCATATCATTATGCTGCCAAAAAACATGTAGGTTGCTCATCACACATGTGTAATGTGGCATCGGTAATGTGGCATGGCACGTGCCACCGGCCGGTCGGGTGGTGAGAAGACGGAGTGCACAAGTCATTGACCTGGATTTCTTTTTTCCATCTTTCCAAAGGGATCTAAAATAACAGTAAGACAACATTTAGGTGTCTTAAAATTAAGAGCGATGGCATATTATGGGAGCGAACTAGCGCTCGGTCGACAGAGAATTAACTAATTAAAGTTGTTTGTACATAACTAAAAACATACTCCCTCCAGTCTGAAATATAAGTCGCTGGAGAGATTTTCCGACCAGCGGCAAGAGTGATGGGACGGGGATATGGAAAGGGCGGCGACGGAGCAAGGGACTGGCTAGAGACGGGAAGAGGGAGTAACCGGCGGATCTGGATGTAGAGAGAGAGAGAGAGAGAGAGAGAGATGAGAAAATCTGGAGCGGATGGAGAGAGCGAGTGGACTGCGGAAACGAGTGGAGGTGGACGAGGATAGTTTTGCAAAATGATTTTGTGACAGAATTTGCACTAGAAAAGCTAAAACGACATATATTTAGGCACGAAGGGAGTATTCAGCATGGTGTATAAGAAATTGTTCATCTAGTGCAAAAACAAATTCTAGTGTTTATCTTTTGAGGCCAGAAATAAAATCTTACAGGAATTTCAATGTTGGATCAACTGGTACATGGTGTCCACCATGCCATTGCCAGTCAATTTATACACCCCCGACGATCGTCCACGAGCAGCAGCACCTCGTCCGTGAGCGAGCTAGATAAACCTCCGGCCGGGACGATGGATATCTCACTACCCCAGCAATGGCAGCTCCTCCTCCTAGCCGGCATCCTCCTCCCCGTCGTCTCGTACCTGCTGGTGACGAAGCGCAGCTCCGAGGAAGGGCGGCTGAAGCTGCCGCCCGGCCCGAAGCAGGTGCCGGTGCTCGGCAACCTTCACCAACTGGGCCCTCTGCCGCACCGCAGCCTGCGTGACCTGGCCTGGCGGCACGGCCCCGTCATGCTGCACCGCCTCGGCGCGGCGACGACGGTGGTTGTCTCTTCCTCCGCGGCGGCGCGAGACGTGATGAGGGCCCACGACGCCGACTGCTGACCAGTTCCATTGAATAGGATCAAACTATAATTGTAGTGTGCATCTTCAAGTGCAAAAGGCGGCTGAACTCTTATGGCTATATTAGTCGATGTGATTTTGAGATCAAGCGCAACATAATATAATAAAATGGCTTTCTTATTTTCTAGGAAGACCCAAATAAACAAGCCAGGCATAATTTGCATGCACCGACTTATTATTGTCCATATAAAAAGTGGATCATACAATGGAGAACTAATTTAATTTTCTGAAAGTTAAAAATTCCAGAAGTTAAAATTTATGAAAATTTAATATATTTTTCAAAAGCCAGTATTTAAAAAAATTAAAGTTCAAATGTATGAAACTTGGTAATTTTTTTCTCCACCATTATTAAACAATCAAACAAGAACTTTCTTACGTGCACCCAACAATTAGGCCCACGACACTGCATGAACCGATCAGCACCGCACGATTAGTCTCACAAATCTCAATCTAACAATCATTATTGATCCAATAGCTCTATGGTGTGCACTCAGTAATTTCCAATCATTGACCGTACTCCACCTCCACCAGCAGAGAAATATTGTAAATACCAGGTCCGCGTCCCCTACAATCACGCAACCCATCGAGCACCCAGAGCCGCCTCGCATTATCTCTTTGGGTTGGAACTGTAGGCGCCGCCATCTCCCAATCTGTTCCTTCCATCGCCGCTCCGCCACTGACCCCGTGCTCCACGACCTCCTCTGATCTACCTCCTCCGTCGCGCCTCATTTGTTTGGAAGCGGCAACGCCTGATCGACAAATCTCACGATGGCTTGCGTCGGCAGCGGCGAACCGTGTCTGGGCTATGTCCGAATCTGATCGCATAGTGTTCGGACGTACGCCTATATGTGGTTGGGCCGACTCAAGGTCGAATCATGTATCATAGGCTGAGTCCAAACTCTTATCTTGACGGGGTGTCCGTCTCCGGGCTAGAGACCCGGGTATACACTGTCTTTAGCTTCGGAGATCGCGATCCCTCCGCCCTTTCTTTGATGGTAGTGACGAGGTGAGTGATAGGCGGGATGTGGATCTCTCTGTTGTCAGGTTTAAGCCCGATCTGGTTGTAGGCCGTAGGCCTGCTGACGGAGATTCCCATAGCGAGGAATCAATCCAATAGGTTGTTAGCCGAAGAGATTCCCATCAGGGCCATGCCTCCTGGGTATTTGGCGGGATGTTCTTCGGGTACTTCAATGGGATCCGGCTTTAAGGCCAGATCCCAGATGGCGTTGGCTTCCTTTGTATCCACTGAATCCGAGGTCAAAGTGTCAGGCTCAACGGGTTCTTCGGGTGCAGGGCCTTCCCGAGGGCCAACGCGGGACTCTAAGTTCTAGCGGCCGGCTCCGTGATTGGAGGTGAGGTCCTCAACCTGGTCCAAACAACCTGTGAGGTCCGCGCGCAAACTGATGTTGTCGAACGTAAAGATCTAGCCAGGGACGGAGATGTCCTTGGCGCTGGCGGGGTTTCCAATGAACAGTTGGGCCATCGATCCTTTAGCGATCCGCAGCGGAACTCTAAATGAAAGCACCAATGTCGGTGTCAAAACCGACGGATCTCGGGTAGGGGGTCCCGACCTGTGGATCTAGGATCAATGGGGAACAAGGGACAAAGAACACGGTGTTTACCGAGGTTCGGGCCCTCTCTAGGAGGTAAAACATCCTGCTTGATTGTATTTAATGTGTATGATATGATTACAGAGTCGATCTACCTAAGATCAGGTGAGCTAAATCCTAGGTTGATTGGGTTATGGATGTTGCTCTCACCCTAAAGACTAAAACCCTTCGGTTTATATAGACACCGATAGGGTTAGGTTACAAATGGTAGGTTACAATGAAGGAAAGATCATGCCTAATCTTGACTTGGAGGGCACACCACGGCTCCAAAGATCTTCTATCCAGCCATGGGTTTGTGCTCTAGCTTGGCTCCATAGCAGCCCATCAGTCCGGCCCATAAGCAATGGGCCGGCAGCCCGAGGACCCCTTAATCCAGGACTCTCTCAGCCTCCTTAGCCACTCCAAAACAGAACAATTCACTTTTATGGAAGTTAATCTTAAGACCCGTCATTTGCTCAAAGGGTGAAAGCAAAAGTTTCAGATTATGAGTCTTGTAGAGGTCATGTCCATAAAGAGAATTGTATGGACGGCATATGGCAAAATTGATATGCCCGCGTCTACAAGGTCTGGCCCTACTCCTGCAATTTGACCGTCCTATTTGGCGCGCTCTATCAAAGTAGTCAACATGTTAGCAACAATGTTAAATAACATTTGAGACAACGGATCACCCTGTCGTAGGCCCTTTTTCATTCGGAAGTAGTGGCCTATGTCATCATTGACTTTAACAGCCACACTACGTCTAGAAACAAAGATTTGGATCCACTCATGACACTTATCGGAGAAACCTTTCATTCTCAAGGTATGTTGGAGAAACGACTATTAATTGAGTTTTATAAAAATGCATTCTAAGTAGATATCCGTATGCATACCATTACCGTCGGCATTGGTGGAACCGATAAGAGTTATTGTGCTACTTTTCTAGTACATTTTTCGCAAAATTTCACATTTATTTCATAATTTGCATGTTCTTTCCTGTATGATCGAAATTTAGTACCACATTTAGTTTTCCAAAATCATCAAATAAATATAATACCAAAATAACACAATGACTCCTACGCACACCCGGATGTAGCACCTCAGAGTTTCTATACCAAAATAACTAAAGTTCAAATGTATGAAACTTGGTACTCATTTTTCCAAGAAAAAAAGGAGAAAATTGAGTGAAGAGTTGTGTATGGTTGGGCGGACTGCACGCACGGTCAGACATCAGGGAGGAAAATCGGTACACACTTTGAAGTTAGACAGTTAATTGAGTCTTACAAAATGCAATCTAAGCAGATATCCCTATGGATACCATTACTGTTGGCATTGGTGGAGCCGATAAGAATCGCTATCCTACTTTGACAGTACATTTATGCTCAAAATTTCTACAGAGTAGTACAATTATTTCATGATTTGCATGTTCCTTTATGTGTGATTTATTCATTAATTTGGCAGTACATTTGATCTTCCAAATTGTCAAATAAATATAATAGCAAAGTAGCACCGTGACTCATACATTCACGATATATCAGCATTGGAGATGGTCTTGGGTCGAGGAAAAGATGCCAATGCACGAGTGAACGTAGTAGACAATGGCATGCCTCGACGATGAGTTGGACGGCCAGCAGGGTCTAGGAGGATGAGATGCAAGCGACCAATTCCACTGAATAGTGGTCAAATTGTAATGGTAGTGTGCATCTTCGAGTGCAAAAAGCCAGCTGAACTCTTACAACTATATTGGCCGATGCGATTTTGAGATCAAGTGCAACATAATATGATCAATTGGCTTTCTTATATTGTCTAGAGAGTCCAAAACCCGGCATAATGTACATGCATCGGCTTATTATTGTTCCAGAGAAAAAATCGGTCATACAATAAGAGAACTTATTTGAATTTCTGAGAGTTAAGATTTATGATATTTCAAATTAAAAAAATAACTTTTGAATGCCAGTATTTAAATTATTTAAAGTTCAAATTTATGAAAGTTGGTGCACATTTTTTGAAGAATAAAAAAGGAAAATTGAGTAAAGAGCTATGTATGGTCAGGCTGATCGCAGGCACAGTCAGAAGCCAGGGAGGAAAATCAATACAAATCCTTTGAATTTAGACAGTTAATTGACTCTTATGAAATGCATTCTGAGCAGATATCCGTATGGATACGTCGCCATTAGTGAAGCCGATAAGAGTCGCTGTGCTACTTTGCTAGTACATTTATTCGCAAAATTTCTCCATGGGTGGTGCATTTATGCATGCTCTTTTCTTGTTTGAGGAGAACAAGTCAGACCATCATCATCATAGGACAGCAAATAATCGGGGGGCAGGAGCGTAGTGGCTGTCCATGTAGTAGTAGGAGCCATCGGGGTTGACGTCGCAGCACCAGTCGTCCAAGCAGTTGTCGTTGTCGTCGCCGACATACAGGTCGAGGAGGGCGTCCACGCCGCAGTAGCGCTCTGCCAGTTTGCGGAAGTTCTCCTGCTTCAACAGGGACTCCCTCAGCTCCTGGTTCACCTGCTGTGGCGTCTTCTTCTCCTGGTTCGCCGGGACCTCCTGCTTGGTCGCCACGCCTCCTGCTTGGACCGGCTCATTATGTTTTGTGCGACGCCGTCTAATGGCGCGTCACGAGCGCCATCTCCCCCGTCCACGTGGCGCCTGACAGCGGGCCCAAGCGGTCATGTTTTCACTCAGACACGCCAAACCGTTCAATCAGCATTATTTGAAAACTGTCATTGCAAACGAGGCGGTTGTTTGGAAAAACCGAAAAGGTGGTGGTTTTCTCGTTAGGGTCCCCAAATGTGGTGGGTTTTTTTTTTTTGCAATTTACTCAAATATAATATGAGAATGTAGGATGAACGTATAGCTTCATGTTCTTAACTTATTTTTCTCCTCATTCTTTTTGTCCCAAGATTAGTACGGTGATGTTCGGAACACAAATATAATATGAGAATGTAGATTATGAACGGTATGAATTTAGGCAAACAACTGAACATAGCACGAAACGTTGGATCACTAGTAGAAAAGAGGGCTTTGGATAAGGCCGGGTCAGCCCATTAGTCCCGGTTCAGTCCAGAACCGGGACCCATGGGGGCAGTGGTCCCGGTTCGTGAGCCCAGGGGGCCGGCCGGGCCACGTGGGCCATTGGTCCCGGTTCGTCTGGACCTTTTGGTCCCGGTTGGTTGGACGAACCGGGACCAATGGGCCTGGCTCCTGGCCCACCACCATTGGTCCCGATTGGTGGCTTGAACCGGGACAACAGGCTGCCCTTTAGTCCCGGTTCTTGCCACGAACCGGGACCATTGAGGTGCCTATATATACCCCTCACCTGCGAGCAGAGCACTCGACTGCTCTGTTTTTCTCTGGCCGGGGAGGGGAGGGCTTTGTGGTGCTCTAGATCACCTCCTATGCACATGAGATGTTCGATGAAATGCCCGAGCCACACTAGTTAAGCTTTCTCCTCTCAAAGCACGACCTCCGAACTCTATTTTTCCCGAGATTTGTCTAGGTTTATATTAGTGGCCCATCACGCCCCGTCCCCATCTTCACTGTCGTCGATCGCCCGCGCTGATCTCGTCGCCGGCACCACCGTGGTGAGCCTCTTGTTCTTATCTTCTTTCTGAAAGAAAAAAATTCTTGCTTTAGATAGATACTTGTCTAATTTTCTTACTATTTTATTGCTTGTTATTATATAGTGCGATGGTTTTGGTATCCGCCCCCGTCGGCCCTCGTCCTGTGTATGATTCGGATGTGGTACATATTACCTTTTCATAACTATTGATTCATTTATTGTTTATGAAAATTATGCCGACCAACGTGACATAGATTTTATTTATCTAGGAGGTTGTTGAACCGGAAATTCCAACCGACCCTATTGTCGAGAGGTTAAATTTAGTTGAAGAAGAAAACAATTTCTTGAAGGAAAAAATGAGAAAAATTGAGGAGGAGAAGATGATATTGGAGTTGCATGTTGCGGATGTCGTCGATGATCACAAGATTAAGATGGATGCAATGCGCTTGAAGATTAGAAAGAATAGAAAATATTCCATTCATACCGAGACTTGGTATCATTATGCAGTTGGATCAATTGTTACCTTGATTGCGATTATGATCGCATTTGTTTTCGCATTGAAATGTTTTACATAGTTTCAATGCATGGTTTAATTAATTTAGATGCTCTCGAGAGCTTTATGTTGTTAGATGAGAACTATGTATGTACTTTGGTTTTAATGTGATGATGAACTTCTATTAATTTGGTCACTTAATTATCTATTCACGATGTTCTGTAATGGTTTTTGACACACTTAATTATATATAATGCACGCAGATGAACCGACAATGGATGTACGGTGACAGACACACCTCCGAGTACATTAAGGGCGTGCATGATTCTCTCGAAGTGGCTGAGGCAAACAAGCAGAATGGTTTTATGTGCTGTCCATGCCCTAAATGTGGGAATACGAAGTCTTACTCTGACCGGAAAATCCTTCATACCCACTTGCTTTACAATGGTTTCATGCCACACTATAATGTTTGGACGAGGCACAGAGAAATAGAGGTTATGATGGAAGACGGCGAAGAAGAAGAGGACGATGACAACTATGTGCCCCCTGAATACGGTGATGCTGCAACGGGGGAAGCTGCTGAAGATCAAGAGGAACCAGATGATGTGCCCAATGATGCTGCAACGGGGGAAGCTGCTGAAGATCAAGAGGAACCAGACGATGTGCCCGATGATGATGATCTCTGCCGGGTCATTGTCGATGCAAGGACGCAATGCGAAAGTCAAAAGGAGAAGCTGAAGTTCGATCGCATGTTAGAGGGTCACAAAAAAGGGTTTTACCCCAATTGCAAAGATGGCAACACAAAGCTCGGTACCGTACTGGAATTGCTGCAGTGGAAGGCAGAGATTGCTGTGCCTGACAAAGGATTTGAGAAGCTATTGAAAATATTGAAGAAGAAGCTTCCAAAGGATAACGAATTGCCGGACAGTACATACGCAACAAAGAAAGTCGTATACCCTCTAGGATTGGAGGTGCAGAAGATACATGCATGCCCTAATGACTGCATCCTCTACCGCGGTGCGTACAAGGATCTGAACGCATGCCCGGTATGCGGTGCATTGCGGTATAAGATCAGACGAGATGACCCTGGTGATGTTGACGACGAGCCCCCCAGGAAGAGGGTTCCTGCGAAGGTGATGTGGTATGCTCCTATAATACCATGGTTGAAACGTCTGTTCAGAAACGAAGAGCATGCCAAGTTGATGCGATGGCACAGTGAGGACCGTAAGAAAGACGGGAAGTTGAGAGCACCCGCTGACCGGTCGCAGTGGAGAAAAATTGAGAGAAAGTACTGGACTGAGTTTGCAGGTGACCCAAGGAACGTATGGTTCGGTTTAAGCGTGGATGGCACTAATCCTTTCGGGGAGCAGAGCAGCAATCACAGCACCTGGCCCGTGACTCTATGTATGTATAACCTTCCTCCTTGGATGTGCATGAAGCGGAAGTTCATTATGATGCCAGTTCTCATCCAAGGCCCTAAGCAACCCGGCAACGACATTGATGTGTACCTAAGGCCATTAGTTGAAGAACTTTTACAGCTGTGGAATGGAAACGGTGTACGTACGTGGGATGAGCACAAACAGGAGGAATTTAACCTGCACGCGTTGCTGTTTGTAACCATCAACGATTGTCCCGCTCTCAGTAATCTTTCAGGACAGACAAACAAGTGATACCACGCATGCACGCACTGTTTAGATGACACTGAAAGTATATACCTGGACAAATGCAGGAAGAATGTGTACCTGGGCCATCGTCGATTTCTTCTGACCAACCATCAATGTCGAAAGAAAGGCAAGCATTTCAAAGGCGAGGCAGATCACCGAAAGAAGCCCGCCATGTGTACCGGTGATCATGTACTTGCTATGGTCAATGATTTACATGTAATCTTTGAAAAGGGTCCCGGCGGACTAGCTGTTCCGAATGACGCTGAGGGACACGCACCCATGTGGAAGAAGAAATCTATATTTTGGGACCTACCGTACTGGAAAGACCTAGAGGTCCGCTCTTCAATCGACGTGATGCACGTGACGAAGAACCTTTGCGTGAACCTGCTAGGATTCTTGGGCGTGTATGGGAAGACAAAAGATACACCTGAGGCACGGGAGGACCTGCAATGCTTGCACGAAAAAGACGGCATGCCTCCGAAGCAGTATGAAGGTCCTGCCAGCTACACTCTTACGAAAGAAGAGAAAGAAATCTTCTTTGAATGCCTGCTCAGTACGAAGGCCCGGACTGGCTTCTCGTCGAATATAAAGGGAATAATAAATATGCCAGAAAAAAAGTTCCAGAACCTGAAGTCTCATGACTGCCACGTGATTATGATGCAACTGCTTCTGGTTGCATTGAGGGGGCTTCTACCGAAAAACGTCCGATTAGCCATTGTGAAGCTATGTGCATTCCTCAATGCAATATCTCAGAAGGTGATCGATCTAGAAATCGTACCAAGGCTAAGGAGTGATGTGGTGCAATGTCTTGTCAGTTTCGAGTTGGTGTTCCCACCATCCTTCTTCAATATCATGATGCACATCCTAGTTCATCTAGTCGACGAGATTGTCATTCTGGGGCCCTTATTTCTACACAATATGTTCCCCTTTGAGTGGTTCATGTGAGTCCTAAAGAAATATGTCCGTAACCGCGCTAGGCCAGAAGGAAGCATCTCCCTGGGCCATGAAATAGAGGGTGTCATTGGTTTTTGTGTTGACTTCATTCCTGGCCTTAAGAAGATAGGTCTCCCTAAATCGCGGTATGAGGGGAGACTGACTGGAAAACGCACGCTTGGAGGGGACTCAAATATGCATGGACGGATATTCTTGGTCTCAAGCACATTACACAGTTCTACAGAACTCTATCTTGGTGACCCCGTATGTCGATGAAGACAAGAACAGTCTGCGCTCCAAACACCCGGAGCAGTGCGATGACTGGATTACATGTGAACACATCAGGACTTTCAGCAGTTGGTTGGAAACACGTCTCAAAGGTGACAAGATTGTTTCTGATGAGATGTACTTGTTGTCCAGGGGACCATCTTTGACTATATTGATTTACAAAGGATATGAGATAAATGGGAATAAATTTTACACGATTGAACAAGATCAAAAGAGCACCAACCAAAACAGCGGTGTCCGCTTTGATGCAGCAACCGAGAGGGGAAAGGACACATATTATGGTTACATACTGGACATATGGGAACTTGACTACGGACATGATTTTAAGGTCCCTTTGTTTAAGTGCAAATGGGTCAATCTGCCAGGAGGTGGGGTACAAGTAGACCCACAGTACGGAATGACAACAGTGGATCTGAAAAATCTTGGGTACACTGATGAACCGTTCGTCCTAGCCAATGATGTGGCACAGGTTATCTATGTGAAGGACATGTCTACCAAACCGAGAAAAAGACAAGATAAGAAAGCGAATACATCATACGATGAGCCAAAGCGCCACATAGTTCTTTCAGGAAAAAGGGACATCGTGGGAGTGGAGGGCAAGACAGACATGTCTGAAAATTATGAAAAGTTTCATGAAATTCCTCCCTTCAAAGTCAAGGCTGACTCAAGCATCCTGATAAACGATGAAGATTATCCATGGTTACGGCGCAATAAGCAAATGACACAAGCGAAGAAAAAGTGAAGACTTTCTCCCGCAACTATTATGATGATACCATGCCAAGTTTGTAACAGACGAGTATGATACCATTGTATGTTTTGTACATGCACATGCTATGTGGGTGAAATTATGATACCATGCCAACTTTCAACTTTTTCAGAGTTCATTTGAAATGTTTTAATGTCTTATGGTTCGGCCCTCGTAATACCATTAATCCCGGTTCGCTCCTTGTCAACTATGTTCTCACCAAGAACACTCAAGAGGGCAGCAACGTGGGCCATTGGTCCCGGTTTGTCTGGACCTTTTGGTCCCGGTTCCACGCACGAACCGGGACCAATGCGCCTCGCGCCCTGGCCCAGGACCATTAGTCCCGATTTGTGCCACAAACCGGGACTAAAGGGTTGGTCCTCGTTGCGGTCAGAGTTTAGTCCCACCTCGCCAATCGAAGGGCGCTCACACCGGTTTATAAGCCCCTCCCTCTCTGCCTTGTTGAGCTCCTCTCAAAGTGAAAATAGATGCCCTTATACAGGGAATTTGACCTAAATTAATACTGAATTTCTCTGAAATTCATAGAAATTTATTATGAATTTAGGTTGAATTCTCCCTATAGGCGCATCTATGCTCATTTTTTTAGTAAAGTTAATCACAAACTTGTGATTCACACAAATTTTAAAGAATTCAAATTTTAACTATTCAAATTTGAAAACTAATGGCACTAACAGAAAGTTTATAATTTTTCTAAAACTAAAGGCACTAACAGAAAGTTTATAATTTTTCTGACCTAAAAGAAAAAAGAATTAAAAAATAAAGAAAAAACAAAAGAAAATAAATAATGCAAAAAAACAAAACAAAAAAATGAAAAAAAAACTATTTTTATAGTAAAGTTAATCACAAACTTGTGATTCACACAAATTTCAAAGAATTCAAATTTGAAAACTAATGGCACTAAGAGAAAGTTTATATTTTTTCTAAAACTAATGGCACTAACAGAAAGTTTATAATTTTTCTGACCTAAAAGCAAAAAGAATTAAAATATAAAGCAAAAAACAAAAGAAAATAAATAATGCAAAAACAAAACAAAAAATGAAAAAACTTTTTTTATAGTAAAGTTAATCACAAACTTGTGATTCACACAAATTTCAAAGAATTCAAATTTTAACTATTCATATTTGAAAACTAATGGTACTAAAAGAAAGTTTATAACTTTTCTGACTAAAAGCAAAAAGAATTAAAAATAAAGCAAATAACAAAAGAAAATAAATAATGCAAAAAACAAAACAAAAAAACTGGAAAAAAAATAAAAAAGGCCACCTATTGGGCCACCACGGCCTGAATACGACTAGAAACCCAACCTGGGCCATGATTCAGGCCCGCAGAAGGCCCAATAGGCCCACAACAACATAGTGTGAGATTAGGCCCGAAAGCCTGCAGTTGAGAGGAGCTCGAGAGGGTGAGTGAAGCAGCGCTTATAAACCACTCTCGAGCCCTCTCAACTAGCGAGGTGGGACTAAACTTTGGCCGCGACGCGAGCAGCACGGGGGCCTTTGGTCCCGGTTGGTGGCACCAACCGGGACTAAAGGGGGGCATTGGTACCGGTTTGTGGCACCAACTGGGACCAATGCCCCACCTTTAGTCCCGGTTGGTGCCATCAACAGGGACCATAGGCCGCCGCTTCCCGCCCTTTGGGCTGCCGAAAACTGGCCTTTGGTCCCAGTTGGTGGCACCAACCGGGACTAAAGGGGGGCATTGGTCCCGGTTGGTGCCACGAACCGGGATCAATGCTGTGTGTATATAAATAGGACTTAGGAATTTTTCAGTTTCATCGACTATTTGCACACGACGACGCCGAGCTCATCGACGCTGCCAGGCTGCCCGTGCTCGTCGTCGCCGCCCGCTCCTCGTCGCCGTCGCCCCGCGCACTTGCCCCGACAGGTCACCGCCCGCTCCTCATCGCCGTCGCCCTGCCCCCATGCGCCGCCCCACCTCGAGCTCCCCTTCTCTAACGCGCGCGCCGCCCCGGCGCCCCTGCCCCGTGCTCGCCGTCGCCGCCCTCTCCTCGTCGCCGCCGCCCGGTCCTCGTCGCCATCGCCCTACCCCCACGCCTCGCCCCGCCTCGAGCTCCCCTGCTCCGACGCGCGCGCCACCCCGGCACCCCGAGCCCCTGCCCCGTCCCGCCCCCGTGCGCCGGCGCCCTCGCCGCCCCCGCCGTCGCCATCGTCATCGCTAGCCGCCCCCACTGTGAGCCGCCGTGCCGCCCCGGCTCTGTTTTTTTCATTTTTATTAGTTTAATTTTTTTGTTCATATATATATAATGTATATGTGTATGTATGTGGCTATGCGGCTCTGTTTTTTTAATTTTTATTACTTTAATTTTTTTTGTTCATATATATATAATGTATATGTGTATGTATGTGGCTATGTGTATGTAGATGTTCAAAATGTATAAAACAATTGTTCAGAGCTTGTTTTTGTTCATATATGTATATTTTGTTCATATGTGTATTAATGTTTTTCCATATATGTAATTTTTCTGGTTGTAAAAGAGTTAGGAAAATTTAGAATATGCTAAATATATATGTCAAAAATGTTTTTTTGTTCATAGAAAGTTTTTTGTTCACATATAGAAAGTTTTTATATATGACTATGGATATATATTCGATATATATGAGAAATGATGATCCATGGAAAAGTTTTATATATGCAAAAGTTACATAGAGGAGAAGTTGCTAAGTGATATTAAGAAGGAAGAAGAAGAAAAAGAATGAGAGGAAAAAGGAAAATAAGAAGAGGAAGAAAGGAGAAGAAGAGGAGAGGAAGAAGAGGAGAAATAAATAAGAAGAAGAAAAAAGAAGAAGAAAAAGAAGAGGAGAAGAAGAGAAAATAGAATATTCTATTTTCTCTTCTTCTCCTCTATTCCTTTCTTCTTCTCCTCTTTTTTTCTTCTTTTTTTCTTCAATCTTCTCCTCTATTCCTTTCTTCTTCTCCTCTTTTTATTTCTTCTTCGTCTTCTTATTTTTTCTCGGATATGTCGTTGTCGATATACCCCGTGTCCTGATAACTTCAACACGAGGGGGGGGGGGGGTTCGACCTACCCCCCTCCCCGATAACATTATTTTCTCATGTATGTATGTCGTCGTTGTCGATATAACCCCCTCCCGGATAACTTCGACCGTGATAACTTATACCACGGGAGCACCCCCCGGCCCTCCCGCTCGACCAAAACTCTCGAGGACACCCAAACCCTAGAAAAAATGATGTCGGTCTCCTACCCCTCCCGCCGCGCCCCTACCCTTGAAGCGTTGCCGAGGCCACCCCAAACCTGGAATAATCTCGGTCTACGTTTGCCACTAATATATCCACTTGCTGTCATGTTTGTGTAATAATTTCCATGTTGTAATATTTGCAGAAACAATGGAGCACATACGAGACGAGGAAGCAGAAGAGGTGTTGGGGGACATAGTCTTAACCGGAGGTGATATCTTGTCGTATCTTAACGACAATGATGGTTTGGAAGAACAGGGTGAAGAAGCAGGCTACGGTGATCGAAGAATGGAGGAGGAAAGACATGATTATGATGGCTCTGCTGACCCAATGACGGTGCAAGAAGGAGACCGTGATGACGGCTCCGGTGACCGAACCGAGTCCGGCCAGGTATATATATTAGTTAAGCCTGTGCTGACTAGCTAATTGATGCAATCATTGTTTTGGTATATGTACACATATTAATTAACTCTCGTCTTTCTTCTTTTTTCTAGCCCTCCAGATCGAGCACAACTTCGGTAAAGAGATGAGGCCCGAAGAAAAAGTTGCACTCGGATGAAAGGTTTGAGATCACAGCAATCGCGCGCGACGGCGAACCGATTAAACCCATCTGGACAAAGGATGCATTTGCTGCTCAGTGCGGGGTTCTTATTAGGGACAAGATCCCGATCAGCATCCACCAATGGTATAAGCCTAAGAACAAAGACCCTGAGGTGTCTTATGCCAATGATATGCAGAAAGATGATCTTTGGACTGAGCTGAAGGCAAATTTCACCCTACCGCTAGAGGAGGATCCGGAGAAGCTAGTTAAAGAGCAATTAATCAAGTATCATGCTCTTAAGAAGATGGCAAGCCAATTCAGGAGGTGGAAGAATGAGCTGAAAAGGTTAGTCGACAAAGAAGAGACACCAGAGTTCATCGGCAAATATGAGAAGATCAGAGATCACTGGCCCGCATTTGTGGCCCACACGACATCGGAAAAGAGTAAGAAGATGTCGGCGACAAACAAGCAAAATGCTGCGAAGAAGAAGCTTCACCATCGCACGGGGTCAGGTGGCTACCTCAAAGCCCGGCCTAAGTGGGCCAAGGCTGAGAATGATCTTCTTGATAAAGGGATCGAACCAGAGATAATGAACTGGCCAGACCGTTGCCGGACTTGGTTCTTCGGGGCTGACGGAACCTTGGACCCTGTATCAGGGAAGTGCCTTTGGACGGACGATCAAATGAAAATACCAGTCAAGAGGCTTCGTGAAAGTGCAACTATCTCTAGGTGGTTTTGATAGTTCATAACAACATATAGCTCATTGAGCTAATGCTATTCCAAGACTATTATTTCAGGAAATCTCAATGAATGGCATGGTATGGATGATGAAAGTGGATCCCTCAAAATACTAAGGACAAAGGATTGGCTCAAGCTCAAAAGCTCAAGACTCTTCATTTTATATTTTAATGGTCCAAGATCACATTGAGTCTATAGGAAAATCCAATACTATCAAGGAGGGATGAGGTGTTGCTTAATGAGCCTCTTGCTTCATGTGCTTAGTTATATGCTCCAAAACCCTCAGCTACTTTCTCACATCCACAAATGACCTAAACCCAAAGCCAAAATCGGTCACACCGATTCTTCCTATCCGGCGCCACCGAGTTTGAAAGTCATAGCCACTGCCATAAACCCTAAGCAAATTGGTTCTACCGATAGGGATCTCGGTTGTGACGCCCTCGATTCAATCGTACACTAATCATACACGCAAATGTGTACGATCAAGATCAAGGACTCACGGGAAGATATCACAACACAACTCTAGACACAAAATAAAATAATACAAGCTTTATATTACAAGCCAGGGGCCTCGAGGGCTCGAAACATAAGCTCGAATACACAAGAGTCAGCGGAAGCAACAATATCTGAGAACAGACATAAGTTAAACAAGTTTTCCTTAAGAAGGCTAGCACAAAAGCAACATGATCGAAAAGGCAAGGCCTCCTGCCTAGGAGCCTCCTAACTACTCCTGGTCGTCGACGGTCTCCACGTAGTAGTAGGCATCGATGGTGGCATCTGACTCCTGGGCTACGACATCTGCTTGCATCAACCGGAAAGAAGAAAATGGGGAAAAGGGGGAGCAAAGCAACCGTGAGTACTCATCCAAAGTACTCGCAAGCAAGGATCTACACTACATATGCAACATTATCAAAGGAAGGCTGTATATGTGGATTGGGCTGCAGAAATGCCAGAATAGAGAGAAGTCCTAGTCCTATTGAAGACTAGCATCTTCTGGAAACCACCATCTTGCAGCAAACAGGAGGGAGTAGAGTAGCACAAGGTAAAGTAGTAGTAGAGTTATCAACCTCGGCCAGAGATCCTTTCTCGACACCCTGCGAGAAAGCAATCCCAGAGCCATACTATCCGGTTATCACCTCATCACAATCCAATTCTCATCACAAGTATCCAGTTCTAGTTGTATCGATCGGGATACAACTCCAAGTGTCCGTTACCGTAGGACAGGCTATGCATAGATTAGTTCTTCCCTGCAGGGGTGCACCAACTTACCCACCACGCTCGCTTAACTCCAGCCGGACACACTTTCCTGGGTCATGCCCGGCCTCGGCCAAACAATACGCCGCAACCCGACCTAGACTTAACAGAGAGGTCAGCACGCCGGACTAAACCTATGCCCCCAGGGGTCATGGGCCATCTCCCCGGGAACTCCTGCACGTTCCGTACGCGGCCGGTGAGCAGACCTAGCTACCTCCTTGAAAAAGGTAGGAGCTTACCAGTCCAACCTGGCACGCGCCACTCAGTCGCTGACGTCTAATAAGCTTCAGCTGATGCATACGACGCAGAACGCCCATACTATGCCCACGTGATGGTTAGTGCTATCAGGCCAGAGGCCCCTCGGATCAAATATCCAAATCGTAGTGGATTAGGAGCATGCGGTAACAAGCAGAGACTCACGAAAGATGTGACCCCGTTGCCCCGTCTCGAGGTCTTGCGGCAAGGGCTAGGAATGCCCGGCCACGCCTCGTAATTATCTCGCAGGCACCTTCCAGGTCAACCCGACTCCACATCACTCGCGGGTACCCCTCAGGGTCGACCCGCCTTTCCAAGTAACAGCTGTAAAGTCCAAGTATCCGTGTGTCCAAAACATTAAGGGGAAAACCCGAGGAATCACCCCCGGTGAATTCCACTCGAAGTAATCATCAAGGTGAACGTAAGAGGAATCACCCTCGAGGTTCACACTTGAGGGGTTGCACGACAGAGTCGTATCGGAAGTGGTTAAAGAGGAAATCACCCTCGATGACCACGACCGAATAACTACACTACAGGGTTAACATCAGAAGTGCTGTAGAGGTCTCACCCTCGGCACTCGATAATAACCAAGTAGTGTCGAGCAACTAAGGGGAAAGTGATGTGCGGTGCCAGGGTCTGGTCTTCGATCCCGTTGATCGGGTCTTCTATGATGAAGCAGGGGCAACAAGGACAAGGTGGGGGTCACTGATGGATCACTAACCAACCTATACTAAGCAGTTAAGGATAAGCAGGTAGGTAACAATAGCAGGTTACAATAAACAGGCTATGCAGCAGAATAGGAGCAAACAATAACAGTAGCAAAATCTAATGCAAGCATGAGAGAATGGAATGGGCGATATCGGGATGATCAAAGGGGGGGCTAGCCTGGTTGCTCTAGCAAGAAGGGGTCGTCATCGACGTAGTCGATCACAAGGGCGACATCGTTCTCGGGGTCTACCGGAGAGAAGAGGGGGAAGAAACAGTAAATATAAAGCAGGTATAGCATCACAAAGCATAACATGGCAATAAGCTGTGCCGGGTGTGACCTAACGTAAGGCTACACGATATAGGAGAAGGGGAACACCAACCGGGAATATTTTCCCGGTTCCGGACCTGTGTCAGACAGATGACCGGAGGGGAAAGTTTCATGTTCAGATAGTTAGATGCATCTGACAGGTAAACAGACTGCGTATTCGGATTCGTTGGATTTTTCTGAGCAACTTTCATATAGAAAACATTTTAATCCGAGTTACGGTTTATTTTCTATGAATTTTCTAAGTTTCAAACATATTCTGGAATTATTCATATTAACAGAAATGGAATATGATGCCAGCATGACGTAGGCGTGACGTCAGCAGTCAATAGGACGGCTGACCAGGTCAAACTAACCCATGGGGCCCACATGTCAGCCTCTGTTAACTCTAACAGTAAATTAAACTAATCCAGAGGTTAATTAGCTACTGGGCCCCACATTTCAGTGAAAGATTAGATTACTAGTTACTTTTATTTATAAAAACATTTAATTAGCCTAATTATACGGTGGGGCCTGCCTGTCAATGGCACTAGGCTGCCCAGTCAACAGTTGACCGGGTCAACCCAGTCAACTGGGGCCCACGGGGCCCACTAGCAGTGAGCCAGGGGTGGGGCCCGGCCAGCCACGTCGGCGGAGGCAGGCGTCTCGCCGCCGGCGACGCTAGAACGCGGTGGAGCCTCTCGGGCCTCGTCGGAATAGCGTTTTATGGCGCCGTTCGACACGCGGCTGGGTCAGTTCGAATAGCCACTCGACGCCGCGTCGATTGGTGGTGGTGGCACGGGCGGACTTGGCCGGAAACGGCACCGGCGATGAGGTTTGCGGCGGAGTGGCTACGGGTGACGATGAAACGGAGCTACAGCGTGCTACGACTCGGGAGAAAGGCTAGGAAGGTGCTGCGCGGCGCGGTGAAGCTAACGGGCATACGCCCGTGACCAACTGGTCACCGGAGACTCGCCGGCGACGAGCTCCGTGGCGCTGCATTCAGGCGCACGTGGCGAAAGCAGCTAGGGGGTGCGCCAAGTCGGCAAGGAGAGGGAGAAGGTATGAGAGCTCACCGGGGAGGCACAAGGTGGCCCGGTGTAAGATTAGTAGCAGCAGCAGTTGCCGGAGACGATGGAGTTCGCCGGCGACAGAGGCGAAAGGGGGCGGCTCGATCCGCTCCGCACAGTGGCTCCCGCCTCGCGCTCACGGACGGGGACGAGGTAGACGATGACGGCGGAGACGATGGGCACGATGGCGAGGCGAATGACGCTCGATGGCCGCGAGGACGGGCGAGGCACGGCGGCGACCGTGTCGGCCTCCGCTCCAGAATGAAGGAGAGGGAGAGGAGAGAGATGGATCTGGGGGAGAGGGGGCAAGTGGGCGAGTGGGGAGGGAGCCCGAGGCGTCGGGCTGCCCTTATCCTCCCCGCGGCGCCTGTAGCGGCGTGGCCGGCGAGGGGGTTCGGCGGTGACGTGCGCGCGCGGTCGCTCGCACAGTGGAGGGGGGGGGGGGGGAAGACGACAAGGGGAGGAGTGGGCCGGCCTAGCCTGGGCCAGTTGGCTCGGGTGGGCCGAAGCCCACTGGGAGGCCAGGGGCTCTGGCCCCTTTCCCTTTTTTTGCTTTCCCTTTTTCTTTTTCCAGCAGCTTTTGCCTTTTTCTTTTTAGCCAATAAAGACTTTGCAAAAAATAATGCCATTGGCCAAAATAATTTCAAAGAAGTATATTGCACTGCCACAAAAAGGGTGGGAGGCTTTTGGAATAGTTGCCAATTTTATAAATTAAATAGGGCATTTAATTTATTGCTTAGGTCACTACTTTAAGTAGCTTAGGCCACTTAAACCTTTTGCAAAAATGTTGGTTCACCACCATTATTAGTTGTGGATTATTTGGCACATGATGAACATTGTTGTGTAACTTGTCTGAGCATTTTGAATTTCACTCATAATTTGGATTTGAATTTGAATTGAGTTCGAAAGAAAATGAGGATTAGCAAGAGTAGGAGTGATGACATGGCACGATCAACAGAGGGTTACTGTAGCATGATTCTCGGGGCGTTACAAATCTCCTCCACTACAAGAAATCTCGTCCCGAGATTTAAGTGCGGAAGTAAAAAGTAACTTTGGGAGAACTGACCCTTATAGGGTTAATTATCTGGTGAACAATTCAAGGAAAGTGGCAGATGTACCTCTTTAGTTGAAACTTGAGAAAACATCGGGAGCAAAATATGAAGGTACAAATAGGAAGTTTTAAGCGAATGGACAAACGACCGATACCTGAACAGAGTGTGAGAAGGGGGTTCAGGGCATCGGGAATAGATCATCTCTCGAAAGGTGGCTCGTGACATGATACGAAGCCAAATGCAAGAATATTTCGGAATCAAAGATATACAGGAGAGTCAGGTTCCGATCCTATGGAACTGTGGGTTATGGACCGACCATGTGGTTTAAAAGTAGAAAGGGGGCTGATAGTAAGGCATGTCAAATGATAGACTACCAGTTATGTTGCCAACAACGTTGGTACCAAGGGCGAGGGACGAAGAGAACCATATTCCTGCTCGTTGAACGAGGCGGACCAATCGGCAAGGTTCGCGTCCATCGGTGGTTACCGGAATGTCATCAACAATAGTAACAGGGTCTCACTGACAAGGTTGTATATTGGGGAGTTTTATAAGCAGGGATTTATCTCTGCTCAGACGAGTTAGATGACAAGAAAGGTGAAACAAAACAATGGAAAGGAAAATGTGATTATTATGATAACCAGACCAATGGAAATGAGAGATGTTTATACTCAAGTGTTAGAGTATAACTTTCCCAAGGAAAGGCAGAGCATGATAGGGCTCCAAGTATTAAGCCATTTAGACAAAGGGGCAAGGAATTTATGAGGTTTACCCATACAATGGTGTTTGGATAATTGATTAAGAACAATTAGCATTGCGCTCCCAATATTCTTGTTGATGATCGGAGTACCACACACATCTTTGGGATAGTGTTGACATGGTCATCAGGGAAATGTCAGACTTCGGATACACAAAGGATCCATCGGAACAACTTATAAAATAAGTCATACAATTTCAGCAAGGAAAAGATGAGGATGGGGCCCACGGGCTCAGCAACAAATCATCGAGGGGGCAAGGATGGTATTTCTCATCATGAATTCAGTTGATATCCTAGAAAAGTTTGGAATGATGATGATGATCACGAGACATTTGTCGAGAGGTTTCATGAAGATGTAATCGATTAACGACGACATTTAAGCAAAAGAAATGGTGAAGTGTAAGGTTAATTGAACCACGAGTACGACACAAACTCGAAAGAAACCTTGCTGTTCATGGCAAAATGGTATGACGAGGAAGATCGACATAAGCTTAGCTCGTCGTCGAAAATTGTGCTCCAGAAAGGACCTGGTAGCACAGTTAAAATTTAGCATGATAATGATATAACCGATCAAGCTAGGAATGATGTGATGGAGTATCATTCCAATGAGAATTCACAAGTGGTAGTGCAATGACACAATATACTTGAGATAACAAGGGGCAATACTTGAGGTAGATCAAAAATAGAGGTTAGACATATGAAATGATCTGCAGAAGACAAGTATTTTAACTTGTCCGGGAAATGGAGTTCAGGAGAAACTATGGTCGGAACCACGGTTATGAATGATCAAACCACCGATACAAGATGAACTTATAACAAGGGGCAATCATTTTTACGAGCAGCTTCCACAATAAGTTCTACATCGGGTCCACGGGCATGAACACAAGGGTTCAAGGTCGACTCCCACTTCTTCAATGCATAACCTTTCATTCACTCCTCGTTTTTCAAAGAAAATGTAGTGCAGAGGATTTATCTGGCGAAGTACCAGAAGAGTAAGACTCGTGAGAACTCTCGGGTTCACTCGGATTACGAAAGGCATAAGTTCAACCCATCAGGGCATTTTTACGAATCTATACAACCATCAACCAAGCAAAAGATACGAGTTCGAAAGCAGAGTATGGAAGTCAAAGCAGATGATACAATATACCGAAGGTATTATGTATCAGGGAAATACTGATAAGATTTTGGATGTGAAGGACACTGTCGGATAACAACCCAGCAATGGATCTGGCGATTCACGACAGAGTTGATGTGAGTATCAGTAATCAATCAGATGAAGAAGGGGATGCAAAGGCATCGGCTTATATAAACGTCTGAATGATTCAATGCTTGGGTACACAGGAATTATGAATTCAAGACGAAGGATCAAAAGCAGAGGCTCTAATCAAAAGATGAGTAAGTTGAATAGACTTAGAGGTGCACTCGATCAAATCTTGATTGGGCAAGAACCAGCTCATATTCGAAACAATGCCTGAGCAGGAAAGAAAATTTCCAAGGATTAATTGATGATCGTGTGCATTCTCACACATGCTGAATCAAAAGGATCAGAATGTTAATCCCAAAGGATTTTAACAAATATCGCTAGACAAATGGAATTAACCAGAAAGCAAGTATGGAAGAATTCCAAGAGCAACAGGTTGTAGAGGATTTTCGGAAGATCAAATAGTATTTCGAAGTATTTTGTGAATCACACGAACAACTGAGGATGAGCTGATCCTCGGTGAGTGCGAGGAATTATTCGAAGGGGGGGGGGTATTCATGGGGCAAAGAACTGTAAGGCAGTAAGCTCAAAGGATTCTCGAAACAATAGAGAATTTCGGGGCATCTTGTAATATCAAGAGCAACTAGGGATGAAGGTACAAGCGGCAAGGATGTTATTCAAGGGGATTATCGGTGGTCAGGAACTGCCAGGCAGTTGGTACAGGGTCTCGAGAAACATCGAGGAGTATCCGCAGAATCTTCTGGCGAAGCAAGCGATCATCGATAATGTCGAGGCTCTCCGGGAGGAAGTGGGTACGAGAACCTAATGTAAGAGTTTAGTAAAATGGTTAACCCGAATAGAAGAGAGATCAGAGTCCCAGAGTATAGACGAGGAATAAAAGATCCTAATACCACCCAATGACGACGTGGGCCCATAAGACACACAGCCATGTTAGTAAAAGTTTTTCACTTACTAGACTCAACTTCGGCCAAGGAGTTGGAAAGGGGGCTACCTATAGGCAGTCGGCTCTGATACCAACTTGTGACGCCCTCGATTCAATCGTACACTAATCATACACGCAAATGTGTACGATCAAGATCAAGGACTCACGGGAAGATATCACAACACAACTCTAGACACAAAATAAAATAATACAAGCTTTATATTACAACCCAGGGGCCTCGAGGGCTCGAAACATAAGCTCGAATACACAAGAGTCAGTGGAAGCAACAATATCTGAGGACAGACATAAGTTAAACAAGTTTGCCTTAAGAAGGCTAGCACAAAAGCAACATGATCGAAAAGGCAAGGCCTCCTGCCTGGGAGCCTCCTAACTACTCCTGGTCGTCGACGGCCTCCATGTAGTAGTAGGCATCAACAGTGGCATCTGACTCCTGGTCTCCGACATCTGGTTGCATCAACCGGAAAGAAGAAAATGGGGAAAAGGGGGAGCAAAGCAACCGTGAGTACTCATCCAAAGTACTCGCAAGCAAGGATCTACACTACATATGCAACATTATCAATGGAAGGATGTATATGTGGATTGGGCTGCAGAAATGCCAGAATAGAGAGAAGTCCTAGTCCTATTGAAGACTAGCATCTTCTGGAAACCACCATCTTGCAGCAAACAGGAGGGAGTAGAGTAGCATAAGGTAAAGTAGTAGTAGAGTTATCAACCTCGGCCAGAGATCCTTTCTCGACACCCTGCGAGAAAGCAATCCCAGAGCCATACTATCCGGTTATCACCTCATCACAATCCAATTCTCATCACAAGTATCCAGTTCTAGTTGTATCGATCGGGATACAACTCCAAGTGTCCGTTACCGTAGGACAGGCTATGCATAGATTAGTTCTTCCCTGCAGGGGTGCACCAACTTACCCACCACGCTCGCTTAACTCCGGCCGGACACACTTTCCTGGGTCATGCCCGGCCTCGGCCAACCAATACGCCGCAACCCGACCTAGACTTAACAGAGAGGTCAGCACGCCGGACTAAACCTATGCCCCCAGTGGTCATGGGCCATCTCCTCGGGAACTCCTGCACGTTGCGTACGCGGCCGGTGAGCAGACCTAGTTACCTCCTTGAAAAAGGTAGGAGCTTACTAGTCCAACCCGGCGCGCGCCACTCAGTCGCTGACGTCTAATAAGCTTCTGCTGATGCATACGACGCAGAACGCCCATACTATGCCCACGTGATGGTTAGTGCTATCAGGCCAGAGGCCCCTCGGATCAAATATCCAAATCATAGTGGATTAGGAGCACGCGGTAACAAGCAGAGACTCACGAAAGATGTGACCCCGTTGCCCCGTCTCGAGGTCTTGCAGCAAAGGCTAGGAATGCCCGGCCACGCCTCGTAATTATCTCGCGGGCACCTTCCAGGTCAACCCGACTCCACATCACTCGCGGGTACCCCTCAGGGTCGACCCTCCTTTCCAAGTAACAGCTGTAAAGTCCAAGTATCCGTGTGTCCAAAAGATTAAGGGGAAAACCCGAGGAATCACACCCGGTGAATTCCACTCGATGTAATCATCAAGGTGAACGTAAGAGGAATCACCCCCGAGGTTCACACTTGAGGGGTTGCACGACAGAGTCGTATCGGAAGTGGTTAAAGAGGAAATCACCCTCGATGACCACGACCGAATAACTACACTACAGGGTTAACATCAGAAGTGCTGTAGAGGTCTCACCCTCGGCACTCGATAGTAACCTAGTAGTGTCGAGCAAATAAGGGGAAAGTGATGTGCGATGCCGGGGTCTGGTCTTCGATCCTGTTGATCGGGTCTTCTATGATGAAGCAGGGGCAACAAGGACAAGGTGGGGGTCACTGATGGATCACTAACCAACCTATACTAAGCAGTTTAGGATAAGTGGGTTGGTAACAATAGCAGGTTACAATAAACAGGCTATGCAGCAGAATAGGAGCAAACAATAACAGTAACAAAATCTAATGCAAGCTTGAGAGAATGGAATGGGCGATATCGGGATGATCAAAGGGGGGGCTTGCCTGGTTGCTCTGGCAAGAAGGGGTCGTCGTCGACATAGTCGATCACAAGGGCGGCATCGGTCTCGCGGTCTACCGAAGAGAAGAGGGGGAAGAAACAGTAAATATAAAGCAGGTATAGCATCACAAAGCATAACATGGCAATAAGCTATGCCGGGTGTGACCTATGTAAGGCTACACGATATAGGAGAAGGGGAACACCAACCGGGAATGTTTTCCCGGTTCCGGACCTGTGTCAGACAGATGACCGGAGGGGAAAGTTTCATGTTCAGATAGTTAGAGGCATCTGACAGGTAAACAGACTGCGTATTCGGATTCGTTGGATTTTTCTGAGCAACTTTCATATAGAAAACATTTTAATCCGAGTTACGGTTTATTTTCTATGAATTTTCTAAGTTTCAAACATATTCTGGAATTATTTATATTAACAGAAATGGAATATGACGTCAGCATGACGTAGGAGTGACGTCAGCAGTCAATAGGACGGCTGACCAGGTCAAACTAACCCATGGGGCCCACATGTCAGCCTCTGTTAACTCTAACAGTAAATTAAACTAATCCAGAGGTTAATTAGCTACTAGGCCCCACATTTCAGTGAAAGATTAGATTACTAGTTACTTTTATTTATAAAAACATTTAATTAGCCTAATTATACGGTGGGGCCTGCCTGTCAATGGCACTGGGCTGCCCAGTCAACAGTTGACCGGGTCAACCCAGTCAACTGGGGCCCGCGGGGCCCACTAGCAGTGAGCCAGGGGTGGGGCCCGGCCAGCCACGTCGGCGGAGGCAGGCGTCTCGCCGCCGACGACGCTAGAACGCGGTGGAGCCGCTCGGGCCTCGTCGGAATAGCGTTTTATGGCACCGTTCGACGCGGCTGGGTCAGTTCGAACAGCCACTCGACGCCGCGTCGATTGGTGGTGGTGGCACGGGCGGACTTGGCCGGAAATGGCGACGAGGTTTGCGGCGGAGCGGCTACGGGTGACGATGAAACGGAGCTACAACGTGCTACGACTCAGGAGAAAGGCTAGGAAGGTGCTGCGCGGCGCGGTGAAGCTAACGGGCATACGCCCGTGACCAACTGGTCACCGGAGACTCGCCGGCGACGAGCTCCGCGGTGCTGCGTTCGGGCGCACGTGGGGAAAGCAGCTAGGGGGTGCGCCAAGTCGGCAAGGAGAGGGAGAAGGTATGAGAGCTCACCGGGGAGGCACAAGGTGGCCCGGTGTAAGATTAGTAGCAGCAGCAGTTGCCGGAGACGACGGAGTTCGCCGGCGACAGAGGCGAAAGGGGGCGGCTCGATCCGCTCCCCGCAGTGGCTCCCGGCTCGCGCTCACGGACGGGGACGAGGTAGACGACAACGGCGGAGACGATGGGCACGATGGCGAGGCGAATGACGCTCGATGGCCGCGAGGACGGGCAAGGCACGGCGGCGACCGTGTCGGCCTCCGCTCCAGAACGAAGGAGAGGGAGAGGAGAGAGATGGATCTGGGGGAGAGGGGGCAAGTGGGCGAGTGTGGAGGGAGCCCGAGGCGTCGGGCTGCCCTTATCCTCCCCGCGGCGCCTGTAGCGGCGTGGCCGGCGAGGGGGTTCGGCGGCGACGTGCGCGCGCGGTCGCTCGCACAGTGGAGGGGGGGAAGACGACAAGGGGAGGAGTGGGCCGGCCTAGCCTGGGCCAGTTGGCTCGGGTGGGACGAAGCCCACTGGGAGGCCAGGGGCTCTGGCCCCTTTCCCTTTTTTTTGCTTTCCCTTTTTCTTTTTCCAGCAGCTTTTGCCTTTTTCTTTTTAGCCAATAAAGACTTTGCAAAAAATTATGCCATTGGCCAAAATAATTTCAAAGAAGTATATTGCACTGCCACAAAAAGGGTGGGAGGCTTTTGGAATAGTTGCCAATTTTATAAATTAAATAGGGCATTTAATTTATTGCTTAGGTCACTGCTTTAAGTAGCTTAGGCCACTTAAGCCTTTTGCAAAAATGTTGGTTCACCACCAATATTAGTTGTGGATTATTTGGCACATGATGAACATTGTTGTGTAACTTGTCTGAGCATTTTGAATTTCACTCATAATTTGGATTTGAATTTGAATTGAGTTCGAAAGCAAATGAGGATTAGCAAGAGTAGGAGTGATGACATGGCACCATCAACAGAGGGTTACTGTAGCATGATTCTCTGGGCGTTACATCGGTCTCACCGAGATGGGATTGTAATCTCTCTGTTTCCCTTCATAATGTTTCGGTCTAACCGAAGTGAGCGATCGGTCCCACCGAGGTTGCAATGTAAATTCTCTATTTCCCTTTTGTAACATTTCGGTCTCACCAAAAAGAGCAAATCGGTCCCACCGAGTTTACCTGACCAACTCTCTGGAAAGCTTATTACCAAAATCGGTCTCACCGAGTTTGTGTAATCGGTCTTACCGAGATTACGTTATGCCCTAACCCTAACCGAATCGGTCTCACCGAGTTGCATGTCAGTCCCACCGAAAATCCTAACGGTCACTAGGTTTACTAAATCGGTCCGACCGAGTCTGTTGAATCGGTCCCACCGAGTTTGGTACATTGTGTGTAACGGTTAGATTTTGTGTGGAGGCTATATATACCCCTCCACCTCCTCTTCATTCGTGGAGAGAGCCATCAGACTAAACCTACACTTCCAATTACCATTTCTGAGAGAGAACCACCTACTCATGTGTTGAGGCCAAGATATTCCATTCCTACCATATGAATCTTGATCTCTAGCCTTCCCAAGTTGCTTTCCACTCAAATATTCTTTCCACCAGATCCAAAACCTATGAGAGAGAGTTGAGTGTTGGGGAGACTATCATTTGAAGCACAAGAGCAAGGAGTTCATCATCAACGCGCCATTTGTTACTTCTTGGAGAGTGGTGTCTCATAGATTGGCTAGGTGTCACTTGGGAGCCTCCAACAAGATTGTGGAGTTGAACCAAAGAGTTTGTAAGGTCAAGGAGATCGCCTACTTCCTGAAGATCTACCGCTAGTGAGGCAAGTCCTTCGTGGGCGACGACCATGGTGGGATAGACAAGGTTGCTTCTTCGTGGACCCTTCGTGGGTGGAGCCCTCCGTGGACTTGCGCAACCGTTACCCTTCATGGGTTGAAGTCTCCATCAACGTGGATGTACGATAGCACCACCTATCGGAACCACGCCAAAAACATCCGTGTCTCCAATTGCGTTTGAATCCTCCAAACCCTTCCCTTTACTTTCTTGCAAGTTGCATGCTTTAATTTTCGCTGCCTATATACTGTTTGCATGCTTGCTTGAATTGTGTGATGATTGCTTGACTTGTCCTAAGATAGCTAAAATCTGCCAAACTCTAAAATTGGGAAAAGGTTAGTTTTTAATTGGTCAAGTAGTCTAATCACCCCCCCTCTAGACATACTTCAAGGTCCTACAAGTGGTATCAGAGCTTTGGTCTCCATTTGCTTTGATTTTCATAGCTTTTGGTGGTCATAGCCTTGGTTTCAAAACCTAGGAGAGTATGGCGTCTAGTGAGGGAAATTATCACCGTAGAGGTCCTTACTTTGATGGTACTAATTTTGCTAGTTGGAAGCATAAGATGAAAATGCATATTCTTGGACATAACCCCGCCGTTTGGGCAATTATTTGTATTGGCTTGCAAGGTGAATTCTTTGATGGGAGAGAGCCGAACCGTGAAGCTAATGCAGAAGAATTGAAGATGCTGCAATACAACGCTCAAGCTTGTGATATCATCTTCAACGGATTGTGCCCCGAAGAATTCAACAAAATCAGCCGTCTTGAGAATGCAAAGGAAATTTGGGATACTTTGATTGATATGCATGAAGGTACCGAATCCATCAAGGAATCCAAGTTGGATGTGCTCCAAAGTCAGCTTGACAAGTTCAAAATGAAGGATGGTGAAGGTGTTGCTGAAATGTACTCTAGGCTTGCTCTTATCACAAATGAGATTGCCGGCTTAGGGAGTGAAGAGATGACCGACAAATTCATCATCAAGAAGATCCTAAGAGCATTGGATGGAAAGTATGATACCGTGTGTACATTGATCCAAATGATGCCAAACTACAAAGATCTCAAGCCAACGTAAGTCATTGGAAGAATTGTTGCTCATGAGATGTCACTCAAGGATAAGGAGGAACTTCACAACAAGTCAAGTGGTGCTTACAAAGCCTCAAGTGAAGCCCCCACATCATCAAGTAAGAAACAAACCTTCAATGAAGAATTGAGCTTAATGGTGAAGAACTTCAACAAATTCTACAAGAGTAGAAGCAAAGAAAGAAGCTCCAAGTCAAGGTATTACCATGACAAAAGATCTTCTAGTCGAGAGCGCAATTGCTACAATTGTGGGAGACCAGGACACTATTCCAATGAGTGTACGGCACCCTACAAAAGAAGAGAAGATTCTCCAAGAAGAAGAAGCAAAATAGAAGAATCACCACCAAGAGAGAGGAGGAGTAGAGATGATCGTTATGAACGAAGACCCTCACGGAGAAGCAAGGATTAGTAAAGGAAGGACAAGTCATCAAGGAGCTACACAAAACGAAGACATCAAGCTCATGTTGGTGAATGGGTATCCGGCTCCGACTCCGACAATCACTCCGAGAGAAGCTATCACTCCGACTCCGAATATACTCAAGATGAAGGTGTTCCCGGTCTAGCACTTGTGTCAACCAACTCCTACGACATATTTGATTAACCAAATGAAGGAATTGGAAGATGCTTCATGGCCAAAGGTCCAAAGGTAACACATCCTGAGTATGTTGATTTTGATAGTGATGAAGATGACTTGCTTGTGGATGATGATTTACTTGTTGACAACTCTAGTGATGAATACTATGATGAAACGTCAATTAATCATGCTAATCGAGATAAAACGAATGACAATGATAAGGAGAATATTGAGCTTCTAACAAAAGAACTAAACACTCTTAAGTTGGCTCATGAAACTATCTTCGAAGATCATCGAGAACTTTTAAGGGCTCATGAGAAGTTACGCTTTGAAAAGCTCAATCTTGAGCAAGAGCATGAGTTCTTAAAAGCAATCAATGATGATCTCCGTAAGAAAAGTTCTTCTTACATTGCCAAGCGTTTACTCTTATCTACTTACATGCCTCAAGTCAAGTCTAGTAACAAGTACAAGAAAGATACTTCCTCTAGTAGTAACAATCATAATGTCAAATCCGATATTGTTGCTTCTAGTAGTTCTCTTGATTCCACTAATGATTCTCTTAGCCAAGTTACACTTGAGCAAGAAAATAGCTTATTGAAGGGAATTATAGAGAAAGGTGTTTACAAGAGCCTTGCCGGGAGTAAGCAATTCGAGGAAATTGTACGCAAGCAAGGAAGGCACCAGAAGAATCAAGGTATTGGTTTTGAACGAAAGTTCAATGCCAATGGAGTTGAGTGGGAAGAAGATCAATACCCCAAGACGAAGTTTGTTCCTCACCAAGAGAAGTATGATCCTACTTCCTTCAAGGGAACACAAGCACAAGATGATCTTCCACCACAAGACCACAAGAACAAAGGCAAGGATAAGCTTCAAGAAGAGATTGATGCATTTGAAGAAGCACCTAAGGCCTCGTTCAAGTGGGTTCCCAAGACTACGTCAAGTTCTACTTCATCAAGTACAACTACAACTCCAAGGATTCCCATCAAGATGATGTGGATCCCGAAGAAGAAGAACTAGAGAGTTCTTGAGGGTGACTCCGCCAACATTCTTCACTCATATCATTATGGCAAGAACAAGTGCAGTCAACTTCCACATCTTGCACTAGTTCAAGGAGTCACAAACCCTCATGTTGGTAAGGCAAGGGACAAGGTAACCTAATGATTTCATGGACATCATCTTGTGTGTGCATCACTCTATGTCTATGGATATTCTTGTTTGTTCCTTGTGGGACTAACCCATGTAGGTAAATTGAAAGTGCAACTCACTCCAAAGGATTGCTCCAAATGATCTACATCAACATTGAGCATCCACACCTTCAACACCTACATGAAGTCATCATCGACAAAACCCAAGGTTAGTTCATCCCTCTAAGGGGGGATCTCACATCTAGGGGGATCTTAACTCTAAGAATTGAGTCAAAGCAACAATAATGGTGTGAACACATCAATGCATTATGTAAAAGTGGTAACCCCACTTGAGCTTAAACGATGAGTATGACCTATGATCAAATGTTTTTCATTTGACTCCTAAGTCAATATACTCATATGTAGATGACCTAGTCATCGCCAATTGTTTGATAGATGCTAGAATTGGTTGCGCATGTTTTGCCACATATTTAATTTGCCATCTTATTGTGTGAGCATGTTGGTGCATATTTTACTCATTCGAGGACATCCACTTGTTGCTTTGATTGTTTGGGTTTCTTTTCTTTTTGCCAAGTGGATGGACAAGAATGCCTAAGAACCTTCTCTAGCTATCTATGCTTTTCTTGTCTCAAACTCTATTCATGATACATCACAAAATTTGATCAAGTCAGATTCGAACCACTCTGTGTGAGGAGCACTCGGAATCCCCGATTCGTCATAGACTTAAACTTCCAAAACTTCTTTGTGATTCTCGGTCTGACCGTTTCCTCCATTTCGGTCCTACCGAGATCATTAAGTCGATCTGAGTTTTCAATCTTGGTGCAACCGATTTGAACTTTTCGGTCACACCGAGTTGCTGTAACTGTACACAGTTATGCATCTCGGTGCCACCGAGTTGTTCCACTCGGTCACACCGACAGGGTCGGGCTATATATAGTCACGGGCAAATGTTTGGAAATTCCTCCGAACCCCTTCGCCGCGGAATAGCTCGCTCTGCCTCCAAGGTCTCCGGATTGTCTCCTCATCGCCAGCCGCCTCCTGTCGCTGGTCTCCGCCGCCGTCAACGGATTTCAACCCCGCCGTTGCCGCCGTAGCGAGTTCATCACCAAGCTAGGGTATGGACTCGATCACTTTGTTATCCTCGTCCAATTCCTAGCACATTGTGTTCTTATTGATTCTTGCCACGATTGAAACACTCCTATCAAGTCAATGCAATCCGTAGATTAGATGTGATTCGAAATTTTAGGGTTAGGTTTCTGCCGAAACCATCTCGGACCCACCGAGTTGAAAAACTCGGTCCCACCGATTTGGCTAACGCCATTGCACTAGTAACTCTCGGTCTGACCGAGAATTGCTAATCGGTGAGACTGATTTTAGGACTTTGTGAAACCCTAGCAGTCTCGGTGCCACCGAACTGTGACTCGGTCCAACCGAGTTCATCAGTTTAGGTTCCAAAACTGCTTCGGTATCACCGAGTTTGAAAATTGGTTGATCCGAAATGCTTTCTGTGGAAAACTAAAACTGAACTTTTGAGTCATTCTTTTGCAAAAATCTCTGCATTTTGTGATGCTCATCCACTCTATCTCATCTATAACTCTTCACAGGGTCAGCAGTCAGTGTTTGTAGCATGTCAGACCAGAGTGACAGCCAGAACAGGTCAGAAGAGCAGATTGACATGAGTGAGGGCACTAGTCCCTCCAGCACTTCAGATGAAGGAAGCAGAGGCACCCCAAGTAATCTGCCTAAGGCTGCTACCAAGCAAAGGAAGAAGAGAACTTCAGACTCTGAAGATGAGGACATGAGCCTACTTCCAAGAAAGTAGTGCTCAAAAAGGAGTATGGCTCAGCACATAGCACAAAGCCTGGACTGAACAAGAAGGTTCCTGCCAAGAGGACACCTATGCCCAAGGTTAGAAGGTCCACTCAAGTGCCTAAACGGACTGAACCCAAAGAGGCACCTGAAAAGAAAGTCACATCTTCCAAATCCAAGAAAGTTCCCACTGGAGAAACTATGAAGTTTACCATTGAATCAGAGGATGAAGCTGCTCAGGATAAGAAGAAGAAGAGAGCAAGAACCACAACTGCCCAGGTTCATGGAAAGCCCTCAATGAGAAGAGATTCTTAAGAGGAAGAAGAGGTTGCTGCACCAGCACCCAAGGCACCAAAGCTTATGGGTGATGCTATTAGATCAGGGGCTGCAACATCTAAGCCCAAGGAAGCACCCAAAGCTGCCCCTAAGACCAAGCTTGCACCAAAGAGGAACACCAGGAGTATTCCAGCTGCTGAGAAGAACAAGGCCCCAGTGCCTAATGTTGTTGATGAGGAAGATAAAGAAGGACAGGTCCTAAGGAAGCTCAAGCCCAAGATACCAGACCACAATGATGCCCATCCTGTGGCTGAGAACATGAACATCAGAAGAGACTCAGGGTTGAGGCTATGGAGGCTGACAGATCCATATGCCTCAAGGAGAAGAACTGCTATTGATTACAGGTTCCATACACAGGAACAGCAGGACTTCTATGAGATAATCTTGTTGGACAAGAAGCCTATAGTGTGTGATATGAGGTGGGTCGACTGGACCTATATGAAGGAAAATGAAGAGCACTATCCTGGAGTGCAAGACAGTTTTGTTGCTTGTGGAGTTGCAGATTATGTTGGGCAAAAGCTCACCAACTGGAATTATGAACTCATTATGCAATTCTACTCCACAGCACACTTCTATCCAGATGGAAGGATAGTTTGGATGTCTGAAGGTACAAGGTACCAGTCCATTGTTGAGGAATGGGCAAGACTGATCAATGCCCCAAAGGAAAATGATGATGACCTGGATGTATATGCCAAGAACAAGATGGACCACAATTCCATGGCACACATGTACAAGGAGATCCCAGACAAAGCTGTTGAGACACATAAGTTTGGATCAGTCCACTTTCTTTTGTCAGGGTTGCCAACTATCAATTGGATCCTAAGGCACACTCTGTTGCCTAATTCTGGTGACCACAACATGATCAGAGGGCATGCAATCAACATGTTGCATTTGTTTGATGTGCCACAGAAATTCAAGTTCATGAGCCTTATGGTTGAAACCATTAAGAGGACTGCAGCAGATCAGAAGAGGAGCTGTGGATATGCCCCTCAGATTCAGGAGTTGATTAACTCAAAGATGGGAACAGGCAAATATCTCTTGGATAAGGAACATTTTCCACTTTATCCAGACTTTGAGGACAATCAGGTTGTCATGAATGAGAATGATCCATCATTAGTACATGCTCAAGAGAAGAAGGAGAAGGCAAGGAAGGAGAAGGCTGCCAAGATGCCAACTCAAGAGGAAGCATCTGAGTATTTCTTGAAGAACAAGCAGGAGCAGCTTGGTTACATAATAGCATCAACTCTGAGGATTGAGAAGGGATTGGCCACCCTCACTCAAAATCAGGAGAGCTTGGAAAGAATCATGGAACTCAAATTCCATGATCTAGATGTCAAAGTAACTGAGATTCAGTCAATTGTGGAGCAGCTGCAGGATGACATGCAGGAGAGGCAGGGCAAGACTACCACAAATGTATTTGCCAGAGTGCCTAGAGCCCAGAGGTCAGTTGCAGTGCCTGTGACAGACACCAGAGCCACATCATCTGCACCAGCTACAGCTCCTACAGCTCTAGTGCAACCAGCTCCAGCATCAACTCCAGCACCCTCTACTTCAACTGAAGCCTTCGTTCTTGGAGTTATCCGGACACCACCACCTGAAGATCAAGCCTGAGAGTCGGTCTAGCACTATGCATTTTCTATGAACTTTTTGGTAACTTGTTGCCAAAGGGGGAGAAAAATGTACAGATCATAGGCTTCGAGAGAGAGAGTGTTGCTTTTATTCTCCCTTGATTTGGTGGTTAAACTTGTTTGCTTTTGATTGCTTGAGATACTATGCTATTCTTGTGAGACATTGATGATCATGTGTTTGATCATAAGCTACACTTATGCATGCTTGATTATATTATCTTATCTATCCTTTCACTTTGCTTGGCGATGAGTGCATGTATTCAATCTTTATCATTTTGAGCGCTCCACCAAGATGTATGTGACATGGAAGAGTAACCCATTAGCCTAATTCCTTGTGCATTTACAGTCCAAATCAAATCTTAACTATGCACAAATTTAGGGGGAGCTCTTGCTTATCACATACTTCTCAAAGCGATGATGTTTTTCAATCTTATTATCATTTGTCGAAGCTTTGATCTATATGTTGTCATCAATTACCAAAAAAGGGTAGATTGAAAGTGGAACTATCCCTAGGTGGTTTTGGTAATTCATAACAACATATAGCTCATTGAGCTAATGCTATTCCAAGACTATTATTTCAGGAAAGCTCAATGAATGGCATGGCATGGATGATGAAAGTGGATCCCTCAAAATACCAAGGACAAAGGATTGGCTCAAGCTCAAAAGCTCAAGACTCTTCATTTTATATTTTAGTGGTCCAAGATCACATTGAGTCTATAGGAAAAGCCAATACTATCAAGGAGGGATGAGGTGTTGCTTAATGAGCCTCTTGCTTCATGTGCTTAGTGGTATGCTCCAAAACCCTCAGCTACTTTCTCACATCCACAAATGACCTAAACCCAAAGCCAAAATTGGTCACACCGATTCTTCCTATCCGGCGCCACCGAGTTTGAAAGTCATAGCCACTGCCACAAACCCTAAGCAAATCGGTTCTACCGATAGGGATCTCGGTCTCACCGAGATGGGATTGTAATCTCTTTGTTTCCCTTTGTAACGTTTCGGTCTAACCGAAGTGAGCGATCGGTCCCACCAAGATTGCAATGTAAATTCCCTGTTTCCCTTTTGTAACATTTCGGTCTCACCGAAAAGAGCAAATCGGTCCCACCGAGTTTACCTGACCAACTCTCTGGAAATCTTATTACCAAAATCGGTCTCACCGAGTTTGTGTAATCGGTCTTACCGAGATTACGTTATGCCCTAACCCTAACCGAATCGGTCTCACCAAGCTGCATGTCAGTCCCACCGAAAATCCTAACGGTCACTAGGTTTACTAAATCGGTCCGACCGAGTCTGTTGAATCGGTCCCACCGAGTTTGGTAAATTGTGTATAACGGTTAGATTTTGTGTGGAGGCTATATATACCCCTCCACCTCCTCTTCATTCATGGAGAGAGCCATCAGACTAAACCTACACTTCCAACTTACCATTTCTGAGAGAGAACCACCTACTCATGTGTTGAGGCCAAGATATTCCATTCCTACCATATGAATCTTGATCTCTAGCCTTCCCAAGTTGCTTTCCACTCAAATCTTCTTTCCACCAGATCCAAAACCTATGAGAGAGAGTTGAGTGTTGGGAAGACTGTCATTTGAAGCACAAGAGCAAGGAGTTCATCATCAACACGCCATTTGTTACTTCTTGGAGAGTGGTGTCTCCTAGATTGGATAGGTGTCACTTGGGAACCTCCGACAAGATTGTGGAGTTGAACCAAGGAGTTTGTAAGGGCAAGGAGATCGCCTACTTCGTGAAGATCTACCGCGAGTGAGGCAAGTCCTTCGTGGGCGACGGCCATGGTGGGATAGACAAGGTTGCTTCTTCGTGGACCCTTCGTGGGTGGAGCCCTCCGTGGACTCGCGCAACCGTTACCCTTCGTGGGTTGAAGTCTCCATCAACGTGGATGTACGATAGCACCACCTATCGGAACCACGCCAAAAACATCCGTGTCTCCAATTGCGTTTGAATCCTCCAAACCCTTCCCTTTACTTTCTTGCAAGTTGCATGCTTTAATTTCCGCTGCCTATATACTCTTTGCATGCTTGCTTGAATTGTGTGATGATTGCTTGACTTATCCTAAGATAGCTAAATCTGCCAAACTCTAAAATTGGGAAAAGGTTAAGTTTTTAATTGGTCAAGTAGTCTAATCACCCCCCCCCCCCTCTAGACATACTTCAAGGTCCTACACTTCGGCACTATATCGATGCAGCGCAGGAAGGGACGTTCGTTCCAGACAGAGAGAACGACGAGCTCACAATGGCCCTCAAGAATCCTGAGCACCCTGGACGGACACAAGGCATGCCAAGCTCCATTCCGTGGAAGGTTAGGTTTACGGACGAGGCGGTTACAAATGCCAGGAGAGGAGGAAGAAAGTGCAGCAGACCAAACTGCAGGCGCTGCATGCAAGGGTACAAGCGATAGAGGAACGAGAAGCAAATCGCAGCAAACGAACTGCCGAAGCTTCCCCCGAAGCTACCCCGCCATCTCAGCGGAGAAGCAGCGTGGCTTCAACCGAGCTGCTTTAGCCGGAGCATGTCTTGACGGCTCCTGCTAGCTACCCCCTGGATGCTATGACGGAGTCTCAAAATTGCCACCTTATGACACAATGGCAGAACTTAAAAGTCAAGGCGGCTATCGGCTCTGTTCAACCTTCTGAACCCGGCGCAACTTTTCGCTGTCGTCCGATTCCAGAAGGATATGCTAGAGTGACGGTGTACGAAATAACGGAGGGATTTGAGGACCTCCAGCTTGACCACCCTACCGGTGAAGGGGAGACTCGGCTAGGTTCTGCTCTGAAGACTCCATGCCTATGGCGGAAGGAGTTCATCAACCTTCTGAACTGGACGCCTCCGCCTCCTCCTCCTCCTCCGGCAAGTCAGAGCACTCTGCCTCCTCCACCGCCTCCTCCTCCAGCGAGTGACGATTAGGGCACTCAGCCTCCTTCTCCGGCGCGTGGCGGCACTCCGCCTCCTTCTCCGCCTGCGCCGGCGCGCCCGAGCAGCCAGCAGCCTCCTCCTTCTCCGCCTCGCCAACAAGGGCGGAAGAGACCCGCCGCCGCTCCAGCTGCTCCGGCGCATCGTAGTCCTTCTCCTCCGCCTCGTAAGCAAGCACGAAAGAAGACAGACACCGCAGCCGCTCCGTCTGCTCCGGCGTCTAGCAGTACAGCCAGAGGCGGGAGGCAATACAGATACGGTCCACCTCTCAAGCCTCTAGAGAATTTACCGTACGAGAGGAGCGTGGAGGAAAACGCGAAGATTGTGCGGACCGAAGTGGAGGACTTCTTTGAAGGTTTGAAAGCAAAGAGACATCCACCTCCGGAGGAGAAGGTAGATCCGGTGAAAGCAAAGCGCACTATCGATGCCCTGAGGAAACCACCAAAGTCTCCGCCGAAAACCAACTATGAGCGCATTACTGAAAAGGCATATCTTGAAGCGGAGCGGTCGGAAAGTACTGTCAGACATCAAAGGTCAAAAGAACGAGCAGCTGCGAAAAAAATTGCCCAGCTCGGCGAACAAGCAAATCAATCGTGCACCCCGCTCAATGTGTCTAGCGACATCGTCGCTAATGCTCCGGGGACGGTGCCCAGTTATAGCAATCTTAGAGATTACCTACCTGACGATGTACATTTTCATTTAATGGAGGTGGACGAACACAGATACAAGTACGGGAAGCCTCTCGTCAAAGATGAAAAATCTCTAACAACGATGATGCGAAGATTCCATAATTGGTACATGAAAACCCGCAGAGAGTCTGGGGGGACGAATACTTTGTATCTGAGAATTAAAGAGGAGCACGACCTCATTGGGAATGATCTGTTGCCTGTACCATTTGAGGAGTTCTTCGAGTTCTTCAATCAAAAGGCCCTCGATAAATTAACGGTCTTTTGCTATTGTCTATAAGTACTATTTCTGTCATTAAGTCTCTATATATAGCTCAGCTCTTTCATTGCATGTATTTATAATTAATTATCCTCGCTATATTATGCAGATTGAACATCGTAGAGTGTAGAAAACAAGAAATGTATGATATTGGGTTCATTAACACAAATATCATAGATGAATTTCTGGTTACATAGAACGCCGAAGAGGCCGAGGCAACTTTCTACAATCGTTGATCAAAAATCAAAACAAAGATTTAATACTCTTTCCTTACAACTTCGAGTGAGTGTTACTGTCGTGTGCATATTCGGTTTCCCTTATTACTCGAGCGAGGTTATAGTAATGTAATTGATGAGTTATGTATGCGTGCGCAGCTTCCACTATGTTCTTCTGGAGAATAAGCTTGAGCGGGGACTAGTAACCGTCTTAGACTCGAGATGAAAAGATCCCGAAACCTATGCGGACATGACTAAAATGCTCAATAAGTAAGTTCAATCGATCATTATCGCACCATATCGGCAACTTTTTGTTCATTTCCTGATATCTCAAGTAATAATAATTATTTTCTTTGTCTTGCAGGGTTTGGAAACAGTTCACCGCAGAAGCTCCGGGACTGCCGAAGGAGCTGCAATATACATACCCGAAAGTAAGTACTACTAGCTAACTAGTTGCGCGCATCTCTCATTGATTCTATAGCTATACTTTCATCAATGACATTTATAATGGTTCATTATCAGTTTGATTGACCTCTATTTCTCGTAAAGTGCTTTTGGCAGGAACAAGGGAATGATTACTGTGGATACTACGTGTGCGAGTTCATCTACAACGCGACTAAGAAAAATAAGCGGGGCTACTCTAAAAGACAATATGAAGTGCGTAAGCAATAATATTCACAATTTCATTTTATTACACCATCATTTCTGTTGAGTTTCATTCATATATATGTATTAATCCCCTTCTTCAAATTAGACGTGGTAGATGCGGAATGAACTCCTACCACAAGATCGCATGAAAGCAATTCAAGAGGAATTGGCGGGATTCTTTCTTGAACACGTCATCAATAAAGCCGGAGAATACCATGTGGAAATTGATTTCAATTGCTAGGGGATTGTAAGAGATCTTACATATTGTATATGCATGTAGCCAGTAGCGTCGGATAGATAATACGAAAACTTGTTGTTCGACCAATCTCTCGGAGAAGGAGAGGTCGATCGATCACTTCTCTCGATATGCATGACGAACTTCTGTACTTAATGGTTTCCTTCATTTTCTTACTAGCTAGCGTGTCGAGGGCCTCTCTATGTATAGTACGTAGCGTCGACCAAGCACGGACATAAGAGAGGACACTTCTCTCTATTAATTATCTAGCTAACACAATATATGAAACACCTAAATTAACCCCCCAAAACCCCCAACCCCCCTCCCCCCTTTCAAAAAAACAAAAATCCCAGCCTCTGAAATGCTGACGCGTGGATGCCTTTTGGTCCCGGTTGGTGCCACCAACCGGGACCAAAGGCCCTCCTGTCTGGGCTCGACGCACCGGCCACGTGGAGGGCCATCTGTTCCGGTTCGTGTTCAAACCGGGACTAAAGGTCTAGGGCATTAGAAACGACCCTTTAGTCCCGGTTCACGAACCGGGACAGAAGGCCCTTACCAACCGGGGCGAATGGGGCTTTTTCTACTAGTGGATATTAAATCGTGTGGACAACCCTTACCCACAACTCTCCCTCATCTCTTTCGCTAAATCTCGCCCACTTTGCTCACTCGTCACCAAGTTGCTCCCGTTCAGACCATGTTCCCGCTGTCATAACCACAACACAATGTTGCCCAATTCCACTCACTCATGGATCAAATCGCCCATCGATGCTCAGCTTAGTCCGGCCCGCGAAAGAGGACGAGCACCATGGCAACGTTGGGCTCCTACAAAGCGACGATTTGGAGACAACGGAGATAGAGATGACGTCTCAAAGGATGCTTGCCATCTATTGTGGTTGTATCCCTCTACACCGAGTAGGGTGCTTGGTACAGTACGCAAGCACACGATATGTGGTCGCTAGCTAGGTGCGTCTACGTGCGACGAGGACGGCAGAGGGCTTGGTCCCCATGTCCACACATAGAGGACGCTACAACACCTTCTTGAGCTGGTGCATCACCACGTAGTGACGAGGTGTGACCAATAACCAATAATGTCAAGTGACTGGAGAATTGATAGAGCAACTACCATGTGACGTCAAACTACACGATGTTGGTTACTGGCACATGGTACCTACATCAATTCGTGTTTATAAAATGATACCTACATCTTGTAGTCTGACGTCATATGATAATCTCTCTATTAGTTCTTGAAAGTCATTCTGTTGGTTACTCGTCATACCTTGTCACCAACTGGACACATGATAGAGTGATTACTATGTGACGTCAAACCATACATATATCATCCGAACTCCAAAGTAAAATGTTCTTTTTTTTGCGGGGCAAAGTGAAAAGTTCTTATTGCGCTAGAAAACTGAAGTCTATACTCCCTCTAATTACCAAAATGATGCATGCATGCCTCACTAGCTAGGGCCTACCGATGCCACATTACACATGTGTGGTGAGCAACCTACATGTTTTTTGGCAGCACAATGATATGGCATATGTGGTGAGCAAGTTCAAAACACTAGGACCAACCGATGCAACTCTCAAAACGTAGAAGTGGCATGGCACGTGCCACCGGCCGGTCGGGTGGTGAGAAGACGGAGTGCACAAGTCATTGACCTGGATTTCTTTTTTCCATCTTTCCAAAGGGATCTAAAATAACAGTAAGACAACATTTAGGTGTCTTAAAATTAAGAGCGATGGCATATTACGGGAGCGACTAGCGCTCAATCGACAGAGAATTAACTAAGTAAAGTTGTTCGTACATAACTAAAAACATACTCCCTCCGACCTGAAATATAAGTCGTTGGAGATATTTTCCAACCAGCGGCAAGAGTGATGCGACGGGGAGACGGAGAGGACGGCGACGGGGACATGGAAAGGGCGGCGACGGAGCGAGGGACTTGCTAGAGACGGGAAGAGGGAGTGACCGGCGGATCTGGAGAGAGAGAGAGAGAGAGAGAGAGAGATGGGAAAAAACTGGAGTGGATGGGGAGAGCGAGTGGACTGCGGAAATGAGTGGTGCTGGACGATGATAATTTTGCAAAATGATTTTGTGACAAAATTTGCACTAGAAAAGCTAAAACGACATATATTTAGGTATGAAGGGAGTATTCAGCATGGGGTATAAGAAATTGTTCATCTAGTGCAAAAACAAATTCTACTGTTTATTTTTTGAGCCCAGAAATAAAATCTTACAGGAATTTCAATGTTGGATCAACTGGTACATGGTGTCCACCGTGCCATTGCCAGTCAATTTATACACCCCCGACGATCGTCCACGAGCAGCAGCGCCTCGTCCGTGAGCGAGCTAGATAAACCTCCGGCCGGGACGATGGATATCTCACTACCCCAGCAATGGCAGCTCCTCCTCCTAGCCGGCATCCTCCTCCCCGTCGTCTCGTACCTGCTGGTGACGAAGCGCAGCTCCGAGGAAGGGCGGCTGACGCTGCCGCCCGGCCCGAAGCAGGTGCCGGTGCTCGGCAACCTTCACCAACTGGGCCCTCTGCCGCACCGCAGCCTGCGTGACCTCGCCCGGCGGCACGGCCCCGTCATGCAGCTCCGCCTCGGCGCGGCGACGACGGTGGTTGTCTCTTCCTCCGCGGCGGCGCGCGACGTGATGAGGGCCCACGACGCCGACTGCTGCAGCCGGCCCTCGTCGCCAGGTCCCGCGCGGCTCTCCTACGGGCGCAAGAGCGTCGCCTTCTCACCATACGGAGCCTACTGGCGCGACATGCGCAGCCTCTTCGCTGCGGAGCTCCTCGGCGCCCGCGGCGTTAGAGCCGCCTGGGCCGCCCGGCGGGAGCAGGTCGACAGGCTCATGGCCACCCTGGGTGACGCTGTGGGGCCGGTGTCGTTGGATGAGCACGTGTTCCGTGTCGCCGACGGCGTCATTAGCGCGGTGGCGTACGGGAGCGTGTACGGCGCGGAGGCGTTCGCGGGCAAGCACAAGCGGTTCCAGCACGTGCTAGAGGAGGCCATGGACATGTCGGCCAGCTTCTCCGCCGAGGACTTCTTCCCCAACGCCGTCGGCCGCCTCCTCGACCGGCTCGCCGGCATAGTCGCGCGCAGGGAGAGGATCTTCAGAGACCTCGACGGCTTCTTCGAGGCAGTGCTGGAGCAGCACCTGCACCCCGCGCGCCCCAAGCCGGAGAGCGGCGGCGGCGGCGACCTGGTGGACGCCCTCATCAGAATCTGCGAGGAGCACGGCTTCACGAGGGACCACGTCAAGGCTGTCCTCCTGGACGCGTTCCTCGGCGGCGTCGACACGAGCTCGGTGACGATCTTGTGGGCGATGTCGGAGCTGATCCGGAAGCCGCAAGTGCTGAAGAAAGCGCAGGAGGAGATCAGGGCCGCGGTCGCCGTCAACGGCAACAACGAGCAGTGGGTGCAGCCGGACGACCTGCCGAAGCTGACCTACCTGAAGATGGTCGTCAAAGAGACCCTGCGGCTTCACCCGCCGGTGACGCTGCTTCTGCCGCGGGAGACGCTGCGGCGGGTGGAGATCGGCGGCTACGACGTGCCGGCAGGGACGCGGGTGCTGGTGAACGCGTGGGCCATCGGGAGGGACCCCGCGAGCTGGGGCCAGGACGCGGCGGACTTCCAGCCGGAGAGGTTCGAGTCCGGCGGGAGGCACGGCGAGGTGGACTTCCGCGGCGCTCACTTGGAGCTGATGCCGTTCGGCGCCGGCCGGCGAATCTGCCCCGGACTGGCCATGGGGGTGGCGAACGTGGAGTTCACGTTGGCCAACATGTTGTACGGCTTCGAGTGGGAGCTGCCGGAGGGGACGGTGGCGGAGAAGCTGAGCATGGAGGAGGCCGGCAGACTGACTTTCCACCGCAAGACGCCGCTGGTGCTCCTGCCCACCCCATACGTACTGCCGAGAGCTGGCTAGGTGGCAGGACCATGGTGTGACAAGCTCTGGTAGTGGTATATATCGAGTTTATACATCGAGCAAATATATCTTGAGTTAAGTTAGTTCAACAAATGAAGAAAATTGTTGATACATGCGTGCGTCTTGGACTGGTGACATGAATCAGTCTTTTTAATGTTTTGAGTTACAGCACAAATTTGCTCCCAAGTTTATCAATAATGCTAAACGTACGGACTTTATTTAGTACAAGTTTGTACGGGCTGGGGATTATGCGCTCTTCTAATTGCCCCCCCCCCCCCCCCCCCCCCCTCCCTCCTATTTTCACGCGTCCCTTAATCAATCCTCCGCCAATCATGGCTAAGCAGCCTGTAGATCCCCCGTAGAAAGTAAAGTTGAAATATAATGGGAGTGTGATTGATTCGAAACAGAGGAAAAAAGAATCTCCCCAAGTAGGGACGTGTAAAATTAATAGGACTCCACTAAAAAAGAATCTTCTCATTATTTTTGCCAGAATATTGCCGTGCTTGTAAACTAGATTTGTCATCCTCATGTCAACTAAATTTACATAAAAATTATTCGATTTGCCATGCTTAAATATCCAATGTCAGATTTCTAGCATTACCGAACTAATAAGGTGATATCAGCATTCTTTTACGCATCAATCCGTGAAAAAATAAGCGTTCCCTCTCAAAACTAGTCAAAAGTTGCATGAGCGAACGGTTTCTTTCACATCCCATATGATTTTTATTAATCAAGCATAAAAAATTCAATATGCACACATGTTGTATAAATTAAGGAACAGACAAACAGACATGTGCATTTATGTTCTGCCTGATTAGTTTAACCATTTAGGCATCCACTTTGTTGTGCTCGGGCTGCCTTTTCAAATACTCTGAAATGAAAAACAGATTTTGCCCTTTAGATTCGGATATTCTTTAACTAGCAAAAAATAAATAAAAATCGGACGAAGATCAGAGGGTATCCCGAAAATTCCAGGCTCTCCTTCAATTTAGTACAAAGTTTGCGCTTTTGAGTTCCAAAAGGTCGGGATGATGCACATGCTCATGCATCAAAAGTTGGCCCACGCATCTTCCCATTTCAACTCTCTCTCTCTCTCTCTCTCTCTCTCTACCTATCACTCCCACCCACTCCCTTACCTTCAACTTATGTAGAAATTTAAAATTTTCAAAGTAAAAGTTTATAGAAGTTGAATTTTGGAAAGTATATATTCTAAATGTTCATTTGTCATAATTTTGTAAAGTTTAAATTCCTCAAAGTTTAATATTTAAAATGCAAGTTTATAAAATTTATATTTTCGAAAATGAGCATTCAAATTTTTGAAAGTTCAAATTTGTAAAAAAGAATCTGGATCTCAAATAGTCAAATCTTTGCAGCACCCCTTTGGGAAGCCGGAAGAAGGAAAGCATATAGAGTACCATGTTTGTAAGAATAGAATTGACCAGCACTAGTCGTCCTCCATTGGAGAGCAACTTGCCTTTCCAATTGCTCAATTTTTTCTCTAGGCGCTCTTCGACGTGCTTCCACTCCGACTTAGTGAGGCGTCGATAATGAATAATCAGTATTCCCAAATATTTAATTGGAAATTGGCCTTGCGCGCAGTCAAACAAGTCAGCGTATTGTGTAGCCGCCTCCTTAGCCTCTTCGAAACAGAACAATTCACTTTTGTGGAAGTGAATCTTAAGACCCAACATTTGCTGAGAGGCTGAAAGCAAAAGTTTCAGATTATGAGTCTTGTCCACGTTATGTCCATAAAGAGAATTGTCTCGACGACATATTGCAAAATTGATATGCCCGCATCCACAAGGTGTGGCACCACTCCTGCAATTTGGCCGTCCTGTTTGGCGCTCTATCAAAGTAGCGAACATGTCAGCGACAATGTTAAATAACATTAGAGACAGTGGATCACCCTGACATAGGCCCTTTTTCATTCGGAAGTAGTGTCCTATGTCATCATTGACTTTAACAGCCACACTACGTCTAGAAATGAAGGTTTGGATCCACTCACGACATTTATCGAAGAAACCTTTCATTCTCAAGGCCTGTTGGAGAAACAATTATTAATTGAGTTTTACGAAATGAATTCTAAGCAGATATCCGTATGGATACCATTACCGTCGGCATTGGTGGAGCCGATAAGAGTCATTGTGCTGCTTTGCTAGCGCATTTTTCACAAAATTTCTCATTTATTTCATGATTTGCATGTTCTTTTCTGTATGATCGAATTATTCACTAATTTAGTACCACATTTAGTTTTCCAAAATCATCGATTAAATATAATACCAAAATAACACAATGACTCCTACGCACATCCGGATGTAGCACCGGAGAGGTTCTTTGGTATAGAATAAGAGGCAATAGACCAGTTCCATTGAATAGGATCAAACTATAATTGTAGTGTGCATCTTCAAGTGCAAAAGGCGTCTCAGCTCTTATGGCTATATTAGTCGATGTGATTTTGAGATCAAGCGCAACATAATATAATAAAATGGCTTTCTTATTTTCTAGGAAGACCCAAATAAACAAGCCAGGCATAATTTGCATGCACCGACTTATTATTGTCCATATAAAAAGTGGATCATACAATGCGAGAACTAATTTAATTTTCTGAAAGTTAAGAATTCCAGAAGTTAAAATTTATGAAAATTTAATATATTTTTCAAAAGCCAGTACTTAAAAAAAATTAAAGTTCAAATGTATGAAACTTGGTACTCTTTTTCTCCACCATTATTAAACAATCAAACAAGAAGGCATCATGATTATTTCATAACAGCAACATATATAGATTTTGTAATATGATTACTTATGTTCAAGTGATGATCTTTTCACAAAGACAAAGCATGAATCAGAATCCTTATTGAGCATCAACAAATTATACCCTCAGTCATTGAAGCAATTGCAATTTATCATAACATCGGAAAGAGTCTATGTCAGATCTTAAAAGCAAGTCCACATACTCAACTATCACTTAGTCCTTCATAATTGCTAACACTCACGCAATACTTGTGGTTACGGAGTTTTAATTAGACACAGAGAAAGATAGGGGCTTATAGTTTTGCCCCACAACTTTTACCTCAAGGGTAATGTCAACAATAATAATTCATGCTCCCCTACATCCAATTAGATATATATATCATGTTCTTTCCAACATGCTGAGCTTGCCAAAGGATAAAATGAAAAAGGAAAGGTGAAGATCACCGTGACTCTTGCATAAGGTAGAGGATAATAATAAAAGATAGGCCCTTCGCAGAGGGAAGCAGAGGTTGTCATGCGCATTTAGGGTTGATGCACAAAATCTTAATGCAAAAGAACGTCACTTTATATTGCCCCTTGCATGTGGACCTTTATTATGCAGTCCGTCGCTTTTATTGCGTCAACAACAAGTTCGTACAAAGTTTATTTATCTGCACTAATAAGTCATGCATATTTAGAGAGCAATTTTTATTGCTTGCACCGATGACAACTTACTTGAAGGATCTTACTCAATCCATAGGTAGATATGGTGGACTCTCATGGCAAAACTGGTTTAAGGGTATTTGGAAGCACAAGTAGTATTTCTACTTAGTGCTGAGAATTTGGCTAGCATGAGGGGAAAAGGCAATCTCAACACGGTAGAGGATCCATGACAACATACTTTATCTTAGATGTAAGAAAACATAACTCATTATGTTGTCTTCCTTGTCCAACATCAACTCTTTAGCATGTCATATTTTAATGAGTGCTCCCAATCATAAAAGATGTCAATGATAATATATCTATATGGGAAACCTCTCGTTCCTTATTATTTCCTATTAATTGCAACGATGACCAAAGCTATATTTGCCAACTCCCAACAACTTTTAATCATCAAACTCTTTCTATGTGAAGTCATTACTTTCGATAAGATCAATATGAACTCTTAATTCTTTTTATTCCTTTTTCTTCTAATCAGCCAAGATCATGGCAAAATACTCAAGCCCTTGACTCAACACTAATATTTATTATATAGCTCACGGACTCGATTACAAAGAAGGATCATCAAGCAAAACTCAAAACTAGATCATGCCATGACTTTATTCTACTAAGTCAAGATACTACTAAAAGGATCTAACTAAGAAAAACGGTAAAGATAGGAGTTGTGATGGTGATACGATACCAGGGCACCTCCCCCAAGATTGGCAGTTGCCGAGGGGAGTGCCCATACCCTTGTGATTATATCCTCAGAGGTGATGGAGGTGGTGATGATGACGGTGGATTATCGCACATTGAGCATAAAAGCTCCTCCAATTTGCGGATAATGCCCTTGAGCCCAGCAATATTATCCTTCAACAAAATATTCTCCTGCGTGAGATACTTGTTCTGTATGCGGGCTAACTCAATCATCTTGAAGGCTTCAAGCTCTGTTGGAGTGAAAAGGTTAGGTAAAGGTTGAGGGATGTCTTCTTCTTTCACCACTAGAGCTTGAACCTCCATGGCCTTCTTGATCCCTTCATCCTTGTTGATTTCTCCTGGTTCCTCTCTTTTCAACTCTATCTTCAATAGCCAAGCATCCTTGTCTTCGTTGTTGGAGGAGGGAGAAGTCATGGTGCTCTAGACTTGTCAGAAAAACAGCTTGAAACAAGAGCAGGGGAGATTTGCGTGATACGAGAGTCAAAACCTTCGGTATTATATATAATGAATTTTCCCGACCAAAATACGTATCGTGCAAGGAAACGGAGTTTGGAGGGCACACGAGGTGCTCACGAAGTAGGGGGGCGCGCCCAGGGGGTAGGGCACGCCCTCCACTCTCGTGGAGGCCTCGTGTCCTCCCCGGACTGCTACTTATTTTTCTATTTTTCTAAATATTCCAAAACGGAGGAATATTGCCTTAAAAATTGTTTTGGAGTCGGTTTACTGACCCTACCACATACCTATTCCTTTTCGGAGTCTGGAACGTTCTGGAAAGTGTCCCTTATGTATTCCTCCCGGGTTACGGTTTCAATAATATTAGTTTCAACATTTATAGGATTACCTGAGGTATAGTGTTTGATCCTTTGACCATTTACCACCTTCGGATTTGTGCCTGCGAAGTTGTTGATTTTTATGGCACCAGAACGATAGAGCTCCTCGATAACGTAAGGACCTTCCCATTTGGAGAGAAGTTTTCCTGCAAAAAATCTTAAACGAGAGTTGTATAGCAATACATAATCACCTACATTAAACTCATGCTTTTGTATCCTTTTGTCATGCCATCTTTTAACTTTTTCTTTGAACAAATTGGCATTTTCATAAGCTTGGGTTCTCCATTCATCAAGTGAGCTAATATCAAATAACCTCTTCTCACCGGCAAGTTTGAAATCATAGTTGAGCTCTTTAATAGCCCAGTATGCCTTATGTTCTAGTTCGAGAGGTAAGTGACATGCTTTTCCACAAACCATTTTATACGGAGACATACCCATAGGATTTTTGTATGCAGTTCTATAGGCCCATAATGCATCATCAAGTTTCTTGGACCAATTCTTTCTAGACCTATTGACAGTCTTTTGCAAGATTAATTTGAGCTCTCTATTGCTCAATTCTACCTGACCACTAGACTGCGGGTGATATGGAGATGCAATTCTATGATTAACGTCGTATTTAGCAAGCATCTTACGGAAAGCACCATGAATAAAGTGTGAACCACCATCAGTCATTAAGTATCTAGGGACTCCAAACCTCGAAAAAATAACTTCCTTAAGCATTTTAATAGAAGTGTTATGATCAGCACTACTAGTTGGAATAGCTTCTACCCACTTAGTAACTCAACACCAACTAAAATATGTGTATATCCATTAGAGGCAGGAAAAGGTCCCATATAATCAAAGCCCCAAACATCAAACGGTTCAATAACAAGTGAATAATTCATAGGCATTTCTTGACGTCTACTAATATTACCAATTCTTTGACATTCATCGCAAGACCAAACTAACTTACGGGCATCCTTGAAGAGAGTAGGCCAATAAAAACTGGACTGCAATACCTTATGTGCAGTTCTATCTCCAGCGTGGTGTCCTCCATAAGCTTCGGAGTGACACTTGTGTAGGATCTGTTCCTGTTCATGCTCAGGTACACAACGTCTAATAACACCATCTACTCCTTCTTTATAAAGATGTGGGTCATCCCAAAAGTAATGTTGCAAGTCATAGAAAACTTTTTCTTTTGTTGTATGTGAAGCTAGGCGGTATAAATTTAGCAACAATATAATTAGCATAATCAGCATACCATGGAGTGCTACAAGTGCTTATGACATTTAATTGTTCATCAGGAAAGCTATCATCAATAGGTAGTGGGTCATCAAGAACATTCTCTAACCTAGATAAGTTGTCTGCAACGGGGTTCTCAGCTCCTTTTCTATCAACTATATGCAAATCAAATTCTTCCAACAAGAGAACCCATCTAATAAGTCTAGGTTTTGCATATTTCTTTTCCATAAGATATTTAATAGCAGCATCATCTGTGTGAATAGTTACTTTAGAATCAATAATATAAGGTCTGAATTTATCACAAGCAAATACAACAGCTAAAAGTTCCTTTTCGGTAGTAGCATAATTTCTTTGAGCATTGTCTAGAGTCTTACTAGCATAATGGATAACATTTAATTTCTTATCAACTCTTTGCCCTAGAACAGCACCTACAACATAATCACTAGCATCACACATAATTTCAAAGGGTAAATTCCAATTAGGTGGCTGAACAACAGGTGCAGAGACTAATGCTTTCTTAAGTATTTCAAATGCCTCTACACAATCATCATCAAAGACAAATGGTACATCTTTTTGTAATAAATTAGTCAGAGGCCGAGAGATTTTTGAGAAGTCCTTAATGAACCTCCTATAAAATCCGACGTGACCAAGGAAACTTCTTATACCTTTGATGTCCATGGGATATGTCATCTTTTCAATAGCATCAACCTTGGCTTTATCAACTTCAATACCTCTTTCAGAAACTTTGTGCCCCAAGACAATACCTTCATTAACCATAAAGTGGCACTTTTCCCAATTCAAGACAAGATTAGTTTCTTCACATCTCTACAAAATTCAATCATCAAAGAGGAACCATAGACAGAAAAGTCGTCCATGAAAACCTCACAAATCTTTTCGCAAAAGTCAGAGAATATAGCCATCATGCATCTTTGAAAGGTAGCAGGTGCATTACATAAACCGAAAGGCATACGTCTATAAGCAAAAGTACCAAAAGGGCATGTAAAAGTAGTCTTTGATTGATCTTTAGCCGACACAGGTATTTGAGAGAAACCGGAATAACCATCTAGAAAGCAATAATGTGTATGTTTGCATAATCTTTCTAGCATTTGATCAATAAAAGGTAAGGGGTAATGATCTTTCTTAGTAGCCTTATTTAATTTACGGAAATCAATTACCATCCTATAACCTGTGATAATTCTTTGCGGAATCAATTCATCTTTATCATTAGGGACAACAGCAATACCTCCCTTCTTAGGGACACAATGGACAGGACTTACCCACTGACTATCAGCAATGGGATAAATTATACCTGCCTCCAGAAGCTTGAGTATTTCCTTTCTTACCACTTCTTTCATTTTAGGATTCAAACGTCATTGAGGATCACAAACTGGTTTGGCATCAGCTTCCAAATTTATTTTATGTTGATATAGAGTGGGACTGATGCCCTTAACATCATCTAGAGTATATCCAATGGCGGCACGGTGCTTCTTCAGAGTTTTCAATAATCTTTCTTCTTCATGCTCTGAAAGGTTAGCGCTAATAATGACAGGATATATTTTCTTTTCATCAAGATAAGCATATTTAAGATTATCAGGCAACGGTTTAAGCTCAAACACATGATCACCCTTGGGTGGAGGAGGATCCCCTAGGATTTCAACCGGCAAATTGTGTTGCAGAATAGGTTCCTATTTAAAGAATACTTCATCTATTTCCCTTCTTTCATTCATGAACATATCATTTTCATGGTCTAGCAAATAGTGTTCTAAAGGATCACTAGGAGGTACGTCAATAGAAGCAAGACCAATAATTTCATCCTTACTAGGCAATTCTTCCTCACGATGATGTTTACTAAATTTAGAGAAATTAAACTCATGAACCATATCGTCCAAGCCAATAGTAACAACATTCTTTTCGTAGTCTATCCTAGCGTTAACAATATTCAAGAAGGGTCTACCAAATATAATGGGACAAAAGCTATCTTGTGGAGAACCAAGAACAAGAAAATCAGCGGGATATTTGGTTTTTCCACACAAGACTTCAACATCTCTAACAATTCCTACTGGAGATATAGTATCTCTATTGGCAAGTTTAATTGTAACATCAATTTCCTCTAACTCAGCAGGTGCAATCTCATGCATAATTTCTTTGTATAAGTCAATGGGTATAACACTAGCACTAGCACCCATATCACATAAGCCGTGATAACAATGATCTCCTATTTTAACAGAAGTAACAGGCACGCCTACCACAGGTCTATGGTTATCTCTATCACAGGGTTTAGCAATTCTAGCAGTTTCACCAGAGAATTGAATAACATGCCCATCAATATTATCAGACAAGAGATCCTTAACAATAGCAATATTAGGTTCTACTTTGACTTTCTCAGGAGGTGTATAAGTCCTAGTATTGCTTTTTCGAACAACAGTTGAAGCTTTGGCATGATCCTTCATTCTAATAGGGAAAGGTGGTTTCTCAGTATAAGAAGTGGGAACAATAGGATCATTATAAGTGACGGTCTTTTCTTCAACTTTAATAGGTGCAGCTATTTTTACTTATATGGGAGGATGATATTTAAACCACTTCTCCTTGGGGAGATCAACATAAGTAGCAAAAGATTCACAAAAAGAAGCTACTATCTCAAAGTCAAGTCCATATTTAGTGCTAAACTTACGAAAAATATCGGTATCCATAAAAGATTTAACACAATCAAACTTAGGTGTCATACCTGACTCCTTACCTTCACTGAGGTCCCAATCTTCAGAGTTGTTAATTCTATCCAATAAATTCCATCTAAATTCAATAGGCTTGATCATAAAAGAGCCAGCACAAGAGGTATCGAGCATGGTGCAATTGTTATCAGAAAGCCGAGCATAAAAACTTTGCATAATCACTTCTCTTGCGAGCTTATGATTGGGGCATGAATATAACATTCATTTAAGCCTCCCCCAAGCTTGAGCGATGCTTTCTCCTTCGCGAGGCCAAAAATTATATATATAATTGCGATCACAATGAACAAGATGCATAGGGTAATACTTTTGATGAAATTCCAATTTCAATCTTTTATAGTTCCATGATCTCATATTATCACATAGCCTATACCATGTCAATGCGTCTCCCTTCAAAGATAAAGGGAAGGCCTTCTTCTTAACAACATCATCGGGTATACCTGCAAGCTTAAATAGTCCACAAACATCATCCACATATCGTAGATGTTCATCAGGATGTTTTGTTCCATCTCCTGTAAAAGTGTTAGCTAGCAGTTTTTCCATCATACCCGAAGGAATCTGAAAAGGAGTTTCATTTTCAATAGGTTCAGTAGGTTTAGTAGGTTGAGGAGCAACTATTTGCTCTACTGGACGGGGTGAAGATACCCCGAACAAGCCCCTTAGACAATTACTTTCCATAGTAACAAGTGACAGTAAATTTCAGCACACTAAATAAATTTTTCCTTACCAAATTCCACCTACCAAAGGAGCTTCACTCCCCGGCAACGGTGCCAAAAAAGAGTCTTGATGACCCACAAGTATAGGCGATCTATCATAGTCCTTTCGATAAGTAAGAGTGTCGAACCCAACGAGGAGCAGAAGGAAATGATAAGCGGTTTTCAGCAAGGTATTCTCTGCAAGTACTGAAATACGTGGTAACAGATAGTTTTGTGATAGGATAAATGGTAACGAGCAACAAGTAACAAAAGTAAATAAAGTGCCGCAAGGCGTCCCAATCATTTTTGTAGCAAAGGACAAGCCTGGACAAACTCTTATAATAGGAAAAGTGCTCCCGAGGACACATGGGAATATCGTCAAGCTAGTTTTCATCACGCTCATATGATTCGCGTTCGGTACTCTGATAATTTGATATGTGGGTGGATCGATGCTTGGGTATTGCCCTTACTTGGACAAGCATCCCAATTATGATTAACCTCTATTGCAAGCATCCACAACTACAGCAAAAGTATTAAGGTAAACCTAACCATAGCATGAAACATATGGATCCAAATCAGCCCCTTACGAAGCAACACATAAACTAGGGTTTAAGCTTCTGTCACTCTAGCAACCCATCATCTACTTATTACTTCCTAATGCCTTCCTCTAGGCCCAAATAATGGTGAAGTGTGATGTAGTCGACGTTCACATAACACCACTAGAGGCTAGACAACATACATCTTATCAAAATATCGAACGAATACCAAATTCACATGACTACTAATAGCAAGACTTCTCCCTTGTCCTTAGGAACAAACGTAACTACTCACAAAGCATATTCATGTTCATAATCAGAGGGGTAATAATGTGCATAAAGGATCTGAACATATGATCTTCCACCAAATAAACCAACTAGCATCAACTACAAGGAGTAATCAACACTACTAGCAACCTACTAGCACCAATCCCGGAATTGGAGACAAGAATTGGATACAAGAGATGAAATAGGGTTTGGAGATGAGATGGTGCTGGTGAAGATGTTGATGGAGATTGCCCTCTCCCGATGAGAGGAGCGTTGGTGATGACGATGGTGATGATTTCCCCCTCCCGGAGGGAAGTATCCCCGGCAGAACAGCTCTGCCGGAGCCCTAGCTTGGTTCCGCCAAGGTTCCGCCTCGTGGCGGCGGAGTCTCGTCCCGAAAGGTTGCCTTCTATTTTTTTCACATCGAAAGACTTCATATAGGAGAAGATGGGCGTCGGAGAGCCACTAGGGGGGCCACGAGGTAGGGGGCGGGCCCCCCACCCTCGTGAGCAGGGTGTGGGCCCCCTAGCCTTCTTCTTTGGCGATGATTTTTCTTTATTTATTTTAAGTTATTCCGTGGAGTTTCAGGACTTTTGGAGTTGGGCAGAATAGGCCTTCAATATTTGCTCCTTTTCCAGCCCAGAATTCCAGCTGCCGGCATTCTCCCTCTTTATGTAAACCTTGTAAAATAAGAGAGAATAGCCATAAGTATTGTGACATAATGTGAAATAACAGCCCATAATGCAATAAATATTGATATAAAAGCATTATGCAAAATGGACGTATCAACTGCCGGGATCCCCTGCACTGCATCATCTACAAGTTGTCTGGCCATTATGGCCGGGAGTGCCCCAATAATCCAAGAAACAAGAGAGGGGGGCAGCGTGACCCGGTGAAGGAGAGACCACGCTTCCCCATGCCCGCTCCGACGTCGTCGCCGCCCGCGCCTGCCATGGATCGACGGGCATACCACACCAAACCCTCCCGCCACCCATGAGTCAGCCACAAGGTCATCATCACCATGTCGGCCATGGAGCACCAGGAGTTCCTGCTGCGCAAGCACGCCGTCCTGCTCAACACGATGGCGGAGCACCACGCCGCCAACCCCATGGATGTGGGCCGCGCCATCGAGGAGCAGCTGCACACCCCTCCTCATCTGATGCGCGTCACCAGCCACGTCCCCGAGGACTTCTTCGTCCATTTCGAGCTGCCAGGGCACAAGGTGAATGTCGTGCGCCTTGGCTCCATCATGGTCGGTGACGTGGCATTCTCTATCAAGAGCTGGCAGAAGGACGACCACGATGTGCCCGACGACCTCAAGCTCCACGTGCGCATCATCATCAAGTGGATGCCAATGCAGATGTGGTCCCTTGAGGGCGCGGCGGAGGTCATCGGTGACAAGTGCACCGTCGACCGCCTGGATAGCCGCACCCACGAACGCGGCCACACCAGGACGTTCGAGTACTGGGTGTGGGTACCGGATGTCGCCTTCATCCACACAAAGCACGCCATCTGGCGTGCCACATGCGGTGCTGGGCGCGTCGAGGCCATGCTCGGCTTCTCTCCCCCAAGCCACCAAGTTGCACCGCCCCCAGCCGTCAAGAAGCGCGAGCTGCAGCTGCACGTCGACCGGGTGGAGGACTGGACTCCGCCATCTCCCCGCTCCTCCCAGTCGCGCCAGAGCGGCCTTCCCTCGTCCGGCTTCGATGACGACACACCATTCCCTGCAATCTACCCTAGGACCTGGGTCACGCATGTCGAGGACGGTCAGGGCGCCGCAACCCCCCAATGGTGTCCTCCACCAGCTGCCAGGGCCTGCAGCTGGGAAGTGGGTGACGCGACCACGACGACCGCGATGGCGACCATGGCGCCCGGCGCTCCTAGAGGGATGCCTTACTTGGGTGGGGCCACGGCACTCGAGACACGACGCGCCACAACAACAACAACGGCAAGGCCCCACCCTCCAATGCACGGCACCACAGCCGGACGCTGACCAGCCGCCGCCACGGCAAGAGCCACGACTCGGGCATCCGTGCCACCCCGTCGTTCCCTCTCTGCCACCTGCCGTCCCAGCCGCCCCCTCTGCCGCCCCAGCTGCCACCCGCTAAGCTGCCCTTGGCGCCTCCGGAGAAGGACCAGGTGGCAGAGTTCTTCAACTCCACTACAGACATGATCGCGCCGCCGCCCCGGGTAGACAACATGTAGATGTAGCTGGAGGCCTCCATCGACGACACGCTAGCGACACCACTATCCTTTGATGCTGGCGCTATCAACGGTCAGCAAGCCCCGCCGCCGTCACTGACAGATGGCCCTCCTCCTAGTGCATGTTGCCTAACCTGGTCAGTGCAGCATGCCGCGTGCCCCGCCCGGGGGTGGCCACCACGATGCAACTGGGTGCGGTGGTGCAGCAAGTTCAGGAGCTCCACATGGGAACCACCCCGCCGACCCCGCACAGCATTCGTGATCCTACGCCGCCCATCATCGCCAACCCACCTGCTCCACCTTGCCACTCCGCTGCGCTGCCAAAGTCCAGGGCCTCCTCCATCCCGCTTCGTCAAAGCGCTCGCCAGACGGCAAACCCATCCTCCGTCCCTGTGGAGCAGCGCGCCACCCTGTCACTCATCCAGGGGCTCGGGGTGCTGGGGCCAAAGGATCGGATGACCGTCCAGGCGGCAGAGGTGCTGGTGCGACACTTTGATGAGCCCCTGTCCGAGGAAGACATCGCCGACATTGCCAAGATCACTCGCCTGAATGTGGAGGCGTTGGGCGCCATGGCTACCCTTGCTGGCCCGGACGATGTGGGCGGTGCGGCAGCATAGAGTGCCTCTCTTCACCGACTCGTATCTCCGGCGGTGCCTGTTCATGCATCAGATTGAGTTAGGATCCATGTTAATGTTTAGTCGCAGAATTAGAGGTTTAGGTTGTCGTCAGCATATCTTTGGTGCTACTGGTGGTTGCTGGCGCGCCATGGCTTGTAAGGCGGTGTACTGTGCTTTGTTCTTTTTCGTAGTAAAGTCATGTGAGGGAGTCCTGGACTAGGGGGTGTCCGGACAGCCGGACTATCATCGTCCGCCGGACTCCAAGACTACGAAGATACAAGATTGAAGACTCCGTCCCGTGTCCGGATGGGACTTTCCTTGGCGTGGAAGGCAAGCTTGGCGATACGGATATGTAGATCTCCTACCATTGTAACCGACTCTGTGTAACCCTAGCCTCCTCCGGTGTCTATATAAACCGGAGGGCTTTAGTCCGTAGGACAACATACATTACAACAATCATACCATAGGCTAGCTTCTAGGGTTTAGCCTCCTTGATCTCGTGGTAGATCCACTCTTGTACTACCCATATCATCAATATTAATCAAGCAGGACGTAGGGTTTTACCTCCATCAAGAGGGCCCGAACCTAGGTAAAAACATCGTGTCCCTCGCCTAGACACACAGTTTGGGACCCCCTACCCGAGATCCGCCGGTTTTGACACCGACATTGGTGCTTTCATTGAGAGTTCCTCTGTGTCGTCACCGATAGGCTTGATGGCATCTTCAACCAACAACGCTGTCCAGGGTGAGACTTTTCTCCCCGGACAGATCTTCGTATTCGGCGGCTTCGCACTGCGGGCTAATTCGCTTGGCCATCTGGAGCAGATCGAAAGCCACGCCCCTGGCCGTCAGGTCAGATTCGGAAGCCTAATCTTCACGGCCGATGTCCACGGAGACTTGATCTTCGACGGACCCGAGCCACAGCCAAGCGTGCCGCACTGTTGCGATGGGCATGATCTAGCTCTGCCGCCGAACAGTGCCTTGGTGGCCGCACACGAATCCGCTCCGGCCATTAGTCCGGAGCCGATCGCCCGGATAGAGGATCGGTGGATAGACACCGCCTCGGGGGCTTCAACTTCCACGGCGACGGAGCCGAACAATAATCTTGTCCCCCGCAAAATTTGTGATTCCGAGGGGCCGGACTCCTTGCCGGACTCCGAACCTCCCGCGCCCCTACCAATTAAATCGGATTGGGCGCCGGTTATGGAATTCACCGCCGCGGACATCTTCCAATACTCGCCTTTTGGCGATATCCTGAATTCACTAAAGCATCTCTCGTTATCAGGAGAGCCCTGGCCGGACTATGGCCAGGATGGATGGGGTATGGACGACGAAGAAATTCAGAGCCCACCCACCGCCCACTTTGTAGCCACTGTCGATGATCTAACCGACATGCTAGACTACGACTCCGAAGACATCGACGCTATGGACGATGATGCCGGAGACGAACAGGAACCAGCGCCCACAGGGCACTGGAAAACCACCTCGTCATATGACATATACATGGTGGATACCCCAAAAGATGGGGACGACGAAGAAACAGCGGAGGCAGACTCTTTAAAGAAGCAGCCCAAATGCCGGCGTCAGCGGCGCCGCTCTAAATCCCGCCACAGCAAGAATGGAGATTCCGGCATAGGAGATAATAATACCCCAGAGAGTGCCGAAGACAATCCCCTCCAGCAAGACTCAGCGCAGGAGGATGCAGAAGCAAGCCCTCACGAGAGGGTGGCAGACGAAGAGGTTGAGGATCATAACTATATGCCTCCCTCCGAAGACGAAGCAAGCCTCAACGATGACGAATTCGTTGTACCTAAGGATCCCGTCGAACAAGAGCGTTTCAAGTGCAGGCTTATCGCCACAGCAAACAGCCTAAAGAAAAAGCAGTAACAGCTTCAAGCTGATCAGGACCTGCTGGCTGATCGATGGACCAAGGTCCTCGCGGCCGAAGAGTATAAACTCGAACGCCCCTCCAAAAGCTACCCAAGACGCAAGCTGCTCCCCCGATTATAGGAGGAAGCATACATACCTCCATCACCAGAGAGGCATCCAGGCCCCCAGCCAAGACCGTACCCCGGCATCGCTCCAAAAGTACGAAGCCAAGAGGGAACGCGCTGGACTTGCGAGACATATTGGAGGACAAAGCAAGACAATCCAGATCCATCTACGGATCACGTGGGCGCCCCACGACCCACAACGAATACCATCGCGCCGGATACAATAATCCCGGCCGGGCCGAGCACAGCAGACAACACTCTCTCGAGCTGCGTCGCGATATTGCTCAGTACAGAGGCGCCGCACACCCGCTATGCTTCACTGACGAAGTAATGGATCATCAAATCCCTGAAGGGTTTAAACCCGTAAACATTGAATCCTACGATGGCACAACAGACCCCGCGGTTTGGATAGAAGATTATCTTCTCCACATCCATATGGCCCGCGGCGACGATCTCCACGCCATCAAGTATCTCCCACTCAAGCTTAAAGGACCAGCTCGGCATTGGCTTAACAGCTTGCCCGCAGAGTCAATTGGGTGTTGGGAGGACCTGGAGGCCGCATTCCTTGATAACTTCCAAGGCATGTATGTGCGACCACCAGAAGCCGATGACCTAAGCCACATCATTCAGCAGCCAGACAAATCGGCCAGACAATTCTGGACACGGTTCTTGACGAAGAAAAATCAAATCGTCGATTGTCCGGATGCAGAGGCCCTTGCAGCCTTCAAACATAACATCCGGGACGAATGGCTAGCCCGGCACCTGGGCCAGGAAAAACCGAAATCTATGGCAGCCCTCACATCATTAATGACCCGCTTTTGCGCGGGAGAGGATAGCTAGCTAGCCCGCAGTAACAATCTCCGCAAAAATTCTGGCAGTCCGGATACTAAGGACAACAACGGCAGGTCACGTCGAAACAAAAACAAACGCCGCATTAACGGTGATGATAAGGAGGATACGGCAGTCAACACCGGATTCCGAGGCTCTAAACCCGGTCAGCGGAAGAAGCCATTCAAAAGAACTACTCCGGGTCCGTCCAATCTGGACCGGATACTCGACCGCTTATGCCAGATACATGGCACCACTGAAAAGCCAGCTAACCACACTAATAGAGATTGCTGGGTGTTCAAGCAGGCCGGCAAGTTAATTGCCGAAAACAATGACAAGGGGCTAAACAGCGACGACGAGGAAGAGACCCGACCGGCGAATAGAGGACAGAAGGGTTTTCCCCCACAAGTGCGGACGGTGAATATGATATACGCGACCCATATACCCAAGAGGGAGAGGAAACATGCACTAAGGGACGTTTATGCGATGGAGCCAGTCGCCCCGAAGTTCAATCCATGGTCCTCTTGTCCGATCACTTTCGATCGAAGAGACCATCCGACCAGCATACGCCATGGCGGATTCGCCGCATTGGTTTTAGACCCAATTGTCGATGGATTTCACCTCACGAGAGTCCTGATGGACGGCTGCAGTAGCCTGAACCTGCTTTATCAGGATACAGTGCGCAAAATGGGCATAGACCCCTCAAGGATTAAACCTACACAGACAACCTTTAAAGGTGTCATACCAGGAGTGGAAGCCAACTGTACAGGCTCAGTCACACTGGAAGTGGTCTTCGGATCCCCGGATAATTTCCGGAGCGAAGAGTTAATCTTCGACATAGTCCCGTTTCGCAGCGGCTATCACACTCTGCTCGGACGAACCGCGTTTGCAAAATTCAACGCGGTGCCGCATTATGCATACCTAAAGCTCAAGATGCCAGGACCTCGTGGAGTCATCACGGTCAATGGGATCCGAACGGAGGAACATACAGCGGCTCTCGCTGCAGAAGTACAGAGTAGCCTCTTAAGGCAATTCTCCAGTCCGGCCGTTAAACAGCCAGATACAGCAAAACGCGCCCGAAGCAATACCAACCAAGACCACCTGGCGCGATCAGAGCATGCGTAGCAATGCGGCCCCAACCCTCGCCCGCGCATGATCGCAATAATAACACTCCGTGTACATCATTACGCTTTGGAGATACCATGGGCACAGGGGAGGGGGCACGATCGCAACGGACCCAGAGTGCGGTTCGACCACACCGGGGGCTCGCAAGTGTGCCCCCCTTTTTTATATTTTTTATTTTTCTTCTTTTATGTACACAGGACTCCGTTAACCAGAAGCCCTGTCCGGCGGCGAACCTGCCGAACTCATGATGCAACAGTCAGGGACTAAAGAAGGCTGCGACGAACACTCAGGTGGTCTCAATTACGAGCATTAAATTCGATTATATACACCAAGTACGCAGCTCACCCCTGGAGGGGGACATGTTTACTTAGTCCAAATCCCTTGCTTACCGCACTATTTGTATCAGTCCGCTCTACTAGCAGACTTTCTTTCATAAATAATGCAGCACCTTTTTGATTGCAATTACATTACCTTTTATATATATATGCTCATTATATGACATCTTGCGCCCGTATATTTTGGTATGGCCTAATACGCCAGGGGCTTATGTTCACCACTCTATGGTGTGATAAGTCCTAACACTTTCACAAGTGCGGCACCCCGAACTTATAGCATTATATGAATCGGCTCCGAATCATGTCTTGGGTCAATAGTTGGGTTTGCCCGGCTCCCACGTTTTGGTGCCTTACGTTCCGTTCTGTCGGCTAAGGTGGCACTGGGAGAACCACTGCGATTGCACCCTGGTTGAGCCGGGCGAGCGCCTCAGTGGAGAAAGCTAAAACTGACTGGCATGATAAGGCGAGAGACTGGTCGCTGTTCGAGAGGTTTTTTCGGGTCCTTAAAGACTCACACCGCTTCGAGCGAAGTTCCGGATAGCACCCCGGATTCGGTCTTCCGAATACCAGGGGCTTCGCCGAAATTTAAAATTATAGAATTCTATGGCTAAGTGAGAGTGTTCAAGCATTATAAGTCCGGTTGCCTTGTTCGTTGTGTTGAGCGCCTCCCTCGATGGACCCAACAATGGGAACAAGAGTGCTCAAGTTTATCCCGAACACCCCAGCACTCGTGGCTTGGGGGCTGAAGCCAACGACTTGCCATCTCTCAGATTTTATAAACGGCCGCACAGAAGGTAATATTTTAAATTAAAAAAGCGTTGCTCAAAGCGCACATGAACAAAGTTTCAGCGCACAGGATAATACATAGCAAATTCACTCAAAGATTACATCTCTGGGGCACTCATCCGCAATATCGCGGGCTCCCTTCAGGACAGATTTATAATACATTTCGGGCGTGCGATACTCCTTGCCCAGCGGCGGTGGGTCCGTGAGAAGCTTCTCCACATCCAACCTGCCCCATTGCACCTTTGTGCGGGCGAGGGCCCGGCGAGCGCCTTCAATACAGGCGGAGCGCTTGATGACATCCACCCAGGGGCATGCATCCACCAGCCGCCGCACGAGGCCAAAGTAGCTCCCAGGCATGGCCTGTCCAGGCCACAGCCGGACTATAAGGCCCTTCATGGCCTCTTCAGCTACCTTGTGGAGTTCGACCAGCTGCTTCAGCTGGTCGCTTGGGGGCACCGGGTGTCCGGCCTTAGCCTATTGAGACCAGAAGACTTTTTCCGTCGAGCTCCCCTCCTTGCCACGATAGAATGCGGCGGCATCGGATGCACTACGCGGCAGATCTGGAAACGCCCCTGGAGAGCTCCGAATGCGGGTAAGTATCGGGTATTTTACATTAACATGCTTTCTTTGCATGAAAAATGCCTTACCCGCCGCTATCTTCTTTACATCTTCAACCTCCTGAAGGGCCTTATGGGCCTCGGCCTTGGCGGACTTGGCACTTTCGAGAGCCGAGGCAAGCTCGGACTCTCGAGTCTTGGAGTCACGCTCCAAACTCTCATGTTTCTCCATGAGAGCCTGGAGCTCTTGCCGTACTTCCGCCACCCGTGCCTCCTGCTTTTCTCTCTCTGACCGTTCGGCGGCCGCACTGCGTTCGGCCACGGACACAGCCTCCTTCAGGGCTGCCACCTCGTTAGTGGCCCCTGCAAAACACACATTATCCTTGTTAATTATATTGCAACCAAAATCCTTTTCTGTAAGGTAACTACTCAAAGTGGTGTTACTCACCTTCTTTGTCCTCGAGCTGCTTCTTGGCATGGCCGAGCTCTTGCTCGGACCGCTCGAGATACTGCTTTAGCACATTGACCTCTGCCGTTAGTGCGGCAGAGGTCAGCAGCGCAGCCTGCAAACCCATATTGACATATTTTAGGCAACCCTGCGTATATCTTGTTAGATCCTCAGTCCGGCTTTTCTTTCCGAACACCGAACTAAGCATCAGGGGCTACTGTCTATGCGGTATTACATTGCATAATTTTAACTTCTTACCTCAAAGCCTGTTAGAAGGCTGCTGCAGGCTTCGGTCAGCCCGCTTTTGGCAAGCTAAACCTTTTGAATCACCGCACTCATGATAGTGCGGTGTTCTTCCTCGATGGAAGCGCCTTTAAGTGCCTCCAACAAGTTATCCGGCGCCTCCGGTTGGACGGAGGCCGCCGGTGTCATGGTCTTGCCCTTCTTTTGAAGGGGCCGCTTGCCGGACTCTGGAACCACTACGGGTTCCGATGTGGAGTCCGGCGCAAAGTCCGGGAGGCTGCCTAACGGTGCCTCCGGAGCCTCCTCCTGATGGGTCCCCCTCTGGGATCCCACCTCGGCGTCCTCGTCAGCGCGCGGGGTAGAGGCAGTCGGAAGTGAATCCACATCCGACGGGGCCAACGACCCGCTCGATGAGTCGGGGAGATCGTCATCGGCCGGACTACGGACAGAATGTGGCATTAAGGACACTACGCGACACGAAAGAAATTACATATAAAGGTTCCGGATACTTACGATCTTGCCGGACGCCTGGCCCTTGGAGGCCATTCATCCTCGCCAATGGTGGTGTTGGCAAAACTGTCCGGGGGGATAGTTCTCCCCCTCTTGGACCCTTCGGCCTCCCCTATTGGGGAAGCCTTCCTCTTCTTCTCTCCCTCTTCTGGGAGAGAAACCTCCTCGTCTTCGGGGGAGGAGTCCGCCTCGTCGTCGGACACCTGATTGCGGGAACTCTTTCGAGTCCCCGCGGCCACCTTCTTGGCCTTCTTCTCCGGCACCACATGCGGTGCCGGAACCAGCAGCCCTGCTAAACGGGCGTCCACTGGGTCTTCTGGCATGGGAGCCGGGCTGATAAGCTGCTTGGCTTTCTCCATCCATTCCTGTCAAAGGAAAGGAAAGAATGAAACCCTCTTATAATCAATTCGATTACTACAAAGTGTCCCGTAATGGGGTTGAATCACTTACCTCGTCAGTTGGATACTGCGAGCTGAATCCGCAATCTTCCGTCGCGGATGCGGGGGCTTCGGCGCCCTTAAACAGCACCCTCCAGGCGCCTTCGTATGTCGTATCGAAGAGCTCGCTCAGCGCCTGGTGCTGTTCCGGATTGAACTCCCACAGATTGAATGCCCGTTCTTGGCATGGGAGAATCCGGCGGATGAGCATGACTTGGACCACGTCGATGAGCCTGAGCTTATTGCTCACCAGCTTCTGGATGCAGGTTCGGAGTCCAGTCACCTCCTTCGAATCGCCCCACGGCAAGCCCTTCTCTTTCCAGGAGGTGAGCTGCGTGGGGACACCAGATCTAAACTCGGGGGCCGCCGCCCATGTGGGCTTGCGCGGCTCGGTGATGTAGAACCACCCCGATTACCACCCCTTGACGGAGTCCACGAAGGCCCCTTCGAGCCAAAGGACGTTGGGTAATTTACCCAACATGGCGCCTCCGCATTCCGCTTGCGTACCCAGCACAACCTTCGGCTTGACGTTGAAGGTCTTGAGCCACAGGCCGAAGTGGGGCCGGATGCAGAGGAAGGCCTCGCACACGACGATAAACGTCGAGATGTTGAGGATGAAGTTCGGCGCTAGATCGTGGAAATCCAGGCTGTAATAGAACATGAGCCCCCGGACGAATGGATGGAGCGGAAAGCCCAGTCCGCGGAGGATGTGGGGAAGGAAGACGACCCTCTCGTGAGGCCCGGGGGTAGGGACGAGCTGCCCCTCGTCGGGCAGCCGATGCGCGATATCGCCGGAAAGATATCCGGCGCTGCGCAGTCTGGTGATGTGCTCCTCCTTAACGGTGGAGGCCAACCATTTGCCTCCCGCTCCGGACATATTCGGAGAAGGTCGAGGCGAGATGTGCGAGCTTGGGCGTTGGAGCTTGAGTATGCGGAGATGGATAAGCAAAGGAGGAAGAAGGCGTAGGTGAGAAGGTAAATCCTTATCCCTTATATGTAGGCGGACGAAAACTGTGCGTCCCACTGGCCTGATAAAACTCGCTTATCTCCCAAGCGCCACCATCAATGGCGCGGTTGGGTTACCCACGTCCGTATTGATGAGAATCCCGGAATAAGGGGAACACGATCTCTGCTTCAACAAGACGTGCCAAGGAAACCGCTTCGCTAAACGTGCTGAGGTGGTATAGTAAAAAACGATTCAAACAAAGGCTTGGTAGCGGTGTGATGTCACGCCGCATAATACGTCAGCAGATTGAACTAGTGTACATTTTATTCTCTCTACGGTGGAATGTGGAATTTATTTTGCAGAGCCGGACACTATCCTGGTGTTCATGATCTTCTCTGGATTATTCAAGGAAGGAACCCGCCTTGCAATGCCGAACATTATGCGCGCCGGACATATCGTCATTGAATCCTGGTTCAGGGGCTACTGAGGGAGTCCTGGACTAGGGGGTGTCCGGACAGCCGGACTATCATCGTCCGCCGGACTCCAAGACTACGAAGATACAAGATTGAAGACTCTGTCCCGTGTCCGGATGGGACTTTCTTTGGCGTGGAAGGCAAGCTTGGCGATACGGATATGTAGATCTCCTACCATTGTAACCGACTCTGTGTAACCCTAGCCTCCTCCGGTGTCTATATAAACCGGAGGGCTTTAGTCCGTAGGACAACATACATTACAACAATCATACCATAGGCTAGCATCTAGGGTTTAGCCTCCTTGATCTCGTGGTAGATCCACTCTTGTACTACCCATATCATCAATATTAATCAAGCAGGACGTAGGGTTTCACCTCCATCAAGAGGGCCCGAACCTGGGTAAAAACATCGTGTCCCTCGTCTCCTGTTACCATCCGCCTAGACGCACAGTTCGGGACCCCCTACCCGAGATCCGCCGTTTTTGACACCGACATCATGCCTCCGGAGAAATTGCGCGTTCATCCATGAGTAGTTCTTCTTGCGCAATTGTGAGCTGGAACGTCCGAGGCCTCACCTCGCCGGCGAGGCATTCAGCCATCAGCGAAGTGGTCGACACTCACCGACCCCTATTGCTCTGCATCAGGAAACAAAGATCAACACTTGGTCGCCAGAACTCGTCGGGAAAATAGGGGGTAGCAGATTAGATGGATGCATGTTATTGCCTGCGATTGGAACGCGTGGGGGAGCAGCCATTCTTTGGGATAGCAGTGCCATAGACATGTCCACGCACGCCGTCGGCAGCTGCACGATCACCGCCAAAGTCATCGTGCGGTGCACAAACACCTGCTTCTGGCTAACGACCGTGTACGGGCCCACCGATGACGCGTGCAAGGACGACTTCCTTCAAGAGCTCACTGCCACCGCGCCGCCGTTGTGCTAGCTGTGGCTCATCAATGGCGACTTCAACATCATCTACGAGGCATGCGACAAAAACAACCTAAACCTAAATAGGCGCATTATGGGTAGGTTTAGTTCGGCGATTGATACCGCGGGCCTACGCGAGATCAAATGCAAGAATCAGAGGTTTACCTGGAGCAACGAGTGGCAGAGCCCCACCCTAGTTAGCATCGACAAGTTCTTCTGCAACGCCGACTGGGAGCCACTCTTCCCCTCGCACACTCTCATGGTGGCATCTACAGCTTGCTCCGACCACTGCCTGCTCCTCATGGCAAACGCGCAAGCGCCACACAGACACGCAAGGTTCAGATTTGATTCCTTTTGGCCTCTCTTCCCTAGATTCTAAGAAACAGTGGCGAGAGCATGGAGCAGATGGTAAATCATGACTGGCCATTCATCCGGATCAAGATCAAGCTGAAGCAAACTACTGCAGACCTGAAAATTTGGGGCAAGTCATTCTTAAGTGAAAATCCAAACTTCAGTTCCACCTAGCAAATGAGGTTATACTGCGGCTAGAAGTGGGCAAGAGAAGCGGCAGCTGACAGACGCAGAGTTCAATCTCCGAAAGATGCTCAAGTTGAAGATCGTCGGCTTGGCCGCGCTCGAGAGGGCCCGGAAATGACAGTCATCTAGTGTCACCTTCCTGAGAGCAGGCGATGCTCAGACTACTTTTTTTCAGCCAAAGTTGTGCTCCAGGCGCCATAAAAACTTCATCTAAGGCATTGAGCACAACGGGGTCCAGGCTACCACCCACGATGACAAGGAGAGGATAGTAAAAGAGCATTTTGAGCAGCTGCTGGGTAAAAAGGAAACGCGTTCCCGCTCGATCAACTAGGACGCAATCGACCTGCCGATGATGCAAAATTAGGGCCTCGACAACCCATTCACAAAGGAAGAGGTCTGGGCTGCAGTCTGCGCTTCACCGGTAGAGAAGGCCCCGGGGCCGGATGGCTTCTCCGGCACCTTCTTCCGAGCATGCTGGCAAACAATCAAGGGCGACGTCATGGCAGTTTTCCACAAATTCCATGGTCTTGCAGCCGGTGACTTTCAAGCCATCAACATGGCCCTAATCGTGGTACTACCCAAGAAGACATGGCATCCCAGATGAATGGCTTCAGGCCAATTAGTTTGATCCACTCCATTGCTAAGCTGATTACAAAAGTGATCTCCATCAGACTTGGAGGGGTATTGGACAAGTTAATTTCGCCAGCCCACATCGCATTTCAGAAGAGAAAAGGCATCCATGACAGTTTTCTGTTCGTGCAAAACACTGTCAGAAACCTGCACCGCAAGAATAGGCCGGCTTTGCTGTTGAAACTGGACGTTGCAAAAGCCTTCGATTGTGTTTCTTGGGAATATATCCTCGAGCTGCTGCAGTGCATGGTCTTCCCAGGCAGATGGAGGGACTGGATCGCGATCTTGCTTGCCTCCTCATCCTCTGCCTGTTTGCTGAACGGCGTCGAAGGACCCAGCTTCATGCATCAGAGAGGATTGCGACAGAGTGATCCACTATCGCCCATGCTATTCATATTGGCAATCGATCCGCTGCAAAGATTGCTTGCTTCAGCCGCAAGGATGGACATGCTCCTCCCTCTTCCTGGCTGCGATTCCAGGGTGCAGATCAGCCTCTACGCCGATGATGTCGTGGTCTTGGTCAACCCGGTGCGCGAGGAACTTGACATGATCATGCAGATCCTTGAAGATTTCGGTGACGCCACCGGCATTCGCATCAACCCAGCCAAGTATATAGTAGCACCAATCCGCTGCAGCACCATCGACCTGGTGAGCGTTCTTCAATCTTTTGGGTGCCAGATCTTCTGCTTCCTGATTAGATACCTAGGCATGCCACTCACCCTTGGAAGGATCAGGTGTCACACCCAATATGCGACCCTATCCAAAAGGAACTCGAAGGTCCCACCAAGGATAGACCCGCATATTGAAACGCTTTTGCAAGGTGGATATCATTACATCAACATTACATAATAGATGGGGATACATACATAAGGCAAACGATGCCACACGAATACAACATCATCTTACATAAGAGCACCATCCGACTACGGATGAAACACAAACAGAAACTCAAACGACATCCACCCTGCTAGCCCAGGCTGCCGACCTGGAACCTATCCCCTAATCGACGAAGAAGCAGAAGAAGAACTCCAAACAAGCAAACATCGCTCTCGCGTCAAGATCATCGCATAACCTGTACCTGCAACTGTTGTTGTAGTAATCTATGAGCCACGAGGACTCAGCAATCCCATTACCATGGGTATCAAGACTAGCAAAGCTTAAAGGGAAAGGAAGGGGTAAAGTGGTGAGGTTGCAACAGCGACTAAGCATGATATGGTGGCTAACATACGCAAATAAGAGCGAGAAGAAAAGCAAAGGAACGGTCGTCAACTAGTAATGATCAAGAGGTGATCCTGAACTCCTACTTACGTCAACCATAACCCAAAGACCGTGTTCACTTCCCGGACTCCACCAAGAAGAGACCATCAGGGCTACACACACGGTTGATGTGTTTTAATTCGGATCTGGTGTCAAGTTATCTACAACCGGACATTAACAAATTCCCATCTGCCACATAACCGCGGGCACGGCTCTCGAAAGTTTATACCCTGCAGGGGTGTCCCAACTTAGCCCATGATAAGCTCTCGCGATCAACGAAAGATATTCCTTCTCCCAGGAAGACCCGGTCATTCTCAGAATCCCGGTTTACAAGACATTTCGACAATGGTAAAACAAAACCAGCAAGACCGCCCGATGCGCCGACATCCCGATAGGAGCTGCACATATCTCGTTCTCAGGGCAACACCGGATGAACACTACGTACAGCTAAAACCAGACCTCAAGTTTCCCCGAGGTGGCGCTGCAAGTGGCTCTAGTTTGGACCAACACTTAGACAAGCATTGGCCCCGGGGGGGGGGGGGGGGGGGCTGAATAAAGATGACCCTCGAGAGAGCGACTCCCAAGGGAAAAGTAGGTGGTGGTGAGGAAAATGGTAAAACCAACGTTGGGCCTTGCTGGAAGAGTTTTATTCAAAGCGAACTGGCAAGGGGGTCCCATAAATCAACCGACCGCGTTAGGAACGCAGAATCCGAGAACATAATACCGGTATGACGGAAACTAGGGCGGCAAGAGTGGAACAAAACACCAAGCATAAGGCCGAGCCTTCCACCCTTTACCAGATATATAGATGCATTAATAATATAAGAGATATTGTGATATCCCAACATAACCCTGTCCACCATGGAGCAATCTTCAACTTCACCTGCAACTAACAACACTATAAGAGGGGATGAGCAAAGCGGTAACATAGCCAAGCAATGGTTTGCTAGGAAGGGTGTCAAAGGTTAGAGGTTCATGGCAATTTGGGAGGCTTGAAGAGCAAATGATAGGTAGCGCAGCAAAGCGATAGAACGAAGCAACTAGCATAGCAATGATAGTAGTGAGATCCAGAGCGGTCATCTTGCCTGAAATCCCGCAAGGAAGAAAAACGAGTCCATGAAGAAGATGAAGCCGCGAAGATGAACCACACGTAGATGAACGCATCCTCACGATCGCAACGAAACGGGAACTATCGAGAAGAAGCACACAACATAGTAAACACACCACACATGAACAAGACATGATGCACAACAACCTTGATGCAAGGCAAAGCTACATGAAGCTACTCATGGCAAGATATGATGCGAACAAGAACAACACATCAAGGCAAGTTTAAATGAGGCCGGAAACAACATATAACAATTCCGGTAAGTCCTCATATGCAAATTTCGAAATGGATCCAGATCTGAATAAACCTTATGTTCAAGTTGTTAAACAGCAAGTGAAGATGCACCAAGATGATCTACACGAGATTCTAGTCAAGTTACATATAAAGTTCATTTAGTTTGGAGCTACGGCCTAGAAGATATGAGCAAAACAAGTTAAATATGGCATTGATGCAAAATGCATGCAAACATCAAGCAAATGCTAACAAACATGGATGCAACATGATAATATGAAACTACATGCAAAATCAAGCAAGTTTCATATAGAGCACACTCAAAACGGAGCAACGGTTCAACACATATACTATACAAGTCATAACAACAATCTGTCCAAAACAACAACCAGGCATCTTGCAAGCATCAAAACAACATGGTACAGCACCCCAACATAAGAACAAAAGGCATGGGCATGAAGTAAAGGTAAAGCATGACAAAAGATGAACACTGAGCTATCTCCAGAAGCTACGAGAACATGCTCAAAAGGACATGGGAAGATTGCAAATAATAACAGTTTCAGACTTTGCAGAAATAACATCAGGTTGCAATGTTTAGAGCTATCAAACAACATGTTACAGGAACTTAACATGGCAAACAAAGGCATGGAATGAATCTACTAATTGCATAGAACAAAAGTCCCTTACTGACCATGAGCCAAAAAGGACCAGAAGATATGATGGAACCCATGTAAACATGGCAAGTTATATGACAGATTCAAACATGGCAGGAACAACAATAAGTAGGCATGTTGGTGAGCTTGAACCACTCACCACAGAGCAATACATGGCATGGCAAGGCAACCAACAGTAAGAATACATGTTTGAGAAGCTAAGCATGGCAAGAGCAAGTTCATAGGGTACATGGATCACTAACAACAAACATGACAACATTGAACTTAATGTTAACAGGCTGACAGCAACAATATTTAGCAAGTTTGGAGCAAGATAACAACAAGTTACAGCAGGCTATAAATGCAACCAGGGGCATGAATGGATAGAGCATGACATGTATAACAATTCATCCTTATTGAACATCTCCAGATTATGCATGAAATGACTTGTAGCAGCAGGTTTACATAGCAACAAAATATAACAGAATCTGTCTAGCAAAACAGCAATAGCAAGTACCCTACTTAACAAGCTTGATGCAATCAGTACAAGATTCACAAAAATACATGCATAGCACCTCTCGAAATATGGCATGGCATAGATTAAAACACATGTAGACATCAACCTCATAGGATGCACACATCAAACATGGCAAAAATGACAAATGAGCAAGTTATAACAGTTTCAGCAGATTAACATCAACATGCACTCTTCCAACAGCATTTCGGGCATCAAGATGAGCTCAAATGAAAATGATGCAATGGAATGAAATGAAGTACTCGTCGAGGCGAACAATTTGACATATTACACACACGAAACGGAGCAGTATGCAGCAAGTTATGATGCGATGAACATGACATGAAAATGCAAAATATCAGGGACTTGGCCGAAAATCAGGGTCAACCTGGATCCAGATCTGGATCGGGCACGGTTAGCGAGGATCGCCGGAGCTGCACGCCGGCGAGCTCGGCGGGACAGCGGGAGAGGAGGGGAAGGGCGACAAGGAACCGAGGAGGAGGCCGGGAGGAGGCGCGGCGGAGGCGAGGCGGCGTGGTGGAGGAGACACGGCGGCGGGGCGAGGACGCGGCCTCCGGCGAGGCGCAGCGGCGGCGGCCACCGGCGGAGGGCGGCTCGGGTGCGCGGGACGCCGGGCGGTGAGGAGCGACGCGCGGGGTTGTGGCGCTCGGGCGCCTGCGGGCGCGGGAGCCGAGGGGCGGCGGCAGAGCCCGGCGGGGTCGGCGATTCCGCCGGCGGGGCGCGGCGGCGGGCGAAGCCGGCGACCGGCGCGGCGGCGGAGGGTGATCGGCGAGTGGCGGCACGGGCAGGCGGGCGAGGCGCCTGGGGCGCGGCCCAGATGCGGCCCGGGGCGGGCCGGCCTTGGGCCCCGGCGGGCTGGCGGCGACGCGAGAAGCCGGGGCGCCACATGGCGAACGCGGGTTGGCCGCGGGGCGGCTGGCGGCGAGGTGGCGGCCTCCGATTCGTCGGAGCGACGTGGCGGCGGTGGTGGACACGTCCGGCACGGAGGCGGACATGTCCGGCGGCGGGGAGGAGTTTGGCTAGGGTTTGGACTGCGCGAAATTTCGGGGAGGGCACATATTTATAGGTAGAGGGAGCTAGGAGAGTCCAAATGGGGTGCGGTTTTCGCCAACACGATCGTGATCGAACGACCGAGAGCATGGAGGGGAGTTTGCTGGGTTTTAGGCCACTTTGAAGAGGTGTTGGGCTGCAAAGAGAAGGAGGCTTTTGCGGCTACCCGGTTAACCGTTGGAGTATCAAACGACCTCCAAATGGCACGAAACTTGACATGCGGTCTACCGGTGCTATACCAAGGCCGCTTTGGCAAACCTCGATCCATTCCGAGAACGTTTAATACCCGCACAAGAGAAGAGGCAAAAAGGGGACGCCGGATGACATAGGAGTGCCGGATTGCAAAGCGGACAATGGGGAAAATGCTCGGATGCATGAGACGAACACGTATGCAATGCAATGCACATGATGATATGATAAAATGCAACGCACAAGCAAATGACATGACACCAACGGCGAATAACAGGCAGACACCTGGCGCATCAAATCCGGGGCGTTACATCAGGCTTGTGCATCTGCAATACCTCCTTGATCAGATCACATCCAGGCTGGCTGGATGGAAGCGCCGGCTTATGCCCATCTCTGACAGGCGGGTGCTTGTCAGGAGCATGCTCTCCGCACCCCTGGCATTCATGATCACCGTGCTACGCGCTCCAAAGAGATTCCTCAAAGACAATGACAAAGTGCGATGATGTTTTCTCTGGGCACAGGATGAGGACCTCACAGGGGGGAGGTGCAAAGTCAACTGGCAAGTGGTCACCTCCCCGTCGATCGCGGCTGGCTGGGCATCCCGGACATGCCATATTCTCCACGGCCGTACAGCTGCGCTGGCTCTGGCTTGCTTGGAGTCCCCCGATAGGCCATGGGTAGGATCGAGCTCGTTGTGTGACAACGCTGACCGCGCCTTGTTCCCGGCGGCAACGGTGGTCACCATCAGGTGCGGGGAGCAAGCAGCCTTCTGGCACTGCAACTGGATCGGTGGGTGCCCCCTCAAGCAATCCTTCCCTGTCCTCTACAACCACTCCATCTAAAAAAACGGACGGTGGCCACAGCGCTACATGAGGCTCGATGGATCAACGATCTGAGACACGACAACGTCAACAACATCTTGCCGTAAGTCATTCACCTGCTCAGGAACATCAGAGAGGCACGCATCACGTTCGACGGGACCCTGCGCGACGACATCAGCTGGATGGCAGGTGGCGCCGCATACTCCGCGCACGCGGCCTACGCCCTGCAGTTTTCAAGCCAACCACGCACTGAGTTCAGAAACCTCATATGGAAGACTTGGGCAACGGGGCAGGTCAAGTTCTTCTGCTGGCTCCTGCACCAAAATCGGCTATGGTGCAATGACGGCTTCAGAGGCGGGGTTGGGAAAACACATACTTCTGTCAGCTATGCAATCGGAATCTCGAGACATTGGTGCATCTTTTCTAGGAGTGCAGGGTGGCCAGGGAAGTCTGGCAATGAGCATCGACATGGAGAGGATGCGCAACCCCACACCCTACTGGTTGGCCAATGCCCAGTTCAACAACGGAAGTGGTGGCCATGATCACAAGCAAGACCGAGCCGGGCCAAGGGAGGGGGATATTGTCACTAACGGCCCTGATCTTTTGGCGCATCTGGCTAGAGTGGAACTGTTGCACCTTCAAGGGAAAGCAGCCGAGCATCAGAGACGTCATCGCTGCAGTCAGAAGCGACATGGAGCAATGGCATCTCGCCGGCGCGGCATGCATAGAGACCCCTTTCAGGGAACCGATGTGAGATATAAGACTTTGATTATCAAGCTAACATGGGCTTCCCTAGTTTTTAGGCCATTTGCTTTCTTAACATTCTGCTACTGATCGTGTTTCGATCAGTTAACGTTTTTGTACTCTCCTCTTTGCTAAATCAATGAAAAGCCAGGCAATCTGGATCTTTCAAAAATAAATGAGGATTATCCAGATGAGCGTTGATGCTCGTGCTTCTCCTATAGTCATAAATAGTGACTAATTCCGTGCATTAGCCATCATCTTTATCTAATTTGGTCCATTAGCGATGTACATTTGGATATTGCTTTGTTAGATTATATGTGGTTGATTTAGTTATGCAGAGATGTCACATGAATATGGTACTGGGTGGTCTATAGGTCTGTTTTTGTCTTCACTTTGGTAGTTTAAGTACAAATGTTGTTTAATGAAGCCAGCGGAACCAAATGGAGCAATTTGTGATGCAGCACAGACCGATCTTGCAATGTGTATTTAACTGGTTACATTCACACATCTGTGATTGGATTTAAAATGGTGAAATTGAGTCGATCTAGATATGTTCATTGGACAATTAATTTTGTAGTATTTGTCCTTCCACATTTTCTAGTGCCGGATATAAGATTGCACGCTGCCACTGGCAGCCAAGCAACATGTTCTCAAGGTGATGATTGTTTTTTTGGAAAATGAAGTCATGAAGGGGAGATCCGTCTGGAACACCCCCCCTCTCATTTTCTGATTTTACTAATTTTACACTATTTTCAGCAACCCAATCTTGGTCACCAAGTTCAGAAGAATGAAAGTCAATTAAATGGCAAGAGAAAAATGCACCTGCCGGTTGCCGCTACCTTGAACACCAATAGGCATCTAAATTTGTGTTGTTGATCTCAAATTTTGCAAGTCTGAGCTGATTTTACTTATAATTAAGCTGAAACTGATTGCTCAAACCAAGTGATGTTTTCATTGTGTACTTGTCATCTCTGTATATGCAAACAACACTCTTAGTATTGCTGAATGTAAATGACACTCTTAGTATTGTTGAATGTCAGTTTTAGTATTCTATACCATTTATATGAATGCTTAGCTTAATAAATGTCATGGATTTTTTATATCTGTTCGCAGACTGCCTGGGTCAAGTGCCTCCATTTCTTCTTGTGTTGGGTTGTATTTACACTGAATGTAATTGGCAATATAAAGAGAACAAAAGGTTATGCCCACAATATTTTTTGTGTTTAGGTTAGATTAAGAAAATAAATATTACAAACTATTGAACACTAATTGTGTTACATTAGCCTGACCATGGATTAGGTTGGCGGGTGTTGATTTCATTACACTACCGGAATAACGCACGATGTCGACGGCCGCAGGCCATCGGCATAGACCACTTTCCCGTCGGCATAGACCTAAGCTGACGGCAGCCGTCAGCTTAGAGCCGTCGGAATAGATTACATCGGCGTAGTCATGTCAGACCATCGGCATAGAGACCTATAACCGACGGCTTCCGTATGGCCGCCCGTCAGCATAGATTGACCGCCGGCGCTGACTTTCACGAGACGACAGTTGACGGCACCGTCACCGCGGCGTCCCTATCATAGGAGGCCACGTGTTAGGCTAAGCCGATGGCCCGTCGGCTTAGCCTTGACACGTGGCACTCCTTGGGCATTCATGTCAGAGAGGTAGGCCGACGGCCATACCCCTAGACACGTGGCAGCACCTGGTTCACCTGGGCATAGCTATGCCGACGGCATAGCCGTCGGCATAGTTCTGTTTTGTTTTTTTATATGCTCTATTTTTGCCATTTCCATTCAAATTCACAACATTTAAACACACAAATATGATAGAAACAATATATAGACAAAAATATGACAAATCACCAACATCATCATCTAAAGATCACCAACATCATCATCTAAAGATCACCAACATCATCATCTAAAGATCATCAACATCATCATCATCATCTAAAGATCAACATCATCATCGGCTAAACTTCATGAACATAAGTATGAGACACGGACATCATCATCGTCATCTACAAAACGCTAATAAGAACTACGGAACATGGAAAGTATGGAACGACATGCATGGAACACAGCATCAGCCAAGACGGGTATCGTCGTCGTGAGCACTGCCAAGACCAGCACCACCTTGCCAGATCAGAGTGACTAGAGTCGAGCCGCCGGTCCCCTACATGTTTGAAAAGAGATTGTAAGGGTAAATATGATATGATAGTGTTGAATGAATGAGAACTAGTTTGTCAGTAGTTCGGCAAATGTACTAACCGGAGTCTCACTGCCTAGTGCCACCCATTCATCGAGCGTGGGCACGTGTGTGGGTTCTCTAGCAGGTGGTGGTGCGGGTCCCATTTGTGGTGGATCCGTGCAGTTAGTCCAAGACGCAAACATAGCCTGGATGTTAGTTAACCAAGCAAACTAGAAGGTCAGAAGAAATCAAAGTGCATATTTTAGCTTGATTCTAAGAGGGCAAAACTAACCGCCATCATCTGATGGTTGTAATCCTCGTTTGCCTTCACTCGTTGCAAGTACTCCCGCACCTCAAGATTCCTAAGCTCGACAAAGGCCTTGTTACAAAATTTAGGTTGTTTCTAAGTGGGCAATGCTGAAAATAAAGTGGGAAAATGAGAAAAAAAGAAGATAAGGGGGGAAATACTTACAGCATGCTGGCGGGCTAAGAGAGGCTGCAAACGCCCCGTACTCTCGCACGGGCTCGGATTGGTAGCTCGAAGCCATGTGTAGGAGACAGAAGGAGTGATCAAGCCATCGAAACATGGGTAGCGGCCATGGTACTTTGGCTGGATGGCCACCACCGCCGTGTCATCGATCTGAGACTGGACGACGTAAGGAGCATCCGGACCAGGCAGATGCAATTTCTCAAACTCCTTCTTGTAAGACTTGAGGTGCTCCTCGGTCTTGCCGTAGTACTCGCTCTCATCTTCCTTGCGATCACTCCGCTCACGGGCCAGCTTCCATGACTCCATGTCTGAGAGCGGCCTCTTCAACATGGCCTCCTGCAATGTCAAACAGAAGTTAGCCATACATAAGAACATGACGGAGCAAAGAAGAAAAAGAATGCATCATGCATATCGATATACCTTCATGGCCTTAAAGCCGCAGTGGTTCCTGTTTCCTTGGCCGTGTGTTCCGTATTTTCCACGGTTAGCACGGTTCTTGCTGCTCTTGGCAGCAAACTCTGCATCGTGACCGAGCCACTTATCCACCAAACTCGCCCATCCATCATCCTTTCCGAAGCACCACTTAGGAATAACCTAAAATAATGGAAGCATCACATGTCAATACGAAACAATCAAATTGGCTACTTATACGTTGGAATGAAAAGTCTCTAATACTTACCTTCATGTGCTGCTCCGTGTTCAAGGTAAGTTGTTGCTTCTTCACTTCTTTCTTGCTCATCTTTTGATGAAGGTAGGAGTGGTAGTAGTTCGAGATGGCAACCAAGCGCACCTCATACTGCAACTAACGAGCTTTCTTCCTCGCATCCGCCAGCAAGACCACGTCAGTTGTGGCCTTGTGCTCGTCAAGAACCCTATAGAGTTGCTACAATCATGCATAAAACCATAACCAAACAAGGCATGAGTTGAGTGACTCGATGATAAACTATGAACAAAACTCAAGACAAGTGATTCTGAAGAGAACTTACCCAAAATTTGGTGATCACGGCCTTAGCAGCCATCCCGTACTCCATGAGGCTGGCAGCCTCGTAGTGGGCCCAGCTCATGGCCAAAACCCGCAACTCTGGGTCCCTGTCTGGCCGTGGGCAGAATAGTCTCGGCCAAAACTCCTTCAACATGATAGTGATAATGCCGTTCGATTTACAACCCTCTCTAAGAAGGTTCTAACTCCTGCAAAAGAATCAAAAAATTAGCATGTGTACAATGAAAATGTTGGTATGTATTCAAAATATGATTGAGAGGCACTTACTCTCATCCCGTGGGTTCAATGAGCCACTTGTTCGCCTCAATATAAGTAGGTGTAGGTAGTTCTGCAATACCATCCAGCCACCCCTTCAGACCACCCGGTGGCAAGTTATCCCACAACTCAGCGTCAAGCTCCCCTCCACCACCCTCCCCCTCGCCCTCCTCCTTGCCCTCCTCCTCCTCCTCCTCCTTAACCACCTCCTCCTCGCCCTCCTCCTCGTGAACCTCCTCCTCAGACTCGGAAGGTGCCGCAGTATAGGAGTGCATCGAAGAAGAACCCCCTATGTTGGAACAGACCGATTCTTTTTGACCCGGTTGCCTCTTCCCCCACCCCCTCGTCCTCTAGGGGCTCTCCCCCACCCCCTCCTCCTCTAGGGGCTCCTCCCCCGACCGCTCTACCTCCCTGTGGGGTGTCATCCTCAGGTAGTCGGGGGGGGACCTTTTGTGTTCGACCACTCCGAGTAAGACCTTTGAATTTGCTGGAAACACGCACCACTGGACTTGCCCATGATTAGCAAACCTGCAATGAGAAGAGAATAAAGAATTAGCAAGGATAAAAAATAAACAAGCATATAGAAAAGAACATTAATAACAAAAGAGCACATTAAGCATACATAAAGGAACATTAATAACATAAGAGCACATTAAGCATACTATTGTAATCTATTTGAATCATCATTAAAAGAACTTACATTTTCTATAACCCATAAGAATCATCACGATTGTAATCTATTTGTTGACCGATATCTTCATCACTATCACAAATATCTTCTTCGTTGTCCAACGAAGGTTGAGGCCCTTTGACTTTCCCTGCACTGGCTTTGACCAGTGGACCTCTCCACCCAGTTGTGGTAGGTCAGCCCATAGGAACACTTGGGAGCAACGTCCGGGCCAAACCCACATCAAGATCCCTGATGTCTACTACACAACCTTCTTCTTGTAGATGTTGTTGGGCCTCCAAGTGCAGAGGTTTGTAGGACAGTAGCAAATTTCCCTCAAGTGGATAACCTAAGGTTTATCAATCCTTAGGAGGCGTCGGATGAAGATGGTCTCTCTCAAGCAACCCTGCAACCAAATAAGAAAGAGTCTCTTGTGTCCCAAACACACCCAATACAATGGTAAATTGTATAGGTGCACTGGTTTGGCGAAGAGATGGTGATACAAGTACAATATGGATAGTAGATATAGGTATTTGTAATCTGAAAATATAAAAACAGCAAGGTAACTAATGATAAAAGTGAGCGTAAACGGTATTGCAATGGTAGGAAACAAGGCATAGGGTTCATACTTTCACTAGTGCAAGTTCTCTCAACAATAATAACATAATTGGATCATATAACTACCCCTCAACATGCAACAAAGAGTCACTCCAAAGCCACTAATAGCGGAGAACAAACGAAGAGATTATGGTAGGGTACGAAACCACCTCAAAGTTATCCTTTCTGTTCTATCTATTCAAGAGTCCGTAGTAAAATAACATGAAGCTATTCTTTCTGTTCAATCTATCATAGCGTTCATACTAGAATAACACCTTAAGACACAAATCAACCAAAACCCTAATGTCACCTAGATACTCCACTGTCACCTCAAGTATCCATGGGCATGATTATACGATAAGCATCACACAATCTCAGATTCATCTATTCAACCAACACAAAGTACTTCAGAGAGTGCCCCAAGGTTTCTACCGGAGAGTCAAGACGAAAATGTGTGCCAACCCCTATGCATAGGTTCATGGGCGGAACCCGCAAGTTGATCACCAAAACATACATCAAGTGGATCATGTGATATCCCATTGTCACCACAGATAAGCACGGCAAGACATACATAAAGTGTTCTCAAATCCTTAAAGACTCAATCCGATAAGATAACTTCAAGAGGAAAACTCAAATCATCACAAGAGAGTAGAGGGGGAGAAACATCATGAGATCCAACTATATTAGCAAAGCTCACGATACATGAAGATCGTGCCATAGAGAGAACATGAGAGAGAGAGAGAGAGAGATCAAACACATAGCTACTGGTACATACCCTCAGCCCCGAGGGTGAATTACTCCCTCCTCGTCATGGAGAGCGCCGGGATGATGAAGATGGCCACCGGTGAAGGATTCCCCCTCTGGCAGGGTGCCGGAACGGGCTCCCGAGAGGTTTTTGGTGGCTACAGAGGCTTGAGGCGGCGGAACTCCCAATCTATCTTGTTCTTTGATGTTTTTAGGGTATATGGGAATATATAGGCGAAAGAAGTCGGTCGGGGGAGCCTCGAGGGGCCCACGAGACAGGGGGCGCGCCCAGGGGGTGGGCGCACCCTCCTATCTCCTGGCCTCCTCGAAGCTTCCCTGGCTTGTACTCCAAGTCTCCCGGATCATGTTCGTTCCAAAAATCACGCTCCTGAAGGTTTCATTCCGTTTGGACTCTATTTGATATTCCTTTTCTTCGAAACATTGAAATAGGCAATAAAACAGCCATATGGGCCGGGCCTCCGGTTAATAGGTTAGTCCCAAAAGTAATATAAAAGTGTATAATAAAACCCGTAATCATTCAAAACAGATAATAAAATAGCATGAATGCTTCATAAATTATAGATACGTTGGAGACGTATCAGCATCTCCAAGCTTAATTCCTACTCGTCCTCGAGTAGGTAAATGATAAAAGAAAGAATTTATGAAGTGTGAATGCTAGCAGGTGCACAAGTTTGATCAATGATAATTTCAATCACCTTTTCATGCATAATTATATGTCATAACAGTAGTTCATCTCATAAAACTTCTCACGAACGAGTAACAAGCAATTCACATGTTAAAGCATAGACCATAAACTTTCTTGAAAACTAGCAAACTTCATTCTCAGTCATCAAACAATTGCAATTCATCTTATTTTCAGGAAGGGTCTATGTCAGAGCTTTGATTTAGAAAACTTCACATACTCAACTATCATATAGTCTTCTACACTTGCTAACACTCATGCAATACTTGTGGTTACAGAGTTTTAATCAAACACTAAGAAATATAGGGGCTTATAGTGTTGCCTCTCAACGTATTCACCTTTGGGTGATGTCAACAATAATAGTTCATGCTAACTTACATCCAATTGGATATATATATCAGGATCTTTCTAACACGAGGTGCTTGACAAAGGATAAAATGAAAAAGGGAAAGGTGAAGATCACCTTGACTCTTGCAAAAAGTAAAAGACATCAAGTAAAAGATAGGCCCTTCGCAGAGGGAAGCAGAGGTTGTCATGCACTTTTATGGTTGGATGCACAAAATCTTAATGCAAAAGAACGTCACATTATATTGCCACTTGTATATGGACCTTTATTATGCAGTCTGTCGCTTTTATTGCTTCCATAACAAGATCGTATAAAGCTTATTTTCTTTACACTAATAGATCATACATATTTAGAGAGCAATTTTTATTGATTGCACCGATGACAACTTACTTGAAGGATCTTACTCAATCCATAGGTAGGTATTGTGGACTCTCATGGCAAAACTGGGTTTAAGGATATTTGGAAGCACAAGTAGTATCTCTACTTGGTGCAAGGAATTTTGGCTAGCATGAGGGGGAAAGGCAAGCTCAACATGTTTGAATGATCCATGACAATATACTTTAACTAAGATGTGAGAAAACATAACCCATTACGTTGTCTTCCTTGTCCAACATCAACTCTTTAGCATTTCATACTTAATGAGTGCTCATAATTATAAAAGATGTCCAAGATAGTATATTTATATGTGAAATCTCTCTTCCTTCAATATTCTTTCATGAATTGTTCAAATGACCAATACAATGCTTGCTAACCTTCAATAAATTTACAACCTCTACTTCTTAGATGTGAAGTCATTACTCCCCATGGGATAAGCAAATGAAACATATATAATTTTAGATTTATGACATTCAACTCATTCAACCAATTACTCATAGGATATAAGTGAAGCACACGAGTAAATGAAAAACTACTCCAAAAAGATATAAGTGAAGATCAATGAGTAGATAAATAATTATGTAACTATGTGAAGACTCTCTCTCATTAAAGAATTTTAGATCTTAAGTACTTTATTCAAGCAGCAAGCAAAGCAAGATAAAATGATATTGCAAGGATAGCACAACTCATGTGAAGAAGCAAAAACTTAGGCTCAACCGATACTAACCGATAGTTGTTGAAGAAGAAAGGTGGGATGCCTAACGGGGCATCCCCAAGCTTAGATGCTTGAGACTTCTTGAAATATTATCTTGGGGTGCCTTGGGAATCCCCAAGCTTGAAATTTTGTGTCTCCTTAATTCCTCTCATATCATGGTTTCTCTTTTTATCAAAAGCTTCATCCACACCAAACTCAACAAGAACTCGTGAGATAGGTTAGTATAAACCAATGCAAAACCTTATCATTTTCTACTGTAACAAATCACTAAAATTATTATTCAACATTGCATACTAAATGCCTCTACATATTTAATACTCCTATTCTCAAATAGAATCATTAAACAAGCAAACATATGCAAACAATGCAAACATAACAGCAATCTACCAAAACAGTACAGTCTGTAAAGAATGCAAGAGTATCAATACTTCCCTAACTCCAAAAATTATTAGAAAAATACTACGCTGTAGAAGATTATATCATTCTCTGAATTCTCTAGGGAATTTTTGCAACAGCGGTAAACTTTCTGTTTTCAAACAACAACATGTATACTAGCAAAATAAGCATGGTAAAGGCTATCCTTGACATTTTTATTGAAAATAAAGATGCAAAACATTATTATAAATAACAGCAAGCAAATACTCACAGAAGAAAATGACACTCCAAGCAAAACACATATCATGTGGTGAATAAAAATATAGCTCCAAGTAAATTTACCGATAGACGAAGACGAAAGAGGGGATGCCTTCCGGGGCATCCCCAAGCTTAGGCTCTTGGTTGTCCTTGAATATTACCTTGGGGTGCCTTGGGAATCCCCAAGCTTGGGCTCTTGCCACTCCTTATTCCATAGTCCATCGAATCTTTACCCAAAGCTTGAAAACTCCACAACACAAAACTCAACAGAAAACTTGTAAGCTCCATTAGTATAAAAAATAAAACCACCACTTAGGTACTGTAGTGAACTCATTCTAAATTCATATTGGTGTAGTATCTGCTGTATTCCAACTTCTCTATGGTTCATACCCTCCGATACTACTCATAGACTGATCAAAATAAGCAAACAACACGTAGAAAACAGAACCTGTCAAAAACAGAAAAGTCTGTACTAATCTATATCAAACGTATACTTATGGAATTCCAAAAATCCTACCAAATTAGGATGTTCTAAGTAATTTGTGTACCAATCCAGAGCAAAAAGAATCAGATCAGAAGCACGTTTATGTGAATTAACAGAACTAATGTACTGGGTGCAAAAGTTTCTGATTCTCAGCAGGATAACCACAACTATCACCGTAAGCTGTCCTAAAGGTCTTACTTGGCACTTTATTGAAACAAAAGCTATAAAACATGATTACTATAGTAGCATAATCATGTGAACACACAAAACAGTAAGGATAAATATTGGGTTGTGTCCCAACAACGCTTTTCTTTAATGCCTTTCTAGGTAGGCATGATGATGACAATGATGCTCACATAAAAGATAAGGATTGAAACATAACGGGAGCACCATGAAGCATATGACTAGCACATTTAAGTCTAACCCACTTCCTATGTATAGGGATTTTGTGAGCAAACAACTTATGGGAACAATAATCAACTAGCATAGGAAGGTAAAACAAGCATAGCTTCAAGATTTTCAACACATAGAGAGGAAACTTGATATTATTGCAATTCCTACAAGCATAGGTTCCTCCCTCATAATAATTTTCAGTAGCACCATGAATGAATTCAACAATATAACCGGCACCTAAAGCATTCTTTTCATGATCTACTTGCATAGAAAATTTACTACTCTCCACATAAGCAAAATTCTTCTTATTCGGAATAGTGAGAGTAAACTCAACAAAATAATTATCATGTGAGGCATAATCCAATTGAAAACTAAAATCATGATGACAAGTTTCATGGTTATCATTATTCCTAATAGCATACAAGTCATCACAATAATCATCATAGATAGCAACTTTGTTCTCATAATCAATTGGAACCTCTTCCGAAATAGTGGAATCATCACTGAATAAAGTTGACACTCTTCCAAATCCACTTTCGTGTTCATCACAATAAGATTCAACATCCTACAAAATAGTGGGATCACTATTTCCTAAAGTTGACACTCTTCCAAACCCACTTTCATCAATATAATCATCATAAATAGGAGGCATGCTTTCATCATAATAAATTTGCTCATCAAAACTTGGGGGACAAAAAAATATCATCTTCATCAAACATAGCATCCCCAAGCTTGTGGCTTTGCATATCATTAGCATCATGGATATTCAAGAAATTCATACTAACAACATTGTAATCATGCTCATCATTCACATATTTCATGCCAAGCATTCTATGTAATTCTTCTTCTAGCACTTGAGCACAAATTTCCTTTTCATCATACCCACGAAAGATATTAAAAAGATGAAGCGTATGAGACAAACTCAAATTCATTTTTTTGTAGTTTTCTTTTATAAACTAAACTAGTGATAAAACAAGAAACAAAAAGATTCGATTGCAAGATCTAAAGATATACCTTCAAGCACTCACCACCCCAGCAACGGCGCCAGAAAAGAGCTTAGTTGACGGGGTGTGAGTGCCGCTTACCTAGCCTCCCTGGCAACGGCGCCAGAAAAGAGCTTGATGTCTACTACACAACCTTCTTCTTGTAGACATTGTTGGGCCTCCAAGTGCAGAGGTTTTAAGCACAGTAGCAAATTTCCCTCAAGTGTATAACCTAAGGTTTATCAATCCGTAGGAGGCATAGGATGAAGATGGTCTCTCTCAAGCAACCCTGCAACCAAATAACAAAGAGTCTCTTGTGTCCCCAACACACCCAATACAATGGTAAATTGTATAGGTGCACTAGTTCGGCGAAGAGATGGTGATACAAGTACAATATGGATAATACATATAGGTATTTGTAATCTGAAAATATAAAAACAGCAAAGGTAACTAATGATAAAAGTGAGCGTAAACGGTATCGCAATGGTAGGAAACAAGGCATAGGGTTCATACTTTCACTAGTGCAAATTCTCTCAACAATAATAACATAATTGGATCATATAACTATCCCTCAACATGCAACAAAGAGTCACTCCAAAGCCACTAATAGCGGAGAATAAACGAAGAGATTATGGTAGGGTACGAAACCACCTCAAAGTTATCCTTTCTGTTCTATCTATTCAAGAGTCCGTAGTAAAAATAACATGAAGCTATTCTTTCCGTTCAATCTATCATAGAGTTCATACTAGAATAACACCTTAAGACACAAATCAACCAAAACCCTAATGTCACCTAGATACTCCATTGTCACCTCAAGTATCTGAGGGCATGATTATACGATAAGCATCACACAATCTCAGATTCATCTATTCAACCAACACAAAGTACTTCAAAGAGTGCCCCGGAGAGTCAAGACGAAAACATGTGCCAACCCCTATGCATAGGTTCATGGGCGGAACCCGCAAGTTGATCACCAAAACATACATCAAGTGGATCACATGATATCCCATTGTCACCACAGATAAGCACGCCAAGACATACATCAAGTGTTCTCAAATCCTTAAAGACTCAATTCGATAAGATAACTTCAAGAGGAAAACTCAAATCATCACAAGAGAGTAGAGGGGCAGAAACATCATGAGATCCAACTATAATAGCAAAGCTCGCGATACATCAAGATCGTGCCATAGAGAGAACACGAGAGAGAGAGAGAGAGAGAGAGAGAGAGAGAGAGATCAAACACATAGCTACTAGTACGTAACCTCAGCTCCGAGGGTGAACTACTCCCTCCTCGTCATGGAGAGCACCGGGATGATGAAGATGGCCACCCATGAAGGATTCCCCCTCCGGCAGGGTGCCGGAACGGGCTCCCAAGAGGTCTTTGGTGGCTACAGAGGTTTGCGGCAGCAGAACTCCCGATCTATCTTGTTCTTTAATGTTTTTAGGGTATATGGGAATATATAGGCGAAAGAAGTCGGTCGGGGGAGCCTCGAGGGGCCCACGAGACAGGGGGTGCACACAGGGGGGTGGGCGCACCCTCCTATCTCCTGGCCTCCTCGAAGCTTCCCTGGCTTGTACTCCAAGTCTCCCGGATCATGTTCGTTCCAAAAATCACGCTCCCGAAGGTTTAATTCCGTTTGGACTTCGTTTGATATTCCTTTTCTTCGAAACACTGAAATAGGCAATAAAACAGCAATATGGGCTGGGCCTCCGGTTAATAGGTTAGTCCCAAAAGTAATATAAAAGTGTATAATAAAGCCCATAATCATTCAAAACAGATAATAAAATAGCATGAATGCTTCATAAATTATATATACGTTGGAGACATATCAATCCCCTCCGTGCAGACCCAACGCGGCCGTTTCCCCCTCCAGGTGCCGGCAGCGGTGTCGGTCGTGAGGGGGGCCACACCCCGGAGCTGTGTGCTGCCTCTTCAGACATGCCACCACACCTTAAGGCGTGTATGAGGGCCCGGTGCGACGCTCCAGTGGCATTCCTACCCCCAGGGCCCCCGTCCCGCCTAAACCCAGGAGCGGTTGACCACGAGATCTAACCCTTTGACTTTTTTTGGACAGGCTTTGACCAGTGGACCTCTCCACCCGGTCGTGGTAGGTCAGCCCATAGGAACACTTGGGAGCAACGTCCGGGCCAAACCCACAACAAGATCCCCTCCTGTAGACCCGACGCGGCCGTTTCCCCCCTCCAGGTGCCGGCGGCGGCGCCCTCCGTGAGGGTGGCCACACCCCGGAGCTGCCTGTTGCCTCTTCAGACATGCCACCACACCTTAAGGCATGTATCAGGGCCCGGTGCGATGCTCCGGTGGCATTGCTACCCCCAGGGCTCCCGTCCCGCCTAACTATTCTACATATAAGTTAATAAAATAATAATACATAACTAAAAAATATATACGAAAACTAAAAAATATACATAACTATGATCACGGCACAGCCGTCGGCATAACTGTGGCAGGGGTAGCTGAGAGGTGTGCTTCGGATCGATGACGTGGCACCTGCGGCAGATCGATGACGTGGACTCGAGCTATGGCGACGGCTTTGACATTGTCATAGCTATGCCAATGACCGCCGTCCCTGTCGTTGATATATAACCGACGCCATGCACCGCCCATCACGCGCCGGGTCGCCGGGCCAACCTCTATGCCGACAGCCCAGGTGTGCCGACGGCTGCTGTAGGCGTACGCAGAGCTATGCCGAGGGCTTATCTGTGCCAATGGCGCCCATAGGCATACCTGGGGATAGCCTGACGGCTTGGATACACTGATGGCCTGACCTTGGCTATCGGCATAGTTCATAATAGGCCAACGGGGGACCGTCGGCATTATTTCGGCCATCGGGGTAGAGCCCTGTTCTGGTAGTGTTAAGCAGAGGATGTTGAACTAAACTTCCCTTAGTTTTCTCACTTCTTTTCAATGGAAGAAGCACAACAACTTGTGGATGGTGCTATGGTGCAGACATGTAGTGGACTTGGAGCCCAGGATTTTGGCGAGAGGGGGAGAATGAGATTACAGCCGGTCCACAAGTCGCACGACCACGATAAGGTTAAGTTTCATGCTGAAATATTCCTTCTATTGTATCATTGTAGAATGTCGTTATCATATGAAAGATCTGAGGCTCTTGGAATATTGATAGTTGAAAATAGTTAAATGGCTTACTCTTGGTACAGTTTGTTTGATCTCTGCTTTGATGGGTTTCAGAACTTCTCTTTTCATATGATGAATATTTGAACTTGGGATGCATTATTTTAGGACCCAGTGGCCCTATGAAGACGAAGTAACTGTTGTATTTGCTCAAAACGAATCCAACAAAATTTCATATTTGTGGTGAAAATGACCAATATGGGCATGAAAAAAGATAGATCACTGGTCAGCCCGCCAATGTTGTCTCGTGCTTAACCATCTGACGCTGTAAACTCTTTGGATGATGATGCTAAATAGCTTGCTCTTTTCCTATGAGAATAAAATGACATGATTGTTTTATTGTCTGTATTTTTTGCTTCATTACAAGTGTCTATGAGCGTAATCAAATTTAAGCATTTTTCGAAGATTCAAGTGTTTTTAAGACTGGTCCTTTCTGATACTGAACTCGTTTGGCTTCTCTACTTTTGCTATGTAAATCTTATGGAAGGTGATCTAATAGTCATTGGTTTGGATGGATTTTCAGACATTGTCATGGGATGGAGAACATTCGATTGGCAAGTTTGAATCATTCCCAACATTGGGGGCATGGAGTTTAGAATTACGGACATATAATTGGTATTATTTTTTGTATTTTGACATGGAGATATGTCATCTCATGGCATGCAACAATCTGAATGTTAGTGTTTGTAGTACGTTTGGCTATACATATATTAGTCAATACGTGCATTGCACGTACATTCTTACTAGTCAAAGAAAAAAGGGTTTTTATCATTTATGCCACCAGTTGTGTCCCACTACTCAGTTTTTGCCACTAGAAATTTCAACTGCTAAAAAATGCCATCGCTTCGTTAGATACATGCTCAAAAATGCCACTGGACATCATTATTGAGATCTCAAATCTCTTTTGACATGTTATAATGGCATAAATACCTATGGACCAACATGCCAGCTCTCCCTCTATCTCACTACAATAAAGTGTGGGGCCCACTTGATCCCAACAACGTTCTTATTTTCCTGTAAAATTATTCGCTTACTTACTCCTCACAAGTGGGGTTACGCTTATCATTGTGAGATAGAGAGAACTGAAATGTGGGTCTAGGCCTTTTTTGTCATGTTGGATGGTCAACAATTTTGACATGAAAATAACAATGTCTAATGGCATTATTGAGCAAACATCTAACGGAACGATGGCATTTTTCATATATCTAATGAAATTTTTGAGTAAGCATCTCACGAACCGGTGGCATTTTTGAGCGGATGTAACTTCTAATGGCAAAACTGAGTAGTGGGATACAACTGGTGGCATAAATAATAAAAACCCAAGAAAAAAAGGAGAAAATTGAGTGGAGAGTTGTGTATGGTTGGGCGGACTGCACGCACGGTCATACATCAGGGAGGATAATAGCTATACACTTTGCAGATAGACAATTAACTAAGTCTTATAAAATGCAATCTAAGCAGATATCTGTATGGATACAATTACTGTTGGCATTGGTGGAGCCGATAAGAGTCGCTATCCTACTTTGACAGTACATTTATGCTCGAAATTTCTACAGAGTAGTACAATTATTTCATGATTTGCATCTTCCAAATTGTCGAATAAATATAATAGCAAAGTAGCACCATGACTCATACACTCATCCATATATCAGCATCAGGAGATGGTCTTGGGTCGAGAAAAAGACGCGCGCCAATGCGCGAGTGAACGTAGTAGCCAATGACATGCCTCGACGATGAGTTGGACAGCCAGCAGGGTCTAGGAGGATGACATGCAAGCGACCAATTCCACTGAATAGTGGTCAAATTGTAATGGTAGTGTGCATCTTCGACTGAAAAAAGCCAGCTGAACTCTTACAACTATATTGGCCGATGCGATTTTGAGATCAAGTGCAACATAATATGATCACTTGGTTTTCTTATATTGTCTAGAGAGACCCAAACCCGGCACAATGTACATGCATCGGCTTATATTGTTCCAGAGAGAAAAATCAGTCATACAATAGGAGAACTTATTTGAATTTCTGAGAGTTAAAATCTATGAAATTTTAATTTTAAAAAAATAGCTTTTGAAAGTCAGTATTTATGTCCTCCCCACTTATACCAGAGGTCCTGGATTCGAACCAGCCTCTCTGCATTGCATTTTGCAGGGGTAAGACTAGGTTCCTATAATCCCCTCCCCGGACTCCACCTTGTGTGGGAGCTTCTATGCACTGGGTCTGTCCTTTTTAAAGTTTAAATTTATGAACGTCGGTGCATATTTTTTAAAGAATAAAACAGGAAAATTGAGTAAAGAGTTGTGTATGGTGGGGCTGATCGCAGGCACAGCCAGAAGCCAGGGAAGAAAATCAATACACACACTTTGCATTTAGACAATTAATTGAGTCTTATGAAATGCATTCTGAGCATATCCATATGGATACGTCGGCATTAGTGAAGCCGATAAGAGTGGCTTGTGCTACTTTGCTAGTACATTTATTCGCAAAATTTTTGCAGGATGGCGCATTTATTTTATGATTTGCATGCTCTTTTTGCCCACACGTCTTAATCCTCTTCTATTCTGAAAGTGCATGAAAACTGAAGTGCGTCTTCTAAACCGTGAGTCCGTGACAGAGGGAGTACTCCATTTAGTTCTCCAGAGTGGTACATTTATTTCATGATTTGCATGCTCTGGAGTATACTCCCTCCGTTCCTAAATATTTCTCTTTTTAGATATTTTAAATGGACTACCACATACGGATGTATATAGACATATTTTAGAGTGTAGATTCACTCATTTTGCTCCGTATATAGTCACTTGTTGAAATCTCTAGAAAGACAAATATTTAGGAACGGAGGGAGTATATGATTCGCATGCTACTTTGCTAGTACATTTATTCGCAAAATTTCTCATTTATTCATGATTTGCATGTTCTTTTCTTTTGCAAAATCATCGAATAAATATAATACCATTTATTTCATGACAGTAGAGCTGGAAAAGGCCAGGGTCGAGGAGGATGAGACCAAAGCAAACTAAATTCCAGTGAACAGGGGGTCAGATTTCGATGGTCAAGCAAATATTAATTGTATCACTGAGAGATCCAAACAAATAATAAAGAAACACACAAGCAAGCAAACTAGAGCAGGCACGAGCTACATGCATGATACATCAGGTGGGCTTTTCTTGTTTGAGGAGAACAAGTCGACCAGCATCATCATAGGACATCAAGTAATCGGGGGCAGGCGCGTAGTGGCGGTCCATGTAGTAGTAGGATCCATCGGGGTTGATGACGCAGCACCAGTCGTCGAAGCAGTTGTCGTCGCCGTCGCCGACGCACAGGTCGAGGAGGTCGTCCACGCCGCCGTAGCGCTCCGCCAGTTTGCGGAAGCTGTCCTGCTTCGACAGGGACTCCCTCAGCTCCTGGTTCACCTGCTGCGGCGTCTTCCCTCGATTCGCCGGGGCCTCCTGCTTGGTCGCCGCGTCGCCGGCGGCCGCCGCCTCCGTGGCTGCGTCCTTGCCGCCGTCGTTGCCCCCCATGAGAGATCTGACTTTTGCGTGGGAGAGATCTGACTTTTGCTTCTGCTTAGCCTCGGTCGGGCGCAAGTGTTTGTTGATGTGATGAATGGCGTCGAGGCGTGTGTGTTATGTGTATATATAGACGCGCGCACGCGGCGGGGGTCCGGGTTGGAGCGGGTTGAGGACCCACCGGCTTCAGAGTTGCGGTCGGCCGGTGGATCGACCGAGTCCGACCGAGGCTCGACCGAGGCTCGGTGTATGGACCGCCCTGCTTCCATCTATATATGCAGCTACCCACGGTACACAATCAAGGACAAGGACTAGCGTAGATCGATAGCGTTACAGAGAGGCAGGAGCTACCTAGAGATTGTACGCTCTCGATCTTTTCTTTGGATCATCACCAATGGGGTCTGCACTGTTGTCGATGGTGCGGATGATGACGCCGAAGAAGGACGGCGCGCCGCCGGCTTTCGTGCAGGACCAAACTCTCCAGGAACGCTCCGTGTGCGGCTGCGGCAGCCAATCGCTGCCGCACCACGGGACGACGGCGACTCCCTGCCGCCTGCGCACCGAAGAGTACGTTCTCCTTGCTCGCTTAGCTCTTCTATGTATCGTCTTTTTCGAGTCCACTAACCTATTGCATGCTAATTGTGATGTCTGGATCGACATGCAGGGAGCGCGACGCCTCCATCACCTGCCATGTCCACCACGCCCTCCGCCACTACAACGCCAGCAACCCGGGCTCAGAGTTCGTCCTCGTCAAGCCTCTCATGGCCGCGTACGTGGGCTTCCAAAGCCACATCTGGGTCCACGTCGGCTTCGTGGCTCGCAGGAAGAAAATCGCCAGCAGCAAACGGAGGCGCAACCAGGCCAACGAGGCGGACAAGACCTTCTTCGCCGAGCTGCGCTACAGCCACCACCACTCCGGCGCGCCCGCCGTTGAAACATGCGCCATCATCGGTAAGCGGCGACCACCACACCTGAACCGCCATGAGAAAGCATCCATCCTCCTATGCATGACATTTTTTGGTACACTTGCATATGGTTTTCCTTCAGATTTACCACGGTGACCACTTGTCCTAACTTGTGCTTTGTCTTTCTTTTGTTCTCCATCCACAGAGAAGTCGTCCCGCAAAAGTCACTTGAAGACCGCGTGTGCATTTTGCCCCGAGAGCTTTCAGATTTTGCACCCCCTTGACGGCAGCTTCCTGTGCGGAAAGAAGAGCCAGGCAAATGAAGGGCAGGGTTTCACACATTTCACGAACCTGCTTGAGTTGCCGTTCACATGCCCCACGGCCAATGGGGAAGGCAAGGAGGATTCGGCAGCCCCACAGGAGGAGGAGCATAGTAGCACCTTGAGCTGGGCTTCCCTCCCCTTTCATTTTATCGGTAATCTTATTACAAGGGTTTTGCCAGCCTTAATTTGATGCTAGTGTAGGGACTACATCAGGCGCAAAGCTAGCGAGAAGTTAATACAATGAGTTCATGTTGAACCTCATGAAGAGTGATGTATGATAATAGCAAGGCCATGTATCAGACTCTGAGATTTTGAAGTTGATGTATGTGACTGAACTTCTTCTGTAATAAGCAGCTGCATTGCACACTTTGAAATAGGAAATAAGGTAATACTCCCTCCGTCCCTAAATATAAATCTTTGGAGACATTCCACTATGGACCACATACGGAGTAAAATGAATGAACTACGCTCTAAAATGCATCTATATACATCCGTATGTGGTCCATAGTGAAATCTCTACAAAGACTTATATTTAGGAACGGAGGGAGTAGATGTTTAGGTGTTCCCAAAATCAAGAACGGAAACTGGGGCACAACAGTGAACATGGCCACAGCTGCTTGGGCAGCTTGGTGCTAAATATGCTCCACAAACCGGTAGGCTTTGGCATGAACCATGAATCTGCAAGTGCAATGAAATGACTTTTTCAACATTTGCCAGCATGTTTTTTTGATAAAGGGCGCTTTTATTACCTTAAATATAGCATCAAATGGAAGCAATCATATTGAGCAAGACCCGGCCTGTGCATATCTAGGATGCACACATCCGACAGAAACAAGTTTGACAAAAATAAATAAATAAATGAAACGACATATTGGCAACAGTAAAGTCCTACAAGACCAAAACTATGCCTATGTCGAAGGACGAGTTGGACCGAGCCGGAGATTATATTGCCCCATATTTGGTAAAAAACTCTCTAGCCACTCACTTCATCCGCATACACACCACCTCAAACAACGGTTGATACTCCGTTCCGTGCAACATAGACGACATGCAAAGCCAGTGCGTACAATGGAAAATAACCTGCAAAGGAGTATGAGTTTCACGATTGAAAACAATGTATTTCTACATAGTCAAAGCGACCATAATAAGGCAGATGCTCCCACCCTTATTAGCGTGCAAAACCTATTTGGTATATCGCCAAGTCAGTGACCATATATATTGGCAACACTTGTCGGAGGTTACATATTGGACGCTATATGACTGACATTGAAAGAAGAGGTGTTTAATTGTCTCATCACGAATACAAAAAGTACACTTCTAATTCCATGCCAGTTGCGACGGGTGAGATTGTCTTTAGTTAGTACAACTTTTCTACGAAGATAACACATGAAAATCTGATTTTTAAAGGTATCTTCGACCTTCATATTTTATTGTTATTACCCACTGGAATCTCTAAGTGCATGAGGGCACGATACATAAAGTCAACTGCGAATGACACGGATGTCATGAGATTCCAACAAAATACGTCCCGTCCATGTGTTAGGTTAACTAAATCCAAAGCAGATAACAGATGTTGCCATGAAGTAAGATGGGGCCAACTAGATCCCGTCGGAATGAAACATCTAGGGAAGAGGAGCTGAGTACCTGCGCAAGAGTATCATTCTTATCGCAGACAATGTGGTACAAGGCTCGATACTATTCCCGAAGAGTGTGGTTCCAACCACTTATCCTTCCAGAAACGTATCTCTGAGCCGTCCTTTATCATGAAAGACTCGAAGCAAAAAAGATGTTTCTTTGCTGCCATCAGGTGTTACTAAATTCACTCGCTTCATTTGGAAGACATGCTTAAAATTTTAAGGAGCTAATTTCGCTCATTTTAAAATTAATACTTTTTTTAGCCGAAACCGTAGAACAATCGTTCTACAGTATTTTCTATATTAAATAAATAAACAAAATACAAAGGCTACAAGTAGCAAGTCTGTAGAAGATCAACCAATACCAGTTTTGTGAAACATTGGAAAATTAAAGATTATGTACAATCCAAGTGCTAATCAAATCAGCTTTCCTCTGCTTAGCTCTTAGTCTAGTAACTTCAACACCTTTTTTGAGATAAAACTTCCATGTTCCAAAGTGCGAAGGGGCTTTCCTGAAAATTTTGTCATTTCTGGCCATCCAGATGCTCCGCCATCCCATGATCACCACTCCCATAGCAATATCCTTTGGAATGTTGCTTAGCGTGAATAGGACTTCATCATAGATCGAAGTATCTCTGTGTTTATTAGGAACTACCAGATTCCAGCAAGTCCATGCAAACTGGCGGTCCCAAAAAAGATGAGTGCTGGTTTCTTCTGTAGCCTCTGAGCAAAGGGCCCAGTTGTAGTCTTCTAAGAACATGTTTCTGTGCTTGAGCATATTTCTGGTGCTTAATTTGTCATGGAGCAGCAACCAAAAGAAGATTTTGTGCCTTAGTCTGCATGCTGTTTTCCAGACCATCTGAAAGATCTTGTGTGCTTGGCTGGGTCCACAAATTGCTTTATATATGTTCATGGAGGAGAATTTTTGTGTGGTGCCATCCATGATCCAAGAATCTCTGTCTGTAGAATTTTCTCTGTTGCTGAGGGTATCATGAAGTTCATTGAACTGATTGTATGCCTGGAGTGATAGAGGTCCATGAAAGTTGTGGCTGAAGTCCTCATGCTGCTGGGCCTTTTGCAGAGTGATGGCTTTATTGATAGCAAAAGAATGTAGTTCAGGGAAGAGAGTGTTCATAGGGGTGTTCATCCATTTATCTGTCCAGAACATAACTGTATTTCCCCTTCCAGCTTTGCACCTTGTGTGCTCCTTGAATGTGGGCAGCAGTTTCAGGACAGCTTTCCACCAGAAAGATCCAATCATCCTATCTCCTGGAACACTATCCTTGTAATATGTCTCCCATATTATATTAACCCATGGTATGTCTTCTTTATTGAGGAATTTGTGAAGGAATTTCATGAGAAGTGCTTGGTTATGAATATGAAGGTCCAAAACCCCTCTGTCCTGAGATCAGAACAACACCTCTATCCCGAGTTCCAAATTTCCTCCAAACCCAGTTCATCAGATAAGAGTTTATTTGTTTAATCACAGGCTTGGGGATCATGAGAGTACACATGAAAAATATTGTCATGCTTGTAAAGACTGATTTGAGTAGAGTAAGCTTGTCTTCAGTGGATAGCATTGTGGAGCAGCTAAGCAATTTGTTTTCAATTCTCTTTAACATTGGCATGTAGTCCACTCTTGGTTTGGCAGAGCCCAATGGAAGTCCCAGGTAGGTGTGTGGCCAATTCCCAACTTTACACCCCCAACAGAGTAGATAGTTGATGACCCACAAGTGTAGGGGATCTATCGTAGTCCTTTCGATAAGTAAGAGTGTCGAACCCAACGAGGAGCAGAAGGAAATGATAAGCGGTTTTCAGTAAGGTTTTCTCTGCAAGCACTGAAATTGTAGGGTAATAGATAGTTTTGTGATAAGACAAATTGTAACGAGTAACAAGCAATGAAAGTAAATAAAGTGCAGCAAGGTGGCCTAATCCTTTTGTAGCAAAGGATAAGCCTCGAAAATTTCTTATAATGAGAAAAGAGCTCCCGAGGACACATGAGAATTATCGTCAAGCTAGTTTTCATCACGTTCATATGATTCGCGTTCGGTACTTTGATAATTTGATATGTGGGTGGACCGGTGCTTGGGTACTGCCCTTACTTGGACAAGCATCCCACTTAGGATTAACCCCTCTTGCAAGCGTCCGCAACTACAAAAGAAGTATTAAGGTAATCCTAACCACAACACTAAACATATGGATCCAAATCAGCCCCTAACGAAACATCGCATAAACTAGGGTTTAATCTTTTGTCACTCTAGCAACCCATCATCTACTTATTAATTTCCAATGTCTTCCTATAGGCCCAAATAATGGTGAAGTGTCATGTAGTCGACGTTCACATAACACCACTAGAGGAAAGACAACATACATCTCATCAAAATATCGAACGAATACCAAATTCACATGACTACTAATAGCAAGACTTCACCCATGTCCTCAGGAACAAACGTAACTACTCACAAAGCATATGCATGTTCATAATCAGAGGGGTAATAATATGCATTAAGGATCTGAACTTATGATCTTCCACCAAGTAAACCAATTAGCATCAACTACAAGGAGTAATCAACACTACTAGCAACCCACAGGTACCAATTTGTGGTTTGGATACAAGATTGGATACAAGAGATGAACTAGGGTTTTGAGAAGAGATGGTGCTGGTGAAGATGTTGATGGATATTGTGCTGGTGAAGATGTTGATGGAGATTGACCCCCTCCCGATGAGAGGATCGTTGGTGATGATGATGGTGATGATTTCCCCCTCCCGGAGGGAAGTGTCCCCGACAGAACAGCTCTGCCGGAGCTCTAGATTGGTTCCGCCAAGGTTCCGCCTCGTGGCGGCGGATTTACGTCTCGTAAGCTTGCCCACAATTTTTTCCAGGGTAAAAGTCTTCATATTCAGTAGAAGATGGACACCGGCGGGCCACCAGGGGGCCCAGGAGATAGGAGGCGCGCCCACTAGGGGTGGGCGCCCCCCCACCCTCCTTGCCAGGGTGTGGCCCCCTTGAGCTGTTTCTTCCGCTCAATAATTCTTATTAATTCCAAAAATAAGTTTTGTGGAGTTTCAGGATTTTTGGAGCAGTGTGGAATAGGTTTCCAATGTTTGCTCCTTTTCCAGCCAGAATTCCAGCTGTCGGCATTCCCCCTCTTCATGGTAAACCTTGTAAAATAAGAGAGAATAGCCATAAGTATTGAGATATAATGTGTAATAACAGCCCATAATGCAATGAATATTGATATAAAAGCATGATGCAAAATGGACGTATTAACTCCCCCAAGCTTAGACCTCGCTTGTCCTCAAGCGGAAGCCGAAATCAAAAAATATGTCCACATGTTTAGAGATAGAGGTGTCGATAAAAATAAAATACAGACATGAGGGCATCATGATCGTTCTTATAGCAACAACATATGTAGATTTTGTCATATGATTTCTTATACTCAAGTAACAATCAATTCACAACGTCAAGTATGGTTCAGAAACTTCATTGAGAACTAACAAACTATAATCTCAGTCATTGAAGCAATTGCAATTTATCATAACATCAGAAATAGTCAACAATAGAGCTTTTTAGCAAGTCCACATACTCAACTATCTTGTAGTCTTCTACAATTGCTAACACTCACGCAATACTTGTGGTTATGGAGTTTCAGTCGGACACAGAGAAAGATAGGGGCTTATTGTGTTGCCTCCCAACGTATTAACCTTTAGGTGATGTCAACAATAATAGCCCATGCTAACTTACATCCAATTGGATATATATATATATATATATATATATATATATATATCATGATCTTTCAAACACGAGGAGCTTGCCAAAGGATAAAATGAAAAAGGGAAAGGTGAAGATCACCTTGACTCAAGCATAAAGTAAAAACATAAAGTAAAAGATAGGCCCTTCGTAGAGGGAAGTAGAGGTTGTCATGTGCGTTTAGGGTTGGATGCACAAAATCTTAATGCAAAAGAATGTCACTTTATATTGCCCCTTGTATGTGGACCTTTATTATGTAGTCCGTCGCTTTTATTACTTCCACAACAAGATTGTATAAAGCTTGTTTCTCTGCACTAATAAGTCATACATATTTAGATAGCAATTTTTATTGCCTGTAACATGACAACTTACTTGAAGGATCTTACTCAATCCATAGGTAGGTATGGTGGACTCTCATGGCAAAACTGGGTTTAAGGATATTTGGAAGCACAAGTAGTATCTCTACTTGGTGCAAGGAATTTGGCTAGCATGAGGAGGAAAGGAAAGCTCAACATGTTTGGAAGGTCAATGACAATATACTCTAACTGAGATGTGAGAAAACATCAACCATTACGTTGTCTTCCTTGTCCAACGTCAACTCTTTTAGCATGTCATACTTAATGAGTGCTCCCAATCATAAAGGATGTCCAAGATAATATATTTATATGTGAACCTCTCTTTCCTTATCACTTCCTATTAATTGCAACAATGACCAAACCTACGTTTATCAACTCTCAACAACTTTTATGCCTCATACTTTCTATGTGTGAAGTCATCACTAACCATAAAATCAATATGAACTCTTTTATTCTTTCTACTTTCTCAAGATCATAGTAACATAGCAAAGCCCTTGACTCAACACTAATCTTTACTATAGAAAGCTCACGGACTCGATTACACAAAGAGATCACAAAGCAAAACTCAAAACTACTTGATATCAAAACTTCAATCTACTAGATCAAGATACTACTAAAAGGATCAAACTAAATAAAACAGTAAAGGTAGGAGTGTGATGGTGATACGATACTGGGGCACCTCCCCCAAGCTTGGCAGTTGCCAAGGGGAGTGCCCATACCCATGTGATTATGTCCTCGAAGGTGGTGAAGTAGGAGTTGATGATGATGTAGGCTTGTCGTCCGTCTTCCAAGGCATAGGCTCACCATCATAGAAGGATGATCGAGTCTCCGGGATCCTTAAATCTGCAGCCAAACTCATCTTCTTGAATCTATATTCATACTCACAGTTCTGGCTTTGCAGGTCATAGATCTGGGCTTGGAGGTGCTCGATTTTCTCTTGAAGCTTGAAGATGGTCTCCCCAATGACCTTGGCAACTAGCTTGTGGTTGTTGGTGAACTCCATGATCATCATCTGGTTGGCATTGAGGCCATGCTCCACCATCCCTTGGCACTTGAAAACTTGCTGCTCCATGGCTTCGAGCTTTGTCTCCACGTTTCCGGTACGCCTTGGTCCCTCCACATCGCGGATGTGCAGCACCCCCTCACGCATCTCAATGGTTTGAGGGTGTTGCAGCACCTCCGCGAGATAGGGGTTGATAACCCTCTCGAAAAACTTGTCCTTGGGAGGGCTTGGAGACAACATGATGCTCTAGATCTGAAACAGAAATAGCTCGAAACGAAAACAGAGGATATTTGCGTGATACGGTGGTCAAAACCTTCGGGAGTTTATATAATGATTTTTTACTGACCAAAATATGTAACATGCAAGAAAACGGAGTTCGGGAGGCACAAGGGGTGTCCACGAGATAGGGGGGCGCGCCCAGTAAGGGTGGGCGCACCCTCCACCCTCGTGGAGGCCTCGTGTCCCTCTCGGACTACTTCTTTCTTCCTAAAATTCTTAAATATTCCAAAACTAATAAAAATTGCCATTGGAATTGTTTTGGAGTCGGTTTACTTACCGTACCACATACCTATTCCTTTTCGGAGTCTGGATCGTTCTGGAAAGTGTCGCTTATGTACTCCTCCGGGGTTACGGCTTCAATAATATTAGTTTCAACATTGATAGGATTACCTGAAATATAATGTTTAATTATTTGACCGTTCACCAACCTCGGACTTGTGCCTTCAAAGTTTTTTATTTTTATGGCACCAGAATGATAGACCTCCTCGATAACGTAAGGACCTTCCCATTTAGAGAGAAGTTTTCCTGCAAAAAATCTTAAACGAGAGTTGAATAATAACACATAATCACCTACGTTAAACTCACGCTTTTGAATCCTTTTGTCATGCCAACGTTTGACTTTTTCTTTGAATAGCTTGGCATTCTCATAGGCTTGGGTTCTCCATTCATCAAGTGAGCTAATGTCAAACAACCTCTTCTCACACTACTAGGGAAAATCCTAGCAGCAGCGGGTTTGGGGCCTCTCAGTAGCGTGGGTACCGGCACTACTAATAAGGCGCTACAGCTAATGTATAGCAGTAGCACCTGTTGACCCATGCTGCTGCTATACATGAATAGCTGTAGCACTCTTTAGAAAAGGGCGCTACTGATATTATCTGCAACGCTGTTTACAGGGAAGCGCTACTGGTAAGGCGGCGCTACTGCTAAATCCCCCCCCCCCTTGCTACTACTAGTTTTATTAGTTTTTTTCTGCATATTTGTTTTGTATTTGAATAGGCTTTATATAATAATCTTTAGCATATCATCCACATACAAATGTAATCATAGCATATACATATAATTAGTCTCATCAAATCATGTCATCATCATAATCATCATCCAACACAAAGTGGTCTCTCGTCATCAATCTCGAAAATAGCGATACAAGTCTCGATTACTTGCAAATACATCGTCATCCATCTAAACAATGATATACGCGAGAATAGCTATCACTTTGAGTACATGAGTTCGTATCCCTCTCTCGCATTAGCGTGAACCTAATTAAACTAACTACTGCCTGTCGCTCGGAAAGCAAAAACCGGTACACCTGGGCCTGACACTCCGGCCACTTGTTGTATATATACTCGTGGCGTAGCACTTCTTCGCCATCTATGATCTATGCATCTGCATCGTCACATGAGTCGATGATATGCAACATATATAGTTGAGCAGCAGAAAGAGACAGACTTGGCAAAAATAGAAACAACATACCATAAGCATAAATAACAAAGTTCATCGTACCCAAAATGCCCTAACTAGAGTGATTTTCGCTAGTCGAGGAGGAGGACGGTTTAATTACATCACAAATAAAGTTTCACCGTGCATGACTCAAAGTTTTGTCATAAAAGAAAGTATGGACTAAACGGACACATTGTCATATATCGACAATCACTCCATCATGTCGTGCCATCCATCCATGTCAGGGAGATAGTCCTCGAGCTTAGTGAAAGGCTTCATGTCGAGATGCTGAGAGGCTATCCATGTTCGGACGTCTTCCCGCGACATTTTTCCTTCTGCGTAGAACATCCCTATTTTTGCGACGACCTCATTCATGATGATTTGGGCAAGTTCGCGCTGGATGTTATAGAACTCAGCTCGAAGTCGATGATCCTTGATATCTCCTATGTCCTTTGCCCATTGCAGAATATGGGCATTGCCAGATCTAGCTGACATTTGAAGGTTCTGGTGATCCCGTCTGTACTCCAGCATGTGGTGTAGGACATAGAATTCATCATTAAGAGAATCGTTCGGTTGCTGGATGCAGCAGAAGTCGGTCTTATGGCTGAAGGCGGCCCTGCCGCCCCTTCTCTTCTTGTCCCTAACCTCTCCACCCCTTGCTTGGTAGTAAAACATAGCACTGTCGAGAACATCTTTGATGTGGGCGTAATTGTTTTTGTGAATGTTCTTCGACGAGTCCAAGTAAAGAGCGTGGGAGAATCGGGGGTAGAGGATGATGAGGACGGCGCGCCCGCCGCTGCGCAAAATAAGTACACCTCAAATTAATTAGCCTCCACCGTGCAAATGAATTATTGAAATCGAAGGAAGAAGGATAGCAGTGCGGATGACTTACACAGGATGATAAGGCACGAGAATCGCCTCCTTGTCCTTATTGGCGAGCATGAAACTGACAATGTAATCCCTCGCGTATTCACGCTGCTCTGCACAGACTCCCAAGAAGCTCTCGTGCATGTAGTACGGGTCAGCGACACAGATATGACGTATCTGCTCAACCCCAATGATGTAGTTCATGTGCAAGGCATAAAGGCGGACAAACGTAAAATCTAGCTTCTTCACGTGAAACATGTCGAATATGTAATCGAATCGGAGGAAGAACTTATCCGCGGGGAAGCTGTCGACGTACGACATTTGCCGCGGAACGTTAACCACGTAGAGTGGGCATCCTGGATCTTTCGAGGCGATGAGGCCTTTCTCTACCCGCAACACATCGTCATGAAGTCTCCTTAGATCGCCGAATCTAGCCCGTAGCGCTGTTTCAGGTAGGATTGGTTGACCGGGGATATGCCATTTATCCGCATCGGGGATATCTATACAGTCCTGAAGCCGAGGCTGCTGAGGCGGCTGGATCATAGAATCAGCTTTTTTGCCTTTCCTCGCTCTCTTCCTAGACTTCTTTACTACCAGAAGGTAGTCAATAATACGTTGAGATGGTAATTCAGGCATCGACTCATGACACTGAAACACTGAGGAGGCGCCAGTATAGACATACTGTTCAGCGCCATCGTCATCCTCATCCTCATCCATGGCGACGTCATCAGCGACTAATGGAGCCTCCTCCTTACCCCGTCCGCTATCGCCCAACCCGACACCCGACGCTAATAGGGTAGGTGGGGTGTTGATGTTCATACCTTGCTGAGGCTGCATGCTTGTGGGTGTGATCCCGGCCGCCTCCAAACGAAGCAGACTCTTTGGCCACAACAGGACACACCCATTGCAACAATCACCAAGCCGCCGCGGGGTCTCGTCGTCATCCCCAACTAGTATTAGAGGAGGCAAATTCTCGTGGCCCAGTTTAACACTGGCCACGGAAACCTTGAAGACGTTCGGGGGGATCGGCCGGCTGTGGAACAATGGTTCCTTTGGCTCCATTATCGTCGCCTTCCCCACGTCCACCTTCTGTTCGCCGATGGTGTACAATATGGTGCATGGGGTTTCGTCAGCCTGCAAAGAAAAGTCTGCGATGTGAGACATCCGAAAGGCAATGAAAACGGGAGATTATACATTTATATTGAAGGGGGCCGGTGTGACAGATACCGTGAGGGCGTCGAGCTCAGCCAAAGAGGAGGCACCACCGAGCACGTCCGGTGCGGGAGCCGGTGCGGGAGCAGGTACGGGAGCCGGTGCGGGAGCAGGTGCTCCCAAGAAGTCAGCAAGGGGAAAGTCCTCTGTATTTTTTTCTGGATTTTGCCTTGTCCAAGTGAAAACGCCCGTCACCAAGGAAGTAGATATATCTGCAATCGCCTGTTTTGCGCCAGCTACCGCTGTTGCGACTGTCTGAGATGATTTCTTCTCAACTGCAATCTCAACCTTCTTGTCGATGTTTTCTTCAGTTAACCTTCGTCTTTCCTTTCTCTCCTCCGTGGTCTCACGGTAGTACTTCTTCCACGTGGCGCCGTCTCCGACACAGTGCACGCGTCCATACGATGGTCGAGTATCCACCGCTTGTTGTTTCAATATGTTCAACGCCCGGTTGAATGGAGTGTCCCACTTGGGCCTCGCCAATGCCTCAGACGACGAGTCGCTTTCAGCTGCAATCCGGTGCTGTTCTCTCTGCAAAAGGCACAAGGATCGTTTACAAATATGACTAATGTGTGCAGTCGAATTGATCAGAAACTAAAATTACCAGCAGTCTCATGAACTCCGTAATGACCGGTGTTGTCTCGTAAACCTTCTTCACTGGGTCCCAACGGTGCCGGGCCCTCAGGACGCCACACTCCTGCGGGATGGTGAAATCCGTTAAGGGGTCTGGGATGCCCAGACTCGCGGCTTCCGCGTCCTCCTTGGCCCATTTGGACCTCTTTCCGCGGTAACCACGTCTTCCGAGGTGGTGGGTCCCAATGTTCCTCTTTTGAAGCCCCTTCATGTACTTAGACTTTTTTTTGGTAGCTTCAGCCTCGCAAGCCTCCTTGAATATTTGAAACTGCTCTTCCGTGATTGTCGGATTATCCTTTACAATCTTGGAGTAGGGTTCCCCATCATTGATCTTTGCTTTCACTCGATTTTTCCAGGCGGCCAACGCGTCGCTAAACTTGGTCATGGCGTGTTTGTTTATTTTCTTCATTGCGGGTCCTTGTCTGGATCTTCATAATCCTCTCATTCCGGCTCGGGAACAACAATATCGGGTGAAACTTCTTTAGGAGGGATCTCCTCATATTTTCTATCTTCTGTAGTTTCTCATCGTTGATGGTGGCAGTTATCCGTATGATGCAGCCTATTTGATTGTCGTAGCACGCGCACGCTTCCTCGGGCGCCTTTGGCTCAAAATTACCGTCGTCCACCTCCGTGACAACCAGTCTAGTAGTCCTGAGTTTGTTAGGAACCCGTTGCCTCTTTGCTTTCGGTTCCACACCGGCTCCGCTCCCCGAGGCAGCACCGGTCTCAGTGCCGGTCTTTATGCCGGTCTGAATCTCAGCGCCGGTCTCAGTCTCAGCAGCGGTCTGCATGTCGGTCTCAGTCCCCGATGCCACCGGTGGGCCCAGCAACAACATCTGTTGATCGTCGGTAAGGCTAAAAAATTCGTCTGCCGCCCGGTAGACGTCGTCGCAATCACCAGAACCATGTCCTTCATCGTTGCCAGCCATGTTTCCTATGATTAAATCTAGTCAATTAATTCTAGACCTAATAAAATGAATAATGACATAAAAAGGACTATTGTTTTGCAGGAATGTTGACTCCTTCCTGGTGCGGCAAATCCCGGGCACTCGATATGTCCTAGTTTGTAGCACAAGTCATGCCGAAATTCACGGAAAATTTCGGCATGACCTTTGCTAAAAAGTGGACAAATCGAGAACCTGAAATTTGTCGGAACAGAAATGAATCAACATTTCGGCAAAACATAGGCCACTCAGCATCATTCCCTGGAAACAACAAAGCCACTTGGGCACAATCGAACAACTTCAATGAAAAGATATAACATGACCACTTCAATGAAAAATAAAATTTGCCTAAATTCTTTTCCTTGAAAAATAGTGGTCTTTTCAAAAATCAAAAACCATTGCAAAATGATCTCACTAAACACAGAACCCAATGAAATTGCAAAGGAACTCCATTTCTCTAACCCTTCTGGCCTAATGCTCTAAAATAAAATTTTCCTCTAACCTAGCCAATCTACTTAACCTAGCTTGTTAATCCAATGAACCTAATTAACCTACCTATTTAACCTAGTTAGTTAATCTAGTTTACCTAGATAATTAACCCTAATTAAACTAGTTAACGCAGCTAGTTCTCTATCAAAGCCTAAAATAAATTTTTGCACTAATTAACCTGGTAATTAACCTAATTAAACTAGTTAACCTGACTTGTTCTCTGTCAAAGCCCTAACTAAATTTTTGCACTAACCTAGATAACTAACCTAATTAAACTAGTTAACCTAACTACTTCTCTGTCAAAGCCCTAACTAATTTTTTCCCCTAACCTCGATAATTAACCTAATTAAACTGGCTAACCTATGCATCAGAGAGAGAGGAGGGGTGGGGGCTTACAGAGGATGGCTCCGGTGGTGGCGACGGAGGCAGTGGTGGCGAGGGAGGCAGGGGCGTCTCCGGTGACGGCGAGGGAGGCAGTTTGGGCGAGGAAGGATCCGGTGGCGTCGACGGCGGCTCCGGTGGCGTTGACGAGGCCACACGGCTCCGTGGCGTTGGGGGCGGCTCCGGTGGCGTCGACGGCGCACGGCTCTGGTGGTGTTGACGTCGGCAGGAGAAGGCGGCGAAGTGGGGCGACGGTGAACCGGGGAGACGGCAGCGCGCGGGGTGGGTTGAGGGATTTGGGGGAGAAGTGGTGGCCGGGGGGAAACGGTTTTTTGGTTAAGTCAAACTTAGCTGTAGAGCGTTTGGTAAAACGCGCTATAGCTAAGATAGCTATAGCGGTTTTTACAAAACGCGCTGCTGCTATAGCTATGTAAATTTCTTCCATTTTTTAATTTCCTTTTCTGTTTCTGTAGCAGGGGTCTAGGACACGCGCTGCAGCTACGTTAGCTATAGCGCCTCTTACAAACACACGCTGCTGCTATGCCTTCCTCCATTTTTTCGCTTTTTCATTTATTTTGCTTTACATTTTATTTTTTCCTATCTTGTTTTTCTATTTCTTTCATTTTCATTTACTTTTCTATTTGTTTTTCATCTTATTTTATTTCCGCTAGTAGTAACGCTCTTCTTAGGAAACGCGCTGCTAATTATGCCCTAGCGGTAGCGCGTTTCTCCCAAGCCCGCTACTGCTATGCGTAGCCTATCATTCTGCCAATGGGAATATTAGTAGTAGTGCTTTTGCAACTACACGCAATACTGCTAAGGTTGTATCTGTAGCACGGTTTTTCTTCAATCGCTACTGCTATATAGCACTAGCGCCCTTTTTGACCCGTGCTGTTGCTAAATTTCTGTGTATAAGGTTTTCCCTAGTAGTGTCACCGACAAGTTTGAAGTCATAGTTGAGCTCTTTAATAGCCCAATATGCTTTATGTTCAAGTTCAACAGGTAAATGACAAGCTTTTCCATAAACCATCTTATAAGGAGACATACCCATAGGATTTTTGTATGCAGTTCTATAGGCCCATAATGCATCATCAAGTTTTTTGGACCAATTCTTTCTAGATCTATTGACAGTCTTTTGCAAAATTAATTTGAGCTCTCTATTGCTCAACTCTACTTGACCACTAGACTGCGGATGATAAGGAGATGCGATTCTATGATTAACATCATACTTAGCAAGCATCTTACGGAAAGCACCATGAATAAAATGTGAACCACCATCAGTCATATGATATCTAGGGACTCCAAACCTCGGAAAAATAACATCTTTAAGCATTTTAATAGAAGTGTTATGATCCGCACTACTAGTTGGAATATCTTCTACCCACTTAGTAACGTAATCAACAACAACTAAAATATGAGTGTAACCATTAGAGGTAGGAAAAGGTCCCATATAATCAAAGCCCCAAACATCAAATGGTTCAATAACAAGAGAGTAATTCATAGGTATTTCTTGACGTCTACTAATGTTACCAGTTCTTTGACATTCATCACAAGATAAGACAAACTTACGAGCATCTTTGAAGAGAGTAGGCCAATAAAAACCAGATTGCAGTACCTTGTGTGCAGTTCTATCTCCAGCGTGGTGTCCTCCATAGGATTCAGAGTGACACTTGCGTAGGATCTATTCCTGTTCATGCTCAGGTACACAAAGTCTAATAACACCATCTACTCCTTCTTTATAAAGGTGTGGGTCATCCCAGAAGTAATGTCTTAAATCATAAAAGAACTTTTTCTTTTGCTGGTATGTGAAACTAGGAGGTATAAATTTAGCAACAATGTAATTAGCATAATCAGCATACCAAGGAGTAGTACGAGAAGCATTAACAACCGCTAATTGTTCATCAGGAAAGCTATCATCAATAGGCAGCGGGTCATCAAGAACATTCTCTAACCTAGACAAGTTGTCTGCAATGGGGTTCTCAGCTCCCTTTCTATCAATAATATGTAAATCAAATTCTTGGAGCAGGAGAACCCATCTAATGAGTCTAGGCTTAGCATCTTTATTTTCCATAAGATATTTAATAGCAGCATGATCAATGTGAATAGTAACTTTGGAATCAACAATATAAGGTCTAAACTTATCACATGCAAACACAACTGCTAAGAATTCTTTTTTAGTAGTAGCATAATTTCTCTGGGCAGTATCAAGAGTCTTACTAGCATACTGGATAACATTCAATTTCTTATCATGTCTTTGCCCTAGAACAACACCTACAACATAATCACTAGCATCACACATAATTTCAAAAGGTAATTTCCAATCAGGTGGCTGAACAATAGGTGAAGTGATCAAAGCTTTCTTAAGTATTTCAAATGCTTCTACACAATCATCATCAAAGACAAAAGGAATATCTTTTTGCAATAAATTAGTCAGAGGCCTAGAGATTTTAGAAAAGTCCTTAATGAACCTCCTATAAAAACCGGCATGACCAAGGAAACTTCTTATACCTTTTATGTTCTTGGTACATGGCATCTTTTCAATAGCATCAACTTTAGCTTTATCAACTTCAATACCTCTCTCGGAAATCTTATGCCCCAAAACAATTCCTTCATTAACCATAAAGTGACACTTTTCCCAATTCAAGACGAGACTAGTGTCTTTTGCATCTCTGCAAAACTCGATCAAGGTTGCTCAAGCAATCATCAAAAGAGGATCCATAAACGGAGAAATCATCCATGAATACCTCACAAATCTTTTCACAAAATCAGAGAATATAGCCATCATACATCTTTGAAAGCTATTAGGTGCATTACATAAACCAAAAGGCATACGTCTATAAGCAAAAGTACCGAAAGGGCAAGTAAAAGTAGTTTTAGATTGATCCTTCGCTGACACAAGTATTTGAGAGAAACCAGAATAACCATCTAGAAAGCAGAAATGTGTGTGTTTGGATAGTCTTTCTAGCATTTGCTCAATAAAAGGTAAAGGGTAATGATCTTTCTTAGTGGCTTTATTTAATTTACAGAAATCAATTACCATCCTATAACCTGTAATAACTCTTTGCGGGATCGATTCATCTTTATCATTAGGAACAACAGTAATACCTCCCTTTTTAGGAACACAGTGGACAGGGCTTACCCATTCACTATCAGCAACGGGATAAATTACCTTCCTCAAGGAGCTTTAGTATCTCCTTTTTACCACTTCTTTCATCTTGGGATTCGGTCGTCATTGAGGATCTCTAACTGGTTTAGCATCGGCTTCCACATTAATTTTGTGTTGGCATAATGTGGGACTAATGCCCTTAAGATCATCCAGAGTATATCCAATAGCAGCACGGTGCTTTTTCAGAGTTTTCAATAATATTTCTTCTTCTTACTTTGAAATGTCAGCACTAATAATAATAGGATATATTTTCTTTTCGTCAAGATAAGCATACTTAAGATTATCAGGTAATGGTTTGAGTTCAAACATGGGATCACCCTTGGGTGGAGGGGGATCCCCAAGAATTTCAACGGGAAGGTTGTGTTTCAGCATAGGTTCCTGTTTAAGGAACACTTCATCTATTTCCCTTCTTTCCTTCATAAACATATCGTTTTCATGGTCTAGCAAATATTGCTCTAACAGATCAGTAGGAGGTACGGCAATGGAAGCAAGACCAATAATCTCATCCTTACTAGGTGATTCTCTATCACGAGGTTGTCTATGAAACTTAGCAAAATTAAACTCATGAGACATACCCTCTAAGAAATTGTGACTGATGAGGACATCAATACCATTGTTACACCCACAGCCCCTGCTGCTATACATACTGGACCAATTACTAGAGCTTGCGCATGCCAATTAAATTACCAGGTACTTTTGTTTCTTGGTAATGATTCTAATGTTCATGAGAATATGATGCTGCCTAAATTGGATACATTTTTTTTGCTTACAAATGAAGGGCCTAGCTTGGAGAAGGATGAACATTGGAGCAAGAGCAAGCATGGAGGTGATGGCATGTGCAAGGGGAACAAGAACAAAGTTACCAGTGATCATTTCAGGACTTTGAAGCCACCATAATGGGTGCATGAAGCCTTGGACGAAATATACAAGATGCCACTTCATAAATTTCGTCCTGAGGCTATTCTAGGTGCTGCGTCACCTTATTATTGGGCCAGGCCCATGTAATTTCAAAATAGATAACTATAGGCTATTTTTAGAGTCCGTATGTGTGGGGAAACAAGATATAGGGTTGATTTCAGACCCCTCCACCAAGGGCCACGAAATTCCCCCCTCTTCCTCCATATATACAGCCCTTAGGGCACCGTTTAGACTTTGGGTTTTGTTTAGACTAAAGTTCGCCATAGATGCAACTTCGCGTACTTCGTTTGTGTTCAACGACCAGACAAAGGCGTCACAGAACCCCACCTTGATCAATAAAGCTTTCATCTTATATTCGCAATATCCAGATTGCAATCTCAGTTTCTTGCTTGTTCTTCGTTTGCTCGCAGGAAATAGACCCTCGTGGTCAGGTTGATCGTGCTCCGGCGTGGTCAATAACCTCTCGGAGTTGGTTTAGCGATTGCTAAGGCGCGACGTCCTCGCACGCTCGTAGTCGGATTGTCAAAGTCGATTTCCACCAAAGCGATATCCATCATCTCATCGAAAGACGGGACACATTTGCCTCTATCAAGTGGTATCAGATTTCCAGGTTGCTCGGTGAGATTTTACAGTTTTTCGTAGTTTAGATCGAGTCTGTTCTTCATACCTATAGTCCACGAAAAAGCCACAAAAAAGTTAGGGTTAGTTCATCATATCCGAACCAATCTGAGCCTTTGCATAATCTTTTTAGGGTTTTGCTTTGTTGAATTTGCGGTTGCATCGTCGTGTCTAGTTGCTGGTCTTAGCGTCTAGTCTTTTAGAGTTTCGAGTTCTGGTCATAAGTTGTCACGCCGCCACCGCACCATCATCATCGCCCTACCACCTACCACCACCGCTCCGAATCCGTATACATATACCACCACCAATCCGTATCCATATATCACCACCAATCCATATCCATATACTAACACCGCTACCACCACCGCTGCCATATACCACCACCATATATCCACCACCAATCCGAGTTCCTTGCATATTAGGTTTGTTTTCAAGATCCATCTAATTTCCGAATCGTGTTTCCTTGCCCGAGTAGGTTTCGCAAAAAAAGAGTCCGGAAACCACCCTCCGTTTAGGCCCAAAATTTTCCAAAAACCCACTTGACAAAAAAAAATTCTGGCTATCCTATTTTTACGTGTTTCTAAGCATATTGAGACAGTCGCCGTTACAGAAAGATTTTTGACCCGTTTCCAGTTTTTGGGTCCGGGCTGTCGAAAAAAAATTGGTCGAAAAAATTTCGTGCCTATCCTGTTAGCTTGACTTGGGAAGAGTTTTGAGACACTCGCCATTATAGTGATTTTCGGGGAAAAAAAGGAGCGCACAAAAAAGAGAGAGCAAAAAAACAGTGAAAAAAATTCAGAGTGTACTTCTCCCTTGTTTCCGTGCAGCGTCGTGATTTTGTTAGTGTTCTAGGCTCGCGTCTCTAGCACAGTCTAGCCTAGGACCAGCACAGTACCGTCGTTGAGCATTTATTCAACTTTGCATCTCTGAATTGATTATTGTTGATCCTTTTTGCTACCATATTATAAGCCTTCCCAGCTCCACATACATCTACGTCGTGTGTTTGACTCTCCCTGGTAATCGCTCTATCCAAGCTTTGAGAGTTTTGACTACAACGGTTGCCGATCACCGCCTGCTGTTGGGTAAGAACTGGTAAGAATTTGAGTTTTGCTTGACGGATTTGTGACACCCCACCACCACCATATTCTAGTAGTTTGTAGGATCATATTCTTGTCGGTTTCTATTGCTGCTAACTATGGCAGGAACACAAGTCGACGAGATTGACTGGGAGAACATGACGAACAAGGAGCTTCATGATAAGTTTCATCAAATGATGGGTCAACAGGTGGAAGACGTGATGGCCAGCTTTGGAAAGGCAATGGAGAAGATGGATGACATTGAGAAGTCAATTGACACCAAGTTGGACGCCAAGTTTGATGAATTACTCAAACGCCTCCCACAACCAGTTCTACGCCGTTATACAGTAGGGCGAGCACAGCGTGTTCCTGTTGAGCCAGGACAAAATTCAGGTGCCGCTACTACTGCTGTTGGTGCTTTTGTAGCTCTTGCTGTTACTGCAGAGATGGAGGACTATTACGAGGATGAGGTTTATCAAAATGAGAACTACGTGCAGCCACCAGCACCACCACCAGCAGGTCGACCTCAGGTATATGTTCGTAACGGTAGGCCTGCACCACCACCTCAGGTACGTGATCATGACCATCTCCCTAAACTGAAATTGAATATTCCACCGTTTGAGGGTAGATATGTTCCTGATATATATCTTACTTGGGAGTTAGAAACTGAACAACGATTTACATGTTTACAATATCCTGAGGAGAGACGTGTTCCTGCTGCTGTTTGTGCTTTCACTAGCTTCGCATGTGTTTGGTGGTCTGAACATTGTAGATTATATCCTGTTCCAGCTACTTGGGCTGCTTTGAAAACTGCTATGCGTACTCGTTGGGTTCCACCATATTATCAACGTGAATTACTTCAAAAATTGGAGCACTTAAGACAAGGAAAAAAATTCTGTAGAAGAATATTATCAGGAATTACAGACTGGCATGATTAGATGTGGTATTGTTGAGGAGAATGAAGCTATGCTTGCACGTTTTATGGGTGGATTAAATAGAGAGATTCAGACCATTCTAGAGTATAAGGAGTATACTAATATCACTCGTTTATTCCATCTTGCTTGTAAAGCTGAACGTGAAGTGCAGGATCGACAAGCATTGGCGCGAACTAACTTTTCTGCAGGTCGACTTTCATCATGGACACCGCATGCATCCTCTACTTCCACTGTACCAGCACCTCCATCAGCTGCTACCTCCAGCCGTGATACAAGAAAGCAGGCACAACCACCACTATCTACCAAGAGCGCACCTGCCGGGCCTGCACAGAGCTCTTCTTCGTCCATGGCATCAACAGGGCACACAAGTGGTATTATTTGTCGTCGTTGTAAGGGAAGAGGACATTATGCGCGAGAATGCAAATCTCAGCGTGTGATGATTGCTACTGAGGATGGTGGGTATGAGTCTGCTAGTGACTATGATGAGGAGACTTTAGCCCTTATTACAAGTGAAGAACACGGTGGAGATGATTCTGATCATGAGACGCAATACATGGCTCCTGAAGATGCTGACAGGTATGAATGTTTAGTTGCTCAACGTGTTTTGAGCGTGCAGGTTACACAAGCTGAGCAAAATCAGAGGCATAATTTTTTCCATACAAAGGGAGTTGTGAAGGAACGTTCTGTGCGCGTCATCATAAAAGGAGGGAGCTGCAACAACTTGGCTAGCATGGAGATGGTGGAGAAGCTATCTCTCACCACAGACCAGATCCACATCCTTACTACATCCAATGGTTCAACAACAGCGGCAAGGTTAAGGTAACACGTACTGTTCGTGTGCATTTTAGTATCTCTACATATGCTAATTATGTTGATTGTGATGTGGTACCTATGCAAGCATATTCCTTATTACTTGGTCGACCATGGCAATTTGATAAAAATTCCGTACACCATGGTAGAAACAATCAGTATACTCTTGTTCATAAGGATAAAAATATTACATTGCTTCCTATGACTCCTGAGTCCATTTTGAAAGATGATATTAATAGAGCTAATAAAGCAAAACAGGAGAAAAATAAGAGTGAAAATCAGATTGTGGCAAAAGAATTTGAGCAACAAATGAAGCCTAATAGTAAACCATCTAGTGTTGCTTCTGAAATTAAATTGGAAAGTGCATGTTTACTTGCCACTAAATCTGATATTGATGAGCTAGATTTTAGCAAATCTGTTTGCTATGCTTTTGTGTGCAAAGAGGCATTATTTTCATTCGAGGACGTGCCTTCCTCTTTGCCTCTTGCTATCACTAACATTTTGTAGGAGTTCGCTGACGTCTTTCCACAAGACGTGCCACCGGGATTACCGCCTATTCGAGGGATTGAGCATCAGATTGACTTAATTCCCGGTGCTTCACTGGCAAACCGTGCGCCATACAGTACCAATCCAGAGGAGACGAAGGAGATTATGCGTCAAGTACAAGAGCTTCTCGACAAAGGTTATATACGCGAATCCCTTAGTACTTGTGTTGTTCCTATTATTCTAGTGCCGAAAAAGGATGGTGCATCGCGTATGTGTGTTGATTGTAGAGGCATTAATAATATTACTATTCATTATCGTCATCCTATTCCTAGGCTAGATGATATGCTTGATGAATTGAGTGGCTCTACAATATTCTCCAAAGTTGATTTGCGTAGTGGATACCATCAAATTTGTATGAAATTGGGGGATGAATGGAAAACAACATTTAAAACTAAGTTTGGATTATATGAGTGGTTAGTCATGCCTTTTGGGTTAACTAATGCACCTAGTACTTTAATGAGATTAATGAACGAAGTTTTACGTGCTTTCATTGGACGATTTGTGGTAGTTTACTTTGATGACATATTGATTTATATCAGATCTTTGGAGGAACATTTGGAACATTTACGTGCTGTTTTTATTGCTCTACGTGATGCACGTTTGTTTGGTAACCTTGGGAAGTGCACCTTTTGCACCGACCGAGTGTCTTTTCTTGGCTATGTTGTTACTCCACAGGGAATTGAAGTTGATAAAGCCAAGATTGAAGCTATTGAGAGTTGGCCGCAGCCCAAAACGGTCACACAAGTGAGGACTTCTCTTGGCCTCGCTGGATTCTATAGGCGTTTTGTGAGAGATTTCAGCACCATTGCTGCACCTCTCAATGAGCTTACAAAGAAGGATGTGCCTTTTGTTTGGGGTACCGCACAGGAAGAAGCCTTCACGGTGTTGAAAGATAAGTTGACACATGCTCCTTTACTCCAACTTCCTGATTTTAATAAGACTTTTGAGCTTGAATGTGATGCTAGCAGAATTGGATTAGGAGGTGTGTTATTACAAGATGGCAAACCTGTTGCATACTTTTCTGAAAAATTGAGTGGGCCTAGTCTAAATTATTCTACTTATGATAAAGAATTATATGCTCTTGTTCGGACTTTAGAAACATGGAAACATTATTTATGGCCCAAAGAATTTGTTATACATTCTGATCATGAATCTTTGAAACATATTAAAAGTCAAGCTAAACTGGATCGTAGACATGCTAAATGGGTTGAATTCATTGAGACTTTCCCTTATGTCATTAAACACAAGAAGGGTAAAGAAAATGTTATTGCTGATGCATTGTCTCGTCGCCATACTATGCTTTCACAAATTTACTTCAAAATATTTGGTTTGGACACCATCAAAGATCAATATGTGCATGATGCTGATTTTAAAGATGTATTGCAAATTTGTAAAGAAGGAACAACTTGGAACAAGTTCATCGTTAATGATGGATTTGTGTTATGTGCTAACAAGCTATGCATTCCAGCTAGCTCCGTTCATCTTTTGTTGTTGCAGGAGGCACATGGAGGAGGACTAATGGGACACTTTGGCGTGAAAAAGACGGAGGACGTACTTGCTACACATTTCTTTTGGCCAAAGATGAGACGGGATGTTGAGCGCTTTGTTGCTCGCTGCACTACATGTCAAAAAGCTAAGTCACGACTCAATCCTCATGGTTTATATATGCCTTTGCCTGCACCTAGTGTTCCTTGGGAGGATATATCTATGAATTTTGTTTTAGGTTTACCTCGAGCAAAGAAGGGGAGGGATAGCATATTTGTTGTCGTGGATAGATTCTCGAAAATGGCACACTTTATACCATGTCATAAAAGCGATGATGCTGTTAATGTTGCTGATTTGTTCTTCCGTGAAATTATTCGCTTGCATGTTGTGCCAAATACTATTGTTTCAGATCGTGATACCAAATTTCTTAGCCAGTTTTGGAGATGTTTATGGGCTAAGTTGGGGACTAAGATGCTTTTTTGTACTACTTGTCACCCCCAAACTGATGGACAAACTAAAGTAGTCAATAGAACATTGTCTACTATACTTAGGGATGTTTTGAAGAATAATAAGAAAATGTGGGAAGAATGCTTGCCTCATATTGAATTTGCTTATAATCGTTCATTGCATTCTACTACTAAGATGTGCCCTTTTGAAATTGTGTATGGTTTCCTACCTCGTGCACCTATTGATTCGTTGCATCTTCCATCTTCGGAGAAGGTTAATTTTGATGCTAAACAACGTGCTGAATTGATTTTAAAAATGCATGAGTTAACTAAGGAAAACATTGAGCGTATGAATGCTAAATATAAACTTGCTGGAGATAAAGGTAGAAAACATGTTGTGTTTGCACCTGGAGATCTTGTTTGGTTACATTTGCGTAAGGATAGATTTCCTGATTTGCGCAAATCAAAGCTAATGCCACGTGCTGATGGTCCTTTTAAGGTGTTAGAGAAAATAAATGATAATGCATATAAACTTGAGCTGCCTGCAGATTTTGGGGTTAGTCTCACTTTTAACATTGCAGATTTGAAGCCTTATTTGGGTGAGGAAGATGAGCTTCCGTTGAGGATGACTTCATTTCAAAAAGGGGAGGATGATGAGGACATCAATACCATTGTTACACCCATAGCCCCTGCTGCTATACATACTGGACCAATTACTAGAGCTCGCGCACGCCAATTAAATTACCAGGTACTTTTGTTTCTTGGTAATGATTCTAATGTTCATGAGAATATCATGCTGCCTAAATTGGATACATTTGTTTTGCTTACAAATGAAGGGCCTAGCTTGGAGAAGGATGAACATTGGACCAAGAGCAAGCATGGAGATGATGGCATGCACAAGGGGAACAAGAACATAGTTACCAGTGATGATTTCAGGACTTTGAAGCCACCATAATGGGTGCATGAAGCCTTGGACGAAATATACAAGATGCCACTTCATAAATTTCGTCCCGAGGCTATTCTAGGTCCTGCGTCACCTTATTATTGGGCCAGGCCCATGTAATTTCAAAATAGATAACTATAGGCTATTTTAGAGTCCGTATGTGTGGGGAAACAAGAGATAGGGTTGATTTCGGACCCCTCCACCAAGGGCCACGAAATTCCCCCCTCTTCCTCCATATATACAGCCCTTAGGGCACCGTTTAGACTTTGGGTTTTGTTTAGACTAAAGTCCGCCATAGCTGCAACTTCGCGTACTTCGTTTGTGTTCAACGACCAGACAAAGGCGTCACAGAACCCCACCTTGATCAATAAAGCTTTCATCTTATATTCGCAATATCCAGATTGCAATCTCAGTTTCTTGCTTGTTCTTCATTTGCTCGCAGGAAACAGACCCTCGTGGTTAGGTTGATCGTGCTCCGGCATGGTCAATAACCTCTCGGAGTTGGTTTAGCGATTGCTAAGGCGCGACGTCCTCGCACATTCGTAGTCGGATCGTCAAAGTCGATTTCCATTAAAGTGATATCCATCATCTCATCGAAAGACGGGACACCTTTGCCTCTATCAGTGACAGTATCCTTTTCACAATCAATCCTAGCATTAATTGTATTTAAGAAGGGTCTACCAAAAATAATGGGACAAAATTCATCTTGTGGGAACCAAGAACAAGAAAATCAGCAGGATATTTAACCTTCCCACACAAGACTTCAACATCTCTAACTACCCCAACTGGTTTAATGGTGTCTCTATTAGCAAGCTTAATAGTAACATCAATGTCTTCTCATTCAACAGGTGCAATGTCGTGCATAATTTCTTTATATAAATCATAGGGTATTGCACTAGCACTAGCACCCATATCACATAAGCCATGATAACAATGATCTCCTATTTTAACAGAAATAACAGGCATGCCTACAACAGGTCTATGTATCTTAGTGTCTGGTCTAGCAATATTAGCAGTCTCAACACAGAAATAAATAACATGCCCATCTAAATCATCATCCAAGAGATCTTTAACCATAGCAATACTAGGTTCAACTTTGATTTGCTCAGGAGGTGTATAAGTCCTAGTATTACTCTTACGAACAACAGTCGAAGTTTTAGCATGATCCTTTATCCTAACAGGAAAAGGAGGTTTAGGATCACTATAAGTGACAGTCTTTTCTTCAACTATAATAGGTGCAACTACTTTTACTTCAGTGGGAGGATTATACTTAAACTACTTTTCTTTAGGGAGATCAACGTCAGTAGCAAAAGATTCACAGAAAGAAGCTACTATCTTAGAGTCAAGTCCATACTTAGCGCTAAATCCACGAAAAGCATCGGTATCCATAAAAGATTTAACACAATCGAACTTAGGTGCCATACCTGACTCCTTACCATCGTCGGAACCCCAATCTTCAGAGTTGTGTTTAATTCTTTCCAATAAGTCCCATTTGAAATCAATAGTCTTCAGCATATAAGAACCAGCAGAGGAAGTATCGAGCAGGTTGCGATCATTGAGAGAAAGCCGAGCATAAAAATTTTGAATAATCATTTCTGTGGAGAGCTCATGATTGGAGCATGAATATAACATTGACTTAAGCCTCCCCCAAGCTTGAGTGATGCTTTCTCCTTCGCGAGGCCAGAAATTATATATGTAATTACGATCACGATGAACAAGATGCATAGGGTAGAACTTCTGGTGAAATTCCAACTTCAATCGTTTATAATTCCAAGATCTCGTATCATCACATAGCCTATACCATGACAATGAATCTCCCTTCAAAGATAAAGGGAAGACCTTCCTTTTGACAACATCATTGGGAATACCTGGAGGCTTAAATAATCCACAGACTTCATCCACAAAGATAAGGTGTAAATCGGGATGCAATGTTCCATCTCCTGCAAATGGATTAGCTAGTAGTTTCTCTATCATACCTGACGGAATCTCAAAGTAAATATTTTCAAAAAGTTCAGTAGGTTGAGGAGCAACTCTTTGCTCTTCTGGTCAGGGTGATGACACCTCGAACAAGCCCCTCAAAGGATTAGTTTCCATAGTGACAAGTAACAGAAAATTTCAGCACACTATATAAATGTTTCCTTACCAAGTTCCACTCACCAAAAGCGCTAATCCCTGGCAATGGCACCAGAAAAGAGTCTTGATGACCCACAAGTGTAGGGGATCTATCGTAGTCCTTTCGATAAGTAAGAGTGTCGAACCCAACGAGGAGCAGAAGGAAATGATAAGCGGTTTTCAGTAAGGTTTTCTCTACAAGCACTGAAATTGTTGGTAATAGATAGTTTTGTGATAAGATAAATTGTAACGAGTAACAAGCAATGAAAGTAAATAAAGTGCAGCAAGGTGGCCCAATCCTTTTGTAGCAAAGGATAAGCCTGGACCATTTCTTATAATGAGAAAAGAGCTCCCGAGGACACATGTGAATTATCGTCAAGCTAGTTTTCATCACGTTCATATGATTCGCGTTCGATACTTTGATAATTTGATATGTGGGTGGACCGGTGCTTGGGTACTGCCCTTACTTGGACAAGCATCCCACTTATGATTAACCCCTCTTGCAAGCGTCCGCAACTACAAAAGAAGTATTAAGGTAACCCTAACCACAGCATTAAACATATGGACCCAAATCAGCCCCTAACGAAGCAACGCATAAACTAGGGTTTAAGCTTCTGTCACTCTAGCAAACCATCATCTACTTATTACTTCCCAATGCCTTCCTCTAGGCCCAAATAATGGTGAAGTGTCATGTAGTCGACGTTCACATAACACCACTAGAGGAAAGACATCATACATCTCATCAAAATATCGAACGAATACCAAATTCACATGACTATTAATAGCAAGACTTCACCCATGTCCTCAGGAACAAACGTAACTACTCACAAAGCATATTCATGTTCATAATCAGAGGGGTAATAATATGCATGAAGGATCTGAATATATGATCTTCCACCAAGTAAACCAATTAGCATCAATACAAGGAGTAATCAACACTACTAGCAACCCACAGGTACCAATTTGTGGTTTGGATACAAGATTGGATAAAAGAGATGAACTAGGGTTTTGAGAGGAGATGATTCTGGTGAAGATGTTGATGGAGATTGACCCCCTCCCGATGAGAGGATCTTGGTGATGACGATGGTGATGATTTCCCCCTCCCGGAGGGAAGTGTCCCCAACAGAACAGCTCTGCCGGAGCTCTAGATTGGTTCCGCCAAGGTTCCGCCTCGTGGCGGCGGAGTTTAATCCCATAAGCTTGCCCACGATTTTTTCCATTGTAAAAGCCTTCATATAGCAGAAGATGGATAGCGGAGGGCCACCAGGGGGCCCAGGAGACAGGGGGCACGCTTAGTAGGGGTGGGCGCGCCCCCCACCCTCCTGGCCAGGGTGTGGGCCCCCTGAGGTGTTTCTTCCGCTCAATAATTCTCGTTAATTCCAAAAATAAGTTTCGTGGAGTTTCAGGATTTTTGGAGCAGTGCAGAATAGGTTTCCAATGTTTGCTCCTTTTCCAGCCAGAATTCCAGCTGCCGGCATTCCCCCTCTTCATGGTAAACCTTGTAAAATAAGAGAGAATAGCCATAAGTATTGAGATATAAGGAGTAATAACAGCCCATAATGCAATAAATATTGATATAAAAGCATGATGCAAAATGGACGTTGTCGGTGTCAAAACCGGCGGATCTCGGGTAGGGGGTCCCGATCTGTGCGTCAAGGCTGATGGTAACAGGAAGCAAGGGACACAGATGTTTACCCAGGTTCGGGCCCTCTCAATGGAGGTAAAACCCTACTTCCTTCTTGATTAATATTGATGATATGGGTACTACAAAAGTAGATCTACCACGAGATCGTAGAGGCTAAACCCTAAGAGCTAGCCTATGATGGTATGATTGTAATTGTGATCGGCCTTCTAAGGACCAACCTCTTCGGTTTATATAGACACCGGAGAGGGCTAGGGTTTACATGGAGTCGGTTGTAAGGAAGGAAATATAATATCCGGATTGCCAAGCTTGCCTTCCATGCAAAGGAGAGTCCCATCCGGACACGGGCCGAAGTCTTGAGTCTTGTATCTTCATGCTTCAATAGTCCAGACGTTGTACACAGTTCGGCTGTCCGGATACCCCCGAATCCAGGACTCCCTCAGTAGCCCCTGAACCAGGCTTCAATGACGATGAGTCCGGCGCGCAGTATTGTCTTCGGCATTGCAAGGCGGGTTCCTTCTCCGAATACTCCAAAGTACCTGTTACGACAAATAGTGTCCGGCCTCCAATCAATGTTGTGCTCCTCGGCTTCAGCGCCTCAGTAATGACCATCTCCATGTGTCGAGTGAATGCGAGGAGTCAAGGCATTTTGCATTTTCCACCCTCGATCCTCCGGGCCAACCGTCTATTTGAAGGGATAGGGATTCTCAGATCCAAACCTCACTCTCCTCCCTCGAGCTAGCATCCTGGAGCGCTCCGGGAAAAACCATTCCAACATGGCCGGCCGTCGCAGCTCTTCTGCTTGCCCTCCTCGCTCTAGGTCGGGGGATTGGGGAGAGTGCTCAGTTCCTCATAGCTGTTTGGTAAAGTTACAAACCCAAGGGTTTCTCCCACCGGCGTTCATGGTCCCCGTTCGGGCTGGAATAGCCGCTTATGACGGAGGGGAACAAGCTGAGGGATCTCCTAACCCATCTCCGGAGGAGCGGATATGCCTCATCCCGCATCTGTTGAGGGGCGTCGGGTTTCCAATCCACCTGTTTCTTCGTGGGCTCCTGGAGTTCTACGGCCTCTAGTTACACAATCTTACCCGTGCCTCTATTCTGCACATAGCGGGGTATGTCGCCCTTTGCGAGCTGTTTTTAGGCTGCGAACCACACTTCGGATTATGGAGGAAGCTGTTCTGCCTTGTCCCCCGCACCCAGGGAGAATCCCTATGTCAAGTGGGCGGGGCCGAAGTATGGCGCATCATCGAGACCGGATATCTGTCCGGCACTCCTGAGAAGGCACCAGAAAACTGGCCTTTAGAGTGGTTCTATATAGACGACGTTCCCCTTCCGGATCCAGTCCGGACAGGTCTCCCCAAGTTCAGCAACGCCCCGCCGAGGGCACGCTTAAGCTGGCGCCCCCGGAGCCCTCAAGAAGAGGACACAAGGGAAATATGCCTCCTGATGAACAGGATAAAGTTGCTGGCCAAATCCGGACTGATGATAGTTGAGGTCATGGCGATATGCGTAAGGCGAGGAGTGCAACCGCTCCAATATCGGGGGAAGCCCATGTTGCATTTCAACGGGGAAGACGATGCCACCCGCTGCGGTCGTAAGGGTCCGGACTCCGCTGCCGCTTTGGCAAAGATATTGTCCGATTTGTACAAGGGGGAAGAGGAGGAATTCCTTCGCATAAAAATGCGGGATAGATTCTCCATGTACAACCCCCCAGAGTGGGTAAGTTGCCATCCTTTTCCCTGCTTCACTTACTCTAGCATTCTTCTGCTAAGATGACTTGCATCAATGCTTCTGAGCAGGAACTGAGGAGGGCTGTAGAAGGAATCTTCAGCCCCTCCCCGCAACCAGAGGACCCTGGAAGGGCCCTAGATCCGGGACTCAAAGTAGATCCGGATATTACTGTGGAGCTTGTCAACGGGGTATTTTATCAAGCGAGCTGGGATGGCACCCTGGTGGCCATTATGGCCGACTACCCTGGACTGCTCCCCGCGTCGCGTGTAAGCCGAGCTAAAAAAACCTATCCTCCGAAGAGGACTCCCCTGAGGTACTATAATTTACCCTTTAGGCGTCGTTCTATTTGCAGAAACGACGGCCGGAGCGAGGGGCCGAGCCCCTAGGGACTCGTCAACCATGGGCGTCCGGATCGGGCAGGCTCAAGAGGAAGGCGGTGAGGGTTGACACACCACTACAGAGGTAAAGTAATAACCTATCCTGTAATTATAGAATTTGAAATATGACAGCGCCCTTTGTGTCTGGCAGGAAGAGGAATAACCGGACTATGTCCGGAGACCCCACCAATCATGCCTCCACAAGCCGGGTTCTAGAACCAGCTTCGGGGGCGGAGGCGGACACGGGGCCAGCACCGCAAAGCTCCCCGACGGAGGATGCAGATATGTGTTCGGCCACAAACTCCGAAGTGGAGAGCGCCATGAAGCACCGACGCCGGAGGGCCGTGCTCTGGAACAACATCTTTTCCGAAGAGGCTTTTAATGCCTTCAATTCAGCGGACGCATACATCCGAGCTGCTCGAGGCGGGCTGGCCCAGGCGACGAACCAGTACACCAAAGATATACGGGTAAGAAATTTTGACAAGTATATATAGCAGTAGCCCCTGTTACTTGAAATAGTTGGGACAACTGTTTGAAGGATCAATTTATGTACAGGTCCTCGTGGACAAGAATGAACAATTGGCTCGGGAGCTGGAGGCATGTAAGGCCCAGCTGACTGATGTGGTAGCCAAGTTAGAGGGATCCTGAAAGGCCCCCTCTGGTAATATTTGTCTCCATTATACGCAGATGTACTAGTTAGAAAATGGCTGGTGCAGTTAGTCTAACAGAAAATTCTGCAGACAATCCCGGGGTGAGTCCAGAAGGCGTAATGAGTGACGACTCGCATCTCCAACAGCAGCTAAAGGCTGGCGAGCGCATCCTTACGCAGGTGACGCAAGAGAAGAACAAGCTACAAGATGCCAATATTCGTCTGGATGTGGAATTAAAGGACATCCGCGCCCAACTGGTGGACTCCATGAAGGAGAACAAAAGGCTTCGACGCGACATTTATGGTTAGAGCTCAAGTAAACTGTGTGATAGTTCGGCGAGGAAGTTTTTTGAAATTTTTTGTGCTTGCACGAATGTTAACGGGTCGCCCTGAGGAGGAGATGCCCTCATCTGCAGGTGATTTGCTGCAAGAACTTTTGTAGATGCACGTGCGTGCTCGGCAGGTGATGCACGGTGTTGCTTAGGCCTTGTTGCCATCAAGCCTCCTGCCGAATGGCATGGGGGAGCTTGCGGACCTGCTTCAAGGAGCCCGGCGGCGCTTCCGTTTGTGCAAGATATCAGCATGCCGGCAAGGAGCAAGAGCAGCCTGGGTGAGGGAGTCCTGGAGTAGGGGGTGTCCGGATAGCCGAACTATCATCATCGGCTGGACTCCAACACTATGAAGATACAAGATTGAAGACTTCGTCCCGTGTCCGGATGGGACTTTCCTTGGCATGGAAGGCAAGCTTGGCGATACGGATATATAGATCTCCTACCATTGTAACTGACTCTGTGTAACCCTAGCCATCTCTGGTGTCTATATAAACCGGAGGATTTTAGTCCATAGGACAGAACAACAATCATACCATAGGCTAGCTTCTAGGGTTTAGCCTCCTTGATCTCGTGGTAGATCCACTCTTGTACTACCCATATCATCAATATCAATCAAGCAGGAGTAGGGTTTTACCTCCATCGAGAGGGCCCGAACCTGGGTAAAAACATCGTGTCCCTTGTCTCCTATTACCATCCGCCTAGACGCACAGTTCGGGACCCCCTACCCGAGATCCGTCGGCTTTGACACTGACATTGGTGCTTTCATTGAGAGTTCCTCTGTGTCGTCACCGATAGGCTCGATGGCTCCTTCGATCGTCAACAACAACGACGCAGTCCAGGGTGAGACTTTTCTCCCCGGACAGATCTTCGTATTCAGCGGCTTTGCACTGCGGGCCAATTCGCTTGGCCATCTCGAGTAGATCGAAAGCTACGCCCCTGGCCGTCAGGTCAGATTTGGAAGTCTGAACTTCACGGTTGACATCCGCGGAGACTTGATCTTCGATGGATTCGAGCCACCGCCGAGCGCGTCGCACTGTCATGATGGGCATGATTTAGCTTTGCAGCCAGACAGTGCCCTGGAGGCCGCACATGAGTCTGCTCCGACCCTTAATTCGTTGCCGGCTGCGCAGATCGAGGACAGGTGGCTAGACACCGCCTCGGGGGCTGCAACCTCTACGGCGATGGAGCCAAATACTGACCTTGTCCCTTGTGAAGCTTGTGACTCCGAGGTGCCGGACTCCTCGCCGGACTCTGAACCCCTCACGCCCCTACAAATTGAATCCGGTTGGGTGCCGATCATGGAGTTCACCGCTGCGGACATCTTTCAACACTCACCTTTCAGCAACATCCTGAATTCGCTAAAGTATCTCTCGTTGTCAGGAGAGCCCTGGCCGAACTGCGGTCAGGATGGTTGGGATGCGGACGACAAAGAAATTCAAAGCCCACCCACCACCCACTTAGTAGCCACTGTCGACGATCTAACTGACATGCTAGACTTCGACTCCGATGACATCGACGGTATGGACGACGATGCCGGAGACGACCAAGAACCAGCGCCTACTGGGCACTGGAAAGCCACCTCGTCATATGACATATACATGGTGGATATCCCAAAGGATGGGAATGGCGAGGGAACAGCGGAGGAAGACCCCTCCAAGAAACAGCCTAAGCGCCGACGTCAGCGGCGCCGCTCTAAATCCCGCCACAGCAAGAATGGAGATTCCGGCACCGAAGATAATAACACCCCAGACAGTGCCGAAGACAACCCCCTCCAGCAAGATTCAGCACAGGAGGATGGAGAAGCCAGCCCTCATGAGAGAGCGGCAGACGAAGAGGTAGAGGATGATAATTACATGCCTCCCTCTGGAGATGAGGCAAGCCTCGACGACGACGAATTTGTCGTACCTGAGGATCCCGTCGAACAAGAGTGTTTTAAATGCAGGCTTATGGCCACGGCAAGCAGCCTCAAGAAAAAGCAAGAATAGCTTAGAGCTGATCAAGATCTGCTAGCCGACAGATGGACTGAAGTCCTTGCGGCCGAAGAGCATGAACTCGAATGCCCCTCCAAAAGCTACCCCAAATGCAAGATGCTCCCCCGATTAGAGGAGGAGGCATATAAACCTGCATCACCAGCGCACAATACGGCTGACCGACCACCCCGTGGCCGCGACAGAGAGGCCTCTAGGCCCTCCACTAAAACCGTACCCCGGCATCGCTCGAAAAGCACAAAGCCACTGGGGAACGCTCCGGACTTGCGAGTTGTATTGGAGGATAAGGCAAGACAATCAAGATCGATCTACGGATCGCGTGGGCGCCCCATGATACGCGACGACAACCGTCACGCCGGACACAGCAAGTCCGGCCGGGCCGAACGCAGTAGACAAAGCTCGTTTGAGCTACGTCGTGATAAAGCCCAATACAGAGGCGCCGCACACCCACTATGCTTCACAGATGAAGTAATGGATCATCAAATCCCCGAAGGGTTTAAACCCGTGAATATTGAATCCTATGATGGCACAACAGACCCCGCGGTTTGGATCGAAGACTATCTCCTTCATATCCACATGGACCACGGTGATGATCTTCACGCCATCACATACCTCCCACTCAAGCTTAAAGGACCAGCTCGGCATTGGCTTAACAGCTTGCCAGCAGAATCAATTGGGTGTTGGGAGGACCTGGAAGCCGCATTCCTTGATAACTTCCAGGGCACGTATGTGCGACCACCAGACGCTGATGACCTAAGCCATATAATTCAGCAGCCAGACAAATCGGCCAGACAATTCTGGACACGGTTCTTAACTAAGAAAAATCAAATCGTCGACTGTCCGGATGCGGAGGCCCTCGCGGCCTTCAAACATAACATCCGCGACGAGTGGCTTGCCCGGCACCTGGGACAGGAAAAGCCGAAATCCATGGCAGCCCTCACATCACTCATGACCCGCTTCTGCGCGGAAGAGGACAGCTGGCTAGCCCGCAGCAACAACCTCAGCAAAAATTCTGGCAGTCCGGATACCAAGGACCGCAACGGCAGGTTGCGTCGCAACAAGCACAAACGCCGCATTAACAGCGACAATACTGAGGATACGGCAGTCAATGCCGGATTTAGAGGCTCCAAACCCGGTCAGCGGAAAAATCCATTCAAAAGAACTACTCCGGGTCCGTCCAATTTGGACCGAATACTCGACCGCTCGTGCCAGATACACGGCACCCCCGAAAAGCCAGCTAATCACACCAACAGGGACTGTTGGGTATTCAAGTAGGCATGCAAGCTAATTGCCGAAAACAATGACAAGGGGCTGCATAGCGATGACGAGGAAGAGAACCGACCGCCAAACAATAGAGGACCGAAGGGTTTCCCCCCACAAGTGCGGATGTTGAACATGATATACGCAACCCACATACCCAAGAGGAAGCAGAAGCGTGCACTCAGGGACGTATACGCGATGGAGCCAGTCGCCCCGAAGTTCAACCCATGGTCCTCCTGCCCGATCACTTTTGATCGAAGGGACCACCCCACCAGCATCCACCATGACGGATTCGCCGCATTGGTTTTAGACCCAATCGTCGATGGATTTCACCTCACCAGAGTCCTGATGGATGGCGGCAGCAGCCTGGACCTGCTTTATCAGGATACAGTGCGCAAGATGGGCATAGACCCCTCAAGGATTAAACCCACAAAGACGACCTTCAAAGGCGTCATACCAGGTGTAGAGGCCAATTGTACAGGCTCAGTTACACTGGAAGTAGTCTTCGGATCCCCGGATAACTTCCGAAGCGAGGAGTTAATCTTCGATATAGTTCCGTTCCGCAGCGGCTATCATGCTCTGTTCGGACGGACCGCGTTTGCAAAGTTCAACGCGGTGCCGCAGTACGCATACCTCAAGCTCAAAATGCCAGGCCCTCGAGGAGTCATCACGGTCAACGGAAACACTGAACGCTCCCTCCGAACGGAGGAACACACAGCGGCTCTCACGGCAGAAGTACAGAGCAGCCTCTTAAGGCAATTCTCGAGTTCGGCCGTTAAGCGGCCGGACACTGCTAAATGCGCCCGTAGTAACCTACAACAAGACCACCTGGCACGTCCCGAGCACGCGTAGCAGTGCGGCCCCAACCCCAGCGCTTGCAAAATATCAAGACCGGTACTTCGCGTACATCATTATGCTCTAGAGATACCGTGGGCATAGGGGGAGGGGCACGACCACGACAGGCCCAGAATGCGGCTTAACCACACCAGGGGCTCCCAAGTGTGTCATCCTTTTTTTTTCCTTTTTCTTTTTCTTTCTTATCCACAGGACTCCGTTCACCAGAGGCCCTGTCCGGCAGTAGACCTGCAGAACTCACGATGCAACAGCCAGGGAAGGAGAAAGGCTACGACGAGTATCCAGGTGGTCTCCATTACGAGCATTAAATCTATTTTATACACCATTCTGCAGCCTACCCCTGGAGGGGGACATGTTTAATAGTCCCATCCCTTGCTTACCGCACTATTTGTATCGTTCTGCATTCATGGCAGTATTTCTTGAATAAACAATGCATCGCTTTTTTGCTTATAATTGCATTCCTTTCTTATACATATGTTCATTTATGACATGTTGCATCCGTACACTTTGGTACGGCTAAATACACTAGGGGCTTATGTTCCCCACATTATGGTGTGATAAGTCCGAACACTTTCACAAGTGCGGCACCCCGAACTTATAGCATTATATGCATCGGCTCCGAATCATGTCTTGGGTCAATAGTTGGGTTTGCCCGGCTCCCATGTTTTGGTACCTTATGTTCCGTTATATCGGCTAAGGTAGCGCTGGGAGAACCACTGCGATTGTGCCCCAGTTGAGCTGGGCAAGCACCTCAGTGGAGAAAGCTAAAACTGACCGTCATGATGAGGCGAGAGCTGGTCGCTGTTCGAGAGGTTTTTTCGAGTCCCTAAAGACTTATGCCACTTAGAGTGAGGAACCAGCTTCGTCCGGCCCAGGCGCAGATAGCGCCCCGAACTCGGTCTTCCGAACACTAGGGGCTTCGCCGAAATTTAAAATTATAGAATTCTATGGCTAAGTGAGAGTGTTCAAGCACTATAAGTCCAGTTGCCTTGTTCGTTGCATTGAGCGCCTCCCTAGATGGACCCAAAAATGGGAACAAGAGCACTCAAGTTTATCCCGAACACCCCAGCACTCGTGGCATGGGGGCTGAAGCCGACGACTTGCCATCTCTCAGATTTAATAAACGGCCGCACAGAAGGTAATATTTTAAATTAACAAGCGTTGCTTAGCGCATATGAACAAAGTTTTCAGTGCACAGGATAACAAAATGCGAGTCTACTCAAATATTACATCTTTGGAGCACTCACCCGCAATAATGCGGGCACCCTTCAGGACACCCTTATAACACATCTCGGGCGTGCGATACTCCTTGCCCGGCGGTGGCGCGTCCGTCACAAGCTACTCAGCGTCCATCTTGCCCAGTGCACCTTAGCACGGGCAAGGGCCCGACGGGCACCTTCAATGCAGCCGGAGTGCTTGATGACTTCAACCCATGGACAAGCATCCACCAGCCGCCGCACCAGGCCGAAGTAGCTCCCAGGCATGGCCTCCTTGGGCCACAGCCGAACTATGAGGCCCTTCATGGCCTGTTCGGCCACCTTGTGGAGCTCGACCAGCTGCTTCAGCTGGTCGCTAAGGGGCACCGGATGTCCGGCCTCAGCATACTGAGACCAGAAGACCTTCTCCGTCGAGCTCCCCTCCTCGGCCCTGTAGAAAGCGGCAGCATCGGACACGCTGCGGGGCAGATATGCGAACGCTCCTGGAGAGCTCCGAATTCGGGTAAGTAATAGGTAATTCACATTCACATGCTTGCTTTGCATGAAAAATGCCTTACCCGCCGCTATTTTCTTCAACGCCTCAATTTCCTGGAGGGCCTTGTGGGCTTCGGCCTTAGCAGCTTGGCACTCTCAAGAGCTGATGCAAGCTCGGACTCTCGAGTCTTTGAGTCGCGCTCCAAACTCTCATGTTTTTGCACAAGAGCCTGGAGCTCTTGCTGTACCTCCGCCACCCGCGCCTCCTGCTTCTCCCGCCCAGCACGCTCCGCGGCCGCATTACATTCGGCCACGGACACCGCCTCCTTCAGGGTCGCCACCTCATTTGTGGCCCCTGGAGTACCCACGTTATCCTTGTCATTTCTCTTGCAACCAAATCCTTTTCTGTAAGGTACAACTTTAATAAGGTGTTACTCACCTTCCTTGTCCTCGAGCTGCTTCTTGGCACGGCCGAGCTCGCTCTCGGACTACTCGAGGCTTTGCTTCAAAGCATTGACCTCTGCAGTCAGTGCGGTAGAGGTCAGCAGCGCAGCCTGCAATCCCATATTGACATATTTTTTAAGACTCCTGCGTATATCTTTTTAGATCCTCAGTCCGGCTTTTCTTTCCGAACACCGAACCGAGCATCAGGGGCTACTGTCTATGCGGTACTATTTTACATATATTAAAATTCTTACCTCAAAGCCTGTTAGAAGGCTGCTGCAGGCCTCGGTCAGCCCGCTTTTGGCGAGCTGAACCTTCTGAATCACCGCACTCATGACAGGGTGGTGTTCCTCTTCGATGGAAGCGCCGTTGAGCACCTCCAGCAAGTTATCCGGCGCCTCCGGTTGGACGGAGGCCGCTAGCATCACAGTCTTGCCCTTCTTACGAAGCGGCCGCTCGCCGGACTCCGGAACCACTGCAGGTTCCGGTGCGGAGTCCGGTACGAAGTCCGGGAGGTTGCCCTTTGGCACCTCTGGGGCCTCCTCCTCCAGGTGGGTCCCTCTCTGGCATACCACCTCGGCATCGTCGGTGTCACGGGGGGTGGAGGCGGTCGGAAGTGAAGTACTATCCACATCCGACGTACCCAAGGACCCGCTCGACGAAGCGGGAAGATCGTCCTTGGGCGGACTGCAGGGTTGTATGCGGCATTAGAAAGACACCATGTGGCGAAAAGAAAAATCATGAAGTTATTCGGGAGTCTGGATACTTACGATCTCGCCAGGGGCTTGGCCCTTGAGGGCCACTCCTCGTCGCCGTCGCCGATGTTGGCGGAACAGTCCGGGGGAAGCGTCCTTCCCTTCTTGGACCCTTCGGCCTCCCTCGTTGGGGAGGCCTTCCTCTTCTTCTCTCCCCCCGCTGGGGGAGAGGCCTCTTTCTTCTCCTCCTCGTCCTCATGGGAGGAGTCTACCTCGGAGTCATCGGACGATGAATCCGATACCACCTCACGCCGGGAACTCCTTCGGGTTCCCGTGGCCTTCTTCTTGGCCTTCTTCTCTGGCACTACGTAAAGTGCCGGGACCAGCAGCCCTATCAAACGGGCATCCACTGGGTCTTCTGGAAGGGGAGCCGGATAGTTAACCTGTCCGGACGTCGCCTGCCAGGCCTGTTAAATGTATTGGGAGTTTAGATCCCGCATAAAGTCAAAACATGAAAAGCAAGTGTCCCATAAAAGATAACATGGCTTACCTCGCCAGCCAGACGCTGCGAGCTGAATCCGCGATCTTCGGTAGCAGATGCAGGAGCTTCGGCGCCCTTGAACAGCACCCTCTAGGCATCTTCGTACGTAGTGTCGAAGAGCCCGCTCAAGGTCCGGTGCTGTGCCGGATCAAACTCCCACAAATTGAAGTCCCATTGTTGGCAGGGGAGAATCCGGCGGACGAGCATGACCTGGATCATGTTGACAAGCTTGAGCTTCTTGTTCACCAGGGTTTGGAGACAGGACTGGAGTCCGGTCAGCTCTTCCAAACTACCCCATAGCAGGCCCTTCTCTTTCCAGGAGGTGAACCGCATGGGGATGCTAGATCTGAATTCGGGGACCGCTGCCCATTTAGGGTCATGCGGCTCGGTGATGTAGAACCACCCCGATTGCCACCCTTTGATGGTTTCCACGAAGGCACCCTCGAGCCAAGTGACGTTGGGCATTTTGCCCACCATGGCGCCTCCACACTCCGTTTGGCTGCCCTTCACAACCCTCAGCTTGACATTGAAGGTCTTTAGCCACAAGCCGAAGTGGGGCTGGATGCAGAGGAAAGCCTCGCACACGACGATAAACGCCGAGATATTGAGGATGAAATTCGGGGCCAGATCGTGGAAATCCAGGCCGTAGTAGAACATGAGCCCCCGGACAAAGGGGTGGAGTGGGAAGCCCAGTCCGCAGAGGAAATGGGGAAGGAATACCACCCTCTCATGGGGCCCGGGGGTGGGGATGAGCTGCCCCTCGTCGGGGAGCCGGTGCGCGATGTCGCTGGACAGATATCCGGCGCTACGCAGCTTCTTGATGTGCCCCTATGTAACGGAGGAGGCCATCCACTTGCCTCCCGCTCCGGACATGGCTGGAGAAGGTCGAGGTGAGATGTGCGGACTTGGGCGCTGGAGCTCGAGTGCGCGGAGATGGATAAGCAAAGGAGGAAGAAGGCGTAGGTAAAAAAGGTGGATCCTTATCGCCTTATATATGGGCGGATGAAACTATGCGTCCCCACCGGCCTGGTAAAACTCGCTTATCTCCCAAGCGCCGCAATCAGTGGCGCGGTTGGGTTACCCACGTCCGTATTGATGGGAATCCCGGAATAAGGGGAACACGATCTCTGCTTTGACAAGACGTGCCAAGGAAACCGCTTCGCTAAACGCGCTGAGGTGGTATAATAAAAACGATTCGAGTAAAGGCTTGGTTGTGGTGTGACGTCACGCCACAAAATACTTCAGCAGATTAAACTTGTGTAAATATTATTCTCTCTACGGTGGTATGTGGAATTTATTTTACAGAGCCGGACAACATCCCGGTGTTCACAATCTTCTATGAATTATTCGAAGGAGGAACCCGCCTTGCAATGCCGAAGACAATATGCGCGCCGGACTCGTCATCATTGAAGCCTGGTTCAGGGGCTACTGAGGGAGTCCTGGACTAGGGGGTGTCCGGATAGCCGAACTATCATCATCAGCAACACTCCAAGACTATGAAGATACAAGATTGAAGACTTCATCCCGTGTCCGGATGGGACTTTCCTTGGTGTGGAAGGCAAGCTTGGTGATACGGATATATAGATCTCCTACCATTGTAACCGACTATGTGTAACCCTAGCCCTCTCCGGTGTCTATATAACCCGGAGGGTTTTAGTCCATAGGACAGAACAACAATCATACCATAGGCTAGCTTCTAGGGTTTAGCCTCCTTGACCTCGTGGTAGATCCACTCTTGTACTACCCATATCATCAATATCAATCAAGCAGTAGTAGGGTTTTACCTCCATCGAGAGGGCCCGAACCTGGGTAAAAACATCGTGTCCCTTGTCTCCTGTTACCATCTGCCTAGACGCATAGTTTGGGACCCCCTACCCGAGATCCGCCGGTTTTGACACCGACACTGGGCAATGGTGAAGACGCGCTACACAAAGCTGGACCCGAACCATATGGCCGAAGTAGGACCGGCGGGGCCTGATGGGCAAGAAATTCCTACGAGTCTAGTATATAACCAGGTAGCGTTAGCCGCTAAGTATTCTCAACAGGATAGTAGGCTAGATAGCCTGTTAGATGGTATAGAGGAGCAATATAGTCAGTCTCAGTGACTGTGTAATTTAATTGGCATAAGTAGCCCCTAGCCGGATTGAAATCATTTGTCATGGCGGACCTTTTCGCTTCAGCCCCCGGATCCTATAGTCCAGGGTGTGTCCGAATACCCGCTCGGTTATACAAAAACCGAGGTATGCGTGGAGACCAGGCGTAGGGGTCATAAGTGCTTGAACAGACAAGTACCCAACTAGTTATGTTATACTGCATGGATAGCAAGAAACATCTTCCAGGGAGAATAGTTCCATTAGGGGTTCCTTTCCCTGGGTATGCATGTGTCGATGCACATGTCCGGACTACGAGCGATGGCGCAGGATACAAAGCTTATGGGTTTTTTTGTTGTAACCAACGAATACATCCTTTGTTCACCGATCGAATATTCTCTTAAGGAAACTAGCTTTTGGCTTCACCCAGTCTGAGGTACACATCCGGCTTAACCGGCAGTAACAATCGCAGAGGTGCTCCCCTTATGCCCTAGCCGAATTAACGGGAACGTAGGGCATAAACACAAGAGCCAGGCAACCCAGCTTGGTGACATCTTAAGTCATATCGATGCATATAATTGTGAAGAAAAGGCACATATGGAAAAGGAACACATATGCGATGGGCAAAAGGCCATTTAAAGTAATGATGTCTAGCTTCCGAATAGGAAGCCCCCAGGTACAGCTTACACACATAGTATGGCCGGAATGGTCCGGAAGTCCGCACTGTATTAAATACTTTGTGTGAAGAGAAAAAGGGTCGAGAAAGGAGAGAAAAGGGGTGGACCATAATTAAAAAGGAGGGGTAAGAAGATGAACACTGAGTTCGGCGTTAGGCGTAGAATCTCCGGAGTCTGGTCGCGTTCCATGGGTTTGGCTCGAGTTTGTTATCGGATGCATTACGTAGACGGTACGCTCCTCCGGTAAGAACTTTGTCAATGACGAAGGGACCTTCCCACTTGGGTTTGAGTTTGTCCTTCTTCTCCGGTAGGCGTAGAACGAGCTCGCAAATATTGTAAGTTTTGGCCTGCACTTCTCTGCTTTGACATCATCGAGCCTGCTGCTGATAGAATGCGGAACGGGCTTTTGCAACATCGTGCTCCTCGTCCAGGGCATCCAAGTTATCCTACCGATCTAACTCGGCTTCCTTCTCTTCGTACATGCGTACGCGTGGCGAATCATGTATTATGTCGCAAGGTAGTACTGCTTCCGCACCGTACACCATAAAAAATGGTGTATATCCGATGGTTCGATTCGGTGTGGTCCGCAGCCCCAAGAGTATGGAGTCGAGCTCCTCTACCCAGTGCATATCAGATTCTGTTAAAGATCGCACTAGTCTGGGTTTTATGCCGCTCATGATGAGATCATTTGCCCGTTCGACCTGGCCATTTGTTTGGGGGTGGTAGACGGAAGCGTAGTCTAGCTTAATGCCCATTTTGCCGCACCAAGTTTTCACTTCATCGGCTGTGAAATTTGAGCCATTATCAGTGATGATGCTATGGGGGACACCATACCGGTGTACGACCCCGGATATGAAGTCTATTACTGGTCCAGATTTGGCCGTTTTAACTGGGTTGGCTTCGATCCATTTGGTGAATTTGTCCACCATGACCAATAAGTATTTTTTCTTATGGCTTCCCCCTTTAAGAGGTCTGACCATATCCAGCCCCCAGACCGCGAAGGGCCAAGTTATGGGGATTGTTTGGAGAGCGGTAGGGGGCATATGACTCTGATTGGCGAAGAGCTGGCAGCCGACACAATGTTGGACAAGGTCCTGTGCGTCTGCTCGGGCCGTCGGCCAATAGAAGCCTGTACAGATGGCTTTGCTGACTAGCGCTCGAGCTACAGTGTGGTGTCCGCCCAGTCCAGCATGGATTTCAGCCAGGAGTTGCCGCCCTTCCTCTTCGGAGATGCACCTTTGGAGCACTCCGGTCGCGCTTTTCTTGTAGAGTTCCCCTTCGTGGACTTTGTAAGCTTTAGAACGCCGGACTATGCAGCGTGCTTCATTTTGGTCTTCGGGGAGCTCCTGCCTATTTAGGTAGGCCAAGAAAGGCTCGGTCCATGGGGCGATTACGGCCATGATTTCGTGGGCCGAAGATGTTATTTCGGTGGCAGAGCCTCCGATTGTGTCTAATGGTTCGGAGTCTGGGGGTGTATTCGGATCCGTGCTGGTATTGCCGGACTACCCTTCCCATACTACGGATGGCTTGAACAGCCTTTCCAGGAATATATTAGGTGGGACAGGGTCGCGTTTGGCGCCGATGCGGGCGAGGACGTCTGCCGCTTGATTGTTTTCTTGAGCCACATGGTGGAAATCGAGCCCCTCAAACCGAGCTGACATTTTGAGGACGGCATTACGATAGGCCGCCATTTTCGGATCCTTGGCATCAAAGTCTCCGTTTATTTGTGATATTGCGAGGTTCGAATCCCCGCGCACTTCCAGGTGTTGGATACCCATAGAGACTACCATCCGAAGGCCATGCAACAGAGCCTCATATTCGGCTGCATTGTTGGAGTCTGTGTATAATATTTGTAGGACGTACTGGACTGTGTCCCCGGTGGGAGACGTTAGGACTACCCCTGCTCCCAGTCCGGCTAGCATTTTGGAGCCGTCAAAGTGCATGATCCAATTGGAGTACGCGCCGTACTCTTTAGGGAGTTTGGCTTCTGTCCATTCGGCGACAAAGTCAGCCAGTAATGGCTCGTCGTGGTTTGTATATTATGTCGAACGACAGGAGCTCGATAGCCTATTTAGCAATCCGGCCCGTAGCGTTGCGGTTGTTAATTATGTCATTGAGTGGTACTTTGGAGGCGACAGTAATCGAACACTCTTGAAAGTAGTGTCTTAGCTTCCGGGATGCCATGAAGACCGCGTATGCTATTTTTTGATAGTGTGGGTATCAGGATTTGCATGGGATGAGGACCGTGGATACGTAATAAACCGGCTTTTGAAGCGGGAATTTGTATCCGTCCACCTATCGTTCGACGACGAGCACTGCGCTTACCACTTGATGTGTTGCAGTTATGTATAGTAGCATAGGTTCGCCGATGTTTGGCGCTGTTAGGACTGGATTACTGGCCAATAAGGTCTTTATCTCATCGAGTCCGGCCGCGGCTGCGTCCGTCCATACAAAGTGTTCGATGCGCTGAAGGAGGCGGTAAAGAGGCAATGCCTTTTCTCCTAGCCTGGATATAAAGTGGCTCAAAGCGGCCACGCATCCAGCTAGCTTCTGGATATGCTTGAGGTCTGTTGGTATCGCCAACTGCGACAAAGCTCGGATTTTTGCTGGATTCGCTTCGATTCCTCTATTGAAAACAATGAATCCTAGCAGCTTTCCCGAGGGGACATCAAAAATGCATTTTTCCGGATTCAACTTGATGTCGTATGTCCGGAGGTTATCGAATGTAAGCCTCAAGTAATTTATTAGGGTTTCGACGTGTCTAGTTTTTATGACCACGTCGTCCACATATGCTTTCACTGTTTTGCCGATTTGCTTTTCTAGGCATGTTTGAATCATGCGTTGATAGGTTGCGCCAGCATTCTTGAGCCCGAAGGGCATAGTGTTGAAGCAAAAAGGGCCATAAGGTGTTATAAAAGATGTTGCAGCTTGGTGAGACTCTGCCATCTTTATTTGATGGTATCCAGAGTATGTGTCGAGAAAACACAGCGAGTCGTGTCCAGCTGTGGCATCGATGATTTGATCGATGCGAGGGAGGGGAAAGGGATCCTTGGGGCAAGCCTTGTTGAGGTCTTTGAAGTCGACGCATAGGCGCCAGGATTTGTCCTTTTTTGGTACCATTACCAAACTTGCCAGCCAATCCGGATGTTTAATATCTCTGATGAATCCGGCCTCGAGTAGCTTGGCTAGCTCTTCCCCGTTTGGGTTCTGAAAACCGCCTTAGAGTCTGTTTGACTAGTTTGTATCCCTTTAGTATATTGAGGCTGTGTTCGGCCAACCGGCATGGGATGCCTGGCATGTCCGAAGGGTGCCAGGAGGAAATATCCCAATTCTCGCGTAAGAAATCTCGCAGTGCGGTGTCCATCGCGGGGCTCAACTGTGTCTCGATGGATGCTGTCTTCGTGGTGTCCGTTGGGTGGACTTGGAATTTGACTATCTCGTCTGCAGGTTTAAATGAGGTGGACTTGGGTCGCTTGTCGAGTATCACGTCGTCCCTATCCACGGTGGCCCGCAGTGTTGTTAACTCTTCGGCTGCTAGGGCTTCAGATAATTCTTTCAGGGCTAGTGCTGCGGTTTTGTTTTCGGCGCGAAGTGCAACGTCCGGATCACTGGCTAGAGTGATAATACCATTGGTCCGGGCATTTTAAGCTTCATGTACCCGTAATGAGGTACTGCTTGAAAGGTTGTAAACGCGTCCCGCCCTAGAAGGGCGTGTTATCCGCTGCTAAAGGGAGCCACTTGAATGTGATTTCTTCGGACCTGTAATTCTCCGGGGTGCCGAACACCACATCGAGTGTGATTTTTCCCGCACACCGCGCTTCCCGAGTAGGGATGATTCCCCTGAAGGTGGTGCCGCTTTGCTTGATGTGGCCTTTATCAATTTCCATCTTATCGAGCGTTTCCTCATAGATCAAGTTTAATCCGCTTCCGCCGTCCATGAATACTTTGGTGAGCCGAAAGCCGTCCACGATTGGGCTGAGGACCAGAGCGCCAGTGCCCGGACAGTCTGGAATCGAGGTTCATCACTGGCATTGAAAGTTATAGCAATGTCGTTCCAGGGGTTTATCTTCGCCACATGGCAAATTTCCACGGAGCTTCGACGAGCCCGCTTGCGCCTATTGTTCGAGGCAAAAGTCTCGAAGACTGTTAGTACCATATTGTGTCCGCTGGCAGGATGTTGTTCCGCTTTATGGCCTACAAGAAGATCCTCGCCACTTTTTGCCACCTGCCGGAGTATCCAACATTCCCTAAGGCTAGGAGTCGGTATTGTATCCGGAGTACTGTGGACCTTACATGGCCCGTCGAGCCATTCTTCCAATACGGATCCCCGCCCTGGGGTGGGCTTTGGTTTCTTGGGGATTGGATCGGACGACTTATGAGAGTTTGCCCGTTTAGTTCGGACAAAGGTCTTGGTGAGAGCAGTAATATCCCAAAATTCGGTTTGGGTTTTCCAAGCGCTCTCCATTGCACAGTACTTCCGTACCATGATTGCCAAGTCCGTGAAGCATACTATGTCGTGGCTGTTTATAGCATTGAGGAGTCCTTCGTCCGTGCAGTTTTTGCAGAAGAGTGAGACAACGTTCTCCTCGCGGCAGTCCTTGACCTTGTTAAGCGCAAGGAGGAATCTGGCCCAGTAGTGATGTACGGTTTCCTGGGGCCCTTGCCTGATGCGGGAGAGACAATTTAAGTCCAGGTAGGTGTTGTTAGCAGAATCCGGATTTTGATCCGATCTAACGCCCAAGGGTGTGGACAGTTCCGAGCTTAATAGCTCAGAATCTGGAGTGCTGCCCAATTTCTTCGGCCCAATGCCTGATTCTAAGTCCGGGACCTGGGTCGTGTTTTCCTTTGATCAGGTTTTCGGCTCAAGGAGTTCGGTGATCCAAACATAATTCGTCCTCAAAGTTGAGGGACAATCCGCGTGTGGTTCCTCCACTATCGCTATCTCATGGGTGGCCGGCGGGGACCTGATGTCTCTTCGGTCGGGATTAAGCCCAATCCGGTCATAGTTCATAGCGACTCCCAGAGCGGCGATGCGATCCAAGAGTTCATTAAGGGAGAAGAGCTCCATTGGATCCATCTGTTCGGCAAGTTCCGAACTGACGCGAAGGTTATGATTGATGACCCGAGAGGCCATCGTCGGCGCTACCGCCGACGGGGCGGCCATGATAAGGCCGCCGAGCCGGAGCGTCTGGCCTACAGCCAATGCTCCCTCCGAGATAATTTTGTCCTTGATGACGAGACGAGCCATCGAGCCTTGCGGAGACGACACAGAGGAACTCCCAATGAAAGCATCAATGTCTGTGTCAAAACCGGCGGATCTCGGGTAGGGGGTCCCGATCTGTGCGTCAAGGCTGATGGTAACAGGAAGCAAGGGACACAGATGTTTACCCAATTTCGGGCCCTCTCAATGGAGGTAAAGCCCTACTTCCTGCTTGATTAATATTGATGATATGGGTAGTACAATAGTAGATCTACCAAGAGATCGTAGAGGCTAAACCCTAAGAGCTAGCCTATGATGGTATGATTGTAATTGTGATCGGCCTTCTAAGGACCAACCTCTCCGGTTTATATAGACACCAGAGAGGGTTTACATGGAGTCGGTTGCAAGGAAGGAAATATAATATCCGGATTGCCAAGCTTGCCTTCCACGCAAAGGAGAGTCCCATCCGGACACGGGCTGAAGTCTTGAGTCTTGTATCTTCACGCTTCAATAGTCCGGACGCTGTACACAGTCTGGCTGTCCGGATACCCCCGAATCCAGGACTCCCTCAAACGTATCAATAGTTCCATCATTTTCTCATGTGGAGTATTAAATGAGATAATGGTGGATTTTGAGTAATTGATCTTCAAACTAGAGAACTCGGCATAATGCAAAAGCAGATTTTTGATATGTTGAACTTGTCTATAGTCAGCATGTGCCACTAGCATAGTATCATCTGCATATTCAATGATGGGGTAATCAAGAGATGAATTGTGTTGCAAAGGTGGGTCCACCAAGGAATTTCTCATGGCTTCATTGAGCATGGTTTGAAGAATATCATCAGCAATAAAAAAAATCAAAGGAGATAGGGGATCTCCTTGTCTAACTCCTTTCATGCAGAGAAACTGCTTGCCTGGTACTCCATTTAGGAGGATTGAAGAGAAACATGTACCATAAATCATCTTAATCCATTGTATCCATCTCTGTCCAAATCCTTTGGCCTTAAGTGTCTGAATGATTGTGTCATGGCTGAGCATGTCAAAAGCCTTTTCAAAATCTAGTTTCAGCATGATGAGTTCTTTCTTACTCTGATAGCACTGGTGGATATATTCATAAGCCCATGCTAGGAAATCTTGGATACATCTCTTGTTCAGAAAGCCATATTGATTCCTATGCACCATTTTCAGCATGATATCTTTGTAATATGTTTGCCAGCAGCTTTGTGATGCTCTTAAGTGTGTAGTTCAACAGGGAGACGGGTCTGAAGTCAGATGGGCTAGCTGCTGTATCATTCTTGGGGATTAGAGTGATGAAGGAGTAGTTTATGCTTTGAAGATTGACTTTGCCTAAATGAAAGTCCTCAATGAGCTTGTAGAAATCTGGAGCAATAATGTCCCAACGGTGCTTTAAAAAGGAGGCATTGAAGCCTTCTGGTCCTCGGGCTTTGTCTGCAGGCATATTCTGAATTACTTCGTCAATCTCTTCTTTTGTGAAAGGGGTTTGTAGATCAGAGAGGTCCTCCAGGGGGCTCAGTAGTTGGTGTATCTGCACAGGATTGCTTGTGGTAGCCTTAGTGCCCATTCTGCCTTTAAAAGCCCTAAGTACGATGGCTACTTTAGCCTGGTGATCATGGTGCTCAAAACCAGCTTCATCCTTTAACACAGCAATACAATTATTTCTCAATTTGGTTGTTGTCTTTGCTTGAAAATATTTGGTGTTAGCTTCTCCCACCTTTATCTTTCTAATTGTGGCTCTCTGTTTCCAGTACATTCTTTCGTGTTCCAGAGTAACTTGCAAGTGACTCTTGACTATATCTCTTCCCATTGATTCTTCTGCTGACAAACTTCTATATTCCTCCAAATAATCGTAGCATAGAATTAGAAAGTTAGAGTTATCAATGATCTTCTTCAAATCTGAGAGGTCTCTTGCCCAGTTCTTCAATCCCTTCCTCAATCTATTGAATTTGGTGGCAATCACTTTAGCACTGTCTTGTTCATTTACTTGTTGAGACCATATACCTTGCACTACATCTCTGAATTGATGGTGTTCTAACCAATAGTTCTCAAATTTGAAAACCTTGGATTTAGGGATATTAGTGCCAATAGAAATCATGATAGGGATATTATCAGAGGTTGTTTTAGCTAGAGGGTAAGCAAGTATGGCAGGATATTTTAGTGTCCAAGCTTCTGAGGTATTACACCAGTCAAGTTTCTCAAGGAGTGGGGCATCTTGCATATTGCTCCAAGTAAATATTCTGCCCTTAAGAGGGATTTCAATCAAAGCCTGCCTCTTGATTGCTGCATTGAAAGTGAGCATGTCATTAATACTTCCCCCTTCTCTGCTTCTGTTGTGGGGATATCTGACATAATTAAAATCACTCAAGATAATCCAGTTTGCATCACCTGCCATAGAGAAGTTCTGAAACCAATTTATGAAATCTGCTCTCTCATTGGGTTGACAGGGCCCATAAGTATTAGTGAGGAACCATGAATCATCATCATGTTTGGATGTAAATAGCATGGTCATGGAGAACTCATTGATGTGGTGGAGTTGCCCAGAGAAGAGTTGTTCATTCCATGCTACCAAAAGGCCTCCTGAGGCACCCACAGATGGAAGATAAGCAAATTTTGAGATCCTTCTAGGGCAGAAGTTTTTAAGATAGGCTGAATCAATAGTTTCTCTCTTGGTTTCTTGGAGACACAAAATGGAGCATTTGGATTCTTCCACTTTGTTTGATATAGCAGTCCATTTCTTGGGGTCATTAAGGCCACGAATGTTCCAATTAAGGATGTTCCAATTTCTGTTCATTAGATGGATATGGAAGATTACTGTTCATCTCACAACTTTCAAGAAATGAGAGGTACCAACTGGCAAACATAGGAAGAGGCATAGAAGTAGCCTGCTTAGGAATATACCACAGAGTCTGAACCAAAAGACAAGAGATGCCCAGATATATAAAGATGCAACTACTGCTAAAGCATAACAGGTACTGCAGATACAACTGCCACATTGCATACATAGCTAGATCTGGTACAAAAGGTCCTCTCTAGTGATCTCCAGTATGGCTTAGAGCCATTTCTTGTTCTTTTCCTTGGTCACCTTGTGGCCTTCCATCACAGGTCTTTCTCCTTTGCTCTTCTTAGCTCTCTTGCTAAGAATTTCTTCAGTTGTGTCTTTTCCAGGTACCTTATAGAAAGGGTGTTCAGACTTTTAACCACTTTAGCAGAAAGAATAGGTGGTGCAGCATGGCAGTTCAGGCAATCTTTATCTCTACATACTGTTTTCTTAAAACCTTTAGACAATTTTTGCAACCTGCAACTCCTTCTTACCTTAGTTTCCACCAGGGGTATGTTATCCTTCCTCTTTTTAAGAAGTTGGTATATTTGAAATATAACTGAAACTGAAATGAATGAACAAAGCACATTCGCAAAAGGAACACTGAAATAAGGATCTTCACGAATACCGTATTTCAATTTTTTAAATAGTAAAAATTAAATTTGTTTAAATATATACAAGATTGATCTTGTTCTACACATCATGTGCCAAGGAATTTGAATATACAAAAAATTCAATAATAGAACATTCTAGTAAAAGATATTGATTATCGAAAATTTTAAACAACAATAAAATGCATGTATTTGTTTTGGAGAGAGACAAATGCATGCATGTGTACACTCCACTAGAAAAGTACTACTCAATTGTTGACATGGGATCTTTTAGCTGACACGGGTTTGATTATTCGATGGCTGCCACAGTACAATGCTTTAGATATGGAGTGGGTTTTCTCAAAAAAACATATGGAGTGGGCCCCTATCTCAAAGTAATTACAGGGAAGATATTTCACAGCTAGGTAACACAACCTTTAGAAAGCTCTATGCGGTAATAAGTACCTGCAGCTTGACGTCTTGGGGATAGTAGTTCCCCTAGGTCTCGCGACTAGGGTTTGCTAGTCCTCCGGGGGCGCCGCCGCCGAGAGTTACCATTGTTGTCGGGTGTGATCCGGCGAGTCCATTCTTGCTAACCTGCTGCCTGCCTCATCCCGTCCCTAGGATTGGCTCCTGGGTGTTTGGGTGCACGCAATTAGGGCTTTAAGGTTGGAGTTTCCCAGCCATGGTGGAGATTCGTTCTGGGAGTGGATCGGGAGATCGGAGCCCTGAAGAAGCGGCAACACTTCTGGAGAGACTGAACCTCTAGGATGAGGAGGTGGGTGATCTAGTCTGGTAAGATGAAGCCGACGTTAAGGAAATTAAGCCAAAGTGGCTAGCCCTATGGCGGCTGTTGACAACAAAAAGCTTCAGTCAGAGCGCGTTGATCGCGAACATGAAGGCAGCCTGGAACGCAGCGCATCAGGTGGTTTGGAGGAGAATCAATACAAATCTGTTTTCAATTCAATTCAACTATCTTGGAGACTGGAATAAAGTGATGCATCAAGGGCCATGGGACTTTAAGGGCTCGGCGCTGCTATTGACGGAGTATGATGGGTTTGCTAACCCAGAGAAGGTGAAACTAGATAAACTGGAGACATGGTGTCAGATTCATAAACTGCCCGATGGTGTCCTAAGGAGCCCAGCGGCGTTGAGAAGCTTGGCCAGCAGAATTGGTGAAGTTCAAGAGGTACAAGTGACACTACCCAATGGATTCGTAGGTGAGTTCATTCATGCCAGGGTGAAACTGGATGTTAATAAAAGGCTTACCAGGGCGGTTGGAATAACTAGAGCAGGGGAGACTAAGAAATATCTTGTTAAGTTTGAAAAACTTCCAACTTTCTGTCATGCATGTGGGTTCATGGGGCACTGGTATGAGGAATGTGGTACAAGAGAGCATGACATAACAAAATTTGAATGGGGCCCTTTTATGTTAGCTTCAAGGAGGGGAAGAGGAGGAGGCCATGGAGGCCGAGGAGGCACAGGTAGAAGAACGGATTGGGGAATGATGAGACAGAGGAAGGAGGAAGAGGATTCAGGAGAGGACTTGGCAGAGGCAGAGGCCGCAATATGCAGATGGATACGAATCCCACAAACCAGGGGAGTTGGAGATTTAATGCAGCGGGCCAAACGGCAATGAGGAGTGCAAGGGATGAGGATGAGAATATGCTAAACCCAAGCACCACCATCCCGAGTCAGGATGTGAGAGTGATGAAGGCTGTAGAAACGGGTCAATCGTTGGCAATACACCAGGCAAGTAATGCCAGAGGATTGGAACATGTTGAGAACATAGTAGGGGTGGGAATCTGTTTAGGAAAAAGAACAGTGGAGGATTCGGCTGCAGCAGGGGCAGAAAACTTAGTCATGGTTCCGGTGGGCAAAACTGCGAAATCGGTCGTATCAAACTTAATACATCGCTATGAAGGAGAGGATGAAGAACCGAGCTGCTCAGAGAACCAAGAACTTACCCCCAAAAGAATGCCAACAGGAAGAAGCTCAAAGGAGTGAATGGAGAAGTGCTGAGCAACATAGAGGAGACAGAGCAAGAAACAGAGTATAAGAGATCGGCGGCCCCTTTCGAAGGGGACCGCCGGGCGCAATGAAGCTATTAAGTTGGAACTGTTGGGGGCTTCGGAACGCCCCGACAGTTCGTGCTTTGCTGGACGTCCAGCGAAGTTGTAGCCCAGATGTGATGTTTTTGTCGGAGACACACCTAGAAAGCTATCCGGCTGAATGTTTGAGGAGAACACTGAAAATGGATCATAAAATAGTTTGTCCTGGTGATAGTAGAAAGGGAGGTTTGGTGATGCTATGGAAAAAGGAAATAAAGATTCTTCCACTAAACTTAGACCCAATGTTCATTGATGTACAAGTGGAGGACGAAAGACATTCATTGTGGAGGTGTACGGGGATGTATGGTGAATTCAGGTGGGCGCACAAATATAAAACATGGGAGAGAATGCGCCGTTTGCACCAAGACAACAATATGCCGTGGCAACTGATTGGGGACCTAAATGAAATTCAATTCTTGTCTGAAAAGGAAGGAGGAATACCGAGACCGCTGCAGTACATGCAGGCCTTCCAGTCGGCGATTGACGACTATGTATTGTGGGACATGGGTTATATAGGCGATCGGTTCACGTGGCAGAGGGGTGGAATCCGGGAGAGGTTGGACAGAGGGCTAAACAATGCCGCTTGGGAAGCTATGTACCCATCGGCAGCATTGCAAAACATGCTATACAATCACTCGGAGCACCGTCCAATTTTTGTTGATACAGAGTACTATGCTCCAGCGCACGGTGGTGGAGAACATACAAAGCACTTTGAAGCAAGATGGCTAAGGGAAAGAGATTTCCCGGAGCTAGTACAAGAGGCATGGCATGCAGCAAATCTGAATCCGAACCTCACAACCATCCAGGAGAAACTAAATAGCATGCATGACTCGTTTCATGACTGGGATCAAAGGGTGCTGAAGAAACCAAAGAAGAGACTTCGGAAAGTGCAAAGAGAGCTTGAGGAAGTTATGACTGGTCCAATGGATGAAGCCAGTGAGGAGAAAAGTAAGGAGATCTCAGAGCTTATCGAATTATTGCTTGAGTTAGAAGAAATCCATTACATGCAGCGATCAAGAGCGGGATGGCTGAAACATGGAGACCGCAACACGGGGTTCTTCCAAGCCTATGCAAGTGCTAGGCGTAAAAAGAATATGATTAAAAGGCTGAAGGAGGAGAATGGAAATATTCTGGAAGGTATGGACGCCCTAAAACCACATATAAAAGGATACTTTAGTAACATGTTTACATATGAGGTTAATTTTGTAGACCCTGCCGTTATAAATAAAGTGCAAACTAAAGTGACAGATCAAATGAATGATATGTTAATGGCCCCTTATACTGCTGACGATGTGCAAAAAGCTGTGTTCAATATTGGGGATCTTAAAGCCCCCGGGCCGGATGGCCTTCATGCCATTTTCTTCAAAAAATATTGGGGCATATTAGGAGATGAGATAACCCAAGAAGTTCTATTTTCTATTAACAGAAGGCAGATTCCAGTGGAATGGAATGATACATCTATTGTGCTGATACCCAAAGTTGATTCTCCTGAACTAATCACACAATATAGACCTATAAGCTTATGCAATGTGCTTTATAAAATCATTTCCAAGATGTTGGCTGGTAGACTGAAGGGTATCCTACCTGAGATCATATCACCTTCTCAGAGTGCCTTTGTTCCTGGGAGACTTATCACTGATAATGTTTTGATTGCCTATGAATGTGTTCATAAAATCAAGAATAAGAGGGCAGGGGCGGCTGGTCTGTGTGCAGTCAAGCTAGATATGCATAAGGCCTATGATCAAGTGGAATGGATCTTTCTCAGGAGAATGATGGAGAAACTGGGGTTTAACACACAATGGATAGATATGATCATGGCGTGTGTCTCTTCGGTAAGATACAAGGTGAGGGTAAATTCTCAAGAAACTGAAATATTTATACCCTCAAGGGGGATTAGACAAGGGGATCCCCTTTCTCCCTATTTGTTCCTTCTATGTGCAGAAGGATTATCCAGCATGTTGCAGTGTGAAGAAAAAGTTGGTGGCATGGATAGGATTAGTGTGTGTAGAAATGCACCATCAGTATCACTCCTTTTATTTGTTGATGATTCATTAATACTCATGAGAGTAGATGTGTTAAATGCAACTTCCTTACAGCAAGTTCTGGATGCCTATTGTGCAAGTTCTGGACAGATGGTGAGCCTGGCTAAATCAAGCATATATCTCAGCCCTAATACCAGTGAGGTAACAAAAGCAGAAATTTGTCAAATACTTCATATTGATACTGAAGCTTTGTCAGACAAATATCTGGGTCTTCCAGCTATTGTGGGGGCAGATAAGAGCGATTGTTTCAGGCATTTTGTTGAAAGGATAAAAAAGAATATTAGGGTGGATGGAAAAAAACTTTCTGTTGGGGGCAAAGAGATTTTACTGAAAGCTATTGCACAAGCTATTCTAGTATTTGCGATGTCAGTTTTCTGTATTCCAAAGGGGATTTGTAAAGAGATTACAGATATCATAGCTCAGTTTTGGTGGGGGACGATGAGGATCACAAGAGGATGCATTGGATGGAATGGTGGAAGCTTTGCATCCCCAAAAGTGAAGGTGGAATGGGATTTCGAGACCTATACTCTTTTAACTTAGCAATGCTTGCAAAGCAGTGCTGGAGGATTGTAACAGAGCCGGAGTCCCTAGTGGCCCGTGTGTTGAAAGCTAAATATTTCCCTAATGCGAGTATCTTAGAAGCTACCCCAAAAAACGGGTCTTCCTTCACTTGGCAAAGCATAATGAAAGGACTAGAAACATTCAAAAGAGGATATATTTGGAGAATTGGTACGGGAGAACATGTGAATATCTGGAACAACCCATGGATCCCTACCAGCATAGACAGGAAAGTGATCACCCCTCGTAACCAAACACTTCTGACAAGAGTTTGTGACTTGATGGATCCGTTGACTGGAACTTGGGATGAGGAGTAACTAAGAGATATATTTTGGGCAGTGGATGTACGGAGGATTACGCAAATCCCAATATACCCGCAAGCCTTCGAAGATTTTGTTGCTTGGCAACCTAACCGAACAGGGATTTTCTCTCTCAAAACGGCCTACCATCTTCAGTGGAATCATACTTTTAGGGCGCATGCAAACAGGGTAGAGAGCCCGACTGGATCCGCACCCTTGGATATTTGGAATACTCTATGGAAACTTCAGGTGCCACGTAAAGTTCAAATCTTTGGTTGGAGAATATTGCGAGGGACCATCCCACTAAAATCAATCCTAATGAACCGGCATGTAGGATCGGATGGGGCCTGTCCGATTTGTCATCAAGGCGCGGAGGATCTTAAACACCTTCTGTTCTTGTGCACTAATGCAAAGGAGCTGTGGAAGCGACTGGGTATGATGCATGTCATCGAACACTCAGCTGTGGTTGATCGGTCGGTGTCTGTTATTGTTGAACACATTCTATCTCTACCGGAGAATCAACTATCCATACACCCTAACGCCGAGTTTAAGCAAGGTCTGATGGTGGGGGCATGGTATCTGTGGTGGATAAGGAGGCAGATTACTCATCATGAACAGGTTCCGCCAAGATGGAGATGGCCGGTTTCGGTCCTTTCTATAATACGTAACTTTGCAACAATACAGGCAGGTCCCTTGAGCGTGCCTGAAGCGAAATGGACAAAACCGAACCCAGGTTCCATTAAAATGAATGTTGATGCGGCTTTCTTCTCAGATGAAGGGGTGGGTGCTACCTTGGTGTTCCTACGAGATGGAAGGGGAAGTTTTATTGCGGCCCAATGAAAGTTCCTCCCGGTGGTAGTAGATGCGATTACATCAGAAGCCATGGCAATGAGGGACGGATTGGTATTTGCTAACTCACTGGGATTTAGCTGTCTTGAGGCGGAATCTGATTCTTTACAAGTTATCAATTTCTGTTCGGGTCAAACAAGATGGTGGGATGAAGCGGCAGCGCTCTTTGCAGAATGTGTGGATTTAAGTACTTCGGTCGGGAAGGTCATCTACAAGCACTGTTTACGTTCTTGTAACCGTGCAGCCCATGTGCTAGCAAACTTCAGTTATTGTGATAAGGTTTCTTCTATTTGGTTGCATGAGCCTCCTGATATTCTGGTTAGGGAGTTCGTGGACGATGTAAACATTATCCATAATCAATAAAGCTAGCCATGATGGTCTTTCCTAAAAAAAAAGTACCTGCAGCTTGACACTATGAACGTGAACATCCAACAGTGTTCAGGTTGCACCTTCACCAAATCAAACAGATCCAATGCTACTACAAGTAAAGAAAAGTAACTTACAACAATATTTGACGAAAATGGTTTCCCCGCTTTGTATATAAAGCCAAACTGGACCCGCATGTACCCAACCCTAGTCTCTCGGGTCGCTTTGGGCGACTCTGGAGGCGCTGCCGCAGCCAGCTTCGAAGGCCCTCCTCCGCAACCCCGTTCACCTCGCCACCGCCGGAGGAAGCCGACCGCCGGGCGGACGGCGGCGGGGCATCTTTGGCCGGTTTCTTTATTTCTATTCTTCACTAGTGGTCGCCTCCTCATGTGGGTGCCGTTTCCAACAAGGTTGCTGGTGATTGTCGGCCTCCCAATGTGGCAGTTTGCTGATGGTTGCCAGCCTTCTGATCTGGATCATGTCCATGGTTGGGTGCCTCCTGATCTGGTTGCTAGCTACTGATTTCGGTCTTCCAATCTGGTTGGCATCCATGGCTTAGAGTACGATCAGGACAAGCATGCGGAGCTGGTGCATGCATGCTTACACATACAGACGGCGGCTTGAGATGTGCACATGCGTGCAGATGACGGCCTCCGACTAGCTGAAGCCCATGATCATGGCTGTTTGCCTTGCTGAATGCGGTTACCATCGAAAGATCTTTGTGTGAGTTTCATTTCTACAGGTCTGGTGGTTAACTTCGGTGGCGAGATGCAAAATATATATGGACGAAGTCTTGATGCAGAGGGAAGGTTGTGTGGCGGTCACATCGGATGTAGCTGCTGGGATCATGGAGAAGTGGTGACGACAACACATGAATGACTTCGGTAGTGGTGCTACTTGAGCACCCAGTCTCGAGCTCCGGGTGAAAGCCTAGGTCTAACCCGAGTTGGGTATACCTGGCAATGACGATGTTTTACATCGTTACCTTGTTGAATGCATTGTTCGGAATGCTCTGACTGATTCTTCAGGGTGAAAGCCTAGATTCTAGCCTTGGGTGGCTGGATCCGGTGAAGGTGACACTTGAGTGTGGCTCCCTTCCTGAAGGCGTTGTTGTTGAAGAATCTCGTCTTCCCATGGTGTCATTGTTATAGTTTGTGTCCATCGCGGATCTGATCGCTTTGGGACATATTTTTTTCTCTCCTATGCATAGCTTTGATCTTATATGACTTAACTATTTACTGGCGTGTTTTTGTGTGTGTGTGTTGGTGTTGCCTGTGTGCATCCTGTATCCATTGTGTTTGTATCCTCTTGGTGCTCCATTTTGAGTCAATAAAGTTCACCCTTTATCGAAAAATATATAAAGCAATCATCACTATACAATCAAACACAAACACACGCCACCACAACACACACCCAAGGCAGGATATATAGACGTTGAAAACAGCAACTTCACCTATATAAGCATCACTAAAGAGTCGCTGGGGTCCTCAACGTGGACAAGTCATCACAATAAGACGAAGCCGTGCAAGATGAATGTGGGCTCCAAACCGGTGCCTTCACTAAGGGAACGAAGCCACTGCAATGAGACGAAGCTGTGTGTGTAAGGTATGTCTAGGACACATCTAGATGTGATATAGTTATGTTACATCTAAACTGATGTCCACTCTGTTAATGGTCTATTTTTTCTTTCTAGTTTTTTTTGTTTCTTGTTGTTGCATTATATGTGACATCATTAAAAAACATCTAGATGTGAATTAGACAAACTGGTGTGTGTATAGGCGCACGCGGCGGGTATCCGTGTTGGAGCGGCTTTAGGACCGGCTTCAGTTTTTTTTTTAGCATTGACCGGCTTCAGAGTTGCAGACGGTGGGTGGATCGATCGAGTCGGGCTTGGTTTCATTTTTAGTTCCGAATCGGACCGAGGCTCGGCTGTTGAGCGGTACATGTCAGAATCGTGCGGCATGTCTCCCCTGCTTCTCCATCTATATATGCAGCTACCGACGGTACATGGACGAACGTAGACGATCCATAGGACCATAGCGTTACAGAGAGGCAGGGGCTACCTAGAGATTTTACGTACGCTCTCGAGAGGACGCTCGCTCGCTCGATCTTTGGATCACATCAATGGAGTCCGCACTGTCGCCGATGGTGCGGATGATGATGCGGAAGCTGAGCGGCGCGCCCCCCGCTTTCATGCACGACCTGCACCGTGAGGACCAAACTCTCCAGGAACGCTCCATGTGCGGCTGCGGCAGCCAATCGCCGGACCACGGGACGACGGGTCAGCGCACCGAAGAGTACGTTCTCCGATCTCCGACTCTGATCCGGCCGTCTGCTTGTTGCTTAGCTCCTCGAGTCCGCTAACCTATTGCTGTTTGCTAATGGTGATGTCTGGATGGATTTGCAGGGAGCGCGACGCCTCCATCATCGGCCATGTCCACCACGCCCTCCGCCGCTACAACGCAGACAACCCGGTACGTAGCTAGGCCATGCATCATCGATCAAAAGCTAGAGTACATGTCCGTGCACTGTTGATTTTGTTTTGTGGATTATACTGACAGAACAGTGGATGCGTTTCAGGGCTCGGAGTTCGTCCCCGTCAAGCCATTGATGGCCGCGTACGTGGGCTTCAAAGGCCATATCTGGGTCCATGTCAGCTTCGTGGCTCGCGGGAGGAAGGTCGTCAGCGGCAAACGGAGGCGGAACACTGTCAGCGACACCGTCACTGACGAGCACTTCTTCGCCGAGCTGCGCTACAGCCACCGCCGCTCCGACGCGCCGGCCGTTGAAACATGCACCATCATCGGTAAGCAGCGACCACCACCTTAACCGCCATGAGAAAACAATCATCTCTTCGGATTCTCACCAGATGTTTTTCTTCCGTTTGTTCTCTACTATCGACAGATAAGAAGCCGCGACACAGCCACTTGAAGACCTCGTGTACATTTTGCCCAGAAAGCTTTGAGATCTTGCACCCTCTTGACGGGAGCTTCGTGTGCGGAAAGAAGACCCAAGCAAATGAGGGGCAAGGTTTCACGCACTTCATGAATCTGCTTGAGAAGCCGTTCACATGCCCCACTGCCGGTGAAGAAGACAAGGAGGATGCGGCAGCTCCGGAGGAACAGAAGGAGGAACATAGTAGCACCATGAGCCGGGCTCTCTCCTTCTTTGATTTTTTCCGTAATCTCATGGCAAGGGTTTTGCCGGCCTTTGACGATAAGCTTGTGTTCTAGAGTAGTAGCGGATCTACATGAGAAGTCAATGTAATGAGTTCATGCTAGACTCAATCAAAAGTATATGTCAATTTAGTGAAGGATTTTGTAAATGTTCTGGTCGTGTCAATCATTTTGCCACTTCAGGAAGGCCTGTTCTCTATAAGCTCTTCAAGTTTGGGTCGAACACCATCTCTAAGTTAGACTTTTTCTATAATTACATCTCTAAGTTAGACTAGCTTTCCTTCATGATCCCTAGAGCTAGCATGCATTTGTTGATTTTTCTGTTCTTTTGCTTTTGTACATTTTAACTTTACTCTTTAGTTTGACCAAAAATTACAGTAGAATGATTGTTCTACCCAAATGATAAGTGCCACATGGTTTAGTTTGACGTCACATGGTAATCGCTCTATAAATTCTTTGAAGTCATTCGATATTGTTGGTTACTAGTCACCAACTGGTCACATGATAGAGCGATTACCATTCATATGACGTTAAACTACACATGTATCATCCGAACTCCAAAATGAACAATTCTTACGGCGCTAGAAAACTCAAGTCCATACTCCCTCTAATCCTTGCTCTCCCTATAATCACCAAAATGATGCATACATGCGTCACTAGCTAGGGCCAACCGATTCCATATGACACATACGTGGTGAGCAACCTACAAGTTTTTGGCAGTATAGTGATGTGGCATAAGTGGTGAGCAGGCTCAAAACACTATGACCAACCGATGCAAACTCTCAAAAGTCAAAACATAGAAGGGAAACGTTTGGGGCCAGGGCACCCGTCGAAGCTTCGGCCGGTCCAGTCCACGCGCGCACGCCGCGACCCAGTCGCGAGCAACCACGTGGCGCTGCGGATCTCGCGAATCTCGCCTCATTCCTGTCTTGCAGCTCCGCGGATCTCGCCACCATCCTCATCTCTTGCAGCGCCGGCGCCCACATCTCGCCGTCGGCCATGGAAGGTCGAATCCCCCACGCGTCCATAGATGTAGATCTCACCCCGCCATGCTTTTACAGCCCGTTTCGCCATTGGATGCAGCCCGTTGACCAATCCCCATCCCCGGCGGTTGCAACTCCCACACGTCTCGTGCTTCTGCCTCGCCGCCGACGAGCCGGATGGTCGACACCGGAGGTTTCTGCAGATTTTTGCTACAACCGGCATAGATTTTTGCTACAACTGGCATAGCATTTTGCTACAACTAGCGTCACGTTTTGCTACAACACACAGCCGGCGTCGCGGTTTTGCTATAACTAGCATCGTTTTTTGCTACAACCGGCATCACGTTTTGCTACATCAGGCGGAGCTGCGACCTCGCGATGATGACAACGACGATTTTTGTTTCAATCGTAGTAGATTTTTGCTACTACCGCTGAAGTTTTTGCTACAACCATGTAAGGCGGAGTTGCGACCTCGCGAAAGAGGGCGACGGTGTTTGATTTTTGCTGCAACCGTAGTTTTTTTTGCTACTACGGGTGAAGTTTTTTGCTACATCCATTCAAAACGGCGTTGATTGACTGACGGCCGCCGTCGACATAAATTCCTGCAGCGAGCATCAATGGCGAGGGGCGGCGGCCGAGATACAACCGTCGCCGTCAAGAGCTGCAACGCAGGTGGAGTTGTTGCATGGGAACTGGCGATGAAGACAGCCGGCGAGGGCGGGGACCGGCGACGAGGTCGGCCGGCGAGGACTGGGTCCGGCTGTTGGGGAACGTTGCAGAAAATTAAAAATTTTCCTACGGTTTCACCAAGATCCATCTATGAGTTCATCTAAGCAACGAGTCAAGGGAGTGAGTTTGCATCTACATACCACTTGTAGATCACGTGTGGAAGCTTGCAAGGGGATGGTGATGATGGAGTCGTACTCGACGTGATTCAGATCACCAATGTCCAAGTGCTGAACGGACAACACCTCCGCGTTCAACACACGTACGGGACGGGAGACGTCTCCTCCTTCTTGATCCAGCAAGGGGGAAGGAGAGGTTGATGATGATCCAGCAGCACGACAGCGTGGTGGTGAATGTAGCAGAACTCCAGCAGGGCTTCGCCAAGCGTCTACGGGAGGAGGACGAGGTGTAGCAGGGGGAGGGAGGCGCCAAGGCAATGGGTGCGGCTGCCCTCCCCCCTGCCCTCCTTTATATAGGCCCCCAGGGGGGGCGCCGGCCCTGGGAGATTGGATCTCCCAAGGGGGCGGCGGCCAAGGGGGGAGGAGTGCCCCCCAAGGCATGTGGTGCGCCCCCCCCCCCACCCTAGGGTTTCAACCCTAGGCGCAGGGGGTGGGCCTAGGGGGGCGCACCAGCCCACTATGGGCTGGCTCCCCTCCCACGTCAGCCCATGGGGCCCTCCGGGATGGGTGGCCCCACCCGGTGGACCCCCGGGACCCTTCCGGTGGTCCCGGTACATTACCGGGTGACCCCGAAACTATCCCGATGGCGGAAATACCACTTCCTATATATTATTCTTTACCTTCGGACCATTCCGAAACTCCTCGTGATGTCCGGGATCTCATCCGGGACTCCGAACAACATTCGGTATGCTGCATACTCATATTCATACAACCCTAGCGTCACCGAACCTTAAGTGTGTAGACCCGACGGGTTCGGGAGACACGCAGACATGACCGAGACGACTCTCGGGCAATAACCAACAGCGGGATCTGGATACCCATGTTGGCTCCCACATGCTCCTCGATGATTTCATCGGTTGAACCACGATGTCGAGGATTCGATCAAATCCCGTATACAATTCCCTTTGTCAATCGGTACGTTACTTGCCGAGACTCGATCGTCGGTATCCCAATACCTTGTTCAGTCTCGTTACCGGCAAGTCACTTTACTTGTACCGTAATGCATGATCCCGTGGCCAACACCTTGGTCACCTTGAGCTCATTATGATGATGCATTACCGAGTGGGCCCAGAGATAGCTCTCCGTCATATGGAGTGACAAATCCCAGTCTCGATCCGTGTCAACCCAATAGACACTTTCGGAGATACCTGTAGTGCACCTTTATAGTCACCTAGTTACGTTGTGACGTTTGATACACCCAAAGCACTCCTACGGTATCCATGAGTTACACGATCTCATGGTCGAAGGAAGAGATACTTGACATTGGCAAAGCTCTAGCAAACGAACTACACGATCATTGTGCTATGCTTAGGATTGGGTCTTGTCCATCACATCATTCTCCTAATGATGTGATCCCGTTATCAACGACATCCAATGTCCATAGCCAGAAAACCATGACTATTTGTTGATCACAACGAACTAGTCAACTAGAGGCTCACTAGGGACATATTGTGGTCTATGTATTCACACGTGTATTACGATTTCCGGATAATACAGTTATAGCATGAATAAAAGACAATTATCATGAACAATGAAATATAATAATAATTTTATTATTGCCTCTAGGGCATATTTCCAACAGTCTCCCACTTGCACTAGAGTCACCAATCTAGTTACATTGTGATGAATCAAACACCCATAGAGTTCTGGTGTTGATCATGTTTTGCTCGCGAGAGAGGTTTAGTCAACGGATCTGCGACATTCAGATCCGTATGTACTTTGCAAATTTCTATGTCTCCATCTTGAACATTTTCACGGATGGAGTTGAAACGATGCTTGATGTGCCTGGTCTTCTTGTGAAACCTGGGCTCCTTGGCTAGGGCAATAGCTCCAGTGTTGTCACAGAAGAGTTTGATCGGCCCCGACGCATTGGGTATGACTCCTAGGTCGGTGATGAACTCCTTCACCCAAATCGCTTCATGCGCTGCCTCCGAGGCTGCCATGTACTCCGCTTCACACGTAGATCCCGCCACGACGCTCTGCTTGCAGCTGCACCAGCTTACTGCTCCACCATTCAACATATACACGTATCCGGTTTGTGACTTAGAGTCATCCAGATCTGAGTCGAAGCTAGCGTCGACGTAACCCTTTACGACAAGCTCTTCGTCTCCTCCATAAACGAGAAACATGTCCTTTGTCCTTTTCAGGTACTTCAGGATGTTCTTGACCGCTGTCCAGTGTTCCTTGCCGGGATTACTTTGGTATCTCGCTACCAAACTTACGGCAAGGTTTACATCAGGTCTGGTACATAGCATGGCATACATAATAGATCCTATGGCTGAAGCATAGGGGATGACACTCATCTCTTCTTTATCTTTTGCCGTGGTCGGTGACTGAGCCGAGCTCAATCTCACACCTTGTAACATAGGCAAGAACCCTTTCTTGGACTGATCCATTTTGAACCTTTTCAAAATCTTATCAAGGTATGTGCTTTGTGAAAGACCTATGAGGCGTCTCGATCTATCTCTATAGACCTTGATGCCTAATATATAAGCAGCTTCTCCAAGGTCCTTCATTGAAAAACACTAATTCAAGTAGGCCTTAATGCTGTCCAGAAGTTCTATATCATTTCCCATCAGGAGTATGTCATCTACATATAATATGAGAAATGCTACAGAGCTCCCACTCACTTTCTTGTAAACGCAGGCTTCTCCATAAGTCTGCATAAACCCAAACGCTTTGATCATCTCATCAAAGCGAATGTTCCAACTCCGAGATGCTTGCACCAGCCCATAAATGGATCGCTGGAGCTTGCATACTTTGTTAGCATTCTTAGGATCGACAAAACCTTCCGGCTGCATCATATACAGCTCTTCCTTAAGATGTCCGCTAAGGAATGCCGTTTTGATGTCCATCTGCCATATCTCATAATCATAGTATGCGGCAATTGCTAACATGATTCGGACGGACTTCAGCTTCGCTACGGGAGAGAATGTCTCGTCGTAGTCAATCCCTTGAACTTGTCGATAACCCTTAGCGACAAGTCGAGCCTTATAAATGGTAACATTACCATCCGCGTCCGTCTTCTTCTTAGAAATCCATTTGTTTTCTATCGCTCGCCGATCATCGGGCATGTCTGTCAAAGTCCATACTTTGTTTTCATACATGGATTCTATCTCGGATTTCATGGCTTCAAGCCATTTGTTGGAATCTGGGCCCGCCATAGCTTCTTCATAGTTCGAAGGTTCACCGTTGTCTAACAACATGATTTCCAGGACAGGGTTGCCGTACCACTCTGGTACGGAACGTGTCCTTGTGGACCTACGAAGTTCAGTAGCAACTTGATCCGAAGTACCTTGATCATCATCATTGTTTTCCTCTTTAGTTGGTGTGGGCATCACAGGAACATTTTCTTGAGCTGCACCACTTTCCCGTTCGAGAGGTAGTACTTCATCGAGTTCTACTTTCCTCCCACTTACTTCTTTCGAGAGAAACTCTTTTTCCAAAAAGCATCCGTTCTTGGCAACAAAGATCTTGCCCTCGGATCTTAAGTAGAAGGTATACCCGACAGTTTCCTTAGGGTATCCTATGAAGACGCATTTTTCTGACTTGGGTTCGAGCTTTTTAGGTTGAAGTTTCTTGACATAAGCATCACATCCCCAAACTTTTAGAAATGACAGCTTAGGTTTCTTGCCAAACCATAATTCATACGGTGTCGTCTCAACGAATTTAGACGGTGCCCTATTTAAAGTGAATGTAGCTATCTCTAGAGCGTATCCCCAAAATGATAGCGGTAAATCGGTAAGAGAGATCATAGACCGCACCATATCCAATAGAGTGCGATTACGATGTTCGGACACACCGTTTCGCTGAGGTGTTCCAGGCGGCGTGAGTTGTGAAACGATTCCACATTTCTTTAAGTGTGTACCAAATTCATGACATAAGTATTCTCCTCCACGATCTGATCGTAGGAACTTTATCTTTCGGTCACGTTGATTCCCTACCTCATTCTGAAATTCCTTGAACTTTTCAAAGGTCTCAGACTTGTGCTTCATTAAGTAGACATACCCATATCTACTCAAGTTCAGTGAGAGTGAGAACATAACGATATCCACCGCGATCCTCAACGCTCATTGGACGGCACACATCGGTATGTATGATTTCGAACAAGTTGGTTGCTCGCTCCATTGTTCCGGAGAACGGAGTCTTGGTCATTTTGCCCATGAGGCATGGTTCGCATGTGTCAAACGATTCATAATCAAGAGACTCTAAAAGTCCATCAGCATGGAGCTTCTTCATGCGCTTGACACCAATGTGACCAAGGCGGCAGTGCCACAAGTATGTGGGACTATAGTTATCAACTTTACATCTTTTGGCATCCACACTATGAACATGTGTAATATTACGCTCGAGATTCATTAAGAATAAACCATTGACCATCGGAGCATGACCATAAAACACATCTCTCATATAAATCGAACAACCATTATTCTCAGACTTAAATGAGTAGCCATCTCGTATTAAACGAGATCCAGATACAATGTTCATGCTCAAACTTGGCACTAAATAACAATTATTAAGGTTCAAAACTAATCCCGTAGGTAAATGTAGAGGCAGCGTGCCGACGGCGATCACATCGACTCTGGAACCATTCCCGACGCGCATCGTCACCTCGTCCTTCGCCAGTCTCCGTTTATTCCGCAGCTCCTACTGTGAGTTACAAATATGAGCAACGACACCGGTATCAAATACCCAGGAGTTACTACGAGTACTGGTAAGGTACACATCAATTACATGTATATCAAATATACCTTTGGTGTTGCCGGCCTTCTTATCCGCTAAGTATTTGGGGCAGTTCCGCTTCCAGTGACCCTTCCCCTTGCAATAAAAGCACTCAGTCTCAGGCTTGGGTCCATTCTTTGACTTCTTCCCGGTAACTGGCTTACTGGGCGCGGCAACATCCTTGCCGTCCTTCTTGAAGTTCTTCTTAACCTTGCCCTTCTTGAACTTAGTGGTCTTATTGACCATCAACACTTGATGTTCTTTCTTGATTTCAGCCTCTGCTAACTTCAGCATCGAGAACACTTCAGGAATGGTCTTCACCATCCCCTCCATGTTGTAGTTCATCACAAAGCTCTTGTAGCTTGGTGGGAGCGACTGAAGGATTCTGTCAATGACCGCCTCATCTGGGAGGTTAATATTCAGCTGGGTCATACGGTTGTGTAACCCAGACATCTTTAGGATGTGCTCACTGACAGAACTGTTTTCCTCCATCTTACAACTGTAGAACTTGTCGGAGACATCATATCTCTCGACCCGGGCATGAGCTTGAAAAACTAGTTTCAGCTCTTCGAACATCTCATATGCTCCGTGATGCTCAAAACGCTTTTGGAGCCCCGGTTCTAAGCTGTAAAGCATGCCGCACTGAACGAGGGAGTAATCATCAGCGTTCATGACATCTTGGTTCTCTAGGACGGGAGCGTCACCTAGCGGTCCTTCTAGGACATATTGCTTCCTGGCAGCTATGAGGATGATCCTCAGGTTCCGGACCCAGTCCGTATAGTTGCTGCCATCATCTTTCAGCTTGGTTTTCTCTAGGAACGCGTTGAAGTTCATGTTGACATGAGCGTTGGCCATTTGATCTACAAGACATATTTGCAAAGGTTTTAGACTAAGTTCATGATAATTAAGTTCATCTAATCAAATTATGAACTCCCACTCAGATTAGACATCCCTCTGGTCATCTAAGTGTTACACGATCCGAGTCGACTAGCCCGTGTCCGATCATCACGTGAGACGGACTAGTCATCGTCAGTGAACATCTTCATGTTGATCGTATCTTCCATACGACTCGTGTTCGACCTTTCGGTCTTCGTGTTCCGAGGCCATGTCTGTACATGCTAGGCTCGTCAAGTTAACCCTAAGTGTTTTTGCTGTGTAAAACTGTCTTACACCCATTGTATGTGAACGTAAGAATCCATCACACCCGATCATCACGTGGTGCTTAGAAGCGACGAACTGTAGCAACGGTGCACAGTTAGGGGAGAACACTTCTTGAAATTTTTGTAAGGGATCATCTTATTTACTACCGTCGTCCTAAGTAAACAAGATGCATAAACATAATAAACATCACATGCAATTATATAGTTGTGACATGATATGGCCAATATCATATAGCTCCATTGATCTCCATCTTCGGGGCTCCATGATCATCTTGTCACCGGCTTGACACCATGATCTCCATCATCGTGTCTTCATGAAGTTGTCACGCCAACGACTACTTCTACTTCTCTAGCTAACGCGTTTAGCAATAAAGTAAAGTAGTTTACATAGCATTCTTCAATGACACGCAGGTCATACAAAAAATAAAGACAACTCCTATGGCTCCTGCCGGTTGTCATACTCATCGACATGCAAGTCGTGAATCCTATTACAAGAACATGATCTCATACATCACAATTCACCATTCATCACAACTTCTGGCCATATAACATCACATGATCAATCGCTGCAAAAACAAGTTAGACGTCCTCTAATTGTTGTTGCATCTTTTACGTGGCTGCAATTGGGTTCTAGCAAGAACGTTTTCTTACATACGAATAACCACAACGTGATTTTGTCAACTTCTATTTACCCTTCATAAGGACCCTTTTCATCGATTCCGCTCCAACTAAAGTGGGAGAGACAGACACCCGCCAGCCACCTTATGCAACTAGTGCGTGTCAATCGGTGGAACCGGTCTCACGTAAGCGTACGTGTAAGGTTGGTCTGGGCCGCTTCATCCCACAATACCGCTGAAGCAAGAAAAGACTAGTAGTGGCAAGCAAGTTGACAAGATCGACGCCCACAACAAAATTGTGTTCTACTCGTGCATTAGAGAACTACGCATAGACCTAGCTCATGATGCCACTGTTGGGGAACGTTGCAGAAAATTAAAAAATTTCCTACAGTTTCACCAAGATCCATCTATGAGTTCATCTAAGCAACGAGTCAAGGGAGTGAGTTTGCATCTACATACCACTTGTAGATCACGTGCGGAAGCTTGCAAGGGGATGGTGATGATGGAGTCGTACTCGACGTGATTCAGATCACCGATGTCCAAGTGCTGAACGGACAACACCTCCGCGTTCAACACACGTACGGGACGGGAGACATCTCCTCCTTGATCCAGCAAGGGGGAAGGAGAGGTTGATGATGATCCAGCAGCACGACGGCGTGGTGGTGGATGCAGCAGAACTCCAGCAGGGCTTCGCCAAGCGTCTACGGGAGGAGGACGAGGTGTAGCAGGGGGAGGGAGGCGCCAAGGCAATGGGTGCGGCTGCCCTCCCCCCGCCCTCCTTTATATAGGCCCCAAGGGGGGGGGGCGCCCGCCCTGGGAGATTGGATCTCCCAAGGGGGCGGCGGCCAAGGGGGGAGGAGTGCCCCCAAGGCATGTGGTGCACCCCCCCCCCCACCTTAGGGTTTCAACCCTAGGCGCAGGGGGTGGGCCTAGGGGGGCGCACCAGCCCACTATGGGCTGGCTCCCCTCCCACGTCAGCCCATGGGGCCCTCCGGGATGGGTGGCCCCACCCGGTGGACCCCCGGGACCCTTCCGGTGGTCCCGGTACATTACCGGGTGACCCCGAAACTATCCCGATGGCCGAAATACCACTTCCTATATATTATTCTTTACCTCCGGACCATTCCGAAACTCCTCGTGATGTCCGGGATCTCATCCGGGACTCCGAACAACATTCGGTATGCTGCATACTCATATTCATACAACCCTAGCGTCACCGAACCTTAAGTGTGTAGACCCTACGGGTTCGGGAGACACGCAGACATGACCGAGACGACTCTCGAGCAATAACCAACAGCGGGATCTGGATACCCATGTTGGATCCCACATGCTCCTCGATGATTTCATCGGTTGAACCACGATGTCGAGGATTCGATCAAATCCCGTATACAATTCCTTTTGTCAATCGGTACGTTACTTGCCCGAGACTCGATCGTCGGTATCCCAATACCTTGTTCAGTCTCGTTACCGGCAAGTCACTTTGCTCGTACCGTAATGCATGATCCCGTGGCCAACACCTTGGTCGCCTTGAGCTCATTATGATGATGCATTACCGAGTGGGCCCAGAGATACCTCTCCGTCATACGGAGTGACAAATCCCAGTCTCGATCCGTGTCAACCCAATAGACACTTTCGGAGATACCTGTAGTGCACCTTTATAGTCACCCAGTTACGTTGTGACGTTTGATACACCCAAAGCACTCCTACGGTATCCAGGAGTTACACGATCTCATGGTCGAAGGAAGAGATACTTGACATTGGCAAAGCTCTAGCAAACGAACTACACGATCTTTGTGCTATGCTTAGGATTGGGTCTTGTCCATCACATCATTCTCCTAATGATGTGATCCCGTTATCAACGACATCCATTGTCCATAGCCAGGAAACCATGACTATCTGTTCATCACAACGAACTAGTCAACTAGAGGCTCACTAGGGACATATTGTGGTCTATGTATTCACACGTGTATTACGATTTCCGGATAATACTGTTATAGCATGAATAAAAGACAATTATCATGAACAATGAAATATAATAATACTTTTATTATTGCCTCTAGGGCATATTTCCAACACCGGCGGCAACGAGGAAGACCGGTGAAGGTGGGGACCGACGACCATCGGAGGGGACAGGAGGCGCGGCGCCGCGCTCCCCCGAACGGGATATGCGGATCCAACCAACTCCGCGAGGAAGAAGAGAGCTGGGGGTGATTTGTTTTTTTTCCGCTTGGATCCAATGGCCGCATGGCCTAAATCGAACGCCCCGGGCTGGACCGGCCGAAACTTTCGGCCGGCGCACCGGTGCCTATAAGCGCCCAACATAGAAGGGGCATGACACGTGCCACCGGCCGGTCGGGTGGTGAGAAGATGGAGTCCACGAGTCATTGACCTGGATATTCTTTTCCATCTTTCCAAAGGGATCTAAAATAATAGTAAGACAACATATAGGTGTCGTAAAATTAAGAGCATGGCATGCATATTATGGGAATATTATGGGAGCGACTAGCGCTCAGTCGACGGAGAATTAACTAATTAAAGTTGTTCATAAATAACTAAAAACATATTCAGCATGGTGTTATAAGAAATTGTTCATCTATTGCAAAAGCAAATTGTAGTGTTTATTTTTAGAGCTCAGAAATAAAATCTTACATGTATTTCAATGGTACTTGGTGTCAAATGATTTACTAAACCTCCACCATGCCATTGTGAAAATTCTAAACCAACGGACTATTACAGGGTCTGTTCGTTAACTAGAGGCTGATTGGGTTGCTATCAATCTTTGACAAGCAAAATTTGGTAAAATCAAAGTTGCCAATATTTGGCAACCTTTTATGTGATTGGAAACGAAAATTGGTATGCAACCAATCTCTAGCTAATATTTAACAGTTGCCAAAATTTAACATGTAATTTTTGGCATCAAACCAATTAATCTCCTAATCTCCACCGTCAAAAGTTGCCAACATTTGGTAACCTTTTATGTGATTGGCAATGAAAATTGGTACGCAATCTATCTCTAGCCAATATTTAACGGTTGCCAAAATTTTGCATGCCAATTTTTGGCATCAAACCAGTTAGCCTCCTAATCTCCGCCATCAAAAGTTGCCAACATTTGGCAACCTTGTGTGTGATTGGCAACAAAAATTGGCATCCAACCAATCTTTAGCCAACATTTAACAGTTGCCAATTTTTGGCATGCCAATTTTTGGCATCAAATCAATTAGCCTCCTAATCTTCATCATCAAAAAATGCCAACATTTGGCTACCTTTTGGATTATTGGCAACGGAAATTGATATGCTACCAATCTCTAGTCAACATTTAACAGTTGCCAAAATTTGACATGCCAATTTCGGCATCAAACCAATTAGCCTCCTAATCTCCCCCAACACTTTATAAACCCCCGACGACCGTCCACGAGCAGCATCATCTCGTCGGTGAGCGAACTAGCTAAAACCTTCGGCCGAGATGATGGATATCTCACTACCACAGCAATGGCTGCTCCTCCTCCTAGCCGGCATCCTCCTCCCCGTCGTCTCGTACCTGCTAGTGACGAAGCACAGAGCCAAGGAAGGGCGGCTGAAGCTGCAGCCGGGCCCGAAGCCGGTGCCGGTGCTCGGCAACCTGCACCAACTGGGCTCTCTACCGCATCGCAACCTGCGCGACCTGGCAGGGCGGCATGGCCCCGTCATGCTACTCCGCCTCGGCGCGGTGAAGACGGTGGTGGTCTCATCCGCGGCTGCGGCGCGCGACGTGATGAAGGCCCACGACGCCGAGTGCTGCAGCCGCCCCGCATCGCCGGGCCCCGCGCGGCTCTCCTAAGGGCGCAAGAGCGTCTCCTTCTCGCCATACGGCGCCTACTAGCGCGACATGCCCGGACTCTTCGCCGCGGAGCTCCTCGGCACGCGCGGCGTCAGAGCCGCCTGGGCCGCACGGCGGGAGCAGGTGGACAGGCTCATGGCCGCCCTGGGCAACGCTGCGGGGCCGGTGTCGTTGGACGAGCACGTGTTCCGTGTCGCCGACAGCGTCATTGGCACGGTGGCGTACGGGAGCGTGTACGGCGCGGAGGCGTTCGCGGGCAAGTACGAGCGGTTCCAGCATGTGCTACAGGAGGCCGTGGACATGTCGGCCAGCTTCTCCGCCGAGGACTTCTTCCCCAACGCTGCCGGCCGCCTCCTTGACCGGCTCGCCGGCATCGTCGCGCGCCGGGAGAGGATCTTCAGAGACCTCGACGGCTTCTTCGAGGCAGTGCTGGAGCAGCACCTGGACCCCGCGCGCCCAAAGCCGGAGAGCGGCGGCGGCGACCTGGTGGACGCCCTCGTTAGAATCTGCGAGGAGCACGGATTCACGAGGGACCACGTCAAGGCTGTCCTCCTGGACGCGTTCATCGGCGGCGTTGACACGAGCTCCGTGACGATCCTCTGGGCGATGTCGGAGCTGATCCGGAAGCCGCAGGTGCTGAAGAAAGCGCAGGAGGAGATCAGGGCCGCGATCGCTGGCAATGAGCAGTGGGTGCAGCCGGATGACCTGCCGAAGCTGACCTACCTGAAGATGGTCGTCAAAGAGACCCTGCGGCTGCACCCGCCGATTACGCTGCTTCTGCCGCGGGAGACGCTGCGGCGGGTGGAGATCGGCGGCTACGACGTGCCGGCGGGGACGCGGGTGCTGGTGAACGCGTGGGCCATCGGGAGGGACCCCGCGAGCTGGGGCCAGGACGCGGCGGAGTTCGAGCCGGAGAGGTTCGAGGCCGGCGGGAGGCACGACAAGGTGGACTTCCGCGGCGCTCACTTGGAGCTGATGCCGTCCGGCGCCGGCCGGCGAATCTGCCCTGCACTGGCCATGGGGGTGGCGAACGTGGAGTTCACGTTGGCCAACATGTTGTACGGCTTCGAGTGGGAGCTGCCGGAGGGGACATTGGCCGAGAAGGTGAGCATGGAGGAGGCCGGTAGGCTGACCTTCCACAGCAAGACGCCGCTGGTGCTCGTGCCTACCCCATACGTAGTGTGACAAGCTCTGCTGCTCTGGTAGTGGTATATCGAGTTTATACATCTGGCAAATATATCTTGAGTGAAGTTAGTTGAACAACTAAAGAAAATTGATACATGCGCGCGCGTCTTGGACTGGTAACATGAATCAGTCTTTTTTATGTTTTGAGTTCCAACACAAATTTGCTCCGAGTTTATATATCGGGTCCTATGACTAAAGTTGAAATATAATTGGGCTGCCCTAGGTCGACCTGATCGCCCCTAAAGCCTCGAGGTTCGCTGCCCTGCAATGAAGAAGAACGAACGAAGAACGAGGAAGAAGAAGAACAAGGGAGAAGGTAAAAGTAAAGGTAAAAGATGTAGATAGATTTGTTCGATTGTGTGTTGTTGTTCAATCGGCCGTCACCTCTTGTCTATATAAGAGGCGGGTGGACTTCCCGTACAAGAAAAGGACTTGCCTAGCCGTCCAAATCATCAAAACCTAATAAAACACGAACTATTCACGACCCCAGGTCCGGATGGCCGGCTCAAGGCCCGGATGATCCGGCCTAGCCCAGTTTTTTGACAGCAGCTCACTGTTTTGGCTCTATAATCCTAATACGACCATGGATTTGGACGTTATTTATATCCAAATCAACCTTCTCGACGAGACGCACAACTTTCATGTTGAACACTTTTTCATCCGAGGCCATTTTGAGGGTGTTTCGGGCCGTTTTCTAAAGTCTGCAGCAGAAAAACGTGTCCGGACATCCGGACAATTGCCCGGATTGTCCGGCCTTTACCCGGATCATCCGGGAGTTGATCCTGATCATCCGGCTTCAACTTTTAGTTTCTGTTGTTTTGGTAAATTTTTCGGCCCTCGGCCGGATGATCTGGACCCCGGTCCGGATGATCCGGCGATACAGTACTGCAGCGCACAGTTTTGGCTATAACTTTTGCATACGAACTCGGATGGGGACGATTCTTATATCAAAATCGTCCGTTTCAATGAGACGAAGAACTTTGCGGTTGTAACTTTTTCCATCAGAGGCCATCTTGGGGGTGTAATCAGCCGAATTCTGTTCTGAACAAAAAATCAATACTTCGAATACAACTTCGGCCTTAGAGATGAGATCGGCTGGCTATGGCCCAAATATCAAAATTTCTCCTTTTGACGATATGGAACTTTCTCGCTTTGATCATTTTTCCATTTGAGACCTTCTTAATTACGTTTTTGACCATGCCAAAATCTGGTGTCAACACATGCCCCCCTGTTTTTCGGTAAAACTTGTGTGCCGAAAAATAACTTGCACGAAGTTTGTTCTAAGCACGATGTCAACACTCCATCGGCCGTTTTGTACGTGCTTTGGACGATAAGTATATATCGGCCATTTAGATTAGCAACAAAAATGAAGCTAATCGAACATATAATGATTTGGTAATACCCTTTCATGATGTAAGAAATTATATTGCATCCATGGGTCAAAATAAGTCCACGGAGGATAACCAATCATACCTGAGGATGAATTCCATGGCATATGCATTAATGACATAGTTGAAGAATACGGATGTTGTTTGAACCGAAGATTCTAATGTGCAAACCCTCGACTTGGTTGTTCGAAACTTGCACTCTTCTCTTTCTTCACCTTTGTCGCACTTATTGCAACGGAATCTTGCATATTATTCTTGTTTTTAGTACTTCCTTTGGGAACCCATGCCATGTTCATCTTTTCAAGTTCTTGTGCACTAAGTTTTTGTACTTTCTTCTTTTGCCAATATGGTAAGCCGAGTGGGCACCCTGGCTGTGATTTTCTTTGAAGTAATGGCAATTCTTGTTTTATCTTGGGCACTCTCAACTTCCTCCCTTCAGATTTGGCACTTGATTGACTCTCAACAATGGATTGCTTCATCTCATTGCCTTTAGTAGCCAATGTCAACATTTTAGTTGGCTCTTTTTCTTTTGAGATCAAATCTGAAGTAGCACTCTTACGACCATCTCTTTTAACGCGGTAAACTTGCTTGACCACCTCCTTTCTATTCCTTGAGCACTGGACCGATTCCTTATGACCGAAACGGTCTTTAGCATGTGATTGTTCAAATGCTGATCTTCTCGGAGCTGCATAATATTGGTTAGATGGTCTAAAATAAGATGGAGAGTGTGCCCTCGTATCATACCTGCCACATGATGGATATGGATCTATATGAGCATAGGGAGGCATCCACAGCATTGGCATTGGCGGCCCAAAATAAGGATATGAATATGTTGCATTAAAATTCGCACTTTGCCAATACCGATCCTCATATTTGCGCCTTGGGGGTGATCTTGGTTTCTTTGCATGATTTGGCTGATAAGTATTCTTCTCTTCACTCTTCTTTTGATATTTATCCAATAGTTCAGCAAAAGTGATTTTTGATCTCTTACACTTGCGCTTATTTCGGCCTTTGTTTCCTTTGGTTGTGCTCGCACCAATCATCGGATTTTCTTGTTGCCCCCCAGTCCTTGGCGTCTCCATTGTAGCTTCGATGGAATTCTCGCCCTCAAAATTATGTTCATTATGCTCTTCAACAACTTTTTTACTTGAAAGCTTGACCCCATCACCTGCAGTTTTTACCTCCTCTTTAAATGGATCGGCTTGAAGCAACCGATGCAAAAACTTTCTGCCATCGAGATCAATCGGAATAGACTGGTCATCTCTTGGTGTCTTAACAAATTTCAATCGTCCTTTATCAATGGCCGACTTAACTATTTGACGAAACATATTGCAATCCTCAAAATTATGTTTGAACGAATGATGCAACCTACAATACATTCGTCCTTGAATTGATGGCTTGACATGGTGATCAAGAATTCTTATGTAATTATTTTTCAGCAATAAATCAAATATTTGGTCACACATGCTTGAATTGAAGGTAAACTTCTTGCTTTCTAGCCGATCTTGCTGTGTGAATGGCTTTGAAGATAAGCAAACGAATGGTTCAGATTTGGAATTTTCCCATTCGGCTATACATTGTGTTCTCCACTCTATCTCCGGTGTCTTTGGATAAGATATTATATTAGCATCGGATTTCTCAAAAGAAATTAACCTTGGCTTTAAACTTCTGATACGAAAATATTTAGAACACACATGTCTCAATTGAGACAAAGTGCAAGCCAAGTAAGAAATAAGCAAAGCTACCCAACTAGATATGAACTTTAGATAAAGCAACGGGGAAAGCTTTGGCCACAACAATAAGTCATTATCGGTCTTTATAAATGGTGCAATGGATTGACCAATATAGTCTATAACAATTTTGTTGCTAACAAGTAAATTACCCTTCTTCATTGGTCTTTCAAAATTACTTATGAGAATTTTTTTTATAGAAGCATCGACAATAAAGTTGCGACCAAATCGGAAGATAGGCAAGTCACTTGCTAGACATACCTCTTCAATTACGTTGGGAGAGCATGATGGTTGTATAACTTGAATAATACTTTGTTCCACTTTTGAATGACTCTCCAATGCCTTGGCATCCTATTTTTCTTTGATAGATTCGGTACACATACTATTTGATTCGGCTAATAACCGAATTAACTTTGTTATCCGAATCACCACTCTTTCTTTCTTTGATTTGCAAGGTTGCTTGTTCTTGTCTAAATTCAGCAAACATTGCAGCTAGTCTATCTTTAAGCTTTTTTCGACCAATTTCAGCCCATTCTTCATCGGATTGCCCCCCAATACTTTGAGACGCTTTCGGCAATGGTGTGTTGCCGAAATTCTGTAATTGTGCAGGGGCAACATGATATGCTACGTTACTAGGTAAAGACACATGCGCTCTGGTAGAATTCTCACTTATTCGGCCATGAGCATGAAGGTGCGGAGCCGAATCACGAATATCTACAATTGTGTATGGTGCCGAAAAATTCGTAGCATGAGGTGTGGCATATGATGTTTGAGGGTAATTGGCCGAATAACTAGTAGTATCATGTCCAATTCCCCTATCCACCGGCACGTTTGGATTACTATACTGCAAGTTATTTGCCGATGAATAAAAAGTTGAAACACTTTGTTGCATACTATTGGAAGTTCCTACATGGGGTGTCTCAACATGATTAACCGAACTCATCATGTTGTTCATCGGCATATAGATTTGTGGGGTTGCCGATGCATGGGAGTTGGGATACATATGTTGCATGTTGCTAAAATTATATGAAGTTGAAGCATGAAGATTATTCTGAATTGGCTGTTGCACATAATTAGATGCATGATTGATAAAACTAGGGCTAGCCGATATAATATGCTCATTAGACGGTCTAGCAACAACATATGCATTATTTGCATCTACATAAGTGAATTGGGTATTCATGTTACCTTTGTAGATTGCAAACCCTAGATGACGATCTCTTCGTAGCAAGAACGGGCCGGAGACCGTTCAAAGCTTCGTCCCCAGCGGAGTCGCCAAAAAGTGTGTTCGCACACAAACACGTCACCGTGTACCTCCAACGCCGAGGGTGATGCACCGCAGCTCACGTCGAAGGAGACCCGCCGGAAGCGCGGTACACAAGACAATCCGGCGGGCGCTTTTGTAGACCCGAAACCCCACACGCCCGGGAGGGACCCCGTCAGGGCGCACGACGGCTATGGGCTGCCCTAGGTCGACCTGATCGCCCCTAGGGCCTCGAGGTTCGCCGCCCTGCAATGAAGAAGAACGAACTAAGAACGAGGAAGAAGAAGAACAGGGGAGAAGGTAAAAGTAAAGGTAAAAGATGTAGATAGATTTGTTCGATTGTGTGTCGTTGTTCAATCGGCCGTCACCTCTTGTCTATATAAGAGGCGGGTGGACTTCCCATACAAGAAAATGACTTGCCTAGCCGTCCAAATCATCAAAAACCTAATAAAACACGGACTATTCACGACCCCCGGCCCGGATGTCCGGCTCAAGGCCCGGATGATCCGGCCTAGCCCAGTTTTTTGATAGCAGTTCACTGTTTTGGCTCTAGAATCCTCACACGACCACGGATTTGGATGTTTTTTATATCCAAATGAACCGTCTCGACGAGACGCACAACTTTCATGTTGAACACTTTTTCATCCGAGGCCATTTTGAGGGTGTTTTGGTCCGTTTTCTAAAGTCCGCAGCAGAAAAACGTGTCCGGACATCCGGACAATTGCCCGGATTGTCCGGCCTTTACCCGGATCATCCGGGAGTTGATCCAGATCATCCGGCTTCAACTTTTAGCTTCTGTTGTTTTGGTCAATTTTTCGGCCCTCGGCCGGATGATTTGGACCCCGGTCCGGATGATCCGGCCATACAGTGCTGCAGTGCACAGTTTTGGCTATAACTTTTGCATACGAACTCGGATGGGGACGATTCTTATATCAAAATCGTCCGTTTCGACGATACGAAGAACTTTGCAGTTGTAACTTTTTCATTCAGAGGCCATCTTGGGGGCGTAATCAGCCGAATACTGTTCTGAACAAAAAATCAATACTTCGGATACAACTTCGGCCTTAGAGATGAGATCGGATGGCTATGGCCCAAATATCAAAATTTCTCCTTTTGACGATATGGAACTTTCTCACTTTGATCATTTTTCCATTTGAGACCTTCTTAATTACATTTTTGACCATGCCAAAATCTGATGTCAACACAGATTTGCTCGGACGCCCCGCTCCTTGAGGTCTGTCCATTGTTCTTGTACTCGAGGGACGCCCCACTTCAGCTCTCCACTACAACTACGAAATAACTCAATGTTGTTTAACGAGAACAAAACTACAATCCAGGGGTATCACAGACTTTTCACTAGTATATATGGAAATAAGCTAAACAAACAGAAACAGAAAAGAACTGGATGACTTATTCACAGGGGGCTTATTTTGACTGCAGCTTCTCGTGGGCTTAATTTCACCGTGGCTTATGCACAAGCCACAACTCAAAAGAACTGGCCCTAAGTTAGTAGAACAAATGAAGAAAATTGATACGTGCGCGCGTCTTGGACTGCTAACATGAAAGGCGAGTAATCTGCGCCGGCGCACCGGCCCAAAGTTTGGGCCGGTCACACCCCAGCCGCAGGATGCCACTTGTTCTGGCCGTTCGATCTAGCGGGAAAAAAAACTGATTCGTCCCAGATCTTCTTCCTCCTCGTGCATCTCACGCTCGCGCAGATCCCCGCGTCTCTGCCATCTCGCGCAGCTCCCCTCCGGTGCCTCATCTCCCCTCCGGTGGCCTTCCTTGTCGCCGATCCGCACCCTCGCCGGCCGTCCTCGTCGTTGGTTCCCACCCTCGCCGGTCCTCCTCGTCACTGCCTTGACCCATGCAACAGCTTCACCTGCAGTTGCAGCTCTCAGCGGCTCCGGTTGCAGCTCCACCACCGCCCCTCGCCGTTGATGCTCGCTGAACAGAATTGTGTCGACGACTCCCACCAGCCAATCACGCCATTGAACGGATGTAGCAAAAAACTTATCTGGTCATAGCAAAACCTGACAACGGTTGCAGCAAAAACGCCGTCGCCGCCGTCGCGAGGTCGCAGCTCCGTCTTGATGGATGTAGCAAAAAGTTCGCCGGTAGTAGCAAAAATTAATGCCAGTTCCAGCAAAAAATCTCAGCAAACGAAAGCTCAATTGTCTGTTGAAACAAAAGAATTAGCCGGTTCCAGCAAATAAAAATGTCGCTTCCAGCAAACAAAAAATTCAGCAAAACTCTGATGGTTGGTTCCAGCAAAAAAAATGCCGGTTGTAGCATCCCTACCGTCGGATGTAGCATTTCTCGCGAGTGGTTGTAGCATCTCGCTGCCGTTTGCAGCACAACATCCATGGCGGCTGCCGCCTCATCATGCTTGTCGACCTTGCGCGTGGGGGTGTGGCAGCGGTGGGGAAAAGAGAAGGCTCGCCGTGAGGTGGCTGGAGTGCAGCACCGGTACCCCCTTGTAGCATAACTCGCCGCCCCTCGTGCATCACCAGCAGCTCGCGGAGTGGTTCGTTGCGGGAGAAAGAAAGAGAAAAGGCAGTGGAGAAAGAGTGGATACTACGGGAGAAAGAAGAAAGAAGAAAGAGATAAGGTGTGGTGGGAGACAAAAGAGATAAGGTGTGGTGTGGAGTGGGCCACGTGGCCCCACGTGAAACCTAGCCACTTGACGCGTTTGGGCAGGACGAGTGGCGCATGGGCCCGCGAGCTGCAGTGCGTGCCGAGGCGTCCGGCGGAACGGTTCGGCCGGCGCGCCGTTTATAGACGTTTCCCTAACATGAATCAATCTTTTTTATGTTTTGAGTTCCAGCACAAATTTGCTCCGACTTTATACATCGGGTCTTGTGAGTAAAGTTGAAATATAATGGGACTATGATTGATTTGAAACAGCCGAAAAAAGAATGTGACTGACTATGTGTAAGTCCATTGAAATCCCGATTTGGATCAGTCAATCGTTTTCCGCCCTCGATCTCTGATCTAACGGCTGCTAAGTCATTTCCCACCTCCTAATGTTTTCTTCCTCCTGACGCACATCTTCTTCCAACCGTCCCCACGGACCACCGGCCGAACCGTCAGCACCACCGCCCGCGGCCGGCGGCGCTCCTGCGCAGCCTCGTCGCCACGCCCTCCCCGAAACCTCCTCCCACCGTCGTGCTACCAACGCCCTCTAGCCCCGGTGCCGATGAGATTTTCCCCGGACAAACTTGCACCGCCGCCGTGCTGCCGGCCCCGGTGCCGATTTGAGTTAGTCTTTTTTATGTTTTGAGTTCCAGCACAAATTTGCTCCGAGTTTATATATCGGATCCTGTGAGTAAAGTTGAAATATAATGGGTGCATAATTTATTCGAAACAGAGGAAACAAGAATCTCCCCAAGTAGGGGCGTGTATAATTAATATGACTCCACTAAAAGTCTAACATCACATTTTTTACAATAACAAAATCAAACAATTTCTACGACAATTTGTTTTTGCGGAGGATGACAAATTTAGTTGGTAAGCACGGCAAATCCGGTCCAGTTCATTTTTTACCAGAAAATTGTCGTGTTCGTAAACTAGATTTGTCATCCTCACGTCAACTAAATTTGCATAAAAAATGTTCGTTTTCCATGCTTAAATATCTAATGTCAGATTTTTAGCATAACCAAACTAATAAGGCGATATCAACATTCTTTTATGCATAAATCCATGAAAAACATAAGTGTTGCCTCTCAAAAATAGTCAACAATTGCACGGGCGTACGGTTTCTTTCACATCTCATACGATTTTATTTATCAAGCATAAAAAAATTCAGTATGCACATATTTTGTATAAATTAAGGAATAGCCAAACAAACATGTGCATTTATATTCCGCCTGATTAGTTTTAACCATTTAGGCATCCACTTTGTTGTGCTCAGGCTGCCTTCTCAAATACTTTGAAAGAGAAAACAGATTTTGCCCATTAGATCCGGATATTTTTTTAACTAGCGAAGAAAGAAAGTCGGATGAAGAGCAGCGGGTGTCCCAATGTGACACCCTCGATTCAATCGTATACTAATCATACTCGCAAATGTGTACGATCAAGTTTAGAGACTCACGCGAAGATATCATAACCCAACTCTAGACACAAATTAAAATAATACAAACTTTATATTACAAGCCAGGGGCCTCGAGGGCTCAAATACTTAAGCTCGAATACAAACAAGTCAGCGGAAGCAGCAATATCTGAATACAGACATAAGTTAAGCAAGTTTGCCTTAAAAGGCTAGCACAAAAGCATCTACAATCGAAAAGGCAAGGCCACCTGCCTGGGAGCCTCCTAGCTACTCCTGGTCCTCAGCGGTCTCCACGTAGTAGTAGGCACCCTCAAGGTTATAGTACACTAGTGCAAAACCGGCCTTTAGTGCCGGTTCATGACGGCCTTTAGTGCCTGTTCGCCAACCGACACTAAAGAGTGGGGACTAAAGGTCCCCTCCCCCTTTAGTATCGGTTCATCACGAACCGGCGCTAAAGAGCCACCACGTGGCACGAGCCAGGCCCGGGTGCGTGTAGGACATTAGTACCGGTTGGTAACACCAACCGGTACTAAATGTTTGGGTGTTTTTTTAATTTTTGCTTTAATTTTGTGTTTTCAATTTGGCTTTATTTTCAATTTAATTTTTTCTTTGCTGGTATTTTACGATACTACAAATTGTACACGTTATGCATATATATAAATAGATTTTCTCGTACGTAGAACCGCATATATATATAATATATCATCGAATGTCTCACAGCCAACACCATTAACTATTCACACATGCACATGTATATACATATACAATTTCTCCTACATGTCGCCTTGGTGCCTTCGGAGCATGCACGATGACAAGTGGTTCATGGGAGCGGTAGCGGGTAATAGTATTCTCCTTTGGGATCTATGACCTGGTCGAGCAAAAATCCGGCTATTTCCTCTTGAAGTGCTAGTATGCGGTCCGCTGGTAGGAGTTTATCCCGCTCCTCTCTGAACTGTTAAGAAGGAGATCAATATGCATGTGTATTAGTTGTGTTACAAGATAAAGATAATGGTGTGAATAGAGTTCTGACAACGTACCCAGTCCTGTCTTTGAGATCTGCTCCTTTCGGACGCCATCATGAAAATGTTCTCGCAAACGTAGAATGCACACAGATCATTCCCCGGCGCCTGCTTCAGGGCCTTTACGAGAATGGAATTGAATCAGTTAATGATTAATCAAGCATGATAATTAATTAATGGTATTGAAACAAGAATTAAAGAGATGGCTAGCTAGCTAGTACTACTTAATTACTTACCCTTGGTTGATGCCAAAACAACTTTTTTAGCCATTTGCCTGGAGTCACCTTGATGAACTTTGCCCAAGTCCTGCCCGCCGGCAAAGAAAATCAATAAAGGGGTTATTAAATAGTTCATATCAGGAAATAACGAACTAATAATAGGCCGAGATATAGTTAATAATGATTGAAATTACCTGTTGACTATCCCCTTCATGATGGTGTAGTCTTTATCTTCTTTAAGTAGCGAGTCGAGTACTTCAACTGTTGCTTTGTCAACTTTAATGACTAACAAGATCCAGTGGAAACTGCATGCGCACACGTTTGCATGTCTTAATTAAGCGGGCATGTGCATACAATTAATCAACTATCGTAAACCGTATACACTTAATTATTAACATCTAGCTAGCTAGTAAGCAAAAAAAATTTTGTATTAACTCACCTGAAGTTGTAAGGAAGTAGTATATCTTCATTGGTATTGAGGCACTTCAACAACTCTAGCATGCTTTCCTCTACACTTGCTTGAGAAGTTGCAAGATTCCATGTGTACTCATTAATGGTATTTGGGTCAATGAACCCAATGCCATAGCGTCCAGATTTTTTCATTTCATACATCTTCATCCTGCATATAATACCACAGAAAAGAATATATAGTGAGGATAATTACATGTAATGATTGATCAAAAATTACAGAAAGAAATCACTTACAAACAATAGCAACTGACGAGAGATTTGTCGAGTGCGTCTTGATTGTATAATTGAAATAGTTCTGAATACTCAACGCACAGAGCTTTCTCATGGTAGTAATGCTCCTTCTTGACATTCACCATGAGGGACTCTCGATTGGAAATCTTGGTAAAGTTCATGTACCATTGATGCAATTCATACATTCTCGTTGGGAGGTTCTTGACCTTGTCTGGCTCGACCAAAGGTTGGCCACGGACATATTTCCGTTTTATTTCCTCCTCTCTAAGCGGAGACATGGGCTCAATTTCGAGGAGTTGTCCAACAGAGATCTTGAGCATTTCAGCCTGCATTATATGCTCCTCTATTATTACCACATCGCCTAGCTGGGGAACTTTAACGGTTTGCCCATAATAATATTGGGCGCGCTGCCTCCTCTCATGTGTTGTTGGCACAACAAGCGGGGGGATCGATTGCGCCGCCTGTTCTCCCAGCTAGGGAACGGTTTTCCCGCATTTTTTGCCCGCTACTTGTTGGCTCGAGCTCGAGCTCGCTTCCTTCTTAAGCCGTTCTCGATGTAGTTTCCTGATTTGGCGCTCATAGTCCGAGTCAACAGGCTTGGGAGCTGGTTCTCTAGCCATACGAATGAAGTGGTCAATTCTTTTCTCACACTTTCTCCTTTGGCGGCGGTGCCGGTTTCGGTGCAAAATGGGCGTCCACTTGGGCCTGCACTATGGCTGTGTTTTGCTCCTTAGTCATGTCGTAAGGCCTCTGAGGAAGAGGAGCGAGGCTTGGACCATATTTATATCGCGTGTCTCCGCATGTACTTCCTGTACTACCTTGACTCGTACCGCTACGCACCATGCTACGGCGTGTCTCTTCTACGATTGCTGAGACGGTGGAGACGGCTGACGTGGCTGAGTTGGACCAGAAGAAGTGGCCTGACGATGTGCCGGACTTGAAGCAGGAGGTGTGGCCTGACATGGTGCCGGACTTGAAACCGGAGAAGTGGCATGACGTTGTGCCGGACTTGAAACCGGAGGAGTCAGCTCACGCGTTCGGGGACTTGGAGGAGGTGGCGGACTTCGAGGAGGAGTCGGCTCACGCGTTCGTGGACTTGGAGGAGCAGGAGTCTGCTGACTCGGTGGCGGACTTCGAGGAGGAGTTGGCAGACGACGCGGTGTCGGTGGACTTCGAAAGATGATGAAATCCTTTCTCCATAGGATGATACGATGTATGGCCTCTCCCAGTGTGCGCTCATCTTCACCTCCAGGATTGTCAAGCTGTAGCCCCGAATATGGGTCCACCACTTCATCAACCATGACACGAGCATAGCCCTCTGGAATCGGGATGCAATGGAAGGTTGCTTCGGGGGTAATTGTAAAAGCAACACCGTCCGCCACCTTCATGGATATGTTCTTCATTTTGGAGTGTAGCTCACACTTAGTGTTCTCTATGATGTCATCCACGGGGTATGTATCCAGCAGTGTGTCGCCCGGGGCAGAACCAATGCTGCTTCTCGGCATGGATGGGACGGTGCTATCCAATGATGGACGATCATCCGCTTGCTACTGCCGCTGCTGAGACCCCCTTTCCTAGCTAAGTGAGTCGATCTGCTGCTGTTGCTGCTGGAATTTGAGTGCCAGGTCCGCGTGCCTTGCTTCTAGGCCTTGAAGGCGTTCTGCGTCCTGCTTCCTCTGCTCCTCCTCCAGCTTCCTTTTCTTCTCCTCCTCCATCTTCCTTCTTGCACGGGTCCTGTAGTCCTCGTTCCATTCTGAAAAGCCCTCATACCAAGGAATAACGCCCTTGCCTTGTGTTCTTCCCGGGTGTTCAGGATTTCCCAGGGCGCGCGTAAGCTCGTCGTTCTCTCTGTTGGGCGTGAACACCCCCCTTCGAGCTTCTTCTATTGCGTCAATTATCTTTTGTTCGGCTCCTTTTAGATTTAGCTTCCGCGAAACTTCGTCTGTCTTCGGGTCCAACGCCCCCATGTGCATAGAACCAAGTTCTGCACCTGGGGGGCCAGTTCCTAGTAACCTGCGCCACATCATTGTCTAGGACGAATGGTTCATCTGCATACGCAAGATTGTTGAAATCCACTGTTGTCATTCCGTACTGCGGGTCTTCCGATACCCCGCCTCGTGTCATATTGACCCATTTGCACCAAAACAAAGGGACCTTCAAATCACCTCCATAGTTAAGTTCCCATATGTCCTCTATGTAACCATAATATGTTTCCTTTCCCGTGTTGGTTGTTGCATCAAAGTGGACACCACTGTTTTGGTTGGTGCTCTTCTTATCTTGGGCGATCGTGTAAAATGTATTCCCATTTATCTGGTACCCTTTGAAAGTCATTATATTCGAAGATGGTAACTGGGACAGCGAGTACAGGTCATTTTGAATATCGCCATCATTTAGGGCACGTTTCTGCAACCAACCGACGAAAGTCCTCGTTTGTTCGCGTGTAATCCAGTCGTCAGACTTCTCCGGGTGTTTGGAGTGTAGAAAATTCTTGTGTTCCTCCATATACGAAGCTACCAAGGAAGAATTCTGTAGAGCTGTGTAGTGTGCTTCAGTGAGAGAATGCCCGTCCATACATATTATTTGATGCCCTCCTAGCGTGCCTTTTCCATCCAGTCTGCCCTTATGCCGCGATTCAGGAACACCAATCGGCTTAAGGTTAGGAATAAAGTTAATACAAAACTCAATGACCTCCTCATTTTCATGGCCCTTCAAGATGCTTCCTTCTGGCCTAGCACGGTTATGAACATATTTCTTCAAGACTCCCATGAACCTCTCGAAGGGGAACATATATTATGTAGAAATACAGGACGCAAAACGTTAATCTATTCGCAAAGGTGAACTAGGACGTGCGTCATGATGTTGAAGAAGGATGGTGGGAACACCAACTCGAAACTGACAAGACATTGCACCAAATCATTCTGTAACCTTGGTATGATTTCTGGATCGATTACCTTCTGAGAGATTGCATTGAGGAACGCACATAGCTTCACAATGGCTAATCGAACATTTTCTGGTAGAAGCCCCCTCAATGCAACCGGAAGGAGTTGCGTCATAATCACGTGGCAGTCATGAGACTTTAGGTTCTGAAACTTTTTCTCTGCCATATTTATTATTCCCTTTATATTCGACGAGAAGCCAGACAGTACCTTCATGCTGAGCAGGCATTCCAAGAAGATTTCCTTCTCTTCTTTGGTAAGAGCGTAGCTGGCCTGACCCTGATGTATGCCGTCTTTTCCGTGCATACGTTGCTGGTCCTCCCGTGCCTCTGGTGTATCTTTTGTCATGCAAAGATTCTTCGTCACGTGCATCACGTCGATTGCGGAGCGGACCTCTAGGTCTTTCCAATATGGCAGGTCCCAAAATATAGATTTCTTCTTCCACATGGGTGCGCGTCTGTCAGCGTCCTTCGGAACAGGTTGTTCGCCAGGACCCTTCCAAAGATTACCTTCAAATCCTTGACCATATCATGTACATCAGCACCAGTACGGTGGCGAGGCTTCGTCCGGTGATCCGCCTCACCTTTGAAATGCTTGCCTTTCTTTCTTACGGGATGCTTTGTTGGAAGAAATCGATGATGTCCCAGGTACACATTCTTCCTACAACTATCCAAATATATACTGTCGGTATCATCCAAATAGTGCGTGCATCCGCGGTATCCCTTGTTTGTCTGTCCTGAAAGGTTACTGAGAGCAGGCCAATCATTGATGGTCACGAACAACAATGCCTTTAGGTCAAATTCTTCCTGTCCGTGCTCATCCCACGCATGTACACCTGTTCCATTCCACAGCTGTAATAGTTCTTCAACTAATGGCCTTAGGTACACATCAATGTCGTTGCCGGGTTGCTTAGGGCCTTGGATGAGCACTGGCATCATAATGAACTTCCGCTTCATGCACAACCAAGGAGGAAGGTTATACAAACATAGAGTGACAGGCCACATGCTATGGTTGCTGCTCTGCTCCCCAAAAGGATTAATGCCATCTGCGCTTAGACCAAACCATACGTTCCTTGTGTCACCTTCAAACTCCTCCCAGTACTTTCTCTCGATTTTTCTCCACTGCGAACCGTCAGCGGGTACTCTCAACTTTCCGTCTTTCTTACGGTCTTCTGCGTGCCACCGCATCGCCTTCGCATGCTCTTTGTTTTGGAACAAACATTTCAACCGTGGTATTATAGGAGCATACCACATCGCCTTGGCAGGAATCTTCTTCCTGGGGCGCTCGCCCTCGACATCACCAAGGTCATCGCAACTAATCTTATAACGCAATTTACTGCATACCGGGCAAGCGTTCAAATCCTCGTACTCACTGCGGTAGAGGATGCACTCATTAGGGCATGCATGTATCTTCTGCACCTCTAACCCTAGAGGGCAGACAACCTTCTTTGCTTCATACGTACTCTCGGGCAATTTGTTGTCATTTGGAAGCATATTCTTTATCATTACCTGCAACTTTCCAAATCCCTTGTCAGATACACCATTCTCTGCCTTCCATTGCAGCAATTCAAGTGTGGTGCCCAACTTTTTTTTGTCAGCTTCGCAATTCGGGTACAACAATTTCTTGTGATCCTCTAACATGCGCTGCAACTTCGTCCTCTCCAGATCACTTGCGCAGTTTCTCTTTGCATCGGCAATGGCCCGACCTAGATCATCAGCAGGCTCATCTGATGCCTCTTCTTCAGCTTCTTTCCGCATTACCGGCTCAGCTTCTTCCCCCATTGTTGTATCATCGTATTCAGGGAACCCATGGCCAGGATAGCCGTCGTCGTCCTCTTCTTCTTCATTGTCTTCCATCATAACCCCTATTTCTCCGTGCTTGGTCCAAACATTATAGTGGGGCATGAAACCGGACTCAAATAGGTGGACGTGATTTGTTCTTGACATAGAGTAACTGTGAACATTCTTACAGCCAACACATGGACAAGGCATAAAACCATACGCCCGCTTGTTTGCCTCAGCGGCAAGCAGAAAAGTATGCACGCCATTAATGAACTCGGGAGAGCATCGGTCATCATACATCCATTGTCGGCTCATCTTCATTACACAACACCGAATAGACCAAATTAATACAAGTTCATACATAAAGTTCATATACAACACTTAATTAAATGCAACATACAAATAACTCTCTAGCTAAAGAATTTAAATGCAACAACAAATGCGATCGAGATCGCAACTAAGGTAACAATTGATCCAACATCATAATGATACCAAGCCACACTATCAATGGCATATTTTCTAATCTTTCTAATCTTCAACCTCATTTTCTCCATCTTAATCTTGTGATCATCGACGACATCGGCAACATGCAACTCCAATTCCATCTTCTCCCCCTCAATTCTTTTCAATTTTTCTTTCAAATACTCATTTTCTCTTTCAACTAAATTTAACCTCTCGACAATAGGGTCGGTTGGAATTTCTGGTTCACATACCTCCTAGATAAAAATATCTATGTCATCTTGATGGGCATAATTTGTCATAAACACGAAATGCCACAACTAGTTTTAAAAGAGAATATACCACATCCGAATCATAACAAGGACGAGGGCCGACGGGGATGGATATCAAAACCATGGCACCATGTATAACAAACAACGTACGGGTAAGATAATTATACGAGTAACTATATATCCAAATCACACAAACATCAATTTGGTAATGTAAAACATTCATGAACAAGAGCCTCACCACAAGGTGGTGCCGGCGACGGGACGGTGCGGGCGATCGACGGTGGTTACAACGGAGATTTAGAAGGCACTAAGTAAACCACACCTACATATGCAAAAAAGTGTTATTTTTGACCTCAAATTGCATATAAATCAAATACTAGCAAATATAATTCCTCCCAAATTAATCACTATACAAAGCATTGCAAGAGCTAATCTAGCAATTAGAGTTGAAAGGACAAAGTTGCTAACCTTTGTGATCATTTGAATGGATGGGGGCCTTCAAATCTTGACAAATTTTGGGCAAAATTTGTGAGGATCTCGAGGAAGAGAGGGGAAGAACAGAGTGGCTCGGGTGTATGAAGGGTTTATGTACGTCGACCTTTAGTATCGGTTCGTGCCATGAACCGGTACTAAATGTGCTGGACGGGCCCCAGACTGACAACATCCTGCCACCACTCTCTTTAGTACCGGTTCGTGGCACGAACTGGTGCTAAAGGTTCGCCACAAACCAGTATTAATGAGAACGGCCAGCTAGCCGTTGGAACTGGCACTAATGGACACATTAGTGCCGGCTCAAAATCAAACCGGCACTAATGTGTCTCAGATTTGCCCCTTTTTCTACTAGTGGTAGTCGTCGGTGGTGGCATCTGGCTCCTGGACTCCACCATTTGGTTGAAACAACCAGAAAGAAGAAAGAAGGGGGAAAAGGGGTAGCAAAGCAACTGTGAGTACTCATCCAAAGTACTTGCAAGCAATGATCTACACTACTTATGCATCGGTATCAATGAAAGGGGTAGTATCTATGGACTAACTGCAGAATGCCAGAATAAGAGGGGGAGAAGCTAGTCCTATCGAAGACTAGCATCTTCAAGGAGCTTCAAGCATCTTGCAGCATCACAAGAGATAAGAGAAGAATAAGTTAAAGTAGTAGTAGTGTCATCAACCTCGCCCAGAGATCCTTCCTTGACTCCCTGCGAGAAAGCAATCCCAGAGCCATACTATCTAGTTCTCATCTCAGATGTCAAGTTTTAGTTGTATCAATCAGGATACAACTCCAAGTGTCCATTACCGTAGGACAGGCTATCGATATATGTTTTCTTCCCTGCAGGGGTGCACCAACTTACCCACCATGTGTTGGGGAACATAGTAATTTCAAAAAAATTCCTACGCACACGCAAGATCATGGTGATGGCATAGCAACGAGATGGGAGAGTATTGTCCACGTACCCTCGTAGACCGTAAGAGGAAGCGTTAGCACAACGCGGTTGATGTAGTCGTACGTCTTCACGATCCGACCGATCCAAGTACCGAATGTACGGCACCTCCGAGTTCAGCACACGTTCAGCTCGATGACGATCCCCGGGCTCCGATCCAGCAAAGCGTCGGGGATGAGTTCCGTCAGCACGATGGCGTGGTGACGATGATGATGTTCTACCGGTGCAAGGCTTCACCTTAACTCCGTGACAATATGACCGAGGTGGAATATGGTGGAGGGGGGCACCGCACATGGCTAAGGAATGATCCGTAGATCAACTTGTGTGTCTATGGGGTGCCCTCCTGCCCCCGTATATAAAGGAGCAAGGAGGAGGGGGCCGGCCAAGAGGAGGAGGCGCGCCCAAGGGGGGAGTCCTACTCCCACCGGGAGTAGGACTCCTCCTTTCCTAGTAGGAGTAGGAGAGAAGGAAGGGGAAAGGAGAAGGGAAGGAAGGAGGGGGCGCAGCCCCTCCCCCTAGTCCAATTCGGACTAGGCCTTGGGGGGCGCGCGGCCTGCCCTAGGCAGCCCCTCTCTCTTTCCCTTATGGCCCAATAAGGCCCAATACTTCTCCCGGCGAATTCCCGTAACTCTCCGGTACTCCGAAAAATACCCGAATCACTCGGAACCTTTCCGAACTCCGAATATAGTCGTCCAATATATCGATCTTTACGTCTCGACCATTTCGAGACTCCTCGTCATGTCCCCGATCTCATCCGGGACTCCGAACTCCTTCGGTACATCAAAACTCATAAACTCATAATATAACTGTCATCGAAACCTTAAGCGTGCGGACCCTACGGGTTCGAGAACTATGTAGACATGACCTATAACTATTCTCGGTCAATAACCAATAGCGGAACCTGGATGCTCATATTGGCTCCTACATATTCTACGAAGATCTTTATCGGTCAAACCGCATAACAACATACGTTGTTCCCTTTGTCATCGGTATGTTACTTGCCCGAGATTCGATCGTCGGTATCTCAATACCTAGTTCAATCTCGTTACCGACAAGTCTCTTTACTCGTTCCGTAATACATCATCCTGCAACTAACTCATTAGTTGCAATGCTTGCAAGGCTTAAGTGATGTGCATTACTGAGAGGGCCCAGAGATACCTCTCCGACAATCGGAGTGACAAAACCTAATCTCGAAATATGCCAACCCAACATGTTCCTTTGGAGACACCTGTATTACTCCTTTATAATCACCCAGTTACGTTGTGACGTTTGGTAGTACCCAAAGTGTTCCTCCGGCAAATGGGAGTTGCATAATCTCATAGTTACAGGAACATGTATAAGTCATGAAAAAGCAATAGCAACATACTAAACGATCAAGTGCTAGGCTAACGGAATGGGTCATGTCAATCACATCATTCTCCTAATGATGTGATCCCGTTAATCAAATGACAACTCATGTCTATGGTTAGGAAACTTAACCATCTTTGATTCACGAGCTAGTCAAGTAGAGGCATACTAGTGACACTCTGTTTGTCTTTGTATTCACACATGTATTATGTTTCCGGTTAATACAATTCTAGCATGAATAATAAACATTTATCATGAAGTAAGGAAATAAATAATAACTTTATTATTGCCACTAGGGCATATTTCCTTCAGTCTCCCAATTGCACTAGAGTCAATAATCTAGTTCACATCGCCATGTGATTTAACACCAATATTCATATCTATATATGATTAACACCCATAGTTCACATCGTCATGTGACCAACACTTAAAGGGTTTACTAGAGTCAATAATCTAGTTCACATGGCTATGTGATTAACACCCAAAGAGTACTGAGGTGTGATCATGTTTTGCTCGTGAGAGAAGCTTAGTCAACGGGTCTGTCACATTCTGCAAATATTCTATGTCTACAATGCTTTGCATGGAGCTACTCTAGCTAATTGCTCCCACTTTCAATATGTATCCAGATTGAGACTTAGAGTTATCTGGATTGGTGTAAAAGCTTGCATCGTTGCAACTTTTTACGGTGAGCTCTTTTATCACTTCCATAATTGAGAAACATCTCCTTAGTCCTCACTAAGGATATTCTTGACCGCTGTCTAGTGATTCACTCTTAGATTGAAATTGTATTCCTTTGTCAAACTCAGAGCAAGGTATACAATATGTCTGGTTCACAACATAGCATACTTTATAGAACCTATGACTGAGGCATAGGGAATGACTTTTCATTCTCTTTCTATTTTCTGCTGTGGTCGGGATTTGAGTCTTACTCAATTTCATACCTTTGCAACACAGGCAAGAACTCTTTCTTTGACTGTTTCATTTTGAACTACTTCAAAATCTTGTCAAGGTATGTACTCATTGAAAATCTTATCAAGCGTTTTGATCTATCTCAATAGATCTTGATGCTCAATATGTAAGTAGCTTTGCCGAGGTCTTACTTTGAAAAAACTCCTTCCAAACACTCTGTTATGCTTTGCAGAATAATTCTACATTATTTCTGATCAACAATATGGCATTCACATATACTTATCAGAAATGTTGTAGTGCTCCCACTCACTTTCTTGTAAATACAGGCTTCACCATAAGTCTGTACAAAACTATATGCTTTGATCAACTTATCAAAGCACATATTCCAACTCTGAGATGCTTGCACCAGTCCATACATGGATCGCTGGAGCTTGCACATTTTGTTAGCACCTTTAGGATTGACAAAACCTTCTGGTTGCATCATATACAACTCTTCTTTAAGAAAACCATTAAGGAATGCAGTTTTGACATCCATTTGCCAGATTTCATAAATTGTGGCAATTGCTAACATGATTTGGAGAGACTTAAGCATCGCTACAGTTGAGAAAATCTCACTGTGGTCAACACCTTGAACTTGTCAAAAACCCTTTTGCGACAAGTCGAGCTTTGTAGATAGTAACACTACTATCAACGTCCGTCTTCCTCTTGAAGATCCATTTATTTTCTATGGTTTGCCGATCATCGGGCAAGTCCACCAAAGTCCACACTTTGTTCTCATACATGGATCCTTTCTCAGATTTCATGGCCTCCAGCCATTTTGCGGAATCTGGGCTCATCATCGCTTCCTCATAGTTCGTAGGTTTATCATGGTCTAGTAACATGACTTTCAGAACAGGATTACCGTACCACTCTGGTGCGGACCGTACTCTGGAAGACCTACGAGGTTCTGTAGTAACTTGATCTGAAGTTTCATGATCATCATCATTAGCTTCCTCACTAATTGGTGTAGAATCACTGGAACTGATTTCTGTGATGAACTACTTTCCAATTCAGGAGAAGGTACAATTACCTTATCAAGCTCTACTTTCCTCCCACTCACTTCTTTCGAGAGAAACTCCTTCTCTAGAAAGGATCCATTTTTAGCAACGAATATCTTGCCTTTGGATCTGTGATAGAAGGTGTACCCAACAGTTTCCTTTGGGTATTCTATGAAGACGCATTTCTCCGATTTGGGTTTGAGCTTATCAGGATGAAACTTCTTCACATAAGCATCGCAACCCCAAACTTTAAGAAACGACAACTTGGGTTTCTTGCCAAACCACAGTTCATATGGTGTCGTCTCAACGGATTTAGATGGTGCCCTTTTTAACGTGAATGCAGCTGTCTCTAATGCATAACCCCAAAACAATAGTGGTAAATCAGTAAGAGACATCATAGATCGCACCATATCAATAAAGTGCGGTTACGACGTTCGGACACACCATAACGTTGTGGTGTTCCAGGTGGCGTGAGCTGTGAAACTATTCCACATTGTTTTAATTGAAGACCAAACTAGTAACTCAAATATTCGTCTCAGCGATCAGATCGCAGAAACTTTATTTTCTTGTTACGATGATTTTTCCACTTCACTCTAAAATTCTTTGAACATTTCAACTATTTCAGACTTATGTTTCATCAAGTAGATATACCCATATCTGCTCAAATCATCTTGTGAAGGTCAGAAAATAACGATACTTGCTACGAGCATCAACACTCATTGGATCGCATACATCGGTATGTATTATTTCCAATAAGTCAGTAGCTTGTTCCATTGTTCCGGAGAACGGAGTTTTAGTCATCTTGCCCAAAAGGCACGGTTCACAAGCATCAAATGATTCATAACCAAGTGATTCCAAAAATCCATCTTTATGTAGTTTCTTCATGCGCTTTACACCGATATGACCCAAACGGCAGTGCCACAAATAAGTTGCACTATCATTATTAACTTTGCATCTTTTGGCATCAATATTATGAATATGTGTATCACTACGATCGAGATCCAACAAACTATTTTCATTGGGTGTATGACCATTGAAGGTTTTATTCATGTAAACAGAATAACAATTATTCTTTCACTTAAATGAATAACCGTATTGCAACAAACATGATCAAATCATATTCATGCTCAACGCAAACGCCAAATAACATTTATTTAGGTTTAACACTAATCCTGAAAGTATAGGGAGTGTGTGATGATGATTATATCAATCTTGGAACTATTTCCAACACTCATCGTCACTTCCCCTCAACTAGTCTCTGTTTATTATGTAACTCCTGTTTTGAGTTACTAATCTTAGCAACCGAACAAGTATCAAATACTCAGGGGCTACTATAAACACTAGTAAGGCACACATCAAACACCTGTATATCAAATATACCCTTGTTCACTTTGCCATCCTTCTTATCCACCAAATATTTAGGGCATTTCCGCTTCCAATGACCATTTCCTTTGCAGTCTAAACACTCAGTTTCAGGCTTTGGTCCAGCTTTGGTCTTCTTCATGGGAGTGACAACTTGTTTGCCATTCTACTTGAAGTTTCCCTTTCTTTCCCTTTGCCCTTTTCTTGAAACTAGTGGTCTTGTCAATTATCAATACTTGATGCTCTTTCTTGATTTCTACCTTTGTCGATTTCAACATCACGAAGAGCTCGGGAATCGTTTTCGTCATCCCTTGCATACTATAGTTCATCACAAAGTTCTACTAACTTGGTGATGGTGACTAGAGAACTCTGTCAATCACTATCTTATCTGGAAGATTAACTCCCACTTGATTCAAGCGATTGAAGTACCCAGACAATCTGAGCACATGCTCACTAGTTGAGCGATTCTCCTCCATCTTTTAGCTATAGAACTTGTTGGAGACTTCATATCTCTCAACTCGGGTATTTGCTTGAAATATTAACTTCAATTCCTGGAACATCTCATATGGTCCATGACGTTCAAAACATCTTTGAAGTCCCGATTCTAAGTCGTTAAGCATGGTGCACTAAACTATCAAGTAGTCATCATATTGAGCTAGCCAAACGTTCATAACGTCTGCATCTGCTCCTGCAATAAGTCTGTCACCTAGCGGTGCATTAAGGACATAATTCTTCTGTGCAGCAATGAGGATAAACCTCAGATCACGGATCCAATCCACATCATTGCTACTAACATCTTTCAACATAGTTTTCTCTAGGAACATATCAAAATAAACATATGAAAGCAACAATGCGAGCTATTGATCTACAACATAATTTGCAAAATACTACCAGGACTAAGTTCATGATAAATTTAAGTTCAATTAATCATATTACTTAAGAACTCCCACTTAGACAGACATCTCCCTAGTCATCTAAGTGATTACGTGATCCAAATCAACTAAACCATGTCCGATCATCACGTGAGATGGAGTAGTTTCAATGGTGAACATCACTATGTTGATCATATCTACTATATGATTCACATTCGACCTTTCGGTCTCCGTGTTCCGAGGCCATATCTGTATATGCTAGGCTCGTCAAGTTTAACCTGAGTATTCCGCGTGTGCTACTGTTTTGCACCCGTTGTATTTGAACGTAGAGCCTATCACACCCGATCATCATGTGGTGTCTCAGCATGAAGAACTTTCGCAACGGTGCATACTCAGGGAGAACACTTCTTGATAATTAGTGAGAGATCATCTTAAAATGCTACCGTCAATCAAAGCAAAAATAATATGTATAACAGATAAACATCATATGCAATCAAAATATGTGACATGATATGGCCATGATCATCTTGCGCCTTTGATCTCCATCTCCAAAGTACTATCATGATTTCTATCGTCACTGGCACGACACCATGATCTTCATCATCTTGATCTATATCAATGTGTCGCCACATGGTCGTCTCGCCAACTATTGCTCTTGCAACTATTGCTATCGCTTAGTGATAAAGTAAAGCAATTATTTGGCACTTGCATCTTATGCAACAAAGCGACAACCATAGGGCTTCTGCCAGTTGTCGATAACTTCAACAAAACATGATCATCTCATATAACTACTTATATCTCATCACGTCTTGACCATATCACATCACAACATGCCATGCAAAAACAAGTTAGACGTCCTCTACTTTGTTGTTGCAAATTTTACGTGGCTGCTACGGGCTAAGCAAGAACCGTTCTTACCTACGCATCAAAAACCACAACGATAGTTCGTCAAGTTGGTGCTGTTTTAACCTTCGCAAGGACCGGGCGTATTCACACTCGGTTCAACTAAAGTTGGAGAAACTGACACCCACTAGTCACCTATGTGCAAAGCACGGCGGTAAAACCAGTCTTGCGTAAGCGTACGCGTAATGTCGGTCCAGGCCGCTTCATCCAACAATACCGTTGAACCAAAGTATGACATGCTGGTAAGCAGTATGACTTGTATCGCCCACAACTCACTTGTGTTCTACTCGTGCGTATAACATCAACGCATAAAACCTAGGCTCGGATGCCACTGTTGTGGAACGTAGTAATTTCAAAAAATTTCCTACGCACACGCAAGATCATGGTGATAGCATAGCAACGAGAGGGGAGAGTATTGTCCACGTACCCTCGTAGACCGTAAGCGGAAGCGTTAGCACAACGCGGTTGATGTAGTCGTACGTCTTCACGATCCAACCGATCCAAGTACTGAACGTACGGCACCTCCGAGTTCAGCACACGTTCAGCTCGATGACGATCCCCGGGCTTCGATCCAGCAAAGCGTCGGGGATGAGTTCCGTCAGCACGATGGCGTAGTGATGATGATGATGTTCTACCGGCGCAGGGCTTCGCCTAAACTCTGTGACGATATGACCGAGGTGGAATATGGTGGAGGGGGCACCGCACACGGCTAAGGAACGATCCGTAGATCAACTTGTGTGTCTATGGGATGCCCTCCTGCCCCCGTATATAAAGGAGCAAGGAGGAGGGGGCCGGCCAAGAGGAGGAGGCGCGCCCAAGGGGGGAGTCCTACTCCCACCGGGCGTAGGACTCCTCCTTTCCTAGTAGGAGTAGGAGAGGAGGAAGGGGAAAGGAGAAGGGAAGGAAGGAGGGGCGCAGCCCCTCCCCCTAGTCCAATTCGGACTAGGTCTTGGGGGGGCGCGCGGCCTGCCCTAGGCAGCCCCTCTCTCTTTCCCGTATGGCCCAATAAGGCCCAATACTTCTCCCGGCGAATTCCCGTAACTCTCCGGTACTCCGAAAAATACCCGAATCGCTCGAAACCTTTCTGAACTCCGAATATAGTCGTCCAATATATCGATCTTTACGTCTCGACCATTTCGAGACTCCTCGTCATGTCCCCGATCTCATCCGGGACTCCGAACTCCTTCGGTACATCAAAACTCATAAACTCATAATATAACTGTCATCGAAACCTTAAGCGTGCGGACCCTACGGGTTCGAGAACTGTGTAGACATGACCTAGAACTATTGTCGGTCAATAACCAATAGCGGAACCTGGATGCTCATATTGGCTCCTACATATTCTACGAAGATCTTTATCGGTCAAACCGCATAACAACATACGTTGTTCCCTTTGTCATCAGTATGTTACTTGCCCGAGATTCGATCGTCGGTATCTCAATACCTAGTTCAATCTCGTTACCGGCAAGTCTCTTTACTCGTTCCGTAATACATCATCCCGCAGCTAACTCATTAGTTGCAATGCTTGCAAGGCTTAAGTGATGTGCATTACCGAGAGGGCCCAGAGATACCTCTCCGACAATCGGAGTGACAAAACCTAATCTTGAAATACGGAAACCCAACATGTACCTTTGGAGACACTTGTAGTACTCCTTTATAATCACCCAGTTACGTTGTGACGTTTGGTAGTACCCAAAGTGTTCCTCCGGCAAACGCGAGTTGCATAATCTCATAGTTACAGGAACATGTATAAGTCATGAAGAAAGCAATAGCAACATACTAAAAGATCAAGTGCTAGGCTAACGGAATGGGTCATGACAATCACATCATTCTCCTAATGATGTGATCCCGTTAATCAAATGACAACTCATGTCTATGGTTAGGAAACTTAACCATCTTTGATTCACGAGCTAGTCAAGTAGAGGCATACTAATGACACTCTGTTTGTCTTTGTATTCACACATGTATTATGTTTCCGGTTAATACAATTCTAGCATGAATAATAAACATTTATCATGAAGTAAGGAAATAAATAATAACTTTATTATTGCCTCTAGGGCATATTTCCTTCACCATGCTCGATTAACTCTGGCCGGACACACTTTCCTGGGTCATGCCCGGCCTTGGCCAGACAATACGCTGCAACCCGACCTGGGCTTAAAAGAGATGTCAGCTTGCCGGACTAAACCTATGCCCCCAGGGGTCTTGGGCAATCGCCCCGGGAACTCCCGCACATTGCGAGGGCAGCCGGTGAGCAGACCTAGCTACCTCCTTAAAAAGGCAGGTGCTTACGTAGTCCAACCCGACGTATGCCGCTCAGTCGCATGACGTCTACTAAGTTTCGGATGATGCATACGACGCAGAACGCCCATACTATGCCCACGTGATGGTTAGTGCTATCAGGCCAGAGGCCCCTCGGATCAAATATCCAAACCATTAGTGTGTTGGTAGTGCAGTCACGACCAGAGACTCATGAAAGATGTGACCCCGTCGCCCCGTCTCGAGGACTTGCGGCAAGGGCTAAGAATGCTCGGCCACGCCTCATATTCAACTCTCGGGTACCCTCTAGGTCAACCCGTCTCCACATCACTCGTGGGTACCCCTCAGGGTCGATCCGCCTTTCCAAGTAACAGTTGTAAAGTCCAAGTATCCGTGTGTCCAAACACCAAGGGGAAACCCCGAGGAATCACCCTCGGTGGATTCCACTCGATGTAATCATCAAGGTGAACGTAAGAGGAACCACCCTCGAGGTTCACACTTGATGGGTTGCATGACAGAGTCGTATTGGAAGTGGTTAAGGCAGAATCACCCTCGATGACTGTCGGTGTCAAAACCGGCGGATCTCGTGTAGGGGGTCCCGAACTGTGCGTCTAGGCGGATGGTAACAGGAGACGAGGGACACGATGTTTTACCCAGGTTCGGGCCCTCTCGATGGAGGTAAAACCCTACGTCCTGCTTGATTAATATTGATGATATGGGTAGTACAAGAGTGGATCTACCACGAGATCAAGGAGGCTAAACCCTAAAGCTAGCCTATGGTATGATTGTTGTAATGTATGTTGTCCTACGGACTAAAGCCCTCCGGTTTATATAGACACCGGAGGAGGCTAGGGTTACACAGAGTCGGTAACAATGGTAGGAGATCTACATATCCGTATCGCCAAGCTTGCCCTCCACGCCAAGGAAAGTCCCACCCGGACATGGGACGGAGTCTTCAATCTTGTATCTTGGTGGTCTTGGAGTCCGGCGGACGATGATAGTCCGGCTGTCCGGACACCCCCTAGTCCAGGACTCCCTCAGTAGCCCCTGAACCAGGCTTCAATGACGATAAGTCCGGCGCACATAATGTTCGGCATTACAAGGCGGGTTCCTCCCTTGAATAATCCAGAGAAGATTATGAACACCAGGATAGTGTCCGGCTCTGCAAAATAAATTCCACATTCCACCGTAGAGAGAATAAAATGTACACCAGTCTAATCTGCTGACGTATTATGCGGCGTGACATCACACTGCTACCAAGCCTTTTTTTGAATCGTTTTTTACTATACCACCTCAGCACGTTTAGCGAAGCGGTTTCCTTGGCACGTCTTGTCGAAGCAGAGATCGTGCTCCCCTTATTCCGGGATTCTCATCAATACGGACGTGGGTAACCCAACCGTGCCATTGATGGTGGCGCTTGGGAGATAAGCGAGTTTTATCAGGCCGGTGGGGACACATAGTTTTCGTCCGCCTATATATAAGGGATAAGGATTTACCCTCTCACCTACGCCTTCTTCCTCCTTTGCTTATCCATCTCTGCGTACTCAAGCTCCAACGCCCAAGCTCACACATCTCGCCCCGACCTTCTCCGAATATGTCCGGAGCGGGAGGTAAATGGTTGGCCTCCACCGTTAAGGAGGAGCACATCACCAAACTGCGCAGCGCCGGATACCTTTCCGGCGATATCGCGCATCGGCTGCCCGACGAGGGGCAGCTCATCCCTACCCCTGGGCCCCATGAGAGGGTCGTCTTCCTTCCCCACTTCCTCTGCGGACTGGGCTTTCCACTGCACCCATTCGTCCGGGGGATCATGTTTTACTACGGCTTGGATTTCCACGATCTGGCGCCGAACTTCATCCTCAACATCTCGGTGTTTATCGTCGTGTGCGAGGCCTTCCTCTGCATCCGGCCCCACTTCGGCCTGTGGCTCAAGACCTTCAACGTCAAGCTGAAGGTTGTGAAGGGCACGCAAGCGGAATGCGGAGGCGCCATGTTGGGTAAGTTGCCCAACGTCCTTTGGCTCGAAGGGGCCTTCGTGGACTCCGTCAAGGGGTGGCAATTGGGGTGGTTCTACATCACCGAGCCGCGCAAGCCCACATGGGCTGCGGCCCCTGAGTTTAGATCTGGCGTCCCCACGCAGCTCACCTCCTGGAAAGAGAAGGGCTTGCTGTGGGGCAATCCAAAGGAGGTGACAGGACTCCGAGCCTGCATCCAGAAGCTGGTGAGCAATAAGCTCAGGCTCGTCGACGTGGTCCAAGTCATGCTCATCCGCCGGATTCTCCCATGCCAAGAACGGGCATTCAATCTATGGGAGTTCAATCCAGAATAGCACCAGGCGCTGAGCGGGCTCTTCGATACGACATACGAAGGCGCCTGGAGGGTGCTGTTTAAGGGCGCCGAAGCCCCCACATCCGCGACGGAAGATCGCGGATTACGCTCGCAGCATCCAGCTGACGAGGTAAGTGATTCAACCCCGTTACGGGACACTTGTGGTAATTAAACCGATTCTAAGAGGGTTTCAATCTCTCTTTTCCTTTGACAGGAATGGATGGATAAGGCCAAGCAGCTCATCAGCCCGGCTCCCATGCCAGAAGACCCAGAGAATGCCCGTTTAGCAGGGCTGCTGGTTTCGGCACCGCTCGAAAGAGTTCCCGCAATCAGGCGTCTGACGACGAGGCGGACTCCTCCCCCGAAGACGAGGAGGAGGTGGAGGACTCTCTCCCGGAGGAGGGAGAGAAGAAGAGGAGGGCTTCCCCAATAGGGGAGGCCGAAGGGTCCAAGAGGGGGAGGACTATCCCCCCGGACAGTTTCGCCAACACCACCATTGGCGAGGATGAGTGGCCTCCAAGGGCCAGGCGTCCGGCAAGATCGTAATTATCCGGATCCTTGATGTGCAATTTCTTTCGTGTCGCATAGTGTCCTTCTAATGCCGCGTTCTGTCCGTAGCCCGGCCGATGATGATCTCCCCGCTTCATCGAGCGGGTCGTTGGCCCCGTCGGATGTGGACTCACTTCCGACCGCCTCTACCCCCCGCGCGAACGAGGACGCCGAGGTGGGATCCCAGAGAAGGACCCATCAGGAGGAGGCTCCGGAGGCACCGTCAGGCTGCCTCTCGGACTTTGTGCCGGACTCTACATTGGAACCCGCAGTGGTTCCAGAGTCCGGCGGGCGGCCCCTTCGAAAGAAGGGCAAGACCGTGACACCGGCGACCTCCGTCCAACCGGAGGCGCCGGATAACTTGCTGGAGGCGCTTAAAGGCGCTTCCATCGAGGAAGAACACCGCACTATCATGAGTCCGGTGATTCAAAAGGTTCAGCTCGCCAAAAGCGGGCTGATCGAAGCCTGCAACAGCCTTCTAACAGGCTTTGAGGTAAGAAGTTAAAATTATGTAATGTAATACCGCGTAGACAGTAGCCCCTGATGCTCAGTTCGGTGTTCGTAAAGAAAAGCCGGACTGAGGATCTAACAAGATATACGCAGGGTTGCTTAAAATATGTCAATATGGGTTTGCAGGCTGCGCTGCTGACCTCTGCCGCACTATCGGCGGAGGTCGATGTGTTGAAGAAGGATCTCGAGCGGTCCGAGCAAGAGCTCGGCCATGCCAAGAAGCAGCTCGAGGACAAAGAAGGTGAGTCACACCACTTTGAATAGTTACCTTACAGAAAAGGATTTTGGTTGTAATAAAATTAACAAGGATAATATGGGTATTGCAGGGGCCACGAACGAGGTGGCAGCCCTGAAGGAGGCTGTGTCCGCGGCCGAACGCAGTGCGGCCGCGGAGCGGGAAGAGCGAGAGAAGCAGGAGGCGCGGGTGGCGGAAGTACGGCAAGAGCTCCAGGCTCTCATGGAGAAGCATGAGAGGTTGGAGCGTGACTCCAAGACTTGAGAGTCCGAGCTTGCCTCGGCTCTCGAAAGTGCCAAGTCCGCCAAGGCCGAGGCCCGTAAGGCCCTTCAGGAGGTTGAAGATGTGAAGAAGATAGCGGCGGGTAAGGCATTTTTCATGCAAAGCAAGCATGTTAATGTAAAATACCTGACACTTACCAGCATTCGGAGCTCTCCAGGGGCGTTTGCAGATCTGCCGCGTAGTGCGTCCGATGCCGCCGCATTCTATCGTGGCGAGGAGGGGAGCTCGACGGAGAAAGTCTTCTGGTCTCAGTACGCTGAGGCCGGACACCCGGTGCCCCCAAGCGACCAGCTGGAGCAGCTGGTTGAACTCCACAAGGCAGCTGAGGAGGCCATGAAGGGCCTTATAGTCTGGCTGTGGCCTGGACAGGCCATGCCTGGGAGCTACTTTGGCCTCGTGCGGCGGCTGGTGGATGCATGCCCCTGGGTGGAGGCCGTCAAGTGCTCCGCCTGTATTGAAGGTGCTCGTCGGGCCCTTGCCCGCACAAAGGTGCATTGGGGCAAGTTGGATGCGGAGAAGCTTCTCACGGACCCACCGCCACCAGGCAAGGAGTATCGCACGCCTGAAATGTATTATAAAACTGTCCTGAAGGGAGCCCGCGATATTGCGGATGAGTGCCCCAGAAATGTAATCTTTGAGTAAACTCGCTGTGTATTAACCTGTGCGCTGAAAACTGCGTTCATATGCGCCTTGAGCAACTCTTGTTTTAATTTAAAATATTACCTTCTGTTCGGCCGTTTATAAAATCTGAGAGATGGCAAGTCGTTGGCTTCAGCCCCCGAGCCGCGAGTGCTGGGGTGTTCGGGATAACCTTGAGCACTCTTGTTCCCATTTTTGGGTCCATCTAGGGAGGCGCTCAACACAACGAACAAGGCTACCGGACTTATAATGCTTGAACACTCTCACTTAGCCATAGAATTCTATAATTTTAAATTTCGGCGAAGCCCCTGGTATTCGGAAGGCCGAATCCGGGGCGCTATCCACGCCTTCGTCGGACATGGTCCGGAACTTCGCTCGAAGCGGCGTGAGTCTTTAAGGACCCGAAGAAACCTCTCGAACAGTGACCAGTCTCTCGCCTTATCATGCCGGTCAGTTTTAGCTTTCTCCACTGAGGCGCTCGCCCGGCTCAACCGGGGCGCAATCGCAGTGGTTCTCCCAGTGCCACCTTAGCCGACAGAACGGAACGTAAGGCACCAAAACGTGGGAGCCGGGCAAACCCAACTATTGACCCAAGACATGATTCGGAGCTGATTCATATAATGCTATAAGTTCGGGGTGCCGCACTTATGAAAGTGTTCGGACTTATCACACCACAATGTGGGGAACATAAGCCCCTGGTGTATTAGGCCGTACCAAAATATACGGGTGCAAGATGTCATGTAATGAACATATATATATAAAAGGTAATGTAATTGCAGTCGAAAAGTGCTGCATTATTTATTAAAGGAAGTCTGCTATGAGTGCGGACTGATACAAATAGTGCGGTAAGCAAGGGATTTGGACTAAGTAAACATGTCCCCCTCCAGGGGTGAGCTGCGGACTTGGTGTATATAATCGAATTTAATACTCATAATTGAGACCACCTGAGTGTTCGTCGCAGCCTTCTTTCGTCCCTAACTGTTGCATCACGAGTTCGGCAGGTTCGCCGCCGGACAGGGCCTCTGGTTACCGGAGTCCTGTGTACACAAAGAAGGAAAAAAAAAGGGGGGCACACTTGCGAGCCCCTGGTGTGGTCGAACCGCACTCTGGGTCCATTGCGATCGTGCCCCTTCCCCTGTGCCCATGGTATCTCCAAAGCGTAATGATGTACGTGGAGTGTTATTCTTGCGATCATGCGCGGGCGGGGGTTGGGGCCACATTGCTACGCGTGCTCTGATCGCGCCAGGTGGTCTTGGTTGGTATTGCTTCGGGCGTGTTTTGCTGTATCCGGCCGTTTAACGGCCGGACTCGAGAATTGCCTTAAGAGGCTGCTCTGTACTTCTGCCGCGAGAGCCGCTGTATGTTCCTCCGTTCGGAGGGAGCGTTCCGTATTCCCGTTGACCGTGTTGAGTCCACGAGGGCCTGGCATCTTGAGCTTGAGGTATGCATAATGCGGCACCGCGTTGAATTTTGCAAACGCGGTTCGTCCGAGCAAAGCGTGATAGCCGTTGCGAAACGGGACTATGTCGAAGATTAACTCCTCGCTCCGGAAATTGTCCGGGGATCCGGAGACCACTTCCAGTGTTACTGAGCCTGTACAGTTGGCTTCCACACTTGGTATGACACCTTTAAAGGTTGTCTTTGTAGGTTTAATCCTTGAGGGGTCTATGCCCATTTTGCGCACTGTATCCTGATAAAGCAGGTTCAAGCTACTACCGCCGTCCATCAGGACTCTCTGAGGTGAAATCCATCGACGATTGGGTCTAAAACCAATGCGGCGAATCTGCCATGGCGTATGCTGGTCGGATGCTCTCTTCGATCAAAAGTGATCGGACAAGAGGACCATGGGTTGAACTTCGGGGCGACTGGCTCCATCGCATAGACGTCCCTTAGTGCGCGCTTCCTCTCCCTCTTGGGTATATGGGTCGCGTAAATCATGTTCACCGTCCGCACTTGTGGGGGAAAACCTTTCTGTCCTCTATTGTTCGGCGGTCGGGTCTCCTCCTCGTCGTGGCTGTTTAGCCCCATATCATTGTTTTCGGCAATTAACTTGCCTGCCTGCTTGAACACCTAGCAATCTCTATTAGTGTGATTGGCTGGTTTTTCAGGGGTGCCATGTATCTGGCATAAGCGGTCGAGTATTCGGTCCAAATTGGACGGACCCGGAGTGGTTCTTTTGAATGGCTTCTTCCGTTGACCGGGTTTAGAGCCTCGGAATCCGGCGTTGACTGCCGTATCCTCCTTGTCGTCGCCGTTAATGCGGCGTTTGTTTTTGTTTCGACGTGACCTGTCGTTGTTGTCCTTAGTATCCGGACTGCCAGAATTTTTATGGAGATTGTTGCTGCGAGCTAGCCAGCTATCCTCTCCCGCGCAGAAGCGGGTCATTAATGATGTGAGGGCTGCCATAGATTTCGGCTTTTCCTGTCCCAGGTGCCGGGCTAGCCATTCGTCGCGGATGTTATGCTTGAAGGCTGCAAGGGCCTCTGCATCCGGACAGTCGACGATTTGATTTTTCTCCGTCAAGAACCGTGTCCAGAATTGTCTGGCGGATTCGTCTGGCTGCTGAATGATGTGGCTTAGGTCATCGGCGTCTGGTGGTCGCACATACGTGCCCTGGAAGTTATCAAGGAATGCGGCTTCCAGGTCTTCCCAACACCCAATTGACTCTGCGGGCAAGCTGTTAAGCCAATGCCGAGCTGGTCCTTTAAGCTTGAGTGGGAGATACTTGATGGCGTGGAGATCGTTGCCGCAGGCCATATGGATGTGGAGAAGATAATCTTCGATCCAAACCGCGGGGTCTGTTGTGCCATCGTAGGATTCAATGTTTACGGGTTTAAACCCTTCAGGGATTTGATGATCCATTACTTCGTCAGTGGAGCATAGCGGGTGTGCGGTGCCTCTGTATTGAGCAATATCACGACGCAGCTCGAGAGAGCGCTGTCTGCCGTGTTCGGCCCGGCCGGGGTTATTATATCCGGTGCGACGGTATTCGTCATGGGTCGTGGAGCGCCCACGTGATCCGTAGATGGATCTGGATTGCCTTGCTTTGTCCTCCAATATATCTCGCAAGTCCGGCGCGTTCCCTCTAGGCTTCGTACTTTTGGAGCGATGCCGGGGTACGGTCTTGGTTGGGGGCCTAGATGCCTCTCTGTCACGACCGCGGGGTGGTCGGTCAGCCGTATCGTGCGCTGGTGATGGAGGTATGTATGCTTCCTCCTCTAATCAGGGGAGCAGCTTGCGTCTTGGATAGCTTTTGGAGGGGCATTCGAGTTTATACTCTTCGGCCGCGAGGACCTCGGTCCATCGATCGGCCAGCAGGTCCTGATCAGCTTGAAGCTGCTGCTGCTTTTTCTTTAGGCTGTTTGCCATGGCGATAAGCCTGCGTTTAAAACGCTCTTGTCCGATGGGATCCTCGGGCACGACGCATTCGTCATCGTTGAGGCTTGCCTCGTCTTCGGAGGGAGGCATATAGTTGTAATCCTCAACCTCTTCGTCTGCCGCCCTCTCGTGAGGGCTTGCTTCTGCATCCTCCTGCGCTGAGTCTTGCTGGAGTGGGTTGTCTTCGGCACTTTCTGGGGTATTATTATCTCCTGTGCCGGAATCTCCATTCTTGCTGTGGCGAGATTTAGAGCGGCGCCGCTGACGCTGGCGCTTGGGTTGTTTCTTTAAAGAATCTGCCTCCGCTGTTTCTTCGCCGTCCCCGTCTTTTGGGGTATCCACCATGTATATGTCATATGACGAGGTGGTCTTCCAGTGCCCTGTAGGTGCTGGTTCCTGTTCGCCTCCGGCATCATCGTCCATAGCGTCGATATCTTCGGAGTCATAGTCTAGCATGTCAGTTAGATCGTCGACAGTGGCTACAAAGTGGGTGGTGGGTGGGCTCTGAATTTCTTTGTCGTCCGTATCCCAACCATCCTGGCCATAGTCTGGCCAGGACTCTCCCGATAATGAGAGATGCTTTAGTGAATTCAGGATGTCGCCAAAAGACGAGTATTGGAAGATGTCCGCGGCGGTGAATTCCATAACCGGCGCCCAATCCGATTTGGTTGGTAGGGGTGCGGGAGGTTCGGAGTCCGGCAAGGAGTCCGGCACCTCGGAATCACGAGTTTTGCGAGGGACAAGATTAGTGTTCGGCTCCATCGCCGTGGAAGTTGAAGCCCCCGAGGCGGTGTCCATCCACCGATCCTCTATCAGGGCAATCGGCTCCGGTCTAATGGCCGAAGCGGATTCGCGTGCGGCCACCAAGGCACTGTTCGGCGGCAGAGCTAGATCATGCCCATCGTCACAGTGCGGCGCGCTTGGCTGTGGCTCGAGTCCGTCGAAGATCAAGTCTCCGCGGACATCGTGAAGTTTAGGCTTCCGAATCTGACCTGACGGCCAGGGGCGTAGCTTTCGATCTGCTCCAGATGACCAAGCGAATTAGCCCGCAGTGCGAAGCCGCCGAATACGAAGATCTGTCCGGGGAGAAAAGTCTCACCCTGGACAGCGTCGTTGGTTGAAGATGCCATCGGGCCTATTGGTGACGACACAGAGGAACTCTCAATGAAAGCACCAATGTCGGTGTCAAAACCGGCGGATCTCGGGTAGGGGGTCCCGAACTGTGCGTCTAGGCGGATGGTAACAGGAGACGAGGGACACGATGTTTTACCCAGGTTCGGGCCCTCTCGATGGAGGTAAAACCCTACATCCTGCTTGATTAATATTGATGATATGGGTAGTACAAGAGTGGATCTACCACGAGATCAAGGAGGCTAAACCCCAAAGCTAGCCTATGGTATGATTGTTGTAATGTATGTTGTCCTACGGACTAAAGCCCTCCGGTTTATATAGACACCGGAGGAGGCTAGGGTTACACAGAGTCGGTTACAATGGTAGGAGATCTACATATCCGTATCGCCAAGCTTGCCCTCCACGCCAAGGAAAGTCCCATCCGGACACGGGACGGAGTCTTCAATCTTGTATCTTCGTGGTCTTGGAGTCCGGCGGACGATGATAGTCCGGCTGTCCGGACACCCCCTAGTCCAGGACTCCCTCAATGACCATGACCGAATAGCTACACTACAGGGTTAACATCAGAAGTGCTGATGAGGTCTCACCCTCGGCACTCGATAGTAACCCAGTAGTGTCGAGCAACTAAGGGGAAAGTAATGTGCGGTGCTGGGCCTGACCTTCGATCCCGTTGATCGGGTCTTCGATGATGAAGTAGGGACAACAAGGACAAGGTGGGGGTCACTGATGGATCACTAACCAACCTATACTAAGCAGTTTAGGATAAGCAGGTAGGTAATAATAAGCAGGTTACAAAAGCAGGCTATGCATCAGAATAGGAGCAAAGAATTATAGTAGTAAAATCTAATGCAAGCATGAGAGAATGGAATGAGTGATATCGGGATGATCAAAGGGGGGGCTTGCCTGGAAGCTCTGCTGCAAAGGAAGAAGGGTCGTTGGAGACGTAGTCGATAACAGGGGCAACATCAGTCGCGGGGTCTACTGGAGAGAAGAGTGGAAGAAACAATAAATATAAAGCAAACAAAGCATCATAAAGCATAACATGGCAATACGCAGCGCTAGGAGTGTTGTAACGTAGTGCTGCATGATACATGTGAAGGGGTAATTCAACCGGGAAGGAATTCCCGGTTCCGGACCTGTGTCAGACAGATGACCGGAGGGGAATGTTCCATGTTCAGATCGTTAGAGGCATCTAACAGCTAAACAGACAGCGTATTCGAATTCCTCTCGTCGTACTGAGCAACTTTCATGTAGAAAACATTTTCACCCGAGCTACGGTTAATTTTCTATGATTTTCGAAGTTTAAAGCATTTTCTAAACTTAGTGGAATTAATTTAAATAAATAAACCGTAATATCTAGAATAGTAACATATGATGTCAGGATGACATCATCATGACGTAAGTGGTCAACAACAGCTGTTCAGGTCAAACCTGACAACTGGGTCCTACACGTCAGTGGCTCAGTTAATAAAACATGGTTAGTTTTAACTAAATAGGTTAATTACCTAGTGGGGCCTACTGCCAGTGTCAGATTCGTAAACTAATTAACTAAATTAACCTAAACGTCTATTAGGCGGGTGGGACCCGCATGTCAGTGACTGGTCTAACCCAGTTAGCGGGTTCAATTAGTCAACCGGGCCAGCGGGACCCGTTGGGACCCCTGGCCAGTGGCACAGGTGGTGCCACGCAGGCGCTACGTCAACACCACACGCGGCTGGACGACGACGGCACCGTGACGCGGGGAACGATGGAGCCGGGGCAGCGCAGGGGGCACCGCGCGCGAGCAACAAGGGCTGCGCGCGGCGGCGGTGATGGAGGGAGGCGTTGCCGTCAGCGGCGAGGGCCGGAGGCGTGGGGCCTGGGCTTCAGCAGTAGGCGCAGTAGCTACAGGCGGCAAACGGCGGCACAATGCAGACGCAGTTGCGGCAGCAAGCGGGCAAGCCGGGTGCGGTCAGGGAGGCGGCGGGCGCGGGCGGATGGGCAGCGCTAGCAGCAGCCAGCGGCATCAAGCAGGAGCGGCAGCAGGTAAGAAGAGCAACGGCAACAGCTAGGGGGGCAAGCGGGGCAAGGATGTGCGCAGGCGGGCGCACGTGCTGTCTGGTGTGACCGGGCGTTGGCCAGGGAGCTCGCGGGCGCAGCGGCGTTTACGTGCAGGCACGGGTTGGTGAAGGCGGAGCAACTAGAGGAGGCGTGCGGGAGCGCGAGCTCGTCGAGAGCTAGACGGGGCGGCGCGGCAACCTACGGTAGGGGGGGAAACGGAAGCGGGAAGAAGGGGCTGCGAGGGGAGCTCACCTAGCAGGCACAAGGGGGCCCCGTGATCGCTTAGGAGCAGCAGAGGTGGCCGGACTCGACGGGGCTCGGGGTGGCCGGAGACGACGACGAGGGAGGCGGCGTCCGACGAGGAAGTAAAGTCGGGGACGGCGTAGTCATGCTCCTGGGCTCGGCTCGTAGTCTAAGGCGACGAGGCGGAGGGCGACGAAGGCCCTGGCACGGTCCTAGGTGACGGGGATGGCGGAGAGCTCGTCGGCGTCGGCGGTCATGGCGGCGGTGCAGTGGCGTGGTGGATCTGGAGAGCGAAAGCGGCGCGAGGAGGGGGAATGGATGGGGACGCCAGGGGGAGTGGAGAAGGGATCGGGGAGTCGGGGCGTGGCGGCCTTATCCTCTCGCGGGGTTCATCACCGGCAAGGTGGTTCGGCGGCGACCACCCTCCTGTAGCGACGGGGTCGGGGGAAATGAGAAACGACTGGGGAGGGGTGTGTGGGCCTGGACGGGCCGGTCGGTCCAGTTGGGCTGCATTGGCCCTTTGGGCCAGGTAGCCCAGGGGACACGAAGGCCTTTTCCTTTCATTTAACTTAGCTTTTGGTTTTCTTTTAAAAACTTTTTCTGATTTCCAAATCTTTTCCAAACCAAAACAGTTTTATAGATTATAAAACTTACACCTAAAATATCATTATGTTTTAGGCTACTGCCACAATTAGTTTAGCAATCAAATAAAACAGGTTAGCATTTTTATAAATTAAATAGCAATTAAACATTATTTAACCACTGTTTTATTTAGCTTAGGGCATTTAAGTACCTAAAAAAATTGTTGGTTCACCATCAATATTTGTTATGGATTATTTGTCACAAGCTGAACATTTTATATTTCATGACTGATAAATATGAATTTCTGACTCTAGATTGGATTTGAATTGAGTTGTGATTTGGATCAAATGAAAATTAGCAACAGTAACATAATGACATTGCATCATTAACAGGAGATTACTGTAGCATGACACTGGGGGTGTTACACCCAAGAATTCCAAGCCCTCTTTCAAATTAGTATAAAGTTTGCGCGTACGAATTTCCAAAGGTCGGGCTGATGCACATGCTCATGCATCCAATAGGGACAGTTCAAAGTTGGCCCACGTATCTGGGAGAAATACGGGATAGACAGCATCGCTATACAACTTTATATACAAGAAGCGGCTCGAATCTAAACGTGAAAGGGCCGTGAAGATAACGAACTCATCTGAGCTCCAGCTCAGAACTTTCCCTGTGACGTCAAACTATACATGTATCATCCGAACTCCAAAGTGAAAAGTTCTTATTGCGCTAGAAAACTGAAGTCTATACTCCCTCTAATTACCAAAATGATGCATGCATGCCTCACTAGCTAGGGCCAACCGATGCCACATGACACATGTGTGGTGAGCAACCTACATGTTTTTTGGCAGCATAATGATATGGCATATGTGGTGAGCAAGTTCAAAACATTAGGACCAACCGATGCAACTCTCAAAACGTAGAAGTGGCATGGCACGTGCCACCGGCCGGTCGGGTGGTGAGAAGACGGAGTGCACAAGTCATTGACCTGGATTTCTTTTTTCCATCTTTCGAAAGTGATCTAAAATAACAGTAAGACAACATTTAGGTGTCTTAAAATTAAGAGCGATGGCATATTACGGGAGCGACTAGCGCTCAGTCGACAGAGAATTAACTAACGAAAGTTGTTCGTACATAACTAAAAACATACTCCCTCCGACCTGAAATATAAGTCGCTGGAGATATTTTCCGACCAGCGGCAAGAGTGATGCGACGGGGAGACGGAGAGGACGGCGACGGGGACATGGAAAGGGCGGCGACGGAGCGAGGGACTTGCTAGAGACGGGAAGAGGGAGTGACCGGCGGATCTGGAGAGAGAGAGAGGGAGAGAGAGAGAGAGAGAGAGAGAGAGAGAGAGAGATGGGAAAAATCTGGAGTGGATGGGGAGAGCGAGTGGACTGCGGAAATGAGTGGTGCTGGACGATGATAATTTTGCAAAATGATTTTGTGACAGAATTTGCACTAGAAAAGCTAAAACAACATATACTTAGGTATGAAGGGAGTATTCAGCATGGGGTATAAGAAATTGTTCATCTAGTGCAAAAACAAATTCTACTGTTTATTTTTTGAGCCCAGAAATAAAATCTTACAGAAATTTCAATGTTGGATCAACTGGTACATGGTGTCCACCATGCCATTGCCGGTCACTTTATACACCCCCGACGACCGTCCACGAGCAGCAGCACCTGGTCGGTGAGCGAGCTAGATAAACCTCCGGCCGGGACGATGGATTTCTCACTACCCCAGCAATGGCAGCTCCTCCTCCTAGCCAGCATCCTCCTCCCCGTCGTCTCGTACCTGCTGGTGACGAAGCGCAGCTCCGAGGAAGGGCGGCTGAAGCTGCCGCCCGGCCCGAAGCGGGTGCCGGTGCTCGGCAACCTGCACCAACTGGGCCCTCTGCCGCACCGCAGCCTGCGTGACCTCGCCCGGCGGCACGGCCCCGTCATGCTGCTCCGCCTCGGCGCGGCGACGACGGTGGTTGTCTCTTCCTCCGCGGCGGCGCGCGACGTGATGAGGGCCCACGACGCCGACTGCTGCAGCCGGCCCTCGTCGCCAGGTCCCGCGCGGCTCTCCTACGGGCGCAAGAGCGTCGCCTTCTCACCATACGGAGCCTACTGGCGCGACATGCGCAGCCTCTTCGCTGCGGAGCTCCTCGGCGCCCGCGGCGTTAGAGCCGCCTGGGCCGCCCGGCGGGAGCAGGTCGACAGGCTCATGGCCACCCTGGGTGACGCTGCGGGGCCGGTGTCGTTGGATGAGCACGTGTTCCGTGTCGCCGACGGCGTCATTAGCACGGTGGCGTACGGGAGCGTGTACGGCGCGGAGGCGTTCGCGGGCAAGCACAAGCGGTTCCAGCACGTGCTAGAGGAGGCCATGGACATGTCGGCCAGCTTCTCTGCCGAGGACTTCTTCCCCAACGCCGTCGGCCGCCTCCTCGACCGGCTCGCCGGCATAGTCGCGCGCAGGGAGAGGATCTTCAGAGACCTCGACGGCTTCTTCGAGGCAGTGCTGGAGCAGCACCTGCACCCCGCGCGCCCCAAGCCGGAGAGCGGCGGCGGCGGCGACCTGGTGGACGCCCTCATCAGAATCTGCGAGGAGCACGGCTTCACGAGGGACCACGTCAAGGCTGTCCTCCTGGACGCGTTCCTCGGCGGCGTCGACACGAGCTCGGTGACGATCCTGTGGGGCGATGCCGGAGCTGATCCGGAAGCCGCAAGTGCTGAAGAAAGCGCAGGAGGAGATCAGGGCCGCGGTCGCCGGCAACGGCAACAACGAGCAGCGGGTGCAGCCGGACGACCTGCCGAAGCTGACCTACCTGAAGATGGTCGTCAAAGAGACCCTGCGGCTTCACCCGCCGGTGACGCTGCTTCTGCCGCGGGAGACGCTGCGGCGGGTGGAGATCGGCGGCTACGACGTGCCGGCAGGGACGCGGGTGCTGGTGAACGCGTGGGCCATCGGGAGGGACCCCGCGAGCTGGGGCCAGGACGCGGCGGAGTTCCAGCCGGAGAGGTTCGAGTCCAGCGGGAGGCACGGCGAGGTGGACTTCCGCGGCGCTCACTTGGAGCTGATGCCGTTCGGCGCCGGCCGGCGAATCTGCCCCGGACTAGCCATGGGGGTGGCGAACGTGGAGTTCACGTTGGCTAACATGTTGTACGGCTTCCAGTGGGAGCTGCCGGAGGGGACGGTGCCGGAGAAGCTGAGCATGGAGGAGGCCGGCAGACTGACTTTCCACCGCAAGACGCCGCTGGTGCTCCTGCCCACCCCATACATACCGCCGAGAGCTGGCTAGGTGGGCAGGTGGCAGGACCATGGTGTGACAAGCTCTGGTAGTGGTATATATCGAGTTTATACATCAGGCAAATATATCTTGAGTTAAGTTAGTTGAACAAATGAAGAAAATTGTTGATACATGCGTGCGTCTTGGACTGGTGACATGAATCAGTCTCTTTTATGTTTTGAGTTCCAGCATAAATTTGCTCCGAGTTTATTCATTGGTTCTTCTGAATAAAGTTGAAATGTAATGGGACTATGATTGATTCGAAACAGAGGAAAAAAGAATCTCCCTAAGTAGGGGCATGTAAAATTAATATGACTCCACTACAAATCCGATGTCAGATTTTTGACCATGAAAAATCAAACATTTTTTTAAGACAATTTGTGTTGGTGAAGAATGGTAAGTTTAGTTGCCAAGCATGATAAATTCAGCCGAGTTCATTTTTTTGCCAAAAAATTGCCATGCTCGTAAACAAAATTTGTCATCCTTCAGCCAACTAAATTTGTCATAAAAAATGTTCAATTTGCCATGCTTAAATATCTAATGTCAGATTTTTAGCATTACCGAACTAATAAGGTGATACTATCAGCATTCTTTTGTGCATCAATTCGTGAAAAAAAAAACTGTTCCCTCTCAAAACTAGTCAACAGTTGCACGGGTGCATGGTTTCTTTCACATCTCATATGTTTTTTATTAATCAAGCATAAAAAGATCAGTATGCACACATTTTTTTAAATTAAGGAATTGCCAAACAGATATGTGCATTTATATTCTGCCTGATTAGGTTTAACCATTTAGGCATCCACTTTGTTGTGCTCAGGCTGCCTTTTCAAATACTCTGAAACAAAAAACAGATTTTGCCCTTTAGATTCGGATATTTTTTAACTAGCAAAAAAAGAAAGTCGGGTGAAGAGCAGAGGGTGTTCCAAGAATTCCAGGCCCTCTTTCAAATTAATACAAAGTTTGCTCTTACGAATTTCAAAAGGCCGGGTTCATGCACATGCTCATGCATCCAAAACTTGGCCGACACATCTTCCCCTTTTCAACTCTCTCTCGATCTACCTATCACTCCCACCCACCCCCTACCTTCAACTTCGGTAGAAATTTAAAATTTTGAAAGTAAAAAATTATAGAAGTTGAATTTTGGAAAGTATATATTCTAAAACTTCATTTGTCATAATTTTGTAAAGTATAAATTCCTCATAGTTTAATTTTAAAATTCAAGTTTTACAAAATTTATATTTTTGAAAGAGAGCATTCAAAGTTTCAACAGTTCAAATTTGTAAACTTGGTACTCATGGAGTCTCGTTGTGGAGCGGGGGTGGGGGAGATAGGGTCACATGCACATTTGGGAGGCCCACTCATTTCTTCTTTACCACATGGAACAATTGTTGTTGCATTGTGCGCCTTTCCGGATAACCATGACCTCCGCTTGGCCCTCCCTATGCGTGTTCGGGATGACCTTAGGCTTGGAACAAAAAATCAATTTGCATGCTTTGAATGTAGACATTTAATTGGGTCTTATGAAGTGTTATCTAAGAAAATAGCCATGTGGATACCATTAATGCTGGCATCGGTGTAGCCGAGAAAAGTCATTGTGCTACTTTGCTAGTAAATTTATCACAAAAAATTCTACACGGTAGTAAATTTGTTTCATGATTCATTCACTAATTTGGCAATTTATTTAATCTTCCAAATTGTAAAATATTAAAGGTGAGTATCTAATATTAAAAGGGAGTTCTTTTGTACGTTGCCAAATTTGGATTCGTCCCCCCTCCCCTCTCCTAGGTTTGGAATAATCTAAACCAAATCGGTATTTTCTTGGTCTGCATTAAGTGAATCAAATCTTATAAAAATCATGGTCTGTGTTAACTCAATAAAATCCTACCAGAACCTAAACTAAATCAAAAATTCTGTTGCCTTCCACTACCCATATCTAAATCAAATCAAATCTTAGCAAAACCTCAACTAAATAAAAAATATATAATTGCTTTCCCCTACCCATACTCAAATCAAATAAAATCTTATCAAAATTTAGAATATGGTGGGTGTAAGGTATATGCCTGATACGATTGGTGTTTCTAACACAGTATAGATGCAGATGCTCATACATACACACATACACTCATACCTATGAAGCACGCACACCATACTCCTATGAGCACCTCCAGGAGACTGGGCCCTGATACGATTGGTGTTGAACCACTAGAATATGTATGTCCGCGTTGCAAGGCACGAGTAATTATCTAGTAAATATAATAACAAACTAGCACCATGACTCGTACATATATCCATATGTCAGCACTAGGGATGATCTTGGGTCGAGAAAAAGACACCAATGCACCAGTGAACATAGTCGGCATTGACTTGCATCGACAATTGAGTTGGACATTTATGACCCACAAGTATAGGGAATCAATCATAGTCCTTTCGATAAATAAGAGTATTGAACCCGACGAGAAGCAGAAGGAATCGATAAGTAGTTTTCAGCAAGGTATTCTCTGCAAGTCTTGTAAGATAGTTTTGATAGAAAGATAATTAATAGCAGGTAATAAGCAAACAAAGTAACAAGGTGCAGCAAGGTGTCCCAATCCTTAAGTTTTCTTAGGTCAAGCCGGAGATAATTCTTATGGTGACCCCTTGAGGACACACAGAATTCGTCAAGTTAGTTTCACCATGATTCATTGACTCGCGTACATTGCTTTGATAAGATGTTATGTGGGTGGACTAGAGCTAAGGTGTTGTTCTTACTTGAATGATCAACCTACTTATGATTACCCCCTCCATGCAAGCATCCCCAAATACAAGAGAAGAATTAAGATAAATCTAACCATAGCATGAAACATATAAATCCACGGCCCCTTACGGAAAAGCTCATAAACTGGGGTTAAAGTTTCAATCACTCCCGCAACCCATCATCTACAAACTAATTCCACAATGCCTTCCCCTAAGCCCAAACATGATGAAGTGTCAAGTAGTCAACGTTCACACGACACCACTAGAGGAAGTACAACATAACATATCATCAAAATATTAATCGGAAACCAACTTCAGTTGATTACTAATAACAGGACTTTTCCCATGTCCTCAAGAACAAATAGAATTACTCACAAATCATATTTATGTCCATGATCAGAGAAGATAAATAAATGATTAACAATCTAAACATAATTTTCCACCAAGTAAACCAACTAGCATCAATTACAAGATGTAATCAACAATACTAGCACCCTAAGTACCAATATGAGATTTGATACAAAGATTGCACACGAGAGATGAATTAGGTTTGGAGATGAGATGTTGTTGGTGAAGATGTTGATATAGATGAAGCCTCCCATGATGAGAGGAGTGTTGGTGATGACAATGGTTTTGATTTTTCCCTCCCGGAGGGAAGTTTCCTCGCAGAATCGCTCCGCCGAAGCAATAGTGCCTTGAGACGACGGCGGAAGGTTCCGAAATTCTTCCTTTTTTAGGATAAATGGCTTCATTTAGGAGAAGATGGGCAGCATTGGGCCTCTGTGGGGCCCTGGGGGTAGGGCGCACCACCTGGCTGGTAGCCCCACCGAGGGTCTTCTCCGATACTTCTTTCTTCCAGTATTTTTTATATATTCAAAAATAATTCTTCATAAATTTTCAGGTCATTTGGAGCTCCGGAGAATAGCTATCTCTGTTGTAGCTTTTTCAGGGTTAGAATTCCAGCTGCCGGCAATCTCCCTCTTATGATGAATCTTGTAATTTAAAAGAGAGAAGGCATTAGAATTGCATCATGAAGTGGAATAAAACTCTAAAAAATATAAATAATAGAAGGAAAACATGATGTAAAATGGATGTATCAGACATCTAGGGTCGAGGAGGATGAGAATCAAGTGACCAGTTCCACTGAATAGGATCAAATTAATTATAATGGCAGTGTGCATCTTCGAGTGCAAGAGCCGACTGGACTCTTATGGCTATATTAGCCAATGAGATTTTGAGATCAAGCACAACATAATATGATAAAAAAAATTGAAAGGATAATATGATAATTTGGCTTTCTTATGTCTAGGGAGACCCAAACAAACAGGCTAAACCCAACACAATTTACATGCATCAGCTTACTATTGTCCAAACAAAAAGTGGATCATACAATGGGAGGACCAATTTGATTTTTTTTGGAAGTTAAAATTCCAGAAGTTTAAATTTATGAATGTTCATTGTTATAAAAAATTAGTATTCAAAAGTGAGTATCTTAAAAATAATTAAAGCTGGTACTCATTTTCACATAAAAGAAAGAGAAGATTGGGTGAAAGGTTGTGTGTGGTTGGGCTAACCGCAGGCATGAATTGGCTTATTATTGTTCTAGGTAAAAAAGTCAATCATACAATAGGAGAAGTAATTTGAATTTGTTTGAGTTAAAATTTCAAAAGTTAAAATTTATGAAAGTTCAGTTTTCTAACATATTAATTTCTAATAGAAAGTTAATCTTTTTAAAGTTCTTCTTAGTATTGTGCTAGAGAAAAAGTTGATTACACAATAGGAGCACTATTTTGAATTTTTTAGATTTAAACTTTCAATAGTTCAAATTTATGAAAGTTCAATTTCTAAAGAATAATTTTTGAAAGTCAGTATTTAAATTTTTTGGAAGTTTGTCTTAGTATTGTGCGAGAGAAAAAGTCGATCATACAGGAGAACTAATTTGAATTTTTGAGAGTTATAGTTTCAATAGTTTAAATTTAAAAGTTCAATTTCTGAAGAATAATTTTTGAAAGTCAGTATTTAAAAAAATTTAGTTCAAATTTATGAAAGAGTGTACTCGTTTTTCAAAGAAAAAGAGAGAAAATTAAGTGAAAAGTTGTGTATGGTTGGGCTGACTGCACGCACGGAAAATCAAAGCACACCCTTTGGATGTAGATATTAATTAAGTCTTATGAAATGCATTTTAAAAAGATATCCGTATGGATTGCATGACCGTCGGCAATAGTGAACCCAACAAAGAGTTGTTGTGCTTCTTTGCTAGTACATTTATTCTCAAAATTTCACATTTATTTCATGATTTGCATGTTCTTTTCTGTATGATTGAATAATCACTAATTTAATTAGTACCACATTTAGTTTTCCAAAATCATCAATGAATGCATATAATACCAAAATAACACCATGACTCCTATCACATCTGGATATGTAGCACCGGATAGGTTCTTTGGTATAGAAAAAAATACCGATGCGCTAGCGTGGGTATAGTAGGCAACGACTTTTGTCGCTGGAAAGGCCAGGGTCGAGGAGGATCACTACCGGAACTAGAAGAACACCCGTGCATTGCAACGGGGCCACGTTAACTTTAAGAGTTCAATATCAATTATGTTAATATTACATTTAATATTCTCATACATATCAAGTGACATTGACGACCTTTTTACTAGCAAATTCTCACACACACTCTATCCCTCCCTCCTCCTCACTCTCTCTCCCCCTCTCCCTCTCTCTCTCTCTAACACACACACATATCCATCTTATTGGGTACGGGACCATAATCCATCTATTTCACACGCACACGCGCTGGTGCATAACAATATGGATTATAAAACAGGTTCAAGGTAGTAACAAGGATTCTTCTCATGCATTAATAAACAAATGTTCTGCACTGAAGACAAGATAAACAATTCCCAAAGTGCATCAGAGCATCACAGAACATTACTGGCAAGATAAATGCACGACGATACACCCGACTCATTTAATTAATATAATTAAATTATCAGTAAATTAGTCACAAAACTGCTCGGATGAACCGGAACAGAGCCAACATATTTCATCCTAGACAAACGCAACATCAACCATTTACCTTGGTACTTTGGGAACCGACAGGAGGATGCATGTAGAAGCGCTTCTTGCCTGCGAATCCACAGTCAGAGAGAGAAATTGGAACCCATTCCCATCACCAACTGATAAAGAAAGCATGTAAGAAAATTGATATCGGGCCAACTTGGATCTTCGGTGATTGTCCGCCCGTATGGAGAATTTAGGAGGGTGGGTGCAGGGAGTGGCCTTGTGGATGATGGATGGAGGCGCGGAGGGATGTGGTCACCGGAAGGTCGAAAGCGGAGAGGGTCAGGCACGTTAGGTGGAGCCGGTGGTGCGCGACAACCGGAGGCGGCCCAATCATGGGCGGCGAACCGACGATAGCCTCGGCCCATCTCTCGACGCAGCGAAGATAGAGAGGGCGGCACTGCCGGTGCTAGAGGCCGCCGCTCGGCACCATCTACATCGAGGAGAAAGAGAGGCGAGAAAGCGATAGGGTGATGCGGGGCTAGGGATTGCGGAGGAGGGTGGGGGTGTGCGATTTGAATGGATGGTTCTGCCCACCGTTTTCTTGTACGTGGCGGTGGAGACGGTGGCGTCCAGCCATGCAGGCGAGGCATGGGTCGAGCCGGGCACACGGCGAGGCGCAGTAGCAGAGGCGGGGGCGATTTTTTGCTACTGAGATGCAGGGTGTGGGATTGATCGTTCATGTTCTCTTTTCCTTTTTAACTGGAGATGGATGCGATTTTTTCACGAGGGGAGAGATGCGACCACGTACAGATTCCATAATAAATTAATTAGGTCCAGAACGGGATTTCTTTACAATGTGTTAAGATTTACGTGTTAGTTTTTTTAATAAAGAAATGCACTGATGTAGGGATCGATTGATTCGGGTAAGGAAAGATAGATTCATAATCTTTTGTATGTTAGGAAATTAGTGGTTTGCAAGGAAAGAGTGGAGAGAAAAAGAACCAATGCGACCACGTATAGATTTCATAATAAATTAATTAGGTCCATAACGGGATTTGTTTGCAATGCGTTAAGATTTACGTGTTAGTTTTCGTAATAAAGAAATGCACAGATGTAGGGCGCGATTGGTTCGGGTAAGGAAAGATAGATTCGTGATCTTTTGTATGTTAGGAAATTATTGGTTTGCAAGGAAAGAGTGGAGAGAAAAAGAACCAGTACGAGAGGGTGGTGGGAGGTGGGATGAATAAAAACCGGACGAAATTGGGAGGTGGGAGGGGGCGAGTAAAAACCGACGAAAAAAACCAACGAAATTGGGAGGTGGGAGGGAGGATGAAAAAAAACCAGGGGAGGTGGGAGGAGGACAAAAATAAACCGTATGAGGCTACCAACTGCTCCATTAGGAGTAGAGATTGTTTGTGAAAATAACGTGCGACGACGACTTAGTGAGCGGATCCCCTTAAAAAAGACATAGCGAGCAGATTCCCTTAAAACTGGTAGAAATGGATACGATTGATGACGTTGATAAATAGTGGTGAATGTTGGCATAATTTACTATCATCATGCATGAAAACGAATCATCAAGAAAAAGACTACTTCCTATTACTACACTCATAGGAAGCTTCCTAATCTCTGCTACCAAACAGTTTCTGCCCAAACAAGGAAGGAAAGTTATGGACATGATTCGAAAGAAAACAAACGTTATGAAGATTAATTAATTTAGATTTGATCTTTAGAGATTGATTGTGATTGATTCTTTTATATAAAGACATTAATAAATAATTCGCGTCAGTATGGAAAGTTGTGATCCGTTCAGTTTTTTTCGTTGTGTGAGAGGGTGCAGTGAAAATAAACCGATGAAGTGGGGGAGGCGACGAAAAAAATCTACGACGGTTAACCTACGAAAAAAAACCGGACGAAAGTGGTGGGACGAAAATTGGCCGGCGGAGACTACCAACTGCTCCATTAGGAGTAGAGATTGGTTGGTTCGATTTTTTTTGCGTGGAGGGAACTACCTGGGAGGTGGGAGGGAGTACGAAAATAAACCGTCTCGGCTGACCGGGAGGTGGGAGCAAGTACCAAAGAAGTACCAAAAAAGATCGGGTGAGGTGGGACGAAAATAAAACCCGGAACGCGACCTACCAACTGAGACATTAGGAGTAGAGATATTAACAAAAGTGCAGATCCCGTCCCACTCTTCACTTTTTGACAAAAAACTTCCGAATAGCAATCTTGGTGAGTGATCTCGACCGTCTTCGATCGGCATGGCGTGTCGTTCCTCCAGGAGTGGGTGCTGAGAGGAAGGATGGCAAACCTCCATTGTCTATCGGCCGGAGCTGCATCGTCATTTGGATCAGAGCATGGACGAAATCGAGATGGTAGAGGTTGAGGAATTTGTAGGACGTGAGGGTTTAGGGTGGGCATCACGAGAACTCACCCATATCTTGGGAGACGGCAGACCCGAGGTGCAGTCGTGTTCGTGCTTCAGGGGCTGCCACGTGCTGTCCTCGCCGCCATCGCCTGTCGATGCCACTTCAGCGCCACGAGCATGGGACTGAGGGACGAAGGGAAGAGAAGGAAAGGAAGCGAGCTAATGACGTACCTATGTTTGGTATGTAATACCCTCCATTAAGAGTAGATATTTTCTTAAAATCGGTTATTTTGTTTCCTAATTAATGTGATTGAGCGATTTAAGGTAAGGTTAATTAATTTAGATTTGATATTTAGAGATTGATCGTGATTGATTCTTTCACGTAAAGACATTACTAAAAATAACCTGCACCAGCATGGAAAGTTATGATCCGTTAAGATTTTTTTTGTTGTGTGAGAGGGTGACGCGAAACTAAACCGGTGGGGTGGGGGAGGGACGAAAAAAAACCAGCGAAATAAAACGGGTGGGAGGTGGGAGGAAGTACCAAAGAAGTACCAAAAAAGACCGGGTGAGGTGGGACGAAAATAAAACCCGAAACGCGACCTATCAACTGAGACATTAGGAGTAGAGATAAAGCAATATCCCGACGCCAATTTTTATGCCGACGGATTTTTTCGGGGCCATTGGCGTACACCTGCGCCGACGGCAATCAGGCCTATGCCGACGGCCATACCTGTTAATTCCGGTAGTGGATGAGACCAAAGCAACTAAATTCCACCGACAGATTTCAATGGTCAAGCAAATATTAATTGTTTCATTGAGAGATCCAAACAAATAATAAAGAAACACACAAGCAAGCAAACTAGAGCAGGCACGAGCTACATGCATGATACATCAGGTGGGCTTTTCTTGTTTGAGGAGAACAAGTCGAGCAGCATCATCATAGGACATCAAGTAATCGGGGGCAGGCGCGTAGTGGCGGTCCATGTAGTAGTAGGATCCATCGGGGTTGATGACGCAGCACCAGTCGTCGAAGCAGTTGTCGTCGCCGTCGCCGACGCACAGGTCGAGGAGGTCGTCCACGCCGCCGTAGCGCTCCGCCAGCTTGCGGAAACTGTCCTGCTTCGACAGGGACTCCCTCAGCTCCTGATTCACCTGCTGCGGCGTCTTCCCGCGATTCGCCGGGGCCTCCTGCTTGGTCGCCGCGCCGCCAGCGGCCGCCGCCTCCGTGGCGGCGTCCTTGCTGCCGCTGCCGCCGCTGCCGCCGCTGCCGTCGTTGCTCTTGCTGCCGCTGCCGCCGCTGCCGTCGTGACTTTTGCGTGAGAGAGATCGGATCGATCGAGTCGGGCTTGGGTTTCATTTTCAGTTCCGAGTCCGACCGAGGCTCGGCCGTTGAGCGGTACATGTCAGAATCGGGCCGCACGTACGTCTCCCCTGCCTCCATGCATCTATATATACATGAAGCTACCCACGGCCACGGTACACGATCAAGGACCAACGTAGACGATCGATAGCGTTACAGAAGAGAGGCAGGGGCTTACCTAGCTAGGGATTGCACGCTCTCGATCTTTTCTTTGGATCATCACCAATGGGGTCTGCACTGTTGTCGATGGTGCGGATGATGAAGCCGAAGAAGGACGGCGCGCCGCCCGCTTTCGTGCACGACCTGCCGCACCACGGGACGACGGCGACTCCTTGCCGCCAGCGCACTGAAGAGTACGTTCTCCTTGCTCGCTTATAATCAGCTCATGTATGTATGTATGTATCCGTCTTTTTCGAGTCCACTAACATATTGCATGCTAATGGTGATGTCTGGATCGATTGTAGGGAGCGCGACGCGTCCATCATCTGCCATGTCCACCACGCCCTCCGCCACTACAACGCCAGCAACCCGGGCTCGGAGTTCGTCCCCGTAAAGCCTCTCATGGCCGCGTACGTGGGCTTCCAAAGCCACATCTGGGTCCACGTTAGCTTCGTCGCTCGCAGGAAGAAGATCGCCAGCAGCAAACGGAGGCGCAACCAGGCCAGCGACACAGACAAGACCTTCTTCGCCGAGTTGCGCTACAGCCACCACCACTCCGGCGCGCCGGCCGTCGAAACATGCTCCATCATCGGTAAGCAGCAACCACACCTGAACCGCCACGACAAAACATCCATGATATGCATGACCTTTTTAGCTGGTACACTTGCATATGGTCCTAACTTATGTTTTTTCTTTCTTTTGTTCTCTATCCACAGAGAAATCGTCGCGCAAAAGTCACTTGAAGACCGCGTGTGCATTTTGCCCCGAGAGCTTTCAGATTTTGCACCCACTTGACGGGAGCTTCCTGTGCGGAAAGAAGTGCCAGGCAAACGAAGGCCAGGGTTTCATACATTTCACGAACCTGCTTGAGTTACCGTTCACATGCCCCACGGCCAGTGGACCAGGCAAGGAGGATGCAGCAGCGCCAAAAGAGGAGGAGGAGGAGCATAGTAGCGTCTTGAGCTGGGCCGCCCTCCCCTTTCATTTCCTCGGTAATCTTATTACAAGGGTTTTACCGGCCTTTGATAATAAGCATATGGACTAGATCAGGGGCAAAGCTAGCGAGAAGTTAATGCAATGAGTTCAATTTAAACACAATGAAGAGTGATGTATGGTAATAGCAAGGCCATGTATTAGACTGAAAGATTTTGAAGTTGATGTATGAGATTAAACTTGCGACAACCTTTTATAAGTAAAATGCATAGAACCACCACTTTCGGGCGTCATAGCTCTTGAAAAACCATCACTTTACAAAACTTGACACTTTGCACCGCACCAAAAAAATGACAGTGGCAAAAAACATTGATCCATTTTCTGAGCGCGTTTTGACGTGGCCGATCTCGAGCAAGCCAACAGCGGTGGACGGCCCGCCGCTAATGCCAATTAACTCTCGTGTCCGAAGCAATTGGACCGGCCCTCACTCCCATCGCTCACCCCCATCCCTCTCCCTCTATCCCTCTTCTCTCTCGCGCGGGCATGGCGGCGGTGGCAGCTCCGGATCCATCGGCGAGGAAGTGGTCGACAAACTGGCCCCATGATGCGGAGCTGCTTCTTCTTCCTCCTCATGCTGCTTGTGCGTGTCTCCACCTCCATCTGTTGCTACATCTGCTGCTCCATCTGGGGTGTCTCAACCTGCACATGCTGCTCCACCTGCGGAGACTCCATCTCCATCAGAGGAGCAAGGGGCAGCACTGGCACCACCTTATCGAGCGTGTAGTTCATGCGGAGTTGGTCGCGGTTCTGGTACATGTACCAGCCTGCCCTCTGGTATGGATACGGGGAATCCCTGGCCTCCCCCATCGCACAGAATAGGTTCTCGATCAATGGGCGGTGGAGGTCTAGCAATTGGGCGTACTCCTCATGGTTTGTGGCCGCCCTCACTGCGCGCGCATGATTTTTTTTTGAGGATAGCAATGCTGGCGTACCAGTCTACCAGGTGCTCACCTCGCGCGCATAGGAGAGCTTGGTGCTATCGTCGTTGAAGATCTCCTGCAGCGCCTTGTCACATCCGATGCAAAATGCCATGGCGCAATGAAGTTGTTGGGCCTCTTCTACTACACAACCTTCTTCTTGTAGACGTTGTTGGGCCTCCAAGTGCAGAGGTTTGTAGGACAGTAGCAAATTTTCCTCAAGTGGATGACCTAAGGTTTATCAATCTGTGGGAGGCATAGGATGAAGATGGTCTCTCTCAAACAACCCTGCAACCAAATAACAAAGAGTCTCTTGTGTCCCCAACACATCCAATACAATGGTAAATTGTATAGGTGCACTAGTTCGGTGAAGAGATGGTGATACAAGTGCAATATGAATGATAGATATAGGTTTTTGTAATCTAAAAATATAAAAACAGCAAGGTAGCAAGCGATAAAAGTGAGCGTAAAACGGTATTGCAATGCTAGGAAACAAGGCCTAGGGTTCATACTTTCACTAGTGCAAGTTCTCTCAACAATAATAACATAATTGGATCATATAACTATCCCTCAACATGCAACAAAGAGTCACTCCAAAGTCACTAATAACGGAGAACAAACGAAGAGATAATTGTAGGGTACGAAACCACCTCAAGGTTATCCTTTCTGATCAATCTATTCAAGAGTCTGTAGTAAAATAACATGAAGTTATTCATTTCGTTCGATCTATCATAGAGTTCGTACTAGAATAACACCTTAAGACACAAATCAACCAAAACCCTAATGTCGCCTAGATACTCCAATGTCATCTCAAGTATCCGTGGTATGATTATACGATATGCATCACACAATCACAGATTCATCTATTTAACCAACATAAAGAACTTCAAAGAGTTCCCCAAAGTTTCTACCGGAGAGTCAAGATGAAAACGTGTGCCAACCCCTATGCGTAAGTTCACAAGGTCACTGAACCCGCAAGTTGATCACCAAAACATGCATCAAGTAGATCATGTGAATATCCCATTGTCACCACAGATAAGCACATGCAAGACATACATCAAGTGTTCCCAAATCCTTAAAGACTCAATCTGATAAGATAACTTCAAAGGGAAAACTCGATCCATTACAAGAGAGTAGAGGGAGAGAAACATCATAAGATCCAACTATAATAGCAAAGCTCACGATACATCCAGATCGTGCCAAATCAAGAACACGAGAGAGAGAGAGAGAGATCAAACACATAGCTACTGGTACATACCCTCAGCCCCAAGGGTGAACTACTCCCTCCTCGTCATGGAGAGCGCCGGGATGATGAAGATGGCCACCGGTGAGGGATCCCCCCTCCGGCAGGGTGCCGGAATAGGACCCCGATTGGTTTTTGGTGGCTATAGAGGCTTGCGGCGGCGGAACTCCCGATCTAGGTTATTTTCTGGAGGTTTCTGTATTTATAGGAATTTTTGGCGTATGTCTCTCATCAGGGGGGTCTCCAAGTCGCCCACGAGATAGGGGGATGCGTCCGGGGGTAGGCCGCGCCCCCACCCTCGTGGACGGCTCGGGACTCTTCTGGCCCAACTCTTTTACTTCGGGGGATTCTTTTGGTCCATAAAAAATCATCAAAAATTAGCACGTCAATTGGACTCCGTTTGGTATTCCTTTTCTGTAAAACTCAAAAACAAGGAAAAAACAAAAACTGGCATTGGGCTCTAGGTTAGTAGATTAGTCCCAAAAATCATATAAAATAGCATATAAATGCATATAAAACATCCTAGATGGATAATATAATAGCATGGAACAATCAAAAATTATAGATACGTTGGAGACGTATCAAGCATCCCCAAGCTTAATTTCTTCTCGTCCTCGAGTAGGTAAATGATAAAAAACAGAATTTTTGATGTGGAATGCTACCTAACATAATTTTCAATGTAACTTTCCTTATTGTGGCATGAATGTTCAGATCCGAAAGATCCAAGACAAAAGTTTAATATTGACATAAAAACAATAATACTTCAAGCATACTGTCGGTGCACTAAGGTAGGGGTACCTTAGTATCCCGAACTTGTGCACGGGCAGTCGCAGCGACCCGCGGCAGGGCTTGCTGGGCGTCCGCCAAGATCCTCCGCCGCTCATATTGAAGACCATTCAAGAACAAAGTACTCAAACTAAGGCCCCGGCAAGAGGAGCTTGCCGGGAAGGCCAACCAAGGCCCCGGCAAGAGAAGCTGGCCGGGAAGAAGACAAGACCCCGGCAAGAGGAGCTTGCCGGGAAGGCCATTCAAGGCATTCCAAGAAAACTTGCCGCGGCGCACCGCGCGCCCCGGCAAGGCCCGGTGAGTGACAAGCTCCTGAATACGACAAGACGACGACCGCGGCAAGGAGCTTGCCGCGGGAAACCCCCACTTCGCGCCCGCGCTCCAGCACATCTGCCAACGTGTCGCTCTGGGACCCTCCCAAGCACACGCGGCAGGAGGCCGTGCAGCTAGGGGTGCGAGGTGGCAAGCAGGCGCTGGCAAGATAACCATCGTGGCAAACGGTGGCGTCCCTACCGGTCCCTTTCGGCACAGTTTAGGCGACACAGACGGGCAATTAATGCCCTTGTCACCTGCCACCAGGGTTAGGGTATGATAACACTGTACAGGTAGCTGTACCAACCACCACTCTTCCATTTTTGCCCTTTACCTCCGTTGCCACCTGTGGGTAACCCCTTAAGCATATAAAAGGAGGCCCGTGTGCAACGTAGGGGGGGTTGGACTCATTCGAGACTAGAGGGCACCCACGAGGTTGGACTCATTCGAGACTAGAGGGCACCCACACTCTCAAGCAAGAACAATATAGAAACACAAAGCAGCAGTAGGAGTTTTATCTCTCCGGAGAGCTCCGAAGCTGGGTAAAATCCCCCGCGCGCTCTGCCTCGATCTGCTCTTCGTGCGCCCTCCGCCCCCTTGCCGGACAAAGAAAGGGGCCCTGCCCCATAGGTGCTCGTCCCCCGCGGCCGACATCTCTGGCGCGCCAGGTAGGGGTGAAGAGTTTGACGGAGAAGTACTCGCCTCTGCTGGGCTAACAGTGGTTGACGCGCCCAGTAGCAGCAGTGGCGAGTCCGAGGAGGAGCAGTTGCTCTGGAAGTTAGTGTCACTCTACCGCGCCCGTCAAGCGAAGCTTGAGTCCCGGGAAGCGCTTGTCGCGCGGGCGGGAGTTGACATAGAAAAGCATGCGGAGGAGCTCAAGAGCCGCAACCAGGAGGCCCTCCGATCCATTGCGGAGGAAAGGGAGCAACTTGACGAGGCGAAGAAGGCGTTCATCCTAGAAAAGGCTGAAGCCGAGGAGCAGCAGAGGCTCACCGCCGAGGAGCTGTCCAGGCGGGAAGGTGAACTGACTCAGAAAAAGGTTAATCTGGACAGCCACGAGGAGGAGCTCGAGGCCCGGGAGCAGTCACTTGGCGGGGCACTCAAGGAGGCGAAGGATGCCGCCGCGGCTGCTGAGGCCGCCAAGAAGGAGTTAGAGGTGAAGGTGATGCAGCTGGAGGCGGACATGAAAGGGAAGAACGAAGAGCTTGCCGCACTCCAGCGTGAACGCGAGAAGGATGCACTTGCCCATGGCGATCTGCAAGTTCGACTCGCTGAGAAGATCAAGGAACTGAACGCCGCCAAGGACTCGAGCGCTGATCTGAAGCTGAAGCTGGCCACCTTGACGGAGACGCTGGACGCCGTCAAGAGGCGAGAGGATGACTTGAAGAAAGAGGTCAAGGGCAACGAAGAACTGTTGACGAGGGCTGCCGAGACTCAGAACACCTTCAAGGTCATGGTGGAGCTCTGGACGGAGGGCCTCGTCAACATCGCTGCATCCATCGACGAGGAGCTGGCGGAACTGGACTTGGCGGGCTTCGGGTACTCCACTGACGAAAATCTCCCGCCCAGCGCCAAGCTTACTTTTTTCTTCAAGGGAGTGGTGACAGCCCTCCAGCAACTCCGGGAAAGGATCCCGAAGAAGCTGGCGGACGAGTCACGCGCAATCTGCGCCAAGGTCTTGGAGAAGGTGTTGGTGAAGATACTCTTCCGCAACCCGGGCCTCGACCTCACCCGCGTCCTCAAGAAGCTGCCGGCGGGTGCCGATCTTGAAGAACTCAAGGCCATTGTCGCACCCATCATGGACAAGGTGAATGAGGTCAAGAGGGTTGACGGCGAGCACGTGGATTAGACCATCTTTCTTCTCCTTTCCTTGTCGCTGTTTATCTAAGTCATGAGAACAATTTAGTCAGTGCCGCAACAAGTTACTTTTGTAATGTAACTTTATTCTGGGCAATGCTTGCTATGCTATCTCCTTTACTTGGTCCTTTCTTTGTATGTTTTTACCCTACGCTTTTAGGGAACTTGCCGGCACGGGCACGCTTGCCGCGAGTGCTGAGTGCGGAATATCAGCAGCTCGCTGGCGGTGCCAGAGCACGCTTGCCGTGAGTGCTGAGTGCAGAACATCAGCAGCCTACTGGCAGTGCCGGCTCCGGCAAGAAACCTTGCCGCACCTAGTTGCAGCACACTTAAGTTGTTGAGCGGACTCAAAAACAACGTAAGGGCGCTGGCGGCTCACTTAAGTTGCTGAGCGGACTCGAAGCAAAGTAAGGGTGCTAGCAGCTCACTTAAGTTGTTGAGCCGACTCGAAACGAAGTAAGGGCGCAACTAGCTACGAGGAGGTTCCTCCGCGCACAGGTTTTCCATACAAAGCACAGTCGTTCAAGGAGGATAGCTTAAAATTTAAAGAAAATGATCATGCTCAAACTTTGGCAACTTAGCTTTTCTGTCGTCTGTGTCCCGGCAAGGCCGTACTTCTTTGAATGACGCTCGGTCCACACCTTCATCCTCTCCTTCCCTCCCCGTGAACTTGTGGGCGAAGGAACCTTCTTTTTGAGGAAAAAGAAAGAAGAGAAAATAAAGATATGGAGCCTTATGGCTTGTTATTGCTTACCGGAAGCGAGTGCTGCACAAAGTTGTCAGATAATACATGCATAGAAGAAAAAGGCATGAAATTTGACAACATGTGCTGATCACATGTACTTTATGCACGGGATCTGCGCCCGGCTTTGTACAAAGGGTTACATACAACAGCGGCAAGGCTTTGTACAAAAGGTGGTTGCCGGAACAGGTTCCGGCAACCGCGCCTTATGGGTAAAACTTACGAAGATGCTCTATGTTCCAGGAGGTGCTCACCGGAAAGCCATCTTCGGTCTCAAGGCGGACAGCGCCAGGCCTAGTGACTCGTTTTACCCGATAAGGGCCTTCCCACTTCGGCGTCAACTTGTTGGAATTCTTGGCGGATTGAACGCGCCGAAGAACAAGGTCGCCTTCCTCGAAGCTTCTGGCTTTAACTTTGCGGCTGTGGCAGCGGCGCAAAGCTTGTTGGTAGCGAGCAGCTCGTACAGCAGCCTGAAGACGATCTTCCTCGAGGAGCAGCGCGTCATCTTGCCGCAGGTGCTCTTGCTCAAGCTCATCAGCGCAGGACTTGAAGAGATACCTATCCTCCACTCCAATACTTGTCGCACCTAAGCCACAAGAGAAGTTGCTGCTATATCTGGCGGCAACCAATCAAGTGGTTAGTGCTGCGTTAGTAGCGGAGAGGGAGGCGGATGATGGGCCAGCGACCACGGCAAGCGAGTCCAGCGACAAGCAGGGGGCTCCCCCGACAAGTTCTGGTTCCGACAAGGATGGATCTGCGCAGCCACAAGAAGAGAAACAGAGGAAGATGGTGCAGCGCCAAGTTTACTTTGTCAGCTCCCTTCTGCAAGGGGCTAGATCAAGGTACTCTGGTGTGCAGAAATTGCTTTTAGGCCTTCTCATGGCCTCGAGGAAGCTGCGCCATTACTTTCAAGCGCACGAAGTCACAGTTGTCACTCGCTTTCCGTTGAAGAGGATATTGCAGAATCCAGAAGCAACAGGCAGGATTGTCGAGTGGGCGCTGGAATTGTCAAGCTTTGGCCTCAAGTTTGAGAGCACTTCAACTATCCAGAGCCGAGCATTGGCAGAATTCATAGCAGAATGGACGCCAACACCTGATGAAGAAACTCCGGAGAGGAGCATCCCCGTCAAGGAAGCAAGCAAAGAATGGATCATGTACTTTGACGGTGCCTTCTCGCTGCAAGGCGCCGGTGCGGGCGTGCTACTTGTCGCACCCACCGGAGAGCACCTCAAGTACGTGGTCCAGATGCACTTTCCCAAGGAGCAAGCAACAAACAATACTGCAGAGTATGAAGGCTTGCTTGCCGGGCTCAGGATCATGGCAGACCTTGGGATCAAGAAGCTTATTATCCGGGGTGACTCACAGCTTGTCGTCCGTCAAGTAAACAAAGATTACCAGAGTTCGTTGATGGAAGCCTACATTGATGAAGTGAGGAAGTTGGAAGAGCATTTTGACGGCCTGCAAATGGAACATGTTCCAAGAGCTCAAAATGACATTGCAGACGGCCTGTCAAAGTGCGCCGCACTCAAGTTACCTGTGGAACCAGGGATTTTTGTGCTCAAGCTGACTCAACCATCTGTAACACCATCAACTGGACAGAGCAAGAAGAGGAAGTTGATTACTGGCGACTACCTTCCGGCAGAGCTCCCCGAAGCCGCCGTCAAGAAGGTCCCCGAGATCAACACAAAGAGTGCTGAGGAGCAGTCTGCTCCGACAAGCCCTAGGGTTTGTTTCGTTGAAGTAGACGCTCCCGACAAGCTGTGTCCCGACACGCTTGCCGGGGAGCATCACGCTCCGGCTGAATCACAGATTCTTGCCGTGGAAGCAGATGTTCCCGCAGCAGCATTTGCGCCTTTAGTCCTTGTCGTCGAGCCACAGGCTCCGACATGGGCACAGCGGATTGTCCATTTCCTTCAAACAGGAGAACTTCCCGAAGAGCAAGAAGAAGCGGAGAGAGTAGCCCGGCAATCAAGTATGTACCAGTTTGTCGATGACATACTGTACAGAAGAAGATTCAACGGAGTGAAATTGAAGTGCATTTCCCGGGAAGATGGACAGAAGCTGTTGGCGGAGATACATGGAGGCATATGTGGTCACCACATTGGCGCAAGAGCACTTGCCGGCAAAGCTTTCCGGCAAGGTTTCTTCTGGCCGACAGCCCTCCAGGATGCAACTGCACAAGTAACCAAGTGTGAAGCGTGCCAGTTCCACTCCAAGCAGATACATCAACCAGCTCAAGCTCTCCAAACAATCCCTTTATCCTGGCCATTTTCGGTCTGGGGGCTCGACATCCTCGGCCCCTTTCCCCGAGCTGTCGGGGGCTTTGAGTACTTGTACATCGCAATCGACAAGTTCACAAAGTGGCCTAAAGTGGAAGCAGTGAGGAAGGTGACTGCACAGTCAGCAGTAAAGTTCTTCAGGTCAATTGTTTGTCGTTTCGGAATCCCTAACAGGATCATCACCGACAATGGCACACAATTCACGAGCTGCACCTTCATGCAGTACGTCCAAGATCTTGGCGCCAAGATCTGCTTCGCTTCTGTTGCTCACCCGAGAAGCAACGGTCAAGCGGAGAGGGCAAACGCTTAAGTGCTGCGCGGGCTCAAGACCAGAACTTTCGACAGGCTGCACAAGTGTGGAAGAAATTGGATCGAGGAGCTGCCGGTGGTTCTTTGGTCGATCAGAACGACGCCAAATCGAGCCACTGGCCAGACACCTTTTCCTCTAGTGTATGGAGCAGAAGCGGTTCTCCCCACGGAACTCGTATACGGATCGCCTCGAGTGCTCGCTTATGATGAGCTTGAGCAAGAGCAGCTGCGCCAAGATGACGCGCTGCTCCTCGAGGAAGATCGTCTTCAGGCTGCTGTACGAGCTGCTCGCTACCAGCAAGCTTTGCGCCGCTACCACAGCCGCAAAGTTAAAGCCAGAAGCTTCGAGGAAGGCGACCTTGTTCTTCGGCTGGTTCAATCCGCCAAGAATTCCCACAAGTTGACGCCGAAGTGGGAAGGCCCTTATCGGGTGAAACGAGTCACTAGGCCCGGCGCTGTCCGCCTTGAGACCGAAGATGGCTTTCCGGTGAGCAACTCCTGGAACATAGAGCATCTTCGTAAGTTTTACCCATAAGGCGCGGTTGCCGGAACCTGTTCCGGCAACCACTCTTTTGTACAAGCCTTGCCGCTGTTGCATGTAACCCTTTGTACAAAGCCAGGCGCAGACTCTGAGCACAAGTAAATGAAGCGCTGACACCCCGGGGTTATAGCATGCATGCTAGGTCGAGTCTTGTCCTTGGTTAGGGTTGATAGTGCCTAACAGCAGCTAACCCCTAGCTTAGAGGTCGAGAGTCCGTCCTTTTGCTTTTCCTTCGTTCGCAGGGCTCGCATATCCTGGCCAGACCGCTTAAGGACGAAAAGGAGAAGAAGGGCGCGCCAGCACCTAGGCCCCGGCAAGCCAGTATCGCTGGGGGCTGCGAGTGCCAAGATTCGTCCGCGGCAAGCCAGAGTTGCCGGGGGCTGCAATATCAAGTAAGTCTTTCGTCCCTCTTCATGCATCCTCTTATGGACTAGGTAATGCGAAACCGCTTTTCTTCCCAAAAACTGTCGTGCTCCCTCAACTCTAGGCCCTGGAGCCCGTGCCCGGGGCCAAGTTTGGTCGTAGTTGCGGCAGCAGAGGGATGAAACGAGGAGGCCGCACCCACCTCGTTCCTGCCTCCGTCAAAGGCGTGAGAAAGGTCGAGCGACGTGGGAAGGCGGTAGGGCCTGTTGCCGGGAGGCGAACTGTCTGTCCGAGGGATACCAAGGATTTGCTCCTTGGCGTGGGTTTAACCCGCGAGACAAATAACCCGGCAAGCAACCCCTTTTTTCATTAAAAAAACATCCCACTCAGGTACAATCCATAGAGGATGAAAAACATGAAAGAGGAGATTAGAAGTTTTAGATGCAGCTAAGGCCCGAAGGCTTACAAATTAAAAAGATAAGATGCCCGTAATCCCTTTCCTGTCCCTCTCTTCAGGAGATAGGTCAAGGAGGCGAAAAGGGCAAAGGGGGCGCCTAGGCGAGCTACGGGTGCCAGAAGACACCAAGAGAACAGCCCGGGGGCTATCCGAAGGCTGGACGGTGATGGCGGCGCCGGAAGCGGGGCTCGAAGATGGGGCGGCAGGACGTCAGCATGCTGTGGAGGGCACCACGCCCTCGTACTCTGACCTGACGGCCTTGTCGCCAGCCCTCTTCCCCTTCCGCAGCCTCCCTACGCCAGCCGCCCAAGGAGACGACCCCGGGGAGTTCAAGGAGCCGGCGACACGGATGATGGGGTCGCCGGTGCCGCGCAAAGCGGTGCCCGACACCTAGTCGGACCCGCCATCCCGCCGCCCGCTACCCTCATCGTCGCTGTCGCTCCCCTCCTCGTCACTCTCGCTCGAGGGAGAGCCTTCGCTATCGGAGGAGCTGTCCACACAGCACTTCGCCCGAGTGCCGAAGCACCCGAAGACCTTGACGGAGAGGAGATCGCCCTCCATCAACTTAAAATGGAGGGTGAACCCCTCCATCAGGCTGTGGATACGGGCGAACGTCTTCCACCCTCGATCAAGATACATCACGCTGGGTGCTGGGAATACAACGTGGACTCGCGTGCCGCTGATCCCACAGCCCCTCATCTGCAGTCTCAGTGTCTCGGGCGGGTCCGACTCCATCGCGCTCGCGAACGGAGCTGGAAGCCGGAGGCGACGTCGAGGCGCCCGGCGCAGCCTGATGAAGAACTCGCAAGGGTCGTCCCCTATGTGGACCGCCGTGGGGGGAGGAACCGCCGGCGGAGGCGAAGCTGGCGCACCGCCCCGTCCGCCTCTTCCCCGAGCGCCTCGACCTCGTCCTCGACCTCATCCGTGACCTCGCCCCCTCCCTCTTCCCCTTGTGATCGGTTCTGCCACCACGGGCGCGAGAGAGGGAGAGGTGCGCTGTCTGGCGGTGACCCTCGCCACCACCGATGAAGGGCCAGGGTTCCCTTTCTCCATGGCGAATGGGAGAAAGGGGAGCAGAAGCTGAAGAAAGGAGGAGATGAGAGAGTGTGGGCTTCTGTGCTCCCCTCCCGCTCTTTATAAAGGAGCGGGGTGGGGGCTCGGCCGCCCCGCTCAGCGAATCAAGGCACGGGAGAAGCGGGGAGTCAGGGCCGACCCGCTGCCTCTGCTCGCGACGGCCCAGACTCCCACTTCCACCGTCCACGACCTCAAGCACATGGGAGCCGCGTGGCGGGGATGCAGAGCCTCAAAAAAAACCGCGCACCGGCCCCGTCCAGTAAATGCACCACGCCCCCACGCCTACCTCCGTTTAGGTAGGAGGGCATGAACCGTCCCCTTCATCATGGCTTGACACATGCTCACGGGGCTTAACCCGGCGCACACCGCCCACGTCACCCACGACGCCGCGTTTGACGCGTGCCGTTATGGGCGTGCGCGGTGGAAGCGGAGAGATATGTGGTGTGACCTAGGCCGCGCGTGCCCGTGCACTATTTTGGGCCTGGCCCAACAGCGCTCGGCACCGTGTATGGCCCAGGCCCGAGGGATCCTGTCGGTGCACTAAGGTAGGGGTACCTTAGTATCCCGAACTTGTGCACGGGTAGTCGCAGTGACCCGCGGCAGGGCTTGCCGGGCGTCCGCCAAGATCCTCCGCGGCTACTTTGATGCCATTCAAGAACAAAGTACTCGAAACAAGGCCCCGGCAAGAGGAGCTTGCCGGGGAGGCCAACCAAGGCCCCGGTAAGAGAAGCTGGCCGGGAAGAAGACAAGACCCCGGCAAGAGGAGCTTGCCGGGAAGGCCATTCAAGGCATTCCAAGAAAACTTGCCGCGGCGCACCGCGCGCCCCGGCAAGGCCCGGTGAGCGACAAGCTCCCGAATACGACAAGACGACGACCGCGGCAAGGAGCTTGCCGCGGGAAACCCCCACTTCGCACCCGCGCTCCAGCACATCTGCCAATGTGTCGCTCTGGGACCCTCTCAAGCACACGCGGCAGGAGGCCGTGCAGCTAGGGGTGCGAGGTGGCAAGCAGGCACTGGCAAGATAACCATCGTGGCAAACGGTGGCGTCCCTAGCGGTCCCTTTCGGCACTATTTAGGCGACACAGACGGGCAATTAATGCCCTTGTCCCCTGCCACCAGGGTTAGGTATGATAACACTGTACAGGTAGCTGTACCAACCACCACTCTTCCATTTTTGCCCTTTACCTCCGTTGCCACCTGTGGGTAACCCCTTAAGCATATAAAAGGAGGCCCGTGTGCAACATAGGGGGTGGGACTCATTCGAGACTAGAGGGCACCCACAGGGGGGGACTCATTCGAAACTAGAGGGCACCCACACTCTCAAGCAAGAACAATATAGAAACACAAAGCAGCAGTAGGAGTTTTATCTCTCCGGAGAGCTCCGAAGCTGGGTAAAATCCCCCGCGCGCTCCGCCTCGATCTGCTCTTCGTGCGCCCTCCGCCCCCTTGACGGACAAAGAAAGGGGACGAGCACCTATGGGGCAGGGCCCCTTTCTTTGTCCGGCAAGGGGGCGGAGGGCGCACGAAGAGCAGATCGAGGCGGAGCGCGCGGGTGATTTTACCCAGCTTCGGAGCTCTCCGGAGAGATAAAACTCCTACTGCTGCTTTGTGTTTCTATATTGTTCTTGCTTGAGAGTGTGGGTGCCCTCTAGTCTCGAATGAGTCCAACCTCGTGGGTGCCCTCTCGTCTCGAATGAGTCCAACCCCCCCTACGTTGCACACGGGCCTCCTTTTATATGCTTAAGGGGTTACCCACAGGTGGCAACGGAGGTAAAGGGCAAAAACGGAAGAGTGGTGGTTGGTACAGCTACCTATACAGTGTTATCATACCTAACCCTCGTGGCAGGGGACAAGGGCATTAATTGCCCGTCTGTGTCGCCTAAACAGTGCCGAAAGGGACCGCTAGGTACGCCACCGTTTGCCACGATGGTTATCTTGCCAGCGCCTGCTTGCCACCTCGCACCCCTAGCTGCACGGCCTCCTGCCGCGTGTGCTTGGGAGGGTCCCAGAGCGACACGTTGGCAGATGTGCTGGAGTGCGGGCGCGAAGTGGGGGTTTCCCGCGGCAAGCTCCTTGCCGCGGTCGTCGTCTTGTCGTATTCGGGAGCTTGTCGCTCACCGGGCCTTGCCGGGGCACGCGGTGCGCCGCGGCAAGTTTTCTTGGAATGCCTTGAATGGCCTTCCCGGCAAGCTCCTCTTGCCGGGGTCTTGTCTTCTTCCCGGCCAGCTTCTCTTGCCGGGGCCTTGGTTGGCCTTTCCGGCAAGCTCCTCTTGTCGGGGCCTTAGTTTGAGTACTTTGTTCTTGAATGGTCTTCAATATGAGCGGCGGAGGATCTTGGCGGACGCCCGGCAAGCCCTGCCGCGGGTCGCCGCGACTGCCCGTGCACAAGTTCGGGATACTAAGGTACCCCTACCTTAGTGCACCGACAGGAGCCCCCGGGCCTGGGCCATACACGGTGCCGAGCGCTGTTGGGCCAGGCCCAAAATAGTGCACGGGCACGCGCGGCCTAGGTCACACCGCATATCTCTCCGCTTCCACCGCGCACGCCCATAACGGCACGCGTCAAACGCGGCGTCATGGGTGACGTGGGCGGTGTGCGCGGGGTTAAGCCCCGTGAGCATGCGTCAAGCCATGATGAAGGGGACGATTCACGCCCTCCTACCTAAACGGAGGTAGGCGTGGGGGCATGGTGCATTTACTGGACGGGGCCGGTGCGCGTTTTTTTTTTTCGAGGCGTCCACTCCCATGATCACGGGGTGGGGCGAGGCCGCCTCATCCGTCACCTCGGCTCTGCATCCCCGCCACACGGCTCCCATGTGCTTGAAGTCGCGGACGGTGGAAGTGGGAGTCTGGGCCGTCGCGAGCAGAGGCAGCGGGTCGGCCCTGACTCCCCGCTTCTCCCGTGCCTTGATTCGCTGAGCGGGGCGGCCGAGCCCCCACCCCGCTCCTTTATAAAGAGTGGGAGGGGAGCACAGAAGCCCGCACTCTCTCATCTCCTCCTTTCTTCAGCTTCTGCTCCCCTTTCTCCCATTCGCCATGGAGAAAGGGAACCCTAGCCCTTCATCGGTGGCGGCGAGGGTCGCCGCCAGACAGCGCACCTCTCCCTCTCTCGCGCCCGTGGTGGCAGAGCCGGTCAGAAGGGGAAGAGGGAGGGGGTGAGGTCGCGGACGAGGTCGAGGACGAGGTCGAGGCGCTCGGGGAAGAGGCGGACGGGACGGTGCGCCAGCTTCGCCTCCGCCAGCGGTTCCTCCCCCCACGGCGGTCCACATAGGGGACGACCCTTGCGAGTTCTTCGTCAGGCTGCGCCGGGCGCCTCGACGTCGCCTCCGGCTTCCAGCTCCGTTCGCGAGCGCGATGGAGTCGGACCCGCCCGAGACACTGAGACTGCAGATGAGGGGCTGTGGGATCAGCGGCACGTGAGTCCGCGTTGTATTCCCAGCCCCCAGCGTGATGTATCTTGATCGAGGGTGGAAGACGTTCCCCCGTATCCACACATACTAACCAAGCAATTATGTCCTCTCAAAATAACATTGCCAAAGAAAGCTCATCCCTACAAAATCATATTGTTTGGCCATGCTTCATTTTCGTCACACAAAATGCTCCCATCATGCACAACCCCGATGACAAGCCAAGCAATTGTTTCATACTTTAGTATTCTCAAACTTTTTCAACTTTCACGCAATACATGAGCACGAGCCATGGACATAGCACTATGGGTGGAATAGAATATGATGATGGAGGTTGTGTAGGGAAGACAATAAAGGAGAAAGTCTCACATTGATGCGGCTAATCAACGGGCAATGGAGATGCCCATCAATTGATGTCAATGCGAGGAGTAGGGATTGCCATGCAACGGATGCACTAGAGCTATAAATGTATGAAAGCTCAACAAAAGAAACTAAGTGGGTGTGCATCCAACTTGCTTGATCACGAAGACCTAGGGAATTTGAGGAGGCCCATTGTTGGAATATACAAGCCAAGTTCTATAATGAAAAATTCCCACTAGTATATGAAAGTGACAATATAAGAGACTCTCTATCATAAAGATCATGGTGCTACTTTGAAGCACAAGTGTGGAAAAACAATAGTAGCATTGTCCCTTTTATTTCCTTTTTATTTCTCCTTTATTTTTCTTGGCCTTTCTTTTTTTTTCTTTTTTTGGGACAATGCTCTATTAATGATGATCATCACACTTCTATTTATTTACAACTCAAAGATTACAACTCGATACTAGAACAAAGTATGACTCTATATCAATGCCTCCGGCGGTGTACTGGGATGGGCAATGAAACAAGAGTGACATGTATGAAAATATGCATGGTGTCCTTGCCACATATACGATGTCAACTAGATGATCATGCAAGGCATTATGACAATGATGAAGCGTGTCATAATAAATGGAACGGTGGAAAGTTGCATGGCAATATATCTCGGAATGGCTATGGAAATGCCATAATAGGTAGGTATGGTGGCTGTTTTGAGGAAGATATAAGGAGGTTTATGTGTGATAGAGCGTATCATATCACGGGGGTTGGATGCACCGGCGAATTTTGCACCAACTCTCAAGGTGAGAAAGGGTAATGCACGGTACCGAAGAGGCTGGCAATGATGGAAGGGTGAGAGTGCGTATAATCCGTGGACTCAACATTAGTCATAAAGAACTCACATACTTATTGCAAAAATCTACAAGTCATCAAAACCAAGCACTACGCGCATGCTCCTAGGGGGATAGATTGGTAGGAAAAGACCATCGCTCGTCCCCGACCACCACTCATAAGGAAGGCAATCAAAGAACACCTCATGCTTCAAATTTGTCACACAACGGTTACCATACGTGCATGCTACGGGACTTGCAAACCTCAACACAAGTATTTCTCAATTTCACAATTACTCAACTAGCACGACTCTAATATCACCATCTTTATATCTCAAAACAATTATCAAGTATCAAATTTCTCATAGTATTCAATGCACTTTATATGAAAGTTTTTTATTATACCCATCTTGGATGCCCATCATATTAGGACTAATTTTATAACCAAAGCAAATTACCATGCTGTTCTAAAAGACTCCCAAAATAATATAAGTGAAGCATGAGAGATCAATAATTTCTATAAAATAAAACCACCACCGTGCTCTAAAAAGATATAGGTGAAGCACTAGAGCAAACGATAAACTACTCCGAAAGATATAAGTGAAGATCAATGAGTAGTTGAACAATTATGTAACTATGTGAAGACTCTCTAACATTTAAGAATTTTAGATCTTGGGATATTATTCAAACATCAAGCAAAAGAAAAGAAAAGATAATGATGCTCCAAGCAAAACACATATCATGTGGTGAATAAAAATATAGCCTCAAGTAAAGTTACCGATAGACGAAGACGAAAGAGGGGATGCCTTCCGGGGCATCCCCAACCTTAGGCTCTTGGTTGTCCTTGAATATTACCCTGGGGTGCCTTGGGCATCCCCAAGCTTAGGCTCTTGCCACTCCTTATTCCATAGTCCATTGAATCTTTACCCAAAACTTGAAAACTTCACAACACAAAACTCAACAGAAAACTCGTAAGCTCCATTAGTATAAGAAAGTAAATCACCACTTAGGTACTGTTGTGAACTCATTCTAAATTCATATTGGTGTAATCTATTGTATTCCAACTTCTCTATGGTTCATACCATCCGATACTACTGTGACGCCCCCGATTCAATCGTACACTAATCATGCACGCAAACGTGTACGATCAAGATCAGGGACTCATGGGAAGATATCACAACACAACTCTAAAATCATAAATAAGTCATACAAGCAACATATTACAAGCCAAGGGCCTCGAGGGCTCGAATACAAGTGCTCGATCATAGACGAGTCAGCGGAAGCAACAATATCTGAGTACAGACATAAGTTAAACAAGTTTGCCTTAAGAAGGCTAGCAGAAACTGGGATACATATCAAAAGAGGCGCATGCCTCCTGCCTGGGATCCTCCTAAACTACTCCTGGTCGTCGTCAGCAGCCTACACGTAGTAGTAGGCACCTCCAGTGTAGTAGTCGTTGTCGACGGTGGCGTCTGGCTCCTGGGCTCCAACGTCTGGTTGCAGCATCCGAGAAGAAGAGGAAAACGGGGGAAAAGAGGGAGCAAAGCAACCGTGAGTACTCATCCAAAGTACTCGCAAGCAAGGAGCTACACTAGATATGCATGGGTATATGTGTAAGGAGGCAATATGAGTGGACTGAACTGCAGAATGCCAGAATAGGAGGGGGTTAGCTAGTCCTATCAAAGACTACGCTTCTGGCAGCCTCCGTCTTGTAGCATGTAGAAGAGAGTAGAGTGAAGTCCTCCAAGTAGCAACGCATAGCATAATCCTACTCGGCGATCCTCTCCTTGTCGCCCTATTAGAGAGCGATCACCGGGTTGTATCTGGCACTTGGAAGGGTGTGTTTTATTAAGTATCCGGTTCTAGTTGTCATAAGGTCAAGATACAACTCCGAGTCGTCCTTTTACCGAGGGACACGGCTATTCGAATAGATAAACTTCCCTGCAGAGGTGAACCACATAACCCAACATGCTCGATCCCATTTGGCTGGACACACTTTCCGGGGTCATGCCCGGCCTCAGAAGATCAACACGTCGCAGCCCCACCTAGGCACAATAGAGAGGTCAGCACACCGGTCTAAATCCTATGCACGCAGGGGTCTGGGCCCATCACCCATTACACACCTGCACGTTGTGTACGCGGCCGGTGAGAAGACCTAGCAACCTCCATTACAAAGGAAGTCGCGTTATGCAGTCCAACCCGGCGAGCCCCGCTCAGTCGCTGACATCACGAAGGCTTCGGCTGATACCACGACGTCGAGTGCCCATATCTTTCCTGCATAGTTGGTTAGTGCGTATAGGCCAGTAGCCAGACTCAGATCAAATACCAAGATCTCGTTAAGCATGTTATTATGAAGCAACCGCGAACGCCGATCAGAGCCAGGCCCACCTCTCGCCTAGGTGGTCTCAACCTGCCCTGTCGCTCCGCCACAAAGATCCACACAGAGGGCCGTCGGGACAAAGGTCCTTTCAGCCCCCAATCCGTGAATCACTCGCGGGTACTCTTCGAGCTGACCCGACTTTAGTCACCATCTGTAGTATCTATATATGTATAGTATATACCCGTGATCACCTCCCAAGTGATCACGGCCCGATAGTATAGCAAGGCAGACTGACAAGAATGTAGGGCCAATGATGATAAACTAGCATCCTATACTAAGTATTTAGGATTGCAGGTAAGGTATCAACAGATGTAGCAACAATGTCAGGCTATGCATTAGAATAGGATTAACGGAAAGCAGTAACATGCTACACTATTCTAATGCAAGCAGTATAGAGGAGAATAGGCGATATCTGGTGATCAAGGGGGGGGGGCTTGCCTGGTTGCTATGGCAAGAAGGAGGGGTCGTTAACTCCGTAGTCAAACTGGGCAGCAGCAGCGTCGGTCTCGTAGTCTACCGGAGAGAAGAGGGGGAAGAAACAATGAATACCATGCAAACAGATGCATATCGATGCATGACATGACAAGTAACGATGCTAGGTGTGCCCAATCGCGATAGTAGGTGATACCGACGAAGGGGGAAAACATCCGGGAAGGTATTCCCGGTGTTTCGCGTTTTCGGTCAGATGAACCGGAGGGGGAAAGTTGCGTGTTTGCTATGCTAGGGATGTGTGGCGGACGAACGAGCTGCGTATCCGGATTCGTCTCATCGTTCTGAGCAACTTTCATGTAGAAAGTATTTTCATCCGAGTTACGGATTATTTTATATGATTTTCTAAAGTTTGAATCATTTGTTGATTTTAATTAATTATTTGTAACTCCCTCGATGCGGCTATATCTCCCACGTGTCGAAGCACGACTTAGAGGCGTAACCTCATTGAAAGCAATGTCGCAAGTGAGGTAATCTTCACACAACCCATGTAATACATAAGGGAAAGAGATACATGGTTCGCTTACAGTCGCCACTTCACATAATACATAAATAAACATCCATCATTCAGATTACACTCAAGGTCCGACTACGGAACCAAAATAAAAGAAGACTACCCCAAATGCTACACAGATCCCCGATCGTCCCAACTGGGCTCCACTACTGATCGTCTGGAAATGAAACATAGTAATAACCACGGTCCTCGTCAAACTCCCACTTGAGCTCGACTGCGCCACTTGCGCTGGTATCATCGGTATCTGCATCTGTTTTGGTAGAATCTGTGAGCCATGGGGACTCAGCAATCTCACACCCGCGAGATCAAGACTATTTAAGCTTATAGGTAGGACAGAGTTGTGAGGTGGAGCTGCAGCAAGCGACTAGCATATATGGTGGCTACATTCGCAAAAGAGAGCGAGAAGAGAAGCAAGGCACGGTCGTGAAGCTAGTAGTGATCAAGAAGTGATCCTAGAGCAACCTACGCCAAACATAACTCCAACACCGTGTTCAATTCCCAGACTCCGCCGAGAAGAGACCATCACAGTTACACACGCGGTTGATGTATTTTAAAAAAAAGGTCAACTTCAGGTTTTCTACAACCGGACATTAACAAATTCCCATCTGCCTCATAACCGCGGGCACGGCTTTCGAAAGATAGTACCCTGCAGGGGTGTCCCAACTTAGCCCATCATAAGCTCTCACGGTCAACGAAGGATAAACCTTCTCCCGGGAAGACCCGATCAGTCTCGGAATCCCGGTTCGCATGACATTTCGACAATGGTAAAACAAGACCAGCAAGACCACCCGACTGTGCCGACAAATCCCGATAGGAGCTGCACATATCTCGTTCTCAGGGCACAACGGATGAGCAATCCGTACAACTAAAACCAGACCTCAAGTTTCGTTGAGGGGGCGCTGCAAAGGGCTCTAGTTTGGACCAACACTTAGAGGAGCATTGGCCCGGGGGGTTAAATAAAGATGACCCTCGGGCTCGCGAAAACCCAAGGGAAAAGGCTTAGGTGGCAAATGGAAAAACCTAGGTTGGGCCTTGTTGGAGGAGTTTTATTCAAAGCGAACTGTCACGGGGGTCCCATAAATCACCCAACCGCGTAAGGAACGCAAAATCAAGGAACATAACACCGGTATGACGGAAACTAGGGCGGCAAGAGTGGAACAAGACACCAGGCATAAGGCCCAGCCTTCCACCCTTTACCAAGTACATAAGGTGCATTAATTAAACAGGAGATATTGTGATATCCCAAAATATCCATGTTCCGACCAGGAACAAACTTCATCTTCACCTGCAACTAGCAACGCTATAAGAGGGGCTGAGCAAAAGCGGTGACATAGCCAAACAATGGTTTGCTAGGAAAGGATGGTTAGAGGTTTGACATGGCAATATGGGTGGCATGATATAGCAAGTGGTAGGTAACATAGCATAGGCATAGCAAAAGAGCGAGCATCTAGCAAGCAAAGATAGAAGTGATATCGAAGGTATGGTTATCTTGCCTGCAAGGTTCTCAGAGTTGTCGAAGGCTTGATCCTCGTAGGCGTTCTCAACAGGTTCCTTGTTCACATACTCGTCTCCCGGCTTTAACCAAAGCAAGAACACAAGCAATGGAACAACAATCAAACAAGGAGCAATGCACAAGCAATATGATGCAATACATGACATGCTATGCGAGATGTGACATGCAATGCATATGTGTGCTCCGGAAGGAAATTGATGAACAAGGCACCAACTTGGCAAACCAAGTATGCTGCTGGAAAGGTGAGATGATTTTGGTTGAAAACGATATGAAGATCACCGGAATCTGCGTTTGACAGCACGATGCTACTTAGCATGCAACTAGAAACTATGCTACAGCACCCCAACATAAAAACAAAGCATATGGCAGTGATCTACAGGAGATGCTTAACAAAAGAGGAACACTGAGCTACGGCTAAATCACATCATACCAGGCTCAAACAAGCATGGTGAAAGTGCAAAAAATATCAGGTTCACAGACTTAGTGAAAATACTAGTATGCCAGAAATTAACATCAGGAAGGCATGTTTAGAGCAAGCAAACAACCTGCTACAGGAACTTATAATAGCAAAACAAGACATGGCAGGAATCTACTCAAAGCATAGATCAAAAGTCCCTTACTGACCATAAGCCAAAAAGGACCACAAGAAATGGTGGCACCCATGTAAACATAGCAAGTTTCATTACAGATCTCCGACTTGATAGAAAAACTGGACATGGCAAAAACAGATAACAAGTAGGCATGTTCGTGAGCTCGATGCCCTCACTACAGGGCATCTCATGATAAACTAAGCATACACCCGTCAAGAAGACATGGCATAGAAGCTATACATGGCAAGAACAACATCATAGCATACAAGGATCAACTACAACAACCTTGTGAGAATTGAATATCATGTAAACAATCTGCCAGGAAACATTTTGAAGAAAAAGTAGAGCACGAAAATGGCATGCTAGACTACTCCATAAATGCCAACAAAGGCATGGATGGATAGAGCACATCCATATGTTCAAAACACCCTTACTGATCATGCTCAAAAGGGCATAGATCTCTCTGTAACAACATGAACACATGGCATAAAAATAACAGCAGGACATGACTTAGTGAAATTACTAAGTTCCTGAAATCAGCAACATTAGCATCTCTAGTTTGCATGCTTGTTCTAGTCACCACAGAGATCACAAAAATACATGGCATACACCCCTGTAAAGCTGGCATGGCATAGATCAAAACATATGTAGGGCTCAAGTACATAAGATGCACACATTAATCATGGCAAAAATGACAAAAGTGCATGTTCTGTTAAGAAACAGAAACTAACATTATGAAGCACTCTTCCAATAGCATTTCGGGCATCAAGATGAGCTCAAATGAAAATGGTGCAATGAGATGAAATGATGTACTCATTGAGACGAACAAAACGGTATGCTACACGCCCAAAATGGAGCCACGGGTGCGAAGATGTGATGCGATGAAGATGCAACAAAATATTGGCAGAAAAGGACTTAGACGATTTCGGGGGGGAGAAGGAAGTCAACCGTAGCGATTTCCAGATCGGATCTGGCCGGAGTTCGAGGTTCGCTGGCCGGAGATGGAGCTCGGGCCGGAGGAGGACGCCGGCGGGGTCGGGGCAGCCGAATCCGGCGGAGGCCAGCGCGGCGGGGCTGGCAGGAGCGTGGGCGGCGCGGGGGGGCCGCGGGGCCGCGGGGCGGCGCGGCCGGGCGGCGGAGGCGGACGCCGAGCGCGGCGGGCGGCGGCGCAGCGCGGCCGCGGGAGCGGGCGGCGGCGGCGGGCCGCGGGGGCCCCGCACGGGCCTCGCGGGCCCGCGGGGTCGACGACAAAGTGGGCGCGGGCTGCCCACATGGCGGCGCCCGATTCATCCGGCGGCGCGGGCGGACATGTCCGGCTGCCCGGATTTTGTCCGGCGGCGCGAGGGGAGCGGGGAGACTAGGGTTTCGTCCGGAAATTCGGGGGAGGGGTGTTTTTATAGGTAGGAGGAGCTAGGGAGCTCCAAATGAGGTGCGGTTTTCGCCCACACGATCGTGATCCGACGACGGAGAGCATGGAAGTGACTTAGATGGGTTATTTGGCTATTTTGGAGGGGTGTTGGGCTGCAACCCAAAAGAGGCCTATGCGGTTACCCGGTTACCCGTTGGAGTATCAAACGACCTCCAAATGACTCGAAACTTGACAGGTGGTCTACCGGTGGTGTACCAAGGCCACTTGGCAAGCCTCGGTCCATTCCGAGAACGTTTAACACCCGCACACAAAAAAATGTAAAAGGGAGCGCCGAGGAACATAGGAGTGCCGGATTGCAAAACGGAAAACGGGGAAAATGCTCGGATGCATGAGACGAACACGTATGCGAATGAGATGCACATGATGACATGATATGAGATGCATGACATGGACAAAAAGCAAAATGAAAACAAAACCCAACCACGGAGGGAATATCATATCAGCTATTGCCGAAAATGGCAAGAGTTGGAGTTACAAAAAATGGAAAGTTACATCCGGGGTGTTACAACACTCCACCACTACAAGAGGATCTCCTCCCGAGATCTAGGACTGAAAGAACTCCGGATATTCGGAACGGAGGTGATCCTCGCGCTCCCAGGTGGCTTCTTGGTCGGAATGGTGTGACCACTTCACTTTCAGGAATTTGATTGACTTGTTGCGAGTCTTGCGCTCGGTTTCTTCAAGAATAGCAACGGGGTGCTCATGATAAGAGATATCTTCTTGGAGGTCAATTTCTTCAAAGTTGATAGTGCGTTCAGGAATCTTGAAGCACTTGCGAAGCTGTGACACGTGAAACACATCGTGCACGTTTGCAAAGTTGGATGGAAGCTCGAGTTGATAGGCGAGATCGCCTCTTTTGCCAATGATCTTGAAAGGACCCACGTATCTACGGGCAAGCTTCCCTTTGATACCGAAGCGACGAGTGCCTTTCATTGGAGAGACGCGGAGGTAGACATGGTCTTTGATTTCAAAAGCCACATCACGGTGCTTGTCATCATAATAGCCCTTCTGGCGCGATTGCGCGGCTTTGAGATTCTCACGAATGACTTTGCACATTTCTTCGGCTTCTGTGATCAATTCGTTGCCAAGAAGTTGGCGTTCACCTGTCTCGGACCAATTGAGAGGAGTACGACACTTCCTACCATAGAGAATTTCGAATGGGGCCTTGCCCGAACTCGCTTGGAAGCTGTTGTTGTAGGAGAACTCGGTATATGGAAGACAATCTTCCCACTTCATGCCAAAGGAAATGACACAAGCCCTGAGCATATCTTCAAGGATTTGATTGACTCGCTCGACTTGGCCACTTGTTTGAGGATGGAAAGCTGTGCTGAAACGAATGTTGGTGCCCATGGCCTTCTGAAAGGAGTCCCAGAACTTAGAAGTGAAGATGCTTCCACGATCTCAAGAGATCAACTGTGGAATACCGTGCAAGGAGACAATTCTGGAGGTGTATAGCTCTGCCAGCTGAGCTGCTGTGATAGATTCTTTGATAGGAAGAAAATGAGCCACTTTAGTAAGCTTGTCAATGACAACGAAGATAGAATCATTTCCACGCTTGGACTTAGGAAATCCAGTCACGAAGTCCATGTCGATATGATCAAACTTCCATTCCGGAATAGCAAGAGGTTGAAGGAGACCAGCTGGTCTTTGGTGTTCTGCTTTCACCCTTCTGCAGACATCACATTCATTCACGAATTGAGCAATTTCTCGCTTCATTCGAGTCCACCAATACGACTGCTTGAGGTCATGGTACATCTTCGTACTTCCAAGATGAATGGATAGGAGGGAATTGTGTGCCTCATTCATGATGACTTTTCTCAGATCGCCTTTAGGAACCACAATTCGATCCTCGAAGAAAAGAGTATCTTTGTCATCCAAACGATAGCACTTGTATTTGGAAATTCCCTTGTCAATACCACGTTTCACCTTCTTCACCATGGTATCCAGGAGTTGTGCCTCACGAATTTGATCTTCCAAAGTAGGAGAGACTATGAGGTTGGCAAGAAAGCCTTGAGGAACAACTTGAAGATTCAGCTTGCGGAAAGCTTCACAAAGATCCGGTTGAAATGGCTTGAGAATTAGACTGTTACAATAAGCCTTTCTGCTCAAAGCATCTGCAATCACATTCGCCTTGCCAGGAGTATATTCAATACTTGGATTGTACTCTTGAATCATTTCGACCCATCGAGTTTGCCTGAGGTTGAGGCTGGGTTGAGTGAAGATATACTTGAGGCTCTTGTGATCGGTGAAAATGTCCACTTTCCTTCCCAACAAGAGATGTCTCCATGTTATCAATGCATGGACAACTGCTGCCAACTCAAGATCGTGAGTGGGGTAGTTCTTTTCGTTGGACTTCAACTGATGAGATGTATAGGCCACAACTTTCTTCTCTTGCATTAACACAACACCGAGACCTTGAAGAGAAGCATCACAGAAAACTTCGAATGGTTTGGACTCATCAGGAGGAGTCAAGACAGGAGCTGTGACTAGCTTCTCTTTGAGGGTGTTGAAAGCGACGTCACACTCAGGCGTCCAGACATACTTGACATGCTTCTGGAGGAGGTTGGAAAGAGGCTTTGCAATCTTAGAGAAGTTCTCAACGAATCTTCGGCAATAGCTTGCAAGACCAAGAAAACTGCGGAGCTGCTTGACATTCTGAGGAGGTTCCCAATTCACAATTGAAGACACCTTCTCGGGATTAACAGCGATGCCCTTGACGGAGATGATGTGACCAAGATAAAGAACTTCATCAAGCCAGAACTCACATTTGGAAAACTTCGCATAGAACTGATGCTCTCTGAGCTTGTCGAGCACCAATCGCAAATGTTTGGCATGATCCTGCTTTTTCTTGGAGAAGACCAAAATATCATCGAGATACACCAAGACGAAATCATTGGTGTAGGGGTTGAAGATAAAGTTCATCATGCGAGAGAAAGTTGGAGGAGCATTGACAAGGCCGAAAGACATGACAGTATATTCATAAGAACCAAAGCTTGTTCTGAAAGCTGTCTTGGGAATATCTTGTTCACGAATGCGGATCTGATGATAACCCATACGGAGGTCAAGCTTGGAGAATACTTTAGCACCTTTGAGTTGCTCGAATAGCTCATTGATGTTGGGAAGTGGATACTTGTTCTTGATTGTCTTTTTGTTCAATGGACGGTAATCGACGCAAAGTCGGTCCGTGCCATCCTTCTTCTGGACAAAAAGAACTCCACATCCCCATGGAGATGAACTCGGTCTGATCAAACCCAGACGCTCTTGTTCATCGAGCTGCTTCTTCAATTCCTTCAGTTCTTCCGGTCCAAGCTTGTAAGGATGCTTGCAAACGGGTTCAGTGCCGGGCTCAAGATCGATAACGAACTCGACTGGCCGATGAGGAGGCATACCCGGAAGCTCTTCTGGAAAGACATCTTGGTACTCACAAACGACTGGAATTTGCGAGATTGCGTGTAGCTCGCCCTTCTCATTGAGAGAAAACAACCGAATGGTTTCATCACGAGCGGCATAGATGATAACATCCTCAGAAGAGTGTGTCAATTGGATTTCCCTGGCAGCACAATCAAGCTGAGCCTTGTGCTGAGAAAGCCAGTCCATCCCAAGAATTAGATCAATATCAGAGTCGCCAAGAACAACTGGAGAAGACAGAAATCTATAGTCGCCCATCTTGATAATAGAATCCCGAACGAATGCTCGAGAAGTCATTTGCTGAGCCGGGGAAAAAATAGACAAAGGACTCGGCAATACTTGAGTAACCAAATCATGCATAGCCACAAAAGGTCTTGAAATGAAAGAATGCGATGCACCAGTATCAAATAAGACTTTTGCAGGAATGTCATTAACTGATAGATTACCCATTATCACATCTGAAGAATCCTCTGCCTGAGCTGCATTCATCATGTTCACCTTTGCATGCTTCGGATTATGATTGACCACTGCATTGCTTGAAGATCTCACAGGAGGAGGAGGCGGAAGGCGCCTTTGGTTGAAGAATTTGTTCGCATAGTGACTTTTTTGCTGACACTTGTTGCAGGTCACCTCTGAGAGCGGACGGTGATAAGGAGCATTTGACCTTGGAGCTTGAGGCTGAGACTTGTTCTGATAACCTGGGTTGGGTGGGTGGGAAGATCCACGACCACCTGAGTTCTTCTGTTGATAAGGCTGATGGAACGGAGGAGGAGGAAGGTAGAACTTTTGCTGCTTAGCTGCGCCTTGAGAGGAAGAAGAAGACTGAACTGCATCCCTGATTCTCTTCTTTGAAGCCTCACACTTGAGCTGAGCACCTTCTTGCTTGAGTGCCATATTGTAGAATTGATCAAACTGAGGAGGCTCGACAAGAACGAGAGCTAACTGCAGATCCTCTCTAAGGCCACCTCTGAATTGATAGATCATACTCTTTTCATCAGGAACATCTTGTTTAGCGAAGCGAGCAAGTTTCTGAAACTGCTTGTTGTATTCGTACACTGACATGTTGCCTTGCTTGAGATTGCGGAACTCCTCACGCTTGCTCTCAACAACACTGGTAGGAATGTGGTGAGCTTTAAAGTCCCGACAGAAATCAGTCCAAGTAATCACTCGACCTCCTCTGGAATCCTTGTATTGCTGGAACCAATCAGCTGCTTGATCCTTGAGCTGAAAAGACGCGAACTTGACGTAGTCCTCAGGCCGGACATTGCTGCATTCGAAATGCTTGTTGATATCCACGAGCCAATCGTCGGCGTCTGTGGCCTCAACACAGTAGCTAAAAGACTTTGGCTGATTTGCAAGGAACTGGTTGAGGGTAGGAAACTGAGGCTGATGGTTGAACTGCCCTTGACCTTGATTCCCTTGGTTGCCTTGGCCTTGGTTACGCTCTTGCATCAGCTGAATCAACAACTGAGCGTTGGCATTAGTGGTTGCCATCAAAGTTTGCCATGCCTCCGGAGGCGGAGGTGGAGGTGGAGGGTTCGCCTGACTCCCATCACTGCGTTCCAGATTCTGACGCGTTGGCGGAGCCATCCTGAAGAAGGTGACATCCGTTAGCATCTTGATAGACAGATAGCCAAGTTGAATCAACGGATAGAATTTGCAACATATAGTCTTCACAATAAACATTCGAACAGCGATGAACGAATGAATTCCAAAGTAAACATCACGTCCATTAAGGTGAAAAGCCACTTGATAAGAGATTGATGAATGAAAATAAAATCAAGGTATGAATGGAACAAATAAGTGGTAAGGATTACCCAATCACAAACCAAATATCTGCGGGAAGAAAAGCTAGAGCTACTTGAATCCCACCTATAAACTCCCGAAACTTTCCGGTTATGCAATCAGGTGTTGGGGATACAGGGGAAGCAATATATCTCACCCAAACTAACAATCCCTACATCCAGCTATATCCATCCGTCAACACATAACCAAGAAACCTTCGGAAATCGTGTACCTCAACCTTCGAAAAGCATCCGTTATACGAGTCATGGCAATACTCCCGTACTCACCTCAGTACTGGGTTATCGGGGTTATCTCACCAACAACTGCATAAAAGAGATTTTCGATGTCGGCGTACTAAACTCAGGTATTCCAGAACTGTAACGATAAAATTATGGCGACAACACCTCAGAGCTCAACTCCCCGGGACACTTCCACTAAACCCATGACAGGAGGCACCAAGACAATGTTCTCATCATAAAACCATCGGAATGATTCCAAGATACCCGCGTGATCCTAAAAAAATTTAGTGAAATTTGAGAAGAGAAGAGTCAAAACTCTATGTCAGGATGCCTTACCAGAGCGATGAAGAGACTGGGGAGTAAAAAGAATTCCTAACTCTCCGATATATATAATCCTAAATGACTCAAAACATTTTTTTCTAGACACAACTCGGCCGCTAAAACCGATCAAGCAGTGGGGCTCCTAAGGTCGGGGCTGGCTCTGATTACCAACTTGTAACGCCCTCGATGCGGCTATATCTCCCACATGTCGAAGCACGACTTAGAGGCATAACCGCATTGAAAGCAATGTCGCAAGTGAGGTAATCTTCACACAACCCATGTAATACATAAGGGAAAGAGATACATAGTTGGCTTACAGTCGCCACTTCACACAATACATAAATAAACATCCATCATTCAGATTACACTCAAGGTCCGACTACGGAACCAAAATAAAAGAAGACTACCCCAAATGCTACACAGATCCCCGATCGTCGCAACTGGGCTCCACTACTGATCGTCTGGAAATGAAACATAGTAACGACCACGGTCCTCCTCAAACTCCCACTTGAGCTCGACTGCGCCACTTGCGCTGGTATCATCGATACCTGCATCTGTTTTGGTAGAATCTGTGAGCCACGGGGACTCAGCAATCTCACACCCACGAGATCAAGACTATTTAAGCTTATAGGTAGGACAGAGTTGTGAGGTGGAGCTGCAGCAAGCGACTAGCATATATGGTGGCTACATTCGCAAAAGAGAGCGAGAAGGGAAGCAAGGCACGGTCGTGAAGCTAGTAGTGATCAAGAAGTGATCCTAGAGCAACCTACGCCAAACATAACTCCAACACCGTGTTCACTTCCCGGACTCCGCCGAGAAGAGACCATCACGGTTACACACGCGGTTGATGTATTTTAAAGAAAAGGTCAACTTCAGGTTTTCTACAACCGGACATTAACAAATTCCCATCTGCCTCATAACCGCGGGCACGGCTTTCGAAAGATAATACCCTGCAGGGGTGTCCCAACTTAGCCCATCATAAGCTCTCACGGTCAACGAAGGATAAACCTTCTCCCGGGAAGACCCGATCAGTCTCGGAATCCCGGTTCGCATGACATTTCGACAATGGTAAAAACAAGACCAGCAAGACCACCTGACTGTGCGAACAAATCCCGATAGGAGCTGCACATATCTCGTTCTCAGGGCACAACGGATGAGCAATCCGTACAACTAAAACCAGACCTCAAGTTTCCTTGAGGGGGCACTGCAAAGGGCTCTAGTTTGGACCAACACTCAGAGGAGAATTGGCCCGGGGGGTTAAATAAAGATGACCCTCGGGCTCGCGAAAACCCAAGGGAAAAGGCTTAGGTGGCAAATGGTAAAACCAAGGTTGGGCCTTGCTGGAGGAGTTTTATTCAAAGCGAACTGTCACGGGGGTCCCATAAATCACCCAACCGCGTAAGGAACGCAAAATCAAGGAACATAACACCGGTATGACGGAAACTAGGGCGGCAAGAGTGGAACAAGACACCAGGCATAAGGCCGAGCCTTCCACCCTTTACCAAGTATATAAGGTGCATTATTTAAACAGGAGATATTGTTATATCCCAAAATATCCATGTTCCGACCAGGAACAAACTTCATCTTCACCTGCAACTAGCAACGCTATAAGAGGGGCTGAGCAAAAGCGGTGACATAGCCAAACAATGGTTTGCTAGGAAAGGATGGTTAGAGGTTTGACATGGCAATATGGGTGGCATGATATAGCAAGTGGTAGGTAACGTAGCATAGGCATAGAAAAAGAGCGAGCATCTAGCAAGCAAAGATAGAAGTGATATCGAAGGTATGGTCATCTTGCCTGCAAGGTTCTCAGAGTTGTCGAAGGCTTGATCCTCGTAGGCGTTCTCAACAGGTTCCTCGTTCACGAACTCGTCTCCCGGCTCTACGCAAAGCAAGAACACAAGCAATGGAACAACAATCAAACAAGGAGCAATGCACAAGCAATATGATGCAATACATGACATGCTATGCGAGATGTGACATGCAATGCATATGTGTGCTCCGGAAGGAAATTGATAAACAAGGCACCAACTTGGCAAACCAAGTATGACGCTGGAAAGGTGAGATGATTTCGGTTGAAAACGATATGAAGATCACCGGAAACGGATGCACGGTTTGCAAATGACAAACAAAACAAGAATGACGCGAATCTGCGTTTAACAGCACGATGCTACTTAGCATGCAACAAGAAACTATGCTACAGCACACCAACATAAAAAAAAAGCATATGACAGTGATCTACAGGAGATGCTTAACAAAAGAGGAACACTGAGCTACGGCTAAATCACATTATACCAGGCTCAAACAAGCATGGTGAAAGTGCAAAAAATATCAGGTTCACAGACTTAGTGAAAATACTAGTATGCCAGAAATTAACATCAGGAAGGCATGTTTAGATTAAGCAAACTACCTTCTACAGGAACTTATAATAGCAAAACAAGAGATTGCAGGAATCTACTCAAAGCATAGATCAAAAGTCCCTTACTGACCATAAGCCAAAAAGGACCACAAGAAATGGTGGCACCCATGTAAACATAGCAAGTTTCATTACAGATCTCAGACTTGACAGAAAAACTGGACATGGCAAAAACAGATAACAAGTAGGCATGTTCGTGAGCTCGATGCCCTCACTACATGGCATCTCATGATAAACTAAGCATACACCCATCAAGAAGACATGGCATAGAAGCTATACATGGCAAGAACAACATCATAGCATACAAGGATCAACTACAACAACCTTGTGAGAATTGAATATCATGTAAACAATCTGCCAGGAAACATTTTGAAGCAAAAGTAGAGCACGAAAATGGCATGCTAGACTACTCCATAAATGCCAACAAAGGCATGGATGGATAGAGCACATCCATATGTTCAAAACACCCTTACTGATCATGCTCAAAAAGGGCATAGATCTCTCTGTAACAACATGAACACATGGCATAAAAATAACAGCAGGACATGACTTAGTGAAATTACTAAGTTCCTGAAATCAGCAACATTAGCATCCCTAGTTTGCATGCTTGTGCTAGTTACCACAGAGATCACAAAAATACATGGCATACACCCCTGTAAAGCTGGCATGGCATAGATCAAAACATATGTAGGGCTCAAGTACATAAGATGCACACATTAATCATGGCAAAAATGACAAAAGTGCATGTTCTGTTAAGAAACAGAAACTAACATTATGAAGCACTCTTCCAACAGCATTTCGGGCATCAAGATGAGCTCAAATGAAAATGGTGCAATGAGATGAAATGATGTACTCATTGGGACAAACACATCGGTATGCTACACGCCCAAAACGGAGCCACGGGAGCAAAGATGTGATGCAATGAAGATGCAACAAAATATTGGCAGAAAAGGACTTAGACGATTTCGGGGGGGGAGAAGGAAGTCAACCGTAGCGATTTCCAGATCGGATCTGGCCGGAGTTCGAGGTTCGCTGGCCGGAGATGGAGCTCGGGCCGGAGGAGGACGTCGGCGGGGTCGGGGCGGCCGGATCCGGCGGAGGCCGGCGCGGTGGGGCCGGCCGGAGCGCGGGCGGCGTGGACGGCGCGGGGGGGCCGCGGGGCGGCGGGGCGGCGCGGCCGGGCGGCAGAGGCGGACGCCGGGCGGCAGAGGCGGACGCCGGGCGTGGCGGGCGGCGGCGCAGCGCAGCCGCGGGAGCGAGCGGCGCCGGGCGCGGCGCCGGGCCGCGGGGGGCCCACACGGGCCTCGCGGGCCCGCGGGGTCGGCGACGAAGTGGGCGCGGGCTGCCCACGAGGCGGCGCCCGATTCGTCCGGCGGCGCGGGCGGACGTGTCCGGCCGCCCGGATTTCGTCCGGCGGCGCGAGGGGAGCGGGGAGACTAGGGTTTCGTCCGGAAATTCGGGGAAGGGGTGTTTTTATAGGTAGGAGGAGCTAGGGAGCTCCAAATGAGGTGCGGTTTTCGCCCACACGATCGTGATCCGACGACGGAGAGCATGGAAGTGACTTAGATGGGTTATTGGGCTGTTTTGGAGGGGTGTTAGGCTGCAACCCAAAAGAGGCCTATGCGGTTACCCGGTTACCCGTTGGAGTATCAAACGACCTCCAAATGACTCGAAACATGACAGGTGGTCTACCGGTGGTGTACCAAGGCCACTTGGCAAGCCTCGGTCCATTCCGAGAACGTTTAACACCCGCACACAGAAAAATGTAAAAGGGAGCGCCGGGGAACATAGGAGTGCCGGATTGCAAAACGGAAAACGGGGAAAATGCTCGGATGCATGAGACGAACACGTATGCGAATGAGATGCACATGATGACATGATATGAGATGCATGACATGGACAAAAAGCAAAACGAAAACAAAACCCAACCACAGAGGGAATATCATATCAGCTATTGCCGAAAATGGCAAGAGTTGGAGTTACAAAAAATGGAAAGTTACATCCGGGATGTTACATTATTTAAATCCAACATTATCCGAAACAGTATGTGATGACGTCAGCATGACGTAGGTGTGATGTCAGCAGCCAACAGTGCGGTTGACTAGTCAAACCAGACAGGTGGGTCCATCGGGACCCACATGTCAGTGACAGTGCTAACTAACAGAGTTATTTTAACCTAACTAACCTAATTAGCGAGTGGGGGCCAGTAGTTAGTGAGAGATTAGGGTTTTAATTAGCTAAACTATTTAATTAACTAATTATTCTTTTTATTTATTTCGTTTATTGAGGTGGGGCCTGTAGGTCAGTGAGACAGGGGTGGCCTAGTTAGCAGTTGACCGGGTCAAGGGTTCAACGGGGCCCACCCATCAGCGACACAAGGGGGCCCACGCGTCAGGCCAGCTCAGTGACGGCCGGCGACTCGTCGGAATCATGCCGGCGAGCTCGTTTGTGGCGGCGCGTCCTCGGGCCTCGTCGGAAGTCGCCCACAGGGCACCATTTCGAACGCGGCCAGGCGCGTTAGAACGACAAGACGACGATGCGTCAGTTGGTAGTGGTCTTGCGGGCTGCGGTGGCCGGAGACGATCAGCACGACGTCGCCGGCAGCGCGGCGTTTCGGGCGAGCAACGGCAACGGCGATGCGGCGCGCTATTGGGAAAACAGAAGGGCGGGGCGAGGCCTACGTGCACCCGCGAGCACAATGGCACGAGCCCAGGACCAAATGGTCACCAGACAGCTGCCGGGGACGAGCGCGGGCGGCGACACGCTCGGGAAAGTTGGGGCGGCGCATTCAACTAGCGAACGCCAACGAGAGAGAGTGGGGAGGGAGCGGGGGCTCACCGAGCGGCACACACGGTGGCCCTTGGTGGCTTAGTAGCTGTAGAGAGCATCGCCGGAGTTGGGGATGAGCGGTGGCGAGGTGGAGGAAGAAGACGACCTCGTCCATGACGCTGCGATGGCGCAGAGCTCGAACCAACGGTCGGGGATGACGAGGCGGGCGACGAGGGAGGCCGGTGACACGTTGGCGCGGTGCGGGGAGGACGGCGGTCGTGTCTACTGCGAGCGGCGACGAGGAAGGCACTCGGCCATGGCGGAGAGCGAGGAGCGGTGAGTGGATCTGAGGGGAGGGGGAGAGGCGCAGGGACCGAGAGGGCGAGCGGGGGCGAGTGGGAGAGGGGATCGAGGAGGCGGGGGCGTGGCGGCCTTATCCCCTCCTCGACGCCGGCGAGGGGGTCCGGTGGCGACGCACCCCTGTTCCGACCCTGGTCGGGGGAATAGGGAAGGGGAGGGAGCGACCGAGGGAGGCGGGCCAGGCCGGCTGGGCCGGTCGGGCTGGCTGCTGGCTAGCTGGGTCCTTTGGCCCAGGGGGGAGGGGGGTTTTTTCTTTTTCTCTTTTTTTTTGTTTTCTATTCTATTTATTTTAGGGCAATTACGTATTTTATAAAATTGTTTCTTCTACACCATAATTACATATGCCATATTTGGCACTGCCCGAACATTTTTGTTTTGATGTTTGAAAACTTTTGTTGTTTGTCATATTTTGAATTTGATTTTTGGACCGGTTTTGAACTAATGAAAGATTAGCAATAGTAACGAAGGTGACGTGGCATCATTAGCGGAGTTTCACTGTAGCTTAATTATCCGGGTGTTACAAATCTCCTCCACTACAAGAAATCTCGTCCCAAGATTTAGGAGGTAGAAGGGAACAGTGCAGGGTATTCATCAAGCAGGCGATCCTCGCGTTCCCAAGTGGCTTCATCTTCAGATGCGACCACTGGACTTTGAGGAACTTGATCGCCTTCTGACATGTGCGGCGTTCAGCTTGGTCAAGAATGCGAACTGGATGCTCTTTATAGGAGAGGTCCTGTTGCAATTCGAGTACTTCATGATCCACTGCTCGGATTGGGTCCTTGAAGCAACGGCCGAGCTGTGACACATGGAAGACATCGTGAACCTGAGAAAGGTTCGCGGAAGCTCTAGTTGATATGCCACTTTTCCACGCCTTTCCAGAATAGTGAATGGGCTAATATAGCGAGGAGCTAGCTTGCCCTTGCGACTGAGGATGAAATGTGGTATTGAATGACAGATGAGTCCCCATAGCTTCTTGGAAACTTGCCCAGAATCTTGAGGTGAATAAACTGCCTCGGTCTGAACTAATTACCAATGGAATACCGTGAAGCGAGACAATTCTGGACATGTAGAGGTTTGCCAGCTGACTAGCAGTGATCGTTTCCTTGACAGCCAGAAAATGTGCAACTTTAGAAAGCCGGTCAATGGCGACAAGAATAGCATCATTACCTTTCTGCGATTTGGGGAATCCAGTGACGAAGTCCATTTCAAAATGGTCCCATTTCCATTCAGGAATAGAGATAGGTTGCAGAGTTCCAGCGGGCCTTTGATGCTCTGCTTTGATACGACGACAAACATCACACTCAGCAACATAACGAGCAATATCTTGCTTCATATTAGACCACCAGAATCTCTGACGAATGTCTTGGTACATCTTGGTACTACCGGATGAATAGACAAAGGTGTCATGAGCTTCTTTCATAACCCTTGGAGTCAGATTCAGGTTTTCCCTCTTACTTGGTACCACTAGGCGAACTTTGAAGAATAAGGTGCTTGCGTCATCAACAGTGAAGAATGAGGGCTTTCCTTCTGCGAGATAACATTTAATCCTCTCGACTTCATAGTCACATTTCTGTATCCATTTGATGGTGTCCACAAGATCTGGTCTAGCAACTATGGTATTGAGAGAACCCCGGGAAACAACATGGAGGTTCATCTTGCGTAACTCCGAAGGAGGGGGAGCGAGTGCACCAGGAGGAACAATATGAAGGTTCAACTTTCTGAATTCTTCAACAAGCGAGGGCTGAACTTTGTGAACCTGGAGGTGGTTGTAGTAAGACTTGCGGCTCAAGGCATCAGCCATCACATTAGCCTTGCCTGGGGTATACGAAATACCCAGGTTAAAATCTGCAACAATCTCCATCCATCTCTGCTGACGGAGGTTCAGATCTGGTTGAGTAAACAGATAATTCAGACTTTGGTGGTCGGTGAAGATCTCGCAATGATTACCGAGAAGGTAATGTCTCCACCGTTTTAGTGCATGGATAATAGCAGCAAGCTCGAGGTCGTGAACTGGACAGTTCTCTTCGTGAGGGCGCAATTGACAAGAGGCATAAGCAATCACTTTGCGCTCTTGCATTAGTACAGCGCCTAGGCCTTGACGTGAAGCATCACCAGAAATGATGAAGTCCTTCTTAGTATCTGGAGGAGCAAGCACCGGGGCAGAAGTCAACTTATCTTTGAGCGCTTGGAAACATTCTTGACACTTTCCTGTCCACTCAAACTTGACGCCCTTATGAAGCAGGTTAGTCAGAGGTCTAGCGATCTTGGAGAAGTTCTCGACGAATCGACGGCAATAGCTGGCGAGTCCGAGAAAACTTCTGACTTGCTTGACATTCTCCGGAGGAGTCCAATCTAGAATAGCCTAAACTCGTTCAGGGTTTACGGCAATACCATCCTTAAAGATGACATGCCCAAGATAGGTTACTTGGGTAGCCAAAATTCGCATTTGGAGAACTTGGCATATAGTTGATGCTCTCTAAGCTTTTCTGGAACAAGACGAAGATGTTCAGCATGTTCTTCTTAATTCTTGGAATATACAAGGATATCATCTAGATAAACCACGACAAACTTGTCGAGGTATTCCATAAAGATATAGTTCATCAGACGAGAGAACGTGGCTGGAGCATTGGTTAATCCAAAAGACATGACGGAGTACTCGTATGGACCATAGCGAGTCACAAATGTGGTCTTCGGGATATCTTGTTCACGAACGTGGATCTGGTGGTAACCTAACCTCAAGTCAAGTTTAGAGAACACTGACGAACCAGCCAGTTGATCATATAGATCATTGATCCGAGGAAGAGGATATTTGTTCTGAATGGTAGCTTGGTTGATACGACGGTAGTCTTACACTAATCAGTTTGTCCCATCCTTCTTCTTGACAAAGAGAGAAGGTGCTCCCCAAGGAGAGCAACTTGGGCGAATGAAACCACTTCGAAGAGATTTGTCGATTTCCTCCTTAAGCTCAATGAGTTCATGCGGCGGCATCTTGTAAGGTCGTTTGGCTATAGGAGTGGTGCCTGGTTTTAAGTCAATGATGAATTCGACAGCTCTAGTAGGGGGAATCCCTGGAAGTTCTTCAGGAAAGACGTCTTGGAATTCGCGAATGACAGGAATGTTTTCAATGCCCTCGAGTGGTGTAGCGTTCAATGCATTCAACGCATAAAGCCTTGCCTCAGCATTTTGAACCAGACAAGCATTGTAGCTAATTATTTCATCAGAAGGGTGCAACAGATGGACGGTCTTAGTGGCGCAAACTATAGAAGCAGTATGCGCTTTCAACCAATCCATGCCCAGAATGAGGTCGATGTTAGATGACTTCAGGATAATGGGAGAGGCATAGAATCCCAACCTTTCGATTTCAATGGGAACGTTGTGACTAACCATAGAGGTTTGACACTGGCCGGCGGGGGTTTTTACCACTAGTGGAGTGTTTATGACCTCACATTTAAGGTCTTGCTTGTATGCAAAATCTTCTGACATGAATGAATGCGATGCACCAGTATCAAATAAAACGGATGCTGGTACTGAATTTACGAGGAGTGTACCCATCATAGTAGCAGGCTGGTCTTGAGCTTCATTGAGGTCAACATGGTTGGCATGAACATGACCATAAGACTTGGCATTGTTGTTGCGGGGTTGATTGCTTCCACGGCCAGCTGTGGGAAGGGCCAGTTGGTTCTGATTCTGATTGCAGTCCCTGGCATGATGACCTGGTTGACCACACTTGTAGCACAGACCATTATTGGGAGTGGGAACAGGAGCTTGGGGTGGTGGAGCTGGAAGCCTTGGCTGCCTAGATGGTGGAGGAGGCAGACGAGGTGCAGCATAGGTATGCCTTGGGGCGGGTGCATTTGGACGGTACATGCTGTTCGGGATCCATATCTTACGCTTCTGCAAGGGCGGGCCCGAAGATGAGCCCATGTCACGGTTGCGCCTGTGAGAGCTCTGGTGCTCCTGCAGACCAGTCTCGACACTGATGGCCTTGTTCACCAAGGTGGCAAAATCGGCAAAGTCATGCACTAGAAGTGCGAGCTTGATGTCAGCTTGAAGGTCGTCACGGAACTTCTCCTGTCTGCGTGCATCAGTTGCAATGTCTTCTTCAGCATAGCGGGACAAGTCTAGAAACTCCCGTTGATAAGCTTCCACAGTTTTGTTGCCCTGGGTGAGGTTGTGGAACTCACACTTCTTCTTGTCCATGATCCCCCGAGGAATGAAGCGGGCACGGAAGGCAGCTTGAAAGTCTGGCCAGGTGATGATTGTCCCAACTGGCAGAGTACGCCTGTGGCTGTCCCACCATTGAGCTACGAGTCACTTCATAAAGAAGGAAGCAAAGGTGACATATCGGGCAGGGGCTACGTCAGCAGACTCCATCTCATAGATGATGTCACAGAGCTAGTCATCAACATCCAGCGGCTGAGTTGAGCTGCGGTACATGGTTGGGTTGAGGCGCATGAAATCCTGTAGAGTCACTTGGGCTGGCTGCTCATTCATATTGGGGCGAGGGAACTGAGCCATCGTATTCTCCATGAACTGGCGATTCATCTCGAGCTGTTGGACCATACCAGCCATGTACTCAGGCGGTGGTGGGGCGTTGTCGCCACGACCACGACCAGCTGGTCTAACCATCCTGCTAATATATAACAGGGGTAGTTCAGCATTGAGAAATTTGCATAGACAAGAATCATTCATGATGAAACATGTATAATGAAAGGAGCAAGACAGATACCACATAGTAGTCAGCATAACTTACAAAAGGGGTCGGATATAGAGTTCAGTACACAGAGTTCAGTACATAGACTAAGTCATCATAGGCGGCACGCGGGCTCGCGGCGAATGCATCTAATACTAATAAGCAAGACTACATCAGTCCCAGGAGGTACTGTGGAGGTAGTCGTAGCCTGACAACTGGTAGTGAGGCAACGGATAGTCCACGTCAGCGGCCTGGGGGCCGCGGATACTCCGGTGTAGAACCCAATTGTCGGTGTCAAAACCGGCGGATCTCGGGTAGGGGGTCCCGAACTGTGCGTCTAGGCGGATGGTAACAGGAGACGAGGGACACGATGTTTTACCCAGGTTCGGGCCCTATTGAGGGAGGTAAAACCCTATGTCCTGCTTGATTAATATTGATGATATGGGTAGTACAAGAGTGGATCTACCACGAGATCAAGGAGGCTAAACCCAAAAGCTAGCCTATGGTATGATTGTTGTAATGTATGTTGTCCTACGGACTAAAGCCCTCCGGTTTATATAGACACCAGAGGAGGCTAGGGTTACATAGAGTCGGTTACAATGGTAGGAGATCTACATATCCGTATCGCCAAGCTTGCCTTCCACGCCAAGGAAAGTCCCATCCGGACACGGGACGGAGTCTTCAATCTTGTACCTTCGTATTATTGGAGTCCGGCGGACGACGATAGTCCGGTTGTCCGGACACCCCCTAGTCCAGGACTCCCTCAGTAGCCCCTGAACCAGGCTTCAATGACGATAAGTCCGGCGCGCATAATGTTCGGCTTTGCAAGGCAGGTTCCTCCCTTGAATAATCCAGAGAAGATCATGAACACCAGGATAGTGTCCGGCTCTGCAAAACAAATTCCACATTCCACCGTAGAGAGAATAAAATGTACACCAGTCCAATCTGCTGACGTATTATGCGGCGTGACATCACACCGCTACCAAGCTTTTGTTTGAATCGTTTTTTACCATACCACCTCAGCACGTTTAGCGAAGCAGTTTCCTTGGCACGTCTTGTCGAAGCAGAGATCGTGTTCCCCTTATTCCGGGATTCCCATCAATACGTGCGTGGGTAACCCAACTGTGCCCGTCTCCACGCCTCCTCCATCGAAGGTGAATCCCGAACGGTCACGGAGACGACCCTTGGTATTTTTCCCCTTTATAAGAGGAGCAAGGACCGTTCCTTTTCTTCAATCTCGCATCGAATCTCCTTCTCGCTCCTAGTTCCAGCACCCAGAGCCCCAGATTCAAGCGCTTCGGATTCTCAACCATGTCTGGCTCCGACCTCTATGGTCGGTGGATGCCCTCCTCCGTCACGGAGGAGGACGTGTCAAAGCTGCGGGAGGCCAAGTACCTGTCCTACGAGATTTCGCACAGGTTGCCTGCCCAAGGGCAGGTCATGCCCGCCCCGAGCCCGGTGAGTACGTTGTCTTCGTACCCCACCTCCGTCGGGGTTTAGGCTTCCCGACGGACCCCTTCGTGAGAGGGCTCATGTTCTACTACGGGCTGGATTTTCACGATTTGGCTCCGGAGTCCATCCTCCATGTCTCCGCATTCATTATCGTCTGCGAGGCCTTCCTCCGCGTCACCCCCCACTTCGGCCTGTGGCTGAAAACCTTCAATGTGGAGCCGAATATGATCGGGGGGCGTCAAGCGGAGTGCGGCGGGGCGGCCATAGGCATAAGGGCCGATGCCCCGTGGCCTGAGGGTTCCTTCCAAGAGGAACTCGGACTGTGGCAACAGGAGTGGTTCTATATCACCGCTCCGAAGGGCAGCAAGCAAAAGCGGCCGCCTTCATTCCGCCCGGGACCTCCACGCCAACTGATGTCGTGGGTCAACCAAGGGCTCAATTGGGGGCCGTCCGAAGACGTGCCCTCACTGCAGGGCCGGATTCCAGACCTCCAAGCGAGGGAGATCAATCTGGTCGTGGTGATGCAGGTAATGCTAACCAGGCGTCTCCTGCCCTGCAAATGCCGTCCTCTCCGTCTATGGGAGTTCAACCCGGAGGGACCTCGAATTCTCCAACACTTCATGGGTGCAACACCCATGGAGATGTACAGGTTGTTCTTCGGACCGCAGGTGGCGTGTCCGGAATTGACCGAGGATGCAGGCCTAAGCCGCAATCTCCCGGATACTCAGGTAAATAGCTCAGAGTCCGGACGTTTTATTTATCTGCTTATCTAGGGTTCGCCTCTTGACCCATAACTTTCCACAGGAGTGGGTAGCGCGATCGAAGCTGATAAGGTGTCCGGCTCCCCTCCCAGAGACCACACTGGAGCCCATGCTGGTCAGAATGTTGGAGGTCGCGCCCGTAAAAGGGGGCGATGGGAAAGATAAAGGAGCTATTACTTCGCCCAAAGGGGCGTCTGAAGAGGGGGGAATCAAAAACTCCTCCTTCCAGGGGGAGAAGAGGACCGCCTCCGAAGATCCGGAGGCCAAAGCCCCTAAACGGGGGAAGAGATCTTCACCGGGGGGTCCGGCGTCCGGGGAGAATCCGGACGTACAATCATCACCAAAGGATCAGCCCTCCAACAAGCCGTGAGTATGAAAACGGGAGTTCATTAGTAAGAAAATACCTCCATTTGTGCTTCTGTGGGTGACCGAAATTTTTATCTTGCAGTTCGGATTTGCAACCTTCGCAGATGAGTTCGTCTTCGGGGGACCTTCTTCCGGAGATGATGGAGAGCGAAACGCCCTCGTCTGCTGCGCCGTCAGATAGGGCAGACGAGCCTGAAGTATCGTCACGGAGGGTGTCCCCGAGTCCTGAGGGGCCGGTGGGTTCGGCGCCCGCTAGTGTCCGGCCGGGAGAACTGAAGAATATGCTAGAGAGGGCGTCCATCTCAGAAGATCACCGTGCGTTGATGCGTATGGTGATTGGAAGGATTTCGTCCGCCGAGAGCGGATTGCGTGATGCCGCTACGAGTTTGCTGGCGGGATTTGAGGTATGCGAAAATGGCGCACCTGTTTTTTTGGCCGTTTTGCACATAAAAGTGCGCCCTGTATAGGTAGTAGCCCCTGAGACTCGGTAGGTTGTCGAAAGCGACAGCGTGCCGAGGATCGAAATCGCAAGTAATGAATGTCGCCGTTCCTATGCAGGTGGCGGATAGTCCGAGGGCTAGCCGGACTAGTGGGGTTGCCGAGTTAATGCGGCAACTTGACGTGGCGGATGCGGACATCGCACTTGTCAACCGGCGACTTGACGAGTCGCAAGGTAAATGAGTTCTCCACGGTCGCTTTATTAAGGGGGTCAAAGCCCTCCTCTGATAAATTAAATGCTGTTATACAGACGGTGCGGCTGCTGTGGAGAGCCTTCGGGCCGAACTTGCTCAAGCTAAGGAGCAAGCCCGAAGGAGTGGCGCGGCTGCCTCGAGGGCGGCCGAGGAGTTGAAAGCCGAAAGGGCTGCACACTGCCTAAGCAGGGAAGAGGTGGCCGAATTGGCCGTGAAAGTAAAAGATGCTGCCGACCGCAATGAGGCTCTTGAAAAGGAGCGCTTATCGGAGCAGGAAGACCTGAGGAAGGCCACCGCCGAGGCCAAGGATGCCCGCTCTGCAATGCGGGCCATGAAGGAGGGGCTGCGCCAGGCCGGAGATATCGTGGTTGGCAAGCCTTTTCTGCTGCGTCGCCGGTTTATGGATCAAAAGTATGCTCAATTTGATCGGCTGTGGAGTCCGGAGAATCCATATATGGACTTAGCGGCAAGTGCGGTTGATGCCATTGAGCACTTCCGGAGCCAGAAGGATCACAAGACGGAAGAGCTATTTTGGTCTCAATTCCATAGTCCGGATCGCTCACTTCCGTTGACCGACCGGTTGGCCGAATGGGCCGAGCTAAATAGATTATCCGGACTTGACATGACTGACATCGTGGCTCATGTCTAGCCAGAGAGGCCCAAGGCGACGAGCTACTTCGGCTTACTGCAGCAATTCCTTGGAGCGGTGCCGCATATCAAGGAGATGAAGCGGTCGGCCTGCATCGAAGGCACGCGGATGGCTCTTGCCCGCGTGAAGGCGCATTGGACAGAGATGGATGCCACCGCTGTTGCTGCCCAAGGTTCGGATGAAATCCGACTCCCCGCCGAGCACTATTTCAGGGAAGTTATGCGTGGTGCTCGTCTAATAGAGTCGCAGTGCTCATAAAATGTCACGTTCAAATGAACGTTTTAGCTTGTAAAACGATGATTATGCTATAACTCCTTTTTATACTTGTGCGTCCCAAGTAGTAAAACTTCTCCTATGCGGCCGTTTACGTATACATTTGTATAACCTGAAAGATTGCAGTCTTCGGCTTCAGCCCCCACGCACAAGGTGCGGGGGTGTTCGCAAAAATAGCGCGTGTTCACACTTAATCCGACGTCTCGGTCCTGTTTAGGAGGTGGTAGCGTAGCAAACGAGGCAATCCGGACTATAATGCTTTATCACTTTCACTTAGCCAGTGGAGTTCGAGGGTGGGGCTATGATATAGCCCCTGGGGGCATCGCACTTCTCCGATTTTGGGGCGCGTGTGTGCCTGACCGGGAAATGGTCCTTCATCAAAGCGGGGAATTCTAAACATTCCGGTAGTCGATCGAGTGGTTGACCAGTCTCTCGCTATATCATGACAGTCAGTTTTCGGCTTTCTCTACTGAGGTGCTCGCCCAGCCAAACTGGGGCACAATCGCATTAGTTCTCCTGGTGCTGCATTAGCCGATGATACGGAACGTAAGGCAGCAAAACACAGGAGCCGGGCAAACCCAACATTTGACCAAAGACATGATTCGGAGCTATAATGCCTAACTCGAGACGCCGAACACTCCCTAAGGTGTTCGGTCTTTATGATAATGGGCAGAATAATGCCCTAAGCCCCAAGTGTCCAGGTACGGGCATGGTCTTCTGACGCGGCCGATGCCAAAACGTCAGGCTCCGCTTTGGTTATAGGAAGAAACCAAGGGAGAATAACAACAAGATACAGTAAAAAAGGTTTACGCAGGGTCTTAATCTGAAAAGAATCCTCGCAACGGGTCCCTACTGCACGTCTGCGTATGTGTCTCCGTTGTGCCATTATCCTGGACGGGTATGCACGTTGTTCATCTGTAAAAAGAGAGGAACGCTTAGTTTGAAAACAATTCATAGGAAAAAAGGTATGTGTGAAAGAAAAAATATGAATAAGCAAAGCGGGGTTTGAATGAACCCGCGGTTGTTTGTGCGCGCAGTCCCTTATGAAGGGGTGTGCGGCTAGGAAGCCCCTAGCCTACTGATGCCAGACTCGTCTATCCGAGTCCGGGGTCTTTGGGTGACCCTCGCACTGAGATGACGCCACGTGGACCGGGCATCTTGAGTGTAAGAGATGCGTAATGTGGTATGGCGTTGAAACGGACAAAAGCCTTTCATCCCAAGAGTGCTTGATATCCACTTTTAAATGGGACGATATGAAAAATTAGTTTTTCGCGCCGAAAGTTGTTCGGTGATCCGAACACGACTTCTAGTAATAGGGAGCCTGTGCACTTGGCATAAGGGCCCGGCGTCACTCCTTTGAAGGAAGTGCGGCTGTGTCGAATTTTGGTAGGGTCTATCCTCATCTTGCGGATTGTGTTTGAATACAGTAGGTTTAAGTCGCTGCCTCCGTCCATTAGGACTTTAGTAAATTGTAATCCGTCGATTATGGGATTCAATATCAGGGCAGTCCGTCCCGTGTTTCGAATGCTTCTGGAATAGTCCAGGTGGTCAAAAGTGATTGGTTTTGATATCCAATATCTATGGTCTGCTGGATTGGACCGTGCGAGGCTCTTTTTAGGAAGTGCCGCACTATTTTTCCGTATTATCACATGAAGTGAGTTTACTGCTTTGACCTCTTGTGGGAAAGTCTTTTGTTTTCCGGTGCTCTGCTGATGGGGTTTATCGTCTTCGCTTGACGCGTCGAGCCCCTTGTGTTCGGCGTTTAGTCGGCCGAACTGTTTGAAAACCCAACAGTCTTGATGGGTATGGTTTGCAGGCCTTCCGGGGGTACTGTGGATTTGACATATCTGACCCAAAATCTTGTTTAAGTTGGATAGCTCATCGCCGTCATCCTTAAGAGGCGGTGTTTTGTTGTTTGGCCGCGAGCTTTTGAATCCGGCGTTGACTGCCGTGCTCTTTGGGCTTTTCTCTTGATTCCGGCGCTGCTCTTTTCTGCGCCGTGATTTTCCGTTTCCGTCTCTTATCTCGGATGTACTTGGGTCGCTGGTGCTGCATCTTGCTAGCCAGCTATCCTCTCCCGCGCAGAAGCGGGTCACGAGGCTTGTTAGCGCGGACATTGTCCTCGGTTTCTCTTGGCCGAGGTGTCTGGCAAGCCATTCGTCTCGGACGTTGTGTTTAAAAGCTGCTAAGGCTTCGGCGTCCGGACAGTCGACTATTTGGTTCTTTTTAGTGAGGAACCTGTTCCAGAATTTGCACGCTGATTCTCCGGGCTGTTGAGTTATGTGACTTAGATCATCTGCATCCGGAGGGCGGACATAAGTCCCTTGAAAATTTGCTCTAAACGCGTCCTCGAGCTCTTCCCAACTTCCCACAGTGTTTTTTGGGAGGCCTTTAAGCCAATGACGGGCTGGCCCTTTGAGCTTGAGGGGTAGGTATTTTATGGCGTGGAGATCATCTCCTCTGGCCATGTGTATATGTAGTATATAATCTTCTATCCAGACTCCAGGTTCTGTTGTTCCATCGTAGGCCTCTATGTTTATTGGTTTAAATCCTGCTGGAAATTCATGGTCCAGCACCTCATTGGTGAAACATAGTGGGTGTGCGGCGCCCCTGTATTTGGGTGTGCTGCTATCTTCGGACACTTGACGTGTTGCCTTGCTTCCTGGGGCCTTCTTCTTTGGCCCGTAGATGGACCTGGCTGGGCCATCTGTCCTTCCAAGTTCATTGGTTGGTTTATGTGTGGCGCCACTTTCAGAATTTGGCCTGTCATCCGGCCGTCTATCCAACCAGGCAGCCACTTTATTTTTTGACTGTGGGGGCTCTATGGCCTCGTCGTCGAATTCTGGTAGCAGCTTGCGCTTCGGGTAGCTCTTTGATTGGTGGCCATTGCCGTATTTATCCGCTGTTTTGAGTATTTTGCTCCACCTCATTCTGAGTGTGTCTTCCGCTTTTTTGAGCTTCCGCTTTTCCTTCTTCAAGCTTCTTGCAGTGTTGACGAGTCTTTTCCGAAGGTTTTTTCCTTCCGGCGGCGTGTCCGGCGTGAGATCGTCCGAACCGTCGTTTTCGCCGGGCCTGGACTGATTATCTGACTCGTCCTGTTCGGACGGTTGCTTATCTGCGTGTTCATCGTCCACTTTTGTGCCCTGCTGTATTGCGGGGTCCTTATGAGCGTTGTTGTTGTCAAGGCGGGGCTTAGGGCGGCGTCTGCGCCGCCGTTTTGGTTGTTTATCGGCGGGGTTATCCTCCGCCGCGGCCCGTTGATCCTCATTATCGCTCTCTTTTGGGGTATCCACCATGTATATGTCGTATGACGAGGTGGTCCTCGCGTGCCCTATAGGCGCTGTTTCTTGTTCGTCTATACCGTCGATGTCTTCGGAGCCGTAGTCTAGCATGTTGGTTAGATCGTCGACAGTGGCTACAAAGTGGGTGGTGGGTGGGCTCTGAATTTCTTCGTCGTCCGTATCCCGACCGTCCTGGCCATAGTCCGGCCAGGACTCTCCCGATAACGAGAGATGCTTTAGTGAATTCAGGATGTCGCCAAAAGGCGAGTATTGGAAGACATCCGCGGCGGTGAATTCCATAACCGGCGCCCAATCCGATTTGGTTGGTGGGGGCGCGGGAGGTTCGGAGTCCGGCAAGGAGTCCGGCACCTCGGAATCACGAGTTTTGCGAGGGACAAGATTAGTGTTCGGCTCCATCGCCGTGGAAGTTGAAGCCCCCGAGGCGGTGTCCATCCACCGATCCTCTATCTGGGCAATCGGCTCCGGACTAATGGCCGAAGCGGATTCGCGTGCGGCCACCAAGGCACTGTTCGGCGGCAGAGCTAGATCATGCCCATCGTCACAGTGTGGCGCGCTTGGCTGTGGTTCGAGTCCGTCGAAGATCAAGTCTCCGCGGACATCGGTCGTGAAGTTTAGGCTTCCGAATCTGACCTGACGGCCAGGGGCGTAGCTTTCGATCTGCTCCAGATGACCAAGCGAATTAGCCCGCAGTGCGAAGCCGCCGAATACGAAGATCTGTCCAGGGAGAAAAGTCTCACCCTGGACAGCGTCGTTGGTTGAAGATGCCATCGGGCCTATCAGTGACGACACAGAGGAACTCTCAATGAAAGCACCAATGTCGGTGTCAAAACCGGCGGATCTCGGGTAGGGGGTCCCGAACTGTGCGTCTAGGCGGATGGTAACAGGAGACGAGGGACACGATGCTTTACCCAGGTTCGGGCCCTCTCGATGGAGGTAAAACCCTACGTCCTGCTTGATTAATATTGATGATATGGGTAGTACAAGAGTGGATCTACCACGAGATCAAGGAGGCTAAACCCTAAAGCTAGCCTATGGTATGATTGTTGTAATGTATGTTGTCCTACAGACTAAAGCCCTCCGGTTTATATAGACACCGGAGGAGGCTAGGGTTACACAGAGTCGGTTACAATGGTAGGAGATCTACATATCCGTATCGCCAAGCTTGCCTTCCACGCCAAGGAAAGTCCCATCCGGACACGGGACGGAGTCTTCAATCTTGTATCTTCATAGTCTTGGAGTCCGGCGGACGATGATAGTCCGGCTGTCCGGACACCCCTAGTCCAGGACTCCCTCACCAATGCTCAGGCGGCAGAAGAGGACCAAGTGCGGGAGAGTAACCTCTCACCTCTGGCCAACCGACACCGTGGGGCATCACGGTCCTGGCTGGGTAGATCACAGAATGCGGTAGCTATCTAGATAGAACAAAGGGGTGCAACAGCGTCAGAGCCCTGTAAAGGTGCTGACGAGTGGTGTACAACTCGTGGCGAAGAGCTCGGTTAGCTCGGTCCAACCCATCAGCAAGCAGAACCAGGCTCTAATGGTGGAAGGGCTCTCGAGTGACGGTGGAGTAGGCAGCAGTGTAGTATCCCTCCGCACCAACGTCGGATGCGACAGCAATGTGCCTGAAAGGGGAAGTGTCCAATGCCCGTTACTCTCCACGAAGACGTGTCAGAGCAGCATAGGTAGCATCGTGAACTGCCATCTCGATGGTCACTCCAACACCATGAGCGGTATGCAGCACGGTAGTGGAGTCATACTCCCGAGAGTAGAGGTGGACGATGGCACGGTACTGCTCCTGGTTAAAGTCCTGGTACTCCTCATAGACGGTGTACTCAGGGTGCCAGTGAGAACCCAGATAGGTCATCCTCTCAGCTAGCACAGCAGGTGATCCTGAGGCACCAATGGCCGTCGTGTGGCGCACGACCTGCCTCGTGGGTTCCATCTGAAAACAAAGATGTTTCAATGGAGTCAAATGACAATGTGGGTACTATTCAAAATACTATCCTACAGAATAACTATGGCTTATCCAACTTTGGGGTGAACGTGTGTAACGCCCCGGATACAACTTTCCATATTCGTAACTCCAACTCTTGCCTTTTCCGGATATGTGATATGATATTTCCTTCGTGGTTAGGTTTTTGTCGTTTGTTTTGCATTTTGTTCATGCCATGCATCTCATCTCATAGCATCATGTGCATCGCATCCATATGTTTTCATAAGACCCATATCCGCTCGTAGTTGCCACATTCCCCCTTGTCTTTGTCGACCTCTCTCAGACCCCTCGCGTGCGTACGAAACTTGCCCCGAACCCGAACCGCTCAGTCATCACCGTTGGATTCGGATCATCCCCAAACATCTATAAAATATCTCCGTTTTCTTATTTGGACTTCCTAAACTATTTATTCTCGATCATCTGATTAAAAATCGGAGGGATCAAATACCCCCTAAACCTAGCCTACTTACCATATAAATAGAGAAACCCTATAATCTAGGGGAGCTGTCCCATCCATCCTTTCCCATCGCGCCGCCGCCACCCACTCACCATCTCCATCGGGATCCTCCCAGATCCACCTCTCCGCCCGACCACCTCCCTTGTTTTCAGCGCCGAACCAACCACCTGCTCCTCCTCGATCCAGCCCATAGCCCTCCACCTCTCGATCTCTCCCCGCCAACTAGTGCCTCCCCTGGATCCCGTCGTCTTCGCGTGCCATGCCGGAGTTCCACCTCGCCGGAGCACAGGACCTCGCCGGCGACCAGGCCAGCTGCCCCCGTCTCTGCACCCATTCTCAACGCCTCCTCTTCCCTGACGTTGCTGCCTCGCAGGAGCTTCCCGAGCCGGAGCTCGTCCGCAAGCAGACCGAGCCTTCTCCCTCCTCCTCGCTGATCCGGCTGTTGCCGACGAGCAACAGCGGCCTCCAGGACCTCTGCTCCTCCTCCCTGTCCTCCTCTCTCTTTTTTTCGCCTCCCTCTCTCGATTTCTCTCTCTCTCATGTACCTCTCTCTCTCTCTCAGGTACACATGAGCAGGGACGCGCGTTATGGATGCCTCCTCGAGCTCCAGTTTGCCTCGTGGTCGCCGGGAACCGATGCCCCGCGGCCGGATCCGTCAAGCTCCGCCTCCCCGCGCTCCGTTCCGCCCGTTCCGGCCGGTTCCCGCTGGCCCCGTCGCCAGGATCCCCTATCGCCGTCTTCTACATCGCCTGTTGCTGCTTCTGTTCTTCAGAAACGAGCACGACGCTCACCGCCCTCTGTTCGCGCTCCTGGGCCTGCATCGCGCGCGTGGCCTCTTCGCCTTGGGCCGCTTCTGCTGTACCGCGCCAAGGCCCAGCCACGCCAGATCCGCCAGCCCAAGCCGGCCTCCTCCACCGACCGGGCCAAGAGCCCATGGTGAGCGTCCAGTCCACCCAGACTGCATGTATTTTTTCCTGTGTGCTGCGATTTTGTCCAATTATCCAGAAAACTGTTGTTTTATAGAAAAGTCCCTCATGTTCATGCATTTAATAACTCCACAACTGTGCATCGGGTTAAAATAATTTATACATGTAAAATGCTTAGAATTTTGTGTAGATTAATAATATGCCACTTTCATCCATGTTTAAAATGTTTAAAAATGTTGTTTGTTTAAATTTTCTCAAATGCCTTGTTAAAATGATTTATTTCATAACTAAATAACCGTAGCTCAGTTTTAAATAAACTTTATATGTAAATGGGGTGGAAAAATGCCTAGTTTAACATGGTGGACTTTATTTTCCTGTTTAACAACAATAAAATATGTTTTAGGGCAGAACAGTACCAAATCCATAATTTGCATATGAGGATTTTCCCGGAATTGTTGTTTGTTATTCTGGCCTCATTTAAACTTGCCTAAATAGTTAGTTTCCGTATGCTTCACCCTTTGCCATTTTTAACAAAATTTAACATTGTTGTGTACCTAAACGAGATCAGACTAAATAATTGCTTGTGGTGTTTCGTCAATATGCAACTCGTTGCATATTGAGATCCACTTAACTTGTAGTATTGTTTGTTGCACTTTGTCATGTCATGCCTCATTAAACCGGTCATGCATCATACTTGTTTGCATCATGCCATGTTTATGCTTGTGCATTTACCATGTTGTTTGTTTCTTTCCAGTGTTACTTCTTAGTTCCGGTAATGTTGCGATTGCGAGGATTCGTTCGACTACTCCCGTTCGTCTTCTTCATGGACTCGTTCTTCTTCCTTGTGGGATTTCAGGCAAGATGACCGTCACCTTGGATCTCACTACTATCATTGCTATGCTAGTTGCTTCGTTTTATCGCTATGTTGCGCTACCTATCACTTGCTCTTCAAGCCTCCCAATTTGCCATGTCAGCCTCTATCCTTTTTCACCCTTCCTAGCAAACCGTTGATTGGCTATGTTACCGCTTTGCTCAGCCCCTCTTATAGCGTTGTTAGTTGCAGGTGAAGTTGAAGATTGCTCCTTGATGGACAGGATGTTGTTGGGATATCACAATATCTCTTATCTAATTAATGCATCTATATACTTGGTAAAGGGTGGAAGGCTCGGCCTTATGCCCGGTGTTTTGTTCCACTCTTGCCGCCCTAGTTTCCGTCATACCGGTGTTATGTTCCTTGATTTCACGTTCCTTACGCGGTTGGGTGATTTATGGGACCCCCTTGATAGTTCGCTTTGAATAAAACTCCTCCAGCAAGGCCCAACCTTGGTTTTACCATTTGCCTCACCTAGCCTTTTTCCCTTGGGAGTCGCGCTCCCGAGGGTCATCTTTATTTTACCCCCCCCCCCCCCCCGGGCCAGTGCTCCTCCGAGTGTTGGTCCAAACTAGAGCACCGTGCGGGACCGTCCCTTGGCAACTTGGGTTATGTTGGTACCTGTACGCTTAGCTTATCCAGTGTGCCCTGAGAACGAGATATGTGCAGCTCCTATCGAGATTTGTTGGCACATCCGGGCGGTCTTGCTGGTCTTGTTTTACCATTGTCGAAATGTCTTGTAAACCGGGATTCCGAGACTGATCGGGTCCTTCTGGGAGAAGGAATATCCTGCGTTGACCGTGAGAGCTTGTGATGGGCTAAGTTGGGACACCCCTGTAGGGTATAAACTTTCGAGAGTCGTGCCCGCGGTTATGTGGCAGATGGGAATTTGTTAATGTCCGGTTGTAGATAACTTGACACCTGATTCGAATTAAAACGCATCAACCATGTGTGTAGCCGTGATGGTCTCTTTTCGGCGGAGTCCGGGAAGTGAACACGGTTCTGGGTTATGTTTGACGTAAGTAGGAGTTCAGGATCACCTCTTGATCATTGTTAGCTTCACGACCGTTCCGTTGCTTCTCTTCTCGCTCTTATTTGCGTATGTTAGCCACCATATCATGCTTAGTCGCTGCTGCAACCTCACCACTTTACCCCTTCCTTTCCCATTAAGCTTTGCTAGTCTTGATACCCATGGTAATGGGATTGCTGAGTCCTCGTGGCTCACAGATTACTACAACAACAGTTGCAGGTACAGGTTATGCGATGATCTTGATGCTAGAGCAATGTTTACTTGTTTTGGAGTTCTTCTTCTGCTTCTTCTACGATCAGGGGATAGGTTCCAGGTCGGCAGCCTGGGCTAGCAGGGTGGATGTCGTTTGAGATTCTGTTTGTGTTTCATCCGTAGTCGGATGGTGCTCTTATATATGATGATGTTGTATTCGTGTGGCATTGTATGCCTTATGTATATATCCCTATCTATTATGTAATGTTGATGTAATGATATCCACCTTGCAAAAGCGTCTTCAAGATGCGCTTCTATCCTTGGTGGGACCTTCAAGTTCCTTTAGGATAGGGTCGCATCTTGGGCGTGACAACTTGGTATCAGAGCCTCGACCGACCATAGGATCCCCCCTTGATTGTTGGCCGTTGTTGAGTCTAGAAGAAAACTATTTTGAGTCTTAGGATTATATATATCGGAGAGTAGGATTCTTTTTACTCCTCAGCCCCTTCGTCGCTCTGGTGAGGACTCTTGACGTAGATGTTTTGCCTTTCCTCTCCTCAATTTTCCACAAAAAAAATTTAGGATCATGCGGGTATCATGGGATCGTTCCGATATTCTTGTGACAAGAACATTGTTCTTGGTGCCTCCTGACATTTAGGGGTTGTGGCAGTGTCTCGGGGAGTTGAGCTCCGAGGTGTTGTCGTCACAATTTTATCATTGTAGTTCTGGAATACCTGAGTTTTGCCGACATCGAAAATCTCTTTTATGTAGTTGTTGGTGAGATAACCTCGACGCCACCCACTACTGGGGAGTTCGGGAGTATTGCCATAGCTCGTATAACGGATGCTTTTCAAAGGTTGAGGTACACGATTTCTAGAGTTTTCTTGGTTATGTGTTGACGGATGGATACAGCTGGATGTAGGGATTGTTAGTTTGGGTGAGATATATTGTTTCCCCTGTATCCCCAACACCAGATTGCATAACCGGAAAGTTTTGGGAGTTTATAGGTGGGAATTGAAGTAGCTCCTAGAATATCTTTCCGAGAGATGCATGATATGAGATTGGGGTTCGACGTCTAGTGGTCCGCCTATCCACGGTCATTTTTACAGTGGTCTCGTTGTGTCTTAAAGAGCCCTTGGCTATGCTGGTTCGGGGACACTTCGTATGTCATGTGCACTGCCTTGTACATGATGGTGTTGTACGATCGAGCCCATGTGGGCCCCACCACGAAAACTTCAGATGAAATCTCTATCATATGTTTGTTCCGGCTTATTCTGCAAGCCAAATCCTTTGTTTTGTTTTATTTGGGGTATTCGAGTTGCTTCGAAGTCAAATGTTGAATCCATACCTTTCCTAAATGGTGTTCTCATATTTCTATGGGAGTGCTAATCCTTCTTGATCATTGAGGTTGTCATGTTAATTCTTTTTCAACCGGCGTGCTTCTCTTCAAGTGGATCCGATCATTTCAACATTGCCGAGATCAATTCTAAGTTTTCTCAATGGTGTTTGTTTCATCCGTCCCAAGTTGCCTTTGTTTTCCCGCCCTCCCACCCTTTTTCTTCATGGACTCAGATTTCTTAGTCAAGTATCCTTTTAAATTGATGGGAAGTCTCTCCATTCTTTTTCGTCAATGTTCTTATCCGGTGATTCTCAGGAAGATACTAACGGAGCTTCAAGTTTATTATTCTTCGTCTCTTTTCTTCTCCCGTGGATTAATTTCAAGCCTCGGTGTTGATCATATCTCTTCCTTTTGTGTCGCATATCTTCCCATGTGAATTTCTTATCCAAGGCTCCCTTATTTATTCACCTCTCCCAGTTCATATCCGGAGTGTTGAAGATATCTTGGATGGTCCGTGTTTCCATTCTGTATCCGTTCAAGTTATTTTGAGGTTGTTATCTCATTCAAGCCATTTAATTCAACCGGTGCAATCCCCCCTTTCAATCAATCGTTCAATGGTGTATCTTTTAATGGGCCCTAACCCACAGGTCTTTTCCCAGGATCTTACCTGACTCTTCGAATTATCAACTCTTCGAATTATCAGGAGCGATTCTCAAATTCATTTCCAAGTTTGACGTAAGAATGAACTTTCATCAGTCACATGCCTTCTCCAAGGTCGTTTTCAAATTCTTTTCATCTTTGGCTCAACCTTTCCTCTTTTAATTCTCCCGGAGTATCTCAACAATTCATGGTGGTTCTCATTATCATTCTCAACATTTGAAGACCGAAGAAGAGTTCCTCTTAAATCCTTACCCTTTATTCCAAAGATGTGTAGTTCAAGCTTGATGCCATCCTCACATAAGTGTTTTCGATTGTGACAATTCTTTTTTTACCATCCAGAGCATTTCTTGAGTTGTTTCCATTTCTTTCCTCCGAAGTCCATCAGGTCATAATTCTTCATTCTCAGCATGTAGCTATCGTTCTCCAAATCTTACCAGTGAATCGTTCAAATATCCTCTAATCAGTTCATGTTCTCTTTGTTCTCGTGTATCTAAATCCCTTCAAGTATCTTCATTCGTTTTCAAATTCTTTCCGGTGAATTGTGCCCTTACTACTCTCTTTTGCAATTTTTATGGTGGTTCGTTCAAGATTTCACTTCCTTTGTTATCATATCAATTCATATGTTCTTTTTAATCCCATCAGTGGTTCCATCGATACCTTCTCAAGTTCGTGCTATATCTCTTTTAATACTTTCTACGGGAATAAGTAGTATGCCAAATCCATTGCTTGTCATCAATTTAATCTGATGAAGGATAAGCATACAATAAATCTTATTCTTATTTCCTCGAGGTGATTCAATTCTTTTCTTCCGGAGATTGTTCATGATGAAGTAATTCACGGTTCTAGTGTTTCATCTTTTCCTTTTTCAGAGTTCCAAGTTTTCTCGGTTACATCATCGCGAAGCTTCATCTAAACCATAGCAAGGCTTCACCTTGTGTTTTTCAACTTCTTTTTCTTTTTGTCATCCTTGCATTACCGGAGTTCTGCATAGAGGCTCTACATGGTGGTTCATCAAGGATTCCTTTCATTCTTCAATTGTTCTTCAAGTTTTTGTCTCGGAGTCATGATCCGCCAAGCTATACTCTAAAATAAACATGGTGCTCAACACATGTTTTTTTTTGAGGAGTTCAAGTATTCTTCTTCTTGCATTTCGAAGTGTAATTCTTTCTATCTTAGCTTTTGAGGTGGTGTTATATCATTCTTGGCAATTTTCATTCATGTTTCGCGATTCTCATGTTGTCAAGAATGAGGTATTTTAAACCCATCATTTTCTTCTTGGAGCTATCTTGGTAAAGATTTCACCTAAAAGCCTTCCCGAAGGAATGTTGCTAATTGTGGTGCTTATCAATGATCCGAGTTTTCTCCTATCCTCTCGGTGAAAGAAGTTTTCATCTCTTCATTGATCTTAAACCACCAATTGTTTTTCGTCAGTGGCAGAATTTCACCTCAAGTGTTGAGATGTTTCCATAAGCCCACTACAAGTTTATTCATTTTGTTGTTGGTTTTCCAACAACTCCGTTCTAACCTTCTTGGAAGGGTGCTTTCCAAGATCATTTGTGGCGGAAGTTGGCATTTTCTTCTCCATTCCTTTATTCCAATGATCTACTTCTATTCTTTCTTACGGAGGCATTGTGATGTTGATCTTTTCACTCATCATCTTGAATTGTGAGGATCGTGTTCTTTTCATGCTTATCCATTTAAACGGAGTGTTGTGTCATCTCTTCAAGTTCTTTTCATTGTATCAAGTCTTGCATCTCTTTTCATCCGGATTGCTGTCTGAAATCCTTCTTACCCCTTGTGCCATTCTTTCAATAGTTCCGGAGGCAGTGTGTTGTTGATTTCATCAAGTATCATCCCATCTTCTCAAGTTCATGTTCAATTCCTTCCATTTACAGTCGGAGTGCTGTCAAAATTATATCATTCTTATCTCGTTGCAACCAGAGTGGTTTCAGATCCTTCTTGTTCATTGTGCTTGTCATTCACAGCTTTGCAACCTCCAACGTTAACATGGTGTTCCTTGTTTCTCTTTTCTACTGGAATGCTCTCAATTTCGTTCAACTCTATTGTGTTATTCTTTCAAGTTTTCAACCTCTCGAGGTTCATTGGTTTCACTTGTTTGTCAAAGAAGCAACTTGTCTTACCTCTTTCTCTTCCGCTTCTCTCCGGCGTCATCCTAGATCTCGGGACGAGATCCTCTCGTAGTGGTGGAGTGTTGTAACTCCCCGGATACAACTTTCCATATTCGTAAATCCAACTCTTGCCTTTTCCGGAGATGCGATATGATATTTCCTTCGTGGTTGGGTTTTTGTCGTTTGTTTTGCATTTTGTTCATGCCATGCATCTCATCTCATAGCATCATGTGCATCGCATCCATATGTTTTCATAAAACCCGTATCCGCTCGTAGTTGCCACATTCCCCCCTTGTCTTCGTCGACCTCTCTTAGACCCCTCGCGTGCGTCCGAAACTTGCCCCGAACCCGAACCGCTCAGTCATCACCGTTGGATTCGGATCATCCCCAAACATCTATAAAATATCTCCGTTTTCTTATTTGGACTTCCTAAACTATTTATTCTCGATCGTCCGATTAAAAATCGGAGGGATCAAATACCCCCTAAACCTAGCCTACTTACCATATAAATAGAGCAACCCAAAAATCTAGGGGAGCTGTCCCATCCATCCTTTCCCATCGCACCGCCGCCACCCACTCGCCATCTCCATCGGGATCCTCCCAGATCCACCTCTCCGCCCGACTACCTCCCTTGTTTTCAGCGCCGAACCAACCACCTGCTCCTCCTCGATCCAGCCCGTAGCCCTCCACCTCTCGATCTCTCAAAGCCAACTAGTGCCTCCCCTGGATCCCGTCGTCTTCGCGTGCCACGCCGGAGTTCCACCTTGCCGGAGCACAGGACCTCACCGGCGACCAGGCCAGCTACCCCCGTCTCTGCACCCGTGCTCAACGCCTCCTCTTCCCCGACGTTGCTGCCTCGCAAGAGCTTCCCGAGCCGGAGCTTGTCCGCAAGCAGACTGAGCTGCCTTCTCCCTCCTCCTCGCCGATCCGGCTGTTGCCGATGAGCAACAGCGGCCTCCAGGACCTCTGCTCCTCCTCCCTGTCCTCCTCTCTCTTTTTTTCGCCTCCCTCTCTCGATTTCTCTCTCTCTCTCATGTACCTCTTTATCTCTCTCTCAGGTACACATGAGCAGGGACGCGCTCCATGGATGCCTCCTCGAGCTCCAGTTCGCCTCGCGGTCGCCGGGAACCGATGCCCCGCGGCCGGATCCGTCAAGCTCTGCCTCCCCGCGCTCCGTTCCGCCCGTTCCGGTCGGTTCCTTCTGGACCCGTCGCCAGGATCCCCTGTCGCCGTCTTCTACATCGCCTGTTGCTGCTTCTGTTCTTCAGAAACGAGCACGGCACTCACCGCCCTCTGCTTCGCGCTCCTGGGCCTGCATCGCGCGCGTGGCCTCTTTGCCTTGGGCCGCTTCTGCTGTACCGCGCCAAGGCCTAGCCGCGCCAGATCCGCCAGCCCAAGTCGGCCTTCTCCACCGACCGGGCCAAGAGCCCATGGTGAACGCCCAGTCCGCCCAGATTCAGCCCGCATGTGTTTTTTTCCTGTGTGCTGCGATTTTGTCCAATTATCCAGAAAACTGCTATTTTACAGAAAAGTCCCTCATGTTCATGCATTTAATAACTCCACAACCGTGCATCGGATTAAAATAATTTATACATGTAAAATGCTTAGAATTTTGTGTAGATTAATAATATGCCACTTTCATCCATGTTTAAAATGTTTAAAAATGTTGTTTGTTTAAATTTGCTCAAATGCCTTGTTAAAATGATTTATTTCATAACTAAATAACCGTAGCTCGGTTTTAAATAAACTTTATATGTAAATGGGGTGGAAAAATGCCTAGTTTAACATGGTGGACTTTATTTTCCTGTTTAACAACAATAAAATATGTTTTAGGGCAGAACAGTACCAAATCCATAATTTGCATATGAGGATTTTCCCGGAATTGTTGTTTGTTGTTCCGGCCTCATTTAAACTTGCCTAAATAGTTAGTTTCCATATGCTTCACCCTTTGCCATGTTTAACAACATTTAACATTGTTGTGTACCTAAACGAGATCAAACTAAATAATTTCTTGTGGTGTTTCGTCAATATGCAACTCATTGCATATTGAGATCCACTTAACTTGTAGTATTGTTTGTTGCACTTTGCCATGTAATGCCTCATTAAACCGGTCATGCATCATACTTGTTTGTGCATCATGCCATGTTTATGCTTGTGCATTTACCATGTTGTTTGTTTCTTTCCGGTGTTACTTCTTAGTTCCGGTAATGTTGCAATTGCGAGGATTTGTTCGACTACTCCCATTCGTATTCTTCATGGACTCGTTCTTCTTCCTTGCGGGATTTCAGGCAAGATGACCGTCACCTTGGATCTCACTACTATCATTGCTATGCTAGTTGCTTCATTCTATCGCTATGTTGCGCTACCTATCACTTGCTCTTCAAGCCTCCCAATTTGCCATGTCAGCCTCTAACCTTTTTCACCCTTCCTAGCAAACCGTTGCTTGGCTATGTTACCGCTTTGCTCAGCCCCTCTTATAGCGTTGTTAGTTGCAGGTGAAGTTGAAGATTGCTCCTTGATGGACAGGATGATGTTGGGATATCACAATATCTCTTATTTAATTAATGCATCTATATACTTGGTAAAGGGTGGAAGGCTCGGCCTTATGCCCAGTGTTTTGTTCCACTCTTGCTGCCTTAGTTTTCGTCATACCAGTGTTATGTTCCTTGATTTCGCGTTCTTTACGTGGTTGGGTGATTTATGGGACCCCCTTGACAGTTCGCTTTGAATAAAACTCCTCCAGCAAGGCCCAACCTTTGTTTTACCATTTGCCTTACCTAGCCTTTTTCCCTTGGGAGTCGCGCTCCCGAGGGTCATCTTTATTTTACCCCCGGGCCAGTGCTCCTCCGAGTGTTGGTCCAAACTAGAGCACCGTGCGGGACCGTCCCTTGGCAACTTGGGTTATGTTGGTACCTGTACGCTTAGCTTATCCGGTGTGCCCTGAGAAGGAGATATGTGCAGCTCCTATCGGGATTTGTCGGCACATCTGGGCGGTTTTGCTGGTCTTATTTTACCATTGTTGAGATGTCTTGTAAACCGGGATTCCGAGACTGATCGGGTCTTCCTGGGAGAAGAAATATCCTTCGTTGACCGTGAGAGCTTGTGATGGGCTAAGTTGAGAGACCCCTGCAGGGTATAAACTTTCGAGAGTCGTGCCCGCGGTTATGTGGCAGTTGGGGTAACGGGATCCTAATGTTAGAGTTAGTAAATTCGTTTAACCCGAGTAGGAGAGAGTTCAGAGCCCAGAGTAAAGGTCGAGGAGTAAAAGATCCTAATACCACCCAATGGCGACGTGGGCCCGTAAGGCACACAGCCAAGTTAGTAAAAGTTTTGTAATGACTAGACTCGACTTCGGCCAAGGAGTGTGGAAGGGGGATTCCTACAGGCAGTCGGCTCTGATACCAACTTGTGACGCCCTCGATTCAATCGTACACTAATCATGCATGCAAACATGTATGATCAAGATCAGGGACTCACGGGAAGATATCACAACACAACTCTAAAAACATAAATAAGTCATACAAGCAACATATTACAAGCCAGGGGCCTCGAGGGCTCGAATACAAGTGCTCGATCATAGATGAGTCAGCGGAAGCAACAATATCTGAGTACAGACATAAGTTAAACAAGTTTTCCTTAAGAAGGCTAGCACAAACTGGGATACAGATCGAAAGAGGCGCAGGCCTCCTGCCTGGGATCCTCCTAAACTACTCTTGGTCATCGTCAGCAGCCTACACGTAGTAGTAGGCACCTCCAGTGTAGTAGTCATCATCGATGGCTGGCTCCTAGGCTCCAACGTCTGGTTGCAGCATCCGAGAAGAAGAGGAAAACGGGGGAAAAGAGGGAGCAAAGCAACCGTGAGTACTCATCCAAAGTACTCGCAAGCAAGGAGCTACACTAGATATGCATGGGTATATGTGTAAGGAGGCAATATGAGTGGACTGAACTGCAAAATGCCAGAATAAGAGGGGGATAGCTAGTCCTATCGAAGATTACGCTTCTGGCAGCATCCGTCTTGCAGCATGTAGAAGGGAGTAGAGTGAAGTCCTCCAAGTGCATAGCATAATCCTACCCGGCGATCCTCTCCTCATCGCCCTATTAGAGAGCGATCACCGGCTTGTATCTGGCACTTGGAATGGTGTGTTTTATTAAGTATCTGGTTCTAGTTGTCATAAGGTCAAGGTACAACTCCGGGTCGTCATTTTACCGAGGGACACGGCTATTCGAATAGATAAACTTCCCTGCAGGGGTGCACCACATAACCCAACACGCTCGATCCCATTTGGCCGGACACACTTTCCTGGGTCATGCCCGGCCTCAGAAGATCAACACATCGCAGCCCCACCTAGGCACAACAGAGAGGCCAGCACGCCGGTCTAAATCCTATGCATGCAGGGTCTAGGCCCATCGCCCATTGCACACCTGCACGTTGCGTACGCGGCCGGTGAGCAGACCTAGCAAACCTCCATTACAAAGGAAGTCGTGTTACGCAGTCCAACCCCACGCGCCGCTCAGTCCCTGACGTCACGAAGGCTTCGGCTGATACCACGACGTCGAGTGCCCATATCTTTCCCGCGTAGTTGGTTAGTGCGTATAGGCCAGTGGCCAAACTCAGATCAAATACCAAGATCTCGTTAAGCATGTTATTATGAAGAAACCGCGAACGCCGACCAGGGCCAGGCCCACCTCTCGCCTAGGTGGTCTCAACCTGCCCTGTCGCTCCGCCACAAAGATCCACACAGAGGGCCGTCGGGACAAAGGTCCTTTCAGCCCCCAATCCGTGAATCACTCGCAGGTACTCTTCGAGCCGACCCGACTTTAGTCACCATCTGTAGTATGTATATATGTATAGTATATACCCGTGATCACCTCCCAAGTGATCACGGCCCGATAGTATAGCAAGGCAGACTGACAAGAATGTAGGGCCAATGATGATAAACTAGCATCCTATACTAAGTATTTAGGATTGCAGGTAAGGTATCAACAGATGTAGCAACAATGTCAGGCTATGCATTAGAATAGGATTAATGGAAAGCAGTAACATGCTACACAACTCTAATGCAAGCAGTATAGAGGAGAATAGGCGATATCTGGTGATCAAGGGGGGGCTTGCCTGGTTGCTCTGGCAAGAAGGAGGGGTCGTCAACTCCGTAGTCAAACTGTCCAGCAGTAGCGTCGGTCTCGTAGTCTACCGGAGAGAAGTGGGGGAAGAAGCAATGAATACCATGCAAACAGATGCATATCGATGCATGACATGACAAGTAACGATGCTAGGTGTGCCCAATCGCGGTAGTAGGTGATACCAGCGAAGGGGGAAAACATCCGGGAAAGTATTCCCGGTGTTTCGCGTTTTCGGTCAGATGAGCTGGAGGGGGAAAGTTGTGTGTTTTCTATGCTAGGGATGTGTGGCGGACAAACGAGCTGCGTATCCGGATTCGTCTCGTCGTTCTGAGCAACTTTCATGTAGAAAGTATTTTCATCCGAGTTACGGATTATTTTATATGATTTTCTAAAGTTTGAATCATTTGTTGATTTTAATTAATTATTTAAATCCAACAATATCCAGAACAGTATGGGATGACGTTAGCATGACGTAGGTGTGATGTCAGCAGTCAACAGTGCGGTTGACTAGTCAAACCAGACAGGTGGGTCCATCGGGACCCACATGTCAATGACAGTGCTAACTAGCAGAGTTATTTTAACCTAACTAACCTAATTAGCGAGTGGGGGCCAGTAGTTAGTGAGAGATTAGGGTTTTAATTAGCTAAACTATTTAATTAACTAATTATTCTTCTTATTTATTTCGTTTATTGAGGTGGGGCCTGTAGGTCAGTGAGACAGGGGCGGCCCAGTCAGCAGTTGACTGGGTCAAGGGTTCAACGGGGCCCATCCGTCAGCGACACAAGGGGGCCCACGCGTCAGGCCAGCTCAGCGACGTCCGGCGACTCGTCGGAATCATGCCGGCGAGCTCGTTCGCGGTGGCGCGTCCTCGGGCCTATCGGAAATTGCCCACATGGCACCATTTCGAACGTGGCCAGGCGCGTTAGAATGACAAGACGACGACGCGTCAGTTGGTGGTGGTCTTGCGGGCCGCGGTGGCCGGAGACGAGCAGCACGACATTACCAGCGGCGGGGCGTTTCGGGCGAGCAACGGCAACGGCGATGCGGCACGCTATTGGGAAAACAGAAGGGTGGGGCGAAGCCTACGTGCACCTGCGAGCACAACGGCATGAGCCCGGGACCAAATGGTCACCGGACGGCTGCCGGCGACGAGCGCGGGCGGCAAAGCGCTCGGGCAAGTTGGGGGCGGCGCGTTCAACTAGCGAACACCGACGAGAGAGAGAGAGGGGAGGGAGCGGGGGCTCACCGAGCGGCACACACGGTGGCCCTTGGTGGCTTAGTAGCTGTAGAGAGTGTCGCCGGAGTTGGGGATGAGCGGCGGCGAGGCGGAGGAAGAAGGCGACCTCGTCCACGATGCTGCAACGGTGCAGAGCTCGAACCGACGGTCGGGGATGATGAGGCGGGCGACGAGGGAGGCCAGTGACACGTTGGCGCAGTGCGGGGAGGACGGCGGTCGCGTCTACTACGAGCGGCAACGAGGAAGGCACTCGGCCATGGCGGAGAGCAAGGAGCGGCGAGTGGGTCTGAGGGGAGAGGGAGAGGCGCAGGGACCGAGAGGGCGAGCGGGGGCGAGTGGGAGAGGGGATCGAGGAGGCGGGGGTGTGGCGGCCTTGTCCCTTCCTCGACGCCGGCGAGGGGGTCCGGTGGTGACGCTCCCCTGTTCTGACCCTGGTCGGGGGAACAGGGAAGGGGAGGGAGCGACCGAGGGAGGCGGGCCAGGCCAGCTGGGCCGGTCGGGCTGGCTGCTGGCTAGCTGGGTCCTTTGGCCCAGGGGGAAGGGGGGTTTCTTCTTTTCCTTTTCTTTTTCTCTTTTTTTGTTTATTTTCTGTTCTATTTATTTTAGGGCAATTAAGTATTTTATAAAATTGTTTCTTCTACACCATAATTACCTATGCCATATTTGGCACTGCCCGAACATTTTTTTTTTGATGTTTGAAAACTTTTGTTGTTTGTCATATTTTGAATTTGATTTTTGGACCGGTTTTGAACTAATGAAAGATTAGGAACAGTAACAAAGGTGATGTGGCATCATTAGCAGAGTTTCACTGTAGCTTAATTATTCGGGCATTACAACTACTCATAGATTCATCAAAATAAGCAAACAACACATAGAGAACAGAATTTGTCAAAAACAGAACAGTCTGTAGTAATCTGTATCATTCGAATACTTCTGTCATTCCAAAAATTCTGAAATAAATTGGTGGACCTGAGGAATTTATCTATTAATCATCTTCAAAAAGAATCAACCTAAAAGCACTCCCATTAAAAACTGGCAGCTAATCTCGTGAGCGCGAAAGTTTTTGTTTTTTACAGCAAGATCGCAAAGACTTCACCCAAGTCTTCCCAAAGGTTCTACTTGGCACAAACACTAATTAAAACATAAAACCACATCTAAACAGAGGCTAGATGAATTATTTATTGCTAAACAGGAGCAAAAGGCAAAGAACAAAAATAAAATGGGTTGCCTCCCAACAAGCGCTAACGTTTAACGCCCCTAGCTAGGCATGATGATTTCAATGATGCTCACATAAAAGATAAGAATTGAAACATAAAGAGAGCATCATGAAGAATATGACTAGCACATTTAAGTCTAACCCACTTCCTATGGATGGGGATTTCGTGAGCAAACAACTTATGGGAACAATAATCAACTAGCATAGGAAGGCAAAACAAGCATAACGTCAAAACTTTAAGCACATAGAGAGAAAACTTGATATTATTGCAATTCCTACAAGCATATATTCCTCCCTCATAATAATTTTCAGTAGCATCATGAATGAATTCAACAATATAACCATAACATAAAGCATTCTTTTCATGATCTACTTGCATAGAACATTTACTACTCTCCACATAAGCAAATTTATTCTCATCAATAGTAGCGGGAGCAAACTCAACAAAATAACTAGCATGTGAAGCATAATCCAATTGAAAATTAAAATCATGCTGACAAGCTTCATGGTTATCTTTATTCTTTATAGCATACGTGTCATCACAATAATCATCATAAATAGGAGGCATGCTTTGATCATAATAAATTTGCACATCAAAACTTGGGGGACTAAACATATCATCTTCATAAAACATAGCATCCCCAAGCTTGTGGCTTTGCATATCATTGGCATCATGGGTATTCAAAGAATTCATACTAACAACATTGCAATCATGCTCGTGATACAAAGATTTAGTGCCAAACATTTTATAGATTTCTTCTTCTAGCACTTGAGCACAATTTTCCTTCCTATAATTTTCACGGAAGACATTAAAAAGATGAATCATATGAGGCACCCTTAATTCCATTTTTTTGTAGTTTTCTTTTATAGACTAAACTAGTGATAAAACAAGAAACTAAAAGATTCAATTGCAAGATCTAAAGATATACCTTCAATCACTCACCTCCCCGGCAACGGCGCCAGAAATTGCTTAATGCCTACTACACAACCTTCTTCTTGTAGACGTTGTTGGGCCTCAAGTGCAAAGGTTTGTCGGACAGTAGCAAATTTCCCTCAAGTGGATGACCTAAGGTTTATCAATCCGTGGGAGGCGTAGGATGAAGATGGTCTCTCTCAAACAACCCTGCAACCAAATAACAAAGAGTCTCTTGTGTCCCCAACACATCCGATACAATGGTAAATTGTATAGGTGCACTAGTTCGGCAAAGAGATGGTGATACAAGTGCAATATGGATGATAGATATAGGTTTTTGTAATCTAAAAATATAAAAACAGCAAGGTAGCAAGCGATAAAAGTGAGCGTAAAACGGTATTGCAATGCTAGGAAACAAGGCCTAGGGTTCATAGTTTCACTAGTGCAAGTTCTCTCAACAATAATAACATAACTGGACCATATAACTATCCCTCAACATGCAACAAAGAGTCACTCCAAAGTCACTAATAGCGGAGAACAAACGAGGAGATTATTGTAGGGTACGAGACCACCTCAAAGTTATCCTTTTTGATCAATCTATTCAAGAGTCTGTAGTAAAATAACACGAAGCTATTCTTTCGGACCGATCTATAAAAGAGTTTGTACTAGAATAGCACCTTAAGACACAAATCAACCAAAATCCTAATGTCACCATAGATAAGCACATGCAAGACATACATCAAGTGTTCTCAAATCCTTAAAGACTCAATCCGATAAGATAACTTCAAAGGGAAAACTCAATCCATTACAAGAGAGTAGAGGAGGAGAAACATCATAAGATCCAACTATAAAGCAAAGCTCGCGATACATCAAGATCGTGCCAAATCAAGAACACGAGAGAGAGAGAGAGAGAGAGAGAGAGAGATCAAACACATAGCTACTGGTACATACCCTCAGCCCCGAGGGTGAACTACTCCCTCCTTGTCATGGAGAGCGTCGGGATGATGAAGATGGCCACCGGTGAGGGATCCCCCCTTCGGCAGGGTGCCGGAATAGGGCCCCGATTGGTTTTTGGTGGCTACATAGGCTTGCAGCGGCGGAACTCCTGATCTAGGTTATTTTCTGGAGGTTTCTGTATTTATAGAAATTTTTGGCGTAGGTCTCACGTCAGGGGGGGTCTCTGAGTCGTCCATGAGATAGGGGGACGCGCCGAGGGGGGTAGGGCGCACCCCCCACCCTCGTGGATGGCCCGGGACTCTTCTAGCCCAACTCTTTTACTCCGGGGGCTTCTTTTGGTCCATAAAAAATCATCAAAAATTGGCACGTCAATTGGACTCCGTTTGGTATTCCTTTTCTGTAAAACTCAAAAACAAGGAAAAATAGAAACTGGTACTGGGCTCTAGGTTAATAGGTTAGTCCCAAAAATCATATAAAATAGCATATAAATGCATATAAAACATCCTAGATGGATAATATAATAGCATGAAACAATCAAAAATTATTGATACGTCGGAGACGTATCAAACAACATATAGCTCTCCAGAGCATCTAATTAAACCATACATTGAAACTATGTGAAATATTTCAATGCAACACCAAATGCAATCATAATCGCAACCAAGGTAACAATTGATCCAACGGCATAATGATACCAAGCCTCGGTATGAATGGCATATTTTCTAATCTTTCTAACCTTCAAACGCATTGTCTCCATCTTGATCTTGTGATCATCGACGACATCTGCAACATGCAACTCCAATATCATCTTCTCCTCCTCAATTTTTTAATTTTTTCCTTCAAATAATTGTTTTCTTCTTCAACTAAATTTAACCTCTCGACAATAGGGTTGGTTGGAATTTCCGGTTCACATACCTCCTAGATAAATAAAATCTATGTCACGTTGGTCGGCATAATTGTCATAAACAATAAATGAAGCAGATATTTATAAAAGATAATATATACCACCTCTGAATCATAGACAGGACGAGGGCCGACGGGGGCGGATACCAAAACAATCGCACTATATAATAACAAGCAATAACAAAAGTATGAAAATTAGACAACTATCTATCTAAAGTAAGAATTTTTTTCTTTCAGAAAGAAGATAAGAACAAGAGGCTCACCATGGTGGTGCCGGCGACGAGATCGGCGCGGGCGGTCGATGGCGGTGAAGATGGGGACGGGACGTGACGGACCGCTAAATCTAGACAAATCTCAGAGAAAATGGAGCTTGGAAGTCGAGCTTCGAGAGGAGAAAGCTTAACTAGTGTGGCTCGGGCATTTCATCGAACACCTCATGAGCATAGGAGGTGCGCTAGAGCACCACAAAGCTCTCCCCTCGCCGGCCAGAAAAAATAGAGCAGTGTGGAGTGCTTTGCTAAGGCGAGGGGGTATATATATAGCCACCTCATTGGTCCCGGTTCGTGGCTGGAACCGGGACTAAAGGCCCCCATTCTGTCCCGGTTCCAGCCACGAACCGGGACCAATGGCTGTGGGCCGGGAGCGAGGACCATTGGTCCCGGTTAGTGCGTGGAACCGGGACAAATGGGTCTAGATGAACCGGGACAAATGCCCCCACGAGGCCTGGCAGGCCCCCTGGGCATACGAACCGGGACGTATGCCCCCTATGGGTCCCGGCTCATGACTGAACCGGGACTAATGGGCTGGCTAGGCCCCAACCAAAGCCCTGTTTTCTACTAGTGTGTGCCAGATGTGACAGGGTGAGATTGTTTTGGTTAGTACAACTCCCTTAGAAGGATACCTCATGAAAATGTTGATTTTTAAAGGTATCTTCAACCTCCATATTTTATTATTATTATCCGCTAGAATATCTGAGTGCATGAGGGCACGATACATAGAGTTAACTATGAATGACATAGATGTCGTGATATGCCAACGAAATACATCCCGTCCATGTGTTAGGTTAACTGAATCCAAAGGGGATAAACAATGTTGCCATGAAGTAAGACGGGGGCCAATTAGATCCCGTCGGAATGAAACATCCCGGGGGGAGCTCAGCACCTGCGCAAGGGTATCATTCTTATCGCAAAGAATGCGGTACAAGGCTCGATACTATTCCCAAAGAGTGGTGGTTCCCAACCACTTATCCTCCTAGAAACGTATCTCTCAGTCGTCCTTTATCGTAAAGGACCTAAAGTGAAAAGATGTTTCTTTGCCGCCATCAGGCCAGCCCAAAAATGTGAGTCCCCTGGCTTCCAAAATGCCTGGGACACTGCATTTTGGCCCAGATATTTATTGCACAGCAGGGTTTGCCAAACACCCTCCTTAATAAGTAATTTGAACAACCATTTACTGAGTAAGGCATCATTTTTGACTTGAAGGTTTTGGATGCCTAAACTCCCTGGTCTTTTGGTCGACAAACCACAATCCATTTGGTTAGCCTGTATTTTTACTTTTCATTATCTCCTTGTCCAAAGAATCTGGATCTAAAATTGTCCAATCTTACAGGACACCCTTTGGGAGTTGGAAGAAGGAAAGCATATAGAGTACCATGTTTATAAGAATAGCATTGATCAACACTAGTCGTCCTCCAACGGAGAGAAACTTTGCATGTCCAATTGTTCAAACATTTCTCTAAATGCTCTTCGACATGCTTGCACTCCGAGTTGGTGAGGCGTCGATAATGAATAATTAGGATTCCCAAATATTCAATTGGAAATTCGCCTTGCGCAGAGCCAAATGAGTCAGTGTATTATGTAGCCACCTTCTTAGTATCTACGAAACAGAACAATTCAAATTTATGGAAGTTAATCCTATGACCTGACATTTTCTCACAGGCTGAAAGCAAAAGTTTCAAATTATGAGACTTGTCAAGGTTATGTCCATAAAGAGAATTGTATCATCGACATATTGAAAAATTGATAGGCGCCCTCCCACAAGGTGTGGCTAGCATGTTTGGAAATTGGCCTTGCGCTCAGCCAACCAAGTCAGCGTATTGTGTAGCCGCCTCCTTAGCCACTCTGAAACAGAAAAATTCATTTTTATGGAAGTTAATCTTAAGACCTGACATTTTCTCAAAGGCTGAAAGCAAAAGTTTCATATTATGAGCCTTGTCATGGTTATGTCCATGAAAAGAACTGTGTCATTGGCATATTCCAAAATTGATAGGCCCCCTTCCACACGGTGTGGCAAATTGTATCTCCTACAATTTGGCCATCCTGTTTGGCGCACTCTATCAAAGTAGACAACATGTCAACAGCAATGTTAAATAACACTAGAGACAATGGATCACCCTGACGTAGGCCCTTTTTCGTTCCGAAGTAGTGTCCTATGTCACCATTGACTTTAATAGCCACACTACGTCCAGCAAAGAAGGTTTCCATCCACTCATGACATTTATCGGAGAAACCTTTCATTCTCAAGGCCTATTGGAGAAATGACCATTTGACTTTATCGTAGGATTTTTCAAAGTCAATTTTGAATAATACTCCACTCATGTTTACGATGCATCTGATGAACAGTTTCATGCAAAATTACTACTCCATCGAGTATATTTCTTCCATGAATAAAAGTCGTTTGGGATGGACGAACAACATGGTCAGCAATCACGTTGAGACTATTAGTGGCCACTTGGGTGAAAATTTTAAAGCTAACAGTAAGGGGGCATATCAGTCTGCCTTGCTCGATCCGCTTAGCCTCCTTGGTCTTTGGCAACAAAACAATAAAACCAAAATTGAGCCAATGTAGGTCAAGTTGGCCGGTATGAAGACAGTGGAATAGTTCCATTAGGTCAGACTTGATGATATCCCAGAAATTATGATAGAACTATGCTGGGAACCCATCAGGACCTGGAGCCTTGTCGTGTTCCATCTGGAACACCGCAGCTCTCACCTCCTCTTTTGAGAAAAGGTTGTCGTAAGAATATCGTTCTCTTCGGTCGTGACTTGTGGAATGTCTTTTGTTTGGTGCTCATCAGGGGTGAAGTTCCCTTCAGTTGGAGTTCCGAACAAAGATTTGTAGTACTTAGTTATGAAACGCTTGAGATCCGCCTGACCCTCAATCTGCCCTTCATCTTGTTGGAGACTAAACATACATATTTCACTCATTTTCAAAAGATGGGTTTCGGCCCATTCAAAATGATGGATTTCACTCATTCCAAAAAGTATGCTTCACTGTGTTAAAAAACTGATTTCAGCCCGAACAACTGATTTCACTCATTTCAAACAACTTATTTCACTCGTTTCAACTAAAAGAAAGACATGTTTCAATTATTTCAAAATCTAATTTCACTCGTTTAAAAAACCGTTGGTTTCAAGAAGTGGTACATGTGAAATACAACTGAAACTAAAATGGTGAACAAATCAACTTCATAGTAAAGACACTAAAATATGGAGTTTCACAATAATAATATTTCACTTTTAAAACTAATTTCACTCATTTAAGAAATATCATTCAAGTAAAACTTATTTCACTCATTTTAAAAAACTGATTTCACTCATTTCAAAGTACTAAATTCACTCATATCATTGGAAAGACAGGCTTCAATTATTTTTAGGAGCCAATTCCACTCCTTTAAAAATAATACGTGTTTCAAAAAAATGGTATATTTGAAATATAACTGAAACTAAAATGAGTGAACAAAACACGTTCACACAAGAAACGCTGAAATAAGGATCTTCGCAAATATCATATTTCAATTTTTTAAATAGGAAAAAATTAAATTAGGTTAAATATATTCAAGATTGGTCTTGTTCTATGGATCATGTGTCAAGGAATTTGAATATATATGAAAAATACAAAAATAGAACATTATGGTGAAAGATATTGATCATCTAAAATTTTAAACAAAGATAACATGTGTGTACTTGTTTTGGAGAGAAAAGGTACTATTCTATTGTTGACATGGGCTCATTTAGAGCAGGCTATAAGGAATAGAATAATATATCTTTGCTTAGTTGGAGGAGAGAGAAGAGAAGCGAGCTTTTGGTTAGTAGCCAGCTGCAACACGAAACCTAAGACGCTTTGTGAGGATGTAAGGTGGACCAACTATTAATAAATTAGTACATATTTAAAACTTACTATTGTACATGCCGGTTAAGAGGTTGGCTGTAGATGACATGAATACTTCTTATAGCCGACCGTTGGCTGTATTATTAACCATGCTCTTAGCCGACACAGATTTAACTATTCACAAAGATACATGAGATGACTACCACAATACGATATACATAGTGGGCCCCTATCTCAAAGTAATTGTTAGGAAGATGTTTCACCGCTAGGTAACACAACCTTTATTGTCTCAGAAAAAAGGTAACACAACCTTTACAAAGCTCTTTGCCGTAATAAGTACCTGCTGCTTGTGAAAATTGCTGTTGGAGCTCGGCCTCCATGGAGGCCGGGTTTTTTAAAAATTCAAAATTCAACAGATTCATATTTTTACATATTAAGAAATTCTGAAAAAAAATACAGACATGCATGGAGGCATAACACACATGTGTGTAAATTCTCAGGACGAAATACATTGAAATGAGGGCTATGAAAAAACACAAATATGTGGCTTTTTAACACACGATACTATTCATCCCAAAAGTCCATGAATTGGTTCTTTTTGCACAGATCACATCTCTCATAATAGGCTTTCGCCCCTCTTTATATATAAAGCACCAACCAAACAAAGTACACGACTGAACAATACAAGGTGGAGAGGTAGTTCTCTTACAAAGCCGATCCTAGGATAATCGGCACATGCACACCACAAGCGACTACGCTATCGAAAGATAATACAAGAGGAACTGAGTACATCGCGATGCCCCTCCCTAGTACACCTATACTCCACAACAACACCCTCGGGAGGGAAACCGGCGCAACGCGTCGCCGCTGTTGAGTCCATAATGGACAAAAGGTTTTCATCCAAAACCCGATCACGAAGGGGAGCACCACCACGACGTCTTGAAGAAGAGAGCGGCGCCCGCGACCGTCACCGTCGTCGGCGCCTGAGAGCGCAGAGCTTTTGCCCGGTAGCTCCCACGTGCCACCACGTTGTCTTTAGGAGGAGCACAACAAGATCAAAACCCCAGATCTGGAACAGGGCACCTTCACTGCCAGAGATAGAGATCGCGTCCAAGCCACCCACCGCTATGCTCCCCGCCGCCCACATGACCAAGAGGCACCACTACCGCCGCCGCCATGGTGCCCGCCGAAGAGCCAACCATGTGGACCGCCTTCCAGGGCCGCCGCCCCGGCATCCAAGCCACAAGACATAGCAAACTGCCTGCTTCACAGTGCATAGACCATGACTAGAGAAGCCCGGCATCAGCCCCTGAGCCAGGGTCAGCGCCACCACCGTAGGGGCACCGACACCTGAAGTCCCCTCCAATCCCGGTGGACCGGGGGAGACATGACCCAAAGGTTGCCGATGGCCATCGCTGAGCCCATAGCTCAGACGATGCCAAGTCCACGACCATCAACACTGATGTGACCACCGACTTAGCTCTGTCACGACCACCGCCGCCACGGACCTTCACCAACGCAATAATATGAGGACGCCCTCCAATCAAACCGCAAGCCCCCACCTTGGCTGAGCCAGGGGCGACCTAGAGTCGAGCACCAATTCAAGGGCAACCAAGCGTTGGACCTTGTGCGAGGAGCAACAAACCCTAGGCAGGAGGACCATGTCAAACTCTGACACCGGCAGTTAGTCCGTGTTGCCAGCCCACTGCCAGAAAATACCCAGGAGAGGCAGGCGCCACCCCATCAGATCGGAACCTAGATCTAGATGGGAGGCAGCCCATGGCAGTCCGCAGTTGGCAACTTCGGCCGCTAGGCAGCCGCACCACACCCATGCCAGCCCTGTCTCCCATCGGCTCCACACACACCTCGCCATCGCTGGCCGAGGCCCGGGTCTCTAGTCTCCACTCACTACCCATGCCCGCGAGAAGGCCGCCGATCACCACCGTTGCCAACTGCCGCCACCCGACGACCCAGGGCCGCCCGGCCATGCCGCTCCTAGCCATCGCCGTAGGAGCCCACCACGCGTCAGATCCGCCGCCGCCACAGCCACGCGCGAACCACCCTCGACCATGCCGCCCATAGCACTCCCGCTGTCCCGAATGCTAGCTCGCCGCCGCGCCCCTGCCGGAGAGAGCAGCCCGCGCCGCGGAGAATGAGAGAGCCCCGCCGCCACCGGCTGCGGTCGAGCTTTGCCCAGCCGAGCCCCCTGACGGCGACGGAGGAGGAAGAGGGAGGAGGAAGGTGGCTGGTGGTGGAGATCTAGGTGCCCTCTCGGCCACCTCGCGGGTGGCGGCACGTGAGGGGATAAGGTCGCGAGTCGGGGAGCTGTGTCTCACAAAACCCACAGATCGCATCTCAAGATATTTCATTCTGGAATTTTACACATATACACGTCACATCCTTGTGTACTTGTACAATTCTTCCAGATATTTTTAAACGTATAATTTTTTAATTTTTCAAAAATTTCAGCTTCCATGAGGCCGAGCTCCAAAATGTCGTTCTCTTACAGCTTGACACTATGAACGTGAACATCCAACAATGTTCAAGCTGCACATTCACCAAATCAAAGAGCTCCAATGCTACTGGAAGTAAAGAAAATAACTTATGACACAATTTGACGAAAAGGGTTTCCCAGCTTTATATAAAGCAACCATCACTATACAATTCGACATAAACACACGCCACCACAACACACACCCAAGAAAGGATATATAGACACCGAAAACAGCAACTTCACCCCATACAACTCCAAGCAAACATCAAGTGTACAATAAGCATTGTCGGTGTCAAAACCGGCGGATCTCGGGTAGGGGGTCCTGATCTGTGCGTCTTAGGCTAATGATAATAGGAGGCAAGGAACAAAATGTTTACCCAGGTTCGGGCCCTCTCGATGGAGGTAAAACCCTACTTCCTGCTTGATTGATATTGATGATGTGGGTATTACAAGAGTTGACCTACCACAAGATCGTAGAGGCTAAACCCTAGAAGCTAGCCTATGATGATTATGATTGTGATCGTCCCTCTGAGGACTAAACCCTCCGGTTTATATAGACACCGGAGGAGGCTAGGGTTTACACGAAGTCGGTTACAAAGAAGGAAATATAATATCCGGATCGCCAAGCTTGTCTTTCACGCAAAGGAGAGTCCCATCCGGACACGGGACGGAGTCTTCAGTCTTGTATCTTCATGCTCCAATAGTCTGGACAAAGTATATAGTCCGGCTGTCCGGATACCCCCTAATCCAGGACTCCCTCAGTAGCCCCTTAACCAAGTTTCAATGACGATGAGTCCGGCGCACAGTCTTGTCTTCTGCATTGCAAGGCGGGTTCCTTCTCCGAATACTCCAAAATAATTATAGAACACTTGGATCGTGTCCGGATCTGCAAGATGACCTTCATACACCACAGTAGAGAGAATGATATTTCACAAATATAATCTGCTGACAACTTTAGGCAAAGGGACATGACACTATGGTCGGGTCATTATTCGAACCATTTTTCCACAACCAGCCATAGCGCATATTGCGAGGCGGTTTCCTTGGCACGTCTTGTCACAGCAGAGATCATGTCCCCTTATTACGGGATTTCCATCAATATGGGTATGGGTAACCCAGCCGCGCAATCAATCGTGGCGCTTGGGAAATAAGCGATTCTCAACAGGAAAGTGAGGAGGCGCACCGTTCTCGTCGCCTCTATAAAGGGATAAGGATTCCCCATTTTCACCCATGCCTTCATCCTCCTCTGCTTATCCATTCCCACACCCTCGAGCTCCAGCACCCTGGTTCACGCTTTCTCCGTACAGCCAAACATGTCCGGAGCAGGAGGCAAGTGGGTGGCCTCCACCGTGAAGGAGGAGCATATCGCGAAGCTTCGGGCGGCCAGATACTTGGTCGCAGACATCGCGCACCGGCTACTGGATGAAGGGCAGGTCACTCCAACTCCAGAACCCCATGAGACAGTCGTATTTCTCGCCCACTTCATCCATGGACTGGGATTTCCACTTCATCCCTTCGTCCGCGGGCTCATGTTCTACTACGGGCTAGATTTCCATGATCTAGCCCCAAAGTTTGTCCTCAACATCTCGGCGTTTATCGTCGTGTGCGAGGCCTTCCTCCGCATCAAGCCTCACTTCGGCTTGTGGCTACGAATCTTCTGCGTGAAGCCGAAGATCGTGAGCGGCCGACAAGCAGAGTGCGGAGGCGCCATGGTGGGCAAGATGCCCAACATTACCTGGCTTGATGGCTCCTTTGCGGAGACCGTGAAAGGGTGGATCGGGGTGGTTCTACATCACCGAGCCGCGTGACGCCAACTGGGCGGTGGCCCCCGAGTTCCGATCCGGAATCCCCATGCGGCTCACCTCCTGGGAAAAGAAGGGCCTGGCCTGGGGCGAGCCTGCGGAGCTGAGCGGACTTCGGAATAGCATCAAGAATATGAAGGACAAGGAGATCAAGCTTGTCAACGTGGTCTAGGTCATGCTTGTCCGCCAGATCCTTCCGTGTCAAAGACGGGCTTTTAATCTGTGGGAGTTCGTCCTGGCCGAACAATAGACGCTTCAAAAGCTCTATGGCATGACGCACAAGGGCGCCTGGAAGGTGCTGTTCAAGGCCTCCGAAATACCTCCTCCCACATCTGAGGACCGCAGACTTCATGCCACGCGGCTCCCCCATCCGGTGAGTTTTCTGACTACCACCGGATTCAGTTTTTCCCAATGTACTCATGGGGAAATCTTAAGTCATTGTGCGTATTTGATCAGGAATATGTGGAGACGGCGGAGTGGATTGACTGTCCGGCTCCATTGCCAGAAGGTCCAGCAGATGCTCTCCTGACGGAGATGCTAGTCTTGGCACCCTACAAGGCATCGGAAAAGAAGGCCCCGGGGACCAGGAAGGGTCTCCGGCGTAAGCTCGTACCAGACGCCTCGTCCGAAGACGACAAGGCACACTCCTCCCCCGAAGGGGAGGAAGAAGAGGCAGGGGCCACCCCATCCTGGGAGGATGGGGGGCCCAAGAAGGCGGGCCATAGGACCGGGAAGGGTCCCCTGCGCAAGGCCGTCATACCCTCGTCGTCCGAAGACGACGAGGCAGATTCCTCCCGCGGAGGCAAGGGGAAACACGAAGAAACTCTGCCTCCCTGCACTGGGGAGGAGAAGAAGAGGAAAGCCGCCCCGGAGGGGGAGGCTAGGACGCCTAACAAGGGAAAGGCGTCCCTTCCGGACTACTCCACCACGGCCGCCTATAGCAAGGAGGAGTGGCTGCCCAGGGGGAAGCCCCTAGTGAGATCATAAGTATCCGCACTCTGTTATACTTTAGTGCGACTTCACATCATAGTCTGTTATAACACCGAACACATATATGCAGTCCGACCAGGGTCCATCCCGAGGTATCATCTTCGGATGGGTCCTTGTGTGATTCGGTGATGAACTCGCTTCCGACGGCCACTACCCCTCGACCTACGGATGACATGAAGGTGTTGTCCCAAAGGCTCCCGGAGCAGGGGGAGGTGGCTCTGGAGACGCCCCAGGGCGAAATTCTAGATGCCGAGCACACGGGGCATAAGATCCCCGCGGATCGTGCCGACGAGAGCCGTGGCCAGCCGGGCTCTCAGCTGGATACAGTAGCGGAACCTCCGATGGTTTCGGACTCGGGCAGGCAGCCCCCCGCTAGGGAGGGCGAGCCGTCCGTGCCGATGACTTCCGTTACGCCAGGGGCGTCGGATAGTCTGCTGGAAGTGCTTCGTGGCGCTTCCATGGATGAAGAGCACCATACTCTTATGAGTGTGGTGACTCAAAAAGGTTCTGTCTGCCAAGAGCGGACTAATCGAAGCCTGCACCAGCCTCCTGACGGGCTTTGAGGTAAGTAATCAAAAATGTGTGAATTATCACCCGATAGGTAGTAGCCCCTGATACTATGTTTGGTGTTCGGAACGAAAAGCCAAAAGGAGGGTCGATTATAATCAGCAGGAGTCTAATAGTAGGTTTGCATGTGAATAAGCAGGCGGTGCTGCTTGCCGCTGCTTCCTGCACGGCCGAGGTCGCCAGACTTAAACGAGACCTGGAGCAGGTACAAGGAGAGCTCGGCCTCACGAAGAGGCAGCTCGAAGAGAACAAAGGTGAGTGATACCCCGTTCGCATATTTATAAGGAATAGACAAAAATTGGTGATTCTAACGACAAAGCGTCGTGACTTTGTGATAGGGGCCACCACCGAAGTGGCGTCTCTGAAGAAAGCGTTGTCCGAGGCCGAAGACAAGGTGGCCCTAGAGCGCGAGGAGTGCGAAAAGCAAGATGCTAGAGTGGGCGAGGTACAGCAAGAGCTCCAGGAGCTCGGCAAGAAGTTCGAGTCCTTGGAGCATGATCTTAAGATGAAAGAGACTGAGCTTGCGAAGGCCCTTGCGAGTGTGAAAAACGCCAAGGCCGAAGCCGAAAAGGCACAGCAGGAAATCCAGGCGGCCAAGAAGATAGCGGCGGGTGAGACATTCTTTATGCAAAGCAAGCATGTGGAGGAGACATTTCTTTTACTTACCCGGATTCGGAGCTCTCCAGGGACATTCGTAGATCTGCCACGCAGCGTATCTGATGCTGCAGAGTTCTACCGTGCCGAGGAGGGGAGCTCAACAGAGAAGCTGTTCTGGTCCCAGTATGCTGGAGCCGAACACCCAGTGCCTCTGAGTGACCAACTGAAGCAGTTGGTTGAACTTCACAAGGTGGCCGAAGTGGCTATGAAAGATTTCATAGTCCGGATGTGGCCTGGTGAGCCCTTGCCTGCCAGCTACTTCGGCCTGATAAACCGTATGGTGAACGCCTGTCCGCGGCTTGAGGTGATCAAGCAATCCATTTGCATTGAGGGTGCCCGTCGGGCCTTTGCCCGTGCGAAGGTGCACTGGGGCAAGCTGGATGCGGAGAAGCTGGTGAAAGACGGGCCGCCGGAGGGCAAGGCGCATCGATGTCCCGAAAAATATTATGATGGCGTTATGAAAGGCGCTCGTCTCGTGGCCGATGAATGTACCAAGGACACGATCCTTGAGTAAATGTACTTCTGTCGTTGTTGTAATATAAAGATGAAGCTACTTGCGCTATATAGCGCTTTTTGATTTAAAATATTACCTTCTGCGTGGCTATTTATAAAATTCTGAAAGTAGGCCAGTCGTCGGCTCCCGCCCACATGTAACTAGTACTGTGGTGTTCCTGGAAAAACCCGGACACTCTTTATCCAAATTTTTGGTCCCTTAAGGAGGTTTCTGGCGCAGCGAACAAGACAATCGGACTATGCGGCTTTATAACTTTCACTTAGCCATAGAAGTCTACAATTTTAAATTTCGGCGAAGCCCCTAGAATTCAGAAAACCGAATTGGGGCGCTATATACGCCTCGGACGAAGCCGATTCCTGGCCTAAAGCGGAAAAAAATCTTTAAGGATTTTAAGACCACTCGAACAGCGACCAGCTCTCGCCGCATCATGCTGGTCAGTTTTCGGCTTTCCCTACTGAGGTGCTCATCCGGAAGAACCGGGACACAATCGCAGTAGTTCTCCCTGCGCTACCTTAGCCGATATAACGGAACGTAAGGTACCAAAACAAGGGAGCCGGGCAAACCCAACTATTGACCCAAGACATGATTCGGAGCTGATGCATATGGTGCTATAAGTTCGGGGTGCCGCACTGTTGAAAGTGTTCGGACTTGTCTTGCCATATTATGGGACGCCATAAGAAGCCCTTGGCAAACTGAACGTACCAAGGTGTACGGATGCAATATTGAATAAACATTTATAGGAAAAATGTGCAAATAGGAATGATAAGCTGACGCTATATATTATCTCCCATTGATGAATAATACGTTTAAGCGTATGTTTACAATGAGTGTGTTTAAGCAGAAGTAAATAGGACTATTTAACATGTCCTATCCAAGGCCGGGCTGCATGTAGGTATATAAAACAGGTATAACGATTGTGAACAGATTCCACCTGGGTATTTCCTTTGTGCGCAAAGCCTGTTGCCTCCTTGGTTTTCTCTCCTGTGTAAGTCCGACAATCTGGCTCTTCTGAAGAGGCTGCCCTAAAGCAGTGTCCTGAAAGATAAAGGGGGGGGGGGTTATTAAAGTATGTTGCGGTTATGCCGCACTATTGACTGAGTCACTATTGCGCCTCTGCCTATGCCCATGGTATTTTGAGTGCATAATTGTGTACGCGCGGCACGAATGCTGCTTTGAGGGGGCTTGAGCGGAGGCCAGACTGCTAGTCACGCTCTTGGCATGCCTGGTGATCCTGTTGCGGGGTGCTTCGGACTCGCTTGACGGTGTTCGAGGTTGTCGTTGCTGGATTGGTGGTTTGTCGGAGAAGGCCACATTGTACTTCTGTCGCGAGGGCTTCAGTATGTTCTTCTGTAAGGAGAGAGCGGTCCATGTTTCCATTGACTGTTATGACCCAACGAGGTCCTGGCATCTTGAGCTTGAGGTATGCATAGTGTGGTACCGCATTGAATCTAGCGAATGCAGTTCGTCCAAGCAATGCGTGGTAACTGCTACGGAGAGGGACGATATCAAAGATTAACTCTTCGCTTCGGAAGTTATCCGGAGATCCAAAGACCACTTCCAATGTTATAGAGCCCGTGCAACGGGCCTCTACTCCTGGAATGACACCTTTGAAGTGTTGGGGAACGTAGTAATTTCAAAAAATTTCCTACGCACACACAAGATCATGGTGATGGCATAGCAACGAGAGGGGAGAGTGTTCGTCCACGTACCCTCGTAGACCGTAAGCGAAAGCGTTATGACAACGCGGTTGATGTAGTCGTACGTCTTCACGATCCGACCGATCCAAGTACCGAATGTACGGCACCTCTGAGTTCAGCACACGTTCAGCTCGATGACGATCCCCGGACTTCGATCCAGCAGGGTGTCGGGGATGAGTTCCGTCAGCACGAGGCGTGGTGACGATGATGATGTTCTACCGACACAGGGCTTCGCCTAAGCACCGCTACGATATGACCGAGGTCGAATATGGTGGAGGGGGGCACCGCACACGACTAAGGAACGATCACGAAGATCAACTTGTGTGTCATGGGGTGTCCCCTGCCCCCGTATATAAAGGAGCAAGGGAGGAGGAGGCCGGCCCTAGGAGGAGGGCGCGCCAAGGGGAGTCCTACTCCCACCGGGAGTAGGATTCCTTCTTTCCTAGTCCAACTAGGAGAAGGGGGGAAAGAAGGGAAGTGGAGAAGGAAGGAAGAGGGGGGCCGCGCCCCAAACCCTTTGTCCAATTCGGACTGGGCTTGGGAGGGGCGCGCGCCACCTCCTGGCTCCTTCCCACTAAGGCCCATTAAGGCCCAATACTCTTCCCCGTATTCCCGTAACTCCCCGGTACTCCGAAAAATACCCGAATCACTCGGAACCTTTTTGAACTCCGAATATAGTCATCCAATATATCGATCTTTATGTATCGACCATTTTGAGACTCCTCGTCATGTCCCCGATCTCATCCGGGACTCCGGACTCGTTCGGTACATCAAAACTCATAAACTCATAATAAAACTGTCATCGAAACCTTAAGCGTGCGGACCCTACGGGTTCGAGAACTATGTAGACATGACCGAAACACGTTTCCGGTCAATAACCAATAGAGGGACCTGGATGCCCGTATTGGCTCCCACATATTCTACGAAGATCTTTATCGGTCAAACCGCATAACAATATACGTTGTTCCCTTTGTCATCGGTATGTTACTTGCCCGAGATTCGATCGTCGGTATCTCAATACCTAGTTCAATCTCGTTACTGGCAAGTCTCTTTACTCGTTCCGTAATACATCATCCCGCAACTAACTCATTAGTTACAATGCTTGCAAGGCATAAGTGATGTGCATTACCGAGTGGGCCCAGAGATACCTCTCCGCAATCGAAGTGACAAAACCTAATCTCGAAATACGCCAACCCAACATGTACCTTTGGAGACACCTGTAGTACTCCTTTATAATCAGCCAGTTACGTTGTGACGTTTGGTAGCACCCAAAGTGTTCCTCCGGTAAACGGGAGTTGCATAATCTCATAGTTACAGGAACATGTATAAGTCATGAAGAAAGCAATAGCAATATACTAAACGATCAAGTGCTAGGCTAACGGAATGGGTCATGTCAATCACATCATTCTCCTAATGATGTGATCCCGTTAATCAAATGACAACTCTTTTATCCATGGCTAGGAAACATAACCATCTTTGATAAACGAGCTAGTCAAGTAGAGGCATACTAGTGACACTATGTTTTGTCTATGTATTCACACATGTATTATGTTTCCGGTTAATACAATTCTAGCATGAATAATAAACATTTATCATGATATAAGGAAATAAATAATAACTTTATTATTGCCTCTAGGGCATATTTCCTTCATGAAGGTGGTTTTGGTGGGCTTTATCCTTGAAGGGTCGATGCCGATTTTGCGCACTGTGTCCTGATAAAGCAGGTTCAGGTTGCTGCCACCATCCATAAGGACTCGCGTGAGGTGGAATCCGTCGATGATTGGGTCTAGGACCAATGCGGCTGAACCACCATGATGGATGCCGGAGGGGTGATCCCTACGATCAAAGGTGATCGGGTAGGCTGACCATGGGTTGAATTTTGGGGCGACTGGCTCCATCGCATAGACGTCCCGTAGTGCTCACTTCCGTTTCCGTTTGGGAATGTGGGTTGCGTAGATCATGTTGACCGTTTTCACCTGGGGAGGAAATTTCTTCTGTCCCCTCGTGTTCGGACGCCGGGGCTCCTCGTCATCGTCGCTGTGCAGCCCCTTATCCTTGTTTTTGGTGTTTATTTTACCAGCATGTTTGAACACCCAGCAGTATCTATTAGTGTTGTTTGCTGGCTTGTCCGGGGTGCCATGAATTTGGCACGAGCGTTAAAGTATGCGGTCCAGACTGGACGGTCCCTGATTGTTTCTTTTGAACGGCTTTTTTCGCTGACCGGATTTAGATCCGCTGAATCCGGCGTTGACTGCCGTGTCTTCAGTGTTGTCGCCGTTGTTCCGTCGCTTATGTCTGTTGCGCCGTGGCTTGCCGTTATTGTCGCGGACATCCGAGGTGCCGGAATGTGGCGTGTGCTACTGCGAGCTAACCAGCTGTCCTCGCCTGCGCAAAAGCCGGTCATCAGTGTCGTGAGGGCCGCCATGGGCTTGGGTTTTTCCTGGCCGGAGTGTCGGGCGAGCCACTCGTCACGGATATTATGCTTAAAGGCCGCCAGGGCTTCGGCGTCCGGACAGTCGACTATTTGGTTCTTTTTAGTTAGGAACCGAGTCCAGAATTTCCTGGCTGACTCTCCGGGTTGTTGAGTAATGTGGCTCAAGTCATCGGCGTCCGGCGGTTGCACGTATGTGCCCTGGAAGTTGTCGAGGAACGCGTCTTCCAGGTTTTCCCAACTGCCAATGGAATTTGCTGGCAGGCTGTTTAGCCAGTGTCGGGCAGGTCCTTTGAGCTTAAGGGGAAGATATTTGATGGCGTGTAGATCGTCTTCGTGGGCCATGTGAATGTGGAGAAGGAAATCTTCGATCCATACTGTAGGGTCTGTTGTTCCATCATATGATTCAATGTTTACGGGTTTGAACCCTTCTGAGAATTCATGATCCATCACTTCGTCAGTGAAGCAGAGGGGGTGTGTAGCGCCTCTATGTCGGGTTATGTGGCTACGCAGTTCAAATGAGTCTGGGTGGCTGTATTCGGCCTGGCCGGACTTGTTCAAAGTGTATCCGGCGTGACGATCATCGTCGCATGTTGGGGCGTACCCCCGCGACCCATAGATCGATCTTGGCTGTCTTGCTTTGTTTTCCAGTATATCTTGCAGGTCTTGCCTATTGCCCCGGGCCGTAGTGTATTGGCGCGGGGGTGCGGGCTGGTATTCGGGTTGATATGTCGTTTTATCCCGGCCACAAGGTGGCCGGTCAGCCGTGTGGCGCTCGAGTCCATATTCCTCAACTGCCAGGACTTTAGTCCATCTGTCTGTGAGCAGGTCTTGATCAGCTTGGAGCTGCTGCTGCTTCTTTTTCAGGCTCCTCGCAGTGTCCATGAGTCGGCGCTTAAAGCGCTCCTGCTCCACGGGGTCCTCAGGCACGTCGAACTCGTCGTTGCCGAGGCTAATCTCGTCTTCGGAGGGGGCATGTAGTTGTCCTCCTCCGGATATCCGTCCGTCGCCTGTTCGTCTGGGCTGACCTGCCCGTCTTCCTGCTCGGCCTGCTTGAAGGCAGGCTGATCAAGGTTGTATTCGTCTTCGGCACCATCCGGATTGTTTTCGTCTCCTGTGCCGGTATTGCTGTGGCGGGGCTTGGAGCGGCGCCGATGACGCCCATGCTTTGCTTTCTTCCCTGAGGGTTATCCTCCGTTGCCTCATCGCCATTGGTTTCCTTCGAAGTGTCCACCATATATATATCATATGTGGAGGTGGCTGTCCACCGCCCCGTGAGCGGTGGTTCCTGTTCTTCTCCTGCATCGTCGTCCATACCGTCGATGTCTTCGGAGTCGAAGTCAAGCACGTCGGTTAAATCATCGACCGTGGCAATGAAGTGGGTGGTGGGTGGGAAGTGAATTCCTTCGTCGCCTGCTTCCCACTCGAGCCAGACATAGTTCGGTCAAGAGTCTCCTGACAAAGAGAGAGATTTTAACGAATTCAGCACATCGCCAAAGGGCGAGTGCTGGAAGATATCCGCAGGGGTGAACTCCATTACCGGAGCCCAACCAGGTTCGGCGGGCTCGGGAGCGCGCGGACTGGAACCTACAGCCGGATACGAGTCCGGGGGTTCGGTGTCACAGGCTTCTTTGAGGGTGAGGCATGTGTTCGGCTCTACCGCCGATGAGTGTGCGGCATGTGGGGCGAGGTCCATCCACCCGTCCTTGGGCAACGCAATCTGCTCCGGATTTAGGTCCGGGGCTCCTGTAGGGGCAATATCCCGAGCATTGTCCGACAGTAGGTCTAAGCCATGCTCATCGTGATTGTCCGGCGCTCCTGGCGCAGGCCCGAACCCGTTGAAGATCAAGTCTCCGCGGATATCGGCTGTGTAGTTCAGGTTTCCGAATTTGACCTGGTGACCAGGGGCGTAGCTGTCGATCTACTCCGGATGGCCAAGCGAATTGGCCCGCAGTGCGAAGCCGCCGAATACGAAGATCTGTCCTGTGAGAAAAGTCTCACCCTTGACCGTGTTGTTGACGATTGAAGGAGCCATCAAGCCTTGGAGCGACGACACAGAGGAACTCTCAATGAAAGAACCAATATCGGTGTCAAAACCGGCGGATCTCGGGTAGGGGGTCTCGATCTGTGCGTCTTAGGCTAATGGTAACAGGAGGCACGGACACAATGTTTACCCAGGTTCGAGCCCTCTCGATGGAGGAAAAACCCTATTTCCTGCTTGATTGATATTGATGATGTGGGTATTACAAGAGTTGATCGACCACGAGATCGTAGAGGCTAAACCCTAGAAGCTAGCCTATAATGATTATGATTGTCTTCCACGCAAAGAAGGAAATATAATATCCGGATCGCCAAGCTTGTCTTCCACGCAAAGGAGAGTCCCATCCGGACACGGGACGGGGTCTTGAGTCTTGTATCTTCACGCTCAATAGTCCGGACAAAGTATATAATCCGACTGTCCGGATACTCCCTAATCCAGAACTCCCTCAAGCATCTCTACGGAGTCGTCGGGTCATCATCGTGGACAAGCCACCACAATGAGACGAAACCGTGCAAGATAAACGTGGACTTCAAGGCGACTCCTTCAGGAAAACAATAAAGCCAGTGCAATGAGACGAGGCTGTGTGTATATACAGACATGCGCGGTGGGTTTCTGGATTGGAGCGGGTTTAGGACCGGCTTCAGTTTTAAAAAATAAAATAAAAATTTGACCAGCTTCAGAGTTGCAACTTGCAGACGGTGGATCGAGTCGGGCTTGGATTCCTTTTCATTTTCAGTTCCGATTCCGACCGAGGCTCGGCTGTTGAGCACTAGTACATGTGACAATCGGGTGGCACATCTTCCCTGCTTCCATCTATATATGCAAGTACCTACGGTGGACTAGACGTAGACGATCGATAGCGTTACAGAGAGGCAGGGCCGGGCACAGCTAGGGATTCTACGCTGCGCTATCTCTCAGCCCTCCAGAGGACGCTCGCTCGCTCGCTCGATCTTTGGATCATCATCAATGGGATCGGCACTGTTGTCGATGGTGCGGATGTTGACGCGGAAGCAGGACGGCATCCCGCCGGCTTTCGTGCACGACCTGCACCGCGAGGACCAAACGCTCCAGGAGCGCTCCATGTGCGGCTGCGGCAGCCAATCGCCGGAGCACGGGACGACGGGTCAGCGCACCGAAGAGTACGTTCTCCTTGCTTGCTTAGAGCATCTCCAACAGCCGCGCTAAACTAGCGCCGCCGTAAAATAGGCCTTTTTAGCGCGCGCAAAACGCGTCAGGGCGCTCCAGCGGGCGCGCAAAAACGGCGCGCGCTAAAATGGGTTGGACGCGCGGCCAAAAACACTTACCCGCGCGGCGTATTTCGGGCGCCCACTACAGCGCGCGGCACACTCGAGCGCTCGCGCCCGCTCTTCCTCTCGCGCTTCCACCCCCGACCGGCCGCGCCGCCGCTGCCGCCCGCGCACCCCGGCGACCGTCTCAGGCTTCCCCGGCCTATCCCCGCGCGCCCGCGCTTCCGCCCATCCCCTCCTAGTACCACCGGCGCCCGCGCGCCTCCGTCGTCCGAGGAACAGCGCCCGAGCGCTCGCTGCCGCGCCGCGCCCGCAAGGTGTTTGACAAAACGCCTACAAGGCATGTATTGCTCAAACTTCATGAATTTGGTGCATGTTTTGAATTGTAGTTTTTATAGTATAGTATTGAACATTGTAGATGAGTTCGTCGTATAATTCTTCCGAAGAAGAATTTGATATGGAAGAGGAGGAGGATCTCAATGATCATAGCTATGCATATCAATAAAAAACCGAAGCACGGTGGTTCTGTTATGGGTCGGGAGAAAATTTGGAGAGATAGGATTGATGCCCATAACAGATTGATGAAGAACTATTTCTAGCAAAGGAGGAATGCCGCCGGAGAGCTCGAGCATAGCACTTTTCTGAAGGTGACAGCCGCTTTGCGTATGTTGGCATACGGTATCCCGGCTGATCTAGTTGATGATCATTTGGCTATGAGTGAGAGCCAAGCCATCATGTGTGTCAAGCGCTTTGCAGTGGGAATTGTGCAAGTGTTTGGCGAGGAGTATTTGAGATCTCCCACTGCTGAAGACGCCGCAAGGCTATTGGCGATGAACAAAACGCGCGGCTTTCCTGGCATGCTTGGCTCAATAGATTGCATGCATTGGAGTTTGTGCGGCGCGCGCGCGTTGTATTTTTGCGCCTTGCTGGAGCGGCGCGCGCGCGCTGCATTATAGCGCCGCTGCTGGAGCCAGCGCAGGCGGGCGCGCAAAACCAACCGCAGCGCGCGCTAACAGGTTTTTTGCGCGCGGCGCTTTAGCGCGGCTGTTGGAGATGCTCTTAGCCCATGTATGTAACTATGTGTCCGTCTTTTTCGTGTCGACTAACCCATTGCTAATGGTGATGTCTGGATCGATTTCGCAGGGAGCGCGACGCCTCCATCATCTGCCACGTCCACCACGCCCTCCGCCACTACAACGCCACCAACCCGGGCTTGGAGTTCGTCCCCGTCAAGCCTCTCATGACCGCGTACGTGGGCTTCCAAAGCCACATCTGGGTCCACGTTAGCTTCGTCGCTCGCAGGAAGAAGATCGCCAGCAGCAAACGGAGGCGCAACCAGGCCAACGACACGGACAAGACCTTCTTCGCCGAGCTGCGCTACAGCCACCACCACTCCGGCGCGCCGGCCGTCGAAACATGCGCCATTATCGGTAAGCAGCGACCACCACACCTGAACCGCCATGAGAAAGCATCCATCATATGCATAACCTTTTCTGGTACACTTGCATATGGTTTCCCTTCAGATTTACCACGGTGACCACTAGTCCTAACTTGTGCTTTTTTCTTTCTTTTGTTCTCTATCCACAGAGAAGTCGTCGCGCAAAAGTCACCTGAAGACCGCGTGTGCATTTTGCCCCGAGAGCTTTCAGATTTTGCACCCACTTGACGGGAGCTTCCTGTGCGGAAAGAAGAGCCAGGCAAACGAAGGGCAGGGTTTCACACATTTCATGAACCTGCTTGAGTTGCCGTTCACATGCCCCACGGCGAGTGGAGAAGGCAAGAAGGATGTGGCAGCCCCAGAGGAAGAGGAGGCGCAGGAGGAGGAGGAGAAGCATAGTAGCGCCCTGAGCTGGGCCACCCTCCCCTTTCATTTTCTCGGCAATCTTATTACAAGGGTTTTGCCGGCCTTTGATGCTAAGCGTATGGACTAGATCAGGGGCAAAGCTAGCGAGAAGTTAATGCAATGAGTTCAGGTTAAACCCAATGAAGAGGGATGTATGCTAATAGCAAGGCCATGTATCAGACTCTGAGATTTTGAAGTTGATGTATGAAACTGAACTTCCGCGACAACTTTGTATCCTAACCGTGCACTTTACTCTCTTTTTTAAAATTTAAAAGCAGCATTGGCGGAGCCTACATTTTGAAACAGGAAACAAGGAAATAGATGTTTAGGTCTTCCCAACAAGGATGATGGACTACTTAAGTTGTGAGAGAAGGCATACACCCAAGGCAATATCATTCTTGCGCGGTATATAATTTTCAGTCCTCACATGGCTGCCCAACCTTACACGCCCAGCTCGTCCTAGTGATCAAGCTCCCTGCCTTGCAACCGCATACAGTAATAGGTACCTGCAGCTTGACATTACAAAGTACAAGCATGAACATCCAACAGTTTCAGGTTGCAGCGTCACCAAATCAAAGAGCTCCTATATACGCTACTGTAAGGAGAAAAACTTACAACAATATTTATGAAACCACCTTCTTCAGAATATAGCTTCAACAATGACACACCCACCCGAATAATATTTATGAAACAACCTTTCTCCCCCCTTCCTACAAGGAGCTATGGTCTATTTTGTACTCCCTCCGTCCCAAAATAACCATACAAAGTTGTATTAAGCTTGAGACAGTTATTTTGGGATGGAGGGAGTATACAATTTACGGTTTTTCATGTATCTTGTGTTAAACGAATTTTCCTTTGCTCTTGTTTCTGTGTTAGTGATAATTCCCCTAGTGAAAGGATGATGGACTATTTAAATTTCTTTTTGCTTTCTCTTTGTGGTGTTATTTATTGGATACTAAAGAACAGATGTGGAGTGTAGGGTATCAGGATGTCATGTGCTATCGTCTGAATGCCTATTTTGCTTATTTGCATTTTTTATTTGACATGTTCATTAATTTGTACTCTAAGGTGATATATCTGCTTCGATTGTTACACAGTAATCAGGTAGCTACACATTAGTAAAATGTGTGACCCACATATGTAAGAACTCTGCTAGAAAAAGCAGATTGTTTTGTTGATTGCCTCAAACTTTATCTTCAAGAAACAAACTTACCAGAAGATTAAACGAACAAACTTGCCAGCAATGATCAATGGCAGTGTACCCAGCAATATGACGTGTACATTGGACAGTCTACTACCAAGTCATGTAGAATGTACTCCGTAAAGGAATATAAGAACGTTTAGATCACTAATGTATTTCTTTACGAAGGGAGTACTATCATAAGCCCCGAACACCAAACACCTCTGGTAACTTGTGAAGTAAAGCACAGCACAACTAAAACTACAGAACTGAACATGAGTAACTACAATAGTTTGACATTTAAATTTCGTAGAGCATGACACCGGTTGCAAGGGCCCAGAACATTTAATTTTAAATAGCAGTAGGAAGTCTCGTCCATAGAGGATTCAGAACCGGCGAAACAGTTTTCTACTGACAAAACCACTGATATGAACTAGAACTGATAGAGATTTGCCATACTAAAAGACTCGTAAAGCGTGACTACAATGGTTTGCCACCTGAGTAACTACAATGCTTTGCCACCTGAAAATTTCACAAAGGGTGACACCGGCTGCAAGGCTCCAGAACATTTAACTTGACTTTAGAGGGAACTTTGCTCTCAATGTATGTTCTCACAGCCAAGATTGATTTATGTGCCTCCCTTATAAATGCAGTTTGCATTGGAAAGCATTTGCTGCCCAGTATATTACCAGAACACCGGTAATTTACAGGACTAGCGTCCAATGTAAGGCGCCTAAGTGATGCTGCATTCTGAAGAATATGACGTGTTAGCTCAAGCATGCTCTTTTGGGGGCAGAAACCGGTGATCTTCACACTCTTGAGGATGCCATGGCGGTGTTCTGGAATTCGCCTCAGGGATGAGGAATCTCCCTCAAACGAGTCATAGTTGAACTGCCTACCTACCTGAAGATAAAAGGCCAAGATATTGAAATTGATCATTCAAACATGGTTATTAGATAATCTTTGAAAGATGAACAGTGTATTTTGTTAGGAAAGGGTGAACAGGACTTACATATAAGCGAAAAGTCTCCAGGGAAGGAGAAGCATCAAAAAAAGAAACAAACGATAAATAATCGTAGTCCCGGTGGAAATTGCTTCCAAAAATATTAATACACAAGACCTTGAGGTGGACGAATTTGCTAGATGCCATTGGTGCATTGGCTATCTGCATAAATATGTGTCAGGTTAATTATTCGAAGATATGGGTATTTTTATAATGAAATTCACCAACTTCAGAGTAAGAGGATACCTCATGAGTGGAATTTATGGTAAGTTTCTCAAGGTTGGGCACACAGGAAGGAAGGGTGTCAATAGCATAACTGATGGAACAGCTATGGTCCAACTTCAGGTTCTTCACGTTCAGGGAATCTCCAAGTGAGATTTGCACTTGATTACCTGTAAACCAAAATCTGGAGAGATTTGGAGCTTTATTCTGTACCACTTCAAGGCTCGAGCATGCAAGCACCTCCAAGAAACTGAAACGCTGCAGCAGGCAAGGTATCTCGAGGTGAATTATATCATGACAGAATACAAGCTTCAACTGTTCCAGAGCGAAGGAATTGGAGAGAAGGCACCCTAACTCATCCCCTGTAATATACACATTATGCAGATCAAGCGTTTTCAAGCTTCTCAAACCAAGTTGACACGTGGGACGTAATACACAATTGGCAAGGCGGATATTCTGAATCGAGTCTCGGCACCTGTCAGATAGAAGTGTGCATGGGAAGCTAAACGTTGCCTTTTTGTTTCTTTTTTGCAAACCAAACATTTCCTCTTTCCGCCATACTAAAAGGTTGAGTTCTTGAATCATTGGTGTAACAGCAATCTGAAGCTAACTATTGAGATGATGATATGGTTCTGCATTACAGGGAACAAAGTATTCAAGCCTGAATTTCTTCACGCCAGGGCCTGAGTGTTTCATTAGAGCACGGTCAATTTTGTTGTTGTGGTCTCTAATAATATCCGGTCCCACAGTTTTTAGATTTCTTTTCCAGCACATCGTTTCATTCGTGAAGGTGAGATTGGGATGGGATCTCCAGGAGCGCATAAAGAAGTGAGAAACACACGCGGTACGGGCAGCATCTTGCATTGGCAGTAGGGAATGTATATGATGCCAGATGTCCTGCGTGCACAAGTAGAAAAGTTCATCATGAGAATTGCAGAGGCAAAAGTACCAAGTGCCCTGTACAAGACTTCCTTTGTACATGTTGATTTTAGGCATTAGCAAGATGCAGCCAAGGTTTGGAACAAGTTGCAAAATGTTCTTGTAAGCATAAACAAGAGGAAAAACGATGAGAAGTAGTACGAGTTCATGGCAAAATAAAACAAATGACACAGCTCGCACGGCAAAGAGTACTAGGAAGTCTATTCTGCTATTGCACTTCGAGGGCCTGGATGATGATTTTTATAGTTTGGGGACCTATGTGACACCCCTGAGAGGACTATAGGATATTGCAGCAACTGAAGAATAAATTGCTAAGTCCTGTTATGCTGGTATTGTGCTTGGAACAATAGTTTCCCACTGCCGCAACTGAGGGACGTACCTCTGGAAGGTCTGGCAATGAACATCTTATCCTTTTGCTGCCTTGAGAATCATCATCCCGTCGGCGGGGTGAGCTTTCTCTTGTAGTTAATGCAGCAATAGCTCCACCGTCTGCAACACATCAGTGTTACGCACTAATCATTAGTAGGAACCAACGAGTTCAGAAGCAGACTCAGACTGAGGTGTGATGTGTTAGGGAAACGATGCGATTGCCCTCAAGTCTCGTCGGTTTTCCTTCAAATCTAATCTAACACAATCGGATCCCATCAGCGGATGGATTGGAGCAGATACGCCGAAGGAGCTTAGAGGCGGTCTTACCATGGGCTTGGATCTGGCAACTGTCCCGCTCCCGCTCCATGGAGAAGCTCCTCTTTCTCACTCGATCTGTATTTGGTGGCGCCGCAGGCCAGGGCTAACTGCTGCGGCGGCGGAGACGAATCACGGTAGTAATAAACCAACCAACGTGAAGGCTTTTAAGACCCGAAAACGCTTCGCTCCCGTCAGGATGTGAGTTTTTTTTATTAGGGTATAAACCTGCTTTACTTTATATTGCTCTCAATCAAACAAATAACAGGGATAACGGAAGAGTCATTACTTCCTCCTCCTATAAAGGATGTACCCGTCTTCTGGAAGGCTCATAGTACTGTTCGATTTGTCCAGACGGCGCGCACACGGACAACTCGCCTCGTGGGTCCACGACGGGTGGACCGCGGTTGCGTCAGGGGCCACACGTGTGGTGTTTTGGTGTCCCCGCGCGTCCGGGGCCACGGTCAGCGATGCTCGCCCCTAGTCGGGTGGAGTCGCTAGCGCCAGCCAGCTGCCTCCTGGGAGGCTCTGTTGGCGAGAGTGCTCTCTGTGTCGTCCATTGAGCGATGGCCTCCCGCGGCTGGTGCGCTCCCCGCCTCCGCTCGGTGCACCCGGCTGGGATCCCTCTAGTGTCCATTATTTAAGTCGAAGGATCTGAGAAGGGAATTAGAAAGGAAAACGGCAACTCGGTAATTAATATTATTTTCTCTTTCAGTGTTTAGTATTAAGGCTCTTCTCTTCCGGCCTCGGACCTCTCTTTCATAAAGACATTTTTCATTTCAAAACAAAAAAAAGCATTTTTTTTTACTAAACATCATCAGAGGCAGGGTGCTACTACTATTTCACTAACAAGAAGAGAGTTGGCCTGTTATAAGGAAAACTACGCCGAAAACCATACAACGGCATTGAACATATAAATCCTCCTAGGCAACCCGCCGTTCTGGAGGCCTTGCGCGCGCTGAGCCTCGTCGTCCGTTCGATTTTTTTACTGTTCATCGATTTTGTCTGCTGGCGTTTGGTCAACCGTTGGTCTTTCTGTACATCAGCAGCAGCTTCATATGTCAGTGACGGGTGGGACTCGTTGGCTGTGGGGTCGAGAGAATTAGGTGGTTTTGCTTCGATTTTGCGTGGGTGAGGGAATTTTACTGCAGTGGGGACGACGAGAACGTGGGGTGAAACCCTATCAGCCAATCCCTCGTGCTCCTCGAGCCCTGCGTCCATCCTCCTCCCCCGCTCTCCACTCCCCACCCTCCCCCGCGCAGCCGCCGCCTCTCCCCTGCCCTTCTCATCTCGAGCCCTTACCAGCCGCCGGAGGAGCCCCCATCCCAGCCCCGCGTGGGAGTTCAGAGGCAGGGGGGTGTGGATCGATGATGGTGCAGCAAAGAAGAGGATGGGAGATCGAGGAGGGAGCGAGCCGTTGCAGAGGAGATGGGAGAAGGGGGTGCGCGGTGGTGAGGCATCGGCACTAAAGAAGCAGGTCCGTGGTGTGCGGTGAAGCGAGATAGGTGGCCCCGGCCGGCGCTCGCAGGTACCTCATGCAGGATGAGGCCGCAGCTCAAGTCTTCTCCCCGCGGTGGTCCACGGCGCTATCACTGTAGTCCTCAGCAGGAGGAGCGCGGGACGCAGAGGCGGCCGGCTCCGTCCTGCTCTTGTGCCCCCGTACCTCTGCCTTTCTTGTCCGCGGCGCCCCAGGCTAGCAGGTGGACGGCGCGGAGAGTTCTCGTCACAAGACGCAGGAGGATGGTTCTCGCCGACACCGCACTCTGCTCCTCTCGCCTCTGCCGCGCTCTGCTCCGGCCCGTCCCCGCCGCGCTCTACTCCGGCTTGTCGTCACCGCGCTCTGCTCCGGCTTGCCACCGAAAAGGTTGTGCTTTCGGTCCAAGGAGCCGATGGGTCACCGGATCCGTCGGCCATCCCATGGACTTCGCCTGGAACGCGGGCTGGGAGGCGGCGGCGCCAGCCTGCAACGCCAACCCCGACCCCGACCAACCCGCCACCGTAGGAGGTGGAGGCGGAGTCCATGATGCTGGTCTCCGAGCCGCGCGTCGCCGTCTCCTGGCTGAGGCGAGCTGACTGCCACGCAGGTCATGCTCTCTGCCATGTCAAGTTACGGTCCTTCGCTGGTCTTGCCGTGGATTAGGCTGTTGTGGTCCGTGAGTTGACAGGTGGATTCATAAGGTCGGATTGATAAGAATCTGGATAGGAATCCTTGAGTTGGCTCAGATTGATAAGCACTAGGAATCGTGCAGCCCCCAAATCCTTGAGTTGGTTCAGAGTTAGCCTTGGCTGCTCCCCTGCTTGACTGAAGTTTTTGTTCCCTGCTAAAAAGCCTTCATTTTTGTTCCCTCCGATTCAGGTTCATTTTTGTGTACTGCTCCCTGCTAAGAAACCTTCATCTTATAATGCTTTCGTTAGCTCTGTCTGAACATTTTCTTATTACCCTTTTAGTGCCTGCTCTCATGAAGATGAATATGTCTTGTTCGTCAATGCCGGTGGGTATATCTGAAAAAACTGCAAAGGAAGCAGAAGACAATGTGCTCTCGAGAGAGATGGTAAGCAGTGCCATCAATCTTGACAATTAATTTGCTAGAATTATCACAAGACTTGTCAAACAAAACTGAAAATTTTGACTGCATCGGGTAAGATTGACTGAAGAAAGCAACTAGAACTTCAGAGAATATATTGTTGTTTATATAAACTGAATACTGGTGTACTGTCAATATTCAGTAGCAGAAATTAAACTTCTGAGTATATTGTACTGTCAATATTCAAAAGTAGAAATTCAGTGTTGTACCACTAAAACTGTGATGGTTCCTCTTTGATGTGCAATGTTAACATCAAATTATCCAATGTTCCATATTTCAGCACAATATTCAATACTCTTATGTCCCGCACAATGCACCGCACAAGGTCCCTGCTCCCTTCCCTGCTGCAGGTAGCACCCTCCCTTTTGTTCAGTTTCAGTATGCAAGCGAACATGTGCAGTTCATGTGCACTGATTCTCAAAACTGAAGCATTTACATGGCCATGTTGGTTTCTTCAGTGAGGAGACGAGAGAGGAGATAGCTGGATCTGGAAATGGAGGTCAGCACCACCTACAGGACAAGAGCGCCGCTCCTCTCCAACTCTTCAAGGTCTCTCATGCTCTGCTCTTGCTCTAGCTGAATTAGAAGGTTAGGTGTGACAAAAAAACTGAAACTTTATATCCTAATATCCTTCCATTTTTGCAAAATCAAATTTGTGTCATCAATGATCATACACTTGTTTCAAATAATCATACGCTTATCAATTTTCACGGACAGGTTAATGGTGTATACCTGCTTCTTTGCTGCCATGTAAAGACTCTGTTATCTCTTGAATTTATCCACTGCCAACTTTATCCTGCAGTCATGGATAAAGTTTGCATTAGTCTTTGCCAGCCAGGTTCGCAAAACTACAAGTTCCAGTCCTTTTATTCTTCCTTGGTCATAATGTTAATTTTTCTGCCATATGTTAAATTTTTTGTCATATGTAGGCCATCAGATAACTTGTGTTTGTTCATCTAGCTGCAAAAGAAACTTATGACTTATGTCGTCAGGAAAAAAAATAGTAGACCAGTTTACAGTTGAAAGGACCAGGCACTACCATTTGTTTGCTGTGTTATTCTCTCAATGAATCTTAATTATTTCTGATATGTTTCAGTTATTTTATTACAACAAATGACAAGACTAATCTGTCATTCACAAAGTTTTTGCAGCTAGCATTAAAAGTTGGTGTGTTTTATGACAGAGTGACAAATATGACTATTTGGGGAAACCATTCAACAACTCAAGTGAAGATATGATTAGAAACATGGCTACTCTGTTGGTAGTGCTTTGGAGTACTGATTTGATGATTTCCACTTGAGTAGGTTCCTAATTTCTTGAATGCCAAAATTAACAGGAGGCCAGTAAAAGAAGTCATCAAAGATACAGAGTGGCTAGAAGAGGATTTTCCTATAACTGTTCAAAAGGTACACAATTCCTGATTGATTGGGACAACTAAGAGAATATTGTGTACTGATTGATTGATTGATTTCTTGAATATTTTGTATTGGCTTGAGGTCATGCAGCTGCTCTCGTTGCTTACGCAGGTACACGGAGAAGGTGGTGGTGCCGCCGAGGCTGTTGCTCCCGGTGTCAGAGAGGGTGTCGCTGAACGATGCCGCCGGCTGGCCTGAGGTGGCCTGCACGTCTTCATGACTATACATCTCCCCAGGTGAATCCCTTCCCTTTAAGAAAATCTCTCTAGCTAATTTTTTTATTAGGATTGCAGAACGTGAATCTTCCTTAGTCATCCCCAAATTGGCATACTCTGACTAACTGAAAAACAACAAAGTATTTAATGGTGCTACTCGAATGGAGTATGAAATGATTTAGTAATCACTTGTATGCAAAAGGAGGTGCACAATTTGGTGTTGTAAGAATTGAACTGGAACGGAATTTTCATGCCTATGTTTTTTTCCATGCCGACCTATCTCCAGTCGTATGCAGATCCACAGTGGATCAAACGGAATTGGCACATTTGCTATACAGATTGCCAAGCGCCTTGGAATCAAGGTTTTTGTCACTGCAGGTTTATTGGTTTAGATAGATACATTATATATGGTACAAAGATGTTTTCCGGAAGCAACTCTGTTATGCCGCTCAGAAAGCCAAAGAGAAACTATCCGCTTGCGACGTTTAAGGTGTGGATATATGCAGAAACTACAAAACCTTTGTAGCACGTATCGAAGAAGAAACTAATGGAAATGGTATTATCCTGCCATCCTCTTGTGACGCTTGATGCCCTGATGCAAAAGTAAAATAAAATTATTTGGCTTTACCAAGTTTTTCTGTCAATTTCATATACATTCTAACTGTAATATGTGGAATATCTCTACCAGACCTTGATTTCATTCTGGACAAAGTAGGCAGATCTTATCTCCAAGGCAATCTGGATAGCTTAGCAGTAATTGATGGTAGACTTTTCATCGTTGGTTTCATGTGAGGCACTGTAATTGAAGTGAACCTGCAGGCGATGCTTGCCCGAAGACCGACTGTACAAGGTTGTATCGATCTATCTATATACAACCATGCCTCTTTCAGTTTTATGTGTTTTTTTCCTGATAACACATCTTACTCTCTGAACACAATGCTCATAGGACTGTTGATGCTTTTTTGCTGTTAGAATTTCATGCTTTGTTTTTCGGCAACTGATTATGCAGTGCTATGATGTAGCTTTGTGTCTTCTAAATTATTTTTTACTCTCAGATAATTTATTAGACAACGGAACTTTTGTGTAGATCTGTGTGAAGCCAGATCCAGAATGAGTCGATAGAGTTGGGAGTAGCGATACAACATCTGGGGGCTATGCTTTTTGAGCTTGGACGGACAATGATGACGCTTAGAATGGGGCCATCTCCTGTGCATTTTTCTACTATGTCACTATCACACAAGTGATTCACAAGGTTTAAGTATTCTGATAGCTTTTTTTATTTTGTAGGCTAATGCTTTTGTAAATGTTGGGCATGTTGTTTATACAAACCCCACTGGACCAAGTCCAATCATGGTTCAGGCTACCTGTATAGCTTTGCTTTCCTATCATGAACTGCTGACAACTTTGTTTTGGGCTATCATGCTAGCATGCACCGTAACATATATCACTATGTATTAACATGCTAGCTAAGTATCTATTTCTTTATACTTTAAGGATCTTATTATCAGTCCTTCAACAAATTTTACGTGCATGATTTGGATGCTTGGTTTGCTGTCGCCCTTTGCACCATCGGCGCAACGGGTGGTTAGCTGCTTTTTTATGTGTGAGAATGTTAGGAATGTTTCTATATGTGCCCATATTTATTTGGTGTGCCTGCTATGTTTCACTTTCACTGTTCTTTGTTGAATAAATTGAGAAATTCTTGATTCTTTTTATGTTATTTCTTTACATGAAGGATCTTAAAATCTAATGTGTTATTCTTGCTGGCTTAGTTTAAACAAATGCATTTTAGATCACCTACTTCTCAGTTCATGATTTTTGATTCGGTGTGTTGCGGCTGATTACCGGAACACACTCATAATTTACTAAAAGAATTTTTTTAGTTGTTTTTGCATATGCCTCTTGGTATTTACTAGGTCACCTTCGAGATTAGTTAACTAACATACATATCCTATCTACGCTTTTCACATCCATATAATGATGCCATGTTTTTCCTTTTGAGTAGATGATTCTTTATTTATTAACATATACACCAATATGTTGTTTCCATTGATCTCATAGTACTTTTTGTGTGTTTCTTTATCTTGGGCTGAAAACTTATTGTCAGTTGAAGCTATTTTTGAAGTCATGTATACTATGGAAGTTGTGTAAAAGAACATTTACTGAAATGTTATGTAAAACCTATGTCTCAAAGCTAAGCTTCGGTAAATTGTAATATTTATAGATATATTTGGGAGTTTCATTAGATTAATCTGGACTTTCAAACTAATCCATTTAATTATTTGAGAGCACCAGCAACACAATTTTTTTAAAAAGAAACATGCCCACCAAACGAAGGGCATGTCTATGTTGTCCATGTATGCAAATCTCTAGGAAGGAGAAACCCTCAAGAACTGCTAGGAAGGAGAAAGCCCTCCACGTCTCCAAGCCTGACTATGCCTCCGTACGTTCCCTCTTTCGATCTGTCTCTCCCCTTCCGGTCCGTTCCATTCCCCCCTTACAGCGCCCGTGTTCGTGTCTCCTGGCCTAACATATGTGCGTGTCTGGTTCTTCTGCAGCTCGCGGCGAGGATTGTTGTGTCCAACCTGCCGCCAAGTGGAAATAGTCTGTGTGGCGCTCGTAATTAGAGAGCATTATGCTAGAAAGGTACAGAAAAGAATAGGGAAACTTCTGTCATTTTCTTTGGTCTCGGAAAAATAAATGGTGATATGGACTGATACATTGCTAAATTACATGATACAAACTCACTTCTCTTTTTTGATTTTTGGTTTACTTCGTTGTGCTACAATGGCTCTCCTAGGAATGTTCTTCCATGCTTTGATGTGCACAATCCAGAAAGTGCATGCATCCAGAAACCAAATAGGATTTTTTATGTGTTATCTTCTCATAAATCTTGTGCTCGTCCAATAAGAATAAGGTTTGGTGGTATTGCTTTTGTCTGTCACCCGGTAGATTTCAGACTTCAAGCTAGCTGCAGTTATTTCAGGTTATATGTGCAAATCCTTGGTGTGACATGATTGGTAACTGACCATGAATACCTTGCAATCTGATATGTCTAATTCTTGATTTATGTGATACCATGGTCTAAAAATTGGTCCTAAAGATACATGATGTTTTTATACAAAGTTGAGACAGTTATTTTTGAATGGAGGGAGTATTAGATTATTTTGTTCCTTTTTAATTTGGTTCTAAAGATATAGTTTCAGAGTGATCATTTTGCATCAGTCAAGCTTGCCGTTGTTACAAATAATTGTTCTGTTGTCCTCAATTCACTTTCTCGGTTTTTTAATGCTACAAGCGTTATTGTTCCTGTTTTTTTAGTTATTGATCATGCCATTTTTCTTTCTGCCTTTGTAGCTGAAAGATTAGTGAGACTGACTAAATTCTGAACATGTTCCATGTGAGAGAACTAGCATGTTGATTTCATCTTGAAATAATCATAGCTGGGGGACGAGGTTTGTAACTGAGGGTCATGTGCAGAGCTGGAGGAAGAAGTTGCGAGGCTTGGAACTCTCCTTGTGAAGGGCTCAGGGACAAGAGTGAGGACTATGCCTCTTTAGTTGTAATTGTGATACTCCTGTGCAAGTAAACACTCATGTGATACTCCTTATGCTAAAATGTTGGTTGTTCGTACAGAGGTGGTGACATTATTTGGTTCTCTGGTATTGATTTCATGATTTGTGGTTAATATATGACGTAATACAATCCACATTGCATTATATTTTCAGTTACATCTCCTACCTACTCACTACTAACATTCTTTCTAATTCGGTTCTTGCGCCATTGGCGCAACCGGGTCATCTAGTTGTTGATTAAAGGACAACAAAGCAAAAACCACAATGACGAGTATAGAAAACTTCTAACCAAAAACGCCTCCAAGAAGTAAATGACATCCACCGGCGTCAACATCATCGCCACCGACCCCATTGAGGACAAAATTTTCCCCCAGAGCTTCGCACACCAACACCACACCGGGCCCCGTGGGAGGGGTTCCGGTCACACCCACAGCCGCCGGAACCTAGTGTTGGGGAACGTAGTAATTTCAAAAAAATTCCTACGCACACGCAAGATCATGGTGATGCATAGCAACGAGAGGGGAGAGTGTTGTCCACGTACCCTCGTAGACCGAAAGCGGAATCGTTAGAACAACGCGGTTGATGTAGTCGTACGTCTTCACGGCCCGACCGATCAAGCACCGAAACTACGGCACCTCCGAGTTCTAGCACACGTTCAGCTCGATGACGATCCCCGGACTCCGATCCAGCAGAATGTCGGGGAAGAGTTCCGTCAGCACGACGGCGTGGTGACGATATTGATGTTCTACCGTCGCAGGGCTTTGCCTAAGAACCGCTACAATATTATCGAGGACTTTGGTGGAGGGGGGCACCGCACACGGCTAAGATCAATTGTTGTGTCTATGGGGTGCCCCCCTCCCCCATATATAAAGGAGTGGAGGAGAGGGGGCCGGCCAAGGGGGTGGCGCGCCCTAGGGGGGGAGTCCAACCCCAACCGACAGTAGGACTCCCCCCTTTCCTATTAGGAGTAGGAGAGGGAAGGAAGAGGGGAGAGGGAAGAAGGAAAGGGGGGGCCGGCCCCCCTCCCAATTCGGATTGGGATTGGGAGGGCACCCCCCTCCTTTGCTCCTTCTCCCTCCTTTCCACTAAGGCCCAATAAGGCCCATATACCTACCGGGGGGTTCCGATAACCTCCCGGAGCTCCGGTATAGTCCCAATCTCACCCGGAACCTTTCTGGTGTCCAAATATAGTCGTCCAATATATCGATCTTTATGTCCCGACCATTTTGAGACTCCTCGTCATGTCCGTGATCATATCCGGGACTCCGAACAACCTACGGTACATCAAAACTCATAAACTCATAATAAAACTGTCAACGAAACCTTAAGCGTGCGGACCTTACGGGTTCGAGAACTATGTAGACATGACCTAGAACTGTTTCCGGTCAATAACCAATAGCGGAATCTGGATGCTCATATTGGCTCCTACATATTCTACGAAGATCTTTATCGGTCAAACCGCATAACAACATACATTGTTCCCTTTGTCATCGGTATGTTTACTTGCCCGAGATTCGATCGTCGGTATCCAATACCTAGTTCAATCTCATTACCGGCAAGTCTCTTTACTCGTTACGTAATGCATCATTCCGTAACTAACTCATTAGCTACATTGCTTGCAAGGCTTATAGTGATGTGCATTACCGAGAGGGCCCAGAGATACCTCTCCGACAATCGGAGTGACAAAACCTAATCTTGAAATACGCCAACTCAACATGTACCTTTGGAGACACCTGTAGAGCTCCTTTATAATCACCCAGTTACGTTGTGACGTTTGGTAGCACACAAAGTGTTCCTCCGGTAAACAGGAGCTGCATAATCTCATAGTTATAGGAACTTGTATAAGTCATGAAGAAAGCAATGGCAACATACTAAACGATCAAGTGCTAAGCTAACGGAATGGGTCAAGTCAATCACATCATTCTCCTAATGATGTGATCCCGTTAATCAAATGACAACACATGTCTATGGTTAGGAAACATAACCATCTTTGATTAATGAGCTAGTCAAGTAGAGGCATACTAGTGAAATTAAGTTCGTCTATGTATTCACACATGAATCATGTTTCCGGATAATACAATTATAGCATGAATAATAAACATTTATCATGATATGAGGAAATAAATAATGACTTTATTATTGCCTCTAGGGCATATTTGCTTCAGTCTCCCACTTGCACTAGAGTCAATAATCTAGATTACACAGTAATGATTCTAACACCCATGGAGTCTTGGTGCTGATCATGTTTTGCTCGTGGAAGATGCTTAGTCAACGGGTCCGCAACATTCAGATCCGTATGTATCTTGCAAATCTCTATGTCTCCCACCTGGACTTGGTCCCGGATGGAATTGAAGCGTCTCTTGATGTGCTTGGTACTCTTGTGAAATCTGGATTCCTTTGCCAAGGCAATTGCACCAGTATTGTCACAGAAGATCTTCATTGGTCCCGATGCACTAGGTATGACACCTAGATCGGAAATGAACTCCTTCATCCAGACTCCTTCGTTTGCTGCTTCCGAAGCAGCTATGTACTCCGCTTCGCATGTAGCTCCACCATTCAATATAAACACGTATCCGGTTTGCGATTTAGAATCGTCCGGATCAGTGTCAAAGCTTGCTTCGACATAACCATTTACGACTAGATCTTTGTCACCTCCATAAACGAGAAACATATCCTTAGTCCTTTTCAGGTATTTCAGGATATTCTTGACCGTTGTCCGGTGATCCACTCCTGGATTACTTTGGTACCTCCCTGCCAAACTTATTGCTAAGCATACATCAGGTCTGGTACACAGCATTGCATACATGATAGAGCCTATGGCTGAAGCATAGGGAACATCTTTCATTTTCTCTCTATCTTCTATTGTGGTCGGGCATTGAGTCTGACTCAACTTCGCACCTTGTAATACAAGCAAGAATCCTTTCTTTGCCTGGTCCATTTTGAACTTTTTCAAAACTTTATCAAGGTATGTGCTTTGTGAAAGTCCAATCAAGCGTCTTGATCTATCTCTATAGATCTTGATGCCCAATATGTAAGCAGCTTCACCAAGGTCTTTCATTGAAAAACTTTTATTCAAGTATCCCTTTATGCTATCCAGAAATTCTATATCATTTCCAATTAACAATATGTCATCTACATATAATATCAGAAATGCTACAGAGCTCCCACTCACTTTCTTGTAAATACAGGCTTCTCCAAAAGTCTGTATAAAACCATATGCTTTGATCACACTATCAAAGCGTTTATTCCAACTCCGAGATGCTTGCACCAGTCCATAAATGGATCGCTGGAGCCTGCACACTTTGTTAGCACCTTTTGGATCGACAAAACCTTCCGGCTGCATCATATACAACTCTTCTTCCAGAAATCCATTCAGGAATGCAGTTTTTACATCCATTTGCCAAACTTCATAATCATAAAATGCGGCAATTGCTAACATGATTCGGACAAACTTAAGCATCGCTACGGGTGAGAAAGTCTCATCGTAGTCAACCCCTTGAACTTGTCGAAAACCTTTCGCAACAAGTCGAGCTTTGTAGACAGTTATATTACTATCAGCGTCAGTCTTCTTCTTGAAGATCCATTTATTCTCGATGTCTTGCCGATCATCGGGCAAGTCAACCAAAGTCCATACTTTGTTCTCATACATGGATCCCATCTCAGATTTCAGCCTCAAGCCATTTTGCGGAATTTGGGCTCATCATCGCTTCCTCATAGTTCGTAGGTTCACCATGGTCAAGTAACATGACTTCTAGAATAGGATTATCGTACCACTCTGGTGCGGATCTTACTCTGGTAGACCTACGAGGTTCGGTAGTAACTTGATCTGAAGTTTCATGATCAATATCATTAGCTTCCTCACTGATTGGTGTAGTTGTCACAGGAACCGGTTCTTGTGATGAACTACTTTCCAATAAGGGAGCAGGTACAGTTACCTCATCAAGTTCTGTTAGGGAACGTAGTAATTTCAAAAAAAATCCTACACACACGCAAGATCATTGTGATGGCATAGCAACGAGAGGGGAGAGTATTGTCCACGTACCCTCGTAGACCGTAAGCGGAAGCGTTATGACAACGCGGTTGATGTAGTCGTATGTCTTCACGATCCGACCGATCCAAGTACCGAACGTACGGCACCTCCGAGTTCAGCACATGTTCAGCTTGATGACGATCCCCGGGCTCCGATCCAGCAAAGCGTCGGGGATGAGTTCCGTCAGCACGACGGTGTGGTGACGATGATGATGTTCTACCGGCGCAGGGCTTCGCCTAAACTCCGCGACGATATGACCGAGGTGGAATATGGTGGAGGGGGGCACCACACACGGCTAAGGAACGATCCGTAGATCAACTTGTGTGTCATGGGGTGCCCCCTGCCCCCGTATATAAAGGAGCAAGGGGGGAGGAGGCCGGCCCTAGGAGGGGGCGCGCCAAGTGTGGAGTCCTACTAGGACTTCCTAGTCCTAGTAGGATTCCACCTCCCTTGTTGGAGTAGGAGAAGGGGAAAGAGGGGGAGAGGTAGAAGGAAAGGGGGGATGTGCCCCTTGTCCAATTCGGACCAGAGGGGGGCGTAGGCCTCCTTCCTTTTGGCCTCTCTCCTCTATTCCCGTATGGCCCAATAAGGCCCATATACTCCCCGGCGAATTCCCGTAACTGTCGGGTACTCCGAAAAATACCCGAATCACTCGGAACCTTTCCGAACTCCGAATATAGTCGTAGGCATAAACAAGAGGAAAACGATGAGAAGTAGTACGAGTTCATGGCAAAACAAAACAAATGACACAGCTCACACGACAAAGAGTACTAGGAAGTCTATTCTGCTATTGCACTTCGAGGGCCTGGATGATGATTTTCATAGTTTGGGGACTATGTGACACCCCTGAGAGGACTATAGGATATTGCAGCAACTGAAGAATAAATTGCTAAGTCCTGTTATGCTGGTACTATGCTTGCAACAATAGTTTCCCACTACCGCAACTGCGGGACGTACCTCTGGAAGGTCTGGCAATGAACATCTTATCTGTTTGCTGCCTTGAGAATCATCAACCCGTCGGCGGGGTGAGCTTTCTCTTGTAGTTAATGCAGCAATAGCTCCACCGTCTGCAACATATCAGTGTTATGCACTAATCATTAGTAGGAACCAACGAGTTCAGAAGCAGACTCAGACTGAGGTGTGCTATGTTATGGAAACGATGCAATTGCCCTCAAGTCTCGTCGGTTTTCCTTCAAATCTAATCTAACACAATCGGATCCCATCAGCGGATGAATTGGAGCAGATACGCCGAAGGAGCTTAGAGGCGGTCTTACCATGGGCTTGGATCTGGCAACTGTCCCGCTCCCGCTCCATGGAGGCGCTCCTCTTTCTCACTCGATCTGTATTTGGTGGCGCCGCAGGCCAGGGCTAACTGATGCGGCGGCGGAGACGAATCACGGTAGTAATAAACCAACCAACATGAAGGCTTTTAAGACCCAAAAACGCTTCGCTCCCGTCAGGATGTGAGTTTTTTTATTAGGGTATAAACCTGCTTTACTTTGTATTGCTCTCAATCAAACAAATAACAGGGATAACGGAAGAGTCATTACTTCCTCCTCCTATAAAGGATGTTAGCGTACCCGTCTTCTGGAAGGCTCCTAGTACTGTTCGATTTGTCCAGATGGCGCGCACATGGACAACTCGCCTCGTGGGTCCATGACGGGTGGACCGCGGTTGCGTCAGGGGCCACACGTGTGGTGTTTTTGAAGGAAATATGCCCTAGAGGCAATAATAAAGTTATTATTTATTTCCTTATATCATGATAAATGTTTATTATTCATGCTAGAATTGTATTAACCGGAAACATAATACATGTGTGAATATATAGACAAATAGAGTGTCACTAGTATGCCTCTACTTGACTAGCTTGTTAATCAAAGATGGTTATGTTTCCTAACCATAAACAAAGAGTTGTTATTTGATTAACGAGATCACATCATTAGTTGAATGATCTGATTGACATGACCCATTCCGTTAGCTTAGCACCCGATCGTTTAGTATGTTGCTATTGCTTTCTTCATGACTTATACATGTTCCTATGACTATGAGATTAAGCAACTCCCGTTTATCGGAGGAACACTTTGTGTGCTACCAAACGTCACAACGTAACTGGGTGATTATAAAGGTGCTCTACAGGTGTCTCCAAAGGTACTTTTTGGGTTGGCGTATTTCGAGATTAGGATTTGTCACTCCGAATGTCGGAGAGGTATCTCTGGGCCCTCTCGGTAATGCACATCACTTAAGCCTTGCAAGCATTACAACTAATGAGTTAGTTGCGAGATGATGTATTACGGAACGAGTAAAGAGACTTGCCGGTAACGAGATTGAACTAGGTATTGGATACCGACGATCGAATCTTGGGTAAGTATCATACCGATGACAAAGGGAACAACGTATGTTGTTATGCGGTTTGATCTATAAAGATCTTCGTAGAATATGTGGGAGACAATATGGGCATCCAGGTCCCGCTATTGGTTATTGACCAAAAACGTGTCTCGGTCATGTCTACATAGTTCTCGAACCCGTAGGGTCCGCACGCTTAACGTTTCGTTGACGATATAGTATTATATGAGTTATGCATGTTGGTAACCGAATGTTGTTAGGAGTCCCGGATGAGATCATTGACATGACGAGGAACTCCGGAATGGTCCGGAGATAAAGTTTGATATATGGGATAATAGTGTTTGATCTCCGGAAGGGTTCCGGAATTCACCAGAAGGGGTTTCGGATGTTTCCCGAAATGTTTGGGTACGAGAACACGTTATTTGGGCCAAAGGGGAAAGCCCACGAGGCTTTTGGAAAGTGCAAAAGGAAGTTTTGCGGAGACCAGAGGCTAGACGCCAGGGGGTAGACGCCGGGAACCCTGGCGTCTAGCCCTGGAGTCCGTGTAGGACTCTTGCCTTTCGGGCAAAACTGACTTTGAGGAGGCTTTTGCTCCAAGTTTCGACCCCAGGGCTCAACATATAAATAGAGGGGCAAGGCTAGCACCAAAGACACATCAAGAAACACCAAGCCGTGTTCCGGCAACCCCGTCCCCTCTAGTTTATCCTCCGTCATAGTTTCCATAGTGCTTAGGCGAAGCCCTGCGGAGATTGTTCTTCACCAACACCGTCACCATGCCGTCGTGTTGCCGGAACTCATCTACTACTTCGCCCGTCTTGCTGGATCGAGAAGGCGAGGACGTCATCGAGCTAAACGTGTGCAGAACTCGGAGGTGCCGTGCGTTCGGTACTTGGATCGGTCAGATCGTGAAGACGTACGACTACATCAACCGCGTTGATAAACGCTTCCGCTTAGCGATCTTCAAGGGTATGAAGATACACTCCCCCTCTCGTTGCTATACATCACCATGATCTTGCGTGTGCGTAGGAAATTTTTTGAAATTACTACATTCCCCAACAGTGGCATCCGAGCCTAGGTTTTATGGTTTGATGTTATATGCACGAGTAGAACACAAGTGAGTTGTGGGCGATATAAGTCATACTGCTTACCAGCATGTCATACTTTGGTTCGGCGGTATTGTTGGATGAAGCGGCCCGGACCGACATTACGCGTACGCTTACGCGAGACTGGTTTTACCGCCGTGCTTTGCACACAGGTGACTAGCGGGTGTCAGTTTCTCCAACTTTAGTTGAACCGAGTGTGGCTACGCCCGGTCCTTGCGAAGGTTAAAACAACATCAACTTGGCAAACTATCGTTGTGGTTTTGATGCGTAGGTGAGATTGGTTCTTGGTTAAGCCCGTAGCAGCCACATAAAACTTGCAACAACAAAGTAGAGGACGTCTAACTTGTTTTTGCAGGGCATGTTGTGATGTGATATGGCCAAGACGTGATGCTATATTTTATTGTATGAGATGATCATGTTTTGTAACCGAAGTTATCGGCAACTGGCAGGAGCCATATGGTTGTCGCTTTATTGTATGAAATGCAAACGCCCTATAATTGCTTTACTTTATCACTAAGCGGTAGCGATAGTCGTAGAAGCAATAGATGGCGTAAACGACAACGATGCTGCGATGGAGATCAAGGTGTCGCGCCGGTGACGATGGTGATCATGATGGTGCTTCGGAGATGGAGATCATAAGCACAAGATGATGATGGCCATATCATATCACTTATATTGATTGCATGTGATGTTTATCCTTTATGCATCTTATCTTGCTTTGATTGACGGTAGCATTTTAAGATGATCTCTCACTAAAATTATCAAGAAGTGTTCTCCCTGAGTATGCACCATTGCCAAAGTTCGTTGTGCCCAGACACCACGTGATGATCGGGTGTGATAAGCTCTACGTCCATCTACAACGGGTGCAAGCCAGTTTTGCACACGCAGAATAGTCAGGTTAAACTTGTCGAGCCTAGCATATGCAGATATGGCCTCGGAACATGGAGACCGAAAGGTCGAGCGTGAATCATATAGTAGATATGATCAACATAAGATGTTCACCATTGAAAACTACTCCATCTCACGTGATGATCGGTTATGGTTTAGTTGATTTGGATCACGTGATCACTTAGATGACTAGAGAGATGTCTGTCTAAGTGGGAGTTCTTAAGTAATATGATTAATTGAACTTAAATTTATCATGAACTTAGTCCTGATAGTATCTTACTTGTCTATGTTGATTGTAGATAGATGGCCCGTGCTGTTGTTCCGTTGAATTTTAATGCGTTCCTTGAGAAAGCAAAGTTGAAAGATGATGGTAGCAACTACGCGGACTGGGTCCGTAACTTGAGGATTATCCTCATTGCTGCACAGAAAAATTATGTCCTGGAAGCACCCGCTGGGTGCCAGGCCTGCTGCTGATGCAACTGATGACGTTAAGAACGTCTGGCAGAGCAAAGCTGATGACTACTCGATAGTTCAATGTGCCATGCTTTACGGCTTAGAACCGGGACTTCAACGACGTTTTGAACGTCATGGAGCATATGAGATGTTCTAGGAGTTGAAGTTAATATTCCAGAAGAATGCCCGGATTGAGAGATATGAAGTCTCCAATAAGTTCTATAGCTGCAAGATGGAGGAGAATAGTTCTGTCAGTGAGCACATACTCAAGATGTCTGGGTATTGTAATCACTTGATTCAACTGGGAGTTACTCTTCCGGATTATAGCGTCATTGACAGAATTCTCCAATCACTTCCACCAAGCTACAAGAGCTTTGTGATGAACTATAATATGCAAGGGATGGATAAGACGATTCCCGAGCTCTTCGCAATGCTAAAGGCTGCGGAGGTAGAAATCAAGAAGAAGCATCAAGTGTTGATGGTCAACAAGACCACTAGTTTCAAGAAAAAGGGCAAAGGGAAGAAGAAGGGGAACTTCAAGAAGAACAGCAAACAAGTTGCTGCTCAAGAGAAGAAACCCAAGTCTGGACCTAAGCCTGAAACTGAGTGCTTCTACTGCAAGCAGACTGGACACTGGAAGCGGAACTGCCCCAAGTATTTGGCGGATAAGAAGGATGGCAAGGTGAACAAAGGTATATGTGATATACATGTTATTGATGTGTACCTTACTAGAGCTCGCAGTAGCACCTGGGTATTTGATACTGGTTCTGTTGCTAATATTTGCAACTCGAAACAGGGACTACGGATTAAGCGAACACTAGCAAAGGACGAGGTGACGATGCACGTGGGAAATGGTTCCAAAGTTGATGTGATTGCGGTCGGCACGCTACCTCTACATCTACCTTCGGGAATAGTATTAGACCTAAATAATTGTTATTTGGTGCCAGCGTTAAGAATGAACATTATATCTGGATCTTGTTTGATGCGAGACGGTTATTCATTTAAATCAGAGAATAATGGTTGTTCTATTTATATGAGTAATATCTTTTATGGTCATGCACCCTTGAAGAGTGGTCTATTTTTGATGAATCTCGATAGTAGTGATACACATATTCATAGTGTTGAAGCCAAAAGATGCAGAGTTGATAATGATAGTGCAACTTATTTTTGGCACTGTCGTTAGGTCATATCAGTGTAAAACACATGAAGAAACTCCATACTGATGGACTTTTGGAACCACTTGATTATGAATCACTTGGTACTTGCGAACCGTGCCTCATGGGCAAGATGACCAAAACGCCGTTCTCCGGTACTATGGAGAGAGCAACAGATTTGTTGGAAATCATACATACAGATGTATGTGGTCCGATGAATGTTGAGGCTCGTGGCGGATATCGTTATTTTCTCACCTTCACAGATGATTTAAGCAGATATGGGTATATCTACTTAATGAAGCATAAGTCTGAAACATTTGAAAAGTTCAAAGAATTTCAGAGTGAAGTTGAAAATCATCGTAACAAGAAAATAAAGTTTCTACGATCTGATCATGGAGGAGAATATTTGAGTTACGAGTTTGGTCTACACTTGAAACAATGCGGAATAGTTTCGCAACTCACGCCACCCGGAACACCACAGCGTAATGGTGTGTCCGAACGTCGTAATCGTACTTTACTTGATATGGTGCGATCTATGATGTCTCTTACTGATTTACCGCTATCGTTTTGGGGTTATGCTTTAGAGACGGCCACATTCACATTAAATAGGGCACCATCAAAATCCGTTGAGACGACACCTTATGAACTATGGTTTGGCAAGAAACCAAAGTTGTCGTTTCTTAAAGTTTGGGGCTGCGATGCTTATGTGAAAAAGCTTCAACCTGATAAGCTCGAACCCAAATCGGAGAAATGTGTCTTCATAGGATACCCAAAGGAGACAGTTGGGTACACCTTCTATCACAGATCTGAAGGCAAGACATTCGTTGCTAAGAATGGATCCTTTCTAGAGAAGGAGTTTCTCTCGAAAGAAGTGAGTGGGAGGAAAGTAGAACTTGATGAGGTAACTGTACCTACTCCCTTGTTGGAAAATAGTACATCACAGGAACCGGTTTCTGTGACGTCAAAACCAACTAATGAGGAAGTTGATGATGATGATCATAGAATTTCAGATCAAGTTAATACAGAACCTCGTAGGTCAAACAGAGTAAGATCCGCACCAGAGTGGTACGGTAATCCTATTCTGGAAGTCATGCTACTAGATCATGATGAACCTACGAACTATGAAGAAGCGATGGTGAGCCCAGATTCCGCAAAATGGCTTGAAGCCATGAAATCTGAGATGGGATCCATGTATGAGAACAAAGTATGGACTTTGGTTGACTTGCCCGATGGTCGGCAAGCAATTGAGAATAAATGGATTTTCAAGAAGAAGACTGACGCTGACGATAATGTTACTGTCTACAAAGCTTGACTTGTTGCAAAAGGTTTTCGACAAGTTCAAGGGATTGACTACGATGAGACCTTCTCACCCGTAGCGATGCTTAAGTCTGTACGAATCATGTTAGCAATTGCCGCATTTTATGATTATGAAATTTGGCAAATGGATGTAAAAACTGCATTCCTGAATGGATTTCTGGAGGAAGAGTTGTATATGATGCAACCAGAAGGTTTTATCGATCCAAAGGGAGCTAACAAAGTGTGCAAGCTCCAGCGATCCATTTATGGACTGGTGCAAGCCTCTCAGAGTTGGAATAAACGCTTTGATAGTGTGATCAAAGCATTTGGGTTTATACAGACTTTTGGAGAAGCCTGTATTTACAAGAAAGTGAGTGGGAGCTCTGTAGCATTTCTAATATTATATGTGGATGACATATTATTGATTGGAAATTGTCGGTGTCAAAACCGGCGGATCTCGGGTAGGGGGTCCCGAACTGTGCGTCTAGGCGGATGGTAACAGGAGACAAGGGACACGATGTTTTACCCAGGTTCGGGCCCTCTTGATGGAGGTAAAACCCTACGTCCTGCTTGATTAATATTGATGATATGGGTAGTACAAGAGTGGATCTACCACGAGATCAAGGAGGCTAAACCCTAAAGCTAGCCTATGGTATGATTCTTGTAATGTATGTTGTGTCCTACGGACTAAAGCCCTCCGGTTTATATAGACACCGGAGGAGGCTAGGGTTACACAGAGTCAGTTACAATGGTAGGAGATCTACATATCCGTATCGCCAAGCTTGCCTTCCACGCCAAGGAAAGTCCCATCCGGACACGGGACGGAGTCTTCAATCTTGTATCTTCGTAGTCTTGGAGTCCGGCGGACGATGATAGTCCGGCTGTCTGGACACCCCCTAGTCCAGGACTCCCTCAGTAGCCCCCGAACCAGGCTTCAATGACGATAAGTCCAGCGCGTATATAGTCTTCGGCGTTGCAAGGCGGGTTCTCCCTTCAAGTTCCATGTACCTGCCGAACAGTGTCCGGCTTTATCATAAATACTGTATTTCTCGGCTTCTACGCCCAATAATGGCCTTTTTCCACGCGTCGCACGAATGCGAAAAGCTAGGGTGTCTTTTATGTTTCACCCCCTAGTCGTGCGAGTCGTCCGCCTACAAAAGAGGCAAAAATCTAGATCCAAACCACACCATGTTCCTCCCGCGAATACTTCATCGGAGTGCCCTTGACCTAAAAATCCATTCCATCATGGACTGTCGACGCGGCTCCTCTTCTCGCGCTCCCAGCCCACCGCCAGGGGATTGGAGGAGGTGCTCTGTTCCGCACAACGAGCTAGCGAAGCTCCAAGCGGGGGGATATCTCCCTCCGGCCTTCATGGTCCCGGTCCAAGCCGGGCTGGTCACTTATCAAGGTGGGAGGAAAGCAGAGGCTACCCCAAGCCCCAACAAAGGGGAGCGGGTATGCTTCGTCCCCTATCTAATAAGGGGACTCAGATTTCCAATTCATCCGTTCCTCCGCGGGCTCCTGGAGTTCTACGGACTCCAGCTCCATCACCTTACGCCCGCCTCTGTCCTGCATATCGCGGGCTACGTAGCTCTTTGCGAGCTATTCCTAGGCATTGAGCCCCATTTTGCATTGTGGAAGAGGTTGTTCTGCCTCGTACCCCGTTCTCACGAGGGGTCCATATATCAAGTGGGCGGCGCCGAAATATGGTGCATTGCCGGGACCGGATACCCATCCGGTACTCCCAAGAAGGCGTCCGAAGACTGGCCTTCAGAGTGATTTTACATAGGAGACGCTCCGCTGCCGGACCCAGTCCGGGTCAGCCTCCCGGAGTTTAGTGCTGCTCCTCTGAAGAAACGCCTCAGCTGGCGCCCACGGAGCCCCCGATTGGAGGAAGACAAGAGCGTCCATTACTTGATGGGCCGAATAAGATTACTGGCCCATTCCGGGTTGACCATGATTGGAATCATGGCGACATGCATCATGCGGGGGGTACAGCCATTGCAATACAGAGGCCACCCCATGTGGGATTTCAACGGGGAAGACGATGCCACCCGTCATGGCCGCGAAGGGCCGGATTCGACCGAGGATCTGGTGGAGATCCTGTCCAGCCTGTACAAGGGGGAGAAGGAGGACTTCCTTCGAACGAACCCTTTGAATGGGTTTTCCATGAACAACCCTAGAGGATGGGTAAGAGAACACTTTTAAGGGCTCAACCCATCCTTTCGAAGTCTAGGCTTCTTACATTATGTCTTCGGTGCAGGATCTACGCCGGACTGTAGAGGACATGGTAAGTCCCGCTCCGCAACCCGAGGATCCAGAAAGATCCCTGGATCCGGCCTCTGAAGAGGATCCGGACATGAAGGTGGAGCTGATCGACGGGGTGTTCCACCAGCTCAGCATGGATAATGCTTTGGTCGCCATTACGGCGGACTACCCCGGACTGTATCCGGCTTCCCAGGTGACTGTGACCGAGGTCCGGACACCATTATCTCTTCCTTGCCCACTTCTGACCTTCGCGAACGATGGTATTTTACAGGAAGCGCCTTCAAGGCGGGAAGCCGAGCCCGCGGCGGCTCACCAACAAAGGTCAGTCCGGACCAGTAGGCGGAAAAGGAGCGCGGCACGGACTGAAACGTCGCCGCAAAGGTATAACTCGTATTTAAATTTTCAAAGCAACGTTCCTAAGAAGCGCCTGAGTGCTCATGATCTTTATAGGAGAAAAAGCGCTCGCCGGACTGCGGGCGCGGAAGTTGCAGATCCAACCTATACCGGCCAGGCTCCAGCGCCCGGCCTGGAGGGGGAGGCAAGCGCAAGACGCGGGCCGGGTCCTCCTCCAACGGAGGACACCGACAGACTGTCTGCCACCAAGTCTGAGGTGGAGAGCGCCATGAACCATAGGCGCCGCCGGACAGTGTTTCGTGAAGCGTGCTTCTCCCCTGAGGCATTGGACGCCTTTAACGCAGGGGACGCGCACCTCCGTGCCGCTCAAGATGGTTTTACCAGAGCCACGGAGCAGTATGTGAAAGACATACGGGTAAGGGAATTTTAATGGTTATATACACCAGTAGCCCCCGAGACTTAAAGTAGTTATGTTAACTGACTTATGGATCATTTAAAACGCAGGCTCTTACCGAGAAGAATGCCCAGCTGTCTCAGGAGCTGCAAGAATGCAAGGCCCAACTTGAGGCCACACTTGCTGCCGCAGGAGGAGACGCAGAGACGCCTCCTAGTAACACATTTTTATTAATAAATATAAGCGCTGTGCGGCGAGCGCGCAAGTCTAATAGTGACATTGCAGGTGCCGCCGGACAAGATCCGGATAGGCAAGAATTACTACGCCAGCTAAAGGCCGGCGAGAGGGTGCTGAATAAGGTGCAGCAAGAAAGGAACAAGCTCCAGGATGCCCACGCCTAGCTCGGAGAAGAGCTGAAAGGTGTTCGGGCCGAGCTGTCTGGCTCCGTTAAGGAGACTGAGCGGCTTCGTCATGGCATCTATGGTAAGTGCTTGAGCGGACTCCTTTGAAAAGAAGAGTTCGGCGAGGAAGTCAATTGACAAATTATGTCTTGTAGGTATATTCACAGGTCGCCCCTCGGAGGAAATGCCCGTATCAACGGGTGACCAACTTCCCGAGCTGTTGCAGCTGCTCGAACGAGTTCGGCAGGCAATGAGCGGCGTCGTCCAGGCTTTATGGCCAGCCCACTCCCTACCCGAGGGCCTTGGAGAGCTTGCGGAGAAGCTTCAGGGAGTGCGGCAGCGCTTCCGTTTACGGAAGATTTCGGCCTGCCGCCAAGGTGCCAGGGAGGCTTGGGCTATGGTGAAGACGTGTTACAAGAAGGCGGATCCCAACCACATGGCCGAAGTTGAACCGGAGGGGCCCGATGGGAAGGAGATCCCTGTGAGTTTAGTATACAGCCAAGTAGAGTTGGTTGCTAAATTTTCCCAACGGGACTGTAAGTTAGACAACCTGTTAGACGGGATTGAGGAGGAATACAATCAGTAATTTTGACAATGTATGTTTTCCTTTAAAGTGACATGTGAAATGCCTTCTAGCCGGATTGTAGATCGTTTGTCTTTGCCGACCTTTTCGCTTCAACCTCGGGACCCTAGAGTCCGGAGTGTGTCTGAATACCTTTTTGGTTAAGAAACAACCGGGGTATGCATGGAGACCAGGCGTAGGGGTCATTAGTGTTTTATCAGACAAGTGCCCAACTAGTTATGTTATATTACATGGTTAGTAAGAAACATCTTCCAGAGAGAATAGTTCCGTTAAGGGTTCCTTTCCCTGGGAGGCATGCCCTAAAGTGCATGTCCGGACTACGAAAAAAGCAGAAAAAACATCTGGGGGCGAATAAATGAGTAGGTAAAAAATCATCTTTTAAGTCACCAACCGAATATTCCCTTAAGAACGCTAGCTTTCGGCTTCACCCAGTCTGAGGTACACATCCGGCTGACCCGGCAGTAACAATCGCAGAGGTGCTCCCTTTACCTCCTAGCCGAACAATCGGGAACGTAGGGGTAAGCACAGGAGCCAGGCAACCCAGCTTGGCCAAAACTTAAGTCATATCGATGCATATAATGGTGAGTAAAAGGTACATGTGGAAGCTTGACACATGTGCTGGACATGAAACCCTTATAATTGAGCTTCTGTAAAAGAAGCCCCCAGGTATAATGAGTGCGGATGGCACATCAAGTGTATGCGAACAATGCGAAAGTAGGCCCTTAGGGGCTTTTTAGTAAAAAGGTTATGAAAAGAGAAACAAAAGACAGCCGAAGTGTAAAAATTTGGACGGAGGAAGGGGACGAACTCTTAGTCCGGCGCTAGGCATAGAATCTTCGGAGGCGGGCTGCGTTCCATGGGTTCGGCTCGAGTCGGTTATCCGACGCATTTCGTAGACGGTACGCTCCGCCGGTCAGGACTTGATTGATAATGAAGGGGCCCTCCCATTTGGGTTTGAGCTTGTCCTTTTTCTTGTCCGGCAGGCGTAGAACTAGTTCACCAACGTTGTAAGTCTTGGCCCGTACTTCTCTGCTTTGATATCTTCGGGCCTGCTGCTGATAGAACGCGGAACGAGCCTTGGCGACGTCGCGTTCTTCCTCCAATGTGTCCAAGCTGTCCTGCCGATCCAGCTCGGCCTCTCTTTCTTCGTACATGCGCACTCGAGGTGAGTCATGAATAATGTCGCAGGGCAAGACTGCCTCTGCGCCGTAGACCATAATGAATGGTGTGAATCCGGTAGTGCGGTTAGGCGTTGTCCGCAGCCCCCAGAGTACGGAGTCGAGCTCCTCCACCCAGTGCGTGTCAGATTTAGTAAGTGATCGCACTAGTCTGGGTTTAATGTCGCTCATTATTAGACCATTTGCTCGTTCCACTTGACCGTTGGTTTGAGGGTGATAGACCGAAGCGTAGTCGAGCTTGATGCCCATATTTTTGCACCATGACTTAACCTCGTCAGCCGTGAAGTTCGTGCCGTTGTCAGTGATGATGCTGTGGGGGACTCCGTAACGGTGTACTACCCCGGATATGAAGTCTATCACTGGTCCGGACTCTGCCGTTTTGACCGGTTTGGCCTCTATCCATTTGGTGAATTTATCCACCATGACCAATAGGTACCTTTGCTTGTGGGTTCCCCCGTTAAGGGGTCCAACCATATCAAGCCCCCAGACCGCGAACGGCCAGGTAATGGGTATAGTTTTGAGGGCGGTGGGCGGCATATGGCTTTGATTAGCGAAGAGCTGACAATCAATGCATCTCTGGACTAAGTCCTGGGCATCTGCCCGGGCCGTCGGCCAATAAAATCCTATATGGAATGCCTTTCCTACAAGGGCCCGGGCTGCTGCGTGGTGTCCGCCTAGTCCGGCGTGAATTTCAGCCAGGAGGTTTCGCCCTTCCTCTTCGGAGATACACCTTTGAAGGACTCCGGTTGTACTTTTCTTATAAAGTTCTCCCTCATGGACCTTGTAGGCTTTCGATCGCCGGACTATGCAGCGGGCCTCGTTTTGGTCTTCGGGAAGTTCCTGCCTAAGTAAGTAGGCTAGGAATGGTTCTGTCCACGGGGCGATTACTGCCATTATGTCGTGGGCTGAAGGGGTTATGTCATCGGCTGAATCGCCGATTGGTGCAGTTTTTTCTGGTTTGTCACTTCCGGGCTCCTCTTCCCATGGTACGGATGGCTTGAAGAGCCGTTCCAGGAAGACATTTGGAGGAACGGCATCACGTTTCGCACCGACGCGTGCCAGTACGTCGGGCGCGTGGTTATTATCTCGGGCTATGTGATGGAATTCGAGTCCTTCAAACCGAGCTGACATTTTTAGGACAGCGTTGCGATATGCTGCCATTTTCGGATCCTTGGCATCAAAGTCTCCATTTATTTGGGATATTGCAAGGTTTGAATCCCCGCGCACCTCTAGGCGTTGAATGCCCATGGAGACTGCCATCCGGAGACCATGTAACAGGACCTCGTATTCGGCTGCATTACTGGAGTCGGTGTACATTATTTGAAGTACATACTGGACTGTGTCCCCAGTTGGGGACGTCAATACGACGCCAGCCCCCAGTCCGGCCAACATTTTAGAGCCGTCGAAGTGCATAACCCAATTGGAGTATGCACCGTACTCTTTAGGGAGTTTGGCTTCGGTCCATTCAGCGACAAAGTCAGCCAAAACTTGTGACTTTATAGCTCGCCGAGGTTTGTAAGTTATATCGAATGGTAAGAGCTCAATAGCCCATTTTGCAATCCTGCCCGTTGCGTCACGGTTATTTATGATGTCACTGAGTGGTACTTCGGAGGCCACTGTTATCGAACACTCTTGAAAGTAGTGTCGGAGCTTCCGGGATGCCATGAACACCGCATACGCTATCTTCTGATAGTGTGGGTAATGGGATTTGCAGGGAGTTAACACAGTGGATACATAATACACTGCTTTTGAAGAGGGAATTTATGCCCTTCTGTCTCTCGTTCGACGACGAGTACCGCGCTTACGACTTGATGCGTTGCTGCGATGTGTAACAACATTGGTTCGCCTAGATTGGGCACAGCCAGGACCAAATTTGTTGCCAATATGGCCTTTATTTCTTCGAGTCCGGCAGTGGCAGCATCCGTCCACTCGAAGTGTTCGGTGCGTCTGAGGAGGCGATAGAGGGGTAATGCCTTTTCTCCTAGACGGGACATAAAGCGGCTTAAAGCTGCCATGCATCCTGTTAATTTTTGTATCTGTTTGAGGTCTTTTGGAATATCCAACTGTGACAGAGCTCGGATTTTAGCTGGGTTTGCTTCAATTCCTCTACCGGATACAATGAAGCCCAGCAGCTTTCCGGCTGGTATGCCGAAAACGCATTTTCTCGGATTCAGCTTGATGTCATATGCTCTGAGGTTGTCAAATGTGAGCCTCAAATCGTCTACTAGAGTTTCGATGTGTTTTTTTTAACGACTACGTCGTCTATGTATGCCTCGACTGTTTTGCCGATCTGGGTAGCCAGACATGTTTGAATCATGCGCTGATATGTTGCGCCGGCATTTTTAAGTCCGAAGGGCATCGTGTTGAAGCAGAATGGTCCGTATGGAGTGATGAATGCCGTTGCGGCTTGGTCTGCTTCCGCCATCTTGATTTGATGATAGCCAGAGTATGCATCGAGGAAGCACAATGAATCGTGCCCTGCGGTAGCATCGATAATTTGGTCGATGCGGGGGAGAGGGAAGGGGTCCTTTGGGTAAGCCTTATTGAGGTCTTTAAAATCGACACGGAGGCGCCAGGATTTGTCCTTCTTTGGTACCATTACCAGATTTGCTAGCCAATCCGGATGTTTGATATCTCTGATGAATCCGGCTTCCAATAGTTTGGCTAGCTCTTCTCCCATTGCCTGTCTTTTGGGTTCGGAAAATCGTTGAAGAGCCTGTTTGACTGGCTTAAATCCTTTTAGGATGTTTAGGCTGTGTTCTGCCAACCTGCGTGGGATTCCGGGCATATCCGAAGGATGCCAAGCAAAAATGTCCCAATTTTCTCAAAGGAATTCGCGCAGTGCAGCGTCTACTTCGGGGTTCAATTGTGCCCCAATGGAGGCCGTCTTTGTTGGGTCTGTTGGGTGGACCTGGAATTTTATTATTTCATCTGCTGGTTTGAAGGAGGTGGACTTGGATCTTTTATCGAGTATCGCATCGTCCCTGTTCACCGTAGAGCGCAGCGCGGTGAGTTCTTCTGCTGCTAATGCTTCGGATAGTGCCTCCAGGGCTAGTGCGGCTGTCTTGTTTTCAGCGTGGAGTGCTATGTCCTGATCACTAGCGAGAGTGATTATTCCGCCGGGCCCAGGCATTTTGAGCTTCATGTACCCGTAATGAGGTACTGCTTGAAAAATTGTGAATGCCTCTCGTCCTAATATAGCGTGATATCCGCTGTTGAACGGGGCCACTTGGAACGTGACTTCTTCGGATCTGTAATTGTCCGGCGAGCCGAACACCACATCGAGTGTGATTTTTCCGGTGCAGCGCGCTTCCTGGCTAGGGATTATTCCTCTAAAGGTTGTGCTGCTTCGCTCAATACGGCTCCAGTCTATTTCCATTTTTTGAAGAGTTTCCTCATATATGAGGTTTAGTCCGCTGCCGCCATCCATGAGGACCTTTGTAAGCCGAAAGTCGTCCACTATGGGACTAAGCACCAGTGCGGCTGGTGCTCGAGCTGTTCGGAATTTAGGTTCGTCGCTGGCATTAAAGGTGATGGCTGTGTCGCTCCATGGATTTGTTGTTGCTACTTGGTAGACTTCGGCGAGTCCGCGGATTGTTTGTTTTCGTATATTGTTTGATGCGAAGGTCTCGAAGACTGTTGATACCGTACCGGTATTGTTGGGGTGGTTCTCCGGGGCTAGAAGCTCATCGCCACTTTTGGCCACCTGCCGTAATATCCAACATGCTCGAAGGCTATGTGTTGGGACGGCTCCCTCTGTACTATGAAGCTTACAGGGTCCATTGAGCCATCCCTCCAGTACGGTTCCGTGCCCTTTATGGGGTTTTTGCTTTTTCGTTTTTGCATCTGGGGCCTGAGTGTGAGGCACCCTTTTGTTGCGGACTGGGGTTGGGGCCGGATTATCCCAAAATTGATTTTCGGTTTTCCGGAAACTCTCCATCACACAGTACTTTCGTACTATGGACGCCAGATCGGCGAAGCGTGTAATTTTACGACGACCGATGGCGTTCAATATTCCCTTGTCCGTGCAATTATTGCAAAAGATTGAGATTGCGTTTTCCTCTCGGCAATCCTTTATCCTGTCCATAACCAGGAGGTATCTGGCCCAGTAGTGATGTACTGTTTCAGCGGGCTCTTGCCGTATTAGAGATAGATCGCATATGTCTGGGCGGGTGGGTGGACTAAAATCCGGATCCCTGCCCATCTTGGGGCTTAAAGGCCGAGGAGTTCCGGAATCCGGAAGCTTGGGTTGCTGGACACGATCCAGCGAGTCCGGGGCGATGCATGGTTTTAAGTTCAATGCTCGATCAAAGTCCGTCCCACCGCGGAAATCCAACATGGAGGGTTCGGGAATCCGGACGTGACTAGTTTTCAATATGGGCGAAGAGTTGCCGTATTGCTCCTCTACCACTGCGACGTGGTGGGTGGCCTGGGGAGAGTTAATCTCTCTCAGATCGGTTTTAAGCCCAATCTGATTGTAGTTTGTAGCGACTCCCAGGGCGGCGATGCGATCCAAGAGCTCGTTAACAGACGAGAGCTCTATTGGATCCAACTGCTCGACAGATTTCGAGTTGACGCAAAGATTGCTTCTGACGACTTGAGAAGTCATTGTCGAAGCGGTGGCCGGACAGGCGGTCATAAGAAAACCACCTAGCCGGATAGTTTGGCCGGTGGCCAAGGCCCCTTTGGCAAAAACACCGTCTTTGAAGACGGGTGGAGGCATCCTTCCTATCGGTGACGACACAGAGGAACCCTCAATGAAAGCACCAATGTCGGTGTCAAAACCGGCGGATCTCGGGTAGGGGGTCCCGAACTGTGCGTCTAGGCGGATGGTAATAGGAGACAAGGGACACGATGTTTTACCCAGGTTCGGGCCCTCTTGATGGAGGTAAAACCCTACGTCCTGCTTGATTAATATTGATGATATGGGTAGTACAAGAGTGGATCTACCACGAGATCAAGGAGGCTAAACCCTAAAGCTAGCCTATGGTATGATTGTAGTAATGTATGTTGTGTCCTACGGACTAAAGCCCTCCGGTTTATATAGACACCGGAGGAGGCTAGGGTTACACAGAGTCGGTTACAATGGTAGGAGATCTACATATCCGTATCGCCAAGCTTGCCTTCCACGCCAAGGAAAGTCCCATCCGGACACGGGACGGAGTCTTCAATCTTGTATCTTCGTAGTCTTGGAGTCCGGCGGACGATGATAGTCCGGCTGTCCGGACACCCCCTAGTCCAGGACTCCCTCAGAAATGATATAGAATTTCTGGATAGCATAAAGGGATACTTGAATAAAAGTTTTTCAATGAAAGACCTCGGTGAAGCTGCTTACATATTGGGCATTAAGATCTATAGAGATAGATCAAAATGCTTAATTGGACTTTCACAAAGCACATACCTTGACAAAGTTTTGAAGAAGTTCAAAATGGATCAAGCAAAGAAAGGGTTCTTGCCTGTATTGCAAGGTGTGAAGTTGAGTAAGACTCAAAGCCTGACCACTACAGAAGATAGAGTGAAAATGAAAGATGTTCCCTATGCTTCAGCCATAGGCTCTATCATGTATGCAATGCTGTGTACCAGACCTGATGTGTGCCTTGCTATAAGTTTAGCAGGGAGGTACCAAAGTAATCCAGGAGTGGATCACTGGACAGCGGTCAAGAACATCCTGAAGTACCTGAAAAGGACTAAGGATATGTTTCTCGTATATGGAGGTGACAAAGAGCTCATCGTAAATGGTTACGTTGATGCAAGCTTTGACACTGATCCGGACGATTCTAAATCGCAAACCGGATACGTGTTTACATTAAACGGTGGAGCTGTCAGTTGGTGAAGTTCAAAGCAAAGCGTCGTGGCGGGATCTACGTGTGAAGCGGAATACATAGCTGCTTCGGAAGCAGCCAATGAAGGAGTCTGGATGAAGGAGTTCATATCTGATCTAGGTGTCATACCTAGTGCATCGGGTCCAATGAAAATCTTTTGTGACAATACTGGAGCGATTGCCTTAGCGAAGGAATCCAGATTTCACAAGAGAACCAAGCATATCAAGAGATGCTTCAATTCCATCCGGGATCTAGTCCAGGTGGGAGACATAGAGATTTGCAAGATACATACGGATCTGAATGTTGCAGACCCGTTGACTAAGCCTCTTCCACGAGAAAAACATGATCAACACCAAGACTCCATGGGTGTTAGAATCATTATTGTGTAATCTAGATTATTGACTCTAGTGCAAGTGGGAGACTGAAGGAAATATGCCCTAGAGGCAATAATAAAGTTATTATTTATTTCCTTATATCATCATAAATGTTTATTATTCATGCTAGAATTGTATTAACCGGAAACATAATACATGTGTGAATATATAGACAAACAGAGTGTCACTAGTATGCCTCTACTTGACTAGCTTGTTAATCAAAGATGGTTATGTTTCCTAACCATAAACAAAGAGTTGTTATTTGATTAACGAGATCACATCATTAGTTGAATGATCTGATTGACATGACCCATGCCGTTAGCTTAGCACCCGATCGTTAAGTATGTTGCTATTGCTTTCTTCATGACTTATACATGTTCCTATGACTATGAGATTATGCAACTCCCGTTTACCGGAGGAACACTTTGTGTGCTACCAAACGTCACAACGTAACTGGGTGATTATAAAGGTGCTCTACAGGTGTCTCCAAAGGTACTTGTTGGGTTGGCGTATTTCGAGATTAGGATTTGTCACTCCGAATGTCGGAGAGGTATCTCTGGGCCCTCTCGGTAATGCACATCACTTAAGCCTAGCAAGCATTACAACTAATGAGTTAGTTGCGAGATGATGTATTACGGAACGAGTAAAGAGACTTGCCAGTAACGAGATTGAACTAGGTATTGGATACCGACGATCGAATCTCGGGTAAGTAACATACCGATGACAAAGGGAACAACGTATGTTGTTATGCAGTTTGACCGATAAAGATCTTCGTAGAATATGTGGGAGCCAATATGGGCATCCAGGTCCCGCTATTGGTTATTGACCAGAAACGTGTCTCGGTCATGTCTACATAGTTCTCGAACCCGTAGGGTCCGCACGCTTAATGTTTCGTTGACGATATAGTATTATATGAGTTATGCATGTTGGTAACCGAATGTTGTTCGGAGTCCCGGATGAGATCATGGACATGACGAGGAACTTTGGAATTGTCCGGAAATAAAGTTTGATATATGGGATAATAGTGTTTGACCTCTGGAAGGGTTCCAGAATTCACCGGAAGGGGTTCCGGATGTTTCCCGAAATGTTTGGGTACGAGAACACGTTATTTGGGCCAAAGGGGAAAGCCCACGAGGCTTTTGGAAAGTGCAAAAGGAAGTTTTGCAGAGACCAGAGGCTAGACGCCAGGAACCCTGGCGTCTAGGGGGTAGACGCCGGGAACCTAGGCGTCTAGCCCTGGAGTCCGTGTAGGACTCTTGCCTTTCGGGCGAAACCGACTTTGAGGAGGCTTTTGCTCCAAGTTTCGACCCCAGGGCTCAACATATAAATAGAGGGGCAGGGCTAGCACCAAAGACACATCAAGAAACACCAAGCCATGTGCCGGCAACCCCGTCCCCTCTAGTTTATCCTCCGTCATAGTTTCCATAGTGCTTAGGCGAAGCCCTGCGGAGATTGTTCTTCACCAACACCGTCACCACGCCGTCATGCTGCCGGAACTCATCTACTACTTCGCCCGTCTTGCTGGATCGAGAAGGCGAGGACGTCATCGAGCTGAACGTGTGCAGAACTCGGAGGTGCCGTGCGTTCGGTACTTGGATCGGTCGGATCGTGAAGACGTACGACTACATCAACCGCATTGATAAATGCTTCCGCTTAGCGATCTTCAAGGGTATGAAGATACACTCCCCCTCTCGTTGCTATACATCACCATGATCTTGCGTGTGCGTAGGAAATTTTTTGAAATTACTACGTTCCCCAACAGTTTTGGTGTCCCCACGCGTCCGGGGCCACAGTCAGCGATGCTCGCCCCTAGTCGGGTGGAGTCGCTAGCGCCAGCCAGCTGCCTCCTGGGAGGCTCTGTTGGCGAGAGTGCTCTCTGTGTCGTACATTGAGCGATGGCCTCCCACGGCTGGTGCGCTCCCCGCCTCCGCTCGGTGCACCCGGCTGGGATCCCTCTAGTGTCCATTATTTAAGTCGAAGGATCTGAGAAGGGAATTAGAAGGGGAAAACGGCAACTCAGTAATTAATATTATTTTCTCTTTCAGTGTTTAGTATTAAGGCTCTTCTCTTCCGGCCTCGGACCTCTCTTTCATAAAGACATTTTTCAATTCAAAACAAAAAAAGCATTTTTTTTACTAAACATCATCAGAGGCAGGGTGCTACTACTATTTCACTAACAAGATGAGAGTTGGCCTGTTATAAGGAAAACTACGCCAAAAACCATACAACAGCATTGTTGATTAAAGGACAACAAAGCAAAAACCACAACGACGAGTATAGAAAACCTCTAACCAAAAACTCCTCCAAGAAGTAAATGACACCCACCGGCATCAACATCATCGCCACCGACCCCATTGAGGACAAAATTTCCCCCCAGAGCTTCGCACACCAACACCACACCGGGCCCCGTGGGAGGAGTTCCGGTCACACCCACAGCCGCCGGAACCTAGTGTTGGGGAACGTAGTAATTTCAAAAAAATTCATACGCACACGCAAGATCATGGTGATGCATAGCAACGAGAGGGGAGAGTGTTGTCCACGTACAATCGTAGACCGAAAGCGGAAGCGTTAGAACAACGCGGTTGATGTAGTCGTACGTCTTCACGGCCCGACCGATCAAGCACCGAAACTACGGCACCTCCGAGTTCTAGCACATGTTCAGCTCGATGACGATCCCTGGACTCCGATCCAGCAGAATGTCGGGGAAGAGTTCCGTCAGCACGACGGCGTGGTGACGATCTTGATGTTCTACCGTCGTAGGGCTTCGCCTAAGCACCGCTACAATATTATCGAGGACTTTGGTGGAGGGGGGCACCGCACACGGCTAAGAGATCAAGAGATCAATTGTTGTGTCTATGGGGTGCCCCCCTCCCCCGTATATAAAGGAGTGGAGGAGAGCGGGCCGGCCAAGGGGGTGGCTAGCCCTAGGGGGGAGTCCAACCCCAACCGGGAGTAGGACTCCCCCCTTTTCTATTAGGAGTAGGAGAGGGAAGGAAGAGGGGAGAGGGCAGAAGGAAAGGGGGGCCGGCCCCCTCCCAATTCGGATTGGGCTTGGGGGGGCACCCCCTCCTTTGCTCCTTCTCCCTCCTTTCCACTAAGGCCCAATAAGGCCCATATACCTAACGGGGGGTTCCGATAACCTCCCGGAGCTCCGGTATAGTCCCAATCTCACTCGGAACCTTTCTGGTGTCCAAATATAGTCGTCCGATATATCGATCTTTATGTCTTGACCATTTCGAGACTCCTCGTCATGTCCGTGATCATATCCGGGACTCCGAACAACCTTCAGTACATCAAAACTCATAAACTCATAATAAAACTGTCAACGAAACCTTAAGCGTGCGGACCCTACGGGTTCGAGAACTATGTAGAGATGACCTAGACCCGTTTCCGGTCAATAACCAATAGCGGAATCTGGATGCTCATATTGGCTCCTACATATTCTACGAAGATCTTTATCGGTCAAACCGCATAACAACATATGTTGTTCCCTTTGTCATCGGTATGTTTACTTGCCCGAGATTCGATCGTCGGTATCCAATACCTAGTTCAATCTCGTTACCGGCAAGTCTCTTTACTCGTTACGTAATGCATCATTCCGCAACTAACTCATTGGCTACATTGCTTGCAAGGCTTATAGTGATGTGCATTACCGAGAGGGCCCAGAGATACCTCTCCGACAATCGGAGTGACAAAACCTAATCTCGAAATACGCAACTCAACATGTACCTTTGGAGACACCTATAGAGCTCCTTTATAATCACCCAGTTACGTTGTGACGTTTGGTAGCACACAAAGTGTTCCTCCGGTAAACGGGAGCTGCATAATCTCGTAGTTATAGGAACTTGTATAAGTCATGAAGAAAGCAATAGCAACATACTAAACGATCAAGTGCTAAGCTAACGGAATGGGTCAAGTCAATCACATCATTCTCCTAATGATGTGATCCCGTTAATCAAATGACAACACATGTCTATGGTTAGGAAACATAACCATCTTTGATTAATGAGCTAGTCAAGGCATACTAGTGAAATTATGTTTGTCTATGTATTCACACATGTATCATGTTTCCGGATAATACAATTATAGCATGAATAATAAACATTTATCATGATATGTGGAAATAAATAATAACTGTATTATTGCCTCTAGGGCATATTTCCTTCAGTCTCCCACTTGCACTAGAGTTAATAATCTAGATTACACAGTAATGATTCTAACACCCATGGAGTCTTGGTGCTGATCATGTTTTGCTCGTGGAAGAGGCTTAGTCAACGGGTCCGCAACATTCAGATCCATATGTATCTTGCAAATCTCTATGTCTCCCACCTGGACTTGGTCCCGGATGGAATTGAAGCATCTCTTGATGTGCTTGGTCCTCATGTGAAATCTGGATTCCTTTGCCAAGGCAATTGCACCAGTATTGTCACAGAAGATCTTCATTGGTCCCGATGCACTAGGTATGACACCTAGATCGGAAATGAACTCCTTCATCCAGACTCCTTCGTTTGCTGCTTCCGAAGCAGCTATGTACTCCGCTTTGCATGTAGCTCCACCATTCAATATAAACACGTATCCGGTTTGCGATTTAGAATCGTCCGGATCAGTGTCAAAGCTTGCATCGACATAACCATTTATGACTAGATCTTTGTCACCTCCATAAACGAGAAACATATCCCTAGTCCTTTTCAGGTATTTCAGGATATTCTTGACCGCTGTCCAGTGATCCACTCCTGGATTACTTTGGTACCTCCCTACCAAACTTATTGCTAAGCATACATCAGGTCTGGTACACAGCATTGCATACATGATAGAGCCTATGGATGAAGCATAGGGAACATCTTTCATTTTCTCTCTATCTTCTGTTGTGGTCGGGCATTGAGTCTGACTCAACTTCGCACCTTGTAATATAGGCAAGAATCCTTTCTTTGCCTAGTCCATTTTGAACTTTTTCGAAACTTTATCAAGGTATGTGCTTTGTGAAAGTCCAATCAAGCGTCTTGATCTATCTCTATAGATCTTGATGCCCAATATGTAAGCAACTTCACCAAGGTCTTTCATTGAAAAACTTTTATTCAAGTATCCCTTTATGCTATCCAGAAATTCTATATCATTTCCAATTAACAATATGTCATCTACATATAATATCAGAAATGCTACAGAGCTCCCACTCACTTTCTTGTAAATACAGGCTTCTCCAAAAGTCTGTATAAAACCATATGCTTTGATCACACTATCAAAGCGTTTATTCCAACTTCGAGATGCTTGCACCAGTCCATAAATGGATCGCTGGAGCCTGCACACTTTGTTAGCACCTTTTGGATCGACAAAACCTTCCGGCTGCATCATATACAACTCTTCTTCCAGAAATCCATTCAGGAATGCAGTTTTTACATCCATTTGCCAAACTTCATAATCATAAAATACGGCAATTGCTAACATGATTCAGACAGACTTAAGCATCGCTACGGGTGAGAAAGTCTCATTGTAGTCAACCCCTTGAACTTGTCGAAAACCTTTCGCAACAAGTCGAGCTTTGTAGACAGTTATATTACTATCAACGTCAGTCTTCTTCTTGAAGATCCATTTATTCTCGATGTCTTGCCGATCATCGGGCAAGTCAACCAAAGTCCATACTTTTTTCTCATACATGGATCCCATCTCAGATTTCAGCCTCAAGCCATTTTGCGGAATCTGGGCTCATCATCGCTTCCTCATAGTTCGTAGGTTCACCATGATCAAGTAACATGACTTCTAGAATAGGATTATCGTACCACTCTGGTGCGGATCTTACTCTGGTAGACCTATGAGGTTCGGTAGTAACTTGATCTGAAGTTTCATGATCAATATCATTAGCTTCCTCACTGATTGGTGTAGTTGTCACAGGAACCGATTCTTGTGATGAACTACTTTCCAATAAGGGAGCAGGTATAGTTACCTCATCAAGTTCTGTTAGGGAACGTAGTAATTTCAAAAAAAAATCCTATGCACACGCAAGATCATGGTGATGGCATAGCAATGAGAGGGGAGAGTATTGTCCATGTACCCTCGTAGACCGTAAGCGGAAGCGTTATGACAACGCGGTTGATGTAGTCGTATGTCTTCACGATCCGACCGATCCAAGTACCGAACGTACGGCACCTCCGAGTTCAGCACACGTTCAGCTCGATGACGATCCCCGGGCTCCGATCCAGCAAAGCGTCGGGGATGAGTTACGTCAGCACGACAGAGTGGTGACGATGATGATGTTCTACCGGTGCAGGGCTTCGCCTAAACTCCGCGACGATATGATCGAGGTGGAATATGGTGGAGGGGGGCACCGCACACGGCTAAGGAACGATCCGTAGATCAACTTGTGTGTCATGGGGTGTCCCCTGCCCCCGTATATAAAGGAGCAAGGGGGGAGGAGGCCGGCCCTAGGAGGGGGCGCGCCAAGTGTGGAGTCCTACTAGGACTCCCTAGTCCTAGTAGGATTCCACCTCCCTTGTTGGAGTAGGAGAAGGGGAAAGAGGGGGAGAGGAAGAAGGAAAGGGGGCCTGCGCCCCTTGTCCAATTCGGACCAGAGGGGGGGCGCAGGCCTCCTTCCTTTTGGCCTCTCTCCTCTATTCCCGTATGGCCCAATAAGGCCCATATACTCCCCGGCGAATTCCCGTAACTCTCCGGTACTTCGAAAAATACCCGAATCACTCAGAACCTTTCCGAACTCCGAGTATAGTCGTGCAATATATCGATCTTTACGTCTCGACCATTTTGAGACTCCTCGTCATGTCCCCGATCTTATCCGGGACTCCAAACTCCTTCGGTACATCAAAACTCATAAACTCATAATATAACTGTCATCGAAACCTTAAGCGTGCGGACCCTACGGGTTCGAGAACTATGTAGACATGATCTAGAACTATTCTTGGTCAATAACCAATAGCAGAACCTGGATGCCCATATTGGCTCCTACATATTCTACGAAGATCTTTATCGGTCAAACCGCATAACAACATACTTTGTTCCCTTTGTCATCGGTATGTTACTTACCCGAGATTTGATCGTCGGTATCCAATACCTAGTTCAATCTCCTTACCGGCAAGTCTCTTTACTCGTTACGTAATGCATCATTTCATAACTAACTCATTAGCTACATTGCTTGCAAGGCTTATAGTGATGTGCATTACCGAGAGGGCCCAGAGATACCTCTCCGACAAACGGAGTGACAAAACCTAATCTCGAAATACGCCAACCCAACATGTACCTTTGGAGACACCTGTAGTACTCCTTTATAATCACCCAGTTACGTTGTGACGTTTGGCAGCACCCAAAGTGTTCCTCCGGTAAACGGGAGTTGCATAATCTCATAGTTACAGGAACATGTATAAGTCATGAAGAAAGCAATAGCAACATACTAAACGATCAAGTGCTAAGCTAACGGAACGGGTCAAGTCAATCACATCATTCTCCTAATGATGTGATCCCATTAATCAAATGACAACACATGTCTATGGTTAGGAAACATAACCATCTTTGATTAATGAGCTAGTCAAGAAGAGGCATACCAGTGACGTTTATGTTTGTCTATGTATTCACACATGTATTATGTTTCCGGTTAATACAATTCTAGCATGAATAATAAACATTTATCATGAAATAAGGAAATAAATAATAACTTTATTCTTGCCTCTATGGCATATTTCCTTCAGTCTCCCACTTGCACTTGAGTCAATGATCTAGATCACATCGCCATGTGATTTAACACCAATATTCATATCTGTATATGATTAACACCCATAGTTCACATCGTCATGTGACCAACACCCAAAGGGTTTACTAGAGTCAATAATCTAGTTCACATTGCTATGTGATTAACACCCAAAGAGTACTAAGGTGTGATCATGTTTTGCTCGTGAGAGAAGCTTAGTCAACGGGTCTGTCACATTCAGAGCCGTATGTATTTCGCAAATATTCTATGTCTACAATGCTCTGCACGGAGCTACTCCAGCTAATTGCTCCCACTTTCAATATGTATCCAGATAGATACTTAGAGTCATCTGGATCGGTGAAAAAGCTTGCACCGATGTAACTCTTTTACGACGGGCTCTTTTATCACCTCCATAATCGAGAAATATTTCCTTAGTCCTCACTAAGGATATTCTTTACCAATGTCCAGTGATCTACTCCTAGATCACTATTGTACTCCATTGCCCAATTCGGTGCAAGGTATACAATAGGTCTGGTACATAGCATAGCATACTTTATAGAACCTATGACTGAGGCATAGGGAATGACTTTCATTCTCTTTTCTATTTTTTGCTGTGGTCGGGATTTGAGTCTTACTCAATTTCACACCTTTGCAACACAGGCAAGAACTCTTTTTTTTTACTGTTCCAATTTGAACTACTTCAAAAAGTTGTCAAGGTATGTGCTTCATTGAAAATCTTATCAAGCGTCTTGATCTATCTCAATAGATCTTGATTCTCAATATGTAAGTAGCTTTACAGAGGTATTTCATTGAAAAACTTTTATTCAAGTATCCTTTTATGTGTTGGAAATATGCCCTAGAGGCAATAATAAAAGTATTATTATTATATTTCCTTGTTCATGATAATTGTCTTTTATTAATGCTATAACTGTATTATCCGGAAATCGTAATACACGTGTGAATACATAGACCACAATCTGTCCCTGGTGAGCCTCTAGTTGACTAGCTCGTTGTGATCAACAGATAGTCATGGTTTCCTGGCTATGGACATTGGATGTCGTTGATAACGGGATCACATCATTAGGAGAATGATGTGATGGACAAGACCCAATCCTAAGCATAGCACTAGATCGTGTAGTTCGTATGCTAAAGCTTTTCTAATGTCAAGTATCATTTCCTTAGACCATGAGATTGTGCAACTCCCGGATATCGTAGGAATGCTTTGGGTGTATCAAACGTCACAACGTAACTGGGTGGCTATAAAGGTGCATTACAGGTATCTCCGAAAGTGTCTGTTGGGTTGGCACGAATCGAGACTGGGATTTGTCACTCCGTGTAAACGGAGAGGTATCTCTGGGCCCACTCGGTAGGACATCATCATAATGTGCACAATGTGACCAAGGGGTTGATCACGGGATGATGTGTTACGGAACGAGTAAAGAGACTTGCCAGTAACGAGATTGAACAAGGTATCGGTATACCGACGATCGAATCTCGGGCAAGTATCGTACCGCTAGACAAAGGGAATTGTATACGGGATTGATTAAGTCCTTGAGATCGTGGTTCATCCGATGAGATCATCATGGAACATGTGGGAGCCAACATGGGTATCCAGATCCCGTTGTTGGTTATTGACCGGAGAGTCATCTCGGTCATGTCTGCATGTCTCCCGAACCCGTAGGGTCTACACACTTAAGGTTCGGTGACGCTAGGGTTATAGAGATATTAGTATGCGGTAACACAAAAGTTGTTCGGAGTCCCGGATGAGATCCCGGACGTCAGGAGGAGTTCCAGAATGGTCCGGAGGTAAAGAATTATATATAGGAAGTGCTATTTCGGCCATCGGGACAAGTTTCGGGGTCATCGGTATTGTACCGGGACCACCGGAAGGGTCTCGGGGGTCCACCGGGTGGGGCCACCTGCCCCGTGGGGCCACATGGGCTGTAGGGGGTGCGCCTTGGCCTACATGGGCCAAGGGCACCAGCCCCAAGAGGCCCATGCGCCAAGAGAAGAGAAAAAAGGGAGAGTCCTAAAGGGGGAAGGCACCTCCGAGGTGCCTTGGGGAGGATGGACTCCTCCCCCCCCTTGGCCGCACCCTTTCCTTGGAGGAAGGGGCAAGGGCTGCGCCTCCCCCCTCTCCCTTGGCCCTATATATAGTGGGGAAAAGGAGGAGCAACCATACCTAAGGCCTGGCGCCTCCCTCTCCCTCCCGTGACACATCTCCCTCCTCCCACAGCGCTTAGCGAAGCCCTGTTGGAATCCCGCTACTTCCACCACCACGCCGTTGTGCTGTTGGATCTCCATCAACCTCTCCTCCCCCCTTGCTGGATCAAGAAGGAGGAGATGTCTCTGCTCCGTACGTGTGTTGAACGCGGAGGTGCCGTCCGTTCGGCGCTAGGATCATCGGTGATTTGAATCACGACGAGTACGACTCCTTCAACCCCGTTCTCTTGAACGCTTCCGCTTAGCGATCTACAAGGGTATGTAGATGCACTCTCCTTCCCCTCGTTGCTGGTTTCTCCATGGATAGATCTTGGTGACACGTAGGAAAATTTTGAATTTCTGCTACGTTCCCCAACAGTGGCATCATGAGCTAGGTCTATGCGTAGTTTCTATGCACGAGTAGAACACAAAGTAGTTGTGGGCGTTGATTATGTTCAATATGCTTGCCGTTACTAGTCTTATCTTGATTCGGCGGCATCGTGGGATGAAGCGGCCCGGACCAACCTTACACGTACTCTTACGTGAGACCGGTTCCACCGACAAACATGCACTAGTTGCATAAGGTGGCTGGCGGGTGTCTGTCTCTCCCACTTTAGTCGGACCGGATTCGATGAAAAGGGTCCATATGAAGGGTAAATAGAAATTGGCATATCACGTTGTGGTTCTTGCGTAGGTAAGAAACGTTCTTGCTAGAAACCCATAGCAGCCATGTAAAACATGCAAACAACAATTAGAGGATGTCTGACTTGTTTTTGCAGGGTATGCTATGTGATGTGATATGGCCAAAGGATGTGATGAATGATATATGTGATGTATGAGATGATCATGTTCTTGTAATAGGACTCACGACTTGCATGTCGATGAGTATGACAACCGGCAGGAGCCATAGGAGTTGTCTTAATTTATTTATGACCTGCGTGTCAACATAAACGTCATGTAATTACTTTACTTTATTGCTAACCGTTAGCTGTAGTAGTAGAAGTAATAGTTGGCGTGACAACTTCATGAAGACACGATGATGGAGATCATGATGATGGAGATCATGATGATGGAGATCATGGTGTCATGCCGGTGACGATGATGATCATGGAGCCCCGAAGATGGAGATCAAAAGGAGCAAAATGATATTGGCCATATCATGTCACTATTATTTGATTGCATGTGATGTTTATCATGTTTATGCATCTTATTTTCTTAGAACGACGGTAGTAAATAAGATGATCCCTCATTAAAATTTCAAGAAGTGTTCTCCCCTAACTGTGCACCGTTGCTACAGTTCGTCGCTTCTAAGCACCACGTGATGATCGGGTGTGATGGATTCTTACGTTCACATACAACGGGTGTTGACGAGCCTAGCATGTACAGACATGGCCTCGGAACACATGCAATACACTTAGGGTTAACTTGACGAGCCTAGCATGTACAGACATGGCCTCGGAACACGGAGACCGAAAGGTCGAGCATGAGTCGTATAGAAGATACGATCAACATGAAGATGTTCACCGACGTTGGCTAGTCCGTCTCACGTGATGATCAGACACGGCCTAGTTAACTCGGATCATGTAATCACTTAGATGACTAGAGGGATGTCTATCTGAGTGGGAGTTCATAAGATGAACTTAATTATCCTGAACATAGTCAAAAGGATTTTGCAAATTATGTCGTAGCTCACGCTATAGTTCTACTGTTTAGATATGTTCCTAGAGAAAAGTTAGTTGAAAGTTGATAGTAGCAATTATGCGGACTAGGTCCGTAAACTGAGGATTGTCCTCATTGCTTCATAGAAGGCTTATGTCCTTAATGCACCGCTCAGTGTGCTGAACCTCGAACGTTGTATGTGGATGTTGCAAACATCTGACATACACATTTTGATAACTACATGATAGTTCAGTTAAACGGTTTGGAATTGAGGCACCAAAGACGTTTTTGAAACGTCGCGAAACATATGAGATGTTTTGAGGGCTGAAATTGGGATTTCTGGCTCGTGCCCACGTCAAGAGGTATAAGACCTCCGACGATTTTCTTAACCTACAAACTAAGGGAGAAAAGCTCAATTGTTGAGCATGTGCTCAGATTGTCTGAGTACAACAATCATTTGAATCGAGTGGGAGTTGATCTTCCAGATGAGATAGTGATGTTTCTCCGAAAGTCATTGCCACCAAGCTGCTAGAGCTTCGTGATGAACTATAATATATCAGGGACATATATGATGATCCTTGAGATATTCGCGATGTTTGACACCACAAAAGTAGAAATCAAGAAGGAGCATCAATTGTTGATGGTTGGTGAAACCACTAGTTTCAAGAAGGGCAAGGGCAAGAAGGGATACTTCATGAAACGGCAAATCAGCTGCTGCTCTAGTGAAGAAACCCAAGGTTGAACCCAAACCCGAGACTAAGTGCTTCTGTAATAAGGGGAACAGCCACTGAAGCAGAATTACCCTAGATACTTGGTAGATGAGAAGGCTGGCAAGGTCGATAGAAGTATATTGGATATACATTGTGTTGATGTGTACTTTACTAGTACTCCTAGTAGCACCAGGGTATTAGATACCGGTTCGGTTGCTAAGTGTTAGTAACTCGAAACAAAAGCTACGGAATAAAACGGAGACTAGCTAAAGGTGAGCTGACGATATGTGTTGGAAGTGTTTCCAATGTTGATATGATCAAGCATCGCAAGCTCCCTCTACCAAATAGATTGGTGTTAAACCTAAATAATTGTTATTTGGTGTTTGCGTTGAACATAGACACGATTGGATTATGTCTATCGCAATACGGTTATTCATTTAAGGAGAATAACGGTTACTCTATTTATTTGAATAATACCTTCAATGGTCTTGCACCTAAATTGAATCGTTTATTGAATCTCGATCGTAGTGATACACATGTTCATGCCAAAAGATAGTAATGATAGTACCACCTACTTGTGGCACTGCCACGTAAGTCATATTGGTATAAAACGCATGAAGAAGCTCCGTGTTGATGGATCTTTGGGCTCACTCGTTTTTGAAAGGTTTGAGACATGCGAACCATGTCTATTGGTGTATATGCATGAAGAAACTCCATGCAGATGGACCGTTTGAACTCACTTGATTTTGAATCACTTGAGACATGCAAATCATACCACATGGGCAAGATGACTGAAAGCCTCGGTTTCAGTAAAATGGAACCAGAAAGCAACTTGTTGGAAGTAATACATTTTGATGTGTGCAGTCCAATGAGTGCTGAGGCATGTAGTGGATATCATTATGTTCTTACTTCACAGATGATTTGAGTAGATGTTGAGTACATTTACTTGATAAATCATGAGTCTGAATTATTGAAAGGTTCAAGTAATTTCAGGGTGAAGTTGAAAGATCGTCGTGACAAGAGGATAAAAGATCTATGATATGATCATAGAGATGAATATCTGAATTACGAGTTTGGCACAGAATTAAGACATTGTGGAAATTGTTTCACAACTAATACAGCCTGGAACACCATAGTGGGATGGTGTGTCCGAACATCATAGTTGCACCCTATTGGATATGGTGCGTACCTTGATGTCTCTTATCAAATTACCACTATCGTTCATGGGTTAGGCATTAGAGACAACCGCACTCACTTTAATAGGGCACCACGAAACTCCGTTGAGACGACACCGTATGAACTATGGTTTGGAGAAACCTAAGCTGTCGTTCCTTAAAAGTTTGGGACTGCGACGCTTATGTGAAAAAGTTTCAGGCTAATAAGCTCAAACCCAAAGCGGATAAATGCATCTTCATAGGACACCCAAAACAGTTGGGTATACCTCCTGTCTCAGATCCGAAAGCAATAAGGGAGTGTTTCTAGAATCGGGTCCTTTCTCGAGGAAAAGTTTCTCTCGAAAGAATTGAGTGGGAGGATGGTGGAGGCTTGATGAGGTTATTGAACCGTCTCTTCAACTAGTGTATGGCAGGGCACAGGGAGTTGTTCCTATGGCACCTACACCAATTGAAGTGGAAGCTTATGATATTGATCATGAAACTTCGGATCAAGTCACTACCAAACCTCGTGGGATGACAAGGATGCATACTACTTCAAAGTGGTACGTGATCCTGTCTTGGAAGTCATGTTGCTAGACAACAATGAACCTACGAGCTATGGAGAAGCGATGGTGGGCCCGGATTCCGACGAATGGCTCAAAGCCATATAATCTGAGAAAGGATCCATATAAGAAAACAAAGTGTAGACTTCGGCAGAACAGCTCGATGGTCGTAAGGCTGTTGAGTGCAGATGGATTTTAAAAGGAAGACAGACAATGATGGTAAGTATCACCATTAAGAAAGCTCGACTTGTCGTTAAGATGTTTTTCGACAAGTTCAAGGAGTTGACTACGATGAGACTTTCTCACTCGTAGCGATGCTAAGAGTCTGTTGGAATTATATTAGCAATTACTGCATCATTTATGAAATCTTGCAGATAGGATGTCAAAACATTGTTTCCTCGACGACTTTTCTTGAGGAAAGGTTGTATGTGATACAACCGGAAGGTTTTGTCAATCCTGAAAGATGCTAATAAATATGCAAAGATCCAGTTATCCTTCTAAGGACTGGAGTAAGCATCTCGGAGTTGGAATGTATGCTTTGATGAGATGATCAAAGATTTTGGGTGTATACAAAGTTTATGAGAAACTTGTATTTCCAAAGAAGTGAGTGGGACACTATAGAATTTCTGATGAGTATATGTTGTTGACATATTAATGATCAAAAATGATGTAGAATTTCTAGAAAGCATATAGGGTTATTTGAAAGGTGTTTTTCAATGGAAAGCCTGGATTAAGCTACTTGAACATTGAGCATCAAGATCTATAAGGATAGATCAAAACGCTTAATGGTACTTTCAAATGAGCACGTACCTTGACATGATCTTGAAGGTGTTCAAGATGGATCAGTCGAAGAAGGAGTTCTTGCCTGAGTTGTAAGGTATGAAGTTAAGACTTAAAGCTTGACCACGGCAGAATAGAGAGAAAGGACGAAGGTCGTCCCCTATGCTTAAGACGTAGGCTCTACAGTATGCTATGCTGTGTACTGCACCTGAAGTGTGCCTTGCCATGAGTCAGTCAAGGGGTACAAGAGTGATCCAAGAATGGATCACAGGATAGCAGTCAAAGTTATCCTTAGTAACTAGTGGACTAAGGAATTTTCTCGATTATGGAGGTGGTAAAAGAGTTCGTCGTAAAGGGTTACGTCGATGCAAGCTTAACATCTATCCGGATAACTCTGAGTAGAGATACCGGATATGTATAATGGAGCAACAATTTAGAATAGCTCCAAGTAGAACAGTTATTTGGAATAGCTCCAAATAGAACGTGGTAGCTACATCTAGGAGATGACATAGAGATTTGTAAAGCACACACGGATCTGAAAGGTTCAGACCCGTTGACTATAACATCTCTCACAAGCATAACATGATCAAACCCAGAACTCATCGAGTGTTAATCACATGGTAATGTGAACTAGATTATTGACTCTAGTAAACTCTTTGGGTGTTAGTCACATGGGGATGTGACCTTGAGTGTTAATCACATATCGATGTGAACTAGATTATTGACTCTAGTGCAAGTGGGAGACTGTTGGAAATATGCCCTAGAGGCAATAATAAAAGTATTATTATTATATTTCCTTGTTCATGATAATTGTCTTTTATTCATGCTATAACTGTATTATCTGGAAATCGTAATACACGTGTGAATACATAGACCACAATCTGTCCCTGGTGAGCCTCTAGTTGATTAGCTCGTTGTGATCAACAGATAGTCATGGTTTCCTGGCTATGGACATTGGATGTCGTTGATAACGGGATCACATCATTAGGAGAATGATGTGATGGACAAGACCCAATCCTAAGCATAGCACTAGATTGTGTAGTTCGTATGCTAAAGCTTTTCTAATGTCAAGTATCATTTCCTTAGACCATGAGATTGTGCAACTCCCGGATACCGTAGGAATGCTTTGGGTGTATCAAACGTCACAACGTAACTGGGTGGCTATAAAGGTGCATTACAGGTATCTCCGAAAGTGTCTGTTGGGTTGGCACGAATCGAGACTGGGATTTGTCACTCCGTGTAAACGGAGAGGTATCTCTGGGCCCACTCGGTAGGACATCATCATAATGTGCACAATGTGACCAAGGGGTTGATCACGGGATGATGTGTTACGGAACGAGTAAAGAGACTTGCCAGTAACGAGATTGAACAAGGTATCGGTATACCGACGATCGAATCTCGGGCAAGTATCGTACCGCTAGACAAAGGGAATTGTATACGGGATTGATTAAGTCCTTGACATCGTGGTTCATCCGATGAGATCATCGTGGAACATGTGGGAGCCAACATGGGTATCCAGATCCCGCTGTTGGTTATTGACCGGAGAGTCATCTCGGTCATGTCTGCATGTCTCCCGAACCCGTAGGGTCTACACACTTAAGGTTCGGTGACGCTAGGGTTATAGAGATATTAGTATGCGGTAACCCGAAAGTTTTTCGGAGTCCCGGATGAGATCCCGGATGTCACGAGGAGTTCCGGAATGGTCCGGAGGTAAAGAATTATATATAGGAAGTGCTATTTCGGCCATCGGGACAAGTTTCGGGGTCATCGGTATTGTACCGGGACCACCGGAAGGGTCCCGGGGGACCACCGGGTGGGGCCACCTGCCCTGGGGGCCCCATGGGCTGTAGGGGGTGCGCCTTGGCCTACATGGGCCAAGGGCACCAGCCCCAAGAGGCCCATGCGCCAAGAGAAGAGAAAAAGGGGAGAGTCCTAAAGGGGGAAGGCACCTCCGAGGTGCCTTGGGGAGGATGGACTCCTCCCCCCCTTGGCCGCACCCTTTCCTTGGAGGAAGGGGCAAGGGCTGCGCCTCCCCCATCTCCCTTGGCCCTATATATAGTGGGGAAAAGGAGGAGCAACCATACCTAAGGCCTGGCGCCTCCCTCTCCCTCCCGTGACACATCTCCCTCCTCCCGCAGCGCTTAGCGAAGCCCTGTTGGAATCCCGCTACTTCCACCACCATGCCGTTGTGCTGTTGGATCTCCATCAACCTCTCCTCCCCCCTTGCTGGATCAAGAAGGAGGATACGTCGCTGCTCCATACGTGTGTTGAACGCGGAGGTGCCGTCCATTCGGCGCTAGGATCATCGATGATTTGAATCACGACGAGTACGACTCCTTCAACCCCGTTCTCTTGAACGCTTCCGCTTAGCGATCTACAAGGGTATGTAGATGCACTCTCCTTCCCCTCGTTGCTGGTTTCTCCATAGATAGATCTTGGTGACACGTAGGAAAATTTTGAATTTCTGCTACGTTCCCCAACATTATGCTATCCAGAAAATCTATATCATTTCCAATCAACAATATGTCGTACACATATAATATCAGAAATGCTACAGAGCTCCCACTCACTTTCTTGTAAATACAGGCTTCTCCAGAATTCTGTATAAAACCATATGCTTTGATCATACTATCAAAGCGTATATTCCAACTCCGAGATGCTTGCACCAGTCCCTAGATGGATCGCTGGAGCTTGCACATTTTGTTAGCACTTTTAGGATTGACAAAACCTTCTGGTTGTATCATATACAACTCTTCTTTAATATCCATTAAGGAATGTAGTTTTGACATCCATTTGCCAAATTTCATAAAATGTGGCAATTGCTAACATGATTCAGATAGACTTTTAAGCATCGATACAAGTGAGAAAATCTCATTGTATTCAACACCTTGAACTTTGTCAAAAAACCTTTTTCGACAAGTCTAGCTTTGTAGATAGTAACACTACTATCAGCGTCCGTCTTCCTCTTGAAGATCCATTTATTTTCTATGGCTTGCCGATCATCGGGCAAGTCCACCAAAGTCCACACTTTGTTCTCATACATGGATCCCATCTCAGATTTCATGGCCTCCAGCCATTTCGTGGAATCTGGGCTCATCATCGCTTGCTCATAGTTCATAGGTTTATCATGGTCTAGTAACATGACTTTCAGAACAGGATTACCGTACCACTCTGGTGCGGACCGTACTCTGGAAGACCTACGAGGTTCTGTAGTAACTTGATCTGAAATTTCATGATCATCATCATTAGCTTCCTCACTAATTGGTGTAGGAATCACTGGAACTGATTTCAGTGATGAACTATTTTCCAATTCGGGAGAAGGTATAGTTACCTCATCAAGTTCTACTTTCCTCCCACTCACTTCTTTTGAGAGAAACTCCTTATCTAGAAAGGATCCATTTTAGCAACGAATATCTTGCCTTCGGATCTGTGATAGAAGGTGTACCCAACAGTTTCCTTTGGGTATTCTATGAAGACGCACTTCTCCGATTTGGGTTTGAGCTTATCAGGATGAAACTTTTTCACATAAGCATCGTAGCCCCAAACTTTAAGAAACGATAGCTTAGGTTTATTGCTAAACCATACACTACTAGGGAAAAGCCTATACACAGAATCTTATCAGCAGCGCGCCTCAAAATAACTCGCTGCTGCTAACTAGTAGTAGCGCGGACAACTGAAACTCGTTGCTGAGACAAATATAGCAGTAGCGCGTCCAGCCGAAGACGCGCTGCTGCTATAATTCCTACGAGGCCGCCGTGAGGCTAGTTATAGCAGCAACACGTTAATACGACGCGCGCTACTGCTACGTAGCATAGTAGCAGCGTGTTTTCCCGACAAGCGCTACTGCTAAGTTTCCTACAAAAATTTAGTCCCACCTCGCTCCGTGAAGAGAGTTTCTACCACCTTAAATATGTTACTTCTCACACTTTGACAAGCACTTGATCTTCATTGAACTCTATGTGTAGAATTTGTGGCTGCAATATGAGTCTTCACCTGTTCCTAAACCGGTGAGGACTCATATTTTCGAATCAGATTGTACACAAAAAGATCGTTGATGATCAATGTGTATTTTTGCATGCTGACATATAGCAGTAGCGCTTTATCGTGAAAAGCGCTGCTGCTAGATAGATTAGCAGTAGCGCGTTTTGGTGAAGAGCGCTACTGCTAAGCCATCCATCTCCCTGATCTCCTCCCTTCGGATCCAGTCACACACAGCCACTCAAATTCTACGCCGCGCGCCCCCGTCGCCCCTCTCCTCCGCGCGTCTGTGCCGCGCGCCCCCGTCGCCGCTCCTCCATCTGCGCCACACGCCGTCACCTCCTCCTCCTTGCTGGACTCGGTACCGTCCTCCTCCTCCGTCCTCCCTCTCCACTCGCCGCTGGCCGGCCCCTCCTCGCTCCGCCTTCCTCCTCCGTCCTCCCTCAACTGGCCGCGCCGGCCGGCCCCTCCGCGCTCCGCCTTCCTCCTCCATCCTACTCTCTTCTCCCTCCTCAAGTCGCCCTCCTTCTTCCTCCTGCTCATATGCAACATTTTGATTTAGTTGATATAATTTAGTTGACTTAGTAGGCTAGTTGATTTAGTTGACTTAGAACATTTTGATTTAGTTGATTTAGTAGGCTAGTTGATTTAGTTGACTTAGAACATTTTGATTTAGTTGATTTAGTAGGCTAGTTCATTTAGTTAATTTAGTTGACTTAGAACATTTTGATTTAGTTGATTTAGTAGGCTAGTTGATTTAGTTGCCTTAGAATATTTTGATTTAGTTGACTTAGTAGGTTAGTTGATTTAGTTGACTTAGAACATTTTGATTTAGTTGATTTAGTAGGCTAGTTGATTTAGTTGACTTAGGAACATTTTGATTTAGTTGATTTAGTAATCCTTTGCTCATATTGCTTTAGGAAGAATGGCGCCACCACCACCACTATGTCAACTGTGCAAGTCAAGATGCGCCAGCAGCCTTGCAACTGGCAAGCTGTTCGGCATCTACTTCCAGCCGAGTTTTCGTCATGCGGTGGTAAGAAATTAGATGAAATGTAATAACTATTTTATTTTTAGTGTTGGCATTACTGCATTGTGTCATTTTGCTTAGTTTACACAGATCGTCCCATGCAATGTGAGGTTGAAATTCAACAAGCTGACAGGAGACACTGTGACATTTGAGGCTCCTGGGGGGCCGTACACTATGGAGGTCGAGAAAGGACACAATATGTCGCAGATTGGAGGAGATGGATGGGCCCGTTTCGTCGCTCGCATGCATCTTACTGGTGGTGAGTTGATCAGCTTCAACTTCCGAGCAGAAAGACCCAAGCTAGCTGTCATTTATCTCAACCTGGTGGAAGATGATGAAGATGACGAAGATGATGAAGATGATGAAGATGATGAAGATAATGAGGACCCACTCGATGAAGATGATGAGGACCCACTTCATGAAGCCATCGTAGCTCAAAGAACAAGGCTGAGTGAGGAGGAGGTGTCCAACCTGTGGGACATAATTCCGCCACATGTTGACTTTGTCGGGGTGCCATTCGTGACCCGCTTGACAAATACCATGGTTGATCGACATGATATGGTATGTTATACTTACAAATGCAAATTAATAGTGTGAATTACTTAGTGTACAGTCCAATGATATGGTATGTTGTGTGGAATCTAGTCGATGATATATATGTTTCAGTGTAGAGTTCGATCACGTGCATGCTTATTAATTGATATGTTTTTCTTATTCAGAAATTGGCAAAGAGCATATCTGTGAGTTATGGTATCGAGCCTGATGAAGAAGGCTCATCTGGACTACGCCTTACTGCAAGGGGCTCCGTCACAACCTGTACTTACCGCGTGGACACGGACGGTCGCACACACTTAAGCTCGGTTGGGTGGAAGAAATTCCTCGATGGCAAGAATCTTCGTGTTGGATAGGCCATCCTAATTACTATCAGGAACACCAACCGCCCAGGCTTGAGGATGATGATTGTCTTCGATATCATCTAGAACTACATATGTGTGTGTGGCTATATCATCTAGAACTACATATGTGTGTGTGGCTATATCATCTAGCTAGAACTACATATGTGTGTGTGGCTATATCATCTAGAACTACATATGATGATCGTCGTCGATATCATCTAGAACTACATATGATGATGGCCGTTGATATGACCATGTACTGCTTGAGGATGCATGTTGGCTATGCATGAAATTGTTATCTTAGTACTCCCTTCATTCCAAATTACTCGTCGTGGTTTGAACTAAAACCACGACGAGTAATTTGGAACGAAGGGAGTACTACCGTACCTAGTAATGGTTTATGAATTTGATATGTACTAGTAGTACCTAGTATCTAGCATCTGAAAGGAGAACTGAAAGTGAAAGGAGAACTGAAAGGGAAAATGATGAAAGATATAGCAGTAGCGTGGGCTGAAGAAATCGCTACAGCTAGTTAATAGTAGCGCGTTCCTGAAAAGCGCTGCTGATATCATTCAACAGTAGTAGCGCTGGTTGGGGCCGCGCTACTACTATGAGTTAGCTATAGCGCCTTATTAGTAGCGCGGCCACCCGCGCTGCTGCTAGCCTTTTCCCTAGTAGTGATAGTTCATACGGTGTCATCTCATCGGATTTAGATGGTGCCCTATTTAACGTGAATGTAGCTATCTCTAATGCATAACCCTAAAACGATATTGGTAAATCGGTAAGAGACATTATTGATCACACCATATCAAATTAAGTGCAGTTATGACGTTCGGACACACTATTATGTTGTGGTGTTCCAGGTGGCGTGAGCTATGAAACTATTCCACATTGTTTTAATTGAAGACCAAACTCGTAACTCAAATATTCGTCTCCGCGGTCAGATCGCAGAAACTTTATTTTCTTGTTACGATGATTTTTCCACTTCACTCTGAAATTCTTTGAACCTTTCAACTAATTCAGACTTATGTTTCATCAAGTAGATATACCCATATCTGCTCAAATCATCTTGTGAAGGTCAGAAAATAACGATACTTGCCACGAGCATCAACACTCATTGGATTGCATACATCGGTATGTATTATTTCCAATAAGTCAGTAGCTCGTTCCATTGTTCCAGAGAACGGAGTTTTAGTCATCTTGCCCAAAAGGCACGGTTCGCAAGCATCAAATGATTCATAACCAAGTGATTCCGAAAATCCATCTTTATGGAGTTTCTTCATGCGCTTTACACCGATATGACCCAAACGGTAGTGCCACAAATAAGTTGCACTATCATTATTAACCTTGCATCTTTTGGCATCAATATTATGAATATGTGTATCACTACGATCGAGATCCAACAAACAATTTTCATTGGGTGTATAACCATCGAAGGTCTTATTCATGTAAACAGAATAACAATTATTCTTTAACTTCAAATGAATAACCGTATCACAATAAACATGATCAAATCATATTCATGTTCAATGCAAACACTAAATAACATTTATTTAGGTTTAACACTAATCCCGAAAGTATAGGGAGTGTGCGATGATGATCATATCAATCTTGGAACTACTTCCAACACTCATCGTCACTTCCTCTTCAACTAGTCTCTGTTTATTCTGTAACTCCTGTTTTGAGTTACTAATCTTAGCAACCGAACAAGTATCAAATACTCAGGGGCTACTATAAACACTAGTAAGGCATACATCAATAACCTGTATATCAAATATACCCTTGTTCACTTTGCCATCCTTCTTATCCACCAAATATTCAGGGCATTTCCGCTTCCAGTGACCATTTCTTTTGCATTGTAAGCACTCAGTTTCAGGCTTTGGTCCAGCTTTGGTCTTCTTCACGGGAGTGACAACTTGTTTGCCATTCTACTTGAAGATTCCCTTTCTTTCCCTTTGCCCTTTTTCTTGAAACTAGTGGTCTTGTCAATCATCACCACTTGATGCTCTTTCTTGATTTCTACCTTCGTCGATTTCAACATCACGAAGAGCTCGGGAATCATTTTCGTCATCCCTTGCATACTATAGTTCATCACGAAGTTCTAGTAACTTAGTGATGGTGACTAGAGAATTCTTTCAATCACTATCTTATCTGGAAGATTAACTCCCACTTGATTCAAGCGATTGAAGTACCCAGACAATCTGAGCACATGCTCACTAGTTGAGCGATTCTCCTCCATCTTTTAGCTATAGAACTTGTTGGAGACTTCATATCTCTCAACTCAGGTATTTGCTGAAAATATTAACTTCAACTCCTAGAACATCTCATATGGTCCATGACGTTCAAAACGTCTTTGAAGTCCCGATTCTAAGCCGTTAAGCACGGTGCACTAAACTATCAAGTAGTCATCATATTGAGCTAGCCAAACGTTCATAACGTCTGCATCTGCTCCTGCAATAGGTCTGTCACCTAGCAGTGCATTAAGGACATAATTCTTCTGTGGAGCAATGAGGATAAACCTCAGATCACAGATCCAATCCGCATCATTGCTACTAACATTTTTCAACACAGTTTTTGTTGGGGAACGTAGTAATTTCAAAAATTTCCTACGCACACGCAAGATCATGGTGATGATATAGCAACGAGAGGGGAGAGTGTTCGTCCATGTACCCTCGTAGACCATAAGCGGAAGCGTTAGCACAACGCGGTTGATGTAGTTGTACGTCTTCATGATCTGACCTATCCAAGCACCGAACGTACGGAGCCTCTGAGTTCAGCACACGTTCAGCTCGATGACGATCTCCGGCCTCCGATCCAGCCGAGCTCCGGAGATGAGTTCCGTCAGCACGACGGCGTGGTGACGATGATGATGTTCTACCGGCGTAGGGCTTCGCCTAAACTCCACGACGATATGACCGAGGTGGAATATGGTGGAAGGGGGCACCGCACACGGCTAAGGAACGATCCGTAGATCAACTTCTGTGTCATGGGGTGCCCCCCTGCCCCTGTATATAAAGGAGCAAGGGCGAGGAGGAGGCCGGCCAAGGGAGGGCGCGCCAGGGAGGAGTCCTACTCCCACCGGGAGTAGGATTCCCTCCTTTCCTAGTCCAACTAGGAGACCTTCCATGTAGTAGGAGTAGGAGAGAAGGAAAGGGAAGAGAGAAGGGAAGGAAGGAGGGGGTGCGGCCCCTCCCCCTAGTCCAATTCGGACTAGGCCTTGGGGGGGGGGCGCGACCTGCCCTAGGCAGCCCCTCTCTCTTTCCCGTATGGCCCAATAAGGCCCAATACTTCTCCCCGGCGAATTCCCGTAACTCTCCGGTACTCCGATAAATAACCGAATCACTCGGAACCTTTCCGAAGTCCGAATATAGTCGTCCAATATATTGATCTTTACGTCTCGACCATTTCGAGACTCCTCGTCATGTCCCCGATCTCATCCGGGACTCCGAACTCCTTCGGTACATCAAAACTCAAAAACTCATAATAAAACTGTCATTGAAACCTTAAGCGTGCGGACCCTACGGGTTCGAGAACTATGTAGACATGACCGAAACACGTTTCCGGTCAATAACCAATAGCGGGACCTGGATGCCCATATTGGCTCCCACATATTCTACGAAGATCTTTATCGGTCAAACCGCATAACAACATACGTTGTTCCCTTTGTCATCGGTATGTTACTTGCCCGAGATTTGATCGTCGGTATCCAATACCTAGTTCAATCTCGTTACCGGCAAGTCTCTTTACTCGTTCTGTAATGCATCATCCCGCAACCAACTCATTTGGTCACATTGCTTGCAAGGCTTATAATGATGTGCATTACCGAGAGGGCCCAGAGATACCTCTCCGACGATCGGAGTGACAAAACCTAATCTCGAAATACGCCAACTCAACATGTACCTTCGGAGACACCTGTAGTACTCCTTTATAATCACCCAGTTACGTTGTGACATTTGGTAGCACCCAAAGTGTTCCTCCGGTAAAAGGGAGTTGCATAATCTCATAGTTACAGGAACATGTATAAGTCATGAAGAAAGCAATAGCAACATACTAAACGATCAAGTGCTAGGATAACGGAATGGGTCATGCCAATCACATCATTCTCCTAATGATGTGATCCCATTAATCAAATGACAACACATGTCTATGGTTAGGAAACATAACCATCTTTGATCAACAAGCTAGTCAAGTAGAGGCATACTAGTGACACTATGTTTGTCTATGTATTCACACATGTATTATGTTTCTGGATAATACAATTCTAGCATGAATAATAAACATTTATCATGAAATAAGGAAATAAATAATAACTTTATTATTGCCTCTAGGGCATATTTCCTTCAGTTTTCTCTAGGAACATATCAAAATAAACACATGAAAGCAACAACGCAAGCTATTGATCTACAACATAATTTGCAAAATACTACCAGGACTAAGTTCATGATAAATTTAAGTTCAATTAATCATATTACTTAAGAACTCCCACTTAGACAGACATCTCTCTAGTCATCTAAGTGATTACGTGATCCAAATCAACTAAACCATGTCCGATCATCATGTGAGATGGAGTAGTTTCAATGGTGAACATCACTATGTTGATCATATCTACTATATGATTCACGTTCAACCTTTCGGTGTCCGTGTTCCGAGGCCATATCTGTATATGCCAGGCTCGTCAAGTTTAACCTGAGTATTCCGCGTGTGCAACTGTTTTGCACCCGTTGTATTTGAACGTAGAGCCTATCACACCCGATCATCACGTGGTGTCTCAGCACGAAGAACTTTCGCAACAGTGCATACTCAGGGAGAACACTTCTTGATAATTAGTGAGAGATCATCTTAAAATGCTACCGTCAATCAAAGCAAGATAAGATGCATAAAGGATAAACATCACATGCAATCAATATAAGTGATATGATATGGCCATCATCATCTTGTGCTTGTGATCTCCATCTTCAAAGCACCATCGTGATCACCATCGTCACCGGCGCGACACCTTGATCTCCATCGTAGCATCGTTGTCGTTATGCCATCTATTGCTTCTACGACTATCGCTACCGCTTAGTGATAAAGTAAAGCAATTACAGGGCGTTTGCATTTCATACAATAAAGAGACAACCATATGGCTCCTGCCAGTTGCCGATAACTTCGGTTACAAAATATGACCAGCCCTCCGGTTAATAGGTTAGTCCCAAAAATAATATAGAAGTGGATAATAAAGCCCAATATTGCCCAAAATAGTAGATAATATAGCATGGAGCAATCAAAAATTATATATACGTTGGAGATGTATCAAGCATCCCCAAGCTTAATTCCTGCTCGTCCTCGAGTAGGTAAATGATAAAAAAGAATTTTTGATGTGGAATGCTCGTTGGCATAATTTCAATGTAACTCTTCTTACTTTTGATATGAATATTCAGATCCAAAAGATTCAAGACAAAAGTTCATATTGACATAAAAATAATAATACTTCAAGCATACTAATCAAAGTAATCATGTCTTCTCAAAATAGCATGGCAAAAGAAAGTTCATCCCTACAAAATCATATAGTTAGGCCATGCTTCATTTTCATCACACAAAGATGTTCCCAACTTCTATACCCCCGATGACAAGCCAAGCAATTGTTTCATACATAAATAATCTCAAACTTTTTCAACCTTCACGCAATACATGAGCGCGAGCCATGGATATAGCACTATGGGTGGAATAGAATATGATGATGGGGATTGTGTGGAGAAGGCAAAAAGGAGAAAGTCTCACATTGACGAGGATAATGAATGGGCTATGGAGATGCCCATTAATTGATGTCAACATGAGGAGTAGGGATTGCCATGCAACGGATGCACTAGAGCTATGAATGCTCAACAAAATAAAACTAGTGGGTGTGCATCCAACTCGCTTGCTCATGAAGACCTAGGGCATTTGAGGAAGCCCATCGTAGGAATATACAAGCCAAGTTCTATAATTAAAAATTCCCACTAGTATAAAAAGACAACTTATGAGACTCACTACATGAAGAACAAGGTGCTACTTTGAAGCACAATATATGAGACTCACTATATGAAGAACAAGGTGCTAGTTTGAAGCACTAGTGTGGAAAAAGAGATAGTAGCATTGGCCTTTCTATTTATTTTCTTTTTGTTCTTTTTTTCGGGCCTTTCTTTTTTTCTTCTTTTTGGCCTTTCTTCCTTTTTTTTCTTTTTTTCTTTTTGGGCAATGCTCTAATAATGATGATCATCACACTTATATTGATTACAACATAAGGATTACAACTCGAAACTTAAAACAAGATATGACTCTATATGAATGCCTCCGGCGGTGTACCGGGATGGTGCAATGAATCAAGAGTGACATGTATGAAAAATAATGCATGGTGGATTTGCCACAAATATGATGTCAACTACATGATCATGCAATGGCAATATGTCAAAAGTAGAGTATGTCATGATGATGATGAACGGAACGGTGGAAAGTTGCATGGCAATATATCTCGGAATGGCTATGGAAATGCCATAATAGGCAGGTATGGTGGCTGTTTTGAGGAAGATATAAGGAGGTTTATGTGTGATAGAGTGTATCCTATCACGGGGTTTGGATGCACTGGCGAAGTTTTCACCAACTCTCAAGGTGAGAAAGGGCAATGCACGGTACCGAAGAGGCTAGCAAAGGCGGAAAGGTAAAAGTGCGTATAATCCACGGACTCAACATTAGTCAAAAGAACTCATATAATTATTGCAAAAATTTAGAAGTCATCAAAATCAAGTACTACGCGCATGCTCCTAGGGGGATATATTGGTAGGAAAAGACCATCGCTCGTCCCCGACCGCCACTCATAAGGATGCACAAGCCAGGTACACTTCATGTTTCAAATTTGTCACAGAACTTTAACCATATGTGCATGCTATGGTACTTGCTAACTTCAACACAAGCATTCTTTAAATTCATAATCACCCAACTAGCATGACTTTAATATCACTACCTCCATATCTCAAAACAATTATCAAGCATCAATCTTTTCTTAGATTCAACACACTCATAAGAATTCTTACAAATCTTGTATGCTTAGCATATTATGATTATTTTAGCAAATTACCATGCTATTTAAGACTCTCAAAATAATATAAGTGAAGCATGAGAGTTCATCTATTTCTTAAAAATAAAACTACCACCATGCTCTAAAAGATATAAGTGACGCACTAGAGCAAATGACAAACTACTCCGAAAGATATAAGTAAAGATCAATGAGTAGTCGAATAATTGTGCAACTATGTGAAGACTCTCTAACATTTAAGAATTTCATATCTTGGTATTTTATTCAAACAGCAAGCAAAGCTAAATAAAATGACAATGCAAGGATAGGACAACTCATGTGAAGAAGCAAAAACTTAGGCTCAACCGATACTAACCGATAGTTGTTGAAGAAGAAAGGTGGGATGCCTACCGGGGCATCCACAAGCTTAGATGCTTGAGACTTATTGAAATATTATCTTGGGGTGCCTTGGTCATCACGAAGCTTGAACTTTTGTGTCTCCTTAATTCCTCTCATATCATGGTTTCTCTTTTTATCAAAAGCTTCATTCACAACAAACTCAACAAGAACTCGTGAGATAGGTTAGTATAAACCAATGCAAAACCTTATCATTTCCTACTGTAACAAATCACTAAAATTATTATTCAACATTGCATACTAAATGCCTCTGCATATTTAATACTCCTAACCTCAAATAGAATCATTAAACAAGCAAACATATGCAAACAATGCAAACATAAGAGTAATCTGCCAAAACAGTACAGTCTGTAAATAATGCAAGATTCATCAAACTTACCTAACTCCAAAAATTATGAAATAAAATTCCCACTTCAGTAAATTTATCAGATCTCATTATGCAAAAAGTTTCAACCTTATATCATTCTCTGACTTTTCTAGGGAATTTTTGCAACAGCGGTAAACTTTCTGTTTTCAAACAGCAACATGTATATTAGCAAAATAAGCATGGCAATGGCAATCCTTGACTTTTTATTGAAACTAAAGATGCAAAACATTAATCTAAATAACAGCAAGCAAATACTAACAAAATAAAATGACGCTCCGAGCAAAACACATATCATGTGGTGAATAAAAATATAGCTCCAAGTAAAGTTACCGATGAACGAAGACGAAAGAGGGGATGCCTTCCGGGGCACCCCCAAGCTTAGGCTCTTGGTTGTCCTTGAATATTACCTTGGGGTGCCTTGGGCATCCCCAATCTTAGGCTCTTTCCACTCCTTATTCCATAGTCCATCGAATCTTTACCCAAAACTTGAAAACTCCACAACACAAAACTCAACAGAAAACTCGTAAGCTCCGTTAGTATAAGAAGATAAAAACACCACTTAGGTACTGTAATGAACTCATTCTAAATTCATATTTGTGTAATATCTACTATACTCCAACTTATCTATGGTTCATATCCTCCGATACTACTCATAGATTCATCAAAATAAGCAAACAACACATAGAAAACAGAATCTGTCAAAAACAGAACAGTCTGTAGTAATCTGTATCAAACGTATACTTCTGGAACTCCAAAAATCCTACCAAATTAGGAAGACCTAAGAAATTTGTGTACCAATCCAGAGAAAAAAGAATCAGATCAGGAGCACGTTTCTGTGAATTAACAAAACTAATTTACTAGGTGCAAAAGTTTCTGATTTTCAGCAGGATCAACACAACTATCACCAAAAGCCATCCTAAAGGTCTTACTTGGCACTGTATTGAAACAAAAGCTATAACACATGATTACTACAGTAGCATAATCATGTGGACACACAAAAAACAGTAAGGATAAATATTGGGTTGTCTCCCAACAAGCACTTTTTAATGCCTTTCTAGCTAGGCATGATGATGGCAATGATGCTCACATAAAAGATGAGAATTGAAACATAATGGGAGCATCATGAAGCATATGACTAGCACATTTAAGTCTAACCCACTTCCTATGCATAGGGATTTTGTGAGCAAACAACTTATGGGAACAATAATCAACAAGCATAGGAAGACAAAACAAGCATAACTTCAACAATTTAAGCACATAGAGAGGAAACTTGATATTATTGCAATTCCTACAAGCATATATTCCTCCCTCATAATAATTTTCAGTAGCATCATGAATGAATTCAACAATACAACCAGAACCTAAGCATTCTTTTCATGATCTACTAGCATAGAAAATTTACTACTCTCCACATAAGCAAAATTCTTCTCATGAATAGTAGTGGGAGCATACTCAACAAAGTAACTATCATGTGATTGAAAATTAAGATCAGGATGACAAGTTTCATGGTTATCATTATTATTTAAAGCATACATGTCATCACAATAATCATCATAGATAGGAGGCATGCTTTCATCATAGTAAATTTGCTCATCATTCACATATTTCATGCAACATTCTATGTAATTCTTCTTCTAGCACTTTGGCACAATTTTCCTTTCCATCATACTCACGAAAGATATTAAAAAGGTGAAGCGTATGAGACAAACTCAATTCCATTTTTTTTGTAATTTTCTTTTATAGACTAACTAGTGCTAAAACAAGAAACAAAAAGATTCGATTGCAAGATCTAAAGATACACCTTCAAGCACTCACCTCCCCGGCAATGGCGCCAGAAAAGAGCTTGATGTCTACTACACAACCTTCTTCTTGTAGACGTTGTTGGGTCTGCAAGTGCACAGGTTTGTAGGACAGTAGCAAATTTCCCTCAACTGGATGACCTAAGGTTTATCAATCCGTGGGAGGTGTAGGATGAAGATGGTATCTCTCAAGCAACCCTGCAACCAAATAACAAAGAGTCTCCTGTGTCCCCAACACACCCAATACAACGGTAAATTGTATAGGTGCACTAGTTCGGCGAAGAGATGGTGATACAAGTGCAATATGGATAGTAGATATGGGTTTTTGTAATCTGAAATAATAAAAACAGCAAGGCAACTAATGATAAAAGTGAGCGTAAACGGTATTGCAATGATAGGAAACAAGGCCTAGGGTTCATACTTTCACTAGTGCAAGTTCTCTCAACAATAATAACATAGATAGATCATATAACAATCCCTCAACACGCAACAAAGAGTCACTCCAAAGCCACTAATAGTGGAGAACAAACATAGAGATTATGGTAGGGTACGAAACCACCTCAAAGTTATTCTTTCGGATCGATCTATAAAAGAGTTCGTACTAGAATAACACCTTAAGACACAAATCAACCAAAACCCTAATGTCACCTAGATACTCCATTGTCACCTCAAGTATCCGTGGGCATGATTATACGATATGCATCACACAATCTCAGATTCATCCAACCAACACAAAGTACTTCAAAGAGTGCCCCAAAGTTTCTATCGGAGAGTCAAGAACGTGTGCCAACCCCTATGCATAGGTTCCCAATGTCACGAAACCCGCAAGTTGATCACCAAAACATACATCAAGTGGCACATGATATCCCATTGTCACCAAGGTAATCACGACAAGACATACATCAAGTGTTCTCATAAAAGACTCAATCTGATAAGATAACTTCAAAGGGGAAACTCAATTCATCACAAGAGAGTAGAGGGGGAGAAACATCATAAGATCCAACTACAATAGCAAAGCTCGGTATACATCAAGATCGTGCCATAGAGGGAACACGAGCGAGAACACGAGAGAGAGAGAGAGAGAGATCAAACACATAGCTAATGGTACATACCCTCAGCCCCGAGGGTGAACTACTCCCTCCTCATCATGGAGAGTGCTGGGATGATGAGGATGGCCACCGGTGATGGATTCCCCCTCCGGTAGGGTGCCGGAACGGGCTCCCGAAAGGTTTTTGGAGGCTATAGAGGCTTGTGACGGCGGAACTCCCGATCTATCTTCTGTTCTGGAACTTTTAGGGGACGTAGGTATATATGGGTGCAAGGGGTATGTCGGTGGAGCTTCGGGGGCCCCACGAGGCAGGGGGCACGCCCTAGGGGGGTGGGCGCGCCCCCCACCCTCGTGACCAGCTCTCGTATCTTCTGACGTAGAGTCCAAGTCTATCCGGTGGCGTTCCTTCCAAAAATAACTTCTCCAGTTGATTTTGTTCCGTTTTAACTCCGTCTGATATTCCTTTTCCTCAAAACACTGAAATAGGCATAAAACAGCAAATCTGGGCTGGGCCTCCGGTTAATATGTTAGTCCCAAAAATAATATAAAAGTGGATAATAAAGCCCAATATTGCCCAAAATAGTAGATAGCATGGATCATTCAAAAATTATAGATACGTTGGAGACGTATCATGATGCTATATTTTATTGTATGAGATGATCATGTTTTGTAACCAAGTTATCGGCAACTGGCAGGAGCCATATGGTTGTCGCTTTATTGTATGAAATGCAAACACCCTGTACTTGCTTTACTTTATCACTAAGCGGTAGCAATAGTCGTAGAAGCAATAGATGGTGTAACAACAACGATGCTATGATGGAGATCAAGGTGTCGCGCCGGTGACGATGGTGATCACGACGGTGCTTCGGAGATGGAGATCACAAGCAGAAGATGATGATGGCCATATCATATCACTTATATTGATTGCATGTGATGTTTATCCTTTATGCATCTTATCTTGCTTTGATTGACGGTAGCATTTTAAGATGATCTCTCACTAATTATCAAGAAGTGTTCTCCCTGAGTATGCACCGTTGCGAAATTTCTTCGTGCTGAGACACCACGTGATGATCGGGTGTGATAGGCTGTACGTTCAAATACAATAGGTGCAAAACAGTTGCACACGCGGAATACTCAGGTTAAACTTGACGAGCCTAGCATATACAGATATGGCCTCGGAAAACGGAGACCGAAAGAGATATGATCAACATAGTGATGTTCACCATTGAAACTACTCCATCTCACGTGATGATCGGACATGGTTTAGTTGATTTGGATCACGTGATCACTTAGATGACTAGAGAGATGTCTGGATAAGTGGGAGTTCTTAAGTAATATGATTAATTGAACTTAAATTTATCATGAACTTAGTACCTGATAGTATTTTGCTTGTCTATGTTTGTTGTAGATAGATGGCTCGTGCTGTTGTTCCGTTGAATTTTAATGCGTTCCTTGAGAAAGCTAAGTTAAAAGATGATGGTAGCAATTACACGGACTAGGTCCGTAACTTGAGGATTATCCTCATTGCTGCACAGAAGAATTACGTCCTGGAAGCCCTGCTGGGTGCCAGGCCTGCTGCAGATGCAACTAACAACGTTAAGAACGTCTGGCAGAGCAAAGCTGATGACTACTCGATAGTTCAGTGTGCCATGCTTTACGGCTTGGAACCGGGTCTTCAACGACGTTTTGAATGTCATGCAGCATATGAGATGTTCCAGGAGTTGAAGTTAATATTTCAAGCAAATGCCAGGATTGAGAGATATGAAGTCTCCGATAAGTTCTATAGCTGTAAGATGGAGGAGAATAGTTCTGTCAGTGAACATATACTCAAAATGTCTGGGTATAATAATCACTTGATTCAACTGGGAGTTAATCTTCCTGATGATAGTGTCATTGACAGAATTCTTCAATCACTGCCACCAAGCTACAAGAGCTTCGTGATGAACTATAATATGCAAGGGATGGACAAGACTATCCCCGAGCTCTTCGCAATGCTAAAAGCTGCGGAGGTAGAAATCAAGAAGGAGCATCCAGTGTTGATGGTCAATAAGACCACCAGTTTCAAGAAAAAGGGCAAAGGAAAGAAGAAGGGGAACTTCAATAAGAACAGCAAACAAGTTGCTGCTCAAGAGAAGAAACCCAAGTCTGGACCTAAGCCTGAGACTGAGTGCTTCTACTGCAAGCAGACTGGACACTGGAAGCGGAACTGCCCCAAGTATTTGGCGGATAAGAAGGATGGCAAAGTGAACAAAGGTATATGTGATATACATGTTATTGATGTGTACCTTACTAATGCTCGCAGTAGCACCTGGGTATTTGATACTGGTTTTGTTGCTAATATTTGCAACTCGAAACAGGGACTACGGATTAAGCGAAGATTGGCTAAGGACGAGGTGACGATGCACGTGGGAAATGGTTCCAAAGTCGATGTGATCGCAGTCGGCACGCTACCTATACATCTACCATCGGGATTAGTTTTAGACCTGAATAATTGTTATTTGGTGCGAGCGTTAAGCATGAACATTATATCTGGATCTTGTTTGATGCGAGACGGTTATTCATTTAAATCAGAGAATAATGGTTGTTCTATTTATATGATTAATATCTTTTATGGTCATGCACCCCTAAAGAGTGGTCTATTTTTATTAAATCTCGATAGTAGTGGTACACATATTCATAATGTTGAAGCCAAAAGATGCAGAATTGATAATGATAGTGCAACTTATTTGTGGCACTTCCGTTTGGGTCATATTGGTATAAAGCGCATGAAGAAACTCTATACTGATGGACTTTTGGAATTGATTATGAATCACTTGGTACTTGCGAACTGTGCCTCATGGGCAAGATGACTAAAACGCCGTTCTCCGGAACTATGGAGCAAGCAACTGATTTGTTGGAAATCATACATACTTATGTATGTGGTCCAATGAATATTGAGGCTCGCTGCGGGTATCGTTATTTTCTCATCTTCACAGATGATTTGAGAAGATATGGGTATATCTACTTGATGAAACACAAGTCTGAAACATTTGAAAAGTTCAAAGAATTTCAGAGTGAAGTGGAAAATCATCGTAACAAGAAAATAAAATTTCTACGATCTGATCGTGGAGGAGAATATTTGAGTTACGAGTTTGGTTTACATTTGAAGCAATGCAGAATAGTTTCGCAACTCACGCCACCCGGAACACCACAACAAAATGGTGTGTCCAAATGTCGTAATCGTACTTTACTAGATATGGTGCGATCTATGATGTCTCTTACTGATTTACCGCTATGGTTTTGGGGTTATGCTTTAGAGACGACCGCATTCACGTTAAATAGGGCACCATCAAAATCCGTTGAGACGACGCCTTATGAACTGTGGTTTGGCAAGAAACCAAAGTTGTCGTTTCTTAAAGTTTGGGGATGCGATGCTTATGTGAAGAAACTTCAACCAGATAAGCTCGAACCCAAATCGGAGAAATGTGTCTTCATAGGATACCCAAAAGAGACTATTGGGTACACCTTCTATCACAGACCTAAGGGCAAGAACTTTGCTGCTAAATTCAGGTCCTTTCTAGAGAAGGAGTTTCTCTCGAAAGAAGTGAGTGGGAGGAAAGTAGAACTTGAAGGAAATATGCCCTAGAGGCAATAATAAAGTTATTATTTATTTCCTTATTTCATGATAAATGTTTATTATTCATGCTAGAATTGTATTAACCGGAAACATAATACATGTGTGAATACATAGACAAACATAAACGTCACTAGTATGCCTCTTCTTGACTAGCTCATTAATCAAAGATGGTTATGTTTCCTAACCATATACATGTGTTGTCATTTGATTAACGGGATCACATCATTAGGAGAATGATGTGATTGACTTGACCCATTCCGTTAGCTTAGCACTTGATCATTTAGTATGTTGCTATTGCTTTCTTCATGACTTATACATGTTCCTGTAACTATGAGATTATGCATCTCCCGTTTACCGGAGGAACACTTTGGGTGCTACCAAACGTCACAACGTAACTGGGTGATTATAAAGGAGTACTACTGGTGTCTCAAAAGGTACATGTTGGGTTGGCGTATTTCGGAATTAGGTTTTGTCACTCCGATTGTCGGAGAGGTATCTCTGGGCCCTCTCAGTAATGCACATCACTATAAGCCTTGCAAGAAATGTAGCTAATGAGTTAGTTAGGAAATGATGCATTACGTAACGAGTAAAGAGACTTGCCGGTAACGAGATTGAACTAGGTATTGGATACCGACGATCGAATCTCGGGTAAGTAACATACCGATGACAAAGGGAACAAAGTATGTTGTTATGCGGTTTGACCGATAAAGATCTTCGTAGAATATGTAGGAGCCAATATGGGCATCCAGGTTCCGGTATTGGTTATTGACCAAGAATAGTTCTAGGTCATGTCTACATAGTTCTCGAACCCGTAGGGTCCGCACGCTTAAGGTTTCGATGACAGTTATATTATGAGTTTATGAGTTTTGATGTACTGAAGGAGTTCGGAGTCCCGGATGAGATTGGGGACATGACGAGGAGTATCGAAATGGTCGAGACGTAAAGATCGATATATTGGACGACTATATTCGGAGTTCGAAAAGGTTCCGAGTGATTCGGGTATTTTTCGGAGTACCGGAGAGTTACGGGAATTCGTCGGGGAGTATATGAGCCTTATTGGGCCATACGGGAATAGAGGAGAGAGGCCAAAAGGAAGGAGGCCTACGCCCCCCCTCTGGTCCGAATTGGACAAGGGGCGCAACCCCCCTTTCCTTCTTCCTCTCCCCCTCTTTCCCCTTCTCCTACTCCAACAAGGGAGGTGGAATCCTACTAGGACTTGGGAGTCCTAGTAGGACTCCACACTTGGCGCGCCCCTCCTAGGGCTGGCATCTTCCCCCCTTGCTCCTTTATATACGGGGGCAGGGGGCACCCCATGACACACAAGTTGATCTACGGATCGTTCCTTAGCCGTGTGCGGTGCCCCCCTCCACCATATTCCACCTCGGTCATATCGTCATGGAGTTTAGGCGAAGCCCTGTGCCGGTAGAACATCATCATCGTCACCACGCCGTCGTGCTGACGGAACTCATCCCCGACGCTTTGCTGGATCGGAGCCCGGGGATCGTCATCGAGCTGAACGTGTGCTGAACTCGGAGGTGCCGTACGTTCGGTACTTGGATCGGTCGGATCGTGAAGATGTACGACTACACCAACTGCGTTGTCATAACGCTTCCGCTTACGGTCTACGAGGGTACGTGGACAATACTCTCCCCTCTCGTTGCTATGCCATCACCATGATCTTGCGTGTGGGTAGGAATTTTTTTTAAATTACTACGTTCCCTAACAGTGGCATCCGAGCCAGGTTTTATGCGTATATGTCATATGCACGAGTAGAACACAAGTGAGTTGTGGGCGATACAAGTCATACTGCTTACCAGCATGTCATACTTTGGTTCGGCGGTATTGTGAGATGAAGCGGCCCGGACCGACATTATGCGTACGCTTACGCGAGACTGGTTTCACCGTTACGAGCACTCGTGCTTAAAGGTGGCTGGCGGGTGTCTGTCTCTCTCACTTTAGCTGAATCGAGTGTGGCTACACCCGGTCCTTGCGAAGGTTAAAACGGCACTAACTTGACAAACTATCGTTGTGGTTTTGATGCGTAGGTAAGAATGGTTCTTGCTAAGCCCGTAGCAGCCACGTAAAATTTGCAACAACAAAGTAGAGGACGTCTAACTTGTTTTTGCAGGGCATGTTGTGATGTGATATGGTCAAGACGTGATGCTATATTTTATTGTAACGGAGTCAAAACGGAACGAAATCAACTGAAGAAGTTATTTTTGGAAGGAAAGCCACCCGATGGACTTGGAGTGCACGTTAGGAAAGAAGGGAGGTGCTCACGAGGGTGGGGGCGCGCCCACCCCCCTAGGGTGCGCCCCCTGCCTCGTGGCCCCCCTTCGGTCCACCGACATACCCCCTGCACCCATATGTACCTACGTATCGTAAAACTTCTAGAACAGAAGATAGATCGGGAGTTCCGCCGCCGCAAGCCTCTGCAGCCACCAAAAACCTCTCGGGAGCCCGTTTCGGTGCCCTGTCGGAGGGGGATCCATCACCGGTGGCCATCTTCATCATCCCGGCGCTATCCATGACGAGGAGGGAGTAGTTCACCCTCGGGGCTGAGGGTATGTACCGGTAGCTATGTGTTTGATCTCTCTCTCTCTCGTGTTCTCTCTCGTGTTCCCTCTATGGCACGATCTTGATGTATCCCGAGCTTTGCTATTGTAGTTGGATCTTATGATGTTTCTCGCCCTCTACTCTCTTGTGATGAATTGAGTTTCCCCTTTGAAGTTATCTTATCGGATTGAGTCTTTTATGAGAACACTTCATGTATGTCTTGTTGTGATTATCTGTGGTGACAATGGGATATCATGTGCCACTTGATGTATGTTTTGGTGATCAACTTGCGGGTTTCGTGACATTGGGAACCTATGCATAGGGGTTGGCACACGTTCTTGACTCTCCGATAGAAACTTTGGGGCACTCTTTGAAGTACTTTGTGTTGGTTGGATGAATCTGAGATTGTGTGATGCATATCGTATAATCATGCCCACGGATACTTGAGGTGACAATGGAGTATCTAGGTGACATTAGGGTTTTGGTTGATTTGTGTCTTAAGGTGTTATTCTAGTACGAACTCTTTTATAGATCGATCCGAAAGAATAACTTTGAGGTGGTTTCGTACCCTACCATAATCTCTATATTTGTTCTCCACTATTAGTGGCTTTGGAGTGACTCTTTGTTGCGTGTTGAGGGATTGTTATATGATCTATCTATGTTATTATTGTTGAGAGAACTTGCACTAGTGAAAGTATGAACCCTAGGCCTTGTTTCCTATCATTGCAATACCGTTTACGCTCACTTTTATCATTAGTTACCTTGCTGTTTTTATTATTTCAGATTACAAAAGCCCATATCTACTATCCATATTGCACTTGTATCACCATCTCTTCGCCGAACTAGTGCACCTATACAATTTACCGTTGTATTGGGTGTGTTGGGGACACAAGAGACTCTTTGTTATTTGGTTGCAGGGTTGCTTGAGAGAGACCATCTTCATCCTACGCCTCCTACGGATTGATAAACCTTAGGTCATCCACTTGAGGGAAATTTGCTACTGTCCTACAAACCTATGCACTTGCAGGCCCAACAACGTCTACAAGAAGAAGGTTGTGTAGTAGACATCAAGAGAGTCTTCACATAGTTGCACAATTATTCGACTACTCATTGATCTTCACTTATATCTTTCGGAGTAGTTTGTCATTTTCTCTAGGGCATCACTTATATCTTTTTGAGCATGGTGGTAGTTTTATTTTTAAGAAATAGATGAACTCTCATGCTTCATTTATATTATTTTGAGAGTCTTAAACAGCATGGTAATTTGAATAAAAACTATCATAGAAAGTGAATTGAATGCTATGATCAATTTGATACTTGATAATTATTTTGAGATATGGAGGTAGTGATATTAAAGTCATGCTAGTTGGGTGATTATGAATTTAAAGAATGCTTGTGTTGAAGTTAGCAAGTCCCGTAGCATGCACGTATGGTCAATGTTGTGTAACAAATTTGAACCATGAAGTGTACCTGGCTTGTGCATCCTTATGAGTGGCGGTCGGGGACGAGCGGTGGTCTTTTCCTACCAGTCTATCCCCCTAGGAGCATGCGCGTAGTACTTGATTTTTGATGACTTCTAAATTTTTGCGATAAGTATATGAGTTCTTTTGACTAATGTTGAGTCCATGGATTATACGCACTTTTACCTTTCCACCTTCGCTAGCCTCTTCGGTACCGTTCATTACCCTTTATCACCTTGAGAGTTGGTGCAAACTTTGCCGGTGCATCCAAACCCCGTGATACGATGCACTCTATCACACATAAACCTCCCTATATCTTCCTCAAAATAGCCACCATACCTACCTATTATGGCATTTCCATAGCCATTCCGAGATATATTGCCATGCAACTTTCCACCGTTCCATTCATCATCATCATGACATACTTTACTTTTGTCATATTGCCATTGCATGATCATGTAGTTGACATCGTATTTGTGGCATAGCCACCATGCATAATTCATACATGTCGCTCTTGATTCATTGCACCATCCCGATACACTGCCGGAGGCAGTCATATAGAGTCATATCTTGTTCTAGTTTCGAGTTGTAATTCATATGTTGTAATCAATGAACTGTGATGATCATCATTATTAGAGCATTGCCCAAAAAGAAAAGAAAAAGAAAGGCCAAAAAGAAAAAAAAGAAAGGCCCAAACAAAGAAAAAAAGAAAAGAAAAGAAAAATAAAAAGGGGCAATGTTACTATCTCTTTTTCCACACTTGTGCTTCAAAGTAGCACCTTGTTCTTCATGTAGTGAGTCTCATATATTGTACTTCAAAGTAGCACCACGTTTTTCATATAGTGAGTCTCATAAGTTGTCTTTTTCATACTAGTGGGAATTTTTCATTATAGAACTTGGCTTGTATATTCCTACGATGGGCTTCCTCAAATGCCCTAGGTCTTCGTGAGCAAGCAAGTTGGATGCACACCCACTAGTTTTCTTTTGTTGAGCATTCATTTATAGCCCTAGTGCATCCGTTGCATGGCAATCCCTACTCCTCATGTTGACATCAATTGATGGGCATCTCCATAGCCCGTTGATTATCCTCGTCAATGTGAGACTTTCTCCTTTTTTGTCTTCTCCACACAATCCCCATCATCATATTCTATTCCACCCATAGTGCTATATCCATGGCTCACGCTTATGTATTGCGTGAAGGTTGAAAAAGTTTGAGAATATTTAAGTATGAAACAATTGCTTGGCTTGTCATCGGGGGTATAGAAGTTGGGAACATCTTTGTGTGATGAAAATGAAGCATAGCCTAACTATATGATTTTGTAGGGATGAACTTTCTTCTGCCATGTTATTTTGAGAAGACATGATTACTTTGATTAGTATGCTTTAAGTGTTACTGTTTCTTTTATCAATATGAACTTTTATTTTGAATCATTTGGATCTGAACATTCATGCCACAATAAAGAAAATTTCATTGAGAATTATGCTAGCTAGCATTCCACATCAAAAATTCTTTTTTGTCATTTACCTACTCGAGGACGAGCAGGAATTAAGCTTGGGGATGCTTGATACGTCTCCAAAGTATCTATAATTTTTGATTGCACCATGCTATATTATCTACTGTTTTGGGCAATATTGGGCTTTATTATCCACTTTTATATTATTTTTGGGACTAACCAATTAACCGGAGGCCCAGCCCAGATTTGCTGTTTTATGCCTATTTCAATGTTTCGAGGAAAAGGAATATCAGACGGAGTCAAAACGGAAAGAAATCAACTGGAGAAGTTATTTTTGGAAGGAACTCCACCGGATAGACTTGGACTCTACGTCAGAAGATACGGGAGCTGGTCACGAGGGTGGGGGGCGCGCCCACCCCCCTAGGGCACGCCCCCCTGCCTCGTGGGGCCCTCGAAGCTCCACCGACGTACCCCTTGCACCCATATATACCTACGTGCCCTAAAACTTCCAGAACAGAAGATAGATCGGGAATTCCGCCGCCGCAAGCCTCTGTAGCCACCAAAACCTCTCGGGAGCCTGTTCCGGCACCCTGCCGGAGGGGGGATCCATCACCGGTGGCCATCTTCATCATCCTGGCGCTCTCCATGACCAGGAGGGAGTAGTTCACCCTCGGGGCTGAGGGTATGTACCAGTAGCTATGTGTTTGATCTCTCTCTCGTGTTCCCTCTATGGCACGATCTTGATGTATCCCGAGCTTTGCTATTGTAGTTGGATCTTATGATGTTTCTCCCCCTCTACTCTCTTGTGATGAATTGAGTTTCCCATTTGAAGTTATCTTATCGGATTGAGTCTTTTATGAGAACACTTGATGTATGTCTTGCCGTGTTTATCTGGTGACAATGGGATATCATGTGCCACTTGATGTATGTTTTGGTGACCAACTTGCGGGTTCCGCCCATGAACCTATGCATAGGGGTTGGCACACGTTATTGACTCTCCGGTAGAAACTTTGGGGCACTCCTTGAAGTACTTTATGTTGGTTGGATGAATCTGAGATTGTGTGTTGCATATCGTATAATCATGCCCACGGATACTTGAGGTGACAATGGAGTATCTAGGTGACATTAGGGTTTTGGTTGATTTGTGTCTTAAGGTGTTATTCTAGTACGAACTCTTTTATAGATCGATCCGAAAGAATAACTTTGAGGTGGTTTCGTACCCTACCATAATCTCTACGTTTGTTCTCTGCTATTAGTGGATTTGGAGCGACTCTTTGTTGCGTGTTGAGGGATTGTTATTTGATCTATCTATGTTATTATTGTTGAGAGAACTTGCACTAGTGAAAGTATGAACCCTAGGTCTTGTTTCCTATCATTGCAATACCGGTTACGCTCACTTTTATCATTAGTTACCTTGCTGTTTTTATTATTTCAGATTACAAATACCTTTATCTACCATCCATATTGCACTTGTATCACCATCTCTTCGCCAAACTAGTGCACCTATACAATTTACCATTGTATTGGGTGTGTTGGGGACACAAGAGACTCTTTGTTATTTGGTTGCAGGGTTGCTTGAGAGAGACCATCTTCATCCTACGCCTCCCACGGATTGATAAACCTTAGGTCATCCACTTGAGGGAAATTTGCTACTGTCCTACAAACTTGTGCACTTGCAGGCCCAACAACGTCTACAAGAAGAAGGTTGTGTAGTAGACATCAAATCACGTCTTGACCATATCACATCACAACATGCCCTGCAAAAACAAGTTAGACGTCATCTACTTTGTTGTTGCAAATTTTACGTGGCTGCTACGGGCTGAGCAAGAACCATTCTTACCTACACATCAAAACCACAATGATAGTTTGTCAAGTTAGTGCTGTTTTAACCTTCGCAAGGACCGGGCATAGCCACACTCGGTTCAACTAAAGTGAGAGAGACAAACACCCGCCAGTCACCTTTAAGCAACGAGTGCTCGCAACAGTGAAACTAGTCTCGCGTAAGCGTACGCGTAATGTCGGTCTAGGCCGCTTCATCTCACAATACCGCTGAACCAAAGTATGACATGATGGTAAGCAGTATGACTTGTATCGCCCACAACTCACTTGTGTTCTACTCGTGCATATGACATCTACGCATAAAACCTGGCTCTGACACCACTGTTGGGGAACGTAGTAATTTTAAAAAAAACCCTACGCACACGCAAGATCATGGTGATGCATAGCAACAAGAGGGGAGAGTGTTGTCCATGTACCCTCATAGACCGAAAGCGGAAGCGTTAGAACAACGCGGTTGATGTAGTCGTACATCTTCACGGCCCGACCGATCAAGCACCGAAACTACGGCACCTGCGAGTTCTAGCACACGTTCAGCTCGATGACGACCCCCGGACTCCGATCCTGCAGAATGTCAGGGAAGAGTTCTGTCAGCACGACGGCGTGGTGACGACCTTGATGTTCTACCATCGCAGGGCTTCGCCTACGCACCGCTACAATATTATTGAGGACTTTGGTGGAGGGGGGCACCGCACACGGCTAAGAGATCAAGAGATCAATTGTTGTGTCTATGGGGTGCCCCCCTCCCCCGTATATAAAGGAGTGGAGGAGAGGGGGCCGGCCAAGGGGGTGGCGCGCCCTAGGGGGGGAGTCCAACCCCAACCGGGAGTAGGACTCCCCCCTTTCCTATTAGGAGTGGGAGAGGGAAGGAAGAGGTGGGAGGGAAGAAGGAAAGGGGGCCGGCCCCCCTCCCAATTCGGATTGGGCTTGGGGGGCGCGCCCCCTCCTTTGCTCCTTCTCCCTCCTTTCCACTACGGCCCAATAAGGCCCATATACCTACCGGGGGGTTCCGCTAACCTCCCGGAGCTCCGGTATAGTCCCAATCTCATCTGGAACCTTTCCAGTGTCTAAATATAGTCGTCCAATATATCGATCTTTATGTCTCGACCATTTCGAGACTCCTCGTCATCTTTATGATCATATCCGGGACTCCGAAAAACCTTCGGTACATCAAAACTCATAAACTCATAATAAAACTATCAACGAAACCTTAAGCGTGCGGACCCTACGGGTTAAAGAACTATGTAGACATGACCTAGAACTGTTTCCGGTCAATAACCAATAGCGGAACCTGGATGCTCATATTGGCTCCTACATATTCTATGAAGATCTTTATCGGTCAAACTGCATAACAACATACGTTGTTCCCTTTGTCATCGATATGTTTACTTGCCCGAGATTCGATCGTCGGTATCCAATACCTAGTTCAATCTCGTTACCGGCAAGTCTCTTTACTCGTTACGTAATGCATCATTCCGTAACTAACTCATTACCTACATTGCTTGCAAGGCTTATAGTGATGTGCATTACCGAGAGGGCCCTGGGATACCTCTCCGACAATCGGAGTGACAAAACCTAATCTCGAAATACGCCAACTCAACATGTACCTTTGGAGACACCTGTAGAGCTCCTTTATAATCACCTAGTTACGTTGTGACGTTTGATAGCACACAAAGTGTTCCTCCGGTAAACGGGAGTTGCATAATCTCATAGTTATAGGAACTTGTATAAGTCATGAAGAAAGCAATAGCAACATACTAAACGATCAAGTGCTAAGCTAACGGAATGGGTCAAGTCAATCACATCATTCTCCTAATGATGTGATCCTGTTAATCAAATGACAAGACATGTCTATGGTTAGGAAACATAACCATCTTTGATTAATGAGCTAGTCAAGTAGAGGCATACTAGTGACATTAACTTTGTTTATGTATTCACACATGTATCATGTTTCCGGTTAATACAATTATAGCATGAATAATAAACACTTATCATGATATGGGGAAATAAATAATAACTTTATTATTGCCTCTAGGGCATATTCCCTTCACCTAGTACTAGCGAACAATGACCTGGTGCTAAGGTGAACTCTTCGGCTATGCCTCCAAGGAGGATAAAGACGTCCATGGACACCTTCGCCACCGGTACCAACTGTTGGGGAACATTGCATGGAAAAACAAAAAAACATCTACGCACACGCGATGATCGATCCATGGAGATGCATAGCAATGAGGGGGAGTATGTCCACGTACCCTCATAGACCGTAAGCGGAAGCGTTTAACAACGCGGTTGATGTAGTCGGACTTTCTTCGCGATCCAACCGATCGAGTATCGAACGTACGACACCTCCGCGTTCAGCACACGTTCAGCTCGGTGACGTCCGCGCCTTCTTGATCCAGCAAGACGGCGAGGTAGTGGACGAGTTCCGGCAGCACGACGGTGTGGTGACGGTGATGATGAAGTTATCTTTGCGGGGCTTCGCCTAAGCACTACGAAAATATGACCAAGTTGTAAACGGTGGAGGGGCGCCGCACATGGCTAGGCAATTGTCTGTTTTGTGCTAGGCGCCCCGTCCTTCCCAAGCCCCCCCCTTTCCTTATTTGGAGTGCGGGGAAAGGCACGGGAGGGTGGCGCCCCCCTCCCTCCTTCCTTTCTCCCATGAGAAGGAAAGGCGGGAGGGGCTAGCCCTCCCCCTTTTCCTTCCCTAGGGCTGGCCAGACAAGGTACGGGGCGCACCAGCCCCCTTGTGGGCTGGTCTGTCCCCTCCTTTGGCCCATAAGGCCCATAACTTGTCGCAAGGTGCCCGGAACCCCTTCTGGTGACCCGATTCCTTCCCGGTACATCCCGAAACACTTCCGGTGTCCAAATACCATCGCTGTATATATCAATATTTACCTATCGACCATTTTGAGACTCATCGTCATGTCCGTGATCTCATCCGGGACTCCGAACAACATTCAGTCACCAAAACATATAACTCCTATAACACTATATCATCAACGAACATTAAGCATGCGGACCCTACGTGTTCGAGAACTATGTAGACATGACCGAGACACCTCTCCGGTCAATAAACAATAGATGAACCTGGATGCCCATATTGGCTCCTACATATTCTACGAAGATCTTTATCGGTCGAACCGTTATGACAACATATGTAATTCCCTTTGTTTGTCGGTATGTTACTTGCCCGAGATTCGATCGTCGGTATCTTCATACCTAGTTTAATCTCATTACCCACAAGTCTCTTTAATCATTCCGTAATACATCACCTTATGACTAAATCCTTAGTCATTTTCTTGCAAGCTTATGATGTGTATTACTGAGAGGGCCCAGAGATACCTGTAGAGCATCTTTATGATCACCCGCTTACATTGTGACATTTGATAGCACACAAGGTATGCCTCCAGTATCCGGGAGTTGCATAATCTCATAGTCGAAGGAATATGTACTTTACATGAAGAAAGGAATAGCAACAAACTGAACGATTAATATGCTAAGCTAACGGATGGGTGTTGTCCATCAAATCATTCTCCTAATGATGTGATCCTGTTATCAAATGACAACACATGTCTATGGTTAGGAAACCTTAACCATCTTTGATCAACGAGCTAGTCTAGTAGAGGCTTACTAGGGACACGGTATTTTTTTATGTATTCACACATGTATTTAAGTTTCCGGTTAATAAAATTCCATGAATAATAAACCTTTATCATGAATAAGGAAATATAAAATAACAACTCTATTATTGCCTCTAGGGCATATTTCCTTCAGTCTCCCACTTGCACTAGAGTCAATAATCTAGTTCACATCGCCATGTGATTAAACACCAATAGTTCACATCGTCATGTGATTAACACCCATAGTTCACATCGCCATGTGACCAACACACAAAGGGTTTACTAGAGTCAATAATCTAGTTCACATCGCCATGTGATTAACACCCAAAGAGTACTAAGGTGTGATCATGTTTTGCTTGTGAGAGAAGTTTAGTCAATGGGTCTGTCACACTCAGATTCGTATGTATATTTGCAAATTTCTATGTCTACAATGATATGCATGATGCTACTCTAGCTAATTGCTCCCACTATCAATATGTATCCAGATTGAGACTCCAAGTCATCCGAATTGATGTCAAAGCTTGCATCCATGTAACCCTTTACGATGAACTCTTTATCACCTCCATAACCGAGAAATATTTCCTTAGTCCTCTTAGGTAACTAAGGATAAATTTTGACCGTTGTCTAGTGATCTACTCCTGGATCACTATTGTACCCCCTTGCCAAACTCATGGCAAGGTACACAATAGGTCTGGTACACAGCATGGCATACTTTATAGAACCTATGGAGGAGGCATAGGGAATGACTTTCATTCTCTCTCTATCTTCTGTCATGGTCGGGTTTTGAGTCTTACTCAACTTCATACCTTGCAACACAGACAAGAACCCTTTCTTTGACTGACCCATTTTTGAACTTTTTCAAAACTTTGTCAAGGTATGTGCTTTGTGAAAGTAATATTAAGCGTTTTGATCTATCCTTATAGATCTTGATGATCAATATATAAGTAGCTTCACCGAGGTCTTTCATTGAAAAAACTCTTTTTTACGTATCCTTTTATGCTATCCAGAAATTCTATATCATTTCCAATCAACAATATGTCATCCACATATAACATCAGAAATGCTACAGAGCTCCCACTCACTTTCTTGTAAATACAGGCTTCATCATAAGTCTATATAAGACCATATGTTTTGATCACCTCATCAAAGCGTATATTCCAACTCCGAGATGCTTGCACCAGTCCATAGATGGATCGCTGGAGCTTGCACACTTTGTTAGCACCTTTAGGATCGACGAAACCTTCTGGTTGCATCATATACAACTCTTCTTTGAGATATCCATTAAGGAATGCAGTTTTGACATCAATTTGCCATATTGCATAATCATAAAATGTGGCAATTGCTAACATGATTCGGACGGACTTGAGCATCGCTACGGGTGAGAAAGTCTCATCGTATTCAACTCCTTGAACTTGTCAAAAACCTTCTGCGACAAGTCGAGCTTTGTAGACAGTAACATTACCATCAACGTTAGCCCTCTTCTTGAAGATCCATTTATTCTATATGGCTTGCCAATCATCAGGCAAGTCCACCAAAGTCCACACTTTGTCCTCATACATGGATCCTATCTCAGATTTCATGGCCTCAAGCCATCTGTCGGAATCTAGGCTTGTCATAGCTTCTTCGTAATTCGTAGGTTCACCTTGGTCTAGGATCATGACTTCCAGAATAGGATTACCATACCACTCTGGTGCGGATCGTGCTCTAGTTAACCTACGAAGTTCAGTAGTAACTTGATCTGAAGTTTCATGATCATCATCATTAGCTTCCTCTCTAGTTGGTGTAGGCATCACGGGAACGGTTTTTTGTGATGAGCTACTTTCCAATTCGAGAGAAGGTACAATTACCTCATCAAGTCATACTTTGCTCCCACTCACTTCTTTCAAAAGAAACTCCTTCTCTAGAAAGGATCCATTCTTAGAAACAAAGATCTTGTCTTCAGATCTGTGGTAGAAGGTGTACCCAATTGTTTCCTTAGGGTATCCTATGAAGACGCACTTCTCCGATTTGGGTTCGAGCTTATCAGGTTGAAGCCTTTTGATATAAGCATTGCAACCCCAAAATTTAAGAAACGACAGCTTAGGTTGCTTGCCAAACCACGGTTTATATCGTGTCGTCTCAACAGATTTCAATGGTGCCCCCTATTTAACGTGAATGCAGCTGTCTCTAATGCATAACCCCAAAACGATAGTGGTAAATCGGTAAGAGACACCATAGAATGCACCATATCTAATAAAGTACAGTTACAACGTTCGGACAGACCATTACGCTGTGGTGTTCTAGGTGGCGTGAGTTGTGAAACAATTCCACATTATTTTAAATGAAGGCCAAACTCGTAACTCACATATTCGCCTCCGCGATCGAATCGTAGAAACTTTATTTTCTTATTACGATGATTCTTAACTTCACTCTGAAATCCTTTGAACTTTTTAAATGTTTTATACTTGTGTTTCATCAAGTAGATATACCCATATCTACTCAAATCATTAGTGAAGGTGAGAAAATAACGATACCCGCCATGAGCTTCAACACTCATCAGACCGCATACATCGGTATGTATTATTTCCAATAAGTCATTAGCTTGCTCCACTGTTCCGGAGAACGGAGTTTTATCCATCTTGCCCATGAGGCATGGTTCGCAAGTATCAAATGATTCATAATCAAGTGATTCCAAAAATCCATATGTATGGAGTTTCTTCATGCGTTTTACACCAATATGACCTAAACGGCAGTGCCACAAATATGTTGCACTATCATTATCAACTTTGCACTTTTGGCATCAATATTATGAATATGTGTATCACAACAATCAAGATTCAATAAACAATTTACATTGGGTGTATGACCATAGAAGGTTTTATTCATGTAAACAGAACAACAATTATTCTCTGACTTAAATGAATAACCGTATCGCAATAAACATGATCCAATAATATTCATGCTCAACACAAACACAAAATAACATTTATTTAGGTCCAACACTAATCCCGAAGGTAGAGGGAGTGTGCGATGGTGATCTTATCAACCTTGGAATCACTTCCAACACACATTGTCACCTCGCCATTAACTAGTCTCTGTTCATTTTGCAACTCCTGTTTTGAGTTACTAATCTTTGCAACTAAACCGGTATCAAATACCCAGGGCTACTATGAACACTAGTAAAGTACAAATCAATAACATGTATATCAAATATACCTTTGCTCACTTTGCCATCCTTCTTATCCGCCAAGTATTTGGGGCAGTTCCGCTTCGAGTGACCATTTCCTTTGCAGTAGAAGCACCCAGTTTTAGGCTTGGGTCTAGCTTTTGATTTATTCATGGGAGCGGCAACTTGTTTGCCATTCTTATTGAAGTTCCCTTTCTTTCTCTTTTTCCCTTTTTCTTGAAACTAGTGGTCTTGTTAACCATCAACTTTTGATGTTGTTTCTTGATTTCTAGCTTCGCCGATTTCAGCATCGCGAAGAGCTCGGGAATCGTTTTTGTCATCCCTTGCATATTATAGTTTATCACAAAGTTCTAGTAGCTTGGTGATAGTGACTAGAGAACTCTGTCAATCACTATCTTATCTGGAAGATTAACTCCCACTTGATTCAAGCAATTTTAGTACCCAAACATTCTGAGCACATGCTCACATGCTGAGCTATTCTCCTCTATCTTGTAGGCAAATTACTTGTCAGATGTCTCATATCTCTCGACATGGGCATGAGTCTGAAATACCAATTTCAGCTCTTGGAACATCTCATATGCTCCGTGGCATTCAAAACATTTTTGAAGTCCCGGTTCTAAGCCGTAAAGCATGGTGCCCTAAACTATTAAGTAGTCATCATACTGAGCGTGCCAGACGTTCATAACGTTTGCATCTGCTCCTGCAATAGGTCGGTCACCTAGCCATGCATTAAGGACATAATTCTTCTGTACAGCAATGAGGATAATCCTCAGATCATGAACCTAGTCCGCATCATTGCTACTATCATCTTTCAACTTAGTTTTTCTCTAGGAACGTATCAAAAAATAGGGGAACTATATCGCGAGCTATTGATCTACAACATAGATTTGCAAATACTACCAGGACTAAGTTCATGATAAATTAAGTTCAATTTAATCAAATTACTAATGAACTCCCACTTAAATAAACATCCCTCAAGTTATCTAAGTGATACGTGATCCAAATCAACTAACCCATATCCGATCATCACGTGGGATGGGGTAGTCATCAATGGTGAACATCTCTATGCTGATCATGTTTACTATATGACTCACGTTCGACCTTTTGGTCTCCAGTGCTCCGAGAATACTAGGGGAGATGAACTTTTGCAATGGTGCATACTCGAAATGATGAATTTTTGCAATGGTGCATACTCGGAGAGAACACTTATATCTTGAAATTTAGTGAAGCAGTCATCTTATAATGTTATCGTCGTTCTAAGAAAAATAAGATGCATAAAAGGTAAACATCACATGCAATCAAAATATTTGACATGATATGGCCATCATCATCTTGTTGGAAATATGCCCTAGAGGCAATAATAAAATGGTTATTATTATATTTCCTTGTTCATGATAATTGTCTATTGTTCATGCTATAATTGTGTTATCCGGAAATCGTAACACATGTGTGAATACATAGACCACAACATGTCCCTAGTGAGCCTCTAGTTGACTAGCTCGTTTATCAATAGATGGTTACAGTTTCCTTACCATGGACATTGGATGTCATTAATAATGGGATCTCATCATTGGGAGAATGATGTGATGGACAAGACCCAATCCTAAGCATAGCACAAGATCTGTAGTTCGTTTGCTAGAGCTTTTCTAATGTCAAGTATCATTTCCTTATACCATGAGATCGTGTAACTCCCGGATACCGTAAGAGTGCTTTGGGTGTGCCAAACGTCACAACATAACTAGGTGGCTATAAAGGTATACTACAGGTATCTCCGAAAGTGTCTGTTGGATTGACACGAATCAAGACTGGGATTTGTCACTCTGTATGACGGAGAGGTATCTCTGGGCCCACTCGGTAATGCATCATCATAATGAGCTCAATGTGACCAAGTGGTTGGTCACGGAATCATGCATTACGGTACGAGTAAAGTGACTTGCCGGTAACGAGATTGAACGAGGTATTGGGATACCGACGATCAAATCTCGGGCAAGTAACGTACCGACTGACAAAGGGAATTGTATACGGGATTACTTGAATCCTCGACATCGTGGTTCATTCGATGAGATCATCGTGGAACATGTGGGAGCCAACATGGGTATCTAGATCCCGCTGTTGGTTATTGACCGGAGAGTCATCTCGGTCATGTCTGTGTGTCTCCCGAACCCGTAGGGTCTACACACTTAAGGTTCGGTGACGCTAGGGTTGTAGAGATATTAGTATGTGGTAACCCGCCCAGATGAGATCCCGGACGTCACGAGGAGTTCCAAAATGGTCCGGAGGTGAAGATTTGTATATAGGAAGTCCAGTTTCGGCCACCGGGAAGGTTTCGGGGGTCACCGATATTGTACCGGGACCACCGGAAGGGTCCCGGGGGTCCACCGGGTGGGGCCACCTCTCCCGGAGGGCCCCATGGGCTGAAGTGGGAGGGGAACCAGCCCCTGGTGGGCTGGTGCGCCCCCCTTGGGCCTCCCCTTGCACCTAGGGTTGGAAACCGTAGGGGTGGGGGCGCCTCACTTGGCTTGGGGGGCAAGTTTCCCCCCTTGGCCGCCCCCCCCCCCCCCTTGAGATTCAATCTCTAGGAGGCCGGCGCCCCCCCCCCCCCCAGGGCCCCTCTATAAAGAGGGGGGAGGGAGGGCTGCATACCCTAGTCCCTGGCGCCTCCCTCTCCCCTCGTAACACCTCTCCCTCTCGCTGAGCTTGGCGAAGCCCTCCCGAGATCACCGTTGCTTCCACCACCACGTCGTCGTGCTGCTTGATCTCCATCAACCTCTCCCTTCCCCTTGCTGGATCAAGAAGGAGGAGACGTCTTCCCCAACCGTACGTGTGTTGAACACGGAGGTGCCGTCCGTTCGACGCTAGGATCATCGGTGATTTGGATCACGACAAGTACGACTCCATCAACCCCGTTCTCTTGAACACTTCCGCTCGCGATCTACAAGGGTATGTAGATGCACTCCTCTCTCTCTCGTTGCTAGATGACTCCATAGATTGATATTGGTGATGCGTAGAAAAATTTTATTTTCTGCTACGTTCCCCAACAGTGGCATCATGAGCTAGGTCTATGCGTAGTTTCTGTGCACGAGTAGAACACAAGATTGTTGTGGGCGTTGGTTTTGTCAATTTTCTTTCCACTGCTAGTCTTATCTTGTTTCAGCGGCATCGTGGGATGAAGCGGCCCGGACCGACCTTACACGTACGCTTACGTGAGACAGGTTCCACCGACTGACATGCACTAGTTGCATAAGGTGGCTAGTGGGTGTCTGTCTCTCCCACTTTAGTCGGATCGGATTCGATGAAAAGGGTCCTTATGAAGGGTAAATAGAAATTGGCATATCACGTTGTGGTTTTGGCGTAGGTAAGAAACGTTCTTGCTAGAAACCTGTAGCAGCCACGTAAAAACATGCAACAACAATTAGAGGACGTCTAACTTGTTTTTGCAGCATATGCCTTGTGATGTGATATGGCCAAAAGGATGTGATGAATGAAATATATGTGATGTATGAGATTGATCATGTTCTTGTAATAGGAATCACGACTTGCATGTCGATGAGTATGACAACCGGCAGGAGCCATAGGAGTTGTCTTTATTTTTTGTATGACCTGCGTGTCATTGAAGAACGCCATGTAATTACTTTACTTTATTGCTAAACACGTTAGCCATAGAAGTAGAAGTAATCGTTGGCATGGCAAATTCATGAAGACACGATGATGGAGATCATGATGATGGAGATCATGGTGTCATGCTGGTGACAATGATGATCATGGCGCCCCGAAGATGGAGATCAAAAGGAGCAAAATGATATTGGCCATATCATGTCACTATTTGATTGCATGTGATGTTTATCATGTTTTGCTTCTTATTTGCTTAGTACGACGGTAGTAAATAAGATGATCCCTCATAATAATTTCAAGAAAGTGTTCCCCCTAACTATGGGCCTTTGCGAAAGTTCGTTGTCTCGAAGCACCACGTGATGATCGGGTGTGATAGATTCTAACGTTCACATACAACGGGTGTAAGCCAGATTTACACATGCAAAACACTTAGGTTGACTTGACAAGCCTAGCATGTACAGACATGGCCTCGGAACACAAGAGACCGAAAGGTCAAACATGAGTCGTATAGAAGATACGATCAACATGAAGATGTTCATCGATGATGACTAGTCTGTCTCACGTGATGATCGGACACGGCCTAGTTGACTCGGATCATGGATCACTTAGATGACTAGAGGGATGTCTATCTGAGTGGGAGTTCATTATATAATTTGATTTGATGAACTTAGTCTAAAATCTTTGCAATATGTCTTGTAGATCAAATGGCCCACGCTACTGTTGCCCTCAACTTCAATGTGTTCCTAGAGAAAACCAAGCTGAAAGACGATGGCAGCAACTATACGGACTGGGTTCGGAACTTGAGGATCATCCTCATAGCTGCGAAGAAAGCATATGTCCTAGATGCACCGCTAGGTGAAGCACCCGTTTTCCCAGCAACTCAAGACGTTATGAACGCCTGGCAGTCGCGTAGTGATGATTACTCCCTGGTTCAGTGCGGCATGCTTTACAGCTTAGAACTGGGGCTCCAAAAGCGTTTTGAGCAGCACGGAGCATATGAGATGTTCCAAGAGCTGAAAATGGTTTTCCAAGCTCACGCCCGGGTCGAGAGATATGAAGTCTCCGACAAGTTCTACAGTTGTAAGATGGAGGAGAATGGTTCTGTCAGCGAGCACATACTCAAAATGTCTGGGTTGCACAACCTCTTATCTCAACTGGGAATTAATCTCCCGGATGACGCGGTGGTCGACAGAATCCTCCAGTCGCTCCCACCTAGCTACAAGAGCTTTGTGATGAACTTCAATATGCAGGTGATGGTGAAAACCATTCCTGAGGTATATTCAATGCTGAAATCAGCGGAGGTGGAGATCAAAAAGGAACATCAAGTGTTGATGGTCAATAAAACCACTAGTTTCAAGAAAGGCAAGGGTAAGAAGAACTTCAAGAAGGACGGCAAGGGAGTTGCCACGCCCGGTAAGCCAGTTGCCGGGAAGAAGCCCAAGCTTGGACCCAAACCTGAGACTGAGTGCTTTTATTGCAAGGGAAGCGGACACTGGAAGCGGAACTGCCCCAAGTACTTAGCGGACAAGAAGGCCGGCAACACCAAAGGTATATGTGATATATATGTAATTGATGTGTACCTCACCAGTACTCGTAGTAGCTCCTGGGTATTTGATACCGGTGCGGTTGCTCATATTTGTATCTCAAAACAGGAGCTGCGGAATAAGCGGAGACTGGCGAAGGACGAGGTGACGATGCGCGTCGAGAATGGTTCCAAGGTCGATGTGATCGCTGTCGGCACGCTACCTCTACATTTACCTACGGGATTAGTTTTAAACCTCAATAATTGTTATTTAGTGCCGGCTTTGAGCATGAACATTGTATCTGGATCTCGTTTAATACGAGATGGCTACTCATTTAAATCCGAGAATAATGGTTGTTCTATTTATATGAGAGATATGTTTTATGGTCATGCCCCGCTGGTCAATGGTTTATTCTTAATGAATCTCGAACGTGATGTTACTCATATTCATAGTGTGAATACCAAAAGATGTAAGGTTGATAACGATAGTCCCACATACTTGTGGCACTGCCGCCTTGGTCACATTGGTGCCAAACGCATGAAGAAGCTCCATGCTGATGGACTTTTGGAGTCTCTTGATTACGAATCATTTGACACATGCGAACCATGCCTCATGGGCAAAATAACAAAGACTCCGTTCTCCGGAACAATGGAGCGAGCAACCAACTTATTGGAAATCATACATACTGATGTGTGCGGTCCAATGAGCGTTGAGGCTCGCAGAGGCTATCGTTATGTTCTCACTCTCACTGACGACTTGAGTAGATATGGGTATGTCTACTTGATGAAACATAAGTCTGAGACCTTTGAAAAGTTCAAGGAATTTCAGAGTGAGGTAGAGAATCAACGTGACCGAAAGATAAAGTTCTTGCGATCAGATCATGGGGGAGAATATTTAAGTCACGAATTTGGTACGCACTTAAGGAAATGTGGAATTGTTTCACAACTAACACCACCTGGAACACCTCAGCGTAACTGTGTGTCCGAACATCGTAATCGCACTCTATTGGATATGGTGCGATCTATGATGTCACTCACCAATTTACCGTTATCATTTTGGGGATACGCTCTAGAGACAGCTGCATTCACTTTAAATAGGGCACTATCCATTGAGACAACACCGTATGAATTATGGTTTGGGAAGAAACCTAAGCTGTCGTTTCTAAAAGTTTGGGGATGCGATGCTTATGTCAAGAAACTTCAACCTGAAAAGCTCGAACCCAAGTCGGAAAAATGCGTCTTCATAGGATACCCTAAGGAAACCATTGGGTATACCTTCTACCTCAGATCCAAAGGCAAGATCTTTGTTGCCAAGAACGGGTCCTTTCTAGAGAAAGAGTTTCTCTCGAGAGAAGTAAGTGGGAGGAAAGTAGAACTCGATGAAGTACTACCTCTTGAATCGGAAAGTAGCGCAGCTCAGGAAGATGTTCCTGTGGTGCCTGCACCGACTAGAGAGGAAGTTAATGTTGATGATCAAGGTACTTCGGATCAAGTTGCTACTAAACTTCGAAGGTCCACAAGGACACGTTCCACACCAGAATGGTATGGCAACCCTGTCCTGGAAATCATGTTGTTAGACAACGGTGAACCTTCGAACTATGAAGAAGCGATGGCGGGCCCAGATTCCAACAAATGGCTTGAAGCCATGCAATCCGAGATAGGATCCATGTATGAAAACAAAGTATGGACTTTGACAGACTTGCCCGATGATCGGCGAGCGACAGAAAATAAATGGATCTTTAAGAAGAAGACGGACGCGGGTGGTAATGTTACCATCTATAAGGCTCGACTTGTCGCTAAGGGTTATCGACAAGTTCAAGGGGTTGACTATGATGAGACCTCTCACCCGTAGCAAAGCTGAAGTCCGTCCGAATCATGTTAGCAATTGCCTCATACTATGATTATGAGATATGGCAAATGGACGTCAAAACGGCATTCCTTAACGGCTTTCTTAAGGAAGAATTGTATATGATGCAGCCAGAAGGTTTTGTCGATCCTAAGAATGCTAACAAGGTATGCAAGCTCCAGCGCTCCATCTATGGGCTGGTGCAAGCATCTCGGAGTTGGAACATTCGCTTTAATGAAATGATCAAAGCGTTTGGGTTTATGCAGACTTATGGAGAAGCCTGCGTTTACAAGAAAGTGAGTGGGAGCTCTGTAGCATTTCTCATATTATATGTGGATGACATACTTTTGATGGGAAATGATATAGAACTTTTGGACAGCATTAAGGCCTACTTGAATAAGTGTTTTTCAATGAAGGACCTTGGAGAAGCTGCTTACATATTAGGCATCAAGATCTATAGAGATAGATCGAGAAGCCTCATAGGTCTTTCACAGAGCACATACCTTGATAATATATTGAAGAAGTTCAATATGGATAAGTCCAAGAAGGGATTCTTGCCTGTGTTGCAAGGTGTGAAATTGAGCTCGGCTCAATGTCCGACCACGGCAGAAGATAAAGAAAAGATGAGTGTCATCCCCTATGCCTCGGCCATAGGGTCTATCATGTATGCCATGTTGTGTAACAGACCTGATGTAAACCTTGTCGTAAGTTTGGTAGGAAGGTACCAAAGTAATCCCGGCATGGAACACTGGACATCGGTCAAGAATATCCTGAAGTACCTGAAAAGGACTAGGATATGTTTCTCGTATATGGAGGTGATGAAGAGCTCGTCGTAAAGGGTTACGTTGACGCTAGCTTCGATACAGATCTGGATGACTCTAAGTCACAAACTGGATACGTGTATATTTTGAATGGAGGGGCAGTAAGCTGGTGTAGTTGCAAGCAAAGCGTCGTGGCGGGATCTACATGTGAAGCGGAGTACATGCCGGCCTCGGAGGCAGCACATGAAGCAATCTGGATGAAGGAGTTCATTACCGACCTAGGAGTTATTCCCAATGCGCCGGGGCTGATGACTCTCTTCTGTGACAACACTGGAGCCATTGCCCTTGCCAGGTTTCACAAGAAGACCAGACACATCAAGCGTCGCTTCAACTCCATTTGTGAAAATGTTCAAGATGGAGACATAGATATTTATAAAGTGCACACAGATCTGAATGTCGCAGATCTGTTGACTAAACCTCTTACGCAAGCAAAACATGATCAACACCAGAACTCTATGGGTGTTCGATTCATCACAATGTAACTAGATTATTGACTCTAGTGCAAGTGGGAGACTGTTGGAAATATGCCCTAGAGGCAATAATAAAATGGTTATTATTATATTTCCTTGTTCATGATAATTGTCTATTGTTCATGCTATAATTGTGTTATCCGGAAATCGTAATACATGTGTGAATACGTAGACCACAACATGTCCCTAGTGAGCCTCTAGTTGACTAGCTCGTTTATCAATAGATGGTTACGGTTTCCTTACCATGGACATTGGATGTCATTGATAACGGGATCTCATCATTGGGAGAATGATGTGATGGACAAGACCCAATCCTAAGCATAGCACAAGATCGTGTAGTTCATTTGCTAGAGCTTTTCTAATGTCAAGTATCATTTCCTTAGACCATGAGATCGTGTAACTCCCGGATACCGTAAGAGTGCTTTGGGTGTGCCAAATGTCACAACATAACTGGGTGGCTATAAAGGTATACTACAGGTATCTCCAAAAGTGTCTGTTGGGTTGACACGAATCGAGATTGGGATTTGTCACTTCGTATGACGGAGAGGTATCTCTGGGCCCACTCGGTAATGCATCATCATAATGAGCTCAATGTGACCAAGTGTTTGGTCACGGGATCATGCATTACGGTACGAGTAAAGTGACTTGCCGGTAAAGAGATTGAATGAGGTATTGGGATACCGACGATCGAATCTCGGGCAAGTAACGTACCGATTGACAAAGGGAATTGTATACGGGATTACTTGAATCCTCGACATCGTGGTTCATTTGATGAGATCATCATGGAACATGTGGGAGCCAACATGGGTATCCAGATCCCGCTGTTGGTTATTAACCGGAGAGTCGTCTCGGTCTTGTCTGCGTGTCTCCCGAACCTGTAGGGTCTACACACTTAAGGTTCGGTGACACTAGGGTTGTAGAGATATTAGTATGTGGTAACCCGAAAGTTGATCGGAGTCCCGGATGAGATCCCGGACGTCACGAGGAGTTCCGGAATGGTCCAGAGGTGAAGATTTGTATATAGGAAGTCCAGTTTCGGCCACCGGGAAGGTTTCGGGGGTCACCGGTATTGTACCGGGACCACCGGAAGGGTCCCGGGGGTCCACCGGGTGGGGCCACCTAACCCAGAGGGCCCCATGGGCTGAAGTGGGAGGGGAACCAGCCCCTGGTGGGCTGGTGCGCCCCCCTTGGGCCTCCCCCTGCGCCTAGGGTTGGAAACCCTAGGGGTGGGGGCGCCCCACTTGGCTTGGGGGCAAGTTTCCCCGCTTGGCCGCCGCCCCCCCTTGAGATTCAATCTCTAGGAGGCCCCCCCCCAGGGCCCCTATATAAAGAGGGGGGAGGGAGGGCTACGTACCCTAGTCCCTGGCGCCTCCCTCTCCCCTCGTAACACCTCTCCCTCTCGCTGAGCTTGGTGAAGCCCTCCCGAGATCACCGCTGCTTCCACCACCACGCCGTCGTGCTGCTGGATCTCCATCAACCTCTCCCTTCCCCTTGCTGGATCAAGAAGGAGGAGACGTCTTCCCCAACCGTACGTGTGTTGAACGCGGAGGTGCCGTCCGTTTTGGCGCTAGGATCATCGGTGATTTGGATCACGACGAGTACGACTCCATCAACCCCGTTCTCTTGAACGCTTCCGCTCGCGATCTACAAGGGTATGTAGATGCACTCCTCTCTCTCGTTGCTAGATGACTCCATAGATTGATCTTAGTGATGCGTAGAAAATTTTTATTTTCTGCTACATTCCCCAACACATCTTGTGCTTCTGATCTCCGTCTTCAAAGCATCGTCATGATCTCCATCGTCACCGGCTCGACACCTTGATATCTATCGTTGTGTCGCGGTCGTCTCGCCAACTATTGCTTCTATAACTATTGCTAACGCATAACGATAAAGTAAAGCAATTACATGGCGCTTGCATTTCATACAATAAAGAGACAACCATAAGGCTCCTGTTGATTGCCGATAAATTACAAAACATGATCATCTCATACAATAACGTATATCACATCATGTCTTGACCATATCACATCATAACATACCCTTCAAAAACAAGTTAGACGTCCTCTACTTTGTTGTTGCAAGTTTTACGTGGCTGCTATGGGTTTCTAGGAAGAACCGTTCTTACGTAAGGCACAAAACCACAACGGTGATTTATCAAGTTTGTTGTTTTAACCTTCTTCAAGGACCGGCCGCAGTCAAATTCGATTCAACTAAAGTAGGAGAAACAAACACCCGCCAGCCACCTTGATGCAAAACTAGTTGCATGTCAGTCAGTGGAACCAGTCTCATGTGCGTGGACATGTAATTAAGGTTGGTCCGGGCCTCTTCATACCACAATGCCGCGGAACCAAAATAAGACGTTGGTGGTAAGCTGTATGAACATCACCGCCCACAACTTCTTTGTGTTCTACTCGTGCATATCATCTACGCATAGACCTGGCTCGGATACCACTTTTGGGGAACGTTGCATGGAAAAACAAAAAAATCTACGCACACGCAATGATCTATCCATGGAGATGCATAGCAACGAGGGGGAGTATGTCTACGTGCCCTCGTAGACCATAAGCAGAAGCGTTTGACAACGCGGTTGATGTAGTCGAACTTTCTTCGCGATCCAACCGATCGAGTACCAAACGTACGACACCTCGTGTTCAGCATACGTTCAGCTCGTTGACGTCCGCGCATTCTTGATCAAGCAAGACAGCGAGGCAGTGGATGAGTTACGGCAGCACGACGGCGTGGTGATGGTGATGGTGAAGTTATCTTTGCAGGACTTCGCCTAAGCACTACGAAAATATGACTGGGGGTATAAACGGTGGAGGGGGCGCCGCACACGGCTAGGCAATTATCTGTTGTGTGCTAGGTGCCCCCCTCCCACATATATATAGGTGGGAGGAAGGGAGGAGCAGCCAAAGGAGGCGCCCAAGTAGGAGGAATCCTACTTGGGGTCCCTCCCAAGTTGTGCCCCCCTTTCCTTATTTGTAGTGCGGGGAAAGGTAGGGAAGGCTGCCCCCCCCCCCCTTCCTTTCTCCCATGAGAGGGAAAGGCGGGAGGGGCTAGCCCTCCCCCTTTTCCTTCCCTATGGCTGGCCAAACAAGGGAGGGGCGCACCAGCCCCCTTGTGGGCTGTTCTGTCCCCTCCTTTGGCCCATAAGGCCCATAACTTACCGGGGAGTGCCCGGAACCCCTTCCGGTGACCCGATTCCTTCCCGGTAAAAACACTTCCGGTGTTCAAATACCATCGTCCTATATATCAATCTTTACCTCTCGACCATTTCAAGACTCCTCGTCATGTCTGTGGTCTCATCCGGGACTCCGAACAATATTCGGTCACCAAAACATATAACTCATATAACACTATATCGTCAACGAACGTTAAGCGTGCGGCCCTACGGTTCGAGAACTATGTAGACATGACCGAGACACCTCTCTAGTCAATAACCAATAGAGGAACATGGATGCCCGTATTGCCTCCTACATATTCTACGAATATCCTTATCAGTCGAACCGTTACGACAACATACGTAATTCCCTTTGTATGTCGGTATGTTACTTGCCCGAGATTCGATCGTCGATATCTTCATACCTAGTTTAATCTCATTACCGGCAAGTCTCTTTACTCGTTCCGTAATACATCACCTTGTGACTCTCATTTGCTTGCAAGCTTATGATGTGTATTACCGAGAGGGCCTAGAGATACCTCTCCGATACTCGGAGCGACAAATCCTAATCTCGATCTATATCAACTCAACAAACACCTTCGGAGATACCCGTAGAGCATCTTTATGATCACCCAGTTATGTTGTGATGTTTGATAGCACACAAGGTATTCCTCCGGTGTCGGGGGGTTGCATAATCTCATAGTCGAAGGAATATATATTTGACATGAAGAAATCAATAGCAATAGATTGAACGATCAATATGCTAAGCGCCGGAGCAAGCATATCGGGAGCCGCCTCGACCTGGACCAGCGAGCTCGCGCACCGGCAACCTCCGCCGCTGCACAAATGCCCCGATGCATCTTCGGCCGCACCACCGCACGCGTCAATGCGAGGATGCCACGCCGACCACTAAACCCCGCCACGGACTCCCTGATCCACACACGGGTCACCAACCGAGGCGAGCAAAACAGATCCCGGCTCTGCCCAGGCTTTGCTCTGAGGAGAGCGCTGACGGCGGCGAGGGAGGAGCGTGGGGAGAGGACTAGAGGGCTGGAGGCGCCACCGCCTCCCATGTTGCCAAGGGGAGGGAGCGACGCGGGGGCCTGGAGGGAGTCTTCAGTAGCCTAGCGGATGTTGCTCCATTTCACCAAACAAAAAGCAAATGACAAATGTAGTTCCACGGATCTTTTCTACTAACCATAAGTATATTGGGACTCTATTTCATCGTTGGTGCCATTGTAGGAGTGACGGCCACATGCTTCTCCATACTGATTCGTATGGAATTAGCCCGATCCGGCAATCAAATTCTTCACGGGAATCATCAACTTTATATTGTTATAATAACCGTACCTTTTTAATGATGTTTTTTATGATTATGCCCATTGACGGAGCTACAGTAAGACTGGATGGCCATGGCCCGCCCAGCTCAGAGAAAAGACAGTGGAAGCTTGAGATTAGACTAGGACATTTTGAAAAACATAGTGGGCTCCGTTTGTACCGGCCTGCCCAAAATTACCACTGTAGCTCCGTCACTGGTTATGCATGTGATGATAGATGGATTTGACGATTGGTTTGTTCTGATTCAGAAAGGTGCATTACTAGACTGTGACAAATTAAACCAGAAGAAAGCAATTATGTCTTCTACTCCGTTGGCTCGTGGGGAATTTGAATATCATTGGAAACGAACATTCAAAAAAAAAACTTCGTGGAAACCATGTTTGTAAGTGTCAAAACAATCTGAAAAAAAATATGGGATGTTAAGAGGATGTTTCTATTGTAATGTGAAATTTCAAGTTAAAACACATTATGAGATATGAACTATAAAAAAGACAAATTCAACAATAAATAGTTACGTTGCTTTTCAGCACTATTCAATGCTTTCCCTGATTTTTTTTTCTTCATAGCTCCCATCTTGTAATGTGTTTAAGCTTGAAATTATGCATGGCAGTAGAATATCACCATCTTAACATCATGTAATTTATTGAGATTTTTTCAGAACTTTAAAACATGGTTTTCGCGTGGTTTTCATCAGTTTCCACCGAATGCTGGTTTCATGTGATATTCTCCTAAGATTCCGTGTGCAGCAAATTGCACCACAAGTAAACAATATTATTTGTCAATATAAACCAGGTCACTATTTTTTTTCCACGTTGCTAGAAGATTGAAACGGATAACCGGAGTATTCTTTTTATTTAGGAATTGGTGGTGTTCAGCCTATCTACTAAGGAGGAGCACTTAAAATGAAACATCAAGGGAATACAAATACAATGAGTACACACGCACCTCTATATAGGTAGGATTCATATAGTCAACGTCAAAACACAAATAAACACGCTGGCAAATGACAAAGTCATATGAGACCAAAGTTTTGCCTAAGCGAAGAAAAAGAAAAAAGGAAAAATCAAAGCGATCAATGCAACGATCGATAAACTAAAACAACGACCATATCCAAATATTTTCCAACACCAACGCCTTCAAAAAGGGAATGATGCTCAAGCGTCACCGTTACCGGATCCAATCACCAAAGGCCAGGTTCTAGGTTTTCACGCTAAAGAATAAGTCGGAGCTATCTGAGCAATGCCTTCAACACGTCACAACACAAAAACATCGTCATTGCCAGGTAAACCAACTCTGTTCATACCTTGGGCTTTCATCCCAGAGCTCCAAACTGGGTACCCGAGAAGGCTGATGCTAATTGTAGCCCGCAAAAGGAAATAAAACAAAGGCAATTAATCAGGTTCGGGGGGTGGACCATTCTCACGGTCAGAGAGATAGGCTGGAGGTCTTGCTTGATAAGATGCACAACGCCAGTTTCATCTGTAGAGATTGAATCGAAGACTCTTCTGTTCCGTTCCTTCCAAAGGTTCCAGCAAGTGTAGAGCCGCAGACACAGAATTGGGGTCAAAGGGGCAGGTGAGCTCATCCCACCAAGAGCACATGGACGCTGCCGATTCAACATCGTTGAACAGTTCAGCATTTGCCAGAGTTTCTTCGTCACAATTTAGTTTACATTATCTCATACTCCCTCAGTTCCGAATTACTTGTCTCACGTATGGATGTATCTAGATGTATTTTAGTTCTAGATACATCCATTTTAGCGACGAGTAATTTGGAACGGAGGGAGTACAACTGTTCGGCATGACTGCAAGCCAAAAAATATATAAACTCGATCCGCAACAATATGCTGGCCTGTGAATACAGTAATATTACATAAACTGGATTGTCTGTTGATAAGTCAAAAGAAACTACTCCCTCCGTTCGGAATTACTTGTCTCAGAAATGGATGTATGTAGACGTAATACATCCATTTCTGAGACAAGTAATTCCGAACGGAGGGAGTACTATCACAGACCCCCAAACACTAGACAGCTATATATACGAACTTAAAAGGCAAAGCACAACACAGCTAAACTTGCATAATTTAAAATAGGATAAGCACGATGATTTGACGTCTGAATTTCACAGGGCATAACACCGGGTGCAAGGCCCTATTAGGTTTAACTTGACTGTAGAGGGAACTTTCCCGTCGATGTATGTTCTCACAGCCAAGAGTGATTTATGTGCATCCCTTATACATTCAGTTTCCAGTGGAGGGCATTGTCTGTCCAGTATATCACCAGAACACCGGTAGCTAGCAGGAGTGGTGTCCAATGTAAGGCACTCAAGTGATGTTGCATTCTCAAGAATATGACGTGCTAGCTCAACCATGCTTTTTTGGGGGCAGAAACTACTGATCTTCACACTCTTGAGGTTGCGATGGCGGTGTTCTGACATTTGTCTCAGAGATGTGGGATCTCCCTCAAACCAGTCATACTTGGACTGCACTGGTGATACCTGAAGATCAAAGGCCAACAAAACATTTAAATTCATGATTCAAACATGGCAAATAGATAATCTTTGAAGGGTGAACAGTGACTTACAAACAAGACAAACTTCTCCAACAAAGGAGAAGCGTCAAAAAAAGAAACCAAGGATAAATAATCATAGTCCCGATGAGAATGGAATCCAAAAAAATAAATAATCAAGATCTTGAGGTGGCAAAATCTGCCAGATGCCACTGGTGCATTAATAATCTGCATAAAGATGGCTCAGGTTAATTATTTCCAAGATATGGCTACTCTTGTATCACTTACCAACTTAATTGTGAGAGAATACCTCATAACTAGAATGTATGGTAAGAGTCTCAACTTTCGGCGCGCAGGAAGGAAGGTTGTCAATAGCATAACTGATGACACAGCTATTGTTCAACATCAGGTACTTCATCTTCCGCGACTTTCCAAGCGAGAGTTTCACATTAAAATCTAGTAAGCGGGATCTCGAGATATTTGGGGCATTGATCTCTAACACCTGAAGGCTACATTCAAGCACCTCCAGGAACCTAAGCCGCTGCAGCAGACAAGGTATCTCCAGGCGAATGAGGTCATGACAATATTGAAGTCTCAAGTGTGCCAAAGCAAAGGAATTAGATAGAAGGCACCCTAACTCGTCCCCCGTAATATTCACGCCATGCAGATGCAGCGATTTCAGGGTTCTCAAACCAAGTTGAAATGTTGGATGCAGGTCCACATTGGCAAGGTGAAGATGCTGAATTGAGCCTTTACACATGTCAGACAGAAGTGTGATTGGAAAGTTAAACGTTGCCTTTTTCTTTCTTTTTTGCGAAATAAATGTTGTCTCTTTCGGCCATACTACAAGGTTGAGCTCTTCAATACTTGGTGTGACAGCGATCTGAAGCCAACTACTGAGACGGTGATATGATTTTGCATCATAAGGAACATGATATTCAAGCCTGAATTTCCTCACGCCAGCGCCTGAGTGGTTTGTTAAAACGTGGTGGATATTGTTGTTGTAGTCTTGTATACCATTTGATCCCACTGTTCTCTTACGTAAATTTTCTTTGGAGCACATTGTTTCTTCCGTGAAGATAAGATTGGGATAGCATCTCCAGGAGCATAGAAAGGAGTGAGACACACAGGCAGCACGGGCAGCATCTTGCATTGGCAGTAGGAAATGTATATGACGCCAGATGTCCTGCATGCAAAAGTAGAAAAATATCATCATTAGAATTTCAGTGAAAATGTACCAAGGAACTACTCATAATACGGAACAATAATGTACAATGCTAGATTTGTAAATGTTGGATTTAAGCGGGGAAAGGAGGGGATAATCTAAAATTGACCCAGGCTAAGGACAATCTGCAACTGGTTCTTGTAGGCATAAACAGAAGGAAGACGAGCAATCGCGGCAAATAAAACAAATGACACAGCTGAAAAGAGTTATAGGAAGTCTAGTACGTATCAAGACCATGGCGGATCTAGAACCCGTGGACCAATTTTCTGCTGGAGGGTTAGCTGCAGCAGAACAAAGCAAAGCTTGCAGCAGTGAAAGATATGTTCCCAAATTTTGATTTAGCCATTCTGCTGATATTTTTCACTTGCAATACAAGTCCTTCATTATGGGAACATACCTCCGGAATGTCTGGTACTGAATATGTTATTTTGTTGCCACAGTGAGAATTATCATCCGGCCGGCAGGTTGAGCTGCTTCTTTTATCTAGTGATGAAGAAATCGATCCATCTGCAGCAAACACACCACTGTGAGCGAAGGGGCATATCAGCGGCGGTCCTATGAATTTTCGAAGCATAGGCAAGCCGCAGATGTTGTTGCAAATTTTCGTATACACGAATATAATGAGCATCACAAAGAAACATATATGATATAATATGAAGAAAAAAACGAAACAGAACAAAATTGAGCAACGGGCAGCCGAGCAGGCGGTAGCGGTACCCAACCTATCCGTGTTCCGCCTGCTAGCGCCGACGCCACCGAGCTCGCGCCGAGGCCTGCTGGAGTCTCTGCGTCGCCGGAGCGGCCGCCCAGGCCCAGCGAAGTCGTCGCGCCGGAGTCACCGCCTCGCCGGCGCTTGCGGCCGCCACCTGCCACTGCTGCAGGCAGCGCGGACGCGCGCTGCTGCCTGGGCCGCTCGCCTGGAGGACGCCCTCCACCTCCTGCTTCGCCGTCGCCCATACCTTCGTCGCCTATGCGGCCGGAGCCGGGAGTCCCGGGCGAGGGCTCTGCCGCCGAGGTCGAGCTGCGGCCTGCGATTCGGGATCGAATCGACTTTTTTTTTCTTTTTGAGCAATCGGGATCGAATCGACTGGAAGGAAGAAGCTCGCGGTAAATCCTAACTCTGGGCTTTACGCGAAGTATAGCCGGGAAGCGTGAAGAGCGCGCGGGATGGGCCGGCCCATGTGCCGGTTTCTTTTTCACTTTTCTCGTCCGTTTTTTAAACATTTTTTCCTTTTCATGTTTTAGTTTTTTTGACATTTTTAAAATTTATGTATGTTTTCGTTTTAATTTTTTTTGCAAATAAAAGCCTTTCATTCATCAACCTCTTCTCCTGGCTGCCATTGCTAGCTTTTGCATCTCACTGTTAGCAAATTCTCCTTCTCCACCTCCTCTCTTTCGAGCCTTTTCATCTCAATCTCAAGCCGTTTCTCATCCGCAAACACATTTCTATCCTCGACTGTGGCCTTTGCCTTCCACTTCTCCTCCATGGTCTTCATCTTATTGAAACAATTCATCTTCTCCTCTTTGCGTTCGGCCGCCAAAGCCTTTCCACATCCTCCATTGCAATCAACTCTTCCTTGTAAGCTCCAACACCATCGTTTCTCTTGACTTGCTTTGCATGCTTTCCTCCATCTGGACACACATGGGAGTAGATGGATTCTCTACAAAGTCCTATTCTTCATCATTGTTGAGCTTTGGCTCTTTTGTGTGGTTTCAAAGTTTCTTCTTATCCACTTATCATGCCCATGAAGCTCATTGTAGCACCGATGCAAACCAAATGGTTCGTCGCCGTTGTAACGGATGGGCACAATGTTGTTGTAGTACTCCTCAATGTGAGTCCAAAATCTCTCCTTTACTTAGTAGGCACCGATCGTAGAGAGATGTTGAGTCAAGTTTCACACAAAAGTTTTGTCTTCATTGATCTTGTAGGGCGTGTTTGCCTGCATAGCTCCAACCTGCATCGTGTGGAGGATCCTGGGGGGAGGCTGGCCTGGTTAAGATGATGCAAGGATCAGCTGCGATCAATATGAGTGTTTGGTGAACTGTATGATACGAGTGTACAAGAGATATCGTATACAACATATTTTTTGGTAGGTTGCATTAGAGCTTATTGCTGCCATCTCTTCTCTTTCGATCTCAATCATTCCTGTTGGATCTGGGCCATTCCATGGACATGTTTTGTATCGCTCGGGCCAAGCCCATTTAGACATGCAACCTACCAAACATCCAGAAATTTGTATGGTGGTTGCTGGCCAGATGAGACCTAGGAACCAAACACACTCATAGTTACCCATCCTCGGCCTCCTCTTCACTTCTCTCGTCAATCTCCTCGACCTCATCCTCCTTGTCCATCATTTTGGCTTCTCTCTTTTGTAAGTCAACGCAATTGAAAGGATCTAGAGTATGACTAAAGGGGGGTGAATAGGTGTTTTAAAACTATTACGGATTTGGCTTTATCCTAATGCGGAATTAAAATACTTTTCAAGCACAAATACTAAATATGCTAGGATCAACTAAGTGCACCAAAAACCTATGTTAAACAAGATAGGCACTTAAGCAGACTAGCAAGAACAAACTATATCACAAGATATGGAAATGTAGGAACAACTAAGCAATTCAACTAGCACAAGATATATCATGAGCAAGTATGAATTGCGGAAAATAAAGGGTGTGGGTATGAGATAACCAGAAGTGGGTCGAGGACGCGGATTTATCCCGAAGTTCACACTCGTGAGAGTGCTAATCTCCGTTAGAGCTGTGCCGAAGCCGAAGCTCCGGGACGTCACCAAGTGACTCTCCGTATTCTCCCTTTCGAGTCCCCCCAACGAATGAGCCTCGATTCACTCGGGGGTTGGTCTTAAAGACGACCACCACACCTTTACGATCTTCTTCGGAGCATACCACAAACACGAAAGCTTCCGGAGGAACTTGACCACCTAGTCCACTTCACACCCTTCCCTGGAGCACACCATAAAAGGAAGCTTCTGGAGGGACCTTGGTCACCTAGGCCTCTTCGCAAACTTCTCAATATATCACCAAACAGTCTAGGAGGCGGAAGCCTCCAAGAGTAATAAACTCACAGGATCTCACTCAAAAAAACCGATGCTTGGAGCTCAAACCAATGCAACAAACGCAATGCAAGGTCAAGCAACAAATGCTCAACTCACTCTCTCAATCTCACAAGCTGCACTCTCGAAAGTAGGAGATTGAAGAGATGGGGTGCAATGGAGGAAATCAACAAATGACTCCAAGATCCATCCACAAACCCCCCTTCACATAGAGGAGGGATAGGGGTTTGGAGAGGTGGTATGATGCTCAAAATGATTATTAGAAAGTGTATGAACAACCCCCCAACCGGTGGGAGAAAGGAGCCCTTAAATAGCCAAAACCCAAAACTAGTCGTTGGGGCTCAACAAGCAGTTCCTGGACACCCCATGCCCATAGGAGTTTAGACTCCATGCCCACGGGGGCCCGTGCACCCGTGCGCACAGGACCCCGTGCCCACGGGGTAAAAAAACGTGTCCATGGGGTACCCAGAATTGCCTGCAGCAGCCACTAAAACAGTGATAACTTTGGCATACATACTCTAAATTCGATGATCTTGGGCTCGTTTTGAAGCTATGGAAAAGACCAAGGTACTCACATAGAGAACCACCCAAGATCAACAAGAAAGAATGATGCAAGTAATGCAAAGCGTTGAGCTCTCTACATGCGACGTGATCAAGCAACTTGCCCGAAAGTCCCTCTTGATAGTACGGCTATCAAACCTATAATCCGGTCTCCCACAAAGCACTATGAGACTGGCAAAACTAGGAAAACCTAGCTAAGTTATACCTTTGCCTTGCAAATACAACTTGAGTTTGATGATGACTTTAATGCTTGCCTCAAGTTGGAATCCCTTTCTTGTCCACAACCACTTGGTGAAGATACTCGAATTGCTTCCTCATATTGCAATGAGGGAAGCCTTAACTTAAGCCCATGTTCACATGTGCATTATCATGATGTGGAGCGCAAGCTTCAAAGCATATAACCTCCGGCTTCTCATCTTGCACTTGGACTCCTAGAACCCGATGACCATCACCACTTGATGTCATCCATACATAGGCTACTTGAGATCTTTCCTTTTTGATGCAAGCCCATGGGAAACACCTAACCCACAGAGACATAAGAAACACATGGCATGGGTTAGGTAACAAAGCACAATTCACAATTACTTACCATACCACTAGATCACTTGATCCCATGTGGTACAATGTTTGCGCTTTGAGAGTTGACCATCTAGATAATCTTCGAGCTTCATCTTGGTCAACCAACATCTTTACTTCATGTCCCATCTCAGTTTCTTAAAAGCCACAATGAACTCTTCATTTCCCTTCATTGCTTCAAGAAAGAGATCACCAAAGACTCTTTCAGGACCATATCAAGTTTCACTATGAATATCATATTGGTCATCATTTGCTCTTCTAAAAAAACTCCATCATAATCTCTTGAGAGGCACAATGAATTCTCCACTCTAGTTGCTTGCTTTAAGACTTGATCAACCGAAAATCCAACACATGAGCTTACCATGATCTTGTGTTTAAACCATAACTTGAATTCTCCTATTTGTTTATACTCTCAAGCTCTTGATCCTTAAAAGCCCACATATGTCAATCTTTGAGATCCTCTAACGAACTCCACCTTGAATATATTTGGTTAGACATTAAAATCAATCTTGATGGCTTCAATGTAAATCCCCAAAGACCAACTTGAAACCTCACTAGATATGGACCCTCAAGTACCAAAACCTAGCCCCGTGTGCCCGGGGGTTAGGGACCTGTGCACACACGGGGTATCCAGAGAGTTGACACTCGACCCCGTGCACACGGGGGTCAGGAGGCCCGTGCGCACAGGGTATCCAGAGTGGGATACCATGAGGACTTCTTTGAATGTTTTGATGGCATTCTTCCCACATAAATCCAACATGCTTCATGCATCACTATGGAACATTTCTTCATATAGGATTCAATGCACTTGATGCTCCATAGGAATTGTCAATTAATACCAAAGCTTAGAGCAAACATATCTTCACACATATGGACTTCATCCTTCATTCCATCTAATATCCTTGATGCACACCATCTATGTAGAATATCTTTAAATATATCTTAGTGAAAACATTAGTCCACAGAGATTGTCATTAATTACCAAAACCACACTTAGGGGCTACATGCCCTTTCAACAATGTCATAGAGCCTGAGTGTGTGATGCTTGAATCCAATTCATCCATGAGAGCTTGGGCATAATTGTTCATTTGTTCACTACAAAAGTAAAGGAAGAGCCTAGCAATCAATATCGAATGATGCATCACAATACTAAGCAAATGCAACCAATTAAATGAAAAAGAGGGGGCACTTCGAGCATCTCCTCGAGCATGTCGTCGTCGCAAGTTGAAGCGTCTGAATCCATCACGTACCCGGCCTTGGGCGGTGCAGAGGTTGCCCTTGTCGCCCTTTTGGTGGTTGCGCCATCAAATCATGGCCACCAATGGATCTCCGGCGCTAGCGTAGGCTTCCAAGGGTCCGACAAGGGACCACCTACCCGTTTTGCCAGTCATCGGGCAGCGCTGGGCAGCCACATACTAAATTTAAATTTGTGAGAGATAGCAAAGGAAAAGTTTTTTTTGAACTAGAATATCTATTCCAAACCTTAAGGCTCTGTTCGGTTTGCAGGAACTATGCAGGAAATTTTGCAGGCTTTGCTTTCCTCTGAAAAAATAAATTATGATGCGTTCGGTTCAAAGGATCACTCATTGCTGGTTTCATAGGAAAGTGTACCTGCCCTGTACTTTTCACGGGAATCAGAAAATCCACTGGAACCCAATGTTTGGGCGGAAGCCCGATGCAGGGCGTCAGCTAGGCGAATAAAAGAATGTTTACACGCATGCGAATCAAGCTAGACTCAGGTAGCTCGCATGTCCGGCTGAATAAAAAAATATTTTCATCTCGTTGAAGGAAGGCTGCATGCACTAGCCTTTATCCTTCGTTCCTTCGCTTCTACTACTTCGCGCCGAACACAGGAAAATTCTGCGTTCCTTTATTTCGCATTTCAAAGTTTCCACTAGTCAAGCAAATCATATTCCTACAAAGTTTTCTATTCCATTGTTTTCCATCCCTGCACTCCGAATACGCCCTAAACTTGCGCAGCACAATCGGCATGCTATCAAGGCATCACCGGCGGATCGTGCGCCGGGCCCGGACGGCTTCTCTGGCCTCTTCTTCAGATCATGCTGGGCAACAATCAAAAATGATATCATGGCAGCGTTCAACCAGTTCTACAACCTAGTAGGTAGTTACTTTAGAGCCCTGAACACTGCGGTGGTTGCATTACTGCCCAAAAAGGACGGAGCAGCGTCTATTAACGACTACCGGCCAATCAGCCTCATACATTCCATAGCAAAGTTGATCTCCAAAGTTATGTCCCTCAGGCTGGCCAACGTGATCCACACGCTCATCTCACCAGCACAGTCGGCATTTCTTCGGACAAAATGCATCCACGATAGCTTCCTATATGTTCAAAACTGCATCAAGGCCTTACATAGACGGAAAACACTAGCTCTGCTTCTTAAGTTAGACATCCCAAGGCCTTCGATAATGTGTCTTGGGAGTACATCCTAGAGATGCTGCAAAAATGGGGTTTTAGCGCGCGATGGAGAGATTGGATATCCTTGCTGCTGTCCTCCTCCTCGTCGTCCTTCCTCCTCAACGGAGTACCAGGAAAAAATATCCGACACCGGCGAGGCCTTCGGCAGGGCGACCCCTTGTCGCCCTTCATCTTCATCCTAGCGATCGACACGCTGCACTGCGCAGCAGATCATCGCACCACTACCAGGGCGGGAGCTAAAGCTTAGGATTAGTCTATACGCCGACGACGCCGTCATCTTCATAAATCCTGTGAGGGAAGAGATAGATGCACTCATGGAAATCCTGCGGGATTTTGGCGCTGCCTCCGGATCACACATCAACCCATCAAAGTCGACGGCCTTACCCATTAGATGTGAGAATATAGACCTAGGGTATGTGTTGCAAAATTTTGGAGGGGCAGAGGGGCAATTCTCGACCACTTATTTAGGCTTGCCGCTGACACTAGCTAGGCTACGACTGGAAAACCTACAATTCATCATTGACAGGATCAAAGCTCGACTTGCGGGTTGGAAAGGAAAACTCCTACCGATAGCTAGTAGGCGAGTACTGGTCCGATGTGTCCTCAGCGCTATGCCTACCTTTGCTCTAACTGTTCTCAAAGTGCCAAAAAGCTACTCAGGGAGATCGACAGATGCCGGCGTAGGTTCCTTTGGAAGCAAGACGAGGCGATCACAGGCGGTAGCTGCAAGGTTAACTGGTCCGCGGTGTGCACTCCTACATCACATGGAGGACTGGGGATCCTCGATCTTGAGTGTTTCAGCCGCGCCCTTAGATTACGATGGCTCTGGATAGCCTGGACGGACCCTGAGCGGCCCTGGGTCGGCATGGAGCCACCATGCAGCAGCATCGATAAAGCCCTTTTCACAGCGGCGACCACAGTCACCATCGGAGATGGCGCGAAGGCACTCTTCTGGCACTCCCCTTGGTGCGGGCCGTGCACCCTGGCCAGTTCCTTCCCTCTCCTCTACTCGCACTCCAACCAGAAAAACAGGACAGTGCGCGAGGCTCTCACACATGATACTTGGATAAAAGACTTGCGGCACGGAAACCTACAACCTCTGCTACCAGAATTTGTCAGGCTGCACCGCAAGATCGCGCCAACAGTGCTAACAGAAGGGAGTACTGACCAGATTAGGTGGAATCTAGAGGCTAGGGGACAATACTCGGCAAGCTCGGCTTACGCCGTGCAATTCCAGGGCAGATTACTAGCTGATTGGCACAAGTTGATTTGGGAAGCAAAGGTTCCTGGATGCATTAAGATCTTCTCCTGGCTCCTACTGAAAAACCGTCTATGGACTTGTGACAGGCTACAAAGGTGTGGTTGGCCGAACTGCTATTTCTGCCCGCTCTGTGTACGCAACCTGGAGACAGCGCACCACCTCTTCTGGAGCTGCCCACTAGCCCGGGAGGTGTGGGAAAAGGTAGCCGCAAGACGTGGGTGTCGGCGCTTGCACCCACGGCAACAGGTGCAAGATGAAAGCGCCATCGCCATACTCCAACGGATGGCTGCAAATACCCGGCCAGCACAACAAAGGGCCAGCAACGCCACCATGCTGTTAACTTGCTGGGAAATCTGGCAAGAAAGGAATAGGTGTGTGTTCAAAGGAAAGACAGCTTCAGCGCAGGACATCATCAAGGCCATTGAACATGCCATCGAGCTTTGACGTCAAGCAGGAGCAATTCATCTGGAGCGACCCTTTTGGGATCCACCATGAAAGTTTAGGCCAACATTTGTTTTCGAGGTTATAGTGTTGTAACAAAACTGGTCCTAGGACCTGCACCTCGCCCTTTGTATCTTTCTCCATTGCTTCCTGCTTATCAATGAAATGCCAGTATGACGCTGGATCTTTCAAAAAAAAAATCTGGAACTTGTTCCTTCCACCAAAAGCAGCAAAACTATGGGCAAAGGGGAAGTTTTGGGTTTATGGGATGTGCTAGTTGGCTCTTTTGGCCCGAGAGAGCAAAGGGGTAAGTTTTGGGTTAAGGGATGTGCTAGTTGGCTCTTTTGCCCAGATATCACTTTTGCTCCTCAAATTTAAGTTTTAGGGATCTACTAGAGAGACTGCTTAATGCAATGCAAACGCAGTACGTCTCAAAATCTTGCTTTTATACGGGAAATGAGCTGCATGAATAATTGAATCATTAATCTCAGGTTGAATCAAAAAATTCAGGTAAACACATGTTCTATGTCCATTTTCTCGCATTCCACAAGCCTCAAGGTTGGAGTAATGGCAACGAAGTAGCAGATAAATCAAGACAGATTTTCAGGTCATTCAGGATTCAATAGAAGATTAAGTGCGACCAACACAGCAAGCTTAATATGATTCAATTCGCTAGAACCCCACCCAAACAACACGACAGACTGCTTGCTACCTCGACCGGGATGGAATCGGAAGCAACAACAACCTGAGCTAGTTTTTGGAACTGAAATGACATTCGTCAACTGGTCCTGTATCTCTATTACACCACACGCGAAAGCAAACGGGACCAGGGTCTCTTCTTAGTCAGCATCCATCTCTTCCAACGCTGCCTGAGCTGCTGCCTTGGCCTGCTCCAGAAGATCACTCGGAACCTGTGTGTACATGGCAAGTTAGTAAGGAATTCAGCAAAGTCGACTCTGACTCGGGTGGCTGTGAAATTCCATCCATCCATAAGTGGTCGTTTATTACCTTCTCGTGCTGACGGTTAGATTCCTCACATACCCAGCTCAGTTCCAGCTCAAAAGATTTGTCTTTCGCTTCGTCGTGTACACCATAAATTCTGCATGCAGAGGAAGGTTATCATTTTGAGTACACCAACTTACATACAGTATTGCAACCAAAACTACTGCTTGTAAAAATAAATCATGACACCAAAGGATAGCAACATTAAAAACAAGTATGAACAAGAATGCCTCCTATGACTAAACTACCATGTTGTTTCTTTTGAGAGAATATCCATAACTGTTAAATAGTACTCCCAACTACTGGCCATCTTCAGGCTTCAGCAAATACAGCGGTGATAAATATTGCAAAACAAGCTTTTTAGACATTAAGTACAGAAAAATTCCAGTGATAAATATGGCAAAAGATTTAGGACATACATCTTGGCAACCTCAACGATGCCTTCCCTGCAGGTTAGCTCAGAAAGCTTCAATTTCTCAATCTCCCTGTAGAACAACATTAAGATAGACGCATCAGAATGCAGAACCATCTTTTATGACCAATAGAAATACATAGTAGACATCATCATAAGTATTCTGGGTAGATACATTTGACAGCAGCTGCTAATAATTAAAGGGAGCATTCTTCAACATTTTGAATGGCACAAGTTCTTCATAAAATAAAGCTCTCAATGTGATAATGTATCGGAAACTACATGGATTACTGACTACAAAAGTTACAAGGGGAGAAGTAGATACGGGTTAAGTTTTGCTAATTTAAAACTCTTTCCCTGAAAACCAAACCTCAGAAAAGACCGATAAAAGGACAAAGAAATAATGGTCAATGTGTTTAAACTATGTAAATGATGCTCGTCCATAATCTAGTCCGTTGGCATTAATGGCCAGTTTTGGGCATTGTGGTTCTGCACTGCGGAAGCTAGTCAATTCAAAGAATTACACTTACCAGTTATCATAAAATATTACTGTTATAGCTGTAAAGAAGCGGTTATTTATCAAAATGCTAAACTGGGGGCCTGTTAGGTTAGTTTTATGCATATTTTATTTGTTTTACTAAACTTTCACCAGGTGTGTGGCAAGACACAACCACTTTTTTGGTAAGCAAATTGTGCATAACAGGTGTGGCAAGTTTTCTCAAAAAATGTATCTGGCGTCATGGCATGTGGGGAGCAGTTTTAAGAAAATGTGGCGTGCCAAAATTTGGTAAAGAAAAAACACAAGCTTATCAGAGTCAAACTTGCCTAACTCATATATGTAGCAAACTGTGGCAAGGAACAACAAAACACCACCTTAGCTGTGTTCTGGTAGTGGCAAATCTAACATACTCCCTCCGTTCCTAAATGTTTGTCTTTCTAGATATTTCAACAAGTGACTACATACGGAGCAAAATGAGTGAATCTACACTCTAAAATATGTCTATATACATCCGTATGTGGTAGTCCATTTGAAATCTCTAGAAGGACTTATATTTAGGAACGGAGGTAGTATGAAATAAGCGTTTTTCACCCATTGAGTATGAAATGGCTAAGCAACTACCAGCACAAACTCTAAATGCGGATGATCATTCAGAATTTGGAACATAAATAGCATCCTTACTCCGCATGTTCTAAATGGGTCTACTTTGAACAATTAAAATGGTTTTTACAGGACTATTAAATTAATGTTTGATGAATGTGCCGCGCTTTAGGAGTTCTAGCAGTTCGCAACAAAACAGAAATTGGGCACTGCATAAATCATTCAATGAGAAACTAATGAACAATTAATTGGCTTACGTTTTTGCAGCTTGTCTTCCTTTACCCAGAGCAGCACCAAAATATTTCTGTAAAAATTCAATCAGTGAGTCATAAATTCCAACTGGATCTAATGCTGTTAAAAGAAACACTGCACATCTTAATCCATGACTCCATGTAAACAAAGTTGTCTGGTCACTGTAAAATGGAAGAACTACCAGGTGTTAGATTGAGAACTCACATAGGAGAGGCCTGAAGGTTCGATCATGTAGAGCTGTGGCCCATCCCTATCATAGCCTCCAAGAATAACTCCACAGCCAAAAGGCCTGAGACAGGAGTTTAAATTGTATCAAACTATCATGTAAAATGTTTAGGGCAAAAACCTTCTTGAACAAGAACATGTTGTCTGCCTTACCTGAGCCACCAGTAGAGTGTACACAGATGAACATAGCTAGCAACACGATCAGCTAATTCCTTTACAGGCATGGGTTCTCCGTATACCCTGGTGGATACAACTTAAAGTTACAATTCTATAAAAAGAATTTGGATGGAAATCAAAAATCTAATAATTCTCACTTTTCATAATTGGCTGCTTCTGACTTTGCTCTTGAGACTATCTGCCTACCGTCTGCTGCTAACCCAGCCACAGCCTGAAAATGAGAACTCGGATTAACTTATATTTACCAAATGGAAGTCGTTACAAGAACAAGAATGGTAATAAAAAATGACATGACAGAGAACACTGCAGAATACATGACTCACTCACATATCAACCTTAGGACTTTCAGAGACAGACCACCCTAAATGTATAAAAAGGAAGACAAATTACCAAGCCAGAGTTTCGGTGCACGGAATGAAGTCTCCGGTTCGACCCAGCAAGTATCATCTTTGATGTTATCAGCTTCTCCACACCCTACAGACCAACATTTTAAAAGGTTATCACACAAAAAAGCACCACATCTGGGCAAAAGTATATCCAGCAATAATCACTTACAAGGACAATTCCATCTTTGCATTTGATCCCAACGATCGTCCTACAGAGAAATATCCAAATTTCAGTATGAAGTTGGGCAGCTAGAAAAGGCCAAGAAAATAGTGGAAAGAAGTATATCAAACCCGCTGTTGTCGACGGCCTTGCCAGCATACTCGACCTGGAAGACACGTCCGTCTGGGGAGAAAGTGGTGACGGACAGATCATACCCAGTTCCTATGCTACTCATTGTTAAGTTGCTTCAACCTCTAGACCGTCTATATAGTCGTCTCCTGGAAAAGTAAATAAACAAGAATGATATTTAAGAATAAGTCGTCTCCTGGAAAAATAAATAAACAAGAATGATATTTAAGAATAAGCAGTACAAGCTAGCATTATGTACTCCCTCCGATCCATATTACTTGTACTAAAGCAGCGGCAAGTAATATGGATAGGAGGGAGTAACAAGATTGCGGGCATTATTCAGACTGCAAGGCATTTTGACGGGTTGCAAGACACCTGGTGAACATCGTATTGTAAAACAATTTGTACTTAGGACATGGTATCAGAAGGTGCATGTTACAGATTTGCAAATGAAGCTACCTGCCTACGGGGAAACCTGGAATTTGCTTTGGTTTATTACACTTGGCACCAAGATGTGATTTCCACGCAACACTAGAGATGCAGGTTTTCACTAACTCCAGGAGCAGACCCAGCATCTAGGGGACAAGGGACTCAGTCGAACGCCAAAGTTTCCACCGTACAGCGAGCTATTTCGCGACAAACTGTGGTAGCATCCGTCCCAGTAAAAACAATATTTAGGTAAGGTGGCCCCCGAGAAGAGAAATCGACTAGGGTCCGGGGATCCTCCAGCTCCACGCCAGTCCAGCGGAGCGGAGGACGACGAAGAAAACCTGCTACGTGGAAGGAGGCCAGAGACGACTACGGAGATCCGGCGACGCCATCTCGAGGGGGAGGGTTCGATCGGATTTCGGATCTCGCCTAAATCAAGTACGGGCGCGACGGCGGCGGCGGGGGCAGCGATGCGCCCGGCCGGCCGGAGCGCGAAGAGACGGGGGTATGGATAAGGGAGCGAACGGGGGTGCTTACCGATCCCGGCGGGCGGAGGAGGTCGCGTCGACGGCGGATCGTCTGCTCCGGCTTGTGGCGCAAGAAGGTGGGGAGTGTGGTTTGAGGTAGGCGCAGGGACCGGACGGGCACGAAGCTACTTGTCTTCGCGGAGGCCTTCGTGTCGAACTCGAACCTGGGAAGAGGCAAGCCCGTTCCACCCTGCATCAAATGGGCCAGGCCCATCCAGCCAGCCTGGGAGAGGCGCTTCAACCCGCCGGAGCAACTTTTTTTTTTCTGAGAGTCCCCCGCTGGAGCTCCTATTCAGCGCTGTAGGCGCTGGCTCGCGCGCGACGCGCAGCCGGCCGGCCCAGCAAACTGCTGAAAGGTAAAACGCGAAGGAAAAAACTCCAGGTTTATTCAGCTGGATTAGGAAACGAACTCTCGCCGACAATTTGAATGCCACGCACGTTAACCCACTTGGACAAGCTCACTTTGTTGTTTCTTAGATTATAGGAAATAACACTATTCGACCCTTCTTTTAGTACAAACATTAAACATATAGTAGTATTACATATCAGCTATTAATTATTTGAATAAAGAAAACATAAATTTGAAAAAGCATTCGCAAAAACCATGAATTGAAAGAAATCAAAATTTTGAAAAAGGTTTGTGCCAATCGAAAAAAGTTCACAAAAATGGAAAAAGTTTGTGAATTTGAAAATAGTTCATCGAAACTAAAAACCTAGAATTTGGAAAAAGTTCATCGAATTTGAAAAAAAACTCATCAACTTTAAAAAAATCATCGATTTTTTGACAAAAAGTTCATCGATTTCAAAAAAAGTTCATCGAATTAGGAAAAACGTTCACAAATTTAAATAAAGTTTCAATTTGAAAAAGAGTTCATTGACATTGAAATAAAGTTCACCAATTTGAGAAAAAGTTCATCAAATTTGAAAATTGTTCAAAGATTTTGAAAAAAAGTTCATCAAATTTGAAACAAAAATCAAAGATTTTGAGAAAAAGTTCATTAAATTTGAAGCAAAAATCAATGATTTTGAGAAAAAGTTCATTAAATTTGAAGCAAAAATCAATGATTTTGAGAAAAAGTTAATCGAATTTGAAAAAAGTTCATTGATTTGAAAAAAGTTCATCAAATTTGAAAAAAAGATCATCAAAATTTGAAAAACTATTCATCAACTTTTAGAAAAAGGTTCATCAGTTTCACAGAAAAAGTTTGTTGAACCAGGAAGAAGAAAAAAAGGAAAGAAAAAGTAGAAGTCATAAAAGAATGAGAAAGATGAACAAGATCATACGAGGTCGTGTGGCGGGGTGGTTAGTGCATTGCGCCTCGAAACAGGAGGTCACCTGTTCTACTCACCTCGCACGCACTTCTTTTGTGTTTTTGGAAACTGAAAAAAATACAAATTAAAACAGATAAATGGGCCAGCCCACCTAACATGGTTGCACGCGCCGGTTAGGAAAATTGCCCTTAACCGGCGTCTGCGGCGCCGAATAGGGTTTGCCCTTCTTCCCCAAGTCGTCGAACTAGTGCAACACGCGGGGACTTAAAAAAAGCGGCCACGTTTTTTTTCCTAAAAAGAAGAGCTGCAATACATGGGGGACTTTTTAAAAAGTGATCATGTTTATACCTAATCATAGATGCAACACGCGGGGGACTTATGTTGCAGTACAAGGATGATAGAAGAAAGAGTTTCTCAATTTCAAAATCTCGGCAAAGCTGTCAGTCAAGTTGTAGAAGATCTTTTCATGAGGACAAAAAAGGGGAGTCAGAGCCACCCTGAGTAGGAAATTCACGAGTAAAGATACATGATCTACAAGGCGAGGTTATGTCTTTGACAAGTTACAGAACCAAAGTCTTAAGAAGAAGGTAATGTGAGCAAGGAGCTCTGCTGCTAGAGTAGTGGGCCAGAAAAGAAAGCAGACTAAGGTATACAAACCCAAAGGGCTCATTCAAAATCCTTAAGAGAAATCGATGACTAAGACTTCTTACCTGGCCTTAACAACAGACAAATATGATGTTATTGCTGGTGACACCAATCCGGCTTTAGTTCCAAGTGGGGATGAAAGTCTGAATGTCTGCTACAAGAAGCAAAAGAAGGAAATATTTACTCTCACACCAGGATCGACGGATCTGGTGGCGACTGCAGCAGAGCAGCCCCGCCATACGCAATGAGTCTCCTATATTGGAACTATCACAACTTAGGGACGGACGTGACAATTAGCGAACTGAAATGGCTCAGGAGCAAATTCCGTCCCTCCCTCATCTTCCTGTCTGAGACGAAGATGGGAGGTTCAAGAGCTTGGAACTTTATGTGGTCATTAGGATTCACCCATTCTTTTGTTGTGAGTAGTGATGGTTTGAGTGGAGGCCTGGTTCTTTTTTGGTCTTCATCTATTTCAGTCTCTCTAAAAGCCTTCTCCACTAGGATTATAGATATTTTAGTCAAAACAGAAGATGGTGCAAAATGGCGTACAACTCTCATTTCTGGTGAACCCGTAAGGCAATTAAGACACCAATTCTAGTATATATCAGGTCCTTGAAAGCTTAGTGGAAGAGTCCATGGATATGTGTAGGAGACCTCAATGAAGTGTTGCATGGAGATGAGCACATGGGTGTTAGGGAAAGGGATGACAATCAAATGATGTTATTCTAAGACTGCCTAGATGATTGTGGGCTAACAGATTTGGGGTACATTGGACCAAAATGGTCCAACAAACAAGAGAATGGGGGTAATGTTAGGGTGAGATTAGATAGGTCAGTGACAAATTGCGATTTCCTACAACTCTTTGATGATTGCACTATTGAGAACAGTACTGAGACATCATCTGATCATTTCGCCATCTTGGTGGCAATGTTAAAGACAGGATGCCAAGGACCTTTCAACCCTATACTACAACCTTTCAAGTTCAAAGCATCCTGGATGAGAGCACCTAATTATATGCAAATAGTCTATGAGAGCTGGAGGAAACTGAAGGAGGATCCACCTTCCCTGAGTAATACTTGGTCTACTCTAAACAGATTGTCAACAACCCTTCAACTATGGGGTAGAGAATCTTTTTGTTTGGTTAAAAAGGAGATAAAGAAGCTAGAAAATAAATTAGCTGCTTTACGAAAAAAAATAGTTTGGCTACTGGATATTCCAAAGAGTAAAAGGAAGTGGAAAAGAGACTATATGAGATGTTCGAAAGAGAAGAAATCATGGCTAATCAACGATAAAAAAATTGGCTATGTGAAGGTGACCGAAATACCTCGTTCTTCCATGCTCGTGCCTCGGCATGAAGAAGAGCCAACAAAATTAAATTCTTGAGGAAAGCCGATGGATCACTATACGAAGATCCTCAGCATCAGAAGTATGGTACATGATTTTTACTCCAATTTGTTCACCTATGAACCATGTGACTCCCTGGAATCAATCTTGAATAATATTCCCTGCAAAGTAACTACAGAGATAAATGAATAGTTGCACAATGACTATACCAATGAAGAAATCAAGACTGCCTTATTCCAGATGGGTCCAACCAAGGCTCCAGGGCTAGATGGTTTCCCATCATTGTTTATCAGAAACATTGGGATATTGTGGACGAAGATAGTATACATGTCATCACAATAATCATCATACATAGCAACTTTGTTATCATAATCAATTGAAACCTCTTCCAAAATAGCTGATTCGTCATTAAATAAAGTCATGACTGTTGGGGAACGTAGTAATTTCAAAAAAATTCCTACGCACACGCAAGATCATGTTGATGCGTAGCAACGAGAGGGGAGAGTGTTGTCCATGTACCCTCGTAGACCGTAAGCGGAAGCGTTATGACAACGCGGTTGATGTAGTCGTACGTCTTCACGATCCGACCGATCCAAGCACCGAACGTACGGCACCTCCGAGTTCAGCACACGTTCAGCTCGATGACGATCCCCGGACTCCGATCCAGCAGGGTTTTGGGGATGAGTTTCGTCAGCACGACGGCGTGGTGACAATGATGATGTTCTACCGACGCAGGGCTTCGCCTAAGCACCGCAACGATATGACCGAGGTGGAATATGGTGGAGGGGGGCACCGCACACGGCTAAGGAACAATCACGAAGATCAACTTGTGTGTCTAGAGGTGCCCCCTTGCCCCCGTATATAAAGGAGCCAAGGGGGAGGGGGCGGCCGGCCAAGGAGGGTGCGCCAAGGGGGAGTCCTACTCCCACCGAGAGTAGGACTCCCTTCTTTCCTAGTTGGAGAAGGAGAAGGGGGGAGGAGGAGGAAGAGGGGAAGGAAAGGGGGGCGCCGCCCCCCTCTCCTTGTCCTATTCGGACTAGGGAGGGGAGGGGGCGCAGCCCACCTCTTGCCTCCTCTCCTCTCCTCCCTTAGGGCCCATGAAGGCCCAATAACCCCCGAGAGGGTTCCGGTAACACCCCGGTGCTCCGGTAAAATCCCGATTTCACCCGGAACCATTCCGATATCCAAATATAGGCTTCCAATATATCAATCTTTATGTCTCGACCATTTCGAGACTCCTCGTCATGTCCGTGATCACATCCGGGACTCCGAACAACCTTCGGTACATCAAAACTTATAAACTCATAATAAAAATGTCATCGTAACGTTAAGCGTGCGGACCCTACGAGTTCGAGAATTATGTAGACATGACCTAGAACTATTCTCGGTCAATAACCAATAGCGGAACCTGGATGCTCATATTGGCTCCTACATATTCTACGAAGATCTTTATCGGTCAAACCGCATAACAACATACGTTGTTCCCTTTGTCATCGGTATGTTTACTTGCCCGAGATTCGATCGTCGGTATCCAATACCTAGTTCAATCTCGTTACCGGTAAGTCTCTTTACTCGTTACGTAATGCATCATTCCGTAACTAACTCATTAGCTACATTGCTTGCAAGGCTTATAGTGATGTGCATTACCGAGAGGGCCCAGAGATACCTCCCCGACAATCGGAGTGACAAAACGTAATCTCGAAATACGCCAACCTAACATGTACCTTCGGAGACACCTGTAGATCTCCTTTATAATCACCCAGTTACGTTGTGATGTTTGGTAGCACACAAAGTGTTCCTCCGGTAAACGGGAGTTGCATAATCTCATAGTTACAGGAACATGTATAAGTCATGAAGAAAGCAATAGCAACATACTAAACGATCAAGTGCTAGGCTAACGGAATGGGTCATGTCAATCACATCATTCTCCTAATGATGTGATCCCATTAATCAAATGACAACACATGTCTATGTTTAGGAAACATAACCATCTTTGATTAATGAGCTAGTCAAGTAGAGGCATACTAGTGACGTTATGTTTGTCTATGTATTCACACATGTATCATGTTTCCGGTTAATACAATTCTAGCATGAATAATAAACATTTATCATGATATGAGGAAATAAATAATAACTTTATTATTGCCTCTAGGGCATATTTCCTTCAGTCTCCCACTTGCACTCGAGTCAATAATCTAGATTACACAGTAATGATTTTAATACCCATGGAGTCTTGGTGCTGATCATGTTTTGCTCGTGGAAGAGGCTTAGTCAATGGGTCTGCAACATTCAGATCCGTATGTATCTTGCAAATCTCTATGTCTCTCACCTGGACTTGGTCCCAGATGGAATTGAAGCGTCTCTTGATGTGCTTGGTCCTCTTGTGAAATCTGGATTCCTATGCCAAGGCAATTGCACCAGTATTGTCATAGAAGCAGCTATGTACTCCGCTATACATGTAGATCCCGCCACAACGCTTTGTTTAGAACTGCACCAACTTACAGCTCCACCGTTTAATAAAAACACGTGTCCGGTTTGCGATTTAGAATCGTCCGGATCAGTGTCAAAGCTTGCATCAACGTAACCATTTACGACTAGCTCTTTGTCACCTCCATATACGAGAAACATATCCTTAGTCCTTTTCAGGTATTTCAGGATGTTCTTGACCGCTGTCCAGTGATCCACTCCTGGATTACTTTGGTACCTCCCTGCCAAGCTTATTGCTAAGCATACGTCAGGTCTGGTACACAGCATTGCATACATGATAGAGCCTATGGCTGAAGCATAGGGAACATCTTTCATTTTCTCTCTATCTTCTACTGTGGTCGGGCATTGAGTCTGACTCAACTTCACACCTTGTAATACAGGCAAGAACCCTTTCTTTGCCTGATCCATTTTGAACTTTTTCAAAACTTTATCAAGGTATGTGCTTTGTGAAAGTCCAATTAAGCGTCTTGATCTATCTCTATAGATCTTGATGCCCAATATGTAAGCAGCTTCACCGAGGTCTTTCATTGAAAAACTTTTATTCAAGTATCCCTTTATGCTATCCAGAAATTCTATATCATTTCCAATTAATAATATGTCATCTACATATAATATCAGAAATGCTACAGAGCTCCCACTCACTTTCTTGTAAATACAGGCTTCTCCAAAAGTCTGTATAAAACCATATGCTTTGATCACACTATCAAAGCGTTTATTCCAACTCCGAGATGCTTGCACCAGTCCATAAATGGATCGCTGGAGCTTGCACACTTTGTTAGCACCTTTTGGATCGACAAAACCTTCTGGTTTCATCATATACAACTCTTCTTCCAGAAATCCATTCAAGAATGCAATTTTGACATCCATTTGCCAAATTTCATAATCATAAAATGCAGCAATTGCTAACATAATTCGGACAGACTTAAGCATCGCTACGGGTGAGAAAGTCTAATTGTAGTCAACCCCTTGAACTTGTCGAAAACCTTTTGCAACAAGTCGAGCTTTATAGACAGTTACATTACCATCAGCGTCAGTCTTCTTCTTAAAGATCCATTTATTATCAATGGCTTGTGGATCATCGGGCAAGTCAACCAAAGTCCATACTTTGTTCTCATACATGGATCCCATCTCATATTTCATGGCTTCTAGCCATTTTGCGGAATCTGGGCTCATCATCGCTTCCTCATAGTTCGTAGGTTCGCCATGGTCAAGTAACATGACTTCCAGAATAGGATTACCGTACCATTCTGGTGCAGATCTTACTCTGGTAGAACTACGAGGTTCGGTAGAAACTTGATCTGAAGTTTCATGATCAATATCATTAGCTTCCTCACTAATTGGTGTAGTTGTCACACGAACCGGTTCTTGTGATGGACTACTTTCCAATAAGGGAGCAGGTACAGTTACCTCATCAAGTTCTACTTTCCTCCCACTCACTTCTTTCAAGAGAAACTCCTTCTCTAGAAAGGATCCAAATTTAGCAACGAAAATCTTGCCCTCAGATCTGTGATAGAAGGTGTACCCAACAGTCTCTTTTGGGTATCCTATGAAGACACATTTCTCCGATTTGGGTTCGAGCTTATCTGGTTGAAGTTTCTTCACATAAGCATCGCAACCCCAAACATTAAGAAACGACAACTTTGGTCTCTTGCCAAACCACAGTTCATGAGGCGTCGTCTCAACGGATTTTGATGGTGCCCTATTTAACGTGAATGCGGCCGTCTCTAAAGCATAACCCCAAAACGATAGAGGTAAATCAGTAAGAGACATCATAGATCGCACCATATCTAGTAAAGTATGATTACAATGTTCGGACACACCATTTCGTTGTGGTGTTCCGGGTGGCGTGAGTTGCGAAACTATTCCACATTGTTTCAAATGTAAGCCAAACTCATAACTCAAATATTCTCCTCCACGATCAGATCGTAGAAATTTTATTTTCTTGTTACGATGATTTTCCACTTCACTCTGAAATTCTTTGAACTTTTCAAATGTTTCAGACTTGTGTTTCATTAAGTAGATATACCCATATCTGCTCAAATCATCTGTGAAGGTGAGAAAATAACGATACCTACCGCGAGCCTCAATATTCATTGGACCACAAACATCAATATGTATGATTTCCAACAAATCAGTTGCTCGCTCCATAGTTCCGGAGAACGGCATTTTAGTCATCTTGCCCATGAGGCACGGTTTGCAAGTACCAAGTGATTCATAATCAAGTGATTCCAAAAGTCCATCAGTATGGAGTTTCTTCATGCGCTTTATACCGATATGACCTAAACGGCAGTGCCAAAAATAAGTTGCACTATCATTATCAACTCTGCATCTTTTGGTTTCAACACTATGAATATGTGTATCACTACTATCGAGATTCAATAAAAATAGACCACTCTTCAAGGGTGCATGACCATAAAAGATATTACTCATATAAATAGAACAACCGTTATTCTTTGATTTAAATGAATAACCGTCTCGCATCAAACAAGATCCAGATATAATGTTCATGCTCAACGCTGGCACCAAATAACAATTATTCAGGTCTAAAACTAATCCCGAAGGTAGATGTAGAGGTAGCGTGCCGACCGCGATCACATCGACTTTGGAACCGTTTCCCACGCGCATCGTCACCTCGTCCTTGGCCAGTGCTCGCTTATTCCGTAGTCCCTGTTTCGAGTTGCAAATATTAGCAACAGAACCAGTATCAAATACACAGGTGCTACTACGAGCTCTAGTTAGGTACACATCAATAACATGTATATCACATATACCTTTGTTCACTTTGCCATCCTTCTTATCCGCCAAATACTTGGGGCAGTTCCGCTTCCAGTGTCCAGTCTGCTTGCAGTAGAAGCACTCAGTCTCAGGCTTAGATCCAGACTTGGGTTTCTTCTCTTGAGCAGCAACTTGTTTGCTATTCTTCTTGAAGTTCCCCTTCTTCTTCCCTTTGCCCTTTTTCTTGAAACTGGTGGTCTTGTTGACCATCAACACTTGATGCTCTTTCTTGATTTCTACCTCCGCGACTTTTAGCATTGCGAAGAGCTCGGGAATAGTCTTGTCCATCCCTTGCATATTATAGTTCATCACGAAGCTCTTGTAGCTTGGTGGCAGTGATTGAAGAATTCTGTCAATGACACTATCATCAGGAAGATTAACTCCTAGTTGAATCAGTGATTATTATACCCAGACATTTTGAGTATGTGTTCACTGACAGAACTATTCTCCTCCATCTTACAGTTATAGAACTTATTGGAGACTTCATATCTCTCAATCCAGGCATTTGCTTGAAATATTAACTTCAACTCTTGGAACATCTCATATGCTCCATGACATTCAAAACGTCGTTGAAGACCCGGTTCTAAGCTGTAAAGCATGGCACACTGAACTATCGAGTAGTCATCAGCTTTGCTCTGCCAGACGTTCTTAACATCGTCAGTTGCATCAGCAGCAGGCCTGGCGCCTAGCGGTGCTTCCAGGACGTAATTCTTCTGTGTAGCAATGAGGATAATCCTCAGGTTACGGACCCAGTCCGTGTAATTGCTACCATCATCTTTCAACTTTTCTTTCTCAAGGAACGCATTAAAATTCGACGGAACAACAGCACGAGCCATCTATCTACAACAAACATAGACAAGCAAAATACTATCAGGTACTAAGTTCATGATAAATTTAAGTTCAATTAATCATATTACTTAAGAACTCCCACTTAGACAGACATCTCTCTAGTCATCTAAGTGATCACGTGATCCAAATCAACTAAACCATGTCCGATCATCACGTGAGATGGAGTAGTTTCAATGGTGAACATCACTATGTTGATCATATCTACTATATGATTCACGTTCGACCTTTCGGTCTCCGTGTTCCGAGGCCATATCTGTTATATGCTAGGCTCGTCAAGTTTAACCTGAGTATTCCGCGTGTGCAATTGTTTTGCACCCGTTGTATTTGAACGTAGAGCCTATCACACCCGATCATCACGTGGTGTCTCAGCACGAAGAACTTCGCAATGGTGCATACTCAGGGAGAACACTTCTTGATAATTTTTAGTGAGAGATAATCTTAAAATGCTACCATCCATCAAAGAAAGATAAGATGCATAAAGGATAAACATCACATGCAATCAATATAAGTGATATGATATGGCCATCATCATCTTGTGCTTGTGATCTCCATCTCCGAAGCACCGTCATGATCACCATCGTCACTGGCGCGACACCTTGATCTCCATCGTAGCATCGTTGTCGTTATGCCATCTATTGCTTCTACGACTATCGCTGCCGCTTAGTGATAAAGTAAAGCAATTATAGGGCATTTGCATTTCATACAATAAAGCGACAACCATATGGCTCCTGCCAGTTGCCGATAACTTCGGTTACAAAACATGATCATCTCATACAATAAAATATAGCATCACGTCTTGACCATATCACATCACAACATGCCCTGCAAAAACAGGTTAGACGTCCTCTACTTTGTTGTTGCAAATTTTACGTGGCTGCTATGGGCTGAGCAAGAACCGTTCTTACCTACGCATCAAAACCACAACGATAGTTCGTCAAGTTAGTGCTATTTTAACCTTCACAAGGACCGGGCGTGGCCACACTCAGTTCAACTAAAGTTGGAGAAACAGACACCCGCTAGTCACCTGTGTGCAAAGCACGGCGGTAAAACCAGTCTCGCGTAAGCGTACACGTAATGTCGGTCCGGGCCGCTTCATCCAACAATACCGCTGAACCGAAGTATGACATGCTGGTAAGCAGTATGACTTGTATCGCCCACAACTCACTTGTGTTCTACTCGTGCATATAACATCAACGCATAAAACCTAGGCTCGGATGCCACTGTTGGGGAACGTAGTAATTTCAAAAAAATTCCTACGCACACGCAAGATCATGTTGATGCATAGCAACGAGAGGGGAGAGTGTTGTCCACGTACCCTCATAGACCGTAAGCGGAAGCGTTATGACAACGTGGTTGATGTAGTCGTACGTCTTCATGATCCGATCGATCCAAGCACCGAACGTACGGCACCTCCTGTTGGGGAATGTAGTAATTTCAAAAAATTTCCTACGCACACGCAAGATCATGGTGATGGTATAGCAACGAGAGGGGAGAGTGTTCATCCACGTACCCTCGTAGACCGTAAGCGGAAGTGTTAGCACAACGCGGTTGATGTAGTCGTACGTCTTCACGATCCGACCGATCCAAGCACCGAACGTACGGGGCCTCCGAGTTCAGCACACGTTCAGCTCGATGACGATCTCCGGCCTCTGATCCAGCAAAGCTCCGGAGATGAGTTCCATCAGCACGACGGCGTGGTGACGATGATGATGTTCTACCGGCGCAGGGCTTCGCCTAAACTCCGCGACGATATGACTGAGGTGGAATATGGTGGAGGGGGGCACCGCACACGGCTAAGGAACGATCCGTAGATCAACTTGTGTGTCTATGGGGTGCCCCCCCCCCCCCGCCCCCGTATATAAAGGAGCAAGGGGGGAGGCCGGCCGGCCCTTGGGGCGCGCCAAGGAGGGGGGAGTCCTCCTCCTAGTGGGAGTAGGACTCCCCTTTCCTAGTCCAACTAGGAAGGAGGAAGGGGGAAGGAAAGAGGGGGAGAGGGAGAGGGAAAGAGGGGCCGCGCCCCCCTCCCCTAGTCCAATTCGGACTCCCCTTGGGAGGGGGCGTGCCACCTCCTGGGCTGCTGCCCTCTCTCTCCCCTCAGGCCCACTAAGGCCCAATACTTCCCCGGGGGGTTCCGGTAACCCCTCCGACACTCCGGTTTTCTCCGAAATCACCCGAAACACTTCCAGTGTCCGAATATAGTCGTCCAATATATTAATCTTTATGTCTCGACCATTTAGAGACTCCTCGTCATGTCCGTGATCACATGCGGGACTCCGAACAAACTTCGGTACATCAAAACTTATAAACTCATAATAAAACTGTCATCGTAACGTTAAGCGTGCGGACCCTACGGGTTCGAGAACTATGTAGACATGACCTAGAACCATTCTCGGTCAATAACCAATAGTGGGACCTGGATGCCCATATTGGTTCCTACATATTCTATGAAGATCTTTACCAGTCAAACCGCATAACAACATACGTTGTTCCCTTTGTCATCGGTGTGCTACTTGCCCGAGATTTGATCGTCGGTATCCAATACCTAGTTCAATCTCGTTACCGGCAAGTCTCTTTACTCGTTCCGTAATACATCATCTTATAACTAACTCATTAGTTACAATGCTTGCAAGGCTTAGGTGATGAGTATTACCGAGAGGGCCCAGAGATACCTCTCCGATAATCGGAGTGACAAAACCTAATCTCGAATTATGCCAACCCAACATGTACCTTCGGAAACACCTGTAGAGCATCTTTATAATCACCCAGTTACGTTGTGACGTTTGGTAGTGTCGTGGGAAATGAGCACCTATGGGGAAGGGCCCCTTTTCGGTCCGGCAGGGAGCGGAGGCCGCACGAAGAGCGGATCGAGGCGGAGCACGCGAGCGATTTTTACCCAGCTTCGGAGCTCTCCGGGGAGATAATACTCCTACTGCTGCTTTGTGGCTGTATTGCGTTCTTGCTTGAGAGCGTGGGTGTGTTCTAGTTTCGAATGAGTCCCACCTCCACTACGTTGCGCATGGGCCTCCTTTTATAGGCTAAAGGGGTCACCGACAGGTGGCAACGCATGCAGGGGTAAAAGTGTAAAAAGGGTGGTTGGTACAACTGCTTCTACAGTGCACCCTACCTAACTCTGACGGCAGGGGACAAGAGCATTTAATGCCCGTCCGTGTCGCCCAAACAGTGCAGAAAAGCGACCGTTAGGGGCGCCACCGTTCGCCACGATGGCCATCTCGTCATCTCCACTCGCCACCTCGCACCGCTTGGCTGCACAACCCCTCGCCACGTGCGCCTGGAACGGTCCTGTGGCGTCACGTTGACAAATGTGCTGGAGCGTGGACGCAGAGTGGTGGCTTCGCCGCGACAAGCGCCTTGCCGCGGTCGTTGTCTTGTCGCGCCCGGAAGCTTGTCGCTCGCCGGGTCTTGCCGGGACGCGCGGCGCGTCGCGGCAAGTTACTTGAAATGTCTTGGCTGGCCTTCCCGGCAAGCTCCTCTTGCCGGGGCCTTGTCCTCCCCGGCAAGCTCCTCTTGCCGGGGCCTTGTCTTCTCAGTTAAAACACTTTGTTCTTGAATGGCTCCAATAGGAACTACGGAGGATCTTGGCGGGCACCCGGCAAGCCTTGCCGCGGGGCGCTGCGACTGCCCGTGCACAAGTTCGGGATACTAAGGTACCCCTACTTTAGTACACCGACAGGAGCCCCCGGGCCTGGGCCATACACGGTGCCGAGTGCTGTTGGGCCAGGCCCAAAACAGGGCACGGGCATGCGCGGCCTGGGTCCACACTGTATCTAACTCCATATCCACCGCGCCCTCCCGTAACAGCACGCGTCAAATGCGGCGTCGTAGGAGAGATCGTGGGTGATTCTTTATTCGGAAAAAGCGTAACGTTCGCCTCCTCCTCTTTATAAGCAGGGGAAATAGTGGCCGTTCCCCACCTTCGCCACTCGCAGTTCCAATCTCAGAAATCTCCGCCGCTCCCCTCCGCTTCCAAAGCCGAAAGAGAGCAGCGCTCCGCCCCCCGTCGCCGCCGTCGCCGCCAGCGCCCTCGATCTCCCCCCCCCCGCCTCCGCCATGGCTCCGAAGACTGGGAAGAGTGCGAAATCGGCCGAGGCGCTGCGGCTTGAGGCGCTGCGGAAGGAGCGGGCAACCTTCCCCCCTGAGCTCTCCGCGAAGGAGCTGAGGGAATGGTTCTATCTCTTCTGGTCGACGGAGACGCGAGCGCATCCGCGCACGCAGGTACTCTCCACCGCCGCTTCTGCTTCGAAAAGGTGTCCAAAGGGATACCCCTTCTTCGCTCTGTTTTTCTACTGCGGGCTCTGCTCGCCCTTCTCTGATTTCTTTTGCGATATCATGAACACCTACGGGTTTCATCTCCTTGATTTCACCCCCAACGCCGTTCTGACCATGGCGGTTTTCGCACATCTCTGCGAGAACTTTGTCAGCATCCACCCAAACGTAGCCCTTTTCCGCCACTACTTCATGCCCCGGGTCGAGAGAGGAGAGCCCTTAGCTGGCGGGATCGCCTGGATCTCGAGAGCCGGCATGAAGGAGGTCTATCTGGAAGGAGAGCTCCGCAGCAAATGGGAGGAGTGGAGGGCGGAATGGTGTTGGATTGTTGATGAGAACCCGCAGCCGTTCACTGCCCTGCGCCAAACTCCAGCAGTGCGCGGCAACGATTGGAGCGCCCTGGCGGTAGACGATGCTAGACTGAAGATCGCCACCACCCGGATCTTGCGACTCAGGCTTGCCGGGCTCACTGTTGGCGCCGTTGGCGCGGACTTTCTTCGCTGCCACATTGCCCCCCTGCAGGAGAGGGGGAGACCCGCCTGGCTGTTCGGGGGTCCGGCGGATATCATGAGGCTGCGCCTGGGCCTCAACTTCAATTTTACTGTCTTGGAGTTGGATGGGACGCTCAAGGAGCTGTTCAAGCACGACCCCAACCATCCCGAGTGGTTCAGGCTGCCGCAGGGTGTCGTCCCGTTGTGCAATAACTCCTCGCTTGATCGCATCCGCGCAATGATGCCGGAGTGCGACTCGCATGGAATTATTCCAACTTGGCAGGAGCCCGCCGACGACGTAGTGCAGCAGTTCTTCGATAGTTTGGTGGAGGTGGCGGTCCGCGCCGACGAGCAGAGACTCCTCACCCGCGACACCACCGATGACGAGATGCGGCGCATCGCCACCAGGGCGGAAGAGGCGGCGGCGGCCGCCGCCGTGGGTGAATTTGGGTTCACTGTGGAAGAGGCAGAGGCAGTCGAGGCGGCAAGCCTTGCCGATCGAGACGAGCTTGTCGGGGAGGTCGTCGGCGAGGGAGAGCCCGAAGCCAGATCGAGCGAGCCCGCCGAGGGTGCAAGCGGCCAGCCGTCTTCAAGCAACTTGCCGCAAGCGGAGCTCCCAGTGCAGCCCCCAGCTCCACCAAGAAGGCGCCTCCACAGGACCGGAGACATAGCAGGGCGGCAGACGGGCCAACAGCCGCCGCGCCGCGGGACACGCTCCACCGCGACAAGCACCGTTGCCGCGGGAGCATCTCACACTGCGCCGGCAACTGGAGTGGGGTCCTCTCGGGCCGCCGCTTCTGATCCTGCCGCAGCTCCCTCCAAGCGGCCAAGGGAGCCTACTCCTCCGCCTCGTCGCGCTGAAAGAGTACCGGACTTCGACCTCTCCGCGCTCAGCTCGGACGAGGAGGAAGAAGAGGAGTAAGTTTCTCTGTTGTGTTTGTATTTCTTCATTTCTTGCTGTTTCTTGTCTTGTATCTGATCTTTTTTTCTTCTGAACCCTGTTCCTTTTCAGGACTCTGGCCCAGAGAGCGGCGAAGAGAGCCAAGGTCCCCGTGGTTGTCATCGAGGACGATCCTGCTATGATGACAGAGGGCACGTCCGAGACCACCTTGTCGGACCCGGCAATTACTCCTCGAAGCAGCCCCCAGCGCAGCCCCCAGCGTAAGTATATAATTTTACTTCCCGCTGTCAGGCGCGCATGGGTGTTCTTTCCTTGCCGATATCTTGATTGTTGGTTTGCTTGTGTAGGAGCAGAACAGGCCCACCAGGAACAACCAGAAGCCGCTCCTGAGGTGCTATCTGCTTCAACTACGCCGCCAAGGGATGATTCCCCGGCGAGGGAGCGCTCTCCGGCAAGGGAGAGGTCCCCGGCAAGGAGCAGTTCTCCAGCAAGGGACGGGACCAATGATCCCCCGGTGGTGGAGCCCATGACTACAGAGCCCAGCGCAGGTAATCCTTCTTGTCAGAAAACTTCCCTTGGGTTTTTCTTATTCTGATCTTCTTTTTGGATATTTGCTTGACTTTCTCTCCCTCTTCCTGCCTTCAGATCCTCCCTCCATGGAGCCGATGGAGACCGAGGCCACCGGCGAGGAGAACGTGCACGGCAACACTGACGATGTCGCTGCCACCGAAGAAGAGGCCGGCGCTGATGATCCCGTCGACAAAGAGGCCGCCAAGGCTGCCGGCGCGGGAGCTGGCGAGGGATCCGGCGATCGCACTGACGACCCTGGGGCCGCAAGAGCGCAGGGCGCTACGCCGACCGCTGATCCCTCCGCCGCTGACACAGCGCGAAGCTCCGAAGAGCCCCAGCCCGGCGCCTACTTGAAGGCCGGCGACGGTATCTTCATCAAGCTCCCCTGGGCTTCGAGCTCTAGGGCACCGGTTGAAGGAGAGGTTTTTGATGGAGAAGTGCTTGCCTCCGCTGGGTTGACAATGGTCGATACGCCAAGCAGCAGCAGCGGCGAGCCTGAGGAGGAACAGTTGCTGCGGAGGCTGTTGTCGCTCTACCGCGCCCGACAAGCCAAACTGGAGTCTCGGGAAGCGCTTGTCGCGCTGGCGGGGGTTGACATTGAGAAGCATGCGGAGGAGCTTCAGAGTCGCAACCAAGAGGCCCTCCGGTCCATCGCAGAGGAGAGGGCGCAGCTTGTCGAGGCGCGGAAGGCTTTCATCCTCGAGAAGGCAGAAGCCGAAGAGCAACAGCGACTTGCCGCCGAGGAGCTGTCCGTGCGGGAAGGCGAACTGACACATCGGAAAGTCAATCTGGACAGCTATGAGGAGGAGCTTGCCGCGCGCGAGGAGACACTTGGCGGGGCCCTCAAGGAAGTGAAGGATTCTACTGCAGCTGCCGAGGCTGCCAAGAAGGAGCTGGAGGTGAAGGTGACGCAGCTAGAAGCCACTCTCAAGGCGAAGAATGAAGATCTTGCCGCGCTCCAGCGCGAGCGCGAGAAGGACACCCTTGCCCATGGTGAGCTGCAGGGTCGTCTCCTCGAGAGGGGCAAAGAGCTGAGCGCCGCCAAAGACTCAAATGCTGATCTGGAGCTGAAGCTGGCCACGCTGACTGAGACGCTGGACGGCGCCAAGAAGCGGGAGGAGGACTTGAAAGGGGAGATCAAGGCCAACAAGGCGCTTCTGACGAGGGCCGCCGAAACCCAGAACACCTTCAGGAGTACCGTGGAGCTCTGGACGGAGGGCCTCGTCAACATCACTGCAGTCATCGACGAGGAGCTGACGCAGCTGGAACTGGAGGGCTTCGGGTACTCCTCCGACGAGAACCTCCAGCCCAGCGTCAAGCTCACTCTGTTCTTCAAGGGCGTGGCGACGGCCCTCCAGCAGCTCCGGGAAAGGATCCCAAAGCAACTGGCCGACAAGTCGCGCACGATCTGCGCCAGAGTTTTGGAGAAGGTGTTGGTGAAGGTGGTCTTCCGCAATCCGGGCCTCAACCTCACCAACGTCCTCAAGAAGCTGCCGGCGGGTGCTGATCTTGAAGAGCTCAAGGCCCTTGTCGCACCCATTGTGGACAAGGTGAATGAAGTCAGGAGGGTCGACGGCGGTCGCATAGATTAGGCCGCGTGTTTTCTCCTTTCCTTGCCGCTGCCCTTTATGTTACGAGAACAATTCAGTCAGTGCTGCGACATGTTACCTTTGTAATATAACTTTATCTTGGGCAGTATTTGCTATGTTATTTCCTTTACTTGATTCCTTCCTTTGTACGTTTTTACCCTACGCTTTTAGGGAACTTGCCGACGCAGGCACCCTTGCCGCGAGCGCTGAGTGCGGAACATCAGCAGCCTGCTGGCGGTGCTGCTTCCGGCAAGAAACCTTGTCGCAACTAGTCGCAGCACACTTAAGTTGTTGAGCGGACTCGAAACAAAATAAGGGCGCAACTAGCTACGAGTTGGTTCCTCCGCGCACAGGTTTTCCATACAAAGCACAAACGTTCAAGGAAGATAACTTAAAAAAAAATTTAAAACTGGTTGTGCTCAAACTTTGGCAACTTAGCTTTTCTGTCGCTTGCGTCCCGGCAAGGCGATACTTTTCTTGAACGACGCCTGGTCCACACCATTATCTCCTCCTTCCCCCCCGGTGAACTTGTGGGCGAGGGAACCTTCCTTTTTCTTGAAAGAAAGAAAGAAGAGAAAATAAAGATATGGAGCCTTAAGACTCGTTATTGCTTACCGGGGGAAAGTGCTGCACAAAGCGTCAGATAATACATGCAAAAAATAGAAAGCATGAAATCGACAAGATGTGCGGAGCATATGATCTTTATTTATGCGCGAGATCTGCGCCCGGCTTTGTACAAAGGGTTACATGCAACAGCGGCAAGGCTTGTACAAAAGGATGGTTGCCGGAAGAGGTTCCGGCAACCGCGCCTTATGGGTAAAACTTATGAAGATGCTCAATGTTCCAGGAGTTGCTCACCGGAAAGCCATCTTCGGTCTCAAGGTGGACAGCGCCAGGCCTAGTGACTCGCTTTACCCGATAAGGGCCTTCCCACTTCGGCGTCAACTTGTTGGAATTCTTGGCGGATTGAACGCGCCGAAGAACAAGGTCGCCTTCCTCGAGACTTCTGGCATTAACTTTGCGGCTATGGTAGCGGCGCAAAGCTTGCTGGTATCGAGCAGCTCGTACAGCAGCCTGAAGACGATCTTCCTCAAGGAGCAGCGCGTCATCTTGTCGCAGCTGCTCTTGCTCAAGCTCATCATAGGCGAGCACTCTAGGCGATCCGTATACGAGTTCCGTGGGGAGAACTGCCTCTGCTCCATAGACTAGAGCGAAAGGTGTCCAGCCAGTGGCTCGATTTGGCGTCATTTTGATCGACCAAAGAACCACCGGCAGCTCCTCGATCCAGTTCTTTCCGCACTTGCGTAGCCTGTCGAAAGTTCTGGTCTTGAGCCCGCACAGCACTTCAGCGTTTGCCCTCTCCGCTTGACCGTTGCTTCTCGGGTGAGCAACAGAAGCGAAGCAGACCTTGGCGCCAAGATCTTGGACGTACCGCATGAAGGTGCGACTCGTGAATTGCGTGCCGTTGTCTGTGATGATCCTGTTAGGGACTCCGAAACGGCAAACGATCGACCTGAAGAACTTGACTGCTGACTGTGCTGTCACCTTCCTCACTGCTTCCACTTCCGACCACTTTGTGAACTTGTCGATTGCAACATACAAGAACTCAAAGCCCCCGACAGCTCGGGGAAAAGGGCCGAGAATGTCGAGCCCCCAGACCAAAAATGGCCAGGATAAAGGGATCGTCTGGAGAGCTTGAGCTGGCTGGTGTATCTGTTTGGAGTGGAACTGGCACGCTTCACACTTGGTTACTTGTGCAGTTGCATCCTGGAGAGCTGTCGGCCAAAACAAACCTTGCTGGAATGCTTTGCCGGCAAGTGCTCTTGCGCCAATGTGATGACCACATATGCCTCCACGTATCTCCGCCAACAGCCTCTGTCCATCTTCCCGGGGAATGCACTTCAATTTCACTCCGTTGAATCTTCTTCTGTACAGTATGTCATCGACAAACTGGTACATACTTGATTGCCGGGCTACTCTCTCCGCTTCTTCTTGCTCTTCGGGAAGTTCTCCTGTCTGAAGGAAACGGACAATCTGATGTGCCCATGCTGGAGCTTGGGGCTCGACAACAAGGGCTAAAGGCACAAATGTTGCTGCGGGAACATGTGCTTCTACGGCAAGAACCTATGGCCCAGCCGGAGCTTGATGTTCCCCGACAAGCTTGCCGGAGCAAAACTTGTCGGGAGCGTCTGCTTCCACGGAGCAAACCCTAGGGCTTGTCGGAGTAGACTGCTCCTCAGCACTCTTTGTGTTGATCTTGGGGACCTTCTTTGCGGCGGCTTCGGGGAGCTCTGCCGGAAAGTAGTCACCGGAAATCAACTTCCTCTTCTTGTCCTATCCAGTTGATGGTGTTACAGATGGTTGAGTCAGCTTGAGCACAAAGATCCCTGGTTCCACAGGTAACTTGAGTGCGGCGCACTTTGACAGGCCATCTGCAATGTCGTTCTGAGCTCTCGGAACATGTTCCATCTGCAGGCCGTCAAAGTGTTCTTCCAACTTTATCACTTCATCGATGTAAGCTTCCATCAATGGACTCTGATAGTCTTTGTTTACTTGACAGACGACAAGTTGCGAGTCACCCCTAACAATAAGCTTCTTGATCCCAAGGTCTGCCGCGATCCCGAGTCCGGCAAGCAAACCTTCATACTCTGCAGTATTGTTTTTTGCTTGCTCCTTGGGAAAGTGCATCTGGACCACGTACTTGAGGTGCTCTCCGGTGGGTGCGACAAGTAATACGCCTGCACCGGCGCCTTGCAACGAGAAGGCACCATCAAAGTACATGATCCATTCTTTGCTTGCTTCCTTGACGGGGATGCTCGTCTCTAGAGTTTCTTCATCCTTGTCGCGGCCGCGGGGAGGCCTGTCTCCTTGCCGCTGCTTGGCCTTGCCGCGGCGTCCTCCCCTGCCGGGACGCTTCTTGCCGGATCCGCCAGTACCTTCCTGGGCCATCTCCTTGTCGCGCTGCTCGTACTCAGCTTTCTGCTGCTCGACAAGTTGCTCAACTTTCTTGCAACTTTGGAGGTCGTGGCCCTTGGTACGGTGGATCTTGCAGTATTGCTTGTCGGAGCTGCCCTGCTTGTCGGCGGCCGCCACAGGTTCTGCTTCCTTGGCGCCACCTCCGTTGCCGGACTGCTCGACAGCTACCACATCTTTGCCTTTCCTTCTTCTGTTGTTCCGCCTCCGGTTTTTCTTTGCCGGAGCGGCATCCTCACTGTCAGACCCTCCTGCTCCTGCATTCTCTCCGGGGAGTTTCCTCCCTTCCTCAGCACGTGCACACTTGTCGGCCAGGGCATAGAGCTCGCTGACGTCCCTTATCTTGCACATCGCCATCTCCTCCCGCATCCTGCGGTTACGCACGTTCTGATGGAACACGCTGATGACCGCGGCAGGGTGGACATCTGGGATGTTGCGCTGCACTTGGCTGAATCTCTGAATGTACTTGCGCAGGGGCTCTCCTTCCTTCTGGGCGAGCAGATTAAGATCGCTCTCCTGTCCATGGGGCTTGTGGCCGCCTGTGAAGGCGCCGACAAACTGATGGCACAGATCCGCCCATGAAGAAATGGAGTCGTCCGGCAAGTGCATGAGCCAGGATCTGACATTGGGCTTGAGCACCAGTGGAAAGTAATTGGCAAGGATCTTCTCGTCGCGCCCCCCGGCAGCTTGCACCGCAATGGTGTAGATGCTGAGGAATTCCGACGGATGCAACCTGCCATCATACTTCTCTGGTACATCTGGCTTGAAGTTCTTGGTGCTGGGCCATTGGACTTGCCGCAGCTCACGAGTGAACGCACGGCAACCTACCGCGTACGGCAAGTCGCCTGGTTCCCCTGGCGCATGCATGTCAACAATGGGCCCAGCGCGCTGGTCTGACTGACGCCGCGCTTCTCTTCGACGCTCGATGCGTGTACGAGCGTCCTCTTGCTGTCGTTCTTGAAGAACTTGGCGCTGATCTCGACGAGCTCGTGGATCCGATGACGCCGTGGAGTCAGTGTCGAGGTTGACCCGCCGAGTCGACGATCTTGGCCTTCGGGGCGGGGAGTGCACGGTGGTCGCACCCCCACCAGTCTTGTCGCCATCGGCTTGCGCCTGGGCGTCTTGCCGCAGCTTCGACGTGCTCGGTTACCGGGGAGTGTCGCCGTTGGCGAAGCCGATGAGGCTCTGGATGGTGGCCCTCCAACCGTCGATCTTGTCCGCCATCGGAGGGTAATCCAGGAGCAGTTGGGCTCGAGCTAACGCTTCTTCTGGAGTCTTTGGTGGCAGAGGCGAACGGTGCGAGGAGCGGGATATGCTCGGACTTCTAACTATGTTAGAAGGAGCAGGATCCCGTCCAGGCGACCGTGTCTTGCTCGTGCCAGCAAGCTGGCGTGCGTGCTGGTCTTGAGCATCTCGAGATCCGCCAGCTCGACCTTGGTCCAACGAGCGTATGGTACTGCGAGTACCATGACGCTGTCGGTCTCGCGCCTCCTGAGATGGGCGCGGTGCGTGTACGGACGCCGAAGTTTGCGCGGCCTTGTCCTTGGACCTGGCGGCAGCTTGAGCTTCCTCGTCGGCGCCCGTTCGTCCGCCGGCGTCTATCCCACCGCCCGCTTGCTCCGGTGGCGGTGGAATCGATGTGGACAGAGCAGCCACCTCCGAAGCCTTCTTCTTCGGTGGCATATCGATGAAGATGATGAGGAAGAAAACGAAGATCTGGCTCGCGTGAACGCCGGATCGGGTTCACACAACCTCGACGCCCCCTACCTGGCGCGCCAAAGATGTCGTGGGAAACGAGCACCTATGGGGCAGGGCCCCTTTTCGGTCCGGCAGGGAGCGGAGGCCGCACGAAGAGCGGATCGAGGCGGAGCACGCGAGCGATTTTTACCCAGCTTCGGAGCTCTCCGGGGAGATAATACTCCTACTGCTGCTTTGTGGCTGTATTGCGTTCTTGCTTGAGAGCGTGGGTGTGTTCTAGTTTCGAATGAGTCCCACCTCCACTACGTTGCGCATGGGCCTCCTTTTATAAGCTAAAGGGGTCACCAACAGGTGGCAATGCATGCAGGGGTAAAAGTGTAAAAAGGGTGGTTGGTACAACTGCTTCTACAGTGCACCCTACCTAACTCTGACGGCAGGGGACAAGAGCATTTAATGCCCGTCCGTATCACCCAAACAGTGCAGAAAAGCGACCGTTAGGGGCGCCACCGTTCGCCACGATGGCCATCTCGTCATCTCCACTCGCCACCTCGCACCGCTTGGCTGCACAGCACCTCGCCACGTGCGCCTGGAACGGTCCTGTGGCGACACGTTGACGAATGTGCTGGAGCGTGGACGCAGAGTGGTGGCTTCGCCGCGGCAAGCGCCTTGCCGCGGTCGTTGTCTTGTCGCGCCCAGAAGCTTGTCGCTCGCCGGGTCTTGCCGGGACGGGCGGCGCGTCGCGGCAAGTTACTTGAAATGTCTTGGCTGGCCTTCCCGGCAAGCTCCTCTTGCCGGGGCCTTGTCCTCCCCGGCAAGCTCCTCTTGCCGCGGCCTTGTCTTCTTAGTTAAAACACTTTGTTCTTGAATGGCTCCAATAGGAACTACGGAGGATCTTGGCGGGCACCCGGCAAGCCTTGTCGCGGGGCGCTGCGACTGCCCGTGCACAAGTTCGGGATACTAAGGTACCCCTACTTTAGTACACCGACAGGTAGCACACAAAGTGTTCTTCCGGTAAACGGGAGTTGCACAATCTCATAGTTGCAGGAACTTTGTATAAGTCATGAAGAAAGCAATAGCAATATACTAAACGATCAAGTGCTAGGCTAACGGAATGGGTCATGTCAATCACATCATTCTCCTAATGATGTGATCCCATTAATCAAATGACAACACATGTCTATGGTTAGGATACATAACCATCTTTGATTAATGAGCTAGTCAAGTAGAGGCATACTAGTGACTATATGTTTGTCTATGTATCCACACATGTATCATGTTTCTGGTTAATACAATTCTAGCATGAATAATAAACATTTATCATGATATGAGGAAATAAATAATAACTTTATTATTGCCTCTAGGGCATATTTCCTTCAGTATCCCGCTTGCACTAGAGTCAGTAATCTAGATTACATAGTAATGATTCTAACACCCATGGAGTCTTGGTGCTGATCATGTTTTGCTCGTGAGAGAGGCTTAGTCAACGGGTCTGCAACATTCAGATCCGTATGTATCTTGCAAATCTCTATGTCTCCCACTTGGACTTGGTCCCGAATGGAATTGAAGCGTCTCTTGATGTGCTCGGTCCTCTTGTGAAATCTAGATTCCTTTGCCAAGGCAATTGCACCAGTATTGTCACAGAAGATCTTCATTGGTCCCGATGCACTAGGTATGACACCTAGATCGGAAATGAACTCCTTCATCCAGACTCCTTCATTTGCTGCTTCCGAAGCAGCTATGTACTCCGCTTCACATGTAGATCCCGCCACGACGCTGTGTTTAGAACTGCACCAGCTTACAGCTCCACCGTTTAATAAAAACACGTATCCGGTTTGCGATTTAGAATCGTCCAGATCAGTGTCAAAGCTTGCATCGATGTAACCATTTACGACTAGCTCTTTGTCACCTCCATATACGAGAAACATATCCTTAGTCCTTTTCAGGTATTTCAGGATGTTCTTGACCGCTGTCCAGTGATCCACTCCTGGATTACTTTGGTACCTTCCTGCCAAGCTTATTGCTAAGCATACGTCAGGTCTGGTACACAGCATTGCATACATGATAGAGCCTATGGCTGAAGCATAGGGAACATTTTTCATTTTCTCTCTATCTTCTGCTGTGGTCGGGCATTGAGTTTGACTCAACTTCACACCTTGTAGCACAGTCAAGAATCCTTTCTTTGCCTGATCCATTTTGAACTTTTTCAAAATTTTGTCAAGGTATTTGCTTTGTGAAAGTCCTATTAAGCGTCTTGATCTATCTCTATAGATCTTGATGCCCAATATGTAAGCAGCTTCACCGAGGTCTTTCATTGAAAAACTTTTATTCAAGTATCCCTTTATGCTATCCAGAAATTCTATATCATTTCCAATTAACAATATGTCATCTACATATAAAATTAGAAATGCTACAGAGCTCCCACTCACTTTCTTGTAAATACAGGCTTCTCCAAAAGTCTGTATAAAACCATATGCTTTGATCACACTATCAAAGCGTTTATTCCAACTCCGAGATGCTTGCACCAGTCCATAAATGGAACGCTGGAGCTTGCACACTTTGTTAGCACCTTTTGGATCAACAAAACCTTCCGGCTGCATCATATACAACTCTTCTTCTAGAAATCCATTCAAGAATGCAGTCTTGACATCCATTTGCCAAATTTCATAATCATGAAATGCAGCAATAGCTAACATGATTCAGACAGACTTAAGCATCGCTACGGGTGAGAAAGTCTCATCGTAGTCAACCCCTTGAACTTGTCGAAAACCTTTTGCAACAAGTCGAGCTTTATAGACAGTTACATTACCATCAGCGTCAGTCTTCTTCTTAAAAATCCATTTATTCTCAATGGCTTGCCGATCATCGGGCAAGTCAACCAAAGTCCACAGTTTGTTTTCATACATGGATCCCATCTCAGATTTCATGGCCTCTAGCCATTTTGTGGAATCTGGGCTCATCATCGCTTACTCATAGTTCGTAGGTTCATCATGGTCAAGTAACATGACTTCCAGAATAGGATTACCGTACCACTCTGGTGCGGATCTTACTCTGGTAGACCTACGAGGTTCAGTAGAAACTTGATCTGAAGTTTCATGATCATTATCATTAGCTTCCTCACTAATTGGTGTAGTTGTCACAGGAACCGGTTCTCATGATGAACTACTTGTTGGGGAACGTAGTAATTTCAAAAAAATTCCTACGCACACGCAAGATCGTGGTGATGGTATAGAAACGAGAGGGGAGAGTGTTCATCCACGTACCCTCGTAGACCGTAAGCGGAAGCGTTAGCACAACGCAGTTGATGTAGTCGTACGTCTTCACGATCCGACCGATCCAAGCACCGAACGTACGGAGCCTCCGAGTTCAGCACACGTTCAGCTCGATGACGATCTCCGGCCACCGATCCAGCAAAGCTCCTGAGATGAGTTCAGCTCCGGAGATGAGTTCCGTCAGCACGACGGTGTGATGACGATGATGATGTTCTACCGGCACAGGGCTTCGCCTAAACTCCGCGACGATATGACTGAGGTGGAATATGGTGGAGGGGGGCACCGCACACAGCTAAGGAACGATCCGTAGATCAACTTGTGTGTCTATGGGGTGCCCCCGCCCCCGTATATAAAGGAGGGAGGGGGGAGGTGCGGCCGCCCCCCTAGGGGTGCGCCTGGAGGAGTCCTACTCCCACCGGGAGTAGGACTCCCCCCTCTTGCCTTGGTGGAGAAGGAAAGGGGGGAGGGGAAAGAGGAAAGGGGGGCGCCGCCCCCCTTCCTTGTCCTATTCGGACTAGGGGGGAGGGGCGCACGGCCTGCCCTGGCCGGCCCTCCTCTTCTCCCTCTTGGCCCACTAAGGCCCATTATCCCCCGGGAGGGTTCCGGTAACCCCCCGGTGTTCCGGTAAAATCCCGATTTCACCCGGAACCATTCCGATGTCCAAACATAGGCTTCCAATATATCAATCTTTATGTCTCAACCATTTCGAGACTCCTCGTCATGTCTGTGATCACATCCGGGACTCCGAACAAACTTTGGTACATCAAAACTTATAAACTCATAGTAAAACTGTCATCGTAACGTTAAGCGTGCGGACCCTACGGGTTCGAGAACTATGTAGACATGACCTAGAACCATTCTCGGTCAATAACCAATAGCGGGACCTGGATTCCCATATTGGTTCCTACATATTCTACGAAGATCTTTATCGGTCAAACCGCATAACAACATATATTGTTCCCTTTGTCATCGGTATGTTACTTGCCCGAGATTCGATCGTCGGTATCCAATACCTAGTTCAATATCGTTACCGGCAAGTCTCTTTACTCGTTACGTAATACATCATTCCGTAACTAACTCATTAGCTACATTGCTTGCAAGGCTTATAGTGATGTGCATTACCGAGAGGGCCCAGAGATACCTCTCCGACAATCGAAGTGACAAAACCTAATCTCGAAATACGCCAACTCAACATGTACCTTCGGAGACACCTGTAGTACTCCTTTATAATCACCCAGTTACATTGTGACGTTTGGTAGTACCCAAAGTGTTCCTCCGGTAAACGGGAGTTGCATAATTCTCATAGTTACAGGAACATGTATAAGTCATGAAGAAAGCAATAGCAGAATACTAAACGATCAAGTGCTAGGCTAACGGAATGGGTCATGTCAATCACATCATTCTTCTAATGATGTGATCCCACTAATCAAATGACAACACATGTCTATGGTTAGGAAACATAACCATCTTTGATTAATGAGCTAGTCAAGTAGAGGCATACTAGTGACTATAGTTTTGTCTATGTATTCACACATGTATCATGTTTCCGGTTAATACAATTCTAGCATGAATAATAAACATTTATCATGATATGAGGAAATAAATAATAACTTTATTATTGCCTCTAGGGCATATATCCTTCACTACTTTCCAATAAGGGAGTAGATACAGTTATCTCATCAAGTTCTACTTTCCTCCCACTCACTTCTTTCGAGAGAAACTCCTTCTCTAGAAAGGATCCATTCCTAGCAACGAATGTCTTGCCTTCGGATCTGTGATAGAAGGTGTACCCAACAGTCTCTTTTGGGTATCCTATGAAGACACATTTCTCCGATTTAGGTTCGAGCTTATCTGGTTAAAGTTTCTTCACATAAGCATCGCAGCCCCAAACTTTAAGAAACGACAACTTTGGTTTCTTGCCAAACCACAGTTCATAAGGCGTCGTCTCAACGGATTTTGATGGTGCCCTATTTAACGTGAATGCAGCCATCTCTAAAGCATAACCCCAAAACGATAGCGGTAAATCAGTAAGAGACATCATAGATCACACCATATCAAGTAAAGTACGATTACGACGTTCGGACACACCATTTCGTTGTGGTGTTCCAGGTGGCGTGAGTTGCGAAACTATTCCACATTGTTTCAAGTGTAGACCAAACTCGTAACTCAAATATTCTCCTCCACGATCAGATTGTAGAAACTTTATTTTCTTGTTACGATGATTTTCCACTTCACTCTGAAATTCTTTGAACTTTTCAAATGTTTCAGACTTGTGTTTCATTAAGTAGATATACCCATATCTACTTAAATCATCTGTGAAGGTGAGAAAATAACGATACCCGCCGGGAGCCTCAACATTCATTGGACCACAAACATCAGTATGTATGATTTCCAACAAATCAGTTGCTCGCTCCATAGTTCCGAAGAATGGCGTTTTAGTCATCTTGCCCATAAGGCACGGTTTGCAAGTACCAAGTGATTCATAATCTAGTGATTCCAAAAGCCCATCAGTATGGAGTTTCTTCATGCGCTTTACACCGATATGACCCAAACGGCAGTGCCACAAATAAGTTGCACTATCATTATCAACTCTACATTTTTTGGTTTCAACACTATGAATATGTGTATCACTACTATCGAGATTCAATAAAAATAGACCACTCTTCAAGGGTGCATGACCATAAAAGATATTACTCATATAAATAGAACAACCATTATTCTCTTATTTAAATGAATAACCGTCTCGCATCAAACAAGATCCAGATATAATGTTCATGCTCAACGCTGGCACCAAATAACAATTATTCAGGTCTAAAACTAATCCCGAAGGTAGATGTAGAGGTAGCGTGCCGACCGCGATCACATCGACTTTGGAACCGTTTCCCACGCGCATCGTCACCTCGTCCTTGGCCAGTGCTCGCTTATTCCGTAGTCCCTGTTTCGAGTTGCAAATATTAGCAACAGAACCAGTATCAAATACACAGGTGCTACTACGAGCTCTAGTTAGGTACACATCAATAACATGTATATCACATATACCTTTGTTTACTTTGCCATCCTTCTTATCCGCCAAATACTTGGGGCAGTTCCGCTTCCAGTGACCAGTCTGCTTGCAGTAGAAGCACTCAGTTTCAGGCTTAGGTCCAGACTTGGGTTTCTTCTCTTGAGCAGCAACTTGCTTACTGTTCTTCTTGAAGTTCCCCTTCTTCTTCCCTTTGCCCTTTTTCTTGAAACTAGTGGTCTTGTTGACCATCAACACTTGATGCTCCTTCTTGATTTCTACCTCCGCAGCTTTTAGCATTGTGAAGAGCTCGGGAATAGTCTTGTTCATCCCTTGCATATTATAGTTCATCACAAAGCTCTAGTAGCTTGGTGGCAGTGATTGGAGAATTCTGTCAATGACACTATCATCCGGAAGATTAACTCCCAATTGAATCAAGTGATTATTATACCCAGACATTTTGAGTATATGCTCACTAACAGAACTATTCTCCTCCATCTTGAAGCTGTAGAACTTATTGGAGACTTCATATCTCTCAATCCGGGCATTTGCTTGAAATATTAACTTCAACTCCTGGAACATCTCATATGCTCCATGGCGTTCAAAACATCGTTGAAGGCCCGGTTCTAAGCCGTAAAGCATGGCACACTGAACTATAGAGTAGTCATCAGCTTTGCTCTGCCAGACGTTCTTAACATCGTCAGTTGCATTAGCAGCAGGCCTGGCACCTAGCGGTGCTTCCAGGACGTAACTTTTCTATGCAGCAATGAGGATAATCCTCAGGTTATGGACCCAGTCCGTGTAATTGCTACCGTCATCTTTCAACTTTGCTTTCTCAAGGAACGCATTAAAATTCAACGGAACAACAACACGAGCCATCTATCTACAAACAAACATAGACAAGCAAAATACTATCAGGTACTAAGTTCATGATAAATTTAAGTTCAATTAATCATATTACTTAAGAACTCCCACTTAGACAGACATCTCTCTTGTCATCTAAGTGATTACGTGATCCAAATCAACTAAACCATAACCGATCATCACGTGAGATGGAGTAGTTTTCAATGGTGAACATCACTATGTTGATCATATCTACTATATGATTCATGCTCGACCTTTCGGTCTCCGTGTTCCGAGGCCATATCTGCATATGCTAGGCTCGTCAAGTTTAACCTGACTATTCCGCATGTGCAAAACTGGCTTGCGCCCGTTGTAGATGGACGTAGAGCTTATCACACCCGATCATCACGTGGTGTATGGGCACGACGAACTTTGGCAACGGTGCATACTCAGGGAGAACACTTCTTGATAATTTTAGTGAGAGATCATCTTAAAATGCTACCGTCAATCAAAGCAAGATAAGATGCATAAAGGATAAACATCACATGCAATCAATATAAGTGATATGATATGGCCATCATCATCTTGTGCTTGTGATCTCCATCTCCGAAGCACCGTCGTGATCACCATCATCACCGGCGCGACACCTTGATCTCCATCGTAGCATCGTTGTCGTTACGCCATCTATTGCTTCTACGACTATCGCTACCGCTTAGTGATAAAGTAAAGCAATTACAGGGCGTTTGCATTTCATACAATAAAGTGACAACCATATGGCTCCTGCCAGTTGCCGATAACTTCGGTTACAAAACATGATCATCTCATACAATAAAATATAGCATAACGTCTTGACCATATCACATCACAACATGCCCTGCAAAAACAAGTTAGACGTCCTCTACTTTGTTGTTGCAAGTTTTACGTGGCTGCTACGGGCTTAGCAAGAACCGTTCTTACCTACGCATCAAAAAACCACAACGATAGTTCGTCAAGTTGGTGCTGTTTTAAACTTCACAAGGACCGGGCATTGCCATACTCGATTCAGCTAAAATGAGAGAGACAGACACCCGCCAACCACCTTTAAGCATGAGTGCTCGTAACGGTGAAACCAGTCTCGCGTAAGCGTACACGTAATGTCGGTCCGGGCCGCTTCATCTCACAATACCGCCGAACCAAAATATGACATGCTGGTAAGCAGTATGACTTGTATCGCCCACAACTCACTTGTGTTCTACTCGTGCATATAACATCAATGCATAAAACCTGGGCTCTGATACCACTGTTGGGGAACATAGTAATTTCAAAAAAATTCCTACGCACACGCAAGATCATGGTGATGGTATAGCAACGAGAGGGGAGAGTGTTCGTCCATGTACCCTCGTAGACCGTAAGCGGAAGCGTTAGCACAACGCGGTTGATGTAGTCGTACGTCTTCACGATTCGACCGACCCAAGCACCGAACGTACGGGGCCTCCGAGTTCAGCACACGTTCAGCTCGATGATGATCTTCGGCCTCCGATCCAGCGAAGCACCGGAGATGAGTTCTGTCAGCACGACGGCGTGGTGACGATGATGATGTTCTACCGGCGCAGGGCTTCGCCTAAACTCCGCGACGATATGACCGAGGTGGAATATGGTGGAGGGGGGCACCGCACACGGCTAAGGAACGATTCGTAGATCAACTTGTGTGTCTATGGGGTGCCCCCCGCCCCCGTATATAAAGGAGCAAGGGGGGAGGCCGGCCGGCCCTTGGGGCGCGCCAAGGAGGGGGGAGTCCTCCTCCTAGTGGGAGTAGGACTCCCCTTTCCTAGTCCAACTAGGAAGGAGGAAGGGGGAAGGAAAGAGGGGGAGAGGGAGGGGGAAAGAGGGGTCGCGCCCCCCTAGTCCAATTCGGACTCCCCTTGGGAGGGGGTGCACCACCTCCTGGGCTGCTGCCCTCTCTCTCCCCTCAGGCCCACTAAGGCCCAATACTTCCCCGGGGGGGTTCCGGTAACCCCTCCGGCACTCCGGTTTTCTCCGAAATCACCCGGAACACTTCCGGTGTCCGAATATAGTCGTCCAATATATCAATCTTTATGTCTCGACCATTTAGAGACTCCTCGTCATGTCCATGATCACATCCGGGACTCCGAACAAACTTCGGTACATCAAAACTTATAAACTCATAATAAAACTGTCATCGTAACGTTAAGCGTGCGGACCCTACGGGTTCGAGAACTATTTAGACATGACCTAGAACCATTCTCGTTCAATAACCAATAGCGGGACCTGGATGCCCATATTGGTTCCTACATATTCTATGAAGATCTTTACCGGTCAAACCGCATAACAACATACGTTGTTCTCTTTGTCATCGGTATGTTACTTGCCCGAGATTTGATCGTCGGTATCCAATACCTAGTTCAATCTAGTTACCGGCAAGTCTGTTTACTCGTTCCGTAATACATCATCTTATAACTAAATCATTAGTTACAATGCTTGCAAGGCTTAGGTGATGAGTATTACCGAGAGGGCCCAGAGATACCTCTCCGACAATCGGAGTGACAAAACCTAATCTTGAATTATGCCAACCCAACATGTACCTTCAGAAACACCTGTAGAGCACATTTATAATCACCCAGTTACATTGTGACATTTGGTGGCACACAAAGTGTTCTTCCGGTAAACGGGAGTTGCACAATCTCATAGTTGCAGGAACTTTGTATAAGTCATGAAGAAAGCAATAGCAATATACTAAACGATCAAGTGCTAGGCTAACGGAATGGGTCATGTCAATCACATCATTCTCCTAATGATGTGATCCCATTAATCAAATGACAACACATGTCTATGGTTAGGAAACATAACCATCTTTGATTAATGAGCTAGTCAAGTAGAGGCATACTAGTGACTATATGTTTGTCTATGTATTCACACATGTATCATGTTTCCGGTTAATACAATTCTGGCATGAATAATAAACATTTATCATGATATAAGGAAATAAATAATAACTTTATTATTGCCTCTAGGGCATATTTCCTTCACCTCCGAGTTCAACACACGTTCAGCTCAATGACGATCCCCGGACTCCGATCCAGCAGGGTTTCGGGGATGAGTTTCGTCAACACGACGGCATGGTGACGATGATGATGTTCTACTGACGCTGGGCTTCGCCTAAGCACCGCAACGATATAACCGAGGTGGAATATGGTGGAGGGGGGCACCCCACACGGCTAAGGAACGATCACAAAGATCAACTTGTGTGTCTAGAGGTGCCCCCTTGCCTCCGTATATAAAGGAGCCAAGGGGGAGGGGGCGGCGCCCCCCCTCTCCTTCCCCTCTTCCTTCTCCTTCCCCCTTCTCCTTCTCCAACTAGGAAAGAAGGGAGTCCTACTCCCGGTGGGAGTAGGACTCCCCCTTGGCGCGCCCTCCTTGGCCGGCCGCCCCCTCCCCCTTGGCTCCTTTATATACGGAGGCAAGGGGGCACCTCTAGACACACAAGTTGATCTTCGTGATCGTTCCTTAGCCGTGTGGGGTGCCCCCCTCCACCATATTCCACCTCGGTTATATCGTTGCGGTGCTTAGGCGAAGCCCAGCGTCGGTAGAACATCATCATCGTCACCATGCCATCGTGCTGACGAAACTCATCCCCGAAACCCTGCTGGATCGGAGTCCGGGGATCGTCATCGAGCTGAACGTGTGTTGAACTCGGAGGTGAAGGAAATATGCCCTAGAGGCAATAATAAAGTTATTATTTATTTCCTTATATCATGATAAATGTTTATTATTCATGCCAGAATTGTATTAACCGGAAACTTGATACATGTGTGAATACATAGACAAACATATAGTCACTAGTATGCCTCTACTTGACTAGCTCATTAATCAAAGATGGTTATGTTTCCTAACCATAGACATGTGTTGTCATTTGATTAATGGGATCACATCATTAGGAGAATGATGTGATTGACATGACCCATTCCGTTAGCCTAGCACTTGATCGTTTAGTATATTGCTATTGCTTTCTTCATGACTTATACAAAGTTCCTGCAACTATGAGATTGTGCAACTCCCGTTTACCGGAAGAACACTTTGTGTGCCACCAAATGTCACAACGTAACTGGGTGATTATAAATGTGCTCTACAGGTGTTTCCGAAGGTACATGTTGGGTTGGCATAATTCGAGATTAGATTTTGTCACTCCGATTGTCGGAGAGGTATCTCTGGGCCCTCTCGGTAATACTCATCACCTAAGCCTGGCAAGCATTGTAACTAATGAGTTAGTTATAAGATGATGTATTACGGAACGAGTAAAGAGACTTGCCGGTAACTAGATTGAACTAGGTATTGGATACCGACGATCAAATCTCGGGCAAGTAACATACCGATGACAAAGGGAACAACGTATGTTGTTATGCGGTTTGACCGGTAAAGATCTTCATAGAATATGTAGGAACCAATATGGGCATCCAGGTCCCGCTATTGGTTATTGAACGAGAATGGTTCTAGGTCATGTCTACATAGTTCTCGAACCCGTAGGGTCCGCACGCTTAACGTTACGATGACAGTTTTATTATGAGTTTATAAGTTTTGATATACCAAAGTTTGTTCGGAGTCCCGGATGTGATCATGGACATGACGAGGAGTCTCTAAATGGTCGAGACATAAAGATTGATATATTGGACGACTATATTCGGACACCGGAAGTGTTCCGGGTGATTTCGGAGAAAACCGGAGTGCCGGAGGGGTTACCGGAACCCCCCCCCCCCGGGAAGTATTGGGCCTTAGTGGGCCTGAGGGGAGAGAGAGGGCAGCAGCCCAGGAGGTGGTGCGCCCCCTCCCAAGGGGAGTCCGAATTGGATTAGGGGGGCGCGACCCCTCTTTCCCTCTCCCTCTCCCCCTCTTTCCTTCCCCCTTCCTCCTTCCTAGTTGGACTAGGAAAGGGGAGTCCTACTCCCACTAGGAGGAGGACTCCCCCCTCCTTGGCGCGCCCCAAGGGCCGGCCGGCCTCCCCCCTTGCTCCTTTATATACGGGGGCGGGGGGCACCCCATAGACACACAAGTTGATCTATGAATCGTTCCTTAGCCGTGTGCGGTGCCCCCCTCCACCATATTCCACCTCAGTCATATCGTCGCGGAGTTTAGGCGAAGCCCTGCGCGGGTAGAACATCATCATCGTCACCACGCCGTTGTGCTGACAGAACTCATCTCCGGTGCTTCGCTGGATCGGAGGCCGGAGATCATCATCGAGCTGAACGTGTGCTGAACTCGGAGGCCCCGTACGTTCGGTGCTTGGATCGGTCGGATCGTGAAGACGTACGACTACATCAACCGCGTTGTGCTAACACTTCCGCTTACGGTCTACGAGGGTACATGGACGAACACTCTCCCCTCTCGTTGCTATACCATCACCATGATCTTGCGTGTGCGTAGGAATTTTTTTGAAATTACTACGTTCCCCAACAGTGGTATCAGAGCCCAGGTTTTATGCGTTGATGTTATATGCACGAGTAGAACACAAGTGAGTTGTGGGCGATACAAGTCATACTGCTTACCAGCATGTCATACTTTGGTTCGGCGGTATTGTGAGATGAAGCGGCCCAGACCGACATTACGCGTACGCTTACGCGAGACTGGTTTCACCGTTACGAGCACTCGTGCTTAAAGGTGGTTGGCGGGTGTCTGTCTCTCTCATTTTAGCTGAATCGAGTATGGCAATGCCCGGTCCTTGTGAAGGTTAAAACAGCACCAACTTGACGAACTATCGTTGTGGTTTTTTGATGCGTAGGTAAGAACGGTTCTTGCTAAGCCCGTAGCAGCCACGTAAAATTTGCAACAACAAAGTAGAGGACGTCTAACTTGTTTTTGCAGGGCATGTTGTGATGTGATATGGTCAAGACGTTATGCTATATTTTATTGTATGAGATGATCATGTTTTGTAACCGAAGTTATCGGCAACTGGCAGGAGCCATATGGTTGTCACTTTATTGTATGAAATGCAAACGCCCTGTAATTGCTTTACTTTATCACTAAGCGGTAGCGATAGTCGTAGAAGCAATAGATGGCGTAACTACAATGATGCTACGATGGAGATCAAGGTGTCGCACCGGTGATGATGGTGATCACGACGGTGCTTCGGAGATGGAGATCACAAGCACAAGATGATGATGGCCATATCATATCACTTATATTGATTGCATGTGATGTTTATCCTTTATGCATCTTATCTTGCTTTGATTGACGGTAGCATTTTAAGATGATCTCTCACTAAAATTATCAAGAAGTGTTCTCCCTGAGTATGCACCGTTGCCAAAGTTCGTCGTGCCCATACACCACGTGATGATCGGGTGTGATAAGCTCTACGTCCATCTACAACGGGCGCAAGCCAGTTTTGCACACGCGGAATACTCAGGCTAAACTTGACGAGCCTAGCATATGCAGATATGGCCTCGGAACACGGAGACCGAAAGGTCGAGCATGAATCATATAGTAGATATGATCAACATAGTGATGTTCACCATTGAAAACTACTCCATCTCACGTGATGATCGGTTATGGTTTAGTTGATTTGGATCACGTAATCACTTAGATGACAAGAGAGATGTCTGTCTAAGTGGGAGTTCTTAAGTAATATGATTAATTGAACTTAAATTTATCATGAACTTAGTACCTGATAGTATTTTGCTTGTCTATGTTTGTTTGTAGATACATGGCTCGTGCTGTTGTTCCGTTGAATTTTAATGCGTTCCTTGAGAAAGCAAAGTTGAAAGATGATGGTAGCAATTACACGGACTGGGTCCATAACCTGAGGATTATCCTCATTGCTGCACAGAAAAGTTACGTCCTGTAAGCACCGCTAGGTGCCAGGCCTGCTGCTAATGCAACTGACGACGTTAAGAACGTCTGGCAGAGCAAAGCTGATGACTACTCTATAGTTCAGTGTGCCATGCTTTACGGCTTAGAACCGGGCCTTCAACGACGTTTTGAACGTCATGGAGCATATGAGATGTTCCAGGAGTTGAAGTTAATATTTCAAGCAAATGCCCGGATTGAGAGATATGAAGTCTCCAATAAGTTCTACAGCTGCAAGATGGAGGAGAATAGTTCTGTTAGTGAGCATATACTCAAAATGTCTGGGTATAATAATCACTTGATTCAATTGGGAGTTAATCTTCCGGATGATAGTGTCATTGACAGAATTCTCCAATCACTGCCACCAAGCTACAAGAGCTTTGTGATGAACTATAATATGCAAGGGATGAACAAGACTATTCCCAAGCTCTTCGCAATGCTAAAAGCTGCGGAGGTAGAAATCAAGAAGGAGCATCAAGTGTTGATGGTCAACAAGACCACTAGTTTCAAGAAAAAGGGCAAAGGGAAGAAGAAGGGGAACTTCAAGAAGAACAGTAAGCAAGTTGCTGCTCAAGAGAAGAAAACCAAGTCTGGACCTAAGCTTGAAACTGAGTGCTTCTACTACAAGCAAACTGGTCACTGGAAGCGGAACTGCCCCAAGTATTTGGCGGATAAGAAGGATGGCAAAGTAAACAAAGGTATATGTGATATACATGTTATTGATGTGTACCTAACTAGAGCTCGTAGTAGCACCTGTGTATTTGATACTGGTTCTGTTGCTAATATTTGCAACTCGAAACAGGGACTACGGAATAAGCGAGCACTGGCCAAGGACGAGGTGACGATGCGCGTGGGAAACGGTTCCAAAGTCGATGTGATCGCGGTCGGCACGCTACCTCTACACCTACCTTCGGTATTAGTTTTAGACCTGAATAATTGTTATTTGGTGCCAGCGTTGAGCATGAACATTATATCTGGATCTTGTTTGATGCGAGACAGTTATTCATTTAAATCAGAGAATAATGGTTGTTCTATTTATACGAGTAATATCTTTTATGGTCATGCACCCTTGAAGAGTGGTCTATTTTTATTGAATCTCGATAGTAGTGATACACATATTCATAGTGTTGAAACCAAAAGATGTAGAGTTGATAATGATAGTGCAACTTATTTGTGGCACTGCCATTTGGGTCATATCGGTGTAAAGCGCATGAAGAAACTCCATACTGATGGGCTTTTGGAATCACTAGATTATGAATCACTTGGTACTTGCAAACCGTGCCTTATGGGCAAGATGACTAAAACACCGTTCTCCGGAACTATGGAGCGAGCAACTGATTTGTTGGAAATCATACATACTGATGTTTGTGGTCCAATGAATGTTGAGGCTCGCAGCGGGTATCGTTATTTTCTCACCTTCACAGATGATTTAAGTAGATATGGGTATATCTACTTAATGAAACACAAGTCTGAAACATTTGAAAAGTTCAAAGAATTTCAGAGTGAAGTGGAAAATCATCGTAACAAGAAAATAAAGTTTCTACAATCTGATCATGGAGGAGAATATTTGAGTTACGAGTTTGGTCTACACTTGAAACAATGTGGAATAGTTTCGCAACTCACGCCACCTGGAACACCACAACGAAATGGTGTGTCCGAACATCGTAATCGTACTTTACTTGATATGGTGTGATCTATGATGTCTCTTACTGATTTACCGCTATCGTTTTGGGGTTATGCTTTAGAGACGGCTGCATTCACGTTAAATAGGGCACCATCAAAATCCGTTGAGACAACGCCTTATGAACTGTGGTTTGGCAAGAAACCAAAGTTGTCGTTTCTTAAAGTTTGGGGCTGCGATGCTTATGTGAAGAAACTTCAACCAGATAAGCTCGAACCTAAATCGGAGAAATGTGTCTTCATAGGATACCCAAAAGAGACTGTTGGGTACACCTTCTATCACAGATCCGAAGGCAAGACATTCGTTGCTAAGAATGGATCCTTTCTAGAGAAGGAGTTTCTCTCGAAAGAAGTGAGTGGGAGGAAAGTAGAACTTGATGAGATAACTGTATCAACTCCCTTATTGGAAAGTAGTGAAGGAAATATGCCCTAGAGGCAATAATAAAGTTATTATTTATTTCCTCATATCATGATAAATGTTTATTATTCATGCTAGAAATGTATTAACCGGAAACATGATACATGTGTGAATACATAGACAAAACTATAGTCACTAGTATGCCTCTACTTTACTAGCTCATTAATCAAAGATGGTTATGTTTCCTAACCATAGACATGTGTTGTCATTTGATTAGTGGGATCACATCATTAGAAGAATGATGTGATTGACATGACCCATTCCGTTAGCCTAGCACTTGATCGTTTAGTATTCTGCTATTGCTTTCTTCATGACTTATACATGTTCCTGTAACTATGAGAATTATGCAACTCCCGTTTACCGGAGGAACACTTTGGGTACTACCAAACGTCACAATGTAACTGGGTGATTATAAAGGAGTACTACAGGTGTCTCCGAAGGTACATGTTGAGTTGGCGTATTTCGAGATTAGGTTTTGTCACTTCGATTGTCGGAGAGGTATCTCTGGGCCCTCTCGGTAATGCACATCACTATAAGCCTTGCAAGCAATGTAGCTAATGAGTTAGTTACGGAATGATGTATTACGTAATGAGTAAAGAGACTTGCCGGTAACGAGATTAAACTAGGTATTGGATACCGACGATCGAATCTCGGGCAAGTAACATACCGATGACAAAGGGAACAATGTATGTTGTTATGCGGTTTGACCGATAAAGATCTTCGTAGAATATGTAGGAACCAATATGGGAATATGGGAATCCAGGTCCCGCTATTGGTTATTGACCGAGAATGGTTCTAGGTCATGTCTACATAGTTCTCGAACCCGTAGGGTCCGCACGCTTAACGTTACGATGACAGTTTTACTATGAGTTTATAAGTTTTGATGTACCAAAGTTTGTTTGGAGTCCCGGATGTGATCACGGACATGACGAGGAGTCTCGAAATGGTCGAGACATAAAGATTGATATATTGGAAGCCTATGTTTGGACATCGGAATGGTTCCGGGTGAAATCGGGATTTTACCGGAACACCGGGGGGTTACCGGAACCCTCCCGGGGGATAATGGGCCTTAGTGGGCCAAGAGGGAGAAGAGGAGGGCCGGCCAGGGCAGGCCGCGCGCCCCTCCCCCTAGTCCACCAAGGCAAGAGGGGGGAGTCCTACTCCCGGTGGGAGTAGGACTCCTCCAGGCGCACCCCTAGGGGGGCGGCCGCACCTCCCCCCTCCCTCCTTTATATACGGGGGTGGGGGCACCCCACAGACACACAAGTTGATCTACGGATCGTTCCTTAGCCGTGTGCGGTGCCCCCCTCCACCATATTCCACCTCGGTCATATCGTCGCGGAGTTTAGGTGAAGCCCTGTGCCGGTAGAACATCGTCATCGTCACCACGCCGTCGTGCTGACGGAACTCATCTCCGGAGCTTTGCTGGATCGGAGGCCGGAGATCGTCATCGAGCTGAACGTGTGCTGAACTCGGAGGCTCCGTACGTTCGGTGCTTGGATCGGTCGGATCGTGAAGACGTATGACTACATCAACCGCGTTGTGCTAACGCTTCCGCTTACGGTCTAAGAGGGTACGTGGACGAACACTCTCCCCTCTCGTTGCTATACCATCACCACGATCTTGCGTGTGTGTAGGAATTTTTTTGAAATTACTACGTTCCCCAACAAGTAGTTCATCACGAGAACCGGTTCCTGTGACAACTACACCAATTAGTGAGGAAGCTAATGATAATGATCATGAAACTTCAGATCAAGTTTCTACTGAACCTCGTAGGTCTACCAGAGTAAGATCCACACCAGAGTGGTACGGTAATCCTATTCTGGAAGTCATGTTACTTGACCATGATGAACCTACGAACTATGAGGTAGCGATGATGAGCCCAGATTCCGCAAAATGGCTAGAGGCCATGAAATCTGAGATGGGATCCATGTATGAAAACAAAGTGTGGACTTTGGTTGACTTGCCCGATGATCGGCAAGCCATTGAGAATGAATGGATTTTTAAGAAGAAGACTGAGGCTGATGGTAATGTAACTGTCTATAAAGCTCGACTTGTTGCAAAAGGTTTTCGACAAGTTCAAGGGGTTGACTACGATGAGACTTTCTCACCCGTAGCGATGCTTAAGTCTGTCTGAATCATGTTAGCTATTGCTGCATTTCATGATTATGAAATTTGGCAAATGGATGTCAAGACTGCATTCTTGAATGGATTTCTAGAAGAAGAGTTGTATATGATGCAGCCGGAAGGTTTTGTTGATCCAAAAGGTGCTAACAAAGTGTGCAAGCTCCAGCGTTCCATTTATGGACTGGTGCAAGCATCTCGGAGTTGGAATAAACGCTTTGATAGTGTGATCAAAGCATATGGTTTTATACAGACTTTTGGAGAAGCCTGTATTTACAAGAAAGTGAGTGGGAGCTCTGTAGCATTTCTAATTTTATATGTAGATGACATATTGTTAATTGGAAATGATATAGAATTTCTGGATAGCATAAAGGGATACTTGAATAAAAGTTTTTCAATGAAAGACCTCGGTGAAGCTGCTTACATATTGGGCATCAAGATCTATAGAGATAGATCAAGACGCTTAATAGGACTTTCACAAAGCAAATACCTTGACAAAATTTTGAAAAAGTTCAAAATGGATCAGGCAAAGAAAGGATTCTTGACTGTGCTACAAGGTGTGAAGTTGAGTCAAACTCAATGCCCGACCACAGCAGAAGATAGAGAGAAAATGAAAAATGTTCCCTATGCTTCAGCCATAGGCTCTATCATGTATGCAATGCTGTGTACCAGACCTGACGTATGCTTAGCAATAAGCTTGGCAGGAAGGTACCAAAGTAATCCAGGAGTGGATCACTGGACAGCGGTCAAGAACATCCTGAAATACCTGAAAAGGACTAAGGATATGTTTCTCGTATATGGAGGTGACAAAGAGCTAGTCGTAAATGGTTACGTCGATGCAAGCTTTGACACTGATCTGGATAATTCTAAATCGCAAACCGGATTCGTGTTTTTATTAAACTGTGGAGCTGTAAGTTGGTGCATTTCTAAACACAGCGTCGTGGCGGGATCTACATGTGAAGCGGAGTACATAGCTGCTTCGGAAGCAGCAAATGAAGGAGTCTGGATGAAGGAGTTCATTTCCGATCTAGGTGTCATACCTAGTGCATCGGGACCAATGAAGATCTTCTGTGACAATACTGGTGCAATTGCCTTGGCAAAGGAATCTAGATTTCACAAGAGGACCAAGCACATCAAGAGACGCTTCAATTCCATTCGGGACCAAGTCCAAGTGGGAGACATAGAGATTTGCAAGATACATACAGATCTGAATGTTGCAGACCCGTTGACTAAGCCTCTCTCACGAGCAAAACATGATCAGCACCAAGACTCCATGGGTGTTAGAATCATTACTATGTAATCTAGATTACTGACTCTAGTGCAAGTGGGATATTGAAGGAAATATGCCCTAGAGGCAATAATAAAGTTATTATTTATTTCCTCATATCATGATAAATGTTTATTATTCATGCTAGAATTGTATTAACCAGAAACATGATACATGTGTGGATACATAGACAAACATATAGTCACTAGTATGCCTCTACTTGACTAGCTCATTAATCAAAGATGTTTATGTTTCCTAACCATAGACACGTGTTGTCATTTGATTAATGGGATCACATCATTAGGAGAATGATGTGATTGACATGACCCATTCCGTTAGCCTAGCACTTGATCGTTTAGTATATTGCTATTGCTTTCTTCATGACTTATACAAAGTTCCTGCAACTATGAGATTGTGCAACTCCCGTTTACCGGAAGAACACTTTGTGTGCTACCTGTCGGTGTACTAAAGTAGGGGTACCTTAGTATCCCGAACTTGTGCACGGGCAGTCGCAGCGCCCCGCGGCAAGGCTTGCCGGGTGCCCGCCAAGATCCTCCGTAGTTCCTATTGGAGCCATTCAAGAACAAAGTGTTTTAACTGAGAAGACAAGGCCCCGGCAAGAGGAGCTTGCCGGGGAGGACAAGGCCCCGGCAAGAGGAGCTTGCCGGGAAGGCCAGCCAAGACATTTCAAGTAACTTGCCGCGACGCGCCGCCCGTCCCGGCAAGACCCGGCGAGCGACAAGCTTCCGAGCGCGACAAGACAACGACCGCGGCAAGGCGCTTGCCGCGGCGAAGCCACCACTCTGCGTCCATGCTCCAGCACATTTGTCAACGTGTCGCCACAGGACCGTTCCAGGCGCACGTGGCGAGGGGCTGTGCAGCCAAGCGGTGCGAGGTGGCGAGTGGAGATGACGAGATGGCCATCGTGGCGAACGGTGGCGCCCCTAACGGTCGCTTTTCTGCACTGTTTGGGCGACACGGACGGGCATTAAATGCTCTTGTCCCCTCCCGTCAGAGTTAGGTAGGGTGCACTGTAGAAGCAGTTGTACCAACCACCCTTTTTACACTTTTACCCCTGCATGCGTTGCCACCTGTTGGTGACCCCTTTAGCTTATAAAAGGAGGCCCATGCGCAACGTAGTGGAGGTGGGACTCATTCGAAACTAGAACACACCCACGCTCTCAAGCAAGAACGCAATACAGCCACAAAGCAGCAGTAGGAGTATTATCTCCCCGGAGAGCTCCGAAGCTGGGTAAAAATCGCTCGCGTGCTCCGCCTCGATCCGCTCTTCGTGCGGCCTCCGCTCCCTGCCGGACCGAAAAGGGGCCCTGCCCCATAGGTGCTCGTTTCCCACGACATCTTTGGCGCGCCAGGTAGGGGGCGTCGAGGTTGTGTGAACCCGATCCGGCGTTCATGCGAGCCAGATCTTCGTTTTCTTCCTCATCATCTTCATCGATATGCCACTGAAGAAGAAGGCTTCGGAGGTGGCTGCTCTGTCCACATCGATTCCACCGCCACCGGAGCAAGCGGGCGGTGGGATAGACGCCGGCGGACGAACGGGCGCCGACGAGGAAGCTCAAGCTGCCGCCAGGTCCAAGGACAAGGCCGCGCAAACTTCGGCGTCCGTACACGCACCGCGCCCATCTCAGGAGGCGCGAGACCGACAGTGTCATGGTACTCGCAGTACCATACGCTCGTTGGACCAAGGTCGAGCTGGCGGATCTCGAGATGCTCAAGACCAGCACGCACGCCAGCTTGCTGGCACGAGCAAGACATGGTCGCCTGGACGGGATCCTGCTCCTTCTAACATAGTTTGAAGTCTGAGCATATCCCGCTCCTCGCACCGTTCGCCTCCGCCACCAAAGACTCCAGAAGAAGCGTTAGCTCGAGCCCAACTGCTCCTGGATTACCCTCCGACGGCGGACAAGATCGACGGTTGGAGGGCCACCATCCAGAGCCTCATCGGCTTCGCCAACGGCGACACTCCCCGGCAACCGAGCACGTCGAAGCCGCGGCAAGACGCCCAGGCGCAAGCCGATGGCGACAAGACTGGTGGGGGTGCGACCACCGTGCACTCCCCGCCCCGAAGGCCAAGATCGCCGACTCGGCGGGTCAACCTCGACACTGACTCCACGGCGTCATCGGATCCACGAGCTCGTCGAGATCAGCGCCAAGTTCTTCAAGAACGACAACAAGAGGACGCTCGTACACGCATCGAGCGTCGAAGAGAAGCGCGGCGTTAGTCAGACCAGCGCGCTGGGCCCATTGTTGACATGCATGCACCAGGGGAACCAGGCGACTTGCCGTACGCGGTAGGTTGCCCTGCGTTCACTCGTGAGCTGCGGCAAGTCCAATGGCCCAGCACCAAGAACTTCAAGCCAGATGTACCAAAGAAGTATGATGGCAGGTTGCATCCGTCGGAATTCCTCAGCATCTACACCATTGCAGTGCAAGCTGCCGGGGGGCGCGACGAGAAGATCCTTGCCAATTACTTTCCACTGGTGCTCAAGCCCAATGTCAGATCCTGGCTCATGCACTTGCCGGACGACTCCATTTCTTCATGGGCGGATCTGTGCCATCAGTTTGTCGGCGCCTTCACAGGCGGCCACAAGCCCCATGGACAGGAGAGCGATCTTAATCTGCTCGCCCAGAAGGAAGGAGAGCCCCTGCGCAAGTACATTCAGAGATTCAGCCAAGTGCAGCGCAACATCCCAGATGTCCACCCTGCCGCGGTCATCAGCGTGTTCCATCAGAACGTGCGTAACCGCAGGATGTGGTAGGAGATGGCGATGTGCAAGATAAGGGATGTCAGCGAGCTCTATGCCCTGGCCGACAAGTGTGCACGTGCTGAGGAAGGGAGGAAACTCCCCGGAGAGAATGCAGGAGCAGGAGGGTCTGACAGTGAGGATGCCGCTCCGGCAAAGAAAAACAGGAGGCGGAACAACAGAAGAAGGAAAGGCAAAGATGTGGTAGCTGTCGAGCAGTCCGGCAACGAAGGTGGCGCCAAGGAAGCAGAACCTGTGGCGGCCGCCGACAAGCAGGGCAGCTCCGACAAGCAATACTGCAAGATCCACCATACCAAGGGCCACGACCTCCAAAGTTGCAAGAAAGTTGAGCAGCTTGTCGAGCAGCAGAAAGCTGAGTACGAGCGGCGCGACAAGGAGAAGGCCCAGGAAGGTACTGGCAGATCCGGCAAGAAGCGTCTCGGCAGGGGAGGACGCCGCGGCAAGGCCAAGCAGCGGCAAGGAGACAGGCCTCCCCGCGGCCGTGACAAGGATGAAGAAACTCCAGAGACGAGCATCCCCGTCAAGGAAGCAAGCAAAGAATGGATCATGTACTTTGATGGTGCCTTCTCGTTGCAAGGCGCCGGTGCGGGCGTATTACTTGTCGCACCCACCGGAGAGCACCTCAAGTACGTGGTCCAGATGCACTTTCCCAAGGAGCAAGCAAAAAACAATACTGCAGAGTATGAAGGTTTGCTTGCCGGACTCGGGATCGCGGCAGACCTTGGGATCAAGAAGCTTATTGTTAGGGGTGACTCGCAACTTGTCGTCCGTCAAGTAAACAAAGACTATCAGAGTCCATTGATGGAAGCTTACATCAATGAAGTGATAAAGTTGGAAGAACACTATGACAGCCTGCAGATGGAACATGTTCCGAGAGCTCAGAACGACATTGCAGATGGCCTGTCAAAGTGCGCCGCACTCAAGTTACCTGTGGAACCAGGGATCTTTGTGCTCAAGCTGACTCAACCATCTGTAACACCATCAACTGGACAGGACAAGAAGAGGAAGTTGATTTCCAGTGACTACTTTCCGGCAGAGCTCCCCGAAGCCGCCGCAAAGAAGGTCCCCAAGATCAACACAAAGAGTGCTGAGGAGCAGTCTGCTCCGACAAGCCCTAGGGTTTGCTCCGTGGAAGCAGACGCTCCCGACAAGTTTTGCTCCGGCAAGCTTGTCGGGCCACAGGTTCTTGCCGTAGAAGCACATGTTCCCGCAGCAACATTTGTGCCTTTAGCCCTTGTTGTCGAGCCCCAAGCTCCAGCATGGGCACATCAGATTGTCCGTTTCCTTCAGACAGGAGAACTTCCCGAAGAGCAAGAAGAAGCGGAGAGAGTAGCCCGGCAATCAAGTATGTACCAGTTTGTCGACGACATACTGTACAGAAGAAGATTCAACGGAGTGAAATTGAAGTGCATTCCCCGGGAAGATGGACAGAGGCTGTTGGCGGAGATACATGGAGGCATATGTGGTCATCACATTGGCGCAAGAGCACTTGCCGGCAAAGCATTCCGGCAAGGTTTCTTTTGGCCGACAGCTCTCCAGGATGCAACTGCACAAGTAACCAAGTGTGAAGCGTGCCAGTTCCACTCCAAACAGATACACCAGCCAGCTCAAGCTCTCTAGACGATCCCTTTATCCTGGCCATTTTCGGTCTGGGGGCTCGACATTCTCGGCCCTTTTCCCCGAGCTGTCGGGGGCTTTGAGTTCTTGTATGTTGCAATCGACAAGTTCACAAAGTGGCCGGAAGTGGAAGCAGTGAGGAAGGTGACAGCACAGTCAGCAGTCAAGTTCTTCAGGTCGATCGTTTGCCGTTTCGGAGTCCCTAACAGGATCATCACAGACAACGGAACGCAATTCACGAGTCGCACCTTCATGCGGTACGTCCAAGATCTTGGCGCCAAGGTCTGCTTCGCTTCTGTTGCTCACCCGAGAAGCAACGGTCAAGCGGAGAGGGCAAATGCTGAAGTGCTGCGCGGGCTCAAGACCAGAACTTTCGAGGGCAAACATAACCATCTTTGATTAATGATCTAGTCAAGTAGAGGCATACTAGTGACTATAGTTTTGTCTATGTATTCACACATGTATCATGTTTCCGGTTAATACAATTCTAGCATGAATAATAAACATTTATCATGATATGAGGAAATAAATAATAACTTTATTACTGCCTCTAGGGCATATTTCCTTCACTACTTTCCAATAAGGGAGTAGATACAGTTATCTTATCAAGTTCTACTTTCCTCCCACTCACTTCTTTCGAGAGAAACTCCTTCTCTAGAAAGGATCCATTCTTAGCAACGAATGTCTTGCCTTCGGATCTATGATAGAAGGTGTACCCAACAGTCTCTTTTGGGTATCCTATGAAGACACATTTCTCCGATTTAGGTTCGAGCTTATCTGGTTGAAGTTTCTTCACATAAGCATCGCAGCCCCAAACTTTAAGAAACGACAACTTTGGTTTCTTGCCAAACCACAGTTCATAAGGCGTCGTCTCAACGGATTTTGATGGTGCCCTATTTAACGTGAATGCAGCCGTCTCTAAAGCATAACCCCAAAACGATAGCGGTAAATCAGTAAGAGACATCATAGATCACACCATATCAAGTAAAGTACGATTACGATGTTCGGACACACCATTTCGTTGTGGTGTTCCAGGTGGCGTGAGTTGCGAAACTATTCACATTGTTTCAAGTGTAGACCAAACTCGTAACTCAAATATTCTCCTCCACGATCAGATTGTAGAAACTTTATTTTCTTGTTACGATGATTTTCCACTTCACTCTGAAATTCTTTGAACTTTTCAAATGTTTCAGACTTGTGTTTCATTAAGTAGATATACCCATATCTACTTAAATCATCTGTGAAGGTGAGAAAATAACGATACCCGCCGTGAGCCTCAACATTCATTGGACCACAAACATCAGTATGTATGATTTCCAACAAATCAGTTGCTCGCTCCATAGTTCCGGAGAACGGCGTTTTAGTCATCTTGCCCATAAGGCACGGTTTGCAAGTACCAAGTGATTCATAATCTAGTGATTCCAAAAGCCCATCAATATGGAGTTTCTTCATGCGCTTTACACCGATATGACCCAAACGGCAGTGCCACAAATAAGTTGCACTATCATTATCAACTCTACATCTTTTGGTTTCAACACTATGAATATGTGTATCACTACTATCGAGATTCAATAAAAATAGACCACTCTTCAAGGGTGCATGACCATAAAAGATATTACTCATATAAATAGAACAACCATTATTCTCTGATTTAAATGAATAACCGTCTCGCATCAAACAAGATCCAGATATAATGTTCATGCTCAACGCTGGCACCAAATAACAATTATTCAGGTCTAAAACTAATCCCGAAGGTAGATGTAGAGGTAGCGTGCCGACCGCGATCACATCGACTTTGGAACCGTTTCCCACGCGCATCGTCACCTCGTCCTTGGCCAGTGCTCGCTTATTCCGTAGTCCCTGTTTCGAGTTGCAAATATTAGCAACAGAACCAGTATCAAATACACAGGTGCTACTACGAGCTCTAGTTAGGTATACATCAATAACATGTATATCACATATACCTTTGTTTACTTTGCCATCCTTCTTATGCGCCAAATACTTGGGGCAGTTCCGCTTCCAGTGACCAGTCTGCTTGCAGTAGAAGCACACAGTTCCAGGCTTAGGTCCAGACTTGGGTTTCTTCTCTTGAGCAGCAACTTGCTTTATGTTCTTCTTGAAGTTCCCCTTCTTCTTCCCTTTGCCCTTTTTCTTGAAACTATTGGTCTTGTTGACCATCAACACTTGATGCTCCTTCTTGATTTCTACCTCCGCAGCTTTTAGCATTGCGAAGAGCTCGGGAATAGTCTTGTTCATCCCTTGCATATTATAGTTCATCACAAAGCTCTTGTAGCTTGGTGGCAGTGATTGGAGAATTCTGTCAATGACACTATCATCCAGAAGATTAACTCCCAATTGAATCAAGTGATTATTATACCCAGACATTTTGAGTATATGCTCACTAACAGAACTATTCTCCTCCATCTTGCAGCTGTAGAACTTATTGGAGACTTCATATCTCTCAATCCGGGCATTTGCTTGAAATATTAACTTCAACTCCTGGAACATCTCATATGCTCCATGACGTTCAAAACGTCGTTGAAGGCCCGGTTCTAAGCCGTAAAGCATGGCACACTGAACTATAGAGTAGTCATCAGCTTTGCTCTGCCAGACGTTTTTAACGTCGTCAGTTGCATTAGCAGCAGGCCTGGCACCTAGCGGTGCTTCTAGGACGTAACTTTTCTGTGCAGCAATGAGGATAATCCTCAGGTTATGGACCCAGTCCGTGTAATTGCTACCATCATCTTTCAACTTTGCTTTCTCAAGGAACGCATTAAAATTCAACGGAACAATAGCACGAGCCATCTATCTACAAACAAACATAGACAAGCAAAATACTATCAGGTACTAAGTTCATGATAAATTTAAGTTCAATTAATCATATTACTTAAGAACTCCCACTTAGACAGACATCTCTCTTGTCATCTAAGTGATTACGTGATCCAAATCAACTAAACCATAACCGATCATCACGTGAGATGGAGTAGTTTTCAATGGTGAACATCACTATGTTGATCATATCTACTATATGATTCATGCTCGACCTTTCGGTCTCCGTGTTCTGAGGCCATATCTGCATATGCTAGGCTCGTCATGTTTAACCTGAGTATTCCGCGTGTGCAAAACTGGCTTGCGCTCGTTGTAGATGGACGTAGAGCTTATCACACCCGATCATCACGTGGTGTATGGGCACGACGAACTTTGGCAACGGTGCATACTCAGGGAGAACACTTCTTGATAATTTTAGTGAGAGATCATCTTAAAATGCTACCGTCAATCAAAGCAAGATAAGATGCATAAAGGATAAACATCACATGCAATCAATATAAGTGATATGATATGGCCATCATCATCTTGTGCTTGTGATCTCCATCTCCGAAGCACCGTCGTGATCACCATCATCACCGGCGCGACACCTTGATCTCCATCGTAGCATCGTTGTCGTTACGCCATCTATTGCTTCTACGACTATCGCTACCGCTTAGTGATAAAGTAAAGCAATTACAGGGCGTTTGCATTTCATACAATAAAGTGACAACCATATGGCTCCTGCCAGTTGCCGATAACTTCGGTTACAAAACATGATCATCTCATACAATAAAATATAGCATAACGTCTTGACCATATCACATCACAACATGCCCTGCAAAAACAAGTTAGACGTCCTCTACTTCGTTATTGCAAATTTTACGTGGCTGCTACGGGCTTAGCAAGAACCGTTCTTACCTACGCATCAAAAAACCACAACGATAGTTCGTCAAGTTGGTGCTGTTTTAACCTTCACAAGGACCGGGCATTGCCATACTCGATTCAGCTAAAATGAGAGAGACAGACACCCGCCAACCACCTTTAAGCACGAGTGCTCGTAACGGTGAAACCAGTCTCGCGTAAGCGTACGCGTAATGTCGGTCCGGGCCGCTTCATCTCACAATACCGCCGAACCAAAGTATGACATACTGGTAAGCAGTATGACTTGTATCGCCCACAACTCACTTGTGTTCTACTCGTGCATATAACATCAACGCATAAAACCTGGGCTCTGATACCACTGTTAGGGAACGTAGTAATTTCAAAAAAATTCCTACGCACACGCAAGATCATGGTGATGGTATAGCAACGAGAGGGGAGAGTGTTCGTCCATGTACCCTCGTAGACCGTAAGCGGAAGCGTTAGCACAACACGGTTGATGTAGTCGTACGTCTTCACGATCCGACCGATCCAAGCACCGAACGTACGGGGCCTCCGAGTTCAGCACACGTTCAGCTCGATGATGATCTCCGGCCTCCGATCCAGCGAAGCACCGGAGATGAGTTCTGTCAGCACGACGGCGTGGTGACGATGATGATGTTCTACCGGCGCAGGGCTTCGCCTAAACTCCGCGACGATATGACCGAGGTGGAATATGGTGGAGGGGGGCACCGCACACGGCTAAGGAACGATTCGTAGATCAACTTGTGTGTCTATGGGGTGCCCCCCCGCCCCCGTATATAAAGGAGCAAGGGGGGAGGCCGGCCGGCCCTTGGGGCGCGCCAAGGAGGGGGGAGTCCTCCTCCTAGTGGGAGTAGGACTCCCCTTTCCTAGTCCAACTAGGAAGGAGGAAGGGGGAAGGAAAGAGGGGGAGAGGGAGAGGGAAAGAGGGGTCGCGCCCCCCTAGTCCAATTCGGACTCCCCTTGGGAGGGGGCGCACCACCTCCTGGGCTGCTTCCCTCTCTCTCCCCTCAGGCCCACTAAGGCCCAATACTTCCCCGGGGGGGTTCCGGTAACCCCTCCGGCACTCCGGTTTTCTCCGAAATCACCCGGAACACTTCCGGTGTCCGAATATAGTCGGCCAATATATCAATCTTTATGTCTAGACCATTTAGAGACTCCTCGTCATGTCCATGACCACATCCGGGACTCCGAACAAACTTCGGTACATCAAAACTTATAAACTCATAATAAAACTGTCATCATAACGTTAAGCGTGCGGACCCTACGGGTTCGAGAACTATGTAGACATGACCTAGAAGCATTCTTGTTCAATAACCAATAGCGGGACCTGGATGCCCATATTGGTTCCTAATATTCTATGAAGATCTTTACCGGTCAAACCGCATAACAACATACGTTGTTCCCTTTGTCATCGGTATGTTACTTGCCCGAGATTTGATCGTCGGTATCCAATACCTAGTTCAATCTAGTTACCGGCAAGTCTGTTTACTCGTTCCGTAATACATCATCTTATAACTAACTCATTAGTTACAATGCTTGCAAGGCTTAGGTGATGAGTATTACCGAGAGGGCCCAGAGATACCTCTCCGACAATCGGAGTGACAAAACCTAATCTCGAATTATGCCAACCCAACATGTACCTTCGGAAACACCTGTAGAGCACATTTATAATCACCCAGTTACGTTGTGACATTTGGTGGCACACAGAGTGTTCTTCCGGTAAACGGGAGTTGCACAATCTCATAGTTGCAGGAACTTTGTATAAGTCATGAAGAAAGCAATAGCAATATACTAAACGATCAAGTGCTAGGCTAACGGAATGGGTCATGTCAATCACATCATTCTCCTAATGATGTGATCCCATTAATCAAATGACAACACATGTCTATGGTTAGGAAACATAACCATCTTTGATTAATGAGCTAGTCAAGTAGAGGCATACTAGTGACTATATATTTGTCTATGTATTCACACATGTATCATGTTTCCGGTTAATACAATTCTGGCATGAATAATAAACATTTATCATGATATAAGGAAATAAATAATAACTTTATTATTGCCTCTAGGGCATATTTCCTTCACCTCCGAGTTCAACACACGTTCAGCTCGATGACGATCCCCGGACTCCGATCCAGCAGGGTTTCGGGGATGAGTTTCGTCAGCACGACGGCATGGTGACGATGATGATGTTCTACCGACGCTGGGCTTCGCCTAAGCACCGCAACAATATAACCGAGGTGGAATATGGTGGAGGGGGGCACCCCACACGGCTAAGGAATGATCACGAAGATCAACTTGTGTGTCTAGAGGTGCCCCCTTGCCTCCGTATATAAAGGAGCCAAGGGGGAGGGGGCGGCCGGCCAAGGAGGGCGCGCCAAGGGGGAGTCCTACTCCCACCGGGAGTAGGACTCCCTTCTTTCCTAGTTGGAGAAGGAGAAGGGGGAAGGAGGAGGAAGAGGGGAAGGAAAGGGGGGGCGCCGCCCCCCTCTCCTTGTCCTATTCGCACTAGGGAGGGGAGGGGGCGTAGCCCACCTCTTGCCTCCTCTCCTCTTCTCCCTTAGGGCCCATGAAGGCCCAATAACCCCCGGGAGGGTTCCGGTAAGCCCCCGGTGCTCCGGTAAAATCCCGATTTCACCCGGAACCATTCCGATATCCGAATATAGGCTTCCAATATATCAATCTTTATGTCTCGACCATTTCGAGACTCCTCATCATATCCGTGATCACATCCGGGACTCCGAACAACCTTTGGTACATCAAAACTTATAAACTCATAATAAAACTTTCATCATAACGTTAAGCGTGCGGACCCTACGGGTTCGAGAACTATGTAGACATGACCTAGAACTATTCTCGGTCAATAACCAATAGCGGAACCTGGATGCTCATATTGGCTCCTACATATTCTACGAAGATCTTTATCGGTCAAACCGCATAACAATATACTTTGTTCCCTTTGTCATTTGTATGTTACTTGCCCGAGATTTGATCGTCGGTATCCAATACCTAGTTCAATCTCGTTACCGGCAAGTCTCTTTACTCGTTACGTAATGCATCATTCCGTAACTAACTCATTAGCTACATTGCTTGCAAGGCTTATAGTGATGTGCATTACCAAGAGGGCCCAGAGATACCTCCCCAACAATCGGAGTGACAAAACCTAATCTCGAAATACGCCAACCCAACATGTACCTTCGGAGACACCTGTAGAGCTCCTTTATAGTCACCCAGTTACATTGTGACGTTTGGTAGCACACAAAGTGTTCCTCCGGTAAACGGGAGTTGCATAATCTCATAGTTACAGGAACATGTATAAGTCATGAAGAAAGCAATAGCAATATACTAAACGATCAAGTGCTAGGCTAACGGAATGGGTCATGTCAATCACATCATTCTCCTAATGATGTGATCCCGTTAATCAAATGACAACACATGTCTATGGTTAGGAAATATAACCATCTTTGATTAATGAGCTAGTCAAGTAGAGGCATACTAGTGACGTTATGTTTGTCTATGTATTCACACATGTATCATGTTTCCTGTTAATACAATTCTAGCATGAATAATAAACATTTATCATGATATGAGGAAATAAATAATAACTTTATTATTGCCTCTAGGGCATATTTCCTTCAATGACATCTCCAAATCCATTTTTATAATTATTAAAATAAGATTCAACACCCTCCAAAATAGTGGGATCATCATCACATAAAGTTGACACATTTCCAAATCCACTTTCATCAATATAATCATCATAAATAAGAGGCATGCAATCATCACAATAAATTTGCACATCAAAACTTGGGGGACTAAAAATATCGTCTTTATCAAACATAGCATACCCAAACTTATGGCCTTGCCAGGGTCGGTCATGGGATTTTGGGGGCCCGGGGCGAAACTATAGCATGAGGCCCCTTAATATGAGTTTATAATATAACTAATATATGTAAGTATATAGAAAATATTACTAATAGCCCCGAGGACCCGTAGTACAGATATCAATATAAATAAATAACATATGTATGTACTCCCTCCGTTTTTATTTATTCTACATACTAGATTTGACTGAAGTCAAACCTCGTAAAGTTTGACCAAGTTTATAGAAAAGAATATAAACATTTACCATAACAAATCTATATCATGTGAAAGTACATTCAATAATGTGTTGTGGAAAGATCCATATATATATATATATATATATATATATATATATATATATATATATATATATATATATATCCACTCGGATGTAGGTTACCATAAAGTATTATTGTTGACATTACCCTTGAGGTAAAAGGTTGGGAGGCGAAACTATAAGCCCCTATCTTTCTCTGTGTCCGATTGAGGCTTTGAACTCATAAGTATCGCGTGACTGTTACCAATTGTGAAAGACTAAAAGATGGTTGAGTATGTGGACTTGCTATACAAAGATCTTAGAGCATCTCTAGCAGACCCCTAAAACTACGACCTGTATAAGTGTTTTACGAGCTGAGAAAAACACATTATAAAGGCCGATTTTAGCTGCGACCGAACAGAGCTCGTGTAATCAACCCGTAAAAAGGAATATTCTCTGAATATACCCACAGCTAGCTTTTTCTGGTCGTCATCTTAAGCCAACTTGAAATCGACCAGCGCGGCCGCCGGTGGACAAGCAGACGAGGAAGACACAGGGCAGCCACGGCGCGTGGACGGAGGCCAGGGCGGCCGTGGCGGCGGCGGGACTCCATGGACCGGTGGCTGTTGGAGAACATAGTAATTTCAAAAAATTTCCTACGCACACGCAAGATCATGGTGATGCATAGCAACGAGAGGGGAGAGTGTTGTCCACGTACCCTCGTAGACCGTAAGCGGAAGCGTTATGACAACGCGGTTGATGTAGTCCTACGTCTTCACGATCCGACCGATCCAAGCACCGAACGTATGGCACCTCCGAGTTCAGCACACGTTCAGCTCGATGACGATCCCCGGACTCCGATCCAGCAGGGTTTCGGGGATGAGTTTCGTCAGCACGACGGTGTGGTGACGATGATGATGTTCTACCGATGCAGGGCTTCGCCTAAGCACCGCAACGATATGACCGAGATGGAATATGGTGGAGGGGGACACCGCACACGGCTAAGGAACGATCACGAAGATCAACTTGTGTGTCTAGAGGTGCCCCCTTGCCCCCGTATATAAAGGAGCCAAGGGGGAGGGGGCGGCCGGCCAAGGAGGGCGCGCCAAGGGGGAGTCCTACTCCCACCGGGAGTAGGACTCCCTTCTTTCCTAGTTGGAGAAGGAGAAGGGGGAAGGAGGAGGAAGAGGGGAAGGAAAGGGGGGGCGCCGCCCCCCTCTCCTTGTCCTATTCGGACTAGAGAGGGGAGGGGGCGCAGCCCACCTCTTGCCTCCTCTCCTCTTCTCCCTTAGGGCCCATGAAGGCCCAATAACCCCCGGGAGGGTTCCGGTGACCCCCCGGTGCTCCGGTAAAATCCTGATTTCACCCGGAACCATTCCGATATCCAAATATAGGCTTCCAATATATCAATCTTTATGTCTCGACCATTTTGAGACTCCTCATCATGTCCGTGATCACATCCGGGACTCCGAACAACCTTCGGTACATCAAAACTTATAAACTCATAATAAAACTGTCATCGTAACGTTAAGCGTGCGGACCCTACGGGTTCGAGAACTATGTAGACATGACCTAGAACTATTCTCGGTCAATAACCAATAGGGGAACCTGGATGCTCATATTGGCTCCTACATATTCTACGAAGATCTTTATCGGTCAAACCGCATAACAATATACTTTGTTCCCTTTGTCATTGGTATGTTACTTGCCCGAGATTTGATCGTCGGTATCCAATACCTAGTTCAATCTCGTTACCGGCAAGTCTCTTTACTCGTTATGTAATGCATCATTCCGTAACTAACTCATTAGCTACATTGCTTGCAAGGCTTATAGTGATGTGCATTACCGAGAGAGCCCAGAGATACCTCCCCGATAATCGGAGTGACAAAACCTAATCTCAAAATACGCCAACCCAACATGTACCTTCGGAGACACCTGTAGAGCTCCTTTATAATCACCCAGTTACGTTGTGACGTTTGGTAGCACACAAAGTGTTCCTCCGGTAAACGGGAGTTGCATAATCTCATAGTTATAGGAACATGTATAAGTCATGAAGAAAGCAATAGCAACATACTAAACGATCAAGTGCTAGGCTAACGGAATGGGTCATGTCAATCACATCATTCTCCTAATGATGTGATCCCGTTAATCAAATGACAACACATGTCTATGGTTAGGAAACATAACCATCTTTGAATAATGAGCTAGTCAAGTAGAGGCATACTAGTGACGTTATGTTTGTCTATGTATTCACACATGTATCATGTTTCTGGTTAATACAATTCTAGCATGAATAATAAACATTTATCATGATATGAGGAAATAAATAATAACTTTATTATTGCCTCTAGGGCATATTTCCTTCAGTCTCCCACTTGCACTAGAGTCAATAATCTAGATTACACAGTAATGATTTTAACACCCATGGAGTCTTGGTGCTGATCATGTTTTGCTCGTGGAAGAGGCTTAGTCAACGGGTCGACAACATTCAGATCCGTATGTATCTTGCAAATCTCTATGTCTCCCACCTGGACTTGGTCCTGGATGGAATTGAAACGTCTCTTGATGTGCTTGGTCCTCTTGTGAAATCTGGATTCCTTTACCAAGGCAATTGCACCAGTATTGTCACAGAAGATCTTCATTGGTCTCAATGCACTAGGTATGACACCTAGATCAGAAATGAACTCCTTCATCCAGACTCCTTCATTTGCTGCTTCCGAAGCAGCTATGTACTCCGCTTCACATGTAGATCCCGCCATGATGCTTTGTTTAGAACTGCACCAACTTACAGCTCCACCGTTTAATAAAAACACGTATCCGGTTTGTGATTTAGAATCGTCCGGATCAGTGTCAAAGCTTGCATCAACGTAACCATTTACGACTAGCTCTTTGTCACCTCCATATACGAGAAACATATCCTTAGTCCTTTTCAGGTATTTCAGGATGTTCTTGACCGCTGTCCAGTAATCCACTCCTGGATTACTTTGGTGCCTCCCTGCCAAGCTTATTGCTAAGCATACGTCAGGTCTGGTACACAGCATTGCATACATGATAGAGCCTATGGCTGAAGCATAGGGAACGTCTTTCATTTTCTCTCTATCTTCTGCTGTGGTCGGGCATTGAGTCTGACTCAACTTCACACCTTGTAATATAGGCAAGAACCCTTTCTTTGCCTCATCCATTTTGAACTTTTTCAAAACTTTATCAAGGTATGTGCTTTGTGAAAGTCCAATTAAGCATCTTGATCTATCTCTATAGATCTTGATGCCCAATATGTAAGCAGCTTCACCGAGGTCTTTCATTGAAAAACTTTTATTCAAGTATCCCTTTATGCTATCCAGAAATTCTATATCATTTCCAATTAATAATATGTCATCTACATATAATATCAGAAATGCTACAGAGCTCCCACTCACTTTCTTGTAAATACAGGCTTCTCCAAAAGTCTGTATAAAACCATATGCTTTGATCACACTATCAAAGCGTTTATTCCAACTCCGAGATGCTTGCACCAGTCCATAAATGGATCGCTGGAGCTTGCACACTTTGTTAGCACCTTTTGGATCGACAAAACCTTCTGGTTGCATCATATACAACTCTTCTTCCAGAAATCCATTCAAGAATGCAATTTTGACATCCATTAGCCAAATTTCATAATCATAAAATGCAGCAATTGCTAACATGATTCGGACAGACTTAAGGATCGCTACGGGTGAGAAAGTCTCATCGTAGTCAACCCCTTGAACTTGTCGAAAACCTTTTGCAACAAGTCGAGCTTTATAGACAGTTACATTACCATGAGCGTCCGTCTTCTTCTTAAAGATGCATTTATTCTCAATGGCTTGCGGATCATCGGGCAAGTCAACCAAAGTCCATACTTTGTTCTCTTACATGGATCCCATCTCAGATTTCATGGCTTCTAGCCATTTTGAGGAATCTAGGCTCATCATCGCTTCCTCATAGTTCATAGGTTCGCCATGGTCAAGTAACATGACTTCCAGAATAGGATTACCATACCATTCTGGTGCGGATCTTACTCTGGTAGAACTACGAGGTTCAGTAGAAACTTGATCTGAAGTTTCATGATCAATATCATTAGCTTCCTCACTAATTGGTGTAGTTGTCACAGGAACCGGTTCTTGTGATGGACTACTTTCCAATAAGGGAGCAGATACAGTTACCTCATCAAGTTCTACTTTCATCTCACTTACTTCTTTCGAGAGAAACTCCTTCTCTAGAAAGGATCCGAATTTAGCAATGAAAATCTTGCCCTCAGATCTGTGATAGAAGGTGTACCCAACAGTCTCTTTTGGGTATCCTATGAAGACACATTTCTTCGATTTGGGTTTGAGCTTATCTGGTTGAAGTTTCTTCACATAAGCATCGCAACCCCAAAGATTAAGAAACGACAACTTTGGTCTCTTGCCAAACCACAGTTCATGAGGCGTCGTCTCAACAGATTTTGATGGTGCCCTATTTAACGTGAATGCGACCGTCTCTAAAGCATAACCCCAAAACGATAGCGGTAAATCAGTAAGAGACATCATAGATCGCACCATATCTAGTAAAGTACGATTACGACATTCGGACACACCATTTTGTTGTGGTGTTCCGGGTGGCGTGAGTTGCGAAACTATTCCGCATTGTTTCTAATGTAAGCCAAACTCGTAACTCAAATATTCTCCTCCACGATCAGATCGTAGAAATTTTATTTTCTTGTTACGATGATTTTCCACTTCACTCTGAAATTCTTTGAACTTTTCAAATGTTTCAGACTTGTGTTTCATTAAGTAGATATATCCATATCTGCTCAAATCATCTGTGAAGGTGAGAAAATAACGATACCTGTCGCGAGCCTCAGTATTCATTGGACCACAAACATCAGTATGTATGATTTCCAACAAATCAGTTGCTCGCTCTATAGTTCCGAAGAACGGCGTTTTAGTCATCTTGCCCATGAGGCACGGTTCGCAAGTACCAAGTGATTCATAATCAAGTGATTCCAAAAGTCCATCAGTATGGAGTTTCTTCATGCGCTTTATACCGATATGACCTAAACGGCAGTGCCACAAATAAGTTGCACTATCATTATCAACTCTGCATCTTTTGGTTTCAACACTATGAATATGTGTATCACTACTACCAAGATTAAATAAAAATAGACCACTCTTCAAGGGTGCATGACCATAAAAGATATTACTCATATAAATAGAACAACCATTATTCTCTGATTTAAATGAATAATCGTCTCGCATCAAACAAGATCCAGATATAATGTTCATGCTCAACGCTGGCACCAAATAACAATTATTTAGGTCTAAAACTAATCCCGATGGTAGATGTAGAGGTAGCGTGCCGACCGCGATCACATCGACTTTGGAACCATTTTCCACGCGCATCATCACCTCGTCCTTAGCCAATCTTCGCTTAATCTGTAGTCCCTGTTTCGAGTTGCAAATATTAGCAACAGAACCAGTATCAAACACCCAGGTACTACTGCGAGCATTAGTAAGGTACACATCAATAACATGTATATCACATATACCTTTGTTCACTTTGCCATGCTTCTTATCCGCCAAATACTTGGGGAAGTTCCGCTTCCAGTGTATAGTCTGCTTGTAGTAGAAGCACTCAGTCTCAGGCTTAGGTCCAGACTTGGGTTTCTTCTCTTGAGCAGCAACTTGTTTGCTATTCTTCTTGAAGTTCCCCTTCTTCTTCCCATTGCCTTTTTTATTGAAACTGGTGGTCTTGTTGACCATCAACACTTGATGCTCTTTCTTGATTTCTACCTCCGCGGCTTTTAGCATTGCGAAGAGCTCGGGAATAGTCTTGTCCATCCCTTGCATATTATAGTTCATCACGAAGCTCTTGTAGCTTGGTGGCAGTGATTGAAGAATTCTGTCAATGACACTATCATCAGGAAGATTAACTCCCAGTTGAATCAAGTGATTATTATACCCAGACATTTTGAGTATGTGTTCACTGACAGAACTATTCTCCTCCATCTTACAGCTATAGAACTTATTGGAGACTTCATATCTCTCAATCCGGGCATTTGCTTGAAATATTAACTTCAACTCTTGGAACATCTCATATGCTCCATGACGTTCAAAACGTCGTTGAAGACCCGGTTCTAAGCCGTAAAGCATGGCACACTAAACTATCGAGTAGTCATCAGCTTTGCTCTGCTAGACATTCTTAACGTCGTCAGTTGCATCAGCAGCAGGCCTGGCACCCAGCGGTGCTTCCAGGACGTAATTCTTCTATGCAGCAATGAGGATAATCCTCAGGTTACGGACCCAGTCCGTGTAATTGCTACCATCATTTTTCAACTTTGCTTTCTCAAGGAACGCATTAAAATTCAACGGAACAACAATACGAGCCATCTATCTACAACAAACATAGACAAGCAAAATACTATCAGGTACTAAGTTCATGATAAATTTAAGTTCAATTAATCATATTACTTAAGAACTCCCACTTAGACAGACATCTCTCTAGTCATCTAAGTGATCACGTGATCTAAATCAACTAAACCATGTCCGATCATCACGTGAGATGGAGTAGTTTGAATGGTGAACATCACTATGTTGATCATATTTAGAAACATTATAACTGAACACTTTTCCTGCCCTCTCAGGCTGTTAGCATTTCTAGCCGTTGGATAATCACCTTTAGGCTTTCTTTGCCATCAAATTTGCTCTTAATCGCCCTAAATCGCACGTACAGGCTCGCCACGAGCGCTGACCTTCTCGGGCCGCTGCTCCGGTGGCTTTTTTGGGCATCTGAGATTTAATTGGGCTTACTGGGCCAGTACTAGGATTCCGTCCAAACGCAAGAGCAGAGATCCTTAAAACACCTCGACGCTCGTGACCCTCGTCAGACTCGCTCCTCTCTTGGCGGCGTCTCATGGGTGGGCGACCGCGTTGGGGTCGGCCAGACGCGACCGACGGCGTCTCGCCACGGGGCTCCTTGTCGGGCGAGTGGATAGCGTCCTGGCCGGTGACGCCACAGGAACAGTCTGGGTAGCGAATAGCTTGTCGATTGATCTTCACCCACCCTCGATTCATTAAGGCGTTAATCGGGACCGATTAATGGTAATTGATGAACTGATTAAACTGGAGATTATTACAGGTCAGTTATAGGAATGTCGATTCATGTTTGGGCTTTAATTCACGGGCGCCCATATAATCTCCACGGTACCTCTGCTCCTTCCCCGCTCCCCTCACTTCTGCAAACAACTCTGCTGCAATGGTTCGTTCCTACATGCCCTCTTCCACTTATTTATCATCCAATTCAATTTTGGAATTTGTTTTTATACTGTCCTCTGTACTCACAAACAAGTCAGGTTCTTGTTCTCTAGGTTTACATGCCATTACGCTCCTCTGCAACACCTCTCTCTGTTCAATTCCTGCATGTGGATTTCCCAAGCTGCACCTTTCTAGAACAATTCCCCTTTGGTTCCACTTGTTTGAATCAGACAGGCGCAAATTGGCTGTTGGTAGAATCTTCATCTCAGCTCATGGACGTGGCATGGGGTCTCATTCACGTGGACAGTGTGGAGTAGCATTGGCTCCACCATCTCCTATTCTCTGCTACCCACAAAGATTCACTTAGGTAAGAGCACCCCACGGTTCAATCCTATTTTTAGACCCATTACCATATATCGTACTTATGATTACCACTATTGTTTCCTAATTATTGCAATTTAGAGATAAATAAGTTGAGAAAGGGACATATACTGTACAAATTTATGCCCATCACGAGCTGCTTGACATATGATGCAATTTTTTGTTGCTTATGTTTTTTGGCTATTGGGATGTACTAGATTTTTTTTCATATACTAGCATTGGAGTGAACTTTGCACAGTAGCTACTGCTGATATTTGTGGAGATGAGTGTGTTCCTTGATGTTTCAGATTGATGCTCCAGGTAAATGTAGGATTATAAAAAAACATTAATTCATTTCAAATAATTCAGGCAAAGTGGAACTTATTATGTAGTTGATCGGTAAGACACGTCCTAGACTCACTGATGTTTCGTGGCGGTGTGCAAGTGTGCAACGAGTGGAATAATTCACCCATAAGACATCAATGGTTCTTTATATTTCTGTACTCTACTCACCGGTGTATTGTCATGGTATACAGCTATCACACCTTCATCTCAGACTGCTGTCGTGTAAGAGTGAGGATTAAGGTGGAATAGTTAGGCACTTGCTATTCTGAGCAAGGTAATACATGAGGTTATCCACTTTCTAAGCATCACCACAAGGAGGGTGATTTCTTTGAGGCAGCAGCTTGATCGGCGGAGCTGCGTGTATCAATGTATGGCAGCCGACATAGATAGAGCTTTCCGCCACTACGGTCTGAAACAATGATGTTCTCAGAAGATGCATTTACTACAGAAAGATAATGTATGCAGAGAACGACAGAATAGTGATTTGTGTTTTTTGTTGCCTTTTCTTGCTCGGTTCAGGTAGTTCCTCCCACATAAAATGGCACAACAGTTTTTAAGCCCCAGAGAAAATATTGTGGTGTCATTGGAATTTGTATAAGGAACTATTTTTTGTCCAAATTACATTCTTGTGTAAGAAGATACTATTATCTGTGTTACCACAAACGATATGATATGTAAGCATGTAGTGTGCCCTACTATTGATGTAATAATCAAGATTCTTGACTTTCTTAGATAGCATGATTTTACTTCTCCCGTCCTCTGTCCTATCAGATGTGACCATAATTATAGAATATTTTGTGCAAAGTTTTCTGGTGCCTATTTGAGGTCTGCATCTTCTCCAGTTCGCTCTATGCTGCAATACAATCTATTTTCAAAGTATTTACTGACATGCTGCCTTCTTCTATCTTTATACATTGCAATTTATTATTATGTTTAATTCCATATTTGTATGCAACTGCAAACAAGCTTGTATGCTCGAACCAAACTGTGTGTAGCCATATTTTATTTTACCATGGATAGATTGGCTTATGGCACTACAAACATTTATACTTATGTTCACATGGAAATTGTAAAGTCTCTCCAAGTGAAAGTGAGCTACATACTAAGAGTTATAGGAACAATCAGATTCCTCTCTTTATTTACATACCATTGTTTTTTAAAAATAAAGAAAAATATATATTATAGGAAAACATAATATTTTAAAAAATGCAAGCAAATAGAAGGGCGCGGCAACGCGCGCAATCAATGATCTAGTCTACTACATGATTCACGTTCGACCTTTCAGTCTCCGTGTTCCGAGGCCATATCTGTTATATGCTAGGCTCGTCAAGTTTAACCTGAGTATTCCGCGTGTGCAACTGTTTTACATGCACCCGTTGTATTTGAACGTAGAGCCTATCACACCCAATCATCACGTGGTGTCTTAGCACGAAGAACTTTCGCAACGGTGCATACTCAGGGAGAACACTTCTTGATAATTTTTGGTGAGAGATCATCTTAAAATGCTACCGTCAATCAAAGCAAGATAAGATGCATAAAGGATAAACATCACATGCAATCAATATAAGTGATATGATATGGCCATCATCATCTTGTGCTTGTGATCTCCATCTCCGAAGCACCGTCCTGATCACCATCGTCACCGGCGCGACACCTTGATCTCCATCGTAGCATCGTTGTCGTTACGCCATCTATTGCTTCTACGACTATCGCTACCGCTTAGTGATAAAGTAAAGCAATTACAGGGCGTTTGCATTTCATACCATAAAGCGACAACCATATGGCTCCTGCCAGTTGCCGACAACTTCGGTTATAAAACATGATCATCTCATACAATAAAATATAGCATCACGTCTTGACTATATGACATCACAACATGCCCTGCAAAAACAAGTTAGACGTCCTCTACTTTGTTGTTGCAAATTTTACGTGGCTGCTACGGGTTGAGAAAGAACCGTTCTTACCTACGTATCAAAACCACAACGATAGTTCGTCAAGTTAGTGCTGTTTTAACCTTCGCAAGGACCGGGCGTGGCCACACTCGGTTCAACTAAAGTTGGAGAAACAGACACCCGCTAGTCACCTGTGTGCAAAGCACGGCGGTAAAACCAGTCTTGCGTAAGCGTACGCGTAATGTCGGTCCGGGCCGCTTCATCCAACAATACCGCTGAACCAAAGTATGACATGCTGGTAAGCAGTATGACTTGTATCGCCCACAACTCACTTGTGTTCTACTCGTGCATATAACATCAACGCATAAAACCTAGGCTCGGATGCCACTGTTGGGGAACGTAGTAATTTCAAAAAAAATCCTACGCACACGCAAGATCATGGTGATGCATAGCAACAAGAGGGGAGAGTGTTGTCCACGTACCCTCGTAGACCGTAAGCGGAAGCATTATGACAACACGGTTGATGTAGTCGCACGTCTTCACGATCCGACCTATCCAAGCACCGAACGTACGGCACCTCCGAGTTCAGCACACGTTCAGCTCGATGACGATCCCCGGACTCCGATCCAGCAGGGTTTCGGGGATGAGTTTCGTCAGCACGACGGCGTGGTGACGATGATGATGTTCTACCGACGCAGGGCTTCGCCTAAGCACCGCAACGATATGACCGAGGTGTAATATGGTGGAGGGGGACACCGCACACGGTTAAGGAACGATCACGAAGATCAACTTGTGTGTCTAGAGGTGCCCCCTTTCCCCCGTATATAAAGGAGCCAAGGGGGAGGGGGCGGTCGGCCAAGGAGGGCGCGCCAAGGGGGAGTCCTACTCCCACCGGGAGTAGGACTCCCTTCTTTCCTAGTTGGAGAAGGAGAAGGGTGATGGAGGAGGAAGAGGGGAAGGAAAGGGGGGGGGGGCGCCCCCCTCTCCTTGTCCTATTCGCACTAGGGAGGGGAGGGGGTGCAGCCCACCTCTTGCCTCCTCTCCTCTTCTCCCTTAGGGCCCATGAAGGCCCAATAACCCCCGGGAGGGTTCCGTAACCCCCCGGTGCTCCGGTAAAATCCCGATTTCACCCGGAACCATTCCTATATCCAAATATAGGCTTCCAATATATCAATCTTTATGTCTCGACCATTTCGAGACTCCTCGTCATGTCCGTGATCACATCCGGGACTCCGAACAACCTTCGGTACATCAAAACTTATAAACTCATAATAAAACTGTCATCGTAACGTTAAGCGTGCGGACCCTACGGGTTCGAGAACTATGTAGACATGACCTAGAACTATTCTTGGTCAATAACCAATAGTGGAACCTGGATGCTCATATTGGCTCCTACATATTCTACGAAGATCTTTATCGGTCAAACCGCATAACAATATACTTTGTTCCCTTTGTCATTGGTATGTTACTTGCCCGAGATTTGATCGTCGGTATCCAATACCTAGTTCAATCTCGTTACCGGCAAGTCTCTTTACTCGTTACATAATGCATCATTCCGTAACTAACTCATTAGCTACATTGCTTGCAAGGCTTATAGTGATGTGCATTACCGAGAGGGCCTAGAGATACCTCCCCGACAATCGGAGTGACAAAACCTAATCTCAAAATACGCCAACCCAACATGTACCTTCGGAGACACCTGTGGAGCTCCTTTATAATCACCCAGTTACGTTGTGACGTTTGGCAGCACACAAAATGTTTCTCCGGTAAACGGGAGTTGCATAATCTCATAGTTACAGGAACATGTATAAGTCATGAAGAAAGCAATAGCAACATACTAAATGATCAAGTGCTAGGCTAACGGAATGGGTCATGTCAATCACATCATTCTCATAATGATGTGATCCCGTTAATCAAATGACAACACATGTCTATGGTTTGGAAACATAACCATCTTTGATTAATGAGCTAGTCAAGTAGAGGCATACTAGTGACATTATGTTTGTCTATGTATTCACACATGTATCATGTTTCCGGTTAATACAATTCTAGCATGAATAATAAACATTTATCATGATATGAGGAAATAAATAATAACTTTATATTGCCTCTAGGGCATATTTCCTTCTGTGGCTGACGGGCTCGTCCGCTGTTGGGAAACACGCATCGAGCTAGCTAGCTAGCTGTGTGAATAGACTAAGCTAGCTCTATGCGAATCGATTGAGCTAGCAACTAGCTAGCTCCGTTCGAGAGCCGGGCGAGGACGGCGGCTGGGGCAGAGGGTCAGCAGACCAGGCAGGCGGCGGCGGGCGCGCGGCCGGCGTCCAGGGACCAGCGGCGGGCGAGCGCGGCTGCCGGGGCAGGCGGCCGGCGTCGGGGACAAGCGGACGGGAGGGACCATGAAGATTCCGATGGCAGTTAAACTCCCGCCAACGGTCGTTCGTGTATACAGGTCCCCTTCGGGTTGGCTCCGAAATCCTTATATTCACAGTTTCGGCGGGGATGTTTTCCGCGCCCCTTAAAAAAATTTATGGGTCGTAGCCGTTTATGGTTTCTATTTGGGTCGCTTTTTTCGTTGAAAACTGTAAACCGACGGTTATTTTACAGTTTCATGCCCGGGGTTTGCTAGAGATGCTCTTACATTGACTCTTTTTCCGACATCATGAAAAATTGCAATTGCTTCAATGATTAAGATCATAGTTTGTTAGTTTTCAATAAAGTTTCTGATTCATACTTTACCTTGTTAACGAATTGTTACTTTAGCATAAGAAATATATGACAATATATGTTGCTATTCTAAAGATGATCATGATGCCCTCATGTCCGTATTTTATTTTATTGACACCTCTATCTCTAAACATGTGGACATATTTATCGATTTTGGCTTTTGCTTGAGGATATGTGAGGTCTAAGCTTGGGCGAGTTGATACATACATATTGCATCATGCTTTTGTATTGATATTTATTGCATTATGGGATTTTATTACACATTATGGTGCACTACTTATGCCTTTTCTCTCTTATTTACATGAAGATGGAGAATGCCGGCAGCTGGAATTCTGGACCGGAAAGGAGCAAATCTGAGAGACCTATTCTGCACAACTCTAGAAGTCCTGAAAATTTACGAAGAATTATTTTCGAGTAAAAAAAATATTGGGCGAAGAAATACCAGAGGGGGACCCACCAGGTGGCCACAAGCCTGGGGACGTGCCCTACCCCCCTGGGCGCACGCCCTAGGGCTTGTGGGCCCCCTGGCAGGTCTCCGGTGCCCATCTTCTACTATATGGAGCTTTTGACCTGGAAAAAAAATCATAAGAAAGCTTTCGAGATAAAGCGCCTCCGTCTCAAGGCGGAACCTGGGAAGAAGCAATCTAGGGCTCCGGCGGAGCTGTTCTGCCGGGGAAACTTCCCTTCCTGAGGGGAAATCGAAGCCATCATCATCACCAACGATCCTCTCATCGAGAGGGGGTCAATCACCACCAATATATTCACCAGCACCATCCCCTCTCAAACCCTAGTTCATCTCTTGTATCTGATCTTTGTCTCAAAACCTCAGATTGGTACCTATGCGTTGCTAGTACTGTTGATTACTCCTTGTAGTTGACGCTAGTTGGTTTATTCGATGGAAGATCATATGTTCAGATCCTTAATAATATTCAATACCCCTCTGATTTTGAACATGAATTTGCTTTGTGAGTAGTTACGTTTGTTCCTGAGGACATGGGAGAAGTCTTGTTATAAGTAATCATGTGAATTTGGTATTCGTTCGATATTTTGATGAGATGTATGTTGTATTTCCTCTAGTGGTGTTATGTGAACATCGACTACATGACACTTCACCATGATTTGGGCCTAGGGGAAGGTAATGGGAAGTAATAAGTAGATGATGGGTTGCTAGAGTGACAGAAGCTTAAACCCTAGTTTATGTGTTGCTTCGTAAGGGGCTGATTTGGATCCATATGTTTCTTGCTATGGTTAGATTTATCTTAATTATTTTTTTGTAGTTGCGGATGCTTGCGAGAGGGGTTAATCGGCTTGTCCAAGTAAGGGCAGCACCCAAGCACTGATCCACCCACATATCAAATTCTCAAAGTAACGAACGTGAATCATATGAGCGTGATAAAAACTAACTTGCCAATAATTCACATGCGTCCTCGGGAGCGCTTTGCTTTATATAAGAGTTTGCCTAGGCTTGTCCTTTGCTACAAAAAGGATTGTGCCACCTTGCTTCACTTTTTTACCCTTGTTACTTGTTACCCGTTACGAATTATCTTATCACAAAACTATATATTACCGATAATTTCAGTGCTTGCAGAGAATACCTTGCTGAAAACCACTTGTCATTTCCTTCTGCTCCTCGTTGGGTTCGACACTCTTACTTACTGAAAGGACTACGATAGATCCCCTATACTTGTGGGTCATCAATACCCCAATGTCACCTCGGGAATCTGCGAGTTGAGTGCCAAAACACATATCAAGTGAATCAATATGATACCCCATATATTTCAGTGCAAAGGAAGTAGCTACTTCTCTCCAAAATGCAAACATATCTTTAACAAAAAATGGCGAAAGAACTGACATGACAGCCTAGACCTATCTCTTGACGTTCAAAGAATAAATTGACCTATAGCAGTTTTTAACTCAGAATTACATTTACACCGGCCAGTTTTGCTTCCCATGAGAAAGGTGAAAAGTGCACCTTACACCTTTTGAACTAATGTGTGAGATTAATATACAAGTCTCAACTCACGCATCCTCAAACTGTCAGTACTCATAAAGACCCAGTCCTCCATGTCATAGTAAATTGTCAACCGATATGACTATCAATTGGTTGATGCTAATTTTTCTTTCTGGTCTCCAAAAATTACTTGTGAAATTTTGATGACTTCGGCTTTGCCTTATTTTAGGACCCTCATCCCTGGTGAACGTCCGTCAGAAGATGGGTGGAAAAGAACGTGGTCCCCTCACAGTTATCACTGCATTTGAAGGGTGTGGGGTTGCCAGCTTTTAGAAACGAGATTGCTAAATCTCAGTCAACTAAGACTTAACTAAGTCTTAGTTGATGCTATATTCAGGAGATCTTATACGTGGAGATCCGTGCAATTTTTCCTTTTTCTTTTTACATGGTATGTCACTTGAATGAGACTTGGTTAAATTTCAGTCGATTGAGATCTTTTTTCTGAACAAGCAAAGGCACCGAAGTGCCAAATTCATTCAGCTCATAGAGAAAGTACAAAGAGAATTACATAGATCTGCTGAAGATGTAGAGAGGAGTAGCAACATTATCTAGAAAAGAGAACTGAAGAAAGACCCTATATGAGGCAAAGTGGGAATGACCACTACACCATGATCAACATGGTCAGAACTAGCACAGGAACACTCTGAATCTGAAACTATGAATTGTTGTTGTCTTTTGCTTCACTGCCATCTTTCTTGAAGCAAGCATGTCAAGGTCCTGTAGAAACAGCAAAATACATCTGCAACCAAGATGAAAACCCTGCAAAATAAGAAACCGATGTACTCCAGCTTCGCGATATAGCATCAAACTCCAGAGATCTGCAAACGAATAAAAACCAAGCACAACACAAAGTACAGAGAGAAGGCAGAGCTCAAGAAGAAACAAAGAACAAGCCCAGGCTACCATCTATAACTGAGATAAAAACTTGCCACACCAAAACCTACAGGGAGAAAATTAATAACAGTAAACTGTATGAATTCTAAAGCCCTGAATCTGAAAATTTTCAAGAAGAGGCAGTATTGGGCAAAGACCATGATTTTGTCTTGCAGCAAAACAAGAAAGCCGAGTGTCGCCAATAGCACGGAAAACTTGTTGAGCAAGATTATGAACAATACCATTGATCTCCCTAGAAATGTGAAACACCTTTGGCTGAAGCTGACAAGTAGTCTTAAAAAAACTAGCCAAAGATTTCCGGATACTCCATGGAGTTTCAGAAGTGGAGACATTACCTAGAGCAGCAGCCCCTGCTAAAACCAAGCAGTCCGTCAGAAAAGTAGGCTGAGCAATGTTGAGTTGAGATTCAAGATAAGCAGCAAAATTTAGTGCAAGAGCCTCCGCTTGCAGAGGAGTAGAAGTTGGAGGAGCTGAAGCTTGCACTTGCACATTGATCTCTCCTCGGTTAGAGGGTAAGGAAATAAAGATTCCCACACTTGTGCCAATCTGTCCTTGCAACAAACCTGGAATTTTCTTGGTCCTAAAAGCTGCATCCGAATAGATTTTAGCCCCATCAGCCAACAAATCAGACCTAAGGGTTCTGCCAGGCAAAGGAATTTGATTAGAAGACAACTGAGTTGGAGTTGGAGCCTGATTCAAGAGAAGGGCATTGTCATACACATTAGAGGTTAACGCAAAAGCAGCAATGTGAACTTGATGAGGAAGAGATTTCGCCTTATCAAATAGAAAATCATTCCTTGCTTTGCAGAGACACCAAAGAAGCGTAATGTATTTTTTGGCCAAAAACTGCCAGCCATGGGATGGAGATCATGCGACCCTAGAGGCGTTCGCTAGGGTTGGCCTCCCAGGAAGCGTAAGCCAGATAATATTTCCGTTTCTTAAGGGCCTTTGATATTGCCTTGCCAAAATATATCCTTGAAGCCACTTCAGCACCTCGTCCCCAGCGGAGCCCGGACCAAACTCCTCCCTAGCTCCTCCGCCGGCGCGATCTCCTCCACCTCCCCTCGCGTCTTGGGTCGAGGCCCGGGCTTGAAAAATCTCGATTGCCCTTCCTGCTCCCCCTAAACATCGCTTCACGCAGGATTCGACACTGATGAGGCTCCTCATGTCCAGGAAGCGGCACAGGCTGCGCTGCCGCCGGCGAATCCGAGACCGTAAGGCTCCTGCTTGCACTCTCTCCTTCTTTCCGCCTCTCAGTTATTTTTTTTGCTTTTGTTTTGTATATTCTCTTAGTGTGTTACATAGATCTGTTGGTAGAGGAAGAACTGTTTATTTGTGTGTGTGGCAGCATAGGTGGGGATTCTATTTGGGTGAGAATTGGACCAAGCTCGATCACTGGGATGATCTACGTCGGCCAGCCTATCTTTACTTGGGCACAAAATTGGGGAATATGAACGAAAACTGGACACCAAATCTCTGTCCTAGTTCCTTCTTAAGTGCCAATGGTGACTTCTGCCTGAAGAGATTATTACCCTGCCTAGAAATTACAGCAGAAATAATTCAAAAGCTATTTTGACTGGAGGGCAAGGCAGCATCCATTAAGTGTGTTGAGTCAAGGATGCAATCCTCTCAGATAACCTGCACCTAGAGGGAAATCTTCTTGATTTTCAGAAATAGGATCTGATGTGCAACACACGATATCCTTGAGCTTGCATTCTAATGCCTGTTCTCACCATAACTGTGGTCTATTGCAGGTGGACCGGTTGCTTTGGTGGCTAAAAGAAAGAGTCTGCGCTGCCAGCAAGATGATAACTATCATGTGGACAGAGGAATATCTTGTCCCGATCTTCCAGAGGTACATGATGCTGATACTTAAGAATTCCACCCATTTCAAGTAAAAATCACATTTCCTCTGTTGGAAACCACGGGCAAGCTTGTGCTTGCTGGATAACAATGGACATGTATTCTACCGCTTCTTGGTATGTTTCGTTCCTGAGGGTTTACAGGCAGGATGTTGAACGGAAAGTGAGTGGATGGGGGCTCTCAAAGGCACTGTTTCGTTTGGTTATTAAGCTGTAGGCATGTGTACTTGTTGTAGTTTATGAATAGTAATTTGGAGGTTTCCATAGGATTTTTTGTTCTTTGTAGTTTTCTATCACTGCAATGATATCTAAGGACTCTGGCTTGTCTCCACTCCAGGATGAAGAGGGGGTAGATTGTGTTTTGGAGGGTTTGCTGGGGATTTGGGTAGGTGTCTAGTTTGGATTGAGATGTTTTACTTTTGGATTTTGTAGCCCGTGGTATCTGTCAGGAGTAAATTAGAGGAAGTTTATAAAAAGTACATGGAGTTTGAGAGGAAATCAACTGTTGAAGCTAAATTCATGCAGACTTACTAAATTTCTGCCAAGGAAGAGAATGGCAGGATCTGGCTTGAATTCCACCAGCGAACTCCATCCAACAGCCCTCCAAACAAGATGTTTCTAATTTTCTACTGCTACAGTTTGTAATAAGAGGAAAGTCCTCTCTAAAATTAAGACACGTTTGGCTATGGTGCAAGCATCAGCCTCGTAATGCTGTCATAGAAGAGTTAGTTGAAAGAAACGACATCCAAAAACCTGGGACCTATGTTATACCCAAGAAAACACCGATACTTCCACGATACCTCTCACGCTCTAGTACTGCTGGTGGTGGGCTCCTTTCCCCGGTGCTCCCGCTCCTCGTCCCCCCGCTATCCTGTAGAATTCTATCTAATGGAAGGCTTCTGATTTCCTCCTCCCTTTCTCTCTAACTGAACTTTTATGTTTGGTAAATTGCTGCTACCCTTTGGCTGCTGGTTCTTGCTTTTGTTGGAATCATGGATAAGATAGAAGATAATGGGCTGTACTGACTAAATATATACTAAATGGCTTGATGCTTAATTGATAACATATTCTTTATATTATTTTAAAAAATAGTCAAACCTATCCTTGTATTGACGCTTTTCAGAAATGATGTGTTTACGTATCCGTATCGCCCCGATACTGATACACGTATCGATATCGCTGCAATCTAGGTTGTACCTCTCCCTGGAGTGGAGGCAGGAAAATACCAACTAATAGAGTATACCCAGAATTATAGCCAAGCTTAAAATGCGGGGTGCCACATTCGGACTAGAAGGATGGGGTTATAAACATTTTTTACTACATAATCATTTCCTTTGAACAAGATGGATGGAGTCCCTCTACATAATCATCTCCATCCAACAGCCCTCCAATCATTTCCAAACAAGATGAGGTCATGGGTTCAAGTCCTGGAAACAGCCTCTTACAGAAATGTAGGGAAAGGCTGCGTACTATAGACCCAAAGTGGTCGGACCCTTCCCCGGACCCTGCGCAAGCGGGAGCTACATGCACCAGGTTGCCCTTTTTTTTTTAATCATTTCCTTTGAATACTTCGTTACCTTCCTGAGGTGTCGAGCAGCCCTAATCAGTGTTCTCCTTTCTCCAAAAAAAAAAAGTATCCATGCTTCCATGCATGTCTTCACATCACTGGTTGCACTGTTCCCTTTATGATGTCTAATTCAAACATATAGGCAGACTGAATCACCATTTATTCTTAGGGATTACTATTTTATGATTTTATCTGAGTTTTTTCAATCTATTTTCTTGCATCTATAATTCTAATGAGTGTATTCTCCTATGTCTGCTGCATGCAGGATATCTTGCGGCATATTCATGCCAAAATGACACTTAGAGATGCTGCTCGTGCTGCTTGCGCATCGCACACATTCCGATGCAACTGGATATTCCGTCCCAACCTTACATTCAGTCTGGGAACACTTGGCTTGAATAGAAATGCGTCTAGGGATGTAATAACAAGAGATCTTATCAGCAAGATTGACCTGATTATGCAAAATCGCTCAGGCATCGGCGTGAAGACACTAGACATTGATCTCTATATTTGTGACAACATCGACTTCACCTATCTTGATAGTTGGCTTCGTATTGCTGTTACTCCAGGGATTGAAGAACTGATCCTGACGCTGCCTCTACCCACCATTGTTTTTGAGAATGCTGTACCCATCATTTCAGTGTATAACTTCCCATGTTCACTATTATCTAACGGGAGTGGAAACTCAATTCAATATCTCGACCTGTGTTACTGTACCTTGCGTCCCACAGCTGGTCTTGGTTGCCTAAGAAGCCTGACAAGACTGCGCCTGTGTTGCACGCGGATTACTGGGGATGAATTATGGTGTCTCCTTTCCAATTCTCCCGCTTTGGTGTGCTTGATACTCCAGTACTGCAAGGAGATAATTTCCTTGAAGATACCTTCTCTGCTGCAGCGTCTCCGTTTTCTGGAGGTGGCTGATTGTGATAGGCTGCAGGTGGTAGAGAGCAATGCTCCAAATCTCACCACTTTTTACTTCGAAGGTTTCATAGGTCAAATCTCACTTGGGGGCTCACTGCAAGTGAAAACCCTACGCATGATATGCTTCCGCCAGACCAACATTGTCTGTTATGCTCGGCACAATCTTTTGTCTATTGCCCCAAATGTTGAAACACTTACCATATCATCACCGAATGAGGTATACTCTGAAACTTTAGATGATTATTATGGACTTGCTATGCCTGCCGATAAAAGTAGTGATACATTGGAATGCAATTAAGGTCTCAGATGTCTTTATGCAGATGGTGAACACACCGATGCTATCTAGCAAGTTTCTCCACCTCAAGCTCTTGCAGATTTCATTAGTGGGAATGGCTCTTTCCGGAGCTTATGATTATCTTTCTCTGGTTTCTTTTCTCGATGCTTCTCCTTGCTTGGAAATTTTGTATTAGCTGTAAGTTATTTCATCCTTCCTTCAATAGTATTTGGTATCTTGGTTTCTCTGGAGAGCAGTGGCATTGATATTGGTCCTATGCAGATATCCCAGCATCGCATGGGGCATGCTTCGATTCTTGGAGAGCCCTCACATGATCTGAGGCAGATCCCGCAGCAGCGCCATGACAAGCTCAAGAGTGTGACGATCACTGGCTTTTGCTCGGCAAAGAGCTTGGTTGAGCTAACATGTCATATCCTCGAGAATACAACATCACTCGACTGCCTTACGCTGGACACCACATGTCATCCTAGTTGCGCTGTCACAAAATTTGACAAGTGTCACCCCCTCATGGATGGGGATAGCCTGGTGGAGGCACAGAAAGCGCTCTTGGCCATCAGAAGATACGTTCTGGGGAAAGTCCCCTCTATGGTCAAGTTAAATATCCTGGAGCCTTGCAGCCGATGCCATGCCGTTGAATCTTTGGTGTCAACTGCCAAGTTGTCTTAGCTGTGCAATGTCTGTTATCTGAGTTATGCATATGTTAATGTTACTTTAGTAAGACAACTGCACATTATTCAGGTTCTCTGATGCTCAATTTTACCCGTCATCCAGTGCATGCTTCCAACATTTGGCGATTGATGCACGCTGCCCCTTGAAGAAGGTGCTGTTTCGCCATGGAAGTCTACAGGCTGTGGCTGTTCTTTGCAGGTGGTTCGGCATTTGTGGCTGCCGAATCCTCCTTTTTATTTAGTGAATGAAGGGCCCCGTTGATTGAGCCATGAATGAAAGGCCCCGTTGATTTAATCGATTCTTTTTTCAAGAACATGATTGAATCGATTCTCAGAAAGAGGTTTACATGAATCTGAGGATGATTTTTCTTCAGTTTTACTTGTAGCGTTTTTATGTGTTTGCGAATCTCGTCTGGTGCATCAAAATCGGACTATTTATATCTGAATCTCTTCTTGTTGTTCATGTACTCCCTCCGTCCCATAATATAAGACGTTATATTGTGGGTTGGAGGTAGTGTCTATCAATTTTGTCACTGAGGCTGAAGTTTTATGTTACAAACCTTGCAACTATGCTGCTTGGTGGAAAAGGAAGATAGACAAAACATAATACAGGAGAACATTGAGAATTTGAGAGTATGCAACAAACTGAAATCCAATACTACAGTGACACACAACATGGAGCCATAGGACAGATGTATTTGTCAAAGTGATTGTGCATGAGAAATTTAATTCATGCACTTTGTCAATCATCATGCAAGTTGAAAAACTTGCTGTTCTAACCCACAACAACACAAGAACAAAGATCAAGCAAGGACGCCTGCTGATTTGTTCTAATCCACAATCAAACAACAAAAAATTGTAAGAATAGCATATCAAACAAGCACAATTCTACAGTGATAAACGACATGGAGCTCTAGGACAAATGTATTTGTGATTGTGCAGAAAGTTGAAAAACTTCCATTCTGATCAGGTATCACACAAGAAGAACGACCAAACAAGCACAATTGTCCACAATCAAACTACTGAGTTCCAATCTGCACATCCTGCAGGCAATATACTACCTCGAATTGGAGAAACAGAGTTTCAATCTCGACATCCTACAGCCAATGTACCTCCATACCTCGAATTGAGTTCCAATCTCGGCGTGTTCTCGCCTCCCATCGCAGAGTACTCACGCTGCGGCATCATCCTCCACGCCGGCGGCATCCGGAGCGGGCCCATCGGTTGAGCCTGGGCGGAACGCGTCTGCGGTGGCCTCTGAGGCGTCGTGTGCCTCCGGATCGGCGAGGTTGGCGTTGATGGGCGCCATCAGCTTCTCCGACGCGGCGGTCTTCTCCTCGAGGGCGAGCGACTGCTGCTTCTCCGATGCGGCCGCCTTCTCCTGCAGGGCGAGCGCCTTCGGCTGCTCGGACGCGGCCGCCTTCTCCTCCAGGGTGAGCGGAGTCTCGGACGCGGCCGCCTTCTCCTCGAGGGTGAGCGGAGTCTCGGACGCGGTCGCCTTCTCCTCCAGGGCGAGCGGCTTGTCGGACGCGGCCGCCTTCTCCTCCAGGGCGAGCGGCTTCTCGGACGCGGGCGCCTCCTCCTCGTCCACGGCGAGCGGCTCGGCGGCGGGGCCGGTCGCGGGCGCGGGCGCGGGCGAGGCCGCGTCGATGGCCAGGATCATGGCGGGGCCTGTCGCGGGCGCGGGTGAGGGCGCGCCGATGCCCAGGATAACGGCGGGGTCAGGCGCGGGCAGGTCGCTCGTCGAGCTCGGGGTCGAGAGAACGACGTCTCGGTCTCGAAGCGCGTTCACTGTCGCCTTGAGGGTCTGCAGCGCGTGATGCAGCTGCGCGAAGTAGCGGCACGGCGGCTTCAACTTGTCGGCGACGGCGAGCATCTCCTTGGCGACGTCGTCGACGAAGGAGAAGAAGAGAGGGTCCTGGAGGACGACGTCCTCGATGATGACCTCCGCGTTGCGGCGCAGCCACTTGACGTGCTCCTGTATGACGCGTCGCTCGTTCACCTCTTTGAACAGATCGTCCAGGATCATGTCCGTAGAGTGCAGCATGAGGCCGGCGGTGGCGAGGTGCTCGACGCGGGCGCGGTTGGTGATGATGATCGGCCTCACCGCATCTTCACGCGGCGGCGGCGGCGGCAGAAGCCTCGCCGCACCTTCAGGCGGCGGCGGCGCTGGCAGAAGCGTGAGCGCGTCCCGCGCATCCCTCACACGCACGGACGTGATCTCCACGGCGTGGTAGAAGAGGACCCGGCCGTTGGCCTCGACGAAGAGGCGGACGGCATCCAGAGAGCCGAGAGCGAAGGCGGGGGGAGGCCGCGACGCCATTGCTGGTGCGCCGTGCGCGTGCTGCGCTGCGGGAGGTGGGGGTTTGGGTTTGTGGCGGTGGCGGTGGCGGTGGTCCTCTACCTCCGCGCCTACCGTATCGCCGCGCTCCGATCCGTGCTAGTCCTAGGACTAGCTAGGAGCGGCTAGGACTAGTGTGAAGTCGGTTGTGTAGCAGTTTGAGTTAATTAACAACATGCTAGTAGTTCGTAATTGGAAAGCGGGGTCGTCAAGTTTCTATGGATCTTCTTAGTTTGGAATGTCAGAGGCCTAGATTCGCCGGCGACGAGGACCGCTGTTCGGTCGCTCATTAGTCAGCGGGGTATATGCGTGAGTCTACAAGAGATCAAGCTATCAAGTGTTGATCCTGCTCTAGTATACATCTGAGATTTGTGGTGCCACTGCCACCTTCTCTGAATCTGCCTTCTCACCGTCTGATATGGTGCTAGTGCGGGGCTGCTAGTTGCTTGGTCTGATGATGTTGCTCTCATCTCTGTGCAATGCTCAACAAATTTCATTTCCCTCAAGTGCTCAAATTAGATTATTGTGATTCATGGCACCTGATTATTGTGTATGGTCCGCAGCCTCCCTATGAGAAGATCTCTTTCCTAAATGACTTACAACTGCTTTGCGTGAACCCACTCCCCCGATCCACTAGTTTTAGTGGGGGATTTCAACTTGATTTGCTGCTGCAGCTGACAGAAGCAATGGTAAATATCAATAGAAGGCTGATTAACGCATTCAGAAACTTTATGAACTGGTTGGAGCTCAAGGACATGTATTTGCATGGTACAAGGCATACTTGGAGTAATGAGCAACTACACATTATCCTGGTCGGACTCGACAGGGTTCTTTATAATCAACCATGGAACAAACTTTTCCCCAATGCTCTGTTACAAGGCCTTTCCTCGGCTGATTCAGATCATTGTCCGCTCCTGCTTACAAGTAATGTTTTGTTCAGGCTACAGAGAAAACTCATGTTTGAAAATATATAGGGCAGGGATTCAAAGACGTCGTTACTGCAGCTTGGGATAAGGCTACCAAGTCGAGTGACCCGTACACCAATTTGCATAACAAATTATCTCTCACTGCCAAGCAGCTCAAATCTTGGGCTTCTTCTCTATTGAGTGATATTTAATTAAGGACCAGAATTGTTCATGAGCTCATATTACAATTGGACATTGCTAGGGATAACATGATGCTCACCCTCAAGGAACACACTTTCAAAGGCAAGTTAAAGATGATGAGCCTTGGTTTTGCTGCCTTGGATAGATGTATGTTGCGCCAACGCTCCAGATTTCTCAAGCTGAAGGAGGCCAACGCTCCAGATTTCTCAAGCTGAAGGAGGGGGACTGCAATTCTCGGTTTTTTCACTTGAAGGCCACTGCCAGAAAAAGGAAGAATTTCATTACTTCTATCTTAGTTCATGGCACTGAGTATACAGACCAGCAAAACAAAGAGCAGCATGTTTGGCAACATTTTAATGATCTCTTTGGCACTTATTTAGCCCGAAATTCTTCTTTAAGCCCATAAGCTCTTGACCTACCCACCTTGATCTAGCTTCCCCTAACCTTGCATTTTTGTAGAAAGAAATCAAAAAGGTCATTTTTTATGTGCACCCAGAGAAGGCTCTTGGTCCTGATGGTTACATTGGCATCTTATTTCGCAGGTGTTGGGACACTGTCAAACATGACTTAATTGCTGCTTTGAGACATTTCCAAGGGTTGAACACTCTGAACTTATTTATGCTTAATAGTGTTGTTATTGCTTTGCGGCCAAAGCACCAAGGTGCTATTAGGGTTTAGGACTTTAGGCCCATTAGCCTAATCCACCTCTTTGCAAAGTAATTGCCAAAATGTTGGCTGCCAGACTGCAACCATGGACGAACAAGTTAATTAACGTCCCCATCTCAAAATGCATTCATAATGTTGTTGTAGATGATTGAAGGAGCCATCAAGCCTTATGGTGGCGACACATTGGAACTTTCAATGAAAGCACCAATGTCGGTGTCAAAGCTGGCGGATCTCGGGTAGGGGGTCCCGAACTGTGCGTCTAAGGCTAATGGTAACAGGAGGCAGGGGACACAATGTTTACCCAGGTTCGGGCCTCTCGATGGAGGTTATACCCTACTTCCTGCTTGATTGATCTTGATGATATGAGTATTACAAGAGTTGATCTACCACGAGATCGTAGAGGCTAAACCCTAGAAGCTAGCCTATGGTTACGATTGTTTTTGTCCTACGGACTAAACCCTCCGGTTTATATAGTCACCGGAGGAGGCTAGGGTTACACAGAGTCGGTTACAGAGAAAGGAATCTTCACATCCCAAGCTTGCCTTCCACACAAAGGAGAGTCCCATCCGGACACGGGATGAAGTCTTCTATCTTGTATCTTCATAGCCCAACACTCCGACATACACATATAGTCCGGCTGTCCGAGGACCCCTTAATCCAGGACTCCCTCACCTAGGGCCGGTCCTCTCCCTCTCCATCCTTTATATACGGGGGGCCTACAACACACACACTAATTGTTCCAAGCCGTGTGCAGCGCCCCCCTCCACAGTTTACGCCTCCGGTCATATTCTCGCGGTGCTTAGGCGAAGCCCTGCGCGGATCACATCACCATGTCGTCGTGCTGACGAAACTCGTCTACTTCCTCGACACTCTGCTGGATCAAGAGCTCGAGGGACATCATCGCTCTGAATGTGTGCAGAACTCGGAGGTGCCGTACGTTCGGTACTTGATCGGTCAGAACGAGAAGACGTTCGACTACATCAACCACGTTAAGCAAATGCTTACGCTTTCGTTCTACGAGGGTACGTGGACACACTCTCCCCCTCTCGTTGTTATGCATCTCCTAGATAGATCTTGCGTGAGCGTAGGAATTTTTTTGAAATTGCATGCTACGTTTCCCAACATGTGTGTGTGCTGATGTGTTTGTCTGTGATGCGTGCTCCCATCCTCCCACCCTAAAAATGCACCAGCGCCAAATTTTCTAATTGTTCTGCTTGTTTGTTACATATAGAACAAGATCACCAACATCTGCATCTGCTCTATTATAACTCCATCTGCTCTGCTTGTATCGTTGCCATTAAGGATAACAAGATGGGGTCTATTTCTACATAAATTGATCTTGTCTACATCATGCCGTCGTTCTTATTGAATTACTCTGTTTCTCCATGAACTTAATACACTAGATGCATGCTGGATAGCGGTCGATGTGTGGAGTAATAATAGTAGATGCAGGCAGGAGTCGGTCTACTAATCTTGGATGTGATGCCTATATAATGATCATTGCATGGATATCATCATGATTATTTGAAGTTCTATCAATTGCCCAATAGTAATTTGTTTACCCACCGTATGCTATTTTCTCGAGAGAAGCCACTAGTGAAATCTACGGCCCCCGGGTCTCTTCTTAATCATATCTGCCTTCGAGATCTTTTTTTATTTGCTTTTATTTTCAGATCTATTAATCCAAAAATACAAAAATACCTTGCTGCAATTTTTTTATTTTTATTTTTATCTCGCGTTCCCGCGAGATCTATTTATCCAATCTACTATAATTTTACCTATCTTTTTACCCATGAGGGATTGACAACCCCTCTCTTATGTCAGGTTGCAAGTATTTGCTCTTTGTGTGCAGGAGCTGTTTACATGGTGTTGTGTGGTTCACCTACTGGTTCGATAACCTTGATCCCATCACTGAGGTAAATACCTACTATTGTTGTGCTGGATCATCCCTTCCTCTTTGGGGAAATACCGACGTAGTTCAAGCAAACATCAAAAGGAATTTCTAGTGCCGTTGCCAGGGAGACATCATCAACATCTACCAGGTTCCTAATCACAAATCTCATCTTCTTGCAATTTACATTATTTCCCATTTGCCTCTCATTTTCATCTCCCCCACTTCACAAAAATTTACCGTTTTATTCACCCTCTTTTTCATTCGCCTTTTTCTTGTCTGATCTTTATTTGCTTGTGTTGTCATGTGTCTTCTATTTGCTTGCATCTTTGCTTGCTAAAAATCTATTTATATGGATCCTCATCCACTTGCTAATCTTTTCAAAATATCCAATTATGATGAACCAGTTGCTAGTGAGTCGAGTGCACTAGATTATCTTTATGAAGTTTTGCTTGAGATTTATGAATTTGAAAATTGTGATGAAGTGTTAAACGAAGGAATTTATAAAGTGATTCATGATAGCTCCTTGAATGAAAAGCATGATTGAAATGATGTTATTATAAATTCTATTAATGTCAATTGTGTTAGTGATATGCAAAAGCCCAAGCTTGGGGATGCTTGTTATGTTATGTCCACTACTTATTGCAATGATCATGATTGGGGTGATAATGATTCTTATGATCTTGAAAATTTATTTGAGCCTCATGATGAATATGTTATTGATAATAATTTTTGCAATAGTATTGAAAGTGGGCTTGGAGAGGTCATGACTTTGTTTGATGATAATCACACTATTTTGGAAGAGTGTCAACATTGCATGCATGTGGATCATGAAGAGAATATTTTATGTGATAGTTATATTGTTAAATTTGATTATGAACCTAAATGTAATTATTATGAGAGAGGAAAATATGGTTGTAGAAATTTTCGTGTTACTAAATTACCTCTCGTTATGTTCAGATCGTCAATGTTTTATTCCTTTTCTTTGCATATGTTAGATATTTCTTGCCTTGATAATTTGTTTTCTTATAAAATTCCTATGCATAGGAAGTATTTTAGACTTAAATGTGTTTGCCAGATGTTTCATGATGCTCTCTTTATGCATCAGTTCTTGTGTTTTATGTGAGCATCAATAAATTTTTATGCCTAGCTAGGAGCGTAAAACAATAGCGCTCGTTGGGAGGCAACCCAACTTGTATCTTTTTGCTTTTCGGTTTTCTTATTGTTTTCAATAAAATACCTAATTATACCTCTGTTTAGATGTGTTTTTGTGGTTTAAATTAGTGTTTGTGCCAAGCAAAGCCTTTGGGATAATTTGGGTGATAGTTGATTCGATCTTGTTGAAAAACAGAAACTTTTGCGCTCAGAAAAATAATTTTAATAAATCACAGAAACGTGATATTGCTCTACATTTTTACACACTATTGATATACAAATTGCCCACGTTTCCTAATTTTTCATATTTTTTGGAGTTACATAAGTATATGAAGTTCCCTGATTACTACAGACTGTTCTGTTCTTGACAGATTCTGTTTTCATTGTGTTATGTGCTTGTTTTGATGATTCTATGGTTTCCTTTGAAGAGTTTTTGCCATGCAAAAGTTAAAATACAGTAGATATAATACAATAAAAAATACCAATGGGTTGCAACAGTACTTAAAGTAGTGATTTGCTTTTATATACTAATGGATCTCACGAAGGTTTTGTTGAGTTTTGTGTGATTGAAGTTTTCAAGTTTTGGGTGAGATGGGGATGGATGAAGGAATAAGGATTAGCAAAAGGCTAAGCTTGGGGATGCCCAAGGCACCCCAAGATAATATTGAAGAAGTATCAAGCAACTAAGCTTGGGGATGCCCCCGAGTGGCATCCCCTCTTTCTTCTAACAACCATCAGTATTTTACTTGAAGCTATATTTTTATTCGTTACATATTATGAGTTTTGCTTGGAGCGTCTTGTATGATATGAGTCTTTGCTTGTTTTGCTTTGTGTTCTAAGTCATCTATCCTTGCTGGACACACCTAGTCGAGGGAGCCAAAATTATGATATGACTTGTTAGAATTGCTCTTTATGCTTCACTTAAATCTTTATGAGCTATGGAATTGCTCTAGTGCTTCACTTATATCTTTTTGAGCATGGTGTGTTTTACTATTTTTGAAGAAATGCTCTCATGATTCACTTAGATATATTTGAGAGTTCGTAAATTTTTTAAGAAATTCTCTCTTGCTTCACTTAAATTATTTTGAGAGAAGAAAATCTTTCATGCTCATGTTCTTCACTTATATTTGTTTGAGCTATCAAAAACAACATATGAAATCAGTCCCAAAGTGATAGATATTCAAGAGGGATGTAATAAAAACTTTCTGAAGATCATTGGACAAAATAAACTTGATTCTTTGTAATAGTTTTGAGATATGATGATAGTGATATGTGATTCATGTTGATGAGTAATTATGCTTTAGTAAGAATATTGGTGTTAAGGTTTGTGATTCCCTATGCAAGCACGAAACTCAATAGTTATGTAATGAAATTACATCCTACTTGTGGTGCATTATTCGGTGGTAGTTATGCTTAATGCTCGCTTATGAGATGTTTCGTTTCTTGGTTGGATGCTTCCCAATCTTTTGCTAGCCTTCATTTGCACTAAGTATGATCACTACTTGTGCATCCAAAATCCTTTAAACCAGTTTTTGCCACATGAGTCCACTATACATACCAATATGCGGTATTCTTTTGCCGTTCCAAGCAAATTTGTATGTTCCATCTCTAATTTTCAAAATAAATTTCTCTTTTGTGTGCTCGTATCGCTCATGAAACGGTGGGGGTGGCTGATATATTTCTATGCTAGATATGTTATTCTCAAGATGAGTGTTTATTCACATGTCATTGCACGAGAGTACGGCAAAGGTATTAGGGATGCCCAGTCCCGAAATGAAAAATGAATTTACTTTATGTGTCAAATAATAAATTCCTTGGAAAGTGTTGGTATGGAAGGCACCCGTGGATACGGTTAGCCATGGAAAGTGAAAGTATGTATGGTGGAAAAAGGAATAAACTTTAATTTTCTGTTTGGGAACCGCCTATGATATATCTAGCATGGAAAGTATTGGGAACTACTCGATCATTTTTGTTGACAGGAAAGGCATGCCACCCAAAATATTTTATCTCTATCTTTTTCGCTTTGAGCTCTAACACCTCTACAAATCCCCACTTCCCTCTGCGAAGGGCCTTTCTATTTACTTTATGAAAATTTTATTTTACTTGAGTCTCCATCTTCTCTTATAAAGCACCAACTAAGGGGCACTATGATCGTACTTGAGCATTGGGTGTAGCTAATATGCGAGTGTGTTTCATGAATGGATCAATAATTGAGCATAATGGGCTAGGATAACTTGCTTTAGTGTTGATATTTTGAAAGACATGGTTGCTTGTTGATATGCTTGAGTATTAAAGTCTTCATGTCAAAACTAGACTATTGCTTTGAACCATATAAAAGTCCAAATGTCCATGCTACAAAGAAAACAATATGTGATGAACATGTTAGGCAGCATTCCACATCAAAAATTCCATTTTTATCATTTACCTACTCGAGGACGAGCAGGAATTAAGCTTGGGGATGCTGATACGTCTCCAACGTATCTATTTTTGATTGTTCCATGCTGTTATATTATCATTCTTGGATGTTTTATAATCATTTTATAGCAACTTTATATCATTTTTTGGGACTAACCTATTGACATAGTGCCAAGTGCCAGTTGTTGTTTTCTGCTTGTTTTTTACATCGCAGGAAATCAATATCAAACGGAGTCCGAACACAGCAAAACTTTTTGTGGATTTTTTTTGGACCAGAAGACATCCAATGGGCCAAAGAAGTACTTAAGAGGGTCTCGAGGTGAGCACAAGATACCAGGGCATGCCTGGAGGCCTAGCCGCGCCCTGATGGTTTGTACCCACCTCGATGGCCTCCCGCACCGCCTCTTTGCTCTATAAATACCCCAATAGTGCAAAAACCCTAGGGGAGTCGGGGAAAATCAATTCCAGCCGCCGCAAGTTCCAGAACCACTAAATCCAATCTAAACACCATCACAGAGGGGTTCATCATCCTTATTGGTGCCTCTCCGATGATGCGTGAGTAGTTCATTGTAGACCTACGGGTCCGTAGTTAGTAGCTAGATGGCTTACTCTCTTTCTTGATTCTCAATACAATGGTCTCTTGGAGATCTATTTGATGTAACTCTTTTTTGCGGTGTGTTTGTTGGGATCCGATGAACTTTGATTTTATGATCAGATCTATGTTTTTATCCATGAAAGTTATTTGAGTCTTTTGATCTCTTATATGCATGATTACTTGTAGCCTTGTATTTCTTCTTCAAATCTTTGGTTTAGTTAGGCCAACTAGATCGATTTTTCTTGACATGGGAAGAGGTGCTTTGTGATGGGTTCGATCTTACGGTGCTTGATCCCAGTGACAGAAGGGGAACTGACACGCATGTATTGTTGCCATTAAGGATAACAAGATGGGGTCTATTTCTACATAAATTGATCTTGTCTACATCATGCCGTCGTTCTTATTGCATTACTCTGTTTCTCCATGAACTTAATACACTAGATGCATGCTGGATAGCGGTCAATGTGTGGAGTAATAGTAGTAGATGCAGGCAGGAGTCGGTCTACTAATCTTGGACGTGATGCCTATATAAGGATCATTGCTTGGATATCGTCATGATTATTTGAAGTTCTATCAATTTCCCAAAAGTAATTTGTTTACCCACCATATGCTATTTTTCTCGAGAGAAGCCACTAGTGAAATCTACGGCCCCAGGTCTCTTCTTAATCATATTTGCCTTTGAGATATATTTTTATTAGCTTTTATTTTCATATCTATCAATCCAAAAATACAAAAATACCTTGCTGAAATTTTTATTTATTTATTTTTATCTCGCGTTCCCGCGAGATCTATTTATCCAATCTACTACAATTTTACCTATCTTTTTACCCGTGAGGGACTGACAACCCCTCTCTTACGTCGGGTTGCAAGTATTTGTTCTTTGTGTGCAGGAGCTATTTACTTGGTGTTGCGTGGTTCTCCTACTGGTTCATAACCTTGCTCTCATCACTGAGGGAAATACCTATCGTTGCTGTGCTGCATCATCCCTTCCTTTTTGGGGAAATACCGACGTAGTTCAAGCAAACATCAGTTGCGGATACGCGGTGGTGGTAGATGGCAGGGGCGATGATGATGGTGCGGCGACGGTGTGACAACTTATGACCAGAACTCAAACTCTAAAAGACTAGATGCTAAGACCGGCAACTTGACACGATGATGCAACCACAAATTCAACAAAGCAAAATACTGAAAAGACTATGCAAAGGCTCAGACTGGTTTGGATATGATGAATTAACCCTAAATTTTTTGTGGCTTTTTTGTGGACTGTAGGTATGAAGAACATACTCGATCTAAACTACGAAAGACTGTAAAATCTCATCGAGCAACCTGGAAATCTGGTACCACTTGATAGAGGTAAAGGTGTCCCGTCTTTTGATGAGATGGAGACTATCATTTTTGGTGGAGTAGGCTTTGACGATCCGACTATGAATGTGTGAAGACATCGCGCCTTAGCAATCACTAAACCAACTCCGAGAGGTTATTTACCACGCCGGTGAAGGAAATATGCCCTAGAGGCAATAATAAAGTTATTATTTATTTCCTTATATCATGATAAATGTTTGTTATTCATGCTAGAATTGTATTAACCAGAAACATAATACATGTGTGAATACATAGACAAACATAGTGTCACTAGTATGCCTCTACTTGACTAGCTCGTTTATCAAAGATGGTTATGTTTCCTAGCCATGGACAAAAGAGTTTTCATTTGATTAACGGGATCACATCATTAGAATAATGATGTGATTGACTTGACCCATTCCGTTAGCTTAGCACTTGATCGTTTAGTATGTTGCTATTGCTTTCTTCATGACTTATACATGTTCCTATGACTATGAGATTATGCAACTCTCGTTTACCGGAGGAACACTTTGTGTGCTACCAAACGTCACAATGTAACTGGGTAATTATAAAGGGCTCTACAGGTGTCTCCGAAGGTAAATGTTGGGTTGACGTATTTCGAGATTAGGATTTGTCACTCTGATTGTCGGAGAGGTATCTCTGGGCCCTCTCAGTAATGCACATCACTATAAGCCTTGCAAGCAATGTAACTAATGAGTTAGTTACAGAATGATGCATTACGTAACGAGTAAAGAGACTTGCCGGTAACGAGATTGAACTAGGTATTGGATACCGACGATCAAATCTCGGGCAAGTAACATACCGATGACAAAGGGAACAACGTATGTTGTTATGCGGTTTGACCGATAAAGATCTTCGTAGAATATGTAGGAGCCAATATGAGCATACAGGTTCCGCTATTGGTTATTGATCGAGAATAGTTCTAGGTCATGTCTACATAGTTCTCGAACCCGTAGGGTCCGCACGCTTAAGGTTTCGATGACAGTTATATTATGAGTTTATGAGTTTTGATGTACCGAAGGAGTTCGGAGTCCCGGATGAGATCGGGGACATGACGAGGAGTCTCGAAATGGTCGAGACATAAAGATCGATATATTGGACGACTATATTCGGAGTTCGGAAAGGTTCCGAGTGATTCGGGTATTTTTCGGAGTACCGGAGAGTTACGGGAATTCGCCGGGGAGTATATGGGCCTTGTTGGTGTTGGGGAACGTAGCAGAAATTCAAAATTTTCCTACGTGTCACCAAGATCTATCTATGGAGAAACCAGCAACGAGGGGAAGGAGAGTGCATCTACATACCCTTGTAGATCGCTAAGCGGAAGCGTTCAAAAGAACGGGGTTGAAGGAGTCGTACTCGTCGTGATTCAAATCACCGATGATCCCAGCGCCGAACGGACGGCACCTCCGCGTTCAACACACGTACGGAACGGAGACGTCTCCCATGCCTTGATCCAGCAAGGAGGAGGGAGAGGTTGATGGAGATCCAGCAGCACGACGGCGTGGTGGAAGTAGCGGGATTCCAACAGGGCTTCGCTAAGCGCTGCGGGAGGAGGGAGATGTGTCACGGGAGGGAGAGGGAGGCACCAGGCCTTAGGTATGGTTACTCCTCCTTTTCCCCACTATATATAGGGCCAAGGGAGAGGGGTAGGCGCAGCCCTTGCCCCTTCCTCCAAGGAAAGAGTGCGGCCAAGGGGGGGAGGAGTCCATCCTCCCCAAGGCACCTCGGAGGTGCCTTCCCCCTTTAGGACTCTCTCCTTTTTCTCTTCTCTTGGCGCATGGGCCTCTTGGGGCTGGTGCCCTTGGCCCATGTAGGCCAAGGCGCACCCCCTACAGCCCATGTGCCCCCCCGGGGCAGGTGGCCCCACCCGGTGGACCCCCGGGACCCTTCCGGTGGTCCCGGTACAATACCGATGAGCCCGAAACTTGTCCCGATGGCCGAAATAGCACTTCCTATATATAATTCTTTACCTCCGGACCATTCCGAAACTCCTCGTGACGTCCGGAATCTCATCCAGGACTCCGAACAACTTTCGGGTTACCGCATACTAATATCTCTATAACCCTAGCGTCACCAAACCTTAAGTGTGTAGACCCTACGGGTTCGGGAGACATGCAGACATGACCGAGATGACTCTCCGGTCAATAACCAACAACGGGATCTGGATACCCATGTTGGCTCCCACATGTTCCATGATGATCTCATCGGATGAACCACGATGTCAAGGACTTAATCAATCCCGTATACAATTACCTTTGTCTAGCGGTACGATACTTGCCCGAGATTCGATCGTCGGTATCCCGATACCTTGTTCAATCTCGTTACCGGCAAGTCTCTTTACTCGTTACGTAACACATCATCCCGTGATCAACCCCTTGGTCACATTGTGCACATTATGATGATGTCCTACCGAGTGGGCCCAGAGATACCTCTCCGTTTACACGGAGTGAAAAATCCCAGTCTCGATTCGTGCCAACCCAACAGACACTTTCGGAGATACCTGTAATGCACCTTTATAGCCACCTAGTTACGTTGTGACGTTTGGTACACCCAAAGCACTCCTACGGTATCCGGGAGTTACACGATCTCATGGTCTAAGGAAGAGATACTTGACATTGGAAAAGCTCTAGCAAACGAACTATACGATCTTTGTGCTATGCTTAGGATTGGGTCTTGTCCATCACATCATTCTCCTAATGATGTGATCCCGTTATCAACGACATTCAATGTCCATAGCCAGGAAACCATGACTATCTGTTGATCACAACGAGGTAGTCAACTAGAGGCTCACTAGGGACATATTGTGGTCTATGTATTCACACGTGTATTACGATTTCCGGATAATACAGTTGTAGCATGAATAAAAGACTATTATCATGAACAATGAAATATAATAATAACCAATTTATTATTGCCTCTAGGGCATATTTCCAACAGTCTCCCACTTGCACTAGAGTCAATAATCCAGTTCACATCGATATGTGATTAACACTCAAGGTCACATCCCCATGTGACTAACACCCAAAGAGTTTACTAGAGTCAATAATCTAGTTCACATTTACCATGTGATTAACACTCGATGAGCTCTGGGTTTGATCATGTTATGCTTGTGAGAGAGGTTATAGTCAACGGGTCTGAACCTTTCAGATTCGTGTGTGCTTTACAAATCTCTATGTCATCTCCTAGATGTAGCTACCACGTTCTATTTGGAGCTATTCCAAATAACTGTTCTACTTGGAGCTATTCTAAATTGTTGCTCCATTATACGTATCCGATATCTCTACTCAGAGCTATCCGGATAGGTGTTAAGCTTGCATCAATGTAACCTTTTACGACGAACTCTTTTACCACCTCCATAATCGAGAAAATTCCTTAGTCCACTAGTTACTAAGGATAACTTTGACCGTTGTCCTGTGATCCATTCTTGGATCACTCTTGTACCCCTTGACTGACTCATGGCAAGGCACACTTCAGGTGCGGTACACAGCATAGCATAATGTAGAGCCTATGTCTTAAGCATAGGGGACGACCTTCGTCCTTTCTCTCTATTCTGCCGTGGTCGAGCTTTAAGTCTTAACTTCATACCTTACAACTCAGGCAAGAAATCCTTCTTTGACTGATTCATCTTGAACACCTTCAAGATCATGTCAAGGTATGTGCTCATTTGAAAGTTCCATTAAGCGTTTTGATCTATCCTTATAGATCTTGATGCTCAATGTTCAAATAGCTTAATCCAGGTTTTCTATTGAAAAACACTTTTCAAATAACCCTATATGGTTTCGAGAAATTCTATGTCATTTCTGATCCATAATATGTCAACAACATATACTCATCAGAAATTCTATAGTGCTCCCACTCACTTCTTTGGAAATACAAGTTTCTCATGAACTTTGTATAAACCCAAAATCTTTGATCATCTCATCAAAGCATACATTCCAACTCCGAGATGCTTACTCCAGTTCTCAGAAGGATAGCTGGAGCTTTGCATACTTATTAGCATCTTTCAGGATTGACAAAACCTTCCGGTTGTATCACATACAACCTTTCCTCAAGAAATTCGTCGAGGAAACAATGTTTTGACATCCTATCTGCAAGATTTCATAAATAATGCAGTAATTGCTAATATAATTCCAACAGACTCTTAGCATCGCTACGAGTGAGAAAGTCTCACCGTAGTCAACTCCTTGAACTTGTCGGAAACTTCTTAACGACAAGTCGAGCTTTCTTAATGGTGACATTTACCATCACTGTCCGTCTTCCTTTTAAAATCCATCTGTACTCAATAGCCTTATGACCATTGAGCCGTTCTGCCAAAGTCTACACTTTGTTTTCATACATGGATCCTCTCTCGGATTTTATGGCCTCGAGCCATTCATCGGAATCCGGGCCCACCATCGCTTCTCCATAGCTTGTAGGTTTATTGTTGTCTAGCAACATGACTTCCAAGACAGGATTACTGTACCACTCTGAAGTAGTACGTATCCTTGTCACCCTACGAGGTTCGGTAGTGACTTGATCCGAAACTTCATGATCACTATCATAAGCTTCCACTTCAATTGGTGTAGGTGCCACAGGAACAACTTCCTGTGCCCTGCTACACACTTGTTGAAGTGACGGTTCATTAACCTCATCAAGTCTCCACCATTCTCCCACTCAATTCTTTCGAGAGAAACATTTCCTCGAGAAAGGACCCGATTCTAGAAACAATCCCTTATTGCTTTCGGTTCTGAGACAGGAGGTATACCCAACTGTTTTTGGGTGTCCTATGAAGATGCATTCATCCGCTTTGGGTTCGAGCTTATCGGCCTGAAACTTTTTCACATAAGCATAGCAGCCCCAAACTTTTAAGAAATGACAGCTTAGGTTTCTCTAAACCATAGTTCATACGGTGTCATCTCATCGGAATTACGTGGTGCCCTATTTAAAGTGAGTGCGGTTGTCTCTAATGCCTAACCCATGAACGATAGTGGTAATTCGATAAGAGACATCATGGTATGCACCATATCCAATAGGGTGCAACTATGATGTTCGGACACACCATCCCACTATGGTGTTCCAGGCTGTATTAGTTGTGAAACAATTTCCACAATGTCTTAATTCTATGCCAAACTCGTAATTCAGATATTCATCTCTATGATCATATCATAGATCTTTTATCCTCTTGTCACGACGATCTTTCAACTTCACACTGAAATTACTTGAACCTTTCAATAATTCAGACTCGTGATTCATCAAGTAAATATACTCAACATCTACTCAAATCATCTGTGAAGTAAGAACATAACGATATCCACTACATGCCTCAGCACTCATTGGACTGCACACATCAAAATGTATTACTTCCAACAAGTTGCTTTCTAGTTCCATTTTACTGAAAACGAGGCTTTCAGTCATCTTGCCCATGTGGTATGATTTGCATGTCTCAAGTGATTCAAAACCAAGTGAGTCCAAACGATCCATCTGTATAGAGTTTCTTCATGCATATCTACCAACAAACATGGTTCGCATGTCTCAATCCTTTCAAAAACGAGTGAGTCCAAAGATCCATCAACATGGAGCTTCTTCATGCGTTTTATACCGATATGACTTAAGTGGCAGTGCCACAAGTAGGTGGTACTATCATTACTATCTTTTGGCATGAACATGTGTATCACTACGATCGAGATTCAATAAACCATTCATTTCAGGTGTAAGACCATTTGAAGGTATTATTCAAATAAACAGAGTAACCGTTATTCTCCTTAAATGAATAACCGTATTGCGATAGACATAATCCAATCATGTCTATGTTCAACGCAAACACCAAATAACAATTATTTAGGTTTAACACCAATCTCTTTGGTAGAGGGAGTGTGCGATGCTTGATCATATCAAGCTTGGAAAAACTTCCAACACATATCGTCAGCTCACCTTTAGCTAGTCTCCGTTTATTCCGTAGCCTTTTGTTTCGAGTTACTAACACTTAGCAACCGAACCGGTATCTAATACCCTGGTGCTACTAGGAGTACTAGTAAAGTACACATTAACACAATGTATATCTAATATACTTCTATCGACCTTGCCAGCCTTCTCATCTACCAAGTATCTAGGGTAATTCTGCTCTAGTGGTTGTTCCCCTTATTACAGAAGCACTTAGTCTCAGGTTTGGGTTTAACCTTGGGTTTCTTCACTAGAGCAGCAGCTGATTTGCCGTTTCATGAAGTATCCCTTCTTGCCCTTGCCCTTCTTGAAACTAGTGGTTTCACCAACCATCAACAATTGATGCTCCTTCTTGATTTCTACTTTTGTGGTGTCAAACATCGCGAATATCTCAAGGATCATCATATATGTCCCTGATATATTATAGTTCATCACGAAGCTCTAGCAGCTTGGTGGCAATGACTTTCGGAGAAACATCACTATCTCATCTGGAAGATCAACTCCCACTCGATTCAAATGATTGTTGTACTCAGACAATCTGAGCACAGGCTCAACAATTGAGCTTTTCTCCCTTAGTTTGTAGGTTAAGAAAATCGTCGGAGGTCTTATACCTCTTGACGTGGGCACGAGCCAGAAATCCCAATTTCAGCCCTCAAAACATCTCATATGTTTCGCGACGTTTCAAAAACGTCTTTGGTGCCTCAATTTCAAACCGTTTAACTGAACTATCACGTAGTTATCAAAATGTGTATGTCAGATGTTCGCAACATCCACATACAACGTTCGAGGTTCAGCACACTGAGCGGTGCATTAAGGACATAAGCCTTCTATGAAGCAATGAGGACAATCCTCAGTTTACGGACCTAGTCCGCATAATTGCTACTATCAACTTTCAACTAATTTTTCTCTAGGAACATATCTAAACAGTAGAACTATAGCGTGAGCTACGACATAATTTGCAAAATCCTTTTGACTATGTTCAGGATAATTAAGTTCATCTTATGAACTCCCACTCAGATAGACATCCCTCTAGTCATCTAAGTGATTACATGATCTGAGTTAACTAGGCCGTGTCCGATCATCACGTGAGACGGACTAGCCAACGTCGGTGAACATCTTCATGTTGATCGTATCTTCTATACGACTCATGCTCGACCTTTCGGTCTCCGTGTTCCGAGGCCATGTCTATACATGGTAGGCTCGTCAAGTTAACCCTAAGTGTATTGCATGTGTAAATCTGTCTTACACCCGTTGTATCTGAACGTAAGGATCTATCACACCCGATCATCACCTGGTGCTTCGAAACGACGAACTGTAGCAACGGTGCACAGTTAGGGGAGAACACTTCTTGAAATTGTTGTAAGGGATCATCTTATTTACTACCGTTGTCCTAAGTAAACAAGATGCATAAACATAATAATCATCACATGCAATTATATAGTAGTGACATGATATGGCCAATATCATATAGCTCCATTGATCTCCATCTTCGGGGCTCCATGATCATCATCGTCACCGGCATGACACCATGATCTCCATCATCATGATCTCCATCATCGTGTCTTCATGAAGTTGTCTCGCCAACTATTACTTCTACTTCTATGGCTACCATTAGCAATAAAGTAAAGTAATTACATGACGTTTAAGTTGACACGCAGGTCATAAATAAATAAAGACAACTCCTATGGCTCCTGCCGGTTGTCATACTCATCGACATGCAAGTCGTGATTCCTATTACAAGAACATGATCAATCTCATACATCACATATCATTCATCACATTCTTCTTGGCCATATCACATCACATAACATACCCTGCAAAAACAAGTTAGACGTCCTCTAATTGTTGTTTGCATGTTTTACGTGGCTGCTATGGGTTTCTAGCAAGAACGTTTCTTACCTACGCAAAGACCACAACGTGATATGCCAATTGCTATTTACCCTTCATAAGGACCCTGTTCATCAAATCCGATCTGACTAAAGTGGGAGAGACAGACACCCGCTAGCCACCTTATGCAACTAGTGCATGTTTGTCGGTGGACCCGGTCTCACGTAAGCGTACGTGTAAGGTTGGTCCGGGCCGCTTCATCCCACGATGCCGCCGAATCAAGATAAGACTAGTAATGGCAAGCATATTGAACAATATCGACGCCCACAACTACTTTGTGTTCTACTCGTGCGTAGTAACTACGCATAAACCTAGCTCATGATGCCACTGTTGGGGAACGTAGCAGAAATTCAAAATTTTCCTACGTGTCACCAAGATCTATCTATGGAGAAACCAGCAACGAGGGGAAGGAGAGTGCATCTACATACCCTTGTAGATCGCTAAGCGGAAGAGTTCAAAAGAACGGGGTTGAAGGAGTCGTACTCGTCGTGATTCAAATCACCGATGATCCTAGCGCCGAACGGACGGCACCTCCGCGTTCAACACACGTACGGAACAGAGACGTCTCCCATGCCTTGATCCAGCAAGGGGGAGGGAGAGGTTGATGGAGATCCAGCAGCACGACGGCGTGGTGGAAGTAGCGGGATTCCAACAGGGCTTCGCTAAGCGCTGCGGGAGGAGGGAGATGTGTCATGGGAGGGAGAGGGAGGCGCCAGGCCTTAGGTATGGTTACTCCTCCTTTTCCCCACTATATATAGGGCCAAGGGAGTGGGGTAGGCGCAGCCCTTGCCCCTTCCTCCAAGGAAAGGGTGCGGCCAAGGGGGGGAGGAGTCCATCCTCCCCAAGGCACCTCGGAGGTGCCTTCCCCCTTTAGGACTCTCCCCTTTTTCTCTTCTCTTGGCGCATGGGCCTCTTGGGGCTGGTGCCCTTGGCCCATGTAGGCCAAGGCGCACCCCCTACAGCCCATGTGCCCCCCCGGGGCAGGTGGCCCCACCCGGTGGACCCCCGGGACCCTTCCGGTGGTCCCGGTACAATACCGATGAGCCCGAAACTTGTCCCGATGGCCAAAATAGCACTTCCTATATATAATTATTTACCTCCGGACCATTCCGGAACTCCTCGTGACGTCCGGGATCTCATCCGGGACTCCGAACAACTTTCGGGTTACCGCATACTAATATCTCTATAACCCTAGCGTCACCGAACCTTAAGTGTGTAGACCCTACGGGTTCGGGAGACATGCAGACATGACCGAGATGACTGTCCGGTCAATAACCAACAGCGGGATCTGGATACCCATGTTGGCTCCCACATGTTCCACGATGATCTCATCGGATGAACCACGATGTCAAGGACTTAATCAATCCCGTATACAATTCCCTTTGTCTAGCGGTACGATACTTGCCCGAGATTCGATCGTCGGTATCCCGATACCTTGTTCAATCTCGTTACCGGCAAGTCTCTTTACTCGTTCCATAACACATCATTCCGTGATCAACCCCTTGGTCACATTGTGCACATTATGATGATGTCCTACCGAGTGGGCCCAGAGATACCTCTCCGTCTACACGGAGTGACAAATCCCAGTCTCGATTCGTACCAACCCAACAGACACTTTCGGAGATACCTGTAATGCACCTTTATAGCCACCCAGTTACGTTGTGACGTTTGGTACACCCAAAGCACTCCTACGGTATCCGTGAGTTACACGATCTCATGGTCTAAGGAAGAGATACTTGACATTGGAAAAGCTCTAGCAAATGAACTATACGATCTTTGTGCTATGCTTAGGATTGGGTCTTGTCCATCACATCATTCTCCTAATGATGTGATCCCGTTATCAACGACATCCAATGTCCATAGCCAGGAAACCATGACTATCTGTTGATCACAACGAGCTAGTCAACTAGAGGCTCACTAGGGACATATTGTGGTCTATGTATTCACACGTGTATTACGATTTCCGGATAATACAGTTATAGCATGAATAAAAGACTATTATCATGAACAAAGAAATATAATAATAACCAATTTATTATTGCCTCTAGGGCATATTTCCAACAGTTGGGCCATACGGGAATAGAGGAGAGAGGCCGAAAGGAAGGAGGCGCGCAGCCCCCCTCTGGTCCGAATTGGACAAGGGGTGCGGCCCTCTTTTCCTTCCTCCTCTCCCCCTCTTTCCCCCTTCTCCTACTCAGACAAGGAAGGAGGAAGTTAATAATGACAGTGCAACTTATTTGTGGCACTGCCGTTTGGGTCATATCGATGTAAAGCGCATGAAGAAACTCCATAAAGATGGATTTTCGGAATTATTTGGTTATGAATCATTTGATGCTTGCGAACCGTGCCTTTTTGGGCAAGATGACTAAAAACTCCGTTCTTCGGAACAATGGAACGAGCTACTGACTTATTGGAAATAATACATACCGATGTATGCGATCCGATGAGTGTTAAGGCTCGTGGCGTGTATCATTATTTTCTGACTTTCACAAATGATTTGAGCAGATATGGGTATATCTACTTGATGAAACATAAGTCTGAAACATTTGAAAAGTTCAAAGAATTTCAGAGTGAAGTGGAAAATCATTATAACAAGAAAAATAAAGTTTCTACGATCTGATCATGGAGACGAATATTTGAGTTACGAGTTTGGTCTTCAATTAAAACAATGTGGAATAGTTTCACAAAGTCATGCCACCTGGAACACTACAGCATTATGGTGTGTCCGAACGTCGTAACCGCACTTTATTGAATATGGTGCGATCTATGATGTCTCTTATCAGTTTACCACTATCATTTTGGGGTTATGCATTAGAGACAGCTACATTCACGTTAAATAGGGCACCATCTAAATTCGTTGAGACGACACCGTATGAACTATGGTTTAGCAATGAACCTAAGCTGTCGTTTCTTAAAGTTTGGGGTTGCAATGCTTATGTGAAAAAATTTCAGCATGATAAGCTCAAACCCAAATCGGAGAAGTGCGTCTTCATAGAATACCCAAAAGAGACTTTTGGGTACACCTTCTATCACAGATCCGAAGGCAAGATATTCGTTGCTAAAAATGGATCCTTTCTAGAGAAAGAGTTTCTCTCGAAAGAAGTGAGTGGGAGGAAAGTAAGAGCTTGATAAGGTAATTTGTACCTTCTCCCGAATTGGAAAGTAGTTCATCACAGAAATCAGTTCCAGTGATTCCTACACCAATTAGTGAGGAAGCTAATGATGATGATCATGAAACTTCAGATCAAGTTACTACAAAAACCTCGTAGGTCTTCCAAAGTACAGTCCGCACCAGAGTGGTATGGTAATCCTGTTCTGGAAGTCATGTTACTAGATCATGACGAACCTACGAACTATGAGGAAGCGATGATGAGCCCAGATTCCGCGAAATGGTTTGAGGCCATGAAATCTGAGATGGGATCCATGTATGAGAACAAAGTGTGGACTTTGGTGGATTTGCCCGATGATCGGCAAGCCATATTGTATAAATGGATCTTCAAGAGGAAGACAGATGCTGATAGTAGTGTTACTATCTACAAAGCTCGACTTGTCGCAAAAAGGTTTTCGACAAGTTCAAGGTGTTGACTACAATGAGATTTTCTCAACTGTAGCGATGCTTAAGTTTGTCCGAATCATGTTAGCAATTGCCACATTTTATGAAATCTGGCAAAAGGATATCAAAACTGCATTCCTTAATGGATTTATTAAAGAACAGTTGTATATGATGCAACCAGAAGGTTTTGTCAATCCTAAAGGTGCTAACAAAGTGTGCAAGCTCCAGCGATCCATTTATGGACTGGTGCAAGCCTCTCGGAGTTGGAATATACGCTTTGATGAGTTGATCAAAGCATATGGTTTTATACAGACTTTTTGAGAAGCCTGTATTTACAAGAAAGTGAGTGGGAGCTTTGTAGCATTTCTAATATTATATGTGGATGACATATTGTTGATTGGAAATGATATAGAAATTCTGGATAGCATGAAAGGATACTTGAATAAGAGTTTTTCAAAGAAAGACCTTGGTGAAGCTTCTTACACATTGAGCATCAAGATCTATATAGATAAATCAAGACGCTTGATAAGATTTTTCAATGAGTAGATACCTTGATAAATTTTTGAAATAGTTCAAAATGGAACAGTCAAAGAAAGAGTTCTTGCCTGTGTTGCAAAGGTATGAAATTGAGTAAGACTCAAATCCCGACCACAGCAGAAAATAGAAAGAGAATGAAAAGTCATTCCCTATGCCTCAGTCATAGGTTCTATAAAGTATGCTATGCTGTGAACCAGACATATTGTATACCTTGCTCTGAGTTTGGCAAAGGAATACAATTTTGATCTAATAGTAGATCACTGGACAACGGTCAAGAATATCCTTAGTGAGGACTAAGGAGATGTTTCTCGATTATGGAGGTGATAAAAGAGCCCGTCGTAAAGAGTTACATCGGTGCAAGCTTTTACACCAATCCAGATGACTCTAAGTCTCAATCTGGATACATATTGAAAGTGGGAGCAATTAAGCTAGAGTAGCTCCATGCAGAGCATTGAAGACATAGAATATTTGCAAAATACATACAGCTTTGTATGTGACAGACCCGTTGACTAAATTTCTCTCACGAACAAAACATGATCATACCTTTGTACTCTTTGGGTGTTAATCACATAGAGATGTGAGCTAGATTATTAACTCTAGTAAACCCTTTGGGTGTTGGTCACATGACGATGTGAACTATGGGTGTTAATCACATACAGATGTGAATATTGGTGTTAAATCACATGGTGATGTGAACTAGATTATTGACTCTAGTGCAAGTGGGAGACTGAAGGAAATATGCCCTAGAGGCAATAATAAAGTTATTATTTATTTCCTTATATCATGATAAATGTTTATTATTCATGTTAGAATTGTATTAACCGGAAACATAATACATGTGTGAATACATAGACAAACATAGTGTCACTAGTATGCCTCTACTTGACTAGCTCGTTTATCAAAGATGGTTATGTTTCCTAGCCATGGACAAAAGAGTTGTCATATGATTAACGGGATCACATCATTAGAAGAATGATGTGATTGACTTGACCCATTCCGTTAGCTTAGCACTTGATCGTTTAGTATGTTGCTATTGCTTTCTTCATGACTTATACATGTTCCTATGACTATGAGATTATGCAACTCTCGTTTACCGGAGGAACACTTTGTGTGCTACCAAACGTCACAACGTAACTGGGTGATTATAAAGGGCTCTACAGGTGTCTCCGAAGGTAAATGTTGGGTTGACGTATTTCGAGATTAGGATTTGTCACTCTGATTGTCGGAGAGGTATCTCTGGGCCCTCTCGGTAATGCACATCACTATAAGCCTTGCAAGCAATGTAACTAATGAGTTAGTTACGAAATGATGCATTACGTAACGAGTAAAGAGACTTGCCGGTAACAAGATTGAACTAGGTATTGGATACCGACGATCGAATCTCGGGCAAGTAACATACCGATGACAAAGGGAACAACGTATGTTGTTATGCGGTTTGACCGATAAAGATCTTCGTAGAATATGTAGGAGCCAATATGAGCATCCAGGTTCCGCTATTGGTTATTGATCGAGAATAGTTCTAGGTCATGTCTACATAGTTCTCGAACCCGTAGGGTCCGCACGCTTAAGGTTTCGATGACAGTTATATTATGAGTTTATGAGTTTTGATGTACCTAAGGAGTTCGGAGTCCCGGATGAGATCGGGGACATGACGAGGAGTCTCGAAATGGTCGAGACATAAAGATCGATATATTGGACGACTATACTCGGAGTTCGGAAAGGTTCCGAGTGATTCGGGTATTTTTCGGAGTACCGGAGAGTTACGAGAATTCGCCGGGGAGTATGTGGGCCTTGTTGGGCCATACGGGAATAGAGGAGAGAGGCCGAAAGGAAGGAGGCGCGCAGCCCCCCTCTGGTCCGAATTGGACAAGGGGTGCGGCCCCCTCTTCCTTCCTCCTCTCCCCCTCTTTCCCCCTTCTCCTACTCCAACAAGGAAGGAGGAAGTCCTACTCCCGGTGGGAGTAGGACTCCCCTTGGCGCGCCCCTCCTAGGCCGGCCGCCCCCTCCCCCCTTGCTCCTTTATACACGGGGGCAGGGGGGCATCTCTAGGCACAACAATTGATCCCTTGGATCTCTTAGCCGTGTGCGGTGCCCCCCTCCACCATAGTCCACCTCGATAATATCGTAGCGGTGCTTAGGCGAAGCCCTGCGACGGTAGAACATCAAGATCGTCACCACGCCGTCGTGCTGACGGAACTCTCCCTCGACACTCGGCTGGATCGGAGTTCGAGGGACGTCATCGAGCTGAACGTGTGCTAGAACTCGGAGGTGCCGTAGTTTCGGTGCTTGATCGGTTGGGCCGTGAAGACGTACGACTATATCAACCGCGTTGTTCTAACGCTTCCACTTTCGGTCTACGAGGGTACGTGGACACACTCTCTCCTCTCGTTGCTATGCATCACCATGATCTTGCGTGTGCGTAGGATTTTTTTTGAAATTACTACGTTCCCCAATAGCCGGAGCCCGATCAACCTGACCACGAGGGTCTGTTTCCTGCAGGCAAACGAAGAACAGGCAAGAAACTGATATTGCAATCTGGTTATTGTGAATTTAAGAGGAAAACTTTATTGATCAAGTGGGGTTCTGTGACATCTTTGTCTGGTCGTTGAACACAAACAAAGTATGCGAAGTTGCACCTATGGCGAACTTTAATCTAAACAAAACCGAAAGTCTAAACAACGCCCTAAGGACTGTATATATGGAGGAAGAGGGGGGAATTTCGTGACCCTTGGGAGAGGGGGTCCAAAACCAGCCATAAATCTTGGGCTATTTTTCTTTTGCGGGGTAATAGTATAGAACTAGTAATCAACTGCCTCCTTTTCGTAGATCATACTGTCGTCGCTAATACGTACTTCTTTTGGATGAATTCTATGACGGGGGCAGAGACACTAGAAGAGCTTAATATAATGCGATCAGTCTTTTTTTGTTTGTTTGAAAGAAACCCGTCTTTCGACGTGCACTTCTTTTCATGTTCGGCCGAGAGTTGCGCGTCTCGAACACATCTCTTTCTCCGTCAATGCAACTGTGGATTTATGATCCAACCCCAAGTACGTTAGAGACAAATTATTCACTGTGAGCACCCTTGTTTCAGCACAACATCACTGAGAGGTAGTTGTTTGCCATGCAAAAAATTGGATTCATCTGGTGCTGCAAAATGAACTTCTCTGTTGTTTACAACAGAGCATGTACGTAGTGTAAAATCTTCTGGTTGAAAACTTGGCCCATCTTCCATCTCCTGCTGATTGCAGAGAATTTGCAGTAGATGAAGTTCGGAGTTTGGTTCAGAGGCAGGCAGAGGCCAAGTTTTAATCTGCCATTCGTTACTTACAGAGCACTCGGTCACGGCGATGATTGTCTGGGCAATGTGTGGTTAATGGCCATGGAAATGCCAAGTAGAGCGGACGCAAACCGAGGTCATTTTATTATCACCAATGTGCACTCTCGTTATTGCTTTATGCTTACCCATATATGTTGTGAGTTGGTGCCAGTTGTTTGTTCATCATTTTGGTTATCTCTTATAATGAGCTGCTATGGCATTGTATTTGCTAGTAGTTGACACTCTGACATGCTTCCTCTGTGCAGATCACAGATCGTGAACGCGCAACTGCAATGGCTCCGGTATCCCTATTTGACATTATCTATGGAAACTAACATGACATGTTTGAAGTACTAATTCTTGTTTTTATTTCTTAGATTTGTGGGAGCAAAGAGTTCTTGGATGATCTGACAATCAAAGTCTCTCGCTCAGTTGTACTTGTTCTGTCATTCGAACTCCGTGGGACTTGCCATCAATTTATGGGTATACCACCGATGGAAGGAGAAGAGCGAGATCGTTATATTCAACAAAACATGCGAACTACCCATTATAAATCTTGCACTGGCTTTATCATTGGAGTTAGTAAAAGAGTTATCTTTATAGCTGTCCATCATTCGCAAATCAACACAGCTGCTTTTGATACTTTCAGTGTTCGTTTCCATGATAATAATGAGAAGGCTGCTAAAATCTTTATCAAAAAAACAAAGTCAGTCACGATATTGTCAGTAGAACAGCCTGATCACCCTTATCATCCAGTGCTCCGCAGTAGAAAGAGGATTGGCAGGGACGATGTCCTCATTCTATCAAATGTGCACTTGGGTTGCTTGAATTCAGACCAAAGTTCTGTTATGTAAGTTTTCCCACTCTTACAATTTTTCATGCAGCTTAATAACCATATTTGGTGCTGTTGACTAATTGTACGCTGACCTATTGTAGTAACCCAAGAACTGAAGCTATTGCCAATCCTGCTGATTCCGACAGCATCGTGCCGAGAAGTGGGAAGTGGTTTACTTTTGGTTGTACAACCAAATTTGAAGAGCTACTGGGAGCACCCGTATTTGACTTCAGTGGTCTGTTTGTTGGTTCAGTAGACACCAGTCATCCAAGAATATGGAGTGATGAATGTTATTCTGATCTGATTTATGCACGTCATGCCCGGTATTTTTTCAGGAAGGCAAGGAGGAAAATAGAGGTACATTGATATTTACTTAGAATGGCATAAAAAATAAATGGTTTCCTGTAACTCTAGTTACACTTGTGTCAATATAGAAGAAATTGATGAAAGAGCGAAAAAAGAAGAAGATGGGAGGTTAGAAGAAGCAAGAAGAGAGGTCATGAGCAGGTCAGACTTCTGATTTTCTGCATACTTCTGATTTTGCTGCTGCTATTCTTGCTTCTATCAAATTGGTTGTAGGTGCTTTAGAGTTTAAACACGTCATTCAATTGATAATTAATCTGCTTTAAACAGTTGCATTGTTAGTACAAATGAATTTTGAAAACGACTGAGGTTGTTAATTTGGCAACTCAGTTTCTCAATCATTTCTGACTTTGTGGATGTGTGTATTCGATTGCCTTTCTTGCAATTGAACCTTGTACACGTAGTTTGGATTTTGTTCAAGTGGTGTCAGTGTAAGAGCACACAAGCTATCATACCTTCTCTTGTGCAACTCCAGTTAAATGCACCTGTTACATACTACAACCTGTATTTTTGTTTATAATATTCTTTGTTTCATTTTTTGGTTTGAATTCCATGAAAGTTCCTATACTGTATGGGAGTAACACAAAAATTAAGAAACTTAATTTTGGTTGCACTTGATACTCAGAGTGCTCTTTTCAGACACAGTGTCTGTGATTGTGATTTCTGTGAGAAATCTTGGTATATATGATATGTAACATTAACTTTGCGCTTTGATTCCTTAGCTTCTTTCGTTCATTGTGCCTTACTCCTTTGAACTGGTAATAAAATGTTTACAGTTAGAATGCAACAATTCTTCTTCACACGTGGTCCTGGATTAATCATTTAACTGTATGAGATTGATAAGTAGTGCAGCGTGCTATCGTTTGCACAATCCACTGAAATCCTAATCCCTGCATGGAGATCACAAGCTATGGTTGCCTATATAAGTACGACAGCAACTCTAGATTTCTATCACTAGAAAGAATCAGTTTGTATGGTGCTGCATGTCCATTTTTCCATCACTAGGAAAAATAAATATGAGTTGAGCTAGTCTAATCACACTATATCTCCATTTGATTTTTATCGAGTTACTTGTAACAGTTTAGCCAATTGTAAGTGGAATTTTACTAGAATCACACCTTCCGTTTTTCTTTTGACGCAAAACCTTGGATATTTTCAGTAAGAATTGACAGTGTCAAGAACTCAAGGTTAGTAATGCCGTAGATGGTTTGGTTACTACTCAATCTGTATTCTTATCTTTCTCCTACTTGTTTGGTCACTGAGAACAGTTCTGCATGTAATTCTTATGATTCAGGGTGCCGACTCCTATGGTCTAATTGCAATTTTGTACATGAAGTGTCATGCCTTCTTCACCAACTCGCAGTGCCTACAAAGCTCCAATTCAACTTTATTTTGAATGTCACAATGCATAGATGCAGTCTTTACCAAGTTCACTGAACATTGCTTTCATGGGTGGACCGATCATAAGCAGCCTGCTATATTTGTCTCATGTATCTGAAAAGGATAGTTCCATCTCAGCCAAACTATGGATCAGTCTTCGTTGTGCTAAATGAGGGTATAAGCTCAGTTTTACTCATTTGGGTTCAGTGGTTATCTCGTTTGACTGATAAATCTTGGTTTTACTAGGTTGATTTGTGTGTTACTTGATGGTTATATTTCTTGAAGTCATCAGGCGAATAATTTTATTTTAATCATTAGAGCGTTAGTTGAACAATATCAGGTTACACGTTGTCACCAGGTTGACTGCTAAGTTGTGCAAGAGTTACACTGCGTGTCTACGTGGTGACTTGCTAGTACATGAGTTACCGTAAAGTGGGGATGAGGCTTCAAAATACATCTCTTGAGTGGCCAATACAGAGTAGTTTGAGTGGAACTTCTGTCACTCTAATCCCTGTTGGGCTCAAACCCTTTCTGTCACTAGTAAGCATGCATGTGCAACGCATGTCCTGCCAATTTGATCCATTTTTCGAATTCCACCTCTATTAATTTTGTTATCTTTTCTGTAGTTTTTGTTCTTCTACACCTTTCTTAATTCAAAAATATTATCAACGAATTTGTAATTGAAGTTTCAAAAACGCTAGTATAATTAAGAAAATGTACTTTGTAATGTATCTAAGTATTTATGACAAAGTCAAGTAATTTAAATTCACAGCTTCATTCTCTTTGAGCTGCTGTTGGTCGCTCTTCAAACCTATGAATACCAATGAGCTACGTATACATAGTTTACACCTTTTTCTCTCTCTATAAATCCCATTGATGGAACAATGTAATAGAAAACACATTGGTCCTTTTGGTTAAATCAATGTGTCTAGAAGCATGTATATGCCAGCGGGTTAAAATGTACATTACCATAACCATATCAACGTAAGTAACATGAGTACAAAAACAATATAAGCTTAAATGAACTCGTACATAATGAAAAGGCAAGGGGATATGCCATGTCCAGTTGTCCACAAGGATCAACATGCTCATTGGAAGAAAAAAAGAAACTCACTCCGCCCTTTTGCAAAAAAAGTCATGCCACCTGAGATACAACACCGTTAATATTTCCTCCTCAAGCATATGGGTGGCCTGCCTAGACAATTCATCAAGATTGGTACTGCTTTGCCACTAACCTTGGGGCAATATCTGGGGAGTATGGTATTATTGAACACCATGGGGCATGGATCTCCAATACTCTGTGATAGATGTGATCTATCTTGTGCCTCATTTGAATGAAAGGAATATAAAAACTGCCAATAAAAATCTGTAGGAGTGAAATTCAGCACAACCAAAAAGTGTTAATCACTCACACAATTAAGCAATACTGAAAACTTTTACTTGGATTGGGGTTCTCTATTAGCTGTAAACCTTAATATTAGATAAGATCCCTACATTACAAACAAGGGGAGATCATGCTATTGACAATTGATCCCAAAGACGTGCCATTGAGACAGCTATTGACATATACTTGGTGAAAAGAACTCTGCTGTCATATGTAAATTTACCTGTCCTCCCAGTCTACCTTGGTAATTTGCTTCATATTATTTCTGCATACATGAGAACCATGTAGTATTACAAATAGCTAAAAAGGGTTTATCATGGTAAATCGAATATTGACCATCTGAGATATTAGCCCACAAAAAAAATTGATTATCAAGTTACGAGGAACATATGAGTAACCATATGACATCAAGATGCTAAAGAGGCACATAGTAGCTACAAAACTGGAATTTACCATAAACAGAGGTCTCTGCAACCTGACATCTAATATTTCAGAAATGTAGGCAAACAAAGAGACAACCTCTATAGAGACCACTGGCTAACTATTCCAACCAACAGAATCATGCTTTTCCTACACCTGTTTATATCAAATGGCCTCTAAAGTGTGCAAGAATATTATCCCAAGAGCTATAATATTACTGGCATGCTAAATAAAAGGCAGTGCTCTTGCCGTTTCCTTAAAAAAGTTTATTTTACACATATAGGCCAAATTGTTTATTATGTATGTTGGCGTTGCTGCATGGATCGAAGCATGTCTATCTTCTAATTTACTTGCAATATTTAAAATTTAAATTTACACAAAGAGGTTAGAACATCATTCCTGTGGGACATGAGGTGTTGCAGAAAAGCATCTAGAGATATCCAGGCACAAGGATTCACAACAGTGATTATATGAGGAGTAAAAAAGCATTTAGGCTACATCTAGAGCTATCTATGTATGTCCAAATTTTCATCCAGCAACGGTAAGTACAAAGATACACAGAATATGAATCGATTGTACTCCCTCCGTCGCATAATATAAGATCTTATTACATCCAATTTGTGAGCAAAATGAATGTAATAAGATGTTATATGATGGGACGGAGGGAGTACTTTCATTTGAACGCTGATGATAACTGTCAAATACTTGAAAAGAAATTTGGAATAGAGGGAACCCTTTCAGTCAAGTCCAGAATTTCGCAAAAGCTGAACAATGTTCACAAATGTACATTAGTTCTGGATCACCCTTCACTGGAGCCTGCTCCTTGACTGGTTTATGTGCACATAGCCACCCAATGCAACGCACAGAATGACAGAATAGACAGCTTCCTTAAATCAGAGAGAGAGAGAGAGAGAGAGAGAGAGAGTGAGTGATCCAGAATGCGTCCCAATAAAAAGATCTACTTAAAGAAGAAAATATAGGTACTCCCTCCATAAAGAAATATAAGTGTTTACACTACTTTTAGTGATCTAAACGCTCTTATATTCTTTATAGGGAGGGAGTACAATTTACACTCTTCGTAGATCCCTGTTTCCTCATGATGGCATATAGATTTCTTCCAAAGGGGAATCTGTCAGACATTTGCTTAGAAGCTGAAATCAGTATGCACTTCCATTTAATTCTAAAAGAACCGGTAGTAATAAGCTTTAATTGTGTGGTGGCATCTAGGCTGAGCGTATAAAATAATACAAAATACCTTTTGGACACTGTCAATTCAAAGTGCTGAACAACAAAGTGAGTAGAAATTTGTGGAATTGATGGTAATATATTCAATGAAAGTACAGTTTCAATACCTTTCTAGTTGCAGACAAAAATACACTTGAGTGATGATCCAGGAGTAGGGGCACCGTAGCTAGCAGTGCCACTCACTGTCAGTTTCAGGAGTTCTTATTTTCTTGGATGATATCCATCAACTTAAAAAATACAATACTTGAATGTGAGTGTATTGTTCTGAAGCCTTTCAGAGAAAGGTCATGACATACAACCAATTTACCCTAGTCCTTGAAGATGTTTCACCAGATGAAACTCGATTCCTTACATCATTTACTTCGGATTTTGAAACAAATCTGGCTCTACTATAGGAAATCACTTCCTCTGCCAAAATTGACAAAAAAAAATGCTCAAACATGGTTCAATTTGACAAACAAAACCTGAAGTAGTACAACTTCCGCCATCACTGTGCGCTCCACCGAGCTGAGTGTGGCACGCATAGTGCACTCCTTTGAGGTGAGCACGATTGGCGCGGTTCGCTCCCCAGAGCTAAGCTTGGCTACCACAGTTCGCTCCCTGAGCTGAACTCGGCTACCACAATTCGCTCTCTTGAGTTGAGCCACATCATAGAAGTTAAAACAAGAAGATATTCTGACGTGCTCGTTCTTCCATAGAGTTTAGCAACAACATCCCAAATTCCACACACCAAACAAGAATAGTAAACGATTAGCTAAAATGTATTTTTGGTAATCACCATGTTAAAAGCATGCCAGAAAATCATGGTGATCTAAAAATGAAAATAAGCATGCCACATATAGCAGAAACGGTTGGAGTCATAGATTCTATGCAATCAATCATCATACAAGTTACTGTACCGAATGGTGCCGCCAAGGCGCCAACTATCTGAACTTAATCACTAAAGCTACATAGTCAATTTGGAATGGATCACATGGGAATTTGAGCATTGTTCAGTGTGACATATATCAATATACCAGCACTAATACATAGATATTGATGACGAAAAAACTGAACTGTGGAAACATCATATAGTTTCCCATGTTACAGCTAGTGTGGGTAACTAAGCACTGCCGGTATATGATCGTGATCCAGCATACCACGTTAGTGGAAGCTGAATTAATCTTCCTCAATAGTACTTCTCTTGTGAACATAGCTTCTTCAAATAGAAGAAAAATGGTATACTTACCAGTCTATGGGTCCTGGCTTGACTGTCTTGCTGATGTCTATGAAATAAAAAAGAACCTAAAGTAAAAACCCAGAAAGTTGGAAGGAGGTATAAATTTAGATAGGAATGATTCCATAATGGCACTGGCAATTGAAAGCAGCGCACCTAGAGTTGGTCAGATTTCAAAGAGCGCCTTCCCTGGCGACTACCATCAGGCATGCAAACTACAACTATGACGGCTCCTTCAGCATTTGGCAGTGCCTCCATTGGTAATGATGCTCGCTTGGCTGCAAGCATGGACTGACCAGGAGGCTGCATTCACATCAACATAACTCAGAAGACAAACAATAATCGGTAGGAACCTAAAGAAAACCCAGGCAAGAATACCTCAGACTATTCATTTAGTCATTTCTAATTTATTTCTGCACTAAACTAATCATATCTGGACCAGAAAACAAATTAATTTATCCAAGATTGTGCTGGACGGGATTGCTATATGCCTATATCCATTGACAGATTTTGGATTTAGGGCTGGTGCTTTCTATTGGAGGAAGGCAGACATAAGGTTGAGCATCAATTTATGCCAACGATGTGTATACAACATGGATAAATTAATCTTTACTAAGCACAGTCAAGAAAAAAAGATGCCAACTACAGGTAATATATACCAAGAAAGCTATGGGCATTTTATACCTATGAAAAACTTTTGTGCATTGGCAAAAATTAACATAAGAAATCGTGGAAAAATTATAGGTTATTGGCATAGCAACGGAATTCCAACAATGTGTATGTAGCGCTGGAATTTGATCTCTAATTGGCAAGCACAAGGACTGAAAATATATAAATGAAGATAAATGCATCGGTTAGACTGCGGAGAACACTAACGTTCTACCTGGGAAAAAATGGCAGATGCAGCACACGCAAGATGACCCGGCCGTGGAGGGGGTTGATGTTCGGGTTTGGCCTCGGAGGCATCGCGTAAGGAGTCGGCAGCGGCGCTGGCCGCGCGGGCGATGACCCGAGCGGGTAGACCATGAGGGCGCTGTGAGGGGACGGCGCGGGCTGTGCGGCAGGGGCACATCGAGTCAGCAAGACGGAAGGGGCGGCGCGAGCTGTGCGGCAGGGGCACATCGAGTCAGCAAGACGGAAGGGGCGGCGCGGGCTATGCGGCAGGGGCACATCGAGTCAGCGAGACAGAAGGGGCAGCGCGGGCTGTGCGGCAGGGGCACATTGAGTCAGCGAGACGGAAGGGGCGGCCGGAGCGCGGCGGAACGACACTATTGGGCGGTTAGTGCGTCGGTGCGTGTGGTGGAGGGCCGATGGTGGCCACCTGAGGAGGCATGGAGCGGAGGATGGGGATGATTGAAAATCTAACCGGACTGACTCTCCATAGGAGGAGAAACACGTGGTCGGGGTGGTACAGGTCGCGGTGGTGGTCGTCCGGCGCGTCGAGGCGGAGGTCCGCCGGTGCGTCGGGAAACAGGTGGTCGGGCCGAGGTCGTCCGGTGTGTAGAGGCGGACGTCCGCCTGTCCGCTTGCACGTCAAGTCGTCGAGGGGGAAACATGAGAGAGCCGGCATGCGAGGCGTGGGGCGGCAAACTGCCGAGGCTGCGTGTTCGGTAGAGGATTTGCGGGAGGCAGCGGTTTTGTTTTTTCTTGTGGAATACTACTAAGGAAGGAGAGGTTAGTGGCTAATGGCATGGTGGGTAATTAAAGCATAAAACATGTTTAGTAGGTTGGACAGATGTAGACCATTAGATCGCAGGATTTGATGGATGAGATGAATTGGTTCTCCGCCCTTTCGTGCTTTTATAGGGGTAGTAGATTTAATCCCCTGCATAACAATTGGGAACCAAACTCCCTAAGCGCGCGTATACTCAAGGCAGTTTACTACCCTGATTGTAATATTCTGGAAGCCGAGTAGGGAGTAATCCGTCTCAAGTCTGGCGCTCTATACATGAAGGCCGTGACACTCTCAAACTGGGCATCATCAAGAGCATCGGGACAGGGAGTGAGACGAACATCTGGCATGAAAATTGGATACCGCGAGACCACAAATTGAGGCCAGTCTGTCCCAAAATTTCAAACCCACCGCAGCTAGTATCAGAGTTGATTGATCACAGTAATGCTTGCTGGAGCGTTGCTGTGCTGGATGAGCATTTTTATGCAATTTACAAGGAGACGATCCTGAATATCCCGCTAAGTACCCGAACCCAAGCTGACTTCTGGGCCTGGCACTACGATAGAAGGGGCGTGTTTTCAGTTCGGTCTGCATACCAACTAGTGGCTTCAACAAAACAGCAGAGAACGGACTGGTTGGAACATGTTCCAGGGCACTCTCATTGCGAGGCAGACAAGAGATCATGGGGTAAACTCTGAATTTGAGCATCCCGTCCAAGATCAAAGTTTTTGCTTGGCGTCTAGCCAAGACTTCTATTCCAACTGGAGATGTCCGGAACCATAGAAATATGACAGATACGCCGGCTTGTTCTTTATGCAATGCGGCGATTGATACCTGGAGGCATTTGTTATTTGATTGCCACATGTCCCGATGAGGGTGGGCACTCGCCGAGGAGGAGCTGACAGAGGTTGCTATTTCAAACCGAACGGAGGATGCTAGATTATGGGTATTTTGGCTGCTTGATACCCTACCGGAGGAGGTGGTTCAAATTTTGGTTATGATGTGGTCCATATGGTGGGCGCGGCGACGTGCTATTCATGATGATCTTGACTTGATGGCTGAGAACAAGCTTCGTCCAACCAAGGTCCAACATGTGATGCCGAAGAAATTGCATGTAACAGCTGATAATGCAGCGACCAAAGCAACCAGACCGGTATGGATTCCCCCAACAGACTTCAACGTGAAAATCAATGTAGATGGCGGTGTGTCATGTGGTAGGAGAGGCGCTGCAGCGATCATTTGCCGAGATAAGGCAGGAGCTTTCTTGGGATCTTCAGCCAGAGTTTTCGAAGGCCTTACGGACCCGCCCTCGTTAGAGGCGCAAGCATGCAATGAAGCACTTGCCTTGGCTACAGACCTCAACTTGAATGATGTATGTGTGACATCGGACTGTGCTGAAGTGATCTCCAAGATCGGGACTGAAGCTCCTTGCCACTACACATCGATATTGCGTGAGATTAGTTATCGCTCTACTCATTTTCAAGACATTCGTTTTGTTCATGAGAGTAGGAAGTATAATTCGGAAGCACATTCACTTGCGAAAGCTGCAGTTTCTTTGTCTAACGGGCGCCATTTGTGGCTTGTAACTAGGCCCGATATCATTTGTATCCCTATGAACATCCAAATTTAATTAAGTTTACAAATGCTCAAAAAAAAAACAATTGGCTGTTCTTTAGCCTCGACGCGTAGCAGTTAAGATGATTCAAGCTTGCGACATTGGTATATTGCTTCACTCGTTGGTCAAGGAGACCAAGTACCTTATGAGTCTTTGTAGAACTAGTATTACTTATATTAGTCATTCTCAGAATAAAGCTAGTAAGAGCATTTATAGCTGGGCGCTCCAAACCGGCCTCAAATGCTCGGGCCGCCTGCCCGGTGACTGGTAGTCATGATTTTTTGACCCTGACGGACGCCTCAAACGCCCCAGCTTCCCCGTCGGTGCAGCTCGGACGCCGGTGCTGGCCCCTCCTGGCCTGGGCATAGCTTCGACAGGCGGCCTGCGCAATCCGCGCCTCCCCTACATTGTCCCCTAGCCTTGCCGGCTGCTGCTCCCCCACGTGGGCAGCGGTGGGTGTTTGTGCCCGCCATGCCGGCCCGGACGCGCACGCCGGAATCAGAGGCGCGCCGCCCCCCTTGAGCGGCAGCGAGAAAGGGAGAGGAGGGAGGTGGAGCAGTCTGTGCGTCGCTGCCGCAGGATGCAGGCGGAGGCCGGCGAGGACGCGTGGCTCCTCGAATGGGTCTACCGTCGGTCACTTACGACCGCAGAGACAGACGCGCGGCGGCTCCGCCAGAAGAACGCCAACGCGCTCCGGATTGCCATTGAGCAGTCCGAGCGTGAGGCAACGGAGGCAACTTGGCTCGTGAAGCTCAAGCGGCAGCATGACAGGGAGGTCTGACGGCTAAAAGGGCTCGTCATCCTTTTCGACGACGGAGGCTGCTCGTCCGATGACTCAGACGATCCGCCACCAGCCGTCGATGCCTACAACTGCGCCGGCGATCGGAAGTGCAAAGGGCCGGCGAGTAAGTGGTGAATCTCCGCCGTCTCCGTCTTCAATTTATAGTTTTTAGTAATGTAGTTTAAATTTGTTTGTCATTTATGTGAATTATGCAAACTTTGGTGATTTTTTGGACATCCCTCGGTGATCTTCTGGTGATCGGAATGTGCATTTCCCCGTTCGGTTCTATGTTTGTGTGATGATCTATGTTCTTTTTATCTACGTTGCATGCTAGTATGGATACGAGGGACCGGATATGAGATATAAGGATGTGAACGATAGAATTTAAGTGCCCGGTCAGTGCCCGCGGACGCGCCCGGGCACGCCGCGTGCGTTTGAGGGCCCGGATTTGCAGGTCACGGCTGTAGATGCTCCAACTCCCTTTGTATCTTTATTTAGTACAAAGAAGATAACTCTTGTTTCAGCAGATTAAAATCGTAACTACATCAAAACATCCATCCTACAAACAATTTCTCTGTGAAGTTGGATAAGAAGAAAGGAGTTTTAATTACTTACCATCAAATCTTTCAAGCCCCATAGATTCGAATGTCAAAGTCACACACAGACATTTATCATCGGCATACAGAAGAAAAAATGTTGGAAGTATTATTGGCCACCATCAATTAACTACTCCCTCCATCTCATAATATAAGAGTGTTTTTTATACTAGTGTAGTGTTAAAAACGCTCTTATATTATAGGACGGAGGGAGTAACACAGAATGATAACCAGTACCTTTTGAAAAGCTAAAATGGAGTACAATATTAAAACTCTAGAGCAAGTAAAGGAACCGATGAAGCACAATTATAAAAGCAAGGTGAATTGAGATATGGAAAGTAATAGAGGTTTGTAATTCTCGAACTTGATGATCTACCATAACACGTACTCCCTCTATCTCTTAATATAAGATGTTTTTTTGACTTACCCCTGCAAATGATCCATGACAGTATGGCCAAGTGCATCACTCTACATAAGCCTAAGTTGTCAACCGAGGGAATACTATCAATCATCATAGCTAACTGCTCACTGTCTGTTATTAGTACATCCATATAACTGGTCATTTCTCCCACTGTAACACCAAAAGATTAACTCTTTTGAATCTCCGGACCTAAAACAACACAACAGAAGTTGGTAAGAGAAATGGAAGAGTCGTTATAAAATGGCTTAAATAGAAGATAAAGAAAAAACACCATCAAGAAACTTTTGTAGTGTGATAGATTCCTCAACGTGTTAACCATCTTACTTTGGACGTTTCAGCTAAGTCATTGAAATTAGGGGCTTCTCCTGCTAATTAATTAAAAATTCCTTTTACAAATCTCCTGTTCAGATCATTAGCTACACATGCCAATCTTGTGTCCTGACCATTGTAAAGCAGCATCTTGAGATGAGTAACAGAAAATAAGATGGAGCACGGAGCAGGAACAAGTTTACCTCCTCGTATACTGAACACAATTGTTTGTGCAAACCCTTCAGTTTAGCCTCCTGCATAGCAAGATGAGCCATACTCCATGCAAATCATGCATCCTGATTGCAGAACATTATTTTAAGATGTGAACAATAAAACGTAGATGCACGTGCTCCTTGCAAAAGCAAAATATTCAAGCAGCTATTAGAGAAAATATGCATACATTTGAATGGCTTAAGAAAGCATTGGCATTTTATTTAGACTCAGCCCCCTTCCCCCGCATCGCCTAACCTAGGCGACACGGGGGGCGATCTGCCGCCACTGGCCCAAAGGCCTCCTCCCTCGCCCTCTCTCCCCTGCCACCGTCGGAGGCCACGCCCGTAGCCTGGCCAGTGATGGCGGCGACGGGGCTTCCCCCTCGCGTGGTGGCTATGTTTTCCCCTGGCGGTGGCGGCGCACGGAACTGCGGGGCACCGGCGGCGTGGAGCGGCGGGTTCCCGGCGGCGAGTGTGACAGCGGCGTCAGCGCAGGCGCGATACCGCGGCAGAGGAGCCCCTATGGCGGCGGCCCAGATTGCGGATCTCGCTGTACCCAGATGGGTTTTGGCGGGCCGACGGACCTGGTGAGCTTCTACAGGCGGGCGTGGTGGGCCTGACGACGCCGGCCTAGGCACCATGGTGGTGCCATGGCCGGTTAGGCGGCGGCGGCTTGGATTCTCCATCCAGTCCTCGGCAGCGACGGCGGCGGTTCGTGTACAAGTTGCCTGATGGAGGTCCTCTATTCAGATCCGGGTGAAAACCTGGCCAAGGCCGGCGGTGACGGCACTGTTTTGCGGCGTTTCCTTCTTGAAGGTATCGCCAAGGAGAATTTCAAGACAACTATCTGCTACCTCCGGGGGAAACCCTAGATCAGTAGATTGGATGACGATGGCGCTCTTGTGTCGCCTCCCCCTTGGGGGCGTCATTTTTGAAGGTGTACACGGACTCAAGGGAACGGTGGTTGGTTTCTTGGGTGACCGGTGCTTCATCTTAAACATTGATGGCGGCCGATCTTGGCAGCGTGGTGTAGTGGAGACTTGGCGTCCGATGCTTGGAGATGGACTCGCGCAGGAGGAGGACGTTGTATGGCGTCATGGTGGCGTCGATGGCAGAGTGGCCTGACAAGGTAGAAGCCTCAATATCTGCTCTGAAGACGAACCTGTGGAATGATGGCGGCGACGACACATGTGAGTGCGTCAGACCGGTTTGTGCCCCAGACCCGGTATGTGGCTCGGCTGGGGCTTCCGGCTTTTGATGATAGACTTAGGTGAGTGGTCTGGGTATTTGGCCCAGCTAGCACCCCTTCATCATATGGATAGGAGTAGTGGCATATGTTGCCAAGATGGCGGTTCCAGACATATTGTTGTAATACTATGTAAGGTCTTCGAGAATAATCAATAAAGTGGTCGTATGCATCTCCCAGATGCAGAGGCCGGAGGTCATCCTCCTTTTCTAAAAAAAACTGTTATTTGATTCAGGGTGATAAGAAAAGGGAAAAGCACACGAGCTGCTAGGTTCTGAACAAGAATAAAAGGCATCATACTTCTTGTTGCTGTCGTCGGACAGTTGTTGGCTTGCTGCCTCCGGCTTGTAGTGGATAATCGTTGGGAAGATTGGCTACATCTAGTTAGGAGACTGATGAATGTCCAACTTTCACAACAACCCGATAAATTATGCTGGAATCTCACTAGGTCGGGTGAATTTACAGTTAAATCAATGTATGTTGATGTCATCAATTCGAGCTCGATTCCTAGCTCCAAGCATGTGTGGGATGTCAAAGTTCCTTTGAAGATCAAAGTGTTTATGTGGTTTCTACACAAACAAGTCATTTTAACCAAGGACAATTTGACAAAGCGTAATTGGACAGGGCCTACTAGGTGTAGTTTCTATGATCGGGGTGAAACAATTAAACATCTTTTTTTTGATTGCCCACTAGCTAGAATTTTATGGAGGACTATCCATATTGCTTTCAATATTCCTCCACCGAATTCGGTCAACATATTATTTGGAACATGGCTAAACAGGGTAGAGCCCGGGTTAGCAAGACATATTAGTGTGGGGGTGTGCGCCTTAGTGTGGGCGCTTTGGAATTGCAGGAATGATCTGGTCTTTAACAGAACAACAAGTATTCATTTTTTGCAGGTTATCTTCAGAGCTACGACGCTGATCCGTTCCTGGTCGCTACTCACTCCGACGGAGGCCAGGGAGCGTTTGGTTACTGGATCTACCCGATGAGAGACGGTAGCTCGGGATATCTTCAACCGGTTTGGATGGCGGTCATGTAATAGGATAGGCAATTAGTTTACCTGTCTATTTTCGAGCCAACCGGTTGTGGTTTATCTATTTTGGCTAGTTTGTGTATCTAGCCTTTTGGTTCTGTGTGAGCCTTTATCTCTTTTTTCTGTTATTGCGAAGACTTTGAGACATTGTTGAACCTTTTTTATTAATAAGATGGCCGTATGCATCATGCTGATGCAGAGGCCGGGATCACCCCTTTTCGAAAAAAAGAAAAAAAAAGCTGCTTGGTACTACCTCTTGCGTATCCGAGCCTCAAGCAGGTCACATGATTGTAGTACAGCGTAGAACTAAAAATAGATAGCTCAACTTAAACGAAAGCCACAAATCAAGATCTCTCTCCCTTTAACAGTAAATCATACGTATTTCATTTTTGTCAGCCCAACAATAAACTGTACATCACATACTTTTGGACCAGGCTTTTTTTACTATTGTCTATCACAAATGAAAAAACAATACCACATACTTGCATTGCTTAAAAATAGGACCTTGATAAGTGCCCCACATGTGGCACAAAACAATTCCGCCTTGACGTTTTTTATGGCAACTTTAGTTACTCGGGATGGTAATTTTAATTATGAAGCATGACAACTTTCTGTTTAGATGGCAAGTTTCAGCTTTTTTGGGTTTTCATTTTTTTCGGATGGCAATTTAGTTTTAAACACGGCAGGACAGTGTTACTTCGTGCCACATGTGTGGCACTTATCATTTGGGTAAAAATATATGTGGGCTTCAATAATAGTATAACTACACATATTTGTCATACTCATAAGAAATTAGTGCATCAAGTAAAAGAGGAGATGCACTTGTATAGTGCCAAGAACAAAGCACTTATTGTTGCCGAGCCTTCTTAATCAGACATGTCTCATACTTCATAAGGGCATCTCCAACGCCGACCAGCAAATCTCCTCTTGCATCCGTCCGCGGCGCCGGGGGGGGGGGGGGGGGGGGAGGGAGGGGTGAGGGGGGTGGGTGGGGTAGGACCAGTCCATGGACTCGAATGTGGGAGGCCGCCATCCAACCATGTCCGCATACATCCGAGCTCCCTCATTTTTTAAGGTCCGCATGATCAAATAGCCGCATACGTAGTGCAGATGTTCAAATAGCCGTATGCAACACTAGTTTAAATTTTTAAAAGTTCAAATGTTGTATCCCAACATTGTTGTCCCCTTCAACTGCCCACTGATTCTCAATCATTTCTTCCTTCAGCTGCTCGTGAGTTGGTCGATGCTGAATTTTTTGATGCATTCGAATAAACTCTTTAAATGTTGGCCGGATTCTGGTCTCAAGTTGGATAGGATCATCCATGTTCTCAAATTCTAAAGTTGCGGCAGCATCGTCACCCTCATGCTTGACGATCATGTTGTGCATGATCACACAACATGTCATCACCTCCCATAAGGTCTTCGGATCGTATTGTTTAGCAGGTCCACGAACAACTGCAAAACGGGCCCGCAGAACTCCAAATGTCCTCTCGACATCCTTTCTAGCTGCTTCTTGTCTTTGGGCAAAGTGAGCCTTTTTCTGACCAACTGGGTTAGAGATGGTGCTGACAAAGGTAGCCCATGGAGGATAGATACCGTTACTAGATAGTAGCCCATGTTGTACTCATGTCCATTGATAGTATAGTGGCAAGGAAGAGATTTTCCTTTAGTCAGCCTCGCAAACAACGGTGATCGTTGCAACACATTGATGTCGTTGTGAGACCCAGGCATATGCCAAAGAAAGCGTGTGAAATCCAAAGATCATGTGATGCAACTGCTTCAACAATGATGGTGGGCTTCTTAACATGACCCTGATATTGCCTTTGTAAAGCCTTCGGGTAGTTCTTCCATTTCCAATGCATGCAGTCAAGAGAACCAAGCAAACCAGTCCAACCTCTTACTTCTGAGATTGCCAAGAGCCTCTCGATGTCTACCACTGTTGGTTCTCTCCGGTACTGAGGTCCGAACACGTCGACCACGACAGTTGAGAAGCTAACCATGTCATTTCCGCATGTGCTCTCAGACATCCATAGGTACTCGTCCCATGAATCAGCGACTATGCAAGCACCCATAGTGCCGCCGTGCACTTCTGGTAAGCAGAGAAGCCAATCATTCCCACGACGCCCTTCTTCAAGACGAAGTAGTCATCATAAGACTAGACGCCATGGTACAGACGATCGAAGACAGTCTTGCGCATTTGAAAACGCCGAAGAAACTGGCCAGCAAAGAGTGCATCCGAAGCAAAGTAGTCGGCCATCAGTGTCAAATCACTACTTGGGAAAAGCCTATACACAGGATCTTACAAGCGGCGAGTTTTGAAAAAGGCGCTGCTGCAAGTTATCAGTAGCGCGTTCCACCACAACGCGCCACTGAAATAAAAGTAGCAGTAGCGCGCCTCCAATAAGCCACGCTACTGCTACTATTCCCATGACCCCGTCGTGAAGCTAGTTATAGCAGCAGCGCGTTAATTAGAAGGACGCTACTGCTAGGTAGTTTAGCAGTAGCGCATTTACCTGTACCGCGCTACTGCTAAAACTAGCTACCTCCCACCACCCACGCTCTCCTCTATCCTATCCACACACTCACACTCACACTCACTCGACCTCCCCCTCAACCCCCCGCGCCGGTCCTTCCCCGCCGGCCGCCGTCGCCTACCACTCCTCCCTCTGCGCCACCGTCACCTCCTCCTCCTTGCTGGACTCGGTACCGTCCTCCTCCTCCGTCCTCCCTCGACTCGCCGCGCCGGCCGGCCCCTCCTTGCTCCGCCCTTCCTCCTCCGTCCTACTCTCTCCTCCCTCCTCCAGTGGCCCCTCCTTATCCCTCCTCCCTCCTCCATCCACAACCCCTCCTCCCTACTACATTTTGATTTAGTAGGCTAGTTCATATGCAACATTTTAATTTAGTTCATATGATTTAGTTGATTTAGTAGGCTAGTTGATTTAGTTCCTTTAGAACATTTTTATTTTGTTGATTTAGTAGGCAAGTTGATCTAGTAGGCTAGTTGATTTAGTTGATTTAGAACATTTTGATTTTGTTGATTTAGTAGGCAAGTTGACCTAGTAGGCTAGTTGATTTAGTTGATTTAGAACATTTTGATTTTGTTGATTTAGTAGGCAAGTTGATCTAGTAGGCTAGTTGATTTAGTTGATTTATAGAACATTTTGATTTAGTTGATTTAGTAGACAAGTTGATTTAATAGGCTAGTTGATTTAGTTGATTTATAAAACATTTTGATTTAGTTGATTTAGTATGCTAGTTGATAGCTCTGAAGATAGCTCTGAAGATTTGGCACTCTGCATATTGCTTTAGGAAAATGGCACCACCACCACCACCACCACTACCACCATGTCGATTGTGCAAGTCAAGATGCGCCAGCAGCCTTGCAACTGGCAAGGTGTTCGGCATCTACTTCTAGCCGAGTTTTCGTCATGCGGCAGTAATAAATTATATGAAATGTAACAACTATTTTATTTTTAGTGTTGGCATTACTGCATTGTGTCATTTTGCTTTTTTTACACAGATCGTCCCATGCAATGTGAGGTTGAAATTCAACAAGCTGACAGGAGACACTATGACATTTGAGGCTCCTGGGGGGCCATACACTACGGAGGTCGAGAAAGGACGAAATATTTCACAGATTGGAGGAGATGGATGTGCCCATTTCCTCGCCCGCATGCGTCTTACTGGTGGTGAGTTGATCAGCTTCTCCTTCAGAGCAGAAAGACCCAAGCTGGCTGTCATTTATATCAACCTGGTGGAAGATGATGAAGATGACGAAGATGATGAAGATGATGAAGATAATGAGGACCCACTCGATGAAGATGATGAGGACCCACTTCATGAAGCCATCGTAGCTCAAAGAATGAGGCTGAGCGAGGACGAGGTGTGCAACCTATGGGACATAATTCCGCCACGTGCTGACTTTGTCGGGGTGCCATTCGTGACCCGCCTGACAAGTACCATGGTCGATCGACATGATATGGTATGTTATACTTACAAATGCAAATTATTCGATGATATGCTTAGTGTAGAGTCCAATGATATGGTATGTTGTGTAGAATCTAGTCGATGATATGCTTTAGTGTAGAGTTTGATCACATGCTTATTAGTGTAGAATCTAAGGAACTATTAGTAGTGTAGATAATCCGTATATACTCATTTGCAAAAGTATGTGTGAGGCTATTTATTAATTGATATGTTTTTCTTATTCAGAAATTGGCAAAGAGCCTATCTGTGAGTTATGGTATCGAGCCTGATGAAGAAGGCTCAGCTGGACTACGCCTTACCGCAAGGGGCTCCGTCATAACTTGTACTTACCGCGTGTACACGGACGGTCGCAAACACTTAATCTCGGTTGGGTGGGAGAAATCACTCAATGGCAAGAATCTTCATGTTGGACAGGCTATCCTAATTACTATCAGGAACACCAACCGCCCAGGCTCGAGGATGATGATCGTCTTCGATATCATCTAGAACTACATATGTGTGTGTGGCTATATCATCTAGAACTACATATGATGATTGTCGTCCTATCATCTAGAACTACATATGATGATCGTCGTCGATATCATCTAGAACTACATATGATGATCGTCGTCGATATGACCTTGTACTGCTTGAGGATGCATGTTGACTATACATGAAATTGTTATCCAGTACTCCTTTCGTTCCAAATTACTCGTCGTGGTTTGAACTAAAACCACGACAGAATAATTTGGAACGGAGGGAGTACTGGTATATGGTAGTACCTAGTATCTGGAAATTGCATTTTATTGGAACCGAAATGAAACGGGGCAGGAAGCGGGGGAAAATGATGAAAGATATAGCAGTAGCGAGGGGCTAGGAAAGCGCTACAGCTAACTAATAGTAGAGCGTTCGTGAAAAGCGCTGCTGATATAGTCAACGGTAGTAGCGCGGGTGCTGACCGCACTACTACTAACCGTTAGCTGTAGCGTCGTAGTAGTAGTGCGGCTGCCCACGCTGCTGATAGCCTCAAAACCTGCGCTACTACTAGGGTTTCCCTAGTAGTGAATGGCTTTCGCGGTCTGCGGACGGTTTGTGGGTCCGCCTTGGAGATGCCCTAATTTCATATCTGGCATCTCGTCCTCACCTACATCTAAGGCCTCCAAGATCTCATAATATCTTTAATCAAGTTGATTTGTGGTGGACAACAGAAAATCTAAAGATTAAAGTCAGAGCGAGAGACGCGAGTGATTTGTATATGCATGGAGTGTCTGTAGTCATTACTTACAGCTACTTAAATGTTGATAAAACGAGATCTAGACTCCCAAAAAGTCTTCCCAGGATTTAGATCCTTAATTTGGTTTTCCTACAGTGAACATTTGATTCGCCAGTTTTGCTATTTCACATTTAGATGTGAAATACTAATCTCACATCTAATAGCATCTTCACCCGTCCCCCCAACAGGCCCGCAAGGCACCTTTTTTATCGCCAGCGCAAAAAAAGCATCCAGTCGCGCCACCAGGAGCCCAAATTTTGCCGGTTTTGGCCAAAATTAGCGCCGGAGAACCCAGGCCAAACCCAGCGCACTGGGGGGTGATCGGGGGCGTCGGGGGAAAGAAAAATGACGCAAAAGTAACCCGCGCCAGATTTCCATCCTGTGGGCCCACTGAGTCAGTGACTAGGCTTCATCGTCCTCATCGCCTCGCCTCGGCTCTGGCGCGAATCAATGCTGCCACCGGTCAGCCTTTCGTTGATGAAGGATGGCGCAGTGACGGCGAGCCACCATTGCGCGTCCCTGCCCTTTCCCGCCGCGCGTCCCCGCTCTTTCCCACCGCGCGTGCGTCCACACTGTTGGAAATATGCCCTAGAGGCAATAATAAAATGGTTATTATTATATTTCTTTGTTCATGATAATTGTCTATTATTCATGCTATAACTGTGTTATCCGGAAATCGTAATACACGTGTGAATACATAGACCACAACAAGTCCCTAGTGAGCCTCTAGTAGACTAGCTCGCTGATCAACAGATAGTCATGGTTTCCTGACTATGGGCATTGGATGTCATTGATAACGGGATCACATCATTAGGAGAATGATGTGATGGACAAGACCCAATTCTAAGCATAGCTCAAAGATCGTGTAGTTCATTTAGCTAGAGCTTTTCCAAATGTCAAGTATCATTTCCTTAGACCATGAGATTGTGCAACTCCCGGATACCGTAGGAGTGCTTTGGGTGTACCAAACATCACAACGTAACTGGGTGGCTATAAAGGTGTACTACGGGTATCTCTGAAAGTGTCTGTTGGGTTGGCACGAATCGAGACTGGGATTTGTCACTCCGTATGACGGAAAGGTATCTCTGGGCCCACTCGGTAATGCATCATCATAATGAGCTCAATGTGACCAAGTGTCTGGTCACGGGATCATGCATTACAGTACGAGTAAAGTGACTTGCCGGTAACGAGACTAAACGAGGTATTGGGATACCGACGATCGAGTCTCGGGCAAGTAACGTACCGATTGACAAAGGAATTGAATACGGGGTTGTTTGAATCCTCGACATCGTGGTTCATCCGATGAGATCATCGAGGAGTATGTGGGAGCCAACATGGGTATCCAGATCCCGCTGTTGGTTATTAACCGGAGAGGCGTCTCGGTCATGTCTGCATATCTCCCGAACCCATAGGGTCTACACACTTAAGGTTCGGTGACGCTAGGGTTGTAGACATATTAGTATGCAGCAAACCGAAAGTTGTTTGGAGTCCCGGATGAGATCCCGAACGTCACGAGGAGTTCCGGAATGGTCCGGAGGTGAATAATTATATATAGGAAGTGCTGTTTCGGCCATCGGGGGAGTTTCGGGGGTCACCAGTATTGTACCGGGACCACCGGAAGGGTCCCAAGGGTCCACCGGGTGGGGCCACCTATCCCGGAGGGCCCCGTGGGCTGAAGTGGGGAGGGAACCAGCCCCTGGTGGGCTGGTGCGCCCCCTTTGGGCCCCCCTGCGCCTAGGGTTGGGAACCCTAGGGGAGGGGGCGCCTCCACTTGCCTTGGGGGGGAAGTTCCCACCTTGGCTGTCGCCCCCCCTAGGAGATCCCATCTCCTAGGGCCGGTGCCCCCCTTGGGGACCCTATATAAAGAGGGGGGGAGGGAGGGCAGTCGACCCCTTGCCCCTGGCGCCTCCCTTCCCCCTTGCTACACCTCTCCCTCCCGCAGACGCTTGGCGAAGCCCTGCCGGATCCCTGCTGCATCCACCACCACACCGTCGTACTGCTGGATCTTCATCAACCTCTCCTTCCCCCTTGCTGGATCAAGAAGGAGGAGACGTCATGCTGACCGTACGTGTGTTGAACGTGGAGGTGCCGTCCATTCGGCGCTAGGATCTCCGGTGATTTGGATCACGACGTGTATGACTCCCTCAACCCCGTTTTCTTGAATGCTTCCGCTCGCGATCTACAAGGGTATGTAGATGCACTCCCCTCTCTCTTTGCTGGATGAACTCATAGATTGATCTTGGTGAACGTAGGAATTTTTTTATTTTATGCAACGTTCCCCAACAGTGGCATCATGAGCTAGGTCTATGCGTAGTTCTCTTTGCATGAGTAGAACACAATTTGTTGTGGGCGTAGATGTTGTCAACTTTCTTGCCACTACTAGTCTTATTTTGCTTCAGCGGTATTGTGGGATGAAGCGGCCTGGACCGACCTTACGCGTACGCTTACGTGAGACAGGTTCCACCGACTGACATGCACTAGTTGCATAAGGTGGCTAGCGGGTGTCTGTCTCTCCCACTTTAGTTGGAGCGGATTCGATGAAAAGGGTCCTTATGAAGGGTAAATAGAAGTTGGAAAATCACGTTGTGGCTTTAACGTAGGTAAGAAAACGTTCTTGCTAGATCACCTATAGAAGCCACGTAAAAAACTTGCAACAACAATTAGAGGACGTCTAACTTGTTTTTACAGCAAGTGTTTTGTGATGTGATATGGTCAAAGTTGTGATGAATGATGAATGATATATATGTGATGTATGAGATCATGTTCTTGTAATAGGAATCACGACTTGCATGTCGATGAGTATGACAACCAGCAGGAGCCATAGGAGTTGTCTTTATTTTTTGTATGACCTGCGTGTCATTGAGAAACGCCATGTAAATTACTTTAGTTTATTGCTAAATGTGTTAGCCATAGTAGTAGAAGTAATAGTTGGCGAGCAACTTCATGGATACACGATGATGGAGATCATGGTGTCATGCCGGTGATGAAGATGATCATGGAGCCCCGAAGATGGAGATCAAAGGAGCTATATGATATTGGCGATATCATGTCACTATTATGATTGCATGTGATGTTTATCATGTTTTTCATCTTGTTTACTTAGAACGATGGTAGTAAGTAAGATGATCCCTCATAATAATTTCAAGAAAAGTGTTCCCCCTAACTGTGCACCGTTGCGAAGGTTCGTTATTTCGAAGCACCACGTGATGATCGGGTGTGATAGATCCTAACGTTCGAATACAATGGGTGTAAGCCAGATTTACACACGCAATACACTTAGGTTGACTTGACGAGCCTAGCATGTACAAACATGGCCTCGGAACACGAAAGATCGAAAGGTCGAGCATGAGTCGTATAGAAGATACGATCAACATGAAGATGTTCACCGATGTTAACTAGTCTGTCTCACGTGATGATCGGACACGACCTAGTTGACTCAGATCATGTTTCACTTAGATGACTAGAGGGATGTCTGTCTAAGTGGGAATTCATTAAATAATTTGATTAAGATGAACTTAATTATCATGAACTTAGTCTAAAATCTTTACAATATGTCTTGTAGATTAAATGGCCAACGCTCATGTCCACCTGAACTTCAACGCGTTCCTAGAGAAAACCAAGCTGAAAGACGATGGCAGCAACTATACGGACTGGGTCCAAAACCTGAGGATCATCCTCATAGCAGCCAAGAAAGATTATGTCCTAGAAGCGCCTCTAGGTGAAGCACCAATCCCAGAGAACCAAGACGATATGAACGCTTGGCAGTCTCGTGCTGATGATTACTCCCTCGTTCAGTGCGGCATGCTTAACAGCTTAGAACCGGGGCTCCAAAAGCGTTTTGAGCAACATGGAGCATATGAGATGTTCGAGGAGCTGAAAATGGTTTTCCAAGCTCATGCCCGGGTCGAGAGATATGAAGTCTCCGACAAATTCTTTGCCTGTAAGGTGGAGGAAAATAGTTCTGTCAGTGAGCACATACTCGAGATGTCTGGGTTGCACAACCGCCTGACTCAGCTGGGAGTTAATCTCCCGGATGACGCGGTCATTGACAGAATTCTCCAGTCGCTCCCACCAAGCTACAAGAGCTTTGTGATGAACTTCAATATGCAGGGGATGGAAAAGACCATTCCTGAGGTATATTCAATGCTGAAATCAGCTGAGATAGAGATCAAAAAGGAACATCAAGTGTTGATGGTGAATAAAACCACTAAGTTCAAGAAAGGCAAGGGTAAGAAGAACTTCAAGAAGGACGGCAAGGAAGTTGCCGCGCCTGGTAAGCCAGTTTCCAGGAAGAAGTCAAGCAATGGACCCAAGCCTGAGACTGAGTGCTTTTATTGCAAGGGAAGTGGTCACTGGAAGCGGAACTGCCCCAAGTACTTAGCGGTCAAGAAGGCTGGCAAAACCAAAGGTATATGTGATATACATGTAATTGATGTGTACCTTACCAGTGCTCGTAGTAGCTCCTGGGTATTTGATACCAGTGCAGTTGCTCATATTTGTAACTCAAAGCAGGAGCTGCGGAATAAGCGGAGACTGGCGAAGGACGAGGTGATGATGCGCGTCGGGAATGGTTCCAAGGTCGATGTGATCGCCGTTGGCACGCTACCTCTACATTTACCTACGGGATTAGTTTTGAACCTCAATAATTGTTATTTAGTACCAGCTTTGAGCATGAACATTGTACCAGGATCTCGTTTAATTCGAGATGGCTACTCATTTAAATCCGAGAATAATGGTTGTTCTATTTATATGAGTGATATGTTTTATGGTCATGCCCCGCTGGTGAATGGTTTATTCTTAATGAATCTTGAGCGTAATGTTACACATATTCATAGTGTAAATGCCAAAAGATGTAAAGTTGATAACGATAGTCCCACATACTTGTGGCACTGCCGCCTTGGTCACATTGGTGTCAAGCGCATGAAGAAGCTCCATGCTGATGGACTTTTAGAGTCTCTAGATTATGAATCATTTGACACATGCGAGCCATGCCTCATGGGCAAGATGACCAAGACTCCGTTCTCTGGAACAATGGAGTGAGCAACCAACTTATTAGAAATCATACATACTGATGTGTGCGGTCCAATGAGCGTTGAGGCTCGCGGAGGATATCGTTATGTTCTCACTCTCACTGATGACTTGAGTAGATATGGGTATGTCTACTTGATGAAACACAAGTCCGAGACCTTTAAAAGTTCAAGGAATTTCAGAATGAGGTAGAGAATCAACGTGACCGAAAGATAAAGTTCCTACGATCAAATCGTGGGGGAGAATATTTAAGTCACGAATTTGGTACGCACTTAAGAAAATGTGGAATCGTTTCACAACTCACGCCGCCTAGAACACCTCAGCGAAATGGTGTGTCCGAATGTCGTAATCGCACTCTATTAGATATGGTGCGATCTATGATGTCACTTACTGATTTACTGCTATCATTTTGGGGATACGCTCTAGAGACAGCTACATTCACTTTAAATATGGCACCATCTAAATCCGTTGAGACGACACCGTATGAATTATGGTTTGGGAAGAAACCTAAGCTGTCGTTTCTAAAAGTTTGGGGATGCGATGCTTATGTCAAGAAACTTCAACCTGAGAAGCTCGAACCCAAGTCGGAAAAATGCGTATTCATAGGATACCCTAAGGAAACCATAGGGTATACTTTCTACTTAAGATCCGAAGGCAAGATCTTTGTTGCCAAGAACGTCTCCTTTCTGGAGAAAGAGTTTCTCTCGAAAGAATTAAGTGGGAGGAAAGTAGAGCTTGATGAAGTACTGCCTCTTGAAACGATGAGTAGCACAACTCAGGAAGATGTTCCTATGGTGCCTGCACCGACAAGAGAGGAGGTTAATGATGATGATCAAGATACTTCGGATCAAGCCCCTACTGAACTTCGAAGGTCCACAAGGACACGTTCCGCACCAGAGTGTTAGGGCAACCCTGTCTTGGAAATCATGTTGTTAGACAACGGTGAACCTTCAAACTATGAAGAAGCAATGGCGGGCCCAGATTCCAACAAATGGCTTGAAGCCATGCAATCCGAGATAGGATCCATGTATGAAAACAAAGTGTGGACTTTGACAGACTTGCCCGATGATTGGCGAGCAACAGAAAACAAATGGATCTTTAAGAAGAAGACGGACGCGGATGGTAATGTTACCATATATAAAGCTCGACTTGTCGCTAAGGGTTATCGACAAGTTCAAGGGATTGACTACGATGAGACATTCTCTCCTGTAGCGAAGCTAAAGTCCGTCCGAATCATGTTAGCAATTGCCGCATACTATGATTATGAGATATGGCAGATGGACGTCAAAACGGCATTCCTTAACGGTCACCTTAAGGAAGAACTGTATATGATGCAGCCAGAAGGTTTTGTCGACCCTAAGAATGCTAACAAGGTATGCAAGCTCCAGCGCTCCATCTATGGGCTGGTGCAAGCATCTCGGAGTTGGAACATTCGCTTTAATGAGATGATTAAAGCGTTTGGGTTTATGCAGACTTATGGAGAAGCCTGCGTTTACAAGAAAGTGAGTGGGAGCTCTGTAGCATTTCTCATATTATATGTGGATGACATACTTTTGATGGGAAATGATATAGAACTTTTGGACAGCATAAAGGCCTACTTGAATAAGTGTTTTTCAATGAAGGACCTTGGAGAAGCTGCTTACATATTAGGCATCAAAATCTATAGAGATAGATCGAGACGCCTCATATGTCTTTCACAAAGCACATACCTTGATAAGATATTGAAGAAGTTCAATATGGATCAGTCCAAGAAGGGGTTCTTGCCTGTGTTGCAAGGTGTGAAATTGAGCTCGGCTCAATGCCCGACCACGGCAGAAGATAAAGAAGAGATGAGTGTCATCCCCTATGCCTCAGCCATAGGGTCTATCTGTTGGGGAACGTTGCAGAAAATTAAAAATTTTCCTACGGTTTCACCAAGATCCATCTATGAGTTCATCTAAGCAATGAGTCAAGGGAGTGAGTTTGCATCTACATACCACTTGTAGATCACGCGCGGAAGCTTGCAAGGGGATGGTGATGATGGAGTCGTACTCGACGTGATTCAAATCACCGATGTCCAAGTGCCGAACGGATAGCACCTCCGCGTTCAACACACGTACGGGACGGGAGACGTCTCCTCCTTCTTGATCCAGCAAGGGGGAAGGAGAGGTTGAGGAAGATCGCTCCAACGGCAGCACGACGGCGTGGTGGTGTTGGTGCAGCAGTACTCTGACAGGGCTTCGCAAGCACGTAACGGAGGAGGAGATGTGTTGGGGAGGGGAGGGCTGCGCCTGGAAGATGTGTACAGAAGCCCTCCCCTCACCCCTCTATTTATAGGGGAAGGGGCAAGGGGGGCCGACCCCTCTAGATGGGATCTAGAGGGGGGCGGCGGCCAGGGAGGGGGGACTTGCCCCCCAAGCAAGGGGGGCGCCCCCCTTAGGGTTTCCCCCCCCCCCCCAACCCTAGGTGCATGGGCCCAAGGTGGAGGGCGCGCCCAGCCCTCCAGGGGCTGGCTCCCTCCCCTTTGCGGCCCATGTGGCCCTCCAGGAGGGGTGGCCCCTCCCGGTGGACCCCCAGAACCTCTCCGGTGGCCCCCGGTACAATACCGATAAGCCCCCGAAACTTTCCGGTGTCCGTATGACAACTTCCCATATATAAAACTTCACCTCCGGACCATTCCAGAACTCCTCGTGACATCCGTGATCTCATCCAGGACTCCGAACAACATTCGGTAGTCACATACTAGTCTTCCTAATAACCCTAGCGTCACCGAACCTTAAGTGTGTAGACCCTATGGGTTCGGGAGACATGCAAACATGACCGAGACCACTCTCCGGTCAATAACCAACAGCGGGATCTGGATACCCATGTTGGCTCCCACATGCTCCTCGATGATTTCATCGGTTGAACCACGATGTCGAGGATTCGATCAAACCCTGTATACAATTCCCTTTGTCAATCGGTACGTTACTTGCCCGAGACTCGATCGTCGGTATCCCAATACCTTGTTCAGCCTCGTTACCGGCAAGTCACTTTACTCGTACCGTAATGCATGATCCCGTGACCAACACCTTGGTCACCTTGAGCTCATTATGATGATGCATTACCGAGTGGGCCCAGAGATACCTCTCCGTCATACGGAGTGAGAAATCCCAGTCTCGATCCGTGTCAACCCAACAGACACTTTCGGAGATACCTGTAGTGCACCTTTATAGTCACCCAGTTACGTTGTGACGTTTGATACACCCAAAGCACTCCTACGGTATCCGGGAGTTACACGATCTCATGGTCGAAGGAAGAGATACTTGACATTGGCAAACCTCTAGCAAACGAACTACACGATCTTTGTGCTATGCTTAGGATTGGGTCTTGTCCATCACATCATTCTCCTAATGATGTGATCCCGTTATCAACGACATCCAATGTCCATAGCCAGGAAACCATGACTATCTGTTGATCACAACGAGCTAGTCAACTAGAGGCTCACTAGGGACATATTGTGGTCTATGTGCTCACACGTGTATTACGATTTCCGGATAATACAGTTATAGCATGAACAAAAGACAATTATCATGAACAATGAAATATAATAATACTTTTATTATTTTCTCTAGGGCATATTTCCAACAGTCTCCCACTTGCACTAGAGTCACCAATCTAGTTACATTGTGATGAATCGAACACCCATAGAGTTCTGGTGTTGATCATGTTTTGCTCGCGAGAGAGGTTTAGTTAACGGATCTGCGACATTCAGATCCGTGTGTACTTTGCAAATATCTATGTCTCCATCTTGAACATTTTCACGGATGGAGTTGAAACGACGCTTGATGTGCCTGGTCTTCTTGTGAAACCTGGGCTCCTTGGCAAGGGCAATAGCTCCAGTGTTGTCACAGAAGAGTTTAATCAGCCTCGACGCATTGGGTATGACTCCTAGGTCGGTGATGAACTCCTTCACCCAAATCGCTTCATGCGCTGCCTCCGAGGCTGCCATGTACTCCGCTTCACACATAGATCCTGCCACGACGCTCTGCTTGCAGCTGCACCAGCTTACTACTCCACCATTCAACATATACACGTATCCGGTTTGTGACTTAGAGTCATCCAGATCTGAGTCGAAGCTAGCGTCGACGTAACCCTTTACGACGAGCTCTTCGTCTCCTCCATAAACGAGAAACATGTCCTTTGTCCTTTTCAGGTACTTCAGGATATTCTTGACCGCTGTCCAGTGTTCCTTGCCGGGATTACTTTGGTATCTTGCTACCAAACTTACGGCAAGGTTTACATCAGGTCTGGTACATAGCATGGCATACATAATAGATCCTATGGCTGAAGCATAGGGGATGACACTCATCTCTTCTTTATCCTTTTCCGTGGTCGGTGACTGAGCCGAGCTCAATCTCACACCTTGTAACATAGGCAAGAACCCCTTCTTGGATTGATCCATTTTGAACCTTTTCAAAATCTTATCAAGGTATGTGCTTTGTGAAAGACCTATGAGGCGTCTCAATCTATCTCTATAGATCTTGATGCCTAATATATAAGCAGCTTCTCCAAGGTCCTTCATTGAAAAACACTTATTCAAGTAGGCCTTAATGCTGTCCAGAAGTTCTATATTATTTCCCATCAAGAGTATGTCATCTACATATAATATGAGAAATGCTACAGAGCTCCCACTCACTTTCTTGTAAATGCAGGCTTCTCCATAAGTCTGCATAAACCCAAACGCTTTGATCATCTCATCAAAGCGAATGTTCCAACTCCGAGATGCTTGCACCAGCCCATAAATGGATCACTGGAGCTTGCATACTTTGTTAGCGTTCTTAGGATCGACAAAACCTTCCGGCTGCATCATATACAACTCTTCCTTAAGATGTCCGTTAAGGAATGCCGTTTTGACGTCCATCTGCCATATCTCATAATCATAGTATGCGGCAATTGCTAACATGATTCGGACGGGCTGCAGCTTCGCTACGGGAGAGAATGTCTCGTCGTAGTCAATCCCTTGAACTTGTCGATAACCCTTAGCGACAAGTCGAGCCTTATAAATGGTAACATTACCATCCGCGTCCATCTTCTTCTTAAAAATCCATTTGTTTTCTATCGCTCGCCCATCATCGGGCAAGTCTGTCAAAGTCCATACTTTGTTTTCATACATGGATTCTATCTCGGATTTCATGGCTTCAAGCCATTTGTTGGAATCTGGGCCCGCCATCGCTTCTTCATAGTTCGAAGGTTCACCGTTGTCTAACAACATGATTTCCAGGACAGGGTTGCCGTACCACTCTGGTGCGGAACGTGTCCTTGTGGACCTACAAAGTTCAGTAGCAACTTGATCCGAAGTACCTTGATGATCATCATTGTTTTCCTCTTCAGTTGGTGTGGGCATCACAGGAACATTTTCCTGAGCTGCACCACTTTCCCGTTCGAGAGGTAGTACTTCATCGAGTTCTACTTTCCTCCCACTTACTTCTTTCGAGAGAAACTCTTTTTCCAGAAAGCATCCGTTCTTGGCAACAAAGATCTTGCCCTCGGATCTTAAGTAGAAGGTATACCCGACAGTTTCCTTAGGGTATCCTATGAAGACGCAGTTTTCCGACTTGGGTTCGAGCTTTTCAGGTTGAAGTTTCTTGACATAAGCATCACATCCCCAAACTTTTAGAAACGACAGCTTAGGTTTCTTCCCAAACCATAATTCATATGGTGTCGTCTCAACGGATTTAGATGGTGCCCTATTTAAAGTGAATGTAGCTGTCTCTAGAGCGTATCCCCAAAATGATAGCGGTAAATCGGTAAGAGACATCATAGACCGCACCATATCCAATAGAGTGCGATTACGACATTCAGACACACCGTTACGCTGAGGTGTTCCAGGCGGCGTGAGTTGTGAAACGATTCCACATTTCCTTATGTGTGTACCAAATTCGTGACTTAAGTATTCTCCTCCACGATCTGATCGTAGGAACTTTATCTTTCGGTCACGTTGATTCTCTACCTCATTCTGAAATTCCTTGAACTTTTCGAAGGTCTCAGACTTGTGTTTCATTAAGTAGACATACCCATATCTACTCAAGTCATCAGTGAGAGTGAGAACATAACGATATCCTCCGCGAGCCTCAACGCTCATCGGACCGCACACATTGGTATGTATGATTTCCAACAAGTTGGTTGCTCGCTCCATTGTTCCGGAGAACGGAGTCTTGGTCATTTTGCCCATGAGGCATGGTTCGCATGTGTCAAACGATTCATAATCAAGAGACTCTAAAAGTCCATCAGCATGGAGCTTCTTCATGCGCTTGACACCAATGTGACCAAGGCGGCAGTGCCACAAGTATGTGGGACTATCGTTATCAACTTTACATCTTTTGGCATCTACACTATGAACATGTGTAATATTACGCTCGAGATTCATCAAGAATAAACCATTGACCATCGGATTATGACCATAAAACATATCTCTCATATAAATAGAACAACCATTATTCTCGGATTTAAATGAGTAGCCATCTCGTATTAAACGAGATCCTGATACAATGTTCATGCTCAAACTTGGCACTAAATAACAATTATTAAGGTTCAAAACTAATCCCGTAGGTAAATGTAGAGGCAGCGTGCCGACGGCGATCACATCGACTCTAGAACCATTCCCGACGCGCATCGTCACCTCGTCCTTTGCCAGTCTCCGTTTATTCGCAGCTCCTGCTGTGAGTTACAAATATGAGCAACGGCACCGGTATCAAATACCCAGGAGTTACTACGAGTACTGGTAAGGTACACATCAATTACATGTATATCAAATATACCTTTGGTGTTGCCGGCCTTCTTATTCGCTAAGTATTTGGGGCAGTTCCGCTTCCAGTGACCCTTCCCCTTGCAATAAAAGCACTCAATCTCAGGCTTGGGTCCATTCTTTGACTTCTTCCCGATAACTGGCTTACCGGGCGCGGCAACATCCTTGCCGTCCTTCTTGAAGTTCTTCTTGCCCTTGCCCTTCTTGAACTTAGTGGTCTTATTGACCATCAACACTTGATGTTCTTTCTTGATTTCAGCCTCTGCTGACTTCAGCATTGAGAACACTTCAGGAATGGTCTTCACCATCCCCTGCATGTTGTAGTTCATCACAAAGCTCTTGTAGCTTGGTGGGAGCGACTGGAGGATTCTATCAATGACCGCCTCATCTGGGAGGTTAATGTTCAGCTGGGTCATACGGTTGTGCAACCCAGACATCTTGAGAATGTGCTCACTGACAAAACTGTTTTCCTCCATCTTACAACTATAGAACTTGTCGGAGACATCATATCTCTCGACCCGGGCATGAGCTTGGAAAACTAGTTTCAGCTCCTCGAACATCTCATATGCTCCGTGATGCTCAAAGCGCTTTTGGAGCCCCGGTTCTAAGCTGTAAAGCATGCCGCACTGAACGAGGGAGTAATCATCAGCACAAGTTTGCCAAGCGTTCATAACGTCTTGGTTCTCTGGGACGGGAGCGTCACCTAGCGGTCCTTCTAGAACATATTGCTTCCTGGCAGCTATGAGGATGATCCTCAGGTTCCGGACCCAGTCCGTATAGTTGCTGCCATCATCTTTCAGCTTGGTTTTCTCTAGGAACGCGTTGAAGTTCATGTTGACATGAGCGTTGGCCATTTGATCTACAAGACATATTTGCAAAGGTTTTAGACTAAGTTCATGATAATTAAGTTCATCTAATCAAATTATGAACTCCCACTCAGATTAGACATCCCTCTGGTCATCTAAGTGTTACACGATCCGAGTCGACTAGGCCGTGTCCGATCATCACGTGAGACGGACTAGTCATCGTCGGTGAACATCTTCATGTTGATCGTATCTTCCATACGACTCGTGTTCGACCTTTCGGTCTCCGTGTTCCGAGGCCATGTCTGCACATGCTAGGCTCGTCAAGTTAACCCTAAGTGTTTTGCTGTGTAAAACTGTCTTACACCCGTTGTATGTGAACGTAAGGATCTATCACACCCGATCATCATGTGGTGCTTCGAAACGATGAACTGTAGCAACGGTGCACAGTTAGGGGAGAACACTTCTTGAAATTGTTGTGAGGGATCATCTTATTTACTACCGTCGTCCTAAGTAAACAAGATGCATAAACATAATAAACATCACATGCAATTATATAGTTGTGACATGATATGGCCAATATCATATAGCTCCATTGATCTCCATCTTCAGGGCTCCATGATCATCTTGTCACCGGCTTGACACCATGATCTCCATCATCATGATCTCCATCATCGTGTCTTCATGAAGTTGTCACGCCAACGACTACTTCTACTTCTATGGCTAACGCGTTTAGCAATAAAGTAAAGTAGTTTACATGGCGTTCTTCAATGACACGCAGGTCATACAAAAAATAAAGACAACTCCTATGGCTCCTGCCGGTTGTCATACTCATCGACATGCAAGTCGTGAATCCTATTACAAGAACATGATCTCATACATCACAATTCATCATTCATCACAACTTCTGGCCATATCACATCACATGAACAATCGCTGCAAAAACAAGTTAGACGTCCTCTAATTGTTGTTGCATCTTTTACGTGGCTGCAATTGGGTTCTAGCAAGAACATTTTCTTACCTACGAATAACCATAACGTGATTTTGTCAACTTCTATTTACCCTTCATAAGGACTCTTTTCATCGAATCCGCTTCAACTAAAGTGGGAGAGACAGACACCCGCCAGCCACCTTATGCAACTAGTGCATGTCAATCGGTGGAACCGGTCTCACGTAAGCGTACGTGTAAGGTTGGTCTAGGCCGCTTCATCCCACAATACCGCTGAAGCAAGAAAAGACTAGTAGTGGCAAGCAAGTTGACAAGATCCACGCCCACAACAAATTGTGTTCTACTCGTGCATTAGAGAACTACGCATAAACCTAGATCATGATGCCACTGTTGGGGAACGTTGCAGAAAATTAAAAATTTTCCTACGGTTTCACCAAGATCCATCTATGAGTTCATCTAAGCAATGAGTCAAGGGAGTGAGTTTGCATCTACATACCACTTGTAGATCACGCGCGGAAGCTTGCAAGGGGATGGTGATGATGGTGTCGTACTCGACGTGATTCAGATCACCGATGTCCAAGTGCCGAACGGACAGCACCTCCGCGTTCAACACACGTACGGGACGGGAGATGTCTCCTCCTTCTTGATCCAGCAAGGGGGAAGGAGAGGTTGAGGAAGATCACTCCAACGGCAGCACGACGGCGTGGTGGTGTTGGTGCAGCAGTACTCCGACAGGGCTTCGCAAGCACGTAACGGAGGAGGAGATGTGTTGGGGAGGGGAGGGGCTGCGCCTGGAAGATGTGTACAGCAGCCCTTCCCTCACCCCTCTATTTATAGGGGAAGGGGCAAGGGGGGCCGACCCCTCTAGATGGGATCTAGAGGGGGGGGGGGGCGGCGGCCAGGGAGGGGGGACTTGCCCCCCAAGCAAGGGGGGCGCCCCCCTTAGGGTTTCCCCCCCAACCCTAGGCGCATGGGCCCAAGGTGGGGGGCGCGCCCAGCCCTCCAGGGGCTGGCTCCCTCCCTTTGCGGCCCATGTGGCCCTCCGGGAGGGGTGGCCCATCCCGGTGGACCCCCGGAACCTCTCCGGTGGCCCCCGGTACAATACCGATAAGCCCCCGAAACTTTCCGGTGTCCGTATGACAACTTCCCATATATAAAACTTCACCTCCGGACCATTCCAGAACTCCTCATGACGTCCGTGATCTCATCCGGGACTCCGAACAACTTTCGGTAGTCACATACTAGTCTTCCTAATAACCCTAGCGTCACCGAACCTTAAGTGTGTAGACCCTATGGGTTCGGGAGACATGCAAACATGACCGAGACCACTCTCCGGTCAATAACCAACAGCGGGATCTGGATACCCATGTTGGCTCCCACATGCTCCTCGATGATTTCATCAGTTGAACCACGATGTCGAGGATTCGATCAAACCCTATATACAATTCCCTTTGTCAATCGGTACGTTACTTGCCCGAGAATCGATCGTCGGTATCCCAATACCTTGTTCAGTCTCGTTACCGGCAAGTCACTTTACTCGTACCGTAATGCATGATCCCGTGGCCAACACCTTGGTCACCTTGAGCTCATTATGATGATGCGTTACCGAGTGGGCCCAGAGATACCTCTCCGTCATACGGAGTGACAAATCCTAGTCTCGATCCGTGTCAACCCAACAGACACTTTCGGAGATACCTGTAGTGCACCTTTATAGTCACCCAGTTACGTTGTGACGTTTGATACACCCAAAGCACTCCTACGGTATCCGGGAGTTACACGATCTCATGGTCGAAGGAAGAGATATTTGACATTGGCAAAGCTCTAGCAAACGAACTACACGATCTTTGTGCTATGCTTAGGATTGGGTCTTGTCCATCACATCATTCTCCTAATGATGCGATCCCGTTATCAACGACATCCAATGTCCATAGCCAGGAAACCATGACTATCTGTTGATCACAACGAGCTAGTCAACTAGAGGCTCACTAGGGACATATTGTGGTCTATGTGCTCACACGTGTATTACGATTTCCGGATAATACAGTTATAGCATGAACAAAAGACAATTATCATGAACAATGAAATATAATAATACTTTTATTATTTTCTCTAGGGCATATTTCCAACACTATCATGTATGCCATGACCTGTACCAGACCTGATATAAACCTTTCCGTAAGTTTGGTAGGAAGGTACCAAAGTAATCCTAGCAAGGAACACTGGACAGCGGTCAAGAACATCCTTAAGTACGTGAAAAGGACTAAGGACATGTTTCTCGTATATGGAGGTCACAAAGAGCTCGTCGTAAAGGGTTACGTCGATGCTAGCTTCGACACAGATCTGGATGACTCTAAGTCACAAACCGGATACGTGTATATTTTGAATGGTGGGGCAGTAAGCTGGTGCAGTTGCAAGAAAAGCGTCGTGGCGCGATCTACATGTGAAGCGGAGTACATGGCAGCCTCGAAGGCAGCGCATGAAGCAATCTGGGTGAAGGAGTTCATCACCGACCTAGGAGTCATACCCAATGCGTCGGGGCCAGTCACACTCTTCTATGACAACACTGGAGCCATTGCACTTGCCAAGGAGCCCAGGTTTCGCAAGAAGACCAGGCACATCAAGCGTCGCTTCAACTCTATCAGTGAAAATGTTCAAGATGGAGACATAGATATTTGTAAAGTACATACGGACCTGAATGTAGCAGATCCGTTGACTAAACCTCTCCCTAGGGCAAAACATGATCAACACCAGAACGCAATGGGTGTTCGATTCATCACAATGTAACTAGAATATTGACTCTAGTGCAAGTGGGAGACTGTCGGAAATATGCCCTAGAGGCAATAATAAAATGGTTATTATTATATTTCTTTGTTCATGATAATTGTCTATTATTCATGATATAACTGTGTTATCCGGAAATCGTAATACACGTGTGAATACATAGACCACAACAAGTCCCTAGTGAGCCTCTAGTAGACTAGCTCGTTGATCAACAGATAGTCATGGTTTCCTGACTATGGGCATTGGATGTCATTGATAACGGGATCACATCATTAGGAGAATGATGTGATGGACAAGACCCAATTCTAAGCATAGCTCAAAGATCGTGTAGTTCGTTTAGCTAGAGCTTTTCCAAATGTCAAGTATCATTTCCTTAGACCATGAGATTGTGCAACTCCCAGATACCGTAGGAGTGCTTTGGGTGTACCAAATGTCACAACGTAACTGGGTGGCTATAAAGGTGTACTACGGGTATCTCTGAAAGTGTCTGTTGGGTTGGCACGAATCAAGACTGGGATTTGTCACTCCGTATGACGGAGAGGTATCTCTGGGCCCACTCGGTAATGCATCATCATAATGAGCTCAATGTGACCAAGTGTCTGGTCATGGGATCATGCATTACGGTACGAGTAAAGTGACTTGCCGGTAACGAGACTAAACGAGGTATTGGGATACCGACGATCGAGTCTCGGGAAAGTAACGTACCGATTGACAAAGGGAATTGAATACAGGGTTGTTTGAATCCTCGACATCGTGGTTCATCCGATGAGATCATCGAGGAGTATGTGGGAGCCAACATGGGTATCCAGATCCCGCTGTTGGTTATTGATCGGAGAGGCATCTCGGTCATGTCTGCATATCTCCCGAACCCGTAGGGTCTATACACTTAAGGTTCGGTGATGCTAGGGTTGTAGAGATATTAGTATGCAGCAAACCGAAAGTTTTTCAGAGTCCCGGATGAGATCCCAGACGTCACAAGGAGTTCCGGAATGGTCCGGAGGTGAAGAATTATATATAGGAAGTGCTGTTTCGGCCATCGGGAGAGTTTTGGGGGTCACCGGTATTGTACCGGGACCATCGGAAGGGTCCAGGGGTCCATCGGGTGGGGCCACCTATCCCGGAGGGCCCCGTGGGCTGAAGTGGGGATGGAACCAGCCCCTGGTGGGCTGGTGCTCCCCCCTTTGGGCCCCGCTGCGCCTAGGGTTGGGAACCCTAGGGGAGGGGGCGCCTCCACTTGCCTTGGGGGGCAAGTTCCCCCCTTGGCCACCGCCCCCCTAGGAGATCCCATATCCTAGGGCCGGCGCCCCCCCTTGGGGACCCTATATAAAGAGGGGGGGAGGGAGGGCAGCCAACCCCTTGCCCCTGGCGCCTCCCTTCCCCCTTGCTACACCCCTCCCTTCCGCAGACGCTTGGCGAAGCCCTGCCGGATCCCTACTGCATCCACCACCACGCCGTCGTGCTACTGGATCTTCATCAACCTCTCCTTCCCCCTTGCTGGATCAAGAAGGAGGATACATCACGCTGACCATACGTGTGTTGAACGCGGAGGTGCCATCCGTTCGGCGCTAGGATCTCCGGTGATTTGGATCACGACGTGTACGACTCCCTCAACCCCGTTCTCTTGAACGCTTCCGCTCGCGATCTACAAGGGTATGTAGATGCACTCCCCTCTCTCGTTGCTGGATGAACTCATAGATTGATCTTGGTGAACGTAGGAATTTTTTTATTTTATTCAATGTTCCCCAACACACACCGCTCCTGCCCTCTCATCGCTATAAAAGCCAACCTTCGCCACCACTCGCCGCACACTCACTAGGCCATCTCTCTCTCGCCTGCACCGCTCCAGCACCGACCACCTTTGTCGCCCAAAAAACCGGGCTTCACCGTCGCCACACTTGCCCATGGCGGAGAGGTTCCCCGGCGGCGGGGAGGTGGCCAACGGCTTGGGCCGCCATTATTGGGGAACATTGCATGGAAAAAAAATTCTACGCACACGCAAGATCTATCCATGGAGAAGCATAGCTATGAGAGGGGGAGAGCATCTACATACCCTTGTAGATCGCTAAGCGGAAGCGTTTATCAACGCGGTTGATGTAGTCATACACCTTCATGATTCGTCCCGATCAAGTACCAAATGTACGGTACCTCCGCGTTCAGCACACGTTCAGCTCGATGACGTCCTCGCCTTCTCGATCTAGCAAGAGAGGCAAAGTAGTAGATGTGTTACGGCATCATGAAGACGTGGTGATGGTGGTGGTGAAACTATTCCGTAGAGCTTCGCCGACCTCAACGGTTTAGGACAGATGACAAACTAGAGGGAGAGGGGGCTCCGCACACGGCATGGGAATTGTCGGTGTCAAAACCGGCGGATCTCGGGTAGGGGGTCCCGAACTGTGCCTCTAGGCGGATGGTAACAGGAGACAAGGGACACGATGTTTTTACCCAGGTTCGGGCCCTCTCGATGGAGGTAAAACCCTACTCCTGCTTGATTGATATTGATGATATGGGTAGTACAAGAGTGGATCTACCACGAGATCAAGGAGGCTAAACCGTAGAAGCTAGCCTATGGTAAGATTGTTGTAATGGTTGTCGTGTCCTACGGACTAAACCCTCCGGTTTATATAGACACCGGAGAGGGCTAGGGTTACATAGAGTCGGTTACAATGGTAGGAGATCTACATATCCGTATCGCCAAGCTTGCCTTCCACGCCAAGGAAAGTCCCATCCGGACACGGGACGAGGTCTTCAATCTTGTATCTTCGTAGTCTTGGAGTCCGGCGGACGATGATAGTCCGGCTGTCCGGACACCCCCTAGTCCAGGACTCCCTCAGTAGCCCCTGAACCTGGCTTCAATGACGATGAGTCCGGCGCGCATAATGTTCGGCATTGCAAGGCGGGTTCCTCCTCCGAATAATCCATAGAAGATTGCGAACACCAGGATAGTGTCCGACTCTGCAAAATAAATTCCACATTCCATTGTAGAGAGAATAATATGTGCACAAGTTCAATCTGCTAACGTGTTTCGTGGCATGACGTCACGCCACTACCAAGCCTTTACTTGAATCATTTTTTTATACCACCTCAGCGCGTTTAGCGAAGCGGTTTCCTTGGCACGTCTTGTCGAAGCAGAGATCATGTTCCCCTTATTCCGAGATTCTCATCAATACGGACGTGGGTAACCCAACCGCGCCATTGATGGTGGCGCTTGGGAGATAAGCGAGTTTTACAAGGCCGGTGGGGACGCATAGTCTTTGTCCGCCTATATATAAGGGGATAAGGATCCACCTTTTCACCTACGCCTTCTTCCTCCTTTGCTTATCCACCTCCGCGCACTCGAGCTCGAGCACCCAAGTTCCCGCATCTCGTCTCAACCTTCTCTGACCATGTCCGGAGCGGGAGGTAAATGGTTGGCCTCCACCGTTAAGGAGGAGCACATCGCCAAACTGCGCAGCGCCGGATACCTTTTCGGCGACATCGCGCACCGGCTACCCGACAAGGGGCAGCTCATCCCTACCCCCAGGCCCCATGAGAGGGTCGTATTCCTTCCCCACTTCCTCCACGGACTGGGCTTTCCACTTCACCCCTTTGTCCGGGGGCTCATGTTCTACTACGGCCTGGATTTCCACGATCTGGCGCCGTACTTCATCCTCAACATCTCGGCGTTCATCGTCGTGTGCGAGGCCTTCCTCTGCATCCAGCCCCACTTCGGCTTGTGGCTCAAGACCTTCAATGTCAAGCCAAAGGTAGTGAAGGGCACGCAGGCGGAGTGCGGAGGCGCCATGTTGGGCAAGATGCCCAACGTCCTCTGGTTTGAAGGGGCCTTCGTGGAGTCCGTCAAGGGGTGGCAGTCGGGGTGGTTCTACATCACCGAGCCGCGCGACCCTACGTGGGCGGCGGCCCCCGAGTTCAGATCTGGCATCCCTGTGCAGCTCACCTCCTGGAAAGAGAAGGGCTTGCTATGGGGTAGTTCGGAGGAGCTGACGGGACTCCAAGCCTGTATCCAGAAGCTAGTGAACAAGAAGCTCAGGCTTGTTAATGTGGTCCAAGTCATGCTCGTCCGCCGGATTCTCCCATGCCAAGAACGGGCATTCAACCTGTGGGAGTTCGATCCAGCACAGCACCAGGCGTTGAGCGGGCTCTTCGACACGACGTACGAAGGCGCCTGGAGGGTGCTGCTTAAGGGCGCCGAAGCCCCCACATCCGCGATGGAAGATCGCGAATTTCATTCGCAGCATCCAGCTGACAAGGTAAGTGATTCTACCCCTTCACGGGACACTTGTTGTTAATAGTTTGACCCTAAGCGGGTTTCAATCTCCCTTTTCCTTTGACAGGACTAGACGAAGAAGGCCGTGCAGCTCATCTGCCCGGCTCCCATGCCAGAAAACCCAGTAGACGCCCGTCTAGCGGGGCTACTGGTTCCGTCACCACATGTGGTGCCGGAGAAGAAGGCCAAGAAAGTGGCCACGGGTACTCGAAAGAGTTCCCGTTTTCAGGTGTTCGACGACTCCGAGGCGGACTCCTCCCCTGAAGACGAGGAGGAAAATGAAGACTCTCTCCTAGAGGAGGGAGAGAGGAAGAGGAAGGCTTCCCCAACAGGGGAGGCCGAAGGGTCCAAGAGGGGAAGAACTATTCCCCCGGACAGCCCCGCTAACGCCAGCGCTGGCGGCGAAGAGTGGCCCTCAAGGGCCAGGCCTCCGGCGAGATCGTAAGTATCTGAATTCCTGAATGATTTATAATTTCTTTTTATGTCACATAGTGTCCTTCTAATGCCGCGCACTGCCTGCAGTCCGGCCGATGATGATCTTCCCGCTTCGTCAAGCGGGTCGTTGGCTCCGTCGGATGTAGATTCCATCCCGACCGCCTCCACCCCTCGCGCCGCTGAGGACGCCGAGGTGGGGTCCCGAGAAAGGTCCTCAGGAGGAGGCTCCGGAGGCACCACAAGGCAGCCTCAGCCTCCCGGACTTTGCGCCGGACTCTATGCCGGAACCTGCAGTGGTTCCAGAGTCCGGCAGGCGGCCCCTTCGCAAGAAGGGAAAGACCGTGACACCGGCGGCCCCCGTCCAACCGGAGGCGCCGGACAACTTGTTGGAGGTTCTCAAAGGCGCTTCCATCGAGGAAGAACACCGCACTATCATGAGTGCAGTGATTCAGAAGGTTCAGCTTGCCAAGAGCGGGCTGACCGAAGCCTGCAGTAGCCTTCTAACAGGCTTTGAGGTAAGAAGTTAAAATTATGTAATGTAATACCACATAGACAGTAGCCCCTGATGCTCGGTTCGGTGTTCGGAAAGAAAAGCCGGACTGAGGATCAAAAAAGGTATGTGCAGGGTTGCTAAAAAGTATGTCAATATGGGTTTACAGGCTGCGCTGCTGACCTCTGCCGCACTAACTGCGGAGGTCGGTGCATTGAAGCAGGATCTCGAGCAGTCCGAGAAAGAGCTCGGCCGTGCCAAGAAGCATCTCGAGGACAAAGAAGGTGAGTAACACCACTTTGAATAGTTACCTTACAGAAAAGGATTTAGGTTGCAATAAAAATAACAAGGATAACGTGGGTACTGCAGGGGCCACGAACGGGGTGGCGGCCCTGAAGGAGGCCGTGTCCGTGGCCGAACGCAATGCGGCCGCGGAACGAGCGGGGCGAGAGAAGCAGGAGGCACGGGTGGCGGAAGTGCGGCAAGAGCTCCAGGCGCTCATGGAAAAGCATGAGACTTTGGAGCGCGACTCAAAGACTCGAGAGAGCTTGCCTCGGCTCTCGAAAGTGCCAAAGCCGCCAAGGCCGAGGCCCATAAGGCCCTTCAGGAGATTGAGGCGGTGAAGAGAATAGCGGCGGGTAAGGCATTTTTATGCAAAGCAAGCATGTTAATGTAAACTATCTGACACTTACCCGAATTCGGAGCCCTCCAGGGGCATTTGTAGATCTGCCTCGCAGTGTGTCTGATACCGCCGCGTTCTACCGAGCCGAGGAGGGGAGCTCAACGGAGAAGGTCTTCTGGTCTTAGTACGCTGAGGCCGGCCATCCGGTGCCCCCTAGCGACCAGCTGAAGCAGCTGGTCGAGCTCCACAAGGTAGCCGAACAGGCCATGAAGGGCCTCATAGTCCGGCTGTGGCCTGGAGTGGCCATGCCTGGGAGCTACTTCGGTCTCGTGCGGCGGCTGGTGGATGCTTGCCCCTAGGTGGAGGTCGTCAAGCGCTCCGCCTGTATTGAAGGTGCTCGTCGGGCCCTTGCCCACGCAAAGGTGCATTGGGGCAGGCTAGATGTGGAGAGGTTTATCACTGACGCACCGCCAGCGGGCAAGGAGTATCGTACGCCCGAGATGTAGTATAAGACTGTCCTGAAGGGTGCCCGCAAGATTGAGGATGAGTGCCCCAGAGATGTAATTATTGAGTAGACTCGCTATGTTTTATCCTGTGCGCTGAAAACTTTGTTCATATGCGCTAAGCAATGCTTGTTTAATTTAAAATATTACCTTCAGTGCGGCCGTTTATAAAATCTGAGAGATGGCAAGTCATCGGCTTCAGCCCCCATGCCACTAGTGCTGGGGTGTTCGGGATAAACTTGAGCACTCTTGTTCCCATTTTTGGGTCCATCTAGGGAGGCGCTCAACGCAACGAACAAGGCAACCGAACTTATACTACTTGAACACTCTCACTTAGCCATAGAATTCTATAATTTTAAATTTCGGCGAAGCCCTAGTATTTGGAAGACCGAATTCGGGGCGCTATCCACGCCTTCATCGGACATTATCCGGTTCTTCGCTCGAAGCGGCATAAGTCTTTAGGGACCCGAAAAGACCTCTCGAACAGCGACCAGTCTCTTGCCTTATCATGCTAGTCAGTTTTAGCTTTCTCCACTGAGGCGCTCGCCCAGCTCAACCGGGGCGCAATCGCAGTGGTTCTCCCAGTGCTACATTAGCCAACAGAATGGAACGTAAGGTACCAAAACATGGGAGCCGGGCAAACCCAACTATTGACCCAAGACATGATTCGGAGCCGATTCATATAATGCTATAAGTTCGGGGTGCCGCACTTGTGAAAGTGTTCGGACTTATCACACCATAATGCGGGGAACATAAGCCCCTGGTGTATTCGGCCGTACCAAATTGTACGGGTGCAAGATGTCATTAATGAACATATATGTAAAGTAATGCAATTGTAGGTAAAAAGTGCTGCATTATTTATTCAAGGAATTCTGCTATGAGTGCGGGATGATACAAGTAGTGCGGTAAGCAAGGGATTGGACTAATTAAACATGTCCCCCTCCAGGGGTGGGCTGCAGACTGGTGTATATAATCAAATTTAATGCTCGTAATGGAGACCACCTGAGTGTTCGTCGCAGCCTTTTTCCCTCCTTGGCTGTTGCATCGTGAGTTCGGCGGGCGCACCGCCGGACAGGGCCTCTGGTGAACGGAGTCCTGTATATAAAAGGAAGGAAAATAAAAATTAGAAGAGTGACACACTTGGGAGCCCCTGGTGTGGTCAAGCCGCACTCTGGGTCTGTTGTGGTCGTGCCCCTCCCCCTATGCCCATGGTATCTCCAGAGCGTAATGATGTACGCAGAGGGTTGGTCTTGCAATCATGCGAGGGCTGGGGTTGGGGCCGCATTGCTACACGTGCTCGGAACGTGCCAGGTGGTCTTGATTGATGTTGCTCCAGGCGCGTTTGGCCGTGTCCGGTCGTTTAACGGCCGAACTCGAAAATTGCCTTAGAAGGCTGATCTGTACTTCTTCCACGAGAGCCGCTGTATGTTCCTCCGTTCGGAGGGAGCGTTCTGTGTTTCCGTTGACCGCGATGACTCCACGAGGGCCTGGCATCTTGAGCTTGAGGTATGCATAATGCGGCACCGTGTTGAACTTTGCGAACACGGTTCGTCCAAGCAGAGCGTGATAGCCGCTGCGGAACGGTACTATGTCGAAGATTAACTCCTCGCTCCGAAAATTATCCGGGGATCCGAAGACCACTTCCAGTGTGACTGAGCCTGTACAATTGGCCTCGACACCTGGTATGACGCCTTTGAAGGTCGTCTTTGTAGGTTTAATCCTTGAGGGGTCTATGCCCATCTTGCGCACTGTATCCTGATAAAGCAGGTTCAGGCTACTGCCGCCGTCCATCAGCACTCTCGTAAGGTGAAATCCATCGACAATTGGGTCTAAAACCAATGCGGCGAATCCGCCATGGCGGATACTGGTCGGATGGTCTCGTCGATCGAAAGTGATCGGGCAAGAGGACCATGGATTGAACTTCGGGGCGACTGGCTCCATCGCATATACGTCCCTTAGTGCACGCTTCCGCTCCCTCTTGGGTATATGGGTTGCGTATATCATGTTTACCGTCCGCACTTGTGGGGGGAAACCCTTCTGTCCTCTACTGTTCGGCGGCCGGGTCTCTTCCTCGTCGTCGCTGTGCAGCCCTTTGTCGTTGTTTTCGGCAATTAACTTGCCTGCCTGCTTAAATACCCAACAATCTCTGTTGGTGTGGTTAGCTGGCTTTTCGGGGGTGCCATGTATCTGGCATGAGCGGTCGAGTATTCGGTCCAAATTGGACGGACCCGGAGTGGTTCTTTTGAATGGCTTCTTCTGCTGACCGGGTTTAGAGCCTCGGAATCCGGCGTTGACTGCCGTATCCTCATTGTTGTCGCCGTTAACGCGGTGTTTGTTTTTGTTTCGACGCGACCTGCCATTGTGGTCCTTAGTATCCGGACTGCTAGCATTCTTGCTGTGGTTGTTGCTGTGAGCTAGCCAGCTATCCTCTCCCGCACAGAAGCGGGTCATTAATGATGTGAGGGATGCCATGGATTTCGGCTTTTCCTGTCCTAGGTGCCAGGCTAGCCACTCGTCGCGGATGTTATGTTTGAAGACTGCTAGGGCCTCTGCATCTAGACAGTCGACGATTTGGTTTTTCTTTGTTAAGAACCGTGTCCAGAACTGTCTGGCCGATTCATCTGGCTGCTAAATTATGTGGCTTAGGTCATCGGTGTCTGGTGGTCGCACATATGTGCCCTGGAACTTGTCGAGGAATGCGGCTTCCAGGTCCTCCCAACACCCAATTGACTCTGCGGGCAGGCTGTTAAGCCAATGCCGAGCTGGTCCTTTAAGCTTGAACGGGAGATATTTGATAGCATGGAGATCGTCGCCGCGGGCCATATGGATATGAAGGAGATAATCCTCGATCCAAACCGCGGGGTCTGTCGTACCATCGTAGGATTCGATGTTGACGGGTTTAAACCCTTCAGGGATTTGATGATCCATTACTTCGTCTGTGAAGCATAGTGGGTGTGCGGCGCCTCTGTATTGAGCGATGTCACGACGTAGCTCAAGAGAGCGTTGTCTGCTGTGTTCGGCCCGGTCGGAGTTGCTGTATCCGGTGCGACGGTATTCGTCGTGGGTTGTGGGGCGCCCACGTGATCCATAGATAGATCTGGATTGTCTTGCCTTGTCCTCCAATATATCCTGCAAGTCCGGCGCGTTCCCTCGTGGCTTCGTACTTTTTGAGCGATGCCGGGGTACGGTCTTGGTGGAGGGCCTAGGTGCCTCTCTGTCGCGACCACGGGGTGGTCGGTCTGCCGTATTGTGCGCTGGTGATGAAGGTATATATGCTTCCTCCTCTAGTCGGGGGAGCAACTTGCGTTTTGGGTAGCTCTTGGAGGGGAATTCGAGTTCATACTCTTCGGCCGCGAGGACCTCGGTCTATCTGTCGGCTAGCAGATCTTGGTCAGCTTGAAGCTGTTGCTGCTTTTTCTTTAGGCTATTTGCTGTGGCGATAAGCCTGCGTTTAAAACGCTCTTGTTCGACGGGATCCTCAGGCACGACGAATTCGTCGTCGTTGAGGCTTGCCTCGTCTCCGGAGGGAGGTATGTAATTATCATCCTCGACCTCTTCGTCTGCCGCTCTCTCGTGAGGGCTTGCTTCTGCATCCTCCTGTGCTGAATCTTGCTAGAGGGGGTTGTCTTCGGCACTCTCTGGGTGTTATTATCTTCGGTGCCGGAATCTCCATTCTTGCTGTGGCGGGATTTAGAGCGGCGCCGTTGACGCCGGCGCTTGGGCTGTTTCTTTGAGGAATCTGCCTTCGCTGCTTCTTCGCCGTCCCCATCTTTTGGGGTGTCCACCATGTATATATCGTATGACGAGGTGGTCTTCTAGTGCCCTGTAGGCGCTGGTTCTTGATTGTCTCCGGCATCGTTGTCCATACCGTCGATGTCCTCGGATTCGTAGTCTAGCATGTCGGTTAGATCGTCGACAGTGGCTACAAAGTGGGTGGTGGGTGGGGTTTGAATTTCTTTGTCGTCCGCATCCCAACCATCCTGGCCATAGTCCGGCCAGGGCTCTCCGGATAGCGAGAGATGCTTTCGCGAATTTAGGATGTCGCCAAAGGGTGAGTGCTGAAAGATGTCCGCGGCGGTGAACTCCATGATCGGCACCCAATCGGATTCGATGGGCAGGGGAGCAGGAGGTTCGGAGTCCGGCAGGGAGTCCGGCACCTCGGAGTCACGAGCTTTATAAGGGACAAGGTCAGTGTTCGGCTCCATCGCCGTGGGAGTCATAGCCCCCGAGGCGGTGTCCAGCCACCCGTCCTCGATCTACGCGATCGGCTCCGAACTTGGGGTCGGAGCGGATTCGTGTGCGGCCACCAGGGCACTGTCCGGCGGCAGAGCTAAATCATGCCCATCGTGACAGCACGGCACGCTCGGCAGTGGCTCGAGTCCGTCGAGGATCAAGTCCCCGCGGACGTCGGCCGTGAAGTTTAGGCTTCCGAACCTGACCTGATGGCAGTGCGAAGCCGCCGAATACGAAGAACTGTCCGGAGAGAAAAGTCTCACCCTGGACGGCGTTGTTGATTGGAGAAGCCATCAAGCCTATCGGTGACGACACAGAGGAACTCTGAATGAAAGCACCAATGTCGGTGTCAAAACCGGCGGATCTCGGGTAGGGGGTCCCGAACTGTGCGACTAGGCGGATGATAACAGGAGACAAGGGACACGATGTTTTTACCCAGGTTCGGGCCCTCTCGATGGAGGTAAAACCCTACTCCTGCTTGATTGATATTGATGATATGGGTAGTACAAGAGTGGATCTACCACGAGATCAAGGAGGCTAAACCCTAGAAGCTAGCCTATGGTATGATTGTTGTAAGGGTTGTTGTGTCCTACGGACTAAACCCTCCGGTTTATATAGACACCGGAGAGGGCTAGGGTTACACAGAGTCAGTTACAATGGTAGGAGATCTACATATCCGTATCGCCAAGCTTGCCTTCCACGACAAGGAAAGTCCCATCCGGACACGGGACGAGGTCTTCAATCTTGTATCTTCGTAGTCTTGGAGTCTGGCGGACGATGATAGTCTGGCTGTCCGGACACCCCCTAGTCCAGGACTCCCTCAGGAATCAAGGTGTGTGTTGCCCCCTCCTCTCCTCACACACACACACACACACACATAAACACTATTCTGATCACGGGATCAGAATATTATTTTGATCACAACCTGAACTTCCTGAGTTACACAGCCTGAACTTCCCTGTGTAGGAACCCGACCTTCGGGCTATCTTCGCAACCGTGTCTCCCTGCGTGAATTATTCTGGCCAGTCGTGTTCTGTGTGATGTAAGTGTAATCTACAAACGGGTTTTAGCAACTAAATGCCCGTTTTAAATAGGAATCTCGCTCATTGGCGGATTTTGCTCTCGGGTTGTGATGAACATGCGTCTGAGTTGTTCGACCTGAACTTCCCCTAGTGCTAGGTTGAACTTCTGCCAACATTGCCCAAATGGGGCTTACTATTTACTATTGGAAAGCTATGGACACGAGTATCATGACCCAAGTTAAATTTTTGGTAAAATTTAAGCGGATTAAGAGCAGTTTTGAAAACCGATTTTTCCTCGTACGACGAATGTGAATCGTATTTTTGATCACATTTTTAAACCGTTTATCGGAATTAGGAAAATAATGTGGCGTTAGAAAGCTACTTCAAAACCACTCCTTCCACATGTTGAAGGTTTTATCTAATTCCCTATTGTTAAAGAGTAATTTGGAAAATCGTAAACTTTTGCAAACCGAACACCCGAGTTCGTATTTTCGATGCCACTTCTAAATGGCTTATCCAATTGAGGCAAATGATATGGAGTTCGAAAGTTTATGAAAATACGCTACTGTTTCATCTTAAAAGTGTTTTCTAATTTTGAACGGTTTAAAAGTAATTTTGTAAACGGTACAAGTTCCATCGAGTTTGTATTTTTGAGCTAATTTTTTAACCATACGTCCGAATGCAGCAAATGATATGTCGTTGGAAAGCTTGAGGAAATGCAAAATTTTTTGGTACATATTATTTCTCCTAATTCCTTACAGTTTTCAGTCAAATTTTAAAATGGTTAAAAATGTTTTTTGGCTGTAATTTTTGGAAACTTTGTCAGAATGGGGCAAATAATATATCGTTGGCTAACTATCAAAAATGCGAAACTTTTTCGTATGCAAAGTTTTCTCTAATTCCCAGACGTTTTCAAGTAATTTAAAAAATGGCGAGATCATGATGCCTACCTTCATCGCGAAAGGAAATGCACTGCGTGAAGTACTTGAACTTCTGTGGCAGTTCTGTTTGAACTTCACTCTGTTTTTAACGTGATGTTTCTTGCCCGTAACTCCCAAACCACTTACCGAAATTGAGCTAATGATATAACGATGGAAAGCTGCTATAAGCACACAACTCTCCCATGTTGATTTGTTTTTCATACTCGCAACGCAATAAGAGATTTTCATCTAAAATTCCTTTAGTGTAAGAGTTGAACTTACTGCTGTTTTCACGTTGAAATTCTATGACATATTTTCGTTTGTAATATTCTCATCCATTCGTCGGTGTTACACAAATGATATTTCTTTTGTACAAACCTCTCTCACTGTAATTTTTTTAACTTTCTCCGACTGAGGAATTGAACTTATAACAACAAAAAATTTGGACCTTGCCTTTTTATTCATTTTTCTCATATTTAAACACACACTATGTAGTACATGAACTTTTTCTGTTTTAATAGTTTGAATTTTTTTTATTTTATTTTTGAAATAAAATTGCTCAATTTCTTTGTGGATTGAGAGAATTATTTTAAAACGCAAGAAACAATTTCTATTTTGTTTTTTTGAACATGGAAATACAAGGTGAACCTCCCTCGCAAAAAAATTGAACTTCCCAGACAGAGCACTTGAACTTCTTTCAACAAACCTTTTAAGCTTTTATTTTTGTTTACTTTTAGAGCACTTGAACTTCTTTCAAAAAACCTTTTAAGCTTTTGTTTTTGTTTACTTTTATTCTCACCTGAAATGCATTCCTTGCAATAGTTGAACTTCTCGTTATTTTCACTATGAACTTCTGTCACATTTTTCTGTATACGTCAAATTACACGCAATTGAACGTCGAACGTCATTTTTTGCCATTTTAAAACATGTAGTTGGAGGTCGGACGTCCCCCGATATAAATTCTAAACCGTGCACGGAGGTGCATGTGAACTTCTTGCAACAAATCTGAGTTTTGTATATACTTCGAATTTCTCTGTTATTTTAATTTGAACTTCTTAGTCTTATTTTTAGATTAATTTTATTTAAATGAGGATCAAATAGTTAAAGAAAATTAATCTTCATTCTTTTATTTTACCTATAAACGAAAAGAATTTAGCAGTAACAAAAACAAAAAATAAAAGTGTGATGGAAGGATTGAGATTTTAGTCCACGAGGAAGATTTTAGGAGCATAAAATCCATGCGAAGATTAACGTTCACTTTGGTACTTTTCGCTAGCAACGGTGAAAATCCGAGTTTTATAACAAACATTGAGCCGCTCCGTTAATTTAATTTTGAACCTTATGGTTTTTTAGAAATGAGGAGAATCTTCTTCTTAATAAAATTTTGAACTGCTCCGTATTTTTAATTTGAACCTTATCATTTTTTTAGGAATGAGGACAATCTGCTTTTTTTATAAACTTTTGAACCACTTCTTGTTTATTTTTTTAGAAATGGGGAAATACTAGTATTTTATACTCTCTAGACCGTTTTATTATTTAAAATTGAACTTCGTGATTATATACTTTACAAATGTGGATCCAAATGTATTCTTTATTTTTTTAGAGATTAGAAAAATCTGACTATTTTATTAACATCGAAGTGCCTACCTTTTTTAATTTGAACTTCCATGTTTATTATTTAAAGTGGAAAAATCCTTCTTTCATAAACACGAATTGTTTTCTATTATTTTAAACTTCTTTCAACTTCAAGGATTTTTTAGCGTGAACTTTCAAAATATTGGGGGACTATTTTTTCAACAAACATATTGAAGTTTCTTAGTCTTGCCGTTTCCTCTAATTTTACCAATTTCGAACTTTTGTGCGCTCTTTCTTTCAAAACACAAACAATTGTAGTTAAAAATTTCAAACCTCGGGTTTCATGTGTACTTTCTATTGTCATTGAGGTTAAGGAACCATTTTCGCGAGTGAACTTGCGACATTGAAAAGGAAAAAAGTTCGACGAAGCTTCAACCATGTCGAGAAGAAGAGGCTAGGAAACCAGGGTAGTATTCGTGGAGGGATATGTACTTTTCAAACTAAAACATGTGAATGTACGAGAGTAGGGTGTAGTTTGGTTCAATTGTGATTTTTTCAGAAAACCAAACTACTGCAATTGCTATGCGACACTCTTTGAACTGATTATCAAATACATACTGGACTATTAGACCCACTGTAATGCCCTAATGCAATTACATAATCGTTAAACTAATGTACTGAGTTGCAAACAATTATCAAATGCCAAGCTACTGTGTGTACACTTCTTTTAAAATATATTTAAAAAATTCACACAATCTTCTATGGAACGGAGGGGAGTTTTTTTGTAACATGTTATAAATGCTTTCTTAAACATATTGTAAGGGCATATTTATCCCTAAGGTGTTTTGGTGATTGATGACAATGCTTTTGCGGACTAATCGTGTGCCTTGAGTTTCTCAGACGCTTCATCTCTAGGCACAAGACGGTTCGGTGCCCCTCGAAGACTATTGAAGACGGTGTTTTTCTATGTTTCTTTTTGGTGGATTTGAGTCGTAGGAGAGCTGTTCTATTAAGAGGGGGTCCGCGTCGGAAAGGTTCGGGTGGAATCATCACGTACACGTTTCCTTCCTTGTCTCCACCTTTCCCTTGCACTTTGGAGCATCCCCCATTTATCCTCTATGCGATTGTCCTGGCTGCTCTTGCTGAGCTTGCGGTAGTGCTGCTCCCTGGAGCGGTAGTACCGCAGGCACCTACGGTAGTACCGTGCCACTGTGCGGTAGTACCGTGGGAGCCCACGGTAGTACTGCTCCTCTGGAGTCGTAGTACCGTGGCTCCCAGGCCAAGTGCCGCTGCTTCGCGATAGTAGGGGCGGATGTAATTTTTTACATCCGCGCCTCCACGGTAGTACTGCACGTCGTGCGCGGTAGTACCGCGGGAGCCCACGGTAGTACCGCTCCCCTGGAGACATAGTACCATGGCTCCCAGGCCAAGTGCCGCTGCTTCACGGTAGTAGGGGCGGATGTAATTTTTTACATCCGCACCTCCGCGGTAGTACTGGACTTCATGCGCGGTAGTATCGCGCGCGGCCTGTTTCAGCTGCCATGCGGTAGTACCGCTCCCCAGCGGTAGTACCGTGTCGGATTGTTGCATCGTTTGTTTTCTAGCGGGAGTAGGCACAGATGTATTTTTATTCATCCACGCTCTTCCCAGGCTAGGACTTTCCTGCCTTGCAGTAGTACCGCAAGGGGGAGCGGTAGTACCGTGCTCGCGGAAGTACTGCTCTCAGTCAGGCATGTTCTAGTCTCTGCAGCTGCCGCGGTAGTACCGTGGTCCCTCACAGTAGTACCGCGTGGCCTTGTAGTAGTACAGCATTTCTGGAGCGGTAGTACTGCATGTCGCGGGCTGGATAAGTCGATAACGACTAGATTTTGTCCACAGCTATAAAAGGGGTGTCTCCTACCTCTAGTTGACTACCTCTTCCATCCCTAAGCTCCATTGTTGCTCCAAGCTCCATTTTCGCCCGATCTCTCTCCCTAGCCAATCAAACTTGTTGATTTGCTCGGGATTGGTTGAGAAGGCCCCAATCTACACTTCCACCAAGAGAAATTTGATTCCCCCCACTAATCCCTAGCGGATCTTGTTACTCTTGGGTGTTTGAGCACCCTAGACGGTTGAGGTCACCTCGGAGCCATAGTCCATTGTGGTGAAGCTTCGTGGTGTCGTTGGGAGCCTCCAATTAAGTTGTGGAGATTGCCCCAACCTTGTTTGTAAAGGATCGGTCGCCGCCTTCAAGGGCACCAATAGTGGCACGGCATCTCGTATTGTGTGAGGGCGTGAGGAGAATACGGCGGGCCTAGTGGCTTCTTGGGGAGCATTGTGCCTCCACGCCGCTCTAACGGAGACGTACTTCCCCTAAAAAGGAAGGAATTTTGGTAACACATCCTCGTCTCCATCGACTCCACTCTTGGTTATCTCGCGCCTTTACTTTTGCAAGCATTACTTGTGTTATATCTCTTGCTTGCTTGTGCGCTTGTTGTTGTTGCATCATATAGGTTGTTCACCTAGTTACATATCTAGACAACCTACTTTGATGCAAAGTTTAATTTGGTAAAGAAAAGCTAAAAATTGTTTGTTGCCTATTCACCCCCCCTCTAGTCAACTATATCTATCCTTTCAATTGGTATCAGAGCCTCGTCTCTCTATTAAGGACTTTGCCGTCCGAAGAGTATGGTTGACACCGTAGACCATGGGGAGGAGGAGCACTCCGGTGTGAATCCGATCTAGTCTACGGGTGATGGGGAAACCATGGTGTCCCGTGAGGAATTCAATGTGGCCTTGGACACATTGAAAACCTCCATGACAACCACGGTTGAAAGCATGTTTAATAAATTCTTAGAAGGAGTTAAACTACCTACCTCGCCGTTGAAAGTGGGTGATCCCACTAACAAGGTGACGCATGCTAACTCCGACAAGGGGGAAGCTAATAGTGTGAAGGGTCCTTCTACTAGTGGTAGAAATGGCACCGGCATCTTTGCCATGTGGAACCTCCAACTTATGGAGGACCGATTCCCTCTACTCATTTAAATCATGCCGGTCCTCCTCCTAAGATTGTGAAAAATGAGGATTTTGATTCTTGGGTGTATCGCTTCAAGCATCATTTAAATCATGTGAATACTAATCTTTGGAGAATCACTGAAGAAGGTTTCTATCCAGATGACCGAAGCAACTTCACCCCGAGAGAAGCAGTGGATAATCAATTCAATGAGAATGCTCTCTTCATCATCCAAGATGCGATCCATCCTGAAGATCTCCCTCATCTTCGACCCCATGCCATGGCCAAAGACGCATGGCAATGCATTGTGTCTCTCTATCGGGGAAGTGCTAGCATTCAACGCTCCAACTATGGAGTGGTGCAAGATGAAGCCGATGAGTTTGCAATGAAAGAAGATGAAGAACCTCGTGAGCTCTTTCGAAGAGTGACCAAACTCGCGGTCTCACTCCGAGATCATGGGAGCAAGGACACGGATGACAATTGGATCAAGCGCAAGTTCCTCAAGGCCATGCTGCCCTACAACAAGGCCATGTCCTCCGTCATTCGTCAAAGACCGGACTTCCACTCCATGACCTCAAGTGAAGTGTTGGATGAGTTCGTTGCAATGAGCATCTTAGACAAGACCGCCGACAATGTGGTGCTCCGCTCTCAAAGGGCAAAGAAGCCCAACCTTGCCTTGAAGGCCAAGGTTATTGTGGAAGAAGAGGAAGAAGAGGAGGATGAGGAGAGCAACCCCGAAGATACGAAATATGATTATCATGAGCACATGGCTCTTGCTTCAAGACAATTTTGGAGCAAGAAGAATTCAAGGCCCAATTTCAACAAGACAAACTCAAGTGGCTTCAAGGGCAAGCAACGAGTAAGAACTTGTTACAACTGTGGCAATGTGAGCCATTTCGTTGCGGATTGTCCTTACTAGAAGCGGGAAGACAATGGTGGCAAGCTCATTCGAAAAGACAAAACCAAGTCCTTCCCCAACAAGAACAACTTCACCAAAAAGACTCCTACTCGAGAGTTGGTGGTTCAAGAAGAATACCGTGAGGAGGACGATGATGATGAAGATAGTGAAGCGGTGGCCATGGCATCTGTTGCCATTTCCACAACTCCCCGGATGTCTCTCTTCGATTCACCCAATGAGAACATCCCCGCCAAGTGCCTCATGGCCAAAGCCTCTAACAAGGTAACCCCCAACATCAAAACCACCATCATTACTAACCCCTCTTTGGCGGGTTGCATTGATGAACATGAGGGGTCTAATGAGGATGTGAATGAATTTGAGTCCTTTATGAGTAAGCTCAAGGGCAAATCCAAGAAGCACTTTGTTGCTCTCTTGGAACAACTTGGTGAAGCCAATGACATGATCGAGGCTCACGAAGAAACCATCTCTAAGATGGAAGGTCATAGTCGTGACTATGCCGATGAGATATCGGATCTCTGTAATGCTCTTGAAGAAGAGCGTGGGCATCGTTTGGCTCTTGAGGAGTCACACAACGATGACCATGCTAAGTTAAAGAAAGATCTTGATCATGCTCTTGTGGTATCTCGGGTGCTAACTTCCGAGAAGGCTAAACTTGGGGTTGATCATGCTAGACTCAAGGAGGAGTATGATGTACTTGACAAGGCCCACAAGGTCTTGAAGGGTACTCATGCTAACCTCAAGGAGTCTCATGCTCAACTCCAAGTTAAGCTAACCAAGGAAAAGGCCACCTTTCCTCATATGGTATTAGTTGATAATGCATATGCTACTAACCCGTGTTGTGAGCATGTGCATCTTGTGGAGGAGAATGCCAAGTTGAAGGATCAACTTGAGAAAGGCCTTGTGACATGCATTCAAGGTGATAAGAACCTCAACGACCTTTTGAGCAATCAAAAGGAAGTTGTGGCCAATAAGGGAATTGGGTTCGCACCCAAGTCCAAGAACAAGAAGAAGAACGACAAGACCAAATGACCTCCTCCTCTCAAGCAAATGGTTGTGAAAGAGGGAGAGGGTGCTCCTAAGGAGAAGAAGGAAAATGTGAAGGGTGTTGATGTCAAAAAGGGCAAAACCACCTCCTCCAACAAAGCCGGCGACTTTAACCCTTCCTATGTGTTGTGCCGTGCTAGTGATGGGCATGTTTATGCTAAATTTGTTGGTTCTTCTTATGAGTACATTGAATGGTCTATTTGGGTTCCTAAGACCCTTGTTACTAACATCAAAGGACCCATTACAAAATGTGTACCTAAAACCAAGCATTGATCTTGTGTAGGTGTTTGCTTCCGGTGGGGGGTCATGGTTGCTCGATAGTGGAGCAACAAATCATATGACCGGAAGCAAGGACTTGGTGGTGGACGTGCACAAGATTCCTTCTATGACCACCAATGTCGAGTGGGGTGATGCCTCGTCTTCTAAGGTATTGGGTCTTGGCAAGGTTGTCATTTCTCATGATCTTACGATCGAGAAAGTCATGCTTGTTGAGTCCCTTGCATTCAATCTTCTCTCCGTTCGTCAACTTGCACTCATGGGTTTTGCCACTTTCTTTGATATTGATACCGTGGCCCTCTTGTGGAGCAAGACTCTTAAAGTAGCCTTTGTTGGGCATGTCGAGAACGGTCTTTATGTGATTAACTTTTCAGAGCAACCCACTAAGACCGCGACATGCCTAATGGCTAAAGTTGATGTGGGATGGCTTTGGCATCACCGTTTAGCCCACGTCAATATGAGATCTTTGCAAAGTCTCCTTAAGGGGGACCATGTCCGTGGACTAACAAATGTTAGTTTTGCCAAAGATCGTGCTTGCAGTGCTTGTATCGAAGGGAAGCTTCATGAAAAGGCTCACCCTCCCACGACTATCATCTACTCGAAGAGACCCTTGGAGCTCCTTCACATGGATCTTTTTGGGCCTCCATCCTTTGATAGTCTTGGGGGTAGAAAGTATTGCTTGATGATTGTGGATGATTATTCAAGGTACACTTGGGTATTCTTCTTCAAGAGGAAGAGTGAGACTCAACAAACCGTTATCGACTTTGCAAATGAAGCTCAACGTCAACATGATGCAAAGATCTTGACAATAAGAAGTGACAATGGCACCGAGTTCAAAAACTACACCTTGGATGAGTTTCTTAGTGATGAGGGGATCAAGCATCGATATGCTGCACCATATACCCCTCAACAAAAGGTGTCGTGGAGAGGAAGAACCGGACGTTGATGGATGCGGCAAGGACCATGATGGCGGAGTTCAAGTCTCCATACAACTTTTGGGCTGAAGCCATCAACACAACATGTCATGCATCCAATCGGCTCTATCTTCGCAAAGGCTTGAACAAGACTCCATATGAAATACTCACCGGTAACAAGCCCAATCTCAAGTACTTCCGGGTGTTCGGGTGTAAGTGTTTCATTCTCAAGAAAGGTGTTCGTTTGTCTAAATTTGAGGCTAGAGCTTACGAGGGCATATTTGTTGGTTATGCTACCAACTCTCATGCGTACCGTGTCCTCAACAAGTCCACCGGATTCATTGAGGAGACGTGTAACATGGAGTTTGACGAAAATAACGGCTCCCAAGTGGAGAAAAGTGGTACTTGTGATGTAGGTTATGAAATTCCTCCCCAAGCCATAAGAAGAATGGGTATTGGTCATATTCTACCCATTGAGGAACCCCTTGTGGCTGAAGGAGAAGGACAATGCTCCACTCAAGTGGGGCCATCACCTCCCCAAGACCCACACGCTTCCGAAGAACAAAGTGAAGGCCCTCAACCTCGTGAACAAGACCAAGGGCGAGATCAACCTCAAGATGGTGGTGAACCACCAAAGGATGCCCAAGGTCAAGTTCTCCCCCTCGAGCAAGTTCAAGATCATGAGCAAGCTCAAGATCTATAACAAGCTCAAGACGACGCACAAGATAATCAAGTTAACCCTCCTCCTTCCACATCCGAGGAGGAATTAGAGCGTCGTGCCGCGAAGATTGCTTCCAAGCTCACCACCAAAGGTCATCTCATGGAGAATGTGGTTGGAAGCCTAAGAAAGGGGGTAAGCACTCGTAGACAATTAGCAAACTATTGTGAACATCACGCGTTTGTCTCTTGTGTCGAACCCCAAAAGGTCTATGAGGCGCTCGAAGATCCGGATTGGCTCAGTGTCATGCATGAAGAACTCAACAACTTCGAGTACAACAAGGTGTGGAGATTGGTGCCAAGGCCGTCGGGGAACCACAACATCATTGGAACCAAGTGGATATTCAAGAACAAGCAAGATGCTCATGGGAACATCATTCGCAACAAGGCAAGATTGGTAGCACAAGGCTACTCCCAAGTCGAGGGTACCGACTACGGTGAAACCTTTGCTCCCGTTGCTCGCCTTGAATCCATTCGTTTGTTGATTTCTTATGCTTCCCATCACAACTTTAAGTTACAACAAATGGATGTGAAAAGTGCTTTTCTTAATGGTCCTATTAATGAGTTGGTTTATGTCAAGCAACCCCCCAGGTTCAAGGATCCCTACTTCCCGGATCATGTGTATCAACTCGATAAGGCACTCTATGGCCTTAAACAAGCCCCACGTGAGTGGTATGACCACCTTACCGAGTTGTTACAAGATCGTGGATTTGAGGTTGGGCAAATCGATCCCACTCTTTTTACTAAGAAGGTCAAAGGGGAGTTGTTTGTATGCCAACTATATGTTGATGATATTATCTTTGGTTCCCCTAACAAAGCTTTCAATGAGGAATTTGCCACTCTCATGACCTCTAAGTTCAATATGTCTTTGATGGGAGAGTTGAAGTTCTTCCTTGGTTTTGATATCAAACAAAGAAGAGAAGGTACCTTCATCAACCAAGCCAAATACACTCAAGACATGCTAAAAAGATTCAAGCTAAGTGAAGTCAAGCCGGCTTCTACTCCAATGCCTACCAAGTGCCAACTTGACATTGATCCCAATGGTAAAGCGGTGGATCAAAAGGTATATCGCTCCATGATTGGCTCCTTGCTTTACCTTTGTGCATCTAGACCGGATATCATGTTGAGTGTGGGAATATGTGCATAGTTTCAAGCCGCACCGAAGGAAAGCCACTATGTGGCGGTCAAGCGAATCTTTCAATATTTGGCCCATACCCCAAACATTGGCTTATGGTACCCAAGAGGAGCAAACTTCAAGCTTGAAGGATATACGGATTCCGATTGGGCGGGAGACAAGGTGGATAGGAAGTCCACTTCCAGAGGGTGCCAATTTCTTGGTTGCTCTTTGGTGAGTTGGTCTTCCAAGAAGCAAAGTTGTGTGTCTCTCTTGTCCACCGAAGCAGAATATGTGGCGGCCAGTAGTTGTTGTGCACAACTCTTATGGATGAGGCAAGCTTTAAAGGAGTATGGTGTCATTTGTGACAAAGTGCCTCTTTGGTGTGGTAATGAAAGTGCCATCAAGATTTCTCTCAACCCAGTGCAACATTTCAAGACGAAGCATATTGAGGTTCGGTATCACTTAATCCGGGATCACATTAGGCGAGGGGAGATCAAGCTCAAGTATGTCAACGCTCATGATAACCTTGCAGATATTTTCACGAAGCCCTTGGATGAAGCAAGATTTCGCGAGTTAAGGCATGAGCTAAATATCATTGATTCGAGCAATGTGACTTGAACCCTTGCACCTCCCACCACACTCAACTTGTTGTCTAGTTTAGGTGTAGGCATGGACATAGGGGGAGTGTTGTTCTCTTAATGAACTCACCCTCCCCCCATTATGCATAAATCGATCAACTCTTTCACATTAGCCATTTTTTATGGTACTTGTGCTTCAAAGACGAGTTTTGGTCATGGGTCCAAGGATAATTCTTCGCGGTGCCATACCAACTGACTCAAACATAGGTGGCTCCGGCCACCGCCCTCTCTTTTGAGAGGTGGTGTTGCGTGGTTGCTTCTTGTTGACGTTTGCCTTTCTGCCTTTGTGTTGAGCGTGTTCTTGTGGTGTCTCTTGTGCTCAAAGTTTCCTTGCGAAGACCTCTTTTTCGTGTGTTTGAAACCTGTTTTTCTTGAGCTCACGGTACTACCGCAGCCTGCTATGGTTCTACCGCGTGTGGAGAGCACGGTACTACCGCCCTAGCGCGGCAGTAATTTTTTACTGCCGCCTAGGAGAGCGGTACTACCGCTTTGGTGCGGTACTTCAGCCCAAGCGGTACTACCGCGATGATGTGTGGTACTACCACGCTGTCACAGACGCGTGGGGATAAGGACGGGCAGGGGGAGTTCTAACTCCCCCATACCCATTCGTCTGTTTTCCCCACTTCGTCTCTCTCTCTCCCTCTCTCTCTCTCTCTCTCTCTCTCTCTCGCTCGCTCATGAACGGGGCCGGAGTCCCTCGCCGGATCTCCGCTTCCGGCTCCTCTCCTGCGATTCCGTCCAGTGGGATCGTTCCCCACCACATGCTCTTGCCATGGAACAAGGTCCTTCCCCAAATCCCTCTCTTTTTGGTTGTTTTCTTTGCCTCTAGGTTTTTGGGGAGATGCATGTGTTCTTGAGATTTTAGGCTAAATCTTTGCAAGAGTAGGATGTAGGAGAGTAGTATCGTGTAGGGATTATACTTGATATGTTGTCATGTGATAGATTTGCTCAACCGTAGTACCGTCATGGTTTTGTGGTTCTTCTCAGATTCAAAATCTGGTTCGGATCTAACGCGGTGCGGTACTACCGCTCGACCGGTTCTACCGCCCGTTCGGTGCGGTACTACCGCACGAGCTGTGGCACTAGGATCTTACTACCGCTCCCAGCCCCGGTACTACCGTGACATCACACGGTACTACCGCGACTAGGAGCGGTACTAAAATTTTAGTACCGCAGCACCAGGCAGTACTACCGTTGGGTCCAATCTCTCTCATGGCAATTACCATGTATGCTTTCCATGTGTTTCTGTTGCTTTGCCGTGGTCTTTGCATTGATCCTTCTTGCTTGTCGTGGGTGTTTTGCGCTTTGTGTCTCAGGTGGTGGCTCTCGCTGTTCCAATCCCAGTCGTGACACTGGCTCCAAGCATCTGCGCAATCCAGGTGAAGCACTAGAGGGCTCCACTGCCCCCAAGCGCCATGTCAAGACCTCTGCTAGCAAGCACAAGGAACCCGCTAAGGGCATGGATGAGATTCCCCCTTCTGAGTACATTCGTCTCAGGCAGATCAACCCATATGTGAATCGTCATGCTACCATCAGAGGCAGTGAATTGTTTTGGTCCAAGCAGCAGACTCTCACTTATCTGGATGTCATCAAGAACAAGCAAAATACCTACGTGGATGTCAAGTGGATAGACATGCATCACCTGAGGAAGGACAAGTTTCGTGGGTACTTTGGAGAAGCTCTGGATTTGGTGGAGCAGTTTGGTATTGAACATGTGATCTCTTTCCACCTTGACTATGACCCTGAGCTTATCTGTCAGTTCTTTGCCTCAGTTTTGTTTCACTCTGGGGAGGAGCGGAGGATGACTTGGATGACCAATGGCCATCAGTTGACTGCTACCTGGAAGGAGTTCATGAATCTGCTCCAGGTTCCTGATGACGGGCTCAACACACCCGTGGGTGTTCGCCCCCATGCCAATCCTGAGTCTGCTAACAAGGACAAGATTCAGCCGTTCTATGTTGAGAAGGTGCTTCCCAGTGGCAAGTCGTCGTGGGTGCTCAACTCCTTTTTGGATATCATGTATCGCATCTTCTGCAACTCTTTGTTCCCTTGCATTGGCGACAAGGACAAGGTTCATGCCTATATGGTGGATATGATGCTCCTATGTGAGGAGGCACGTGTGTCTCAGAATCATCCACTTGATGTCTCACACATCATGTGGTGTGAGCTTCGGTTTGCGGTGTTCAACCGCAAGGTGCCTATCTATGGACCATACCTGTTTCTGTCGATCTCCAAGACTTGGGAGAAGTTGTACCCTGGTGATGAGTTCCTTGCTCCAGACTAGATTCGGCATGATCCCATCAGTCTCCGTGTCAAGCCCAACTGGGCCAACACTACTACTCATGCTGAGGCGCCTGCTGCTAGGAGGGCTGTTGATGAGGAGGAGGCTGGAGCAGAGGATGTTGCTGAGGACCGTGCTGTTGGGTCTTCCCATAATTCCTCTGAGCCCTCGTGGGCCAAGAAGCTGAAGGACAAGATGAAGACTCTTTTCTGCATGCAAGCTAAGGGGCAGTACAGGACTCACGTGGCATCCAAGGAGAGTCGTCGCCGGGACAAGAAGATCATGAGGCTGTATGGAGAGGACGTGTCTGGCGGTTCTGAGGATCGCATCACTCCAGAGGCTGAGTGGATGGTGAAACAAGGCTACAAGTGGACTGATTCTGAGGAGGACGTCGAGGAGACCGTCCCTGCCGCCGAGTCTGATGATGAGCATTAGGATGATTTCTCTGCTTGAGCCACCCCTTGTGTGTAGGTGTCCTCTCTGCCTTTTTGGCGTCTCGATGCCAAAGGGGGAGAGAGTGTAGGGATTTGCGAGTCGTGTGTTTACGTGTTCGGTGTGTTTGCTAGCTCGTTTGAACCTCGTTTCGGTTGCTTTGGTTTGGTTTGACCTTCATATGGTGTAAGACATATGCACTCTACCTATCATAGTGAGCTTGTGATATATTGTGCTACCTATGTTTTATGCTCTTGCTTAGATGTTAGTCTTACCCTTGCAAGATCATGCCTTGTCTCTAAAATATAGGGGGAGTGTTGATCCTAGTTTGTGTGCTGTGCAGTCCAAAGCATCCATCAAGATTGCACACATCTAGTGGGAGCCCGTCTATATTTTAGAGAGGAGGGGTTTGCCTCTGCTCAATATTGTTTCCCCTTGTGCAAATCCCGTATTTTCATCAATCCACCAAAAAGGGGGAGATTGTAAGGGCATATTTATCCCTAAGGTGTTTTGGTGATTGATGACAATGCTTTTGCGGACTAATCGTGTGCCTTGAGTTTCTCAGACGCTTCATCGCTAGGCACAAGACGGTTCGGTGCCCCTCGAAGACTATTGAAGACGGTGTTTTTCTACGTTTCTTTTTGGTGGATTTGAGTCATAGGAGAGCCATTCTATTAAGGAGGGTTCCGCGTCGGAAAGGTTCGGGTGGAATCATCACATACACATTTCCTTCCTTGTCTCCACCTTTCCCTTGCACTTTGGAGCATCCCCCGTTTATCCTCTATGCGATTGTCCTGCTGTTGTTGCTGAGCTTGAGGTAGTGCTGCTTCCTGGAGCGATAGTACCGCAGGCACCTGCGATAGTACCGTGCCACTGCGCGGTAGTACCGCGGGAGCCCACGGTAGTACCGCTCCTCTGGAGTCGTAGTACCGTGGCTCCCAGGCCAAGTGTCGTTGCTTCGCGGTAGTAGGGGCGAATGTAATTTTTTACATCCGCACCTCCACGGTAGTACCGCACGTCATGCGCGGTAGTACCGCGGGAGCCCACGGTAGTACCGCTCCCCTGGAGACATAGTATCATGGCTCCCAGGCCAAGTGCCGCTGCTTCACGGTAGTAGGGGCGGATGTAATTTTTTACATTCGCGCCTCCGCGGTAGTACCGCACTTCATGCACGGTAGTACCGCGCGCAGCCTGTTTCAGTTGCCATGCGGTAGTACCGCTCCCCAGCGGTAGTACCGTGTTGGATTGTTGCATTGTTTGTTTTCTAGCAGAAGTAGGCACAGATGTATTTTTATTCATCCACGCCCTTCCCAGGCTAGGACTTTCCTGCCTTGCAGTAGTACCGCAAGGGGGAGCGGTAGTACCACGCTCATGAAAGTACTACTCTCAGTCAGGCATGTTCTAGTCTCTGCAGCTGCCGCGGTAGTACCGTGTTTCTGGAGCGGTAGTACCGCATGTCGCGGGCTGGATAAGTGGATAACGGTTGGATTTTCTCCACAGCTATAAATGGGGTGTCTCCTACCTCTAGTTGACTACCTCTTCCATCTCTAAGCTCCATTGTTGCTCCAAGCTCCATTTTCGGCCGATCTCTCTCCCTAGCCAATCAAACTTGTTGATTTGCTCGGGATTGGTTGAGAAGGCCCCGATCTACACTTCCACCAAGAGAAATTTGATTCCCCCCACTAATCCCTAGCGGATCTTGTTACTCTTAGGTGTTTGAGCACCATAGACGGTTGAGGTCACCTCGGAGCCATAGTCAATTGTGGTGAAGCTTCGTGGTGTCGTTGGGAGCCTCCAATTAAGTTGTGGAGATTGCCCCAACCTTGTTTGTAAAGGTTCGGTTGCCGCCTTCAAGGGCACCAATAGTGGAATCACGACATCTCGCATTGTGTGAGGGCGTGAGGAGAATATGGTGGGCCTAGTGGCTTCTTGGGGAGCATTGTGCCTCCACACCGCTCTAACGGAGACATACTTCCCCTCAAAAGGAAGGAACTTTGGTAACACATCCTCGTCTCCACCGACTCCACTCTTGGTTATCTCGCGCCTTTACTTTTGCAAGCATTACTTGTGTTATATCTCTTGCTTGCTTGTGCGCTTGTTGTTGTTGCATCTTATAGGTTGTTCACCTAGTTGCATATCTAGACAACCTACTTTGATGCAAAGTTTAATTTGGTAAAGAAAAGCTAAAAATTGTTAGTTGCCTATTCACCCCCTCCCTAGTCAACTATATCGATCCTTTCACATATGTTGCAAATCCTCACGTAATTGGATTAGAGATACATTTTGTTACGGGGGTTTGCATATGAATGAACTGACTGGCCCATTTTTCTCGTACTGAACCGTTTTTGTACTGACGCTTGTTTCCAGAAATTTAAGACGATGCAAATATTATCTACAATACGGACATTTAGTATAGTCTGAATTGAACTTTTTGGCACTTTTTGCACCGAGGTAATGGCAGTGAACCTGTGACGAAGAATAGAACTCCGAAAGAAATGTTTTGGAGGTGGAATAAAACGTCAGAGATCGGGTGGACCGGCTACACCTCCTCCTCTGGACTGATTGCTCCAGCGAAGTGGAGCTGATGGAGGCGGAGATCACGAGCAGTGCCAGTGATTGGACTGATCTCCTCCTCCCATTGTGACATGATTTTGTTTGTGGAATCTCTAATGTCCTGAATGCATTACATGAAAAGAGAATGGGAGAGGAGTCAGCAAACACACACATCCAAAGTGCATGTCTGTTGTTTCATGATTAGAACTGAAAAAGAACGTGTAGCAAGGCTAGAGCATCGCAATCAAACTTGACAAAACTTTGAATGGAGTTAACAGTGGAGCATTTACTAAGTAGATCAATGGAGTTGGCCAGAGTATCGATATAAACCTGGACGTACGGGACCAGGGCCTCTATAGTCTGTGTACACCAGCCCGCCCGTCTCCCGCTAGAACCACAGCAAGGCAGCGAGCTTCCCCTCCCTTCCAACTACCCCATGTTACATGCCTTTCCCAGTAAATCAAGATACTGATGATGCAAGGGAGGCCGTTCAAGTAACACAAAATGGCGAGAAGCTCGCGTAGTTCAAGCTCATCAGTTCAGCAGTATGTGGTCAGCCAGAAACGGGCTTGAAATGAAGGGGTCGACAACACAGTGTACAAAAGATAACGAGGACAGAGACGACCACACGTGGTGGAGGCCACGGTTCCCGCATGGGCTCGTCTGAGCCAGGGTTTCCGTACTAATGCGGCATCACACACGTACTGATGCACGCACTGATGTAGCAGCACACAGAGGCTCGAAACAAAGAGTGTCATGCGGCAGTACACACGTACTGATGCACACGGAAACACGAGATGGCCATGGAGCTAGGTGAACATGGCGGAGGCTAGTGGCAATTCAGAATGACGAGGATGGTTGTTTTGCCAAATATTATGGCTAGGACTGGACTTGTACGACGGACATCGCTCGATCTGGACTGAGAAGCATGGTCGGTGCTTCTTGCGGGAGGAAGAGAAGGGGTTCGCTCAGGAAAGACCCCGACGGAGGTCAGGGGAAGGAGCAAGAACACGAGCGGCACGTGGCAGTTCAGGGAACTCGTTGGACGACCCGGCGGCGTTGCTGAGGTGCGGGTAGGATGGTCACCGCGTCCGATGGACTCGTTAGGGCAGGAGAGGATGTGGCATGGACCATGATGGCCGTGGGAAGTGGGAGGTGGTGGTGGTGGTGGGGCGCGCGCCGACGGCTAGGGCCATGGCGGCTGCGGAAGGTGGTGGTGGCGGTGTGCACGCTTGTGGCAGGGGCCATGCCAGCTTTGAAAGGTGGGAGTTGGTGGTGGCACGCGCGCACTAGCGGCGGCAGCTGCGGCGGCTCTAGGAGGTGTTGGTGGCGGGACACGGGCCAGTGGCGAGGGCCATGGCGGCGGTGGGATTGGGATTGGGATCGGGGGTGGGAGGTGGGGTTTCACCAGCATGCGGGCGAATGGAACGAGTTTTTTCTTTTTCCTTGCGGTCATATAATCGGTCCATCGAGCCTATATAGGGCATCCTCAGTAATATTCTGATCACAACTAGAACTTCCTGAGTAATGCGGCCTGAACTTCCATCTATAGAAACCCGACCTTTGGGCTATCTTTGCAACTATGTCTCCCCACATGAATTGTTCTGTTTAGTCGTGTTCTATATTATGTAAGTGTAATCTAGAAACAGTTTTTAGCAACTAAATGCCCGTTTTAAATAGGAATCTCGCTCGTTGGCGGATTTTGCTCTCGGGTCGTGATGAACTTGCGTCTTTTGCAATTTTACTGCGTGAGTTGTTCAACCTGAACTTTCCCCTGTTCTAGGTTGAACTTCCGCCAACATTGCCCAAATGGGGCTTACGATATACCGTTAAAAAGCTATGGAGACGAGTATCATGACCCAAGTTAAATTTTTGAAAAAAATGTAAGCAGTTTAAGAGCAGTTTTGAAAACCGTTTTTTCTTCATACAAAAAACATGAATCGTATTTTCAATCGCATTTCTAAAAGGTTTATCGGAATGAGGCAAATAATATGGCACTGGAAAGCTGCTGCAAAACCTCTCCTTCCACATGTTGAAAGTTTTCTCTAACTCCCTATGGTTAAAGAGTAATTTGGGAAATCATAAAATTTCGCAAACTGAACAGCCGAGTTCGTATTTTCGATGGCATTTCTAAACAGCTAATCCAATTGAGTCAAACGATATGGCGTTGGAAAGCTTATGAAAATGCGCTACTTTATCTTCTTGAAAGTTTTTTCTAATTTTGAACGGTTTATGAGTAATTTAGAAAACTGTACAAGTTCCACCAAGTTCGTATTTTTGAGTTAATTTTTTAGTCGTACGTTCAAATGCAACAAATTATATGGTGTTGGAAAGCTTGAACAAATGCCAAACTTTTTGGTATATATTGTTTCTCTAAATTCTTTTTGGTATATATAGCCGTACGTTCGAAACTTTTTTAGACTTCATCTTTTTATTCTTTTTTACTCATACAAAATGCACACCATGTAGTACGTTAACTTCCTGTAGTTATCAATTTGAACTTTTCTCTATTTCGCTTTAGTAATGAAAAATTATTATTATTTACATATATCGAATCGCTCTAACTTTTTTATTTGAATTCCTTTTATGTATTTTTAGAAATATGAAAATTGTAGTTTTGTTAGAAACATCAAACTTCTTCGTTATTGTGAATTGAACTTATTGGTTTTATTCTTTAGTAACAAAAAAATCGAGTTTTTAATTAAATATCAAACTTCTCCATGTTTTTAAATTGGACTTCTTGGTTTTATTCTTCAGTAACAAGAAAAACTGAGTTTTTAAGGTACATTGAATTACTCTGTTTTAAAATTGAACTTCTTGGTTTAATCTTTAGTATGGGGGGGGGGGGGAATCCGATTTTTTTAAAAAACATGGAAAATCTTTTTAAAACTTTTTTTGTTGTTCCCTTATTTTAATTTGAACTTATTAGTTATTCTTTAGAATGAGAATATGAGGTTTTTATAAACTTTGAACTTCTCTGTTATTTTAATTTGAACTTCTTAGTTTTATTCTTTAGTAACGAGGAAAATCGAGTTTTTTGAACTTCTTTGTTTTAAAGTTTAAACCTCTTTGGATTTATTTTAAAATAATGTGAAAAATCCTATTATTTTTATAGACATCGAACTTCACCATTTTTTAAATTTGAACTTCTTAGTTTTATTGGTTAGTAAGATGGAAAATGTTTTTTTATATAAACAATGATACTGCACCGTTATTTTAACTTGAACTTCTAGTTATTGTAGAATGGGGAAATCAGTTTTTATACAATATTTTGAAATGCTCCTCTCTTTAATTTTAACTTCTCTGGCTTTTTTACAAATGGGGAAAATCTGTTATAAAGACTTTTGAACTACTTTTTTTAAGTTCTTGCTCAAATTTTTTGAACTTAAAATTTTGACATTTAGATATTCAAAACTTCATTTTTTTTAACGTTGACCTGCTTCGGTTTTTAAATTTGAACTTCTTATAGAATTTTGTCGTAACACTTATGCATGTTTTTCTTTTCGATGAAATGGCCTAGGCTGTCCCTTTTTTCATTTGATGATTTTTCTTCTGTACGTGGTACACGTGATCTTCGGAATTTCTGAAACATGAATTTCGCATGCTATTAATTTTTTTTCATGAAACTCCATAGTTTTTATTCTTTGAATTCCATGATTTTTTTGTTTACATTTTTTTGGTTTGAACTTCGATGTTCGTTACACATGAACTTTCGAAATCACACCTTTTTAAACACATTTTCCCTTGAATCCAACATGTGCAAAAACAATAGGAAAATTTGGGCATGAAAAACAACATTTTAAAACAGGTAATTGGAGGTCGGACATCCCGCAATATAAATTATGAACGGCACACAGAGGTGCACGTGAACTTCTTGCAACAAATCTGAGTTTTTTATATACTTCAAACTTCTATGTTATTTTAAATTGAACTTCTTAGTCTTATTTTAAAAAAAATGTTTTCAAAGAAGCATCAAACTTTTTTAAAATTGAACCTCATACTTTTATTTTTTGTAGAAATGGAAAGAATTCGAGTTTTTCGTAAACATGAAACTACTCCTTTTATTTTAATTTGAACTTCTTTAAATTTATTCTTTAGTAATGAAAGAAAACCTGTGTTTTTTTATAAATATTGAACTTCTGTATTTTTACAATTTGGACTTCTTGGTTTACTTGAAATACTTTTTTTTCCATTTATTGGAAACCGTAAAACAATATTATGTTTATAAAAAATTGATTAAATTCATGTGTTATGGTAATTTGAACTTCTTGCTTTTCTTTTAGATACAAAAATTTCTTTTTTTATAAACTTTGGCCTGCTATGTATCTTAAATTTGAACTTCTTGGATTAGTTTCAGAGACAGAAAAAATTGTCTACTATTTTGTCTTTTAACTTATAGGCTTTTTGGGGTTTGTAAACTTCTAGAGTTTATTTTTGTGCAAAGTTACACACACACACACATAATAGAATACACACCCACACACTGATGCTCACATGTTGTAATTTTGTTTTGAAGTGAATTTTCTAGAATTAAATTTTGTTTGTGCTCTTTTAAATTTATTTGTCACTTCATGTTCTAAAAAATCACAAATCTCACATGTTTTTCCTTGCATGTTTAAATAGTTTGAACTTGCTGAGATACACATAACACAATTGACCTTCTCGAACACAACAGTTTGACCTTATTTAAGCATAGTAATACAAGACAAACAAAGCATTCTCTGTATCCACTTTTTGAAATGACAACATGGGTGCAGGTGCTAGTCGACACATTGTGCAGCGGGGCATCGGTGGGTGGTAGTAGCAGAAGGTGGTCGTCTACTTTTCAGATCGATGTCCTTGAATTGGTTTCGAAGAGGAGCAACAACTTTTTGTTGCACTACAGATTCAAACACACAAGCATGTCCCCTCCTGATGAATGAACGGAACGAGCAATATGAGTGAGTCTGAATATGCATGAATATATAAAGGCCGTGTTTTTTATTTGGAATCTCTGGTATTGCTGAGAATATAGACTGAAATAGTAGACATGAGTGGAGCTTAGTTGCAAGAACATGAAAATGAGAGAAGGAAGAAAGGTGATGCCTGGGAAGGTCGGATTCGACCGTCGCTGCAGTCCACACACGAGAACAGCGACCAGGTACATCGTAATAGGAGCTGGATATGAATATGGAGGATATGCTTTGCTGAATCTCAAAGTCAGGTTCTTTTCTTTGGGCTGGCGAGTGTTTGACTTTCAGACACAACGTCAGCAAAACAAGATGGCGTGCCGAGCAGGAACGCTAGATCGCGGCACAGTGACGATTCGAAAACATCCTGGGCTAGCTTTTCCTTCAAACAACAAAGATAAGAAGCCACTCCAAGGTCATGTCCATTTTTTGTCGACCATACCGACACTGCATATCTCGCAGTTAAAAAGATGAGCATCTTACAATTCTTTTGAGCGACTTGCTCCCTGCTGCTACTTCAGCTTCCTTCAGCTCTGGTTCCGGTAGTTCATGGGGAGAGGATGGAGGCAGAAGGGCAGCAAAGCTCGAGGGAGCAGCTCGGCCTACATGAGCAGGAGGAGGAGCAACATCAACAATTTGCTAGAATCTGTTGGTTTAACTCTAGAGGAAGAAGATCGAGGTTGCAGTTCAGACCTGCGCCATGGGAAAGGTCATTTTCTGGCTCGCCGGAGTTGGGGGCTTCTGCCCTTCACATCGAGGAGGAGGAGGAGGGCAATGGGACCTGCTGGTGGCGCTCAACGCGTGGGCAGGGCGGGTGGCCGGAGGGATGGCGGGGCGCTTTGCGGCCTGCCAGAGGGGATCACGAGGGGGCAGAGGTGGTTGCCGGAAGGGAATGCGGGGCCATGCGACTCAGGAGGTGGTCGATCCCGTCGCCGTTGAGGATGTTCCAGCGGTCGATCCCGTCAACGGGGGCGGCGGCAAGGGGGTTACCGGCGGCGGGGTCCCAGCCAGTGCGGGAGTGGTGGGGCTGGGTACCATTGATGGGGAGGTTCTGGGCGAGGTGGGGGGGTCCGCGGTAGGGTGCAGCACCGGTGGCGGAGAGGTTCGGGGCGGGGCGGGGCACGGCACCGACGACGGGGTCGGGGGGCCGCGGCGAGGCGGGGCACTGACGGCAGGGAGGTTCGTGGGGAGCTTGGACATCGGGGAGAGGTGTGATACGTCTCCAACGTATCTATAATTTTTATTGTTCCATGCTATTATATTACCCCTTTTGGATGTTTATGGGCTTTATTTTACACATTTATATCATTTTTGGGACTAACCTACTAATCGGAGGCCCAGGCCGTATTGCTGTTTTTTTGCTATTTCAGTATTTCGAAGAAAAGGAATATCAAACGGAGTCCAAACGGAATGAAACCTTCGGGAACATGATTTTTGGAACGAACGTGACCCAGAGGACTTGGAGTGCAAGTCAATAAGCAGCCGAGGCCTCCACGAGATTGGAGGGCGCGCCCCGCTGTCTCGTGGGCCCCTCGGGCGTCCACCGATGTACTTCTTCCTCCTATATAAGCCTACGTACCCCGAAAACATCCAAGGAGCCAACGAAACATAATTTCTACCACCGTAACCTTATGTATCCGCGAGATCTCATCTTGGAGCCTTCGCCGGCACTCTGCCGGAGGGGGAATCGACCACGGAGGGCTTCTACATCAACACCATAGCCCCTCCGATGAGTTGTGAGTAGTTTACCACAGACCTACGGGTCCATAGTTATTAGCTAGTTGGCTTCTTCTCTCTTTTTGGATCTCAATACAATGTTCTCCCCCTCTCTTGTGGAGATCTATTCGATGTAAACTCTTTTTGCTGTGTGTTTGTCGAGATCCGATGAATTGTGGGTTTATGATCAAGTTTATCTATGAATAATATTTGAATCTTCTCTGAATTCTTTTATGTATGTTTGAGTTATCTTTGCAAGTCTCTTTGAATTATTAGTTTGGTTTGGCCTACTAGATTGATCTTTCTTGCCATGGGAGAAGTGCTTAGCTTTGGGTTCAATCTTGTGGTGTCCTTACCCAGTGACAGAAAGGGTTGCAAGGCACGTATTGTATTGTTGCCATCGAGGATAACAAGATGGGGTTTATGTCATATTGCTTGAGTTTATCCCTCTACATCATGTCATCTTGCTTAATGCGTTACTCTGTTCTTATGAACTTAATACTCTAGATGCAGGCAGGAGTCAGTCGATGTGTGGAGTAACAGTAGTAGATGCAGGCAGGAGTCGGTCTACTTGTTGCGGACGTGATGCCTATATACATGATCATGCCTAGATAATCTCATAATTATTCGCCTTTCTATCAATTGCTCGACATTATTTTGTTCACCCACCGTAATACTTATGCTATCTTGAGAGAAGCCTCTAGTGAAACCTATGGCCCCCGGGTATATCTCTTATCATATTTGCTTCCAATCTACTTTTATTTGCATCTTTACTTTTTTGCATCTATATTATAAAATACCAAAAATATATTTATCTTATCTTACTATATTTATCAGATCTCACTTTCGTAAGTGGCCATGAAGGGATTGACAACCCCTTTATTGTGTTGGTTGCGAGTTCTTTGTTTGTTTGTGTAGGTGCGTGAGACTTTTGAGGAGCCTCCTACTGGAATGATACCTTGGTTCTCAAAAACTGAGGGAAATACTTACGCTACTATTGCTGCATCACCCTTTCCTCTTCAAGGAAAACCAACGCAAGCTCAAGACGTAGCAAGGTGGTGCGGTTCCTGGTTGTGGGCTCGTGGCCTTTTTTTTCTAGACGATGCTGGTGGGAGCAGTTCGGGAACATGTCATTCGGGCCCTACATAGGGCAAATCATGATCCAAATAACTATTCTGATCCTGGGATCAGAATAGTGTTACTCTCTCTCTCTCTCTCACACACACACACGCACACACACACAGCCAGTATATTCTGCTAATATTAGCAGAATAACTATTCTGATAACACTTCCGCACTGCACGCTTAACGCGAAGGCACTACACTTTCACTAGCAAAGGTACTGCAATACAGAGACCAGTGAACTTCGTGTCGGATAAAACTGCATGCGGTGTTTTTTGGGTACCTTTTTTGCTCTAGTTTTTTAACTATGTATCGAAATGAGGCGTCTAATATACCAATCTATGGATTAGGCACAACTTCGCCATGGTGAACACTTTTTGAGATTCCTCACGGTTTAAGAGCAGTTTTGAAAATGGTGCGTCGCACGACGAGTGGCAGCGAGCATTTTTTCGCATTGTTTTTCTAAACCGCTCGTCGGAATCAAGCAAATGATACATGGTTGGAAATATATCGTCGAGGCATATCTTTTTCATATCTATTATTTCCTCTAATTCATTACGGTTTAAGGGCAGTTTTAAATTTAGTAAATCGCGGAATTCTGTTTTTTCGAATTTTTTGTAATTTTCGTACTGGTTTCGTGCCAGTTTTTGAACCATTTGTCCAAATGAGGCGTGTGATATGCTGTTGGAAAGCTACGGACGAGACACAACTTTCGTATGTTGAAATGTTTTTGAGATTCCTTATGTTTTTTAGTTAAATCATGCGTCTGACGACAAGGGTTGCGGCCATTTTTCGCAAAATGTTTACAAACCGCTGATGACCCACAAGTATAGGGGATCTATCGTAGTCCTTCCGATAAGTAAGAGTGTCGAACCCAACAAGGAGCAAAAGGAAATGACAAGCGGTTTTCAGTAAGGTACTCTCTGCAAGCACTGAAATTATCGGTAACAGATAGTTTTGTGATAAGATAATTCATAACGGGTAACAAGTAACAAAAGTAACTAAGGTGTAGCAAGGTGGCCCAATCCTTTCTGTAGCAAAGGACAAGCCTGGACAAACTCCTACATAAAGGAAAGCTCTCCCGAGGACATATGGGGATTATAGTCAAGCTAGTTTTCATCATGCTCATATGATTCGCGTTCGTTACTTTGATAATTTGATATGTGGGTGGACCGGTTCTTGGGTACTGCCATTCCTTGGACAAGCATCCCACTTATTATTAACCCCTCTCGCAAGCATCCACAACTACGAAAGAAGAATTAAGGTAAACCTAACCATAGCATGAAACATATGGATCCAAACCAGCCCCTTACGAAGCAACGCATAAACTAGGGTTTAACCTTCTGTCACTCTAGCAACCCATCGTCTACTTATTACTTCCCAATGCCCTCCCCTAGGCCCAAACAATGGTGAAGTTTCATGTAGTCGACGTTCACATAACACCACTAGAGGAAAGACAACATACATCTGTTCAAAATATCGAACGAATACCAAATTCACATGACTACTTATAACAAGACTTCTCCCATGTCCTCAGGAACAAACGTAACTACTCACAAATCATATTTATGTTCATAATCATAGGGGTATTAGTATGCATAATGGATCTGAACATATGATCTTCCACCGAATAAACCAACTAGCATCAACTACAAGGAGTAATCAACACTACTAGCAACCCACAGGTACCAAACTGAGGTTTTGAGACAAAGATCGGATACAAGAGATGAACTAGAGTTTGAGAGGGGATGGTGTTGGTGAAGATGTTGATGGAGATTGACCCCCTCCCGATGAGAGGATCGATGGTGATGACAATAGTGACGATTTCCCCTCCCAGAGGGATGTTTCCCCGGCAGAACAGCTCCGCCGGAGCCCCAGATTGGTTTCGCCAAGGTTCCTCCTCGAGACGGCGGCGCTTCGTCCCGAAAGCTTCCTTCTGATTTTTTTCCAGGGAAAAGACTCCTTATACCAGAAGATGGGCATCGGGGGGCTTCCAGGTGGCCCACGAGGCAGGGAGGCGCGTCCAGGGGGTAGGGCGCGCCCCCACCCTCATGGACAGAGGGCTGCCCCCTCTGGTGCTTTCTTCACCCAATATTTTTAATATATTCCAAAACTAATTTTCGTGGAGTTTCAGGACTTTTGGAGCTATGCAGAATAGGTCTCTAATATTTTGATCCTTTTCCAGCCTAGAATCCAGTTGCCGGCATTCTCCCTCTTCATATAAACCTTGTAAAATAAGAGATAAAAGGCATAAGTATTGTGATATAATGTGAAGTAACAGTCCATAATGCAATAAATATCGATATAAAAGCATGCTGCAAAATGGACATATCAACTCCCCCAAACTTAGACCTCGCTTGTCCTCAAGCGAAAGCCGATAATCAAAAATATGTCCACATGTTTAGAGATAGAGGTGTCGATAAAATAAATACGGACATGAGGGCATCATGATCATTATTAGAACAGCAACATATATATTGTCATATGATTCCTTATGCTTAAAGTACCAATCTATTCACAATGTCAAGTATGAATCAGAAACTTCACTGAAAACTAGCAAACTATAAGCTCAGTCATTGAAGCAATTGCTATTTATCATAACATCGGAAAGATTCAAATATAAGAGCTTTTTAGCAAGTCCACATACTCAACTATCATTTAATCTTTCACAATTGCTAACACTCGCGCGATACTTATGGGTATGAAGTTTCAATTGGACACAGAGAAAGATAGGGGCTTATAGTTTCGCCTCCCAACCTTTTACCTCAAGGGTAATGTCAACAATAATGTTTTATGAAAACTTACATCCAATTGGATATATATATATATATATCAGGATCTCTTCAACACATAGTGCTTGCCAAAGGATAAAGTGTAAAAAGGAAAGGTGAAGATCACCATGACTCTTGTATAAGGAAGAAGACAAAAAATAAAAGATAGGCCCTTTGCAGAGGGAAGCAGAGGTTGTCATGTGCTTTTATGGTTGGGTGCACAAAATCTTAATGCAAAAGAACGTCACTTTATATTGCCACTTGTGATAGGGACCTTTATTATGTAGTCCGTCGCTTTTATTTCTTCCATATCACAAGCTCGTATAAAGCTTATTTTCTCCACACTAATAGCATACATATTTAGAGAGCAATTTCTATTGCTTGCAACAATGACAACTTACTTGAAGGATCATACTCAATCCATAGGTAGATATGGTGGAATCTCATGGCAAACCTAGGTTTAGGATGTTTGGAAGCACAAGTAGTATCTCTACTTGGTGCAGAGAGTTTGGCTAGCATGAGGGAGAAAGGCAAGCTCAACATGTTGGATGATCCATGACAATATAATTTATTTCGGATATAAGAAAACATAACCCATTATGTTGTCTTCCTTGTCCAACATCAACCTTTTACCATGTCATATGTTAATGAGTGCTCACAATCATAAAAGATGTCCAAGATAGTATATTTATATGTGAAAACCTCTCTTTCTTTATTACTTCCTATTAATTGCAATGGTGACCAAAACTATGTTTGTCAACTCTTAACAACTTTTATTCATCATACTCTTTATATGTGAAGTCATTACTCTCCATAAGATTAATATGATCTTTTTATTTCTTTATTTTTCTTTTATTCCCTCAAGATCATAGCAAGATAGCAAAGCCCTCGACTCAAAACTAATATTTATTATATATAGCTCATGGACTTGATTACATAGATAGGGATCAACACAAAAACTCAAAGCTAGATCATACTAAACTTTATTCTACTAGATCAAGATATAACCAAAAGGATCGAACTAAGAAAAACGGTAAAGATAGAAGTGTGATGGTGGTACGATACCGGGGCACCTCCCCCAAGCTTGGCAGTTGCCAAGGGGAGTGCCCATACCCATGGATTTATGTCTCTTTCTTCGAAGGTGGTGATGATGGAGTTGTTGATGATGTACGCTTCTTCCTTAATTTGCACTTGAGGATAGAATTTTTCTCCCTTAGGTCATCGATCTCCTGCTCAAAGATTAATATCTTTTTGCATAGTTCCTGTTTGTTCTCCTGCAAGAGATGAAAAGGGATAAACTCGATCTTAGGTTTCTTTGCTCTATCAGGGAGGCTTGACTTTTTAAACTCCACGTGCATGTCCCCAGGTTGAGGTAGTGGGACTTCATCTTCGCCTGAGCTCGTCTCCTCCTTCCCCTTAGGATCATAGTCTTCTTCTTCCTCCGTGATCCAACCACAATGCTCCAAGTCCCCATAGACCTTGGGGTCTGCAAGGTAATCAGCCACGTAGCTTTCTCCCTCCGAATCCTGGGACGACATATTGCTCTAATCTAAGCAGAAACAACTCAAAACAAAAACAGAGGATTTCGTCATGGTACGGTGGTCAAAACCTTCCGGAGATTATGTAATATTTTTTACCGACCAAAAGAAGTATCGTGCAAGAAAACGGAGTCCGGATGACACACGAGGTGCCCACAAGGCAGGGGGGTAGGGCACGCCCTCCACCCTCGTGGACACCTCGTGTCCTTCTCGGACTACTTCTTAATTTCCTATTTTCTTAAATACTCCAAAATGGAGAAAAATTGCTATTAGAACTTTTTTGGAGTCGGTTTACTTACTGTATCACATTCCTATTCCTTTTCAGAGTCTAAAACATTCTGGAAGGTGTCCCTTATGTAGTCCTCCGGGGTTACGGTATCAATAACATTGGTCTCAACATTTATGGGATTACCTGAGATATAATGTTTGATTCTTTGATCGTTCACCACCTTTGGCTTTGTGCCTTCGAAATTGTTGATTTTTATGGCACCGGAGCGATAGACCTCCTCGATAATGTAAGGACCTTCCCATTTAGAGAGAAGTTTTCCTGCAAAAAAATCTTAAACGAGAGTTGTATAGCAAAACATAATCACCTACATTAAACTCATGCTTTTGTATCCTTTTGTCATGCCATCTTTTAACTTTTTCTTTAAACAATTTGGCATTCTCATAGGCCTGGGTTCTCCATTCATCAAGTGAGCTAATGTCAAATAGACTCTTCTCACTGGCAAGTTTGAAATCATAATTGAGCTCTTTAATGGCCCAATATGCCTTATGTTCTAGTTCGAGAGGTGAGTGACATGATTTTCTATAAACCATTTTATACGGAGACATACCCATAGGATTTTTATATGCGGTTCTATAGGCCCATAATGCATCATCAAGTTTCTTGGACCAATTCTTCCTAGATCTATTTACAGTCTTTTGCAAAATTAATTTAAGCTCTCTATAACTCAATTCTACTTGACCACTAGATTGTGGATGATATGAAGATGCAACTCTATGGTTAACATCATACTTAGCAAGCATTTTACGAAAAGCACCACGAATAAAATGTGAACCACTGATACGTCTCCATCGTATCTACTTTTCCAAACACTTTTGCCCTTGTTTGGACTCTAACTTGCATGATTTGAATGGAACTAACCCAGACTGACGCTGTTTTCAGCACAACTGCCATGGTGTTATTTTTGTGCAGAAATAAAAGTTCTCTGGATGACCTAGAAATCCACAGAGCAACTTTTTGGATTTAATAAAAAATATTGGCGAAAGAATCAACGTCAGGGGGGCCACACCCTGTCCACGAGGGTGCCCCCCCCCAGGGTGCGCCCCCTGCCTCATGGGCCCCCTGAAGCTCCACCGACCTCAACTCCAACTCCATATATTCACGTTCGGGGAGAAAAAATTCAAAGAGAAGGATTCATCGCGTTTTACGATGCGGAGCCGCCGCCAAGCCCTAATCTCTCTTGGGAGGGCTGGTCTGGAGTCCGTTCGGGGCTCCGGAGAGGGGAATCCGTCGCCGTCGACATCATCAACCATCCTCCATCACCAATTTCATGATGCTCACCGCCGTGCGTGAGTAATTCCATCGTTGGCTTGCTGGACGGTGATGGGTTGGATGAGATTTACCATGTAATCGAGTTAGTTTTGTTAGGGTTTGATCCCTAGTATCCACTATGTTCTGAGATTGATGTTGCTATGACTTTGCTATTCTTAATGCTTGTGACTAGGGCCCAAGTGCCGTGATTTCATATCTGAACCTATTATGTTTTCATGAATATATGTGAGTTCTTGATCCTATCTTGCAAGTCTATAGTCACCTATTATGTGTTATGATACGTTAACCCCGAAGTGACAATAATCGGGATACTTATCGGTGATGACCGTAGTTTGAGGAGTTCATGTATTCACTAAGTGTTAATGCTTTGGTCCAGTACTCTATTAAAAGGAGGCCTTAATATCCCTTAGTTTCCATTAGGACCCCGCAGCCACAGGAGGGTAGGGCAAAAGATGTCGTGCAAGTTCTTTTCCATAAGCATGTATGACTATATTTGGAATACATGCCTACATTACATTGATGAACGGGAGCTAGTTTTGTGTCACCCTATGTTATAACTATTACATGAGGAATCGCATCCGACATAATTATCCATCACTGATCCAATGCCTAAGAGCTTTCCACATATTGCTCTTTGCTTAGTTACTTTACCGTTGCCACTGTTACAATTACTACAAAACTGCTACTATTACTTTTGCTACTGTTACCGTTACTTCCATACTACTTTGCTACTAAATATTTTGCTGCAGATACTAAGTTATCCAGGTGTGGTTGAATTGACAACTCAACTGCTAATACTTGAGAATATTCTTTGGCTCCCCTTGTGTCGAATCAATAAATTTGGGTTGAATACTCTACCCTTGAAAACTGTTGCGATCCCCTATACATGTGGGTTATCAACCACCATCAGTCATTAAGTATCTATGGACTCCAAACCTCAAAAAAATAACTTCTTTAAGCATCTTAATAGAAGTGTTATGATCAGCACTACTAGTTGTAATAGCTTCTACCCACTTAGTAACGTAATCAACAACAACTCAAATATGTGTATATCCATTAGAGGAAGGAAAAGGTCCCATATAATCAAAGCCCCAAACATCAAATGGTTCAATCTCAAGTGAATAGTTAATAGGAATTTCTTGGCGTCTACTAATATTACCAATTCTTTGACATTCATCACAAGACAAGACAAACTTACGGGCATCTTTGAAGAGAGTAGGCCAATAAAAACCGGATTGCAATACCTTATGTGGAGTTCTATCTCCCGCGTGATGTCCTCCATATGCATCGGAGTGACACTTGCGTAGGATATGTTCATGTTCATGCTCAGGTACACAACGTCTAATAACACCATCTACTCCTTCTTTATACAGGTGTGGGTCATCCCAGAAATAATGTCTTAAATCATAGAAAAACTTTTTCTTTTGCTGGTATGTGAAACTAGGTGGTATAAATTTAGCAACAATGTAATTAGCATAATCAGCATACCATGGAGCAGTATGAGAAGCATTTATGACAGCTAATTGTTCATCAGGAAAGCTATCATCAATAGGTAGTGGGTCATCAAGAACATTCTCTAACCTAGACAAGTTGTCTGCAACGGGGTTCTCGGCTCCCTTTCTATCAATAATATGCAAATCAAATTCTTGTAGCAAGAGAACCCATCTAATAAGTCTAGGTTTAGCATCTTTATTTTCCATAAGGTATTTAATAGCAGCATGATCAGTGTGAACAGTTACTTTGGAATCAACAATATAAGGTCTGAACTTATCACAAGCAAATACAACTGCTAAAAATTCTTTCTCGGTAGTAGTATAATTTCTCTGGGCACTGTCTAGAGTTTTACTAGCAAATTGTATAACATTTAATTTCTTATCAACTCTATGTCCTGGAACAACACCTACAACATAATTACTAGCATCACACATGATTTCAAAAGGTAAATTCCAATCAGGTGGCTGAACAATAGGTGCAGAAATCAAGGCTTTCTTAAGTATTTCAAATGCTTCTACGCAATCATCATCAAAGACAAAGGAACATCTTTTCGTAATAGATTAGTCAGAGGCCTAGAAACTTTTGAGAAGTCTTTAATGAACCTCGTATAAAAACCGGCATGACCAAGGAAACTTCTTATAGCTTTCATGTCCTTAGGACACGACATCTTTTCAATAGCATCGGCTTTAGCTTTGTTAACTTCAATACCTCTTTCAGAAATTTTATGCCCCAAGACCATACCTTCATTAACCATAAAGTGGCACTTCTCCCAATTCAAGACAAGATTAGTTTCTTCACATCTCTGCAAGACTCGATCAAGGTTGCTTAAGCAATCATCAAAAGAAGTTCCATACATGGAGAAGTCATCAATGAAAACCTCAACAATCTTTTCACAAAAGTCAGAGAATATAGCAGTCATACATCTTTGAAAGGTAGCAGGTGCATTACACGAACCAAAAGGCATATGTCTATAAGCAAAGGTACCCAAAGGGCAAGTAAAAGTGGTCTTATCCTGATCCTCTTTTGACACAGGTATTTGAGAGAAACTGGAATAACCATCTAGAAAGCAAAAATGTGTATGTTTGGACAATCTTTCAAGCATTTGATCAATAAAAGGCAGAGGGTAATGATCTTTTCTAGTAGCTTTATTCAATTTGCGGAAATCAATTACCATTCTATAACCTGTAATAATTCTTTGTGGGATCAATTCGTCTTTATCATTAGGAACAACAATAATACCTCCCTTCTTAGGGACACAATGGACGGGACTTACCCACTGACTATCAGCAATAGGGTAAATTATACCTGCCTCCAGAAGCTTTAGTATTTCATTTCTTACCACTTCTTTCATCTTAGGGTTTAACCGTCGTTGGTGATCAGCAATTGGTTTAGCGTCTTTCTCCAATTTTATTTTGTGCTGGCATAGAGTGGGGCTAACGCCCTTAAGATCATCAAGAGTATATCCAATAGCAGCGTAGTGCTTCTTCAGAGTTTTCAATAATTTCTCTTCTTCCTGCTCTGAAAGGTTAGCGGTAATAATAACAGGATATATCTTATTTTCATCAAGATAAGAATATTTGAGACTATCAGGTAAAGGTTTAAGCTCAAACACGGGATCACCCTTGGGTGGAGGAGGATCCCCTAGGATTTCAACAGGCAAGTTGTGTTTCAATATAGGTCCCTGTTTAAATAATACTACATCTATTTCCCTTCTTTCATTCATAAACATATCCTTTTCATGGTTTAGCAAATATTGTTCTAAAGGATCATTAGGAGGCATGGTAATAGAAGCAAGACCAATAATTTCATCTTTACTAGGAAATTATTTATCATGGGGTTGTCTGCGGAATTTAGCAAAATGACATATACTTCTGAATTGAAGATGGGCATCGGGGGGCTTCCAGGTGGCCCACGAGGCAGGGAGGCGCGTCCAGGGGGTAGGGCGCGCCTCCACCCTCGTGGACAGAGGGCTGCCGCCCTATGGTGCTTTCTTCGCCCAATATTTTTAATATATTCCAAAACTAATTTTCGTGGAGTTTCAGGACTTTTGGAGCTGTGCATAATAGGTCTCTAATATTTTGCTCCTTTTCCAGCCCAGAATCCAACTGCCGGCATTCTCCATCTTCATATAAACCTTGTAAAATAAGAGAGAAAAGGCATAAGTGTTGTGACATAATGTGAAGTAACAGTCCATAATGCAATAATTATTGATATAAAAGCATGCTGCAAAATGGACATATCAACTCCCCCAAGCTTAGACCTCGCTTGTCCTCAAGCGAAAGCCGATAACGAAAAATATGTCCACATGTTTAGAGATAGAGGTGTCGATAAAATAAAATACGGACATGAGGGCATCATGATCATTCTTAGAACAGCAACATATATATTGTCATATGATTCCATATGCTTAAAGTAACAATCTATTCACAATGTCAAGTATGAATCAGAAACTTCATTGAAAACTAGCAAACTATAAGCTCAGTCATTGAAGCAATTGCTATTTATCATAACATCGGAAAGAGTCAAATATAAGAGCTTTTTAGCAAGTCCACATACTCAACTATCATTTAATCTTTCACAATTGCTAACACTCGCGTGATACTTATGGGTATGAAGTTTCAATCAGACACAGAGAAAGATAGGGGCTTATAGTTTCGCCTCCCAACCTTTTACCTCAAGGGTAACGTCAACAATAATGTTTTATGAAAACTTACATCCAATTGGATATATATATATCAGGATCTCTTCAACACATAGTGCTTGCCAAAGGATAAAGTGTAAAAAGGAAAGGTGAAGATCACCATGACTCTTGTATAAGGTAGAAGACAAAAAATAAAAGATAGGCCCTTCGCAGAGGGAAGCAGAGGTTGTCATGTGCTTTTATGGTTGGATGCACAAAATCTTAATGCAAAAGAACGTCACTTTATATTGCCACTTGTGATAGGGACCTTATTATGCAGTCCGTCGCTTTTATTTCTTCCATATCACAAGCTCGCATAAAGCTTATTTTCTCCACACTAATAGATCATACATATTTAGAGAGCAATTTTTATTGCTTGCAACAATGACAACTTACTTGAAGGATCATACTCAATCCATAGGTAGATATGGTGGACTCTCATGGCAAAACTAGTTTTAGGATGTTTGGAAGCACTAGTATCTCTACTTGGTGCAAAGAGTTTGGCTAGCATGAGGGAGAAAGGCAAGCTCAACATGTTGGATGATCCACGACAATATAATTTATTTCGAATATAAGAAAACATAACCCATTATGTTGTCTTCCTTGTCCAACATCAACCTTTTACAATGTCATATTTTAATGAGTGCTCACAATCATAAAAGATGTCCAAGATAGTATATTTATATGTGAAAACCTCTCTTTCTTTATTACTTCCTATCAATTGCAATGGTGACCAAAACTATGTTTGTCAACTCTCAACAACTTTTATTCATCATACTCTTTATATGTGAAGTCATTACTCTCCATAAGATTAATATGATCTTTTTATTTCTTTCTTTTTCTTTTATTCCCTCAAGATCATAGCAAGATAGCAAAGCCCTCGACTCAAAACTAATATTTATTATATATAGCTCATGGACTCGATTACATAGATAGGGATCAACACAAAAACTCAAAGCTAGATCATACTAAACTTTATTCTACTAGATCAAGATATAACCAAAAGGATCGAACTAAGAAAAATGGTAAAGATAGAAGTGTGATGGTGATATGATACCGGGGCACCTCCCCCAAGCTTGGCAGTTGCCAAGGGGAGTGCCCATACCCATGGATTTATGTCTCTTTCTTCGGAGGTGGTGATGATGGAGTTGTTGATGATGTAGGTTTCTTCCTTAATTTGCACTTGAGGATAGAATTTTGCTCCCTTAGGTCATCGATCTCCTGCTCAAAGCTTAATATCTTTTTGCATAGTTCCTGTTTGTTCTCCTGCAAGAGATGAAAAGGGATAAACTCGATCTTAGGTTTCTTTGCTCTATCAGGGAGGCTTGACTTTTTAAACTCCACGTGCATGTCCCCAGGTTGAGGTAGTGGGACTTCATCTTCGCCTGAGCTCGTCTCCTCCTTTCCCTTAGGATCATAGTCTTCTTCTTCCTCCGTGATCCAACCACAATGCTCCAAGTCCCCATAGACCTTGGGGTCTGCAAGGTAATCAGCCATGTAGCTTTCTCCCTCCGAATCCTGGGATGACATATTGCTCTAATCTTAGCAGAAACAACTCAAAACAAAAACAGAGGATTTTGTCATGGTATGGTGCCCATATTCTTTTTATTAGCATTACAGACCATATATTTTGGGCACTGCTAAAAAATTCAACAAAATTTTGCATATTTCGGTGGGGTCCAAACTCTTTTAATCACGAAATTTCGAGTCACGTTAAAAATAGTTTTCAAAAAATTATATCAAAATAATATTCAAAAAACAATTCTCCGCAAAAAATGAATGAAATTTGGAATCTTAACTAGCAAGATGCCCGTTCATTGCACGGAACATGAAGATGCATTTGTATGAGTAGTTTATCTTGTGGGTGAAAAGATGATATTTTAATGTAATTGCCAGTTGGCTTTGGTTTTTAAAAGAGTAGAGAGTAGAGAAATCCTGAAAAAAATGATATTTTAATGCAATTGCCGGTTGGCTTTGGTTTAAAAATTTACAGCCCATTTCTTACAACTTATAGCCCGTTTTCTGGGGAAGCCCATTTCTTATCCCTCCTCGTCTTGAAAGATTTGCAGCCCAGCAAGGCTGAGAAAAGCAAGTAGGCCTCGGTTTTGGTATTCTAAAAAAAAGAACTGGGCTAGCCAATTTCAGAAAGAAAAAAAATATCAACTGGGCTTGTCATGTGCTTAATAAAAGCGTAAGCGTGGGCTAGACGGGCCACAGCCCCCGCACGGCGCGCAGTTCAGCTCCATCTCTAAAACTGAAAAACAACTGGGCGAGCTGCTGGGTCCCTGGTGTTATCCGCTCCTTGTGTAATTTTCGCGTTTATTGACTACATTGACAATGGCGTGGAACCTAGTTGTCAAACAATTAGGAGGAAGTATTGTTTTGGCTTGTAATAACGAGGCACCTGCTTGCGAAATGCAATGACCCTGGTGGGTCCCTACTGTCAGCCTCTCCATGTACAGTCATCTCCTGATTCCTCTTGGTTGTTGACCATGTTGACAACACCAGACGGCAGCGAGCACAGCGAGCTAACCGAGGCGGAGAACGACCGCAAGGCCTCGGACGGGAACGAACAGCAGCCATGGAAGATGCAGCAGTGTAGTGGTAGGTGGAGGGGAGTACGAGGGCAACAACATGCAAGTCAAGCATACAAATGGTACAAAAAGCCCAAGGATTAATTGTTCATCAAATTTTTAGACAAAACCCAGATTGAACATGACAGTAACATCTAACCCAACCACTCTTTTTTGCAGTCACAAACAAATGGATCGGTCTGATCCATAAAATCAACATCCTGTGCAAAAAAATTATTTTAGGATGTCTACAACTTGTTGTAAATAGAAGCTGAGCACATTTAGAAGCCCATTTGTCCACCTGAAACTTCTTTTTTTGCTGTTCAACATGTTCGTCCGTGAGAAATCTCTTGCTATAAAAATTAAGCCTCATGGACAATAGTAACCTCGCATTCAATAGGAAGAATGTGACAAAGCTTCTGTTTGCCTGGTTGGATGCATATCGTCCCATCGTTATTGTCCTCAAACGAATGTCATGAGAACTAAGAAAATCCTTGTGCTTATTACGCCAACGATTGGTTATATGTTTTTCCCCATGTGGTTCTGCCTAAGTAGACAAGAAGATTGAAAACAGTTAAGGTCTGAAAAAAGAGTATGTCAAAAGAACGACAACTGAACAGTTAATTCTAGTACAATATATATGGGCTTTCAATGTGCATGAAATCATCACCTCTATGTATAAATTCTCCAGAGATCGAAAGCATCGCAGCAAGCCAATAATTATGTCCAGATCAAAACTATACATTCTGATATATATGATCTTGATAGAATCCAGCAGCATTGATAGGCTACCAATGGACGAACTCTTCATTGAGCATATAACATAATATTAGTACCCAAAGTGTACTCCAAGATGATATAAAACTTATGCGCACAAATGAAAAATGCAGCATATGATTACAAATGTGTAGATGATAATATACGGTACCTGAAAAGGTGAGGAGCCAAACACCAACTCCTTGTGATTATTAAACGGGTCACAAATTACACCCCCAAGGTCTCCAGTTTGGGCGCAGAGACAACAGTTATTTCTGAAGGTGTATAACAATTATGAAGGAGCAACCTTTCAAGTGAAGGGGCATCTTCGATGATGAGCTGTTGTCCTTCAAAACAAATTCCAATGCTTTTAAGGTGAGGCGACTTTATTTGGAGACAACTGATACCGATTTCTATTCCCAAAACAATCAGCAAGCGCTCCAGGGCGGGCAACTGGAGTGGATGATGCTGTGCAGTGAGGCCTCCGACAGATAAACCACCACAAGTGAAAGTTTTTTTAGCAGTGGGAGTCGAAGCATTTGTACCAGATCGTCTGGTAGATGGCACCGGGTGAAGGTGGCGGTGTGGAGAGAGGAGGAAAACCGCGAGATGGACAACGGTGGTGTGGGCACGAATTCTTGGTATGTTCGTGGTATGAAACTTTCGTGGTAATGGTAGAACTCAAACTACTAGAGTTTTCCGAATTCAGGGGATGTCAGTCAAGCGTCCACCTTGCTGGGTATGGACAGCAGGTAGCTTGTCGGGATGCAGAGGCATTGAACGGGGCCCTGCTGGTGAGAAGAGACGATGGCTCTGATGAGATCAAATTCAGGAAGGACAGATATCCGATGACAGTTGAGATTGAGGGGCGCGGTGCGCCATAGAGGGTGCCACCGAGTTGAGAGGACTTGTGTGCGGCAGCAATCCTTGGTGGGGAGAAGCGAGATGATCTCCTCAAGGATGATGTTTGGGAGATCGCTGATGCAGTCCACTGGAGATTCTACCGGTTCCTCAGATCCGGGTGGGGGGGGGGGGCTCGTCGCTTCTCCCCGCGCTACCGGGTGCGGGATCTATAACCGGCGTCGCCGCTGGCGGGAGCCTCATCTTCTTGGCGCTGGGGCCAGCCGACTCCATTTTCCTTGTGGGCGTCGCACCGAGATCACGGGTTTGAGCAGAGTAGCCAGAGACGAGCCTAGTGGCAGTGCGAGTGGGGAAGAAGGAGGGCTGGGGATTTCTGTAGGAGTGGAAGAAGAGGAGCAGACATTTTCTGTACGAGTGAGGAAGAAGGTGAGTGGGGTTTTCTGGATGAGTGAGGAAGATTGGGGAGCGGGTGGAATTCGGTCGGGAGACGGAAGTGGGAGAGCGAGCTGTTTGTGTTTATAAGGCCCGCTGCACTAACTACTCCCTTTTTTCCAAGAACCGCTCTCTTCTTTTGCGTTGCTGCATGACTGGCCATGCATGCAGGATGCATGTGCCCGTCGGCCACTGCATGCGCCTGGTTTATTACTAGGCCTATTTAATAGGGTGTTTATGGAGTAAATTAAAGAGATTTATTTTCTCTGTGTGCATCCACCAAATTAGAGGATGCAGTATTGGATGCAGACACTCACATTAAACTAACATTCAGAAGAACAAAAGTTCAGCATGTCTATGCATCTCAATGATTCACCATACTATAACCAATATACAAAACTGTGAGAATGTGTGGAAATAAAGAAAATCGGTCGATGCTTCTCTGAGCAAAGGGCCTACCTGCGCACGCATTAATTTCCTGGGCATGCTTGTTTCTTCTCAATGTTGCGAGCACTTTGAGCATGTTGGCAAATCCACAGCTAGCTAGCTGCCTCATCTTGCAATTGATGCTAACACATTTGCAGCAAACACATGAGGCAATAGATATGACTCAACATGGGTCCATATTGTGCAGTTCCCCTGATATCATATTCATTGTCCTGAATCTAAAAAGATAGGAAAACAGTAGCTATACTTAAACGGTGTTGCAAAACAGTAGCACATATCAATAGCTCGGCATGACAAAACACGATCATCTGGACGAAGGGGATACTGACCTACCTGAGGAAGATTACATATAATTTCATAAGTCCTTGGTTGATTTCCACCTTCGGCTGCACTGCTTGTTTGCTCCTCCACACATGACAGGATCGTTCCGCACTGCATTCAACAAGTCAATGTACGAATAAGCTAATTTCATCTTGCGATGGTCATTGTACCTAGTTACGAATGTAGGAATACTTGGAGCACCATGAGGTTAGCTGACAGCAGGTAGATGCATCCATATAAATTTTGTGCGGTGCTACCAAAATTGAGGTTTGTATCCCTTCCCGTTATGAGAATTCTTCTTGAAGTTGGTAGAATGTGACGGCTTGTTCTTTGCATCAAACTTGCCTTTCCCCTGAGATTCGTTCTTGTTGTTTTGGGGCTGGTTGGGCTGGAAGTTCTTCTCGTGTACCATGTGGGCACTAGAAGCTCCCTCGGCGACCCGAGCACGTGTGTCTTTTACTCTCACCTTCTCCTCAAAATCAAGAGTGCTAATGAGATCCAAAACAGAAAACTCATGTCTCTTGTTTTTCAGAGAAGTAGCAAAATCGTTCCACGAAGGTGGGAGCTTGGCAATGATGGTCCCAGCAACAAATTTGTCCAGCAACACACACTTAAAGTACTCAAGTTCCTTAGAGAGTCACTGTATCTCATGAGTCTGCTGAACAACAGAGCGCTCATCAGTCATCTTGTAGTCACAGAATTGCTCCATGACGTACAACTCGTTGCCAGCGTCCGAGGGCCCAAACGTGGCCTCGAGCGCAGCCCACATGTCTTTGCCGTTGTCAAACAACATATATGGATCCACAATGGAATCGTCAAGAACACTCAGCAGGGCGGCTTTGAAGAGGGTATCCATGTTCTGAAAAGCTTCCTGCTGTGTAGGATTAAGATCGCCCTCAGGCTTACCCTTAGTGGCGTCATAGCAGTACATGATCTGAAACCAATATACTGCTCTTGTGCGCCACCTTTTATATTGCACCCCCTTAAAAGTAGGCGGCTTCAAAAGCGCAGCAAAACCACTCGGAGTAAATTGCCTGTGATCAGGTTTTTGGATTGGATTGTTGAATATATGAGCAATTTAGTATGAGATTTAATTCGAATCAGTAGTAAATAGATCATGACGACAATTGCAAAGATCAAAGTAATGATGTGGACTAAACTAGGAGGACAGAATCACATACTGTACAGCAGGAGCAGAACCGATGTGGTTGATGTTGTCACTCATGTCATTGATGAAGAGGTTACCGAGGTCGGGGAAGAAGGCTATCGTTGAGGAAGTCGTCGCTGGCAGCAGTCACAGGAGTGTGCTCCCCAAAAACCTGATCGCCCCTCTCCCGTACAGGATCACGAAAGGCAGGGTTCAGAGGACTGCTGTCCCTTCTCGCGGTGCACGCCGGAAGGAGGGCTGGAGAAGAATTGTGTGGCGGCGCTAAGATCTGGAACGGTGCAAAACCATATGATACAGCGGTGGCTAGGGTAGAGCATGTCAGGTCGGAGTATAATAGTAGGCCTTTGGCCCCCTAACCCCACATCCAAGTCAATAATAGCTCAAAAAAAAGTCAATAATAGCCCCACCAAGGTTTGTCTCAAAAAAACGGAGTAATTAAGGCGTCCGTTAGTCCCTTTAGTATAAATACAATATCATTAATAATGGCCCCACCTTTTGTCTCACAAAGTAGAGTATGTTGGAGTACAACCGGCTACACGTTTACAATCCGCTTCTCTTCTCTCTCCTCTTCTCTCTCCTTCAACTAAGCACAAATACTATATTTAAATCCTTATAGCCTACTTATGTCATCTAATTATAGTACTTGCTCTAAAAGTTACTATCCACTGTGTACTCTGAAATGCCAGGCGTGCAGCGGGCGGCGCCCTCGGTCGGCGCGCTGCTTCAACGGCGGAAGCAGTGAGAGGTCGCGTCGCCCTGACTTGCCATCAATGTGGAGCGGCGGGCTCAGCTGGCGCCGGGCGGGAAGCGCACGTGGGAGGGGGGAGGGGTTTTTGTTGGGCCAAGAAGGTGAGAAGCCAACTTGGGATCGATCGGATGGGGAAATATCATGTGCTCCCATACTCTGCATATGACACTAGTCTATGTTACTACTCCCTCCTTTCCGGTTTACAGAGATGTTTAGAGTAACATAGTAATATGTTACAGTACAAGTTACTCCCCACTATGACCAGCCTTGGCCTCTCCCAGTGCTCCACCATGTATAGCTGCTAAGCCTGCCACGTAGGCATAAAATATGATGTGGCACCAATAAACTAAGCACCTATGCATTGAACACTTGAGTTACTAAGCCATTTAATGCACTTAGCACCTCATCTAAAGAGCATTAATAGTATAGCCAGCTGCTGGCTATAAGCCTACAGCCCATCTTATAGTCAACATGTACAAAGTGCCTAGGAGCACGTGCTAGATCTGGCTCTTCACGAAGAGCCCGCTTACCTTCTCTCTCCTCTTCTCTTTCCTCCAACTAAGCAGAAATATACTACTGTTTATTCCTTATAGCCCGCTGACTCAGCTCTATTGTACTTGCTCTAAGCACATCTAAGCACTTGCTAGCACCCCCTTGACCGTGGACCTTGATGGTGTACGTCACCTTGTGTCTCATAATTTTCCTCGTCATCATCTGAGTCCTAGAAGATCTCACCCACATCATCATTAGCATGCAGCCGCCTTGATAGACAACATGCACAAAAGCAGTAGAGGCAACTGGGGACGCACCACCACCACGTCGTGGGCACTCCTATGTGCTCGTGTGCGTGCAGCGTGCGTGTTTTTCCATCGGTGCTAGCTCTAAGACCGAGGCTGCGGTCGTCTTCATCTCCGACTAGTAGTTGAGCAATGACGGCAAAGAGGTGCTGCAAGAGATGCGTATGTGCCGTTGCGTGCGAGCTTCGCCGTAGCACGACGAACCGGACATTGCCGCGGATGGCGCACGCCTCCATGCATCCGAGTGTGTGCGCATGCATGTGTTATTCACGTGCATTCTGCGGCCGAGAGTGTGTGCATGCACGTCTTGTGTATGTGCGTTTTGTGCTCCATGCTGTGCGTGTATGTGCAGGAGTTGGATCGGATGGGGTTAGTGCGTTGGCTTGTGTACATATTTTAGAGTGTAGATTCACTCATTTTGTTTCGTATGTAGTCCCTTATTGAAATATCTAAAAAGACTTATATTTGGGAACGGAGGGAGTATAAAACATCTTCAACTTAGCATCCTGATGTACCGTTTCTAGTGGTTAGCGAAAGTTCATGTTCTTTTAGTTGTTTATAGGTGAGCAGGCGGCAAAAAATAAGGGAAAATGCGCAAGGTTCCTTGCAGACGCTCCACCGCGAGGTTCCTTGCTCCTCCTCGGTCGTCGGGAATCTATGCTCTTCAACTCTTTTCTTTTACGTGAGCTTTGTTCATCCTTTTCCCAACACGCGAGACATGTAGCATCAAGGTGCATGTGTCATGCAAGAAAATGGAGATAATCAGATAAGCAGTGCGTAAGTGAGTCGTGCGGGGGGGAGCGGGGGGAAACCCTTTTCCGTAAGTGAGTCGTGCACTTCGATGGCACCTATGCAATATTTTTTCTCCTCGATGGAACGTGAATGGCACGTGAATAGTGCACGTACTCAACGAAGGAGCACGGGATGGTAGCAATGACAAGGTCAGCCCTTTTTTGGAGAGAGTACGTACTACTAGTAAATAACTTTGATGTGTCCCGTCAACTCGCAGAACGACGAGAAGCTTGATTACGCCTTCTCCCTCGCCAACGCATGCGTGGTGGCTCGCAGCACGAGGAAAAACTTTTGCTTACAAGCGGTGGACGTGCAGCAATTCATTTGGTGTCAGATTGCCAGAAGCACTACTGTAGAACCATCGACTTCCGGAAGAGGCGAAGAGCCAAGCGCAAGGTCACCTACTAACCTTAGGCTAGGCATAGTGGGAGTAACATAAGTAGAGGTACCTCCTTTTTTTATTCTAGAAACAACCACACGCAAATATCAAGGTGCTGGTTATGTAGAACAAATTTCCTGCAGTCCGTGCTCAGCCCTCCTCTATCTCTCTTCTCAGCCAGCCAGCGGACGCGCAGAGCCCATTGTCTGTTTGCTCACATGCGGCCCCACATGTCAGTGAAAACGCAAGAGGACCCACTGAACCTGCACATCTTTCACCTCGACGTGCTGGTGATGAAAAACAAATCCAAGAAAGATCTTCGGTGACCGCTTTTGGAGTTACTCAAGAGTAGTAAGATTCTATTTACAGTTTAACCCAAGATGCACATCTCGTGGCTTCAACTTATCAACTACAACTCTATTTTCTTTCATGACACGACCTGGATGCTGGATGTCCCACGTGTCGGCAAAATGAGGAAGAACCCGACCAAATCTTCGGTTGTGCTCTCGGATTAGATTAGTTGTGCTAACTTAAAAATTTTATTGTGTACTTCCTCCGTTCCAAAATACTTGACTTCCATTTGTCCAAAAATGGATGTGCCTATATACTAAAACATGTCTAGATACATATATATTTTTACAAATACTACCTCCGTCCAGGTTTATTGGTCCCCATTATATTTCGTGCCAAATTTTGACCATAGATTCAACTAACAAAATGTTTACGCATGTCACCAAACATTATATTTTGAAAACTATGTTAAAATATGAATCCAATGAGATAATTTTACTTGACATGCATTAACATTTTGCTAGTTAAATCTTTAGTCAAAATTTGACACAAATTACAAAGGGGACCTATAAACTAGGACGGAGGTAGTAGAACGGAGGGAGTAGAATGGATGCAAGTTTTTGTATTGGGAAGAAGAGTACATCCATATATTGATAGAGCGTTGGAGTTGGCCTTACAAGTGGGACCGCAGTTGAGGAAACCGACTATCGGCAAACCCCCACCTCGCCTGCCGCGCGATGGCTGAGTTAGAGAAACGATGAGGTTGAAGAGATTGCTCTAGCATGGACTCCAAGAAATATGGTGTCAGATGGAAGTCGTGCTGGTGGCGTGTGCTATACTCTTGGACGTGAATGCTTGTTCTGGCCCATGCCACCCTACTACTCCTACTGCTTACTATATAGTACTAGTATCGAGGATTCGAGGTGCTGGTTATGTAGTACAATATGGCTACAGTAAAAACACCCGCACGACGCGCGAAGCATGTGAAGCTAGTACAAATAGTGTACTACTATTGTTGATTGGCCTCATCCGATAACCTATTGCAATGCACGTACAATTATGTATTCGGAAAATATTTTTTGCCTCGTCGCACCAGTCACTCATAGAAGCAACTCGAAAGCCATTCATAAATTTAGTAAGTTTATCACAGGCATATCATTTTATTACATACAACATGTCATCAACCCACATCGACAACGAGGATACATTATAAATACTAAAGTTTTCACCACACAACAAATAACAAGCAATGAAATGAACTTCAACTCAACCATTCCTCGGTGTTGGAAACGCTTGCTTTGAACCACAAGTGATTCTCTGGGACGGGGCATTTATTGTCGATCTCGAGACCAGCGCAGGACTGATCATCCAGGCTGAAGCGGCCTACTATATCAGCACCAGGGTAGGGAACCATGCTAATGTCCGAGGTATAGGCACATTTGCTTCTCATAAATGGTGCTAGTAACATTGTGTCAACAGTAGTTGGATCGCCTTTCACCATCATCGGATAGTTTTGTCCAAGGAAGAGCGAGTTTTCTCCAAGACTATCAATTCTGTACCAGGGAGAAGGTGTTGGCGCTAGCACACTAGTATCCATCCCGAATACCATGCAACGGGTGTTGGAATAGGTCTGGAGAGTGCGACCATGGGACACTACACCTGCTTCCTTAGCGGTAACATCATCAGTGTTTTTATACACACGAGAAGAGGTGATCCATCGGAATTAGTTGCCAGGCGCCAACGAGTATATGGGAGCTGCTCGTCCTCATGCTCGTGATCATCACCATCGTCATCTCCCCCTTGGTTATAAAAATTTTCAAGTATAGGTGGTGGAATGTTCACAGGACCTTGGAAACACAAGAAGAAGGTTAATTAGTAAAGGGAAACTTGCTAACCCGCATGCATGTGGATGAAACAATTATAATTACGGTGGAAGACAAACGTACCGAAATCATAACGATTCCATGCAAAAATAGTGCCACGAGTGGTGGCAGCAAACACAAGGCCCTCGTATTGAATTGCATCACAGTACTCATGCGTGTACAAAAACTGATTTTTGAGCAATGTCCATCGAGTCAAACCAGCAACGACGGTAACAAGCTTGTCGAAGATAGCAACAACTTCATAGTTGTTGTAATTCCAAGAGCGGGTGGGAACTCGAGAAATTGCTATCCTTCACAGAAGACAGTCACCATGATTGTATTTGAACATGCGTACAATACTGGTGTGCTCAACCTCTGGGCAGTCTGCTGAGATTTTTGGAAGTGGAACCCGATCACGAGTGTACATATTCACAAGTTCCCACTCGCAGTTGGACCCAATGTAAACAACCCAATCTCCATTTGCGCCTGCCCAAGCCTTGCCCTCAAGCGATGGCATCTTAACATCATACATATCATTATCGAGTGGCATCAACTTGCACAGGGCGAGGCTTCCGTCATGACGGCGCCAGTCATCAGGGTCACGGCAAAGAAGATAGGGGAGATCAAACCGTTCCTTGACTCTTGGGTTCCTTGTAATGATGTTATTAGTTGAGTCAAGAATGGGCTTGAACGAACCTGCCATGCTAGCCGAGGTGATGACGTCGCACCGATCAATGAGTTCCTCCATCACGTCATCTTTCAGATCGGGGCAAGAATAACGGGGTCGTTTCCGTCCTGTTCCCTCCATGGAGAAGACAATCGAACAATGGCAGAAGAAAGTGTGAAGGGTTGAAGGAAAATGGAGGAGGGAGAGGAAGAGCATGCGACAGCAGTTCCAAATCGAGAGGGAAAGGCGAAGAGTCGGTGGACGGTTGTCAGTTTGCCACGGTTCACGAAGGGGCGCCCCGGCCTACACGTCGGTTCGGAAATACTCCTACTACTCGCCGTCGTCTCACTGATATGTTGGAACGGGACCACATGTCAATGCAACATGGTGTGTAATTTCTCATGCAAAATGCGATCTGGTTGCGTCGGCCCGAGGTGTCGCATTAGTTTTTTTTGAAAGTTTGCCGCATTAGTTATCGACCTTTATTTTTTTTAACATGCAATCTGAATGGATAGCTCCTGTGGTCATCACACATGAGCGGATATAGTGATGGTTGATTCGCCTGAGCAACTTATTACTGTGGGAATATGGGAGTACCAGCGGATTCAAGGAACAGAGAAATGATGGTTGCTTCGTCCGAGCAACTTACTGTGGCGAAGGTGGGGCTCTGTGATTTGACTGCTCACTAGTCATTACTACTGCGGTGCAACGACCGGGGTGAATCTTTCCCTGAAGTTGTGTTGTGCACTCAATATTGCTGCATGGCAAGTGGAGCCGATGAAGGATGTCCAACATGTCGGCGAAACGAAGTTGAATTGTTTCTGGCATTGCTATCAATCCTTCAGGATTTGTTTATATGTACGCATAATTTTGATGAAATTGTACAGTGATGCTATGAAGGTTTCAACTCTGGTTCCCGTAGGAAAAAAAGGTTTCAACTTAGGATTCATGTGTCTTGCCTCGAGATTATCTCGTTACAACATTCCATCAAATACAAATGAAACTACCATGGCTAATGCATCTCAATGGTTCGTAGATCAGTGCCAATATTCACATCACAACTGAAGACAAAGTTGTGAGAAGGTGTACAAATAAAGAAAAAAATATAATTGATCGATGTTGTTCGTAGGCATGGCTCCATTTCCTTGGCACAGTGTTCATTGCTTGGCAGCTAGTTTCACCCAGCTCTATAGCCAAAAAAGAGATGTATGAAGGACACCACAATCCGATCATTTTGTGCAGCTCCACTAAAATCGGGTGGACCATCCCTGTTTGCAAAGATATCCAGTCATTGTGATTACAATAATAGTGGAACTAGATGATGAAACATAACACACATAAATAGAAGCCGATCACCTCTACGATCTCTCTTTAGGACTAACTTCTTGTTGGAGAAGATTAGGCACGGAGTTGGATGAGGAGGATAGCAAAACCAATCTCCCTTTCTGCAGTCCCACAGAAATGTAAAAACGTTGCCCGTGTGACATTTTGGCAGAACTGCACAAAACACTCTTCAGAAAAGTGATTTGTGCAGTTCACCAAAAGGTCGCAATAGCAACAAGGTGAAAATGGATAGCCCTGTTTGCAAAAGGAGGTCGAAAGGAAACAATTACTGCCCAATAACACGAGTTGAAGACACATATGCCGACAAAAAAGAAGCATGTTCCATGTAAAAAGGGAAAGATAGCACATGGTGGTTTATCAAAAATGGTTTGAGGACGAGATTGCAAGATGGAAAGTACGCCGGTCGAGATACGATTTAAGCAAACAACTAAAGAAGATCCACATGCAGCAACGTGGGAAGATGGGCAGTGGAGCAAGGCCGGAGGAAGCTGTACCTGAGGGTCGTCGGGATGTTACTAGGAGGGCGCCGGCGGCCGGGATCTGCCCATACTGCGGCAGCGAGCAAGTGGCGAAGGCCCTACCGCGCCGGAGCTTGGTCAGAGAGAACGGCAGGTACCGCAGATCGGGACGAGCTGCCTTAAAGCCGTTGAACGGAGAGACGATGCACATCCTCCCTTTCCGCCGGAGGATGGGATGCGGCTGGATCACTGACCAACGCTGAGAGAGAGAGGCCATGGCGGCCTTGTGTGAGATTGTGTGATGAGACTCATGAGAGACAAACCCATTTTTCCATTTTCCCCACGGCAATCGTTTTATATTCTAGGCATGGTACCCGACCCTCCTTCGAGTAACAATCGCTACACGAGTCAAATTATCACGTGGGCTGCCTTTTCGTACAGAAACGAACTCCACCATGTACACGCGCGAGTGTGGCCGGGAACGAGACGTGAGTACGTGCGTCCTGCGTGCACTTCTTCTTTAGGTGCAGGTACGTACGTGGGTGGGTGTGAGAGAGATGGTTTGTGCGAAATAGAGGCAATGTGTTGATGATATCTCAATCATAAAAATGTAACATATGCAATGTGTGTGAAACGGAGTCATGGACGTGAGATATCGATAGAATTGAAAACAGGGATGAAGTGTGTGGCTGCACGATCGATAAAGAGTGCCATCAAATTTGTGTTTGCCCACGTCAAAGATAGAAGGCAGCTGGCCTACTGGAATTTGAGAGGGCAGAGGTGCAGTTCTTCTCCGTGGCATGGATACCTACCTACAACGTTCGACTATCGGTGTGTGGGGGGGGGGGTAGAGACCGGTCGACTAGTATATGTGTGGGGAAGGAGAGAGACCTAGCTATGTATTGAGGGAGATCGATCGACATCCATGGATATGTGTAGCAGAGGAATAAGGTTGGGAAAAAGACAAACGTAGAGCGTCAGAGGGTTGGTGGTGGAGTGGCGTCTCACAAATGGTGGGAGAGGCCTGCTAGACAAATGGAGGGTATGAGTGCAATATCAATAAGAGAGGGCGGGGGATGTCTGTCTGTTTATGCACGTGCGTGTGAGAGACGGGTCGGGAGGTATTCAAGGATGATGAGGGGAGAAGATATGGTTGTGGTAAGCATGTGTAACTACATAGGAAGATCAACCGTCGTGTGTCTGAGAAAAGGAGAGACATAACTAGCGAGGTAAGTGTATCGGTGCTTGGTGAAAACGAATTATAGTCGACCTGGCTATATGTAGGGAGATCAGTTCATATACACGCCTGCATGTGTTAGAAGAAAATAAGGTCCAGAGAGGCAGACAGGGGGAGAGGGTGTGGCTAGGAGGTGGTGCGAGAGGCCTACCATGTCGAGGGGGGAGGAGTGTGCGAGCATGTGATTAATGAAAAGAGGGGCGGGAGTGTGCACCTGCATGGAATCGTATTGGACATATGGGGGCATGGACGGTGAGAAGAGAAGAGGGGAAGTATATATGTGTTTGTTGTAGGCACACTTGGCTAGAGAGGTATATCGACCGGTGTGTGCCAGAAAGAAGGAGCCGGGGGCCTACACACACCGCTTGTGGACGACCTAAAGAGAAATAATGAGCGTGCGCGATGGAGGGGACGCTAAGGGTGTGTGAGGGGGGCGGGCGTGTGCATGCACGATAGAAAGTTAGTGCTAGCTAGCTACAAATAGAAGAGGATCGTGAAGGTGTAAAAGACGAACAAAGATCATAATTCATTATAAAAGGTGGATACGGATACTTGAAGAAGATATCATAATGTAGAACATTGATTATAATTTGGGCTAATGTGTGGCTTTTGCAACTCAGGTCTAAATACTTGTCATAATGTAGGGGGCGGGGCACTATACTTTATGTGATAAACACGGTGTACGTATGGCACATGGTTTAGATTATGAATATATAGTTAGTACATCAAATGTACTATTATTTGGAATCAACATCAAGTGTATTCAAAAAATAGAATTCGAGTTCATGTAGTACACATAGTTCATATCTATCTCTATAGTAATCATGTGGTGTGTTATTAAGGTAATACACGAATGATGGTTGAAGTTGGCAACAATCATGATTGTACATTCTTATTGAAATAGAGAAACGAATTCAAATTTAGTTCGAATTGCAGCGGTAGTATAGACATTTGGAATGCACTAAAATGTTGGTATGACTAGGTTACATGCATTATACAGCAAGCGAAAAAAATTAATCGGACATAACATGGATTCATACTCCCTCCTTCCATCTATATAGGGCGTAATGAGATTTTTAAGACCGCCTTTGACTATTGACAAGATTAATAGTACATGACATGCACAATGTGAAAATTATATCATTGAAAGAACCTTTCACAGACGAAGTTAACGGTGTGCTTTGTGTAAGTTGCATGTCATATATCATTGCTCTAATATTTGGTCAAAGTTAGCATCAAAAAACGCATTAGGCCTTATATAGATGGAAGGAGGGAGTAACTTTGAATAGCATTTGTATAGTAAAACGGGGCAAGACTCTCTCTTTGTGTGGTGTGAATAGTTTTATTTTTTTTCTTTTCTTTTTGGTTGAGGGAAGTGCGAATTGATTTGGTACGTACAAGTACAATATTACTACACGTTAGGCTTGTCCCTAAAATTCAACCTGTGTCTTGTTATATCCCGAAAATTCAGATATCGTGCTCCCAAAACTGGCGCCTTCACAACCCGCGCCTTGCTATCCCGAAATTACAACGCGCGTGAAAACTCCCTCCAGCTGCCAAATCCTGACACGCGAAATCCCCCTTCTAACCCTGAGCTGAAAGGGTCGTTAGTTCAAATCAGTGGGGGGTACTTTTGCAACACACCCTACATTTTGGACAAGCGCGTCCCTAAGTCATGCTTCACCCCCTCCCATCGCCCCCTTTTAGCCATTCGAAATCCCAGGCCGCCATAACCTCTTAGCTCCAGCCGTGAAACCCCACCCTCCTCTGTCCGCCACATCACCACTGCCCAGCCAGATCCTCTTCCCCGACGACGTCGTCCACCGCAACAGCTCGACGTCCCTCGTCCACCTCCCCGGATGAGGATCCGTCGTCCATCTCGCCGTCCTGCCGGTTCAGCCGCCCCGTCCTCCACCTCCAAGGAGCTGCTCCGACGATCGCCTCGTCTATCGCAGCTGCTCCATCCCCACAGCGCCGCCTTAACCTGCTCCACCGGAACCGCAGCATCCTCACCGAATCCTCGGACAAAGCCGAGGCCTACTCGGCGCCACCAAAGAGGTTGTACACTCATTGCATCGCACCTTCTCCTTAACTCGACCTCCCGGCGCCAACGGTGCTCCATCCCGCACCCCCATGGAGCGGCTACCTTGAAGCCGGCTCCACGGGCGACATCTCCATGGCGGCTCTCCCCCAGTGCGAGGCCCCTTCGGCGGCGGCGTCCATACCAGCCGGATCTGCTGCTGCTACTCCAGCTCTCGCTCGCTCGCTCGTGCTGCTGCTGCTGCTCCAGATCTTGCTCGATCGCTCGCTCGCCCAGCTGCTGCTGCTGCTCTTCCCCTCGCTCGTGCTGCTGCTCTGCTCCGATTAAGCCACACTTCAGTCGACTGAATCGACTTTTGGGTCAGTCGATTTTCAGGGGTTGGGGGGGCTCGCCGGAGTTAAGGAAGAACCACCCACAGTGGGGACGGGGGCTCGCCGGAGAGGTACCCCACTATCTATCTTAGGGTTCAGGGTGGGGGCGGGGGGCCTAGAGGGCTGGCCGGGGCGGCGGTGGCGAGTTGTTTCGGGGCGGCGAGGCGGCGCTGGGGCCGGTGGTGGCAGGCGGCTCAGGGGTGTGCAGGTTGAAGATGAACTGCAGGCCCTCCCTAAACTACATGTCAAGTGCCTCTCTGCTACCAGTGCGTTCAGTTTCGACAGTAGCATTCAGATTCCACAATAAATTTCAGTTTCGATAGTTAAGTTCAGAGTCAACAGTTTTTACCTCATCTGTTGTAGTCAGGTGGTTTTTGGTGATGTTAATTTTACATCCATTTTTCATCATCTATTGGAGATGCTATTAGAATCCCACTTGAGATTGATGATGTCTGTCTTGTGCTGCTTCAGCCTTGACGTCTTACGGCTCACCGGAGCTGCTCCAACGACAGAACGATCCATCACAACAGCGTAGTGCCCTGGACGCCGTCTACAAATTCCTCAGATCTTCCTCCACGCCTCCGACAGCCACCTCTGCCTCAACTGCTTCAGCGACCAACCCAATGATGCTGAGGTCGACACGGCTACGGCAAAGAGGTTGTACACTTGTTGCATCACTTATTACTATACATTCACGTCGATCCATTAGGGCTATTTTGGTTCAACGGAAAAACATAGCAATAGGGAATTTTCCAATGGCACTCTACTATTCAATTATTCATGCATTTTGTTGAAAGGAATGAAGCAAAACGTCCACCTGGACCTACTTTTCAAAATCCTATGCATGAAAACAAAACCAAGTGCATTAGTGCCAGAATAACATTCTAACTGTACATGCTTTCATATGGTTTGTCTTTATTTTGGCCATGTTTCTTTGCATTCCTCTGCTCTTCCAATTCCTGTAAACCAAACACCCAAGTTGACAGAAATCCTGTGTTTACAAATGCTCTGTTTACCATGTGCATTTTCCTATCCTATTCCAGTGTTTTTCCTATCTCTGCATTTTAAGAATCATGCAAGCCAAATGAGCCCTTACAGAATTACTTCAGTTACAGGTACGTGTCGAAGGGAACTTTGTGTGGTTTGTCCTGCTCCTGCCGCGACATCGTCCACCTCACCTGAGCTGCTCCATCGACAGAAGCATCCACCAAACCAGACATCACGACTCCTGACTGTCTTTCGCCGCCTCAGATCTCCTTCCCTGCCGCCGGCACCCACCCCAACGGCATCACCATCATCGACTCAGCAGATGAACCCGAGGAGTACACAGGTCCACAAGAGAGGTCGCACTCTTTTGTTTCTACTTATGTTATGCATTGCTTAAACTTACCTGCTACTTTATCGTCATGTTCAGCTATTGGACTTCCAACTCAGGTCCAAATTAATGTTCAAACTTGAGTTCTAAATTAGTTGTGGGGCACATATCGAGGCAGCAATGAATAGTATGTCTGTCTAATATCTGGTTCACCTAGGGTATGCCTATGTTGTTCATCTTGGGTGGGAAACAAATAGTAAAGCAATCATCATCTGTATTTTTATTAATTTAAAGCAATCATCAGCCTGCTATCATTATTTTTGGATCCATCCACTGGTTGTTACCATCACTCTAAATTTCTGCATGCTCTCCTTACATAATCTCACCATATTTTTTTGTATGCATGTCAGATATTGTACACAGTCATGCTGAACATGTAGAGAAAAAGAGAAGAGTTTTGCACGGCAATACAATGTCATGCAGACATCGCTCCATGGTGGGTTCAATGGCAAACCCTTCCCACCCCTCTCCAGATTGTAATCCAGAGGAAGATATCTGTTCTGAGGCGGATTCAGATGCCGCTGACCACTCCTATTTACCCCCAAGGTGTTTGCTCTACCTTGGCATGATGATGTTAGTCATATCATGCATATGTTGCCTTGCAGTGTCTACTTTTGACATCATATATGTCATCTGCTTAGTTTAGACATGTTCTGTAATGCCACCTGTTTAGTTCTATATCATATATGGGAATTATGCAGTCTCATGTCTTTTAGCCAGCCATAATATATGTGAAATGTGCAATGCCATCATGTTTAACCGGGCATCATATATTTGAATGATATCTTGCCCATCATTTTCTTCATTACATTTCCATTTGTCGACAATGTTTGTACATTAAACTACTCTTCCTGTGAATCAGCCATTTGGGTGGGAGATGGAAAAATCTAGAGTGAAAACAAGGCCTTCAGAGCAGACAGTGCTACCTGTCGAAGCAGATCTCTTGTTGGGTCCCGATAGCTCCTCAGAGATGGATTCAGAGACACATGACCAGTCCTATTCCCCTACTGAGGTGTATGCTATAACTTGGCACGGTTATACTGCTCATATCATGCATACGGTGTCTTGCATTGCATAGTTTAGACATCATATACATAATATTCAACACCATGTTCTTAGTTCAGAAATCATATCGAATGCCCTCTGTTTAGCATATAAATCACATATGTGAATTAAATGATGCGATCCTGATTACTTAGATAACATGTAGGTGAATTATGTCATGCGATCCTGTTTAGTTATTCATCATATCTTTGAATTATATTATGCTATGCTATCCAGTTTAGATAGACATCATATATGTGAAATTATGTCATGCTATCCGTTTTAGTTAAACAATATACATGTCAACTATTTCATGCCCTCTTTTTCCACACTATCTATTGCATCTATCTCTCATACAATCTTTGTACATTCAACTATGTTTCCTGTTTATCAACCATTTGAATTGGAGCGGGTGATGCCAGTATCTAGCGGAATAAAAACACGGTCTTCAAATAAAACAGTGCTACCTCTTGGTGGAGATAGCACCCCGGTTGTACATGCACAAGAACCAGCCCTACCACACATAACTTAAACTCTCGCAGATTGTACCCCTACTGATGGACAGAGAACCAGCTTCACCCAATCTAACCCCAACCCCAGCCGATAGTAACCCAGTTCCTGTTGACACAGCACCATCTCCACCACAGAGCTCCCAAACAAGAGCAGTTAGTAAGGCAGCTCCAGTGCCCAAAGGGCCAGTACTATCACGGCGAACCCCAACTCCACCAGTTAGTACGCCTATTCATATGGAGGAAGCACAACCAGCCAGTTGTAGTTTAGCATCTATCTCATTTGATGTTGTTAAATTGTATGTGTGTATCTTCCCATCTTGAAAATATTATACTGAAGATGAAGGAAAATGCCAGTTGCAGGTGTTTGTCCAGGAGTTATGTGTAAGTAATGTTATTCATGGCAATTACTTTGCTTTGTCCCATACATCCTACCTCCATGATGGTTATAATACAGCAAATTTTCCCATTTTTCTCTATAGAGAAGGACCGATTTGGAAACTCAGGATGAGGTAACCTGTGCTAATACCTCTACTATCTTCAAGAATGCTTGGTGACAGTATCGGAATTACCTGAAGAAAACGTACTTCACCGGCAAAGAAACTCATCAAATTCCCTTATGTTCTCCTGAGACACATCTACTGGACGATGACTGGGAACGCCTTGTTCTGTACTGGTCCCGAACCAAGAATGTGGTAAGGTCTATGAGCTCATTTTCTATTTTAAGTATTATATTCTTGCGTCTTACTGTACTCTGTTCATATAGAACAAGTGCCTAAACCTGAAGAACAACTGTTCTAATTTAAGATTCCATTGCTATCATAGTTTAAAAAAGCGCTAGGCGTTAATTGTGTGTTTTGCCATCGCCTTGCGCTTTACTGACCAAAGCGCATGCTTATGCGCAGTTATGCACAGATTAAGCATAGTTATGCGCAATGCATTTTGCCAACGCCTAGAGCCTAGGCGCGCTTAAGCGCTCGCTTAGGAGCGCCTTTTTTAACTATGATTGCTTTGCTCTTGTATCACTGTATTTACTGATACAAACTTATTTTTAAATTAAAGGATCCAATCGAAACTCCAATGACACAGTAGGTATGTTCACGCATGTTTCTTTAACAGGTTTGCTCTTATCAATAGCTCTTTTGATTTCAATTTTAATTGTGTATACAGTTGACTTTCATATCATGCACATTACTAGCATCACAACAGAGCCAATAGTGTTGTTGTACATGTAGACCCGTGGTACCCATCTGAAATCTTGTTGTGCCGTGTAGTTTCCCACGCTTTGTATTCTTTCACTGCTGCTTTGTCTTGAACTGATATGATTTTAATTGTGTCTCTATTTTGATTTGGCAAGACAATGCAGTGACCATAGGACATAGATATATGTTTGTTTGATGCTTTTATTATGTACTAGTACTTGGCAATAGAAGACTTGGTAGTTTAATACTGTCCACCTTACTAATGAACTGGTTCACCATAAATGAGTTTCATATACTAGTACATGCTAAACTTGTTATGTGTCAGCTTGTTTCTTCTTTTAGAATGCTGACAGAATATTGGGGAAGAGTGCCTTATTAAGCAATGGTAAAGGAAGTAATGCAGATAAGATTCAGGATAGTGACACATCCTTGTTGGTCTCCAACAAAGCTGATAAAACAGCTAAGGAAGACTATCTTGAAGACAGCGAGACAACCCCAAAGTCCTGTCTTGGTTTAGTGTTCGAGTTACTGGACACTATCGCTTGCACAAGCTATTCAAACTCACTGTCTGAATCAGTTCGGTTTCTTGAGCCTCAACTACAAGCTGAAAGACATCGATCAGCTGTGCTGCGACAAGAAGCGGAAGGACTGCGGAAGTCCCTGGAGCATTTAGATGCATACTTTCTGGTGCAACAGCAAGCGTTGGAGGATTTTAGCGCCAAACAGGACAAAGCTAATCAGCTTGCTAAGCTTATTGCCAGCATGGTGGATACCTAGGATAACGTTTCTTGAGCTCTTCTGAAGTTGTTCCAGTTATGCTCTTGTTTTGCTCCCGCGTTTATTTGCACTGGTGGCCAATTTTGACGGCCAGTGTATGTAATATGCTGCTTTGTTCCCTATATTTGCACTGGTGGCAAACTTTGATGCTCAGTGGATTAATATGTGTAATAGCGGTAATAGGCTAGCCTTAATTGCTTGCTTATTTATTTCCTTATTATCTTGTTTAGTTATTTGCTTGTAGTCACTGCAGTTCTTTTTCTGTGTTTTTCTAGTGGCCACAATAGCCTATTTTTGGTAACTAGGCCAAAATAATCATGGCAACACACGGACTGTTGTAACCATGGGCCTCCTGCAGGCCGTATGATCCATGGGCCTTCGTTCGGCCATAGGACCATTGGCTTTCTATACGGGCCGTAGGATCCATCGGCCTTCTATACGGGCCTTAGGGATCAATGGGCCTTCTACGGGCCGTAGGGTCCATGGGCCTTCTACGGGCCGTACGATCCATGGGCCTTCTATGGGCCGTACTATCCATGGGCCTCATATGGGCCGTAGGATCCATGGGCCTTCTATGGGGCGTATCACCATTTTGCCAATCATGGGCCGTACTATTCGTGGACCATAACGGGTCGTTAATAGGCCGTATTTGATAACTCTATGAAAACAGCCCAACAGGTTTTTTTACATGAAAACGGCCCAACGTATTAACGGTCCGCAAACGGGCCGACTGTAACGACGGGCTGAATTTGGCCCACAAGCAAAAAATGACAGTAACGGGCCGTATGTAACCGAATGCTGCAAGTGAGCCCAAGAATCAATGGGCCCTGAGAAGGCCGAAAGATAACTTGGGCTGGAAACGGCCCAATGGAATAACGGGTCGTTAATGGGTATAAAGTGATACACTGTTCATTACGGACCAGTTTCACCACGGGCCGTTAATGGGCCAAGAGTTACAAAGGTCCTCATATGGGCCGAAAGAAGTCATGGGCCACACATGGGCCGGAAGTTAAAATGGGCTGAATCATATTGGACGGCCCAGATGACGCTACTTGGCCTAATTCGGATAGGGCGTAACGGGCCCTGGGTTAGCGGGCTGTAAATGGGCTATATGCGAATAGGCCATTAACAGGCTTTCCGTGGGCCGGCCCGCCACCTTTTGACCAAGTCAAATGGGTCAGCCTTTTCACAGGAATGGGCCTCTGTTGGGCCGTGCCACGTGTCGCCGTATCATAGGCGCCTTCGGTCCAATGAGCGGATGACATCTGTCCCAACGGTGGGCCGACACATGTTTCCTCCCGCCAATGATGATTTTACACGTGGAAAATCCCCATTGGTCGGGGCTGTTAACGGGTTATCGGATCCAAAACCCGACCCGATAGCTTAACGGCGTTCCGTTACGGTGGATGCCACGTGTCGGTCACCCTTGACGAAAGCACTTTTGTGACGCGCGATTTATCGTCATGGAAGTGGACACTTCCGTGATGATAATTTTGGTAATGTCATGGAATACTTCTACGACAGCACAGGTATGACTATCTTGATTCTGTCATAAATTTGTCATGGATGTACATGCATGACAAAAAACGCGACCTACTGTGACAAACACGTATCATCACGGAAGTGTATTTTTTTTGTAGTTTAATGACCGCCGTGCCGCAGTGTACTGGGAGACGGCTATCGCGCCGCCAGCGGTCATTGGCGGGGAGCCTAAGGAGGAGGAAGAAGAGGCGGTGCACATGCCAGCTAGGGCGCCGGAGCCAGTCCGTCCTACCTGGCAGATCGACCTCGACTCCGCCGAGGACGACGAGGACGACCCGCCGGCCCGCACGGCGATGAAGAAGAAGATGAAGGCCAGCGGCTCGACCAGCCGCTCCGCACGCCGGTGACGGCCGCCGCGGTCAGCCGGTGTCCGTTGTGTACCCCCTATCCACCTATTCCCCTATCCCCCAATCCCAAAATCCACCTTATGCATTTTGATCTTGCATGTATGAACTCGTATGAACTGCTATGAACTAGTATGAATTACCCCTATGCTTATCTACCTCTATTTCCCATTCCCGTCCGTCGTGGATCGAATCTGTCGCCGTGGATTGAATCAAGCGTGCATGTCGAAGAGAGAGAAGTGCTTACCGCCACTGATGGAGTCCGGTGGTCTTATTCCTCTGCTCCGATCCGCCGCCGCCGGTGATGGAGTCCGGTGGTCTTCTTCCTCTGCTCCAATCCGCCGCCGCCGCCGGTGAAAGTTGGGAGAGTGGGGAAGGTGGGGAGAGGGAGCGGTGAGGCTAATAACTGTCGGTGCTTCGGGAAGCAACGCAGCTCCTTGAGCGTGACCGCGCGCGTGCAGCCGCGCCTGCCCATGTGCACCGCTCGGGCCTGGCCCTGGAGAAACTACCGATTCATGCATTTCCAGTGAGCCAGGGCCAAAGTGCTTTAAGAAGCGTGCGATGCAGGCCCAATAGTGTATGCGGGCTACCAAACAGGCCGAATCCTTCCCGCGCGGGCCTGGTTGGACCTTATGCGGGCAACCAAACACGCCTCTAACTTCCCGAGTGCCCATTTTTAGTTGTGTTCCAGAAACCTAGGGCCCCCGCGTCGTCCTTTCTTACTTTCTTACATTTTTCCATGTCTAATATTTTTGCTGGGCTGTACTAATAATATACCTGCATAACATATCATGGGACCCTCCAAAGCCTGGGCCCTTGGCCGTTGCCTCGTTGGCCATACCCTAGGGCCGGCCATGTGTACATGCTCTAAGGCTGGCCATAGTGGGGGTAACATAACCGGTAACATGCGCTTGGGACTAGCAAACATGCTTATGTGACACACAATTAAAGAAGAGAGAGAGGGTTAGAGTAACATAGGTACATACCGTATCATGTTAAATGTTATGCTACTTTGTGTCATGCATGGCAATAAATATAGTCATCTATGATACTATTTTATGATACTATGCACTATGGAGGTAGTATCATACACTAGTATCATATGCATGATACTAGTATATGATACTCCCCACTATGACTAGCCTAAGGTGACTCGCCAGGAGGTGCATGACGGCTCTTAAAAAATGTGACATGTGGCAGCTCCTAGGGAGTTGTTGGTCCCAGGCAAGCCGAGATTTGGCACCAGCAACTAGGAAAGTATTTGCCGAGCTCTCCTTTGGTTCTCGGCAAAGACCTGATGTCCCTGTCCTCGGCTAACAGACTTAAGGTCACTTTATTTTGCCGAGAGTATCCCTTTGGCTCTCGGCAATAAGTATGCTGAGTGTCTAACAGACGATTCTCGGCCAAGGTTTGTTTGCCTAAGGTGTGCATGCTCGGCAAAGGTGTTGCTGAGTTTTTTTTGGCTTTCGCCTATTGTCTGGGGCACTTCACAAAGTAGGCGATTCCAGTAGTGTTGACTATCCTGTAGACCTGCTGGCCACCTGGACAATAAGAGATGATCACCTGAAGCACCCCATCCCTTTTGATTTGATGATTTCTACCGGTAGATCATGGGTGTTAGCTCATATCGCGTTGTCCACTGCTCCAACGTTTCTGTTTCAAGTTTTCGCAATGCAGTTTCAATGATGGTCTCTATTCCGGTGCAACAGGTGTGGATATTCAAAAGTGGTGCCATAACGCATAGGAGGCTACTCCACAGGCCAACAACAAAAAGGCCCCAACACTTTCGTAAGCACATTCAATCATCATAAATAATTTAGCGGGAACTTCACCGTGATGCATGGGTGCATCTGTCTTGTGCCGGTTCAAAAGTTGCATTCCCTGATCAGACACGAAGCAACACATTTCTGCTGTCTTATCCAATGGTTTTACGTACAAGCTTCTCCGGTGCACGCAAATATTCTTTGAAGGCGGGAAAGTAACTACAGCAGCTCATTTCTTGCCACGGCCCTTGTCAGACTTCTTTGTTTCCTTGGATTTCTTCTTGCTTTCTGCTTCTGCGCCACCTTTGTTGAAGTCGAGGCAGCTTCTCCCGTGTCAGCTCGCTCATCATCTGGACAAGTTTTGTATAAACTGGCTGTGGGCACCTTCAGAATGCAGAGGATGGGTACCTGGGGTCTTTCTCCTTTTCCTTGCACCTTCACTTCCTGCATTCACTACAATCATTCATGCATATTCCTGTACCACTCACAAGGCGGATGACCGGCTGCAGTGTCTTCCCAGCACCTTCCCACTTTGTGTATAGGTCATCCACATCTTTTTTGTCCATCCTGTGAATTTTCACGAGCGCAAATTGTAAGGTGCATTTTCACAAGACATGTCTTAAACTAGACTAGAAGGTGTTACTCCCTCCGCTTCTAAATATAAGTCTTTTCAGAGATTTCACTATGGACTACATACAGATGTATGTAGACGTATTTTAGAGTGTAAATTCACTCATTTTGCTCCGTATGTAGTCCATATTGGAATCTCTAAAAGGACTCATATTTAGGAACGGAGGGAGTACATAGCAAGCAAAAAAAGGAGGATGTTATTACTCATACTCCCTCCGTTCCTAAATATTTGTCTTTTTAGAGATTTCAAATGGACTATCATATACAGATGTATATAGACATATTTTAGAGTGTAGATTTACTCATTTTGCTCCGTATATAGTCACTTGTTGAAATCTCTAGAAAGACAAATATTTAGGAACGGAGGGAGTACATGCCTATCAATTCCAACACGGCATATTAAGAAATTTAGATAGAGTCGGCCCTAAATTAACACTTGCTTACCTGTCGGAGAGTTTTTCAAACTCACTGCAGATGTGCTTGACCTCTTCCAGAATGTGTTCATCAAGTTCTTTATCAATCTATGCTAGAACGCCTGTTTGCTCCAGCCATGGAAGGGCGTCTCTAAGAAATTGAAAGACAGCCCTTGCATCTTTCTGCAGAAATTAGCTTTTAGAATTACTTGGCAGCTGCCAACGATGGGACAAGCTGGAAGATAACAAAACAAGCACTATTGTAACATATGAAACTCACCTGGTCTTGCTCATCGAGTAGAAAAGTCTCAAGCTTCTTCCAGAGAGTGTCAAAGATACCAGTTGAATCTGTCTTGCTCGAACCCTCTACCTTTTAATACCTCTATACAGGCACAAGGACATCGGTTGAACTTCTCTTTCTCGGACTGATCCATATCTTTACTATCTCTACCGTCACAAGAATGTTTCCAGAAATAACATTTTTGAACTTGCTACCATCAGATTTTTCAGGAAATGGAGTCTCTTGCTTTACAGAACTTGGTTCTTCAAGACACTTGCTACCATCAGTTTGTTGTGGCAATGGAGTATCTTGCTTTACAGAATTTGATTCTTCAAGACACAAAGAGCCATTATCTTCGGAACATCATGCAAATCCTCCTTGCTAATCATACAAGGATTCAAGTTTCGACAGATTACTGGGGCTTCGGGTGAACCAATAACTACCATACGATCTCCGATTGCGGCAAGTGCATCAGCAAGCACTCTTGTGAAGTTGCTAGGTGTGCGAGACCTCATTTTCAAAGCATCTTCAATCTTCTTAGAGAAGTCCAAAGGTAAATCCTTAAAGATTTCATTCCTCACAAGGTTATATGTGACCTCATAGCACTTCCCCAGAGAAAGAGTAAGGATCAGAAGGTAAAGTGTAACAACTAGTCACAGGAGGACTGCTTTGTATGAAGTACTGGAAGGACATGAAGTCCTATGTACCCATTCCTGGAGCATATGCTTGGCCATCAAGATAGTCGCAATCGTCTCATATATGAAACGGCCTGATGAGTGTGCCAAACCATCAAGATTGGAATCTGAGCATGACTTAGATACCAGGCAGGTGTCAGTGTAAAGCCTTGCTGGTACGGCATTCCAGCATATTGACCAACAGAGATTTCGTGCAGCATATAAAATCATTCTGTAGTAAGCATGATGAAGCCAAGAAACCAAGGCACTCCATAAGACCCACAGTCCCACATAGCATGGTGGGGATATGTAGTCCAGTTCATCCTTCCACTTTACACTGAAGGTACACTCGAGCAAGCTTAAAGTTGAAGATCAAGGAGGATCTATCCCGACCACTGTCAAGAAATATCTTGAAATATCAAAAAAAATCTGCCCACTTAGAATTATTGCCCAGGTACTGTAGTAGTCTTGAAAGTAGCACTTCGTCCAATTGTGCTGCATGAAGCAGAAGCATGGTTGTTCTCCCAAGATGCCCATGAGTCAATTTTTTATTTGCTGGGTGAAGATCTGCACCAAGAGAATCAGCAACCAATCCATATGCAGCTGGCGAGTCAAGTAGATGCAAGAGGCTCCTCATTGTCCCATCTCTCCACACAAGAAAAACTAACTCAAAGAATCAACGCCCACAGAGAACAAAAAAGCTTCTTAACTTCATGGAACCTTTTGGCATACTGAACTCTGGTTCTTCAAAAAACTTTGCTATCTCATGTATGATAAGGATAGTTCTCACCAGGGTATGCGAAGATGCCGGCTTTGGAGAAATTTGAACAATCGACTCCAACTTCTTAAGTACACTGAAACCAACAGAAGACAGCTCATTCATCAAGAAACACTGAGCACATGAACGACACTGAGGGGCACCCAATAAACATCTGTTCCCGTCTTGCTGCAAAGAATTCCTGTCAGCATTGGAAAGCCAACTTGCATTCATGTTCAGCACCACATATCTGTCAACTTCACCATCTTTTCTCAATCCAAAGTACTTGGCGCAAAGATCTTCTTAAACAACTGCATAATCATTTAATTCTGGACCATCAGTGTGGCAAAGATGAGATAGTACTTTGATTATGATCGTCTTCCAGTGATTCCAGACACAAAACAGAGTTTGGGGTGGCATCTGGTTAGAGGCCAGCATGTCATTGCAGCTATTTTCATCTTCAGATCCTGGTCCTGATTATATCTTGTATCCAGAGGCTCGAGATTGAAGATGAACATCAAGGATCGAACAGGAAGCAACAAGTCCAACTAACAAGTTTGCACATTTTCTGCCCTCAAGCAAAGTGCAACTCAAACTGGAAAGGGACTTTTTCCCATCTGACAGTGCATCAGCTTCCATGCAAACAAAGCAGTAAGTAGAAGCACTCAGAGACCTTTTCTGCCATCTCTTTGGCTTTTGCAAGCAACTGCTCCTTCTCTGCATATCTTTTGGGAGGCCATCCTCTACTATTTGAAGACCACAAGGAATCCACAATGATATGGAGAAGCCATGTTGCGTCCTCAAACAAATCTGCTTTCTCGGGTATATCTACCTCCAATAAGACATCTCCTTTATGCTTTGGTATTCCTACAGCTTCTAGGAAATTTCCCATTTCCATCTCTAAACTTGACATAGATTTCTAGAATTTATAAACGTGATCCATAGAGCTGAAAGCTTTAACAAAGGGCATCATATGCTTTATGTCAGCACGCTCAAAATAATGCTGAGCGCAATTTTCCAGATACTTCGTTCTAATTGCAGAAACCTCCAAGGATGTTGAATTCTCAAGTGAATGTTCCTCCTCTTAACTGTTGCAGAAACTGCAAGCCCAGATTGTATAATTGTTTTCCGTTCGAGCACATGGAGAAACACTTGGTGTAACATTTAGCTTTAAAGAATATTTCAGCTGTTTCCGGCCAGCACTCAGCCCTAGCAAAACAGTCACCAGCTTCCTCAATTTTAGAAGTACCATTTTGCATGTAGACCATACCTATGGCAATGCAAGGAACACAATGGTAAGTCAGACAGAGCTTCGTAGAGTGTAAGGTAGGTTTTTCCACTGCCTGACCTCCCAAGTATAAAAATAGTGAGCAGGAATTGGATAACCACCTGCCCTTCATCAGTCTGTTCAAAGGGGATGTCAATTTCAGACCCATTAGTAGCTGGCACAAATGCTTTGCCGTCCCAGATGATAAAGAGTAGAATTTCATCAGCAGGAAGCTTTCACTAACTTTTGGATTCTTCATGGCATATGATGTATCCACGAGATCATGCTCTTCATAAGAATCAACTTTGCAATCCATGTTATAGCGGATAATATCATGCACAACATCCCAAAGACCAAAACCATAGGAACCTCCAGTTTCCTGTTATCCACAACAAAAGCAACGCAAAAATTAGAATAATGTCAGGCAGTTCATTTGTAGGAATGACTATTCACAAACAGTTCATCTCTCTACGTATCAGGTATAAAAAGTCCAAGGAACCAGATTATAGCCCATTAACAATAAAAAAACTCATACCCCTGTGTCTCCACTCTCTTGCAATGATCCAGGTAATCATCCGTGTACATGGAGAACAGATTCTCGAGACGTTGAACAGTTCTTGCAACATTCTGCTGTGACAATAGGTCCCAAATTCTTATTATCTGGGAATACGTTCTTTCGGTTTTCTTCACGTCAGTAGTCCAAACAAGATACAGGTCCCAGACCTTGTATACTTTCGCAAGATGAGAAGCACCAGGCATCTCAAGGTTCTTAACTGTTCTCCTCCAATCATCTTCAAGTTTGATAAGCTATTGGAGTACTTCCTTCCTGAGCTGTGGTGATTTTAGTTTGGTGAAAGACTTTCTAAACTCGTCGCTAAGAATGACCTATGAATATATGAATACAAAAAATGGAACATAAGAAAGAGTGTATACGAGAAAAACGAACAGTGTGTATTTCAAGAAAAGTAGGAGGTTCACAAAATAGCACATGTCCTGAAAATCTTGTTTACAAACCTCTCACAATCCAATTACAGAGCAAACAGCATAGCAGAGATAAGTGAACCACATACATGATTCCAAAAAGTAAAGACAGATATATTCATCATGAATACAAACAAAATCACACTATAAAAGAAGTGTATATTCAGTAAACCCTGACTACCTGACAACAAACATGAACCTCACAAGGCAAATGTGCATGCATGAGCTTTACATTCTGGGCAATTTAAGTGCAGCGACATATTAGAAAACATGAAAGGAGTTGATAGTCACACTGGCTGAAACCATGGTACTTACCTTCCATCTGGTATTGCTGAAAACCCCTGAATCAGCATTAAGATCCTCAAGTTCATCAAGCTCTTGCTTACTTGCAACACCAACTTACAGATGGTTGCGTCATTAGTGGCACTGAAAATACATTTACGTCTCTCCGCATCAGCAACAAGGTCTGTCCATTTGGTCCCACTTTAATAAGTGTATGAGCAATTCCTACTTCCTTCGACTGAAAACAGTTGGTATATGTGATTAGACATATGTCACCATGAGTATTTGGGAAATGCATTGAAATCTATTATAAAATCTGCACAAGAACACTTTTACTCACCACACTACTGAAAGGATCTTCTCAATCATTTCAGGAATTGAGAGGCCCTTCTGAAAATATACACGGTTATTAGTATTAAATACGAACACAACACTATCTAGCTACTTTTTTATTACTCATAGATACCTTTGTACTCAACTGGCGCAAACTTTCTTCTATCACTGGCATTGGAATACAATATTGAGTGCCCTGCACTCTTCCAGCATGCATTCCTATTACCTCTGGACTACTTCCTTTCTGAACAAGGAAAACAGGTGCTCCCGAAGTCCCGGGGGTTGATACATATGACACCGGCAATATATCACACCCCACTAAAGAATTGTGATACATGCTGGCCCTGCAAAATCAATATTAAGTCAACAAATAAAAAAATATTAACATAAGGTCTCTGTGAAAATAGTTCTTTGTGAAAATAGGCATTACTTTGATTTGCCGTAAGAAGTTCCTGGTTCTTTAATTACACCCTTAGGCATGAAAATATAACCCAACATGACTAATTCCATATCCTTCTTGACAACCCGATCAGATAATTCCAAATTAGGTAGTTCAATCATTGGAAGACCATCACAATCTGTAGTAACCACAATTAATGCCACATCTCTCTCATCGTCAGCAAGTAGTATCTGGCCAGAACATAAACCATATCCAGTAATGCAAACTTGGACCAAATATTCATCTCCAATTTAGCTTTATAAGCACTACCCGCTACGACATGGCAGCATGTCAAGATAAGACGTCTTCTGTCTTTGGAGCCTATCAAAAATCCTGTTCCTTGCATGTCACCGATAATAACAACACTGTCTCGAAAGCCAAACACAATCTGGTTCCAATAACTCGGAAGTGGGTGATCCATTGTAAGTCAATTCCTAGAGAGAACTTTTCAGGAAAAATATATAGAAAGTGTTATTTCTTTAATAGCAGTATAATGAATCTAAAATAGGTTACAATATTTTTAATTAGCTGAAGCAATAATGAAGAAATAAAAGGCGCCTAGGCGCCACCCGAGTGTAGGGGAAGAAAGATCAAACTCCCCCAGTCGTCCAATTAAAACACATGTGGCGGTTGGATTGGGTCAATGCATCGTCCTACAGGCCTCTCACCCCTCACTGCATTTTTCGTTTGAACCAAGAAAACGAGTGATGCGTGTGGACGCAACAACCCATGGCCTCCTGCAGCTCTAGTGGTCACCTCAACACATGGTCTTGGTTCCCTCCCATCGCAGCATTGCTAACACACGACGACGACGATGCTGCACCGGCGACCACAACAGCATCGCAGCCACAGCAGCTCGTAGCTTCACCGCCGCGGCATGCTGCAACACAGCAGTCGATCGTGACACAACCGCAGGACAGCCACCCTTGCTCATCGACCATTGGGCTTTGCAAACAGGTCGTTGCAGCACTCGCATCCCATTGTAGCAGACGGTGGTGTTGCAACATGGGTGGCAAGCTCTGAAGCACCGATGAGGCGGTTTGCAGCAGCTCGCACACAGACGGTGGACTGCTCTGCAGCGTCACCTCGATGGTGTCAGGCTGTGGGGGATGGTTGGATTGTTCCAGGTGGGCCTCAACCGAGAAGTCGTGCATCCTGGCTGGTTGTTAAAACTGGCGCTAGCGCACAACAGGGACCAAGCCTAGTGCCTTGGCACCTACCTTGAAAACGTCGCTCGCGTGCGGCCAAAGGACTTGTTTCCTTTGCCACACATCGACCAGACGGCCGATGCTACAACCAGGATAAATGTACCTCATCAGGAGAAAAATCTCTCCATCACCACTTTCGGTCCGCCATGCTTTGCCAGCATGTCCTTTGGGCTAGGCAATGCAGGAGCCAAATACCAGCAAACAATCCTGACATCTGCAGCAGCAGATCAGGATACCGGCGAAGGCATATGTCAACGACAAGGTCGTCAGGACCAAGTCAGATGAAACCCTTCCCGCTGATTCGTACGAACTGTTCAACAAACCTAGCGCACATGCCACTCAGTTCGAGCTAAACAAGCGCGGTTTCGGCAAGATCCTCGGACCCATTGTTTCCCAGCAAGGAATTAATGCAATAAATGTGATTACTTAGATCAACTGATGTATTAGTAAGTAACTATTTTAAAAAACATCTACTTTTAAGAAATGAAAATCTGAAGTTTGTAAAAACCGTAGAACATATCCTGATTTGAAAATGTCCCTAAGAGAGTTTATCCAGGTTGACTACAAGTAGCTGAATAGTGTTGCGGTTCTTCAGCCTTGACCAAATTTCTAATATCCATATCAGTTTACTTATTCAGATGTGAGATGCCTTAGGTTAATAAACTCGCAATGTCTTTGGCTTTGGTCAAGTAAAGTTTTTACATCAGTGAACTGATATTCAGATGATTAACCTAAGGCCCTTGCCAATATTCACTAAACGGTTTGGACAGAACTAAGCATGTTGGCATTTAAACAAACAAGTTACCTTGCAAGGATGCAGAGCAAGCTAGCCCTGGACTGGGATATGGCAGCAAACCTTTCGGTTTGATTGAATTCAGATAGCTCCAAACTGGAAACGCTCAGGCAAATAACTTTTCCTTGTGCCCTTCCAAACAAATTGCGTTCCCTGTAAAAATTGGTCACCAAAATTCAGCCCTAATCCAGCAAAAGTATCTCGCTCTTGAAAACACTAGTGTGGAGATTTGAGTTATCCGTACGAATCAATCTAAACGAAATCGATGGAGGCAGGTCGGCGAATCGGCGAACCAGAGAGAAGAGGGGTGCCAGACCTCTGCGTGGAGACGGAGGGGTCGTCTTCCAAAAGCCGATGAGTGCCCGAAGAGGGGTAGTTGTCCAAAAGCCGAAGACGAGGCTACCCGACCGCGAAGACGTAGGGTTCGTCGTCCAAAAGCCGACGACGAGGCTACCAGACCGCGGAGGCGGGGGTTCGTCGTCCAAAAGCCGACGAGGCTATGGCGGACTTCTGCGCGGAGACCAAAATGCAACGAGGTTAGGCGGGAGAAGGTCCAGCAAGCAGGTCGGAGCAGAGGTCGAGACGACGCAGATAGCCAGCAGAGAGGAGAGAGGTACCGGCGGAGACGAAGGGTCGTCGAGGACGGGAGGGAGAAGGCCAGCAAAAGGACTGCGCGGGGGCGGCGACGACGGAGATGGCGATGTCCCGGGCCGCGACAATCCCAATCTGCGGCCGATGACGGTGCCCGGATCCCGGTGAAGTGGGGCAAAAGGAAAAGCGAAGTGGGGGGAACAAGAAGAGAACGGGCGCGGGCAGCGAAATTCCGTAGGGAGCAATCGCGTGGAGTGGGTGGGCCCCGCTTACAGGGACGGTCAGCCTTTCTGGGGTGGGGAACCCGTTGGCCTTTACCAAGAAGAAAGAGTTCGGGTTTCTCAAAAAAAAAAAAAAGTGTTTGGGGATTGTAAAGAAAATAAGCCAAAAGTTTGGGGAATTGCAGCCTTCCCCTCAACGAAGAGAGCACCTCCCTCCCGAGCGCGACAGCTAGGGTTCCTAGCCGCCGCCACTACTGCCGGCCCTCCGCCGCGTCGCGCCCAACCGGCTGAGGCCCCGCCGCCCCGCCTCCGGTACAGGAGCCCAGCAACGCCTCCCGCCGTCGAGCAGGCGCTCCCACCAGCAGCGCCTCCCTCACTGGAGCAGCCGCTCCCACCAGCAGCGCCTCCCTCACTGGAGCAGCCGCTCCCGTCCAGTTCATAGGCAGGTAGCCACCACTCCTTCCTCCTCCCTCTTCCTTCATCCCCCCCTCTCCTTGCATCCTCTATTTGTTCAAAAATATTTCCTGATTTTCTATTGGATGAGTACTTGCTGTAGATTGGATATTGTGAGAATATAATTATGACTATTTCTTGATGAGTACTTGCTGCATGATTTTTCCAGTGCATGTTCAAGTTCACATGTGAAAGGATTTTGCCATATACTGTAGGTGTTTGTGATGATGATTGAGGGGCAAATGTTTTCAAACTCTAGTTTGATTTATTTTTGCAGATGAGCAAATGTTTTGGTTTAAGCATGTTAGAAGTGAAACATGCAATGACTGACGATATATGAAAAGGAAATGATTAAGTTGTTTTATATGCACTGTCTTGACCTGAAATCAAAGCTTAGCAGTAACATGCAATTTGAGAGAGCATGAGCTTTGTCTTGGTTATACTGGCCGAAATTGGTTAACACGTTACTAGTCGTATTGTTGGCATGATAGATGTTCCAAATATTTTCTATGATTGGGAATATAGTTCTACTATTATACTTGTTGTTGATTTTGACAGTCAGACCTAAAATATTACCGTTTAAAGTGATATGATTGTTTCTCCTTTTGCATGTTAGCTGACTGATCTTCAGGTTCCACACCTTTCGTGTTATGCCATGCTGCAAGCCTTTCTGTATTTTTGCCCAGAATGTGCTACTGTGCACAAAAGAGAAATTGTTGGTTTCTTGTTTATTCATACAATTTGTCCTGCAATTATGTGTTTTCTGTTACACAAGTCAATCATTCTTTGGGTTTTCACCTAGTCAACCTCACCAGCAATGTTACACAAGGCTTCATTTTCTGGATTGAAGTTAAAATTAATTTCTGTTTCAATATATATGCTAGGAAGTTATTGAATTGCATGTGTACGTACCTCCCGGTGCTAGGAAAGAGGGTGTCACCAACACAAGCATATCCCGTTCAAGAGGAGGAGAACAACGATATCTTGAACAACATTTGTAGTAGGATAGTCGATGTGTGAGCAACATAAGTTAGCTATGTTGATGAAGGTCATCATCATGTGAACCATATGTGTTCTGCGTGGTGCCTGCCTCTCCTTTCTCCTGAATTTCTTCCCAATTTATCCTCTCCGCCCCATCATTTTCCTGTGTAGTTCTCCCTGTGCACACCTCAACCCACCCACTCTTTACGACCGCAACCAGTTCACCACCGGAGAACGGTGCCACGCCCGTGTACCTTGCTATCCGTGTCTTCTTCAGCTCTCTTGCAGCAGGCATGCACGCCGCCAGGCCATCTCAGATACTTGATTTCTAGATGGTGCTGGTTTGTTGGTTTTCGTGGTACACTGCTAAAGACTAAGAGCTACTCCCTCCGACCTATAATATAAGATGTTATTACAACGAATGTACTCATATATTATGGGACGGAGGGAGTGGTAGGTTGGTAGTTGGTGCCTGGTTTGTGTGTTGAGTACTCAAGTTTAGACTATGTCAGTGATATCTTCCTGCAGCTAGTTCCTGGAGTTTTCATTGAACCTTTTGAACTATGTGTCTGATTTCTTTGATTATTAGCTAGTTTACTACCGGAGAAGTCTGGAAAATTGTTGTCAATGTGCTTGACTGTGCACCAGAATTACTGTTGTTTTTCTATATTGTTGCTATGTGCTTTGGTTGGATGTGTTGATCGGCTGGCCCGTGGGTGGTCGATGCCTGTGGAAGACTTGCATGAAAGATGTTCTGTGCCCGCTGCAAGTGGCGGGTATGGCGTCAGCTATAATGTAATTGCGGGCAGGGGCACTCGTGACTTCTCCCTGTGCCCAATTGCCAGCTGTATTAGCACAGTGCAGAAACTGCAAATGAGTTCTAGGGGTCGTTTGGTGGAATTGACTGTAGTGGGTTAATTCGGTCTTGCGCTTAGTTTTCAGCCCATTAGCCGTCTGCCAGTTTCGTGGTATATTATCTTGGCCTGCTAATGAGTTCATATTCTTAAGCAATTTCATCGTATCTTACCTTCTCCTCTCGCCTCCTCCTGGCTCCTCATTCCTGTGAACAGGCGGCGCTTCCATGCACTTCGGTGCTGGCTATAACCACTGCCACTGGAAAACCGCTGCAAGACTATGGGCTTCCACGCGAAATCCCCTGTATTCTCTTCCTGCTAGAGTGAGGTTTTTTTGGCTGGAAGCCCTTTTGTGAAAAAAGAAAATCCTTGTTCATTGGTAGGTCACTGTAGCAAAGATGTCCTCAATGGTGACAACAATGTGCATGCCATCAACTTTGTTGGTGAGGCGGGTGGACTATAGAAGGATGGGTGGGCATTTTTAGCGGGCGGAAGAGCGCCATGCTCTACATGTAACTTGTAACTTGTCCCTTCTTCCTGATTCTTTCTCTATTGTTGTAATGTGACAATAACAACCAAGGTGTACGTCCATGCCTATCTGTTGATCTACTTCAGTGGATGTGAGCCCTCACTTTGCATTAACTAGTACTGTATATCTTAAACTTTTACCATCGGGAGACACTATTTCTGAAAACTGCAAGATAAACTGTTCAGCTGATTAAATCATAAGCTAGGAGTGCATGCTCCGTCAAACTACAGGTTACTTGCATGCACTTCAAACAAAATTCTTCAAAGTACAGAGAAGATTTTCAATTTTTCTTGTGTGGGGAACCCAATTTTTGCAGGGGAGATGCTGAAATTTAGGCGAATGTCAAGAAGCTCAAATGGAAGGCAAAAAATTCGTAAACGGGTGGTAAAAAAAGAGGTGTCCAGCATTGTAAGTGATCGGCGTAAAGCTGTGGTGGAGAACATCACTCAAGAACTTGCTACAAAGTTGTCCCCAAGCATTGTCTCTCTTGCTTCATTTGATGGTGATTATACTATCGTATGCGCAGTAGTTTCCCTGGTTCATACTTAATTATCGGTAGTCAATGACTGCAACAATGATCTTTTGTAGGAGACAAAATGCATTTTAGAAGCACGGGCATAGTTCTTGCAAACAGTTCATCTGGTGGTGCATGTGTTCTGACCTCGTCAGCTTTGGTTAGCACATCAGATAAGGAACGCATGCTTACCCCTGCACTTAAGGTTTGTGCTGCAAATTTGTCTGCACTTGTTGCTCTTATTTAAGTTAGTGGTCAGCTAATCATCCTGTATATCTCTCATAACTTTACAGATAAAATTGCGCCTTCCCAATAACGAAGTTGTTGGTGGCTGGATAAAACGTTATCGTTTGCCTTGCAGTATGGTTGTTATTGAAACTAGATTCTCCCCTGATCTTCGTGCAGCATGTCTCAATAAGACCGTGCAAGTCGAGCCCCATAGTCAGTTATTAGCTGTAAAGCATTGTTTCCACTCAGGCAAATTAATGGATACACGTGGGGAACTGATTGATGGTCCAAGTGAAGTTGACAGTGAAGGGTTTATGTTCTCAACATGCAAAATTACTATGGTGTGTTGTTTGCTTCCTCCTTATTTTTTTTAATCATTATGCGCTGTCTTTTGATGCATCAAATTTACTAATTTCCTATGTACACACTTCATCATTGTGCTAGGATGGAAGTGGTGGTCCACTTGTTGATTTTGATGGGAACATTGTTGGGATGAATGACTATCATGATCAGAAATTTACTCGATATGTACCAACAAATAAAATTCTTGAATCTTTGAGGGATATTTGGTTATGGTATGCCATTTAGACTTGTAGCATTTAATCATACTTGTACTGTATGCATTATGATGAGTTCACTGCATTCTACAGTGTGGATGAAATGGAAGACTTGTGCATTACCTTTAAGCCCTTTCGCTTTACAGAAGGTGAGCTAAGAAAAATCACTCTTTAAGGCTGCTAAATTATGCACTTGCAGACTATTCTTCATCATTTTCTAATGTTACTTGTCAATTATCACTTGTAGGTTGCTCATCTCGAGTGCAAGGTCAGTTTATGGTCTGCTAAACTCTCATTGACATACTATATGAAACTACCCCAACATAAAAGTCCTCAGTATTCTTCAGTTCTGTCTCTTTCGTTGTAGGTAGCTTGAATCAAACATGCTCTACTGGGAGAAGTGGTGACAAAAGGAAACGTAAAGATTTTGCATCTTCCATCCCTAAGCCACAAGGTGAATCAAGCGGTGGTCGGGTTTTTTTTTTTTAAGTAATAGGCGGTGTTTCATCAATTCAGAACAGATAGTTCATTACAGATGATGTCATGAACAAGGTCAGGGACCTCATTAAACCACACAGCACCAGACACAGGCTCAGCTGATCTAGCTAAAACATGGGCTGCCCCATTACATTGTCTACTGACATTAATAAACGAAACTAACTCCTTGATATCATAAGCTAACTCCTTGATATCATAAACTACAGCACTGGTCAAAGTCCTGTTACTAGCAACATCATTCAGTTTGTGGAATGAGAGGCAGGCAGTCCTGGGAAAAGAATAATCTTACTGTAACCATGACCAAGTGGACAGATAACATGTCTGAAGTCGCTTATTATGTTAACTATGATGCACCTTATCATATTCCAAGTTAATTTGTTATCTTTACTGATGAGTCATCAATCGCTTCATCTTGGTGCACCAGAATTCATCGAGGATGAACATACACCAGAATTCACTGTTGATGAACATAAGCATCCGACTATTCATCCTTGGCCATCCAGTGGTATGCTTTTGATTTTGCTGATCATGGTGCATATTCATGGATTGATTCACCTTGTTGCCTATCATTACTGATATATTATCATGAAATGCTTCACCTTTGTCACAATAGAGTTCACAAAGGTGGTAAATGATATCTTAAGATCTGATGGTTATCCCTTGCCAGCTTATGCTGATCGTGAGTTCTCTCTCTTGATTGTGCTGACTGTTCCTGTTTGTATCGCACTTAAACTGCTTTATTCTGCCACTCATTTAACTGGACTGCCATATTTATTTAACCAGGAGGCATGCATTTGGAAGGTGATTTTGAAGAGGAATTTGGCATAGCCATGTGGAGTGAACCCACTAGAAAAGTTGCTTCAATGAAGTCTTGGGGTGTTGTTGCACTTGCTTCGTTCAATGGTGATTGTACTGTATAAGTTTATTGTTTTCCATTTTTACCTTTTGCCTGTTCACTAGCTAATGATTCAAATTATACTGTAGGCAAGGAAAGACATTTTGCTTGCACAGGTGTATCTGTAGACTGTAATGAGTCAACCTCAATAATTCTGACTTCAGCAAGTTTGGTTAGAACTTCTGGTGATGAAAACAAGATTATTGATAACTTAAGGGTTTGTACTAGACATTATTTACTCTTTGCTTGTTCATTCAGATGTTGGTTAAGTCTCACTTCATCGTTGCAGATTGAAGTATGTCCTCCAATGGAACAACGTATCATAGGAACATTACAACACTATGATTTAAGCTACAATGTTGCTGTTGTCAGCATCCCGAATTCTTGCAAAAATCATGCGGCAATAATCTTTGAAGAACCTCAAACTAAGGTAGTAGTAGCTCTTGGGCGCGCCTTTAAATCTGGGAACTTGATGGCCACAGATGGGTCAGTGACTGGAGGACGAAACAAATTTGATTGCAGAGAGCTTAAGTTCTCCACTTGTAAAATCACTAAGGTACACTGTTGATTTCTCTTATGTTTTTGCGTGAGAAAATAATGGGTTGCATCAGGATAAGGACCGTTATTTGCGAGTAACACTTTTTCTCTGTAACCATTGTTCAATGGCACTTTATGTTTTTGCTATAGGCTCGAACTGGAGTCCCCTTTTTTATTAGATTTGTAGGTTATTATGAACATCATCTTTTCTTGTGTAACCACTGTTCATTGTCACTAAATTTTTGTGCTGTAGGCTGGAATTGGAGGTCCCCTCTTTGATTTGAATGGGAACTTTGTTGGCATGAACTTCTATGACTCGGATGGAACTCCTTACCTACCAAGTGACATAATTCAGAATCTATTGAGGAGTTTTTATGCAGAGCGGTAAGCCTTATTTATGTATAAATATATGTATGGTATGGAAGTGCTCCAATGCTTTTCATGCACATATGTATTGATGTGTTAGTGATGCAGACTTAGGTGATCAGTTTGATGATCTTTTCTAGTTGAGTTAGGCTATTACTCCCTCGTTTCTAAATATAAGCTTTTTTAGATATTTAAGTACGGACTACATACGGGTGTATATAGACATATTTTAGAGTGTGATTCACTCATTTTGCTTCGTATGTAGTCCGTATTGAAATCTCTAAAAAGACTTATATTTAGGAACGGAGGGAGTAGTTAGTTACTCCCTCCGTCCGGAAATACTTGTCGTAAAAATGAATACAAATGGATGTATCTAGAACTAAAATACATCTAGATACATCCATTCCTCGGACAAGTATTTCCAGACGGAGGGAGTACAACATTTATGCACCAGTAAAGAATCACTTGCTTATTAGTTAGTTTGTTAGCTGAATATGCTAAAGCTCAAGCCAAACGTAGCTCTTTGGTTCCAAGAGTCCAATTATGTCCTGTACTTACTGAGGGTTAGGCACAGGTGCTTTTGGGGTGGCTTGTCTATTTCTCTCCCACTCATGTAACTTGCTAAGCCATTGAGCTACCATATCTGTTTAGAAAACCATATTAGGCTATTGCAGTTGTTCTTGGATGTTAAAACCCATCTTTTTGGTCTATCGTAGGACTGCTGCTGCTGGAATTATAGAGAAGCCTAATTATCGGTATTCTTCCTGACATGTCTCAAATAAGTTTTGCTATTCTTTCTGACATGCCTCAGTAAGTTTTGTTTACTCTGGTTGCACACAATTTCTTCAGTGTCTGACTTCTTTTTAAAAACTTGTTCGATGACAGTTGGCCGGTCCCTAAGCCATATTGGTATTATCCGAGTCGTCACCCGAAGCGTGAGCCAAAACCTACATTATTTGATTAAGTTTTGAAGTGAATGTTACTTGTCAACGTGATAATGGTGTTCAGTCAGAATTGTCTTGGAAATGTGGTGTTCTTGTATTTATTTGAACTAACTTGTGCCTGAGTAACATGGCTACTTACACTGTTGATGTTATAAATGTCAATGCTTGGGTAGACAAACGTTTAGGATGATTTAATCTCTATTTTTCTTTAAATAATTGCGCCGGACAAACAGCTTAATATCCCTCTGCGATTGCACCAGACCTCTTGGTACCTTGCGAGGTCTATGTTTTTTCTGTTGCTGACTGATAGTACCAGGCTACAGCGAAGTATGAAAATGAGTACACGTCAACCTGGGAATGGTCTGAGATCCACCCCACACAATCCAACCCATTTACGGACTACTCCCTCTGTTTCTAAATATAAGACTAAATATGAAGCAAAATAAGTGAATCCACACTCTAAAATATGTCTATACACATCTGTATGTAATCCATATTTTAATCTTAAAAAGACTTATTTTAGGAACGCAGAGAGTATTAAACATGTCAATCCAACCCAGTCCATAATTAATTAGGCAGAACCCGCCCCAATCCAACCCGTGGATGTTCTACTCCCTCCGTCTGAAAATACTTATCGAAGAAATTTATAAAAATGGATATATCTAGAACTAAAATACATCTGCAAAGAACTCTTGCATCGTGTCGGTCTTAAGCATCTCCATGTGTTGTCCTAAAGCATCTTCAAGGGCAAAAACATAAATATACTATATTTGTTTGACGGCTGGTCACTATACCTGGGCATAACTTGGGTCGGGCCTAGCAAAGCCTGAAGCAGGAAACCTAGGCTCGGGCGGCGGGCCTAGTTTCTAGGCCCAAGCCAGGCCCATCCATCAACAAACATGTTGGGCCTCGGACTGGGCCTCTTCCTTAAATTGCAAAAATGACAAGCCTGAGCCCGGCCCGGCCCGGCCATCAAGCTAAAAAACTAGGCCCAGGGTTGGCCCGTGGGCAAGGGCGGGTTGGGCCGGGTCATGCTTTTTCAGGCCGGATGGCCAGGTATACCGGTCACCTAATAGCCACATTCAAATAATCTTTATTTGTTCACTCCTTTCTTTTCTAACATTTTTCCTCCGGGACATTGAAACAATTTAGAGATAAATATAACAGCACAATATTAATTCAAATATAAACATTACAATCCAAAATAAATTTCTCAGATTACATGGTTCATAAATTCGATTCAATTTACTCGGCCACATGCTCTAATTGTTTGAAGAACACACACATGCTTCACTAGATCATTTAGTAGTTGTGTGTGAGTTCCTTGATTATGAATCTAATGATGCATCTCCATAATTTTTCAAACTAAACCGCGACTTTATGGGAGGGAATTTACCTGGTGCACCCACCCTTATGGTGCTATCGATGCACTGGATGATGTAGATCTCAAAATGTTTGAAAAGATCTAGAAAAAAATATAGCACATAGATATAACATCAATGTATGTTGTCACAAATTTTCATATCAAAATTCGAAACATTGACATCAATGTGATAATGATTGAAATCTTGAGCCCAACTTATATTATCTACTATTCAGTTTCGAATTTGTCATTTCTGCTTTTTGAAGTATGTTTTGAATTTTGATTTGAAATTATTTGATAGCATACATTAATATTGTGTGGATGTGCTAATTTTCTTTCAAAATTTTCCGTACATTTTTAAATGTGCTATAGGAGTTCGGTCCACCAGTTGCACCACAAGCACCACTGCACCAGATATTCTCCCTAATAGGAGGTTGGCAATTCACCCATGACCTTGTTTCTTTGTTTTTCAGCGTTTTTTTATTTCTTTTTCCTATTTACTTTCGAATAATTCCAAATATTCTAAATAAAAATATTACAAAAAATGTTAACCAAGCATTCGAAAAAGCTAACTATGTATAGAGAATTTTTTTATGAAAAAATTTGATCGTGTATTTTAAAAATGTTAATCGAGCATTCAAGTATTTTAAAAAAAGTAATCAAGCATTTCAAAAACGCTAAATGTGTATAGGAAAAATTTGACCATGTATTCAAAAAATGTTTAACATGTATTTGAAAATGGTTAATCTTTATTTTTTTCAAGAAACACTTGTAACTTTATTCGTACTCATATGGATTACAGGTACACTGATTTTGACCTAAGATCCAAAAAAATATAAAGTAACTCCTATGACTAAGAATTATAATGAAATCTCTTGAAAACATCTTCTTCACGGTATCAATCTCTGTTTTAAGAAATACTCCAAAGACTTCGGTAAAGAAGCTGCAATTAGACTAGAGCAACGACATTGTCACTCTTTCACCCTGCACAAACATTACCAATAATAATTTTTGAAAGAGCCTTGAGTCGCCCATCCGAAAAGCATACTTGGGCCGGGTTGATCCCCTAAAGTGTAGGTCATCGAATCACTTTATCCTATCATGGTGTTGATGAAAGATTTCATCTCCACAAAGAATCAGACCAACAAAAAAATTGACACAGCAACACAGACTAATCAGATCTAAATAATAGGATCTGCGAGGACAAAAAACTCTCAACCTCATGACATCGCCGAAAGAACGAGAGGAAAGTTATTCTTACAAAACTATAATGATCACTAGATGTTGAAGAAGAATATAGAGGTCTTGAAGATCCGAGGTCCCCCCCACCTCTCAGTGCCAGGATGGCACCAGAGGCGAGGTGACCTAAATTTCTCAGATGTCGACGGCGACAGCGGCACCAAAAAGTGAAAAATGTTGATCAAGCATTTAAAAAATGTTATACGTGTATAGGAAAATGTTCACCATGTATTCAAACCAATTTGACATTATATTGTATGAAAATGTTAAACTTGATTTTAAAAAAAATAATCAAGCATTTAGAAAATATTAAATGTATACATAATTTTTTGTATTAAAAATTGTTAATCTTGCATTTGAAAAAATGTTAATCAATCATTCGAAAGATGTTAAATGTATATAGAAAAAATGTTGACCATATATTAAGAAAATTTAATGTTATATTTAAAAAATATTAATCAAGAATTTGAAAATGTTTAGAATGTGTAAATAAAAAATGTTGACCATGTATCCAAAAACTTTTAATATTTTATTTGAAAAATGTTAGGCAAGCATTTGCAAAAATGTTAAATATGTGTACTCAAGAAATATTATAATTATATTTACAAAATGTAAAACGTGTATTACAAAAATATTCTTGACGTATAAAAAATGTAGAATGAAAACCAAAGAAACAAAGAAAAAATAAAAATGAAACCCAAAAAGAAAGAAGAGAAACAAAATAAAAAAAGAAAACTGAAGGAATGAGTGCAAATAAAATGGAATAAATGAAAACCGAGAAAACAACAAAGGAAAACAAAGAAAGCCGATGAAAAACGAGAAGGAAAGAAACAAAACAAACAAAAAGCAAGGAAAAAAAGAAAAAGAAAATACAGTAAAAAATCATGAACAGTGCAAAGGAGCACTCGTCAACTAGTTACTCCCGGTAAATGCGCACTGACTTCTCTAACTAAAAAAAGGTCTGGGCTTGACTCTATGGGCTGCTTAGGGATGGTAGAGATAGGCTCGCTACCACGTTCGGGCTATCTCGTCGCGTTGTTCGTACGCAGTCAAAACGTTCCTAACGCGACCGGACGCCTCGCAAACCCATTTCCCTATCCATAGAAAACAAAAGGCGTCCGCAAACCCTAACCTCACCGGCGGCGGCGGCGGCGGCGGCAGAGATGGACCCCGACTCAGTGGCGAAGGCGTTCGTCGAGCACTACTACCGCACGTTCGACACCAACCGGGCGGCGCTGGTGGGGCTGTACCAGGAGGGCTCCATGCTCTCCTTCGAGGGCGAGAAGTTCCAGGGAGCCGCCGCCATCGCCACCAAGCTCACCTCCCTCCCCTTCACCAAGTGCGCCCACACCGTCGTCACTGTCGACTGCCAGCCCGCCGGCCCCACGGGCGGCATGCTCGTCTTCGTCTCCGGATCCCTCCAAGTCGACGGCGAGCACCACATCAAGTTCTCCCAGGTATGGCCCCGTTTCTTTGGCCCGATCTAACGGTTCCTGCTCCCTCAAAATGTCCGGATTGAAGCGTGGCATCTTAAACTTGGTCGTTACTTAGATCTCCATTCTGAAATGGTTTAGGATGATTGTTTGCGGATGCTGTGATTGAATTGTTAGATTTCCATCAGGAATGCTATGTCAATATGTGTATTAGAACTGGCTCGTCAGCGTTAGATTTGTTTGATTTGGTCTCTGGTTAATGGTTATTGCCCTTTAGATTAATAGTCTATGAGCTTAGTCTCAGGATCTAGTATTATCCTGGGATTGCAATGCTTATGGGATCTTTATTTGTCACGAGCTTAGTTTGATTTTATGTTCTTCAGATAATCGGTAGGATTCTTGATGTTGTCTGCACCATTACTAGTAGTACTTCTTCCTGTGGCAACAGGTTTCTCTGGCATTCATTTATGCCTTTTTTGTATGCTCGCTCCTGATCTCTTTGTGGAGGGATTGGGATATGTGTACTTTATCTTTAGTATATATTCAGTGACATCGTTGATTTACTTTCAGCCGAACCAATCAAATCAGATTTTTCTTTTGTAGGAGTACACACACGTCTATTGTGCATGTTTATTCTTCTGAATGCTATAGGATCATATCATGACATTTCATAAAGTTCTATATTAATTTTCTGTATTTTCCTAGTTAAATTATTAGCAGACCCCTGCATTGTACCTTGTCGGGTTTTTTGCACGGAACTGCAGCTACTATTTACTCCTTGTGGTGCAAATTGAACCTATGTCATATCTTATCACTTGCGGACTTCTCTTGCATTCTTATAAAATGGATCAGATCAAATTCTTATCATTGACTTTGCCACAATGTTTAGGGTTCAAGCTAAATATTTCTGGATCACCTCTGTTGTCTCATTTTTTGTATGTTATTTCTGTGAAAATATTGCACATGCTACTGCATGTATGCTTTCATATCTTCATTGTGGTATCACAATGTGCGAATTGTTGGATTTGTGTCTCTGGCAGCATATTTTACCATGATCCATGGAATTTATGGGTGTGCCTTCTAAGATGATTGATCTGTATTCCTAGACCATCTTAACTTTTTCTTCTTGTTTTTGTTGCTGATATGTGAATTGTTTGGGTGTGTGTCCAAATTTATTGGACAGGTTATGTTTGACATGCCCATTGGGCTCCTGCTTTACTTGCTAACATGACAACCCGCTGTTTGGTGCAGATGTTCCACTTGATGCCACTCGGACCAGGGAACTTCTATGTGCACAACGACATGTTCCGCCTGAACTACGGCTAAGAATCTTACCAGAGGTCGTGCTTCCCCATGGAAGACAGAATGTTCTGCAAAACAAACAATTCGGTTGTGGTTTTTGTGTTTGATGGTGAAAAACTTTGTGGTGTTTTCATGCCAACAGCTTATGAGATCCACTGGGGATGAAACATAACAAAACGCCCTGTATTATGGGTCTGTGTCTGAAATTGTATCGTGGTTATTCTCGTGTCAATGTTGTGTGGAGGTCATGGAAAAAACTTAGCAGTTCAGTTCTTTCGCGCGCTCCTCCAATTCCATGGTGACCATTTTTATCTTTGATTGGTTCTGTGTTTGATCTTCTATTGAGTTTCTGTTCTCCTCCCTGATGCTGACGGTCATACGCAAGAAAGGAGCCAGTTGCTTGCCGTTGGCAGAAGAGCTGGCTGAATTTTGCTTCTGAGGTTGCTCTCCTCTTGCTTTCACGGCCCCTACATTCGGTGTGACCTCACAACCTTTCAATTCGTTGCGTCTCAGGGTGCCCATTTTAGAGCTCAAGTCAGGGTCCAGTATCTGCAGTTACCTATAGCAATCTTGTAGCTCTTTTGGGTCCAGGAGAAGAGGCAATTTCGTTAAGCCTTGCTAGCTCAGGCTAGGACAAGGACAGGTCAAGTTCAAGCAGAGGAGACAGATGGTAGTGCAATCAAAAGCCAGACGCCACTACCACCGGATTGGACAAACCCTATTTTCTTCTCACTATCCAACCTATGATCAAAATCATACAAGTCAAATTTCAAGTACAGGAAGCATTGCTAACCTTCTACTCCATTGAGCAGGGAATGCATATTGCAGTTTACTCTCTGACAAAAATCAGTCACCCTTTTCTCATTCTCATTCTTGAAAATGAGAAGTTCATTTATGGTCAACATCATACAAATGCCAAGTTTACATGGCATTACAAGCATTAACCCCGACCGAAACCATCCAGTTTGCAGACATTCCTCTCAAACAGATACAAACTTATCCGGAAACACGGAATTTCTTGTAATTCTGGGAAGAAACAGAGGCTCTTCCATTTCTCAAACAATCATAAGCCTCACGTAACAATTACACCAGAGCATTCTTCCCATATGTACAAAGTTTGCTGTCAAGATGTATCCTCCTAGTTATAAGTATACAACCATTTAGACTTGTTGCATTTGTTACATGGTAAAAGTTGCCCAGGAAGGAAAATACTGCTGCCCAAACTCATGTGCTTCTTCTGTACATCGCTGCTCCGTATTCGACTTCACGTCTACATGAATGGAGGCTTGGGAAATATATGCCCTGTGACAATGAAAAGGTCAAATTATATACTCTTGTATTGGATAGTTGAGCAAGCAATAGATTGGCAAAAGGTCTTGGCAGCAAGATAGTGACATATGCACAGCACTATTTTAGCACGTAGCAATGAAGGATATGGAAAGAATTACATGATATCATCAATATTGTAACATTGGATCTTGAGGGTACACTAAAATCTATGAGCATTATTTATTACAGGAATATTATGCTAGAGATTCTAGCGTGTAAATCAAAATGATCAAGAGCAAATCGTGGTTGGTGGGGCAACCAAGGTTCACCTTGAGCGCAATTGCTCACTAGGTAGACAGTCTCTAATCAAAATACTAAAAACTGTCTATTTCAAAAGTCTGCTCTTATTGGAAATGTAAGGGTGACAGCGACATGTTAAAATAATAAAGGTTAAGTTCCAAATTTTTCTTCTCTTGTTTTTTTCGTTCAAGAGACCAGGACATATTTTTCTCCGGCAAGATTTTCGACCATTATGTATTCTTGTTGTGAAGTTTATATCCTAAGAACCCTACCCATGTCCTGTCAACATTAGCCAAGATATAAAGTTTCTTTTTCTTGTCTCCTGCTTAACAAGCACCAAAGCGCATAGGCAATCAAATCTCACCTTCACTTTTACATATACATTTGGACTTTATATGTTTACCTACTGCTCCTTTCCCATCTTTGATTTCATACGGTCATTAAGGCAGTTATACCATCCCCCCTCGTTTAACTCATCAAGCAGCAACTCCAGGGAGTCTTTCTTGATCTAAATTACAGAAAAAACATTATCCAGGCAATAAACACGCAGTGGCATGCACCAGCAGTCACTGGTTGCTTGATTTTCCTTTCCCCTTCTCTAGGAGATGGGGTAGGGATGGCGGGTGCTTCAATCCTAAGTTAATTTCAATTGCCCAGGGAGAGAGGAAAAGCTTTTGTGAAAACGTAATTTCTGCATCATCAGCATGCATGTACGATGCCCTCATGAAGAGAATTGGTAGACCAATCCTAAAGTTTCAGTTTGACCCTCACGAGGAGCTTCACCAATGACCAATATCATCATTTAGAATAGAACAATTTAAACGGCACATGCCATAGATGCTTCAAATTTGGGCAGAACTTAAGCGAAGACGGCCAATTCAGCGCGTTTTAACCCCGATCGAGCCCAGAAACAGCACCAATCCTCGTGTCTGTTCCCAATTACGCTAACATTTACGCGGAATCGAATCGCGATATGGAACAATCCATAGCGCAGGAAAGGCGAGCCGTCCCCTCGGGGATGACGCGGAAGAAAGGGGATCACGTACATGTGGAGGCGTCCTTATGGGGCGAGGAGGAGGCGGCGGGCCAGCAGAGGATGGCCCTCCAGATCCCGGAGAGGTTGGTGAGGAATCCGACGAAGAGGAAGACGCAGGCGAGGCCGACGACCCAGGGCATGAGGAAGAAGCCGAGCATGAAGGTGACGGAGCCGCAGAGCATGAGCGCCATGGAGGCGCCCAGCATCATGGACGCCACCCCGGCCGCCGTCACCTGCCGCGGCGGCCCCTGCCCCTCCTCCCCCGGCCCGAGCGGCGACCGGAGGATGGTGAGCAGCAGCGCGCCCAGCTCGTAGAGCAGGCGCGACTGGTGCGCCTCCGCCGCCGTCCTCATGCCGCTTCCTCCGCCGCCGCCGCGCGGGAGCCCGGGGCCTCGAATCGTCGGAGGAGGGGGACGGGACGGGACGGAACAGCGGGGTTTGCGCTGGTGCTCGGGGTGGAACGCAACGGGGGTGCGTTGCGTTGCGTTGCGTTGTGGGGTGGGTTTGGTTTGCGCTCGCTTTCGTTGCTGCGGATGCGGAAAGGGAAAGGGAAAAGGAGCGTGGGCGACGGTGAAATAGAGGGGGGTTGGGGACGGGATGGGTCTGCCTGCCACCGTCTCTCTCTCCCGCGAGAGGATAATGGTGGAGGTCGAATGAATAAATGAACGAGTGCTCGTGCAGTCGTGCTGACCAAGAGAATACAGAATACGCGCTGCTGCTCTGGTATTCTTTATGTTATCGTGTTGGTTAATTGTTCCCGTTATACGACGTGGATAACTGTGCGGCCAGACTTGATAGACTTCTAGCGGCTGGCTGTTGCTCATCGTCACGAGCCAAGGGCGCCCGCCATGGATACGTACGCCCAGAGGACGTGCCAAGCTCTTCTCAAAGGATGTAGAGATGGTTCGTTTTGATCCGTAAAAATAAATAAAGAGATGGTTCGTTTTGATGTGGATGAAACGAGGTTACGGAAAAGAGAAGCAGCAACGCCGCGAGATGGCCCCAACGCCGCGACGGGAGGCGCCAAGTTACTCCAGACCGAATGTCAAATGCTATCTCCGTCGCATGATATAAGATCGTTTTGCAACTCGACCATGAGCTTGGTTTCTTCGATGGTTTCGATATCATACCAGTGGCACGTGAATGACGACCGAAGGCAATTCAGAATGTCCTCTACGCTAGCCGTCGGTCCGGAGTCCCCACGGATTCCCAATCTTTTTACTCATTTCTTGCGCTGAATCTTAGGTTTATTCTTGTGCGCACCTGCAAGCCTGTCACATACTCGCATTTGGTCAACCGAGCGATCGAGAGAATCAACTTTATCATTTCTTTGCACGACGACGCAGATATCCTCGAGCCTCCAGCGATAAGAAATGATATTATTCGCCTCTTCCTTTCAGGATCAATATAAACAAACAGTTGGTGAGCAGGTGTGAGGGAAAACCTGGATTAAATTATGGAGGCACGAGGACACGCGGAATCTTTCTTTCCCAAGAAAGAAGCACCGACACGAGGAGTGGAGAGTAGAACCAAAGCAACATTTCTCCTGTGCGCGTACGCGATCTGCTTTTCCCAGCTTAGACGCTAATTAACGGAGTCGTTGAGCCATTCCCTTTGACAGTTTGACTCATTTGGATGATGAAACGGAGGGAAAGTTGCCTTCACGTTGTAAATTCTATAAACCGGCCAGTGGTTAACTATAGTAGCACTACAAGGATCACGGGTTACCCGTTGTGTTTGCCGAAACAAAAAACAAGGGTTAGTCGTTGTTGACTGCTCCGAGGAGAGGGAGGAGGATGAACACGAGGGCGGAAGGAATTACCTGTCCTGCTCACCCCGGGTAAAAATATCCAGGCAAAAAGGTGGAGGTGAGCTGATATGGCGCGTGACATGGCAGCGACAGGAATATCACATCGATGACTATCGATTGATTCCCCATTGACAGGAACTGTGACGGTGGACTATTTGGCGTAAAGCCGTAAAACCATGATTGAATCCGGCCCACCTGTCGCTTCACGGTTTCCGTAATTCTGCTAGTAATCCCTCAAAAAGAAAATGCTAGTATAAAAAGAAAATCTTGACCGGAAAAGGAGCGATGGAGCTAGCCGGTGCCGAAACCATGTGTTCACTACGGCACTACCCACGGAACTGGCTCGTAGTACCAAAATCACCTGTTTACCTTTGTTTTTTTTGCTTGTTTGAAGGTCACCTGTTAGAGGATTTACTGCCGAACTTGCAAATCCGACCCCTCAAACATCCACGGATAGTGACCTGTCACGCCTCAAAAAATGCATTTCACATTCGGATGCATCAAATTAGAAACCTCAAATCCATATTATTACACACAATGCAGCGATCTTTGAGCGAGACTTCGTCCGGTTCCGCTCCCCGCTCGCTTGGCTCCGCCCTGGCCATGTCCGGCGGACGGCTACGCTCTTCAGAGTGTTGGTCCGGTCGCCGGCAAGGTAGAGTATAGGGCATGCGACACGAGCCACTGATGTCAACCACGATGCGGTTGCGGCGCCCGGATTGATGCGCCATAGGAGACGCCGAAGAATGCGACTCCGCCTTGCCGACGTCCATCGTCGCGAGGGCTGCCGCCGCATCCCCGCGCCCGGTGCCTGGCACGGCGGGCATGTCATGCCATGTTTTCGTCGGACGAGCCCCATGGTGCATTCCGATGCTCGGCGCGTCAATGGAGGGGTTGCGCGTCCGCCACCACTTTCGGACGGCAGAGGATCGCACCGCACTGCCTCCGGCGAGGCAGTTGCGGCTGGCCTAGCGCCGTATCCATGCGCCATTTGGGCGGACACAATGGATTCCCGACGAAAGGAGTCTGAGTGCTGTCGTGCACGAGCCTTCTCCCGGGCGCGGTGGAGCGCAAGCCGAACGGCCATCTCCTCCTCGGGGGCGCGTGGGATGAACTCGAGGTCGACGGATCTAGAGGTGAAGGACTCGGATCCGCTGCTCGCCATGCCGGAGACGGCCGGAAGTCGTCGGAGACGAGGTTGGGTGTGTTGGAAATATGCCCTAGAGGCAATAATAAATTAGTTATTATTATATTTCCTTGTTCATGATAATTGTCTTTTATTCATGCTATAACTGTATTATCCGGAAATCGTAATACACGTGTGAACACATAGACCACAATATGTCCCTAGTGAGCCTCTAGTTGACTAGCTCGTTGTGATCAACAGATAGTCATGGTTTCCTGGCTATGGACATTGGATGTCGTTGATAACGGGATCACATCATTAGGAGAATGATGTGATGGACAAGACCCAATCCTAAGCCTAGCACTAAGATCGTGTAGTTCGTTTGCTAGAGCTTTTCTAATGTCAAGTATCTTTTCCTTAGACCATGAGATTGTGCAACTCCCGGATACCGTAGGAATGCTTTGGGTGTACCAAACGTCACAACGTAACTGGGTGGCTATAAAGGTGCATTACAGGTATCTCCGAAAGTATCTGTTGGGTTGGCACGAATCGAGACTGGGATTTGTCACTCCGTGTAAACGGAGAGGTATCTCTGGGCCCACTCGGTAGGACATCATCATATGCGCAATGTGACCAAGGAGTTGATCACGGGATGATGTGTTACGGAACGAGTAAAGAGACTTGCCGGTAACGAGATTGAACAAGGTATAAGGATACCGACGATCGAATCTCGGGCAAGTATAATACCGCTAGACAAAGGGAATTGTATACGGGATCGATTGAGTCCTTGACATCGTGGTTCATCCGATGAGATCATCGTGGAACATGTGGGAGCCAACATGGGTATCCAGATCCCGCTGTTGGTTATTGACCAGAGAACGTCTCGGTCATGTCTACATGTCTCCCGAACCCGTAGGGTCTACACACTTAAGGTTCGATGACGCTACGGTTATAAAGGAAGCTTGTATGTGGTTACCGAATGTTGTTCGAAGTCCCGGATGAGATCCCGGACGTCACGAGGAGTTCCGGAATGGTCCGGAGGTAAAAATTTATATATGGGAAGTCCTATTTTGGCCACCGAAAAATGTTCGGGATTTTTCGGTATTGTATCGGGAAGGTTCTAGAAGGTTCCGGAGTGGGGCCCACCTGCATGGGGGGACCCACATGAACGTGGGTAGTGGGGGCAAGGCCCCACACCCCTGGTCAAGGCGCACCAAGATCCCCCCTTAGAAGGAATAAGATCATATCCCAAAGGGATAAGATCAAGATCCCTAAAAAGGGGGGATAGCAATCGGTGGGGAAGGAAATGATGGGATTTCTTTCCTCCCACCTTTGCCAACGCCCCAATGGACTTGGAGGGCAAGAAACCAGCCCCCTCCACCCCTATATATAGTGGGGAGGCGCATGGGAGCTTCACCCTTGCCCCTGGCGCAGCTCCCCCTCTCCCAAGTCCTCCTCCTCTCCCGCGGTGCTTGGCGAAGCCCTGCAGGATTGCCACGTTCCTCCATCATCACCACGCCGTTGTGCTGCTGCTGGATGGAGTCTTCCTCAACCTCTCCCTCTCTCCTTGCTGGATCAAGGCGTGGGAGACGTCACCGGGCTGTACGTGTGTTGAACGCGGAGGTGCCGTGCGTTCGGCACTTGATCATCGGTGATTTGGATCACGACGAGTACGACTCCTTCAACCCCGTTCTCTTGAACGCTTCCGTTTAGCGATCTACAAGGGTATGTAGATGCACTCTCTTTCTACTCGTTGCTGGTCTCTTCATAGATAGATCTTGGTGATACGTAGGAAAATTTTTGAATTTCTGCTACGTTCCCCAACAGTGGCATCATGAGCTAGGTCTATTGCGTAGATTCTTTGCACGAGTAGAACACAAAGTAGTTGTGGGCGTTGATGTTGCTCAATATGCTTACCGTTACTAGTCCAATCTTGTTTTGACGGTATTGTGGGATGAAGCGGCCCGGACCGACCTTACACGTACTCTTACGTGAGACAGGTTCCACCGATTGACATGCACTTGGTGCATAAGGTGGCTAGCGGGTGCCAGTCTCTCCCACTTTAGTCGGAACGGATTCGATGAAAAGGGTCCTTATGAAGGGTAAATAGCAATTGGCATATCACGTTGTGGTCTTGCGTAGGTAAGAAACGTTCTTGCTAGAAACCCAAAGCAGCCACGTAAAACATGCAAACAACAATTAGAGGACGTCTAACTTGTTTTTGCAGGGTATGCTATGTGATGTGATATGGCCAAGAAGAATGTGATGAATGATATGTGATGTATGAGATTGATCATGTTCTTGTAATAGGATTCACGACTTGCATGTCAATGAGTATGACAACCGGCAGGAGCCATAGGAGTTGTCTTAATTTATTGTATGACCTGCGTGTCATTGAACAACGCCATGTAATTACTTTACTTTATTGCTAACCGGTAGCCATAGTAGTAGAAGTAATAAGTTGGCGAGACGACTTCATGGAGACACGATGATGGAGATCATGATGATGGAGATCATGGTGTCATGCCGGTGACGATGATGATCATGGAGCCCCGAAGATGAAGATCAAAAGGAGCAAAATAATATTGGCCATATCATGTCACTATTTGATTGCATGTGATGTTTATCATATTTATGCATCTTGTTTACTTAGAACGACGGTAGTAAATAAGATGATCCCTTACAACAATTTCAAGAAGTGTTCTCCCCTAACTGTGCACCGTTGCTACAGTTCGTCGCTTCTAAGCACCACGTGATGATCGGGTGTGATGGATTCTTACGTTCACATACAACGGGTGTAAGACAGATTTACACAGCAATACACTTAGGGTTAACTTGACGAGCCTAGCATGTACAGACATGGCCTCGGAACACGGAGACCGAAAGGTCGAGCATGAGTCGTATAGTAGATACGATCAACATGAAGATGTTCACCGACGTTGGCTAGTCCGTCTCACGTGATGATCGGACACGGCCTAGTTGACTCGGATCATGTGATCACTTAGATGACCAGAGGGATGTCTATCTGAGTGGGAGTTCATAAGATGAACTTAATTATCTTGAACATAGTCAAAAGACCTTTTGCAAATTATGTCGTAGCTCGCACTTTAGTTCTACTGTTTAGTTATGTTCCTAGAGAAAATATAGTTGAAAGTTGACAGTAGCGATTATGCAATCAGTAGAAAGCTTATGTCCTTAATGCACCGCTCAGTGTGCCGAACCCCAAATGTCGTTTGTGGATGTTGTGAACATCAGACATACACGTTTTGATAACTACGTGATAGTTCAGTGAAACGGTTTAGAGTTGAGGCATCAAAGACGTTTTTCGAAATGTCGCGGAACATATGAGATGTTTCGAGGGCTGAAATTGGGATTTCAGGCTCGTGCCCACGTCAAGAGGTATGAGACCTCCGACGATTTTCTTAACCTGCAAACTAACGGAGAAAAGCTCAATTGTTGTGCTTGTGCTCAGATTGTCTGAGTACAACAATCGCTTGAATCGAGTGGGAGTTGATCTTCCAGATGAGATAGTGATGTTTCTCCGAAGTCATTACCACCAAGCTGCTAGAGCTTCGTGATGAACTATGATATATCAGGGACATATATGATGATCCTTGAGATATTCGCGATGTTTGACACCGCGAAAGTAGAAATCAAGAAGGAGCATCAATTGTTGATGGTTGGTGAAACCACTAGTCTCAAGAAGGGCAAGGGCAAGAAGGGATACTTCATGAAACAGCAAATCAGCTGCCGCTCTAGTGAAGAAACCCAAAGGTTGAACCCAAACCCGAGACTAAGTGCTTTTGTAATAAGGGGAACAACCACTGGAGCAGAATTACCCTAGATACTTGGTAGATGAGAAGGCTGGCAAGGTCGATAGAAGTATATTGGATATACGTTATGTTAATGTGTACTTTACTAGTACTCCTAGTAGCACCAGGGTATTAGATACCGGTTCGGTTGCTAAGTGTTAGTAACTCGAAATAAATAGCTATGGAATAAACGGAGACTAGCTAAAGGTGAGCTGACGATATGTGTTGGAAGTATTTCCAAGGTTGATGTGATCAAGCATCGCACGCTCCCTCTACCATCGAGATTTGGTGTTTGCGTTGAGCATAGACATGATTGGATTATGTCTATCGCAATATGGTTATTCATTTAAGGAGAATAATGGTTACTCTGTTTATTTGAATAATACCTTCAATGGTCTTGCACCTAAATGAATGGTTTATTGAATCTCGATCGTAGTGATACACTTTTTCATGCCAAAAGATATAAGATAGTAATGATAGTACCACTTACTTGTGGCACTGCCATGTAAGTCATATTGGTGTAAAACGCATGAAGAAGCTCCATGTTGATGGATCTTTGGACTCACTCGTTTTTGAAAGGTTTGAGACATGCGAACCATGTCTATTGGTGTATATGCATGAAGAAACTCCATGCAGATGGATCGTTTGGACTCACTTGATTTTGAATCACTTGAGATATGCAAATCATACCACATGGGCAAGATGACTGAAAAGCCTCGGTTTCAGTAAAATGGAACAAGATAGCAACTTGTTGGAAGTAACACATTTTGATGTGTGCAGTCCAATGAGCACTGAGGCATGCAGTGAATATCGTTATGTTCTTACTTCACAGATGATTCGAGTAGATGTAGAGTATATTTACTTGATGAAACACAAGTCTGAATTATTAAATGGTTCACGTAATTTCAGAGTGAAGTTGAAGATCATCATGACAAGAGGATGAAATGTCTATGATATGATCATAGAGATGAGTATCTGAGTTACGAGCTTTGGCACGCAATTAAGACATTGTGGAAATTGTTTCGCAATTAATACCGCCTGGAACACCATAGTGTGATGGTGTGTCCGAACATCATAGTTGCACCCTATTGGATATGGTGGGTACCATGATGTCTCTTATCGAATTACCACTGTCATTCATGGGTTAGGCATTAGAGACAACCACATTCACTTTAAATAGGGCACCACGTAATTCCGTTGAGATGACACCGTATGAACTATGGTTTAGAGAAACCTAAGTTGTCGTTTCTTAAAGGTTTAGGGCTGCGATGCTTATGTGAAAAAGTTTCAGGATTGATAAGCTCGAACCCAAAGCGGATAAAATGCATCTTCATAGGACACCCAAAACAGTTGGGTATACCTCCTAATTCAGATCCGAAAGCAATATGGATTGTTTCTTGAATCGGGTCCTTTCTCGAGGAAATATTTCTCTCGAAAGAGTTGAGTGGGAGGATGGTGGAGACTTGATGAGGTTATTGAACCGTCACTTCAACAAGTGTGTAGAAGGGCACAAGAAGTTGTTCCTGTGGCACCTACACCAATTGAAGTAGAAGCTTATGATAGTGATCATGAAGTTTCAGATCAAGTCACTACCGTACCTTGTAGGGTGACATGGATACGTACTACTTCAGAGTGGTACAGTAATCCTGTCTTGAAGGTCATGTTGCTAGACAACAATGAACCTACGAGCTATGGAGAAGCGATGGTGGGCCCAAATTCCGACAAATGGTTAGAAGCCATGAAATCCGAGATAGGATCCATGTATCATAACAAAGCATGGACTTTGGTGGACTTGCCCAATGATCGGCAAGCCATTGAGATAAATGGATCTTTAAGAAGAAGACGGACGTGGACGGTAATATCACCGTCTATGAAGCTCGACTTGTGGCGAAGAGTTTTTCACAAGTTCAAGGAGTTGACTACGATGAGATTTTCTCATCCGTAGCGATGCTTAAGTTCGTCGAAATCATGTTAGCATAAGATGCATTTATGAAATCTGGCAGATGGATGTCAAAACAAGTTTCCTTACCAGTTATCGTAAGGAAAGGTTGTATGTGATACAATCAGAAAAGTTTTGTCAATCCTAAGGATGCTAAAAGGTATGCTAGCTCCAGCGATCCTTCTAAGGACTAGAGTAAGCATCTCGGAGTTGGAATATGCACTTTGATAAGATGATCAAAGATTTTGGGTTTATACAAAGTTTATGAGAAACTTGTATTTCCAAAGAAGTGAGTGGGAGCACTATAGAATTTCTGATGAGTATATTTTGTTGACATGTTGTTGATCAGAAATGATGTAGAATTTCTAGAAAGCATATAGGGCTATTTGAAAACTGTTTTTCAATGGAAAACCTGGATTAGGCTACTTGAACAATAAGCATAAAGATCTATAAGATAGATCAAAATGCTTAATAGTACTTTTAAATGAGCACGTACCTTGACATAATCTTGAAGGTGTTCAAGATGGATCAGTCAAAGAAGGAGTTCTTGCCTGAGTTGTAAGGTATGAAGTTAAGACTTAAAGCTCGACCACGGCAGAAGAAAGAGGAAGGACGAAGGTCGTCCCCTATGCTTTTATCATAGGCTCTCTATAGTATGCTATGCTGTGTACCGCACCTGAAGTGTGCCTTGCCATGAGTCAGTCAAGGGGTACAAGAGTGATCCAAGAATGGATCACAGGACAGCGGTCAAAGTTATCCTTAGTAACTAGTGGACTAAGGAATTTTCTCGATTATGGAGGTGATAAAGAGTTCGACGTAAAGAGTTACGTCGATGCAAGCTTAACACCTATCCGGATAGCTCTGAGTAGAGATACCGGATACGTATAATGGAGCAACTTTTAGTATAGCTCCAAGTAGAACAGTTATTTGGAATAGCTCCAAATAGAGCGTGGTAGCTACATCTAGGAGATGACATAGAGATTTGTAAAGCACACACGGATCTAAAAGGTTCAGACCCGTTGACTATAACCTCTCTCACAAGCATAACATGATCAAACCCAGAACTCATCGAGTGTTAATCACATGGTAAATGTGAACTAGATTATTGACTCTAGTAAACTCTTTGGGTGTTAGTCACATGGGGATATGACCTTGAGTGTTAATCACATATCGATGTGAACTAGATTATTGACTCTAGTGCAAGTGGGAGACTGTTGGAAATATGCCCTAGAGGCAATAATAAATTAGTTATTATTATATTTCCTTGTTCATGATAATTGTCTTTTATTCATGCTATAACTGTATTATCCGGAAATCATAATACACGTGTGAATACATAGACCACAATATGTCCCTAGTGAGCCTCTAGTTGACTAGCTCGTTGTGATCAACAGATAGTCATGGTTTCCTGGCTATGGACATTGGATGTCGTTGATAACGGGATCACATCATTAGGAGAATGATGTGATGGACAAGACCCAATCCTAAGCCTAGCACTAAGATCGTGTAGTTCGTTTGCTAGAGCTTTTCTAATGTCAAGTATCTTTTCCTTAGACCATGAGATTGTGCAACTCCCGGATACCGTAGGAATGCTTTGGGTGTACCAAACGTCACAAGTAACTGGGTGGCTATAAAGGTGCATTACAGGTATCTCCGAAAGTATCTGTTGGGTTGGCACGAATCGAGACTGGGATTTGTCACTCCATGTAAACGGAGAGGTATCTCTGGGCCCACTCGGTAGGACATCATCATATGCGCAATGTGACCAAGGAGTTGATCACGGGATGATGTGTTACGGAACGAGTAAAGAGACTTGCCGGTAACGAGATTGAACAAGGTATAAGGATACCGACGATCGAATCTCGGGCAAGTATAATACCGCTAGACAAAGGGAATTGTATACGGGATCGATTGAGTCCTTGACATCGTGGTTCATCCGATGAGATCATCGTGGAACATGTGGGAGCCAACATGGGTATCCAGATCCCGCTGTTGGTTATTGACCAGAGAACGTCTCGGTCATGTCTACATGTCTCCCGAACCCATAGGGTCTACACACTTAAGGTTCGATGACGCTAGGGTTATAAAGGAAGCTTGTATGTGGTTACCGAATGTTGTTTGGAGTCCCGGATGAGATCCCGAACGTCACGAGGAGTTCCGGAATGGTCCGGAGGTAAAGATTTATATATGGGAAGTCCTATTTTGGCCACCGGAAAATGTTCGGGATTTTTCGGTATTGTACCGGGAAGGTTCTAGAAGGTTCCGGAGTGGGGCCCACCTGCATGGGGGGACCCACATGAACGTGGGTAGTGGGGGCAAGGCCCCACACCCCTGGTCAAGGCGCACCAAGATCCCCCCTTAGAAGGAATAAGATCATATCCCAAAGGGATAAGATCAAGATCCCTAAAAAGGGGGGATAGCAATCGGTGGGGAAGGAAATGATGGGATTTCTTTCCTCCCACCTTTGCCAACGCCCCAATGGACTTGGAGGGCAAGAAACCAGCCCCCTCCACCCCTATATATAGTGGGAAGGCGCATGGGAGCTTCACCCTTGCCCCTGGCGCAGCTCCCCCTCTCCCAAGTCCTCCTCCTCTCCCGCGGTGCTTGGCGAAGCCCTGCAGGATTGCCACATTCCTCCATCATCACCACGCCGTTGTGCTGCTGCTGGATGGAGTCTTCCTCAACCTCTCCCTCTCTCCTTGTTGGATCAAGGCGTGGGAGACGTCACCGGGCTGTACGTGTGTTGAACGCGGAGGTGCCGTGCGTTCGGCACTTGATCATCGGTGATTTGGATCACGACGAGTACGACTCCTTCAACCCCGTTCTCTTGAACGCTTCCGCTTAGCGATCTACAAGGGTATGTAGATGCACTCTCTTTCTACTCGTTGCTGGTCTCTCCATAGATAGATCTTGGTGATACGTAGGAAAATTTTTGAATTTCTGCTACGTTCCCCAACAGGGTGGCGGCGGGGAGTGGAGTGAAGTGGCTAGAGTTTGGTCTGATGAGCGGATGGGGAGGAATATATATGGGACCGGGTGGGCCAGCGTGTGTCAGGTCCGACATAGCGGGCGTGCCCGGACGCGCCCAGGCGCCTCATATCTGCCCATATTTGGGCTAGATATGAGGGATGCTGGTCTACCCGGGCGTCTCATATCCGCCTCATATTTGGGATGGATATGAGGGATGCCGGTAGCCCGAGCGTCTTTTTTTTGCAAGGAAACCTGAGAGCTTTATTCAAACAAAGGAGCTCCTGCGATCATCCACCAACAGGCTCGTGACCAGGAACGAGGGTTCTGAGTCCAGCCAACTCTCAGTCACCATAAGCGAGCAGGCACGCTTCGCACATAGGTGAGCCGGGAGATTAGCTGTCCTACTTACATGTTGAATAGTAAAAAAAAATCAAACGACAACGTAAGCTCTCCAATCTCTAACAAAATAGGAGCCACAATCGAGCGAGTGTTGTGGCGATCGTTCTAGAGATTCACTATCTCCCGACTGTCCGTCTCCATGATCACATGTGAGTAGCCCCTGAGACTTGCGAATAGGACTCCCTCTCGTAGTGACAAGGACTCGGCAACGAGCGGGTCGGTAATACCAACCTGCGGCTTGCACCATGCTGCTAGAAGGGCAGTAGAAGAGCGGGCGACACCTCCCGCCCCTGCCACTCCTGAATCTGAGTTGATGGCGCCATCGGTATTGATCTTGACAAAGCCAACATCGGGCGGTCTCCACCCATGCCTTGGAAGGATGGATGCATCACCGCACGGGATCTCCAGGACAGCGAGATCTTCCCGGATACGGCGAACAGATTGTGCCGGATCGGTATGTTCCTTCTCATGTGTCCATCGGTTGCGCGAGGTCCAAATTGCCCACATAACTGAAATAATCTTTGCGCGTACCTGATCCGTGAAGCGATCATCACAGAGTATGTCTCTTGACCATGTATTGGGGTGCAGCCTCGGTAGACGGAAGTCAAACCAAGTTTGGGCTTCATCCCAAAATCGTCTTGCATGTGAGCATGACACCAACGCATGCATTAGATCTTCCTCTTTTGCCAGGCATACATTACATATGCTTAAAGGTTTTATATGTTTGTGCTTCAGTGTAGCTTCGTCAGGGAGAATTCCACGGATTACTCTCCACCAGAAAACTCTCACTTTTGGCACAACTTTGAGCTTGCAAAGTGATGTCCACATCTGTTGATCTGTCTTTGATGTGACGGTAGCCGTCCCTTCCTCTAGAGCCACACGCTCCTTTTGATTCACGAGAGCACGGTACGCCGATTTGACAGAGTAAACACCAGAAGTTTCAAAAGCCCAAGCAAAATAATCTTCTCCTCCACCATTGCGCAGTGGTATATTAAGGATAGCCTCTGCGTCTGGTGCTAGGAAAGTGTTGCGGATTAGATCATCCTTCCACCTCCAGTTATCATCATCAATTAACTCTTGAACAAACTGAATTGTGGAGTTGGCCGGTCTAATCATTGGGGACATGCGTATTATTACCTGGGATCCATTTATCGTTCCAAACAGAGATGGAACTACCGTCTCCAACACGCTTTATCAGACCAGCTTGAAGAGCTTCCCGTCCAGCCACAATAGCTCTCCATATGGCAGAGGATGATTGCGGCATTGTTGCTTGCATGAAATCAGTGTTTGGGAAGTACCTGCTCTTCATGACACGAGCACATAAAGAATCTGGGTTGGTCATGAATCTCCAACCATGTTTCCCTAAGAGAGCGATGTTGAAGATTTCCATATCGCGGAAGCCCATTCCACCGTTAATCTTGGGAGATGCGAGCGACTTCCACGAGATCCAGTGCAAAGACTGTTTATCAAGGGAGCTGCTCCACCAATATTTCGCCATGTTTGATGTATATTTCTTGCAAACTTTCTTTGTGAGCCTGAAACAAGACATACTGAACATAGGTATTGCTTGCACTATAGATTTCAGAAGAGTTTCATGTCCTGCACAAGCAAAATTCCTTTCGGACCATCCCTGCATGCTAGTCCGAGCCCGATCACCAATATGATCAAAAGTTTCACTGGTGATTTTCCCCACTGCTGTAGGAAGACCAAGATAACGCTCACTGAATGCCTCCACGAGGATGCCCAGCCTTTGTTTCACCAGCTGCCGTCTCCCTGCGGGCGTATTCGATGAGAAGAAAACCGAGCTTTTACTTTTATTTACACTCTGCCCCGAACATTCTGCATAAATATGTAGGATCTGATTCAGCCTGTCAACACTCTCCACCGTTGCACTGATGAAGATGAGGCTGTCGTCGGCGAAGAGTAAATGGCTAATCCAGGGTGATCTGTATGACACCCGGATACCTCTGTCCACAAAATGTCCACCAAAATGATTTAACAATGTAGTTAGCCCCTCCGCGCATAAGAGAAACAAGAAGGGGGACACGGGACATCCTTGTCTCAGTCCTCTAGATGGGGTGAAAGAAGGCAACAGTTCACCATTCATCCGAACTGAGAATCTGACGGAAGTGACGCACCTCATTATCAGACGAACAAAATTTGCATTGAAACCCAATCTGAAGAGCATCGCTTCCAGATAGTGCCACTCTACACGGTCATATGCCTTCATCATATCCAGCTTGACGGCACAAGAAAATTGTTTACCTTTCTTCCTTCTTTTCATCGAATGAATACTCTCAAAAGCAACAAGCACATTATCGGTGATGAGTCGTCCTGGAACGAACGCACTCTGTTCCTCTCCCACTATCGCGTCCATCCATGGTTTCAACCGGCTGGTTATAGCTTTTGCCGCTATTTTGTAAGGCACCGGGCAAAGCGATATGGGTCGGTACTGTGAGATAGACTGGGGGTGTCTTACCTTCGGGATTAGAGTGATGGAAGTATCATTGCTTCCCACTGGCATCTCTCCCCCATTCAAAAAATCCAGCACAGCCGTCACTAGGTCCTTCTCCATAAGAGCCCAGTGTCGCTGAAAGAAACCTGCTGTAAATCCATCCACTCCCGGCGCCTTTGAGGGTGCCATCTGGAACAACGCTGCCTTGACCTCAGCAGCAGTGTAGGGCTTGGTCAGTTCTGTGTTCATATCATCGCTGACCCGAGCTTGTACAAATTGAAGCAAGCCTCCATATCGTTATAACTCTGGGAGGCGTAGAGCCTCTGATAGAAAGATTGTACCTCCTCTTTGTCCTCTTCGGGTGTATCACAAAACGTATCATCCTGTCTTTTCAACCTCAAGATTTTGTTCATACGCTTCCGTTGTCTCGCTTGGGCTTGAAAATTTGCCGTGTTCCGATCACCGGCTCGTAACCAACGGACTCGCGATCGCTGTCGCAGCCATACTTCTTCCTGTCGAAGAGCTTCTCTCAATTTTTGTGCTGTAGATGCCTCCTCGTCAGATGGTCCACGCCCCACTGATTGCTTGCGAAGGGTTTCCAACTTTTTCTGCAACTTTTTGACAGTCCGAGAAAGATTCCCAAACTCTCGAGCACCCCAGGTACCCAACTCGCCCTGTAATTGTTGCAGGGTGCCGGATATACCTGCAAGTCCCTGGCCCCGATGCAGCCTCTTCCATGATTCATTTACAAGTTCATCATAGTCTGCATGAGCCTGCCAAACATTCTCGTAACGGAACTGCTTCATCCTTTTATTATTCATTGGTTGATGCTCACTAAGTTCAATTACAAGAAAACAATGGTCAGATTCTATTGAACTGACATGTCTAACTCGAGTATGGGCAAAAAGATTGAAAAAATCTTCATTGGCGAACGCACGATCAAGGCGTGCTTTCACATTCGCTACCCCTTGCTGTCTGTTATCCCATGTGAACTCCAAGCCAGTCCACCCTAGATCCTGTAGGGCGCACTCTTGTATCACCTCGCGGAAGGCCCGCATCTGCCACTCCGGCCTTGCGGCCCGGCTGAAGTGCTCGGATCCATACAGTGTCTCATTAAAATCACCAACACAGATCCAAGCTTGATGTTGGATCGCATAGAGAGTTCTCATGAAGCGCCAGCTATGATGCCGATTCTCTGCTCTCGGCGCTCCATAGAAACCTGTGAATATCCATGGCGGAGAAACTTGTCCCTCCTTCTTAACTAGGACGTCAATATGACTGAGACTGTAATTCTTCAACTCAACTGAAACTTCCTTCGACCAGAACAGTCCAACGCCGCCACTCAGACCGTCACTGTCGACTGCAAAACAACCCGCAAACCCTAACGTGAGTTTCAGGTTTTCCACTCTCTTCGCCCTTATTTTAGTTTCCATTACGAATAAAAGGGCAGGACCTTCTTGCTTCACAATACTGCGAAGCTCGCGAACTGCCTCGGGGTTCCCAAGCCCCCGGCAGTTCCAGCTCATGCAATTCATTTGGACGGGCAGGGCTGCACCGCAGCCTCTGCCGAATTTTCTGGTGTTGGCTTCTTCTTCTTCCTCATTCTGTCCTCTTCGCTTTGGCCCTCTGAACCCTCCCCACTCATGACCATGTTCTCCTCATGGTCTTCATGCTCCTCAGCTGATTTCAACAGTAGCGGCTGATTCACTCTTCGGTATTCCTGAGCAGGCACATCCTTCCTTTTTGGTAAACGGGGTTTTATTGGTGAGGTAACCTCAGCAGTAGTCTCTCCCGTGGCAACATTACTCGAGTTCTTTGATTCTCTTTTGCTGGTGCTGGCTGCAGATTGCTCTCTCTTAGTATTGTCACCCGAGAAATCTTTCCTCCTCTCCTCCGGTGCACGCAGACTGGCCCCAAAGGGGAGATCTCCATTCTTGTCTCTCTTCCCTGGGGTAGGGCAGAAGAGCTCAGAATGTCCCAATCGGCCACAGGAGAAACAAAAGTGCGGCACATTTTCATACTGTATCTCATACAGGTCTTGCTTCTTTCTCCTGGCCGATTCAATTAGAATCCACCTCCTGAGAGGCTTACTCACATCAATGGTGACTCTCGCGCGTAGATAACCTCCAGTGTGGTCAAACTGCACCGAGGACGCCTTCTTGTCGATCTGTTTTGCGATCTCTTTGCCCCATACATCATCCCTGAGATTGTAGGGGAGATTGATAACCCTAGCCCATAGCTGCAGCCGGTCAAAACTCACCTCATCTGGCCTCATACACTCCTCAAATTCAGCAAGGATTACCGCGTTCTTGCTAACATGCCACGGCGATCCATCCCAGATCCGATCTCTGTCTCTCTTAGATTCAAACACAGCCACGAACATGTTATCCCCCATGGACGTGAACTTCAAACCTCTAGGGTTTCCCCAAGCTGGGCGTAGGGCATTGCTTATGGTCTGGATATGGAGTAAATTGCGGATCAGAACCTTCCCTGCAATCAGCCACTTCGCCGGAACTTCGTCTTCCCGATCATCAATAACTAGAGGCGTAGCCTCCTCATCAGTGATCCCGAGTTTTCCAAGGGCCTCCTCCAGTTGAGCCCTAGCCGCTCCCGGCGACCCTGGTGCCGCCTGCGCCTTCTCTCCACGGTTCTCTGTCTGTCCGGGCGTGGGGTTAGACCCACTCCCCCTGCCGGCGCCCGATGAGGACATCTTGCCCGGCCGTTCACGCGCCCCGCCGATCGCAATCAGGCGAGCGCCGCCGTTCTACGCGAAACCCTAATCGCCTCAGCGGAGGCTCCTAGGTTTCCGGAGCCGCGTAGCCCGAGCGTCTAAGGACCGTCATGATCAAAATTTTACGAACAGACAATGACCAGGCTGTCCCGACGTATGAGGCGGGTTTGAGGCGTATGGCCGTACATGCTCTTACCTTTTGCTTTGCTCGGATGCTCCGTTTCGTCTGAGACGTGGGGTTCTACGTCTACCGTGTGTACATACGTGCTTGATCGCGGATCGCCCGAGGCATCGTATGGCGCGCGCGAACCAGAGGAGGGGAGGTCGTGCAGTAGAGTGGGGCCTCTTGCTCGGGTCGACGTCACACGTTAATTACTTCCAACTTCCAACGTCACAAGTTTACTTCAAAAAACTTGGATGCTGGATGTTGGTCACGTGCGTGCGGGGAAGACGCAGCGAGCCCGGGAAGCGAGGGAGGGAGGTGGCTGGGTTGAGTTCACGCCATGCCTCCGCGTCGGTGATTATTTTTATCATTGTCAGACGTGGCTGCCCACTCGTCCAGAAGAGAACTGGCTCGTGACATGAAAATATAAACAAATACTCCCTCCGTTTCTAAATATAAGTCTTTCTAGAGATTCCACTGCGGACTACATACGGAGCAAAATGAATGAATCTATACTCTAAAATCCGTCTATATACATCCGTATGTAGTCCGCATTGAAATCTCTAAAAGACTTACTCCCTCCGTCCTAAAATTCTTGTCTTAGATTTGTCTAGAAACGAATGTAGCTAATACTAAACCATGACTTGATGCATCCGTATTTAGACAAATTTAAAACAAGAATTTTGGAACGGAGGGAGTACATTTTGGAATGGAGGAAGTATAAAAGCATTTCAAATATGATCGCGAGCAGCACGCTTCCACCGCCGTCAGCCGCATGGGAACACCAGACTCTTAACTTTTTTTTTTTGAGGGAACACCAGACTCTTAACTTAGATGGGAGGAGATGGTTCGTTCGTCTGTGTTGCGTTGTGATTGGTGTGTTGCTAGACAAGAGAGCATGGGCATTGTTGAAATAGGGGTGGAATGGGCCTGTGTAAGGGAAGGCGGATCGAAGCCCGTTGTTGCTGAGATAAGGAACGGAACAATATTTTATTTAGGAAAAAAAACTCTAGATTGTTTTTTAGATTTCATGGTACCGACGACTTTCAAAATATATTAGATTGGTGATGTTCTGTAAATATGTAAGATTTCAAAGTTCAATTCCATCCATTTGATTGAGAGGCATGTAAAAAAAAATCAGCAATAATAATACAATACTACAAGCAACTATGCATCACTGGATTTAATATTTCACGCCTCCCTCCTGATTTTGAGTTTATACATGAAATTGTCCATGTTATGGAATATCACCTCAGCAGTAATACTTTGAAAAATAGTGTTATGGTTTTCTTTTCATGAGACTTGGCCAAAAAATGATTCCGACTAGATATTTTTCCCACTGGTATATACCTAAAATGATATTGTCTCAAACTTAAAGTATCAGGTAAACAAATTTGACATACAAACAACTCGAATCCCACATTCTTGGGAGGAGAGGTATGGAAAGGCGGAGATGGGCTTTGTGATGGAAGGCATATACACACGGAATGCAAAAAATAATGTATGCTACTTGTCGTACTGTTTGTTAACACTCATCGGAACTCTTCGGCAGTGGCCCTGTTTGAATTCCTGAGTCAGAGTTAGTTTGAGTTAGTTTGGACTCAACTAACCCAAAAATATCCAAACAGAGGGTTAGTTTGGGTTAGATGCATCTAACCCACCCAAAAAACTAACCCACCCAAGAGGTGCTTATTTGGGTTAGTTCTTTTCGGGACCACTAAAAAACATTTTTTCTCCCGCTCTCCCCGCAACAGATCCCTCCCCACTTCCTTGAAGCTTCTCATCCTCTCTCTCCCTCCCTCTCGCACCGCCCGTGAAGGCGCATCGCTGTATCCGCGCTCCCGTCCGCCGCCGGTAAGCAGCCCCGCCCTATCCTTGTTGGGGAACGTAGTAATTTCAAAAAAATTCCTACGCACACGCAAGATCATGGTGATGGCATAGCAACGAGAGGGGAGAGTGTTCTTCCACGTACCCTCGTAGACCGTAAACGGAAGCGTTAGCACAACGCGGTTGATGTAGTCGTACGTCTTCACGACTAGACCGATGCAAGCACCGAACGTACGGAGCCTCCGAGTTCAGCACACGTTCAGCTCGATGACGATCTTCGGCCTCCGATCCAGCCGAGCTCCGGAGATGAGTTCCGTCAGCACGACGGCGTGGTGACGATGATGATGTTCTACCGGCGCAGGGCTTCGCCTAAACTCCGCGACGATATGACCGAGGTGGAATATGGTGGAAGGGGGCACCGCACACGGCTAAGGAACGATCCGTAGATCAACTTGTGTGTCTATGGGGTGCCCCCTGCCCCCGTATATAAAGGAGCCAGGGGGGAGGAGGCGGCCGGCCTAGAGGGCGCGCCAAGGGGGGAGTCCTACTCCCACCGGGAGTAGGACTCCCCTTTTCCATGTAGGAGTAGGAGAAGGGGGGAAAGAGGAGGAAGAGGGGAAGGAAAGGGGGGGCGCCGCCCCCTTCCCTTGTCCTATTCGGACTAGGAGGGGGAGGGGCGCGCGGCCCCCTCCTGGCTCCTTCCCTCTTCTCCCTCTTGGCCCATGTAGGCCCATTAACCCCCCGGGGGGTTCCGGTAACCTCCCGGTACTCCGGTAAAATGCCGATTTCACCCGGAACCATTCCGATATCCAAATATAGGCTTCCAATATATCAATCTTTATGTCTCGACCATTCCGAGACTCCTCGTCATGTCCGTGATCACATCCGGGACTCCGAACAAACTTCGGTACATCAAAACTTATAAACTCATAATAAAACTGTCATCGAAACGTTAAGCGTGCGGACCCTACGGGTTCGAGAACTATGTAGACATGACCTAGAACCATTCTCGGTCAATAACCAATAGCGGGACCTGGATGCCCATATTGGTTCCTACATATTCTACGAAGATCTTTATCGGTCAAACCGCATAACAACATACTTTGTTCCCTTTGTCATCGGTATGTTACTTGCCCGAGATTTGATCGTCGGTATCCAATACCTAGTTCAATCTCGTTACCGGCAAGTCTCTTTACTCGTTTCGTAATACATCATCTCATAACTAACTCATTAGTTACATGCTTGCAAGGCTTAGGTGATGAGTATTACCGAGAGGGCCCAGAGATACCTCTCCGACAATCGGAGTGACAAAACCTAATATCGAATTATGCCAACCCAACATGTACCTTCGGAAACACCTGTAGAGAACCTTTATAATCACCCAGTTACGTTGTGACGTTTGGTAGCACACAAAGTGTTCTTCCGGTATACGGGAGTTGCACAATCTCATAGTTGCAGGAACTTTGTATAAGTCATGAAGAAAGCAATAGCAGTATACTAAACGATCAAGTGCTAGGCTAACGGAATGGGTCATGTCAATCACATCATTCTACTAATGATGTGATCCCACTAATCAAATGACAACACATGTCTATGGTTTGGAAACATAACCATCTTTGATTAATGAGCTAGTCAAGTAGAGGCATACTAGTGACTATTGTTTTGTCTATGTATTCACACATGTATCATGTTTCCGGTTAATACAATTCTAGCATGAATAATAAACATTTATCATGATATGAGGAAATAAATAATAACTTTATTATTGCCTCTAGGGCATATTTCCTTCAGTCTCCCACTTGCACTAGAGTCAATAATCTAGATTACATAGTAATGATTCTAACACCCATGGAGTCTTGGTGCTGATCATGTTTTGCTCGTGAGAGAGGTTTAGTCAATGGGTCTGCAACATTCAGATCCGTGTGTATCTTGCAAATCTCTATGTCTCCCACTTGGACTTGATCCCGAATGGGATTGAAGCGTCTCTTGATGTGTTTGGTCCTCTTGTGAAATCTGGATTCCTTTGCCAAAGCAATTGCACCAGTATTGTCACAGAAGATCTTCATTGGTCCCGATGCACTAGGTATGACGCCTAGATCGGAAATGAACTCCTTCATCCAGACTCCTTCATTCGCTGCTTCAGAAGCAGCTATGTACTCCGCTTCACATGTAGATCCCGCCACGACGCTTTGTTTAGAACTGCATCAACTTACAGCTCCACCGTTTAATAAAAACACGTTTCCGGTTTGCGATTTAGAATCGTCCGGATCAGTGTCAAAGCTTGCATCGACGTAACCATTTACGACTAGCTCTTTGTCACCTCCATATACGAGAAACATATCCTTAGTCCTTTTCAGGTATTTCAGGATGTTCTTGACCGCTGTCCAGTGATCCACTCCTGGATTACTTTGGTACCTTCCTGCCAAGCTTATTGCTAAGCATACGTCAGGTCTGGTACACAGCATTGCATACATGATAGAGCCTATGGCTGAAGCATAGGGAACATTTTTCATTTTCTCTCTATCTTCTGCTGTGGTCGGGCATTGAGTTTGACTCAACTTCACAGCTTGTAGCACAGGCAAGAATCCTTTCTTTGCCTGATCCATTTTGAACTTTTTCAAAATTTTGTCAAGGTATGTGCTTTGTGAAAGTCCTATTAAGTGTCTTGATCTATCTCTATAGATCTTGATGCCCAATATGTAAGCAGCTTCACCGAGGTCTTTCATTGAAAAACTTTTATTCAAGTATCCCTTTATGCTATCCAGAAATACTATATCATTTCCAATTAATAATATGTCATCTACATATAAAACTAGAAATGCTACAGAGCTCCCACTCACTTTCTTGTAAATACATGCTTCTCCAAAAGTCTGTATAAAACCATATGCTTTGATCACACTATCAGAGCGTTTATTCCAACTCCGAGATGCTTGCACCAGTCCATAAATGGAACGCTGGAGCTTGCATACTTTATTAGCACCTTTTGGATCAACAAAACCTTCCGGCTGCATCATATACAACTCTTCTTCTAGAAATCCATTCAAGAATGCAGTCTTGACATCCATTTGCCAAATTTCATAATCATGAAATGCAGCAATAGCTAACATGATTCGGACAGACTTAAGCATCGCTACGGGTGAGAAAGTCTCATCGTAGTCAACCCCTTGAACTTGTCGAAAACCTTTCGCAACAAGTCGAGCTTTATAGACAGTTACATTACCATCAGCGTCAGTCTTCTTCTTAAAGATCCATTTATTCTCAATGGCTTGCCGATCATCGGGCAAGTCAACCAAAGTCCATACTTTGTTTTCATACATGGATCCCATCTCAGATTTCATGGCCTCTAGCCATTTTGCGGAATCTGGGCTCATCATCGCTTCCTCATAGTTCGTAGGTTCATCATGGTCAAGTAACATGACTTCCAGAATAGGATTACCGTACCACTCTGGTGCGGATCTTATTCTGGTAGACCTACGAGGTTCAGCAGAAACTTGATCTGAAGTTTCATGATCAATATCATTAGCTTCCTCACTAATTGGTGTAGTCATCACAGGAACCGGTTCTCGTGATGAACTACTTTCCAATAAGGGAGTAGATACAGTTATCTCATCAAGTTCTACTTTCCTCCCACTCACTTCTTTTGAGAGAAACTCCTTCTCTAGAAAGGATCCATTCTTAGCAACGAATGTTTTGCCTTCGGATCTGTGATAGAAGGTGTATCCAACAGTCTCTTTTGGATATCCTATGAAGACACATTTCTCCGATTTGGATTCCAGCTTATCTGGTTGAAGTTTCTTCACATAAGCATCGCAGCCCCAAACTTTAAGAAACGACACCTTTGGTTTCTTGCCAAACCACCGTTCATAAGGCGTCGTATCAACGGATTTTGATGGTGCCCTATTTAACGTGAATGCGGCCGTCTCTAAAGCATAACCCCAAAACGATAGCGGTAAATCGGTAAGAGACATCATAGATCGCACCATATCAAGTAAAGTACGATTACGACGTTCGGACACACCATTTCGTTGTGGTGTTCCGGGTGGCGTGAGTTGCAAAACTATTCTGCATTGTTTCAAATGTAAACCAAACTCGTAACTCAAATATTCTCCTCCACGATCAGATCATAGAAACTTTATTTTCTTGTTACGATGATTCTCCACTTCACTATGAAATTCTTTGAACTTTTCAAATGTTTCAGACTTGTGCTTCATTAAGTAGATATACCCATATCTGCTCAAATCATCTGTGAAGGTGAGAAAATAACGATATCCGCCACGAGCCTCAATATTCATCGGACCACATACATCTGTATGTATGATTTCCAGCAAATCTGTTGCTCTCTCCATAGTTCCGGAGAACGGTGTTTTAGTCATCTTGTCCATGAGGCACGGTTCGCAAGTATCAAGTGATTCATAATCAAGTGATTCCAGAAGTCCATTAGTATGGAGTTTCTTCACGCGTTTTACACCGATATGACCTAAACGGCAGTGCCACAAATAAGTTGCACTATCATTATCAACTCTGTATCTTTTGGTTTCAACATTATGAATATGTGTATCACTACTATCGAGATTCAATAAAAATAGACCACTCTTCATGGGTGCATGACCATAAAAGATATTACTCATATAAATAGAACAACCATTATTCTCTGATTTAAATGAATAACCGTCTCGCATTAAACAAGATCCAGATATAATGTTCATGCTCAACGCTGGCACCAAATAACAATTATTCAGGTCTAAAACTAATCCCGAAGGTAGATGTAGAGGTAGTGTGCCGACCGCTGTAAGGGCATATTTATCCCTAAGTGTTTCGGTGATTGATGACAATGCTTTTGCGGACTAATCGTGTGCCTTGAGTCCCTCAGATACTTCATCATTAGGCACAAGACGATTCGGTGCCCCTCGGAGACTGTCGAAGCCGGCGTTGTTCTACGTTTCACTTTGGTGGAGTTGAGTCGTAGGAGAGCCGTACTATTAAGAGGGGGTCCGCGTCGGAAAGGTAGTGTGGAATCACACGTACACTTGTCCCTCCTTTTCTTGCACTTTGGAGCTACCCGTCGTTATCTTGGTTGTGTGGAAAACTGGCGACTACTATTGTACTTGCGGTAGTACCGCAGGTACAAGCGGTAGTACCGCGGCGTGTCACGGTAGTACCGCCCCTTTGGTGCGGTAGTGCCGTGGCACCCTGGCCTAGTGCCGCTCTGGTGCGGTAGTAGGGGCGGATGTAATTTTTTACATCCGCGCCCCCCACGGTAGTACCGCTCGCCCAGCGCGGTAGTACCGCGGGGGCCCACGGTAGTACCGCTCCCTAGGAGTTGTAGTACCGTGCCCCTTCGACCTAGTACCGCAGTGTCGCGGTAGTAGGCGCGGATGTAATTTTTTACATCCACGCCGACCACGGTAGTACCGCGCCTCTCTTGCGGTAGTACCGCGTCGGGTTTTTGCACCACCCTAGTTTCTGCGGAAGTAGGCACGGATGTAATTTATTTCATCCGCGCCCTTCCCAGGCCGTGACCCTCCTGCCTTGCGGTAGTACCGCAAGGGGGACCGGTAGTATCGCGCCAGCGGTAGTACTGCTCCTTCGACAGGCTTGTTCCGGCCTGTGCAGTTGCCACGGTAGTACCGTGGCCGTCCACGGTAGTACCGCGCGGCGTCGCGGTAGTACCGCTTCCTTGGAGCGGTAGTACCGTGAGTCGCGGGCAGAACATGTGGATAACGGTTGGATTTTTTCCACGCCTATAAGGGTTGTCTCCTACCTCTAGTTGACTACTCTTCCACCTCTAAGCTCCATTGTTGCTCCAAGCTCCATTTTCACCCGATCTCTCTCCCTAGCCAATCAAACTTGTTGATTTGCTTGGGATTGGGTGACAAGGGCCCGATCTACACTTCCACCAAAGAATATTTGATTCCCCCCACTTATCCCTTGCGGATCTTATTACTCTTGGGTGTTGAGCACCCTAGACGGCTGAGGTCACCTCGAAGCCATACTCCATTTTGGTGAAGCTTCGTGGTGTTGTTGTTGTTGGGAGCCTCCGATCGTTGTGGAGATTGCCCCAACCTTGCTTGTAAAGGTTCGGTCGCCGCCTTCAAGGGCACCAATAGTGGAATCACGGCATCTCGCATCGTGTGAGGGCGTGAGGAGAATACGGTGGCCCTAGTGGCTTCTTGGGGAGCATTGTGCCTCCACACCGTTCTAACGGAGACTTACTTCCCTTTAAAAGGAAGGAACTCCGGTAACACATCCTCGTCTCCACCGGCTCCACTCTTGGTTATTTCATGCCTTTACTTTCGCAAGCTTACTTATTGTTACATCTCTTGCTTGCTTACGTGCTAGTTGATATTGCATCATATAGGTTGCTCACTTAGTTGCATATCTAGACAACCTATTTGTTGCAAAGTTTAATTTGGTAAAGAAAAGCTTAAAAATTGTTAGTTGCCTATTCACCCCCCCTCTAGTCAACCATATCGATCCTTTCAATTGGTATCAGAGCCTCGTCTCTTTATTAAGGACTTTGCCGTCTGAAGAGTATGGTTGACACCAACGATGGTGCGGAGGAACACTCCGGTGTGAATCCCATCTCATCTTCGGCCGAAGGGGGAACCTTGGTCTCTCGTGAGGAGTTCAATGTGGCTTTAGACACATTGAAAACCTCCATGACGGCCGAGGTTAAAAGCATGTTTAATGATTTTCTAGAGGGACTTAAACTATCTACCGCGCCTATGAAAGTGGGTGATCCTACTAACAAGGTGACGGATGCTATCTCCGACAAGGGGGAAGCTAACAATGAAAAGAGTCCCTCTACTAGTGGTAGAAATGGCACCGGCATCTTTGCCCATGTGGAACCCCCGGTTTATGGAGGGCCTATCCCCTCCACTCATTTGAATCATGCCGGTCCACCTCCTAAATATGAGAACCATGAAGATTTTGATAATTGGGTCTATCGCTTTAAGCGTCACTTGAAACATGTGAACACTAACCTTTGGAGAATCATTGAAGAAGGTTTTTATCCTCATGACCCAAGCAACTTCACCCCTCGAGAAGCCGTGGACAATCAATTCAATGAGAGTTCTCTCTTCATCATCCAAGATGCAATCCTTCCCGAAGATCTCCCTCACCTTCGACCCCATGTCGTGGCTAAAGAAGCATGGAAATGTGTTGAGGGTCTCTATCGTGGAAGTGCTAGCATTCAACGCTCCAACTATGAAGTGGTGCAAGATGAAGCCGATGAGTTTGCAATGAAAGAAGATGAAGAACCTCGTGAGCTCTTTCGAAGAGTGACCAAACTCGTGGTGGCACTTCGAGATCATGGAAGCAAGGACACGGATGACAATTGGATCAAGCGGAAGTTCCTCAAGGCCATGATGCCCTACAACAAAGCCATGTCCTCCGTCATTTGTCAACGACCGGACTTCCACACCATGACCTCAAGTGAAGTGTTGGATGAGTTCGTTGCAATGAGCATCTTGGACAAGACCACCGACAATGCGGTGCTCCGTTATCAAAGAGCAAAGAAGCCTAACCTTGCTTTGAAGGCCAAGGTTATTGTGGAAGAAGAGGAAGAAGTGGAAGATGAGGAAAGCAACCCCGAAGACACCAAGTTTGACTACCATGAGCACATGGCCCTTGCTTCAAGACAATTTTGGAGCAAGAAGAGCTCAAGACCCAACTTCAACAAGAACAACTCAAGTGGCATCAAGGGCAAGCAATGAGTTAGAACTTGCTTCAACTGTGGAAATGTGAGCCATTTCGTTGCGGATTGTCCTTACGAGAAGCGGGAAGACAATGGTGGCAAGTTCATTCGGAAAGACAAAGCCAAGTCCTTCCCCAACAAGAACAACTTCACCAAGAAGACTCCCACTCGTGGGTTGGTGGTTCAAGAAGAATACCAAGAGGATGACGATGATGATGAAAATGAAGAAGCAACGGCCATGGCGTCCATTGCCATTGCTACTCCCCGGGTGTCTCTCTTCGAATCACCCAACGAAAACATCACCGCTAGATACCTCATGGCTAAAGCTTCAAACAAGGTAACCCCCAACATCACCACCACCATCATTACTAATCCCTCCTTGGAGGATTGCATTGATGAACATGTTGAGTCTAATGAGGAAGTGAATGAATTTGAGTCTTTTATGAGTAAGCTCAAGGGAAAGTCCAAGAAGCACTTTGTTGCTCTCTTGGAACAACTTGGTGAGGCCAATGACATGATCGAGGCTCACGTAGAAACCATCTCCAAGATGGAAGGTCATAGTCGTGACTATGCCGATGAGATATCGGATCTCTCTAATGCTCTTGAGGAAGAGCGTGTGCATCGTTTGACTCTTGAGGAGTGTCGTGGGAAACGAACACCTATGGGGGAGGGCCCCTTTTGGTCCGGCAAGGGAGCGGAGAGCGCACGAAGAGCAGATCGAGGCGAAGCACGCGAGGGATTTTACCCAGCTTCAGAGCTCTCCGGAGAGATAAAACTCCTACTGCTGCTTTGTGTTTATATTCTGTTCTTGCTCGAGAGCGTGGGTGTGTTGTAGTTTCGAATGAGTCGAACCCCTTCTACGTGCGCATGGGCCTCCTTTTTATAGGCTAAAGGGGTCACCGACAGGTGGCAACGCAGAGAGGGGTAAAAAAGTAAAAAGAGAGGTTGGTACAACCGCTATCTACAGTGTCCCCTACCTAACTCTGACGGCAAGGGACAAGGGCATTTAATGCCCGTCTGGTCGCCTAAACAGTGCAGGAAACGACCGTTAGGGGCGCCACCGATCGCCACGATGGCCTTCTCGTCATCTCCACTTGCCACCTTGCACCGCTTGGCTGCACAGCTACCCGCCACGTGCTCCTGGAATGATCATGCGGCGACACGTCGTCGGATGCGCTGGAGCATGGGCGCAGAGTGGTGGCTTCGCTGCGGCAAGCACCTTGCCGGACCCGCAAGCTTGTCGCTCGCCGGGTCTTGCCGGGACGCGGGGCGCGTCGCGGCGAATCTCTTGAAATGCCTTGGTTGGCCTTCCCGGCAAGCTCCTCTTGCCGGGGCCTTGTCCTTCCCGGCGAGCTCCTCTTGCCGGGGCCTTGTCTTCTCAGTTAAGACACTTTGTTCTTGAATGGCACAAATAGGAATGGTGGAGGATCTTGGCGGACGCCCGGAAAGCGTTGCCGCGGGGCGCTGCCACTGCCCGTGCACAAGTTCGGGATACTAAGGTACCCCTACTTTAGTACACCGACAGGAGCCCCCGGGCCTGGGCCACACATGGTGTCGAGCGCTGTTGGGCCAGGCCCAAAACAGGGCACGGGCACGTGCGGCCTGGGTCCACACTAAATCTAACTCCGTATCCACCGCGCTCCCCCGTAACGGCACGCGTCAAACGCGGCGTCGTGGGAGAGATCATGGGCAATTCTTAAATCAAGAAAAGGCGTAACGTTCGCCTCTCCTCTTTATAAGCAGGGAAAACAGGGGCCGTTCCCCCCATCTTCGCCACTTGCAGTTTCTTCCTCAGAAAGCTCCGCCGCTCTCCTCCGCTTCCCAAGTCGAAAGAGAGCAGCGCTCCGCCGCCCGTTGCCACCATCGCCACCAACGCCTCCGCGCTCCCCCGCCGCCTCCGCCATGGCTCCGAAGACTTGGAAGAGCGCGAAGTCGACCGAGGCGCTGCGGCTCGAGGTGCTGCGCAAGGAGCGAGCGCTTTTCCCCCCGAGCTCACCCCGAAGGCGCTGCGGGAGGAGTTCTATCTCTTCTGGTCGACGGAGACGCGGGCGCACCCGCGCACGCCGGTGCTCTCCGCCGAAGCTTCTACTTCGAAGCGGTGCCCAAAAGGGTACCATTTCTTTCTAGTGTTCTTCTACTGCGGGCTCTGCCCGCCCTTTTCTGATTTCTTCTGCGACGTCATGAATACATACGGGCTCCATCTCCTTGATTTCACCCCCAACGCCGTTCTGACAATGGCGGTTTTCGCGCATCTTTGCGAGAACTTCGTCGGAATCCATCCCAACGTTGCTCTTTTCCGCCACTATTTCATTCCCCGGGTCGAGAAAGGAGAACCTTGTCTGGCGGGGTCTCCTGGATCTCAAGGGTCGGCAAGAAGGAGGTGTATCTGGAGGGGGAGCTCCGCAGCAAATGGGACGAGTAGAGGGCTGAATGGTGTTGGATTGTTGACGCGGATCCGCAGCCCTTCACCAGTTTGCGCCAGACTCGAGTAGTGCGCGGCGGTGACTGGAGCGCTCTGGGGGCGGATGACGCCAAGCTGAAGATCGCCACCACCAGGATTCTGCGGCTCAGGCTTGCCGGGCTCACAGTCGGGGCCGTTGGCGCGGACTTTCTTCGTCGCCGCATCGCCCCTCTGCAGGAGAGGGGGAGGCCTGCCTGGCTGTTTGGCGGCCCGGCGGATATCATGAGGCTGCGTCCAGGCCTCAACTTCAACTTCACAGTTCTGGAGCTTGACGGGATGCTCAAGGAGTTGTTCAAGCACGACGCCAACCATCCAGAGTGGTTCAGGCTGCCGCAGGGCGTCATCCCACTGTGCAACAACTCCCAGGTTGATCGCATCCGTGCAATGATGCCGGAGTGCGACTCGCATGGGATTATCCCAACTTGGACGGAGCCCGCCGACGACGTCGTGCAGCAATTCTTTGACGGATTGGTGGAGGTAGCAGTCCGTGCCGACGAGCAGAGGCTTCTCACCCGTGACACCACCGACGACGAGATGCGGTACATCGCCACCAGGGCCGAAGAGGCGGTGGCTGCCGCCGCCGCGGGCGAGTTTGGGTTTACTCTGGAGGAGGCAGAGGCAGCCGAGGCGGCAAGCCTTGCCGACCGAGAAGATCTTGGCGGGGAGCCCGAAGTAGAGGCAAGCGAGCCTGCCGGGGGCGCAAGTGGCCAACCATCTTCAAGCAGCTTGCTGCAGACGGGGCCCTCAGTGCAGCCCCCAGCTCAAACAAGGAGGCGCCTTCGCAGGACCGGAGACACAGCAGGGCGGCAGACGGGCCAGCAGCCGCAGCACCGCGGGACACGCTCCACCGCGGCAAGTACTGTTGCCGCAAGAGCATCTCATGCTGCGCCGGCAACTGGGGCGGGGTCTTCTCGAGCCGCCATGCCTGATCCTGCCGCAGCCCCCGGCAAACGTCCAAGGGAGCCTACTCCTCCGCCTCACCACGCAGAAAGGGTACCAGACTTCGACCTCTCCGTGCTGAGCTCCGACGAGGAGGAAGAAGAGGAGGAGGAGTAAGACTTTCTCCTTGTTTGTGCTTGTATTTCTTTGATTTTTGTTGTTTCTTGTCTTGCATCTGGTCTGCTTCCCTCTGAACCTCGTTCCATTTCAGGACTCTGGCCGAGAGAGCGGCGAAGAGGGCCAAGGTCCCCGTGGTCGTCATCGAGGACGATCCTACTATGATGGCAGAGGACACGTCTGAGACTACCTTGACGGACCCGGCACCCTCTCCTCGAAGCAGCCCCCAGCGCAGCCCCCAGCGTAAGTATTTGTTCATTTCTTGTTGTGGGGCGCGCATGGGTGCTCTTTTCTTTGCTGATATCTTGATTGTTGACTTGCTTGTGTAGTGTAAGTGCATCTAGTGCCCCTTAGTGATTTTGGTGTATTGAAGACTTATAGGTTAAGTAACTGATGCGTTTGTGAGTGTACATAGGTCTATAAGTCTATGAGGAGTTTGATATTTACAGAGAAAGTCGACCCCTAAAAATGAAGTTCTTCGACTGAAGACTTTGATATTCTGAAGACTTTCTGAAGACTTTGAAAGTGAAGAAATTGGTGTGACCTTGAAGACTTGATATTCATTCGAGGAATATGAAGCGTGAAGACTTTTGTTTTCGTAGTTTCATTTTCTCTTTCTTGAGTCATAGGAAACACCGTACTGCTAAAGGGGGTCGAGGAAATACTAAGGAAAAATTTCCATGTGATGCTCAACTCAAAATCCTACATCTACCAATCCCTTCGAGTGAAGCCATTGGAAATCTCATACAGTTCAGTCAATTTCTTCAGTGACAGAGACGTAGTTCTTCTGGTCACTGAGGACTTTGCTCTGACTGAGGAGTTAGGAATTCGCCAGTGCGAATTGCCTACACAGTGAGGAACATGATAGCCCTGAGGAATTTGAGAGTCAAATTTCCGACCGTTGTTGTGCTACACGCCGGCTGTCCAAAATATCTTATCCACCTAACGGTCATATCATTGAAGGGCATTTATGTCTTATCATGTCGGGCTGCTCCCTAGGCTATAAATAGCCGCCCCCTACAACCACTAGCTGGTTGGCTGCTCCGAGAGAACTTGACACTTGTCATTTGAGAGCAACCCATCCTCCGAGGACTTTGAGCGAAAATCATCAAGTGAGGAAAATCCAAAACCAAACCCCCACAAACCCAAAGTGATTGAGCATCACTGAAGAAATTGATCCTGCGTGGATCCGACGATTGTTACCTTTGAAGACTATGCTTCTTCCAGACGGTTAGGCGTCAAGGTCTAGAGCATCCAAGAGGAATTGTGGATCGCCGAGTGACCAAGTCTGTGAAGGTTTGGAAGTCACCTGAAGACTTACCACGAGTGATTGGACGAGGCCTGCGTGGTCTTAGTTCAAGGAGAATACAGTGAGGACTGGGTGTCCTGAGTTGCGGCTCAGATACTGGGTGTACGGGATTGTGTATCCTCGAGTTTAAATACTCAGCCGCTCCAACCAGACGTACAACTGAGACAGCAGTTGGAACTGGTTTACCAAATCATTGTCTTCACCAACTAACTGGTTCTATTTTCTCATCTCTTCCATTTCCTCATTACTGTGTTGAATGTTGTTCATATCCGTGCTTGAAGACTTTGAGTGAAGACTTTCACAAATTCCTCAGTTCAATTTCTTCAGTCTGTTTGTCTTCATCTTGTTATCCTGTGTTTACGCTTTCCGTACTCTGTGTTAGTCTTCATTTCATCATGATGACTATGTTTGTATCCTGTTATGTTTACTTCTGAGTACTTATTCTGCTGCAAGTAGTTCTTCGCTAAGGAATTTCCTCACCAGCAAATTCCTCAGTGAAGAATTCATAAAAATCGCCTATTCACCCCCCTCTAGTCGATAAACGCACTTTCAATTGGTATCAGAGCAAGGTACTCCCTTGTTCTGTGTGATTTTGGTTTAACCGCCTGGAGTTTTAGTTATGTCGACCGCAGGTATGATCAAGGTCTCGGCTGGGTGTCCTACCTTTGATGGAATGGACTACCCCTACTGGAAGAACAAGATGCGAATGCATCTTGAGGCAATTGATAACGATCTCTGGTATGTTGTGGAAAATGGTGTCCCCTCTGTCACTCCCACACTGAACGCTACCGATGTGAAGAGATTCAAACAACTCGACTCTCAAGCGAAGAATATCATATGTGGTCATCTGAGCAAAGGACAGTATGGAAGAGTGAGTGCTTTGGAAACTACTAAGCTTATCTGGGATAGGCTGTCCAAAGTAAATGAAGGAGTTTCAACTCAGCATGACTCTCGAGTCAATGTTCTTCGGAATCTCTTCAACCGCTTCAAAAGACTCGACAATGAGAATGTCCAACAAACCTTTGATCGCCTCACTGACATCTCAAATGAGCTTCAAGCCCTCGGTGCCACTGACATCACTGATCATGAAGTTGTGAAGAAACTGCTGAGATCGCTTGATTCCTCATTTGATACTCTGGGACTGATGATACAAGAACGTGCTGACTACAAGTCGCTTGATCCTGCTGATATCCTCGAAAGGCTAAACACTCACGAGTTCCAGCTTGCTGAAAAGAGAGATCTCTATGGCTCAAACTATGGCAAACCACGTGCCCTGAAGGCTAAGGTTGTGTCTGACTCTGAATGTGAGGATTCTGGTAGTAGCCTTGGTGATCCTGAAGAACTGAGCCAGGATCTAGCACTGCTTGTGAAGAAATTCCAGAAATTCACAAGACGTGGTCGCTTTGGAAAATCCTCAAGAGGAAATGATTCCTCATCCAGTGACTATAAGAGAAGACTTTGCCACAAATGCAAGAAGCCTGGTCACTATATTCAAGATTGTCCTCAGTGGGAAAAGGAAATGAAGAAGAAGAAATACAAGGATTACAGTTCTGATGATGCGAAGAAGAAGAAGAAATCATCAAAATCTTCGTCGTCGAAATCCTCTAAGTCCTCATCTCACAAGAAGGGCAGCTCCAAGAAGGCTCGGGCATTCATTGGCAAGGAAATGGACTCTGAAGCTGAATCTGAGGAAAATGATGAAGAGGAGGAGTCTGAAGAATCTGAGTCTGGTGTGGCGAGTCTGGCCGTTGCTACTGCTTTCGTCAGCAAGTCCATCTTCAACACTGAAGAAACTGACTCCACCGACAAGCCTGATGAAGATAATGATGGCTACGCTCCCACCTATTGCTTCATGGCAAAAGGAGCTAAGGTACTCAAATACAACTCCTCTGACTCTAGTGAAAATGAATCTGATGAGGATCTCAAGCCCAGCTACTCTAAACTTGCTAAAATTGCTGTGAAACAACAACGGGCTCTTGAAAAGGTTCAAAACATGCTAGATAAAAGTGATGATATGTTGGGTGAAGAAATGGATCGCACTAAAGCCTTGACTGAAAATCTTCAGAGACTTCAGTCTAGGTATGATAACCTTCAAGGTCAACATAACTCTCTCTTGTCTGATCATGAGAAACTTTCTTATGAATTTCTTCAACAAAAGCAAGATCATGAGAAGCTTTCTCTTGAAGCTCTTCAAAGAAAGGAAGATCTTGAAAAGCTAAGAGTGTGTTATGAAGATCTTCAGAAGGAGCCCGACGCTTACTTGAAGGCTGGCGAGGGTGTCTTCATCAGGCTTCCCTGGGCGTCGAGTTCCAGGGCGCCGGTCGAAGGAGAGGAGTTTGACGGGGAAGTACTCGCCTCTGCTGGGCTGGCAGTGGTTGACACGCCAAGCAGCAGCATCGGCGAGTCCGAGGAGGAGCAGTTGCTCCGGAAGTTGGTGTCACTCTACCGCGCCCGGCAAGCGAAGTTGGAGTCCCGGGAAGCGCTTGTCGCGCAGGCGGGAGTTGACATAGAGAAGCATGCGGAGGAGCTCCAGAACCGCAACCAGGAGGCCCTCCGGTCCATTGCTGAGGAGAGGGCGCAGCTCGTTGAGGCGAAGAAGGCGTTCATCCTTGAAAAGGCTGAAGCCGAAGAGCAGCAGAGGCTCGCCGCCGAGGAGCTGTCCAGGCGGGAAGGTGAGCTGACGCAGAAAAAGGTAATCTTGGACAGCCACGAGGAGGAGCTCGCCGTCCGGGAACAATCACTTGGCGGGGCACTCAAGGAAGCGAAGGATGCTGCCGCAGCTGCCGAGGCCGCCAAGAAGGAATTGGAAGTGAAGGTGACGCAGCTGGAGGCTGATATGAAAGGGAAGAATGAAGAGCTTGCTGCACTCCAGCGCGAACGCGAGAAGGATGCCCTTGCTCATGGCGATCTGCAAGTTCAAATCGCCGATAAGGTCAAGGAACCGAACGCCGTCAAGGACTCAACTGCTGATCTGGAGCTGAAACTGGCCACACTGACGGAGACGCTGGACGGCGCCAAGAGGCGAGAGGATGACTTGAAGAAAGAGATCAAGGGCAACGAGGAGCTGCTGACGAGGGCCGCCGAGACCCAAAACACCTTCAGGGCTACGGTGGAGCTCTGGACGGAGGGCCTCGTCAACATCGCTGCAACCATCGACGAGGAGCTGGCGCAACTGGACTTGGCGGGCTTCGGGTACTCTACTGACGAGAATCTCCAGCCCAGCGCCAAGCTTACTCTTTTCTTCAAGGGCGTGGCGACGGCTCTCCAGCAACTCCGGGAAAGGATCCCAAAGCAGCTGGCTGCCGAGTCACATGAAATCTATGCCAAGGTCTTGGAGAAGGTGTTGGTGAAGGTACTCTTCCGCAACCCGGGCCTCGACCTCACTCGCGTCCTCAAGAAGCTGCCGGCAGGCGCCGATCTTGAAGAGCTCAAGGCCCTTGTCGCACCCATTGTGGACAAGGTGAATGAAGTCAGGAGGATCGACGGCGAGCGCATGGATTAGGCCACCCTTCTTCTCCCTTCCTTGTCGCTGTTATTTAAGTTATGAGAACAATTCAGTTAGTGCCGCAACAAGTTACTTTTGTAATATAACTTTATTCTGGGCAATGCTTGCTATGCTATCTCCTTTATTTGATTCCTTTCTTTGTACGTTTTTACCCTACACTTTTAGGGAACTTGCCGGTGCAGGCACCCCTGCCGCGAGCGTTGAGTGCGGAACATCAGCAGCCTCCTGGCGGTGTTGCCTCCGGCAAGAAACCTTGTCGGAACTAGTCGCAGCACACTTACGTTGTTGAGCGGACTCGAAACAAAGTAAGGGCGCAACTAGCCACGAGTTGGTTCCTCCGCGCACAGGTTTCCCATACAAAGCACGGTCGTTCAAGGAGGATAACTTAAAAAATTTAAAACTGATTGAGCTCAAACTTTGGCAACTTAGCTTTTCTGTCGTCTGCGTCCCGGCAAGACTATACTTCTTTGAACGATGCCTGGTCCACACCTTTATCCTCTCCTTCCCCCGTGAACTTGTGGGTGAAGGAACCTTCTTTTTGAGAAAAAAGAAAGAAGAGAAAATAATGATATGGAGCCTTAAGGCTCGTTATTGCTCACCGGGGGCAAGTGCTGCACAAAGTGTCAGATAATACATGCAAAAAAGAAAAAGGCATGAAATTTGACAACATGTGCTGAGCATATGATCTTTATTTATGCACGGGATCTGCGCCCGACTTTGTACAAAGGGTTACATGCAACAGCGGCAAGGCTTGTACAAAAGGTGGTTGCCGGAACAGCAGGTTCCGGCAACCGCGCCTTAGGGGTAAAACTTATGAAGATGCTCTATGTTCCAGGAGTTGCTCACCGGAAAGCCATCTTCGGTCTTAAGGCGGACAGCGCCAGGCCTAGTGACTCGTTTCACCCGATAAGGGCCTTCCCACTTCGGCGTCAACTTGTTGGAATTCTTGGCGGATTGAACGCGCCGAAGAACAAGGTCGCCTTCCTCGAAGCTTCTGGCATTAACTTTGCGGCTATGGTAGCGACGCAAAGCTTGCTGGTAGCGAGCAGCTCGTACAGCAGCCTGAAGACGATCTTCCTCGAGGAGCAGCGCGTCATCTTGCCGCAGCTGCTCTTGCTCAAGCTCATCATAAGCGAGCACCCGAGGCGATCCGTATACGAGTTCCGTGGGGAGAACTGCTTCTGCTCCGTAGACTAGAGCAAAAGGTGTCTGGCCAGTGGCTCGATTTGGCATCGTCCTGATCGACCAAAGAACCACCGGCAGCTCCTCGATCCAATTTCTTCCGCACTTGTGCAGCCTGTCGAAAGTCCTGGTCTTGAGTCCACGCAGCACTTCAGCGTTTGCCCTCTCCGCTTGACCGTTGCTTCTCGGATGAGCAACAGAAGCGAAGCAGATCTTGGTGCCAAGATCTTGGACGTACTGCATGAAGGTGCGGCTCGTGAATTGTGTGCCATTGTCGGTGATGATCCTGTTAGGGACTCCGAAACGACAGACAATTGATCTGAAGAACTTGACTGCTGACTGTGCTATCACCTTCCTCACTGCTTCCACTTCAGGCCACTTTGTGAACTTGTCGATTGCAACGTACAAGTACTCAAAGCCCCCGACAGCTCGGGGAAAGGGGCCGAGGATGTCGAGCCCCCAGACCGAAAATGGCCAGGATAAAGGGATTGTTTGGAGAGCTTGAGCTGGTTGATGTATCTGTTTGGAGTGGAACTGGCATGCTTCACACTTGGTTACTCGTGCAGTTGCATCCTGAAGGGCTGTCGGCCAAAAGACACCTTGCCGGAAGGCTTTGCCGGCAAGTGCTCTTGCGCCAATGTGGTGACCACATATGCCTCCATGTATCTCCGCCAACAGCTCCTGTCCATCTTCCCGGGAAATGCACTTCAATTTCACTCCGTTGAATCTTCTTCTGTACAGTATGCCATCGACAAACTGGTACATACTTGATTGCCGGGCTACTCTCTCTGATTCTTCTTGCTCTTCAGGAAGTTCTCCTATTTGAAGGAAATGGACGGTCTGCTGTGCCCATGCCGGAGCTTGTGGCTCAACGACAAGGACTAAAGGCGCAAATGCTGCTGCGGGAACATCTGCTTCCACGGCAAGAATCTGTGATTCAGCCGGAGCATGATGCTCCCCGGCAAGCGTGTCGGGACACAGCTTGTCGGGAGCGTCTGCTTCAACGAAACAAACCCTAGGGCTTGTCGGAGCAGACTGCTCCTCATCACTCTTTGTGTTGATCTTGGGGACCTTCTTGACGGCGGCTTCGGGGAGCTCTGCCGGAAAGTAGTCACCAGTAACCAACTTCCTCTTCTTGCTCTGTCCAGTTGATGGTGTTACAGATGGTTGAGTCAGCTTGAGCACAAAAATTCCTGGTTCCACAGGTAACTTGAGTGCGGCGCACTTTGACAGGCCGTCTGCAATGTCGTTCTGAGCTCTTGGAACGTGTTCCATCTGCAGGTCATCAAAATGTTCTTCTAGCTTCCTCACTTCATCAATGTAGGCTTCCATCAACGGACTCTGATAATCTTTGTTTACTTGACGGACGACAAGCTGCGAGTCACCCCTGACAATAAGCTTCTTGATCCCAAGGTCTACGGCGATTCTGAGTCCGGCAAGCAAGCCTTCATACTCTGCAGTATTGTTTGTTGCTTGCTCCTTGGGAAAGTGCATCTGGACCACGTACTTGAGGTGCTCTCCGGTGGGTGCGACAAGTAGTACGCCCGCACCGGCGCCTTGCAGCGAGAAGGCACCATCAAAGTACATGATCCATTCTTTGCTTGCTTCCTTGACGGGGATGCTCGTCTCCGGAGTTTCTTCATCAGGTGTTGGCGTCCATTCTGCTATGAATTCTGCCAATGCTCGGCTCTGGATAGTTGAGGTACTCTCAAACTTGAGGCCAAAGCTTGACAATTCCATTGCCCACTCGACAATCCTGCCTGTTGCTTCTGGATTTTGCAGTATCCTCTTCAACGGAAAGCGAGTGACAACTGTGATCTCATGTGCTTGAAAGTAATGGCGCAGCTTCCTTGAGGCCATGAGAAGGCCGAAAAGCAACTTCTGCACTCCAGAGTACCTTGACCTAGCCCCCTGTAGAAGAGAACTGATAAAGTAAACTGGGCGCTGCACCATCTTCTTTTGTTTCTCTTCCTGCGGCTGCACAGATTCATCCTTGTCGGGACCAGAGCTTGCCGGAGAAGCCCCCTGCTTGTCGCTGGATTCGCTTGCCGTGGCTGCTGGCTCATCATCCGCCTCCCTCTCCGCTACTAACGCAGCACTAACCACTTGATTGGTTGCCGCCAGATACAGCAACAACTTCTCTTGTGGCCTAGGTGTGACAAGTATTGGAGTGGAGGACAGGTATCTCTTCAAGTCTTGCAGCGTAGCCTCCGCTTCCGGAGTCCATTTCATTGGCCCTGCCTTTTTCAAAATTTTGAAAAATGGCAGGGCGCGCTCAGCAGACTTGGAGATGAACCTACTGAGAGCAGCAACACAGCCGGCAAGCCTTCGCACATCCTTGACGCGCTTTGGTGCTTCGATCTGCTCAGTGGCCTTGATCTTGTCGGGATTGGCTTCAACCCCCCTCTGGGACACAAAGAACCTGAGAAGCTTGCCGGAAGGAACTCCAAACACGCACTTCTCGGGGTTTAACTTGAGATTGATCTTGCGCAGATTTGCAAAAGTCTCGTCCAAATCTCGGATCAAAGTTTCTTTGTCCTTGCTCTTGACCACTATGTCATCCATGTAAGCTTCTACACTTCTGTGCAGCTGTGGCTCAAAAGCATGACTGACTACTCTCGCAAATGTTGAACCAGCATTCTTTAGTCCGAAAGGCATTCGTACAAAGCAGTACGTGCCACATGGAGTAATGAATGCGGTCTTCTCTTCATCCTCTTCTGCCATGAAGATCTGATGATATCCTGAGTATGCATCAAGAAATGAAAGCAGATCACATCCTGCCGTGGAGTCGACAATCTGGTGAATGCGTGGCAAGGGAAATGGATCTTTGGGACAAGCTTTATTAACATCAGTGAAGTCAATACAAAGCCTCCACTTCCCGTTCGCTTTGCGCATGACCACTGGATTGGCTAACCACGTTGGATGGAGTACTCCTCGGACCAGGCCTGCTGCTTCCAATTTCTTGATCTCTTCTGCAATGAACTCTTGACGTTCCACCGCTTGCTTCCTGACTCTCTACTTGACGGGCCGCGCGTGAGGACAAACGGCAAGGTGGTGCTCAATCACTTTCCTGGGAACACCGGGGATGTCAGATGGTTGCCATGCAAACACATCGACATTCGCCCGCAGGAAAGCAACGAGCGCGCTTTCCTATTTAGGGTCAAGCGTGGCACTGATGGTGAAGGTACCACCAGTGCCGTCCTCCTTGGCGGCCACTTTCTTGGTCTCTGGTGAAGCTGTCTTTGCCTTCTTGCACTTGCCGGTGGAGCTCGATGGTGCGTCCTCGACGGTAACGCAGCACTCCGAAGAGGTGCGCTTGCCGGAGTGAGCATCAGAGCTACTCTTGCCGGACTTGGTCTTCTTCTTCCCCCCGGGAGCTTCAGCGGCAAGTGGTTTGCGTTCTGCTGCGGCTGCTGCTTCCCGGTAGATCTTGTCGGTACAGATAAGGGCATCTTTCTTGTCGCCATGGACAGAAATGACACTTATCGGACCAGGCATCTTGAGCACGTTGTAAGCGTAATGAGAGGCTGCCATGAACTTGGCGGACGCTGGACGGCCAAGTATCCCATTATAGGGCAATGGGAAATCAGCAACGTCAAATGTGACTCTCTCTGTCCTGAAGTTCAGCTCGCTGCCAAACGTTACTGGCAGTGTGATCTTCCCCTTCGGCTTGCTCCTTCCCGGGTTGATTCCTTGAAAAGTGCCGGTCTCTTCGAGCTCGCTGTCGGGGATCTGGAGCTTCTTGAGTACCGCTGAGGAGATCAGATTCAGGCCGGCCCCGCCGTCAACCAGCATCTTTGTGACCTTGAGGTTGCGGATAGTTGGTGAAACCAACATCGGCAAGCACCCGACCGCAGTTATGCGATCAGGGTGATCCTCAACATCAAAGATGATGGGCGTGCTGGACCACTTCAGGGGCTTGCGCGACTCAACGGACGGTTCTGCTGCATTTACTTCCCGCACCCACTGTTTGAGTTGGCGGTGCGAGGTATGCAGAGAAGCACCGCCGTCGACGCACAAAACCTCCGTTGCCTTCTGAAACTCCTGCTCGTCGACCTCATCCTCATCCATCTCTTCATCTTCGTCCTCATCTTCGTCCTTGTCGCGACCGCGGGGAGGCCTGTCTCCTTGCCGCTGCTTGGCCTTGCCGCGGCGCCCTCCCCGGGCGGGACGCTTCTTGCCAGATCCTCCCCCACCTTCCTGGGCCTTCTCCTTGTCGCGGCGCTCGTACTCAGCTTTCTGCAGCTCTACGAGCTGCTCAACCTTCTTGCAGGCCTGGAGGTCATGGCCCTTGGTGCGGTGGATCTTGCAGTACTGCTTGCCGGAGCCGTCCTGCTTGTCGGCGGCCACCACAGCCTCGCCGGAGTCACCAGCTTTGGCCTTCTCGGTGCCACCTCCGTTGCCGGACTGCTCGACAACTAGCACATCCTTGGCTTTCCTCTTTCTGTTATTCCGCCTCCGGTTCTTCTTTGCCGGGGCGGCATCCTCACTGTCAGACCCTTCTGCTCCTGCGTTCTCTCCGGGGAGTTTCCTCCCCTCCTCAACACGTGCACATTTGTCAGCCAGAGCATACAGCTCGCTGACATCTCTGATTTTGCACATCGCCATCTCCTCCCTCATCCTGCGGTTACGCACGTTCTAATGGAACGTGCTGATAACCGCAGCAGGGTGGACATCTGGGATGTTGCGCTGCACTTGGATGAATCTCTGTATATATTTGCGTAGGGGTTCTCCTTCCTTCTGGGCGAGCAGATGAAGATCACTCTCCTGGCCATGGGGTTTGTGGCCGCCTGTGAAGGCGCCGACAAACTGATGACACAGGTCCGCCCACGAAGAGATGGAGTTGTCCGGCAAGTGCATGAGCCAAGATCTGACGTTGGGCTTGAGCACCAGCGGGAAGTAGTTGGCGAGGATCTTCTCGTCGCGCCCCCCGGCAGCCTGCACCGCGATGGTGTAGACGCTGAGGAACTCCGACGGATGTATCCTGCCATCGTACTTCTCGGGTACATCTGGCTTGAAGTTCTTGGTACTGGGCCACTGGACCTGCCGCAGCTCACGGGTGAATGCAGGGAAACCTACCGCGTACGGCAAGTCGCCTGGTTCCTCTGGCGCATGCATATCAATAGTGGGCCCAGCGCGCTGGTCTGACTGACGCCGCGCTTATCTTCGACGCTCGATGCGAGTACGAGCGTCTTCTTGTCGTCGTTCTTGGAGAACTTGGCGCTGATCGCGACGAGCTCGCGGGTCCGACGACGTGGTGGAGTCGGTGTCGAGGTTAGCCCGGCGAGTTGGCAATCTTGGCCTTCGGGGCGGGGAGTGCACGGTGGTGGCACCCCCACCAGTCTTGTCGCCACCGGCTTCCGCCTGGGCGTCTTGCCGCGGCTTCGACGTGCTTGGTTGCCGGGGCTTGTCGCCGTTGGCGAAGCCGATGAGGCTCTGGATGGTCATCCTCCAACCGTCGATCTTGTCCGGCGCTGGAGGGTAGTCTAGTAGCAGTTGGGCTCGAGCCAACGCTTCTTCTGGGGTCTTCGGCGGCGGTGGCGAGCGGCGCGAGGAGCGGGATATGCTCGGACTTCCAACTGGGTTGGAAGGAGCAGTACCCCGTCCAGGCGACCGTACCTCGCTCGTGCCAGCATGCTGGCGTGTATGCTGGTCTTGAACGCCCCGAGATCCACCAGCTTGGCCTTGTTCCAACGCGAGTACGGTGCCTGGAGCACCATGGCGTTGTCGATCCCGCGCCTCCTGAGAGGGGTGTGGTGCATGCACGGACGCCGAAGCTTGCGGGGCCTTGTCCTTGGATCTAGTGACAATGTGAGCTCCAACATCGGCGCCTGTTCTTTCGCCAGCGTCTGTCCCACCGCCCGTTTGCTCCGGTGGCGGTGGGATCGACGTGGACGGAGCGGCCACCTCCGAAGCCTTCTTCTTCGGTGGCATGTCGATGAAGATGGTGATGAAGAAAACGAAGACCTGGCTCGCGTGAACGCCGGATCAGGTTCACGCAACCTCGACGCCCCCCTACCTGGCGCGCCAAAGATGTTGTGGGAAACGAACACCTATGGGGGAGGGCCCCTTTTGGTCCGGCAAGGGAGCGGAGAGCGCACGAAGAGCAGATCGAGGCGAAGCACGCGAGGGATTTTACCCAGCTTCGGAGCTCTCCGGAGAGATAAAACTCCTACTGCTGCTTTGTGTTTATATTCTGTTCTTGCTCGAGAGCGTGGGTGTGTTGTAGTTTCGAATGAGTCGAACCCCTTCTACGTGCGCATGGGCCTCCTTTTTATAGGCTAAAGGGGTCACCGACAGGTGGCAACGCAGAGAGGGGTAAAAAAGTAAAAAGAGAGGTTGGTACAACCGCTATGTACAGTGTCCCCTACCTAACTCTGACGGCAGGGGACAAGGGCATTTAATGCCCGTCTGGTCGCCTAAACAGTGCAGGAAACGACCGTTAGGGGCGCCACCGATCGCCACGATGGCCTTCTCGTCATCTCCACTTGCCACCTTGCACCGCTTGGCTGCACAGCTACCCGCCACGTGCGCCTGGAATGATCCTGCGGCGACACATCGTCGGATGCGCTGGAGCGTGGGCGCAGAGTGGTGGCTTCGCCGCGGCAAGCACCTTGCCGCACCTGCAAGCTTGTCGCTCGCCGGGTCTTGCCGGGACGCGGGGCGCGTCGCGGCGAATCTCTTGAAATGCCTTGGTTGGCCTTCCCGGCAAGCTCCTCTTGCCGGGGACTTGTCCTTCCCGGCGAGCTCCTCTTGCCGGGGCCTTGTCTTCTCAGTTAAGACACTTTGTTCTTGAATGGCACAAATAGGAATGGTGGAGGATCTTGGCGGACGCCCGGCAAGCCTTGCCGCGGGGCGCTGCCACTGCCCGTGCACAAGTTCGGGATACTAAGGTACCCCTACTTTAGTACACCGACAAGGAGTCACACAATGATGACCATGCTAAGTTAAAGAATGATCTTGATCATGCTCTTGTCATGTCTCGTGTGCTAACCTCCGAGAAGGCTAAACTTGGGGTTGATCATGCTAGACTCAAAGAGGAGTTTGAGATACTTGGCAAGGCCCACAAGGTCTTGAAGGGTACTCATGCTAGCCTCAAAGAGTCCCATGCTCAACTCCAAGTCAAGCTAATCAAGGAAAAGGCCACCTTTCCTCATATGGTATTAATTGATAATGCATGTGCTACTAACCCTTGTTGTGAGCATGTGCATCTTGTGGAGGAGAATGCCAAGTTGAAGGACCAACTTGAGAAAGGCCTTGTGACTTGCATTCAAGGTGAGAAGAACCTCAACGACCTTTTGAGCAATCAAAAGGAAGTTGTGGCCAAAGAAGGAATTGGGTTTGCACCCAAGTCCAAGAGCAAGAAGAAGAAGAACAACAAAGCCAAACGTCCTCCTCCTCTCAAACAAACGTTTGTGAAAGAGGGAGAGGGTGGTCCTAAGAAGAAGGAGGAGAAAGCGAAGGGAGTTGATGTCCAAAAGGGCAAAAGCATTTCCTCAAACAAAGCCGGCGACTTTAACCCGTCATATGTGTTGTGCCGTGCTAGTGATGGACATGTTTATGCTAAATTTGTTGGTTCTTCTTATGAGTATATTGAATGGTCTATTTGGGTTCCCAAGACCCTTGTTACTAACATCAAAGGACCCATTACTAAATGGGTACCTAAAACCAAGCATTGATCTCATGTAGGTGTTTGCTTCCGGTGGGGGATCATGGTTGCTCGATAGTGGAGCAACAAATCATATGACCGGGAGCAAGGACTTGGTGGTGGACGTGCAAGAGATTCCATCTATGCCCACCAATGTCGAGTGGGGTGATGCATCACATTCTAAGGTATTGGGTCTCGGCAAGGTTGTCATTTCTCATGATCTAACGATCGAGAAAGTCATGCTTGTTGAGTCCCTTGCATTCAATTTACTTTCCGTTCGTCAACTTGCACTCATGGGCTTTGCCACATTCTTTGATATTGATACCGTGGCCCTCTTGTGGAGCAAGACTCTTAAAGTAGCCTTTGTTGGGCATGTCGAGAACGGCCTCTATGTGGTTAACTTTTCGGAGCAACCCACTAAGACCGCGACATGCCTAATGGCTAAAGTTGACGTGGGATGGCTTTGGCATCGCCGTTTAGCCCACGTCAATATGAGATCTTTGCAAAGTCTTCTCAAGGGGGACCATGTTCGTGGACTAAAAAATGTTAGTTTTGCCAAAGATCGTGCTTGCAGTGCTTGTATCGAAGGAAAGCTTCATGAAAAGGCTCACCCTCCCTCAACCATCATCTACTCAAAGAGACCCTTGGAGCTCCTTCACATGGATCTATTCGGGCCTCCATCTTTTGATAGTCTTGGAGGAAGAAAGTATTGCTTGGTGATTGTGGATGATTATTCAAGATACACTTGGGTATACTTCTTCAAGAGGAAGAGTGAGACCCAACAAACCGTCATCAACTTTGCAAATGAAGCTCAACGTCAACATGATGCAAAGATCTTGACAATAAGAAGCGACAACGGCACCGAGTTCAAGAACTACACCTTGGATGAGTTTCTTAGTGATGAGGGGATCAAGCATCAATATGCGGCTCCTTATACCCCTCAACAAAATGGTGTTGCGGAGAGGAAGAACCGGACGTTGATGGATGCGGCAAGGACCATGATGGCGGAGTTCAAGTCTCCGTACAACTTTTGGGCCGAAGCCATCAACACCGCATGTCATGCATCCAATCGGCTCTATCTTTGCAAAGGCTTGAACAAGACTCCTTATGAGATCCTCACCGGCAACAAGCCCAACCTCAAGTACTTCCGGGTGTTCGGTTGTAAGTGTTTCATTCTCAAGAAAGGTGTTTGATTGTCTAAATTTGAGGCTAGAGCTCATGAGGGCATATTTGTTGGTTATGCTACAAACTCTCATGCTTACCGTGTCCTCAACAAGTCCACCGGACTCATTGAGGAGACGTGTAACGTGGAGTTTGACGAAAATAACGGCTCCCAAGTGGAGCAAAGTGGTACTTGTGATATAGGTGATGAAATTCCTCCCCAAGCCATAAGAAGAATGGGTATTGGTCAAATCCTACCCATTGAGGAACCCCTTGTGGCCGAAGGAGAAGGATAATGCTCCACTCAAGTAGAGACATCACCTCATCAAGACCCACACGCTTCCGAAGAACAAAGTGAAGGCCCTCAACCTCGTGAACAAGACCAAGGGCAAGATCTACCTCAAGACGGTGGTGAACCTCTAGATGATGCCCAAGGTCAAGTTCTCCCCCTCGAGCGAGTTCAAGATCAAGAGCAACCTCAAGATCAAGAACAAGCTCAAGACGGCGCTCAAAATGATCAAGTCAACCCTCCTGTTTCCACACCCGAGGAGGAATTAGAGCGTCGTGCCGTGAAGATTGCTTCCAAGCTCACCACCCAAGGCCATCTCATGGAAAATGTGGTTGGAAGCCTAAGAAAGGGGGTAAGCACTCGTAGACAATTGGCAAACTATTGTGAACATCACGCGTTTGTCTCTTGTGTTGAACCCCAAAAGGTCTATGAGGCGCTCGAAGACTCGGATTGGCTCAATGCCATGCATGAAGAACTCAACAACTTCGAGTACAACAAGGTGTGGAGATTGGTGCCAAGACCATCCGGGAACCACAACATCATGGAACCAAGTGGATCTTCAAGAACAAGCAAGATGCTCATGGGAACATCATTCGCAACAAGGCAAGATTGGTAGCACAAGGCTACTCCCAAGTCGAGGGTATCGACTATGGTGAAACCTTTGCTCCCGTTGCTCGTCTTGAATCCATTCGTTTGTTGATTGCTTATGCTTCCCATCACAACTTTAAGTTGCAACAAATGGATGTGAAAAGTGCTTTTCTTAATGGTCCTATTAATGAGTTGGTCTATGTCAAGCAACCCCCCGGGTTCGAGGATCCCTACTTTCCGGATCATGTGTATCAACTCGATAAGGCACTCTATGGCCTTAAACAAGCCCCACGTGCGTGGTATGACCACCTTACCGAGTTGCTACAAGATCGTGGTTTTGAAGTAGGGCTAATCGACCCCACTCTTTTTACTAAGAAGGTCAACGGGGAGTTGTTTGTATGCCAACTATATGTTGATGATATTATCTTTGGTTCCCCTAACAAAGCTTTCAATGAAGAATTTTCCGCGCTCATGACCTCCAAGTTTAAGATGTCTTCGATGGGAGAGTTGAAGTTCTTCCTTGGTTTCGACATCAAACAAAGAAGAGAAGGAACCTTCATCAACCAAGCCAAATACACTCAAGACATGCTTAAAAGATTCAAGCTAAGTGATGTCAAGCCGGCTACTACACCAATGCCTACCAAGTGCCAACTTGACATCGATCCCAATGGTAAAGCGGTGGATCAAAAGGTATATCGCTCCATGATTGGCTCCTTGCTTTACCTTTGTGCATCTAGACTGGATATCATGTTGAGTGTGGGGATGTGTGCACGTTTTCAAGCCGCACCAAAGGAAAGTCACTTTGTGGTGGTCAAGCGAATCTTTTGATATTTGGCTCATACCCCAAACTTTGGCTTATGGTACCCAAGAGGAGCAAACTTCAAGCTTGAAGGTTTCACGGATTCCGATTGGGCGGGAGACAAAGTGGATAGGAAGTCCACTTCCGGAGGGTGCCAATTCCTTGGTTGCTCTTTGGTAAGTTGGTCTTCCAAGAAGCAAAGTTGTGTGTCTCTCTCGTCCACCGAAGCGGAGTATGTGGCGGCCGGTAGTTGTTGTGCTCAACTCCTATGGATGAGGCAAACTTTAAAGGAGTACGGTGTCATTTGTGACAAAGTGCCTCTTTGGTGTGATAATGAAAGTGCCATCAAGATTTCTCTCAACCCGGTGCAACACTTCAAGACGAAGCACATTGAGATTCGGTATCACTTCATCCGGGATCACGTTAGGCGAGGGGAGATCGAGCTCAAGTATGTCAACACTCATGATAACCTTGCAGATATTTTCACGAAGCCCTTGGATGAAGCAAGATTTCGCGAGTTAAGGCATGAGCTAAATATCATTGATTTGAGCAATGTGACTTGAAACCGTGCACCCCCCACCACACTCAACTTGTTGTCTCGTTTAGGTGTAGGCATGGACATAGGGGGAGTGTTGTTCTCTCAATGAACTCTCCCTCCCCCCATTATGCATAAATAGATCACCTCTTTTACATTAGCCATTTTTATGGTACTTGTGTTTCAAAGACGAGTTTTGGTCATGGGCCCAAGGATAATTCTTCGCGGTGCCATACCATTACAATCAAACATAGGTGGCTTCGGCCACCGCCCTCTCTCCTCGAGAGGTTTTGTCCTTGGTGGTTTCTTGCTGTTGTTTTTTGGTGGTTTTGTGTGTGTGTCAGTTTTCTGTGCAAAGGCGGTTCTCTCTCGTTCGAAACCTACGGTGTCGTGAGCTCACGGTACTACCGCGGTTGGCCACGATACTACCGCGGCCTTCCATGGTACTACCGCAGATGGGAACACGGTACTACCGCCCCCACGCGGCAGTAATTTTTTACTACCGCCTGGTTGAGCGGTACTACCGCCTCGGCGCGGTACTTCCGCCCGAGCGGTACTACCGCGATGACCCGCGGTACTACCGCGCCGGTTCGAGCGCGTGGGGATAAGGCCGGGCAGGGGGAGTTCTAACTCCCCATACCCATTCGTCCTCTTTCTCTCCACGTCGTCTCTTCCTCTCCCGTGCTCACGAACGGAGCCGGCGTTTGTCGTCGGATCTCCTCCACCGGCTGCCCTCCCGTGATTCCGTCCGGTGGGATCGTTCCCCACCACGTGCTCTTGCTATGGACCAAGGTTTTTCCCCAAATCCTTCTCCTTTTGTTTGTGTTTGGTTCTTCTAAGTTTTGGGGGAGGCTTGTATGTTCTTGAGATTCCTAGACTAAATCTCTGCAAGAGTAGGATGAAGGAGTGTGGTATTGCATAGGATTTACACTTGTATTGTTGTCTTGCGCTAGATCTGATCACCGTAGCACCGCCATGGCTTCGCGGTTCTTTTTCAGATTCAAATCCTGTTAGATCTGACGCGACGCGGTACTACCGCCCGTAGGGCGCGGTACTACCGCTCGCACGGTACTACCGCCCCTAGGGCGCGGTACTACCGCGCACCGTGCGGTACTAAAAGTTTACTACTGCCCCAGCCATGGTACTACCGTGACCCCGCACGGTACTACCATGTCTGGAGCTGTACTAAGCCTTTAGTACCGCAAACCATGGCAGATCTACCGTGGTTCAAATCTATCGCATGCCAACTTTCTCGTTTATCTCCTATGGGTTTCATGTGCTGTCTTATGGCCTTTGCATTGATTCTTTTCGCCTTTTGTTTTGGTGCTTTGCGTGTGTGTCTCAGGTGGTGGCTCTCGCCGGTCCAATCCCAGTCGTGACACTGGCTTCAAGCGTCTGCGCAACCCAGGAGAAGTTCCCGAGGGGTCATCTGCGTCCAAGCGCAATGTCAAGACCACCGCTAGCAAGCACAAGGAGCTCGCCAGGGGTATGGATGAGATAGGCCCTACAGAGTATGTCCGTCTCAGGCAGCTTCACCCTTATGTGACCCCACGCTCCACTGTCAGAGGGTGTGAACTGTTCTGGAACAAGACCCAAACCCAAATCTATTTGGATGTCATCAAGAATAAGCAGAATACCTATGTAGAAGTGAAGTGGATTGATATGCACCACATGAGGAAGGACAAGTTCTGTGACTACTTTGGGGAGGCTCTGGACTTGGTGGAGCAGTTTGGCATTGAGCATGTGATCTATTTCCACCTGGACTATGACCCTGAGATCATATGTCAGTTCTTTGCTTCAGTGTACTTTCACTCCAATGAAGAAAGAAGGATGACCTGGATGACCAATGGCCGCAAGCTGTCTGCTACCTGGAAGGAGTTCATGGATTTGCTTCAAGTTGCTGATGATGGACTTGACACTCCTGTGGGTATTCGCCCTCATGGTAATGCTGACTCTGCCGACAAGGACAAGCTCACCCCATTCATGGTTGAGAAGACGCTCGCCAATAGCAAGACCATTTTGGTTCTCAACCCCTTTCTGGATATCATGTACCGCATCTTCCGCAACTCCTTGTTCCCACGCATCGGTGACAAAGACAAGGTTCATGCCTATATGGTGGACATGATGCTTATTTGCCAGGAGGCTCGCTCGTCTCAGACTCAGCCACTTGATGTCTCTCACATCATGTGGTGTGAGCTTCGGTTTGCTGTGTTCAACCGCACGGTGCCTATTTATGGGCCCTACCTGTTTCTGCTGATTTCGAAGACTTGGGAGAAGATGTACCCTGAGGAGGAGTTCCTGGCCCCAGACTGGATTCGCCATGAGCCCATTTGTCTGCGGGTCAAACCCAACTGGGCTAACACCGCTACTCGTGCTGAGGCGTCTGCTTCTAGGGCTGCTGCTGTTGATGAGGATGTTGCTGGCGCCGAGGGCCGTTCTGCTAGGCCCTCTCAGAGTGACTCTAGGCCATCTTGGGCCAAGAAGTTGAAGGATAATATGAAGTCTCTTTTCTGCATGCAAGTCAGTACAGGGCTCACGTGGAGTCCAAGGAGAGTCGTCGCCGGCACAACAAGGTCTTGTAGCTCTATGGCGAGGATGTGTCTGGCGGGTCTGAGGAGCACATCACTCCTGAGACCGAGTGGATGGAGAAGCAAGGATACAGGTGGACTGATTCTGAGGAGGAGGTTGAGGAGTCCATTCCAGCTGCAGAGGCGTCTGACGAAGAGGCTTGGGACGACTTCTCTGCTTGAGCCACCTCTTGTGTGTGTAGGTGCCCTCTCTGCCTTTTTGGCGTCTCGATGCCAAAGGGGGAGAGAGTGTAGGGATTTGTGAGTCTTGTGTGTCGTGTGTTTGCTGCTTTCAGTTGAACTCTCTGCTGTTTTTCTCGTTTGAACCTTGGTTATCTTATCTCGTATGGTGTAAGACATATGCACTCTATCTATCCTAGCTAGCTTGTGTTATTTTGTGCTACCTTCATGCTATGCTATGCTTATTATCATGTCTTGGTCTCTAAAATATAGAGGGAGTGTTGATCCTAGTTTGTGTGCCATGCAATCCAAAGCATTCATCTAAAGTGCACACATCTAGGGGGAGCCCCGTCTATATTTTAGAGAAGTGGGGTTTGCCACTGCTCTAAATTATCTTATCTATGTGCAAATCCCGCGTTGTCATCAATCCACCAAAAAGGTGGAGATTGTAAGGGCATATTTATCCCTAAGTGTTTTGGTGATTGATGACAATGCTTTTGCGGACTAATCGTGTGCCTTGAGTCCCTCAGATACTTCATCATTAGGCACAAGATGATTCGGTGCCCCTCGGAGACTGTCGAAGCCGGCGTTGTTCTACGTTTCACTTTGGTGGAGTTGAGTCGTAGGAGAGACGTACTATTAAGAGGGGGTCCGCGTCGGAAAGGTAGGGTGGAATCACATGTACACTTGTCCCTCCTTTCCTTGCACTTTGGAGCTACCCGTCGTTATCTTGGTTGTGTGGAAAACTGGCGACTGCTGCTGTACTTGCGGTAGTACCGCAGGTACAAGCGGTAGTACCGCGGCGTGTCACGGTAGTACCGCCCCTTTGGTGCGGTAGTACCGCGGCACCCTGGCCTAGTGCCGCTCTAGTGCGGTAGTAGGGGCGGATGTAATTTTTTACATCCGCGCCCCCCACGGTAGTACCGCTCCCTAGGAGTTGTAGTACCGTGCCCCTTCGACCTAGTACCGCAGTGTCGCGGTAGTAGGCGCGGATGTAATTTTTTACATCCGCGCCGACCACGGTAGTACCGCGCCTCTCTTGCGGTAGTACCGCGTCGGGTTCTTGCACCACCCTAGTTTCTGCGGAAGTAGGCACGGATGTAATTTATTTCATCCGCGCCCTTCCCAGGCCGTGACCCTCCTGCCTTGCGGTAGTACCGCAAGGGGGAGCGGTAGTACCGCGCCAGCGGTAGTACTGCTCCTTCGACAGGCTTGTTCCGTCCTGTGCAGTTGCCACGGTAGTACCGTGGTCGTCCACGGTAGTACCGCGCGGCGTCGCGGTAGTACCGCTTCCTTGGAGCGGTAGTACCGTGAGTCGCGGGCAGAACATGTGGATAACGGTTGGATTTTTTCCACGCCTATAAGGGTTGTCTCCTACCTCTAGTTGACTACCTCTTCCACCTCTAAGCTCCATTGTTGCTCCAAGCTCCATTTTCGCCCGATCTCTCTCCCTAGCCAATCAAACTTGTTGATTTGCTCGGGATTGGGTGACAAGGGCCCGATCTACACTTCCACCAAAGGATATTTGATTCCCCCCACTTATCCCTTGCGGATCTTGTTACTCTTGGGTGTTGAGCACCCTAGACGGTTGAGGTCACCTCGAAGCCATACTCCATTGTGGTGAAGCTTCGTGGTGTTGTTGTTGTTGGGATCCTCCGATCGTTGTGGAGATTGCCCCAACCTTGCTTGTAAAGGTTCGGTCGCCGCCTTCAAGGGCACCAATAGTGGAATCACGGCATCTCGCATCGTGTGAGGGCGTGAGGAGAATACGGTGGCCCTAGTGGCTTCTTGGGGAGCATAGACGTACTTCCCTTTAAAAGGAAGGAACTCCGGTAACACATCCTCGTCTCCACGGGCTCCACTCTTGGTTATTTCGTGCCTTTACTTTCGCAAGCTTACTTATTGTTACATCTCTTGCTTGCTTACGTGCTAGTTGATATTGCATCATATAGGTTGCTCACTTAGTTGCATATCTAGACAACCTATTTGTTGCAAAGTTTAATTTGGTAAAGAAAAGCTTAAAAATTGTTAGTTGCCTATTCACCCCCCCCCCCCTCTAGTCAACCATATCGATCCTTTCAACCGCGATCACATCGACTTTGGAACCGTTTCCCACGCGCATCGTCACCTCGTCCTTGGCCAGTGTTCGCTTATTCCGTAGTCCCTATTTCGAGTTGCAAATATTAGCAACAGAACCAATATCAAATACCCAGGTGCTACTACGAGCTCTAGTTAGGTACACATCAATAACATGTATATCACATATACCTTTGTTCACTTTGCCATCCTTCTTATCCGCCAAATACTTGGGGCAGTTCCGCTTCCAGTGACCAGTCTGCTTGCAGTAGAAGCACTCAGTTTCAGGCTTAGGTCCAGACTTGGGTTTCTTCTCTTGAGCAGCAACTTGCTTGCCGTTCTTTTTGAAGTTCCCCTTCTTCTTCCCTTTGGCCTTTTTCTTGAAACTAGTGGTCTTGTTGACCATCAACACTTGATGCTCCTTCTTGATTTCTACCTCCGCGGCTTTTAGCATTGCGAAGAGCTCGGGAATAGTCTTGTTCATCCCTTGCATATTATAGTTCATCACAAAGCTCTTGTAGCTTGGTGGCAGTGATTGGAGAATTCTGTCAATGACACTATCATCAGGAAGATTAACTCCCAGTTGAATCAGGTGATTATTATACCCAGACATTCTGAGTATGTGTTCACTGACAGAACTATTCTCCTCCATCTTGCAGCGATAGAACTTATTGGAGACTTCATATCTCTCAATCCGGGCATTTGCTTGAAATATTAACTTCAACTCTTGGAACATCTCATATGCTCCATGACGTTCAAAACGTCGTTGAAGACCCGGTTCTAAGCCGTAAAGCATGGCACACTGAACTATAGAGTAGTCATCAGCTTGCTCTGCCAGACGTTCTTAACGTCGTCAGTTGCATCAGCAGCAGGCCTGGCACCCAGCGGTGCTTCCAGGACGTAAATTTTCTGTGCAGCAATGAGGATAATCCTCAGGTTACGGACCCAGTCCGTGTAATTGCTACCATCATCTTTCAACTTTGCTTTCTCAAGGAACGCATTAAAATTCAATGGAACAACAGCACGAGCCATCTATCTACAAACAAACATAGACAAGCAAGATACTATCAGGTACTAAGTTCATGATAAATTTAAGTTCAATTAATCATATTACTTAAGAACTCCCACTTAGACAGACATCTCTCTAGTCATCTAAGTGATCACGTGATCCAAATCAACTAAACCATAACCGATCATCACGTGAGATGGAGTAGTTTTCAATGGTGAACATCACTATGTTGATCATATCTACTATATGGTTCACGCTCGACCTTTCGGTCTCCGTGTTCCGAGGCCATATCTGCATATGCTAGGCTCGTCAAGTTTAACCTGAGTATTCTGCGTGTGCAAAACTGGCTTGCACCCGTTGTAGATGGACGTAGAGCTTATCACACCCGATCATCACGTGGTGTCTCGGCACAACGAACTTTGGCAACGGTGCATACTCAGGGAGAACACTTCTTGATAATTTTAGTGAGAGATCATCTTAAAATGCTACCGTCAATCAAAGCAAGATAAGATGCATAAAGGATAAACATCACATGCAATCAATATAAGTGATATGATATTGCCATCATCATCTTGTGCTTGTGATCTCCATCTCCGAAGCACCGTCGTGATCACCATCGTCACCGGCGCGACACCTTGATCTCCATTGTAGCATCGTTGTCGTTTACGCCATCTATTGCTTCTACGACTATCGCTACCGCTTAGTGATAAAGTAAAGCAATTACAGGGCGTTTGTATTTCATACAATAAAGCGACAACCATATGGCTCCTGCCAGTTGCCGATAACTTCGGTTACAAAACATGATCATCTCATACAATAAAATATAGCATCACGTCTTGACCATATCACATCACAACATGCCCTGCAAAAACAAGTTAGACGTCCTCTACTTTGTTGTTGCAAATTTTACGTGGCTGCTACGGGCTTAGCAAGAACCGTTCTTACCTACGCATCAAAAACCACAACGATAGTTCGTCAAGTTGGTGATGTTTTAACCTTCGCAAGGACCGGGCGTAGCCACACTCGATTCAGCTAAAGTGAGAGAGACAGACACCCGCCAGCCACCTTTAAGCACGAGTGCTCGTAACGGTGAAACCAGTCTCGCGTAAGCGTACGCGTAATGTCGGTCCGGGCCGCTTCATCTCACAATACCGCCGAACCAAAGTATGACATGCTGGTAAGCAGTATGACTTGTATCGCCCACAACTCACTTGTGTTCTACTCGTGCATATAACATCAACGCATAAAACCTAGGCTCTGATACCACTGTTGGGGAACTTAGTAATTTCAAAAAATTTCCTACGCACACGCAAGATCATGGTGATGGCATAGCAACGAGATGGGAGAGTGTTCGTCCACGTACCCTCGTAGACCGTAAGCGGAAACGTTAGCACAACGCGGTTGATGTAGTCGTACGTCTCCACGATTCGACCGATCCAAGCACCGAACATACGGAGCCTCCGAGTTCAGCACACGTTCAGCTCGATGACGATCTCCGGCCTCCGATCCAGCCGAGCTCCGGAGATGAGTTCCGTCAGCACGACGGCGTGGTGACGATGATGATGTTCTATCGGCGCAGGGCTTCGCCTAAACTCCACGACGATATGACCAAGGTGGAATATGGTGGAAGGGGGCACCGCACACGGCTAAGGAACGATCCGTAGATCAACTTGTGTGTCTATGGGGTGCCCCCTGCCCCCGTATATAAAGGAGCTAGGGGGGAGGAGGCGGCCGGCCTAGAGGGCGCGCCAAGGGGGGAGTCCTACTCCCACTGGGAGTAGGACTCCCCTTTTCCAAGTAGGAGTAGGAGAAGGGGGGAAAGAGGAGGAAGAGGGGAAGGAAAGGGGGGGCGCCGCCCCCCTTCCCTTGTCCTATTCGGACTAGGAGGGGGAGGGGCGCGCGGCCCCCTCCTGGCTCCTTCCCTCTTCTCCCTCTTGGCCCATGTAGGCCCATTAACCCCCCGGGGGGGTTCCAGTAACCTCCCGGTACTCCGGTAAAATGCCGATTTCACCCGGAACCATTCCGATATCCAAATATAGGCTTCCAATATATCAATCTTTGTGTCTCGACCATTCCGAGACTCCTCGTCATGTCCGTGATCACATCCGGGACTCCTAACAAACTTTGGTACATCAAAACTTATAAAATCATAATAAAACTGTCATCGAAACGTTAAGCGTGCGGACCCTGCGGGTTCGAGAACTATGTAGACATGACCTAGAACCATTCTCGGTCAATAACCAATAGCGGGACCTAGATGCCCATATTGGTTCCTACATATTCTACGAAGATCTTTTTCGGTCAAACCGCATAACAACATACTTTGTTCCCTTTGTCATCGGTATGTTACTTGCCCGAGATTTGATCGTCGGTATCCAATACCTAGTTCAATCTCGTTACCGGCAAGTCTCTTTACTCGTTCCGTAATACATCATCTCATAACTAACTCATTAGTTACATGCTTGTAAGGCTTAGGTGATGAGTATTACTGAGAGGGCCCAGAGATACCTCTCCGACAATCGGAGTGACAAAACCTAATCTCGAATTATGCCAACCCAACATGTACCTTCGGAAACACCTGTAGAGCACCTTTATAATCACCCAGTTACGTTGTGACGTTTGGTAGCACACAAAGTGTTCTTTCGGTATACGGGAGTTGCACAATCTCATAGTTGCAGGAACTTTGTATAAGTCATGAAGAAAGCAATAGCAGTATACTAAACGATCAAGTGCTAGGCTAACAGAATGGGTCATGTCAATCACATCATTCTCCTAATGATGTGATCCCACTAATCAAATGACAACACATGTCTATGGTTTGGAAACATAACCATCTTTGATTAATGAGCTAGTCAAGTAGAGGCATACTAGTGACTATTGTTTTGTCTATGTATTCACACATGTATCATGTTTCCGGTTAATACAATTCTAGCATGAATAATAAACATTTATCATGATATGAGGAAATAAATAATAACTTTATTATTGCCTCTAGGGCATATTTCCTTCAATCCTCCCGTTCCACCCCCTTTGTCTCCCCGCGGCCTGTCCGCCCGCCGGTAAGCAGTTGCGGCTCCTTGCGCGGCCCGTCCCCGTCGGCCTCGGCCAGCGCGGCTCCTTGTCGGGCGCGTCCGCGTCTGCGGCCAGCGTAGCTCTCGGCCAGGCTCGCCCCAAGTAGCCAAATGATTGAGAAAGAGCACTTATTGTCAACCTAACCCTATCATCCAAACAACTCTTTGGTTAAAGTTAGTTCAGGGTTAGAATCTAACTCTAACCTCTAACCAAGTTAGAGTATCCAAACAGGGCCAGTGACCCCGAAGAAGGGCTCCTAAAGGTAAAATCGTGGTTGTATGCTACTTGTCAACCCCTTCCCCTTCTCCAACTGTACAACCATGCTCTATTTCCCAGCCCATTTTACAGTGAAATATGGCATCGACTCATAAGTCACTAAGTCTTTTCCTTTCCCACCTTCCCTTTTTGCCCCTCTCCTCCCTTGATGTGGTGTTGTGGCCTTCCCCGAAAGTGGCGGGGCGGTTGGCGCGGCATTGAGGTAATGTGGTGCACATGTGACATCAGCTGGCTGGGCTTGCTGGAGGGGGGGTGCGATCTCAACTTGGCGAGAGGAAGGGGGCTGGTGGGGAGGTGTGGAGGGCCATCAGGACAACACAACAAGGAAGAAGGAGATGCCACATCAACAACTAAAAGTAAGGGTTGTGGGCTTTTCTATGACCTCCCCCCTATAATAGGAGCTTGGATAGAGATTTCATTGGAGTTTTGTTTTTGTTCCACAACCCCATTTCTTTTAACAATACATCGCCATGAATACAATGGTTTAAGGGCCTAAGCATTGCTGCTGTTGACATCGGATTTTGGCAAGGTACAAAAGGCAAGTAAGATGGCCTCAAGTGAAAGATTTTTCAGCATGCAAAGTTTCAGGTCGCCGAGTGGAATAACTTTGATGTTTAATTTATCGCCATTCGACCTTATCTCGGTGGCCGAAGTTGTACTCCGAGTGACAAAATTCAACATTCCGAGTGGTTTTTGGTCGATCATGCCCTCAAGATGACCTCGGATGAAGGAGTATTCTAAAGGAATTGTCTTCGTCTCGTCGAGGCGATCGATTTTGATATATAAATCATCTCAATCGGAGTTCATATGCAAAAGTTAGAGGCAATACACTGCAGGCCGAAGCTGAATGAAAATATGGCGCAAAGTACCAGACGCCCTGTCTGATGGTTCGCGCGAGCAATTCGGCCCTTAAGAAGTCCTTGAATCAGAAAAAATTTCAACACGAGAAAGTTTCGTCTCGTTGAGCCGATCGATTTTCATATATAATTCGTCTCAATCCGAGGTCGTATGAGACTTGGGGAGACAAATCAAGATCAGGCTATGTTTTTGGTCGAGTGAAAACCTTACCATCTGAGTGAAAACTCACCGGTCGAGTGAAAACCTACCGATCGAATAAAAGGTCGATTGAAAACCTACTGATCGAGTAAAAGATTGTCTTCCGACTGAAAATGTGGTCATCGTTTGTCTTCCGAGTGAAAATATAGTCATCCGAGTGGAAAAGTCCAGTCAGACCATCCGAGTGAAAGACTCTAATATCCGAGTGGATGAGCTCAAATCCGAGTGAAACTGAACATATGCCCAAAAGTTTATCAAGATGATTTCGGATGAAGAAGTATTCAATACAGAAGTTGTGCGTATCATCAAGACGGTAAACTTTGGTTTTGGAGTCATTGTCATCAAAGATAGTATATGGCCTGCAAATTCACTACAAGACTCGGATAATTCAGTCTACCGCAAGACTAAGTCCGACTGGAAGGTAAAGATGACCTCGAAAAGTATTCAAGATGGCCTTATTTGAAAAAGTGATCAACATGAGAGTTGTTCGTATCGTCGAGGCGCACAAGTTTGATATTTGGGCCATCTTGATCGGAGGTCATATGGAGGCTCGGCGGCCTGCGCAAGGAGGAAGACAGAAGTTGGGCCAGATTCAGACTGAATCCGAGTTGGAATAGAACTAGGACTCTAGGACGCGAATTGATGTAATTTTTCTTGTAAGGAAAGCCTAGATGAATCCTTTACTTGTACGGGAAGTCCAGCCGCCTCTTATATATGTTGGGGGTGACGGCCGATTGAACAACACACAATCGAACAAATCAATATACTACTTTTTCCTGTCTACTTTTTATCTCTTCACCGTTTTTCTCTCTCGTTCTTCGCTGTTCTTCGTGTTTGAGAGCTGCGAATCCCGAGGCTCTAGGGGCGAGCGAATCGACCTAGGGCAGCCCATAGCTGCCGCAATCCCTGACGGGGTCCCTCCCGGGTGCGTGGGGTTTCGGGTCTGCAAAAGCACCCGCCGACTGTCTTGCGTATCGCGTTGTCGGTCGGGTCTCCTTCGACGTGAGCTGCGGTGCATCACCCCCGGCGTCGAGGGTACACGTGACGTGTTCGTGTGTCAACACACTTTTTGGCGACTCCGCTGGGGATCGAAGATCAATCATCATCATCCACCATGTCCGATCTTCCCAAGCCATCTGAGGTAGACGCCGATAACATCATTAAGCCCAGTCTTGATGAGATATCGGCTGATCATCGCCAAGTCTATGAGGAGTACAAGAAGGCGCGCGAGGAGAAGGACTTGCAGGAGTTCCTTGCAAAGTTCAAGAAGGATCGCCAAGGCAACATCACTCCGATTGAAGAAATCAAGTTTCCTCCTCTTCAAGCCGAGCAGGTTAAACCCTCTGTAAGTACTAACTTTTCTCCTGAGCAGTGGGCTGAGATTGAAAGTCGTATTGCTGATGGTAACAATCTAGTCTATCAAACTTTCATAGAAAATACTAATGCTCAGAAGAATACATCTCCATCGACTAGTGGTAATGATGGTGTAGCTGCTAGTGTGCAAAACCCTAATCTGGCTTTACCTATCTCATCGGCGCCTCCTGTGCCGATGACTTATTATCCTACCCAAACAAATCAGATTGTGGATGCACCCATTAATCCTATTATGAGCATGCCAGGTTCGGTGGTGACGCCGAACCAAACCCTACCTACAGCTACAACCACTCGACCACTACCAAATTATGGGTCGACATACATACCACAATTCCTACCTACAGCTAGTAACCCTACTCCTCCTATGCCACTGCCACAAGCTCCATCGTCCACTATGGACGATGGTCTAGCTAATCTTAGAGAAGAGATGGCTAAGATGCTTCAAGAGAATTTTGGAGTTGAGTTACCTCGGAATCGGATTTACCAAAAGCCGTACCCCGAGTACTTTGATGCCATCCAGTGCCCTCCAGGATATAAAATTCCAGATTTTGTTAAGTTTAATGGAGAGGGCACAAAAACCACATGGGAGCATGTTAGCCAATACTTAGCACAATTGGGTGAGGCAGGCTCACTGAATGAGTTGAAAGTGCGTTTATTTCCTTTGTCATTAACCGGTACCGCATTTTCATGGTTTTCTTCTTTACCACATGGTTCCATTCGAGTTTGGTCGCAGCTAGAGCAGAAATTTCATGATCACTTTTATAGCGGCGACAATGAACTCAAGTTGTCACATCTAACATCGGTTAAACAGAAGCATGATGAATCGGTCTCCGATTACGTCAAAAGATTCAGAGAAACGAAAAACCGGTGTTTTAGTTTGGTGATAACCGAGAGAGACTTGGCAGACCTAGTGCTGAGTGGTTTGAGAACTCACATTAGAGAAAAGCTAGAAGGCTATGAGTTCTTAAATATCAACCAAGTCTTACAAAGGGCTTTGGCTCAGGAAAGCCGAAGCAAAGATCTCAAAGAAGTGCATAGATACAAAACCGATCGTCCAAAGATGAATATGGTGGAATATGACAGTGATCACTCGGACGATGAGGGTGATGTTTTTGCTACTGAATTTGTTTGGCCATCTAAGGCCAAACCCTTTACTTGCAATGATCTGAAACCGATTCATAAGAATCGTGATGAAGAGATGAAGTTTACTTTTAACATTGCTAAGTGTGATAGAATATTTGATGCTTTGCTGCAGGCTAAGATTATTAGAATATCTCATACTTTACCGCCGTTTGAAGAGCTAAAACGGCGTGCTTATTGCAAGTATCATAACTCTTTTTCTCATGCTACTAACGATTGCAATGTTTTTCGACGACAGATACACTCGGCCATTAATGACGGACGATTGAACTTTTCTGAGATGCAAGTTGATAAACAACCTTTCCCAATGAATACCATGGATTTGGAGGGGAAGAAGCTACTCATTCGGCCGGAGGTAGCCGAATCTGCTAATAAAGCTAATGTCATTGTTGGTGAGCCCAGGAAAGACAAGGAGGGTGACAAGGTCTTGGGGAGACAGGTTGTGCTTGATAAGCAACCCGATGGCAAGGAAGTGATCAAAATCACCATCAAGAATCCTACACTTGGGGGGCAACCGCAAGTGCAAGAAAATACTCGTGTTAAATTTGTCAAGCCCAAGAGTCCAGAAGTTGGCAAGTGGAAGAAGAATGAAGTTAAAGTGCAGCGCAAGCGGATCAAGTCAACTTTTGATATGTTGCTATCCAAGTATGCTAACCAGTCGGCCGGTTCTAGTTTCAATCGACCGACTCATTTGAAACGACCAAGGTCACCATCAGTTGATATGTTCAGTCGGTATACAAAACCGAGTGGACCAAAGGCGCAGTTTTCAGAAGAGCAGAGGCAATCTGTGTGGGATCGACTTGATTACTCATATAATGGCCGACTCAACATCGGTGACTATCAGTCGGCTGGTCAAAATATGCGACCGGATGGAAATTATCCAAGTATAAGAATGCACCCAGGTGGAAGCTATCCGAGTGAAAAAATGTGGATGGGTAGATTCCATCCGACTGAGTTCCATCCGAGTGGATACCATCCGAGTGACATCAATCCGAGTGGATTCCATCCAAGTAAAAAGGTGCGCCCGAGTGGAAATTTCATGCATCTGGAAAGTCGAAAAGAATGGCGTGTTAAGTCACCGAGTGTTGCTGCAGTTGAGTCGGGAAAAGGCAAGGAGAAAATGGATGCCGACTCACTTATCTTGGGCACCAAAACATTTGCCATACAGCAGCCTATTGTGCATAGCAATCCGACTGAGCCGATACTTTCTATCGCGCCAAAGCACTCGGCTAATGACCATGAAGCAAGCACCAGCCGAGTAAAAACGAGAGATCCTAAATACACTCAGCCAAAGTGGTGTCCTCCAGGGCTAACAAAGACACAAAAAAGAAAACTACAGAGGTTAAGGAGTCAAGAGATGGCAGAACAAGAGGCCGAGAAGCAAAGAGATAAGTTGTTCAATGACACTCGGCCTATGGTACCTACAAAACAAGTGTGGAGGCCCAAACAAATACAAGATGCAGTGGCTTCTACACCTATCACAGCAGCACCCACACTACCAAAAGAGGACGATGCAATCAGTGCATCGTCTACGTTACCTATTGCTTCCACTTCACTCGGGCAAATTTCAGAATCGGTGGATGCACTCGAGGAGGAGGTTGATATGTTGGACTATGAGTCTACGCCGGTTCATGAAGGTATGGATATCAATATGGTGTATTACTTACCTGCTGAGTTTCGTGCTGTAGATGAGGAAGGGGAAGTGGCTCAGCTGGATTTTGGTCCTAAAAATGCAATATTCAAGAAGCCAAAAGAACCAGTAAAGCATCTGAAACCATTATATCTCAGAGGTCATATCAATGGGTCGCCGCTCACTCGGATGCTTGTTGATGGTGGCGCTGTGGTAAATCTTATGCCCTATTCGGTCTTCAAGAAATTGGGTTTGCCTGATGAAGAATTGATCAAGACCAATATGGTGCTCAACGGATTTGAAGGCAAAGAAAAAACTGAAGCCAAAGGTGTGATGTATGTGGAGCTTACAGTCGGAAGCAAAACTTTGGCTACTACATTCTTTGTCGCTGATGTGCAAGGTAACTACAACGTCATACTAGGCCGTGATTGGGTTCATGCAAACCAGTGCGTGCCGTCCACTATGCACCAGTTTTTGATTCAGTGGGTTGATGACAAAGTGGAAGTCATTCATGCGGATAATTTGGCTTGTATTGCTTTCGCCGATGCATTGTTGGATTGGCAACATCCCAATGCTACTTGCTTAACGGGACGTGACTTATCAGAGTTTGATTTTCTCAGTGCGACCAAAAATGGTTTTGTGCCCGTGTCTTTAAAGCCTACTGAATGCAATCGGCTCCAAGGTATGATATGTTTAAATGGATCCTAATTCCGAGTGGTTACAAAAACGTCTTGCAAAATATCGGTCCAGCGAGAACGATATGTATGAGTCTATTGAGGAGTTGGATGACATGGATAAACTTGGACAAGGTTTTACATCGGCCGATCCGTTAGAAGAGGTAGATATCGGAGACAGATCAGTCAGTCGACCGACATTTATAAACAAATATTTGAAAGCCGATTGTAAAGCTAAATTAATCGAGCTATTGAAAGAATATGTTTGTTGCTTTGCATGGGAATATCATGAGATGCCAGGGTTGAGCCGAGAGCTAGTGGAGCATCGGTTGTCTATAAAGGCCGGTTTTAGACCTTATAAACAGTCGGCCAGAAAGTTTAATCCGAAAACATATGACTGGATCAAGGAAGAGATCGGTCGACTGCTTGAAGCTAAATTCATTCAACCTTGCAGGTATGCCGAGTGGATTTCTAACATTGTCCCAGTGGAGAAGAAGGGATCCGGCAAGTTGAGGGTGTGCATTGACTTCAGAGATGTGAATAGGGCTACACCCAAAGATGAGTATCCCATGCCAATAGCTGATATGCTTATTAATGATGCTTTTGGACATAAGGTTATTAGCTTTCTAGATGGTAATGCCGGATACAATCAAATTTTTATGGCCGAAGAGGACATGTACAAAACAGCTTTCCGATGTCCTGGTTTCCTTGGTTTATTCGAGTGGACAGTGATGACATTCGGATTGAAAAATGCTGGGGCCACATATCAGAGGGCTATGAATTTGATTTTTCATGATTTACTCGGTGTCATACTTGAAGTTTATATTGATGATATTGTTGTCAAATCGGATGCTTTTGAATCTCACTTGGCCGATTTGCGTTTAGCTTTTGAAAGAATGAAAAAGTATGGACTGAAGATGAATCCTTTGAAGTGTGCATTCGGCGTGTCAGCTGGCAAATTTTTGGGTTTCATTATTCATGAAGATGGCATCGAAATCGATCCCAAAAAGATAGAAGCCATACAGAAAGTGGAGGCTCCAACATGCAAGAGAGATATGCAAAAGTTCCTTGGCAAGGTCAATTATTTGAGAAGGTTCATAGCTAATCTATAAGGGAAAGTTGATGCATTTACTCCTATCCTTCGGTTAAAGAATGATGTTGATTTCACTTGGGGGGCAAAACAGCAAGAAGCCTTTGATATAATCAAGAATTATTTGTGCACTCCTCCGGTAATGAAAGCACCCAAACATAGAGAGCCTTTTAAACTCTATATCGCAGCAGAGGAAGGTGTTATTGGTGCTGTTTTGACTCAAGATACCGAAGGAAAAGAGCATGCCATTACATATTTGAGCAGATGTTTATTGGACGCTGAGACAAGGTATACATTTATTGAAAAACTATGTCTATGTTTATATTACGCTTGCACAAAATTGAGACATTACCTAGTGCCGAGTGCTTGTGTAGTAGCTTGTCAAACCGATGTCATTAAGTACATGTTGCATAGGCCAATTCTTAGTGGTAGAATTGGCAAGTGGGCTTATGCTTTGATTGAGTATGATTTGGCTTATGAATCTCTAAAATCCATGAAAGGCCAAATTGTTGCTAATTTCATTGTTGAACATCGGATTAATGACAAGCATGATGTTAATCGGTCTAGAGATGTTACTTGCTATAGGTGTTACACATATTGAGGCTTACGGTGATTCGTTACTAGTGGTGCAGCAAATATCCAGAGTCTTTCAGTGTTTGGACGAATCACTTAATGTTTATCTTGATAAATGTCTAGATATAATTTCTACTTTGGATTGTTTTAGCATTGCACATATATCTAGACATGACAATTGGAAAGCAAATGAGTTGGCACAGCAAGCATCTGGATATCATGTTGATCATGGCATGTTTCATATTTCTCAAAGACCGATGTCCTGTCTTGCCAATATGGGAGAGGCCGAACCTGAACCCACTGATTCGGCCATTAACAAAAAATCTAGTGCAGGTGACAATCCCGACTGGAGGAAGCCCATTGTTGATTACCTGCGCAATCCGAGTGAAGGGGTGGACAGGGCTGTTCGGCGTATGGCTTTCAAGTATACAATGAGAGATGATGGTCTTTATCGCCGAACAGTCGATGATGTTCTTCTAAAGTGTTTGGATGAGGACCAGGCAAGAGTTGCTATGGGAGAAGTACAGGAAGGTATTTGTGGCACTCACCAGTCGGCTCCCAAAATGAAATGGTTATTGCGACGTGCTGGGTTTTATTGGCCGACTATGATTAATGATTGCTTCAGATATTATAAAGGGTGTGAAGCTTGTCAAAAGTTTGGTGATATTCAATTGGCTCCAACTGCTATGTTACATCCTATTATCAAACCGTGGCCTTTCAGAGGTATTTCATTGGACAAATCCACCCGTCTTCCTCAAAAGGCCATCGGTTCGTATTGGTGGCAACTGATTATTTCACTAAATGGTCGGAAGCAGTACCTCTCAAGAACATGACACATACGGAGGTAATTCAATTCATAACCGAACACATTATTCATAGATTCGGTATTCCTCAAACGTTAACTACAGATCAAGGTTCATCTTTTATGTCACACCAAGTCAGAGAGTTTGCCGAATCTTATAATATAAAGTTGCTCAATTCCTCTCCATATTATGCCCAAGCTAATGGACAAGCCGAGTCTAGCAATAAAATTTTAATCAAGCTCATCAAGAAGAAGATTGAGGATAATCCGAGGAGATGGCATGAGTTGTTGTCTGAAGCTTTATGGGCACATAGAATTTCAAGGCATGGTGCTACGAAGGTAACTCCATATGAGCTAGTATATGGTCAAGAGGCCGTTTTACCAGTAGAGGTAAATTTGAATGCTTTAAGAATAGCCAAACAAAATGATTTATCGGCAGTAGACTTTTATAACTTGATGATGGACAATATTGATGAAGTTGCCGATAAACGTTTGGTTGCTTTGGAGTCCATAGAGAGAGACAAGTTGAGGGTTGCAAGAGCTTACAATAAGAAAGTTAAGTTGAAGAATTTTCAAGTTGGTGAACTCGTCTGGAAAGTGATTCTGCCGATTGGTTCAAGAGATAGAAAATTCGGGAAGTGGCCTCCAAGTTGGGAAGGTCCTTTTAGGATTACAAGGGTTGTTCCTGGAAATTCATATTTGGTAGAATCAATACAAGGGGCATTGTTACCCCGAGCTCTCAATGGAAAATATTTGAAGAAGTACCACCCGAGTGTGTGGCAGGAAGCTTGAGTAGGCAGTGGCCGATATACGATTATCGCCCTTAGCACAAACATGGCCGATACATAATTATCGCCCTGAGGAAAATAAATGGCCGATGGAGTGTTGACATCGTCCTTAGAACAAACACCGTGCATATTATTTTTCGGCGTGCAAGCTTTGCCGAAAAATAGGGGGGCATGTGTTGACATCGGATTTTGGCAAGGTACAAAAGGCAAGTAAGATGGCCTCAAGTGAAAGAGTTTTCAGCATGCAAAGTTTCAGGTCGCCGAGTGGAATAACTTTGATGTTTAATTTATCGCCATTCGACCTTATCTCGGTGGCCGAAGTTGTACCCCGAGTGACAAAATTCAACATTCCGAGTGGTTTTTGGCCGATCATGCCCTCAAGACGACCTCGGATGAAGGAGTATTCTAAAGTAATTGTCTTCGTCTCGTCGAGGCGATCGATTTTGATATATAAATCATCTCAATCCGAGTTCATATGCAAAAGTTAGAGGCAATACACTGCAGGCCGAAGCTGAATGAAAATATGGCGCAAAGTACCAGACGCCCTGTCTGATGGCTCGCGCGAGCAATTCGGCCCTTAAGATGTCCTTGAATCGGAAAAATTTCAACACGAGAAAGTTTCGTCTCGTCGAGCCGATCGATTTTCATATATAATTCGTCTCAATCCGAGGTCGTATGAGACTTGGGGAGACAAATCAAGATCAGGCTATGTTTTTGGTCGAGTGAAAAGCTTACCATCCGAGTGAAAACTCACCGGTCGAGTGAAAACCTACCGATCGAATAAAAGGTCGAGTGAAAATCTACTGATCGAGTAAAAGATTGTCTTCCGACTGAAAATGTGGTCATCGTTTGTCTTCCGAGTGAAAATATAGTCATCCGAGTGGAAAAGTCCAGTCAGACCATCCGAGTGAAAGACTCTAATATCCGAGTGGATGAGCTCAAATCCGAGTGAAACTGAACATATGCCCAAAAGTTTATCAAGATGATTTCGGATGAAGAAGTGTTCAATACAGAAGTTGTGCGTATCATCAAGACGGTAAACTTTGGTTTTGGAGTCATTGTCATCAGAGATAGTATATGGCCTGCAAATTCACTACAAGACTCGGATAATTCAGTCTACCGCAAGACTAAGTCCGACTGGAAGGTAAAGATGACCTCGAAAAGTATTCAAGATGGCCTTATTTGAAAAAGTGATCAACATGAGAGTTGTTCGTATCATCGAGGCGCACAAGTTTAATATTTTGGCCATCTTGATCGGAGGTCATATGGAGGCTCGGCGGCCTGCGCAAGGAGGAAGACAGAAGTTGGGCCAGATTCAGACTGAATCCGAGTTGGAATAGAACTAGGACTCTAGGACGCGAATTGATGTAATTTTTCTTGTAAGGAAAGCCTAGATGAATCCTTTACTTGTACGGGAAGTCCAGCCGCCTCTTATATATGTTGGGGGTGACGGCCGATTGAACAACACACAATCGAACAAATCAATATACTACTTTTTCCTGTCTACTTTTTATCTCTTCACCGTTTTTCTCTTTCGTTCTTCGCTGTTCTTCATGTTTGAGAGCTGCGAATCCCGAGGCTCTAGGGGCGAGCGAATTGACCTAGGGCAGCCCATAGCCGCCGCAATCCCTGACGGGGTCCCTCCCGGGTGCATGGGGTTTCGGGTCTGCAAAAGCACCCGCCGACTGTCTTGCGTATCGCGCTGTCGGTCGGGTCTCCTTCGACGTGAGCTGCGGTGCATCACCCCCGGCGTCGAGGGTACACGTGACGTGTTCGTGTGTCAACAGCTGCGTTGATCTCATGAATACAACGTAGACTGTATCCCGAAAGCTGCCCGACTGGCCTTACCCAAATCCCATCACGAGCTCACGCCAACCCGATCATCGAATCCCGTCCGCGCAGCGTCACGACTGATCAGATCGATCCATCATGAGTCATGACAGTGAGTGCTTTCTGCTGCTGGTGCTCGTCTGCTCGATCTACTATCGGTGAAGGCAACGTGTGTGCGTGGGCGTGGCCGCGCTCCTTGTCGACGTCGGCTGCACGTTGTTGCAATGCTTCGTGCTTCCCGCCTCGCCTGGTGCGGGTGAAAGCTACTGCTTGTGGATCGTGTTTCGTGTGAGTGATGGATGGAGATGCCTCAGCGCTCCGCGCAGGTACTACTAGAAAAATGGGATCCACACAAGCTGACCGGGAGGCGCGCGCGCATGAATCCGGCGGCGCCACGGATCGTACTGGTACCTCCCTCGGGTCATTTTTAGTTTGCACATAAATTTTGTGGGAAGCTAAAGTATTTCTACTTTGACCAATTTTATAAAAAAATATCAACATTCACGATGTCAAATCAATACGGAATGTAGTTTCATAGTACATATATTTGATAGTGTAGATGTTGATATTTTTAAATATATATTTGGTCAAATATTATAGAGTTTGACTTGACACAAATCTAATATACGGAGTAAAATAAATTGGAGGGAGTACGTGAGAAGAATGGACAGGGCGGCAAATAGCCTATGAGTTGTGAGACCTGAGTAAACGAGACGAAGGCTATCCTCTTTTGTATTTTTGAACCCGCCATAATTTTTTTTAAACACAATACAGAAGAGTCGGCACATCACAAAAAGTCTATGCGTTCTTGCTTGTGCTAATGTTTTGATCTTTTTTTTGCTATTGCTTAGTCAATTTTTTTAGCGTTGGATTTTCTCTATGTAAGCAGTGAGTACTTAATTTTTTGCTGGGAACTTAAAATGGAATTCATTTTTAATTACTTCACTTAAATCATAAGAATTATTAAAATTACCCTATTTTAAGCTTGTTTTGCACTGTATGGAAGCACGCAAGTTTTGTGTAATTCATTGATATATTCTAATTGCCACGTATGAGAAAAGAATTTTTTTTGCATGGTATAAGAAAAGAGTTTGACAATAAATCTTTGTGATTTTACCATGGTAGGCATAATTGTATAAATCTTTGTGATTTTACCATAGTATAAATTTATTTCCAACTTTCTTGCCGTTCTTTCTATGATTAAACCACTCGCATAAGTCATTCTTCTTTGGAATTTTTTTGGTGTTTTTGTTCAAAATCTCAATTTGTACTAAACCTAAGTGCTATTTCATTTTAAAATTTGTTTCTGCCCTTTTTGATTATTTTTTCATTTTCTTTCTTCTTCAAGGTAATACCTTTGCCTTTAATTATCTCCTCCTCAGATTAAATGTTGTTTAATTTTCATTTTTTTTGTTCCAGGTAACACCTCTTTCTAGACTCTATCTTTCTTAGATTGAAATTTATATTTTAAATAATATTTAGTTTTATTTTAGTTACTATTTTATATGTTTTTATTAGTGGTAAAAAAGATGACTACCACTAGAAAAATCATCTAAAGTTATCGCTTGTGCTAATGTTTCGACCTGTTTTTGTTGTTGTTCCTTACTCGCCTGAATGTTGGATTTTCTCTGTATAAGAGGTGAGTACTTAATTTGTGTTAGGGACTTAAAATTGAATTCATTTTTATTTAATCCACTTAACTCATAATTATTACTAAATTGTACAATTAGGCTTGTATTGCACAATATGGAAGAGTGCAAGTTTTGTGTAATTTATGTACAATTCAGTGATATATTCTAATTGTCACAAATAAGAAAAGAGTTTAAGAATATGGTAGGCATAATTGTATGATTTAAATTTTATTTGAAGGTTTCTTGTCTTTTTGGAATAAATCACTCCCGTAAGTCATTCTTTCCTGAAAATAATTGTGTTCGTTTGTGATTTTGCTCATGATCTCAAGTTGCACTAAAAGCATCTCCTTATTTGAGTTGTTTTTGGTCTTTAGAATAATACAAATGCCCTTAATTCATTCTTCTTCTAATAAATGTTGTTGTATTTTAGTTTCATTTTTGACTTTGTTTCAGATAAAACCATTTTTATGATTCTATATTTGTTAGGTTGAAATTTACATTTTAAATAATATTTAGTATATTATTATAGTTAATATTTTTATAAGTATTTGTTTACGGGTAAAAAAGTTGATTGGCACGAGAATGAATGTCTAATTTTCTCACCTGTGCTAATGTTTCATCTTGTTTTCTTGTTGTTGCTTATTCAATATTTTACCACTGTATTTTCTTTGTGTAAACGGTGATTGTTTGTTGTAATAATGAGACTACTTAATAAGTTTTAGGGGCTTAAAATGGAATTCATTTTTATTAATCCATTTAAATCATAATATTATTAAATTACACTATATTACACCTGATTTGCATGATACGGAAGAGTGTACGCTTTGTGTAAACTATATGCAATTTATCAAAAAAAAAATTGGATTTAAACCACTCCCAATCCATTCTTCTTTATTAGAAATAAATGTGTTTATGATTTAAATTTTACTAAAAGCTATGTGCATTTTCTTTGCGAGGTTAAAAGACGAGTTATACGGAGTTCTATGTTATGGTGTACGAGCTATGAAGTTGCGTGCATTTGATTCTCTATGCCTCATGACAGCTACAAGGGCAGAACAAATATGATACTACCTCCATCCGGAATTAGTTGTCGCTGAAATGAATTTATCTGGACATATTTTAATGCTACATACATACTTTTGAGCATTAAGTGATTCCAGACGAAGGGAGTAATATACATGCTGCCACATGCTATGGTTATGTACTGGGCTTGTAGCATGACCCGAAATACCGCATCATCTATATGGATTTATGGTGTGGCAATGCTGGCAATAAAAAGGGCAAATCACGAGGCTTTCGATCGGCTAAGCAAGGTACAAATTCGTCCCCGGACAACACTTCTCCTTTGTCCATTTGATGGTAATCCAAGAGTATAGAAACAAATGACTAATGCAAACATATTTTTTTCATGCACCTGTGGATGAGTGCTCCCAAAAAACTATCATATCATTTGGTGTGCCATTCCGTTACATCATCGGCTGGATTGAGCAGCAGTTATTACATGTTGCAACAATGTCCTATGATGATTGGTCGTTCGGTGAGATGCTATAACCATGTAAATGATTTCGTTGGGAGGATGGAGCCTAATCAGAGCAATGGCAATATTTGCTCAACCCTTCTTTTCTTTGTCTTCGCTATGGTTTTTTTTGTTGTTGTTCGTGTTTCCTTTTCCGTTTTCCTTCATTTTGTCTATTTATTCATATTTGTGAACATTTTTAAATATTGGAACAAATTTCAAATTTCTGTTTTTTTCAATTTTGGATTATTTTATAAATTCATGACCATTTTTAAACTCATTGACATCTCTAAATTGAGAAATATTTTCAGATTTGTGAATATATATTTCTAAGTTACTGAACACCTTCTTAATTTGGGACGTACATACCCGATATAATAATAATATTGTTTCATACTCCCTCCGTTCCCAAATAATTGTCTTTCTAGCCATCTCAAATGGACTACAACATACGGATGTATGTAGACATGCTTTAGAGTGTAGATTCACTCATTTTGCTCCGTATGTAGTCACTTGTTGAAATCTCTAGAAAGACAATTATTTAGGAACGGAGGGAGTAGAAATGAAAGAACCGACTTGAAACCAGGCAGCCTTGACGAGAGGTTTTGTGCTTTGCTACTGTTGCTGGCAGGCGTGGTAGCTGAGAGAGGGAGCATATGAAAATTCGCCGAAACCACGTCATGGGCAGCCCATGTGCAAGCGAGCTCTGCGTTTAGTCCCCTATTCCGCGCATAGGGCGTCGCTTGTCGTGAATACTATATCTCGCATATAGAGAGCATAACATCCATTGCGCTGAAGCATTTTCTTCTCCCGTCTTAAACTATGTTGGCTCATTTTGTTTTTCGATCCATGGCTACATTCATGTTCAGTAGCTTTGTTTATTTTTCTTCTTCTTTTTTTGGCCTTTATGGTTTCCATTAGTATTTATCTTTTGATTTCATTTGTTTCTTCCTGGTTTTCTTTTTTTAAAAAATCATTGGTTTACTCGTCTCTCACGGTTTTCCCTGGTTATTCCTTTTTTACATTTCTGTGATTTTATGGTTCCTTTTTCTTTTTCGGTTTTCTTCTGGTTTTTCCTCCTTTCTATCTTTTTTGTTTTTCATTTTTATGATTCTTTACGGTTTTCTTTGGTTTTCTGTTTTTCTAGTTTTTTTTCAAAGATTTCCTCTGTTTCTTCATGGTTTTCATTGTTTTTTATTTTCTTAGTTGTTTCTTGGTTTTCACTATTCTTTTTTGTTTTTCTCACTTTCTTTGTTTTTTGGTTTTCTTTGTTTGTTTCTTCCGCTTTTGGTTTAATTTGATTTTCTTCATTTTTTCTTTAAGACAATGTCTACTTTTTCATACACATTCGAACATTTTTCGTGTTCACCAGGAATATTTTTATACATGTTTCATATTTTTTCAAATTTATTATTAACATTTTAAACAAATTATACAAATGTAAGGAACATGTTAAATAATTTCTGCATACAAAATATACATTTTTGGTATATATAATATTTTTTTAATACATGTTTAACATTCTTGAAATAGATGATTAACATATTTCCATACATGATCAACATTTTCGAAATGTATGTTTTTATGATTAATTTTTATATACGTTCCACATTTTTCTTATACATCAATGATATTTTTTATACATGCTAAACTTGTTTTGAAATAGATAATTAACATATATATATATATATATATATATATATATATATATATATATATAAAATATGATAGTGTTACTATTTATTTCTTTCTGTTGATGACTATATTTTTTCATACACATTGTTTATTTTGGTATATATAAGGAACATTTTTTCTATACACGTTTAATTTTTTTAAATATATGATTATCATTTATTTGATATACGATCTTTCTTAAAAAAACTTATTCTTAATTATTTTATGTATGTTCTACATGTTTTGTATACATCAAGGACATTTGTTTTATACATGATTAACATTTTCTTCATAGACATTTTATGTTTTGTGTATATATTTATTATACACACTATGAACATTTTGCCTTGATTTTTTTGTAGGGATCAAATGCTTGATTAACATATTTTGAAAACATGATCAACTTTTTTCACACACATTGTATACATGAGAAACATTTTTCTCTATATAGTTTTAATATTTTTGAAATGCTTCGTTAATTTTTTCTAAATATTTTATGTAAATGTTTTTGTAATATATAGAATATTTGGAAGTACAATCAGAAATATAAAAAGAAAGCGAAAGATGAAAAGAAAGTTAAATAGAAAAACAAGGCAGTGGCGTCCAGCGTGCTGGTCCAGTGCATTTAGGGAGGCACCTGAAGCTACTCGACGCTCTGTCTCGCTTCAAGGTAGATATAGTGTCGTTTGTTCAGCGAACACGCACCATTAACACCCCAGAGATTTTCTGCCGGTGAATTAAATCATTTTTTTCTCATGGTTTACTATGACCCAACGGTTCATCAATTCTTCTACTCCCTCTGATCTAACTTTGTACTAGACTAGCGTCAATTAACTTGGATTGATGCGAGTACTAGTTTCCGACCCAGATTAAAACATATGTTCGTAAACTTAAATAATATTACATAATTAGGAAATATTATAGAATTTATAAAAATGTTCCTGAATATTATTTGAAAATAAAGAATTTAGAAAAATGTTTCTGAGTAAAGAATGTTTACCAATCTAAAATATGTTCACGAATCAAAAAGGACTTTAATAAATGTTCCAACTTTTAAAAAATGTCCATGAATTTAAAAAAATGATTCATGGTTTCGTCGAATTGTTCCTAAATTTTAAAATAGTTCAAAAATCTAAAAAAGTGATCTTGAAAAATATTGATTTTAGAAAAATGTTCATGAATTATTAAAAATGGACGTGAATTTGAAAATAAAAAGCTGTTTTTCCCGGCTCTAATCAAATTTGTCCCATTTCAAATTGCAAGATTTACGTGCATTAGCAATGGTTCTGTATTTTCATTTGACATCTGTTGTTTAAGCTAATCAAACCCACCCCCCGCTGGTTCACAAATATGGAACCGGATCCTCTAACATTGAGAAGGGAAGTTAGAGAAGATACAATATCCTAACTTTTCTTCTTTCTATTCATACGATTAAGGCTAAAATGACTCAAACTAATTTATAAATTGATGATCTACTATGTACATTTATTAGTAATTACATATAAATAAGATGATGGTGAAATAAAATTAATTTTAAATTATTTATATCTACAGTAAATACCACCAATAAACAACCTGCTAACTACCAACTAACAGTCTCTAATTTTCCTTCTACATTTTACACTACGATAGCACTATAGCATCCTGACTTTCCTTCTTAATTTTAGACGATCCGCTTCCCACAGATATAAGATGTTTATTTTCATCACTCATTCCAGTCCGTATGTAGCCATATTGAAATATCAAAACATCTTACACTTATGAATTTGATGAGAGCATAAACTTTTTTGTGAGGAAACTTTCGATTGATTCATCATGTCATGGTAGTAGAAAGAACACAAAAATAAGAAAAAATACATCCATTTTCATAGACCACCTAGTGACAACTACAAGCACTAGAGCGAGCCGAAGGCGTGCCGTCGTTATCGCCCCTCCCTCACTGCAGTCGGGCCAAGCTTATTGTAGCATACAGTCAGGAGTCATCGTGCTAAGAGCCACAAGACCAGTGCACCAGAAAAACACCCGTCGCCAATGAAGAGAAGTATAGATCAAAAGATTCCAGTCTGTAGACACGCGGACAAAGACTGGATCTAAGAAAACACACCAACAACCAGCACCAATAGAATCCCGCAAGATTTGCCGGAAACACATCTCCACACGTGCTCCGGTAATTGTAGAAGCATTACCAAATGGGGGCTAGGCGGGTGAAACCTTATTTCATCTTCAAGAAAACGACACCGCTTCATCCTCTTGAGTAGGACACAAACCCTAAACGAACTCGTAGAAACACCTAAAACGAAGCACGATCTCTCCCATCGGAAAGGGCCAAAGTCCACCTCACCTCCATAGCCCTTGAGCCATCGGATACCGGGATACGAGGCAGTCAGACGGGCGATGTTGGTGCGTGCGGAAGGCTTAGGAATCCTAAAACATTTTTCTTGGAGAGGAGACCATGATTGCCGGTCTCGATTGTGTTATCAACGGAGGTAGTACTACATATTTGAGTACTAGACCACATGAACACATTTATTGGTGGTTGATTCATCACATTGCAAGGTGCATGCCACTGCTGGCATATGCATATTTCGTCTCACGAAAAATATAAAATGCTTACGTACCCTTTGTACTATCTTATGTTCGAAGCACATTTACCAAGGCCTGAAATAAATTCAGAAAAATATGAGCACCGGTGTCAAGTTTAGGATTTGAATCTTGTTGGACGGGGGATACAACGGTTCTTCTAACTATCAAATCACAAATTGGCTCGTTGGGGCCACCAAACGGCCGAAAACCCATCGCGGTGCCAGGCATTCATTCATCACGAACATGCGTTTTACAATATGGCTGTTTTAATTCTCACATATTTATTTTGAGTAATAAACTTTTGCTTGGATGGTTTTTCGTTTTGATATTTTTTTCATTGCTAATACCAGGTAGAATATTGAACAAATAATCCGCCTAGAAGGCCTGCTAGTGACATTTTCGTGCGGGTTCAATAGGAGTGTTATTCCATAATAGCAGGGTTATAATCCAGAAGCAAGATTTCCTTTATACGTACGGGACCTCGATGCAACCACACAACCATGGTGCATTCAGTTCGAGACTATACGTAACTAGGTGTCATGCTATGAATGGAAAGGAAATCTGACCGGTGATGAATCACAAATCTGCTGAGTGACAAATTACTGTTTTTTAGAAAAATTTCAATCTATTCATTTTCAATCATAGCAGTACAACAAAAAATAAAAATAATAAAAAATACATTTAGATCCTTAGACCACCTAGTGATGACTACAAGCACTGAAGTGATCCGAAGGCGCGCCACCGTCACCACCCCTCCCTTGCCAGAGCTGAGCAAAACATGTTGTAGTAGACAGTCAAGAAATCGTCGTGCTAAGGCCTCATAGGATCTGCACACAAGAGTAGTGTAGATCCTGAAGACATAGAAACATAGACGAACGACGTCTGGATTCGACCAGATCCACCAAAGACAGATCCACTAAAGACACACCTTCACACGCCCACCGATGATGATAGACGCATCATCGGGACTGAGGCTAGATGGGGAGAACCTTATTTCATCTTTAGGGAACTATCGTCGTCTTGGCTTCCCGAGCAGAATACAAACCCTAAAGCTATCGGAGACAAGACAAACCGGCGCAATTAGGTAATAAAACCACCCACTAGAAAGTCCGTTAGACAAAATGCCAAATAAAATCGAGAGATTAGCAAGCACAAAAAGGGAAGTTGATTTTTTTTGATAAAAGCCAAAAAAAATTCCATTTGATTGAAAAATACACTAGTAAATTTGAACTTGAAACATACGTAGAAATGTCCAAAACCGAACAAAATTATGTAGGTGAGGTAATAATCGTGTCGTACATTGTTACTATTATTTCGGGATCGTTCCTGTTCTAGTTAAATTGCCCCTTAGAGCATCTATAGCCGGACGCCTCAAACTATCTCTCATACAATGTGCCCTGTCAGTGATCGAACACGAGAGAAGGAAAATAATGATCCAATCGAACCCGTCATACCATCCTTATATGTTCGGCCTGTCCGCGAACCCTCATACCCATCTCGAATGTAGGGAGGATATGAGGGCTCGCGGAAGCGCCCGGGCATGCCCGCTCAGTCCGTCACGTAGGACGTGGCCCCACCCTGAACCATATTTTTCTCCTTTTCTATTCATTCTTTTCATTCTCTCTTTTTATCTCCATCAATCATGTGCAAGTGACCGGACATATGAGGAAGAAAATAAAGAGTGTGGCTGCGCGGACGGACAAATAACGGACACGCTCGGTCACTGATCGGGCGAGTCCGCAGACATTTTAGGGGTCATATTTGCTAAGTCCAGCTGTAGATGCTCTTAAGGTAGTAGCTGTCGTTGCAAACATTTATTCCGATATGGAGAGGTAGTTGGCTGTTTTTTTTACTAAATAAAGGTAGATAGAAACTCGTGGCTTTACCTGGCCGGCATGCACTCCGTCCCCACGGTCGGCCATACCAGGAAGGATCAAGCAAGATGAGCAGCAAGCGGCTGTGCCTGTGCGTCGCCGTTTCCTCGCTCCTCCTCCTCCCGCTCGCGGGCCTGGTCTCCGCGGCGGCCGGGCGATACGACTCCATCTTCAGCTTCGGCGGCTCCTCCTCCGACACCGGCAACAACCTCATCGTCTTTCCCCCCAGCGACCGCGTCAACTACGTGCTGCGCCCTCCCTATGGCTCCACCTTCTTCGGCCGCCCCACCGGCCGCTGCTCCGACGGCCGCCTGGTCATCGATTTCATCGGTACGCTAACGCTACCTACCACTACGTTGTAGAGTACGTACCACTCACTCCATATCTGCTCCCGGCCGTTGTTACTTCCAAATCAGCCTTTTTATTAGTTGTTCTTTGCTTGGGGTCGGATTAATTAGCGCAACACCTGGGCTTGCCGTTCGTCCCGCCGTCGCTGGCGCACAACGAAAGCTTCCGCCAAGGCGCCAACTTCGCCGTCAGCGGCTCCACCGCTCTCGACGCCGCTTTCTTCCACCGCCTGCTTCCCCGCACCAGGAAACCTCTCAACACCAGCCTTGGCGTGCAGCTGCGGTGGTTCGAGTCTCTCAAGCCTTCGCTCTGCGGCACAACCCAAGGTCTCCGTGGTCCAACTCTAATTCTTAAGTCATACTCGTATATACTACTTCATCTGTAAACTAATACAATATAAAAGTAGTGATCTAAACGTTTTTATATTAGTTTACGGAGGGAGTACTTATTAGTATCTGCCTACGCCAAAGGCATATATTCAGCGTGCATTTCAGCCAGTAAACTGCACACACTGCAGAGCGACAAGGCAACAGATTTATTTAATTTCTAATCTACGTACGCAGAGTGCGAAACGTTCTTCAGCAGATCACTCTTCGTCGTGGGGGAATTCGGGACCAACGATTACGGCATCTTCGTCGAGAACAGCGTGGAAGAGATGACGCTGATGCCGCTAGTTCCAGATGTCGTCGGTGCCATCTCCATGGCCGTCGAGGTAACCGACCTCAATTGCCTCGTCAACGTTGCAGGTTATTATCTTTATCCAGCTGCGCGCGTTGGTTAGCACTTGAAAGTTGAAACAGAGGCTCGTCAAGCATGGGGCGAAGAGTTTAGTGGTGCCTGGGGTGATCCCGTTGGGATGCGTCCCCAAGATCCTCACCGGCGACTATTGCCTCCAAGAGTACAACAAGCTAGCGACGCACCACAACTTGCTGCTGCAGGAGGCCCTGGACACGCTCCGGGTCAGGCACCCCGGCACCGCCATCGTCTATGCCGACCTGTTCGGCCCCGTCATGGACATGATGGAGTCGCCTGCCAAGTTTGGTCAGTCAGCTCAGCACCACATATTCTGTACGTAGCCCGTTCGCATGGTGTGTGCCGGTGAGGATTGTATTGATGCTTGCGGCTTTGCAGGTCTTGAAGAGGACGCTCTTCTTACCCCGTGTTGTGGAGGGCCCGACACGCTTCTCTGTGGTGAAGACGGTGGAAACCTATGCGAGAACCCGTCGGCTCGCCTTTTCTGGGACGGCGCCCACCCCACGGAGGCAGCTTACCACCACATGGCTCACCTCTTGCTGCGCAGCATAGACGACACCACTGTAAGGGCCAGTTATACCAGTTTGTAATCAAGGTGGTACTACCTCCGTCCTGGTCAATAAATCAGGATGGAGGTAGTAGAAGATAAATCCAGAATCATGGAGAGCAGGACCTGATGGAGAGCTATGTGGATTGCAGAGTCTCGTATGTCTGACCCGTTCAAGGAATTTCTGATCATGAAGAATCGGGCAAAGGCTGATGTAATCGTGCATGTTATTCGATTTCGTACTGCATGCGTCCAATAACATACTCCTTCCGTCCCATAATATAGGCAGTTCTGCTAGAACTCATCTAAATGAGATATAATTTGGTCTCATTCACTTTTTATAGCCATTGGACGTGATGCTATAAGATGCGTGTGTGCCGACGTGGGTTGTATCTGTTCTTGTTTTCAAAGTGAATGAGACCAAATTATATCTCATCTACATGAGTTCTAGGTACTCTAATATAGAAACATTTTTTAACACTTAACGCTTATATTACAGGATGAAGGGAGTATATCTTAAAAAGTAAGTTCATTCAAGACCTCCAATCGGGAGGCTTTCCAAGTAAATTTATATTGGGTCATCGCTTTGCTCCATACTTCCTCCTCTAGGATCTTCCTCAATAGTGTGCTTGGGCCTGTCAAGCATTGTAGGGACCTCTGATAGTGTCCTACATAGGGGGTGCTAACCACGTCAGTCCCCGAGCATGGGTTGGGCCGAAGACCCCCAAACTACCAACTAGTGGGCCGCACTTTTGGAAATATGCCTCAGAGGCAACAATATTGTATTATTTATTTTCACATTTATAATCAAGAGTTTATGTTCTATGCTATAATTGTTATGATTCTGGAATATGCGATTCAGCGAAAAACTCATTAGCACGTGTAAATGATAAACGGTAAAATCCGATTCCTAGTCTCGCCTTTGGGACTAGCTCAAGTGTTGTATGTTGATCATGTTTTCCGGATCTTGAGATATTGTTAAGTGTAACGATAGTTCTAAACAACATTGAGAGCATGATGTTAGAAGAACAATCATATTGAATTGACCTAACTTGTTTGTTATACTTTGAAATGCAATCTTCACAAGTCAATCGATATAACACAGAGAGTTAACGTATGATTTAGTTTTTTAGACCATGAGAGCATCGTAGTCACTTCTTACCGGACGATGGACTTTGGGGTTGCTCAAATGTCATTTGTAACACAGTGATCATAACGACAACATTCGGGTTGATCAGAAAGTATGACAAGGGGCTAGATAGCTCAAGAGTGTGATTTGCTCCTCCGACGATGGAGAGATATTCTTAGGGTCCTCTCGGTGTGATGACATCTATCATCGACTGGCCAGACACAGGTGACTAAGTCACACGGATGCCGGAACATGTCAACGAGAAAAAAGAACGAAACCGTTAACGAGGAGACCGGTATAGTGAGCATGAGAATGACTCAAGAGAATGTCGATATATCTCACCTTGGGTTTTGTGAACAATCGTGAAGCAAAGGGAATATCACATGATAAGCAAAGGTTCACTCAAAATATCATTCGGGTATTCATAGGGATCAATATGGATGTCCATGGTTCCAGTATTGGTCATTGAACAAAAGGGAGTTTTGTTCATGTGTATGTTTTACCGAACCTACAAGGTCATAAGCTTAAGGGAGTCACGATTTGTTGAGTGTCAATGGAGTAAGAGTTATGAGAAAATATTCAAGAATAGTTTCACAAAAATTAGAAATAGTATCGAGAGAAACTGGAAGCGTTTCAGAGTTACCGGAAGAGTTTCAGGGTTTACTGGGTGATATATAGGTGGAAAATGTTTCCGGAGATGCTAAATTAGTAATAAAAGATTCTAATATATATATATATATATATATATATATATATATATATATATATATATATATATTAGTAGGCTTTTAGAATTAATTTACTATAATTGGGCCAAATAAAATATATAAAAGGCCAAGTGGTGGAGAGTTATTGGGCCCTAGGGCCCAATAACAAAGTGGGGCACCCCCTACCTTGTATGACAAGCTAGAAGGGTATTGTCTCAAAAAAGCTAGAAGGGTGCAAAATTGGAGTGGGGGAGGGACTCCTCCTCCCCTTAGGTCGGTGCACCAAGGAGGGAGTCCTTCCCTTCTTGTGTGGTGTCCCTCCCGTCTCCTACACAAATCTATACTAGAGGATTATGCCCGTGAGACACAAGTTTTGGAGCCTCCTCTCATTCTCTAGTTTTCGTTCTAATTTAGAGTTTATCTAAATTAGAGATAGACCTAGTTATCTATAATCCTCGTAATAGAGAAGCCTTGTGCGGTTTTCTTCTTCTCCCTCTAATTCTTTGCCAATGATTAGATCTGGACGACGAAGCGCTACCGACTCGTGAACACTGTACACTTGCAATTCGTAGAGAGGCCGTGCTTTCTGTCTTCGGTTCGAAGGATTGTTTGTGAACGGTTCAAGGGACTTCATTAACGATCTACACCAACTCTGCTTCCTATGCAACTCAAAGTTAGTACGATATGATCTAAACTTCTAGTGCATATTGATAGTGTTCGTGGACCGTATACGTAGGACAATTTTTTTGTTTCTATTATGTTTCTCAAAAGTGGCATCATGAGCGGTTCCATGAGTAGATGCAGGTTTCGATCTAGATCACATGTTATGGTGAGGGTATTGTACAAAGTTTTTAGTAATTAATATGATCTATTGCTAAAAGGAATTAAGAACTAGGTGAGTTCTAGAGCTTAAGAAAATCGTGTGAGTAGCAGATAAGATCTTTTACATGATGTTCTTGTTTTCTTCCCTTGAATGTTGCTTTGTTTCAATTCATTGGCGGCATGATACATTTCTACAAAGTTTTGACAATCGATTGACTCTGACCGTCAGCGATCTGCTAGCAGTTCTTTCGTCTACATCATAGTCAAGAATAGTGAACCGCCGCAAACATGAGAGGCCATGCAGATTTTGATCTACATGGGGGTCACCTGTGTTGACGAAGTTTAGTGTGGGGCTAGAGAATTTTAATTAAGTCTCTTCCCCCACACACCCCAAAGTTAATCTAGCAATAAGAATAATCATACTTGATGGTGGCTGTAGTAGCTAGTATTCTTCAAAACCCTAGAAGCCAGGTAAATTTAAATTTGGCTAAACCGATTAGAGGACATTTAACTTGGTTTTGTAGGTTGCATGTGATGTGGTATAACCTTGGTCATAATAATGAGTTTATGTATGAGATGATTATATGTTATAATGCTTAAGTGACCTGCGCATCACAATACAACACGATGGCTGGAGCCACATGATTGTCTCTTTAATGACCTGCGAGTCAAAATTTAATGTAATAGAGTAGCTATAGAGATGGCCATGTGATTACAGACGGTAGTGACAAGCTTGCAATGGAGGACCCCAGTGCAAAGAGGCTGTACAAGACGACTGAGAAGAAAAGTTCAAGAAACTGTTTCCACGACAATGATTTTCTAAATTGCTGCCATGGCATCGTTTTAAGGTTGCCACGACAAGCGGTTTTGACATAAATCTATTTTTGTTAAAACTGCTGCCACAATAGTGAATTTCGAAATTGCTGCCATAGTAGCATCTTTAGGTTGCCATGACAAGCATTTTTTTTACTGAAATCTATTTTTTAAACTGCTGCCACGACACCGTTTTTCTGCTGCCACGATAACGCTTTTTGCTGAAATTTTGCAAAGACGAAGAGGACTGCACCGGCGCCCATGGCTATACCATATCATGCTATTATGAATTCTGAGTTGTTTATCCCTTTTTTGTACCTTTTTGATTGCGCACTAGTCATTATTATTAGGGTGATCTCTCGCATAAAAATATGAAGTTTTTAGGGCTCTTCCTAGTGTCAAAGATATTGGTTTAAGTGGGAGCACAATTATGTATTAATTAAGTTTAATCACTAGTGCAATTAATTTTGAACATTGTCTATGTGTAGTTTGCATTATAGCTATAGAATAATGGCTCACGGTTCCACCTTTCCTGTTGAAATTGGGTAGTTGTTTTTATTATTTGGTTGAATCTTTACGATTGGTAAAGATAATGAGAGGATCGTCCTCTAGAGTGTCAAGAAGGTTTTTTTTTCCTATTTCATGCTTACAATACTCTCCCACAGATGCCGTGGATGATGAGACTCACATACTTTGATCCAAATCCTATCACAGTCTGCTTGCTTCCAAGAAACTCGAACTTCATAATGTTTGGGATAGTCATGTTATATTCTTGGAACTGAAGATTGTTTTCAGAAACAAACAAAGGCTAACAGATATGTAATATCTAATGAAGTGTTTGCTTGCAAGTTCTAGTGATGTTTTCAACTATGTTTACGACTGAAAGGCATAGGATCCGCAAGAATGCAAGTCATGAGTTGATGGTGAGAACTTAAAGAGAAAAAAAATCCAAATGATGTAAGGAGACTTACATGCCTAGGGAAGTTTAGGGCGCACGCCACTCTTAAAGTTGGATCCTTCTTCTATGAGTAGGAGAAATATTGGAAGTAAAACTATGAGTAGTAAATGGCAGAAATAAAGAAGACTGAAATGTTTAGCTCAGGTATGAATGTCATACAAGTTATAAGATGTAGAGAAAGTTGGTCAAGTAAGTGTATTTCTTGGGAAATGTGATTAAATTGTTGATCAATAATTCGTCGGGATTGTGGTTAAAAACTTGGTCACAAGGATACCGGTTCGATTGCATTCTTTTGCAATTCGATACAAGAACTACTACGGCCTAAAATGACTAGCAGACAATGAGGTTAACATACGTGTTAGAAACTTTGTAAAAGTTATGATCCTTTTCATCAGCATATTACCTCTGTATTATTGTCATAATCCATTTGAAAGTTTTGTACACTCTAGCCCATTGCATATAAGTTGCAAAGAGGTTGTTCATGAGAGAACAATTGTTGTTCGATGCTATGAACAAAAGGCCATAATCCTATTATGAATAGGGTGCATGTTATGAATATTGATGATAAAATTGAAAATTTATAACACCGATGCTAAATGTCGCAAGACAAAGAATTCCACATATGTGTGGCACTGCATATAGTCACACTGGAGAAACCCGCATGGAGAAATGGATTTTGAAGTCATCTGATTATGAATCATCTGACACTTGCAACTTTTATCCAAATAGGGAAGTAAACTAAAATACCATTTATAGGCCATAAAGAATGAGCAACAAAATAATTGGAAACATGCATATTGATGTGTGTAGTCGAATAAGTGTTGTTGCAAGCAATTGATTTATCTATCTTCAAGGGTGTATTAATTAGGTATTCATATTTATTTAATAAGACGTAAATCTAGATTCTTTGAAATGTTTCAAAATATTTTTAGAATGAAGTAAAAAATTATTGTAACAAGAAGATTATGTTTGTACAATTAGATTATAGAAAGGAATATTTGAGTTACATTTTAGTAGATGTAATCAAACTATGTATGACATGGCGAGATCAAAGATTGCATTAATCAATTTGCCATTGTAGTTTTAATGTGATGCTTTAGACAATGCAACTTTTTCACTGAGAAAGAGCACCATCAAATCTGTTGAAAAGACAAGATATGTTATGATATGCCAAACCATTTGGTGTTTTCTTAATGTTTCGGAATATGAGACATATGGAAAAATGTTTATGATTTACCTCCCAAGTCAGATTAGTGCTATTTTGTTGGTATCCCAAGTGGTTGGGTATTCCTCTATCATTACACCTAGGCAAAGTATTTTCCACAAAGAGCGGTTAAATTTTGAGAAAATGTTTTCTGCAAAATAGTGAGCGGGAGGACAGTGCAATTCAATGAGATTATAGATTCTTCGTCATCAAGTCAAAGAAAAGAAACACTAGAAGTGGTTCTAGAATTCCCTAGCGCGACTGGTACGGAAGCCTCTACCCGAGATATAGAGACTTCGGTCAAACTTGTAATAGATTATAGTAGGTATTATGTGGGAACAATCATGAATCTTGTCTTGACAGTACCAAAGTGAATGATTCATTTTATTATACAAACCCATCTCATGAGTTCTGTTAAGTTTTGTGTGGCCTAAGTTTTCTAGTTTTAGGTGAGATGACAACGGAAAGACAATAAGGAGCGGTAAGAGCCTAAGCTTGGGGATTTCCAAGGAACCACAAGGTAATATTCAAGGATGACTCAAGCGTCCAAGATTGGGGATGCCCTGGAAGGCATCCCCTCTTTCGTCTTGAATCTATCAGTAACTTCACTTGGAGCTATATTCTTATTCGTCACATGATATGAGTTTTGCTTGGAGCGTCCTTTATTTTCAGTTTGCTTGTTTCCGCAATCATTGGTTCCTGATCACACCTTCTATGAGAGACACATATTCATCTCAAATTTATAGAATACTCATTGATCTTCAATTATATCTTTTGAGTTGAGGTAATTGCTCATGTTCTTCATATATTTGTTTGAGCAAGGCGAAATATATTTGATGGAAATTGTTTGCACTATCTTGCTTCACTTATACCCTTTTGAGAGTTAAATATGAAGTGTTAATTTGCATGAGTTATATGTTTAGTCCATGAATAATAGGTATATAAAAGTGGTATGATAAAAACTTGCATGTAGATCACTGAATATGTTGGTTTGATTCCTTGGAATAATTTTGCGATGTTGAGATGGTAACATGAGGATGTACTAGTGGATGATCTTGGTTTAGTAGGAATATTGGTGTTAAGGTTTGTGATTTACAATTAATGAAAGTGTCACTTTTGGCATAGCTAGGAAGTTAGAGCATGATTTATCTTTGATTGATATCCTTTGTGTTGTTCGGATTGGGCACGCGTGATGGTTAAATCCTCCCAACCTCTCCCTAGGGGCATGCAAGTTGACTTTGCTTGGAGGTCTAATAAGCTTTCGCAGTAAGTATTTCAGTTCCTTATGACTAATGTTAGTTTTTGGACTATAAGCACTTCCACATATCCATATTTTGCTAGCATCTTCCGACCGTGTATTGTCCGTTCTCATCTTGAGACTAGGTGCAAACTTCGCCGGAGCATCCAGATCCCGTGAAATGATATGCTCTTTCACACATAAGCCTTATTGTATCCTTCCTCAAAACAACCACCATACCTACCTATTATAGCATTTCCATAGCCATTCCGAGATATATTTCCATGCACTTCCACCATTACTATTCACATGACTTGAGCATTCATTGTCATATTGCTTTGTATGATTATAGAGCTGACATGATATTTTATGGGAAAGACATCGTTCACCATTGTTATACATGTTACACTAGATCATTGCACATCCTGGTACACTGACATAGACATTCATATGTAGTCATAATATTCAGTTTTTCGAGTTGCAAGTGAATAAAAGTTTGATGATCATCATTATTAGAGTGTTGCCTTAGTGAGGAAATGAATTGGAGGAGACTTATGATTACTCAAAAAAGTGGGGATGAGATCCATGAGGGCAATAAAAAAAAGAGAGCAAAAGATAGAGGGGGTGCAATACTTGAAGGAAATATGCCCTAGAGGCAATAATAAAGTTGTTATTTTATATTTCCTTATTTCATGATAAATTTTTATTATTCATGCTAGAATTGTATTAACCGGAAACTTGATACATGTGTGGATACATAGACAAAATACCGTGTCCCTAGTAAGCCCTACTAGACTAGCTCATGGATCAAAGATGGTTAATTTTCCTAACCATAGACATGTGTTGTCATTTGATGAACGGGATCACATCATTAGGAGAATGATGTGATGGACAAGACCCATTCGTTAGCTTAACATTATGATCGTTCAGTTTTATTGCCATTGCTTTCTTCATATCAAATACATGTTCCTTCGACTATGAGATTATGCAACTCTCGGATACCATAGGAATACCTTGTGTGCTAGTCACAACATAACTGGGTGATTATAAAGATGCTCAACAGGTATCTCCGAAGGTGTTTGTTGGATTGGCATAGATCAAGATTAGGATTTGTCACTCCGAGTATCAGAGAGGTATCTCTGGGCCTTCTCGGTAATACACATCATAAGAATCCTTGCAAGCAAAGTGACTAATGAGTTAGTAGCAGGATGATGTATTAAGAAACGAGTAAAGAGACTTTCTGGTAACGAGATTGAACTAGGTATGAAGATACCAATGATTGAATCTCGGGTAAGTAACATACCGATGACAAAGGGAATAACGTATGTTGTCATAACGGTTCGACCAATAAAGATCTTCATAGAATATGTGGGAGCCAATATGAGCATCCAGGTTTCGCTATTGGTTATTGACCGGAGAGGTGTCTTGGTCATGTCTACATAGTTCTCGAACCCGTAGGGTCCGCACGCTTAATGTTCGATGACGATATTGTATTATATGAGTTATGTGATTTGGTGACCGAATGTTGTTCAGAGTCCCAGATGAGATCACGGACATGATGAGGCATCTCGAAATTGTTGAGAGGTAAAGATTGATATGTAGGACGATAGTATTCGAACACCGGAAGTGTTCCGGAGGGTACCGGGTACATATCGAAGTACCAGAGGGGTTACCGGAACCCCCGGGGAGAAGATATGGGCCATATGGGCCATGAGAGGGGAGCGCACCAGCCCACAAGGGGTGGAGCGCCCTCCCTATGGAAGGAGGCCGAATAGCTGAAGGAGAAAAGGGGGTTCGGCGCCCCTTCCTTCTCTCTCCCCCTTCCCTTTTCTTCTCCGACAATTATGGAAGGGGGGAGGCCGAATTGGGGAAGACCCCAAATAGGAGTCGGCCTACTTGGGGCGCCCCTGGTTGCCTCCCCTCCCCTCTCACCTATATATATATGTGGGAAGGGGGCACCTAGAAGACACACCATCAAGTGTTAGCCGTGTGCGGCGCCCCTCCTCCACGGTTTACACCCTCGATCATATTCTCGCGGTGCTTAGGCGAAGCCCTGTGCGGACCACTTCACCATCACCGTCACCATGCCTTCATGCTGACAGAACTCATCTACTTCCTCTACACTTGCTGGATCAAGAGGGCGAGGGACGTCATCGAGCTGAACGTGTGCAGAACTCGGAGCTAGAAGAAGTTCAACTACATCAACCGTGTTGTCAAAAGCTTCCGCTTACGGTCTACGAGGGTACGTAGACATACTCCCCCCTCTGGTTTCTATGCATCTCCTAGATAGATCTTTCATGAGCGTAGGAATTTTTTTCAAATTGCATGCTACGTTCCCCAACACTAGTATCAGAGCCAGCTCTATGCGCAGATGATATGCACGAGTAGAACACAAAGAGTTGTGGGCGGTGATCGTCATACTGCTTACCACCAATGTATTATTTTGATTCGGCAGTATTGTTGGATGAAGCGGCCCGGACCAACCTTACATGACCACGTTAATGAGACCAGTTTCACCGACAGACATGCAACTAGTTTTGCATAAAGGTGGCTGGCGGGTGTCTATTTCTCCTATTTTAGTTGAATCGAATTTGACTGCGGTCAGTCCTTGTTGAAGGTTAAAACAACAAACTTGATAAATCACCGTTGTGGTTTTGTGCCATAGGTAAGAACAGTTCTTGCTAAAAGCCCATAGCATCCACGTAAAAACTTGCATCAACAAAGTAGAGGATGATGTCGCTTGGAGCTACGTCGGTATTTCCCCAAAGAGGAAGGGATGATGCAGCACAGCAGCGGTAGGTATTTCCCTCAGATACGAAACCAAGGTTATCGAACTAGTAGGAGAACCAAGCAACACAACGTAAACAACCCCTGCACACAAATAACAACACCTCGCAACCCGACGTGTTAAAGGGGTTGTCAATCCCTTTCGGGGTACGGCGCCTCAAGATAGGCCAAGGACGTGAGGTAAATTTGTAGATAGGATAGATAGATCACGGAACAAATAAATTTTAGCAAGGTATTTTTGTATTTTTGGTTTAATACATCTTAAAATAAATGCAATAGAAAATAGACCGCAAAGGAAAATACGACGAAAAGAGACTCGGGGTCCGTAGGTTTCACTAGTGGCTTCTCTCGAGAAAAATAGCAAACGGTGGGAAAACAATTACTGTTGGGCAATTGATAGAACTTCAAATAATCATGGAGATGTCTAGGCAATGATCATTATACAGGCATCACGTCCAAGATTAGTAGACCGACTCCTGCCTGCATCTACTACTATTACTCCACACATCGACCGCTATCCAACATGCATCTAGTGTATTAAGTTCGTGAGAAAACAGAGTAATGCATTAAGAACGATGACATGATGTAGACAAGATCCGTTTATCTATTGCGGCAGATATAGATCCCATATTTTTATCCTTAGTAGCACAATACATACGTGTCGGTTCCCTTTCTGTCACTGGGATCAAGCACCGTAAGCTCGAAATCACTATCGGGCACCTCTTCCCATTGCAAGATAAATAGATCAAGTTGGCCAAAAAAAACCCAAATATCGGAGAGGAAATACGAGGCTATAAGCAATCATGCATACAAGAGATCAAAGAAGACTAAAATAACTTTCATGGATAAAAACATAAATCTGATCATAAACTCAAAGTTCATCGGATCCCAACAAACACACCGCCAAAAGACTTATACATCATATGGATCTCCAAGAGACCATTGTATTGATAATCAAGAGAGGGAGAGGAAGCCATCTAGCTACTAACTACGGACCCGTAAAAGAAAAACTCACGCATCATAGGGGAGGCACCAATGGAAGTGGTGAATCCCTCCGTGATAGTGTCTAGATTGGATCTGGTGGTTCTGGACTCTGCGGCGACTGGATGAATATTTTGTCGACTCCCCTAGGGTTTCTGGAATATTGGGGTATTTATAGAGCAAAGAGGCGGTCTAGGGGGCACCCGAGGTGGGCACAACCCACCAGGGCGCGCCTGGGCCTCCTGGCGTGCCCTGGTGGGTTGTTCCCTCCTCGGTACTCCCCCCAGGTGCAACTAGGGCCCAACTTCTTCCTTTTGGTCCATAATTGATTTCTCGCGATGTAAAAAACATGCAGAAAACAGCAACTCGCACTTGGCACTATGTCAATAGGTTAGTACCAAAAAATGATATAAATGACTATAAAATGATTGTAAAACATCCAAGAATGATAATTTAAAAGCATGGAACAATAAAAAATTATAGATACGTTGGAGACGTATCAGCATCCCCAAGCTTAATTCCTACTTGTTCTCGAGTAGGTAAATGATAAAAACAGAATTTTTGATGCAGAATGCTGCCTAAAATGTTCATTGATACATCTCCAACGTATCTACTTTTCCAAACACTTTTTCCCTTGTTTTGGACTCTAACTTGCATGATTTGAATGAAACTAACCCGGACTGACGCTGTTTTCAGTAGAACTGCCATGGTGTTGTTTATTGTGCAGAAAACAAAAGTTCTCGGAATGACCTGAAAATCCACAGAGATAACTTTTGGAAAATATAAAAAATACCGGCAAAAGAATCAAGGCCAGGGGGCCCACACCCTGTCCACGAGGGTGCGGGGCGCGCCCCCTCCCCCTGGGCGCACCCCCCTGTCTCGTGGCCCCCCTGATGCTCCACCGACCTCAACTCCAACTCTATATATTCCGTTTCACGGAGAAAAAAATCAAAGAGAAAGTTTCATCTCGTTTTACGATACGGAGCCGCTGCCAAGCCCTAATCTCTCTCGGGAGGGCTGATCTGGAGTCCGTTCGGGGCTCCGGAGAGTGGGATTCGTTGTTGTCGTCATCATCATCAACCAACCTCCATCACCAATTTCATGATGCTCACCGCCGTGTGTGAGTAATTCCATCGTAGGCTTGCTGGACGGTGATGGGTTGTGAGGGAGTCCTGGATTAGGGGGTGTCCGGATAGCCGAACTATCACCGTTGGCCGGACTCCTGGACTATGAAGATACAAGATTGAAGACTTCGTCCCGTGTCCGGATGGGACTTTCCTTGGCGTGGAAGGCTAGCTTGGCGATACGGATATGTAGATCTCCTACCATTGTAACCGACTCTGTGTAACCCTAACCCTCTTCGGTGCCTATATAAACCGGAGGGTTTTAGTCCGTAGGACGAACAACAATCATACCATAGGCTAGCTTCTAGGGTTTAGCCTCTTTGATCTCGTGGTAGATCTACTCTTGTACTACCCATATCATCAATATCAATCAAGCAGGAGTAGGGTTTTACCTCCATCGAGAGGGCCCGAACCTGGGTAAAAACATCGTGTCCCTTGTCTCCTGTTACCATCTGCCTAGACGCACAGTTCGGGACCCCCTACCCGAGATCCGCCGGTTTTGACACCGACATTGGTGCTCTCATTGAGAGTTCCTCTGTGCCATCGCCATCAGGAAGGATGCCTCATCCCGTCTTTAAAGACGACACTGTTGCTAAAGGAGCTTTGGCTATCAGCCAAACTCTCCGGCTAGGCGGTTTCCTTATGACCGCCTGTCCGGCCACCGCGTCGACGATGACTTCTCGGGTCATCGAAAGCAATCTTCACATTAGCTCGGAACTCACCGAGCAGTTAGATCCGATGGAGCTCTCTTCTTTAAATGAGCTCTTGGATCAGATTGCCGTCCTGGGAGTCGCTACAGACTACGACCAGATTGGGCCTAAACTCAATCTGAGAGAGATCAACTCTCCCCAGGTTACCCACCATGTTGCCATGGTTGAGGAACAATACGGCGACCCTTCCTCTATTTTAAGGGCTAGCTATGTCCGGATCCCCGATCCCTCCATGCCGGATTCCCGCGGAGGGGAGGATGTCACTCAAGCCCTGAACCTAAAGTCAGGCAGCGGGCTAGATTCATTGGATAACATCCAAGAACCCAAGCTTCCAAGTTTGGAAACTTCTTGGCCCCTGAGTCTTAGATTGGACGGGATTCCGAATTTAATTCCACCCGCCCACCCAAACATAAGCGATCTATCCCAAATCCGGCAAGAGCCCTCAGAAACAGTACACCATTACTAGGCCAGATTCCTCCTGGTCATGAACATGATAAAGGATTGTCGTGAGGAGGACGCAATTTCATTCTTTTGCAATAATTGCACGAACAAGGGAATCCTCAATGCCATAAGTCGTCGTGAAACTACACGCTTCACTGACTTGGCGTCCATAGTACGAAAGTACTATGCGATGGAAAGCGCCTGGAAAACCGAAATCAATTTTTGGGACATTCTGGCCCTGAATACAACCCCAGTCCAAAATAAAAGGGTGCATCATCGCCAGGCACCTGGGTTAAAGATCAAAAAGCAAAAACCCTCTATAGGGCATGGAACCATACTAGAGGGATGGCTCAATGGACCCTGCAAAATTCATAGTACAGAGGGCGCCACTCCAATTCATAGCCTTAGAGCATGTTGGATACTACGGTAGGTGTCCAAAACCGGCGAAGAGCTTCTAACTCCAGAGCACCAGCCCAAGGATACCAGTACGGTATTAACAGTCTTCGAGACTTTCGCATCAAATAATATGCGGAAGCGAACACTCCGCAACCTTGCCGAAGTCTACCAAGTAGCAACAATAAACCCATGGAGTGACACGGCTATTACCTTTTATGCCAGTGAAGAACCTAAATTCCGAACAGCCCGAGCACCGGCCGCATTGGTCCTCAGTCCAATAGTGGACGGCTTTCGCCTTACCAAGGTACTCATGGACGGTGGCAGCGGATTGAACCTCATCTACAAGGAAACACTCCGGGCCGAAAATAAGACAGCCGAACTGGCCCTTGAGGACTATCCGAAGCCCTAGCAGCCGAGGAACTCACTGCGCTGCACTCCATGGTGAATAGGTAAGATGTGATACTCGATAAGAGATCCAAGTCCACCTCCTTTAAACCAGCGGACGAAATAGTCAAATTCCAAGTCCATCCAACAGACCCTACAAAAACGGCCTCCATCGGGGCACAATTAAACCCTGATGTAGATGCCGCACTACGAGAATTCCTACGCGAAAATTGGTACATTTTTGCCTGGCACCCTTTAGACATGCCAGGAATTCCACGCCGGCTGGCCGAGCACAGCCTAAACATCCTAAAAAGATTCAAGCCAGTCAAGCAGGCTCTTCGGCGTTTCTCCGAACCCAAGAGACAGGCCATGGGAGAGGAGCTAGCCAAATTATTGGAGGCCAGATTCATCAGAGATATAAAACATCCGGACTGGCTAGCAAACCTGGTGATGGTACCAAAGAAGGATAAATCCTGGCGCCTATGTGTCGATTTTAAGAACCTCAACAAGGCTTGCCCAAAGGATCCCTTCCCACTCCCCCGCATCGATCAAATTATCGACGCTACCGCAGGACACGACTCATTGTGTTTCCTCGAAGCATACTCAGGCTACCACCAAATTAAGATGGCAGAGCCCGACCCGGCCACAACGGCATTCATCACCCCATACGGCCCATTCTGCTTCAACACAATGCCCTTTGGGCTCAAAAACGCCGGCGCAACATATCAGTGCATGATTCAGACATGTCTGGCAAACCAGATCGGCAAAACAGTGGAGGCATATATGGACGATGTGGTCGTCAAAACCAAGCATGTCGAAACTCTAGTAGACGATCTGAGGCTCACGTTCGACAATCTCCGAACATATGACATTAAGCTTAACCCGGAAAAGTGCGTTTTCGGCATACCAGCTGGAAAGCTCTTGGGCTTCATTGTATCCGGTAGAGGAATTGAAGCAAACCCAGCCAAGATTCGAGCTCTGTCACAATTGGATATCCCAAAGGACCTCAAACAAATACAAAAATTGATGGGATGCGTGGTGGCTCTGAGCCGCTTTATCCCCCGTTTAGGAGAAAAGGCATTACCTCTTTATCGCCTCCTCCGACGCACCGAACACTTTGAGTGGACGGATGCCGCCACGGCCGGACTCGAAGAAATAAAAGCCATATTGGCAACAAACCCGGTCCTGGACACGCCCAACATGGGCGAACCAATGCTATTATATATCACGGCAACTCACCAAGTTGTGAGCGCAGTGCTCATTGTCGAACGAGAAGCGAACGGACACAAGTTTCCCCTTCAAAAACTAGTTTACTATGTGTCCACTGTCCTAACTCCATGCAAGTCACGGTACCCGCATTATCAAAAGATAGCGTACGCGGTGTTCATGGCATCCCGGAAGCTGCAACACTACTTTCAAGAGTGTTCGATAACAGTAGCCTCCGAAGTACCTCTTAACGACATTATAAACAACCGCGACGCGACGGGCCGGATTGCCAAATGGGCCATTGAGCTCCTCCCATTCGACATAACCTATAAGCCACGGAGAGCTATTAAGTCGCAAGTTTTGGCCGACTTCGTCGCCAAATGGACTGAAGCCGAACTCCCTAAAGAGTACGACACATATTCTAACTGGATAATGCACTTCGACGGCTCCAAAATGTTGGCTGGTCTGGGGGCTGGCGTCGTTTTGACGTCCCCAACTGGAGATACAGTTCAATACGTACTCCAGATAATGTATACGGACTCCAACAATGCAGCAGAATACGAGGCCCTTCTACACGGCCTCCGGATGGCAGTCTCCATGGGCATTCAACGCCTAGAGGTGCGCGGGGATTCGAACCTCGTGATATCCCAAATAAATGGAGAATTCGATGCCAAGGATCCGAAAATGGCAGCTTATCGTAACGCCGTTCTAAAAATGTCACCTCGGTTTGAAGGGCTCGAATTTCACCATATAGCCCAGGATAACAACCAGGCAGCAGATGTATTGGCGCGCATTGGCGCAAAGCGCGATGCCGTCCCTGCCAACATCTTCCTAGAGAGGCTGTTCAAGCCATCCGTAGTATGGGAGGGGGAATCCGGAAATAACAACCCGGACCCAACCGCACTGCCCGACACCGAACATTCTGACACAATTGGTGGTTCTGCCAACGAAGTAACATCTTCAGCCCACGTAATAATGGCAGTCATTGCCCCGTGGACGGAACTATTCCTAGCCTACCTAACCAGGCAAGAACTTCCCGAGGACCAAAACGAGGCCCGCTGCATAGTGCGGCGATCTAAAGCCTATAAGGTCCATGAGGGAGAGCTTTACAAGAAAAGCACAACCGGAGTCCTTCAAAGGTGTATCTCCGAAGAGGAAGGGCGGAATCTTCTGGCTGAAATTCATGCCGGACTCGATGGGCACCACGCCGCAGCCCGGGCTTTCCGCATAGGATTTTATTGGCCAACGGCCTGGGCAGATGCTCAGGACTTAGTCCAACGATGTGTCGGTTTTCAACTCTTTGCTAATCAAAGCCACATGCCACCCACCGCCCTCAAAACTATACCCATAACCTAGCCCTTCGCGGTCTGGGGGCTTGACATGGTTGGACCCCTTAAAGGAGGAACCCACAAGCAAAAATACCTACTGGTCATGGTGGATAAATTCACCAAATGGATAGAGGCCAAACCTGTTAAGACGGCCGAATCCAGACCGGTGATAGACTTCATATCAGGGGTCGTACACCGTTATGGTGTCCCCCATAGCATCATCACTGATAACGGCACGAACTTTACGGCTGATGAGGTCAAACTCTGGTGCAAAAACATGGGCATCAAGCTCGACTATGCTTCAGTCTATCACCCTCAAACTAACGGTCAAGTAGAGCGAGCAAATGGTCTAATCATGAGCGGCATCAAACCCAGACTAGTGCGGTCCCTCAAGGAATCTAACACACACTGGGTAGAGGAGCTCGACTCCGTACTCTGGGGGCTCCGGACCACTCCGAATCGCACCACCGGATTTACACCATTCTTTATGGTATACGGCGCAAAGGCAGTTCTGACCTGCGACATAATTCATGACTCACCTCGCGTGCGCATGTAAAAAGAAAGAGAAGACGAGCTTGATCGGCAGGACAGTTTGGACACATTGGAGGAGGAGCGTGACGTGGCAAAAGCCCGTTCCGCATTCTATCAACAACAAGCTCGAAAATATCAAAGCAGAGAAGTACAGGCCAAAACTTACAACGTTGGCGAGTTAGTTCTACGCCTGCTGGACAAGAAAAAGGACAAACTCAAGCCCAATGGGAAGGTCCCTTTATCATCGACCAAGTCCTGACTGGAGGAGCGTACCGTCTGCGGGATGCATCGGATAACCGACTCGAGCCGAACCCATGGAACGCAGCCCGTCTCCGAAGATTCTACGCCTAGCGCCGGATTCTGAGTTCGTCTCCTTCCTCCGTCTATATTTTACATATTAGCTGTCTTCTGTTTCTCTCCTTCTCCCTCCTTTTCTATTACAGCCTTTGAAAGCTTGTTTGCGCATTGTTCGCACACACTTGACGCGCTATCCGCGCTCATTATACCTGGGGGCTTCTTTAACAGAAGCTTATTTATACGGGCTTTATGCCCAACACATGTGTCACACTTCCGCATGTACCTTTTATTCACCATTATATGCATCGATATGACTTAAGTTTTGGCCAAGCTGGGTTGCCTGGCTCCTGTGCTTGTCCCTACGTTCCCGATTGTTCGGCTAGGTGGTAAAGAGAGCACCTATGAGATTGTTACTGCCGGGTCAGCCGGATGTGTACCTCAGACTGGGTGAAGCCGAAAGCTAGCGTTCTTAAGGGAATATTCGATCGGTGAACAAAACGACGATTTAATACCTATTTTATGCCCCCATACGTTTTTCTGCTTTTTTCGCAGTCTGGACATGCACTTTAGGGCATGCCTCCCAGGGAAAGGAACCCCTAACGGAACTATTCTCCCTGGAAGATGTTTCTTACTAACCATGTAATATAACATAACTAGTTGGGCACTTGTCTGATAAAGCACTAATGACCCCTACGCCTGGTCTCCACACATGCCCTGGTTCTTATATAACTGCGAGGATATTCGGACACACTCCGGACTATTGGGTCCCGAGGTTGAAGCGAAAAGGTCCGCTATGACAAACGATCTACAATCTGGCTAGAAGGCATTTTTCATGTCATCTTAAATTACATAGTCAATTCGACTGATTGTATTCCTCTTCGATGCCATCTAATAGGCTGTCTAGTTTACAGTCCTGCTGGGAATACTTTGCGGCCAACTCTACTTGGCCGTACACTAAGCTCATAGGGATCTCCTTCCCATCAGGCCCCACAGGTCCGTCCTTGGCCATGTGGTTTGGGTCAGCCTTCGTGTACCGCGTCTTCACCATGGCCCAGGCCTCCCTGGCGCCTTGACGGCAGGACAGTATCTTCCATAATCAGAAGCACCGCCGCGCTCCCTGAAGCTTCTCCGCAAGCTCTCCAAGGCCTTCGGGCAGGGAGACGGATGGCCACAAGGCCTGGGCGACGTCTTTCATCACCTGCCGAACTCGTTCGTGCAGTTGCAAGAGCTCGAGAAGAAGGTCACCCGTAGAACCGGGCATTTCCTCTGCAGGACGGCCTATGAGCATACCTACAGACATAACTCTGTTAGTCGACTTCTTCGCCGAACTCTTTTTCAAAGTTCATTCAAGCACTTACTAAAAATGCCGCGTCGAAGCCGCCGATTCTCCTTGACGGAGTCCGAAAGCTGGGCACGAACATCCTTTAGTTCCTCACCCAGCTGGGTGTTGGCATCTTAGAGATTATTCTTCTCTTGCCTCACCCTTGTAAGCACGTTCTCGCCGGCCTTTAATTGGCGCATGAGCTGTTGCTTGTCCGGATCTATCCCGACGCCATCTGCAATATTATTGTCAGACTTATACACACGCCGCACTTCACAATTTACTTATCTTTTGAAGCATATATTACCAGAGGGGGTCTCTTTGGCTTCCCCCGCTGCGGCTAGTGCGGCCTCAAGTTGGGCTTTGCACTCCTCCAGCTCTTGGGACAGTTGGGTATTCTTTTCTGTAAGATCCTGCATAATAAATGATCCTTAAATCAGTTATTCTAACTATTTCAAGTCTCGGGGGCTACTGGCATATATAACTGTCAGATTTTCTCACCCGTATGTCTTTTACATACTACTCCGTGGCTCTGGCTAGACCATTTTGAGCGGCACGGAGGTGCGCATCTCCCGAATTAAAGGCATCCAATGCCTCTGGGGAGAAACATGCGTCGCAAAGAACTGTTCGGCGACGCCTGTGATTCATGGCACTCTCCACCTCAGAATTGGTGGCAGATAACCTGTCGGCATCCTCTGTCGGAGGAGCATCCGACGCATGCCTCGTGTTCGCCTCCGCTTTTGGACCTGGCTTTGGAGCCTGGCGAGCGGAGGATTGATTGGCATCCTCTCCGGATACATTCCGGCGGGCGCTCTTCTTCCTGAAAAAGCACGAGCGTTAGTATGTCTCCCGGGAATAAAGCCCGGGAGTAAGGTGACACGCCATACCGTTGCACCGGAGTTTCGATCCGGACCGCACTTCTTTTCAGCCTGCTGGGCCGTACTGCCCCTTGTTGGCTAGCCGCCACAGGCTCGGCCTTCCGCCTCAAGGGCGCCCCCTGCGAAACGCCATCGGTATATGGTGATCAAAAATAAGCACAGATGGGTCATTTTTAAAGTCTTGGGACTTTGATCTCAATTACCTGCGAGGCAAGAAGTATTCCGGGGTAATCGGCCGTAATGGCGACCAAGGCATTATCGATGCTCAGTTGGTGGAATACCCCGTCGATCAGCTCCACCGATATGTCCGGATCCTCTTGGGAGGTCGGATCGAGGAACCGTTCCAGATCCTCGGGTTGTGGAGGCGGGCTGTTTATATCTTTACGGCCCGGCGCAGTTCCTGCGCCGAAATCACAAAATGAGATACTTGACTATGGGAGTACGGATCGGATAGGCAAAATAAATGTCCGCTTACCCAGCTTGGAGGATTGTTCATAGAAAATCCGCTCTGGGGATTGACACGGAGGAATTACTCCTATTCTCCCTTGTACAATGCGGACAAGATCTTCATCAGATCGGCGACCGATCCCGGTCCCTTACGGCTGCAGCGGGTGGCATCATCCTCCCCGTTGAAATCCCACATGGGGTGGCCTCTATACTGGAGCGGCTGCACCCCCCGCATGATGCATATGGCCATGACCCCGATCATGGTCAGTCCGGAATGAGCTAACAACCTTATCCGGCTCATCAGGTAAATGATGTCCCTGTCGATTTCCCTCTGAGGGCTCCGTGGACGCCAGCTTAGGCGTTTCTTCAAAGGAGCGTCATTAAATTCAGGGGGGCATCTTCTATATAAAACCATGCCGAAGGCCAGTCTTCGGACGCCTTCTTCGGGGTTCCGGATAGATATCGGTCCCGGCAATGGGCCATAGTTCGGCTCCGCCCACTTGATATATCGACCCCTCTTGAGAACGGGGCACAAGGCAGATTCGTATCTAGATCCTCATCTCTTTTATAGGCAGCTCATTTGCGCAGCTAGGGGGATAATGTAAAAATACCCTGACTTTTCACATTCGTTTGACACGTGGAAGATAGCCATTATTGGGCGTAGAAGCCGAGGAGCGCAATATTTACAAGAAGCCGGACGCTATTCAACAGGTACACAGGATTGGGAGAAGAACCCGCCTTGCAATGCCGAAGACTATCTACGCACCGGACTCATCGCCATTGAAGCCTGGTTCGGGGCTACTGAGGGAGTCCTGGATTAGGGGGTGTCCGGATAGCCGAACTATCACCGTTGGCCGGACTCCTGCACTATGAAGATACAAGATTGAAGACTTCGTCCCATGTCTGGATGGGACTTTCCTTGGCGTGGAAGGCAAGCTTGGCGATATGTAGATCTCCTACCATTGTAACCGACTCTGTGTAACCCTAACCCTCTTCTGTGCCTATATAAACCGGAGGGTTTTAGTCTGTAGGACAAACAACAATCATACCATAGGCTAGCTTCTAGGGTTTAGCCTCTTTGATCTCGTGGTAGATCTACTCTTGTACTACCCATATCATCAATATCAATCAAGCAGGAGTAGGGTTTTACCTCCATCGAGAGGGCCGAAACCTGGGTAAAAACATCGTGTCCCTTGTCTCATGTTACCATCCGCCTGGACGCACAGTTCGGGACCCCCTACCCGAGATCCGCTAGTTTTGACACCGACAGGTTGGATGAGATTTACCATGTAATCAAGTTAGTTTTGTTAGGGTTTGATCCCTAGTATCCACTATGTTCTGAGATTGATGTTGCTATGACTTTGCTATGCTTAATGCTTGTCACTAGGGCCCGAGTGCCATGATTTCAGATCTGAACCTATTATGTTTTCATGAATATATGTGAGTTCTTGATCCTATCTTGCAAGTCTATAGTCACCTATTATGTGTTATGATCCGACAACCCCGAAGTGACAATAATCGGGATACTTCTCGGTGATGACCGTAGTTTGAGGAGTTCATGTATTCACTAAGTGCTAATGCTTTGCTCCGGTTCTCTATTAAAAGGAGGCCTTAATATCCCTTAGTTTCCATTAGGACCCCGCTGGCACGGGAGGGTAGGACAAAAGATGTCATGCAAGTTCTTTTCCATAAGCACGTATAACTATATTCGGAATACATGCCTACATTATATTGATGAACTGGAGCTAGTTCTGTGTCACCCTATGTTATAGCTATCACATGTGGAATCGCATCCGACATAATTATCCATCACTGATGCAATGCCTACGAGCTTTTCAAATATTGTGCTTCGCTTATTTACTTTTTCGTTGCTACTGTTACAACTACTACAGAACTGCTATCTTTACTTTTGCCATTGTTACCATTACTATCATACTACTTTGCTACTAAGTACTTTGTTGCAGATACTAAGTTATCCAGGTGTGGTTGAATTGACAACTCAACTGCTAATACTTGAGAATATTCTTTGGCTCCCCTTGTGTCGAATCAATAAATTTGGGTTGAATACTCTACCCTTGAAAACTGTTGCGATTCCCTATACTTGTGGGTTATCAAGACTATTTTCTGGCGCCGTTGCCGGGGAGCATAGCTCTATTCTTTGAGTCACTTGGGAGTTATATCTGCTAATCACTCTGAGGAACTTGAAAGACGAAAGAACAAAGATTTTTCCCTCTACCACGAGGGGAGGTAAGGAACTGCCATCTAGCTCTGCACTAGATTCTCCTTCTGTTTTGAGTAAGCTTGCGACACCTAAACCTACTACTGCTATGAATTTTGATATGTCGCATGTTATTGATGATGCCACTTCTGCTATGCATGATACTTATGATGAGACTACTTCTATGCTTGATACTACTTGCCATTAGGTGAATTTCTTGATGAACAACTTGCTAGGGTTAGAGAGTATGAAATTATGGAAGATGAAATTATTGATGATAGTGATGATGAAGGTTCTCCCCCTAAATATGAATTGCCTGTTGTTACTGAGGGTTATGTTATGGATGAAGAAACTACTCGAGATCTTTTTGCTTGTAATGATAGATCTGATCTTAAGAAATTACTAGCTAAACTTAAACAGAAAACTCTAAATGCTAGCATGAAATATGACCCTGCTTTTGCTACTTCACCCATCTTTGTTACTGATAAGGATTATGAATTCTCTGTTGATCCTGACATAATTACTTTGGTTGAATCTGATCCTTTTTATGGCAATGAATCTGAAACTGTTGTGGCACATCTTACCAAGTTGAATGATATAGCCACCCTGTTTACTAATGATGAGAAGTCTTGCTATTATTATATCCTTAAGATATTTCCACTCTCATTAAAGGGTGATGCTAAAACTTGGTTTAATTCTCTTGATCCTGGTTGTGTGCGTAGTCCCCAGGATATGATTTATTACTACTCTGCTAAGTATTTCCCTGCTCATAAGAAACAAGCTGCCTTGCGGGAAATATATAATTTTGTGCAAATCAAAGAATAGAGTCTCCCACAAGCTTGGGGGAGGCTTCTCCGATTACTTAATGCTTTGCCTGATCATCCTCTTAAGAAAAATGAAATACTTGATATCTTTTATAATGGACTAACCGATGCTTCCAAGGACCACTTGGATAGTTGTGCTGGTTGTGTTTTCAGGGAAAGAACAGTTGACCAAGCTGAATTGTTATTGAATAATATGTTGACTAATGAAAATAATTGGACTCTTCTTGAGCCAATTCCTGAGGCAATTCCTGAGCCAATTGAGACAGCTCCCGAACCTATTCTTAAACCAACTCCAAAGAAGAGGGGTGTTCTATTTCTCAGTCCTGAAGATATGCAAGAGGCAAAGAAATCTATGAAAGAAAAGGGTATTAAGGCTGAAGATGCTAAGAATTTACCTCCTATTGAAGAAATACATGGTCTTAATATACCGCCTGTTGAAGAAACACATTGTCTTGATAACCCGACACAGGTAGTAAAGGTAAATTCTCTCTATAGATATGGTAAAGTTGAAATCCCGTCTACTAAATTTCATAGCCAATGCTTAGATGAATTTGATGACTTTATGGCTAGGCAAGAAAGTTTTAATGCTTATGTTGGTAGAGAATTAAAGAGTAATGCTTTCATGATAGGACGCTTGAGTGATTATATGGCTAGAGTTAAAGGTGAACTTAAACTCATTAGCAAATATGCTTCTATGGTTACCACTCAAGCTGAACAAGTACTTAAAGCTCAAAGTGATTTGCTCGATGAATTGAATAATAAACACGATTTTGCTGTTAGAGTGGCTACTAGAACTGGTAGAATGACTCGGGAACCTTTGTATCCTTAAGGCCACCCTAAGAGAATTGAGCAAAATTCTCAGAGAAATAATGTAGATGCACCTAGTCCTTCTAGAAAGAAGAAAAAGAAAAATGATAGGAATTTTCATGCTTCTAGTGAACCTGTTATAGACACGCCTGAGAATCCTATTGATATTTCTATTTCTGATGCTGAAACACAATCTGGTGATGAACATGAACCTAGTTATAATGTTAATGATAATGTTCATGTTGATGCTCAACCTAGCAATAATAATGAAGTAGAGATTGAACCTGCTGTTGATCTTGATAAGCCACAATCAAAGAATCAACGTTATGATAAGAGAGATTTTGTTGCTAGGAAGCATGGTATAGAAAGAGAACCATGGGTTCAGAAACCCATGCCTTTTCCTCCTAAGCCATCCAAGACAAAGGATGATGAGGATTTTGAGCGCTTTGCTGAAATGATTATGCCTATCTTCTTACGTATGCGCTTAACTGATATGCTTAAAGTAAACCTTTATGCTAAGTACATGAAGGATATCATTACAAATAAAAGAAAGATACCGGAAGCTGAAATTTCCACCATGCTTGCTAATTACACTTTTAAAGGTGGAATACCTAAGGAGATCCAGGGGTACCAACTATACCATGCCCCATTAAAAGAAACTATGTTAAAACTGCTTTATGTGATCTTGGAGCCGGTGTTAGTGTTATGCCTCTCTCTTTATATCGTAGACTTGAATTGAATAAGTTGACACCTACTGAAATATATTTGCAAATGGCCGATAAATCAACTGCTATACCTGTCGGTATTTGTGAGGATGTGCCTGTTGTGGTTGCAAATGTCACTATCTTAACTGACTTTGTTATTCTTGATATTCCCGAGGATGATAGTATGTCGATTATCCTTGGTAGACTCTTTTTGAATACTACAGGGGCTGTTATTGATTGCAACAAAGGCAATGTCACTTTTCATGTTAATGGTAATGAGCATACGATACACTTTCCGAGGAAACAACCTCAAGTTCATAGCATCAATTCTATTGGAAAAGTTCCAACTATCATTATTGGAGGTTTTGAATTTCCTCTTCCTACTGTCAAGAAAAAAATGATATTCTTATTGTTGGGGATGTTCATATCCCCATTGAGGTAACCTAGTGTTATTCGAAATTTCTCTGGTTCCATGTTATTCGGAATGAGTTTGTTAACAAGACTTGATCAACCTTGTTAGTGGATTCATTTTGATGATCATGAGATGGATGAAACTAGAAGGCACAACCTTCTCTACTCCCTTTTTACTTTCTGTTATTTAGAATAAATAAAGCAAAAATAGTATTATCTGTATGTTTTTTGAATTATCCATGCAATAAAAAATTTCCTGAAAATAAAAGTTCTCCAAATGCCCAAATCTAGTATGATTTTTATGGAATATTTGAGGATTTTAGGCACTGAGAATACAGCAGGGGGGGGGGGGGGCAAGCACCTGGCCACGAGGGTCCAGGGCGCGCCCCCCTGTCTCGTGAGCCCACGGTGGCCCCCCTCCACTTATTCCTGCACCCACACACTCCATCTTCCTCCCAAAAGAATCCCCATCCAGCTCAAGCACGAGTTCTAGCTCATTTTGCTGTCGATCTCCTTGCTCAAAGCTCCATTCACAAAACTGCTTTGGGAGATTGTTGCTTGGTATGTGACTCCTCCATTGGTCCAAATAGTTTTTGTTCTAGTGCTTTATTCATTGCAAATTTTTGTTGCATAGGTGACCCTGTTCTTGAGCTTGCATGTCAAATTTATGAGGTCCCAAGTAATTCTAATGCATGAGATAGGCTCTAGGCACTTGTGGGAGTAGTTGTTATCAATCTTGTTCAGTTTGATTCACTTTTATTTTGAAGTTACTAAAAATTTCAGAAAGTTTTAGAAAAAGATGAAGAGGTTGTTCTTGAGGGGCTCCTCTAGACAAAGCTCCAAGGATAAACAAGCTAAGGAGAAAGAAAAGGCCAAGTATAATCTTCCTCGTGTAGCGGAAGTACGGCCGTGTGAATGGCCTTGTGATAATTTCTTGAGAGCAGCCGGGATTTATGAAGACTTTTATTCTTTGGCTGAAAATGCGTGCCTCACCAACTTCCTCCATGACCGGATCGAACAATATCTCTTACTTACCAATACTTTCGTGCAAAACTTTTATTATTATCCTAAGAATTCACCTCCTTCAGTATCTTTTCATTTATATGACGAGACTAAGGAAATGCCATTACGTAATTCTTGCACGGCTTGTAGGATACCCTTTGAGGGCAGCTTAGATGAACCACATCGTAAGGATGTGGAAGGTTTTATTGATACTATTACTGTAGGGGAACCGAGGAAGGGTTCCGATGCAAGAATCACTAGCATACATTTTCCTGTTTTACGCTACTTTGCAATATTTGCTAGCCGATGCTTAATTGGTCGAGGAAATAGTGGAAACTTCAGTGTTCCTGATATTATTATTCTATTCCACGCCTTATTTGGTGATAACACTTTTAGTATGGGTGCCGTTATTGCTAAACGGTTAAGCCTAAACCGCACAAAGGGCCCCATCTTTGGAGGTATCTATGCTGCACGCCTTGCTAAACATTTTGAGATACCTATTAGGCATGATGAGAAAGAGGAGACACTGCTGCCTCTTATCTTCTTGGATTACAGGAGCAGGGTAGCTCATGAGTTTATTGTTGACAACGATGATAAAATGCTTCTGTATAACCTGAGATTTAATAAGAAACACAATGAGACTATTACCCTGCCTGCGCCTTCTTTGTTTGATTTAACAGCAGACCCTTACCTCGTCTTGCCGTCGGTCGTGTACGCGCACCGAGGCCAAACATCAGCTCCAGAGCCTGAGCCGAAACAACCACTGGACCCTTATCGTCCATCATCTTATCAGTGGGATCCGGAAGAGATCGCCAGCCAGTGGTACCCTGATGACAATCCTCAGTACACCGGGGAGAGTAGCCGCGATCCTTGGGCATATACGAACTTAGGCCAAAATCCTAAGCTTGGGGGAGTACGTATTTCTCACCAACATTACATTCATGTTCACACACTCATTCTAGTTGTCGGTGCTCCTACTTTTTCATTGTACTATCCATGCTAGTTTAATTTATTTTTCTAGCTTTCTTCTTGTGTGTTTGATAAACCTTAAGAAAAACAAAAAAATTAGTTAGTTTACTTTCCATGCTTGTAGTAGTAATTAAAATGAAAACCCAAAAAGATTTCTCGTTCTTCTTTTACTTGTTGTGAGCTTTCCCGTGTAAATAGTTTTATTTCTTTTCTTTCCCTTGGGGGTTGAGAGGAGAAGACCATAATGAAAATGTTTAGCGGCTCTCATATGCATGATTGTTGATTTAACCTAGAGCCCATATTACTTGGTCTTCTCCCTTGAATTGAATGCTTGCAGATTCCAGCTTAGTCCAATGCACATGCACTATCATTATTATACACATCGTTCGGTCGTGCAAGTGAAAGGCAATAATGACGATATATGATGGACTAATTGAGATGAGAGAAGATGGTATGAACTCGACCTCTCTTGTTTTTGTAAATATGATGAGTTCATCGTTCCTGATTCAGCCTATTATGAATAAACATGTTTGCAATGACAATTAGAGATTATAGTTGCTTATACCAATTAGCTATGAGCTTATAATGGTTTACCTTGCGTGCCAACATGCTATTAAATGGTTGTGATGTGGTATGATGGGGCGGTATCCTCCTTTGAATGAATTGAGTGACTCGACTTGGCACATGTTCACGCATGTAGTTGAAACAAATCAACATAGCCTTCATGATATTTATGTTCATGGTGGATTATATCCTACTCATGCATGCACTTAGTGTTAATTAATTTTAATGCATGTTCATGACTGTTGTCGATCTCTCAGTTGGTCGCTTCCCAGTATTTTGCTAGCCTTCACATGTACTAAGCGGGAATACTGCTTGTGCATCCATGTTGGGGAACGTATAATTTCAAAATTTTCCTACGCACACGCAGGTGATGCATAGCAACGAGAGGGGAGATTGTTGTCCACGTACCCTCGTAGACCGAAAGCAGAAGCGTTAGAACAACGCGGTTGATGTAGTCGTACATCTTCACGATCCGACCGATCCAAGTACCGAACATACGGCACCTCCGAGTTCAGCACACGTTCAGCTCGATGACGATCCCCGGACTCCGATCCAGCAGGGTGTCAGGGATGAGTTCCGTCAGCACGACGGCATGGTGACGATGATGATGTTCTACCAACGCAGGGCTTCGCCTAAGCACCACAACGATATGACCGAGGTGGAATATGGTGGAGGGGGCACCTTACACGGCTAAGGAACGATCATGAAGATCAACTTGTGTGTCTAGAGTTGCCCCCTGCCCCCGTATATAAAGGAGCCAAGGGGGAGGGGCGGCCGGCCAAGGAGGGCGCACCAAGGGGGAGTTCTACTCCCACCGGGAGTGGGACTCCCTTCTTTCCTAGTTGGAGAAGGAGAAGGGGGGAAGGAGGAGGAAGAGGGGAAGGAAAGGGGGGCGCCGCCCCCCTCTCCTTGTCCTATTCGGACTAGGGAGGGGAGGGGCGCAGCCCACCTCTTGCCTCCTCTCTTCCTCTCCACTAGGGCCCATGTAGGCCCATTAAGCCCCGGGGGGGGGGGGGGGGGGGTGTTCCCGTAACCCCCGGTACTCCGGTAAAATCCCGATTTCACCTGGAACGATTCCGATATCCAAATGTAGGCTTCCAATATATCAATCTTTATGTCTCGACCATTTCGAGACTCCTCGTCATGTCCGTGATCACATCTGGGACTCCGAACAACCTTCGGTACATCAAAACTTATAAACTCGTAATAAAACTATCATCGTAATGTTAAGCGTGCGGACCCTACGGGTTCGTGAACTATGTATACATGACCTAGAACTGTTTCCGGTCAATAACCAATAGCGGAACCTGGATGCTCATATTGGTTCCTACATATTCTACGAAGATCTTTATCAGCCAAACCGCATAACAACATACGTTGTTCCCTTTGTCATCGGTATGTTACTTGCCCGAGATTCGATCGTCGGTATCCAATACCTAGTTCAATCTCGGTACCGGTAAGTCTCTTTACTCATTATGTAATGCATCATCCTGTAACCAACTCATTGGCCACATTGCATGCAAGGCTTATAGTGATGTGCATTACCGAGAGGGCCCAGAGATACCTCTACGACAATCGGAGTGACAAAACCTAATCTCGAAATACGCCAAATCAACATGTACCATTGGATACACCTGTAGAGCTCCTTTATAATCACCCAATTATGTTGTGAAGTTTGGTAGCACACAAAGTGTTCCTCCGATAAACGGGAGTTTCATAATCTCATAGTTGTAGGAACTTTGTATAACTCATGAAGAAAGCAATAGCAACATACTAAATGATCAAATGCTAAGCTAACGGAATGGGTCAAGTCAATCACATCATTCTCCTAATGATGTGATCCTGTTAATCAAGTGACAACACATGTCTATGGTTCGGAAACATAACCATCTTTGATTAATGAGCTAGTCAAGTAGAGGCATACTACTGACATTAAGTTTGTCTATGTATTCACACATGTATCATGTTTCCGGTTAATACAATTCTAGCATGAATAATAAACATTTATCATGATATGAGGAAATAAATAATAACTTTATTATTGCCTCTAGGGCATATTTCCTTCAATCTCCCACTTGCACTAGAGTCAATAATCTAGATTACACAGTAATGATTCTAACACCCATGGAGTCTTGGTGCTGATCATGTTTTGCTCGTGGAAGAGGCTTAGTCAACGGGTCTGCAACATTCAGATCCGTATATATCTTGCAAATCTCTATGTCTCCCACCTGGACTTGGTCCCGGATGGAATTGAAGCGTCTCTTGATGTGCTTGGTCCTCTTGTGAAACCTGGATTCCTTTGCCAAGGCAATTGCACCAGTATTGTCACAGAAGATCTTCATTGGTCCCGATGCACTAGGTATGACACCTAGATCGGAAATGAACTCCTTCATCCAGACTCCTTCATTTGCTGCTTCCGAAGCAGCTATGTACTCTTCTTCGCATGTAGATCCCGCCACGACGCTTTGTTTAGAACTGCACCAACTTACAGCTCCACTGTTTAATAAAAACACGTATCCGGTTTTCGATTTAGAATCGTCCGGATCAGTGTCAATGCTTGCATCGACGTAACCATTTACGACTAGCTATTTTTCACCTCCATAAACGAGAAACATATCCTTAGTCCTTTTTAGGTATTTCAGGATGTTCTTGACCGCTGTCCAGTGATCCACTCCTGGATTACTTTGGTACCTACCTTCGAAGCTTATTGCTAAGCATACGTCAGGTCTGGTACACAACATTGCATACATGATAGAGCCTATGGCTGAAGCCTAGGGAACATCTTTCATTTTCTCTCTATCTTCTGCTGTGGTCGGGCATTGAGTCTGACTCAACTTCACACCTTGTAATACAGGCAAGAACCCTTTCTTTGCCTGATCCATTTTGAACTTTTTCAAAACTTTATCAAGGTATGTGCTTTGTGAAAGTCCAATTAAGCGTCTTGATCTATCTCTATAGATCTTGATGCCCAATATGTAAGCAGTTTCACCGAGGTCTTTCATTGAAAAACTTTTATTCAAGTATCCCTTTATGCTATCCAGAAATTCTATATCATTTCCAATTAACAATATGTCATCTACATATAATATCAGAAATGCTGCAGAGCTCCCACTCACTTTCTTGTAAATACAGGCTTCTCCAAAAGTCTGTATAAAACCATATGCTTTGATCACACTATCAAAGCGTTTATTCCAACTCCGAGATGCTTGCACCAGTCCATAAATGGATCGCTGGAGCTTGCACACTTTGTTAGCACCTTTTGGATCGACAAAACCTTCTGGTTGCATCATATACAACTCTTCTTCCAGAAATCCATTCAGGAATGCAGTTTTAACATCCATTTGCCAAATTTCATAATCATAAAATGCGGCAATTGCTAACATGATTCGGACAGACTTAAGCATCACTACGGGTGAGAAAGTCTCATCGTAGTCAACCCCTTGAACAAGTCGAGTTTTGTAGACAGTTACATTACCATCAGCGTCGGTCTTCTTCTTGAAGATCCATTTATTCTCGATGGCTTGCCGATCATCGGGCAAGTCAACCAAAGTCCATACTTTGTTCTCATACATGGATCCCATCTAAGATTTCATGGCCTCAAGCCATTTCACGGAATCTGGGCTCATCATCACTTCCTCATAGTTCGTAGGTTCGCCATGGTCAAGTAACATGACTTCAGAATAGGATTACCGTACCACTTTGGTGCAGATCTTGCTCTGGTAGACCTATGAGGTTCAGTAGTAACTTGATCTGAAGTTTCATGATCAATATCATTAGCTTCCTCACTGATTGGTGTAGTTGTCATAGGAACCGGTTCTTGTGATGAACTACTTTCCAACAAGGGAGCAAGTACAGTTACCTCATCAAGTTCTACTTTCCTCCCAGTCACTTCTTTCGAGAGAAACTCCTTCTCTAGAAAGGATCCAAATTTAGCAACGAAAATCTTGCCTTCAGATCTGTGATAGAAGGTGTACCCAATAGTCTCTTTTGGGTATCCTATGAAGACACATTTCTCCGATTTGGGTTCGAGCTTATCTGGTTGAAGTTTCTTCACATAAGCATCGCAGCCCCAAACTTTAAGAAACGCCAACTTTGGTTTCTTGCCAAACCACAGTTCATAAGGCGTCGTCTCAATGGATTTTGATGGTGCCCTATTTAACCTGAATGCGGCCGTCTCTAAAGCATAACCCCAAAACGGTAGCGGTAAATCAGTAAGAGACATCATAGATCGCACCATATGTAATAAAGTACGAGTACGACGTTCGGACACACCATTTCGTTGTGGTATTCCGGGTGGCGTGAGTTGCGAAACTATTCCGCATTGTTTCAAATGTAGACCAAACTCGTAACTCAAATATTCTCCTCCACGATCAGATCGTAGAAATTTTATTTTCTTGTTACGATGATTTTCCACTTCACTCTGAAATTCTTTGAACTTTTCAAATGTTTTAGACTTGTGTTTCATCAAGTAGATATACCATATCTGCTCAAATCATCTGTGAAGGTGAGAAAATAACGATACCCGCCACGAGCTTCAATATTCATTGGACCACATACATCAGTATGTATGATTTCCAATAAATCAGTTGCTCGCTCCATAGTTCCGGAGAACGGTGTTTTAGTCATCTTGCCCATGAGGCACGGTTCGCAAGTACCAAGTGATTCATAATCAAGTGATTCCAAAAGTCCATTAGTATGGAGTTTCTTCATGCGCTTTACACCGATATGACCTAAATGACAGTGCCACAAATAAGTTGCACTATCATTATCAACTCTGCATCTTTTGGCTTCAACATTATGAATATGTGTATCACTACTTTCGAGATTCAATAAAAATAGACCATTCTTCAAGGGTGCATGATCATAAAAGATATTACTCATATAAATAGAACAACCATTATTCTCTGATTTAAATGAATAACCGTCTCGCATCAAACAAGATGCAGATATAATGTTCATGCTCAACGCTGGCACCAAATAACAGTTATTTAGGTCTAAAATTAATCCCGATGGTAGATGTAGAGGTAGCGTGCCGACCGTGATCACATCGACTTTTGAACCATTTCCCACGCGCATCATCACCTCGTCCTTAGCCAATCTTCGCTTAATCCGTAGTCCCTGTTTCGAGTTGCAAATATTAGCAACAGAACCAGTATCAAATACCCAGGTGCTACTGCGAGCATTAGTAAGGTACACATCAATAACATGTATATCACATATACCTTTGTTCACTTTTCCATCCTTCTTATCCGCCAAATACTTGGGGCAGTTCCGCTTCCAGTGACCAGTCTGCTTACAGTAGAAGCACTCAGTCTCAGGCTTAGGTCCAGAGTTTCTTCTCTTGAGCAGCAACTTGTTTGCTGTTCTTCTTGAAGTTCCCCTTCTTCTTCCCTTTGCCCTTTTTCTTGAAACTGGTGGTCTTATTGACCATCAACACTTGATGCTCCTTCTTGATTTCTACCTCCGCAGCCTTTAGCATTGCGAAGAGCTTGGGAATAGTCTTGTCCATCCCTTGCATATTATAGTTCATCACGAAGCTCTTGTAGCTTGGTGGCAGTGATTGAAGAATTCTGTCAATGACACTATCATCAGGAAGATTAACTCCCAGTTGAATCAAGTGATTATTATACCCAGACATTTTGAGTATGTGTTCACTAACAGAACTATTCTCCTCCATCTTACAGCTATAGAACTTATTGGAGACTTCATATCTCTCAATCCGGGCATTTGCTTGAAATATTAACTTCAACTCATGGAACATGTCATATGCTCCATGACGTTCAAAACGTCATTGAAGACCCGGTTCCAAGCCGTAAAGCATGGCACACTGAACTATCGAGTAGTCATCAGCTTTGCTCTGCCAGACGTTCTTAACGTCGTCAATTGCATCTGCAGCAGGCCTGGCACCCAGCGGTGCTTCCAGGACGTAATTCTTCTGTGTAGCAATGAGGATAATCCTGAGGTTACGGACCCAGTCCATGTAATTGCTACCATCATCTTTCAACTTAGTTTTCTCAAGGAACGCATTAAAATTCAATGGAACAATAGCACGAGCCATCTATCTACAACAAACATAGACAAGCAAAATACTATCAGGTACTAAGTTCATGATAAATTTAAGTTCAATTAATCATATTACTTAAGAACTCCCACTTAGACAGACATCTCTCTAGTCATCTAAGTGATCACGTGATCCAAATCAGCTAAACCATGTCCGATCATCACGTGAGATGGAGTAGTTTCAATGGTGAACATCACTATGTTGATCTTATCTACTATATGATTCACGTTCGACCTTTCGGTCTCCGTGTTCCGAGGCCATATCTGTATATGCTAGGCTCGTCAAGTTTAACATGAGTATTCCGCGTGTGCAACTATTTTGCACCCGTTGTATTTGAACGTAGAGCCTATCACACCCGATCATCACGTGGTGTCTCAGCACGAAGAACTTTCACAACGGTGCATACTCAGGGAGAACACCTCTTGATAATTTAGGTAGAGATCATCTTAAAATGCTATCGTCAATTAAAGCAAGATAAGATGCATAAAGGATAAACATCACATGCAATCAATATAAGTGATATGATATGGCCATCATCATCTTGTGCTTGTGATCTCCATCTCCGAAGCACTGTCGTGATCACCATCATCATCGGCGCGACACCTTGATCTCCATCGTAGCATCGTTGTTGTTTACGCCATCTATTCCTTCTACGACTATTGCTACCGCTTAGTGATAAAGTAAAGCAATTACAGGGCGTTTGCATTTCATACAATAAAGCAACAACCATATGGCTCCTGCCAGTTGCCGATAACTTCGGTTACAAAACATGATCATCTCATACAATAAAATATAGCATCACGTCTTGACCATATCACATCACAACATGCCCTGCAAAAACAAGTTAGACGTCCTCTACTTTGTTGTTGCAAATTTTACGTGGCTGCTACGGGCTGAGCAAGAACCGTTCTAACCTACGCATCAAAACCACAACGATAGTTCGTCAAGTTAGTGCTGTTTTAACCTTCGCAAGGACCGGGCGTAGCCACACTCGGTTCAACTAAAGTGAGAGAGACAGACACCCGCCAGTCACCTTTAAGCACGAGTGCTCGTAATGGTGAAACCAGTCTCGCGTAAGCGTACGCGTAATGTCGGTCCGGGCCGCTTCATCTCACAATACCGCTGAACCAAAGTACGACATGCTGGTAAGCAGTATGACTTGTATCGCCCACAACTCACTTGTGTTCTACTCGTGCATATGACATCTACGCATAAAACGAGGCTCGGATGCCACTGTTGGGGAACGTAGTAATTTCAAAATTTTCCTACGCACATGCAAGATCATGGTGATGCATAGCAACGAGAGGGGAGAGTGTTGTCCACGTACCCTCGTAGACCGAAAGCGGAAGAGTTAGAACAACGCGGTTGATATAGTTGTACGTCTTTACGATCTGACCGATCCAAGTACCGAGCGTACGACACCTCCGAGTTCAGCACACATTCAGCTCGATGACGATCCCCGGACTCCGATCCAGCAGGGTGTCAGGGATGAGTTTCATCAGCACGACGGCGTGGTGACGATGATGATGTTCTACCGACGCAGGGCTTCACCTAAGCACCGCAACGATATGACCGAGGTGGAATATGGTGGAGGGAGCACCGCACACGGCTAAGGAACGATCACGAAGATCAACTTGTGTGTCTAGAGGTGCCCCCTGCCCCCGTATATAAAGGAGCCAAGGGGGAGGGGCGGCCGGCCAAGGAGGGCGCGCCAAGGGGGAGTCCTACTCCCACCGTGAGTGGGACTCCCTTCTTTCCTAGTTGGAGAAGGAGAAGGGGGGAAGGAAGAGGAAGAGGGGAAGGAAGGGGGGGGGGGCACCGCCCCCTCTCCTTGTCCTATTCGGACTAGGGAGGGGAGGGGGCGCAGCCCACCTCTTGCCTCCTCTCTTCCTCTCCACTAGGGCCCATGTAGGCCCATTAAGCCCCGGGGGGTTCCGGTAACCCCCGGTACTCCGGTAAAATCCCGATTTCTCCCGGAACAATTCCGATATCCAAATATAGGCTTCCAATATATCAATCTTTATGTCTCGACCATTTCGAGACTCCTCGTCATGTCCGTGATCACATCCGGGACTCCAAAAAACCTTCGGTACATCAAAACTTATAAACTCATAATAAAACTGTCATCGTAACATTAAGCGTGCGGACCCTACGGGTTCGAGAACTATGTAGACATGACCTAGAACTGTTTCCGGTCAATAACCAATAGTGGAACCTAGATGCTCATATTGGCTCCTACATATTCTACGAAGATCTTTATCGGTCAAACCGCATAACAACATACATTGTTCCCTTTGTCATCGGTATGTTACTTGCCCGAGATTCGATCGTCGGTATCCAATACCTAGTTCAATCTCGTTACCGGTAAGTCTCTTTACTCGTTACGTAATGCATCATCCCGTAACCAACTCATTAGCCACATTGCTTGCAAGGCTTATAGTGATGTGCATTACCAAGAGGGCCCAGAGATACCTCTCCGACAATCGGAGTGACAAAACCTAATCTCGAAGTACGCCAACTCAACATGTACCATTGGATACACCTGTAGAGCTTATTTATAATCACCCAGTTACGTTGTGACGTTTGGTAGCACAGAAAGTGTTCCTTCGGTAAACGGGAGTTGCATAATCTCATAGTTGTAGGAACTTTGTATAAGTCATGAAGAAAGCAATAGCAACATACTAAACGATCAAATGCTAAGCTAACAGAATGGGTCAAGCCAATCACATCATTCTCCTAATGATGTGATCCCATTAATCAAATGACAACACATGTCTATGGTTAGGAAACATAACCATCTTTGATTAATGAGCTAGTCAAGTAGAGGCATACTAGTGACATTAAGTTTGTCTATGTATTCACACATGTATCATGTTTCCGGTTAATACAATTCTACATGAAGAATAAACATTTATCATGATATGAGGAAATAAATAATAACTTTATTATTGCCTCTAGGGCATATTTCCTTCAATCCAAACTCCATAAACCCCAAAGTTATTCCATATGAGTCCACCATACCTTCCTATATGCGGTATTTACCTGCCGTTCCAAGTAAATTTGTATGTGCCAAACTCCAAACCCTCAAATGAAATTCTGTTTTGTATGCTCGAGCAGCTCATGTTTCAACTAGGGCTGTCTGTATCTTCCATGCTAGGTGGGTTATTCTCAAGAGGAGTGGACTTCGCTCCTCATTCACAAGAAAATGGCTGGTAACCGGGATGCCCAGTCCCATGATCAAAAAGATCAAAGCAAATCAAAATAATTAAAACAAAACTCCCCCAGGACTGTTGTTGGTATGGACGGTACCCCATTGTTTCAGATGGCCGTGGAGTGTGCTTGTTGGTGGTGGGGGAGTATAAACTTTACCATTCTGTTTGGGAATCGCCTATAATGTATGTAGCATGGAAGATATCGAGATCTCATAGTTGTTGTGTTGACAGTGAAAGTATACCACTCAAAATGTTATTCATCTCTATTTTAAAATCGAGCTCTGGCACCTCTACAAATCCCTGCTTCCCTCTGCGAAGGGCCTATCTATTTAATTTTATGTTGAGTCATCACTCTCTTATTAACAAGCACCCGCTGGAGAGCACACTGTCATTTGCATGCTTTACTATTAGTTTATATTGGGTATGACTTGACTGGATCTCTTTTACCATGAATTACTATGTTTAGTCAGTCCTTGATCTTTAAAGGTGCTTTGCATTTATGTTTTGTGGTCTCAGAAAGGGCTAGCGAGATAACATCTTGTTATATCATATTATGATTGTTTTGAGAAAGTGTTGTCATCCGAGATTTATTATTATTGCTCGCTAGTTGATTATGACATTGATATGAGTAAACATGAGACCTAAGTGTTATTGTGAATATGGTTAGTTCATAATCTTTGCTGAAAACTTGAATGCTGGCTTTACTTATTTACAACAACAAGAGCAAATAGAGTTTGTAAAAGTTTTTCTTTATCACTTTCAGTTTATCAACTGAATTGCTTGAGGACAAGCAAAGGTTTAAGCTTAGGGGAGTTGATACGTCTCCAACGTATCTACTTTTCCAAACACTTTTGCCCTTGTTTTGGACTCTAACTTGCATGATTTGAATGAAACTAACCCGGACTGACGCTGTTTTTAGCAGAACTGTCATGTTGTTGTTTATTATGCAGAAAACAAAAGTTCTCGGAATGACTTGAAAATCCACGGAGATAACTTTTGGAAAATATAAAAAATACTGGCGAAAGAATCAAGGCCAGGGGGACCACACCCTGTCCACGAGGGTGGGGGGCGCGCCCCCTCCCCCTAGGCACGCCCCCTGTCTCGTGGGCCCCCTGATGCTCCACCGACCTCAACTCCAACTCTATATATTCCGTTTCACGGAGAAAAAAACCATAGAGAAAGTTTCATCACGTTTTACGATACGGAGCCGCCGCCAAGCCCTAATCTCTCTCGGGAGGGCTGATCTGGAGTCCGTTCGGGGCTTCGGAGAGGGGGTTCGTCGCCATCGTCATCATCAACCATCCTCCATCACCAATTTCATGATGCTCACCGCCATGCGTGAGTAATTCCATCTTAGGCTTGCTGGACGGTGATGGGTTGGATGAGATTTACCATATAATCAAGTTAGTTTTGTTAGGGTTTGATCCCTAGTATCCACTATGTTCTGAGATTGATGTTGCTATGACTTTGCTGTGCTTAATGCTTGTCACTAGGGCCCGAGTGCCATGATTTCAGATCTGAACCTATTATGTTTTCATGAATATATGTGAGTTCTTGATCCTATCTTGCAAATCTATAGTCACCTATTATGTGTTATGATCCGACAACCCCAAAGTGACAATAATGGGGATACTTCTCGGTGATGACCGTAGTTTGAGGAGTTCATGTATTCACTAAGTGCTAATGCTTTGGTCCGGTTCTCTATTAAAAGGAGGCCTTAATATCCCTTAGTTTCCATTAGGACCCCGCTGCCACGGGAGGGTAGGACAAAAGATGTCATGCAAGTTCTTTTCCATAAGCACGTATGACTATATTCGGAATACATCCCTACATTATATTGATGAACTGGAGCTAGTTCTGTGTCACCCTATGTTATAGCTATTACATGAGGAATCACATTCGACATAATTATTCATCACTGATCCAATGCCTACGAGCTTTTTACATATTGTGTTTTGCCTATTTACTTTACCGTTGCTACTGTTACAATTACTACAAAACTGCTATCGTTACTTTTGCTGTTACCGTTACTATCATACTACTTTGCTACTAAATACTTTGCTATGGATACTGAGTTATCCAGGTGTGGTTGAATTGACAACTCAACTGCTAATACTTGAGAATATTCTTTGGCTCCGCTTGTGTCGAATCAATAAATTTGGGTTGAATACTCTACCCTCGAAAACTATTGCGATCTCCTATACTTGTGGGTTATCATCCATCACATTCTTTTCTATATAGCATGGACATATGGACTTTAATATGATTCAAAGCAGTAGTCTAGTTTTTACATGAAGACTTTAATACTCAAGCATACCAACAAGCAGTCTTTTAAAATATAAACACTAAAGCAAGTTATCCCTATCCCATCATGCTCAATCATTGATCCATTCATGAAACACACTCGAATATTAGCTACACCCAATGCTTAAATACGATCATAGTGCCCCTTAGTTGGTGCTTTATAAGAGAAGATGGAGACTCAAATTCAAAATAAAAATTGCATAAGTAAAAGAAAGGCCCTTCGCGGAGGGAAGTAGTAATTTGTGGAGGTGCTAGAGCTCAAAGTTTAAATTGAGAGATAAAATTATTTTGGAGAGGCATACTTTTCCTACCAACAAAAACGACTTGGAGCATCCCAACACCCTCCATGCTAGATACATCATAGGCAGTTCTCAAACAGAAAAGAAAGTTTATTCCTTTTTCCACCATAACTTTCACTTTCCATGGCTAGCCGTATCCACGGGTGCCTTCCATACCAACACTTTCCAAGGAATTTATTATTTGACAACATAATGTAAATTCATTTTTCATTTCAGGACTGGGCATCCCTAATACTTTTGCCGTACTCTCGTGCAATGACAAGTGAATAAACACTCATCGTGAGAATAACACGTCTAGCATGGAAAATATTGGCTACCCTTTACCGCTTCGCGAGTAGTAGAGAACACAAAAGAGAAATTTGTTTTGAACATTAGAGATGACACATGCAAATTTTCTTAGAACGGCATGGAAGTACCGCATATAGGTAGGTATAGTGGACTCATAAGGCAAAACTGGTTTAAAGGGTTTTGGATGCACAAGTAGTGATCATACTTAGTGCAAAATGAAGGCTAGCAAAAAGATTGAGAAGCGACCAACCAAAAAGCAAAAAATCTCGTACCCAAGCATTAAGCATAAGTAACACCGAATAATGCACCATAAGTAGGATATAAATTTCATTGCATAACTATTGACATTCGTGCTTGCATAGGGAATCACAAACCTTAACATCAATATTCTTACTAAAGCACAATTACTCATCAACATGACTCACATATCATATCGTCATATCTCCAAACCATTACTAAGAATCAAGTTTATTTTGTCCAATGATCTTCATGAAAGTTTTTATTATATCCTCCTTGGATATCTATCATTTTGGAACTATTTTCTTATGTTGCTTTTGATAAGCTCAAACAAATATAGTGAAGATCATGAGCATAATTTTTTTCTTTCTTTCTCTCAAATTAATCTAAGTGAAGCAAGAGAGAATTTCGTCAAAATTTACTAACTCCCAGATAAATCTAAGGGAAGAATGATAGCATTTCTTCAAAGTTAACAAAGCACACCATGCTCAAAAATATATAAGTGAAAGTACTAGAGCAAGTCCATGGCTCTAAAAATTTAAGTGAAGCATAGGAGCGAGCATAGCATAATTTTTTGGTTCTATAAAAAGGGTCTGTCAAGTAAGGATTCGACACTTAAAACACAAAGCAAAACAAGCAAAGACTCATGTCATACAAGACGCTCCAAGCAAAACTCATATTATGTGACGAATAAAAATATAGTTTCAAGTAAAATACCGATGGTCGTTAGAAGAAAGCAGGGATGCCACTCGGGGGCATCCCCAAGCTTAGTTGCTTGATACTTCTTTGAATATTATCTTGGGGTGCCTCGGGCATCCCCAAGCTTAGACTTTTGCTTATCCTTATTCCTTCGTCTATCGTAAGATAACCCAAAACTTGAAAACTTCCATCACGCAAAACTCAAACAAAACCTTCATGAGATCTTTTAGTACAAGAAACCAAACCACTACTTTAAGTACTGTAGCAAACCTATTCTTATTTTCTTTTTGAATTATAACTACTGTATTCCAACTTTTCTATGGCAAAAACTCATTAAAGAAAACCATAGAATCATCAAAACAAGCACACAATGCAAAGAAAACAGAATCTGTCAAAAACAGAACAGTCTGTAGCAATCTAAAAATTTTGAATACTTCTGTAACTCCAAAAATTATGAAATAAATTGGTGGACGTGAGGAATTTGTCTATTAATCCTATTAAAAATCAACTTAAAAGCACTCTTGTGTAAAAAATGACAACGAATCTCGAGAGCGCAAAAGTTTCTATTTTTCAGCAAGATCAAATAAACTTTCACCCAAGTCTTCCCAAAGGCATTGCTTGGCACAAACACTAATTAAAACACAGAAAACACAATCATACCAGTAGCAAAATTGTGTTAACACTCAAGAACAGAAAGCAAAAAGCAGAAATGAATTTTATTCATTGGGTTGCCTCCCAACAAGCGCTATCGTTTTACGCCCCTAGCTAGGCATAATATTTCAATGATGCTCACATAAAAGATAGTAATTGAAATACACAGAGAGCATCATGTATCATATGGCAAACAAATTTAAGTCTAACATACTTCCTATGCATAGGAATTTTATAGGAAAACAAATTAGCAAGACAAGCAAGATCTAGCATATGCAAGGAAGAAGAAAGAAACAATAGCAATCTCAACACGAAGAGAAGTAACTTAGTGACATGAAGATTTCCACAACCATATTTCCCTCTCTCATAATAATTATATGTGGGATCATATTCAAATTCAACAATATAGCTATCACATAACATATTTTCTACATGATCCACATGAATGCAAAGTTGACACTCTTCCAAAATAGTGGGATTAACATTAACTAAAGTAACGACCTCTCCAAACCTACTTTTATCAAAAATTTCATAAGATTGAACATTTTCCAAAGTAGTGGGATCTAAAGTTGACACTCTTCCAAACCCACTTTCAATATTATTGCAAACACTATTATCAATCTCATATTCATCACGGGGCTTAAATAAATTTTCAAGATCATAAGAAGAATCACCCCAATCATGATCCTTGCAATAAGTAGTGGACATAGCAAAAGTAGCATCCCTAAGCTTGGTGTTTTGCATATTATTAGAACAATTGGAATTAATAGAATTTATAGTAAAATCATTGCAATCATGCTTTTCATTCAAAGAGACATCATGAATCACTTCATAAATTTCTTTATCACAATTTTCAGACTCATGAATCTCAAGCAAAACTTCATAAAGATAATCTGGTATACTCAAATCACTAGCAATTTGTTCATGATAATTGGATCTCTTAAAAAGATTAGCAAGTGGATGAGGATCCATATCAAGATATATTTAGCAAGCAAAGATGCAAGCAAATAGAAGACACACTGCACACAAGCAAAGAAGAGATCTGACGAGAAAACGGCGAACGAAAAAGAGGGTGAATAAAACGACAAATTTTTGTGAAGTGGGGGAGAGGAAAACGAAAGGCAAATGGAAATTAATGTAAATTGCAAGGAAATGAGGTTTGTGATTAGGAACCTGGTTGATGTTTAAGATCCTTCCCGGCAATGGCGCTAGAAATTCCTTTTGATGTCGCTTGAAGCTACGTCGGTATTTCCCCAAAGAGCAAGGGATGATGCAGCACAGCGGCGGTAGGTATTTCCCTCAGATATGAAACCAAGGTTATCAAACCAGTAGGAGAACCAAGCAACACAATGTAAACAGCCCCTGCACACAAATAACAACACCTCACAACCCGACATGTTAAAGGGGTTGTCAATCCCTTTCAGGGTACGGCGCCTCAAGATAGGCAAAGGATGTGACGTAAATTTGTAGATAGGATAAATAGATCGCGGAACAAATAAATTGCAGCAAGGTATTTTTGTATTTTTGGTTTAATAGATCTGAAAATAAATGCAAGAGAAAATAGATCGCAAAGGCAAATATGATGAAAAGAGACCCGGGGGCCGTAGGTTTCACTAGTGGCTTCTCTCGATAAAAATAGCAAACGATGGGAAAACAATTACTGTTGGGCAATTGATAGAACTTCAAATAATCATGAAGATATCCAGGCAATGATCATTATATAGGCATCACGTCCAAGATTAGTAGACCGACTCCTGCATGCATCTACTACTATTACTCCACACATCGACCGCTATCCAGCATGCATGTAGTGTGTTAAGTTCATGAGAAAATGGAGTAATGCAATACGAACGATGACATGATGTAGACAAGATCCGTTTATCTATTGCAGCAGATATAGATCCCATCTTTTTATCCTTAGTAGCAATGATACATACGTGTCGATTCCCTTTCTGTCACTGGGATCAAGCACCGTAAGGTCAAACCCACTACCAGGCACCTCTTCCCATTGCAAGATAAATAAACCAAGTTGGCCAAACAAAACCCAAATATCGGAGAAGAAATACTAGGCTATAAGCAATCATGCATATAAGAGATCAAAGAAGACTCAAATAACTTTCATGGATAAAAACATAAATCTGATCATAAACTCAAAGTTCATCGGATCCCAACAAACACACCGCCAAAAGACTTATACATCATATGGATCTCCAAGAGACCATTGTATTGATAATCAAGAGAGAGAGAGAGAGGAAGCCATCTAGCTACTAACTATGGACCCGTAGGTCTACAAAGAACTACTCGTGCATCATAGGAGAGGCACCAATCGAAGTGGTGAACCCCTCCGAGATGGTGTCTAGATTGGATCCGGTGGTTCGGGACTCTGCGGCGGCTGGATGAATATTTCGTAGACTCCCATAGGGTTTCTGGAATATTGGGGTATTTATAGAGCAAAGAGGTGGTCCAGGGGGCACCCGAGGTGGGCACAACCCACCAGGGCGCGCCTGGGCCTCCTGGCGCGCCCTGGTGGGCTGTCCCCTCCTCGGGACTCCCCCCAGGTGCAACCAGGGCCCAACTTCTTCCTTTTGGTCCATAAAAAATCATCGTAAAGTGGCGTGGCATTTGGACTCCGTGTGATATTGATTTCCCGCGATATAAAAAACATGCAGAAAACAACAACTGTCACTTGGCACTATGTCAATAGGTTAGTACCCAAAAATGATATAAAATGACTATAAAATTATTGTAAAACATCCAAGAATGATAATATAACAGCATGGAACAATCAAAAATTATAGATACGTTGGAGACATATCAGAGGACGTCTAACTTGTTTTTGCAGGGCATGTTGTGATGTGATATGGGACATGATGTGATATACATTATTGTATGAGATGATCATGTTTTGTAAAAGTTATCGGCAACCGACAGGAGCCTTATGGTTGTCTCTTTATTGTAAGAAATGCAGACGCCATGTAATTGCTTTACTTTATCACTATGCGGTAGCGATAGTTGTAGAAGCAATAGTTGGCAAGACGACCACGACGCAACGATGGACATCAAGGTGTCGAGCCGATGACAATGGAGATCATGATGATGCTTTGGAGATGGAGATCAAAAGCACAAGATGATGATGGCCATATCGTGTCACATATTTCTGATTGCATGTGATGTTTATCTTTATGCATCTTATTTTTCTTAGTACGGCGGTAGCATTATAAGATGATCCCTTAACTAAATTTCAAGGTATAAATGTTCTCCCTGAGTATGCACCGTTGCGACAGTTCGTCGTGCTGAGACACCATGTGATGATCGGGTGTAATAGGATCTACGTTCACATACAGCGGGTGGAAGGCAGTTTTGCACATGCGGAATACTCGGGTTAAACTTGACGAGCCTAGCATGTATAGCCATGGCCTCAGAACACTGGAGACCGAAAGGTCGAACGTGAATCATATAGTAGTTATGATCAACATAGAGATGTCAGCATTGATGACTACTCCATCTGACGTGATGATCGGACACGGTTTAGTTGATTTGGATCACGTATCATTTAGATGACTTGAGGGATGTCTATCTAAGTGGGAGTTCTTAAGTAATTTGATTAATTGAACTTAATTTATCATGAACCTAGTCTTGATGGTATTTGCATATCTATGTTGTAGATCAATGGCCCGTGCTACTGTTCCCCTAAATTTTAATGTGTTCCTAGAGAAAACTAAGTTGAAAGATGATGGTAGCAACTACATGGACTGGTTCCGTAAATTAAGGATTATCCTCGCTGGGGCACAGAAGAATTATGTCCTTGATGCACCGCTAGGTGAAAGGCTTGCTGCAGGAGTAGATGCTGATGTTTTAAATGTCTTGCAAGCTCGATCTGATGACTGCTCGATAGTTCAGTGTGCCATGCTTTACTGCTTAGAATCGGGAGTTCAAAGATGTTCTGAACGTCATGGAGCATATGAGATGTTCTAAGAGTTGAAGTTAATATTTCAAGCAAATGCCCGAGTTGAGAGATATGAAGTCTCCAACAAGCTCTGTAGCTGCAAGATGGAGGAGAACAGTTCTGTTAGTGAACACATACTCAGAACGTTTGGATATCATAATCACTTGACTCAGCTGGGAGTTGATCTTCCAGATAATCGTGTTATTGACAGAGTTCTCCAATCACTTCTGTCGGAGTAATGGGCCACGGGTAGGCTCACCCGAGTCCCTGAATTTATCAAGACTTTGGGCCAGCTCCGCCTAGCTGGAACCCAAGCTGAAGCTGCGCGCTCTGGGGGCCGGCTGGCTCAACGGCTGGCCACCAGAGGGCGGCCAACCCAAGCCTACGGCTTTACGAGCGGCCGGCTCCAACGGCCGGCCTCTAGGGAAGGCGGCATCAAGCAGGCGGCCACCTCGCGGCCTCGGTACAACCGAGCCCCCCATGGAGAGTACAAGCTAGAGCATGGCGACAGTGAAGCACGTCGCCCCCGACATACGGGACAGGCATGGCTACAGTGCACCGTACAGACGGAGATCTCCGCACGGCAGGGCATTGTGCCATGTCTCCCCTGACATCGCTCCAAGCAGGCGGAACCCTGTTCCGCACTACGGCCTATCGGTACGGCCTGCCAGCCCCAGGCCCTACAAGGCAGTGACACCGCCGAAGACGGCAGACGCCCAATCAGTCGGACTTGGGAAGGGCCGGCCTCCAGCAGGCGGCCGTCCCTTGCCCCGAGGCAAGCGCGCCATTAACCCGATGGGACCAGGTGTGGCTACAGTAACCTCCCGCCAGCCGGTGGGACTGTAGCCACGATAAGATGACCAAGCCCTCGTCACAGACAGCATGCCTACAGTAAGCAGCCACCAACCAGCCGGCAGGGCCCACCAGGCGGCGGGCCCCAGTAGTTGGCGGAGAAGCCGAAGGCTGGAGACGCTGACAGACGGGCCCCAGCAGCCGGCCCGATTACCATTGTACCCCTAGGGGGCAGGCCTATATAAGTCCCCCAGGCCACCCATGCAAAGGGTTCCAACTCTGATAGAACTAGCCAGTGACCTAGGGGAAGAGCTAGCCTTGCCTTCTCCTACCTCTAGACACAGCTCAAGGAGCACATTGTATCACTAGTGCCTTAGTGATCATGCGGAGACCCTGCAGAGCAGGAGTAGGGGTATTATCTCCACGAGAGCCCCCAACCTGGGTAAAGTTCGTCGGCGTACGTGTCTACGCCTTATCCCGCTTCTAGGCACCGGCGACATTCTACTCGCTCCCACCATGATAAGCCATCCTTTGGCATATGTCGCACCCAACCCCGACAACTTCCACCAAGCTACAAAGGCTTCGTGATGAACTATAATATGCAAGGGAGATGGAGAAGACTATTCCTGAGCTCTTTGCAATGCTCAAAGCTGCAGAGGTAGAAATCAAGAAGGAGCATCAAGTGTTGATGGTTAAGAAGACCACTAGTTTCAAGAAAAAGGACAAGGGAAAGAAAGGGAACTTAGGGAAGAATGGCAAGCAAGTTGCCACTCCCGGGAAGAAGCCCAAAGTTGGACCCAAGCCAGAAACTAAGTGCTTCTACTGCAAAGGGACTGGTCACTGGAAGCGGAACTGCCCCAAGTATTTGGCGGATAAGAAGGATGGCAGGTGAACAAAGGTATATTTGATATACATGTTATTGATGTGTACCTTACTAATTCTCGTAGTAGCGCCTGGGTATTTGATACTGGTTTGGGTGCTCATATTTGTAACTCCAAACAGGAGCTACAGATTAAACAAAGATTGGCTAAGGACGAGGGGATGATGCACGTCGGGAATGGTTCAAAGGTCGATGTGATCGCCGTTGGCACGCTACCTCTACATCTACCTTCGGGATTAGTTTTAGACCTGAATAATTGTTATCTGGTGCCAGTGTTGAGCATGAACATTATATCTAGATCTTGTTTAGTGCAAGCCGGTTATTCATTTAAATCAGAGAATAATGGTTGTTCCATTTATATGAGTAAATTTTTTTATGGTTATGCACCCTTGAAGAGTAGTCTATTTCTATTGAATCTCGATTGTAGTGATACACATATTCATAATATTAATGCCAAAAGATGCAAAATTGATAATGATAGTGCAAAATATTTGTGGCACTGCCGTTTAGGTCATATTGGTGTAAAGCGCATGAAGAAACTCCATGCAAATGGACTTTTGGAATCACTTGATTATGAATCATATGATACTTGCGAACCATGCCTCATGGGCAAGATGACTAAAACTCCATTCTCCGGAACAATGGAGCGAGCCAATGACTTATTGGAAATAATACATACCGATGTATGCGGTCTGATGAGTGTTGAGGCACGCGGCGGGTATCGTTATTTTCTAACTTTCACACATGATTTGAGAAGATATGGGTATATCTACTTAATGAAACACATGTCTGGAACATTTGAAAAGTCCAAAGAATTTCAGAGAGAAGTGAAGAATCATCGTAACAAGATGGTGGCGAATATTTGAGTTACGAGTTTGGCCTTCATTTAAAACAATGTTGAATAGTTTCACAACTCACGCCACCTGGAACACCAAAGCGTAATGGTGTGTCCGAATGTCGTAACTGTACTTTATTAAATATATGGTGCGATCTATGATGTCTCTTACCGTTTTACCAATATCGTTCTGGGGTTATGCATTAGAGACAACTGCATTCACGTTAAATAGGGCACTATCTAAATCCGTTGAGATGACACTGTATGAACTGTGGTTTGGCAATAAACCTAAGCTGTCGTTTCTTAAAGTTTGGGGTTGCAAAAGGCTTCAGCATGATAAGCTCAAATCCAAATCGGAGAAGTGCGTCTTCATAGGATACCCTAAGGAAACATTAGGGTACACCTTCTACCACAAATCCGAAGGCAATATCTTTGTTGCTAAGAATGGAACCTTTCTAGAGAAGGAGTTTCTCTCTAAATAAGTGAGTGGGAGGAAAGTGAAGCACGTCGCCCCCGACGTACGGGACAGGCATGGCTACAGTGCACCGTACAGACGGAGATCTCCGCATGGCAGGGCACTATGCCATGTCTCCCCTGACGTCGCTCCAAGCAGGCGGAACCCTGTTCCCCATGACGGCTTGTCGGTACGGCCTGCCAGCCGCAGGCCCTACCAGGTAGTGACACCGCCGAAGACGGCAGACGCCTAATCAGTCGGACTTGGGAAGGGCCGGCCTCCAGCAGGTGGGCGTCCCTTGCCCCGTGGCAAGCGCGCCATTAACCTGATGAGACCAGGTGTGGCTACAGTAACCTCCCGCCAGCCGGCGAGACTGTAGCCATGATAAGATGACCAAGCCCTCGTCACAGTCAGCATGGCTACAGTAAGCAGCCACCAACCAGCCGGCGGGCCCCAGTAGTCGGCGGAGAAGCCGGAGGCTGGAGACGCTGATAGACGGGCCCTAGCAGCCGGCCCGATTACCATTGTACCCCTGGGGGGCAGGCCTATATAAGCCCCCCGGGCCATCCATGCAAAGGGTTCCAACTCTGATAGAACTAGCCAGTGACCTAGGGCAGGGAAGAGCTAGCCTTGCCTTCTCCTACCTCTAGACACAGCTCAAGGAGCACCTTGTATCACTAGTGCCTTAGTGATCATGCGGAGACCCCGCAGAGCAGGAGTAGGGGTATTATCTCCATGGAGAGCCCCCAACCTGGGTAAAGTTCGTCGGCGTACGTGTCTATGCCTTATCCTGCTTCCAGGCACCGGCGACGTTCTACTCGCTCCCACCATGATAAGCCATCCTTTGGCATATGTCGCACCCAACCCCCGACATTTGGCGCCCATCATGGGGCGAGGTGCACCGTCTCCCTAAGACCTGCTCTGGACGGGAACCTTGTTCCTTCCTGGCGAGAGAAGCCAGCCCAGCACGCCCGACTGTGTCAGCCTCGACGCCCTGCATGGCGCGGAGATCGCCTGCGCGGCGAGCTGCCTCGCCGACCTCGTTGGTGAGATTAACCTCTCCGACGAGCCGGCCTCCGATGCAGGCACCGGCTTCCCTGAGAGCCGCCTTGTCAGCCTCCTCGACCAGCTTCACGTCACCAGCGAGCCTGCTGTGGACCTGGAGTCTGTTGGCCCCATAGACCCGATGATTGTCGACTCCGACACGGCATCGCTTGACGTGTTCCCCACCAACGTGGTGATCTACGATGAGCCGCCTCCGCGCGAGCACAGCGGCAGGAGCACTGTCACGGAGGTGCTCGTCATTAACAGTGGCGAGCGCTCGAACGGAGAAGCTCGAGACCCACTCAAAGCGGCGCTGCAGGACTTGACAGCGCCCATCCCAGAAGACGCAGATGCCGAGATGCTGGAGGCACGCCACGTCCAGCTACTCGAGAGCCCTGTCCAGCTTGCCAGCATGCGGCGCCTCTCGGACGCCTATCGACGCGAGATGGACCAAGCGGTCGGCGGAATGCCGGCTCCTGGGGGGCCTAGTCGCATTGGCCCTGTCCGGCAGCATGGCGAGACTATCGCCAGCATGTTCGGGGCAGAACACCCCATCTACGACACGCCTGCAGAGAACATCCGGGCCGCCCAGGCGGTGACGGACGAGCTGGACAAATACGAGGGTGACGAGCGTCGCCACATGATGGAGCGAGTCCAGCAGCTCTTAGACGCGGCCGCCGCGTTACACGAAGCCGGTTGCCGCGCTGAAGAGCCCGCCCTGCGGAATGAAGTGCCGGCCCATCGCCAAGAGCACGGCACGACCTCCCGGACGCCGACTGGCGGCTCCCATGGAAAACGAGGCAACGAGCCGGCGGCCAGCCGGAGCCGGACTCGCCTCTCCATCGAGCGTGATGCAGACGGTCGCCCTCGAGCGATGGAGCACCGAGGTGATCCTCTGCCTCCCCCGCCTCGCGGAGCAAGATATCCCACCTCACCGCTTGTCACGCATCCGACACTCGGTGGCCGCCTTGCCCCCGAGAGGGAGTCGGAGAGAACGACGCCCGCCATTGGATCGACCGCCTCAACCGATCCTTGGCACTAGAAGAAGAAGATGCGCTGGGTCCGCCTTGCTTTGGACCACGAATTCGCGATGAGCCTTTTCCCAAAGGGTTCACCCTCCCTCGAGATACGCCCAAGTACACTGGCTCGGTGAAGCCGGAGGACTGGCTGGTCGACTACTCGACAGCCGTCAGCATAGCAAACGGCAACAAGCATGTTGCTGTGAAGTACGTTCCACTCATGCTACAAGGCATTTCTCGAACATGGCTCAACAGCCTGAAGCCCCGCAGCATCAACATCTGGGTTGATTTCATCGAGGCCTTCATCCGCAACTTCACCAGCACCTACAAGCGGTCTCCCAAGCCCCGACAGCTCTCCTTGTGCATCCAAGGGCCCACAGAGTCGACTCACGACTACCTCATGCTCTGGACGAAGCTTTACAATTCCTGCGGAGGCGTGCACGAGGTGCAGGCAATCGAGTACTTCACCGCCGAGTGCCGAGAGGGCACCCTCCTCAAGCATCGACTCCTCTGCGACGAGCCCGAGACACTCGACGAGCTGCTGGTCATCGCTGACAAGCATGCCACGACCGACTCCTCCATGAAGGCAGAAATCCTGGTTGATGCATCCGGCAAGGTGGCACCCCAGGCCCCTTGGACTCCGGTAGGTGACACCAGTCCGCGACAGCAATGAGGCGACAACAAATGGAAGGCCACTCAGCCGGCTTCCACCAGCCGGCAGGTGGCAACGGTTGAGGATCAGCAGCCAGAAGGGCAGCCAGCACCCAAGCGGCAGAAGGGTGGCAAGTCCAATTGGTTGCCCACCTTCTCTTACGAGCAAACCTTAGATGCACCCTGCAAGTTCCACAGTGGCGCGAAGCCATCCAAGCACACCACTCGGAAGTGTCACTGGCTCACCAGAATCGCCAAGGGAGATGGACTCCTGCCTCCTCCACTTGCCGGACCGCCGCCTCCTTAGCCCCAGCAGCCGGCGGCCCGACCAGTCGGTGCCATACAAGACGAATACCCAGAGGAACACGGAGCCTATGTTGTGTTCACCAGCATGGCCGATGACTGACGCAGCAGACGGCAACAACAACAAGAAGTGCAAGTAGTGGCCTCCAACGCTCCAGAATTCATGCATTGGTCCGAGAAGCCTATCAGTTGGAGCAGGGCCGACCACCCGGAGGTGATGCCTTCCCCTGGTTCATACGCCCTGGTCCTAGAAGCTACCCTTGCAACGGAGAGGCGGGAAGCACATTTCTCCAGAGTCTTGATAGATGACGACAGCATCATCAATATCCTGTACCGTGACACAATGGAGAAGTTGGGAATCAAGCAGAAGCAGCTCATCCCCAATCGGACTGTATTCCATGGCATAGTCCCTGGCCTTTCCTGCTCACCAATCGGCAAGACTCAGATTGATGTCCTCTTTGGAGATAAGAATCATTTTCGCCGTGAGCCAGTTTGGTTTGAAGTGGTGGACCTTGAAAGACCCTACCATGCACTGCTTGGCCGGCCAGCTCTAGCGAAGTTCATGGCAGTCCCCCACTATGCCTACCTCAAGATGAAGATGCCGAGCACCAAGGGGATCCTGACAGTAGTCGGAGACTACAAGAAGTCGGTCGCTTGCACCGCAGATAGCAGCCGGCTGGCCGAGTCCCTCGTGATCGCAGCCGAGAAGCGGCTCCTTGACCGGGTGGTGGCGTTGGCAGGCAAGAAGCCGGAAATGTCACCCATCCCCCAGGAGTCGGAGGTTGAGGGCTCGTTCAAGCCGACCAAGGAAACAAAGAAGATACCCCCGGACCCGGAGCACCCGGAAAGGCACGATGTCGTAGGCACATGCCCTGACAGCAAATAGGAAAGCAAGCACGTCGATTTCCTCCGTGAGAATCGGGACATCTTCGCATGGTCTCCCAAAGACATGCCGGGTGTTCCGACGGATTTTGCCGAGCACAAGCTACATGTCCAACCTGACGCCAAGCCGGTCAGGCAGTCCTTGTGCTGCCTTTCGGAAGAGAAGAGAAGAGTTGTCGGAGAAGAGATAGGCCGACTTCTAGCAGCCGGATTCATCATGGAAGTGTTCTTTCCAGAGTGGTTGGCCAACCCAGTCCTAGTGTTGAAGAAAAACAAGCAGTGGCGCATGTGCATTGACTACACCAGCCTCAACAAAGCCTGCCCCAAAGATCCCTTTGCTCTGCCAAGGATTGATCAAGTGATAGACTCCACAGCCGGATGCGAGCTGTTGAGTTTTTTGGATGCATACTCGGGGTATCACCAGATAAAGCTAAACCCAGCCAACAGGATGAAGACCGCCTTCATCACGTCATTCTGAGCCTTCTGCTACCTGACCATGACGTTCGGCTTGAGAAACGCCAGCGCCACGTTTCAGTGTTGCATGCAGAAGTGTCTCCTCAAGCAACTCGGTAGGATTGCCCATGTATATGTGGATGATGTGGTGGTGAAGACGGAGAAGCGTGGCATGCTGCTAGAAGACCTTAAGGAGACCTTTGAGAATTTGCGCCGATTTCAGATCAAGCTCAACCCAGAGAAATGTGTCTTTGGAGTACCAGCCGGCCAGCTCCTTGGCTTTCTGGTCTCAGAGCGCGGCATAGAGTGCAACCCGATGAAGATCAAGGCCATTGAGAAGATGGAGGTGCCCACCCGGCTGCTAGACGTGCAGAAGTTCACCGGCTGCCTGGCATCAATCAGCCGTTTCATCAGTCGGCTGGGCAAGAAGGCTCTCCCTCTATACCAACTCAAGAAGAAGACCACTTTTTTCGAGTGGAATGACACGGTGGACGAAGCTTTCTCCCAGCTCAAGAAGATGTTGGAGACCCCGCCTATCCCGGTAGCTCCAACTGAGAAGGAGCCCATGCTGCTCCACATTGCTGCCACCAGTCGGGTCGTCAGTACATTCATTGTGGTAGAGCGCAAGGAGGAGGGCAGGGCATTACCGGTCCAGAGACCGGTATATTACTTGAGTGAAGTACTGTCCGCCTCCAAGCAAAACTACCCGCATTATCAGAAGATGTGCTATGGCGTACACTTTGCCGCCAAGAAGCTGAAGCCCTACTTTCAAGAGCACCCAGTAACCGTCGTCTGCACGGCTCCTCTTGCTGAAATCTTGGGAAGCCGGGATGCTTCTGGCCGTGTGGCCAACTGGGCCATCGATCTGGCACCTTACACCATCTACTACCAGCCTCGCACCGCCATCAAGTCGCAAGTGTTGGCGACTTCCTCGTCGACTGGGCCGAGACCCAATACTTACCGCCAGCACCAGACTCTACCCATTGGCGGATGCATTTCGATGGATCGAAGATGCGCACTGGTCTGGGAGCCGGCATTGTCCTTACTTCTCCCAAAGGCGACAAGATCAAATATGTGTTGCAAATCCATTTTGCCACCTCCAACAACGTAGCAGAATATGAGGCACTCATACACGGACTCCGGCTTGCCAAGGAACTCGGTATTCACCGGATCTTGTGCTATGGTGACTCCGACTCGGTGGTCCAGCAGTCGTCGGGCGTCTGGGATGCCAAGGATGCACATATGGCAAGCTACCGCTTCCTTGTGTAGCAACTCAGTGGATAATTTGACGGGTGTGAGTTTCTCCACGTACCAAGGAATGACAATGAGCAGGCGGATGCCCTGGCGCGGATCGGCTCCACCCGCCAGGCAATACCAGCCGGCGTCGCATTGCGGCGCCTCCTCAAGCCGTCTGTCAAGCCATCTCCGGAGTCTGACTCCATCTTCATGCCGGCCCCTCCTGAAGCAGTCGGATCCGACTTGAGGGTACCAGAAGCCGGCCCGGGGACTTCAACAGGCGGCCCGGGGACTGCAGATGTCGCACCCAGCCCGGGGACTGCAGCAGTCGGCCCGGGGACTCCTTCAAGACAGCAGGCGAAAGCAATTGCCAACCCACCACCTCCCAGCCCAACCACCCTCATACAAGTTGCAGTTGTGGTAGTGGAAGAAATAGCAGCACCTTCCTGGGCTCAGCCAATCCTCAGATTTCTGGTTAACAAAGAGCTGTCGACTGATGAGATGTCAGCCAGGTAGGTGCAATGGCGAGCAGCAGCATATACCATAGTCAACAGAGAGCTAGTTCGGCGCAGTGTCACTGGCGTGTACCAACGCTGTGTGGAGCCGGACCAGGGCCAAGCAATCCTCAAAGACATTCACCAGGGTGAATGCGGCCACCATACGGCCTCAAGAGCCCTTTTTGCCAAAGCCTTTCGCCATGGTTTTTTCTGGCTGACTGCTCTTGAAGAGGCCAAAGAGTTGGTCCAAAAATGCCAAGGGTGCCAAAGATTCCGCTCCAAGCCGCATTTGCCAGCTTCTGCACTCTAGACTATCCCGATTGCTTGGCCATTTGCTATTTGGGGTTTGGATATGGTGGGGCCATTCAAGACAGCCCGTGGCGGCATGACTCATCTGTTTGTCGCTGTGGACAAGTTCACCAAGTGGATAGAGGCCAGGCCAGTCAAGAAACTAAATGTGCCAACTGCTGTGACCTTCAGCGCCGACATCACCACTCGGTACGGCATACCACATAGCATCATCACCGACAATGGCACAAACTTTGCCAAAGGAGCCTTGGCTCATTTCTGCACGACACAAGGCATCCGACTGGACTTAGCGTCCGTTGCCCACCCGCAGTCAAATGGCCAGGTTGAGCGAGCAAACGGCCTTATCTTGTCCGGCATCAAGCACCGACTGGTCGAGCCTCTTGAGCGTTCAGCCGGCTGCTGGATCGACGAGCTGCCGGCCGTCCTCTGGAGCCTGAGCACAACTCCGAACAAGTCGACCAGCTTCACGCCTTTCTTCCTCGTCTACAGTGCTGAAGCCGTCATCCCGGCGGACATAGAGTTCGACTCCCCGCGAGTCACCATGTACACGGAGGCAGACGCCAAGGAGGCACGAGAAGACGGCGTCGACCTGCTGGAAGAGGGCCGGCTGTTGGCACTAAGCCGGTCCGCCATCTACTAGCAGAGTCTGCGCCGATACCACAACTGCAAGGTGAAGCCAAGATCCTTCCAAGAGGGAGACTGTCGGTGTCAAAACCGGCGGATCTCGGGTAGGGGGTCCCGAACTGTGCGTCTAGGTGGATGGTAACAGGAGACAAGGGACACGATGTTTTTACCCAGGTTCGGGCCCTCTCGATGGAGGTAAAACCCTACTCCTGCTTGATTGATACTGATGATATGGGTAGTACAAGAGTGGATCTACCACGAGATCAAGGAGGCTAAACCCTAGAAGCTAGCCTATGGTATGATTGTTGTAATGGTTGTGTTGTTGTCCTACGGACTAAAACCCTCCGGTTTATATAGACACCGGAGAGGGCTAGTGAGGGAGTCCTGGACTAGGGGGTGTCCGGACAGCCGGACTATCATGGTCCGCCGGACTCCAAGACTACGAAGATACAAGATTGAAGACTCCGTCCCGTGTCCGGATGGGACTTTCCTTGGCGTGGAAGGCAAGCTTGGCGATACGGATATGTAGATCTCCTACCATTGTAACCGACTCTGTGTAACCCTAGCCCTCTCCGGTGTCTATATAAACCGGAGGGCCTTAGTCCGTAGGACATAACATACATTACAAGAATCATACCATAGGCTAGCTTCTAGGGTTTAGCCTCCTTGATCTCGTGGCAGATCTACTCTTGTACTACCCATATCATCAATGTTAATCAAGCAGGACGTAGAGTTTTACCTCCATCGAGAGGGCCCGAACCTGGGTAAAACATCGTGTCCCTTGTCTCCTGTTACCATCTGCCTAGACGCACAGTTCGGGACCCCCTACCCGAGATCCACCGGTTTTGACACCGACATTCGTGTTTTCATTGAGAGTTCCTCTGTGTCGTCACCGATAGGCTCGATGGCTTCTTCAATCAACAAGCACGCTGTCCAGGGTGAGACTTTTCTCCCCGGACAGATCTTCGTATTCGGCGGCTTCACACTGCGGGCTAATTCACTTGGCCATCTGGAGCAGATCGAAAGTTACGCCCCTGGCTGTCAGGTCAAGTTCAGAAGCCTAAACTTCACGGCCGACATCCGCGGGGACTTGACCTTCAACGGACTTGAGCCACAGCCGAGCATGCCGCACTGTCATGATGGGCATGATCTAGCTCTGCCGCCGGACAGTGCCTTGGCGGCCGCACACAAATCCGCTCCGGCCCTTAGTCCGGAGCCGATCGCCCAGATCGAGGAACGGTGGCTGGACACTGCCTCGGGGGCTACAACTTCCGCGGCGATGGAGCCGAACACTGACTTTGTCCCCTGTAAAACTCATGACTCCGAGGTGCCGGACTCCCTGCCGGACTCCGAATCTCCTGCGGCCCTGCCAATTGAATCCGATTGGGCGCCGATCATGGAGTTCACCGCTGCGGACATCTTTCAGCACTCGCCCTTTGGCGTCATCCTAAATTCACTAAAGCATCTCTCGCTATCCGGAGAGCCCTGGCCGGATTATGGCCAAGATGGTTGGGAAGCGGACGACGAAGAAATTCAAAGCCCACCCACCTCCCACTTTGTAGCCACTGTCGACGATCTAACCGACATGCTAGACTATGACTCCGAAGACATCGACGGTATGGACGACGATGCCGGAGACGAACAAGAACCAGCGCCTACAGGGCACTGGAAGACCACCTCATCATATGACATATACATGGTGGACACCCCAAAAGAGGGGGACGGCGAAGAAGCAGCAGAGGCAGATTCCCCAAAGAAACAGCCCAAGCGCCGACGTCAGCGGCGCCGCTCTAAATCCCGCCACAGCAAGAATGGACATTCCGGCATAGGAGATAATAACACCCTAGAAAGTGCCGACGACAATCCCCTCCAGTAAGATTCAGCGCAGGAGGATGCAGAAGCAAGCCCTCACGAGAGAGCGGCAGATGAAGAGGTCGAGGATGATAATTAAATACCCTAAAGAAAAAGCAGCAACAGCTTCAAGCTGATCAAGACCTGCTGGCCGACAGTTGGACCGAGGTCCTCGTGGCCGAAGAGTATGAACTCGAACGCCCCTCCAAGAGCTACCCAAAACGCAGGCTGCTCCCCCGATTAGAGGAGGAAGCATACATACCATCATCACTAGCGCACAATACGGCCGACCGACCACCCCGTGGTCGCAACACAGAAGCATCAAGGCCTTCCATCAAGACCGTACCCCGGCATCGCTCGAAAAGTACGAAGCCATGAGGGAACGCGCAGGACTTGCGGGACACATTGGAGGATAAGGCAAGACAATCCAGATCTATCTATGGATCACGTGGGCGCCCCACGACCCACGACGAATACCGTCGAGCTGGATACAATAACTCCGGCCGGGCCGAACACAGCAGACAACGCTCCTTGAGCGCTACGTCGTTATATTGCTCAATACAGAGGCGCCGCACACCCTCTATGCTTCATTGACGAATCCTACGATGGCACGACAGACCCCACGGTTTGGATCGAAGATTATCTCCTTCACATCCATATGGCCCGCGGCGACGATCTCCACGCCATCAAATACCTCCCGCTCAAGCTTAAAGGACCAGCTCGGCATTGGCTTAACAGCCTGCCCGCAGAGTCAATTGGGTGTTGGGAAGACCTAGAAGCTGCATTCCTCGACAACTTCCAGGGCACATACGTGCGGCCACCAGACGCCGATGACCTAAGCCACATAATCCAGCAGCCAGACGAATCGGCCAGACAATTCTGGACACGGTTCCTCACAAAGAAAAATCAAATCGTCGACTGTCCGGATGCAGAGGCCCTCGCAGCCTTCAAGCATAACATCCGCGACGAGTGGCTAGCCCAACACCTAGGACAGGAAAAGCCGAAATCCATGGCAGCCCTCACATCATTAATGACCCGCTTCTGTGCGGGAGAGGATAGCTGGCTAGCTCGCAGCAACAACCTTAGCAAAAATGCTGGTAGTCCGGACACTACGGACCACAATGGCAGGTCGCGTCGAAGCAAAAATAAACGCCGCATTAACGACGACAACAAGGAGGATATGGCAGTCAACGCCGGATTCCGAGGCTCTAAACCCGGTCAGCGGAAGAAGCCATTCAAAAGAACCACTCCGGGTCCGTCCAATTTGGACCGAATACTCGACCGCTTATGCCAGATACATGGCACCCCCGAAAAGCCAGCTAATCGCACTAACAGAGATTGTTGGGTATTCAAGCAGGCAGGCAAGTTAATTGCCGAAAACAATGACAAGGGGCTGCACAGCGACGACGAGGAAGAGACCGGACCGCCGAACAGTAGAGGACAGAAGGGTTTTCCCCCACAAGTGCGGACGGTGAACATGATATACGCAACCCATATACCCAAGAGGGAGCGAATGAAGGAAATATGCCCTAGAGGCAATAATAAAGTTATTATTTATTTCCTCATATCATGATAAATGTTTATTATTCATGCTAGAATTGTATTAACTGGAAACATAATACATGTGTGAATACATAGACAAAACTATAGTCACTAGTATGCCTCTACTTGACTAGCTCATTAATCAAAGATGGTTATGTTTCCTGACCATAGACATGTGTTGTCATATGATTAGCGGGATCACATCATTAGAAGAATGATGTGATTGACATGACCCATTCTGTTAGCCTAGCACTTGATCGTTTAGTATACTGCTATTGCTTTCTTCATGACTTATACAAAGTTCCTGCAACTATGAGATTATGCAACTCCCGTTTACCGGAAGAACACTTTGTGTGCTACCAAACGTCACAACGTAACTGGGTGATTATAAAGGTGCTCTACAGGTGTTTCCGAAGGTACTTGTTGAGTTGGCATAATTCGAGATTAGGATTTGTCACTCCGATTGTCGGAGAGGTATCTCTGGGCCCTCTCGGTAATACTCATCACCTAAGCCTTGCAAGCATGTAACTAATGAGTTAGTTATGAGATGACGTATTACAGAACGAGTAAAGAGACTTGCCGGTAACGAGATTGAACTAGGTATAGGATACCGATGATCAAATCTCGGGCAAGTAACATACCGATGACAAAGGGAACAAAGTATGTTGTTATCCGGTTTGACCGATAAAGATCTTCGTAGAATATGTAGGAACCAATATGGGCATCCAGGTCCCGCTATTGGTTATTGACCGGAGACATGTCTCGGTCATGTCTACATTGTTCTCGAACCGTAGGGACCGTACGCTTAAGGTTTCGATGACAGTTATATTATGAGTTTATGTATTTTGATGTACCGAAGGTTGTTTGGAGTCCCGGATATGATCACGGACATGACGAGGAGTCTCGAAATGGTCGAGACATAAAGATTGATATATTGGACGGATATATTTGGACACCGGAAAGGTTCCGGGAGAGTTTGGTAATATAACGGAGCTCCGGGAGGTTACCGGAACCCCCCGGTAAGTATATGGGCCTTATTGGGCCTTAGTGGAAGGGAGGGAGAAGGAGCAAGGGAGGGGGCGGGCCCCCCCAAGCCCAATCCGAATTGGGAGGGGGGCCGGCCCCCCGTTTCCTTCTCTCCTCCCCCTCTTCCTTCCTTCTCCTACTCCGAATAGGAAAGGGGGGGGGGGCAAACCTACCTGGAGTAGGATTGCCCCCCTAGGGCGCGCCACCCCTTGGGCCGGCCTCCTCCTCCCTCCCTCCTTTATATACGGAGGTAGGGGGGCACCCTAGACACACAAGTTGATCATTGAGATCGTTCCTTAGCCGTGTGCGGTGCCCCCCTCCACAATATTACACCTCGGTCATATTGTAGCGGTGCTTAGGCGAAGCCCTGCGACAAGAGAACATCAAGATCGTCACCACGCCGTCGTGCTGACGGAACTCCTCCCCGCGCCTCTGCTGGATCGGAGATCGGGGAGCGTCATCGAGCTGTACGTGTGTCAAGAACTCGGAGGTTCCGGAGTAACGGTGCTTGGATCGGTTGGACCGGGAGGACGTACGACTACTTCCTCTATGTTGCGTCAACGCTTCCGCTTTGGTCTACGAGGGTACGTAGACAATACTCTCCCCTCTCGTTGCTATGCATCACCATGATCTTGCGTGTGCGTAGGAAAATTTTGAAATTACTACGTTCCCCAACAGTGGCATCCGATCCTGGTTTTATGCGTTGATGTTATATGCACGAGTAGAACACAAGTGAGTTGTGGACAATATAAGTCATACTGCCTACCAGCATGTCATACTTTGGTTCAGCGGTATTGTGAGATGAAGCGGCCCGGACCGACATTACGCGTACGCTTACGCGAGACTGGTTTCACCGTTACGAGCACTCATGCTTAAAGGTGGCTGGCGGGTGTCTGTCTCTCTCACTTTAGTTGAACCGAGTGTGGCTACGCCCAGTCCTTGTGAAGGTTAAAACGGAGTCTATTTGACAAACTATCGTTGAGGTTTTGATGTGTAGGTAAGAACGGTTCTTGCTAAGCCCGTAGCAGCCACGTAAAATTTGCAACAACAAAGTAGAGGACGTCTAACTTGTTTTTGCAGGGCATGTTGTGATGTGATATGGTCAAGACGTGATGCTATATTTTATTGTATGAGATGATCATGTTTTGTAACCGAAGTTATCGGCAACTGGCAGGAGCCATATGGTTGTCGCTTTATTGTATGAAATGCAAACGCCCTGTAATTGCTTTACTTTATCACTAAGCGGTAGCGATAGTCGTAGAAGCAATAGATGGCGTAACGACAACGATGCTACGATGAAGATCAAGGTGTCGCGCCGGTGACGATGGTGATCACGACGGTGCTTCGGAGATGGAATCACAAGCACAAGATGATGATGGCCATATCATATCACTTATATTGATTGCATGTGATGTTTATCCTTTATGCATCTTATCTTGCTTTGATTGACGGTAGCATTTTAAGATGATCTCTCACTAAATTATCAAGAAGTGTTCTCCCTGAGTATGCACCATTGCCAAAGTTTGTCGTGCCGAGACACCACGTGATGATCGGGTGTGATAAGCTCTACGTCCATCTACAACGGGTGCAAGCCAGTTTTGCACACGCAGAATACTCAGGTTAAACTTGACGAGCCTAGCATATGCAGATATGGCCTCGGAACACAGAGACCGAAAGGTCGAGCGTGAATCATATAGTAGATATGATCAACATAATGATGTTCACCATTGAAAACTACTCCATCTCACGTGATGATCGGTTATGGTTTAGTTGATTTGGATCACGTGATCACTTAGATGAGTAGAGAGATGTCTGTCTAAGTGGGAGTTCTTAAGTAATATGATTAATTGAACTTAAATTTATCATGAACTTAGTACCTGATAGTATCTTGCTTGTCTATGTTTGTTTGTAGATAGATGGCTCGTGCTGTTGTTCCGTTGAATTTTAATGTGTTCCTTGAGAAAGCAAAGTTGAAAGATGATGGTAGCAATTACACGGACTGGGTCCGTAACCTGAGGATTATCCTCATTGCTGCACAGAAGAGTTACGTCCTGGAAGCACCGCTGGGTGCCAGGCCTGCTGCTGATGCAACTGACGACGTTAAGAACGTCTGGCAGAGCAAAGTTGATGACTACTCTATAGTTCAGTGTGCCATGCTTTACGGCTTAGAACCAGGTCTTCAACGACGTTTTGAACGTCATGGAGCATATGAGATGTTCCAGGAGTTGAAGTTAATATTTCAAGCAAATGCACGGATTGAGAGATATGAAGTCTCCAATAAGTTCTATAGCTACAAGATGGAGGAGAATAGTTCTGTCAGTGAACATATACTCAGAATGTCTGGGTATAACAATCACTTGATTCAACTGGGAGTTAATCTTCCTGATGATAGTGTCATTGACAGAATTCTTCAATCACTGCCACCAAGCTACAAGAGCTTTGTGATGAACTATAATATGCAAGGGCTGAACAAGACTATTCCCGAGCTCTTCGTGATGCTGAAAGCCGCGGAGGTAGAAATCAAGAAGGAGCATCAAGTGTTGATGGTCAACAAGACCACTAGTTTCAAGAAAAAGGGCAAAGGGAAGAAGAAAGGGAACTTCAAAAAGAACGGCAAGCAAGTTGCTGCTCAAGAGAAGAAACCTAAGTCTGGACCTAAGCCTAAAACTGAGTGCTTCTACTGCAAGCAGACGGGACACTGGAAGCGGAACTGCCCCAAGTATTTGGCGGATAAGAAGGATGGCAAAGTAAACAAAGGTATATGTGATATACATGTTATTGATGTGTACCTAACTAGAGCTCGTAGTAGCACCTGGGTATTTGATACTGGTTCTGTTGCTAATATTTGCAACTGGAAACAGGGACTACGAAATAAGCGAGCACTGGCCAAGGACGAGGTGACGATGCGCGTGGGAAACGGTTCCAAAGTCGATGTGATCGCCGTCGGCACGCTACCTCTACATCTACCATCGGGATTAGTTTTAGACCTGAATAATTGTTTTTTGGTGCCTGCGTTGAGCATGAACATTATATCTGGATCTTGTTTGATGCGAGACGGTTATTCATTTAAATCAGAGAATAATGGTTGTTCTATTTATATGAGTAATATCTTTTATGGTCATGCACCCTTGAAGAGTGGTCTATTTTTATTGAATCTCGATAGTAGTGATACACATATTCATAAGGTTGAAGCCAAAAGATGCAGAGTTGATAATGATAGTGCAACTTATTTGTGGCACTGCCGTTTGGGTCATATCGGTGTAAAACGCATGAAGAAACTCCATACTGATGGACTTCTGGAATCACTTGATTATGAATCACTTGGTACTTGCGAACCGTGCCTCATGGGCAAGATGACTAAAACACCGTTCTTCGGTACTATGGAGAGAGCAACAAATTTGTTGGAAATCATACATACAGATGTATGTGGTCCGATGAATGTTGAGGCTCGTGGCGGATATCGTTATTTTCTCACCTTCACAGATGATTTAAGCAGATATGGGTATATCTACTTAATGAAGCACAAGTCTGAAACATTTGAAAAGTTCAAAGAATTTCAGAGTGAAGTGGAGAATCATCGTAACAAGAAAATAAAATTTCTGCGATCTGATCGTGGAGGAGAATATTTGAGTTACGAGTTTGGTTTACATTTGAAACAATGCGGAATAGTTTCGCAACTCACGCCACCTGGAACACCACAACGAAATGGTGTGTCCGAACGTCGTAATCGTACTTTACTTGATATGGTGCGATCTATGATGTCTCTTACCGATTTACCGCTATCATTTTGGGGTTATGCTTTAGAGACGGCCGCATTCACGTTAAATAGGGCACCATCAAAATCCGTTGAGACGACGCCTTATGAACTACGGTTTGGCAAGAAACCAAAGTTGTCGTTTCTTAAAGTTTGGGGCTGCGATGCTTATGTGAAGAAACTTCAACCAGATAAGCTCGAACCCAAATCGGAGAAATGTGTCTTCATAGGATACCCAAAAGAGACTGTTGGGTACACCTTCTATCACAGATCCGAAGGCAAAACATTCGTTGCTAAGAATGGATCCTTTCTAGAGAAGGAGTTTCTCTCGAAAGAAGTGAGTGGGAGGAAAGTAGAACTTGATGAGATAACTGTATCTACTCCCTTATTGGAAGGTAGTTCATCACGAGAACCGGTTCCCGTGACAACTACACCAATTAGTGAGGAAGCTAATGATATTGATCATGAAACTTCAGATCAAATTTCTACTGAACCTCGTAGGTCTACCAGAGTAAGATCCGCACCAGAATGGTACGGTAATCCTATTCTGGAAGTCATATTACTTGACCATGATGAACCTACGAACTATGAGGAAGCGATGATGAGCCCAGATTCCACAAAATGGCTGGAGGCCATGAAATCTGAGATAGGATCCATGTATGAAAACAAAGTATGGACTTTGGTTAACTTGCCCGATGATCGGCAAGCCATTGAGAATAAATGGATCTTTAAGAAGAAGACTGACGCTGATGGTAATGTTACTGTCTATAAAGCTCGACTTGTTGCGAAAGGTTTTCGACAAGTTCAAGGGGTTGACTACGATGAGAGTTTCTCACCCGTAGCGATGCTTAAGTCTGTCTGAGTCATGTTGGCCATTGCTGCATTTCATGATTATGAAATTTGGCAAATGGATGTCAAGACTGCATTCTTGAATGGATTTCTAGAAGAAGAGTTGTATATGATGCAGCCAGAAGGTTTTGTTGATCCAAAAGGTGCTGACAAAGTGTGCAAGGTCCAGCGTTCCATTTATGGACTGGTGCAAGCATCTCGGAGTTGGAATAAACGTTTTGATAGTGTGATCAAGGCATATGGTTTTATACAGACTTTTGGAGAAGCCTGTATTTACAAGAAAGTGAGTGGGAGCTCTGTAGCATTTCTAGTTTTATATGTTGATGACATATTATTAATTGGAAATGATATAGAATTTCTGGATAGCATAAAGGGATACTTGAATAAAAGTTTTTCGATGAAAGACCTCGGTGAAGCTGCTTACATATTAGGCATCAAGATCTATAGAGATAGATCAAGACGCTTAATAGGACTTTCACAAAGCACATACCTTGACAAAATATTGAAAATGTTCAATATGGATCAGGCAAAGAAAGGATTCTTGCCTGTGCTACAAGGTGTGAAGTTGAGTCGAACTCAATGCCCGACCACAGCAGAAGATAGAGAGAAAATAAAAAATGTTCCCTATGCTTCAGCCATAGGCTCTATCATGTATGCAATGCTGTGTACCAGACCTGACGTATGCTTAGCAATAAGCTTAGCAGGAAGGTACCAAAGTAATCCAGGAGTGGATCACTGGACAGCGGTCAAGAACATCCTGAAATACCTGAAAAGGACTAAGGATATGTTTCTCGTATATGGAGGTGACAAAGAGCTAGTCGTAAATGGTTACGTCGATGCAAGCTTTGACACTGATCCGGACGATTCTAAATCGCAAACCGGATACGTGTTTTTATTAAACGGTGGAGCTGTAAGTTGGTGCAGTTCTAAACAAAGCGTCGTGGCGGGATCTACATGTGAAGCGGAGTACATAGCTGCTTCTGAAGCAGCGAATGAATGAGTCTGGATGAAGGAGTTCATTTCCGATCTAGGTGTCATACCTAGTGCATCGGGACCAATGAAGATCTTCTGTGACAATACTGGTGCAATTGCCTTGGCAAAGGAATCCAGATTTCACAAGAGGACCAAGCACATCAAGAGACGCTTCAATTCCATTCGGGACCAAGTCCAAGTGGGAGACATAGAGATTTGCAAGAGACATACGGATCTGAATGTTGCAGACCCGTTGACTAAGCCTCTCTCACGAGCAAAACATGATCAGCACCAAGACTCCATGGGTGTTAGAATCATTACTATGTAATCTAGATTATTGACTCTAGTGCAAGTGGGAGACTGAAGGAAATATGCCCTAGAGGCAATAACAAAGTTATTGTTTATTTCCTCATATCATGATAAATGTTTATTATTCATGCTAGAATTGTATTAACCGGAAACATAATACATGTGTGAATACATAGACAAAACTATAGTCACTAGTATGCCTCTACTTGACTAGCTCATTAATCAAAGATGGTTATGTTTCCTGACCATAGACATGTGTTGTCATTTGATTAGTGGGATCACATCATTAGAAGAATGATGTGATTGACATGACCCATTCTGTTAGCCTAGCACTTGATCGTTTAGTATACTGCTATTGCTTTCTTCATGACTTATACAAAGTTCCTGCAACTATGAGATTGTGCAACTCCCGTTTACCGGAAGAACACTTTGTGTGCTACCAAACATCACAACATAACTGGGTGATTATAAAGGTGCTCTATAGGTGTTTCCGAAGGTACTTGTAGAGTTGGCATAATTCGAGATTAGGATTTGTCACTCCGATTGTCGGAGAGGTATCTCTGGGCCCTCTCGGTAATACTCATCACCTAAGCCTTGCAAGCACGTAACTAATGAGTTAGTTATGAGATGACGTATTACAGAACGAGTAAAGAGACTTGCCGGTAACGGGATTGAACTAGGTATAGGATACCGACGATCAAATCTCGGCAAGTAACATACCGATGACAAAGGGAACAAAGTATGTTGTTATGCGGTTTGACCGATAAAGATCTTGGTAGAATATGTAGGAACCAATATGGGCATCCATGTCCCGCTATTGGTTATTGACCGGAGACATGTCTCGGTCATGTCTACATTGTTCTCGAACCGTAGGGTCCGCACGCTTAAGGTTTCGATGACAGTTATATTATGAGTTTATGCATTTTGATGTACCGAAGGTTGTTCGGAGTCCCGGATATGATCACGGACATGACGAGGAGTCTCGAAATGGTCGAGACATAAAGATTGATATATTGGACGGATATATTTGGACACCGGAAAGGTTCCGGGAGAGTTTGGGAATATACCGGAGCTCCGGGAGGTTACCGGAACCCCCCGGTAAGTATATGGGCCTTATTGGGCCTTAGTGGAAGGGAGGGAGAAGGAGCAAGGGAGGGGGCGCCCCCCCCCCAAGCCCAATCCGAATTGGGAGGGGGGTCGGCCCCCCCTTTCCTTCTCTCCTCCCCCCTCTTCCTTCCTTCTCCTACTCTGAATAGGAAAGGGGGGGGGGGCAAACCTACTTGGAGTAGGATTGCCCCCCTAGGGCGCGCCACCCCTTGGGCCGGCCTCCTCCTCCCTCCCTCCTTTATATACGGGGGTAGGGGGGCACCCTAGACACACAAGTTGATCATTGAGATCGTTCCTTAGCCGTGTGTGGTGCCCCCCTCCACAATATTACACCTCGGTCATATTGTAGCGGTGCTTAGGCGAAGCCCTGCGACAAGAGAACATCAAGATCGTCACCACGCCGTCGTGCTGACGGAACTCCTCCCCGCGCCTCTGCTGGATCGGAGATCGGGGTGCGTCATCGAGCTGTACGTGTGTCAAGAACTCGGAGGTGCCGGAGTAACGGTGCTTGGATCGGTTGGACCGGGAGGACGTACGACTACTTCCTCTACGTTGCGTCAACGCTTCCGCTTCGGTCTACGAGGGTACGTAGACAATACTCTCCCCTCTCGTTGCTATGCATCACCATGATCTTGCATGTGCGTAGGAAAATTTTGAAATTACTACGTTCCCCAACAGTGATAGCGTGCACTAAGGGACGTATATGCGATGGAGCCAGTCGCCCCTAAGTTCAATCCACGGTCCTCTTGCCCGATCACTTTCGATCGAAGAGATCATCCGACCAGTATCCGCCATGGCGGATTCGCCGCATTGGTTTTAGACCCAATCGTCGATGGATTTCACCTCACGAGAGTCCTGATGGACGGCGGCAGTAGCCAGAACCTGCTTTATCAGGATACAGTGCGCAAGATGGGCATAGGCCCCTCAAGGATTAAACCTACAAAGACGACCTTTAAAGGCATCATACCAGGTGTTGAGGCCAATTGTACAGGCTCAGTCACACTAGAAGTGGTCTTCGGATCCCCGGACAATTTCCGAAGCGAGGAGTTAATCTTCGACATAGTCCCGTTCCGCAGCGGCTATCACGCTCTGCTTGGACGAACCACGTTTGCAAAGTTCAACGCGGTGCCGCATTACGCATACCTCAAGCTCAAGATTCCAGGCACTCGTGGAGTCATCACGGTCAACGGAAATACGGAACACTCCCTCCGAACGGAGGAACACATAGCGGCCCTCGCGGCAGAAGTATAGAGCAGCCTTTTAAGGCAATTTCGAGTCCGGCCGTTAAACGCCCGGATACGGCCAAACGCGCCCGGAGCAACATCAACCAAGACCACCTGGCACGTTCTGAGCACGCGTAGCAATGCGGCCCCAACCCCAGCCCTTGCATAATTGCAAGACCAACCCTCTGCGTACATCATTATGCTCTGGAGATACCATGGGCCTAGGGGAAGGGGCACGACCACAACAGACCCAGAGTGCGGCTCGACCACACCAGGGGCTCACAAGTGTGTCACTCTTTTTGTTATCATTTTCCTTCTTTGTATACACAGGACTCCATTCACCAAAGGCCCTGTCCGGTGGTGGACCCTCCGAAACTCACGATGCAACAGCCAGGGAAAAAAGAAGACTGCGATAAACACTCAGGTGGTCTCCATTACGAGCATTAAATTTGATTCTATACACCAGTCCGCAGCTCATCCCTGGAGGGGGACATGTTTGATTAATCCAATCCCCTGCTTACCGCACTATTTGTATCATTCCGCACTCATAGCAGAATTCTATGAATAAATAATGCAGCATTTTTTGCATGTTATTGCATTACTTTACATATATGTTCATTAATGACATCTCGCACCCGTATATTTTGGTACGGCCGAATACACCAGGGGCTTATGTTCCCCGCATTATGGTGCGATAAGTCCGAACACTTTCACAAGTGCGGCACCCCGAACTTATAACATTATATGAATCGGCTCCGAATCATGTCTTGGGTCAATACTTGGGTTTGCCCGACTCCCACGTTTTGGTACCTTACGTTCCGTTCTATCGGCTAAGGTGGCACTGGGAGAGCCACTGCGATTGCGGCCTGGTTGAGCTGGGCGAGCGCCTCAGTGGAGAAAGCTAAAACTGACCGGCATGATAAGGCGAGAGACTGGTCGCTGTTCGAGAGGTCTTTTCGGGTCCCTAAAGACCTATGCCGCCTCGAGCGAAGTACCGGATAATGTCCGACGAAGGCGTGGATAGCGCCCCGAATTCGGTCTTCCGAATACTAGGGGCTTCGCCGAAATTTAAAATTATAGAATTCTATGGCTAAGTGAGAGTGTTCAAGCATTATAAGTCCGGTTGCCTTGTTTGTTGTGTTGAGCGCCTCCCTAGATGGACCCAAAAATGGGAACAAGAGTGCTCAAGTTTATCCCGAACACCCCAGCACTCGTGGCTTGGGGGCTGAAGCTAACGACTGGCCATCTCTCAGATTTTATAAACGGCCGCACAGAAGGTAATATTTTAAATTAAACAAGCGTTGCGTAGCGCATTTGAACAAAGTTTTCAGCGCACAGGATAATACATAGCGAGTTTTACTCAATAATTACATCTCTGGGGCACTCATCCGCAATATTGCGGGCACCCTTCAGGACACTCTTATAGTACATTTCGGGCGTACGATACTCCTTGCCCGCTGGCGGCGGGTCAGTAAGAAGCCTCTCCGCATCCAGCCTGCCCCAGTGCACCTTTGCGCGGGCAAGGGCCTGACGAGCACCTTCAATACAAGCGGAGCGCTTGATAACATCCACCCAGGGGCACGCATCCACCAGCTGCCGCACGAGGCCGAAGTAGCTCCTAGGCATGACCTCTCCAGGCCACAGCCGGACTATAAGGCCCTTCATGGCCTCCTCAGCTACCTTGTGGAGCTCGACCAGCTGCTTCAGCTGGTCGCTAGGGGGAACCGGATGGCTGGCCTCAGCGTACTGAGACCAGAAGACCTTCTCCGTTGAGCTCCCCTCCTCGCCACGGTAGAATGCGTCAGCATCGGATACACTGCGAGGCAGATCTACAAACGCCCCTGGAGAGTTCCGAATTTGGGTAAGTGTCAGGTAGTTTACATTAACATGCTTGCTTTGCATGAAAAATGCCTTACCCGCCGCTATTTTCTTCATATCCTCAACCTCCTGAAGGGTCTTACGGGCCTCGGCCTTGGCGGACTTGGCACTTTCGAGAGCCGAGGCGAGCTCGGACTCTCGAGTCTTTGAGTCGCGCTCCAAACTCTCATGCTTCTCCATGAGAGCCTGGAGCTCTTGCCGCACCTCCGCCACCCGTGCCTCCTGCTTTTCTCGCTCTGCCCATTCCGCAGCCGCATTGCGTTCGGCCGCGGACACAGCCTCCTTCAGGGCTGCCACCTCGTTTGTGGCCCCTGCAGTACCCATATTATCCTTGTTAATTTTATTACAACCGAAATCCTTTTTTGTAAGGTAAAACTTCAAAGTGGTGCTACTCACCTTCTTTGTCCTCGAGCTGCCTCTAGGCATGGCCGAGCTCTCGCTCGGACCGCTCGAGATCTTGCTTCAATGCACAAACCTCCGCAAGTCAGTGCGGCAGAGGTCAGCAGCGCAACCTGCAAAACCATATTGACATAATCTATTAGCAACCCTGCGTATATCTTTTCAGATCCTCAGTCCAGCTTTTCTTTCCGAACACCGAACCGAGCATCAGGGGCTACTGTCTATGCGGTATTACATTACATAATTTTAAAACTTCTTACCTCAAAGCCTGTTAGAAGGCTGCTGCAGGCTTCGGTCAGCCCGCTCTTGGCGAGCTGAACCTTCTGAATCACCGCACTCATGATAGTGCGGTGTTCTTCCTCGATGGAAGCGCCTTTGAGCGCCTCCAACAACATGTCCGGCGCCTCCGATTGGACGGAGGACACCAGCATCACGGCCTTGCCCTTCTTGCGAAGGGGCCGCTTGCCGGACTCCGGAACCACTGCAGGTTCCGACGTAGAGTCCGGCGCAAAGTCCGGGAGGCTGCCTTGCAGCGCCTCCGGAGCCTCCTCCTGATGGGTCCCTTTCTGGGATCCCACCTCGGCGTCCTCGTCGGCGCGAGGGGTGGAGGCAGTCGGGATGGAATCCACATCCGACGGCGCCAACGACCCGCTCGATGAAGCGGGGATATCATCATCGGTCGGACTACAGATAGCATGCAGCATTAGAAGGACACTATGTGACACAAAAGAGAAACTACAAATCATTCAGGAATCCGGATACTTACGATCTCGCCGGAGGTCTGGCCCTTGAAGGCCACTCTTCGCCGCCAACATTGGTGTTAGCAGAGCTGTCCGGGGGAATAGTTCTCCCCCTCTTGGACCCTTCGGCCTCCCCTGTTGGGGAAGCCTTCCTCTTCCTCTCTCCCTCCTCTAGGAGAGAGTATTCTTCCTCCTCCTAGTCTTCGGGGGAGGAGTCCGCCTCGGAGTTGTCGGAGACCTGAAAACGGGAATTCTTTCGAGTACCCGTGGCCACCTTGTTGGCCTTCTTCTCTGGCACCACATGCGGTGCCGGAACTAGCAGCCCCGCTAGACGGGCATCCACCGGGTCTTCTGGCATGGGAGCTGGGCAAATGAGCTGCTCGGCCTTCTTCATCCACTCCTGTCAAAGGAAAAGGGAGATTGAAACCCTCTTAAAATCAATCTATCAACAATAAGTGTCCCGCAAAGGGGTAGAATCACTTACCTCGTCAGCTAGATGCTGCGAGTGAAATCCGCGATCTTCCGTCGCGGATGCGGGGGCTTCGGCACCCTTAAACAGCACCCTCCAGGCACCTTCGTACGTCGTGTCGAAGAGCCCGCTCAGCGCCTGGTGCTATTCCGGGTCGAACTCCCACAGATTGAATGCCCGTTCTTGGCATGGGAGAATCCGGCGGACGAGCATGACTTGGACCACGTCAACAAGCCTGAGCTTCTTGTTCACCAGCTTCTGGATACAGGCTTGGAGTCCCGTCAGCTCCTTCGAATTACCCCACAGCAAGCCCTTCTCTTTCCAGGAGGTGAGCTGCGTAGGGATACTAGATCTGAACTCGGGGGTCGCCGCCCACGTAGGGTCGCGCGGCTCGGTGATATAGAACCACCCCGATTGCCACCCCTTGACGGATTCCACGAAGGCCCCTTCGAACCAGAGGACGTTGGGCATCTTGCCCAACATGGCGCCTCCGCACTCCGCCTGCGTTCCCTTCACTACCTTCGGCTCGACGTTGAAGGTCTTGAGCCACAAGCCGAAGTGGGGCCAGATGCAAAGGAGGGCCTCACACACGATGATAAACACCGAGATGTTGAGGATGAAGTTCGGTGCCAGATCATGGAAATCCAGGCCGTAGTAGAACATGAGCCCCCGGACAAAGGGGTGAAGTGGAAAGCCCAGTCTGCGGAGGAAGTGGGGAAGGAAAACGACCCTCTCATGGGGCCCGGGGGTAGGGATGAGCTGCCCCTCGTCGGGCAGCCGGTGCGCGATGTCGCCGGAAAGGTATCCGGCGCTGCGCAGCTTTGTGATGTGATCCTCCTTAACGGTGGAAGCCAACCATTTGCCTCCCGCTCCGGACATGGTGGAGAAGGTTGAGATGAGATGCGCGAGCTTGGGCGCTGGAGCTCGAGTGCGCGGAGCTGGATAAGCAAAGGAGGAAGAAGGCGTGGGTGAAAAAGGTGAATCCTTGTCCCTTATATATAGGTGGGCGAAGACTATGCGTCCCCCACCGGCCTGGTAAAACTCGCTTATCGCCCAAGCGCCACCATCAATGGCGCGGTTGGGTTACCCACGTCCGTATTGATGAGAATCCTGGAATAAGGGGAACACGATCTTTGCTTCGACAAGATGTGCCAAGGAAACCGCTTCGCTAAACGCGCTGAGACGGTGTAATAAAAAATGATTCAAGTAAAGGCTTGGTGGTGGTGTGATGTCATGCCATAAAATACGTCAGCAGATTGAACTTGTGTATATATTATTCTCTTTACGGTCGAATGTGGAATTTGTTTTGCAGAGCCAGACACTATCCTGGTGTTCATGATCTTCTCTGGATTATTCAAAGGAGGAACCCGCCTTGCAATGCCGAACATTATGCGCGCCGGACTTATCGTCATTGAAGCCTGGTTCAGGGGCTACTGAGGGAGGCCTGGACTAGGGGGTGTCCGGACAGCAGGACTATCATCGTCCTCCGGACTCCAAGACTACGAAGATACAAGATTGAAGACTCCGTCCCGTGTCCGGATGGGACTTTCCTTGGCGTGGAAGGCAAGCTTGGCGATACGGATATGTAGATCTCCTACCATTGTAACCGACTCTGTGTAACCCTAGCCCTCTCCGGTGTCTATATAAATCGGAGGGCCTTAGTCCATAGGACATAACATACATTACAACAATCATACCATAGGCTAGCTTCTAGGGTTTAGCCTCCTTGATCTCGTGGTAGATCTACCCTTGTACTACCCATATCATCAATGTTAATCAAGCAGGACGTAGGGTTTTACCTCCATCGAGAGGGCCCGAACCTGGGTAAAACATCGTGTCCCTTGTCTCCTGTTACCATCCGCCTAGACGCACAGTTCGGGACCCCCTACCCGAGATCCGCCGGTTTTGACACCGACAGCTAGGGTTACACAGAGTCTTTTACAATGGTAGGAGATCTACATATCCGTATCGCCAAGCTTGCCTTCCACGCCAAGGAAAGTCCCATCCGGACACGGGACGAAGTCTTCAATCTTGTATCTTCATAGTCTTGGAGTCCGACTGACGATGATAGTCCGGCTGTCCGGACACCCCCTAGTCCACGACTCCCTCAGTAGCCCCTGAACCAGGCTTCAATGACGATGAGTCCGGCGCGCATATTGTTCGGCATTGCAAGGCGGGTTCCTCCTCCGAATAATTCATAGAAGATTGTGAACACCAGGATAGTGTCCGGCTCTGCAAAATAAATTCCACATTCCACTGTAGAGAGAATAATATGTACACAGGTTCAATCTGCTGACGTATTTTGTGGCATGATGTCATACCACAACCAAGCCTTTACTTGAATCGTTTTTTATTATACCACCTCAGCGCATTTAGCGAAGCCGTTTCCTTGGCACGTCTTGTCGAAGCAGAGATCGTGTTCCCCTTATTCCAGGATTCTCATCAATATGGACGTGGGTAACCCAACCGCGCCCGTTGCCACGCCCCCTCCATCGAAGGTGGGTGCCGAACGGTCACGGAGACGGCTCTTGGTATTCTCCTTCTTTATAATAGGACCAAGACTCATTTGTTTTCTTCAATCCTCAATTGAATCTACTCCTCGCCCCGAGTTCCAACACCCAGAGCCCCAGGTTCGAGCGCTTCGGACCTTCAACAATGTCCGGCTCCGACCTACAGGGCCGGTGGATGCCCTCCTCCATTACGGAAGAGGACATGCTAAAGCTGCGAGAGGCCAAGTACCTGACTTACGAGATTTCGCACAGGTTGCCCGCCAAAGGGCAAGTCACCCCCACCCCCGAGCCCGGTGAGTGTGTTGTGTTTGTATCCCACCTCCGTCGGGGCTTAGGCTTCCCGATGGATCCTTTTGTGAGAGGGCTCATGTTTTATTATGGGTTGGAATTCCATGACTTGGATCCGGAGTCCATCCTCCATATTTCTTCGTTCATCGTCGTCTATGAAGCCTTCCTCCACATTACCCCTCACTTCGGCTTGTGGCTGAAGACCTTCGATATGGAGCCGAAGATGATCGAGGGGCGTCAAGCAGAGTGCGGCGGGGCAACCGTAAGCAGGAGGGCCGATGCCCCGTGGCCCGAGGGCTCCTTCCAAGAGGAGCTCGGCTTGTGGCAACAGGAGTGGTTTTATATTACCGCTCCCAGGGGCAGCAGGCAGAAGCCGCCGCCCGTATTCCGCTCGGGACCCCCACGACGATTGATGTCATGGGTCAACCAAGGGCTCAACTGGGGGCCGTCAAAGGATGTGCCCCTATTGCAGGGCCGGATTCGAGACCTCCAAGCGAGGGAGATCGATCTGGTCGTGGTGATGCAGGTTATGCTGATTAGGCGTCTCCTGCCCTGCAAACGCCGTCCTCTCCGGCTATGGGAATGTAATCCGGAGGGACCACGGATTCTCCAACACTTTATGGGTACGACACCCGTGGAGATGTACAAATTGTTCTTCGGATCACAAGTGACGTGTCCGGAATTGACCGAGGATGCCGGCCTAAGCTGCAATTGCCCGGACACACAAGTAAGTAGCTCTGTGTTCGGACATACCGTTTGTTTGCCTTTCTACAATTCGCCTTTTAACCACTTGTCTTTTAACAGGAGTGGATAGCGCAAGCAAAGCTGATACGGTGTCCGGCCCCCCTCCCAGAGACCGCGCCGGATCCCGTGCTGGTCAGGATGCTGGAGGTTGCACCTTCCGAGGAAGGCGAAGGGGAAAACAGAGGAGCTACCGCCTCGACCAAGGAGGCTTTTGAGAAAGGGGGATCGAGAATCCCTCCCTCCAAGGGGAGAAGGGGACCGCTTCCAGAGACCCGGAGGCCAAAGCCCCAAAGCGGGGGAAGAGATCTTCACCAGAGGGTTCTGTGTCCGGGGAGGCCCCGGCCGCACAGTATCCCCTAAAGAATCAGCCCTCCAGCGAGCCGTAAGTGAAAAAAGGGAGTTTCATAATAAGGAACATCCCTATTTGTGCTTCTGAGGATAACTTAAGTTTTTACCTTGTAGTTCGGATCACCGTCCTTCTCAGATGAGCTCGTCTTCAGGGGACCTACGTCCGGAGATGGTGGAGAGCGAGACGCCTCCATCCGCTGCGCCATCGGATAGGGCAGACGAACCTGAAGTGTCATCACGGAGGGTATCCCCGAGTCCGGCAGGGCCGAATAGTCCGGCACCAACTGGTGTTCGGCCGGGGGAGCTGAAGGATCTGCTTGAGAGGGCATCTATCTCAGAAGATCACCATGCATTGACGAGTATGGTGATTGGAAGGATTTTGTCCGCCGAAGGCGGGTTGCGTGACGCCGTCAGGAGTTTGCTGGCGGGGTTTGAGGTACGTAAAAATGACATGCCTTTTGACAGTTTTACACATAAAGTGCGCCCTAAGACTCGGTAGGTTGTCGAAAGCGAGAGCGTGCCGAGGATCAAAATCACAGGTTCTTAATTTTCGCCTTTCTTATGCAGGTGGCGGATAGTCCGAGGGCCAGCCGGACTGATGGAGTTGCTGAACTAAAGCGGCAACTCGACGTTGCGGATTCGGACATCGCGCTAGTCAAGAGGCGACTTGACGAGTCGCAAGGTAAGTTTTTATTTGTGGTCACCTAGTAAGGGAGTTGAAGCCCATTCCTTACAACATGTGTGCGAAATGCAGATGGTGCCGCTGTTATGGAGAGCCTTCGGGCAGAACTTGCTCAAGCCAAGGAGCAAGCCAGAAGGAGTGATGCGGCTGCCTCGAGGGCGGCCGAAGAGCTAGAAGCCGAAAGGGCTGCACACTGCCGAAGCAGGGAGGAGATGGCTGAAATGGCCGTGAAGTTAAAAGATGCTATCGACCGCAATGATGTTCTTGAAAAGGAGCGCCTAGCGGAGCGAGAAGACCTGGGGAAGGCCACCACCGAAGCCAAGGATGCCCGTTCTGCAATGCGGGCTATAAAGGAGGAGCTGCGCCAGGCCGGAGACATTGTGGCTGGCAAGCCCTTCCTACTGCGCCGAAGGTTTACGGATCCAAGGTATGCTCAGCTTGGCCAGCTGTGGGGTTCGGAGGATCCTTATATGGACTTAGCGGCAAGTGCGACAGATGCCGTTGTGCACTTCCGAAGTCAGAAGGATCACAAGATGGAAGAGCTGTTTTGGTCTCAATTCCATAGTCCGGAGCGTTCACTTCCGCTGACCGATCGATTGGCCGAGTGGGCTGAGCTGAACAGATTGTCCGGACTTGCCATGACGGATATCGTGACTCATGTCTAGCCGGAGAGGCCCAAGCCGAAGAGTTGTTTTGGCTTATTGCAGCAATTTCTTGGGGCGGTGCCGCATATCAAGGCGATGAAGCGGTCGGCCTGCATAGAGGGTGCACGGATGGCCCTCGCCCGTGTGAAGACATACTGGACGGAGATGGATGCCGCCGCTGTTGCGACCCAGGGTTCGGACAAGAGGCGGTTACCCGCCGAGCACTATTTTGGAGAAGTTCTGCGTGGTGCTCGTGTAATAGAGTCGCAGTGCTCGAAAAATGTTGTGTTCAAATGAACATTGTGGTTTGTAAAACGATGTTTATAATATAAGCGCTTTTTATACTTGTGCGGTCAAGTATTGAAATATCTCCTGTGCGGCCGTTTATGTATACATGTGTATAACCTGAAAGATGGCAGTCGTCGGCTTCAGCCCCCACGCATAAGGGGTGGGGGTGTTTGCAAAAATATCGCATTTTCACACTTAATCCGACGTCTCGGTCCTGTTAAGGAGGTGGTAGCGTAGCAAACGAGGCAGCCGGACTATAATGCTTTATCACTTTCACTTAGCCATAGGAGTTCGAGGGTGGGGCTACGATATAGCCCCTGGGGGCACCACGCTCTCCGAATTCGGGGCACGTATGTGCCTGACCGGGAAACGGTCCTTCGTCAAAGCGGAGGAATTCTAAACATTCCGATAGTCGATCGAGTGGTTGACCAGTCTCTCGCTATGTCATGACAGTCAGTTTTTGGCTTTCTCTACTGAGGTGCTCGCCCAGCCGAACCGGGGCACAATCGCAGTAGTTCTCCTGGTGCCGCATTAGCCGATGATACGGAACGTAAGGCAACAAAACACAGGAGCCGGGCAAACCCAACATTTGATCAAAGAGATGACTCGGAGCTGATGCATATAAGGCCTAATTCGAGACGCCGAACACTCCCTAAGGTATTCGGTCTTTATAATAACGGGCAGAACAATGCCCTAAGCCCCTAGTGTCCAGGTACAGGCGAGAATTTCTGGCGCGACCGATGCCAAAACGCCAGCCTCCTCGTTGGTTATGGTGAAAAACCGTGTTATGGTAATCAACAAAAGACAGTAAGAAAGGTTTACGCAGGGACTTAATCTGAAAAGAATCCTTGCGACGGGTCCCTGCTGCACGTCTACGCCTGTGTCTCTGTTGTGCCGTATCCTGGATGGGTGTGCACGTTGTTCATCTGTAAAAAGAGAGGAACTTAGCTTGAAAGGAAATCGTGCAAACGGTGTATTAAAAATTGAAATATGAATTAATGAATAAAGCCGAGCTTATAGTAGCTCATTATTGCTTATACGCATAGCCCCTTGTAAAGGGGTGTGCGGCTAGGGAGCCCCTAGCTTATTTGCGCCGAACTCGTCTAGCCGTGTCCGGGGTCTTGAACGACCTTTTAATGAAATGATGCCACGTGGACCGGGCATTTTAAGTGTAAGGGATGCGTAATGTGGTATTGCATTAAAGCGGATAAAAGCTTCACGTCCCAATAGTGCTTGATGGCTACTTTTGAATGGGGCAACATGAAAGATTAGCTTTTCGCGTCAGAAGTTGTCGGGTGACCCGAACACAACTTCTAGTAGTAAGGATCCTGTGCACTTGGCGTAAGGGCCTGGCGTTACTCCTTTAAAGGAAGTGCGGCTATGTCAAATTTTGGTAAGGTCTATCCCCAACTTGCGGATTGTGTCGAGGATATAGCAGGTTTAGATCGCTGCCGCCATCCATCAGGACTTGTGTAAATTGTAGTCCGTCGATTATAGGATCCAATATCAGAGCAGTCCATCCTGCGTTTCGAATACTTTTGGAATAGTCCAGGTGGTTGAAAGTGATTGGTTTTGACATCCAATCTCGAGGTTCCGCTGGGGTGGACCGTGCGATGCCTACTTTGGCGGGTGCCGCATTGTTTTTCCGTATTATCACATGAAGTGAGTTTACTGTTTTGACTTCTTGTGGGAAAGTCTTTTGTTTTCTGGCGCTCTGCTGGTGGGGTTCGTCGTCATCCTCACTTGGCGTGTCGAGCCCCTTGTGTTCGGCGTTGAGTCGGCCGGACTATTTGAAAACCCAACAATCTCGGTGGGTGTGGTTTGCAGGCCTTCCGGAGGTACTCTGGATTTGACATATCCGATCCAAAATCTTGTTTAAGTTGGATAGCTCATCACTGTTGTCCTTGAGAGGCAGTGTTTTGTTGTTCGGCCGCTAGCTTTTGAATCCGGCATTGACCGCTGTGTTCTTTGGGCTTTTTTCTTTATTTCAGCGCTGATCCTTTCTACGCCGTGATTTTCAGTTTCCATCTCTGATCTCGGATGTACTCGGGTCGCTGGTGCTACATCTTGCTAGCCAGCTGTCTTCCCCCGTGCAAAAGCGGGTCATGAGGCTTGTTAGTGCGGCCATTGTTCTCGGCTTCTCTTGGCTGAGGTGTCTGGCGAGCCATTCGTCTCGGACATTATGTTTAAAAGCTGCTAAGGCTTCGGCGTCCGGACAGTCGACTATTTGGTTCTTTTTAGTAAGGAACCTGTTCCAGAATTTGCGCGCTGACTCTCCGGGCTGTTGAGTTATGTGACTTAAATCGTCTGCATCCGGAGGGCGGACATAAGTCCCTTGAAAATTTGCTCTAAACGCGTCCTCGAGGTCTTCCCAACTTCCAATAGTATTTTCTGGGAGGCTTTTGAGCCAATGCCGAGCTGGCCCTTTGAGCTTGAGGGGTAGATATTTTATGGCGTGGAGATCATCTCCTCTAGCCATGTGTATGTGGAGGATGTAATCCTCAATCCAGACTCCAGGGTCTGTTGTTCCGTCGTATGCCTCTATGTTTACGGGTTTGAACCCTGCTCGAAATTCATGATCCAGCACCTCACCGGTGAAACATAGTGGGTGTGCGGCGCCCCTGTATTTGGGTGTACTGTTGTCTTCGAACACTTGGCGTGTTGTGTTGCTTCCTGGGGCCCTCTTTTTTGGCCCGTAAATGGACCTGACCGGGCCATCTGTTTTCTGAGGATCATGAGTCGGCTTGTGTGCGGCGCCGCTTGTCGCTTTTGGCCTGTCATCTGGTCGTCTATCCGGCCAGGCGGCCTCTTTGTTTTTTGATTGTGGGGGCTCTATGGCTTCCTCGTCAAATTCTGGCAGTAGCTTGCGCTTCGGGTAGCTCTTTGTTTGGTGGCCATTGCCATATTTGTCCGCGGTCTTGAGTACTTTGCTCCACCTCATTCTGAGTATGTCTTCCGCTGTTTTGAGCTTTCGCTTTTCCTTCTTCAGGCTTCTTGCAGTGGTGAGAAGTCTTTTGTGAAGGTTCTTATGCTCCGGTGGTGTGTCCGGTGTGAGATCGTCTGGACTGTTGTTTTCGCCGGGCATAGATTGATTATCTGATTCATCTTGTTCGGATGGTTGCTTGGTTGCATGTTCGACGCCCACTGGTTTGCCCTGTTCTGTTGTTGGGTCCTTAGGAGTGCTTTTGTTGTCGAGGCGGGACTTAGGGCGGCGCCTACGTCGTCGTTTTGGTTGTTTTTCGGTGGAATTATCCTTTGCCGCTTCCCGTTGTTCCTCGTTATCGCTTCCTTTTGGGGTGTCCACCATGTATACATCATGGGTTGAAGTTTCCTTCCAGTGCGCCGTAGGCGCTGGTTCTTGGTCGTCTCCGGTATCGTCGTCCATACCGTCGATGTCTTCGGAGTCGTAGTCTAGCATGTCGGTCAGATTGTCGACAGTGGCTACAAAGTGGGTGGCGGGTGGGCTTTGAATTTCTTCATCACCCGCATCCCAACCGTCCTGACCGCAATCCGGCCAGGGCTCTCCTGATAGCGAGAGATGCTTTAGCGAATTTAGGATGTCGTCAAAGGGTGAGTGCTGAAAGATGTCCGCGGCGGTGAACTCCGTGATCGGCGCCCAATCGGATTCGATTGGCAGGGGCGCAGGAGGCTCGGAGTCCGGCAAGGAGTCCGGCACCTCGGAGTAACGAGCTTTACAAGGGACAAGGTCAGTATTCGGCTCCATCGCCGTAGCAGCTGCGGCTCCCGAGGCGGTGTCCAGCCACCTGTCCTCGATCCGCACGGTCGGCTCCGGGCTATGGGTCGGAGCGGATTCGTGTGCGGCTTCCAAGGCACTATCCGGCGGCAGAGCTAGATCATGCCCATCGAGACAGTGCGGCACGCTCGGCTGTGGCTCAAATCCATCGAAGATCAAGTCTCCGCGGATGTCAGCCGTGAAGTTTAGGCTTCCAAATCTGACCTAACGGCCAGGGGCGTAGCCTTCGATCTGCTCCAGATGGCCAAGTGAATTGGCCCGCAGTGCGAAGCCGCCGAATACGAAGATCTGTCCGGGGAGAAAAGTCTCACCCTGGACTGCGTTATTGTTGATTGGAGAAGCCATCAAGCCTATCGGTGACGACACAGAGGAACTCTCAATGAAAGCACCAATGTCGGTGTCAAAACCGGCGGATCTCGGGTAGGGGGTCCCGAACTGTGCATCTAGGCGGATGGTAACAAGAGACAAGGGACACAATGTTTTTACCCAGGTTCGGGCCCTCTCGATGGAGGTAAAACACTACTCCTGCTTGATTGATATTGATGATATGGGTAGTACAAGAGTGGATCTACCATGAGATCAAGGAGGCTAAACCCTAGAAGCTAGCCTATGGTATGATTGTTGTAATGGTTGTGTTGTTGTCCTACGGACTAAAACCCTCCGGTTTATATAGACACCGGAGAGGGCTAGGGTTACACAGAGTCGGTTAAAATGGTAGGAGATCTACATATCCGTATCGCCAAGCTTGCCTTCCAAGCCAAGGAAAGTCCCATCCGGACACGGGACGAAGTATTCAATCTTGTATCTTCATAGTCTTGGAGTCCGGCTGACGATGATAGTCCGGCTGTCCGGACACCCCCTAGTCCAGGACTCCCTTAGAGACCTTGTGCTCCAGCTGATCCAGCGAACAGCCGGCCAGCACAAGCTCTCGACACCTTGGGAAGGCCCTTTCATCATCAGCAAGGTGCTGGGCAACGAATCCTACTATCAGATCGACGCTCAGAAGCCCAGAGCACGCAAGAGAGACGATTCAGGCAAGGAGACAGAGAGGCCGTGGAATGCAAACCTCCTCCGAAGATTTTACAGTTGAAAAGCAGTATGTATCACGCTACCTTTTGTATCATGTAGAAAGACTTCGGGTCCCCGGAGACGAACTCGGGGACTACCCTCCTTTATCTATGTGATAAGAATTATGCCATGAGTATGAATAGTTTTTTCCGCCCGGCACCGGGTTCGACCAGTCGGCCCGGAGGCACGCCACCTTCTGCTATATGCCGCCTCCTGTAGCCGGACAAGTAGTGTGCTGGCGCTAGATACTTCCCTTGCCAGAAGCCGCAGCTCGCAGAGCGACTGTATGGCGGGCAGGGGTCCCAAACTGGCGCCCACACGAAAAATGACTAAGGACAAAACGCATATAGCGAAGGCCGACATCTCACCTTTTTCGTCTGGCTACCGAGAAGCCGGCCGGCCGGCTCCTACTTTCATTGCCAACACCCCGAACGGCTAAGTACTAGCCCTCCCCCAATTGACTAAGTACTCAACCCAGCCGCAGTCTGCAGAGCGGCTGCTTGGCTGGCAAGAGGATAGGCAAGGGAGGGCGGCAAAGGAAAAAACCAAGGAGTAAAAGGCAAAGAAGGATAGAAGTCGGCAAAGCAAAGCATAAAGCTGTGATAGAATATTTACATGGATAATGGCCTTCTGGCCGGCATTCAAACTAAGTTTTGATATACACCCTGCAGGTGGAATTGTGCGAATTTAACCAAAGTGTTCAAAGTAGCAAACAGAAAACAGATAAAATCCTAAGGAGCAGCAGAAGACTCCGGCTGGGCGGTGCCGGTTGGCGTAGCAGAAGGCTCCGGCTGGGCGGTGCCGGATGGCATGGCAGAAGTCTCTGGCTAGATGCTAGGGTCGGCTGCACCGCCTGGCGCGTCACGTGGCTCCGTCTGAGCAGAAGAATCGCCAGCAGCCGGAGGGGCAACGGAGGGCTGGAGGACGGAGTCGGTGGCATCCGTCGGAGGAACGGGTGGCTGGTCAGCCCCCGCCTGGCCATCTCCAGTAGCAGCCAACACCTTGGTGTGCGGCTTGTTGCTTGAGGCCTAGTCAGGTTGGGGCTGACCGTCCGCCCCGACCTCCGGCAGGTCGACGTCGCTCTCCTCATCCTCCTCCTCCTCCTCTTCCTCCTCCCTGTCTTCCCCTTCATCGCTGGAGTCGATGACTTCAGCTGAATCTTCGCTGTCCTCCGGGTTCAGCCCGAGCCACTCTTGTGGAGCTTCCCCGCCTTCCTCGACCACCTCCGAAACGAAGATGCTGGTGTTGGTGAAGTCGGCGATCGCCGCCGCCCTGTTGACAAGCTCGGCCTCCACCGCCGCCAGCTCCCCCTGCGTTTCCAGCCGGAACGTGGCCAACTGGGCTAAGTCCAGCCCAGGATACCACGCCTTGGCGAACTCCAGGGCCCGGCGGGCTCCTGCCCGGGCTGCGGCGCCCTTCCACGCTTCCAGGCGGCCGGCCGCCACCTCCAACCAGTCGGCGGTCCGACTTGGGGTGCGTGGAGCCGGCAAACCTGGCCAGAGGGCGGAGACCGCCTGAGCTCCGATGCGCTGGAGACGATGCAGCATGCGATGAGCAGGCCGAAGGCAGGCCTGGATGTTGAGGAGCTGTTCGCCAAGAGTCCGGGGAGCGTTAGCGGCGATCTGCGCACCCTCCGCCCTCCGCTCCTTGCACTAGGCCTCGATCATATGGATTGCGGCAACAGAGTGGCCCGGGAAGAAGTTTGTTCGGACGGAGGAAGAAAAAGACCAAGGTTATAAGCAAGGGACCGGCCTGGACAAGGGCCGACAGTTCAAAACTAGAAATCAAGAGAATGAAGCTTACCATCGACCAAGTCTTCAATGCTGCTGAAGCAGGCCGTCATCTGGGCCTCCTTGTCGGCCCAGTCGGAGCGCTCAACCTCAAACTCGGCGAGAAGGTCGGCCTCCTTCTTCACCGCCAGCTGGGCCGCCTTGAGGGCCTCCGCCTGTTCGGCAAGCTGAGCAACCAGGCGGTCTCGCTCCTCGGCCAGCTTGCTGCACTCGGCTTCCTTGCCGTGCAGAGCGGTGTTGGCCTCGTCCAGGTGCTGCTACAAGGCAGCATTGGCCTCTGAAAAAAGGGAAAGAAGAAAAAGAGCATCAATCAAGTATACAAGACAAAGAAAGAAACACTGAGGAGATTCGGCCCGACTGCTCAGTAGTCGGCCCGAACCTCGGGGACTACAGCCCACGGGAGCACAATCGCGCCCCCGCAGAGAAGAAGTAACTAACGAAGAAGGAAACACTATGGAGATTCGGTCCTACTGCTCAGCAGTCGACCTGAACCTCGGAGACTACAGCCCGCGAGCGCGCCAGCGCACCCCTGCGAAGAAAGGAAGACAGAGCTTACTCCGGCTCTCGGTCAGATGGGCGGTCTGCGTCTCCAGCTCCAGGACCCTGGAGTTGTAGGCAGTCGCGCGGAGATTGTGGTAGTCCTGCAAAAGGAACACCAGACGAAGTCAGTAGTCGACATTTGGAAAATAAAGTTCCGGCCCGCCTGCTCAGCAGCTGACCCAGAACTTGGGGACTACACCCAGTGGGTGCACTTGCGCACCCCGCCGAGAGAAGCAAAAGGATCATCCAAAGAAGAAAGCCAAAGATAACTTACTCGGATGGCGGTTCGTGACTCCAAAAAGGCCTCGTTGCAGTGCTTGAGGGCCTCGGCTTCTGCCCGGAGCTTGGCCTGGATGTCAAGGGACGCCTGGTTCAGGGCGCCCATCCCGCCCCCGTGTATCCAACCTACGGGCACGGTGCTGGTCACCTCGGTGTCGGGGACCGATGAGCTAATGGCGCCAACCTCCTGCGGCCGCGGTGCTGAAGCTGCCTTCTCAAGATGGAGGCGCGTGGATGTGCGGACCGTAGGAATCAGGTCCGTCACCACCGTGTCTGCGGCTGGTGGCACCAGTGGTGCAGTCGGCTGCTCGCCCCGCATCCCGCTGGCTGGTGGCGGCGGCAGAGGCAGTGGCGGTGGCATAAGGACGTCCGGCATAGCCACGTCGCCGCCCTCCCGCTCCCGGATCAGGTGATCGTCGCCGGCTCCTCCGGCCGTTGCCATGAACTCAGGCGGAGGCGGCGCGGTGTTCAGGGGTGCCATGAGTAGCGGCTCCTGGCGGCGTGCGGCCTCCGCGAGCCGCTCCCTCTCTGCGGCTTGGGCTTCCGCCTGCACCAGTGCTCTCTCAGCAGATGCGGCGGCCTTGTCCGCCTGCTCCTTGGCCAGACGATCAGCCTCTTCCTCACGCGCCTCCCGCGCGTTCCGCTCTGTCGCCTCCCGGAGGTCGGCGGCCGGGTCGATTCGCCGGCTGGTCGAGGAGGTCGCCGCCGACCTGAGGACCGAGGCGGTGCTCAACTTCTCAAGGTTTAGCGGGGCCCTAAAATAAGAAGACAAGTCAGAAGGCTCTCACGCCAGATTGACAAGAAGAAAAGAAACAAGGAAAAGATACTTACGCCGACACCATGACGGGCACCTTCGGCTGCCTTTGATACTTGGCCACCTTGGCCGCAGCTTCTTTCCGCTTGGTTGCCATGGCCGGGTTCTTGGGCTTCTTCGGGGCGCTGCCAAACAGGGCAGCATCCTGCTTCCGCTTGCGCTTGCTGCCGCGGGTGGGTGGCCCAGAAGAGGGGCCGACGCCGGTGTTGGCAGAGCTCCGGGTGGGGCACGGTTCGTCTTTTCGTCGTCGTCGTCGGGCCAAGTCCCCACGCTGCCACCTTCCTCGGAGCCGCCTGCTCCACCGCCGCCGTCTGTTCTGCCACCGCCGCCTGTTGCATCGTCCGCCAGGGAGGCCGCTCCCAAGTCGGGGTCGTCCAGGTCACTCACCGTCCTGTCTGGCTGGAGGTCATTGCCCGGCGCCAGGAGGGCGGCCGTAGCTGTGGACATGTAAATCTGCGACCAGAAGGGAGTTGCATCACGACAAGAGCGAGGCTGAAGAAAACAGATCAAAAGGACAAGATAAGGAAACTTACGGCAGGCGGCGGATTGTCGCGAGAGTACGGCCGTTTCCCGTACCGCCAGTCTTCCTCCGACACCTTGAGGTCGGAGATCTCATTCACCATCCATGCAACCTAGGCAGGTGGCATCCCTTTCGTGCATAGCCGGCACGGATCATGGTGCCCGCCCATCCCGAAGATCGGATGAGGGCGGCTCTGGAGCGGGAGGACCCGGCGCTCGACGAGGCAACGAGGAGGTCGGAGGCCACGAGGCCCTCCGACTCCTGGAGCACTCGGAGTCGGCCGATGGCGGCCGCCGCATCCGCCGACACCGGCTTCGGCTTGTACCCCCAGGTGGGCCGAGTCCCGGTGGGAGGGCCGGTCTCATATGGCGGTAGGTTGAGGAAGTCGACAGTCGGATCTATGTTCTCGACGTAGAAGTAGGACTGCTGCCACATCTTCACCGACTGCGCCAGCTTAATGATGGGGAAGGCATTCCGCTTCACCGGTCGGCGCACGGCGACGAAGCCACCGCACTCGGCCGTTGTCTCCCTGGCGGAGGTGCCGAGCTTCCCATTGAAGAATGCTCCCCACAACTCGAGTGTGGGGAGGACGCCAATATAGCCCTCGCACGCCGTGACGAAGGCGGAGAGTAGAGTCACGACGTTGGGCGTGAGGTGATGAGGCTGAAGATTGTAGAAGTTGAGGAAGGTGCGGAAGAAGCCGCTCACCGGAAGGCCAAATCCGCGGAGGAAGTGCGAGCGGAAGATGACCCGCTCGTCTCCCCGCGGCGCTGACGAGATCTCCTCCTCCGGCGGCACCCGCGCTTTGACGAAGGCCGCGCTGGGTATCCGGTGTGTGTCGCGGACGAAGGAGATGTGATCCTCGATCACTGTCGACCCATCCCAGTCACCACCTTTCTCGCGCGCCATGGCCTCCGGCTGGCTGCGTGACGAGGAGGAGTGCATCAGCGAAGAACAACGGCAGCAGCTCCGCGGCAGCGCTGTGCAGCAGCAACAGCGGTGGAGGAGGGAGCAGAGGAAGAAGAAGAGTGGGAGGGGGCGCGAGAGCTTTGCCGCACCCCTCCCATCCCCCTATTTATAGCCCTCAGGCTATGAAGCCGAGGGGGCGGGGCGTGGGTCGTGGGATTAACTGCACCCACGACCCCACGACCCCCATTATTGCATGCATTCACCATGCTGCAAACGGTCGTGGGAATGGCAACCGCTCTCCTCGGCACAGTGGATCCGCCCGGTTGCCGAGGCGCGGTAGTGGCAGGCCCGGCCCATTGTCACGTCCCATCGGGGGCGTGGGGTGGCAGGCTTGCCGGGCTGGCATGCACCGTGTGGCACGTCCGTGGAGGGCGGCGGCCCGGGAAGCTTAGAAGTCAAGCCACCTGTTTCCCGCCTTGAAGTTCAAAATCGACCACAAGCTCCGCTTGGGTGAGGCCGGCCTCAGCAGTTGGCTTGCCACAAGACGGATCAACGTTCTCCTGAAACCCAGTGGGGGGAAACCGCTGAGACTTCGCGGCCCCTCGACCACAACGCCTCACTGGCTTTGGGGACTACTGTCGGAGTAATGGGCCACGGGTAGGCTCACCCCAGACCCTGAATTTATCAAGACTTTGGGCTAGCTCCGCCTAGCTGGAACCCAAGCTGAAGCTCCGCCCTCTGTGGGCCGGCTGGCTCAACGACTGGCCACCAGAGGGCGGCCAACCCAAGCCTACGGCTCTACGAGCGGCCGGCTACAACGGCAGGCCTCCAGGGAAGGTGGCATCAAGCAGGCGGCCACCTCGTGGCCTCGGTACAACTGAGCCCCCTATCGAGAGTACAAGCTAGAGCATGGCGACAGTGAATCACGTCGCCCCCAACGTACGGGACAGGCATGGCTACAGTGCACCGTACAGACGGAGATCTCCGCACAGCAGGGCACTCTGCCATGTTTCCCCTGACGTCGCTCCAAGCAGGCGGAACCCTGTTCCCCACGATGGCCTATCGGTACGGCATGCCAATCGCAGGCCCTACTAGGCAGTGACACCGCCGAAGACGGCAGATGCCCAATCAGTCGGACTTGGGACGGACCAGCCTCCAGCAGGCGGTCATCCCTGGCCCCGAGGCAAGCACGCCATTAACCTGATGAGACCAGGTGTGGCTATAGTAACATCCCGCCAGCCGGCGGGACTGTAGCCACGATAAGATGACCAAGCCCTCGTTACAGACAGCATGGCTACAGTAAGCAGCCACCAACCAGCCGGCAGGGCCCACCAGGCGGCGGGCCCTAGTAGTCGACGGAGAAGCCGGAGGCTGGAGACCCTGATAGACGGGCCCCAGCAGCTAGCCCAATTACCATTGTACCCCTGGGGGGCATGCCTATATAAGCCCCCCAGGCCACCCATGCAAAGGGTTCAAACTCTGATAGAACTAGCCAGTGACCTAGGGCAGGGAAGAGCTAGCCTTGCCTTCTCCTACCTCTAGACACAGCTCAAGGAGCACCTTGTATCACTAGTGCCTTAGTGATCAGCGGAGACCCCGCAGAGTAGGAGTAGGGGTATTATCTCCATGGACAGCCCCCAACCTGGGTAAAGTTTGTCGGCGTACGTGTCTACGCCTTATCCCGTTTCCAGGCACCGGCGACGTTCTACTCGCTCCCACCATGATAAGCCATCCTTTGGCATATGTCGCACCCAACCCCCGACAACTTCCACCAAGCTACAAAGGCTTCGTGATGAACTATAATATGCAAGGGAGATGGAGAAGACTATTCCCGAGCTCTTTGCAATGCTCAAAGCTGCAGAGGTAGAAATCAAGAAGGAGGATCAAGTGTTGATGGTTAAGAAGACCACTAGTTTCAAGAAAAAGGGCAATGGAAAGAAAGGGAACTTCAAGAAGAATGGCAAGCAAGTTGCCACTCCCGGGAAGAAGCCCAAAGTTGGACCCAAGCCAGAAACTAAGTGCTTCTACTACAAAGGGACTGGTCACTAGAAGCGGAACTGCCCCAAGTATTTGGCGGATAAGAAGGATGGCAAAGTGAACAAAGGTATATTTGATATACATGTTATTGATGTGTACCTTACTAATGCTCGTAGTAGCGCCTGGGTATTTGATATTGGTTCGGGTGCTCATATTTGTAACTCCAAACAGGAGCTACGGATTAAACAAAGATTGGCTAAGGACGAGGTGATGATGCGCGTCGGGAATGGTTCAAAGGTCGATGTGATTGCCGTTGGCACGCTACCTCTACATCTACCTTCGGGATTAGTTTTAGACCTGAATAATTGTTATCTGGTGCTAGCGTTGAGCATGAACATTATATCTAGATCTTGTTTAGTGCAAGCCGGTTGTTCATTTAAATCAGAGAATAATGGTTGTTCCATTTATATGAGTAATATCTTTTATGGTTATGCACCCTTGAAGAGTAGTCTGTTTCTATTGAATCTCGATTGTAGTGATACACATATTCATAATATTGATGCCAAAAGATGCAAAGTTGATAATGATAGTGCAAAAAATTGCAGCACTGCCGTTTAGGTCATATTGGTGTAAAGCGCATGAAGAAACTCCATGCAAATGGACTTTTGGAATCACTTGATTATGAATCATTTGATACTTGCGAACCATGCCTCATGGGCAAGATGACTAAAACTCCATTTTCCGGAACAATGGAGCGAGCCAATGACTTATTGGAAATAATACATACCGATGTATGCGGTCTGATGAGTGTTGAGGCACACGGCGGGTATCGTTATTTTCTAACTTTCACACATGATTTGAGAAGATATGGGTATATCTACTTAATGAAACACAAGTCTGAAACATTTGAAAAGTCCAAAGAATTTCAGAGAGAAGTGAAGAACCATCGTAACAAGATGGTGGCAAATATTTGAGTTACGAGTTTGGCCTTCATTTAAAACAATGTTGAATAGTTTCACAACTCACGCCACCTGGAACACCAAAGCGTAATGGTGTGTCCGAATGTCGTAACTGTACTTTATTAAATATATGGTGCGATCTATGATGTCTCTAACTGATTTACCAATATCGTTCTGGGGTTATGCATTAGAGACAACTGCATTCATGTTAAATAGGGCACTATCTAAATCCGTTGAGATGACACTGTATGAATTGTGGTTTGGAAATAAACCTAAGCTGTCGTTTCTTAAAGTTTGGGGTTGCAAAAGGCTTCAGCCTAATAAGCTCAAATCCAAATCGGAGAAGTGCGTCTTCATAGGATACCCTAAGGAAACATTAGGGTACACCTTCTACCACAAATCCGAAGGCAAGATCTTTGTTGCTAAGAATGGAACCTTTCTAGAGAAGGAGTTTCTGTCTAAATAAGTGAGTGGGAGGAAAGTAGAACTTGATGAGGTAATTGCACCTTCTCTCAATTTGGAAAGTAGCTCATCAGAGAAATCTCCCGTGATGCCTACACAAACTAGAGAGGAAGCTAATGATGATGATCATGAAACTTCAGATCAAGTTACTACCGAACCTTGTAGGCCAACCAGAACACGATCAACACCAGGGTGTGATACGTCCATTTTGCATCATGCTTTTATATCAATATTTATTGCATTATGGGCTGTTATTACACATTATGTCACAATACTTATGCCTATTCTCTCTTATTTTGCAAGGTTTGCATGAAGAGGGAGAATGCCGGCAGCTGGAATTGAGGGATGGAAAAGGAGAAAATATTAGAGACCTATTCTGCACAACTCCAAAAGTCCTGAAACTCCACGGAAGTTATTTTTGGAATTAATAAAAAATACTGAGTGAAGAAAATACCAGAGGGGGGCCACCCACCGTCCACGAGGGTGGGGGGCGTGCCCTACCCCCCTGGGCGCGCCCCCTGCCTCATGGGCCCCCTGGCAGTCCTCCGGTGGCCATTTTCTGCTATATGAAGTCTTTTACCCTGGAAAAAAATCATGAGAAGCTTACAGGACGAAACACAGCTGCCCCGAGGCGGAACCTTGGCGGAACCTATCTACGGCTCCGGCGGAGCTGTTCTGCCGAGCATCCCTCCATGAGGGGGAAACCATCACCATCGTCATCACCAACGATCCTCTCATCGAGAGGGGGTCAATCTCCATCAACATCTTCACCAGCACCATCTCCTCTCAAACCCTAGTTCATCTCTTGTATCCAATCTTTCTACCAAAACCTCAGATTGGTACCTGTGGGTGGCTAGCAGTGTTGATTACTCCTTGTAGTTGATGCTAGTTGGTTTATTCGATGGAAGATCATATGTTCAGATCCTTTATGCATATTAATACCCCTCTGATTATGAACATGAATATGATTTGTGAGTAGTTACGTTTGTTCCTGAGGACATGGCAGAAGTCTTGCTACAAGTAGTCATGTGAATTTGGTATTCGTTCGATATTTTGATGAGATGTATGTTGTCTCTCCTCTAGTGGTGTTATGTGAATGTCGACTACATGGCACTTCACCATTGTTTGGGCCTAGAGGAAGACATTGGGAAGTAATAAGTAGATGATGGGTTTCTAGAGTGACAGAAGCTTAAACCCTAGTTTATGCGTTGCTTCGTAAGGGGCTGATTTGGATCCATATGTTTCATGCTATGGTTAGGTTTACCTTAATACTTCTTTTGTAGTTGCGGATGCTTGCAATAGGGGTTAATCATAAGTGGGATGCTTTTACAAGAAAGATCAGTACCCAAGCACCGGTCCACCCACATATCAAATTATCAAAGTAACGAACACGAATCATATGAGCATGATGAAAACTAGCTTGACGATAATTCCCATGTGTCCTCAGGAGCGCTTTTCTCTATAGTAGAATTTGTCCAGGCTTGTCCTTTGCTACAAAAAGGATTGGGCCACCTTGCTGCACCTTATTTACCTTTGTTACTTGTTACCCATTACAAATTACCTTATCACAAAACTATCAGTTACCGATAATTTCAGTGCTTGCAGAGAATACCTTACTGAAAACCGCTTGTCATTTCCTTCTACTCCTTGTTGGGTTCGACACTCTTACTTATCGAAAGGACTATGATAGATCCCCTATACTTGTGGGTCATCAAGAATCTTTTCTGGCGCCGTTGCCGGGGAGTGAAACGCCTTTGGTAAGTAGAACTTGGTAAGGAAAAATTTATATAGTGTGCTGAAATTTACTGTCACTTGTTACTATGGAACATAGTCCTTTGAGGGGCTTGTTCGGGGTATCTTCACCCCGACCAGTAGAGCAAAGAGTTGCTCCTCAACCTACTGAACCTACTGAAAATGTTTACTTTGAAATTCCTTTGGGTATGATAGAGAAACTGCTAGCTAATCCTTTTACAGGAGGTGGACCATTGCATCCCGATTTGCACCTAATCTATGTGGATGAAGTTTGTGGATTATTTAAGCTTGCAGGTATGCCCGAGGATGTTATCAAGAAGAAGGTCTTCCCTTTATCTTTGAATGGAGAGGCGTTGACATGGTCTAGGCTATGTGATGATATGGGATCATGGAACTACAACCGATTGAAATTGGAATTTCATCAGAAGTTTTATCCTATGCATCTTGTTCATTGTGATCGTATATATATATATATATATATATATATATATATATATATATATATATATAATTTTTGGCCTCGCGAAGGAGAAAGCATCGCTCAAGCTTGGGGGAGGCTTAAGTCAATGTTATATTCATGCCCCAATCATGAGCTCTCAAGAGAAATGATTATTCAAAAAATTTATGCTCGACTTTCTCTCAACAACCGCTCCATGCTCGATACTTCTTGTACTTGTTCTTTTATGATGAAGACTATTGAATTCAGATGGGATTTATTGGAAAGAATTAAATGCAACTCTGAAGATTGGGATCTCGACGAAGTTAAGTGATACGTCCTTTTTGCATCATGCTTTTATATCAATATTTATTGCATTATGGGCTGTTATTTCACGTTATGTCACAATACTTATGGCTATTCTCTCTTATTTTACAAGGTTTACATGAAGAGGGAGAATGCCGGCAGCTGGAATTCTGGGCTGGAAAAGGAGAAAATATTGGAGACCTATTCTGCACAACTCCAAAAGTCCTGAAACTCCACGGAATATCTTAAAATAAATAAAGAAAAATCGTCGCCAAAGGTGAAGGTCAGGGTGCCCACACCCTGCTCATGAGGGTGGGGGGCGCGCCCCCCTACCTCGTGGGCCCCCTGGTGGCTCTCCGACGCCCATCTTCTCCTATATGAAGTCTTTCGATGAGAAAACAATAGAAGGCAACCTTTCGGGACGAGACTCCGCCACCACGAGGTGGAACCTTGGCGGAACCAATCTAGGGCTCTGGCAGAGCTGTTCTGCCGGGGACACTTCCCTCCGGCAGGGGGAAATCATCACCAACACTCCTCTCATCGGGAGAGGGCAATCTCCATCAACATCTTCACCAGCACCATCTCATCTCCAAACCCTAGTTCATCTCTTGTGTCCAATTCTTGTCTCCAAGTCCGGGATTGGTGCTAGTAGGTTGCTAGTAGTGTTGATTACTCCTTGTAGTTGATGCTAGTTGGTTTATTTGGTGGAAGATCATATGTTCAGATCCTTTATGCATATTATTACCCCTCTGATTATGAACATGAATATGCTTTGTGAGTAGTTACGTTTGTTCCTGAGGACAAGGGAGAAGTTTTGCTATTAGTAGTCATGTGAATTTGGTATTCGTTTGATATTTTGATAAGATGTATGTTGTCTAGCCTCTAGTGGTGTTATGTGAACGTCGACTACATAACACTTCACCATTATTTGGGCCTAGAGGAAGGCATTGGGAAGTAATAAGTAGATGATGGGTTGCTAGAGTGACAGAAGCTTAAACCCTAGTTTATGCGTTGCTTCGTAAGGGTCTGATTTGGATCCATATGTTTCATGCTATGGTTAGATTTACCTTAATACTTTTGTTGTAGTTGCGGATGCTTGCAATAGAGGTTAATAATAAGTGGGATTCTTGTTCAAGTAAGAACAACACCCAAGCACCGGTCCACCCATGTATCAAATTATCAAAGTACTGAACACGAATCATATGTGCGTGATGAAAACTAGCTTGACAATATTCCCATGTGTCCTCGGGAGCGCTTTTCCTATTACAAGAGTTTGTCCAGGCTTGTCCTTTGCTACAAAAAGGATTGGGCCACCTAGCTGCACTTTATTTACTTTTGTTACTTGTTGTTCGTTACAATTTATCTTATCACAAAACTATCTGTTACCACTTATTTCAGTACTTGCAGAGAATACCTTGCTGAAAACCGCTTATCATTTCCTTCTACTCCTCGTTGGGTTCGACACTCTTACTTATCGAAAGGACTACGATAGATCCCTATACTTGTGGGTCATCAAGATTCTTTTCTAGGGCCGTTGTCGGGGAGTGTAGCGCCTTTGGTAGGTGGAATTTGGTAAGGAAAAATTTATATAGTGTGCTGAAATTTTCTGTCACTTGTTACTATGAAAAGTAATTCTCTGAGGGCTTGTTCGGGGTATCTTCACCCCATCCAGTAGAGCAAAGAGTTGCTCCTCAACCTACTGAACCTATTGAAAATGAAACTCCCTTTGAAATTCCTTCGGGTATGATGGAAAAACTGCTAGCTAACACTTTTATAGGAGATGGAACAAAGCATCCTGATGAACATCTACTCTATGTGGATGAAGTTTGTGGACTATTTAAGCTTGCAGGTATACCCGATGATGTTGTTAAGAAGAAGGCCTTCCCTTTATCTTTGAAGGGAGACGCATTGACATGGTACAGGCTATGTGATGATACGAGATCATGGAACTATAAAAGATTGAAATTGGAATTTCATCAAAAGTATTACCCTATGCATCTTGTTCATCGTGATCGCAATTATATATATAATTTTTGGCCTCGCGAAGGAGAAAGCATCGCTCAAGCTTGGGGGAGGCTTAAATCAATGTTATATTCATGCCCCAATCATGAGCTCCCAAGAGAAGAAATTATTCAAAGTTTTTATGCTCGGCTTTCTGATAACAATTGCACCATGCTCGATACTTCTTGTGCTGGCTCTTTTATGATGAAGACTATTGAATATAAATGGAATTTATTGGATAGAATTAAACGCAACTCTGAAGATTGGGACCTCGACGAAGGTAAGAAGTCAGGTGTGACACCTAGTTTGATTATATTAAATCTTTTATGGATAACGATATTTTCCGTAAGTTTAGCACTAAATATGGACTTGACTCTGAGATAGTAGCTTCATTCTGTGAATCTTTTGCTACCTATGTTGATCTCCCCAAGGAGAAGTGGTTTAAATATCATCCTCCCATAGAAGTAAAAGTAGCTGCACCTATTAAAGTTGAATAAAAGACTGTCACTTATAATGATCCTATTGTTCCCACTTCTTATGTTGAGAAACCACCTTTCCCTGTTAGAATGAAGGATCATGCTAAAGCTTCAACTGTTGTTCGTAAAAGCAATATTAGAACTTATACACCTCCTGAGCAAGTAAAAGTAGAACCTAATATTGCTATTGTTAAAGATCTCTTGTCTGATAATATTGATGGGCATGTTATTCAATTCTGTGGTGAAGCTGCTAGAATTGCTAAACCTTGTGCTAGAGATAAACATAGACCTGTGATAGGCGTGCTTGTTATTTCTGTTAAAATAGGAGATCATTGTTATCATGGCTTATGTGATTTGGGTGCTAGTGCTAGTGTTATACCTATTACCTTGTATGAAGAAATTAAGCATGAAATTGCACCCGCTGAGATAGAAGATATTGATGTTACAATTAAAGTTGCCAATAGAGATACTATATCTGCAATGGGAATCGTTAGAGATGTTGAAGTTTTGTGTGGAAAAACCAAATATCCCGTTGATTTTCTTGTTCTTGGTTCTCCACAAGATAGCTTTTGTCCCATTATATTTGGCAGACCCTTCTTGAATACTATTAATGCTAAGATAGACTGCGAAAATAATGTTGTTACTATTGGCTTGGATGACATGGTTCATGAGTTTAATTTCTCTAAATTTAGTAAACAACATCGTGAGGAAGAATTGCCTAGTAAAGATGAAATTATTGGTCTTGCTTCTATTGCCGTACCTCCTAGTGATCCTTTAGAACACTATTTGTTAGACCATGAAAATGATATGTTCATGAATGAAAGAAGGGAAATAGATGAAGTATTCTTTAAACAGGATCCTATTCTGCAACACAATTTGGCTGTTGAAATCCTAGAGGATCCTCCTCCACCCAAGGGTGATCCCGTGTTTGAGCTTAAACCGTTGCCTGATAATCTTAAATATGATTATCTTGATGAAAAGAAAATATATCCTGTCATTATTAGTGCTAACCTTTCAGAGCATGAAGAAGAAAGATTGTTGAAAACTCTGAAGAAGCACTGTGCCGCTATTGGATATACTCTTGATGATCTTAAGGGCATCAGTCCCACTATTTCAACATAAAATAAATTTGGAAGCGGATGCTAAACCAGTTCGTGATCCTCAACGATGTTTGAATCCTAAAATGAAAGAAGTGGTAACAAAAGAAATACTCAAGCTCCTTGAGGCAGGTATAATTTATCCCGTTGCTGATAGTCAGTGGGTAAGTCCTATCCATTGTGTCCCTAAGAAGGGAGGTATTGCCGTTGTCCCTAATGATAAAGATGAATTGATTCCACAAAGAATTATCACAGGTTATAGGATGGTAATTGATTTCCGCAAATTAAATAAGGCTACTAAGAAATATCATTACCCCTTACCTTTTATTGATCAAATGCTAGAAAGATTATGCAAACATACACATTATTGCTTTCTAGATGGTTATTCTGGTTTCTCTCAAATACCTGTGTCGGCTAGAGATCAATCAAAGACTACTTTTACATGCCCTTTTGGTACTTTTGCTTATAGACGTATGCCTTTTGGTTTTATGTAATGCACCTGCTACCTTTCAAAGATGCATGATGGCTATATTCTCTGACTTCTGCGAAAAAATTTGTGAGGTTTTCATGGACGATTTTTCCGTCTATGGTTCCTCTTTTGATGATTGCTTGAGCAATCTTGATCGAGTTTTGCAGAGATGTGGAGAAACTAATCTTCTCTTGAATTGGGAAAAGTGCACTTTATGGTTAATGAAGGTATTGTCTTGGGGCACAAAGTTCCTGAAAGAGGTATTGAAGTTGATAAAGCCAAGGTTGATGCTATTGAAAAGATGCCATGTCCCAAGGACATCAAAGGTATAAGAAGTTTCCTTGGTCACGCCGGATTTTATAGGAGGTTCATTAAGGACTTCTCAAAAGTTTTCTCGGCCTCTGACTAATTTACTACAAAAAGATGTACCATTTGTCTTTGATGATGATTGTGTAGAAGCATTTGAAATACTTAAGAAAGCATTAGTCTCTGCACCTGTTGTTCAGCCACCTGATTGGAATTTACCCTTTGAAATTATGTGTGATGCTAGATTGTCCATTCAATTCAAATATGGATCATTGAGCTACTACAAGCAAATACCATCATACGGTCCAATTCAAATGAAATTCCAAATCTGATCCTAAATATAATGACAAAAGCAAAAATGTGTATGTGTATGAATAAAGTGGATGATTATAAAGTTTGAACATGCCCGTATGTGTATATCTGTAGGTTTGATATATGAATTTGAAATCACGAAATCCCGGCTTAAAAAATGTACCTCCATTTAAATGAATTACAAAAGCTAATGATGGAGTCGAATTCCAAAATTCCAATCTTAGGTTTGTAATTCTGGTACATCAAGGTATATCACGCATGTTCAAAATTATCGTTATCTCATAGTACAAACTGTGAAACAAATGGATCAACCATGAGTGCACAATATCTCAATTACGCTAAAGTCCCTCAAATATAGACACCTCACTCTTTATCTGAAGTCAACTCCCCCCACCACCACCACACACATACACACGCACATAGAGAAGTCGTTCTCTCACCCAAACACCAACACACGAGCACATTAACACCCCTCTCTCTTGTAAAGTCCGGACCCCAACATAGGTCTCTATCACTTTGTCTCTCGGGCATGCACACATATCTTCCCTCACTCTCTAGGTCTCCTGCTATCTGTCTTAGCCAAGCACACGCACTATGTAGAGTGTATATTTCCCATACACACAAAACTTCGCCCCCAAACGTCTATCTCCCTAGTTATGTGGTTCTCGTGCACTCACCTCACACACCACCCCCACTTCAAACAAGCACACTTTGTCTCCTTGTGCACCACTCTCCTCTTTCTATCTCTCCAACATGCGGACCCGCCCCAGCTCCTTCCCTGCATACGTATATGTCGTGACTCTTTGCATAGCTCCCTAATGTATAATCGTTCTCGATTTCGCACATTGTTCTCTACACCATCTATTCTAGATCTCTCATGAAGTCCCTATCACACACACGATGACTTGCTTCCCTTGCGTCTCCGTTCATAGGCCAATTTCGGACAACATCAACATTGTCTCCCTATCTATATGCCATTTATGGACACAAACGACCCCTCTCGCCCCCTCTCTTCCTCTCTCTCTCTCTGTCGCTAGCTCTCTCTTTCTCTTGCTCTCACATCCCTCTCCCACACACACACTCGATGTCTCTTCCAAATAGTCTGCTCCCCTAGCCCGCACCCGTGCTATCCCGCTACTACACATGTCACACCATTCCCCCTTCCCTTATACTAGGTTTACATCATCAGTGGTCTCTCTACTCCATGTACACTCTCTCCCTCTCACACACAAACGCGTGCACAAACACACACAAACACACACAAACACCCATTTATCTGGATCCTCATCTCTCCCCATGTCCGCATGTGTATCTCACACACTCACTCTCTAATTATGTATATGTGTCTCCATGTTACACAACACAAAGCCCCATGTACATGTCTCTCTCTATCCTCCACACACATAGACACAAAGAATCTGTTATCATTGCCTCAGTCTCTAACATATCACACACGCACTCTCTCTCTCTCTCTCTCTCTCTCTCTCTCGCAAACACGCTTATCAAGGGTTTCCCCGTGAATAACTTACCGTCTATTCATCAACAGTCGTGGCAGTACGGCGAACACGAGACGTGAAAAAGAATAAATCTACACGTGCTTAGACCACCTAGTATGACTACTAGGACTAGAGCAAGCCAAAAGGCGCGCCGCCGTCACCCCCTCCTTGTCGGCGACGGGAAAATCTTTGTTTTACACAGTCGAGAAGTCATTGTGCTAAGGCCCCACATGCTGAGGCATTGAATATAATGTAGATGCTAGTTTACGGGAGCAAGTATCGATAATACGTTTGTATCTCCATACTTATATTTCTTCTCTTATAAAAAACCGAGGTGGTGATGATGGTACGTGTGCCATCTTGCAATATAGACCGTCTGATCTATATCCGACGGATGGAAATTAATCTAAAAGATACCCGCACCCCTCTCCACATTTGCAGACAAGGCCTTCCCTCGTTCATCCCAATCTCCAATAAACCTCATTGTTGAGCAATTAAGAAAGGAAGCCTCTGGAACAAACTGGCCTGGTGGCCGCTGCTGGCGTCGTCAATCCCCATGCCTCCGCTCAGTCCGACCACCAACCACCACACCCCACTCCTCTTCACCTTATCTCATATTTCTCAAGATATCATTAGTTTTTACACATGGGATTACTCCCGCAAGGGTCAATCACAACAAGTGTTTTATAAAAAAAATGCATCTTGATGTTCCGTGCAATGCACAGATCTTGCTAGTACTCCTACACAAGACTAAGTTGGTGATGCTGGTGTGTCTGCCATCCGTCGTTTCTGACCATTAGATCTACATCTAACGATTGTGAGGTAAGTTGTTGCCTTTTCTCACCAACATCCCACTTGTCTACCAATTTGCAGAAAAACCGATAATTAGTATCTTAAAACCAACCACATCCCTCCCTGACCTCACCAAAGCAGCCCAAGGAATATATTCTAATTGAAACATATGTATATCAAAATTAGAGTGTTTTGTACCAAGTTTGTGAATAAGTATTATTCTAATTATGATTTGTTGCAACAGGCATGAACATTGCCAGTATTTCCAACCATGCATTTTTTTCCTAGTATTCCATAGTTTCGAGTTTTCCATCAAGATATTAGTCACTCATGGTTGATATTTACTTTCAATCATGTACACATATGCACTATGTAACTAGCCTTGCTTATTGGCTTCCAAAGCTTAACTTTCACTCCTACTTACGATATGTAGAGTATCTAAAAAAAACTACCACTTTCAACCAGCCCTAGGTAGAATCTATTGTACAAAAAATAGCAAAAACATACCCAAAATTTCTTAATCCACGCCAAAAACTACTACCTAGTACTCCTACCGATTAGGTTCGTTTAAACCCATTTACGATAGGGTTGGCCCACACGTCCGTGCTGACGAGGCAGCTTAAACCAACACATTTTGTTTGACCGTTGACACGAGGGACACACATCTGACCTTCTATCCTATTATTCCCGCTCAAATCATTATTTTTCCTGAACATTACTTCAAACAGTACTGATGCGTGTTCATCGGTGGTGCCGGTGATGAGTGAGTTGGCCGCTGCTCCGCCGGACGGGCCGGACGCCGCGCTGGCCTCCGCACGGGTTGGCAGGCTGGCCCGAGCGTAACTCACGAGCGAGCAAGCCGCCGCGCTGGCCTTCGCTCGAGCCAGATGGCTGGCCTGAGCGCGGCGCACGCGAGCAAGCCGCCGCGCTGCCGTGCCAATCTAGCTAGCAAACCTTGCAGACAAGCAGCTGGACGGAGCTATCTTGGCTAGTTAGCGGCCGCGAGCGCCGGACGGAGCTGGCATCCGAGCTGCCGCAACATGGGCTCCGCATCGCCGGCGGTTTTGACCTTGCCTTCTGCCGGCGGCGTTAGCTGCGTCCCATGGCCGAGGATGACTAGGTGGACTGGCCGGAAGTAGGAGGTCACTCGAGGATTTTTGTTGGTAAGAGCATGTACAATGGTTGATAAGGTAGTCTTATCTTAAGTCTGCCACGTATGCCAGTGGTAGTAGTTTCTTGGCATTTTAGTGGTTTCTTGTAAGGAACAATGTACGTACTACTAGCGACAAAAGGTGATTTAGTACTACTACACTTTGCTGCGCGCCATATTTTACACCGGTAGTTTGAGTTTTGAAGTCGAACGGACATGCGGACCCATAATCTGGGTGCACTGGACAGCCTAGCCATGTGAACGGGTTTTCCTTCCCAGCATCCCGTGGCTCGCGTGCTCGCCCTAGCCGCACCTCGCTTGCAACTTCCTCATCAGCTAGTAGCATATTTAAACTAGCGCCTCCCAATTAAGCCCGAGGAGCTGGAAAAGCCTGGCGGGGCATTGGGAACTGTGCAATATGGCTCCGTACGTAAAGTGCTCTACTACTACTCTGTAGCTTGTGGCGTTGCACGCATGGACTTCACTCCATTATCGGCTCTACTATAAAAGAAATTCATCTTGACGTGTTTTTTTAAATGGAGGCAAAAGCTTTGCTTCACCTCATTCATAAAGAAGGAACTACTAACAAAGTTCGACAAGATCCATTACACCTCCACAAACGGAAGCAAAAAGCCTAGTCTCGCTATATCAAACAACTCAAATGTTCTGCCCCCACAGTAACCGTCGCTGATAAACAGGCTGCTAGTGTGTGCGTGAGAGGAGCGGCTGAGTAGGCCAGCTACTCCTACGTGAGAGGAGCGGTTGAATATAGCACCGAGAGTACCCACTAGGCCACTACGCAGGTGTACTTCCCCTGCATTGATAGTACAACGATGGTTCTGGAGAACAGTAGTACCCTCCACTTCCAACTGTAGCTCCTTGGCCCTGAGATTCAAGAGTTCAAAACAGGTGCACTATACTAGACTAGCCTAGAAGTACAGTACATCGCACTACTAGTTGAGAAAAGTAGTACTCGTACTGCTACAGTACGAGTACGTACTCCTCCATCACATAATGTAAGACGTTTTTTGACACTAGTTGGCGTGTACAAAAAATGGCAAAAACATACCCAAAATTTCTTAATCCACGCCAAAAACTACTACCTAGTTCCAAAAATTTCTTACTAGTGCTATTATTTACAGTATAATGCAATCCCATAACGTTCCATAATGCTAGTACTAGTAGTAAATAATAGCCTCACCCCTTCGCTGAGGAATGATCTACAGTTGGAAGGAACAAGGCCCTGCGGTTACTACGCTCTTATCTCCTCCTCGCCAGTTCCCCTTCCCCCGAAGAGAAGGAAGTTCGTCGCTGCTCCCATGGATCCGCCAGGCGGTTCTCCTCCTCGTCGGGGCTGGGAGACCTTGGACAATGATCATCTGGGAAAAATCGCACGCCGCTCCGACGTCCTCACCGCCGCAAGACTCGGTGCTTCCTGCACCAACTTTTTCAAGACACTGCTTAAACAGGCTTGGGAAAAGGCCATGCTTGTTGGTCTTCCATGCGTCCTCGAGGAGAAGGTTCCTCTATGGGACAATTCTTCAAACAGTCCACCTCTCCCTGGCCATGGTTGCACGTTGACTCCGCTAGAGTTGCCAACATTGAGAGGTAGTCGGATTTTGTCCGATGAGCAGGTCAGTAATGGAGTTTGATCATGTAGTACTTAGTTATTCCATTTCCATCCCGTAATTTCTCCGCTGCCCACCGTCTTATATATAGGTCTGGGTCGGTGCCAATGAAGATTGGCTTGCATACCTCCGGCCGGATACCACCATCATTTTGCACAACATCCACAGCAGTGGGGCCGTTCCGGTAGAACCCTTCTCCACCATTGGGACCGGCCTTCCGGACTGGATGGGCTTGAATACGTATGATGATGCCTACATGAGATTGAAGAAGATAGCAATTGCGGACCCGCCGACAAAGCGATGCAGCTATGACGATTACTATCTCATCACGGTGTTCGACATAAGGATTGCCATCAATGCAAGACGCAGTAACGGCAGAGGCTGCCGCATGTTGGTGACGACAGATTTGTACCCCTACACGTTCGAAGACGCCGTGCGCCATCTAGGCCGCATCTTCGCGGAGACAAGCCAGGGGACTTGTTTCATCTGGTTGCCATCCTACGGTATGAGAGATTACAAACGGAATGCACAAACCATCATTTGCATACCTAACGGTATTCCATTATTTTGCAGGGACCAGTCATCCCCCGATCAAAATAAGATCGCCGATCCTGGATGTGAATTTGCATCCGCGATTCGGTCTAACCTGGAACCTTGTAGCTGACTTTGGCATATTGGGATCAACTATCTTAGCAGTTGTTACCCATGGTACCACTGATGTGCAACATGGTCACACAATCTACCACGATCGGACCGTCACCATCTACCCAGGTATTCCATTTTTAACCCTCTCACCTTCTCTTTCATTGTTGTACTAGTAGTATACTTAGTAGTACTAGTAGGAGTACTTTTTACCTTGGAGGACGCGTATAGCTAGCTAGGCCCTTGAAGCCTTGAACCCACTAGCTGCCACCATTTTTGTTTTTCCATGTCTTACTATCTCATCCATGTAGCCAAGAGTGGATGTATATAATAAGCCGGTTATTTTACTTCCTCTATACCGGAGTAGTACTATTTGTTACACGGTATTACTGACCGCCATATATGAGCACAACATTATTATGCATGGACCTTGACTATGTACGTCACCATGTGTTCAGATCTGGGATGCCGCATGTACCAGATGAACGGCGCTGAGTTCGACCCCCGTGATGCTACGTGGGTGCCGAGGAACACTCTTGGAGAGTACTCGCTTTTCATCAGGGACAGCTACCCCATTGTGAAGTGGATGCCACCTTCCGTGCACGACACGAAAGGCCTGCCGTTCATGAAGCATGTCTGTGTCTTCATTGCGCACCGCCGGATGAACGACATGCTGGGACACGCTATCCCTGATTTATGCCGCTTCAGCTTGGATGAGTCTCCATCGTGTGGAACCGGACTAGAAAGCTGCGACAATGATTCCCGTTGCCCACCGCTATGGATCGTGTCATCCATGAAGAACACCTGGGACTGGAACTTGGAGGTGGACATGCATGTAGCCCATCTATAACGTGTATGTGGAGTACGGTAATTGTGAACGGTAGCGCTGTGAATATATGTAGACTAGTCGTGCACAAATTTATCACATGAATTGGAGATGAACTTGTGTGGCATACTGGCATTTGTCCTTTAGAATTTATTACTAGTAAATGTGTTATGTGTACGTGCAACTTGTGTGGTTGTTGCACGGGCTCCAACACGCTCTTTGAGAAAAAAAGGTGGCACAGCTTTGGATATACGTGACGTGGCGGCATCATACAGTAGCATCGTTCGCTATAGTTGTAGTACACTCCTACTAGGACGACAACTCCTATAAAACCTTGCGCTTGGCTCTTTGCCTCTTCGGGAGGTTCAACAGTTCATACTCATGTGAACCTTGCACTTGGCTCTTCGCCTCTTCGGAAGGTCCAACAATGATGATACTACAGTACAATATGCTTCTGGCAATCTGACACCGATTAAACTGCTGCACGTCCACCGCGAGGGCGAGGGCGAGGGCGAGGGAGAGGGAGAGGGGGGGGGGAGAGGGAGAGGGCGCTGTAGTCAAAACCCTCTCCTTGTCCTGCGAACCACCACGCGCGTGGGCGAGGGAGAGGCGTAGTAAGCAAGCTTCTCCTCGTTCGGCGAGTTGACGGGACACATCAAAGGAGTACTAGTACTAGTAGTACTACCTCCGTCCGGGTTTATTGGTCCCCATTATATTTCATGCCAAATTTCGACCATAGATTAAACTAACAAAATGTTTACACATGTCACCAAACATTATATTTTTGAAAACTATGTTCAAATATGAAGCCAATGAGATAATTTTTCTTGACATGCATTAACATTTTGTTAGTTAAATCTTTAGTCAAAATTTGACACAAACTACAAAGGGGACCTATAAACCAGGACGGAGGTAGTAGTCCATACTGCATCCTTTCCGATTAATATGGCTTAATTTGAAATGAGAAAAATACACTGGCGGTCAACGTATGTAACAATACGCTCTTTACGGTCACTATATATAGTTTTGCGGCGATTATACGTTCACTAGCTCATCGTAGAGCACCGTATTGCACCCTACTGACCGGCCACATAGTAGACGTGGCACTTTGTTGACTGGTTAAACTGTCACCTGGTTTTTGGGTCCCACCTGTCAGATGGCAGAGCAAAGAAATCAGTTAAACAAAACTTTACGCAGGCGCGACACGAGTCCAACCCTTGCGCGCGAACCGCACTGTCTGTGTATGTGAGTGCATGCACGTGTCCTCCCTTGGTCTTCCAACAAAGAGTGTACATCGGCTACAAAACAAAGACTGTGGTACATAATGTACATCTACACTTCCAATGCATTTAGCCTTTAATCTAAATCGATATTGATTGACTAATGCACCAACTTGTGCTGTAGGTATAGGCTACATGTCTATCCTTAATTACATCATGCAACGGCCTTCATTTAATCTTCTTATCTCAATGGTCGCATGCACACATAAGTTTGCTACTTTTGGGCGTTAATTATGCCCTGGTCAATGTGTAAATCTCTAAATGTACAGTCTTTCATGGACGTAGGGAGTAGGTTGAGCACTTGAGCGTGAGCTGTGTGTGTTGCGTCGTGTGTTGTGTGCTGCATGGGTGCGTGAGTGTTGCGTGCGTCCATGTGTACGTGTGAGTGTTGCATGTTGCATGCATGCATGCATGCATGGGGCTTACTCCCTGCCGTTGACATGTTCATATTTCAAGCTTCCTCTGTTCCCTCCATATGGTGATACTCCCTTTGTTCTCAAATAATACAGAGTAAAAGCCTCCCTATGTTCCCAAATATGGAGTATTTGTCTTTCTACAGATTTCAACAAGTGACTAGGTACGGAGCAAAATGAGTGAAGTGAGCGTAGAGGCATAGGGATACTGTAGAAAGGAAGTCTGCGCGATCCATTATTCCCCATCTCGGTCAGAGAGAACTATTCAAATAGTCTTCGCAGTGAAGTGGCAATACACGCTACAGCAGATGGGACACGTAATTAATAAGCTGAACCAGCGTGTTGTTGTTACTAAATCAGCCTTACCCAGTACTGCCATCATGTTTGCCAGTAGAGCATGCTTCAGCAAATGCGCCTACACACCTCTGTCCTCCATTAACTGACATATGGGCCCTTTTGTGGTAGACCCACATGTCATCGGTTTAACTATTTACACTCCGAAGGACGGTATATCCTGGTAGTAGTACTAGTAGAATTGAGATTTAATGCACTTTCTTCCCCGTCTTCCACTCTTCTTCCTCCTCTCTTCTTCTTCCTCCTCTCTTCCCCATCATCGGCCGCACACCATTCACCCCCGCTCACTGCTCGCCCGCCCGCGCCATCTTCCTTGGTAGCTCGCACATACCATATCCCCCCGCTCACTGCTTGGCCACACGAGGAGAAGCTTCTTCGCTCGCCCGCCCGAATCCACTTCCCCGCTGGCTCGCAGGCACCAAAAACCCCAATGGCAGAACCGACTGACACGCAGAGCCGCGATTGGAATTCCCTCCCCAATGTTCTCTTGGAGCAGATTTGTAGTCGTATTGACCTACTCAGCACCGTCCATCTGGCCGCATGCTCGGTGTCTTTGTACCGTCTACTCGTCTGCAACCGGCCGACTCTTTTCAAGACACCCTACTTGCTGATGCCCGATCCTCGCAGGTGGCCGAGACACCGACTTGACGATCCTACGGAGGTTGTCATGGTGCCCCTCGACATGCTACCACTACCCGTCCACCTGTCCTTCACGTGCGACCACTACTGGGCGGGCATGAAGGCCAACTGAATCGTCCTCATCCACCACACCGGTAGTCTGTGGCGTCTTGTGGATATCTACACCCAGCGAGAGATCACCCTTCCATCGTTAGATACCACCGACATCGAGCCTCGCGGCCCGCCGGACACTCCTGCCTACTACGCACGAGACACGTCAAGCTTTTGGCTTGATCTCTGTTTGCAAAAAGTTGTAATCTGCGAAGTGCGCACACCATCAGAAGACTACATGGATTACAAGCTCATTGCCTTGTTCAACATGGGATTAGTCTATCTGGAATCCGGTCGCCATACATGGTTATGGCTCATCACAATCCTATTGTGGCAACATTTCTGTCTGATGCTATAGTGCACGATGGCATCGTTTACGCGGTTGACGCACAGATTGGCTACCTATACTGGTGTAATCTATCATCGTGTAATTGTTCTATCTCATCTCATCTTTACCTTATGAATACGACTGCCTGTTCATTTGTTACAAATTTAGAATGCATAGCATGTCTATAACCACATCATTGCTATATGTTCCTCTCATTTCCTAGATTTTTATGACCACACATGTTATTGTTAGAGTTGATATGAGAACAATTGGCATCTAATGATTGTTAGAATACATATTATGAGCATGACATCATGATTGCTATATGTTACTCTCGTATACAACATTTTGATAACAACGCATGTTATTGCTTAGAGTTGATATGAGAACAGTAGTAGTAAGTGCTATGGTATAATATGAGTAGGCGTTGTCATAGCTGTTTTCCTCTCATTGTTACATGATGTTTGAACCATGACATGTTGCTAGAATATGAAAGCCATTGGCTTATTTTTTTAACTTGGGGTATGATTATGACCACGACATTGCAATTCTCTGTCTATGATATGTGTCACTGTTATAATAATCTTAATTCCACACATACTCTGAACATGATTGTTTAATTCTGTCCTTTTGGTCTCCAATTTGAATTGTTGTAGCAGACGCAAATGCGCTGGCCTTCATGATTCCAGGACCTGGAATCATACCAGCCGATGGGTGGTGGTTTATCGCTCGTTCAGCTGACGGCGGTCATTTGATGCTCATTCGCACGTACCAAATTGACCAAACCATTACATCAAACCACATGCTGTACAATGCATGGGGCGTTCATGACATTGATGGCTATGGCTGCTTCGTGTTCGAGAAAGATCCCAGCTCCGTTGGGCCAGGCGTATTCAACTGGAGGCAGGTTTAGAGCCTCGACAACCACTCCTTGTTCCTCGGGCTCAATTATTCGATCATCCAACCAATCATCGATCATATCACCGGCGATGATTACTGTGCTATGCAACTTCCATTCGCGAGGGGGGGGGGCTGTGTTTACACATCATACCATGGGTTTCATGAATCACCATATCCAGAGATTCATCAACACAGCTTGTTGCCAGGTAATCTTTAGTGTGCGAAAGGCATCAAGATTCCATGCGATGGATGGCTTTTGCAAACCCGACATGCGGCGATGTGGTTCATGCCAACAACAAATATGCACAACTTGATTTGTACTGATATCTAGACTGAGCCATGTATTCTGCTGCTGTAGCACGCCCCTCTTTTGTTGGATATTATGTATTGTTGTTAGTTTGAAGCACTCCTCTGGCTTGAAGGATAGATACCTTCCTGGGATCAAGTGCATCCTAACTCACCTGCGTAGGATGTATTGATAATGATGATGGAAATGTTGTGCAGAAGCCATATATATATCAGTTAGGCTTGAAGTGCGTACTTGTTTGTTAAACCTATGTATAAATTGTGACACTAAATACGACTAGTAAGTAGTACAGTAGCAGTACTACTATACGTCGCTCAAATTATTCATCATGTCCACACATTGAATTGATGTGACAACACGCTGCGCGTGAGGTGACACAAGAATCCTGACGGCGTGTTCGGGTATTCTGGACTTCAGATTTGGAGTACCACTTATCTGTCGAAATCTTTCATCGTTCACTTAAAATAGTCGATTGATCATACATTGAGTACCATATAACTAGAATTACAGATGCAAGTCGAAGAAGGATTGGCCGGTGCTGCCGGCTGGCGTCAAGTTCGATCCCACGGATCAGGAGCTGATCGAGCACCTTGAGGCAAAAGTGAGTGCTGACAGCGCGAGATTTCAGTCTCTCATCGATTTGTTCATACCAACCATCGACAGCGAGCACAACATATGCTACACCCAACCTGAGAAACTTCTAGGTAAGACACCGATCAGCCATCTACTTGCACAAACATATTCCTTTGTTTATAGCTATATTTTTCTTTTTAGACGCAGACCTGGTGAAGCAATTACAATTTGACAGTTAATAAAAAGTGAAACAAGTGACTGCAACATGCCAAAGATGTTATGAAAATGCCAACTACGTACACTAAAACCTGTATTCCACAATACTGCAGGTATCACACTGAGTGGCCTAAGGAAGCAATTCTTCCAGCGCAATTCCAGGGCGTTCAAAAGGGGCACGTGGACGCGTCACAAGATACAGTCGGAGTGTGGCATGCACGCGATGTGGCACAAGACCAGCAATACCTTGCCAGTGATGGTCAACGGCCGGCAGACGAGCATCAAAAAAGGTTCTGGTGCTGCACACCAACAAGAACTTCGACCAGCAGAGGACCAACTGGGTGATGCACCAGTACCACCTCGGGGACCTGGAGCAAGAGAAGGAGCGGGAACTGGTCCTCTGCAAGATTTTCTACCAGACGAACACTAAGGCCAGGAGTAGAAAGATTATAAGTTAGTTAGGTATTGGTAGTTGTACTACCTTGTCATCCGCAAGTTGGTATTGTTGTTAACAATCTTTTGGTATGAACTTGCATTTGCTTCCAACCATCATGCCGAGGGTCGGCGTGGATATAAAGCTGAATCATTTGTTTTGAAACGAATTTTCAGGCACCTGATTTTTATTTGATGGGTAGCATAAGCACCCGCCGTTCGAATTCCCAGTTCTCCAATTTTTTCGAAACAAGTGCATGCACTTATTATCACGATAAAAAAACAATATCCATGTTGCATCCCAGTTATCAGTCTGTACCTGCAGAATTCTCTCGTTTATTGAGCACGTATATTGTTTTTTCAGGTCGAGCAAGTTTCAACTGGGCTGCAGACTGCCCAGGGTTGGTTTTGTTTTTAACAGGCCCAGCCCATGACGACAACGGGGCACAAAGATCCAGCAGGTATCTACTGGCCTCTGGCCCGCCAGCGTTAGTTATATTTTGTCTTACAACATCCGCAGGCAGTTTTTTTTACTGAATCAAACACACAGCCCAGTTCTATTTTCCTCTTGAAACACATGTCCTACATCCGTTTTCTAATCTCTACCTATAGTTTTACTAGTTCATATACACGTATCATTATATTGAAAACACATGAAATTCCCTTTTCATATTTACATCCTTATTTTTGTTGTTTTTCCCACCCAGCGCTGATTTTTTTACCACTGGTTTTCCCTTAAACCAACTCAATTGTCCCACGTCTTATTTGCTCACAAAAACAAAACGATTTTTTTGGCAAATCAATAAGTTCTTAAATAAATGTTTATCCTTTTAGGATTACAACAGTTCGGACTCCACCGAAATATGCAAAATAAGGTTGAACTTTTTCACCGTGGTCCTGGGCAGAAAATGGGCTGTAATAAATTACTTAAGAATTAGCAAATGGGCTGCAAATTATAAAAAATAGCAAATGGGCTTTTTGTTGTCTGCCACAAATTTGGAGGCTGACTTGTGGGCCTACCAAGTTCATGCATACACAAGGTTTCGCAAAAAAGAAACTTAGTCAACAATCAACTCTACCAGCATCAGACCGTTAGATGTCAATCTAACGGCAATCGTGCTTCTTTAGTCTCTGATCTTCCTGCCCCAGCTGCCCAAACCAGCGCCGTCGGAACCGCCTGCTCCCGCCTCCCATGGCCGGCAGTGCTGCTGGGCAGGCCTCACGGCCCCATCATACTCGCATCCCTGGCCTGTCTATCTCTCTACTCACCCACACCTCCTGTTATTTTCCGGCGACGACAGCCAAACCATTCAACCCTCGTACTCTCCACCGCGTGGGCAGCCACTGCCGTGTCTTCCCCGGCTCCGTGTTGTTCCCTTCATAGGCCTCGCCGTCGTCCACCGCCCTGGTGCTCTCGGTGCGATGTGGTCAACGATGTCGATCCAACGGCCGTAGTGCTTCTTCAACCTCTGGTCTTCTTGCCCCAGCCGCCAAAGCAGCGCCGGTCGTGCCGCATGCTCCTGCCTCCCGTGGCCGGCTGTGCTGCCGCGGAGGCCTCACCGTTCCCATAGTACTCCCACCGCTGGCCAGGCCATCCCTCCACTCACCCACTCCCCCTGTTATTCTGCGACGATGGCAGCCTCACACCGCAGCCGAACCAGTGAACCCTCGTGTTCCTCTCCGCGTGGGCATCCACTACCGCGTCTTCCCCGGCTCCGCGTCGTCCCCTTCCTAGGCCTCGCCGTCGTCCACCACCGTGGTGCTCTCGGCGCAGCATGGTCAATGTGCTCAACGACCGACTTCCATCGAAAGAGTACTGTACGTGGAGAGGCTGACAGCTGGGTCCACGGCAGTCACAAGGAAGTGCCTCCGTATTACGCGCAAAATAATTATTCCTCCACCTAACAGCGGGGACCCACCGGACGGGCCACCAGTATTTTGCGAAAAAAATGTTTCACCCCTGACTGCTGGGACCCATCGGACGGGCCACCGTATTTGCGCAAAAAATGTTTGCCCCAGACTGTTGGGACCCACCGGACGGACCACCGTATTTTGCGAAAAAAACATTCCCCCCGCTGTCAGCTCGGACCCACCGGAAGTGACTCCTTATTACGCACAGAAAAATGAATACTCCCCCTGCTAGCTGGGACCCACCATGGTGGGAGACTGACTTGTGGGCATACTAAGTTGATGGGGACGGAGGGCTTTGTCAACTTAGTCAATATGAACGATTCTAGCTCTAGTGACCGTACGATGTCCATCCAACGGCCGTCGTGCTTCTTCAATCTCAGCTCTTTCTGCTCCAGCCGCTCAAACAAGTGCCGGCGGGACTGCCTGCTCCCTCCTCCCCACAGCCGGCTGTGCTGCTGCGCAGCCCTCACCACCCCACCGTACTCCCATCGCTGGCCTAGCCATCCCTCTACTCACCCACACCTGTTGTTATTCTCCGGCGACGGCAGACAAACCAGTAAACCCTCGTACAGTCGTACTCCCCTCCGCGTGGGAAACAACTGCCGAGTCTTCCCTGCCTCCGTGTCGTTCCCTTCCTAGGCCTCGCCATCGTCCACCGCCCTGGTGCTCTCGGCGCGGCCTGGTCAACGTGGTCAACAACCGACATGCATCCTTATTACGCACCAAAAAATGAATACCCCCTGCTAGCTGGAACCCACCATAGTGGGTGGCTAACTTGTGGGCCTACTAAGTTGACGAGGACGGAGGGCTTTGTCAACTTAGTCAATATGAATGATTCTAGCTCCAGTGACCGTACAATGTCCATCCAACGGCCATAGCGCTTCTTCAACCTCTGGTCCTCTTGCTCCAGCCGCCCAAAGCAGCGCCGGTCGTGCCGCGTGCTCCTGCCTCTCGTGGCCGGCTGTGATGCCGCGGAGGCCTCACCGCCCCCTACTACTCCCACCGCTGGCACAGGGTATCCATCTACTCACCCACACCACCTGTTATTCTGCGGCGACAGCAGCCTCACACCGCAGCCGAACCAGTGAACCCTCGTACTCCTCTCCGCGTGGGCATCCACTGCAGCGTCTTCCCCGGTTCCGCGTCGTCCCCTTTCCTAGGCCTTGCCATCATCCATCGCCTTGGTGCTCTTGGCGCGGCGTGGTCAATATGGTCAATGCCCGACTTCCATCGGAAGAGTGCTGTACGTGGAGAGGCTAACAGCTGGGTCCAGGGCCACATCCCAGTTTTTTTGTGATTTGCCAAGTAAGTGGCTTTGTCAGGCCTGTTGGGCTGCAAATCTTTCAAGACGAGGAGAGCTTCATTTGGCTCGCCGAGAAAATGGCCTATCAGTAATGAGAAATGGGTTGTACATTTTTAATACACATCAAACCGGCAATTAGTTTCAAATATCTTTTTTTCATTTCGAGATTTTAAATTACATTAATTTTTATGCGTGGCGAATTTGTTTGATTTTATATTGATATATATTTATTGTTAAAATCAGTTTGAATGTGAGTCGAAATTTTGGGATTAAAAACAGTTCGGACCGCACCGAAATATGCAAAATTTCGTATAATTTTTTAACCGTGGCCACAATATGGGTTGTAATGCTAACAAAAAGAATATGGGCTCCAAAAAAAACCTTAGGAATTAGCAAATGGGCTGTAAATTATTAGAAATAATGGTAGATGGGTTGTATGTTGTTTTCCATAGATTTGAGGCTTTCCTAAAAAAGGTTGATGCACAAGCAGTGACTGTCGGATGTCCATCCAACGGCCGTTGTGCTTCTTCAATCTTTGCTCTTCCTGCTCCAGCCGCTCAAACAAGCGCCGGCGGGACTGCCTGCTCCCTCCTCCCTGCGGCCGGCTCTGCTACCGCGCAGGCCTCACCGCCCCACCATACTCCCATCGCTGGCCTAGCCATCCCTCTACTCACCCACACCTACTGTTATTCTCCGGCGACGGCAGACGAACCAGTAAACCCTCGTACATCGTACTCCCCTCCGCGTGGGAAACAACTGCCGAGTCTTCCCTACTTTCGTGTCGTTCCTTTCCTAGGCCTCGCCGTCGTCCACCACCCCAGTGCTCTCGGCGCACCCTGGTCAACATGGTCAACGACCGACATGCATCTGAAGTGGACTATATGTGGAGAGGCCGACAGCTGGGTCCACGGCCGCACGCAAGGAAATGCCTCCTTATTACGCGCAAAATAATGATTCCTCCACCTAACATCAGGGACCCACCGAAAGGGCCTCTGTATTTCGCGAAAAAATTGTTACCTCCGCTGACAGCTCGGACCCACCAGCTATATCTTCGCACGCAAGGAAGTGCCTCCTTATTACGCACAAAAAAAATGAATACTCCGCCTATTAGCTGGGACCCAGTATAGTGGCAGGCTGACTTGTGGGCCTACTAAGTTGACGGGGACGGAGGGCTTTGTCAACTTAGTCAATAATACACACGATTCTAGCTCTAGTGACCGTACGATGTCCATCCAACAGCCGTAGTGCTTCTTCAACCTCTGGTCTTCTTGCTCCGGCCGCCCAAACCAGCGCCGGACGTGCCTCGTGCTCCTACCTCCCGTGGTCGGCTGCGATGCGGCAGAGGCCTCACCGCCCCCTACTACTCCCACCACTGGCCAGGCCATCCCTCTACTCACCCACACCCCCTGTTATTCTGCGGCGACAGCAACCTCACCCTCGTACTCCTCTTCGCGTGGGCATCCACTGTTGCGTCTTCCCCGGCTCCGCGTTGTCCCCTACCTAGGCCTCACCGTCGTCCACCGCCGTGGTGCTCTCGGCGCGGCGTGGTCAATGTGGTCAACGACTGACTTCCATCGAAAGAGTACTGTGCATGGAGAGGCTGACAGCTGGGTCCATGGCGGCCGCAAGGAAGTGCCTCCTTATTACGCGCAAAATAATTATTCCTCCACCCGACAGCAAGGACCCACAGGACGGGCCACCAGTATTTCGCGAAAAAAACATTTCCCCCTGACTGCTGGGACCTATCAGCTACGTCTTCGCACGCAAGGAAGTGCGTCTGGGCAAAAAAAAACCAAAACGATTTGCCCCCCGACTGCTGGGACCCACCAGCTACATCTTCGCAGGCAAGGAAGTGCCTGACAGTCAGGACCCACCTAGTCGAAGCGTACGTAGCGTTGTCATTCTGGTCGCGAAAGTGTACGTACATACTGGTCGATGTAGAGGCACGCACGTGTCGTAGTAGAGGCGCGCACGTGTCGATGTAGGGGCGCGCACGTAGCATATACACGTACGTACAGCGGCGAGGGTGCAAGAAAGAAAATACGGCCACATACGTACATACAGGCAGGATCTTGAATGCCTACTCGCGCATACGTACTTGTTTGGGTCGGAACAGAGAAACAACGTCGTCGTCGTGTTCATGGGGAGGCAACAGAATGCGTCGTGTTGATGGGGAGGCAACGAAATGCGTCGTGTTCATGGGGAGGCAACGGAACGCGTGGGAGCCAACCGGCTGGGTCGGAACGGAATGCATGGTCGTGTTCATCGGGAGGGCTTGAACGGAACATGCGATGGAAACGAGGCCTGCGTACCGCAAAACAGAGGAAACGGACCTCCTACGTTCGGAACGGGGTCCTGTAGATTGGGAGGGGTGTGGCATACCGCAAAACAGAGGAAACGGACCTCCTACGGTCGAAACGGGGGTCCTGTTGATCGGGAGGGGTGTGGCGTACCACAAAACGGAGGAAACGGACCTCCTACGGTCGAAACAGGGGTCCTGTTGATCGGGAGGGGTGTGGCATACCGCAAAACGGACGAAACGGACTTGTGTTGGAGCGCTACGGTCGAAACGGGGGTCCTGTTCATCGGGAGGGGTGTGGCGTACCGCAAAACGGGACTTCACGGGATACTGTTCATCTCCACCGTCGACCTCCTCCAGCCTCCACGGGCTACCGTCGACCTCCTCCAGCCTCCACGGGCTCCTGTTCATCCAGCCTCCACCGTGCGCTACTCCACCGACTACTATTCAACCACCCCTCCACCATCTACTGTTCATCCAGCCCTCCACCGTCGACTGTTCATGCAGCCCTCCTCCGTCTACTGTTCAACCACCCCTCCATGGCCACCCCTCCATCGTCTACTGTTCATCCATCCCTCCACACCACGGGTTCCTGTTCATCCAGAGGCAACGCCACCGCTCACTGTTCATCCACGCTCCCCCCCCCCCCCGCAATGCTCATTGTTCATCCAATCGATCGGCTTCAGTTAGCAGCAGTAGCGAAGGAATCGCTCCATCGGGTTCAGTTAACAACCATCGATCGATCGCTCAGGTTCAGTAACGTGTAGCCTGCAGTGCAATCGCTCGGGTTCAGTTAGAGCCCAACGCCTCGCTCGGCTTCATTGCAATTAATAGGAAGTAATAAGGAAAGAGAGGTTCACATACAAATATATTATCTTGGACATCTTTTATGGTTGTGAAGCGCTCATTAAGTATGACATGCTAAAAGAGTTGATGTTGGACAAGGAAGACAACATAATGGTTTAGGTTTTCTCACATTTTAGTTAAAGTATATTGTCATTGACCTTCCAAACATTTTGAGCTTGCCTTTCCCCCTCATGCTAGCCAAATTCCTTGCACTAAGTAGAGATACTACTTGTGCTTCCAAATATCCTTAAACCCAGTTTTGCCATGAGAGTCCACCATACCTACCTATGGATTGAGTAAGATCCTTCAAGTAAGTTGTCATGTTGGAGGCGATAAAAATTGCTATCTAAATATGTATGACTTATTAGAGCAGACAAAATAAGCTTTATACGATCTTGTTGTGGAAGCAATAAAAGCGACGGACTGCATAATAAAAGTCCACATACAAGGGGCAATCTATAGTGACGTTCTTTTGCATTAAGATTTTGTGCATCCAACCCTAAATGCACATGACAACCTCTGCTTCCCTCTACGAAGGGCCTATCTTTTACTTTATGTTTTTACTTTATGCTTGAGTCAAGGTGATCCTCACCTTTCCCTTTTTCATTTTATCCTTTGGCAAGCTCCTCGTGTTTGAAAGATCATGATATATATATCCAATTGGATGTAAGTTAGCATGGGCTATTATTGTTGACATCACCTAAAGGTGAATACATTGGGAGGCAACACAATAAGCCCCTATCTTTCTTAGTGTCCGGCTGAAACTCTATAACCACAAGTATCGCGTGAGTGTTAGCAATTGTAGAAGACTACATGATAGTTGAGTGTGTGGACTTACTGAAAAGCTCTATTCTTGAGTCTTTCTGATGTTATGATAAATTGCAATTGCTTCAATGACTGAGATTATAGTTTGTTAGCTTCCAATGGAGTTTCAGAACCATGCTTGACATTGTGAATTGATCGTTACTTAAGCATAAGAAATCATATGATAAAATCTATTTACATTGCTGTTATAAGAATGATCATGATGCCCTCATGTCCGTATTTTATTTTTATCGACACCTCTATCTCTAAACATGTGGACATATTTTTCGACTTCGGCTTCCGCTTGAGGTCAAGCGAGGTCTAAGCTTGCGGGAGTTGATACGTCCATTTTGCATCGTGCTTTTATATCAATATTTATTGCATTATGGGCTGTTATTACACATTATATCTCAATACTTATGGCTATTCTATCTCATTTTACAAGGTTTATCATGAAGAGGGGGAATGCCGGCAGCAGGAATTCTGGCTGGAAAAGGAGAAAAATTGGAAACCTATTCTGCACTGCTCCAAAAATCCTGAAACTCCACGAAACTTATTTTTGGAATTAATAAGAATTATTGAGCGGAAGAAACACCTCAGGGGGCCCACACCCTGGCGAGGAGGGTAGGGGGCGCCCACCCCTACTGGGCGCGGCCCCTGTCTCCTGGGCCCCCTGTGGCCCTCCGGTGTCCATCTTCTGCTATATGAAGGCTTTTACCCTGGAAAAAATCGTGGGCAAGTTTATGGGACGAAACTCCGCCGCCACGAGGCGGAACCTTGGCGGAACCAATCTAGAGCTCCGGTAGAGCTATTCTGCCGGGGACACTTCCCTACGGAAGGGGGAAATCATCACCATCATCATCACCAACGATCCTCTCATCGGGAGGGGGTAAATCTCCATCAACATCTTCACCAGCACCATCTCCTCTCAAAACCCTAGTTCATCTCTTGTATCCAAACCACAAATTGGTACCTGTGGGTTGCTAGTAGTGTTGATTACTCCTTGTAGTTGATGCTAATTGGTTTACTTGGTGGAAGATCATATGTTCAGATCATTAATGCATATTATTACTCTTCTGATTATGAACATGAATATGTTTTGTGAGTAGTTACGTTTATCCCTGAGGACATGGGTGAAGTCTTGCTATTAGTAGTCATGTGAATTTGGTATTCGTTCGATATTTTGATGAGATGTATGTTGTCTTTCCTCTAGTGGTGTTATGTGAACGACGAATACATGACACTTCACCATTATTTGGGCCTAGAGGAAGGCATTGGGAAGTAATAAGTAGATGATGGGTTGCTAGAGTGACAGAAGTTTAAACCCTAGTTTATGTGTTGCTTCGTTAGGGGCTGATTTGGATCCGTATGTTTAATGCTGTGGTTAGGTTTACCTTAATACTTCTTTTGTAGTTGCGGATGCCTGCAATAGGGATTAATCATAAGTGGGATGCTTGTCCAAGTAAGGGCAGTACCCAAGCACCGGTCCACCCACATATCAAATTATCAAAGAACCGAATGTGAATCATATGAGTGTGATGAAAACTAGCTTGACGATAATTCCCATGTGTCCTCGGGAGCTCCTTTCTCATTATAAGAAATTGTCCTGGCTTATCCTTTGCTACAAAAAGGATTGGGTCACCTTGCTGCACTTTATTTACTTTCATTGCTTGTTACTCGTTACAATTTATCTTATCACAAAACTATCTATTACCTACAATTTCAGTGCTTGCAGAGAAAACCTTACTGAAAACCACTTATCATTTCCTTCTGCTCCTCGTTGGGTTCGACACTCTTTACTTATCGAAAGGACTACGATAGATCCCCTACACTTGTGGGTCATCACTCATCTACTTCCTTGACACTTGCTGGATCGAGAGGGCAAGGGACGTCATCGAGCTGAACTTGTGCAGAACTCGGAGGTGTCGTGCGTTCGGTACTTGATCGGTCGGAGCTAGAAGAAGTTTGACTACATGAACCACATTGTCAACTGCTTCCTCTTATGATCTCCAAGGGTATGTAGACATACTCTCCCCCTCTCGTTGCTAAGCATATCCTAGATTGATCTTGTGTGAGCGTAAGAATTTTTTTGAAATTGCATGCTACGATCCCCAACAATACTATCCTTTTCAAAGTAGCACCATTTATTTCCTATGGAGAGTCTCCATGAATTTTTCACTTTCATATATAGTAGGATTTTTACATTATAGAACTTGGCTTATATATTCCAATGACGAGCTTCCTCAAATGCTCAAGGTCTTCATGAGAAAGCAAGTTGGATGCATACTGTTGGGGATATAACTATTAAGTATGACCCGCCCAGGATGGGCCGGGTTATACCTATGGCGATTCATAATATGAAGCCCAAGACGATATTTGAAGATGGTGGTTCAGTTAAGGGCCCAAGGCCCAAAGGCGGCTTCAGGCCCGTAGAGATAAACCGCCATATATGTATGACTTGTATTGTAAGTCAATAATAGATAGTCACCGAGCCGGACACTGTTTATGAGCCAACCGGGACTCCGTGAGCCGCTGGGCGTCGACTTCTGTGTATAAAGGGACGACCCGATGGCGGTTCAGGGCAAGGAACATCAGATCGAAAGCTAGGTCAAGCGGATTCGCTCCCTGGTAATCGAGACATAAGCAATACCACCTCAAACTAGATTAGGCCTTTACCTTCACCGCAAGGGGCCGAACTAGTATAAACTCCTGTGTCCTTTGTCCCGTTTTAACTCCTTTAAGCTTCCTAGTTGCGATGGCTCCACGACTAAGTCCTTTTGCTAGAAAATTTGTTGTGACCTTTCCACGAAAGTTGGCACCCACCATGGGGCCAGCGCACGTGGATTTGAGTTTTTAAAGGGAAACTTTGAAGGGCCCAAGGGATACGCTGTGGGACGGATGACCAAGAGTCGTCGCGGCAAGCTCTACATCGACGACGCAGGCTGGGGCCCCGATGCCGGCTCAATTGAATACGGGTACCAGGTCCCCTTCGGTGGAATCCACGTCTTCATCGGCAAGATCGACGAGCCGGGCCCTGAGACGGACATTTGCACCGACATCATCGAGACGACTCAGCGTGCGAGACCCGCCCGAGCTCAGCCCGCCGTGAAGCATGCCTTCATGGTATGCGTCCATGGAGGGGAATTTGATGAAGGATCTATCTTTGGCGGTGAGGCGGACATCTACTCTGATGGTGAATCATCCACGGGCGAGACTGATTCGTTGTATCAACTGAGATGGCGGGCTTGGGGGCTATTCCGATGGAAACAGTATTCCGGACCCCTATGAGCCGACGAACAGAGTCGGGATCTTCATGGCTGCCACGCAACCTGGGCAAAATTCTACGACTACAGTAGCAATGACTTCCGGGTCAGCAGCGGTGACGGCAGCCAGGGCAGGAGGCCCTACGCATCCGCCGGCTCGGGTTTTGATGGCTTTAATGGACAAGTTGACGGCTCTGTTAATGACCGTAGTCAACCCGGCAAACCAAGCTCAACATGATGCAGAAGTGATGCAGTTACGTGAGGAGGTAGCGCAAGCCAAAGAAGACCTGGCAGCGGAGGACGTCAGGATGGCCATGGAACGGGCGGCTTTGATGCTCAAGCCTAGCAGATTCATTCAGAGGCTTTCCGGCTTACGATGGATGAGAACGCGTCAAATGAGATCATGAGGAGAAGGCACCAGTCCCGTCTGCCTACGGTTTATGAGCCTAGAAACCTCTTTCGCACGCTCGGGGCAGGGCCCAGTAACCCGCCGGAGGTAAACCGGGCTGTGGCGCCCGGGGCTGGGATGCCGGTTCAACCACGTGTGACAGAACCCCCTCGTCTGAATATTGCTCCACCTCAGCATGTATCGACACCACCGGGTCATTATTCTAATCCTTTGGAGAACATGATCGCTGCGGTGGCACGATTCGCGGCTCTCTCGGTGGATGGTGACTCTCCAACAACGGTTGAAACACGGAGTGTCAGAGAACTTCTTCAGACTGCATTGGCACAACAGGAGGCGTATTCTTATAGTTGATACAGGATTCATTCGACCCCTCGCCCAAGACGGAGCCGAAGTTATAGCAGGCACATGGATTCACCAGCCGTTTCAAGCAACGCCCAGCGCTGTGACCAGCCACGCGGGTATGATCCGGCATGTGATGGAGCCCTTAACTTGGTTGATCAGGACAGAGTACGTCAAGAAGCCGAGCAGGCGGCTCAGTAGGCGGCTTAGTGGGCGGCTTACCAGCCCCTTCCGGGTTATCCAACGACCTGAGTTGAGGCAAGCGTGAGCTCAAGATCTACATGGGTGCCCTGTATGGTGTCGGCTCTGCATAATGAGCGTTTGCCCAAGGATTTCAAAGGACCTCAAAAGGTGCCGAATTACATAGCCGACTTACCCCCTGAGGCGTGGATTGAAAGTTATGAGATGGCCATGGGATTATTGGAAGTCAGTGACGCTGCATGTGCCAAGTACTTCACTATGATGCTGGACGGAACGGCCCGTACTTGGTTAAAGGGGCTGCCGGCTAATTCCATTGGTTCATGGGCAGAGTTAAAGGCCCGGTTCATTCAGAACTTTAAGGACACATGCAAGCATTCCATGTCGATTGTGGACTTGACTAATTGCAAGCAAGAGTTGGGTGAATCCACAACCCATTGGGTGCGCCGGGTCAAAGCTACCATACATTCATCTGATAACATGAACGTCGGCTCTGCAGTCCTAATGTTGGAGAAAAATTGTCATTTTGAGCCTCTAAAACAGAAGCTAGGGCGGCTCAAGCGCGATTGTAATGACATGGGCTAGCTGATGGCGGCTCTAGTCAAATATGCCGACTCTGATAGTACCAAGGACCCCGAGTCTGACGATGAGAAGACAGGGAAGGGAAAAAAGAACAGCAATGCTAAGGGCCCACAGCATAACCCGGCGAATCAAGGGGGCAACAGTAAACGCAAGGCAGATGGTAGCTCGGAGTTTGTGGCTAACACCAATGCAGAGGGCAACAATCAACGTCGTAAGGGTAGGCCACCTTCTCGGACCGGCGGGTCAGGTCCTACTCTTGAGTAGTTGCTGAATGAGCCATGTCCAAGGCATGGCACGCCGGAAAAACCAGCCACTCACCTTTGGAAAGATTGTATGATTATGAAGGCTTTCAGAAACTCTAACGCATTTGACGGCAATCATGGACCGGGCGGCGGCACAAGCTGCAGCGGTTTCCAGGGCTCGGGTTATGGAGGTGGCGGTTCTAATTCCAACTTCCAGAGCCCCCAAGGTAATCAGGGTGGTTTTAATCAAGGTAATTAGGGTGGTTACAATCAGCAATCCGGCCAGGGAGGTCAGCAGCAGCAGTAATCCGGATATTAGAGTAATCCAAAGCAGCTGAATAGTGGACAGTATCATGTATTTACAACCGGTTTGTGCAAACGGGACCAGAAGCTTCATAAGAGGGTTGTGAACGCTGTTGAGCCCGTAGTTCCTCGTTACATGCAATGGTCTGAGCAGCCCATTCTGTGGAGTAGAGAGGATCACCCTCCCCGGGTTGACAATCCGGGTCACTTAGCCTTGGTGGTGGCGCCTCAAGTTGGTGGATACAAATTCACTAAAGTGCTCATGGATGGAGGCAGTAGCATCAACATCCTTTATTATGAGACTGTCCGTCGCATGGGGTTAACCGATAAAAATCTTAAGACGTCCAACACTGTTTTCCATGGAGTGGTGCCTGGTAAGTCGGCATACCCGGTGGGAAAGATTGAGCTGGAGGTGGCCTTTGGAGATGAGCATGATTCTAGGGCTGAGAAGTTAACCTTTGAAGTGGTCAAAACCAGGAGCCCGTACCATGCTCTGTTTGGACGGCCGGCTTACGCCAAGTTCATGGCATAGCCGTGTTACATTTATCAGCAGCTCAAGATGCCGGGTTATAATGGAACCATCACGGTGCATGGGAGTCGGAAGATAGCCCTCGAATGTGAGGAAGGCGATGCTGCTTATGGTGAGTCTGTCTGTGCAACAGAGGAATTGAAGTTTTATAAGGACAATCTTGACCCGGCGTATATGACGTCCTTGAAAAAGCCAACTACAGAGCATGACCCGGTGCTAAAATTTAAGTCGGCTGATGACACCAAGCTGGTTGATTTTGTTCCTGGCGACTCATCCAAGCAGTTCAGTATCAGTGCTAACTTGGATCCCAAAAAGGAAAGCGCGCTCATCGAGTTCATCCGTGAGAATCGGGACATCTTTGCATGGAAACCTGCTGACATGCCAGGTGTACCAAGAGAACTCGCTGAGCACACTCTTAATATTGATCCAAAATAAGCCGGTCAAGCAGTTTCTTCGGTGGTTCAATGAGGAAAGGCGTAAGGCCATTGGTGAGGAAGTGGCCCTACTCTTGGCGGCTGGGTTCATTGTTGAAGTTTTTCATCCAGAGTGGTTGGCTAACCCGGTGCTAGTGCTTAAGAAGAATGGCACTTGGCGCATGTGTGTGGATTACACAGATTTAAACAAGGCTTTTCCGGCTGATCCTTTTGCTCTCCCTCGTATTGATCAAATCATTGATGCTACAGTGGGTTGTGAGCGTTTGAGCTTTTTGGATGCTTATTCTGGTTATCATCAGATCAAGATGGCAGTTAAGGACCAGGAGAAGACAACTTTCATTACTTCCTTTGGAGCCTTCTGCTATGTGTCTATGCCTTTTGGGCTGAAGAGTGCCCGGGCGACTTATCAGCGATGTGTGCAGAATTGTCTCCATAGTCAGATTGGGCGCAACGTTCATGCTTATGTGGACGACATTGTGGTGAAATCAAGAGAGAAGGAAACACTGATAGATGATTTGAAAGAAACCTTTGATAATCTCCGGATCTACAAGATGATGCTTAACCTGGCCAAGTGCGTTTTTGGTGTGCCAGCATGCAAGCTTTTGGGTTTTCTGGTTTCTAATAGAGGCATTGAGGCTAACCCGGAGAAGATCAAGGCCATCACCTCCCTGGCTAAGCCGGCATGTATCAATGATGTTCAACGTCTGGTGGGTCGTATTGCTGCCTTAAGCTGGTTCATAAGCCTGTTGGGAGAGAAGGCTATATCGCTGTATCAGATGATGAAGAAAACTGATAACTTCGTCTGGAGTGATGCTGCTAACGATGCGTTTGTGGACTTGAAGAGGCAGCTAGCTAAGCCGCCAGTTATTGCTGCTCCCATTGATAAGGAGCCATTATTGTTATATGTGGCTGCTAACACCCGTGCTGTTAGTGTGGCCATTGTGGTGGAGCGCAAGGAGGCTGGCAAGGAATATCCGGTTCAACGGCCGGTTTACTACATCAGTGAAGTGCTTATTGAGTCCAAGCAGAGATATCCACATTGGCAGAAGCTTGTTTATGGGGGTGTTCATGGCCAGCCGGAAGCTTAAGCAGTATTTTATGGGTCACCCCATCACTGTGGTCAGTTCTGCTCCGTTAGGAGATATTATTCAAAACAGAGAAGCCATAGGATGAGTAGCCAAGTGGGCCATTGAACTTGGGCCTCATGGTTTGAAGTATGTGCCACACACTGCTATCAAGTCTCAAGCACTAGTGGATTTCATCAATGACTGGACAGAGCTGCAGATGCCTAAAGAAAAGCCGGATAACACATATTGGACTATTCCCTTTGATGGGTCCAGGCAGTTGGAAGGCTCGGGGGCTGGAGTTGTTTTAGCTTCCCCTCGAGGTGACAAGTTTTGTTATGTCCTAAGGTTGATGTTTCCCTGTACTAACAATGCAGCTGAGTACGAAGCCTTGCTCCATGGTCTTCGGATGGCTAAGGAGATGAACTTAAGCCGGGTGAGATGTTTTGGCGACTCAGACTTGGTAGCTCAGCAAGTTTCCGGTAAGTGGGATTCCAAAGATCCGCTTATGATGGCCTATCGCCGCGAGGTGGATGCCTTTGAAAGACATTTCAAGGGTTATCAAGTTGAGCACATTTATCGCAGGAAAAATGAGGCGGCTGATGCTTTGAGCTGGTTGGGATCTCAGCGTAAGCCGGTGCCGCCTAACACTTTCTTGGGTGTTCTGCACAACCCTTCTGTGAAATTGCCTACAGAGGAGGATCTTGCTATTCCGGACCCGGAAGCACAATTGGTGGCGGCTCTTCACATCATCCCAGATTGGGCGGTACCATATTTGGCTTATATGACCCAGGGCGATTTACCTGAGGATTAGACTTTGGCCAGGCAGATAACCCGGTGGTCTAAGTCAATGACAATTGCTAATGGCAAATTACACCATCGCAGCGCCACTCGGGCGTTTCAGCGATGTGTCTCTCCTGAGGAGGGCCAAGAGATTCTTTGTGAGATTCAGAAGGATATTGTGGACATTTTGCCGGGTCAAAGTCCCTGGTGGCCAAAGCTTTTCGTCATGGGTTTTATTGGTTGACGGCTCACGCTGATGCAGAGGATCTGGTCAGTAAATGTGATGGCTGCCAAAAATTCTCATGACGAGCTCATGTGCCGGCTCAAGAATTGAGGATGATTCCAATTACTTGGCCATTTGCAGTCTGGGGGCTTGACATGGTTGGGCCTTTTAAAAGGTCCAAGGATAAAAAGACCCACCTCTTGGTGGTGATTGAGAAATTCACAAAGTGGGTTGAAGCAGAGCCGGTCAGTAAGTGTGACGCGGCAATGGTGTTTCAATTCATTAAAAAGGTGATTTTCCATTTTGGCTTTCCCCATAGAATCATAACTGATAATGGCACTAACTTGTCCAAAGGTGGTATGAAAGAGTTTTGTCAATGTGAGCATATCCGTCTTGACGTATCATTAGTAGCTCACCCTCAATCCAATGGTCAAGCTGAAAGAGCCAATCAAGAAATTTTGAGAGGCATCAAGCCCCGGCTTATGGTTCCTTTGCAATGGATGTCGGGTTATTGGATGGAGGAGTTACCTTCTTTGATATGGAGTATCAACACTACCCCTAACAGGTCTACGGGTTACACGCCTTTCTTCATGGTCTATGGAGCAGAGGTGGTTCTTCCTAGTGACATCCGTCATGACTCGCCCCGTGTGGCGGCTTACATTGAAGTTGATAATGAACAAGCACGTCAGGATACCCTTGACCTGTTGGATGAGAAGCACGATCTTGCGGCAGCTCGTTCGGCGATTTACCAACAAGACCTGCATCGTTACCATAGCCGTCGGGTTAAGTCCAGAACCTTTCAAGAAGGTGACTTGGTGCTCCGGCTCATCCAGGATCAAACTGATATGCACAAGTTGTCCCCACCTTGGGAAGGGCCCTTTGTGGTCTCCAAGAATTTGAATAACGGGTCATACTACCTTATCGATGTTCAAGAGCACAAAGACTCATGTAAGTCGGACGAGGAGACCCGTCGGCCGTGGAATATTGCTCATCTTCGGCCTTACTACACCTGAGCCACTGGCTCTTATGATGTACATAATTTTGACGATGTATATATTATGATGATTATAATAAACGGGGTCGCTGTTGTTTTATCTTCAAAATATCATGTGTCTTTGTCATCATAAATAACCATTGGAGGCTGATCGTATTCGAATCTAGCTTAACCCCTTGGCACAGCTTCCTAATCGTATTCGAATCATACTTGTTCAAACCTCTTCATCATCTGGGGGCTGGATCGTATTCGAATCTAGCTTAACCCCTTCTGGTCCAACCCTGACCGTATTCGAATCAGAGTCATTAAATATTTAGACCACCGGGGGCTGATCATATTTGAATCTAGCTTAACTCCTTTGGCACAGCTTCTTGATCGTATTCGAATTATAGCTGTTCAAACAACTTGATCATTTGGGGGCTGGATCGTATTCGAATCATGGCTTAACCCCTTTTGGTCCGACTTTGATCATATTCGAATCAGAGTCGTTAAAAAAGTTTCAAGGTCACTTGGGGGCTTCCTGTTCAAACATAGGTGTCTTAACCAAAGAGAACATAGCTGTCGGTACCCTCTTGGTCGGCGCAATGCCAAAAACCACTTGGGGGCTGCTTGTTCAAACATAGGTGTATTCACCAAAGAGAACATAGTCATTAACCCTTTTGGTCCGGCTTACTGTTCGTATTCGAATCAGAAGCCTCAATTTTTTCTCTCATTGCTGATTTAAGGTTTTTTGAAATAGTTTTTCGGGTTCCTCTTGATACTTTTTTACATCTGAAGCATATATGTGGTTTTGATTAACCCGGCTTGACTTTGGATGATAAGTCGCCAACATATGACAATCATAAACATTTGGAAGTTTTGGCTTCTAAAAGATTGGGTTATCACCCTTACTGCACAGCTCACATAAACCGGCAGTACGAATTCAATATCACAGGTATGATATTACTATTACAGTTATATTTCAAGTTCTGATTCATACCAGGCTTATCTATGACTCCTTTTATACATCAGTGGTTATATGTGAGATATTATGACCCGCCCTGCGATAAACCGCCAACGGATCTTGTGATCTATTTCTGTGTGCAGGATAGTTCAAGGATTTTCTTATGCACAAGTCAAACAGATGATAAGTGTAACAAGGGTAAATATAAGAGGGCGGCTTAACAGTGTTGAGCATCAAAAACATGCACGATGGCATGACAGAGCAAAGTCATTGCTACCCTATTACATGATTCCCCGAGTCTAGATGATCAACTGTTTTTCAAAGTCACGGATATGAACCGCCCAGTGGATCAATCTTCCTGCCTCTGCTAGCCTGAGGCTTCTGGATCAACCCTCTCCGCTTCTTTGTCCTGTTCCACGTCTGGAAGGTTGATGACGACCAGTCAATGCCATTCAAAGCTTGAAACTCAGCTTCATCATCAATTAGCTTGGACGGGTCAACTTCAGGGGAAAAGGTGTGCTTGCGGATTGGGGGGATCAAGCCTGTCACTTTATAAGATGGTGTTGGCATCCTCTGATTTCCCATGTCATAAGTCAGATGGTACTTGGTGAGGTCCGTCTCATTGGCAATTGGGCTGGCCAAAGGACATATCTCCTTCACGCAAGCAGCAAAGTCCTTCTGTTCAAACAGAGTGCCATCCTCCTTGAGGCTTGGATACCCAATAGAGATGTCAGCCGGGTCTAATTCCGGTAGCCATGCTTTAGCCCGGCTTAAGGTAGTCACGGCTCCGACTCTCATAGATGATCATTTTATTTCATTAAGCCGCCGGGGCAGCACAAAAAGCTTCCTTAGCACATCAACCAGGAGTGTGGTGGCTTCATTAGACAGAGCAACAGTGGCTAATGCATGCTGAGCACCCGTGTAAAGCTGCTCTACCAATGTATAAACCGCCTTCAGCTTCACAAGCATGTCTTGGTTGAGGTTGGTTCTTCTGGGGCCTGCATAGTAATAATAGATGAGTTAAAGACAGTTCATATGATCAAGAGAGAGATTCAACACTTGACACAAGGCGACTTACCAAAGATAGCCAAGACCATCTGAGGCACATGGCGTTTTAAGCCAGACAATTCAGTGGTCACCTCTTCAAGAGCCGCCTCTGCTTTTTCAGCTCGATGGGTCAAGCAATCTTCTCTTCAGCCCAGGAATTTTTCTCAACTTCAAAGTCGTCCTTCAGTTTTTCTTGTTTACACACACTGAATTCAAATTTTGAGTTTGCCCTCTGGGTCTCAGTTTCCTGCAGCTCCAAGCGATTCTTCAATTCAGACAGCTCTGATTGAAGTTGAGCAGTGGTGGTCCGTACATATACCGGATCAAAATCGTAAATATTAGTATACAATATTAAGTCCCAAGCCTTTTGCAAGCAACAACACTTGGCACTTGGGGGCTAATGTCTACCGAAAGTTCTATCTAAGTGGCAGCTTATGAGAGTAAGTCCCAAGCACTTTGCAAGCAAGAGTGCTTGGCACTTGGGGACTAATGTGTATTGCTGTTGAAAACTACACAAGTAAGTACTGTTGTCGGTGTCAAAACCGGCAGATCTCGGGTAGGGGGTCCCGATCTGTGCGTCTTAGGCTGATGGTAATAGGAGGCAAGGGACACGATGTTTTACCCAGGTTCGGGCCCTCTCGATGGAGGTAAAACCCTACTTCCTGCTTGATTGATATTGATGATATGGGTATTACAAGAGTTGATCTACCACGAGATCGTAGAGGCTAAACCCTAGAAGCTAGCCTATGATGATTATGATTCTGTCTCTAAGGACTAAACTCTCCGGTTTATATAGACACCAGAGACGGCTAGGGTTTACATGGAGTCGGTTACAAAGAAGGAAATATAATATCCGGATCGCCAAGCTTGTATTCCACGCAAAGGAGAGTCCCATCCGGACACGGGATGAAGTCTTGAGTCTTGTATCTTCATGGTCCAACAGTCCGGCCAAAGTATATAGTCCGGCTGTCCGGATACCCCCTAATCCAGGACTCCCTCAGTAGCCCCTGAACCAGGCTTCAATGACGATGAGTCCGGCACGCAGTTCTGTCTTCGGCATTGCAAGGCAGGTTCCATCTTCGAATACTCCAATGTAGTTATCGAAAACTTGAACCATGTCCGGATCTGCGAGATGATCTTCACAGCATAGCACTTCATAAATCTGATATGCTAGCAATTTTTTCACGGCGTGCTCCTGCATCGTGGCCCGGCCCAACACGAATCGGTTTTACTTGGCCTCCCCCGATAGGCGTTGAGGCGGTTTTACTGGCACGCCTTGCCAGAGCAGAGATTGTGCTCCCCTTAGCGCGGGATCTTCCATTAATATAGGTGCATGCGTCCCCATGACGTCTGTTGGTATGACTCTGTGTTTTTAGGTAAGTCCCGAGCGGTTATCCTGAGGACGCTTGATATTCACCCCCTATATAAAGGGGCCGAGGCCTATCCCTCTTTTACACCACTCTTGTGCCTTTTCACATCTCGAGTTCTAACACCCGAAGTCCAAGCTCAAGCACCTCAGATCCTTAACCATGTCCGGATTCGACCTCCAAGGCTGGTGGGTGGCCTCCTCGGTCATAGAGGAGGATATTGCGAAGCTTAGGGAGGTCGGATATCTGACCGCCGACATCAAGCACAGGCTCCCTGCTCCAGGGCAGGTCATCCCTACTCCCGAGCCCAACGAGAGCGTCGTATTTGTTTCTCACTTCCTCCGCGGCCTGGGCTTCACCCTTGATCCCTTTGTGAGAGGGCTCATGTTCTATTATGGGTTAGATTTTCACGATCTAGCTCCGGACACTATCCTCCATATCTCGTCGTTCATCGTTGTGTGCGAAGCTTTTCTCCACGTCACTCCATACTTCGGCTTATGGCTCAAGACCTTCAATGTGAAGCCGAAGATGATTGAGGGGCGACACGTGGACTACGGAGGTGCTATAATAAGCAGGAATGCCGACGCCCCATGGCCAGAGGGCTCCTTCCTAGAGGTGTCCTATCTATGGCAGCGGAGGTGGTTTTACGTCACGGCTCCCAGAGGCACAAAATGGGTGGCTGCCCCCGACTTCCGTCTGGGCCCTCCTTCTCAACTGGCGCCATGGACCAATGTAGGACGGGATTGGGGATCTGCTAGTGATGTACCAATACTGCAGAGCCATATTCGGGAGCTTCTTGAGAGGGACATTAGCCTTGTCAGCATAATTCAGGTAATGCTAATCCGACAGATGTTGCCGTGCAAACGCTGGCCTCTCCGTATGTGGGAGTTCAATCCGGAAGGTCCGCGGACTATTCTGCACTTCTTTGGCCTGACACTCGAAGGGATGTTAAATTATTGTTTGGACCACAAGTAAAGTGTCCGGATACCAACGAAGATGCGGGCCTGAGCTGCAATCGCCCAGATACCCAAGTAAGTAACCCACAAACCGAACACTTCATCTATTTCTGTCATAGTCATTATTCTGAAAATCCTCCGTGGCCAGGAATGGCTCAGCAAGGCAGAGAGAATCAGGTGTCCGGCGCCACTTCCCGAAGGCTCGCCAAGTCCCACCATAGCCAAGATTCTTGGTCGTGTGCTAAGCAAAATGCCCTCAGGGAAAGACAAAGGGAAGAACAGGGAAGCAGAACTTCACACATTGCGCATCAAAACCGGGGGAGTTATTACCTCCACAAAGGAGGATAGCCGGGAAGGGGAATCTAAGGCCTCCTCCCCTCGCAGGAAGAAGAGGGCCGCCTCCAAAGACTTGGAGACGAAGGTGCCCAAACAGGGGAAGAAAGCTTCACCAGGGGGCCCTACCCCAAAGGGCGTCCTCAACGCGTCATGCTCGCCAACGAGCCAGCCCTCAGCCGAGCTGTAAGTTAATCGTAAATACAAAGGTACTGCTTTTCTCCGAGAACAATAACCAGGATCCATTCTTTGCAGTCCGGCTAGCAGCTCTTCTCAACAGAGTTCGTCTTCGGGGGATCTCCTTCCGGAGATGATGGAGAGTGAGACCCCACCAACCTCTCTGCCTCATGAGGCGGGCAACCCCGAGGTGTCGTCACGGAGGAGTCCAGATCTGCCGAAGCCAGAAGCTAATCCTTCAGCCGCCCTGAGCCCGGAGCGTTCGGCTCCCACGGGGGGCGATGAGAAGGGTCCGACACAGTTCGACGTCCGGCCAGACACACTGACAGGCCTTCTGGAGCGAGCTGCTCTCTCGGAGGAGCACCGTTCATTAATGAGCATGATGCTCGAGAAGATTTCATCCGCCACAAGCGGTTTGAATGAAGCCTTTACGAGCCTGCTCAGAGGCTTTGAGGTATGTAATGAAAAATACATAATTTTTTGGCTATGACGCACGCGCTAGGTGTGCTCCATATGGATAGTAGCCCCTCAGACTTTGGTTGCCAACCCTCAGCGGCAAACGAAGGATCACATTGTTAAGTAATGATTGCGCTGTATTTATGCGCAGGTGTCCAAGGATCCGGCAGCCAACCAGTCCGTTGAAGTTGCCGAACTAAGGAGGCAAATTGGGGTTATTGATGCCGATATCACATTGGTGAACGAGCGGCTTAATGAATCATAAGGTATGTGCTCTGCTATCCTTTATTATTTTTTATAGGAAAAATTTGAGAGGAGCATAATATTAATGCGATATGCTTGGACTACAGACAGTGCTACTGCCATGGAAGCCCCGAGGGCGGAACTTGCCCTAGCCAAGGAACAGGCCCGGGCTAGCAATGCGGCAGCTCTAAAGGCGGCCGAAGAGTTGAGAGCCGAACAGGCTGCTCATCGCCGAAGCGAAGAGAAAATAGCCGAAATGGCTGTGGAGCTAAAAAACGCCGCCAACCGTTATGAGCTTCTTGAAAAAGAAAATCATGTGAATAAAGCTGACCTGAAGAAGGCCCTTGATGCGGCCAAGGAGACGCGTTCCGACCTTAGGGACGCGCGGGAGGAGCTTCAACAGGCCGGAGAAATCGCGGTTGGAAACCCCTATTTGTTGCGGATGAAGTTTTTAGATCCGAAGTATGCTCCTCTGGATCGACGCTGGAGTCCTGCAGACGCCTATGCGGATTTGTCAAAGAGTATGGCTGATGCAGCCAAGTTTTTTGAGGATCAAAAAGATGATGAAGTGGAAAAGCTGTTCTGGTCGCAGTTCAGTGCTCCAACGTGCAAATTGCCTTTGAGTGAGAAGATGGCTGCTGTGGCCGAGCTCCACAGGCTGTCCGGTCTTGCAATGCGGTCTCTACTAGACCATCTATGGCCGAAGGGGCCGAAGCCGGACAGTTATTTTGGTTTAGCGCAACAATTCCTTGGAGCCATATCGCGGATCGATGCCATGAAGAGGTCAGCGTGCATAGAGGGTGCCCGGATGGCTCTTGCCCGTGTTAGCACACTAGACAGATATGGAGGCCTCCATCATTGCGACCTAGAATCCGGCGGGGGGCCAGGATCCATCCGAGCACATCTTGGAGCAGGTAGCAGAAGGTGCTCGCTTAATAGAGGCTCAGTGCTCGAAGAATGTCATGTTCAAGTGACAAATCGTGTCATTGTAAAAACAATGTTATTTTGATTATGAGGCTATATTTATACTTTTTGTCCGATCGTATTATTATGCCTCCTGTGAGGCCATTTTTATGTATATGTGTAATCTGAAAGTTAGCAGTCATTGGCTTCAGCCCCCACGTGTACAATGCGGGAGTGTTCGCCAAAAATATGCGTAATCACACTTGATCCAACATCTTGGTCCATTAAGGAGGTGATCGCACGTCGAACTAGGCAACCAGACCATATAGCTGTAACACTTTCACTTAGCCATAGGAGTTTGATGGTGGGGCTACTATGTAGCCCCTAGTACCTTTGCGTGCATCCGAATACGGGCGCATGTGTACATGACCGAAAAATGGTCCTTCGTTAATGCAGTGGAATCCTAAATATTCCGATAAGTCTTCGAGTGGTTCAACAGTCTCTCGCTATATCATGACAATCAGTTTTCGGCTTTCTCTACTGAGGTGCTCATCCGGAATAACTAGGGCACAATTGCAGTAGTTCTCCTTTGGCTGCCTTAGCCGATAATAACGGAATGTAAGGCGGCGAACCCAGGAGCCGGGCAAACCCAACATTTGACCAAAGACATGATTCGGAGCTGATGCATATAAGGCCAAACTCGCGACGCCGAACACTCCCGAAGGTATTCGGACTTTATGACATATACTGAGCTGAGTAACGCCCTTTATTATGAACCCTGTGTTCCCAGGTATGTGCATTAGTCTGTCATGGTGAAATGCCAATAACGGCAGTATCCTCTGTGGGTGTAGTACCCGTGGTATGTGTAAGCAACAAGAGACAATAAAGAAGGTTTACACAGGGGCTTAATCTGAAGAGAAACCTTTGAGCGGGGCCCTGCTGCACGTCTGCGCCTTTATCTCCATTGTGCCGTGTCCTGGGAGGGTGTCGCACAAATGGTGTCTTTAAAAAGAAAAACTCATGCAGAAGAGTATGACGTGAGCGTGCGAAAAGTTGGCTATCACTAATGGATAGTAAAAGTGTCACACAGTGGCCTGTTGATATGTCTCCAACGTATCTATAATTTTTTATTGCTCCATGCTACTTTATCTACTGTTTTGGACTATAAAGGGCTTTATTTTCCACTTTTATATTATTTTTGGGACTAACCTATTAACCGGAGGCCCAGCCCAGAATTGCTGTTTTTTGCCTTTTTCAGTATTTCGAAGAAACATTATATCAAACGGAGTCCAAACGGAATGAAACCTTCGGGAACATGATTTCTCATCAAATAAGACCTAGGAGACTTGGACCCTCCGTCAAGAAAGCCACGAGGCGGTCACGAGGGTGGAGGGCGCGCCCTTGCCCCGTGGGCCCCTCGAAGCTCCACTGACGTACTCCTTCGTCCTATATATACCTACGTATCCCCGTACGATCAGAATAGGAGCCAAAAACCAAATTCCACCGCCGCAACCTTCTGTATCCACGAGATCCATCTTGGGGCCCGTTCCGGAGCTCCGCCGGAGGGGGCATCCACCATGGAGGGCTTCTACATCAACACCATAGCCCCTCCGATGAAGTGTGAGTAGTTTACTTCGGACCTTCGGGTCCATAGCTAGTAGCTAGATGGCTTCTTCTCTCTTTTTGGATCTCAATACAATGTTCTCCCCCTCTCTCGTGGAGATCTATTCGATGTAATCTTCTTTTTGCGGTGTGTTTGTTGAGACCGATGAATTGTGGGTTTATGATCCAGCTTATCTATGAATAATATTTGAATCTTCTCTGAATTCTTTTATGTATGATTGAGTTATCTTTGCAAGTCTCTTTGAATTATCCGTTTGGTTTGGCCAACTAGATTGGTAGTTCTTGCAATGGGAGAAGTGCATGGCTTTGGGTTCAATCTTGCGGTGTCCTTACTCAGTGACAGAAAGAGTTGCAAGGCATGTATTGTATTGTTGCCATCGAGGATAACAAGATGGGGTATTTATCATATTGCATGAATTTATTCCTCTACATCATGTCATCTTGCTTAAGGCGTTACTCTGTTTTTAACTTAATACTCTAGATGCATGCTGGATAGCGGTCGATGAGTGGAGTAATAGTAGTAGATGCAGAATCATTTCGGTCTACTTGTCTCAGACTCGATGCCTATATACATGATCATACCTAGATAACCTCATAACTATGCTCAATTCTGTCAATTGCTCAACAGTAATTTGTTCACCCACTGTAGAATACTTATGCTCTTGAGAGAAGCCACTAGTGAAACCTATGGCCCCCGGGTCTATTCTCATCATATCAATCTATATCACTTTATTTACTTGCTTTGCCTTTACTTTTACTTTGCATCTATCTATCAAAAATACCAAAAATATTATCTCTATCAGATCTCACTCTCGTAAGTGGCCGTGAAGGGATTGACAACCCCTAATCGCGTTGGTTGCGAGTAGCTATCGATTTGTGCAGGTACGAGGGACTTGCGCGTGACCTCCTACTGGATTGATACCTTGGTTCTCAAAAACTGAGGGAAATGCTTACGCTACTGTGCTGCATCATCCTCTCCTCTTCGGGGAAAACCAACGCAAGCTCGAGACGTAGCACCTGTTAATAAGGTCAGGCCAAAAATTGGGCTTTATTAATTATCTATAGCCCCTGGTGTCCTCTATGGGATTACATGTGTGGCGCCTAGATAAGGTTTATCTGGGCTACCGGACTCGTCTAACCGTGTCCGTGGTCTTAACGATGTTTTCAGGTATTAGAGGCCGCTTAGAGTCCGGCGACTGGAGCCGTCGCGTATTCTTCCGCGCGTAAGGAACGCTCTGTGTGTCCGTTAACGGTGATGATGCCACGTGGACCGGGCATCTTGAGTTTAGGGTAGGCATAGTGCGATACTGCGTTGAAGCGGGCAAAGGCCATTCTCCCAAGCAATGCATGATCGCCGCTTTGGAGGGGGCGATGGTGAAGAGTAGTTCTTCGCTTCTGGAGTTGCCTGGGGAACCGAACGTTACCTCCCGTACGAGGGATCCCCTGCAGTGGGCTTCGACGCCTGGTATCATCCCTTCAAAGGTGGTGTTACTGTGGTTGATTCTGGATGGGTCTATCCCCATCCTGCGGATAGTGTCCTGGTGTATTAGATTAAGACTACTGCCACCATCCATGAGGACTTGAGTAAGATGGTATCCATCGATTATTGGGTCGACCACCAAGGCAGCTGATCCTTCGTGTCAGATACTAGTTGGGTAGTCCCTTTGATCGAAAGTGATCGGGTAAGCCGACCAGTGGTTAAGTTAGGGTGCGACGGCCTCTGTAGCGTATGCATCTCTGAGCGCGCATTCACGCCTTCTCGCGTGTATGTGAGTCGCGTGGATCATGTTTACTGTTTTTACCTCTGGCGGGAATTTTTTCTGTACACAAGTGTTCGGGTGGCGAGGCTCATCCTCGTCTTCACTTGTTGTTTCCCTTCCCTTGTGTTCGGCATTTAATTTGCCGGCCTGCTTGAAGACCCAGCATTCTCTGTGAGAGGTTCGCAGGTTTTTCGGGGGTGCCACGAATTTGGCATAGTCCGTCCAGGACTTTGTTCAGGCCGGACGGTCCCTCTTTGCTGCCTTTAAATGGCTTCTTTTGTTGACTGGGTCGACAGCCCCTGAATCCGGCGTTGACTGTTGTGTTGTCCGAACTTTCTTCCTTGTTTTGACGTTTGTTTTTATTGCGCCGTGGCTTCCCGTTGCCATCCCTGATTTCGGATGTGCTTGGGTCGCTGGTGCCTTTACGAGCCAACCAGCTATCTTCGCCTGCGCAAAATCGGGTCAGAACGTTTGTTAAGGCTGCCATTGTCCTCGGCTTTTCTTGGCCGAGGTGTCTGGAGAGCCACTCGTCCCCGATGCTGTGCTTGAAGGCAGCTAGGGCTTCGGCATCCAGACAATCGACGATTTGATTCTTCTTAGTGAGGAATCTGTTCCAAAGCTTGCGGGCGGACTCTCCGGGCTGTTGAATTATGTGACTTAAATCGTCCGATCCGGAGGCCGGACATAGGTCCCTTGAAAATTGGCCCTGAAAGCATCCTCGAGTTCCTCCCAACTTCCAATTGAATTTTTGGGGAGGCTTTTCAACCAGTGTCGAGCTGGTCCCTTCAACTTGAGGGGAAGGTATTTGATGGCGTGGAGGTCGTCCCCACGAGCCATGTGGATATGCAGGATAAAATCCTCAATCTAGACCCCGGGGTCTGTCGTTCCGTCGTATGCCTCTATGTTCACAGGTTTAAAACCCTGTGGAAATTCATGGTCCAACACCTCTTTGGTGAAGCACAGGGGGTGAGCAGCCCCTCTGTATCTGCACATGTTGTGGCATGCCGTCGGCTGTTGTTGTGTCCGGTGCTGATTCCGAACTGGTATCCGATCGGTATGATCGTTTTGGTGACCATAGCCCTGCACCGGGGTGTGTCCTTTAGATCCATAGATGGACCTAGTCGCTCCGGCCTCATTATCCAGGAGCTCGCGTAAATCGTGTGCGGCGTCGGCAGCCGCTCTATTGCGGTTATGAAGTGGTTTGTCGGGCCTCCTGGCCGTATTGTTCTATGGTGGAACGGCCTCATCGTCGAACTCTGGCAGCAGCTTGCGTGTTGGATAGCTCTTTGTGTGGCAATCGTCACCGTACTTTTCTTCAGTGTCTAGCACTTTATTCCATCTGCGATTGAGCGTTTCCTGTGCGGCCTTAAGCTATTGCTTCTGCTTCTTTAGACTTCTCGCAGTGGCCATAAGACTTCTGTGGAGGTTATCTCGTTCCAAACGTGTTTCCGGGATGATGAGTGCATTGTCGTCCGGACTATGCTCTTGTCCCGGGGCGGTTTGATGAATTCGTCCCTCGGGATCATTGTGATCGGGCGTCTACTCCGAGCTGTGTTCGGCGTGACCTGGCTCATCCTGCTCCATTGCTGGGTCCATATGGTCATTGTTGCCTTCGGAGTTGACTGGGGTGTCGATCTTTCTAGCGTTCTTATCGCTATTTTTACTGTTGCTGGACTTGGAAAGGCGTCTGCACTATCGTTTTGTCTTTTTCCCAGGGGTTTTGTCCTCCAGTTTGTCGCCGTCGTCCTCCTTAGGCGTATCTACCATGTATATATCGTATGACGAGGTGGCAGTACAGCGCCCCGTTGGTTCTGAATCGTCTCCTGCGCCGACGTCCATACTGTCGGTATCATCGGAGTCGAAGTCAAGCATGTCTGATACATCGTCGACAGTGGCTATGAAGTGGGTGGTGGGTGGGCGATGAATTTCTCCGTCGCCTTCTTCCCCTTTGAGCCAGACATAGTTAGGCCAAGAGTCTCCTGACAAAGAGAGATACTTTAATGAGTTCAGCATGTCGCCAAAGGGCGAGTACTGAAAGATATCCGCAGCGGTAAATTCCATTATCGGAGCCCATCCAGATCTGGCGGGCTCGGGGGTGCGCAGACTGGGACCTACAGCCGGATACGTGTCCGGGGGTCCGGTGTCATAGGCTTCCTTGGGGGTGAAGTCTGTGTTCGGCTCTACCACCGATGGATGTGCGGCCTCCGGGGCGGGGTCCATCCACCCGTCCTTGGGCGACGCACTCTACCCCAGATTTAGGTCCAGGTTTCCTACAGGGGCGATATCCTGAGCATTGTACGACAACAGGTCTAAGCCGTGCTCATCGTGACTGTCCGGCGCTCCTAGCGCAGGACCGAATCCGTTGAAGATCAAGTCTCCGTGGGTATCAGCCGTGTAGTTCAAGTTTCCGAAACTGACCGGGTGGCCAGGGGCGTAGCTGTCGATCTGCTCCAGATGGCCAAGCGAATTGTCCCGCAGTGCGAAGCTGCCGAATACGAAGATCTGTCCAGGGAGAAAGGTCTCACCCTGGACCGTGTTGTTAATGATCGAAGGAGCCATCAAGCCTCGCCGCGACGGCACAGAGGAACTCTCAATGAAAGCACCAATGTCGGTGTCAAAACCGGCGGATCTCGGGTAGGGGGTCCCGATCTGTGCATCTTAGGCTGATGGTAACAGGAGGCAAGGGACACGATGTTTTACCCAGGTTCGGGCCCTCTCGATGGAGGTAAAACCCTACTTCCTACTTGATTGATATTGATTATATGGGTATTACAAGAGTTGATCTCCCACGAGATCGTAGAGCCTAACCCTAGAAGCTACCCTATGATGATTATGATTCTGTCTCTAAGGACTAAACTCTCCGGTTTATATAGACACCGGAGAGGGCTAGGTTTTACATGGAGTCGGTTACAAAGAAGGAAATATAGTATCCGGATCACCAAGCTTGTCTTCCACGCAAAGGAGAGTCCCATCCGGACACGGGACGAAGTCTTGAGTCTTGTATCTTCACAGTCCAACAATTCGGCCAAAGTATATAGTCCGGCTTTCCGGATACCCCCTAATCCAGGACTCCCTCAACTGTCTTTTACACAAGCATATAAAGGACCGGCTCATTCATACTGATTAAACCGACCCTTGGGGACTACGGATTAAGTCGGGTATTTAAAGGATTCTACCAAAGGATATTACTTCTGCTCATAAGTTCATCTAAGTCTACAACATATTCATCATAAATAGTAGACTTGGGGGCTGGCATAGTAAGGATAACTCAATAAAGGAAGAATTCATACCTCAAATTTCTGGTGCATTTGTTTCACCATGTCAACTTTAAGATCGCGGCTGTTGTGCACTTGGCTAAGATAACCAGAAAAAACTTTGCCAATGCTCAACTGGGTATAGTTAGAAATATCAACTCTGACTTTACGTCGTTCATTGTGCTCCTCCTTGGCAGAATGCTTGGCTAACACAATGGGTCTTCCCGGTTCTCTAAAGCCGGTGGCAGTGATTGTCACGTCTTCATCATGAACATCAGCCGTCTTCGATGGACTAGAGACTTCAGGATTTAAAGATTCATCAATGACTCACTCCATAGGGGGGTCAGAAGTTGCTGGCGGGTTATCAAGAACCGGCTCAGATGATTGGGGGATAGAGATCTCAGGCGCTGGAGTCTGCTGCTCCGGCTCATTGACCTTTGGATCGTCAACCGACTTGTTCTTTTTACCCTCTTACTGCGCTTTGCTTTTCCACTACATGAGTCAAAAAGGGGCAGTATAAGCATAAATAGATCAGAATGAGTAAAGGAGAAAGTGAATTGCCATTACCCAGGAGCGGTCTTGAAAGCCGACATGTTGGATTGAATTGAATCGCTGGAAGAGGAATGAGATGTATCCTGATAATTTGAGTTGGAAGAGTTGAGTGGTTGACGAGTAAGATCCGCCAAAGGATAAAAAGAGTTTAAGTCAGGGGTGACCTCATTTCGATGCTTCCTTGGCGTGTTTGGCAAACCGGAAGAAAGTTTTGCATCCTTGCTTGTCCGAGTTTGCCGCTGGTTCTCGAGCAGCTGTTGCTTCAAAATAAAGTGAGGATCCAGATGAGCTAAGGAATGTGAAAATCTTACTTTTCGGGTTACTCTTCGGATTTTTTGTCTTGGCAAAGGCTCGGAGTCGGAGGAAATAATAGTTACCTCTTCTTCCACTCCTTGACTCGTTCTCGTGTCATCCTGATGATAGTCAATGTCAATAAGATGGTTGAAAAAAGAGCCAAGAGAATCAAGAGCTACCTCCGACTCAGAGGTGTCCTCCAATTGAAGCAATTCAGAAGCGCTGGGCTTCTTTCCTCCTTTCTTGGTGGCGGCTTTCTTGGCTTTCCTGGCTCTCTTTGCAGCTTCATGGTCATATTCTTTCTTCCAAAACTCGTCATCAGCCTGTGAAAATCAGCAAAGGTTGAGTTAAGACAAAACATCAAAGATAAAAGGTAACTTAACTAAGTTTGGCGGCTTACCCCTAGAGCCGGGTTAGCTTTCCAGAAAGGGCTTAGGCCCACCTTGCCATAATCTGTAGGCTTTCGTTCAGAAGCGACTTTGTCATATCATTGATAAGGTCATCAGGTAACTCATCGGGGCTGTGGCGCAGAGGATCCTTTGTGTCACCAGTGTAAGTGCACATCAAGCCAGAGCGGTGGCTCAAGGGGATGATCCGCCAGGCTACCCAGCACGAAACCAAGTCAATGCCATTTAAGCCGTTCCCCAACAGAGCTTTGACTTTTGCAATGGTAGGGGCGAGCTTCTGGCGATCAGCAGCTGATACATCCATTTTGCATCATGCTTTTATGTCGATATTTATTGCATTATGGGCTGTTATTTCACGTTATGTCACAACACTTATGACTATTCTCTCTTATTTTACAAGGTTTACATGAAGAGGGAGAATGCCGGCAGCTGGAATTCTGGGCTGGAAAAGGAGCAAATATTGAAGGACTATTCTGCGCAACTCCAAAAGTCCTGAAACTCCACGGAATACCTTAGAATAAATAAAGAAAAATCATCGCCAAATATGAAGGCCAGGGGGCCCACACCCTGCTCACGAGGAAGGGAGGCGCCCCCCTGGGCGCGCCCCCCTACCTTTTGTCCCCCTGGTGGCTCTCCAACGCCCATCTTCTCCCATATGAAGTCTTTCGATGAGAAAAAATAGAAGAGAACCTTTCGGGACGAGAATCCGCCGCCACGAGGCGGAACCTTGGCGGAACCAATTTAGGGCTCCGGCAGAGCTATTTTGCCGGGGACACTTCCCTCCAGGAGGGGGAAATCATCACCATCGTCATCACCAACGCTCCTCTCATCGGGAGAGGGCAATCTCCATCAACATCTTCACCAGCACCATCTCATCTCCAAACCCTAGTTCATCTCTGTATCCAATTCTTGTCTCCGAAGTCCGGGATTGGTGCTAGTAGGTTGCTAGTAGTGTTGATTACTCCTTGTAGTTGATGCTAGTTGGTTTATTTGGTGGAAGGTCATATGTTCAGATCCTTTATGCACAATATTACCCCTCTGATTATGAACATGAATATGCTTTGTGAGTAGTTACGTTCGTTCCTGAGGACAAGGGAGAAGTCTTGCTATTAGTAGTCATGTGAATTTGGTATTCGTTCGATATTTTGATAAGATGTATGTTGTCTAACCTCTAGTGGTGTTATGTGAACGTCGACTACATAACACTTCACCATTATTTGGGCCTAGAGGAAGGCATTGGGAAGTAATAAGTAGATGATGGGTTGCTAGAGTGACAGAAGCTTAAACCCTAGTTTATGTGTTGCTTCGTAAGGGGTTGATTTGGATCCAAATGTTTCATGCTATGGTTAGGTTTACCTTAATACTTTTTTTGTAGTTGCGGATGCTTGCAATAGAGGTTAATCATAAGCGGGATGCTTGTCCAAGTAAGGACAGTACCCAAGCACCGGTCCACCCACATATCAAATTATCAAAGTACCGAATGTGAATCATATGAGCGTGATGAAAACTAGCTTGACGATATTCCCATGTGTCCTCGGGAGCACTTTTCCTATTATAAGAGTTTGTCCAGGCTTGTCCTTTTCTACAAAAAGTATTGGGCCACCTTGCTGCACTTTATTTACTTTTGTTACTTGTTGCTCGTTACAATTTATCTTATCACAAAACTATCTGTTACCACTTATTTCAGTACTTGCAGAGAATACCTTGCTGAAAACTGCTTATCATTTCCTTCTGCTCCTCGTTGGGTTCGACACTCTTACTTATCGAAAGGACTACGATAGATCCCCTATACTTGTGGGTCATCAAGACTCTTTTCCGGCGCCGTTGCCGGGGACTGAAGCGCCATTGGTAGGTGGAATTTGGTAAGGAAAAATTTATTTGTGTGCTGAAATTTTCTGTCACCTGTTACCATGGAAACTAATTGCTTGAGGGGCTTGTTTGGGGTATCTTCACCCCGTCCAGTTGAGCCAAGAGTTTCTCCTCAACCTACTGAACCTACTGAACCTATTGAAAATGAAACTGCTTTTCAGATTCCTTCGGGTATGATGGAAAAACTGCTAGCTAACACTTTTGCAGGAGATGGAACAAAGCATCCTGACGAACATCTATGCTTTGTGGATGATATTTGTGGACTATTTTAAGCTTGCAGGTATACCCGATGATGCCGTTAAGAGGAAGGCTTTCCCTTTATCTTTGGAGGGAGACGCATTGACATGGTATAGGCTATGTGATGATACGAGATTGTGGAACTATAAAAGATTGAACTTGGAATTTCATCAAAAGTATTACCCTATGCATCTTGGTCATCGTGATTGCAATTATATATATAATTTTTGGCCTCGCAAAGGAGAAAGCATCGCTCAAGCTTGGGGGAGGCTTAAATCAATGTTATATTCATGCCCCAATCCTGAGCTCTCAAAATTGACAATTCTCCAGAATTTTTATGCTCGGCTTTCTGATAATAATCGCACCATGCTCGATACTTCTTGTGGTTGGCTCTTTTATGATGAAGTCTATTGAATTTGGATGCAATTTATTGGATAGAATTAAACGCAACTCTGAAGATTGGGACCTCGACGAAGGTAAGGAGTCAGGTATGACACCTGAGTTTGATTGTATTAAATCTTTTATGGATACCGATATTTTCTGTAAGTTTAGCACTAAATATGGACTTGACTCTAAGATAGTAGCTTCTTTCTGTGAATCTTTTGCTACTTATGTTGATCTCCCCAAGGAGAAGGGGTTTAAATATCATCCTCCCATAGAAGTAAAAGTAGCTGCACCTATTAAAGTTGAAGAAAAGATTGTCACTTATAATGATCCTATTGTTCCTACTTCTTATGTTGAGAAACCTCCTTTCCCTGTTAGAATGAAGGATCATGCTAAAGCTTCAACTGTTGTTCGTAAAAGCAATACTAGGACTTATACACCTCCTGAGCAAGTCAAAGTAGAACCCAATATTGCTATTGTTAAAGATCTCTTGTCTGATAATATTGATGGGCATGTTATTCAATTCACTAGTGAAACTGCTAGAATTGCTAAACCCTGTGATAGAGATAAACATAGACCTGTGGTAGGTGTGCCTGTTATTTCTGTTAAAATAGGAGATCATTGTTATCATGGCTTATGTGATATGGGTGCTAGTGCTAGTGTTATACCCATTGACTTCTACAAAGAAATTATGCATGATATTGCACCTTCTGAGTTAGAAGATATTGATGTTACAATTAAACTTGCCAATAGAGATCTATATCTCCAATGGGAATTGTTAGAGATGTTGAAGTCTTGTGTGGGAAAACCAAATATCCCGCTGATTTTCTTGTTCTTGGTTCTCCACAAGATAGCTTTTGTCCCATTATATTTGGTAGACCCTTCTTGCGTACCGTTAATGCTAAGATAGATTGCAAAAAGAATGTTGTTACTGTTGGCTTGGATGATATGGTTCATGAGTTTAATTTCTCTAAATTTAGTAACAACATCGTGAGGAAGAATTGCCTAGTAAGGATGAAATTATTGGTCTTGCTTCTATAGCTGTACCTCCTGGTGATCCTTTAGAACACTATTTGCTAGATCATGAAAATCATATGTTCATGAATGAAAGAAGGGAAATAGATGAAGTATTCTTTAAACAGGAACCTATTCTGCAACACAATTTGCCTGTTGAAATCCTAGGGGATCCTCCTCCACCCAAGGGTGATCCCGTGTTTGATCTTAAACCGTTGCCTGATAATCTTAAATATGCTTATCTTGATGAAAAGAAAATTTATCCTATTATTATTAGCGCTAACCTTTCAAAGCATGAAGAAGAAAGATTATTGAAAACTCTGAAGAAGCATCGTGCCGCTATTGGATATACTCTGGATGATCTTAAGGGCATCAGTCCCACTCTATGTCAACATAAAATAAATTTGGAAGCTGATGCCAAACCAGTTTGTGATCCTCAACGACGTTTGAATCCTGAAATGAAAGAAGTGGTAAGAAAAGAAATACTCAAGCTTCTGGAGGCAGGTATAATTTATCCCGTTGCTGATATTCAGTGAGTAAGTCCTATCCATTGTGTCCCTAAGAAGGGAGGTATTACTGTTATCCCTAATGATAAAGATGAATTGATTCCGCAAAGAATTATCACAGGTTATAGGATGGTAATTGATTTCTGCAAATTAAATAAGGCTACTAAGAAAGATCATTACCCCTTACCTGATCAAATGGTAGAAAGACTATGCAAACATACACATTATTGCTTTCTAGATGGTTACTCTGGTTTTTCTCAAATACCTGTGTCGGCTAAAGATCAATCAAAGACTACTTTTACATGCCCTTTTGGTACTTTTTCTTATAGACGTATGCCTTTTGGTTTATGTAATGCACCTGCTACCTTTCAAAGATGCATGATGGCTATATTCTCTGACTTATGCGAGAAAATTTATGAGGTTTTCATGGATGACTTTTCCGTCTATGGTTCCTCTTTTGATGATTGCTTGAGCAATCTTGCTCGAATTTTGCAGAGATGTGAAGAAACTAATCTTGTCTTGAATTGGGAAAAGTGCCACTTTATGGTTAATGAAGGTATTGTCTTGGGGCACAAAGTTTCTGAAAGAGGTATTGAAGTTGATAAAGCCAACGTTGATGCTATTGAAAAGATGCCATGTCCCAAGGACATCAAAGGTATAAGAAGTTTCCTTGGTCACGCCAGATTTCATAGGAGGTTCATCAAGGACTTCTCAAAAATCTCTCGGCCTTTGACTAATTTATTACAAAAAGATGTACCATTTGTCTTTGATGATGATTGTGTAGAAGCATTTGAAATACTTAAGAAAGCATTAGTCTCTGCACCTGTTGTTCAGCCACCTGATTGGAATTTACCCTTTGAAATTATCTGTGATGCTAGTGATTATGCTGTAGGTGATGTTCTAGGGAAAAGAGTTGATAAGAAATTGATTATCCATTATGCTAGTAAGACTCTAGACAATGCTCAAAGAAATTATGCTACAACCGAAAAGGAACTTTTAGCGGTTGTATTTGCTTGTGATAAATTCAGGCCCTATATTGTTGATTCTAGAGTAACTATTCATACAGATCATGCTGCTATTAAATATCTTATGGAAAAGAAAGATGCGAAACCTAGACTCATTAGATGGGTTCTCTTGCTTCAAGAATTTGATTTACATATTGTTGATAGAAAAGGAGCTAGAACCCCGTTGCAGACAACTTGTCTAGGCTAGAGAACATTCTTGATGACCCACTACCTATTGATGATAGCTTTCCTGATGAGCAATTAAGTGTCATAGGTACTTCTCGTAGCACTCCTTGGTATGCTGATTATGCTAATTATATTGTTGCTAAATTTATACCGCCTAGCTTCACATACCAACAAAAGAAAAAGTTTTTCTATGAATTGCGACATTACTTTTGGGATGACCCACATCTTTATAAAGAAGGAGTAGATGGTGTTATTAGATGTTGTGTACCTGAGCATGAACAGGAACAGATCCTACGCAAGTGTCACTCCGAAGCTTATGGAGGACATCACGCTGCACATAAGGTATTGCAATCCGGGTTTTATGGGCCTACTCTCTTCAAGGATGCTCGTAAGTTTGTTTTGTCTTGTGATGAATGTCAAAGAATTGGTAATATTAGTAGACATCAAGAAATGCCTATGAATTATTCACTTGTTATTGAGCCATTTGATGTTTGGGGCTTGGATTATATGGGACCTTTTCCTGCCTCTAATGGTTACACTCATATTCTAGTTGTTGTTGATTACGTTACTAAGTGGGTAGAAGCTATTCCAACTAGTAGTGCTGATCATAACACTTCTATTAAAATGCTTAAGGAAGTTATTTTTCCGAGGTTTGGAGTCCCTAGATACTTAATGACTGATGGTGGTTCACACTTTATTCATGGTGCTTTCCATAAGATGCTTGCTAAATACGACGTTAATCATAGGATTACATCTCCATATCACCCGCAGTCTAGTGGTCAGGTAGAATTGAGCAATAGAGAGCTCAAATTAATTTTGCAAAAGACCATCAATAGGTCTAGAAAGAATTGGTCCAAAAAACTGGATGATGCATTATGGGCCTATAGAACTGCATATAAAAATCCTATGGGTATGTCTCCGTATAAAATGTTTTATGGAAAAGCATGTCATTTACCTCTCGAACTAGAACATAAGGCATATTGGGCTATTAAGGAGCTCAACTATGATTTCAAACTTGCCGGTGAGAAGAGGTTATTTGATATTAGCTCACTTGATGAATGGAGAACCCAAGCTTATGAAAATGCCAAGTTGTTTAAAGAAAAAGTTAAAAGGTGGCATGACAAAAGGATACAAAGCGTGAGTTTAATGTAGGTGATTATGTATTGCTATACAACTCTCGTTTAAGATTTTTTGCAGGAAAACTTCTCTCCAAATGGGAAGGTCCTTACGTTATCGAGGAGGTCTATCGTTCCGGTGCCATAAAAATCAACAACTTCGTAGGCACAAATCCGAAGGTGGTGAACGCTCAAAGAATCAAACACTATATCTCAGGTAATCCAATAAATGTTGAAGCTAATGTTATTGAAACCGTAACCCCAGAGGAATACATAAGGGACACTTTCCAGAATGTTCCAGACTCCGAAAAGGAATAGGCATGTGGTACGGTAAGTAAACCGACTCCAAAACAATTTTTAAGGCAATATTTCTCCGTTTTGGAATATTTAGAAAAATATAAAAATAAGTAGCAGTCTGGGGAGGACACGAGGCCTCCACGAGGGTGGAGGGCACGCCCTACCCCTTGGGCGCCCCCCCTACCTCGTGAGCACCTCGTGTGCCCTCTGGACTCCGTTTCCTTGCATGATACATATTTTGGTCGGTAAAAATTCATTATTTATACTCCCGTAGGTTTTGACTCTCGTATCACGCAAATATCCTCTGTTTTCGTTTCGAGCTATTTCTGTTGCAGATTTAGAGCACCATGACTTCTCCCTCCTCCAACAACGAAGACAGGGATGCCTGGCTATTGAAGATAGAGTTGAAAAGAGAGGAACCATAAGGGATCAACAAGGGTGAAAGGAGAAGACATCCCTCAACCTTTACCTAACCTTTTCACTCCAATAGAGATTGAAGCCTTCCAGATGATTGAGTTAGCCCGCATACAGAACAAGTATCTTACATAGGAGAATATTTTGTTGAAGGATCATATTGTCGGGCTCAAGAACATTATCCGCAAGTTGGAGGAACTTTTACGCTCAATGTGCGATTATCCACCGTCATCATCACCACCTCCATCACCTCAGAGGACATAATCACATGGGTATGGGCACTCCCCTTGGCAACAGCCAAGCTTGGGGGAGGTGCCCTGGTATCGTATCACCATCACAACTCCTATCTTTACCGTTTTTCTTAGTTCGATCCTATTAGTATTATCTTGATTTAGTAGAATAAAGTCATGGCATGATCTAGTTTTGAGTTTTGCTTTATGGTCCTTCTTTGTAATCAAGTCTGTGAGCTACATAATAAAGATTAGTGTTGAGTCAAGGGCTTGAGTATTTTGCCATGATCTTGGGTGATTAGAAGAAAAAGAATAAAAAGAATCAAGGGTTCATATTGATCTTATTGAAAGTAATGACTTCACATAGAAAGAGTATGATCATTTAAAGTTGTTGGGAGTTGGCAAATATAGCTTTGGTCATCGTTGCAATTAATAGGAAGTAATAAGGAAAGAGAGGTTTCACATATAGATATATTATCATTGACATCTTTTATGATTGGGAGCACTCATTAAAATATGACATGCTAAAGAGTTGATGTTGGACAAGGAAGACAACATAATGAGTTATGCTCTCTTACATCTGAGATAAAGTATGTTGTCATGGTTCCTCTACCGTGTTGAGTTTGCCTTTTCCCCTCATGCTAGCCAATCTTCAGCACTGAGTAGAAATACTACTTGTGCTTCCAAATACCCTTAAACCAGTTTTGCCATGAGAGTCCACCATATCTACCTATGGATTGAGTAAGATCCTTCAAGTAAGTTGTCATCGGTGCAAGCAATAAAAAATTTGCTCTCTAAATATGCATGACTTATTAGTGCAGAGAAATAAGCTTTGTGCGAACTTGTTGTGGACGCAATAAAAGTGACGGACTGCATAATAAAGGTTCACATGCAAGGGGCAATATAAAGTGACGTTCTTCTGCACTAAGATTTTGTGCATCAACCCTAAACGCGCATGACAACCTCTGCTTCCCTCTGCGAAGGGCCTATCTTTTATTATTATCCTCTACCCTATGCAAGAGTCACGGTGATCTTCACCCTTCCTTTTTCATTTTATCCTTTGGCAAGCTCAGCATGTTGTAAAGAACATGATATATATATCTAATTGGATGTGGGGGAGCGTGAATTATTATTGTTGACATTACCCTTGAGGTAAAAGGTTGTGGGGCAAAAACTATAAGCCCCTATCTTTCTCTGTGTCTGATTAAAACTCTGTAACCACAAGTATCGCGTGAGTGTTAGCAATTATGAAGGACTAAGTGATAGTTGAGTATGTGGACTTGCTTTTAAGCTCTGACATAGACTCTTTCCGGTGTTATGATAAATTGCAATTGCTTCAATGACTGAGATTATAATTGTTGGTGCCCAATAAAGTTTTTGATTCATATTTTGGCTTTGTGAAAAGATCATCACTAGAACATAAGTAATCATATGACAAAATTTATATATGTTGCTGTTATGAAGTAATCATGATGCCTTCATGTCCGTATTTTATTTTTATCGACGCCTCTACCTCTAAACATGAGGACATATTTATTGTTATCGGCTTTTAGCTTGAGGACAAGCGAGGTCTAAGCTTGGGCGAGTTGATACGTCCATTTTGCATCATGCTTTTATGTCGATATTTATTGCATTATAGGCTGTTATTTCACGTTATGTCACAACACTTATGACTATTCTCTCTTATTTTACAAGGTTTACATGAAGAGGGAGAATGCCGGCAGCTATAATTCTGGGCAGGAAAAGGAGCAAATATTGAAGGACTATTCTGCGCAACTCCAGAAGTCCTGAAACTCCACGGAATACCTTAGAATAAATAAAGAAAAATCGTCGCCAAAGATGAAGGCCAGGGGGGCCCACATCCTGCTCACGAGGGTGGGGGCGCCCCCCTGGGCGCGCCCCCCTACCTCGTGGGCCCCTGGTGGCTCTCCAACGCCCATCTTCTCCCATATGAAGTCTTTCGATGAGAAAAAAATAGAAGAGAACCTTTCGGGACGAGACTCCGCCGCCACGAGGCGGAACCTTGGCGGAACCAATCTAGGGCTCCGGCAGATCTGTTCTGTCGGGGACACTTCCCTTCGGGAGGGGGAAATCATCACCATCATCATCACCAACGCTCCTCTCGTCGGGAGAGGGCAATCTCCATCAACATCTTCACCAGCACCATCTCATCTCCAAACCCTAGTTCATCTCTGTATCCAATTCTTGTCTCCCAAGTCCGGGATTGGTGCTAGTAGGTTGCTAGTAGTGTTGATTACTCCTTGTAGTTGATGCTAGTTGGTTTATTTGGTGGAAGATCATATGTTCAGATCCTTTATGCACAATATTACCCCTCTGATTATGAACATGAATATGCTTTGTGAGTAGTTACGTTTGTTCCTGAGGACAAGGGAGAAGTCTTGCTATTAGTAGTCATGTGAATTTGGTATTCGTTCAATATTTTGATAAGATGTATGTTGTCTAACCTCTAGTGGTGTTATGTGAACGTCGACTACATAACACTTCACCATTATTTGGGCCTACAGGAATGCATTGGGAACTAATAAGTAGATGATGGGTTGCTAGAGTGACAGAAGCTTAAACCCTAGTTTTTGTTTTGCTTCGTAAGGGGCTGATTTGGATCCAAATATTTCATGCTATGGTTAGGTTTACCTTAATACTTTTGTTGTAGTTGCGGATGCTTGCAATAGAGGTTAATCATAAGTGGTATTCTTGTCCAAGTAAGGGCAGTACCCAAGCACCGGTCCACCCACATATCAAATTATCAAAGTACCGAATGCGTCCTCGGGAGCGCTTTTCCTATTATAAGAGTTTATCCAGGCTTGTCCTTTGCTACAAAAAGGATTGGGCCACCTTGCTTCACTTTATTTACTTTTGTTACTTGTTGCTCGTTACAATTTATCTTATCACAAAACTATCTGCTACCACTTATTTCAGTACTTGCAGAGAATACCTTGCTGAAAACCGCCTATCATTTCCTTCTACTCCTCGTTGGGTTAGACACTCTTACTTATCGAAAGGACTACGATAGATCCCCTATACTTGTGGGTCATCAGCAGCTGATAACTTGTCGGGGAGCGGATGGTTGGATTTGAGACGCAGGGCGCGAAAACCGGGCAGCGGATTCTCATCAGCCGGAGAAGTATCTTGGCAGTAGAACCATGTCTGGTTCCAGTCCTTAGGATGACTTGGCGGTTGTGCATAAGGAAAATGGCGTCTCTCCAACATTGGATTGAGACCCTACCGAGTTCCAAACTATGTCCGTTGGAGTATTCATTCTGGCGGTTCAAGTAAAAGTATTCTCTGAAAAGTTCCAAACTCGGCTCTTCTTCAAGATACACCTCATAGGACACTTGAAATTTGCATATCTTAGACACGGAGTTGGGTCCGATGTCTTCAGGACGGAGGTCAAAAAAGTGTAGAACATCTTGGAAGAACTTTGAGCCGGGCGGCGAAAAGCCCCGGTTCATGTGATCAGTGAAGACAATGACTTCCCCTTCTTTGGGCCGAGGCTTTTCTTCTGTCGGCTTAGGGGCACGGTATGACATGACATCTTTTTTGGGCAGATAGTCAGTTTTCACAAAGTCTTCCAGTGCATTATCCGTGACAATGGAGCGAACCCAGTTACAGGAAGTGGTTGTTTTGGGCAGCATTGTGAAGAAGGAAGCCTAAAAAGAATAAATTTGCCGGTTCAAATTTAAGCCGGAGGAAAAAGTATTATGGCATGTATTCAGAATGGCGACTTACAAAGGGGACTAATGGTATATGACTAATTATGTCAGGTTATCTAAGCTGCCATGAGCAGTTTGATGTTATCTATTGAGCATTGCAATTAAAGTCGGTGGTATGAGCCGCCATGGCTAGGTGGATCTATCAAAGTACAGTTTTTTTGGCTAAGTGCCACACAAACAGGTTTCACAGATTGCAATCATTATTTTGGATCGGCGGCAGTTCAGAAAAAGGAAATAAATGAAGACCTAAAAAATCAGTACATATGAGTTCATAAGCTCTAAGGGGATCTTTTCTTCTAGGAAAAAGGATCCGCTGGTATGGAAGGCGGAGGCAAAACTACCACCGCATAAGTTCTGCGCCATTTTCAGATCAAAGAGAGTCACGGTGCACGTACTAAGGATGACCTACGACGAACAACAAAGAACACGGGGAGGTTCAGAAACCCTAATGCGGATCTGGGGTACAGGAAAACAAGTACTTACAGATGCAGATCGACTATGGAGGGGCGCCACTGTTCTCTGGTTCGTTCAGGGTGATGCAGCGGCCAAGGACGAGGACAACGGTGTGCTCTGTGGCGGCGGCGGAGCTCGAGCGTCAGAGGGTCGCAAGAGGAAGAAGACAATGGAAAAGGGGGAGAATGAGGAAATACTGGTCGTGGCTATTTATAAGGAGGCTGATAAGTGGGCGCGAAAAATGAGGAGACCAAAACATGGTTATCCAGCTGCTCAGGCGCCTCGATTCTCGGACGGTTATTAAGATAAAGATCCGTTGGGATATGTTGGATAAAGTGTGAATTAATGACAGGAGACGTCATGGCGGGTTATCACAAATCCAGAAGATGACGTCATGGCGGGTTATAAATTCTCGCACAGATGAAGAGGATAAGATTTTTCCTAAGTATTGAAGATTGACATGAACCAGTTCAAACCAATCTGGGGCCTAATGTTGGGGATATCACTATTAGGTATGACCCGCCCAGGAGGGGCCGGGTTATACCTATGGCGATTCATAATATGAAGCCCAAGACGATATTTGAAGATGGCGGTTCAGTTAAGGGCCCAAGGCCCAAAGGCGGCTTCAGGCCCGTAGATAGTGGCGGATCCAGGAATTTAACTTTGGGTGTTCAATTTTTTTTTCGCCCTAAGAGCATCTTCAATTGAAGATGCAAATTTGGACATGTAAAATTTTACATCTTTAAAAAGTGCCTTTTGCATCTTCAAAAAAGGGCCACCTCCAACAGATGATGCAAAATGAAGATGTAAAAGAGCAACTTCAATAAAAGATGCAAATTAGAGAAGTAAAACCAACCACCGGCCCGCGCCGCTGCTGTTCAGCCGCATTTGCACAACAAAAGTACATCATCAAGTTCACATTCTATTGGAATCGACAATTAGAACAACAAACAAGTTCACAAACGATTTTTTTTACCTTTGCGACATATCGTTGAACGTGTGGCCACCTCTTCCTCCATGGCCGGCGGTGGCGGCGGCGGAGGTCGATGAGGAACTCTGTGGCCGGAGGAGGACGCCAAGGTCGACGACGGCTGCGAATTGCCCGCCGCGGCCGCGTCCGGCTTTGAAATTTTGGCTGGCCGAGGTTGGTTCGTCGTTGTATTGCGCCTCCGCGCCGCCAGCCGCTTCACGCCTCCACCGCGTGTTTTGGAGGCCCGCTGCTTCTTTGCAGGCGCCTCCGGCGCGACGTTGGCTGACGGGGGTGGGGCAAATCCAGGGCGGAGACATGGAGGCGGAGGCCGGATTGGGGAAAGTTGGCGCGGAGGCGGTGGCCACGGCAAGGTGGGTCAGGCCACCAGCGACGGAGTCGAAGAAGGCGGCGGGGTCATCGGCGTCGGCCATGGCGGCGGCGGGAGGCGGGTGGGCGGCAGATGGGCGGGAGGCGAACGAGCGGCGACCGCGCGGAAACAACAGTTGGCGGTTGACGAGCGGCTGTCCTTTTTACATCTCTAGACGACGGAGATGCAAATTTGCAACACAAGGTGCTTTATTTTACATCTCCAGAAGACGGAAACACATAAAATACTTCTGCCCAGGAACTCTCTATCTCTCTCTAAATCCAAACAAAGCTACACATTCAGTTGGGAATTTTTATTTCAGATTGCTTGTGGTCTCGCGGCTTGTCTGTGTGTGGGTTGTCTCGCGTGCGTGGTGGCTGATTTCCAGGGCTAGTGGGCTGGTGGCCTCCTGCTGTGCTGCCGATAAGCCTGTTGGTCACATAGGCTTCGGCATGTACGCTAGTATTTCTGCATATACGTAGTATATGAACTTTTTTGCAGAAAATTTTGGGTGTACATCTGTACATCCATGACCCAAGCTGGATCCGCCCCTGCCCGTAGAGATAAACCGTCATATATGTATGACTTGTATTGTAAGGCAAGAATAGATAGTCACCGAGCCGGACACTGTTTATGAGCCAGCCGGGACTCCGTGAGCAGCTGGGCGTCGACCTCTGTATATAAAGGGACGACCCGGCGGCGGTTCAGGGCAAGGAACATCAGATCGAAAGCTAGGTCAAGCGGATTCGCTCCCTGGTAATCGAGACATAAGCAATACCACCTAAAATTGGATTAGGCCTTTACCTTCACGGCAAGGGGCCGAACCAGTATAAACTCCTGTGTCCTTTGTCCCGTTTTAACCCCTTTAAGCTTCCTAGTTGCGATGGCTCCACGACTAAGTCTTTTTGCTAGGACATCTGCCGTGACCTTTCCATGACACATACCCACTTAGTTTCGTATAGAGAGCTTTCATACAGTTATAACTCTAGTGCATCCGTTGCATGACAATCCCTACTCCTCGCATTGACATTGATTGTAATGCCTCTCCATTGCCTAACGATCAGCCTCATTGATATGAGACTATCTTATACCTTTTTGTCTTCTCTTATAAACTCCCGTCATAATTCTCTTTGCCATCCAAAGTGCTAAGTCCATGGATCATGCTCAAATATTGTGTGGGAGTTGAAAAAGATGAACCGAGAAAAAGTACGGTTTAATTGCTTGGTTTGGCACCGGGGTGTTCATGATAGATATATTTGTGTTAGGAAGACCGAGCTATGCCATGCTTATATGATTAAGTGGGTAGGGATAACGTTCTCTTGCATTTTTATTTTGGAAGCCAATGATTGTTTGCTAGTATTCTTGTGTATTATTGTTTTGATGCCAAATTGATAGACTATTGTCTTAAATTACTCGCTTCCCAATATTCATACCGCAAATGTATTACATGATCAAGAACATGGTGGGTAGCATTTCACATAAAAAATTCTGCTTTTATCATTTATCTACTCGGGGACGAGCAAGAATTAAGCCTTGAGATGCTGATATGTCTCCAATGTATCTATAATTTTTGACTGTTTCATGCTATTATATTATCACTTTTATATGCTTTATATGCCATTTCATATTATATTTATGGTCTACCCTATTAACTTAGTGCCCAGTGCTAGTTCGTATTTTTTGCATGTTTTTTGTTTCGCAGGAAACCATACCTACCGAAGTCCAAACACGATGAAACTTTATGGTGATTTTTTTCTGAAACATAAGACCCTAGAAGCTTTAGGGAGAGATCGGAAGATACATGAAAGGGCCACAAGCCCACATGGCACGCCCAGAGGGTGGGCACGCCTAGCAAGCTTGTGGGCCCCCTGATGCTCCGTTTGCCCTAATTTCCGGCCAATAGATACCCATATATTCCAAAACCCTCGGAGCGAGACCCGGAACAATTTTTCCGCCGCCACAAGCCTCTGTTCTTCCGTGATCCCATCTAGAGGCCCTTTTTGGTAGTCTGCCGGAGGGGGAAACCATCAGGAAGGTGATACATCTCCAACGTATCTATAATTTTTTGTTGTTTCATGCTATTATATCATCAATCTTCTATGCTTCATATTCTATTTTATATCATTTTTCTAGACTAACCTATTGACTTAGTGTCAAGTGGCACTTCTTGTTTTTTTGCCTATTTCCTTGTTTCGTAGGAAAACCATACCAAATGAAGTCAAAAGACGATTAAACTTTACGGTGGTTTATTCTGCGCCAGAACAGAACCTAGAAGCTTCGAGGAGACACCAGAAGACACACAAGGACGCCACAAGCTCAATGGGCGCGCCCCAGGGGGTGCCATCCAGGCTTGTGCTCCCCATGATTATCGTCTTGACCTAATTCTGGGCCTATAAATTCCCTAAAATCCAAAAATCCCTAAAGCGAGACCCGAATCAATTTTATCGCCGCCGATTCTTTCGCGATCCTAGCTGGAGGCCTCCACCTATACTTTGTCGGAGGGGAAAACCATTGGGAAGGCAATCTTCATCGACATTGCTTCCTCCATGATGATGTGTAATACATTCGATCCATAATAAGTGTCGCTGTTTTGAAACCGCGACACTTATTTTAGATCGGAGGGAGTACTTATTATGTTAGACTCTGTGTTAAATCAAAGACACTTATTTTGGGGAGGATGGAGTATAAAAAACTATAATGGCATTAGATTCATACCTTTTTTTTGCGAAATCATTAGATTCATATTTCAAAGCACTTATGGGTATAATTATGTACCACAAAAAAGCTAGTACATACTACTAGTAAGGGTATCTCCAACGCTGATCCCCAAACGAACACGGTATTTGTCCGAAAATTGGTCCAGACGGGTCCCTGGACATACATGTGGGAGTTGGCCATCCAAAGCTAGCCACTGTATGTCCACCTCTTTTAACTTAAAAAAACAAGTGTGATTTATAATTTGATTAGTAGCTTGTTATTTGGAGAAGGTTACTAATCATATACTCCCTCCGTCCCGTAATATAAGACATTTTTTGACACTACATTAGTATCAAAAACGTCTTAAATTATGGGATAGAGGGGGTAGTTCTTTAAAGCAAGGTAGTACTAATAAGCACCATGGTGCATGGCGGGAGGTGGCTTCAACTAAGCTTCCGCCAAATGAAAATGAAGCTACTAATTCAAAGCACACCATGCTTGCTTAGCTATAATCCTCGTAGCTTCTGCAAAAGCATACTTGCCTAGCTACCTTCGGCCAAATGAAATGAAGCATTTGAAGAAGAAAAAATAAAACAAAATGATTAAGTGGCTTCCACCAAACTTTGAAACATGCTATCCGCCAACGTTAAGCATACTAATCCTTCCGCTAAGCCCAAATAGCAGTACAACAACAGCCTTTCGCCATCTGGACAGAGAAAAGAGGGGTACGTGGTGGCTTTTGATTCGTCATGTGGATGTCCAGACTTCCGCAAAAACCCCACCTTTGATTTCAGTTTACAGGAAAAACATGGTCTGGACTACTCGAAGGACCGATACAGACCGGCGTTGGATGGCTTTCGGGGTCCGGACAACTCGATTAGAATACTTGTGGGAGGTTTGGCGGTCCGCTTTGAAGATGATCTAGCAAAGTGATTGTTTGTTTAATGTTTGTCCTAATTGTTCTTTTCGGAGGCCAGTGGGAAAGAGGTACTGCCAATCTCTTTTTTTTTGGGAAAGAGGTACTGCCAATCTTAGTTAGACACAAAAGCAAAGCGCGTGGCACCAGCCAACAAAAGTTGCAAAAAAATTGCTACCACACCATGTCGGTGTGTGAGAAGGAACATTTTTTTGTACATTTTTCCTTTTCAATTTTTTTGATTTTCTATTTTTCATCTAATTCTATTTTCTATTACCTATCACCACTTAAATAAAGCCTCATATAACTTAACAGCATCATTTCAAGTATGAAATTGCTCACCACACGTACCATGTGGTGCTAACCATGTCCTGGGAAACGCTTATAAATAAATCTAACTCGTCTTAAACAACCAATGTGGTACTAAAAACAAGACATCAAGTAATAATATAGCGTGCACCATTTTCTTGGGCCAGGGCAACCTGCATTCAGCCCACGACCTCCCGTGGCAGACCAAGCCTATTGGGCTACGTGGTGACGGTCATGAATGCCCTAATTTACTGGACACTAACTCAGTTTTTCTTTTTTGCGAGTAGAAAAGAGTTTTATTGTCGGCCTTGACTGGGGTGGGCTTGTCGAGACCGGCATATGGTCATTTGGTTGCAGAGATCAAGTTTCTTACAAAAGGTAGAGATTTATTCCCATAAAAATTAAGCGTGAGCAAAATATGATAGCTCATGGGTTTGCGTCGTATAGTCGTACGGAGAGAAGCACTGTTATATAGCTACATAAAGAACCACCATATATGGAGAAACTTCTGTCTCCCGATTGTAACCCTATTATTGCGAAACTCAGTTCTTACTGTTGTATTACGTGCTTGTGATACTTTGGGTGTGTTTTTTGAGTTTCATTCACTTTTTTTTTTTGCTATGTGTTCTTGTTTATTTTATTTCTTTGTATTTTATTTGTTGTAACTACATTTTTATTCCCCGCAAGAAAACTACTTTGTTCTGTTCCAGATTATTTATTGATCATGACTTTCAGTTGATTGTTGCATCATCGCCACCACTTTTCTTCTCCCGTAAAAATACGCTCTCCTCCACACATAACGAATTGGTGTCAACCTACATATTCTACTTACCCAATGTCATGCATGTCTAGCACGTGGTCTTTGTGCATTTAGAGAGAATTTTTTTTACCGTTTCTTAAGCTACTGCCTCCATGTCAGAATATAGTGCACATTAGATTTCTCCTCAATCAAACTTTGAAAACTTTTACAAAGCTTATAAAATAAAATACAAACATTTACAATTCCAAATATGACAGGAAAATGTGTTTCATGATAAATTCATTTTATTGTTTTGGCATTTTATGTTTTCGGAAAGGAGGATTACCCCCTGTCTTTGCATCAAAATGATGCATGCAACCATCTTCATTAATTTCATCAGTCTGACAAAATGAATATAAAAATCAACCCAAAGTCACCTTCGAGGCGAACAAAGCCGCTACACCTACAAGTATTAAGATGTGGCCCGATTGCATCAATGGACACCATCTAATCCAGTGGTCTCAAATGCCGCCTGCCAAGAGGTTGAGAGTACCCACCGGTCTAGGCATCCCACAACGCGCACCGCATGAGCATGCTCTAGGATCCGCCACCACCATCTTCCACCATCCCATCATCAGGAGGGATCATTGCATAGATATTGCCAGTCCCATTTGTTGTTGACGTAACCACGATGCTAGACAGCGCCACTAGCCTGCGCACGTCCATCTACATGCGCTTGACGGCGACACTCCGCTGCACCATGCCACAAAGTCTCATCGTCAGCCTTTTGAAGAATGTAACACCACTCCTGCTCTTGTCCCCTACAGCCAGCTCCTACTCCAAAATGATGCCCCCATGAGGAAGAACGACACCGAAAGTGTCGTCATCAACCGACCTTGGAGACCCAGACTAGGGTTTCCCACGGAACATCCTGATCGTGTTGACGCAACCTACAAGGGCGATGCCTCGAGAAGGACACGACGTCAGAGACGCCGCCATTGTCCACCATGACCGCAGTAGGCGCGAATTTTACCGGAAGCCGCGTCGCTCCGATCTCGTAGCTAGCTGAGACCGCACAGAGCCTCGCCACGAGGACGTGTGCCTCCACCAGTATGCCAGCAGAGAACTAGCAACCCTCACCGATCCCACAACATGCCGCCGGCCGGCCATAGGCAAAAATGATGAAGGGTCTGGTTGGGGACAAGATCCACGGCCACCACCGCGCCGACCATCGCCGGAGACCTCAAATCCCGTGGGCCATGGAGGGTAGCACGGCCACCGCACGACTAGAGGCGCCACGTTGGTCGCAGCGCGCAGCTCCCCCGAGCCACGCCCCAGCCGCACCAGACCAGGAGGTCGCCGCCGCATCCAGATCTCTGGCTCCTTCGGCGCGGGGCATGCCACCACCACGGCCTACGCCGACAGCAGCGTGAGGCGTCTCTGACGACGCTAGAGTTCTCCCCTGGCGATGTCCCTTGGGAGACCACGCGAGGGGTTACACACAAGCTCGGGTACATCTGTGTGATTTTGTATGTAATTAATCTTGTTAAAAATTTACAAAGTTTCACTTAAAAAAATCTATCTATTTTGACAAGGGAGTCCACATCTTGGTCTCCTCTGTGCACACTTATGCATCCAGTTGTTTTTACTCACTAAAGTAGTGACCGAAAACGACTTATATTACTTTACAGAGAAAGCATCTTTGCTCCTAATGAAGCACTTGGTAGTCTTCGTTTCGGTTTTTTCGTCTCATCTTCCATCTTTGTCTGATTTTTTCGTCTCTCATCCCACCAACATCTATTTCGTCTGGATTTTATTCGTCTATCCTACCACCACACTCTCATGTTGGTTGTTTTGATTCACCTCCCACAACAGGAAAAAAATATAAATGGATTTGAACTTTCCACGCGGGCGTGAATTATTTAGTAACGTCATTATGTAATTATAATCACGACCAATCTCTAATCTCTAATGAATCTTTAAATACCAAATCTCAACGGATCAAAACTCTTCATGTGGACGCAAGTTATCTCTACTCCGAATGGAGCAGTTGGTAGTCTCCGTTCCGGGGTTTTTTCATCCCACCTCCCACCTTCGTCTGATCTTTTTGTCTCTCCTCCCACCACCATCTATTTCGTGATATTTCTTTCATCTCTCCTCCCACCACACTCTCCCATTGTTTTTTTGCTTCACCTTCGTCTGAACTTTTCATGCAGGCACTAATTATTTAGTAACGTCATTATGTAATTATAATCATGACCAATCTCTAATGAATCTTTAAATACCAAATCTGAATGGATGATAACTCTTCATCTGCACGCAAGTTATTTATAATAATGAAATAATCGATCACATTCAATCTTATTTCCAAAGATGTGTTTCGTTCCATGCCTTCGTCCAACGTCTCCCCACCTTGTTCGATCGACTCCAGAAAATCATTTGGGTTTTTCTTCCCAAATCCCACATCACCATTGAAAAAAAAGGATGGCAAAATCCATGCCCGAACGACTCTCATGTGATCTTCAATGACGCCTCTCAAACCCTAGACTTTCGAGAGTTCCAGTGAGCCAAAACGTCATGTGCCTTGGGACGGTTCAAAGGGAGCAGTTGGTAGTCTCCGTTTCGGGGGTTTTTCGTCCCACCTCCTACCTTCGTCTGGTTTTTCCGTCTCTCCTCCCACCACCATCTATTTCGTCTTGTTTTTTTGTCTTTCCTCCCACCGCACTCTCCCGTTGTTGTTTTTTTGCTTCACCTCCCATGATAGGAAAAAATTTCTAAAAGGATCAAAACTATTCATGCGGGCGATAATTATTTAGTAATGTCATTATCTAATTATAATCATGATCAATCTCTAATGGATCTTTCAATACACAATCTGAATGGATTGTAACTCTTCATGTGGACGCAAGTTATTTATAATAATGAAAGAATCAATCACATTCAATCTTATTTCAAAGATGTGTTTCACTCTTTGCCTTCGTCTGACGACTCCCTACGTCTTTCGATCGACTCCCGAAAATTATTTTGTTTTTCTTCCCAAATCCCACACCACCATTGGATAAAAAAGGGATGGCAAAACCCCACGCCCGTATGACTCTCACGTGATCTCCAACCGCGCCTCCCAAACCCTAGACTTCCGAGAGTTCCAGTGAGCCGTGACGTCATGTGCCTTGGGACGATTCAAAGGGCCTCAAGGCACTGATCGACGAGCCATCGGTGGTATCGCCGAGGCAATCATGGCTGCACATAGCCAGGCAACCCGTCACCGACTGTACGTCGTTGTCAGGACGATGACGTTGTTGTTCCCCGCTACCGTGGTTCATTCCAGATTTTTCTCCTTCATTCCCATCCTTGACCCAGGCGATGGTAAATTCCGTTGTCACGACTCCTCCCATCTCTTTCTTGGGAGGCCCTGATTGATGGTGATGATGGTGGCATCGAGGAATGAGGGTCGGAGGCGGCTGGTTATGCGAGAGATAATGAAGAGAGGCCTAGAATGGCTCTGGTGGTGGCCTATAATCTGTAATTTATTAAGGAATATTTTTAGATTAGTTATAGATGCTCAATTTGGCCTATAATCAGTAAGATGTGATCATCTGTTTGCACCAATAAAGGCCTTGCAATCTTGTTCAAAACGAAAATATGTTACCTCTCAGTTTGAGTCCAGTGTGTTTTCTTTCAGGTTAGTTAGTTGTTATCCTTTGAATAGTATATTATATTAGTTTCTTGTTTGATTTTAAAATAGTACATATACTCCGAACCCAACCACTTTAGACGGCACGGGTACATAGACTAGGAGTTTTGTAAATATTCGTCTCACTAGATGGAACCCTGAGCATAACAAATTGAGTGCTTAACCTATTTGGGTGATTTGCTGTTGGCTTAGTCATGGGAGCTCATACCAGAAGCAACATAGTAGAGGGCACTTAGTTTTTATTGGAAGGTTCCTTTTATCTTTACCCATTTGGTCATGCTTGAGAGTGACAATTGCATGGAAGATCACATGCATGAAATAGTTGATTTGTATATGCATGAATCACATGTTGCTTTACTTTTTAGCTATCTACGTTTGTGTTTTTGTTATTTCTTCATCGTACATACATCGTAAATCAATTGTCACTACTCCTAATGGAGCATTTGATAGTCTTCGTTCTGGGGTTTTTTTGTCCCACCTTCCACCTTCGTCTGGTAATCGGGGCCATGGACTTGCCACCGGGGCCATGGACGCTGCCAGTCATCGGGAGCATGCACCACATCGTTCGGAAGCTCCTGCACCGGGCCATGCGCGACCTGGCGCGGCACCACAGGTGGCCGATCATGAAATCTCTTGCTAATATATTGCTATGGAAACTGTAATATATTCCCATATGGCTGTATCCCCTTGTAAACACCAACCGTGAGAATCGAAAGCAATACAAAACAGGCTCGACATGAGTCTGCATGGCCATCCAATCAACTCTGTGTGTGCGTATGTTGTGTTGTTTTACCGGCTGGATCAATTGGTTGATCGCGTAGTACAAGCCTTGCAAGGAATCGACCAGGGTCAGCTTGTGCTAGTTTTGCACATACGTATTGGAGCACTTATTGGAGGTTAGCTTTGTTAAATATCAATGACTACAAGTATCTGATATAAGATTGGAAAATAAGTTTTGGGAAGTGATCACTGAGAAAACTGAGAGAAGATGTGCATGTTGGCAAGGTAGACTCTTAAACATGGTAGGGAGGGTGACCCTTGTACACGCCTGCCTGACTATCATTCCCCTTTCACGATGTCATTTTACCCACTGCCTGTTGGGATAAGGAAGAAGGCTGATTTCTTTAGAGCTAGAATAGTATGACAAGAAAATGAGGATAAGAAGAAATACCATCTAGTTAATCAGAAAACTTGTTGCCTACCAAAAGAACAAGGGGGGCTGGAAATTCTTAATCTAGACATTATGAATAAAGCTCTGTTAGCAAAATGGCTGTGGAAAATGGAAAGTGAAACTGGGACCTGTGTAAACATTTTGCTTCACAAATATGTTAAAAATAAATGTTTATCTGGCATAGAGAAAAAACCTGGAGATTCCTAGTTTTGGTGTGCTTGATGGGAGTGATTTTTTTATTTCCAACTTGTTAAGAAAAAATTGGGGGATGAGAGAGAGACTAGGTTTTGGGAGGGCGTATAGCTCCCATGCGACGTTGTTGGTGTGAATTGTCTCTCATGCGACGTCGTTGACTGCAATAGCTCTCATGCGACATCTGCGTTGGAAAAAATAGATCCCATGCGACACTGCTGCCTAATCCAAAGACACATGTTTAAAACTCGAATTAGGTGAGCGGGACCCACAGCGTGGGACCCACTAACTTATCCAACTCAGCATCGGTCAGGTGAGCATGACCCACAGCGTGGGACCCACAGCATGGCCCAAAACAGCGTGGGACCCACTAACTTATCCAGGTCAGCATTGGTACAAGAGGACACCGAGCCGTGGCCCGAGCCGTGCAGCACCCGAGCCCATCCTCCCCCCCTTCCCCCCCTCCCCGACCGTTGTTGTTCTTCTTCTCCGGCGACGACGCGCAGCAACGCCGTTCCGGGCCGCGGCCTAGCAATGTCGAGCTCCGCTTCAGCCTCCCGCCGCTCATGGCCGCGCTATGGCGCAGTGCCCATGACAAGGTGCCCTGCATGCCCACGTATCGCACCCCTGAAGCGGCTAGTCACAACGACCGACAAGAATGGCAATCTTGGGCGGGAATTCGTGAAATGCGAGAGCAAACCAGAGCAGGGAAAGGTGAGATTTTACTTCTCAATATGCCAATTTTGGTTTTTGTCTCCCAATTTCATATTTGCCCAATTTTTCCCCATTTTTCATCGGATTAGGGGATTTAGGGTTCATCTTTCCCAATTTCAGAAATTGAAGCAATGCACCCATTTTGAGTGGCTAGATGAGTACATGGAGCGGATTCAACTGGAGGGTGCATCAGGGGAGCTCGATTTACCGTTGGAGGCGGAGAAGTTGGGCAAGTTTGGATCGGGCTCGTCTGGATCTGGGGCTCCTGGATCTGCCCATTCCATTGGGGCTACTGTGGGGGATGCAGTAGTGACGGCAGAGCTAAAGAAGCTGAATAAGCAGATGAAGAAACTCATCGAATTGCAGAAGCAGGGCAATTTGATGGGGCTGATGGCCGGACTTTTGTATGTTTGTGTAATTGCTCTTGCATTTGTTTATGTGATGATAATTAGTCGTAAGTGAATAGATTGGGCATCATTTGTAATCGTAATGATGTATATTTGAATAAAAAGTGTTGCGCTCTACGAATTCAGCATGTCCTCTCCACTCTGTTTCGGGCTCTGTTTCAGTTCATCAGTTCGTCATCAGTTTCAGTTTCAGTGGTAGAGGGAGAAAAGGAAAAAAAGGTTCGTCCACAGCCCGTTGCCCAAAAAGGCCAGGCCCATATAGAAGTTAGGCAGGGCCAAATAGAACATATCTAAGCCCATTGATAAAAGAAGTGTAGCTAGTGCAAAAAAAAGTGCACACGGTCATTGACATCGATATATCTTTTCGGCTTTAGGTTATTTCACAAATTTTAAGTTTCCTGCAGTCACCTTTTTTGACATAACTCATCTGATGATTATTTGAGCTATTTTTATGCATAAGCTATCGTGTGAACCAAAAAAGTTGCAATTGTTTGGTTCTAGTTTATTTCAACCAAGCACCATTTTTTAATATTTTTTCTGACTTGTGCTATGGTGTTTTCAGAGTTTTTACTCGTGTGTTTCAACCGAAAAAGGTTGTGCCCCTCTCAAAAAAAGAAGGCATCTAGTGTGCCCCTAGTAGCATCTCCTTACAACATAGAGGGGCATCCCCTTACAACATATAGTGCATAAAACATAAAAGGAAGATAATTAACTATACACGTGCTAACAACAACTTATATGATTGGATCATGTTTTAGTGCATTTTTTAGTACACATGGCCGCATAAATAAAATGCAATGGAGAAACTTTAGGATCGAAAAAACATATAGATAGATAGAGGGGCATCGGGTACCCTAGTATCATAGATAGATAGAACATATAGAGGGGCATCCCTCCACTACATATAGTTCATAAAACATGAAAGTAAAATAATTAAAACGAAGACACGGGCACACACGCCCGAACCAACCCAAACACAAACTAGATAGATAGAAGACTCGCACTTGAACAACTCCTTGGCCCCTCCTCCTTGCCGCTCCTTGGCCCCTCCTCCTTGGGCCCCTCACTCGTCATTCTCCGGCATCTGGTAGGGGAGGGTGTGCATGCCGTTGGGGTGAGGGAAGATGTGGTGGAAGTTGGTGAAGATGTTGTAGGTCATGAACGCGATAAACTCGCATCCACACCAGAACACCTCCCCGAGGAGGTGGTGAGCGTCGTAGGGGTTGGTGAAGGTGACGTAGAGGCCGATGACGAAGCCGTTGGGCCCGGCGTTGCCATCGTACTGCTCGTGGAGGTGGAACATGGGCGGAGTGCCCGGAGGAAGGTGGCGGTAGCCGGCTTGGAGGAAGAAGCGAGCCAACTCTCTAGGGCCCCTCCACCTAGAGATGGCCCACACCCTCAGGCTAGTCTCGACGACGACACCGGCCGGGTACTGCCTCTCCGGCACGGTGCGAGGGCGACGGTTGGTAGGGCCGTTGAACTGCATGGTGGCTCGGGGCGCCCGGTGGCTCGAGTGGTGGATCTGGCTTGAAAAGAAGAAGGGGAGGAGGCTTGAGAGATGAGTGTGAGAGGATGAGGAAATGGTGCCCTTTTATAGCCGCGTTGCAGCCGGGGTCAATGTGTACACGGTGCATTCTCGATCGTTTTCTCTTCTCCATTCGCACTGGCATAAGTAATTGCGGGCATTAACTCAAAAAACGGCGGGCAGAGCATCCAAAGAGGCACGGGCGGCACAGGCGAGATGCATCGTTTCGTGCACTTGCATCGGCGGTGACGCCGCATGGGAAACAGGCCGTGCCTTGCCATCCGCGCGTGACACTGGAAAAGGAGCTGCACCACCGACGCGTCTGTCTCGTTCAAACATGCATTTGTTAAAATAGCTTAGATGTGACGTACCCATACGCTGCGCCCCTGCCGTGCTTTACTGTGTCGATGCGTGCATTAAATCCTGCATGAAAAAGGCTAGGTGTTCACGAGCAAAGAATAGCTAGGCTGCGACGTTGCATGGCATGCATGGGACAGGGATGGCCCACATGTCATTGACCCTCCCGCATGCAGCCCATCCCCCCCTCTCGACGGCCGTGCACACGCACGCCAGGCTCTGCCGGCCCGATCCGCTCGGCCCAACGGTAACTTAGATGCTCCCCGGCTCAACGTTATCTGTTCGTCAGAGAGAAAAAACGGTGGCCAATCAGATTGGAGCCCACGGATCGCCCCCGCGGAATCCTTCTAGAAGGCCTATCCGACAGTCGTAGTTTGGCGTTAGGGTTAGATCGACGGTGGACGTTTCGCGCTAGGGTTACATGGGGTTTGGAGGCAGTCAACGGGGTTTTGAAAGGTTTGACCGAACATTCAAATGTGTATAACTAATTCAAAAAAAATCTAAAAAATGAAAAACCTGCGCATATGGACTTTTTATGTTACATAGTTATGATATAAAATAATAAACTTGATCTAATGATCTTTGCATGAAAAAACCTTCACAAATTGGACTATCTCGACTGAGGTTGCATAGAGTTCAAAAGAGTGAGAAGAGGGTTTGAGGTTTTGAAAATGCAAATAAATCAAAAACATCACCTTAGCTTCATTTTAGAGTGACTAAGGAGGATCTGAAGTTATTTTTGCATTTAAAATTTTTAAACTTGTTTTATTGCTGACTTTGTATTAAAGGGTGTTTTTTCAAAAATAAATTAAATAATATGAATACTTATTCAAAAAAAGGTGAGACTTCGTATTGATCCTATATAGGTATAATATAAGCTAAGAAAATCTTTTTTGGGTGATTTTGAGAAGGTCGAAAAAAACTTGCTTAGAAATGGTCCCGTTTTCCCTTACTTTGGAGCCTGTTTGGACAACATTTTCAGTGACTATGAGTTGGACTTCAAAAAAAGGGTTGGATTTATGAACTAAAGTGCATAGTAGTACATAAAACGATGCAACATCACAGAACAAACAAATGAACTCAAAAAATATTGGAGATAGGTTCAAATTTGAATGTCGGTTCAAATTTGAATTTTATTTCAAGTCAAATCAACATCATAGCACATAAGTTTTCACATGAAAGAACATAAGTTCTCACATCAAATGACAACAAACTTAAGTTTTCACATCAAATTTGAATGATTTCAACTCTATTTCTTTTGCTTCTTTCTACCACTCGATTTTTTCTGATTTTTTCCACCGTTTGGTTCCACGCCGCATAGTTTGTTGATGCTGATGCTCTTGCTTTTTGGCCCCTTGCAAACTCCACTAGGTCCCCTCAACTTTTGCACCTGACCATGTCCCACTTCTTCAGCTTGCACTTCTGCAGATTGAGTAGATGGCACACATTGTTCAACTACTTCAGTTTGCAACTCAACACTTGGCAGCACAACCTCCAAACATGGCAACACAGTTGTCAAAGCAGATTCGCATGGCAGCACAACAATTGCTTCATCTGCAACAGTTTCAGATTGCCCTAGCGTCTGCAAAACAGATTCAGTATGCATCACATCGTTCAAAACATAAACACTTAGCTCATGTTCAGCAGTAACAGTTTCAGTTAGCTCCATATCTTTGTCACCAAACATTATCTGCTTAGTGCTCTTCCTTCTATAGCCATTGAGTCTTGCTTTTTTCACTAGCCAGCATTGTTCAACAACAAGAGGTGGGGCTTTTTCTGCACGCTTCCTCCTAAAAAATAAAGCATTTGACTTGGTTAGATACTAGAACAAGTAGCAAAATCAAAAACTTGCAAAAACAGTAACATAAACATACTTTGGCCTCTGAGGAGTGTAGATGCACTTGGATGAACCAACTCTGTGCCCAAGTACATCACACAACTTGCACCTATTTTTGTTACCTTCTTGAGCCCTTTTGGGCTTATCATTCTTTTCCTTTTCATTTTTCCCCTTCTTACTACAACCACCTTTCTCAAACCAAGCTTTGAATCTGCTCTGTTTAGGCCTCCCAGCCTTTCTTCTAGTGACAGGGGGACACAAGGTAAATTCTATTTCCACCTCAGGCCACTGAGATTGGTCAGTCAGTGCAGGAATTGGACTTGCATAGGCAGCTTTGAATTTTTATACTGAATAATACTCATGCAAATATGGGTGCATATTTAACCTGGGTTTAGATGCCAAAAAAAGTATGGAATGCTCACATGGTTTTCCAGTGTGTTGCCACTCTTGGCAAGTGCACTCATGCAACTCAGTATCTACCACATGCCTCTTGCCACTCTTTGTATCTCTAACTTCAGCACCCCACAAGGAAGATTTCTCAACAGATAGATGTGAAAGATTTCTACTCCTGTTGACCACCTGTTGTACCACTGCTGGAAGCTTGTCCCCTTCCAAAATATTAGCAATTTTTCCTCTCAACTCCCACAAACGCATGATCATGATCCTTATTTGGTCCACCATGTCATGCACAGGCAAGTCTTTCAAATCCTTCACTTTGTTGTTAAAACTTTCTGCCAAGTTGTTATTGATATGATCACATTTTATGGCAGTATTAAAACCTGATCTATACCACAACAGATAATGGTGGGTGTTCAACCATGAAGCAAATTCATTATCACTACATGATGCCAATATCTTACCAAGGTGATAGGAATGTGTCTGTCTGGTGTAGGATCTTGCTGCTGGCCACATACGCCCAAATTCGTCTCCTCTGAATTTTTTTATCAGATTCATCCACATATGTCCAAAGCACTCCCTCTGCTCAGCATGGGGGAAAACATTTTTTACTGCATTTTCCAACCCTTTACATGCATCTGTGTGGATGGCCAAAGGAGAAACTGGCCCTATGCATCTTTTCAGTTGCATCATGAACCATATCCATGATGCCTCTGTCTCTGACTGAAACATTCCTATTGCAATTGGGAACATCCAGTTGTGTCCATCTAGAGCATTGCATGCAGCCAACTGACCATTCCACTTTCTAGTCAAAAAAGATGAGTCTATGCTCAAATATGGACGACAACCTGCTTTGAATCCATCTATGCAAGGCTTCAAACACATAAAAAACTTGCTGAATAAAACCCTGCCATCCTCTGTTACCTCTGTATCTATCTCCACCACACTCCCAGGTGACCTCTTCTCCACCTCTGCTTTAAAACTATACAACATCCTAAATGTATTTGCCCAGTCATCATACAATGATTTCATGGCCCTTTGTTTTGCTTTCCACACTGTGGTATATTGCAGCTGGATGGGGTACAGCTTCTCCAAGTCAACTTTAAGCCTCTTTGCAGTAGTGTTTGGAGTCTTGGCTAAAAAAGGAGTAATCTTCTCTGTAACCCAAAGCTGTGATGTCATCTTTGAAACTCTCTGTGAAGTGGTCATACATGTATGCTGGTGTGGTATTTGATTTACCCTTACTGTACTTCCATCAGGTTGTAGTCTGGCAGACAAGTACCATTTGCAAGGATTGCCACCACCATCATAACCTTTACACCGAGCATAAAATTTCTTTCGATCAGTCCACATAGTCTTGGCATCAAACTCTTTTTTCATTGCATAGGTCCTGAAAGACATCCTAAACTCCTTCATGCTTGGCCACAACTTTCCCACCTCAATAACTAGGTTCTCTTTGTCATACAAACAAACCAGCTCATTATCATCTGCATCATCCACATCATCTGCAGCCTCTCTCATCAGTTGTTCTTCATCCTCATTTGCATTTCTAGGGCCTGTGTTACCTTCAGCAGGCAAAGAACTGTCATCCTTCTCCTTATCTTTGTCATCAACTTGAATGCCAAACATTTCGGCCATATCAATGTCAGATATTGGTGCAATGACCAAATCTGTTTTTTCATTCAACTCTACTACGTTCCAGTCAACAACAATCTTCCTAGCACCATGGGTTCCCTCCTCTCCATCTGCATCAATCCCTGTATCTTCAGCTACTACAGTCGGTTCAGTCAACAAAGGCAACATCTTCTTTTGTGAAACCCACTCATCATCTTCCATCTGTGCAGCCATCTTTGATGGCACATAACCAACTCTGGAATGAGTTTGCAGATCAATTAGCTCTGCATAAAATGTTACTTGTTTGCTTGCCCACCCTTCTTGTTGATCAATTTCAGCAACCATGGATTCTCCATCTTCAATTCTCACATATTCACCATTATAGTTATCAAAACGTTGCAGAGATACCTCTTGTTCTGGACCCCAAACAATACTCTCCCCAATTCTCTCCACCAAATTGCCCACGGCCTTCTCCTTCATGCTCTCCAATTCCTGTGGATCAACATCTGCAAATTCGACATCCAACCTCACGGTGGTATCTCTATCAATGTCTTGGACACTGCCATCACTGAGCTTGGCTTTACAGGGAAAAAATTCCACAATAATTGCGAATGTGGTGGCAGAACCTGAACCTCCCCTGTTTTGTCAATGGCAGGCAGCGGCGGCAGTCACTACCAAATCGAGTTCGATTCTAAATCGCCAAGAAAAGAGGGTGGCATTACCGATTTGAAGCACTGTCTCCTCGCTCCATCTCATCCAGCCCTCGCTCCATCTCCTATCCAATCGAGATTCTAAAACGCCAAGCAACAGGGGCAGCATGAGGCCATAGATTTATCCAAAATTCAGTGGAATGGGAGTAGTGTTTGGAAAATACTCACTCGCAATGGCCGCTGCAGAGATAGGCGCTCCACCACCGGGCCGCGGAGAATAAACAACCCCCGGATCCAATGGAGCCCGATTCTAAATCTCCAAGAAACAGAGGGCAGCATGAGGCCACAGATCCCCCAAAATTCTGGGGAGTGGGACTAGGGTTTCGGGCTCACCTCGCAATAGCTCTGTCGCTGCCGAGAAATGCGCTCCACCACCGCGGAGAAGAACCCGCTGCCGGAGAAGATGCTTACGGCGGCGCCGCTCGCCCAGTCCAGCACGGTCACACAGTCACCGGTCGAGTCGTGGACGGTTGACTCTTGACTACGTGGCCATAGGTGGACCCCACCAGTCAGAGCACATAACCCCCAGTGTCCTAACCAAATCTCAGCCTAACGGACAGCCAACTAGCCGCGTAAATGGTGTGTCGCATGGGAGCTATTTTTTCCAACGCAGATGTCGCATGAGAGCTATTACAGCCAACGACGTCGCATGAGAGACAATTCACACCAACGACGTCGCATGGGAGCTATTCGCCCGTTTTGGGAAGATTGGTGGGTGGGGTCAAAACCATTAAAAGACTTATGTCCGAGAATATACAACATTAGCTTTGATCACAACATCTTTGTTGCTGAAGCTATCAGTAGGGGATGGCAGGGGTTCACCTTCAGACGTACTCTGGCTGGGAAGACAATAGAGTTCTGGGATAGTTTAAAATCTAGATGTGAGGAAGTGAGGATGTATAAGGTAAAGATCAACCACTTTGGATGCTCACTAAAGACAAAAAATCGGTGAAATCTTTATATTCTTTCCTAACCAGAACTGAGATTGGTTTTCCACAAATTTCTTTGGAAAATCAAAGTGCTCGCTAAGATAAAGATGTTCGGTTGTTTGCTCGAAGGAGCATTCTAACCAAAGATAACCAAATTTAAAAAGGTTGGAAGGGGGGAAGGAATGTGTGTACTGTGGACAAGATGAAAGCATTGATTATCTATTCTTTGATTGTTCCGCGGCTAGACTGATGTGGAGTCTAGTTAAATGTGCTTTTGATCTTAGAACAACTCCAAAAAATTCAAGTGATTGCTTGAATATTTGGATCAAAACCTTCAGAAAACTTGAAAAGAATTTAGGCTTGGTTGGGATTTCTGCAATATTCTGGTCTCTTTGGAAATGTAGAAATGATATTGTCTTTAGAGCAAAAAAGATTCATGATCCCATGACTTTTATCAGACTTATGTGCAATCGGGTTGCTGAATGATCTGTTTTGCAGAGAAGAAAAACCAGAACAAAAACTACTGATACTGGGAGCAAAGCCAATCGAGCGGGTGGCAAATGAGATATACAAGGCGTCACAGGGATGGAGGCTCGGATTGCAGCGGCCGGGAAACTGATCTCTTTTTGGCTATGTCTACTTCGAGGGTCTTCTGCGTCCCTTGTTTTAGTTTTGTGTTTCTTGCTTACCATGAAACTTATGTAATGATGTATGTTGTTCCTTTGGACCTTTGGTTTCGAACCTGACTAGCAGTTGGACTGGGATGATGTTGTCTGGCTTGGTTTCTTAATGAAATCGGAGGGAGCACCCCCTCTTTCGTTCAAAAAAAAAGTACTTCCTCCGTTCCTAAATATTTGTCTTTCTAGACATTTCAAATGACTACTACATACGGATGTATGTAGACATATTTTAGAGTGTAGATTCACTCATTTTGCTCCGTATGTAGTCACTTGTTGAAATGCCTAGAAAGACAAGTATTTAGGAACGGAGGGAGTATTTGATAGTAATCCATCTTCCGCCTTATCTCTAGAAGAGGCTTTTTGCCCTTCAAATTTGTACCCCTATGTATACAAGCCCGTGAGGCTCAATCCAACATGACCAATTCCACTAATATCCCTCTCTAACGTCTCTGACATGGTATCGGCCTAAGCGATTCAAATTCGAGCCGCCGGCCGCCAATTTAGCCCCGCGCGTGGCCCCCTGGGCAGTCGGCCTCCATGCCCGCCACCGGGGGCCGCGCTGCCCATACCTAGGGTTCGTCCGCCGGTCGTCTTGACTAGGTGCACTAGATAGTCTTTTCCCCGATCCTTTGATCCGAGTTTTCTCTTTCTTGCCGGTAGCTCGACGTTTAGTTTTTTGTTTTCCGGTCTAAGATAGGTTTACGTTGCCCACCGCCGCTGTCGACCCCTGCGCGCCTCTACTACGACACCGGCGCGACGCCCTGTCATGGCCATCGCCCGCGTGTCTGTCGCCCATTGCTCTGCGCCAGCCATCGCTGCCCCGCTCCGACCGAGACTTCTCCATCACCACCCGCCTCTGCCGCATTGCTGTTTGCCTCGCCGCCCCGTCGCCGGCTGCCTCAGGCTCGCTGGTTGCGCTAGGCCGGCTGTCGGCTGCCTCGGGCTCGCCGGCTGCCCCGAGCTCGGACGCCACTGCTGTGTTGGTCCACACTTGATGCCGACCACCGTTGCTGCTTCATCTCAGACTCTGGCGCCGCCCCATGGTTCTTTCTATGGCTACACTGGCTCGCGCGCAGCTGCTGCGTCGCCCCTTCGGGCCATACCGCCGCGACCCGCGGTCCACGCCACCGCCCAGAGGTCGTCCCCGTGGCAGCACTGACCGCGTACTACCGCTGGGCCGCCCCTTCGGGCCGTAGCGCCACGACACGCGGTCCAAGCCGCCGCCCCAGAGGTCTTCCCGCCATTTGCCCTGACCCGTCTGCTATCGCTTTGTGCCTTCGGGTCTAGCACTGCCGCCCGCGGTCCCCGCGCGTCGACCTCCTGTGGTATGTGCCGTGTTGCCTCCCTCAGCTCGGGGTCTTCGTCACGCTACCGAGTTCTTCCTCGCCTACTTCGAGCATCACCACTGCATTCCTAACACAGCCGCTGCCACCGCCGTCAGGCCACGGACGCCGTTGCCGCTCGCTCACTCGACCAGTACAAGCTCATTATCAGCGTTGCTGTCATCTTCCCCGACCACTTTGTCTACTCCGACCGCCGTTGGCGACATCGGTCCCACACCAATTGGCTCCTCAACCATCGTTGAGTCCTCCTCTGCTGGCCCCTCCGACTCTGCATGCCCGGTGCTGACAACACCGACGCATGACTTCGTCCCCGATGTGTTCCCAGGCCTGGCAAGCCTGGAGCGGTGGATCGTCAACATCGACTTCATCTGTCTACACATGATCGGTGCTGGCAACACCGCCGCGTGCCTTCGTCCACGCCGTGTCCCAGGGTTTGGTAAACTCGGCGCGACGCCTCATCAACATCATCTTCTTTCCGGCGCACCACTACTTCGACACCACTCTGCCCATGACTAACTCGGTGCTTCCTTGTGCCCACTCCTCCACGGCGACTTCCTCGACACCGACCACCCCGACTCGACATCGACCACGGCTACCTCGCACAGCTACCTCGACCACTGCTACACCAACCATGCTCTCGGCTACCTCAACCACTGCTCTCGGCTACCTTGACCATGGCAAAAAGGGCTATTACCTCGCTTGAGCAACTCACCGGCTTCCTCTACAGTCCTCGCGTCCGCGACATGGCACCGTCCCCGACGCTCGCTGTGACTGCGGGGGAATGCCATCCCGTCGGCTACTATTCTCTCCAGTCTGACCGTCCGCGGCCCTCCTGTTGTTCTCAACGCTACCGCTACTATTACGAGGGGATGCTAAAGGTATATTTGGGTTATATGTATTTGGTAGTAATCCATCTCCTACCTTATCCCTATGAGAGGTTTCTTGCCCTCCAAGTCTGTACTCCAATATATACTCACCCGTGAGGCTCAATACAACATGATCAGTTTCACCAATATCCCTCTCTATCCCTTCTAACAAGCTTCCTGTGGTGCGGTGCATCCGGCGTAAAGAACTTCGTCGTGGTTGCATCAGCAGGAACGGTTCAGTAACCAGCATTGGTTCATCGTCGTCGGTCGTCACCTGCCGTCGGAAGTACTTGGCGTTGGGACTTGGCCAACAGTATGTAGTTTTATTTCTTGGCTGATGTTCCTTTGTACAAAGACTAGGGTTCTACTGTTTGTTCAGTTTTGCCAGATTAGTACGTACATGGTTTATACAGTTTTATTATGATCCTTATGATATGAATGAGACACATGTTACCATGCAAAAAATATAGGGCGCGGATAGGCGCCGGCGCACCGGCCGAACAGTTGGGTCGGTCGAGCCCCAGCCACCCGATACATACTTTTCCAACCGTCTGATTGCTTTGTTTGAAAAGTCAAACACACACGGGAAAACAAGAAAAAAGGCAGTGTGCGCACATGCCAGATCTCGTGCGCTCGCCGGCGGCCCGCACTTGTCCTCGTCTTCCCGAGGTTGCTTGCCACCCTTGCCACCGCGCCCGTCACCCGTGCTTGTCTGCCGCTCGCCTGTTGCTCGTGCCCGGCACTTGCCTCGGCTGCCTCTGCTCGCCATGGTTGCAACTCGAATACAGGAGGGTTGAAGCAAAAATACTTTCCGGTTCCAGCAAAAATAATGATGGTTCCATCAAAAATCTCAGCAGCAGAAAAAAATCTCAGCAGCAGAAAAAATTCAGCAGTCGTTTGTAGCGAACAAATTAGCTAGTTCCACCAAAAAGAAACGCTGGTTCGAACAAAAAAGCATGCCGCTTCGAACAATTTTTTGCTGGTTCCAGCAAATTACATGACGCCGTGATGTGTGTCATGTAAAATGGATGTAGCAATTGAGAACATTGGTTGTAGTAAAAACTCAAATAGTGGTAGCAAAAAAATGATGCACTCTAGATGTAAATATTTTTCTCCACAAACTTGGTCAAAGCTTGTGAGGTTTGACTTTAAAAAAATCTATAGGCACTATATCATGGAACGGGGGGAGTATTTGGCATCTATTTCCACCGAGTTTTCTTCCTGCAGCGGTAACAAATTATATGAACCTTCTAACAATTATTTATTTTGTTTTTATTGCTATTATTATTAATGCATTGTGTTTTTTTTGTTATTTCTTACACATATTATCTCATGCATTCTGGGGTTGGAATTCAACAAGCTGACCAGAGACATTGTGATCTTCGAGGCTCCTGGGGGCCCTACACTTTACAGGTTGAGAAAATGACGAAAGATGTCCCAGATGGGAGGAGACGGATGAGATCATTTCCTCGCCCACAATCGTCATACGGGGTGAATTGATCAGTTTTTCCTTCAGTGGACGAAGACTCAGGCTGGCCGTTATCTATCTCAACACGAAAGAAAATGATGAGGACCCACTTGATGAAGCCCTCTATGCCTAAAGAATGAGGTCGATCGAGGAGGAGACGGCCAACCTCTAGTACATACTTCCGTCATGTGATGACTACGTCGGGGTGCTAGTCGTGACCCGTCCGACCATGTCATGGTATGTTACTTAGTGTGGTAATTTGATGATATGCTTTGTGTAGAATCCGATGATATGCTCTCTTAGTTCGTGAAATTTTGAGTTGTTAATCTTACTCCTATAATTTAACTTTCTAAATGTTTCTACACACAATGACATGTGGATGTAGGGTCCCTAAATACCCAAAAAGTTCCCCACCTAACACAAATCCTAGTCCTTACCTTATAACTTAGCTTCCTAAATGTATCTACACACAATGACATGTGGATGTGGGGTCCCCAAATACCCCAAAAATACCCCCCCCCCCCCAACCCAACAACCCAAATCCTCCTCCATGCAGCCATATCCGCGGACGATGGCCATTGGTACGGGATAGTTTGAACAAAACAAAAGAACATGGATTGCCCTACAAGGGGTTGCGAGGGGCAGTCATGCGCTCATGGTGGTACTCCCTAACTTCTTTTATTTAAGTTTGATCAAATTTTAAAGTTAATTGTTTCTATAAATCAATTCAATTTTAAAGTTTGTCTTAGTCTAACTTATTTCTTTAAGTTTGGTCAAATTTTTAGAAAAAATATATCATAATAGAACACCAAAATAGTTTAGATATTTTTATAAAATGTATAATTAGGGCATCTCCAACGCTGACCCTTAAATTTGCTCCGGCATTTATCCGCGGACAGGGGGGATCAGTTCGCAGACACTGATGCCGGAGACCGCCATCCAACACTCCCTGCATACATTTCAACCACTATTGGAACTAAACGGACGAAATTCATGCAAACCGATCGGATTTTCATATAAACCGGAAGAGATTCATGCAAACACAACAAATTTCATATAAACCGGACAAAACTCATTACATTTCAGACCTTAACTAAAAGCGGAGCTCGTCCGACTCTGGAGGTATAATTTCGGACATACTTCTATTCTAAACCTAATCTAAATGATCGCCGGTGCCCGTTTCCCATTTCCGGCCATGAGCCCCGAGAACTGAATCTCCGACACTTGCCCTCGCCTTCTCCTCTTCCACCTCGGCACTCTCCAGCTTTGCCTCTGCAGCCTCCGCCACCGCAGCTTGAGCGACTAATAGGCCAACAATTATCAGCTCGCCAAGCTTGGCTTCAGGCGGAGGGGAAGAGCGGTGGCTTTCCCACGACCCGAGCGACGGCGACCTACCATGCAGTACTCTTCCTCACTGCCGGTGATCATCACGGCCATGTCGGCTTCATGGTTGTGATGGTGGGCTGCGGGCTTGGTGATGTCCTCCTCCTCGCCAGTCTTCCCCCACACCTCATGCACCGCCTCGTCGAACTCCTTATAGTCGGCCTCCAGTTCCGTTTGACATTGGCGGTACTGCCACCGGGCGAGGCAGATCTCATGGGCGGAGCAGTAGGACTCGAGCAGTGCCGCCTACTCTGCCATGTCCGTGTCCTACATGATTGCCCTATCGACGGTGAGCTGCTCCTGCACCTGCTGGTGCTCTTGGAGGACGTGGAGGTTGTAGGCTACGTTGGCCTGCGCCTTCCACACCATGTCCATGTAATGGGCACGGGCCTCATGAATGGTCATGGTGCAATGCACCGGGAAGGGTGGCGTCGGGGAGGAGGGTGGCTCCGGCTCATCCATGGTCGCATCCTTCATTGGTGAATGATCGTGGATGTCGCCTAGAGGGGGGTGAATAGGCGTTTTAAAATAATTACGGTTGAGGCTTGAACGAATGCGGAATAAACCTAACGGTTAATTTGTCAAGCACAAAACCTAAAGCAACTAGGCTCACCTATGTGCACCAACAACTTATGCTAAGCAAGATAAACAACTATGTGATAGCAAGATATATGACAAAGAACAATATGGCTATCACAAAGTAAAGTGCATAAGTAAAGGGCTCGGGTAAGAGATAACCGAGGCACGCGGAGACGACGATGTATCCCAAAGTTCACACCCTTGCGGATGCTAATCTCCGTTTGGAGCGGTGTGGAGGCACAATGCTCCCCAAGAAGCCACTAGGGCCACCGTAATCTCCTCACGCCCTCGCACAATGCAAGATGCCGTGATTCCACTAAGGGACCCTTGAGGGCGGTCACCGAACCCGTACAAATGACGACCCTTGGGGGCGGTCACCGAACCCGTACACTTTGGCAACCCTTGGGGGTGGTCACCGGTACCCATCAAATTGCTCGGGGCGATCTCCACAACCTAATTGGAGACCCCGGTGCTTGCCCGGAGCTTTACACCACAATGATTGAGCTCCGAACACCACCAACCGTCTAGGGCGCCCAAGAACCCAAGAGGAACAAGCTCAAGGGCACCAAGCACCCAAGAGTAATAAGCTTCTCAAATTTCACTTCCACGTATCGCGTGGAGAACTCAAACCGATGCACCAAATGCAATGGCAAGGGCACACGGAGTGCCCAAGTCCTTCTCTCCCAAATCCCACCAAAGCAACTAATGCTAGGGAGGAAAATGAGAGGAAGAACGAGAGAAAAACACGAAGAACTCCAAGATCTAGATCCAAGGGGTTCCCCTCACTTAGAGGAGAAAGTGATTGGTGGAAATGTGGATCTAGATCTCCTCTCTCTTTTCCCTCAAAAACTAGCAAGAATCCATGGAGGGATTGAGAGTTAGCAAGCTCGGAGAAGGTCAACAATGGGGGCAAAAACGAGCTCAAGAGATAAAGTCCCAATGGGGAAGAAGACCCCCTTTTATAGGTGGGGAGAAAATCCAACCGTTATCCCCTCACTCAGCCCGCACGACGCGGTACTACCGCAGGGAGCTGCGGTACTACCGCGGTTGGCCGCGGTACTACCGCTGCAGGTTGCGGTACTACCGCATGTGCAGCTCTGGCCAGATGAAGGCCTGTTGCACAGGGCAACGAGCGATAGAACCGCCGGAGCGGTACTACCGCGCGCCCCTACGGTACTACCGTAAGGTAGGCAACACTAGGCGTAGAGAAGGCACGGACGTAAAAAATTACAACCGTACCTACTTCCGCTGAGGGAGGACCTGCGCAAAACTCCGGCACGGTACTACCGCACACGAAGAGCGGTACTACCGCGTAGAGCGCGGATGTAAAAAATTACATCCGCCCCTACTTCCGCTCATGCTGCTAAGCCTGGCCAGAGCCCACGGTACTACCGCGCTCGCGGCGCGGTACTACCGCGTAGGGCGCGGATGTAAAAAATTACATCCGCCCCTACTACCGCTCGAGCAGCTGCGCCTGGCCTGAGGCCACGGTACTACCGCTCCCACAGAGCGGTACTACCGCAAGGGCCCGCAGTACTACCGCTCCAGAGAGCAGTACTACCGCATGCCCCAAATCAGCAACACTAGGAGTCCTTCATTTTGTAGAGAAGACAACATAGGGAAACAATAAAATCAGAACTGCCATAACTTCTGCAAATGAGCTCCGAATTGAGCAAACTCAAGCTTGTTGGTAATAGTAAGAAGAGGCAGGGGAGGTATGCCTAACAAGAGAGGAGAGAAACCTCCAACAGAGAAGAACCGGCAGAGCCTCCAACATCGAAAACATCATAGAAGATGCATGTAAACTCCGTTTTCGATGAACTCGAGCTTGTCATGAAAATGACCAAAAGCTCCAAATCTCACAAGGAGAAGAATCAAACAAGAACCAATAAAGATGATGCAAGGATGCAATGGTTTGAGCTCTCTACGAACGATACGATGAAGCAACTCATCGAGAGCCCCCCTTGATAGTACGACAATCGATCCTAAAACCCGGTCTCCAACTACCACCATGAGACCGGTAAAATAGAAAACCTATCAAGGGCAAACCTTTGCCTTGCACAACGTCCACTTGAGCTAGATGATGACGATCTACTCCTCAAGACGGACCACCTTTCTTGATTGCGTTGGCTTGATGAAGACTAGTTGATTGCTCCCCCATACTCCACTATGGGTGAGCCACTCTTCCGCTCATCTTCACAAGTCCATTGTCACCACAATGGATGGCAAGCTTCAAGCACTTGATCTCTTCGTGATGCATCACTTGAACTTGCACACCGCAACCTAACCCCACAAGGAACTCTCACGAAGACCATGGGTTAGCACACGAAGCGTAATGGACAATGCTTACCATACCATGGGATCACTTGATCCCTCGGTACATCTTGTGCGCTTTGTGTGTTGAATCTTTCCAACTCTCTTCATTTGGATGATGTATTGAAGGTGGACATGATGTCTTGAAGGTGGACATGAATGATCACACAATCTTATTATTCAAGACATGCTTGCAATAAGCTCAACACTCACACGACCAATCTTTAGATAATTTCTTAATAGCACCTTGGTCAACTCATAAACTCCTTGAAACCAACACATGGACTTCAAGAAAAGCCTATGGACAAAACCTTCAAATATAACTCAAGGCAACCATTAGTCCATAGAGATTGTCATCAATTACCAAAACCAAACATGGGGGCACCGCATGTTCTTTCAATTGGGATGTCATCTTCCTGCCGGCAGTAATGGTGGCCATCTCCCTCTTCTGCTCCGACGACAGTCTGTCCCAAAGACCTTTGGAGCGTGAGAAGGCCACGGTGGGCGTGGTGCAGAGAGGAGAAAGGGACCGGAGGTGGATGACCGCGGCTATAGTCGGGGCTGCAGTTTATATAGCGGGCGAATAACAATGGTGGGCGGCAGACGGATGAACGGGTGGCGCCGTGTTGGAAATATGCCCTAGATGCAATAATAAAAGATTATTATTATATTTCCTTGTTCATGATAATTGTCTTTATTCATGCTATAACTGTATTATCCGGAAATCGTAATACACGTGTGAATACATAGACCATAATATGTCCCTAGTAAGCCTCTAGTTGACTAGCTCGTTGATCAACAGATAGTCATGGTTTCCTGACTATGGACATTAGATGTCGTTGATAACGGGATCACATCATTAGGAAAATGATGTGATGGACAAGACCCAATCCTAAGCATAGCACAAGATCGTGTAGTTCGTTTTGCTAGAGCTTTTCCAATGTCAAGTATTTTTTCCTTAGACCATGAGATCATGTAACTCCCGGATACCGTAGGAGTGCTTTGGGTGTACCAAACGTCACAATGTAACTGGGTGACTATAAAGGTGCACTACAGGTATCTCCGAAAGTGTCTGTTGGGTTGACACGGATCGAGACTGGGATTTGTCACTCCGTATGACGGAGAGGTGTCTTTGGGCCCACTCGGTAATGCATCATCATAATGAGCTCAAAGTGACCAAGTGTTTGGTCACGGGATCATGCATTACGGTACGAGTAAAGTGACTTGCCGGTAACGAGACTGAACAAGGTATTGGGATACCGACGATCGAATCTCGGGCAAGTAACGTACCGATTGATAAAGGGAATTGTATACGGGGTTGATTGAATCCTCGACATCGTGGTTCATCCGATGAAATCATCGTGGAACATGTGGGAGCCAACATGGGTATCCAGATCCCGCTATTGGTTATTGGCCAGAGAGCTGTCTCGGTCATGTCTGCATGATTCCCGAACCCGTAGGGTCTACACACTTAAGGTTCAGTGACGCTAGGGTTATTAGGAAGACTTGTATGTGATTACCGAATGTTGTTCGGAGTCCCGGATGGGATCCCGGACGTCACGAGGAGTTCCAGAATAGTCCAAAGGTGAAGATTTATATATAGGAAGTGTTGTTTCGGCCATCGGGAAAGTTTCGGGGTCACCCGGTATTGTACCGGGACCACCGGAAGGGTCCCGGGGGTCCACCGGGTGGGGCCACCTATCCCGGAGGGCCCCGTGGGCTGAAGTGGGAAGGGGACCAGCTCCTGGTGGGCTGGTGCGCCCCCCCTGGGCCCCCCTCTGCGCCTAGGGTTGGGAACCCTAGGGGAGGGGGCGCCTCCACTTGCCTTGGGGGGCACTCCACCCCCCTTGGCTGCCGCCCCCCCTAGAGATCCCATCTCTAGGGCCGGCGCCCCCCCCCCCCCCCCCGGGGGCCTATATAAAGGAGGGGGGATGGAGGGCAGCGGCACCCCTGAGTCTTGGCGCCTCCCTCCCCTGCTACACCTCTTCCTCCTCCCGCGGTTGCTTGGCGAAGCCCTGCCGGAGTACTGCATCTCCACCACCACCACGCCGTCGTGCTGCTGCTGGAGCCTTATTCCTCAACCTCTCCTTCCCCCTTTCTGGATCAAGAAGGAGGAGACGTCATCCGCTCCGTACGTGTGTTGAACGCGGAGGTGCTGTCCGTTCAGCACTTGGTCATCGGTGATTTGGATCACGGCGAGTACGACTCCATCATCCCCGTTCTCTTGAACACTTCCGCTCGCGATCTACAAGGGTATGTAGATGCACTCCTATCACTCGTTGCTTAGATGAACTCATAGATGGATCTTGGTGAAACCATAGGAAAAATTTTAATTTTCTGCAATGTTCCCCAACAGTGGCATCATGAGCTAGGTCTATGCGTAGTTCTCTATTGCAAGAGTCGAACACAAATTTGTTGTGGGCGTAGATGTTGTCAACTTTCTTGCCGCTACTAGTCTTATCTTGCTTCAGCGGTATTGTGGGATGAAGCGGCCCGGACCGACCTTACACGTACGCTTACGTGAGACAGGTTCCACCGACTGACATGCACTAGTTGCATAAGGTGGCTAGCGGGTGTCTGTCTCTCCCACTTTAGTTGGAGCGGATTCGATGAAAAGGGTCCTTATGAAGGGTAAATAGAAGTTGACAAATCACGTTGTGGCTTTAACGAAGGTAAGAAAACGTTCTTGCTAGATCACCTATAGAAGCCACGTAAAAACTTGCAACAACAATTAGAGGACGTCTAACTTGTTTTTGCAGCAAGTGTCTTGTGATGTGATATGGCCAAAGTTGTGATGAATGATGAATGATATATATGTGATCTATGAGATCATGTTCTTGTAATAGGAATCACGACTTGCATGTCGATGAGTATGACAACCGGCAGGATCCATAGGAGTTGTCTTTATTTTGTATGACCTGCGTGTCATTGAAGAACGCCATGTAAATTACTTTACTTTATTGCTAAACGCGTTAGCCATAGAAGTAGAAGTAGTCATTGGCGTGACAACTTCATGAAGACACGATGATGGAGATCATGATGATGGAGATCATGGCGTCATGCCGGTGACGAAGATGATCATGGAGCCCCGAAGATGGAGATCAAAGGAGCTATATGATTTTGGCCATATCATGTCACTACTATATAATTGCATGTGATGTTTATTGTGTTTATGCATCTTGTTTACTTAGAACAACGGTAGTAAATAAGATGATCCCTTATAACAATTTCAAGAAAGTGTTCTCCCCTAACTGTGCGTCGTTGCTAAAGTTTGTCGTTTCGAAGCACCACGTGATGATCGGGTGTGATAGATTCTTAAGTTCACATACAATGGGTGTAAGACAGTTTTACACATGCAAAAACACTTAGGGTTAACTTGACGAGCCTAGCATGTACATACATGGCCTCGGAACACAGAGACCGAAAGGTCGAACATGAGTCGTATGGAAGATACGATCAACATGGAGATGTTCACCGATGATGACTAGTCCGTCTCACGTGATGATCGGACACGGCCTAGTCGACTCGGATCGTGTAACACTTAGATGACTAGAGGGATGTCTAATCTGAGTGGGAGTTCTTTAAATAATTTGATTAGATGAACTTAATTATCATGAACTTTAGTCTAAAACCTTTGCAAATATTTCTTGTAGATCAAATAGCCAACGCTCATGTCAACATGAACTTCAACGCATTCCTAGAGAAAACCAAGCTGAAAGATGATGGCAGCAACTATACGGACTGGGTCCGGAACCTGAGGATCATCCTCATAGCTGCCAAGAAAGCATATGTCCTAGATGGACCGCTAGGTGAAGCACCCATCCCAGAGAACCAAGACGTTATGAACGCTTGGCAGTCACGTGCTGATGATTACTCCCTCGTTCAGTGCGGCATGCTTTACAGCTTAGAACCGGGACTCCAAAAGCGTTTTGAGCAACACGGAGCATATGAGATGTTCGAGGAGCTGAAAATGGTTTTCCAAGCTCATGCCCGGGTCAAGAGATATGAAGTCTCCGACAAGTTCTACAGTTGTAAGATGGAGGACAATAGTTCTGTCAGTGAGCACATACTCAAAATGTCTGGGTTGCATAACCGCCTGTTCCAGTTGGACATTAACCTCTCGGACGAGGCGGTCATTGACAGAATCCTTCAGTCGCTCCCACCAAGCTACAAGAGCTTTGTGATGAACTACAATATGCAGGGGATGGTGAAAACTATTCCTAAAGTATTTTCAATGCTGAAGTCGGCAGAGGTAGAAATCAAGAAAGAACATCAAGTGTTGATGGTCAATAAAACCACCAAGTTCAACAAGGGCAAGGGTAAGAAGAACTTAAAGAAGGACGGCAAGGATGTTGCCGCGCCTGGTAAGCCAGTTGCCAGGAAGAAGTCAAGCAATGGACCCAAGCCTGAGACTGAGTGCTTTTATTGCAAGGGGAAGGGTCACTGGAAGCGGAACTGCCCCAAATACTTAGCGGACAAGAAGGCCGGCAACACTAAAGGTATATTTGATATACATGTAATTGATGTGTACCTTACCAGTACTCGTAGTAACTCCTGGGTATTTGATACCAGTGCTGTTGCTCATATTTGTAACTCACAGCAGGAGCTGCAGAATAAGCGGAGACTGGCGAAGGACGAGGTGACGATGCGCGTCGGGAATGGTTCCAAGGTCGATGTGATCGCCGTCGGCACGCTACCTCTACATTTACCTACGGGATTAGTTTTAAACCTTAATAATTGTTATTTAGTGCCAAGTTTGAGCATGAACATTGTATCTGGATCTCGTTTGATACGAGATGGCTACTCATTTAAATCCGAGAATAATGGTTGTTCTATTTATATGAGAGATATGTTTTATGGTCATGCCCCGATGGTCAATGGTTTATTCTTAATGAATCTCGAGCGTAATGTTACACATACTCATAGTGTGAATACCAAAAGATGTAAAGTTGATAACGATAGTCCCACATACTTGTGGCACTGCCGCCTTGGTCACATTGGTGTCAAGCGCATGAAGAAGCTCCATGCTGATGGACTTTTAGAGTTTCTCGATTATGAATCATTTGACACATGCGAACCATGCCTCATGGGCAAAATGACCAAGACTCCGTTCTCCGGAACAATGGAGTGAGCAACCAACTTATTGGAAATCATACATACCGATGTGTGCGGTCCAATGAGCGTTGAGGCTCGCGGAGGATATCGTTATGTTCTCACTCTCACTGATGACTTGAGTAGATATGGGTATGTCTACTTAATGAAACACAAGTCTGAGACCTTTGAAAAGTTCAAGGAATTTCAGAATGAGGTAGAGAATCAACGTGACCGAAAAATAAAGTTCCTACGATCAGATCGTGGAGGAGAATATTTAAGTCACGAATTTGGTACACACTTAAGGAAATGTGGAATTGTTTCACAACTCACGCCGCCTGGAACACCTCAGCGTAATGGTGTGTCCGAACATCGTAATCGCACTCTATTGGATATGGTGCGGTCTATGATGTCTCTTACCGATTTACCGCTATCATTTTGGGGATACGCTCTAGAGACAGCTACATTCACTTTAAATAGGGCTCCGTCTAAATCCGTTGAGACGACACCGTATGAATTATGGTTTGGGAAGAAACCTAAGCTGTCGTTTCTGAAAGTTTGGGGATGCGATGCTTATGTCAAGAAACTTCAACCTGAAAAGCTCGAACTCAAGTCGGAAAAATGCGTCTTCATAGGATACCCTAAGGAAACCATTGGGTATACCTTCTACTTAAGATCCGAGGGCAAGATCTTTGTTGCCAAGAACGGATCCTTTCTGGAAAAAGAGTTTCTCTCGAAAGAAGTAAGTGGGAGGAAAGTAGAACTCGATGAAGTACTACCTCTTGAACAGGAAAGCAGGAAAGTAGTGCAGCTCAGGAAAATGTTCCTATGATGCCTACACCAACTGGAGAGGAAAATAATGATGATGATCAAGGTACTTCGGATCAAGTTGCTACTGAACTTCGTAGGTCCACAAGGACACGTTCCGCACCAGAGTGGTACGGCAACCCTGTCATGGAAATCATGTTGTTAGACAACGGTGAACCTTCGAACTATGAAGAAGTGATGGCGGGCCCAGATTCCAACAAATGGCTTGAAGCCATGAAATCCGAGATAGAATCCATGTATGAAAACAAAGTATGGACTTAGACAGACTTGCCCGATGATCGGCGAGCGATAGAAAACAAATGGATCTTTAAGAAGAAGACGGACGCGGATGGTAATGTTACCATCTATAAAGCTCGACTTGTCGCTAAGGGTTATCGGCAAGTTCAAGGTGTTGACTACGATGAGACATTCTCTCCCGTAGCGAAGCTGAAGTCCGTCTGAATCATGTTAGCAATTGCCGCATACTATGATTATGAGATATGGCAGATGGACGTCAAAACGGCATTCCTTAACGGACATCTTAAGGAAGAACTATATATGATGCAGCCGGAAGGTTTTGTCGATCCTAAGAATGCTAACAAAGTATGCAAGCTCCAGCGATCCATTTATGGGCTGGTGCAAGCATCTCGGAGTTAGAACATTCGCTTTGATGAGATGATCAAAGCGTTTGGGTTTATGCAGACTTATGGAGAAGCCTGCGTTTACAAGAAAGTGAGTGGGAGCTCTGTAGCATTTCTCATATTATATGTAGATGACATACTCTTGATGGGAAATGATATAGAACTTTTGGACAGCATTAAGGCCTACTTGAATAAGTGTTTTTCAATGAAGGACCTTGGAGAAGCTGCTTACATATTAGGCATCAAGATCTATAGGGATAGATCGAGACGCCTCATAGGTCTTTCACAAAGCACATACCTTGATAAGATTTTGAAGAAGTTCAAAATGGATCAGTCCAAGAAAGGGTTCTTGCCTGTATTGCAAGGTGTGAGATTGAGCTCGGCTCAATGCCCGACCACGGCAAAAGATAAAGAAGAGATGAGTGTCATCCCCTATGCTTCAGCCATAGGATCTATTATGTATGCCATGCTGTGTACCAGACCTGATGTAAACCTTGCTATAAGTTTGGTAGGAAGGTACCAAAGTAATCCCGGCAAGGAACACTGGACAGCGGTCAAGAATATCCTGAAGTACCTGAAAAGAACAAAGGACATGTTTCTCGTTTATGGAGGTGACGAAGAGCTCGTCGTAAAGGGTTACGTCGACGCTAGCTTCGACACATATCTGGATGACTCTAAGTCACAAACTGAATACGTGTATATGTTGAATGGTGGAGCAGTAAGCTGGTGCAGCTGCAAGCAGAGCATCGTGGCGGGATCTACATGTGAAGCGGAGTACATGGCAGCCTCGGAGGCAGCGCATGAAGCAATTTGGGTGAAGGAGTTCATCACCGACCTAGGAGTCATACCTAATGCGTCGGGGCCAATCAAACTCTTCTGTGACAACACAGGAGCTATTGCCCTTGCCAAGGAGCCCAGGTTTCACAAGAAGACCAGGCACATCAAGCGTCGTTTCAACTCCATCCGTGAAAATGTTCAAGATGGAGACATAGATATTTGCAAAGTACATACGGATCTGAATGTCGCAGATCCGTTGACTAAACCTCTTTCGCGAGCAAAACATGATCAACACCAGAACTCTACGGGTGTTTGATTCATCACAATGTAACTAGATTATTGACTCTAGTGCAAGTGGGAGACTGTTGGAAATATGCCCTAGAGGCAATAATAAAAGATTATTATTATATTTCCTTGTTCATGATAATTGTCTTTATTCATGCTATAACTGTATTATCCGGAAATCGTAATACACGTGTGAATACATAGACCATAATATGTCCCTAGTAAGCCTCTAGTTGACTAGCTCGTTGATCAACAGATAGTCATGGTTTCTTGACTATGGACATTAGATGTCGTTGATAACGGGATCACATCATTAGGAGAATGATGTGATGGACAAGACCCAATCCTAAGCATAGCACAAGATCGTGTAGTTCGTTTTGCTAGAGCTTTTCCAATGTCAAGTATCTTTTCCTTAGACCATGAGATCGTGTAACTCCCGGATACCGTAGGAGTGCTTTGGGTGTACCAAACGTCACAACGTAACTGGGTGACTATAAAGGTGCACTACAGGTATCTCTGAAAGTGTCTGTTGGGTTGACACGGATCGAGACTGGGATTTGTCACTCCGTATGACGGAGAGGTATCTCTGGGCCCACTCGGTAATGCATCATCATAATGAGCTCAAAGTGACCAAGTGTTTGGTCACGGGATCATGCATTACGGTACGAGTAAAGTGACTTGCCGGTAACGAGACTGAACGAGGTATTGGGATACCGACGATCGAGTCTCTAGCAAGTAACGTACCGATTGACAAAGGGAATTGTATACGGGGTTGATTGAATCCTCGACATCGTGGTTCATCTGATGAAATCATTGTGGAACATGTGGGAGCCAACATGGGTATCCAGATCCCGCTGTTGGTTATTGGCCAGAGAGATGTCTCGGTCATGTCTGCATGATTCCCGAACCCGTAGGGTCTACACACTTAAGGTTCGGTAACGCTAGGGTTATTAGGAAGACTTGTATGTGATTACCGAATGTTGTTCGGAGTCCCGGATGAGATCCCAGACGTCACGAGGAGTTCCAGAATAGTCCGAAGGTGAAGATTTATATATAGGAAGTGCTGTTTCGACCATCGGGAAAGTTTCGGGGTCACCCGGTATTGTACCGGGACCACCGGAAGGGTCCCGGGGGTCCACCGGGTGGGGCCACCTATCCCGGAGGGCCCCGTGGGCTGAAGTGGGGAGGGGACCAGCCCCTGGTGGGCTGGTGCGCCTCCCCTGGGCCCCCCTCTGCGCCTAGGGTTGCGAACCCTAGGAAGGGGGCGCCTCCACTTGCCTTGGGGGGCACTCCACCCCCCTTGGCCGCCGCCCCCCCTAGAGATCCCATCTCTAGGGCCGGCGCCCCCCCTGGGGGCCTATATAAAGGAGGGGGGAGGAAGGGCAGTGGCACCCCTGAGTCTTGGCGCCTCCCTCCCCCTGCTACACCTCTTCCTCCTCCTGCGGTTGCTTGGCGAAGCCCTGCCGGAGTACTGCATCTCCACCACCACCACGCCGTCGTGCTGCTGCTGGAGCCTTCTTCCTCAACCTCTCCTTCCCCCTTGCTGGATCAAGAAGGAGGAGACGTCATCCGCTCCGTACGTGTGTTGAACGCGGATGTGTTGTCCGTTCAGCACTTGGTCATCGGTGATTTGGATCACGGCGAGTACGACTCCATCATCCCCGTTCTCTTGAACGCTTCCGCTCACGATCTACAAGGGTATGTAGATGCACTCCTATCACTCGTTGCTTAGATGAACTCATAGATGGATCTTGGTGAAACCGTCGGAAATTTTTTAATTTTCTGCAACGTTCCCCAACACGCCGGAGTAGGTTCCTCGGCAACCGCGTGTCATTAATGTGGGTGGTAGATGGATGGACAACCGACCATGGTGTCGTTTGAACACGGAGCAGTCACATGCACCGGCGCGGGCGGCGCTCTCTTGGCCGACGCGTCACTTCAATGCCAGCGCTAGTGAGAGGTCGCCTCCGCTCTGGCCGGGCATGAATGTGGCACTGATGCTCTGGAGCGGCGCTGACCGTTTCAGACGGGAAACGTGCACGGGCGAGGGAGGGGGGTTTTGCGTGCCAAGGTGGTCAGGAGCGGACGTGACAGTGGTCCAAACACCCGCAAAGGCCCCCTAATTTGTCTCTGGTTTGCGAGAAAAAATACGCCTGGACTGCTCGGCGGATCGATACAGGCCCGCGTTGGATGACATAATATATCCGGACCACGCGGTTCGGACCTATGCGGGCGATTTGAGGGTCGGTGTTGGATATGCCCCTACCATATTTTTCAATAAGATTTTTCAAATTTAAACAAGTTTGACATTGGATAAATATTAACCTCAATTAATTTGAAACGGATGGCGTAGTAACCAGGTGAATCAAGACGGTGTGGGCTCCTAGCGACCGCGCGTAACTCGAGTGGCAGAAAAGCGAGAGTATCTACAACCGAACTTGGTAATCCAACGTCATAAACGCCCGCGGATGTGCTTGGGCGCGTCCGCAGACAGTGACCGTGACACCTCAAATAATTGAAGACATAACCGGATACCTCAAATTAGATATCTCAAATCCATACTATTACATGCAACATAAACCACATCTTAAGCGGAGCTCACCCGGCTCCGCGCGCCCATGTCCTGCGGCCAGCTGCGTCCCTCAGAGTGTTAGTCCGATCGCCGGCTGGCTGATGGGACTCAAGGAGTCGCCATCTCCCATGCTCTATTCTTCCTTGTCGGAGCCCGAAACCCTGACGGTGCCGACGGACACTCGGTCAGAGCGGGGCGTCCACTTGAACCATGGTCGGAATGTAGGGGGTTTAAAGCGCCGGGGTGTAGATGCTCGGACGCCCCATCAGCAATATTGCCACCGGAAAAGCTGCATGCATGCATGGTCGGAATCAGTCTTTTCATCCACGTGGCTCATCCATGGTCGGCGATCGACCGATTCTGTAATGTGTGTTTGGTTGCCTGCAGCCATCGGGTAGAGGACGTGATTCATCAACGTGCTTCAGATACTTGCAAGTTGCGTTTCAATGGTTGTCTCGTCATCCTCTCAGCCAGTTGCCACTAGTAAATCGCTCACCCCGGCGGCCCCCGCGTGCTTGTTGAACTCGCCTCTCTTGGAACGATTCGTTCCAATCATCATCATCCACTCGCGCTATGCACAGCCTATATATAACACGCGTGTGCTAGAACAACGACCACACACACACCACACCTGCTCGATCGAACTAGTCCAGCGCAGCGGGTGGCTTCTTCTTGCTTTACTCCACAGCCAGCGCCAGTGCAACTAACGAAGCAGCTGTGTGGCGCTACGCGGGTCGGCCGGCACGATGCCACCTTCGGCGAGGCCACTGCTCGCTGCCGCCGCAGTCCTCTGCTTCTGGCTGCTGGTGGCCGTGGCGGAGGCCAAGGTGCACCACTACACGTGGGACATCTCGTACCAGTTGAAGTCCCCTGACTGCTTCGAGAAGCTCGCCGTGACCGTCAACGGCGAGGCTCCCGGCCCGACCATCCGCGCCACGCAGGGTGACACCATCATCGTCGCTGTCCATAACAAGCTCGAGACCGAGAACACCGCCATCCACTGGCACGGCATCCGGCAGATTGACACGCCGTGGGCTGACGGCGTCGCCGGCGTCACGCAGTGCCCCATCCTGCCCGGTGAAACCTTCACCTACAAATTTGTCGTCGACAGGGTAAGCAACATAGAGTGACGTTTTCTTTTCTTTATTTATTGCGCGAAATGTCATTGATTCTAATCTCTGAGCCCTTCTCATCTCTAAATGTGTTTTGTCTGTGTGTTTTCAGCCTGGCACGTACCTGTACCATGCGCACTACGGGATGCAGCGCGTGGCGGGGCTCAACGGCATGATCGTGGTCACCGTGCCGGAGGGCTTCGTCGAGCCCTTTTCTTACGACGAGGAGCACACCGTCCTCCTCGGCGACTGGTGGCACAAGAGCGTCTACGAACAGGCCACAGGCCTCTCCTCCAACCCCTTCGTCTTCGTCACCGAGCCCCAGTCTCTCCTCATCAACGGCAGAGGAATGTACAACTGCTCGCTCGCTCCCAGTGGAACGTGCAACGCCTCCCGCCCCGACTGCGCTCTGCCGACTCTCTTCACCGCCGTGCCCGGGAAGACATACCTCCTCCGCATCGGCAGCCTCACCTCGCTCTCCTCACTCTACTTCGAGATCGAGGGCCACCCGATGATGGTCGTGGAGGCCGACGGGCACTACGTGCGGCCGTTCGCGGTGAGGGGCCTCTTCATCTACTCCGGCGAGACGTACTCCGTGCTGGTCAAGGCCGACCAGGACCCGCGGCGAAACTACTGGGCTGCGTCCCACGTCGTCGGCCGCAACCCCAGCCAGACACCGACCGGCAAGGCCGTCGTGAGCTACGCCTTCAACGGCAACAACCCGTGGATGCCTCCGCCCACGACGCCACCGGCTGGCCCGCCATGGAACAACACGGCTATCAGGGTGGAGCAGAGCAGGGCCATCTTCGCTCACCCACGCTTCGTAGAGCCCATGCCGGCGAGGGCCGACCGCACACTGCTCCTCCTCAACACCCAGAACCGGATCGATGGCCACATCAAGTGGACCATCAACGGAGTATCCCTCATGTTCCCGGCCACGCCGTACCTCGTGGCGATGAAGCGCGGCATGAAAGACGCGTACGAACAGCGCCCCCCGCCGGACATGTACGACCACATGAGCCACGACATCTCCGCGCCGGCGCCGACGAACGGGACCGTGGGCAGCCCGGTGTACCGGCTGGCGCTCGGCTCCGTGGTGGACGTGGTGCTGCAGAACTCGAACGCGCTCAACAACAAGAGCGAGACGCACCCGTGGCATCTCCATGGGCACGACTTCTGGGTGCTCGGCCACGGCGAAGGTAAGTTCAACCCTGCCGCGGACGCCTGGAGGCTGCTCAACGTGAGAGATCCGATCATGAAGAACACGGTGCCACTGCACCCGGATGGGTGGACGGCGGTGCGGTTCCGGGCGGACAACCCGGGGGTGTGGCTGTTCCACTGCCACGTGGAGGCGCACGTGTTCATGGGTATGGGTGTGGTCTTCGAGGAGGGCGTCGAGAGGGTCGGCCGGCTGCCATCGTCCATCATGGGCTGTGGACGATCCAAGGGGCTGCACTGATCGGACCGGGTGCAAGTTATCATTTCAATTTATTTATTTTTTTGAGTTGAAGTTGTCATTTCATTTACAAAATAAAGGTTGATCTTACTAGGGTTAGTTCTTATTTCATTTATCCTTATTAAAGTGTACAAGGTACATTACAGTCGGCCTTTTTTCATGTACACCATGTATTAATTTATCCTTTTATTTTATTAGAATCTTTGAGATTGTATACATGATGTCGGTTATAACTCCTCGAAACAGGCTTTCGCCTAGCTTTATATATAAAGCCCAAATGGCCGAACCGATAATCCGGAAACAAGTAGGTCGGAAGAAAAATAAAAGGACATCCGGATGAGTGGCACAAGTGCCGCCAACCCAACACCGAGCGTAAAACAAGGAGACACCACCTCTAACAAACAACAACGGAGACTATCGAACAAGGTCGGAACTGTGCTGCCTTGCAAGACCACCACACACCATAGTACCCTACACTAGTAGAAAACAGGGCATACGTTTGGGCCTGGTTAGCCCATTAGTCCCGGTTCGGTCACGAAACGGTACCATGGGCCCATTGGTCCCGGTTCGTGAGGCCAGGGGCCTGCCGGGCCTCGTGGGGGCATTGGTCCCGGTTCATCTGGGACCTTTGGTCCCCGTTGGTGGCACGAACCGGGCAAGCCGCTACGGCCACGTGGAGCCCTATCTGTACCGGTTCCCGATCGAACCGGGACTAAAGGTGGAGGGCTTTAGTTACGACCCTTACGACCCTTTAGTCCCGGTTCATGAACCGGGACAAATGGCCCCCACGAACCGGTTCGAATGACCCTTTTTCTACTAGTGCAAGCACATCGAGCCATCTCCATAGGGGGCCAACTTGCCATTGAGACTGGCCCCTCGCTCCGGGTTGTGGACTGCCTCTCCTGCTAGGGGATAGCAGAACAGAGATCAGAGACCATGTTGGAATGGTGCGAGAGCCAAAGCTTCTTGAATGCCACCGATGGCTCACCCTTTTTTTTTTCCTTTCAGCCACCCCAAGTCCCCAATGGAGGTGCCTCAAAATCACTTGTGTTTGGCCTTCAAGGCGACCATCACACCATTACGGAATTCACTGGAGCACACCACATGCAAGGTCGCTTCCAGGAAAGACTCCTACTACCTAGGAGTCCCAAATCTCCAAGAGTAACAATTTTGGTGATGAATGTGTAGAAGAATCACGATTCGGTTTGGTGCGACTGTAGATCGGCAATTCATCTTTCAATCCTAAAAGTTCAATGGAGTTTGGTTGGGAGAATAGAAGGGAGATGGGATTTTAGAGGTTTGGCAATGGTGAAGCAACTCACATGAAGTATTAGGTCTAGTAGTATAAGAAGGATGTATATTTATACCCATCCACCCAATCCAACCGTTGGAAGTCCGTGGACCCGGGCTACCCCGGAGGCCTAGGGCCCGAATGGTTCGGAGACCTACTCTGTCTAGAGGGTAGACCACAGGCACCCCAGAGACCCGGGGCTTGGGGACTCCATAGACCCAGTCCATACAGAGACGAAGCCAAGGTCATCTAGGAGACCTGGACCGTCCAGAGAGCACGCATATGAACCCTAGAGACTCGGGGGCCAGGACCCAGAGATCTGTGGTATCCACAGGCGAAACTGTTGAACCCCAGAGATGGCCGCCCCGTACCATGGATACCCGAGGGTCAATGCAAAGGTTGAATTGGTGGGTTTTAAGTTTGAGTAGGTTGTGTGTGTGGGTGGGGGGCTTTCTATAAGATGTATGGCACACGCTCGCCCCACTATGCACCACCTCAACCCCTCTTAATAGTGTGGCTTCCCTAAGACTCGAATAAAACATCAAAAATCGAGTCTTTCAACAAACCGATAAATTTTCCGTTTCTTTATTGGAATTGTGGTGGGGGTGGGGGAGGGAAGTACCATCTCCATACTCTTTATGAACCATTGCCCCATGGGTACACTTGATAAATGTCATCAATCATACTTCTGTATACATCAAAAAGCATTATGGGTTTAGATGTTTTTTCAGTTAGCCGGTCTCATGATGTGGGATGAGACCTTGCATTATGAAGTATTATAAAGGTATGTCTAAAGCACCAGAAGGAAGTAATTTCTCCTTGGATGAATCTACAATAAATGATGTCCCTTGGGTCTATGCTGCCGAAAATGTCTTTCTCACTGCTTCTTTTATGGAAAAAGTGCAAGTATGACTGTTCCAAAAAAATTCAATGTTGTTGGGTGTGTAAGATCATATGGTTTAACCCATGTATACGACTTCAATGCAAGGCAGAAACAACGTAGACATGGTTGTTTTCTTACATAAGACTAAGATGCACATGCAAAGGTTGAGTAGGGTCATTTTTAAAACTTAATTTGAAAATGCCTATGATAAAGTTAAATAGTCTTTTTTAGCAGACTTGAATAATGGAAGGCCTCTCATAGAAGTGGTGTAGGTGTATTGATAACTTTGTCTCTCGAGCTGGCATGACCATTAAAGTCAATGTTGACTCGAGTCACAGCTTTTAGACAAAAAGGGTCTCCGTTAGGAGGATCCGTGACCCCACAACGACTTCAATAATGTGGTATATATGCTTTTCAATCATTGTGTGGTGGACCATGGAAGAAGGTCAAATCGAGGGGGGGGGGGGCACCTAGTAGAGTAACTTTGTCCATCTTACATTAGGCTGAAGACACTATTCTCTTTATGGATCACGATATTGAGAAAGCGGAAAGTCTCAAATTGGTGGTTTTCCCTTTTGTGCATCTTTCTATCCTCAATAACAGTTTCCATAAGAGCTAGTTATTACCGTTTGGCAAAGCTGATGAAGATGAGTTGTACTACGTTAAGATTTTCAGTTGTCAACCCAGATGGTTTAACATTAGATACCTAAGGTATTCCAATCCATTTTCATAAATTCCGGATAGCGGAATGGAATTATGGAAGCGTGTCAAAGAAAGACTTAAGAAGTGGGTCCGTATTTGGAAAGCAAAGCACTTGTACACTTGTGGACAGATTGTTGTAATCAACTGTGTTCTTGGCAATATGTTGTGTATATGATGTCTTTATTTGAAGTGCCAAAATGAGTGCTTTGGAGATTTGATTACTTTAGTTCCATATTTTCTGGCAAAGTGACACCAAGAAGTAAAAATACCGCCTCGCCAACCGTGGCGTGCTTTGTTGCCAAAAATACCAGGGGGCTTAGGAATTTAGGACCTTGAAGTAAAAACATCATGCTCGTTACTAAAATGGTTGTACAAACTTGTTACAAAAGATTAACATATGTCAACTTCCTAGTTTGTCCCCTTTTGAAGTCCACATTAATTAGTGTCCTGATTCGACCACCTTCTGAAATCTCTAGTTACCAAAATGCCCTTGATCACTTGAAGAGTGAGGCATCGAGGGCTGAGAAGGGGGCTGGATCCGCTGGCATGATGAGCCAAGGGATGCCACACAGTGTGAAGCTCACCAACAATTGGTGTAGTAGTGCACATGTGGTCTCTTATGCACTTGGATGCTTAAACATGAGTTAGGGTTGGAATTAAAACTCAAAACTCATGAGCTCCTTAAATCGTTAAGACCACTTGACTCATTTAGCTCGAACTCCTGGCCCATGGCTATTGCCCTCCTAGCCATGCCCTATGACCACCCCTACTGGCAATAAAAAGTCGGCCTCTCATGCATTTAGCCATTGGCTTGTTGACTCTTTGGAGAAGGTCTTTCCTACATTTTTGCTCAACCTCCTTGTTCGCCTCCTTCAATCTAAGCCCGTCATGAGCGCCCCAATCTGATGGCTTTCTATAAAATATCTAAGTTTGCATCATGGACTACGGCCCTTTGCTTGCAGGGAACAAATTAATGGCTGAAACACATAGAACTTTGGTGACAAATAAGCCTAGCTACATGCATGCTTCACTTCAACGCACAATTCCTGCTTGCTAGAGATCCAGTGCACGTACGTACGTACGTACGAGCCTGCACCGAACTTCAATAACACAAATTGCATATTTTGCATTTATATATAGATAGACACACACTGAGTTGATAACATCACATCATCATACAGCTACATGTAGCTGGACTGGAAATTATGAAACGTACAGGCGACGCTGCACTATACGTCTTTTATGCTGCAGCTAGCCAGCCTATAGTAACGGCGACGCACGGACGGCCCTTTGTACCAGACAGTCTTGACATACACGTCGATCATTGTCGATCACAAAAGTTTTTCACACAAGGACGCAACAGACACAGAACTATGGGACGTACGTACGTAGGTAGAGTGCGACGGCTGTGCAAGCACCATCGCACATTTATTAGCTGGTTGGATCGTCGACCTTCAAGGCAGCCATGTCGGCATGAACGACGCCGCCACGCATGCGTTGTTTATCTGCTCCTGAGTATACCTGAAGGAAATTAGACGTACGAAATGGTCAGCAACGGATCTTGATTACTCCTACTATCTGACCGGGCTGGTACAAGCAAGCAAGCACATACCCTATCTGAAGTGTGGGCTCAGTGGTAGGGTCCAGGGGGTGGAAGAAGCCGTTGCCGCCGTGGTGTGCCGCCTGCTGCTGATGCGGGGACTGCCGCAGCTGGTCGTAGCCGAGCAAGTTGGCAGCGTGCTGCTCCCACATTTGGCCCTGCATCTGCTGGCTGCTCTCCTCCAGCTTCTCATCGCAAAAACAGATAAACATGTCACTAATAATCCTGCAATTTATTAACCCGTCTATCTATCTGTTCTTGGCAATCCAGAATGTTTTCTAGATTCTACAGTATAGAACAGAACTAAACATGCAAACGACAGGAGTACGAAAGCTGTATATGCAACAACTTGTGGTACGTAACGTACGGTATGCACGGAAATACTGATACATGCATGCTAACTGATTTCTGTTTGGCCTTTATAAAGCATTAGTACGTTTGTTACTCCTTTTAGAGAGACAGGTATCTATATGGTCCTTGGTGAGAGAGTGGTTGCAAGCATATGCAGAAGAAGCAACTGCCGGACGACACTTATGTGGGTACATTCAAACGTAAGTACAAAAATGGCTTCAGCTTCAAAACAAGAGAACCAGATGCATGCTCCGTGCAGTATTTAAGTTCAGGCGAGTGGGTGCAAACACCAACCATAACCAGGTTTATTTCTTCTGAAGATAAAATAATTAAGCAGGGTGATTTGTACGGACAGGTGAACTTACTTTTCTTCGAAGGCACTTATTCGCTTCACACAGCATTTGTTCCTGCAAAATTATTCAGTGTATCATTGGGAACAGTCAGCTTTCTTATCAGAACATAAGTCTATGAGAAAATCTTATAACACAAATTATGATCAAATTCATTTTGTGAGGAGCACATACCTTCCTTTGGAGATCAGTGAGCTGGTCAAGCATATGCTGTGTCTGCAAGATTGAATTTCATCAGCATTCTTTTGTCTTACAAAATATGCTAACTAGCATAAACTGAAAAACAATATCCAAACTGACAGCGCCAAATTATTTCAAGTTTCGTAGTACATATGAATATGCAGTGCATTACAGAATAAAAATTGTCTGAATGTTCCTTTGTTCCATCCCTAGAAAAATGATGATGAATCAAAGAGATCCAGCTGTAAACTGCCTATAGTTGAATAAACAGGAACTATAAAAAGCAGCTCACTTATCAGAGACTCTTTTTTTTTCTGAAACAGATTTTAGTAAACAGACTAGCCTGAGACTTTGTCCTTTAAAGGAGAAAGTAATAAGCTATATTTTGCAGATTAAAAATAGTATTTTTCATCATTATTCGAACAGGGCACATACCCTGATCCAGTTTACTTAATTAAAACTGAAGCAATACAAGGCGCTATCGGACCCTACATCCAATGATCATCTAACACGGAGTAGCAACAGATGACAGAAACAGAAAAAGCCCAAAGCTACATGACGACATAAAAAAGCTACCAAACAATCGGTACTTCTTATGTAGATAATGCAAAGAGATAATTCTCCTAGCCTCTGCATTGTGATCATTTGGAAAACAATCAATTACCCTTGTGGATCTTATGTGCCTTAAGGATGAATCAAGTTGCTTTTCAAGCTGCTCCAGATCTTTGATGCCGAGTGACCCGAGATCTTCACCAAGCAAATTTCTGTAAATGTCATTCAATTATAGGACCACCATAAGTAGTGTGTATTAGTTAATCAATATTTAAACTATGCCACATGGACTTATTTAACTTCACTGCAATAGATGTACATATTTGATTTCTGCTGATTGTTGAAACTTGTTCAAAAAGGTAATCATTTCATGTTGAAGATAGAAGAGTCCACTTAATCTACCAAAGTAACACGGGGTAGAATAACTAAGTTACCGTTGGGTTCTCTGCAAATTCTCCACTCGTGCTTTCAGTTTGAGGTACTCGTTTCGACTGCTCTGCACTAACTGAAAGTATGTGCCACTTCAGTAAAAACTTTATCAAAACAGAACTTAAACATTTTAAACTGAAAAATAGGAAAGGAAAAACTGGTATTAGAATAAATTAAGATTATTTTACATGCAATGCTATTGGGGAAACGACTAAATAACTAATCATGATTTTGATCTTTTCCTGACAACTCAATGGCCACCGCTTCCATATTTTGTTCTCTTATCAGCAGTTTTAATTTCAGCTTCAGTTAGTATATATGGTAGGTGTATCCCAAGAAAAATGGCAGTCTTATTTGTGGCCATCAGGACTCAGAAAGAAGTAGGAAAAAGGTTATAGAACTACTGGAACTACATACAGAATTACAGATAAAATATTGATAATTTTCGAATCACGGTATGCTTTAATTTGCATTCCCAGATATATGATTCATTTTGCAATACTCTCATTTTAGATACAGAGAACTTCAAGATTTTTTCACAGTAGTAAAATAGAGATAAGTAGGCAGCTGGCACTAGGCAGTAAACATTGGTCATACTTGAGTGGGTAATAAGATATATAGATGCACAAATAATTAGTAAGTATCTTATAAACATCACTTTTAATGCGATTCATCCAAACATGCATTATTTAGGCCGTTTAATGGTAATACTGAAGAAAAACGTACAAGATTTCAGGATTATATGTCAGTAAACAACTCGTACTATCTTTTGACAAGAGGGATGCTAGAACACAAGTTAATTTCATGCACTTGTGATATTAAATCAATCATTATAATATCAGAATAAAAAAACAGAAGTTACCTCATTCTCCTTATTTTGTATTGCTGTATCTGGCCCACCATAACTGCATTTCTGGTATCTCTCAAGTGTTTTGGGCATGCTACAAGTTCAAAAATGCGAATAAGGAACTGACTGAAGGAGCATAAATTCACGAAACAGCAAGTGTTAGAAAATGTGGGTTTTCAAGATATATATGCTAGTTTCCTAAGTCAGATTACGGGATATACATATATAGACCAAAAAAATTAGTTGCACAATACATCAATAGGAGTACTTTGCACGCAACAATTTTGAGAAAACAGCAACGCTAATTAATCTTTTTATATATTGGTAATTTTATGCTTCTTATAAATGTTTATTTCCATGGTATTCTAAGACTATCCTGATGTTTAATAGACAAACAAACATTCAATACAACAGGAAATAAACACTACAAATAAAAGCAACAACTAGCACTAGAATAGTTCAGTTCTCCTGTATACCAATTGAGTGGATGCTAGTAGTTAGAATACTGCCAGACTTGAAAGAGGCGTGCAAGATGTGGGATATCTGCCATCTTCCTGAGCAGATTCTAGGTACAGTAGACGTTAAGGATATCTGCCAGCAATCTAGCATAAAATACTGGAGCTCTAGCACTAGCTGGCCATGTAGCAACTGCGCAGGCCTGAAGGGACATCTGATAATACGTCAAGTTCGTACGTAGATAGAAGCGAGTTGAAATGAAAGGACTAGTCGGCCGTGAGAGATGGGCTGACAAATGAATGAGCAGAGACAACTGAAGACTTTCACCGATTATACCCTGCAGGTACTTCCCAGTCAGTCCTAGGTATCTTATGTACCTTTACCTTGCCCTGGGCTATCCGAGGGGTCAAGAGGGTGTTTGGTTATTACTAACTTCACTGGTCTTTTTTGGGACTAATTCAGTTCAGTAGTGCCACATAACTTGGACGAAAAACAATGTTTGTTTCCATGTTAATTAGCATGTGGCTTGGATTCGATGGGCTTCCTGTTAAAGTGAATCTCTCTAAAAAAATCAATTCCAATTAAAAAACTACTGTCACCATACATCTAAAATTTGTGAGTGCAGAATGATCATTATTTTTTTCCTCTTCTGTTACGGAAAGAAACTTATAAAGTTATAATACACCGAACCTCCGTAACAATACAAAATATACACTAGAAATACGCATATTTTAGCTTCTTCTATATGGGAGTCAACTGTAACTGAATGTTAGCATGGTAAAGTAGTCTTTTCTAGAACCTCATCAAAATTTTGGTGCTAAGGAAGCAATCAGTTATTTTTTTTTCTCACGAAACTTGTACATCTAATTTATTGACAAACTCATTTAACAATAGATGTATGACACTGATTAGGGAACGGCAGTACAGTTTGTCAAGAACAGTTCTCTTACCAGCAAATAGTAGGAAAAAGCTCTAGTGTGAACAGAAAATTTTCCTTATGTAAAACCCCAAGCAAGGTAAGTGGATCCACAAATAGGTCAACTTGGGCATCACTCTTGATCCTCTTGATTTATGAATGTGATACATATCAATTATAAGGCTTTGATTCTAATACTAGACCATATAATATCAAAAAGCATACTGCTAACTAGTTATGTAGTGAACGGTGGTGCATACAATGTAAGAGTATTAATTAAGTTTCGGACAAGTTATCTTAAAATTGAAACATGTATATGTGACACAATTAAGTACTGAACTAAACTTTGTTGAAAACTGGGAGTTGGCTGAAACTCTATGGGTAGTGAAAAGTTGATCGCCATAGTAGAGAATATCACATGGGTAGTGAAAAAAAATGATATCCATAGTAGTGAGAACCTATGCTTGCTATGTACTCCCTCCGTTCGGAATTACTTGTCTCGGAAATGGATGTATACATCCATTTCCGAGACAAGTAATTCCGAACGGAGGGAGTAGTGAATATTGCATGCAATTTAAGCCTATTCCAATCTTACACTATTTAAGTCCAGAGAAAATTTTCCTAATATTGAAACACATATTTGTCACAAAGTTAGAACTACTCAACTAAAATACGCCAATTACTACGAATTTACTTAAAGTTTATGGCTAGTGAAACAGTGAGTCAGTGACAGCCATACTCTGTGTCCCTATAGATAGGATTAGATAATTAATTTCAGGCATACATAGGATTATATAGAAAATAAATTACAGGGCTCTTTCAAATATGATAGAAAAACAACGTTTCAAGGGAGCCTAAATATATAAAGCTACTTGGTTGAGTTCTATTCAAGTGAAATCATGTATCCATCATCAAACGAACCATGTATCATGCATGCATCCTTGTTAAAACTAGAACTGTCATTTCTTAAGTAAAAAAAAAAACAGAACCGTTTTGAACTGAGATCCTCCTAGTTAAGATCATTAATACTAGTAGATTACATGTCTGCATTTATTTCTTTTTTTTGGCAAAGAAAACACTGATATGTTGTTAAATTATCTTGCTTATTTAGATAGAAACACTCCAATTAATATGGCATTCTCATGTCTTTTTTTCATGCTGGTTGAGGGATCGCACAGACTTAGCTGTGTACAAACTATAGGAGTAAAGAAATTTTCCATTGAAAACTATAGTGTATTATTAAGTAATCTGCAACTTTGGTATGAAATAGCCTCTATCTATCTATATGCATGCCGATATGTGCACTGAAACTTGTCTATCTTCACCTAGCCAATTATGTGTTCAGTTCTGTTTTGTAAACACAGAATTTAATTCAATCGATACCACCCATGCTTGTGTTTTTCCTTTCATGCATGGAAAAAATTCAATATGTAAACAGACTATATGCATGCTTGTTGTCGACAGCTGAACACAAGATTTTGAAAGAAATCAAAGATGCAGAAACACGGGTGGATCATCCATTGTGTTTCTCTAGGAATCTATCTCCTATATTTGTTGGCGCAAGAAAATCTCAAAAAAAAAAAAATCATCCATACCAGTAGCAAGAGAAAAAGGCAATATATATGAAGTGTTTGATCTCACTTAATTTTAGGCAGCCACAACTCTCACATGAAAGCCCGAAAATCCAAAAGACACCATCCCAGAAAAACCGCAGCAAACCAGCGACAAGACATCCATACAGTAACCGTTTTGCCTCGATCTTCTGCGCAAGAAGCTAGCTAAGCTAGGAACGCTGAGAATCAATCAGTCCATCAGTCACCGCACGCATCCGATGTCTATGTGATGCGATGCCTGCCGTCCCGTCGAGGCAAATAGCCAAATACCCGTAAATTAATTTGATCCAACGGAAAACGGTGTCCGTTAGTTCGGAGATCTGCAGGGCATGCGACGGCCAATCGAAGCCGGCATAAACCCCGGATTTAATCAACTACTAGCTCCCGGCCAGCCGGGCCATGCATGCAAAATTCAACCGAAAATTGAAGAGCGCGCCGGCACATCTCTCAGACCCCATGGATTCACGCCGACCTTGGGGGCTGAGGCCCGCAGATCTAGCGCAAACTCGGCACGCGAGAAGCCAAGCTGTAGCGACCCAAACCAAAACCCTAGCTAATTTCTGGAAGAATCTCCTCCCGGCTGGTCGGAGCCGGACACACACACCCCTGATCGAGCTTCTCCGGGCACGGATCCACCGCGTCCGAGCCCCCCCGGGAAACCCCAAGCGCCGAATACCTCGGCGGGGGCCAGATCTAGCAAGCTAAACCCCGCGGCACACACATCCGCTTGTGTATTATGGTGTTGTAATTACGTGCGTGCGTGTGCGCGTATACCTCTGGCCGCTGCAGAACTCGTAGAGCTTGCCGCGGTTGGAGAAGATGATGAGCGCGACCTCGGCATCGCAGAGGACGGAGAGCTCGTAGGCCTTCTTGAGCAGGCCGTTGCGGCGCTTGGCGAAGGTGACCTGGCGGTTGATCTTGTTCTCGATCCGCTTGAGCTCGACCCGGCCACGCCCCATGCCGTCGCCGCCGGCCGCCGCGTCCGGGACCGCTAGCTCCAGATCGATCGGCCTCCTCCTCCTCCTCCTGGCTACGCGCCGCTCGACCGCTCCCGCACCACCAAAGCAGCTCACCCAGCTCAGCTAACCGAGAAGCGAGGAGAAGCTAGCTCTCTCGCGCGCGCTGGAGCAGAAGCTAGCTCTCTCGCGCGCGCTGGAGCAGAAGGGGGAGGGGAAAGGGGAAAGGGAAAGCGGGGGAGGGGGGCTGACGGGATGGGAGCGGAGCGGTGGGGGAGGTGGGTTAAAAGCAGGGCGAGACGGGAGTGGGGAGTGATTAGGGCGCTGCGCCCCACCATTGCCGTTTCCGGCAAGGTGCGAGCCGCGAAACCCTAGCGCGCGCTCTCTCTCCTCCCCCGTTCCGTCGCCCCTGCCCCGTCGCTGTCTCCCCGCGCTGGCTGCTACGTACACGCCACCCCGCTCGCCACCTTTTCGATCGCCCGTCATATCCAACGCGTGGCCCGCCCAATTCATACGCAGTGCGTACGTACGATCGATGCGGGCATCCCTGGCCACACACGCGCCTCCTTTTCTCTCCCCCTGTGGGCGTTCGGGTTGGTGGACGGACGAGTCGGGGCTCGACAGGTGGGGGGAGAAAAGCGGGGGGCTTTTCCGGGCGGAACCTCGGGGCGCTGTGGTTTCGGGCAAGGGCCTCGTTGCCATGCATGGGCTCGTCCGATCGATCCATCCATCCATCGGCGGCCGTATATTCCTACCTGAACTGAGCCCGCTCGGGGTATGTTACCGTAGTTTGCGCAGACAGGAGGGGATGAGGCGAGCGCATGCGCGTTAATTTTTGCCGCCGCTACGCATCTCAGGCTGCGTATGGGTGTGTCATGTGTGGAATATATGAGCAATTGCGCGTAAGCCGGCGGGGGGCTTCCGGCTCGGTTCGCTTCCGTATTGGTGCTGTGGGAATGTGCTCCGTTGTGGAAGGACGAATCCAGTTTCGGGTCAACTTGATCTAGCTAGCTGGCTACCTGGCCGGGATCGGAGCCGTGCGTGCTTGCCTGCTCCAGTTTCGGCTCCAGCTTTGAACCAGTTCCGTGTGGTTTACCTATCGTGAACTCATCTCTGTACAGGCAACGGATCGTTACCATTTTTATTCTATCTTGGCTCGGCGCTGCTTTTTCATCCTTTTTGATGCATTCTCTATGTGTGCGCACGTAGAGCGGCTCCTTGCCGACATGCTATATCTGGTTACTCTTTACGTATGTAATTTTAAATCCCCCTAAAAGAAGTATGTACTACTTACTACTCCCTCCGTTCCTAAATACTTGTCTTTCTAGAGATTTCAACAAGTGACTATATACGAAGCAAAATGAGTGAATCTACACTATAAAATATGTCTACATACATCCGTATGTTGTGCCCATTTGAAATGCCTAGAAAGACAAGTATTTCGGAACGGAGGGAGTACTTTTTAATGAAACGACAGACATGCATGATGGCGATTTTTTTATTGCAAATCCCACCACCGTGTCAGGTTTAATTTAATTATTAAGAAAAATATATGTAACAAGATTAAACACACATTTTTATACACCTTACAACAGAGTATGTACTACGAGTCGTTTTGATTTCAGCATGTTTTTTTTTCTTATGTATATGCAAGTGTTTTTCTTTGCGGGAAAGAGATGGGTTTGTTGATTACACCTCGAAATAGTGAGACAATTGAGCTATCGAACACAGTTGGGGAAATCACATCGCATAACAAAAGACGTATAGTTTGGTCTTGCTAACCTGGCTAAATTATGAGTTACAACATTATGTACACCGCGATCTCTAAGAAGAAAAAATGTTACATTCTCTCTGGACAATGGAATTCTAAACATTGGCCTTTGAATGAGCATAACATTTGCTTCAACAATGAAATGCCTGACCCCCCCCCCCCCCCCCCCCCCCCCCCCCCTCCCCCGCGCGGCTTGGCTTTGGTGTATAAATGCACATTTAAGCAGAACATCACCTCGGCTTCTTCGATGCCTTGTCAGTAAGTTCTTCACCTATCGGGTGCACTGTTTCTCAAGGGAAAACCCAATGCCTTTGAGGCGTAACTCGATTGCATTCTAGCACTAGGAATTTCACATTTTAAGTGATGGACGCACATGCCAATCTATTACGTTCACTTCTCATGTTTTCTAGGCATATATTTCTCAACGTTCAACTTAAAATTTCTCCTAAATGACCTTAAATGCATGATTGGCAAACATGGGTTACAAGATAAACACATGGATTAGGTATGTACATGAAGTGGCGGAGCTTCAACGAGATTCGAGAGAGGAGGCGGCTAAACTGGTGTGTTATGTCAAATTCGTCACAAGTAGTGTTAAACATTAGGTGTTAATATGAAGAAATAAATTTGATTTAGGGGGGGGGGGGGGGGGGGGGATGTCCCATTTTGGCCCTCACTAAGCTCTGCCAAAGATGACATGACGAATCCTGCTCAGGCTTATTAAGAATCCCCCTCGCGTCCTCGGGACAAACTGACCCAACCGAGTACCCCACCAGCCCACCCACCACCTTGGAGACCAACGGTCCGGACGGTGGCGCTCAACCGCGCGCTGACGTACGGCCGGCCTACCCGGAGGAGGAGCAGAAATTTCGCGGCGATGCATGGTGCCGGGTCGTCCGTACGGGGCCATCATCATGCATGCATGTGCCCCCCGCGACGTGTCGACCGGCGGACGGGGCGCCGATGGGCATCCGACGGCCGGAGACGTTGCGCTCCGTCGCGTCAAGTCGCGTGGCGGTGGCGGTGGCTGTGTGGTGTGACATTACCTTTGACTGCGCTGCTGCTGCTCTCAAGAATCAATCGGATGGATGGAGAGAGATCTGCGGATGGCCCGCGATGGACCGGGGGGCACGAGAGGGGCTCTGCGCTGCGGGCGCGTAAATGCGCAGTGTGTAATGCGGTGCGCGCGTCTCGTCGTCAGCGGCGCGTCCCGTCCGGCCCGGCGCTGGCGACGGCAGGCAGGGTGCAGGGAGGAGGGACCCGCCGCCCGGGATGGAGGATGGAGCTAGGGCTGGCAGCTGGCGCGTCCCTTTCGTCGCTTTTGTTTCGTTTGTTGCCTTGCAATCAATCACCCGGCCGCCCGCGCCGAGTTATTTCGACCGACCAACCCTACACGGGAACGTGTCAGCTCCATCAGCACTATCGTTCGTGCCCCGCGCGACGGTGTGCGGGCCAGCGCGGAGTAGCACGGCCCCGCCCCAAGGGACGCCGGCGCGGGCACGTCCGGTTCGGAAGCGGTGGAGGCCAGAGGCGTATCCTTTGACTGCAACTCTTTGTTGATCAAATTAAACAGCTCATAACATTTCACACCATATATTAACCGAAAAATGATTATTGACACTAAGAAGGTCATTTTCTGCCGATGATTGAGCTTCACTACTTGCCGATGGATTTTTATCATTTTGAGGCACTTGTAGTAAAGCCTCTCTTATTCCTGGTAGTTGAGTCCTTAAGCCTTAACACTGTCGACACGACTCTCCCAGTGCGTAGATGAATGACTTGAGAGTCACTCATGTCATGGCATTTTTGAGAATTTGCTGTTCTTTAGTAGAATAGCAAATGTTGTGTAGATGCGCTGGATAACTCGTACAAATTGGATGCTTTACGACATGACTTCGCCATATCGCATAGTGTCAATTGGTCAATGATGGTCGTTTTGAATAACGACAATTTTAATGGTTGTTGGTCTATGATGTTTAACATGATTATCGAGAGTCTTAATTTGAGAGAAACTGAGCTCACCGGTAGACAATTTACTTGGGCCAATTCTTTGCCCACTCCGACTTATGAGATATTGGATAGGGTTCTCGCTAGTGTGGAATGGGAACAGAAATACCCACTGGTGTCGGTCCATGCGATGCAGAGAGCGATCTCAGACCACACACCACTTCTTGTAGACTCGGGAGAGGCTATTTGTCGTGGAATTGTCACGTCAGATGTCCTAGTGAAAAGACTTAGTCGTGGAGCCATCACAACTAGAAAGCTTAAAGGGGTTAATCAGGACAAATGACACGAGATTTATACTGGTTCGGCCCCTTGCGGTGAAGGTAAAAGCCTACGATCCAGTTTTGAGTGGGATTGCTTATGACTCGATTACTAGGGAGCGGAATCGCTTGACCTAGCTCTCGATCTGATGTTACTTGCCCTGAACAGACGCCGGGTCGTCCCTTTATATACAGAGGTCGACGCCCAGCGGCTCACAGAGTCCCGGCCGGCTCATAAACAGGGTCCGGCTCGGTCTCTTAACTATTCTTGCCTTACAATACAAGTCAGGTACATATGACGGTTTATCTCTACGAGCCTTAAGTCGCCTCTGGGCTTTGGGCCCTTTACTGAACCGCGACCTTCAACCTTGGTCTTGGGCTTTAGGAGTACTTGTGGGTATAACCTGGCCCCTCCTGGGCGGGTCATACCTAACAGTTATATCCCCAACATTAGGCCCCAGGTTGATTTGAACTGGTTCATGTCAATCTTCAACGCTTAAGAAAAAAATCTTATGCTCTTTGCTTATGAAATCTTTGTAACCCGCCATGACGTCATCCTTTGGATTTGTCGTAACTCGCCATGACCTCACCTGTCATAAATGCACGTTTTGTCCAATATATCTCAACGGATCTTTATCTTAATGACCATCTCAAAAATCGAGGCGCCCTTGTAGTTGGATAACTTATGTTTTCGGCCTCCTCGTTTTTCGCGCTCTTTTAGTGGTCCTTCCTTATAAATAGACCCGACCAGGTCTTTCTTCATTCTCCCCTTTCCTCGTCTTCTTCCTCTCGCCCCCTACTGTCGCTCGAGCTCCGCCGCCGCCGCAGCGCACCTCGTCTCCGTCAACCTTGGCCGCTGCATCGACCTGAATCCGTCCAGAGAACGGCGGCGCCCCTCCGCAACAGATCTGCCGCTGTAAGTTTTCACCTTTCTGCATCTTAGATCCATGCTAGGGTTTGCGAGTTCCTCTGTACACTTCGTAGTTCATCTCGGTTTCTTCTTGGTTCTTCTGCCGCAGCCTGGTTTGATCCAACAACATCATAGAACTCGTGCAGTTGCTATTTCGCATCCATTTTTAGCACTAGCAGATCCCTTTTCCTTGCCGCAGCCTAGTTGCCGATGGATTTTTATCATTTTGAGGCACTTGTAGTAAAGCCTCTCTTATTCCTGGTAGTTGAGTCCTTAAGCCTTAACACTGTCGACACGACTCTCCCAGTGCGTAGATGAATGACTTGAGAGTCACTCATGTCATGGTATTTTTGAGAATTTGCTGTTCTTTAGTAGAATAGCAAATGTTGTTAGATGCGCTGGATAACTCCTACAAAATTGGATGCTTTATGACATGACTTTGCCATATCGCATAGTGTCAATTGGTCAATGATGGTCGTTTTGAATAACGACAATTTTGATGGTCGTTGGTCTATGATGTTTAACATGATTATCGAGACGCTTAATTTGAGAGAAATTGAGCTCACCGGTAGACAATTTACTTGGGCCAATTCTTTGCCCACTCCGACTTATGAGATGTTGGATAGGGTTCTCGGTAGCGTGGAATGGGAACAGAAATACCCACTGGTGTTGGTCCATGCGATGCAGAGAGCGATCTCAGACCACACACCACTTCTTGTAGACTCGGGAGAGGCTACCCATGTTGCGAACAAGAATGCTTTCTCTTTCGAACTAGGTTGGTTCGAGAAAGAAAACTTTTTGGAGATCATTGCAGGCGAATGGGCCCTGTTAGTGGAAGAACTAGTATTGAGAGATGGCAAAATAAAATCAGACATCTGAGACAATTTTTACAAGGTTGGGCCAGAAATGAGAGTGAGATTTACAAACAAGGAAAAGAGCGACTCAAGCAATTAATTGAAGCCCTAGATTTAAAAGCTGAAAGTAACCTTCTTACGGTTGATGAGCAAAGCTCCAAGTCCGAAGCTGAACAAGGCTTACGAGCTCTTCTTAGAGAAGAAGAGCTCAAGTGGGCATTGCGTGCTAAAGTACCTAAGGTTGTCCAAGGGGATGACAATACACCATTCTTCCATATGATTGCGAATGGTAAACATAGAAGAAGAAAGTCATACAACTTGAGCAGGACGAGGGGACAATTGTGGGCATGAGAATCTGAAAACTTATATCTCTAATTACTATAAACAATTTTTTGCGCACCCGGAAGCAAGCACGGTGGCCCTAGATGAATCTGTTATTGGAGATATACCTCAGCTCTAGATGGAAGAGAATGATATTCTTTCTGCACCCTTTACTGAGAAGGAGGTTCCGGATGCAATATCACAAATGAAACCGAATAAAGCACCGGGACCAGACGGGTTTCCAGCTGAATTCTATAAGAAATGTTGGCATATTATGAAGGATGATCTTATGCCTATGTTTCATGATTTCTTTAGCGGTCATTTGGAGCTGTTTCATCTTAACTTTGGCCTGATTACGCTGTTGCCAAAGAAAGAAGAGGTTGTTCCGATCGAGCAATTTAGGCCCATATGTCTTCTCAATGTGAGTTTCAAAATTTTCACAAAGGTGGGTACCAATATATTGACACAAATTGCTCATTCAGTGGTACAACCGAGTCAGACAGTGTTCATGCCAGGGCAACACATACTTGAAGGGGTGGTCGTCTTGCATGAAACGCTTCATGAAATTCATTCGGAGAAGCTAGATGGGGTTATCTTCAAAGTGGATTTTGAGAAGGCATATGATAAAGTTAAGTGGCCTTTTCTTCAGCAGGCAATGCACCTGAAAGGATTTAGTGACGCCTCGAGGAACCAAGTGGGGTCTCAAATCCAGAAGGGCAGTGTCAGCATCAAGGTTAATGATGATATCGGTCATTATTTTCAGACACACAAGGGTTTGAGACAAGGGGATTCCATGTCTCCTTATTCAATATAGTGGCTGATATGCTGGCCATTCTTATGTTGGGGAATGTAGTAATTTCAAAAAAATTCCAACGCACACGCAAGATCATGGTGATTGTCGGTGTCAAAACCCGCGGATCTCGGGTAGGGGGTCCCGAACTGTGCGTCTAGGCGGATGGTAACAGGAGACAAGGGACACAATGTTTTTACCCAGGTTCGGGCCCTCTCGATAGAGGTAAAACCCTACTCCTGCTTGATTAATATTGATGATATGGGTAGTACAAGAGTAGATCTACCACGAGATCAGAGAGGCTAAACCCTAGAAGCTAGCCTATGGTATGATTATTGTTCGTCCTACGGACTAAAACCCTCCGGTTTATATAGGCACCGAAGAGGGTTAGGGTTACACAGAGTCGATGACAATGGTAGGAGATCTACATATCTGTATCGCTAAGCTTGCCTTCCACACCAAGGAAAGTACCATCCGGACACGGGACGAAGTCTTCAATCTTGTATCTTCATAGTCCAGGAGTCCAGCCAAAGGCTATAGTCCGGCCATCCGGACACCCCCTAATCTGGGACTCCCTCAGTAGCCCCTGAACCAGGCTTCAATGACGACGAGTCCGGCGCACATATTGTCTTCGGGATTGCAAGGCGGGTTCCTCCTCCGAATACTTCATAGAAGATTTTGAACACAAGGATAGTGTCCGGCTCTGCAAAATAAGTTCCACATACCACCGTAGACAGAATAATATTTACACAAATTCAATCTGCTGACGTATTCCATGGCGTGACATCACACCACGGCCAATCCTTTATTCGAATCGTTTTTACTTTCCCATCTGAGCGCGTTTAGCGAGGCGGTTTCCTTGGCACGTCTTGTCCAAGCAAAGATCATGTCCCCTTATTCCGGGATTCTCATCAATACAGGCGTGGGTAACCCAACCGCGCCATTGATTACGGCGCTCGGGAGATAAGCGAGTTTTACCAGGCTGGTGGGGACGCATGGCTTCGTCCGTCCATGTAAGGGGATAAGGATCCACCTATTTACCTGCGCCTTCTTCCTCCTTTGCTCATCCATTTCCGCGCACTCGAGCTCCAGCGCTCAAGTCCGCACATCCCACCTTAACCTTCTCCAGCCATGTCCGGAGCGGGAGGCAAGTGGATGGCCTCCTCCGTCACGGAGGGGCACATCAAAAAGCTGCGGAAGGCCGGATACTTGTCCAACGACATCGCACATCGGCTCCCCGACAAGGGGCGGCTCATCCCCACCACCAGGCCCCATGAGAGGGTGGTGTTCCTCACCCACTTCCTCCACGGACTAGGTTTTCCACTTCACCCATTTGTCCGGGGGCTCATGTTCTACTACGGCCTGGATTTCCATGATCTGGCCCCGAATTTTATCCTCAACATCTCGGCGTTCATCGTCGTGTGCGAGGCCTTCCTCTGCATCCAGCCCCACTTCGGCTTATGGCTGAAGACCTTCAATGTCAAGATGAAGGTAGTGGGCGGCCGCCAAGCGGAGTGCGGAGGTGCCATGGTGGGCAAGATGGCCAACGTCCTATGGCTCGAGGGCTCCTTTGTGGAGACCATAAAGGGGTGGCAATCGGGGTGGTTCTACATCACCGAGCCGCGCGACCCTAAATGGGCAGCGACCCCCGAATTCTGATCTGGCTTCCCTACACGGCTCACCTCCTGGAAAGAGATGGGCTTGACATGGGGTAATTCGGAAGAGCTGACCGGACTCCAAAACTGCGTCCAAAACCTGGTGAAAAAGAAGCTCAAGCTTGTCAACATAGTCCAGGTCATGCTCATCCGTCGGATCCTCCTGTGCCAACAACAGGCCTTCAGCTTGTGGGAGTTTGATCCGACACAGCACCAAACCTTGAGCAGGCTCTTCGACACTACGTATGAAGATGCCTGGAAGGTGCTGTTCAAGGGCGCCGAGGCTCCCACATCCGCTATCGAAGATCGCAGATTCAGCTCGCAGCGTCAAGCCAGCGAGGTAAGATATTTTACCCTTTACGAGACTCTTGTTTTCCATAGTTTGACTCTATGCGGGATCTAAACTCCCTTGCCTTTGACAGGATTGGCAGAAGACGTCCGGGCAGGTTGACTGTCCGGCTCCCTTGCCAGAAGACCCAGCGGACGCCCGATTGACGGGGCTACTGGTTCCAGCACCTCACGCGGTGCCGGAGAAGAAGGCCAAGAAGAAGGCCACAGGAACTCGAAGGAGTTCCTGGCGCCAGGTGTTATCGGACTCATCGTCCGATGACTCCGAGGCGGACTCCTCCCGCGAAGACGAGGAGGAGGAGAAAGAGGCCTCTCCCCCAGCGGGGGAAGAGAAGAAAAGGAAGGCCGCCCCAACTGGGGAGGCCGGAGGGTCCAAGAAGGGAAGGACCCTTCCTCCGGACTACTCCACCAACGCCGACGACGGCGAAGAGGAGTAACCACCGAGGGCTAAGCCCCTGGCAAAATCGTAAGTGTCCGGATACCAGAATAACTCATGGCATTTCATTTGTCGTATAGAATCTCCTAACGCCAAATATAACCATGCAGCCCGCCCAAGGGCGGGCTCGACGCTTCAACGAGCGGCTCCCTGGATTCGTCGGACGTGAATAGCACCTCACTTTCGGTTGCCTCCTCTCCACGCGCTGCGAATGACGCCGAGGTGGGGTCCCAAAAGGGGCCCAGCCAGGAGGAGATGGTCCAGGAGGCGCCGCAAGGCAACCTCCCGGACTCCAGGCGCAAGGGGGATAAAACCCCAAAGGGGTCTAAGTCCGGCCTTGGGCTGGACTCCGCACCGGAACCTTCAGTGTTTCCGGAGTCCGGCGGCCGGCCCCTTCGTAAGAAGGGCAAGACTGCGACACCGGTGACCTCCGTCCAACCGGAGGCACCGGATAATTTGCTGGAGGCGCTTAACGACGCCTCCATCAACGAGGAGCACCACACTGTTATGAGTGTGGTGATCCAGAAAGTTCAGTCCGCCAAGAGCGGGCTGACTGAAGCCTGTGCCAGCCTTCTAACAGGCTTTGAGGTATGTATTTAAGATATGGGAAAATGTTATCGCATAGACAGTAGCCCCTGATGCTCAGTTTGGTGTTCGGAAAGAAAAGCCGAACTGAGGATCTAAAAGATGTACGCATGAGTCTAACATAAGTATGCCAATATGGGAATGCAGGCTGCGCTACTGACCTCTGCCGCACTGACTACGAAGGTCAATGCATTGATGCAGAGCCTCGAGCTGTCCGGGAACGAGCTCGGCCTTGCCAAAAAGCAGCTCGAGGACAAGGAAGGTAAGCAATACCTTATGGAAGTATATAAAGGATGTGGTTGCAAAAAATGATAGGAATAACGTGAGTATTGCAGGGGCCACGAACGAGCTGGCGACCCTGAAGGAAGCGGTGTCCAAGGCCGAAAGCAACGCAGCCGCGGAGCGCACCGAGCGAGAGAAGCAGGAGGCACGGGTGGCGGAGGTGCGACAAGAGCTCCAGGCTCTCGTGGAAAAACACGAGAGTTTGGAGCGTGACTCAAAGACTCGAGAGTCCGAGCTTGCCTCGGCCCTTGAGAGCGCCAAAGCCGCTAAGGCCGAAGCCCAAAAAGCCCTCCAGGAAATTGAGCCATTGAAGAAGATAGCGGCGGGTAAGGCATTCTTTATGCAAAGAAAGCACGTGAAAGTGAATTATCTGTTACTTACCCGAATCCGGAGCTCTCCAGGAGCATTCGCAGATCTGCCCCGCAGTGTGTCCGATGCTGCCGCGTTCTACCGAGCCGAGGAGGGGAGCTCGACGGAGAAGGTGTTCTGGTCTCAGTATGCTGAGGCCGGACACCCGGTGCCCTTGAGCGACCAGCTGAAGCAGCTGGTCAAGCTCCATAAGGTGGCCGAACAGGCCATGAAGGGTGAGGTAGTCCTGGACTAGGGGGTGTCCGGATAGCCGAACTATCATCTTTGGCCGGACTCCTAGAATATGAAGATACAAGATTGAAGACTTCGTCCCATGTCCGGATGGGACTTTCCTTGGCATGGAAGGCAAGCTTGGCAATATGGATATGTAAATATCCTACCATTGCAACCGACTCTGTGTAACCCTAGCCCTCTCCGGTGTCTATATAAACTGGAGGGTTTTAGTCCATAGGACGAACAACAATCATACCATAGGCTAGCTTCTAGGGTTTAGCCTCTTTGATCTCGTGGTAGATCTACTCTTGTACTACCCATATCATCAATATTAATCAAGCAGGAGTAGGGTTTTACCTCCACCGAGAGGGCCCGAACCTGGGTAAAAACACCGTGTCCCTTGTCTCCTATTACCATCCGCCTAGACACACAGTTCGGGACCCCCTACCCGAGATCCGCCGGTTTTGACACCGACATTGGTGCTTTCATTGAGAGTTCCTCTGTGCCGTCGCCATCAGGAAGGATGCCTCGTCCCGTCTTTAAAGACGACACCATTGCTAAAGGAGCTTTGGCCATCGGCCAAACACTCCGTCTAGGCGGTTTTCTTATGACCACCTGTTTGGCCGCCGCGCCGACGATGACTTCTCGGGTCATCAAAAGCAATCTTCATGTCAACTGGGAACTCGCCGAGCAGTTAGATCCGATGGAGCTCTCTTCCTTAAACGAGCTCTTGGATCGCATCGCCGTCCTGGGAGTCGCTACAGACTACGACCAGATTGGGCCTAAAACCAATCTGAGAGAGATTAACTCTCCCCAGGCTACCCACCACGTTGCTGTGGAGAGGAACAATACGGCGACCCTTCTTCTATATTAAGGACTATCTATGTCCGGATTCCTGACCCCTCCATGTCGGATTCCCGCGGAGGGACGGACGTCGATCAAGTCCTGAACCTAAAGTCAGGCTGTGGGCTGGATTCATTGGACAATATCCAAAAACCCAAGCTTCCAAGTTCGGAAACTTTTCGGCCCTTGAGTCTTATATTGGACGGGGTTCCGAATTTAATTCCACCCTCCCACCCAAACATAAGCGATCTATCCCGAATCCGGCAAGAGCCCGCTAAAACAGTACACCATTACTGGGCCAGATTCCTCCTGGTTATGGACAGGATAAAGGACTGCCGCGAGGAAGACACAATTTCACTTTTCTGCAATAATTGCACGGACAAGGGAATCCTAAACGCAAGAAGTCATCGTGAAATTACACGCTTTGCCGACTTGGCGTCCATAGTACGAAAGTACTGTGCGATGGAGAGCGCCTGGAAAACCGAAACCAAATTTTGGGATAATCCGGCCCCGAATACAACCCTAGTCCGAAATAAAAGGGTGCATCATCACCAGGCACCTGGATTAAATACCAAAAAGAAAAAAATCCCTAAAGGGCACGAAACCGTACTGGAGGGATGGCTCAATGGTCCTAAATTCTGAACAGCCCGAGCACCAGCCGCATTGGTCCTCAGTCCAATAGTGGACGGCTTTCGCCTTACTAAGGTACTCATGGACTGCGGCAGCGGATTAAACCTTATTTACGAGGAAACCCTTCGAAAAATGGAAATAGACTGGAGCCGCATTGAGCGAAGCAGCACAACCTTTAGAGGAATAATCCCTAGTCGGGAAGCATGCTGCACAGGAAAAATCACAGTGGATGTGGTGTTTGGCTCGCCGGACAATTACAGGTCCGAGGAGGTCATGTTCCAAGTGGCCCCGTTCAGCAGCGGATATCACGCTTTATTAGGGCGAGAGGCATTCACAATTTTTCAAGCTATACCCCATTACGGGTACATGAAGCTCAAAATGCCTGGGCCCAACGGAATCATCACTCTTGCCAGTGATCCAGACATAGCACTCCGCGCCGAAAATAAGACAACTGCACTAGCCCTCGAGGCACTATCCAAAGCCCTAGCGGCCGAGGAACTCACTGCGCTGCGCTCCACGGTGAATAGGGACGATGTGATACTCGATAAGAGATCCAAGTCCAACTCTTTTAAGCCAGCGGACAAAATAGTTAAATTCCAAGTCCATCCAACGGACCCTACAAAGACAGCCTCCATTGGGGCACAGTTAAACCCTGATGTAGACGCCGCACTATGAGAATTCCTACAGGAAAATTGGGACATTTTTGCCTGGCACCCTTCAGACATGCCAGGAATCCCACACCGGCTGGCCGAGCACAGCCTAAATATCCTAAAAGGATTCAAGCCAGTCAAACAGGCTCTTCGGCGATTTTCCGAACCCAAGAGATAGGCAATGGGAGAGGAGCTAGCCAAACTATTGGAAGCCGGATTCATCAGAGATATAAAACATCCGGACTGGCTAGCAAACCTGGTGATGGTACCAAAGAAGGATAAGTCCTGGCGCCTATGTGTCGACTTCAAGGACCTTAACAAGGCTTGCCCAAAGGACCCCTTCCCCCTCCCCCGCATGGGTCAAATTATCGACGCTACCGCAGGACACGATTCATTGTGCTTCCTCGACGCATACTCCGGCTACCACCAAATTATGATGGCAGAGCTAGACCAAGCCGCAACGACATTCATCACTCCATACGGCCCATTCTGCTTCAACACAATGCCCTTCGGGCTCAAAAACGCCGGCGCAACATATCAGCACGTGATTCAGACATGTCTGGCAAACCAGATCGGCAAAACAGTGGAGGCATACGTAGATGATGTGGTCGTCAAATCCAAGCATGTCGAAACTCTAGTAGACGACTTGAGGCTCACATTCGACAATCTCTGAACATACGACATTAAGCTGAATCCGGAAAAATGCGTCTTCAGCGTACCAGCCGGAAAGCTCTTGGGCTTCATTGTATCCGGTAGAGGAATTGAAGCAAACCCAGCAAAGATCCGAGCTCTGTCACAATTGGATATCCCAAAAGACCTCAAACAAATACAAAAATTGACTGGATGCGTGGTGGCTCTAAGCCGCTTTTTCTCCCGTTTGGGAGAAAAGGCATTACCCCTTTATCGCCTCCTCCGGCGCACCAAACACTTCGAATGGACGGATGCCGCCACGGCCAAACACGAAGAAATAAAAGCCATATTGGCAACAAATCCGGTCCTGGCCGCGCCCAACATGGGCGAACCAATGCTATTATATATCGCGGCAACACATCAAGTTGTAAGCGCGGTGCTCGTCGTCGAACGAGAAACGGACGGACACAGGTTCCCTCTTCAGAAACCAGTTTACTACGTGTCCACTGTCCTAACTCCATGCAAGTCCCGGTATCCACATTATCAAAAGATAGCGTACACGGTGTTCATGGCATCCCGGAAGCTGCGACACTACTTTCAAGAGTGTTCGATAACAGTAGCCTCCGAAGTACCTCTTAATGACATCATAAAAAACCACAATGCGACGGGCCGGATTGCCAAATGGGCCATCGAGCTCCTCCCATTTGACATAACCTATAAGCCACAGCGAGCTATCAAGTCGCAAGTTTTGGCCGACTTTGTCGCCGAATGGACTGAAGCCGAACTCCCTAAAGAGTACGGCGCATATTCCAATTGGATCATGCACTTCGACGACTACAAAATGTTGGCCGGCCTAGGGGCCGGCGTCGTCCTGACGTCCCCAACCAGAGACACAGTCCAATACGTACTCCAGATAATGTACACGGACTCCAACAACGCAGCCGAATACGAGGCCCTTCTACATGGCCTCCGGATGGCAGTCTCCATGGGCCTTAAACGCCTAGAGGTGCACGGGGATTCGAACCTCGTGATATCCCAAATAAATGGAGACTTCGATGCCAAAGATCCGAAAATGGCAGCTTACCGTAACGCCATCCTAAAAATGTCAGCTCGGTTTGAAAGGCTCAAATTTCACCATATAGCCCGGGATAATAACCAGGCGGCGGACGTATTGGCACGCATTGGCACAAAGCGCGATGCCGTCCCTCCCAACATCTTCCTAGAGCGGCTGTTCAAGCCATCCGTACTATGGGAAGGGGAGTCCGGAAACAACAATCCGGACCCAACCGCACCGCCCGAAACCGAACATTCTGACACAATCGGTGGTTCTGCCAATGAAATAACACCTTCAGCCCACGAAATAATGGAAGTCATTGCCCCGTGGACGAAACCATTCCTAGCCTACCTAACTAGGCAGGAACTTCCCGAGGACCAAAACGAGGCCTGCTGCATAGTACGGCGCTCTAAAGCCTATAAGGTCCATGAGGGAGAGCTTTATAAGAAAAGCACAACCGGAGTCCTTCAAAGGTGTATCTCCGAAGAGGAAGGGCGAAATCTTCTGGCTGAAATTCATGCCGGACTCGGCGGGAACCACGCCACAGCCCGATCCCTTGTAGGCAAGGCCTTCCGTACAGGATTTTATTGGCCGACGGCCCGGGCAGATGCTCAGGACTTGGTCCAACGGTGCGTCGGATGCCAGCTCTTTGCTAATCAAAGCCACATGCCACCTACCGCCCTCAAAACTATACCCATCACCTGGTCGTTCACGGTCTGGGGGCTTGATATGGTTGGACCCCTTAAAGGAGGAACCCACAAGCAAAAATACCTATTGGTCATGGTGGATAAATTCACCAAATGGATAGAGGCAAAGCCTGTTAAGACGGCCGAATCCGGACCGGCGATAGACTTCATATCAGGGGTAGTACACCGTTACGGTGTCCCCCATAGCATCATCACTGATAATGGCACGAACTTCACGGCCGACGGGGTCAAACTCTGGTGCAAAAACATGGGCATCAAGCTCGAGTACGCTTCAGTCTATCACCCTCAAACTAACGGTCAAGTCGAGCGAGCAAATGGTCTAATCATGAGCGGCATTAAACCTAGACTAGTGCGGTCCCTTAAGGAATCTAACACGCACTGGGTAGAGGAGCTCGACTCCGTACTCTGGGGGCTGCGGACCACGCCGAATCGCACTACCGGATTCACACAATTTTTTATGGTATACGGCACAGAGGCAGTTTTGCCCTGCGACATAATTCATGACTCACCTCGCGTGCGCATGTACGAAGAAAGAGAAGCCGAGCTGGATCGGCAGGACAGTTTGGACGCCTTAGAGGAGGAGCGCGATGTGGCAAAAGCTCGTTCCGCATTCTATCAACTGCAGGCTCGAAGATATCAAAGCAGAGAAGTACGGGCCAAAACTTACAATGTTGGCGAACTAGTTCTACGCTTGTCGGACAAGAAAAAGGACAAACTCAAGCCCAAATGGGAAGGTCCCTTCATCATCGACCAAGTCCTGACCAGCGGAGCGTACCGTCTGCGAAACGCATCGGATAAGCGACTCGAGCCGAACCCATGGAACACAGCCCGTCTCCGAAGATTCTATGACTAGCGCCGGACTCTGAGTTCGTCTCCTTCCTCCGTCTATGTTTTATACTTTAACTGTCTTTTATTTCTCTCCTTCTCCCTCCTTTTTTCTGAAGCCGTTGAAGGCTCGTTTGCGCACTGTTCACACACACTTGACTAGTTATCCGCGCTAAGTATACCTGGGGGCTTCTTTAACAGAAGCTTATTTATACGGGCTTTATGCCCAACACATGTGTCACACTTTGGCATGTACCTTTTATTCACCATTATATGCATCAATTTGACTTAAGTTTTGGCCAAGCTGGGTTGCCTGGCTCCTGTGCTTACCCCTACGTTCCCGATTGTTCGGCTAGGTGGTAAAGGGAGCACCTCTGCGATTGTTACCGCCGGGTCAGCCGGACGTGTACCTCAGACTGGGTGAAGCCGAAAGCTAGCGTTCTTAAGGGAATATTCGGTCGGTGAACTAAAAGACGAATTCTTAATTATTCATTTATCTGCCCCCAGATGTTTTTCTGCTTTTTTCGCAGTCCGGACATGCACTTTAGGGCATGCCTCCCAGGGAAAGGAACCCCTAACGGAACTATTCTCCCTGGAAGATGTTTCTTACTAACCATGTAATATAACATAACTAGTTGGGCACTTGTCTGATAAAGCACTCATGACCCCTACGCCTGGTCTCCACGCATGCCCCGGTTCTTACATAACCGCGAGGGTATTCGGACACACTCCGGACTGTCGGGTCCCGAGGTTGAAGCGAAAAGGTTCGCTACGACAAACGATCTACAATCCGGCTAGAAGGCATTTTACATGTCATTTTAAATTACATAGTCAAATTGGCTGATTGTATTCCTCTTCAATACCATCTAATAGGCTATCTAGTTTATAGTCCCGCTGGGAATACTTTGCGGCCAACTCTACTTGGCTGTACACTAAGCTCACAGGGATCTCCTTCCCATCGGGCCCCACAGGTCCGACCTCGGCCATATGGTTCGTGCCAGCCTTCGTGTACCACGTCTTCACCATGGCCCAGGCCTCCCTGGCGCCTTGATGGCAGGCCGATATCTTCCATAGCCGGAAGCGCCGCCGTGCTCCCTGAAGCTTCTCTGCAAGCTCTCCAGGGCCTTCGGGTAGGGAGATGGATGGCCACTAGGCCTGGGCGATGCCTCTCATCACCTGCCGAAATCGTTCATGCAGTTGCAGCAGCTCGGGAAGTAGGTCACCCTTTAAACCGGGCATTTCCTCTGCAGGACGACCTGTGAGCATACCTACAGACATATTTTTGTTAATCGACTTCCTCGCCGAACTCTTCTTTTCAAAAGTTCGCTCAAGCACTTACTATAAATGCCGCGACAAAGCCGCCGATTCTCCTTAAGGCCTCGTTTGTTTCAAGTGGATCGGAAGGGTTTTCAGGGGAATAACCCCGCGAGGCCCAATATCCTCGCAAAACCCCGTGGGCCTGTTTGTTATGCGAGGTTACAGGGCCCAAATCCTCTCGATTCCCCCTCGATCCACTTCCTCCCACGCGCTTCAGAACCCTCGAGGGGGGCCTCGAGGATCTGGCCGCCCGACTCATCCAGTCGCTACGACTCCTCCACAAGACGCCGCTGCCGCCGACTCCTCTCCAAGATGCCGCGCCGCCCAACGCCTCAACACCGGCGATCTCCTCCGGCATACTAGACTTCTCCCCGGTGGTTAGTCATCCCCTCCCCTCCCTCCTCCTCTCCATGGCTGCCCCCTCCCGCACGCCCTCTGTTCGCCTCGTCCTCGCCGGCGAGCACGGCAAGAATGACGTCTCCTACCCCCAGCTCCACATGGACCCTAACCCTAGGCCTATCCAGCTAGCTTGCCAAGAACGCCCGCCTCTTCTCGATCCATGGCCCGGCTGCCATTTCTTCTTTAGCTCTGAAAGCAGATCGATCCCTCGTTGCCAATTTTGGAACAAATGCAAAATTGGGATGATTTCTGGTTCAGTGTTCTTGTTGACACATAACCAGCAAGCATGAGCACAAAATTTTAGCATGATGCGAATGCCACCATTGTTCCTTAGCCGCACCAATTTGCAGGGCACCAGGAATGACCCCTTGTTAGCTAGCGTAATTTAATTTTCCTCCTGCACTATGATGATGGGTTGTCTTGTTATTAACTTATTATGCTGTATTCTAGCCAATTAAGTATAAAATTAGGTGTATACTGTAATTGTTCTATGAATTATGAAAACAAAAGTTGTTCTCTGAGTTATGAAAGAAAGAATTGTTCTCTGAATTGGGGTGGGGGCCTGTTTGCGTAATTTTCTTTTTGCACTTGTGTGGAACAGTGCTATGATTGTCTTTTTAATTTGGTGTCAACTCTCGCATTGTAGTCAATCAAGTGTAAAATTTGGTATATATAGTAATTATTCACCAAACTAGAGAGAAAATGAAATTAGATGTTAACATGGCCATCTTCCCTGTGGTATCAACTCAGCTGTCTTCTTGGATACAGCAATGAGCATGAGCCTTCTTTCATTTTTTGCTCCCTAGTTTGATGCTTGCATACATAGTTTCCTGGGCATTCGCCACAGAGCATTTCAATGGGCATGCTGATAAGTTTGCTTCACACTCCGCCATTGTGCTTATGGGAATTCGGAATAGTGTGATTGTCATGGACAATCGTGTACCGTGCATACATACATATCGTGCATCCAGTGTTTTACGATTAGTCTGGCATCCTGAAAGAGGCAATGCAAATCAGATGGTGACATGGTCATGTTCTCTGCGATAGCATCTCAGCTGTCTTCCTTCGATTTGCCGATAGGTTTTGTTAGCATTTTGCTTGTCGAAGAGCTCAATTAACTTGGAAATAATACAGCCTTATTTGATATGTAATATATAATTTCCTAGCCCTGCTTTTGATTTCAGAATGAGTTTACTAGTTCATGTGAGTCTTGATTTTCCTTTTCTATTGCTGTCAATCTCTGCGTCGTCGATTAGTACGAGTACTTAATAGCTTTCGAACAACAACTTATGTTTTTCTCTAGCTAGCTAGCTAACTAGCTAACTTGGCCTTGTATTGACGGCATCACGCATATTGGTTCTTATTTCTGTCATCGATTTATTATCTAGCTAGCTAGTTAACTTGGACCATTTCCATTGAACTGAATATATGTAATGGACCTGGCTAACTTGTTCTCCCTCCATGAACCTTGCAGCCTCTTCCACGCTCCACCACTATCAGCCTCCTTAACCCCAACCGAAGAGCTGGCCTTTTCCCCAGTAAGATGTAACTTTTGGTTAATTCTCCGTGAGTGTTGGTGGAACAATGCAGTAGGGATGTTTGTTTCTATAGTATATATGAATGATTGTGTGTCATCTTACATGCTGCTGGTATGTTCTTATTTTGACAGAGGCCTGCTGCTTGGATTCTTGTTGGGGTGGACGAGTTGCCTCCATCTTGGGATCCAGTTGTCACGCCTAAATTCGGTAATATACACCAACTTTTTGGCCTATTGACCTTATTTCTATCATGTCTTAACCGAAGTACTATATCCTACTTGATGGCTCTTGTAGTCTTACTATGTGTGTATGTCTTATTAATAATTTGCTTCAAGTCAAGTAAACCATTAAAATGTAGTTCTTATTTGTTGCTTCCTGATTCTAGTTTTAGTGCTGAGATGAACTCCGAGATTATCGATCGAATTAGGAAGAGGAGAAGCGAGGATGATGAAGATATGATGTCCTTTATTCTGCCCGTATTGCATCGAATGCGTAGTAGAGGGCCAATCGAGAGAACTCAGCGACATAGCTCCATCTTATATGGCAAGAAGCGGGTTGATGATATCCTTACAGGCCATGTGAAGAATTGCCTAGTAGCTTATAGGATGGAGCCACGTATCTTCCGGGCTTTGGCATCTTACCTTAGAAGAGAAAATCTGATATCGGATAAAAGAATTAAGGTGGAGGAGAAGTTAGCCTTTTTCTTGTACATGGTGTCTCACAACGCATCTTATGAAGATCTTCAGCTAGAATTTCAGCATAGTGGACAAACATTTCATGAGTACATCAATGAGTTCTTCAACATCGTCCCCATTTTAGCTAGTCGATTTTTGAAGCCCCCGAACATTGATGAGCCACATCCAGTAATCTCCACCGACACAAGATTTTATCCTTACTTCCAGGTTTCCATTTTTAATGCTTCCACAATTTCTTTTCTTATCTAACTTATAGTTCTTTATTGACCTGCAATCTTTGCTTCCAGAACTGTTTAGGAGCCATTGATGGGTCACATGTTCCTATAACGGCAACACCTGGAATTGCTGCTCCATTTCGGAATAGGAAGGGTACCTTGAGTCATAATATTATGGTTGCCTGTGACTTCGATCTGAGATTCACTTTCATATCATGTGGTTGGGAGGGTTCAGCTACGGATGCGAGGGTTCTTCATTCTGCAATTAGCAAAGGATTTAGAGTACCCGAGGGAAAGTTTCACCTAGTTGATGGGGGTTATGCAAACACTCAGTCATTTCTCGTACCTTATTGGGGTGTCCGGTATCATTTGAAGGAATTTGGTCATGGACACCCTCGACCACAAAACCACAGGGAATTGTTCAATCATCGGCATGCTGTTCTACAGAACCATGTGGAAAGGTCTCTAGGAATTCTTAAGAAGCGCTTCCCAATTCTTCATGTTAGCACACTGCATTCAATCGAGAACCAAGTGAAACTTCCCGCAGCTGCCGTAGTTCTTCACAATATCATCAAAATGGAGAATGGTGATGAGACTTGGCTTGACAACCAGCCCGATAACATAGCGCCAAATGTTTTTGTTGATCTCCCGAATGGCGACGAGAATAACTATGGGAACAACGACTTAGGGAACACTCTAAGGGATGAAATAGCAATGCAAATGTGGGAAGCATACCATCCTGAATAGCCAACATGATGGTGTGTGTTTTAATCATATATATATATATATTAATTAACTTCATCATCTAATAATGTAGTGTGTGTTGAAATGCAGATATGTATCCAAAGGGGTCTCCAAAATATAATGTGATGAAAGCAAGTGGGAGAAAAGCTTCACACGGTGCCAAGAAGCCATCACCCAAAATTAAAAAGACACCTCCAAGAGGTATTTGGTCTACTTAATCTCCATTTCTCAGATCTTGTGCTGGAGTTTTGATGTTTGTGATTGTTCTACTTAATATTTCTCATTTTGAATATTAGCTAGCTCATGGTAGTTCATCACTATTTGTTTTCAAATTGAATGATAGTAACTCCTCTTATCATGTTGAGCAATAAGTTTGAACAATGTAAATTTGTGTTGGTGTAGTTAAAAAGCCAAGAGCTCAATGGAACCCAGCTTTGGAGAAGGGTTTAGTGGAGATACTTCAGGAGCACAACACTCCGTATCATCAAGGACAAAATGGTTGGTCAACTGAAGCATGGAATAGGATGGCGGATTTGTTTCATGAAAGATATGGCCACACAAATTTTACAAAGTTATAGATTCAAGAAAAATAGAAAGACTTGAAAGGTCAATACAGACTTCTTAAGGATGCCCGCAAACAGAGTGGTGTCAGCTGGAACTATCATACACACATGATAGATGCGGACGCTAATCTTTGGCAAAACTTGATGACTGTAAGTTCTAGTGTAGTGCATTTTGTCTTTGCAAAACTTGATGACTTGTATTCCATTCTTTTGTAATCAATCTTATTTTTGAGCAGTCTAAGTTTGATAAATCATTTCTTTTATATATATAGTCGTGGCCAGAAATAGCTAAGTTCCAGAATAAGCCCTTTCCCCTCTACGATATGCTTGGTGATTTGTATGATGGTGAGTTACTGAGTTGAATGGATTTTCATTTCCTCTCTTTTTGTTGTCCTTTATAATGAATTTTCATTTCATTGCTGTGTGGCCTTTAATGATTACTTGGGTGTTTGTGCAGGGCATATAGCAGAAGGTAACTTCAATTTCACATCAACTGAGGTTACAGAAGTGAGTGATGGTGATCTCGAAGTTGAACGAGAGAAGACTGCCTTCTCTTTTGACCTAAATCAATACGGTGATGATTTACACATGTATGATGATCCAAGAGATGCCGCCCCAAGTGATGGTCCAAGTGATGCTGCCCCAAGTGATGGTCCAAGTGATGCTGCCCCAAGTGATGGTCCAAGAGGTGCTGCCCCAAGTGATGGTTCAAGAGATGCTACACAAAGAGGTGGTGCTGCTACTTCAAGCAACAAGCATGTGAAGGAATCAAAGAAGGGTAAGAAGCGTGATGGTCCTATGGTGGAAGTGACGGCACAATATGTGGAGATCAAACGAAAGCAAGCGGAGGAGGAGTCTGCTCTATTGGTCGGGGCAAAAAATGCCCAAGAATTCTCCATCAGCAAGTGCATTGCTGTTTTGCACAAGATGGAAAGCATCCGCCGCGATGAACGAGCCACTGCCTACAAAGTGTTCAAAAGTGTTGAGAACCGTGAGATCTTTCTTAATTCTACCGCCGAAGATGAAGAGAGTGCTGCAGTGTTTCTTCGGAGCGAAATGGCAGAGTTGACTCAATGTACTTAAGGTAAGCTACCTTACTCCATTTCTCTTGTGACATTTTGCCCCACTTCATGAAAACTAAGATTGTTGTTCTTGCTCCTGTGAACATCTATCTAGTTGATAATATAGATGACATTAAGCTATCCAGCTCAATATTTTTCTTCACTAAAGTTGCTCTTCCTAACTACAATAGTTATCTGTTGGTTGTTACTTTATTTTATTTTTTAAAGATTTTTTGACCTGCTGTATAACTTGCGTGATATGATTCTATGTTTCACATGTACGTATATTCTGCAAGAAAGCTAGCTAACTCCTTTCTCCTGTTTCTTTTTGTGGGTTAGTAACTTTTTTTGGACCGGTCAGATGTTGCCTTTCTGCTGGACAGTGGACTGGGATGGGTGGGTGTAGCCGCCACAGACCATCGGGGCTATGTATTCTTGTCAATTGGCAGCAAGCGTCCCTAATAGACTTAGAGATTTGATGTAGTCTGAATACTGCCCGACCACTTGAGTTTGTAACTCTTGTTTATCAAAAAAATAAAATCAGTAGTTTCAGTGTACTCTTGTTCTTGGCTGTCCAAAATAACCTGACTTCAGGAGCAAAGCCAACAATATGGCAAGATTTGGCAGCCTCCATAATAATATTTGGCAAAAATAATGGGTAAATATACTATATAGTATGAAGATTTGAGCTGAGTCAATGTTCTTGTCAATTTTGTCAGTTTGGAGGATGAAGACTCGCAAGGAGGCCTCCAACTAAATTGCTCATGGCCAATTATCCTCAGCCCACCTACCACCTAGCACCGACGTGAGGTGAGGATCTCTGTCTTCCAGGATATTAACAGTGTGTTTCCTAGGGTTTTTTTTGCGAGGGAGTGTGTTTGCTAGTTTGAGAAAAAGGGAGTTTGTCATCAAATCAAATGCTTATGCATGTACAAGGTGCAACATTAATATGAATTAAACTACTCTTTTTTTGGTTCACATGTACTCTCATGACCAAATTACAAGCAATTTTGCATATAATAAAGATGCAGATCTTTCAAAGTGCAGGGGCTGGAGGAATTTGACACGATTTCAAACATAGTGCAGTAGCAAGCATGGAAGCAGTCACACAAGCTTAACCTTTTTTCTGTACTTGTGTAGTACAGGGATTTGGCTTTCGTCCGAAAAAAAGGAATTTCGGCTGAAATTCGCACTTCTCGTTTGGGCCCGGTATTAGTACTAACCGGTCCAAAATTTCGGCCTTTTTTGAATGTTCAGCAGCGATGCTTGTCCATCATTGCTGCATCTGGGTGGCGGTGCTCGGAGCATGGCTGCTGTTAAGCGTGGTGGCTTATTATTTTTTTCATATAATGGACTTGTTCTCGAGCGTTGAAACCTCAACTCTTCATAAGTTATGATGATGACCATTCTGTAGCTTAGCATACATAATTTTGCCTACAAACTTTTGCTTTTGTGTTGTCACTCTCGTAAGACCTGGAGTACTAGAACATAGGTTGGCCTATTTAAGCTTTGTCACTCTCATTTTGCTTTTGTTTAATAATCAGGTTCCCAGGCAACCAGAGAAGCAAGATTAAACAATCTAGACAAACTTTTGGTCGTTCAAAAACTGGATGATGATGACATCATTAAGAGCAATTTGTCTGCGTGACAACATTATTTTCAACGTTGCTTGGTCTGTAATAATATAACTGATTGTGAGCTATTGCACAAGTCATGTGTTTCATTATGTTTGTTGAAAATTATGGTGTTGCTGTGAAAGATCATGGATGAGATATTTTTTATTCCAAGTCATGCTGTTATGAGAAATCATGTTGTTATTGTGATATACTTGATATTGTTGTGATGAGATATTGGTCCGAAGTCATGCCAAATTATGTCGTTGCTCTGAAGTAATCTGGAAGATTATTCCCCTGTAGCAAGTTTCATGAGGTCCCAGTTTTTGTTAGGTGACCTTTACAATTCTGTAGCAAGCTCTTAATATGATGTTTTCTTGTAAAGATTGCATTTTTAGATGTTTGCACTATCTTATCTAAATTTGGCAATCCCTGCCTACCAAATAAGTTTTTTATATGAAGGGAATTGTAGTTAGAGGGGTTTGGGGGTTTCAAGGGGATTTCAAAGGATTGGTTGGAAGGAGGGGATTCACCAAATCCCCTCAAATCCCCACCACCCCAAACCTCTCAAATCCACTTCTACCAAATGAGGCCTAACAGAGTCAGACAGCTGGGCTCGAACATCCTTCACTTCCTCACCCAGCTGGGTGTTGCCATCTTGGAGATTATTTTTCTCTTGCCTCACCCTTGTAAGCACATTCTCGCCGGCCTTTAACCAGCGCAGTAGCTGTTGCCTGTCTGGATCTAGTCTGGCGCCATCTGCAATATTATTGTCAGACTTATACACACGCCGCACCTCACAAACTACTTATCTTTCGAAGTATATATTACTGGAGGGGGTCTCTGTGGCTCCCCCTGTGGCGGCTAGTGCGGCCTCAAGTTGGGCCTTGCACTCTTGAAGCTCCTGGGACAGTTGGGTATTCTTTTCTGTATTTTAAGTCTCGGGGGCTACTGGCATATATAACAGTCAAAATTCCTCACCCGTATGTCTTTCACATACTGCTTCGTGGCTCTGGCTAGACCATCTTGAGCGGCACGGAGGTGCACATCTCATGAATTAAAGGCATTCAATGCCTCTTGGGAGAAACATGCGTCACGAAGAACTGTCTAGCGGCGCCTATGATTCATGGCACTCTCCACCTCGGATTTGGTGGCGGACAATCTGTCGGCATCCTCGGAGGAGCATCCGACGCGCGCCTTGTGTTCGCCTCCCCTTCCGGACCTGGCTTTGGAGCCTAGCTGACAGAGGCTCGATTGGCAACCTCTCCGGACACAGTCCGGCGAGCGCTCTCTTTCCTGAAAAGATCACGAGCATTAGTATGCCTTCCAGGAATCTTTCCTTGAAACACGGTGGCGCGCCATACCATTGCGGTGACGTCTCGATTCGCACCGCACTTCTTTTTTGCCTGCTGGGCCGAGCTGCCCCTTGTTGGCCAGCCGCCGTGGGCTCGGCTTCCCGCCTCAAAGGCACCCCCTGCGAAACACCATTGGTATGCGGTGATCAGAAATAAGCATGGATGGGTCATGGTATCAGGACTTCGGTCACAGTTACCTGGGAGGCTGGAAGTATTTCGGGGTACTCGGCCATAATGGCGACCAAAGCATTGTCGATGCTAAGTTGGTGGAACACCCCATCGATCAGCTCCACCTTTATGTCCGGATCCTCTTCGGAGGCCGGATCGAGGGACCATTCCAGATCCTCGGGTTGTGGAGTCGAGCTGTGTTTATCTTCTACGGCCCAGCGCAGTTCCTGCGTCGAAATCACAAAATGAGATACTTAACCATGGGAATGTGGATCGGATAGGCAAAAAGAAATGTCCACTTACCCAACTTCGAGGATTGTTCATAGAAAATCCGTTCAGTGGACTGACACGGAGAAAATCCTCCTTTTCCCCTTTGTACAGGGCAGACAAGATCTTCACCAGATTGGCGACCGATCCCGGCCCTTACGGCCATGACGGGTGGCATCATCCTCCCCGTTGAAATCCCACATAGGGTGGCCCCTATACTGGAGCGGCTGCACCCCCCGCATAATGCATGTGGCCATGACCCCGATCATGGTCAATCCGGAATGAGCCAATAATATTATTCGGCTCATCAGGTAAAAGACGTCCCTGTCATTCTCCCTTTGAGGGCTCCGCGGACGCCAACTTAGGCGTTTCTTCAGAGGAGCATTACTGAACTCCGGGAGGCCAATCCGAACTGGATCCGGCAGCGGGACATCTTGCATATAAAACCATTCCGAAGGCCAATCTTCAGACGCCTTCTTCGGGGTTCCGGATAGGTATCCGGTCCCGGCGATGCGCCATAGTTCGGCTCCGCCCACTTGATGTATTGACCCCTCATGAGAACGGGGTACAAGGCAGAACAGTCTTTTCCACAGCGCGAAGTGAGCCTCGATGCCCAAGAACAGCTCGCAAAGGGCCATGAAGCCCGAATATGCAGAATGGAGGCAGGCGTAAGGTTGTGCAACTGGAGTCCGTAGAACTCCAAGAGCCCCTGGAGAAATGGATGAATTGGAAATCCAAGCCCTCTTATTAGATAAGAGATGAAGCATACCTGCTCTCCTTTGGAGGGATCGGGGACGCTCTCCGCCTACTTTCCGCCCTTGTAGGTGGCGAGTCCGGCTCGAACCGGAACCATGAAGGCTGGGGGAAGAAATCCCTTGGTTTGGAGCGTCACTAGCTCACTGTGCAGGACCAAGCATCTCTCCCAATCTCCAGGCTGAGGGCTGGGAGCGTGAGAGGAGGAGCCGCGTTGACTGTCCATGATGGAATGGATTTTTGTCAGAGGCGCTCCGATGAATGCTCGCAAAGGGAGGATGGAGTGATTCGGATCTAGATCCCCGTCTCTTTTATAGGCGGCTCATTTGCGCAGCTAGGGGGGTAAATGAAAAAATACCCTGGCTTTTCACATTCATTCAACACGTGGAAGATGGCCATTATTGGGCGTGGAAGCCGAGGAGCGCGATATTTACGAGAAGCCAGACACTATTCAACACAGGATTTGGAGAAGAACCCGCCTTGCAATGCCGATGACAATCAAACACGCCGGACTCATCATCATTGAAGCCTGGTTTGGGGGCTACTGAGGGAGTCCTGGACTAGGGGGTGTCTGGATAGCCGAACTATCATCTTTGGCCGGACTCCTAGACTATGAAGATACAGGATTGAAGACTTCGTCCTGTGTCCGGATGGGACTTTCCTTGGCGTGGAAGGCAAGCTTGGCAATACGGATATGTAGATCTCCTACCATTGTAACCGACTCTGTGTAACCCTAGCCCTCTCCGGTGTCTATATAAACCGGAGGGTTTTAGTCCGTAGGACGAACAACAATCATACCATAGGCTAGCTTCTAGGGTTTAGCCTCTTTGATCTCGTGGTAGATCTACTCTTGTACTACCCATATCATCAATATTAATCAAGCAGGAGTAGGGCTTTACCTCCACCGAGAGGGCCCAAACCTGGGTAAAAACACCGTCTCCCTTGTCTCCTATTACCATCCGCCTAGACGCACAGTTTGGGACCCCCTACCCGAGATCCGCTGGTTTTGACACCGACAAAGGGCCTCATATTTCGGCTGTGGCCTAAGGAAGCCATGCCTGGGAGCTACTTCGGGCTGGTGAGGCGGCTGATGGACGCCTGTCCATGGATTGAAGTCGTCAAGCGCTCCGTCTGCATAGAAGGTGCCCGTAGGGCCCTTGCCCGTGCTAAAGTGCACTGGGGCAAGATGGACGCTGAGAAGCTTGTGATGGACAGGCCACCGCCGGGCAGGGAGTATCGCAAGCCTGAGATGTATTATGAGGGCGTCCTGAAGGGTGCCTGCCTTATAGCGGGTGAATGCTCCAAAGATGTAACTTTTGAGTAAACTCGCATTTGTTATCCTGTACGCTTGAAAACGTGTTCATATGCGCTAAGCAACGCTTGTGAATTTAAAATATTACGTTCTGTGCGGCCGTTTATTAAATTTGAGAGATGGCGAGTCGTCGGCTTCTGCCCCCATGCCACGAGTGCTGGGGTGTTCGGGATAAACTTGAGCGCTCTTTTTCCCATTCTTGGGTCCTTCGAGGGAGGCGCTCAATGCAACGAACGAGGCAACCGGACTATAATGCTTGAACACTCTCACTTACCCATAGAATTCTATAATTTTAAATTTTGGCGAAGCCCCTAGTATTCGGAAGACCGAGTTCGGGGCGCTATTCATGCCTGGGCCGGACAGAGTCGGCTCCTCGCTCTAAGCGGCATAAGTCTTTAGGGACTCGAAAACCTCTCGAACAGCGACCGGCTCTCACCCTATCATGACAGTCAGTGTTAGCTTTCTCCACTGAGGTGCTTAGCCCAGCTCAACCGGGGCACAATCGCAGTGGTTCTTCCAGTGTTACCTTAGCCGATATAAAGGAACGTAAGGCACCAAAACATGGGAGCCGGGCAAACCCAACTATTGACCCAAGACATGATTCGGAGCTGATGCATATAATGCTATAAGTTTGGGGTGCCGCACTTGTGAAAGTGTTCGGACTTATCACACCGTATTTTGGGGTACTTAAGCCCCTGGTGTATTTGGCCGTACCAAAGTGTCCGGGTGCAACATGTCATAAGTGAACATATATAGATAAGAAAAAGGAATGCGATAATAGGCAGAAGCTATGTATTGTTTATTCAAAAAGGCTGCGGTAAAAGCAGAACGATACAAATAGTGCGATAAGCAATGGATGGGACTATTTGACATGTCCCCCTACAGGGGCGAGCTGCGGGATGATATGTGAAACAAGTATACTGCTTGTTATAGAGACCACCTGGACACTCGACGTAGCTTTCTGCTTCCCTGGCTGTTGCATCGTGTGTTCGGCGATTCTACTGCCGGACAGGGCTTCTTGAGAAAGGAGTCCTGAAAGTAAGAGAAAGAAGAAAAAAAAAGAATGACACAATTGGGAGCCCCTGGTGCAGTTGAGCCGCATTCCGGGCCTGCCATGGTCGTGCCCCTTCCCCTATGCCCATGGTATTTCCAGAGCATAATTATGTACGCGTAGTACTGGTTTCGCAATTTTGCGAGGGCTGGGGTTGGGGCCGCATTGCTACGCGTGCTTGGGACGTGCCAGGCGGTCTTGTTGTAGGTTACTCCGGGCGCGCTTGACGGTGTCCGGACGTTTAATAGCCGGACTCGAGAATTGCCTTGAGAGGCTGCTTTGTACTTCCGCCGCGAGGGCCGCCGTATGCTCCTCCGTTCGGAGAGAGCGTTCGGTGTTTCCGTTGACCGTAATGACTCCTCGAGGGCTTGGCATCTTGAGCTTGAGGTATGCGCAGTGCGGCACCGCATTGAACTTTGCAAATGCGGTTTATCCGAGCAGTGCGTGATAGCCGCTGCGGAACGGGACTATGTCAAAGATTAACTCCTCGCTTCGGAAGTTATCCGGGGATCCGAAGACCACTTCAAGTGTAACTGAGCCTGTACAGTTGGCCTCTACACCTGGTATGACGCCTTTAAAGGTCGTCTTTGTGGGTTTAATCCTTGAGGGGTCTACGCCCATTTTGCGCACTACATCCTGATAAAGCAGGTTCAGGCTGCTGCCGCCGTCCATCAGGACTCTAGTGAGGTGAAATCCGTCAATGATTGGGTCTAGAACCAATGCGGCGAATCCGCCATGGAGGATGCTAGTGGGGTGGTCCCTTTGATCAAAAGTGATCGGGCAGGAGGACCACGGATTGAACTTTGGGGCGACTGGCTCCATCACATATACGTCCCTTAGGGCATGCTTCCGCTCCCTTTTGGGTATGTGGGTTGTGTATATCATGTTCACCGTCCGCACTTGTGGGGGGAAGCCCTTCTGTCCTCTATTGTTCGGCGGCCGGGGCTCCTCCTCGTCGTCGCTATGCAGCCCCTTGTCATTGTTTTCGGCATTTAACTTGCCTGCCTGCTTGAACACCCAACAATCCTTGTTGGTGTGGTTGGCTGGTTTTTCGGGGGTGCAGTGTATCTGGCACGAGCGATCGAGTATTCGGTCCAAATTGGACGAGCCCGGAGTATTTCTTTTGAATGGCTTTTTCTGCTGACCGGGTTTAGAGCCTCTGAATCCGGCATTGACTGCCATATCCTCAGCATTATCGCCATTAATGCGGTGCTTGTTCTTGTTGAGACGCGACCTGCCGTTGCTGTCCTTGGTATCCGAATTACTTGGGCTCTTGGTCATGTTGTTATTACGAGCTAGCCAGCTGTCCTCTCCCGCGCAAAAACGGGTCATGAGTGTTGTGAGGGCTGCCATGGATTTCGGCTTTTCCTATCCTAGGTGCCGGGCAAGCCACTCGTCGCGGATGTTATGTTTGAAGGCTGCAAGGGCCTCTGCATCCGGACAGTCGACGATTTGATTTTTCTTGGTTAGGAACCGTGTCCAGAATTGTCTGGCCGATTCCTCTGGCTGTTGAATTATGTGGATTAGGTCATCGGCGTCTGGTGGTCGCACATAAGTGCCCTGGAAATTATCGAGGAATGCGGCTTCCAGGTCTTCCCAACAACCAATTGACTCTGCTGGCAAGTTGTTAAGCTAATGCCGAGCTGGTCCTTTAAGCTTGAGTGGGAGGTATTTGATGGCGTGTAGGTCATCACCGCGGGCCATGTGGATGTGAAGGAGATAGTCCTCGATCCAAACTGCAGGATCTATTGTGCCATCGTATGATTCAATATTTACGGGTTTGAAACCCTCAGGGATTTGATGATCCATCACTTCGTCGGTGAAGCATAGTGGGTGTGCGGTGCCTCTGTATTGGGCTATATCACGACGCATCTCAAATGAGCTTTGTCTACTGTGTTCAGCCCAGCCGGAATTGCTATATCCGGTGTGACAGTTATGATCACGTGTCATGGGGCGCCCACACAATCCGTAGATCGATCTTTTTTGCCTTGCCTTGTCCTCCAATATATCTCGCAGGTCTGGCGCATTTCCCCTGTGCCTTGGTACTTTTTGAGCGACGCCGGGGTGCGGCTTGAGTGGAGGGTCGAGAGGCCCCTCTGTTGCGGCCACGAGGTGTCCGGTCGGCCGTATCATGCGCTGGTGAGGTAGGTTTAGGTGCTTCCTCCTCTTAATCGGGGTAGCAGCCCGCGTTTTGGGTAGCTCTTGGAGGGGCGTTCGAGTTCATATTCTTCGGCCGCAAGGACTTCAGTCCATCTGTCGGCTAGCAAGTCTTGGTCAGCTCTAAGCTGTTGCTTCTTTTTCTTGAGGCTGCTTGCCGTGGCCATAAGCCTGCGTTTGAAATGCTCTTGTTTGACGGGATCCTCAGGCATGACAAATTCGTCGTCGTCGAGGCTTGCCTCGTCTTCAGAGGGAGGCATATAATTGTCGTCCTCTACCTCTCTGTCTGTCGCTCTCTCATGAGGGCTGGCTTCTCCATCCTCCTGTGCTGAATCCTGCTGGAGGGGGTTGTCTTCGGCACTGTCCGGGGTGTTATTGTCTCCCATGCCAGAATCACCGTTTTTGCTGTGGCGGGATTTAGAGCGGCGCCGCTGACGCTGGCGCTTAGGCTGTTTCTTGGAGGGGTCACCCTCCGTTGTTCCATCGCCATTCCCATCTTCTGGGATGTCCACCATGTATATGTTGTATGACGAGGTGGCCTTCCAGTGCCCTGTAGGCGCTGGTTCTTGGTCGTCTCCTGCATCGTCGTCCATTCCGTCCATGTCTTCGGAGTCGAAGTCGAGCATGTCGGTTAAATCATCGACAGTGGCTACGAAGTGGGTGGTGGGTGGACTTTGAATTTCTTTGTCATCCGCATCCCAACCTTCCTGACCATAGTCTGGCCAGGGCTCTCCTGATAAAGAGAGAGACTTTAGTGAATTTAGGATGTCGCCAAAGGGCGAGTGCTGAAAGATGTCCGCGGCAGTGAACTCCATGATCGGCGTCCAATCGGATTCGATTGGCAGGGGCGCGGAAGGTTCGGAGTCCAGAGCGGAGTCCGGCACCTCACGGGCTTCGCGGAGGACAGGGTTGGTGTACGGCTCAATCGCCGTAGAGATCGCAGCCCCCGAGGCGGTGTCCAGCCACCCGTCCTCGATCGGTGCAGTTGGCTCCAAGCTAAAGGTCGGAGCAGACACTGGTGCAGCTCCCAGGGCACTATTCGGCGGCAGAGCTAGATCATGCCCATCGTGACAGTGCGGCGTGCTTGGCTGTGGCTCAAACCCGTCGAAGATCAAGTCTCCGCGGACATCGGCCGTATAGTTCAAACTTCCAAATCTGACCTGATGGCCAGGGGCGTAGCTTTCAATCTGCTCCAGATGGCCAAGCGAATTGGCCCGCAGTGCAAAGCCGCCGAATACAAAGATCTGTCCGGGGAGAAAAGTCTCACCCTGGACCGCATCGTTGTTGATGATCGGAGGAGCCATCGGGCCTAAAGATGACGACACAGAGGAACTCTCAATGAAAGCACCAATGTCGGTGTCAAAACCGGCGGATCTTGGGTAGGGGGTCCTGAACTATGCATCTAGGCGGATGGTAACAGGAGACAAGGGACATGATGTTTTTACCCAGGTTCGGGCCCTCTCGATAGAGGTAAAACCCTACTCCTGCTTGATTAATATTGATGATATGGGTAGTACAATAGTAGATCTACCACGAGATCAGAGAGGCTAAACCCTAGAAGCTAGCCTATGGTATGATTGTTGTTCGTCCTATGGACTAAAACCCTCCGGTTTATATAGGCACCGAAGAGGGTTAGGGTTACACAGAGTCGATTACAATGGTAGGAGATCTACATATCCGTAACGCCAAGCTTGCCTTCCACGCCAAGGAAAGTCCCATCCGGACATGGGACGAAGTCTTCAATCTTGTATCTTCATAGTCCAGGAGTCCGGCCAAAGGCTATAGTCTGGCCATCCGGACACCCCCTAATCCGGGACTCCCTCAGTGATGCATAGCAATGAGAGGGGAGAGTGTTATCCACGTACCCTCGTAGACCGAAAGCGGAAGCGTTAGAACAACACAATTGATGTAGTCGTACGTCTTCACGGCCCGACCGATCAAGCACCGAAAGCACGACACCTCCGAGTTCTAGCACACGTTCATCTCGATGACGTCCCTCAGAGTCCGATCCAGCCGAGTGTCGAGGGAGAGTTCCGTCAGCACGACGGCGTGGTGACAACGATGATGTTCTACCGTCGCAGGGCTTCGCCTAAGCACTGCTACAATATTATCGAGGAGGACTACGGTGGAGGGGGGCACCGCACACTGCTAAGAGATTAATGTTCTGTTGGTGTTGTGTCTAGAGGTGCCCCTTGCCCCAATATATAAAGGAGCAAGGGGGGAGGGGGCGGCCGACCAGGACGAGGTGCGCCAGGAGGAGTCCTACTCCCACCGGGAGTAGGACTCCCTCCCTTCCTTGTTGGATTAGGAGAAGGGGGGAAAGAGGAGGGAGAGAGAGGAAGGAAGGGGGGTGGGGCGCCGCCCCCCTCTCCTTGTCCTATTTGGACTAGGGGGGAGGGGCGCATGGCCCTGCCCTGGCCTCCTCTCCTCCTTTCCACTAAGGCCCACTATGGCCCATTAAGCCCCCGGGGGGTTCTAGTAACCCCTCGGTACTCCGGTAAAATCCCGATTTCACCTGGAACACTTCCGATATCCAAATATAGGCTTCCAATATATAAATCTTCATGTCTCGACCATTTCTGGACTCCTCATCATGTCCGTGATCACATCCGGGACTCCGAACAAGCTTCGGTACATCAAAACTCATAAACTCATAATATAATCATCATTGAAACTTTAAGCGTGCGGACCCTATGGGTTCGAGAACTATGTAGACATGACCGAGACACGTCTCCGGTCAATAACCAATAGCAGAACCTGGATGCTCATATTGGCTCCTACATATTCTATGAAGATCTTTATCGGTCAAACCGCATAACAACATACGTTGTTCCCTTTGTCATCGGTATGTTACTTGCCCGAGATTCGATCGTCGGTATCCCAATACCTAGTTCAATCTCGTTACCGGCAATCTCTTTACTCGTTCTGTAATGCATCATTCGGTAACTAACTCATGAGCTACATTGCTTGCAACACTTATAGTGATGTGCATTACTGAGAGGGCCCAGAGATACCTCTCCGACAATCGGAGTGACAAAACCTAATCTCAAAATACGCCAACTCAACATGTACCTTTGTAGACACCTGTAGAGCTCCTTTATAATCACCCAGTTACGTTGTGACGTTTGGTAGCTCACAAAGTGTTCCTACGGTAAACGGGAGTTGCATAATCTCATAGTTACAAGAACATGTATAAGTCATGAAGAAAGCAATAGCAACATACTAAACGATCAAGTGCTAAGCTAGCGGAATGGGTCAAGTCAATCACATCATTCTCCTAATGATGTGATCCTGTTAATCAAATGACAACTCATGTCTATGGTTAGGAAACATAACCATCTTTGATTAATGATCTAGTCAAGTAGAGGCATACTAGTGACATTATGTTTGTCTATGTATTCACACATGCATTATGTTTCCGGTTAATACAATTATAGCATGAATATTAAACATTTATCATGATATAAGGAAATAAATAATAACTTTATTATTGCCTCTAAGGCATATTTCCTTCAGTCTCCCACTTGCACTAGAGTCAATAATCTAGATTACACATTAATGATTCTAACACCCATGGAGCCTTGGTGTTGATCATGTTTTGCTCGTGGAAGAGGCTTAGTCAACGGGTCTGCAACATTCAGATCCGTATGTATCTTGCAAATCTATATGTCTTCCACCTGGACTTGGTCCTGGATGGAATTGAAGCGTCTCTTGATGTGCTTGGTCCTCTTGTGAAATCTGGATTCCTTTGCCAAGGCAATTGCACCAGTATTTTCACAGAAGATCTTCATTAGTCCCTATGCACTAGGTATGACACCTAGATCGGATATGAACTCCTTCATCCAGACTTCCTCATTTGCTGCTTCCGAAGCAGCTATGTACTCCGCTTCGCATGTAGATCCCGCCACGACGCTTTGTTTAGAACTGCACCAACTGACAGCTCCACCGTTCAATATAAACACGTATCCGATTTGCGATTTAGAATCGTTCGGATTAGTGTCAAAGCTTGCATCGACGTAACCATTTACGGCTAGCTCTTTGTCACCTCCATAAAGAAGAAACATATCCTTAGTCTTTTTCAGGTATTTCAGGATATTCTTGACCGCTGTCCAGTGATCCACTCCTGGATTACTTTGGTACCTCCCTGCTAAACTTATTGCTAAGCATACATCAGGTCTGGTACACAACATTGCATACATGATAGAGCCTATGGCTGACGCATAGGGAACATCATTCATTTTCTCTCTATCTTTTGCTGTGGTCGGGCATTGAGTCTGACTCAACTTCACACCTTGTAATACATGCAAGAACCCTTTCTTTACTTGATCCATTTTGAATTTTTTCAAAACTTTATCAAGGTATGTGCTTTGTGAAATTCCAATTAAGCGTCTTGATCTATCTCTATAGATCTTGATGCCTAATATGTAAGCAGCCTCACCGAGGTCTTTCATTGAAAAACTTTTGTTCAAGTATCCTTTTATGCTATCTAGAAATTCTATATCATTTCCAATTAACAATATGTCGTCTACATATAATATCAGAAATGCTATAGAGCTCCCACTCACTTTCTTGTAAATACAGGCTTCTCCAAAAGTCTGTATAAAACCATATGCTTTGATCACACTATCAAAGCGTTTATTCCAACTCTGAGAGGCTTGCACCAGTCCATAAATGGATCGCTGGAGCTTGCACACTTTGTTAGCACCTTTTGGATCGACAAAACCTTCTGGTTGCATCATATTCAACTCTTCTTCCAGAAATCCATTCAGGAATGCAGTTTTGACATCCATTTGCCATATTTCATAATCATAAAATGCGGCAATTGCTAACATGATTCGGACAGACTTAAGCATCGCTACGGGTGAGAAAGTCTCATCGTAGTCAACTCCTTGAACTTGTTGAAAACCTTTCACAACAAGTCAAGCTTTGTAGACAGTTACATTACCATCAGCGTCAGTCTTCTTCTTGAAGATTCATTTATTCTCGATGGCTTGCCGATCATCGGGCAAGTCAACCAAAGTCCATACTTTGTTCTCATACATGGATCCCATCTCAGATTTCACGGCCGCAAGCCATTTTGCGGAATCTGGGCTCATCATCGCTTCCTCATAGTTCGTAGGTTTGCCATGGTCAAGTAACATGACTTCTAGAATAGGATTACCTTACCACTCTGAAGCGGATCTTACTCTGGTTGACCTACGTGGTTCTGTAGTAACTTGATCTGAAGTTTCATGATCAATATCATTAGCTTCCTCACTGATTGGTGTAGTCGTCACAGGAACCGGTTTCTGTGATGAACTATTTTCCAATAAGGGAGCAGGTACAGTTACCTCATCAAGTTCTACTTTCCTCCCACTCACTTCTTTCGAGAGAAACTCCTTCTCTAGAAAGGATCTGAATTTAGCAACAAAGTTCTTGCCTTCAGATCTATGATAGAAGGTTTACCCAATAGTCTCTTTTGGGTATCCTATGAAGACACATTTCTCCGATTTGGGTTCGAGCTTATCTGGTTGAAGTTTCTTCACATAAGCATCGCAACCCCAAACTTTAAGAAACGACAACTTTAGTTTCTTGCCAAATCACAGTTCATAAGGCGTCGTCTCAACGGATTTTGATGGTGCCCTACTTAACGTGAATGCGACCGTCTCTAAAGCATAACCCCAAAACGATAGCGGGAAATCAGTAAGAGACAACATAGATCGCACCATATCTAGTAAAGTACGATTACGATGTTCGGACACACCATTACGTTGTGGTGTTCCGGGTGGCGTGAGTTGTGAAACTATTCCGCATTGTTTCAAATGTAAACCAAACTCGTAACTCAAATATTCTCCTCCACGATCAGATCGTAAAAACTTTATTTTCTTGTTATGATGATTTTCCACTTCACTGTGAAATTCTTTGAACTTTTCAAATGTTTCAAACTTGTGTTTCATTAAGTAGATATACCCATATCTTCTCAAATCATCTGTGAAGGTGAGAAAATAACGATACCCGCCGCGAGCCTCAATATTCATTGGACCACACACATCAGTATGTATGATTTCCAACAAATCAGTTGCTCGCTCCATAGTTCCAAAGAATGGCGTTTTAGTCATCTTGCCCATGAGGCACGGTTCGCAAGTACCAAGTGATTCATAATCAAGTGATTCCAGAAGTCCATCAGTATGGAGTTTCTTCATGCGTTTTACACCAATATGACCTAAATGGTAGTGACACAAATAAGTTGCACTATCATTATTAACTCTGCATCTTTTGGCTTCAACATTATGAATATGTGTATCACTACTATCGAGATTTAATAAAAATAGACCACTCTTCAAGGGTGCATGACCATAAAAGATATTAATCATATAAATAGAACAACCATTATTCTCTTATTTAAATTAATAACCGTCTCGCATCAAAAAAGATCCAGATATAATGTTCATGCTCAATGCTGGCACCAAATAACAATTATTCAGGTCTAAAACTAATCCCAAAGGTAGATGTATAGGTAGCGTGCCGACCGTGATCACATCAACTTTCGAACCATTTCCCACGCACATCGTTACCTCGTCCTTAGCCAATCTTCGCTTAATCCGTTGTCCCTATTTCGAGTTGCGAATATTAGCAACAGAACCAGTATCAAATACCCAGGTGCTACTGCGAGCATTAGTAAGGTACACATCAATAACATGTATATTACATATACCTTTGTTCACCTTGCCATCCTTCTTATCCGCCAAATACTTGGGGCAGTTCTGGTTCGAGTGACCAGTCTGCTTGCAGTAGAAGCACTCAATTTCAGGCTTAGGTCTAGATTTGGGTTTCTTCTCTTGAGCAGCAACTTGTCTGCCGTTCTTCTTGAAGTTCCCCTTCTTCTTCCCTTTACCCTTTTTCTTGAAACTGGTGGTCTTATTGACCATCAACACTTGATGCTCCTTCTTGATTTCTACCTCCGCAACCTTTAGCATTGCGAAGAGCTCGGGAATAGTCTTGTCCATCCCTTGCATATTATAGTTCATCACGAAGCTCTTGTAGCTTGGTGGCAGTGATTGAAGAATTCTGTCAATGACACTATCATCAGGAAGATTAACTCCCAGTTGAATCAAGTGATTATTATACCTAGACATTTTGAGTATATGTTCACTGACAGAACTATTCTCTTCCATCTTGCAGCTATAGAACTTATTGGAGACTTCATATCTCTCAATCTGGGCATTTGCTTGAAATATTAACTTCAACTCCGGGAACATATCATATGCTCCATGACGTTCAAAACGTCGTTGAAGTCCCGGTTCTAAGTCGTAAAGCATGGCACACTCAACTATCGAGTAGTCATCAGCTTTGCTCTGCCAGACGTTCTTAACGTCGTCAGTTGCATCTGCAGCAGGCCTGGAAACCAGCGGTGCTTCCAGGACGTAATTCTTCTATGCAGCAATGAGGATAATCCTCAAGTTACGGACCCAGTCCGTGTAATTGCTACCATCATCTTTCAACTTAGCTTTCTCAAGGAACACATTAAAATTCAACAGAACAACAACACGAGCCATCTATCTAAAACAAACATAGACAAGAAAAATACTACCGGGTACTAAGTTCATGATAAATTTAAGTTTAATTATCATATTACTAAAGAATTCCCACTTAGACAGACATCCCTCTAATCATCTAAGTGATCATGTGATCCAAATCAACTAAACCATGTCCGATCATCACGTGAGATGGATTAGTTTTCAATGGTGAACATCACTATGTTGATCATATCTACTATATGATTCACGCTCGACCTTTCGGTCTCAGTGTTCCGAGGCCATATCTGTATATGCTAGGCTTGTCAAGTTTAACCTGAGTATTCTGTATGTGCAACTGTTTTGCACCCATTGTATTTGAACGTAGATCCTATCACACCCGATCATCACGTGGTGTCTCAGCACGAAGAACTTTCGCAACGCTGCATACTCAGGGAGAACACTTATACATTGAAATTTAGTGAGCGATCATCTTATAATGCTACCGTCAATCAAAGCAAAATAAGATGCATAAAGGATAAACATCACATGCAATCAATATAAGTGATATGATATGGCCATCATCATCTTGTGCTTGTGATCTCCATCTCCGAAGCACCGTTATGATCACCATCGTCACCGGCGTGACACCTTGATCTTCATCATAGCATCGTTGTCGTTTCGCTACCTATTGCTTCTACGACTATCGCTACCGCTTAGTGATAAAGTAAAGCAATTACAGGGCGATTGCATTGCATACAATAAAGCGACAACCATATGGCTCCTGCCAGTTGCCAATAACTCGGTTACAAAACATGATCATCTCATACAATAAAATATAGCATCATGTCTTGACCATATCACATCACAACATGCCCTGCAAAAAGAAGTTAGACGTCCTCTACTTTGTTGTTGCAAGTTTTACGTGGCTGCTACGGGCAGAGCAAGAATCGTTCTTACCTACGCATGAAAACCACAACGATAGTTCGTCAAGTTAGTGCTGTTTTAACCTTCTCAAGGACCGGGCGTAGCCGTACTCGGTTCAATTAAAGTTGGAGAAACAGACACCCGCCAGCCACCTATGTGCAAAGCACGTCGGTAGAACCAATCTCGCGTAAGCGTACGCGTAAGGTCGGTCCAGACCGCTTCATCCAACAATACCGCCAAACCAAAGTATGACATGCTGGTAGCAGTATGACTTGAATCGCCCATGACTCACTTGTGTTCTACTCGTGCATATAACATCTATGCATGAAACCAGGCTCTGATGCCACTGTTGGGGAACGTAGTAATTTCAAAAAAATTCCTACGCACACGCAAGATCATGGTCATGCATAGCAATGAGAGGGGAGAGTGTTGTCCATGTACCCTCGTAGACCGAAAGCGGAAGCGTTAGAACAATGCGATTGATGTAGTCGTACGTCTTCACGGCCCGACGGATCAAGCACCGAAAGCACGACACCTCCGAGTTCTAGCACACGTCTAGCTGAATGACGTCCCTTGAACTCCGATCCAGCCGAGTGTTGAGGGAGAGTTCCGTCAGCACGACGGCATGGTGACGACGATGATGTTCTACCGTCGCAGGGCTTTGCCTAAGCACCGCTACAATATTATCGAGGAGGACTATGGTGGAGGGGGGCACCGCACACGGCTAAGAGATCAATGATCTGTTGTTGTTGTGTCTAGAGGTGCCCTCCTGCCCCCGTATATAACAGAGAAAGGGGGGAGGGGGCGGCCGGCCAGGAGGAGGCACGCCAGGAGGAGTCCTACTCCCACCGGGAGTAGGACTCCCTCCCTTCCTTGTTGGATTAAGAGAAGGGGGAAAGAGGAGGGAGAGAGAGGAAGGAAAGGGGGATGCCGCCCCCCTCTCCTTGTCCTATTTGTAATAGGGGGAGGGGCGCGCGGCCCTGCCCTGGCCTCCTCTCCTCTTCTCCACTAAGGCCCACTATGTCCCATTAAGCTCCCGGGGAGTTCCGGTAACCCCTCGGTACTCCGGTAAAATCCCGATTTCTCCCGGAACACTTCCGATATCCAAATATAGGCTTCCAATATATCAATCTTCATGTCTCGACCATTTCGAGACTCCTCATCATGTCCGTGATCACATCCAGGACTCTGAACAACCTTCGGTACATCAAAACTCATAAACTCATAATATAATCGTCATTGAAACTTTAAGCGTGCGGACCCTGCGGGTTCGAGAACTATGTAGACATGACCGAGACAGGTCTCCGGTCAATAACCAATAGCGGAACCTGGATGCTCATATTGGCTCCTACATATTCTACGAAGATCTTTATCGGTCAAACCGCATAACAACATACGTTGTTCCCCTTGTCATCGGTATGTTACTTGCCCGAGAGTCGATCGTCGGTATTCCAATACCTAGTTCGATCTCGTTACCGGCAAGTCTCTTTACTCGTTATGTAATGCATCATTCTGTAACTAACTGATTAGCTACATTGCTTTCAAGGCTTATAGTGATGTGCATTACCGAGAGGGCCCGAAGATACCTCTCCGACAATCGGAGTGACAAAACCTAATCTCGAAATACGCCAACTCAACATGTACCTTTGGAGACACCTGTAGAGCTCCTTTATAATCACCCAATTACGTTGTGACGTTTGGTAGCACACAAAGTGTTACTCCGGTAAACGGGAGTTGCATAATCTCATAGTTGTAGGAACATGTATAAGTCATGAAGAAAGTAATAGCAACATACTAAACGATCAAGTGCTAAGCTAATGGAATGGGTCAAGTCAATCACATCATTCTCCTAATGATGTGATCCCGTTAATCAAATGACAACTCATGTCTATGGTTAGGAAACATAACCATCTTTGATTAATGAGCTAGTCAAGTAGAGGCATACTAGTGACATTATGTTTGTCTATGTATTCACACATGCATTATGTTTCCGGTTAATACAATTCTAGCATGAATAACAAACATTTATCATGATATAAGGAAATAAATAATAACTTTATTATTGCCTCTAGGGCATATTTCCTTCATCTTATTGGTAGGGCCAAGCAGCATGGTCAGGTGGAGGGGTTAGTCCCTCATCTGGTTGATGGAGGAGTATCCATCTTTCAGTACGCTGACGACACTATCTTATTCATGGAACATGACATTGCTAAGGCACGCAATATGAAACTCAATGTATTTTCGAACAACTATCAGGTTTAAAGATAAACTTCCACAAGAGAGAGTTGTTCTGCTTTGGGAAGGCCAAAGACGAGCAAGACACGTATAGACAATTGTTCGTGTGTGAATTAGGTTCGTTACCATTTAGTTATTTGGGCATACCGATTCATCACCGTAAGTTATCCAACAAAGAATGGAAGTGTATCGAAGATCAAATTGAAAAAAAGCTTAGCTACTGGAAGGGCAAGCTTATGTCTTATGGAGGTCAGCTAGTACTAATTAACTCGGTACTGACTAGTATGCCGATGTTGTTGGGGAACACAGTAATTTCAAAAAAATTCCTACGATCACGCAAGATCTATCTAGGAGAGGCATAGCAACGCGAGGGGAGAGTGTGTCCATGTACCCTCATAGACCAAAAGCGGAAGCGTTCTGACAACGCGGTTGATGTAGTCATACGTCTTCACGATCCGACCGATCGTAGCACCGAAAGTACGATACCTCCATGATCTGCACACGTTCAGCTCGGTGACGTCCCACGACCTCCAGATCCAGCTGAGGTCGAGGGAGAGTTTCGTCAGCATGATGGCATGGTGACGGTGATGATGAAGTTACCGGCGCATGGCTTCGCCTAAGCACTTCGATGGTATGACCGAGGTGTGTAACTGTTGAGGGGGGGTACCGCACATGGCTAAAACAATTGTAATCTTGTGTGTCTATGGGGTGCCCCCTCCCTCGTATATAAAGGAGGGGAGGAGGAGTCCGGCGACCAACAAGGGGCGCGCCAAGGGGGAGGACTCCTACTCCCAGTAGGAGTAGGTCTCCCCCTTTCCTAGTCCAAGAAGGAGAAGAGGGAAAGAGGAGAGAAGAGAAGGAAGGAGAGGGGGGCGCCCCCCTTCCCTTGTCCAATTCGGACTGGGCAAGGGGGGGGGCACCTCTTGCCGGCCCTCTCTCTTCTCCACTAAGGCCCACTAAGGCCCATTAATCCCCCGAGGGTTCCGGTAAACCTCCGGTACTCCGGTTTTATCCGAAACATCTCCGGAACATTTCTGGTGTCCAAATATAGCCATCCAATACATCAATCTTTATGTCTCGACCATTTCGAGACTCCTCATCATGTCCGTGATCACATCCGGGACTCCGAACAATCTTCGGTACATCATATCACATAAACTCATAATACCAATCATCATCGAACGTTAAGTGTGCGGACCCTACTAGTTCGAGAACTATGTAGACATGACCGAGACACGTCTCCGGTCAATAACCAATAGCGGAACCTGGATGCTCATATTGGTTTCTACATATTCTATGAAGATCTTTATCGGTCAAACCGCATAACAACATACGTTGTTCCCTTTGTCATCGGTATGTTACTTGCCCGAGATTCGATCGTCCGTATCTCAATACCTAGTTCAATCTCGTTACCGGCAAGTCTCTTTACTCGTTTCGTAATACTTCACCCCGTAAATAACTCATTAGTCACAATGCTTGCAAGGCTCATAGTGATGAGTATTACCGAGAGGGCCCAGAGTTACCTCTCCGAAACACGGAGTGACAAATCCTAATCTTGATCTATGCCAACCCAACAAACACCTTCGGAGACACCTGTAGAGCACCTTTATAGTCACCCATTTACGTTGTGACGTTTGGTAGATCACAAGGTGTTCCTCCGGTATTCGGGAGTTGCATAATCTCATAGTGTGAGGAACATGTATAAGTCATGAAGAAAGCAGTAACAATGAAACTGTAACGATCATAATGCTAAGCTAACGGATGGGTCATGACCATCACATCATTCTCCTAATGATGTGATCCCGTTCATCAAATGACAACACATGTCTATGGTTAGGAAACTTAACCATCTTTGATTAACGAGCTAGTCAAATAGAGGCATACTAGGGACACTATGTTTTGTCTATGTATTCACACATGTACTAAGTTTCGAGTTAATACAATTCTAGCATGAATAATAAACATTTATCATGAAATAAGGAAATAAATAATAACTTTATTATTGCCTCTAGGGCATATTTCCTTCAGTCTCCCACTTGCACTAGAGTCAATAATCTAGTTCACATCGCTATGTGATTTAACACCAATAGTTCACATCTGTATGTGATTAGCACCCATAGTTCACATCTCCATGTGACCAACACCCAAAGGGTTTACTAGAGTCAATAATCTAGTTCACATCGCTATGTGATTAACACTTAAAGAGTACTAAGGTGTGATCATATTTTGCTCATGAGAGAAGTTTAGTCAACGGGTCTGTCATATTCAGAGCCGTTTGTATTTTGCAAATACTCTATGTCTACAATGCTCTGCATGGAGCTACTCTAGCTAGTTGCTCCCACTTTCAATATGTATCCAGATTGAGACTCAGAGTCATCTGGATCCGTAAAAAAGCTTGCATCACGTAATTCTTTATGACAAACTCTTTATCACTTCCATAATCGAGAAATATTTCCTTAGTCCTTGCTAAGGATAATTTCTGACCGCTGTCCAGTGATCTACTTCTAGATCATTATTGTACCCCCTTGCCAAACTCATGACAAGGTACACAATAGGTCTGGTACACAACATAGCATACTTTATAGAACCCATGACTGAAGCATAGGGAATGACTTTCATTCTCTTTCTATCTTCTGCCGTGGTCGGGCTTTGGGCCTTACTCAATTTTACACCTTGTAACACAGACAAGAACTCCTTCTTTGACTGATGCATTTTGAACTCTTTCAAAAACTTGTCAAGGTATATACCCATTGAAAATTTTATCAAGCGTCTTGATCTATCTTTATAAATCTTGATGCCCAATATGTAAGCAGCTTTCACCAAGGTCTTTCTTTGAAAAACTCTTATTCAAGTATCCTTTTATGCTATCCAGAAATTCTATATCATTTCCAATCAACAATATGTCATCCACATATAATATTAGAAATGCTACAGAGCTCCCACTCACTTTCTTGTAAATAGAGGCTTCTCCAAAAGTCTGTATAGAACCATATGCTTTGATCACACTATCAAAGCGTTTATTCCAACTCCGAGAGGCTTGCACCAGTCCATAAATGGATCGCTGGAGCTTGCACACTTTGTTAGCACCCTTTGGATCGACAAAACCTTCCTCTTGCGTCATATACAACTCTTCTACCAGAAATCCATTCAGGAATGCAGTTTTGACATCCATTTGCAAAATTTCATAATCATAAAATGCAGCAATTGCTAACATGATACGGACAGACTTAATCATCACTACGGGCGAGAAAGTCTCATTGTAGTCAACTCATTGTACTTGTCGAAAACCTTTCACAACAAGTCGAGCTTCGTAGATAGTAACACTACTATCAGCGTCCATCTTCCTCTAGAAGATCCAATTATTTAATATGGCTTGCCGATCATCGGGCAAGTCCACCAAAGTTCACACTTTGTTCTTATACATGGATCCCATCTCAGATTTCATGGCCTCAAGCCATTTCACGGAATCTAGGCTCATCATCGCTTCCTCATAGTTCGTAGGTTCATCATGGTCTAGTAACATGACTTCTAAAATAGGATTACTGTACCACCTTGGTGCTGATCTTACTCTAGAAGACCTACGAGGTTTGGTAGTAACTTAATCTGAAGTTTCATGATCATCATCATTAGCTTCCTCACTTATTGGCGTAGGAATCACTCAAACTGATTTCTGTGATGAACTACTTTCCAATAAGGGAGAAGGTACAATTACCTCATCAAGTTCTACTTTCCTCCCCTTCACTTCTTTCGAGAGAAACTCCTTCTCTAGAAAGGATCCATTCTTAGCAACAAAGATTTTGCCTTTGGATCTGTGATAGAAGGTGTACCCAATAGTTTCCTTTGGGTATCCTATGAAGACGCACTTCTCCGATTTGGGTTCGAGCTTATCAGATTGAAGCTTTTTTACATAAGCATTGCAGCCCCAAATTTTAAGAAACGACAGCTTTGGTTTCTTGCCAAACCACAGTTCATAAGGCGTCGTCTCAAAGGATTTTGGCGGTGCCCTTTTTAAAGTGAATGCAGCTGTCTCTAATGCATAACCCCAAAATGATAGTGGTAAACCAGTAAGAGACATCATAGATCGCACCATATCCAATAAAGTGCGGTTACGACGTTCGGACACACCATTACGCTGTGGTGTTCTAGGTGGCGTGAGCTATGAAACTATTCCACATTGTTTTAAATGAAGGCCAAACTCGTAACCCAAATATTCTCCTCCACGATCAGATTGTAGAAACTTTATTTTCTTGTTACGATGATTCTCCACTTCACTCTGAAATTCTTTAAACTTTTCAAATGTTTCAGACTTGTGTTTCATTAAGTAGATATACCCATATCTGCTCAAATCATCTGTGAAGGTAAGAAAATAACGATACCTGCCACAAGCCTCAACACTCATTGGACCGCATACATCAGTATGTATTATTTTCAATAAGTCAGTAGCTCGTTCCATTGTTCTAGAGAACAGAGCTTTAGTCATCATGCCCATAAGGCACGGTTCGCAAGCATCAAATGATTCATAATCAAGTGATTCCAAAAGTCCATCTTTATGGAGTTTCTTCATGTGCTTTACATCGATATGACCCAAACGGCAGTGCCACAAATATGTTGCACTATCATTATCAACTTTGCATCTTTTTGCATGAATATTATGAATATGTGTATTACCACGATCGAGATTCAATAAACCATCAACATTGGGTGTAAGACCATAGAAGGTTTTATTCATGTAAACAGAATAACAATTATTCTCTGTCTTAAATGAATAACCGTATTGCAATTAACATGATCTAATCATATTCATGCTCAACGCAAACACCAAATAACATTTATTTAGGTTCAACACTAATCCCGAAAGTATAGGGAGTCCTCGATGATGATAAATTCAATCTTGGAACCACTTCCAACACACATCGTCACTTCATCCTCAACTAGTCCCTATTTATTTTGCAACTCCTGTTTGTGACACCCCAAAAATTTAACCATGTTTTGAATTATTAAAATTTTGCCAGGAGTTTAAAATTTTGCTTTCTGGATTTTCTTTTGGTTTCAGAACCCCTGTTTCTTTACTATTGTGGAGTTTTTACCTCAAGTGGAAACTTTCCAAAAAATATTATTGGATTTCCATACTTTCTCAATAAAACAATTCTTAATCAGTGGGTTTATTTGCATAATTGTTTTTCCTGAGCTTTATTCTTTCAAAGTGATTTTCAGAGCCTGTTTTACACTGCAACCATTTGATAAATGCATCTAAAATTTTCATCAAAATTTGGGGATGACATATGATGTCCCTAAATCACTTTTATGCAAAAACATCTTTTGTTCATTGGAGATTTTGAGCTCTACACCAAGTTTTCAAATCTGGTCTAGTGGGCAATTTTGCACTACAACCTATTTATATATCTCTTTAAAACTTCCACCAAAATTAGGGGAGGTCAGTAGGATTATATTATCCACCTTTATGCAAAAACCCAGTTATGTCCTTTGAAAATTTTGAGTGAATCAACCTCATTTTTATTCTGGTCCAACTTGAGGATTTGTACTGCAACCATATTTTTAATTGCTCCTTTACCATGGTTCTTTTTCCTACTTGTAGTCCTTCCTACAAAATCCTTAAGTCCAAGAGCATGAACCCATTGGGATATTTTTGGTCCAGGAAATAATAGCCTTTAGTTCCTGGCCAGAACTGATTTTCTCAAATAATTGCACTAACAAGTTTCTTTGTTTGGCAAACTAACCTGACCCCCACCACCTACACCTAAAGAGACCCCAATCTGGAGATTTTGACCACTCCAAGAACTGCCTAGATGCCTCTAGCATTATGTCAAACACCTTGAGTGCATAAGCAGATTTGGCATGAGTTTTGGTTTGCATTGTGAACTTGATCCTCTGATCAAGATAGCTTGTCCACTAAGCCTCTAGAATACCCTAGCCTAATCCTGTTAGACCCCAGCTCCACCCTAGCCCCCTAGCATGCACTGGCATTACGCCGAGCACCTAACGTGCATGCTCTGGGCACGCCCAGAGCGCACGTCTTGCACGCGCGTGCACCGAGCCGCCGCGTCGCGCCCCTGGCCCTTGCTCACCTGCAGAGCCGCGCCCCGCCCTCGATCACTTGCCAGAATGCTCCAAGTCGCCCTGGTGCCCTACAGCGCCGCCGTCAGAGCCCCTTGGCGGCACGCCGACGTCCGCAGCGCGCCTCTGCCACGGTCGGCGCCGCCCGAGCCACAGCCGCGTGCCAGCTGCCCCCTGGAGCAGTCCAAGCTTATCTTCACGCTCATCTGCAAGCGTTCGTCAGCGCCACATCACCCCGCAACAACAGAGAGGTGGTTCACCGCCGTTCTTATCTCCGGCCGCCTCGGGACCGACCTAACCGCGCTATAAAAGGGGCCCCCGAGCATGTTCGAACCTCAGGCAGCCTCGCACCACCCCTTTGGCGCGCCCCACGTCCAGCAATCAACGGCGGGAGGCCTTCTTCCTCGCCTCCGACCGATTCGGCCGCCGCCATGCTCTGGTTCAATTTGTCGCAAGTAGAGCTTCCCCCACCCTTCCGGCACCACCAACCAACTCCTCTTCGTCTTGGGGAACCGCCCAGACCCCCAGCTATGGCGGAGAACCACCGTGGCTAGAACCCCCAAGTCGACCCGAAGCTACCGCCGCCGAGGAGCTCATCGCCGGCGACTCCCTCCGCCCCCACCTGCCCAGCGACCACCGGGAGGACCGCCCTGGACTCGCGGATCCATCCCCACCCTCGGTTTATCGAACAGTGCCACCGTTCGCCGGCGAGTGTCGTCAGAGTCCCACCTCCGCTCGGGGCAAAGGAAGAGGAGGGAAGGACGACTAGTCAAACCTCACCAGTGGGCCCCGCGGACCCACTGTCAGTGACCACAAGCCAGTCCACGCTGGATAAGTGGATACGTAACACCAAAATACGCCTTCGACGTGGTCAGTGTTCGAAACGTTTTTCCTTTTTCCTGTTTTATTTTAAAAACAGATTTTTGTCCAAAACTTTGACTGTCTATAACTTTTTAAATATAACTCCAAATGAATTGATTCTTTTTCCTACCTCTCTCAAACATTGTCTAGTTTATTGTCAGATTTATTTGAAAAAATTTTAGACAACTTATTTTAAATAGGATTTTTGGAGAGAGGAGAAAGCTTTCAAAAGTTTTGGAGTGCACCATGCCTCCCCACAACTTGAAGGCAAGCATTCTGAACCCTGGCATAATATTGTCGTGTGTTGTTTGATACGGTGACAACACCTCTCGTCTCGGAGTTTTTGTTACATTTTTGTGATGATATGTTCAAACTCACGAGTGCATATTGATGATTCATGCTGTTGGAGTTTGATATATTGGGATAGTACTCACCATCACATGCCTCTCTTGCATACCAGCAGGAACCCGGGAAACCCCCTATCTTGGGTAGGCATGAGCTTGTCTCCGGTCGTTGAGACGATTGTGTCCGGTACGGCATAGTGAGACATGATGAGTGGTGGTTATGTCTATTGGTTGAAAACATATTTGTTGTGCTAACCATGCAGGGCATACCTAAACCTCCTGAGTCGACCATAGATCGAGTCTTGTTCCGGTAACCCCCACACTTGTTTTGTACTACCACTTGTCCCTGCCATAGTGTAACGCCCCGGATTCGATGCGCCAGGTGTCCGCCAGTTATTCGTCGTTGTTGCCATGTCATTTGCTTGCGTGTTGCACTTTGCCATGTCATCATATGCATTTCATATCATGTCATCATGTGCATTTCATTTTGCGTACATGTTCGTCTCATGCATCCGAGCATTTTCCCCGTTGTCCGTTTCGCAATCCGGCACTCCTATGTCATCCGGCGTCCCCTTCTACTCTCCTGTTGTGAGCGGGTGTTAAACTTTCTTGGAATGGACCGAGGTTTGCCAAGCGGCCTTGGTATAGCACCGGTAGACCGCCTGTCAAGTGTCGTGCCATTTGGAGGTCGTTTGATACTCCAACAGTTAACCGGGTAACCGTAAAGCCCCCTTTGTGTTGCAGCCCAACACCCCCATCGAAGTGGCCCAAAACCCAGCAAACTCCCCTCCATGCTCTTGGTCGTTCGATCACGACTGTGTGGGCGAAAACCGCTCCTCATTTGGACTCACCTAGCTCCCTCTACCTATAAATTAGTCCCTCTCCCCCGAAATCCAGGTCCAAACCCTAGCCTTCCCCTACCTCGCGCCACCGGACAAAACCCCCGCAGCCGGACACGTTCGTCGCTGCCCGCGCCAATCAGATCGCGACACCTGTCCCTGCGCTGCCGTCCCGCCGCCGCGGCCTGCGCGGCCCACGGCCGGCCCGCCCGCGCCCGTGCCGGGCCTAAGCCGCGCCCCGCGCGCCGCCCTGCCCGTCCTTCCGCGTCGCCGCCGCCAGTCGCCGTGCCCGCGCCGCCGCCGACTGCCTCCCTCCGTCCCGCCGCCGGCGTGCACCGCGCCGCCCCGCGCGCTGCTCCACCGGATCAGCCCCGCCTCGCCGCGGCGCCCTCCGCCGCCAAGCCCCGTCGCCGACCTCGCCCGTCCCCTCGCCGGAACGCCCGCGTCCGCCTCGGCCTCCTCGCCGGCCGGCGTCACCGTGCCTCGCCCGAGCCCGGCCGCCCCTCGTCTTGCCTCTCCATCGCCACCCTGACGTCGCCACGGGCCGGATCCGGCGTGGTCCGGCCGGATCCAACTCCGGCGCCTCCTTCCCCGCGTTCTCCGGCGAGATCCCGTGATCTCCGGCGAACTCCAGATCTGATCCACGAAGGTTGACTTTCCCCCTCCAAAATTCCACCAAGTCCCGAAGTTTTTGCATAATCATGCCATGTTCATCGCGTCGTAACTCTCTTCACGCTTCTCCATTTCGTGCGTGTAATATGTCAAATTGTTCGCCTCGACGAGTACTTCATTTAATTCCATTGCATCATTTTCATTTGAGTTCATCTTGATGCCCGAAATGCTGTTGGAAGAGTGCATGTTGATGTTAATCTGCTGAAACTGTTATAACTTGCTCATTTGTCATTTTTGCCATGGTTGATGTGTGCATCCTATGAACATGAGCTCTACATGTGTTTTGATCTATGCTATGTCATATTTCCAGTGGTTCCATCCACGTATCTTTGTGAGTTGTGTGCTGAGTGCTTCAAGCTTGTTAAGTAGGGTACTTGCTGTTGCTGTTTTCCTGACAGATTCTATTATATTTTGTTGCTATGTAAACATGCTTCTACAAGTCATTTCGTGCAATATTCTGGAGATGTTCACTAAGGATGTTTTGTTATACATGTCTTTCTCTATCCATTCATGACCCTGGTTGCATTTATAGCTTGCTGTAGCTTGTTTTTATCTTGCTCCAAAGTTGCTAAATAATGTTGCTGTCAACCTGTTAACATTAAGTTCAGTTTTGGCCATGTGCTTTTCTAGTGATCCATGTATCCTATGAACTTGTTCTTGCCATGCTTAGCTTAATAAACATGTTTTCTTACTGTTGGTTGCCGTTGCCATGCCATGTATTGCTCTGTGGTGAGTGGTTCAAGCTCACCAACATGCCTACTTATTGTTGTTCCTGTCATGTATGAATCCGTCATATAACTTGCCATGTTTACATGGGTGCCACCATATTTTCTATGCCTTTTTGGCTCATGTTCACTAAGGGTCTTTTGTTCTATGCATTTAGTAGTATCATGCCATGCCTTTGTTTGCCATGATAAGTTCCTGTAGCATGTTGTTTGCTTGCTCTAAACATTGCAACCTGATGTTATTTTTGCTATGTCTGAAACTGTTATTATTTGCAATCTTCCCATGTCCTTTTGAGCATGTTCTGGTCTTTTCTGGAGATAGCTCAGTGTTCAAGTTTTGTTGTGCTTTACCTGTACTTCATGCCCATGCCTTTTGTTATTATGTTTGGGTGCTGTAGCATATTGTTTTGATGCTTGCAAGATGCCTAGTTGCTGTTTCGGACAGATTGTTGTTATGACTTGTATAGAGTGTATGTGTTGCACCGTTGCTCCGTTTTGAGTGTGCTCTATATGAAACTTGCTTGATTTTGCATGTAGTTTCATATTATCATGTTGCATCCTTGTTTTGAGGTGTTTGCTTGATGTTTGTATGCATTTTGCATCAATGCCATGCTTAACTTGTTTTGCTCATATCTTCTAGGCCGTAGCTCCGAATTAAATGAACTTTATATGTAACTTGACTAGAATCTCGTGTAGATCATCTTGGTGCATCTTAACTTGCTGTTTAACAACTTGAACATAAGGTTTATTCAGTTCTGGATCCATTTCGAAATTTGCATATGAGGACATACCGGAATTGTTATATGTTGTTTCCGGCCTCATTTAAACTTGCCTTGATGTGTTGTTCTTGTTTGCATCATCTCTTGCCATGAGTAGCCTCATCTAGCTTTGTCATGCATCATGCTTGTTGTGCATCATGTCTTGACTATGTGTGGTGTGTTTACTATGTTGTGTGCTTCTTCTCGATAGTTGCCGTTTCGTTGCGATCGTGAGGATTCGTTCGTCTACGCTTGGTTCGTCTTCGTGGCTTCATCTTCTTCATGGACTCGTTCTTCTTCCTTGCGGGATTTCAGGCAAGATGACCGCTACCCTGGATCTCACTACTATCATTGCTATGCTAGTTGCTTCGCTCTATCGCTTTGCTGCGCTACCTATCATTTTGCTCTTCAAGCCTCCCATATTGCCATGAACCTCTAACCTTTGACACCCTTCCTAGCAAACCGTTGTTTGGCTATGTTACCGCTTTTGCTCAGCCCCTCTTATAGCGTTGTTAGTTGCAGGTGAAGTTGAAGATTGCTCCATGGTGGACATGATTTTGTTGGGATATCACAATATCTCTTATATTATTAATGCATCTATACACTTGGTAAAGGGTGCAAGGCTCGTCCTTATGCCTGGTGTTTTGTTCCACTCTTGCCGCCCTAGTTTCCGTCATACCGGTGTTATGTTCCCGGATTTTGCATTCCTAACGCGGTAGGGTGATTTATGGGACCCCCCTGACAGTTCGCTTTGAATAAAACTTGTCCAGCAAGGCCCAACCTTGGTTTTACCATTTGCCTCACCACCACGTACTTTTCCCTTGGGAGTAATTAAGGGTCATCTTTATTATAGCCCCCCCGGGCCAGTGCTTGTCTAAGTGTTGGTCCGAACTGAGCAGCCTGCGGGGCCACCTCGGGGAAACTCGAAGTCTGGTTTTACTCGTAGCTTGACTTATCCGATGTTGCCCTGAGAACGAGATATGTGCAGCTCCTATCGGGATGTCGGCGCATCGGGCGGCTTTGCTGGTCTTGTTTTACCATTGTCGAAATGTCTTGTAAACCGGGATTCCGAGACTGATCGGGTCTTCCTGGGAGAAGGAATATCCTTCGTTGATCATGAGAGCTTATCATGGGCTAAGTTGGGACCCCCCCGCAGGGTATAAACTTTTGAGAGCCATGCCCGCGGTTATGTGGCAGATGGGAATTTGTTAATGTCCGGTTGTAGATAACTTGACACCAGATCCGAAGTAAAATGCATCAACCGTGTGTGTAGCCGTGATGGTCTCTTCTCGGCGGAGTCCGGGAAGTGAACACGGTCTTTGGGTTATGTTTGACGTAAGTAGGAGTTCAAGATCACCTCTTGATCATTGCTAGCTTCACGACCGTTCCTTTGCTTCTCTTCTCGCTCTCATTGGCGTATGTTAGCCACCATATATGCTTAGTCGCTACTGCAACCTCACCACTTTACCCTTTCCTTTCCCATTATGCTTTGCTAGTCTTCATACCCATGGTAATGGGATTGCTGAGTCCTCGTGGCTCACAGGTTACTACAACAACAGTTGCAGGTAGAGGTTATGCAATGATCTTGACGCGAGAGCGATGTTGCTTGTTTTGGAGTTTCTTCTTCTGCTTCTTCGATCAGGGGATAGGTTCCAGGTCGGCAGCCTGGGCTAGCAGGGTGGATATTGTTTGAGTTTCTGTTTATGATTCATCCGTAGTCGGATGTTGTTCTTGTATGTTGTATTGTTGTATTCATGTGACATTGTATGTATTGGATGTATCCCCACTATTATGTAATGTTGATGTAATGATATCCACCTTGCAAAAGCGTTCCAATATGCGGGTCTATCCTTGGTGGGACCTTCGAGTTCCTTTTGGATAGGGTCGCATATTGGGCGTGACAAGTTGGTATCAGAGCCTCGACCGACCCTAGGAGCCCCCTTGATTGATCGTGTAGTTTGGCCGATGTCGAGTCTAGAAGAAAACTGTTTTCGGAGTCTAGTTATATCGGAGGGTAGGAATTCTTTTTACTCCTCAGCCCCTTCGTTGCTCTGGTGAGGAATCTTGATGTAGGTGTTTTGAATTACTCCTCTTCCCATTCAAATTTTTCTTTAGGTTCACGCAGTTGGTTTTCCGATCGTTGGTTCTCATCTCTTTTCATCCGGTGCATTTCTCGTCAAGTTGACTCGAACCTCTTTGTCTTTCGCGAGATCAATCCTCGGTTGTTTTCTTTTCCCACCCGTCCACCCCTCTTCTTCTCGGAACCGGAGTTCGTAATCGATTATCCATCCTACTCGTGCGAAATCTTTGTTTTCTTTCCTCAATGATTTCAACTGGTGTTTTCTCTTCAAGTTATTCGTCGGTTTCCCCTTCCAAGTTTCCTTTGTTTTCCCGCCTTCCCACCTTTTTCTTCCCGGAGTTTGAGTCTCTTTCGACCATCAATTCCATTCGTGTGGAGTATCTTCATTCTTCCCTCAATTATTTCAACCGGTGAATTCTCGTTTTGTTCGACATTCTTCATCTCTTTTTCTTTTCCGGTGGATTCAATTCAAGTTTTTCGTTGTCGATCGTATTCTTTCCCTCAGCTCAAATATTTCCCTTTGCTCATTCGCCTCTTGCCAGTTTATCCTTCTGGAGTGTTCAAGATATCTCAGGAGATTTGTCTGTGTTTGAATTAATTCGAGGTTGTCACCTCATTCAAATATTTCAATTGTTCTGGTGCATCATCTATCTGTTCAACAATCCCTTTCCAACGGTGTTTTCTTTTAGTGGGCCCTAACCCATAGGTCTTTTCCCAGGATCTTACCTGACTCTTCTAATTATTCCGGAGTCATTCCCGAATTCTTTTCAAGTGTGACGTAAGTATAGATTTCATCAGTCAGATCTTTTCCAAGATTAATTTCAAATTCTTTTCATTGTTGGCTCAACCTTTTCGGTTTTTCATTCTACTGGAGTACCTCAGTAATTTTGGTGGTTTTCCGTCGTCATTTGAAGACCGAGAAGAGTTTTTCCTCTAATTTTTGTGTGTTATCTCGAAGATTCGTGGTTCTAGCTTCAAGTTATCGTCGCGAATTATTCCGTTTGTCAGATATTCTTTTCATCCATCCGGAGTATGTCAGAAGTTGATTTCTATTTCTTTTCACCGGAGGCCATCATTCCAGTTATCGTTCTCTAATTATCTCGGTCCTTCGTTCAAGTGTTCTTTAATAAGCTCATCTTCTCTTTATTCTTTTGCATCTAAATCCTCTCTATCTTATTAGTTCTTCTAATTCTTCCCGGTGATTCATTCTCTTTCGTCAGTCATTTCCGAATTCTAATGGTGGTTCGTTCAAGATTCTTTTTCCTTGGTTATCTTTTAATCCATTCATTCGTTCTTTTCTATCTTACCAGTGGTTAATGAAGACTTTCTCAAGTTTTGTGCCACATTCCCCTTAATCCTTTTAAAGAAGAATAAGTAGTATGCAAAAATCCATTGCTTATCATCAATTTAATTTGATGAAGGATAAGCATACAATAAATCTTATTCTTATTTCATCCAAGTGAGTAATCCTTTCCTTTAGAGTTTGTTCTTGATGAATAAATTCTAGTTGCAAGTGTTTTCATCTTTTCTTTTCCAGAGTTCAAATTTACTAGGCCATCTCGTTGGAAACTCCATCTAAATCACCGCAAGGCTCATCTTATTCTTTCGTCCTTCATTCTATCTCATCATCCTTTTGTCACCGGAGTTCTTCATGGTGGTTCTTCATGATTTAATTCTTTCTTCAAGAATTCATCTAGATTCTTGTTGGTGGAGTTCAAATATCTGTTCTTCTCGCGTCTCAAAGTGCAATTAATTCTCTGTATTCTTTTGAAGTGGAGTTTTGCATTTCTTCATTCTTCTCAGCTATTTAATCTTTTCCGCTTGTGGTTGGTTATCACCTTATGATCTTGAGATGTTACCTATAAGTCCACAACAAGCTTATTCTTTTCGTTGTTGATTTTCTCAACAACTCCGTTCAATCCTTCCTTCTAAAGATGCTTTCAATTTCGTTCGTGGCACAAGTTGTCATTTTCTTCTCCGTTCTTTTCATTCAACTCTTTCAATTCTTTTCGGAGGTTTTGTGTCATGTCTTCATCAAGTATCATTCCATCCTCTCAAGCGTGTGTTCTAATCCTTCCATTTTCAGCCGGAGTGCTACCTAAATCCTTTCAGTCTTATTCGTTTCTTTTCTCATTCTAACCACTCCGGTTAGAACGAGTGGTTTGATAGTCTATTTGGTTCCGTGAGCTTTCGATTCGTCATTCTCGTCGTTCCTCTCTTCTTCTCGAGTGCTCTCGATTCTTTGATTCTTCTCTTGAGTTCTTGTTTCACCTCATCCTTTTTCCCTTCCGTCTCGGTCCTAAGATCTCGGGACGAGATCTCTTTTAGTGGAGGAGTGTTGTAACGCCCTGGATTCGATGCGCCAATTGTCCGCCAATTATTCGTCGTTGTTGCCATGTCATTTGCTTGGGTGTTGCACTTTGCCATGTCATCATATTCATTTCATATCATGTCATCGTGTGCATTTCATTTTGCATACATGTTCGTCTCATGCATCCGAGCATTTTCCCCGTTGTCCGTTTCACAATCCGGCACTCCTATGTCATCCGGCGTCCCCTTCTTCTCTCCTGTTGTGAGCGGGTGTTAAACTTTCTCGGAATGGACCGAGGTTTGCCAAGCGGCCTTGGTATAGCAACGGTAGACCGCCTGTCAAGTTTCGTGCCATTTGGAGGTCGTTTGATACTCCAACGGTTAACCGGGTAACCGTAAAGCCCCCTTTGTGTTGCAGCCCAACACCCCCATCGAAGTGGCCCAAAACCCAGCAAACTCCCCTCCATGCTCTCGGTCGTTCGATCACGATCGTGTGGGCGAAAACCGCTCCTCATTTGGACTCTCCTAGCTCCCTCTACCTATAAATTAGTCCCTCTCCCCCGAAATCCCGGTCCAAACCCTAGCCTTCCCCTACCTCGCGCCACCGGACAAAACCCCCGCAGCCGGACACGTCCGCCGCCGTTGCCTGCGCCAATCAGATCGCGACACCTGTCCCTGCGCCGCCGTCCCGCCGCCGCGGCCTGCGCGGCCCACGGCCGGCCCGCCCGCGCCCGCGCCGGGCCCGAGCCGCGTCCCGCGCGCCGCCGCGCCCGTCCTTCCGCGTCGCCGCCGCCAGTCGCCGTGCCCGCGCCACCGCCGACTGCCTCCCTCCGTCCCGCCGCCCCACGCGCTGCTCCGCCGGATCAGCCCCGCCTCGCCGCGGCGCCCTCCGCCGCCAAGCCCCGTCGCCGACCTCGCCCGTCCCCTCGCTGGACCGCCCGCGTCCGCCTCGGCCTCCTCGCCGGCCGGCGCCGCCGTGCCTCGCCCGAGCCCGGCCGCCCCTCGTCTTGTCTCTCCATCGCCGCCCTGACGTCGCCACGGGCCGGATCCGGCGTGGTCCGGCCGGATCCAACTCCGGCGCCTCCTTCCCCGCGTTCTCCGGCGAGATCCCGTGATCTCCGGCGAACTCCAGATCTGATCCACGAAGGTTGACTTTCCCCCTCCAAAATTCTACTAAGTCCCGAAGTTTTTGCATAATCATGCCATGTTCATCGCATCGTAACTCTCTTCATGCTGCTCCATTTCGTGCGTGTAATATGTCAAATTGTTCGCCTCGACGAGTACTTCATTTTGTTCCATTGCGTCATTTTCATTTGAGTTCATCTTGATGACCGAAATGCTGTTGGAAGAGTGCATGTTGATGTTAATCTGCTGAAAACTGTTATAACTTGCTCATTTGTCATTTTTGCCATGGTTGATGTGTGCATCCTATGAACATGAGCTCTACATGTGTTTTGATCTATGCTATGTCATATTTCCAGTGGTGCCATCCACGTATCTTTGTGAGTTGTGTGCTGAGTGCTTCAAGCTTGTTAAGTAGGGTACTTGCTGTTGCTGTTTTCCTGACAGATTCTGTTATATTTTGTTGCTATGTAAACATGCTTCTACAAGTCATTTCGTGCAATATTCTGGAGATGTTCACTAAGGATGTTTTGTTATAAATGTATTTGTCTAACCATTCATGACCTTGGTTGCATTTATAGCTTGCTGTAGCTTGTTTTTATCTTACTCCAAAGTTGCTAAATAATGTTGCTATCAACCTGTTAACATTAAGTTCAGTTTTTGCCATGTGCTTTTCTAGTGATCCATGTATCCTATGAACTTGTTCTTGCCATGCTTAGCTTAATAAACATGTTTTCTTACTGTTGGTTGCCTTGCCATGCCATGTATTTCTCTATGGTGAGTGGTTCAAGCTCACCAACATGCCTAATTATTGTTGTTCCTGTCATGTATGAATCTGTCATATAACTTGCCATGTTTACATGGGTGCCATCATATTTTCTGTGCCTTTTTGGCTCATGTTCAGTAAGGGTCTTTTGTTCTATGCATTTAGTAGTATCATGCCATGCCTTTGTTTGCCATGATAAGTTCCTGTAGCATGTTGTTTGCTTGCTCTAAACATTGCAACCTGATGTTATTTCTGCTAAGTCTGAAACTGTTATTATTTGCAATCTTCCCATGTCCTTTTGAGCATGTTCTGGTCTTTTCTAGAGATAGCTCAGTGTTCAAGTTTTGTTGTGCTTTACCTGTACTTCCTGCCCATGCCTTTTGTTATTATGTTGGGGTGCTGTAGCATATTGTTTTGATGCTTGCAAGATGCCTAGTTGCTGTTTCAGACAGATTGTTGTTATGACTTGTATAGAGTGTATGTGTTGCACCGTTGCTCCGTTTTGAGTGTGCTCTATATGAAACTTGCTTGATTTTGCATGTAGTTTCATATTATCATGTTGCATCCTTGTTTTGAGGTGTTTGCTTGATGTTTGTATGCATTTTGCATCAATGTCATGCTTAACTTGTTTTGCTCATATCTTCTAGGCCGTAGCTCCGAATTAAATGAACTTTATATGTAACCTGACTAGAATCTCGTGTAGATCATCTTGGTGCATCTTAACTTGCTGTTTAACAACTTGAACATAAGGTTTATTCAGTTTTGGACCCATTTCTAAATTTGCATATGAGGACCTACCGGAATTGTTATATGTTGTTTCCGGCCTCATTTAAACTTGGCTTGATGTGTTGTTCTTGTTTGCATCATCTCTTGCCATGAGTAGCCTCATCTAGCTTTGTCATGCATCATGCTTGTTGTGCATCATGTCTTGACTATGTGTGGTGTGTTTACTATGTTGTGTGCTTCTTCTCGATAGTTGCCGTTTTGTTGCGATCGTGAGGATTCGTTCGTCTATGCTTGGTTCGTCTTCGTGGCTTCATCTTCTTCATGGACTCGTTCTTCTTCCTTGCGGGATTTCAGGCAAGATGACCGCTACCCTGGATCTCACTACTATCATTGCTATGCTAGTTGCTTCGCTCTATCGCTTTGCTGCGCTACCTATCATTTTGCTCTTCAAGCCTCCCATATTGCCATGAACCTCTAACCTTTGACACCCTTCCTAGCAAACCGTTGTTTGGCTATGTTACCGCTTTTGCTCAGCCCCTCTTATAGCGTTGTTAGTTGCAGGTGAAGTTGAAGATTGCTCCATGGTGGACAGGATTTTGTTGGGATATCATAATATCTCTTATATTATTAATGCATCTATATACTTGGTAAAGGGTGGAAGGCTCGTCCTTATGCCTGGTGTTTTGTTCCACTCTTGCCGCCCTAGTTTCCGTCATACCGGTGTTATGTTTCTGGGTTTTGCGTTCCTAACGCGGTCGGGTGATTTATGGGACCCCCCTGACAGTTCGCTTTGAATAAAACTTGTCCAGCAAGGCCCAACCTTGGTTTTACCATTTGCCTCACCACCACGTACTTTTCCCTTGGGAGTAATTAACCCAAGGGTCATCTTTATTATAGCCCCCTCGGGCCAGTGCTTGTCTAAGTGTTGGTTCGAACTGAGCAGCCTGCGGGGCCACCTCGGGGAAACTCGAAGTCTGGTTTTACTCGTAGCTTGACTTATCCGATGTTGCCCTGAGAACGAGATATGTGCAGCTCCTATCGGGATGTCGGCGCATCGGGCGGCTTTGCTGGTCTTGTTTTACCATTGTCGAAATGTCTTGTAAACCGGGATTCCGAGACTGATCGGGTCTTCCTGGGAGAAGGAATATCCTTCGTTGATCGTGAGAGCTTATCATGGGCTAAGTTGGGACACCCCCGCAGGGTATAAACTTTCGAGAGCCGTGCCCGCGGTTATGTGGCAGATGGGAATTTGTTAATGTCCGGTTGTAGATAACTTGACACCAGATCCGAATTAAAATGCATCAACCGTGTGTGTAGCCGTGCTGGTCTCTTATCTCCGGCCGCCTCGGGACCGACCTAACCGCGCTATAAAAGGGGCCCCCGAGCATGTTCGAACCTCAGGCAGCCTCGCACCACCCCTTTGGCGCGCCCCACGTCCAGCAATCAACGGCGGGAGGCCTTCTTCCTCGCCTCCGACCGATTCGGCCGCCGCCATGCTCTGGTTCAATTTGTCGCAAGTAGAGCTTCCCCCACCCTTCCGGCACCACCAACCAACTCCTCTTCGTCTTGGGGAACCGCCCAGACCCCCAGCTATGGCGGAGAACCACCCTGGCTAGAACCCCCAAGTCGACCCGAAGCTACCGCCGCCGAGGAGCTCATCGCCGGCGACTCCCTCCGCCCCCATCTGCCCAGCGACCACCGGGAGGACCGCCCTGGACTCGCGGATCCATCCCCACCCTCGGTTTATCGAACAGTGCCACCGTTCGCCGGCGAGTGTCGTCAGAGTCCCACCTCCGCTCGGGGCAAAGGAAGAGGAGGGAAGGACGACTAGTCAAACCTCACCAGTGGGCCCCGTGGACCCACTGTCAGTGACCACAAGCCAGTCCACGCTGGATAAGTGGATACGTAACACCAAAATACGCCTTCGACGTGGTCAGTGTTCGAAACGTTTTTCCTTTTTCCTGTTTTATTTTAAAAACAGATTTTTGTCCAAAACTTTGACTGTCTATAACTTTTTAAATATAACTCCAAATGAATTGATTCTTTTTCCTACCTCTCTCAAACATTGTCTAGTTTATTGTCAGATTTATTTGAAAAAATTTCAGACAACTTATTTTAAATAGGATTTTTGGAGAGAGGAGAAAGCTTTCAAAAGTTTTGGAGTGCACCATGCCTCCCCACAACTTGAAGGCAAGCATTCTGAACCCTGGCATAATATTGTCGTGTGTTGTTCGATACGGTGACAACACCTCTCGTCTCGGAGTTTTTGTTACATTTTTGTGATGATATGTTCAAACTCACGAGTGCATATTGATGATTCATGCTGTTGGAGTTTGATATATTGGGATAGTACTCACCATCACATGCCTCTCTTGCATACCAGCAGGAACCCGGGAAACCCCCTATCTTGGGTAGGCATGAGCTTGTCTCCGGTCGTTGAGACGATTGTGTCCGGTACGGCATAGTGAGACATGATGAGTGGTGGTTATGTCTATTGGTTGAAAACATATTTGTTGTGCTAACCATGCAGGGCATACCTAAACCTCCTGAGTCGACCATAGATCGAGTCTTGTTCCGGTAACCCCCACACTTGTTTTGTACTACCACTTGTCCCTGCCATAGTGTAACGCCCCGGATTCGATGCGCCAGGTGTCCGCCAGTTATTCGTCGTTGTTGCCATGTCATTTGCTTGCGTGTTGCACTTTGCCATGTCATCATATGCATTTCATATCATGTCATCATGTGCATTTCATTTTGCGTACATGTTCGTCTCATGCATCCGAGCATTTTCCCCGTTGTCCGTTTCGCAATCCGGCACTCCTATGTCATCCGGCGTCCCCTTCTACTCTCCTGTTGTGAGCGGGTGTTAAACTTTCTTGGAATGGACCGAGGTTTGCCAAGCGGCCTTGGTATAGCACCGGTAGACCGCCTGTCAAGTGTCGTGCCATTTGGAGGTCGTTTGATACTCCAACAGTTAACCGGGTAACCGTAAAGCCCCCTTTGTGTTGCAGCCCAACACCCCCATCGAAGTGGCCCAAAACCCAGCAAACTCCCCTCCATGCTCTTGGTCGTTCGATCACGACTGTGTGGGCGAAAACCGCTCCTCATTTGGACTCACCTAGCTCCCTCTACCTATAAATTAGTCCCTCTCCCCCGAAATCCAGGTCCAAACCCTAGCCTTCCCCTACCTCGCGCCACCGGACAAAACCCCCGCAGCCGGACACGTTCGTCGCTGCCCGCGCCAATCAGATCGCGACACCTGTCCCTGCGCTGCCGTCCCGCCGCCGCGGCCTGCGCGGCCCACGGCCGGCCCGCCCGCGCCCGTGCCGGGCCTAAGCCGCGCCCCGCGCGCCGCCCTGCCCGTCCTTCCGCGTCGCCGCCGCCAGTCGCCGTGCCCGCGCCGCCGCCGAGTGCCTCCCTCCGTCCCGCCGCCGGCGTGCACCGCGCCGCCCCGCGCGCTGCTCCACCGGATCAGCCCCGCCTCGCCGCGGCGCCCTCCGCCGCCAAGCCCCGTCGCCGACCTCGCCCGTCCCCTCGCCGGAACGCCCGCGTCCGCCTCGGCCTCCTCGCCGGCCGGCGTCACCGTGCCTCGCCCGAGCCCGGCCGCCCCTCGTCTTGCCTCTCCATCGCCACCCTGACGTCGCCACGGGCCGGATCCGGCGTGGTCCGGCCGGATCCAACTCCGGCGCCTCCTTCCCCGCGTTCTCCGGCGAGATCCCGTGATCTCCGGCGAACTCCAGATCTGATCCACGAAGGTTGACTTTCCCCCTCCAAAATTCCACCAAGTCCCGAAGTTTTTGCATAATCATGCCATGTTCATCGCGTCGTAACTCTCTTCATGCTTCTCCATTTCGTGCGTGTAATATGTCAAATTGTTCGCCTCGACGAGTACTTCATTTAATTCCATTGCATCATTTTCATTTGAGTTCATCTTGATGCCTGAAATGCTGTTGGAAGAGTGCATGTTGATGTTAATCTGCTGAAACTGTTATAACTTGCTCATTTGTCATTTTTGCCATGGTTGATGTGTGCATCCTATGAACATGAGCTCTACATGTGTTTTGATCTATGCTATGTCATATTTCCAGTGGTTCCATCCACGTATCTTTGTGAGTTGTGTGCTGAGTGCTTCAAGCTTGTTAAGTAGGGTACTTGCTGTTGCTGTTTTCCTGACAGATTCTATTATATTTTGTTGCTATGTAAACATGCTTCTACAAGTCATTTCGTGCAATATTCTGGAGATGTTCACTAAGGATGTTTTGTTATACATGTCTTTCTCTATCCATTCATGACCCTGGTTGCATTTATAGCTTGCTGTAGCTTGTTTTTATCTTGCTCCAAAGTTGCTAAATAATGTTGCTGTCAACCTGTTAACATTAAGTTCAGTTTTGGCCATGTGCTTTTCTAGTGATCCATGTATCCTATGAACTTGTTCTTGCCATGCTTAGCTTAATAAACATGTTTTCTTACTGTTGGTTGCCGTTGCCATGCCATGTATTGCTCTGTGGTGAGTGGTTCAAGCTCACCAACATGCCTACTTATTGTTGTTCCTGTCATGTATGAATCCGTCATATAACTTGCCATGTTTACATGGGTGCCATCATATTTTCTATGCCTTTTTGGCTCATGTTCACTAAGGGTCTTTTGTTCTATGCATTTAGTAGTATCATGCCATGCCTTTGTTTGCCATGATAAGTTCCTGTAGCATGTTGTTTGCTTGCTCTAAACATTGCAACCTGATGTTATTTTTGCTATGTCTGAAACTGTTATTATTTGCAATCTTCCCATGTCCTTTTGAGCATGTTCTGGTCTTTTCTGGAGATAGCTCAGTGTTCAAGTTTTGTTGTGCTTTACCTGTACTTCATGCCCATGCCTTTTGTTATTATGTTTGGGTGCTGTAGCATATTGTTTTGATGCTTGCAAGATGCCTAGTTGCTGTTTCGGACAGATTGTTGTTATGACTTGTATAGAGTGTATGTGTTGCACCGTTGCTCCGTTTTGAGTGTGCTCTATATGAAACTTGCTTGATTTTGCATGTAGTTTCATATTATCATGTTGCATCCTTGTTTTGAGGTGTTTGCTTGATGTTTGTATGCATTTTGCATCAATGCCATGCTTAACTTGTTTTGCTCATATCTTCTAGGCCGTAGCTCCGAATTAAATGAACTTTATATGTAACTTGACTAGAATCTCGTGTAGATCATCTTGGTGCATCTTAACTTGCTGTTTAACAACTTGAACATAAGGTTTATTCAGTTCTGGATCCATTTCGAAATTTGCATATGAGGACATACCGGAATTGTTATATGTTGTTTCCGGCCTCATTTAAACTTGCCTTGATGTGTTGTTCTTGTTTGCATCATCTCTTGCCATGAGTAGCCTCATCTAGCTTTGTCATGCATCATGCTTGTTGTGCATCATGTCTTGACTATGTGTGGTGTGTTTACTATGTTGTGTGCTTCTTCTCGATAGTTGCCGTTTCGTTGCGATCGTGAGGATTCGTTCGTCTACGCTTGGTTCGTCTTCGTGGCTTCATCTTCTTCATGGACTCGTTCTTCTTCCTTGCGGGATTTCAGGCAAGATGACCGCTACCCTGGATCTCACTACTATCATTGCTATGCTAGTTGCTTCGCTCTATCGCTTTGCTGCGCTACCTATCATTTTGCTCTTCAAGCCTCCCATATTGCCATGAACCTCTAACCTTTGACACCCTTCCTAGCAAACCGTTGTTTGGCTATGTTACCGCTTTTGCTCAGCCCCTCTTATAGCGTTGTTAGTTGCAGGTGAAGTTGAAGATTGCTCCATGGTGGACATGATTTTGTTGGGATATCACAATATCTCTTATATTATTAATGCATCTATACACTTGGTAAAGGGTGGAAGGCTCGTCCTTATGCCTGGTGTTTTGTTCCACTCTTGCCGCCCTAGTTTCCGTCATACCGGTGTTATGTTCCCGGATTTTGCATTCCTAACGCGGTAGGGTGATTTATGGGACCCCCCTGACAGTTCGCTTTGAATAAAACTTGTCCAGCAAGGCCCAACCTTGGTTTTACCATTTGCCTCACCACCACGTACTTTTCCCTTGGGAGTAATTAACCCAAGGGTCATCTTTATTATAGCCCCCCCGGGCCAGTGCTTGTCTAAGTGTTGGTCCGAACTGAGCAGCCTGCGGGGCCACCTCGGGGAAACTCGAAGTCTGGTTTTACTCGTAGCTTGACTTATCCGATGTTGCCTTGAGAACGAGATATGTGCAGCTCCTATCGGGATGTCGGCGCATCGGGCGGCTTTGCTGGTCTTGTTTTACCATTGTCGAAATGTCTTGTAAACCGGGATTCCGAGACTGATCGGGTCTTCCTGGGAGAAGGAATATCCTTCGTTGATCGTGAGAGCTTATCGTGGGCTAAGTTGGGACACCCCCGCAGGGTATAAACTTTCGAGAGCCGTGCCCGCGGTTATGTGGCAGATGGGAATTTGTTAATGTCCGGTTGTAGATAACTTGACACCAGATCCGAATTAAAATGCATCAACCGTGTGTGTAGCCGTGATGGTCTCTTCTCGGCAGAGTCCAGGAAGTGAACACGGTCTTTGGGTTATGTTTGACGTAAGTAGGAGTTCAGGATCACCTCTTGATCATTGCTAGCTTCACGACCGTTCCTTTTCTTCTCTTCTCGCTCTCATTGGCGTATGTTAGCCACCATATATGCTTAGTCGCTGCTGCAACCTCACCACTTTACCCTTTCCTTTCCCATTAAGCTTTGCTAGTCTTGATACCCATGGTAATGGGATTGCTGAGTCCTCGTGGCTCACAGATTACTACAACAACAGTTGCAGGTACAGGTTATGCAATGATCTTGACGCGAGAGCAATGTTGCTTGTTTTGGAGTTTCTTCTTCTGCTTCTTCGATCAGGGGATAGGTTCCAGGTCGGCAGCCTGGGCTAGCAGGGTGGATATTGTTTGAGTTTCTGTTTATGATTCATCCGTAGTCGGATGTTGTTCTTGTATGTTGTATTATTGTATTCATGTGACATTGTATGTATTGGATGTATCCTCACTATTATGTAATGTTGATGTAATGATATCCACCTTGCAAAAGCGTTCCAATATGCGGGTCTATCCTTGGTGGGACCTTCGAGTTCCTTTTGGATAGGGTCGCATATTGGGCGTGACACATAGGTAGGGTACGGTTCAGTAAGTTGTCAACCCCTTTCTAGCACACACCGTACAGAGGGGCCGGGATGAGGGTACCATGGCCATGGATTAAAGCCAGTCATCCGGTCAGGGGGCATGGGTGTTTCGGTTGTAGCCGAGGGGGTAGCTTCCCCAGTTTGCACGCGGTGTAAATTTTGTGATCCTATGCTAATCGAGGTTGTAGCCTCCCCACTTAGAGTTTTTCCCAACGAGTGTCGTGGGTGATTCCAGACACCGATGAGTCAAGCTGGTGTGTGCGGTTGGGTGTGTTTTCAACTAAAAGACCGTAAGCGGAATTAGTCCGGATGGACTAACGAAATCCGTTACTCGTGGGTAAAGAGTACACCCTCTGCAGAGATTAAATCTATTTGAATAGCCGTGTCCATGGTTAAGGACTATAGTCTGGGTTGGGTCAAGTGTCGGTCCTAGTGTCGGTCTTCGGAGGAAAAACAACTAAGTCAGAACATTGATTTTGGCCGGTGGCATATGATTATTATTATTATTGTGAACTAACTATTTTCATTACTTGATTTATTGAGTATCCCTGGGACGGTTCTACCTCCTGGATATTCACTGTGATTTATTCGGTTATAAGCCCTTTATGTGGTGTCGCATAGACGCCCGACTGTGGCATGTTTTGTTATTTATTTACCATATATGCCCTTTATGTGGTGTCGCATAGACGCCCGACTGTGGCATGTTTTTTAATTATTTACCATATAAGCCCTTTATGTGGTGTTGCTGAGACGCCCGACTGTGGCATGCTTGTTACGTATTTACTTTATAAGCCCTTTAGGTGGCGTTGCACAGACGCCCGACTGCGGCACGTTTGTTACTACACTTATGAGCCCTTTCTGTGGTGTCGCTCAGATGCCCGACTGAGGCATTCTATTTCTACTCTCTAATTGCATTATTCATGTGCTACGTGAATAACTTGTTTGTGTGCATTAAGGATTTTATTTTTGTGACTGATGTTGTGATCATAGAATATTTCAGAGCATGATTATCGTTTGTTATATTATACCTGTGTTCACAATGTTTGCGAGTACATTCAAAGTACTCACTGGCTTGTCCCTGGCTATTGTCTTGGCCAGATTTCTTGCTTGGAGAGGAGCGTTGCGATGACAGCCCCGGAACCTAATCAATGGTGATAGCAGCCTCGCGAAGATAGGAGTTAACCTGGTCAGCTGTTCCCGTGGGAAATGGAGTCCCATAGACATTCATGATCCACAAACCGCTTCCGCCATCAACCACTAGAAACCTTGTGTTGTACTCATAGGCCAGAATGGTCTTGTACTACATATTATGTATTTTGCTTGGAGTTATAGTATCAAGTTTGTGTCTCGCCAGCTAACAGTAATCCTGGGGCTGGTGAGCATAATGGCCATTTTCTGGGAAATTAAAATCCCGAAAACCCGGTCCTGACAGACTTGGTAACAGAGCCAGGCTGACCATTGGCTAATCCTTCTTAGCCAGGTCGAAAAACCTAGGTTAACCAAACCACCAGACCATAACCTAACCCCGGCCAAGCTTCTCGCATAAGATAGACCCACAGTGACCCGACACCTTTTGGCAGTCGGTGCCCAACCTATCAGCCTAGCCTGTCGATCACACGCTAGTGGCCGACACCTAAATTGTCTCATTCGCAAGCGTGCGAAGGAAGACTCCGCCCTCTGTTCCTATAAAAAGGGCGCGCTAACCTCAACACCGCACAACACAGCCTCTTCCCCAAACCAAGCCATAATGCCTGGCCCCGTCATGCACAATGAAACCATGGCGAACAACCTTGGAGGATTTGTGACCGTGCTAGCAAACCTCACCCGCCGTGCCTTTGCATTAGAGGAGCCTCTAGAATATGTTGTGTACCAAGGGCCCATGAGCGGTGAGAGCCGTTAATTCTGGGCCACTGTACACATCTATGGTAGGGGTCTATCGCCAAAACGTCCCTACAGGTTCACTGGAAGGACAACTTCATTTGAACCACAAGCCATTCAGCTAGCTGCTCGAGAGGCCATAGTTCAACTCCGGCACTTGTCGCCCAGAGTTAACTGTCGCTCGTTCTACTACTACCCCATCCGTGACGGGTATGGAACGCCACCCCAGGTTGTCAACCAAGATCACGAGACGGATCCTGCATTATTGCATCTAGTGCGCTATGTAGGTGCACTAGAGGAACTGTTCGATCAAATCACCCTTGATCTGATCGCAGCTCGTGGATAGCTGGTGCGCCGAGCCCCGGCGAGAGGAGAAGATGAGCCCAACGCCGACAACCCAGTCGTGCTGTTCGGACACCCAACCGAGTCCTTGAGGTCTGCCCCAGCCATCGACCACAATACTTTGGTGTCCCCAGAAGTGCTTCGTCGCCTTTTGGGAACACGCTCCAGCGGGATTGTGGCCAACAATCCCCGGGATGGTCATCATCGCTACCCCGACCCGGTAGCTCCTCACCCCCCTCCAGCTAATCCCGACGGCGAAACCCATGGAGAAGCCTCGACGTCCTCAAGGCAGGCTCGTTTAGATATAAATGAGGGAGACTAAGTCACTCGAGTAGTACCTGGTCTCAATATGCCCACGCCCTGTAATTATGTAATCTTGCATCGACTTGAATAATCACAGCCTACTTGTGTGCCTCTGTTTTTAAATAGTAGCCTTGCACTAAATATGTGAACATGCGGTTGCATTTTTCAGGCACAACTACCAAAACTACGCCGACGACTCCCACAGTAATACGTCACTTCTACGAGATATGTGTAGCTGTAGCATTGACCCCGACCCCATGAAGCAGACTCGATCGACTAGTTACCTTTCACCGCGGTAAATAAACCAGCCCCAATGCTATATAAAAGGCCACCCCATGACCTTGCCAAGTACCCCTCACCTTGAGCACCACTCGCACAGCCATTTCCATTGCCATGCCGAGCCCTAGTATCTATCTGAGAACTCCAGATGCAACCCCAAGTAGCTTTGTGAAAATTTTGTGGGACTTTACCTGCAGTACCATGAGTGCTATCCATCCACCCCAGTATGAGTTTCTCAAATCGAGGATCACCCCATCCACCTCGAAATATTGGGCAGTGGTGCACGTCCCTCCCGCAAACCCAAACCAAGACCCCACGGAAGCTTCCTTCATGGGGAAATCTATACCGACTCCGCACATGGCCATAGAAGCTGCTGCGTATGAAGCGCTTACACGCCTTCAATTCGCGGTGCCCTATGCCAGCAAACGGGGGTATTATTATTTCCTGAGTCGTGCAGCACCCGGAGAAGTAACATCTTTTCCCGGTGAACGAATCGAGAGAGACCCAGTACTGGCCAATCTTGTCCAGTATGTCATCGCTTAAGAGCGTTTGACCCAGCGAGTAATGGGTTATCTTCAGAGCCTCGCTGATTTGAATCCTCAGATTGCCATCGGGAGACCACTAAGGCCCAACCAGGAGAGGCACATTCATCGACTGGTCAATCCACTCCCCCCGATAGAAGAAGAGTGTGCCCTGATTCCAGAGACCTTTTCTCAGGACCCTGTCCAATTACCATTGTCGTTGTAGATGTCATTGCTGTGTTTATGGTCCCTGCATTTATTTATGTGTGCAACATGTGTGTGGTATCCTATGTTTGTGCGATGAATCAAATCTCTAGTTTCAATCAATGTGAGTGATTTTACTACGGTAAAAAAAATTATTAACTGTTTTCACTCTCAGTAAATCCTGAAGTGAGATTTTTCTCGAGGTTGTGGCAGCATGCATTTCTTCACGACATAGATGTTTATTTCACGCAGCACCATAATAGCAGACTCGCAACCACACAACCTAGTGCAAATCCACGTGCACATTTTTGCACCAAACTAATCGCCTCCCTAACACCCCACTGTCTCAGAGGGAGAGATTCGTGAGTAATGACTCGGGTACAAGTTACCTCCGGCACCCTGACAGCAGTTAGCACCTAACACCGCACCTAATCATCGTGATCACTGCCACCGCGGAGAGCTAACACTCGAGCGGCCGCATCACGACGATCATCGAGGATCATCACGCACAGGAGCACAGAGAACCCCAGCAATGCCGCCAACCCTCCGCACATCAGGATCACGTACCAGTCCGGCATCACCTCCTCCATTAGAGCCTCGTCCCGAGCTCCTGCAGACAGAAATGAAGGAGAAGGGAGGAGAAGGAGAAGCAAGGTCAGATGGAGGAAGAAGAAGGAGCACCGCGTTCGTTTTATAGCTCGAGATCGGTGTACGGTGGGCGAAGTCCACCAGCGCCGCTCGTCGCTCGATTGCCGGTGTTCGGAGGCGAATCCGCGAGCTGTGCCGACAGCGCACTGGCCCGCGAGGTGAGTGCACGCTGCGCCGGCAGCTAGCACGCCTCGCACTACTGCAGTACGGCCTAGATACCCTACGAGCTAGACGTTGCCGGTGGAGAAAGCGCAGGAAAGCGCGCGGGAGAGAGGAAGAAGAGAGAGCCAGAGGTAGAGGAAGAGACCGACAGTGGGCCCCGGGTCCACCTGTCAGCCACAGAGAGCACTGTGCTCTCGGGTACGACCAGCGTATATTTTCAGTAATTTAGAAGTTTATTCTAAATTTAATGTAACCGATAGTAGAAACTGACCGTAAGTTTTTCCACGCATCGCCAGTGTGCCACCCTATAGTTTTCCACCAGTTATTACCCACTCACTGTAGCTACGTTGGTTGTTTTTGTGATGGTAGGAGTAAAACTTTTCAAAACAACCCTTATCAAATCTCGAGGACGAGATTTATTTTTTAAGGGGGGTAGTGTTGTGACACCCCAAAAATTTAACCATGTTTTGAATTATTAAAATTTTGCCAGGAGTTTAAAATTTTGCTTTCTGGATTTTCTTTTGGTTTCAGAACCCTGTTTCTTTAATATTGTGGAATTTTACCTCAAGTGGAAACTTTCCAAAAATATTATTGGATTTCCATACTTTCTCAATAAAACAATTCTTAATCAGTGGGTTTATTTGCATAATTGTTTTCCTGAGCTTTATTCTTTCAAAGTGATTTTCAGAGCCTCTTTTGCACTACAACCATTTGATAAATGCATCTAAAATTTTCACCAAAATTTGGGGATGACATATGATGTCCCTAAATCACTTTTATGCAAAAACATCTTTTGTTCATTGGAGATTTTGAGCTCTACACCAAGTTTTCAAATCTGGTCCGGTGGGAAAATTTGCACTACAACCTATTTAAATATCTCTTTAAAACTTCCACCAAAATTAGGGGAGGTCAGTAGGAGTATATTATCCACCTTTATGCAAAAACCCAGTTATGTCCTTTGAAAATTTTGAGTGAATCAACCTCACTTTATTCTGGTACAACTTGAGGATTTGTACCGCAACCATATTTTTAATTGCTCCTTTACCATGGTTCTTTTTCCTACTTGTAGTCCTTCCTACAAAACCCTTAAGTCCAAGAGCATGTACCCATTGGGATATTTTTGGTCCAGGAAATGACAGCCTTTAGTTCCTGGCCAGAACTGATTTTCTCAAATAATTGCACTAACAAGTCTCTTTGTTTGGCAAACTAACCTGACCCCCACCACCTACACCTAAAGAGACCCCAATCTGCAGATTTTGACCACTCCAAGAACTGCCTAGATGCCTCTAGCATTATGTCAAACACCTTGAGTGCATAAGCAGATTTGGCATGAGTTTTGGTTTGCATTGTGAACTTGATCCTCTGATCAAGATAGCTTGTCCACTAAGCCTCTAGAATACCCTAGCCTAATCCTGTTAGACCCCAGCTCCACCCTAGCCTCCTAGCATGCACTGGCATTACGCCGAGCACCTAACGTGCGTGCTCTGTGCGCGCCCAGAGCGCACGTTTTGCACGCACGTGCACCGAGCCACCGTGTCGTGCCCCTGGCCCTTGCTCACCTGCAGAGCCGCGCCCCACCCTCGATCACTCGCCAGAACACTCCAAATCGCCCTGGTGCCCTATAGTGCCACCGTCAGAGCCCTTTGGCGACACGCCCGCGTCCGCAGTGCGCCTCTACCACGGTCGCCGCCACCCGAGCCACAGCCGCGCGCCAGCTGCCCCCTGTAGTAGTCCAAGCTTATCTTAACGCTCATCTGCAAGCGCTCGTCGGTGCCACATCGCCCTGCAACAACAGAGAGGCAGTTCGCCGCCGTTCTTATCTCCGTCCGCCTCGGGACCGACCTAACCGCGCTATAAAAGGGGCCCCCGAGCATGTTCGAACCTCAGGCAGCCTCGCACCACCCCTTTGGCGCGCCCCACGTCCAGCAATCAACGGCGGGAGGCCTTCTTCCTCGCCTCCGACCGATTCGGCCGCCGCCATGCTCTGGTTCAATTTGTCGCAAGTAGAGCTTCCCCCACCCTTCCGGCACCACCAACCAACTCCTCTTCGTCTTGGGGAACCGCCCAGACCCCCAGCTATGGCGGAGAACCACCCTGGCTAGAACCCCCAAGTCGACCCGAAGCTACCGCCGCCGAGGAGCTCACCGCCGGCAACTCCCTCCGCCCCTACCTTCCCAGCGACCACCGGGAGGACCCCCCTGGACTCGCGGATCCTTCCCCACCCTCGGTTTCTCGAACAGTGCCGCCGTTCGCCGGCGAGTGCCGTCAGAGTCCCACCTCCGCTCGGGGCAAAGGAAGAGGAGGGAAGGACGACTAGTCAAACCTGACCAGTGGGCCCCACGGACCCACTGTCAGTGACCACAAGCCAGTCCACGCTGGATAAGTGGATACGTAACACCAAAATACGCCTTCGACATGGTCAGTGTTCGAAACATTTTTCCTTTTTTTGTGTTTTATTTTAAAAATAGATTTTTGACCAAAACTTTGACTATCTATAACTTTTTAAATATAACTCCAAATGAATTGATTCTTTTTCCTACCTCTCTCAAATAATGTCTAGTTTATTTTCAGATTTATTTGAAAAAATTTCAGACAACTTTTTGGTACTGTTTTTGAAAATATATATTTATTCAAAAATATTTTAAATAGGATTTTTGGAGAGAGGAGAAAGCTTTCAAAAGTTTTGGAGTGCACCATGCCTCCCCACAACTTGAAGGCAAGAATTCTGAACCCTGGCATAATATTGTCGTGTGTTGTTCGATACGGTCACAACACCTCTCGTCTCGGAGTTTTCATTACATTTTTGTGATATATGTTCAAACTCACGAGTGCATATTGATGATTCATGCTGTTGGAGTTTGATATATTGGGATAGTAGTCACCATCACATGCCTCTCTTGCATACCGGCAGGAACCCGGGAAAGCCCATGTCTTGGGTAGGCACGAGCTTGTTTTCGGTCGTTGAGACGATTGTGTCCGGTACGGCATAGTGAGACATGATGGGTGGTGGTTATGTTTGTTGGTTGAAAAAATATTTGTTGTGCTAACCATGGAGGGCATACCTAGACCTCCTGAGTCAACCATAGATCGAGTCTTGTTCTGGTAACCCCCACACTTGTTTTGTACTACCACTTGTCCCTGCCATAGGTAGGGTATGATTCAGTAAGTTGTCAACCCCTTTCTAGCACACACCGTACAAAGGGGCCGGGATGAGGGTACCATGGCCATGGATTAAAGCCAGTCATCCGGTCAGGGGGCATGGGTGTTTCGGTTGTAGCCGAGGGGGTAGCTTCCCCAATTTGCGTGCGGTATAAATTTTGTGATCCCATGCTAATCGAGGTTGTAGCCTCCCCACTTAGAGTTTTGCTCAACGAGTGTCGTGGGTGATTCCAGACACCGATGAGTCAAGCTGGTGTGTGCGGTTGGATGTGTTTTCAACTAAAAGACCGTAAGCGGAATTAGTCCAGATGGACTAACGGAATCCGTTACTCGTGGGTAAAGAGTAAACCCTCTGCAGAGATTAAATCTATTTGAATAGCCGCGTTCGTGGTTAAGGACTACAGTCTGGGTTGGGTCAAGTGTCGGTCTTAGTGTCGGTCTTCGGAGGAAAAACAACTAAGTCAGAACATTGATTTTGGCCGGTGGCATATGATGATTATTATTATTGTGAACTAACTGTGGCATGTTTGTTAACTATTTACCATATAAGCCCTTTATGTGGTGTCGTTGAGACGCCTGACTGTGGCATGCTTGTTATGTATTTACTTTATAAGCCCTTTAGGTGGCGTCGCACAGACGCCCGACTGCGGCACGTTTGTTACTTATTTCACTTATGATCCCTTTCTGTGGTGTCGCTCAGACGCCCTACTAAGGCATTCTATTTCTACTCTCTAATTGCATTATTCATGTGCCACGTGAATAACTTGTTTGTGTGCATCAAGGATTTTATTTTTGTGACTGACGTTGTGATCATAGAATATTTCAGAGCATGATTATCGTTTGTTATATTATACCTGTGTTCACAATGTTTGCGAGTACATTCAATGTACTCACTGGCTTGTCCCTGGCTATTGTCTTGGCCAGATTTCTTGCTTGGAGAGGAGCGTTGCGATGACAGCCCCGGAACCTAATCAATGGTGATAGCAGTCTCGCGAAGATAGGAGTTAACCTGGTCAGTTGTTCCCGTGGGAAATGGAGTCCCATAGACATTGATGATCCACAAACCGCTTCCGCCATCAACCACTAGAAACCTTGTGTTGTACTCATAGGCCAGAATGTTCTTGTACTACATATTATGTATTTTGCTTGGAGTTATAGTATCAAGTTTGTGTCTCGCCAGCTAACAGTAATCCTAAGGCTGGTGAGCATAAGGGCCATTTTCTGGGAAATTGAAATCCCGAAACCCGGTCCTGACACTGTTTCGAGTTACTAATCTTAGCAACCGAACAAGTATCAAATACCCAGGGATTACTACGAGCACTAGCAAGGTACACATCAATATGTATATTAAATATACCTTTGTTCACTTTGCCATCCTTCTTATCCGCCAAATATTTGGGGTAGTTCCACTTCCAGTGACCATTTCTTTTGCAGTAGAAGCACTCAGTTTCATGCTTAGGTCCAGCTTTGGGCTTCTTCACGGGAGTGACAACTTGCTTTCCATTATTCTTGAAGTTCCCTTTCTTTCCCTTTGCCCTTTTCTTGAAACTAGTGGTCTTGTTTAATCATCAACACTTGATGCTCTTTCTTGATTTCTACCTTCATTGATTTCAGCATCACGAAGAGCTCGGGAATCATTTTCGTCATCCCTTGCATATTATAGTTCATCATGAAGTTCCAGTAACTTGGTGATGGTGACTAGAGAACTCTGTCAATCACTATCTTATCTTGGAAGATTAACTCCCACTTGATTCAAGTGATTGTAGTACCCAGACATTCTGAGCACATGCTTACTAGTTGAGCAATTCTCCTCCATTTTTAGGCTAATTACTTGTCAGAGGTCTCATACCTCTTCACATGGACATGAGTCTGAAATATCAATTTCAGCTCTTGGAATATCTCATATGCTCCGTGACGTTTCAAAAACGTTTTTGAAGTCCCAATTCTAAGCCGTAAAGCATGGTGCACTATACTATCAAGTAGACATCATATTGAGCTAGCCAAACGTTCATAACGTCTGCATCTGCTCCTGCAATAGGTTTGTCACCTAGCGGTGCATCAAGGACATAATTCTTCTGTGCAGCAATGAGGATACTTCTCAGATCATGGACCCAGTCTGCATCATTGTTACTATCATCTTTCAACTTAGTTTTCTCTAGGAACATATAAAAAACATAGGGAAGCTATAACGTGAGCTATTGATCTACAATATAATTTGCAAAATACTATCAGGACTAAGTTCATGATAAAGTAAAGTTCAATTAACCATATTACTTAAGAACTCCCACTTAGATAGACATCCCTCTAGTCATCTAAATGGTCGCACGATCCAAATCAACTAAACCATGTCCGATCATCACGTGAGATGGAGTAGTTTTCAATGGTGAACATCACTATGTTGATCATATCTACTATATGATTCACGCTCGATCTTTCCGTCTCAAGTGTTCCGAGGCCATATCTGCATATGCTAGGCTCGTCAAGTTTAACCCAAGTATTCTGCATGTGCAAAGCTGGCTTGCACCCGTTGTATGTGAACGTAGAGCTTATTACACCCGATCATCACGTGGTGTCTCGGCACGATGAACTATCGCAATGGTGCATACTCAGGGAGAACACTTATACCTTGAAATTCAGTAAGGGGTCATCTTATAATGCTACCGCCGTACTAAGCAAAATAGGATGCATAAAAGATAAACATCACATGCAATCAAAATATGTGACATGATATGGCCATCATCATCTTGTGCTCATGATTTCCATCACCGAAGCATCGTCATGATCTCCATCGTCACCAGCGCGGCACCTCTCCATCGTAGCATCGTTGTCGTCTCGCCAACTATTGTTTCTACGACTATCGCTACCGCTTAGTGATAAAGTAAAACAATTACATGGTGGTTGCATTGCATACAATAAAGCGACAACCATATGGCTCTTGCCAGTTGCCGATAACTTTGTTACAAAACATGATCATCTCATACAACAATTTATATCACATCATGCCTTGACTATATCACATCACAGCAAGCCCTGCAAAAACAAGTTAGACGTCCTCTACTTTGTTGTTGCAAGTTTTACGTGGCTGCTACGGACAAGTCTCTTTACATGGCTGCTCGGTGACGTCCCATGAACTCTAGATCCAGCTAAGGTCGAGGGAGAGTTTCATCAGCACGATGGCGTGGTGACGGTGATGATGAAGTTACCGGCGCATGGCTTCGCCTAAGCACTACAACGACATGACCGAGGTGTGTAACTATGGAGGGGGCACCGCACACGGCTAAAACAATTGTCAACTTGTGTGTCTATGGGGTGCCCCCCTCCCCCGTATATAAAGGAGGGGGGAGGAGGACGACGGCCAACAAGGGGCGCGCCAAGGGGGAGGACTCCTATTCCCAGTAGGAGTAGGTCTCCCCCATTCCTAGTCCTAGAAGGAGAAGAGGGAAAGAGGAGAGAAGAGAAGGAAGGAGAGGGGGGCGCCCCCCTTCCCTTGTCCAATACGGACTGGGCAAGGGGGAGAGGGGGCGCCACCTCTGGCCGGCCCTCTCTCTTCTCCACTAAGGCCTACTAAGGACCATTAATCCCCCGAAGGGTTCTGGTAACCCTCTGGTACTTCGGTTTTATCTAAACTTCTCCAGAACATTTCCGGTGCTTGAATATAGTCATCCAATATATCAATCTTTGTGTCTCGACCATTTCGAGACTCCTCGTCATGTCCATGATCACATCCCGGACTCCGAACAATCTTCGGTACATCATATCCCATAAACTCATAATACCAATCATCATCGAACGTTAAGCGTGCGGACCCCTACGGGTTCAAGAACTATGTAGACATGACCGAGACATGTCTCCAGTCAATAACCAATAGCAGAACCTGGATGCTCATATTGGTTCCTACATATTCTACGAAGATCTTTATCGGTCAAACCGCATAACAACATACGTTATTCCCTTTGTCATCGGTATGTTACTTGCCCGAGATTCGATCGTACGTATCTCAATACCTAGTTCAATCTCGTTACCGGCAAGTCTCTTTACTCGTTCCGTAATACTACATCCCGTAACTAACTCATTAGTCACAATGCCGGCAGGGCTTATAGTGATGAGTATTACCGAGAGGGCCCAGAGATACCTCTCCGAAACACGGAGTGACAAATCCTAATCTCGATCTATGAAAACCCAACAAACACCTTCAGAGACACCTGTAGAGCACCTTTATAATCACCCATTTACGTTGCGACATTTGGTAGCACACAAGGTGTTCCTTCGGTATTTGGGATTTGCATAATCTCATATACTGAGGAACATGTATAATTCATGAAGAAAGTAGTAGCAATGAAACTGTAACAATCATAATGCTAAGCTAATGGATGGGTCATGTCCATCGCATCATTCTCCTAATGATATGATCCCGTTTATCAAATGACAACACATGTCTATGGTTAGGAAACATAACCATCTTTGATTAAGAAGCTAGTCAAGTAGTGGCATAGTAGGGACACTATGTTTTGTCTATGTATTCACACATGTACTAAGTTTCCGGTTAATACAATTCTAGCATGAATAAGAAACATTTATCATGAAATAAGGGAATAAATAATAACTTTATTATTGCATCTAGGGATTTCCTTCACATGTTTCTATTATCGTTCTTTGAAATTCCGAAAGGGGTTCGGAAGCGACTTGATTTCTTCAGATCTCTGTTCTTCTGGCAATCAAATGAGGCCAAGAGGAAATACCGTCTCGCGCAATGGGATATCCTCTGCTGACGTAAAGACCAGGGGGGTCTCGGTATTGAGAACTTAGAAATCAAGAATAAATGCCTTATGAGCAAATGGCTCTACAGGTTAGAGACAGAGCCGGAGGGCATGTGGGCACAGATTCTGTGCAATGAGTATTTACAGTGGAAAACGCTTGCCTAAGTTAATGTAAGACCAACTGACTCGCCATTTTGGAAGGGGCTTATGAGAACGAAGGACTTGTTCTTTCGTAGGGTCAAATTCTTGGTTGGCAATGGGATGTCAACAAGATTTTGGGAGGATACGTGGTTAGGAGAGACACCCCTGACTGTAAAATATCCCACCCTTCATAAAATTATGCAACGTAAAGAGGATTACGTTGACACAGTGTTCCAAACGATTCCCTTGAATATTCAATTCAGATGCGCGTTAGTTGGTGAGTGATGGACTGCCTGGATGCACTTGGTTTGGATATTGATAGATGTTCAACTCTCCGACCAACCGGATTCGACGGAATGGAAATTAACAAAAAATGGTGTTTTTACGGTGAAATCTTTCTATTTGGATTGAATTAACTCTGGCCCGATCTCAAGATCATTGCATATTTCGAGGGTTAAGGTGCCTTTGCGTATCAAAACTTTTATGTGGTTTGTCCACTAGCAAGTAATACTCACCAAGGACAACTTAATCAAGAGGCGACGGGTAGGTAGTTCATGTTGTTGTTTTCGTGATCATGATGAAACAATACAACATTTATTCCTTGAATGCCCACTCGCCAAGTTGCTTTGGAGAACGATCCATATAGCCTCCAACATTAATCCTCAAGTTCACTTTGAGTCATTGTTTGGAACGTGGTTAGCTGGGGTTGAGCATACGACTGCGGCTCGTATTCGGATTGGAATATGTGCACTTTTATGGGCTATATGGAACAGTAGGAATGATTTGATATTTAACAGACAACACACTATAACTTTCTTGTAGGTCATCTTCAGAGCTACCGCATGGATCCGTACGTGGTACTCACTCCTATGAGCTCCAGGGAGCCTTTGGTTACTAGGTGCAACCAATGGGAGATGGTAGCACGGGCTATATTCAACCAGTTCGGATGGCGATCGCATAATAGGATAGGAGTCTAGGGAGCTTATCCTTCATATTGCCGTACCGGTTGTCATTGTCAGCATGTTTATTTTCTTCTTTTTCGCTCCACTTGCGAGCTGTAATATGGTGCTACTTCATGGACCTTTTAATAAGATGGCTGCATGCGTCGTTATGATGCAGAGGCCAGGGGTACGCCTCCATTTCCCAAAAAAATTGCATAGTGTCAAATTCAGACTAAGCTGAATACAAAGTTGTCCGGTTTATTTTTACTTTGTACCCCTTGATGTTTTCCTTCCATATTCGACCCATTATCATATTGTCAATATCAAACTCAAGGTTTTTCATTTCATTTTTCAGAACATCAAACTATTGTTGTTTGGTGGTATCATTCACATCCAAAATAATCTAGGGAGAATTCTTCAATCCAGAAAGAACCTAAAGATGCATCAACATACCTAAGAGCATCTCCAGTTGCGCCCCCAACATGCCCTCCAGGGCTCTTTTTTTAGCGCCGGTGCCGAAAAATCGGCCTAGTCGCGCCCCTAGGACCTTTTTATCGCTGGTTTGGGCCGAAATAACAGCCGGCAAACCCGAACCGAACCCAAGCTCCCGGGGGCCGCCTGGGGGCGCCGGCCAAAGCGAAAAGGCGCGTGGGTCCTCTCTGTCGGCGAGAGGCGACCCTTTTTCCCGCCGATCCCCCACTTTTCCCCCTCCATTCCCCACTTCTGCCCCTCTTCTCCCGCCATTCTGCTCCCTCTCCCCGCCATCTGGCCGCCATGCCACCGAAGAAGTATATGGCCCCTCGCGCTGCTGTCGTAACCAATGCCACCCAGCCGAAGCAGACGAAGCCGAGGACGCCGCCGAAAAAACCACCGGGCATGTCGAACGCCGACTAGAAGGCGGAGGTTCAGTGCCGGAAGGCTGTCACCACCGACCGGCGGAACTGGCTCAACGACAAGAGGGCCCGAGACGCGGCGGCCATGGCCCGCAAGATGCCTGGAGCCAGCAGAGTGTCGGGTCGCTGGCCAGCTTCTCACCGTCGCCACAGCCCTAGGGGTGCACACCCATGCCTGGCTACGCAAACTGCGATGCGCACGACAGATTCAACCCCAACATCACATTTCCGCATGGCCAGCGCGCCTCGCCCTCCGGTCTGAACCCCGACCTGCGCACGCCCTCGCCTGCGTTTGCTAGCGTCCAGTACCCCCGTACACCTACTCTTCGCCGGCTTACGCCGCCTCCCCGACGCCGCCTCTGCACCGTGGCACCCTGCACTTCTCGCGAGCCTCGTCGTCACATTTCGGCAACCCCGACGCGACAGAAGCCGACATGGATGACATCATCACGAGCGGCTCGGACGCCGCCGCTGCCTCCCCTAGGTTCCAGGTGCAGGACAATACAATGGACCTCGCCGGCAACATGGACGATGAGCTCGACTATGGCGAGGAGGAGGAGGAGTCGGTGCCTGCCCCGGCAAGGAAAGGGAAAAAGAAGAAGTGGGGTGCCAGGACTGGTGAGCCGCGCGTCAAGTGGACGTCCAAAGAAGATGTGTGCCTCGCCAAAGCATGGAAGACCGTCTACCTCGACCCAATCACTCGCACGAACCAGAACACCGACACCAACACCGCCGCCAAGCTCGAGCGATGATGCCTCCACGACGCCCAACACAGAAGCCGCGCCGACGCCGACCAGCCCGCGCACGCCAACTCCCGCCAGTCCGACACCGGAGGACAACACCATCATTTGATGCATTGCCTACGCGTCCTTCCTTTTGAATGCCAAACTTTTGAGTATGATTGATCGCTGAACAATGGCATGGTGATCGCCGAATTATGTGGCAGCCGTTGACCACGAAACTTGTGGCCATTTTTTGGGTAGGAGGAAATGTCAAGTTTGAATTTATATGCGTCTTGGGGCCAAAATGTGGGAGCATGGCGGGGAACTAGGTTGCCCCCAGGGCCAAAAAAGTGCCGGCCGAAGGGCTAAAAAAGCACCGGCCGGTGTGCTGGGGGCCCGAACGAGTGGAGATGCTCTAATTATCAAAGGCATTTGTTCATGGTAGCTTCCATCGAGAGTATAGTCAAGTAAATCCGAGAAGTTCCTTTCTTCTTTTACCTGTCTAATGATTTCAGACCTAACTGCAATAGCGAGCAAAATTATTAACTCATTCTAGACAGAAGGACCAAGATAATAATCCTGAATTTTATAATTTGAGGTGCATGAACAGGCTCTTTTATAACTAGGTCAAATTTAGCCATCATTTGAACCAATCCTAAGAAACTGCCATTGCTACCTTGCTACAACTTGTTATTACTGTCATTAAATGCTATATTTTGTTCTGCAATAAATTTGATAATCAAAAGAATCCCAAGCAAAATTTTTCTCCAATTCTCCATTTCCTTTTCAAGTTATTGTTAAGCAACTTTATCAATTGTTTGATTCTTCTCCAGTCTAAGGCACAAGTCATATCAACACTACTACAAGATGCTGCTAACGTGACACTACAATCAGAGACCCTTCAACGAAACTGTGTGCAATGCATTAATCACAAATGGTGATGTAAAAAAATGGTCAAAAAAGATGCAAAATGTTTGCGATGGTGGATACATCAAACACAATTTAGATTTTAGTTGTGTGTGCGATGCGGGGCATACGGTTGATCCATACGAATAGTTTGCAATGGGACAGAACAACAGAAACGGGCAGCCAGATCAAGTTGTGTGCGATATACAACATGCATTTCACTCGGATAAACCGTTTGCGATGATCGAGTTGAACACAAATGATTCGGTATAACAAAATTTGTGTGATACCCGGCAAATAGGTCGGTAATCACAATTTTGTGCGATCATTATAGACAACCCATATGGTGTTTTTTTGAGAATTGTGTGCTCGATAGGGCACACAAGTCAAGAAACCAACCTGTGGGCGATAATGTAAAAGATCTCTGTCGAATACGTATTACTAACCGTCTGCGATGAGATTGACAGGGGAAACAGAGATTACAAATTAATATGAGCGAACGGAAACATAGAAATATACAGTCTGCTTAATTTAGTCCTCCTTCTTCTTGTTGTTGTTGGATGGCCCTGCGATATCGTCTTGGCGAGGACGCCACTGACCGTTGGCTTTTCATCGCTGCTACCATCATCATCGTCGTTGTTGTCGTCCTCCTCCTCCTCCTCTTTCGACCATTCCTCCTCCTCATCATCGTCATCCTCTTCTTCATCCTCCGATAGCTACTGGTCCGTCTGGTTGTCGTCTGATGACTCTGTAGGCGGCATCCCTTCCATGATCCGGATAAAATCAAGGTCTAGGCTCGACGCCGGACTCATGGAAGACGAGTTGGATGATTTCGATGTTGACTCATCGGGCGCCAGACTGCTAGCAGAACTGTCATCCTCGTTGTCGCTTGACATGGCTGTGGTATGTATACAAATTGTGAGAAAGCGAGATTCCAGAGTGTGTGCAAGTTTGTAGTGCGGCCGGCCGGGGACGATGAAGATGGTGGACACTTAAGCGGGGTATGCAGAGAAGAGAAATGTTAATTGAAGCGGGGAATTGACATATTATCTAACCGCTGATATAATCCAGCCTAGAGATGTTTTTCCCACCGTCATTCTTTGATGTCATGGTCCATCTCACTGTGCACCTTGTCGACGAGATAAAGTATTGTGGTCCTATGTTTCTTTGCAACATGTATCCCTTCGAGCGGTTGATGGGAATACTGAAACGCTATTGTCGGAACCGAAGCCATCAAGAGGCAAGCATCCTACAAGGTTATACCACGGAGGAGGTTGTTGAGTTTTGCACCGAATACTTGAAACAAAGACCTATAGGTTTGCCCCTCTCTCGCCACGAGGGAAGGCTAAAAGGTAAGCCGGTCCTTGCTGGCACAAAAAAGGCTGCACCCCCATTTGATGGTACTACTTAACAACCCAGTTCTTAGCACTTATGCTAACGAACACTTGGCGGAGATACGCTAAAGCTTCTTACAATAGTGTATCCATTAGATGTGGAGATGAAGGAGCACACTAAGAACTAAGTCGGATGGCTAAAGAATCGTTTGGGACAAGGATCCATGGATGGCATTGCTACGTGGTTGGCACAAAAGAGATCACCTACGATGTTGATGTACCAAGCATATGTGTCGGCGGCGGTGGGCACGGTCTACTTCCGTGGCCGCCGGGCACCTATGGGGCACGGGAGGCCCCTTTTCTGGTTCGGAGAGGGGGGTGCGGAGGCCGCGCGCAGAGCGGATCGAGGTCCCGGGCGCGCGGTGGAGCGAGAGAGGCGGAGGGCAATCTTTTTACCCAGCTTCGGAGCTCTCCGGAGAGATAAAACTCCTACTGCTGCCTTGTGTTGTTATTTGATCTTGCTCGAATGCGAGCACACGGTGGTGTGGTGTCTCTCGAACCCTAATCTTGTGTTCCTCAGATGAACCGAACCCCTTATACGTGCGCATGGGCCTCCCTTTTATAGTCTAAAGGGGGCACCAACAGGTGGCAGCGTAAGAAGAGGGGGTAGAAAGGTAAAAACCCAGGTTGGTGTAACAGTGACCAACAGTGCCCCCTACCTAACTGACGACAGGGGACAAGGGCATTTAATGCCCGTCCGGTCGCCCCAACAGTGCAAGGAGGCGATCGTCAAGTGAGCCACTGGTTGCCACGATGGCGTCTCTGTCAGCTCCGCTTGCCACCTCGCTCCGCATGGCTGTGTAGTGCTTCGCCACGTGCCTTTGGGATGGTCGTGTGATGACACGTCGCTGGATGTGCTGGAGTTTGGTTGGCAATCTTGCTGCGGCAAGCGCCTTGCCACAGTCCTTCTCTTGTCATGCCGGCAAGCTTGCCGGCCCTCGGGCCTTGCCGGGGCGCGCGGGGCGCCGCGACAAGTCCCCTGGAGGTGCCTCGGTCAACCTTCCCGGCAAGCTCCTCTTGCCGGGGCCTTTGTTCTCTTCTCGGCGAGCCCTTCTTGCCGGGGCCCTGGTTGGCCTTCCCGGCAAGCTCCTCTTGCCGGGGGCTTTAGCTTGAGTACTCCGTCCCGGAACGGCATCATCGTAGCTGTGGAGGACCTTGGCGGACGCCCGGCAAGCCCTGCCGTGGGTTGCCGCGACTGCCCGTGCACAAGTTCGGGGTACTAAGGTACCCCCCTACTTTAGTACACCGACAGTAGCCCTCGGGCCTGGGCCATACACGGTGCCGAGCGTTGTTGGGCCAGGCCCAAAACAGTGCACGGGCACGCGTGGCCTGGGTCCACACAGGATCAGACCCCGCTTCCACCGCGTCCTCCCGCAACAGCACGCGTCAAACGCGGCATCGTGGGCGACGTGGTTAATACCTAATTTCAGGGAATGCGCAACGTTCGCATCCCCTATTTATGAGCGGAGGGAACGGAGTCGTTCCCCCACTTTCGCCACTTGCGGTTCCTTCCCCCGAAAGCCCCGACGCCCTCCTCTGACTCCTGAATCGAGGACGAAACAGCGTCCCGCCGCCCGTCGCCGCCGCCGTCGCCGTTGCTTTCGCCTTCCCCTGCCGCCCCCGCCATGGCTCCGAAGGCCGGGAGGGCTACGAAGGCTGCGAAGGCCGCGAAGGCCGCGAAGTCGGCCGAGGCATTGGAGCTCGAGGCGCTGCGTAAGAAGCAGGTGCTCTTCTCCCCTGAGCTCACCCCGGAGGCGTTGTGGTCGGGGTTCTACCTCTTTTGGTCGACGGAAACGCGGGCGCACCCGCGCACGCCGGTGCTTTCCGCGGAAGCCTCCAAATCGAAGAAGTGCCCCAAAGGGTACTACTTCTTTCCTGTGTTCTTCTATTGTGGTCTCTGCCCGCCTTTTTCTGATTTCTTTTGCGACATCATGAATACCTATGGGTTCCATCTGCTTGATTTCACCCCCAATGCCGTCCTGACGATGGCGGTTTTCGCGCATCTTTGTGAGAACTTTGTTGGTATCCTCCCCAATGTTGCTCTTTTTTTGCCATTATTTTTCCCCTCGGGCTGAGAAAGGGGAGCCACTGGCTGGCGGAATCGCCTGGACCTCCCGGATGGGCATGAAGGAGGCGTACTTGACGGGCGAGCTTCGCAGCAAGTGGAACGAGTGGAGGGCGGAGTGGTGTTGGATCTGTGACGCCGATCCGCCATCGTTCACCGAGCTGCGCAAGACTCGGGTGGTGCGCGGTGCCGACTGGAGCGCTCTGTCGTCGGATGACGCCAAATTGACGATCGCCACCACCCGAGTCCTCCGGCTCCGGCACGCCGGGCTCACAACAGGGGCGGTCGGCGCAGATTTCCTCCGCCGTCGTATTGCCCCTTTGCAGGCAAGGGGGAGGCCCGCCTGGCTGTTCGGCGGCCCGGCGGATTTCATTAGGCTGCGCCCGGGCCTCAACTTCAACTTCACGGTCCTAGAGCTTGACGCGATGCTGAGGGAGACGTTCAAGCACGACGCCAATCACCCAGAGTGGTTCCGGCTGCCGGCGGGCGTCATCCCCTTGTGCAACAACTCCCAGCGCGATCGCATCTGCGCAATGATGCCAGAGTGCGATTCGCACGGGGTAAGTGCTAACTGGATAGAGCCCGCCGCCGAGGTCGTGCAGCAATTCTTCGATGACTTGTCGGAGACGACAGTCAATTCCGACGAGCAGAAGCTCCTCACCCGCTCCACCACCGCCGATGAGCTGGCGTACATCGCCAGCAAGGCTGAGGAGGTGGCGGCAGCCGCTGCCGCGGGCCAGTTTGGCTTCACGTTGGCGGAGGCGGAAGCAGCCGAGGCGGCAAGCCTTGCCGCCTGGAAAGATCTTGTCGGAGATGGTGATGACGAAGGGGAGGCCGCGGCCGAAGCGAGCCAGCCCGCCGAGGGCGCGAGTGGTCGGCCGTGTTCGAGCAACTTGCCGCCGATGGAGCCCTCCGTGCAGCCCCAGTTCCGACCGAGAAGGTGTCTCCGTCGAGTTGGAGAGCCGACAGAGGCGCAGGTTGACCAGCAGCCGCAGCAGCCGCGGCGCCGCGGGTCGCGCTCGGCCGCGACAAATTTCGTCGCGGCGGGAGGGTCCCAAGCCGTGCCGGAAACTGAGGCGGGGTCTTCCCGGGCCGCCACGCCTGACCCTGCCGCAGCTCTTGGCAAGTTCCAGAGGGAGCCTACTCCTCTGCCACGCCGCGCGGGGTGGGCACCGGAGTTCGACTTTTCCGCGCTGAGCTCTGATGACGACGAGGAGGAGGAGGACGAAGAGGAGTAAGGCTTCCTCCGTACTGCACTCGCCTTTCGCTCGATCCTTGTCGCTGTTTGTCTTGCATCTAATCTGTTTTTTGCTTTTGAACTCCTGTTTGGCCTCAGGACTTTGGCGGAGAGGGCGGCGAAGAGGGCCAAGGTCCCCGTAGTTGAGGACGATCCTGCTGTGGCAGCGGAAGATACGTCGGAGACGACCTTGACGGATCCGGCCCCTTCCCCTCGTAGCAGCTCCCAGCACAGCCCCCAGCGTAAGTGCCTTGATCCACTTCCTGTCATGGGGCGCGCATGGTCGCTGCTTCTTTTGCCAATATCTTGATCATTGGCTCTTTCTCTCTTTTTTTTATACAGAAGAAGAACAGGCCCACCAGGAGCAGTCGGAGGCCGACCCTGAGGTGTCGTCGACCTCGACTACGCCACCAAGGGCTGATTCCCCGATATGGGAGCCATCTTCGGCAAGGATGGGGTCTCCGGCAAGAGGTGGGATCAGTGAGCCCCCGGTGGTGGAGCCCATGATCACAGAGCTCAGCGCAGGTAACCCTCCTTGTCGGAAATTTCCCCTTGGGTTCTCCTTCTTCTGGTCTTCTTTTTTGGATACCTGCTTGACTTCTCCTCCCCCCTTTTCCTGCCTTCAGATCCTCCCTCTGTGGAGCCAATGGAGACCGAGGCCACCGGCGAGGAGGACTCGCGCGGCGATACCGGTGATGCTTCCGCTACTGAAGAGGAGGCCGGCGCTGGTGGCCTTGCCGACGAAGAGGCCGCCAAGGCTGCTGGCGCTGGAACTGGCGAGGGATCCGGTGATCGTACCGACGACCCGGGGGCCGCAGGAGCGCAGGGCGCTACCCCGAATGCCGATCCCTTCGCCGTGGACGCAGCGCCAGGCTCCGAAGAGCCCCAGCCCGGCGCTTACTTGAAGGCCGGCGAAGGTATATACATCAAGCTCCCCTGGGCATCGAATTCCAGGGGGCCGGTCGAAGGAGAGGAGTTTGACGGGGAGGTTCTTGCCTCCGCTGGGCTGGCGGTGGTCGACAGGCCAAGCAGCAGCAGCGGCGAGTCCGAGGAGGAGCAGCTGCTCCGAAAGCTGGTGTCACTCTACCGCGTCCGGCAAGCGAAGCTTGAGTCCCGGGAAGCGCCTGTCGCGCAAGCGGGAGTTGACATAGAAAAACATGCGCAAGAACTCAAGAGCCGCAACCAGGAGGCCCTCCAGTCCATTGTCGAGGAGAGGGCGCAGCTTGACGAAGCGAAGGAGGCGTTCATCCTGGAGAAGGCTGAAGCCGAGGAGCAGCAGAGGCTCACCGCTGAGGAGCTGTCCAAGCGGGACGGCAAGCTGATACAGAGGAAGGCGTACTTGGACGGCCATGACGAAGAGCTCGCCGCCCGGGAACAATCACTAGGTGGGGCACTCAAGGAGGCGAAAGACGCCGCCGCGGCCGCCGAAGCCGCCAAGAAGGAGTTGGAGGAGAAGGTGGCGCAGCTGGAGGCGGACGTGACAAGGAAGAACGAAGAGCTTGCCGCACTCCAGCGCGACCGCGAGAAGGATGCGCACGCTCATGGCGACCTGCAGCTCCAGCTCTCCGAGAAGATCAAGGAGCTGAACACCGCTAGGGATTCGAGCGCCAACCTGGAGCTGAAATTGGGTGCTTTGATGCAGACGCTGGACGCCGCCAAGAAGCGAGAAGATACCCTAAGGAAAGACCTCAAGGGCAACGAGGAGCTGCTGGTGAGGGCTGTCGAGACCTAAAACACTTTCAAGGCCACGGTGGAGCTTTGGACGGAAGGCCTCGTCAGCATCGCTGCGCTCATCAACGAGGAATTGGCGGAGTTGAACTTGACGGGCTTCGGGTACCCCTCCGAGGAGAACCTCCAGCCTAGCGCCAAGCTCACGCTCTTCTTCAAGGATGTGGTGACGGCTCTTCGGCAGCTCCGGGAAAGGATCCCAAAGCAGCTGGCCAACGAGTCGCGCGCGATCTGCGCCGGGTTCTTGGAGAAGGTATTGGTGAAGGTCCTCTTCCGCAACCCGGGCATTGACCTCTCCCGCGTCACCAAGAAGCTGCCGGAGGGCGCCGATCTTGAAGAACTCAAGGCCATCGTCGCACCCATCGTGGACAAGGTGAACGAGGTCAGGAGGGTCGATGGCGGGTGTGCGGATTAGGCCGCCCTTCTTCTCTTGTTTTCTTGCCGCTGTTATTTTGGTCACGAGGACAACTTAGTCAGCGTCACAATAAGTCATTCTTGTAATATAACTCTATTCTGGGTACTGCTTGCTATGTTATCCCCTTTACTTTGCTGCGTTCCTTGTATGCTTTTACCCTACGCTTTGAGGGGACTTGCCGGCGCAAGCACACTTGCTGAGTGCGGAACATCAGTAGCCTGCTGGCGGTGCTGCCCCCGGCAAGAAACCTTGTCGGGGCTAGTTGCGGCGCGCTTGTATTGTTGAGCGGGCTCGAAACAAACCTAGGGCGCAACTTAGCCACGAGTCGATTCCTCCGCGCACAGGTTTCCCATACAAGGCACGGATGTTCAAGGAACATAACTTTAAAAATTTAAAACTGACTATGCTCAAACTTTGGCAACTTAGCTTTTTTTTTGTCGTCTGCGTCCCGGCAAGGCTAGATTCCTTTGAACGACGCCCGGTCCACATCTTTATCTTCTCCCCCCCCCTGGTGAACTTGTGGGCGGAGGGATCTTCTTTTTGAGAAGGAAGAATCAGAAAATAATGATATGGGACCTTAAGGTTCGCTATTGCTTACCGGGGGTAAGTGCTGCACAAAGTGTTAGGCATATATGCAAAAAAGAGAGGTGCATTAAATTTGACAAAATGTGCGAGGCATATAAACTTTATTTACGCACGGGGGCTGCACCCAGCTTTGTACAAAGTGTTACATGCAACAGCGGCAAGGCTTGTACAAAAGGTTGTTGCCGGAACAGGGCCCGACAACCGCGCCTTATGGGTAAAACTTGCGGAGATGCTCTATGTTCCAGGAGTTGCTCACCGGAATGCCATCTTCGGTCTCAAGGCGGACAGCGCCGGGCCTAGTGACTCGTTTCACCCGATAAGGGACTTCCCACTTCGGCGTCAACTTGTTGGAATTCTTGGCGGATTGAACGCGCCGAAGAACAAGGTCGCCTTCCTCGAAGCTTCTGGCATTAACTTTGCGGCTGTGGTAGCGGCGCAAAGCTTGCTGGTAGCGAGCAGCTCGCACAGCAGCCTGAAGACGATCCTCCTCGAGGAGCAGCGCGTCATCTTGACGCAGCTGCTCTTGCTCAAGCTCATCATAAGCGAGCACCCGAGGCGACCCGTATACGAGTTCCGTGGGGAGAACTGCCTCTGCTCCGTAGACAAGAGCAAAGGGTGTCTGGCCAGTGGCTCGATTTGGTGTCGTTCTGATCGACCAAAGAACCACTGGCAGCTGCTCAATCCAATTTCTTCCACACTTGTGTAGCCTGTCGAAAGTTCTGGTCTTAAGCCCGCGTAGCACTTCAGCGTTCGCCCTCTCCGCTTGACCGTTGCTTCTCGGGTGAGCAACAGAAGCGAAGCAGATCTTGGTACCAAGATCTTGGACGTACTGCATGAAGGTGTGGCTCGTGAATTGTGTGCCATTATCGGTGATGATCCTGTTAGGGATTCCGAAACGGCAAACAATCGACCTGAAGAACTTGACTGCTGACGGTGCTGTCACCTTTCTCACTGGTTCCACCTCAGGCCACTTTGTGAACTTGTCGATTGCAACGTACAAGTACTCAAAGCCCCCGACGGCTCGGGGGAAGGGGCCGAGGATATCGAGCCCCCAGACCGAAAAGGGCTAGGACAAAGGGATTGTCTGGAGAGCTTGACCTGGCTGATGAATCTGCTCGGAATGGAACTGGCACGTTTCACACTTGGTTACTTGTGCAGTTGCATCCTGGAGGGCTGTCGGCCAGAAGAAACCTTGCCGGAAAGCCTTGCCGGTGAGTGCTCTTGCGCCAATGTGATGACCACATATGCCCCCATGTATCTCTGCCAACAGCTCTCGTCCATCTTCCCGGGAAATGCACTTCAATTTCGCTCCGTTGAATCTTCTTCTGTACAGTATGTCATCGACAAACTGGTACATACTTGATTGTCGGGCTACTCTTTCCGCTGCTTTTTGTTCCTCGGGGAGTTCTCCTGTTTGAAGGAACTGGACGATCTGCTGTGCCCATGCCGGAGCTTGTGGCTCGACGACAAGGACTAAAGGCGCAAATGCTGCTACAGGAACATCCGCTTCCACGGCCAGAGTCTGAGATTCTGCCGGAGCGTGATGTTCCCCGGCAAGCGTGTCGGGACACATCTTGTCGGGAGCGTCTGCTTCAACGAAACAAACCCTAGGGCTTGCCGGAGTAGACTGCTTCTCAGCGCTCTCTGTGTTGAGCCTGGGGACCTTCTTGGCGGCGGCTCCGGGGAGCTCTACCGGAAAGTAGTCGCCAGTGACCAACTTTCTCTTTCCGCTCTGTCCAGTTGATGGCGTGACAGATGGTTGAGTCAGTTTGAGCACAAAAATTCCTGGTTCCACAGGTAACTTGAGTGCGGCACATTTTGACAGGCCATCTGCAATGTCATTCTGAGCCCTTGGAACATGTTCCATTTGCAAGCCGTCAAAATGTTCTTCTAGCTTTCTCACTTCATCGATGTACGCTTCCATCAACGGACTCTGATAATCTTTGTTGACTTGACGGACGACAAGCTGTGAGTCACCCCTGACAATGAGCTTCTTGATCCCCAGTTCTGCTGCTATTCTGAGTCCGGCAAGCAAACCTTCATACTCTGCCGTATTGTTTGTTGCTTGCTCCTTGGGAAAATGCATTTGGCCCACGTACTTGAGGTGCTCTCCGGTGGGGGCGACAAGCAGTACGCCCGCACCGGCGCCTTGCAGCGAAAAGGCACCGTCAAAGTACATGATCCACTCTCTGCTTGCTTCCTTGACGGAGATGCTCCTCTCCGGAGTCTCTTCATCAGGCGTTGGCGTCCACTCCGCTATGAATTCTGCCAAGGCTTGGCTCTGAATAGTTGAAGTACTTTCAAATTTGAGGCTAAAGCTTGATAGTTCCAGTGCCCACTCGACAATCCTGCCTGTTGCTTCTGGATTTTGCAATATCCTCTTCAGCGGAAAGCGAGTGACAACTGTGATCTCATGTGCTTGGAAGTAATGGCGCAGTTTCCTCGAGGCCATGAGGAGGCCGAAAAGCAACTTCTGCACACCAGAGTACCTATACCTAGCTCCCTGGAGAAGGGAACTGACAAAGTAGACTGGGCGCTGCACCATCTTCTTCTGTTTCTCCTCTGGCACTTGTACAAATCCATCCTTGTCGGGATCAGAACTTGTCGGACCAGGGCTTGTCTGTCCAGAACTCGTCGGGGGAGCCCCCTGCTTGCCGCTGGATTCGCTTGCCGCGGCCGCTGGCTCATCATCTGCCTCCCTCTCTGCTACTAACGCAGCACTAACCACTTGATTGGTTGCGGCCAAATATAGCAGCAACTTCTCTTGTGGCTTAGGTGCGACAAGTGTTGAAGTGGAGGACAGATATTTCTTCAAGTCTTGCAGCGCAGCCTCCGCTTCCGGGGTCCATTTCATTGGACCCGCCCTTTTCAAGATTTTGAAAAACGGCAGGGCGCGTTCAGCAGACTTGGAAATGAACCTGCTGAGAGCGGCAACGCAGCCGGCAAGCCTTCGTACGTCTTTGACTCGCTTTGGCGCTTCGATTTGCTCGATGGCCTCGATCTTGTCGGGGTTAGCTTCAATTCCCCTCTGTGACACAAAGAATCCGAGAAGCTTGCTGGAAGGGACTCCAAACACACACTTCTCGGGATTCAACTTGAGATTGATCTTGCGCAGATTTGTGAAGGTCTCGTCCAAATCTTGGATTAGAGTTGTCCTGTCTCTGCTCTTGACCACTATGTCGTCCATGTAAGCTTCTATATTTCTGTGCAGCTGTGGCTCAAAAGCGTGACCGATTACTCTTGCAAACGTCGAACCAGCATTCTTTAGTCCGAAAGGCATCCGTACAAAGCAATACGTGCCACATGGAGTAATGAATGCGGTTTTCTCTTCATCCTCTTCTGCCATGAAGATCTGGTGATATCCTAAGTATGCATCAAGGAAGGAGAGCAGATCACATCCTGCGGTGGAATCAACAATCTGATCGATGCGCGGCAAGGGGAATGGATCCTTGGGACAGGCTTTGTTGACATCAGTGAAGTCAATGCAGAGTCTCCACTTCCCGTTCGCCTTGCGCACGACTACCGGATTGGCTAGCCACGTTGGATGGAGTACTCCCCGGACCAATCCTGCTGCTTCCAACTTCCTAATCTCCTCTGCTATGAATTCTTGGCGCTCTACTACCTGTTTCCTAACTCTTTGCTTGACGGGCCGCGCGTGAGGGCACACGGCAAGGTGGTGCTCGATTACTTCCCTGGGAACACCGGGAATGTCAGATGGTTGCCACGCAAACACATCGACATTCGCCCGCAGGAAAGCAACGAGCGCGCTTTCCTATTTAGGATCAAGCGTGGCACTGATGGTGAAGGTTCCACCGGTGCCGTCCTTCTTGGCCGCCACCTTCTTGGTCTCTGGCGAGGCTACCTTTGCTTTCTTGCACTTGCCGGTGGAGCTCGATGGTGCGCTCTCGACGGCAGCGCAGCACTCCGAGGAGGTGCGCTTGCCGGAGTGGGCATCAGGGCTGCACTTGCTGGACTTGAGCTTATCCTTCCTCCGGGGAGCTTCAGCGGCAAGTGGCTCGCGCCCTGCTGCGGCTGCTGCTTCCCGGTAAATCTTGTCGGCGCAGATGAGTGCATCCCTCTTGTCCCCTTGGATAGAAATGATACTCATCGGGCCAGGCATCTTGAGCACGTTGTATGTGTAGTGAGAGGCTGCCATGAACTTGGCAAGCACTGGTCGGCCGAGTATCCCATTGTAGGGCAATGGGATGTCAGCAACATCGAAGGTGACTCTTTCTGTCCTGAAATTCAGCTCACTGCCAAATGTCACTGGCAATGTGATCTTCCCCTTGGGCTTGCTCCTTCCCGGATTTATCCCTTGAAAGGTACCAGTCTCTTCGAGCTCGCTGTCGGGGATCTGGAGCTTCTTGAGCACTGTGGAGGAAATCAGGTTCAGGCCGTCCCCGCCGTCAACCAACATCTTCATGACCTTGAGGTGCGGATTGTTGGTGAGACCAACATCGGCAAGCGCCCGACCGCAGTGATGCGATCAGGGTGGTCTTCTACATCGAAAATGATGGGCGTGCCGGACCATTTGAGAGGCCTGCGCGCCTCGACGGATGGCTCCGTTGCGTTCACCTCTCGCACCCACTGCTTGAGTTGGCGGTGTGAGGCGTGCAGAGAGGCGCCGCCGTCGATGCATAGCACCTCTGTCGCTTTCTGAAACTCTTGGTCATCGGTCTCATCTTCCTCCATCTCATCTTCATCTTCGTCCTTGTCACGGCCGCGGGGAGGCCTATCTCCTTGCCGCGGCTTGGGCTTGCCGCGGTATCCTCCCCGGGCGGGAAGCTTCTTGCCGGATCCTCCGCCACCTCCCTGGGCTCTCTCCTTATCGCGGCGCTCGTACTCTGCCTTCTGTAGCTCCGCCATCTCTTCGACTTTCTTGCAGGTTTGGAGATCGTGGCCCTTGGTGCGGTGGATCTTGCAATACCGCTTGCCGGAGCCATCTTGCTTGTCGGCGGCTGCCACGGCCTCTCCAGAGTCATCGGCCTTGGCCTTGTCGGAGCCGCCTCCGTTGCCGGAATGCTCAACAGCTAGCACATCCTTAGTCTTTCTCTTCCTGTTGTTCCGTCTCCGGTTCTTCCTTGCCGGGGCAGTATCCTCACTGTCAGATCCTTCTGCTCCTGCAACCTCTCTGGGGATTTTCCTTCCCTCCTCAGCCCGTGCACACTTGTCGGCCAAAGCATAGAGCTCGCTGACGTCTCTGATCTTGCACATCGCCATCTCCTCCCTCATCCTGCGGTTACGCACGTTCTGATGAAAGGCGCTGATAACCGCGGCAGGGTGGACGTCTGGGATGTTGCGTTGCACCTGGCTGAATCTCTGTATGTACTTGTGCAGGGGCTCCCCCTCCTTTTGAACGAGCATGTGGAGGTCACTTTCCTGGCCATGAGGCTTGTGGCCGCCCGTGAAGGCGCCGACAAACTGATGACACAGGTCAGCCCATGAAGAGATGGAACCATCCGGCAAGTGCATGAGCCAAGATCTGACATTGGGCTTGAGTATCAGCGGGAAGTAGTTGGCGAGTATCTTCTCATCGCGCCCTCCGGCAGCCTGCACCGCGATGGTGTAGATGCTGAGGAACTCCGATGGATGTATCCTGCCATCGTACTTCTCGGGCACGTCTGGCTTGAAGTTCTTGGTTTTGGGCCACTTGACTTGCCGCAGCTCGCGGGTGAACGCAGGGCAACCTGCCGCGTACGGCAAGTCGCCTGGCTCCCCTAGTGCATGCATGTCGATAGTGGGCCCAGCACGCTGGTCAGATTGATGTCGCGTCTCCCTTCTGCGCTCAATGCGAGTGCGAGCGTCTTCGTGCCGGCGTTCTTGGAGAACGTGGCGCTGGTCGCGTCTAGTTCGCGGGTCCGACGACGCGGTGGAGTCACCGTCGGGGTTGGTCCGGCGAGCCGGCGATCTTGGCCTTCGGGGCTGGGAGTGCACGGAGGTGGCTCCCCCAGGGGTCTTGTCGGCGTCGGCTTGCGCTTGTACGCCTTGCCGAGGCCTCGATGCGCTCGGTTGCCGGGGCTTGTCGCCGTTGGCGAAGGCGATGAGGCTGTAAATGGTCATCCTCCAGTCGTCGATCTTGTGTGGCGCCGGAGGGTAGTCTAGGAGCAGCTGGGCTCGGGCCAGCGCTTCCTCTGCTGTCTTGGGTGGTGGCGGCGACGAGCGGCGCGAGGAGCGGGATGTGCTCGGGCTCCCAACTGGGTTGGGAGGCGCATCACCCCGCCCTGGCGACCGTACCTCGATCGCGCCAGCATGCGGGCGTGCATGCTGACCTCGAGCGTCTCGCGACCCACCAGCTTGGCCTTGCTCCAACGCGAGCACGGTGCTAGGAGCACCGGGGCGTTGTCGGCCTTGCACCTCCTGGGAAGGGTGCGGTGTATGCATGGTCGCCGACGCTTGCGGGGCCTTGTTTTTGGATCCGGTGACGACGTGAGTCCCACCGTCGGCGCCCGCTCCTCCGCCGGCGCCCACTCCACCGCCCGTTTGCTCCGGCGGTGGTGGCGGAATCGATGTAGACGGAGCGGCTACCTCCGAAGGCTTCTTCTTTGGTGGCATGTCGATGAAGGCGTTGATGCAGCGTGCGCGGAGACCGGATCGGATGCTCACGACCTCGACGCGCCCCCTACCTGGCACGCCAAAGATGTCGGCGGCGGTGGGCACGGTCTACTTCCGTGGCGCCGGGCATCTATGGGGCACGGGAGGCCCCTTTTCTGGTTCGGAGAGGGGGGTGCGGAGGCCGCGCGTAGAGGGATCGAGGTCCCGGGCGCGCGGTGGAGCGAGAGAGGCGGAGGGCAATCTTTTTACCCAGCTTCGGAGCTCTCCGGAGAGATAAAACTCCTACTGCTGCCTTGTGTTGTTATTTGATCTTGCTCGAATGCGAGCACACGGTGGTGTGGTGTCTCTCAAACCCTAATCTTGTGTTCCTCAGATGAACCGAACCCCTTCTACGTGCGCATGGGCCTCCCTTTTATAGTCTAAAGGGGGCACCAACAGGTGGCAGCGTAAGAAGAGGGGGTAGAAAGGTAAAAACGCAGGTTGGTGTAACAGTGACCAACAGTGCCCCCTACCTAACTGACGACAGGGGACAAGGGCATTTAATGCCCGTCCGGTCGCCCCAACAGTGCAAGGAGGCGATCGTCAAGTGAGCCACCAGTTGCCACGATGGCGTCTCTATCAGCTCCGCTTGCCACCTCGCTCCGCATGGCTGTGTAGTGCTTCGCCATGTGCCTTTGGGATGGTCGTGTGATGACACGTCGCTGGATGTGCTGGAGTTTGGTTGGCAATCTTGCTGCGGCAAGCGCCTTGCCGCAGTCCTTCTCTTGTCGTGCCGGCAAGCTTGCCGGCCCTCGGGCCTTGCCGGGGCGCGCGGGGCGCCGCGGCAAGTCCCCTGGAGGTGCCTCGGTCAACCTTCCCGGCAAGCTCCTCTTGCTGGGGCCTTTGTTCTCTTCTCGGCGAGCCCTTCTTGCCGGGGCCCTGGTTGGCCTTCCCGGCAAGCTTCTCTTGCCGGGGGTTTAGCTTGAGTAATCCGTCCCAGAACAGCATCATCGTAGCCGTGGAGGACCTTGGCGGACGCCCGGCAAGCCCTGCCGTGGGTTGCCGCGACTGCCCGTGCACAAGTACGGGGTACTAAGGTACCCCCCTACTTTAGTACACCGACAATATGACATAAATGGCTACATGTTCTACACTGAGGAACGTCATGAGAAGACCTCATATCAGAACTGCTCTGTTTGAATAGAATGCATGACTGTAGATGAAGCTGATAAAAGGGTATACTATGGAATAATCAAAGCTGAATAAGGTGGCATTATTCAGGTGCACATGGATCCCTCCTAGACAGGTAAAGGTTGATGATTACATGAAGACATGTGTTAACAAGACAACGATGGCATATCACGCGGACGCGTTCATTGTTGCCAGCGATGCTACCCAGATTTTCTATGTGGAAGTCCCCTATGGGAAGAGGAGGGTATTGGGTGTCGAGGATGTTGCCGATGAGGACGAGTATGATGAATTTGTTGAGTTGCCATCCAAGCGATCACTAGGGATGGCAACGGGGCCCCATACCCGCTAAACCCATGGGGATTTCATCTATTCGGGGGTAGGGATGGGCGAAAAACATCCCCATGGGGATATTTACCAAACTAATTTATTCCCCATAGGGTACAACGGGGATGGGGACTATATCCTATTCCCCAGACCCAATACCCATTGGGGACCCGGTTAGTAACTGTGACACTGCGGTCAACCTTAAAATATTCACAAGCAAGCTTGTGAAAACAAAAAAAAGCTCTGTAAAAAACCTTAAACCTATCTCACGTCCTCACCTCAGCTGCCATCATGACCAAGAAGTCAGTACGACCTAGATATGCATTAGCAGGACAAGGACAACACCATTTATGTATGTTGATTATAGGGTGTCATATTATGTATATGAGTATCTGTTTATGGGGATGGGGACCCTAATGGAGCCCCATTCCCTAGTGGGGCATGGGTATGGGGAAATTTCATCCCTAGTCATGTAAACGGGGATGGGGATGGGATGATAGGGAATAGATGGGGATGGAGATGTTGTAGGTATCCCCATAGGGGATTGTCCCCATTGCCATCCCTAGGGATCACACACCATCCAAACAGAGAAGCGTAAAATCATCGGAAAACCTAAGTTCATTCAACGTCAACATAATCATCCCAGGTCCCCTATGTACATGGGAATTAAGTCGTAAGACTAGTTTTGTGCCTACCATATAACTTAATTCATTCAATTTAGAATTGTTGCGTGTACTGAATTTGTGAGTTATGCCCGGTCTTCTGTTGATGTAAGAACCATTGATATGTTGAGCTTGATATGTTGTCAGATCAGGCAATGAATTTGAACCATTTATTATTATTATTATTATTATTATTATTATTATTATTATTATTATTATTATTATTATTATACCATAGAGGTAGCACACTCAATTGATCTCACTCCATTATGTATGGACAGAATATATGAATTTTGATTTGCGAATAGCACACGGTTCATTAATGAAAGTCATGTGCCGACCGAACCGCGCGCGCGATCTGAGTCGTGCGTTCTGATTGGCCAGAACCCAAACCCCACGGATCATACGTCTGCACCATTAGATACTCCCAGATGGAACGACAATCCTCATCCCTTTCAATAACATGGGCAATTGCGGGTGTGAATTTATTTGTATGCACAAAATGCATGTTAAATTCAAAAAATGTCTTAAATATATCAAACGATACCTAAAATGCGCCAGAAAATCAAACTCATGGTACAATGGTGATTGCGTACCGTGGAAATTCTTATGAGGCCAAACGATGAAGTCACCGACCACTGGAGTTTGAATTGACACATCTCCTTTTGGAAACCATGATCCTTCTTGAGAGATGCTCCGGTTTTGAATGAGCGATCATCAAAACTTATGCCAAATTTACCATTTTTTCACAGGGTCGCGAGAGCATGCCACGGGCACACACCGATTTTGATGATGTCTGGACTCCATCTGAATTTCTTGTAACTAAAATACAAACTAGGCCTACGCCGGTGGCCACACCTTGCAGCTGAAATGTTTGAAACTTCTCCCCGCTTCTATGACAATGGATGAAAACTTGCAAAGCGACACACGAATGATTTGTACACCTTCTTTGCTAACTAACACCCACATGTAGTTGTAGTAGGGTTTTGATTTTATATGCACTAAATGCAAGGTAAATGCAAAAAAATGACTTAAATGTAGAGTTGAGGCTGAAATGGGCCAGAAAATCAAACCTAGGGTATATCCGTGATTGTTTACTATGGAAAAAATTGAGGCGGAACGATGAAGTCACCGACGATTGGAGCCCGAAGTGTCGCGTCTCCTTGTGGAAACTAAGATCCTTCTTGTGAGATGCTCCAGTTTGGAAGGTGCGAGCATCAAAATTTGTGCCAAACTTTACCAAAAAATTTCCATGGGATCGTGAGAGCACACCATTATGACATACCGATTTTCGTTATTTCCGCACTCTATATGTATTTCCTGTAGTTAAAATACCAACAAGACCTATGCCTCTAGCCACACCCTGCGGCCAAACTGTTTGATTTTTTTTCCGTTTCTCAAACAATGAATGAAAACTCGCAAAGCGACACACAAATGATCTTGCTAACACCACGTGAAGTTGCGGCATGGCTATATATATGCATGGTAAATGCAAAAAATGACTCAAATATAGCAAACGAGATCTCAAATGCACCAGAAATTCGAACCTTAGGGTACAATGCTGATTTCTTACCGTGGAAAAAGAAATCGAGGTGAAATGATGAAGTCATGTTTCCATTCAAACGAAAATATGCTTTTAGTTCATGTAAATATTTTCAAATAGCACACGGTTCACTCAAGAAAGACGTGTGCCTGCCAAACCATGGTCGATGTCACCCCCTACTACGCGCGCGATCTGAGTCGTGTGTTCTAATTGGCCAGAACCCTAACCCCACAGGTCGTATGTCTACACCGTTGGATGCTCCCAGATCGAACGACAATCCTCATCCCTTTCAACAGCACAAGCAATTGCGATTGTGATTTTATTTATATGCACAAAATGCATATTAAATTCAAAAAATATCTTAAATATAGCAAATGATACCTGAAATGCGCCAAAAAATTAAACCCATGGTATAATGGTGATTGCATACCATGGAAATTTTTATGAGGCCAAATGATGAAGTCACTAGCCACTGAAGTTTGAATTGACACGTCTCCTTTTGGAAACCATGATCTTTCTTGTGAGATGCTCCGTTTCCAAGGAGGGATCATCAAAACTTGTGCCAAACTTTACCAATTTTTTACCACGGGGTCGTGCGAGCACGCCGCGGGTACACACCGATTTTGTTGATGTCCGGACTCCGTCTGAATTTCATGTAATTGAAATACCAACTAGTCCTACATCGATGGCCGCATCTCGGGGCCGAAATGTTTGAAACTTCTCCCCACTTCTCGGACAATGGATGAAAACTCGCAAAGCGACACACAAATGATTTGTACACCTTCTTTGCTAACTAACAGCCACATGTAGTTGTAGTAGGGATTTGATTTTATATGCACTAAATGAAAGGTAAATGCAAAAAATGACTTAAATATAGCAGACGAGACCTGAAATGGGAAAGAAAATCAAACCTAGGGTATATCCGTGATTGTTTACCATGAAAAAATTTCAAGGCGGAACGATGACGTCATTGACGATTGGAGTCCGAAGTGTCGCATCTCCTTTTGGAAACTATGATCCTTCTTGTGAGATGCTCCGTTTTGGAAGGTGTGAGCATCAAAACTTGTGCTAAACTTTACCAAAAATTTTCCATGGGATCGTGAGAGCACGCCACGGTGACACACCGATTTTTGTTATTTCTGCACTATATATGCATTTCCTGTAATTAAAATACCAACAAGTCCTACGCCTATAGCCGCACCCTATGGCCGAACTGTTTGAATTTTTTTCCCTTTTCTCGAACAATGAATGAAAACTCGCCAAGCGACACAAAAATGATCTTGCTAACACCCACGTGTAGTTGTGACATGGCTATATATATATATATGCATGGCAAATGAGAAAAGTGACTCAAATATAGCAAACGAGATCTCAAATGCACGAGAAAAATCGAACTCTAGGGTACAATGGCGATTTCTTATCGTGGAAAAAAAATTAGAGGCGAAACGATGAACTCATGTTTTCATTCAAATGAAAATATGATGTTAGTTCATGTAAATGTTTTCAAATAGCACAAGGTTCACTCAGGAAAGCTGTGTGCCTACCAAACTGTGGCCGATGCCACCCCCCTGCCACGCGCGCGATCGAAGTTGTGTGTTCTGATTGGATAGAACCCAAACCCCGCACATTGTACGTCTGCACCATTGGATGCTCCCAAATCGAACGACAATCCTCATCCCTTTCACTAGCACATGCAGTTCCATGTAGGATTTTATTTATATGCCAAAATGCACGGTAAACGACAAATATGGCTTAAATATAGCACACAAGACCAGAAGTGCGCCAGCAATTCAAACCTATGGTATAATGGTGATTGCTTACCATGGAAAAAAAATTAGAGGCGAAACAATGAATTCAAGTCTTCATTTCAAACGGAATTATGTTGTTTGTGCACACGAGGGCTTAGAGGCAATCGTTTGCATAGGCCTTTCCGTGCGGCGACCGGGGATCTTTTTTCATCATTTTCACCTAGGCCGCCAACACCCCCCCACCGCCCAACCGTGTTTCACTCAATAGTCCACCCAATCTCCATCACCAGCCCCAACTCCCCTAGATCCACAACAGAACCCTCTCTTGCGCTGGCATGCTCAACCCGGCCATGTGCCCGCTCTTCGGCATCAACCCTACCCCCAATGTCATTCCCAACATGCGACTGCCCGCGCCTTGCCGTCTTTGTTTGCTCCCCAGCCACCCTCAAGCATATGGATCCTGTAATCCTCGCCTCTCCTGTGGTCCTGCCAGGTTTGCACAAGAAACCTGTTAGTTACTGCTCTCCATCGCGGTGAGGCATATTTCCTCCCAATTCCTCTTCCTATTTTGTTCGACATGTTCCCAAATTGCCTATAAAAAAACGAAGAGAGTACATATGTTCATTATCTACCTTCCTAACCAATACGTATAAGTTGTATTTGTTCCAATAAGTTACTATCGATTTACAGATCATGGGCGCTCGAGTCACACAAACTTAACAAATTAGCCATAGCTTTTCAAAATTATTGCATGACATGTTTAGACTGCCTGATACCAAGTTGTTAGCTTTATGCTTATCCTCCTTTCCTGTAGATGCCGAGTAGCAGTAATAGTACTCACACTTCAGGCGATGTATCTTCATCTGAGTCCGACAATAATAGGTCTCCAGCAGATGGTGAGGGTTTCAAGTAATCTGGAACAGGATAGAGCTGCAACAATTACCCTTCCGGTTGGGACATGGAGGAACGCTCCAAGGAAGCCCACACACAAGCCTAAAGGTGTATATGAAGTTACCGACATCGATTTAAAGTCTTGGGCTCCAACTAAACCGATAAAGCACGCACGAGGTTCAGGAGTGTGTGTGGATTTTTTCGTAGGGCAAGGCTCAACATTAATCTACTAGGGTTTCAGAAGGCTGACACAGAAACACGACAAAGGATAGTCCGGAGGTCATGGTTCACTTCAACGTTCCAGAGCAGTGGAGATTGCAGGTGGAACATGCTGCACTGAAGAAGGCTAGGGATGCTTGGAGAAACTGGAAGCACATGTTGTACAAGAAGTACTTGAGTGAAGGCAAGGACCCAATCCCCGCATACCCCCAAATTGCAAAGGAAGACTGGGCATAATTCAAAAGGGTCAGGGCAACTATTGAGTTTGCTGAGAAGAGTGCCAAGAAATCGGTACTTCAGAAGAGGAAGACACAGACCCACCATATGGGTGTGGCAGGATACTACGGCATGAAACCGATATGGGACCAGGAGGACAAAGAAGCAGTATCTGCGGGCGGGAAATCGACCTTTAGTGAAATCAGGGGCAAACGCGCTAGAGACTACTCGCGGGCACATGCAAGGAGGCGTGATGATGGAACTTACTACTTTGAAAACTCACATGACGAAAAACTGTATCGCACGATGTTAAAGGCTTCCGAGATCCCTGGAAGGTTCTACAGGAACTCGGGGCCATGTGAAATTTTGACAGATGCTCTGGAAACAAGAGGGCCACCTGGCCATGCAAGGGGCATAAGCGTTAATGTCCCGCACAAGAGGGCTTTCACACTCAACAAAGAGGAGAGGCTCAGCATGAAAAAAGCGAGGAGTGGAATGAAGCAGAATGAATTGTATGGAAGGTTGAGGAAGGACTTGTATCCGACTGTTCCAAAGAAACTTGAGGAGTCAATGATGATGCAGAAGACTCTAACACCGACAAATAGCCAGCAGATGGGAGGTGAGGCGGACATGGAGGATGCTGGTTATTGCGCGACAACACCGCACAAGAGTAGTTGTGCATCAGCAGACCCCAGCGACACTAAGACTGCAACTGCTCATGATGGTGCTATATCTGATCTATCTGGGATGAAAGACAGACTGAAGGGCATGCTTACACATTATGAAGGTACATTAAAATGTATAGCCTGGGTTTGCCCACCCTTCTTGGAAGAGGGCCTCTTGTTGGACAATGTGCCATTGAAGCCGTGCTGTGTGAAGTGCTACATGACTGAAGTAAAGCCTGGATTCAATGAATTTGCCCTGAAGAATGTCCTAGGGGACTTTGATGAGCATAGAAGCTTGGGAGAAACACTGTTACATCACATCCAGTGGCCACGAAAGGAAATAAAATTCATGGATGAGATCCCTGAAGCCCCGCCAAGAGCAACCAATGTCACCCCTCAACCAGTGACACTCTCCTTGCCACAACAGCTCTTGCGTGCTTCCCCCAAGGAACCTAATACTCATAATCCGATAGTTGATGCATCAACCTAATGCCCGCCCGACTTTGTGCCATACAAGCCATGTCATCATCCACCCCAGAGCAGCTAGTGGCAAGGCCTACAATTGCTGAAGACGCACTACCGGTTCAGATGCCGGCGGCTGAAGCAGCGGGGGGGGGGACCCAGCTACACCACATGCTTAGCAGACCAACCTGGTGGAACGGACTACTAAGTAGTCTGATGCTTCGGAACCGCCTGCTAAGCAGTCTGGAGGTCCAGGACCGACTATTCATCAGTCCATCAGTCCGCAGCCGCGTGATCAACATACCAATGCGTCAGCACTACCTGCTCAGCAAACCAACGCGTTGGCACAACCTTCTCAGCACACCGACAAGTTGGCACCACCTGCACAGAAGCCTGACATAGCTTCAACACATGGTCAGCAGTACGATGCCTTTGCTCCTACAACCCAGCAGTCCGTCAAAGCAGCACTGCCAGCTCAGCAGTCCGGCATAGCTAAACCGTCTACTAAGCAGTCCATCGAAGCTTTACCATCTGCTCGGCAGTCCAGACCTTGTACCAGAAGTGCTTCAAGTACCAAGAAGGAAGCAGGCAAAAAGGCTGCACCCATGAGGAAGCGCACCCATAGGGCGAAGAGGAATGAGAATGATTGCCTCTTACTTAATGCACTCATCGCCCAGAACCAAATTAACAGCAAGTTGTTCGAATCGGAGAGTAATATTATTTCTGACGGAGTGAATGATGCAGAAATAGATTTGGTGCTTGCTAAAAAAAACTGACGTACTTGAAGCATGCAATTGCGTGCATGGCTTGACATTTCTTGTTGGCGAAAAGTTTGATGAGTGCAGCTCCAGTTGCCGTGAGTTACATAAATATTGCATGGATAGAATGTTAGCAGGTCATCATGTTCTGCTAGTCTGCTACAACAAAGATCATTTCCGACACGATCCTGGTTCCTTCAGTGTGGATTTCAAGAACTTACATCTCTTCTTCAACTTCAACAAGCTCGATGCCACTCTTGTTAGATGCCTGATTTTGTAAGTACTTAAAAAACTCTGATCAACTTCTCCATACAAGGCTGTAAATGATAAATAGCTAACTGCATTTTATTCCTCTCAAGGGATTGAACACATAGAGAAGAAAAAGGTAGAGTGTGTTTTTCATAGATCATGCATTAGGAAATGGCACAACATTACATGGTAAGGATGAACGGGAGTGGGCCATTAACACGGTCACCGTATCTTTGAAAACACGTCCCGTGCAAAATCACTTCTCTAGTCATATCATGAACGGTAAGTGAAATAAACAACCATGCATACACTGTTTGTCTTTTAGATTTCAACATCATTCGTAAGTTCATGGCTTTCTTAATATGTACCAATCACTCGATCTTGGTATTCATTGTTCCAAACAAGAACATAGTTTAGTGCATGGATTCTCTAACAGAGTCAATAAATGCTCAGGATCTAATGCATCTTCAGCAATTCATAGATAGGTATTGAATTCTATGATGTGGAAATTAATTTGCATTCACATCTGGTTCAATAATTGATGTTGTGAAAATTCATCTTCATTTCCAGTGTGTTTGCATTGTGGAAAACTAAACCAGGGCATTTCTTCAAGAGGGAACTACCTATACAGCACGAGATCATTTCTCTAGTAACACACCGAAATCCATTATTTTTGGAAAATGTATCCAATAGTCTGCAAATACCTTTTCTTATGCTAGTCAAATGTTTAAGCTTCTAAATAAACCTGTTTATATTTCTATCCCAAGAAAACAATACGTCTAACACTGTTTAGGTTGTCCTAATAGGAAAAATACATGACTAATTCTGTACAAAAAATTTCAGTGTCCTCAGCAACAAGCAGGGACCAACCTTTGTGGATACTATGTTTGCACACACATGATCTCCGTCTGCCAATCTGCTGATAGTTGTGAAGATGCTCGCGAATTAGTACCAGTAAGTCTATCTTAATTAATACCTGTCGGTTTCAGGGCTCCGCGGACCCAAGGAAAGGTTCAAACTCTGGGGCGTGTGCGAAGAACTCAACCCCCTTCAGCCAACCAGTTCATCGCAGAAGATGGACACGGCAGTTTACCCAGGTTCGGGCCACCTTGCGGTGTAAAACCCTACTCCTGCTTTGTGGTGGATTTGCCTCACGAGGGGCTGAGGACAAACTAGTACAAGGGAAGGACAACCTCGCGATCAGCTCTAGTGTCGGTGATGTGAGGATGGATCGGATCCCCCCTCTATGGTGGTGGCTAGCCTATACTTATAGTGGCATTGGTCCTCTTCCTCCAAAACGTAGACGGGAAGGGATCCCACAGTGGCCAATTCGAACAGGGACAAGTAGTACATCTTATCCTGATAAAAGGTGGTCTTCTCCTGCAAAGCTCCTGGTCATGACGCTGCGGTGGGCTCGGCGATGGCGTCTGACCTGCCGTCCTGGTGGTCTTGGTCTTGTTGCATGGGAATGGAAACCTTTGGCCGATTCCTCGGGATTCTGCGCCTGCGCTTGCCTCCTTAGCACCAAAGAGGAAACCTGCTCCTCTGCACCCGCTGGCACCCGCCTGGCCTTGGTCGTCATGGCTTGCGTCACCGCAACCTCATGAGGTTGAGTACTTGCATAGAAATCTCCACTCCTCAGGAGGAAACTTGGGGAGGCCGCTCTCTCCGGAGGTCTTGGTGTCATCCACCTTGCGAGGATCTTGACTTGTTGGTGTCGTAGATGGGCCGTACCAGGTCGTCGATGAATCCACGCCGTGGCCCGCAGGCAGGCAAGTCTGGGTACCCTGGTTCCCAGAACTCCGAAGTAGCCCCCGGTCCCAAGGCGCGCTCGGACTTGGCTTCGAGGTGAAGCCAAAGGGCAAGGGCAAAGCGCCGCGTGCCCCAATCACCTGCGGACCGAGTCGACGCATGGCACTTGATGGTATGCGGGCCTCTCCACTTCCCCATGTGCCTCGGCAACTGCCCGACTTGACAAACGGTTGTGGCATGCAGAAAAGCCATCATTGCCTGGGACGTGAGAGGCTGACGGTTAGCCTTCCTCCGGCTATAAATGGTGGAGAGGCGGAGCCCCCGGCCCATCTTCATCTTCTCGCCCCCTGCTTCTCCTTCTTTGTTCCGCCATCTTGCCAGAGTTTCCATGGTGCCAGTGAGGAGATTCTCCGCCACGGAGAAGGGAAAGGCCCCTCAGGTGTAACATGAGTTGCTCCTGCCGAAGAATAGACATGATTGTTCCCGTGATGCTATCGCGGCGCTCATTGTGACGCATGTCGGGGGTTGGGTGCGACATATGCCAATGGATGGCTTATCATGGTGGGGGCGAGTAGAACGTCGCCGGTGCCTGGAAACAGGATGAGACGAAGACATGCACGCTGGCAGATCTTACCCAGCTTCGGGGCTCTCCGTGGAGATAGCACCCCTAGTGCTGCTCTGCGGGGTCTCCGCATGATCACTAAGGCAAAGTGAGTACAAGGTTGCTCCCTGAGCTGTTTCTGGAGGTAGGAGAAGGCAAGGCTAGGTCTGTCCTTCCTATATGGTCTGTCTAGTGCTAATGGATTCGAACCCTTTGCATGGGTGCCCTGGGGGGTTTATATAGGCCTACCCCCCAGGGGTAAAATGGTAAAACCGGCTGGGTGCGGGTCCCAGCCGTCTGTGTCTCAGGCCGCTGTCTTCTCCGCCGACTACTGGGGCCCGCCGACTGGTGGGTACCGCCGACTTGCCTGGTATGGGGACGACAGCCCTTGTCCGCCGCGGGCGGGTCTTGCCGGTTGCATATTACTGTAGCCGTGCTTCTAATGATGCTGGCTTGGTCATGGGGTCGTGGCAATAGTGCCACCGCCTGACGGGCGATCACTGTTGCCATTCCCCGTCACGTCTGGTTAATGGCGCGTGGGGCCCGTGGGAGGGGCCGGCCGACTCCCGGGGGCCGACTCCCAACGGGTCCGTCTTGTGGCACTCTTGCCGTCTTCAGTACTCCCATTGACTGGTAGGTCTCGCCGTCTCTGGGTCGTACAGACAGGCCATCGTGGGCACAGTGCTCCGCCCCCAAGGGCTGATGTCAGGGCCGGCATGGCAACAGTGCTACGCCGAACGGAGATCTCCGTTGGCACGGCGCACTGTGGCCATGCCCGCCCTTAATTAATAAGGTGGTTGGAGTCGCGTGCCGACTCCCTATAGCCGGCCTCCCCGGAAGTCGCTGGGCGGGGAGTCGGCTTATCTTGGAGTCGCCTCTGGGACTCGGCTTTTCTTGGAGTCACCTCTGGGACTCGGCTCGTCTTGGAGTCGCCTTCTGGGACTCAGCTTGTCTTGGAGTGGCCTTCTGGGACTCGGCTTCTCTTGGAGTCGCTGTCTGGGACTCGGCTCGTCTGGGAGTCGCCTTCTGGGACTCGGCTCGTCTTGGAGTCGCCTCTGGGACTCGAGGGGCGCAGCCTGCCCCGATGTCTTGAAAGGTTCTGGGACTCGGGTGAGCCTACCCGTGGCCCATTACTCCGACAGTAGTCCCCGAAGTTGGTGAGGCTCCGAGGGCGACACGTCGAGGGGCCTCAACAGTTTCATTCTTCCTCTGGTGGAATTTGGGCTCTGCTTGCCGTTTTCCTCCCGGCCGACTATCCGGAGTCGGACTCGTAGAGGGTCGTCTTGTTGGGGAACGTAGTAATTTCAAAAAATTTCCTACGCACATGCAAGATCATGGTGATGCATAGCAACGAGAGGGGAGAGTGTTGTCTACGTACCCTCGGAGACCGAAGCGGAAGCGTTGACGCAACGTAGAGGAAGTAGTCGTACGTCTTCCCGGTCCAACCGATCCAAGCACCGTTACTCCGGCACCTCCGAGTTCTTGACACACGTACAGCTCGATGACGCACCCCGGGCTCCGATCCAGCAAAGCTTCGGGGAGGAGTTTCGTCAGCACGATGGCGTGGTGACGATCTTGATGTTCAACTGTTGCAGGGCTTCGCCTAAGCACCGCTACAATATGACCGAGGTGTAATATCGTGGAGGGGGCACCGCACACGGCTAAGGAACGATCACGAAGATCAACTTGTGTGTCTATGGGGTGCCCCCCTCCCCGTATATAAAGGGGGAGAGGAGGAGGAGGCCGGCCAAGGGGGAGGCGCGCCCTAGGAGGGGGAAACCTACTCCAAGTAGGTTTCCCCCTTCCCTTTCCTATTCCGAGAAGGAGGGGAAGGAAGGAGTGGGAGAGGGGGAAGGCAAGGGGGGCGCCGCCCCCCTTCCTTGTCCTATTCGGACTCAAGGGGAGGGGGCGCGCCTCTTGCCCTAGACGGCCCCTCTATCTCTCCACTAGGGCCCATCAAGGCCCATTACTTCCTGGGGGGTTCCGGTAACCCTCCGGTGCTCCGGTTTTTCTCCGAAAACACCCGGAACACTTCCGGTATCCGAATATAGTCATCCAATATATCAATATTTCTTTCTCGACCATTTCGAGACTCCTCGTCATGTCCGTGATCACATCCGGGACTCCGAACAACCTTCGGTACATCAAATACATAAACTCATAAAGCAACTTTCATCGTAACTTTAAGCGTGCGGACCCTACGGCTCGAGAACAATGTAGACATGACCGAGACACGTCTCCGGTCAATAACCAATAGCGGGACCTGGATGCCCATATTGGTTCCTACATATTCTACGAAGATCTTTATCGGTCAGACCGCATAACAACATACGTTGTTCCCTTTGTCATCGGTATGTTACTTGCCCGACATTCGATCGTCGGTATCCAATACCTAGTTCAATCTCGTTACCGGCAAGTCTCTTTACTCGTTCCGCAATACATCATCTAGCAACTAACTCATTAGTTGCAATGCTTGCAAGGCTTAAGTGATGTGCATTATCGAGAGGGCCCAGAGATACCTCTCCGACATTCGGAGTGACAAATCCTAATCTCGAAATACGCCAACCCAACAAGTACCTTTGGAGACACCTGTAGAGCACCTTTATAATCACCCAGTTACGTTGTGACGTTTGGTAGCACACAAAGTGTTCCTCTGGTAAACGGGAGTTGCATAATCTCATAGTCATAGGAACATGTATAAGTCATGAAGAAAGCAATAGCAACATACTAAACGATCGGGTGCTAAGCTAACGGAATGGGTCATGTCAATCAGATCATTCAACTAATGATGTGATCCCGTTAATCAAATAACAAATCTTTTTCCATGGTTAGGAAACATAACCATCTTTGATTAACAAGCTAGTCAAGTAGAGGCATACTAGTGACACTCTGTTTGTCTATATATTCACACATGTATTATGTTTCCGGTTAATACAATTCTAGCATGAATAATAAACATTTATCATGATATAAGGAAATAAATAATAACTTTATTATTGCCTCTAGGGCATATTTCCTTCACGTCTTCCCTCCTAAGGAGTTTGAAAGTCGCGGCGGGAACCAAGCGGCGTGCCCGATACGCTTCCCGCGGTCGCCCGCCGCGGCCTCGTCGCGCGGCGCCACATGGCAGGGGCAGTCTGCCTACCCACGCGCGCGACGGGACAGGCCGTCAGGCGGGGCCCGCCACTACCGCGCCTCGGTACGCGAACGGATCCATTGCGGCCGTGCGGTCGGTTGGATTTCCCACGTCGTTCCTGCGCGCAGTAACTTCATGGGGTAAATCGTGGGGGCGTGGGGTCCCGTGCACAGTTAATCCCATGCTCGCCCCATCGGCTTCTCAGCCTACGGGCCTATAAGTAGGCGGGGGGAGCGGGACGGCGTAACACGCGCGCCTATTCTTCCCTGCTCCCCTGCCTCCTAGTGCCTCTTCTTCTCCTTGCCGTTGTCGCACCGAACCACGCCGCGCCCGCAGCGATGAGCTCTTCCTCCGCCGCCGCGGCGCCTGCCATGCGTTCCGGCGTGTGGGACGGCTCCGAGGTGGACGATGTCCTCATCAAGTTCCTCCGAAAGACGCGTCGGCTCCCTGGCGCGAACCTGGTGCGAGCCTGTGCCACGCCGGCGGGGGAGATCAGGCCGGCGCCGGAGGAGGGCGAGCGGGTCATATTCCGCTCGCACCTCATGCGTGGCCTGGGGCTGCCGGCGAGCGGCTTCTTCCGCTCCTTCTTGGAGTTCAACGGGCTCCAGCCGCACCACCTCACTTTGAACACGGTGGTGCTGCTGGCCGCCTTCGCCACCCTGTGCGAGGGTTTTCTTGGCGTTCTCCCCACAATCGAGCTTTGGGGAGAGTTCTTTCAATCCAAGCTTGGCACGCATGTCGCTAGCGTGCCGGCTCAGTGCGGCGCCTTCATCGTGATGCGAAGGTCAACCGCCGACAATCCATTCCCCTCCATCGCGCTGATTAAGTCAGTGAAGATGTGGCAGTGGTTGTACTTCTACGTGAAGAACGTCACCCCAGAAGGCGACTGGGTCAACCTTCCGCCCAATGAAGCCGGCGCGCCGGCTGGGAGGCTTCCCAGCTGGTCCCACCGGGCCAAGACGCTGACTCCCGCAGGTGCCACCGCCGTCGCGCGACTTCGAGTGCTGACGCAGTCGGAAGGCTTGGTTGGGGCCGACTTGCTGGCCGCCTTCATGGCGCGCCGAGTCCTCCCACTCCAAGGCCGACCTCATCTGATCTGTCAGATGAGCGACCACCGGGACCCGAGCAGGATGTGCACCAGGGACATGCCCCACGCGGAGGTGGCGAACATGGTGAACCACATCGCGAACTGCGAACTCGCGGCGGACTGGCAGTTCGGCAAAGAGCCGTACTCGCGCGCCAACCACCCCCCCCCCCCCGCCAGTGGTAAGTCCTATTTTTGTTCTTCTGCTTTTCTTTGTAGCCGAATCTGACTTCTGATACTCTTGGCTTCTTTGAGTCAGAACCCCCTCATCCAGCCTGCAACCGGCGCCATGGGACTGCCCCGCGAGTTCGCTCCTGATCAAGCGGAGAGCGATGTTGACGACCCCGACTTGGGGGCGACGGCGATGGAGGCTGACGCCGAAGGCGGAGGAGGAGGAGCAGAAGGCGGCTTCCGGCCCTCAGCGACCTTCGCCGACTGGCCAGACGACAATGCCGAAGGGGAAGTCGCCCCGCGCCACCCATCGAGAGCCGGCCATCTAGGCGCGAGTTCCTCCGCCGGCTTGGCCGGTCAAGTCGGCGCGAAGAAGCACGGGGCCAGGCTGAGTTCGCTCGGCGGCCGGCCAAAGAACTTCAAGGGGGTGGCGGCCGCGACCAAGCGGGAGGAGGCGGTCGTGAATCCAACCGCTTCCGAAAGGAAGTGAAGAAGCCGCCACTAGTCTCTGCGTAAGTGTTCTCTGCCTTCGTCTTGTTTTCTTTTGACGAATCTTTTCTGAGTCTTTTACATTCCTTCTTTGCTTCAGGGCCCCCCTTTCCCTTGAGAGGGTCGCCGTCCCCTCCATCATGGGGTCAGCCGAGACGTCGCCAATACTCGGCGGATAGACCCCGCCGCCGACCTCCGGGAGGCGACGGAGCAAAACGCGCGGGAGAAGCGTGACGAGGAGGAGGCCGACCGCCTGAGAAGGCGGAGGCCGAAAAGGCGGCGGCCTCTACCCAAAAGAAACTGGAGGAGGCCGAAGCCGCCGTCGCAGTAAGACAGCAAGCCGATGAGGCCACGCACCGCCAGTCGGCGTTGCTTGTCATCCGGCTGAACTCCGCACCGCCGCCCCCAGACTTCATGGGGCAGATTGGAGAAGCCGGCGGGGAGAACCCCATCCTGGAGAAGGACGGAGGTGAGGCCTCCGCATCGGGCATGGCCACGCCGCCACCGCCGCCTCCACCGCCGTCGGGGAGCGCGCATGGTAAGCAGCCGGCAGGCCCGCCAGTGCCGCCGACTGAAGACGAGGCGGTGGCGAGGCTGCTCCTTCAAGTCGCCTCACCAGCGCGCCGCCGCCTTGAGAAGGCGGTTTCGGCGCCACGCCCCTTGGAGGCCGGCGCCGCCAGCTCGGCCATCCCAGATGCCGAGGCGACAAGCGCCGCGCCTACTAGGTGGGTGTGAGGAGGCGGCGACAGACCGCTGAACCAGGCGCTCCTGGATGTCCAGGAGAAACTGCGAGCTGAGGGCGAGGCCATCCAGGGCTGCACCAAGGCGCATCTGGCATTGCGAGCAGCTATTTGGGTATGCTTTTTTCTTTGACTTTGTTTTTTCTCGTTCTTCTCTGTGGGGGCGCGCCGGCGCACCCACTGGGTGTAGTCCCCGAGTTTCGGGATGGCTGCTAAGCAGGCGGCCCGGAACTCCATCTAGCGAGTTCCGGATATTCACCTTTGTCTGATTGTTTATCACAGGAGTATCACAACCTCCGCCTCACTGCCTTCAACCGCAACGTTGAGCAGCTGGGGAAGCGGACTGCCGACCTGTCGGAGAGCCGGAGTGAGTCCTTTCTCTTTTTCGCGGGGGTGCGCTGGCGCACCCGCGGGCTGTAGTCCCCGAGATTCAGGCCGACTGCTGAGCAATCGGGCCGGATCTTCCCGGCGACCTTCTTTGTTGATGACTTAACGTCCTTTCTCCTTTTTTATTCAGAGGCCAATGCCGCTCTTCAGGAACTGTTGGGCGAAGTCAGCACTGCCCTACGCGCCAAGGAGGAGGAGTGCAGCAAGCTCGCCACAGAACGCGACCTGCTGGCTGCGCAACTGGCGGAGCAGAACGAGCTACTCAAGAAGGCGCATGACAAGGCGGAGAAGAGAGAGACCGCCCTCCTGGCCGAGTTTGCAAGCGAGCGCTCCTCCTGGACCGACAAGGAGGCGATGCTGACCTCCGGCTTCCATGAGATTGAAGACATCGTCGACGGTGAGCTTCTTTGCTTTCTTTCTTCGAGCCGCCGACTGCAAGTCAGGCCGACTCTTGACTCTTTCTCTTGCTTCTTTTATTTGGTAGACTTCTTCCCTGGCCACTCGCAGGCGGTCACTCGAGCCATCGAGGCTGATCGCGAGGCGCGGAGAGCAAACGGCGCGGAGATCACCGCCAACGTCCCCCTGACCATCCACGAGCAGCTCCTGAGCATCGAGACTCGTCTGCGGCCAGCCCATCATCTGCTGCGCCGGCTTGAACACGCCGGTGCTCAGGCAATTGCCGCCCTGTGGCCGGGCATGCCGATTCTGCGCACTCCCGGTCGAACTGCCGACTGGCTTGAGGTCGCAGCTGGCCGTCTTGAGGCTTGGAAGGGTTCCTCGGCCCGGGCTGGAGCGCGCCGGGCCTTGGAATTCGTCAAGGCTTGGTATCCAGGGCTGGACCTGGACCAGCTGGCCGCGTTCCGGTCAGAGGCCCAGGCAGAGCTGGTGGTTGTGGAAGGCGCCCTCGTCGAGCATGCGGCGGCGATTGCCGACTACACCGACACCAGCGTCTTCATTCCTGAGCGGGCTACAAATGGCGAGGAGGTGCCGCCGGAGTGGTTCGGGATGAACCCGGACTACGACGAGGACTCGGCGGAGGTGATCGGCTCCAGTGCCGAGGAGGAAGACGAGGCGGGGGACGGAGGCGAGGCGGAGGCGCCAGAAGACGGAGCGGGCGACCAGCCTCTGCTCGACCGCGCCTCCAGCAACGAGCCACGTCCGACCGGGCCGGCTGCCACCAGAGACGATCAAGCCGAGACTACCCAGCCAGCCGCCCTAGCGCCTGACACCGCCATCTCCGCCGACCCTCCGAATCTGTCTGCCTCTTCTTAGGCTGCCGTCTTGTGTTTATTTTATCTGCCTTAGTAGTCCTTTGAAAAAACTTGTTAATTTTGTAAGTGCATCTAGTGCCCCTTAGTGATTTTGGTGTATTGAAGACTTATAGGTTAAGGGACTGATGCGTTTGTGAGTGTACACAGGTCCATAAGTCTATGAGGAGTTTGATATTTACAGAGAAAGTCGACCCCTAAAAATGAAGTTCTTCGACTTAAGACTTTGATATTCTGAAGACTTTTTGAAGACTTTGAAAGTGAAGAAATTGGTGTGACCATGAAGACTTGATATTCACTTGAGGAACATGAAGCGTGAAGACTTTTGTTTTCGTAGTTTCATTTTCTCTTTCTTGAGTCATAGGAAACACCGTACTATTAAAGGGGGTCGAGGAAATACTAAGGAAAAATTTCCATGTGATGCTCAACTCAAAATCCTACACCTACCAATCCCTTCGAGTGAAGCCATTGGAAAATCTCATACAGTTCAGTCAAGTTCTTCAGTGACATAGACGCAGTTCTTCTGGTCACTAATGACTTTGCTCTGACTGAGGAGTTAGGAATTCGCTAGTGCGAATTTCCTACACAGTGAGGAACATGATAGCCCTGAGGAATTTGAGAGTCAAATTTCCGATCGTTGCTGTGCTGCGCGCCGGCTGTCCAAAATATCTTATCCACCTAACGGTCATATCATTGAAGGGAATTTATGTCTTATCATGTCGGGCTGCTCCCTAGGCTATAAATAGCCGCCCCCTACAACCACTAGTTGGTTGGCTGCTCCGAGAGAACTTGACACTTGTCATTTGAGAGCAACCCATCCTCCGAGGACTTTGAGCGAAAATCATCAAGTGAGGAAAATCCAAAACCAAACCCCCACAAACCCAAAGTGATTGAGCATCACTGAAGAAATTGATCCCGCGTGGATCCGACACTTGTTACCTTTGAAGACTGTGCTTCTTCCAGACGGTTAGGTGTCAAGGTCTAGAGCATCCAAGAGGAATTGTGGATTGCCGAGTGACCAAGTCTGTGAAGGTTTGGAAGTCACCTGAAGACTTACCACGAGTGATTGGACGAGACCTGCGTGGTCTTAGTTCAAGGGGAATACGGTGAGGACTGGGTGTCCTGAGTTGCGGCTCAGAGACTGGGTGTCCGGGACTGCGTGTCCTCGAGTTTAAATACTCAGCCGCTCCAACTAGACGTACAACCGAGACAGCAGTTGGAACTAGTTTACCAAATCATTGTCTTCACCAACTAACTGGTTCTATTTCCTCAACCCTTTCATTTCCTCATTACTGTATTGAATGTTTTTTCATATCTGTGCTTGAAGACTTTGACTGAAGACTTTCTCAAATTCCTCAGTTCAATTTCTTAAGTCTGTTTGTCTTCATCTTGTTATCCTGTGTTTACGCTTCCTGTACTCTGTGCTAGTCTTCATTTCATCATGATGACCATGCTTGTATCCTGTTATGCTTACTTCTGAGTACTTATTCCGCTGCAAGTAGTTCTTCTCCAAGGAATTTCCTCACCAGCAAATTCCTCAGTGAAGAATTCATAAAAATCGCCTATTCACCCCCCTCTAGTCGACATAACGCACTTTCAATTGGTATTAGAGCAAGGTACTCCCTTGTTTTGTGTGATTTTGGTTTAACCGCCTGGAGTTTTAGTTATGTCGACCGCAGGTATGAAGAAAGTGACATGCCCTATCTTTGACGGTCATGACTATCACAAGTTGAAGGCCATGATGAGGAAGCGCCTCATGGCAAGGAACTGCGAGCTGTGGACCGTCACTGAGATTGGTCTTACTGATATATGCAAGATGGTGGATGCTGATGATATTCGCAAGTACACTCGACTTGACATCATAGCGAAGGATATCATCTGCTCCTGCCTATCCAGAGACCAATTCAGGCGAATTATGCATCTTGGCAATTCGAAGCTCATCTGGGACCGAATCTCTGATGTCTATGAAGGTCATCGAACTTGTCATGATCCCTCGTTTGAGGACTTCAAGGAATCTCTCAAAACGATGAATTTCGAGCCAGAATCATCATCTTCTGCATCATGTCTCATGGCAAACGGTGCTGAGGTAACCGAATGCTCCTCATCCGAGTCTTGTGATGATGAATCTGATAATGATGAATCTGATAATGAGGAATCTGATGATGATATTGAATCTTGTTATACCAAACTTGTTTGCATTGCCACTAAACAACAAACAACTTTAGAACAAGTGCAAGATATGCTAGACAAAAGTGATGATATGTTGCGTAAAGAAATGGATCAGTCAAAAGCATTGGGTGAATGTCTTTAGAGAATTCACTCCAAGTTTGACATCCTTCAAGATCAACATAATACCCTCTTGACTGATCATGAGAATCTTTCCTTTGAATCTCTTCAAAGAAAGGAAGATCTTGAAAAGCTAAGAGTGTGTTATGAAGATCTTCAGAAGGAGCGCGATTCATTACTAGCTCAACAAATCAGCGCTTCTCAGGAAGAATTTGTTCCCCCATGCTTAAAGTGCATTGAACGTGAATCTGCTAATTCTTCACCTGAATGTTCAAATGCTTCAACTGTTACAAATTCTTCATCTACCTCTGCTATCACTAATTCCTCATCTGAGGACATTGCTAGTATCACTGACAATGCAGGGCTGAAGAAATTGTACTTGACAGGCATGTACAAAAGCCTCAAAGGGCATCAGACTCTTTGTGATGTGCTTAAAAAACAGATCGTCAACTGAAACCCTAGGAAAGAGGGTATTGCCTTTGAGAGGAAACTCAATGCTAATGGAACATATTGGAAGCCTGAGCAGTACCCCAAAACCTCATGGGTTGCTGCAAAGGGACCTCCAGTTGATCCATCTAACTTATCTGGCTTTACATGTGAATCTCCTCATTCTTCTGATGAGTCATTTGACTCCAACTATAAACTGTTCAAAAATCAGAATGGTGAAGTATTTGCTTGATATGTTGGCACTAACTGCAGGAACGGTTCCCATATGAAGAAAATCTGGGTTCCAAAGAAGTGCCTTGAAAGTCTTCAGGTGAATGTCCTCATGACACCACCTGTGAAGAACAGGAACCCCAGATCAAATTCTTCATATGGACCAAACTCCTCATATGGATCCAAGTCCTCATACAGACCAAATTCATCACATGGATCAAATTCCTCAAAAGGATCAAAGTCCTCATATGACTATCATCGTGCTAATAACTCTGTCTCGCAGGGTAGAGCTAAGGGCTATGAATATGTGCATTATTCTTCAAACCATTATGTTCATAAGTCCTCGAAGAATTACTCTGCTTATTCATATGCTTACCCTAACCCCTCTTATGTGGAACGAAATGGTTTGGCATCTTTGCCACCTTTCTCATATGGTGCTCGCAGAGTGATGAATTCTTTGCCACCCCTCCAGATGTGGGTGGTGAAGAAAAAGAACTAATCTCTTCTGCAGGGTCAGGTCTCCAGACGTGCTTTAACATCTGAAGAATTTGCTGGGGACCTGACGAAATTGCCTGAAAGGACGCGGGCGAATCATGATGAAATGAACTTTCATTTCACACGTCCTCATACTGCTATATCTGTCTACTGCTTTATGAAATTCATCTGATGAACTTGATATCTTATTCTTCACTGATGAAGCATATGAGATTGTAAGCTACACTAATTCATCTGCAGGATGATCAACCCAAAACTACTGAATGGGTCCTCGATAGTGGATGTACAAATCACATGACTGGTGACAAGAATATATTGATGGATGCTCCCTTATCACCGTCACCTCTGAAGCATATCATCTTTGCTGATAAAGGCAAAAGTCAGGTATTGGGTCTTGGTAAGGTTGCGATCTCTAAGGATAAACACATGGACAAAGTCATGCTTGTTGAGTCCTTAGGATACAATCTCATGTCAGTCTCAATGCTTTGTGATCTTGATATGGTTGTTCTCTTTGGCAAGTATCGCTGTGTTGTGATTATGGAAGCTGACAATTCCAAAGTCTTCGAAGGCTTTAGGAGAGGAGATCTGTATATTGTTGATTTCTCTACAGGACCACAACTAGCCGTGTGTCTACTTGCAAAAGCTTCAGAAGGCTGGCTATGGCATCGACGACTTGGTCACGCAGGCATGAGGAATTTGAAATAGCTTGCTAAGAAGAAGCATGTCATTGGCATTGAAAATGTCAAATTCCTCAAGGATCACTTGTGCGGAGCCTGTGAAGCTGGAAAAATGACCAAGGCCAAGCATCCAGCGAAGACTATCATGACCACTACCTGTCCATTCGAATTGCTTCACATGGACCTCTTCGGACCTAACCATTACTCAGCAGTCACTAATGATGCATCTCTATATGGTTTTGTCATTGTTGATGATTATTCTCGATATACATGGGTACACATTGTTACTTACAAACATGAAGTGCAGGAAGTCTTCAAACGATTTTCCTCGAGGGCTTCAACCAACTTTGGTGTGAAGATCAAGCACATCGGAAGTGACAATGGAACTGAGTTCAAGAATTCCGGTCTTGATGCCTATCTTGATGAACTTGGTATTACTCATGAGTTATCTGCTCCCTATACTCCTTAGCGAAATGGCGTCGTGGAGCGCAAGAACATAATGCTTGTTGAGATGGCCTACACTATGCTTGATGAATACAAAACACCTCAGCATTTTTGGATTGATGCAATTGATACTGCGTGCCACATCATCAACAGAGTATATCTTCACAAATTCTTCAAGAAAACGGCCTATGAACTCCTCACTGACAAGAAACCCAATGTGAGTTATTTCAAAGTCTTCGGTGCTAAATGTTGGATTAGAGATCCTCACCACAACTCTAAATTTGCACCGAAAGCACATGAAGGTTTTATGCTTGGTTACGGAAAGGACTCGCACACCTACAGAGTCTTCAACATTGTTCTTCACAAGATTGTTGACACTGTAGATGTGCGGTTCGATGAAACTAATGGCTCGCAAAGAGAGCACCTACCTTCTGTGTTAGATGAACCAGCACCTGAGGATGCTATCAAGCTCAAGGCAACTGAGGATGTCATTCCTACTGAAGAATCTGCTGAAGAATTCATTCTTGTTCATGAAGAACGTCGAGCTGATGCACCTGAAGAACATGATGAGGAACATGGTGCTGAAGAAAATGATGATCAAAATCCTCAGCGACAACCAGCTCAGCCTCGCGTTGCAAAAGAAGTGCAAGTGGAGAAGATCATCGATGACATTAGCGCACCAGGTTCTCTCACACTCTCAAAAGCTTCACATTTATCTAACTTTTGTGGGCACTATGCTTTTGTCTCTATCACAGAGCCCACTAAGGTAGATGAAGAATTTCTGGAGCCGGAGTGGATTCAGGCTATGCAAGAAGAATTACATCAGTTCGAGCTAAAAAATGTCTGGGAATTGGTCAATCGTCCAGATCCTCGCAAGCATAATATCATTGGCACAAAGTGGATCTACCACAACAAGCAAGATGAAAATGGCATTGTGGTGAGGAATAAGGCATGACTAGTAGCTCAAGGCTACACACAGGTTGAAGGAATTGATTTCGATGAAACTTTTGCACCTGTTGCTAAACTTGAGGCTATTCGCATACTACTTGCTTATGCTAACCATCATGATATCATCTTATATCAAATGGATGTGAAAAGTGCATTCCTCAATGGTAAGCTTGATGAAGAAGTATATGTTGATCAACCCCCAGGTTTTGAAGATCCAAAGAATCCTGACAAAGTCTTCAGACCTAATAAGGCCCTCTATGGCCTCAAGCAAGCCCCTCGGGCGTGGTATGATACATTGAAGGAATTCTTCATGAAGAATGGCCTCACACCCGGTTCACTCGACCCTACTCTCTTTACTAAATCTTATGATGGTGAACTGTTTGTGTGCCAAATATATGTTGATGATATTATCTTTGGCTGTACTGACCAATGTTATAGTGATGAATTTGCCTATATGATGAGTGAAGAATATCAAATGTCTATGATGGGAGAGTTGAAATTCTTCTTAGTTCTTCAAATCCGTCAGCAGCGCAATGGCATATTCATATCTCAGGAGAAATACCTCAAAGATGTACTGAGGAAATTTAGCATGCAAGATTGCAAAGGCGTCAAAATCCCTATGCCCACAAATGGCCATCTATGCACTGATGAAAATGGTATTGACTTCGATCACAAGGTATACTGCTCCATGATTGGTTCTTTATTGTACTTTTGTGCATCTAGGCCAGATATAATGCTTAGTGTTTGCATGTGTGCCCGATTTCAAGCTGCACCGAAGGAATCACACCATAAGGCTGTGAAGCATATTCTTCGATATCTAGCTCACACACCAACACTAGGATTATGGTACCCCAAGGGCTCTGTTTTTGATCTCGTCGGATATTCTGACTCTAACTATGCTGGTGATCATGTCGACCGCAAGTCAACATCTGGCACTTGTCATTTCCTCGGACGATCTTTGGTCTGTTGGTCCTCGAAGAAATAGAACTGCGTATCACTATCTACTGCTGAAGCTGAATACATTGCTGCTGGCTCATGCTGTGCTCAACTGCTTTGGATGAAGCAAACCCTCAAGGACTATGGCGTCAATGTGAAGAATGTGCCTCTCCTCTGCGACAATGAGAGTGCTGTCAAGATTGCTCACAACCCAGTTCAGCACTTGAAGACAAAGCACATCCAGATTCGTCATCATTTTCTTCGTGATCATGTGTTGAAGGGCGACATCTCCATCGAGCATGTGAAGACTAAAGAACAGCTGGCTGATATCTTCACTAAGCCCTTGGATGAGAAGAGATTTAGCAAGTTGCGGTGTGAGCTAAATATCTTAGAATCTTCGAATGTTCTTTGAAAAGGACACACATCCTAACCCTTATGCAGAATTGATGACTTAGATGTGCAACACATGAAGAAACGTTTTTCTTCAATCAATGAAGAATAACACTCTAAGTGTAAAGAAATTAATGAAGAATTTGATTCTCAGAACCCTACGAAAATTGTACGGAGTGTCTGAAATCATCATTCTTATACGGTGGGTCTCGCCACCACAAAAGTTGAAAATCTTCAATTTGAGTTTTTCCTCATTTTTGAAATTCTTCAGTTTTTCAAATTCTTCAACTTTGCAAAATCTTCACTGTTTCCGTCGTTTTTCTTCATTGGCTATATATATATATATATATATATATATATATATATATATATATATATATATATATATATATATATATGAGTTTATGTCCTCTACAGCATTCACTTATGGCTATTTCTTCAAGTTGTGATTTCTGCTAAGTGAATGTGATCGGACCCTTCCCCCTCTATGCTATACTCAACCCAATCTATTCACAAATTCTTCATGTGCGTTCTATTTGAAACTCGTTCAAAGTCTTCACTGTGTCCTTGTCAGCTGAAGAAATTGCGAACGAAACTTTAAAACAAATCTTATCCAAATTTTCGGTTTTGCCGCTCAAACCCTTACGCATCCCACGATGCATTATTATAATCACCCATGATCTTACACGATCTCATCTGCACAGTACGTGGGTGACACATGTCGTGTGAAGGAGAAAGGGCAGGGGCATGTTCGTCCCAAAATCTTCGGGCGAACAGTTTTTATCGTGGCTATAAATACCCCTCTCCCCTTCCTCACTTCATTTACTCCGCTCGGTCGCTGTCTCTCGCTCGAGCTCCTCAAACCCTAGCGCCGCCGCTACTCCATCGTCGCCGGTGAGGAAGAGCTTCGCTGCCTCGACCTCGTTGCCGTCGTACTCGCGCCGGTTGCGGAAATCTTCACTCCGCCGCCGCCGTAGCTGTCTCCCTCTACCAAGTTAGGGCGTGGGAGATCTAACTTGACGAACTTCACCTCTGTTCATCACAGTTCGTCGTGTTCTTCAGTTCGGGTAATTAAAAGTTACTTTTATTACTCACTTTGATTCTCAAGCTTTCCTGAAAATCTTCAAAGGTGTTTTTCTTCAAATCTTCACTTATCTGAACACCTCACACACTGTACGCCCTTGATCCATTTCTCTAAGCACTCAATTTCTTCAAGATTCCTCAATTGTGTGGATTTTCGATCTATACAACTCTGGAACCTAAGACAAGAACGCTTAGTGAAATTCCTCAAGGCTCAACTGGTCAAATTCCTCAAAACTTGTCTTTTCGAAAAACCTTCTAAGAACGCATATGACCTCTTCAAATTCCTCGCACCTACACTCTGTTCACAGGTACTCATGTCCGCTGCTGAATCACTAGGTTCTCATCAACTTAACTCATTTCCAGCGTTCCTCGAAGAAAAACTGCATACTTCTTCAGAGTGCTCTATTGTTCAAATTCCTCATCTGAAGAATATGGCTGAAGGAAAGAGACCGCAGAAAGGAGGAAAGAAACCTGAGGTCATGACTGCTTTCGAAATCCCTGATGACATATACAAGGATTATTGCACACCTGATGAAGCCAAGTTTGGCAAAGAGAACAAAAATCAGCGCAAAGTGCGCATTCAGAGGATTGAACGGAGATGGGCATGAGAATGGAGGGAATATCTATATGTTACTCCAAAGTACATGAAGAAATTCGCCTTAAATCCTCCATGCCCAAGAGCTCCATTGGCACCTGGCCAAGTAGCTGATCCCACCAGCATCAAGCGTGGTAAGGACTATCCTGAAGAATGGGCTAGGCGCCAAGCTAAATTGGCAAGACAAGCCAAGGAGGCAGTGAGGAAATTCAATGAGGATTCTGCTGCTGCTGCTGCTGCTACTGAGGCCTCGGTCAAGCCGAGGAAATCAATGCCAAAGAAGCCTTCTTGCAAGCCAAGTGCTTCACCAACAGCGCCCTCACGGCCAAGTTCCTCAGCTATGCCTTCACGGCAAATTCCTCAGACCACTACTGCTCCACCAAAGTCCTCAACTCCTGTGCATCTGGCTACATGCCAAAGGACTACTGGTTTTTCAATTGCTTCTGGTGTCTTAGCAAGTTCCTCAGCTGCACCAATGTCCTCATCAGGCCCCACTCTGTTGAAGACAAAAGCAACAGCTAGACGCGGTCCTCGGCCAAGTCCAAGAAAGAAACAGGTTGCATTCCAAGTGCCCTCTGATGATGAGGCTTCTGATGAAGAACTTGCAGAAATCATCAGAGACAGACAAGTGAAGGCCGCTAGAGCAAAAGGCACATCGGTGCCACTGCTTTTGGATCCGAAGAAAATCCTCAATTACATTGACCTCTGGCACAAGGATCCAAACCCTCCAATGCCTGATCTGCCTCTGACTCCCGGTCAAAGTCACATGCTGACCCATTTCATCTCTCAAGAGAAATGGAAATTTGAGAAGGCTCGTGAGATCAAGAGAGCTCAATCTAGAAAGGAGAAGCTTCTGAAGAAGAATGTTGTCAGACTGACACCTGAAGAACTTCTCAAGGCTCAATCTGAAATCCAAGCCCTCAGCAAAGACTTCGATGCATACAATGCTGATTGGCAAGGAGCCAAAGTGAGATTCGTCAACCTGACAAAGAAAATGACAACTGTTGCAGCCCCATCGCAACAAGAAAATCCTCAGGCTGCAGACTCTGCTCAGCCTGCTGAAGAACATGCCAGCACCGCTGATGACTTTCAGACTGCTGGTGAAAATACAAGTTCTAGGGCTGATGACTCCATCCCAGACACTGAAGAAATTGCCAGGGCATCCACTAGTGGTGCCCCTGAAGAAACTGAAGAGATCAGGGCAACTGCATTAGTTGCGCCTGAAGAAAATCAACCAGATTCCTCAGCGCCTCCCGCGCCTACACCAACTCCTATTCTTCCTTCTGCCTATGAAGTTAAGAAGACCAAGGCTGCAGAGCGAGCTGCAGTGAAGAAAAGGAAGGCATCAACTGCGTCAAATTCTTCGGCTGCAACAAAAATGAAGCCAATGACCAGCTCTCTTGAAAATCCTATTGATGCCGTTCCGATTTCCTCCATGTCATCAAAGGAAATTGTTCCTTATGGAGAAGACTACAAGATTCCAAGCGGATCTGATGAAGAAAATCATTCTGCTACTACGTCAGAGCAGCTTGATGAAGAAATTGAAGTGGAAGCACTCCCTTCAACGCCAGTCGCTTCCTCACATATGCCTCAGTTCACAACTGAAGAGGCTGGTGTTGAGGAAATTGAAAATGAAGATGAAGATGTGGATATTGGATGCACTACACTAGTGATGAATGATGACTTTTGGGAAAGTCAGCATCCCAATACTCCTCCATTCACACCGATCCAACAGATTCCTCAGTCCCCGGCAACCACAGTTCAGATGGGCTCTGAAGAAACTCATCCCACTCCTTCTGTTCATGAAGAAATTCCAGCCGCTAGTGCTGAAGAACCTGCTGTTGCTGATCCTCAAGTTGCACAAGAAGAGGAACCAGAAATTCCTCAGCCTACAGTACCTGAGCTCGCGATTCCTGAGGTTGTGCTGCAAATCACTGACACTCCTCTGCCCAAGCCGAAGAATCCGTTCTCAAACAAGCAAAAATTCAAGGCTGAAGACTTCTTTTCTGAGCATGTGTTCTTCACTGATTATAATCCATATGACTCTGCTCGCATAAGGAAGAGGCGTTTCTGGACTGCTAGTCAAGCCAACTTCCATTCCTCAGTGCTCTTTGACAAGGACAAAATCTTCAATCATGAACATATTCCTCATGTGGATATGGAATCTCTGCCGTGCTTCGAGCCAGTCCTCAGTGTTATCACGATGCAGGATTACTAAATTTTTGCACTGATATCTGTGATTGGAACGAGGAACTCATTCTTCAGTTTTACGCTACACTGCATATCACCGGAGATGCTGAAGATGTCAATTCATGGGTACTGGATTGGATGACTGAAAACACTCATTATAAGGCACCAGCAACTGAATTGCTTCGTGTCCTTCCTCTCGATCCTCCCCATGACAGTGCACGTTGCATCTACAATGACCCTGAACTGACGAATCATTATATGCAAGTGCTCATGAAGCCTTTGAAGCCAGGGCAGGCCCCATGAACCAAATTCCTCGTCAAGGAATTGCTCTATGTGCCTCGGACTGTCTATCGCATTCTGACGAAGACAATGAGTCCTATCAAAGGCCACGACTCAAATGATGAAGATGTCGTCGGCATCATGAAGAACATGCTTTTCAACATCATTCATGGCATTCCCGTCAACTTCCATGATTTCTTCATGAGGACTCTGGCTAATGTTGCTATGTCACCTTTTGAGCTGAAGCCCTATGCGCCTTGGATTATGAGATTCATAAGGGCAAGATCTTCACTGAATTACAAGGCTGACACTCTGAACCATGGTAGCTACTTGCCTCCCATTGAAGTCCTCAAGCGACCTGTTTCATTATCTGATGATAAAGGCAAGGCAGCTGCTGTGATCGATGAAGGCACTCGTCCATTGGATGGTCAATTTCGTCTGGCTACATCTTACTCCACCAATGACGACTCTGCTACACATGACACTGTTGCAAATACCTCAGCTAAGAAAAATCCTCAAGCCACAGCACCCAGGGTGATGACTGATCGTGAGTTACTCCTCAGTCTTCATCAGAAGGTTGATCACAATCACAAATGGGTGAAGCGTCAGTTTGGTGCACTTCTTCACAACATGACCGCAACACATAATGCAGTGAAGAAAAACCATTATCACCTTCATGAAACCCTCAACCGCACCTGGGATGTTCTCACTCATGTTTATAGCACGGAAGAACTGAAGACTATGGGTCTCCAGGAAGCATTTGACTGGTCTGCACCTCCTCCGAAGAAATTCAAGAGAGTCAAAGTTCCTGATCTGGTGGCCAGCTCTTATTCTTCATCGCATGAAACTGATGAGTATGAAGATTTGGACGACACTTCGGCAGGCCCTACTTCAACAAACAACCCCGACAACGCTGGCGCTCCTCCATCAACTTGAAATTCTTCAGGGGCGTTAGTCCTCCGTTTCGATCCTTTTGGTCATTTGATGACAAAGGGGGAGAAATCTGAGTTAGTCTTCAAGCGGGTTTATATTATGGGCGTTTATTTTGTTAAGTTACAACTCTCGTTCTTCCGAAACTTTTTACTGGATCGAGTTGTAATCTTGAACCCGATAGTGCCCTGATACTTTTGGAAGGTGCATAGTGCTCTGATACTTTTGATGCACTGTGCTCTGATACTTTTGATGTGCTATTCTGCATGCTTATTCCTTGTTAATATTATTGCACGCATGCTGAATCTCATCAGGCACCATATTTCATCATGCATGTCAAATTCTTCATATTATATATCAAATGCGTGTATGAATTACAAGATATAGGGGGAGATCTCCATGATTCAATTCTTCAAATGTGCATTGCCCCAAAAGCAAATTCCTCACTATGCACATCTTCAGGGGGAGTTCTTCTATATCATGCAATCAAATTCCTCAATATCAGTATTTACACTTCATATGTTTATCCCCATTGAAAACTTAACCTATGTTGTCATCAATCACCAAAAAGGGGGAGATTGTAAGTGCATCTAGTGCCCCTTAGTGATTTTGGTGTATTGAAGACTTATAGGTTAATGGACTGATGCGTTTGTGAGTGTACACAGGTCTATAAGTCTATGAGGAGTTTGATATTTACAGAGAAAGTCGACCCCTAAAAATGAAGTTCTTCGACTGAAGACTTTGATATTCTGAAGACTTTCTGAAGACTTTGAAAGTGAAGAAATTGGTGTGACCATGAAGACTTGATATTCACTTGAGGAACATGAAGCGTGAAGACTTTTGTTTTCGTAGTTTCATTTTCTCTTTCTTGAGTCATAGGAAACACCGTACTGTTAAAGGGGGTCGAGGAAATACTAATGAAAAATTTCCATGTGATGCTCAACTCAAAATCCTACACCTACCAATCCCTTCGAGTGAAGCCATTGGAAATCTAATACAGTCCAGTCAAGTTCTTCAGTGACAGAGACGCAGTTCTTCTGGTCACTGATGACTTTGCTTTGACTGAGGAGTTAGGAATTTGCGAGTGCGAATTGCCTACACAGTGAGGAAGATGATAGCCCTGAGGAATTTGAGAGTCAAATTTCCAACCGTTGCTGTGCTGCGCGCCGGCTGTCCAAAATATCTTATCCACCTAACGGTCATATCATTGAAGGGCATTTATGTCTTATCATGTCGGGCTGCTCCCTAGGCTATAAATAGCCGCCCCCCACAACCACTGGTTGGTTGGCTGCTCCAAGAGAACTTGACACTTGTTATTTGAGAGCAACCCATCCTCCGAGGACTTTGAGCGAAAGTCATCAAGTGAGGAAAATCCAAAACCAAACCCCCACAAACCCAAAGTGATTGAGCATCACTGAAGAAATTGATCCCGCGTGGATCCGACACTTGTTACCTTTGAAGACTGTGCTTCTTCCAGACGGTTAGGCGTCAAGGTCTAGAGCATCCAAGAGGAATTGTGGATCGCCGAGTAACCAAGTCTGTGAAGGTTTGGAAGTCACCTGAAGACTTACCACGAGTGATTGGACGAGACCTGCATGGTCTTAGTTCAAGGAGAATACGGTGAGGACTGGGTGTCCTGAGTTGCGGCTCAGAGACTGGGTGTCCGGGACTGCGTGTCCTCGAGTTTAAATACTCAGCCGCTCCAACCAGACGTACAACTGAGACAACAGTTGGAACTGGTTTACCAAATCATTGTCTTCACCAACTAACTGGTTCTATTTCCTCAACCCTTTCATTTCCTCATTACTGTGTTGAATGTTTGTTCATATCTGTGCTTGAAGACTTTGACTGAAGACTTTCTCAAATTCCTCAGTTCAATTTCTTCAGTCTGTTTGTCTTCATCTTGTTATCCTGTGTTTACGCTTCCTGTACTCTATGCTATTCTTCATTTCTTCATGATGACCATGCTTTTATCCTGTTATGCTTACTTCTGAGTACTTATTCCGCTGCAAGTAGTTCTTCGCCAAGGAATTCCCTCACCAGCAAATTCCTCAGTGAAGAATTCATAAAAATCGCCTATTCACCCCCCCCCCTCTAGTCGACATAACGCACTTTCAAATTTGCACAATTCCACCCGCGGTGTGTACTTTGAACTTGGCCAAGGGCCTATGTTATGTAAATATTTATCCGAATTATATCTTTCCTTGCTCATTGCTCTCTTGGCTTTTTCCTTTGCTGCCTTCCCTCAGTCGCCGCCTTGCCAGACGGACAACCGCTCTGTAGACTGCCACAAGGTCAAATGCTTGGCTACCTTAGGGAAGGCAAGTACTTGGCCTTTAGAGTTTTTTAACAAGTTGGATAGAAGGCGGCAAGCCGACTACCCGGGAGTCGGCTCTGCAAAAGAGAGGCTGGAAGCCGGCTTGGGCTATGCTTATGCTTTGAGTCCTTAGCCATTTTTCGTGTGGGCGCTTATTCTTCCTTACTCTCTGCCCACCGACAGTCGCTCTGCGAGCTGTGGTTTCTAACAGGAGACGGCTTAAGCTCCACACATTACTTGTCCAACTACAGGAAGCATTTCATAGCGCAAGACGGCGAGTCCCCGGGCCGACTAGTCGAACCCGGCGCCAAGCGGCATAACAAAGAGTAGCATACTCGAAGGCATAATTCTTATCATACAGATAACAAAAAGGGCAGTCCCTGAGCTCGTCTCGGGGGGCCCGAAGTCTCGGTACTTTAATACAAAGGATAGCATGGTACATACTGCATCAACTGTAAAATCTTCGGAGAAGATTCGCGTTCCATGGCCGTTCTGACTCTTTGCCGGAGTCATCCCTCTTGCCTGCTCGGGGCTTCTGGGCGTCGATTAGGTAGTAGGAGTCGTTGCCCAGCTCTTTGCTGATGATGAAGGGGCCTTCCCAAGGCGCTGACAGCTTGTGTTGACCGGCTGTTCGCTGGATCAGTCGGAGCACAAGGTCGCCCTCTTGGAAAGATCTGGGTCTGACCTTCCTGTTGTAGTATCGGCACAGGCTCTGCTGGTAGATGCCGGACCGGCTGAGTGCCAACATTCGGCCCTTTTCTAGCAGATCGACGCCGTCTTGGCGTGCTTCTTCTGCTTCCTCATTGGTGTACATGGTGACTCGCGGAGAGTCGAACTCTATGTCTGTCGGGATGACGGCTTCGGCACCGTAGACGAGGAAGAAAGGCGTGAAGCCGGTTGACTTGTTTGGAGTCGTGCGCAGACTCCAGAGGACGGCTGGCAGCTCCTCAAGCCAACAGCAGGCCGGACGCTCAAGTGGTTCGACCAGTCGAGGCTTGATGCAGGACAGGATGAGGCCATTTGCTCGCTCTACCTGGCCATTTGACAGTGGGTGGGCAACGGACACTAAGTCCAGTCGGATGCCCTGCATCGCGCAGAAATGGGCCAAGGCGCCTTTGGCAAAATTTGTGCCGTTGTCGGTGATGATGCTGTGCGGTATGCCATACCGAACCGTGATGTCGGCGATGAAAGACACTGCAGTCAGACCGTTCAACTTCTTGATGGGCTTTGCTTCTATTCACTTGGTGAACTTGTCTACTGTGACGAGTAAGTGAGTTAGGCCGCCTCGGGCCGTCTTGAATGGTCCAACCATGTCCAGGCCCCAAACTACAAAGGGCCAGGCGATGGGGATTGTCTTCAGTGCAGAAGCTGGCTGAAGCGGCTTGGAGCAGAACTTCTGGCACCCCTTGTATTTTTGGACTGATTCCTTGGCCTCTTCCAGGGCAGTTGGCCAGAAGAAACTGTGCCGAAAGGCTTTGGCGATGAGTGCTCTTGAAGCCGCATGGTGGCCGCACTCGCCTTGATGGATGTCTCTGAGAATTGGTTGGCCTTGCTCTGGCTCAACGCAGCGTTGGTAGACACCAGTGACGCTGCGCCTGACCAGCTCTCTGTTGATTATGGTGTAGGCTGCCGCTCGGTATTGCACTTGCCGAGCCAAGATTTCATCAGTTGGCAGCTCTTTGTTCACTAGAAACTTGAGGATGGGCTACGCCCATGAGGGTGCTGCTATTTCTTCAATTGCCACCACAGCGACTTGGACAAGGGCGGCTGGGCTGGGAGGCGGCAGGCTGGAATCTGCGGCCGCTTGCTGGATTGGCGAAGTCCCCGGGCCGACTGGCGCAGTCCCCGGGCCGACTGGCACAGTTCCTGGGCCGAGTCCTGAAGTCTTCGGGCTAGTTGCCGCAGTCCCCGGGCCGGGTTCCGAAGTCCCCGGTCCGGCTTCGACTGGGATTTTCTTGGAGTCGTCTATTTGGGCTCTTGAGTCGGATCCGACTTCTTCGGGGGGAGCCGGCACAAAGATGGAGTCTGATTCTGGTGAAGGCTTGATAGACGGCTTGAGGAGGCGTTGAAGAGCGACGCCGGATGGTATCGCTTGGCGGGTGGAGCCGACTCGTGCCAAGGCGTCTGCTTGGTCGTTGTCATTTCTGGGCACGTGAAGGAACTCGCACCCTTCGAAGTATCCGCTGAGTTGCTGCACCAGGAAGCGGTAGCTCGCCATGTTTGCATCTTTGGCGTCCCAGTTGCTAGATGACTGCTGGACCACCAAATCGGAGTCGCCATAGCACAAGATCCGGCGATTGCCGAGTTCTTTGGCAAGCCGGGGCCCGTGAATGAGCGCCTCGTATTCGGCGACGTTGTTGGAGGCGGCAAAGTGGATCTGCAGCGCATACTTGAGCTTGTCGCCTTTGGGGGAGGTGAGGACAACGCCGGCTCCCAAGCCGGTGCGCATCTTGGAGCCGTCGAAATGCATCCACCAATGGGTGGAGTCAGGCGCTAGCGGCAGGTACTGGGTCTTAGCCCAGTCGACGAGGAAGTCGGCCAGTGCTTGCGACTTGATGTTGGAGCGGGGCTGGTAGTAGATGGTGTAGGGAGCCAACTCTATGGCCCCTTTGGCCACTCGACCGGAAGCATCTCGGCTCCCAATGATCTCAGCCAGCGGGGCTGTGCAAACCATAGTGATTGGATGCTCTTGAAAGTAAGGCTTCAACTTCTTGGCGGCAAAGTGCACGCCGTAGCACATCTTCTGGTAGTGGGGGTAGTTCTGCTTGGAGGTCGACAGTAACTCGCTCAGGTAATATACCGGTCTCTGGACAGGGAGCACCTATCCTTCCTCCTTGCGCTCGACTACAATGATTGTGCTGACTACCCGGCTGGTGGCGGCGATGTAAAGGAGCATGGGCTCTTTAGGAGTCGGAGCCTCCAGCATAGGGGGAGTAGTCAACATCTTTTTCAGCTGGAGAAATGCTTCATCCACCTTGTGGTTCCACTCAAAAAAGGTGGTCTTCTTCATCAGTTGGTACAAAGGGAGAGCTTTCTCGCCCAGCCGATTGATGAATCGGCTGATGGACGCCAAACAGCCGGTGAACTTCTGCACGTCTAACAGTTGGCTGGGTACCTCCATCCTCTCGATGGCCTTGATCTTCACAGGGTTGCACTCTATGCCATGTTCAGAGACCAGGAAGCCAAGGAGTTGGCCGGCTGGTACTCCAAAGACGCACTTCTCAGGGTTGAGCTTGATCTGGAATCGGCACAGGTTCTCAAAGGTTTCTTTGAGGTCTTCCATCAGTGTCCCACGCTTCTCCGTCTTCACCACTACATCATCCACGTAGACGTGGGCGTTTCTGCTGAGTTGCTTGAGGAGGCACTTCTGCATGCAACGCTAAAAGGTGGCGCCGGCATTCCTTAAGCCGAACGTCATGGTCAGGTAGCAGAAGGCTTCGAACGGCGTGATGAAGGTGGTCTTCAGTCTGTCTGCCGGGCTCAATTTGATCTGGTGATACCCTGAGTATGCATCTAAGAAGCTCAACAGCTCGCATCCGGCTGTGGAGTCTATCACCTGATCAATTCTTGGCAGAGAAAACGGGTCCTTGGGGCAGGCTTTGTTCAGGCTTGTGTAGTCGATACACATCCGCCACTGCTTGTTCTTCTTCAACACTAGGACCGGGTTTGCCAACCATTCTGGAAAAAATACTTCCATTATGAAGCCGGCAGCCAGGAGCCGGGCTATCTCTTCTCCCACAACTCTTCTCTTCTCTTCTGACAGGCGGCGCAAGGGCTGCCTGACGGGCTTCACATCAGGTCGGACATGTAACTTGTGCTCGGCGAATTCTGTCGGTACACCTGGCATGTCTTTAGGGGGCCATGCAAAGATGTCTCGATTCTCACGGAGGAAATCGACGAGCTCGTCTTCCTATTTGCTGTCAAGGTTTGCACCTATGACAGCGTACCTCTCTGGGTGCTCTGGGTCCAAGGGTATCTTCTTGGTCTCTTTGGCCGGCTTGAACAAACCCTCAGCTTCCGATTCCCTGGGGTCGGGCGACATCTCTAGCTGCTTTCCGGCCATCGCCACGACCCAATCAAGGAGCCTCTTTTCAGCTGCGATTACTAGGGTCTCGGCCAGCCGACTGCTCTCAGCAGCGCAAGCGGACGACTTCCTGTAGTCGCCGGCTACAGTCAGAATCCCCTTGGAACTCGGCATCTTCATCTTGAGGTAGGCGTAGTGGGGGACCGCCATGAACTTGGCCAAAGCAGGTCGGCCAAGCAACGCGTGGTATGGGCTTTCGAGGTCCACCACCTCGAACCAAACTGGCTCTCGGCGGAAATGATCTTTGTCTCCGAAGAGGACGTCTATCAGTATCTTCCCGATTGGTGAGCAGGAAAGGCCAGGTACAATGCCGTGGAACACTGTCCGGCTGCTTTGCAGCTGTCTTTGCTTGATCCCTAACTTCTCCATGGTATCCTTGTACAGAATGTTGATGCTACTGCCTCCGTCTATCAGCACTCGCGAGAAGCGAGTGGCCTGCCTATCTGTGGCCAAGGTGGCACTCAAAACCAGGGCGTAGGAGCCTGGATTCTGCATCACCTCTGGGTGATCACTTCTGCTCCAACTGATAGGCTTCTCGGACCAATGCATAAACTCCGGGGCTCCTGATGCTATTGCATTTACTTCTTGCTGCTGCAGCTGCCTGCTGTGTCGATCATCAGCCACACTGGTGAACACCACATAGGCTCCGTGCTCCTCTGGGTACTCATCTTGTACTGCGCCGACTGGCCGGGCAGCCAGCTGCTGGGGCAGCAATGGAGGCGGCGGCCCAGCAGGCGGGGAAGGAAGGAGGCCGTCTCCCTTGGCGATCCTGGTGAGCCAGTGGCACTTTCGGGTGGTGTGGTTTGACGGCTTCGCGCCGCTGTGGAACTTGTAGGGACCATCCAGAGTCTGCTCGTAAGAGAAGGCCGGCAACCAGTTGGACTTGCTGCCTTTCTGTCGCTTGGTTGGAGGCTGCCCCTCCGGCTGTTGATCTTTGACTATCGCAACCTGCCGACTGCTGGAAGTCGGCTGCGGGGCCTTGCGCTTGTTGTCGTTCTGTTGTTGTCACCGACTGGCGTCTCCAGCCGGAGTTCTGGGAGCTTGAGGGGCCACTTTGCCAGTTGCATTAACTTGAATCTCCGTCTTCATGGAGGAGTCGGCGGTGGCGTACTTGTCTGCTATGATCAGCAGTTCGTCGAGGGTCTCCGGCTCGTCGCAGAGGAGCTTGTGCTTGAGGAGGGTTCCTTCTCTGCACCCGGCGGTGAAGTATTCGATAGCCTGCACCTCGTGCACGCCCTCGCAGGAGTTCCGAAGCTCGGCCCAGCGCGTGAGATAGTTGCGTGTTGATTCGTTGGGGCCTTGCATGCACAAGGAAAGCTGGCGAGGCTTGGGAGGTCACTTGTACGTGCTCGTGAAGTTGCGGATGAAGGCTTTGGTGAAGTCGACCCAGCTGTTGATGCTGCGGGGCTTCAGGCTGTTCAACAATGTCCGGGCCGTGCCCTGGAGCATGAGTGGAACATACTTTACGGCAACACATTTATTGCCGTTCGCTATGCTGACGGCTGTGGAGTAGTCAACTAGCAAGTCTTCCGGCTTCACGGAGCCGGTATACATGGGTGTGTCTCGGGGGAGTGTGAACCCTTTGGGAAAGGGCTCGTCCCGGATGCGGGGTCCGAAGCATGGCGGACCCAACTCGTCTTCTTCTTCCAATGTCAGGGATAGGTGGAGTCGGTCGATCAGGTGGCGGGCGTCATTCTCTCCGACTATCTCTGGGCGGCCAAGGCGTCCACCAAGAGTCGGATGTTCAACAGGTGGTGGGGAAACTGGTCTTTCTCTTCTCGGTGGTGGAGGCAGATAGTCGCCCTGCCGTTCCACTGCTCTCGGGCGGCCGTCTTGGTCGCGCTCGATGGTGATGCAAGTCCGACTGTGGCTGACAGCCGGCTCTTTGTCTTTTCTTTCGCGGACTCCGCCAGTCGGCGTCCGAGACGTCGCGCCTTGATCTCGGCGGGGAGGCAGATCGTCGTTTGGTTGTTGCGGCGCCTCCGTGCGGCCGCCGGCTGCATTCTGCGCGGCAACCGCGTCGAGGAGCTGCTAGACTCGCTCCATCATCATGCGGCGTTCTTCGCCTTCATAGTTCTTCAGCTCGTCAGTCACCGCCTGGGCGGCGCGGATGTTCTCCGCGGGCGTGGCGTATACGGGGCGATTGGCCCCGAACAGGTTGGCGATAGTCGTGCCGCGCTGCCGGGCCGCGCCTAGGCGGCTAGGCCCAGTCGGAGCCGGCGAGCCGCCCACAGCGCGGTCCATCTCACGCTGGTAGGCTTCTGACAAGAACCTCATGCTTTCCAGCTTCTTGGCTCCTTCGATGATCTGAAGGCGGCGTGTCTCCAGCGTATCGGCGTTTGCATCTTCTGGAATAGGCGCAGTCAGGTCTTGCAGAGCCGCGTCGAGTGGGTCATGAGCTCCCTCACTGGAACGCTCATCATGACTGATGACAAGCACCTCCGTGACGACACTTCCGCCGCTCTCCTCGTGAGCGAGTGGCTCGTCGTAGACGACCACATTGGTGGGGAATGCGTCGAGCGACGCGGTGTCGGAGTCGACCAGCATCGGGTCGGTGGAGCCTACGGACTCCAAGTCCACGGCAGGCTCGCCGGTGACGTGGAGTAGATCGAGGAGGCCCGCGAGGAGGTTCTCGGGGCCGCCCGTGCCTGCGTCGGATGCAGGCTCGTCGGAGAGGCGAACCTCGCCGATAAGTTCGGCGAGGCAGCTCGCTGCGCAGGCGGCCTCAGCGCCGCGCAGCGCGTCAATGCAGACTCTGTCTGGCGAGCCTGGCTGGCTGCGCTCGACAGGGAGGAAAAGGGTTCCCGTCCAGAACAGATCTCCAGATGACAGTGCACCTCGCCCCACGGTGGGCGCCAAATGTTGGGGGTTGGGTCCAACATATGCCAAAGGATGGCTTATCATGGTGGGGCTGAGTAGAACGTCGCCGGTGCCTGGAAACGGGATGAGGCGAAGACATGCACGCCGGCGGATCTTACCCAACTTCGGGGCTCTCCGTGGAGATAACACCCCTACTGCTGCTCTGCGGGGTCTCCGCATGATCACTAACGCAAAGTGAGTACAAGGTTGCTCCCTGAGCTGTTTCTGGAGGTAGGAGAAGGCAAGGCTAGCTCTCTCCTTCCTATATGGTCTGTCTAGTGCCAATGGATTCGAACCCTTTGCATGGGTGCCCTGGGGGTTTATATAGGCCTACCCCCAGGGGTATAATGGTAAAACCGGCTGGGTGTAGGTCCCAGCCGTCTGTCTCTCAGGCCGCCGTCTTCTCCGCCGACTACTGGGCCCGGCGACTGGAGGGTCCTGCCGACTTGCCTGGTACGGGGGCGACAGCCCTTGTCCGTCGCGGGCGGGTCTTGCCGGCTGCAGATTACTGTAGCCATGCTTCTAATGATGCTGGCTTGGTCATGGGGTCGTGGCAACAATGCTACCGCCTGACGGGCGATCACTGTTGCCATTCCCCGTCACGTCTGGTTAATGGCGCGTGGGGCCCGTGGGAGGGGCCGGCCGACTCCCGGGGGCCGACTCCCAACGGGTCCGTCTTGTGGCACTCTTGCCGTCTTCAGTACTCCCGTTGACTGGTAGGTCTCGCCGTCTCTGGGTCGTACAGACAGGCCATCGTGGGCACAGTGCTCCGCCCCCAAGGGCTGATGTCAGGGCCGGCATGGCAACAGTGCTGCGCCGGAAGGAGATCTCCGTTGGCACGGCGCACGGTGGTCATGCCCGCCCTTAATTAATAGGGTGGTTGGAGTCACAGCCCGACTCCCTATAGCCGGCCTCCCCAGAAGTCGCTGGGCGGGGAGTCGGCTTATCTTGGAGTCGCCTCTGGGACTCGGCTCTTCTTGGAGTCGCCTCCGGGACTCGGCTCGTCTTGGAGTCGCCTTCTGGGACTCGGCTTGTCTTGGAGTCGCCTTCTGGGACTCGGCTTGTCTTGGAGTCGCCTTCTGGGACTCGGCTCGTCTGGGAGTCGCCTTCTGTGACTCGGCTCGTCTTGGAGTCGCCTCTGGGACTCGAGGGGCGCAGCCTACCCCGATGTCTTGAAAGGTTCTGGGACTCGGGTGAGCCTACTCGTGGCCCATTACTCCGACAACGCGGCCTTGGCACGAATGCACTCTGCCAGGCTTCCCGGTCTGCTCGTATGCTCATGCGTAGATCCCCGTCCATGGGAGTGGTGGCAGACGCCGCGAGGAGCAAAGCCATGGAGGAGAACAAGTGGTGGTTGTGCGTCCACCTAGCCCGCGGACCCATGCCGAAGGCACGACCAGCCAGTTTGTGGTGTGGGAGGCAATGCCACGACACACATGGATCCAGCTCCCCCGGTCTCTGGCGAGGGAGATACCGCTATGGGGGCCCATCAAGTTGTGGCTGTAGCACAACGGCTGCTGCTGTCAAGCCTTAGAGGCAGAGGTCGAGGTCGTCGACTCCGGCGACGTCTCCATGACCTGGGGATGGGGCGCCATCGCCCATGCCTATAACTTGGAGGCGAGGCATGATGACCCACAAGTATAGGGGATCAATTGTAGTCCTTTCAGTAAGTAAGAGTGTCAAACCCAACGAGGAGCAGAAGGAAATGACAAGCAGTTTTCAGCAAGGTAATGTCTACGAGAACTGAAATTATAAGTAACAAGTAGTTTCATAGCAAGATAATTGGTAACGAGCAAGTAACGGTAATGGTAACAAAAGTGCAGCAAGGTAGCCCAATCCTTTTGTGGCAAAGGATAGGCCAAAACGGTCTCTTATGATAAGCAAAGTGTTCTTCAGGGCACACGGGAATTTCATCTAGTCACTTTCATCATGTTGGTCGATTTGTGTTTGCTACTTTGATAATTTGATATGTGGGTGGGCCGGTGCTTAGGTGATGTTCTTACTTGAACAAACCTCCTACTTATGATTAAGCCCCTCGCAAGCATCCACAACTACGAGAAAAGTATTAAGAATAAATTCTAACCATAGCATTAAACTTTTGGATCCAAATCAGCCCCTTATGGAATAGCGCATAAACTAGGGTTTAAGCTTATGTCACTCTTGCAACCCATCATCTAATAACTACTCCACAATGCATTCCCTTAGGCCCAATTAAGTATGGTGAAGTGTCATGTAGTCGACATTCACATGACACCACTAAGGGAATCACAACATACATACCAGCAAAATATCCAACACATATAAAATTCACATGATTACTTGCAACAAGATTTCTCCCGTGACCTCAAGAACAAAAGTAACTACTCACAAATGATAAGCATACTCAAGATCAGAGGGGTATTAAATAGCATAATGGATCTGAACATTTAATCTTCCACCGAATCAATCGTATAGTAATCAGCTACAAGATGTAATCAACACTACTAGTCACCCACAAGCACCAATCTATAGTTCCGATACAAAGACTGAACACACAAGATGAACTAGGATTTGAGGGGAGATGGTGCTGTTGAAGATGTTGATGGAGATTGCCCCAGTGATTCTGCATCCGAACCTCGGTGTAGCATAACTCAACAAGAATCTCAAACGCAGCAAAGTGGGCGGCCTGAGCGGTCGTGGATGCATAACCTCTCCAGGAGGAACGAGTGTAAGAGCGTGTTGGTGAACTGGTGCGCAGAGTAACCACAGAGTGATACTCATATACGGAGTCGGGTAGACGCTCCCGGTACACCCGATATGCTGGGTCGTCACCATGAGGGTTCAGTCGACGCCATACGTTACGAAGGAGGTGCGGTGAAGTGTATGGCATCAGATCCAACTGACACGGATACGACACCGAAGCCATCTACACTCACAACCATTAACCGGTTAGAAATAACAATAAATCTAATGCAGCATCCAGATGCAAACACTAACGGCACCCAATTAGCAAACTAACTAGCGTTTACTTCACGTGACAGGGTCTAGCGTGTCCTACAGTCAGCGCGTCTCTGATACCAAGTGTTGCGGCACCCCGGCTCAGAGCAACCGGATTACCTTGCATTGCCAACCTAGAGATCATGTCTTCTTGCAATACACAACATCTTGGTACAGAAAATAACCGCTTTATTGAAACTAGTGGAAGCATAGTGCGATATTACATCAAGTAGCGAGGCCAAGCGGCACACTCAGTGCGGCTTAACAATATGTACATTATTTAGTGAACATAAAGGGGCCTCGAGCACGACATCTACACGGCAGCAGAACACCGACGTCGCGGGACTCCATAGCACAGGGACACCAATGTGGACACGATCTAGACTCGACAGCACTCCGATCCAATTAGACTTTCCTGAAATATGGTATAACACACCGGATCAGTACATTGAATGTACTTGCAAGCTCACAACAAGCATCAACATAATGACCAACAACAACATGACATTTAATCAAGTTAAATGCAAACAACAACATGCTTCTCATGCCATGCATTCAAGCTTGTGCACCGAATCTCTCGGACTCTCTTACCAACGGGTTGCCTGGCAACCAAGCGGTGATCATAGCGGATCACAAATGGAACCATTCTTGGTTCAACGTGTTACCTTGTAACCAAACGGTGATCACTCACGGATCACAAACGATACCACAACGTTCAGTCTCACTGACATCATCATGATTCAACCAGTGCAATCCCAATAACTTAATGTGCAAGATTTCTTTATAGAAGTTGATCCATGGTGTGGCTTACTTATGAACTGGGCCCTTATCCGTGGGCGCGGCTATCGATTGTAACAGCCTGGTTTTTGCCCTCTTTTTCTTTGCTTGATTTTCAATTGAGTTGGTTTTGGATTTGGAGTTTTGAATCATTCCATTTGGACTTGATCACTTGGGTACCTCTTGATTTTCACCCAAGTGCCCCCTCTCCTCTTCTAATCCATCATTTCCCTCTGGCCAACCCAACAAAATTGCTTCGAATATTTTTCTTAAATGAAAAATATTCATTTTGCCCCTAAAACCCTAGCTAAACTCTCTGACCTCCATAGCAACCCTCATTTCTGTTGCCCTAATAATCCTGAGAAAAATCCAAAATATTCTTTGGACCCTAGGGCACATTTCTGAGCAAAAATATTTCACCACTTTTCGGAGTATTTTGGCGACAGAAAATATTTTCACTTATGGGTTGAAATGGTAGTTTCTACAACAACTACCTTTTTACTAGATCCAATGTAGCTGGTTTTCCCTGTGCTTGTTCACCTTAGTAAGAGTCAGTAAAACCCCAAAGCTCAGCCCTTGAATCCCTGTGGTTTGACCATAGTAACTGTTCAAAGTTTCTGTCCAGAAACTTAACCTCTTCACCATTTTACTTCTACTGCACCTGGAACCAAACCGAGCCATGGTAACACCTAGGTTTACTAAGGACTACACGCCAGACATCATGGCTAGTGCATATGTGGCCTGATGTCACGGTCCACGTGGTGACCGCGTTCATCCGAGCATGCTGGCATGCCAAACGCGCGCTCTGCGTGTCGCCAGCGCCTCTATGGCGCGCGTGCACGCCGCTCGGCCAGCCAGAGCGTATCCCCCTCGCCACCATCCTCGTCTCCACCCCCTTAACTCCTCCCTGCCGCTCGCCGACGCTGGAGCTCGCCACAGCGAGCACGGGCATGGTCCGACCAACGGCATAGTGCCCGCACACTGTGTTCGTCCCTTTCCTCCTTGCTCCCGTGCTCGTCCGCGTCCGTGCACAGATCCCGCGTGACCCCCGTCACCTTCCCACTCTCTCTGGCACCATTAGTTGCCGGGCGCCAGAGGCAGCTGTCCTCCGGTGGAGCCCGAGCCCTCCGCGCCACCCCGCCTATAAAACCCCCCCTCCGCAGCCTCTTGGAGCATCGCAGCTCACCACCACTCCCTCCTATTGTCACTAGAAGCCACATCCCAGCCGGGCAGGCCGCGGGCTGCCGTCCCCGAGCCGAGCTCGCTAGCGATCCCCTCTGGATCTTCCCCGTAGCTTTGGCCACTCCCAACCCAAGGCGACCCCGCCAGGGCCACCGCCTCTCCTCCATGAAGCTAACGCACCTAGCTAGAGCCCCTGGAGCCGCCCCTAGCCGCCGTCTTCCTCATCTCCGGTGACCACCGTGTTCTGCCTCCGCTTGCGAGGAAGAATCCGATGCCGTCCGGTCACCATTAGCCAAGCTACAGGTATGGGCAGGTGCGCAAGAGCCTTCTTCGTCGACCCTCCCGCTCGTATCCCTCCAAGAATCCTCAATGTCGGCGTAAGCTCCGACGAAGCGCCACGCCTCTCTGTTTCTTTCTCCCCTCCCTCCGGCCTGACTAGCGGGGCCCGCGAGTCAGCCACTCACTATGCGCGTGAAGCGGTATGAGTGGTGGCGCCCTGGGAAAATACACCTTCGACGTCACCCCCTCTCTATTTTCTTTTTCAAATTCATTTAAATTCCAGTAGCACTCAAATAACCATAACTTTTATTCTACAAGTCCAAATGCAGTGATTCTTTTTGCATTGTGTTCTGTGTCCAAAAATCTAACAGCTCCCAAAAGATGGGATTTTTCCTTGCCGTCTAGATTTTATGGCAATATTCAGAAGGTTTCTTGATATTTTTCAATTGTGGTTTTTGAATGTTTTCAGAGGATCCAGCTTGTCTTGAGGATCACCAGGAGCTTTGTGAACCTTATCAGTACTAAGGCAAGCCACAATAACATTTTCATGGTGCCACTTCAATATTTTTGATTTTCATACTTGAACTTATGAATATTGATGCATTTAAATTAGTTATATAATAAATATATTCTATTATATGCTTGTTATGTTGAAATACTTGAACTTCAGTATGTTTGAAGTAAATATTGTTGGTAAGATAATGAGAACTTAGTTGCTAGTGATAAATAAATAATGTGGTCATAGAGTTGATGAGTAATTTGAATATTATTTTTTCATGAGGTAAAATGATGATAATTGCTAGAAATAGTTTTGGTATGAGTAGAGAGAGGTTTTAACCAGAATAGTAGCATGAGTTTATGTTGGCTCTGTGGGAGCGTGGTTGGTGCAGTCTTTGCACGGTTATGTGATGCATATGTTAAGTGATGCATGGTATGGCAGCATGACACCAGTTATTTTCTTTTCACATTAAGTTGAACCTGATTAATAATTCAACTTGAACATGTTGTTGGTCGGGTCGTGGTGCCGCTGAAACGAGTCTTTCCTAGTGCAACCACATTTGCCGGTATGGGACGGCCTTAATGTGTTTCATTGTTGTGCCTCTGGTCGGTACCTCAATTTAGGGAAAGTTATGGGCGTGCTGTACCCTGGCCCGGTAGGAAAGCATAACCTTGTGAGCCCGTTGTTAATTTAATTTGGTACCGGATCCCAGTGTGGATCGTGGCCACGATGGTGGTCGAGGTGTCTGGAAGTAGACATGGGGCCACCTAGGACTAGCCCAGTGGGGTCTGAGTCGGAGGGGCCGGGAGAGTGTCATGACAGTGAAATGGTTTCGTCGGAACGCTGTTGGTCCACCCGAATGGGAGGGTGAGGCCATGGGTTCCGTAGTGTGGGTACAGTGTATGTGACACCCCAAAATTTTGACCTTGTTTTATTAATTAAAATTTTACCAGGAAATTAAAACTTTTATTTTCTAGGCTCACTTTTGATTTTTGAAACTTTTGATTTTCTAGGCTCAAGTGAAATACTTCCCAAATATTTTGGACTCTCTTCCCTCTCTAAACTTTTTCCCCTTGGCAAGGATTTTATTTTTGTATCTTCATCAACACTGGTGTTTGGTTATTGAAAACCTTTCTTCTGTTTGTCCCCTTCTCAAATTTATTTCTTTTGGGATTCATTTTCTTTAAGAGAAAACCCTAGGAGTTTTGGGACCTATCTTATATTGAAACCACTCATGATTCTACCATGCCTCACATGGTAAAACCCCCCAAAACTCCTTTTCCACTTTGGGGCAATCCAAACATTCTGTCTCATCAAGTTCAACCCATTTCTGAATTTTATTTCATTGATTTATCTCCCCAAATCTTTTCTGCCAATTATTTTGAGCCTAGGTAATTTGCAAAGCAAGTGCCTAATTTCCTTTGAGTTTTGATCTCAAATCAACTCCTCTGGATAGTCCATAGCACCCACAACCTAGAACCATCAAGATCTACTCTTATTCTTTTCAAAATTTTCAAATTTCAGTCTCTGCAAGTTTGGACCAATTTGTCAAATTTGGTGAAATTCATATCTCCTCTTCACCAAAAATTCCACCAAAATTCAGGCAGCCCCCAGATGCAATGAGAGGCCGCCCCACCAAAAACCAGCTCAAGGAAAAATCCCTACATGCCTAGATCATTCTGTCGAACACCTGGGATGCACTATTTCTGTTCATCTTCAGTAAAATTCAGATTCAGTGTCGTTTCTCTGTCAGGATTTCAGTCACATGTCCACTGTGCATTTGGCTCGTTGCCCGTAGCCCCTCCCTCTTGTCCGGAGCACCACACGCGCGCTTGGCGCCTTCCTGGCGTCGGTGGCGCCTTGGCCCGCCTGCGCCGGCGTGTCCCGCGGTGGCAGAACCACCGTAGCGGCCGACAGGGGGCAACACTGCGGCATAACGCCGTTCAGCGCCGGCCAAACCTTCTGAGAGCTCCGCGTGGCCACCTCCTTGCCAACGCACGCATGCAGCACCATCGCCGTGGCCTGGCACGCGCAGAGCGCGTTCTCTACCGCCGACGTGCCGTGCGGCCGTTCCGTCGAGGAGAGGCCGTAACCACCCCTGCCGTGCTGAGTTGGACACTGAAGCGGCACCAATGCTCCATCTAGTCGATGCTCAAGCCCCTAAGCCGACTTTCCACCCACAGCGCCGCCGTAATCGCCCACCGGACTTATCCGTTCACGGCAACCGCCTTGGGCCGACTATATATAGCCCCCCCCCCACCCGAGCTTGCTCTCGCCCCCGCACAACTCCACCATCTCACCAGACCCCGCCTAGCCACTGGAAGAGCCTCGAGGGGCGTTTCTTCCTCGACTCCGGCCACCTCCGTCCGCCTCGGGCTCCGGCAACGTTCTCTTTGGTGAGAACTCCTCCGCCGCCCTACTCTCGCCCGTAGCCTCGTACCACCACCAGGAGGCTAACCCCCACTTTAATTTGACCCCCGCAGCTCTCTCTGTCGAGATCCACGACGACCCGAACCACCGTCCGCCGGAGCAAGGGCCGCCGTCGACACAGTGCTCGTCGGCGACCACCACCACCACCCACAGACACGGAAAGGTGCACTGAACACAGAGGTACACCCCGATCCCCCTGCCTCGCCGTAGATCGCCGCCGGCGACCACCGCGGCTCTCGGGCACCGTCGAGCTCTGCCGCCTCTTTTGTATATTCAAACCCGACGAGTGGGACCCGCCCGTCAGCCTCTCTGTTATTTTTTTCGAACCGTTATCTAAAAGCGTATTCTGGCAAAATACGCTTTCCAATCTGTATCGTTTTCTGCACTTTTCTGCTTAGGCCCCTGAGAGTTCTCTGTTTCATTACAGAAAGGTCCCTGGATTAAAAACCATATAAATTTTAAAGAGAGAAGTATTTTTGATTGATTCTTTTTCTATCCTCTTTAAAATTTTGTCTAGTTTATTTTAAGATTTATTTCAAAAAATAAATGACAATTTTTCTGGTACTATTTTTGAAACTATGTATTGATTCAAAAATATTTTTAAATAGGATTTTGGAGAGAGGAGAAAGACTTTCAAAAGTTTTAGGATGCACCTGACCACCCCACAACTTGAAGGCAAGCATTCCGAACCCCGACATAATATTTTTGGTGTGTTCGTTGACACGTTTATAACACCACCTCATTTCGAAGGACTTGTTATTTCATGTGATATGATCATTTGCATGGATGCATATTAGTGATTTCCATGCTGTTGGAAATGAGTATACTTGTGATGGTAATCATCCTCATGTACCTTGCATGCATGCCGGAAAGGAATCCGGGGAAGCTTCTGCCTTGGGTAGGCGTGAACTTGTCGCCGGTCTCCGTCGGGACGGTTATGTCCGGTATGGCATAGTAAGGTATAATGAGCAGTGATTCTGTTAGTTGAAATATAATTGTTATATATGTCATGCAGGGAATTCATAAACCTCGTGAGTCGACCGTAGATCGAGTCTTGTTCCAGTAACCCCCATACTTGTTTCGTACTACCACTTGTCCCTGCCACAGGTAGGGTACGGTTCAGTAAGTCGTCAACCCCTTTCTAGCACACACCGTACAGAGAGGCCATGATGGAAGATATCGGTTGTAGCCAGTAGGCAGGCCACCTGGTCTGGGGGCATGGGTGTTTCCGGTTGGGACCGAGAGGGGGGCACCCCTTAGAGCGCGTGGTATAAATTTGATCCCATGCTATGCGAGGTTGTAGCCTCCCCACTTAGAGTTCTGCTTGACAGGTGTCGTGTGTGATTCCAGACACCGGTGAGTTAAGCTGGTGTGTGCAAGTCAGGTGTGTTTTCAATTAAAAGACCGTAGACGGAATTAGTCCCGATGGGCTAAAGGAATCCGTTACTCATGGGTAAAGAGTACACCCTCTGCAGAGATTAAACCTATTCGAATAGCCGTGTCCATGGTTAAGGACTACAGTCTGGGTCAGGTCAAGTGTCGGTCTTAGTGTCGGTCTTCGGAGGAGAAACTACTAAACCAGAACTTGGATCATGAATTGTGACTTGTGATGATTATGATGATTATTATTATGGACTAACCCCTTTATATTATTTGAAGTATTGAGTATCCCTGAGACGGTTCTACCTCCTGGATATATTCATTGTGATTATTTTTGTTTTAAAGCCCTTTATGTGGTGTTGCTAAAACGCCCGACTGTGGCATTTCTTTTAAAGCCCTTTTGTGGTGTCGCTAAGACGCCTGACTGTGGCATTTCTTTTAAAGCCCTTTATGTGGCGTCGCTAAGACGCCCGACTGTGGCATTTCTTTTAAAGCCCTTTATGTGGTGTCGCTAAGACGCCCGACTGTGGCATTTCTTTTAAAGCCCTTTATGTGGTGTCTCTCAGACGCCCGACTGTGGCATGCTTGTTATTTTCTTATAAGCCCTTTATGTGGTGTCGCTCAGACGCCCGACTGTGGCATGCTTGTTATTTTCTTATAAGCCCTTTATGTGGTGCCGCTCAGACGCCCGACTGTGGCATGCTTGTTATTTTCTTATAAGCCCTTTATGTGGTGTCGCTCAGACGCCCGCTTGTGGCATGCTTGTTATTTTCTTATACGCCCTTTATGTGGTGTCGCTCAGACGCCCGACTGTGGCATGCTTGTTATTTTCTTATAAGCCCTTTATGAGGTGTCGCTGAGACGCCCGACTGTGGCACTGCTTGTTATTTATTTACTTTATAAGCCCTTTATGTGGTGTCGCTTAGACGCCCGACTGCGGCATTTTATTTCCATTCCATTATTGCTTAATTGTGTTGCATATAAATAACCTGCTTGCATGCATCAGAGATTTTTGTTTTATGACTGACGATGTGATCATAGAGTATTTCAGCGCATGATATCATTTATATTATCCCAGTGTTCTTAATGTTTACGAGTACATTCAAAGTACTCACTGGCTTGTCCCTGGCTATTGTCTTGGCCAGATTTCTTGCACGGAGAGGAGCGACGCGATGTCAGCCCCGGAACCTAAGCAACGATGATAGCAGCCTCGTGAAGATAGGAGTTAACCTGGTCAGCTATTCCTGTTGGGAAATGGAGTCCCGTAGACACTGATGATCCACAAACCGCTTCCGCCATCAACCACTAGAAACCATTTGTTGTACTCACAGGCCAGAATGGTCTTGTACTACATATTTTGTATTTTGCTTGGAATTTTCTGTACCAAGTTGGTGCCTCATCAGCTAACAGTAATCCTGGGGCTGGTGAGCACAACGGCCATTTTCTGGAAATTAATACCCGAAAACCGGTCGTGACAGTGTACTAACCTCCGCAGAGTGTTTTTAATCTATCGATAGCCGAGTCCACGGATACGGACACGCTCGAAAGTAAGGTACACCATGGGTCAACACTTAATAAATATGCACACTAAATTGCACTAAGGATGACAGTGAGGTCATCGTGTTGAGTTGGACATGGATTGTCGGGTTGTGATCGCCATAAGGATCACGGGCCACGAGTTGGTCGGGTTGTGATCGCCGTAATGATCACGGGCCATGAAATGGTCGGGTTGTGATCGTCGTAAGGATCACGAGTATGTGTTGGTAATATTATGTTTGTTGGTCACACCTGGTAAGCAAGTCGGGAGAATGAGTACCTGTTGAGCACTGTCACAGCATGGTGGTTATATAGTTGCATTGTTGATTAAATTGGATAAATATCAGAATATTGTCTGTCATCTTGTTTATGCTTATTGTGAGCTTGCAAGTACGTTCAATGTATTGACCTGGCGTGTCATGCAATATTTCAGGAAAGTACCATTGGAAAGGAGTGTTGTCCGAGTCTAGACCGTGTCCACGTCGGTGTCCTTGTGCTATGGAGTCCCGCTACGACGTTGTTCCGCTGCCGAGTAGTGATACGTCTCCAATGTATCTATAGTTTTTGATTGTTCCATGCTATTATATTACCCCTTTTGGATGTTTATGGGCTTTATTTTACACATTTATTTCATTTTTGGGACTAACCTACTAACTGGAGGCCCAGCCCATATTGCTATTTTTTTGCCTATTTCAGTATTTCGAAGAAAAGGAATATCAAACGGAGTCCAAACGGAATGAAACCTTCGAGAGCGTGATTTTTGGAACGAACATGATCCGGAGAGCTTGGACTGCAAGTCAAGAAGGTCCCGAGGGCCCCACGAGATAGGGGGCCGCCCCCTAGGGCGCGCCCCCTGTCAAGTGGGCCCCTCGGGCGGCCGCCGACGTACTTCTTCCTCCCATATATACCTACGTACCCTGAAAACATTCGGGAGCACCACGAAACACAATTTCCACCTCCGTAACCTTCTGTATCCGCGAGATCCCATCTTGGAGCCTTCGCCGGCACTCTGTCGGAGGGGGAATCAACCATGGAGGGCCTCTACATCAACATCCTTGCCCCTCCGATGAGTTGTGAGTAGTTTACCACAGACCTACGGATTCATAGTTATTAGCTAGATGGCTTCTTCTCTCTTTTTGGATCTCAATACAATGTTCTCCCCCTCTCTTGTGGAGATCTATTCGATGTAAACTCTTTTTACAGTGTGTTTGTCGAGATCCGATGAATTGTGGGTTTATGATCAAGTTTACCTATGAATAATATTTGAATATTCTCTGAATTCTTTTATGTATGATTGAGTTATCTTTGCAAGTCTCCTCGAATTATCAGTTTGGTTTGGCCTACTAGATTGGTTTTTCTTGCCATGGGAGAAGTGCTTAGCTTTGGGTTCAATATTGCGGTGTTCTTACCCAGTGACAGAAAGGGTTGCAAGACACGCATTGTATTGTTGCCATGGAGGATAACAAGATGGGGTTTATATCATATTGCATGTGTTTATCCCTCTACATCATGTCATCTTGCTTAATGCGTTACTCTGTTCTTATGAACTTAATACTCTAGATGCAGGCAGGAGTCGGTCGATGTGTGGAGTAATAGTAGTAGATGCAGACAGGAGTCGGTCTAATTGTTATGCACGTGATGCCTATATACATGATCATGCCTAGATAATCTCACAACTATGCGCTTTTCTATCAATTGCTCGACAGTAATTTGTTCACCCACCGTAATACTTATGCTATCTTGAGAGAAGCCTCTAGTGAAACCTATGGCCCCCGGGTCTATCTCTTATCATATTTGCTTTCAATCTACCTTTATTTGCTTCTTTACTTTTTGCTTCTATATTACAAAATACCAAAAATATATTTATCTTATCATACTATCTTTATTAGATCTCACTTTCGCAAGTGGTCGTGAAGGTATTGACAACCCCTTTATTGCGTTGGTTGCGAGTTCTCAGTTTTTTTGTGTAGGTGCGTGGGACTTATGAGGAGCCTCCTACTGGATTGATATAGTTCTCAAAACTGAGGGAAATACTTACGCTACACTTTGCTGCATCACCCTCTCCTCTTCGAGGAAAACCAACGCAAGCTCAAGACGTAGCAAGAAGGATTTCTGGCGCCGTTGCCGGGGAGGTCTTCGCTCAAGTCAAGACATACCAAGTACCCATCTCCCCTCGCATTTACATTATTTGCCATTTGCCTCTCGTTTTCCTCTCCCCCACTTCACCCTTGCCGTTTTATTCGCCCTCTCTTTCCCAATCTCCTCCTCTATTTTGCTTGCCCTTTCGTTTGCTCGTTTGGTTGGATTAGATGCTTATTTATTGCTAAACAGAGAACCTAAGATCTATGGATTCTCATGCGCTTGCTAATCTTTTTAAGAGATCCAATTATGATGAACCAATTGCTAGTGAGTTTTGTGCACTAGATTATCTTTATGAAGTTTTGCTTGAAATTCGTGAATCTGAAAATTATGATGAAGAAATGTATGAAGAGATTCACGATAACTCCTTGAATAAAAAGCATGATTGCAATGATTTTCTTATAAATTCTTTTGATGTCAATTGTGCTAATAATATGCAAAACCCTAAGCTTGGGGATGCTAGTTTTGCTAGGTCTACTACTTGTTGTAATTATTGGGGTGATTCTTCTTATGATCTTGAAAATTTATTTAAGCCCCATGATGAATATGAGATTGATAATAGTGTTTGCAATAATATTGAAAGTGGGTCTGGAAGAGTGTCAACTTCAGATCCCACATATTTGAAGTATGTTCAATCTTATGATATTTTTGATAAAAGTGGGTTCGGAAAGGTCATGACTTTAGTTAATATTAATCCCACTATTTTGGAAGAGTGTCAACTTTACATGCATGTGGATCGTGTTGAGAATATGTTATGTGATAGCTATTTTGCTGAATTTGCTTATGATCCTACCTATAATTATTATGAGAATGGAAATTATGGTTGTAGAAGTTTTCATGTTACTAAATTACCTCTCTTCATGTTGAGATTGCTATCATCTCTTTGTTCTTCCTTGCATATGCTAGTTTTTGCTTGCCTTGATAATTTGTTTGCTTACAAGATGCCTATGCATAGTAAGTATGTTAGACTTAAGCGTGTTTGTCACATGTTTTATGATGCTCTCTTTGTGCTTCAATTCCTGTCTTTCATGTGAGCATCATTGAAATCTCAATGCCTAGCTAAAAAGGCTTTAAAGAAAAGCGCTTGTTGGGAGACAACCCAATATTTTTCCTTGCTGTTATTTAATAAATCTTGCATCTACCTTCTGTTTAGATGTGTTTTTATCTTTTAATTAGTGTTTGTGCCAAGTAGAACCTATAGGATAACCTACGATGATAGTTGATTAGATTCTGCTGAAAAACAGAAACATTGCGCGCACGAATATAATTTTGTTAAATCAGAGGAACGTGATTTTGTGTTGATTCTTTTTGCTACTGGTCAATAAACAAATTTTACAGGACTTCCTATTTTGGTAGGATTTTTAGAGTTCCAGAAGTTTGTGTTAATTACAAATTGCTACAGACTGTTCTGTTTTTGACAGATTCTGTTTTTCATGTGTTGTTTGCTTATTTCAATGCATCTATGGCTGGTAATTCAGTCTATGAACCATAACGAAGTTGGAATACAGTAGGTTTAACACCAAAATAAATAAATAATGAGTTCATGGCAGTACCTTATGTGGTGGTTTTGTTTTCTTTCACTAACGGAGCTTATAAGATTTCCTGTTGAGTTTTGTGTTGTGAAGTTTTCAAGTTTTGGGTAAAGCTTTTATGGACTATGGAATAAGGAGTGGCAAGAGACTAAGCTTGGGTATGGTTATGGCACGCCAAGATATTCAATAATAGCCAAAAGCCTAAGCTTGGGGATGCCCCGGGAAGGCATCCCCTCTTTCGTCTTCGTTCATTGATAACTTTACTTGGAGCTATATTTTTATTCGCTACATGATATGTGTTTTGCTTGGAGTGTCGTGTATTATATTAGTCTTTGCTTTTTAGTTTACCACAATCATCCTTGCTGTACACACCTTTTGGGAGAAGCCTATTTGATTAGAATTTGCTAGAATACTCTATGTGCTTCACTTATATCTTTTGAGCTTGATAGTTTTTTCTCTAGTACTTCACTTATATCTTTTAGAGCACGGTGGTGTCTTAATTTTGAAGAAATTGCTAGTATCTCATGCTTCACTTATATTATTTTGAGAGTCTTTTAGAAAATCATGTTATTGTCTATGATCATAAAGTTGGTCCTAGAATGATGAGCATCCAAGTTGGGTATAATAAAAACTATCATAGAAAGTGAATTGGATGCTATGATCAATTTGATGCTTGATAATTGTTTTGAGATATGGAGGTAGTGATATTAAAGTCATGCTAGTTGGGTGATTATGAATTTAAAGAATGCTTGTGTTGAAGTTTGTGATTCCCGTAGCACGCACGTATGGTGAACCGCTTTGTGATGAAGTTGGAGCACAATTTTATTTATTGACTGTCTTCCACTACAAGAAATATGTCAACTTATGAACACCACTATTGGTCACTGAAAGGTCACAAATTTCCATTTATGACCTTTTTGTGACCAAAAACAGAAGGTCAAAAGCTGGCCGTCGTAAACTGACTATAGCGACCTTTCTTCTAGAATGGTCAAAGACGTTTACGACCAAAATATTCCTACTGTGGCGTTTTGGTCACTAGCAACCTCCCCCAGGCCACGTAGGCATCCAGCGTGGCAAGCTGATGTGGCACAAGATTCAGCCCGGTCCAATTCGATTTTCTACATGGGCCGAGCCCAACAATTCGGCCTATTTGTGTTTTTTCTGTCTGTCAATTTTTGGTTGGGTTCATGGGCCAAGGCCAATATTGCAGCCTTTTTATTGTTGGGTTGTGGCCTTTTTGTCTAAACGAATTTAGTTTTTTTTTCAAAAGAAGGGTCCACTAGTCAGATGGGTCCCAGTTGTCAGGTTCTAGTAACAGGTTTTAATTTGTCAGGTAAGTGGGTCCCATCTATCAGACTCATATTCTTCATATTTCAAGCAGTATTCAGATTCGCAGAGACAAAAAACACACATAATACTTAAACAAGAGCAACCAGATCACATAATACAATACTTTACAAGCTCTATCCGTGCCAGTACAAAGGGCCATGTATAATACAATACTTTACAAGCTCTACAAGTGTAATATAGTACTACTTCACAAGCTCCTGGACTCGCCGGACTCTCTCATATTTCTATGCAACTTCACCAGGACAAAAACTTCGGTAGTCAGGGCTGGAACCATAGTTAGATGAACAACACGCCGGACTCGCTCGACGGCGATAGTCAGGGCTGAGACCAAACAAAACAGCAACATGGCTTCCTCTGTCATCCTGTTACATGAATCAGAAAAGAATGAGAAAAACTGGGGCAGATATATTATGAACAGACCATTCAAGAACAGACCATTCAACATTCAGCTAGTACCATGCTTTTTGTTGTCGAGCTAGTTAAAATGAGATAGTAGTTCATATAAGAAATAGAGAAACGATATGAATATGCATGGCACATATGCAGGTTGTGCAAAAAAACTGCACTACAACACATTGCGCCTAAGACAAAATACCATTCTACTATCACGACCATACATTCAACTGGCAAGATCTAACAATACTCGTCAGCACACGCATACTAAACTTCACAAAGGTAGGAGAGAATAAAGGGAACCAAGGAAGATACCTGTGGATGATAGTGTCGACGATGATCTGGATTGAGTTAGCATTGATGAGGAAGTGGATGGTGTCCATGGTGTGCTTTAGATGCACACAGCCATGAGCTTCTTGCCGATGTTGCATCTGTTCGCTCGATGATGGGTACCAATGCATCCAAGTAGAACAAAACCACCAACATTAACCCACAGCTTCAAGTACAAGCTAGTATATATCAAGTGATAGTGAAAACAAGTTGAGAAAAACACTATAAATATCTATTTCATGTCATGCAAAATTCAAACCGAATAAACCTATGCATACGAAGGTGAAATATTACAATGAAAGCACTCATCAGGTAGCATGCATACAAAGTATCTGTGTTGGCAGTAGTAAATACTCTCTGTGTTAGCAGTAGTAAAACTCATGCAGTACCAAGTTAACAACTTTGAGTCAGAAAAGCTAGAAGTGTCTCTTAAGAGAGACCAGAACTTAGAATTAAGGCACATATCATATTCTGAACAGCATCAGCACCATGGTAGTAACAATTAACATTAGTAGGACATCAATGGGGCACAACTTAGTTAACTGCAGACGGATGGACACACAATTACCTTCTCGAGGCAGGGGCGAGCGTCCTTGAAGTTGAGGAAGATGAGCGTGAGGGCGGCGCTAATGGCACTCCAGGACATGTTGAGGCCGAGCAGCAGCGCCACAAGCATGCCCAAGGTGATGGTGTACATGCCGAAGGTGATTTTCTCCCCAGATTCAATGCATGGAACAGCTCCCTTCCGTTCCCAACAGCAGCAAGGTACTGGTGCTACTGATGTGCAAAGAAAAATCTTGTAAGCATGATAGAAGGTTGGGATGGCAGGAAGTGAAAATCCTGTCTAACAACATGAGCAGAGCACTGGTTATAAGCATGATAGAAGGCTGGGTGAAGAATATACGAAACTGAACCAATCAGTTCAATTCAAAGGGTGTATCTTGTGTAAATGATGCTAGCAATCTCAGTTTCATGCATATATATATAGTAGAAATTTTATTAGATGATCCTAACTCCATACTTAACAGATATTCATTCCTCAAAATACTCAACAGAGAGTATTCCCTGCCAGAAGCAGCAAGATGAGCGGGGTTTGGGCGAGATCTAGCGAGGTGCAGGGCTGCTCGTTGGGTAACTAGTACCTGGATGTATGGAGTGAGGAGGGAGAGCTGCAGCATACTAATCTTGGGCGTGAAGAGTGGAAACTACCATATATTGCCCAAGAATTGAACCCAGCTTTGACATGCATGCTGCAATTCAACTCCATTGGTTGTCACAGAGATAAGATGAAAATCAACATTTTTTTGTTTGCCACTTATGGATGAAGCTACTAATCAGGATTAAATGCAGACAGTAGTAGTAGTTGTAGCATAGCAGTATATATATTAATTTGACTAAACTGAACCAACACCACAAGTCTGGATACAATGAAGTTACTAGGTAGGGATCATATAACATGAGGCAGATGGATGATTAGCAAACATGCTGGGCGGCCAAGAAGTGAACAGCATATAAAATACTCCTACTACTGTAGTAGTTAAGATGATGAGACAAAGGACAACAATAGTTAAGATGATGAGACAAAGGACAACAGCATGCAGAGTTCCTGATGCACCGGAGTGGCCCAACTCGGCTGCACCACACTGAGGCACTGTTGTTCTGTCAAGCTCGACATGTGCAGGCTTCATCATCGCCGTGGAGGTCCCGGTGGTCGTCCTGGTCCATGGAGTGTGAATCTTATTATTTCATTTCAGAGAACGTTAAACACAAATGGCATGTATATGGATCACTGTGGACAAGCAAACTTCGCTAATAAATATGAACAAGGCCTACTATAGCATAGCAGGTAAGGAGTTAGATTAACTCAAGTATTGGTGACTAATAGGCCTATTATTTCATTTCAGAGAAAGCCTGAAACACAAATGGCATGCATATAGATACCAAGGACAAGCAAACTTAGCTAATAAATATGAACAAGGTCTACTATAGCATAGCAGGCAAGTATTGGTGACAAATAGACCTATGTTAAGAGTAAACAGAACGAGCTCGGAAAACAACTCTATATTAAGAGTATCATGTGTGAATGTGATACAGTAAAAAATTGCATGCTATGTACATCAAGTTAAAAGGCACAAGTTATATGGTAGCCTAAAGCAGAGCAAATGTATAGCAAGTTGATAAAAGAATGCCCAGTCATGGCAGTTGATAAAAGAAAGCACACATAGCTGAAATTATGTTGATAGAGCCTGCCAATGCATAGCATCAACAGCAAAATGATTTTGGCTGACTAGTGCAGTTAATCAGATAGATTGTTGTGGTAATACTATACATAGAAAAAAATACTAGCATCAGGACCCATACTTTTATTAGTGGGTCAGAATAAGAAACTTATCAGTGGGTGCGAGAGGAACCCGCAACAAACACGCCGACCGCAAAAGTCAGGCGGTCTGAAGCGTACAATATCAGGAACCAAGTATGTGCAGATTTGACTGAAGATGAACTACAGTACTGTATGAGTATTTATTTACATCTAGATAAAGGAGGAGAAGAGAAGTGAAGAGGAGGCATACATCCGGGGTAGCATACCAACTGGATCTCGTAGGTCGGTGGCGCAGCAGGCAGCCATCTCCATCTCCATCTCGTCGTCTTGGCTGAACCACATGGACAGAGCCTCCGTCTCCGTCCGGGCACCCGTACGTCCACAGCGAGGAAGATCTGGTGGTCGCAGAACCACACGGATGGGCAGAAGGAGATGCTGCAGCAGGCTCATCGGCGTCGAGGGCCACCGCCGCAGCACGCTCCCCCGTCCCCAGTGTGGCGCGCCCCACTGTCCATTGCATTGTTGCCGCCGTAGTTGGCCGCGGATCAGTCGGGTGCCATCGCGGAAGGCCTTGGCGATGCTCTTGGGCGTCCTGTGCAGCCCCTCTCGGCGGTCGTCATCGCCGATCCCCACCAGCAGCGCGCGCACCGTCAGCTCCATGGTGTCCCCCGGCGCCTTCCCGCCGCCGAGCTCCACCAGAAGATCCTCCTCCTCCTCGTCGTCGCACACGCACGCGGTGAAAGTGGAGAGGTGGGCCTCCTCAAGCGCTCCCAAGGCGGCAAACGGTGTCCTCCACGCGCGCCCACCTAGTGCTGGATCTGGCCGCTGGTGCTGGATCTAGCCGCTGCTGGATCTCGCCATGGCTGTGCGGTGCGGCTATGTTTAGGGCGCGAGCGAGGAGGGTCCGACCATGGCCGTGGGAGAGGAGGGGAGGGGAGTGGTCGCCGGTGGCCGGGGTTGGCGGAGAGGATGGAGGTCAGCGGCGGCGGGTTGGGTGGGTGGGCTGGGAATCGAGAGAGACAGAGGAGGAGCGGCGCTCTCCTCGCCACTTGAGGGGGGAGGCGTGGAGACTCGGGCTCCTCGCCGTCGACGCAGGGGTAGAGGCCGGCCATGGTGCGGGGGCAGGGACGGCTAGGGTTTTGGCCAAAGGGGACGACGGCGGCTAAGGGTGCGGGAGAGAAGGTGGAGAAGTGGGGGCGTGGGGGGTGTGGGGGTGGTTGTGTTAGGGCTAGATGGGTGAGAGGGTGAGGGGGCGAGGACTACCGTTGGATCCAGGAGCATCCAACGGTGCTTGATGCATGACCCGCATGAGATGGCTATGGCCCAATCAGAACGCAGCACGCGTGTATGACTTTATGACCATCTAGTATTGGATGTTATGACCATATAAAATTGGTTGTGGTCAAATAAAAATGAAGTGTAAAATCATGTCAGCATTTTATTTTTTATGTTTTGAGTGTCCAAAATGAATTTTTTTTGTGAAGAAGCTATCAAATATTCACACGAGGTGCATCTTGGAATGACAAACAATGTTGTCTAAGAGAGTTTTCATTTTTCTTTGCATGGAAAAACCATTTTCCATTTTTCGAATGATATCTTTTTGTGAAGGACCTACCAAATAATTATTGCAAAATTGCACCAAATCATTTTTCTAAAATACTAGGCCATATTTAATGCACAATTGACCAAATGGTTGGGTGTAAAAAGTTTTGATCCACCACTCGTGAAAAAGACAAATTTCCGTCTATTCAGCTGGAGCGGGTCAAATTTGAACTGTAGTTGCCTCGTAGTTTGCTCTTTATTTTTTCCAAAAATCATTTCTAGGTACATAACTATCTATTTAATCATAGAAATATAAAAAAAATTCCAAGATTCAACCACTAGCTAGGAACGGTCATTCCCGCCGTTTTGACCGCATTTTGAAACGGGCATAAAAAATTCAAAAAAATCAAAAAATTGGAAAACCTTCGCATTGTGTCATTATATGTGGACAAGTTTCCAGGAAAAATAACAAACTTGTAATACGGCAATTATTTTAAAAAAGTGTTCTCAGAAACGAGCTATCAAGTGTGGAGATCAATGGCTTTCAAGCCAAATGATCAATTTTATGGCCACATTCATGGCATAGTTTGTTCAAATGATCTCATATTGTGCACAAGGGTGCATATTAGAATGGCAAACAATGTTGCCTAAGGAAGTTTTCATTTTCTTTGGACGAAAAAACCATTTTTCATTTTCCGAGTGCCCGAAATGAGAATTTTTTTTTGTGAAGGAACTACCAAATAATTGTTGCAAAATTGGACCAAATCATTTTTCTAAAATACTAGGCCATATATAATGCACAATTGACAAAATGGTTGGGTGAAAAAAGTTTTGATCCACCTCTGATGGAAAAGACAAATTGTCGTCGATTCAGTTGGAAACGGGTCAAATTTGAACTGTAGTTGCCTCATAGTTTGCTCTTTATTTTTTCCAAAAATCATTTCTAGGTAGATAAGTATCTATTTAATCATAGAAACACCAAAAAAATTCCAAGATTCAACCACTAGCTAGGAACGGTCATTCCCGCCGTTTTGACCGCATTTTGAAACGGGCATTAAAAATTAAAAAAAAATCAAATAATTGGGAAACCTTCGCATTGTGTCATTATATGTGACCAAGTTTCCAGGAAAAATAATAAACTTGTAATACGGTAATTATTTTAAAAAAGTGTTCTCAGAAATGAGCTATCAAGTGTGAAGATTCATGGCTTTCAAGCCAAATGATCAATCTTATGGCCACATTCATGGCATAGTTTGCTCAAATGATCTCATATTGTGCACAAGGGTGCATATTGGAATAGCAAACAATGTTGCCTAAGGAAGTTTTCATTTTCGTTGGACGGAAAAACCATTTTCCATTTTTCGAGTGCCCAAAAGGAGGTTTTTTTGTGAAGGAACTACCAAATAATTGTTGCAAAATTGGACCAAATCATTTTTCTAAAATACTAGGCCATATATAATGTACAATTGACAAAATGGTTGGGTGAAAAAAGTTTTGATCCACCTCTGATGAAAAAGACAAATTGTCGTCGATTCAGTTGGAAACGGGTCAAATTTGAACTATAGCTGCCTCATAGTTTGCTATTTATTTTTTCCAAAAATCATTTATAGGTACATAAGTATCTATTTAATCATAGGAACACCAAAAAAATTCCAAGATTCAACCACTAGCTAGGAACGGTCAAGCCCACCGTTTTGACCGCATTTTGAAACGGGCATAAAAAATTCAAAAAAAATCAAAAAATTGGAAAACCTTCGCATTGTGTCATTATATGTGACCAAGTTTCCAGGAAAAATAATAAACTTGTAATACGGTAATTATTTTAAAAAAAGTGTTCTCAGAAATGAGCTATCAAGTGTGAAGATTCATGGCTTTCAAGCCAAATGATCAATCTTATGGCCACATTCATGGCATAGTTTGTTCAAATGATTTAATATTGTGCACAAGGCTGCATATTGGAATAGCAAACAATGTTGCCTAAGGAAGTTTTCATTTTCGTTGGACGAAAAAACCATTTTCCATTTTTCGAGTGCCCGAAAGGAGGTTTTTTTGTGAAGGAACTACCAAATAATTGTTGCAAAATTGGACCAAATCATTTTTCTAAAATACTAGGCCATATATAATGCACAATTGGAAAAATGGTTGGGTGAAAAAAGTTTTGATCCACCTCTGATGAAAAAGACAAATTGTCGTCGATTCAGCTGGAAACGAGTCAAATTTGAACTATAGCTGCCTCATAGTTTGCTATTTATTTTTTCCAAAAATCATTTCTAGGTACATAAGTATCTATTTAATCATAGAAACACCAAAAAAATTCCAAGATTCAACCACTAGCTAGGAATGGTCAAGCCCGCCGTTTTGACCGCCTTTTGAAAATGGCATAAAATATTCAAAAAAAATCAAAAAATTGGAAAACCTTTGCATTGTGTCATTATATGTGACCAAGTTTCCAGGAAAAATAATAAACTTGTAATACGGTAATTATTTTAAAAAAGTGTTCTCAGAAATGAGCTATCAAGTGTGAAGATTCATGGCTTTCAAGCCAAATGATCAATCTTATGGCCACATTCATGGCATAGTTTGTTCAAATGATTTAATATTGTGCACAAGGGTGCATATTGGAATAGCAAACAATGTTGCCTAAGGAAGTTTTCATTTTTGTTGGACGAAAAAACCATTTTCCATTTTTCGAGTGCCCGAAAGGAGGTTTTTTTTTGTGAAGGAACTACCAAATAGTTGTTGCAAAATTGGACCAAATAATATTTATAAAATACTAGGCCATATTTAATGCACAGTTGACAAAATGGTCTGGTGTAAATTTTTTTGATCCACCTCTCGTGAAAAAGACAAATTTCTGCCAATTCAGTTGGAAGCGGGTCAAATTTGAACTGCAGCTGCCTCATAGTTTGCTATTTATTTTTTCCAAAAATCATTTCTAGTTACATAAGGACCTATTTAATCATAAATACATGGTTTGGTGGCGATACCTCGAGGTTTGGGCGGTGGCCGAGGGCCCGCCGCGTGGTCACCACGTGACCATGGCGTTGCCATGTGTTCTAGGAGGCCTAGGCATGTCTAGTGGGTTGGGCACTCCCCAGGTTGGTGCTAGGAAGAAAATTACAACATAAGATTCTCACGAGGAGACCAATCGATGCTCAAACATGAATTAGCAGCCAAGTGTTTGATTAGCGGTATGGGAAATGTACATGGCTAATGGCCGTGAGTTTTGGCTGAGGATGATTAGTTACTAAGAAGACCGTTTTCAGAAATTTTCAGCTCAAAAGGAGGAGCCTAGGTGGTACTTGCTTTGCAAACCACCACACTGGACATAAATACGAATGTTGAAGCTCGGCTCAAAATAATGAATGGATTGAGCTGGCATTCGGTGGAGGATGGTTATTTGGGCATATGAAAGCACTGTAGAAAATGGATACTATTTGGACATGACAAAGTGGTACTTCCTTCACAAACTGATACTCTGAACAGAATAGGAAAATGAATATTTTTGAATTATTTTTGAACTAGGCAAGGAAGGTTTTTACATATTTGACGAAGATATGACCCAAAGAATTTATGAGATTTTTTGGGGAATTTTGGGAATGACAGAAATATAGGTTGCTTCACAACCTAGGGCAAAAACTGCCACATGGACATGACACATAGGCAAAACTGATAAGGTGGTGCCTAGTCATAGCAACCCACCACAATTTACAAGGCTATGACCATCTATATTGGTCGTTAACAACTAGAAATAAGGCAGCGGACTAGCGCTGTTAGCTTTATGACGATTTCATGTAAGGAAATTATGACCTTTCTGACCAAAATGGTTGCAATGGTTTAGGGTTTGGAGCCCCTCAAACAGCTTTTGACCAATTGGTCTCAAATGGTCATAAATCTATGACCAATTCTTCCAGGGTCACTGACAGAAGGTCATAAGTTGACATATTTCTTGTAGTGTTCCTTATGAGTGGCGGTCGGGGACGAGCGATGGTCTTTTTCTACCAATCTATCCCCTTAGGAGCATGTGCGTAGTACTTTGGTTTTTGATGACTTCTAAATTTTTGCAACAAGTATATGAGTTCTTTTAATTAATGTTGAGTCCATGGATTATACGCACTCTTTCACCCTTCCACCATTGCTAGCCTCTTTTGTACCGCGCAACTTTCGCCGGTACCATACACCCACCATTTACCTTCCTCAAAACAGCCACCATACCTACCTATTATGGCATTTCCATAGCCATTCCGAGATATATTGCCATGCAACTTTCCACCGTTCCGTTCATATGACATGCATTACTTTTGTCATATTGCTTTTTGCATGATCATGTAGTTGACATTGTATTTGTGGCAAGGCCACCTTCATAATTTTCATACATGTCGCTCTTGATTCATTGCATATCCCGGTACACCGCCGGAGGCATTCATATAGAGTAATATCTTGTTCTAGCTTTGAGTTGTAAATCCATAAAAGTGTGATGATCTTCATTATTAGAGCATTGTCCTAGTGAGGAAAGGATGATGAAGACTATGATTCCCCCACAAGTCGGGATGCTGGCACGAGCAAGACACGGTCGCCTGGACGGGATCCTGCTCCTTCTAACATAGTTAGAAGTCCGAGCATATCCCGCTCCTCGCACCGTTCGCCACCGCCACCGAAGACTCCAGAAGAAGCGTTGGCTCGAGCCCAACTGCTCCTGGATTACCCCCCAACGGCGGACAAGATCGACGGTTGGAGGGCCACCATCCAGAGCCTCATCGGCTTTGCCAACGGCGACACTCCACGGCAGCCGAATGCGTCGCAGCCGCGGCAAGATTGTCGGACGCGAGACGATGGCGACAAGACCGGTGGGGGTGCAACCACCGTGCACTCTCCCCCCCCGAAGGCCAAGATCGCCGACTCGCCGGGTCAACCTCGACACTGACTCCACAGCGTCATCAGACCCACGAGCTCGTCGCGATCAGCGCCAAGTTCTTCAAGAACGACAACAAGAAGACGCTCATACTCGCATCGAGCGTCGAAGAGAAGCGCGGCGTCAGTCAGACCAGCGCGCTGGGCCCACTGTTGACATGCATGCGCCAGGGGAACCAGGCGACTTGCCGTACGCGGTAGGTAGCCCCGCATTCACTCGTGAGCTGCGGCAAGTCCAGTGGCCCAGTACAAAGAACTTCAAGCCAGATGTACCAGAGAAGTATGATGGCAGGTTGCATCCGTCGGAGTTCCTCAGCATCTACACCATCGCGGTGCAAGCTGCCGGAGGACGCGACGAGAAGATCCTTGCCAACTACTTCCCACTGGTGCTCAAGCCCAATGTCAGATCCTGGCTCATGCACTTGCCAGACTCCATCTCCTCATGGGCGAATCTGTGCCATCAGTTTGTCGGCGCCATCACAGGCGGCCACAAGCCCCATGGCCAGGAGAGCAATCTTCATATGCTCGCCAAGAAGGAAGGAGAGCCCCTGTGCAAGTACATTTAAAGGTTCAGCCAAGTGCAGCGCAACATCCCAGATGTCCACCCTGCCGCGGTCATCAGCGCGTTCCATCAGAACGTGCGTAACCGCAGGATGAGGGAGGAGATGGCGATGTGCAAGATCAGAGATGTCAGTGAGCTATATGCCCTGGCCAACAAGTGCGCACGTGCTGAGGAGGGGAGGAAACTCCCCGGAGAGAATGCAGAAGCAGGAGGATCTGACAGTGAGGATGCCGCCCCGGCAAAGAAAAACCGGCGGCGGAACAACATGAGAAGGAAAGGCAAAGACGTGGTAGCTGTCGAGCAATCCAGCAACGGAGGTGGCGCCAAGGAAGCCGAACCTGTGGCGGCCGCCGACAAGCAGGGCGGCTCTGACAAGCAATATTGCGAGATTCATCACAGCAAGGGCCATGATCTCCAAAGTTGCAAGAAGGTTGAACAGGTTGTCGAACAGCAGAAAGCTGAGTACGAGCGACGCGACAAGGAAAAGGCCTAGGAGGGTACTGGTGGATCCGGCAAGAAGCGTCCCGGCCGGGGAGGACGCCGCGGCAAGGCCAAGCAGCGGCAAGGAGACAGGCCTCCCCGTGGCCGCGACAAGGACGAAGATGAAGACGAAGACGAAGATATGGATGAAGATGAGGCCGACGAGCAAAAGTTTCAGAAAGCCACAGAGGTTCTGTGCGTTGACGGTGGTGCTTCTCTGCATACTTCACACCGCCAGCTCAAACAGTGGGTGCGAGAAGTTAATGCAGCAGAACCATCAATTGAATCACGCAAGCCCCTGAAGTGGTCCAGCACGCCTATCGTCTTTGACATTGAGGACCACCCTGATCGCATAACTGCGGTCGGGTGCTTGCCGATGTTGGTCTCACCAACCATCCGCAACCTCAAGGTCACTAAGATGCTAGTTGACGGCGGGGCCGGTTTGAATCTGATCTCCTCCGCGGTACTCCAGAAGCTTCAGATGCCTGATAGCGAGCTCGAAGAGACCAGCACGTTTCAAGGAATTAACCCGGGAAGGAGCAAGCCGAAGGGGAAGATCACTGTCGGTGTCAAAACCGGCCGATCTCGGGTAGGGGGTCCCGAACTGTGCGTCTAGGCGAATGGTAACAGGAGACGAGGGACACGATGTTTTACCCAGGTTCGGGCCCTCTCGATGGAGGTAAAACCCTACATCCTGCTTGATTAATATTGATGATATGGGTAGTACAAGAGTGGATCTACCACGAGATCAAGGAGGCTAAACCCTAGAAGCTAGCCTATGGTATGATTGTTGTAATGTATGTTGTCCTACGGACTAAAGCCCTCCGGTTTATATAGACACCGGAGGAGGCTAGGGTTACACAGAGTCGGTTAAAATGGTAGGAGATCTACATATCCGTATCGCCAAGCTTGCCTTCCACGCCAAGGAAAGTTCCATCCGGACACAGGACGGAGTCTTCAATCTTGTATCTTCGTAGTCTTGGAGTCCGGCGGACGATAATAGTCCGGCTGTCCGGACACCCCCTAGTCCAGGACTCCCTCAGTAGCCCCTGAACCAGGCTTCAATGACGATAAGTCCGGCGCGCATAATGTTCGGCATTGCATGGCGGGTTCCTCCCTTGAATAATCCAGAGAAGATCATGAACACCAGGATAGTGTCCTGCTCTGTAAAATAAATTCCACATTCTACCGTAGAGAGAATAAAATGTTCACCAGTCCAATCTGCTGACGTATTATGCGGCGTGACATCCCACCGCTACCAAGCCTTTGTTTGAATCGTTTTTTACTATACCACCTCCGCACGTTTAGCGAAGCGGTTTCCTTGGCACGTCTTGTCGAAGCAGAGATCGTGTTCCCCTTATTCCGGGATTCTAATCAATACGGACGTGGGTAACCCAACCGCGCCATTGATGGTGGCGCTTGGGAGATAAGCGAGTTTTATCAGGCCAGCGGGACTCACAGTTTTCGTCCGCCTACATACAAGGGATAAGGATTTACCTTCTCACCTACGCCTTCTTCCTCCTTTGCTTATCCACCTCCGCGTACTCAAGCTCCAACGCCCAAGCTCGCGCATCTCGCCTCGACCTTCTCCGAATATGTCCGGAGCGGGAGGCAAATGGTTGGCCTCCACCGTTAAGGAGGAGCACATCACCAGACTGTGCAGTGCCGGATATCTTTCCGGCGATATCGCGCATCGGCTGCCCGACAAGGGGCAGCTCGTCCCTACCCCCGGGCCTCACGAGAGGGTCGTCTTCCTTCCCCACTTCCTCCGCGGACTGGGCTTTCCGCACCATCCATTTGTCCGGGGGCTCATGTTTTATTACGGCCTGGATTTCCACGATCTGGCGCCGAACTTCATCCTCAACATCTCGACTTTCATCGTCGTGTGCGAGGCCTTCCTCTGCATCCGGCCCCACTTGGGCCTGTGGCTCAAGACCTTCAACGTCAAGCCGAAGGTTGTGCTGGGTACGCAAGCAGAATGCGGAGGCGCCATGTTGGGTCAATTACCCAACGTCCTTTGGCTCGAAGGGGCCTTCGTGGACTCCGTCAAGGGGTGGCAATCGGGGTGGTTCTACATCACCGAGCCACGCAAGCCCACATGGGCGGCGGCCCCCGAGTTTAGATCTGGCGTCCCCACACAGCTCACCTCCTGGAAAGAGAAGGGCTTGCTGTGGGGCGATTCGAAGGAGGTGACTGGACTCCGAACCTGCATCCAGAAGCTGGTGAGCAATAAGCTCAGGCTCGTGGACGTGGTCCAAGTCATGCTCATCCGCCGGATTCTCCCATGCCAAGAACGGGCATTCAACCTGTGGGAGTTCAATCCGGAACGGCACCAGGCGCTGAGCGGGCTCTTCGATACGACATACGAAGGCGCCTGGAGGGTGTTGTTTAAGGGCGCCGAAGCCCCCGCATCCGCGACGGAAGATCGCGGATTTAGCTCGCAGTATCCAACTGACGAGGTAAGTGATTCAACCCCATTACGGGACACTTTGTAGTAATCGAATTGATTATAAGAGGGTTTCATTCTTTCCTTTTCTTTGACAGGAATGGATGGAGAAGGCCAAACAGCTTACCAGCCCGGCTCCCATGCCAGAAGACCCAGTGGACGCCCGTTTAGCAGGGCTGCTAGTTCCGGCACCGCATGTGGTGCCGGAGAAGAAGGCCAAGAAGGTGGCCGCGGGGACTCGAAAGAGTTCCCGCAATCAGGTGTCCGACGACGAGGCGGACTCCTCCCCTGAAGACGAGGAGATTTCTCTCCTAGAAGAGGGAGAGAAGAAGAGGAAGGCTTCCCCAATGGGGGAGGCCGAAGGGTCCAAGAGGGGGAGAACTATCCCCCCGGACAGTTTCGCCAACACCACCGTTGGCGAGGATGAATGGCCTCCAAGGGCCAGGCGTCCGGCGAGATCGTAAGTATCCGGATCCTTGATATGCAACATCTTTTATGTCGCGTAGTGTCCTTCTAACGCCGCATTCTGTCCGTAGTCCGGCCGATGACGATCTCCCCGACTCATCGAGCGGGTCGTTGGCCCCGTCGGATGTGGATTCACTTCCGACTGCCTCTACCCCACGCGCCGACGAGGACGCCGAGGTGGGATCCCAGAGAGGGACCCATCAGGAGGAGGCTCCGGAGGCGCCGTCAGGCAGCCTCCCGGACTTTGCGCCGGACTCTACATCGGAACCCGCAGTGGTTCCAGAGTCCGGCAAGCGGCCCCTTTGAAAGAAGGGCAAGACCGTGACACCGGCGGCCTCCGTCCAACCGGAGGCGCCGGATAACTTGTTGGAGGTGCTTATAGGCGCTTCCATCGAGGAAGAACACCGCACTATCATGAGTGCGGTGACTAAAAAGGTTCAGCTCGCCAAAAGCGGGCTGACCGAAGCCTGCAGCAGCCTTCTAACAGGCTTTGAGGTAAGAAGTTAAAATTATGTAATGTAATACCGCATAGACAGTAGCCCCTGATGCTCAGTTCGGTGTTCGGAAAGAAAAGCCGGACTGAGGATTTAACAAGATATGCACAGGGTTGCTTAACATATGTCAATATGGGTTTGCAGGCTGCGCTGCTGACCTCTGCCGTGCTAACGGCGGAGGTCGATGTGCTGAAAAAGGATCTCGAGCGGTCTGAGCAAGAGCTCGGCCATGCCAAGAAGCAGCTCGAGGACAAAGAAGGTGAGTCAGACCGCTTTGAATGGTTACCTTACAGAAAAGGATTTTGGTTGCAATAAAATTAATAAGGATAATGTGTGTATTGCAGGGGCCACTAACGAGGTGGCAGCCCTGAAGGAGGGTGTGTCCGCGGCCGAACGCAGTGCGGCCGCGGAACGGTCAGAGAGAGAAAAGCAGGAGGAACGGGTGGCGGAAGTACGGCAAGAGCTCCAGGCTCTCATGGAGAAACATGAGAGTTTGGAGCGTGACTCCAAGACTCGAGAGTCCGAGCTTGCCTCGGCTCTCGAAAGTGCCAAGTTCGCCAAGGCCGAAGCCCATAAGGCCCTTCAGGAGGTTGAAGATGTAAAGAAGATAGCGGCGGGTAATGCATTTTTCATGCAAAGCAAGCATGTTAATGTAAAATACCTGATACTTACCCGCATTCGGAGCTCTCCAGGGTCGTTTGCAGATCTGCCGCGTAGTGCGTCTGATGCCGCCGCATTCTATCGTGGCGAGGAGGGGAGCTCGACGGAAAAAGTCTTCTGGTCTCAGTATGCTGAGGCCGGACACCCGGTGCCCCCAACTGACCAGCTGAAGCAGCTGGTCGAACTCCACAAGGTAGCTGAAGAGGCCATGAAGGGCCTTATAGTCCGGCTGTGGCCTGGACAGGCCATGCCTGGGAGCTACTTTGGCCTCGTGCGGCGGCTGGTGGATGCATGCCCCTGGGTGGATGTCATCAAGTGCTCCGCCTGTATTGAAGGCGCTCGCCGGGCCCTCGCCCGCACAAAGGTGCAATGGGGCAGGTTGGATGTGGAGAAGCTTCTCACGGACCCACCGCCGCCGGGCAAGGAGTATCGCACGCCTGAAATGTATTATAAATCTGTCCTGAAGGGAGCCCGCGATATTGCGGATGAGTGCCCCAGAGATGTAATCTTTGAGTGAATTTGCTATGTATTATCCTGTGCGCTGAAACTTTGTTCATGTGCGCTTTGAGCAACGCTTTTTTTAATTTAAAATATTACCTTCTGTGCAGCCATTTATAAAATCTGAGAGATGGCACGTCGTTGGCTTCAGCCCCCAAGCCACGAGTGCTGGGGGTGTTCAGGATAAACTTGAGCACTCTTGTTCCCATTGTTGGGTCCATCGAGGGAGGCGCTCAACACAACGAACAAGGCAACCGGACTTCTAATGCTTGAACACTCTCACTTAGCCATAGAATTCTATAATTTTAAATTTCGGCGAAGCCCCTGGTATCCGGAAGACCGAATCCGGGGCGCTATCCACGCCTTCGTCGGACATTGTCCAGAACTTCACTCGAAGCGGCGTGAGTCTTTAAGGACCCGAAAAAACCTCTCGAACAGCAACTAGTCTCTCGCCTTATCATGCCTGTCAGTTTTAGCTTTCTCCACTGAGGCGCTCGCCCGGCTCAACCGGGGCGCAATCGTAGATGTTCTCCCAGTGCCACCTTAGCCGACAGAACGGAACGTAAGGCACCAAAACGTGGGAGCCGGGCAAACCCAACTATTGACCCAAGACATGATTCAGAGCCGATTCATATAATGCTATAAGTTCGGGGTGCCGCACTTGTGAAAGTGTTCGGACTTATCACACCATAGAGTGGGGAACACAAGCCCCTGGCGTATTAGGCCGTACCAAAATATACGGGCGCAAGATGTCATATAATGAGCATATATATAAAAGGTAATGCAATTGCAATCAAAAAGGTGCTGCATTATTAATGAAAGAAAGTCTGCTAGTAGAGCAGACTGATATGAATAGTGCGGTAAGCAAGGGATTTTGACTAAGTAAACATGTCCCCCTCCAGGGGTGAGCTGCGGACTTGGTGTATATAATCGAATTTAATGCTCGTAATTGAGACCACCTGAGTGTTCGTCGCAGCCTTCTTTAGTCCCTGACTGTTGCGTCATGGGTTCGGCAGGGTCGCCGCCGGACAGGGCTTCTGGTTAGCAGAGTCCTGTGTACATAAAAGAAGAAAAATAAAAAATATAAAAAAGGGGGGGCACACTTGCGAACCCCCGGTGTGGTCGAACCGCACTCTGGGTCCGTTGCGATCGTGCCCCTTCCCCTGTGCCCATGGTATCTCCAAAGCGTAATGATGTACGTGGAGTGTTATTATTGCGATCATGCGCGGGCGAGGGTTGGGGCCGCATTGCTACGCATGCTCTGATCGTGCCAGGTGGTCTTGGTTGGTATGCTTCGGGCGCGTTTTGCTGTATCCGGCTGTTTAACGGCCGGACTGGAGAATTGCCTTAAGAGGCTACTCTGTACTTCTGCCGCGAGAGCCGCTGTATGTTCCTCCGTCCGGAGGGAGTGTTCCGTATTCCCATTGACCGTGATGACTCCACGAGGGCCTGGCATCTTGAGCTTTAGGTATGCATAATGCGGCACCGCGTTGAATTTTGCAAACGCGGTTCGTCCGAGCAGAGCGTGATAGCCGCTGCGAAACGGGACTATGTCGAAGATTAACTCTTCGCTCCAGAAATTATCCGGGGATCCAAAGACCACTTGCAGTGTGACTAAGCCTGTACAGTTGGCTTCCACTCCTGGTATGACACCTTTAAAGGTTGTCTTTGTAGGTTTAATCCTTGAGGGGTCTATGCCCATTTTGCGCACTGTATCCTGATAAAGCAGGTTTAGGCTACTGCCGCCGTCCATCAGGACTCTCGTGAGGTGAAATCCATCGACGATTGGGTCTAAAACCAATGCGGCGAATACGCCATGGCGTATGCTGGTCGGATGGTCTCTTCGATCGAAAGTGATCGGACAAGAGGACCATGGATTAAACTTCGGGGCGACTGGCTCCATCGCATAGACGTCCCTTAGTGCGCGTTTCCTCTCCCTCTTGGGTATATGGGTCGTGTATATCATATTCACCGTCCGCACTTGTGGGGGAAAACCCTTCTGTCCTCTATTGTTCAGCGGTCGGGTCTCTTCCTCGTCGTCGCTCTTTAGCCCCTTGTCATTGTTTTCGGCAATTAACTTGCCGTCCTGCTTGAACACCCAGCAATCTCTATTATTGTGGTTAGCTGGCTTTTCAGAGGTGCCATGTATCTGGCATAAGCGGTCGACTATTCGGTCCAGATTGGACGGACCCGGAGTGGTTCTTTTGAATGGCTTCTTCCGCTAACCGGGTTTAGAGCCTCGGAATCCGGCGTTGACTGCCGTATCCTCCTTATCGTCGCTGTTAATGCGGCGTTTGTTTCTGTTTCGACATGACCTACCGTTGTTGTCCTTAGTATCCGGACTGCCAGAATTTTTACAGAGATTGTTGTTGCGAGCTAGCCAGCTGTCCTCTCCGGCGCAAAAGAGGGTCATTAACGATGTGAGGGCTGCCATGGATTTCGGCTTTTCCTGCCCCAGGTGCCGAGCTAGCCATTCGTCCCGGATGTTATGTTTGAAGGCTGCAAGGGCCTCTGCATCCGGACAATCGACGATTTGATTTTTCTTCGTCAAGAACCGTGTCCAGAATTGTCTGGCCGATTCGTCTGGCTGCTGAATGATGTGGCTTAGGTCATCGGCGTCTGGTGGTCACACATACGTGCCTTGGAAGTTATCAAGGAATGCGGCCTCCAGGTCTTCCCAACACCCAATTGACTCTGCGGGCAAGCTGTTAAGCCAATGCCGAGCTGGTCCTTTAAGCTTGAGTGGGAGATACTTGATGGCGTGGAGATCGTCGCCGCGGGACATATGGATGTGGAGAAGATAATCTTCTATCCAAACCGCGGGGTCTGTTGTGCCATCGTAGGATTCAATGTTTACGGGTTTAAACCCTTCAGGTATTTGATGATCCATTACTTCGTCAGTGAAGCATAGCGGGTGTGCAGCGCCTCTGTATTGAGCAATATCGCGACGCAGCTCGAGAGAGCGCTGTCTGCTGTGCTCGGCCCGGCCGGGGTTATTGTATCCGGCGCGACGGTATTCGTCGTGGGTCGTGGGGCACCCACGTGATCCGTAGATGGATCTGGATTGTCTTGCTTTGTCCTCCAATATGTCTCGCAAGTCCGGCGCGTTCCCTCTTGGCTTCGTACTTTTGGAGCGATGCCGGTGTACGGTCTTGGCTGGGGGCCTGGATGCCTCTCTGTCACGACCACGGGGTGGTCGGTCAGCCATATCGTGCGCTGGTGATGGAGGTGTGTTTGCTTCCTCCTCTAATCGGGGGAGCAGCTTGCGTCTTGGGTAGCTTTTGGAGGGGCATTCGAGTTTATACTCTTCGGCCGCGAGGACCTCGGTTCATCGATCGGCCAGCAGGTCCTGATCAGCTTGAAGCTGTTGCTGCTTTTTCTTTAGGCTGTTTGCTGTGGCGATAAGCCTGCGCTTGAAACGGTCTTGTTCGACGGGATCCTCAGGTACGATGAATTCGTCATCGTTGAGGCTTGCTTCGTCTTCGGAGGGAGGCATATAGTTATGATCCTCAACCTCTTCGTCTGCCGCCCTCTCGTGAGGGCTTGCTTCTGCATCCACCTGCACTGAGTCTTGCTGGAGGGGATTGTCTTCGGCACTCTCTGGGGTATTATTATCTCCTGTGCCGGAATCTCCATTCTTGCTGTGGCGGGATTTAGAGCAGCGCCGCTGACGCCGGTGTTTGGGCTGCTTCTATAAAGAGTCTGCCTCCGCTGTTTCTTCGCCATCCCCATCTTTTGGGGTATCCACCATGTATATGTCATATGACGAGGTGGTTTTCCAGTGCCCTGTGGGCGCTGGTTCCTGTTCTTCTCCGGCATCATCGTCCATAGCGTCGATGTCTTCGGAGTCGTAGTCTAGCATGTCTGTTAGATCGTCGACAGTGGCTACAAAGTGGGCGGTGGGTGGGCTCTGAATTTCTTCGTCGTCCGTACCCCAACCATGCTGGCCATAGTCCGGCCAGGGCTCTCCCGATAAAGAGAGATGCTTTAGTGAATTCAGGATATCGCCAAAAGGCGAGTATTGGAAGATGTCCGCGGTGGTGAATTCCATAACCGGCGCCCAATCCGATTTGATAGGTAGGGGCGTGGGAGGTTCAGAGTCCGGCACCTCGGAATCACAAATTTCGCGGGGGGCAAGATTATTGTTCGGCTCCATCGCCGTGGAGGTTGAAGCCCCCGAGGCGGTGTCTATCCACTGATCCTCTATCCGGGCGATCGGCTCCGGACTAATGGCCGGAGCGGATTCGTGTGCGGCCACCAAGCACTGTTCGGCGGCAGAGCTAGATCATGCCCATCGCAACAGTGCGGTGCGCTCGTTAGTGGCTCGGGCCCGTCGAAGATCAAGTCTCCGCGGACATCGGCCATGAAGTTTAGGCTTCCGAATCTGACCTGACGGCCAGGGGCGTAGCTTTCGATCTGCTCCAGATGGCCAAGCGAATTAGCCCGCAGTGCGAAGCCGCCGAATACGAAGATCTGTCCGGGGAGAAAAGTCTCACCCTAGACAGCGTTGTTGGTTGAAGATGCCATCAAGCCTATCGGTGACGACACGGAGGAACTCTCAATGAAAGCACCAATGTCGGTGTCAAAACCAGCGGATCTCGGGTAGGGGGTCCCGAACTGTGCGTCTAGGCGGATGGTAACAGGAGACGAGGGACACGATGTTTTACCCAGGTTCGGGCCCTCTCGATGGAGGTAAAACCCTACGTCCTGCTTGATTAATATTGATGATATGGGTAGTACAAGAGTGAATCTACCACGAGATCAAGGAGGCTAAACCCTAGAAGCTAGCCTATGGTATGATTGTTGTAATATATGTTATTCTACGGACTAAAGCCCTCTGGTTTATATAGACACCGGAGGAGGCTAGGGTTACACAGAGTCGGTTACAATGGTAGGAGATCTACATATCCGTATCGCCAAGCTTGCCTTCCACGCCAAGGAAAGTCCCATCCGGACACGGGACGGAGTCTTCAATCTTGTATCTTCGTAGTCTTGGAGTCCGGCGGACGATGATAGTCCGGCTGTCCGGACACCCCCTAGTCCAGGACTCCCTCAATCACATTGCTGGTAACATTTGGCAGCGAATTAAACTTCAGGACTGAGAGGGTCACTTTTGACGTTGCTGATTTTCCATTGCCTTACAATGGGATACTCGGCCGTCCAGCGCTCGCTAAGTTCATGGCAGCCTCTCACTATGCCTACAACGTGCTCAAAATGCCAGGTCCGATAAGTGTCATCTCTGTCCCTGGCGACAAGAAAGATGCTCTTATCTGTACCGACAAGATTTACCGGGAAGCAGCAGCCACAGCAGATCACAAGACACTTGCTGCTGAAGCTCCCGGGGGGAAGAAGACCAAGTCCGGCAAGAGTTCTGATGCCCACTCCGGCAAGCGCACCTCTTCGGAGTGCTGCGCTACCATCGAGGGCGCACCATCGAGCTGCACCGGCAAGTGTAAGAAGGTGAAAGAAGCTCCGCCAGAAACCAAGAAGGTGTCCGCCAAGGAGGACGACACTGGTGGTACCTTCACCATCAGTGCCACGCTTGACCCTAAATAGGAAAGCGCGCTCGTCGCTTTCTTGTGGGCGAACATCGACGTGTTTGCATGGCAACCGTCAGACATCCCCGGTGTTCCCAGGAAAGTGATTGAGCACCACCTTGCCGTCTGTCCTCACGCACGTCCCGTCAAGCAGAAAGTTAGGAAGCAAGCAGTGGAGCGCCAAGAATTCATTGCTGAAGAGATCAAGAAGTTGGAAGCAGCAGGCCTTGTCAGAGGAGTGCTCCATCCTACGTGGTTGGCCAGTCATGTAGTCGTGCGTAAGGCAAACGGGAAATGGAGCCTTTGTATTGACTTCACTGATGTTAATAAAGCTTGTCCCAAAGATCCATTCCCCTTGCCGCGCATTGACCAGATTGTCGACTCCACGGCAGGATGTGATTTGCTTTCATTTCTTGATGCATACTCAGGATATCATCAGATCTTCATGGCAGAAGAGGATGAAGAGAAGACCGCATTCATCACTCCATGTGGCACGTACTGTTTCATACGAATGCCCTTCGGTTTGAAGAATGCAGGATCAATGTTTGCAAGAGTAGTTAGTCATGCTTTTGAGCCACAGTTACACAGGAATGTGGAAGCCTACATGGATGACATAGTGGTCAAAAGCAAGGACAGAGCAACTCTGATTCAGGATTTGGATGAAACTTTCACAAATCTGCGCAAGATCAACCTCAAGCTTAACCCCGAGAAGTGCGTGTTTGGAGTCCCCTCCGGCAAGCTTCTTGGGTTCTTTGTGTCTCAGCGGGGAATTGAGGCCAACCCCGACAAGATCAAGGCCATTGAGCAGATTGAAGCACCGAAGCGTGTCAAGGATTTACGAAGGCTTGCCGGCTGCGTGGCTGCTCTAAGTAGGTTTATCTCTAAGTCTGCTGAGCGCGCTCTGCCGTTTTTCAAAATATTGAAAAAGGCAGGTCCAATAAAATGGACTCCAGAAGCGGAAGCTGCGCTGCAGAACTTGAAGAGATACATGTCCTCCACTCCAATACTTGTCGCACCTAAGACACAAGAGAAGTTGCTGCTATATCTAGCGGCAACCAATCAAGTGGTTAGTGCTGCGTTAGTAGCGGAGAGGGAGGCAGATGATGAGCCAGCGGCCGCGGCAAGCGCATCCAGCGACAAGCAGGGGGCTTCTCCGACAAGCTCTGGTCCCGACAAGAATGAATCTGCGCAGGAGGAGGTGCAGAAGAAAATGTGCAGCGCCCGGTTTACTTTGTCAGATCCTTTCTACAGGGGGCTAGGTCAAGGTACTCTGGTGTGCAGAAATTGCTTTTCGGCCTTCTCATGGCCTCGAGAAAGCTGCGCCATTACTTCCAAGCACATGAGATCACAGTTGTCACTCGCTTTCTGCTGAAGAGGATATTGCAGAATCCAGAAGCAACAGGCAGGATTGTCGAGTGGGCACTGGAACTGTCGAGATTTGGCCTCAAGTTTGAAAGTACTTCAACTATTCAGAGCCGAGCATTGGCAGAATTCATAGCAGAATGGACGCCAACACCTGATGAAGAAATTCCAGAAACGAGCATCCCCATCAAGGAAGCAAGCAAAGAATGGGTCATGTACTTTGACGGTGCCATCTCGCTGCAAGGCGCCGGAGCGGGCGTGTTACTTGTCGCACCCACCGGAGAGCACCTCAAGTACGTGGTTCAGATGCACTTTCCCAAGGAGCAAGCAACAAACAATACTGCAGAGTATGAAGGTTTTCTTGCCGGACTCAGGATTGCAGCAGACCTTGGGATCAAGAAGCTTATTATTAGGGGTGACTCGCAGCTTGTCGTCCGCCAAGTAAACAAAGACTATCAGAGTCCATTGATGGAAGCTTACATTGATGAGGTGAGAAAATTGGAAGAGCACTCTGACGGCCTACAGATGGAACATGTTCCGAGAGCTCAGAACGACATTGCAGATGGCCTATCAAAGTGCACCGCACTCAAGTTACCTGTGGAACCAGGGATCTTTGTGCTCAAGCTGACTCAACCATCTGTAACACCATCAACTAGACAGAGCAAGAAGAGGAAGTTGATTTCCGGTGACTACTTTCCGGCAGAGCTCCCCGAAGCCGCTGCCAAGAAGGTCCCTAAGATCAACACAAAGAGTGCTGAGGGGTAGTCTGCTCCGACAAGCCCTAGGGTTTGTTCCGTTGAAGCAGACGCTCTCGACAAGTTTTGCTCCGGCAAGCTTGCCGGGGAACATCAAGCTCCGGCTGAGCCACTGGTTCTTGCCGTAGAAGCGGATGTTCCCGCAGCAGCATATGCGCCTTTAGTTCTTGTTGTCGAGCCGCAAGCTCCAGCATGGGCACAGCAGATTGTCCATTTCCTTCAGACAGGAGAACTTCCCGAAGAGCAAGAAGAAGCGGAGAGAGTAGCCCGGCAATCAAGTATGTATCAGCTTGTCGACGACGTACTGTACAGAAGAAGATTCAATGGAGTGAAATTGAAGTGCATTCCCCGGGAAGATGGACAAAAGCTGTTGGCGGAGATACATGGAGGCATATGTGGTCACCACATTGGCGCAAGAGCACTTGCCGGCAAAGCATTCCGGCAAGGTTTCTTTTGGCCAACAGCCCTCCAGGATGCAACTGCACAAGTAACCAGATGTGAAGCGTGCCAGTTCCATTCCAAGCAGATACACCAGCCAGCTCAAGCTCTCCAAACGATACCTTTATCCTGGCCATTTTCAGTCTGGGGGCTCGACATCCTCGGCCCCTTTCCCCGAGCTGTCGGGGGCTTTGAGTACTTGTACGTAGCAATTGACAAGTTCACAAAGTGGCCAGAAGTGGAAGCAGTGAGGAAGGTGACAGCACAGTCAGCAGTCAAGTTCTTCAGGTCGATTGTTTGCCGTTTCGGAGTCCCTAACAGGATCATCACCGACAATGGCACGCAATTCATGAGCTGCACCTTCATGCAGTATGTCCAAGATCTTGGTGCCAAGGTCTGCTTTGCTTCTGTTGCTCACCCAAGAAGCAACGGTCAAGCGGAGAGGGCAAACGCTGAAGTGCTGAGCGAGCTCAAGACCAGAACTTTCGACAGGCTGCACAAGTGCGGAAGAAACTGGATCGAGGAGCTGTCGGTGGTTCTTTGGTCGATCAGGACGATGCCAAATCGAGCCACTGGCTAGACACCTTTCACTCTAGTCTATGGAGCAGAGGCAGTTCTCCCCACGGAACTCGTATACGGATCTCCTCGAGTGCTCGCTTATGATGAGCTTGAGCAAGAGCAGCTGCGACAAGATGACGCGCTGCTCCTTGAGGAAGATCGTCTTCAGGCTGCTGTACGAGCTGCTCGATACCAGCAAGCTTTGTGCCGCTACCATAGCCGCAAAGTTAATGCCAGAAGTCTCGAGGAAGGCGACCTTGTTCTTCAGCGCGTTCAATCCGCCAAGAATTCCAACAAGTCGACGCCGAAGTGGGAAGGCCCTTATCGGGTGAAGCGAGTCACTAGGCCTGCCGCTGTCCGCCTTGAGACCGAAGATGGCTTTCCGGTGAGCAAGTCCTGGAACATTGACCATCTTTGTAAGTTTTACCCATAAGGCGCGGTTGTCGGAACCTGTTTCGGCAACCACCTTTTGTACAAGCCTTGCTGCTGTCGCATGTAACCCTTTGTACAAAGCCGGCCGCAGATCCCGTGCATAAATAAAGATCATATGCTCCGCACATCTTGTCAAATTTCATGCTTTCTATTTTTTGCATGTGTTATCTGACACTTTGTGCAGTACATACCCCCGGTAAGCAATAACGAGCCTTAAGGCTCCATATCTTTATTTTCTCTTCTTTCTTTTTTTCAAAAGGAAGGTTCCCTTGCCCACAAGTTTGCCGGGGGGGGGGGGGAGGAAGGAGAAGATAATGATGTGGACCAGGCGTCGTTCAAGAAAGTATCGCCTTGCCGGGACGCGAGCGACAGAAAAAGCTAAGTTGCCAAAGTTTGAGCACAATCAGTTTTAAATTTTTTAAGTTATCTTCCTTGAACGACCGTGCTTTCTATGGAAAACCTGTACGCGGAGGAACCAACTCGTAGCTAGTTGCGCCCTTACTTTGTTTCGAGTCCGCTCAACAACTTAAGTGTGCTGCGACTAGTTGCGACAAGGTTTCTTGCCGGAGGCGACACCGCCAGCAGGCTGCTGATGTTCCGCACTCAATGCTTGCGGCAAGGGTGCCTGCGCCGGTGTCGGTGTACTAAAGTAGGGGTACCTTAGTACCCCGAACTTGTGCACGGGCAGTCGCAGCGTCCCGCGGCAAGGCTTGCCGGGCGTCCGCCAAGACCCTTCGCTATTCATATTACTGCCCTTCAAGAACAAAGTGTTAGCTAAGAAGGCAGAACCCCGGCAAGAGGAGCTTGCCGGGAAGGACAAGACCCCGGCAAGAGGAGCTTGCCGGGAAGGCGAACCAAGGCACTTCAGAAAACTTGTCGCGACGCTCCGCGCGTCCCGGCAAGACCCGACGAGCGGCAAGCTTGGGGGTGCGGCAAGATAACGACCGCGGCGAGGTGCTTGCCGCGGCGAAGCCACCACTCTGCGCCCACGCTCCAGCGCATTCGACGACGTGTCGCCGCAGGATCGCTCCTGGTGCACGTGGCGGGTAGCTGTGCAGCCAAGCGGTGCAAGGTGGCAAATGGAGCTGACAAGGAGGCCATCATGGCGATCGGTGGCGCCCCTAATGGTCGCTTCCTGCACTGTTGGGGCGACCGGACGGGCATTAAATGCCCTTGTCCCCTGCCGTCAGAATTAGGTAGGGCGGCACTGTTGATAGCGGTTGTACCAACCCCCGTTTTTAGTCTTTTACCCCTCTTTCTACGCTGCCACCTGTCGGTGACCCCTTTAACCTATAAAAAGGAGGCCCATGCGCACGTAGAAGGGGTTCGGTTTGACTCATTCGACACCACAACACACCCACGCTTTCAAGCAAGAACAGAATAGAAACTCAAAGCAGCAGTAGGAGTTTTATCTCTCCGGAGAGCTCCGAAGCTGGGTAAAATCCCCCGCGTGCTTTCGCCTCGATCTGCTCTGCGCGCGCCCTCCGCTCCCTTGCCGGACCGAAAAGGGGCCCTGACCCATAGGTGTTCGTTCCCCACGACATCTTTGGCGCGCCAGGTAGGGGGGCGTCGAGGTCGTGCGTATCTGATCCGGCGTCTGCGCGCGCTACATCAACATCTTCATCGACATGCCACCGAAGAAGAAGACTTCGGAGGTGGCCGCTCCATCTGCGACTATCCTGCCGCCACCGGAGCAAACGGGCGGTGGGGTGGACGCCGGCGGAGGAGCGGGCGCCGACGGTGGGACTCACGTCGTCACCAGGTCCAAGGACAAGGCCCCGCAAGCTTCAGCGTCTACACATCCACCGCACCCCTATCAGGAGGTGCAGGATCGACAACGCCACGGTGCTCCTAGAACCGTACTCGCGTTGGAACAAGGCCAAGCTGGTGGGTCGCGGGACGCTCAAGGCCAACGTACACGTCAACACGCTGGCACGAGCGCAGTGCGGTCGCCTGGACGAGATGTTGCTCCTCGCGTCAACACTGTTAGAAGTTTGAGCATGTCTCGCACCTCGCGTCGCTCGCCACCACCACCCAAGACTCTAGAGGAAGCGCTGGCTCGAGCCCAGCTGCTTCTAGATTACCCTCCAGCGCCAGACAAGATCGACGACTGGAGGGCCGCCATTCAGAGCCTCATCGGCTTCGCCAACGGCGACAAGCCCCGGCAACCGGGCACCTCGAAGCCGACAAGACCGCTGGGGGTGCCACCACCGTGCACTCCCCGCCCCGAAGGCCGAGGTCGCCGACTCGCTGGGCCAACCTCGACATCTACTCCACTGCATCGTCGGACCCGCGAGCTCGCCGCGATCAACGCCCAGTTCTCCAAGAGCGACGACACGAAGACGCTCGCACTCGCATCGAGCGCCAAAGAGAAGCGCGGCGTCAATCTGACCAGCGCGTTGGGCCCACTGTCGATATGCATGCGCCAGGGGAACCTGGTGACTTGCCGTACGCGGTAGGTTGCCCTGCGTTCACCCGTGAGCTGCGGCAGGTCCAGTGGCCCAGTACCAAGAACTTCAAGCCAGACGTGCCCGAGAAGTACGATGGCAGGATACATCCGTCAGAGTTCCTCAGCGTCTACACCATCGCGGTGCAGGCTGCCGGGGGGTGCGACGAGAAGATCCTCGCCAACTACTTCCCGCTGGTGCTCAAGCCCAACGTTAGATCTTGGCTCATGCACTTGCCGGACAACTCCATCTCTTCGTGGGCGGACCTGTGCCATCAGTTTGTCGGCGCCTTCACAGGCGGCCACAAACCCCATGGCCAGGAGAGTGATCTTCACCTGCTCGCCCAGAAGGAAGGAGAACCCCTGCACAAGTACATACAGAGATTCAGCCAGGTGCAGCGCAACATCCCAGACGTCCACCCTGCCGCGGTTATCAGCGCGTTCCATCAGAACGTGCGTAACCGCAGGATGAGGGAGGAGATGGCGATGTGCAAAATCAGAGATGTCAGCGAGCTATATGCTCTGGCCGACAAGTGTGCATGGGCTGAAGAAGGGAGGACACTCCCCGGAGAGAACGCAGGAGCAGAAGGATCTGACAGTGAGGACGCCCCTCCGGCAATAAAGAACCGGAGGCGAAATAACAGAAAGAGGAAGGCTAAGGATGTGCTAGTTGTTGAGCAGTCCGGCAACGGAGGCGGTTCTGAGAAGGCCAAAGCTGGTGACTCCGGCGAGGCTGTGGTAGCCGCCGACAAGCAGGACGGCTCCGGCAAGCAGTACTGCAAGATCCACCGCACCAAGGGTCACGACCTCCAAGCTTGCAAGAAGGTTGAGCAGATGGCAGAACTACAGAAAGCTGAATACGAGCGCCGCGATAAGGAGAAGGCCCAGGAAGGTGGTGGAGGATCCGGCAAGAAGCGTCCCGCCCGGGGAGGGCGCCGCGGCAAGGCCAAGCAGCGGCAAGGAGATAGGCCTCCCCGTGGCCGCGACAATGACGAAGACGAAGAGGAAGATGATGAGATGGAGGAGGATGAGACTGACGAGCAGGAGTTCCAGAAGGCAACAGAGGTGTTGTGCGTCGACGGCGGTGCTTCTCTGCACACCTCGCACTGCCAACTCAAACAGTGGGTGTGGGAAGTGAACGCAGCAGAACCGTCCGTTGAGTCGCGCAAGCCCCTGAAGTGGTCCAGCACGCCCATCATCTTCGACGTTGAGGATCACCCTGATCGCATCACTGCGGTCGGGTGCTTGCCGATGTTGGTTTCGCCAACAATCCGCAACCTCAAGGTCACGAAGATGCTGGTTGACGGCGGGGCCGGCCTAAATCTGATCTCCTCCGCAGTGCTCAAGAAGCTCCAGATCCCCGACAGCGAGCTCGAAGAGACTGGTTCCTTCCAAGGAATCAACCCGGGAAGGAGCAAGCCGAAGGGGAAGATCACGCTGCCAGAAACGTTTGGCAGCGAGCTGAATTTCAGGACAGAGAGAGTCACGTTTGATGTTGCTGATTTCCCATTGCCCTACAATGGGATACTTGGCCGTCCAGCGCTTGCCAAGTTCATGGCAGCCTCTCACTACGCCTACAATGTGCTGAAGATGCCTGGTCCGATAAGTGTCATTTCTGTCCATGGCGACAAGAAAGACGCACTTATCTGTACCGACAAGATCTACCGGGAAGCAGCAGCCACAGCAGAACGCAAACCACTTGCCGCTGAAGCTCCCGGGGGGAAGAAGAAGACCAAATCCGGCAAGAGTAGCTCTGATGCCCACTCCGGCAAGCGCACCTCTTCGGAGTGCTGCGCTACCGTCGAGGACGCACCATCGAGCTCCACCGGCAAGTGCAAGAAGGCAAAGACAGCTTCACCAGAGACCAAGAAAGTGGCCGCCAAGGAGGACGGCACTGGTGGTACCTTCACCATCAGTGCCACGCTTGACCCTAAATAGGAAAGCGCGCTCGTTGCTTTCCTGCGGGCGAATGTCGATGTGTTTGCATGGCAACCATCTGACATCCCCGGTGTTCCCAGGAAAGTAATTGAGCACCACCTTGCCGTCTGCCCTCACGCGCGGCCCGTCAAGCAGAGAGTCAGAAAACAAGCAGTAGAACGCCAAGAGTTCATTGCAGAGGAGATCAAGAAGTTGGAAGCAGCAGGCCTGGTCTGAGGAGTACTCCATCCAACATGGTTAGCCAATCTAGTAGTCGTGCGCAAAGCAAACGGGAAGTGGAGGCTTTGTATTGACTTCACTGATGTTAATAAAGCTTGTCCCAAGGATCCATTTCCCTTGCCGCGCATTGACCAGATTGTCGACTCCACGGCAGGATGTGATCTGCTTTCATTCCTTGATGCATACTCAGGATATCATCAAATCTTCATGGCTGAAGAGGATGAAGAGAAAACCGCATTCATTTGTCCAGGTGGCACATACTGCTTTGTACGGATGCCTTTCGGACTAAAGAATGCTGGTTCAACATTTGCAAGGGTAGTCGGTCATGCTTTTGAGCCACAGCTGCACAGAAATGTAGAAGCTTACATGGATGACATAGTGGTCAAGAGCAAGGACAAAGAAACTTTGATCCAAGATTTGGACGAGACTTTTGCAAATCTGCGCAAGATCAATCTCAAGTTGAACCAAGAGAAGTGCGTGCTTGGAGTTCCTTCCGGCAAGCTTCTCGGGTTCTTTGTGTCCCAGAGGGGGATTGAAGCCAATCCCGACAAGATCAAGGCCATCGAGCAAATCGAAGCACCAAAGCGCGTCAAGGATGTGCGAAGGCTTGCCGACTGTGTTGCTGCTCTCAGCAGGTTCATTTCCAAGTCTGCTGAACGCGCCCTGCCGTTTTTCAAAATTTTGAAAAAGGCGGGTCCAATGAAATGGACTCCGGAAGCGGAGGCTGCGCTGCAAGACTTGAAGAAATATTTGTCCTCCACTCCAACACTTGTCGCACCTAAGCCACAAGAGAAGTTGCTGCTGTATCTGGCGGCAGCCAATCAAGTGGTTAGTGCTGCGTTAGTGGCGGAGAGGGAGGCGGATGATGAGCCAGCGACCGCGGCAAGCAAATCCAGCGACAAGCAGGGGGCTTCCCCGACAAGCTCTGGTCCCGACAAGGATGGATTTGCGCAGCCACAAGAAGAGAAACAGAAGAAGATGGTGCAGCGCCCAGTTTACTTTGTCAGTTCCCTTCTGCAGGGGGCTAGATCAAGGTACTCTAGTGTGCAGAAGTTGCTTTTCGGCCTTCTCATGGCTTCGAGGAAGCTGCGCCATTACTTTCAAGCACATGAGATCACAGTAGTCACTCGCCTTTCCGTTTAAGAGGATATTGCAGAATCCAGAGGCAACAGGCAGGATTGTCGAGTGGGCACTGGAATTGTCAAGCTTTGGCCTCAAGTTTGAGAATACCTCAACTATCCAGAGCCGAGCATTGGCAGAATTCATAGCAGAATGGACGCCAACACCTGATGAAGAAACTCCGGAGAGGAGCATCCCCGTCAAGGAAGCAAGCAAAGAATGGGTCATGTACTTTGATGGTGCCTTCTCGCTGCAAGGCGCCGGTGCGGGCGTACTACTTGTCGCACCCACCGGAGAGCACCTCAAGTACGTGGTCCAAATGCACTTTCCCAAGGAGCAAGCAACAAACAATACTGCAGAGTATGAAGGCTTGCTTGCCGGACTCAGGATCGCGGCAGACCTTGGGATCAGGAAGCTTATTGTCAGGGGTGACTCACAGCTTGTCGTCCGTCAAGTTAACAAAGATTATCAGAGTCCGTTGATGGAAGCATACATTGATGAAGTGAGGAAGCTGGAAGAACATTTTGATGGCCTGTAGATGGAACACGTTCCAAGAGCTTAGAACGACATTGTAGATGGCCTGTCAAAATGCGCCGCACTTAAGCTGCCTGTGGAACCAGGGATTTTTGTGCTCATGCTGACTCAGCCATCTGTAACACCATCAACTGGACAGAGCAAGAAGAGGAAGTTGGTTACTGGCGACTACTTTCCGGCAGAGCTCCCCGGAGCCGCCGTCAAGAAGGTCCCCAAGATCAACACAAAGAGTGCTGAGGGGCAGTCTACTCCGACAAGCCCCAGGGTTTGTTTCGTTGAAGCAGACGCTCCCGACAAGCTGTGTCCCGACATGCTTGCCGGGGAGCATCACGCTCCGGCAGGATCCCAGATTCTTGCGTAGAAGCGGATGTTCCTGCAGCAGCATTTGCGCCTTTAGTCCTTGTCGTTGAGCCACATGCTCCGGCATGGGCACAGCAGATCGTCCATTTCCTTCAGACAGGAGAACTTCCCGAAGAACAAGAAGAAGCGGAAAGAGTAGCCCGGCAATCGAGTATGTACCAGTTTGTCGATGACATACTGTACAGAAGAAGATTCGACGGAGTGAAATTGAAGTGCATTTCCCGGGAAGATGGACAGGAGCTGTTGGCGCAGATACATGGAGGCATATGTGGTCACCACATTGACGCAAGAGCACTTGCCGACAAAGCGTTCCGGCAAGGTTTCTTCTGGCCGACAGCCCTCCATGATGCAACTGCACAAGTAACCAAGTGTGAAGCGTGCCAGTTCCACTCCAAGCAGATAAATCAACCAGCTCAAGCTCTCCAAGCAATCCCTTTATCCTGGCCATTTTCGGTCTGGGGGCTCGACATCCTCGGCCCCTTTCCCCGAGCTATCGGGGGCTTCGAGTACTTGTACGTAGCGATCGACAAGTTCACGAAGTGGCCGGAGGTGGAAGCAGTGAGGAAGGTGACAGCACCGTCAGCAGTCAAGTTCTTCAGGTCGATTGTTTGCCGTTTCGGAGTCCCTAACAGGATCATCACCGACAATGGCACACAATTCACGAGCCGCACCTTCATGCAGTACGTCGAAGATCTTGGCGCCCAGATCTGCTTCGCTTCTGTTGCTCACCCGAGAAGCAACGGTCAAGCGGAGAGGGCGAACGCTGAAGTGCTGCGCGGGCTCAAGACCAGAACTTTCGACAGACTGCGCAGGTGCGGAAGAAATTGGATCGAGGAGCTAGGTGTGTACCGGGCGTCATTCGAAGAAGTACAGCCTTGCCGGGACACAGACGACAGAAAAGCTAAGTTGTCAAAGTTTGAGCACAGTCAATTTTTTAAATTTTTATGTTATATTCCTTGAATGACCGTGCCTTGTATGGAAAACCTGTGCGCGGAGGAATCGACTCGTCGCTAAGTTGCGCCCTTAATTTGTTTCGAGTACGCTCAACGATGAAAGTGTGCTGCAACTAGCCCCGACAAGGTTTCTTGCCGGAAGCAACACCGCCGGCAGGCTGCTGATGTTCCGCACTCAGCGCTCGCGGCAAGTGTGTTCCCACCGGCAAGTTCCCTAAAAGTGTAGGGTAAAAACATACAAGGGATGGAATTGAGTAAAGGATATAACATAACAAGCATCCCTTTTTCATTAAAAAACATCCCACTCAGGTACAGTCCATAGAGGATGAAAAACATGAAAGAGAGGATTACAAGTTTTAGATGCGGCTAAGGCCCGGAGGCTTACAAATTAAAAAGATAAGATGCCCGTAAGCCCTTTCCTGTCCCTCTCTTCAGGAGGTAGGTCAAGGAGGCGAAAAGGGCAAAAGGGGCGCCTAGGCGAGCTACAGGTGCCAGAAGACACCAAGAGAACATCCCGGGGGCCGTCCGAAGGCTGGACGGTGATGGCGGCGCCGGAAGCGAGGCTCGAAGACGGGGCGGCAGGACGTCAGCACGCTGTCGAGGGCACTACGCCCTCGTACTCTGATTTGACAGCCTTGTCGCCAGCCCTCTTCCCCTTCCGCAGCCTCCCTACGCTAGCCGCCCAAGGAGACGACCCCGGAGAGTTCAAGGAGCCGGTGACATGGATGATGGGGTCACCGGTGACGCACGAAGCGGCACCTGACACCTAGTCGGGCCCGCCATCCCGCCGCCCGCTACCCTCATCATCGTTGTCGCTCTCCTCCTCGTCACTCTAGCTCGAGGGGGAGCCTTCACTATCGGAGGAGCTGTCCACGCAGCACTTCGCCCGAGTGCCGAAGCACCCGAAGACTTTGACGGAGAGGAGATCGCCCTCCATTAACTTAAAATGGAGGGTAAACCCCTCCATCAGGCTGTGGATCCGGGCAAACGTCTTCCACCCGCGATCAAGATACATCACATTAGGAGCTGGGAATACAACGCGGACTCGCGTGCCGCTGATTCCACAGCCCCTCATGTGCAATCTCAGTGTCTCGGGCGGGTCCAACTCCATCGCGCTCGCAAACGGAGCTGGAAGCCGGAGGCGACGACGAGGCGCCCGGCGCAGCCTGACGAAGAACTCGCAAGGGTCGTCCCCTGTATGGACCGCCGTGGGGAGAGGAACCGCCGGCGAAGGCGGAGCTGGCGCACCGCCCCGTCCGCCTCTTACCCGAGCGCCTCGACCTCGTCCTCGACCTCGTCGACGACCTCGCCCCCTCCCTCTTCCCCTTATGGCTGGCTCTGCCACCACGGGCGCGGGATAGGAAGGGGTGCGCTGTCTGGCGGCGACCCTCGCCGCCACCGATGAAGGGCCAGGGTTCCCTTCCTCCATGGCGAATGAGAGAAAGGGGAGCAGAAGCTGAATAAAGGAGAAGATGAGAGAGTGCGGGCTTCTGCGCTCCCCTCCCGCTCTTCTTAAAGGAGCGAGGTGGGGGCTCGGCCGCCCCGCTCAGCGAATCAGGGCACGGGAAGAGCAGGGAGTCGGGGCCGACCTGCTGCCTCTGCTCGCAACGGCCCAGTTTCCCGCTTCCACCGTCCGCTACCCCAAGCGCATGGGAGCCGCGTGGCGGGGATGCAGAACCAAGGCGAACTTTACGCATTTCCTGGATTTAAGTATTGCCCACGATCTCTCCCACGACGCTGCGATTGACGCGTGCCGTTACAAGGGAGCGCGGCGGATACGGAATGGATTTGGGTTGGACCCAGGCCGCGCGTGCCCGTGCCCTATTTTGGGCCTGGCCCAACAGCGCTCGGTACCGTGTATGGCCCAGGCCCGGGGGCTCCTGTCGGTGTACTAAAGTAGGGGTACCTTAGTACCCCGAACTTGTGCACGGGCAGTCGCAGCGTCCCGCGGCAAGGCTTGTCGGGCGTCCGCCAAGACCCTTCGCTATTCATATTACTGCCCTTCAAGAACAAAGTGTTAGCTAAGAAGACAGAACCCCGGCAAGAGGAGCTTGCCGGGAAGGACAAGACCCCGGCAAGAGGAGCTTGCCGGGAAGGCCAACCAAGGCACTTCAGAAAACTTGCCGCGACGCTCCGCGCGTCCCGGCAAGACCCAACGAGCGACAAGCTTGCCGGTGCGGCAAGATAACGACCGCGGCAAGGTGCTTGCCGCGGCGAAGCCACCACTCTGCGCCCACGCTCCAGCGCATTCGACGACGTGTCGCTGCAGGATCGCTCCTGGTGCACGTGGCGGGTAGCTGTGCAGCCAAGCGGTGCGAGGTGGCAAATGGAGCTGACAAGGAGGCCATCGTGGCGATCGGTGGCGCCCCTAACGGTCGCTTCCTGCACTGTTGGGGCGACCGGACGGGCATTAAATGCCCTTGTCCCCTGCCGTCAGAATTAGGTAGGGGGCACTGTTGATAGCGGTTGTACCAACCCCCGTTTTTAGTCTTTTACCCCTCTTTCTACGCTGCCACCTGTCGGTGACCCCTTTAACCTATAAAAAGGAGGCCCATGCGCACGTAGAAGTGGTTCGGTTCGACTCATTCGACACCACAACACACCCATGCTTTCAGGCAAGAACAGAATAGAAACTCAAAGCACCAGTAGGAGTTTTATCTCTCCGGAGAGCTCCGAAGCTAGGTAAAATCCCCCGCGTGCTTTCGCCTCGATCCGCTCAGCGTGCGCCCTCCGCTCCCTTGCCGGACTGAGAAGGGGCCCTGCCCCATAGGTGCTCATTCCCCACGACAGCCGGCAAGTTCCCTGAAAGCGTAGGGTGAAAACATACAAAGGAGGGAATCAAGTAAAGGAAATAACATAGCGATCAATACCCAGAATAAAAGTTATATTACAAGAGATAACTTGTCACAGCTCTAATAGTTTGTTCTCGTAACATGACTAGCAGCGGCAAGAAAAGGAGAAAACAGGCGGCCTAATCTACGCGATCGCCATCAACTCTCTTGACTTCATTCACCTTGTCCACAATGGGTGCGACAAGTACCTTGAGCTCTTCAAGATCAGCACCCGCCGGCAGCTTCTTGAGGACGTTGGTGAGGTTGAGGCCTGGATTGCGGAAGGCCACCTTCACCAACACCTTCTCCAGAACTCTGGCGCAGATCGTGCGCGACTCGTCGGCCAGCTGCTTGGGGATCCTTTCTCGGAGTTCCTGGAGGGCCATCGCCATGCCCTTGAAGAATAGAGTAAGCTTGGCGCTGGGCTGGAGGTTCTCATCGGAGGAGTACCTGAAGCCCTCCATTTCCAGCTGCGCCAGTTCATTGTCGATGACTGCGGCAATGTTGACGAGGCCCTCCGTCCAGAGCTCCACAGTAGCCCTGAAGGTGTTCTAGGTTTCGGCGGCTCTCGTCAGCAGCGCCTCGTTGTCCTTGATCTCCCCCTTCAAGTCCTCCTCCTGCTTCTTGGCGCCGTCCAGCGTCTCAGTCAGTGTAGCCGGCTTCAACTCGAGATTGGTATTGGAGTCCTTGGCGGCGCTCAGCTCTTTGCCCCTCTCGAGGAGGCGACCTTGCAGCTCGCCGTGGGCGAGGGCGTCCTTCTCGCGCTCGCGTTGGAGCGCGGCAAGCTCTTCATTCCTTGCCTTCAGATCGGCCTCTAGCTGCACCACTTTCACCTCCAGCTCCTTCTTGGCGGCCTCGGCAGCTGCAGCAGCATCCTTCGCTTCCTTGAGGGCCCTGCCAAGTGTCTCCTCGCGCGCGGCAAGCTCCTCCTCATAGCTATCCAGATTGACCTTCCTCTGCGTCAACTCGCCTTCCCGCATGGACTGCTCCTCGGCGGCAAGCCGTTGTTGCTCTTCGGCTTCTGCCTTCTCAAGAAGGAAGGCCTTCCGCGCCTCGACAAGCTGCGCCCTCTCCTCTGCAATGGACCGGAGGGCCTCTTGGTTGCGACTCTGGAGCTCCTCCGTATGCTTCTCAATATCTACTCCTGCCCGCGCGACAAGCGCCTCCGGAGACTCCAGCTTGGCTTGTCGGGCGCGGTATAGTGACAGCAGCTTCCGCAGCAGCTGTTCCTCCTCAGGCTCGCCACCGCTGCTGCTTGGCGCGTCGACAAGTGTCAACCCAGCAGAGGCAAGCACGTCTCCGTCGAAAACTTCTCCTTCGACCGGTGCCCTGGAGCTCGAAGCCCAGGGGAGCTTGATGAAGATACCGTCACCGGCCTTCAAGTAGGCATCGGGCTGGGGCTCTTCGGAGTCTGGCGCTGCGTCGGCGGCGGAGGGATCGGCGGTCGGCGTACCGCCTTGCTCTCCTGCGACCCCAGGGTCGTTAGTGCGATCGCCGGACCCCTCGCCAGCTCCTGCGCCAGCAGCCTTGGCGGCCTCTTCGTCGACGGGATCATCAGCACCGGCCTCTTCTTCGTTGCCGGCGGCATCGTCAGTGTTGCCGCACACGTTCCCCTCGCCGGTGGCTTCGGTCTCCATCGGCTCCGCAGAAGGTGGATCTGGCAGGCGGAAGAGGGAGAAGAGTCAACCAAATATCCAAAAAGACAATCAGAAGAAGATCCCAAGGGAAATTTCAAGCAAGGGAAATTACCGGTACTGGGATCCACGGTCATGGGCTCCGCCACCGGGGAATCGCTGGTGCTGCCCCTTGCCGGAGACTCCTCCCTTGCCGGGGACATCTCCCTTGTCGGAGAACGCTCCCTTGCCGAGGAATCCTCCCTTGGCGGCGTAGCTGAAGCAGATAGCACCTCGGGAGCGGCTTCCGGTTGCTCCTGGTGAGCCTGTTCTGCTCCTACACAAGCAAACCAACAGACAAGATATCAGCAAAAAAAAAGGAACACCCATGCGCACCCAACAGCGGGAAGTAAGACTGTACACTTACCATGGGGGCTGCGCTGGGGGCTGCTTCGAGGAGTTGTTGTCGGGTCCGACAAGGTGGTCTCGGACGCGCCCTCTGTTGCAACAGCGGGATCGTCCTCGATGACGACCACGGGGACCTTGGCTCTCTTCGCCGCCCTCTGGGCCAGAGTCCTGAAAAGAAACAAGGTTCAGGAGAAAGCAGATCAGACACAAGACAAGAAACAGCAAGAAATTGAAGAAATACAAACACAACAGAGAAGCTTACTCCTCTTCTTCCTCCTCGTCGGAGCTAAGCGCGGAGAGGTCGAAGTCCGGTCCTCCTTCGGCGCGACGAGGCGGAGGAGTAGGCTCCCTTGGCCGCTTGGCGGGAGCTGCGGCAGGATCAGAAGTGGCGGCCCGAGAGGACCCCGCTCCAGTTGCTGCAGCGGCGTGAGACGCTCCTGCCGCAACAGTGCTTGTCGCGGTGGAGCGTGTCCCGCGGCGCGACGGCTGTTGACCCGTCTGCCGCCCTGCTATATCTCCGGTCCTGCGGAGGCGCCTTCTTGGTGGAGCTGGGGGCTGCACTGGGAGCTCCGCTTGCGGCAAGTTGCTTGAAGACGGCTGGCCACTAGCACCTTCAGCAAGCTCGCCCGATCTAGCTTCGGGCTCTCCCTCGCCGGCGATCTCCCTGACAAGCTCGTCTCGATCGGCAAGGCTTGCCGCCTCGGCTGCCTCTGCCTCCTCCACAGTAAAACCGAACTCGCCCGCGGTGGCAGCTGCCGCCGCCTCTTCTGCCCTGGTGGCGATGCGCCGCATCTCATCATCGGTGGTGTCGCGGGTGAGGAGCCTCTGTTCGTCGGCGCGGACCGCCACCTCCGCCAAGCCGTCGAAGAACTGCTGCACGACGTCGTCGGCAGGCTCCTGCCAAGTTGGAATAATTCCATGCGAGTCGCACTCCGGCATCATTACACGGATGCGATCGAGCGAAGAATTATTGCACAACGGGACGACGCCCTGCGGCAGCCTGAACCATTCTGGCTGCTGAGAATCATGTTTGAACAGCTCCTTGAGCATCACATCCAGCTCAATAATGGTGAAACTGAAGTTGAGGCCTGGGCGCAGCCTCATAATGTCCGCCGGACCCCCGAATAGCCAGGCGGGTCTCCCCCTCTCTAGCAGAGGGGCGATGCGGCGGCGAAGAAAGTCCGCGCCAATAGCACCTACAGTGAGCCCGGCAAGCCTGAGCCGCAATATCCGGGTGGTGGCGATCTTCAGTCTAGCATCGTCCGCTGCCAGGGCGCTCTAATCGTTGCCGCTCACTACTGGAGTTTGGCACAGGGCAGTGAACGGCTGCGGGTGCTCCTCAACAATCCAACACCATTCCGCTCTCCACTCATCCCATTTGCTGCGGAGCTCCCCCTCCAGACACGTCTCCTTCTTGCCGGCTCTCGAGATCCAGGCGATCCCGCCAGCTAAGGGCTCTCCTCTCTCGACCCGGGGCATGAAGTAGTGACGGAAGAGGGCTACGTTTGGGTGGATTCCGACAAAGTTCTCGCAGAGATGTGCGAAAACCGCCATGGTCAGGACAGCATTGGGGGTGAAGTCAAGGAGATGGAACCCGTAGGTGTTCATGATGTCACAGAAGAACTCGGAGAAAGGCAGGCAGAGCCCGTAATAGAAGAACAGTGCGAAGAAGGGGTATCCGTTTGGAGCCCGTTTTGAAGTGGAAGCGTCGGCGGAGAGTACCTTGGTGCGCGGGTGCGCTCGCGTCTCCGTCGACCAGAAGAGATAGAACCACTCCCTCAGCTCCTTCACGGAGAGCTCGGGGGGAGAAGTTGCCCACTCCCTCCGCAGCGCCTCAAGCCGCAGCGCCTCGGCCGACTTCGCACCTTTCCTGGTCTTCGGAGCCATGGTGGAGGCGGTGCGGGAGGTCGATGGTGTTGGCGGCGACGGCGGCGATGGGGGGCGGAGCGCTGCTCTCTTTCGGCTTTGGAAGCGAAGGGGGCGGCGGAGATTTCTAAGATTGGAACCGCAAATGGCGAAGGTGGGGGGACTGCCCCTGTTTCCCCTGCTTATAAAGAGGAGGAGGCGAACGTTACGCTTTTCCCGAATAAAGAATCACCCACGACCTCTCCCACGACGCCGCATTTGACGCGTGCCGTTACGGGAGGGCGCGGTGGATACGGAGTCAGATACGATATGGACCCAGGCCACACACGGTGCCGAGCGCTATTGGGCCAGAACACCTATGGGGCAGGGCCCCTTTCGGTCCGGCAAGGGGGCGGAGATGGCACAAAGAGCGGATCGAGGCAAGGCACGCGGGCGATTTTACCTAGCTTCGGAGCTCTCCGGAGAGATAATACTCCTACTGCTGCTTTGTGGTTGTATTATGTTCTTGCTTGAGAGCATGGGAGTGTTCTAGTTTCGAATGAGTCGAACCCCCTCTATGTTGCGCATGGGCCTCCTTTTATAGGCTAAAGGGGTCACCGACAGGTGGCAACGCATGCAGGGGTAAAAGTGTAAAAAGAGCTGCGGTTGGTACAACTACCTCTACAGTGCCTTCTACCTAACTCTGACGGCAGGGGACAAGAGCATTTAATGCCCGTCCGCGTCGTCTAAACAGTGCAGAAAAGCAACCGTTAGGGGCGCCACCACTTGCCATGATGGCCATCTCGTCATCTCTGCTCGCCACCTCGCACCGTTTGGCAGCACAGCTTCTCGCCACGTGCGCCTAGAACGGTCTCAGGGCGACACGTCGACGGGCGCGCTGGAGCATAGATACAGAGAGGTGGCTTGCCGCGGCAAGAGCCTTGCCGCGGCTGTTGTCTTGTCGCGCCCGGAAGCTTGTCGCTCACCGGGTCTTGCGGGACGCGCGGCGCGTCGCGGCAAGTTCCTTGAAATGCTTTGGTTGGCCTTCCCGGCAAGCTCCTCTTGCCGGGGCCTTGATCTTCCCGGCAAGCTTCTCTTGCCGGGGCCTTATCTTCTCAGTTAAAACACTTTGTTCTTGAATGGCTCCAATAGGAACTACGGAGCATCTTGGCGGTCACCCGGCAAGCCTTGCCGCGGGGTGCTGCGACTGCCCGTGCACAAGTTCGGGATACTAAGCTACCCCCTACTTTAGTACACCGACACGGGATGAGGCTTCGGACTTTACAAAAAGAAAAAGAAAAAAAAGAGAATGGGCAAAAAGAAAAAAAGAAGGCCAAAGAAAAAAATAAAAAGAAAAAAGGTAAAGAAAAAAATAAAATGAGAGAAAAAGAGAGAAGGGACAATGCTACTATCTCTTTTTCCACACTTGTGCTTCAAAATAGAACCATGATCTTCATGTTAGAGTCTCATATGTTGTCACTTTAATATACTAGTGGGAATTTTTCATTGTAGAACTTGGCTTGTATATTCCAATGATGGGCTTCCTCAAAAGTGCCCTAGGTCTTCGTGAGCAAGCAAGTTGGATGCACCCCACTTAGTTTCTTTTATTGAGCGTTCATATATTTATAACTCTAGTGCATCCGTTGCATGGCAATCCCTACTCACTCACATTGATATCTATTAATGGGCATCTCCATAGCCCGTTGATACGCCTAGTTGATGTGAGACTATCTTCTCCTTTTTGTCTTCTCCACAACCACCATTCTATTCCACATATAGTGCTATGTCCATGGCTCACGCTCATGTATTGCATGAAAGTTGAAAAAGTTTGAGATTATTGAAGTATGAAACAATTGCTTGGCTTGTCATCGGGGTTGTGCATCATCAAATACTTTCTGTGATGAAGATAGAGCATAGCCAGACTATATGATTTTGTAGGGATAACTTTCTTTAGCCATGTTATTTTGAGAAGACATGATTACTTTTATTAGTATGCTTGAAGTATTACTATTTTTTATGTCAATATGAACTTTTATTTTGTATTAATTTGGATCTTAACATTCATGCCACAACAAAGAAAATTACATTATGAATTATGCTAGGTAGCATTCCACATCAAAAATTTCTTTTTTATCATTTACCTACTCAAGGACGAGCAGGAATTAAGCTTGGGGATGCTTGATACGTCTCCAACGTATCTATAATTTTTGATTGTTCCATGCTATTATATTACCCCTTTTGGATGTTTATGGGCTTTATTTTACACATTTATATCATTTTTGGGACTAACCTACTAACCGAAGGCCCAACCCATATTGCTGTTTTTTTGCCTATTTCAGTATTTCGAAGAAAAGGAATATCAAATGGAGTCCAAACGGAATGAAACCTTCGAGAGCGTGATTTTTGGAACGAACATGCTCCGGAGAGCTTGGAGTGCAAGTCAAGAAGCTCCCGAGGGCCCCACGAGATAGGGGGCCGCGCCCCCCTGTAGGGCGCGCCCCCTGTCTCGTGGGCCCCTCGGGCGACCACAGATGTACTTTTTCTTCCTATATATACCTACGTACCCCGAAAACATCCGGAAGCACCACGAAACACAATTTCCACCGTCGTAACCTTCTGTATCCGCGAGATCCCATCTTGGAGCCTTCGCCGGCACTCTGTCGGAGGGGGAATCAACCACGGAGGGCCTCTACATCAGCATCCTTGCCCCTCCGATGAGTTGTGAGTAGTTTACCACAGACCTACGGGTCCATAGTTATTAGCTAGATGGCTTCTTCTCTCTTTTTGGATCTCAATACATTGGTCTGCCCCTCTCTTGTGGAGATCTATTCGATCTAAACTCTTTTTGCGGTGTGTTTGTCGAGATCCGATGAATTGTGGGTTTATGATCAAGTTTATCTATGATTAATATTTGAATCTTCTCTGAATTCTTTGATGTATGATTGAGTTATCTTTACAAATCTCTTCGAATTATCAGTTTGGTTTGGCCTACTAGATTGGTCTTTGTTGCCATGGGAGAAGTGCTTAGCTTTGGGTTCAATCTTGCGGTGTTCTTACCCAGTGACAGAAAGGGTTGCAAGACACGCATTGTATTGTTGCCATGGAGGATAACAAGATGGGGTTTATATCATATTGCATGTGTTTATCCCTCTACATCATGTCATCTTGCTTAATGCGTTACTCTGTTCTTATGAACTTAATACTCTAGATGCAGGCAGGAGTCGGTCGATGTGTGGAGTAATAGTAGTAGATGCAGGCAGGAGTCGGTCTACTTGTTATGCACGTGATGCCTATATACATGATCACGCCTAGATAATCTCATAACTATGCGCTTTTCTATCAATTGCTCGACCGTAATTTGTTCACCCACCGTAATACTTATGCTATCTTGAGAGAAGCCTCTAGTGAAACCTATGGCCCCCGGGTCTATCTCTTATCATATTTGCTTTCAATCTACCTTTATTTGCATCTTTACTTTTTGCATCTATATTACAAAAAACCAAAAATATATTTATCTTATCTTACTATCTTCATTAGATCTCACTTTCGCAAGTGGCCGTGAAGGGATTGACAACCCCTTTATTGCATTGGTTGCGAGTTCTCAGTTTGTTTGTGTAGGTGCGTGGGACTTTTGAGGAGCCTCCTACTAGATTGATACCTTGGTTCTCAAAACCGAGGGAAATACTTACGCTGCACTTTGCTGCATCACCCTCTGCTCTTCGAGGAAAACCAACACAAGCTCAAGATGTAGCAAGTAGTTGTCATGATCGAGGCCTCTTTATGTTCACTAAATAATGTACATATTGTTCAGCCGCACCGTGTGTGCCGCTTGGCCTCGCTAACTATTGTAATATGAACTATGTTCCGCTAGCATGAATAAAGCGGTTGTTTTCTGTACCATGTTGTTGTGTGTTGCCAGAGGACAAGGTCTCTGGGCTGGCAATGCAAGGTAAACCGGTCGCTCTGAGCCGGGGTGCCACAGCGCTTGGTACCAGAGCCGCGCTGACTGTTGGCCATGCTAGACTAAGCCGAGTTAATTGGACACTAGATACGAGTTGTAGCTGAGTGTCGGTAATAACTGTAGCTGGTTGTTGCATTTCTTGCACTGATTATATTTTTCTATGCTAACCTGCTAATGGTTATGAGTGTAGATGGCTCCGGTGTATCCGTGCCAGTTGCAGCTGATTCCATACACGTCGCCGCATCTCCTTCGTAACATGTGGCATCGGCTGTACCCTCACGGAGAGGATCCAGTCTATCGTGTGTACCGGGAGCGCCTAGCTGACTCAGTGTATGAGTATCACGCCGTGGTTACTCTACGCACCAGTTCCGATTCCAGTTCTTACACTCGTACCTCTCGTAGCGGCTATGCTTCTTCCGCTTCTCAGGCTGTCTAGTTTGCTACATTCAAGGTAGTTATTGAGCTCCGCTACAACGAGGTCCGGATGCAGAATCACCCAGGTTTCCACTACTACCCTTCTCACCACGATAATGGTCATGTCCGTTTCCCTGTCATTGATCCGGATTCTGATAGTGTCGCTAGCCACCTTTCCCGCTACATCACTGCTAGCTATCTTCTGATCTACAAGCTGGCTCGTGAGCTGTGTCGTGCCCGTTCTGCTTTAGCCTCTACTTTAGTCTCTGCTCGCTCAGCCACTACTTCTCCATCTGTGGGATTTATTCCCTACGTTCCTGCTAGTTCTAGATCCCCGGTTTCTTCGGTTACTCCCCCGAGTAGCTCGGGCACCGTGTCTACGAGTCCCCTTAGTGCTCCTGCAGAGTGGGTTTCACTCCTCGCCACTCCTGCAGCTCTGATGATCCACCCTCCACCTTCCCCAGAGGGTGAGCCCTTGAGGCAGTGTCGCCGTGTCACTTTTAAGTCGGAGGTCTCCGTTAACCCCGTTAGTTCTGGATTCGAGTCCGCATCAGGAGAGGACCACGCAGCGCGAGCCGAGTAGTAGAGCTTTCGAGCATTCTCAGTTGTCGGGATGGAGTATGGTTGTACCCATACTAGTCATGATGTTTCGTTTCATGTATGAGGGTAGTTGGACCTGGCATGTTGTTATCTTTCATGTATGAGTCTATGTATAATTATGTTGGACTTTATTTTATTCGCCGTATTTTCTTTGTCTTTTCGGTTTTCGATTGGTTTTTGTTGCTGGCTTCTCCCCAGTTTTTTGTTGAATGCTTCTCATCTCGGTTGCGTTGACTTGGGAAAAATCATATTAGGATGACGTGGGGAGGCTGCGTTAGCAACGTTCGCGAGGGTTCTCCTGCGGTGTTCCGCACGACACGCAAGACAATCACCCGAGCCGTACGTTCCACCACTGCCTCCACCGCCAAATCTGCCCTCCACCGAGCAAATTATGTGTATGTTCGAGGAACGAAAAAACAATGATCTAATGGAAATATTCAGAAGTATTCAAGCAATGGTTATACAGAATGGAAATCAGCCTGCCTCTCACTCCAAACTATCTGATTTTCAAAGCACTAAGCCTCCCAGTTTCAGTCAGGCCATTGATCCCTTGGATGCAGATGATTGGTTAAGAACTATGGAAAAGAAACTTGAGGTTGCTCGAACTAATGAAGAGGATAAAGTTCCATTTGTAACACATTATCTGGAAGGCGCTGCTGCCATATGGTGGGAAAGTGAGAAAGCCATAGGGACTGAGAATGAAGCAATTACCTGGTCAAGATTCAAGGAGCAGTTCCGAAAATATCACATCCCTGCGGGAATTATGAAGACTAAGCAGCATGAATTTCTCGCGCTCCTCCAACGAAGTCAGTCAGTGGGAGAATATTTACAAAAATTCAATCACCTGTCACGTTACTCTCAATATGACGTGGCCACTGAAGAAAGGAGGATGGACCGCTTTCTCGGTGGATTAAACGCACAACTTCGCTATGCTCTCAGTATGTTCAATTTTCCAGATTTTCAAACCCTGGTGAACAAGGCTTTCATTGCTGAAAGTGATCACAAGCTCGTGTCAGATAATAAGTCTACCCACAACGATCACAAACGCAAGTTTGAGCCCAAGAAGGAAATGCAACCAGTGCAGAAGGTTCGTACCTGGCAGCCAACTCCGGTGGCATACTAGCCTAGTTGGCAGCAAAATGTTAACAAGACCACCACCCAAGTGAAGAATGATGTGCTCAACCCAGTTGTGGAGAATCGTCTGCACAACAATTCTTGTTATAATTGCGGACAAACCAGACATTATGCCAAACAGTGTCCCAAGAACAACCGGACCAATGCTACGTTCAAGCCTCAAATTCATTATTTGGAAGCCGGTCCAAGTCAGCACGACGTCACGGGATATGTTCATCACATTTCAGCCAACAAAGCCCAAGAAAATCCCGAAGTCGTTATTGGTATGTTCCCTGTTAATAACATACATACAGTAATTTTATTTGACTCTGGGGCTTCCCACTCTTTTATTTCTCAGAGTTTTGTCACCCAAAACAAATTTCCTTGTTCACTTTTGGGCAAGAATATGCTGGTACAAACCCCGGGATCTATTATTCAATGCAATCTTGTCTGCCGCAATCTGGAAATCATGATCAATGAAATCCGTTTCCCGACGTCTTTGATACTGATTGAGTCTGTGAAATTGGATGTCATCTTGGGTATGAATTGGCTGACTCAGTACCAAGTATGCATAAATTGTGCGACCCGAGAAGTCAACTTGACCGGACAAGATGGACAAGCTACCAAGTTTATTGCTCGTAGAAGCATACCCTCCAAGGAAATGGTTTTCACAGCAATAGCAGAAATAGAATTAATTTCAGTGGTCAGTGAGTTTCCCGATGTATTCCCAGAAGAACTGCCAGGCATGCCACCTGACCGAGAGCTTGAGTTTGCAATAGAACTTGTGCTTGGAACCACACCAATACACAAGAAATATTATTGAATGCCGTCATCTGAGTTGGTGGAGCTAAAGAAATAGCTTGATGAAATGCTCCAAAAAGGATATATCCGCCCCAGTTCCTCGCCATGGGGATCACCCGCTATTTTTGTGGACAAGAAAGATGGCAGCCTTCGTATGTGTGTGGATTACCGACAGTTGAATGATGTCACAATCAAGAACAAATACCCTCTGCCAAGAATTGATGATTTGTTTGATTAGCTCAGTGGAGCCAAGGTAATCTCAAAGATTGATTTGCGGACTAGATATTACCAGCTCAAAATTAAAAAATAGGATATTCCCATGACCGCGTTCACCACTCTCTACGGTCTTTATGAATACACCGTCATGTCCTTCGGCCTCACCAACGCCCCTGCCTTCTTCATGCACATGATGAACAAGGTATTCATGGATTTCCTTGATAAGTTCGTGGTCGTCTTCATCGATGATATACTTATTTACTCAAGAAGTGAAGAATAGCATAAAGGACACGTCCGCGCAGTGCTACAATGACTCCATGAGCACCAGTTGTACGCCAAGTTCAGTAAATGCGAGTTTTGGCTCAAGCAAGTTGGATTCCTCGGGCATGTACTATCCACTGAAGGAATAGCCATGGACACAAGCAAAGTAAAAGACGTGCTCGACTGGTTGCCACCCGCCACCGTGTCTCAGATCCGGAATTTTCTTGGATTAGCCGGATATTACTGTCGATTCATTGAAGGGTTCTCCAAGATTGCTAAGCCCATGATGGAGTCGCTTAAAAATGATAAGAAGTTTGAATGGATGTCAGACTGTGAGAAAAGTTTCACCGAGTTAAAGAAGTGCTTAACAACTGCGCCAGTATTAACACTTCCAGATATCTACCGCAGCTTTGATGTATATTGCGACGCTTCCCGACAAGGACTCGGGTGTGTGCTTATGCAAGATGGCAAGGTAGTAGCATACGCCTCACGGCAGCTACGACCCCATGAAGGCAATTACCCCACTCAAGATTTGGAATTGGCCGTGGTAGTTCATGCTTTAAAATTTTTGAGACACTACCTCATTGGAAAAAGGTACCAAATTTTTACTGATCACAAAAGTCTCAAGTACATATTTACTCAGCCGGATTTAAACCTCCGTCAGCGAAGATGGCTGGAGTTGGTCAAGGATTATGATCTTGGAATAAATTACCATCCTGGTAAGGCCAACGTGGTTGCCGATGCACTCAGTCGAAAGCCCGTCAGTTTAAACGTCATGCTGGAATCTCTGCCTTCCAAACTCAAAGTAGAAATTGCTCAGCTCAACCTGGTCATTGTTGAGGCTGGTCTTGCCAATATTCTGACGGTCACTCCTACCCTGGAGGAAGAAATCCGCAAGGCCCAGCACGGTGATGCCAAACTGCATAAATGCATCAAGTCATCTGATTTCTCGAAGGATCAGTACGGTACCCTCCAATTCAGGAGAAGGATTTGTGTGCCTAATCAAGCGGACCTAAATCAGAAAATTTTTCCAGAGGCCCACGAATCCTCGTATTCAATCCACCATGGAGGCACAAAAATGTATGAAGACCTTCGACAAATATTCTGGTGGGATGGAATGAAGAAAGACATTGCTTATTTCGTGGCTTGTTGCGACATATGCAACAAGGTTAAGGCGGAATACCAGAAACCCGCCGGACTTCTCCAACCATTGCCCGTATCACAATGGAAATGGGACGATGTCTGTATGGATTTCATCACGGGATTACCCAGGACCCAACGAGGCAATAATGTGATCTGGGTCATAGTGGATACATTAACCAAGGTGGCTCACTTCCTCCCAGTCAAAACCTCATACCGAGCAGATGAGCTTGCTCAACTGTATGTATCCAGGATTGTCAGTTTACATGGAGTTCCCAGAACCATCACTACCGACCAAGGTTCACTTTTCACCTCTGCTTTCTGGACCCGTCTCCATCAAGCCCTTGGGACAAAATTAAAATATAGCACCGCATATCATCCTCAGACAGATGGGCAAACAGAAAGAGTAAATCACATACTCGAAGATATGCTCCGCGCCTGTGTTTTAGCCCAAGGACCACAATGGGAAGATTGCTTGCCATACGCCGAGTTCTCGTATAACAATGGGTTCCAGACCAGTTTAAAAATGTCACCTTATGAAGCTTTGTATGGGTGTAAGTGCCGCACTCCATTAAATTGGTCTCAAACCGGAGACAGCCATATTTTTGGAACAAATCTCATGCTGGAAGCCGAAAAGCAAGTCAAGGAGATCCGAGACAAATTACAACTGGTCAAATCGCGACAGAAAAGTTATTACTATGCAAAGCACCGACAGATCAGTTTTGAACCCGGAGAACATGTCCACCTACAGGTCACACCCATGAAGGGAATAAAAAGGTTCCAAACCCGTGGAAAATTGGCACCCAAGTTTATCGGTCCATTTCCTGCCATGACACGAGTAGGTGTTGTGGCCTATCAGTTGGAGCTGCCTCTGGAACTATCTGATGTGCACAATGTGTTCCACGTTTCACAACTGCGACGGTGCACCTCACCACCCAAGAAAAAGACCGATTTGGCAGAGATAGTGCTGGCAAAGGACTCGACCTACGAAGAAAGGCCAGTGAAAATTTTGAATCAGATGGAAAGAGTCACTCGTAGTAAGTCACGGAAACTTTACAAGGTTCAATGGATGCATCATACCGAGTCAGAATCAACCTGGGAATCAGAAGAATTTCTAAGGGCATGTTATCCAGAATGGTTTTCCCAAGCAACCAAATCTTGAGGACGAGATTCATTCTAAGTGGGGGAGGTTTGTCATAGCCTGGTTTTTGCCCTCTTTTTCTTTTCTTGATTTTCAACTGAGTTGGTTTTGGATTTGGAGTTTTGAATCATTCCATTTGGAGTTGATCACTTGGGTACCTCTTGATTTTCACCCAAGTGCCCCCTCTCCTCTTCTAATCCATCATTCCCCCCTGGCCAACCCAACAAAATTGCTTGGAATATTTTTCTTAAGTGAAAAATATTCATTTTGCCCCTAAAACCCTAGCTAAACTCTTTGACCTCCATAGCAACCCCTCATTTCTGTTGCCCTAATAATCCTGTGAAAAATCCCAAATTCTTTGGACCCTAGGGCACATTTCTAAGCAAAAATATTTCACCACTTTTTGGAGTATTTTGGCTACAGAAAATATTTTCACTTCTGGGCTGAAATGGTAGTTTCTACAGCAACTACCTTTTTACTAGCTCCAATGTAGCTGGTTTTCCCTATGCTTGTTCACCTTAGTAAGAGTCAGTAAATCCCCAAAGCTCAGCCCTTGAATCCCTGTGGTTTTACCACAGTAACTGTTCAAAGTTTCTGTCCATAAACTTAACCTCTTCACCATTTTACGTCTACTGCACCAAGAACCAAACCGAGCCGTGGTAACACCTAGGTTTATTAAGACTACATGCCAGACATCATGGTTAGTGCATATGTGGCCTGATGTCATGGTCCACGCGGTGACCGCGTTCATCCGAGCATGCTGGCATGACAAACGCGCGCTCTCCGTGTCGCCAGCGCCTCTGTGGCGCGCGTGCATGCTGCTCGGCTAGCCAGAGCGTGTCCCCCCTCGCCACCATCCTTGTCTCCACCCCCTTAACTCCTCCCTGCCGCTCGCCGACGCCGGAGCTCGCCGCAGTGAGCACGGGCACGGTCCGGCCAAAAGCACAGTGCCCGCGCACTGTGTTCGTCCCTTTCCTCCTCGTTCCTGTGCTCGTCCGCGTCCGCGCACAGCTCCCTCGTGACCCCCGTTGTCGGTGTCAAAACCGGCGGATCTCGGGTAGGGGGTCCCGAACTGTGCGTCTAGGCGGATGGTAATAGGAGACAAGGGACACGATGTTTTTACCCAGGTTCGAACTTCTCGATGGAGGTAAAACCCTACTCCTGCTTGATTGATATTGATGATATGGGTAGTACAAGAGTAGATCTATTGCGAGATCAAAGAGGCTAAACCCTAGAAGCTAGCCTATGGTATGATTGTTGTTCGTCCTACGGACTAAAACCCTCCGATTTATATAGGCACCGAAGAGAGTTAGGGTTACACAGAGTCGGTTACAATGGTAGGAGATCTACATATCCGTATCGCCAAGCTTGCCTTCCACGCCAAGGAAAGTCCCATCCGGACACGGGACGAAGTCTTCAATCTTGTATCTTCATAGTCCAGGAGTCCGGCCAAAGGCTATAGTCCGGCCATCCGGACACCCCCTAATCCAGGACTCCCTCAGTAGCCCCTGAACCAGGCTTCAATGACGACGAGTCCGGCGCGCATATTGTCTTCGGCATTGCAAGGCGGGTTCCTCCTCCGAATACTTCATAGAAGATTTTGAACACAAGGATAGTGTCCGGCTCTGCAAAATAAGTTCCACATACCACCGTAGAGAGAATAATATTTACACAAGTTAATTCTGCTGATGTATTTCGTGGCGTGACATCACACCCTGGCCAATCCTTTATTCGAATCGCTTTTACTGTCCCACCTCAGCGCGTTTAGCGAGGCGGTTTCCTTGGCAGGTCTTGTCAAAGAAGAGATCGTGTCCCCTTATTCCGGGATTCTCATCAATACGAGCGTGGGTAACCCAGTCGTGCCCGTTGGAACATCTCCTCTATCGAAGGCGAGTCCCAAACGGTCACGGGGAAGGCTCTTGGTATTCAACCTCTTTATAAAGAGACCATGGTTCCACTCCTTTCTTTCAATCTCAATCGAATCCGCCCCTCGCCTCGAGTTCCAACACCCAAAGCTCCAGATTCAGGCGCTTCGGACCCTCGATGATGTCCGGCTCCGACCTGCGATGCTGGTGGATGCCTTCCTCCGTTACGTACGAAGACATGCTAAAGCTAAGAGATGCCAGGAATCTAACCGGCGAAATTTTGCATAGGCTGCCTGCCGAAGGGCAGGTTATTCCCACTCCCAAGCCTGGTGAAAGCGTGGTGTTCGCGTGTCACTTCCTTCGGGGCCTAAGCTTCCCGATGGACCCCTTTGTGAGGGGGCTCATGTTTTATTACGGGTTGGAATTTCACGACTTGGATCCGGAGTCCATTCTCCACATCTCATCGTTCATTGTTGTATGCGAAGCCTTCCTCCACATTACCCCTCACTTCGGATTGTGGCTCAAGACCTTCAAAGTGGAGCCAAAGATGATCAAGGGGCAGCAGGCAGAGTGCGGAGGGGCTGTTATAAGCATGAATGCTGACGCTCCGTGGCCCGAGGGCTCTTTTCAAGAGGAGCTCAGCCTATGGCAACAAGAGTGGTTTTATATCACAGCTCCCAGGGGCACCAAATGGGTGGCGCCACCTGCCTTTCGCTTGGGTCCTCCACCGCGGCTGGCATCATGGGTCAATAAAGGACTTGACTGGGGGCCGTCCAAGGACGTGCCCTTGCTGCAGAGCCACATTCAAGATTTCCTAGAGAGAGAGATCACTCTAGTCGTAGTGGCGCAGGTCATGCTGATTCGTCGCATCCTGCCCTGCAAACGTCATCCCCTCCGCCTATGGGAATTTAACCCAGAGGGAGCACGAGCTCTCCAACATTTTATGGGCGCGACGCCCGTGGAGATGTACAAGCTTTTCTTCGGATCACAAGCGATGTGTCTGGACTTGACCGAGGACGCAGGTCTGAGCTGCAATCGCCCGGATACTCAAGTAAGTAGCCCTGTACCCGGACATGCTATCCCATATTTATCATGAATTTGCTCTCAAAAGAGCTGTCCGTTGAACAGGAGTAGATAGCGAAAGCAAAGCTAATCAGGTGTCCGGCCCCCCTCCCTGAGACCACGCCGGATCCTGTGTTAACTAGGATGCTGGAGGTTGCGCCTTTGGAAGAAGGCGAAGCAGGGAACAAGGAAGCTACCGCCTCCACGAAGGAGGATGTCAGGAAAGGAGGGATCGAGAATCCCTCCATCCAGGGGAAGAAGAGGACCGCCTCTGAAGACCAGGAGACCATGGTCTCAAAGCGGGGGAAGAAATCTTCGTCAAAGGGTCCTGCACTGAGGGATGCCTCGGCCGCATTGTGCCCCCAAGGGGATCAGCCCTCCACCGAGCCGTAAGTAAAAGGGGGAGTTCTTTTTAAAAATAAAGGATATCCCTAGCCTATTTCTGATGAAGATAACTGAAATTTTACCTTGTAGTTCGGATCTCAGCCCTTCTCAGCAGAGCTCATCTTCGGGGGATCTTCGTCTGGAGATGATAGAGAGCGAAACGCCTCCCCCTGCCGTACCGTCTTGTGAGGCAGGCGACCTTTAGGTGTCGTCGCGTAGGGTTTCTCCGAGTCCGGCGGGGCCGGAAGGTAGTCGTATGTCCCCTCAAAGCCCTCCACGTCCGGCCTTCGACAAAGGCCATCAGACTAGTCCGGCACCACCTGGTGTACGGTCGGAGGAGCTGAAGGATCTGCTCGGGTGAGCATTTATCTCAGAAGATCACCGTGCGTTAATGGGTATGATGATTGAAAGGATTGCATCCACTGAGAGCGTATTGCATGAAGCCGTCAGAAGTTTACTGACAGGTTTTGAGGTACACAAAATAATGTACCTTCTGACAGTTTCGCATATAAAATGCGCCCTGTGTAGATAGTAGCCCCTGAGGCTGCGTGTGTTTTCAAAAAATGATAGTGCGCCGAGGATCATAATCCCAGGTATAATATGTCGCCCTTCCTATGTAGGTGGCGAAGGGTCCGGTGGCTGGCCGGACTGATGAGTTTGCCGAACTAAAGCAGCAACTTGACGTGGCGGATGCCGACATCGCTCTTGTCAATAAGCGACTTGACGAGTCGCAAGGTATGCAATTTCTCCGCGGACACCTGGTAAGGGAGCTTGATGACCATGCCTTACAACATGTATGCTTGATGCAGATGGTGCCGCTGCCATGGAGAACCTTCGATGGAGATCGCCCGAGCTAAGGAGCAGGCCAGAAAGAGTGACGCGGCTGCCTTAAAGGCGGCCGAAGAGCTAAAAGCTGAACAGGCTGCTCACTGCCGAAGCAAGAAGGAAATGGCCGAGATGGCCGTGAAGTTGAAGAATGCTGCCGACCGCTGCCAGCTTCTTGAAAAAGAAGATCGAGCGGTAAAAGAGGACCTGAAGAAGGCCACTACCGAGGCCTAGGATGCTCGCTCTGCGATGAGAGCTATGAAGGAGGAGCTGCGTCAGGCCAGAGATATCGTGGCTGGAAAGCCCTTTCTGTTGCGGAGGAAATTCATGGATCCTAAATATGCTCAGTTGGACTGGCTGTGGAGTGCGGAGGATGTTTATCTGGACTTGGCGGCAAGTGCCGTGGACCCGGCCAGACACTTCTGAGATCAAGAGGATCACGAAATGGAAAAGGTTTTTTTGTCGCAGTTCTATAATCTAGAGCGCCCACTTCCATTAACCGATCGCTTGGCCGAATGGTCGGAGCTGAATAGGTTATCTGGACTTACCATGAAGGATGTTGTGAGTCTTTTGTGGCCGAAGAGGCCCGAGCCGAAGAGTTATTTTGGCTTGGTGCAACAGTTTCTTGGTGCGGTGCCGCATATCAATGCGATGAGAAGGTCGGCATGCATAGAGGGTGCGCGGATGGCTCTTGCCCGTGTCAAGACATACTGGGGGGAGATGAAGGCCATCGATGTTGCATCCCAAGATTCGGACGGAAGCCGAGTACCTGTCGAGCACTATTTTCAGGAAGTTCTGCAGGGTGCTCGTTTAATAGAGATGCAGTGCTCGAAGGATATTATGTTCGAATAACATGTATTATTGTGAAACAATGTTTTGATGAAATATAAAAGCTTTTTATACTTGTGCCTTCAAGAATTGAAATACCTCATGTGCAGCCGTTAATGTATATGTGTATATAACCTGAAAGATGGCAGTCTTCGGCTTCAGCCCCCACGCATATAATGCGCAGGTGTTTGCAAAAGGCGTGTTTTCTCACTTGATCCTACGTCTCGGTCCTATAAAGGAGGTGGTAGCGCAGCTGTCGGTGTCAAAACCGGTGGATCTCGGGTAGGGGGTCCTGAACTATGCGTCTAGGCGGATGGTAACAGGAGACAAGGGAAACGATGTTTTTACCTAGGTTCAGGCCCTCTCGATGGAGGTAAAACCCTACTCTTGCTTGATTGATATTGATGATATGGGTAGTACAAGAGTGGATCTACCACGAGATCAAGGAGGCTAAACCCTAGAAGCTAGCCTATGGTATGATTGTTGTAATGGTTGTTCGTCCTACGGACTAAAACCCTCCGGTTTATATAGACACCGGAGAGGGCTAGGGTTACACAGTGTCGGTTACAATGGTAGGAGATCTACATATCCGTATTGCCAAGCTTGCCTTCCACGCCAAGGAAAGTCCCATCCGGACACGGGACGAAGTCTTCAATCTTGTATCTTCATAGTCTTGGAGTCCGGCCGATGATGATAGTCCGGCTATCCGGACACCCCCTAGTCCAGGACTCCCTCAGTAGCCCCTGAACCAGGCTTCAATGACGATGAGTCCGGCGGGCAAATTGTTCGGCATTGCAAGGCGGGTTCCTCCTCCGAATTAATTCATAGAAGATTGTGAACACCAGGATAGTGTCCGTCTCTGCAAAATAAATTCCACATACCACCGTAGAGAGAATAATATGTACACAAGTTCAATCTGCTGACATATTTTGGGGCATGACGTCACACCACTACCAAGCCTTTACTTGAATCATTTTTATTATACCACCTCAGCGCGTTTAGCGAAGCGGTTTCCTTGACACATCTTGTCGAAGCAGAGATCATGTTCCCCTTATTCCGGGATTCCCATCAATACGGACGTGGGTAACCCAACCGTGCCCGTTGTCACGCCTCCTCTATCGAAGGCGAGTCCCAAACGGTTACGGGGACGGCTCTTGGTATTCTCCCTCTTTATAATGGGACCAAGGCTCGTTTCTTTTCCTCAATCCTCAATCGAATCTGCCCCTCGCCCCGAGTTCCAACACCTAGAGCCTCAGATTCGAGCGCCTCGGACCTTCAACGATGTCCGGATCCGACCTACAGGGCCGGTGGATGCCCTCCTCCATTACGGAAGAGGACGTGCAAAAGCTGAGAGAAGCCAAGTACTTGACCTACGAGATTTCGAGTAGGCTTCCTGCCAAAGGGAAAGTCATTCCCACTCCCGAGCCCGGCGAAAGCGTCGTGTTTGTGTCCCACCTCCGTCGGGGTTTAGGCTTCCCGATGGATCCTTTTGTGAGAGGGCTCATGTTTTACTATGGGTTGGAATTCCACGACTTGGATCCTCCACATCTCGTCATTGATTGTCATCTGCGAGGCCTTCCTCCGCACTACCCCCACTTCGGTTTGTGGCTCAAAACCTTTAACGCGGAGCCAAAGATGATCGAGGGGCGCCAAGCAGAGTGCGGCGGGGCGGTTGTAAGCAGAAGGGCCGATGCTCCATGGCCCGAGGGATCTTTCCAAGAGGAGCTCGGCTTGTGGTAGCAGGAGTGGTTTTATATTACTGCTCCCAGGGGCAGCAGGCAGAAGCCGCCGCCCATCTTCCGCTCGGGACCTCCACGACGGCTGATGTCATGGGTCAACCAAGGGCTCAACTGGGGGCCGTCAAAGGACGTGCCCCTATTGCAGGGCCGGATTCGAGACGTCCAAGAGAGGGAGATCGATCTGGTGGTGGTGATGCAGGTCATGCTGATTAGGCGTCTTCTACCCTACAAACGTCATCCTCTCCGGCTATGGGAATTCAATCCGGAGGGACCGCGAATTCTCCAACACTTCATGGGTGCGACACCCGTGGAGATGTACAAATTGTTCTTCAGATCACAAGAGGTGTGTCCGGAATTGACCGAGGATGCCGGCCTAAGCTGCAATCGCCCGGATGCACAAGTAAGTAGCTCTGTGTCCGGACATACCATTCATTTGCATTTCTAGGATTTACCTTTTAACCAATTGTCCTCTGAACAGGAGTGGATAGCACAAGCGAAACTGATACGGTGTCCGGCCCCCCTCCCGGAGACCGCGCCGGATCCCGTGCTGGTCAGGATGCTGGAGGTTGCGCCTTCAGAGGAAGGCGAAGGGGAAAACAGAGGAACTACCGCCTCTACCAAGGAGGCTTTTGAGAAAGGGGGAATCGAGAATCCCTCCTTCCAAGGGGAGAAGAGGACCGCTTCTGAAATCCCGGAGGCCAAGGCCTCGAAGCGGGGGAAGAGATCTTCACCAGAGGGTCCCGCGTCCGGGGAGGCCCCGGCTGCACTATCTCCCCCAAGGAATCAGCCCTCCAGCGAGCCGTAAGTAGAAAAGGGGGAGTTCTGTAATAAGGGACATCCCTATTTGATCTTCTGAGGATAACCTAAGTTTTTACCTTGTAGTTCGGATCTCCGTCCTTCTCAGATGAGCTCGTCTTCGGGGGACCTTCGTCCGGAGATGATGGAGAGCGAGACGCCTCCATCTGCTGCACCGTCAGGTGGGGCGGACGACCCTGAGGTGTCATCATGGAGGGTATCCCCAAGTCCGGCAGGGCCGAAGAGTTCGGCACCAACTAGTGTACGGCCGGTGGAGCTGAAGGATCTGCTTGAGAGGGCGTCTATCTCAGAAGATCACCGTACATTGATGAGTATGGTGATTGGAAGAATTTCATCCGCCAAAGGCGGGCTGCATGATGCTGTCAGAAGTTTGCTGGCGGGGTTTGAGGTATGTAAAAATTACATACCTTTTGACAGTTTTGCACATAAAGCGCGCCCTGTATAGATAGTAGCCCCTGAGACTCGGTATGTTGTCGAAAGCGACAGTGTGCCGAGGATCATAATCTCAGGTGTTAATTCTCGCCTTTCCTACACAGGTGGCGGATAGTCCGGTGGCCAGCCGGACTGATGGAGTTGGTGAGCTAAGGCGGCAACTTGACGTTGTGGATGCGGACATCGCGCTGGTCAATAAGCGACTTGACGAGTCGCAAGGTAGGTTGTTTCTCCATGGTCACCTAGTAAGGGAGCCGAATCTCACTCCTTACAACATGTGTGTTTGATGCAGATGGTGCCGCTGCTGTGGAGGACCTTCGAGCAGAGCTTGCTCGAGCCAAGGAACAGGCCAGGAGGAGTGATGTGGCTGCCTCGAGGGCGGCCGAAGAGCTAGAAGCCGAAAGGGCTACTCACTGCCGAAGCAGGGAGCAGATGGCCGAAATGGCCGTGAAGCTGAAAGATGTTACCGACCGCTATGAGGTTCTTGAAAAAGAACGCCGAGAGGAGCAAGAAAGCCTGAAGAAGGCCACCGCCGAAGCCAAGGATGCCCGTTCTGCAATGAGGGCTATAAAGGAGGAGCTGCGTCAGGCCGGAGATATTGCGGCTGGCAAGCCTTTTCTGCTGCGCAGGAGGTTCACAGATCCGAAGTATGCTCAGCTTGGCCAGCTGTGGGGTCCGGAGGACCCTTATATGGATTTAGCATCGAGTGCGGCAGATGCTGTTGTGCACTTCCAAAGTCAAAAGGATCACGAGACGGAAGAGCTTTTTTGGTCTCAATTCCACAGTCCGGAGCGTTCACTTCCACTGACCGATCGGCAGGCTGAGTGGGCTGAGCTGAATAGGTTGTCCGGACTTGCCATGACGAATATCGTGGCTCATGTCTGGTCAGAAACTAAGCCGAAGAGTTATTTTGGCTTATTGCAGCAATTCCTTGGGGCGGTGCCGCATATCAAGGCAATGAAGCGGTCGGCCTGCATAGAGGGTGCACGGATGGCCCTCGCCCATGTGAAGACATACTGGACGGAGATGGATGCCACCGATGTTGCAACCCGGGGTTCGGACGAAAGACGGTTACCCGCCGAGCACTATTTTGGGGAAGTTCTGCGAGGTGCTCGTGCAGTAGAGTCATAGTGCTTGAAGAATGTCATGTTCAAATGATCTTTATGATTTGTAAAACGATATTTATAATATAAGTGCTTTTTATACTTGTGCGTTCAAGTATTGAGATATCTCATGTGCGGCCGTTAATGTATACTTGTGTATAACCTGAAAGATGGCAGTCTTCGGCTTCAGCCCCCACGCACATGGTGCGGGGGTGTTTGCAAAAATAGCGCATTTTTACACTTAATCCAACGTCTTGGTCCTGTGAAGGAGGTGGTAGCGTAGCAAACGAGGTAACCGGACTATAATGCTTTATCACTTTCACTTAGCCATAGGAGTTCGAGGGTGGGGCTACGATATAGCCCCTAGGGGCACCGCGCTCTCCGAATTCGGGGCGCGTTTGTGCCTCATCGGGAAACGGTCCTTCGTCAAAGCGGAGGAATTCTAAACATGCCGGTTGTCGATCAAGTGGTTGACCAGTCTCTCGCTGTATCATGACAGTCAGTTTTCGGCTTTCTCTACTAAGGTCCTCGCCCAGCCGAACCGGGGCACAATCGCAGTAGTTCTCCTGGTGCCGCGTTAGCCGATGATACGGAACGTAAGGCAGCAAAACACAGGAGCCGGGCAAACCCAACATTTGACCAAAACATGATTCGGAGCTGATGCATATAAGGCCTAACTCGAGACGCTGAACACTCCCTAAGGTATTCGGTCTTTATGATAACGGGCAGATCAATGCCCTAAACCCCTAGTGTCCAGGTACAGGCGAAAATTTCTGACGCGGCCGATGACAAAACGCCAGTCTCCTTGTCGGTTATGGTGAAAAACCGGTGGATGTGAATCAACAAGAGACAGTGAGAAAGGCTTACACAGGGTCTTAATCTGAAAAGAATCCTTGCCACGGGTCCCTGCTGCACGTCTGCGCCTGTGTCTCCGTTGTGCCGTATCCTGGACGGGTGTACACGCTGTTCATTTGTAAAAAAGAGAGGAACTTAGCTTGAAAAGAAATCATGCAAAAAATTTATTGAATACAAAGAATGAATGAATGAATAAAGTTGAGCTTTTATTGGCTCTTTATTGTTTGTACGCGCAGCCCCTTGTGAAGGGGTATGCGGCTAGGGAGCCCCTATTTTATTTGTACCGGACTCGCCTAGCCGTGTCCGGGGTCTTCAACGACCTTTTAATGAGATGATGCCGCGTGGACCGGGCATTTTAAGTGTAAGAGACGCTTAGTGCGGTATTGCGTTAAAGCGGGGGAAAGCTTCATGTCCCAATAGTGCTTGATGGCTACTTCTGAATGGGGCGACATGGAAGATTAGCTTTTCGCGACGGAAGTTGTCGGGTGATCCGAACACAACTTCGAGTAGTAAGGAGCTCGTGCACTTGGGGTAAGGGCCTGGCGTAACTCCTTTGAAGGAAGTGCAGCTATGGCGAATTTTAGTAGGGTCTATCCCCAACTTGCGGATTGTGTCCGGATATAGCAGGTTTAAATCGCTGCCGCCATCCATTAGGACTTGTGTAAATTGTAGTCCGTCGATTATAGGATCCAATATCAGAGCAGTCCATCCTGCGTTTCGAATACTTCTGGAATAGTCCAGGTGGTCGAAAGTAATTGGTTTTGACATCCAATCTCTGGGTTCCGCTGGGGTGGACCGTGCGATACGTACTTTAGCGGGTGCCGCACTATTGTTCCGTATTATCACATGAAGTGAGTTTACTATTTTGACTTCTTGTGGGAAAGTCTTTTGTTTTCCGGCGCTCTGCTGGTGGGGTTCGTCGTCATCTTCGCTTGGCGCGTCGAGCCCCTTGTTTCGGCGTTGAGTCGGCCGGACTGTTTGAAGACCCAACAATCTTGGTGGGTGTGGTTTGCAGGCTTCCCGGGGGTACTCTGGATTTGACATATCTGATCCAAAATTTTGTTTAAGTTGGATAGCTCGTCACTGTTGTCCTTAAGAGGCAGTGTTTTGTTGTTCGGCTGCGAGCTTTTGAATCCGGTGTTGACCGCCGTGTTCTTTGGGCTTTTTTCTTTATTTCGGCGCTGGTCCTTTCTGCGCCGTGATTTTCCGTTTCCATCTCTGATCTCGGATGTACTCGGGTCGCTGGTGCTGCATCTTGCTAGCCAGCTGTCTTCCCCCGCGCAAAAGCGGGTCATGAGGCTTGTTAGCGCGGCCATTGTTCTTGGCTTTTCCTGGCCGAGGTGTCTGGTGAGCCATTCGTCTCGGACGTTATGTTTAAAAGCTGCTAGGGCTTCAACGTCTGGACAGTCGACTATTTGGTTCTTTTTAGTGAGGAACCTGTTCTAGAATTTGCGCGCTGATTCTCCGGGCTGTTGGGTTATGTGACTTAAATCGTCTGCATCCGGAGGGCGGACATAAGTCCCCTGAAAATTTGCTCTAAACGCGTCCTCGAGCTCTTCCCAACTTCCAATGGTATTTTCTGGGAGGCTTTTGAGCCAATGCCGAGCTGGCCCTTTGAGCTTGAGGGGTAGATATTTTATGGCGTGGAGATCATCTCCTCTAGCCATATGTATGTGTAGGATGTAATCCTCAATCCAGACTCCGGGGTCTGTTGTTCCGTCGTATGCCTCTATGTTTACGGGCTTGAACCCCACTGGAAATTCATGATCCAGCACGTCATTGGTGAAACATAGTGGGTGTGCGGCGCCCCTGTATTTGGGTGTGTCGTTGTCTTCGAACACTCGGCGTGTTGTGTTGCTTCCTGGGGCCCTCTTCTTTGGCCCATAAATGGACCTGACCGAGCCATTTGTGCGAGGGTCATGTGCCGGCTTGTATGCGGCGCCGCTTGTTGCTCTTGGCCCGTCATCTGGTCGTCTATCCGGCCAGGCGGCCTCTTTGCTTTTTGACTGTGGGGGCTCTACGGCCTCCTCATCGAATTCGGGCAGCAGCTTGCGCTTCGGGTAGCTCTTTGTTTGGTGGCTGTTGCCATATTTGTCCGCGGTCTTGAGTACTTTGCTCCACCTCATTCTGAGTATCTCTTCCGCTGTTTTGAGCTTCCGTTTCTGCTTCTTCAAACTTCTTGTAGTGGCGACGAGCCTTTTGTGAAGGTTTTTATGCTCCAGTGGTGTGTCCGTCGTGAGATCGTCTGGACTATTGTTTTCGCCGGGGATGGGTTGATTATCTGATTCATCCTGTTCGGATGGTTGCTTGGTTTCATGTTCGTCGCGCACTGGTTTGTCCTGCTCTATGGCTGGGTCATTATGAGTGCTGTTGTTATCGAGGTGGGACTTGGGGCGGCGCTTACGTCACCGTTTTGGTTGTTTTTCAGAGGGATTATCCTTCGCCGTGTCCCGTTGTTCCTCATTATCGCTCCCTTTTGGGGTGTCCACCATATATATATCATGAGTTGAGGTGGTCTTCCAGTGCCCCGTAGGCGCTGGTTCTTGGTCGTCTCCGGCATCGTCGACCATACCATCAATGTCTTCGGAGTCGTAGTCTAGCATGTCGGTTAGATCGTCGACAGTGGCTACAAAGTGGGTGGTGGGTGGGTTTTGAATTTCTTCGTCATCCGCATCCCAACCGTCCTGACTGCAATAAGGCTAGGGCTCTCCTGATAACGAGAGGTGCTTTAGAGAATTCAGGATGTCGCCAAAGGGTGAGTGCTGAAAGATGTCCGCGGCGGTGAACTCCATGATCAGCGCCCAATCGGATTCGATTGGTAGGGGCGCAGGAGGTTCGGAGTCCGGCGAGGAGTCCGGCACCTCAGAGTCACGAGCTTTACAAGGGACAAGGTCAGTATTCGGCTCAATCGCCATAGGGATAGCAGCTCCCGAGGCGGTGTCCAGCCACCTGTCCTCGATCTGCGCGGTCGGCTCTGAACTAGAGGTCGGAGCGGACTCATGTGCGGCCTCCAAGGCATTGTCCGGCGGCAGAGCTAAATCATGCCCATCGTGACAGTGCGGCGCGCTTGGCTGTGGCTCGAATCCATCGAAGATCAAGTATCCGCGGATGTCGGCCATGAAGTTTAGGCTTCCAAATCTGACCTGACGGCCAGGGGTGTAGCTTTCAATCTGCTCCAGATGGCCAAGCGAATTGGCCCATAGTGCAAAGCCGCCGAACATGAAGATCTGTCCGGGGAGAAAAGTCTCAACCTGGACTGCGTGGTTGTTGATGATTGAAGGAGCCATCAAGCCTATCGGTGACGACATAGAGGAACTCTCAATGAAAGCACCAATGTCGGTGTCAAAACCAGCGGATCTCGGGTAGGGGGTCCCGAACTGTGCGTCTAGGCGCATGGTAACAGGAGACAAGGGACACAATATTTTTACCCAGGTTCGGGCCCTCTCGATGGAGGTAAAACCCTACTCCTGCTTGATTTATATTGATGATATGGGTAGTACAAGAGTGGATCTACCACGAGATCAAGGAGGCTAAACCCTAGAAGGTAGCCTATGGTATGATTGTTGTTCGTCCTACGGACTAAAACCCTCCGGTTTATATAGGCACCGAAGAGGGTTAGGGTTACACAGAGTCGGTTACAATGGTAGGAGATCTACATATCCGTATCGCCAAGCTTGCCTTCCACGCCAAGGAAAGTCCCATCCGGACATGGGACGAAGTCTTGAATATTGTATCCTCATAGTCCAGGAGTCTGGCCAAAGGCTATAGTCCGGCCATCCGGACACCCCCTAATCCAGGACTCCCTCACCTGTCACCTTCCCCCTCTCTCTGGCACCATCCGTCGCCGGGCGCCAGAGACAACTGTCCTCCGGTGGAGCCCGAGCCCTCCTCGCGGCCCCGCCTATAAAAACCCCCCTCCGCAGCCTCCTGGAGCATTGCAGCTCACCACCACTCCCTCTTATAGCCACTAGAAGCCGCAGCCCGGCCGGGCAAGCCGCGGGCTGCCGTCCCCGAGCCAAGCTCACCGGCGATCCCCTCTGGATCGTCCCCGCAGCTCCGTCCACTCCCAAGCCAAGGCGACTGATACGTCCATTTTGCATCATGCTTTTATATCAATATTTATTGCATTATGGGCTGTCATTTCACGTTATGTCACAATACTTATGGCTATTCTCGCTTATTTTACAAGGTTTACATGAAGAGGGAGAATGCAGGCAGCTGGAATTCTGGGCTGGAAAAGGATCAAATAGTGAAGGACTATTCTGCACAACTCCAAAAGTTCTGAAACTCCACGGAATGTCTTAAAATAAATAAAGAAAAATCGTCGCCAAAGATGAAGGCCTGGGGGCCCACACCCTGCTCACTAGGGTGGGGGCGTGCCCTCCCCCCTGGGCGCGCCCCCTACCTCGTGGGCCCCCTGGTGGCTCTCCGATGCCCATCTTCTACTATATGAAGTCTTTCGATGAGAAAAAATAGAAGGAAACCTTTCGGGATGAGACTCCGCCGCCACGAGGCGGAACCTTGGCAGAACCAATCTAGGGCTCCGACAGTGCTGTTCTGCCGGGGACAATTCCCTCCGGGAGGGGGAAATCATAACCATAGTCATCACCAACGCTCTTCTCATCGGGAGAGGGCAATCTCCATCAACACCTTCACCAGCACCATCTCATCTCCAAACCCTAGTTCATATCTTGTATCCAATTCTTGTCTCCAAGTCCGGGATTGGTGCTAGTAGGTTGCTAGTAGTGTTGATTACTCCTTGTAGTTGATGCTAGTTGGTTTATTTGCTGGAAGATCATATGTTCAGATCCTTTATGCACATTATTACCCCTTTGATTATGAACATGAATATGTTTTGTGAGTAATTACGTTTGTTCCCGAGGACAAGGGAGAAGTCTTGCTATTAGTAGTCATGTGAATTTGGTATTCATTCGATATTTTGATAAGATGTATGTTGTCTAGCCTCTAGTGGTGTTATGTGAACGTCGACTACATAACACTTCACCATTATTTGGGCCTAGAGGAAGGCATTGGGAAGTAATAAGTAGATGATGGGTTGCTACAGTGACAGAAGCTTAAACCCTAGTTTATGCGTTGCTTCGTAAGGGGCTGATTTGGATCCATATGTTTCATGCTATGGTTAGGTTTACCTTAATACTTTTGTTTTAGTTGCGGATGCTTGAAATAGTGGTTAATCATAAGTGGGATGCTTGTTCAAGTAAGAGCAGCACGCAAGCACCGGTCCACCCACATATCAAATTATCAAAGTACCGAACGCGAATCATATGAGCATGATGAAAACTAGCTTGACGATATTCCCATGTGTCCTCGGGAGCGCTTTTCCTATTATTAGAGTTTGTCCAGGCTTGTCCTTTGCTACAAAAAGGATTGGGCCATATTTCTGCACTTTATTTACTTTTGTTACTTGTTGCTCATTACCATTTATCCTATCACAAAACTATCTGTTACCACTTGTTTCAGTACTTGCAGAGAATACCTTGCTGAAAACCGCTTATCATTTACTTCTGCTCCTCGTTGGGTTCGACACTCTTACTTATCGAAAGAACTACGATAGATCCCCTATACTTGTGGGTCATCAGGACTCTTTTCTGGCGCCGTTGCCGGGGAGTGAAGCGCCTTTGGTAGGTGGAATTTGGTAAGGAAAAATTTATTTAGTGTGCTGAAATTTTCTGTCACTTGTTACTATATATGGAAAGTAATTGTCTGAGGGGCTTGTTCGGGGTATCTTCACCCCATCCAGTAGAGCAAAGAGTTTCTACTCAACCTACTGAACCTACTGAACCTATTGAAAATGAAACTCCTTTTCAGATTCCTTCGGGTATGATGGAAAAACTGATAGCTAACACTTTTACAGGAGATGGAACAAAGCATCCTGATGAACATCTACGCTATGTGGATGATGTTTGTGGACTATTTAAGCTTGCAGGTATACCCAATGATGTTGTTAAGAAGAAGGCCTTCCCTTTATCTTTGAAGGGAGACGCATTGACATGGTATAGGCTATGTGATGATATGAGATCATGGAACCATAAAAGATTGAAATTGGAATTTCATCAAAAGTATTACCCTATGCATCTTGTTCATCGTGATCGCAATTATATATATAATTTTTGGCCTCGCGAAGGAGAAAGCATCGCTCAAGCTTGGGGGAGGCTTAAATCAATGTTATATTCATGCCCCAATCATGTGCTCGCAAGAGAAGTGATTATGCAAAAAAAAATTATGCTCGGCTTTCTGATAACAATCGCACCATGCTCAATACTTCTTGTGTTGGCTCTTTTATGATGAAGCCTATAGAATTTAGATGGAATTTATTGGATAGAATTAAACGCAACTCTGAAGATTGGGACCTCGACGAAGGTAAGGAGTCAGGTATGACACCTAAGTTTGATTGTGTTAAATCTTTTATGGATACCGATATTTTCCGTAAGTTTAGCACTAAATATGGACTTGACTCTGAGATAGTAGCTTCTTTCTGTGAATCTTTTCCTACTTATGTTGATCTCCCAAAGGAGAAGTGGTTTAAATAGCATCCTCCCATAGAAGTAAAAGTAGCTGCACCTATTAAAGTTGAAGAAAAGATTGTCACTTATGATGATCCTATTGTTCCCACTTCTTATGTTGAGAAACCACCTTTCCCTGTTAGAATGAAGGATCATGCTAAAGCTTCAACTGTTGTTCATAAAAGCAATATTAGAACTTATACACCTCCTGAGCAAGTCAAAGTTGAACCCAATATTGCTATTGTTAAAGATCTCTTGTCTGATAATATTGATGGGCATGTTATTCAATTCTCTGGTGAAAATGCTAGAATTGCTAAACCCTGTGATATAGATAAACATAGACATGTGGTAGGCGTGCCTGTTATTTCTGTTAAAATAGGAGATCATTGTTATCATGGCTTATGTGATATGGGTGCTAGTGCTAGTGTTATACCCATTCACTTATACAAAGAAAATATGCATGATATTGCACCTGCTGAGTTAGAAGAAATTGATGTCACAATTAAACTTGCCAATAGAGATACTATATCTCCAATAGGAATTGTTAGAGATGTTGAAGTCTTGTGTGGAAAAACCAAATATCCCTCTGATTTTCTTGTACTTGGTTCTCCACAAGATAGCTTTTGTCCCATTATATTTGGTAGACCCTTCTTGAATACTGTTAATGCTAAGATAGACTGCGAAAAGAATGTTGTTACTATTGGCTTGGATGATATGGTTCATGAGTTTAATTTCTCTAAATTTAGTAAACAACATCGTGAGGAAGAATTGCCTAGTAAGGATGAAATTATTGGTCTTGCTTCTATTGCCGTACCTCCTACTGATCCTTTAGAACACTATTCTAGACCATGAAAATGATATGTTCATGAATGAAAGAAGGGAAATAGATGAAGTATTCTTTAAACAGGAACCTATTCTGCAACACAATTTGCCTGTTGAAATCCTAGGGGATCCCCCTCCACCCAAGGGTGATCCCGTGTTTGAGCTTAAACCGTTGCCTGATAATCTTAAATATGCTTATCTTGATGAAAAGAAAATATATCCTGTCATTATTAGTGCTAACCTTTCAGAGCATGAAGAAGAAAGATTATTGAAAACTCTGAAAAAGCACCGTGCCACTATTGGATATACTCTGGATGATCTTAAGGGCATCAGTCCCACTCTATGTCAACATAAAATAAATTTGGAAGCTGATGCCAAACCAGTTTGTGATCCTCAACGAAGTTTGAATCCTAAAATGAAAGAAGTGGTAAGAAAGGAAATACTCAAGCTTCTGGAGGCAGGTATAATTTATCCCGTTGCTGATAGTTAGTGGGTAAGTCCTGTCCATTGTGTCCCTAAGAAGGGAGGTATTACTGTTGTACCTAATGATAAAGATGAATTGATTCCGCAAAGAATTATCACAGGTTATAGGATGGTAATTGATTTCTGCAAATTAAATAAGGCTACTAAGAAAGATCATTACCCCTTACCTTTTATTGATCAAATGCTAGAAATATTATGCAAACATACACATTATTGCTTTCTATATGGTTATTCTGGTTTTTCTCAAATACCTGTGTCGGCTAAAGATCAATCAAAGACTACTTTTACATGCCCTTTTGGTACTTCTGCTTATAGACGTATGCCTTTCGGTTTATGTAATGCACCTGCTACCTTTCAAAGATGCATTATGGCTATATTCTCTGACTTTTGCAAAAAGATTTGTGAGGTTTTCATGGACGACTTTTCCGTCTATGGTTTCTCTTTTGATGGTTGCTTGAGCAATCTTGCTCGAGTTTTGCAGAGATGCAAAGAAACTAATCTTGTCTTGAATTGGGAAAAGTGCCACTTTATGTTTAATGAAGGTATTGTCTTGGGGCACAAAGTTTCTGAAAGAGGTATTGAAGTTGATAAAGCCAAGGTTGATGCTATTGAAAAGATGCCATGTCCCAAGAACATCAAAGGTATAAGAATTTTCCTTGGTCACGCCAGATTTTATAGGAGGTTCATTCAGGACTTCTCAAAAATCTCTCGGCCTCTGACTAGTTTATTACAAAAAGACGTACCATTTGTATTTGACGATGATTGTGTAGAAGCATTAGTCTCTGCACCTGTTGTTCAGCCACCTGATTGGAATTTACCCTTTGAAATTATGTGTGATGCTAGTGATTATGATGTAGGTGCTGTTCTAGGGCAAAGAGTTGATAAGAAATTAAATGTTATCCATTATGCTAGTAAGACTCTAGACAATGCTCAAAGAAATTATGCCACTACCGGGAAGGAACTTTTAGCAGTTGTATTTGCTTGTGATAAATTCAGGCCCTATATTGTTGATTCTAAAGTAACTATTCACACAAATCATGCTGCTATTAAATATCTTATGGAAAAGAAAGATGCAAAACCTAGACTTATTAGATGGGTTCTCCTGCTGCAAGAATTTGATTTGCATATTGTTGATAGAAAAGGAGCTGAGAACCCCGTTGTAGACAACTTATCTAGGTTAGAGAATGTTCTTGATGACCCACTACCTATTGATGATAGCTTTCGTGATGAACAATTAAATGTCATAAGTACTTCTCATAGCACTCCATGGTATGCTGATTATGCTAATTATATTGTTGCTAAATTTATACCGCCTAGCTTCACATACCAACAAAAGAAAAAGTTTTTCTATGACTTGCGACATTACTTTTGGGATGACCAACATCTTTATAAAAAAGGAGTAGATGGTGTTATTAGACGTTGTGTACCTGAGCATGAACAGGAACAGATCCTACGCAAGTGTCACTCCGAAGCTTATGGAGGACACCACGCTGGAGATAGAACTGCACATAAGGTATTGCAATCCGGTTTTTATTGGCCTACTCTCTTCAAGGAAGCACGTAAGTTTGCTTTGTCTTGCGATGAATGTCAAAGAATTGGTAATATTAGTAGACGTCAAGAAATGCCTATGAATTATTCACTTGTTATTGAACCATTGATGTTTGGGGCTTTGATTATATGGGACCTTTTCCTACCTCTAATGGATACACACATATTTTAGTTGCTGTTGATTACGTTACTAAGTGGGTAGAAGTTATTCCTACTAGTAGTGCTGATCATAACACTTCTATTAAAATGCTTAAGGAAGTTATTTTTCCGAGGTTTGGAGTCCCTAGATACTTAATGACTGATGGTGGTTCACACTTTATTCATGGTGCTTTCCGTAAGATGCTTGCTAAATACGACATTAATCATAGAATTGCATCTCCATTCACCCGCAGTCTAGTGGTCAGGTAGAATTGAGCAATAGAGAGCTCAAATTAATCTTGCAAAAGACTGTCAATAGGTCTAGAAAGAATTGGTCCAAGAAACTGAATGATGCGTTATGGGCCTATAGAACTGCATACAAGAATCCTATGGGTATGTCTCCGTATAAAATGGTTTATGGAAAAGCTTGTCACTTACCTCTCGAACTAGAACATAAGGCATATTGGGCTATTAAAGAGCTCAACTATGATTTCAAACTTGCCGGTGAGAAGAGGTTATTCGATATTAGCTCACTTGATGAATGGAGAACCCAAGCTTATGAAAATGCCAAGTTGTTTAAAGAAAAGGTTAAAAGATGGCATGACAAAAGGATACAAAAGCGTGAGTTTAATGTAGGTGATTATGTATTGCTATACAACTCTCGTTTAAGATTTTTTGCAGGAGAACTTCTCTCTAAATGGGAAGGTCCTTACGTTATCGAGGAGGTCTATCGTTCCGGTGCCATAAAAATCAACAACTTTGAAGGCACAAATCCGAAGGTGGTAAACGGTCACAGGATCAAACACTATATCTCAGGTAATCCTATAAATGTTGAAACTAGTATTATTGAAACCGTAACCCCGGAGGAATACATAAGGGACACTTTCCAGAACGTTCCAGACTCCGAAAAGGAATAGGTATGCGGTACGGTAAGTAAACCGACTCCAAAACAATTTTTAAGGCAATATTTCTCCGTTTTGGAATATTTAGAAAAACAGAAAAATAAGTAGCGGTCCGGGGAGGACACGAGGCCTCCACGAGGGTGGAGGGTGCTCCCTACCCCCCTGGGCACGCCCCCTACCTCGTGAGCACCTCGTGTGCCCTCCGGACTCTATTTCCTTGCACGATGCGTATTTTGGTCGGTAAAAATTCATTATATATACTCCCGAAGGTTTTGACTCCTGTATCACGCAAATATCCTCTATTTGTTTCAGGCTGTTGCTGCTGCAGATTAGAGCAAGATGTCTTCTCAAGAGTCAGTCAGGGAGAGCCGGGTATCTAACCCGGCACCGGAACCAAGGGTCGACAGCGACGCTGACCACTTTGGGCCAGCAACAAAGGAAGAGATGGAGGCTGACATGATGACGGTAGATGCCATGGAAGATCAAGAGGTCACCTCTCGCCTCCGAGCTGGGTTTACGATGGGGGAACTGCAGAGCTCAGCTATTCCAAACTTGGTTATCCCTTCCAATGTTAAATTTCTTTCCTATGAAAATATGAGGAGGAGTGTCTCTTGTTCTCCCACAGCTATGCAACACCCTTGGGTGCAAGGAGCTTTAGCCGTTACAGGGAAGCTTCACAAGGAAATAATGGACCTCAAGAAGCAAGTCAATAAGCTCGAGGAGGAGAATCGTATTCTGCGGGGAATCATCGCCAAGAATATTACACCAACAACAAAGAAGGAGAAATAATCACATGGGTATAGGCACTCCCCTTGGCAACTGCCAAGATTGGGGGAGGTGCCCTAGTATCGTATCACCATCACAACTCCTATCTTTACCGTTTTTCTTAGTTCGATCCTATTAGTAGTATCTTGATTTAGTAGAATAAAAGTCATGGCATGATCTAGTTTTGAGTTTTGCTTTATGATCCTTCTTTGTAATCGAGTCCGTGAGCTATATAATAAAGATTAGTGTTGAGTCAAGGGCTTGAGTATTTTTCCATGATTTTGGGTGATTAGAAGAAAAAGAATAAAAAGAATCAAAGAGTTCATATTGATCTTAGTGAAAGTAATGACTTCACATAGAAAGAGTATGATGATTAAAAGTTGTTGGGAGTTGGCAAATATAGCTTTGGTCATTGTTGCAATTAATAGGAAGTAATAAGGAAAGAGAGGTTTCACATATAGATATATTATCATTGACATCTCTTATGATTGGGAGCACTCATTAAAATATGACATGCTAAAGAGTTGATGTTGGACAAGGAAGACAACATAATGAGTTATATTTTCTTACATCTGAGATAAAGTATGTTGTCATGGATCCTCTACCGTGTTGAGCTTGCCTTTCCCCCTCATGCTAGCCAAATTCTCAGCACTAAGTAGAAATACTACTTGTGCTTCCAAATACCCTAAAACCAGTTTTGCCATGAGAGTCCACCATATATACCTATGGATTGAGTAAGATCCTTCAAGTAAGTTGTCATCGGTGCAAGCAATAAAAATTGCTCTCTAAATATGCATGACTTATTAGTGCAGAGAAATAAACTTTGTATGAACTTGTTGTGGACGCAATAAAAGCGACAGACTGTATAATAAAGGTTCACATACAAGGGGCAATATAAAGTGACGTTCTTTTGCATTAAGATTTTGTGCATCAACCCTAAACGCGCATGACAACCTCTGCTTCCCTCTGCAAAGGGCCTATCTTTTATTATTATCCTCTACCTTATGCAAGAGTCACGGTGATCTTCACCTTTCCCTTTTTATTTTCATCCTTTGGCAAGCTCAGCATGTTGGAGAGAACATGATATATATATCTAATTGGATGTGGGGAGCATGAATTATTATTGTTGACATTACCCTTGAAGTAAAAAGTTGTGGGGCAAAACTATAAGCCCCTATCTTTCTCTGTGTCCGATTAAAACTCTGTAACCACAAGTATTGCGTGAGTGTTAGCAATTATGAAGGACTAAGTGATAGTTGAGTATGTGGACTTTCTTTTAAGCTCTGACATAGACTCTTTCCGATGTTATGATAAATTGCAATTGCTTCAATGACTGAGGTTATAATTTGTTGGTGCTCAATAAGGTTTGTGACTCATACTTTGGCTTTGTGAAAAGATCATCACTTGAACATGAGTAATCTTATGACAAAATCTATTTATGTTGTTGTTATGGAAATAATCATGATGCCTTCATGTCTGTATTTTATTTTTGTCAACGCCTCTACCTCTAAACATGAGGACATATTTATTGTTATCGGCTTTTCGCTTGAGGACAAGCGAGGTCTACGCTTGGGGGAGTTGATACGTCCATTTTGCATCATGCTTTTATATCAATATTTATTGAATTATGGGTTGTTATTTCATGTTATGTCACAATACTTATGGCTATTCTCTCTTCTTTTACAAGGTTTACATGAAGAGGGAGAATGCCGGCAGCTGGAATTCTGGGCTGGAAAAGGAGCAAATATTGAAGGACTATTCCACGCAACTCCAAAAGTCCTGAAACTCCACGGAATGTCTTAAAATAAATAAAGAAAAATCGTCGCCAAAGATGAAGGCCAGGGGGCCCACACCCTGCTCACGAGGGTGGGGGCGCGCCCTCCCCCCTGGGCGCGCCCCCCTACCTCGTGGGCCCCCTGGTGGATCTCCGACGCCCATCTTCTCCTATATGAAGTCTTTTGATGAGAAAAAAATAGAAGGCAACCCTTCGGGACGAGACTCCGCCGCCACGAGATGGAACCTTGGTGGAACCAATCTAGGGCTCCGGCAGAGCTGTTCTGCCGGGGACACTTCCCTCCGGGAGGGGGAAATAATCACCATCATCATCAGCAACGCTCCTCTCATTGGGAGAGGGCAATATCCATCAACATCTTCACCAGCACCATCTCATCTGCAAACCCTAGTTCATCTCTTGTATCCAATTCTTGTCTCCAAGTCCGGGATTGGTGCTAGTAGTGTTGATTACTCCTTGTAGTTGATGCTAGTTGATTTATTTGGTGGAAGATCATATGTTCAGATCCTTTATGCACATTATTACCCCTCTGATTATGAACATGAATATGCTTTGTGAGTAATTACGTTTGTTCCTGAGGACAAGGGAGAAGTCTTGCTATTAGTAGTCATGTGAATTTGGTATTCGTTCGATATTTTTATAAGATGTATGTTGTATAGCCTCTAGTGGTGTTATGTGAACGTTGACTACATAACGTTTCACCATTATTTGGGCCTAGAGGAAGGCATTGGGAAGTAATAAGTAGATGATGGGTTGCTAGAGTGACAGAAGCTTAAACCCTAGTTTATGCGTTGCTTCGTAAGGGGCTGATTTGGATCCATATGTTTCATGCTATGGTTAGGTTTACCTTAGTACTTTTGTTGTAGTTGCAGATGCTTGCAATAGAGGTTAATCATAAGTGGGATGCTTGTTCAAGTAAGAATAGCACCCAAGCACCGGTCCACCCACATATCAAATTATCAAAGTACCGAATGCGAATCATATGAGCGTGATGAAAACTAGCTTGACGATATTCCCATGTGTCCTCGGGAGCGCTTTTCCTATTATAAGAGTTTGTCCAGGCTTGTCCTTTGCTACAAAAAGGATTGGGCCATCTTGCTGCACTTAATTTACTTTTGTTACTTGTTGCTCGTTACCATTTATCCTATCACAAAACTATGTGTTACCACTTGTTTCAGTACTTGGAGAGAATACCTTGCTGAAAACCTCTTATCATTTCCTTCTGCTCCTCGTTGGGTTCGACACTCTTACTTATCGAAAGGACTACGATAGATCCCCTATACTTGTGGGTCATCAGCGACCCCGCCAGGGCCTCTGCCTCTCCTCCGTGAAGCTAACGCACCTAGCTAGAGCCCCTGGAGCCGCCCCTAGGCGTCGTCTTCCTCATCTCCGGCGACCACCGTGTTCTCCCTTCGCTTGCGGGGAAGAATCCGATTAGCCAAGCTACGGGTACGGGCAGGTGCGCAAGAGCCTTCTCCATCGATCCCTCCCTCTCGTTTCCCTCCAAGAATCCTCAATTCTGGCGTAAGCTCCGACGAAGCACTGTGCCTCTCTATTTCTTTCTCCCCTCCCTCCGGCCTGACTAGCGGGGCCCGCGAGTCAGCCACTCACTGTGCGCGCGAAGCGGTATGAGTGGTGGCGCCCTGGGAAAATACGCCTTCGACGTCACCCCCTCTCTGTTTTCTTTTTCAAATTCATTTAAATTCCAGTAGCACTCAAATAGCCATAACTTTTATTCTACAAGTCCAAATGCAGTGATTCTTTTTGCATTATGTTTTGTGTCCAAACATCTAACAGCTCCCAAAAGATGGTATTTTTCCTTGCTGTCTAGATTTTCTAGCAATATTCAGAAGGTTTCTTGATATTTTTCAATTGTGGGTTTTGAATGTTTTCAGAGGAACCAGCTTGTCTTGAGGATCACCAGGAGCTTTGTGAACCTTATCAGTACTAAGGCAAGCCACAGTAACATTTTCATGGTGCCACTTCAATATTTTTGATTTTCATACTTGAACTTATGAATATAGATGCATTTAAATTAGTTATATAATAAATATATTCTATTATATGCTTGTTATGTTGAAATACTTGAACTTCAGTATATTTGAAGTAAATATTGTTGGTAAGATAATGAGAACTTAGTTGCTAGTGATAAATAAATAATATGGTCATAGAGTTGATGAGTAATTTGAATATTATTTTTGCATGAGGTAAAATGATGTTATTGCTAGAAATATTTCTGGTATGAGTAAAGAGAGGTTTTAACCAGAATAGTAGCATGAGTTTATGTTGGCTCCGTGGGAGCGCGGTTGGTGCAGTGTTTGCACGGTTATGTGATGCATATGTTAAGTGATGCATGGTATGGCAGCATGACACCGGTTATTTTCTTTTCACATTAAGTTGAACCTGATTAATAATTCAACTTGAACATGTTGTTGACCGGGTCGTGGTGCCGCTGAAATGAGTCTTTCCCAGTGCAACCACATTTGCCGCTATGGGACGGCCTTAATGCGTTTCATTGTTGTGCCTCTGGTCGGTACCTCAATTTAGGGAAAGTTATGGGTGTGTTGTACCCTGGCCCGGTAGGCAAGCATAACCTTGTGAGCCCGTTGTTAAGTTAATTTTGGTACCAGATCCCAGTGTGGATCGTGGCCATGACGGTGGTCGAGGTGTCTGGATGTAGACATGGGGCCACCCAGGACTAGCCCAGTGGGGTCTGAGTCGGAGGGGTCGGGAGTGTGTCATGACAGTGAAATGGTTTCGTCGGAACGCTGTTGGTCCACCCAATTGGGAGGGTGAGGCCATGGGTTCCGTAGTGTGGGAACAGTGTACTAACCTCTGCAGAGTGTTTTTAATCTATCGATAGCCAATTCCACGGATACAGACATGCTCGAAAGTAAGGTACACCATGGGTCAACACTTAATAAATATGCACACTAAATTGCACTATGGATGACAGTGAGGTGATCGTGTTGAGTTGGACATGGATTGTCGGGTTGTGATCGCCGTTAGGATCACGGGCCATGAGTTGGTCGGGTTGTGATCGCCGTAAGGATCACGGGCCATGAAATGGTCGGGTTGTGATCGCCGTAAGGATCACGTGTATGTGTTGGTAATAATATGTTTGTTGGTCACACCTGGTAAGCAAGTCGGGAGAATGAGTACCTGTTGAGCACTGTCACAGCATGTTGGTTATATAATTGCATTGTTGATTAAATTGGATAAATATCAGAATATTGTCTGTCATCTTGTTTATGCTTACTGTGAGCTTGCAAGTACATTCAATGTACTGACCTGGCGTGTCATGCCAGATTTCAGGAAAGTTCCGTTGGAAAGGAGTGCTGTCCGAGTCTAGACCGTGTCCACGTTGGTGTCCTTGTGCTATGGAGTCCCGCTACGACGTTGTTCCGCTGCCGAGTAGTTGTCATGATCGAGGCCTCTTTATGTTCACTAAATAATGTACATATTGTTCAGCCGCACCGTGTGTGCCACTTAGCTTCGCTAACTGTTGTAATATGAACTATGTTCCGCTAGCATGAATAAAGCGGTTGTTTTCTGTACCATGTTGTTGTGTGTTGCCAGAAGACGAGGTCTCTGGGCTAGCAATGCAAGGTAAACCGGTCGCTTTGAGCCGGGGTGCCACATCGATAGATTTAATACACTCTGCAGAGGTAGCACACTTTACCCACACCACGGAACCCATGGCCTCGCACTCCCATTCGGGTGGACCAATAGCATTCCGACAGAACTCTCCCATTGCCATGACACCCCTTCAGCCACTCTGACCAACTCCCCACTGTGCTAAGTCATGGGTGGCCCCGTGCCTACCAAAGGAAAAAACAGCCACCGTCATGGCAAATAAACGGTCCCAAATGGAGACAAGGTACCATAACAACAACGGGCACACAAGGTTATGTCTGCTTACCGGGCCAGGGTAACGCACGCCCATAACCTTCCCTCGTTGGAAGCACCGACAAGAGGCATGACAACGGGCCGACGAACGGCCTCCCCATACTAAGGCAAATGTGGTTGCACTTGTTAGCCCGATTCAATGGCACCATGACCCGATCAACTATATGTTCAAGTTCAATTAACATCAGGTTTAACTTGAAATAAAATGCTCGAGTCACCATATGCCATGCTCATGCAACCATATGACATGCATCTCATACTACTAGAGACTAACAGATCAACTTATCAAAAAGTTCTACTTGCACAACTCATCACTAAACTTTGCTAAGTCTTTTTCACTGGTTATGTAGACTCATCATTTTTAGTTCTAATTTTCCATAAAAAAACTCATCATGCATAAGTGAAAATAATACCGATGCTCGTCATACCATACTCCTAACAAGAAAACATAGTCATCCTACTCCTACTCCAACTCATTTAGTTCAAGCACTAACTTCTGTAAACTAAGCATCTTGCTCATGCCAAAATAACTAGCATAAGTATTTTTCATACAATAACTATATGCAAGAAGTATCATATATTCAAGTTGGATAATCATGGATATTGCAAATACACCATGAAAATGTTGTTGTGGCTTCACACTCCTCCTGGATGCCTTCAAGACAAGCTTCTCCTTCTAAAAATAATTCAAATGACAAAAAGAAAATATCAAGAACACTTCTGAAAATTACCAGAAATTCTAGGCAGCAGAGAAAAATCTCATGAAAAAACTCATCTTGGGTGTGCTGCTAGGATTTTCTAGTAACAACAGAATGCAAAAAGAATCAACTCATTTGTACTTGCAGAATAAAAGTTACAACTGTTTAAAGTTTATGTTAATTTCTGAAATAGAATTAAAAAGAAAAAGAAAACTGGGGGTGGTGGGTGACGTCGAAGGCGTAAACCCGTGGGGTGCCACCACTTATACTACTTCGGGCATGGCTGAGTGGCTGACAGTGGCCCCCCGCTGTCAGTTCGGAGGGGGGAGGGAATAGAAGCATAGGCGGGCGGCGCGTCGGCGGCGCTTTCTCCGACGAGGAGTGCCCGACGACGAGATCTGAGAGGATAGGACGCTAGAGGAGATTGAGGCACACCTGCCCGTACACGTAGCATGGCCAGGAGTGGCCGGACAGGGTCAGAACAGAGCTCTCCAGCAGCGGCAGCGGGTGGAGCTTGTCAGAGTTGGCGATTTCGGTGAGGCAGGGCCGGTCCTGCAGGTCCAATAGCACCAGCCGCTCCAGTGGTTCAACAGAAACACGCCGAAGGATTCAGTTTAGCTCGAGCGGCTCTAGAGAGGGTGGGGCAGAGGAAGGGGATCACCGTCAACCTCGATGTCGGGGACGGCGGCCAGAGGCCTACCCGGCTGGGTTGCGGCTTCCTACGGCTTCGTGGGGGTGAGGTGAGTGTGTTGGTGAGGAGAAATGAGCTCAGGAGGGCTCTATATATAGGCGAGGCCGAGGCGGGGATCGAGAGCTCGCCTGAGCTCTCTGGAGTGGCGCCTGGTGATGAATGGCAATAGTGGGGGGGGAGACATCGGGGATCATGCGGGAACTGTGGGCAAGCAGCAACGAGCACAGGAGCCCGGTACGCGATGAGCAGAGGGGCACGGGCGCATTGTTGGCCTGGCCGCGCCATGCCCGTGCTCGCTGCGGCGAGCTTCGGCGTCGACAAGCGCGAGGGCAAGGTTAAGGAGGTGAAGACGAAGATAGGGGCGCGGTTTGGCAAGGTGCGGTAGCCGGGGCAACGAGCACGTGCACCACAAAGACGCTGGCGCGTCGCAGAGCGCGTCAGCCGCATGCCAACCCCTCTAGACAAATGCGGTCACCGCGTGAACTCTGCATTAGGCTGAGCTAAGCGCAAACTCCATGTCTGGCGTGTAGTCCTTAGTGGTTTTGGTTGTTCTGTGTGTTTGGTTGGGTCACCGGTGAATTGTGCGAGTGGGTTTCTTCCTGGCAAGTTTCTGGATAGAAACTTATGAGGTTTACTGAGAAATATCTAGTGAGAATTAAGGGATGTGCTTTGGGGTTTAGCATTCTCTTAGGGAGGTAATGATGCTCAGAAAATATTAGCCCTGAAGGATCAAGGAAAAATATACTTGCTGTGTAATGTGGTAATTCTGTCTAGAATAGTGATGATTTTCTGTAGCAAAAATATTCCAAAAAGTTATGCAATATTTTTCTTCAGGGAGGTGCACTAGGGTTCAAATAATATTTGTGAATTTTCTCAGGATTTTAGGAGCAATAAAAATAGGGGTTGCTTTGGAGCATACTTCTCTGAAGTGATTTTCAGGGAAGAAAATGAATATTTTTCTTTTATGAAAAATATTCTGTGGGTTATTTTTGGAGTTTTTCAGAGAAGGAAATATGAGCTAGGGTTGGATGGGTCACTTTGGTGAAATCAAGGGTAGGCCCAAGTGTTCAAGTCCATATGAATTGATTGAAAACTCCAAATCCAAAAGCAAAGGCAAAAGAAAGTCCGGAAAAAGAGAGAAGGAAAATCCAGGCTGTCACAAACCTCCCCCCGATTAGAATGAATCTCGTCCTCGAGATTCGATTGCTTGGGAAAACTATTCTGGGTAGGTTGTCCTTAAAAATTCCTCTCTTTCCCAGGTTGCTTCTTCCTCGGTGTGATGCTCCCACTGGACCTTATAAAACTTGATCACTTTACTACGTGTGACCCTTTCTGCCTCATCCGATATTCTGAACGGTCTCTCCTCATAGGTTAAATCCTTGGCAAGCTCAATTTCTGACATATCAGTCCTCTTCTCGGGTGGTGAAATACACCTTCTCAGCTGTGATACGTGGAACACGTTGTGTACCTCCGACAATTCTGGTGGCAATTCCAACTGATAGGCAACTATGCCAACTCGTGCAATGACTAGGAACAGACCAATATATCTTGGAGCCAATTTGCCTCGGGTATGAAATCGCTTGATTCTGTTCATGGGTGTGACTTGGAGATACACGTGCTCTCCAGGCTCAAAACTAATGTGCCAGTGTTTGGCATCATAATAACTCTTCTGTCATGACTTAGCCAACTGCAGTCTATCTCGGATTTCCTTGACTTGTTTCTCTGCCTCCAATATTATATCAGTTCCAAAGATACGGCTGTCTCCATTTTGAGACCAGTTTAATGGAGTGTGACACTTACGACCGTACAAAGCTTCAAATGGTGACATTTTTAGACTGGTTTGGAAACTGTTGTTGTATGAGAATTTTGCATATGGCAGACAATCTTCCCATTTGGGTCCATGGGCTAAGGCACATGCTCGAAGCATGTTTTCAAGGATTTGATTTACCCGCTCAGTCTGACCGTCTGTCTGTGGATGACAGGCGGTGTTGTATATGAGGGCGGTCCCGAAAGCTTGATGGAGTCAGGACCAGAATGCGGAGGTAAAGAGTGAACCTCGGTCTGATGTGATTGTTTTTGGCACTCCATGCAAACTAACAATCCGGGACACATATAATTTTGCAAGTTGATCAGCGCTAAATGTGGTGCGGATGGGGATAAAATGAGCCACTTTAGTTAGTGTGTCCATGATGACCCATACAACATCATTGCCTCAGTGAGTCTTGGGTAGACCGGTGATAAACTCCATGCAGACATCATCCCACTTCCATTGCGAGATGGGTAGAGGTTGGAGAAGTCTGGCGGGTTTCTGGTGTTCTGCCTTTACTTTCTTGCATATGTCACAACAAGCGACAAAGTATGTGATGTCCTTTTTCATTCCATCCCACCAAAATATCTGTCGAAGGTCTTCGTACATTTTAGTACCTCCGGGGTGTATCGAATATGAGGACTCGTGTGCTTCTGCCAAAATCTTATTTCTCAAGTCTGGTTGCTCGGGTATGCATATCCGTCCTCGAAACCAGAGTGTACCCGTGTCCTCAGAGAAATCCTGAGTCTTGCCTTCTCGCAGACGTTGGAAATGTCCTTGTAGAATCTCATCGTCAGCCTGGGCCATGCGAATCTCATCCTCGAGAATAGGAGTTACTTACAAAATATTTTCAAGGCCGGAGTTTACAATTACCAAGTTAAGCTGGGCAATTTCTTGTTGGAGTTTAGGGGGCAAGGACTCCATCATGGAATTTAAACTGGCAGGCTTGCGACTGAGGGCATCAGCAACTACGTTAGATTTTCCTGAATGGTAATTTATTCCCAGATCATAGTCCTTGACCAACTCAAGCCATCTTCACTGTCGAAGGTTTAAGTCTGGCTGAGTAAATATAAATTTGAGACTCTTGTGGTCGGTAAATATTTGACATGAGGTAATGTCTCCATATCTTTAGAGAGTGCACAACAGCAGCCAGTTCCAAATCATGTGTAGGGTAATTTCCTTCGTGGGGTTGTAGCTGGCGAGACGCGTAGGCTACCACCTTGCCATCTTGCATGAGTACGCACCCAATACCTTTTCTGGATGCGTCACAATACACATCAAAGATGTTATAAATGTCAAGGAGAGTCAGTACTGGTGCTGATGTTAAGCTGGTTTTTAGCTCGTTAAAGCTCTCCTCACAGTCCTCAGTCCATTCAAACTTCTTATCTTTCTTGAGGAGCTCTGTCATTGGCTTGGCAATCGTGGAAAATCCTTCGATGAACCGGTGGTAATATCCGGCTAATCTAAGAAACTCTGAATTTCAGATACCGTCGTGGGTGCTGCCCAATCAAACACATATTTTACCTTGATGGGATCCACTGCAATGCCTTCTGCTGATAGAACATGTCCCAGAAATCTGACTTGTTTGAGCCAAAACTCACACTTGCTGAATTTTATATATAGCTGATGGTCATGGAGTCTTTATAAGACAGCTTGGAGGTGTTCCCTGTGCTCTTTGTCAATTTTAGAGTCTATGAGAATGTCATCGATGAAAACCACCACAAACTTATCCAGGAATTCCATGAACACCTTATTCATCATATGTAGGAAAAGGCTACGGCATTTGTGAGACCAAAAGACATCACCCTATATTCATAGAGACCATAGCGGGTAGTGAACGTGGTCTTCGGAATATCTTCCTTCTTGATCTTGAGCTGATGGTATCCGGTCCTTAAATCAATCTTGGAAAATACTTTTGCCCCAATGAGTCAATCGAACAAATCATCAATCCTTGGTAGCGGGTATTTGTTCTTGATGGTGACATCATTCAACCAACGATAGTCCATGCACATTCTGAGACTGCTGTCTTTCTTGTCCAGAAATATTGCAGGTGATCCCCATGGTGACGAGCTTGGACGAATATATCCTTTCTGCAGCATCTCATCCAGTTGTTTCTTTAATTCCACGAGTTTGGACGAAGGCATTCGATAATACTTTTTGTACAATGGTGCGATTCCAGGCACAAGATCAATTGCAAACTCAAGCTCTCTGTCTGGAGGCATTCCGGGTAATTCCTCGGGGAATACATCGGGAAATTCACTAACCACAGGAATCAGATTCAATTATTCTGCTACAGCTGTGAAGACCAATTCTCTTTTTGGTATAGTTTTGCAGGCATAAATTTTATGGATTGCCCTTCCTGATTTTTCAGGGTGACTTCTCGGGTCGCACAGTCGATGCATACTTGATATTGAGTCAACTAGTTCATTCCCAAAATAAGATCCAACTTGGCAGACTCGATGACTATCAAAGCAGTTGGAAAACGTACCCCCTTGATTTCAATTTCCAAATTTCGACAGACAGATTGCTTTTGAGCACGGATCTCGAGGATTGGACCATCATACTTTTTCCCCAAAGTAAGCAAGGAAATTTGTTTCGGCCACCGAAACTCCGAGAAACAAAAGAGTGGAAAGCCCCAGAGTCAAATAAAATTATTGTGGGAAGTCATTTACAGGAAACATACCAATGATGACTTCAGGGTTTTCCTGGGCTTCATCGGCGGAGAGGTGATGAACTTGCCCTTGGACGATCTTCTGGGTAGGATATGGCCCCATGTGGTGAACTTGCGGCCAGAACGGGGCATTTGACTTCTTAGGACACTGTCTGGCATAATGTACGGTTTGTCCACAATTAAAGTAGGAGCTGTAGCACTGACAATCCTCGTGCACTGGACTGGTCACGATATTCTTGACTTGGGTAGTGGTCTTGTTCACATTCTGCTACCAATTAGGTTTGTACTCCACTTGAGTCTGCTGCCAGGTATGGGCCTTCTGCACGGGCTGTCCATCCTTCTTTGGCTCTAATTTACGCTTGTGGTCATTATTTGCGGGTTGGTTGTCATGCACAGGCTTGTACTCCCTTTCTGCGATAAGGGCCTTGTTTACCACAGACTGGAAATCTGTAAAGTCAAGCATGCAGAGAGCACTCCTGAGGTGTTGATTTAATCCTCCAAGGAACATGTCCATCTTCCTTTCTTCCGCGGCCACATGATAGAGGGAATAACGGGCCAGATGGTTTAACTTGTGCAAATATTCACTTACAGACAGACTTCCTTGAGTGAGACCAAGGAATTCGCGTTGCTTGACCTTCATGATACCAACTGGAATATGGTACTTGAGGAATTGATCCTTGAAACTAGTCCACGTGATTTCCTCGCCCGCATGATCGAGAAACTAGTCCACATGATTATACATGAAAGGTAGACATCATGACTGGTGCGACTACTTGCAAACATGCAACAATGCATCATTGCTCATACAACTACATCCGTACATCACATGGCCATTGCGGATACTAGATGCTCTAGGACTCTGCTGGTGCTGCCGGATCCTCTCCTGAGTCAGACCCAGATCCTGAACTGACAACGTTAACCGAGACCTCCGGGTTAAATGTAACATGACGACACTGCCTCAAGGGCTCTCCCTCAGAGGTAGGCGCAGGATGAGAAGGGATCATGGGAGTTGCGGGGGAAGCAAGAAGAGACGCCCACTCAATAGGAGCACTGTGTGGGCTCATAGTCGAGGTGCCTGAGCTACTCGGGGGAGTAACCGGGGAAATAGGCGAGGTAGAACTGGGCACAATATCAGGAGTAAACCCCATAGAAGGTGGAGTAGGGTAGGATCTAGCGGTGGCTAAAGTAGAACGAGCATGATTCAGCTCTTGAGCCAGCTCGTGAATCAACAGATAACTAGCAGTGATATATCGAGAAAGGTGGTGATAACGCACAAGTATAGGGGATCGCAACAGTTTTTGAGGGTATAGTATTCAACCCAAATTTATTGATTCGACACAAGGGGAGCCAAAGCATATTCTCGAGTATTAGCAATTTAGTTGTAAATTCAACTACACCTGGATAACTTAGTATGTGCAGCAAAGTATTTAGTAGCAAAGTAGTATGGAAGTAACGGTAATAGTGGCAAAAGTAAAGATAACAATTTTATAGTAGTTGTAACAGTAGCAACGGAAAAGTAAATAAGTGAAGCACGATATGTGAAAAGCTCATAGGCATTGGATCAGTGATGGATAATTATGTCAGATGCGATTCCTCATGTAATAGCTATAACATAGGCTGACATAGAACTAGCTCCAATTCATCAATGTAATGTAGGCATGTATTCCGAATATAGTCATACGTCCTTATGGAAAAGAATTTGCATGGCATCTTTTGTCCTACCCTCCCGTGGAACCGGGGTCCTAATGGAAACTAAGGGGGTATTAAGGCCTCCTTTTAATAGAGAACCAGACCAAAGCATTAGCACCTAGTGAATACATGAACTCCTCAAACTACGGTCATCACCGAGAAGTATCCCAATTATTGTCACTTCGGGGTTGTCGGATCAAAACACATAATAGGTGACTATAGACTTGCAAGATAGGATCAAGAACTCACAAATATTCATGAAAACATAATAGGTTCAGATCTGAAATCATGGCACTCGGGCCCTAGTGACAAGCATTAAGCATAACAAAGTCATAGCAACATCAATCTCTGAACATAGTGGATACTATGGATCAAACCCTAACAAAACTAACTTGATTACATGGTCAATCTCATCCAACCCATCACCGTCCAGCAAGCCTACAATGGAGTTACTCACGCACGGCGGTGCGCATCATGAAATTGGTGATGGAGGATGGTTGATGATGACGACGACGACGAATCCCCCTCTCCGGAGCCCCGAACAGACTCGAAATCAGCCCTCCCGAGAGAGATTAGGGCTTGGCGGCGGATCCGTATCATAAAATGCGATGAAACTTTCTCTCTGGGTTTTTTGTCCGTGAAATGGAATATATAGAGTTAGAGTTGAGGTCGATGGAGCATCAGGGGGCCCACGAGACAGGGGGCGCGCCTATGGGGAGGGGGCGCGCCCCCACTCTCGTGGACAGGGTGTGGCCCCCTGGCCTTGATTCTTTCACTAGTATTTTTTTTATTTTCCAAAAGTTATCTCTGTGGATTTTCAGGTCATTCCAAGAACTTTTGTTTTCTGCACAATAAACAACACCATGGCAGTTCTGCTGAAAACAGCGTCAGTCCGGGTTAGTTTCATTCAAATCATGCAAAATAGAGTCCAAAACAAGGGCAAAAGTGTTTGGAAAAGTAGATACGTTGGAGACATATCAACTCCCCAAGCATAAACCTTTCCTTGTCCTCAAGCAATTCAGTTGATAAACTGAAAGTGATAAAGAAAAACTTTTTCAAACTCTGTTTGCTCTTGTTGTTGTAAATATGTAAAGCCAGCATTCAAGTTTTCAGCAAAGATTATAAACTAAACATATTCACAATAACACTTAGGTCTCATATTTACTCATGTCAATGGCATAATAAGCTAGCGAGCAATAATAATAAAACTTGGATGACAACACTTTCTCAAAACAATCATGATATGATATGACAAAATGGTATCTCGCTAGCCCTTTCTGAGACCGCAAAACATAAATGCAGAGCACCTTTAAAGATCAAGGACTGAATAAACATTGTAATTCATGGTAAAAGAGATCCAGTCAAGTCATACCCAATATATACTAATAGTAATGCATGCAAATGATAGCGTGCTCTCTAGCGGGTGCTTTTTAATAAGAAGGATGATGACTCAAACATAAAAGTAAATAGATATGCCCTTCGCAGAGGGAAGCAGGGATTTGTAGAGGTGCCAGAGCTCAATTTTAAAATAGAGATGAATAACATTTTGAACGGTATACTTTCACTGTCAATGCAACAACTATGAGATGGCGGTATCTTCCATGCTACATACATTATAGGCGGTTCCCAAACAGAATGGTAAAAGTCCCCCACCACCAACAAGCATCAATCCATGGCTTGCTCGAAACAACGAGTGCCTTCAACTAGCAACATCCCTGGGGGAGTTTTGTTTTAATTATTTTAATTTTCTTTGATCTTTTTAATCATGGGACTGGGCATCCCGGTTACCAGCCATTTTCTCGTGAATGAGGAGTGGAGTCCACTCCCCTTGAGAATAACCCACCTAGCATGGAAGATACAGACAACCCTAGTTGAAGCATGAGCTGCTCGAGCATACAAAACAGAATTTTATTTGAAGGCTTGGAGTTTGGCACATACAAATTTACTTGGAACGGCAGGTAGATACCGCATATAGGAAGGAATGGTGGACTCATATGGAATAACTTTGGGGTTTATGGAGTTTGGATGCACAAGCAGTATTCCTGCTTAGCGACCAACTAAGAGAGCAACAACAGTCATGAACATGCATTAAAATTAATTTACACCAAGTGCAAGCATGAGTAGGATATAATCCACCATGAACATAAATATCGTGAAGGCTATGTTGATTTGTTTTCAACTACATGCGTGAACATGTGCCAAGTCGAGTCACTCAATTCATTCAAAGGAGGATACCATCCCATCATACCACATCACAACCATTTTAATAGCATGTTGGCACGCAAGGCAAACCATTATAAACTCATAGCTAATTAAGCATGGCATAAGTAACTATGATCTCTAAATGTCATTGCAAACATGCTTATTCATAATAGGCTGAATCAGGAACGATGAACTCAAAATATTTACAAAAACAAAAGAGGTCGCGTTCATACCAGCTGCTCTCATCTCAATCAGTCCATCATATATCATCATTATTGGCTTTCACTTGCACGACCGAACGGTGTGTATAATAATAATAGTGCACGTGCATTGGACTAAGCTGGAATCTACAAGCATTCAATTCAAGAGAGAAGACAAGGTAATATGGGCTCTAAGTTAAATCAACAACCATGCATATGAGAGCCACTAAACATTTTCATGATGGTCTTCTACTCTCGAGCCCCAAAGGAAAGAAAAGAAAAGAAAACTATCTACACGGGAAAGCTCCCAACAAGCAAAAGAAGAATGGGAAATCATTTTGGGTTTTCATTTTAATTACTACTACAAGCATGGAAATTAAACTAACTAATTTTTTTAGTTTTCTTAAGGTTTATCAAACATACAAGAAGAAAGCTCGAAAATAAATTAAACTAGCATGGATAATACAATGAAAGAGTATGAGCACCGACAACTAGAATAGCGTGTGAACATGAATGTAAAGTCAGTGAGAAATACGTACTCCCCCAAGCTTAGGCTTTTGGCCTAAGTTGGTCTAATGCCAAGGATCGTGGCTACTCTCCCCGGTGTACTGAGGAGTATTATCTAGATACCACTGGCTAGCGATCTCCTCCGGATCCCACTGGTAAGATGATGGATGATAAGGGTCCAGTGGAGGTTGCAGCTCAAGCTCTAGAGCGGATGTCTGGCCTCGATGAGCATACACCGCTTCCGGCAAGATAAGATAATTATTTGCAGTTAAATCAAAAAACAAAGGCGCAGGCAGGGTAATAATCTCTTTGTGTTTCTTATTAAATCTCAGGTTATACAGAAGCATCTTATCTTCGTTGTCAATAAAAAACTCATGCGCTACCATGCTCCTGTAATCTAAAAAGGAAAGAAGCAACATTATCTCCTCTTTCTCATAATGCCTAATAGGTATCTCAAAATGTTTAGCAAGGCATGCAGCATAGATACCTCCAAATATGGGGCCCTTTGTACGATTTAGGCTTATCCGTTTAGCAATAACGGCACCCATACTAAAACTGTTATCACCAAACAAGGCATGGAACAGAATAATTATATCGGGAACACTGAAGTTTCCACTATTTCCACGACCAATTAAGCATCGACTAGCAAATATGGCAAAGTAGCATAAGACAGGAAAACGTATGCTCGTGATTCTCGCATCGGAACCCTTCTTTGAATCCCCTATGATAATAGTGTTAACAAAACCATCCACATCTTTACGATGTGGTTCATCTAAGCTGCCCTCAAAGGGTATTCTACATACCGCGGAAAAATTACATAATGACATTTCCTTGAACTCATCATATAAATGAAATGATACTGAAGGAGGTGAATTCTTGGGATAATAATAAAAGTTTTGCACGAAAGTATTGGTGAGTAAGAGATACTGATCGATCCGGTCGTGGAGGAAGTCGGTGAGACCCGTATTTTCAGCCAAAGAATAAAAATCTTCATAAATCCCGGCTTCTCTCAAGAAATTATCAAAAGGCCATTCACACGGCCATACTTCCGCTACGCGAGGAAGATTATACTTGGCCTTTTCCTTCTCTTTAGCTTGTTTATCCTTGGAGCCTTGGCTAGAAGAGCTCCTCAAAAATCTCCTTTTCATTTTCTGAAAATTTCTGAAATTTTTAGTAACTTCAAAATAAAAGTGAATCAAACTAAACAGGATTGGTAGCAACTACTCCCACAAGTGCCTGGAGCCTATATCATGCATTAGAATCACTTGGGACCTCATAAATTTGACATGCAAGCTCGAGAATAGGGTCACCTATGCAGCAAAAATTGGCAATGAATAAAGCACTAGAACAAAAATAATTGGACCATTGGAGGAGTCAAATACCAAGCAACAATCTCCCAAAGCAGTTTTGTGAATGGAACTTTGAGAAAGGAGATCGAAAATCGCAGCAAAATAAGCTAGAACTCGTGCTTGAGCTGGATGGGGATTTTTTTGGGAGGAAGATGGAGTGTGTGGGTGCAGGAATAAGTGGAGGGGGGCCACCGTGGGCCCATGAGACAGGGGGGCGCGCCCAGCGGGTGTGGGCGCGCCCTCCACCCTCGTGGCCAGGTGCTTTCCCCCTGCTGTGTTCTCAGTGCCTAAAATCCTCAAATAATCCATAAAAAAATCATACTGAATTTGTAGGTTAGGGAGTCCTGGATTAGGGGGTATTCAGACAGCCGGACAATATACTTTGGCCGGACTGTTGGACCGTGAAGATACAAGACTCAAGACTTCGTCCCGTGTCCGGATGGGACTCTCCTTTCGTGGAAGACAAGCTTGGCGATTCGGATATTAGATCTCCTTCTTTGTAACCGACTCGGTGTAACCCTAGCCTCCTCCGGTGTCTATATAAACTGGAGGGCTTAGTCCGTTGGACAGATCAATCATAATCATGATAGGCTAGCTTCTAGGGTTTGGCCTCTACAATCTCATGGTAGATCAACTCTTGTAATACTCATATCATCAAGATAAATCCAGCAGGAAGTAGGGTTTTACCTCCATCGAGAGGGCCCAAACCTGGGTAAAACATCATGTCCCCTGCCTCCTGTCACCATTAGCCTTAGACGCACAGATCGGGACCCCCAACACGAGATCCGCCGGTTTTGACACCGACATTGGTGCTTTCATTGAGAGTTCCTCTGTGTCGTCGCTGCATGGCTCGATGGCTCCTTCAATCATCAACAACAACGCGGTCCAGGGTGAGACTTTTCTCCCCGGATGAATCTTCGTGTTCAGCGGCTTCATACTACGGGCCAATTCACTTGGCCATCTGGAGCAGATCGACAGCTCCGCCCCTGGCCATCAGGTCAGGTCAGGAAACTTGAACTACATGGCCGATGTCCGCGGATACTTGATCTTCGACGGATTCAGGCCTATGCCAGGAGCGCCGAACAGTCACGACGAGCACGGCTTAGACCTGCTATCGGACAACACTCGGGATATCGCACCTGTAGGAGCTCCGGACCTAAATCCAGGCAGATCGCGCCGTCCGAGGACGGGTGGATAAATACCACCCCGGAGGCCGCACACTCATCAGCGGTAGAGCCGAACACAGACTCCACCACCAGGAAGTCTGTGTCACCGGACCCCCGGACATGTGTCCGGCTGTAGGTTCCAGACCGCGTGCTCCCGAGCCCGCCAAATCTGGTTGGCCTCCAGTAATGGAGTTCACCGCTGTGGATATCTTCCAGCACTCGCCCTTCGGCGACATGCTGAATTCATTAAGGTCTCTCTTTTTGTCAGGAGACTCTTAGCCGAACTTTTCCCGACTCAAGGGGGAAGAAGGCGACGAAGAAATTTGTTTCCCACCCACCACCCACTTCATAGCCACTGTCGATGACGTAACAGACATGCTTGACTTTGACTCCGATGACACCGACGGTATGGACGTCGGCGCAGGGGACGATTTGGAACCACCGCCCATGGGGCGCTGGACTGCCACCTCATCAAATGATATATACATGGTGGACACGCCTAGGGAGGATGATTGCGACCAAAAAGCCAAAACGACGGTGTAGACGCTGCTCTAAGTCCAGCCATAGTAAAAATAGCGATAACAGCGCTAGAAAAATCGACATCCGAGTAAACTCCAAAGGCAACAACGACCATATGGACCCAGCAATGGAGCAGGATGAGCCAGGTCACACCGAACACAACCCGGAGCAGACGCCCGATCATAGCAACCCCGAGGGCCGAATTCATCAACCTGCCTCGGGAGAGGAGCACAGTCCGGACAACGATGCATTCATCATCCCGGAAAAATGTTTGGAACGAGATAACCTCCACGGAAGGCTTATGGCCACTGTGATAAGTCTAAAGAAGCATAAGCAAAGGCTTAAGGCCACGCAGGAAATGCACAACTGCACATGGAATAAAGTGCTAGACACTAAAGAGAAATACGTCGACGATCTCCACACAAAGAGCTATCCAAAGTGCAAGCTGCTGCCAGAATTTGATGATGAGGCCATTCCACCGAAGAACAATACGGCCGGTAGGCCGGACCAACCACTTCATGACGGCAACAGAGCAACTACTGACGCCACACACGATTTACGTGAGCTCCTGGACTGAAAGGCCGGCGCGACGAGGTCCATCTATGGATCTAGAGGACACGCTCCAGCGCAGGACTATGGTCACCAAAACTATCAGACTGGTCGAATACCAGTTCGGAATCAGCACCAGACACAACAATAGTTGACAATATGCCACAACATGTCAAGATACAGAGGGGCTGCTCACCCTCTGTGCTTCACCGAAGAGGTACTGGACCATGAATTTCCACAGGGTTTTAAACTCGTGAACATAGAGGCATATGACGGAACGACAGACCCCTGGGTCTGGATTGAGGATTTTATCCTTCATATCCACATGGCCCGTGGGGACGACCTCCACGCCATCAAATACCTTCCCCTCAAATTGAAGGGACCAGCTCGGCACTGGTTGAAAAGCCTCCCCGAAAATTCAATCGGAAGTTAGGAGGAACTTGAGGACGCTTTCTGGGCCAATTTTCAAGGAACCTATGTCCGACCTCCGGACGCTGACGATTTAAGTCACATAATTCAACAGCCCGGAGAGTCCACCCGCAAACTTTGGAATAGATTCCTCACTAAGAAGAATCAAATTGTCGATTGTGCGGATGCTGAAGCCCTAGTGGCCTTCAAGCACAATATCCGGGATGAGTGGCTCGCCAGACACCTCGGCCAAGAAAAGCCGAGGACAATGGCAGCCTTAACAAGCCTTATGACCCGCTTTTGCGCGGGGTGAAGACAACTGGTTGGCCCGTAGAGGCACCAGCGACCCAGACATATCCGAAATCAGGGATGGCAACGGGAAGCCACTGCGTAATAAAAACAAGCATCGAAACAAGGAAGAAAGCCTGGACAACACAGCGGTAAACGCTGGATTCAGGGGCTCTCGATCCGGTCAACAAAAGAAGCCATTTAACGGCAACAAAGAGGGACCGTCCGGCCTGAACAAAGTCCTGGACAGACTATACCAAATTCATGGCACCCCCGAAAAACCTGCGAACCACACTCACAGAGAATGTTGGGTCTTTAAGCAGGCTGGCAAGTTAAATGCCGAACAAAAGGGAAGGGAAACACCAAGTGAAGACGAGGATGAGCCTCGCAAGCCGAACACTGGGGGACAGAAAAAATTCCTACTAGAGGTAAAAATAGTAGACATGATCCATGCGACTCACATACCCAAAAGAAGGCACAAACGCGCGCTCAGAGACGCATACGCTGTAGAGCCCGTCGCCCTCGAACTCAACCCCTGGTCGGCCTGCCCGATCACCTTTGATCACAGAGACTACCCAACTAGTATGCGGCACGGAGGATCGGCTGCCTTGGTGCTCGACCCAATAATCGACGGATACCATCTCACTCGTGTCCTCATGGACGGCGGCAGTAGTCTCAATCTAATATACCAGGACACTGTCCGCAGGATGGGGATAGACCCATCCAGAGTCAGCCAAAGTAACACCACCTTTGAAGGGGTGATACCAGGCGTTGAGGCCCACTGCAGGGGCTCCCTCGTATTAGAGGTGACATTCGGTTCTGCAGACAACTTCATAAGCGAAGAACTACTCTTCACCATCACTCCCCTCCAAAGTGGTTATCATGCATTGCTCGAGAGAGCGGCCTTTGCCCGCTTCAACGCAGTATGCACTATGCCTACCTTAAACTCAAGATGCCCGGCCCACATGGCATCATCACCGTTAACGGAAATATAGAGCGTTCCTTACGTGCGGAAGAGTATGCGGCGGCTCTAGTAGCCGGACACTAAGAGACCACTAATATCAGAACGCATGATCGGTCATTAAGACCACGGACACGGTTAGACGAGTCCGGCACACCACCGTCGGTAACAGCCAAGATAAACCTGAGCTGGGTGCTATACATGTAATTCCATAGAGGACACCAGGGGCTACAGATATTCAATAAAGCCCACCTTTTGGCTTGACCTTATTAACAGGCCAATGTCTTACACTTCTTCTATCCACTGATAATAACCAACTCTTCGCACGCTTACGTCATACTTTTTTACATGAGTTTTCCTTTTTATAGACACCATTCGTGCGATACCCTCCCAGGACATGGCACAACTGAGGCAAAGGCGCAGACGTGCAGCAGGGCCCCGCTCAAAGGTTTCTCTTTAGATTAAGCCCATGTGTAAACCTTCTTTATTGCCTCTTGTTGCTTAACATCCCATGGGTACTCAATACATCCACAGGGGATACTGGCGTTATTGGCATTTTGCCATGACAGAATAATGCACATACCTAGAAATACACGGTTCATAGTAAAGGGCGTTACTCAGCCCAGTATATGTTATAAAGTCCGAATACCCTCGGGAGTGTTCGGCGTCGCGAGTTTGGCTTTATATGCATCAGCTCCGAATCATGTCTTTGGTCAAATGTTGGGTTTGCCCGGCTCCTGGGTTTGCTGCCTTACGTTCCGTTTTTATCGGCTAAGTCGGCCAAAGGAGAACTACTGTGATTGTGCCCTGGTTATTCCGGATGAGCACCTCAGTAGAGAAAGCCGAAAACTGACTGTCATGATATAGCGAGAGACTGGTCAACCACTCAAGAACTCATCGGAATCTTTAGGGTTCCTCCGCATTAACGAAGGGCCGTTCCCCGGTCATGTACACACGCACCCGTATCCGGATGCACACGAAGGTACCAGGGGCTACATAGTAGCCCCACCGTCAAACTCCTATGGCTACGTGAAAGTGTTAAAGCTATATAGTCCGGTTGCCTAGTTCGACATGCGATCACCTACTTAACGGACCAAGACTGTCGTGGGGGATGAGGGCACGAGCACCTATGGGGCAGGGGGCCCCTTCTAGTCCGGCAAGGGAGCAGAGGGCGCACGCAGAGCAGATCGAGACGAGAGCACGCGGGGGATTTTACCCAGCTTCGGAGCTCTCCAGAGAGATAAAACTCCTACTGCTGCTTTGTGTTTGTATTTTGTTCTTGCTCGAGAGTATGAGCATACATGGGTTGTGGTGTCGAATCGCGGAACCGAACCCCTTCTACGTGCGCATGGGCCTCCTTTTTATAGGCTAAAGGGGTCACCGACAGGTGGCAGCGTAGGAAGAGGGGTAGAAAGGTAAAAACGCGGGTTGGTACAACTGCTACCAACAGTGTCCCCTACCTAACTCTGACGGCAGGGGACAAGGGCATTTAATGCCCGTCCGGTCGCCCCAACAGTGCAAGGAAACAACTGTTAGGGGAGCCACCGATCGCCACGATGGCCTCCTTGTCAGCTTCGCTTGCCACTTCGCACCGCTAGTCTGCACAGCGCCTCGCCACATGCCCCTGAGATAGTCCTGGGATGACACGTCGTTGGATGCGCTGGAGCTCGGGTGCATAGTGGCAGCCTTGCCATGGCAAGCGCCTTGCCGCGGCCCTCATCTTGTCGTACCAGCAAGCTTGCCGCTCGCCGGGCCTTGCCGGGACACGCGGGGCGTCGCGGCAAGTCTCTTGAAGTGCCTTGGTTGGCCTTCCCGGCAAGCTCCTCTTGCCGGGGTCTTTGTCCTTCCCGGCAAGCTCCTCTTGCCGGGGCCTTTGTCCTTCCCGGCAAGCTCCTCTTGCCGGGGCCTTGTCTTCTTAGTTAACACTTTGTTCTTGAATGGCAGTAAATAGGGACAGCGGAGGATCTTGGGGGACGCCCGGCAAGCCTTGCCGCGGGGCGCTGCGACTGCCCGTGCCCAAGTTCGGGGTACTAAGGTACCCCTACTTTAGTACACCGACAGGAGCCCCCGGGCCTGGGCCATACACGGTGCTAAGCGTTGTTGGGCCAGGCCCAAATCAGGGCACGGGCACACGCGGCCTGGGTCCACATTAAATCTGACTCCGCGTCCACCGCACTCCCTTGTAACGGCACGCGTCAATCACGGCGTCGTGGGAGACGTGGGTGGCGTGCGCGATTTTCGAGGCGTCCACCCCCCCCCCCCCCCCCCCCGTGACCACGGGGCGGGGCGAGGTCACCTCATCTGTCGCCTCAGTTCTGCATCCCTGCCACGCGGCTCCCATGCACTCGGGGTCGTGGGCGGTGGAAGTGGGAAACTGAGCCGTCACGGGCGGAGGCAGCGGGTCGGCCCCGACTCCCTGTTCTTCCCGTGCTCCGATTCGCCGAGCGGGGCGGCCGAGCCCCCACCTCGCTCCTTTAAGAAGAGAGGGAGGGGAGCGCAGAAACCCGCACTCCCTCATCTTCTCCTGTCTTCAGCTTCTGCTCCCCTTTCTCTCTTTCGCCATGGAGGAAGGGAACCCTGGCCCTTCATCTGTGGCGGCGAGGGTCGCCGCCAGGCAACGCATCCCTCCCTATCCCGTGCATGTGGTGGTAGAGCCAGCCACAAGGGGAAGAGGGAGGGGGCGAGGCCGTGGACGAGGTCGAGGAAGAGGTCGAGGCGCTCTGGGAAGAGGCAGACGGGGCGGCGCTGCGTCTCCGCCTCCGCCGGCGGTTCCTCCCCTCGCGGCGGTCCATACAGGGGACGACCCTTGCGAGTTCTTTGTCAGGCTGCGCCGGGCGCCTCGCCGTCGCCTCCGACTTCCAGCTCCGTTTGCGAGCGCGATGGAGCCGGAGCCGCCCGAGACATTGAGGTTGCACATGAGGGGCTGTGGGATTAACGGCACGCGAGTCCACGTTGTATCCCCAGCCCCTAATGTGATGTATCTAGATCGAGGGTGGAAGACGTTCGCCCGCATCCATAGCTTGACGGCGGGGTTTACCCTCCATTTTAAGTTAATGGAGGGTGACCTCCTCTCCGTCAAGGTCTTCGGGGACTCCGGCATCCGGGCGAGGTGCTGCGTGGACAGCTCCTCCGATAGCGAAGACTCCCCCTCGAGCGAGAGTGACGAGGAGGAGAGCGACAGCGACGACGAGGGCGGCGGGCCTGACTAGGCGTCGGGCGTCGCCTCGTGCGTCACCGGCGACCCCATCATCCGGGTCGCCGGCCTCCTGAACTCCCCGGGGTCGTCTCCTTGGGCGGCTGGCGTAGGGAGGCTGCGGAAGAGGAAGAGGGTTGGTGGCAAGGCCGTCAAGTCGGAGTACGAGGGCGTGATGCCCTCGATAGCGTGCTGACGTCCTGCCGCCCCGTCTTCGAGCTCTGCTTCCGGTGTCGCCATCACCGTCCAGCCCCCAGAGGCCCCCGGGATGTTCTCTTGGTGTCTTCTGGCACCCGTAGCTCACCTAGGCGCTTCTTTTGCCCTTTTCGCCTCCTTGACCTACCTCCTGAAAAGGGGGACAGGAAAGGGATTACGGGCATCTTATCTTTTTAACTTGTAAGCCTTCGGGCCTTAGCTGCATTTAAAACTTGTAATCCTCTCTTTCATGTTTTTCATCCTCTAAGGACTGTACCCGAGTGGGATGTTTTTAATGAAAAGGGGAAGCTTGCTATGTCGTATCCTTTACTTGATCCTATGCCTTGTATGTTTTCGCCCTACGCTTTTAGGGAAACTTGCCGGCGCAAGCACACTTGCTGAGTGCGGAACATCAGCAGCCCGCTGGCGGTGCTGCCTCCGGCAAGAAATCTTGTCGGGGCTAGTTGCAGCGTGCTTTTATTGTTGAGCGGACTCGAAACAAATCAAGGGCACAACTTAGCCACGAGTCGATTCCTCTGCGCACAGGTTTTCCATACAAGGCACGATCGTTCAAGGACGCGGCTTCGTGTTCCCCAGTCCATAAGAGGATGCATGATGAGGGACGAAAAACTTATCTGATATCGCAGCCCCCGGCAACTCTGGCTTACCGGGGACGAGTCTTGGTACTCGCAGCCCCCAGCAACACTGGCTTGTCGGGACCCAGGTGCTGGCGCTCCTTTCCTCTTCTTCCTTGTTGCCGTTATTTCAGTTATGAGAGCAGCTTAGTTAGTGCCGTAACAAGTTACTTTCGTAATATAACTTTGTCCTTGGCAACACTTGCTATGTTATATCCTTTACTCTATTCCATCCCTTGCATGTTTTCGCCCTACGCTTTGAGGGAACTTGCCGGCGCAAACACACTTGCTGAGTGCGGAACATCAACAGCCCGCTGGCGGTGTTGCATCCGGCAAGAAACCTTGTCGGGGCTAGTTGCAGCGCACTTGTATTGTTGAGCGGACTCGAAACAAATCAAGGGCGCAACTTAGCCATGAGTCGATTCATCCGCGCACAGGTTTCCCATGCAAGACACGGTTGTTCAAGGAGATAACTGTTATACCCTTTACTCAATTCCATCCCTTGTATGTTTTTACCCTACGCTTTTAGGGAACTTGCCGGGAGGAACACACTTGCTGAGTGCGGAACATCAGCAGCCTGCTGGCGATGTCGCTTCCGGCAAGAAACCTTGTCGGGGCTAGTTGCAGCACACTTTTATTGTTGAGTGGACTCGAAACAAATTAAGGGCGCAACTTAGCCACGAGTTGATTCCTCCGCGCACAAGTTTTCCATACAAGGCACGGTCTTTCAAGGAATATAACTCAAAAACTTAAAAACTTGATCATGCTCAAACTTTGGCAACTTAGCTTTTCTGTCGTCCGTGTCCCGGCAAGGCTGTTCTCCGCTTTTTCTTGCGCTTCGGGACGTTCTCCTGTCTGAAGTAAATGGACGATCTGCTGCGCCCATGCCGGAGCTTGTGGCTCGACGACAAGGACTAAAGGCGCAGATGTTGCTGCGGGAACATCTGCTGACATAGCAAGAATTTGGGACCCTACCGGAGCATGATGTTCCCCGGCAAGTGTGTCGGGGCACAGCTTGTCGGGAGCGTCTGCTTCAATGAAGCAAGCCCTAGGGCTTGTCAGAGTAGACTGCTCCTCAGCGCTCTTTTGCGTTGATGTTGGGGATCTTCTCGATAGCGGCTCCGGGGAGCTCTGCTGGAAAGTAGTCGCCCGTAACCAATTTCCTCTTAATCCAGCCCCCGGAGTCAGAGTTTGCCGGATCAGGGCTTGTCGGGGAAGCCCCCTGCTTGTTGCTGGACTTGCTTGCCGCGGCCGCTGGCTCATCATCTGCCTCCCTCTCCGCTACTAACGCAGCACTAACCAATTGATTGGTTGCCACCAGATATAGCAGCAACTTCTCTTGTGGCTTAGGTGCGACAAGTGTTGGAGTAGAGGATAGGTATCTCTTCAGGTCCTGCAGCGCAGCCTCCGCTTCCGGAGTCCACTTCATTGGACCTGCCTTTTTCAAAATTTTAAAAAATGGCAGGGCACGTTCAGCAGACTTAGAGATGAACCTACTGAGAGGAGCAACACAGCCAGCAAGTCTTCGCACATCCTTGACGCGCTTTGGTGCTTCGATTTGCTCGATGGCCTTGATCTTGTCGGGATTGGCTTCAATCCCCCTCTGTGACACAAACAATCCGAGAAGCTTGCTGGAAGGAACTCCAAACACACACTTCTCGGGATTCAACTAGAGATTGATCTTGCGCAGATTTGTGAAGGTCTCGTCCAAATATCGGACCAAAGTCTCCTTGTCCTTGCTCTTGACCACTATGTCATCCATGTAAGCTTCTACATTTCTGTGCAACTGTGGCTCAAAAGCATGGCTGACTACTCTTGCAAATGTTGAACCAGCATGCTTTAGTCCGAAAGGCATTCGTACAAAGTAGTACGTGCCACATGGAGTAATGAATGCGGTTTTCTCTTCATCCTCTTCAGCCATGAAGATCTGGTGATATCCTGAGTATGCATCAAGGAATGAAAGCAGATCACATCCTGCCGTGGAGTCGACAATCTGGTCAATGCGCGGCAAGGGAAATGGATCCTTGGGACATGCTTTATTAACATCAGTGAAGTCAATACAAAGCCTCCACTTCCCGTTTGCTTTGCGCACGACTACTGGATTGGCTAACCACGTTGGATGGAGTACTCCTCAGACCAGGCTTGCTGCTTCCAACTTCCTGATCTCCTCTGCAATGAACTCTTGTCTCTCCACTGCTTGTTTTCTGACTCTCTGCTTGACGGGCCGCGCGTGAGGGCAGACGGCAAGGTGGTGCTCAATTACTTCCCTGGGAACACCAGGGATGTCAGATGGTTGCCATGCAAACACATCGACATTCGCCCGCAGGAAAGCAACGAGCGCGCTTTCCTATTTAGGATCAAGCGTGGCACTGATGGTGAAGGTACCACCAGTGCCGTCCTCCTTGGCGGTCACTTTCTTGGTCTCTGGTGAAGCTGTCTTTGCCTTCTTGCACTTGCCGGTGGAGCTCGATGGTGCGTCCTCGACGGTAGCGCAGCACTCTGAAGAGGTGCGCTTGCCGGAGTGGGCATCAGAGCTACTCTTGCCGGACTTGGTCTTCTTCTTCCCCTTGGACAGATCTTGTCGGTAGATCTTGTCGGTACAGATGAGTGCATCCTTCTTGTCGCCTTGGACAGAAATGACACTTATCGGACCAGGCGTCTTGAGCACATTGTAGGCGTAGTGAGAGGCTGCCATGAACTTGGCGAGCGCTGGACGGCCAAGTATCCCATTGTAGGGCAATGGGAAATCAGCAATGTCAAATGTGACTCTCTCTGTCCTGAAATTCAGCTCGCTGCCAAATGTCACTGGCAGTGTGATCTTCCCCTTCGGCTTGCTCCTTCCCGGGTTGATTCCTTGAGAGGTACCAGTCTCTTCGAGCTCGCTGTCGGGGATCTGGAGCTTCTTGAGCACTGCGGAGGAGATCAGATTCAGGCCGGCCCCGCCGTCAACCAGCATCTTTGTGACCTTGAGGTTGCGGATCGTTGGCGAAACCAACATCGGCAAGCACCCGACCGCAGTGATGCGATTAGGGTGATCCTCAACGTCGAAGATGATGGGCGTGCTGGACCACTTCAGGGGCTTGCGTGACTCAACGGATGGTTCTTCTGCGTTCACTTCCCGCACCCACTGTTTGAGTTGGCGGTGTGAGGTGTGCAGAGAAGCACCGCCGTCGACGCACAACACCTCTGTTGCCTTCTGAAACTCCTGCTCGTCAGTCTCATCTTCCTCCATCTCATCATCCTCATCTTCTTCTTCGTCCTTGTCGTGGCCGTGGGGAGGCCTGTCTCCTTGCCGCGGCTTGGCCTTGCCGCGGCGCCCTCCCCGGGCAGGATACTTCTTGCCAGATCCTCCGCCACCTTCCCGGGCCTTCTCCTTGTCACGGCGCTCGTATTCAGCTTTCTGTAGCTCTGCCATCTGCTCAACTTTCTTGCAGGCTTGGAGGTCATGGCCCTTGGTGCGGTGGATCTTGCAATACTGCTTGCCGGAGCCATCCTGCTTGTCGGCGGCCACCACAGCCTCGCCGGAGTCACCGGCTTTGGCCTTGTCGGAACCGCCTCCGCTGCCGGACTGCTCAACAACCAGCACATCCTTAGCCTTTCTCTTTCTGTTGTTCCGCCTCCGGTTCTTCCTTGCCGGGGCGGTATCCTCACTGTCAGATCCTTCTGCTCCTGCATTCTCTCTGGGGATTTTCCTTCCCTCCTCAGCCCGTGCACACTTGTCGGCCAGAGCGTATAGCTCGCTGACATCTCTGATCTTGCACATCGCCATCTCCTCCCTCATCCTGCGGTTACGCACGTTCTGATGGAACGCGCTGATAACCGCGGCAGGGTGGACGTCTGGGATGTTGCGCTGCACCTGACTGAATCTCTGTATGTACTTGCGAAGGGGTTCTCCCTCCTTCTGGACGAGCAGATGAAGATCGCTCTCCTGGCCATGTGGTTTGTGGCCTCCTGTGAAGGCGCCGACAAACTGATAGCACAGGTCCGCCCACGAAGAGATGGAGTTGTCCGGCAAGTGCATGAGCCAAGATCTGACGTTGGGCTTGAGCACCAGTAGGAAGTAGTTGGCGAGGATCTTCTCGTCGCGCCCCCCGGCAGCCTGCACCGCGATGGTGTAGACGCTGAGGAACTCTGACGGATGTATCCTGCCATCGTACTTCTCGGGCACGTCTGGCTTGAAGTTCTTGGTACTGGGCCACTGGACCTGCCCAGCTCACGGGTGAACGCAGGGCAACCTGCCGCGTACGGCAAGTCGCCTGGTTCCCCTGGCGCATGCATATCGACAGTGGGACCAGCGCGCTGGTCGGATTGACGCCGCGCTTCTCTTCGACGCTCGATGCGAGTGCGAGTGTCTTCGTGTCGTCGTTCTTGGAGAACGTGGCGTTGATCGCGGCGAGCCCGCAGGTCCGACGACGCGGTAGAGTCGGTGTCGATGTTGGCCCGACGAGTCGGCGACCTTGGCCTTCGGGGCAGGGAGTGCGCGGTGGTGGCACCCCCAGCGGTCTTGTCGGCGTCGGCTTGCGCCTGGGCGTCTTGCCGGGGCTTCGACGTGCTCGGTTGCCGGGGCTTGTCCCCATTGGCGAAGCCGATGAGGCTGTAAATGGCGGCCCTCCAGTCGTCGATCTTGTCTGGCGCTGGAGGGTAATCCAGAAGTAGCTGGGCTCGGGCCAGCGCTTCCTCTGGAGTCTTGGGTGGCGGCGGTGAGCGACGCGAGGTACGAGACATGCTCAAACTCCTAACAATGTTAGAAGGAGCAACATCTCGTACAGGCGACCGCACTGCGCTCGTGCCAGCGTGTTGATGTGCATGCTGGCCTTGAGCGTCCCGCGACCCACCAGCTTGGCCTTGTTCCAACGCGAGTACGGTGCTAGGAGCATCGTGGCGTTGTCGATCCTGCACCTCCTGGGAGGGGTGCGGTGGATGTGCAGAAGTTGAACCTTGCGGGGCCTTGTCCTTGGACCGGGTGACGATGTGAGTCCCCCCGGCAGCGCCCGCTCCTCCACCGGCGTCCACCCCACCGCCCGTTGGCTCCGGTGGCGGTATGGAAGTCGCAGACGGAGCGGCCACCTCCGAAATTTTCTTCTTCGGTGGCATGTCGATGAAGATGTTGATGTAGCGCACGCAGACGCCGGATCAGATACGCACGACCTCGACGCCCCCCTACCTGGCGCGCCAGAGATGTCGTGGGGGATGAGGGCACGAGCACCTATGGGGCAGGGGGCCCCTTCTAGTCCGGCAAGGGAGCCGAGGGCGCACGCAGAGCAGATCGAGACGAGAGCACGCGGGGGATTTTACCCAGCTTCGGAGCTCTCCGGAGAGATAAAACTCCTACTGCTGCTTTGTGTTTGTATTTTGTTCTTGATCGAGAGTGTGAGCATACGTGGGTTGTGGTGTCGAATCGCGGAACCGAACCCCTTCTACGTGCGCATGGGCCTCCTTTTTATAGGCTAAAGGGGTCACCGACAGGTGGCAGCATAGGAAGAGGGTTAGAAAGGTAAAAACGCGGGTTGGTACAACTGCTACCAACAGTGTCCCCTACCTAACTCTGACGGCAGGGGACAAGGGCATTTAATGCCCGTCCGGTCGCCCCAACAGTGCAAGGAAACGACCGTTAGGGGCGCCACCGATCACCACGATGGCCTCCTTGTCAGCTTCGCTTGCCACCTCGCACCGCTAGTCTGCACAGCGCCTCGCCACGTGCCCCTGAGATAGTCCTGGGATGACACGTCGTTGGATGCGCTGGAGCTCGGGTGCATAGTGGCAGCCTTGCCGCGGCAAGCGCCTTGCCGCGGCCCTCATCTTGTCGCACCAGCAAGCTTGCCGCTTGCCGGGCCTTGCCGGGACGCGCGGGGCGTCGCGGCAAGTCTCTTGAAGTGCCTTGGTTGGCCTTTCCGACAAGCTCCTCTTGCCGGGGCCTTTGTCCTTCCCGGCAAGCTCCTCTTGCCGGGGCCTTTGTCCTTCCCGGCAAGCTCCTCTTGCCGGGGCCTTGTCTTCTTAGTTAACACATTGTTCTTGAATGGCAGTAAATAGGGACAGCGGAGGATCTTGGCGGACGCCCGGCAAGCCTTGCCGCGGGGCGCTGCGACTGCCCGTGCCCAAGTTCGGGGTACTAAGGTACCCCTACTTTAGTACACCGACAAAGACGTTGGATCAAGTGTGATTACACATCTTTTTGCGAACACGCCCGCATCGTATGCGTGGGGGCTGAAGCCAACGACTGCTAACTTTCAGGTTATATATACATCAAACGGCCGCACAGGAGGCACAATAACACTACCGGGCGAAAGTATAAACATAGCCTCTATAATTAAAATACAATTGTTTTTAGAACGGAACGATTGGTTACTCGAACATGACATTCTTCGAGCACTGAGCCTCTATTAAATAGCACCTTCCCTTACCTTCTCCAAGTAGTGCTCGCTGGATCCTGGCTTCCCGCCGGATTCTGGGTTGCAATGATGGTAGCCTCCATATCTGTCCAATATGTTTTAACACGGGCAAGAGCCATCCGCACACCCTCTATGCACGCCGAGCTCTTCATGGCATCGATTCACCAAGGAATTGTTGCACTAAACCAAAACAACTGTCCGGCTTCGGCTCCTTTGGCCATAGATGGTCTATTACGGACCTCATCGCAAGATCGGACAACCCATGGAGCTCGGCCACAGCGGCCATCCTTTCACTCAATGGCAACGGGCGTGTTGGAGCACTGAATTGCGACCAGAACAGCCTTTCCACTTCATTATCTTTTTGATCCTCGAAAAACTTGGCCGCATCAGCGGTACTCTTTGCCACATCCGCATACGCGTCTGCAGGGCTCCAGCGCCGATCCAGAGGAGCATACTTTGGATCTAAGAACTTCATCCGCAACAAATAGGGGCTTCAAACCGCGATTTCTCCGGCCTGTAGAAGCTCCTCCCGCGCATCCCGAATTTTGGAATGCGTCTCCTTGGCCACATCAAGGGCCTTCTTCAGGTCAGCCGACTGCGCCTGATTCTCTTTCTCAAGGAGCTCATACTGGCCGGCGGTGTTTTTTAGCTCCACAACCATCTCGGCTATTTTATCTTCGCTTCGATGATGAGCAGCCTGTTCGGCTCTCAACTCTTCGGCCGCCTTTAGGGCAGCCATATTGCTGGCCTGGGCTTGCTCCTTGGCTAGGGCAAGCTCCGCCCTCAGGGCCTCCACGACAGCAGCTCCGCCTGCAGTGGAAGCATATCACGTTAACATTATACTCCTCTCAAATATTTCCTATAAAAATAAGGAAAGTAGAGCACATACTTTGTGACTCGTTAAGCCGGTCATTCACAAGTGCGATGTCGGCATCCACAACTTCAATCTGTCGCCTCAGTTCGGCAACTTCAACGGACCGGTCGGCTGCCGGACCCTTAGCCACCTGCGCATGAATTCAGTGCGATCATTACTTAACAATGTGATTGAGGGAGTCCTGGACTAGGGGGTGTCCGGATAGCCGGACTATCATCATCGGCCGGACTCCAAGACTATGAAGATACAAGATTGAAGACTTCGTCCCGTGTCCGGATGGGACTTTCCTTGGCGTGGAAGGCAAGCTTGGCGATACGGATATGTAGATCTCCTACCATTATAACCGACTCTGTGTAACCCTAGCCCTCTCCGGTGTCTATATAAACCGGAGGGTTTTAGTTCGTAGGACGAACAACCATTACAACAATCATACCATAGGCTAGCTTCTAGGGTTTAGCCTCCTTGATCTCGTGGTAGATCCACTCTTGTACTACCCATATCATCAATATTAATCAAGCAGGAGTAGGGTTTTACCTCCATCGAGAGGGCCTGAACCTGGGTAAAAACATCGTGTCCCTTGTCTCCTGTTACCATCCGCCTAGACGCACAGTTCGGGACCCCCTACCCGAGATCCGCCGGTTTTGACACCGACATTGGTGCTTTCATTGAGAGTTCCTCTGTGCCGTCGCGATCAGGAAGGATGCCTCTTCCCGTCTTTAAAGACGGTGTCATCATCAAAGGAGCCCTGGTCGACGGCCAAATTATCCGGCTAGGTGGTTTTCTCATGATTGCATGTTCGGCCACCGCTTCAACGATGACCTCTCGGGTCATCAAAAGCAATCTTCACGTCAACTTGGAATTCACCGAGCAGCTGGATCCAATAGAGCTCTCGTCCGTAAATGATCTCTTGGATCGCATCGCCGCCCTGGGAGTCGCTACAGACTACAATCAGATTGGGCTTAAAACCAATCTGAGAGAGATTAACTCTCCCCAGGCTACCCACCACCTTGCGGTGGTAGAGGAACAACGCGGCAACTCCTCTTCTGTGTTGAAAACTAGTCATGTCCGGACTCCCGAACCCTCCATGCCGGATTCCCGCGGAGGGACGAACGTCGATCAAGAACTGAACCTAAAGTTAGACATCGGACCAGACTCGTCGGACAACGTCCAGCAATCCAAGCTTCCAAATCCGGAAACTTTGCGGCCCTTGAGCCTCGAGATGGGTAGGGTTCCGGACTCAATTCCACCTACCCACCCAGACATATTCGATCTATCTCAAATCCGGCAAGAGCCCACAGAAACAGAACATCATTACTGGGCCAGATTCCTCCTGGTTATGGACAGGATAAAGGACTGCCGAGAGGAAAACGCTATTTCCTTTTTTTGCAATAATTGCACGGACGAGGGAATCTTGAACGTCGTTAGTCATCGTGAAGTTACACGTTTCGCTGATCTGGCGTCCATAGTACGAAAGTACTGTGCGATAGAGAGTCTCCGGAAAACCGAAACCAAGTTTTGGGACAATCCGGCCCCGAATACAACCCTAGTCCAAAACAAAAGGGTGCATCACACTCAGGCACCAGGTACAAAAACCAAAAAGCAAAAACCCCATAAAGGGCACGGAACCATACTGGAGGGATGGCTCAGCGGACCCTGTAAAATTCACAGTACAGAAGGCGCCACTCCAACACATAGCCTTCGAGCATCCTGGATACTGCGGCAGGTGGCCAAAAGTGGCGAAGAGCTCCTAGCCCCGGAGAACCACTCCAACAGTACCAGTACGGTGTCAACAGTCTTCGAGACTTTCGCATCAAATAATATGTGGAAATGAACAATCCGCAGCCTCGCCGAAGTGTACCAAGTAGCAACAACAAACCCATGGAGCGACACGGCCATCACCTTCAAAGCCAGCGACGAACCTTAATTCCGAACAGCCCGAGCACTAGCCGCATTGGTCCTCAGTCCAATAGTGGACGACTTTCGTCTTACAAAGGTACTCATGGATGGCGGCAGCGGATTAAACCTCTTCTACGAGGAAACTCTTCAAAAAATGGAAATAGACTGGAGCAGCATTGAGCGAAGCAGCACAACCTTTAGAGGAATAATCCCTAGCCGGGAAGCACGCTGCACAGGAAAAATCACACTTGATGTGGTGTTCGGCTCGCCGGACAATTACAGGTCCGAGGAAGTCACGTTCCAAGTGGCCCCGTTTAGCAGCGGATATCATGCTATATTAGGACGAGAGGCATTCACAATTTTCCAAGCCATACCCCATTATGGGTACATGAAGCTTAAGATGCCCGGGCCCGGCGGAATAATCACTCTCGTTAGTGATTCGGACACAGCACTCCGCGCCGAAAACAAGACAGCCGCATTAGCCCTGGAGGCACTATCCGAAGCCCTAGCGGCGGAGGAACTCACTGTGCTGCGCTCTACGGTGAACAGGGATGATGTGATACTTGATAAGAGATCCAAGTCCACCTCCTTTAAACCAGCGGATGAAATAGTCAAATTCCAGGTCCATCCAACGGACCCAACAAAGACGGCCTCCATCGGGGCATAGTTGAACCCTGATGTAGACGCCGCACTACGAGAATTCCTTCGGGATAATTGGGACATCTTTGCCTGGCACCCTTCAGATATGCCAGGAATCCCACGCAGATTGGCGGAACACAGCCTAAATGTCCTAAAAGGATTCAAGCCAGTCAAACAGGCTCTTCGGCGATTTTCCGAACCCAAAAGATAGGCAATGGGAGAAGAGCTAGCCAAACTACTGGAAGCCGGATTCATCAGAGACATCAAACATCCGGACTGGCTAGCAAACCTGGTAATGGTACCAAAGAAGGACAAATCCTGGCGCCTATGTGTTGATTTTAAAGACCTCAACAAGGCCTGCCCAAAGGATCCCTTCCCCCTTCCCCGCATCGACCAAATAATCGATGCTACTGCAGGGCACGATTCATTGTGCTTCCTTGATGCATACTCCGGCTACCATCAAATCAAGATGGCGGAGGCGGACCAAGCCGCAATGGCATTTATTACTCCATATGGACCATTCTGCTTCAACACGATGCCCTTCGGACTCAAAAACGCCGGCGCAACATATCAGCGCATGATTCAGACATGTTTGGCTACCCAGGTCGGCAAAACAGTAGAGGCATACATAGACAACGTAGTCGTCAAAACCAAACACATCAAAACTCTAGTAGACGATTTGAGGCTCACATTCGACAACCTCCGAGCATACGACATTAAGCTGAATCCGGAAAAATGCATTTTCGGCGTACCAGCCGGAAAGCTCCTGGGCTTCATTGTATCCGGAAGAGGAATTGAAGCAAACCCAGCCAAGATCCGAGCTCTGTCACAGCTGGATATTCCAAAAGACCTCAAACAAATACAAAAATTGACTGGATGCATGGCGGCTCTAAGCCGCTTCATCTCCCGTTTGGGAGAAAAGGCATTTCCCCTCTATCGCCTCCTTAGGCGCACCGAACACTTCGAGTGGACGGATGTCGCCACTGCCGGACTCGAAGAAATAAAAGTCGTACTGGCAACAAATCCGGTCCTGGCAGCACCTAACCTGGGCGAACCAATGTTGTTATATATCGCGGCAACACATCAAGTTGTAAGCGCGGTGCTCGTCGTCGAATGAGAAACAGAAGGGCATAAATTCCCTCTTCAAAAACCAGTGTACTATGTATCCACTATCTTAACTCCCTACAAGTCCCGGTACCCGCATTATCAAAAGATAGCATACGAGGTGTTCATGGCATCTCGGAAGCTTCGACACTACTTTCAAGAGTGTTCGATAACAGTGGCCTCCGAAGTGCCCCTCAACGACATTATAAACAACCGCGACGCGACGGGCATGATTGCAAAATGGGCCATTGAGCTCTTACCATTCGATATAACTTACAAACCTCGGCGAGCTATAAAGTCGCAAGTCTTGGTTGACTTTGTCGCTGAATGGACTGAAGCCGAACTCCCTAAAGAGTACGGCGCATACTCCAATTGGATTATGCATTTCGACGACTCCAAAATGTTGGCCGGCTTGGGGGCTAGCGTCGTATTGACATCCCCAACTGGGGATACAGTCCAATACGTACTTCAGATAATGTACACGGACTCCAACAATGCAGCCGAATATGAGTCCCTCCTACATGGCCTCCGGATGGCAATCTCCATGGGCATTCCACGCCTAGAGGTGCGTGGGGATTCAAACCTTGCAATATCGCAAGTAAATGGAGACTTTGACGCCAAGGATCCGAAAATGGCAGCCTATTGTAACGCTGTCCTAAAAATGTCAGCCCGGTTCGAAGGACTCGAATTCCACCACGTAGCCCGGGATAATAACCAAGCAGCCGACGTATTGGCACGCATCAGCGCGAAACGTGACACTGTCCCTCCAAACATCTTCCTGGAATGGTTGTTTAAGCCATCCGTACTATGGGAAGAGGAGTCCGGAAATAACAACCCGGAAGCAACCGCACCACCCAACACAGAACAGTCTGACATAATCGGCGGTTCAGCCGATGAAATAACGCCTTCAGCCCACGAAATAATGGCAGTAATTGCCCCGTGGACAGAACCATTCCTAGCCTACTTGATTAGGAAGGAAATTCCCGAAGACCAAAACGAGGCTCGCTGCATAGTTCGGCGGTCTAAAACCTACAAGGTCCATGAGGGAGAACTTTACAAGAAAAGCACAACCGGAGTCCTTCAAAGGTGCGTCTCCGAAGAGGAAGGGCGAAGTCTTCTGGCTGAAATTCACGCCGGACTAGGCGGACACCACGCTGCAGCCCGGGCCCTTGTAGGTAAGGCTTTCTGTACAGGATTTTATTGGCTGACCACCTGGGCAGATGCTCAGGACTTAGTCCAAAGATGCGTCGGTTGTCAACTCATTGCTAATCAGAGCCATATGCCACCCACCTCCCTCAAAACTATACCCATTACCTGGCCGTTCGCGATCTGGGGGCTTCACATGGTCGGACCCCTCAAAGGGGGAACCCACAAGCAAAGGTACCTATTGGTCATGGTGGACACATTCACCAAATGGATAGAGGCCAAGCCAGTTAAAACGGCAGAGTCCGGACCGGTGATAGACTTCATATCTGGGGTAGTACACCGTTATGGCGTCCCCCATAGCATCATCACCGATAACGGCACGAACTTCACGGCCGACGAAGTCAAACTCTGGTGCAAAAATATGGGCATCAAGCTCGACTACGCTTCAGTCTATCACCCTCAAACCAATGGTCAAGTTGAGCGAGCAAATGGTCTAATAATGAGCGGCATCAAGCCCAGACTAGTGCGGTCCCTTATGGAATCTAACACGTACTGGGTAGAGGAGCTTGACTCCGTACTCTGGGGGCTGCGGACCACGCCGAACCGTACTACCGGATTCACACCATTCTTCATGGTATACGGCGCAGAGGCAGTTTTGCCCTGCGACATAATTCATGACTTACCTCGAGTGCGCATGTACAAAGAAAGAGAAGCCGAGCTGGATCGGCAGGACAGCTTGGACGCATTGGAGGAAGAACGCGACGTGGCAAAGGATCGTTCCGCATTCTATCAGCAGCAGGCTCGAAGATATCAAAGTAGAGAAGTACGGGCTAAAACTTACAATGTTGGTGAACTAGTTCTACGCCTGCCGGACAAGAAAAAGGACAAGCTCAAGCCCAAATGGGAAGGTCCCTTCATTATCGATCAAGTCCTGACCGGCGGAGTGTACCGTCTGCGAAATGCATCGGACAACCGACTCGAGCCGAACCCATGGAACGCAGCCCGCCTCCGAAGATTCTACGCCTAGCGCCGGACTAAGAGTTCGTCTCCTTCCTCCGTCCAAATTTTTACACTTCAGCTGTCTTTCGTTTCTCTCTTTTCTCTCACCTTTTTCATAAAAGCCCTTAAAGGCCTACTTGCGCATTGTTCGCACACACTCGATGTGCTATCCGCACTCATTATACCTGGGGGCTTCTTTACCAGAAGCTTACTTATACGGGCTTCATGCCCAACACATGTGTCAAACTTCCACATGTACCTTTTATTCACCATAATATGCATCGATATGACTTAAGTTTTGGCCAAGCTGGGTTGCCTGGCTCCTGTGCTTACCCCTATGTTCCCGATTGTTCGGCTAGGAGGTAAAGGGAGCACCTCTGCGATTGTTACTGCCGGGTCAGCCGGATGTGTACCTCAGACTGGGTGAGGCCGAAAGCTGGCGTTCTTAAGGGAATATTCGGTCGGTGACTTAAAAGATGATTTTTTACCTATTTATTTATCTGCCCCAGATGTTTTCCTGCTCTTTTCGTAGTCCGGACATGCACTTTAGGGCATGCCTCCCAGGGAAAGGAACCCTTAACGGAACTATTCTCCCTGGAAGATGTTTCTTACTAACCATGTAATATAACATAACTAGTTGGGCACTTGTCTGATAAAGCACTAATGACCCCTACACCTGGTCTCCATGCATGCCCCGGTTTTTTCTTAACCGAGAAGGTATTTGGACACACTCCGGACTCTAGGTCCTGAGGTTGAAGCGAAAAGGTCGGCAAAGACAAACGATCTACAATCCGGCTAGAAGGCATTTTACATGTCATTTTAAATACATCGTCAAATCGACTGACTGTACTCCTCCTCAATCCCGTCTAACAGGCTGTCTAATTTACAGTCCCATTGGGAATATTTAGCGGCCAACTCTACTTGGCCGTACACTAAGCTCACAGGGATCTCCTTCCCATCGGGCCCCACAGGTCCGACCTCGGCCATGTGGTTTGGATCTACCTTCTTGTACCGCGTCTTCACCATGGCCCAGGCCTCCCTGGCACCTTGGCGGCAGGCCGATATCTTCCATAAACGGAAGCGCGGCCGCGCTCCCTGAAGCTTCTCCGCAAGCTCTCCAAGGCCCTCGGGTAGGGAGAGGGACGGCCATAAGGCCTGGACGACGCCGCTCATCACCTGCCGAACACGTTCGAGCAGTTGCACCAGCTCGGGAAGTTGATCACCCGTTGAGGCTTGCATCTCCTCCGCAGGGCGACCTGTGAGCACACCTACAGACATATTTCTGTCAATTGACTTCGTCACCGAACTCTTCTTTTCAAAGGAGTTCACTCAAGCACTTACTATAGATGCCGCGATGAAGCCGCTGATTCTCCTTCACGGAGCCAGACAGCTCGGCCCGAACACCTTTCAGCTCTTCTCCAAGCTGGGCGTGGGCATCCTGGAGTTTGTTTCTTTCCTGCTGCACCTTCGTAAGCACCCTCTCGCCGGTCTTCAGCTGGCGCAGTAGTTGTTGCTTGTCCGGATCAAGTCCGGCAACATCTGCAATACCATTGTCAGATTTATACGCACGCCGCACACCGCTTATTTTTCTGAAATAATGTGTTACCGGAGGGGGTTTCTGTGCCTCCTTCTGCGGCAGCTAGTGCGGCCTCAAGTTAGGCTTTGCACCCTTGCAGCTCCTAGGACAATCGGGTATTCTTCTCTGTAAGATCCTGCAAATTATATGATCCTTAAATCAGCTACTTTAACTACTTTAAGTCTCGGGGGCTACTGGCATATACAACCATTAAAATCTCTTACCCGTATGTCTTTTACATATTGGTCCGTGCCTCTGGTTAAAGCATCTTGAGCGGCACGGAGGTGCGCGTCTCCCACGTTAAAGGCATTCAACGCCTCTGGGGAGAAACACGCGTCACGCAGAACTGTCCGGTGATGCCTATGATTCATGGCGCTCTCCACCTCAGACCAGGTGGCGGACAGCCGGTCGGCATCCTCCGCTGGAGGAGAATCTGGCCTGCGCCTTGCGCTCGCCTCCCCCTCCGGACCAGGTGTTGGAGCCTGGCGGGCGGAGGCTTGGTTGGCAACCTCTCCGGACATAGTCCGGCGAGTGCTCTTTCTCCTGGAAAGGTCATGAGTGTTAATACACCTCCTGGGAATCCTTTTCCTAAATAACAGTCGCTAGCTATACCGTTGCGGTGACGTTTCGATTCGCGTCGCACTCCTCTTCCGCCTGCTAGGCCGGACTGACCCTTGTTGGCCAGCCGCCGTGGGCTCGGCTTCCTGCCTTGAAGGCACCTCCTGCGAGACACCATTGTATACGGTGGTCAGAAATGCGCAAGGACGAAATAATGGTGTCAGGACTTTGGTCACAATCACCTGGGGAGCCGGAGATAGGCCGGGGTAGTCAGCCGTAATGGCGACTAGAGCATTGTCCATGCTGAGTTGGTGGAACGCCCCGTTGATTAGCTCCACCTTTATGTCCGGATCCTCTTCGGAGGCCGGATCGAGGGATCTTCCTGGGTCCTCGGGTTGTGGAGCCGGACTATGTATGCCCTCCACATCCCGACGCAGCTCCTGCGTCGAAATCGTAAAGTAAGGTACTTAACTTTGAAAGCATGGGTCGGATAAACAAAATGTCCACTTACCCAGCACCGAGAGTTATTCATGGAGAACCCATTCAATGGGCTTGTCTGGAGGAAGTCCTCCTTCTCCCCCTCGTACAGACTGGACAGAATCTTCACCAGATCTTCGGCCGATCCCGGCCCTTTGCGGCCATGTCGGGTGGCATCATTTTCCCCGTTGAAATCCCACATGGGGTGGCCCCTGTATTGCAGCAGCTGCACCCCCCGCATTATGCAAGTAGCCATGACTCCAATCATGGTCAATCCGGAATGGGCCAGCAACCTTATCCGGCCCATCAAATAATGGACGCCCTTGTCTTCCTCCAGTTGAGGGCTCCGCGGGCGCCAACTTAGGCGTTTCTTCAAGGGAGCCTTACTGAACTCCGGGAGGCCGATCCGAACTGGGTCCGGCAGTGGAGCATCTTCTATGTAAAACCATTCTGAAGGCCAGTCTTCGGACGCCTTCTTTGGGGTTCCGGATGGATATCCGGTCCCGGCGATGCGCCATATTTCGGCACCGCCCACTTGATATATTGACCCCTCGTGAGAACGGGGTACGAGGCAGAATAGCCTCTTCCACAGTGCAAAATGGGGCTCGATGCCCAAGAATAGCTCGCAAAGAGCTACGAAACCCGCGATGTGCAGAATAGAGGCGGGCGTAAGGTGATGGAGCTGGATTCCATAGAACTCCAGAAGCCCGCGGAGGAACAGATGCACTGGAAATCCGAGCCCCCTTATTAGATAGGGGACGAAGCACACCCTCTCTCCTTTAGAGGGACTAGGGGTGGCCTCCGCTTGCTTCCCGCCTTTGTAGGTGGCAGCCCGTCTCAAATCGGGACCATAAAGGCCGGAGGAAGATATCCCTCCACTTGAAGCTTCACCAGCTCGTTGTGCAGAACTAAGCATCTCCTCCAATCTCCTTGCCGAGGGCTGGGAGCACGAGAAGAGGAGCCGCGTCGACGGTCCATGATGGAATGGTTTTTCGGTCAGAAGTGCTCCGATGAATAATCGCGGAAGAAGGATGGTGTGATTTGGATCTGGAATCTTATCTCTCTTATAGGCAGATTACTTGCGCAGCTACGGGGTAAAACATAAAAGATACCCTGGCTTTTCGCATTCATGCGACGCGTGGAAGAAGGCCATTATTGGGCGTGGAAGCCAGGGAGCGCAACATTTATAAGGGAGTCGGACACTATCCGGCAAGCACATGGAATTTGAAGGAGAACCCGCCTTGCAACGCCGAAGACTATATATGCGCTGGACTCGACGTCATTGAAGCCTGGTTCGGGGGCTACTGAGGGAGTCCTGGACTAGGGGGTGTCCGGATAGCCGGACTATCATCATCAGCCGGACTCCAAGACTATGAAGATACAAGATTGAAGACTTCGTCCCGTGTCCGGATGGGACTTTCCTTAGCGTGGAAGGCAAGCTTGGCGATACGGATATGTAGATCTCCTACCATTATAACTGACTCTGTGTAACCCTAGCCCTCTCCGGTGTCTATATAAACCGGAGGGTTTTAGTTCGTAGGACGAACAACCATTACAACAATCATACCATAGGCTAGCTTCTAGGGTTAAGCCTCCTTGATCTCGTGGTAGATCCACTCTTGTACTACCCATATCATCAATATTAATCAAGCAAGAGTAGGGTTTTACCTCCATAGAGAGGGCCCGGACCTGGGTAAAAACATCGTGTCCCTTGTCTCCTGTTACCATCCGCCTAGACGCACAGTTCGGGACCCCCTACCCGAGATCCGCTGGTTTTGACACCGACCGTGATCCTCCGTTTGCCGCCTAGAGCTGGCAACCAGAGTCTCAGGGGCTACTATCTATACGGAGCACACCTAGCTCGTGCAAAACAACCAAAAATTATGAATTTTATTACATACCTCAAAGCCTTTGAGCAGGCTCATAAAAGCTTCATTCAACCCACTTGTGGCGGATGAAATCTTCTCAAGCACCGTGCTCATTAATAAACGGTGATCCGCCGAGAGAGCAGCGTGCTCCAGAAGGCCCGTCAGCATGTCCGGCCGGTCGCCGAACTGTGCCGGACCCTTCTTATCGCCCCCCGTGGGAGCCGAATGCTTCAGGCTCAGGGCGGCCGAAGTATTAGCTTCTGGCCTCGGCAAATCTGGATTCCTCCGTGACGACACCTCGAGGTCGCCCGCCCCATGAGGCGGAGAGGCAGGTGGGGTTTCACTCTCCATCATCTCTGGAAGAAGATCCCCCGAAGACGAACTCTGTCGAGAAGAGCTGCTAGCCGGACTGCAAAGAATGGGTCCTGGTTATTGTTCTCGGAGGAGGAAGCAGTAGTTTTGTATTTACAATTAACTTACAGCTCGGCCGAGGGCTGGCCCGTTTGCGGGCACGGTGTAGTGAGGACGCCCTTCAGCGCAGGGCCCCCTGGTGAAGTTTTCTTCCCTTGTCTAGGCGCCTCCGTCTCCAAGTCTTCGGAGGCGGCCCTCTTCTTCCCGCGGGGGGAGGAGACCGTAGATTCCCCTCCCGGCTATCCTCCTTCGTGGAGGTAGTAATTCCCCCAGTTTGGATGTGCAATGTGTGAAGCTCTGCTTCTCTGTTCTTCCCTTCATCTTTCCCCGAGGGCACTTGACTTAGCACACGACTAAGCATCCTGGCCATGGCAGGACTAGGCAAGCCTTCGGGAAGCGGTGCCGGACACCTGATTCTCTCTACCTTGCTGAGCCATTCCTGGCCGCGGATGGTTTTCAGAACAATGTTATGATAAATATAAACGAAGTGTTCGGTTTCTGGGTTACTTACTTGGGTATCTGGGCGGTTGCAGCTCAGGCCCGCATCCTCCGTGCTGTCCGGACACTTTACTTGTGGTCCAAAGAATAACTTACACATCCCTTCGAGAGTCATGCCGAAGAAGTGCAGAATAGTCCGCGGACCTTCTGGGTTGAACTCCCACATCCGGAGAGGCCGACGTTTGCACGGCAAGATCCGTCGGACTAGCATTACCTGAATTACACTGACAAGACTAATGTCCCTATCAAGAAGCTCCCGAATGCGGCTCTACAATGTTGGTACGTCATTAGCGGGCCCCCAATCCAGTCCCACATTGGCCCATGACGCCAGTTGAGGCGGAGGGCCCGAACAGATGTTGGGGGCAGCCACCCACTTTGTGCCTCTGGGAGCCGTGACATAAAACCACCTCCGCTGCCATAGATCGGACACCTCCGGGAAGAAGCCCTCTGGCCATGGGGCGTCGGCGTTCCTTCGTATTGCAGCACCTCCACACTCCGCGTGTCGCCCCTCAATCATCTTCGGCTTCACATTGAAGGTCTTGAGCCATAAGCTGAAGTGCGGGGTGATGTGGAGGAAGGCTTCGCACACGACGATGAACGACGAGATGTGAAGGATGGAGTCCGGAGCTAGATCATGAAAATCTAGCCCGTAATAGAACATGTGCCCACTCATAAAGGGATCAAGGGTGAAGCCTAAGCCGCGGAGGAAGTGAGAAACAAATATGACGCTCTCGTTCGGCTCGGGATCAAGGGTGAAGCCTAAGCCGCGGATGACCTGCCCTGGAGCAGGAAGCCTGTGCTTGATGTCGGCGGTCAGATATCTGACCTCCCTAAGCTTCACAGTGTCCTCCTCTGTGACAGAGGAGGCCATCCACCAGCCTTGAAGGTTGGATCCAAACATGATTGAAGATCCGAAGTGCCTAAGGTTGGGCTTCGGGTATTGGAACTCGAGATGCGGAAAGGCGCAAGCATGGTAGGAAGGAGGGATAGGCCTCGGCCCCTCTATAAAGGGGGTGAATATCAAGCGTCATCAGCGTAACCGCTTGGGACTTGACTAAAAACACGGAGTCATACCAACAAGCGTCGTGGGGTTGCCCGCGCCCGTATTGATGGAGGATCCCGCAATAAGGGGAACACGATCTCTGCTTCGACAAGGCGTGCCAATAAAACCGCCTCGCAACGCGTGTCAAGGCAGGCCGAGAAAACCGGTTTGTATTAAGCCAGGCCGCGGCGTAGGAGCACATCGTAAAAAAAAATTGTCAGCAGATTAGATTTGTAAAGTGTTATGCTCTCGACGGTGGTGTGTGGAAATTATCTCACAAAGCCGGACACAATCCTTAATCTATTTCGGAGTATTCGGAGATAGAACCCGCCTTGCAATGCCGAAGACAAACTGCGCGCCGGACTCATCGTCATTGAAGCCTGGTTCAGGGGCTACTAAGGGAGTCCTGGATTAGGGGGAATCCGGACAGCCGGACTATATACTTTCGCCGGACTGTTGGACCGTGAAGATACAAGACTCAACACTTCGTCATGTGTCCGGATGGGACTCTCCTTTGCATGGAAGATAAGCTTGGCGATTCGGATATTAGATCTCCTTCTTTGTAACCAACTCAGTGTAACCCTAGCCTCCTCCGGTGTCTATATAAACCGGAGGGCTTAGTCCGTAGGACATATCAATCATAATCATCATAGGCTAGCATCTAGGGTTTGGGCTCTACGATCTCGTGGTAGATCAACTCTTGTAATACTCATATCATCAAGATCAATCAAGCAGGAAGTAGGGTTTTACCTCCATCGAGAGGGCCCGAACCTGGGTAAAACATCGTGTCCCCTGCCTCCTATTACCATTAGCCTTAGACGCACAGATCGGGACCCCCTACCTGAGATCTGCTGGTTTTGACACCGACAGCAGGGCATTTGGACTACTTTTATTTTTAGGATATTTTTTATTGCATGAATAATTTAGAAAATGGACAAATAATACTATTTTTGCTTTATTTAATCTAAATAATAGAAAGTAAAAAGATGGTACAGAAGGTTGTGCCTTCTAGTTTCATCGATCTCATGACCATCAAAATGAATCCACTAACATGGTTGATCAAGTCTTGTTAACAAACTCATTCCGAATAACACGGAACCGGAGAAATTTCGAATAACACTAGGTTACCTCAACGGGGATATGAACATCCCCAACAATAAGAATATCATACTTTTTCTTGACAGTAGGAAGAGGAAATTCAAAACCTCCAATAATAATAGTTGGAACTTTTCCAGTAGAATTGATGCTATGAACTTGAGGTTGTTTCCTCGGAAAGTGTACCGTATGCTCATTACCATTAACATGAAAAGTGACATTGCCTTTGTTGCAATCAATAACAGCCCCTGTAGTATTCAAAAAGGGTCTACCAAGGATAATCGACATACTATCGTCCTCAGGAATATCAAGAATAACAAAGTCCGTTAAGATAGTGACATTTGCAACCACAACAGGCACATCCTCACAAATACCGACAGGTATAGCAGTTGATTTATCAGCCATTTGCAAAGATATTTCAGTAGGTGTCAACTTATTCAATTCAAGTCTACGATATAAAGAAAGAGGCATAACACTAACACCGGCTCCAAGATCACATAAAGCAGTTCTAACATAGTTTCTTTAATGGAGCATGGTATAGTTGGTACCCTTGGATCTCCAAGCTTCTTTGGTATTCCACCCTTAAAAGTGTAATTAGCAAACATGGTGGAAATTTTAGCTTCCGGTCTTTCTTTTATTTGTAATGATATCCTTCATATATTTAGCATAAGGATTTACTTTAAGCATATCAGTTAAGCGTATACGTAAGAAAATAGGTCTAATCATTTCAGCAAAGCGCTCAAAATCCTCATCATCCTTTGTCTTGGATGGTTTAGGAGGAAAGGGCATGGGTTTCTCAACCCATGGCTCTCTTTCTCTACCATGCTTCCTAGCAACAAAATCTGTCTTATCATAACGTTGATTCTTTGATTGTGGATTATCAAGATCAATAGCATGTTCAATCTCTACATCATTATTATTGCTAGGTTGAGCATCAACATGAACATTATCATTAACATTATCACTAGGTTCATGTTCATCACCTGATTGTGTTTCAACATCAGAAATAAAAATATCATTGGGATTCTCAGGTGTGTCTATAACAGGTTCACTAGGAGCATGCGAAGTCCTATCATTTTTCACTAGGAGCATGCGAAGTCCTATCATTTTTCTTTCTCTTCTTTTTAGAAGAACTAGGTGCCTCTAAACTATTTCTCTGAGAATCTTGCTCAATTCTCTTAGGGTGGCCTTCAGGATACAAAGGTTCCTGAGTCATTCTACCTGTTCTAGTAGCCACCCTAACAGCAAAGTCATGTTTATTATTTAATTCATCGAGCAAATCACTTTGAGCTTTAAGTACTTGTTCAGCTTGAGTGGTAACCATAGAAGCATATTTTCTAATGAGTTTGAGTTCACCTTTAACTCTAGCCATATAATCACTCAAGCATCCTATCATGAAAGCATTACTCTTTAACTCTCTACCAACATAAGCATCAAAACTTTCTTGCCTAGCCATAAAGTCATCAAATTCATCTAAACATTGTATATGAAATTTAGTAGACGGGATTTCAACTTTATCATATCTATAGGGAGAATTTACCTTTACTACCTATGTCGAGTTATCAGGACAACGTGTTTCTTCAACAGGCGGTATATTAAGACCATGTATTTCGTCAATAGGTGGTAAATTCTTAACATCTTCAGCTTTATACCTTTTTCATTCATTGATTTCTTTGCCTCTTGCATATCTTCAGGACTGAGAAATAGAACTCCCCGCTTCTTCGGAGTTGGCTTAAGAATAGGCTCAGGAGTTGGCTCAATTGGCTCAGGAATTAGCTCCGGAAGAGTCCAATTATTTTCACTAGTCAACATATTATTCAATAGTAATTCAGCTTGGTCGACTGTTCTTTCCCTCAAAACACAACCAGCACAACTATCCAAGTAGTCCTTGGAAGCATCGGTTAGTCCATTATAAAAGATATCAAGTATTTTATTTTTCTTAAGAGGATGATCGGGCAAAGCATTAAGTAATCGCAGAAGCCTCCCCCAAGCTTGCGAGAGACTCTCTTCTTCGATTTGCACAAAATTATATATTTCCTGCAAGGCAGCTTGTTTCTTATGAGCAGGGAAATATTTAGCAGAGAAGTAATAAATCATATCCTGGGGACTACGCACACAACCAGGATCAAGAGAATGAAACCAAGTTGTAGCATCACCCTTTAATGAGAATGGAAATATCTTAAGGATATAATAATAGCGAGACTTCTCATCATTAGTAAACAGGGTGGCTATATCATTTAACTTGGTAAGATGTGCCACAACAGTTTCAGATTCATAGCCATAAAAAGGATCAGATTCAACCAAAGTAATTATCTCAGGATCAACAGAGAATTCATAATCCTTATCAGTAACAAAGATAGGTGAAGTAGCAAAAGCAGGGACATATTTCATTCTAGCAATTAGAGTTTTCTGTTTAAGTTTAGCTAGTAATTTCTTAAGATCAGATCTATCATTGCAAGCAAAAAGATCTCTAGCAGTTTCTTCATCCATAACATAACCCTCAGGAACAACAGGCAATTCATAATTAGGGGGGAACCTTCATCATCACTATCATCAATAATTTCATATTCAATAATTTCATTCTCTCTAACCCCAGCAAGTTGTTCATCAAGATATTCACCTAATGGCACAGTAGTATCAAGCATATAAGTAGTTTCATCATAAGTATCATGCATAGTAGAAGTGGCATCATCAATAACATGCGACATATCAGAATTCATAGCAGTAGAAGGTTTAGGTGTCGCAAGCTTACTCAAAACAGAAGGAGAATCTAGTGCAGAGCTAGATGGCAGTTCCTTACCCCCCTCGTAGTTGAGGGAAAAATCTTAGTTCTTGTGTCTTTCAAGTTCTTCATAGTGATCAGCAGATATAAATCCCAAGTGACTCAAAGAATAGAGCTATGCTCCCCAGCAACAGCGCCGGAAATTTGTCTTGATAACCCACGAGTATAGGGGATCTCAACAGTTTTCGAGGGTAGAGTATTCAACCCAAATTTATTGATTCGACACAAGGGGAGCCAAAGAATATTCTCGAGTATTAGCAGTTGAGTTGTCAATTCAACCACACATGGATAACTTAGTATCTGTAGCAAAGTATTCAGTAGCAAAGTAGTATGAAAGTAATGGTAACAGTGGCAAAAGTAAAGATAACAGTTTTGTAGTAGTTGTAACAGTAGCAACGAAAAAGTAAATAAGCGAAGCACAATATGTAAAAAGCTCGTAGGCATTGGATCAGTGATGGATAATTATGTCGGATGCGATTCCTCATGTAATAACTATAACATAGGGTGATATAGAACTAGCTCCAATTCGTGAATGTAATGTAGGCATGTATTCCGAATATAGTCATACGTGCTTATGGAAAAGAACTTGCATGACATCTTTTGTCCTACCCTCCCATGGCAGCCGAGTCCTAATGGAAACTAAGGGATATTAAGGCCTCCTTTTAATAGAGAACCGGACCAAAGCATTAGCACTTAGTGAATACATGAACTCCTCAAACTACGGTCATCACCGAGAAGTATCCCGATTATTGTCACTTCGGGGTTGTCGGATCATAACACATAATAGGTGACTATAGACTTGCGAGATAGGATCAAGAACTCACATATATTCATGAAAACATAATAGGTTCAGATCTGAAATCATGACACTCGGGCCCTAGTGACAAGCATTAAGCATAGCAAAGTCATAGCAACATCAATATCAGAACATAGTGGATACTAGGGACCAAACCCTAACAAAACTAACTTGATTACATGGTAAATCTCATCCAACCCATCACCGTCCAGCAAGCCTATGATGGAATTACTCACGCACGGCGGTGAGCATCATGAAATTGGTGATGGAGGATGGTTGATGATGATGACGGCGATGAATCCCCCTCTCCGGAGCCCCGAACGGACTCCAGATCAGCCCTCCCGAGAGAGATTAGGGCTTGTCGGCGGCTCCGTATCGTAAAATGCGATGAAACTTTCTCACAAGTTAGAGTTGAGGTCGGTGGAGCATCAGGTGGCCCACGAGACAGGGGACGCGCCCAGGGGGAGGGGGCGCACCCCCAGCCTCATGGACAGGGTGTGGTCCCCCTGGACTTGATTCTTTCGCTAGTATTTTTTATATTTTCCAAAAGTTATCTCCGTGGATTTTCAGGTCATTCCGAGAACTTTTGTTTTCTGCACAATAAACAACACCATGGCAGTTCTGCTGAAAATAGCATCAGTCCGGGTTAGTTTCATTCAAATCATGCAAATTAGAGTCCAAAACAAGGGCAAAAGTGTTTGGAAAAGTAGATACTTTGGAGACGTATCAGGTGGCTAGTGTCACTATCATACGCCGGATCAATGGAAGGAAAGCGAACACGGTCATCATGGTACAGAGATGGGTAGTAGCGAAAACCTGGGTGATTCTGCATCCGAACCTCGGTGTAGTGTAACTCAACAAGAATCTCGAACGCAGCAAACTGGACGGCCTGAGTGGCAGTGGATGCATAACCGCTCAGAGAGGTACGAGTGTAAGAGACTGTTGACGAACTGGTGCGCAGAGTAACCACGGCGTGATACTCATATACGGGGTTGGCTAGACGCTCTGATGACCCACAAGTGTAGGGGATCTATCTAGTCCTTTCGATAAGTAAGACTGTCGTACCCAACGAGGAGCAGAAGGAAATGACAAGCGGTTTTCAGTAATGTATTCTCTGCAAGCACTGAAATTGTAGGTAACAGATAGTTTTGTGATAGGATAATTTGTAACAGGTAACAAGCAATGAAAGTAAATAAGGTGCAGCAAGGTGGCCCAATCCTTTTTGTAGTAAAGGACAAGCCTGGACAAGTTCTTATAATGAGAAAAGCGCTCCAGAGGACAAATAGGAATTATCGTCAAGCTAGTTTTCATCACGTTCATATGATTCGCGTTCGTTACTTTGATAATTGGATATGTGGGTGGACCGGTGCTTGGGTACTGCCCTTTCTTGGACAAGCATCCCACTTATGATTAACCCCTATTGCAAGCATCCGCAACTACAAAAGAATTATTAAGGTAAACCTAACCATAGCATGAAACATATGGATCCAAATCAGCCCCTTACGAAGCAACTCATAAACTAGGGTTTAAGCTTCTATCACTCTAGCAACCCATCATGTACTTATTACTTCCCAATGCCTTCCTCTAGGCCCAAACAATGGTGAAGTGTCATGTAGTCGACGTTCACATAACACCACTAGAGGAAAGACAACATACATCTCATCAAAATATCAAACGAATACCAAATTCACATGACTACTTATAGCAAGACTTCTCCCATGTCCTCAGGAACAAACATAACTACTCACAACTCATATTCATATTCATAATCAGAGGGGTATTAATATGCATTAAGGATCTGAACATATGATCTTCCACCAAATAAACCAACTAGCATCAACTACAAGGAGTAATCAACACTACTAGCAACCCACAGGTACCAATCTAAGGTTTTGATACAAAGATTTGATACAAGAGATGAACTAGGGTTTGAGAGGATATGGTGCTGGTGAAGATGTTGATGGAGATTGACCCCCTCCTAATGAGAGGATCGTTGGTGATGACGATGGTGATGATTTCCCCCTCCCGGAGGGAAGTTTCCCCGGTAGAACAGCTCCGCCAGAGCCCTAGATTGGTTCCGCCAAGGTACCGCCTCGTGGCGGCGGAGTTTTGTCCCGTAAGCTTGCTTATGATTTTTTCCAGGGTAAAAGACTTCATATAGCAGAAGGTGGGCACCGGAGGGCTGCCAGGTGGCCTACGAGGCAGGGGCGCGCCCAGGGGGTAGGGCGCGCCCCCACCCTCGTGGGTGGTGGGTGGCCCCCCTCAGGTGTTTCTTCCGCTGAATAATTTTTATTAATTCCCAAAATAACTTTCGTGGAGTTTCAGGACTTTTGGAGGTGTGCAGAATAGGTCTCCAATATTTTCTCCTTTTCCAGCCCAGAATCCCAGCTACCGGCATTCTCCCTCTTCTTGTAAACCTTGTAAAATATGAGAGAATATCCATAAGTATTGTGACAAAACGTGTAATAACAGCCCATAATGCAATAAATATCGATATAAAAGCATGATGCAAAATGGACGTATCAACTCCCCCTAGCTTAGACCTCGCTTGTCCTCAAGCGGAAGCCGATATCGAAAAATATGCCCACATGTTTAGAGATAGAGTTATCGATAAAGTAAAATACAGTCATGAGGGCATAATGATCATTCTTATAACAACATATATATATATATATATATATATATATATATATATATAGTGTCATATGATTTCTTATGCTCAAGTTACAATCTATTCAGAATATCAAGTATGATTCAGAAACTTCATTGAGAACTAACAAACTAAAATCTTAGTCATTGAAGCAATTGCAATTTATCATAACATAGGAAAGAGTCAACATAAGAGCTTTTCAGCAAGTCCACATATTCAACTATCATTTAGTCTCTCACAATTGCTAACACTCACGCAATACTTATGGATATGGAGTTTTCATCAGATACAGAGAAAGATAGGGGCTTATTGTGTTGCCTCCCAACCTTTTACCTCAAGGGTAATGTGAACAATAATAGTTCATGCTAACTTACATCCAATTGGATATATATATATATATATATATATATATATATATATATATATATATATATATATATAGGAGTAGGATTTTCTACAATAGCTTGCCATAGAACTAGTTAAGGTTTTTGACGGTGTAAAAGTTCTCAAAAATTCTGTAAAAAATACTGAACCAACACACCTATAATATAACACGATCCAATGGAGGGATTGAAGAAATATGACTGTATGTGTCCTGGACAAAAAGAACAAATGTTTCAATATATATTGATCCTGCGGTGAGCTGAAATGCTTGTCTTTTTCGCTGAGGACACATAAATGCATATTTTTACAATCACACCGTTGGATCAACTTATTATATTATATTGAGGCTCCCCTATTTATTTCATATTTTTTACTTACTTTTAAACCGTTAAATGTTTAGCAAGCCTTAACTAGTTCTATGGCAAGCTATGATAGACACAGTTTTACCTATATATATATATATATATATATATATATATATATATATATATATATATATATATATATATATCAGGATCTTTCCAACACGAGGTGTTTGCCAAACGATAAAATGTAAAAAGGAAAGGTGAAGATCACCTTGACTCTTGCATAATGTAAAAGATAGGCCCTTCGCAGAGGGAAGCAGAGGTTGTCGTGTGCTTTTCGGTTGGATGCATGAAATCTTAATGCAAAAGAATGTCACTTTATATTGCCACTTGTGATATGAACCTTTATTATGTAGTACGTCGCTTTTATTACTTCCATATCACAAGATCGTATAAAGCTTATTTTCTCCACGCTAATAAGTCATACATATTTAGAGAGAAATTTTTATTGCATGCAACATGACAACTTACTTGAAGGATCTTACTCAATCCATAGGTAGATATGGTGGACTCTCATGGCAAAACTGGGTTTAAGGATATTTGGAAGCACAAGTAGTATCTCTACTTGGTGCAAGGAATTTGGCTAGCATGAGGGGGAAAGGCAAGCTCAACATTTTCGAATGATCCATGACAATATACTTTAACTGAGATGTGAGAAAACATAACCCATTACGTTGTCTTCCTTGTCCAACATCAACTCTTTAGCATGTCATACTTTAATGAGTGCTCACAATCATAAAAGATGTCCAAGATAGTATTTATATGTGAGAACCTCTCTTTCTTTATTACTTCCTATTAATTGCAACGATGACCAAAACTATGTTTGCCAACTCTCAACAACTTTTAATCATCATACTCTCTATATGTGAAGTCATTACTTTACATAACATCAATATGATCTCTTTTATTTCTTTTATTCTTTTATGCAATTAAGATCATAGCATGATAGCAAAGCCCTTGACTCAACAATAATCTTTATTATATATAGCTCACGGACTCGATTACATAGACGGATCACAAAGCAAAAACTCAAAACTAATTCATACCAAAGCTCTATTCTAGCTACTAGATCAAAATATTACCAAAAGGATCGAACTAAGTAAAATGGTAAAGATAGGAGTGTGATGGTGATACGATACCGGGGCACCTCCTCCAAGCTTGGCACTTGCCAAGGGGAGTGCCCATACGCATGTGATTATGTCTCCTTTGCTGGTGGAGAAGGTGGTGATGATGGTGGATAGTCGCACATCGAGCATAGGAGCTCTACCAATTTGTGAATAATGCCCTTGAGTGTGATGATATGCTCCTTCAACAAAACATTTTCCTGTGTGAGATACTTGTTTTGTATGCAAGCTAACTCAATCATCTTGAAAGCTTCACTCTCAGTTGGGGTAAATAGGTTAGGGAGAGGTTAAAGGATGTCTTCTTCTTCTGTCGCCGGAGCTTGATCCTCCATGGCCTTCTTGATCCCATCATCCTTGCTGATCTCCCCAGGTTCTTCTCTCTTCAGCTCTATCTTCAACAGCCAAGCATCCTTGTCTTCATTGTTGGAGGAGGGTGACATCATGATGCTCTAGATCTGTCAGAAAAATAGCTCGAAACAAAGATAGAGGATTTTTGCATGATACGGTGGTCAAAACCTTCGGGAGATTATATAATGAATTTTTACCGATCGAAAGAAGTATCGTGCAAGAAAACGGAGTACGGAGAGCACACGAGGTGCCCACGAGGCTGGGGGCGCGCCCAGAGGGGTAGGGCGCGCCCTCCACCCTCATGGATGCCTCACGTCCTTCCCGGACAACTTCTTATTTTCCTATTTTCCTAAATATTCCAAAACGGAGGAAAATTGCTATTAGAACTGTTTTGGAGTTGGTTTACTTACTGTACCACATACCTATTCCTTTTCGGAGTCTGAAACGTTCCGGAAAGTGTCCCTTATGTATTCCTACGGGGTTGCGGTTTCAATAACATTAGTTTCAACATTTATTGGGTTACCTGAGATATAGTGTTTGATTCTTCGACCATTCACCACCTTCGGATTCGTGCCTTCGAAGTTGTTGATTTTTATGGCAATGGAACGATGGACTTCCTCGATAACGTAAGGGCCTTCCCATTTAGAGAGAAGTTTTCCTGCAAAAAAATCTTAAACTTGAGTTGAATAGCAACACATAATGACCTGCATTAAACTCACGCTTTTGTATCCTTTTGCCATGCCATCTTTTGAATTTTTCCTTAAATAGCTTGGCATTCTCATAGGCTTGGGTTATCCATTCATCAAGTGAGCTAATGTCAAATAACCTTTTCTCACCGGCAAGTTTGAAATCATAATTGAGCTCTTTAATGGCCCAATATGCCTTATGTTCAAGTTCGAGAGGTAAGTGACATGCTTTTCCATAAACCATTTTATATGGAGACATACCCATAGGATTTTTATACGCAGTTCTATAGACCCATAATGCATCATCAAGTTTCTTGGACCAATTCTTTCTAGATCTATTAACAGTCTTTTGCAAGATTAATTTAAGCTCTCTGTTACTCAATTCTATGTGCACACTAGACTGTGGGTGATATGGAGATGCAATTCTATGATTAACATCATACTTAGCAAGCATTTTACGAAAAGCACCATGAATAAAATGTGAACCACGATCAGTCATTAAGTATCTAGGGACACCAAACCTCAGAAAAATAACTTCTTTAAGCATCTTAATAGAGGTGTTATGATCAGCACTACTAGTTGGAATAGCTTCTACCCACTTAGTAACGTAATCAACAGCAACTAAAATATGTATATATCCATTAGAGGCAGGAAAAGGTCCCATATAATCAAAGCCCCAAACATCAAATGGTTCAATAACAAGAGAATAATGTCGGCGTTCTGGGAACGGGGGTCCCCAGACTTGCCTGCCTGCGGCCTGCGGCGTGGCTCGAGTGGTGGCCTAGTACGGCCCATCTTCATCAGCGCAAGACTCAAGACCCTCGCGAGGGGCCAAGCCTCGCGGGACGGACGACACAAGGCTTCCTCAGGAGCGGCCTCGCCAGGCAGGCTCGCGAGGAGGCGGAGAGATGAAGGCAGGAGTACCTCGCGAGGTGCTCGTGATGCAAGCCGTGATGATCGAGACCAGGCAGGTGTTAGGCGGGCGCCGGCCTGTGCAGTGTCCTTGTTTCCTCTTTGGTGCAAAGGGGGCAAGCACAGGCGTGGAGTACCGAGGCATCAGGAAAAGGTTGCCATTTCAGTGCAACAAAACCAAGAACAGCAGAGCGGCGGGATGGAGGTCACCGTGGAGCCCAAGACGGTGTCATCACCAGTGCCTTTGGCAGCCGAAGACCAACTTTAGTCAGGATAACTTGTACTAGATGTTCCCCTTCAAAATGGCCGTTGTTGGCGCCCTTCCCGCTCAATATTTGGGAACAGGACCAGGGCCTCTATAAATAGGGCTGGCCATCTCATGGCTAGGCATCAGACTAGGGGAGAACCAGAACAAGTAGAACACCACATCAGCTCAAGGACACCTCTCGCAAGGCAGTTCTTCCCTGTACTGTTCATCATCTGCCCCTGAGGCAATCCACCACACCACGCCACGGACAAGAAAGGAGCAGCCAAGAAATCCCTCATCCGCAAGAAGGTTCTCACGTGCTCCCGGCACCGGTGCGCCATGACCGCATCCCTGCGCCAGCACATCAAGACCCTGTGCTGTTCCAGGCAGCGGCGCGCGGGAATCCCCAGGAGCAAGCCCCGCATCAGCAGAGAGCTCCGGTGGCCACTGCAGGCTGCCTCCTTCACCATCGAGCTATGCAGTGTCGCTTGGTCGGGCAAGTTCAAACCTGACCTGCCCCCTCGCTATGACGGCACTGCCGACCCCGCGGAGTTCCTACAGCTCTACGAGTTGGGCATCGAAGCCGCCAACGGGGATGAAAAGGTCATGCCGAACTGGTTTCCATGTCACTATAGGATGGTGCCCGCACCTGGCTCCTGAACCTGCCCCCTGGCACGATCTCCTCCTGGGACGAGATGTGCACTCACTTCATCGCCAACTTTCAGGGCACTCGCGACCGTACGCCGGCCGTGGGTGACCTGCGCCGCATCAAGCAGCAACCCGGAGAGACCTTGCTGAAGTACATCCAGCACTTTAACAGCGCTCGCCTCAAGATTCCCAAAGTGACCGAGGAGGCCATCATCTCGGCATTCTCTGACGACGTCTGCGACGTCAAGATGAAGGAGGAACTGGAAATCAACGAAGATCTGTGCACATCTCTGGAGTTGTTCAACCTGGCGACCAAGTGTTCAAGGGATGAGGAGGGACGCCTTTCCCTTCTTGAGCTCTCGGCTGCAGATCCATAAGAGAAGAAAGCCAAGGCCAAGGATGTGAAGCGCAAGGGAGCAGCTGTGCTCGCAGCGGAGTCGGGCATGAAGCGCGGCAGGGATCAGCGGGAATCGTCCAAGGGAAGCTGGTACTGTGTGTACCACGATCTCCATACCCACAACACTAACGAATGCCAAGAGCTCTGGGCCGTGCGAGAAGGCATGACGGTCGACGCCCCGAGCGCAACGATCGGGGCTACGGCCGAGGCGGGGGAAGAGGTGGAGGACGATGGGACGACCGTGGTCCTCGCCAAGGGTGGCGTGACTGGCCTCATGAGGACCGCTGGCAGGACCAGCCTCGCGAGGGGACTTGGAGGGATCAGCCTCGTGAGGATCGCCCGCAAGGCAACGCAGGACTTCCTCCAATGCCACCACCGCGAAGAAGGAATGACGACCATCATCAAGACGAGGGGGCTGAGGCTTCCAGGAGCCGCGTGCAATCGCTTGCATCTTGGGCGGTGCCCAGGCCCCAGCCTCTCAGCGCACCTTCAAGCAATTTGCTCGCGAAGTTAATGCAGTCCTCCCCATGCTTGAGGCCACGCGCCCTCTCAGGTGGTCCGCGTGTGCCATCATGTTCAGCTCAACAGATCAGCTCAAATGCGCGGCAACAGCCGGTGTCCTCCTGATGCTCTGTTCCCCAGTCATCAGCAATGTGCAAGTTACTAGGACCCTCATCGACGGCGGGGCAGGGCTCAACGTCCTGTACGTCGAGACGTTCAACAATCTCCAAGTGCTATACGACCAGCTTCAACCAACCAAGCCTTTCTCAGGAGTCACTGATGGTTCCACTGTCCCGATAGGGCAGGTCCGCCTCCCTGTCACCTTTCGACAGCGCAAGAACTACTGTACCTAGCTTATTGACTTCGACGTCGCCCATATTCGCCTGCCATACAATGCCATCCTCAGGTATCCCGCCCTGGCCAAGTTTATGGCAGTAACTCACCATGGCTACAACGTCCTCAAGATTCCAGGAAGTAGCGGAGTCATCACGGTCCCCTATGAAGAGAAGGATGCGGTTTGCTCCCTTGAGCGCGCCTTCCAAGCCGCGTCGATCGAGGACCCAGATAACAAGAGTGGAAACCTTCCTGAAGCAGCCCCGAAGAAGAAGTGATCACATGACTCAAGGCCTCAGGAGGCAGGCACCTCCGGAGGCGCCACACCCGGACATGCACCCATCCAAGGGGCGCCACCCTCTGTCTCATAGGGAGGCGTGCCCGGCGCCCTCCTCGGGTAAGGCTCAGGGGCTCTCTCCTGGGGAGCCACTGACTTTGCCAAGATCACGAGGGAGGCGATCGGGCACCACTTGGAGGCATGCTTCGCGGCACGTTTCCCTCAGGAGTTCATCACCAAGGTCGCTCAGGAGTTGCAGGAATCGAGAGTCATGCGCGGCAACCGCCGCCTGCCCAGCGTAGCTCCCCATCAAAACGAGGATGGAGGGCTGCGCGTCTGGATCGACTACCCAGGGATCAATCGAGTCGCGTCTCAGGAGTGCTTCTGGCCTTCGCACGTGGGGCGTTGCGAGGGTCCACCGCACAGCTACGTTCGCATGCCCTTCGGCCTGCCGAACGCGACTGCTACCCACCAGCGCCTAATGAGGAGCATTCTGGAAGCTCAGGTGGTCAAGCACCGCGCACTCCTGGAGGAAATGAAGATGGACCTCACCGGCTCGCCTGGACCTCCTGAGCCTCCCGAGGCTCGGAGCTCCAAGGGCTTGTGAGGATCGGCTTCTTCACCATGCACCATCAGCTACTCCGACACTCGCTCTGCAATGGTATCAGGTGACTTATCTCAAGTTTCGTTTCAGCTGGGAGCGCCCTCAGGGCTGCATCATTCCCAGTTCACGTGGGTCTGTCCCCACGGCATGTATCCATTTTGCTTATGTCTTCAGTTTACCTTGTTGGGGACACCCCTCGGGATGCATCATCCCCAAGCCGTTTGGGCCTGACCAAGTGGCGTGTGCCTTTCTCTGCATCTATCTAAGTTGATTTGCTTCTTCATGCTTAACCTACTTATGATTATCGTCCGCTGCCTACCACAGGCCTCTCCTCCCTCATGCAAAGCGCTTGCACGTTAAAAGGGGGGCGCCTGAGCATCGCGACTCAGGAGCTCTTAATGGCTCTCCAGCCCTCACCACCTGGCCTTGCTCACGGCATCGCGACCTGGCGTACCAGCGGCGGCTGAGCTTGCTTGAGGGCCGGGGCCTGAGGACATAGAGCATTTGCATTTTAACCATCTTGCAGGGACGTGCCACCATCAATGGCCCAGAGCCAGGCGGAACCCGCCTCGAGGTAGGGCCTCGTGAGTCCCGCGCTGGCTCATGGGTGCCCAGATACACCTGTCCTAGCCCTACCATGCCGGCCAGGTGTCAGGGCGGGGCTGTACACGCCTCGGGGGCTCCTCCAGGAGGGGAGCCCCCCTCACACGTACCAGTGGAAGCACCATGCTACGCGCTGGCTGACAACACTGCCGAGGAGCGACTATGCCCGTACACATATGGAAGCGCTATGCTCTGCGCTGGTGATAAACAACTTAGGGCAGTCCATAGCTGTATCAACCTTAGGGAGCCCAGAGCTCAATATCTGGCCTCATCGCAATGCCTCCCCTCAGGAGCGCCGCGCGAGGTGGCTGGGCACGGGGGATGCGCCCGGGCCAGGCCCGAGCACACGCCACCCAGCCAGGTCCCTCAGACCTGGTCGTCGCACGCCCCTCCCCGAGCGGAGCCAAGGTATGAAGACCCGTTTGAGCATCAAGGGGGACTTCTGAGCATCGCGACTCAGGAGCCTAACTGGTCATGTAGCCCCTTACTCCTTAGTTCCGAAAGGCTAACAGCGGTCGAGGTATGCGCGGGGCCGGGCCCTGCCGACGTAGAACGACAGACCCTCTCTTCCACCCCCTCCCTATTTGTTGTTTGCACGTCAAGTGGGACTCCTAAGCATCACGACTCAGGAGCCTAACTTGTCACGTAGCCCCTCACTCCTTAGTCCCGTCCTGGTGATCCGGTCGGGGCTAACGGCGGCTGAGGTATGCGCGGGGCCAGGCCCTGCCGACGTAGAACACAAGCAAATAGGAAGGAAACCGCAAAATCTAGCAAATCCAGAAGCAAATATTACAGACCATAGATTGTTCTCACAATACCAGACACAAATTTAAACGCCTCCACGAGGCATGGTGCATGTTGCAGAAATCAAAGCAGGAAAAAGGCCGCGAGAAGATCACCCCTGGGCCGCGCCACCGCTCGTGGTGGAGTCGCGCTTGTCAGCTCCACCCTTCAGGGCCGCGGAGCTGGCAGCGCCTCGCTTGGGCGCGGTGTTGAAGGCACGGAACTTTGCCAGCAAGGCCTCCGCTCGACCCTTGATGGCCTCGGCAGCGGCGGCGGAGCGCTTGGCGTCCACGGGCTCCAGCAGATCGTCAAGGTTGGCGTCGGGGTTGCGGAGGTAGACGTGGTTGAGGATCCGCGTCATCGCTGCGGAGGAAAGGATGCGAGCCTCAACTTCGGCCATGGGGCCGATGCCAATCACGACATCCTCAAGCGCCTCGACAAGGAAGGGAACCAGCTTAGTGGGGCCTTCCTTGGCTCCGGCCAGCGGTTTCTCCAGGCCCCCGTCATAAAGCGTTTTCAGCACCGCGCGATCCCTCTCCTCATAACGCGTGAAGGCCGCGTGGTCCTTGGCCAAGACCTCCGCCTTGGCATCGAGCTCAACCCACTTCGTCTTCAGTGCCTGCTCTAGCATCTTCAGCCGGCCATAGTCGGCGGAGAGTTTGGCATCGCGGTCCTTGACAGCAGCCTCTCGAGCCTTCATCTCTTCCTCCTTCACCTGGCGGTCGCGAATCTCCTTGGCGAGCTCGTCACGCAGCCCTTGTAACTGGCCCTCCAGCATCTTGTAGCGGCCCTTGACAGTTGAAGCATCCTTCAACGCCATGTCGCGAGCGGCTATGGCCTGGGAGGTGGCTTGCTTCCCCTCCTCGGAAGCCGTCACAGCCTGGCTCAGTGCTGCTCGGACGGAGGTGTCAGAGCGAACCCAGCCGAAGACCAACTCCAGGCGCCCGGCCACCAGGCGGGGGTCGGCACCCCAGAGATCCTCCCGCAGCTGACTCAGCTCATCGGCTGCACGGTCCAAGGCGACGGAGGAGGCAGAGGAGACAGGAGCCGACGGAGTAGGAGGAGAAGATGGAAGCGTGATCACAGCTTGGGAGGCAGGAACCTCCTGAGCCTTGGCAACTTCGGCGATAGCATGAAGCCTAGGCGCCACCAGAGTCAGCAGGGTCACGGGGGTAGACTCCTCGCCGGAGCGTCCCTGCTGGCCTCGCGAGGATGATCGGGCAGGGGATGTGCGGGCCCCGCTGCCTCCCTTCCTCGCGAGTGAAGACGCGGCCACGGCTGTTGAGCCCGTTCCAGGTGGGGTCGCCACGTCTCCCTTCAGCCTCTTCGCCACAGGTGGCAGGCTACCCAATAAAAGTTGTCAGGCCTCGACGGAAAAAGACAGGAGCGAGGCGGAGTTCGAGTACTTACTGGTTGACTGCCGCGGGATCCCACGGACTCCGGCCAAGCTTGAAGCCCGAAAGCCTCTTGCAGGGCTCAGCCTCGGGAGGCCCAACTGCAGAGGAAGGCACACCTGAAGGGCTAGAGCTGGCTTCAGCCGACGCGAGGGCTGGGGTAGACCCTCGGGAGATCAGCCCAGACCTATCCTTCTTCGGGACCAAGGGCGGGTCCTCCCCCCCCCCCTCGCCTGGCGCCGGCCTCGTCGTCATCAGGCATGGAGCAGAGGGCGATGGACCTGCACTAGGGGGAAGTCTCCCCCGTCCCCTCGAAGGTCACCTCCGAGTCATGCTCCTCATCCTCTTTGTCTTCTTCCTCCTCTGCCCCGCCGGAGTCATCAGAGGAAAAGTCCACCGTCGCCATCGCCGCCTGGCCCTCGGGGTCCTCCACTGGCACCAGACTAACCCCGTCGAAGGTGGTCATGGTGTCCACCCCCCGTTCCCAGTCATCGCGAAGGAACAAGGGAACCGGAGCATCCTCCGGGCCTGCCACGTCCTCTCCGGCCAAGAAGCGGAGGGCTGCGGCCAGATCCTCGTCATTCAGGGCATCCGAGCTCAGGCGAAGGACGACGTCCGCATCCTCGAGCATCCACAGTGGCATGAGTGCACCTGGAGAGGGGCCACCCGGTGCGACAGGAACTCCCTCAAGAGCGAGGCCCCGGTCAGTTTCGCCGCCCTCGGATTGCCCGGCCTCAGGTCATCATTCATCTTCTCCAGCACCAGCTTCACCCGCCGGTCGTCGAGCTTCGCACGGGACCACGCCTCAACAGCCTCGGGCTGCTCTGTGGGCCGCTCCAGTAGGGGGTTGTTGCACCTGGCGTCCACCATGACCCACTTGCTCCGGAAGCCGTCGGCCCTCTTCCCGGCCTTTGAGATGGCGTTGGACTTGGAGTACGCAACAAATCTTGCGCACGCCGAGATATTGGCGCCAGTGACCCAGAGGGAGAAGAAGTGGCGCTGCAAGGCCACGGAGGGCATCACCCCGACGTGCGCCTCATAGTAGTAGGCGAAGATCGATAGGAGGAGAACGGAGTTGGGGTGGATATGCAGAGCATGCAACTTATATTGGCGAAGGACGGCAAGGAAGAACTCAGAGAAAGGGTCACCAGACCAGCGATGATGGCGCTCATGAAGAGGGGGTAGAAGGTGCTCCCCTTGTCCTCCGGCCGGCCGGTACCAGGCCGGAGCACGGTCTCCCCCATCTCGTTGCTCTGCACTGCCGCCATCTGGCACATGAGGGCGAGATTCTTCTCTGACACGTTGGGAGAACCAAGAGCCGGCGAGTACCAGGCCGATGGAGCCCCAGCCGCGGTCTTGCGGGGTGCCATTGCTCACCGGAGGAGAAAGGCTGCGGCGAATCTGGAAATTTCGGAAGCAGGAGGGTTAAGAACAAGAAAGGGGATTTGAAGCAAGGAGGATGAGAGTAATGTAAGTAAGGCTAACCCCGGGCCAGCCTTTTTGTCAGTCGGGCAATTACCGAGGCAGCATGGGGAAGTGGAGGCGCCCACGTCCAATCAACCGCCATGCGGCGCCCAAGGCCGCAGGCTGTTGGGGTCCGCGGCGCTCCGCACTTGCCCCTTCGCTTCTCTGCTAAGACAAGTCCGAGTGCGCCTTGGGCCCGAGGGCTACTGTCGGTGTTCTGGGAACGGGGGTCCCCAGACTTGCCTGCCTGCGGCCTGCGGCCTGCGGCGTGGCTCGAGTGGTGGCCCAGTACAGCCCATCTTCATCGGCGCAAGACTCAAGACCCTCGCGAGGGGCCAAGCCTCTCAGGACGGACGACACAAGGCTTCCTCAGGAGCGGCCTCGCCAGGCAGGCTCGCGAGAAGGCAGAGAGATCAAGGCAGGAGTACCTCGCGAGGTGCTCGTGACGCAAGCCGTGACGATCGAGGCCAGGCGGGCGCCGGCCTACACAGTGTCCTTGTTTCATCTTTGGTGCAAAGGGGGCAAGCACAGGCGTGGAGTACCGAGGCATCACGCAAAGGTTGCCATTTCAGTGCAACGAGACCAAGACCAGCAGAGCGGCAGGATGGAGGTCACCGTGGAGCCCAAGACAGCGTCATCACCAGTGCCTTTGGCAGCCGAAGACCAACTTTAGTCAGGATAACTTGTACTAGATGTTCCACTTCAAAATGGCCGTTGTTGGCACCCTTCCCGCTCAATATTTGGGAAGAGGACCAGGTCCTCTATAAATAGGGCTAGCCATCTCATGGATAGGCATCGGACCAGGCGAGAACCAGAGCAAGTAGAACACCACATCAGCTCAAGAACACCTCTCGCGAGGCAGTTCTTCCCTGTACTGTTCATCATCTTTTCCTGAGGCAATCCACCACACCACGCACTGGAGTAGGGTATTACACCACAACAGTGGCCCGAACCAGTATAAATCTTGTGTCCCTCGTGTTGTTCATTGTTTTAGCTTAGATTCTCGCGAGGCGATCAGACGCGGATAGGTAGGGGGAAGATCTTCACGCGCACCCTAGAGTTCGAACCTTAAGGGTCTGCCGGAACCCAACATCCGACAAATAATTCATAGGCATTTCTTGATGTCTACTAATATTACCAATTCTTTGACATTCATCACAAGACAAGACAAACTTACGGGCATCTCTAAAGAGAGTAGGCCAATAAAAACCGGATTGCAAAATACCTTATGTGCAGTTCTATCTCCAACGTGGTGTCCTCCGTATGCCTCGGAGTGACACTTGCATAGGATTTGTTCCTGTTCATGCTTAGGTACACAACATCTAATAACACCATATCTACTCCTTTATGAAGGTGTGGGTCATCCCAGAAGTAATGTCTTAAATCATAGAAGAACTTTTTCTTTTGTTGGTATGTGAAACTAGGTGGTATGAATTTAGCAACAATGTAATTAGCATAATCAACATACCATGGAGCAGTATGAGAAGCATTTACGATGGCTAACTGTTCATCAGGAAAGCTATCATCAATAGGTAGTGGGTCATCAAGAACATTCTCTAACCTAGACAAGTTGTCTGCAACGGGTTCTCAGCTCCCTTTCTATCAATAATATGCAAATCAAATTCTTGTAGCAAAAGAACCCATCTAATAAGTCTAGGTTTAGCATCTTTCTTTTCCATAAGATATTTAACAGCAGCATGATTAGTGTGGATAGTTACTTTAGAATCAACAATATAAGGTCTGAACTTATCACAAGCAAATACAACTGCTAAGAATTTTTTTCAGTAGTAGCATAATTTCTTTGGGCAGTTTCCAGAGTTTTACTAGCATATTGAATAACATTTAGTTTCTTATCAACTCTTTGTCCTAGAACAGCACCTACATCATAATCACTAGCATCACACATAATTTCAAAGGGTAAATTCCAATCAGGTGGCTGAACAATAGGTGCAGAAATCAAAGCTTTCTTAAGTATTTCAAATGCTTCTACACAAGCATCATCAAAGACAAAAGGAATATCTTTTTGCAATAAATTAGTCAGAGGCCTAGAAATTTTAGAAAAGTCCTTAATGAACCTCCTATAAAAACCGGCATGACCAAGGAAACTTCTTATACCTTTAATGTCCTTGGGACACGACATCTTTTCAATAGCATCAACTTTAGCTTTATCAACTTCAATACCTTTCTCAGAAATTTTATGCCCCAAGACAATGCCTTCATTAACCATAAAGTGGCACTTTTCCCAATTCAAGACGAGACTAGCATCTTCACATCTCTGCAAAAAACAATCAAGGTTGCTCAAGCAATCATCAAAAGAGGATCCATAAACGGAAAAATCATCTATGAATACCTCACAAATCTTTTCACAAAAGTCAGAGAATATAGCCATCATGCATCTTTGAAAGGTAGCAGGTGCATTACATAAACCAAAAGGCATACATCTATAAGCAAAAGTACCGAAAGGGCAAGTAAAAGTGGTCTTTTCTTGATCCTCCGCTGACACGGGAATTTGAGAGAAACCAGAGTAACCATCTAGAAAGCAAAAATGTGTATGTTTGGATAATCTTTCTAGCATTTGATCAATAAAAGGTAAAGGGTAATGATCCTTTTTAGTAGCTTTATTTAATTTGCGGAAATCAATTACCATCCTATAACTTGTAATAATTCTTTGCGGGATCAATTCATCTTTATCATTAGGAACAACAGTAATACATCCCTTCTTAGGGACACAATGGACAGGACTTACCCACTTAATATCAACAACTGGATAAATTATACCTGCCTCGAGGAGCTTTAGTATTTCTTTTCTTACCACTTCCTTCATCTTAGGATTCACCCGTCGTTGATGATCAATAACTGGTTTGGCATTTTCCTCCAATTTTATTTTGTGTTGGCATAAAGTGGGACTAATGCCCTTAAGATCAACAAGAGTATATCCAATAGCAGCACGGTGCTTCTTCGGGGTTTTTAATAATCTTTCCTCTTCCTGCTCTGAAAGGTTAGCACTAATAATAACAGGATATATCTTCTTTTCATCAAGATAAGCATATTTAAGAGTATCAGGTAATGGTTTAAGCTCAAACACGGGATCACCCTTGGGTGGTGGAGGATCCCCTATGATTTCAACAGGCAAGTTGTGTTTCATAATAGGTCCCTATTTAAAGAATACTTCATCTATTTCCCTTCTTTCATTCATAAACATATCATTTTCATGGTCTAGCAAATATTGTTCTAAAGGATCAGTAGGAGGCACGGCAATAGAAGCAAGACCAATAATTTCATCCTTACTAGGCAGTTCTTTATCATGGGGTTGTCTACAAAATTTGGCAAAATTAAATTCATGAGACATATCCCCTAAGCCAATTGTAACAACATCTTTTTCGCAATCAATCTTAGCATTAATAGTATTCAAGAAGGGTCTACCAAATATGATGGGACAAAAGTCATCTTGTGGGGAACCAAGAACAAGAAAATCAGCAGGGTATTTAACCTTCCCACACAATACTTCAACATCTCTAATAATCGCAATTGGTGAAATAGTATCTCTATTGGCAAGCTTAATCATAAATCAATTTCTTCTACCTCAGCAGGTGTAATATCATGCATAATTTCTTCGTATAAGGGAAAAGGTATTGCACTAGCACTAGCACCCATATCACATAAGCCATGATAACAATGATCTCCTATTTTAACAGAAATAACAGGCAAGCCTACAATAGGTCTATGTTTCTTAGCATCAGGTCTAGCGATTCTAGTAGCTTGTTCACAGAAATAAATAACAAGCACATCAACATTCTCAGCCAAGAGATCTTTAACCAAAGCAACACTAGGTTCAACTTTAATTTGCTCAGGGGATGTATATGTTCCAGTATTACTCTTACAAACCATAGTTGAAGCTTTAACATGATCCTTTATCCTAACAGGGAAAGGTGGTTTCTCAATATAAGTAGCAGGAACAATAGGATCATTATAAGTGATAGTCTTTTCTTCAACTATAATAGGTGCAACTACTTTTACTTCAGTGGGAGGATTATATTTAAACCACTTCTCCTTAGGGAGATCCACGTGAGTAGCAAATGATTCATAGAAAGAAGCTACTATCTCAGAGTCAAGTCCATATTTAGTGCTAAATCCACGAAAAGCATCGGTATCCATAAAAGATTTAACACAATCAAACTTAGGTGCCATACCTGACTCCTTACCATTGCCGGAATCCCAATCTTCAGAGTTGCATTTAATTCTTTCCAATAAATCCCATTTGAATTCAATAGTCTTCATCATAAAAGACCCAGCACAAGAAGTATCAAGCATGGTGCGATTGTTGAGAGAAAGTCGAGCATAAAAGTTTTGAATAATCATTTCTTTTGAAAGATCATGATTGGGGCATGAATATAACATTGACTTAAGCCTCCCCAAGCTTGAGTGATGCTTTCTCCTTCGCGAGGCCAAAAATTATATATATAATTACGATCACGATTAACAAGATTCATAGGATAAAACTTCTCGTGAAATTCCAATTTCAATCATTTATAGTCCCAGGATCCCATATCATCACATAGCCAATACCATGTCGATGTGTATCCCTTCCAAGATAAAGGGAAAACCTTCTTCTTAATAACATCATTGGGCATACCTGCAAGCTTAAATAATCCACAAACTTCATCCACATAGATAAGGTGTAAATCAGGATGCAATGTTCCATCTCCTGCAAAAGGATTAGCTAGCAGTTTCTCTACCATAACCAAAGGAATTTCAAAGTAAACATTTTCAGTAGGTTCAGTAGGTTGAGGAGCAACTCTTTTCTCTAATGGTTGGGGTGAAGATACCCCGAACAAGCCCCTCAAAGGATTAGTTTCCATAGTAACAAGTGACAGTAAATTTCAGCACACTATATAAATGTTTCCTTACCAAGTTCCACTTACCAAAGGCGCTTCACTCCCCGGCAATAGCGCCAGAAAAGAGTCTTCATGACCCACAAGTGTAGGGGATCTATCATAGTCCTTTCGATAAGTAAGAGCTTCGAACCCAACGAGGAGCAGAAGGAAATGACAAGCGGTTTTCGGTAATGTATTCTCTGCAAGCACTGAAATTGTAGGTAACAGATAGTTTTGTGATAGGATAACTTGTAACGGGTAACAAGAAATGAAAGTAAATATGGTGCAGAAAGGTGGCCCAATCCTTTTTGTAGCAAAGTACAAGCCTGGACAAGTTTTTATAATGAGAAAGGCGCTCCCGAGGACACATGGAAATTATCGTCAAACTAGTTTTCATCACGTTCATATGATTCGCATTAGTTACTTTGATAATTTGATATGTGGGTGGACCGGTTCTTGGGTACTGCCCTTTCTTGGACAAGCATCCTACTTATGATTAACCCCTATTGCAAGTATCCGCAACTACAAAAGAAGTATTAAGGTAAACCTAACTATAGCATGAAACATATTGATCCAAATCAGTCACTTACGAAGCAACTCATAAACTAGGGTTTAAGCTTCTGTCACTCTAGCAACCCATCATCTACTTATTACTTCCCAATTCCTTCCTCTAGGCCCAAACAACGGTGAAGTGTCATGTAGTCGACGTTCATATAACACCACTAGAGGAAAGACAACATACAAATCATCAAAATATCGAACGAATACCAGATTCACATGACTACTTATAGCAAGACTTCTCCCATGTCCTCAGGAACAAACGTAACTACTTCTCCCATGCATTAAGGATCTGAACATATGATCTTCTACCAAGTAAACCAAGTAGCATCAACTACAAGGAGTAATCAACACTACTAGCAACCCACAGGTACCAATCTGAGGTTTTGATACAAAGATTTGATACAACAGATGAACTAGGGTTTGAGAGGAGATGGTTCTAGTGAAGATGTTGATGGAAATTGACCCCCTCCCAATGAGAGGATCGTTGGGGATGACGATGGTGATGATTTTCCCCTCCTGGAGGGAAGTTTCCCTGGCAAAACAGCTACGCCGGAGCCCTAGATTGGTTCCGCCAAGGTACCGCCTCGTGGTGGCGGAGTTTCATCTCGTAAGCTTTCTTATGATTTTTTCCAGGGTAAAAGACTTCATATAGTAGAAGATGGGCACCGGAGGGCTGCCAGGTGGCCCACGAGGCAGGGGGCGCGCCCAGGGGGGTAGGGCGCGCCCCCCACCCTTGTGGGTGGTGGGTGGCCCCCTCAGGTGTTTCTTCCGCTGAATAATTTTTATTAATTCCCAAAATAACTTTCGTGGAGTTTCAGGACTTTTGGAGCTGTGCAGAATAGGTCTCCTATATTTGCTCCTTTTCCAGCCCAGAATCCCAGCTGCTGTCATTCCCCCTCTTCATGTAAACCTTGTAAAATATGAGAGAATAGCCATAAGTATTGTGACATAACGTGTAATAACAGCCCATAATGCAATAAATATCGATATAAAAGCATGATGCAAAATGGACGTATCACAAAACAAAATACGGACATAGAAGAATCATGTAAATTATTGTAACAGCAACAAACTTTAACATAAAACTTTTATCGTAGAACTTTTATCATATACTTCTCATGAATAAGTAACAACTCATCGCAACATCGAAGTATAAAGCATAAACTCTATTGAAAACCAACAAGCTATGTTCTCAGTCGACTTTGCAACTACAATTCATCATCTTTTCAGGAAGGGTCACATATTGGAGCCTTTTTGGCAAGTCCACATACTCAACCATCATATAGTCTTCTATGATTGCTAACACTCACCGCATACACATGAGCAAAACGTTTCAACCAGACACATATAAAGATAGGGGCTTATAGTTTTGCCTCCCAACATACTCACCTCAAGGGTGATGTCAACAATAATAACTCATGCTACCCATATCCAACTGGATATATGTGCCTAGATCTGTCCTCACCACAAGATGCTTGCCAAAAGAGAAAATAAAAAGGAATATAGAGAAAAACTTTGACTCTTGCATGAAAGTAAATACATAAAAGTAAAAATATAGGCCCTTCATAGAGGGAAGTAGAGGTTGCCATGCGTTTTTGTTTGTATGCTCAATTCCTTAGAGCAAAAGAACGTCAATTTATATTGCCCCTTGTGATAGCAACCTTTATTATGCAGTCTGTCGCTTTTATTCTTTGCCATCACAAGTTCGTACAACACTCAATTTACTCTTACACTAAATGATCTAAAACAACTTACTTGAAGGATCTAACTGAATCCTTAGGTAGGTATGGTGGAATCTTTGAAAATAAGATTTGGGTTTAAGGGTTTTTGATGCACACCTAGTGTCTCTACTTAGTGCGGAATTTTTGGTTAGCAAAGATGGGGAGCAAGCACCACATGTTGAAGGATCTATGACAATATAACTTCTATGTGAATATGAACAAACATAAATCATTATGTTGTGTTCCTTGTCAAATGTCAACAATGTTGGCATATAATATTTTTACGGGGGCTCACAATCACAAAATATTTCCAAGATAGTGTATTTGCATGTGAATCTTCTCTTCCCTTATTAATTCTTTCATGAGTTGCATCATTGACCAATGTTGTGTTTGTCAATCTCCAATAAATTTTTCTACTTATACTTTTCCTTATGTGGTGTCGTTACTTACCATAAGATTAGCATATGATCTTTTTCATTTATTTCCTTTCTTTTTATTGAAACAAGAAAGTAAAGAAAGCAAAACTCAAACTAAACTTTATTATATATCTCACACACGGTTACAAGGATAGATCACTAAGCAAACTTTCAAAAGAAAGGATCGAAGTAAACTTTTATTCATCTAAAGCAGAAGATAAATATGGATCAAACTAAGGTAAATAAAGGCAAAAGATAGTGGAGGTGATACGATACCGGGGCACCTCCCCCAAGCTTGGCACAAGCCAAGGGGAGTGCCCATACCCGATACTCAATTTTTTTGGTTGATGAAGAAGGAGGTGGTGGTGATGAAGTAGAGGGTTTGTCTTTCTTCCTTTTCTTACTCTTGAGGATGGAATTCTCCGCCTTAAATTCACTGATCTCCTGGTCAAGCTCCAATACCTTTTTCCATAAATCTTGCTTGTTTTCCTACAAAAGACGAAAGGGGATAAACTGGATCTTAGGCTTCTTTGCTTTGTTGGGGAGACTCGACTTCTTAAATTCAACGTGCATGTCCCCAGGTTGGGGCAATGGGGCTTCATCCTCATCTGTCTCGTCTCCTCCTCCCTTTTAGGATCATAGTCTTCTTCTTCCTTCAAAGTCCAGCTATAGTGCTCCACATCCCCATAAACCTTAGGGTTTGCGATATAATTAGCAACATAGCTCTCACCCTCTGAGTCTTGGGATGACATAATTTCAGATATGTCAGGAAGACAACAAGAAAAAAAACAAAAGATTTCTCCATGATACGGAGGTCAATGGGTTCGGGGGGTATATAAAGACTTTGTATCTTGGGAAACAAGAAAATGGAAGAAAAACGGAGTCCGGAAGGTACCCGAGGTGGGCACAACCCACCTGGGCGTGCCTGACAAGCCATGCACGCCCTGGTGTCTTGTGCCCAGCAGGGGTGCTTTCCTAGTTGTTTCTTATTTTCCTAATTTTTGTTACATTCCAAAACAGACAGAGAATATTTTTGCAGATTTTTGGGAGTCCGTTTACTTACCGTATCACGTACCTCCTCTTTTCATGATTCTGGAGTGTTCCGGAAGGTTTCTTTTATGTGTTTCTCCGGTGTCATAGTTTGAATAATATTGCTTTCAACATTAATGGGCGTACCTGAGATATAATGTTTTATTCGCTACCCATTAACAACCTTCAGGTTAGTACCTTCGGCATTATTTATTTTGATAGCTCCAAATCGATAAACCTACTCGGTAACTTAGGTTCCTTCCCATTTGGTGAGGAGTTTTCCTGCAAAGAATCTGAAATGAGAGTTGTACAAAAGAACATATTCTCCAATCTTGAACTCACGCTTTTGGATTCTTTTATCATGCCATCTTTTAACTTTTTCTTTAAATAACTTGGCATTTTCATAAGCTTGGGTTCTCCATTCATCTAATGAGCTAATATCAAATAACCTCTTCTCACCAGCATGTTTGAAATCATAGTTGAGTTTTTTAATTGCACAATATGCTTTATGTTCTAACTCAAGAGGCAAATGACAAGCTTTTCTATAAACCATTTTATAAGGAGACATACACATAGGATTTTTATAAGCTATTCTATCAGCCCGTGCATCATTTAATTTCTTAGACCAATTCTTCCGGGACCTATTGACAGTCTTTTGTAAGATTAATTTTATTTCTCTATTGCTAAGTTCAACCTGACCACTTGACTGAGGATGATAGGGTGATGCAATTCTATGGTTAACATCATACTTGGCAAGCATTTTACGGAAAGCACCATGAAAAAAGTGTGAACCACCATCAGTCATTAAATATCTAGGGACTCCAAACCTTGGGAAAATAACTTCCTTAAGCATTTTAATAGAGGTGTTGTGATGAGCACTACTAGTTGGAATAGCTTCTACTAACTTAGTAACATAATCAACAGCAACCAGAATGTGAGTATACCCATTAGAGGAAGGAAAAGGTCCCATGAAATCAAATCCCCAAACATCAAATGGTTCAACAGCAAGTGAACAATTCATAGGCATTTCTTGATGCTTACCAATATTACCTACTCTTTGACATTCATCACAAGATAAAACAAACTTACGGGCATCCTTGAAGAGAGTAGGCCAATAAAACACAGACTGCAATACCCTGTGAGCAGTTCTATCTCCCACGCGATGTCCTCCATAAGCTTCGGAGTGACATTTTCATAGGATTTGTCCCTGTTCATGCTCAGGTACACAACATCTGATAATACCATCTACTCCTTTATAAAGATGTGGGTCATTCCAGAAGTAATGTCTTAAATCATAGAAGAATTTTTTATTTTGTTGGTATGTAAAGCTAGGGGGATGTATTTAGCAACAATATAATTAACATAGTCAGCATACCAAGGGGTACTATTAGAAACATTTATTGCAGCTAATTGCTCTTCAGTAAAGCTATCATTAATAGGTTGTGGGTCATCAAGAATATTTTCAAGCCTAGACAATTTGTCAACTATGGGGTTCTCCGCTCATTTTCTATTGGTGATATGTAAATCAAATTCTTGTAGCAAGAGAACCCATCGAATAACCCTAGGTTTGGCATCTTTCTTTTCCATAAGATATTTTATAGCGGCATGATCGGTGTGAACAATTACTTTTGAATCTACAATATAGGATCTGTCATGCATGTACATCCATGAAGATTTTATGACAGAATCAAGATAGTCATACATGTGGTGTCATAGAAGTGTTCCATGACATTACCAAAATTATCATCACAAAAGTGTCCACTTCCATGACGATAAATCGCGCGTCATAGAAGTGCTTTCGTCAAGGGTGACCGACACGTGGCATTGACCATAACAGCTCGCCGTTAAGCTATCGGGTCCGGTTTTGGATCCGCTAACCCGTTAACAGCCCGAATCAATGGGGATTTTCCACGTGTAAAATTCTCATTGGCCGGAGGAAACACGTGTTGGCTCATCGTTGGGACCGATGTCATCCACTCATTGGACAGGAGGTGCCTATGATACGTCGACACATGGCATGGCCAAACAGAGGCCCATTCTGGTGAAAAGGTCGGCTCGTTTAACTTGGTCAAAAGGTAAGGGCTGGCCCACGGAAATCCTGTTAACGGCTTGTTCGTATATCGCCCATTTATGGCCCGCTAACACCCGGCTCGTTACAGCCTATCGGAATTAAGCCCAGTAGCTTCATCTGGGCCTTCCACTATCATTCCTGCCTGTTGTAACTTTCGGCCCATGTATGGCCCATGATGTCTTCCAACCCATATGAGGCCCTTCGTAACTCTGGTCCCATTAAAGGCCGAGACGAAACTGGCCCATAATGAATAGTGTATCGCTTTATACCCATTAACGGCCCATTATTCCATCCGCCATTTCCAGCTCGTGTTAACTTTCGGCCTTCTAAGGGCCCATTTATTCTTGGGCTCATTTCTAGAATTCGGTTAATTATAGTCCGTTACTGGCCTATTCCGTTTGTGGGCCAAATTCAGCCCGTGGTTACACTCAGCACGTTTGTGGGCCAAAAATCGTTGTGGTTTTGATGCGTAGGTAAGAACGGTTCTTGCTAGAAGCCCATAGCAGCCACGTAAAATTTGCAACAACAAAGTAGAGGAGGTCTGACTTGTTTTTGCAGGGCTTACTGTGATGTGATATGGTCAAGACATGATGTGATATAAATTGTTGTATGAGATGATCATGTTTTGTAACAGAGTTATCGGCAACTGGCAGGAGCCATATGGTTGTCTCTTTATTGTATGGAATGCTACTGCCATGTAATTGCTTTACTTTATCACTAAGCAGTAGCCATATTCGTAGATGCAATAGTTGGCGAGACGACAACGATGCTATGATGGAGACCAACATGTCGCACCGGTGACGATGGAGATCATGACGATGCTTTAGTGATGCAGATCATGAGCACAAGATGATCATGGCCATATCATGTCACATATTTTGATTGCATGTGATGTTTATCTTTTATGCATCTCATTTTGCTTAGTACGGCGGTAGCATTATAACATGATCCCTTACAAATTTCAAGGTATAAGTGTTCTCCTTGAGTATGCACCGTTCCTACAGTTTGTCATGCTGAGACACCACATGATGATCGTGTGTGATAAGCTCTACGTTCACATACAACGTGTGCAAGCCAATTTTGCACACGCAGAATACTCGGGATAGACTTGACAATCCTAACATATGCAGATATGGCCTCGGAACACTAAGACTGAAAGGTCAAACGTGAATCATATAGTAGATATGATCAACATAGTGATGTTCACCATTGAAAACTACTCCATCTCACGTGATGATTGGACATGGTATAGTTGATTTGGATCACGTGATCATTTAGATGACTAGAGGGATGTCTATCTAAGTGGGAATTCTTAAGTAATATGATTAATTGAACTTTAATTTATCACGAACTTAGTCCTGATAGTTATTTTGCATGTCTATGTTATTGTAGATCAATGGCCCGTGCTACCGTTCCTTTGAGTTTTAATGCATTCCTAGAGAAAGCCAAGTTGAAAGATGATGGTAGCAATTACACGGACCAGGTCCATAACTTGAGGATTATCCTCATTGCTACACAGAAGAATTATGTCCTGGAAGCACCGTTAGTTGTACCACCTGCGGCAACAACTGCAGACATTGTGAATTCCTGGTAGATGCATGTTGATGACTACTTGATAGATCAGTGTGCCATGCTTTATGGCTTAGAATCGGGACTTCAAAGATGTTTTGAACGTCATGGAGCATATGAGATGTTCCAAGAGTTGAAGTTAATATTTCAAGCAAATACCCGAGTTGAGAGATATGAAGTCTCCAACAAGTTCTATTGCTGCAAAATGGAGGCGAATAGTTCTGTCAGGGAACACATACTCAGAATGTGTGGGTACCATAACCACTTGACTCAGCTGGGAGTTAATCTTCCTGATGATAGTGTCATTGACAGAGTTCTTCAACCATTGCCAGCAAGCTATAAAGGCTTCGTGATGAACTATAATATGCAAGGGATGAACAAGACAATTCCCGAGCTCTTCGCGATGCTAAAGGCTGCAAAGGTAGAAATCAAAAAGACGCATCAAGTGTTGATGGTCAACAAGACCATAGTTTCAAGAAAAAGGGCAAAGGAAAGAAGGGGAACTTCAAGAAGAACGGCAAGAAAGTTGCTGCTCAGGAGAAGAAACCCAAGTCTGGACCTAAGACTAAAACTGAGTGCTTCTACTGCAAAGGGACTGGTCACTTGAAGCGGAACTGCCCCAAGTATTTGGCGGATAAGAAGGATGGCAAAGTGAAAGGTATATTTAATATACATGTTATTGATGTGTACCTTACTAATGCTCATAGTAGCGCCTAGGTATTGGATACTGGTTCTGTTGCTCATATTTGCAACTCGAAATAGGGGCTATGGATTAAATGAAGATTGGCTAAGGATGAGGTGACGATGCGCGTCGGAAATGGTTCCATGGTCGATGTGATCGCCATCGGCACGCTACCTCTACATCTACCTTCGGGATTAGTTTTAGACCTGAATAATTGTTATTTGGTGCCCGCGTTGAGCATCAACATTATATCTGGATCTTGTTTGATGCGAAACGGTTATTCATTTAAATCAGCGAATAATTGTTCTTCTATTTATATGAGTAATATCTTTTATGGTCATGCACCCTTGCTGAGTGGTCTATTTTTGTTGAATCTCGATCATGGTAATACAGATGTTCATAATATTGAAGCCAAAAGATGCAAAGTTGATAATGATAGTGCAACTTATTTGTGGCACTGCCGTTTAGGTCATATTGGTGTAAAGAGCATGAAGAAACTCTATGCTGATAGGCTTTTGGAATCACTTGATTATGAATCACTTGATGCTTGCGAACCATGCCTCATGGGCAAGATGGCTAAAACTCCGTTCTCTGGAACAATGGAACGAGCTACTGATTTATTGGAAATAATACATACTAATGTGTGCGGTCCAATGAGTGTTTAGGCTCATGGCGAGCATCGTTACTTTCTTACCTTCACCGATGATTTGAGCAGATATGAGTATATCTACTTAATGAAGCACAAGTCTGAAACATTTGAAAAGTTCAAAGATTTTCAGAGTGAAGTGGAAAATCATCGTAACAAGAAAATAAAGTTTCTACGATCTGATCGTGGAGGCGAATATTTGAGTTATGAGTTTGGTCTTCATTTGAAACAATGTAGAATAGTTTCACAGCTTACGCCACCTGGAACACCACAACGTAATGGTGTGTTCGAACATCGTAACCATACTTTATTGGATATGGTGCGATCTATGATGTCTCTTACTGATTTCCTCTATCGTTTTGGGGTTATGCTTTAGAGACGGCTGCATTCACGTTAAATAGGGCACCATCAAAATCCGTTGAAATGACGCCTTATGAACTATGGTTTGGCAAGAAACCGAAGTTGTCGTTTCTCAAAGTTTGGGGCTGCGATGCTTATATGAAAAAGCTTCAACCTGATAAGCTCGAACGCAAATCACAGAAGTGCGTCTTCATAGGATACCCAAAGGAAACTATTGGGTACACCTTCTATCACGGATCCTAAGGCAAGATATTCGTTGCTAAGAATGGATCATTTCTAGAGAAGGAGTCTCTCTCAAAAGAAGTGAGTGGGAGGAAAGTAGAACTTGATGAGGTAATTGTACCTTCCCCCGAATTGGAAAGTAGTTTATCACAGAAATCAGTTCCAGTGATTCCTACACCAATTAGTGAGGAAGCTAATGATGATGATCATGAAACTTCATATCAAGTTACTATAGAACCTCGTAGGTCTTCCAGAGTACGGTCTGCACCAGAGTGGTACAGTAATCCTATTCTAGAAGTCATGTTACTAGACCATGATGAACCTACGAACTATGAGGAAGCGATGATGAGCCCAGATACCGCGAAATGGCTTGAGGCCATGAGATCTGAGATGGGATCCATGTATGAGAACAAAGTGTGGACTTTGGTGGATTTGCTCGATGATCGGCAAGCCATAGAAAATAAATGGATCTTCAAGAAGACGACCGACGCTGACGGTAATGTTACTGTCTACAAAGCTTGACTTGCTGCCAAAGGTTTTTGACAAGTTCAAGGAGTTGACTACGATGAGACTTTCTCACCCGTAGCGATGCTTAAGTTTGTCTGAATCATGTTAGCAATTGCTGCATTTTATGATTATGAAATTTGGCAGATGGATGTCAAAATGCATTCCTGAATGGATCTCAGGAAGAAGAGTTGTATATGATGCAACCAGAAGGTTTTGTCGATACCGAAGGGTGCTAAGAAAGTGTGCAAGCTCCAGCTATCCATTTATGGACTGGTGCAAGCCTCTTGGAGTTGGAATAAACGCTTCGATAGTGTGATCAAAGCATATGGTTTGATATAGAATTTTGGAGAAGCCTGTATTTACAAGAAAGTTAGTGGGAGCTCTGTAGCATTTCTAATATTACATGTGGATGACATATTGTTGATTAGAAATGATATAGAATTTATATATAGCATAAAAGAATACTTGAATAAGAGTTTTTCAATGAAAGACCTTGGTGAAGCTGCTTACATATTGGGCATCAAGATGTATAGAGATAGATCAAGACGCTTAATTGGACTTCCACAAAGCACATACCTTGATAAAGTTTTGAAGAAGTTCAAAATGGATTAGTCAAAGAAAGGGTTCTTGCCTGTGTTACATGGTGTGAAGTTGAGTCAGACTCAATGCCCGACCACTGCAAAAGATAGAGAGAAAATGAAAGCCATTCCCTATGCTTCAGCCATAGGTTCTATCATGTATGCAATGTTGTGTACTAGACCTGATGTGTGCCTTGCTATAAGTATAGCAGGGAGGTACCAAAGTAATCCCTGAGTGGAGCACTGGACAGCGGTCAAGAACATCCTAAAATACCTGAAAAGGACTAAGGATATGTTTCTCATTTATGGAGGTGACAAAGAGCTCGTCAAAATGGATGACTCTAAGTCACAGTCCGGATACGTATTTTTATTGAATGGTGGAGCTGTCAGTTGGTGCAGTTCCAAGCAAAGCGTCGTGGCGGGATCTACGAGTGAAACGGAGTACATAGCTGCTTCAGAAGCTTCAAATGAAGGAGTCTAGATGAAGGAGTTCATATCCAATCTAGGTGTCACACCTAGTGCATCGGGTCCAATGAAAATCTTTTGTGACAATACTGGTGCAATTGCCTTGGCAAAGGAATCTTGATTTCACAAGAGAACCAAACACATCAAGAGACGCTTCAATTCCATCCGGCATCAAGTCGTGGAGGGAGACATAGAGATTTGCAAGATACATATAGCTCTAAATGTTGCAGACCCGTTGACTAAGCCTCTTCCGCGAGCAAAACATAATCAATACCAAGACTCCATGGATGTTAGAATCATTACTGTGTAATCTAGATTATTGACTCTAGTGCAAGTGGGAGACTGAAGGAAATATGCCCTAGAGGCAATAATAATGTTGTTATTTATATTTCCTTATATCATGATAAATTTTTATTATTCATGCTAGAATTTTATGGATTAGGAATAGGTGTAATCAGACCTGCTTTTGACATATCTATCCTATTCTTATTTGGGTACCATATGCACCTATTTGGGCTTCTATTGAATCGGTATTAACCGGAAACTTAGTACATGTGTGAATACATAGACAAAACAGAGTGTCCCTAGTATGCCTCTACTTGACTAGCTCGTTAATCAAAGATGGTTATGTTTCCTAACCATAGACATGTGTTGTCATTTGATAAACATGATCACACCATTAGGAGAATGATGTGATGGACAAGACCCATCCATTATCTTAGCATTATGATCGTTACAGTTTCATTGCTACTTCTTTCTTCATGACTTATACATGTTCCTCAGACTATGAGATTATGCAACTCCCAAATACTGAAGGAACACCTTGTGTTCTATCAAACGTCACAACATAACTCGGTGATTATAAAGATGCTCTACACGTGTCTCCGAAGGTGTTTGATTGGTTGGCATTGATCGAGATTAGAATTTTTCACTCCCTGTTTTGGAGAGGCTCTCTCTGGGCCCTCTCGGTAATGCTCATCACTATACGCCTTGCAAGCAATGTGACTAATGAGTTAGTTGTGGGATGAAGCATTATAGAATGAGTAAAGAGACCTGCCGGTAACGAGATTGAACAAGGTATGATGATACCGACGATAGAATCTCGGGCAAGTAACATGCCGATGACAAAGGGAACAACGTATGTTGTTATGTGGTTTGACCGATAAAGACCTTCGTAGAATATGTAGGAGCCAATATGAGCGTCCAGGTTCCGCTATTAGTTAGTAATCAGAGATGTGTCTCGGTCATGTCTACATAGTTCTTGAACCCGTAGGGTCCGCACGCTTAACGTTCGATGATGATTTGTATTATGAGTTATGTGTTTTGATGACCGAAGTTTGTTCGGAGTCCCTAATGAGATCACGGACATGACAAGGAGTCTTAAAATAGTTGAGACATAAATATTGATATATTGGAAGGCTATATTCGGACATCGGAATGGTTCCAGAGAAGTTCGGCTATTTTTGGGGGTACTGGGAGGTTACCGGAACCCCCGAGGAGTTGATGGGCCTTAGTGGGCCTTAGTGCGAAGGAGAGGTAGCGGCCAGGAGGTGGCACCCCCCCCCCCCCCAAGCCCAGTCCAAATTGGACAAGGGATTGGGGGCGCGGCCCCCCTCTCCCTTCTTTCCCCCTTCTCCTTTAGGTGGAAACCTACTAGGACTTGGAGTCCTAGTAGGATTCCCCTCTCCCGGCGCGCCTAGCATAGGCCGGCCGGCCTCCCCCTCCCTCGTTTATATACGGGAGCAGGGGCACCCTAGAACACACCAAGTTTTTCCTTGGCTGTGTGCGGTGCCCCCCTCCATAGTTACACACCTCGATCATATCGCCATAGTGCTTAGGCGAAGCCCTGCGCCGGTACATCATCATCACCGTTGCCACGTCGTCGTGCTGACCGAACTCACCCTTGTCCTCAACTGGATCAAGAGCATGAGGGACATCATCGAGATGAACGTGTGCTGAACGCAGAGGTGGCGTATGTTAGGTACTTGGATCGGTTGGATCGCGAAGACATTCGACTAGATCAACCGCATTACTAAACGCTTCCGCTTTCGATCTACGAGGGTACGTGGACACACTCTCCCCTCACGTTGCTATGCATCTCCTAGATAGATCTTGCGTGATCGGAGGAATTTTTTTGAAATACTACGTTCCCCAACAACATGTTCCTTTATCCCAACAAGGGAAGGTGGTTTCTCGATATAAGCAGTAGGGACAACTGGATCAACACTATAGATGATATTCTCTTCTTTAGCAACTACTGGTTATTTAATTTCTTCTTTGATAGGTGGGTGATATTTAAACCACTTCTCCTTAGGGAGATCAACATGAGTAGCAAAAGATTCACAAAAGGAGGCTACTATCTCATAGTCTAGTCCATATTTAGTGCTAAACTTTTGAAAAGCATCGGTATTCATAAAAGAGTTAACACAATAAAACTCAAGCTTTTTACCTGACTCTTTACCTTCGTCGATTTCCCAATCTTCAGAGTTGCATTTAATTCTCACGGAATTCAATAGTCTTCTTCATAAAGGAACCAGTACAAGAAGTATCGAGCATGGATCGATCATTATGGGAAAGCCCAGGATAAAAATTCTGAATAATAATTTCTCTTGAGAGCTCATTATCGGGGCATGAATATAACATTGACTTAAGCTCCCCCAAGATAGAGCAATACTTTCTCCTTCATCAGGCCAAAAATTATATATATAATTTCGATCACGATGAACTAGATGCATAGGATAATATTTTTTGATGGAATTCCAATTTCAACTGGTTCCAATTCCAAGATCCAATATCATCCCATAGCATATACCATGCCAATGCTTTTCCCTTCAAAGATAAAGGGAAAACCTTCTTCTTAGCTTCATCTCTGGGTAAACCTGCAAGCTTAAATAATCCACAAATTTCATCCACATGTATTAAGTGCATATGAGGATGTTCGGTTCCATCTCCTGCATAAGGATTAGCTAGCAGTTGTTCTATCATACCCGAAGGAATTTCATATTCAATATTTTCTATAGGTGCTGTAGGTTGAGGGATAACTAATTGTGGTTTCGGTCGAGGTGAAGATACCCCGAACAAACCCCTCAAAGGATTGTTCTCCATAGTAACAAGTGACAATAAATTTCAGCATGTAGTAATAATGTTTCCTTACCGATTTCCACTTACCAAGAGTGCTTCACTCCCCGACAACAATGCCAGAAAAGAGCCTTGATGACCCACAAGTATAGGGGAAATCGTAGTCCTTTCGATAAATAAGAGTGTCGAACCCAACGAGGAGCAGAAGGAAATGACAAGCGGTTTTCAGCAAGCTAATGTGTGCAAGCACTGAAATTATAAGTAACGAGTAGTTTGATAGCAAGATAATTGGTAAAGAGAAAGTAATAGTAATGGTAATAGAAGTGTAGCAAGGTAGCCCAATCCTTTTGAGGAAAAGGACAGGCCAAAACGGTCTCTTATGATAAGGAAGGTGTTCTTGAGGACACACGATAATTTCATCTAGTGACTTTCATCATGTTGGTTCGATTTGTGTTCGCTACTTTGATAATTTGATATGTGCGTGGACCGGTGCTTAGGTGTTATTCTTACTTGAACAAATCTCCTACTTATGATTAACCCACTCGCAAGCATCCTCAACTACGAGAAAATAATTAAGAATAAATTCTAACCATAGCATTAAACTTTTGGATCCAAATCAGTCCCTTACTGATTAGTGCATAAACTAGGGTTTAAGATTTTGTCACTGTCGCAACCCATCATCTAATAACTACTCCACAATGCATTCCCTTAGGCCCAAGTATGGTGAAGTGTCACGTAGTCAATATTCACATAACACCACTAAGGGAATCACAACATACATACCATCAAAATATCGAACACATATAAAATTCACATGATCACTTGCAACAAGATTTCTCCCGTGACCTCAAGAACAGAAGTAACTACTCACAAATGATAATCATACTCAAGATCAGAGGGGTATTAAATAGCATAATGGATCTGAACATATAATCTTCTACCGAATAAACCATATAATAATCAACTACAAGATGTAATCAACACTACTAGTCACCCACAAGCACCAATCTATAGTTCTGGTACAAAGTTTGAACACATGAGATGAACTAGGGTTTGAGAGGAGATGGTGTTTGTCGGTGTCAAAACTGGCGGATCTCGGGTAGGGGGTCCCGAACTGTGCGTCTAGGCGGATGGTAACAGGAGACGAGGGACACGATGTTTTACCCAGGTTCGGGCCCTCTCGATGGAGGTAAAACCCTACGTCCTGCTTGATTAATATTGATGATATGGGTAGTACAAGAGTGGATCTACCACGAGATCAAGGAGGCTAAACCCTAAAGCTAGCCTATGGTATGATCGTTGTAATGTATGTTGTGTCCTACGGACTAATGCCCTCCGGTTTATATAGACACCGGAGGAGGCTAGGGTTACACAGAGTCGGTTACAATGGTAGGAGATCTACATATCCGTATCGCCAAGCTTGCCTTCCACGCCAAGGAAAGTTCCATCCGGACACGGGACGGAGTCTTCAATCTTGTATCTTCGTAGTCTTGGAGTCCGGCGGACGATGATAGTCCGGCTGTCCGGACACCCCCTAGTCCAGGACTCCCTCAGTAGCCCCTGAACCAGGCTTCAATGACGATAAGTCCGGCGCGCATAATGTTCGGCATTGCAAGGCGGGTTCCTCCCTTGAATAATCCAGAGAAGATCATGAACACCAGGATAGTGTCCGGCTCTGCAAAATAAATTCCACATTCCACCGCAGAGAGAATAAAATGTACACTAGTTCAATCTGCTGATGTATTATGCGGCGTGACATCACACCGCTACCAAGCCTTTGTTTGAATCGTTTTTACTATACCACCTCAGCACGTTTAGCGAAGCGGTTTCCTTGGCACATCTTGTCGAAGCAGAGATCGTGTTCCCCTTATTCCGGGATTCTCATCAATAGAGACGTGGGTAACCCAACCGTGCCAGTCACCACGCCTCCTCCATCGAAGGTGAATCCCGAACGGTCACGGAGACGACCCTTGGTATTTTTCCCCTTTATAAGAGGACCAAGGCTCATTCTTGTTCTTCAATCTCGCATCGAATCTCCTCCTAGCTCCCAGTTCCAACACCCAGAGCCTCAGATTCGAGCGCTTCGGATCCTCAACCATGTCCGGCTCCGACCTCCAGGGCTGGTGGATGCCCTCCTCCATCACGGAGGAGGACATATTGAAGTTACGTGAGGCCAAGTACCTGGCCTACGAGGTTTCGCATAGGTTGCCCGCCCAAGGGCAGGCCGTGCCCGCCCCCAAGCCCGGTGAGTTCATTGTCTTCGTATCCCACCTCCGTCGGGGTTTAGGCTTCCCGACGGACCCCTTCGTGAGAGGACTCATGTTCTACTATGGGCTGGACTTTCACGACTTGGCTCTGGAGTCCATCCTCCACATCTCCGCATTCATTATCGTCTGCGAAGCCTTCCTCCGCGCCACTCCCCACTTCGGCCTGTGGCTGAAGACCTTCAATGTGGAGCCAAAGATGATCGGGGGGTGTCAAGCGGAGTGCAGCGGGGCGGCCATAAGCAAAAAGGCCGATGCCCCGTGGCCCGAGGGTTCCTTCCAAGAGGAACTCGGACTGTGGCAGCTGGAGTGGTTCTATATCACCGCTCCGAAGGGCAGCAAACAAAAGCCGCCGCCTTCATTCCGCCCGGGACCTCCATGCCGACTGATGTCATGGGTCAACCAAGGGCTCAATTGGGGGCCGTCCGAAGACGTACCCTTATTGCAGGGCCGGATCTGAGACCTCCAGGCGAGGGAGATCAATCTGATTGTGGTGATGCAGGTTATGCCAATCAGGCATCTTCTGCCCTGCAAGCGTCATCCTCTCCGTCTATGGGAGTTCAACCCGGAGGGACTTCAGATTCTCCAACACTTCATGGGTGCGACACCCGTGGAGATGTACAAGTTATTCTTCGGACCACATGTAGTGTGTCCGGAATTGGCCGAGGACGCAGGCCTAAGCCGCAATCGCCCGGATACTCAGGTAAATAGCTCAGAGTCCGGACGTTCTGTTTATCTGCTTTTCTAGAGTTCGCCTCCTGACCCATTACTCTTCACAGGAGTGGGTAGCACAATCGAGGCTTATAAGTTGTCCGGCCCCCCTCCCAGAGACCGCACTGGAGCCTGTGCTGGTCAGAATGTTGGAGGTCGCGCCCATGGAAGGGAGTGATGGGGAAAATAGAGGAGCTATTATTTCGCCCAAAGGGGCGTCTGAAGAGAGGGGAATTAAAAACCCCTCCCTCCAAGGGGAGAAGAGGACCGCCTCCGAAGATCCGGAGGCCAAAGCCCCTAAGCGGGGGAAGAGATCTTCGCCAGGGGGTCCGGCGTCCGGGGAGAATCCAGACACACAATCATCGCCAAAGGATCAGCCCTCCAGCGAGCCGTGAGTATGAAAAGGGGGAGTTAATTAGTAAGTAAATACCTTCATTTGTGCTTTTGTGGGTGACCGAAATATTTATCTTGCAGGTCGGATCTGCAGCCTTCTCAGATGAGTTCATCTTCGGGGGACCTTCTTCCGGAGATGATGGAGAGCGAAACGCCTCCGTCTGCCGTGCCGTCAGATAAAGCGGACGAGCCTGAAGTATCGTCACGGAGGGTATCCCCGAGTCCGGAGGGGCCAGAGAGTTTGGCACACACTAGTATCTGGCCGGGAGAACTGAAGAATCTGCTTGAGAGGGCGTCCATTTCAGAAGATCACCGTGCGTTGATGCGTATGGTGATCGGAAGGATTTCGTCCGCCGAGAGCGGATTGCGCAATGCCGCCATGAGTTTGCTGGCGGGGTTTGAGGTACACGAAAATGACGCATCCCTTTGTCTATTAGCAGTTTTGCACATAAAAATGCGCCCTGTATAGATAGTAGCCCCCGAGACTCGGTAGGTTGTCGAAGACGACAGCGTGCCGAGGATCAAAATTGCAAGTAATTAATGTCGCCATTCCTATGCAGGTGGCGGATAGTCCGAGGGGTAGCCATACTAGTGGAGTTGCCGAGTTAATGCGGCAACTTGACGTGGCGGATGCAGACATCGCGCTTGTCAACCGGCGACTTGATGAGTCGCAAGGTAAATGAGTTCTCCGCAGTTGCTTTATTAAGGGGATCAAAGCCCTCCTCTTGATAAATTATATGCTGTTGTACAGACGGTGCTGCTGCTGTGGAGAGCCTTCGGGCCGAACTTGCCCAAACTAAGGAGCAAGCCCGAAGGAGTGACGCGGCTGCCTCAAGGGCGGCCGAGGAGTTGAAAGCCGAAAGGGCTGCACACTGCCTAAGCAGGGAAGAGGTGGCCGAATTGGCCGTACAAGTGAAAGATGCTGCCGACCGCAATGAGGCTCTTGAAAAGGAGCGCTTATCGGAGCGGGAAGACCTGAAGAAGGCCACCGCCGAGGCCAAGGATGCCCGCTCTGCAATGCGGGCCATGAGGGAGGAGCTGCGCCAGGCCGGAGATATCGTGGCTGGCAAGCCTTATCTGCTGCGTCGCCGGTTTATGGATCAAAAGTATGCTCAATTTGATCGGCTGTGGAGTCCGGAGGATCCGTATATGGACTTAGCGGCAAGTGCGGCTGATGTCGTTGAGCACTTCCGGAGCCAGATGTTGAGCCAGATGTTGTTGAAGATGTTGACGGAGATTGCCCTCCCAAGATGGGAGAATTGTTGGTGATGATGATGATGATGATTTCCCCCTCCGGGAGGGAAGTTCCCCTGGTGGAATCACTCCGCCGAAGGGCAAAAGTGCTCCTGCCCAAGTTCCGCCTCGAGACAGCGGCGCTTCGTCCTGAAATTCCTCTCCTTATTTAGGTCAAAATGACTTATATACCATAAGAGGGGCACCGACGGTGGGCTGGGCTGAGCACAACCCACCAGGGCGCGCCTGGGAGGCCTGGCGCGCCCTGCTGTCTTATGCAGACCAGGTGGCCCCCCTCCGGTAGTTATTTGCTCCATCATTTCTTATTTATTCCATATAAATTCCTCGTGAAGTTTCAGCTCATTTGGAGTTATGCAGAATAGGTGGCCTGACGTAGCTTTTTCAGGTTCAGATTTCTAGCTGCCAGAATTCTCCCTCTTTGTATGAACCTTGCATATTATGAGAGAAAAGGCATTAGAATTACTCCAAAAAGCATTATTATGCATAAAAACATCATAAATAATAGTAGGTAAACATGATGTAAAATGGATGTATCAAGGCACGCCATCCACTTCACGTATGACGGGTTTCAACGCTCCTCTTCAAGGTCTTCGGAGAGGACAGCCGAAGCCTGGAATGCTGCCCAGGGGGGCATCCGAGGCAGTGGGTCGCCGAGGCGGCAATGACAACGGTGGTGAAGTTGCACTTGCCCTTGTCTGTGACTCACCCGACAGTAGCATCGCTTCATTCGAACCAGGCTCAAGTGACGATGACAGCTACGAGCCGCCGCGTCACCGCGCCCGGGCCTAGGGGAGGAGTAGCGCCATCCCAACATTGCTCGCAATGCTCCCAAGGCCATGGTTCTTTAGGATGTTTTTCCTTTTGCTTCATTCATGTGCGAAAATCATGACGGGCCCCATGGGGATATGTAAAAAACTGTGGTGTTCGTACTTTAATGTTATCATTTATGACTCGATGTCGTGTGTGTGTCTCTTGCCATGTCATGGTTCCCCCCTTTCATTCTCACGGGAGCATAGTGCTCTACGCCGGAAGGACACAGTCCCCAGGCAAGCTTCAGCCATCGATGGTATGCCAGGTCACGGTGCCGTGGTCAAGGCCAGGAGGTGAGCATCCCGAGGTCCGGTAAGAGCTCTTGAGGCGCGATGCTTAGGAGGTCCCCTTTGGTGTGCAAGCGGCTCCCGAAGGACTGAAAATGAAGTTTCCTTTCCCTAGCGAGATCGCAAGTGACAGAGCGCTGGTCATGAGTGTCGGATGTTGGGTTCCTGCAGACCCTTAAGGTTCGAACAATGGGGTGCGCATGAAGATCTCTCCCCTACCGTTCTACGTCCGATCGCCTTGTGAGATCTGAGCTGAAAATGATGAACAACACAAGGGACACAAGATTTAGACTAGTTCGGGTCACCGTTGTGGTGTAATACCCTACTCCAGTCTGTTGTGTGGTGGATTGCCTTAGGGGCTGATGATGAATAGTACAGGGGAAGAACGGCCTCGCAAGAGGCGTTCTTGAGCTGGTGCGATGAACTGCTTGGGTGAGTTGATCGCTTCTCTCTCTCTCTCTCTCTCTCTCTCTCTCTCTCTCTCTCTCTCTCTCTCTGGTCTTCCCAAAATCTGGATCAGATGCCCCTCTACTGTGGTGGCTAGTCCTATTTATAGAGGCCCTGGGCCTCTCCCCAAATATTGAGCAGGAAGGGTGCCAACAACGGCCATTTTGAAGGGGAACATCCAGTACAAGTTATCCTGACTAAAGTTGGTCTTTGGCTGCCAAAATCACTGGCGATGATGCCGTCCTGGGCTCCACGATGACCTCCATCCTGCCGCTTCGCTGGTCTTGGTCTCATTGCACTGAAATGGCAACCTTTGCATGATGCCTCGGTACTCCACGTCTGTGCTTGCCCCCTTTGCACCAAAGAGGAAACAAGGACACTGCACAGGCCGGCGCCTGCGTGAAGCCCGCCTGGTCTCGATCGTCACGGCTTGCGTCACGAGCACCTCGCGAGGTACCATGCCTTGATCTCTCCGCCTCCTCGCGAGCCTGCCCGATGAGGTCGTCCCTGAGGAAGCCTTGCATCGTCCGCCCCGCGAGGCCTGGCCCCTTGCGAGGGTCTTGAGTCTTGTGCTGATGAAGATGGGCCGTACTGGGGCACCACTTGAGCCACGCCGCAGGCCGCAGGCAGGCAAGTCTGGGGACCCCCGTTCGCAGAATGCCGACAGTAGCCCCCGGGCCCAAGGCCCACTCGGACTTGGCTTAGCGGAGAACTGAAGGGGCAAGTGTGGAGCGCCGCGGGCCCCTTCAGCCAGCGGCCTTAGGCGCCACGTGGCGGTTGATTGGACGTGGGCGTCTCCGCTTCCCCACGCTGCCTCGGCAACCGCTCAACTTGACAAGTCCCTGTATGCAGAAACGGGTCATGATTACCTGCGAACATGGAGGCCGACGGTTGGCTTCCTTCCAGTTATAAATGCAGGAGGGCGCAGGCCTCTGTTGTGCATCTCCCTCCTTGCCTCCTTATTTCTCCCCATCTCAGCTACTCGCCATCTCCCATGGCACCGCTGAAGAGGTTCTCAGCCGCAGAGAAGGGAAAGGCTCGTCGGGAAGGGCCTGACTCTCCCCGGCCAAGCGCGGCCGAGGCCGTCCACACAAGCATCATGTGGCTCCCGTAGTGGCTTCTCGCGGTCGTGGAGGCGATCCCTTGCGCAGTGATGGGTGCCAGATTGTCGAGGGAGGCGCGCCGTGACTGCGCGGCCTCCCAGGCCGCGCTTCCACTCAGCGGAGGTGCTATCGGAGTTCGTCGTGTGGTCGGCGGACCCGACCAGCACCTGGATCTAGCTTCCCTGCTTCTTTGTAGCTGAACTTCTGGCTGGTGCTCCGGGTGGCCTCTAGCTTCAAGAGGACGGTTGCTGCAGCAGGGCCTCCTGGGCTTCGCTGGAGGTCTCTGTCGCCGAAATGTGGCCCTGGCCCGCGGCTAGCAAACGTTTGCCCACGCGCGTGGCCTGAGCCAGCGGTGCACCCTGCACTTCAAGTTCGATGGCGACACCACCCTCTACGTGAGGGTGTTCGGAGAAGACGGTCGCCGCACCGGGTGCTGCCCCGAAGACGATGACCGCGGCCGGGTACCCAGCCCTGGCGATGATCTGGATGAAGATGACGGCAGGCGCACGGTCGGTGGCGCTCGTGGTTTGCCAAGCTTCAGCGGCTCTCCTTCGAACAGCAGCTCCTCTAGCGGTGGCCGCGACCAGCCTCCGCGCCGTCGCACCCGCCTTGAGGGAGGTAGCGGGTCAGTCCACCGTCGCGCCTCGGTGAAGCGCGAGGAGGAGTCTGATTGAGCTCCGGAGGCAGTACGAGCCCTCGCCGCGAGTTGGTGCCGAGCGAGTCGTGTCTATTTTGTTTTTCTCCCTTCCCTACGCAAAGAGAAAGTAGTGTAGGGCCCCGTGGGGGCGTGGTGGCTGTTGCTGTTAATTACCATGTTGTTTCCGCTATTTTGGTGTTGTGTTTTTGTGCCGCATGCCCGCGTGTAGGAATTACTTAGCTCGGGGGGACTTGTCGTGGTCTTCGCTTCCCGAGGCCGAGGCCTCGCCGCGCACTTCATGTCCTGCAAGGATTAGTCAGGAGGGGTAGCTTCCGGTCTCGGTTGCGGAGGTGACCGACTCAGGTTCTGTGTTCGCGTCATGATGGCCGTGGGGCATGGACTGGGAGGGGTGCTCCCGTAGTGGACTTGGATAGGAAAACCTCAAACGACTGGGGCAAAAAACACTGGCAAGGGCGCCCGCGTAGCCCCCTCGCGAGGCTTGCGCGAGAGAAAACGAGGCAAGTGGGCGAAAAAGACAAAGAGTCACAAGCTAAGGACGGCAACAACCCCAATAAAACTTCAAATAGGAACGAACAAGCCAACTGCAGAAAGCAAATGAAAAAGCCACGTCCAGCACCTAATCTAGTCTTCGACGTCTTCTCACCAGCGCGGAGCTAAGTGCTACCACTAGGCGTGGGCGGGAGCCCCCGAGGCCCGAGGGCGGCTCTCCAGAGACTCCGGGGCGTGTACAGCCCCAACTCATTATTACGTGAGAGTGTCACGGGCGGCGAGCTTCACAGGCATTGGCCTTCTTCACAGGCTTTGGGCCTTTCTCGGGGAAATGAGCTTCACAGGCGTTGGCCTTCTTCACAGGCACCGGGCCTTTCTCGGGGAAATGAGCTTCACAAGCGTTGGCCTTCTTCATAGGCACCGGGCCTTTCTTGGTTCGTCTAGCTCAGGCACCAGGCCTTCTTTACAGGCTCTGGGCCTTTCTTCAAGGTTAGAACTTCCGGAGATGCTGGATGTTCCATGCGTTCGGGATGGGCACCCCCTCCTGAGTCTCCAAGCGTGCAGCGCCGGGCCTAGAGACATGAACAACCTTGAATGGGCCCTCCCACATGGGCGAGAGCTTGTGAAGCCCCTCCCTAGAGAGCACCCGTCTGAGCATGAGGTCACCTACCTCGAGGGTCCTGGGGCGGATGTCGCGGCAGTGGTACCACCGCAGTGCTTGTTGGTATCTCGCAGCCCGAAGCGCAGCCTCCCGACGATGTTCCTCCCCAAGCACGAGGTCCACCCCCTGCATGGCGTCCTACTGTGCTTTGTCGAAAGCCAGGACCCGCGCGGAGCGATGCCTGACCTCGTGAGGAAGGACTGCCTTAGCACCGTAGACGAGGAAGAACGGGGTTTCGCCGGTCGACTTGGTAGCGGTAGTACGGATGGACCATAGCACGGACTGAAACTCGTCGTGCCAGCCCCTGCCGCAGTCCTCCAGCTTCTTCTTGAAGGTTCGGGTTTTGAGGCCCTTCAGGACCTCCGCGTTGGCGCGCTCAGCTTGGCCGTTGCTCCGAGGGTGTGCCACCGAAGCGTAGCATATCTGCGTTCCAAGGTTAGCACAATATGTTTTGAAGAGATTGCTAGTGAACTGCGAACCGTTGTTGGTGATTATGCGATTGGGCACCCCAAACCGGCTCACGAGGCCCCTGATGAACTTGACTGCTGAGCCAGCCGGGATGGTGCGGACAGCTTCCACTTCGGCCCACTTAGTCAATTTGTCGATGGCGACATAAAGGTAGCGATAGCCCCCTAGCGCCCGAGGAAATGGGCCAAGGATGTCCAGTCCCCAAACAGCAAATGGCCACGAGAGGGGAATGGTCTGAAGGCCCTGAGCTGGCTGGTGAATCTGCTTGGCGTGGAACTGACAGGCTTCACAAGCCTTCACCAGCTTGATTGCATCGTTGAGTGCTATTGTCCAATAGAAACCGCTGCGAAACGACTTGCCGACGAGTGTGCGCGAAGACGAGTGGTGCCCGCAGTCTCCATCGTGAATGTCTGCAAGCAGCTCTTTTCCTTGCTCCCTGGAGATGCAACGTAGAGTAACGTCATTCGGTCGCTTTCTATAGACCTCTCCGTCTTGGATGCAGTAGGCCGTGTCCTGCCGCGGAATGCGCTCCGCGTCCTCCTCCTTCTCCGGCAAGGTCCCTTGCATCAAGTAATCCTTGAACTCCGCAGTCCAACATCCCTCCTGAGGCTCCAGCGCCAGGAGCAAGCGTGCCCCTGAGGTTGGGCCACAGGCCGGGGCTCCCGAGGCAGGCGGTTGAGGGAGCGCATCCCTAGGCTGTGTTGTGCTTGATAGTGATGGCACAGCCGAGGGTTTGAAGAGTCGCTCCTCGAAGACGCCAGGCTCCTGAGGCAGCCGCCTGGACGCCCTCTTGGCGATGTCATCAGCCTCTTGATTGGTTCCACGAGGCACATGTTGCATCTCCAGCCCCCAAAACTGTTTCTCCATCCTGCGGACCTCTGCGAGATACACTTCCATGTGCTCATCCTTCGGCCCATATACCTTGTTCGAGAAGTTGACGAGGAGTTGTGAATTGCCCTTGACGATGAGGCGCTTTACCACCATGGCGACTGCAGCTTTCAAGCCCGCTACCAGGCCCTTGTACTCTGCTATGTTGTTGGATACCTTCTCTCCATGCTGGAAGCAGAGTTGCACAGCATAGTAGAGCTTGTCCTGAGTGGGGGATATGAGCACTGCGCCAGCCCCCGCGCCCTGTCGCGAGAATGCTCCGTGGAAGTACATGACCCAGCCGTCCGGCGCCTCACTTCCCGGGGAAAACGATCGGTCCTCGCCCGCTTTGAGCCCCGGTGCCTCTGCCCATTCAGCCATGAAATCTGCATGTGCGGCTCCCTTGATGACTCTGGTCGTGCTGAATTCCAGCTGAAATGCTTGCAGTTCGATGTTCCATTTAGCGACTCTCCCAGCTGAGTTGGGGCTCATGAGTACCCTTTCCAAGGGGTATGCTGAGATGACCTTGATGGGATGGCCTTGAAAGTAGTGCCGCAGCTTGCGCGAAGCCACCAATAGTGCGAGGAGTTCTGGGGCATGGGGTACCGTGCCCTCGCATCCCGTAGCACCGTGCTGACAAAGTATACAGGGTGCTCGACGAGGTTGAGGGTGCTGGCGCAGCCCGCATCCTCTGGAGGTTGAGGTACCTCTTGAGACGATGGAGCCCCTAGCGCTTGGTCGCCTGGAGGGGCCTCCTCCGCTCCGGGTGCGTTCCCCTACTGAGGCTGATCCTTTTCTGCTGCGGTCGTAGTCTTCGCGAGGCCTTCTTGGCCTTGCTCTGCTTCGGCCGGGACGGCGGCTGCGGCCTTGGTCCGGCGCTCCTCTCTAACCGCCACCAGGACTGCGCTGGCGGAATAGGGGGTGGCTGCAAGGTAAAGCACCAAGGGCTCCCGAGGGCGCGGAGCTACCATCACCGGAGGGATGGTAAGGTACTTCTTGAGATCTTGGAATGCCTTGTCGGCCTCTTCTGTCCACTCGAACGGGCCCTTCTTCTTCATCAGCTTGAAGAAGGGCAGTGCCCGCTCCCCCGGCTTGGAGATGAAGCGTCCTAGTGCGGTTACACGCCCGGTGAGCTTCTGCATTTCTCTGAGGGTCTTCGGCGGGCTCATGTCTTCGACTTCCTTGACCTTCTCTGGGTTGGCCTCGATGCCCCTGTGGGACACGAGGAAGCCCAAGAGCTTGCCCGAAGGGACTCCAAATACGCACTTCTCCGGATTGAACCGCAGATCTACTTCACGGAGGCTCGCGAAGGTTTCTTCCAAGTCCTGTATCAGGGTTTTCGCCTCCCTAGACTTCACCACAATGTCATCGACATAAGCTTCAGCGTTCCTCCCGAGCTGCCGGCCCAAGGCGATGTGCATCAGCCGCTGAAAGGTCGCTCCTGCGTTGTGTAGCGAAAAGGCATGCAGGTATAGCAGTATACTCCACAGGGGGTCAGGAAGGTCGTTTTCTCCATGTCTTCTACTGCCATCTTGATCTGGTGATAGCCCGAGAAGGCATCCAGGAAGCACAATAGGTCACACTCAGCGATAGAGTCGACGATCTGGTCGATGTGAGGGAGCGGGAATGGATCATGCGGGCAAGCCTTGTTGTGGTTGGTGAAGTCGACACACATGCGTTCCTTTCCTACCTTTTTTGGCACAACAACAGGGTTGGCCAGCCAATCAGGGTAGCGAACCTCGTGAATGACTCCTGCTGCCTCTAACTTGCGGGTCTCTTGGACGATGAAGGCCTGGTTTTCAGTGGACTGCCGCCTTGCCTTCTGCTTCACGGGGTGCACGTTGGGGTACATGTTGAGATGATGTTCAATCACATCCCTTGGTACCCCTGCCAGCTGATTAGGCTCCCATGCAAACACCTTCTTGTTTGCGCGCAGGAACTTGACCAGGGCCTCCTCCTGCTCAGGCTCAGGTTGGCGCCTATGGTGAAGGTGGCGCTAGTGGATCCATCCTAGTCGACCGGTACCTGCTTGGTCTCCGCCTTGTCTTGGCTGAATAGCTGCTTCTTCTTAGCCGGCGCAGCCCCCTTGGGCTCGAGGACATCTGCGCTAGCGGGCTGTGCCACCGCGGCCGCCTTGAAAGCAAGCTTGAGCGCCTGCAGTGCATCCCTTGTGTCTCCAGACACGGTAAGGACGCCGCTGCTCCCGGGCATCTTCATGAGGTTGTACACCGGGTGAGTCGCTGCCATGAACTGGGCCAAGGCTGGGTAGCTGAGGATGGCGTTGTACGGGAGGCCGATGGGGACGATGTCGAAGTCGATCAGCCCCATGCAGAAGTTGTCGTGGGTGCCGAAGATCACCGGGAGGCGGATCTGCCCCAGGGAGCCGGCGGAACTGCCTCCGACGCCCGAGAAGGGCCTATTGGGTTGAAGCCGCTCTAGCGGCACGTGGAGGAGGCTGAAGGCCTCCACCGAGAGCACGTTGAGGCCGGCACCACCATCGAGGAGGGTCCTGGTGACGACCACTTGGCAGATGGTGGGGGTGCATAGCATCGGGAGCGCGCCCGAATAGGCGGTGTTGGAGGGGTGATCATCCGAGCTGAAGGTCAAATCGGCCTTGGGTGCCACCCAGCCCGGGGGAGTTTCTCGGCGCTTGAGGGTGGCGCCGATCTGGTGGACGAATGGCTTGACGTGGCGGTTCGAAGGTGGTGCCTGCGATCTGCCCAGGATGGCCGCGACGATTGGGGGTGCCGGCGTAGCATGATGGGCGAGGAAGAGGTTGCGCAACTCCTCCCAGGAGGCCAAAGAAGCTGCTGGCAGGTGGAGCAGCCACATGCGCGGGACGCCGGTGAGGGCCATGGGCAGCTAGTTCGCCATGACCTTGTCGTCGCCCCCGGCCTTGAGGACGGCTTCTTCATATGCCAGCAGGAAGGCCTGCGGGTCGGCCGTGTCGTCGTAGCGCGGTGGCACGTCCGGCTTGAACTTGCGCGGCCACTGCACCTGTCGCAAGGCGGGGGCCAGGGCTCGGAGGCCCCTGGTCTCCACGCCGGCGTCGACAGCTGGAGCGGGTGGTGCATTGGCTGCCATGAAGGCAGAGCGTGGTGTTGATGGGGAACGGGTCGACGGAAGGGAGAGCTCCGGTGAACCTCTACCTGGCGCGCCAAATGTCAGATGTTGGGTTCCGGCAGACCCTTAAGGTTCTAACACTAGGGTGTGCACAAAGATCTCTCCCCTACCGTTCTACGTCCGATCTCCTCATGATATCCGAGCTGAAAACGATGAACAACACAAGGGACACGAGATTTATACTGGTTCGGGCCACCGTTGTGGTGTAATCACTACTCCAGTGTGTGGTGTGGTGGATTGCCTCAGGGGCTGATGATGAACAGTACAAGGGAAGAACAGCCTCGCAAGAGGCGTTCTTGAGCTGGTGCAATGAACTGCTTGGGTGAGTTCGATCACTTCTCTCTCTCTCTCTGGTCTTCCCAAAATCTAGATCAGATGCCCCTCTACTGTGGTGGCTAGTCCTATTTATAGAGGCCCTGGGCCTCTCCCCAAATATTGAGCAGGAAGGGCGCCAAACACGGCCATTTCGAAGGGGAACATCCAGTACAAGTTATCCTGACTAAAGTTGGTCTTCGGCTACCAAAAGCACTGGCGATGACGCCGTCCTGGGCTCCACGGTGACCTCCATCCTGGCACTCCGCTGGTCTTGGTCTCGTTGCACTGAAATGGAAACCTTCGCCTGATGCCTCGGTACTCCACGTCTGTGCTTGCCCCATTTGCACCAAAGAGGAAACAAGGACACTGCGCAGGCCAGCACCCGCCTGGCGCTCGCCTGGTCTCGATCGTCATGGCTTGCGTCACGAGCACCTCGCGAGGTACCCTGCCTTGATCTCTCCGCCTCCTCGCGAGCCTGCCTGACGAGGCCGTCCCTGAGGAAGCCTTGCGTCGTCCACCCCGCGAGGCCTGGCCCCTCGCGAGGGTCTTGAGTCTTGTGCTGATGAAGATGGGCTGTACTAGGCCACCACTTGAGCCATGCCGCGGGCCGCGGGCAGGCAAGTCTAGGGACCCCCGTTCCTAGAACACCGACAATGAGGTCCACACCTGCACGCTCGAGGTGACTTATTTTGACGAGCCTGCGGTGGTTCCTTTGATGCGTGGACGAGCTTCTTGCACGACGCGAGGGCGTGCCCTTCTCCTGATGACAACCCCTCTGCAGGGCTCCTACCAACTCCATCTCCCCTGCTTGCTTGGGTTCTCTACGTCCTTGGGACCCGACTCTCGAGCAAGGCTCAGTCGCCGCTGGGATGCCAGGTCGCGATGCCGTGGTCAAGGCCAGAGGGTGAGGCGTCGAGAGCCGGTAAGATCCCCTAAGGCGCGATGCTCAAAGCCCCCCCCCCCCCCCTTAACATGCAAGAGACTTGCGTGAGAAAAGAGTGGCTAGCTGCAAGGGGGTGTCCAGGGGGTTGTGCCCCTTAGCACGTAGCATGGCGTTGAGCCGACGACGAAGATGGCGGCACCGTCATCATCGATGGGCTCGCCAAGGCGGGCGTGATGGGGGTCAAGGCAACAGCGGCGCTTCCTCCTAGTTCGACCCTGCAACATCCATGGTGCCTCACGGAGGCGTGAGAACTTCTACTTAAATTTGTGGAACATTATGCTTTGTAATAACTAGCTGGGACACCACAATTTCCTTTCCGTGCTTGATTTCCTTTCTGGTTGCCTTAGTGTTCTACGTCGACAAGGCCAGGCCCCGTGCATACCTCAGCCGCCGTTGGGGCGTCCGGATCACCAGGACGAGGCCAAGGGGTGAGGGGCTACGTGGCCAGTGAGGCCCCCGAGTTGCGATGCTGAGGGGTCCCCCTTGACATACGAACAACCCTCATGAAGGAAACGTGAGCAGTGTCCGAGTTAATCCGGAGTCCCCATACCTTTCCTCGCCAGCTTTTGCCTAGGAGGGTCGTGAGAAAACCAGGTGCAAGAGACCTGGTGAGGTGGCGTGTGGCAGGCGTGGCCTAAGCATAGCCCCTGTGCCCCCAGCCCCCTCGCACGGTCTTCCTGGAGGGAAAGCAACGTTGTGAGGCCAGAGAGCAGGCCTACCAGCCCTCCTGACGTTACTGCAACTGCTAGGGTGCCCTCAGTTGTTTATTCACCAGTGCGGAGCATGATGCTTCCACTCTTGCGTGGGCATAGCCACTCCTCGACCGTGTTGTCCGCCAGCGTGGAGCATGGGGCTTCCACTGGTGCATGGGTGGGAGTTCCCTCGGGGGGAGACTCCGGGGCATGTACAGCCCCGTCCGTACACGTGGCTAGCACGTCAGGACTGGAGGAGGTGTATATGGGCACCTGTGAGCCAGCACGGGACTCACGGGGCCCTACCTCAAGGTGGGTTGCACCTGAATTTTTGGTTCGGAACATCTGTAAGGACCCTGCGAGATGTTTAGGTGACCTTTACCGGGTGAATCTCTGGAGGACATCACGTGAGAAGGCCAAACACAAACGACCACAGGAGGTGACATGAATGGGGCCGGCCCGCCAAACAGAGCTCAGCCATTGGGTTTATCGACGCTGCAGTGACGGACCTGAGCACAGACGCCGTGCCTAGTCTTCTCATGCAACAATCCTAAAGAAAGACAATTGGCGCGCGGCTCCCGCGGCGGCAAGGCACTGGGTCATGTGCCCTGACTCATCCACTCTCGATTAGCTCATGTGAGAATAAGGAACCAAGGACCACGGGAGGTGACTTACACGGGAGCTGGCCCGCGAGATAGAGCTCGGCCACTTGGGTTTAGTGATGCTGCAGGGACGGACCCGAGCACAGACGATGTGCCAGTCCTTAATCATGAGGCGGTCGCAGACGACTTCGTAAGGGCGCACGATGTTCGTGGTGGCGAAGCACTGGACATGCAGGTGATAATATAAAGCAACTCATGAGAGGGTGAGGCCAGTTCTAATACATGCGCAAAATGATATATGCTGCAGGGGCGGACCTATACAACTTGAAGATAATGAAGCCCGAGGGGCGCCCTCGACTGAACAAACCAAAAAGTCACCTAGCACCGTTGTTGTGCAAGTGTTGGAGTAGCTGGAGATGCGTGTCGCAGAAGTCGCTCCTCATGAGTCGGTCGGCTCCTAATCCCCGGGGGTTCCGGAGGTCTTGGGGGCTCGCGAGGTCCCGGCACCTCCTCCGTCAGGATCGCCAGGCGCCTGGCCTCGCGAGCTACCAAAACCCCTGCATGTAGTGCTGGTGGAAGGCAGCCGTGTCTGGCAGGCCGAACGGCATGTAGACGTAGCTGTGGTGGCACACAGGACAATGCGGGACGACCAGAAGAGCTCCTGAGAAGCAGCCCTGTTGAGACCCGGGATGTTAACGCAGACGTGCAGGTCGCCACCCGTGTCAGGGGCGGCAGCTGTACTGGATGATGCGGGGCGACGCTCGCCACGCATGGCTCATGCCTCCTGAAGCTCCTCGATTGCCTTGGTGATGATTTCCTGAGCGCCTCGCGCCTTGCGCTTTGCTCACGGAAGCGCGCATTGAAGCACGCCTCCACATGGTGCCCGAACGCCTCCCTCGTGACACTCGCTAGGTCAGAGGCCCTCTAGACAAGAGCCCCCGAGCCTGTACTGGGAGGGGCGCTGGGCGCACCTTCCTATGCGAGAGGGAAAGGCACCCCAGCAGTGGGTGCAGGGCTTGAGGCATGATCGTCGGGTGCCCCAGCCCCCTAGCGTCCCTTGGAAAGGAGCTGCTTGTTCTTGTGGGTGGCCTCAGGAGGTAGGGTGGCACCCTCTCCGTCGGAGTTCTTAACCGCTGCAGCCTGTTAAGCAAGCTCAAGGGAGCACACCGCATCCTTCTCGTCGCAGGCAACTGATACGTCTCCAACGTATCTACTTTTCCAAACACTTTTGCCCTTGTTTTGGAATCTAACTTGCATGATTTGAATGAAACTAACCCGGACTGACGCTGTTTTCAGCAGAACTACCATGATGTTGTTTTATGTGTAGAAAAGAAAAGTTCTCGGAATGTCCTGGAAATCCACGGAGGCACTTTTTGGAATTAATAAGAATTTCTAGCGAAACAATTAATGCCAGGGGGCCCATAGCCTGTCCACGAGACAGGGGGCACCCCCACCCTAGGGCGCGGCCTCCTATCTCGTGGGCCCCCTGGACCTCCACCGATGTCAACTCCAACTCCATATATTCACGTTCGGGGAGAAAAAAATCGGGGAGAAAGTTTTATCGCGTTTTACGACACGGAGCCGCCGCCAAGCCCTAATCTCTCTTGGGAGGGCTGATCTGGAGTCCGTTCGGGGCTCCGGAGAGGGGGATTCGTCGCTGTCGTCATCATCAACCATCCTCCATCACCAATTTCATGATGCTCACCGCCGTGCGTGAGTAATTCCATCGTAGGCTTGCTGGACGGTGATGGGTTGGATGAGATTTACCATGTAATCAAGTTAGTTTTGTTAGGGTTTGATCCGTAGTATCCACTATGTTCTGAGATTGATGTTGCTATGACTTTGCTATGCTTAATGCTTGTCACTAGGGCCTGAGTGCCATGATTTCAGATCTGAACCTATTATGTTTTCATGAATATATGTGTGTTCTTGATCCTATCTTGCAAGTCTATAGTCACCTATTATGTGTTATGATCCGACAACCCGAAGTGACAATAATCGGGATACTTCTCGGTGATGACCGTAGTTTGAGGAGTTCATGTATTCACTATGTGCTAATGCTTTGTTCCGGTTCTCTATTAAAAGGAGGCCTTAATATCCCTTAGTTTCCGCTAGGACCCCGCTGAACATGGGAGGGTAGGACAAAAGATGTCATGCAAGTTCTTTTCCATAAGCACATATGACTATTTCCGAAATACATGCCTACATTACATTGATGAACTGGAGCTAGTTCTATATCACCCTATGTTATAACTATTGCATGAGGAATTGCATCCGGCATAATTATCCATCACTGATCCATTGCCTACGGGCTTTTCACATGTTCTTCGCTTATTTGCTTTTCCGTTGCTACTGTTACAACTACTACATAAACCCAAAAACATTTATCTTTACTTTTGCTACCGTTACCATTACTATCATACCACTTTTGCTACTAAATACTTTGCTGCAGATACTAAGTTATCCAGGTGTGGTTGAATTGACAACTCAACTGCAAATACTCAAGAATATTCTTTGGCTCCCCTTGTGTCGAATCAATAAATTTGGGTTGAATACTCTACCCTCGAAAGCTGTTGCGATCCCCTATACTTGTGGGTTATCAACACTAATTTCTGGCGCTGTTGCCGGGGAGCATAGCTCTATTCTCTGAGTCACTTGGGATTTATATCTGTTGACCACTATGAAGAACTTGAAATACGATCGAACTACTATTTTGCCCTCAACTACGAGGGGAGGTAAGGAACTGCCATCTAGCCTTGCACTAGATTCTCCTTCCATTATTAGTAGGCTTGCGACACCTAAACCTGCTACTGCTATGAATTCTGATATGTCGCATGTTATTGATGATGCCACTTCTGCTATGCATGATGAAACTACTTTGCCATTAGGTGAATTTCTTGATGAACAACTTGCTAGAGTTAGGGGGAATGAAAATATTGAAGAACCTATTATTGATGATAGTGATTGTCGGAGTAATGGGCCACGGGTAGGCTGACCCGGGTCCCAAGATATTTCAAGACATCGGGGCAGGCCGTGCCCCTCAGCCGAGTTCCAGACGGCGACCTTCGAAGAAGGCCGAGTCCCGGCTGGCGACCTTCAAAGAAGGCCGAGTCCCAGCTGGCGACTCTGAAGCAAGCCGACTCCGGGCTTGCGACCTTTTGAGGGGCCGACTATGAGAGTCGGCCCGCGACCTTTTCACGAAGACCGACGCAGGGTACGGTCCCGACGTGGCCGTCCCCTCAAACCTACGGGAGGCAGGCATGGCTACAGTGAGCCGTACCACCAGGAGATCTCCGGTAAGGCGCGGCACTGTTGCCATGCCTCCCCTGACATCAGCCATAGTGCGCAAGGCACTGTGCCCACGACGGCGGCCTATACGGCCCGAAGACTGCCGGGCCCCCCGTCAGTGAGGGAGAAGAAGATGGCCGGAGAGTCCGAAGACGGCCCTGCGGGAGTCGGCCTTCCCAGAGTCGGCCGCCTCTCAGTCAGGGCCCCACGAGCCATAAACCAGATTGGACGGGGAGTGGCGACAGTGATCGCCCGACAGACGGCGGCACTGTTCCCACGACCCCATGACCGAGCCTGCGTCATCAGGAGTGTTGCACAGTGCCCGGCCTGTCCGTGGGGCCCGCCAGTCGGCGGGCCCCAGAAGCCGGCAGGGGGGCGGCAGCATGAGAGACAGACAGCTGGGGGCCACACCTAGTCAGTTTACCATTGTACCCTCGGGAGGTAGGCCTACATAAACCCCCCAGGGCACCCATGCAAAGGGTTCGGCCCTGGATAGGTTTTTAGACACATAGCAAGCAAAGGGAGGAGCCAGCCTTGTTCCCTCCTGCCACCCGAAACAGCCCAAGGAGCACCTTTGTACTATCATCCCATAGTGATCATGCGGAGACCCCGCAGAGCAGCAGTAGGGGTGTTATCTCCCCGGAGAGCCCCAAAGCTGGGTAAGATTCGTCGGCGTGCATGTCTGCGCCTCATCCCGTTTCCAGGCACCGGCGACGTTCTACTCGCCCCCACCATGATAAGCCACCCGTTGGCATATGTCGCATCCAACCCCCGACATTTGGCGCCCACCGTGGGGCGAGGTGCACCGTCGTCCGGAGATCTGTTCTGGACGGGAACCCTCTTCCTCCCTGGCGAGCGCAGCCAGCCCGGCTCGCCAGATGGAGTCTGCATCGACACGCTGCGCGGCGCTGAAGCCGCCTGCGCTGCGAGCGGCCTCGCCGAACTCATTGGCGAGGCGCGCCTCTCCGACGAGCCCGCACTGAGTGCGGGGACGGGTGGCCCCGAGAGCCTCCTCGCGGGTCTCCTCGACCAACTCCACGTCGCCGGCGAGCCCGCCGTAGATTTGGAGTCCATAGGCTCCTCCGACCCGATGCTGGTCGACTCCGACGCCGTATCGCTCGATATCTTCCCCACCAACGTGGTGGTCTACGATGAGCCGCTTCCGTACGAGGAGAGTGGCGGAAGCACCGTCACGGAGGTGCTCGTCATCGGCCACGGCGAGCACTCCGGCGAAAACGCCCAGGACCCGCTGCCAGCGGCCCTGCAAGACCTGGCCGCGCCCATCCCAGAGGACGCGGACGCGGAGATGCTGGAAGAACGCCGCCTTCAGATCATCGAAGGCGCCAAGAAGTTGGCGAGCATGAGACGCTTGTCAGAAGCATACCAGCGCGAGATGGATCATGCTGTAGGCAGTTCGCCGGCTCTGACTGGGCCGAGCCGTCTAGGTGCGGTCCGAGAGCGCGGCGCGGCCATCGCCGACTTTCTCGGGGCGAAACGCCTCGTGTACGCCACCCCTGCGGAGAACATCCGCACCGCCCAAGTGGCGACCGAAGAACTGAAGAACCTCGAAGGCGAAGAGCGCCGTGTAATAACGGAGCGAGTCCAGCAGCTCCTCGATGCGGTTGCAGCACAAAACGCGGCAGGCGGCCGCGCAGACGCGCTGCAGCAGCCGAACGACGACTTACCCCCTCGCCGAGATCAAGGCGCGACCTCCCGGACGCCGACTGGCGGGGTCCGCGGGAGGAAAGAGAAGGAGCCGGCTGCCAGTCACAGCCGGACTCGCATCACCATCGAGCACGACCAAGACGGCCGCCCCAGAGCAGTGGAACGGCGAGATGATTATCTGCCTCCCCCACCCCGAAGAGAGAGGCGGGTTTCTCCGCCGCCTGTTGAGCATCCGACTCTCGGAGGTCGCCTCGGCCGCCGAGAGGGAGTCGGAGAGAATGACGCCCGCCACCGGATCGACCGACTCTACAGATCCCTGGCGTTAGAAGAAGAAGATGAGTTGGGTCCGCCTTGCTTTGGGCCCCGCATCAGAGATGAGCCCTTCCCCAAAGGGTTCACGCTCCCCCGAGACACGCCCAAGTACACCAGCTCCGTGAAGCCGGAGGATTGGCTGACAGACTACTCCACAGCCGTCAACATAGCCAACGGCAACAAGCAAGTCGCCGTGAAGTATGTTCCCCTCATGCTCCAGGGCACGGCCCGGACATGGCTGAACAGCCTGAAGCCCCGCAGCATCAATAGCTGGGTCGACTTTACTGAAGCCTTCATTCGCAACTTCACCAGCACGTACAAGCGACCTCCCAAGCCGCGCCAGCTCTCCTTGTGCGTGCAAGGCCCTGAAGAATCAACACGCGACTACCTCACGCGCTGGGGCGAACTTCAAAACTCCTGCGAGGGCGTGCACGAGGTGCAGGCCATCGAGTACTTCACGGCCGGGTGCCGAGAGGGCACCCTCCTCAAGCACAAGCTCCTCTGCGACGAGCCCGAAACCCTCGAAAAACTTCTAGTCATAGCAGACAAGTACGCCACGGCCGACTCTTCCATGAAGACAGAGATTCAAGTCAACGCGGCTGGCAAAGTGATTCCCCAGGCCCCCAGAACCCCGGATGGAGACGCCAGCCGGAGACAGCAGCAGAATGACGACAAGCGCAAGGCCCCTCAGCCGACTTCCAATAGTCGGCAGGTCGCAGCAGTAGAAGATCAGCAGCCGGAGGGGCAGCCTCAGGCCAAGCGGCAGAAAGGCGGCAAGTCCAATTGGTTGCCGGCTTTCTCCTATGAGCAGACTTTGGATGGACCTTGCAAGTTCCACAGCGGTGCGAAGCCGTCGAACCACACCACCAGGAAGTGCCATTGGCTCGCCAGGATCGCCAAGGGAGACGGCCTCGCCCCTCCGCCGCCTGCGGGGCCGCCGCCTCCGCCGCCACCCCCGCAGCCGGCGGCTTGGCCAGTCGGCGCGGTCCAAGACGAGTTCCTGGAAGAGCACGGAGCCTACGTAGTGTTCACCATCATGGCAGATGACCGGCGCAGCAGGCGCCGACACAGCAAGAAGTCAACGCGGTAGCAACTGATGCCCCAGAGTTCATGCACTGGTCCGAGAAGCCTGTCAGCTGGAGTCGGGCGGATCATCCAGAAGTGATGCTGAGTCCGGGCTCCTACGCTCTGGTCCTAGGTGCGACCTTGGCCACTGATAAGCGGGCCGCCCGTTTCTCATGGGTCCTGATTAATGGAGGCAGCAGCATAAACATCCTGTACAAGGACACAATGGAGAAGCTTGGAATCAGGCGAAGGCAGTTACAGAGCAGCCGCACCGTATTCCATGGAATTGTACCCGGCCTCTCCTGCTCACCGATCGGCAAGATTCTGATAGACGTCCTCTTCGGAGACAAAGATCACTTCCGCCGAGAGCCTGTCTGGTTCGAGGTGGTAGACTTGGAGAGCCCGTACCACGCCCTGCTTGGCCGGCCTGCCTTGGCCAAATTCATGGTGGTTCCCCATTACGCCTACCTCAAGATGAAGATGCCGAGTTCCAAGGGGATCCTGACTGTTGCTGGCGATTACAAGAAGTCGTCCGCTTGCGCGGCCGAGAACAGTCGGCTGGCCGAGTCTTTGGTGATTGCAGCCGAGAAGCGACTCCTTGACCGCGTCGTGGCGATGGCTGGGAAGCAGCCAGAGATGTCGCCCGACCCCAAGGAGTCGGAGGCAGAAGGATCATTCAAGCCGGCTAAAGAAACCAAGAAGATACCCTTGGACCCGGAGCACCCAAAGAAATACGCTGTCATAGGCACAGGCCTCGACAGCAAATAGGAAGGCGAGCTCGTCGATTTCCTCCGTGAGAATCGGGACATCTTCGCATGGTCCCCCAAGGACATGCCGGGTGTACCGACGGAATTCGCCGAGCACAAGCTACACGTCAGGTCGGATGTAAAGCCCGTCAGACAGCCCTTGCGCCGCCTGTCAGAAGAGAAGAGAAGAGTTGTGGGAGAAGAGATAGCCCGGATCCTGGCAGCCGGATTCATCATGGAGGTGTTTTTTCCGGAGTGGTTAGCCAACCCTGTGCTGGTATTGAAGAAGAATAAGCAGTGGCGGATGTGCATAGACTACACCGGCCTCAATAAAGCCTGCCCGAAGGATCCATTTGCTCTGCCAAGGATCGATCAGGTGATAGACTCCACAGCCGGATGCGAGCTGTTGAGTTTCCTAGATGCATACTCAGGATATCACCAGATCAAGCTGAATCCAGCAGACAGACTAAAGACCGCATTCATCATGCCGTTTGGAGCCTTCTGCTACCTGACAATGACGTTCGGCTTGAGGAATGCCGGCGCCACCTTTCAGCGTTGCATGCAGAAGTGCCTCCTCAAGCAACTCGGCAGAAACGCCCACGTTTACGTGGATGATGTGGTGGTGAAGACGGAAAAGCGTGGGACGCTACTGGAAGACCTCAAAGAGACCTTTGACAATCTGCACCGATTCCAGATCAAGCTCAACCCTGAGAAGTGCGTGTTCGGAGTCCCGGCCGGCCAACTCCTCGGCTTTTTGGTCTCCGAACGCGGCATAGAGTGCAACCCCGTGAAGATCAAGGCCATTGAGAGAATGGAGGTACCCAGTCGACTGTTGGATGTGCAGAAGTTCACCGGCTGCTTGGCATCAATCAGCCGATTCATCAGTCGGCTGGGCGAGAAAGCTCTGCCTTTGTATCAATTGATGAAGAAGACCACCTTTTTCGAGTGGAATCACAAGGCAGACGAGGCATTTCTCCAACTAAAGAAGATGCTGGCGACTCCCCTTGTGCTGGCGGCTCCGACTCCCAAAGAGCCCATGCTCTTGTACATCGCCGCCACCAGCCGGGTAGTCAGCACGGTTATTGTAGTCGAACGCAAGGAGGAAGGCAAAGTGCTTCCGGTCCAGAGACCGGTGTACTACCTGAGCGAGGTACTGTCGACCTCCAAGCAAAACTACCCTCACTATCAGAAGATGTGCTACGGCGTGCATTTTGCCGCCAAGAAGCTGAAGCCCTACTTCCAAGAGCATCCAATCACGGTGGTTTGCACCGCCCCACTCGCCGAGATCATTGGAAGCCGAGATGCCTCCGGCCGAGTGGCCAAGTGGGCTATCGATCTAGCTCCTTACACCATCTACTATCAACCTCGCACCGCCATCAAGTCGCAGGCGCTGGCCGACTTCCTCGTCGACTGGGCCGAGACTCAGTACCTGCCACCAGTGCCCGACTCTACTCATTGGCGGCTGCACTTCGACGGCTCCAAGATGCGCACCGGCCTTGGAGCCAGCGTCGTCCTCACCTCCCCCAAGGGCGACAAGCTCAAATACGTGCTGCAAATCCACTTCGCCGCCTCCAACAACATCGCTGAATATGAAGCGCTCATCCACGGACTCCGGCTTGCCAAAGAACTCGGCATTCGCCGGATCCTATGCTACGGCAACTCCGACTTGGTGGTTCAGCAATCATCCGGCGACTGGGACGCCAAAGACGCAAACATGGCGACCTACCGCTTCCTGGTGCAGCAACTCAGCGGATACTTCGAGGGATGCGAATTCCTTCACGTACCGAGAAACGACAATGATCAAGCAGACGCCTTGGCACGAGTCGGCTCTACTCGCCAAGCGATACCTTCCGGCGTCGCCCTTCAGCGCCTCCTCAAGCCGTCTATCAAGCCTTCACCAGAATCCGACTCCATCTTCGTGCCGGCTCCGCCAGAGATAGTCGGATCCGACTCCAAGGCCCCGGCAAGCGACCTCAAGAAAGCCACAGTCGGCCTGGGAACTGCGCCAGTCGGCTCGGGGACTTCCAAGCCCAGCCCAGGGACTGCGCCAGTCGGCCCGGAAGCTGCGCCAGTCGGCTCAGAGATTCCCTCAATCCAGCAAGCGGCGGCAGACTCCAACCCACCGCCTCCCAGCCCAGCCACCCTTGTCCAAGTTGCTGTGGTAGCAGTTGAAGAGATAGCAGCACCTTCATGGGCGCAGCCCATCCTCAAGTTCCTAGTAAACAAGGAGTTACCAGCAGACGAGACCCTGGCTCGGCAAGTACAACACCGAGCAGCAGCCTACACCATAGTCAACAGAGAGCTAGTCAGGCGCAGTGTCACTGGTGTCCACCAGCGCTGCGTAGAGTCAGAGCAAGGCCAAGCGATCCTCAGAGACATCCATCAGGGCGAGTGCGGCCACCATGCGGCTTCAAGGGCGCTCGTGGCCAAAGCCTTTCGGCACGGTTTCTTTTGGCCGACCGCCCTGGAAGAAGCTAAAGAACTAGTCAAGAAATGCAAGGGGTGCCAGGTGTTCCGCTCCAAGCCCCTCCAGCCGGCTTCCGCATTGAAGACAATCCCCATTGCCTGGCCCTTCGCAGTCTGGGGCTTGGACATGGTGGGACCATTCAAGACGGCCCGAGGCGGCCTAACTCATTTGCTTGTCGCGGTGGACAAGTTCACCAAGTGGGTAGAAGCAAAGCCCATCAAGAAATTAAACGGGCCCACAGCTATGACCTTCATCGCCGACATCACAGTGGGGTACGGCATACCACACAGCATTATCACAGACAACGGCACCAACTTCGCCAAGGGCGCCCTGGCACGTTTCTACGCGACGCAGGGCATCCGACTGGACTTAGCGTCTGTTGCCCACCCGCAGTCAAATGGCCAGGTAGAACGAACCAACGGCCTCATCTTGTCCGGCATCAAGCCTCGATTGGTCGAACCACTCGAGCGCTCGGCCGGCTGTTGGGTCGAAGAGCTGCCTGCCGTCCTCTGGAGCCTGCGCACAACCCCAAACAAGTCAACCGGCTTCACGCCGTTCTTCTTCATCTACGGTGCTGAAGCCGTCATCCCGATGGACATACAGTTCGACTCTCCGCGAGTCTCCATGTACACCAAAGAGGAGGCTGAGGAAGCACGCCAAGACAGCGTCGATCTGCTGGAAGAGGGCCGACTGTTGGCACTCAGTCGGTCCGGCATCTACCAGCAGAGTCTGCGCCGATACTACAACCGCAAGGTCAGGCCAAGATCATTCCAAGAGGGCGACCTTGTGCTCCGGCTGATTCAGAGAACAGCCAGCCAGCACAAGTTATCGGCGCCTTGGGAAGGTCCCTTCATCATCAGCAAGGTGCTAGGGAACGACGCCTACTATCTGATCGACGCTCAGAAGCCTCGAGCGCGCAAGAGGGATGACTCCGGCAAAGAAACAGAGCACCCGTGGAACGCAAATCTTCTGTGAAGATTTCACAGTTGATGCAGTATGTATCACGCTACCCTCTTTTGTATTAAAGTACTAAGACCTTAGGCCCCCCGGGACGAGCTCGGGGACTGCATTTTTGATTATCTGTATGATATGGATTACGCTTCCGAGTATGCTTTCCCCTTTTATCATACTATCTGGCACCGGGTCCGACTAGTCGGCCCGGGGACTCGCCGTCTTGCGCTATGAAATGCTCCCTGAAGTCAGACAAGTAATGTGCCGTGCTCAAAGCCGTCTCCTGCCGAAAGCCGCAGCTCGCAGAGCGACTGTCGGTAAGCAGAGGACGGGAAAGAACGAGTGCGCACATGAAAAACGGCTAAGGACTTAAGAGCTATGCATAGCCCAAGCCGGCTGCCAGCCTCCCCTTACCGAGCCGACTCGCGAGCAGTCGGCTCGCAGTCTCAATTTTCATCAAGAATAGCCGACTCTCGAAAGCCGGCCTGTCGATTTTCAGCCAACTTGCTAAGGTATTCTAAACGACTAAGTACTTGCCTCCCTAAAGTAGCTGAGCACTTGACCCAGCGGCAGTCCGCAGAGCGGCTGCCCAGTCGGCAAGGCGGCAACTGAAGGAAGGCGGCAAAGGAAAAAGTCTAAAGAACCAAAGCAAGGAAAGGCGGAAATTTGATGAATATTTACATAAGGCCCTTGGCCGAATACACCCCGCGGGTGGAATTGTTCGAAACTGACAAGTTTTTTAAAAGAGAACAAAAGAGACAGGTAAAACTGAAGCACTCTAGGGGGCTGCCTCCGGAGCCGGAGGGTCGGAGGTGGCGGCGGTGTCGGACGTCGGGGTAGTCGGCTGGGCGGTCTCGGCTTGGCCGCCTCCAGCGACAGTCGCCTTGTTCTTCTGAGGCTCGTTGCTGGAGGCACGATCAGGCTGGGGCTGGCCGCCCGCTTCGTCCTCTGGCGCCTCCTCCTCGCTTCCGTCCTCCGACTTGTCCTCCTCCTCGACGCTGGAGCCGATCACCTCCGCCGAGTCCTCCTCGTACTCCGGGTGCATCCCGAACCATTCCGGCGGGACCTCCTCGCCGCCTTCGGTCCGCTCGGGCACGAAGACACTAGTGTCCGTGTACTCGGCGATGGCCGCCGCGCGCTCGACAAGGGCGCCTTCCACGGCCTCCAGCTCGGCCTGGGCCTCTGACCGGAACGCGGCCAGACGGTCCAGGTCCAGCCCTGGATACCACCCTTTGACGAACTCCAAGGCCCGGCGTGCTCCGGCACGGGCCGAGGAGCCCCTCCAAGCCTCGAAGCGACCGACGGCGACCTCCAGCCAGTCGGCCGTCCGGCTGGCGGTGCGAAGAGCTGGCACCTCCGGCCACAGAGCGGCAACGACTTGAGCACCGGCGCGTTGAAGACGGCGCAGCAGACGATGAGCAGGACGAAGGCGAACCCCGATGCTCAGGAGCTACTCATCGATGGTTCGGGGGGCATTGGCGGCAATCACTTTGCCCTTCGCCCTTCGCTCCTCCCGAGCCGCCTCGATGACCAGAGGAACGGCCTGCGAGTGGCCAGGAAAGAAGTCTGCCAAGACAGAAAAGAAGACAGTCAGAAAAATCAGAAATCAGCCCGACACAAGAGTCGGAAGACCAAAGAAGAGAAAAAAGAATTACCGTCGACGATGTCCTCAAGCGTGTGGTAGCCGGAGGTCAGCATCGCCTCCCGGTCGGTCCAGGCGGAGCGCTCGACCTCGAACTCGGCTATGAGGGCATCCTCCCGCGACTTGGCGTCTTCCTGCGCCTTCCGGAGCAGCTCTTTCTGCTCGGCCAGCTGCATCGCCAGCAGGTCGCGCTCTTGGACGAGCTTGTCGCACTCCTCCTCCTTGGCGCGGCGAGTGGTGTTGGCCTCGTTCAGCTGCTCCTGGAGGGCGGCATTGGCGTCTGAAGATCGAGAGACGTTATCAATAAGAAAGGTCGCCGGGGAGATCCGGCCCGACTGCTCAGCAGTCGGCCCGAATCTCGGGGACTACAGCCCGCGGGCGCGCCAGCGCGCCCCCGCGGAGAAGAAGGAAGATAGATCGCCGGGGAGATCCGGCCCGACTGCTCAGCAGTCGGCCCGAATCTCGGGGACTACAGCCCGCGGGTGCGCCAGCGCGCCCCCGCAAAGAAGAAAGAATTAGCTCACCTCGGCTTTCCGTCAGATCGGCGGTCCGCTTCCGCAGCTCTTCAACATTACGGTTGAAGGCAGTGGCGCGGAGATTGTGGTATTCCTGCAAAGCCGGCAAAGCAAAGTTAGCCTTCGGAGCTCGCCATAAGGAGTTCCGAGTCGCCTGCTCAGCAGCTGACCCCGAACTCGGGGACTACACCCAGTGGGTGCGCTGGCGCGCCCCCACGGGAAAAGACAGAAACTAAAAAAGGAAAAACGAAACGTACCCGGACGGAGGTCCGCAGGGCCAGATGCGCTTTGGTGTAGAGTTGGAGGGCGTCGCCCTCTTTGCGCAGCTTCGATTGGACGTCCAGAAGGGCCTGGTTCAGCGGGCCGGTGCCGCCTTCACGCAGCCAGCCGGTGGGCGCGGCACTTGAGGCCTCGACGTCCAAGTTCGCCGAGCTCGCAGCGCCGGTTTCCCGAGCTCGCGGCGTTGAGTTCGTCCTCTCAATCCGGCAGCGCGCTGGCACGGCGACCTGAAGAAGTAGCTGCGCGTCGGCGTCGTCCGCAGTCGGAGGATCCTATGGGTCCACCGGCTGTTTACCGTGTGGCCTTGAAGACGGAGGCGGCGGGGGCGGCGGGGGCGGCGCGTGAGTATCCGAGCCTGAGACGTCGCCGCCCTCCTCCGCGAGAGGGTTCGTGGCGCCGACCTCCCCGATCTGCCCCGTGAACTCAGTTGCCGGCGGCGCCGACGACAGTGGGGGGACAAGCATCGCCGATCGACAACGCGCGACCTCCTCGGCATGCCGCTTCGCCGCGGCCGCAGCCACGGCCTCCTCCAGGTGCCGCTGGGCGTTGGCGGCCGCCTTCTCGGCCTCCGCCTTCTCCAGGCGGTCGGCCTCCTCCTCCTCGCGCTTCTCTCGCGCGTTCCGTTCCGTCGCCTCCCGAAGGTCGGCGGCGGGATCAATCCGCCGTGTGTTGGCAGACGTCTCCACCGACCCCATGACGGAGGGGACGGCGGCTCTCTCAAGAGAGAGGGGAGCTCTGGAGAAGGCCGGAGGGAAAATCAGAAAAAACTCCAAGCGAGATCCAGGAAAGAAACGACAGAGTAAGAAGACTCACGAAGAAACTAGCGGCGGCCTTCTCACTTCCTTTCGGAAGCGGTTGGCCTTCGCGGCCGCCTCCTCCCGCTTGGTCGCGGCGACGGCTCCCTTGAACTTCTTCGATTTGCCGCCGGGCAAACTCGGCCCGGCGTGACGCCTCTTCGCGCCGGCTTGGCTGGAGGAGCCGGCTTTCGGCTGGCGGTGCAGGGCGACTTCCGCGTCGGCGTCACCCTCGGGCCAGTCGGCGAAGGTCGCCGACGGTCTGAGGCCACCGTCTGCCCCCTCTCCGCCGCCTTCGGCGTAGGCCTCCAGTGCCGCCGCTCCCAGGTCGGGGTCGTCAACGTCACTGACCTCGCGATCTGGGACGTAGTCGCCAGGCTCTCTCGTGGCGCCGGCTGAGGGCGCCATAAGGGGATTCTGCCCAGAAGACGCCAACAAAGATCAGAGCTCGAGGTCTGACGGAAATAAGATCGAGATGCAGATAGATGCGACTTACCATTGGAGGGGGGTTGTCGCGCGAGTACGGCTCCTTGCCGAACTGCCACTCCTCCGTGAACCCGCAGTGGGCGATGTGGTTCGCCAAGTTCGCCACCTCCCCACGCGGCATGTCCCTGGTGCACAGCCGGCTCGGATCATGTCGGCCGCTCATCTGGCAGATGAGGTGAGGCCGGCCTTGGAGCGGAAGAACCCGGCGCGCCACGAAGGCGGCCAGAAGATCGGAGGCGACGAGCCCCTCCAACTGCAGCATGACTCAGAGCCGCGCCACGGCGCCGCTTCCGGAGGTCAAGAGAGACTTGGATCGATGGGACCAACTGGCCAGCCGGCCAGTCAGCGGCTCGGGGTCGAAAGGCAGCAGGTTGACCCAGTCGCCGTCGGTGGAGAGGTTCTTCACGTAGAAGTAGGACTTCTGCCACATCTTCACCGACTTCACCAGCGGGATGGGCGGAAAAGGATTGTCGGCCGTCGTGCGCCGCACCGCGATGTAGGTGCCGCACTGAGCCGGCGTGCCGGCGGCCTGAGTGCCGAGTTTGGCGGAGAAGAACTCCCCCCACAGCTCGAGGGTGGGGAGAACGCCGATGTATCCTTCGCACAGGGTGGCGAAGGCGGAGAGAAGCACCACCGCGTTGGGGGTGAGGTGGTGCGGCTGCAGTTTGTGGAACTCGAGAAACGAGCGGAAGAATCCGCTCGCCGGAAGCCCCAGCCCGTGCATAAGATGCGAGCGGAAGATGACCCGCTCGCCCTCCTCCGGCGCGGGCCGGATCTCTCCCGCCGGCGCGGGACGGGCGTGCACCAGGTCCGCACTGGGGAGACGGCGAGTCCGGCGAAGGAACTCAATGTCCTCCGCCTCCACGTCCGAGCCATCCCACTCGCCGGAGCGCGAGGCGGGCGGCGCGGCGGAAGAAGAACTCATCGCCGGCGAGGAAGAAGGTTTTGGCTCGCGGCGGAGGAAGAATGTCGTGGCTCGCGGCGAAGGAAGGAGAAGGGCGGGAGAGCGGGTGAGAGAGTGCGCGTGCAGTGCCGCCCCGCTCCTCCCCGCCTACTTATAGCCCTACGGGCTGAGAAGCCGAGGGGGCGACAGGGGGATTAACTGCGCCCGCGGCCCCACGCCGCCCACGATCAACCCCCACGAAGTTACTGCGCGCAGTAACGACGTGGGGATGCCAACCTCCCTCGACCACAGCGGATCCGCTCGGGGCCCGAGGCACGGTAATGGCGGGCCCCACCTGACGGCTCGTCCCGTCACGTGCGTGGGTGGACAGACTATCGCCTCCACGTGGCGCCGCGCGACGGGACCGTCTCGATAATGGCAGGGGGGCGTGACCGATACGCCTCCCGTTTTCCCGCCACGACTTGCGGATGGCGGCCCCTCGCCGAACGAGTCCGACTTCGGCGAGTCTCAGAGTCAGCATTAGGTGAAATGAAACTGCTGAAGCCCCTCGAGGTGGCACCCGCCGGGCTTCACCAGCTTCGGGGACTACTGTCGGAGTAATGGGCCACGGGTAGGCTGACCCGGGTCCCAAGATATTTCAAGACATCGGGGCAGGCCGTGCCCCTCAGTCGAGTCCTAGACAGCGACCTTCGAAGAAGGCCGAGTCCCGGCTGGCGACCTTCAAAGAAGGCCGAGTCCCAGCTGGCGACTCTGAAGCAAGCCGACTCCGGGCTTGCGACCTTTCGAGGGGCCGACTATGAGAGTCGGCCCGCGACCTTTTCACGAAGACCGACGCAGGGTATGGTCCCGACGTGGCCGTCCCCTCAAACCTACGGGAGGCAGGCATGGCTAAAGTGAGCCGTACCACCAGGAGATCTCCGGTAAGGCGCGACACTGTTGCCATGCCTCCCCTGACATCAGCCACAGTGCGCAAGGCACTGTGCCCACGACGGCAGCCTGTACGGCCCGAAGACTGCCGGGCCCCCCGTCAGTGAGGGAGAAGAAGATGGCCGGAGAGTCCGAAGACGGCCCTGCGGGAGTCGGCCTTCCCAGAGTCGGCCGCCTCTCAGTCAGGGCCCCACGAGCCATAAACCAGATTGGACGGGGAGTGGCGACAGTGATCGCCCGACAGACGGCGGCACTGTTCCCACGACCCCATGACCGAGCCTGCGTCATCAGGAGTGTTGCACAGTGCCCGGCCTATCCGCGGGGCCCGCCAGTCGGCGGGCCCCAGAAGCCGGCAGGGGGGCGGCAGCATGAGAGACAGACAGCTGGGGGCCACACCCAGTCAGTTTACCATTGTACCCTCGGGGGGTAGGCCTATATAAACCCCCCGGGGCACCCATGCAAAGGGTTCGGCCCTGGATAGGTTTTTAGACACATAGCAAGCAAAGGGAGGAGCCAGCCTTGCTCCCTCCTGCCACCCGAAACAGCTCAAGGAGCACCTTTGTACTATCATCCCATAGTGATCATGCGGAGACCCCGCAGAGTAGCAGTAGGGGTGTTATCTCCCCGGAGAGCCCCGAAGCTGGGTAAGATTCGTCGGCGTGCATGTCTGCGCCTCATCCCGTTTCCAGGCACCGGCGACGTTCTACTCGCCCCCACCATGATAAGCCACCCGTTGGCATATGTCGCATCCAACCCCCGACAGTGATGATGAAGGTTCCCCCAATGATTATGTATTACCTGTTGTTCCTAAGGGTTATGTTATAAATGAAGCAGCTGCTATGGAAATTCGTGCTTGCAATGATAGAAATGATCTTAAGAAATTATTACCTAAATGGAAGCAGCAGTCTCTTAATGCTAGAATGAAACCCGATCCTACTTTTGCTACTTCACCTATCTATGTTACTGATAAGGATTATGAATTCTCTGTTGATCCTGATATTATTACTTTAGTTCAATCTGATCCTTTTTATGGCCTTGAATCTGAAACTGTTGTGGCACATCTTACCAAGTGGAATGATATAGCCACCCTGTTTACTAATGATGAGAAGTCTCGCTATTTATATATCCTTAAGATATTTCCGTTCTCATTAAAGGGTGATGCTAAGACTTGGTATAATTCTCTTGCTCCTGGTTGTGTGCGTAGTCCCCAGGATATGATTTATTACTTCTCTGCTAAATATTTCCCTGCTCATAAGAAACAAGCTGCCTTGCGGGAAATATATAATTTTGTGCAAATCAAAGAAGAGAGTCTCCCACAAGCTTGGGGGAGGCTTCTCCGGTTACTTAATGCTTTGCCTGATCATCCTCTTAAGAAAAATGAAATACTTGATATCTTTTATAATGGACTAACCGATGCTTCCAAGGACTACTTGGATAGTTGTGATGGTTGTGTTTTCAGGGAAAGAACAGTCGACGAAGCTGAAATACTATTGAATAATATGTTAACTAATGAAAATAATTGGACTCTTCCTGAGCCAGTTCCTGAAGTAATTCCTGAACCAATTGAGCCAACTCCTGAGCCTATTCCTAAAGCCACTTCGAAGAAGAGAGGTGTTTTATTTCTCAGTCCTGAAGATATGCAAGAGGCAAAGAAATCAATGAAAGAAAAAGGTATTAAAGATGAAGATGTTAAGAATTTACCACCTATTGAAGAAATACATGGTCTTAATTTACCGCCTGAAGAACCATATTGTCCTGATAACCCGACACAGGTAGTAAAGGTAAATTCTCTCTATAGATATGATAAAGTTGAAATCCCCTCTACTAAATTTCATAGCCCATGCTTAGATGAATTTGATGACTTTATGGCTAGACAAGAAGGTTTTAATGCTTATGTTAGTAGAGAGTTAAAGAATAATGCTTTCGAGATAGGACGTGTAGGCGATAATCTGGCTAGAGTTAAAGATGAACTTCACCGCGTTAGCAAATATACTTCTATGGTTGCTACTCAAGCTGAGCAAGTGCTTAAAGCTCAAAATGATTTGCTTGATGAATTAAATAATAAAAATGACTTTGCTGTGAGAGTGGCTACTAGAACTGGTACAATGACTCAGGAACCTTTGTATCTTGAAGGCCACCCTAAGAGAATCGAGCAAGATTCTCAGAGAAATAATTTAGAGGCACCTAGTTCTTCTAAAAAGAAGAAAAAGAAAGGTGATAGGACTTTGCATGCTTCTAGTGAACCTACTATAGACACACCTGAGAATCCCAATGATATTTCTATTTCTAATGCTGAAACACAATCAGGTGATGAACATGAACCTAGTGATAATGTTAATGATAATGTTCATGTTGATGCTCAACCTAGCAAAAACAATGATGTAGAGATTGAACCTGTTGTTGATCTTGATAACCCACAATCAAAGAATCAACGTTATGATAAGAGAGATTTTGTTGCTAGGAAGCAAGGTAAAGAAAGAGAACCATGGGTTTAGAAACCCAAGCCCTTTCCTCCTAAACCATCCAAGTCAAAGGATGATGAGGATTTTGAGCACTTTGCTGAAATGATTAGACCTATTTTCTTACGTATGCGCTTAACTGATATGCTGAAAGTAAATCCTTATGCTAAATATATGAAGGATATCATTACAAATAAAAGAAAGATACCGGAAGCTGAAATTTCCACCATGCTTGCTAATTACACTTTTAAGTGTGGAATACCAAAGAAACTTGGAGATCCGGGTGTTCCAACTATACCTTGCTCCATTAAAAGAAATTATGTTAGAAATGCTTTATGTGATCTTGGAGCCGGTGTTAGTGTTATGCCTCTCTCTTTATATCGTAGACTTGAATTGAATAAGTTGACACCTACTAAAATATCTTTGCAAATGGCTAATAAATCAACTGCTATACCTGTAGGCATTTGTGAGGATGTGCCTGTTGTGGTTGCAAATGTCACTATCTTAACAGACTTTGTTATTCTTGATATTCCTGAGGACGATAGTATGTCTATTATCCTTGGTAGACCTTTTCTTAATACTGCAAGGGCTGTTATTTATTGCAACAAAGGCAATGTCACTTTTCATGTTAATGGTAATGAGCATACGGTACACTTTCCGAGGAAACAATCTCAAGTTCACGGCATCAATTCTATTGCAAAAGTTCCAACTATCATTTTTGGAGGTTTTGAATTTTCTCTCCCTACTGTCAAGAAAAAGTATGATATTCTTATTGTTGGGGATTTTCATATCCCCGTTGAGGTAACTTAGTGTTATTCGAAATTTCTCCGGTTTCGTGTTATTCGGAATGAGTTTGTTAACAAGACTTGATCAACCTTGTTAGTGGGTTCATTTTGATGATCACGAGATGGATGAACCTAGAAGGCACGACCTTCTGTACCCTCCTTTTACTTTCTGTTATTTAGAAGAAATAAAGCAAAAATAGTATTATCCGTCTGTTTTCTGAATTATCCGTGCATTAAAACATAGTTCAAAAATAAAAGTGCTCCAAATGCCCTGCAAATTTAGTATGATTTTTTCTGGAATATTTGAGGATTTTAGGCACTGAAAACACTGCAGGAGGGGCAAGCACCAGGCCACAAGAGAGGAGGGTGCCCCCTGTAGGGCACGCCCCCTGTCTCGTGGGCCCCCGGTGGCTCCCCTCCACTTATGCCAGCACCCACACACTTCATCTGCTACCCCAAAAAATCCCCATCCAGCTCAAGCACGAGTTCTAGCTCGTTTTACTGCGATTTTCGATCTCTTAGCTCAATGCTCCATTCACAAAACTGCTTTGGGAGATTGTTGCTTGGTATGTGACTCCTCCATTGGTCCAATTAGTTTTTGTTCTAGTGCTGTATTCATTGCAAATTTTTGCTGCATAGGTGACCATGTTCTTGAGCTTGCATGTTAAATTTTTGAGGTCCCAAGCAATTCCAATGCATGATATAGGCTCTAGGCACTTGTAGGAGTAGTTGCTATCAATCTTGTTTAGTTTTATTCACTTTTGTTTTGAAGTTACTAAAATTTCAGAAATTTTCAGAAAAAGAAATATGCTTAGAAGAATGTACCAAGGTGGTTCCTCGGCAAAGAAAGGGACAAGGATTGCTATACGTGAACAAGATGTTAATTTGCCAAGGAACGCAAACGTACGGGCTTGTGAGTGGCCATCCGATGATTTTATGGTCTAAGCAGACTTCAACGAGGAATTTGACGCGTATGTGCATAATGCCGAGCTGGAGGACTTCTTACAAGATAAGTGTCCTCAATATTATCAATTGACTGATTCCTTTGTGCGGAGGTTCGAATATATTTCTGCGCGTAATTCTCCTAGTGTCATGTTTGATATTTATGATACATCTTATACCATGGATTTAGAGGATTTCACAACTGCTTGCAAACTCCCATAGTGGGGTAATATTAATGATCCTCGCAAATCTGAATTTAGAGATTTTCTTGCTAGTATTACTGTGGGAGAGTCTAGGGACATAGCACAAGCTACCATAGGGAGCATTCATTTTTCTGCTATACATTATTTTGCTCTCTTTATTGGTAGATGCATTAACGGTAAGGACGAAGTATGTCACATGTGTGCTCCTGATCTTTGTGTCCTCAAGAGTGCTATGTCAGGTTTTAGAGGTTATAACTTGGGGGCAATAGTTGCACGTAGGTTGCAGAATAATAGTAGAAGGGGTGATTTATTTGGAGGAATTTATGCAACCCGTGTGGCTAATTTTCTTAATATAGCTCCATGAGAGGGGGATATGATTGTACCTCTTGTTTATTTGGATAAAGAAGCAATGTTTGATCATCATTTTCTCCATTATCAACTAACCTATGACAGACGCCACGTCGTCCCTGTTACTCTTCCTGCTCCCTACATTTTTATTATCAGGCAAAAGGAAGATATGTTGTCACCAGGGAAGAAGCAACCGAATATGAGAGGGGAATGGAGGCAGCTCACCAACACGCTGCTGCTCAGGAGACGGTCGCCTCTGCATCTCAGTACTACCCCAGTTTCTCTTATGGATATCAGCCAGGCGGTCATTGGTATTAGACCAACTTAGGCCAAAATCCTAAGCTTGGGGGAGTACGTATTTCTCACCGACTTTACATTCATGTTCACACACTAGTGTCGGTGCTCATACTCTTTCATTGTATTAGCCATGCTAGTTTAAATTTCTTTTTCTAGTTTTCTTCTTGTGTGTTTGATAAACCTTGAGAAAAACCAAAAAAATTAGTTAGTTTAATTTCCTTGCTTGTAGTAGAAATTAAAATGAAAACCCAAAAAGATTTCTTGTTCTTCTTTTACTTGTTGGGAGATTTCCCATGTAAATAGTTTTATTCTCTTTTCTTTCTTTTGGGGGTCGAGAAGACCATATTGAAAATGCTTAGTGGCTCTTATATGCATGAATGTTTATTTAACTTAGAGCCCATATTACTTGTCTTCTCTCTTGAGTTGAATGCTTGCAGATTCCAGCTTAGTCCAATGCACGTGCACTCTTATTATTATACACATCGTTCGGTCGTGCAAGTGAAAGGCAATAATGACGATATATGATGGACTTATTGGGATGAGAAAAGCTGGTATGAACTCGACCTCTCTTGTTTTTGTAAATATGATGAGTTCATCGTTCCTGATTCAGCTATTATGAAGTAAACATATTTGCAATGACATTTAGAGATTATAGTTACTTGTGCCATGCTTGATTAGCTATGAGTTATAATGGTTTACCTTGCGTGCCAACATGATTATGATGTGATATGATGGGATGGTATCCTCCTTTGAATGAATTGAGTGACTCGACTTGGCACATGTTCACGCATGTAGTTGAATCAAATCAACATAGCCTTCATAATATTTATGTTCATGGTGGATTATATCCTACTCATGTTTGTACTCGGTGTGAATTAATTTTAATGCATGTTTACGACTGTTGTTGCTCTCTCAGTTGGTCGCTTCCCAGTCTTTTGCTAGCCTTCACCTGTACTAAGCGGGAATACTGCTTGTGCATCCAAACTCCTTAAACCCCAAAGTTGTTCCATATGAGTCCACTATGCCTACCTATATGCGGTATTTACCTGCCGTTCCAAGTAAATTTGTATGTGCCAAACTCTAAACCTTCAAATGAAATTCTGTTTTGTATGCTCGAGCAGCTCATGTTTCAACTAGGGCTGCCTATATCTTCCATGCTAGGTGGGTTATTCTCACGAGGAGTGGACTCCGCTCCTCATTCACGAGAAAGGGCCGGTAACCGGGATGCCCAGTCCCATGATCCAAAAATATCAAGGCAAATCAAAATAATTAAACAAAACTCCCCCAGGGCTGTTGTATGTTGGAGGCACTTGTTGTTTCAAGCAATCCATGGATTGATGCTTGTTGGTGGTTGGGGGAGTATAAACCTTTACCATTCTGTTTGGGAACTGCCTATAATGCATTTAGTATGGAAGATAAGTCATCTCATAGTTGTTGCGTTGACAGCAAAAGTATGCCGCTCAAAATGTTATTCAATCTCTATTTTAAAATCGAGCTCTAGCACCTCTACAAATCCCTGCTTCCCTCTGCGAAGGGCCTATCTATTTACTTTTATGTTGAGTCATCACCCTTCTTATTAAAAGCACCCGCTGGAGAGCACACTGTCATTTGCATTCATTATTATTGGTTTATATTGGGTATGACTTGACTGGATCTCTATTACCATGAATTACAATGTTTAGTCAGCCCTTGATCTTTAAAGGTGCTATGCATTTATGTTTTGCAGTCTCAGAAAGGGCTAGCGAGATACCATTTTGTTATATTATGTTATGATTATTTTGAGAAAGTGTTTTCATCCGAGTTTTATTATTATGGCTCGCTAGCTGATTATGCTATTGATATGAGTAATTGTGAGACCTATGGGTTATTGTGAGTATGGTTAGTTCATAATATTTGCTGAAACTTGAATGCTGGCTTTTCATGTTACAACAACAAGAGCAAACAAAGTTTGTAAAAGTTTTTCTTTATCACTTTCAGTTTATCAACTGAATTGCTTGAGGACAAGCAAAGGTTTAAGCTTGGGGGAGTTGATACGTCTCCAACGTATCTACTTTTACAAACACTTTTGCCCTTGATTTGGACTATAACTTGCATGATTTGAATGAAACTAACCCGGACTGACGTTGTTTTCAACAGAACTACCATGATGTTGTTTTATGTGTAGAAAAGAAAAGTTCTCGGAATGTCCTGGAAATCCACGGAGGCACTTTTTGGAATTAATAAGAATTTTTGGCGAAAGAATTAATGCCAGGGGGCCCACAGCCTATCCATGAGATAGGGCCCCCCCCTAGGGTGCGGCCTCCTATCTCGTTGGCCCGCTGGACCTCCACCGACGTCAACTCCAACTCCATATATTCACGTTCGGGGAGAAAAAAAACGGGGAGAAAGTTTCATCGCGTTTTACGACATGGAGCCGCCGCCAAGCCCTAATCTCTCTCGGGAGGGCTGATCTGGAGTCCGTTCGGGGCTCCGGAGAGGGGGATTCGTCGCCGTCATCATCATCAACCATCCTCCATCACCAATTTCATGATGCTCACCGCCGTGCGTGAGTAATTCCATTGTAGGCTTGCTGGACGGTGATGGGTTGGATGAGATTTACCATGTAATCAAGTTAGTTTTGTTAGGGTTTGATCCCTAGTATCCACTATGTTCTGAGATTGATGTTGCTATGACTTTGCTATGCTTAATGCTTGTCACTAGGGCCCGAGTGCCATGATTTCAGATCTGAACCTATTATGTTTTCATGAATATATGTGTGTTCTTGATCCTATCTTGCAAGTCTATAGTCACCTATTATGTGTTATGATCCGACAACCCCGAAGTGACAATAATCGGGATACTTCTCGGTGATGACCGTAGTTTGAGGAGTTCATGTATTCACTATGTGCTAATGCTTTGTTCCAGTTCTCTATTAAAAGGAGGCCTTAATATCCCTTAGTTTCCGCTAGTACCCCGCTGAACACGGGAGGGTAGGACAAAAGATTTCATGCAAGTTCTTTTCCATAAGCACGTATGACTATTTACAGAATACACGCCTACATTACATTGATGAACTGGAGCTAGTTCTATATCACCCTATGTTATAACTATTGCATGAGGAATCGCATCCGGCATAATTATCCATCACTGATCCATTTCCTACGAGCTTTTCACATATTGTTCTTCGCTTATTTACTTTTCCGTTGCTACTATTACAACTACTACAAAAACCCAAAAACATTTATCTTTACTTTTGCTATCATTACCATTACTATCATACCACTTTTGCTACTAAATACTTTGCTGCAGATACTAAGTTATCCAGGTGTGGTTGAATTGACAACTCAACTGCTAATACTCAAGAATATTCTTTGGCTCCCCTTGTGTCGAATCAATAAATTTGGGTTGAATACTCTACCCTCGAAAGCTGTTGCGGTCCCCTATACTTCTGGGTTATTGAGACGTCTCCAACGTATCTATAATTTTGATTGTTCCATGCTATTATATTACCTCTTCTGGATGTTTATGGGCTTTATTTTACACATTTATATCATTTTTGGGACTAACCTACTAACCGGAGGCCCAGCCCATATTGCTGTTTTTTTGCCTATTTCGGTATTTCAAAGAAAAGGAATATCAAACGGAGTCCAAACGGAATGAAACTTATTTTTGGAACAAATCTGATCCAGAGAGCTTGGAGTGCAAGCCAAGAAGCCTCCGAGGGCCCCACGAGATAGGAGGGCGCCCCCCCCCCCCCCTGTAGGCGCGCCCCCTGTCTTGTGGGCCCCTCGGGCGGCCACCGACGTACTTCTTCCTCCTATATATACCTACGTACCCCGAAAACATCCAGGAGCACCACGAAACACAATTTCCACCGCGGTAACCTTCTGTATCCGCGAGATCCCATCTTGGAGCCCTTGCCGGCACTTTGCCGGAGGGGGAAGCAACCACGGAGGGACTCTACATCAACATCCTTGCCCCTCCAATGAGTTGTGAGTAGTTTACCACAGACCTACGGGTCCATGGTTATTAGCTAGATGGATTCTTCTCTCTTTTTGGATCTCAATACAATGTTCTCCCCCTCTATTGTGGAGATCTATTCGATGTAATCTCTTTTTGCGATGTGTTTGTCGAGATCCGATGAATTGTGGGTTTATGATCAAGTTTATCTATGAATAATATTTGAATCCTCTTTGAATTCTTTTATGTATGATTGAGTTATCTTTGCAAGTCTCTTCGAATTATCAGTTTGGTTTGGCCTACTAGATTGGTCTTTCTTGCCATGGGAGAAGTGCTTAGCTTTGGGTTCAATCTTGCGGTGTTCTTACCCAGTGACAGAAAGGGTTGCAAGACATGTATTGTATTGTTGCCATCGAGGATAACAAGATGGGGTTTATATCCTATTGCATCTGTTTATCCCTCTACATCATGTCATCTTGCTTAAGGCGTTACTCTGTTCTTATGAACTTAATACTCTAGATGCAGGCAGGAGTCGGTCGATGTGTGGAGTAATAGTAGTAGATGCAGGCAGGAGTCGGTCTACTTGTCATGGATGTGATGCCTATATACATGATCATGCCTAGATAATCTCATAACTATGCGCTTTTCTATCAATTGCTCGACAGTAATTTGTTCACCCACCGTAATACTTATGCTATCTTGAGAGAAGCCTCTAGTGAAACCTATGGCCCCCGGGTCTATCTCTTATCATATTTGCTTTCAATCTACTTTATTTGCATCTTTACTTTTTGCATCTATATCCTAAAATACCAAAAATATATCTATCTTATCATACTATCTTTATTAGATCTCACTTTCGCAAGTGGCCGTGAAGGGATTGACAACCCCTTTATTGCGTTGGTTGCGAGTTCTCAATTTGTTTGTGTAGGTGCGTGGGACTTTTGAGGAGCCTCCTACTGGATTGATACCTTGGTTCTCAAAACTGAGGGAAATACTTAAGCTACACTTTGCTGCATCACCCTCTCCTCTTCGAGGAAAACCAACGCAAGCTCAAGACGTAGCAGTTATCAACGACCGTGATGATGCCGCCACTTCCCAGCATCTTGAGGACGTTGTAGCCATGGTGAGTTGCTGCCATGAACTTGGCGAGGGCCGGATACCCGAGGATGGCATTGTATGGGAGGCGAATGTGGGAGACGTCGAAGTCGATGAGCTCGGTGAGGTAGTTGTCGCGCTTGCCGAAGGTAACAGGGAGGCAGATCTGCCCTATGGGGACGGTGGAGCCATCGGTCACCCCTGAGAAAGGCATGGAGGGAAAAAGTTGGTCATATGGCACTTGGAGCGTGTCAAACGTCTCGACGGAGAGGATGTTGAGCCCCGCGCCACTGTTGATGAGAGTCTTGGTGACGAGGATGTTGCTGATGGTTGGTGAGCAGAGCATTGGAAGCGCGCTAGCGGCGGCCGAGCCCTTGAGCTGGTCTGTAGAGTCGAAGGTGATGGCTTACTTGGACCACCTAAGGGGACGCGACGCCTCAAACTTGGGAAGGGCCGCATTCACCTCGCGAACGAACTATTTGAAGATGCGATGCGAGGCGGGAGCCTAAGCGCCACCCAGGATGCAGGTAATGGCATGAGGCTCTTGGAAGCCCCTAGCCCCATCGTCTTGGCATTGGTCATCGTTCCTCCTTGGGGGCAGAGGCAGCGGAGGGAGTCCGGCATTTCCCTGAGGACAGTCCTCACGAGGCTGGTCGCGCCAGGGGCCGTCGCGAGGTGGGCCCTGCTAGCGGTCCTCACGAGGCTGATCGCACCAGTCCTAGTGAGGGTCACGGTTATCCCAGCGGCCACCACCATGGCCTCCTCTGCAGTCGTAGCCACGGTCGTTGCGCTCGGGACGGCGGCCAAGGCGCCCATCACAGATTACCCTGAGCTCCTGACAGTCATTGGTGTTGTGCTTGTGCACATTGTGGAAGACACAGAACGGACGGCCGCCCTTGGAGGACTCGGTGCGGTCGCAACCACGCTTCACCTCAGGTTCTGCCGCGAGTACGGTGGGGCCCTTGCGCTTTACGTCCGTAGCCTTGGCCTTCTTGTCCTCAGGATCGACCTCCTGAGGCTACAGGAGGGAGAGGCGACCTTGCTCTGCCCTCGCACACCTGGCGGCCATGTTGAACATCTCTAGGGACGAGCATAAGTCTTCATGGATGGCGAGTTCCTCCTTCATCTTGACGTCCCGGACGCCATCAGTGAACGCCGAGATGATGGCCTTGTTCGACACCTTCGGGATCTTGAGGCAAATGTTGGTGAAGTGCTGCATGTACTTGCGCAAGGTTTCACCTGGCTCCTGCTTGATGCGCCTCAGGCCGCCGGCTGCAGGGGCGCGGTCGCGAGTACCCTGGAATTTGGCGATGAAGCGCTCGCGGAGCTCGTCCCAGAAGGAGATTGACCCCACCAGGAGGTTCAGGAGCCAAGAGCATGCGCCATCCTTGAGGGCATGGGGAACCAGTTCGCCATGGCCTTCTCGTCACTGATTGCCACATCGATTCTTAGCTTGTGGAGATAGAGGAACTCAACGGGGTCAAGAATGTCATCGTAGCGTGGAGGCAAATCCGGATTGAACTTGTCGGGCCAGACGACACGGCGCAGCTTCGGGGTGAAAGCATGGCAACCTACCTGAAAGTCCAACTATCCCTAGGTGGTTTTGGTAATTCATAACAACATATAGCTCATTGAGCTAATGCTATTCCAAGACAAATATTTCAGGAAAGCTCAATGAATGGCATGGCATGGATGATGAAAGTGGATCCCTCAAAATATTAAGGACAAAGGATTAGCTCAAGCTCAAAAGCTCAAGACTCTACATTTTACATTTTAGTGATCCAAGATCACATTGAGTCTATAGGAAAAGTCAATACTATCAAGGAGGGATGAGGTGTTGCTTAATGAGCCTCTTGCTTCAAGTGCTTAGTGATATGCTCCAGAAACCCTCAACTACTTTCTCACATCCACATATGACCTAAACCCAAAGTCAAAATCGGTCCTACCGATTCTTTCTATCCGGCGCCACCGAGTTCAAATGTCATAGCCACTGCCACAAACCCTAGGCAAATCGGTCTCACCGATAGGGATCTCGGTCTCACCGAGATGGGATTGTAATCTCTCTGTTTCCCTTCATAACGTTTCGGTCTAACCGAAGTGAGCGATCGGTCCCACCGAGATTGCAATGTAAACTCTCTGTTTCCCTTCTGTAACATTTCGGTCTCACCGAAAAGAGCGAATCGGTCCCACCGAGTTTGCCTGACCAACTCTCTGGTTAGCAAATTACAAAATCGGTCTCACCGATTTTGTGTAATCGGTCTCACTGAGATTACGTTATGCCCTAACCCTAACATCGGTCATACCGAGTTGCATGTCGGTCCCACCGAAAATCCTAACGGTCACTAGATTTGCTAAATCAGTCCGACCGAGTTTGGTAAATTGTGTGTAACGGTTAGATTTTGTGTGGAGGCTATATATACCCCTCCACCTCCTCTTCATTCGTGGAGAGAGCCATCAGAACAAACCTACACTTCCAACTTACCAGTTCTAAGAGAGAACCACCTACTCATGTGTTGAGGCCAAGATATTCCATTCCTACCATATGAATCTTGATCTCTAGCCTTCCCCAAGTTGCTTTCCACTCAAATCTTCTTTCCACCAGATCCAAATCCTATGAGAGAGAGTTGAGTGTTGGGGAGACTATCATTTGAAGCACAAGAGCAAGGAGTTCATCATCAACGCACCATTTGTTACTTCTTGGAGAGTGGTGTCTCCTAGATTGGCTAGGTGTCACTTGGGAGCCTCCGACAAGATTGTGGAGTTGAACCAAGGAGTTTGTAAGGGCAAGGAGATCGCCTATTTCATGAAGATCTACTGCTAGTGAGGCAAGTCCTTCGTGGGCGACGGCCATGGTAGGATAGACAAGGTTGCTTATTCATGGACCCTTCGTGGGTGGATCCCTCCATGGACTCGCGCAACCGTTACCCTTCGTGGATTGAAGTCTCCATCAACGTGGATGTACGATAGCACCACCTATCGGAACCACGACAAAAACATCCGTGTCTCCAATTGCGTTTGAATCCTCAAAACCCTTCTCTTTACATTCTTGCAAGTTTCATGCTTTAATTTCCGCTGCTCATATACTCCTTGCATGCTTGCTTGAATTGTGTGAAGATTGCTTGACTTGTCCAAAGATAGCTAAAATCTGCCAAAGTCTAAGATTGGGAAAAGGTTAAGTTTTTAATTGGTCAAGTAGTCTAATCACCCCCCTCTAGACATAATTCAAGGTCCTACACTACCGCACTCATAGGGGCAAGCCGCAGGGGAGGAGCCTGATCTTGACGCCCGTGCACCGCCGCCTCTGGCAGCGCGCGGTCTTGATGTGGCGGTGCTGGAAGCGCACGCGCTTCTCCTTGGGGCCGCTGCACCACCTGGCAGCTTGCTTCATCGCGCGCTAGCACACTGCAAGCGGGTCACGCTAGGGTGTTTTGCACTGGGGCTCGGGGACAACGTCGCGCCGAGGAGGAGGAGGTGGTGCACCGTGGGCTACCTCGTCCACCTGGGACAGGGGAGGCAACGAGCAAGACATCGCAGGGGCCTCTCCAACGGCACTGACGAGCTCGGTGATGTGGTCAAGCCAATCCTCGTAGAGGTCGTCGGTCGGACGATAGCACAGAAGCTCGTGTGCCATGAACAGCGCCGCCTACGCGTTCGCCGGCCCGTGACGAGCATGAGAAGACGATGCAACAGCTAGGGAAGTGACGGAGTTGCGGTGCGACCATCACGCAGCATGGAAGGTGGCAACGACGAGTCCTACTGCTCGGGGGTCGCGGGACCGATGGCGGCGTTGGACGCAGGACGCGGGCGTCGTCTGAGCAATCTTAGCGGCCCGGCGTTCAGCACAGGTACGGCGAGCGTCAGTCATAGGGACGACAGACCAGAAACGGAGCGAATGGTTTAGAAGAGGCTTCGACACGCCCCTACCTAGCGCGCCAAATCTCGGATTCAGGGCTCCGCAGACCCAAGAAAAGGTTCAAACTCTAGGGCATGTGCGAAAAACTCAACCCCTTCATCCAACCAGTTCGTCACCCCCACAGCCTAGCTCGATGAACAAGGGAGAAGATGGACACGGCAGTTTACCCAGGTTCAGGCCACCTTGCGGTGTAAAACCCTACTGCTGCTTTGTGGTGGATTTGCCTTGCGAGGGGCTGAGGATGAACTAGTACAAGCGAAGGGCAACCTCGCGAGGTCAGCTCTGGTGCGGGTGAGGTGAGGATGGATGGATTCCCCCTTTACGGTGGTGTCTAGCTTATACTTATAGTGGCCTTGGTCCTCTTCCCCCAAAACATAGGCGAGAAGGGATCCCACATTGGCCAATTCGAACAGGGACAAGTAGTACATCTTATCCTGACAAAAGGTGGTCTTCTCCTGCAAAGATCCTAGTCGTGACGCTAATCTTGGGGATGCCCGAGGCACCCCAAGGTAATATTCAAGGACTCCCAAGCAACTAAGCTTGGGGATGCCCCAGAAGGCATCCCCTCTTTCTTCTAGCGACCATCAGTAATTTTACTTGGAGCTATATTTTTATTCGCCACATGATATGCGTAAATTCTTGGAGCTTTTTTGTGCTTATTTTTCCCTTTTATTTTATGCACCATGCTGGTATGAGATAGTCCTTGGTTGATTTATAGAATATCTTTTGAGTATGCCTTTGTAGAATGCTTCATGTGCTTCATTTGTATCATTTGAAATTTGGATTGCCTGTTTCTGTAGACATAGAAAACAACCATTTGTAGAATGATTTTTTGATTCACTTAAATTTGTTGGAGTGTGGGCAAATTTGTAGAAAGAACTAAACTCTCATGCTTCACTTATATCTGTTTATTAGAGAGTCAACAAGAATAGGTTATTCACATGGTTAGTCATAAAATCCTACATAAAAACTTGTAGATCACTGAATATGATATCATTGATTCCTTGCAATAGTTTTTCTATATAGAGATGGTAAGGTACTAGTTAATTATTGTAGTTTAGTAAGAACATTGGTGTTAAGGTTTGTGATTCCCGAAGCATGCACGTATAGTCTCTCGTTATGCTAAGAAGTTGGAGCATGATTTATTAGTGATTGTCTTCCTTATGAGTGGTGGTTGGGGACGAGCGATGGTCTTCTCCTGCCAATCTATCCCCCTAGGGGAATGTGTAGTAGTACTTTACTTCGAGGGCTAATAAACGTTCACAATAAGTATGTGAGTTCTTTATGACTAATGTGAGTCCGTCGATTATACACACTCGTACATTTCCGACATTTGCTAGCCTCTTCGGTACCATGCATTACCCTTTCTCACCTCGAGAGTCGATGCAAACTTTGCTGGTGCATCCAAACCCCGTGATATGATACGCTCTATCACACAAAAGCCTCCTTATATCTTCCTCAAAACAGCCACCATACCTACCTATCATGGCATTTCCATAGTAATTCCGTGATATATTGCCATGCAACTTCCATCAACATCATATACATGACTTGAGCATTCATTGTATATTGCTTTGCATGACCATAAGATAGCTAGCATGATATTTTCATGGCTTGTCCGTTTTTTGATATATTTGCCACGCTAGCTCATTGCACATCCTGATACATCGCTAGAGGCATTCATATAGAGTCATAGCTCATTCTAGTACTGAGTTTTAAGTAAATAGAAGTGTGATGATCATCATATTCATTATTAGAGCATTGTCCCAGTGAGGAAAGGATGATGGAGACCATGATTCCCCCACAAGTCAGGATGAGAATTGGGACAAAAATAAAAATAAAAAAAGAGAGGTCAAAATGAGCCCAAGAAAGAAAAGAGAAAAAGGAAAAAAAGAAAACAAAAAATGAGAGAAAAAGGGAGAAGGGGCATGCTACTATCCTTTTTCACATAGAGAGTCTCCTATGTTGTCAGTTTCATATACTAGTGGGAATTTTTCACTATAGAACTTTATATTCCGATGACGGGCTTTCTCAAATGCCTGAGATTTTCATAAGCAAACAAGTTGGATGCACACCCACTTAGTTTTCATATTGAGATTTCATACACTTATAGCTCTTAGTGCATCCGTTGCATGGAAATCCCTTATCCTCGCGTTGACACCAATTGACGGGCATCTCCATAGCCCGTTGATTAGCCGCGTCGATGTGAGACTTTCTTTCTATCTTTTGTCTCCTCCATACTTACCCCTATCATCATACTCTATTCCACCCATAGTGCTATGTCCATGGCTTGCGCTCATGTATTAGGTGGGGGTTGAAAAAGCTAAAGCATGTTAAAAAGTATTAACCAACTGCTCGGCTTGTCATCGGGGTTGTACATGATAAATACTTTGTGTTAAGAAGATGGAGCGTGACATGGCTATCTGATTTTGTAGGGATAATGTTCTTTAGCATTGATATTTTGAAAGACATGATTGTCTGTTGGGATGCCTAAGTATTGACGTCTTTATATCGAATTATGGACTATTGCTTTGAATCACTTGTGTCTTAATATTCATGCCATGATTAGATTATATGATCAAGATTATGCTAGGTAGCATTCTACATAAAAAATTATCTTTTTTTTATTTTTACCTACTCGAGGACGAGTAGATATTAAGCTTGGGGATGCTGGTACGTCTCCGTCATATCTATAATTTTTGATTGTTTCATGCCAATATTCTACAACTTTCACATACTTTTGGCAACAATTTATATGATTCATTGGACTAACATATTGATCCAGTGCTCAGTGCCAGTTCTTGCTTGTCGCATGTTTTTTGTTTCGCAGAATATCCATATCAAACAAAGTCCAAACGCGATAAAAATTTACAGAGATTTTTTTTGGAATACATGTGATTTTCGGGAAGAATAATCAGCGTGAGAGGTGGTCCACAGGCCCCACAAGCTCATAGGATGCACCCTGGGGGGTAGGCACGCCCCTAGGGCTTGTGCCACCTTCTAATTTCAGCCCAATCAGAGTTACCGATCTCGGAATTTAAGAAACGGTGAAAGGTCAGAAAACGGGAACGTGAAACAGAAGAGCAACACACACACACACACACACACACACACACACACACACACAGAGAGAGAGAGAGAGAGAGAGAGATCCAATCTAGGAGGGGCTCCAGCCCCTCCCCTGCCATGGAGACCATGGACCAGAGGGGAAAGCTTCCTACCATAAAGGAAGGAGGCCAAGGAAGAAGAAGAAGGAGGGGGGCTTTCTCCCCCTCTCTCCCGGTGGCGCCCGAGTTCCGCCGGGGCAAGGATCATGACGGCGACCTACACCAACAACCTCGCTACCGTCAACACCAAGTTTCTCCCCCTCTATGCAGCGGTGTAACACCTCTTCTCCCTGCTGTAATATCTACTCAAACATGGTTCTCAACCCTATATATTATATCCAATGATATGTGGCTATCCTATGATGTTTGAGTAGATCCTTTTTGTCCTATGGGTTGGTTGATGATCCTGATTGGTTTAGTTGTATGTTTTATTTTGTTGTTGTCCTATGGTGCCCTCCATGTCGCGCAAGCGTGAGAGATTCTCCTTGTAGGGTGTTGCAATACGTTCATGATTCATTTATGGTTGGTGTCTACAGTGACAGAAGCTTACACCCGAGTAAGGGGGTTGTTGCGTATGGGAGTAAACAGGACTTGTTGCTTAATGCTATGGATGCGTTTTGCCTTAATGATCTTTAGTAGTTACGGATGCTTGCTAGAGTTCCAATAATAAGTGCATATGATCCAAGTACGGAAAGTATGTTAGCTCATGCCTCTCCCTCATATAAAATTGCAATAATGATTACCGATCTAGTTATCGATTGCCTAGAGACAAATCCTTATCTTGTGTTACTAAAATCTTTTTAGTAAACACTTGGCTTTATTATCTTGCAATTTACTCCTAGTTTTATCTTGCAAAGTACTTCTAGTTTTATTCTTGTGAACTATCTTATCACACCTACAAAATATTTTCATACTTGTTCTAGGTAAAGCAAACGTTAAGTGCATGTAGAGTTGTATCGATGGTCGATAGAACTTGAAGGGAATATAAATTCTATATTTAGCTCCTCGTTGGGTTCGACACTCTTACTTATCGAGAAAGGATACAATTGATCCCCTATACTTGTGGGTTATCATACACTTATAGCTCTTAGTGCATCCGTTGCATGGCAATCCCCACTCCTTGCATTGACATCAATTGATGGGCATCACCATAGCGAGTTGATTAGAATTTTCTATTTTGGAGGGCACGATTCTTTATTAGTATTCCTGACTATTGATGTCTTTATATCAAACTGTAGACTATTGCTTTGAATCATTTAGATCTTAATATTCATGCCACAAAAGAGATTACATGATGAATACGATAGGTAGCATTCCACATCAAAAATTCTGCTTTCACCATTTACCTACTCGAGGACGAGCAAGAATTAAGCTTGGGGATTGTCGGTGTCAAAACCGGCGGATCTCGGGTAGGGGGTCCCGAACTGTGCGTCTAGGCGGATGGTAACAGGAGACAAGGGACACAATGTTTTTACCCAGGTTCGGGCCCTCTCGATGGAGGTAAAACCCTACTCCTGCTTGATTAATATTGATGATATGGGTAGTACAAGAGTAGATCTACCACGAGATCAGAGAGGCTAAACCCTAGAAGCTAGCCTGTGGTATGATTGTGGTTCGTCCTACGGACTAAACCCCTCCGGTTTATATAGGCACCGAAGAGGGTTAGGGTTACACAGAGTCGGTTACAATGGTAGGAGATCTACATATCCGTATCGCCAAGCTTGCCTTCCACGCCAAGGAAAGTCCCATCCGGACACGGGACGAAGTCTTCAATCTTGTATCTTCATAGTCCAGGAATCCGGCCAAAGGTGATAGTTCGGCTATCCGGACACCCCCTAATCTGGGACTCTCTCAGTAGCCCCCGAACCAGGCTTCAATGGCGATGAGTCCGGCGCGTAGGTTGTCTTCGGCATTGCAAGGCAGGTTCTTCTCCAAATCCTGTGTACCTATTGAATAGCGTCCGGCTTCCTATGAATATTGCGCTCCTCGGCTTCCACGCCCAATAATGGCCGTCTTCCACGTGTTGAACGAATGCGAAAAGTCAGGGTATTTTTACATTTACCCCCCTGGCTGCGCAAATGAGCTGCCTATAAAAGAGACGAGGATCTAGATCCGAATCACACCATCCTCCCTTCGCGAGCATTCATCGGAGCGCATCTGACAGAAATCTACTCCATCATGGACAGTCGACGCGGCTCCTCCTCTCGCCCTCCCAGCCCTCGGCCTGGAGATTGGGAGAGATGCTCCATCCCGTACAGCGAGTTAGTGACGCTCCAAACCAAGGGATTTCTTCCCCCAGCCTTCATGGTTCCGGTTCGAGCCGGACTCGCCACCTATAAGGGCGGAAAGCAAGTGGAGAGCGTCCCCAGCCCCTCCAAAGGAGAGCGGGTATGCCTTGTCTCTTATTTGATAAGAGGGCTCGGATTTCCAATTCATCCGTTTCTCTGGGGGCTCCTAGAGTTCTACGGCCTCCAGTTGCACAACCTTACGCCTGCCTCCATTTTGCATATTGCGGGCTTCGTGGCCCTTTGCGAGCTGTTTTTGGGCATCGAGGCTCATTTTGCACTGTGGAAGAAGTTGTTCTGCCTTGTGCCCCGTTCTCAAGAGGGGTCAATATATCAAGTGGGCGGAGCCGAACTATGGCGCATCGCCAGGACCGGATATCTATCCGGAACCCCGAAGAAGGCGTCCAAAGACTGGCCTTTGGAATGGTTTTATATAGAAGATGTCCCCCTGCCAGACCCTATTCAGATCAGCCTCCCTCAGTTCCATAATGCTCCTTTGAAGAAACGCCTAAGCTGACGTCCACAAAGCCCTCAGAAGGAAAATGACAGGGACGTCCTTTACCTGATGAGCCGAATTAGGCTGTTAGCTCATTCCGGACTGACCATGATCGGGGTCATGGCCACATGCATTATGCGGGGGGTGCAGCCGCTCCAATATAGAGGCCACCCCATGTGGGATTTCAACGGGGAGGATGATGCCACCCGCTGGGCCGTAAGAGGCCGGGATCAGTCGCCGATCTAATGAAGATCTTGTCCGCATTGTACAAGGGAGAAGAGGAGGAATTTCTCCGTGTCAATCCACAAGGCGGATTTTCTATGAACAATGCTCCAAGCTGGGTAAGCAGACATTTATTTTTGCCTATCCGATCCATACTCCCATAGTCAAGTATCTCATTTTGTGATTTCGGCGCAAGAACTGCGCCGGGCCGTAAAGGATATAAACTGCCCGCCTCCACAACCCGAGGATCCGAAACGGTTCCTTGATCCGGCCTCCCAAAAGGATCTGAACATATCGGTGGAGCTGATCGACGGGGTATTCCACCAACTGAGCATCGGTAATGCCTTGGTCTCCATTACAGCCGATTACCCCGGAATACTTCCCGCCTCGCAGGTAACTGAGACCGAAGTCCCAATACTTTGAAAATGACCCATCCGTGCGTGTTTTTGATCACCGTATACCAATGGTGTTTCGCAAGGGAAGTCCTTGAGGCCGAAGGCCGAGCCTGCGATGGCCAATCAACAGGGGACAGCAAGGCCCAACAGGCTGAAAAGAAGTGCAGTCCAGATTGAAACGCCGAAGCAACGGTATGGCGTGTCATCTTTCTCCCAGGTTTTATTCCCGGGAGGCATACTAACGCTCATGCTTTTTCAGGAAGAAGAGCGCTCGCCGAACTATATCCGGAGAGGTTGCTAATCAATCCTCCGCTGGCCAAGCTCCAAAGCCAGGTCCAGAAGCGGAGGCAAACACGAGGCATGCGTCAGATGCTCCTCCGATAGAGGATGCCGACAGGTTATCTGCCACCAATTCCCAGGTGGAGAGTGCCATGAATCACAGGCGTCACTAGACAGTTCTTCGTGACGCATGTTTCTCCCCAGAGGCATTTGATGCCTTCAATTCGGGAGATGTGTACCTCCGTGCAGCTCAAAATGGTCTAGCCAGAGCCACGGAGCAGTATGTAAAAGACATACGGGTGAGAAAATTTGACAGTTATATATGCCAGTAGCACCCGAAACTTGAAATAGTTAGAATAACTGATTTAAGGATCATTTATTGTGCAGGATCTTACGGAAAAGAATACCCAACTGTCCCAGGAGCTAGAGGAGTGCAAAGCCCAGCTTGAGGCCGCACTAGCCGCATCGGGGGAAGCCAAAGAGACCTCCTCCGGTAATATATGCTTCAAAAGATGAGTAATTTGTGAAGTACGGCGTGTGTATAAGTCTGACAATAATATTGCAGATGGCACTGGAATAGATCCGGACAAGCAACAGCTCATGCGCCAGTTAAAGGCCGGCGAGAATGTGCTTACAAGGGTGAGGCAAGAGAAAAATAATCTCCAAGATGCCAACACCCAGTTGGGTGAGGAACTAAAGGATGTTCGTGCCCAGCTGTCTGACTCCATTAAGGAGAATCAACGGCTTCGACGCGGCATTTTTAGTAAGTGCTTGAACGAACTTTGAAAAAAGAGTTCGGCGGGGAAGTCGACTAACAGAGTTATGTCTGTAGGTATGCTCACAGGCCATCCTGCAGAGGAAATGCCCGGTTCTTCGGGTGACCTTCTTCCCGAGCTCTTGCAACTGCACGAACGAGTTCGACAGGTGATGAAAGGCATCGCCCAGGCCTTGTGGCCGTCTGTCTCCCTGCCCGAAGGCCTTGGAGAGCTTGTGGAGAGGCTTCAGGGAGTGCGGCAGCGCTTCCGCTTATGGAAGATATCGGCCTGCCGTCAAGGCGCCAGGGAGGCCTGGGCCATGGTGAAGACGCGGTATACGAAGGCTGACCCAAACCACATGGCCGAGGTCGGACCTGCGGGGCCCGATGGGAAGGAGATCCCTGTGAGCTTAGTGTATGGCCAAGTAGAATTGGCCGCAAAGTATTCCCAACAGGACTGTAAACTAGACAACCTGCTGGATGGCATTGAAGAGGAATATGCCTAGTCAAGTTGACTATGTAATTTAAGATGACATGTAAATAGCCTTCTAGCCGGATTGTAAATTGTTTGTCATACCGGACCCTTTCGCTTCAACCTCGGGACCCAATAGTCCGGAGTGTGTCCGAATACCCTCGCGGTTATATAAGAACCAGGGCATGCGTGGAGACCAGGCGTAGGGGTCATTAGTGCTTTATCAGACAAGTGCCCAACTAGTTATGTTATATTCCATGGTTAGTAAGAAACATCTTCCAGGGAGAATAGTTCCGTTAGGGGTTCCTTTCCCTGGGAGGCATGCCCTAAAGGCATGTCCGGACTGCAAAAAAAGCAGAAAAACATCTGGGGGCAGATAAATAAATAGGTAAGAAATCATCTTTTAGTTCACCGACCGAATATTCCCTTAAGAACGCTAGCTTTCGGCTTCACCCAGTCTGAGGTACACATTCGGCTGACCCGGCAGTAACAATCGCAGAGGTGCTCCCTTTACCGCCTAGCCGAACAATCGGGAATGTAGGGGTAAGAACAGGAGCTAAGCAACCCAGCTTGGCCAAAACTTAAGTCATATCGATGCATATAATGGTGAATAAAAGGTACATGCGGAAGTGTGACACATGTGTTGGGCATGAAGCCCGTATAAATAAGCTTCTGTTAAAGAAGCCCCCAGGTATAATGAGCGCGGTTAGCGCGTCAAGTGTGTGCGAACAATGTGCAAACAAGCTTTCAAAGGCTGTAGTAGGAAAGGAGGGAGAAGGAGAGAAACAGAAGACAGCTAATATGTAAAATATAGAAGAAGGAAGGAGACGAACTCAGAATCCGGCGCTAGGCGTAGAATCTTCGGAGACGGGCTGCGTTCCATGGGTTCGGCTCGAGTCAGTTATCCGATGCATCTCGCAGACGATATGCTCCACCGGTCAGGACTTGGTTGATGATAAAGGGACCTTCCCATTTGGGCTTGAGTTTGTCCTTTTTTTTGTCCGGCGGGCGTAGAACTAGCTCGCCAACGTTGTAAGTTTTGGCCCGTACTTCTCTGCTTTGATATCTTCGAGCTTGCTGTTGATAGAATGCGGAACAGGCTTTTGCCACGTCACGCTCCTCCTCCAATGCGTCCAAACTGTCCTGCCGATCGAGCTCGGCTTCTCTTTCTTCGTACATGCGCACGCGAGGTGAGTCATGAATTATGTCACGGGGCAGAACTGCCTCTGCACCGTATACCATAAAGAATGGTGTAAATCCGGTGGTGCGATTCGGAGTGGTCTGCAGCCCCCAGAGTACGGAGTCGAGCTCCTCTACCCAGTGCGTGTTAGATTCCTTGAGGGACCGCACTAATCTGGGTTTGATGCCACTCATGATTAGACCATTTGCTTGCTCGACTTGACCGTTAGTTTGAGGGTGATAGACTGAAGCATAGTCGAGCTTGATGCCCATGTTTTTGCACCAGAGTTTAACCTCATCGGCCGTAAAGTTCGTGACGTTGTCAGTGATGATGCTATGGGGGACGCCGTAACGGTGTACGACCCCTGATATGAAGTCTATCACCGGTCCGGATTCGGCCGTCTTAACAGGTTTGGCCTCTATCCATTTGGTGAATTTATCCACCATGACCAGTAGGTATTTTTGCTTGTGGGTTCCTCCTTTAAGGGGTCTAACCATGTCAAGCCCCCAGACCGCGAAGGGCCAGGTTATGGGTATAGTTTTGAGGGCGGTGGGTGGCATGTGGCTTTGATTAGCAAAGAGCTGGCAACCGACGCATCCTTGGACTAAGTCCTGAGCATCTACCCAGGCCGTCGGCCAATAAAATCATGTACGGAAGGCCTTGCCTACAAGGGCCCGGGCTGCGGCGTGGTGCCCGCCGAGTCCGGCATGAACTTCAGCCAGAAGGTTCCACCCTTCCTCTTCGGAGATACACCTTTGAAGGACTCTGGTTGTGCTTTTCTTGTAAAGCTCTCCCTCATGGACCTTATAGGCTTTAGATCGCCGCACTATGCAGCGGGCCTCGTTTTGGTCCTCGGGAAGTTCCTGCCTGGTTAGGTAGGCTAGGAATGGTTCCGTCCACGGGGCAATTACTGGCATTATTACGTGGGCTGAGGATGTTACTTCGTTGGCAGAACCACCAATTGTGTCAGAATGTTCGGTGTCGGGCAGTGCGGTTGGATCCGGGTTGGTATTTCCGGATTCCCCCTCCCATAGTACGGATGGCTTGAATATCCTCTCTAGGAAGATGTTGGGAGGGACGGCATCGCGCTTTGTGCCAATGCGTGCCAATATGTCTGCTGCTTGGTTGTTATCCCGGGCTATATGGTGAAATTCGAGCCCCTCAAACCGAGCTGACATTTTTAGGACGGCGTTGCGATAAGCTACCATTTTCGGATCCTTGGCATCGAAGTCTCCATTTATTTGGGATATCGCGAGGTTCGAATCCCCGCGCACCTCTAGGCGTTGAATGCCCATGGAGACTGCCATCCGGAGGCCATGTAGAAGGGCCTCGTATTCGGCTGCGTTGTTGGAGTCAATATACATTATCTGGAGTACATATTGAACCGTATCTCCGGTTGGGGACGTCAGAACGATGCCAGCCCCCAAACCAGACAACATTTTGGAGCCGTCGAAGTGCATGATCCAGTTGGAATATGCGCCCTACTCTTTAGGGAGTTCGGCTTCAGTCCATTCGGCGACGAAATCGGCCAAAACTTGTAACTTAATAGCTCGTCGTGGCTAATAGGTTATGTCGAACGGGAGGAGCTCAATGGCCCATTTGGCAATCCGGCCCGTCGCGTCGCGGTTGTTTATAATGTCATTAAGAGGTACTTCGGAGGCTACTGTTATCGAACACTCTTGAAAGTAGTGTCGTAGCTTCTAGGATGCCATGAACACCGCGTATGCTATCTTTTGATAATGCGGGTACCGTGACTTGCATGGAGTCAGGACAGTGGACACGTAGTAAACTGGTTTTTGAAGAGGGAACTTGTGTCCGTCCGTTTCTCGTTCGACAATGAGCACCGCGCTCACCACTTGATGAGTTGTCGCGATATATAATAGCATTGGTTCGCCCATGTTGGGCGCGGCCAGGACCGGGTTTGTTGCCAATATGGCTTTTATTTCTTCGAGTCCGGCCGTGACGGCATCCGTCCACTCGAAGTGTTCGGTGCGTCGGAGGAGGCGATAAAGGGGTAATGCCTTTTCTCCTAAACGGGAGATAAAGCGTCTTAAAGTCGCCATGCATCCCGTCAATTTTTGTATTTGTTTGAGGTCCTTTGGGATATCCAATTGTGACAGAGCTCGGATCTTGGCTGGGTTTGCTTCAATTCCTCTACCGGATACAATGAAGCCCAAGAGCTTTCCGGCTGGTACGCCGAAAACACATTTTTCCGGGTTAAGCTTAATGTCATATGTTCGGATATTATCGAACGTGAGCCTCAAATCATCTACTAGAGTTTCGATGTGCTTGGTTTTGACGACCACATCGTCTACGTATGCCTCCACTGTTTTGCCGATCTGGTTTGCCAGACATGTCTGAATCATGCGCTGATATGTTGCGCCGGCGTTTTTGAGCCCAAAGGGCATTGTGTTGAAGCAGAATGGGCCGTATGGGGTGATGAATGCCGTTGCGGCCTGGTCGGGCTCTGCCCATTGAGCCATCCTTCTAGTACGGTTCCATGCCCTATAGAGGGTTTTTGCTTTTTGGTGTTTAACCCAGGTGTCTGGCGATAATGCACCCTTTTATTTCGAACTGGGGTTGTATTCAGGGCCGGATTGTCCCAAAATTTAATTTCGGTTTTCCAGGCGCTTTCCATCACACAATACTTTCGTACTATGGACGCCAAGTCAGCGAAGCGTGTAATTTCACGATGACTTACGGCGTTGAGGATTCCCTTGTCCGTGCAATAATTGCAGAAGAATGAAATTGCGTCCTCCTCGCGGCAGTCCTTTATCCTGTTCATAACCAGGAGGAATCTGGCCCAGTAATGGTGTACTGTTTCTGCGGGCTCTTGCCGGATTTGGGATAGATCGCTTATGTTTGGGTGGGCAGGTGGAATTAAATTCAGAACCCCATCCACTTTAAGACTAAGGGGCCAAGTAGTTTCCGAACTAGGAAGCTTGGGTTCTTGGATGTTGTCCAATGAATCTAGCCCGCTGCCTGACTTTAGGTTCAGGGCTTGAGTAACATCCTCCCCTCTGCGGAAATCCGGCATGGAGGGATCGGGAATCCGGACATAGCTAGTCCTTAAGATAGAAGAAGGGTCGCCGTATTGTTCCTCTACCACAGCAACATGGTGGGTAACCTGGGGAGAGTTAATCTCTCTCAGATCGGGTTTAGGCCCAATCTGATCATAGTCTGTAGCGACTCCCAGGGCGGCGATGCGATCCAAGAACTCGTTTAAGGAAGAGAGCTCCATCGGATCTAACTACTCGGCGAGCTCCGAGCTAACGTGAAGATTGCTTTCGATGACCCGAGAACGGTCATAAGGAAACCGCCTAGCCGAAGAGTTTGGCCGATAGCCAAAGCTCCTTTAGCAACAGTGCCGTCTTTAAAGACGGGATGAGGCATCCTTCCTGATGGCGACGGCACAGAGGAACTCTCAATGAAAGCACCAATGTCGGTGTCAAAACCGGCGGATCTCGGGTAGGGGGTCCCGAACTGGGCGTCTAGGCGGATGGTAACAGGAGACAAGGGACACGATGTTTTTACCCAGGTTCGGGCCCTCTCGATGGAGGTAAAACCCTACTCATGCTTGATTAAATATTGATGATATGGGTAGTACAAGAGTAGATCTACCACAAGATCAGAGAGGCTAAACCCTAGAAGCTAGCCTATGGTATGATTGTTGTTCGTCCTACGGACTAAAACCCTCCGGTTTATATAGGCACCGAAGAGGGTTAGGGTTACACAGAGTCGGTTACAATGGTAGGAGATCTACATATCCGTATCGCCAAGCTTGCCTTCCACACCAAGGAAAGTCCCATCCGGACACGGGACGAAGTCTTCAATCTTGTATCTTCATAGTCCAGGAGTCCGGTCAAAGGTGATAGTTCGGCTATCCGGACACCCCCTAATCCGGGACTCCCTCAGGGATGCTGATACGTATCCAACGTATCTAAAAAAATTTATTGTTCCATGCTATTATAGTATCAATCTTGGATGTTCATTATGCAATTATATATCTTTTTTGGACTACCTATTAACCTAGTGTCCAGTGCCAGTTGCTATTTTTGCTTGTTTTTTGGCTTTTCAGAAAATCAGTACCAAACGGAGTTCAAAATCTACGACTATTTTTTCTGGACCTGAAGGGATCCTAGAAGCTTTGGGAGAAGACCTGAAGTGTCATGAGGGAGCGACAAGCCTGCCGGGCACGTCCCAGGGGGCGCCCCCAAGCTTGTGGGCCCCTCATGGCACCTCTTGACCTAATTCTAGCTGTATAAATTCTCAAATATTCCTAATACATCAGAGAGCCACCAAAAATACTTTTTCCGCCACCACAAGTTTCTGTTCTCTCGAGATCCCATCTGGAGGCCTTTTCCGGTACTCTTCCGGAGGGGGAATCGACCACGGAGGGCTTCTACGTCATCCTTGCCGCCCTTTCGATGATACGTGAGTAGTTTACCACAGGCCTACAGGTCCATAGCTACTAGCTATATGGCTTCTTCTCTCTCTTTGATCTTCAATACAATATTCTCCTCGATGTTCTTGGAGATCTATTCAATGTAATCCTTTTTTGCGGTGTGTTTGCTGGGATCCGACAAATTATGGGTTTATGATCAAATTATTCATGAATATTATTTGAGTCTTCTCTGAACTCCTTTATGCATGATTGTTATAGCTTTGAATTTCTCTATGATCTATCTGTTTGGTTTGGCTAACTAGATTGATTTATCTTGCATTGGGTGAGGTGTTTTGTGATGGGTTCGTCATTGTGGTGCTCAATCCCAGTGACAGAAAGGGACATGACACGTATTTGTATCGTTTCCATGATGGATAAAAAGATGGGGTTTATTCATACTTTGTCTACATCATGTCATCTTACTTAAGGCGTTACTGCGTTCTTTATGAACTTAATACTCTAGATGCATGCTGGATAGTGGTCGATATGTGGAGTAACAGTAGTGGATGCAGACTGGAGTTGGTCTACTTGTCTCGGACGTGATGCCTATATACATGATCATTGCCTTGAGTATCGTCATAACTATGCGCTTTTCTATCAATTGTCCAACAGTAATTTGTTACCCATTGTATGCTATTTTCAAGAGAGAAGACTCTAGTGAAAATTATGGCCCTGTGGTCTATTTTTATCATATATTAAAATCGAAAAAAAAACCTTGCTGCAATTTATTTACCTTTATTTTATTTTTATTTTTTTGTTTATCTATCTACCATTACCAGACTTGATCCTTGCAATTAACCGCCAAGGGATTGACAACCCCTTGTTTGCATTGGGTGAAAGTATTTATTCTTTTGTGTGTAGGTGTTGTTCATGAGGTTTTGTATGGTTCTTCTACTGGATTGATAACCTTGATTCTTAACTGAGGAAGATACTTATCTCTACTATACTGCATCATCATCTCCTCTTCGAGGAAATCCCAATGCAGCTCACAAGTAGCAGTTAGCTCCCTCAATCGCACACGAACATATGCGCTAAGCGTGTGTGACCGGAGGAGCTATCGTGTGGGATGGACCACCCCTATCGCACACACATAGGCAAGGCGACGGTTTAAAACTTTGTCGCGGAAAGGGAGTAAAAGATGTTTGTATAGGACGTCGTTGCACCAGTGTATAGCCCGCATGAGCTACCGTAAGGTTTAGATGGCCGGCTACGCTATCGTTGTTCGCGGAAGTTTTGCATGTCTGTTTTGATGGATGACGCTGAAGATGCCCTAAGACCACAGTCCATATGTTACAGGAACTGATAGATAATTAAGACGATGTGCCCCTTGTGGTTAACCCCATGCATCATGATTCCTATCGATCTCAAGATCTCCTAGATCACTAGCGGCAGAACTGTCTCGGTCATAATAAAGTTGAGATGGGCATTTGTTTACAGTACTAGAAGGGTTGTGCATGCTTTGCTGCGCATTGGTGTTGTTGGGATTCTTTAAAAAAATTACTCACTCTTTTCCAAAATATAAGGTGTACTCCTTTTGTGAAAAGTCAAACTCTTTTAAGGTAGATCAAATTTGTAAAGAAATATATTAAAATAAATAAAATCAAATTGGTGTCATTCGATTCATCATGAAATAAATTTTCTTATTTTTTGTTTAATATTGTGGATGTCCATATTTTTGGCTCTTAACTTGATTAAAGTTCAAGAAATTTGACTTTCCAAAAACTAATACTTATTATATTTTTGGAACCAATGGAATATTTAGTTTGGCGGGGGACATGGTGGAGTGTGTTTAATGTTTATTTATAATGCAGTTATTTGGTGGGCCTTTTGCGGTGTGATTCGGTGTTATCCGTTAATCAACACATATTTATGCGAAGAAATTTCTTCGTCGGTGGTTGCATGTACTATATTGATGCAATAGGATTGCATGGTGGTGCTTCTTTTTCTAGGTGGTGGGAGAGCACGCGGGGTTGATATGTTTTATAGGCCAGTTGTTGTTGATTAATTTGGAAAATTGTTGGCCCGATCAAAATCGTAAACTAAATCCAAAATTGAATACCTCAATCAAATGAAAGAGATTCAAAATTAGGGAACATAGTGAATTAAAATAACTAAATGGCAGAGCTCCTTGAGAAATTATTGACCTGGCCAAAATCAGGTGACCCAATTCTGAATTGAAGACGTTAATTAAATAATTGCGAGGCCTTAAAAAATATAAAGCATAGTGTATAGTATAAAAGAATTGAATGGGAGAGCTTTTAGAAATTATTGACTTGGTCAAAATCGGGTGATGCAGTTTCAGTGGAGACCTCAATTGATTGTGAGGCCTTAAAAACTAGGAAGCATAGTGTATAGTAAATTGATCGATAGTGATAGCATCATTCAAATTAATAATGTCATGCAGATTATGCTGCTTAAATTGGACTGTGAAAACATTTCGTTGTTTTAGAGAGGGTCGAATTGCAAGCTGCCCAATTTTCTTATCACGGTTACATTTAAAAGAAATAATTTTGACCTTCTTTGGAATCAGTAAAGCCTTGAGCTATTTTGGAAAAAAACAGTTATTTTGTTTTTACTAAACATGTGGCTTTATTGAATAAAATAAAACACAAGTGAATAACAAGATCAGTGGTAAAAGAAAATCTACATTGTAGACGAAAGCTCCACAATTTGCATTTAATGTTCTTTCCAAACTCTGGTAAAATTTGAAGAAAATCAAACTTGCACAAATTTGACTAACCTTTAAAGTTGAGAAAAGCCTCTAGAGTCACCCACCCCAATAGGTGAGAGCTCATGATTGTTGAACGTGTTGTGGCCGAAGACACACCTTTCAACATAGGCCGTCAACTAATGATTCATTGTCGTACTATTTCGAAATAAAATCACAAGCACAAGTTGACAGATCAGAAGCAGATGATCTGCGGGACCAAAACACCATAGGATCTCTTGTGCCTTTGACCGCGTCGGCCAAAACATCACACTAGGATGAGGATACTGCAATGAGACATTTATTATTGTGTGTGGCGCTATCTCCACCATCGAAACATCACCCCCACGGATGCAAAAAACGTAACAAAAGAAGAAAATAGATTGCATAGTGGAACAATATTCGGGGTGGCCCCAGTCTCCTAACCTTAGATCAGCGCCAACAACTAGGTATACAAGCGCTTCTTCTTCCAATTACTTTGTGACGATTTCAAGGAAAAGTGAATGACTTCAATCAATAAAAGAATCATAAGCTCGATCCGTCGTAACAAGAGGGATAAGAAAGTCTCAACTCCAACCGTGGGAGCATTTACTATTTGGAAGTGTGCGTATGTAAAGCCCTAAGTTAGGTCATTCTTTTCTACTAGGCGGAAGCAAATTTTGATTTTTTTTTAAGGAAAAATTAATTCTATTTTATTTATTTTGAGAAATGCAATACAATAGACACACACGCACGCACGCACAAATGTTTGAGAGACATAGTCAAAAAATTGTAAAATTAGCGAAGTCACCACAAACACCTCATATTTCATGGTCACGCCGCACCCCTCAAAGAATAGCATCGAAAAGTCTAAAATAAAAACTTTTAAAAATCTAAATATTTATTTTTAAATGCGAACCACCAGAGCCTTAATTACATTTTTTTTAGAACTACCAGAGCCTTACATACTAAATAGAGGCAGGAAACAATGCATCATGGGCTCAGCCCATGCTAAACATCCGGCAACATGGGCCACCTTAATGCTAGGCCAGATTCATGTGCTCTGACAAGCGGACACTATGTATCTCCGGATTAATTCCTAGTAGGTTTACTTTTTTTTTTGGTGTTTATTTTACGGATTTATTTGATTTCATTGGGTTTTCTCTTTCTTTTTGTATGTGTTTGTACGGGTTTGATTGGTTTTCATTGTTTGTTTGGTTTCTTACTGGGTTTTTCTTTAGAATTTTCAATGATTATTTATTTTCTTTCTTTTCTATGTGATTTCTTTACGCTTTTCATCGGTTTTCCTTTATTCTTTTTCTGTATTTTTCTTTACGGTCCACTTAAGTTTCATTGTATTTTTACTTTTCTTCCTTTTCTATGTATTTTCCTTACGGTTTTCATCGGTCTTCTTCAGTTTTCCTTAGGGTTTTCCGTTGTCTTATTTTTTTGTGTTTTTGTTTACATTTTTTTCTCAGTTTCCCCTTTTTTGGGGTTTCATTGGTATCTTCCTTTTTCTTTTCGTTCTTTAAATTCGTATCTACTACTCTATTTCATAATGTAAGACATTTTTTGATACCGTAATGTCAAAAAGTATCTTACATTATGGGATGAAGGGAGTATGTATTTTCATACACATTGTACATTTTTTAATACAGCAGGAATTTTTTATACATGTTTATTTTTCTTCAAACACATGATTAAGAGTTGTTTTAAATATGTTTTGATGTCTATTCATTTTCATACACATTGTACACTTTTCCTATACATTAGGAACATTTTTTATACACATTTTACTAATATGTGTATTGATGTCTAATTTTTTCATGCATATTGTACATTTTCCGTATACATATGAAATATTTTTATACACATTTAACATTTTTTAACTACTTGGTTTTATTTTTCAAACATATGTTTTTATGTCTCTTTTTTATACACATCGTACACATTTCATATACACCTGATTTTCTATAGAAGTTTAATATTTTTCAAATACACGATTCGAGATTTATCTAATACAAGGTAAGAATTTATAAATACATGTGAAAACAATGTTTTTAATTTTATGAAAGATTTTTTTAAAAACTACCCAAACTTTTTGTACATTCTATAAACAATTTTTCTGAAACATGTGAACAATAACTAAAATGCATCGTACTATTTTAATGATATGAAACATTTATTTTTAATCACACGAACCAATAGTAAAATTATATTATCATTTTTCAAATTTTCATGGAGTACATTACTTTGTAAAGCGGGACTATTTTGGAAGTGTCGCAAACATTTTTTTAATGCTGATAACGTTGTTTTAAAATTAAGCTAACCGGTGTTTTACACTGCATTAACATATTTCAAATCCCTTGTTTTATAAAATTGTAGGCAAATTTATATTTCTGAATATACGTATTAGAATATTTTCCAAAATATGAAATGAAAAGGCAAGTTAACCTGCAAAGCTACTTGGGCCAGCCCATTAGTAGCGAGGCTGTAGCGAGGGGAGTTCGTGTCTCGCTCCGGGCGAGACACAGCCGCTCCCCTCTGACAAACGCCCGATAGCTTCTCAGCGCTTGCGCCTCGGCCGTGTAATGAACACAAAAACTATGTCGCCCTTGTTGCAAGAGGCATGCTTGTCTTGCCTCTGGCAGTGGCACTCCTGTTAGTGGTGTTTTTTCATAAACTACCAAGGAGCAGTTATGTGAAGCTACTATGGACCGGTATGAACTGGTTTTAGGAGCTTTCGCAGTCTTTTTCTTTTTATTTCTTGTGTCTTTTCTCTATCGGTTTTCTTTTCATAAATTTTGTCTTTCTCAACTCGTTTTTCCCTTCATATTTCAAATAAAGTTGAATTTGTTTTTTCAATAAAATGTTGAACATTTACAGGTTGAACATTTTGCATAACATGCAAATATTTGTTAAGTGTTAGATATTTTCTAATCAATGGCATGAATATTTTTATAAAACTATTCGAACAAATTTTGAAAATTTGATAAAACCTAAGTTTAAACACGTTGATATTTCCTTAAATGACATGAACAGTTTTTGAACGGTACAAACATTTTTTAGAAATTACGCTATTTTTTGATTGTCTTGAATACTTTTTAAAAATTCCATGAACAAATTTTAAATGTGCTTACATTTTGTTATATTTTCTAAAGTTTTTTAAAAAAATTCATACATTTTTTACAATGTCATATACATATTGTTAAATGCATGATCATTTTTTAAATATGTTGAACATTTTTTATTAGATAATTTTTTAAAAATTAAATGATCAGAACTTTACATACATAAACATTTTTTAGTGAGAGGTGAACTTTTTAAAACTTGAAGTATAGTACACCCTCCGTAAAGAAATAGAAGAGCGTTAGTGATCTAAATGCTTTGATCTGGATTTAAAGCTTTGAAAATAAAATAAAAATAGAAAAAAAAATCTTGAGACAAGATGTTCTTCCATCTGGCAATAGGCCAAACATAAAACTAGATGGGCCCTCAATGGAAAGACATGGCTGTCTAAATTGCAAACCAAACGTACGCGATGTCCATCTTTAAAATTGCCAAAAAAATTTGCAAAGGAATCACGTATGTGATATCTCGTTTTTGGTGGGGTGATGATGCAACTCACAAGAGGATGCATTGGTTCACGTGGTGTAAGATGTGCATTCCAAAAAAGCAAGGAGGGATGGGTTCGGAGATATTCACTGTTTTATTGTGGCATTGTTGGCTAAACAGACTTGGAGACTAATTGATAATCCTGATTCTAAAGGTGAAATACTTTCCCATTGTAGATCTTATGGATGCTACCCTAAAGAAGAAAAAAAGCTTCGTATACATGGCATTATGGCTAGAGTGGAGGCCCTGAAAATTGGGCACATATGGAGAGTGGGTGATCAAAGGCGGAGCTACGTTGGGGCAAAACTAGGCCATGGCCCACCCAACATAGCAATAAATACAATGAAGATTCAGCGGGTCATAAGAGAAAATTTTGTGAGGTCAGGTTTAACTGGTCCGTCTGGCCTGCCCAACATATTTATCGTAGCTCCGCCACTGAGGCTGATGGAGTTAAAATAAAGATTTGAAAGGATGAATGGATCCCACAGTCTCCAACAAGGAAGGTCATAACCGTTCGAGGAAATCAGCTTCTATCTCGTGTGTGCAACCTGATTTTGATCCTTTGACAGGAGACTCGGATGAACAGCTTGTCAGGCAAACCTTCTGGCAGGTGGTCGCCCAATGCATTCTTGCAATTCATTTACCTTTACATGAGATGGGCAATTTTCTGGCTTGGAATATAACAAGAACAGGAGCTTTTATGGTGCGATCTGCGTACCATGGAATCCGGGAGTCCCAGTTCGGCAGCAGAATTCAGAATTCAGAAGGGCCATCTAACCAAAAAGATACATGGGATACAATTTGGAGCTTATTCTGTCCATCTAAGATTATTTTTTATTTGGAGGGCGCTTCATAGTGAGATCGCCTGCAGATCAATCCTTGTTGATAAGCATATAAAAATTAACGGAAATGTTAACGCCCACACGTGTGGCATGGCGTCAACTCGACCACACGCGCTTATCGCCGTCCACTGCATTTCGCGCGAATCTTGACACGATGTTGGGATTCCGGACTGCCACGTAGGACTAGCGAAGTGTGTGGCGTGTATGCCACTTCGCCCGCACGCCGTTTTGCCCCGACGACGACGGTTTTCATAGTCAGCGCGTGCGGTGGAACTGCCATCTCGCCCGCACACTATCTCGAACGCAGTGGTTGCCATATTGCACGACTCGCCACTCAGCCCTCCCCGCACTGGTGATCTCTCGCTCCCTCCCCATTTTACTCCCCAACCCACCCATTCTGCAGCGGTTCCAATTGATTCGCGAGGAGTCGAGAGGAGAAGGCGGCGGCGGTGGCGGAATAGTCGACGGCATTCGCGGCGGTTGTTGGGATTCGTCGGCCGGGGACGTCGTCGCCGGAGCAGCTGCAGGCCGAAGGTAAGCCTTCCGCCGTGGTCACACCCATTCCCCCGCGATTCATATCCCCTTTATGTGCTTGCTCGATTTCCCATCGGGATTTCTCGAGATCCCGGCGTTTTTCGCGGTGCGCATGTGTTGCCGCCGGCGAGGAGTCGGTTGTTTTGCTCATCCCTCCCCGCACGGTAGCTTGTTATGGTCTCGTCGCCGTCTCTCTCGCCGTCAATCCGGCGAGACTCGCCGATTCCCCAACCGCATGTGCTCTCGCAACTGCTTTTTGGGATGGCGATGTTGATGCTGTTTAGTTCATTATGTTGCTCCTGAAATGCTATTGTCGTCAGTGTCGAGGCGTTTGTGTTGATGAAATTGATGTTATGCTAGTTGTGGACGAACCCTAGATCTATTTCAGGCGCATTCCAGAGTTTTGAGAATGATTGCCATGACAATTTGAAACAACTGCCACAACTGATGGCAACTGATTTCTGAAATTACTGTGTCAGTTGCCTTGTCAGTGGTGCATTTTAGGCGCATGTCAGATTGTATGAGAATGAAAGTCAAGTCAATTTCAATATCTACCACCTTTGATGGCAACTAATTTTTGAAACAACTGTTTCAGTTGCCATGTAATTGGTACGACAATGTTACTGTTTGGTTTTGTTTGAATCTACTTTTTAGGTGCATTTCAAATTGTTTGAGAATGATTATCATGGCAATTTCAACAACTACCACCACTGATGGCAACTGATTTTTGAATCAACTGATTTAGTTGCCATGTAGTGGTGCATCTTAGGCACATTTTCAGAGTGTTTGAGAATGAAAGTCATGCGAATTTCATCAACTGCCACATCTGATGGCAATTAATTTCTGAAACAAATGTGTCAGTTGCCATGTCGGTGGTACAGTAATGTTACTGTTTGGTTTTTGTTGGATACCGTTTTATGTGCATTTCAAATTGTCTGAGAATGATTGTCATGGCAATTTTAACAACTGCCACCACTGATGGCAACTGATTTTTGAATCAATTGAGTCAGTTGCCATGTCAGTGGTGCATCTTAGGCACATTTTCAGAGTGTTTGAGAATGAAAGTCATGTGAATTTCATCAACTACCCACATCTGATGGCAATTAATTTCTGAAACAAAATGTGTCAGTTGCCATGTCAGTGTACAGTAATGTTACTGTTTGGTTTTTGTTGGATGCCGTTTTAGGTGCATTTCAAAGTGTTTGAGGATGATTGTCATGGCAATTTTAACAATTGCCACCACTAATGGCAACTGATTTATGAAACAACTATGTCAGTTGCCATGTCAGATGGAGTGCCTTTTATCTGCCACAACTAGTTGTTTTGTTAACATGGAAACATGAATCTAGCATATGTCTGCCCCTATTTTTGAAGTACCCTTTAGTTAACTGCCACCACTGATGGCAACATGAATCTAGCTGCATTGCAGTTTGACACTTGCAGACGACAACTGAATCATTTAAGAAGCAAAGACATGTGTTGTTGCCATGTATCTGCATTTTTCTGCTCTCCCACTTTGGCTACATTTCTGTCTTTTTAATATGTGTTGCTCCATTTTGATGTGTGTGTTTTGTTGCTACTGTAGCACAATGGCTCGCGGCGACCATCAGGACGATGACGATGACTTCATGGAGGTACCGCCACGGAATCGTGCGATCGGTCGGTCAAAAGCTGGTGATGAGGTCACCCCCCACAGGTGTGCTTGTCGTAGTCGCTTCAACGATTGCCACCCCCGACACTAATTCTTCATTGTTTGTGGCATCATCGGCGACCTGCTGTTGTGATGTCCCTCCCGTGTGCTCAAAGGTACCCGAATGAGATGCCCCCGCGCTGCCGTTTAGTGTAGTTGGAGGTCCTGCAGAAAAAAAGAAAAAAAGGCATGCATTTAATCTTCGTTTGAATGGCAGTTTTGTTTCATAACCGAAAAAACCATATGCATCCGATTTCTGGCATGACATCAATCATAGTGTGCAGAATAATCCGGTTTGTTCACATTTTGGCACCCACAATTTTTTCTATACATGTCAACGACATTTTTTATTATGCATGGCAACCATAGTTGATAGTACATGGCAACCATAGTTGATTGTCCATGGCAAATGCAGTTGATAATACATGGCAACTGCAGTTGATTATCCATGGCTATTGTAGTTCATCAGACATGGCAACCACAGTACATCAGACATGGCAACCACAGTTGATCACACATGGCAACCACAGTTGATCACACATGGCAAATGCATTTCACTACACATGGCAAATGCATTCATATCATACACGACAAACTACACTTTTTGCGAATACAACACACAAGCAGCAATGTCACATATAATTCCTCTGATGTTGCATTGTCAACAGAATCACTTCATACTACTCACCTGTGTTTGACGTCGATGGCAGGTACCCGATTGCTGACGGTTGCCACGTGCTACATGACGGTCCTACGTTTCCACCATAAAACTTGTAAGTATTTTCCATCTCTTCAAGTCCTTTTTTTCATCTTTTCGGCAAAAGCTGAATGGTTTTATTTATACGTGTTACCTTGATTTGCGACATTGGCTACTTGAAATTGGTCGAACGTACATCCATCACCCGTTAGCGCCCCGTGTTTGAACTTGCCAAGTCACCCCTGAGTTTGACCCTAGCTATATGAAAAAGTAACATGATAGGACATAAGTACAATACCATTCCCCCGCGACCCCCCATAACATGACAATTGTCCCTTTTTTTGATCATTTACCGTACCCATGCTCACATACTGCTCTAAAAGTGGCAGCAACGCTCCCGCGAAAATGAGTTGATTGTACTCTGATGCATCCCAAGGTTGCATTGCCAGGTTTTGAGAAAACCAATGATCTGCGTCATCTTTCTGATTCATTCTTCCGCCTCTTTTCCCATTGTGTTTTTCAGTCACTGCACAAACAAGAGACACATGAAACTGTATTTTCTGCTGATTTTTTTGTACATACAAGAAAAACACGGCAATCCCATCACAATTATTGCGTAGACAACCAATTACATGATGGCAAATATGATATGCACGTTTGTTATCCCATTTTCTAAAATCTGGATGCCAAGTGTCGTTTTTGAACTGATGGCGATGAGCAACACAGTAAGATGGCAACTGACTAAACACCATGGTGGCCACTAACTGCAAAGACAGGTGGCAACCAACGTAAAAATTGAACGGTAACTAGTTCTCTCTATTCCGATTGCCACCCAAATCCATCCCATCCATTCCTTCCATGCTTCTAGTGAACACTAGATCCGTGTGGCAATTGCCATGTAGTTGTGGATGTAGTTGCCCGCTTCATGGGCAATCAGAAAGTTCAACTAGTAGGGGTGGAAATAGGACCAGAAAGACGATGAGATCGGAGATCGACCTGCTCCTCTTTTGTCTGTCGCCGCGGGCTCGTCGATCGGGGGTGGGGGTGGGGGGCGGGGGGGGGGGGGGGTATGGGTGGTGGTGTCAAGGGGTTGGGGTAGGATGGAGGGGGATGGGTGCCGCTACAGATCTAGTCTGGTTGCCATGGCAACCAGAGAAGGCACGCGATGGGATCGGGAGGTAGGAGACGATGTAGATCTGATGCGATAGGGTTCGTCGGTAGGTCGCGGCATCGAGCACGCGTTCGGGGTTGTGCGGGCAGCGGGATGGGTCGCCCGGACGTGTGGGCGTTCGCGCCACACACCTGACGTGCAGGTCGTGGCTCGTGCGGGCGGATTAGTCCCCGCACCGAACAGGACATGCGGGCCGACCCACCTAACTGCCACACGTGTGGCAGTTATCGGCGTCCAAAATTAATCCAAGTTGCCCAGCATGCAACTTAGGGCCGGACAACATCAAACATCTGTTGTTTGAATGCAAGCTAGCTGCGAATGTATGGAAAATGCTAGGCGTGGATGATATGATCAAACATGCCATCGGGATGGACCGGGCTGGAGAAGTAATACTTGAACACTTGTTGTGTTTGAAGGATCATAAAGTTCATATCCCGGGCCTTCCTAAATTGAGAGAAATAGTAGCTACTGTAGCATGGTACATGTGGTATGAACGGCAGAAATTAACTCATGGAGAGACCACCCAAACAGCAGCTCAAATCAATTTGGCCGTGAAAGGACTAGCGGCGAACTACATTATCTCTTGTATGCCCAAAGCTAAACATAGAGGTTGTTTGGTTGGGATTCCTGTCAGCTTCTGGCTTCGAAGCCGGAATCTGCTATTTAGGAGCTTCCGGCTGCAGCTGTGGCTTCCAGGTCCTGGAAGCCACAGCTGCAGCCGGAAGCTCCTAAATAGCAGCTTTCGGTTTCGAAGCTGGAAGCCGGAAGCTGGCAGGAATCCCAACCAAACAACCCCATACGGTAGGGAGGTGGAGTAGACCAAGGTATGGATATGCTAAATTGAACGTGGACGCTGGATTTGATATGGATATACTTGAAGGGTCGGTGGGAGCCGTCCTTCGTGATCATAACGGCACGTTCATTGCTGCTGCAAACGAAAAATAGAGATATGCTTTGATTCATTTACAGCAGAGTCTGTTGCCGTAAGATTTGGAATGAATCTAGCCCGTACTGCTGGATGTACCAAGATTGAAATCAACTCCGATAGTGTAGAGGTGGTTGAAGCTATGAAGGAGGGCAACTCTTCTTCAGTTGCTAGTGCTATATTCGATGATTGTTATTTCATGTCATTAGATTTCAATCATGTCATTTATGAACATTGTAACAGAGAGAGCAATCAAGTAGCTCACGAATTGGCTAGGTTAGCTAAGTTTTCTCCCCCTAGTTCTTGGATAGATACTGCCCCTAGTGCGGTTATTCCCTTTCTTGTAAGCGATGCTGTTATTTTGATCAATGAATAAAGGAGGAGATGGTTGTCAAAAAAAAAAGCTGTCTAAATCTAGTCTCCAATGCATCAGTGAAATCCATAAGTATATGATTTTCTTCTGAATCATGCAAAGTTATTCATTCTGATGGCGAGAGATCAAGTCCAAGACAATAGAAACATGAAAAAGAGAGAGAATAAACACAGAAAGAACGGGACATAGGCCTGATCACTAAAACGGGCACAGCTAGCTACTGACGATCACCAAAAGAACCCAAGAACAGCCTCTGACGCTCACTCAAGACTTCTACTGCCACGAGAACGGGAGGGACGGCGACGTGCCCTCCGAGGAGCCATCGGCGCCGACGTGGAAGATCCCGTGGCAGTTCATCTCGTTGTCGTTGGAGCTCGGGACCAGCGCGCCGCAGGCGTTGAGCTGCTCGCCGTCCATGCCGCCGGGGAAGGCGGCGAAGCCGGTGGCGGCGCTGGAGGCCTGGGAGCAGGCGAACCAGGAGGAGCTGCCGAACTGCTGCAGGTTGGGGACGGAGGGGATGTGCTCGCTTGGACGGACCATCCGGCTGACGTCGACGCTGGAGGAGTTGGCCGGGGATGACAGAAGAGAGAGAGCACAGTCGGAGTCGAGCACGTGCGTCAACTGTCCATCGGAGAACATCTTGTTGCTGCTGCTGCTCTCGGGCGGCGGCGGCGGCGGCGGCGCGACGGCCTTGAGGAGTGGCTGGCACACGGGGGGGATCTCGAGGGCCGTCGCGCCCGTGCTGAAGCTCATCTGGTCTCCTTCGTGGAGGAAGGGGAAGCGCCGGCCTTCCTTGGAGTAGGACGACGAAGAGCCGGCGAAATTGATCTGGTGAGTGGTGGTGTAGTATGGATTGCTGTCCTCGGATTTGATGATCCCAGACCAGCTTGGCTCCGGCCTTGGAGCGGAGAAGGACGCGAACCTTGACCCTGCATTTGAATACAAACCTGAACGGCCATCATGAAACGAGCATCATGAAACCTGAACGAGTATTCGAATGTAGCAGAAATGAAAAAGACTGAAAATGCAGCATTGTGCAATCACCCTGCTAATTCGAATATTCAGTCTACAATGTGCTCTTGTGGCTACTGAAGAACAGTACGTCTGGCATTTCATTTAAAACACAAACCCATGATTTAGATTACAGTGAAGACTGTGTTACTCGGCGGCATCCATATCAAATGAATCCGATGCTATAGAGGGTAAAAGAAAGGTATATAAAGCCATTAGCTGTCATCAGGGTTGCAGGATGTATCGAGTGTGGGCGCACAGAATTAGATATAGAGCAGCATGTTTCTGCCAACTTAATTTCATCCTTATAGGAAAACAGTCGTAGCTCCAATGCAAAATACAGGTCTAGCTTATTATCAGTTGGACAGGAGAAAACATGTCCCATGTAAGCACGAGCATTTTACCGAGGGTTTGCATTTGAACTAATATAGTACTTTATAACAGAAATTTCTGAATCTGAGGTTACTATATAATTTGTTCATTTCAGCAATCGACATGCTGACAAAAAGTATAATAGTAGTTAAATAGGAAAAATACCTTGTTGGGTTGTCATAAAGCTCCCAGAATTCATGCTGTCAACCTGTGGCTTCCTGCGGCGCCTGTTGTGCCCATCAAGGCGCTTTCTACAGCTACGCTTGGCCTCATCAAACTCCGCAAGCAAGTGGAATCTAAAAGAAACAAAAATTAATGGTAAGAAACACAAACATTTAAAAGTAGTCAACATATTGACCTATTTAATTGTAAATCAGCATCATCCTTAATGGCATATTGACCCTGTTAATGACACCCTAAACATATAGTATGATTGTTGTAGCAGGAAGAGAGAAAATCACAACACATTCGAAGGCCCTTGGGTATAGAACCTTGAATAACCTCGATATAAGAAAATAAAACTAACTCCAAAATGTTTTATCAATCCCATAATACAGGCAAGTGCTACAAGGACACATGATATCGGGCCATGATGGACAAACAAGCACTATAAGCCAAGAACTAAGTATGACATTCATGATCAGAGAGGATTTGCACAACCATTATGCTTAAAAGTATGCAAAAATTTCTAGGAGAAAACAACTTCAGTTGTCCACTTGACACCATCACCATTCTGATTCTGAACAATAAGGCACGTGGATAATCAAAAGCTACAAGGACCAAACAGAGTGGTCTGAATATTTATTTGCTCGACATTAAAACAGAACACAGATTCCATGAAGAAAAGAGTACACACACGCGCAGCTGGACCACTCGGATTTCAATGCGTCAGTTAACAAAATTCAGTGCATGGGGGGCTTCACTTTACAAAAGCTTTCTACTGGGCCTGCAAAGCGCTGCAAATTAGTGCAACTCCTGTTGGACATTTGGACCACGGTATAGGTTCCAACAGGTGTATGGCAGTGTGGCACCAGCCTGTAGGAACACTGATGGAGTACAGTATGGTGATCCAAATTTTTGCTCCACTGGGCGCACTATTGCCTGATTGTGTGTCTGATAGGTACGCAATCATTGGAATCGCGCCCCCACTGATTATAAAATAAATTAGGAGAAGACGACCAAATGATTGATGGGTAATTTTTTTGTATTCCTTAAACTTTGAAGGCACATGATGCAGAGTTAGTTGCTCACCACGGCTCTAAAATGTAATATACATCCGTATCTAAATAAATTTAAGACAAGAATTTTGGGACGGAGGGAGTAAAAGGCAAACACAAATGATTTAGCATTGAACCTAAAAGGATTTCAGATCAGTACTATTGCGAAATGAACCTGGAAAATTGTACAGTACAAAAACATGTGAAATTGGAGGCATTTTCCCCCCATTTTCACATCTTTTTGTACATACCATATCTGACAGACATACCTCATTTTTTATGTCAAATCTAGAAAAATGAAAAAAATTCGAATACATGAACAGTTCAGCTAGAAAGGAATGCGCATAGCAAGAACAGCTATATTCTATCTGTTCAACAATGGAAGAACAAGGTTCTTACTGGAGTATTTCAAAAAGCCACAGGTTAAATTTTGAAGGTGTAGCTTTTGTTGTATACTAACATTAAGTTTTTTTTCGAAAAGGGGGGACTCCCCGGCCTCTGCATCATACTAACATTAAGTGCAAGTTACTCCAATAATTCAGCTAACCGATGAATAGTACTAGAACATCCAAGACAATCCAAGACATTCAAAGACAACCGGCTCCACCAAAATGCAAAAATGTGGAACCTATTTTGCAACGGTGTTTCAAGAATTGGTCTAGTGGTCCCAGTATCTCATGTGGAAAAAACAAGGCTAATAACAAGAGGCAGTCATGGCAGATGAGGTAGGCCGGTTTCTGGCCAAGAATTCAATAAAACAGGTCATGTGTTCAGCAACATCTTTAAAGAGTGAACAGCCCACACACAACAAATACTGCTGCACACAATAACCACGAGTAAACCGAAAGAATTCCTATGGATCTGGTGATTACTACTGATTCAGCAATAGGGGGCAATCATGTCAGGCATGGGGCTCACCGCTCAGTCCATAAACCACCTCAAGGGCAAAATGGGTTGATCCTATAAAGTGCCTATGGTTAACCGTAGCCGGGTTACACAGATTAACTTCTCAGACTCCCCAGTTGGTTCAAAATATGTGATAGTTTCTGGGGACTCTACAGCAGAGCATTGCACCACTTTTATTTAGCCAGAATAAAAGTAGTACTACCTCCGTCCATAATAAGTGTCGTAGTTTTAAACCAACCCCGGTCCAAAACGGCGACACTTATTTTGGATCGGAGGGAGTAATATCTTTGTTAATGTCATGGGAAATGTTTGCACAAATTACGCTCCACTCTTCAACTTCAAACCAGAACAGTGGAAAAGAAGATGGGGAAGCAATGGATCTGGTGTGTTACTAATTCAGCAAGGGGAGGCAATCATGTCAGAGATGGGTCCTACTGTTCAGTCAATAAACCACCTCGAAGGCAAAATGGGTTGATCCTCAAGTACCTATGGTTAACCGTGGTTTACACACAAAAAAAATTGTGGTTTACACAGATTCACTTCTTACCAACTCAAATTATTTGTCTTAAATTTGTCTAGATGCATCCATATCTACACAAATTTAAGACAAATAATTCGGGACGGAGGGAGTAGTTGGTTTAAAATCTGTGCTGATTCTTTTGTCAGAGTAAAAGTGGTACTAATATATTTGTCGATGTCACAAATTATACTCTAATATTAAACTCCAAAATAAAAGAAGTAATATATTTGTCAATTGTCACAAATTATACTCCACTCTTAAACTTCAAACCAGAACAATTTTTTTTCTTTCAAAAAAGGGGAGAATCCAATGGCAGGTTTGAAAATGTGGCAGCTAGCTAATAATAAAATGGACTGCTCCATCTGATCTTTGGCACATGGAGTGCATCAGCCACTTTTCACTGGTAATAATTCACACCCGTGGGCTAGAAAGTTACCAGTGCAGAAGTGGGAAAATGGGAGGGCTATGATTCAGGTATACAACAGGTTGCCAAAGTAAAAAAAAAAACTTGGGGGTACTTGACCCATATGAAAAGGATGAAAAGGCTGAAAAGTTAGTGCCGGATAAAGGAAAAGTTACTGGTGCATCCTTGAAACCGAACAGTGAGACATGCTCAGCTCACTCTCACCACCCCCTACTGATTTTACCAGCGGTGCTCCTTGCTTGGAATGGGAGCAACTGGTGGTTAATTTGGGCCAAAGAGAAAGGCAAAGCCAGGGCCTGGGAAAGAACTGGCTTGGATTGGCCTTTCCACTTTGAACAAAGGGATGGGAATGATGATCAGCAGTAAAAAAAAGGGGGAAATGGTGTGCAGTCAAGAAATTTTACCATTGCGGCAGCATCACAATCGAGCCGATGCGACCGTGCGAATGGGCTGAATTGAGTGTTGGTAATAGGAATCGCGGGAATTTTCGCGAATTTTGGCGGGTTGGATGGGTGTTTGTTGGTTGGTTGGTTACCTGCTGCACTGCTGGCAGAAGCGCATCTCGCGGCCGGCGACGACGACGAGGGGCGTCTTGGAGTGCGCCTCGCACACCTTGTGCCGCCGGTGGTAGTCGCGGCACTTGCTCAGGTCCGCCTTGCAGCCGTCCACGGCGCACGACGGGCAGTGCCCCGCCCCCCCGCCGCCGCCGGCCCCCGGGCGCGGCCGCTTCAGCGGGCTCGCCGACGGCACCACCGCCGCGGCGTTCGACGCCGACGCCGACAAGGACGCCGCCGGGCCATTCGCCGCTGCCGTCGCCACGGGCGGCTGCTGCTTCATCGCGCCGTCCGCCGCGGGGCCGAACTCCCCCAGCCCGCCCAGCTTGAGGTCGACCGAGCACTCGGGGCGGCCCGGCGGCCCGCGCGCGGCCGCGGCCGTGATGCCCGCCGCGGCGGGAGCGGCCATGGCCGGCACCCCGTCGTGCTCCAGCTCGGCCAGGTCCCAAGAGCCCGGCATCTTGAGATCCCAATCCATGCCGCTCGCTCGCTCGCTCACTCACCAGCCAGAGCAAGCAAGCAAGCAGCCCCGCCGTCGCCCCTGACGCTTCTTGGCCACCACAGACCTGTCCCTCTCTCTCTCTCTCTCTATCTCAGGGTCAGGTAGCTGCTCGCCGGTTTGTCCGCTCCCTCCGGCCGGCCCCCTCACTCACTCCGCGACGAGGGGAGCTAGCAACCAAGCAAGAATCATTGCGCGGTGACCACCATCGCACCGGAGGCGAACAAACGGAAGCGCGAACGTGCAGAGGGGCATGCAGGCAGCTGCGGCCTATCCCCGATAGGGATGGGGGGAGTGGAGGCAGCAGAGCAGAGCAGAGCGCACACGCGCACAGGCGCGCGAGCGAGTAGCGAGACAAGGAAGATAGCGCCAAGGGAGTGGGAGGCAGTCAGTACATGCTCGCAGAGGCAAGTGCGGCAGGTGTGCGGGATGGAGCAGGGACAGCCATGGATGGAAGAGCTGCTACTAGCGAGTGGTGGTGGGGGTGGTGGAGAGTGGAGACTAGTCTCTACTTCTACTAGTAGGCGAGGGGCGGAGGAGGGTGGACGGGTGGTGCATAGCGGGAGTAACAATATTTTTCGTTAGCAGTTTATTGCTTGCTGATGGCTACTAGCAGAAGCCATTTCTTGGTCTTGATCGATCCCCTGACAGGGATTCCAGAGGAGGAGGGGCAATGAATGGGTGAATGGGCCGGGTCGGCCCCATGCCTCTCAGCGCCATGTTCACCCTTTAACGCCAGCATGGAAGCCTTGTGCTGCAATTATTGGGGGCGGGCTGGGCTGGGTTTGGTTTGGGGTTTGGGGGCTTCGCTTTCCCTTTCTTGGCGCCTCAACAAAGGTGTGGGTGTGGGTTAGTGACCGCTAATGAGCCGTGGTTAGCATCTCATGGTCTAGCTACATTGTGGTTTTGCTCAAATCTAAAGCTAGCTCTCTTTGAAACGAAGTAGGAAATTTTCATAGGAAAAGAGTCTTGTAGTTTTCCTATGATGCCTTTTCCTAGTAGGAATGCAACGTGTGTCTTTGTCTTTCCTCTTCTTGCTCGTGAAGAAACGGTTGCTTCGGTGTTCTTGTGGAGCATACAACGGCTATGTTCTGCGCATTTCATGTTTAGATCAGTAATCCAGAAAACATGACATCCAATTCCCGCGGCCGGTGGTTTTTCTATCATACATTCTATTCTAAACGTATAATGGTTGTAATTTAAAAAGCGTTTCCATTGTTTTCGCCCCGTGTTCACGACGACAAAATGGCAATGTGACCCACATGACAGAGGGATATGTTTTTTTTTGCGGAGGCGGAGGGATAATTGTTGACCACTGATTCGTGGTTAACTACATCGCTTCATGACGGGTTAGCGCCGTATTATGACGTGTAAATCAAGCCGCATACTCTTGATGTTGAGAGACATATGTAGTTTCAACATCCTAGGCAGTAGGCATGACGAGGAGGCGACGGCAGTTTAGAAGGCAAGCATCGTTTCTCTCCTTGATTGACAATGGTGATCACGTGTTCAAACCTGGGTTGCCACGGAGCTCAGCTCAGGCGGTTAGCATGACGAGCTCGTGACATGCACGCCGTTTTTATCCTATGCAGCTTTCTCTTCTGCTCGCCTCCACTCCACTGTACAGTTAATTCACTGTGAAAATAACCCATGCCCTCAAAACTTCTTTCTTTCTGTGCATAAATCTCCCTTGTTGTAGGAGGCACAAAGCACTATGCAGTTGCACCGATTAATAAATATAAACTCTTGTTCGGAACAAAAACCTAAAGTAACCGTGTGTATATTAATATTAAATTCTGGGACGAGTGTACACCACACAGCACAACTCTGACTCGTATCAAAAAGATATTCTCTGAGCAAGTTTGCACTTGCACCCATTATTTTAACACTACTTTAATCTCCCCCAAGATACGCCCCCTCTATCCGGGCTTTTGGCCTGATCCGTTTGGTCTGAAAAAAACAGTAGCCGGGAGATGGTCCAATTATCCACGACAGGTACATCGTTGATCAATTTTATATATTACTCTACTGTATGCCGTTAGATTAGCATTTTGTCGCCACACTAACTACATCATGCGCGCCAACATGGGAGTTTGGTGGCTTCATACACTCCACGTCATGGAACATTATTTGTAAACTGTGACAAGAAAAACAATGCTATGTATTGCAGTATAGTGTTTGAATGTGCTTGATTGGAAGGGAGCCTAGCTTGTGGCTCCTCGGGGACATGATATGCATGGGCTCGTTTGCTTGTTTGTTTGCTCCTTTTAGGTGTTCTTGAGTTGTGATGGAGTGGAGTGGAGGGATAAGGATATCTAGAAAGGAAATGTAGTAACAATGGGATGTGAGATGATAGGTGAAAGATTGCACTACCATGATAGGTGAAAGATTGTGCTGTCATGATGGGCCACCTTGTAGCTGTAGGGAGCCTTTAATTTGCCAACACATATCAGGTGCGGATTGGTTGGTTGGAAAACTTTCTACTGCTACCATTGAGGGTGTACCCTGTGCACTCGGACTCTGTGGTGCAACTAATGTGCTGGTGTGCATGTTTGTGCTCTCTATGTGCTCAAACACAATTGTTTTTCGAAACGATGTGCTCAAACACATGTATGTGCCGTAACATTTAGAATAAAAAGATATTGAAGTTGTATCCACGACTTGTATAAATGAATTTGCGCTATCAAAATGTTGGGAACTTTAAGTTGCTTGGGTCTAATTTATTTTGTGAAGCTGGTTTATAGAACCCAAATTATCCAAGCTATGCCTTGCAAATATACATTAATATCTGTCGAGATTCAATCGTGTGAACAAAAGGAAATGTTTTCAGCATCAACAAACATCGCTTCAAAATTACCCGATGCCAGAGACCGCACATGGCTTTTACTCCCTTGTTTCATAGTCCCGTATTTTGCCCTCACTTATTTCTGTCATAAGTGTTGGTCCTTGCCAATGATTGCCAACCAAGCACGTCCACAAACACATTTGGTGTTTGGCCCCCGATATATGAAAAATCCAGGTGGGGAAATCTCCACATGTGAAAATTAAAAAACGAAAACACATTTGAAGGAACAACCATGTCGTATGAGTGAAACTGATGGCAGTTATCAAGAAGTCAGAAGTGATTAGCTCCATAGAGCTCTAGGACAATCCAACGAGAACCATTTCCTCAGATTATTGACACAGTTCAAATCTTCAAGGCTAACAAAAAAATCCCGACTCTATTTTTTGATAAGAGGGGCCTCTTGGGTCCCATTTTCAAAATGAAGTCATACGAAGTAAGGAGTGCAAACACCTTGGTATACAACCACATCATAGGGGTGCTAGAACTAGAACCAACCATATGGCATACAACCATCTATCAAGCCCGCAAGCACGAAAAAAGAAGGGACCGAATCATATCAACAACAAGTTCCTCGTGGTCTAGCTACCAAAAGAGGTAACTGCAAAAAGGTCATTTTTATGAATAGCTAGAAACACATTGGCTTTTCCTATCGGCCCAGTCGTGCTCACGCTTGAAATCTTTGTGTGTCACCTGAGCAAGCCTCATAGACACTAATCGTAGCATGCTTTGTATTCCTATTTTCTAGGACGATCAACGAGCAAGCAGACATCCCAGAGAGAAAATGACATTTGTCGGGTCAGCAAGACGAATCCCTTGAAAACAAGTCTTCGTTCTTGTTTCCCAAATTATACAATAAAGAAACCCTTTTTTGCAAAAATGAAAATATGTTGAGGGAGGGGGGCACAACTTTCCAGAAGAGCCTAAGTAAGGAGCGGAGGGAAATAAGTGATTAATGCTTTCATCATTGTCAAACCTCACATTTCTTACTATCCTCCAAACATTTTCTATTCGAATTATCTTTGCACAGGGCCCTCTTCTTGATGACAAACCAAGAAAAAAGGCTCAACTTCCAGAGATATCTTCATTTTCCATAAGACCGGGAAAACAACTTGTCATGCGACAAGACATTGGCACAAGGATTTAATAGAAAAGACCTAGAAGCAGTGAGAAGCCATTTTACTTTGTCTGGTTCTTCGGACTGAATAACCTGATCACTTTCGCCAACTCTATTACTTCCTCCGGTTGAATTTATAAGTTGGGCATGGATTTTAGGTCTTTATTTGACAAGCAAAATTTAATACATGCCAAAAAATAAATTTAGATTTGCAATTGAATGAATTTTCTAAATAATTACTTTTATAACATATTATACATATTTTCTAAATTGAATAGGAGACCTAAGAAATCTAAGCTCAACCTATGAAAACAACTGAAGGAAGTCGTAATGCTAGAGTAATAAGTGCATTTGGAGGATAAAACGCTACACTCGTGCCTAATAGGCTATGTTGCCTATGGACAGGGTAGGCAATGATCTGGATGCTAATTAATTGGTGGCGCGTCAATTTGAAATGAAGAATTGACGCGTGGGACTAGCCCAATCATCCGCTAATGCAATAAATGAAGATCTACATGATGTCTTTGCTGCGCAATATATGTAACTGTCTTTTTTTCAGGGAAATATATGTAACTGTCGAACAGTAGAAGTCCTTGTAAAAATTTATATGTTCAGTTACAATTAAATGGGTATGATTTCTTTTTTTTTCTCAAGAGGCAAGTGTAATTGAAATTTTTGTGACATGGTGCATGTTTGTGCTCTCTATATGCTCAAACGTTACTGTTCTTCAAAGAGATGTGCTCAAAACACATGCATGTGCCGTAACATTTAGAATAAAATATATGGTATCCGCTTGTAAACAGTAGGTCAACTATATTCCGCTCTTGTTTGTTTTGTTGTTATATCACAACTGCAAATAATGCTATTGAAGTATTATAACATCTTGCCTACATACGCATCGATGAAACTAAAGTTTCTTGCGATATTATTTTGGCGTGATGTGCAGCTACTAGTTGCTAGCACGCCATCACACCTGGGAGATATAATTGACCCCCCCCCCCACTTGTGATTACGTATGTGATACTCCCTTCTTTACCGTTCCCATCCCATTGATCAATCCGGCAATATACACCATATGAGGCTACAACGCTGCAATATGAAGAAAAAAACAACATTATTGAAGTATTATCCAGGACTTGTATAAATGACTTTGCGCTATTGAAATGTTGGAAACTTTAAGTTGCTTGGGTCTAATTTTTTTTTTGTGAAGTTGGTTTCTAGAACCCAAATTATCCGAGCTACACCTTGCAAATATACATTAACATTTGTGGATTCAGTCATGTGAACAAAAGGATTTTCAGCATCGACCAACGTCACTTCAAAATTACCCGATGTTAGAGACCGCACGTGGCTTTTACTCACTTGTTTCATAGTCCCGTATTTTTTCCTCACTTATTTTTTTCATAAGTGTTGGTCCTTGCCGATGATTGCCAATGGAGCATGTCCACAAACACATTTGAAGGACCAATCATGTGGTATGAGTAAAAATGATGGCAGTTATCTAGAAGTTAGAGGTGATCAGGTCTGTAGAGCTCTAGGACAATCCAATGAGAACCATTTTGGTTTCTAAATCCCATCCTCGGATTATCGACATAGTTCAAATCTTCAAGGCTAACAAAAAGAATTGTCGACTCTATTTTTCGATAAGAGGGGGAGGGGCCTCTTGACCCCCATTTTCAAAATGGAGTCATACGAAGTAAGCAGCAACAATGCACACTTAGGTATATGGCCAAATCATAGGGGTGATAGAACTAGAACCAGCCATATGGCACACAACCATCTATCAAGCCCGCAAGCACCAAAATAGAAGGAAACTGAATCACCTCGACAACAAGTTCCTTGCAGTCTACCAAAAGAGATAACTACACAAAAAGGTCATTTTTATGAATAGCTGGAAGCACATAGGCTTTTTACTATGGCCCCAGTAGTGCCCACGCCTGAGCTCTTTGTGTGTCACCTAAGCAAGCCTCCTAGATACCATAGCTTGCTTTGTATTTATCTTTTCTAGGATGATCAATGAGCCAGCAGAGAGCCCAGAGAGAAATGAAAATTGTTTGGTCACCAAGAGGAATCCCTTGGAAACAATACTTTTTTTTGTTTTCCAGACTACAAAAATGACCAACAGAACGAACATAAAATACAGCTCTATCTTTGCCAGTATAGTTAGGCAAAAAATTCTAGCAGAAATGAAAATATGCCCGGGGAGGGGGGGGGCTAGGTATGTAGCACTGGAAAATAAGCGATCAATGCTTTCATCATTGTCAAACCTTATATTTCTTACTATCCTCCAAATCTTTCCTACTCGAACTATCTTTGACCAGGGCCCTCTTCTTGATAACTAGTTAAGAAAAGGCTCAACTTTCAGAGATATCTTTGTTTTCCTTAAGAATGGGAATACAACTTGTCGTACAACAAGACATTGGTGCAAGGATTTAATAAAAAAGACCCAGAAGCAGTGAGAAGCCATTTTACTTTGTGTGGTTCTTCGGACAGAATAACCTGATCACTTTCGCCAACTCTATTTCTTCCTCTGGTTGGATTTATAAGTTGGGCACGCATTTTAGGTCCTTATTTTATAAGCAAAATTTATTACATGCCAAAATATGTATTTAGATTTGCAATTGAATGAATTTTCTAAATAATTGTTTTTATAACATATTATACATATTTTCTAAATTTAGGAAAGCTAAAAATCTATGCTCAACCTATGAAAACAACCGAAGGAAGTCGTAATACTAGAGTAATAAATGCATCTGGAGGATAAAACGCCACACTCGTGCCTACGAGGCTATGTTGCCATGGACGGGGTAGGCAATGATTTGGATGCTAACTAATCGGTGGCGCGTCAATTTGACATGACGAATTGACGCGTTGGAGTGGCCCAATCATCAGCTAAAACTTGCAAGAAATGGAGATCTACATGATGCCTTTGCTGTGCAATGTAACTGTCTTTTTTTGGGAAATATATATAACTGTCGACTAGTAGAAGTCCTTGTAAAATTTATATATTCAGTTAGAATTAATGGGTCTGATTTCTTCTTTTTGTTTCTCGGGAGGCAAGTGCAATTTAAATTTTGTGATATGGTGCATGTTTGTGCTCTCTATGTGCTCAAACGTTAATGTTCTTCAAAAAGATGTGCTCAAAACACATGCATGTGCCGTAACATTTAGAATAAAATATATGGTATCCGCTTGTAAACAGTAGTCAACTATATTCCGCTCTTGCTTGTTTTGTTGCTATATCACAACTGCAAATAATGCTATTGAAGTATTCTAACATCTTGCCTACATACGCATCGATGAAACTAAAGTTCTTGCGATAATTATTTTGGCGTGATGTGCAGCTACTACTTGCTAGCACACCATCACACATGGGAGATATAATCCCCCCCTTCCCTTGTGATTGCGTATGTGATGTTTCCTTCTTTACTGTTCCCATCCCATTGATCAATCCGGCAATATACACCATACAAGGCTACAACGCTGCAATATTGGGAAAAACAAAATTATTGAAGTAGTATCCAGGACTTGTATAAATAACATTGCGCTATCGAAATGTTGGAAACTTTAAGTTGCTTGGGTCTAATTTTTTTGTGAAGTTGGTTTCTAGAACCCAAATTATCCGAGCTAACATTGCAAATATACATTAATATTTGTGGATTCAATCATGTGAACAAAAGGATTTTCAGCATCGACCAACTTCACTTGAAAATTATCCGATGTCAGAGACCGCACACGGCTTTTACTCACTTGTTTCATAGTCCCGTATTTTTCCCTCATTTATTTTTGTCATAAGTATTGGTCAGTGCCGATGATTGCCAATGGAGCATGTCCACAAACACATTTGAAGGAACAACCATGTGGTATGAGTAAAAAAGATGGCAGATATCAAGAAGTCAGAGGTGATCAGGTCAGTAGAGCTCTAGGACAATCCAATGAGAACCATTTTGGTTCCAAATCCCATCCCCGGATTATCGACATAGTTCAAATCTTCAAGGCTAACAAAACAATTGTCGACTCTATTTTTTGATAAGATGGGGAGGGGCCTCTTGGCCCCCATTTTCAAAATGGATTCATACGAAGTAAGGAGCAACAATGCACACCTAGGTATACGACCAAATCATAGGGGTGATAGAACTAGAACCAGCCATATGGCACACAACCATCTATCAAGCCCGCAAGCACCAAAATAGAAGGAAACTGAATCGCCTCGACAACAAGTTCCTTGCAGTCTACCAAAAGAGATAACTACACAAAAAGGCCATTTTATGAATAGCTGGAAGCACATAGTCTTTTTACTATGGCCCTAGTAGTGCCCACGCCTGAAGTCTTCGTGTGTCACATAAGCAAGCCTCCTAGATACCATAGCTTGCTTTGTTTTTAATCTTTTCTAGGATGATAAATGAGCCGGCAGAGAGCCCAGAGAGAAATGGAAATTGTTGGGTCGCCAAGAGGAATCCCTTGAAAACAATACTTTTTTCTTGTTTTCCAGACTACAAAAAAGACCAACAGAATGAACATAAAGTATAGCTCTATCTTTGCCAGTATAGCTAGGCGAAAAATTCTAGCAGAAAGGAAAATACGCCCGGGGAGGGGGGGGGGGGTGGAGGGCTAGGTATGTAGCGCTGGAAAATAAGCGATCAATGCTTTCATCATTGTCAAACCTTATATTTCTTATCGTCCAAATCTTTTCTACTCAAACTATCTTTGACCAGGGCCCTCTTCTTGATAACTAGTTAAGAAAAAAGTCTCGACTTTCAGAGATATTTTTGTTTTCCTTAAGAATGTGAATATAACTTTTCGTACAACAAGTCATTGGTACAAGGATTTAATAGAAAAGACCTAGAAGCAGTGAGAAGCCATTTTACTTTGTCTGGTTCTTCGGACAGAATAACCTGATCACTTTCGCCGACTCTATTTCTTCCTCTGGTTGGATTTATAAGTTGGGCATGGATTTTAGGTCTTTATTTTATAAGCAAAATTTATTACATGCCAAAATATATATTTAGATTTGCAATCGAATGAATTTTCTAAATAATTGTTTCTATAACATATTATACATATCTTCTAAATTTAGGAAAGCTAAAAATCTATGCTCAACCTATGAAAACAACAGAAGGAAATCGTAATACTAGAGTAATAAATGCATTTGGAGGATAAACGCTACACTCGTGCCTATGAGGCTATGTTGCCTATGAACTGGGTAGGCAATGATCTGGATGGTAACTAATCGGTGGCGCGTCAATTTGACATGACGAATTGACGCGTTGGAGTGGCCCAATCATCCGCTAAAACTTGCAAGAAATGGAGATCTACATGATGCCTTTGCTGCGCAATATATGTAACTGTCTTTTTTTCGGGGAAATATTTGTAACTGTCAAACGTAGAAGTCCTTGTAAAAAATTATATATTCAGTTACAGTTAATGGGTATGATTTCTTCTTTTTGTTTCTCGAGAGGCAAGTGCAATTTAAAAAAAATTGTGACATGGTGCATGTTTGTGTTCTCTGTGTGCTCAAAGGGAACTGTTTTTCAAAAAGATGTGCTTAAACACATGCATGTGCCGTAACATTTAGGATAAAATATATGGTATCCGTTGTAAACAGTAGTCAACTATATTTCACTCTTTTCTTTTGTTGTTATATCACAACTGCAAATAATTCTATTGAAGTACTATAACATATTGTGTACATACGCATCGATGAAACTAAAGTTTCTTGCGATATTATTTTGGCGTGATGTGCAACTACTACTTGCTAGCACACTATCACACATGGGATATATAATTGGCCCCCATTGTGATTTCTTATGTGATGTTCCCTTCTTTACCGTCCCCATCTCATTGATCAATCTAATAATACATACCATACGAGGCTACAACGTTGCAATATCAAGAAAATAAAAGGCATTCTTGAAGCAGTATCCAGGACTTGTATATACGACTTTGCGCTATCGAAATGTTGGGAACTTCAAGTTGCTTGGGTCTAATTTATTTTGTGAAGTTGGTTCGTAGAACCCAAATTATCCGAGATACACCTTGCAAATATACATTAATATTTGTTCATTCAATCATGTGAACAAAAGGAAACATTTTCAGCATCGTCCAACATTGCTTCAAAAATTACCCGATGTCAGAGACCGCACATGGCTTTTACTCACTTGTTTCATAGTCCCGTATTTTGCCCTCACTTATTTATGTCATAAGTGTTGGTCCTTGCCGATGATTGCCAATGGAGGATGTCCACAAACACATTTGAAGGAACAACCATGTGGCATGAGTGAAACTGATGGCGGTTATCAAGAAGTCAGAGGTGATCAGGTTTGTAGAGCTCTAGGATAATCCAATGAGAACCATTTTGGTTTCCAAATCTCATCCACGGATTATCAACATAGTTCAAATCTTCAAGGCTAATGAAAAAGTTGCCGACTCTATTTTTCGATAAGAGGGGCTTCTTGGCCCCCATTTTCAAAATGGAGTCATACGAAGTAAGGAGCGACAATGCAAACACCTAGGTATACAACCACATCAGGTGCTAGAACTAGGACGAGCCATATGGCACACAACCATATATCAAGCCCACAAGCCCCAAAATAGAAGGAAACTGAATCGCCTCGGCAACAAGTGCCTTGTAGTCTACCAAAAGAGATAACTACACAAACGGTCACTTTTATGAATAGCTGGAAGCACATGGGCTTTTTACTATCGGCCCCAGTAGTGCCCACGCTTGAAGTCTTCGTAGATACCAGTCGTAGTATGCTTTGTATTCCTGTTTTCTAGTACGATCAATGAGCCAGCAGAGAGCCCAGAGAGAAAATGAAAATTGTTGGGTCACCAAGAGGAATCCCTTGAAAACAATACTTCCTTTTTTTCTCCATACTACAAAAAAAACCAACAATACAAACATAAATTACAGCTCTGTCTTTGCCAGTATAGCCAGGCAGCAAATTCTAGCAGAAATGAAAATATGCCCGGGGGGGGGGGGGGGGGGGGATAAGTGATCAATGCTTTCATCATTGTCAAACCTCACATTTCTTACTATCCTCCGAACATTTTTCTACTTGAATTATCTTTTCCCACGGCTCTTCCTGATGTCTAACCAAGAAAAAAGGCTCAACTTTCAGAGATATCTTCATTTTCCATAAGAACGGGAAAACAACTTGTCGTGCAACAAGACATTGGTACAAGGATTTAACAGAAAAGACCCGGAAACAGTGAGAACCCATTTTACTTTGTGTAGTTCTTCAGGCAGAATAACCTGATCACATTCACCAACTCTATTACTTCCTCCGGCTGGAGTTAAAAGTTGGGCACGGATTTTAGGTCTTTAATTCGATAAGCAAAATTTATTACGTGCCAAAAATATATATTTAGATTTGCAATTGAATGATTATCTAAATAATTATTTTTTATAACATAGTATACATATTTTATAAATATGAATAGGAGACCTAAAAATCTATGATCAACCCACGAAAACAACCGAAGGAAGTCGTAATGCTAGAGTAATAAGTGCATTTGGAGGATAACACGCTGCACTCATGCCTATGAGGCTATGTTGCCTATGGATGGGGTAGACAATGATCTGGATGCTAACTAATCGGTGGCGCGTCAATTTGACATGACGTCGTGGGAGTGGCCCAATCATCCGCTAAAACTTGCAAGAAATGGAGATCTACATGGCGCCTTTGCTGCGCAATATAATGTAACTGCCTTTATTTTCAGGGAAATATACTATGTAAGTGTCGAACAGTAGAAGTCCTTGCGAACTCGATCGCCGAACCGCTAAAGGTTACTTTCCCCTTTCTACTGGAGGAAAATAAAAAGCCTTTCTTGATTGGTAGGCGGTCAAGTTTACTAGCTAGATCCATCCATCCATCCATCTGGGATCATCACACAATCACACGCTCCAAGTACACGTAGTAGTAGTAGTAGTATCGAAGATACTACACCTGCAAAGAATCATTGGATCCGATGATGAGCAATCCAATTCTCACGCAGTTTGGAGGGGTGCGAGAGAATCATTGCGCTTTGAAGTTTTCCTTCCCTCCCGCGTGACCTAACAGACAACTGGAGTATGGAGCGATCGAATTGCGTTTTACAGGATCGTGACTGAACGGTGCCCACGTGCCTCCAGCGACACGAGGACCATGTGACGCGAGTGAGACGAGGGGCGGTTGGTCTTTGGACGGCGGCTGCTTCGCGCGCTGTGCGTTGCGCACGAAACGAGACACAAGGCGTACTTGGATTTCAAATTTTCGTAATCAAAGGGCGTGCCAATTTCTTTACAGCTTCGTCTTCTTGGACAAGGGGGCATTGTACTGTACTTCGGTTTAGTTGTGCTCTTTTTCGCAAAAAGACAAAGAAGGTTTAGCGGTGCTCTTTCAGTCTTTCAGCACCGCGTCTCAGATTCGGAATGAAAACCCTGCGTTTGTTCTTCGATGATGCACCGATAATGGCGTTGTATTACACGTCATGTTTTTGTTAAGGGCATTGTTTTGGAGTTTGTTCGAAAATTTCGTCGAAGTGAAAATTTAGGATCTAGCATGTAGTGGTTGGGTCCTCCGACGACGGTGACAGCACTGGCGAAGGCAGCGATGCTTAAAATATAATGTTGAGGGGCCGGTTGCAATGAACAACAAAAAAGTTAGCACTGTTCATGTGCATTGTAGCAGAAAAATCATGATGTTGGAAAGGACCCCTGCTGGCCACCCCGCCACCACCACCGGGCGACGCTTGCACGTTGTTACTTTTTTAGAGGCATTGTTTTTGAAGAGTCTTTCTCATAGTCTGATCAATGAATTTGGTAGATCGGCTGCCAACATTTTAGTTGCGGAAAGAAGATGAGTTGCTCCTAGTATGTTGTAAGTCGTTGGCCGCTTCGGCTTTCTTTATTTTTCTTTCTTTATGTTTTCTAAAGGAGGTTGAAACCCTAGCAACTATGTTATATGGTGATGCACACATCTATCTTCTATATTTAAATAGCTAGCCCCCACTGCCCTATTTCTCTTAACATGCAAGTATGCCACCTCATCATTCAATATGCATGGAGAAAGACCCACCACAACATGCAACCATGCATAATAAAAGGCTAACCAAACACCACAAATAATTTTTAAGTTTAGTTCTCATATTATTACTCTACATATTCATGTTCCATACAACCAATTCTCACTAAATATATTGCAAAACATTTCCGCAACAACGTGTGAGGTATCATCTATTCTTATTAATTACTATTAAGCAGGGTACTGAAAGTTAAGAACATGTGAGGACAAGAAGCAGACGACGACAATGAGCTCTGCCACATTACACTCCACCTCCGCCCCTTCCCTACTGCCACCAATGTGACAACAAGGGAGAGTAGGACGAGGGAGCCACAGCTCCCTTCCCGCACTGCCCAACATACCACCAACCAATGCGGCAAGTAGAAGAAGGTTGGCGCATCGGCCGCCGCCACTGCCACCGCCACATCTCTTGATGCGGAGGAGAAGGGATCACTACTACCACAAGCTCTGCTTCCTCCCCATTCATATAGGCACCAAAGGGGCGAGGTGAAAGTAGAGTTCTGCGCATCAGCATCCACTGTTAGCACTCTCAATGGGAAGGGGAAGGACAATTAACCCTTCCGTGAATTTAGGATCATTTTTCTGGTCGTCTACTCCTTTCTTGTTGTGTGCATCTTGACATATTGTGTTATTGTAGACGCTGGGTGTAAGCAATATCATCTTGGTATTAATATATTTCCCTTTGTAAAACAAACATGTGTACTTAATTCTATAGGATAAGCGTGGACCATGCAATTCTGACTCTATACTAGAGAAAATAACTCTGTCTCCATAACAAAAAAAATCTCTCAAAGGTACTTTCACGCTTGCTTGGATGGGGAGTATCCGGTCCCAAACTCATAGCTACTGGATGAATAGTAAACTCAAAAAGGGTAAAAGTAAATAAAAAATCTGATTTTTATGGCAAATATTAAGGAATGTTTTGGGTGTTTGCAAAGTTTAATCATGAAATTACATTCATGGAAGTAGTGGGAAAAAAATTGATGCTCTGAAAATGGTACTTTCAAACGTATTTTGGAGCTCTGATTTTACTTTTTTTCCCTCGACTTTCACGAATGGGATTCCATGAAACTTTGCAAGCACTCCAAACATTCTTTAATGTTTGCCACAAAGGAAATTCTAAATTTGTTGAATATATTTTTCTCTTTTTTCGATTCGTCACTGCTACACGTTATTCTAACACTACTTTAATCTCGATGCCCCAATCCCCAAAGATACGTCTCAACTGCACACATAGCGCTCTCTCTCTCTCTCTCTCTCTCTCTCTCTCTCTCTCTCTCCAGGCTTTGGTTTGATCCGTTGCATCTGAGAAAACAGTAGATGAGAGGCGGTCCAATTATCCACCCCAAGTACATTGTTTATCAGTACTAGACTAGATGCCGTTAGATTAGCACTTTGTCGCCACATGAGGCACCACCACTTTGAGCGCACCAACTTATTGGAGTTTGGTGGTTTCATATACTAGTAGCAAGGAGAACAATAGTATTGTATAGTGTTTGAGACTTTGAGAGTGTGCTTGATTGGAAGGGAGCCTGACCTTGGCACTCAAGGATATGATGTGCATGGGCTCGTTTGCTTGTTTCTTTGCTCCTTTTAGGGTTCTTAACTTGTTGGGGAGTGTAGGGACAAGGAGATCTAGAAAGGGAGGGAAATGCGTCAGATGATAGGTGAAAGATTGCACTACCATGATAGGTGAAAGATTGGACTACCATGATAGGCCACCCTTGTAGCTATAGGCGGCCTTGAATTTACCAAAACATATTCAGTGTGGAATGATTTGGAAAAAGTCATATCCCTACCATCAACATAATTTTAAAAATCAGACCGGCGAATGAACCATACAGGCATGTTGCTGGTTCGCTGGCCGTTTCAATTGTCAAGTTAGAAATAACTTTTACATACTTTTCTTGGAAAAAGACAACAATTGATAATTACAAGGAAAAATAATAGTCAGTACCATGGAAAGACAACAAGACATAAAATTAGCAAAAGTAAAATTACATCGAAAACCATATATTGACCATCTTCTTCCTCCGGTTGTATGCCGCACGTCGGAGTTTGAGAATTGCTCTGAATCGGTAGTAAGTAAAAGGAATACCTACAAACTACATCACCATAGCAGGTTCTAAAGACCGTAACAGCCACTCAAAAGAAGGTAGAAAACATTTTTTTTCTTATATTGGACAACAAGCGAGTCATGAAGAGTCGCCTAGTGGGCTACATTTGCGCTTCGCCCTACTGTCGTAGCCTTGTTGGTGACATGTGTTTAACTTCTGCAATAAAACCGCCCGGTTCAGCGGGTTTTCACCAGACCGATGGTTGGGATGGTACATGGACCTTAAGAAACCGCTAGGGTCTTCGACTCCGCCTTTTTCGGTACGATCGGCAGTCCAGTTTTTAAACGAGGACATCGAGTGCATGATATGTGCAACCCGGACTTGTGGTGCAACCGGTGTACTCGTGCGTATGAACCACAATTTTTTAAGTGGTTTTCTTTTGTTTATTTGTGCACAACATTGGTTCACCATGTCGCGAAAATTCAAACCCTAATCAAGAACAAAGATCGGTAAATGAAAATAATTTTCATGGACAGTGGTTCTAATTCATAATTCAATTTGAATTAATACTATTCAAAACATCTTGTTTTGGTTTCTCCACATGAGGGTCGAATTTCATTTTTGTGACATTGTATGTATGTGCTCTCTATGTGCTCAAACAAGCGTAGTATTTGCCATAATATTAAGAATCAAAATAAGTTATACACAACAAGAAAATAAAGAAAGACGAGTTTTTACTGTAAACAGGGCCCCATCCCTCAAAAAGTAAAAAGAAAAAAACAGAGCCCCCTCCAAATTCTGCTAGCAACATTTTCCTATTTTTTTTGTTTGTTCGATATCTCAGATGCATATATTCGGTACCAAATGTAACAACATAGTTCGCCAAAAAAAAATATCACATCACGTACGTATGTGTTGATAAAATAAAAGTTTCTTGAGATACCATTTTGCCGCAGCGTGCGTTAATTGCCAACACATCAGCAGCACATGGGTGATATGACCGGCCTCCCTTGTGATGTTTCCTTCTTCGCCGTCCCCATCCCTTTAATCAATCTAGCAGTATACCCTGCTGCAACACTTCAAATATCAAGAAAAAGGAAAACGAAGATCATTGTTCAAGCAGTATCCATAACTCAACCAACAACTTGTTTAACGAACCACCGGCTCAAATGATGGGACTCAGAAGTCGTTTTGGTCTAATCAAGCAGTACCCATAACGGTGGGAGCGACGGCCCAATCATCAGCTAATACTTGCAAGAAATGGAGATCTACATGTACCATGTACCACCCCAAACTTTGAAAAAACATGTACCACCATCAGGGAGCGTTATCATTTTGCCGCGCCATACACGCAAGTATGTATAACTCTCAAACAGTAGAAGTCCTTGCAAAGTGGTACGTAAAAGTGGCCCTAAAAAGTAACTTTCCCCTTTCTACTTGGGAAAATAAAAGCATGACGTCCTCTCTTGCTTGGTAGGTCGTCAAGTTAGCTTAGCTAGATCCATCCATCAGGAGGCTCCAAGTACATGTAGTAGGAGTATCAAATGTGTACCTGCAAGAGTCATGGGAAGGGCTCCCATCGTGAAAAAGGGTCACTGATTCTCAAGATCAACGATTTTCATGCAGTTTGCAGGGCTGTGACAGAATGATTCTCTTCTCTAGGAGCAGAAAAGGCCCTCCGCTGTGTGTTTTTAGGGTAACCCTCCACTGTAATGTCAGTAGACAGGGCTGGTGTGTGTGTGTGTGTTCTGAGATTTCCCGCGTTACCTAACAACAACCGGAGGTGGCAGCGGTGGAATTGCGCAACAGGATCGTGACTGAACCGGGGACGCCACGTGCGTCCCGTAACACGGCGAGCTAGCTAGTACAGCTAGCATGTGACGTGAGGAGACGCAGCGAGGACGCCCATCAATGGGTTTTTGGACTGTGCATTGCGCAGGAGACACACGGCTTACCGTCTTTGAATGTGCTCCTCCATTCATTGGACGCTGGTGGCGCTGAGATGGACGGACACGATCACAGGACCACAGGACCGGCCCTAAGGCCTACTCCAGCGCACGATCCCAAACGAACGTCCGTTTTGTCCGGATTTTGTCCATTTAGATAGGGCAATGAGATCGTGTCCGGGTCATTTCTCGGTAGAAGTGCACGAACATCTACTAAATTGCGCTCTATCAATATATCGATGTACTCTTCTTCTTAATATCAAAACTTGCATCCACTCTACACAATAAAAATGTAAGTTAGCACAACTAGTCAAATCTGAAAGCACTACCGAAGCTTTATGAACACATACCCATCGGTTGAGCACTTGATGAACACCCATCCGGGATGTTCCAGCGTTGTAGACACACGGCGCAAAACCGTCTTTGGACAGTCATCGCACTTGATGAGTGGCAACGGTGCGCCAACGAGCTTTTGGGCCAGCACCAAGCCCGGCCGACCGCCATTCATGTATCTGCCGGCGGACCATCGACGGTGTAGATCCAAGCAGCTAGAGGAGGAGTCAGTACTTGCATGCGGCCTTGCGGCCTTGTCGGGGCCTTCTGGCCCGGCGCCCGGCCAGTCCATGGCGTGGCGCGGCCTCCCACAGCCGAGGAGCTCAAGCCCGACTGGATCCGCTCCAAATCCGGCCGCCGGTTAAGCAATCAGGTGGCCATGGATAGCTCAGGGGCGTCGAGGGGAAGGGGGCTGGGCGAGCGCGCGTCCGAGCTGCACAGCTGCAATGGCAGCGGCGGCGAGGGGCAAGGGTGAAGGAGTAGAGGGGTGCGGCTGGAGGAGGGAGGGGGCGGATAGAAAAAGGGGTCCATGTACCACCGACGGGCGGATCATGGGAGGACACGCGCACACGGCCCGCCCGTCCGCACGCTGTCCGTTTCATCCCAAAAGCGGGTCAAACTTGGACCAGAGATGAGTCAAAAGCGGACATAAAATGGACAAAAGTCCGTTTGCCCCCGCGCGCTGGGCCGTCTGATATATCTGTTTTACTTTAAATGAACGCATCCGGACGGAATGGGGTCGTGCGCTGGAGGTGGGCTAACTAGCGCTACAAGCCCTAGCAGTAGAGAGGGATGGATCGGATTACTGCAGTCTGGCTGCGATGGTTTCCTCGCTTCCTCCACCTTCTTTAGAAAAATAGAGACGGAGGCAGAGCGATACAATGTGTTCACTGTAGCGAGGCGTGGCTCACCCGTGACAGCGAGGCCGAGCGGCTCCTGACCCACACGCACTCGGATCGGATCTACGTAGCCCATGTTCGCACGTCACGGGGCGGCGGCGGCGGGCGAGCCGGCGGCGGCGTTTAGTTCAGATCGAGGGACAGAGACTCTCATCGCCCCCTCCCACATTCTGGCCGACCTGCCTCCACGGAGACCGGACTGGAGTGTCGCTGAGGAACAAAATCCCCGTTTCCTTTCAGCTTGCGTCGTCAGCGGCGCAACGACGGAAGTTTGCTTGTTACCAAGAAAAACAATGCTATGCTGGATAGAGTTTGAGTGCTTGATTGGAAGGGGCCCTGGCCAGCGGCTGTCAGGGACATGATGTGCTCGTTTGCTTGTTTCTTTGCTCATCCTCATTTTAGGTGTCTTGAGCAGTCGCGGAGTGTAGGGATAAGAGCAAACTCTAGTAGAGTCGGCAAATCGGGAGTCGCCAAAAGCAATATGGAGCGCGTTCCATAATTTTTGAAGGCTGCCGGCCTGTGTCAAACACAGAATTAGTGAAGTGTAGCCTCCATTTTTTTCATTTGTTTGAAATTTGTAGTTTCATTTTAAGTCACTTATGGTGACTAAACGTAAATCAGAGACGGAAAATAAATTCAAAATAGTACTTATAATGGGGGCCAAATTTGTCGCAGTTACACATAATTTACAACTTAAAAGATCATTAAGCGACATGTGCAACTATTTAGAATGTCGTTAAGTGACATTTGCAACTTAGATAGGCAATCTCGTTAAGCGACATTGCTAGCTAGATAGTATTGGGCCGGAGCGCGGCGTCCAGGCCATCTAGTCCTCGTCGGAGTTGAGCAATTCACCAACGGTCCAGGCGGCCGAGCTCGTGTCGTCGCTCGGCCTACTCAGGGGGGCGAGCAACGAGCAACAAGCTCGATTTGTTGCCTCTTCTCCAGCTCATTAGGGAAGGGGGCACGGAGCGCTGATGGCGCCGCTCCTCTTTCAAGGTGGCGTTCCTCCACTTAGAGGGTGGAGGGCTCGATGTTGACCCCAATTTGGTCCTTGGGCTCAGGCTCGATAGGGGAGTGGGAGGAGACCGAGGGAGTTGACGATCGTCTAAGGAGAAGTTCCACCACTAGTGCGACGCGGATGGGGTGGGGGCATTGGCGGGAACAATGGCGCGAGATCCAAACCCACCACCTCCAGCGTCACCTGTTAGAAATATGCCCCAGAGGCAATAATAAATGTATTATTATAGTTTTCATGTTCATAATTAAGTTTATATTTTTGTGCTATGATTGTATTGGTTATTTAATATGAGATTCAAAAGAAATCTCAGATACATGTGTCAAAATGTAAACACCAATATGATCCCTAGTCATGCCTCTAAGACTAACTCATGTATTGGGGATGATTTTGTTTTCATGATCATGAGCATTATTAAAGTAACAAGGATGCTATCAATAACGAGAACACATTGTTACTTGAATTATTGTTGATGCAATCCAATGCCCCTTGAGTGTTTTAGAGATTGTTGGACAAAACAGTTGAGGGACTAATATGTTTGCTAGTGCACACAGAGTAAAATGGTATCTGGAGTTTTGAGTTTGCTATGAACTCCTGTGATGTTTATCTGCGTAGTACAGAAGAATGCTATCTTTCGAGGAGTATGCTATCGAAAAGATTGTGTGTCAGAGTCTGACCCCAAAAAATTGTTGTGCTGACGCAATTGCTAAGGTGCGTTGTTCGAGAAACAACTGGCCTCGGTAAAGAAGAATGAAGAAGAAGTTCTTTTATGTAGTTTCGTTTTCTTCCATTGAGTCATAGGGCAAGTGTACTATGAAGGGGGTTCATGTGTGTTGAGACTTATGTTGCGCTGATGCTTAACCAAAAACCAATGAGCGAGAGAAACCGCATGTTGCGTTGTGTTTGTACTCGTACGTCAGAGACGAAGTTCTTCCGTGCTTCAAGAGAAAATCACGAGTAGTGAGTCAGATTTACTTGTTCCTCAAGTAAAATTGTCGTGTGAGTTTGAAATCCGACCGTAGGACACGTGTCGGTTGATCGTTGCATGGCCGCAGGCCCCAATTGTTCATTTCACCCTTGGGATTGCTCCGACTATAAATAGCTGCCCCTTCCAACCATTGATAGCTGGCTGCTCCGTCTGATTTGAGTGAGATTGTTGAGAAACCCCTCTGTTTTCAGAGATTTCCCGAGAGAAAACCCAAGAGCCAAAAATTAGTTGTGGTTGAGCTCCATGTAGAACTAATTACTTTTGAGAGTTGCACACTCTCTAGACGGTTAGGCGTCAGTCTTAAGCAACCAATAGTCATTGTGGTTTGCCGAAGACAATGTTTGTGAAGGTTAGGAGATCGCTTTGAAGTATGTACCCCAAGTAAATTGATTCAAGTTGATGAACTTGCAGTCAAGGAGAATAGAACGGACAGACGTCTCCTTTTGTGTTCAATCACAAGTCCCTCCAACCAGATGTAGTTCTTTTCCAAAAGAGTGAATTGGTCGAATAGATAACTTGTCGCTATCGAGCATTACAAAATGTGTGCTATTTTGTGACGAAAATCCTAGTGACGTACCAAAAAAGTCACCGAAGAACATTTTATGTGACGGTTTTTCGTCACCGAGTGTTTTCCTCCTGAATGAGCTACTTTGGTGATGTGCTAGCCTGATTTAGACGACACATTTGGCCATCACTAGGTATGTGCATATTCTGCGATGATTTGTAGCGTCACGGAAAATGTTCGGTGGGTTGGAGAAAGGATTAAAGAAATGGTGCATTGGGGTTCAAAACGTTGTTCTGGGTTTTTTCTGCCATGGCAAAGTTTTGAACATATTAAAATCAAATTTGTAGGGGTTATGAGTTGAGAGGCTCGTAGTGAAATCCATTGATTTTTCCATAAGTACGTGCTCTCATTTACTAATCTGCGAAATGATATATTAATTTTGTAATAAGGCTTGGACGGGAAAATATGATCGCAGAGAATAATATACCATCCAAAGTTCAGACATATAACAAACAATTGGTACATCAACACGTCATTACCAAAAGTATCTAACTTCACGAGCAGGAGTGGTCTAGCATGAACAGGAAGTACAACATTAGGACAAAATTACTCGTCATCAAATTTTTCTGATTAAACAGATTGACCAGACATGGGTGTGATAAATATGAGAACCTCACACTAGTAGAAAACAGGGCATTTGTCCCGGTTCGTAAGGGTCTTTAGTCCCGGTTCTTGAACCGGGACTAATAGGTCATTACTAATGCCTCCCTCCTTTAGTCCCGGTTCTTACACGAACCGGGACAGATGGGCCTCCACGTGGCCGCTGCGGGCAGCCCAGGCAGGGGGGCCTTTGGTCCTGGTTGGTGACATAAACCGGGACCAAAAGGCATCCACGCGTCAGTAGCTAGCTGGAGCTGAGGTTTTTTTTGAAAGTGGCTGGTTTAGGGGTTTTGGGGGTTAATTTAGGTTGTTATTAGCTAGCTAATAGAGAGAAGTGTCCTCTCTTATATCTTCGTGCTTGGTTTACCAACGCTACTGCTATGTTCATTTCACCCGCTGATATATAATAACTCTTCATCATGCTCGCATCATACATCATCATATATAATAACAAGTCCTACTAATCATGCATCATCATACAACTTCTACTCGTTATTAGTAACAAGTCATACGATTATCATACTCATAGTCATCAAACCCAACCCTACGTAATTGTTCTTAGCACATGATCATCAGTATCAGGTAGGACCTAAACACACTTAAGATAAAATAGCATAAAACAATATAGACCATGACTCTCCATTATGAAGAATGGAGATCATCCTGTCTCTAATTCTTGCGCTTCACTTCCTTTTGCTTCCAAGAAGCTCCTTACGACTGTCCATACATTTTTTCCATTCTTTGATTGTCATGTCTCCACTTCTTTTAGAAATCTGGTATGGACAGTTGAGATTCGTAGGACGACCTAGTTGTATGTTCAAAACATCAAGGAGACCGTGCGTATACATCAGATGAGGCACACAATCATTCGGGATTATCTGTTGCAAAACATAGTAATAACTTCGTAGTTAGCAATGATGTACTAGTTTTAGAAGTATGCAAAAAGATGCACGAATGTCGTAATAGTAAAAAATCTTACCAGGGTATCTCCATGGTAGTTACCGTAGTTCAACACGTGCACTAGTGGCACGTATTGAACATAATGTTGAGGGATTTGATTGTAGACATTGTAATTGTCAAGATCAGTACAAAATGCGATCAGATGATTTTTCTCCTTATAAGTTAATTCGGAGCCATCGGTGTAGTGGGTTTTGTCTACCATCTTCCGCACATTCTTTGAAGGATGAAAATAAGCTGTCAATGGAAATAAGATGTCAACTATTTTGAGCAATATAAATTACTTAATAACTATGTTTGAGAAGCTCACATGGGGGAAGAATTGGAGTGTATCCACAAGGACCCAAATGTTCATATTGTCTTGCTTGATTGTAGGATCACCAAGACCCATGGTGACAAGCATACCCTCATCAAAACCATACATCTTGCAAAGTGCTTCCCAATTTTTGCAACCAAAATGGGTTACACTCTCAGCATTGTACAACTTTACTTCAAAATCCACACCATGATGGGTCCTTAGATGAATTTTTTTGATTTCCATACTTTCATGGTCTTCAAAACCCATCCTCTCCAAGACATAGCATCTTGCATAGCATGGGATAAGCTAGCCGAATTGGAAAATATGAAAAATACACGTTAAAATAGTTGAAGTCGTGCTTAATTACGAAAAAAACTATTGTCGTTGTTGCGTACCATATGAACATCGAAGGTCTCCTCGAGCTTAATGCTGAAGCGCCGATCTTCGTCTAGCTCAAGGAACCTGTCGCACATACCTCGGTCGTCGTGGCACCAGTCGCACTCCCCCGGGCGGTTTTCGTCGTCCGAGTATGACATTTCCGACCTATGTTTATAATTCAAATATTAAACTTGTACAAGTAAATATATGTACTAAAAAACCTAAATTAGATCATTATTATTAATCACGGGTTGACTATCAGTGATGGTAGCTCCTCCTTTCATTGCCGAGTGCATTATTACACCAAATTGTCTAGCACACGGGAATGAAGGAGAAGCTACCCCCACGATGGCGTGAGATGGAGGGGGCTCCTAGATTTCTGCATAGAGTGCTCTTCAATTTTAGCATTCAAAGTACGAGTACTTTTCCAATATGAGCATTCAATAAGCAAAACCAAATCGTAAAATAAAGTAGTATTCAAATTAGCACGCATTCAATTATAACCAAAAGTACGTCATCTCTTGTGTCCGTATATCGTCGAATATTATCACTAATACTCCTTGAATACTATCATACATATAGCATCGCCAATACAGCTAGAACCGTAGCGCCCGGCGGGTATCGTCGCGGGCGATGGACACCCAAAGATAAGGAACCATCACAGGATCATAGATCCAGTGAGATCCCTGAAGAACCTGCCAGGTATTGTCGAACCTGCCCTCCAACGCAACCATGTAGCAATAGACGTGCTCGTCCTCCTCGCTGACACGGTGACGTACCACCTCCGCGGTGTTCAGAAGCCACGGCACCGTCACTGGCCCATGTGACCGCCACCAAACAAGGATCAGGTCAATAACGGGCTGGCTCCTCACCAACCTACGTCCCCCGGAAGGTAGCACCTCCCAATACTAGCCCGGCGGAGCCCAGTCCCGGACATGGCCCTGATCAAGCAGGCCTCCACCGTCGAGTCGACGACGAGGATGCGGGATAGGCATCGTCGATGTCGATGCGGGAACTACTTCTATATATAGTAAAATAAAGTAGTTTTATTAATTAAATCAACTAGTTCAACTACTAAGCACTTACTATAAATAAATAAAGTAGTACTTACTAAAAATAAACTACTTCTATATATAGTAAAATAAAGTAGTTTATTAAATCAACTAGCTAGTTCAACTATATATTAAGCACTTACTATAAATAAAATAAAGTAGTACTTACTAAAAATAAACTAGTTTAACTATAGTTCTATTATTTTTCTAACTAATTATATTAAACACTTTCTCTTCCTATTCTCCTTTTCCTCTATTCTAAATATGAACATATTCATAAATGACTTTGATCATGCACAATTTTCCTATACATACACAATATGAACATATACATAAATTGACAAAGAAAATTCTACGAACAAAAAAATCATTAAAATTCTATGAACAAAATTACAACAAAAAAATCATAAAAATTCTATGAACAGAAAAAAATCATAAAAAATTGACATATTCGATCTTTCCATATATACAAACATACAAACATGCATATTCAACAATAATATCACAAAAAATCTATTAACAGAAAAAAATCTAACACACTATGAACAAATTACACAATATGAAAAAAATCTAACAGAAAAATCTATGAACTACACATCTAAATTACTACACATCTAACAAAAAAATCTATGGACTACAAAAAAACAAACAAAATCTAACTCAATTAACTACACATCTAAATTAACTACTACATCAAATTAAATTAGTAAAAAATTTGCTCACGGGATGGCGACGGCGTGAGGGGCGCGGCGAGGGCGACGGGCAGGGGACGGCGAGGACGACGGTGACTATGCGTGAGGGGCGGCACGGTGACGGTCGACGGTAAGGTGCGCGCGGGGCGGGGCGGCGATGGCTAGGGGCCGACGGCATTGCGGGGCACGGGGCGCGGGGCGGAGGGCGGCGACACTGTCGGGGCGGCGCGGGACGGCGTCGGGGCGGTGCGGGACACGCGGGGCGACGACGGCGACGACAAGGCGGAGACGGGCAGCCTGGAGGCGTCGGGTGGGGAAGAACGAACTGAACCAAATTTTCACGAGTGCTGCTTATATAGGCAGAGCATTGGTCCCGGTTCGTGGCACCAACCGGGACCAATGCCCCCCTTTAGTCCCGGTTGGTGCCACCAACCGGGACCAAAGGCCTCTTTTCAGCAGCCCAAAGGGCGGGAAGCAGAGGCCTTTGGTCCTAGTTGCTGGCACCAACCAGGACTAAAGGGGGGGCATTGGTACCGGTTTGTGCCACCAACCGGGACCAATGCGCCCCTTTAGTCCCGGTTGGTGCCACCAACCGGGACTAAAGGCCTTGTGCTGCCCGCGTAGCGGCACGAAAGTTTAGTCCCACCTCGCTAGCTGAGGGAGCTCGAGAGTGGTTTATAAGCCCCAGTCCCGCTGCCCTCTCGAGCTCCTCTTAAATGCAGGCTTACGGGCCTAAACGCACTATATGTGCCTGTGGGCCTATTGCGGGCCTGAATCCTCGCCCATTGTTGGGTTTCTAGTCGTATTCAGGCCGTGGTGGCCCTTTAGGTGGCACTTTCTTTATTTTTTTTGTTTTATTTTTTGCTTTGAATTATTTATTTATTTTTGATTTTTGCTTTATTTTTTATTTTTTTTCTTTTAGCTCATAACAATTATAATCTTTCTATTACTCCATTAGTTTCCAAATTTGAATAATTATAATCTTTATGCAACTAAAAATATATTTGGAGTGATTCTTTTTCTTGCTATTTAATATTACCGTGTTTTATCATTATATTGACAAACATATTTTGTTATTTTAGTTTCTATCAAAAAAATCTTCATGACAATTCTTTTTGCTACTAAAGTTTCTAACAAAAAATTCTTTATGATAATTATTTCTGCTTTTCATGTTTTAAACAAAAAATACTTTGATAATTTTAGTTGCATAAATTTTATATAATTTTAGTTTAAAAAATACTAGAGGTTTATAAAAGCTTTTTAGTTGATTCCTTTTGCTATTAGAGTTTTATAAAAGCATTTACTATTTTTTTGAGCTATAAGACCTTGAAATTGAAAAGCATTTGAAATGAACTCTGAAAATGTTGGAAGTTGGCATGGTATCATCATTTCATCCACATAGCATGTGCAAGAAAGTTGAGAGGGTTACGGTAAAAACTGGATGCACTTCATGTACAAAACGGACAATCTCTTTCGAAGTATCAGGATTTCATACGGAAACTTGTCTGTTACAACAGGCATTTCAAATGAACTATGAAAAGGTTGAAAGTTGGCATGGTATCATCATAATAGTTGTGGAGAAAGTCTTCACTTTTTCTTCGCTTGTGTCCTTTCCTTATTGCGCCGTAACCATGGATAATCTTCATCATTTATCAGGATGCTTGGGTCAGCCTTGACTTTGAAGGGAGGAATTTCATGAAACTTTTCATAATATTTGGACATGTCTGTCTAGCCCTCCACTCCCACGATGTTTCTTTTTCCTGAAAGAACTATGTGGCACTTTGGCTCATCGTATGATGTATTCGCTTCCTTATTTTTTCTTTTTCTCGGTTTGGTAGACATGTCCTTCACATAGATAACATGTGCCACATCATTGGCTAAGACGAGTGGTTCGTCAGTGTACCCAAGATTGTTCAGATCCACTGTTGTCATATCGTACTGTGGGTCTACCTGTACCCCACCTCCTAACAGATTGACCCAGTTGCATTTAAACAAAGGGACCTTAAAATCTACTCCGTAGTCAAGTTCCCATATGTCCACTATGTAACCATAATATGTGTCCTTTCCCCTCTCGGTGGCTGCATCAAAGCGGACACCGCTGTTTTGGTTGGTGCTCTTTTGATCTTGGGTGATCGTGTAAAATGTATTCCCATTTATCTCGTATCCTTTCCAAATCATTAGAGTCAAAGATGGTCCCCTGGACAACGAGTACAACTCCTCACAAATAGTGTTGTCACCTCTGAGACGTGTTTCCGACCAACTGCTGAAAGTCTTGATGTGTTCGCATGTAATCCAGTCGTTGCAATGCTCCGGGTGTTTGGAGCGCAGACTGTTCTTGTGTTCATCGACATAAGGGGTCACCAAGGTAGAGTTCTGTAGAAATGTGTAGTGTGCTTGAGACTAATATTATCTGTCCCTGCATATTATTGTGTCCCCTCCAAGCGTGCCTTTTCCAGTCAGTCTCCCCTCATACCACAATTTAGGGAGACCTATCTTCTTAAGGCCAGGAATGATGTCAACACAAAACCCAATGACATCCTCTGTTTGATGGCCCATGGAGATGCTTCCTTCTGGCCTAGCACGGTTACGGACATATTTCTTTAGGAATCCCATGAACCTCTCAAAGGGGTACATATTGTGTAGAAATACGGGGCCCAGAATGACAATCTCGTCAACTAGATGAACTATGACGTGCGTCATGATATTGAAGACGGATGGTGGGAACACCAGCTCGAAACTGACAAGACATTGCACCACATCACTCCTTAGCCTTGGTATGATTTCTGGATCGATCACCTCCTAAGAGATTGCATTGAGGAATGCACATAGCTTCACAATGGCTAATCGGACGTTTTTCGGTAGAAGCCCCCTAAATGCAACCGGAAGCAGTTGCGTCATAATCACGTGGCAGTCATGAGACTTTAAGTTCCGAAACTTTTTCTCTGCCATATTTATTATTCCCTTTATATTCGACGAGAAGCCAGTCGGGACCTTCATACTAAGCAGGCATTCAAAGAAGATTTCCTTCTCTTCTTTGGTAAGAGCATAGCTGGTAGGACCTTCATACTGCTTTGGAGGCATGCCGTCTTTTTCGTGCAAATGTTGCAGGTCCTCCCCGTGCCTCAGCTGTATCTTTTGTCTTCCCATACACGCCCAAGAAGCCTAGCAGGTTCACGCAAAGGTTCTTCACCACGTGCATCACGTCAATCAAAGAGCGGACCTCTAGGTCTTTCCAGTAGGGTAGGTCCCAAAATATAGATTTCTTCTTCCACATGGGTGCGTGTCCCTCAGCGTCACTCGGAACAGCTAATCCACCGGGACCCTTTCCAAAGATTACGTGTAAATCATTGACCATAGCAAGTACGTAATCACCGGTACGCATGGCGGGCTTCTTTCGGTGATCTGCCGCCTTTGAAATGCTTGCCTTTCTTTTGACATTGATGGTTGGTCGGAAGAAATCGACGATGGCCCAGGTACACATTCTTCTCGCAGCTTCCCAGGTATATACTTTTGGTGTCAGCTAAACAGTGCGTGCATGCATGGTATCCCTTGTTTGCCTGTCCTGAAAGGTTACTGAGAGCGGGCCAATCGTTGATGGTTACAAACAACAACGCGTGCATGTTAAATTCCTCCTGTCTGTGCTCATCCCACACATGTACACCGTTTCCATTCCACAACTGTAAAAGTTCTTCAACTAATGGCCTTAGGTACACATCAATGTCGTTGCCGGGTTGCTTAGGGCCTTGGATGAGAACTGGCATGATAATGAACTTCCGCTTCATGCACATCCAAGGAGGAAGGTTATACATACATAGAGCCACGGGCCAGGTGTTGTGATTGATGCTCTGTGTTGGGGAACGTTGCATAAAATAAAATTTTTCCTCCGTTCACCAAGATCAATCTATGAGTTCATCTAGCAACGTCAGAGAAGAGTGCATCTACATACCCTTGTAGATCGCGAGCGGAAGCGTTCAAGAGAACGAGGTTGAGGGAGTCGTACTCGTCGTGATCCAAATCACCAGAGATCCTAGCACCGAACGGACGGCACCTCCGCGTTCAACACACGTACGGTCAGCATGACGTCTCCTCCTTCTTGATCCAGCAAGGGGGAAGGAGAGGTTGATGAAGATCCAGCAGCACGACGGCATGGTGGTGGATGCAGCAGGGATCCGGCAGGGCTTCGCCAAGCGTTTGCGGGAGGGAGAGGTGTAGCAAGGGGGAAGGGAGGCGCCAAGTTCAAGGGTGAGGCTGCCCTCCCTCCCCCCTCTTTATATAGGGACCCCAGGGGGGCGCCGGCCCTAGGAGATTGAATCTCCAAGGGGGGGGGGGGGCGGCCAAGGGGGGAAACTTGCCCCCCAAGGCAAGTGGAGGCGCCCCCTCCCCTAGGGTTCCCAACCCTAGGCGCAGGGGGGGCCAGGGGGGGAGGCGCACCAGCCCAACAGGGGCTGGTTGCCCTCCCACTTCAGCCCATGGGGCCCTCCGGGATAGGTGGCCCCACCCGGTGGACCCCCGGGACCCTTCCAGTGGTCCCGGTACAATACCGGTGAACCCCGAAACTTTCCCGATGGCCGAAACTCGACTTCCCATATATAATTCTTTACCTCCGGACCATTCCGGAACTCCTTGTGACGTCCGGGATCTCATCCAGGACTCCGAACAACTTTTGGTTTGCTGCATACTCATATCTCTACAACCCTAGCGTCACCGAACCTTAAGTGTGTAGACCCTACGGGTTCGGGAGACACGTAGACATGACCGAGACGGCTCTCCGGTCAATAACCAACAGCGGGATCTGGATACCCATGTTGGCTCCCACATGCTCCTCGATGATCTCATCGGATGAACCACGATGTCGAGGATTCAAGCAACCCCATATACAATTCCCTTTGTCAATCGGTACGTTACTTGCCTGAGATTCGATCGTCGGTATCCCAATACCTCGTTCAATCTCGTTACCGGCAAGTCACTTTACTCGTACCGTAATGCATGATCCCGTGACCAGACACTTTGTCACATTGAGCTCATTATGATGATGCATTACCGAGTGGGCCCAGAGATACCTCTCCGTCATACGGAGTGACAAATCCCAGTCTCGATCTGTGTCAACCCAACAAACACTTTCGGAGATACCTGTAGTGCACCTTTATAGTCACCCAGTTACGTTGTGACGTTTGGTACACCCAAAGCACTCCTACAGTATCCGGGAGTTACACGATCTCATGGTCTAAGGAAAAGATACTTGACATTGAAAAAGCTCTAGCAAACGAACTACACGATCTTGTGCTATGCTTAGGATTGGGTCTTGTCCATCACATCATTCTCCTAATGATGTGATCCCGTTATCAATGACATCCAATGTCCATAGTCAGGAAACCATGACTATCTGTTGATCAACGAGCTAGTCAACTAGAGGCTCACTAGGGACATATTGTGGTCTATGTATTCACACGTGTATTACGATTTCTGGATAATACAATTATAGCATGAATAAAAGACAATTATCATGAACAAGGAAATATAATAATAATCCTTCTATTATTGCCTCTAGGGCATATTTCCAACAGTCTCCCACTTGCACTAGAGTCAATAATCTAGTTACATTGTGATGAATCGAACACCCATAGAGTTCTGGTGTTGATCATGTTTTGCTCGCGGAAGAGGTTTAGTCAACGGATCTGCGACATTCAGATCCATATGTACTTTGCAAATACCTATGTCTCCATCTTGAACATTTTCACGGATGGAGTTGAAACGACGCTTGATGTGCCTGGTCTTCTTGTGAAACCTGGGCTCCTTGGCAAGGGCAATAGCTCCAGTGTTGTCACAGAAGAGAGTGATCGGCCCCGACGCATTGGGTATGACTCCTAGGTCGGTGATGAACTCCTTCATCCATATCGCTTCATGCGCTGCCTCCGAGGCTGCCATGTACTCGGCTTCACATGTAGATCCCGCCACGACGCTCTGCTTGCAACTGTACCAGCTTACTGCTCCACGATTCAACATATACACGTATCCGGTTTGTGACTTAGAGTCATCCAGATCTGTGTCAAAGCTAGCATCGACGTAACCCTTTACGACGAGCTCTTCGTCACCTCCATAGACGAGAAGCATGTTCTTTGTCCTTTTCAGGTACTTCAGGATATTCTTGACCACTGTCCAGTGTTCCTTGCCGGGATTACTTTGGTACCTTCCTACCAAACTTACGGCAAGGTTTACATCAGGTCTGGTACACAGCATGGCATACATAATAGATCCTATGGCTGAGGCATAGGGGATGACACTCATCTCTTCTTTATCTTCTGCCGTGGTCGGGCATTGAGCCGAGCTCAATCTCACACCTTGCAATACAGGCAAGAACCCTTTCTTGGACTGATCCATATTGAACTTCTTCAATATCTTATCAAGGTATGTGCTTTGTGAAAGACCTATGAGGCGTCTCGATCTATCCCTATAGATCTTGATGCCTAATATATAAGCAGCTTCTCCAAGGTCCTTCATTGAAAAACACTTATTCAAGTAGGCCTTAATGCTGTCCAAAAGTTCTATATCATTTCCCATCAAAAGTATGTCATCTACATATAATATGAGAAATGCTACAAAGCTCCCACTCACTTTCTTGTAAACGCAGGCTTCTCCATAAGTCTGCATAAACCCAAACGCTTTGATCATCTCATCAAAGCGAATGTTCCAACTCCGAGATGCTTGCACCAACCCATAAATGGATCGCTGGAGCTTGCATACCTTGTTAGCATTCTCAGGATCGACAAAACCTTCCGGCTGCATCATATACAGTTCTTCCTTAAGATAGCCGTTTAAGGAATGCGGTTTTGACGTCCATCTGCCATATCTCATAATCATAGTATGCGGCAATTGCTAACATGATTCGGACGGACTTCAGCTTCGCTACGGGAGAGAAAGTCTCATCGTAGTCAACCCCTTGCACTTGCCGATAACCCTTAGCGACAAGTCGAGCTTTATAGATGGTAATATTACCATCCGCGTCCGTCTTCTTCTTAAAGATCCATTTGTTTTCTATCGCTCGCCGATCATCGGGCAAGTCTGTCAAAGTCCATACTTTGTTTTCATACATGGATTCTATCTCGGATTGCATGGCTTCAAGCCATTTGTTGGAATCTGGGCCCGCCATCACTTCTTCATAGTTCGAAGGTTCACCGTTGTCTAACAACATGATTTCCAGGACAGGGTTGCCATACCACTCTGGTGTGGAACGTGTCCTTGTGGACCTACGAAGTTCAGTAGCAACTTGATCCGAAGTACCTTGATCATCATCATTAATTTCCTCTCCAGTCGGTGTAGGAACCACAGGAACATTTTCCTGAGCTGCACTACTTTCCGGTTCAAGAGGTAGTACTTCATCGAGTTCTACTTTCCTCCCACTTACTCCTTTTGAGAGAAACTCTTTTTCCAGAAAGGATCCGTTCTTGGCAACAAAGATCTTGCCTTCGGATCTAAGGTAGAAGGTATACCCAATGGTTTCTTTAGGGTATCCTATGAAGACGCATTTTTCCGACTTGGGTTCGAGCTTTTCAGGTTGAAGTTTCTTGACATAAGCATTGCATCCCCAAACTTTTAGAAACGACAGCTTAGGTTTCTTCCCAAACCATAATTCATACGGTGTCGTCTCAACGGATTTAGACAGAGCCCTATTTAAAGTGAATGTAGCTGTCTCTAGAGCGTATCCCCAAAATGATAGTGGTAAATCGGTAAGAGACATCATAGATCGCACCATATCCAATAGAGTGCGATTATGACATTCGGACACACCATTACGCTGAGGTGTTCCAGGTGGCGTGAGTTATGAAACAATTCCATATTTTCTTAAGTGCGTACCAAATTCGTGACTTAAATATTCTCCTCCACGATCTGATCGTAAGAATTTTATCTTTCGGTCACGTTGATTCTCTACTTCATTCTGAAATTCCTTGAACTTTTCAAAGGTCTCAGACTTGTGTTTCATCAAGTAGACATACCCATATCTACTTAAGTCATCAGTGAGAGTGAGAACATATAGATATCCTCCGCGAGCCTCAACGCTCATTGGATCACACACATCAGTATGTATGATTTCCAATAAGTTGGTTGCTCGCTCCATTGTTCCGGAGAATGGAGTCTTGGTCATTTTGCCCATGAGGCATGGTTCGCATGTGTCATATTATTCATAATCGAGAGACTCTAAAAGTCCATCAGCATGGAGCTTCTTCATGCGCTTGACACCAATGTGACCAAGGCGGCAGTGCCACAAGTATGTGGGACTATCGTTATCAACTTTACATCTTTTGGTATTCACACTATGAATATGTGTAACATTACGTTCGAGATTCATTAAGAATAAACCATTGACCATCGGGGCATGACCATAAAACATATCTCTCATATAAATAGAACAACCATTATTCTCGGTTTTAAATGAGTAGCCATCTCGTATTAAACGAGATCCAGATACAATGTTCATGCTCAAACTTGGCACTAAATAACAATTATTGAGGTTTAAAACTAATCTCGTGGGTAAATGTAGAGGCAGCGTGCCGACGGCGATCACATCGACCTTGGAACCATTCCCGACGCGCATCGTCACCTCGTCCTTTGCCAGTCTCCTCTTATTCCGCAGCTCCTGCTGTGAGTTACAAATATGAGCAACGACACCGGTAACAAATACCCAGGAGTTACTACGAGTACTGGTAAGGTACACATCAATTACATGTATATCACATACACCTTTAGTGTTGCCGGCCTTCTTGTCCGCTATGTATTTGGGGCAGTTCCGCTTCCAGTGACCCTTCCCTTTGCAATAAAAGCACTTAGTCTCAGGCTTGGGTCCATTCTTTGACTTCTTCCCGGCAACTGGCTTACCGGGCGCGGCAACATCTTGAAGGAAATATGCCCTAGAGGCAATAATAAAGTTATTATTTATTTCCTTATATCATGATGAATGTTTATTATTCATGCTAGAATTGTATTAACCGGAAACATGATACATGTGTGAATACATAGACAAACTAAGTGTCACTAGTATGCCTCTACTTGACTAGCCATGGACAAAGAGTTGTCATTTGATTAACGGGATCACATCATTAGGAGAATGATGTGATTGACTTGACCCATTCCGTTAGCTTAGCGCTTGATCATTTAGTATGTTGCTATTGCTTTCTTCATGACTTATACATGTTCCTATAACTATGAGATTATGCAACTCTCGTTTACCGGAGGAACACTTTGTGTGCTACCAAACGTCACAACGTAACTGGGTGATTATAAAGGAGCTCTACAGGTGTCTCTGAAGGTACATGTTGGGTTGGCGTATTTCGAGATTAGGATTTGTCACTCCGATTGTCGGAGAGGTATCTCTGGGCCCACTCGGTAATGCACATCACTATAAGCCTTGCAAGCATTGCAACTAATTAGTTAGTTGCGGGATGATGTATTATGGAACGAGTAAAGAGACTTGCCAGTAACGAGATTGAACTAGGTATTGGATACCGACGATCGAATCTCGGGCAAGTAACATACCGATGACAAAGGGAACAAGGTATGTTGTTATGCGGTTTGACCGATAAAGATCTTCGTAGAATATGTAGGAGCCAATATGAGCATCCAAGTTCTGCTATTGGTTATTTACTGGAAACAGTTCTAGGTCATGTCTACATAGTTCTCGAACCCGTAGGGTCCGCACGCTTAAAGTTACGATGATAGTTTCATTATGAGTTTATATGTTTTGATGCACCGAAGGTTGTTCGGAGTCCCGGATGTGATCACGGACATGATGAGGAGTCTCGAAATGGCCGAGAAATAAAGATTGATATATTGGAAGCCTATATTTGGATATCGGCAACGTTCCGGGTGAAATCGGGATTTTACCGGAGTACCGGGGGGTTACCGGACCCCCCCCCCCCCGGGGTTAATGGGCCTACATGGGTCATGAGGGAGAAGAAGAGGGACGGCCAGGGCAGGCCGCGCCCCCCCTCCCCCCTTAGTCCGAATAGGACAAGGAAGGGGGGGGGCGGCCCCCTTTCCTCTTTCCCCTCCCCCCTTTCTTTCTCCACCAAGACAAGAGGGGGAGTCCTCCTCCAGGCGCACCCCTAGGGGGCCGGCCGCACCTCCCCCCTCCCTCCTTTATACACGGGGGCAGGGGGCACCCCATGACACACAAGTTGATCTTCGTGATCGTTCCTTAGTCATGTGCGGTGCCCCCCCTCCACCATATTCCACCTCGGTCATATCGTTGTGGTGCTTAGGCAAAGCCCTGCATCGGTAGAACATCATCATTGTCACCATGCCGTCGTGCTGACAGAACTCATCCCCGACACCCTACTGGATCGGAGTCCGGGGATCGTCATCGAGCTGAACGTGTGCTGAACTCGGAGGTGCCGTACGTTCGGTGCTTGGATCGGTCGGATCGTGAAGAGGTATGACTACATCAACCACGTTATCATAACACTTCCGCTTTCGGTCTCCGAGGGTACGTGGACACACTCTCCCCTCTCGTTGCTATGCATCACCATGATCTTGCGTGTGCGTAGGAATTTTTTTGAAATTACTACGTTCCCCAACAGTGGCATCCAAGCCAGGTTTTATGTGTTGATGTTATTTGCACGAGTAGAACACAAGTGAGTTGTGGGCGATACAAGTCATACTGCTTACCAGCATGTCATACTTTGGTTCAGCGGTATTGTTGGATGAAGCGGCCCGGACCGACATTACGCGTACGCTTACGCGAGACTGGTTTTACCGCCGTGCTTTGCAAACAGGTGACTAGCGGGTGTCTGTTTCTCCAACTTTAGTTGAACCGAGTGTGGCTACGCCCGCTCCTTGCGAAGGTTAAAACATCACTAACTTGACGAACTATCGTTGTGGTTTTGATGCGTAGGTAAGAACGGTTCTTGCTCAGCCCGTAGCAGCCATGTAAAATTTGCAACAACAAAGTAGAGGACGTCTAACTTGTTTTTGCAGGGCATGTTGTGATCTGATATGGTCAGGACGTGATGCTATATTTTATTGTATGAGATGATCATGTTTTGTAACCGAAGTTATCGGCAACTGGCTGGAGCCATATGGTTGTCGCTTTATTGTATGAAATGCAAACGCCCTGTAATTACTTTACTTTATCACTAAGCGGTAACGATAGTCGTAGAAGCAATAGATGGCGTAACAACAACGATGCTATGGTGAAGATCAAGGTTTCACGCCGGTGACGATGGTGATCACGATGGTGCTTCGGAGATGGAGATCACAAGCACAAGATGATGATGGCCATATCATATCACTTATATTGATTGCATGTGATGTTTATCCTTTATGCATCTTATCTTGCTTTGATTGACGGTAGCATTTTAAGATGATCTCTCACTAAATTATCAAGAAGTGTTCTCCCTGAGTATGCACCGTTGTGAAAGTTCTTCATGCTGAGACACCACGTGATGATCGGGTGTGATAAGCTCTACGTTCAAATACAACGGGTGCAAAATAGTTGTACACACAAAATACTCAGGTTAAACTTGACGAGCCTAGCATATACAGATATGGCCTCGGAACACGGAGACCGAAAGGTCGAACGTGAATCATATAGTAGATATGATCAACATAGTGATGTTCACCATTGAAAAATACTCCATCTCACGTGATGATCGGACATGGTTTAGTTGATTTGGATCACGTGATCACTTAGATTACTAGAGAAATGTCTGTCTAAGTGGGAGTTCTTAAGTAATATGATTAATTGAACTTTAATTTATCATGAACTTAGTCCTGGTAGTATTTTGCAAATTATGTTGTAGATCAATAGCTTGCGTTGTTGCTTTCATATGTTTATATGTTCCTAGATAAAATTGTGTTGAAAGATGTTAGTAGCAATGATGCGGATTGGATCCGTGATCTGAGGTTTATCCTCATTGCTGCACAGAAGAATTATGTCCTTAATGCACCGCTAGGTGACAGACCTATTGCAGGAGTAGATGCAGACGTTATGAATGTTTGGCTAGCTCAATATGATGACTACTTGATAGTTTAGTGCACCATGCTTAACGGCTTAGAATCGGGACTTCAAAGACGTTTTGAACGTCATGGACCATATGAGATGTTCCAGGAGTTGAAGTTAATATTTCAAGCAAATACCCGAGTTGAGAGATATGAAGTCTCCAACAAGTTCTATGGCTAAAAGATGGAGGAGAATTGCTCAACTAGTGAGCATGTGCTCAGATTGTCTGGGCACTACAATCACTTGAATCAAGTGGGAGTTAATCTTCTAGATAAGATAGTGATTGACAGAGTTCTCTAGTCACCATCACCAAGTTAGTAGAACTTTGTGATGAACTATAGTGTGCAAGGGATGACGAAAACGATTCCCAAGCTCTTCGTGATGTTGAAATCGACGATGGTAGAAATCAAGAAAGAGCATCAAGTGTTGATGGTTGACAAGATCACTAGTTTCAAGAAAAAGGGCAAAGGAAAAGAAAGGGAACTTCAAGTAGAATGACAAGCAAGTTGTCACTCCCACGAAGAATCCCAAAGCTGAACCAAAGCCTGAAACTGAGTGCTTACACTGCAAAGGAAATGGTCATTGGAAACGGAAATACCCTGAATATTTGGTAGATAAGAAGGATGGCAAACTGAACAAGGGTATATTTGATATACAGGTTATTGATGTGTACCTTACTAGTGTTTATAGTAACCCCTGAGTATTTGATACTTGTTCGGTTGCTAAGATTGGTAACTCGAAACAGGAGTTAGAGAATAAACAGAAACTAGTTGAGGGTGAAGTAACGATGTGTGTTGGAAGTGGTTCCAAGATTGGTATGATCATCATCGCACACTCCCTATACTTTCGGGATTAGTGTTGAACCTAAATAAACGTTATTTGGCGTTTGCGTTGAGCATAAATATGATTTGATCATGTTTATTGCAATACGGTTACTCATTTAAAATTAGAGAATAATTGCTGTTCTGTTTAAATGAATAAAACCTTTGATGGTCATACACCAATGAAAATAGTTTGTTGGATCTCGATCATAGTGATACACATATTCATAATATTGATGCCAAAAAGATGCAAAGTTTATAATGATAGTGCAACTTATTTGTCGCACTGCCGTTTGGGTCATATCGGTGTAAAGCGCATGAAGAAACTCCATAAAGATGGATTTTTGGAATCACTTGGTTATGAATCATTTGATGCTTGCGAACCGTTCCTTTTGGGAAAGATGACTAAAACTCCATTCTCCGGAACAATGGAACGAGCTAGTGACTTATTGGAAATAATACATACCTATGTATGCGGTCCAATGAGTGTTGATGCTCGTGGTGGGTATCGTTATTTTCTGACCTTCACAAGATGATTTGAGCAGATATGAGTATATCTACTTAATGAAGCACAATTCTGAAACATTTAAAAGGTTCAAATAATTTCAGAGTGAAGTAGAGAATCATCGTAACAAGAAAATAAAGTTTCTGCAATTTGATCGCGGAGACAAATATTTGAGTTACGAGTTTGGTCTTCAATTAAAACAATGTGGAATAGTTTCACAAACTCATGCCACCTGGAACACCACAGCGTAACAGTGTGTCCGAACATCGTAACCACACTTTATTGGATATGGTGCGATCTATGATGTATCTTACCAATTTACCACTATCGTTTTGGGGTTATGCATTAGAGACAGTTGCATTCACCTTAAAAAAGGGCACCATCAAAATCCATTGAGACGACACCTTATGAACTGTGGTTTGGCAAGAAACCAAAGTTGTCGTTTCTTAAATTTTGGGGCTGCGATGCTTATGTGAAAAAGTTTCAACCTGATAAGCTCGAACCCAAATCGGAGAAGTGCGTCTTCATAGAATACCCAAAGGAAACTGTTGGGTACACCTTCTATCACAGATCCGAAGGCAAAATCTTTGTTGCTAAGAATGGATCCTTTCTAGAGAAGGAGTTTCTCTCGAAAGAAGTGAGTGGGAGGAAAGTAGAACCTGATGAGGTAACTGTACCTGCTCCCTTATTGGAAAGTAGTTCATAACAGAAATCAGTTCCTGTGATTCCTACACCAATTAGTGAGGAAGCTAATGATGATGATCATAAAGCTTCAGATCAAGTTACTACCGAACCTCGTAGGTCTTCCAGAATAAGATCCGCACCAAAGTGGTACGGTAATCTTGTTCTAGAAGTCATGTTACTAGACCATGATGAACCTACGAACTATGAGGAAGCGACGATGAGCCCAGATTCCGTGAAATGGCTTAAGCCCATAAAATCTGAGATATGATCCATATATGAGAACAAAGTATGGACTTTGATTGACTTGCTCGATGGTCAGCAAGCCATGTTAAATAAATGGATCTTCAAGGGGAAGATGGACACTGATAGTAGTGTTACTATCTACTAAGCTCGACTTGTTGCGAAAGGTTTTCAACAAGTTCAAGGTGTTGAATACAATGAGATTTTCTCACTCGTATCGATGCTTAAGTCTGTCCGAATCATGTTAGCAATTGCCACATTTTATGAAATCTGGCAAATGGATGTCAAAACTGCATTCCTTAATGGATTTATTAAAGAAGAGTTGTATATGATGCAACCAGAAGGTTTTGTCAATCCTAAAAGGTGCTAACAAAATGTGCAAGCTCCAGCGATCCATCAATGGACTAGTGCAAGCATCTCGGAGTTGGAATATATGTTTTGATGAGTTGATCAAAGCATATGGTTTTATATAGACTTTTGGAAAGGCATGCATTTACAAGAAAGTGAGTGGGAGATCTATAGCATTTCTGATATTATATGTGGACGACATATTGTTGATTGGAAATGATATATAATTTCTGGATAACATAAAAGGATACTTGAATAAAATGTTTTTCAATGAAAGACCTCGGTGAAGCTTCTTACATATTGAGCATCAAGATGTATTGAGATAGATCAAGACGCTTGATAAGTTTTTCAATAAGTACATACCTTGTCAAGATTTTGAAATAGTTCAAAATGGAATAGTCAAAGAAAGAGTTCTTGCCTGTGTTGCAAAGGTGTGAAATTGAGTAAGACTCAAGACCCGACCATGGCAGAAAATAGAAATAGAATGAAAAGTCATTCCCTATGCCTCAGTCATAGGTTCTATAAAGTATGCTATGCTGTGAACCAGACTTATTGTATACCTTACTCTGAGTTTGGCAAAGGAATACAATTTTGATCTAATAGTAGATCACTGGACATTGGTCAAGAATATCCTTAGTAAGGACTAAGGAAATATTTCTCGATTATGGAGATGATAAAAGAGCCCATCGTAAATAGTTACATCGATGCAATCTTTTACACCCATCCAGATGACTCTAAGTCTCAATCTGGATACATATTGAAAGTGGGAGCAATAAGCTAGAGTAGCTCCGTGCAGAGCATTGTGGACATAGAATATTTGCAAAATACATATGGCTCTGAATGTGACAGACCCGTTGACTAAGCTTCTCTCACGAGCAAAACATGATCACACCTTAGTACTCTTTGGGTGTTATCCACATAGCGATGTGAACTAGATTATTGACTCTAGTAAACCCTTTGGGTGTTGGTCACAGGACGATGTGAACTATGGGTGTTAATCATATACAGATATGAATATTGGTGTTGTGAACTAGATTATTGACTCTAGTGCAAGTGGGAGACTGAAGGAAATATATCATCTCATACATCACATATATCATTCATCACATTCTTCTTGGCCATATCACTTCACATAGCATACCCTGCAAAAACAAGTTAGACGTCCTCTAATTGTTGTTTGCATGTTTTACGTGGCTGCTATGGGTTTCTAGCAAGAACGTTTCTTACCTACGCAAAGACCACAACGTGATATGCCAATTGCTATTTACCCTTCATAAGGACCCTGTTCATCAAATCCGATCCGACTAAAATGGGAGAGACAGACACCCGCCAGCCACCTTATGCAACTAGTGCATGTTTGTCGGTGGAACTGGTCTCATGTAAGAGTACGTGTAAGGTTGGTCTGGGCCGCTTCATCCCACGATGCCGCCGAATCAAGATAAGACTAGTTACGTCAAGCATATTGAACAAAATCAACACCCACAACTACTTTGTGTTCTACTCGTGCATAGAATCTACGCAATAGACCTAGCTCATGATGCCACTGTTGGGGAACGTAGCAGAAATTCAAAATTTTCCTACGTGTCACAAAGATCTATATATGGAGAAACCAGCAACGAGGGGAAGGAGAGTGCATCTACATACCCTTGTAGATCGCTAAGCGGAAGCGTTCAAGTGAACGGGGTTGATGGAGTCGTACTCGTCGTGATTCAGATCACCGATGATCCTAGTGCCGAACGGACGGCACCTCCGCGTTCAACACACGTACAGCCCGGTGACGTCTCCCATGCCTTGATCCAGAAAGGAGAGAGGGAGAGGTTGAGGAAGACTCCATCCAGCAGCAGCACAACGGCGTGGTGGTGATGGAGGAGTGTGGCAATCCTGCAGGGCTTCGCCAAGCACCTACGGGAGAGGAGGAGGTGTCATGGGAGGGAGGGAGGCGCCAGGGGCTCAGGTATGGATGCCCTCCCTCCCCTCCACTATATATAGGGGCAAGGGAGAGGGGGGAGGCGCAGCCTTGCCCCTTCCTCCAAGGAAGGGGTGCGGCCAAGAGGGGGGAAGGAGTCCATCCTCCCCAAGGCACCTCGGAGGTGCCTTCCCCCTTGAGGACTCTTCCCTCTAGGATTCCCTAGGTGCATGGGCCTCTTGGAGCTGGTGCCCTTGGCCCATGTAGGCCAAGGCGCACCCCCTACAGCCCATGTGGCCCCCCGGGGCAGGCGGCCCCACCCGGTGGGCCCCCGGGACCCTTCCGGTGGTCCCGGTACAATACCGATGACCCCGAAACTTGTCCCGATGGCCGAAACAGGACTTCCTATATATAAATCTTTACCTCCGAACCATTCCAGAACTCCTCGTGACGTCCGGGATCTCATCCGGGACTCCGAACAACATTTGGTAACCACATACAAGCTTCCTTTATAACCCTAGCGTCATCGAACCTTAAGTGTGTAGACCCTACGGGTTCGGGAACCATGCAGACATGACCGAGATGACTCTCCGGCCAATAACCAACAGCGGGATCTGGATACCCATGTTGGCTCCCACATGTTCCACGATGATCTCATCGGATGAACTACGATGTCAAGGACTTAATCAATCCCGTATACAATTCCCTTTGTCTATCGGTACGATACTTGCCCGAGATTCGATCGTGGGTATCCCGATACCTTGTTCAATCTCGTTACCGGCAAGTCTCTTTACTCGTTCCGTAACACATCATCCCATGATCAACTCCTTGATCACATTGTGCACATTATGATGATGTCCTACCGAGTGGGCCCAGAGATACCTCTCTGTTTACACGGAGTGACAAATCCCAGTCTCAATTCGTGCCAACCCAACAGACACTTTCGGAGATACCTGTAATGCACCTTTATAGCCACCCAGTTACGTTGTGACGTTTGGTACACCCAAAGCACTCCTACGGTATCCGGGAGTTGCACAATCTCATGGTCTAAGGAAAAGATACTTGACATTAGAAAAGCTTTAGCATACGAACTACGATCTTTGTGCTAGGCTTTGGATTGGGTCTTGTCCATCACATCATTCTTCTAATGATGTGATCCCGTTATCAATGACATCCAATGTCCATGGTTAGGAAACCGTAACCATCTATTGATCAACGAGCTAGTCAACTAGAGGCTTACTAGGGACTTGGTGTTGTCTATGTATCCACACATGTATCTAAGTTTCCTATCAATACAATTATAGCATGGATAATAAACGATTATCATGAACAAGGAAATATAATAATAATCAATTTATTATTGCCTCTAGAGCATATTTCCAACAGCACCAGCCCACCAGGGGCTGGTTCCCCTCCCACTTCAGCCCGTGGGTCCCTCTGGGATAGGTGGCCCCACCCGGTGGACCCCCGGGACCCTTCCGGTGGTCCCGGTACAATACTGGTGAACCCCGAAACTTTCCCGATGGCCGAAACTCGACTTCCCATATATAATTCTTTACCTCTGGACCATTCCGGAATTCCTCGTGACGTCCGGGATCTCATCCGGGACTCCGAACAACTTTTGGTTTGCTGCATACTCATACCTCTACATCCCTAGCGCCACCGAACCTTAAGTGTGTAGACCCTACGGGTTCGGGAGACACGTAGACATGACCGAGATGGCTCTCCGGTCAATAACCAATAGCGGGATCTTGATACCCATGTTGGCTCCCACATGCTCCTCGATGATCTCATCAGATGAACCACGATGTCGAGGATTCAAGCAACCCCGTATACAATTCCCTTTGTCAATCGGTACGTTACTTGCCCGAGATTCGATCGTCGATATCCCAATACCTTGTTCAATCTCGTTACCGGCAACTCAATTTACTCGTACCGTAATGCATGATCCCGTGACTAGACACTTGGTCACTTTGAGCTCATTATGATGATGCATTACCGAGTGGGCCCAGAGATACCTCTCCGTCATACGGAGTGACAAATCCCAGTCTCGATCCGTGTAAACCCAACAGACACTTTCGGAGATACCTGTAGTGCACCTTTATAGTCACCCAGTTACGTTGTGACGTTTGGTACACCCAAAGCACTCCTACGGTATCCGGGAGTTACACGATCTCATGGTCTAAGGAAAAGATACTTGACATTGAAAAAGCTCTAGCAAACGAACTACATGATCTTGTGCTATGCTTAGGATTGGGTCTTGTCCATCACATCATTCTCCTAATGATGTGATCCCGTTATCAATGACATCCAATGTCCATAGTCAGGAAACCATGACTATCTGTTGATCAACGAGCTAGTCAACTAGAGGCTCACTAGGGACATATTGTGGTCTATGTATTCACACGTGTATTACGATTTCCGGATAATACAATTATAGCATGAATAAAAGACAATTATCATGAACAAGGAAATATAGTAATAATCCTTTTATTATTGACTCTAGGGCATATTTCCAACACTCTGCTGCCCGAAAGGATTAATGCCATCCGCGCTTAAACCAAACCATATGTTCCTTGGGTCATGTGCAAACTCAGCCCAGTATTCTCTCTCGATTTTTCTCCACTGCGACCCGTCAGTGGGTGCTCTCAACTTCCCGTCATTCTTACGGTCCTCACTGTGCCATCACATCAACTTGGAATGCTCTTTGTTTCTGAACAGTCGTTTCAACCGTGGTATTATAGGAGCATACCACATCACCTTCACAGGAACTCTCTTCCTGCGGGGCTCGCCGTCAACATCACCAAGGTCATCTCGTCTGATCTTATACCACAATGCATCGCATACTGGGCATGCATTCAAATCCTCGTACGCACTGCGGTAGAGGATGCAGACATTAGGGCATGCATGTATCTTCTGCACCTCCAATCCTAGAGGGCATACGACCTTCTTTGCTGCGTCGTACTGTGGGGCAATTCATTATCCTTTGGAAGCTTCTTCTTCAATATTTTCAGTAGCTTATCAAATCTTTTGTAAGGCACATCATTCTCTGCCTTCCACTGCAGCAATTCCAGTATGGTACCCAGCTTTGTGTTGCCATCTTCGCAATTGGGGTACAACCCTTTTTTGTGTTCCTCTAACATGCGATCAAACTTCAGCTTCTCCTTTTGACTTTCGCATTGCGTCCTTGCATCGACAATGACTCGACGGAGATCATCATCGGGCACATCGTCTGGTTCCTCTTGATCTTCAGCAGCTTCCCCCGTTGTAGCATCATCGGGCACATCGTCTGGTTCCTCTTGATCTTCAGCAGCTCCCCCCGTTGCAGCATCACCGTATTCAGGGGGCACATAGTTGTCATCGTCCTCTTCTTCTTCGCCGTCTTCCATCATAACCCCTGTTTCTCCATGCCTCGTCCAAACATTATAGTGTGGCATGAAACCCTTGTAAAGCAGGTGGGTATGAAGGATTTCCCGGTCAGAGTAAGACTTCGTATTCCCACATTTAGTGCATGGACAACACATAAAACCATTCTGCTTGTTTGCCTCAGCCACTTCGAGAAAATTATGCACGCCCTTAATGTACTCGGAGGTGTGTCTGTCACCATACATCCATTGCCGGTTCATCTGCGTGCATTATATATAATTATGTGTGTCAAAAGTAAGAAAATCAGACAAATATCTACCTAAATAAGAAAATCAGACAAATATCTACCTAAAGTAAGAAAATCAGACAAGTATCAGAAAGAAGATAAGAACAAGAGGCTCACCACGGCGATGCCGGCGACGAGATCAGCGCGGGCGATCAATGGCGGTGAAAACAGGGACGGGGCATGACGGACCGCTAAATCCACTACTAGGAAAAGGGCTATAGATAGGATTGATACTAATGGCGCACCAGGTAAGTAGTGCGCCACTACTATATACTAATGGCGCACCTGTCGGTGATGCGCCATTAGTGTGGAAGACACTAATGGCGCACCAGACACACAGTGCGCCATTAGTATTAATTTTTTTTCCATTTTCCATACATACTAATGGCGCATGAGGTCGAAGTGCGCCATTACTAGTTCTAACTAGTAATGGCGCACCGTGCAGACAGGGCGCCATTATTATATTTTTTTTACTTTTTGCAAAACTACTAATGGCGCACCTTGTCACAGTGCGCCATTACTAGTTTAAATTACTAATGGCGCACTTTTCCACAGTGCGCCATTAGTATATATATTTATTTTTTTTACTTTTCTGCAAAACTACTAATGGCGCACCACCTGCAGGTGCGCCATTAGTAACCAGGGTTACTAATGGCGCATTTGCTGGTGGTTCGCCATTAGTAACCTGAGACCAACAAGATATTTTGGACAGCCCACATACCCACTCACATTCCCCACTTCATTCTCTCCACCTCCTCCTCCAAGCTTGTCTCGGCTGCCTCCTCCTCCTCACCTTATTTGCACCATAGATTCATTAAAATTAAGTGGTGAAATTACCTTTTTTGATAGGTAAGTAAAGGGAAAGCTATCTTCATGATGTAGATCTACTTTTTTTCTCCCTAGCTCGCTCCAACAACGTGCACATGCACTTTTTGTGGCCTATCTAGATCTATGTATGTTTGTGGTGTTGCATGTGTTTGTGGTGTTGCATATATGTTTGTGTTTGCAGGTACCGGTATTTGAAATGCGATAGTTGCCAATATTTTGCCGGAATGTTGATTCATTTCCGTTTCGGCGAGAATTTTGGCACTATGCATTCTTTTTGGTCCTATTTTTAGGGAAGGTCATGCCAAATTTTTTCTTGGTTCTAAAATATCGTTTTGCTCCACCCCGCAGGCCACCATGGTCCGCATGATGACCGAAGGCATCGTGAATAGGTTTTTGAGCTCCGCGAAGGCCGAGATGTTTCAAAAGAATGAGACAGAGATAAGATGTCCGTGTCGAAGATGCAAGCTGAAGAGCCTTATTGCGGATCCGGATTCCGGGCAGGTGCGGGACTACCTGCTCTTGTGTGGTTTCATGGATGGCTATCGGTGGCAAGGTGATGAAGATGACTATGAAGTCATCCATGGGGGCCGGGCAAGAAATGAGGAAGGGTAACAAGACAAGTACCACCGCGGCGAGGGCGGGCGAGAAGACGAAGAATCTCCAGGACATGATCACGACCGTGATGCTGTACACTGTCATCATGTAGAAGATGTCGTACATGATGATGAGGAAGATCAAGACGAAGAGCATGATCATGAAGATGAAGATGCCGGAGCAGACGACGATGGAGGCTGGGTGCAGGACCCTCATATTCAAGAGCTGCTTCTCAAGCAGACGGATAACGCAAGAGCTGCCGCCCGAGAGAAAGCCAAGCTGGATCAACTGGATATAGACGCGGTTACTCCATTGTATGAAGGATGCAAGCCCGAGGATACCCGCCTGAAAGTAACGCTCATGGCTTTGGAGATGAAGGTAAAACACAAAATGACCGACGCATGCTTCGACGAGAACATGTCATTCTGGCACGAACGTCTTCCCAAGGGGAACAAGTGCCCGACCAGTTTCGAGGAGGCGAAGAAAATCGTGTGTCCTCTGGATTTACCGCACGTGAAATTCCATGTGTGCATGAACAATTGCATCATTTATCGGGACGAGCACGCAGAGTCTACCATATGTCCGGTGTGCGGCGTCACTCGATATAAGAAGAGGAATAAAGCTCCTCGAAAATCACTGTGGTACTTTCCGATCACTCCTCATCTACAGCGGTATTTTGCGGACCCTAAGGTAGCAAAGCTCCTGCGTTGGCACGCGGATAGGGAGGAGAAGAAGCGGGAAGATGACGGAAATGATCCGGAGATAAATAAAAAAGACAAGATGCTGAGTCACCCTAAGGATGCGAGCCAGTGGCAAGCGTTGAACTTCGAATACCCAAAATTTGGGAAGGATCCAAGGAACATCATGCTGGGCGCGAGCACCGATGGAGTCAATCCATTTGGCAGCCAGAGAAGCACACATAGCACCTGGCCTGTGTTTGTGTGGATGTACAACCTTCCCCCCTGGTTGTGCATGAAGAGGAAGTACATTCACATGAGTATGCTAATTGAAGGGCCGAAACAACCAGGGAACAACATCAATCTGTATCTGGGGCTGCTGAAGGAGGAGCTAGACACGCTGTGGAAAACACCAGCCAATACGTGGGACGCCGCAGAGAAAGAATATTTCCCTATGAGAGCCGCACTGCTCACGACGGTGCACGACTATCTCGGTTACGGATATCTCGCGGGGCAGGTAGTCCACGGATTTTCTGGATGCGCAAGGTGCATGGATGACACAACGTATCGCCAGCTAGATAGAGATCCCGAGTCTTCGAAAACTGTGTTCATGGGACATCGAAGGTGGCTTCGCGACGATGACCCGTGGAGGAAACGCAAGGATCTGCTCGATGGTGAAACCGAACCCCGAAAACGCCCGTGTACGAGGAGCGGTGAGGAAATAGATGAGCTGTTGAAAAATTGGAAAGACTACCCACTGCCGGGAAAGAAGCAAAAGGCGCCAGAGCTGGGAAAGAAGCGAAATGCGCTAGAGCCGCTGCTGAAGGTATGGAAAACGAGGTCTGTTTTCTGGGACTTGCCGTACTGGAAGATCCACCGTGTGCCTCACAGCCTTGATGTCATGCATATCACGAAGAACATGTGCGAGAGTCTGCTTGGTACCCTGCTCAACATGCCAGAGAGGACCAAAGATGGGCCGAAAGCAAGGGCAGACTTGAAATCAATGGGCATCAGGCAGGAGCTTCACGCTAATGATGATGATGATGATGATGAGGCGAAGCAGGACACAGAAAGTCGTCGCAAAGGCAAAAAGTCCAAGAAGACCGGAAATGACTACCCTCCCGCGTGCTTCACTCTAAGTCAGGAGGAGATCGAGCAGTTTTTCACCTGCCTCCTAGGAGTAAAACTTCCTTACGGTTACGTGGGGAAGATAAGCAGATACCTAGACCCAGCGAAGCAGAAGTTCAGCGGGATGAAGTCTCACGACTGTCACGTGCTGATGACGCAGATACTTCCAGTTGCAATCCATGGGATCATGGACACGCACGTCCGTGAAATGCTATTTGGCCTATGCAACTTTTTCGACGTCATCTCTCGGAAGTCGATTGGCGTGAGGCAACTCAGAAGGCTACAGGAAGAGATCATGGTGATACTATGCAAGCTTGAGATGTACTTCCCGCCCGCATTCTTCGACGTTATGGTGCATCTGCTGGTCCATATCGTGGAGGATATCATCCAACTCGGGATGACGTTCCTGCACAGCATGATGCCATTCGAAAGGATGAATGGTGTCATCAAAGGATAGGTTCGCAACATGTCACGTCCAGAGGGAAGTATAGCCAGGGGCTTTCTGACCGAAGAGTGCATCTCCTACTGCACGAATTATCTAGGCATCAAGAACCCCGTTGGTCTGCCCGTCAACAGGCACCTCGGTAGGCTCGCTGGATGGGGTCACCGTGAGGGTCGCCGCGAAATGCATGTCGACTTCGAGGGTCGACTCGCCGACTTTGAAAGAGCAAACCTAGTCGCGCTACAACACATAGACGTGGTCGATCCTTGGGTGGTAGAGCACAAAACCTTTATTGAGAAGACGTACAATGACTGAGGCCAACAGAGGACGGACGGAGATATAATCAAAGAGCACAACTCATGTTTCACGCGTTGGTTCAAGCAGAAGCTTCTGTCGTACCCTTTACATGAGGATTCTTCCGCGGAAGAACAACTCATATTCGCCTTGTCACAGGTCGCCGAGCACAACCTGATGACCTATGAGGCGTACGATATCAACGGCTACACATTCTACACCGAGAACAAGGACATGAAGAGCGATGGTTATCAGAACTCCGGGGTAACGATGGAATCCTACACCGGCAATGACAAGGACAGATACTACGGAAGGATCGAGGAGATTTAGGAGCTGAGCTATGCTGGAGAGAAGGTCCCGATGTTCCGTGTCAGATGGGCCAAGAGCGTCCTAAAAGAAGACCGGTATTTCACCACCATGGTTATACCCAAAGCCAAATCCAAGACCGCGGGCGCAAACGTCACCGCGAAAAATGAGCCATGGGTACTGGCTTCCCAAGTGGACCAATGCTTCTTCATTACCGACCTGTCAAAGCCCAGTCTTGTTGTCGTGAGGAGATGCGAAAGGAAGATCATCGGAATGGATGGAGTAGCCAATGAGCAAGACTTCGAAAAGTACGGCGACCCGAAGATCGAACATGACGACGACGATGAAGTAGAAGCACACACCACAAGAAGAAGCAGGACCACCCTACCTAAAGGACGTTCGTTCCAGAGAAGAACTCCATTTGCGAAAAAGAAGGGCAAGAAGATTGTGAACAGATAGCTAGCTAAGATCGATTGTATTTAAATCGTAGTCTTCATTTCTCGATTGTACTTCGACATTTTGAAATGATATTTCTTCTGTTCTAGTCCTCATGAATATTGAATTATGTTTATTATGGTATTGAATTTCTAACTCACAAAAATTATTGAATTTGTTAATATTTTATGAACTCATTAATATTTTTAAACTTTTATGATATTTTTTCAAATATTTTCAAATAACAAATTTGATGATATTTTTAATATTCATAAATAATTTCAAATAAGAAATTTGTTGATATTTTTTCACATTCATAAATGTTTTGAGATTTGATTTGTCATTTTCTAAAAAAATATTAGAAACAATAATTTTTATCAATAAAAAACAAAAAAATAAAAAATAAAAAATAATTTTTATCAATAAAAAAAATAAAAAATAAAAAATAATTTTTATCAGTAAATAATTAGATTTGATTTGCACCCTCCCTCCCTCCTCTACTCATCTCCTGTATATAGTGTAATAATTTTTATCAATAAAAAATAAAAAAATAAAAGTTACTAATGGCGCACCAGGAGAGGGTGCGCCATTGTTATCAATAAAAAAAATACTTATGGCGCACCCCTCGATGGTGCGCCATTGCTATGGATGTACTTATGGCGCACCCCTGGGTGGTGCGCCATTGCTATCCTTTTCCCCCCTCTATCCCTTTCCCCCTCGCCCCCCGCACCAGATCAAATCCCTAGCCCCCTCGCCCCCCGCGCCAGATCCCTTTCCCCCTCGCCGCCGCTGACCCCTTTCCATTGCACCCCGTCCCCACATCCAGCGCTCCTCCACCCATCACCACCGCAGCTCTTCCATCCCTCACCACCGCAAGCCACCGCCACTCCCGAGCATCCCTCTAGTTCGATTTGAACTCATCAGATCGCGCGGTGACCGCGGCCCCCTCGTCGTTGCCGCGACCACCGTCGTCGTTGTCGCGCGGGAAGACGTCCAGGAGGATCACCGCGTTTGGCTTCTTCCGTTCAGGGAACCAGCTTGAGCCGGGGTCTCGCGTAGCCGCCGCCGTCGCCGCCTTCTTCTTTCGTCCGCCCACATCTCGTCACCCCGGCCTCGTCGAGCTCTCCTCCGGCCCTCCCCATGGTGAGCGTCCTCCACCCCCACCCGTTCCTCCCCTGTCGCATGCACCCGTCGCCCCCATCGGCCGCCCCTTCCCCCTGTTGCTCCCATTGCTGATGGTTCTGCTGCCGCTGCTTTGTTGTTTTGCCGCCACTGCTGACGCTGCTTGCTCTGCTGCGCTGCTGCCTATCCTCGCATAGCCGCCCGCGTCCCGCGCGTTCTGGCCTCAGATTGGAAATAGGGTTGTTATTGTAAACCGAAAATGGATCAGAATGGAAAAGTGCGTGTTTCTCTCAAAATTTTCAAAAGAGTAGGATGGGTCTTTGTTCAAAAATGATTTATAGGAATTATAGGGTCTCCCAAAAATTTTGTGGCAATTTTATAAAAATTATTTGAATTAGTTTTAGTGCAACACAGGCAACACAGAGTTTGAAAATGGCGTTAAAGGAATTTGTTTTTGGGGTAAATTCTATTATGAAATAATTCCTACTGTTATTTAAAATATAAATGAAATGATTTGGAACACCAAGCAAGAGTTACGTTTCAAGTTGCTGAACCTTTTCATATAAGCTTGCAGAAGATTTAATTGATCATACAGAAAATGAAAAACGAAGGTCATACCGATCCTAGTTGGTATTATTTTCCTCAATTTTAAGTGTTGAATGAACACATAAAGAGAGTGCTAAGTGATTTCAATATATCAAGTTTCAGAATAATATATAGGATTGTTGGTTTTTAACCTTGGTTGCCATTGTTTCTATTTGTAACGGTCTGAAGAATGACTCATGCTGTTTGTGCTAACAATCTCTAAGTGAAAGCAACTAGTTGGAGTAGATTTGTGCACACAATACTCCTTCCAAGACAATTTGCTTCCAAGGAGTAGTTTCAGTTTGCTTGCAAGGAGTAGTTTCAGTAAAGTTTCAGCATGGTTTCAGTATAGTTTCAGCATGGTTTCAGTTTGCTTCCAAGGAGTTGTTCTCTGTCTGGTCCAATTCTGAAGAAATAAAAAGTGAATAGTTTGTTTGTTCCTTGTGTGGTCACTCTATTTTTTGAGTACTGACATTAGTTATGTTTGTTAGCAGCAAGATATTTAAATGAAGCTTGTTCTTTTTCAACTGTTCAACTGATGCCATGAAACTGAATATAGTAGTTGAAAACCCTGTTTTTCTTCCTTATCGTGAAAAATTGAAGTCCTGTTTATGTTTTGGTTTTGTTGGTTGACAATTATGTTTAGTTTTTCATTTCATGGGTGCTGCAAAATGTGCAGGTGGTGAGTTGAGGCTCAGCATACAGCTTGTTTGGACTAACCAAGAGGACGAGGTATGTTGCTTGCCCAAGCTAAGTGACACATACGCGCCAAGTTTTCTGTTATATAATTACCTGTTAGTGCTTAGTTCAAGTGCATGATACGGCCATAGCAGATGGATGGTACTAGGTGTTGTTTTGTTTCTTGCCAATGTATTCAGAGAGCAGATGTGCCACTACAGATTTCTTTTCTTGAAGGCAGCTCACATAAGTTGAGCTACAAGTGAACAACTTGCTGCTATTAGATCTGGAATGGAAGCTCACATAAGTTGATCTGATTTTTGTCCATATGAAAGCAGAGGACCATATGGTCTGTGGCCTTTTCATCCATATGAAAGTAGAGGCACATTATGGTGCTAGTTTGCTGGGTTTTGTCTCCGACCATCGTGTCATGATGATTTTGCAGGTACCCCGAGAGGCCCTTGAGTTTGCCAGAATGTTGATTAACTTCCGTTCCGGCAAATTCGGGTACTCCATATGTCCTATTTTCAGCAAAGGTCATGCTGAAATTTTCCGTGAATTTTAGCATGACTTTGCTAAAAATAGGACATATGAGGTACTTGCTACTAATGCATGGGCCGGGGTATCTTAGTACTTAATTAAGTAGGATCAACTGCCCCTTTATTCTTGCTACATTAAACCATATGTGGCAATAAAGCCAAGTGATTAGGCCCAACTTAGAATTCTCCTTAGCATCAATAAACCCTAGATGATAAACCCAACATAGGTGGCAATAGAGCCAAGTGATTAGTGCCAAGTGATTAGGCCCAACCTAGGGTGCCTCGGCATCGATAAACCTTAAATGATGAAAACTTAACTTGGCTGCCCCGGATGCCTCAGTGTCGATGAGAACCTAAATGATGTACGCTTAGGCTTTTAGGGTGCCTCGGCGTCGACAAACCCTAAATGATGAAAGCTTAGGCTTTTAGGGTGCCTTAGCGTCGACAAACCCTAAATGATGAGACCATGATCTTGTTCCTTGACAATAACCAAATTTTTGACCAAACGTTTTTCCTATTTAGAGCGAAACATGGTCCACAACAATGAGGCCAATGGTTTGGGCGGCAAGCAATTCTGGGAGCTGTCCCAGGAGATGGAGGAACAACCTCACCACTATGAGGACGCCGCGGAAGACACCGATCCTGACTACACAACCCCTAGTGGCGTCGGGGATGACACCACTGATGGTGCCGCCGAGGATGCCACCACTGATGATGGCGGCGCACACACCGATGGCAGCCAACCGAAGAAGCAAAGGAAGGACCGGCGCCCGAATGCGCTCTGCACCCTCAAAAGGAGGAATTTACTCAAGTGGACTCTGACGGGCATCCAACGGAGCCCAAACATATAGTCAAGGGGTACTCGCTTCAGCTCGGGTGCATTCTCCGGAGCACCGTCTCGATCAACACCGAGAACCTTAGGCATAAGGACCACGGGAATTTGCGCAACCTCCTCTTCACGAAGCTGCATGAACGATACAAGTTCTATGCCGAATTTGAAAACACACGCCTCTCAGGGAATAAAGTGGACAGTGCCGCCCTCACGAGGATGAGCACGGCCCTGTCTACTTGGAGAAGCGCGGTGAAGAGAATGATTGATAAAGTTGATAGTTATGAGAAGATCAAGGCGAAATATCCTTTGATGAGCGAAGATGAGTACAAGGAGTTCAAGATCAAGTGCGAGAGCAGCGCAACCTCCGAATCAAGTCAGTGGGGGAAAGAAATGCGGGAGTTGAACTTAGGGGAACACAAACTCGGTCCCGGCGGTTACAGAGTGGTGGAGCCTATATGGGACAAGGAGGACGCGGAGCGTGCCGAGCAAGGCCTACCGCCCCGCTTCGAGAAATACAGCGGTGACAAGCAGACCAGGAACTTTGTCAGGGCCCAGTACAAGGAGGACCCGATAACAAAGGAGCTTACCACGGATCTGAAGACCAGGGCGCTTGAGCTCGTTCTGGTAAGGAATACACCCCCACATAATTAGCTCCATATGGTTGCACTCTAATTAATCCCCAATATTTATAAATGGTTCACGTTCCTTTCGCAGGACACAGAAAGCAGTAGCGCGGGGTCGTCTCAGAGCTCCCCTTTCGACACCCCTTGAAATAGGGCGTTGAACATAATGAAAAAGAAGGATAAGCTCACTAAGCCGACGTCAGCTGGTCGTGTGGCCGGCAAAGGCTTGTCCACAAAATGGGGGTCATACTATACCGCTGGTGTGCGGAAGGAGAAAAAGACCAGCTCGGAAAGCCAGACGCGCGAGGTTGAAGCACTCAAGGCACAAGTGGCGCGGATTCTGGAGCTTGTCCAAGAGCAAGTGGAACAACAACTGGGAACGAAGCTCAACGCCATGGTGCCTACGTTGATTCATGGGCTGACGACGTGGATTGCGGGCGGCCAACAGGGGCCTCCCCCGGTTCCCAGCTTCACGGCCAGCAACTCGCACAGCGCGCAGGCGGCGCCATTGGTGTCTCAGGCGGCAGCGCCATTGGTGTCTCCGGCGGAGGCGGTATTCGTGTCTCCGGCGCTGGCACGGGCATTGGATCTTAATGCACCCGGGTGTACGCCGGCCGGCACCTCACCAGCAAGCGCCCCCTCCGTCAGTTGCACGCCCGCCGTTGGCGGTGCCTCGACATTAGCCGAGCTCGATGGCATCACGGTAACTAAGCCTCTCGGCCGATGACTTCATCTCCTTGCCTTTGACTGGGCATCCCTGACGCCCTACATGTTTTCGCAGGGCGCCGCCGTCGTTCCTTGCACTCTTCCGCACTTCGTGGGCGGCGAGTTGGTCGATGTCGCCAAGGGCAGAATCGTTCAACCGGGCAACCGCATGTTCCACGGTAATCCGATGGCACCCACAGTGTATAGGGTTGAAGTGGTTCGGGTGCTGCCAGGCTGCGACGAGCTGTTACCTCCGATTCGACCCGCTGGGGCCGACGAAGAATATGAGATGACCCTCAGCGCCTGCGTAAACTGGCCCCTGCTTTGGCCGAAGAGCCAGATTCGTTTGGGGGCGGGGGACACCACCCCACAGACAAGACCGCCAGTCGTGCCGGCGCCAAGCCATGGCAAGAACGCCGCAACGCTGCCGGACCTGCCGGACATCCCTATGCCGGACATCCCTATGGCACAGGATACGGACATCCCTATGGCACAGGATCCGGACGACGACGACAACGACGACGGTACATTTACCAAAGTCGATAAGTACTTTGCCGAACATGGGTGCGCTGACGAGTTCTGCGGGCCTCCTTCTCAAGAACCCAACCAAGACGACCGCAATCTAGCTGATACGATGGAGAAATCCAATTGCAATAGGCGTCGTCTGGCATTCATTTCTCAGGAGACGCCTCCAGCTCCCGCCTTCACTGAGCCTCAAATAGCTGAGGTGCGAAATATTATCAGCCCCAACACGCTCAAGAAGGCGATCTGTGAGCAGAACTCGGTCCCATTACAGGAGATCAAGAAGAAGGGATGGAAACGAAAGACTAACAAGGGCGCCGGTGCGAGCTAGCCGGCACCGAGTTCGATCCGTGCTCAGGACGGGCCACCTTCACCTAAGGATATCTCGAGGAGGGTGTATGTGGCGGGTTGGGCGATGCTACCGCCAAATATGCTCAATGTTGCAACCGGCGCTATGCGGAGTCTGCACGACAGTGTTCTTTCTTTGGAGAAGCGGCGTCTCAGAGAGAATGATGTGGCATACCCGGTTTTAGTGGCCAAGGTGCCAGAGGGCAAGGGCTTTGTGGATGGCGACATTGGGGGTACGATCGTCCTGCAGTTTGATGACATCTATGCTATGTTTAACCTTCATCCGCTGCACTACACCTTCGTTCGGCTGTTTTCGCTGAGTATGGAGATGCGGATCATTAGAGACAAGACCCCGGACATCGTGATAGTCGACCCCTTCTACATGCGTGCCAAGCACTTGAGTAGCGCTGGGGACCGCCAAGTTGCGAGTTCACACCTCGAAGGCGTCATTCTGGCAAACCCAGATAAGGATAACTTCCTTGTGACTTACTTTCCCGAGTAAGTCATCCCTTAACCGCCCCGTAACATATGATTTCTTAGATTTCGATCGTTCTTTTTTTTTCTAACATTCCGTGTTCTGTGCAGTGACACACATTGCACACTCATCCTCTTAAGCCCGAAATATTCCATGGCCACGTATTTCGACCCGAACCGTAACTCCAAGATAGACTACACAAATGTCAAGAAAGTTCTTGATGATGTTCTCCCCGGCTACGCCAAATCTGGAGGCACCTTCACCAGGGCAGTTCGTAAGTACGACAAGCACACCTTCTCATACAATACGAATTTGTGCTGCGTCAAGCAGCCGCCTGGCGGTCAGAAGGATGCCTACTACGCCCCTCCATCACATGCGGGCGATCGTAAGGGACCATCATCACCTTCTGCTACCAGATAGTCTCAAAGATTGGGCCGCGAGGTTGTCGGCAACCCAGGAGGCGGACCTCAGACAAGAATTCTTTCGCATCCAGTCGGAGTTTGCGGACATCATCCATCAAGATGTCCTTCATACCTCGGGGCAGTTCTACCTCAGATATCAACCGTCCAACAATGAGATAGATGGAACACTACAAATGCAGGGTGACAACGACCGCGATTTCATGACCATCACGACAGACGACGGCTTCATCCACGCTCCTGTCCGATGAGTCGAGTCGAAAGTAGTGATGTGTAGTTTTGAAACATTGATTGGCTCATGTTGTAATTAAACTTTAATGAATTCGTATGTCTCTTTGGTTTGGACAGTCATTCAACTTAGATGTAATCGATGCTATTTATTAGTAGGATCATGAATCGTGCTATTAATGTCTTGCTTTTCTCTTCCTATCCTTTTGTTGCATACTTACATATTGCTTATGTATTGTCTGTTATCTATTGTTTGGCTTGTGCATAGAGATGCCGTCATATGTCGTGTACAAGGGTATGGTTCCCGGAGTCTACGACGACTGGGAGGAGTGTCAAAGACAGGTTCACCGTTTCAGCGGTGACAGTTACAAAGGGTACACCACTAGGGCGGAGGCCGAATCTAGATACGCCTGCTATCTAGCGGGAGAGAGGAGGGAGCGTTGGAGGAACCGGATGAAGACCAGTTTGATCGCGATGATGCTCATCGTGATGACCGCAACTCTCCTTTATGTAATGGTAGTTTAGATGATCGATATCGACTTGTAATGTGAAGACAAACTCGATACTCGCGGTTTTGAGACTTGTAATGTTTTATCTTTGTTCGGTCTTTTGAATTCGGAGACTAATATGATGAATTATATTCGGAGACTAATCTTCTATTGTGTTCGATGAATCTGCTGTTGCTGTGTGGTGCTGTCTATATTCTGTCCAATAATATATTTTGTAACCTGTGCAAAAATCAGAAAAGCAAAAAAAAACCCAAATATTCATACTAATGGCGCATCACCACAAGGTGCACCATTAGTATGCCAAAGGATACTAATGGCGCATCAAGGCAGAGTGCGCCATTAGTATGACAAAGCACATGGTTACATATGGGCCCCCGGGAGGCATACTAATGGCGCATGGTCTTACATACTAATGGCGCACTGCCTGGTGCGCAATTAGTACACCAGATACTAATGGCGCACCAGTGGTGCGCCATTAGTAAAAAATACTAGTGGCGTGCTACTAATGGCGCACCGGTAGTGCGCCATTAGTAGGCAAAACCGATGCGCCATTAGTAGGCCTTTTCCTAGTAGTGATCTAGACAAATCTCGAAAAAAATGGAGTTCCGTGGTCGATCTTCGAGAGGAGAAAGCTTAACTAGTGTGGCTCGGGCATTTCATCGAACACCTCATGTGCATAGGAGGTGAACTAGAGCACCCAAATGCCCTCTCACCGGATTGAAAAAAAAGAGCACTGGAGTGCTCTACCGCGGCGGTGGATATATATAGGCGAGTTATTTGTCCCGGTTCATGGCATGAACCAGGACTAAAGCACCCCCTTCTGTCCCGGTTCAAGCCACGAACCGGGACCAATGGTTGTGGGCCAGGAGCGAGGACCATTGGTCCTGGTTCAGGGCTTGAACCGGGACAAATGGTTCCACACGAACCGGGACCAATGCCCACGAGGCCCCGGCCGGCCCCCTGGGCTCATGAACCAGGTCTAATACCACCCATGGGTCCCGGTTCTTGAAGAACCGGGACTAATGGGCTGGCCAGGCCCGAACAGTAGCCCTGTTTTCTACTAGTGTCATCACCTCCATGCTGGATCACAAAGATCATCATGTCTCCAACTGCCATTTTGTACCCGCAAAGTAAATCCTTCCAACCATCCACGATGAGACGTCCATCTTTTTCTGGCGTCAAGTATATATAGACCATAAGTCGGTATTAGGATACGAATAATTCTCATCTTACCGTATCGATCCATCTGATCAGGCAGAACACGGCTGAGGAGTCTTTGTTGCAATAACACAATTGTGACATAGTATTATGGCCTATTTTAAATAACAAAGACTGTACTATGAACGATGAAACAAATAAAAATATTATCAAGATTTTTTTATTAATGTTGGTCTTGGCCGGAGTGTGCATCAATAGTTTGTACAATGCAGAACTTGGTGTACGTGCTTATTTGCCACAAGCAAGTTCATATAGTTAGCAAAACTGATGATAAAACCACGTCTCTTTCGACGTACATGTGGCTACAGCAGTAAGTTTCATGTTGTATAATATATCTTGTGTTTCTTCGGACAAAGCACAGTAAGCTGGGAAGATATACATAAACAAGATTCATAACATGTGCATATATTCATATGCAAGATTATTTTAAGACAATAAGTAAATGCAAGTCTACATAAGTAAGGTGTGTATGTTTAAGAACACTTATAAGGATGCACGATTGGAACATCGGTCAAATCCACTTTGATTTGAGGACCATATGTGCTAATATCAAAGTACAACTTCATACCAACTTTCAATTTGTATATTTTGGCAAATTATCTTCAAGTTGGTCCAAGTTTATAGTTTACGAGAGGACAATGTAAAAGAACGCCATGTTTCATTTTAAGCTCCGGCTTAGCAGTGGTCTTTTGAAATGGAAAAACGGCTAGCTTTTCAGGTCTGGTTTTCTTGCAAAGCACTAAATGAACTGTGAAAATATAAAAGGAAAATTGAAGGTGTGCTTACAAATCATAAATAACTGCATATACTAATAGTTCATTAATTCATAGTGGCTTCTGTCAGCATGTTCACAAATATAGCAATGTTCACTATGTAGAACAACAAGATTAATATGCAAGAGATCAATATGCCAATTCAGGCATTAACAAAAATGTGCAAATATGTGGCATCTTACGTCATAGCAAAACTTTCACAAAGATGTAATATGCTACTTTTAGCATCTTTCCATACATGGCTAGCTAGTGTTAGGTTCTTTCAGAAAGCAACGTAATTGATCTAAAATATGATCAGTAGTCTTTTGAACTCCCTCTGTTCCCTTTTATAAGACATTTAAATAATTTAGACAAAGCATAAAACAGTTCAATGTCAGCTGTCCAAAATGTCTTATAAAAAGATTGGGGGGAGTAATTATGAAGCAATCATCAAAAGTAGTTACATCTATGTTTACTTCAATTGCAGTGTTCGCTGGATCCATACGGCCCATGGTCATGACCTGAAGAATGACTTAAGTCATAGACCAGTAGTACAGTATGCTGAAGTTATCAACAGCAAATCAGACACACCATGATTGACAGAACAACCAATGAAAAAAACATATCGTCCTGTCTACAAAGCCAACTGAAAGGTTGATGAAGAAATGCTTGGCATGCAATACGTCTCAACTAAATCAAAATTTCCTTGCCTTCCCCTACCCGTACCCAGATAAAATCAAACCTTACCAAAGCTTCAACTAAATCAAAACCTTCTTTGTCTCCCCCTACTCTTACTCAAATCAAATTGAATCTAACCAATATTCAGAATATACTTGGTGTAAGGTATATGTCAGACAAGATTGATGTTGAACTACTAAAATATGTATGGCCCTGTTGCAACGCACGGGCAATAGCTAGTAGAAAAAAGGTCGCGTCAATTCATCTCTTGTCTCTCCCCCCTCTCGCCTTGGGTTCGTCCACTCGGCGCTTGCGGATGCTGAATTGCAACGTACACACCTAGCCGCCGCCGGCCAGCCTTATTAGAATAAGGGAAGATGATTTCATCAAGCATTAAGTCTCAAGAGGCATAAACACGGTTAGTCTTGATTCCTAAATTCTTCTCTTAATCTTTAGTTTGTTTGATTGTGTGCCCTAAAATTGTGGAACTAATTAAAAATTTTAACTAAGAGCTACATCAATAAGAAATTGATTGACAAATAATGGATTGTCCAATTATATTTACGTAGAAGAGGAAGAGATTAATTAAGAACCTTTTTTCAAATCAATTGAACAAAGTTTATCTGTTAAGGTTGTTTAGACCATTAAACACGATAGTCATTGTGCCAAATTAAAATTAATAGATATTTTTTATTCATGTTGCAGAGCAGTGTTCATAATTTGACTGTTTAGACCATCGGAATTTACTATGTTATTTACTATGGTTTCGCACGAAGCTTCTGGTTCAAGCCCACCCCCCACCCACCCCCACCCACCACCCCCACACACACACGTCGTCATTTTTTGGGTCCGTCCCTGGACCCAGGCTGCCACCCCAACATTCACCGCCTTGACGACAAGAGGCAATCATGCTAAAATTAACACGTTGACTCCAAGGCGACGACTAAAAGGAGGAAGCAATGTAGTCGCCACTGTCACCCGCTTCGGCAGCCCAGAGCTAGGGATTTCTCCTAGTTCTTGAGGCTACGGGCCGAAATGCTGGGCATTAGAAGTTGCTTTCGTAAACCATTTTTTTTGTTTTTTTGGGTGAAGTTGTTTGTAGAACCCAATTCATCGTGTGAATTGTATGTTTCAAAAAATCTGAAGACGACGTCTTGTTTACGGAAGTATTTTCAGCAATCGACAGACGTCACTTAGAAATGATAGCCCCCTGCTTTCAAATCCAGTTTCCTATTTCCACACACTTGTTTTAGAGAAAAGTGTGTTTTTGGTCCCTCAAGTTTCCAGAAAGTCTAGACTTGGTCCCTCAACATTTTTTGGTCTACTTTTAGTCCCTCAAGTTTCAAAATCGGATAAGTTTAGTCCTAAACCAGATTTTGAGGGCGTTGACCGGGTCAAAACCGCCCGATGAACAGTAAATGCGATTTGTTTTCAAAAAAATCTGAAATTTTTTGGGGTTCAATATGCTTACATGCGCAAGGTGCGCCCAAATTTTCGTGCTCTTTCGACACTCGAGGAGCTTGTGGCAAAAAAAACAAAAATATTTGCCTGATGAATAGTAAATTAAAAAAAAAATCAAAACAAGATAAAAAATTCTGAAAATTTTTAGGGTCCAATATGCTTACATGTGGAAGGCGCGATCAAAATTTTGTAGTCTTTTGACACTCGAGGAGCTCGTGGCAAAAAAAAAAACAAATTTTCGCTCACAAGAAAAGCCAAAATTTGTTTTTTTTTGCCACGAGCTCCTCGGTTTTGACCCGGTCAACACCCTCAAAATCTGGTTTAGGACCAAACTTATCAGGTTTTGAAACTTGAGGGACCAAAAGTAGACCAAAAAATGTTGAGGGACCAAGTCTAAACTTTCTGGGAACTTGAGGGACCAAAAACACACTTTTCTCCTTGTGTTTTAATGGACTTGCATGGTGAGAGACCACAGATAGTTACACTCCATCATTTCAGAATTCCACATACAAGTGTTGGCCTGATCGATGGGCCCGATGATTTGGCAACAAATCATGTCCACGAGCGCGTCTTCAGAAGAGAAGAAAGCCAAGCCGTTCGATCGAGTGAGACTGATGACAGTTGTCAAGAAGGGTACGTCTTATAGCATAGAGCTCTAGGACGATCCAACGGGATCCAGTTCAGTTAACTCTGAAGTGTCGACACGGTTCAAGTCTTGAAGATTAGACAGCTCTGAATTATTTCCAAGTCTATTAGTAGGTGTTTATGGTGCTGTTGCCTATGGATCGGGCAAGAGAGGATGCTAACTAATCGACGGCGCATCAATCAGACATGACATGGGGGAAGTGAGGACACAGTGATCAGCTAAAAGTTGCAAGAAATGGAAAACTACATGTACTGTGAGAGGGTTGGTATATAAGCCGTCGGCGTTATGCCTTTGCTGCCCCATATATGTAAGTACTACTCCCTTCGTCCGGAAATATTTGTCATCAAAATGGATAAAAGTGAATGTATCTAGATGTATTTTAGTTCTAGATACATTTTTTTATCCATTTTAATAACAAGTATTTTCGGACGGAGAGAGTATGTACTAACCGTCGAACACTAGAAGTCGTTGCAACTAAAACCACGATACTCATTTTGGATGAGGGAGAGAGTACGTCAAAGTGACACTAAAAAGTTACTTTACCCTTTCTACTTGAAGTGAGCAAAATAAAAGCATGGAGTCTCTTGCTTGCTTGGTCGGCCGTCAAGTTAGCAGCTAGTACGTACTCCCTCCGTCCTATAATATAAGATTATTTTTAAACTAATGTAATGTCAAAACGTTCTTATATTATCGGACAGAGGGAGTACTTACGAGCAAGATCCATCCACCTAGATCAGGAGGCTCCAAGACCAAGAGTACATGTTAGTAATATGAAAGACGTACCTGCTGCATTGCGCAACAGGATCGCGACTAAACTGAAACGGAGCCCACGTGGCTGCAGTAACACGGGGAGCTAGCTAGCATGTGACGTGAGAGTGAGACGACGGAGGCCGCCAGATCGAAACTCCTGAATCTGCGGTGGTGCTTTGGACGGCTGACGGCTTCCCGTGTATGAATGTGCTCGATGAGACATTGGACACTGGTGGTGCTACAAACCCTAGCGTATGTTCCTCGAGAGGGATAGATCGACGACTGCATCTGCAATCTGGCCGCCTCCTATGGTTTCCTCTCTTCTTCTTCTTTTTACCCCGCATATAAAATTTGTTTAAAGTAACGGAGAGCGAGGGAGCGAGAGTAATGCATTCACTGTAGCGACCGAGGCGCGGCTCGCCCGTGACAGCGAGGCCTAGCGGCTCCTGACCCGCACACACTCGGATCGTGCAGATATTCGCGCGACACAGCGAACGGCGTTCACATATAGATATATCTATATCTTGCACATACACACACAAATATATCTTGGTCTCGCCGTTCGCCGACCTGCCTCCACACAAATGTCTCGTCTGCGAGGCGACGCCGGAGCAGTGGTCGGGAGGGCGACGGGGCGTCGTCGCTCGCTCGCTCTCGGCTCACGCACGGAGACTCGCGTTGGGCCGGTATCTTTGAACTTCTACCCAGGCAACTTACAATCGTACGGACGGGTTCTGAAGCACCACTAGATCATGACGGCGCGCGTTGCTGCGCCCGTCCATTTTTGCTATAAAATGGTAGGAATTTTGACAAGTATACAAAGACATGAAACATGAAAGTCATATAGGATTTGTATAAATATGTTGAGAAATGAAGCATGGAAGTTAGATTTGCAATTTGGTGTGAACTGAACTATGTATTGTGAAGTTGGTTCAAGTCTTATGGACAGTCAATGGACAAATGATCTGTAAAAGTCCTTCACCATCATTTTCAAGTGTGACCTACTCGTTGTCATCTTATCCTGAACTTTGCATGTGTAGATTTCGTTGGACAAACATGTGACAACCTGCTTTGACTTCCCTCTAGCTGCATGTACACATATTTTTAAAAAGGTTTCATATTTAAATATGATTGTAATAATCGTTTACATATAGTATTTTGTCAACATAGCACACATGAACTCTTGAAGAATCGGGGCACAGTAGGACTACAAAACTAACTACTTATTGGTTTACAGTATATTTATTAATTATTAACACAAAATCAAAGGATATTTCTTAATGTTCACAACTTGTATAATCAGACTAACTCACATTATAAATAAATTTCCACCAAATATATTCTAAGATCTTTACTGGATGTGTATACAGAGTAATTCTCATCATAAAAAATAGAGAATATGGTGTGGCATTTGGTAACACAACCGGGGAGTGCAGGTCAACTTCATTAGCCAAAGCTACGTGCAGGTTCTCAATCTTTCAGCTTACGCCACGCGCCTTGTCTATAGTATACATCAGAGCTTCAACCCAATACTTTGATTTTTCTCCAACCTGGATAAATAATTAAGAAAGAAAAATTACCTTCTTATGTTTGTTTTTAGTTGTCATAAAAAGTCCGGAGTTTTCCTTGAGCTGGTATGACATCCGAACCAACTCTCCTAATTCATGTGGTTAACAGTTTAAGACCGGGTTTTTCATGTTCCCAGCCGTGGAGATGCACAGACTGTAACCATCCCCGATTTATCTCACCAGAGGCAGGTTCTTGGCAAATACAATATCTGAAGGAAACAACAATAAGAATATGGCCATTGAATTCGACACCCTCTAATAATAATACAATAACATCTCCGCTGGAAGGTTGATGTATGCCAAATAGAGTTGGAGCAATTAAAACCTTGACATCAGAAACATCATAAAATTTAAAAATCATCCTATCTCTCTCAGATGGAAGTCGGAACTAATGTGAGATCTCATTTGAAAAAAAAACTACTGTCATGAGAAAAGGCAAGAAACTGAACATCCCAGTTTCAGATTGATCCAGAAGTCAACCAGGAAACGTGCTGGCCTAAGTGAGTAAGATGCAACAAGAACCATGGTCCCTAGCACATCAAGGAGAGGAACACCACATGCAAAAACCAGTGCGACGGCGGTGAACAACGACGTCGGAGTGACCCACATTATTCTGATTCGATTCACAGTGTGCTGAGGACGAATCAACGTCTTGTATATTTCTTTTTCGCATTTTTCACTTGATAAATAACCTGCTAGATAGGATGCAACTATTTTAAACAGTTATAGAGAGTAACATCATATCATACGATTTAAAAGTATTGAGATTAGGCATAAACTAAGTTAAACGAGGTATATGAGCAAACTCATAATAAACTGTCTGTTGGCCATTGGATACCGACAAATTCAGATGGAAAAGGTTAAGAAACCAACAGTATGTGCTTGAATTCGTCTTGTATAGAACCTGTATTTTTTTAGTGGGCACAAAGAACAGCATCAGTAAACAAAACAAATTCCATAGACGGAGGAAGAATTAGGGGAAGATAAGATGCAGGGAGGGAGAATTGGACCGAATTGGGGACCTGAGAATCACCCATCGTTGCTTGATAATGGTTTTTGGAAGTGAGGAGAATGGGGAACGAGCAGCGGCACGTTTGGGATTATATAGGCATGTATAAGTTGAATGAAAATTAATCACCGATTGTAACTGACCTACAATAACCAGCAGTCCATGAATTGACTGGTAGTAATGGCTGATTTAACTCTCAATCAATCACCATCAAATTGGCAATAGAACTTCAAAGGACGCATGCATTGCCGCCAGACAATCCTGCCTCGCTGTGCAACCGAAAGGATAGAGCAGACCCCCTGCCCCATTGCCCGGCGAGGCGCTTTTTGAACCTGCGGGGTCGCCATGGATCCATTGCTCTAGCCCGGCATCGGTCGTCAGCCGCCAGGCGAAGGGATCGGAGCGGCACACGACTCTCCCGATCTAGATAATGCATCTTTTTGGGGGGCAAAGGGCTGCTGGTACAGGCTGGGAAGAGAGCAAAGGCCCATTAGGCCGAAGTTTACCACAGAGATGAAAAAATGCGACCAGAGCAGCGGCCCATAACTGTTCGCGCTCGTTTACAACGAACTGAGGCTGATTAGGGCCGATCGAGAGCAAATCTGATGGCCATAAATGCATTGAACTAAGGATCCAATGGCTGAAAATGCTAATGGCTTGAGATGGCAGGAAAAGTGCTTAATTATAATGTATCTAATAAATGCGGAAGTTCTCAGTTTTGGTAATACTATATAATGATCTACGGCTGCGCCTGTGCATCATGGACATGGTTGTAAGAGCATTGTCTCTAGCAGACCCGTAGAACGCCGCGACCCGCAAAATAACCACCAAAATACGGGCCCGCGAGGAAATCCTGCCAGATCAGACCCCAGAAACGCGTCCGACCCGTAATTTTTTTTTGCGGGGCGCGGCATAATTCCCGTCCCAACCCGCGAAAACACGGGTTTCCTCCTCGGCCCGTCGGCGAACTGTATATAGCGGTAGCGGTGTGGGGGGGGGGGGGGGAGGGCATTTTAGCCCGCGCTTTTTCCCACCCACCGCCGCCCCTCTCCCCCTCGCCCCACATCTTTCTCCCCCCCCCCCCCCCCCCGCCACCGGGCCGCCGCCTACGATTCCGGCCAAACTAGCCGGCGGGATCATGTCGGACGGCCGCCACACGCCCGAGCTGGCCTCCGCCACTTCCTTTTGCGTCGGCGGGCCAGAAATTTGCAGATCAGCGGCTGTTGGACGCGGTAGCGGGATTTGGCGTTTCTGGCCACCGGTGGCTGCTCCAAGCCATGGATTGGTCAGGGAGCACCCTGTGCAACCCCGGAAAAGCCCCAACGCCGCATGCAGGTACGGGTTCTACCTGTAGCCGCCGCAGTTGGTTTGCCGGCAAGGATTCAGCCGGCCGTCCACCGGGCTCGGCGCTCGCGCAGCGGCTCACCAGCTCGCCGATGCCGCTCATACAGTGCGATGAATGCACGTGGATAGTTCGTGCACTCCTTGGTAGAACTGAGGCTAATAATGCGGCTGCATGTGCAAGTAGAGGGGAAGCAACGTCAACTTCTTTAGAACCAAAGAAGAAGAATGAAGAATGCAAGATCAAGAATCCACAGATCAACAACGAATGCATTGAGATTTGAGAAGATATTGCTCCAACTAGTGGGAGCAGTTATGGAAGTTGGATATCTTCTAAAATGCATAATTGTGGTTCTTGACTTCTTGTTTTCTTTGGTCTTGCTATTCTAGCAAAGATTTGGTAAATTACTATGTATCAAATGTCGTTGAAGAAAATAAAAAAGCAAAGTAATGTATTTTCATGTGTGAAATTGACATGCAAATATCGGATTTGCGGGCCGGCGGGGGCGGCGCCCGACAGACCCCGCAAAGCCGACCCCTAAAAGAGCATATTCCGCCAATATCCTTTTTACGGGTCCGTTTTGCGGGGTCTGACTCTGCCGCCGCCCGCGTCGGTCCGTAAAACCGTTTTTTCGCGATCTGTAAATGCGTTTTGCGGGTCGGCGTTATACGGGGTCTGCTAGAGATGCTATAAGGATATCTTCAATGACGATCCGTAATTTTTTTCCGCATCCGTCCGTGAACAGAGGGACCAATCCACGGACATGCATGCGGAAGGCGGCCATCCAACATGCCTGCATAGATCTGACATTCCTATTTTTTTTCTTCTACAAGTCTGCACATTCAAATTGCCGGATACATAGAGTTCAAACGACTAAATATACGTTGAAATAGCTGCATGCAACAGTAATTAAAATCTAAAAAAGTTCAAATATTACATTTCAATACTGTTGTGTCCTTTAACCGCCCACAGATACTCAGTTAGATCTTCCTTCAGCTGCTCGTTAGTTGGTTGATGCCGAATTTGTTGACGCATTTAAATAAACTCTTCAAATGTGACTGGATTATTCTGGTCTAGAAGTTCGATAGGATCACCATGCTTTCAATTCTAGAGCTGCGGCAGCATCCTAACCATCATCGTCGATGATCATCTTGTGCATGATGACACAACATGTCATTACCTCCCACAAGGTCTCCGGATCCCATAGTTTAGCAGGTCCATGAAAACCTTCAAAACAGGCATGCAAAACTTCAAATGCCCTCTCGACATCCTTTCTAGCTGCTTCTTGTCTTCAGGCAAAGTGAGACTTTTTCTGGCCAACTGGATTTGAGATGGTGCTGACAAAGGTAGCCCAGGAAGAATAGATATCGTCAACCAGATAGTAGCCCATGTTGTACTTATGTCCATTGACAATATAGTGGCAAGGAGGAGCTTTTCCTTCAGCCAGCCTAACAAACAATGGTGATCGCTGCAGCACATTGATGTCATTGTGAGACCCGGCCATTGCCAAGGAAAATGTGCCAAATCTAAAGGTCATGTGATGCAACTGCTTCAAGAATGATGGTGAGCTTCTTAACATGGCCATGATATTGCCCTTGGAAAGCCTTTGGGCAATTCTTCCATTTTCAATGCATGTTGTTAAGAGATCCAAGCAAACCTGACCACCCTCTTACTTCTAAGATTGCCAAGAGCCTCTCGGTGTCTGCCACAGTTGGTTCTCTCAGGTACCGAGGTCCAAACACCTCCACCATGGCAGTTGCAAACCTGACCATGGCATCTCCGTATGTGCTCTCAGACATCTGTAGTTACTCGTCCCACAAATCAGCGGTCGTGCCATATGCAAGCATCCGGAGTGCAGTGCGTGCACTTCTGGTAACCAGAGAACCCAATCTCTCCCACAGCATCCTTCTTTGAGATGAAGTAGTCATCATAGGATAGAACGCCATGGTACAAATGATCGAAGAAAATCTTGCGCATCCGAAAACGTCGGCAAAAAAGGTTAATGAAGAGTGCATCGGGGGCAAAGTAGTTGACCATCAGTGTCAAATGGCCACGCACCCTGTTACGGGTGAGAACTCGTTGACCCTTGGTCGATCTCTTGAAATTCAGAACATGCCCCTCCGCATGCTCCACGTCTTCAAGGACCGCCTACACCATCGCCATCTCATCTGTGTAGTCCTCCTTGTTGGACGAGCCATCGGACGACTCAACATAGTGCTCGTATATGTACTCCAAATCCGAATCGATTGCTTGAAAGAAGAAGGAACAACTTTTTTAGCTCCGGAAATTCATCGAACAGTTGCCGGGCATGGTGAGTATAGCAGTAGCGAATGGTACCTTGCGGGGCGGTCAGAGGAGATGGGTCAAACGGTGATGCACGAGAAGCGGGATGGAGCCTGGCTGGAACACTAGAGGTAGCGGAGACGTAGATTTCCGGCATGGGTGTTGCATGGTGGCCGGGGTGGTGGAGCGGCGGCGAAGGCAAGAGAGAAAGAAGGGCAGCCCGGTGCACGTAGCTCCTGCTTGAGCAGGTCCGGGGAAGGGTCCGACCACTGTAGGTCAATTGTACGCAACCTTTCCCTACATTTCTGCAAGAGGCAGTTTCTAGGACTTGAACCTGTAACCTCATGGCCACAGGGCAAGAGAGAAAGAAGGAAGGAGAGAAAATAGAGAGGATGGAGGCATGGGATCCGGGAAGGGTTTTGCATGGGCCAGGGTTGTCGGAGTCCTATGTGTCCGCTGTGTGGACTCCCACAAAGAACCCCCCCCCCCCATGTTTCTCTCAGGCTTATCGGAAAATGTACGTCCAGACCGCTCGGGGGACCGATACATGCCCGCCTTGGATGGCTTCCGTGCTATGGACCGTATGGTCCAGATGTATTGAGGCGATTGAGGGTCTGCCTTGGAGATGACCTAATGGATGTTTTCACTACACTACATCTCTTGCAATAGTTACTTTCTTAGAGGAGAGTCCTCTGGTTGCTTCTCCTGCTACATACTAAATGTGTTTCAACTAGCGCGTTGTAAGTCCCAGAAGAATGTGGTTTTTGTGCACCCAGAGACATTGGACCCCTGGTGCACCCACGATTAAAAACTTAGCAGAACATTTCAAGAAAACCTTCTGGATGTGATTATGCAAAATGTTTTAGGTGCTTGCAAAATTTGGTGGTGAAAGGACATCCGAGGAGCTCTATACAAAAAAAGTTTTTTTGCTAAAAACATGTGAACGATAACTTGGGTGCAGAGCATCATCTGTATTTCGTTTTGTATGGAGATCATTTGATGTTTTTTGGTGACCAAACTTTGCAAGCTTCTAATTTTTTTGCTCATAATCACATACACGAAGTTTCATAATTTTTTGATTTTTTTTGTAAAATTTACTATTCACTATGTGGGTGCACCAAAGTTGAGTGCAACCATTATTTTCTCGTACCGGAACTAGGGAGTTACAACCTGGCACCTCAAAATAAAACACGCAACCATAAAAGAAATAATTCTTGTGTCATGCTCACAACCTGTTGAATTGTAGGTGGACCATGTGTCACAACCAATAGGGCGACCCCACCCGTCAGTGAAGAGCAGTTGTCTATGGCACCAACGACGCGGGTGGAGTAGTGTGTGTGTGTGTGTGTGTGTGTCTGTGTTGCGAGTTTGACTGTCATGTGGGACCAAGAGCACGCGGGATTGGTGGGTTGTGGCCTTCATACCATGTGAGTGTTAAAGTATTTGTGTCCACACTGAGAGAGGGCATTGAAAATTATGAGAAAACACTGAACCTGAGAGAGAGAAGTTATTCTTCCTCCTTGAGGCTACCAGATCCCCTTCCCTATCTGTCGGAGTCATTTTCGGCATATCTTGAGGTAGGGGTCCTTAGCTAGTTATCTTGGAGTGATGGTAACAAGTACATAGGAATTTACCTAGGTTAGGGCTCTCTCTCGAAGATATAATACCTTACATCCTGCTTTTGATTGTATGGGGATGGGGTATAGTACAGAGTACACGTATCTACCACGAGATCATTGTATAAGACTCTAATGAAAATTATGTCATCTACTGACTAGCCTAAACTCGCTTTATATAATGCACCGAAGGCCTAGGTTTACATGAGTCCTTGTCTTGTGCGCCAAGTCTTGTGGAATCTCCTTTGTATGCGTCATGGGCCTCTCCAAGTGGCCCGTTAATAAACCACCATGGGGGTCCTTGGTCCGATCCTCCTGGCTGAGAGACCACATGGTGAGTACCCTCTAATCCAAGACAGTTGGAAAACATAGTTGAAAACAAACAAAAAAATCACACATATGACCACCCAAGATCAATATGAAGATTAATGGGTTAGGATCACGATTGCTACCATCACCGAGTTGCAATGGAAGAAGAATGTATCAGTGTAGATCATACTTGGAGTCCATCGAACCGTTGATGAATGATCCCTCATACCGCCTGATGGCCCACAATTATAGGGGATCAGTCATAATCCTTTCGATAAGTAAGAATGTCAAACCCAACAAGGAACGGAAGAAAATGACAAGCGGTTTTCAGCAAGGTATTGTCTACAAGTACTGAAATTATCGGTGACAGGTAGTTTGATAGCAAGGTAGTTTGTAACGAGCAAATAATAGTAACGGTAACAAAAATATGTTCCCACACGAACACGTCACTGTGTACCTGCAATGCCGAGGGTGATGCACTGCAGCTGATGTTGAAGGAGACCCGTCCGGAAGCGCGGTACGCAAGCAATCCGGCGGGCGCTTTTGAGGACCCGAAACCCCACACGCCAGGGAGAGACCCCGTCAGGGCGCATGGTGGCTATGGGCTGCCCTAGGTCGACCTGGTCGCCCCTAGGGCCTCGAGGTTCTCCGCCGTGCAACAAGAAGAACGAACGAAGAACGAGGAAGAAGAAGAACAAGGGAGAAGATAAAAGTAAAGGTAAAAGTGGTATATGATTGTTCGATTGTGTGTTGTTGTTCAATCGGCCGTCACTTCTTGTCTATATAAGAGGCAGATGGACTTCCCATACAAGAAAAGTACTTGGCTATCCGTCCAAATCATCAAAACCTAAGAAAACATGGACTATTCACAACCTCCAGCCCGGATGTCCGGCTCGAGGCCCGGATGATCCAGCCTAGCCCAGTTTTCTGATAGCAGATCACTGTATTGGCTTTGGAATCCACATACAACCTCAGATTTAGATGGCTTTTATATCTAAATCAACCATCTCGACGAGGTGACAACTTTCATGCTTAACACTTTTCGATCTGAGGCCATCTTGAGGGTGTTTTGGGCTGTTTTCTAACATCTGCAGCAGAAAAAAAGTTGTTCGGACTTCCGAATCCTTGCCTAGATGGTCTTTACCCGGATCATCCGGGTCTACACCCAGATCATCCGGCTTCACCCTTTAGCTTCTGTTGTTTTGGTCATTTATTCGGCCTCCGGCCGGATGATCTGGACGTCGACCCAGATGATCCGACCAGACATTGCTGCAACGCACGGTTTTGACTGTAGAACTCGCATACGACCTCAGATAGGGACGATTTTTATATCAAAATCGTCTGTTTCAACGAGACGAAGAACTTTGCAATTGTAAGTTTTTTTCCATCCGAGGCCATCTTAATTAGGTTTTATGTCATTCTTTAATCTGATATCAATACGAGCATCTCTAAGATTGTCATAACTTTTGCATCCGAGCTCCCTTTTGGACCATCTCTATATCTATTTCGATCGGCATGAAGAGAACCATCAAATGGTGACATGAACTCATAATTTTAACCTCATCTTGTTACAGCCTCAAATCACTCTTTGCAATCATGCCATTTTCGAGCGTCAACACATGCCCCCCTGTTTTTCGGCAAAGCTAGCGGGCCGAAAAATAACTTGTACCGTGTTGGTTCTAAGGACGATGTCAGCACTCCATCAGCCAGTTTGAATGTGCTCAGGGCGATAAATATATATCGGCCATTATTTGTTTGAATCCTCGATGCAAACTTGGGTGAAACTTTCTCAACTTCCGATGATAAAGTTCCATAGCTATGTATCTCAAGGTCATCCTACAAATTATATTGTTCGCCCTTTAACTACGATTTTGTAGATAACCAACAATAAACTTTTCTCCAGTCCTTACTTTCGCGTGCATAAAAATTTCATTAGTGGCCGAAGCGGTGGACTTCAGTTCGGCCTTCCTTATGTTGATGAGACTAAGCATCGGCTATTGATAGAAACGCAATACGCCATGATTAACATAGTAGCTGGATGCTTGCTTTGCCAACTCTCTTGAATTGTCACGTCTAGACATATGAACAATTTTAAAGCAACCCAAGGTAAATTTTATATCTAGACACCTCAAGATAAACTATAAGTGATTCGTCAAAACATTGATAACCCTTGAATATTTGTTGCACTACTCATGATGAATCACCGAAAGCATCAACATGTATAGCACCTATGGCAACCAAAAGCTTCAAACCAAATAAAATTTCTTATTCGGCTTTGATTATTGTGCAAAAATATTTTAAGCGGCATGAGGCCTCACAAAATAGCACCATATGGAGATATATAAACAACACTGGCACCGTGGCCATTGTTATGAATTTAACCATCGAAAAATAATCTCCATAGTACTAGAAAGACAAGGGTAATATCAATGAACATATACCTTGTTTCGGTCTCCAGTTGAACTAAGGACGACGTTATGATACTACATTGGCCATGCTTTGACATATTCTTAGGACGGTAGATAAATATCGGCCATTACCATGAGGTCCATGTATAATTCACCCACCAAAGTATGTATAGCCAAAATAAACAAATGAAATAGTAATAAAATATTTTGGCCCCTTTGTGTTAGCAACAAAAATGTACCTAACCAAATGTATAGTGATTTGGTAATACCCTCTCATGATATAGAAAATTATGTTGCATCCATGGATCAAAAAAAATCCATGGAGGGTAATTGATCATATCTACGGATGAATTCCATGGCAAAGGCATCAATGGCATGGTTCAAGAAAATGGATGATGTGCTAACCGAAGATTTTGATGTTGTGATGCACACCTTCGGCTTAATTGTTTGTTGCTTCCATCCTTCTCTTTCTTCACTTTTATTGTACTTGTTGCAATAGAAGCATGCACATCATTTTTGTTTTGATTGATCCTCTTGGGAACCCATGCTATGTTCTTATTTCTCAGCTCTTGTGCACTAGGATTTTGTAATTCCTTATTTTGCCAATACGATAAACCGAGTGGGCATCTCGGCTGTGATTCTATTTTGACCAATGAAAATTCTTTTTTGGCCTTGTGCACGCTCAACTTCTTTTCTTCAGATTTGGCACTTTGACTCTCAACAATTGATTGCTTCACCTCATTGCCTTTAGTAGCCAATGTCAACACTTTAATTGCCTCTTTTTCATTTGAGATCAAATCTGAAGTAGCACTCTTACGACCATCTCTTTTAACGCGGTAAACCTGTTTGACCACCTCGTTCTTCTTCCTTGAGCCCAGGACCGACTCCTTATGATTGAAACGGTCTTTAACATGTGATTGTTAAAATGTTGATCTTCTCGGAGCTGCATAATACTGGTGAGATGGTCTAAAATAAGATGGAGAATGTGCCCTTGTATCATACCTATCCCATGATGGATATGGATCTACATGAGGATAGGGAGGCATCCACGGCATTGGCATTGGCCTCCCAAAATAAGGATATGAATATGTTGTATTAAAATTCTCACTTTGCCAATACCGATCCTCATACTTGCGCCTTGGGGGTGATCTTGGTTTCTTTGCATGATTTGGCCGATAAGCATTCTTCTCTTCACTCTTCTTTTGTTATTTATCCAATAGTTCAGTGAACGCAATTTTTTATCTCTTACTCCTAGCTTATTTCGGCCTTTGTTTTCTTTGCTTGTGCTTGCAATGATCTATGAATTTGCTTGCTGCCCCCCAGTCCTTCGTGTCTTCATCATAGCTTTGACAGAATTCTCGCCCTCAAGATTATGTTCATTATGCTCTTCAACAACTTCTCTTCTTGAAAGCTTGATCCCGTCACCTGCAATTTTTATCTTCTCTTTAAATGGATCAACTTGAAGCAGCCGATGCATAAACCTTTTGCCATCAGGACCAATTGGAATAGACTGGTCATCTCTTGGTGTTTCAACAAATTTCAATCGCCCTCTTTCAGTGGCCGATTTAACTATTTGACGAAACATGTTGCAATCCTCAAAATTATGCTTGAACGAATCATGCAACTTACAATACATTCGTCCATGGATAGATGGCTCAACATTGTGATCAAGAATTCTAATATAATTACTTTTCACCAACAAATCAAATATTTGACCACACATGCTTGAATTGAAGGTATACTTCTTATTTTCTTGCCGATCTTGTTGTAAGAACGACTTTGGAGTTAAGCAAACTAATGGTTTATATTTTACATCACCCCATTCGGTTATTCTTTGTGTTTTGCACTCTATATTCGATGTCTTTTGATAAGATATCATAATAACATCGGTTTTCTCAAAAGAATTTAACCTTGACTTTAAATTTCTGAAACGAAAATAGTTAGAAAATACATGTCTCAATGGAGACCAAATGAAAGCCAAGTAATAAATAAGCAAAGGTACCCAATTAATTATGAACATTAGATAAAGAAATAGGGAAAGCCTTGGCTGCAACAATAAGTCACTATCGGTCTTTTTAAATGGCGCAATTGGTTGACCAATATGCTCAATAACAACTTTATTGCTAACAAGTAAATTACCCTTCTTCATTGGTCTTTCAAAATTACTTACGAGGATTTTTCTAATAGATGCATCAACTATGAAGTTGCGACCAAATCTGAAAATAGGGAAATTACTTGCTAGGCATACCTCTTCAAATATGTTGGGAGAGCATGATGGTGGTGTGACTTGAACAATATCTTGCTCCATCTTTGGATGGCTCCCCAACGCCTCATCATCATCTTTTTCTTGAGTCCGTGTATCATTACTTTGAAGATCCTTGTCAGGCGAACTTTGTTCGGCTACTTGCTCTTGTTCTTAAGGCTTGTCAATTTCTATGGCACGGAACTCATAGGGCAGGAAGTAGGTTCCATTAACTTCAGAAAAATCAAGCACCATTGTTTTCTTATGCTTTCCATGCCCTTTCTCAGTGATGCTTGCCTCGTTGGATTTGATGGATTTGAAATATATACTACTTGATTCGGGTTTTTCAACCAAAGCACTTTAGTTTTTGAATCACCATTCTTTTCACCGGTTCTACCAATTGGCAATGCTTCTTTTATTTGAGCCAATTCTTTTTCTGTTTGTTTTAGGGGCGAGCGGCAAAATTGGCTTTAAGTTTGTTCTCAATTTCAGCCTACTCCGCATATGATTGCCCCCCAATGCTTTTAGATTCTTTCGGCAATGACACATGGGTGTTGCTGAAACTTTGCAATTGTGTAGGCGGTGTATAATATGATGTAGTACTAGGTGAAGGCATGTGCATTGTTGTAGAACAATATTTTTGCTCGCCAATTTTATCAATTGGAAAAGATTCATCTTCTTGCAAAACTCTATCTTTTATTGCCGCATAATCAAGAAATAACCCCTTTTCATGTTGTTCAAGGCAGATAGCACTAATCCTCTTATTTTGGGCTAGACTCTCCAATGCAACAACCACTACCTCATCTTCTACAATATTGGGCACAACCGCTCCTGTAAAATTTACATTTATTCGGCTATGACCAGGAAGGTGTGAAGCCGAATTATGAACATCTACAGTGTGTATCGTGCTAAAAAATTGCTAACATAAGGTGTAGCATATGACGGTTGAGAGTAATTGGCCGAATAGCTAGTAGTAGAATGGCCAATTGTCCCATCCATTGGCATGGTTGAACTAGTATATTGCAAATTAGTTACCGATGAATAAAAATGTGAAACCCTTTGTCGCATGCTATTGGAACTTCCTGGAACAGGTGTTTCAACATGATTGACCAAACTTATCATGTTGTTCATCGGCATAACAATTTCTGGTGTTGCCGATGCATGGCAGTTGGAGTACATATGGTGCATGTTAAGAAGTTAAAGCATGTAAATTACTTTGAATCGGCCTTTGCACGTAATTAGATGCATTATAAAAAAACTAGGGTTGGCCAATAGAGTATACTCATTAAAAGATCTATTAACACCAAATGAATTATTTGCTTCTAAAGTAGGGAAGTGACTATTCATATTACCTTTGTAGATTGCAAACCCTAGATGACGATCTCTTCATAGCAAGAACGAGTTGGAGACCGTTCAAAGCTTCATCCCCAGCGGACTCGCCAAAAAGTGTGTTCACACACGAACACGTCATCGTGTATCTCCAATGCCGAGGGTGATGCACCGCAGCTCACATCGAAGGATACCCGTCCGGAAGCGCGGTACACAAGCAATCCGGCGGGCGCTTTTGAGGACCCGAAACCCCACACGCCCGGGAGGGACCCCGTCAGGGTGCATGGTGGCTATGGGCTGCCCTAGGTCAACCTGGTTGACCCTAGGGCCTCGAGGTTCGCCGCCTTGTAACAATAAGAACGAACGAAGAACGCGGAAGAAGAAGAACAAGGGAGAAGATAAACGTAAAGGTAAAAGTGGTATATGATTGTTCGATTGTGTGTTGTTGTTCAATCGGCCGTTACCTCTTGTCTATATAAGAGGTGGATAGACTTTCCGTACAAGAAAAGGACTTTCCTATCCGTTCAAATTATCACAACCTAAGAAAACACGGACTATTCACGACCTCCGGCCCGGATGTCCGACTCAAGGCCCGGATGACCCAGTTTTCTGACTGCAGCTCAATGTTTTGGCTCTAGAATCCACATACGACCTCGTATTTGGACGATTTGTATATATAAACCAACCATCTGGACGAGGCTCACAACTTTCATGTTGAACACTTTTCGATCCGAGGCCATCTTGAGGGTCTTTTGTGCTGTTTTCTAACATTTGCAGTAAAAAAAAAGTTGTTCAGACGTCCGGATCCTTGCCTGGATGGCTTTTACCCGGAACATCCGGGTCTACACCCAGATTATCCGGCTCATGCATTAGCTTATGTTGTTTTGGTCTTCTATTCAGCCTCCGGCCGAATAATCTGGGCCCCGGCCCGGATGATCTGGCCAAACATTGCTGCGACGCACGGTTTTGAGTGTAGAACTCGCATACGACCTCAGATGGGGACGATTTTTATATCGAAATTGTCTGTTCGACGAGACGAAGAACTTTTCAGTTGTAATTTTTTTCATCCGAGAGGTTTTATGTCATTCTTTAATCTGATATCAATACGAGCATCTCTAAGATTGTCATAACTTTTGCATCCGAGCTCCATTTTGGACCATCTCTACATCTATTTTGATCGGCTTGAAGAGAGCCATCATATGGTGACGTGAACTCATAATTTTAACCTCTTCTTGTTACAGCCTCAAATCACTCTTTGTGATCATGCCATTTTCGAGCGTCAACAAAGTGCAGCAAGATAGCCCAATCCCTTTTATAGCAAAGGACATGTCAGAACGGTCTCTTATAGTAAGTAAATGTTGGGGAATGTAGCATGCAATTTCAAAAAATTCCCTACGCTCACGCAAGATCTATCTAGGAGATGCATAACAACGAGAGGGGGAGAGTGTGTCTTTATACCCTCATAGACTGAAAGCAGAAGCGTTTGACAACGCGGTTGATGTAGTCAAACTTCTTCTAGCTCTGACCGATCAAGTACCGAACGTACGGCACCTTCAAGTTGTACACACATTCAACTCGATGATGTTCCTTGTCCTCTTGATCCTACAAGGGTATCAAGCAAGTAGATGAGTTCCTTCAGCACGACGATGTGGTGACGGTGATGGTGAAGTGATCCGCGCAGGGCTTCGCCTAAGCATCGCGACAATATGACCGAGGTTGTAAACTATGGAGGGGTGTGCCGCACACGGCTAACAGTTGATGTTGTGTGTTGTAGGCGCTCCCTCCCCACATATATATAGGTTGGAGGGGAGGAGAGGCAGCCAAGGGGGCGCCCCAAGTGGGCCGAATCCTACTTGGGGTCCTCCCCAATTCGGCCTCCCCCTTCCTTATTTTGCAAGAGAAGAAAGGGAAGGGAGAAGAGAGAAAGGAAGGGGGCCGAACCCCCCTTGTTCCTTCTCTAATTCGACCTCCTGCCTAGGGGGGGGGGGCATGCCACCCCTTGTGGGCTGGTGTTCTCCCCTCTTATGGCCCATATGGCCCATTTCTTCTCCCCCGGGGTTCCAGTAACCTCTCCGGTACTCCGATATGTACCCGGTACCTTCCAGAACACTTTATATAAATCTTTACCTCTCGACCATTTTGAGACTCCTCGTCATGTCAGTGATCTCATCCGGGACTTCGAACAACATTCGGTCACCAAATCAGATACTTACATAATACAATATCATCATCGAACATTAAGCGTGCGGACCCTACGGGTTCGAGAACTATGTAGACATGACCGAGACACCTCTCCAGTCAATAACCAAAAACAGAACTTGGATGCTCATATTGGCTCCTACATATTCTACGAAGATCTTTATCGGACGAACCGTTATGACAACATATGTTATTCCCTTTGTCCATCGGTATGTTACTTGCCCGAGATTCGATCATCGGTATCTTCATACCTAGTTCAATCTCGTTACTGGAAAGTCTCTTTACTCATTCCATAATGCATCATCCTGCAACTAACTCATTAATCACTTTGCTTGCAAGGCTTCTTATGATGTGCATTACCGAGAGGGCCCAGAGATACCTCTTCGATACTCGGAGTGACAAATCATAATCTCGATCTATGCCAACCCAACAAACACCTTTGGAGATACCTGTAGAGCATCTTTATAATCATCCAGTTATGTTGTGACGTTTTATAGCACACAAGGCATTCCTTCGGTATCCGAGAGTTGCGTAATATCATAGTCGGAGGAATATGTATTTGACATGAAGAAAGCCATAGCAATAAAACTGAACAATCATAATGCTAAGTTAGCGAATGGGTCTTGTCCATCACATCATTCTCCTAATGATGTGATCCCATTTATCAAATGACAACACATGTCTATGGTTAGGAAACATAACCATCTTTGATCAATGAGCTAGTCTAGTAGAGGCTTACTAGGGACACAATATTTTGTCTATGTATCCACACATGTATCAAGTTTCCAGTTAATACAATTCCAGCATGAATAATAAACATTTATCATGAAATAAAGAAATATAAAATAACAACTTTATTATTGCCTCTAGGGCATATTTCCTTCAGTCTCCCACTTGCACTAGAGTCAGTAATCTAGATTACATTGTAATGATTCTAACAGCCATGGAGTCTTGGTGCCGATCATGTTTTGCTTGTGTAAGAGGCTTAGTCAACGGGTCTTCTATATTCAGATCTGTGTGTATTTTAAAAATCTCTATATCTCCTTCCTTGACTTGATCACAGATGGATTTGAAGCTTCTCTTGATGTGTCTGGTTCTTTTGTGAAATCTGGATTACTTCGCTAAGGCAATTGCTCCAGTATTGTCACAAAATATTTTCATTGGACCCAATGCACTAGGTATTACACCTAGATCGGATATGAACTCCTTCATCCGGACTCCTTCATTTGTTGCTTTTGAAGCAACTATGTACTCCGCTTCACACGTAGAGCCCGTCACGATGCTTTGCTTGAACTGCACCAACTGACAGCTCCACCATTCAAAATAAATACGTAACCGGTTTGTGACTTAAGAGTCATACGGATCAGTGTCAAAACTAGCATCGACGTAACCATTTACGATGAGTTCTTTTTCACCTCCATAAACGAGAAACATATCCTTGGTACTTTTCAGGTACTTCAGGATATTCTTGACCGCTGTCTAGTGATCCACTCGTGGATTACTTTGGTACCTCCCTTCTAGACTTATGGAAAGGCACACATCAGGTCTGGTACACAGCATAGCATACATGATAGAACCTATGGCCGAGGCATAGGGAATGACTTTCATTTTGTCCCTATCTTCTGAAGTGGTCGGGCATTGAGTCTGACTCAATTTCATACCTTGTAACATAGGCAAGAACCCTTTCTTTGGCTGATCCATTTTGAATTGTTTCAAAACTTTATCAAGGTATGTGCTTTGTGAAAGTCTTTTTAAGCATCTTGATCTATCTCTATAGATCTTGATGCCCAATATATAAGCAGCTTCACCGAGGTCTTTCAGTGAAAAACTTTTATTCAAGTATCCTTTTATGCTATCCAGAAATTCTACATCATTTCCAATCAACGATATGTCATCCACATATAATATTAGAAATGCTATAGAGCTCCCACTCACTTTCTTGTAAATACAGGCTTCTTTTAAATTCTGTACAAAACTATATGCTTTGATCACCTCATCAAAGTGTATATTCCAACTCCGAGATGCTTGCACCAGTCCATAGATGGATCACTGGAGCTTCCACACTTTGTTAGCACCTTTAGGATCAAAAAAACCTTTTGGTTGCATCATATACAACTCTTCTTTTAGAAATACATTAAAGAATGCAGTTTTGATGTCCATTTGCCAGATTTCATAATCATAAAATGTGGCAATTGCTGTCATGATTCAGACAGATTTAAGCATCACTACAGGTGAGAAATTCTCATCGTAGTCAACTCCTTGAACTTGTCGACAACCTTTTGCGACAAGTTGAGCTTTATAGATAGTAACATTACCATTAGTGTCAGTCTTCTTCTTGAAGATCCATTTATTCTCTATGCGTTGCTGATCATCGGGCAAATCCACCAAAGTCCACACTTCATTCTCATACATGGATCCTACCTCAGATTTCATGGCCTCAAGCCATTTATCGGAATCTGGGCTCATCATAGCTTCTTCATAGTTCGTCGGTTCATGATGGTCTAGTAACATCACTTCCAGAACAGGATTACCGTACCACTCTGGTGTTGATCGTGTTCTGGTTAACCTACAAGGCTTGGTAGTAACTTGATCTGAAGTTTCATGATCATCATCATTAGCTTCCTCTCTAGTTGGTGTAGGCATCACGAGAACAGATTTGTTTGATAAGATACTTTCCAAATTGAGAGAAGGTACAATTACCACATCAAGTTCTACTTTCCTCCCACTCTCTTCTTTCGAGATAAACTCATTCTCTAGAAAGGTTCCATTCTTGGCAACAAAGATCTTGCCTTCGGATCCATGGTAGAAGGTGTACCCAATTGTTTCCTTAGGGTATACTATGAAAACACACTTTTCCGATTTGGGTTCGAGCTTATCAGGCTGAAGCCTTTTGAAAAAAGTGTCGCAACCCCAAACTTTAAGAAACGACAGCTTAGGTTCATTGCCAAACCACAGTTCATACGGTGTCGTCTCAATGGATTTAGACGGTGCCCTACTTAACGTGAATGCAGCTGTCTCTAATGCATAACCCCAAAACGATAAGGGTAAATCGGTAAGAGACATCATAGATCACACCATATCTAATAAAGTAGGGTTACGATGTTCGGACACACCATTACGCTGTGGTGTTCCAGGTGGTGTGAGTTTTGAAATGATTCCACATTGTTTCAAATGAAGGATAAACTCGTAACTCAAATATTCGCCTCCGTGATCAGATCGTAGAAACTATATTTTCTTGTTATGATGATTCTCCACTTCAATATGAAATTCTTTGAACTTTTCAAATGTTTCAGATTTGTGTTTCTTTATGTAGATATACCCATATCTGCTTAAATCGTCTATGAAGGTAAAAAATAACGATACCCGCAGTGAGCCTCAACACTCATTGGACCACATACATCTTTTTGTATTATTTCCAATAAGTCTTTGGCTTGCACCATTTTACCGGAGAACGGAGTTTTAGTCATCTTGTCCATGAGGCATGGTTCGCAAGTATCAAATGATTCATAATCAAGTGATTCCAAAAGTCCATCTTTATGGACTTTCTTCATGCGCTTTACACCAATATGACCTAAACAGCAGTGCCACAAGTATGTTGCACTATCATTATCAACTTTGCATCTTTTCGCATCAATATTATGAATATGTGTATCACTAGGATTGAGATTAAATAAACCATTCACATTGGGTGTATGACCATAGAAGGTTTTATTCATGTAAACATAATAACAATTATTCTCTAACTTAAATGAATAACTGTATTGCAATAAACATGATCTAATCATATTCATGCTTAATGCAAACACCAAATAACATTTATCTAGGTTCAACACTAATCCCGGACGTAGAGGGAGTGTGCGATGGTGATCATATCAACCTTGGAATCATTTCCAACACACATCGTCACCTCGCTTTTAACTAGTCTCTACAACTCCTGTTTTGAGTTCCTAATCATAGCAACTGAACCGGTATCAAATACCTAGGGGTTATTATGATTACTAGTAAAATACACATCAATAACATGTATATCAAATATACCTTTGTTCACTTTGCCATCCTTCTTATCCGCCAAGTATTTGGGGCAGTTCCACTTCCAGTGATCGGTTCCTTTGTAGTAGAAGCACTTAGTTTCAGACTTAGGTCTAGCTTTGGGCTTCTTCATGGGAGTGGCAACTTGCTTGTCATTCTTCTTGAAGTTCCCTTTCTTTTCCTTTGCCCTTTTTCTTGAAACTAGTGGTCTTGTTAACCATCAACACTTGATCTCTTTCTTGATTTCTACCTTTGCCGATTACAGCATTGCGAAGAGCTCGTGAATCTTTTTTGTTATCCCTTGCACATTATAGTTCATCATGAAGTTCTAGTAGCTTGGTGATAGTGACTAGAGAACTCTATCAATCACTATCTTATCTGGAAGATTAATCCCCACTTGATTCAAGCGATTGTAGTGCCCAGACATTATGAGCACATGCTCACTAGCTGAGCTGTTCTCCTCCATATTGTAGGCAAAGTACTTGTCAGAGATCTCATACCTCTCGACACGGGCATGAGTCTGAAATACCAATTTTTTCTCTAGGAACATCTCATATACTCCGTGGCGTTCAAAACGTCTTTGAAGCCCCGATTCTAAGCCGTAAAGCATGGCGCACTAAACTATCAAGTAGTCATCATATCGAGCTTGCCAAAACATTCATAACGTCTGCATTTGCTCCTGCAATAGGTGTGTCACCTAGCGGTGCATCAAGGACATAATTTTTCTGTGCATTAATGAGGATTATCCTCAGATCATGGACCCAGTCTGCATAATTGCTACTATCATCTTTCAACTTATTTTTATCTAGGAACATATCAAAATAAATGGGGAGCAACATCGCGAGCTATTGATCTACAACATAATTTGCAAATACTATCAGGACTAAGTTCATGATAAATTAAGTTCAATTAATCAAATTACTTAAGAACTCCCACTTAGATAGAAATCCCTCAAGTCATCTAAATGATATGTGATCCAAATCAACTAACCCATGTCCAATCATCACGTGAGATGGGGTAGCCATCAATGGTGAACATCTCCATGTTGATCATATGTACTATATGATTCACATTCGACCTTTCGGTCTCCAGTGTTCTGAGGCCATGTCTGTATATGCTAGGCTCATCAAGTTTAACCCAAGTATTCCGCATGTGCAAAATTGTCTTGCACCCGTTATACGTGAGCTAGAGTCTATCACACCCGATCATCATGTGGTGTCTCAACACGACGAATTGTAGCAATGGCGCATACTTAGGGAGAATATTTTTACCTTGAAATTTAGTGAAGGGATCATCTTATAATGCTATGGCTGTACTAAGAAAAATAATATGCATAAAAGATAAACATCACATGCAATCAAAATATGTGACATGATATGGCCATCATCAGCTCGTGCTTTTGATCTCCATCTCCAAATCATCGCCATGATCTCCATCATCACCAGCTCGACACCTTGATCTCCATCGTTGCATCGTGATCATCTCGCTAATTATTGCTTCGAAAACTATCGCTAACGCATACTGATAAAGTAAAGCAATTACATGGCGTTTGCATTTCATACAAATGAAGAGACAACCATAAGGCTCCTGCCGGTTGCTGATTACTTTACAAGACATGATCATCTCATACAATAACATATATCACATCATGTCTTGACGATATCACATCACAACATGCCCTGCAAAAACAAGTTAGACGTCCTCTACTTTGTTGTTGCAAGTTTTACGTGGCTGCTACGGGCTTCTAGCAAGAATCGTTCTTACCTACGGCACAAAAACCACAACGGTGATTGGTACATCTCCAGCGTATCTATAATGTTTGATTGTTCCATGCTATTATATTACCTGTTTTAGATGTTTATGGGCTTTATTCTACACATTTATATCATTTTTGGGACTAACCTACTAACCGGAGGCCCAACCCATATTGCTGTTTTTTGCCTATTTCAGTATTTCGAAGAAAAGGAATATCAAACGGAGTCCAAACGGAATGAAACCTTCGGGAGCGTTATTTTTTGAACAAATCTGATCCTGAGAGCCTGGAGTGCAAGTCAAGAAAGCTTCGAGAGCCCCACGAGATAGGAGGGCGCGCCCCCTGTCTCGTGGGCCCCTCGGGCGTCCACCGACATACTTCTTCTTCCTACATATACCTACGGACCCCAAAAACATCTAGGGGCACCACAAAACACAATTTCCACCACCGTAACCTTCTGTATCCGCGAGATCCCATCTTGGAGCCTTCGCCGGCACTCCGCCGGAGGGAGAATCGACCACGGAGGGCCTCTACATCAACATCCTTGCCCCTCGTATGAGTTGTGAGTAGTTTACCATAGACCTACGGGTCCATAGTTATTAGCTAGATGGCTTCTTATCTATTTTTGGATCTCAATACAATGTTCTCCCCCTCCCTTGTGGAGATCTATTCGATGTAATCTCTTTTTGCAGTGTGTTTGTCGAGATCCGATGAATTGTGGGTTTATGATCAGATTTATCTATGGATATTAATTGAATCTCCTCTGAATTCTTTTATGTATGATTGAGGTATATTTGCAAGTCTCTTCGAATTATCGGTTTGGTTTGGCCTACTAGATTGATCTTTCTTGCCATGGGAGAAGTGCTTAGCTTTGGGTTCAATCTTGCGGTGTTCTTACCCAGTGACAGAAAGGGTTGCAAGACACATATTGTATTGTTGCCATCGAGGATAACAAGATGGGGTTTATATCATATTGCTTGAGTTTATCCCTCTACATCATGTCATCTTGCTTAATGCGTTACTCTGTTCTTATGAACTTAATACTCTAGACGCATGCTGGATAGCGGTCGATGTGTGGAGTAATAGTAGTAGATGCAGGCAGGAGTCGGTCTACTTGTTATGAATGTGATGCCTATATACATGATCATGCCTAGATAACGTCATAATTATTCGCTTTTCTATCAATTGCTCGCAGTAATTTATTCACCCACCGTAATACTTATGCTCTCGAGAGAAGCCTCTAGTGAAACCTATGCCCCCCGTGTCTATCTCTTATCATATTTGCTTTCAATCTAATTTTAGTTGCATCTTTACTTTTCTGCATCTATATTATAAAATACCAAAAATATATTTATCTTATCATACTATCTCTATCAGATCTCACTTTCACAAGTGGTCGTGAAGGGATTGACAACCCCTTTATTGTGTTGGTTGCGAGTTCTCAGTTTGCTTGTGTAGGTGCATGGGACTTTTGAGGAGCCTCCTAATGGATTGATACCTTGGTTCTCAAAAAGTGAGGGAAATATTTACGCTACACTTGCTGCATCACCCTCTCATCTTCGGGGAAAACCAACGCTAGCTCAAGACGTAGCAAGAAGGATTTCTGGCGCCGTTGCCGGGGAGGTCTTCGCTCAAGTCAAGATATACCAAGTACCCATCACAAACTCATCTCCCTCGCATTTACATTATTTGCCATTTGCCTCTCGTTTTCCTCTCCCCCACTTCACCCTTGCCGTTTTATTCGCCCTCTTCTTCCCAATCTCCTCCTCTCTTTTCCGTTTGCCTTTTTCCGTTGCCCGTGTGCTTGCTCGTTTACCTCGTATTTATGGCTAGTCCTCCTATCCTTATTATCTCTCCCGAACAAGAAATTCTCAATTTTAAGCAAAGGGAGGGAGAAAATTTAAAAGATGCTTGGCATAGAATTTGCAATGCCCAACATAAATCTCCTAGGAAGCTTTCCACTTCCGTTCTTCTCCGCAATTTTTATGTCGGCATTACTCCTTGGAATAGATGTGTTCTTGATATTGCTACCGGAGGTGATTTCATGTGTAGCCATACGTTTGATGCTTATAGAGCTATGTTAGATTTATTTGGCTCACCTCCTCTTTTGGTTAATGGAACTGTTTTAACTTTAGAACACGTTATCATTGTTGAGGAAATCGTTAACTGGTAGCTGCTCGGTTGGCTGCTGAGTAGGGGATTAATCGGCTAATTGGCAAGTTAATCGGACATTTAATCAATTGATCGGACGATTTATCGGTTTATAGGCTACTCGGTGACCCTACGAGTAGGGATTAATCGGCAAGTTAACTGGTTAATCGGATGAATTCTTGAAGAGGGCACATTATGCAATGGCTTGATATTATTGAAAATAAAATTGCCACTATTGAGTTGATTAAAAATTTGGATAAAAAGATTCATAATCTTATCACCCAATATGAATCTAGGGTTGGAGTTACCTTGAGAAATCTTAATGCAAAAGAACCTATAGTTAAGGAAAAAATAGATCTTGATTCTGCTAGAATTGGTAAACTTGAAGATATAATTACCAACTTAGGTTAAGCTTTTTCTCCCATAAAAGATACCCCAAAACCCCCTACAAAAATCACCAAGCTCATCTATGTTCCTAAAAATAAAGGTGAAACTTCTAGTAAGGAAGACGCGGACCTCAAATCTATTTGTGTTCTCCCCAATGGTCTCTCTATCATTAAGGAACCTTTTGCTACCAATGAATTTCTTGAATTTTTGCTTAAAGGTTTGGTCATTACTAACAAGGGAGAGATCCCTGGAGATCATGATCATGCTACTTATGAATCGAGTGCCAAAGATGGCACTAGTTAGATCTATCCTTGCTTTTATGCCTAGCCAGGGGCGTTAAACAATAGCGCTAGTTGAGAGGCAACCCAATTTTCTTTATGTTCTTTGTTTTTGTTCCTGTTCAGTGTTAAATTTTGTTTCTACTTTCTGTTTAGATGTGTTTTTATCTTTTGTTTAGTGTTTGTGCCAAGTAGAACCAATAGGATAAACTATGACGATGGTTGATTTGATTCTGCTGAAAAACAGAAACTTTGCGCTCACGAGAAAAAATTCAATAAATCACAGAAAAGAGCTTTTGCATTGATTATTTTGCTTCTGATCAATAGACAAATTTTCCAGTACGTCCTATTTTGGTAGGAGTTTTAGAGTTCCAGAAGTTTGCGTTAGTTACAGATTGCTACAGACTGTTCTGTTTTTGACAGATTCTGTTTTTCATGTGTTGTTTGCTTATTTCAATGCATCTATGGCTAATAAATTAGTTTATAAACCATAAGGAAGTTGGAATACAGTAGGTTTAACACCAAAATAAATAAAGAATAAGTTCATTACAGTACCTTATGTGGTGGTTTTCTTTTCTTTCACTAACGGAGCTTATAAGATTTCCTGTTGAGTTTTGTGTTCTGAAGTTTTCAAGTTTTGGGTAAAGCTTTTATGAACTATGGAATAAAGAGTGGCAAGAGCCTAAGCTTGGGGATGCTTATGGAACCCCAAGATATTCAAGAATAGCCAAAATCCTAAGTTTGGGGATGCCCCGGGAAGGCATCCCCTCTTTCGTCTTCGTTCATTGGTAACTTTACTTGGAGCTATATTTTTATTCACCACATGATATGTGTTTTGCTTGGAGCGTCGTGTATTATATTAGTCTTTGCTTGTTAGTTTACCACAATCATCCTTGATGTAACACACCTTTTGGGAGAAGCCTATTTGATTAGAATTTGCTATAATACTCTATGTGCTTCACTTATATCTTTTGAGCTTGATAGTTTTTGCTCTAGTGCTTCACTTATATCTTTTAGAGCATGGTGGTGATTGATTTTATAGAAATTGCTAGTGTCTCATGATTCACTTACATTATTTTTAGAGTCTTTTAGAACAGCATGGTATTTGCTATAGTTTTAATTTGGTCCTAGAATGATGAGCATCCAAGTTGGGTATAATAAAAACTATCATAGAAAGTGAATTGGATGCTATGATCAATTTGTTGCTTGATAATTGTTTTGAGATATGGAAGTAATAATATTAAAGTCATGCTAGTTGGGTAATTATGGATTTAAAGAATGCTTGTGTCTAAGTTTGTGATTCCCGTAGCATGCACGTATGGTGAACCGCTTTGTGATGAAGTTGGAGCACAATTTTATTTATTGATTGTCTTCCTTATGAGTGGCAGTCGGGGATGAGCGATGGTCTTTTCCTACCAATCTATCCCCCTAGGAGCATGCGCGTAATGCTTTGGTTTTTGATTACTTCTAAATTTTTACAACAAGTATATGAGTTCTTTTGACTAAGGTTGAGTCCATGGATTATACGCACCCTTTCACCCTTCCATTATTGCTAGCCTCTCTTGTATCGTGCAAATTTCATCGGTACCATACACCCACCATATACCTTCCTCAAAACAGCCACCATACCTACCTATTATGGCATTTCCCTAGCCATTCGGAGATATATTGCCATGCAACTTTCCACCATTCCATTCATATGACACACATTACTTTTGTCATATTGCTCTTTGCATGATCATGTAGTTGACATCGTATTTGTGGCAAGGCCACCTTCATAATTTTCATACATGTCGCTCTTGATTCATTGCATATCCCGGTACACCACTGGAGGCATTCACATAGAGTCATATCTTGTTCTAGCTTTGAGTTGTAAATCCATAGAAGTGTGATGATCTTCATTATTAGAGCATTGTCCTCGTGAGGGAAGGATGATGAAGACTATGATTCCCCCACAAGTCGGGATGAGACTTCAGACTTTACAAAAAGAAAAACAAAGAAAAAAAAAGAAAGGCCAAAGAAAAAAAGAAGGCCAAAAAGAAAAAAAAGAAAAGAAAAAAAAAGAATGAGAGAAAAAGAGAGAAGGGACAATGCTACTATCTTTTTTTCCACACTTGTGCTTCAAAATAGCACCATGATCTTCATGATAGAGAGTCTCATATATTGTCACTTTCCTATACTAGTGGGAATTACTCATTATAGAACTTGTCTTGTATATTCCAATGATGGGCTTCCTCAAAATGCCCTAGGTCTTGGTGAGCAAGCAAATTGGATGCACCCCCACTAGTTTTCTTTTGTTGAGCTTTCATATATTTATAGCTCTAGTGCATCCGTTGCATGGCAATCCCTACTCACTCACATTGATACATATTAATGGGCATCTCCATAGCCCGTTGATATGCCTAGTTGATGTGAGACTATCTTCTCCTTTTTTGTCTTCTCCACAACCACTATTCTATTCCACATATAGTGCTATGTCCATGGCTCACGCTCATGTATTGCGTGAAAGTTGAAAGAGTTTGAGATTATTAAAGTATGAAACAATTGCTTGGCTCGTCATCGGGGTTTTGCATGATTAAATACTTTGTGTGATGAAGATAGAGCATAGCCAGACTATATGATTTTGTAGGGATAACTTTCTTTTGGCCATGCTATTTTGAGAAGACATGATTACTTGCTTAGTATGCTTGAAGTATTACTATTTCTTATGTCAATATGAACTTTTATTTTGTATTATTTGGATCTGAACATTCATGCCACAAAGAAAATTACATTACGAATTATGCTAGGTAGCATTGCACATCAAAAGTTCTCTTTTTATCATTTACCTACTCGAGGACGAGAAGGAATTAAGCTTGGGGATGCTTGATACGTCTCCAACATATATATATATATATATATATATATAATTTTTTATTGTTCCATGCTATTATATTACCTGTTTTGGATGTTTATGGGCTTTATTCTACACATTTATATCATTTTTGGAACTAACCTACTAACCGGAGGCCCAGCCCATATTGCTGTTTTTTGCCTATTTCAGTATTTCGAAGAAAAGGAATATCAAACGGAGTCCAAACGGAATGAAACCTTCGGGAGCGTTATTTTTGGAACAAATCTGATCTGGAGAGCCTGGAGTGCAAGTCAAGAAAGCTCCGAGGGCCCCACGAGATAGGAGGGCGCGCCCCCTGTCTCATGGGCCCCTCGGGCGTCCAGCGACGTACTTCTTCTTCCTATATATACCTACGGACCCCGAAATCATCCAGGGGCACCACGAAACACAATTTCCACCACCATAACCTTTTGTATCCGCAAGATCCCATCTTGGAGCCTTCACCGGCACTCTGCCGGAGGGGGAATCGACCATGGAGGGCCTCTACATCAACATCCTTGCCCCTCCTATGAGTTGTGAGTAGTTTACCACAGACCTACGGGTCCATAGTTATTAGCTACATGGCTTCTTCTCTCTTTTTGGATCTCAATACAATGTTCTCGCCCTCTCTTGTGGAGATCTATTCAATGTAATCTCTTTTTACGGAGTGTTTGTCGAGATCCGATGAATTGTGGGTTTATGATCAGATTTATCTATGGATATTAATTGAATCTCCTCTGAATTCTTTTATGTATGATCTAGTTATCATTGCAAGTCTCTTCGAATTATCGGTTTGGTTTGGCCTACTAGATTGATCTTTCTTGCCATGGGAGAAGTGCTTAGCTTTGGGTTCAATCTTGCGGTGTTCTTACCCAGTGACAGAAAGGGTTACAAGACACGTATTGTATTGTTGCCATCGAGGATAACAAGATGGGGTTTATATCATATTGCTTGAGTTTATCCCTCTACATCATGCCATCTTGCTTAATGCGTTACTCTGTTCTTATGAACTTAATACTCTAGATGCATGCTGGATAGCGGTCGATGTGTGGAGTAATAGTAGTAGATGCAGGCAGGAGTCGGTCTACTTGTTATGGATGTTATGCCTATATACGTGATCATGCCTAGATAACGTCATAATTATTCTCTTTTCTATCAATTTCTCGACAGTAATTTGTTCACCCACCGTAATACTTATGCTCTCGAGAGAAGCCTCTAGTGAACCCTATGGCCCCCGGGTCTATCTCTTAACATATTTGCTTTCAATCTACTTTTATTTGCATCTTTACTTTTCTGCATCTATATTTTAAAATACTAAAAATGTATTTATCTTATCATACTATCTCTACCAGATCTCACTTTCGCAAGTGGCCGTGAAGGGATTGACAACCCCTTTATTGCGTTGGTTGCGAGTTCTCAGTTTGCTTGTGTAGGTGCGTGGGACTTTTGAGGAGCCTCCTACTAGATTGATACCTTGGTTCTCAAAACTGAGGGAAATACCCCTGGTGGCTCTCCAACGCCCATATTCTCCTATATGAAGTCTTTCGATGAGAAAAAAAAATAAGAAGCAACCTTTTGGGACGAGACTCCGCCGCCACGGGGCGGAACCTTGGCGGAACCAATCTAGGGCTCTGGCAGAGCTGTTCTGTCGGGGACACTTCCCTCCAGGAGGGGGAAATCATCACCATCGTCATCACCAATGCTCCTCTCATCAGGAGAGGGAAATCTCCATCAACATCTTCACCAGCACCATCTCATCTCCAAACCCTAGTTCATCTCTTGTATCCAATTCTTGTCTCCAAGTCCGGGATTGGTGCTAGTAGGTTGCTAGTAGTGTTGATTACTCCTTGTAGTTGATGCTAGTTGGTTTATTTGGTGGAAGATCATATGCTCAGATCCTTTATGCACATTATTACCCCTCTAATTATGAACATGAATATGCTTTGTGAGTAATTACGTTTGTTCATGAGGACAAGGGAGAAGTCTTGCTATTAGTAGTCATGTGAATTTGGTATTCGTTCGATATTTTGATGAGATGTATGTTGTCTAACCTCTAGTGGTGTTATGTGAACGTCGACTACATAACACTTCACCATTATTTGGGCCTAGAGGAAGGCATTGGGAAGTAATAAGTAGATGATGGGTTGCTAGAGTGACAGAAGCTTAAACCCTAGTTTATGCGTTGCTTCGTAAGGGGCTGATTTGGATCCATATGTTTCATGCTATGGTTAGGTTTACCTTAATACTTTTGTTGTAGTTGCGGATGCTTGCAATAGAGGTTAATCATAAGTGGGATGCTTGTCCAAGTAAGGGCAGTACCTAAGCACCGGTCCACCCACATATCAAATTATCAAAGTACCGAACACAAATCATATGAGCGTGATGAAAACTAGCTTGACGATATTCCCATGTGTCCTCGGGAGCGCTTTTCCTATCATAAGAGTTTGTCCAGGCTTGTTCTTTGGTACAAAAAGGATTGGGTCACCTTGCTGCACCTTATTTACTTTTGTTACTTGTTGCTCGTTACAACTTATCTTATCACAAAACTATCTGTTACCACTTATTTCAGTACTTGCAGAGAATACCTTGCTGAAAACCGCTTATCATTTCCTTCTGGTCCTCGTTGGGTTCGACACTCTTACTTATCAAAAGGACTACCATAGATCCCCTATACTTGTGGGTCATCAAGACTCTTTTCTCGCACCGTTGCCGGGGAGTGCAGTGCCTTTGGTAGGTGGAATTTGGTAAGGAAAAATTTATTTAGTGTGCTGAAATTTTCTGTCACTTGCTACTATGGAAAGTAATTGTCTGAGGGGCTTGTTCGGGGTATCTTCACCCCGTCCAGTAGAGCAAAGAGTTGCTCCTCAACCTACTCAACCTACTAAACCTATTGAAAATGAAACTCCTTTTGAGATTCCTTCGGGTTTGATGGAAAAACTGCTAGCTAACACTTTTACAGGTGATGGAACAAAGCATCCTGATGAACATCTACGCTATGTGGATGATGTTTGGGGACTATTTAAGCTTGCAGGTATACCTGATGATGTTGTTAAGAAGAAGGCTTTCCATTTATCTTTGAAGGGAGACGCATTGACATGGTATAGGCTATGTGATGATATGAGATCATGGAACTATAAAAGATTGAAATTGGAATTTCATCAAAAGTATTACCCCATGCATCTTATTCATCGTGATCGCAATTATATATATAATTTTTGGCCTCGCGAAGGAGAAAGGGAAAACTTTGTTTTTTCCACTCTAGTTTTTGCCAACTTTTCTTACGCCACTCTAGAATTTGACATCTCACTTTTGCCACCCTTAGCTTTTGACAATACATCACAAATGCCATTTCGTGGCAAAAATGATAATTTTTCATTTCACTTTTGCCACTCTTAGCTTTTGACATGTATCACAATTGCCACTCTAAATTTTTTGCTTTTGCCACGGAATGGCAAAAGTGATATATTGTCAAAAGCTAAGAGTGGCAAAAGTGAAATGTCAAATTCTAGAGTGGCATAAGCAAAGTTGACAAAAACTAGAGTGGCAAAAACAAAGTTTTCCCAAGGAGAAAGCATCGCTCAAGCTTGGGGGAGGCTTAAATCAATGTTATATTCATGCCCCAATCATGAGCTCGCGAGAGAAGTAATTATGCAAAGTTTTTATGCCCGGCTTTCTGATAACAATCGCACCATGCTCGATACTTCTTGTGCTGGCTCTTTTATGATGAAGACTATTGAATTCAGAGGGAATTTATTGGATAGAATTAAACGCAACTCTAAAGATTGGGACCTCGATGAAGGTAAGGAGTCAGGTATGACACCTAAATTTGATTGTGTTAAATCTTTTATGGATACCAATATTTTCCGTAAGTTTAGCACTAAATATGGACTTGACTCTGAGATAGTAGCTTCTTTCTGTGAATCTTTTGCTACTTATGTTGATCTCCCCAAGGAGAAGTGGTTTAAATATCATCCTCCCATAGAAGTAAAAGTAGCTGCACCCATTAAAGTTGAAGAAAAGATTGTCACTTATAATGATCCTATTGTTCCCACTTCTTATGTTGAGAAACCACCTTTTGCTGTTAGAATGAAGGATCATGCTAAAACTTCAACTGTTGTTCGTAAAAGCAATATTACAACTTATACACCTCCCGAGCAAGTCAAAGTAGAACCTAATATTTCTATTGTTAAAGATCTCTTGTCTGATAATATCGATGGGCATGCTATTCAATTCCAGGGTGAAACTGCTAGAATTGCTAAACCTAGTGATAAAGATAAACATAGACCTGTGGTAGGCGTGCCCGTTATTTCTGTTAAAATAGGAGGTCATTGTTATCATGGCTTGTGTGATATGGGTGCTAGTGCTAGTGTTATACCCATTGATTTATACAAAGAAATTATGCATGATATTGCACCTCTTGAGTTAGAAGATATTGATGTTACAATTAAACTTGCCAATAGAGATACTATATCTGCAATGGGAATTGTTAGAGATGTTGAAGTCTTGTGTGGAAAAACTAAATATCCCGCTGATTTTCTTGTTCTTGGTTCTCCACAAGATAGCTTTTGTCCCATTATATTTGGTAGACCCTTCTTGAATACTGTTAATGCTACGATAGACTGCAAAAAGAATGTTGTTACTCTTGGCTTGGATGATATGGTTCATGAGTTTAATTTCTCTAAATTCAGTAAACAACATCGTGAGGAAGAATCGCCTAGTAAGGATGAAATTATTGGTCTTGCCTCTATTGCTGTACCTCCTAGTGATCCTTTAGAACAGTATTTGCTAGACCATGAAAATGATATGTTCATGAATGAAAGAAGGGAAATAGATGAAGTATTCTTTAAACAGGAACCTATTCTGCAACACAATTTGCCTGTTGAAATCCTAGGGGATCCTCCTCCACCCAAGGGTGATCCCGTCTTTGAGCTTAAACCGTTGCCTGATAATCTTAAATATGCTTATCTTGATGGAAAGAAAATATATCCTGTTATTATTAGTGCTAACCTTTCAGAGCATGAAGAAGAAAGATTACTGAAAACTTTGAAGAAGCACCGTGCTGCTATTGGATATACTCTGGATGATCTTGAGGGCATCAGTCCCACTCTATGTCAACATAAAATAAATTTGGAAGCTGATGCCAAACCAGTTCGTGATCCTCAACGACGTCTGAATCCTAAAATGAAAGAAGTGGTAAGAAAAGAAATACTCAAGCTTCTGGAGGCAGGTATAATTTATCCTGTTGCTGATAGTCAGTGGGTAAGTCCTATCCATTGTGTCCCCAAGAAGGGAGGTATTACTGTTGTCCCTAATGATAAAGATGAATTGATTCCGCAAAGAATTATCACAGGCTATAGGATGGTAATTGATTTCCGCAAATTAAATAAAGCTACTAATAAAGATCATTACCCCTTACCTTTTATTGATCAAATGCTAGAAAGATTATGCAAACATACACATTATTGCTTTCTAGATGGTTATTCTGGTTTCTCTCAAATACCTGTGTCAGCTAAAGATCAATCAAATACTACCTTTACTTGCCCTTTTGGTACTTTTGCTTATAGACGTATGCCTTTTGGTTTATGTAATGCACCTGCTACCTTTCAAAGATGCATGATGGCTATATTCTCTGACTTTTGCGAGAAAATTTGTGAGGTTTTCATGGACGTTTTTTCCGTCTATGGTTCCTCTTTTGATGATTGCTTGAGCAATCTTGCTCGAGTTTTGCAGAGATGTGAAGAAACTAATCTTGTCTTGAATTGGGAAAAGTGCCACTTTATGGTTAATGAAGGTATTGTCTTGGGGCACAAAGTTTCTAAAAGAGGTATTGAAGTTGATAAGGCCAAGGTTGATGCTATTGAAAAGATGCCATGTCCCAAGGACATCAAAGGTATAAGAAGTTTCTTTGGTCACGCCGGATTTTATAGGAGGTTCATTAAGGACTTCTCAAAAATCTCTCGGCCTCTGACTAATTTATTACAAAAAGATGTACCATTTGTCTTTGATGATGATTGTGTAGAAGCATTTGAAATACTTAAGAAAGCATTATTCTCTGCACCTGTTGTTCAGCCACCTGATTGGAATTTACCCTTTGAAATTATGTGTGATGCTAGTGATTATGCTGTAGGTGCTGTTCTAGGGCAAAGAGTTGATAAGAAATTAAATGTTATCCATTATGCCAGTAAGACTCTAGACAGTGCTCAAATAAATTATGCTACTACCGGAAAGGAACTTTTAGCACTTGTGTTTGCTTGTGATAAGTTTAGACCTTATATTGTTGATTCCAAAGTTACTATTCACACTGATCATGCTGCTATTAAATATCTTATGGAAAAGAAGGATGCAAAACCTAGACTTATTAGATGGGTTCTCCTGCTTCAAGAATTTGGTTTGCATATTGTTGATAGAAAAGGAGCTGAGAACCCCGTTGCAGATAACTTATCTAGGTTAGAGAATGTTCTTGATGACCCATTACCTATTGATGATAGCTTTCTTGATGAATAATTAAATGTCATAAGCACTTCTCGTAGCACTCCATGGTATGCTGATTATGCTAATTATATTGTTGCTAAATTTATACCACCTAGCTTCACATACCAACAAAAGAAAAAGTTTTTCTTTGACTTCGACATTACTTTTGGGATGACCCACATCTTTATAAAGAAGGAGTAGATGGTGTCATTAGATGTTGTGTACCTGAGCATGAACAGGAACAGATCCTACGCAAGTGTCACTTCGAAGCTTATGGAGGACACCATGCTGGAGATAGAACTGCATATAAGGTATTGCAATCTGGTTTTTATTGGCCTACTCTCTTCAAGGATGCCCGTAAGTTTGTTTTGTCTTGCGATGAATGTCAAAGCATTGGTCATATTAGTAGATGTCAAGAAATGCCTATGAATTATTCACTTGTTATTGAACCATTTGATGTTTGGGGCTTTGATTATATGGGACCTTTTCCTGCCTCTAATGGATATACTCATATTTTAGTTGCTATTGATTACGTTACTAAGTGAGTAGAAGCTATTCCAACTAGTAGTGCTGATCATAACACTTCTATTAAAATGCTTAAGGAAGTTATTTTTCCGAGGTTTGGAGTCCCTAGATATTTAATGACTGATGGTGGTTCACACTTTATTCATGGTGCTTTTCGTAAGATGCTTGCTAAATATGACGTTAATCATAGGATTGCATCTCCTTATCACCCGCAGTCTAGTGGTCAAGTAGAGTTGAGCAATAGAGAGCTCAAATTAATTTTGCAAAAGACTGTTAATAGGTCTAGAAAGAATTGGTCCAAGAAACTTGATGATGCATTATGGGCCTATAGAACTGCATATAAAAATCCTATGGGCATGTCTCCGTATAAAATGGTTTATGGAAAAGCTTGTCACTTACCTCTCGAACTAGAACACAAGGCATACTGGGCTATTAAAGAGCTCAACTATGATTTCAAACTTGCCGGTGAGAAGAGGTTATTTGATATTAGCTCACTTGATGAATGGAGATCCCAAGCTTATGAAAATGCCAAGTTGTTTAAAGAAAAGGTTAAAAGATGGCATGGCAAAAGGATACAAAAGCGTGAGTTTAATGTAGGTGATTATGTATTGCTATACAACTCTCGTTTAAGATTTTTTGCAGGAAAACTTCTCTCTAAATGGAAGGTCCCTACGTTATCGAGGAGGTTTATCGTTCCGGTGCCACAAAAATCAACAACTTCGCAGGCACAAATCCGAAGGTGGTAAACGGTCAAAGGATCAAACACTATATCTCAGGTAATCCTATAAATGTTGAAACCAATATTATTGAAACCGTAACCTCGGAGGAATACATAAAGGAAACTTTCCAGAATGTTCCAGACTCCAAAAAGGAATAAGTATGTGGTACGGTAAGTAAACCGACTCCAAAACAATTTTTAAGGCAATATTTCTCCGTTTTGAAATATTTAGAAAAATAGAAAAATAAATAGCAGTCTGGGGAGGACACGAGGCCTCCACGAGGGTGGAGGGCGTGCCCTACCCCCCTGGGCGTGCCCCCTACCTCGTGAGCACCTCGTGTGCCCTCCAGACTCTGTTTCCTTGCACGATGCGTATTTTGGTCGGTAAAAATTCATTATTTATACTCCCGAAGGTTTTGACTCTCGTATCATGCAAATCTCCCCTGTTCTTGTTTCGAGCTGTTTTTCTAACAGGTCTAGATCATCATGACGGCCCCAAGTGCTTCCAAGGACAAGTTCTTCGAGAAGGTGATCAACCCTGACCTCGCGGAGTTGCTGCGACACCCTCAAACCATTGAGATACGTGATGGGTTGCTGCAAATCCACGATGTTGAGGGACCAAAGGGAACCAGAAGCATGGAGTCGAGGCTCGAAGCAATGGAGCGACAAGTTTTCAAATGTCAGGGGATGGTGGAGCGTGGAATCAACGCTAGCCACAAGATGCTCACGGAGTTCACCAACAACTACGAGCCGGACGCTAAGAACACCGAGGAGGCCATCTTTAAGCTACAACAGAAGATCGAGCACCTCCAAGCCCAAATTTATGATCTGCAAAATCAAAACTATGAGTATGAATATAGATTCAAAAGGATGAGTTTGGCTGCAGATTTGAGGATTCCAGAGACTCGATCGTCCTTCTATGATGGTGAGCCTATGCCATGGAAGTTGGACGACAAGCCTACATCATCAACAATACCTCCACCACCACCAACAAAGAAGGAGACATAATCACATGGGTATGGGCACTCCCCTTGGCAACTGCCAAGCTTGGGGCAGGTGCCCTGGTATCGTATCACCATCACAACTCCTATCTTTATCGTATTTCTTAGTTCGATCCTATTAGTAGCATCTTGATTTAGTAGAGTAAAGTCATGGCATGATCTAGTTTTGATTTTTTGCTTTATGATCCTTCTTTGTAATCGAGTCTGTGAGCTATATAATAAAGATTAGTGTTGAGTCAAGGGCTTGAGTATTTTGCCATGATCTTGGGTGATTAGAAGAAAAAGAATAAAAAGAATCAAAGAATTCATATTGATCTTAGTGAAAGTAATGACTTCACATAGAGAGAGTATGATGATTACAAGTTGTTGGGAGTTGGCAAATATAGCTTTGGTCATCGTTGCAATTAATAGGAAGTAATAAGGAAAGAGAGGTATCACATATAGATATACTATCATTGACATCTTTTATGATTGGGAGCACTCATTAAAATATGACATGTTAAAGAGTTGATGTTGGACAAGGAAGACAACATAATGAGTTATGTTTTCTTACATCCGAGATAAAGTATGTTGTCATGGATCCTCTACCGTGCTGAGCTTGCCTTTCCCCCTCATGCTAGCCAAATTCTTAGCACCAAGTAGAAATACTACTTGTGCTTCCAAATACCCTTAAACCAGTTTTGCCATGAGAGTCCACCATATCTACCTATGGATTGAGTAAGATCCTTCAAGTAAGTTGTCATCGGTGCAAGCAATAAAAATTTCTCTCTAAATATGCATCACTTATTAGTGCAGAGAAATAAGCTTTGTACGAACTTGTTGTAGACGCAATAAAAGCGACGAACTGCATAATAAAGGTTCACATGCAAGGGGCAATATAAAGTGACGTTCTTTTGCATTTAGATTTTTTGCATCAACCCTAAACGCGCATGAAAACCTCTGCTTCCCTCTGTGAAGGGCCTATCTTTTATTATTATCCTCTAGCTTATACAAGAGTCACGGTGATCTTGACCTTTCCTTTTTCATTTTATCCTTTGGCAAGCTCAGCATGTTGGAAAGAGTATGATATATATATATCTAATTGGATGTAGGGGAGCATGAATTATTATTGTTGACATTACCCTTGAGGTAAAAGGTTGTGGGGCAAGACTATAAGCCCCTATCTTTCTCTGTGTCCGATGAAAACTCTGTAACCACAAGTATCGCGTGAGTGCTAGCAATTATGAAGGACTAAATGATAGTTGAGTATGCGGACTTGCTTTTGAGCTCTGACACAGACTCTTTCCGATGTTATGATAAATTGCAATTGCTTCAATGACTCAGATTATAATTGTTAGTGCCCAATAAGGTTTCTGATTCATGCTTTGGCTTTGTGAATAGATCATCACTTGAACATGAGTAATCATATGACAAAATCTATTTATGTTGCTGTTATGAAATAATCATGATGCCTTCATGTCCGTATTTTGTTTTTATCGACGCCTCTAGCTCTAAACATGAGGACATATTTATTGTTATCGGCTTTTCGCTTGAGGACAAGCGAGGTCTAAGCTTGGGGGAGTTGATACGTCCATTTTGCATCATGCTTTTATGACAATATTTATTGCATTATGGGCTGTTATTTCACGTTATGTCATGATACTTATGGCTATTCTCTCTTATTTTACAAGGTTTACATGAAGAGGGAGAATGCCGGCAGCTGGAATTCTGGGCTGGTAAAGGAGCAAATATTGGAGGCCTATTCTACGCAACTCCAAAATTCCTGAAAATCCACGGAATACCTTGAAATAAATAAAGAAAAATCATCGCCAAAGATGAAGGCCAGGGGCCCACACCCTGCTCACGAGGGTGGGGGGCGCCCCCCTGGGCGCGCCCCCCTACCTCGTGGGCCCCCTGGTGGCTCTCCGACGCCCATCTTCTCCTATATGAAGTCTTTCGATGAGAAAAAAATAAGAAGCAACCTTTCGGGACGAGACTCCGCCGCCACGAGGCGGAACCTTGGCGGAACCAATCTAGGGCTCTGGCAGAGCTATTCCACCGGGGACACTTCCCTCCGGGAGGGGGAATTCATCACCATCGTCATCACCAATGCTCCTCTCATCAGGAGAGGGAAATCTCCATCAACATCTTCACCATCACCATCTCATCTGCAAACCCTAGTTCATCTCTTGTATCCAATTCTTGTCTCCAAGTCCGGGATTGGTGCTAGTAGGTTGCTAGTAGTGTTGATTACTCCTTGTAGTTGATGCTAGTTGGTTTATTTGGTGGAAGATCATATGTTCAGATCCTTTATGCACATTATTACCCCTCTGATTATGAACATGAATATGCTTTGTGAGTAATTACGTTTGTTCCTGAGGACAAGGGAGAAGTCTTGCTATTAGTAGTCATGTGAATTTGGTATTCGTTTGATATTTTGATGAGATGTATGTTGTCTAACCTCTAGTGGTGTTATGTGAACATCGACTACATAACACTTCACCATTATTAAAGGGCTGATTTGGATCCATATGTTTCATGCTATGGTTAGGTTTACCTTAATACTTTTGTTGTACTTGCAGATGCTTGCAATAGAGGTTAATCATAAATGGGATGCTTGTCCAAGTAAGGGCAGTACCTAAGCACCGGTCCACCCACATATCAAATTATCAAAGTACCGAACGCGAATCATATGAGCGTGAGGAAAACTAGCTTGCCGATATTCCCATGTGTCCTCGGGAGCGCTTTTCCTATCATAAGAGTTTGTCCAGGCTTGTTCTTTGCTACAAAAAGGATTGGGCCACCTTGCTGCACCTTATTTACTTTTGTTACTTGTTGCTTGTTACAATTTATCTTATCACAAAACTATCTGTTACCACTTATTTCAGTACTTGCAGAGAATACCTTGCTAAAAACCGCTTATCATTTCCTTCTGCTCCTCGTTGGGTTCGACACTCTTACTTATCGAAAGGACTACGATAGACCCCCTATACTTGTGGGTCATCAGGGAGGCAAAGAAATATTGATCGAGCCACCGCAGTGTACAGAACCACCAGATCCAATCTAGACACCGTCATGGAGGGGTTCACCACTTCCATTGTTGCCTCTCCTATGATGCGTGAGTAGTTCTTTGTAGACCTACGGGTCCGTAGTTAGTAGCTAGATGGCTTCCTCTCTCTCTCTCTTGATTACCAGTACAATGGTCTCTTGGAGATCCATATGACGTAAGTATTTTGGCGGTGTGTTTGTTGGGATCCGACGAACTTTGACTTTATGATCAGATCTATGTTTTTATCCATGAAATTTATTTGAGTCTTCTTTGATCTATTATATGCATGGTTGTTTATAGCCTCGTATTTCTTCTCCGATATTTGGGTTTTGTTTGGCCAACTTGATCTATTTATCTTGCAATGGGAAGAGGTGCTTTGTAGTGGGTTCGATTTTACGATGCTTGATCCCAGTGTCAGAAAGGGAACCGACACGTATGTATCTTTGCTACTAAGGATAACAATGAGGTCTATATCTCCCGCAATAGATAAACGGATCTCGTCTACATCATTTCATCGTTCTTATTGCATTACTCCATTTTCTCATGAACTTAATACACTAGATGCATGCTGGATAGCGGTCGATGTGTGGAGTAATAGTAGTAGATGCAGGCAGGAGTCGGTCTACTAAGCTTGGACGTGGTGCCTATATAATGATCATTGCCTAGATATCGTCATGATTATTTGAAGTTCTATCAATTGCCCAACAGTAATTTTTTCCCATCGTTTGCTATTTTTCTCGAGAGAAGTCACTAGTGAAACCTACGGCCCCCAGGTCTCTTTTCATCATATTTGCCTTTGTGATCTATTTTCTCTTGCATTTATTTTTAGATCTATTAAACCAAAAATACAAAAATACCTTGCTGCAATTTAATTTTTTCCGCGATCTATTTATGCTATCTACCACTTTTTACCTCACGTTATTTGCCTACCTGAGGCGCCGTACCCGAAAGGGATTGACAACCCCTTTAACACGTCGGGTTGCGAGTATTTGTTATTTGTGTGCAGGTGCTGTTTACGTGGTGTGAGGAGGTTCTCCTACTGGTTCGATAACCTTGGTCTCATCACTGAGGGAAATACCTACCATCGCTATACGGCATCATCCCTTCCTCTTTGGGGAAATACCGACGTAGTTCTAGCAGACATCAAAAGGAATTTCTGGCGCCGTTGCCGGGGAGGATCTTCATCATCAACCAGGTTCCTAATCACAAATCTCATCTCCTCGCAATTTACATTATTTGCCATTTGCCTCTCATTTTCCTGTCCCCCACTTCACAAAAAAATTGCCGTTTTACTCGCCCTCTTTTTTGTTCGTCATTTTCTCGTCAGATCTATTTCCCGTGTGCAAACTTGCTTATCACCTTTTTAATGTTATGGATTTCTCTTCTTCTATTGCGGGCACCACCAGAACAAAGTTCTCAACTTTAAACAAAGGGGAGGAGAAAGTTTAAAAGATGCTTGGTATAGGATTTTTAATGCTCATAATAGATCTATCCACAAGGAATCTACCATTGTTCTTCTTTGTTACTTTTTTGTGGGCATCACCACTTGGTATAGATTATTCCTTGATATGATTACCGGTGGGAATGTTTTGATGTGTCCTACTCTTGATGCTTTTAATGCTTTGGGAAATTTAGTGGGTTCACCACCACTCGTGATCAATGAAACAATATTGAGTCTCGAGCATGTTATGGAAAGACTAGATGCTATTGAAAAGACAATGTTTACCATAGAACATATTGAAAATTTGGATAGAAAGATGCAAAGTTATGCTACTAAAGTTGGGTCAAAAGCAGGAGACGTTTTCAAGTTGCTAAAAGAAAAAGGAACTATAATTCATGAAAGAATTGAAGAAAGTCCGTCTAGGATTGATAAACTAGAAGAATTTTTTTCTAATCTAGGTACGGATTTTGCTTCCGCTAAAACTCCCATGAAAACTAGCAAGACTACTCAAGTCATTAAAAACAAAGGATCAACTTCTAGCAATGATAAAGGAGATCTTAAGATGATTAGTATCCATCCCAACTTTATCAAAGTCATAAGAGACCCTTTTTGCGAAAATAAGTTTTTCAATCTCATGCCTAGAAGTATTGCCTTTGAGAATTTATATGTAAAATCCTTGAAAAATCCTAAGTGCTCAATTGAAGAATTGGACAAAGATGACAAAACTTAAATCTGACGCATTATGCCTAGCTAGGGGCCTAAAACGATAGCGCTTGTTGGTTGGCAACCCAACAAATAAAATTTATTTTTGCTTTTTTGATTTATGTTATTGAGTGTTAGCACAATTATGCTACTGTTATGATTGTGTTTTTTGTGTTTTAATTAGTGTTTGTTCCAAGCAATGCCTTTGGGAAGACTTGGCTGAAAGTTTAGTTAATCTTGCTGAAAAACAGAAATTTTGCACTCACGAGATTCATTGTCGTTTTTTTACAGAAGAATGCTTTTAAGTTGATTATTTTTGCAGAGGATTAATAGACAAATTGCTCACATCCACCAATTTATTTCATAATTTTTTAGTTATAGAAGTATTTGAAATTTTCCAGATTTCTATAGACTATTCTATTTTTGACAGATTCTATTTTCTTTGCGTTGTGTGCTTGTTTTGATGATTCTATGGTTTTCTTTGATGGGTTTTTGCCATAGAAAAGTTGGAATACAGTAGATATAATGCAAAAACAAAATAACAATAGGTTTTATACAATACTTATAGTAGTGGTTTGGTTTCTTTATACAAACGGATGTCACGAAGGTTTTGTTTGAGTTTTGTGTGAGTGAAGTTTTCAAGTTTTGGGTTATCTTACGATGGATGAAGGAATAAGGATAAGAAAAAGGCTAAGATTGGGGATGCCCGAGGCACCCCAAGATAATATTCAAAGAAGTCACAAGCAACTAAGCTTTGGGATTTCCCATAGTGGCATCCCCGCTTTCTTCTAACAACCATCGGTATTTTACTTGAAACTATATTTTTATTCGTCACATGATCTGAGTTTTGCTTGGAGCGTCTTGTATGATACGAGTATTTGCTTGTTTTGCTTTGTGTTTTAAGTGTCGAATCCTTGCTGGAGTCACCCTTTTTAGAGGCCAAAAATTATGCTATGCTTGCTCCTATGCTTCACTTAATTTTTTAGAGCCATGGACTTGCTCTAGTACTTCACTTATATCTTTTTGAGCATGGTGTACTTTGTTAATTTTGAATAAATTCTCTCATGCTTCACTTAGATTTATTTGGGAGTTAGTAAAATTTTAGGAAATTCTCTCTTGCTTCACTTAGATTATTTTGAGACAAATAAAAAATTTATGCTCATGATCTTCACTTATATTTTGGGAGAAATAAAATACCCTACTGATTTTTTTGTTCGTAGCTCCCCACAAGATGAATTTTGTCCCATTATTTTTGGTAGACCTTTCTTGAACACCGTCAATGCCAAAATAGATTGTGAGAAACAAACTGTCGGTGTTAGCTTTGGTGATGAATCTCATGAATTTACTTTTTCCAAGTTTAGTAGACAACCTCATAAGAAAGATTTGCCTAGTAAGGGTGAGATTATTGGTCTTGCTTCTATTGATGTGCCTCCTACTGATCCTTTGGAACAATATTTGCTAGACCATGAAAATGATTTGCATATGCGTGAAAGAAATGAAATAGATAGAATCTTTTTCGAACAACAACCTCTGTTTAAACACAATTTGCTATTAAACTCTAGGAGGTCCTCCTCCACCTAAAAGTGACCCTATGTTTGGATTAAAACAATTGCCAGACACTTTGAAATATTCTTATCTTGACGAGAAAAAGATATATCATGTTATTATTAGTGATAACCTTTCAGAACATGAAGATGAAAGATTATTGAAAGTTCTAAGGAAGCACAGGGCTGCATTTTGATATACTCTTGATGATCTTAAGGGCATTAGCCCCACTCTATGTCAGCACAAGATTAATATGGAACCCGATGCTAAACCCGTTGTTGATCACCAACGTCGGTTAAATCCGAAGATGAAAGAAGTGGTAAGAACTGAAATATTGAAACTTCTGGAAGCAGGTATAATCTATCCTATAGCTGATAGTAGATGGGTAAGTCCTGTTCACTGTGTCCCTAAGAAGGGAGGTATTACTGTTGTTCCTAATGATAAGAATGAGATTATCCCACAAAGAATTGTCACAGGCTATAGGATGGTAATTGATTATCGAAAATTAAATAAAGCTACTGGAAAAGATCATTACCCTCTAACTTTTATTGATCAAATGTTAGAAAGATTATCTAAGAACACACATTTTTGCTTTCTTGATGGATACTCTGGCTTCTCACAAATACCTGTTTTATAATCTGATGAAGAAAAGACCACTTCTACTTGTCCTTTTGGAACAATTGCTTATAGACGTATGCCTTTTGGTCTATGTAATGCACCTTCTACCATTCAAAGATGTATGTCTGCTATATTCTCAGATTTTTGTGAAAAGATTTTTGAGGTTTTCATGGATGACTTTTCTGTTTATGGGAGGTCTTTTGATTATTGTTTAAGCAATCTTGATCGAGTTTTGCAGAGATGTGTACAAGCAAATCTCGTCTTGAATTGGAAGAAGTGCCACTTTATGGTTGATGAAGGTATTGTCTTGGGGCATAAAATTTCTGAGAGAGGCATTGAGGTGGATAAAGCCAAGGTTGATGCAATTGAGAAAATGCCATGTCCTAAAATATCAAATGTATGCGTAGTTTGCTTGGTCATGCTGGTTTCTATAGGAGGTTTATCAAAGACTTCTCTAAAATATCTAGGCCTCTTACGAATCTTTTGCAAAAAGATATTCTCTTTGTGTTTGATGATGATTGTATGGAAGCCTTTGAAACACTAAACAAAGCCTTAATTACTGCACCTATTGTTCAACCACCTGATTGGAACTTGCAATTTGAGATTATGTGTGATGCTAGTGTTTATGCTGTTGGTGCTGTTCTAGGACAAAGAGTTGATAAGAAACTGAATGTTATTCATTATGCTAGTAAAAATCTAGACATCGCTCAACGAAATTGTGCTACTACTGAAAAAGAATTCTTAGCAGTGGTGTTTGCTTGTGATAAATTCAGATCTTACATTGTTGATTCTAAAGTAATTGTTCACACCGATCATGCTGCTATTAAATATCTTATGGAAAAGAAAGATGCTAAACCTAGACTCATTAGGTGGGTTCTTCTACTACAAGAATTTGATTTGCATATCACTGATAGGAAAGGAACAGAGAACCTCGTAGCTGATAACTTGTCTACTCTTGAAAATATTCTTGATGACCCAGAACCTATTAATGATAGCTTTCCTGATGAACAACTAGCTACAATAAATGTTTCTCATAGTACATCTTGGTATGCTAACTATGCTAATTATATTGTTGCTAAATACACACCACCTAGCTTCACATACCAACAAAAGAAAAACTTCTTCTATGATTTAAGACATTACTTTTGGGATGACCCACATCTTTACAAAGAAGGAGTAGATGTTATTATTAGACGTTGTGTACCTGAGCATGAATATGAACAAATCCTATAGAAATGTCACTCTGAAGCTTATGGAGGACATCACGCGGGAGATAGAACCTCTCATAAGGTATTGCAATCTGGTTTTTATTAGCCTACTCTCTTCAAAGATGCACGTAAGTTTGTCTCATCATGTGATGAATGTCAAAGAATAGGTAATATCGGTAAGCGGCAAGAAATGCCTATGAATTATTCAGTTGTTGTTGAACCATTTGATGTTTGGGGATTTGATTTCATGGGACCTTTTCCTTCCTCTAATGGATATACACATATTTTGGTTGCTGTTGATTATGTTACTAAGTGGGTAGAAGCTATTCCAACCAGTAGTGCTGATCACAACACCTCTATTAAAATGCTTAAGGAAGTTATTTTCTAGAGGTTTGGAGTCCCTAGATATTTAATGACTGATGGTGGTTCACACTTTATTCATGGCGCTTTCTGTAAAATGCTTGCTAAGTATGATCTTAACCATAGAATTGCATCATCTTATCTTCCTCAATCTAGTGGTCAAGTTGAACTTAGCAATAGAGAAATAAATCTAATCTTGCAAAAGACTGTCAATAGGTCCCGGAAGAATTGGTCTAAGAAATTAAATGATGCACTTTGGGCTTATAGAACAGCATATAAAAATCCTATGGGTATGTCTCCATATAAAATGGTTTATGGAAAAGCTTGTCATTTACCTCTTGGAGTTAGAACACAAAGCATTTTGGGCAATAAAAGAACTCAATTATGATTTCAAACTTGCTGGTGAAAAGAGGTTATTTGATATTATCTCATTAGATGAATGGATAACCCAGGCTTATGAAAATACAAAGGTATTCAAAGAAAAAGTTAAAAGATGGCATGAAAAAAGAATCCAAAAACGTGAGTTCAAAGTTGGAGAATATATTCTTTTGTATAACTCGCATTTCAGATTCTTTGCAGGAAAACTCCTCTCCAAATGGGAAGGACCCTATGTCAATGAGGAGGTCTATCAATCCGGAGCTATCAAAATAAATAATGCCGATGGGACTAACCCGAAGGTTGTCAATGGGCAACGAATAAAACATTATATCTCATGTACGCCCATTAATATTGAAAGCAATATTATCCAAATTTTGACAACAGAAGAATACATAAAGGAAACCTTCCGGGACCCTCCAAAATCATGAAAAAACGGAGGTACGTGATACGGTAAGTAAACGGACTCCAAAATCCGCAATTTTTTTTTGTCAGTTTCGGAATTTTTAGAAAATTAGGAAAATAAGAAACTTTCAGGAAAGTGACCCTGGTAGCCACGAAACACCAGGGCGTGCCAGGCGCCAGGCATGCCTAGCGCGCCTAGGTGGGTTGTGGCCACCTCGGGTCCTTTCTGGACTCTGTTTTTCTTCCGTTCTGCTTGTTTCCCAGGATAAAAAATCGATATATACCTCCCGAACCCGTTAACCTCCATATCATGGAGAAATCTTATGTTCTCTTTCTTGTTGTTTTCTGTCAGATACAATCAACCATGGCCGCTTCAAGCTCCTCGAAGGACAAGTTCTTAGACAATGTCATTAACCCATATCTACGGGAGGTGATGCAACACCCTCAAGCTATCCAGATGCACGATGGGGTGCTGCACATCCATGATGTGCAAGGACCCAAGGGGACTGTATCCGTGGAGGCCAGGCTTGAAGCTATGGAGCAGGACATCTTCAAGTGCAAGGAGATGGTGGAACATGGACTCAATGCCAATCACCTCATGATCGTGGACTATACCCGTGATCTCAAGGTGGATGGCAAGTCCATAAAGGGCATCATCTTCTCCCTCAACGAGCATATCAACTTCCTCCATTGCTAGATCCATGACCTTCAAAGCCAAGTCGTTGAATATGAGGCAATGTTTAAAGGTATGAGTTTGGATGCCAGTTGCAGGATCCGAGAGACTCACTCCTCCTCTTATGATGGTGAACCTCTGCCATGGAAACCCGAGGACAAGAAACCTTCTACTTCATCACCACCACCTTATTCTACACCACCAAAACAAAACTGAGTATTGGGTATGGGCACTCCCTTTGGCTTTCACCAAGCTTGGGGGAGGTGTCCCGGTATCGTATCATCTCCACTATCTTTTGCCTTTACTTTCTTAGTTCGATCCATGGTTATCTTTTGCTATTAGATGAATAAAAGTTTAGTTTGAACCTTTCTTTTTGTGAGTTTGCTTAGTGATCAATCCTTGTAATCATGTGTGACATATATAATAATGTTTAGTTTGAGTTTTGCCTTCTTTACTTTTCTTGTTTCAATAAAAAGAAAGGAAATAAAAGAAAAAGATCATATGCTAATCTTATGGTAAGTTATGACATTACACAAGGAAAAGTATAAGTAGAAAATTTTATTGTAGATTGACAAACATAGCATTGGTCAATGATGCAATACATGAAAGAATTAATAAGGGAAGAGAAGATTCACATATAATTATACTATCATGGAAATCTTTTATGATTGTGAGCACCCATCAAAATATTATGTGCAAAAATTGTTGACGTTGGACAAGGAAGACGACTTAATGATTTATGTTTGTTCATATTCACATAGAAGTTATATTGTCATAGATCCTTCAACATGTGGTGCTTGCCCCTATGTTTCCTAGACAAAAACTCTGCACTAAGGAGAGATACAACTTCTGCATCCAAAATCCTTAGACCCTATCTTGTTTGAGAGTCCACCATACCTACCTATGGATTGAGGAAGATCCTTGAAGTAAGTTGTCATCGGTACAAAAAGGGCAATAAAAATTGCTTATAAAAATGTGATATCATTTAGTGTAAGGGAAAATTGAGCATTGTACGAACTTGTGATGGTGAAGGATAAAAGCGACAAACTGCATAATAAAGGTTGCCACCACAAGGGGCAATATAACGTGATGTTCTCTTGCACTAAGGGGTTGAGCATACAAACAAAAAGCGCATGGCAACCTCTGCTTCCCTCTGCTAAGGGCCTATCTTTTACTTTCATGTATTTACTTTTATGCAAGAGTCAAAGTTTTTCTCTCTATTCCTTTTATTTTCTCCTTTGGCAAGAATCATGTGGTGAGGAAAGATCTAGGCACATATATCCAGTTGAATATGGATAACATGAGTTATTATTGTTGACATCACCCATGAGGTGAGTGTGTTGGGAGGTGAAACTATAAGCCCCACTACTGCAGGATGCTGCTAACGCGACACTACGATCAGAGACCCTTCGAGAAACTGTGTGCGATGCAATAATCGCAAACGGTGGTGTAAGAAAACCGTCAAAATTGTGCAAAACATTTGTGATGACGGATGCATCAAACACGGTTCAGATTTTAGTTGCCAGTCCGATGTAGGGCATACGGTTGATCCAGCAGACTGTTTGCAATGAGGAAGAACAACAGAAACGGGTAGCCATATTAATGTGTGTGCGATATGCGGCATACAGTTCCCTTCGATGAACTGTGTGCTATTAGGGAATGCAACAGAAATGCTCAGCCAGATCAAGGTGTGTGTGATATACGACATACGGTTCACTCGGACAAACTGCTTTCGATTAGGCAAGAGAACAAAAACTGTTCATCTTAACAAGATGTGTGTGATATGCGTCATTTGCGGTCAGCCAAAAGAACACAAACTAGTCATGTAAACCAGATGTGTGTGATACGCAACAAACAACCCACTTGGATGAACTGTTTGGGATGAGAAATTATAACACCGACATTTACTATAGTAAGTTCGTGTGTGATTCTGTTCGTACAAAAAACTTTGAAAACTGCAAACTTGTTGCTTGTGGTGGCTAGGATTATCGCACATGATGCGTCTGCAAGTACTCGTGTGCGATGATTAGTAAGTTACACATAATGAACGGCCGCAAGGGTGATAGTGGGTAGACACGTACACGTACATCCGAGAACAAGGGCCCACGTTTCGGGCTTCCGATGCGTGGCATATGGTTGATCCAAAATAACTATTTGCGATGAGACATACCAACAAAAACGGGGCTTTGTGGGCCCAGAACCATCAATACATTTTGACTTTGTTTCTCATCACATTGCAGGTTACAACACAATAAATAATTGCAAATCTGTTCACACTGATCAAACTAATATGTGTTCACACCGATCAAACTAATATGTGTTCACACTTAGCACCAGGCTATAAAAACTACCCACTCGAAAAGTACTTCACAGTTCCTCTCCTCATCACCTACAAAACTGGTCTTTCCTATCAAGTCGTTCTGCCATGACGGGTAGGAGGAGTTTCAGGTGGGCATATAACCAGGCAGCAAAGACCAAGGCCACGGAAGCACTAGAGAGGTCCCGCCGTGAAGCGGCAGCCGCAACAGAGATGTCCCGACGCGCCGCGGATCCCTCGAACGAGCTCTCACGGGCACGTGAGGGCTCTCACAAGCGCACTCGCCGCGTCAGCGATCGCGGCGAGCTGGTGTTGCTGAAGTCCTTGGCCAGCGACGATGACATTCTTGCTGGCATCATTAAGCACCAGGAGTTGGTTGACAGCTTGATGAAGCTGCTCGAGATCAGCGATGCCTTGGTTGACAAGGCAACCGACCTCATCGGGCAACTCGTGGGTGACAATGCGAAGCTCCTCAAGGCGCTCACCGAGAAGGAGGAGGAGGCCGCCGGCTGGAAGATGCTGCATGAGCAGAGTAGTGCCTCGGGGATGACGCTGATAGCGGTCGTCGAGGAACTGATGGGTGACTTGAGGAAGCTCTCGATCGAGCGCAACTAGGAGGTGGAGGAATCCATGGCTGCTTTCAAGCAAAGCCGTGAGGAATTGAGGAAGGAGCTAGAGGATGTCATCGCCATGCGATCCATCAAAGAGTAGATACAGTAGCTGTCTTGATCGTTGTCAACAATTTCCTTCTTCTCTTGCCCCCGTGTCTTCCGGACTTTGCCGCATGTGGCATTTAAAATTATCCGGAATATGTAAGACAATTATTATCTGCGCCATTGTAAATTTGTCATCATACTATCCGTTGCCATTTTATTTGTTGTCATATTATCCTTGCCCTATGTGGCAATTTAAATAAGGCCGGAATACGAGTTGAAAACACGAATAAAGCAAATGCTGCCATGGGATCACAACCAAACACCCTCCGTCTACCTCTAAAAAACCCTTTGTCCAGGCGCTTTAATTAACCCATTAATGGCGAAGTTTTGAGCGAGGCGAGCAGCGGCTGGTGCATGGAGGTCAAAGAGCTCGCTTCCCGGTGAGCATGGGCGGCCTTGCTGCTCGCACGTGTCTCGTCAAGCCTGCGAGGTGGACAGGATGCACGCGTCCCATTGAGCCTGCGTAGCGGACTGCTCGCACGCGTCCCATCGAGCCTGCACGGCGGACTTGTCACGCTCGTCCCGTCTAATCAAATCGCTGCACGCACACCACCGAGTATGGTTAAATATTGACATGGTTCATATAATGCAACCGTTTGTGATATTAATGTGCCAGCTTATTTTTTGAAAAAGGACTTCGTTGGCTACTAATGTGTGCGCCTCTTCTCAAACTGGACAATTTTTTAACCACGTCATATATGTGGCATGTCATGAAACCATGCCAAGTTTCATGTTTTTAGGGTGAGTTTTTGATTACTAGGATTTAAAAACCGAGATTCTCAATGTTTCAGGACGACGACAAGTTTGTAATTCATTCCCATTCCTTAAATGAGACCTAAACATGCACCCAATGACACATGTACGATTTCCCACCCATTTTGCTTCACTTGAGCATGTGCTTGTAGTTCAAATTTGAATTACGGACTACATTTAATGCATAGAAAAATCAATTAGTAATATATACAATGGCCAAACGAACCCTAAACAGTTTCGAATTTTCGCACAACACTCCTGTTATTCTATGTTGCCTGTAGAAAACAAAGTTCAAGGCTTAAAGAGGCAACGATTATCATTTCGCCCACTCGAGGGTTGCGAGAAGCTTCGGTTTGTAAGAGGCTTGTAATATAGCTTCGCCCAAATTGGACAATTATATGTACCATGTAGTGACACCGTGCCAAGTTTTATGATTTCCTGGTGAGTTTTTGATTTACAGATATTTATAAACCAAGATTCGCAATGTTTGTGGCCAAGGCAGGACGGCGAGATGGTTGAATTCATTCCCATTTCGTTCCATGGGACCTAAACATGCACCCCAAGGACACATGTACGTTTTTTCTAGCCATTTTGGTGCACTGAAGAATGTATTTGTAGTTCGGATTTGAATTATGGACATTAAATGCCTAGAAAACCCAATTAATGAATAAAAAAGGTCAAACAAAACCTGAATAATTTCAAAGTTCAGCGTGAATCTCCCGTTGTTTTGTACGTGTTGCGTGTAGAAAAAATACGAGGCTAGAAGAGGGAGTGATTATCGTTTGGCCCACAAGGGGACACGTTTCCCTATCAAAACCACGAGGGTTCATCCGACAGGCTCCAGTTTGTAAGAGGTTTGTAATAAAGCTTGGCCCAAATTGGCAATGTTTTTACCACGACATATATGTGCCATGACATGACACCATGCCACCTTTAACGACTTTCTGGTGAGTTTTGGATTTATGGGGATTTAGAAACCGAGATTTCAAATGTTTGAGGATGAGCCAAGACGTCTGTCAGGTTGTAATTCGTTCCCATTCCTTGCTTGGGACCTAAACATGCACCCAAGGACACATGCATGTATAATTTTTCTAGCCATTTTGGTGAACTGGAGCATGTATTTTTACTTCAGATTTAATTTATGGACATTAAATGCCTAGGAAACTCAATTAGTGTATAAAAAGTCCAAACGAACCCTGAATAAGTTTTAATTTTAGCATGGATATCATGTCATTCCATGTTACCCGTAGAAGAAAATACAAGGCGAAAAGAGGGAGCGACTACGTTTCGCCACAAGGGGAACATGTTTCCCTATGGAACCATCAGGTTTCCTTGAGAGAAGCTTCGGTTTGTAAGAGGTTTGTAATAAAGCTTGGCCCAAATAGGCAATATTTTTACCACGACATATATGTGCCATGACATGACACCATGCCACCTTTGATGACTTTCTGGTGAGTTTTGGATTTTATGGGGATTTGAAAACCAAGATTCCAAATGTTTGAGGATGAGCCAGGACGCCGGTACGGTTGTAATTTGTTCCCATTCCTGGCATGGGACCTAATTAAACATGCACCCAAGGACACATGCATGTACAATTTTTCTAGCCATTATGGTGAACTTGAGCATGTATTTGTAGTTCGGATTTGAATTATGGACATTAAATGCCTAGGAAACTCAATTAGTGTATAGAAAGGCCAAGCGAACCCTGAATAAGTTTAAATTTCAGCATGGATATCATGTCTTTCCATGTTGCCCGTAGAAGAAAATACAAGGCGGAAAGAGTCCATGATTACATTTCGACAACAAGGGGAACACATTTCCCTATCGGAACCACAAGGCTTCTTGTTGGGAGAAGCTCCGATTTGTAAGAGGATCGTAATAAAGCTTGGCCCAAATTGGACAATGTTTTTACCACGACATATATGTGCCATGACGTGACACCATGCCTACTTTCATGACTTTTTGGTGAGTTTTGGATTTACGGGGATTTAAAAACCGAGATTCCAAATGTTTGAGGATGAGCCGGGACGCTGGTACGGTTGTAATTCGTTCCCATTCCTAGCATGCATGGAACCTAAACATGCACCCAAGGACACATGCATGTATATTTTTTCTAGACATTTTAGTGAACTGGAGCATGTATTTGAGGTTCAGTTTTGAATTATGGACATTAAATGCCTATGAAACTCAATTAGTGTATAAAAAGGCCAAACGAACCCTGAATAAGTTTAAATTTCAGCATGAATATCCTGTCGTTCCATGTTGCCCGTAAAAGAAAATACAAGGCGAAAAGAGGCCGTGATTACATTTTGACAACAAGGGGAACACATTTCCCTATCAGAACCACAAGGCTTCTTGTTGAGAGAAGCTCCGATTTGTAAGAGGTTCATAATAAAGCTTGGCCCAAATTGGACAATGTTTTTACCATGACATATATGCGCCATGACGTGACACCATGCTAACTTTCATGTCTTTCTAGTGAGTTTAGGATTTACGGGGATTTAAAAACCGAGATTCTAAATGTTTGAGGACGAGCCAGGACGCCGGTACGGTTGTAATTCGTTCCCATTCCTGGCATGGGACCTAAACATGCACCCAAGGACACATGTATAATTTTTTAGCCATTTTGGTGAACTGGAGCATGTATTTGAAGTTCAGATTTGAATTATGGACATTAAATTCCTAGGAAACTCAATTAGTGTATAAAAAGGCCAAACGAAAGCCGTGTGCCTACTAAACCGTGGCCCATGCCGCGCGTGATTTGAGTTGTGCATTCTGATTGGCCAGAACCCAAATCCCACAGATCATACGTCTGCACCGTTGGATGCTTCCAGATCGAATGACAACCCTCAGCCCATTCGACAACACATGCAACACATGGGTAAGCACTGTGCGCATGGGTCGTGCTACCTCACGCTTCCTTCTCTTGTATGTTTTCTAAGCAGGCTACCGTTTCCCGCCACTCCTTTCATCGGTTTCCCGCATCTTCTCCCATCGGTTTCCCGCTGCCAGTGACAGTGCTCATTAAAGGATAGGCAGCGACACACCAACCATCACACACAGTTTCTAAAAGAACAAATGTGCGTGATAGGAGGGAGTAGGTCCCATAGGGTGACCAGCATGAAATGCCTTAAAGGCAAGGAGGCAATTCCTATCAGCAAAGTGCCGCTTCCCATCCGCTAGCCTAGTCGAATAGAATGCAAAAGTTAAGCGTGCTCGGGCTGGAGTAGGCCAAGGATGGGTTACCCCATGGGAAGTTGCATATTATATAAACCTTTGGATCATCCTTGCTTTGCTAATTTGTAGACTACATTTTTATAGGTTATTTTTTGCTGTAAAATCACCACGACTGCGCAAGCGCGAGAAAAATGGTGCAGGTACTGGCTTAACCATGTGCAATGCAAGTGTACTGTAAAATCACCACAACTGCGCAAGCGCGAGCAAAATGGTGCAGCTACTGGCTTAACCGTGCGTGATGCAAGTGCGCTGTAAAATCACCAAGACTGTGCCAGCGCGAGCAAAATGGTGTAGGTACTGGCTTAACCGTGTGTGATGCAAGTGCACTGTAAAATCACCACGACTGCGCAAGCGCGAGTAAAATGGTGCAGGTACTAGCTTAACCGTGTGCGATGCAAGTGCGCTGTAAAATCACCACGACTGCACAAGCATGAGCAAAATGGTGCATGTACTGGCTTAACCGTGTGTGATGCAAGTGCGCTGAAAATCACCACGACTGTGCAAGCTAAAGGCGGGTGAGTTTGTTTAGAAATTAGGTCGAACCGTGTGCGATAGACCAGCTAGCTAGAAATATAAAAACAAACTACCCGCCTTGACCGTTGGAAAAATCGGTGGTTCCGCCACTTTTCCTTATTATGATACTCGCATATTCTTATTGGACCATGCACGATCTTGGGTACTCCCGCCCCGCATCAATTCATTTACCCAAATTTTAGTAGCCCCGTACTTCAAGCGTCGCCCACACTCCTCCAGCACCGAACTTATAGTAAAATTGCATTAGCCGAGGCATTCAAACTGTCGCCCTCCCTCGTCCACCATCATCTCCGCTCGCCATTACTAAAATTTTGAGTAGCCGCGTCGTATCCTCAAAAACCACAATCCCCACTCCCCCTCCCCCCTCAAACCCTAGCTCACGGCCGCCGCCGGTGCCTCCGCCAACCCATGCCGGTCTGCCCGTTCCTCCTAGCTTAGATAATAAAGTTCAGGTTACCCAGCGATCCCCATACCATCGCCCCACTCTCCTGAGTTTTTAGATGAGGCCCGCGGTGTCCCTCATCGCCAGATCCACATCCCCTACTCTAGAATGTCGCAGCCTAAGCTCGACCACATATCTCGGGGAGCCCGACAAGCGTTCGGCCAAGAAGTGGTTTATCATGGCCTCTCCGGCGGACGTTGGCAAGGTGGCCACTATTCGCCTCGACCTGTCGATCCCGGAGCAACATGTCACCGCGGAAGCTGGCGAAGACGTTGACTATATTGCCATGTCGAAGGCTTCATGTCAGTGGGCTTGCGTATTACTGTATCTCGGGAAAGCTGGCTACGACATCAAGCTCATCGACAGCAACGGCTTCACGCAGGTCATGCCACAGGTTATGTGGTCCATCCCCAACCCCTCTGGTTCGACCGCCGTCGATCTCTTCGACGGCCCTACCGCTGATCTCCTCCGCCAAGCGGTCAAGGATTTGTGATCCTTATACGCCATCGAGCCCATTTTTGCATTTCTGAAGGACACGTTCTACAATGGCGACTTGTAATCCTCAATTGCCAAGTCAAATCTCATCGACCACGACCACGACGATGGCACCCACAAAGGTTTTTCCGCCATGGGTCTGTGCTCTTCCAACTAGAAGGATCCCGTCCATGAAATGTGAGGCAACATCCTATCAGCAAATCTTACCTTTTCTAGCTTGCCAACCCGTACCCTTTGTTGTAGTAGAATTTGCCATGCAGTGCTATAACTGTGCCATGTTTAATTATTTCAGTTATGCAAAAATGTATTATTCAATAGGGCTATGTGATGTTTAAGTATGAATTGTTCACTTCAGTTTCATGAATGGCTATATTTGGTTGTTTATAGTGAGTAGATGCCTTGTTTATCTGTGTTTGGCTGTTTGGTTGCTTGAAGTAAGCATTTTTCCAGTTATCAAGCCGATGCCTTGTTTATATGTATTTTGTCTTAGTTTCGTTGCAGTGAGCATTTGTCCTTGTATATCTGTATTTGGTTGTTAGGTTGTATTTTTAGCATTTGTCCAGTTTTCAAGAGATGCCTTGTTTATCTGTATTTTCTTGTTAGGTTGGCTGTAGTGAGCATTTGTCCAGTTTTCAAGCATATGCCCTGTTTATCTTTATTTGCTTGTTATGTTGGTTCCAGTGAGACTCTGTCCAGTTTTCAATGTCTATATTTGGTTGTTATACTGATCATTTATGCCTTGCTTATTTTAGTCATTCACAATGTGTTGTTCATTATGTGCAAGTCGGAACTGTGCCGCTTGACTGCATCAATACCAGTTTAAACAGCTATATTTGGTTCCAGTTATTCCTGGTGTAGTTAAGACATGCCCTTTATTTCAATTTTACACATTTATCCAGTGATGTTTAAGCATTATCTACGTTCTATTCATTTTCAACAATACCAGTTTGAATTGCAATATTGGATGGCTGTTAAGCCTACTGTCGGCAACATTGCCTTCAATTTTATACATGCTTTAACAACATACTGAAACCAACACATTCAAGCTATCATTTGGAGATGACATTTTTTACCTTTGGTATATTTATTTGATGTTAAGGTTGCCGTACTTATCATGCCTTTCCACTACTTATGCAGGACAACAACGAGAGTGGCCACCATTTTCTGCCGAGGTTAGCTTCATCCCTCGGCCTGTACTCTCCCGTCGTTCCATAATGTAGTGCATATAGATCCAGGCCTAGACACTTGTTAGCTTCTAATATTGACTTGTTGCTTGTAGGTACATATGCCCTTGGAAAGGATCCATGCATTGACCCTTTTTGCGTATGGGGCAATGAGATATTCATGAACAAGCATCAAGTGAGGAAACTGATAAGGATTATTAGCAAAAAGATACCAATGGTGGGAAGGAAATTGTTTGTTTATGCTCTATCCAGCACAATAGTGAGATGTAGCATGGTAACTACAAACTCTACAACCTTCTCTTTTTACTGCCCATAATGAATTGTTAGACAACAATGTCTGAATATTTTTCGTTCGCAGTGGTTCCCGAAGCAGTTCACTCAAGATTACCTCGCAAAGTACGTGATTGGTGGACACGCAATGAAGGTTAAAGTATTTCATCTAGACTACAATGAGCATCGAGAAGTTTTAATGAAGACAATGAAGGATGGATGGGCAGCCATCACAAGCTAGGGGTTGGCCTAGAGTCGTGTGTGCATTACACATGGAGGAGGTCACAATATGGGCATACTGCTTTAGCTTCTCCAGCAACCAGAATGTCTTTCGCCTCTCTCTTTACAGTCCAACTGTGGTTTATCATTCTTCACTTGGTGCTTCTGTAGTTCTTCAGTATATGTACCTGTGCATCAAATTATGCATTCGTGGTTGAACTTATATTTGTAATAAACCTGGTAGGATATGAAATAAGTGATTGCCTACTTTCAAATTCAAAAATGTGATTTTTAAATTAGGGATTAATAAGGGATTAATTAGGGATCAATTAGGGATTACGTTGCACACGGTTTGCAAAACCGAAACGTCTGTGATAGACATGGAGATCAGACACGTTTCTATGATCCACTACATCTGCGATCAATCTCCACCGCACACACGATCATCCAGGAAAAAACATGTGCGATCAATCTCCACTACACACACGATCAACCAAGAAAAAAAGTGTGCAATGAACAACAGTACCACACACAGTTCTTTCTTATTAAATGTTTGCGATAGTCACCTTATCACACACGCTTCGAAATTATTGACTGTTTGTGATGTTGTGCACATCAAAAACTTTAGGTACTTCTTGAATGAACTGTGTGGGATGTACATACTAACGGAAACGTATTCCTTGGATGGACTGTGTGGAATGTAGATACGAACGGAAACGTTTAGCAGGGGCTGACTGTGTGGGATGTACTTACGACCGGAAATGATTTCGCATGTATAATTGTTTTTTAGCAGTACGGTACGTATAACCGTATTTGCTCGCTCGCTGGTCGCACACGATCTCATTTTGCCAAGCGTGTGTGCCAGGAGGGCACATCCCTGACGGTTTCTGGGTCGTGTGGGAAGGACGCCCCCTATTGCCCACACTTACTTGGCGACGGTTCCAAATGTCGTCACGGAAAGGGGTTAAAAACCGTTTCTATAGCACCGTCGTACCAGTGCCCCTATCTTTCTATGTGTCCAGTTGAAATTTTTTGCTCGTGTGTACACGGTGAGTGTTAGCAATCATAGAAGACTAAATGATGGTTGAGTATGCGAACTTGCCTAAAGGCTCAGATACGTGAACCTTCCTGAAAATATGATGAATTGTAGTTGCAAAATTGACTAAGAACATAGTTTGTTGGTTTCCAATAGAGTTTATGCTTTATACTTCAATGTTGTGATGAATTGTCACTTGTTCATGAGAAGCTTATGGTAAAAGTTCTATGATAAAAGTATTATGTTAAAGTTTGTTGGTTTTATAATAAGTCACATGATACTGCTATGTCTGTATTTTTGTTTTTATCGACACCTCTCTCTCTAAGCACGTGGACATGTTTTTCAATTTCGGTTTTCGCTTGAGGACAAGCGAGGTCTAAGCTTGGTGGAGTTGTTACGTCCATTTTGCATCATGTTTTCCTACTGTTATTTATGTTGTTTTATTGTATAATAATGCCTTTTGGAGTAATTGTAATGCCTTTTCTCTCATAGTATGCAAGGTAAGCACCAAGGCGGAGAATTCCGGCAGCTGGAAATCTAGACCTGAAAAAGCTACGTCAAGCTACCTATTCCGCACAACTCCAAATGAGCTGAAACTTCCCGAGGATTTTTTATGGAATATTTAATAAATATTGGAGTAAATAAGTACCAGAGGGGGGCCACCAGGTGGGCATGACGCTCCTGGGTGCGCCAGGAGGCCCAGGCGCACCCTGGTGTGTGGTGCCCTCCTCGGCCCACCTCCGGTGCCCATCTTCTGGTATATAAGTCATTTTGACCTAGAAAAAAAATCAGAGGAGGACATTTGGGACGAATCGCCACCGCCTCGAGGTGGAACTTGGGCAAGAGCACTTTTGCCCTCCGGTGGAGCGATTTCGTCGGGGGAACTTCCCTCCCGGAGGGGGAAATCATTGTCATCATCATCACCAACAACTCTCCCATCTTGGGGAGGGCTATCTTCATCAACATCTTCAACAGAACCAACTCCTCTCAAACCCTAGTTCATCTCTTGTGTTCAATCTTTGAATGAAAACTATAGATTGGTGCTTGTGGGTGACTAGTAGTGTTGATTACATCTTGTAGTTGATTACTATATGGTTTATTTGGTGGAAGATTATATGTTCAGATCCATTATGCTATTTAATACCCCTCTGATCTTGAGCATGTTTATCATTTGTGAGTAGTTACTTTCATTCTTGAGGTCATGGGAGAAATCATGTTGCAAGTAATCATGTGAACTTGATATGTGTTCGATATTTTGATGATATGTATGTTGTCATTCTCTTAGTGGTGTCATGTGAACGTTGACAACATGACACTTCACCATATTTGGGCCTAAGGGAACGCATTGTGGAGTAGTTATTAGATGGTGGGTTGCGAGAGTGACAGAAGCTTAAACCCCAGTTTAGGCGCTATTCCGTAAGCGACCGATTGGATCCAAAAGTTTAATGCTATGGTTAGAATTTATTCTTAATACTTTTCTCGTAGTTGCGGATGCTTGCGAGAGGGTTAATCATAAGTAGGAGGTTTCTTCAAGTAAGAACAAGACCCAAGCACTGGTGCACCCACATACCAAATTATCAAAGTACCAAACACGAATTAAGCAGACCTGATGAAAGTGAGTAGATGAAATTCCCGTGTACCCTCAAGAACACTTTGCTTATCATAAGAACCGTTTTGGCCTGTCCTTTGCCTCAAAAGGATTGGGCTACCTTGCTGCACTTTTCTTACTACTGTCATTACTTGCTCGTTACAAATTATCTTGCTATCAAACTACGCCGATACTTACAATTTTAGCACTTGCAGACATTACCTTGCTGAAAACCACTTGTCATTTCCTTCTGCTCCTCATTGGGTTCGATACTCTTACTTATCGAAAAGGCTACAATTGACCCCATATACTTGTGGGTCAGGCGCCACCCCCTTCCCCACTCCAATTCGGCCTCCTCCCTTGTGGGGGCGCACCAGCCCCTTATGGGCTGGTTAGCCTCCCCATTATGGCCCATATGGCCCATATCTTTCACCATGGGGTTCCGGTAACCCATCTGGGACTCCGGTATGTACCTGATACACTCTGGAACCCTTCCGTTGTCCGAATACTACCTTCCATTATATGAACCTTTACCTCTCAGCCATTTCGAGACTTCTCTTCATGTCCGTGATCTCATCCGGGACTCCGAACAACCTTCAGTCACCAAAACACATTACTCATATAATACATATCGTCATCGAACGTTAAGCGTGCGGACCCTACGGGTCGAGAACTATGTAGACATGACCGAGACACCTCTCCAGTCAATAACAAATAGCGGAACCTGGAAGCTCATATTGGTTCCCACATATTCTATGAAGATCTTTATTGGTGGAACCGCAATGTCAACATATGTTATTCCCTTTGTCATCGGTATGTTACTTTCCCGAGATTCAATCATTGGTATCTCCATACCTAGTTCAATCTCTTTAGCGGCAAGTCTCTTTAGTCATTCCGTAGTGCATCATCCCATAACTAACTCGTTAGTCACATTGCTTGCAAGGCTTCATATGATGTTGTTGGAAATATGCCCTAGAGGCAATAATAAAAGTATTATTATTATATTTCCTTGTTCATGATAATTGTCTTTTATTCATGCTATAACTGTATTATCCGGAAATCCTAATACACGTGTGAATACATAGACCACAATCTGTCCCTGGTGAGCCTCTAGTTGACTAGCTCGTTGTGATCAACAGATAGTCATGGTTTCCTGGCTATGGACATTGGATGTCGTTGATAACGGGATCACATCATTAGGAGAATGATGTGATGGACAAGACCCAATCCTAAGCCTAGCACAAAGATCGTGTAGTTCGTATGCTAAAGCTTTTCTAATGTCAAGTATCTTTTCCTTAGACCATGAGATTGTGCAACTCCCGGATACCGTAGGAATGCTTTGGGTGTATCAAACGTCACAACGTAACTGGGTGACTATAAAGGTGCATTACAGGTATCTCCGAAAGTGTCTGTTGGGTTGGCACGAATCGAGACTGGGATTTGTCACTCCGTGTAAATGGAGAGGTATCTCTGGGCCCACTCGGTAGGACATCATCATAATGTGCACAATGTGATCAAGGAGTTGATCACGGGATGATGTGTTACGAAATGAGTAAAGAGACTTGCCTGTAACGAGATTGAACAAGGTATCGGGATACCGACGATCGAATCTCGGGCAAGTATCGTACCGATAGACAAAGGGAATTGTATACGGGATCGATTGAGTCCTTGACATCGTGGTTCATCCGATGAGATCATCGTGGAACATGTGGGAGCCAACATGGGTATCCAGATCCCGCTGTTGGTTATTGACCGGAGAACATCTCGGTCATGTCTGCATGTCTCCCGAACCCGTAGGGTCTACACACTTAAGGTTCGATGACGCTAGGGTTATAAAGGAAGCTTGTATGTGGTTACCGAATGTTGTTCGGAGTCCCGGATGAGATCCTGGACGTCATGAGGAGTTCCGGAATGGTCCGGAGGTAAAGATTTATATATGGGAAGTCCTGTTTTGGTCACCGGAAAAGTTTCGGGGTTTATCGGTAACATACCGGGACCACCGGGAGGGTCCCGGGGGTCCACCAAGTGGGGCCACCAACCCCGGAGGGCTGCATGGGCCATGTGTGGGAGGGAACCTGCCCCAGGTGGGCTGGTGCGCCCCCCACAAGGGACCCAAGGCGCAGGGGAGAGTGGGAGGGGGCAAACCCTAGGGCAGATGGGCCCTAAGGCCCATGCTCCCTGCGCCTCCCTCTCCTCCCTTCTTGGCCGCCACCCCCTTTGCCATCTAGGGCTGGCCGCACCCCTTGGGGGGGGGGAACCCTAGAAGGGGGCGCAGCCCCCTCTCCCCCTATATATATTGAGGCATTGGAACAGCCCAACACACGAGATCTTCTCCCTCTTGGTGCAGCCCTGCCTCTCCTCCTCCTCCTCCTCTCCCGTGGTGCTTGGCGAAGCCCTGCTGGATTGCCACGCTCATCCATCATCACCATGCCGTTGTGCTGCTGCTGGATGGAGTCTTCATCAACCTCTCCCTCTCTCCTTGCTAGATCAAGGTGTGGGAGACGTCACCGGGCTGTACGTGTGTTGAATGCGGAGGTGCCGTGCGTTCGGCACTTGATCATCGGTGATTTGAATCACGACGAGTACGACTCCATCAACCCCGTTCACTTGAACGCTTCCGCTTAGCGATCTACAAGGGTATGTTGATGCACTCTCCTTCCCCTCGTTGCTGGTTTCTCCATAGATAGATCTTGGTGACACGTAGGAAAATTTTGAATTTCTGCTATGTTCCCCAATAGTGGCATCATGAGCTAGGTCTATTGCGTAGATACTATGCACGAGTAGAACACAAAGTAGTTGTGGGCGTCGATTTTGTTCAATATGCTTGCCGTTACTAGTCTTATCTTGATTCGGCGGCATCGTGGGATGAAGCGGCCCGGACCAACCTTACACGAACTCTTACGTGAGACCGGTTCCACCGACTGACATGCACTAGTTGCATAAGGTGGCTAGCGGGTGTCTGTCTCTCCTACTTTAGTCGGATCGGATTCGATGAAAAGGGTCCTTATGAAGGGTAAATAGAAATTGGCATATCACGTTGTGGTTCTTGCGTAGGTAAGAAACGTTCTTGCTAGAAACCCATAGCAGCCACGTAAAACATGCAAACAACAATTAGAGGACGTCTAACTTGTTTTTGCAGGGTATGCTATGTGATGTGATATGGCCAAAAAGGATGTGATGAATGATATATGTGATGTATGAGATTGATCATGTTCTTGTAATAGGAATCACGACTTTCATGTCGATGAGTATGACAACCGGCAGGAGCCATAGGAGTTGTCTTTATTTATTTATGACCTGCGTGTCAACTTAAACGTCATGTAATTACTTTACTTTATTGCTAACCGTTAGCCATAGTAGTAGAAGTAATAGTTGGCGAGGCAACTTCATGAAGACACGATGATGAAGATCATGATGATGGAGATCATGGTGTCATGCCGGTGACGATGATGATCATAGAGCCCCGAAGATGAAGATCAAAAGGAGCAAAATGATATTGGCCATATCATGTCACTATTTGATTGCATGTGATTTTTATCATGTTTATGCATCTTGTTTACTTAGAACGACGGTAGTAAATAAGATGATCCCTTACAACAATTTAAAGAAGTGTTCTCCCCTAACTGTGCACCGTTGCTACAGTTCATCGTTTCGAAGCACCACGTGATGATCGGGTGTGATAGATCCTTACGTTCACATACAACGGGTGTAAGACAGATTTACACATGCAATACACTTAGGGTTAACTTGACGAGCCTAGCATGTACAGACATGGCCTCGGAACACGGAGACCGAAAGGTCGAGCATGAGTCGTATAGTAGATACGATCAACATGAAGATGTTCACCGATGATGACTAGTCCGTCTCACGTGATGATCGGACACGGCCTAGTTTGACTCGGATCATGTGATCACTTAGATGACCAGAGGGATGTCTATCTGAGTGGGAGTTCATAAGATGAACTTAATTATCCCGAACATAGTCAAAAGGATTTTGCAAATTATGTCATAGCTCACGTTATAGTTCTACTGTTTAGATATGTTCCTAGAGAAAATATAGTTGAAAGTTGATAGTAGCAATTATGCGGACAGTAGAAAGCTTATGTCCTTAATGCACTGCTCAGTGTGCTGAACCCCAAACGTCGTTTGTGGATGTTGCGAACATAGGACATACACGTTTTGATAACTACGTGATAGTTCAGTTAAACGGTTTAGAGTTGAGGCACCAAAGACGTTTTTGAAACATCGCGAAACATATGAGATGTTTTGAGGGCTGAAATTGGGATTTCAGGCTCGTGCCCACGTCAAGAGGTATAAGACCTCCGATGACTTTCTTAACCTGCAAACTAAGGGAGAAAAGCTCAATTGTTGAGCTTGTGCTCAGATTGTCTGAGTACATCAATCATTTGAATCGAGTGGGAGTTGATCTTCCAGATGAGACAGTGATGTTTCTCCAAAGTCATTGCCACCAAGCTGCTAGAGCTTCGTGATGAACTATAACATATCAGGCATAGATATGATGATCCTTGAAATACTCGCGATGTTTGACACCGCGAAAGTAGAAATTAAGAAGGAGCATCAATTGTTGATGGTTAGTGAAACCACTAGTTTTAAGAAGGGCAAGGGCAAGAAGGGATACTTCATGAAACGACAATTCAGTTGCTGCTCTGGTGAAGAAACCCAGGGTTAAACCCAAACCCGAGACTAAGTGCTTCTGTAATAAGGGGAACAACCACTGGAGCAGAATTACCCTAGATACTTGGTAGATTAGAAGGCTGGCAAGGTCGATAGAAGTATATTGGATATACATTGTGTTGATGTGTACTTTACTAGTACTCCTAGTAGCACCAGGGTATTAAGATACCGGTTCGGTTGCTAAGTGTTAGTAACTCGAAACAAAAGGCTACGGAATAAACGGAGACTAGCTAAAGGTGAGCTGACGATATGTGTTGGAAGTTTTTCCAAGCTTGATATGATCAAGCATCGCACGCTCCCTCTACCAAAGAGATTGGTGTTAAACCTAAATAATTGTTATTTGGTGTTTGCGTTGAACATAGACATGATTGGATTATGTCTATCGTGATACGGTTATTCATTTAAGGAGAATAATGGTTACTCTGTTTATTTGAATAATACCTTCAATGGTCTTGCACCTAAAAATGAATGGATTATTGAATCTCGATCGTAGTGATACACATGTTCATGCCAAAAGATAGTAATGATAGTACCACCTACTTGTGGCACTGCCACATAAGTCATATCGGTATAGAACGCATGAAGAAGCTCCATGTTGATGGATCTTTGGGCTCGCTCGTTTTTGAAAAGTTTGAGACATGCGAACCATGTCTATTGGTGTATATGCATGAAGAAACTCCATGCAAATGGACCGTTTGGACTTACTTGATTTTGAATCACTTGAGACATGCAAATCATACCACATGGGCAAGATGACTGAAAATCCTCGGTTTCAGTAAGATGGAACAAGATAGCAACTTGTTGGAAGTAACACATTTTTGATGTGTGCAGTCCAATGAGTGCTGAGGCATGTAGTGGATATCGTTATGTTCTTACTTCACAGATGATTTGAGTAGATGTTGAGTACATTTACTTGATGAAACACAAGTCTGAATTATTGAATGGTTCAAGTAATTTCAGAGTGAAGTAGAAGATCATTGTGACAAGAGGATAAAATGTCTATGATATGATCATAGAGATGAATATCTGAGTTACGAGTTTTGGCACACAATTAAGACATTGTGGAAATTGTTTCGCAATTAATACCGCCTGGAACACCATAGTGTGATGGTGTGTCCGAACGTCATAGTTGCACCCTATTGGATATGGTGCATACCATGATGTCTCTTATCAAGTTACCACTATCGTTCATGGGTTAGGCATTAGAGACAACCACATTCACTTTAAATAGGGCACCACGTAATTCTGATGATATGACACCGTATGAACTATGGTTTAGAGAAACCTAAGATGTCATTTCTTAAAAGTTTGGGGCTACGACGCTTACGTGGAAAAGTTTCAGACTGATAAGCTCGAACCCAAAGCGGATAAATGCATCTTCATAGGACACCCAAAACAGTTGGGTATACCTCCTGTCTCAGATCCGAAAGCAATAAGGGATTGTTTCTAGAATCGGGTCCTTTCTCGAGGAAAAGTTTCTCCCGAAAGAATTGAGTGGGAGGATGGTGGAGGCTTGATGAGGTTATTGAACCGTCTCTTCAACTAGTGTATGGCAGGGCACAGGGAGTTGTTCCTGTGGCACCTACACCAATTGAAGTGGAAGCTTATGATATTGATCATGAGACTTCGGATCAAGTCACTACCAAACCTCGTGGGATGACAAGGATGCATACTACTTCAAAGTGGTATGTGATCCTGTCTTGGAAGTCATGTTGCTAGACAACAATGAACCTACGAGCTATGGAGACGCGATGGTGGGCCCGGATTCCGACGAATGGCTCAAAGCCATATAATCCGAGAAAGGATCCATATATGAAAACAAAGTGTAGACTTTGGCAGAATAGCTCGATGGTCGTAAGGCTGTTGAGTGCAGATGGATTTTAAAAGGAAGACGGACAATGATGGTAAGTATCACCATTGAGAAAGCTCGACTTGTCGCTAAGATGTATCCCGACAAGTTCAAGGAGTTGACTATGATGAGACTGTATCACACGTAGCGATGCTAAGAGTCTGTTGGAATTATATTAGCGATTACTGCATTATTTATGAAATCCTGCAGATAGGATGTCAAAACATTGTTTCCTCGACGATTTTCTTGAGGAAAGGTTGTATGTGATACAACCGGAAGGTTTTGTCAATCCTGAAAGATGCTAATAAGTATGCAAAGCTCCAGTAATCCTTCTAAGGACTGGAGTAAGCATCTCGGAGTTGGAATGTATGCTTTGATAAGATGATCAAAGTTTTGGGTTTATACAAAGTTTATGAGAAACTTGTATTTCCAAAGAAGTGAGTGGGAGCACTATAGGATTTCTGATAAATAAATGTTGTTGACATATTGTTGATCAGAAATGACGTAGAATTTCTGGAAAGCATATAGGGTTATTTGAAAAGTGTTTTTCAATAGAAAACCTGGATTAAGCTACTTGAACATTGAGCACCAAGATCTATAAGGATAGATCAAAACGCTTAATGGCACTTTCAAATGAGCACATACCTTGACATGATCTTGAAAGTGTTCAAGATGGATCAGTCAAAGAAGGAGTTCTTGCCTGAGTTGTAAGGTATGAAGTTAAGACTTAAAGCTCGACCACGGCAGAATAGAGAGAAAGGACGAAGGTCGTCCCCTATGCTTAAGACGTAGGCTCTACAGTATGCTATGCTGTGTACCGCACCTAAAGTGTGCCTTGCCACGAGTCAGTCAAGGGGTACAAGAGTGATCCAAGAATGGATCACAGGACAGTGGTCAAAGTTATCCTTAGTAACTAGTGGACTAAGGAATTTTCTCGATTATGGAGGTGGTAAAAGAGTTCGTCGTAAAGGGTTACGTCGATGCAAGCTTAACACCTATCCGGATAGCTCTGAGTAGAGATACCGGATACGTATAATGGAGCAACAATTTAGAATAGCTCCAAGTAGAACAGTTATTTGGAATAGCTCCAAATAGAATGTGGTAGCTACATCTAGGAGATGACATAGAGATTTGTAAAGCACACACGGATCTGAAAGGTTCAGACCCGTTGACTATAACATCTCTCACAAGCATAACATGATCAAACCCAGAACTCATTGAGTGTTAGTCACATATCGATGTGAACTAGATTATTGACTCTAGTGCAAGTGGGAGACTATTGGAAATATGCCCTAGAGGCAATAATAAAAGTATTATTATTATATTTCCTTGTTCATGATAATTGTCTTTTATTCATGCTATAACTGTATTATCCGGAAATCCTAATACACGTGTGAAGACATAGACCACAATCTGTCCCTGGTGAGCCTCTAGTTGACTAGCTCGTTGTGATCAACAGATAGTCATGGTTTCCTGGCTATGGACATTGGATGTCGTTGATAACGGGATCACATCATTAGGAGAATGATGTGATGGACAAGACCCAATCCTAAGCCTAGCACAAAGATCGTGTAGTTCGTATGCTAAAGCTTTTCTAATGTCAAGTGTCTTTTCCTTAGACCATGAGATTGTGCAACTCCCGGATACCGTAGGAATGCTTTGGGTGTATCAAACGTCACAATGTAACTGGGTGACTATAAAGGTGCATTACAGGTATCTCCGAAAGTGTCTGTTGGGTTGGCACGAATCGAGACTGGGATTTGTCACTCCGTGTAAACGGAGAGGTATCTCTGGGCCCACTCGGTAGGACATCATCATAATGTGCACAATGTGATCAAGGAGTTGATCACGAGATGATGTGTTACGGAACGAGTAAAGAGACTTGCCTATAACGAGATTGAACAAGGTATCGGGATACCGACGATCGAATCTCGGGCAAGTATCGTACCGATAGACAAAGGGAATTGTATACGGGATCGATTGAGTCCTTGACATCGTGGTTCATCCGATGAGATCATCGTGGAACATGTGGGAGCCAACATGGGTATCCAGATCCCGCTGTTGGTTATTGACCGGAGAACATCTCGGTCATGTCTGCATGTCTCCCGAACCCGTAGGGTCTACACACTTAAGGTTCGATGACGCTAGGGTTATAAAGGAAGCTTGTATGTGGTTACCGAATGTTGTTCGGAGTCCTGGATGAGATCCCGGATGTCACGAGGAGTTCCGGAATGGTCCGGAGGTAAAGATTTATATATGGGAAGTCCTGTTTTGGTCACCGGAAAAGTTTTGGGGTTTATCGGTAACATACCGGGACCACCGGGAGGGTCCCGAGGGTCCACCAAGTGGGGCCACCAACCCCGGAGGGCTGCATGGGCCATGTGTGGGAGGGAACCAGCCCCAGGTGGGCTGGTGCGCCCCCCACAAGGGGCCCAAGGCGCAGGGGAGAGTGGGAGGGGGCAAACCCTAGGGCAGATGGGCCCTAAGGCCCATGCTCCCTGCGCCTCCCTCTCCTCCCCCTCTTGGCCGCCACCCCCTTTGCCATCTAGGGCTGGCCGCACCCCTTGGGGGGGGGGGAAACCCTAGAAGGGGCACAACCCTCTCTCCCCCTATATATATTGAGGCATTGGAGCAGCCCAACACACGAGATCTTCTCCCTCTTGGTGCAGCCCTGCCTCTCCTCCTCCTCCTCCTCTCCCGTGGTGCTTGGCGAAGCCCTGCTGGATTGCCACGCTCATCCATCATCACCACGCCGTTGTGCTGCTGCTGGATGGAGTCTTCCTCAACCTCTCCCTCTCTCCTTGCTGGATCAAGGCGTGGGAGACGTCACCGGGCTGTACGTGTGTTGAACGCGGAGGTGCCGTGCGTTCGGCACTTGATCATCGATGATTTGAATCACGATGAGTACGACTCCATCAACCCCGTTCACTTGAACGCTTCCGCTTAGCGATCTACAAGGGTATGTAGATGCACTCTCCTTCCCCTCGTTGCTGGTTTCTCCATAGATAGATCTTGGTGACACGTAGGAAAATTTTGAATTTCTGCTACGTTCCCCAACAGATGTGCATTACCGGGAGGGCCCGAAGATACCTCTCCGATATTCGGAGTGACAAATCCTAATCTTGATCTATGTCAACCCAACAAACACCTTCGGAGATACCTGTAGAGCATCTTTATAATCACCCAGTTATGTTGTGACGTTTGATAGCACACAAGTCATTCCTCCGGTGTCCGGGAGTTGCACAATCTAATAGTCGGAGGAATATATATTTGACACGAAGAAAGCAGTAGCAATAAAACCAAAAAATCATTATGCTAAGCTAACGGATGGGTCTTGTCCATCACATCATAACACTAATGATGTGATCCCGTTTATCAAATGACAACTCATGTGCATGGCTAGGAAACTTAACCATCTTTGATGAATGAGTTAGTTAAGTAGAGGCATACTAGGGACACGGTGTTTTGTCTTTGTATTCACACATGTATCAAGTTTTCGGTTAATACAATTCTAGCATGAATAATAAACATTTATCATGATATAAGGAAATATAAAATAACAAATTTTATTATTGTCTCTAGGGCATATTTCCTTCAGTCTCCCACTTGCACTAGAGTCAATAATCTATTTCACATCACCATGTGATTTAACACCAATAGTTCACATCTTTATTTGATTAACACCCATAGTTCATATAGCCATGTGATCAACACTCAAAGGGTTTACTAGAGTCCATAATCTAGTTCACATTGCCATGTGATTAACACCCAAAAAGTACTAAGGTGTGATCATGTTTTCCTTATGAGAGAGATTTAGTCAATGGGTCTGTCACATTTAGATCTGTATGTATTTTCAAATTTCTATGTCTACAGTGCTCTGCATGGTGCTACTCTAGCTAATTACTCCCACTTTCAATATGTATCTAGATTGAGACTCAGAGTCATCTGGATCGGTGTAAAGCTTGCATCAACGTAACACTTTATGACGAACTCTTTATCACCACCATAACCGAGAAATACTTCCTTAGTCCTCTTAGGTAACTAAGGATAACTTTGACTGCTATCCAGTGATCCACTCCTAGATCACTATCGTACCCCCTTTCCAAACTCATAACAAGGCACACAACTGGTATGGTACATAGCATGGCATACTTTATAGAACCTAGGAAATGACTTCCATTCTCTTTCTATCTTCTTCCGTGGTCGGGCATGAGTCTTACTCAACTTTACACCTTGTAATACAGGCAAGAACTACTTCTTTGACTGATCCATTATGAACTCTTTCAAAATCTTGTCAAGGTATGTACTTATTGAGAAATCTTATCAAGCGTCTTGATCTATCTCTATAGATCTTGATGCCCAATATGTAAGCAGCTTCACTGAGGACTTTCTTTAGAAACCTCCTTTCAAACTCTCCTTTATGCTTTCTAGAAAATTCTACATCATTTCCGATCAACAATATGTCATTCACATATACTTATCAGAAAGGTTGTAGTGCTCCCACTCACTTTCTTGTAAATACAGGATTCAATGCAAGTTTGTATAAAACTATATGATTTGATCAACTCATCAAAGTGTATATTCCAACTCCGAGATGCTTGCACCACTCCATGGATGGATCGCTGGAGCTTGCATACCTTGTTAGCACCTTTAGGATCGACAAAACCTTTTGTTTGCATCATATACAACTCTCCTTAGAGATATCCTTTTAAGGAATGTAGGTTTGACATCCATTTGCCATATTTCACAAAATGTGGCAATTGTTAACATGATTCAGACGGACTTAAACATCACTATGGTTGAGATAGCCTCATTGTAGTCAACCCCTTGAACTTGCCGAAAACCTTTTGCGACAAGTCGAGCTTTATAGAAAGTAACATTACCATCAACGCCAGTCTTCTTCTTGAAGATCCATTTATTTTCTATGGGTCCGATCATCGGGCAAATCCACCAAAGTCCACACTTTGTTCTCATACATGGATCCTATCTCAGATTTCATGGCCTCAAGGCATTTATTGGAAGCTGGGCTCATCATAGCTTCTTCATAGTTCATAGGTTCGTCATGGTCAAGTAACCTGACCTCCAGAACAGGATTACCGTGCCACTCTGGGGCGGATCGTGCTCTGTTTGACCTATGAGGTTCTTGTAGCAACTTGATCTAAAGTTTCACGATGTTTATCATTAGCTTCCTCTCTAGTTGGTGTCGGCATCACGGGAACAGATTTTGTGGATGAGCTACTTTCTAAATTGAGAGAAGGTACACTTACCTCATCAAGTTCTACTTTCCTCGCACTCACTTCTTTCGGGAGAAACTCCTCCTGAAAGGTTCCGTTCTTAGCAACAAAAAACTTGCCTTCAGACTTGTGGTAAATCGGTAAATCGGTAAAGTGAATGCAGCTATCTCTAATACATAACCCCAAAGCAGTAGTGGTAAATCGGTAAGAGATATCATAGATCACTCCATATCCAATAAAGTGCGGTTACGACGTTCGGCCACACCATTACACTGTGGTGTTCTAGGTGGCGTGAGCTGTGAAACTATTCCACATTGTTTTAAATGAAGGCTAAACTCATAACTCAAATATTCTCCTCCACGATCAGATCATAGAAACTTTATCTTCTTGTTATGATGATTCTCCACTTCACTCTAAAATTCTTTGAACTTTTCAAAAGTTTCAGACTTGTGTTTCATTAAGTAGATATACCCATATCTGCTCAAATCATCTGTGAAGGTCAGAAAATAACGACACCCGCCACAAGCATCAACACTCATTGGACTGCATACATCGTTATGTATTATTTCCAATAATTCACTAGCTCATTCCGTTGTTCCGGAGAACGGAGTTTTAGTCATCTTGCCCATCAGGCACGTTTCACAAGTATCAAATGATTCATAATCAAGTGATTCCAAAAGTCCATCTTTATGGAGTTTCTTCATGCGCTTTATACTGATATGACCCAAACGACAGTGCCACAAATAAGTTGCACTATCATTATCAACTTTGCATATTTTGGCATCAATATTATTAATATGTGTATCACTATGATCGAGATTCAGTAAACCATTAACACTGGGTGTATGACCATAGAAGGTTTTATTCATGTAAACAAAATAACAATTATTTTTTGTCTTAAATGAATATCCACATTGCAATAAACATGATCTAATCATATCCATGCTCAACGCAAACACCAAATAAGATTTATTTAGGTTCAACACTAATCCTGAAAGTATAGGGAGTGTGCGATGATGATCATATCAATCTTGGAACCACTTCCAACACACATCATCACTTCACCCTCAACTAGTCTCCATTTATTCTGCAACTCTAGTTTCGAGTTACTAATCTTAGCAACCGAACATGTATCAAATACCCAGGGGCTACTATGAGAACTAGTAAGGTACACATCAATAACATGTATATCAAATATAACTTTGTTCAATTTGCCATCCTTCTTATCCGCCAAATATTTTGGGTAGTTCCGCTACCAGTGACCTTTCCCTTTGCAGTAGTAGCACTCAGTTTCAGGCTTAGGTTTAACTTTGGGCTTCTTCACGGGAGTGAAAACTTGCTTGCCATTCTTCTAGAAGTTTCCTTTCTTTCCCTTTTCCCTTTTTCTTAAAACTAGTGGTCTTGTTTAATCATCAACACTTGATGCTTTTTCTTGATTTCTACCTTCGTTGATTTCTGCATCACGAAGAGCTCGGGAATCGCTTTAGTCATCCCTTGCATATTATAGTTCATCATGAAGTTCTAGTAACTTGGTGATGGTGACTAGAGAACTCTGCCATACACTATTTTATTTGGAAGATTAACTCCCACTTGATTCAAGCGATTGTAGTACCCAGACATTCTGAGCACATGCTCACCAGCTGAGCTATTCCCCTCCATCTTTTTGGAGAAGTACTTGTCTGAGGTCTCATACCTCTCGACATGGGCATGAGTCTGAAATGCCAATTTCAGCTCTTGGAACATCTTATATGCTTCATGGCGTTCAAAATATTTTTGAAGTCCCGGTTCTAAGCCGTAAAGCATGGTGCACTAAACTATGAAGTAGTAATCATATTGAGCTAGCCAAACGATCATAACATCTTCATCTGCTCCCACAATAGGTCGCCAGCTAGCGGTGCATCAAGGACATAATTCTTCTATGCAGCAATGAGGATAAACCTCAGATCACGGACCCAGTCCGCATCATTGCTACTATCATCTTTCAACTTAGTTTTCTCTAGGAACATATCAAAAAACACAGGGAAGCTACAACATGAGCTATTGATATACAACATAATTTGCAAACACTATCAGGACTAAGTTCATGATAAATTAAAGGTCAATTAATCATGTTACTTAAGTACGCCCACTTAGATAGACATCCCTTGAGTCATCTAAATGATACATGATCCAAATCAACTAAACCATGTCCGATCATCACGTGAGATGGAGTAGTCTTTAATGGTGAACATCACTATGTTGATCATATCTAGTATATGATTCATGTTTGACCTTTCGGTCTCCAGTGTTCCGAGGCCATATCTGTATATGCTAGGCTCGTCAAGTTTAACCCGAGTATTCCGCGTGTGCAAATCTGGCTTGCAACCATTGTAATTGAACGTAGAGCCTATCACACCCGATCATCACGTGGTGTCTCATCATGAAGAACTTTCGCAATGGTGCATACTCGGGGAGAACACTGCTACCTCTTGATCTTGCATTAGTTTTCCATTGAAGAGGAAAGGGTGATGCAGCAAAGTAGCATAAGTATTTCCCTCAGATTTGAGAACCAAGGTATCAATCTAGTAGGAGATGACGCACAAGTCACCGAATACATGCACAAACTATAAAGAATTGCAACCAATGTGATAAAGGGGTTGTCAATCCCTTCGCGGTCACTCGCAAAAGTGAGATCTGATAGAGATAAATAAATAGTAAAGTAAGTAATTTTGGTTTGTAGACTGGAAAGTAAAGATTACAAAATAGTAGATCCGAAACTAGCAAGGTGTAAACGAGATTCAATAATATGGAAAAGAGACACGGAGGCCTTAGGTTTCACAAGTGGCTAGTCTCGAGATAGCATATATTACAGTGGGTGAACAAATTACTGCCGAGCAATTTATAGAAAAGCACATAATTATGATGACATCTAAGCCAATTATCATGAACATAGGCATCACATCCGTGTCAAGTAGACCGACTCCTGCCTGCATCTACTACTATTACTCCACACATCGACCGCTATCCAGCATGCATCTAGAGTATTAAGTTCATAAGAACGGAGTAACGCATTAAGCAAGGTGACATGATGGAGAGGAATTAACTCAAGCAATATGATGAAAACCCCATCTTGTTATCCTCATTGGTAAGAATACAATACGTGCCTTGCTGCCCCTACTGTCACTGGGAAAGGACACCGCAAGATTGAACCCAAAGCTAAGCACTTCTACCATGGAAAGAAAGATCAATCTAGGAGGCCAAACAAAACCGATAATTCGAATAGACTTGCAAAGATATTAAATCATGCATATAAGAATTCAGAGAAGAACCAAACAATATTCATAGATAATCTTGATCATAAATCCACAATTCATCAGATCTCGGCAAACACACCGCAAAAGAGTATTGCATCGAATAGATCTCCAAGAACATCGAGGAGAACATTGTATTGAGAATCAAAGAGAGAGAAGAAGCTATCTAGCTAATAACTATGGACCCGAAGGTCTGTGGTAAACTGCTCACGCTTCATCGGAGAGGTAATGGTGTTGATGTAGAAGCCCTCCATGATTGAATCCCCCTCCGGCAGATCACCGGAAAAGGCCCCAAGATGGGATCTCACAGGTACAAAAGGTTGTGGCGGTGGAGAAGTGGTTTTGTGGCTCCCCCTAATGTTTTTAGGGTATAAGAGTATATAGGCAAAGGAACTAGGTCAGGGGAGCTACGAGGGGCCCATGAGGGTGGGGGCGCACCTATCCCCCCTAGGCGAACCCTCCTGCCTCGTGGCCTCCTCGTTGCATCTCTAACTTCATCTCCAAGTCTTCTGGTTTGCTTTCAGTCCAAGAAAGATCATCACGAAGGTTTCATTCTATTTGGACTCTATTTGGTATTCCTTTTCTGCAAAACTCTAAAATAGGCACAAAAAAAACAGAAACTGGCACTGGGCCCTCGGTTAATACGTTAGTCCCAAAAATAATATAAAAGAGCATATTAAAGCCCATTAAACATCCAAAATAGATAATATAATAGCATGGAACAATCAAAAATTATAGATACGTTGGAGACGTATCAAGCATCCCCAAGCATAATTCCTCTTTGTCCTCGAGTAGGTAAATGATAAAAACAGAATTTTTGATGTGGAATGCCACCTAACTTATTTATTCATGTAATTTTGTTTATTGTGGCATGAATGTTCAGATCCAAAAGATTCAAGAAAAAAATTTAATATTGACATAAAAATAATAATACTTCAAGCATACTATCAAAGCAATCATGTCTTCTCAAAATAACATTGCCAAAGAAAGCTATCCCTACAAAATCATATAGTCTGGCTATGCTCTATCTTCATCACACAAAGTATTTAGTCATGCACAACCTCGATGACAAGCCAATCAATTGTTTCATACTTTTGATGTTCTCAAACTTTCTCAATCTTCATGCAATACATGAGCGTGAGCCATGGATATAGCACTATAGGTGGAATAGAATGGTGGTTGTGGAGAAGACGAAAGGAGAAGATAGTCTCACATCAAGTAGGCGTATCAAGAGGCTTTGGAGATGCCCGTCAATAGATATCAATGTGAGTGAGTAGGGATTGCAATGCAACGGATGCACTAGAGCTATAAGTGTATTAAAGCTCAAAAAGAAACTAATTGGGTGTGCATCCAACTTGCTTGCTCACAAAGACCTAGGGAATTTTGAGGAAGCCCATCATTGAAATATACAAGCCAAGTTCTATAATGAAAATTCCCACTAGTATATGAAAGTGAAAACATAGGATACTCTCTATCATGAAGATCATGGTGCTACTTTGAAGCACAAGTGTGGAAAAAGGATAGTAGCATTGCCCCTTCTCTCTTTTTCTCTCATTTTTTTATTCGGGCCTTCTCTTTTTTTATGGCGTCTTTTTTTCGTCCGGAGTCTCATCCCGACTTGTGGGGGAATCATGGTCTCCATCATCCTTTCCTCACATGGGACAATGCTCTAATAATGAAGATCATCACACTTTTATTTAGACTTACAACTCAAGAATTACAACTCGATACTTAGAACAAAATATGACTCGATGTGAATGCCTCTGGTGGTGTACCGGGATGTGCAATGAATCAAGAGTGACATGTATGAAAGAATTATGAATGGTGGCTTTGCAACAAATACGATATCAACTACATGATCATGCAAAGCAATATGACAATGATGGAGCGTGTCATAATAAATGGAATGGTGGAAAGTTGCATGGCAATATATCTCGGAATGGCTATGGAAATGCCATAATAGGTCGGTATGGTGGCTGTTTTTAGGAAGGTATATGGTGGGTGTATGGTACCAGCGAAAGTTGCGGGGTACTAGAGAGGCTAGCAATGGTGGAAGGGTGAGAGTGTGTATAATCCATGGACTCAACATTAGTCATAAAGAACTCACATACTTATTGCAAAAAGCTATTAGTTATCGAAACGAAGTACTACGCGCATGCTCTTAGGGGGATAGATTAGTAGGAAAACACAACCGCTCGTCCCCGACCGCCACACATAAGGAAGACAATCAATAAATAAATCATGCTCCAACTTCATCACATAATGGTTCACCATACATGCATGCTACGGGAATCACAAACTTTAACACAAGTATCTCTCAAATTCACAACTACTCTACTAGCATGACTCTAATATCACCATCTTCATATATAAAAACAATCACGAAGAATCAAACTTCTCATAGTATTCAATGCACTTCAAATGAAAGTTTTTATTATACCCTTCTTGGATGCCCATCATATTAGGACTAATTTTATAACCAAAGCAAATTACCATGTTGTTCTAAAAGACTCTCAAAATAATATAAGTTAAGCATGAGAGATCAACAATTTCTATAAAATAAAACCACCGCCGTGCTCTAAAAAGATATAAGTGAAGCACTAGAGCTATATTGTCTATGTAACATCCCAAATTTTCAATTTGGCACGTTATATAATAGATCATCATTGCATATCATATTTTATTGCATTTTGGTTGATCCTATAAATTCTATGCAACTCAAGGACCCGCGGAGAGAGTTGGGGATTTCGTTATTTTCATATTTGAGTTTTCTCAAATTTTGAAAAAAGGATCGTTTGATTTTAATTATTTTTCTCTCCGAATATTTCAAATATAAAATAGAAGAGAGGGGGATAAAATGAATTTCCCAAACTAAAGAAATATTGGTGGAAAAATATGAAAATCAAATAAGTTTTTTTGGTGTTTTATTGCTATTTTATTTGTATTAGGAAAAAATGTGCTCTTCAAAATTGCATTAGAGTCCCAAATAAATGTTCATCTTGTGCGGCGTATTTTTAGAGGACGATGAAAATTTATTTCAAGATTTTTGGAGTCCGTATAGTATTTCTTTTCCTCATTTTTCTGCATGGAATTATTTTAAAAAAGGTAAACCGACCTACGGGCCGTGGGCGACCCAGACTCCCGCCGCCCCAGGCCTTATAAGCCGCCCACCCCGACTCGATCCTGCCGAAGCCGCCAGCCCACCCCACCAAAACCCTAACCCTAACCCGCCGCCGCCAGCGCCGCCGACCTTGCCGCCCGCGCGAGCCGCCAGCCCCGCCGCCCGCGCCAGCCACCTCCGCCGCCGCCACCGGACGCCGCCATCGCCAGAGTTGCCCGCCTCGGCTACCGTCAGACGTCCCCAGGTAGCCGTCGGTTTTATTCTAAATACCGTTCAGTTTTTCTTCGAAAACCTAGATGCGTTTTTTTAGATTGGTTTTAGTTTTAGTTTTTTTCCCTGTTTAGTTATTTAGCGAACACCTGTTCGTACGTTCGTTTTAGCGAACGAAGTTCACCCATTAGCCGCAGACAGCGAACGTTCGTTCGTTAGCCTGTTCGTCAGTTTTTCTTTTTTCCAGGGTTTTTCCGCGATTATTTTTGATCGCGATTTCATCCCAGATCTTAGTTTTAGTTTATCTTTTCGTTCCTTTGTCGGAATCAGGCGATTCAAGTGCCTAGATCCTCGTTTCAAAGCCCTCTTTCTGTTTAACCAACTTGAACAAGATTTTGGTACTGTAAAAAATTGAATTTAGTCCAGATTAGTAATCAGATCTTGTTTCTTTTGCAGTTTGAGTTTCGTTGCTTCGTTTGATTTGATTCTTTTTGTAAACTGGAGTTCTTAAGTTGAACTTTCTGGTTAGTTCTATTTTGTTGAGGTTTACCTGTGCATTTAGTTGAGTACTTATGTATGCTATTTTTTGATTGCGATAGATTACCCGGAGTGCGAAGCGTGCTACTACGAGTCTCTAGGTTTTGCGGATCATCAGCAAGGCAAGTAACACTTTGATCATACCTCTTTACTACCCAGTTTTATTGCATTAGATCAATCCTCAAACATTGCATGATTAGGATCTGATTAACATGTGGGTTTTGGGAAGTAGTTGATGAGGTAGAACCTATTACCCTGTTTATTATCAAACCATTGGGAGTTACATCTACGTTATGCTTATATTTGCTATGCTATGCTTGTAGACGTGGTTTGAGTGAGTGTATCCATGACAGATGTGAGTATTGTTAATTAATGGTTAACTTCAGGTGGCAACTTAAATACACATCTGGGTGGATTGTTTGTGGGCACCTGGAGAATCCAGTGTTGTCCTAGGATATCCCGGGGTTCCGTGTGATCATCCTAAGGTCCGCCACCCAGGCTCAAAGGGATCATAAGATTATTCATGCTAGAAACTTCCGTGTGCAGCCACAAGTTATTATGGGCTCTAGAATAGTTGATTAAGTTGCAAGACCTCTTTCAGTGGTGGGCTAGCAGATGTAGGGGAAAGTAGGTGTAACTGTCCATCCAGAGTAAAGAGTTATTATTTCCGAAAGACCGTGTCTCGGCCATCCGTTTCTCAAACACCGTGTAGTGCGAGAAATCCAACAGAGGAGATTGAGTCTTGTTGGGAAAAGTGCGCAAACCTTTGCAGAGTGTACAAACTAATCATGGTTAGCCATGTCCCCGGTTATGGACATCTTGAGTATCTGGTTATTGGATTATCATGTTGATCTCATCACTCCAAATTTTAATCTGATTGGTTTTAATGATGATGATTAATTGGGATTGAGTTGGAGGAACCTTCTCAATGTTTAACAACCACCATGGTAGTTAAATAAAAATTATTCCTTTGTTGTAGGAAAAAAATGGCTTTATGCAAAACTGTAACCATAGAGCTTTCCACCAGCCATATTGCATGTAGTGATAGAATTATTCTGTTCATTACTCTATGTGTTACATTGCTAGCATATTCCTTGTGCTGACCCATTTCGGGCTGCAACATTTCATGTTGCAGACTTTTCAGACGGCGAGTAAGGTGCCTTAGGTCGCGATCTTTCACTCAGCTATGCCGTTGGAGTTGATGGACTCACTTTATCTTCCAAGCCTTCCATTGTTATCATTTTTAGATGGCCTTAAGCCATATTATTGAAATAAATTCTCTTTTGAGACATTCGATTTAATAAGTGTGTGATTGCTACTCTGTTATAAATCCTCGAGTACTATGCGTGTTAGCATTACCGATCCAAGGATGACACTGATGCACTGAGATCAGATTGTTTGAGGTCTGGTTGCTACAAGATGGTGTCAGAGCAGACACTGACTGTAGGACACGACCACTCAGCTAATACAATAGTACACTCTTCTCTACTCATTTCTGATTTCTCTCCCTTTTCTACTCTCTATAGGATGGCAGATGCAAGAAACAAGTTCACTCAACCGGATGAAGATACACCTTTTGGATGACACTTGAAGGAAGTCATTAGGTACCTGAACATAGGAATACCAAGCTTCACCATGACCTACATAGCCACCTTACCAGAAGAGGAGCGTTGGATGATTCAAGTACAAATCCCATGAAGGACGTTCATGCCAGTCACTGAGCCCATAGAGTTTTCCTTTGATGCCCCAACCTGGAGCCTAGGCAAGAGCATGGCAGCTCACATCGGCATGGGATGCACTGGAGAAGTTTATCACAAGGATCTCAAGGATACTATCTACCAGATTTGCAGGCGCCGAGATGAGCAATGGGAGATGATCAGCACCAGGAGGGATAGATCTATTGCAGCATTCATCCAGGAGTTAAACCAGCACATTCGTCGCCAGGAGAACCAGATGTGCGAAGGCATGATAGATCTGAAGAAAGCAATGCCCAAGATTTCGGAACTGGAGGAAGAACTCAAGTCTACACGCGATGGATATGAGGGAGATGACGATACTAGTGTAGAAGAATGACGACCTGACGAGGAAGCTAGGTGTATTCATGTGTGACCCCGCGCCAGGAGGAGATGACGATGAAACCAAGGACTACATCATCATCGTCGACACCGACTCGGACCCCGACGATAGTGATGATGACTATGTTGATGAAGCTGGAGCAGATATCATGGAGTCTTCCACTGATCAAACTTTCTAGTCGACCAGCATATCAGTAGTAGTATTCCCCCATGTATATAGTATAGTCCGAGCACTTTTGTAACGATAGTTAGACCGATTGTATGCCCTTGTTTGAATTGATTGAAGTGATATTGTTTGTGTTTGTATCATGAGAATATGGGTAGTGTTTTCTCTCTAGACCTCATTCTATTCTGTTTTCTCACCTTTTTAAACCTATCAGATGCCTCTGAGACGTGACAATGGTTTTGCTTTCCTGCCGGAGCTCAACCAGTTGATCCAGCAGCAGAATACCCTAATGCAGCTACTAGTCCGGAATCAGAACCAAGGCAACAACAACAACAACCCACCACCACCACCACCTGTTGATCACTTAGCCCGTTTCCTAAGGCTGAATCCACCAGTGTTTTCCAGTAGCACTGAGCCGATTGTTGTAGATGACTGGCTCTGCAAGATAGGAAGGGAGCTGACCACTGCCAGATGCATAGATGCGTAGAGAGTGCATTTTGCCACACACCAGCTTGATGGACCCGCAACATCATGGTGGGAGAATTTCATAGCCACTTACCCCATCGACACTATCACATGGGATCAGTTTCAGCAGGCTTTCCGCACTACCCATGTTTCAGCAGGAGCTATGGCCATGAAGAAGCGTGAGTTTTGCAACTTGCACCAAGGAGGACGCACAGTGGGCTAGTATGTGGATGATTTTAGCAAGTTAGCATGTTATGCCCCAGATGATGTTGCTATAGATGCTGCTAAGCAGGAGTAGTTTCTGGAAGGACTGAATGATGAGCTGAGCAAGCAGTTGATGGTGGCAAACTTCAACAACTACCAGCGGTTGGTATATAGAGCGCTCATGATTGAAGGGAAGCAGCAACAGATAGACCGCCGCAAGAGGAATATGGACAAGGGAAGTACAATTCTGGAGCTCAGCAGAAACCCCGTTTTACCCCGAACTCGGGAGGACACATTCACCATAACCATGGAGGCCAAAATTCTAATGGAGGGATTCCGCATAACCATAGTTGTCGGGGATATACCCCGCGGTGTAAACCGGCCGGAAGTTAACCCGGCCGGACTTGGCGGATTATTTGAGGTCCCGCTGGCACTTGGCGATATTCATCTGGTGACCTGCCCAAACCTGGCGATTTACCAGCAACCCGCCAGGACGTTGTAACTCACTGGTGACCCGGCGGACGGGTCAGAGGAGCGACAAGACCCGGTGGCCCGTCTGGCGGTTCATGAAGGCCGGTTCAACTATTGTGGGCCGGTTTAAGAGGAAAGGCATGAGGAATATTTACCTTACAAGGAGTTAAGACCAGGACTTGTATCCGGTTTGTATTAGAGATAGATTAGTCCTAATCATAATAAGACTCCACATGTAACCCGCCCCTTCAACATATATAAGGAGGGGCAGGGCTCCCCAAAGAGGACAAGCGACAAGCGACAAGCAAGAAACAATCTCTAGGGCTAGACACAATTAGAGGAGAGCCGGTTTACGACGACTCCCTCGTGATGATAATGAGACCTAGCCTCAAACAACATGTAGGGTTTTTACCGAATGATGTTTCCCGGGGCCCGAAGCTGTCTAAATCCTTGTCTTGTGTTGCGTCTCTCGATTCCGCTCAACCCCTCTCAAGCTACCACATAGATGCGTTGGCCTCGCGGCTAAGTCCTGACACTAAGGACATCTGACGTGACAATTCCACGACAGTTGGCGCCCACCGTGGGGCCTGCGCACGGTGGTGTTGAGTTCTTGGAGGGATCTCGCCTAGGGATCGAAAGCTCGCGATGTGATCAGATGAAGAAGAGCCGACATGAAACAATCTTATAGAGCAACCCGGCGTAATACAATTTTTAGGCCAAAGCCGGCAAGTTCGATGTTCATCTACTACAAGCCACGGACAAGTAGAAATTTTTTATTCACAGAATTCAAGATCAAGAAGGATTGTGTGTGTTGCCGCGCGCGTGCCAGCGCCCGCTTGAAGTCCCAGGCCCGCAAGAGAAGGCCACGACCCGGAACTGGATTGGAACATCTGCTCGGTCTCTGCTATCAAACCGCCCTCACCTCCGCCTTGTTGATGGATCGCTGCTGAGCCGCCAATTTCGCCTGGAAGTCTCCGCTGTCACGAATAACTGCCTCGATTGGCCTATCTTGCCGGACTCCCCTCGCGGCGATTCATCTCCGCGTGCTTGCGATGCCAGCTGGTTCCGAGGGATCGAGGGGTTCGTGATTTTTGGATAAAAAAGTGACGGTTCAGAAGGATCTAGGTCAATTCCGTGTGATCAGTCACAACTGAAAGTTTAAAATCAGAGTTAAAAGTATGCCACTGGTCGCTGAAAAGATGTTGAGTTGACGAGACCGAGAGATAAACCAAGTTAGATCGATTTTGGAGCACTGGCGGTTTTCAATAGTAGAAATCGGATCAGGAAAAGGAAAGGATGACCACGACCAAGAAGTGGATACGACCATGATTCGGAAGTGGATATGGTTACGACGCGTTTTCCCCTCGCTGGTGTGCCTCACCTCTGTATCTCGCGCCGCCTCCGGCTCCAAACCGCCGCCGTCTCCGTTCAAGACCTACTTACCCCCGGCTGAGAAACACCTTCACCGTGCCTCTCCAGCCTGCAGCCATCGCGGAGCGCCTTTATTCCTCTCCTATGGTTACAGCGGTGTTCAAACCTTCGTGTTAAATCGCCATGTCTGCATTGCTGAGTCGTCGGTGATACAATGATTTATTTTGACTCCAACCCGTCACCTCGCAGCAGCTGAGAGCCGCCGGGCCTCATCCCGAACGCTTCTCCAGTTCTCCGGCCTAGCCTGAAAGACGCCGTCGCCTGGAGTTGCCCCCGTCAAGCCAAGTCGCCTCTCCTTCGACGCTCGCGGCCCTGACCAGCACCGTCCTGCGCCATGCTCCGTCGGGTTCAGCCCCGCCTCTGAGTCGCCTGGAGCCGGCCCTGCCGGGCTGCTTTAGGCCAGCTACCCGCCTCTGCCGCTGCTGGCGGGTTACCTGCCGTCTACAACTGCTACAGCAAAAGGGGAGCCCATGTTTCTGCCGCACCTCACTCCAAGCCGCCTGCCATCTCTGCCTCGCTACCTGACGCGCCAAGCCACTGCTCGAGCGCCGCCTCCCGTACAGGCTCACCCTCCGTGAGACCGTTTTTGTTGAGCTGCGAGCTGCCGCCTCCTTCATGTTGAGTCGTCCTTGCTGCCACCCCGGCGTACTTCTGTTATGCTCCATGCGCGCGCAATAGTGACCCACCTGTCTTCCGTGGAGCCGTCGCCGTGCTATGTCTAAAATTGGTACACACGTGAGAAGGAGTCAAGCGAAGGAGAGATGCTGGTTCCCGTGTCCTTTTTTCTGGCTTTTGTTGTGACCACTGCTGCTTCCATGTTGATCAAGACAAGTCACGTCAGCTACTGGCACAACTTAATCCATGAAGATTATACTTTATCCCTTGGTTACTAGTGCAGCTATTGTTGCTACAGAAACACTAGCACTAGTTGACTGATCGGGTGCTAGTTGCTGTGAACTCTCACGTCTACTGCACGATGTTACCAGGTGATATCCATCCGAGTCTATTTTAATAAACACATATAAATTTTTGTAAAAAAGTTACTTTGGATTGCGATATTTTTTGATGCAGGGCAATTATAAATGAGGCATCATACTGGACTGACATTTCGTCTGTGCCATACTATCCAGTGAATGAACATGCGCAAGTCGCCGTCACTGTGATCCAAGTTACATCAAAGCGCCGGCTTACTCGCCCGTCCACGCCGTCTTATAACGCCACAGACGACTCGGCCGTCCGTCTGCACGGCCGGTTCATGCGTTGCCGCTGGTTTACAGCATGTTGGATAACTTGCTCGTCCGCACTGGTTTACAACACCGCGGCCGGTTCAACTGTCTGCTCGCATGGCCGACTTGCTCATGAGCGATTTCAACTTCATCTAGCGATCATCAATTTCATGGCGGATTATTTCCGGCCTGGCACATCAGGTGATATCCATCTAAAATATATTTTTGGTACATATTATAGAGCAGTTTATCTTTGTCTTGGTCGGCAACACTTTTGATGCAGGACAATTGTTCAGTACATCAAAGTGACGTGGTTAATTCGCCCGTCCGTGCCGGTTTACAACACCGCGGCCGGTTCATCTGTTTGAGCCACCTCTAATGCTGAGGTCATCTTTTCCGTCCGCCTCTCATGGCCTGGTCTACATCAACACAACGGGCTGCACCTGTCTGCATGAGGTGTTTATTGAGTATAAAACAAGTCACAGCTTGGGTAGCCCGGTTTTCTTTCAAATTGGAGGCAAAGTATCATCAACCGCTGTCTACACTGGGTGGCTCAATGGGCAGGCGAAGAAGTCGTCGCCACTACAGTTTGGTTAACTTCAAATCGCCAGTTGGAAGGAACCATTGGCCGAGTTGCTCACACGGCTCATACAGGATCATTTATAACCCGCCGCAGTCACCTCAACCTTCTGTGGATTTACATCGTGCTATCAACACCAATGATATACAAGTTATGTCGGTTTATATCATGGTCAAATATGAAGAGTTTCAAGCCAACTCCTCGAGTCACCTTGAGACTCGGGGGCTATGATGACATGAATCAGCAAATCTTGCTAGTTTCAGCAAATTTAAGAACCCCAGGACGATGGAGGAAAAGATAACCCGGTCCAGGAGGCTACTGTTATTTGAAGGCCGTCAGAAATTTCCGGCTTAGAAAGTATATGACAGTTACAAAATCCTGGCTCAATGAAGAAGATCCAGGTTATCAGAAAGGATTCTGGTTTAAAATCCAGCTCAAGGGAAGTCAGTCTCATTGAAGCTCTCAAATATCTGGTTTACAATCCGGTTCAAGGGAAATCTGTTCTCCCACAAAGCTCTGAAGCGCCCAAATCCGGTTTAACAATGTCCAGTTCAAAAAGGAATTAACTTCTCGCAAGTTCGAGTTTAAAGACCGTCAGAAAATTTCCGGCTGAAAATGAAGATTCCGGTTTAAAATCCGGGTCAAGGGAAAGATGTCTCCCACAAAGCTTTGAAGCTCTCAATATCCGGTTCAAGATCCCGGTTCAAGAAGAATTTATCTCTTGCAAAAAAATTAAAAATTACCGAAGAGGACCTGCTGCCATGATGCGCGGTTCAAACATGGGTATCCTGCCTTATTGGCCTAACATATTATTGATCACATGGGGGCTTCTGCTTCATAAAGCGGGGTCTCTGTTCTTTTTTACATCATGCGTGGTTACACGGAGGTTCTGTCTTAAAGCGGCCTCCGGTTTACCTCTTGGGTTAGCTTTTCAAAGCACCATGTTATGTCACTTTGGGGCTTGGTCTCGTCCGAACCAATGCAACACCTCTTGATAGGCGAAAGCCACCAGATCACTTGGGGACATGGTCAAGTATGAACCAGTCACGCCTCTTGATCGGCCTAAGGCCACAGAGTCACTTGGGGGCTTGGTCGAACCCGAACCATTGCCACGCCACTTGATCGACAAAATGCCACGGTTTCAGTTGGGGACCTGGCTGACTTGAACCATAGCTACACCTTATTGGGAGCTTGGTCGTGTCCGACCATGGTAACACCATCTGATCGGCTCAGTAAAGCCTCTTTTTGCAAACGGTTTTATCATTGCCTTTGCTTCCATATTTTTTCATAACTGTTATTTGATTTTTGTTGCGTTTTTTAAATCGACATTGTTAATCCGGTTCGACTGTCAATTGCAAATTGGCGGAACACGGTCAAATCTTAATCCGGAGACTATCTACCCAGTTTGATTTTATGTTACCATCTTATTATGGAGTAAACCGGTGTTCATTAACCCGGCTTGACTTTCAATTACAAATTGTCAGTACATGATCAAATCATAATCCGGAGACTATCCGCCCGGTCTGGTTTGACTACAAGTCGCCAGTATTATATATGGTTAAACCGGTGTTTATCACAACCCGGTACGGTTTTATCATAAACCGACACAGTATGAAAGGAGTTATCATTACTCAAGATTGGGGTTATCACCCTTACTACAAAAAATTGGTAAACCAATGATGTGATTCAATGTCACAGGTATGATATATTTCATATTTAATTATTCTTAAGTGCAGCCTTGGTTATAAACCCGGGTTATATGTTGGGCATTATAACCCGTCCGGCGGTAAACCGCCAGGACACTTTAAACTTGTTGTATGCAGAAACAGGTTGAATAAAGCATGATTATAAATTATCCAGTGTTTATTAAACCGGCCTAGCTTTGGACTATACGTCGCCAGTATATATTTGGATTGCACCATTGGAATCATGCGCTTATAAATGATTGGGTTATATTATTCAAATAGCCAAATTTGGCTGAATTTTCATTATGATATTGGATGAATTTTTCATACCGGATTATATTATCTTGAATAGCCAACATGGCTGGATTTTTATGGTTATTAATAACCGGTATTATTGAGTTTTCAAAGTCGCTTTAGCGCAACAATTATTATTTTATCAAAGGATATGATTTATTCTACAATGGAAGGAATAGTCCCGAGTCGCTGCAGGCTCACGACCCGGCACTTGGGGGCTATATTATTCAAATTGAGATTACATGCAAGTCTCATGTCGCTGCAAGCATGCACCATGACACTTGGGGGCTAATGCAAAGGCATTTTTACTAGTCTTATTGAAGACCCGACTCATCATATTATAATGAGCCGGCCCTTGGGGGGCTACCAATTGCTCCTGTCAACAATTCAAGTTGCTGTTCAAATCTACATGCTCATATTTATAAAGTCCCTACTCATTATTGCATAATGACCCGGCACTTGGGGGCTACATATATGGAGTATTCAGTTTTTACTAGTGACTGAGATGAACATGGATTTCTTTAAAGTGGCAGTAATTATATGGAAACAAGTCCCAAATCATCACTTTGTTTTGTTCAAGACTTGGGGGCTACAGGTAATATGGATATAAGGGAGAAATATCTTCCAAATTTTCAGTTTGGAGCAAACCAGATTGAACCAGCGTTGGCAACAATCATGAACCGGCGTTGGGAACAATCATGACCTGGAATTATCAGTTTTTATAACCCAACAACTCTGGTAATATTAAACCGGCAAGTTTTACATCTTCAAACCGGCTGCATATCAGATGAGTATTTCAAGACCGATATTTCTTAAGCCGGCGCTTTGGAAGCCGACTCAAGTGGATTATTCTTCACAATATTTTTTCTATAAGAAGCCAACATTAGCAATTTGAGTATGAAGCTGGTTATTGGCCCGGATTTTCTAGAAGGAGGAAATGACAAGGACTTAAGGACGATCAGGTGCCGGTCTACAAGAATTCTTAACCCGGAGCACAACCTGCCAAATTTGTTCTGGTGTTTATTTTGCAGCATAAGTTTACCATGGATAAATCCAAGCTAAACTTGGGGGCTAATGTCGGGGATATACCCCGCGGTGTAAACCGGCCGGAAGTTAACCCGGCCGGACTTGGCGGATTATTTGAGGTCCCGCTGGCACTTGGCGATATTCATCTGGTGACCCGCCCAAACCTGGCAATTTACCAGCAACCCGCCAGGACGTTGTAACTCACTGGTGACCTGGCGGACGGGTCAGAGGAGCGACAAGACCCGATGGCCCGTCTGGCGGTTCATGAAGGCCGGTTCAACTATTGTGGGCCGGTTTAAGAGGAAAGGCATGAGGAATATTTACCTTACAAGGAGTTAAGACCAGGACTTGTATCCGGTTTGTATTATAGATAGATTAGTCCTAATCATAATAGGACTCCACATGTAACCCGCCCCTTCAACATATATAAGGAGGGGCAGGGCTCCCCAAAGAGGACAAGCGACAAGTGACAAGCAAGAAACAATCTCTAGGGCTAGACACAATTAGAGGAGAGCCGGTTTACGACGACTCCCTCGTGATGATAATGAGACCTAGCCTCAAACAGCATGTAGGGTTTTTACCGGATGATGTTTCCCGGGGCCCGAAGCTGTCTAAATCCTTGTCTTGTGTTGCGTCTCTCGATTCCGCTCAACCCCTCTCAAGCTACCACATAGATGCGTTGGCCTCGCGGCTAAGTCCTGACACTAAGGACATCTGACGTGACAATTCCACGACAATAGTGCCCCCAAGAATGGGAATGGGAATGGAGGAAGCAACGGTCAGAACCGTTCCAACCCAGCAACGCCCACCAAGAAGGATCTAAGTCACATTACTTGTTTCAAGTGCAGGAAGAATGGACATTAGTGTTCTGAAGCAAAGAATGGAAATGGCAATGGAAGCTCTGGGAAGAAGTCCAACCCTTTCAAAAGGGGAAAAGTGAACCACGTTAGCGTGGAGGAGGTTGAAGCCCAACTAGATGCAATAATAGGTCGGTTTTTGGTTAAATCATTTACTGCAATCGTTCTATTTGATACTGGTGCATCGCATTCATACATATCAAGGGGATTTGTGGATAAGTATAAGTTGCCCACCAAAGTTCTTAGAACACCTATGTTAGTAAGTTAACCAGGAGCGGAACATATGGCTAGCCAAGGATGTTTTCAGATGCCATTGACCATAGGTAGGCATGTTTTCCCCTCGGGTCTAATAATTCTGGAGTCGCAAGGTTTGGATGTGATTCTGGGTATGGATTGGCTATCGATGTATGGAGGAAACATTGATTGCGCTAGTAAGTCGATTATGCTCACCACCCCAGAAGGACGGAGGATTAAGTATGTATCCCGGCATATACCGAAGAGGACTCATGTAAATTCCTTATCAGGAGTTGTACAGGAGGAAGTACTAGTGGTGAGGGATTACCCAGATGTATTTCCGGAGAAGTTGCCATGCATGCCACCGGATAGAGACATTGAGTTTTTGATTGAGCTTTTGCCAGGCACCGGGCCAATATCGAAGAGACCGTATCGGATGCCCACAAAGGATTTGGAGGAAATTAAGAAGAAAATTAAGGAGTTACTGGACAAAGGTTATATTCGCCCAAGTTCGTCACCTTGGGGATCACCAGTGCTTCTAGTGGAGAAGAAGGATGGATCATTGAGAATGGTTGTTGATTATCATGGATTTAATGAAGTGACAATCAAGAACAAGTACCCACTACCGATGATCAACGATTTGTTTGACCAGTTACAAGGAGCTAAAGTATTTTCCAAGATCGATCTGCGATCAGGATACCACCAGTTGAAGATTCGAGAGCAGGATATACCTAATACAGCTTTTACCACAAGGTATGGGCTATATGAGTATACCGTTAATTCATTTGGTCTGACTAACGCACCTGCCTATTTCATGAACATGATGAACAAGGTGTTTATGGAGTTTTTGGACAAGTTTGTCATAGTGTTCATTGACGATATTATGGTTTACTCGAAGAATGAAGAGGAGCATAAAGAACATTTGCGTTTAGTTCTCGAGAAGCTCAGGGAACACCAGTTGTATGCTAAGTTCAGCAAATGTGAGTTTTGGTTGAAGGAAGTTGGATTCCTCGGACATGTTATCTCTGGAGAAGGGATAGCAATAGACCCCACCAAGGTTGTCACTGTGACAAATTGGGAAGCACCCACGCCAGTGGGAGAGTGATAACCCACAAGTATAGGGGATAGTTGTAGCATCTTTCGATAAGTAAGAGTGTCGAACCCAACGAGGAGCTAAAGGTAGAACAAATATTCTCTCAAGTCCTATCTACCACTGATACGACTCAACGCATGCTTAGTGTTCGCTTTACCTAAAACAAGTATGAAACTAGAAGTACTTTGGAGGTGTTGTTGGATAGATTTGCAAGATAATAAAAATCACATAAATAAAAATTAGGGGCTGTTTAGATAAAGAAGCAATAAAGTAAATATAGCGAGTGTGGAAAAGTGGTGGTAGGAGTTGCGAAATTGTCCCTAAGCAATTGACTACTTTACTAGACCAATAGCAAGTTTTATGTTGGAGAGGCCACTGCTAGCATGTCATCCCTGACTTGGAATTCAATGCACTTATGATTGGAACTATTAGCAAGAATCCGCAACTACTAACGTTCATTAAGGTAAAACCCAACCATAACATTAAGATATATTGGTTCCCCTTCAATCCCGTATGCATCAATTTCAATGCTAGGTTGAAGCTTCTGTCACTCTTGCCATCCAATACATAGTCCTATGAACATACAACTAACCCTATGGTGTGATCCACGCGCGCGCTCATATGATGGGCACCAGATGACAGCAACATAACCACAAGAAAATTAACCCAATCATAGCAATTCATCAGTCACTGATAGGACAACGAAAATCTACTCAGACATCATAGGATGGCAACACATCATTGGATAATAATATGAAACATAAAGCACCATGTTCAAGTAGAGCATACAGCGGGTTGTGGAAGAGTGGACCGCTGAATATAGATGGGGGAAGGTAATGGAGATGTTGGTGAAGATGATGGAGGTGTTGGTGAAGATCGCGGTGATGATGATGGCCCCCGGCGGCGTTCTGGTGCCACCGGAAGCAAGGGGGAGAGAGCCCCCTTCTTCTTCTTCTTGACCTTCTCCCTAGATGGGAGAAGGGTTTCCCTCTGGTCCTTGGCTCCCATGGCATGGGAGGGGCGAGAGCCCCTCCAAGATTGGATCTATCTCTCTGTCTCTCTCTGTTTATGCGTTCCCAGATTCTGCCCTGGCACCGTTTCTTTTATATTCAGAGATCCGTAACTCTGATTGGATTGAAACCTTCGCCCAGATATTTTTCCAAAAATTAGCTTTCTTGCGGGCAAAGTAGAGCAGCAAGCGCCTTACGAGGGGCCCACGAGGGTCAGGGGCGCGCCTAGTAGAGGCAGGAGCGCCCCTGCCTCGTGGCCACCTCGGGCACTGTTTCACGTTGATTCTTCCTCTGGAAAATCCTAAATATTCCAAAAATATTCTCCATCGTTTTTATCCCGTTTGGAATCCGTTTGATATGGGTTTCTGCGAAACATAAAACATGCAACAAACAGGAACTGGCAGTGGGCACTGGATCAATATGTTAGTCCCAAAAAATAGTATAAAAAGTTGCCAAAAGTATGTGAAAGTTGAATAATATTGGCATGGAACAATCAAAAATTATAGATACGACGGAGATGTATCAGCATCCCCAAGCTTAATTCCTGCTCGTCATCGAGTAGGTAAATGATAAAAAAGATAATTTTTGATGTGGAATGCTACCTCGCATAATCTTGATCATATGTCTAATAATGGCATGAATATTAAGAGATGAGTGATTCAAAGCAATAGTCTATCATTTGACACAAGAACAATAATACTTCGAGCATACTAATAAAGTAATCATGTGTTTTCAAAACAACATGGCCAAAGAAAGTTATCCCTACAAAATCATATAGTCTGGCTATGCTCCATCTTCATCACACAAAATATTCAAATCATGCACAACCCCGATGACAATTCAAGCAATTGTTTCATACTTTTGACGTTCTCAAACCTTTTCAACTTTCACACAATACATGAGCGCGATCCATGGATATAGCACTATAGGTGGAATAGAGTATGATGGTGGAGGTTGTGTGGAGAAGACAAAAAGGAGAAAGTCTCACATCAACTCGGCTAATCAACGGGCTATGGAGATGCCCATCAATTGATGTCAATGCGAGGAGTAGGGATTGCCATGCAACGAATGCACTAGAGCTATAAGTGTATGAAAGCTCAACTGAAACTAAGTGGGTGTGCATCCAACTTGCTTGCTCACGAAGACCTCGGGTATTTGAGGAAGCCCATCATCGGTATATACAAGCCAAGTTCTATAATAAAAATTCCCACTAGTATATGAAAGTGAAAGCATAGGAGACTCTCTCTATGAAGAACATGGTGCTACTCTGAAGCACAAGTGTGGTAAAAGGATAGTAACATTGCCCCTTCTGTCTTTTTCTCTCATTTTTTTATTTTCTCCTTTTTTTTAATAGGCTTCTTTGGCCTCCCCCTTTTTTATTAGGCTTCTTTGGCCTCTTTTTTTTAAAGTATGGAGTCTCATCCCGACTTGTGGGGGAATCATAGTCTCCATCATCCTTTCCTCACTTGGGCAATGCTCTAATAATGATGATCATCACACTTTTATTTACTTACAACTCAATATTATAACTCGATATCTGGAACAAAGATATGATGCCTCCGGCGGTGTACCGGGATGTGCAATGATCTAGCGTAGCAATGACATCAAAAAACGGACAAGCCATGAAAAAATCATGCTAGCTATCTTACGATAATGCTAAGCAATATGATAGTGAATGCTCAAGTCATGTATATGATGATGATGGAAGTTGCATGACAATATATCTCGGAATGGCTATGGAAATGCCATGATAGGTAGGTATGGTGGCTGTTTTGAGGAAGATATAAGGAGGCTTATGTGTGATAGAGCGTATCGTATCACGGGGTTTGGATGCACCGGCGAATTTTGCACCAACTCTCGAGGTGAGAAAGGGCAATGCACGGTACCAAAGAGGCTAGCAATGATGGAAGGGTGAGAGTGTGTATAATCCATGGACTCAACATTAGTCATAAAGAACTCACATACTTATTGCAAAAATTTATTAGCCTTCAAAACAAAGTACTACACGCATGCTCCTAGGGGGATAGATTGGTAGGAAAAGACCATCGCTCGTCCCCGACCGCCACTCATAAGGAAGACAATCAATAAATAAATCATGCTCCGACTTCATCACATAACGGTTCACCATACGTGCATGCTACGGGAATCACCAACCTCAACACAAGTATTTCTACTAATCCACAACTACCCACTAGCATGACTCTAATATCACCACCTTTATATCGCAAAACTATTGCAAGGAATCAAACATATCATATTCAGTGATCTACAAGTTTATGTAGGATTTTATGACTAACCATGTGAATGGCCAATTCCTGTCATCTCTCTAAATAAATATAAGTGAAGCAATAGAGTTTAATTCTTTCTACAAAATATATGCCCACGCTCTAATAAATATAAGTGAAGCAAAAGAGCATTCTACAAATGGCGGTTTTCTATGTGAAGAGAAACATGCAATCCAAACTTCAAAAGATATAAGTGAAGCACATGAAGCATTTTATAAAGCCATAGACTATCTCATACCAGCATGGTGCATAAAAGAAAAGTGAAAACTAAATGCAAAGGACGCTGCAAGACTTGCACATATCACATGAACGAAACGAATCCGAAAACATACCGATACTTGTTGAAGAAAGAGGGGATGCCTTCCGGGGCATACACAAGCTTAGACGCTTGAGTCTCCTTGAATATTTACTTGGGTTGCCTTGGGCATCCCCAAGATTGAGCTCTTGCCTCTACTCCTTTTCCTCATATTGAGACCTCCTCGATCAAACACTTCATCCACACAAAACTTCAACAGAAAACTCGGTAAGATCCATTAGTATAATAAAGCAAATCACTACTCTAAGTACTATTGCAAACCAATTCATATTTTATTTTTGCATTGTGTCTACTGTAATATAGCTTTGACATGGCTCAACCCACTGATAGAAATTGATAGTTTCATCAAAACAAGTAAACTATGCATCAAATACAGAATCTGTCAAAAACAGAACAGTCTGTAGCAATCTGAACATTCACCATACTTATGTTACCCCAAAAATTCTACCCAAATTAGGATAAATAAATAATCTTTACAGAAAGACAGTGAAAAAAGAATCAGAACCAATTGACGTTCCAGCAAAAAACGTATGATCGCGCACTACAGCCAAAGTTTCTGTCCTGCACCGTACAAACCAACAAGCATTGTAAACATCCTAAAGGCAAAACTTTGCACATTATTTTTATAATACAATGGAATTGTACAAGGGGATAATTATTTTTGATGAAAAGTTTCTGTAATCAAGATTAAAAAAGTTTCTGTGAGCATGAACAAAGTTCAAGGCTAGCTCCCACTTTAACAATGCTTATCTCTCTCATTTTCACTTTGGTTTTCGAAAAGTTTTGGGTTCCCCTCTTTATCTTTTTTTGTTTTTATACTTTATGAAAGCACTCAATAGAAATAAATGACTCTCTAAAACTTCCAGGTTGTCTCCCTGGCTGCGCTTTCCTTAAAGCCATTAAGCTAGGCATATAGTACTCAAGTAATGGATCCACCCGGATCCCAAGGTATATCAAAGCCAATTTTAATTAACAATGATTTGTAATTTAGTAGTGAGCACATAGCAACATATATTAAGAAATAACAAAGTCTAACTCTCTTCCTATGCATCGACATGTCATAAAAGAACAATTCATGCACACCAAGTAAAGGCCAATGCATAGTATAAACAGTTTGTTGCAATTTTATCATATTAGAAACATAGAGAGGTGGAGATATAGTTCCTCTCTCATAATAATTGCAAGTAGGAGCAGCAAGCACATGCATATTATATCTATCAAAATCATCATGTGCAACGGTAAAATGCAACCCATCAACATAATCCTTAATAAGCACAAACTTCTCTAGTATAGTGTAGTTTGGAGAATTCAAAAAGATAACAAGACTATCATGTGTGGGTGCTATAGCAACAATTTCATGTTTAACATAAGGGACTATAGCAATTTCATCTCCATAAGCATCATTCATATTGGCATCTTGGCCACAAGCATAGCTAGCATCATCAGAAAGGGATATTTCAAGAGAATCAATGGGATCATGACAATCATCATAGCAATCATCCTTCGGTAGGCACGAAGGGAAATTAAACAATGTATGAGTTGAAGAGTTACTCTTATTAGAAGGTGGGCACGGGTGATCAATCCGCTCTTCCTCCTTTTGTTCTTCGCTCTCCTCATCATCTTTTTCATCCAATGAGCTCACAGTTTCATCAATTTCTTCTTCCATAGACTCCTGCAAATTATTAGTCTCTTCTTGGACAGCGGAGACTTTCTCAATAAACGCATCAATATTGGTGTTATATTCATAATTCTCAAAGCAATATTTCAATATAGCATAATTTTCTGGTCTATAAACTAAATCATCAAAATCTTCAAACGTTTTAAACATATATTCAATCTCATAAGCACCCATAAAAGCAACAAATTCTTCTATTTGTTCCACATCATAGTAACCATATATACCATTAGCATAAGAAGCCAAGGTTTTATTATCATTGAATTTGCATGAAAAGGGAATTGGTGTGGAGACTTCGTCCTAGAGCAACAAGTATAATCATGTCTCAAGCATAGATCCCGAGCGTACCAACGCAACATATAAATTTGATCCCATAATAGCTTCCCTTTTTGTGTCAAGCTATAATCCCTAAAGTATTCATGTTGATCCAACATGTCTCCCATAACATAATTGAATGGGGTTTTCTCAGGATTATCAAAGTAGTACATAATATCTTTCACATAATGAGCATCGAGGGGTTTAGGAGGTTCCCCATCTCCATGAGTAGTAAGTACACCTAAATTTTTTGGTATTTCGTGTTCCATATCCATAACTAAAGATAGATAACAACTAAGAACAACAAATAAAAATTACTTAGTGATAAAGCACACAAACACACATGAGGATATTCACCCCATGCTATGACTCCCCGGCAACGGCGCCAGAAAAAGGTCTTGATAACCCACAAGTATAGGGGATAGTTGTAGCCTCTTTCGATAAGTAAGAGTGTCGAACCCAATGAGGAGCTAAAGGTAGAACAAAAATTCTCTCAAGTCCTATCTTCCACTGATACGACTCTACGCACGCTTAGTGTTCGCTTTACCTAAAACAAGTATGAAACTAGAAAATTTGTAGGTGTTGTTGGATAGATTTGCAAGATAATAAAAAGCACGTAAATAAAAAGTAGGGGCTGTTTAGATAAAGAAGCAATAAAGTAAATATAGCGAGTGTGGAAAAGTGGTGGTAGGAGTTGCGAAATTGTCCCTAAGCAATTGACTACTTTACTAGACCGATAGCAAGTTTTATGTGGGAGAGTCCACTGCTAGCATGTCATCCCTGACTTGGAATTCAATGCACTTATGATTGGAACTATTAGAAATCATCCGCAACTACTAACATTCATTAAGGTAAAACCCAACCATAGCATTAAGATATATTGGTCCCCCTTCAATCTTGTATGCATCAATCTCTATGCTAGGGTGAAGGTTCTGTCACTCTTGCCCTCCAATACATAGTCATATCAACATACAACTAACCCTATGGTGTGATCCACGTGCACGCTCATATGATGGGCACCAAAGGACAGCAACATAACCACAAGAAAATTAAACCAATCATAGCAATTAATCAATCACCAATAGGACAATGAAAATCTACTCAGACATCATATGATGGCAACACATCATTGGATAATAATATGAAGCATAAAGCACCATGTTCAAGTAGAGGGTACAGCGGGTTGCGGGAGAGTGGACCGCTGAATATAGATGGGGGAAGGTGATGGAGGTGTTGGTGAAGATGATGGAGGTGTTGGTGAAGATTGCGGTGATGATGATGGCCCCCGGCGGCTTTCCGGAGCCACTGGAAGCAAGGGGGAGAGAGCCCCCCTTCTTCTTCTTCTTCGTTGACCTTCTCCCTAGATGGGAGAAGGGTTTCCCCTCTGGTTCTTGGCTCCCATGGCATGGGAGGGGCAAGAGCCCCTCTGAGATTGGATCTATCTCTCTGTCTCTCTCTGTTTCTGCGTTCCCAGATTCTGCCCTGGCGCCGTTTCTTTTATATCCGGAGATCCTTAACTCCAATTGGATTGAAAACTTTGCCCATATATTTTTCTAAAATTTAGCTTTCTTGCGGCCAAAGTAGAGCAGAAACCGCCTTACGAGGGGCCCACGAGGGTTAGGGGCGCGCCCAGTAGAGGCAGGCGCGCCCCTGCCTCGTGGCCACCTCGTGCACCGTTTCGCGTTGATTCTTCCTCCAGAAAATCCCAAATATTCCAAAAATATTCTCTGTCCGTTTTATCCCATTTGGACACTGTTTGATATGGGGTTTCTGCGAACATAAAACATGCAAAAAACATGAACTGGCAGTGGGCACTGGATCAATATGTTAGTCCCAAAAAATAGTATAAAAAGTTGCCAAAAGTATATGAAAGTTGAATAATATTGGCATGGAACAATCAAAAATTATAGATACGATGGAGACATATCAGAGGGGGCACCACACATGGCTAAGACCATTTATGTGCCTTGAGGTGCCCCCCGCCCCCGTATATAAAGGAGGGAGAGGGGAGGAGGCCAGCCCTAGGGTGCGCCCCATGAGGGAAGTCCTACTAGGACTCCAATTCCAATTCGGACCCCCTTCCTTTTACCGGAGAGGGGAAGGGTGAAGGAGAGGGGGAAGGAGAAGGAAAAGGGGGCGCCACCCCCTTCCCCACTCCAATTCGGTCTCCTCCCTTGAGGGGTGAGCACCAGCCCCTTGTGGGCTGGTTAGCCTCCCTCTTATGTCCCATATGGCCCATATCTTTCATCGTGGTGTTCCCATAACCCCTTCGGTACTCTGGTATGTACCTGATACACTCCGAATCCTTCCGATGTCCTAATACTACCTTCCAATGTATCAATCTTTACCTCTCGACCATTTAGATACTCCCTGTCATGTCCGTGATCTCTTCCGGAACTCCGAACAACCTTCGGTCACCAAAACACATAACTCATATAACAAATATCGTCATCGAATGTTAAGCGTGCGGACGCTACGGGTTCGAGAACTATGTAGACATGACCAAGACACCTCTCCAGTCAATAACCAATAGCAGAACCTGGATGCTCATATTGGTTCCCACATATTCTATGAAGATCTTTATCGGTCGAACCGCAATGTCAACATATGTTATTCCCTTTATCATCGGTATGTTACTTGCCCGAGATTCGATCGTCGGTATCTCCATACCTAGTTCAATATCGTTACCGGCAAGTCTCTTTACTTGTTCTGTAGTGCATCATCCCGTATCTAACTCATTAGTCACATTGCTTGCACGGCTTCATATAATGTGCATTACCGAGAGGGCCCAGAGATACCTCTCCGATACTCAGAGTGAAAAATCCTAATCTCGATCTATGTCAACCCATTAAACACCTTCAGAGATACCTTTAGAGCATCTTTATAATCACCCAGTTACGTTGTGGCATTTGATAGCACATAAGGCATTCCTCCGGTGTCCGGGAGTTGCATAATCTCATAGTCGGAGGAATATATATTTGACACGAAGAAAGCAGTAACAATAAAACTAAATGATCATTATGCTAAGCTAACGGATGGGTCTTGTCCATCACATCATTCCACTATAATGATGTGAGCCCGTTTATCAAATGACAACTCATGCCCATGGCTAGGAAACTTAACCATCTTTGATCAATTAGCTAGTCAAGTAGAGTCTTACTAAGGACATGGTGTTTTGTCTATGTATTCACACATGTATCAAGTTTCCGGTTTATACAATTCTAGGATGAATAATAAACATTTATCATGATATAAGGAAATATAAAATAACAACTTTTATTATTGCCTCTAAGGCATATTTCCTTAAAAAATAACAACTTTATTATTGCCTCTAGGGAACATTTCCTTCAGTAAAGTGTTCATGAGGACAAACGTGAATTTCATCTAGTCACTTTCATCAGGTTTGTTTGATTCACGTTCGCTAGTTTGATAATTTGATATGTGGGTGGACCGGTTCTTGGGTGTTGTTCTTACTTGAACAATCCTCCCACTTATCATTAACCCCTCTCGCAAGCATCCACAACTATGAAAGAAGAATTAAGAAAAATCTAACCATAGCATTAAACATATGGATCCAAATCAGCCCCTTACGGAGTAACGCATAAACTAGGGTTTAAGCTCCTGTCACTCTAGCAACCCATCATCTAATTACTGCTTGACAATGCATACCCTTAGTCCCAAAGATGGTGAAGTGACATGTAGTCGACATTCACATAACACCACTAAGGGAATCAACAACATACATATCATCAAAATATCAAACGAATACCAAATTCAAATGATTACATATCACAAGACTTCTCCCATGTCCTTGAGAACAAAAGTAACTACTCATAAAACATATTCATGATCAAGATCACATGGCTATTAAATAGCATAATAGATATGAACATATGATCAAATAAGCCAACTAACATCAACTACAAGATGTAATCAACACTACTAGCAACCCACACGTACCAATCTGAGGATTTGATACAAAGATTGAATACAAGAGATGAACTAGGGTTTGAGATAAGAGATATTGATGAAGATTAACCCTCCCATGACGAGAGGGTTGTTGGTGATGATGATGGCTTCGATTTCCCCCTCCCGAAGGGAAGTATCCCTGGCGGAACCGCTCTGCTAGAGTGCAAAAGTGCTCCTGCCCAAGTTCCCCGTTGAGACGGCGACCCTTCGTCTAGAAAGTCATCTCCTTTTTTTCTAGGGAAAATGGGCTTATATACTAGAAGATGGGTATCAGGGGCTGGCGTGGGGCGCCACCACCCACCAGGGCGCCGGTAATTCAGCTGCCGGTATCTCTAACATAGATTTTTTCAAGTCTAGAATTCCAGCTCATTTGGAGATGTGCAGAATAGGTATCTCTAACATAGATTTTTTCACGTCTAGAATTCTAGCTGCCGGTAATCTCCCTCTTCATGTAAACCTTGCATACCATGAGAGAAAATACATTAGAATTGCTCCACAAAGTGTTATATTGATTCAAAACTCTATAAATAATAGTATGAAAACATGATGCACAATGGATGTATCAACTCCCCCAAGCTTAGACCTTGCTTGCCCTCAAGCGAAAGTTGATATCAATAATCATGTCCACATGTTTAGAGAGAGAGAGAGAGAGAGGTGTCGATAAAAACAAAATACGGACATACTAGCATCATGATCATTATTATAGCAGCAATGTTCATTATCATAAAACTTCTTATGAGGAAGTAATAATTCATCACAACAATGAAGTATAAGGCAGAAACTTTATTGGAAACTAACAAACTATGTTCTCGGTCAACAATGCAATTGCAATTCACCATATTTTGAGGAAGGGTCTCATGTCGGAGCTTTTTAGTAAGTCCGCATACTCAACCATCATTTAGTTTTCTATGATTGCTAACACTCACAACATATATATGGGGTAAAAAGTTTCAGCCAGTCACATAGAAAGATAGGGGCATATAATTTTTCCTCCCAACTTATTCACCACAAGGTGATATCAACAATAATAACTCATGATCACTCATATCCAACTGGATATATGTGCCTAGATCTTTCTCCACCACATGATGCTTACAATAGAGAAAAATAAAAAGGAATAGAGGAGAACACTATTGACTCTTGCATAAAAAGTAAATACATAAAAGTAAAAGATAGGCCTTTCGCAGAGGGAAACAGAGGTTGCCATGCACTTTTGTTTTTGGATGCACAAGCTCTTAATGCAAAGGAACGTCACGCTATATTGCCCCTTATGATAGCAACCTTTATTATGCAGTTCGTCGCATTTATTTCTTTGCTATCACAAGTTTGTACAACGCTTATTTTCCCTTAGAGTAAAAGACGAAACATATTTAGGAGAAATTTTTTATTGCTTTATGCACTGATGGAAACTTAGTTTAAGGATCTTATTCAATCCATAGGTAGGTATAGTGGAATCTCATGACATGAAACTGGGTTAACAGGTTTTGGATGCACAAGTAGTATATCTACTTGGTGTGGATTTTTGGCTAGCAAAGATATTGGGAATGCACCACATGTTGGAGGATCTATGACAAGATAACTTCTATGTGAATATAAGCAAACATAATTCATTATGTTGTCTTCTGTGTCCAACGTCGACATTTTGGCATAAAATACTTAATGGGGGCTCACAATCATAAAAGATGTCCAAGATAGTGCATTTGCATGTGAATCTTCTCTTCCCTTTTTAATACTTTCATGAATTTCATCATTGACCAATGCTATGTTTGTCAACTTTCAATAAAATTTTACCACCTATACTTTTCCTTATGTAATGTCATTACTTTCCATAAGATTAGCATATGATATTTTTCATTATTTTCATTGCCAGGATTGAAACATAAAAGTAAAGAAGCAAAAACTCAAACTACTCTTTATTATATAACCCTCAACATAGATATATCACGAAAATAGCACTCAAAAATAGATCATACAAACTTTTATTCAACTAAATCATGAAATAACTAAGGATCGAACTAAAATAGGTAAAGATAATAAAGGTGATGGTGATACGATACGAGGGCATCTCCCCTAAGCTTGGCCCAAGCCAAGAGGAGTGCCCATACCCATATGCTCAAGTTTCATGGTGCTGGTGATGAAGTGGTGAGCCTGTCCTCCGGCTTCCATGACATAGGTTCACCATCATAAATGGATGCATGAGTCTCCAGAGTCTTGAAACTTGCATTTAAACTCATACCTTTGAATCTCGCCTCATACTCAAAATTTTGATTTTGAAGATCATAAACTTGGCCTTGGAGATAATCAATTTGTTCCTTGAGGTTGAGGACGATATCCTTCATAGACTGGACATCCACCTTGTGGTCACGAGTGAGTTTTGTGATCATGGAGTGGTTGGCACTAAGTCCACGTTCCACCATCCCTTGGCACTTGAAGATCTCCTGCTCCACCGCCTCCAGCTTGGCCTCCAAGATTCCCATCTTCTTGGGCCCTTGAACGTCCCGAATGTGGAGCATCCCCCACACATCTCAATGGCTTGAGGGTGCTTCATCACCTCCAGTACATACGAGTTGATGACCTTCTCGTAGAACTTGTCCTTGGAAGATCTTGGTGGAGCCATGGTGATCTAGATCTGTCAAAAAAATAGCAAGAAACAAGAACAGAGGATATCTCCATGACGCAGTGGTCAAAACGTCCGGGAGTATATATGAAGAATTTTTATCTTGCAGAATAAGTATACCATAGGAAAACGGAGTCAGGAAGGCCCACGAGGGGTCCATCACCCACCAGGGTGCGCCTGGGGGGCGGGGCAGGCACGCCCTAGTGCCTTGTGGGCACCTGGGTGCCCCCCTCGGGTGTTTCTTATTTTTGTATTTTTTTAATATTCCAAAACTGAAATGAAGTATTTTTATGGAGTTTTTGGAGCCGATTTACTTACCGTATCACGTACCTCTTCCTTTTCAGGGTTCTGGAGTGTTCTGGAAGGTCTCTTTTATGTATTCCTCCGGTGTCATAGTTTGAATAATGTTAGTTTAAACATTAATAGGTGTACCTGAGATATAGTGCTTAATTCTTTGTCCATTGACCACCTTCGGAATTATTGATCTTAATAGCTCCAGAGCGATAAACTTCTTCGATGATATATGGTCCTTCCCATTTGGAGAGAAGTTTTCCTATAAAACATCTAAAATGAGAATATTACAATAGAACATACTATCTCACTTTGAATTCCTGTTTTTGGATTCTTTTTTCATGCCATCTTTTAACTTTTTATTTAAACAATTTGGTATTTTCAAAAGTTTTGGTTCTCCATTCATCAAGTGAGCTAATATCAAATAACATCTTTTCACCTGCAAGTTTGAAATCATAATTTACTTTTTTAATTTCCCAATATGCTTTATGTTCTAACTCAAGAGGTAAATGGCATGCTTTTATATAAACCTTTTATATGGAGGCATACCCATGGGATTTTTATAAGCAGTTCTATAAGACCATAATTCATTGTCAAATTTCTTAGACCAATTCGTCCTAAATCTATTGATGGTTTTTTGCAAAATTAACTTTATTTCTCTGTTTGTCACCTCAACTTGACCACTAGATTGACGGTGATAGGGGGATGCAATTCTATGGTTGACATCATATTCAGCAAGCAATTTATGGAAAGCACCATGAATAAAATGTGAAACATCGTCAGTCATTAAATATCTAGGGACTCCAAACCTTGGGAAAATAACTTCCTTAAGCATTTTAATGGAAGTATTATGATCACCACTACTAGTTGGGATAGCTTCTACCCACTTTGTAACATAATCAATAGCAAGCAAAATATGTGTATACCCATTAGAGAAAGGAAAAGGTCCCATATAATCAAATCCCAAAACATCAAATGGTTCAATAACAAGTGAATAATTAATAGGAATTTCCTGACATCTACCAGTATTACCAACTCTTTGACATTCATCACAAGATAAGACAAACTTATGAGCATCCTTGAAAAGAGTAGGACAACAAAAACCAGATTGTAGTACCTTGTGTGCAGTTCTATCTCCCGCATGGTGTCCTCCGTAAGCCTTGAAGTTACACTTCTGTAGGATTTGATCATGTTCATGTTTAGGTATACAACATCTAATAATACCATTTACCGCTTTATAATGATGCGGGTCATCCCAGAAGTAATGTCTTAAATCAAAGAAGAATTTTTTCTTTTGTTGGTATGTAAAACTAGGTGGTACAAATTTAGCAATAATGTAATTAGCATAGTCTACATACCAAGGAGTATTACAAGAAGCATTTATAACAGCTAGTTGTTCATCAAGGAAACAATCATCAATAGGTAGGGGGTCATCAAGAATATTTTCCAACCTAGAAAAATTATCAGCTACGGGATTCTCAGCTCCCTTCCTATCAGTAATCTCCAAATCAAATTCTTGTAGCAGTAGTACCCACCTAATGAGTCTCGGTTTAGCATCTTTGTTTTCCATAAGGTATTTAATAGAAGCACGATCGGTGTGAACAATTACTTTAGAATCAACAATGTAAGACGTAAACTTATCACAAGCAAACACAACTGCTAGAAATTCTTTTTCAGTAGTAGCATAGTTTATTTGAGCACTGTCTAGAGTTTTGCTAGCATAGTGTATAACATTTAATTTCTTATCAACTCTTTGTCCTAGAACAACACCAACAACATAATCACTAGCATAACACATAATTTCAAAAGGTAAGTTCCAGTCACGTGGTGAAACAATAGGTGCAGAAGTCAAGGCTTTCTTAAGTGGTTCAAAGGCTTCTACACAATCATCATAAAAATGGAACATCTTTTTGCAAGAGATTAGTAAGAGTTAGAAATTTTAGATAAGTCTTTAATAAACCTCCTATAGAAATCAGCATGACAAACGAAACTTCTTATATCTTTAATATCTTTAGGACATGGCATTTTCTCAATTGCATCAACTTTAGCTCTATCAACTTCAATGCGTCATTCAGAAATTTTATGTCCCAAGACAATACCTTCATTCACCATAAAGTGGCACTTTACCCAATTCAGTACAAGATTATTTTATTCACATCTCTGAAAATTCGATCGAGATTGCTCATGCAATCATCAAAAGAAGTTCCATAGACAGAAAAATCATCCATGAAAACCTCAACAATCTTCTCACAAAAGTTAGAGAATATAGCGGTCGTACATCTTTGAAAGTAGCAGGTTGCATTATGATGACACATAAGTATATGGGGTCAATTGTAGCCTTTTCGATAAGTAAGAGTGTCGAACCCAACGAGGAGCAGAAGGAAATGACAATTGGTTTTCAGCAAGGTAATGTCTGCAAGTGCTAAAATTGTAAGTAACGGAGTAGTTTGATAGCAAGATAATTTGTAACGAGCAAGTAACGGTAGTAGTAACAAAAGTGCATTAAGGTAGCCCAATCCTTTTGAGGCAAAAGACATGACAAAACGGTCTCTTATGATAAGCAAAGTGTTCTTGAGGGTACACGGGAATTTCATCTAGTCACTTTGACCATTTTAGTGTCATTCGTGTTTGCTACTTTGATAATTTGGTATGTGGGCAGACCGGTGCTTAGGTGTTGTTCTTCCTTGAACAAACCCCCTACTTATGATTAACCCCCTCGCAAGCATCCACAACTATGAGAAATGTATTAAGAATAAATTCTAACCATAGAAACTTTTGGATCCAATCGGTCCCTTATGGAATAACGCATAAACTAGGGATTAAGCTTCTGTCACTCTCGCAACCCATCATCTAATAACTACTCCACAATGGATTCCCTTAGGCCCAAATATGGTGAAGTGTCATGTGGTAGATGTTCACATGACACCACTAAGGGAGTCACAACATACATATCATCAAAATATCGAACACATATCAAGTTCACATGATTACTTGCAACATGGTTTCTCCCGTGACCTCAAGAACAAAAGTAACTACTCACAAATTATAATCATGCTCAAGATCAGAGGGGTATTAAATAGCATAATGGATCTGAACATATAATCTTCCACCAAATAAAACATATAGTAATCAACTACAAGATGTAATCAACACTACTAGTCACCCACAAGCACAAATCTATAGTTCCGGTACAAAGATTGGACAGAATAGAAGAACTAGGGTTTGAGAGGAGTTGGTGTTGTTGAAGATGTTGATGGAGATAGCCCTCCCCAAGATGGGAGAGTTGTTCGTGATGATGATGATGATGATTTCCACCTCCGGGAGGGAAGTTACCTCGACGGAATTGCTCCGCTGGAGGGCAAAAAAGATTCTACCCAGGTTCCGCTTCAAGATGGCGGCGCTTCATCCTAAAAGTCCTCCCCTTATTTTTTTATAGGTCAAAATGACTTATATACCAGAAGAGGGGCACCAGAGGTGGGCCTAGGTGAGCACAACCCACCAGGGCACGCCTGGGTTCGCTGGCGCGCCCAGGTGGGTTGTGCCCACCTGGTGGCCCCCCTCTGGTACTTATTGACCCCAAAAATTCTTATTTATTCCATTCAAAATCCTCATAAAGTTTCAGCTCATTTGGAGTTGTGCAGATAGGTAGCCTGACGTAGCTTTTTCTGGTCTAGATTTCCAGCTACCAGAATTCTCCCTCTTTGTGCATACCTTGCATACTGTGAGAGAAAATGCATTAGAATTGCTCCATAAAGCATTATTATGCAACAAAAAAACATAAATAACAATAGGTAAACATGATGCAAAATGGACGTATCAACTCCCCCAAGCTTAGACCTCGCTTGTCCTCAAGCGAAAACCAAAACCGAAAATCATGTGCTCATGCTTAGAGAGAGAGGTGTCGATAAAAACAAAAATACGGACATGGCAGCATCATGTAACTTATTATAACAGCAACAAACTTTAACATAAAGCTTCTATCATGAAACTTATATCATAGACTTCTTAGGAACAAGTAACAATTCATCACAACATCGAAGTATAAAGTATAAACTCTATTGGAAACCATCAAACTATGTTCTCAATCAACTTTGCAACTACAATTCAACATCTTTTCAGGAAGGTTCATGTATCAGAGCCTTTAGGAAAGTCCACATACTCAACCATCAATTAGTCTTCTATGATTGCTAACACTCACCGTGTACACATGAGAAAAACGTTTCAACCGGACACATAGAAAGATAGGGGCTTATAGTTTCGCCTCCCAATGTATTCACCTCAAGGGTGATGTTAACAATAATAAGTCATGCTACCCATATTCAAATGGATATATGTGCCCAGATCTTTCCTCACCACTTGATGTTTGCCAAAGGAGAAATAAAAAGGAACAGAGAGAAAAACTTTGACTCATGCATGGAAGTAAAAACATAAAAGTAAAAGATAGGCCCTTTGCAGAGGGAAGGAGAGGTTGCAATGCGCTTTTTGTTTGTATGCTCAACCCCATAGTGAAAGAGAACGTCACATTGTATTGCCCCTTATGATGGCAACCTTTATTATGCAGTCTGACGCTTTTATTCTTCACCATCACAAGTTCGTACAACACTCAATTTTTTCTTACACTAAATGATCTAACACTTTTAGAAGAAATTTTTATTGCCTTATTGCACCGATAACAACTTATTTGAAGGATCTTACTCAATCCATAGTTAGGTATGGTGGACTCTCAAAACAAGATTTGGGTTTAAGGGTTTTGGATGCACAAGTAGTATCTCTACTTAGTGCGGAATTTTTGGCTAGCAAAGGTAGGGCTGATGACCCGCAAGTATACAGGATAATTGTAGACTCTTTGATAAGTAAGAGTGTCGAACCCAATGAGGAGCTAAAGGTAGAACAAATATTCTCTCAAGTCCTATCGGCCACTTATACGACTCTACGCACGCTTGACGTTCGCTTTACCTAGAATAAGTATGAAACTAGAAGTACTTTGTAGGTGTGATAGGATAGGTTTGCAAGATAATAAAGAGCACGTAAATAAAAAGTAGGGACTGTTTAGATAAAGAAACAATAAAGTAAATATAGCGAGTGTGGAAAAGTGGTGGTAGGAGTTGTGGAATTGTCCCTAAGCAATTGACTACGTTACTAGACCGGTAATCACTATTGCAATTCTATTTGAGGGAGAGGCATAAGCTAACATACTTTCTCTACTTGGATCATATGCACTTAAGATTGGAACTCTAGCAAGCATCCGCAACTACTAAAGATCATTAAGGTAAAACCCAACCATAGCATTAAAGTATCAAGTACCCTTTATCCAATACACAAACAACCTACTTACTCGGGTCTGTGCTTCTGTCACTCATGCCACCCACCATAAGCAAATCATGAACATATTGCAAACCCTACAGCGGGGATCCCTCACGCTTGCGTGACACAGAGAGCACCATAGGACAACACCAATAATAAAACATGCAACTCCAACCAATCATAGCAATTCATCAATCACCGATAGGACAATGAAAATCTACTCAGACATCATAGGATGGCAACACATCATTGGATAATAATATGAAGCATAAAGCACCATGTTCAAGTAGAGGGTACAGCGGGATGCGGGAGAGTGGACTGCTGAATATAGAAGGGGGAAGGTGATGGAGATGTTGGTGAAGATGGTGGAGGTGTTGGTAAAGATCGCGGTGATGATGATGGCTCCCGGCAGCGTTCCGGCGCCACCGGAAGCAAGGGGGAGAGAGCCCCCCTTCTTCTTCTTCTTCTTCCTTGACCTCCTCTCTAGATGGGAGAAGGGTTTCCCCTCTGGTTCTTGGCTCCCTTGGCTTGGGAGGGGCGAGAGCACCTCCGAGATTGGATCTATCTCTCTGTCTCTCTCTGTTTCTGCGTTCTCAGATTCTGCCCCTTCATCGTTTCTTTTATATCTGACGATCCGTAACTCCGATTGGGGTGAATCTTTCGCCTAGATTTTTCTCGTAAAATTAGCTTTCTTGCGGCAAAAGAAGAGAATCAACCGCCTTACAGGTGGCCCAGGAGAGTGCCAGGCGCGCCCAGGGGGGGTGGGCGCGCCCCCTATCTCCTGGCCACCTCGGGCACTATTTCACGTTGATTCTTCCTCTGGAAAATCCCAAATATTCCAAAATAATTTCCCGTCCATTTTTATCTCGTTTGGATTCTGTTTGATATTGGTTTTATGCGAAACATAAAACATGCAACAAACAGGAACTGGCACTGGGCACTGGATCAATATGTTAGTCCCAAAAATAGTATAAAAAGTTGCCAAAAGTATATGAAAGTTGAATAATATTGGCATGGAACAATAAAAAATTATAGATACGACGGAGACGTATCAGCATCCCCAAGCTTAATTCCTGCTCGTCCCCGAGTAGGTAAACGATAAAAAAGATAATATTTGATGTGGAATGCTACCTAGCATAATCTTGATCATATGTCTAATCATGGCATGAATATTAAGACACGAGTGATTCAAAGAAATAGACTACCATTTGACATAAAAACAATAATACTTCGAGCGTACTAATAAAGCAAACATGTCTTTTCAGAACAGCAAGGCCAAAGCAAGCTTATCCCTACAAAATCATATAGTTGGGCCATGCTTCATTTTCTTCACACAAACTGCTCCCATCATGCGCAACCCCGATGACAAGCCGAGCAATTGGTTCATACTTTTTAACGCGCTTCAGCATTTTCAACCCTCACGCAATACATGAGCGCTGGCCATGGTTATAGCACTATAGGTGGAATAGAATATAATGATCGAGGTTATGTGGAGAAGACAAAAAAGCAGAAAGTCTCAGATCGACGCGGCTAATCAACGGGCTATGGAGATGCCCATAAATTGATGTCAATGCGAGGAGTAGGGATTGCCATGAAGCGGATGCACTAAGAGTTATAAGTGTATGAAAGCTCAAACTGAAAAACTAAGTGGGTGTGCATCCAACTTGCTTGCTCATGAAGATCTAGGGCATTTGAGGAAGCCCATCGTTGGAGTATACAAGCCAAGTTCTATAATGAAAATTCCCACTAGTATATGAAAGTGACAATATAGGAGACTCTCTATATGAAGAACATGGTGCTACATTGAAGCAGAAGTGTGGAAAAAGGATAGTAACATTGCCCCTTTTTTTGGGTGGGCTTCTTTGGCCCCATTTTTATTTAGGCTTTTTTGGCCTTTCCCTTTATTTTTCTTTATTTCATGGGGCAATGCTCTATAATAATGATCATCACACTTTTATTTACTTACAACTCAATATTACAACTCGATACTAGAACAAAGATATGACTATATGAATGCCTCCGGCGGTGTACCGCGATGTGCAATGATCTAGCATAGCAATGACATCAAAAAACTGACAAGCCATGAAAACATCATGCTAGCTATCTTACGATCATGCAAGGCAATATGACAATGAATGCTCAAGTCATGAATATGATGATGATGGAAGTTGCATTGCACTATATCTCAGAATGGCTATGGAAATGCCATAATAGGTATGTATGGTTGCTGTTTTGAGGAAGATATAAGGAGGCTTATGCGTGATAGAGCGTATCATATCACGGGGTTTGGATGCACCGGCAATGTTTGCACCAACTCTCAAGGTGAGAAAGGGCAATGCACGGTACCAAAGAGGCTAGCAATGATGGAAAGGTAAAAGTGCGTATAATCCATGGACTCACATTAGTCATAAAGAACTCATATACTTATTGCAAAAGTTTGTTAGCCCTCAAAGCAAAGTACTACTACGCATGCCCCTAGGGGGATAGATTAGTAGGAAAAGACCATCGCCCGTCCACGACCACCACTCATAAGGAAGACAATCAAAGAAACACCCCATGCTTGAAATTTGTCACACAACGGTTACCATACGTGCATGCTACGGGACTTGCAAACCTCAACACAAGTGTCTCTACAATCCACAGCCACCCACTAGCATGACTCTAATATCACCATCTTTATATTGCCAAACTATTGCAGGGAATCAAACATATCATATTCGGCGATCTACAAGTTTATGTAGGATTTTATGACTAACCATGTGATTGACCAATTCCTGTCATCTCTCTAAATAGATCTAAGTGAAGCAAGAGAGTTTAATTCTTTCTAAAAAAGATATGCCCACACTCTAACAAATATAAGTGAAGAAAAAGAGCATTCTACAAATGGCGGTTTTCTATGTGAAGAGAAACAGGTAATCCAGACTTCAAATGATATAAGTGAAGCACAAGAAGCATTCTATAAATCCATACTCAAAAGATTTAAGTGAAGTGCAATGTGAATTCTATAAATCAACCAAGGACTATGTCATACCATCATGGTGGATAAAAGAAAAATGAAAACTAAATGCAAAAGACGCTCCAAGACTTGCACATATCGCATGAACGAAACGAATACGAAAACATACCGATACTTGTTGAAGAAAGAGGGGATGCCTTCCGGGGCATCCCCAAGCTTAGACGCTTGAGTCTCCTTGAATATTTACTTCGGGTGCCTCGGGCATCCCCAAGCTTGAGCTCTTGCCTCTCTTCCTTTTCCTCATATCGAGACATCCTCGATTAGACACTTCATCCACACAAAACTTCAACAGAAAACTCGGTAAGATCCGTCAGTATAATAAAGCAAATCACTACTCTAAGTACTGTTGCAAATCAATTCATATTTTGTTTTTGCATTGTGTCTACTGTAACATAACTTTTGCATGGCTTAATCCACTGATATAAATTGATAGATTCATCAAAACAATCAAACTATGCATCAAAAACAGAATCTGTCAAAAACAGAAAAGTCTATAGCAATCTGAACATTCACCATACTTTTGTTACCCCAGAAATTCTACCAAAATTAGGAATAATATACAATTTTTACAGAAAGACAGTGCAAAAGGAATCCGAACCATTTGACGTTCCAGTTAAAAATGTAAAATGGTGCACTACAGCCAAAGTTTCTGTCCTGTACTGTACAAACCAACAAGCATTGTAAACATCCTGAAGGTAAACCTTGGCACATTATTTTTATAATACAATGTAATTGTACAAGGGGATAATTATTTTTGATGAAAAGTTTCTGTAATCAAGATTCACAAAGTTTCCGTGAGCGTGAACAAAGTTCAAGGAGCTCTCCCACTTCAACTATATAAAAGCACTCAACAGAAATAAATGACTCTCTAAAACTTTCGGGTTGTCTCCCTGGCAGCGCTTTCTTTAAAGCCATTAAGCTAGGCATATAGTGCTCAAGTAATGGATCCACCCAGATCCCAAGGTATATCAAAGCCAATTTTAATTAACATTTATTTGTAATTTAGTAGTGAGCACAAAGTAACTTATATCAAGCAATGACGAAGTCTAACTCTCTTTCTATGCATCGGCATGTCATAAAAGAACAATTCATGCACACATAGTAAAGGCCAATGCATAGTATAAGCAGTTTCTTGCAATTCTATCGTGTTGGAAACATAAAGAGGCGGAGATGTAGTTCCTCTCTCATAATAATTGCAAGTAGGAGCAGAAAGCACATGCATATTACATTCATCAAAATCATCATGTGCAATGGTAAAAGGTAACCCATCAATATAATCCTTAATAAGCACAGACTTCTCCGATATAGTGTGGTGGGGAGAATTCAAAAAGATAATAGGACTATCATGCATGGGTGCAATAGCAACAATTTCATGTTTAACATAAGGAACTATAGCAAGTTCATCTCCATAAGAATAATTCATATTGGCATCTTGGCCACAAGCATAGCAAGCATCATCAAAAAGGGATATTTCAAGAGAATCAACGGGATCATAGCAATCATCCTTCGGTAAGCACGAAGGGGAATTAAACAATGTATGAGTCGAAGAGTTACTCTCATTAGAAGGTGGGCACGGGTGATCAATCCGCTCTTTCTCCTTTTGTTCTTCGCTCTCCTCATCATCTTTTTCATCCAATGAGCTCACAGTTTCATCAATTTCTTCTTCCATAACTTCCTGCAAAACATTAATCTCTTCTTGGACAGTGGAGACTTTCTCAATAAATGCATTAATATTGTAATTATATTCATAATTTTCACAGCAATTTCTAAGTATAGCTAAATTTTCTGGTCTATAAACTGAATCATCAAAATCGTCGAACGCTTTAAACAAAGATTCAATCTCATAAGCACCCATAAAAGCAACAAATTCTTCTATTTGTTCCACATCATAGTAATTATAGATACCATTAGCATAAGAAGCTAAGGTTTCATTATCATTAAATTTGCATGAAAAGGGAAGGTGTGGAGCCTTCATCCTAGAGAAGCAAGTATAATCATGCATCAAGCATAGTTGCTTAGCATACCACTTCAACAATTGAATTTGATCCCATAATAGTTTCCCTTTTTGTGTCAAGCGATAAACCCTAGAGTATTCACGTTGATCCAACGTTACTCCCATAACATACTTGAATGGGGTTTTCTCAGGATTATTAAAGTAGTACATAATGTCTTTCACATAACAAGCATCGAGGGTTTTAGGAGGTTCCCCATCTCCATGAGTAGCATCTACACCTAATTTTTTTTGTATTTCGTGTTCCATATCCATAACTAAAGATAGAGAACAACTTAGAACAACAAATAAAAATTACTTAGTGATAAAGCAAACAAGCACACATGAAGATATTCACCCCACGCTATGACTCCCTGGCAACGGCGCAAGAAAAAGGTCTTGATGACCCGCAAGTATACGGGATAGTTGTAGCCTCTTTCGATAAGTAAGAGTGTAGAACCCAACGAGGAGCTAATGGTAGAACAAATACTCTCTCAAGTCCTATCGGCCACTGATACGACTCTACGCATGCTTGACGTTCGCTTTACCTAGAACAAGTATGAAACTAGAAGTACTTTGTAGGTGTGATAGGATAGGTTTGCAAGATAATAAAGAGCACGTAAATAAAAAGTAGGGACTGTTTAGATAAAGAAACAATAAAGTAAATATAGCGAGTGTGGAAAAGTGGTGGTAGGAGTTGTGGAATTGTCCCTGAGCAATTGACGACGTTACTAGACCGGTAATCACTATTGCAATTCTATTTGAGGGAGAGGCATAAGCTAACATACTTTCTCTACTTGGATCATATGCACTTATGATTGGAACTCTAGCAAGCATCCGCAACTACTAAAGATCATTAAGGTAAAACCCAACCATAGCATTAAAGTATCAAGTCCCCTTTATCCCATACGCGAACAACCTACTTACTCGGGTCTGTGCTTCTGTCACTCAGGCCACCCACCATAAGCAAATCATGAACATATTGCAAACCCTACAGCGGGGATCCCTCATGCTTGCGCGACACAGAGAGCACCATAGGACAGCACCAATAATAAAACATGCAACTTAAACCAATCATAGCAATTCATCAATCACCGATAGGACAACGAAAATCTACTCAGACATCATAGGATGGCAACACATCGTTGGATAATAATATGAAGCATAAAGCACCATGTTCAAGTAGAGGGTACAGCGGGATGCCGGAGAGTGGACTGCTGAATATAGAAGGGGGAAGGTGATGGAGATGTTGGTGAAGATCGCGGTGATGATGATGGCCCCCGGTGGTGTTCCGGCGCCACCGGAAGCAAGGGGAAGAGAGCCCCCCCCCCCCTCTTCTTCTTCTTCTTCCTTGACCTCCTTCCTAGATGTGAGAAGGGTTTCCCCTCTGGTCCTTGGCTCCCATGGCTTGGGAGGGGCGAGAGCCCCTCCGAGATTGGATCTATCTCTCTGTCTCTCTCTGTTTCTACATTCTCAGATTCTGCCCCTTCACCGTTTCTTTTATATCCGGAGATCCGTAAATTTTACTGTGGTGAATCTTTTGCCTAGATTTTTCTCGTAAAATTAGCTTTCTTGCGGCAAAAGAGGAGCATCAACTGCCTTACGGGTGGCCCAGGGGGATGGGCGCGCCCAGGGGGAAGGGCGCGCCCCTATCTCCTGGCCACCTCGGGCACCGTTTCGTGTTGATTCTTCCTCCGGAAAATCCCAAATATTCCAAAATAATTCTCCGTCCGTTTTTATCTCGTTTGGATTCCGTTTGATATTGGGTTTCTGCGAAACATAAAACATGCAACAAACAGGAACTGGCACTGGGCACTGGATCAATATATTAGTCCCAAAAATAGTATAAAAAGTTGCCAAAAGTATATGAAAGTTGAATAATATTGGCATGGAACAATCAAAAATTATAGATACGACGAAGACGTATCAAGGGCCAAACACCACATGTTGAAGGAACTATGACAACATAACTTCTATGTGAATGTGAATTGATACGTCTCCAACGTATATATAATTTTTGATTGTTCCATGCTATTATATTACCTGTTTTGGATGTTTATGGGCTTTACTTTACACTTTTATATCATTTTTGGGACTAACCTACTAACCGGAGGCCCAGCCCGTATTGCTGTTTTTTTGCCTATTTCAGGGTTTCGAAGAAAGGAATATCAAACGGAGTCCAAACGGAATGAAACCTTCGGGAGCGTGATTTTTGGAATGAATGTAATCCATAGGACTTGGAGTGCAAGTCAAGAAGTTGCCGAGGCGGCCATGAGGGTGGAGGGTGCACCCCCTACTGGGCGCGCCCCCATATCTCATGGGCCCCGCGAGCGTCCACCGACGTACTTCTTCCTCCTATATATACCCACGTACCCTGAAACCATCAGGGGCCACCATGAAAAGCTATTTCCACCATCGTAACCTCCTGTATCCACGAGATCCCATCTTGGAGCCGTCGCCGGCGCTCCACCGGAGGGGGAATCCACCACGGAGGGCCTGTATGTCAACTCCAAGGCCTCTCCGATGAGTTGTGAGTAGTTTACTACAGACCTTCGGGTCCATAGTTATTAGCTAGATGGCTTTTTCTCTCTCTTTGATTCTCAATACAAAGTTCTCCTTCCTCTTCTTGGAGATCTATTCGATGTAACTCTTTTTGCGGTGTGTTTGTCGAGATCCAATGAATTGTGGGTTTATGATCAAGTTTATCTATGAGAAATATTTGAATCTCCTCTGAATTCTTTTATGTGTGATTAAGTTATCTTTGCAAGTCTCTTTGACTTATAAGTTTGGTTTGGCCTACTATATTGATCTTTCTTGCAATGGGAGAAGTGCTTAGCTTTGGGTTCAATCTTGCGGTGTCCTTTCCCGGTGACAGCAGGGGCAGCAAGGCATGTATTGTATTGTTGCCATCGAGGATAAAAAGATGGGGTTTATATCATATTGCATGATTTTATCCCTCTACATCATGTCATCTTTCTTAATGCATTACTCTGTTCTTATGAACTTAATACTCTAGATGCATGCTGGATAGCGGTCGATGTGTGGAGTAATAGTAGTAGATGCAGGCAGGATTCGGTCTACTTGTCACGGACGTGATGCCTATATACATGATCATGCCTAGATAATCTCATAATTATTCCCTTTTCTATCAATTGCTCGACAGTAATTTGTTCACCCAGCGTAATACTTATGCTATCTTGAGAGAAGCCACTAGTGAAACCTACTGCCCTCGGGTCTATCTCTTATCATATAAGCTTTCAATCTACTATTATTTGCATCTTTACTTTTCCAATCTATATTATAAAATACAAAACATATATTTATCTTATCATACTATCTCTATCAGATCTCACTTTCGCCAGTGGTCGTGAAGGGATTGACAACCCCTTTATTGCGTTGGGTGCAAGTTCTTTGTTTGTTTGTGTAGGTGCGTGGGACTTGTGAGGAGCCTCCTACTGGATTGATAACTTGGTTCTCAAAAACTGAGGGAAATACTTACGCTACTGTGCTCCATCACCCTTTCCTCTTCAAGGAAAACCAACGCAAGCTCAAGATGTAGCAAGAAGGATTTCTGTCGCCGTTGCCGGGGAGGTCTTCGCTCAAGTCAAGATATACCAAGTACCCATCACAAACTCATCTCCCTCGCATTTACATTATTTTCCATTTGCCTCTCATTTTCCTCTCCCTCACTTCACCCTTGCCGTTTTATTCGCCCTCTCTTTCCCAATCTCCTCTCTCTCTTTCGCTTGCCTTTTTCAGTTTGCTTGTGTGTTGGATTAATTGTCGCCATGGTGCAAGATAATACCAAATTGTGTGATTTATGCAATACCAATAATAATGATTTCCTTAGTACTCCGATTTCTCCTCTAAATGATGTTGAGTCTTGTGAAATCAATGCTGCTTTGCTGAATCTTGTTATGAAAGATCAATTCTCCGGCCTTCCTAGTGAAGATGCCGCTACCCATCTAAACAACTTTGTTGATTTGTGTGAGATGCAAAAGAAAAAAGATACGGATAATAATATTGTTAAATTGAAGTTATTTCTGTTTTCACTTAGAGATCGTGCTAAAGTTTGATTTTCGTCTTTGCCTAAAAATAGTATTGATTCTTGGAACAAGTATTTTCGTCCCGCTAAGATCATCACTCTTAGGAATGATATTATGAATTTTAAACAACTTGATCATGAGCATGTTGCCCAATCTTGGGAAAGAATGAAATTGATGATTCGCAATTGCCCTACTCATGGTTTGAATTTATGGATGATCATACAAAAAATTTATGCCGGATTGAATTTTGCTTCTAGAAATCTTTTAGATTCGGCCGCCGGAGGCACGTTTATGGAAATCACCTTAGGAGAAGCTACAAAACTCCTTGATAATATCATGGCTAATTATTCTCAATGGCACATCGAATGATCTAATAGTAAAAAAATGAATGCTATAGAAGAAATTAATGTTTTGAGTGGAAAGATGGATGAGCTTATGAGATTGTTTTCTACTTAGAGTGCTTCTATTGATCCCAATGATATGCCTTTATCTACCTTGATTGGGAATAATAATGAATCTATGGATGTAAATTTTGTTGGTAGGAATAATTTTGGCAACAATGCTTATAGAGGAAACTTTAATCATAGACCATTCCCTAGTAATTCCTCTAATAATTATGGAAATTCCTACAATAATTCTTATGGTAATTTTAATAGATTGCCCTCTGATTTTGAGAATAGCGTGAAAAAATTTATGATCTCTCAAAAGAATTTTAATGCCTTGCTTGAAGAAAAATTGCTTAAAGTTGATGATTTGACTAGGAACGTTGATAGACTCTCACTTGATGATTCTTTGAAACTTAGATCTACTCCTCCTAAGCATGATATCAATGAGTCTCTCAAAGCTATGAGAAGTTCCATTGACGAGTGCAAAGAAAGAACCGCTAGATTGCATGCTAAGAAAGATTGCTTTATAAAGGCGTGTTCTTCTAGTTTCCATGAAAATAATGATGAAGATCTTAAAGTTATTGATGTGTCCCCTATTAGATCTTTGTTTTGCAATATGAATATTAATAATGATGGGACTGGAGATGAGTAAACTTTAGTTAAAAGGCGTCCCAATGATTCGGAGTTTTTAGATCTTGATGCTAAATTTGGTAAAAGTGGGATTGGAGAGGTCAAGACTTTAAATAGCATTGAACCCACTATTTTGGATTTCAAGAAATTTAATTATGATAATTGTTCTTTAGTAGATTGTATTTCCTTGTTGCAATCCATGTTGAATTCTCCTCATGCTTATAGTCAAAATAAAGCCTTTACCAAACATATTGTTGATGTCTTGATGCAATCTTTTGATGAAAAACATAATTTGGAAGTTTCTATACCTAGAAAACTTAATGATGAGTGGGAACCTACTATAAAGATTAAAATTAAAGATCATGAGTGTTATGCTTTACGTGATTTGGGTGCTAGTGTTTCCACGATTCCGAAAACTTTATGTGATATTCTAGGTTTCCATGATCTCTATGATTGCTCTTTAAATTTGCACCTTGAGGATTCCACCATTAAAAAGACAATGGGAAGGATCAATGATGTTCTCGTTGTTGGAAATAGAAATTTGGTGCCCGTAGATTTTATTGTTCTTGATATAGATTGCAATCTTTCTTGTCCTATTATTCTTGGTAGATAATTGATATGAAGGAAGGGAATATTAGATTCCAATATCCATTAAGGAAAGGCATGGAGCACTTTCCAAGAAAGAAAATTAAATTACCTTACGAATCTATCATGCGAGCTACTTATGAATCAAGTAACAAAGATGGTACTACTTAGATCTATCCTCGCTTTTATGCCTAGCTAGGGGCGTTAAACGATAGCGCTAGTTGGGAGGCAACCCAATTTTATTTGTGTTTTTTGTTTTTGTTCCTGTTTAGTAATAAATTTTGCATCTACCTACTGTTTAGATGTGTTTTCATGTTTTATTTAGTGTTTGTGCCAAGTAGAACCTATAGGATAACCTATGGTATGAGTTAATTTGATTCTGCTGAAAAACAGAAACTTTGCGCTTACGAGAAAAAATTCAGTAAATCACAGAAACGTGGTTTTGCGTTGATTCTTTTTGCTGTAGATCAATAGACAAATTTCCTAATACTTCCTAGTTTGGTAGGATTTTTGGAGTTCCATAAGTATTCGAAAGTTACAGATTTCTACAGACTGTTCTATTTTTGACAGATTCTGCTTTCCGTGTGTTGTTTGCTTATTTTGATGCATCTATGGCTAGTACGTAAGGGTATGAACCATAGAGAACTTGGAATACAGTAGGTTTAACACCAATATAAATAAAGAATGAGTTCATTACAGTACCTTATGTGGTGGTATTTCTTTCTTTCACTAACGGAGCTTATGAGATTTCCTGTTGAGTTTTGTGTTGTTAAGTTTTCAAGTTTTGGGTAAAGATTTGATGGACTATGTAATAAGGAGTAGCAAGAGACTAAGCTTTGGGATGCCCATTTCACCCCAAAATATTCAAGAATAGCCAAAAGCCCAAGCTTGGGGATGACCCGGGAAGGCATACCCTCTTTCGTCTTTGTTCATTGGTAACTTTACTTGGAGCTATATTTTTATTCGCCACATGATATGTGTTTTGCTTGGAGCGTCTTGTATGGTATTAGTATTTGCTTTTTAGTTTACCACAATCTTCCTTGCTGTACACACCTATTGGGAGAATTCCACTTGATTGGAATTTATTAGAATACTCTATGTGCTTCACTTATATCATTTGAGCTAGATAATTTTTGCTCTAGTGCTTCACTTATATCTTTTAGAGCATGGCGGTGGCTTAATTTTGAAGAAATTGTTGATCTCTCATGCTTCACTAATATTATTTTGAGAGTCTTTTAGAACAGCATGGTATTTGCTGTGGTTAAAAAATTGGTCCTAGAATGGTAGGCATCCAAGTTGGATATAATAAAAACTATCATAGGAAGTGAATTGGATGCTATGATCAATTTGTTACTTGATAACTGTTTTGAGATATGGAGGTAGTGATATTAGAGTCATGCTAGTTGGGTGGTTATGAATTTAAATAATGATTGTGTTGAAGTTAGCAAGCCCCATAGCATGCACGTATAGTAAAAGTTGCATAACAAATTTATTGCATAGGATGCTCTTTTGATTGCCTTCCCTTGTGTGGAGGTCGGGGGCGCGCGATGGTTAACTCCTACCAACCCCCCCCCCCTAGGAGAATGCGCATAGTGCTTTCTTTTTGATGACTTCTAGATTTTTGCAATAAGTATATGAGTTCTTTATGACTAATGTTGAGTCCATGGATTATATACACTCTCACCTTCCATCATTGCTAGCCTCTTCGGTACCGTGCATTGCCCTTTCTCACCTTGAGAGTTGGTGCAAACTTTGCTGGTGCATCCAAACCCCGTGATACGATACGCTCTATCACACATAAACCCCCTTATATCTTCCTCAAAACAGCCACCATACCTACCTATTATGGCATTTCCATAGCCATTTCGAGATATATTGCCATGCAACTTTCCACCGTTCCGTTTATCATCATGACATACATTACTATTGTCATATTGCCTTGCATGATCATGTAGTTGACATCGTATTTGTGGCAAAGCCACCATGCATAAATTTTCATACATATCACTCTTGATTCATTGCCCATCCCGGTACACCGCCGGAGGCATTCATATAGAGTCATATCTTGTTCTAATTTCGAGTTGTAATTCATGAGTTGTAAATATATAGAAGTGTGATGATCATCATTATTAGAGCATTATCCCTAAAGAAAAAAAAGAAAGGCCAAAAAGAAAAAAAGGAAAGGCCAAAGAAAAAAAAGAAAGGCCAAAAAAAGGCCCAAAAAAGAGACAAAATAAAATAAAAAAGGGGCAATGTTACTATCTCTTTTTCCACACTTGTGCTTCAAAGTAGCACCATGTTCTTCATATAGCGAGTCTCATATGTTGTCACTTTCATATACTAGTGGGAATTTTTCATTATAGAACTTGGCTTGTATATTCCTACGATGGGCTTCCTCAAATGCTCTAGTTCTTCATGAGCAAGCAAGTTGGATGCACACCCACTTAGTTTCTTTTGTTGAGCTTTCATACATTTATAGCTCTAGTGCATCCGTTGCATGGCAATCCCTACTCCTCATGTTGACATCAATTGATGGGCATCTCCATAGCCCATTGATTATCCTCATCAATATGAGACTTTCTTCCTTTTTGTCTTCTCCACACAACCTCCACCATCATTATATTCTATTCCACCCATAGTGCTATATCCATGGCTCACGCTCATGTATTGCATGAGAGTTGAAAAAAGTTTGAGATTGCTAAAGTATGAAACAATTGCTTGGCTGAAAACGGGGTTGTGCTTGATGGGAGTATTTTATGTGATGAAAATGAAGCATAGCCTAACTATATGATTTTGTAGGGTCGAACTTTCTTTAGCCATGTTATTTTGAGAAGACATGATTGCTTTGATTAGTATGCTTGAAGTATTACTATTTCTTATGTCAATATGAACTTTTATTTTGAATCAGTTGGATCTGAACATTCATGCCACAATAAAGAGAAATTACATTGAGAAATATGCTAGGTAGCATTCCACATCAAAAATTTTGTTTTTATCATTTACCTACTCGAGGACGAGCAGGAATTAAGCTTGGGGATGCTTGATACATATCCAACGTATCTATAATTTTTGATTGTTCCATGCTATTATATTACCTGTTTTGGATGTTTATGGGCTTTACTTTACACTTCTATACCATTTTTGGGACTAACCTACTAACCGGAGGCCCAACCCGTATTGCTAGTTTTTGGCCTATTTCTGTGTTTCAAAGAAAAGGAATATCAAACGGAGTCCAAATGGAATGAAACCTTCGGGAGCATGATTTTTGGAATGAACCTAATCCATAGGACTTGGAGTGCAAGTCAAGAAGCTTCCGAGGCGGTCACGAGGGTGGAGGGCGCGCCCCCCTATCTCGCAGGCCCCTCGGGCGTCCACCGACGTACTTCTTCCTCCTATATATACCCACGTACCCCGAAACCATCAGGGGCGACCATGAAAAGCTATTTCCACCACCGTAACCTTCTGTATCCGCGAGATCCCATCTTGGAGCCGTCATCGGTGCTCCGCCGGAGGGGAAATCCACCATGGAGGGCCTCTACATCAACTCCAAGGCCGCTCCGATGAGTTGTGAGTAGTTTACCACAGACCTTCGGGTCCATAGTTATTAGCTAGATGGCTTCTTCTCTCTCTTTGATTCTCAATACAAAGTTCTCCTTCCTCTTCTTGGAGATCTATTCGATGTAACTCTTTTTGCGGTGTGTTTATCGAGATCCGATGAATTGTGGGTTTATGATCAAGTTTATCTATGAGTAATATTTGAATCTCCTCTGAATTCTTTTATGCGTGATTAAGTTATCTTTGCAAGTCTCTTCGAATTATCAGTTTGGTTTGGCCTACTAGATTGATCTTTCTTGCAATGGGACAAGTGCTTAGCTTTGGGTTCAATCTTGCGGTGTCCTTTCCCAGTTACAGCAGGGGCAGCAAGGCACGTTTTGTATTGTTGCCATCGAGGATAAAAAGATGGGGTTGATATCATATTGCATGAGTTTATCCCTCTACATCATGCCATCTTTATTAATGCGTTACTCTGTTCTTATGAACTTAATACTCTAGATGCATGCTGGGTAGCGGTCGATGTGTGGAGTAATAGTAGTAGATGCAGGCAGGAGTTATTCTACTTGTCACGGACGTGATGCCTATATACATGATCATGCCTAGATAATCTCATAATTATTCCCTTTACTATCAATTGCTCGACAGTAATTTGTTCACCCACCGTAATACTTATAATATCTCGAGAGAAGCCACTAGTGAAACCTATGCCCCCCGGGTCTTTCTCCTATCATATAAGCTTTCAATCAACTTTTATTGGCATCTTTACTTTTCCAATCTATATTATAAAATACCAAAAATATATTTATATTCTCATACTATCTCTATCAGATCTCACTTTTGCAAGTGGCCGTGAAGGGATTGACAACCCCTTTATTGCGTTGGTTGCGAGTTCTCTGTTTGTTTGTGTAGGTGCGTGGGACTTGTGAGGAGCCTCCTACTGGATTGATACCTTGGTTCTAAAAAACTGAGGGAAATACTTACGCTACTGTGCTGCATCACCCTTTCCTTTTCAAGGAAAACCAACGCAAGCTCAAGACGTAGCATGAACAAACATAAATCATTACGTTGTCTTCCTTGTCCAACGTCAACTATTTTGGCATATAATATTTTGATGGGTGCTCACAATAACAAAAGGTTTCCAGGATAGTGTATTTGCATGTGAATCTTCTCTTCTGTTATTAATTCTTTCATGAGTTCCATCATTGACCAATGCTATGTTTGTCAATCTACAATAAAATTTACTACTTATACTTTTCCTTGTGTAATGTCATCACTTACCATAAGATTAGCATATGATCTTTTTCATTTATTTCCTTTCTTTTTATTGAAACAAGAAAGTAAAGAAAGCAAAACTCAAACTAAATTTTATTATATATCTCGCACACGATTATGAAATATAGATCACTAAGCAAACTCTCGAAAAGGAAGGATCGAACTAAGTTTTATTCATCTAATGCAAAAGATAACCATGGTTCGAACTAAGAAAAGTAAAGGCAAAAGATAGTGGAGATGATACGATACCGGGGCACCTCCCCCAAGCTTGGCGAAAGCCAAGGGGAGTGCCCATACCCGATACTCAATTTTCTTTTGGTGATGAGGAAGGAGGTGGTGGTGATGAAGTAGAGGGTTTGTCTTTCTTCCTTAGCTTATGCTTGAGGACGGAATTCTCATCTTTCAGTTCACTGATCTCCCACTCAAGTTCCAATACCTCTTGCATAAATCTTGCTTGTTTTCCTGCAAAAGACGAAAGGGGATAAACTTGATCTTAGGCTTCTTTGCTTTGTTGGGAAGACTCGACTTCTTAAATTTAACGTGCATGTCTCCAGGTTGGGGCAATGGGGATTCATCTTCGTCGGAGCTCGTCTCCTCCTTCCACTTAGGATTATAGTATTCTTCTTCCTCTGAAGTCCAGCTATAGTGCTCCACATCCCCATAGACCTTGGGGTTGCGATATAATCTGCAACATAGCTCTCACCCTCCGAGTATTGGGACGACATAATTTCAGATTTGTTGGGAGAATAACGAGAAAAGAAAACAGGAGATTTCTCTGTGATACGGAGGTCAATAGGTTCGGGAGGTATATAAAGATTTTTTATCTTGGGAAACAAGCAAAACGGAAGAAACACAGAGTTCGGAAGGTACCCGAGGTGGGCACAACCCACCTGGGCGCGCCTGGCAAGCCAGGCCCGCCTTGGTGTCTTGTGCCCACTAGGGTCACCTTCGTGGTAGTTTCTTATTTTCCTAATTTTTAAATATTCCAAATCCGACAAAAATATTTTTGCGGATTTTTTGGAGTCCATTTACTTACCATATCACATACCTCCTCTTTTTCACGATTCTGGAGTGTTCCGAAAGGTTTCTTTTATGTGCTTTTCCGGTGTCATAGTTTGGACAATATTGCTTTCAACATTAATGGGCATACCTAAGATATAATGTTTTATTGGTTGCCCATTAACAACCTTTGGATTAGTACCTTCCACATTATTTATTTTGATAGCTCCAGATCGATAAACCTCCTCGATAACATAGGATCCTTCCCATTTGGATAGGAGTTTTCCTGCAAAGAACCTGAAACGAGAGTTGTACAAAAGAACATATTCTCCAACTTTGAACTCACACTTTTCGATTCTTTTGTCATGCCATCTTTTAACCTTTTTCCCTAAATAATTTTGCATTTTCATAAGCTTGGGTTCTCCATTCATCTAATGAGCTAATATCAAACAACCTCTTTTCACCAGCAAGTTTGAAATCATAGTTGAGTTATTTAATTGTGCAATATGCTTTATGTTCTAACTCAAGAGGCAAATGACAAGCTTTTCCATAAACCGTTTTATAAGGAGACATACCCATAGAATTATTATATGATGTTCTATAAGCCCAAAGTGCATCATCTAGTTTCTTAGACCAATTCTTCCGGGACCTATGGACAGTCTTTTGTAGGATTAGTTTTATTTCTCTATTGCTAAGTTCAGCTTGACCACTAGACTGGGGATGATAGGGTGATGCAATTATATGGTTAATGTCATACTTAGCAAGCATTTTATGGAAAGCACCATGAATAAAGTGTGAACCACCATCAGTCATTAAATATCTAGGGACTCCAATCCTTGGGAAAATAACTTCCTTAAGCATTTTAATAGAGGTGTTCTGATAAGCACTACTAGTTGGAATAGCTTCGACCCACTTAGTAACATAATCAACAACAACCAATATACGAGTATACCCATTAGAGGAAGGAAAAGGTCCCATGAAATCAAATCCCCAATCATCAAATGGTTGAATAGCAAGTGAATAATTCATAGGCATTTCTTGATGCTTACCGATATTACCTATTCTTTGACATTCATCACAAGATAAGACAAACTTACGGGCATCCTTGAAGAGAGTAGGCCAATAAAAACCAGATTGAAATACCTTATGAGTAGTTCTGTCTCCCGCATGATGTCCTCCATAAGCTTCAGAGTGACATTTCCTTAGGATTTGTTCCTGTTCATGCTCAGGTACACAATGTATAATAATAGCACCTACTCCTTCTTTATAAAGATGTGGGTCATCCCAAAAGTAATGTCTTAAATCATAGAAGAATTTTTTCTTTGGTTGGTATGTGAAGTTAGGTGGTATGTATTTTACAACAATATGATTAGCATAATCAGCATACCAAGGTGTGCTACTGGAAACATTTATTGCAGCTAACTATTCACCAGGAAAGCTATCATTGATAGGTTGTGGTTCATCAAGAATATTTTCAAGCCTAGAGAAGTTGTTAGCTATGGGGTTCTCTGCTCCTTTTCTATCAGTGATATGCAAATCAAATTCTTGTAGCAAAAGAACCCACCTAATGAGTCTAGGTTTCACATCTTTCTTTTCCATAAGATATTTTATAGCAGCATGATCAGTGTGAACGGTCACTTTGGATTCAACAATGTAGTATCTAAATTTATCACAAGCAAACACCACTACTAAGAATTCTTTTTCAGTAGTAGCATAATTTCGTTGAGCACTGTCTAGAGTTTTACTAACATAATGGATAACATTTAATTTTTAATCGACTCTCTGTCCTAGAACAGCACCAACAACATAATCACTAGCGTCACACATAATTTCAAAAGGAAAATTCCAATCAGGTGATTGAACAACATGTGCAGAAATTAAGGCTTTCTTGAGTGTTTCGAAGGCTTCCAAGCAATCATCATCAAAAACAAAAGGGATATCCTTTTGCAAAAGATTCGTAAGAGGCCTAGAAATTTTAGAGAAGTCTTTGATAAATCTCCTATAGAAACCAGCATGGCCAAGGAAACTACGAATACCTTTGGTGTCTTTAGGACATGGCATTTTCTCAATTGCATCAACCTTGGATTTGTCCACTTCAATACCTTTTTCGGCAATTTTATGGCCTAAAATGATACCTTCGTTAACAATGAAGTGTCACTTCTCCCAATTCAAGACAAGATTTGTTTGCTCACATCTCTGCAAAATTCGATCAAGATTGCTTAAACAATCATCAAAAGACTTCCCATAAACAGAAAAGTCATCCATGAAAACCCTATAAATCTTTTCACAAAAACCCTACAATATAGCAGTCATACATCTTTGAAAGGTAGGAATGTACAACCCCAGAATCTATTTGTGGAAGCAGTGTGCCATCCATGTTACCAGATGGTAGCAGTTCAGAGGCAACACCGCCGGAGAGCAGTCTAAGCACAGATATTATAGTTCTTGAGGCTCTACTAGAGGGAGAAAGAGATGGTGTGGATGCAATGAATGAGGTAATCTTGATCTTGAGGCTGGAAATTATGCAATTAGCGGCACACATTATGCAAGCAACCCAAGAATTGGAGGAAGTAAGAATGATGCATTTGAAGACGGAGGAGGTCTTGCTGTTTCTGCTATCTGAAGCCCAGGGTAATCCTGGTTCTTCTTTAGTACCAGTTGAAACTGTCATTAGATTATTGTACTTGCAAGTTGTGTCATGTCTCTGAATGGATTATGTTGTAAGACCCCCTATGTTGTCCATGTGTTGTAATGATCCAAATTTTTTAGGCAAGGTAATCCTCAGTACTTGTATGATTGACATAGGGTGAAGTGTTTTTCATGTGAGCATATTGTATTGGATGAAATAATTGTTTGACTCAAAGTGTATCCAACCTACTAAATTTGAAGATCACAACATTTCTAAATCATAATCATATATAAAGGTGGAATAAATCTTTGTTGTGGTTTTGCAGAAATAAATAACAAAACATAGAATTATCTATGGATATTCATAATCGAATACAAATTGGATTTGAATTTAGTTGCCAGGGCCTAGGGCAAACGTGAATGCTAATTCTCCCAAGTTTTGAACGAAGCGGCTAAACACCCACTATAATTTCTGGGCTGGCCGAAGCAAGTGTTTGCGAGATGGAAATTACTATCTACCCCTGACACTTGACATCCTTATCGACCGGATTTACACTGCTATCGATAGGGGTAGACTAGTAACTTCAATCAGACGTGACACGACGGCCTCTGAGCCCATTCAGACATGGTGGGCGCCAAACGTGGGCGGCAAAACACATTTGATTCAAGCTCGTCTGAAATACATGTGTCTCTCCCTCCATTTCCCCATTCATACACTGTGGGCAGCAAAACAAACTCTCCTCGTTCAAAATAGATGTAGGCTAATATTTTAAATAGTGGCAGATGTGTAACATCCCTCATACCTGACACAACCACCCTACCTGTCAGCCCCATTCATACACCATGGGCGCCAACCGTGGGCGGCAAAACACCCTCTCCTCGCCCGAAATTGTTACCCGCAAATATTTGGGAGATGTGAGATTACCGTCCTATCCCCAACCGACATGATGTCCGAAATTTTAAACGGGGGATAAGTTCATAACATTCCCACATTTCAGACAAGCGTGTCCCAAAGTTTGAGATCCCCCCTCCCCCTCCATTTCCCCATTCATACACCATCGGCGCCATGACAACCTCCCCACTACGGCCAGCCTCCTCCGTCCACCACCCCATCCTCCACCTTGCCGGAGCCGCTACCCCTACCCCGTCGTCCACTGCAAGAGATGGATGTCTCTCATCCACGGCGTCGGACTAGGATCCTTTCATCGTGTCCTCTCGCTTCATCGGCGCCATCGCCCACCTTGCCGTTGCTGCTCCTACGACTGCCTCGTCCACAGCAACAGGATTTATCCCCCGACCCGGCCATTTGCCGTCTAAAGTCTTCTTCCCCGCCGCTGACAGCCATCGCACCCGCAGCACCGTCAACGTATTAGCAGAGGCCTACACGGTGTCGCAAGAGAGGTGGTACTCTACCATATGTGCTTAAGTTATTGATCTCACCCGGAAAATAGATCGTAAATTGTTTACTGTACTTTTCTTGTCCATACCAAATCGTAGTGGCTAGTTGAAAGCAAACATTGGTTGCGAAGTAGCTTTGTCCAGTTTGCACCTTCAGATCCGCCATGGCACGGTCACTATACTCGTAAAGCTTATGGTTTCCTACCTTTAAATTCACTACCATCATCGTAGGTGCTTCGTGTCATGCTATCACTGCTCCTCAAGACCTCAACCCAGAGCTTACATGTTGAGATACGAATCTGATATGATGTTCATATCACTAAAACAGAAAATGTTTAATTGATCACCTAATGTTCATATGTTCGTTTCAAAAAGCATGTGCGCCACCCACTGGTCCAACTAGTTCCACTTTCCTGATTTTACTCTTGATGCTTAGGGTTTTCCCCTTTTATCTACTCTACTATGATCTGCATAGGTGCTTTCTAGCATTACTCCACCCTTCAATCTAAACAACACAACACTCAAAATTCCAAAGCTTAATTGTTAAAATATGGTTGCGATATGATACTGATATTAGTCAACAGACACATTTAATTGGTTAGCTAAAGGTCCCACTTGAGCTTCCAAATGCATGTCGCGACATATAGAGAGACAACAGAATTGCATTTCTTTGTCACTTGTTGATTGTACTTTCTTGTCCATACCAAATCTCAGTTGTTATTTCAAAGCAAACATCGGTTGCTAACTACCCTTTGCACGGTTTGCAGCTTCAGAACTGCCATCCCACTGCCACGGTCAACACTATACTCATCATGCTTACGGTTTCCCCATTTTATGATGACCACGATCAGCCTACGTGGTCCATGTCGTAATAGCACTGCTCCACCCATCGAGCTAAACAAGCTTAGTTGTACAAATTCATATCTGATATTATGCTAGTATTAGTAAAACTGAGAGATGTTTAATTGGTCAGCTAAATGTTCCTACTTTAGTTTTAAAATGCATGTGAGCCACATATGGAGAGACCGGAAGGAATAGTATTTCTCTGTGCGCTCAGGTTCATCATGGGTGGCCAACCGACATTGTATAGAAAGACTTGTAATATCTTCAATATGCTTGCTCTTCTGCTCTTCTTTAATATGATCCTCTTCTCTTGTCATCGATTGGTCAGGTCGAGTTGTTCTCCCTTAGTATATTTTGAATCTGTCAGGTCAGGTCGACTTGTTCTTGTTCACTATATGTTGAAACTGTCATCTACAAAGTGTCATCACTTCTGGAGCTCTCATATTTTGAGTAGTAGGCCACATTATATTAATGCACACACCAAATTACAGCATGCATGGCATCTCTTAGAAGAATTGCAGAGATAGCACAAAGGGGTTTACAGGGAGGCAGTGTTGGATTAGGATCACTTCTGCATTACAAAGATAGTCTCACTTGTTTTTATGTTTTCATGCATGTCAGGTATTGAACATTATCAAAATGAATATAAGAATGGGCGCATGAGAGGAATATTGCGGAACAATCCGCTGGCTAATAAACTTGGCATGGTGGAGGATGGCCAATCTTATTCACCCATCAAGGTGCTTGCTCTAACATGGCAAAGTTGTATTGGTCGCACATATTTTGCATCTGACCTCTTGCATTACTTCTACTTTGTTACACCATCTGCTTAATTTAAGCATCATATATGAATATATGCCATATCTATCCATTTCTGTACCTATTCCATGTGTCGTCATACTATGATTTTCCAGTCAAATGTTGTTCTTTCGTAATAGATGTCCAAAAGGAAGAGGGCGAGTGCAGATCCTCAAGGAGTACAAACTAGGTAGTTGGAAAAGGTAGTGATACCTATTAAATCAGATAGACCAGCAGCCACAGAAAACACAGGCCCAACTGTACCACACTTTACCCCTACTCCAGTGGCCCAACCCCTATTAGAACTGCAGAGAGCCTAGTGTCAGGTACTATCTATGATATCAATTAAAAATTTGACTCCTAATTTTTTGCGTGTGCCTTACCTTCTCTCTTGTATGAAAACTAATTTTAGATGAATCTCCTTGCTCAAAGTATCATAAGATCTCACAACAATACTGGGCTCTGCATTGCTCTTGTCAGTACCTCTTGCCCTTTTACCTTGTAATGATGTACTTAATCAATTGCTATTTGATTATGTATCATCATTCTGCACCTGAGCTTCATTATCCTCTATTTCTTCCAATATTATTTGATCTATATTTACTCTTTGTAAAATGTAGAATAATGACAACGCTTATAAAGAATTTTCTTTGGGGAATTTATTAAATTATCATTCCATCAACATGGAGAAGGGCTTTGTCCAGCCCGTGTTAACATGTAATCTAAGTTCATCCTTCTCAAGCCTTCAAACTTTGTTCTAGTATAGATTTGGATAGGCATCATTTCCTCCACTCTTGTTTACTTTGCTGTTTACATCTGATTGGATGTTTGCAGCAACTACTAGTTTTAAATTGTAGTTGTAAAAACATGTTACTTATGCAGAATGGATTCATTTATTTGCTTATATAATTGTCAAACATGGTACATGTATCCTCGTCACTGATCAAGAATTCACCTGATTAATCAGTTTACGGGCCAGTTAATTGCTACTCACAGCATGGCCGAATCGAATAACACCTATTTGTCGTGCTAACTTGTCTGACCGATTAATTGGCCAGTTAGACCGGTTAATCTGTTGTTTAGGTTGATTAATCCCTGGTGTCCCATTAATAGGTGGGTAAACAAAGCCCAAACTTTTGGCCCGTAACCTCTTCCAGCCCGACATCGCTCCTTAATAGCCAGGATTAATAATTTTACCTCCTCTTTGTGCTTTTTCTATGCGTACGACAATGTTTTGGTGTATTATATAGCTGGGAGCATGAGAGTATGGTATAATATATAAAAAATTTAGATATATATTGGCAGGTTCCTATTAATCTACCGATTAATAGTCAGCTGATTAATCTAGTTAATAGGCTGATTCACCGATTAATCGCTACTCTTAAACCGACTGAGCAGCTGCCAGTTAACGATTTCTTGAACATTGATCCTTGTTGATCTTTCAGAGTCGTATCTCTTATGTCAGGCAGAACTTTAGGGAAGATAGTGAGCCAAACCATCTTGAGGACACCAAGATGACCCCAAGGTCCTATCTTGATGAAGACAACAGTTGAAGCTACTCACCAGCAGGTGTGAGACAACCTATGTGCCGTCGCTGCCTCAATCAATTCGACTTCTTTAGTCTCAACTTAAAGCGGAAAGGCTTGATTCAGCTCAGCTCCAACTTGAAGTCAAAGATGTAATGAAGATGCCAGAGGACTGCCTTGCGCACTATGGTTCCATACAGCTAGGGATGCAGAATCTATCATTGACACAACTGAGGTCTCATCAGCTTGTTCGGCTGCTTGCAGGGCCCATCCTGGCCAGGCCTAGTTCCTTCTGAAGTGCTCTCAGTTTCTGCGGTTTGCTAGTGGCCGCAATAACCTATTTTTTAAAACTAGGCCACAATAACCATGGGCTACATATTTACTATAGTGACACCGGGCCTCCTATGGGCCGTAGAAACAATGGGCCTTCTACGGGCCATAGAAATAATGGGCCTTCTACGGGCCGTAGACACAATGGGCCTTCTATGGGTCGTATCATCAATGGGCCTTATACACGCTATATGATCGATTAGCAAAACATGGGCCAATAACAGACCACATTATGGCCGTAGACGGGCTCGGGTTGGAATCGTCCGTTCATGGCCCGACTATAATGGGCCGTCGTTAATCGGCCGTATTTGATGACACTATGAAAATGGCCCAACGTATTAACGAACCACTAGCGGGCCGACTGTAACCACGGGCTGAATTTGTCCCACAAGCAGAAAATGATAGTAACAGGTCGTAAGTAACCGAATGCTGGAAATGAGCCCAAGAATAAATGGCCCTTGAGAAGGCCAAAAGATAACATGGGCTCGAAACGGCTCAAAGGAATAATGGGTATAGAGTGATACACTGTTCATTACGGCCCAGTTTCACCACGGGCCGTTAATGGGCCAAGAGTTACAAAGGGCCTCATATGGGCCGAAAGACGTCATGGGCCATACATGGGCCGAAAGTTAAAATGGGCTGGAATGATATTGTGTTTGGATCCACAGTAGGGTGCGTCGACTGCAAATTAAAATTTCCTACGTGTAGAACAGCCAAGAACATGCTACGGGAGATGGATCGCAGTTTGTTACTACAAGACGCGCAGTGCCGTGCAGCGGAAGAAGAGTTGGGCCAGCACATCCGCGTGGATCGTCTCCTCCTCGTCCGATCTCCATCGAACAGCCGGCCGTCCAATCCCATGTACAAGTTCGCCAGAGCGGCGCAAGTGCACCGCCTCTAACGATATCCGCGCGTGCAGGAGGAACACTGTGTGGCGGACTGCTAGGTCCGATCACACAGTCGGCGGCGAGTGGAGGTGTCTAGTCGCAACACATGCAAACACTAGTCGCAGCGCCGAAGCAATCAACCACATAAGTGCGCCGCACCTCCACCTTATATAGGCGTCCATCGTGGGCTCAACACTTGGGCCTCGCACGGACCCTAAAGCCCACAAGTCTACTCGGCCACAATCCGAATACAGCTCGGATCACATCCGACCAGTATCTTCGGATCCGACCTCGTAGGTTCCTTCCCTTAAGCGTGCGACCCCTTAGGTTCAAGTCAGCTTGGTCGCAGTTCGGATCGCCTCCGACCTACACGGTTGGTAGCGGCCTCTAGCAAGGCGGGCCGACCACTAAGCAGACTATGAAGCTGGTTAGGCGAACCTGTACAACGTGTCACACTTCTGTTCCCTTTGCCTCACGATATATGTTGTCTGGCTCAAGGCGAGACTGTCATCCTTGTGCTAGCCCGACCTCTTTCTCGTTCCAGTGATCCCGACCACTACCCGGATTATCTCATAATCCTTGTCGCATGGCCATGCTTATCCTGGTCGGATCACACGAGGGGCCCAGAGTATATCTCTCCTGATTGGAGGGGAAAATCCCATCTTGCTCGACCATGTCTCACAGCATGGGACTGGACATACCCGAAACCTACCTTTGTAACTACCCAGTCACGGAGTAGCGTTTGGTCGGCCCAAAGCAAGTCTGTCACCATCCCGAGTACATGCGCCAGCTCAGGTCTTAGGACATAGAACGTATGTTGTACTAGAGACTCACAGATGACATACCGCCGCGTCTCATAGTTGGGTCTGTCCGACTCGGACCTTATCTCGACTCGGATCCGACTATGTCGAATCTGACCTGACCTTTCCAAGTCCATATTATCCGGTTAGCATCCAATGCTCCATGGCTAGTGAGACCAAGCTATCGACCGTGTCATATGCTAGTCTAATCGGCCGCACGTCCACATAGCCGTTTCGACTAGGGACCTTTTAGGACAGTCATCATACAATGCATAGTCCCACAAAAAAGTCGCGTACTTGCTTTTACACATCATTGATAATGTCCAACGACTATCTTTATTCATGAACACATAGGAAATATCATCATACATGATTGCCTCTAGGGCATATCTCCAACAGTCTCCCACTTGCACTAGAGTCAATCAAATAGACATCAAATGCCTATAGCTCTAACGTGCCCCTCATGCTTGGGTTGTGGAAGCGGCTTAGTCAACGGATCTGCAACATTTTGCATCCGTGTGAATCTTGCATAACTCTACATCACCATTCTTTATGATCTTTCGTATCAAGTGATATTTCCGATCTATATTTCTGACCTTGTGGTGATTCCTCGGCTCCTTGGCTTGTGCGATGGCACCAAAATCATCACAATAAAGGTCCAACGGTTTCACCGAGACTGGGAAAATACCAAGATCAACCAGAAAATGCCGGATCCAAACACCTTCCTTTGCAGCTTCACAAGCCGCAATGTATTCAGCTTCTGTGGTAGAATCGGCCACCGTATCCTGCTTGGAACTCATCCAGTGCACTGCTCCTCCGTTCAGGACGTACACAAATCCGGACTGTGATCGACACTCATCTCTGTTGGTTTGGAAACTAGCATCGACGTAACCCCTTACGACAAGCTCTTCCTCACCTCCATAAACTAGGAACATCTCTTTAGTCCTTTTCAGGTACTTCCAAATAGTCTTCACCGCTGCCCAGTGACTCTCAACGGGGTTGGCCTGGTATCTACTTGTTAGGATTATTGCAAAAGCAACATCAGGCCTTGTACATATCATGGCATACATGATGGATCCGATTGTCGAGGCATACATAATCCTACTCATCCTGCTTCGCTCATTTGATGTCGACGGACTCTGAGTCTCGCTTAGCCTTATACCATGTGAGAGTGGCAAGAACCCTTTCTTCGCCTCACTCATGTTGAACCGCTTCAACACTTTATCTATGTACGTGCTCTGGCTTAAGCTGAGCAGCCTCCTCGATCTATCTCTATAGATCTTAATGCCTAAAATATAGACTGCCTCACCAAGGCCCTTCATCGAAAACTTGCCATTCAATGATTCCTTGACCAAGTTTAGCATCGAAACATTGTCCCTGATCAACAATATGTCATCCACATACAAGATCAAAAACACTATCGAGCTCCCACTTAACTTCTTGTATAAACAAGAGTCCTCTTTGCTTTTGATGATACCGAGACCAGTGACGACCTCATCAAAACGAATGTTCCAACTCCGAGATGCTTGCTTCAACCCATAAATGGATCTCTTGAGCTTGCATACCTTACTAGTGCTAGTCGGATCAACAAAACCCTCGGGTTGTATCATATACATGTCCTCGGTTAAATTTCCATGAAGGAAAGCCGTTTTGACATCCATCTGCCATATCTCGTAATCGAAATATGCAGCTATAGCTAGTATGATCCTCACCGATTTCAGCATTGCTACCAGCGAGTAAGTCTCGTCGTAGTCAATTCCTTGAACTTCTCCATAACCTTTAGCGACAAGCCAAGCTTTGTGGATCTGAACATTTCCATCCACATCTAGTTTCTTCTTAAAGACCCATTTGCAACCAATGGCTGTTATGTCAGGCAGCGGATCACCCAATCCCAGACTTGATTCTCATCCATGGACTTTAACTCGGATCTCATGGCCTCCAGCCATGCCTCAGAATCTGGGCTCACCATCGCTTCCGCATATGTGGCCGGCTCATCGCTTTCTAGCAACAATACATCATGCACTCTGCGCAATCTTTCCGACCTCCGTGGTTCCGGTGCCGCTTCCACTACGGGTTCCCTGACTGACTCCGGTATGATCTCGTCACCAGCCGAGCCATCCCCGAGTGGTCCTCGAATTTCTTCGAGTCAGACCGTCCTCCCACTGGCCTCCCGACTGAGAAACTCTTTCTCAAGGAAAACCCCGTTCCAAGCAACAAACACTTTGTCCTCTTCCTGGTTGTAGAATCTATATTCCAAGGTTTCCCTCGGATATCCCACGAATATGCATTTATCCGATTTAGATGTAAGCTTGCCTGACATAAGTCGCTTGACAAATGCTTCACAACCCCAAATCTTTAGAAAAGACAAACTGGGAATCTTCCCGGTCCACATCTCATGTGGTGTCTTGTCTATTGATTTTGATGGTACCCTATTAAGTGTGAAAGCTGCAGTTTCTAGAGCGTATCCCCAAAATGAAAAGTGTAAATCCAATTTGCTCATCATAGACCGGACCATGTCCAACAAGGTCCTATTCCTCTGTTCTGACACACCGTTTCTCTGTGGCGTACCCGGAGGTGTGAGCTGAGGTACTATACCTCGACTTTTCAGATGATCATCAAACTTCTGGCTCATGTACTCACCTCCACGATCAGATCGCAGAAGCTTTATAGTCTTGCCGAGCTGATTCTCAACCTCGTTCTGAAACTCTTTGAACTTTTCAAAAGTTTTCGACTTGTGCCTCATCAAATAGATATATCCATATCTACTCAAGTCGTCGGTAAAAGTCACGAAGTACTGATAGCCACCTCTGGCAGTTGTGCTCATTGGACCACACACATCACTGTGTATAAGCTCCAACAGCTCGGATGCCCTTTCGCAACTCTTTGCAAAAGGAGACTTAGTCATCTTGCCGAGCAAGCATGATTCACATGTCTCAACCGACCCAAAGTCGGACGAATTTAGGAGCCCATCATCATGGAGCTTCTTCATGCGTTTCAGACTAATGTGTCCAAGCCGGAAATGCCAAAAGTATGTTGGATTTATCTCATTAGGCTTATGCCTCTTGACATTCACATTATTGACCGGTTCCTGTTCTAGATTCAATATAAATAGCCCATCAACAATGGGTGCATAGCTGTGGATCATACCATTCAAAAATATCAAACAACCATTGTCCTTTAAATTGAATTCATAACCTTGACTCATCAAACATGAGGTAGAAATAATGTTCCGACTAAGTGCAGGAATGTAATAACAATTATTCAATTCCATAATGAATCCGAAAGGAAGCTGGAGCTGCATCATGCCGACCTCCAACGCAGCAACTCTTGCTTTGTTGCCGGCCCTGATGTCAATCTCCCATTGTGCCACACACCTAGTTCTTACCAGCCCCTGCATCGAGTTGCAAATATGAACAACCGATCCGGTATCAAATACCTAAGAGCTACTAGGTATGTCAGCAAGGTAAATGTCTATAACATATGCAACCAAGTGTACATTTGCCTAAAGCAGCATTCCCGGCCTTCTTGTCATGCTCTGCAAGCCACTTGCTATAGTTCCTCTTCCAGTGACCGGTCTCCTTGCAGTGAATACTTTGGCGCAGCGGCGGAGGTTACCGTCTCCGTGCCCTTTGCCTTAGCCTTTTTCTTGGACCAATTCTTCTTGAACTTAGCCGATTTCTGCACCATCAACACTTGATGTGTGCCTTTCTTAATATCCTTCTCTGCCACTTTGAGCATCCCATGCAATTCAGTGAGCTTCTTATCCATGCCATGCATATGATAGTTCGAGATGAACGTCCCATAGCTGGGCGGAAGAGAACCCAGAACAGCATCAGTAGCCAGCTGATCCAAGATCGGGAAACCCAAACGATCCAAAGCTTGCAGATATTCGATCATCTTGATCACATGTGGGCTCAGTGGATCACCTTCCTTCAGCTTGTAATCCATCAAGGATTGCCAGCCGTTGAAGCTTTCGGTCCTAGCCTGTGTCTGATACATGCTCTTGAGACTGTCCATCATATCGTAAGCCTCAACATTTTTGAAATGTTGTTGCAAATCGGGCTCCATACAAGCCAGCATCAGACAACTGATCTCCGTTGATTCATCAACGAGTTTCTGGTAGGTATTCCTAGTTGTGGCATTAGCATTATCGGCAGGTTCCTCTGGAAGTGGATCCACTAGAACATGTTCCTTTTTATCATGCTTGAGAACAATTCTCAGATTTCTATACCAGGTGGTAAAGTTTGTTCCATTCAGTTTATCCTTTTCCAGAATTGATTTTAATGCAAAGTTGGGTTGAGAAGGTGGTGCCATTGATCTACAACAGAAAATATGTAATCACTCAGCAATGTGTTTATGTAGAGTAATTTGCCTAAACAGAAATTATCCCACTGAAGTCAGCATCCCTCCGCAAACTCTTAGTGATTCAGGATCCGACTAGCGCATGCGACTAGTGAGCTTTAGCATCACTGCTAGCCAACATACCTATCCAGTAAGCAGCTCTTTGCTAATCGTATCTCTATACGACTCCTGTCGGTCGGGATGGTATCTCATACCCCGGCTCCCAACCTTCTTTGCCACAAGGCCCAACACCATTTTGATGGCCTTGTCAAGTTAACCTGATGTAGTGCATGTCTGTGTCCGACACGAACCCGTCAGTTCAAGGACACCCAGCAGCACCCCAATTTTATGAGCCCACTACTAGACGTACTTGATGTGCGAAGGTGCAACATCGGGAATGACAATATACTTGATATTCATGAGGGATCTTTCTACCATTTTAACATGCATACAAACAAAGAAGCATAACAATCACAAATAAACACATATTGTGAAATAGTATGGCTCCTTCATGGACGTTCTTCTAGGTCGGCTCTGACTCCGATGACCATCTAGGAACTCCATCTTGTTTGTCACGCCGGGACACCAAGCCACCAACCTGATCTCTATTATCCAACTACTACAACTAGTAATGAATTTACATATAGTCACAAGTCGACACGCAGGTCGTTATACAATATAATGACAGCACTTTGGCTCCTGCCGGCTGACAAACATGACATGCAGGCCATGTATAAATTACACACATGCATCACATACACATGAGCCATACTATTCACATCAAACCTGCAAAACAAAGTTATGCATAGAATCACATTCTACCGGTTTGTGTGTCGGGTATGAAATACACGGCGCTACACACACGGTGGTGGTTAGCGGGCGCCCGACATTTTCGGAAATCATAGATCGCATCTGAACTTTGTTCACGCAGAATTTTCTGATCTGACCGATCATATTGATCATCACGAATCCGATTCGGACTTACGTTTCACTGTTAACCCCGATGGCGGATGACCGACCGGTAGGGGTAGATCGTGTCACGACCTCATCGATATCGATTGATAGAAAACATAGCCTCGATGATCCCCATGTGCAGTTGATCACATCACCCGTGCACATAGCCGATCTTATCAACGACAACAGATCTCATCTGCCACCTCCACATATCTAATGTGCATATGATCTGAATCCAAATCCTATAGCAGAGGTTCTGATACCACTGTTGGGATCTACGGTAGGGTGCATCGACTGTAAATTAAAACTTCCTACGCGTAGAACAACCAAGAACATGCTACGGGAGATGGATCATAGTTCGTTACCACTAGACGCGCAGTGCCGTGCAGCGGAAGAAGAGTTGGGGCAGCGTGTCCGCGTGGATCGTCTCCTCCTCGTCCGATCTCCCGCGAACAGTCGGTCGTCCGATCCCACGTACAAGTTCGCCGGAGCGGCGCAAGTGCACCGCCTCTAATGGTATCCGCGTGGGCAGGAGGAACATCGTGTGGCGGACTGCTAGGTCCGATCACACAGTCGGCAGCGAGTGGAGGTGTCTATTCGCAACACATGCAAACCCTAGTCGCAGCGCCGAAGCGATCAACCACATAAGTGCGCCGCACCTCCACCATATATAGGCGTTCGTCGCGGGCTCAACACTTGGGCCTCGCACGGACCCTAAAGCCCACAAGTCTACTCGGCCACAATCCGAATACAGCTCGGATCACATCCGACCAGTGTCTTCGGATCCGACCTCGTAGGTTCCTTCCCTTAAGCACGCGACCCATGTGGTTCGAGTCAGCTTGGTCGCAGTTCGGATCACCTCCGACCTGCACGGTTGGTAGCGGCCTCTAGCAAGGTGTGCCGACCACTAAGCAGACTATGAAGCTGGTTAGGCGAACCTGTACAACGTGTCACACTTCTGTTCCCTTTGCCTCATGATATATGTTGTCGGGCTCAAGGCGAGACTGCCATCCTTGTGCTAGCCCGACCTCTTTCTCGTTCCAGTGATCCCGACCACTACCGGGATTATCTCATAATCCTTGTCGCATGGCCATGCTTATCCTGGTCGGATCACACAAGGGGCCCAGAGTATATCTCTCCTGATCGGAGGGCAAATCCCATCTTGCTCGACCATGTCTCACAGCACGGGACTGGTGTAGGACATTGAGAAGAGGTGTCTAGAGGGGGGGGGTGATTAGACACTAAGTACCAAAGTTGCAGTTTTTAAGTTTCTTTAAAGTTTAAGTGGAGTTTAGGCACAAGTTTAACATTCACAACACATATCAAGCAAGCATGCAAAGAGTATATGAGTAGCGGAAAGTAAAGCATGCAACTTGCAAGAATGTAAAGGGAAGGGGTTGGAGGATTCAAACACAATTGGAGACACGGATGTTTTTGGCGTGGTTCCGATAGGTGGTGCTATCGTACATCCACGTTGATGGAGACTTCAACCCACGAAGGGTAACGGTTGCGCGAGTCCATGGAGGGCTCCACGCACGAAGGGTCCACGAAGAAGCAACCTTGTCTATCCCACCATGGCCGTCGCCCACGAAGGACTTGCCTCACTAGCGGTAGATCTTCACGAAGTAGGCGATCTCCTTGCCCTTACAAACTCCTTGGTTCAACTCCACAATCTTTGTCGGAGGCTCCCAAGTGACACCTAGTCAATCTAGGAGACACCACTCACCAAGAAGTAACAAATGGTGCGTTGATGATGAACTCCTTGCTCCTGTGCTTCAAATGATAGTCTCCCCAACACTCAACTCTCTCTCATGGGATTTGGATCTGGTGGAAAGAGGGTTTGAGTGGAAAGCAACTTGGGGAAGGCTAGAGATCAAGATTCATATGGTAGGAATGGAATATCTTGGCCTCAACACATGAGTAGGTAGTTCTCTCTCAGATATAGGATGCTGGAAGTGTAGGTTCAGTCTGATGGCTCTCTCCACGAATGAAGAGGAGGTGGAGGGGTATATATAGCCTCCACACAAAATCTAACCGTTACACACAATCTACCAAACTCGATGGGACCGAATTGTTAAACTCGGTCAGACCGATTTAGCAAATAATGTGACTGTTAGGGTTTTCGGTGGGACCGGAATGCAACTCGGTGGGACCGATTCGGTTAGTGTTAGGGCATAATGTAATCTCGGTAAGACCGATTACACGAACTCGGTGGGACCGATTTTGGTAATAAGCTTTCCAGAGAGTTGGTCAGGCAAACTCGGTTTGACCGATTATCAAACTCAGTGGGACCGATTTTGATAATAAGTTAACCAGAGAGTTTGCATTGTAATCTCAGTAGTACCGATTGCTCAAACTCGATGAGACGGATTTTGATAATGGACATACACAGAGAGATTACAATCCCATCTCGGTGAGACCGAGATCCCTATCGGTGAGACCGATTTGCCTAGGGTTTGTGGCAGTGGCTAATACATCCAAACTCGGTGGCGCCGGATAGAAAGAATCAACGGGCCGAGTTTGACTTTAGGTTTAGGACATATGTGTGGAAGTGGGATAGTAGTTGAGGGTATTTGGAGCATATCACGAAGCACTTTGAAGCAAGAGGCTCATTAAGCAACACCTCATTCCTTGTTGATAGTATTGGCTTTTCCTATAGACTCAATGTGATCTTGGATCACTAAAATGTAAAATGAAGAGTCTTGATCTTGAAGCTTGAGCCAATCCTTTGTCCTTAGCATCTTGAAGGAGTTCCCACATCATTTAGTCCATGGCACTCCATTGTTGAACTTATCTAAAACATACTAGATAAAAGTGTTAGTCCAACAAGAGATATGTTGTCATTAATTACCAAAACCACCTAGGGAGCACTTGTGCTTTCAATCTCCCCCTTTTTGGTAATTGATGGCAACATACATCAAAGCTTTAGATAAAGATATAAATAATAGCAAGTAAAGCTTTGGAAAGACATGTAAGAAGCATAGGCTCCCCCTACATGTATGCAGTCATGTGAATATGAAATATAGAAGCATGTGATAGCATAACCATGATTGAGCAGGCAATGTGTTACATGTATCTTGGCTATATGCATCAGAGCAAAAAGTATTAAAGAGAATACCTTCATGCCCATGAGCCCTTCTTGCAAACAGTATGTACATCAGCAAGAATTCCTCATACACATGATTGTGATGCATATACTTACCTTGTGGTCTTGAGTTGGCTTAGGATGGAATGAACCTGTGAAAACAAGGTTACATAACATAGATGCATCTACTAGCCAGAGCAAACAAAAGAAACCAAAAGAATACCAAGACTGGGATGACATGTAGAGAGTGAGTACTGAGTACCACATTGGATTAGACATGTCCCCAAGAGTAAAGATATGCAATGAATTTAAATGATCTCTTTCCCTTAGATGTCTTGCTCCCCCTGAATCTAACATGGGATATTGGGAGAAGATAGGGAACAGAAAATCAGAGCTGAAGGAAAACAGAGCTGAAAGATATGAATGATGATCAGAGCTAAAGTTCAGAGCTAATGTATGCTAATGCAAAATGAGCACAACAGATCATATGAACATGTCTCTCACCTCAAGAAGACATGTGGACATCTCTCTTCTTGAACACCAAGCATCTGGGATCCTTGAGAAATACTTTCTACTTAAGTATCCTATCCCCCTGGAGATCCCTCTCGTCTTTTGAGGGTCTCTCCCCCTAGAAGGTCTCTCTCTCCCTTCAGAAGAAAGGTGATAAGTTTTGATGCTCTCTCTCTATCTCCAAATGATAAGCTTTGATGTTCTATCTCTCCCCCTTTGACATCAATTTCCAAAAAGGGTCTTCTGGAGTCTGTCGAATGGGTTTGGTCCTTGAGACACAAAACAAAGCAATGATGAAAATGTGATGCTTGTAGAGGACAAGATTCATTGAGTGGAGCTGGATCAGAAGAAACACAGAATATGTGGCAAAGAGTTTTTCCTGTTATGAAATCGGTGGCACCGAGTGGTATGCTTCGGTCGTACCGAAAAGATTCGGTTGGACCGAAAATAACAAATCGGTGTAACCGAGTTCATCACAGAGAAAACACTTATCACCTCAGCTCACTCGACTAGTAAGATCTCACAAAGATTTGCAAGGAATTAACTAAAAGATATGCAAGGAATTAGGTGCAGAAAATGCAGAGAAAACAGAAAGAAATCTAGATGAGGTTTTTTTGAAAGGGGAAACGAATATGCATGAGACAAATGCAAAAACTCAGAAAAGAACATAGGAGAACTTCATCTAGAGATGGTCGGCGACAAAGTCACCTATTTTAGAGTATATTGACTTAGGAGTCAAGTGAGATCACTTGATCATAGGGCATACTCATCGTTTAAGCTCAAAATGGGGTTGCCATTTTTCGTTTAAGCATCTTGATGTATTCACATCTTGTCGAGTTGCTTTAACTCATGACTCGGAGTAAAGCTTCTCTAAGATGGAATAACATACCTTGGTTGGTGGTGTTGTCCATGTAGTTGAACTTCCGTGGGTTGCTCAAGGTTGATGTAGCTCATCAAGAATTTGGAGCACCACTTGGAATTTGAGTCCATCTACCTACATGGGTTAGTTCTTGCAAGGAAGACCACTTGTATATCCAAAAATGACAATCATGATACTCAACATAGAATTTGTCAAAGGATATGTTTGAATGGTTTCGTGCTTCCTTGTCTTCAACCACCTTGTGTAGAGACTTGGTGATGTAGAGATTGCTCAAGATATGAGTAGGTTTCAACCTCATGGAATTTGATTCAACCAAGTACCTACATGGGTTAGATAACATGCAAGATACAAATATATCCAAGACATAAGTTTTTCATCATAAGAGAAATATCAAGGATTAGTCATAAGTTCATGTCTTGCATGTATCCAATGAAGTTTCTACTCCAAGTTTGAAGCATCAATGATGTTCAATTATCCTCTTAACCTGCAAAACACTTTCTCATCAAGAGGTTTAGTGAATATATCCTCTAATTGCTTTTTGGTGTGAACATGCTTAAGATCAATGTCACCCTTAGCAACATGATCTCGAATGAAATGATGACGAACTTCAATATGCTTACTTCGAGAATGTTGGGATTATGACCAATTTTGATAGCACTTTCATTATCACAAAGCAATGGAACATGTCTCACATATATCCCATAATATTAAGAGTTTGGGTCATCCAAAGTAATTGAGCACAACATGCACCAGTGGCAATATATTCAGCTTCGGCGGTGGATAAGGATACCGAGTTTTGTTTCTTGGAGGACCAAGACATAAGAGATCTACCAAGAAATTGACAAGTACCCGAAGTGGGCTTTCTATCAACCTTGTCTCTGGCATAGTCCGAGTCGGAATAGCCAACAAGATCGAAAGAGGCCCTCTTAGGATACCAAATGCCAAAATTTGGTGTATGGATTAAGTATCTCACTATCCTTTTCACGGCCTTAAGATGACATTCTTTAGGAGCAGCTTGATATCCTGCACACATGCACACACTTAGCATAATATCGGGACGTGAAGCACATAGATATAACAATGAACCAATCATAGAGCGATAAACCTTTTGATCAACCGGTTCACCATCTTTGGTTAAGTCAAAATGTCCACTACTAGGCATGGGTGTAGTCATACCTTTGCATTCTTGAATATTGAACTTCTTGAATAAGTCCTTGGTGTACTTTGTTTGCGAGACAAAAGTACCTTCCTTAGTTTGCTTTATTTGCAGACCAAGAAAGAATTTGAGTTCACTCATCATAGACATCTCAAACTTCTCCGACATTAGCTTCCCAAACTTTTCACTAAAATGAGGGTTAGTTGAACCAAATATAATATCTTCAACATAAATTTCGCACACAAAGAGTTCACCATTAACCCTTTTAGTAAAAAGAGTAGAAACAATTTTCCCAATTTCAAATCCTTTTTCAATAAGGAACTTGGTCAAGCATTTATACCATGCTCTAGGAGCTTGTTTAAGTCCATAAAGAGCTTTGTGAAGTTTGTAAACATGATTGGGTTTCTTAGGATTGACAAAGCCGGGAGGTTGTTTAACATAAACTTCCTCCTCTATTTCACCATTTAGAAAAGCACTTTTAATGTCCATTTGGTACAAGGTGATATCATGGTGATTAGCATAGGCAAGTAAGATGCGAATGGACTCAAGTCTAGCAACGGGGGCGTAAGTCTCACCATAGTCCATACCTTCGACTTGTGTGTAGCCTTGGGCGACGAGACATGCTTTGTTGCGAACTACTTGTCCATCTTCATCTTGCTTGTTGCAAAACACCCATTTGGTACCGATGATGTTGTGGTTGTTGTCGGGCTTCTCAACCAATGTCCAAACTTGGTTCCTCTCAAAGTTGTGTAGCTCTTCATGCATAGCATTTATCCAATCCAGATCTTCCAATGCTTCTTCGACCTTCATAGGTTCAATGCTAGAGATGAAAGAATAGTTTTCACAAAAGTTAGCTAAACGAGTTTTAGAGCGAGTGATTCTCCCGGTTTGAATATCATTGTAGATTTGCTCTACGGGATGGTCTTTAGCAATTCCTTCCCGAACTAGTGAAAGCTTTTGCTTGGGTCTTCGTTGAACATCTTCTTCATCATGTTCTTCTTCATGGCCTTCTTCATTGTTGGCGTTGTCGTTCTCTTGTCGTGGTGGAGAAGGAGGTTGTTGACATTCATCTTGATGCACTTCCTCGTTTTCTTCATCTTGGTGTGTTCCACTTGTGGATGTTTCTGTATCAACTCTTGGTTCACCTTGTCGTGAAGTAGAAGCTTCCACTTGGACGGACGAGGTACTCTCCTTCACCTCCGTTGGATGGACCATGCCAGTAGACAAGTCTTGGATTGCTTCCGAAGGATCTTTGTCTCCTACATCAATTGGCAGTTGATCTACTTGCGAGCCGTTAGATTCATCAAACTTTACATCTACCGTCTCTTCAACCTTTCGGGTGAAATTGTTGTAGACACGGTAAGTGTGAGAGTTTGAGCCATAACCTAGTAGGAAACCTTCATGAGACTTAGGAGCAAATTTAGAACGACGATGCTTATCAAGAATGTAGCACTTTGATACGAATACTCGAAAGTATCCAACTTGGGGTTTGTTACCGGTGAGTAGCTCGTATGCCGTCTTGCCGAGTAGCTTGTGAAGATACAAGCAATTTGTTGCATGACAAGCTGTCTCAACCGCTTCTGCCCAAAAGTGCTTCGGCGTCTTGTACTCATCAAGCATCGCTCTCGCCATTTCGATGAGCGTCCAGTTCTTCCTCTCAACAACTCCATTTTGTTGAGGTGTGTACGTAGCCGAGAACTCGTGTGAAATCCCTTCTTCGTCAAGAAAGGTGTCCACATTTGCGTTCTTGAACTCCGTTCTGTTGTCGCTGTGAACCTTCTTGATCTTCACTTCAAATTGGTTTTGGGCCTTCCTAGCAAAGTTTTTGAAGATCTTTTGGACCTTCGATTTGTCATCGAGAAAGAATACCCACGTAAATCTGGAAAAATCATCAACTATAACTAGACCAAAAGAATTTCCACCGAGACTCTTGTAAGAGTTGGGACCAAAGAGATCCATGTGAAGTAGCTCGAGTGGCCTCTTCATGGTCATGATGTTCTTCACGGGATGCCATCCTCCAACCTGTTTACCTGCTTGACAAGCACTGCAAAGTCTATCCTTATCAAATATGACATCATTAACTCCAAGGATATGATTCCCCTTAATAAGCTTGTCAAGGTTTCTCATACCAACATGACCTAATCGTCTATGCCATAACCAGCCTTTTGAGGATTTAGCAATGAAGCAAGTTTTAGGTTGAGCCTTTTTATTGAAATCAACAATGTATAGATAACCTCTACGCACACCAGTAAAGACCATTTTATGATTATCTCGACGAAACACTTGGCAATCTACTTCAGTAAATAGAACATTGAAACCGAAATCAGCAAGTCTAGATACTGAAAGTAAGTTGTACCCAAGAGATTCAACGAGCATGACATTTTGTATGGAGCTATCATGTGAGATGGCCACCTTACCAAGGCCAACCACCTTACCCTTTGAGTTGTCACCGAAAGTGACATACTTTCGAGGACTATCATTATCAGCAAGCTCACGAAACTTGTCTTTATCTCCGGTCATGTGATCGGTACATCCACTATCAAGAACCCATTCCTTTCCTCCTGACATATATCCCCAAAAATTTGCCATAAGACCAAAATGTCCCATTGCATCATCAAGATCGAAGTCACTATCCTCATCCTCATCATAGTATCCATGTTCAACATCGTCATGTGGTGGATCAAATATTAGAGAGGGTGATTCGTTAGAGTGAGTTTGACAATGATCTTGTCTATGAATTTTTATATAAATAATATCACTAATAATACCAACATTTCCTTTGGCACGCATAAGGTTTGTAAGCTCAAATAGACGATCATCAAACATAGGATCACTAGTATTCATTTTACTCAAAGCAATAGACTTATGGAGAATTTCATCTAGATTTTTCAAGGAATAATCTGGAAATCATTCCTCAAGAAATTTCCATATGGTGTAGGCACACTTAAAAGTAGGCAAACATCCAATCAAGTTTCTAGGCAATCCTCTAATGATAAGTTCGGCAGTTCTAAGATTCCTAACCATGCCAATTGACTCATCATGGGTTGGATGCACAGGATCAACATAAGGTGCACAAGGGCTAGCAATGTACTTGTTAAAATGATATTGATTGAAAATAACAAGCATCTCATTTTTCCACTCACGAAAATACTCTCCATCAAGAATAGGCACTCTATGTCTAAGACTCGCCAAAGTAGACTCATCCATCTTCCTCCAATGGTGATTAAACCAAGGGAATGGAGACCAATGCTCTGATACCACTTGTAGGACCTTGAGAAGAGGTGTCTAGAGGGGGGTGATTAGACACTAAGTACCAAAGTTGCAGTTTTTAAGTTTCTTTAAAGTTTAAGTGGAGTTTAGGCACAAGTTTAACATTCACAACACATATCAAGCAAGCATGCAAAGAGTATATGAGCAGCGGAAAGTAAAGCATGTAACTTGCAAGAATGTAAAGGGAAGGGTTTGGAGGATTCAAACGCAATTGGAGACACGGATGTTTTTGGCGTGGTTCCGATAGGTGGTGCTATCGTACATCCACGTTGATGGAGACTTCAACACATGAAGGGTAACGGTTGCACGAGTCCACGGAGAGCTCCACCCACGAAGGGTCCACGAAGAAGCAACCTTGTCTATCCCACCATGGCCGTTGCCCACGAAGGACTTGCCTCACTAGCGATAGATCTTCACGAAGTAGGCGATCTACTTGCCCTTACAAACTCCTTGGTTCAACTCCACAATCTTTGTCGGAGGCTCCCAAGTGACACCTAGCCAATCTAGGAGACACCACTCTCCAAGAAGTAACAAATGGTGCGTTGATGATGAACTCCTTGCTCTTGTGCTTCAAATGATAGTCTCCCCAACACTCAACTCTCTCTCATAGGATTTGGATCTGGTGGAAAGAGGGTTTGAGTGGAAAGCAACTTGGGGAAGGCTAGAGATCAAGATTCATATGGTAGGAATGGAATATCTTGGCCTCAACACATGAGTAGGTAGTTCTCTCTCAGAAATAGGATGCTGGAAGTGTAGGCTTAGTCTGATGGCTCTCTCCACGAATGAAGAGGAGGTGGAGGGGTATATATAGCCTCCACACAAAATCTAACCGTTACACACAATCTACCAAACTCGGTGGGACCGAATCGTTAAACTCGATCAGACTGGTTTAGCAAATAATGTGACCGTTAGGGTTTTCGGTGGGACCGGAATGCAACTCGGTGGGACCGATTCGGTTAGGGTTAGGGCATAACGTAATCTCGGTAAGACCGATTACAAAAACTCGGTGGGACCGATTTTGGTAATACGCTTTCCAGAGAGTTGGTCAGGCAAACTCGGTTTGACCGATTATCAAACTCGGTGGGACCGATTTTGATAATAAGTTAACCAGAGAGTTTGCATTGTAATCTCGGTAGTACCGATTGCTCAAACTCGGTGAGTCGGATTTTGATAATGGACATACACAGAGAGATTACAATCCCATCTCGGTGAGACCGAGATCCCTATCGGTGAGACCGATTTTCCTAGGGTTTGTGGCAGTGGCTAAGACATCCAAACTCGGTGGCGCCAGATAGAAAGAATCAGTGGGGCCGAGTTTGACTTTAGGTTTAGGACATATGTGTGGAAGTGGGAAAGTAGTTGAGGGTATTTGGAGCATATCACGAAGCACTTTGAAGCAAGAGGCTCATTAAGCAACACCTCATTCCTCCTTGATAGTATTGGCTTTTCCTATAGACTCAATGTGATCTTGGATCACTAAAATGTAAAATGAAGAGTCTTGAGCCAATCCTTTGTCCTTAGCATCTTGAAGGAGTTCCCACATCATTTAGTCCATGCCACTCCATTGTTGAACTTATCTGAAACATACTAGATAAAAGTGTTAGTCCAACAAGAGATATGTTGTCATTAATTACCAAAACCACCTAGGGAGCACTTGTGCTTTCAACTGGACATACCCGAAACCTACCTTCGTAACTACCAAGTCACGGAGTAGCGCTTGGTGTTGGGGAACGTAGTAATTTCAAAAAAATTCCTACGCACACGCAAGATCATGGTGATGGCATAGCAACGAGAGGGGAGAGTGTTCGTCCACGTACCCTCGTAGACCATAAGCGGAAGCGTTATGACAACGCGGTTGATGTAGTCGTACGTCTTCATGATCCGACCGATCTAAGCACCGAACGTACGGCACCTCCGAGTTCAGCACACGTTCAGCTCGATGACGATCCCCGGGCACCGATCCAGCAAAGCTTCGGGGAAGAGTTCCGTCAGCACGACTGCGTGGTGATGATGATGATGTTCTACCAGCGCAGGGCTTCTCCTAAACTCCGCGACGATATGACCGAGGTGGAATATGGTGGAGGGGGCACCGCACACGGCTAAGGAACGATCCGTAGATCAACTTGTGTGTCTATGGGGTGCCTCCTGCCCCCGTATATAAAGGAGGGAGGGGGGAGGCCGGCCAGCCTTGTTGGGCGCGCCAGGAGGAGGAGTCCTCCTCCTAGTAGGAGTAGGACTCCTCCTTTCCTACTCCTACTAGGAGGGGAAGGAAGGGGGAGAGGAGGGGAAGGAAAGAGGGGGGCGCCGCCCCCCTCCTAGTCCAATTCGGACCAGAGGGAGAGGGGGCGTGCGGCCCTTCCTGGCCGCCCCTCTCTCTTCCCACCAAGGCCCATGTGGCCCATTAACTCTCCGGGGGGTTTCCGATAACCCTCCGGCACTCCGGTTTTCTACGAAATCACCCGGAACACTTCCGGTGTCCGAATATAATCGTCCAATATATCAATCTTTATGTCTCGACTATTTCGAGACTCCTCGTCATGTCCGTGATCACATCCGGGACTCCGAAAAAACTTCGGTACATCAAAACTTGTAAACTCATAATAAAACTGTCATCGTAACATCAAGCGTGCGGACCCTACGGGTTCGAGAACTATGTAGACATGACCTAGAACTATTCTCGGTTAATAACCAATAGCGGAACCTGGATGCCCATATTGGTTCCTACATATTCTACGAAGATCTTTATCGGTCAAACCGCATAACAACATACGTTGTTCCCTTTGTCATCGGTATGTTACTTGCCCGAGATTTGATCGTCGGTATCCAATACCTAGTTCAATCTCGTTACCGGCAAGTCTCTTTACTCGTTCTATAACACATCATCTTATAACTAACTCATTAGTTACAATGCTTGCAAGGCTTAGGTGATGAGTATTACCGAGAGGGCCCAGAGATACCTCTCCGACAATCGGAGTGACAAAACCTAATCTCGAATTATGCCAACCCAACATGTACCTTCGGAAACACCTGTAGAGCACCTTTATAATCACCCAGTTACGTTGTGACGTTTGGTAGCACACAAAGTGTTCTTCTGGTAAACGTGAGTTGCACAATCTCATAGTTGCAGGAACTTTGTATAAGTCATGAAGAAAGCAATAGCAACATACTAAACGATCAAGTGCTAGGCTAACGGAATGGGTCATGTCAATCACATCATTCTCCTAATGATGTGATCCCATTAATCAAATGACAACACATGTCTATGGTTAGGAAACATAACCATCTTTGATTAATGAGCTAGTCAAGTAGAGGCATACTAGTGACTTTATGTTTGTCTATGTATTCACACATGTATCATGTTTCCTGTTAATACAATTCTAGCATGAATAATAAACATTTATCATGATATAAGGAAATAATTAATAACTTTATTATTGCCTCTAGGGCATATTTCCTTCAGTCTCACACTTGCACTAGAGTCAATAATCTAGATTACATAGTAATGTTTCTAACACCCATGGAGTCTTGGTGCTGATCATGTTTTGCTCATGAGAGAGGCTTAGTCAACGGGTCTGCAACATTCAGATCCGTATGTATCTTGCAAATCTTTATGTCTCCCACTTGGACTTGGTACCGAATGGAATTGAAGCGTCTCTTGATGTGCTTGGTCGTCTTGTGAAATCTGGATTCCTTTGCCAAGGCAATTGCACCAGTATTGTCACAGAAGATCTTCATTGGTCCCGATGCACTAGGTATGACACCTAGATCGGAAATGAACTCCTTCATCCAGACTCCTTCATTTGCTGCTTCTGAAGCAGCTATGTACTCCGCTTCACATGTAGATCCCGCTACGACGCTTTGTTTAGAACTGCACCAACTTAAAGCTCCACCGTTTAATAAAAACACGTATCCGGTTTGCGATTTAGAATCGTCCAGATCAGTGTCAAAGCTTGCATCGGCGTAACCGTTTACGACTAGCTCTTTGTCACCTCCATATACGAGAAACATATCCTTAGGCCTTTTCAGGTATTTCAGGATGTTCTTGACCGCTGTCCAGTGATCCACTCCTGGATTACTTTGGTACCTTCCTGCCAAGCTTATTGCTAAGCATACGTCAGGGCTGAAGCATAGGGAACATTTTTCATTTTTTTTCTCTATCTTCTGCTGTGGTCGGGCATTGAGTTTGACTCAACTTCACACCTTGTAGCACAGGAAAGAATCCTTTCTTTGCCTGATCCATTTTGAACTTCTTCAAAATTTTGTCAAGGTATGTGCTTTGTGGAAGTCCTATTAAGCGTCTTGATCTATATCTATAGATCTTGATGCCCAATATGTAAGCAGCTTCACCGAGGTCTTTCATTGAAAAACTTTTATTCAAGTATCCTTTTATGCTATCCAGAAATTCTATATCATTTCCAATTAATAATATGTCATCTACATATAAAATTAGAAATGCTACAGAGCTCCCACTCACTTTCTTGTAAATACAGGCTTCTCCAAAAGTCTGTATAAAACCATATGCTTTGATCACACTATCAAAGCGTTTATTCCAACTCCGAGATGCTTGCACCAGTCCATAAATGGAACGCTAGAGCTTGCACACTTTGTCAGCACCTTTTGGATCAACAAAACCTTCCGGCTACATCATATACAACTCTCCTTCTAGAAATCCATTCAAGAATGCAGTCTTGACATCCATTTGCCAAATTTCATAATCATGAAATGCAGCAATAGCTAACATGATTCGGACGGACTTAAGCATCGCTACGGGTGAGAATGTCTCATCGTAGTCAACCCCTTGAACTTGTCAAAAACCTTTTGCAACAAGTCGAGCTTTATAGACAGTTATATTACCATCAACGTCAGTCTTCTTCTTAAAAATCCATTTATTCTCAATGGCTTGCCGATCATCGGGCAAGTCAACCACAGTCCATACTTTGTTTTCATACATGGATCCCATCTCAGATTTCATAGCTTCTAGCCATTTTGCAGAATCTGGGCTCATCATCGCTTCCTCATAGTTCGTAGGTTCATCATGGTCAAGTAACATGACTTCCAGTATAGGATTACCGTACCACTCTGGTGCGGATCTTACTCTGGTAGACCTACGAGGTTCAGTAGAAACTTGATCTGAAGTTTCATGATCATTATCATTAGCTTCCTCACTAATTGGTGTAGTTGTCACAGGAACTGGTTCTCGTGATGAACTACTTTCCAATAAGGGAGTAGATACAGTTATCTCATCAAGTTCTACTTTCCTCCCACTCACTTCTTTCGAGAGAAACTCCTTCTCTAGAAAGGATCCATTCTTGGCAACGAATGTCTTGCCTTCGGATCTGTGATAGAAGGTGTACCCAATAGTCTCTTCTGGGTATCCTATGAAGACACATTTCTCTGATTTAGGTTCGAGCTTATCTGGTTGAAGTTTCTTCACATAAGCATCGCAGCCCCAAACTTTAAGAAACGACAACTTTGGTTCCTTGCCAAACCACAGTTCATAAGGCGTCGTTTCAACGGATTTTGATGGTGCCCTATTTAACGTGAATGCGGCCGTCTCTAAAGCATAACCCCAAAATGACAGAGATCGCACCATATCCAGTAAAGTACGATTACGACGTTCGGATACACCATTTCGTTGTGGTGTTCCAGGTGGCGTGAGTTGCAAAACTATTCCACATTGTTTCAAGTGTAGGCCAAACTCATAACTCAAATATTCTCCGCCACGATCAGATCTTAGAAACTTTATTTTCTTGTTACAATGATTTTCCACTTCACTCTGAAATTCTTTGAACTTTTCAAATGTTTCAGACTTGTGTTTCATCAAGTAGATATACCCATATCTGCTCAAATCATCTGTGAAGGTGAGAAAATAATGATACCCGCCGCGAGCCTCAACATTCATTGGGCCACAAACATCAGTATGTATGATTTCCAACAAATCAGTTGCTCGCTCCATAGTTCCGGAGAACGGCATTTTAGTCATCTTGCCCATAAGGCACGGTTTGCAAGTACCAAGTGATTCATAATCAAGTGATTCCAAAAGTCCATCCGTATGGAGTTTCTTCATGCGCTTTACACCGATATGACCCAAACGGCAGTGCGACAAATAAGTTGCACTATCATTATTAACTCTGCATCTTTTGGTTTCAACACTATGAATATGTGTATCACTACTATCGAGATTTAATAAAAATAGACCACTCTTCAAGGGTGAATGACCATAAAAGATATTACTCATATAAATAGAACAACCATTATTCTCTGATTTAAATGAATAACCGTCTCGCATCAAACAAGATCCAGATATAATGTTCATGCTCAACGCTGGCACAAAATAACAATTATTCAGGTCTAAAGCTAATCCCGAAGGGAGATGTAGAGGTAGCATGCCGACCGCGATCACATCGACTTTGGAACCGTTTCCCACGCGTATCGTCACCTCGTCCTTGGCCAGTGCTCGCTTATTCCGTAGTCCCTGTTTCAAGTTGCAAATATTAGCAACAGAACCAGTATCAAATACCCAGGTGCTACTACGAGCTCTAGTTAGGTACACATCAATAACATGTATATCACATATACCTTTGTTCACTTTGCCATCCTTCTTATCCGCCAAATACTTGGGGCAGTTCCGCTTCCAGTGACCAGTCTGCTTGCAGTAGAAGCACTCAGTTTCAGGCTTAGGTCCAGACTTGGGTTTCTTCTCTTGAGCAGCAACTTGCTTGCTGTTCTTCTTGAAGTTCCCCTTCTTCTTCCCTTTGCCCTTTTTCTTGAAACTAGTGGTCTTGTTGACCATCAACACTTGATTCTCCTTCTTGATTTCTACCTCCGCAGCATTTAGCATTGCGAAGAGCTCGGGAATAGTCTTGTTCATCCCTTGCATATTATAGTTCATCACAAAGCTCTTGTAGCTTGGTGGCAGTGATTGGAGAATTCTGTCAATGACGCTATCATCCGGAAGATTAACTCCCAGTTGAATCAAGTGATTATTATACCCAGACATTTTGAGTATATGCTCACTAACAAAACTATTCTCCTCCATCTTGCAGCTGTAGAACTTATTGGCGACTTCATATCTCTCAATCCGGGCATTTGCTTGAAACATTAACTTCAACTCCTGGAACATCTCATATGCTCCATGACGTTCAAAACGTCGTTGAAGACCCGGTTCTAAGCCGTAAAGCATGGCACACTGAACTATAGAGTAGTCATCAGCTTTGCTCTGCCAGACGTTCTTAAGGTCGTCAGTTGCATCAGCAGCAGGTCTGGCACCCAGCGGTGCTTCCAGGACGTAACTTTTCTGTGCAGCAATGAGGATAATCCTCAGGTTACGGACCCAGTCCGTGTAATTGCTACCATCATCTTTCAACTTTGCTTTCTCAAGGAACGCATTAAAATTCAACAGAACAACAGCACGAGCCATCTATCTACAAACAAACATAGACAAGCAAAATACTATCAGGTACTAAGTTCATGATAAATTTTAAGTTCAATTAATCATATTACTTAAGAACTCCCACTTAGACAGACATCTCTCTAGTCATCTAAGTGATCACGTGATCCAAATCAACTAAACCATAACCGATCATCACGTGAGATGGAGTAGTTTTCAATGGTGAACATCACTATGTTGATCATATGTACTATATGATTCACGCTCGACCTTTCGGTCTCCGTGTTCCGAGGCCATATCTGCATATGCTAGGCTCGTCAAGTTTAACCTGAGTATTCTGCGTGTGCAAAACTGGCTTGCACCCGTTGTAGATGGACGTAGAGCTTATCACACCCGATCATCACGTGGTGTCTGGGCACGACGAACTTTGGCAACGGTGCATACTCAGGGAGAACACATCTTGATAATTTTAGTGAGAGATCATCTTAAAATGCTACCGTCAATCAAAGCAAGATAAGATGCATAAAGGATAAACATCACATGCAATCAATATAAGTGATATGATATGGCCGTCATCATCTTGTGCTTGTGATCTCCATCTCCGAAGCATCGTCATGATCACCATCGTTACCGGCGCGACACCTTGATTTTCATCGTAGCATCGTTGTCGTCTCACCAACTATTGCTTCTACAACTATCGCTACCGCTTAGTGATAAAGTAAAGCAATTACAGGGCGTTTGCATTTCATACAATAAAGTGACAACCATATGGCTCCTGCCAGTTGCCGATAACTTCGGTTACAAAACATGATCATCTCATACAATAAAATATAGCATCACGTCTTGACCATATCACAACACAACATGCCCTGCAAAAACAAGTTAGACGTCCTCTACTTTGTTGTTCCAAATTTTACGTGGCTGCTACGGGCTTAGCAAGAACCGTTCTTACCTACGCATCAAAAACCACAACGGTAGTTTGTCAAGTTGGTGCTGTTTTAACCTTCGCAAGGACCGAGCGTAGCCACACTCGATTCAGCTAAAGTGAGAGAGACAAACACCCGCCGGTCACCTTTAAGCAACGAGTGCTCGTAACGGTGAAACCAGTCTCGCGTAAGCGTACGCGTAATGTCGGTCCGGGCCGCTTCATCTCACAATACCGCCGAACCAAAGTATGACATGCTGGTAAGCAGTATGACTTATATCGCCCACAACTCACTTGTGTTCTACTCGTGCATATGACATCTACGCATAAAACCAGGCTTGGATGCCACTATTGGGGAACGTAGTAATTTCAAAAGAATTCCTACGCGCACGCAAGATCATGGTGATGGCATAGCAACGAGAGGGGAGAGTGTTCGTCCACGTACCCTCGTAGACCGTAAGCGGAAGCATTATGACAACACGGTTGATGTAGTCGTACGTCTTCACGACCGACCGATCCAAGCACCGAACGTACGGCACCTCTGAGTTCAGCACACATTCAGCTCGATGACGATCCCCGGGCTCCGATCCAGCAAAGCTTCGGGGAAGAGTTTCGTTAGCACGACGGCGTGGTGCGATGATGATGTTCTACCGGCGCAGGGCTTCGCCTAAACTCCGCGACGATATGACCGAGGTGGAATATGGTGGAGGGGGCACCGCACACGGCTAAAAAACGATCCGTAGATCAACTTGTGTGTCTATGGGGTGCCCCCTGCCCCCGTATATAAAGGAGGGAGGGGGGAGGCCGGCCGGCCCTTGTTGAGCGCGCCAGGAGGAGGAGTCCTCCTCCTAGTAGGAGTAGGACTCCTCCTTTCCTACTCCTACTAGGAGGGGAAGGAAGGGGGGGAGGAGGGGAAGGAAAGAGGGGGGCGCCCCCCCCCCCCCCCCCCCCCCTCCTAGTCCAATTCGGACCAGAGGGAGAGGGGGCGCACGGCCCTTCCTGGCCGCCCCTCTCTCTTCCCACCAAGGCCCATGTGGCCCATTAACTCTCCGGGGGGGTTTCCGATAACCCTCCGGCACTCCAGTTTTCTCCGAAATCACCCGGAACACTTCCGGTGTCCGAATATAGTCGTCCAATATATCAATCTTTATGTCTCGACCATTTCGAGACTCCTCGTCATGTCCGTGATCACATTCGGGACTCCGAAAAAACTTCGGTACATCAAAACTTGTAAACTCATAATAAAACTGTCATCATAACGTTAAGCGTGCGGACCCTACGGGTTCGAGAACTATGTAGACAAGACCTAGAACTATTCTCGGTCAATAACCAATAGCGGAACCTGGATGCCCATATTGGTTCCTACATATTCTACGAAGATCTTTATCGGTCAAACCGCATAACAACATACGTTGTTCCCTTTGTCATCGGTATGTTACTTGCCCGAGATTTGACCGTCGGTATCCAATACCTAGTTCAATCTCGTTACCGGCAATCTCTTTACTCGTTCTGTAACACATCATCTTATAACTAACTCATTAGTTACAATGCTTGCAAGGCTTAGGTGATGAGTATTACCGAGAGGGCCCAAAGATACCTCTCCGACAATCGGAGTGACAAAACCTAATCTCGAATTATGCCAACCCAACATGTACCTTTGGAAACACCTGTAGAGCACCTTTATAATCACCCAGTTATGTTGTGACGTTTGGTAGCACACAAAGTGTTCTTCTGGTAAACGTGAGTTGCACAATCTCATAGTTGCAGGAACTTTGTATAAGTCATGAAGAAAGCAATAGCAACATACTAAACGATCAAGTGCTAGGCTAACAGAATGGGTCATGTCAGTCACATCATTCTCCTAATGATGTGATCCCATTAATCAAATGACAACACATGTCTATGGTTAGGAAACATAACCATCTTTGATTAATGAGCTAGTCAAGTAGAGGCATACTAGTGACTTTATGTTTGTCTATGTATTCACACATGTATCATGTTTCCTGTTAATACAATTCTAGCATGAATAATAAACATTTATCATGATATAAGGAAATAATTAATAACTTTATTATTGCCTCTAGGGCATATTTCCTTCATTTGGTTGGCCCAAAGCAAGCCTGTCACCATCCCGAGTACATGCGCCAGCTCAGATCTTAGGACATAGAACGTATGTTGTACTAGAGACTCACAGATGACATATCGCTGCGTCCCATAGTTGGGTCTGTCCGACTCAGACCTTATGTCGACTCGGATCCGACTATGTCGAATCCGACCAGACCTTTCCAAGTACATATTATCCGGTTAGCATCCAATGCTCCATGGCTAGTGAGACCAAGCCATCGACCGTGTCATATTACTACTAGGGAAAAGCCTAGCAGCAGTGCGGGTTTTGGGCCTATTAGTAGCGCGGGGGCCGGCGCTACTAATAAGGCGCTACAGCTAACGTATAGCAGTAGTGCGGGTGCCACCCGCGCTACTACTACCTCCTTTAGTAGTACCGTGGGTAAAAACCCACGCTACTACTACCAGCGCGGGTTTTTTTTTTTGAATTTTTTCGAAAAAAATATTTCGATTTTTTCCCTAATTTTCAAATTTCTGAATTATTTTAACCTCAAATCTCTAATCATCCCTCAACGCTACTCAATTTAATCTCTAATCACCCCTCATCATTCCAAATCATCTAACTTCCCGGACGGTCACCCATCCTCTCAATACTCCAGCCTGAGCACGCTTAACTTCCGGGTTCTATTCTCCCTCGTTTCCAAGTCTGCACTTGTTGTTTTCCTGACAATAGTAAGATGTCAATCCTATTAATCTCAGGAATTTAGCTTGAGCATGAAGTCACACATTTCACTATTTGAGTTTGAAACTATTGTTCTAAAAAATTAGTAACAATAATATTTTTTGAATAATTAGTTTGACCACAGTTTGACCACAGTTTGGCCATAGTTTGACCAGATTTGACCAAAATTCAAAAAAACTAAAATAATTATTTAGTAACACTAATATTCTAGAATAATTAGTTTGACCATTGTTTGACCACAATTTGACCACACAGTTTGAAATTTTTTCGATTTTTCCACTATAGATCTTAAAAGCCCCGTAACTTTTTTTCTGTTAGGTTTTTGAGGATTTTGAAAATGTTTAACAGGGTTCCCTCGGTTAAATTTGGATGTAACTTTTCGAGTAGATGATTTTTCATATAAAAAACTTTTTCATCCGAGTTAGTATGCAAAAGTTATGTCCATTTTTACAAATTCTCGAGAGATTTTGCAAATAAAGTCGAAATTCATATTTGCAAATTTTCCCAACAACTAGACCACATATCACATGGGAAACTTATTTTCTTTTATTTTTTTGATATTTTCATCATTTTCTTTTATTTTTTAAAAAACTGGAAAGGCGATCCACAGGGGGGGTAGAGTTTGAAAATGGGACCTTTAGTAGTAGCGCGGTTTTTTACCCCCTCGCTACTACTATGGCACCACTTAGTAGTAGCGAGGGCTAAAAACCAACGCTACTGCTATCAAACTTAGTAGTAGCGAGGTTTTAAAAACCCGCGCTACTACTATGGCATGTCCCAGGGGGGCACGGTAGAGACCGCTTAGTAGTAGCGAGGGTTAAAAACCCGCGCTACTGCTATCAACTTAGTAGTAGCGAGGTTTAAAAACCTGCGCTACTGGTAAGTAGCAGTAGCGAGGGTTTTTAACCCTCGCTACTAGTAACTTTCTGTGTATAGGCTTTTCCCTAGTAGTATATGCTAGTCTAATCGGTTGCGAGTCCACACAGCCCTTTCGACTAGGGACCTTTTAGGACAGTCATCATACAATGCATAGTCCCACAAACAAGTCACGTACTTGCTGATACACATCATTGATAATGTCCAAGGACTATCTTTATTCATAAACACATAGGAAATATCATCATACATGATTGCCTCTAGGGCATATTTCCAACATATTGGACGGCCCAGATGACGCTACTAGGCCTAATTCAGATAGATCGTAATGGGCCCTGGGTTAGCGGGCTGTAAATGGGCTATGTGCGAACAGGCCGTTAACAGGCTTTCCGTGGGCCGGCCCGCCACCATTTGACCAAGTCAAACATGCCGGCCTTTTCACAGGAATGGGCCTCTATTGGGCCGTGCCACATGTCGACGTATCATAGGCGCCTTCGGTCCAATGAGTGGATTACATCTGTCCCAACACTGAGCCGACACATGTTTCCTCCAGCCAATGATAATTTTCCACGTGGAAAATTCCCATTGGCCGGGGCTGTTAACGGGTTATTCGATCCAAAACCGGACCCGATAGCTTAACGTTGAGACGTTATGGTGGATGCCACGTGTCGGTCACCCTTGACGAAAGCACTTGTATGACGCGTGATTTATCGTCATTGAAGTAGACACTTCCGTCATGATAATTTTGGTAATGTCATGGAACACTTGTGTGAAAGCACAGGTATGACTATCTTGATTCTGTCATAAAATCGTCATGATGTACATGCATGGCAGAAAACGTGACCTACTGTGACAAACACGTATCATCACGGAAGTGTATTTTTTTGTAGTGATAGTACACTGGTACGCGTCGGTGCTATAGAAACAGTTTTAAACCCCTTTCTGCGACGTCATTTGGAACCGTCGCCAAGTGAGCATGGGCGATAGGGGGTCCTTCCCACACGACCCAGAAACCGTCAAGGATAGGCCCTCCTAGCACACAATCTGGATCGTGTGCAATCGGGCGAGGCATGGAAACCCAATTGTTTCCGTTCGTATGTATACCCCACATGGTGAATCCCAGAAAAACATTTCCGTTCGTATGTATATCACACACAGTCAATCCAAGGAGTACGTTCACCCGTGTGAAGTGTATGCCATCAATCGCACACACCTTTGATCTGGCTGACCGTTTATGTTATGTTGCCTAATCGCGAACAGTTAATCCTTCTGAAGCGTATGCCCTCAATCGCACATACCTTTATCTAGTTGTCCGTTTCTGTTGTTCCTCCTCATCATAAATAGTTGATCCGAGTGAACCGTATGCTGTGTATCGCACACGCCTTCATCTATCTGCCCGTTTCTTTTGTTCCTCCTCATCGCAAACAGTTAATTGAACTGAATCGTATGGCCTGCATCACACACGCAACTAAAATATTAACCATGTTTGATGCATCCGTCATCGCAAACTTTTTAGGCATTTTTGACGGTTCTCTGACACCACCATTTGCGATTATTGCATCGCACATAGTTTCTCGAAGGGTCTTTGGTCGTAGTGTCGCGTTAGCAGCATCCTGCAGTAGTGGTATCTCTATTGTCAAGTTTAATAGTAACATCTATGTCTTCTATTTCAGTGGGTACTATATCATTCATAATTTCTTCATATAAGGAAAAAGGAATAACACTCACGCTAGCACCTATGTCACATAAACCATGATAACAGTGATCTCCTATCTTAACTGAGACAACAGGCATGCCAACAACTACTCTATGTTTATCTTTTTCATTGGGTTTGGCAATTCTAGCAGCTTCAGCACGGAAGTAAGTAACATGCCCATCAATATTACTGACCAAGAGATCTTTAACCATAGCAACAGTAGGTTCAACTTTGATTTTTTTCAGCTGGTTTAGGTGATCTAATATAACTTTTGTTGACCACAGTTGAAACTTTAGCATGTTCCTTCATCCTAACATGGAAGGGTGGTTTTCCAATATAAGCAGTGGGAACAACGGGATCAACATTGTAAATGCTAGTTTCTTCTTTAGTTTTTACCGATTCTTTAATTTCTTATTTAATTGGTGGGCGATATTTGAACCACTTCTCCTTAGGGAGATCAACATGAGTAGCTAAAGATTCACAAAAGCTACTATCTCAGAGTCAAGTCCATATTTAGTGCTAAACTTTTGAAAAACATCGGTATTCATAAAATATTTAACACAATCAAACTTAGGCTCAATACCCGACTCTTTACCTTCTCAAGTTCCCAATATTCAGAGTTGCCTTTAATTCTTTCTAAAATATCCCACCGGAATTCAATAGTCTTCTTCATAAAAGAACTAGTACAAGAAGTATCGAGCATGGATTGATCATTACGAGAAAGCCGAGCATAAAACTTCTGGATAATAATTTCTCTTGAGAGCTCATGATTGGGGCATGAATATAACATTGAATTAAGCCTCCCCCAAGCTAGAGCAATACTTTCTCCTTCACGAAGCCAAAAATTATATATATAATACTGATCACGATGAACTAGATGCATATGATAATTTTTTTGATGGAATTCCAATTTTAATCGATTCCAGATCCAAGATCCAATATCACGCATAGCCTATACCATGTCAATGCCTTTCCCTTCAAATATAAAGGGAAAACCTTCTTCTTAGCTTCACCTCCGGGTAAACCTGCTAGCTTAAACAATCCACAAATTTCATCCACATATATCAAGTGCTTATCAGGAAGCTCGGTTCCATCTCCTGCATAAGGATTAGCTAGCAGTTGTTCTATCATACCTAAAGGAATTTGAAATTCAATATTTTCAGTAGGTGCAGTAGGTTGAGGGGCAACTAATTTTGGTTCTAGACGAGGTGAAGATACCCAGAACAAACCCCTCAAAGGATTGTTTTCCATAGTAGCAAGTGACAATAAATTTCAGCATGTAGTAATAATGTTTCCTTACCGATTTCCACTTCCCAAAAGTGCTTCACTCCCTGGAAACGGCGCCAGAAAATAGACTTGATGACCCACAAGTATATGGGGTGAATTGTAGCCTTTTAGATAAGAGTGTCGAACCCAACGAGGATCAGAAGGAAATGACAAGTGGTTTTCAGCAAGGTAATGTCTGTAAGTGCTAAAATTGTAAGTAAGAGAGTAGTTTGATAGCAAGATAGTTTGTAACGAGAAAGTAACGGTAGTAGTAAAAAAGTGAAGCAATGTATCCCAATCCTTTTGAGGCAAAGGACATGACAAAACGGTCTCTTATGATAAGCAAAGTGTTCTTGAGGGTACACGGGAATTTCATCTAGTCACTTTCACCATGTTAGTTTCATTCGTGTTCTCTACTTTGATAATTTGGAATGTGGGTGGACCGGTGCTTAGGTGTTGTTCTTACTTGAACAAACCTCCTACTTATGATTAACCCCCTCGCAAGCATCCGCAACTACGAGAAAAGTATTAAGAATAAATGCTGACCATAGCATTAAACTTTTGGATCCAGTCGGTCCCTTACGGGATAGCGCATAAAGTAGGGTTTAAGCTTCTGTCACTCTCGCAACCCATCATCTAATAACTACTCCATAATGCATTCCCTTAGGCCCAAATATGGTGAAGTGTCATGTAGTCAACGTTCACATGACACCACTAAGGGAATCACAACATACATATCACCAAAATATCGAACACATATCAAGTTCACATGATTACTTGCAACATGATTTCTCCCGTGACCTCAATAACAAAAGTAACTATTCACAAATGATAATCATGCTCAAGATCAGAGGGGTATTAAATAGCATAATGGATCTGAACATATAATATTCCACCAAATAAACCATCTAGTAATCAACTACAAGATGTAATCAACACTACTAGTCACCCACAAGCACCAATCTATAGTTCCGGTACAAAGATTGAACACAAGAGATGAACTAGGTTTTGAGAGGAGTTGATGATGTTGAAGATCTTCATGGAGATAGCCCTCCCCAAGATGGGAGAGTTGTTGGTCATCATGATGATGATGATTTCCCCCTCCGGGAGGGAAGTTCCCCTGGCGGAATCGCTCCGCCGGATGGCAAAAGTGCTCCTACCCAGGTTCCGCCTTGAGATAGCGGCGCTTCGTCCCAAAAGTCCTCCCTCTTTTTTCTAGGTAAAAATGACTTATATACCAGAAGAGGGGCACCGGAGGTGGGCCTGGATGAGCACAACCCACGAGGGTGCGCCTGGGCTCCTTGGCACGCCCAGGTGGGTTGTGCCCACCTGGTGGGCCCCCTCTGGTACTTATTGACTCCAAAAATTCTTATTTATTCCATAAAAAATCCTCGTAAAGTTTCTTCTCATTTGGAGTTGTGCAGAATAGGTAGCCTGACGTAGCTTTTTCAGGTCCAGATTTCCAGCTGCCAGAATTACTCCAAAAAGCATTATTATGCAACAAAACAACGTAAATAACAGTAGGTAAACATGATGCAAAATGGACGTATCACATTACATAAACCACAAGGCATACGTATATAAGCATAAGTTTCAAAGGGACAAGTAAAAGTGGTTTTCTCTTGGTCGAGTAGTGATACAGGTACTTGAGAGAAACCGGAATATCCATCAAGAAAGCCAAAGTGTGTATGCTTGGACAATCTTTCTAACATTTGACCAATAAAAGGTAAGGGGTAATGATCTTTTCTAGTAGCTTTATTTAGTTTTATAAAATCAATTACCATCCTATAACGAGTCACAATTCTTTGTGGAATAAGTTCATTTTTACCTTTAGGAACAATTATAATGCCTCCTTTCTTAGGGACACAATGAATAGGACTTACCCATCTACTATCAGCTATGGAATAGATTATGCCTGCTTCCAGGAGTTTTAATATTTCAGTTCTTACCACTTCCTTCATCTTAGGATTTAATCGTCGTTGATGATCAACAACTGGTTTAGCATCCAGCTCCATATTAATTTAATCTAACATAGAGTGGGACTAATGCCCTTAAGATCATCAAGAGTATATCCAATAGCAGCATCGTGCTTGCTCAGAGTTTTTAATAATCTTTTTTCTTCATGCTCTGAAAGGTTAGCACTAATAATAACATGATATATCTTATTTTCATGAATATAAGCATATTTCAATGTATTAGACAATTGTTTTAATTCAAACACATGATCATCTTTAGGTGGAGGAGGACCTCCAAGTGTTTCAACAAGAGAATTGTGTTTAAGAATAGGTGGTTGAACAAAGAACATCTTATGTATTTCATTTCTTTCATTCAAGTGCATATCATTTTCATGGTCTGGCAAATATTGTTTTAACGGATTAATAGGAGGTACAACAATAGAAGTAAGGCCAATAATTTCATCTTTACTAGGCAATTCTTTATCATGAGGTTGTCTATGAAACTTAGAGAAATTAAAGTCATGATATATATATCTCCAAAGTTAACACTGGGAATTTCTTTAGCGCAATCAGTCTTAGCATTAACAATATTCACGAAAGGTATACCCAAAATCCCAAGTGGTGTAATAGTGTCTCTGTTTGCAAGCTTAATACTAACATCAATGTCTTCTGTTTCAGCAGGAGCAATATCATTCATATTTCTTGATATAAGGTAAACGCAATAACACTCTCACTAGCACCCAAATCACGTAAGCCATGATAACAAGGATCTCCTATCTTAACTAAGACAACAGGCATGTCAAGAAAAACCTCAAGATTGCTTATTCTTATCTTTGGTATCTGGCTTGGCGATTCTAGTAGCTTCATCACAGAAATAAATAACATGCCCATCTATATTGTTGACCAAGAGCTCTTTAACCATAGCAATATTAGGTTCTACTTTCAGAGGGTCTAGGTGCTTTAATATTACTTTTGTTCACCACGGTTGAAACCTTAGCATGTTCCTTTATCCTAAAAGGGAAATGTGGTTTCTCAATATAAGTAGTAGGAAAAACTGAATCAAAATTGTAAATGATAGTTTCTTCTTTAAATATAACAGGTTCCTCAATCTGTTCTTTAACAGGGGATGATATTTAAACCACTGCTCTTTAGCGAGATCAACACGAGTAGCAAATGATTCACAAAATGAAGTTACTATCTCTGAATCAAGTCCATATTTAGTGCTAAACTTATCAAAAGCTTTGGTGTCCATAAAAGATTTAACACAATCGAACTCAAGTATTATACCTGACTCGTTACCTTTGTCGAGTTCCCAATCTTCAGAGTTTCATTTAGTTCTTTCAAGAGGGTCTGCTACTTGTGAGTTGCATTGAGATTTGCTCGAAGAGGAGAGGATGATGCAGTACAGTAGAGATAAGTATTTCCCTCAATTATGAAACCAAGATTATCAATCCAGTAGGAGAACCGAGTAATACTTTGTAAACAACGCATGCACACAAACAACAAATACTTGCAATCCAACGTTTAGAGGGGTTGTCAATCCCTCAACCGTTACGAGCAAGATTAGATTGAATAGTTTTTGATACATAGATCTAACTAAAATGCAAAATAAAATAAATAAAAGGAAATTGCAGCAAGGTATTTTTGATTTTAATATATGATAGAAAATAGACCCAGCGGCCATAGTTTTCACTAGAGGCTTCTCTCGAGAAAATAGCATATGGTGGGTAGAAAAATTACTGTTGGGCAATTGACAGAAAAGCAAATAATTATGCAGTATCCAAGGTAATGACCATGTATATAGGCATCACATCCGAGATTAGTTGACCGGAACGATTCTGCATCTACTAATATTACTCCACACATTGACCTCTATTCAGCATGCATCTAGTGTATTAAATTCATAAAAGAATGGAGTAGTGCCATAAGCAAGATGACATGATGTAGACAAGATAAACTCATGTATGTAATAAATCCCATCTTGTTACCCTTAATAGAAATGATACATGTGTGTCATGTCTGTTTATTCACTGAGATTGAGCACCGCAAGATTGAACCCATCAGAAAGCACCCTTTCCCATGGCAAGATAAATCAATCTAGTTGCCAAACCAAAGCAATAAATCGGAGAAGAAATATAAGGCTATACTAATCATACATAAAAGAGGTCAGAAAAACCTCAAATTATATTCACGGATATATCTGATCATAAACTCACAATTCATCAGATCCCAACAAACACACCGTAAAAAGCCATTACATCAAATAGATCTCCAAGAACACCGAGGAGAACATTGTATTGAAGATCAGAAAAAGAGAAGAAGCCATCTAGCTACTAACTACGGACCCGTAGGTCTGTGGTAAACTACTCACGCATCATCGGAGGGGCAACAAGGATGATGAAGAACCCCTCCGTGATCGTTTCCCCCTCCAACAGAGTGTCAAAAAAGGCCTGTAGATTGGATCTCGTGATTCTGGAACTTACGGCGGCGGAAAAAGTATTTCGTGGCCTCTCCTATAGGTTTTGGGATTTTAGGGTATTTATAGAGGCGGAGGTAGGTCAAACGGAAGCTTGTGGCCTCCATGACACACCAGGGCGCGCTAGAGGGCCCCTGGTGCACCCTGGTGCTTAGTGGTCCACTCCTTCGTATTCGTGTGGCCTCTAGAAGTTTCTAAGGTCTCTTATCACCAGAAAAAAAATCTCCAAAATGTTTCGTGGCATTTGGACTTCGTTTGGTACTGATATTCTACAAAGTCAAAAACAAGCAAATAAACAGCAACTGGCACTGGGCACTAAGTTAGTTGGTTAGTCCCAAAAAATTATATAAAGTTGCTTGTAAATGTATATATAACTTCCATGATTGACAATATAATAGCATGGAACAATAAAAATTTATAGATACATTGGAGACGTATCACCATCCCCAACCTTAATTCCTGCTCGTCCTCGAGTAGGTAAATGATAAAACCAGATTTTTTGATGTGGAATGCTACCTAACATATTCATCATATACTCTTTTCTTTGTAGCATGGACATTTGGACTTGAATGATTCATGGCAATAGTCTATAATTCGAAATGAAAATATCAATACTCAAGCATATAACCAAGAAACTATGTCTCTCAAAATATCAATGCTAAAGAAAGTTATCACTAACCCATTATGCTCAATCATTGATCCATTCATGAAATGCACTCAAATATTAACTACAACCAATACACAAGTATGACAATAGTCTGTTCGCATAGGGAAGAAGAGATTTGTAGAGGTGACACAGCTCATAGCTGGTGCTTTATAAGAGAACATGGAGACTCAATAAAAATAAAAATTGCATAAAAGTAAATAGATAGGCCCTTCGCAGAGAGAATAAGAGATTTGTAGAGGTGCTAGAGATCATAGCTTAAACTGAGAGATAAAATTGCTTTGAGAGGCATGCTTTTTTTGTCAACAAAAATGACCGAGAATACCCAATATCTTCCATTCTAGATATATTATAGGCAGTTCCCAAACAGAAACTAAAGTTTATTTCCTTTCCACCATTCTTGCACAATCCATGGCTAGTCGTATCCATGGGTGCCTTCCATACAAACACTTTCCAAGAAATTTATTATTAACAACATATATTTTTTTTTTTCATTTTAGGACTGAGCATCCCTATTACCTGTCACACTCTCGTGCGATGACAAGTGAATAAACACTCATCATGAGAATAAAATAGCTAGCATGGAAAATATTGGCCACCCCCTGCCGCTTCATGAGCGATACGGGCACACAAAAAGGAAGTTCATTTTGAAAATTAGAGTTGGCACATACAAATTTAGTTGGAACGACATGGAAATACCACATATACGTAGGTATGATGTACTCATTTAGTAGTACTTTCGGTTTAAGTAGTTGGACGCACAAGCAGTATTCCCGCTTAGTGCAAGTGAAGGCTAGCAAATAGATTGAGAAGCAACCAACCAAAAAAACAAAAACGGTCATAAACGAGCATTAAACATAATTAACACTGAATAATGCACCACAAGTAGGATATAATTTCATTGCATAACTATTGACTTTGCGTGCATGCATAGGGAATCACAAACCATAACACCAATATTCTTACTAAAGCATAATTACTCACCAACATGACTCACATATCACTATCTCCATATCGCAAAACTATTGCAAGGAGTCAAGTTTAAATATCCAATGATCTTCATGAAAGTTCTTATTATAACCCCCTTGGATATCTATCACCTTGGGACTAAATTCATATCTGGTGCAAATTACCATTACTATTCTTAACTCTCAAAAAGATCGAAGTGAAGCACGAGAGCATAAATATTTCTTCAAAAAAATTCAAGAATCGACTCTCAAATTAATACAAGTGAAGGACGAGAGCATATTTCTTCAAAATTTTCCAGCTCTCAGAATAATATAAGTGAAGCATGAAAGCTTATTTCTTCAAAATATAACCATCAATGTGCTCAAAATGATAAAAGTGATTTAATTGAAGTACATAGAGTATTATAGCAAATCATGATATGCGTGTGGCTCTCTCAAACAAGTGTGTTCAGCAAGGATGATTGTGACCAATTAAAAGCAAAATAAAGCAAAAAAAATAATATAATACAAGATGCTCCAAGCCTCCCTTTTTTCAGAGGGTAAAGTTCATTGTGTGCAATGGTAACACGACTAGATTCTGGGAGGATGCATGGTTAGCGGAGACGCCCCTAGCCTTACAATACCCCATTTTATATAATATTGTACAACGTAAGGAACTTTATGTTGCTACAATATTACAGTCGGTCCCCCTTAATATACAATTCAGGAGGTCTCTGGTACGGGAACGGTGGAACTCATGGCTGCAATTGGTCTGTAGGTTCATGGAAGTTCAACTCTCTGACCAGTCAGACACCATTCACTGGAAACTAGCTACGAACGGTAGTTTCTCAGTGAAGTATATGTATTTGGATTTAACTGATTCTGGGCCAATTCCGAGATCCCTTCATATATGAAAGATTAAAGTTTGGCTTTGTTGACACCAGATTTTAGCACAGTCAAGAACTTATTTAAAATGGCCTTAAATGGAGAAGTGTTCTACATGAAAAAGTTTCGTATTGTCGATACGAACATCTTTGAAGTTTGGGCCATCGCCATCTGATCTCATCTCGAAGGCCGAAGTTGTGTTCGAAATACTGAGATTTTGTATTCAGAACACTATTCGGCACATTACGCCCCCAAGACTTCCTCGTATGGAAACATGATCTACATGGATTGTCTTCGTCTCGTTGAAACGATCGATTTTGATATAAGAAACGTTCCAATCCGAGTTCATATGCAAAAGTTAGAGCCATCCGAATACAGCACTATCACGAGGCAAAAGTGGCGCGCCCCACCAGACACCCTGTCTGATGGGTAGCGCGAATAACAGTCTGTGTTGCACGAGCGATTTGACCCTCAAGATGAACTCTAATCAAAAAACGTTCAACATAAAAGTTGTTCGTCTCGTCGAAGCGGTCAAGATTGCTTTTGGGCTCGTTTTCATCTGAGGTCGTTTACCACCTCAAAAGTTATCCGCAAGGTGCAGCCAGTTTAAACCGAACAGTTTTGGAAAGTTCGGACAAAACCAATCCGAATTTGACTAGGGTTTTGAACGTGAATCCAAGCCTTTTCCTTGCATGGGAAGTCCAGCCGCCTCTTATATACCTGAGGGGTGATGGCCGATTGAACAACACACAATCGATCAATCAATCTACCACTTTTTATCTTTTATCTTTTATTCTTAACCCTAGTTCTTCTTCTTCCTCGTTCTTCGTTCGTTCTTCTTCATTGCAGGGCGGCGAACCTCGAGGCCCTAGGGGCGATCAGGTCGACCTAGGGCAGCCCATAGCCGCCGTGCACCCAGACGGGGTCCCTCCCAGGCGTGTGGGGTTGGGGTCCCAAAAGCGCCGGCTTGTTGTCTTACGTATCGCGCTGGAAGTCGGCCTCCCGCGGTGTGAGTTGCGAAGCATCTCCCTCGGCGCCGCGGGTACACATCGACGTGTTCGTGTGACGCGTTCCAACGTCAACAGGCTTCAAATTAAAATCTTCATTTTGTATGTCCACAAGGGAGTGATCTTGACGAATTTGGTTAAGCGAAGATGGATAGGTAGTTCTAGATGTTGTTTTTGTGACAAGGATGAAACTATACAACACCTCTTTCTCGATTTCCCATTGGCAAAACTACTATGGCGCAGGATACATAGCCTTCAACGTTACTCCTCCATCTTGTATTCACACGCTGCCAGATATAGTGAGATATATTCGGATAGTGATACGTGCTTTACTTTGGTCTATATGGAACAGAAATGATATGATCTTTAAGTGGAAAAACTTTATCAACTTTTTGCAGGTAATCTATAGAGCCACTGTTTGGATCCGTACGTGGTCGTTACTCACTGATGCGGACTCCAGAGGGCTTTTGTTTATTGATGCATTTGTTGGCAGATGGTAGTACGGGTTATCTTCAACCGATTTAGATGGTGAGCTAATAATAGGCTAGCTGTGTAGGCATCGTAGCCTGTTGCTATTTTTGCCGGTTGTGGCATCTCTTTTTTTTTTTTGCTCCGTTTGTGAGCCAGATTTGAACCTCAGACTTTGTTACGTACTTTACTTAAAAATATGGCTGCATTCATCATTCTGATGCAGAGACAGGAGGTCATTCCCCTTTTCTAAAAAATAAAGTAGTGAGAGCCCACGGGTAGATTTACTCCATTGTTTCAGAACTCCACATTTTGCCCTCGCACTGATTTTCGTCAAGTGTTGGTCCGATATGCCGATGATTGGCAACAAAGCATGACTACAAACGCATCCGAAAGATATAGCCAATGCCGTACGAGTGAAACTGTGATGGCATTTGTCAAGATGGCAGCTAGGCGTTGCCACTAAGCTCTAGGACAATGCAACGAGATCCAGTTAAATCATTTTCTCCTGGATCAAAAATTTCAACTCTGAACTGTGGGGGAACTCCTGATAAAAAAAAATCGACTTGAACTGTCGACGCCGCAGCAAAAAAAGAAGTGTTGACACGGTTCAAGTCTTTATTTCCTAGTACATGAGGTGTTTATGGGGCTGTTTCCTATGGATCGGGCAAGCAAAGCAAGGATGCTAACCGATCAGCGGCGCATCACATCTGACATGACAGATTATGTAACTGATGACTTGCAAGAAATGGAGATCGACATGTACCACCCTCAGGGCTGCCGTGGGCGTAATGCTTTCGCTGCGCCACATCTATAAGTACGTAACTGTCGAACAGTAGAAGTCCTTGCAAAGTGGTACTGAAAGTTAACTACTTTCCCCTTTCTACCTAGGAAGATAAAAGCTTGGAGTCCTCTCTTGCTTGCTTGGTAGGTCGTCAAGTTAGCTTAGCTAGATCCATCCATCAGGAGGCTCGAAGTACATGTAGTAGGAGTATCAAATGTGTACCTGCAACTGTCACGGGGCTCCCATCGTCAAAAAGGGTCACTGAGTCTCAAGATCAACGATGTTCATGCAGTTTGGAGGGCTGTGGCAGTATGATTCTCTTCTCTATGAGCAGAAAATGTCCTAGGCTGCGCTTTTCTAGGGTAGGCCGCCACTGTAATTTCCGTAGAGAGCATTGGCATGTGTGTTTTCTGAGATTTCCCGCATGACCTAAGAGCATCTCTAGCAGACCCCGTATAATGCCCCAACCCGTAAACTAACCGTTAAAATACGGGTCCGTGTGAAAAATGCTGCCCGATCAGACCCCACAAACGCATCGGACCTGTAATTTTTTTTAAGGGGCACGGAAAGGATTTTGGAGGCAATCTGAGGAGGCCCTGTATACGCGAAAGCCCATAGGCGGCAATCCAACTGCCATCGGAACCTTCATGAATCACTTCCGTCAGCCCATCCCCGGCCGTCGGCCGCCCGTCCCGACCGCCACTCCCGCCGGTCGTCCGCCCGACGGAGGAGCTAGCTAGCTATGAGCTCGAATCGGCGGACGAAGGAGCTAGCTAGCTAGCTGAATCAATCGATTGATTCGGCTTCGTGCGCTGTATTTGGTCGCGGGCGGCTTCGTATTTGGTTGCTTTGTGCAAGTTGGACGCGAGTGGCTTCATATTTGGCCGCTTCATGCACTGTTCGCCGGTTTCGTAGGAGCAAGCTAGCTGATTGTGGACACGAGCGAGAGGAAGAAGAAGACGAGAGAAAAAATATGCAAATATTTGGTTTTATCGTTTAAGTTTAAGGGGTCTGTTTGGCCGCAGATCAAACCTATCCTTAAAACGCGTTTTCCACGAACTGTAAACTACGTTTTCAGTTCCACGATTTAAGGGGTCCACTAGAGATGCTCTAACGATAGCCGGAGGTAGCGGCGGGAATGTGTAACAGGGTCGTGACTGCCCACATGCCTCCAATAACACAGGAGAGCTAGCTAGCATTTGACGTGACGAGACGCAGCTCATCAATGGGTTGGTGATCATGGAAGGCCTTCTGCATTGGGATTTCTCTCTCGGCCTTGTGGTCGCGGCTCAGGTGCATCAACGTTTTGGATCTACTGTCCACTTCTCTCCTTCTGGTTCGAGCAAAGAGTTCTTCTTGGTGGTGCACTTCTCCTCGGCCAGCTTCCCTCTCAATGATGACTCGGTTGCCATTGCCCTTCAATGTTGTATTGGGGGTCTTCCTTCTGGTCTTAACGTGACACATATCTCTAGAAGAAGATTTCGATTCTCTATGGCTTCCAATAAAGTTGGACACTTCATCTATGGTCTCAGGGACAAAGTTTGGCCGGATTTTGTTTGCCACTTTAGTCTATTTCGTCAGAAATATCATGGTATTTTGAGTATAGATTCTTCGTGGCATCTTGATTCTCATATTTCTGAGGTGGCTGCCCGCTCTCCGATTGCTATGAAGTTAAAATACAAGTTCTCAGTGCAACATGACAAGGATTTGGGTCCATCTTCTCGGGAATTATCAAAGTTTGGTTTCTCTCCTTTGGATGGGATGGAGATCACCCATGAATCTTTGCCGGACGGCTCATCGCCAGCACCACTGTTGCTGTAGTCGGAGTTACCGGGCCAAGATAACGGTCTTCCCATAATTACGGGCATTTACCCACCTTCCATGTCCTCTGGTATCATCTTTGGAAGATTCCAACCATGCATTATTATGGGGCCTAATGCTCTTAATTACAAATTTGAAGGTTGTCGGTATAAGAAGAAAGCCTGGGGCAACATTCCAAATTTCATGGTTTTTCACATTCTGGATCAATGCCATTTTGGATACTTTGATTCACATATTGCCTCCATCTGGTCTCTGACTTCGGTCCCTCCAATGGATTATATTTATGAAAGGCTTAACTTATGCTCTAACTGCAAATCACTGGGTCACCTCGCCTCTTTATGCCCATGCGAAATTTGCTCTGTGTGTCTTAATGACAATTGTTGATGTCCCCCCCCCCCCCCTCGACGAAATTTGCTCCATGTGTCTTAATGACAATTGATCTTGTCCCCCCCTGCTAGGCAGGTGAACAAGGCCTCATCTAGCCAGGATTTGGGTCTTGGGCCTCAGCTGAGATCTCGGGCCTGCTCTACTTGTGGATCAACCACACATCTCTTCTTAGAATGCCTGGCCTCTCTCAAATGTGAGTTATGTTTTTTCCTAGGCCACACGAAACATAATTGCTTTGATCCTAAAGCCAAACACTACTTTTGGAAGCCCAAAATTGATCAGATATCGGTGATTTAGAATTCTATTGCAATAAATCATACATATCATTCTTTGAAAGGCAAGGCTCCAATTCATTCCAACGCTGAGATGGAATCATTATCTTGCTTGCCGTCTACTAGCTACTCTGTCATGGCCAAGTTGGGAAACGAGACGCTAATTGATTCTAGTCCAGTCAAATCAGGGTCTGTGCGAATTCTTTCCACAAACACGCATTTACTACTCACCTACTTTGTGCCTCCCCCCTCCCCCCCCCCCCCGCTAGGACCAAGCGATAATCTCCCGTCCATTGCAATCTATGTGGCTGGCAAAGACATGTGGCATCATCTTGTTGTCATGGGCGGCGCTCCAACAATTGAATTTGGCTTCCCAAGCCATCCCTACCTCCTGCCGCTACGCATACCACCTCGCCCCGCGTGCTCCCCTTTGTGCATGCTCTGCAGATTCCTTCTCCACCAACAATGGCGAACTTCCCCATCAATATCGTCCCCTACCTCCCGCAGGGCATGATGGTGGAGCTTGGCCTGACTGATCGGAAAGTGCGATCTGATATGATGGTCAGCGCGGTGCCTCCTCTTCACCATGACTTCTTGGCCATCACTGAGGCCAACAGATTCACCCCGCAGCACCAGAAAGAAGCTCTCCGAGATACAATCCAAGGTTTTCTCCATGATTCACACTTCTTCCCTACTGAAGTTGAGGATCACCCTTTCGGGATTGTTATTTTTGGATTTGATGATTCTCTAGTTAGAGACTCTGTTGTGGGCACCACTTTTGAGTTTGATGAACTTCAAGCGGATGAGCATACTGTCATATCTTTCGTTCCTCATGATGCTGCACTAAATATGAGGCTCACCTCTTTTGGTCCGGAGATTTGGATTATGTATGTCGGTTTCCCCTATGAATATCAAACGCAACATTACATCCATAAGTCTGTTGACACTTTTGGTACTCTGCTTGAATGGCATAATCCCCGGGGCGACAGGCGGCTTGTTCTTCTTAAGGCCAGGGTCATTCATCTTTGTTTGGTCCCTAAGAGTATTGTCTTGAGGCAGATTGGAGGAGCTCGACACTGTTGGACTGTTACTGTGACTATCCTATGTAGCAGTGATTGGAATGCACACTTACCTGAAGTACCACCTGTTGGCGGAGACCCCCCCCCCCTCCTGATGATGGTGTTCCTCATCCCCTCTTTGGTGAGGGCCTGACCGCGGAACAGATGTACCAAGCTCAACTTCATAGCTGGATGGCTCAGAACGTGGCTGCTGATAATGCTATGCATGAGGCAAACAATGCAAATGACAATGTGGTCGTGGATCAACAGAACAATGTTCAGTTTCAGGCTCATTGGGGTGCTTGGCCTGCCCCTCCACCACCTGGTGTCTACATTTTTCAAGCCTGGTTGGCTAGTGAGGGCCTCCAGATTGCTGATGGGATTTTACCTGAAAACAATCTCCAAGACGGCCCTGCCATGGCCTGGAATGACTCCATCTCTTGGCACAACAGTTCAGACTCCAGTGTTAGTTCAGATGGCTATGTCCTTGTGACAGTAAATCTTCTTAATGCTCCATGGAGAAGTAACAATGTCAGCTCTGCTAGCACCTCCTTGGCTCCTCTGCTGCAGCCTCAAGACACTCTCAGCATTGATCTCGCTTTGGACAAATCTGGCATGCATTTGTCCATGTCCGATCAAGGAAATATGGTTGCGTCCATGCTCTTTCACTGCTCCAGGACGGCTAGAGAGATCAATGATTACCTTACGTAGGCCATTAAACCAACTATGGCCACTTTTGGTCCTTGGAGCTCGGGGCTGGGTTTCAGAGATAGTTTGAAGGTGCATGTTGCTGTCTCCTGCAACAATGGATCATTTGTTATCTCTGCTGGACATCACATCAGTAGGGGTAATGAGGAGTGCATCTCTGTGGTTCAATCTTGGATTGTCACTACAGAGGATTCTTCTGATTATAGGCCTGCTCTGCTGCAGACCAACCCCAGTACCCTGGATTTGCCTCCTTCTACTGCCACTTTGTCTGACAGTATTGCCTCTTCTCATCGTGGCAAAGTTCAGATACCCGAATGTGAAACCACTCTTCACCGCAGCGCTAGATCAAATAAGTATGATGTATTTAGGGTCCATGCTCTTTCTGATGTCAAGAGGAAACCTTCCAAGGTAAAGCCACGCCACACTCCTGCTGCTCCTTCCTCGGTCATCATCACGGAGCTGGATGATGTTGCTGCTCATGATGTACCACCCCCCACACCCATTCAGGTAATTCAACAGGTGGGCGTCCTCAAGTGCGCCATCCCGACTGAATAACTCACTGAAGATGCACTCTTGGTGTCTAAGGAGGCAGGGCCTTCGTCCTCTGCTTAATTATCTGGTTTCCTTGCCAAATGGGTTTTTTGGTTAATTGGAATGTGCTGTGTTGGAACATTCGTGGGTTAAACTCTAGCGATAAACAACTAGCCCTAGCTAATGCTATCAATGCTAGTGGTTGTTCGGTCTTATGTTTGCAGGAAACTAAGAAGTCTGTGATTGACCATGGTTTTATCATATCTTGTTGTCCCCGTCGATTTGACCAATTCTCTTGTGTTCCTTCGCACGGGGCTTCGGGTGGCATTGTTACTATTTGGAATAGTTCGGTTTTCACTAGCTCTGTCATTTCTTCTGAAGATGCTCTCCTGATTAAATTTCAATCCACACAATCATCGCAATCTTGGACACTAGTGAATATTTATGGCCCCTGCCAAGGTGACTTGCGCATTAATTACACTAATTGGCTATTCTCCTTGAACATTCCGGCCAATGAGGACTGGCTTCTTGTGGGCGATTACAACTATATCTGCAGTCCTGATAATTGTAACAAGTCGGGTGGGAATATAAATGACATGATCACATTCAATGATTTCATACGATCACAATGTCTAGTTGAATTACCAATCAAAGGTCGTACTTTCACTTGGAGTAATATGCAGCAGGACCCACTTTTGGAGCAGCTCGACAGGTTCTTCACCTCCTGTAACTGGACTAGTTCTTACCCTGATACCATTGTTAAACCCTTGGGTAAGCCAGTGTCCAATCACATCCCATGCGTGGTCACAATTGAAACTTCTATTCCGAGGAGTAAACTCTTTTGTTTCGAGCCTTTCTAGATTCAGCATCCCGGTTTTATGGATATAGTGCAGTCTGCCTGGGATAAGCCCATCAGAGCAACCAACAGCGCAACCATTCTTTGTAGAAACTTCAAGCATTTACGGTACTGTCTGAAAAATTGGAGTAAGAATATTTCCCGACTATCAATAGCCATTGATAACTCCAACAAGGCCCTGGCAGAACTTGACACGATCGAGAACAGAAGGCAACTGACCACTCCTGAGGCAAACTTTAGGACTATCCTCAAGGCTCACATTCTGCGTCTTTTGTCATATCAACAACAATATTGGAAAAAATGATGCACAATCCGCTCGGTTGGTTACATCACCCTCATTCCAAAAGTTGCTGCACCTCAAGGCGTCAATGACTTTTGACCAATTACTCTGCTAAATTGTTGTCTCAGAGTCATTACAAAACTCTTAGCTAATCGGCTACAAAAGATCATTATGAAAACAATTCACCGTAACCAATATGATTTTTTGAAAAACAGGTCCATCCAGGACTGCCTTGCATGGGCATTTGAATACATTCATCAGTGTTGAACTTCAAAAAAACCAATAGTTCTTCTCAAGTTGGATTTTGCAAAAGCATTTGATACCATTGATCATGATGATATGCTGGAAATCATGCAACACATGGGCTTCAATGATAAATGGTTCGGGTGGATTAAAACCATTTTTTCCTCGGCGAAATCCTTAGTTCTCCTTAATGGTGTCCCGGGTAGATAGTTTAACTGCATTTGTGGAGTTCGACAAGGTGACCCACTGTCTCCCCTCATATTTGTCCTGGCGGCTAACTTGTTGCAAGCTGCAATAAATGACTCCTTTCGAAGAAATGAACTCCAATTGCCCTTCTATCGCCCAGACCAATCAGACTATCCTGCGATCCAATACACCGACGATACAATCATGTTTCTCCCGGCATGTTTAGACCAAGCTACACTTGTCCAAAAAATCCTCACTGATTATGCCAACTCTATTGGGCTAAAGATTAACTTTCACAAGTCAACCCTAGTGCCCATGAATTGCGATGCCGCAACCGCTCAATATATTGCACAAATCTTTGGTTGCATGGTGGGGAAGCTACCTTTTACTTACCTAGGGTTACCCATGGGCACATCTAAACCAACAGTGCAGGATCTCATGCCTCTTGTCTATGGAGTTGAAGGAAGACTTTCATCAACTCTGTCCATGATCTCTTATGGAGGGAAACTGTCGCTTCTGAACTCGGTCATCACGTTACTTATAATCTTTGCACTCTATACACTGAAACTACCTCCAAAGATTATTGATCTACTGGATAAAATCAGAAGATAATATCTATGGACTAAGAAGACCGATAATGGTGACAAGTGCAACTCTTTAGCTTCGTGGCAAATGGTTTGCGGACCCAAGGAGTGTGGAGGACTCGGGGTGCTTGACCTGCAAACTCAAAGTGATGCTTTGCTCATGAAATATCTACACAAATTCTATAACCACTGGGATTTGCCATGGGGTTATTTGATTTAGTCCACCTATTATATTGACAAAATTTTGCATGCCTCAGACCCATGTGGCTCATTCTGGTGGACAGATGTGAGCAAACTTACTCCTATCTATAGGGGCATCTCACACGTGATCGTTCGTAGAGGGAACACTACGCTTATGTCGAAAGACCTATGGTTGGATGATATCCTTGCAGATTCACACCCCCGTGCATTTTCATACGCTAAACTTGAAGACATTTCGGTCAGGGATTTCCTAGGCTACACTAACCTTAAGGAAACCTTTCACCTACCCCTCTCCATGCAAGCCCATAATGAGTTGTGCGATATCCAGGAAATTACGACACATGTTGGCAATGATGCGGGAGATGACATGGACTCTTGGGTCTATGAGTAGGGCTCTGAGATCTACACTTCCAAAAGGTACTACAACTACTATTTCCGGGAGGTTACTGCACACAAAAGTTATAAATGGCTCTCGAAATCTTCGGCTACAATGAAAATCAAGGCTTTTGGATGGTTGCTCCTCTCAGATCGCTTGAACACCAGAAATATGCTTAAGAGAAGGCACTATAATATTGGTGACAATCATGGTTGCACCCTATGTGGCAGCACTGAGGAGGAAACACTTGAACACATGATCTTTACTTGTCAATTCAGCTCGGCTTGTTGGGACACTTTGAACATTCATTGGTCAACTAAGGGAGATCGACTCCAGTGGATCCAGGAAGCCAAATCAGCGTGGAACAACCCCATGTTCATGGAGATCTTCTTGTATGCCTCTTGGAGTTTGTGGAAAGAGAGAAATAATAAGCACTTCCGATGGGTGGACCCCACTGTCAGCTCATGGGCAAGAAGATTCAAGGAGGACTTCTCTCTTCTCATACATAGAGACAAAGAGAAGCACAGACAGCTTATTTCCTCTTTCACTCAATCTTTTGTAAGACCCTAGTCTAGATCTTATTTTGAGCTCCTACCATTAATACTTTGTTTTAGCATGGCCATGGATGTAAGGTTATGACCTTGTAAAACCTTTTTGATACTTTAATTTAATACATACAGTAGGAGCCTCTCCTACTGTTTCAGGTGTCAAAAAAAGGGTTTGGACGGCGGAGGCACCATCTTTGAATGTGCTCATCCAGTCATTTGACAGCGGTGGTGCTGAGACAGACATGATCACGGGGCCACAAGACTAGCCCTAACTAGGGATACAAGCCCTAACCTAGCAGTAGAGAGAGACAGATCGATGCCGCCATGCCGGGGAGGATTACAGATTAAGTTTCCCTCTCTTCCTATATATACCTTCTAGAAATAATAGAGACGGAGACAGCTATGCAAAACACAGAATCGCCAAACTCTTTAGTCCCAATAATTTTTATTTTTTTATTGATTTTCTTTGGTACTTGTTTAAAATTTATAGTTTCAATTTAAAACTTATAGTCCTCCTCGATATGGTGAGGTTATCAGAGGCACACATGAATAGCTAAGAACAAAACTAGAGCAACAGAACAAACTTAGGCACACATACAAGTCTTAACCACGCACTACACATTTAACATAGTATGGTAAGTTTTAGAAGAAACCCCAACACTAGTCTTAAACCAACAACCAACATGAAACAGGTGTCACGCCCAATATGCGATACTATCCTAAAGAGACTTGAAGGTCCCACCAAGGATAGAACCGCATATTGATACGCTTTTGCAAGGTGGATATCATTACATCAACATTACACAATAGATGGGGATACATACAAGAGGCATACAATGCCACACGAATACAACATCACCTTACATAAGAGCACCATCCAACTACGGATGAAACACAAACAAAAACTCAAAGGACATCCACCCTACTAGCCCAGGCTGCCGACCTGGAACCTATCCCCTGATCGAAGAAGCAGAAGAAGAACTCCAAAACAAGTAACAGCGCTCTTGCGTCAAGATCATCGCATAACCTGGACCTGCAACTGTTGTTGTAGTAATCTATGAGCCACGAGGACTCAGCAATCCCATTACCATGGGTATCAAGACTAGCAAAGCTTAATGGGTAAGGAACGGGTAAAGTGGTGAGGTTGCAGCAGCGACTAAGCATATATGGTGGCTAACATACGCAAATAAGAGCGAGAAGAGAGCAAACGGAACGGTCGTGAAGCTAGTAATGATCAAGAAGTGATCCTGAACTCCTACTTACGTCAAACATAACCCAAAAACCGTGTTCACTTCCCGGACTCTGCCGAAAATAGACCATCACGGCTACGCACGCGGTTGATGCGTTTTAATTCGGATCTGGTGTCAAGTTATCTACAACCGGACATTAACAAATTCCCATCTACCACATAACCACGGGCACGACTTTCGAAAGATTATACCCTGCAGGGGTGTCCCAACTTAGCCCATGATAAGCTCTCGCGATCAACGAAGGATATACCTTCTCCCAGGAAGATCCGATCAGACTCGGAATCCCGGTTTACAAGACATTTTGACAATGGTAAAACAAGTCCAGCAAGACCGCCCGATGCGCCGACAATCCCGATAGGAGCTGCACATATCTCGTTCTCAGGGCAACACCGGATGAACACTACGTACAACTAAAACCAGCCCTCAAGTTTCCCCGAGGTGGCGCTGCAAGTGGCTCTGGTTCGGACCAGCACTTAGAGAAGCACTGGCCCGGGGGGGCTAAAATAAAGATGACCCTTGGGTCGGCCGACCCAAGGGAAGGGTATAGGTGGTGGTGAGGCAAATGGTAAAACCAAGGTTGGGCCTTGCTGGAGGAGTTTTATTCAAAGCAAACTGTCAAGGGGGTCCCATAAATCACCCAACCGCGTAAGGAACGCAAAATCCGGGAACATAACACCGGTATGACGGAAACTAGGGCGGCAAGAGTGGAACAAAACACCAGGCATAAGGCCGAGTCTTCCACCCTTTACCAAGTATATAGATGCATTAATTAAATAAGAGATATTGTGATATCCCAACATAATCCTGTCCACCATGGGGCAATCTTCAACTTCACCTGCAATTAAAAACGCTATAAGAGGGCTGAGCAAAAGCGGTAACATAGCCAAACAACGGTTTGCTAGGAAGGGTGAAAAGGTTAGAGACTGACATGGCAAATTGGGAGGCTTGAAGAGCAAATGATATGTATCGCAGCAAAGCGATTGAATGAAGCAACTAGCATAGCAATGATAGTAATGAGATCCAAGGTGACGGTCATCTTGCCTGAAATCCCGCTAGGAAGAAGAATGAGTCCATGAAGAAGATGAAGCCACGAAGACGAACCAAGCGTAGACGAACGAATCCTCACGATCGCAACGAAACAGGAACTATCGAGAAGAAGCACACAACATGGTAAACACACCACACATAGACAAGACATGATACACAACAATCATGATGCAAGACAAGACTACATGAAGCTACTCATGGCAAGAGATGATGCAAACAAGAGCAACACACCAAAGCAAGTTTAAATGAGGCCGGGAACAACATATGGCAATTCCGGTAAGTCCTCATATGCAAATTTCGAAATTGGTCCAGATCTGAATAAACCTTATGTTCAAGTTGTTAAACAGCAAGTTAAAATCCACCATGATGATCTACACGAGATTCTAGTCAAGTTACATATAAAGTTCATTTAGTTCGGAGCTACGGCCTAGAAGATATGAGCAAAACAAATTAAACATGGCATTGATGTAAAATGCATACAAACATCAAACAAACACCTCAAAACATGGATGCAACATGATAATAGGGAACTTCATGCAAAATCAAGCAAGTTTCATATAGAGCACACTCAAAACGGAGCAACGGTTCAACACATACACATGAAACAAGTTTAAAACACAAACACCTCAACACATACACATGAAACAAGTTGTCCAAAATAGCAACTAGGCATCTTGCAAGCATCAAAACAACATGCTACAGCACCCCAACATGAGAATAAAAGGCATGGACATGATGTACAGGTAAATCATAACAAAACATGAACACTGAGCTATCTCCAGAAATCACTAGAACATGCTCAAAAAGACATGGCAAGTGCATATAATAACAGTTTCAGACTTTGCAGAAATAACATCAGGTTGCAATGTTTAGAGCTATCAAACAACATGCTACAGGAACTTATAAAATGGAAAACAAAGGCATGGAATGAACCTACTAATTGCATAGAACAAAAGTCCTTTACAGACAATGAGCCAAAAAGGAACAGAAGATATGATGGCACCCATGTAAACATGGCAAGTTATATGACAGATTCATACATGGCAGGAACAACAATAAGTCGGCATGTTGGTGAGCTTATACCACTCACCACAGATCAATACATGCAATGACAAGAAAACCAACAGTAATAATACATATTTATGAAGCTAAGCATGGCAAGAGCAAGTTCATAGGGTGCATGGATCACTAGCAAAACACATGGCAAAACTGAACTTAATGTTAATAGGCTGACAGCAACATTATTTAGCAAGTTTGAAGCAAGATTACTACAAGCTACATTAGGCTATAAATGCAACCAGGCGCATGGATGGATAGAGCATGACATGTATAACAAAACATCCTTATTGAACATCTCCAGATTATGCACAGAATGACTTGTAGAAGCAGGTTTACATAGCATCACGAAATAACAGATTCAGCCTAGCAAAACAGCAACAGCAAGTACCCTACTTAACAAGCTTGATGCACTCACTACAAGACTCACAAAAATACATGTATTGCACCTCTCTAAATATGGCATGGCATAGTTCAAAACACATGTAGAGCTCATGCTCATAGGATGCACACACAAAATGCAACAAAAATGACAAGTCACCAAGTTATAACAGTTTCAGCAGATTAACATCATATCGCACTCTTGCAACGATGATTTAGGCATCAATATGAACTCAAATGAACATGGCACAATGGAAACAAAATGTAGAGCATCTCATGACGAACATTTTGATATATTACACGCACGAAACGGAGCAGTATACAGCAAGTTATGACATGATAAATAGTGCACCAGAATACAGAAATTTGAGGGACTTAGTGAAAAACAACCTCCGGGAAAAGTCAACGGAACGAGGACGTGTGGGACAAGGAGATCCGGGCGTGGGGGAGGCATTTGGTTCGCGGGCCTGGTGGATCTGATCCACCCGACCAGATCCGAAACGCCGGCGGCGGCCGGAGACGACGGCGAGGTCGCCGGAGATGGCGAGGCGGCGGGTGCGGCCGGACCTCGCCGGATCAGGCGGAGGCGAGGGCGAGGCCGGGCGAAGGTCGGCGGAGGGCGGCGGGCACGGTGCCTGGCGGAGCGAGGCGGCGGCGCACCGGCGCGGGCAGGCGGCCGCGGTCGCCGGCGAGGCGACGATGGTGGAGCTTGGTGGCGAGGAGGCCGAGGCCTGGCGGCGGCGTGCTCGGGCTCTCATGGCCCAGGCGGGGGCGGCGGATGGGCACCGGGCAGCGGGGCGGAGCACGGGCGCGGCGGGGCGGCTCGCCGGCGCTGAAGGCGGGCGGCGGCGGGGCTCGGACGCGGGGGCGCGGGTGCCCCGGGCCGGGCGGCGGAGGACAGGTGGCGGCTCAGGATTGGAAGGGCGGTGGCGCTCGACATGTCCGGCTTGGGACAGACGTGTCCGGTGGCGCAGAGGAGGGTGGATCTAGGGTTAGGGGAGGATTCATCCGCAAAAAAATGGAGGGGAGGACCTATTTATAGATTCTGGGAGCTAGGAGAGTCCAAATGAGGAGCGGTTTTTGGCCACGCGATCGTGATTGAACGACCGAGAGCATGGAGGGGGTTAGGATGGGCTAGTGGGCTGTGGTGAAGAGGGACTAGGCTGCAAAGAGAGAGGGGTTTCGGGCTACGCGGTTAACCGTTGGAGTATCAAACGGACTCCAAATGGCACGAAACTTGACAGGCGGTCTACCGGTGGCATACCAAGGCCGCTTGGAAAACCTCGGGCCATTCCGAGAAAATTTAGCACTCGCTCACAACGAGAGACAAAAGGGGAATGCCGGAGGACATAGGAGTGCCGGATTGCAAAACGGACAACGGGGAAAATGCTCGGATGCATGAAACGAACATGTATGCAAAATGAGATGCACATCATGACATGGAAAAATTCAACACGCAAGGAAATGGCATGGCAACGACGGCGAATAACTGGCAGACACCTGGCGCATCGAATCCGGGGCATTACAACACTCCTCCACTAACAAAAGATCTCGTCCCGAGATCTTAGGACCGAGACGGAAGGGAAAATGGATGAGGTGAAACAAGAACTCAAGAAAAGAAGCAAGGAATTGAGATTCCTCGAGAAGAAGAGAGGAACGACGAGAATGATGAGAATCGAAAGCTCACGGAATTAGATAGACTATGAGACCACTCCGGTTTATGTGATAAGAAACGAATAAGACTGAAAACGATTTAGGCAGCACTCCGGCTGAAAATGGAAGGAATAGAACAAGAACTTCGCAAGACGGGATGGCACTTGATGAGATGAACAACGCAAAGCCTCCGGAAGAATTGAAAGAATGGAAGGAAAAGAACTTAGAAGGAAGGGTTGAACGGAATTGTTGAGAAAATCAACAACGAAAGAATAAGCTTGTTGTGGACGTATAGGTAACATCTCAAAAATTATGAGGTGCTAACCAACCACAAACGGAAATGTCTGGATAGCTGAGAAGAACGAAGAAATTTAAAACTCCACTTCAAAAGAATACGGAGAATTAATTGCACTTCGAGACGCGAGAAGAAAAGGATACTTGAGCTCCTTCGATTAGAATCTTGAAGAACCACTGTCGGTGTCAAAACCGGCGGATCTCGGGTAGGGGGTCCCAAGCAGTGCGTCTTAGGATCAATGGTAACAGGAGGCAAGGGACACAATGTTTTACCCAGGTTCGGGCCCTCTCGATGGAGGTAAAACCCTACGTCCTGCTTGATTAATATTGATGATATGGGTAGTACAAGAGTAGATCTACCACGAGATCGTAGAGGCTAAACCCTAAAATCTAGCCTATGGTATGATTGTTGTTGTATATATCTATCGACTAGCCTGGCCCCGGTTTATATAATGCACCAGATTCCTAGGATAACAAGAGTCCTAGCCGAATACGCCGGTGGGGGAGGAATCCTTGTCTTGATCGCCAAGTCTTGTTGATTCTTCCTTGTATGCGGCAGCTGTCCGGACTGGCCCATGAGTATACGGCCATGGGGGTCCTCGGCCCAATCCAACTGATCGGGAGACGACGCGTTGAGTACCCCCTAGTCCAGCACACCGTCAGTAGCCCCCTGAACCGGTCTTCAAGTTAGGGACGCTCCTTGATTCTTCCGAACTATTCTTCATCTTCGGATGCCGGTCTTGAAAACTGGTTCAACAAATCTTCTCATCTTCTATCTTGAGGATCGCCGAAATGCATTCGACGAGTTTACGCGTTGGGTATCCGAGGAGCCCCTTTAAGTTTACGGCCTTTATCAATGCCTTGTTATTTTTATGCCATGCCTCGGGTTTGAAGTTGTTCCTGGGTGGAAACGTCCTCTTGCGTCCGAGCTCCAACGCCGGACTGCATTCGAGGTATCTTTTGCAGCCGAGCACCAATGCCGGACTGCTTCCCAGCTCTAACGCCGGACTATGTATCCGAGCTCCAATGCCGGACTGTATCCGAGCTCCAACGCCAGACTATGTATCCGAGCTCCAACGCCGGACTTTATCCGAGGTGTCATAAATCACCTTGGTTCAAAGAAGTTTGAAGGAGTTTAACCGAGCTTAATGCCGGAAATGCCCTCTAAGGAGCCAGCCACTTGCATCCGAGCTATATGTCGAACTGCTTCCAAGGTGGTTAAGCACCTCGGTCATGGGCTGATTTTTGGTCAATGTTTTTTATTGATGTAATTTATTCTCTGATGAGATATATAGCCAGTAGCCCTCAAGGTATGTATCGGTCTAAAACCCGAGATGCACCCGAAGGATGACATAAGATCGCTAATCCCCGTAGCCGTTGAGACTCAGGTTGATTTGCAAAATCGGTCTGAGGATCAAGTCCTAGCTCGGCAGAATACTTCGGGACACAAAAAGTGGCGTGCTCAGTCCTCGAGACTCAGGTTGGGTGCGGCCGACCAACCTGAGGATCAAAATCTCCTCGGAAATTGTATTGCACTTAAGATTTTCTGCATAGAACAAGCAATGCAGTAGCCCCCGAGACACTGGTCGGGTGGCAACACCGGATTGGGGGATCAATGTGCCCCTTTAATATTTGTAAATAATAAGCCCAAAGCCAAGTAGCCCCCGAGCCTTAATGCGGGCACGGGTGGCCAAATTAAGGATCAATATCCATAGTAAAATCACAAATTATGTGTAATGACTCAATGTATCCAAGTACTTTATGTCATTAATGCTCAGATCTGCATTGTACAAAACTTTGTTGACCGACCATGGGCTTCAACCTCCTCGGCCGGTAGCCGAGGAGTGTTTGTCCTACTTTATAAAGCCTTTATGAGGGCAAAGATTTATGACAAACAAGGCAATCTGGTCATACGTCTTTCTAAACAAAGGTACGTAGAGAGATATGTTATATTGCTGTTTAACAGAAGAAATGTCTTCCAAAGAAAATAGTCCCGCTATCGGTTCCTTTCTTTGGGTTGTCATGCTAAGCATGATCATGAAATCTCAGCTCCAATGTAAGAGCAAAAGATCAAGGATTTAGTTTGGGAGGCCAGTTAATAGCCCCCGGTAGTGTTCGGCGACAGTCGAGGTCAAGCCGGAAACACTTCGGCCAATGTTATGAATGGCCCATCATTTAATATAGTCATCGGATCGCTGACCAGTTTACACCTATTGTGACAGTCAGTTTTTGGCTTTCTCTACTGAGGTGCTTGACCATGCGAGCTGGAAGCACAATCGCAGTGGTTCTCCCTTTGCACACCTAGCCGAACAAAGCGGAACGTAGGAGGCAAGCGCGGGAGCCGGGCAACCCAACTATTGACCGAAGACACAATTCGAAGCTGATGCATATATAGCAATATCCGAGAATGTTTTTGTCGAATCTCTAAAGGTGTCCGGCGTTGCACTGCGAGACTTGTGCTGAAAACACACAAATAGTTAAAAGTGCCAAAAGCTTGGAAAACCAAAAACATCAGTAAAAACATGACGTCCGAACAAGATCAAGTGTTCGGTGCCAATCCGAAAATTAGACTTCAGAAAAAAAAGTGCTACTGTCGTGCTTTTACTTTGCAACGACTAAGAAGAAAAACACTTAGTATGAAACGGCTCAAATAAACATAAGAGCCCCCAAGCGACTTGGGTAAAAGTTGACTATAAAATGTAAGGTGACATGTAGAATGCCTTCTAGCCGGATTGTAGATCGTTTTTCGTAGCAGACCTTTTCGCTTCAACCTCTGGACCCAATAGTCCGGAGTGTGTCTGAATACCCTCGCGGTTATAAAAACCGGGGCATGCGTGGAGACCAGGCGTAGGGGTCATTAGTGCTTTATCAGACAAGTGCCCAACTAGTTATGTTATATTACATGGTTAGTAAGAAACATCTTCCAGGGAGAATAGTTCCGTTAGGGGTTCCTTTCCCTGGGACGCATGCCCTAAAGTGTATGTCCGGACTGCAAAAAGAGCCGAAAAACATCTGGGGGCAGGTAAATAAATAGGTAAGAAATCATCTTTTAGTTCACCGATCGAGTATTCCCTTACGAACGCTAGCTTTCGGCTTCACCCAGTCTGAGGTACACATCCGGCTGACCCGGCAGTAACAATCGCAGAGGTGCTCCCTTTACCGCCTAGCCGAACAATCAGGAACGTAGGGGTAAGCACAGGAGCCAGGCAACCCAGCTTGGCCAAAACTTAAGTCATATCGATGCATATAATGGTGAATAAAAGGTACATGCGGAAGTGTGACACATGTGTTGGGCATAAAGCCCGTATTAATAAGCTTCTGTTAAAGAAGCCCCCAGGTATAATGAGCGCGGGTAGCGCGTCAAGTGTGTGCGAACAAAGTTTCGACAAGGAAAATTTTTACAAGCAACTTTTTTACAAAAAAGTATAATTCTTGGTCGAACCGAACACAAGTTAGAAATTTAAAACTTTGAGCATGAAGGCAACTTAGCTGGTTAATGTGTTCGGTATTGACGACGCGGTCCGAGCTTGATGCGGGACAAGGTTCCATCCCCCAAGCCGGTCCCCGAGGTGGCGGAGCAAGGAGCTCGGCACTCCGAAGTGGTGACATAGCACGGTCAATGCAGGACGGCAGAGTGATGCCGAAGTCCCCGGCATGGGGTAATGAAGTGTTGACGAAGCCCCCCGTCCAGCCGAGGTGACGTCAAAGGATATAGTCCGGCTGGATCATTTTCCTGTGCACAAAAAATAGTGCAGACCGGGGATAATAGTAATAATAGGAATAAAAAAATGTTGCATAATAAATAATTTATTCAAAGTGAGTAGTAAAAGAAATATGGCCTGGCGCCGAAGTCGATGTCGATGCAGGTCGTCGGCGTAATGCAATAAAGGCATGGCAAAGCCTGGATTCACAGGTCGGTCCGAGTTCCGGATGCGGCGTTCGCCGAACTGTGTACGGAAACTGACCGAACCATCATGCGACCGTCGATAATGCGGCCACTATTTATTTGTTGTAGGATTAATAGCACCTGGTTTATTTGTTGTAGCAATCCGAAGGAAGGTGATTCCCAAAATTGGGACTCGATCCGCGCACCCATGCCTGGTCGGCTAGTGACGCCGAAGTGTCCGGAATAGGTTGATAAAGAGATGGTGAAGCCCCCGGTCCAGCCGAGATGTCGAAGTATGTCGGCGTGATGGACACCAGCTTGAAGAAGCAATAGTGCGGCCCTGCCGATGCAGGTCGTGACGTGGTCGATGCCGGCTTGATGAAGCGACCGTGCGGCGATGCCGGTATGCCCGCTCCGTGTAATCCGTGAGGCGGCGATGTTGGTGATGATTTATCCTTCGCGATGCCGGACTCTTGTTCGGCTTGCCAAGATGATGATCCGAAGAAGTTGAGCTTGGCTCAACAAAGTGACGACGTGTCTAGCAAAGGTCGGCAGCCGTGGAGCAATATTGCCGGACTGGTTTGACACCAGCATGATGTTGAAGATCATGTTCAAAAGATTTTAAAGTTAGTGGGATGTGTTCGAGAACAAAACAAAATACCCCATACAAAACTTCCTTCAAAAAGGATGTCCGAAATCCCGTTCATAAAAAAGACGAACTCGGGTCGGATTCGTTTTCGCGCAGAAAACAGATCCGAAAAGTGATGCACTAATCGGAAGTTTTCCGGAGTTTGGACGGTCGGATCGAGCTGAATTTTTGGCAGGTGGTAGATAAGGGAATTCCGCACCAAATAAACGGTTGGATCCTCCAAAGGACATCCGAGCTAGACGCTGGATACCACGCCCAAACTCATCCGGATTCTCGTCCAGATTCAACAGGGCTCCGGTATATCAGAGATTGCCGGAGATTCCTCCATCGGAACTCAACAAATTTTTGCAGGACTGTTGTAGACTTAATTCCGCATAATTCCACCGAAGTAATCGTTTAGGTGACACTCGAGGAGGCAGTGGCGGCGGGTACAAGTTTGTTGTCTAGAAAAATAGCACGGTCGCCTGAGGGCAATGTTGACGTTGAGCCCCCGAGCTCCATGGATGACTCCTCCATGGGCTTGATAGAGATCGGAGTTGGTGTTGATGAAGGACTTCATCCGAACATGACAATCGGAGGTAGGGCGCAGTCCTCGGTCAAGCCAAGGTGACCAGTCGAGTTGGTGACGAAGAAGCCGACGTCGCAGTTGACCTGCAGTCGAGCCATTGATCCTTTCGCCGATCACACAGCGGAACTCTCAATGAAAGCAGCAATGTCGGTGTGAAAACCGGCGGATCTCGGGTAGGGGGTCCCAAGCAGTGCGTCTTAGGATCAATGTTAACAGGAGGCAAGGGACACAATGTTTTACCCAGGTTCGGGCCCTCTCGATGGAGGTAAAACCCTACGTCCTGCTTGATTAATATTGATGATATGGGTAGTACAAGAGTAGATCTACCACGAGATCGTAGAGGCTAAACCCTAAAAGCTAGCATATGGTATGATTTTTGTTGTATATATCTATCGACTAGCCTGGCCCCGGTTTATATAATGCACCAGAGTCCTAGGATAACAAGAGTCCTAGCCGAATACGCCGGTGGGGGAGGAATCCTTGTCTTGATCGCCAAGTCTTGTTGATTCTTCCTTGTATGTGGCAGCTGTCCGGACTGGCCCATGAGTATACGGCCATGGGGGTCCTCGGCCCAATCCAACTGATCGGGAGATGACGCGTTGAGTACCCCCTAGTCCAGGACACCGTCAACCACCATGAAGAACTCCGGTAACGAAAGGATGACGAAATAAAATTGAAGGATGAAAGAATAAGATTAAAGCTTTGCGATGATTTAGATGGAGGTTCCGACGAGATGGCCGAGGAAAATTGAACTCCGGAAAAGAAAAGATGAAAACACTTGGCACTAGAATTTATTTATCAAGAACAAACTCCGAAGGAAGGGATTACTCACTTGGATGAAATAAGAATAAGATTTATTGTATGCTTATCCTTCATCAAATTAAATTGATGACAAGCAATGGATTTTTTATACCACTTATTCTTCTTGAAAAGGATTGAGAAGTGACATATCACAAACTTGAGAAGGTCTTCATGAACCACCGGTAGAATTGGAAAGAACGAATGAATTAAAATGATAATCAAGGAAAAATAATTTTGAACGAACCACCGTAAGAATTCTAAAATGACTGATGAAAGAGACTGAATCACCGGGAAGAATTAGAAAAACCAATATGCTAGAGGGGATTTAGATGCAAAAGAACAAAGAGATCATCAGCTGATTAAAGAACACCTGTACGAAGCACCGGGATAATTGGATAACGATAGCTGAAATGTGAGGACGAAGAATTCTTCTGGAACGATGGCCTCCGGTGAAAAGAAATGGGAAAATAGCTTCTGACATGCTCCGGATGGGTAAGAAAAGGAATATCTGACAAATGGAATAATTCGTGAGGATAACAAGAAGATAGAACCATGAATCTTCGGAAGAGCAAACAGGATTTAGAGGAAAAACTCTTCTTCTATCTTCGAATGACGACGAGAAACAGCACCAAAATTACTGAGATACTCCGGGAGAATGAAAAGCAAAGAGGTTGAGCCAACAATCAAATGATTTGAAATCGATCTTGGAAAAGCATCTGACTGATGAAATTCATACTTACGTCAAACTCTGAAAAGAATTTAAGAATAACTCCGGGAAATTAGAAGAGTCAGGTAAGATCCTGGAACCTGTGGGTTATGGGCCAACTGAAGAGATAACACTGTTGGAAAGGATTGTTGAACAGATAAATGATGCACCAGAACAATTGAAATATTTGAATGAGGTGACAACCTCGAATTAATTGGAACACTGACGAATCTCCTGAGATGTCTTGAACACTCCGGAAGGATAAACTGGCGAGAGGTGAACGAGCAGGGAAAACACTTGAGCCGAGGATAAGAATATAATCACTACCAAAAATTATAATTGAATCCACCGGAAAAGATATGAAGAATGTCAAAGAAAAGAGAGTTCACCGGTTTGAATGATGGAGGGAAGACTGAAGAGGCTCCACACGAATGAAATTGATGGTCGAAAGAGACTCAAGCTCCGGGAAGAAGAGGGTGGGAGGGCGGGAAAAACAAAGGCAACTTGGAAGGGGAAATCGACGAATATCTTGAAGAGAAAACACCGGTTGAAATAATTGAGGAAAGAAAACAAAGGCTTCGCACGAGTAGGAAGGATACTCGATTACGGACTCTGGCTCCGAGATGAAAAGGGCGAGGGCGGGTGGGAAAAGAAGACAATTGAGGATTGAACTCAATGATGAAGAGGCTCGAGTCGACTTGACGAGAAATGCACCGGATGAAAAGAGCTGAGAACCAACGATCGAAAACCAACTACGTGAACCTAAAGAAAAATTTGAAGGGGAAGAGGAGTAATTCAAAACACTTACGTCAAGACTCCTCACCAGAGCGGCGAAGGGGCTGAGGAGTAAAAAGAATTCCTACTCTCCGATATAGCTAGACTCAGAAAACAGTTTTCTTCTAGACTCAACAACTACCAAACTACACGATCAATCAAGGGGGGCTCCTAGGGTCGGTCGAGGCTCTGATACCAACTTGTCACGCCCAATATGCGATACTATCCTAAAGAGACTTGAAGGTCCCACCAAGGCTAGAACCGCATATTGATACGCTTTTGCAAGGTGGATATCATTACATCAACATTACATAATAGATGGGGATACATACAAGAGGCACACAATGCCACACGAATACAACATCACCTTACATAAGAGCACCATCCGACTACGGATGAAACACAAACAGAAACTCAAACGACATCCACCCTGCTAGCCCAGGCTGCCGACCTGGAACCTATCCCCTGATCGAAGAAGCAGAAGAAGGACTCCAAAACAAGTAACAGCGCTCTCGCGTCAAGATCATCGCATAACATGTACCTGCAATTGTTGTTGTAGTAATCTGCGAGCCACGAGGACTCAGCAAGCCCATTACCATGGTATCAAGACTAGCAAAGCTTAATGGGTAAGAAAGGGGTAAAGTGGTGAGGTTGCAGCAGCGACTAAGCATATATGGTGGCTAACATACGCAAATAAGAGCGAGAAGAGAGCAAACGGAACGGTCGTGAAGCTAGCAGTGATCAAGAAGTGATCCTGAACTCCTACTTACGTCAAACATAACCCAAAAACCGTGTTCACTTCCCGGACTCCGCCGAAAAGAGACCATCACGGCTACGCACGCGGTTGATGTGTTTTAATTCGGATCTGGTGTCAAGTTATCTACAACCGGACATTAACAAATTCCCATCTGCCACATAACCGCGGGCACGGCTTTGGAAAGATTATACCCTGCAGGGGTGTCCCAACTTAGCCCATGATAAGCTTTAGCGATCAATGAAGGATATACCTTCTCCCAGGAAGACCCGATCAGACTCGTAATCCCGGTTTACAAGACATTTCGATAATGGTAAAACAAGTCCAGCAAGACTGCCCGATGCACCGACAATCCCGATAGCAGCTCCAAATATCTTGTTCTCAGGGCAACACCGGATGAACACTACGTACAACTAAAACTAGCGCTCAAGTTTCCCCGAGGTGGCGCTGCAAGTGGCTCTGGTTCGGACCAGCACTTAGAGAAGCACTGGCCCGGGGGGGCTAAAATAAAGATGACCCTCGGGTTGGCCGACCCAAGGGAAGGGTATAGGTGGTGGTGAGGCAAATGGTAAAACCAAGGTTGAGCCTTGCTGGAGGAGTTTTATTCAAAGCAAACTGTCAAGGGGGTCCCATAAATCACCTAACCGCGTAAGGAACGCAAAATCCGGGAACATAACACCGGTATGACAGAAACTAGGGCGGCAAGAGTGGAACAAAACACCAGGCATAAGGCCGAGTATTCCACCCTTTACCAAGTATATAGATGCATTAATTAAATAAGAGATATTGTGATATCCCAACATAATCCTGTCCACCATGGGGCAATCATCAACTTCACCTGCAAAAAAACAACGCTATAAGAGGGCTAAGCAAAACACTACAAGAAATCTGTTAATACGTAACGGTACTCATCCGTCACAAATGAGTGGAATACTGTCATGGGTGCCCATGCATGACGGACCTCAGGTCCGTCATGTATATCGCGTCATAATTTGACATCGTGTCTTCCTTGACGGTCCTTGACCGTCATGGATCTGCCCCAAGCCCGCCCAGGCCCAAACCATTGTGACGGAACAAGCCATCATAGTTTGATGCCACGTTGGATTTTTGATTGACGCCATGTTGGATTTTTGATTCACCAGTTCGAATGATGTGGTTGCCTACGTGGATACTACATTTCATCACAGAAATCGTCACGAATGTAGGCATAATTTACGTACGGTGCAGCCAATTTCTTATGGCCCAATTTTAACACAGTATATTTTTTAGCCAATTTTGAACCAAAGAGAAAGTAATTTCAAACAGTTCACGCGATAGGCGTGTTGGGGAACGTAGTGATTTCAAAAAATTTCCTACGCACACGCAAGATCATGGTGATGGTATAGCAACGAGAGGGGAGAGTGTTGTCCACGTACCCTCGTAGACCGTAAGCGGAAGCGTTATGACAACGCGGTTGATGTAGTCGTACATCTTCACGATCCGACCGATCCAAGTACCGAACGTACGGCACCTCCGAGTTCAGCACACGTTCAGCTCGATGACGATCCCCGGGCTCCGATCCAGCAAAGCTTCGGGGATGAGTTCCGTCAGCACGACGGCGTGATGACGATGATGATGCTCTACTGGCGCAGGGCTTCGCCTAAACTCCGCAAAGATATGACCGAGGTGAAATATGGTGGAGGGGTCACCGCACACGGCTAAGGAACGATCCGTAGATCAACTTGTGTTGTCCCTAGAGGTGCCCCCCTGCCCCCGTATATAAAGGAGCAAGGGGAGAGGGGGCGGCCGGCCTAGGAGGGGCACGCCAAGGGGAGTCCTACTCCCACCGAGAGTAGGACTCCCTCCTTCCTTGTTGGAGTAGGAGAAGGGGGAAAGAGTGGGAGAGGAGGAAGGAAAAGGGGGCCGCATCCCTTGTCCAATTCGGACAAGAGGGGGGCTGCGCGCCTCCTTCCTTTCGGCCTCTCTCCTCTATTCCCGTATGGCCCAATAAGGCCCATATACTCCCCGGCGAATTCCCGTAACTCTCCGGTACTCCGAAAAATACCCGAATCACTCGGAACCTTTCCGAAGTCCGAATAAAGTCGTCCAATATATCGATCTTTATGTCTCGACCATTTCGAGACTCCTCGTCATGTCCCCGATCTCATCTGGGACTCCGAACTCCTTCGATACATCAAAACTCATAAACTCATAATATAACTATCATCGAAACCTTAAGCGTGCGGACCCTACGGGTTCGAGAACTATGTAGACATGACCTAGAACTATTCTTGGTCAATCACCAATAGCGGAACCTGGATGCCCATATTGGCTCCTACATATTCTACGAAGATCTTTATCGGTCAAACCGCATAACAACATACTTTGTTCCCTTTGTCATCGGTATGTTACTTGCCCGAGATTCGATCGTCGGTATCCAATACCTAGTTCAATCTCGTTACCAGCAAGTCTCTTTACTCGTTACGTAATGCATCATACCGTAACTAACTCATTAGCTACATTGCTTGCAAGGCTTATAGTGATGTGCATTACCGAGAGGGCCTAGAGATACCTCTCCGACAATCGAAGTGACAAAACCTAATCTCGAAATACGCCAACCCAACATGTACCTTTGGAGACACCTGTAGTACTCCTTTATAATCACCCAGTTATGTTGTGATGTTTGGTAGCACCCAAAGTGTTCCTCCGGTAAACGGGAGTTGCATAATCTCATAGTTACAGGAACATGTATAAGTCATGAAGAAAGCAATAGCAACATACTAAACGATCAAGAGCTAGGCTAACGGAATGGGTCATGTCAATCACATCATTCTCCTAATGATGTGATCCCATTAATCAAATGACAACACATGTCTATGGTTAGGAAACATAACCATCTTTGATTAATGAGCTAGTCAAGTAGAGGCATACTAGTGACTATATGTTTGTCTATGTATTCACACATGTATTATGTTTCCGGTTAATACAATTCTAGCATGAATAATAAACACTTATCATGATATAAGGAAATAAATAATAACTTTATTATTGCCTCTAGGGCATACCTTCAAGGCAGCCATCATGTATATATTTTTATCAGAAAAATAATGTGTGTATATACAACATAGAAGTTTACAAATCCATCATCCAATGATAATTTACAACATAGATTCACTAAATATATCACACAACAAGGTTACAAAGTAGTACAATCCAGTTTACATCAACATAACATATAAACTTTCGAGGCTGCTGTTCAGGTTCTTCGTCGACTCTCCTGATGGCAACTTTGTATGCAACATCTTGAACATGGTGACATGCAATGGTAACAGGGAATTTATCATCTACATTTCACTGAAATTTCGCGGAGTTCAGAATCCAGCTATGTAAGAATCATCAAATTGTGAGATATCAAGTTTATGGCTGACTTGAGAAATCAAGCAAAAAATCAATAGCTACTTGTAAGCATCTATCATATTAATGAATGACAACTAGACAACCATTAGAACATATGCGCATTCAGATCAAAGGTGGCATGATTTAGCTCAAACATTCAATACAATCTAATCAGATAAATAAATTATGACTCCAGATGAAAGATTTCTTTCTTTGTTGATTATGATCACCTAAAGCATCACAAAAATCTGTATTCTACAAATATTGACACATGGTTACAACCAGGAAATCACCCAAGAACATTAATACAAAGTAAATAAAGGGCAATGATATCAGCTACTTTCATAGTGATAGAATTTTACAGCATATACACTATTTACATGAGATTTAGGAAATAAAAATTATTGTGACAAGCTACTTTGAACAGCTTAACACATATAAAGTTTGTGCATGATATAGAACAGAGAAGCAGTGCAATAGCAAACCTAGTGAGCAAACAATCTTACTCTTAGTCACTTGACTGAGATTAATGAATTGATTTGAAAACAAAATGCTAAAAAACATGTCGCTCTATTAATACAGTATTAAAAATCGTGTCTCGAAGACCTATTTTAACAGAACATACTGCAATATATAATGATTTGATTTATGTAAGCAACAAAAAAACTAGTGCAACAGATTTATGTTTTGTTGTTGTACATTATATGTCCATAGTCTCTATCTACTAAAACTTGTACATTTTGCTTCGCCCTTGTCACTTGGAAAATAAACACTCTACTAGTAAACTTATTTCTTTAGATTGATGTAAAAAAGAATTTTTTTTAGATGCCACTATACTGCAAACTTGACACTGTTCCATAACATAACATTGCATCGCTGATGCTAGCTAAAGTTCTATTTTGCTTCATTGAGAAAGGTAATATTTTTATTATTCACAGAAAAAGGTGTAATATTTTTATTTCAGTCATACATAAGGCTCATACAAGACATGAATGTCTATCAGACCTAAATGTAAACCGTCAAACAACTCAGGAACTATGCATCTACTCAAGATACGAGTACCCAAATTTCTCTCTCTAAAAAGAAGGTAAACAACTATCTATCATACAGAACTATACGTGCAAAGAACGTGCCATGGACTAGTATCCCAAAGAGGAAAAGAGAAAATATCATAGATCTTTCACTGCTAGGTAGTTCATCACAGATCTTCATCACATAAATGCATTACCTATCTTGTTTGGAACCAGTGCATGTATGTAGAACGAAAAACATTATGGAACAGAGGTATGGAGAGAAGCAAAGCCTCACTAGACATCGCCCTTCTTCTGCCCCGGTGCCCTGGAGAAGACCTCCTGCAAGACCCGGAGCTCCATGAGCGACCTGTCGAAGGCACTCGCACCGGTGCCGTAGTCGTCGTCTGCCCTGGCGGCCACATCCTCGCCGAAGATGAAATGGATGGCGTCGTCCTCCCAGAAGCCCAGCGCGTCCTCCACGTCCATCTGAGGAGGAAGAAACGAATCTGAGCGGAAAATCCAGGGGCAAGAGGAAGAAGATGGTGCGAAAGAGCAGATCCGACTGTACCTGAGCGAATACGGGAATCCCTGCGCGTCGAGGGCGGGTGAAGGTGAGAGGGGGCCTGGGTGGCGGTGAATCAGGAGCGGTTCCGCCGGCTTGGTCTTCTGCCAAGGCTGGGCGGGGCGAGATCCGAGCGTCGCGTCTATGGCGCGCGCGGTTGGGGTGATGAAGGGCACACCGACATGCAGGCGGCCGGCAGCGGGGGCGGGCTCCTCTATTGCTCGCCGACGAAGAGTTGTCGGAGGAGGGAGGCGAGGTGGTAGGTGGCGGCGATGGGTAGAAGGGGGCTGCAAACGAGGGAGAGAAGAGGGGCCGAGGACGAGGGTTAGGGTTAGCAACTTATATGGGTAAAGGTTAGATGGGCTTTAGCGGGCTTGGGCGGGCTTGGCAGGCTATACTACGCCATCCATGACAGTTTTGAGAATGTCAATAAAAATCCGTCATGGATTAACAAATTTCTTGTAGTGAAAGCGGTAACATAGCCAAACAACGGTTTGCTAGGAAGGGTGAAAAGGTTAGAGGCTGACATGGCAAATTGGGAGGCTTGAAGAGCAAATGATAGGTAGCGCAGCAAAGTGATTGAACGAAGCAACTAGCATAGCAATGATAGTAGTGAGATCCAAGGTGACGGTCATCTTGCCTAAAATCCCGCTAGGAAGAAGAACGAGTCCATGAAGAAGAAGAAGCCACGAAGACGAACCAAGCGTAGACAAACGAATCCTCACAATCGCAACGAAACAGGAACTATCAAGAAGAAGCACACAACATGGTAAACACACCACACATAGACAAGACATGATGCATAACAAGCATGATGCAAGACAAGACTACATGAAGCTACTCATTGCAAGATATGATGCAAACAAGAGCAACACATCAAAGCAAGTTTAAATGAGGTCGGGAACAACATATAGCAATTCTGGTAAGTCCTCATATGCAAATTTCGAAATTGGTCCAGATCTGAATAAACCTTATGTTCAAGTTGTTAAACAGCAAGTTAAAATGCACCAAGATGATCTACACGAGATTCTAGTCAAGTTACATACAAAGTTCATTTAGTTCGGAGCTACGGCCTAGAAGATATGAGCAAAACAAGTTAAACATGGCATTGATGTAAAATGCATACAAACATCAAGCAAACACCTCAAAACATGGATGCAACATGATAATATGGAACTTCATGCAAAATCGAGCAAGTTTTATATAGAGCACACTCAAAACGGAGCAACGGTTCAACACATACACATGAAACAAGTTTAAAGGACAAGCTGTCCAAAACAGCAACTAGGCATCTTGCAAGCATCAAAACAACATGCTACAGCACCCCAACATGAGAATAAAAGGCATGGACATGATGTACAGGTAAAGCATAACAAAACATGAACACTGAGCTATCTCCAGAAATCACTAGAACATGCTCAAAAAGACATGGCAAAAGTGCACATAATAACAGTTTCAGACTTTGTAGAAATAACATCAGGTTGCAATGTTTAGAGCTAACAAACAACATGTTACAGGACCTTATCATGGTAAACAAAGGTATGACATGAACCTACTAATTGCATAGAACAAAACTCCTTTACTGACTATGCGCCAAAAGGGAAAAGAAGATATGATGGCACCCATGTAAACATGGCAAGTTATATGACAGATTCATACATGGCAGGAACAACAATAAGTAGGCATGTTGGTGAGCTTATACCACTCACCACAGATCAATACATGGCATGACAAGTAAACCAACAGTAATAATACATATTTATGAAGCTAATCATGGCAAGAGCAAGTTCATAGGGTGCATGGATCACTAGCAAAACACATGGCAAAACTGAACTTAATGTTAACAGGCTGACAGCAACATTATTTAGCAACTTTGGAGCAAGATTACAACAAGCTACAGTAGGCTATAAATGCAACCAGGAGCATGTATGGATGGAGCATGACATGTATAACAAAACATCCTTATTGAATATCTCCAGATTATGCACAGAATGACTTGTAGCAGCAGGTTTACATAGCATCACGAAATAACAGATTCAGCCTAGCAAAACAGCAACAGCAAGTACCCTACTTAACAAGCTTGATGCACTCACTACAAGACTCACAAAAATACATGGATTGCACCTCTGTAAAGATGGCATGGCATAGTTCAAAACACATGTAGAGCTCATGCTCATAGGATGCACACACAAAATGCAACAAAAATGACAAATCACCAAGTTATAACAGTTTCAGCAGATTAACATCATATAGCACTCTTGCAATGATGATTCAGGCATCAATATGAACTCAAATGAACATGGCACAATGGTACAAAATGTAGAGCATCTCATTACGAACATTTTGATATATTACACGCACGAAACGGAGCAGTATACAGCAAGTTATGACATGATAAATAGTGCACCAGAATGCAGAAATTTGAGGGACTTCGTGAAAAACAACCTCCGGGAAAAGTCAACGGGACGAGGACGTGCGGGACGAGGAGATCCAGGCGTGGGGGAGGCGTTTGGTTCGCGGGCCTGGTGGATCTGATCCACCCGACCAGATCCGAAATGGCGTCGGCGGCCGGAGACGACGGCGAGGTCGCCGGAGATGGTGGGGCGGCGGGTGCGGCCGAACCTCGCCGGATCCGGCGGAGGCGAGGACGAGGCCTGGCGGAGGACGGCGGAGGGCGGCGGCGCACGATGCCTGGAGGAGCGAGGCGGCGGTGCACCGGCGCGGTTGGGCGGCCGGTGAAGCCGCGGTCGCCGGCGAGGCGATGACGGCGGAGCTTGTGATTGCTCATATGATGTTTTGTTCTTTGCCGACCCCATCACTTTAGTCAATCGAGCAGTATACCCTGCTCCAGCACTCCAAATATCAAGAAAAACTAAACGAAGATCATTGTTCAAGCAGTATCTAACTATCCATGACTCCAAGCAAACTTGTTTATTGGACCACCAACTGAAGTACTGAGAATTAGATGTCGTTTGGCTTTGAACCGGTCCTTCTAGGGTTCCTCGCGCTAGCCGGCTCACTCTCCGCGTGTAGCCGCCACCGCGACCGGAGCCTACCGCCTCCGCTAGCCCTCTCTCCCCCTCCCCTACCCCTCCCTCCCCCGTACCCTCCCGCGTCGCCTCCCCGAGCGAGGCGACCGGGGGCTACTTCCCCTCTTCCCTCCAGCGCTTCCCCCTCTCCCCTCCCTTCCCCACTTCCACCAGCAAGCGCCACCGGGCCTTGCCCGCGTGGTGTTGGCGGCAGCGGGTCTGCCTTTCCCCGCGCGCAGCCCCTATGCTCGGGCGATGGTGGCTGGCCACAGTGCCCTTCGGCCGGCATAGGTGTGGCCCGGTGGAGGTGGCATTACGTACCACAGTGGCTCTCGATGCGGTGGCACGACCATTGGCCGGGGGTCGGCGCAGTGGAGCTCACCAACCCAGATCTGGGCCCATTTGGGCCCCATCTTGGTTGGGGCAGACCGGAGGCTCGGCGACCGGCGGCGTTACTCCCTGGTGGTGGTGGTGAGGTGGCCGAGGTCTGCGGGCGGTGAGGACTTCATCGGTCAGCGAGTTGCGGCGTGGTGAAAGGACTGTCCAGGTCCAAATGGGCCCAGCCGGGCCGTCAGGGCCTCACAAGTCCTCGTCGCCGCGTCCGGTCGGCTCCGCGACGGCTTTGGAAGTTGTCCCTCCCTTCGGTCGAGTTGTGATCGCTCCCGTGGGCGGTGTCTCCTTTCCCTCTCCAGGTCTCGTGTTGGCAGCTCCAGAGAGGCGGGGAGGGTGGTCCGGTAACAGTGGTGGCACATGTTGCTGGGCGGCTGATGGGGTGGTGCATTTCGAAGTGACTGGGCTGGTGTTGGTGGTTGTGGATCCGGAGAAATCCCTGGCGTCGAGTATATCCCTTCCCCACTAGCCCCCTCGTATCGGGGGAAACCCTAGAACTTATTCGGGCAACAACGGTGACGTCGTCGCATTCCTTCTTGAAGGTGTTGCTTGGTGCACGACGCTTCAAGACACTAGGAGCGTGGTGGTACTTCTTTGGAGGGTGCAGCGGTTGTCGGTCTTCCTTTTTTCGTTGATCTGTCGGTGTCGATATTTATTTCTCTTTTCTTTTTCTTGTTTTTCCTTTTGGGCTTGTTTGTGTTGTGGCCCCAACGAGCTGGATGTATCAGATGGTTAAATTTTATTATGAAATTGGTTGTAGGACTCAAATCATGTGAAGTTCTGAACCCAAATATATCATCAGGACGATGGAGTGAAATTGATGGCATTTGTCAAAAAGGCTAGCTAGGTGTTGTCACTGTAGAGCACCAGGACGATGCAACGAGAACCAGATAATTTATTCTCTTTTGGACCAAAATCTCTACTCTAAAGGCCTCTTTGATTTATAGGATTGCAAAAACACAGGAATAGTAAAAACGTAGGATTGGAATGACATGTCCATTGGATCCCTATAGGATTTAAGTTTGTTTGATTAATGTCATGGGAAAAACAAAGAATTCTTTCAAGAGGTTGGAGTGGATGTTAGAATTCCTGTAAAATGTAGTACAAATGAATCCTTAGAAAAAATTTCTATAGGATTCAATCATACGAATCAAACGACCAACGTAGGAAAAATTTCTAAGGAGTCTAATCCTTCAAAGATCCTATGAAGATCCTTTGAATCAAAGAGAGTCTGAACTGTCTACACGGTTCAAGTTCTTTTTCTTTTCTTTCTTTTTCTTTTTTTTTTGCGGGTGAACACGGTTCAAGCCTTGTAGATCAAATAACTCTTAATTATTTCCAAGTCAATGAGGTGTTTGTGGGGCTGTTTCCTATGGATCGGGCAAGCTAGCTAATAAGCGATCCGTCAAATCATAGGATCCCCTGCCGTACGGGTCCTCAAAAAGGGTCGCTGAGTCTCAGGATTAACGATTTTCATGCAGTTTGCAGGGTGGTGACAGAATGATTCTCTTCTCTAGGAGCAGAAAAGACTATCCACTGTGTTTGCAGGGTGTGTGTATTTTGTGAGATTTCCTGCCTGACCTAACGACAACCGAAAGTGGGAGCGGTGGAATTGCGCAACAGGATCGTGACTAAACGGGCAACGGAGCCCACGTGCCTCCAATAACACAGCGATCTAGCTAGCATGTGACGTGAGGAGACGCAGCTCATCAGTGGGTTTTGGACGGCGGCTGTGCCTCTGCATTGCGCAGGAGACACACGGCTTCCCGTCTTTGAATGTGCTCCTCCAGTCATTGGAGATGGACATGATCACAGGAGCACAAGACTAGCCATAACTCTAATTAGCTCTAGCAGTAGAGAGGGATGGATGGATGCCGCCATGCCGGAGAGGATTAATGGGGTCTGGCTGCGATGGTTTCCTGTCTTCCCCTACATTCTAGAAAGAATAGACAGAGGCACGGATACAATGTGTTCACTATAGCGAGACGTGGCTCGCCCGTGACAGCGAGGCCGAGGGCGAGCTGGCGACGGCGTTCAGCACGAGGACAAAGACTATCATCGCCGCCTCCCACATTTTGGCCGACCTGCCTCCACGGAGACGGGACTGGAGTGTCGCTGACGAATAAAATCCCCGTTTCCTTTAAGCCAGCACCGTCCGCGACGCGATGACGGAAGTTTGGTGGTTTTATATCTCTACTAGTAAAAGGGCCCGTGCGTCGTAAAAAGAGATTTTTTTTCATAATCGTCAATGGTCATGACCACATTTGTTGCATCATCGAGATACACTACCACTCTCAATCTCGTGAAATCATGAATAATTTTTAAAATCATGAACATTTTTTAAAACTCATGCACATATTTGAAATCATGAACATTTTTTAAATTTGTAAACGCGTTTACAATTTTTCAATTTTTTTTCTAAAATCAAGAATATTTTTTGAATTCATGAACATTTTATACTATTCGCAAATATTTTTTATTTTCTATTTTATTTTATGTGCAAATGGACGAACCAAACGACGGATGAAAATCTGGTAATAAGCGACGTACAAAAAAAGGGAGTAAGAAACGTCCATGCCTTTAATAGAAAAATAAAAGTACTAATTAAGGGTGCAACATAAAATAATTTTAAAAATAATTAACATGCAAGATAACATTATATTTAGAATCTGCAATTTCTTTTTAGACGATTGTAACATTCTAAATTTGGTGTTGGGGGTTGAAATATATAAATATTTTAAAAAATACTTGAATTTAACAAAAAATGTTAAAAATATTGTGTAGACCATCTGTTAAGCGACACTTAATGATGTAGCTCTATCTTACGCCAACTAAAATTCGCGAAAAAAAAGGCTTGGAAAATGGGGACGATTCGGGATCGAACACAGATCCCCTGGGTGGTTGAGAAACGCCCAAGACAGTAGGGTGGTTTGTTTTGCCAGCGCATATCACTATATGAACCAGACGCTATCGGCGGTGACTTAAGAGAAAAAAACGAATCATTTTCCACTTACGGGTGGCATTGGTGGGTAATTTTTATCAACTTGAAGGGTAGTTCTAATGACGGACGACCAGAAGCGATAGCTCCTTTGTTAGTAGGTAAAAAATATCTATATCTATATCTATACCTACTATTAAATGGAGGTGATATTCTTGGTTTCGTGCCGGTATGCTATTTGGTTTCGTTACTTGCCAACCGTTTTGGCCCAGCGGAGAAAGCCCACTTGACGGCACACCGAGGCCCATGTCCGGAGAGCTGGCAAAAAATAAAATTGTCGATGAGAGGGTTCGATCTCATAACCCGCGAACCGGCCACGCACAGTCTGTCCTACTAACCCAGCTAGAGATATGAGAGGATTTTTTTTCTCCCATTGCAACACACGGGCCTTTTTGCTAGTACTAGTTAAAAAAATTAAGGTTCTCATTTTATCTTTTTTCTCACCACCGCTTCGTCCAACATTTCTTGTATGACAATAAATCAACTTAATTTACTTACTTAATGAACCAGTTCCACTTTAATTACTTGCTAAATTTCGGACCAAAATATAAGGTAATTTCTACTACTTAAAAAATGTAAGGTTCTCATTTATCTTTCTTCCCATCATCCCTTCGTCTAACCTTCCTTGTATGATAATAAATCAACTTAATTTACTTACCTTTTGAACCAGCTCCACTTTAATTTACTTACAAAACTTTGGATCAAAATATAAGGTAATCTCTACTACTTAAAAAAAGTAAGGTTCTCATTTATCTTTCTTCCCACCACCCCTTCGTCCAACCTTCCTGGTATGATAATACATCAACTTAATTTACTTACCTTCTGAATCAGTTCCACTTTAATTTTACTTACCAAACTTCGGATCAAAATATATAAGGTAATTCATGGGCAAAATTTGATGATCATTTATTTACACAAACGCATTATTATAGACAGGTAAATCACAAGCTGACGTACTATAAGATTTATATCCCGTTGCAACGCACGGGCATTATTCTAGTATATACTAAAGAAAAGCAATGCTATGATATACTACATAGAGTTCGGGTGCTTGATTGGACAGGGGTCTGGCCTGCGACTCTCAGTGACATGATGTGAATGGGTGCATTTGCTTGTTTCTTTGCTCATTCCAGGTGTTCTTTGGTTGTTGTTGAGTCTACATAGACCCGCAGGGGCATCCACCTGCCCAACAGTGCCAACCGTCCGATTGCCTCGTGATTCATGCATGAGGGCACATCAAGTTTTAATTTTTAGTTTCTCCATCTCGCACAACCCCGATTGCCTCGCACTTCCTCATGTCACCTCCTCCAGGGCGACCAAGGGGCGTAAACCCTAGTCGCTCTGCTGCCACCCACTCCTGACAATATCCCGTCTAGAGGGTCTCTTACCACGTCGTCTCTCGGCCAGGTGGGTCAGACCGAGGACTCCCATGTTGGTTCACCAGTGAGCCACATCGAGCGACCCATGGTGTATGAAAAGAAGGCTCCCAAAGATTTGGCATATACTCCAACATATTAGAAGTTGTCTACAATATGCTCACCTTGTATGTAACTGACTAAGGCATAACCATGGGCCCGCCGGAACCTATATGAACCGAGGGGTAAGTGTCGTAGACAACACACAACGATCTTGCACTAGACCATCATTACTTTGTACTCCATCTAAAAGCTATTGAACACAACAAGAAGCATGGTTATATCTTTGAGAGAACCAACCTGGTTGAAAACTCGTCCCTTGTCACCATCGTTTCAAGACCCTTAGCTCGGGACCCCCTACCCATGATCTACCAGATTTGACTCCATCATTGGTGGCTCATACAGGTCTCTCTAAGAAATCACATAGATTCGATGGGGATTAAGATCGGCAAACAGATCAAGACCAGCATGAGCTTTCTGTCCAGCCAGCTCTTTGCTTTCGGCAGCATCACCCTCTTCGCTGACTCAACCGGCCATCTTGGTCAGGTCAATTTTTTTGCTCCTGGCCAGATCGTTGCTGCAGTACACCACAAACTCCCGCAGAGAATTGGTTGTCTCAAACTAGGTATCAAACCGGACTCAGGACTAGCATAACGTCCGTCCCGATCCCGATGTGGAATCTTGCTCAGCGCGAGAGCAAAAGCCTCTCATCAGAACCGACCTTGAGACAGGACCAGATGGCACCCCCAAAGACCTGGTAATTGATTAGCCAAAAGCGAAGAACCGAGATCCATGTCAGGTCAGATCTCAGGAAAACTTCCTTTTAGTCCCGATGTCCGAACGGGCCCAGGAGGAGTGTGAGAAAGCTCTCCTGAACTAGATGTTAGATCGGATTCGGGAGCTCTCAATTGCAAATAATCAGACCTCTACATATGATCGTATCTAGGAATCACCGGACAGTCGGATTTTTTAGATAACCCCTCCCTTCTCCCCTCATCATCCCCAAAGGCGGCCACTGGGAAAGCCCGTGCACCGCAGTTGAAGGGGATGGTGGGGATCTGGTGTCTCGTTGCTGTGGTGTGGCTGTCTGGAGATGGGTGGTGCACAGTGGCACGAGATCCTCCTCATGTGATTGGTCCTCTTGGCAGCACAGTGTAGATTCGGTGGCATCGCCGGGACAACTGACTCAGCAAGGGGTGCGACCGGTCTGCGGTGCAAGCTACCGGGAGCAAGGGAATCCCCTCCACCGGGGATGACTGGCCAAAAGGCAGCTCCTTGCGTGGGTGGTTGGAGGCGACGGATCACGGGATCCCAAAACCGGGTTTGTCATAGTAGGGGTGTGGTGGCCGAAGCTTTCTCTGGCATCAACAAAGCTAGATGCGGGAGAACCGCGACCCTCTAGTGTCTCGGGTCGAAAGCCGGGCCGGCGGCTCCAGGTGATGTTGGCAGTATTAATCTCGCGGTTGCCGGCGATCTAGCCTATTGCGGGTTCGAGAAGATGCGGCTACCGATAAAAACGCGTAGACTTCATCCATGGTGGACAAGGGCATCATTACTGCAGCCGTTGTCTTGCCTCTAATGTTGCTCTAAGGGAAACCCTAGATCCGGGTCTACCGGATCGGACAATGTTGGTGCGTGACGATGTTCTCCCTCTTGGGGCAACATTTTTTGGAGCAGGTGCTGGCTGGAAGGGTGCTGAGGTGGAACGGCGTGGTTTCCTTCGAGTCAAAGACGACAAGTCTCGACGGCATGGCACATCGGGGTCTTGGCGGCGGACTCATGTTGATGGACACGCGAAGGATGGTGGCCCTATCGGGTGTCATGGTGGTGTCGACGGAAGACTTGGCATGGTCTAAGCATTGATCCCTATGATAAAGATGAGTACGTGGAAGGCGGCGGCGGTGACTTCTGGACCGTGCATGATGTGAGATAAGGCGGCGGCGGTGACAAACCCGGTTTCGGGATCCCGTGATCCGTCGCCTCCAACCACCCACGCAAGGAGCCGCCTTTTGGCTAGTCATCCCCGGTGGAGGGGATTCCCTTGCTCCCGGTACCTTGCACCGCAGACCGGTCGCACCCCTTGCCGAGTCAGTCGTCCTGGCGATGCCACTGAATCTACACCGTGCTGCCAAGAGGACCAATCACATGAGGAGGATCTCGTGTCACTGTGCACCGCCCATCTCCAGACAGCCACGCCACAGCAACGAGACACCAGATCCCCACCATCCCCTTCAACTGCGGTGCGCGGGCTTTCCCAGTGGCCGCCTTTGGGGATGATGAGGGGAGAAGGGAGGGGTTATCTAAAAAATCTGACTGTCCGGAGAAGCTTTTGCTCTCGCACTGAGCAAGATTCCACATCGAGATCGGGACGGACGTCTCATGCTAGTCCTGAGTCCGGTTTGATACCCAGTTTGAGACAACCAATTCTCTGCGGGAGTTTGTGGTGTACTGCAGCAACGATCCGGCCAGGAGTAAAAAATTTGACCTGACCAAGATGGCCGGTTGAGTCAGCGAAGAGGGTGATGCTGCCAAAAGCAAAGAGCTGGCTGGGCACAAAACTCATGCTGGTCTTGATCTGTTTGCCGATCTTAATCCCCATCGAATCTATGTGATTTCTTAGAGAGACCTGTATGAGCCACCAATGATGGAGTCAAATCCGGTAGATCATGGGTAGGGGGTCCCGAGCTAAGGGTCTTGAAACGATGGTGACAGGGGACGAGTTTTCAACCAGGTTGGTTCTCTCAAAGATATAACCCTGCTTCTTGTTGTGTTTAATAGCTTTTAGATGGGAGTACAAAGTAATGATGGTCTAGTGCAAGATCGTTGTGTGTTGTCTACTACACTTACCCCTTGGTTCATATAGGTTCCGGCGGGCCCATGGTTATGCCTTAGTCGATTACATACAAGGAGAGCATATTGTAGACAACTTCTAATATGTTGGAGTATATGCTAAATCTTTGGGAGCCTTCTTTTCATACACCATGAGTCGCTCGATCTGACCCACTGGTGAACCAACATGGGAGTCTTCGGTCCGACCCACCTAGGCGAGAGACGATGTGGTGAGAGACCCTCTAGACGGGATATTGTCAGGAGTGGGTGGCAGCAGAGCGACTAGGGTTTACACCCCTTGGTCGCCCTGGAGGAGGCGACATGAGGAAGTGCGAGGCAATCGGGGTTGTGTGAGATGGAGAAACTAAAAATTAAAACTTGATGTGCCCTCATGCATGAATCACGAGGCAATCAGACGGTTGGCACTGCTAGGCAGGTGCATGCCCTTGCGGGTCTACGTAGACTCAACAACAACCAAAGAACACCTGGAATGAGCAAAGAAACAAGCAAATGCGCCCATTCACAACTTAGCATTCTCCTCCACAGAAGCTTAAACCCTAGTTTATGTATTGTTTCGTAAGGGGCTGATCTGGATCCATATGTTTCATGCTATGGTTAGGTTTACCTTAATTCTTCTATCGTAGTTGCGGATGCTTGCGAGAGGGGTTAATCATAAGTGGGAGGCTTGTCCAAGTAAGGACAGTACCCAAGCACCGGTCCACCCACATATCAAATTATCAAAGTAACGAACGTGAATCATATGAGCATGATGAAAGCTAGCTTGACAGTAATTCCCATGTGTCCTCGGGAGCACTTTGCTTTATATAAGAGTTCGTCTAGGCTTGTCCTTTGCTACAAAAAGGATTGGGCCACCTTGCTGCACCTTGTTTACTTTTGTTACTTGTTACCCGTTACAAATTACCTTATCACAGAGCTATCTGTTACTGATAATTTCAGTGCTTGCAGAGAATACCTTACTGAAAACCGCTTGTCATTTCCTTCTGCTCCTCATTGGGTTCGACACTCTTACTTATTGAAAGGACTATGATAGATCCCCTATACTTGTGGGTCATCAATACCTAAATCCAAGCATTGATTTCTTGCAGGACTTTGCTTTCTATGGGGGTGTCATGGTTACTCGATAGTGGAGCAACAAATAATATGTTCGGGAGCAAGGACTTGGTGGAGGATATTCAACCTTTTCCATCTATGCCCACTCATGTCCAATTCGGTGATGCTTCATAAGGTATTGGGTCTTGGTAAGGTGTTCATCTCTCAAGATTTATCTATAGAGAAGGGCATGCTTGTTGAGTCCCTTGCATACAATTTACTTTCCGTTCGTCAACTTGCACTCATGGGCTTTGCAACATTCTTTGGTGTTGATATCATGGCTCTTTTATGGAGCAATACTCTTGAAGTAGCTTTTGTTGGGCATGTCGAGAATGGTCTCTATGTGGTTAACTTTTCTGAGCGACCCACTAAGACCGCGACATGCCTAATGGCCAAAGTTGATGTGGGATGGCTTTGGCATCGCCGACTAGCCCATGTCAATATGAGATCTTTGCAAAGTCTCCTCAAAGGGGATCACGTTTGTGGACTAACAAATGTGAGTTTTGCCAAAGACCGTGCTTGCAGTGCTTGTATCGAAGGAAATCTTCATGAAACGGCTCACTGACTCATGACTATCATCTACTCGAAGAGGCCCTTTAAGCTCCTTCACATGGATCTCTTTGGTCCTCCATCATTCGATAGTCTTGGGGGAAGAAAGTATTGCTTGGTGATTGTGGATGATTACTCAAGATTCATTGGGTATACTTCTTCAAGAGGAAGAGTGAGACTCAAAAAACTACCATCAACTTTGCAAATCAAGCTCAACGTTAATATGAAGTAAAGATCTTGATGATCCGAAGTGACAACGGCACCGAGTTCAAGAACTACACCTTGGATGAGTTCCTTAGTGATGAGGGGATCAAGCATTAATATGCCGCACATATACCCCTCAACAAAATGGTCTTGTGGAGAGGAAGAACTAGACGTTGATGGACGCGGCAAGGACCATGATGGCAGAATTCAAATATCCGTACAAATTTTGGGCTAAAGCCATTAATGCTCCATGTCATGCATCCAAACGGCTCTACCTCCGCAAAGGCTTGAACAACACTCCTTATGAGATACTTACCAGTGGCAAGCCCAACCTCTTGTACTTCTGGGTGTTCGGGTGTAAGTGTTTCATCCTCAAGATAGGTGTTCGTTTGTCTAAATATGAACCTAGAGCTCAAGAGGGCATATTAACTTGTCGGCTATGCGTCAAACCCCATGCTTACCGTGTTCTCAAAAAGTCCACCAGACTCATTAAGGAGACGTGTAACATGGATTTGGATGAAATAATGGCTCCCAAGTGGAGCAAAGTGGTCTTTGTGATGTAGGTGATGAAATTCCTCCTCAAGCAATAAGAAGAATGGGGATTGGTCAAATACTCCCCATTGAGGAACCCCTTGTGGCCAAAGGAGAAGGACAATGCTCTACTCATGTGGAACCACCACCGAAGCCAGACCCACACGCTTCCAAAGAACAAAGTCAAGACCCTCAACCTAGTGAACAAGATCAAGGGCAAGATCAAACACATGGTGACGGTGATCCACCAAGTGATGCCCAAGATCAAGTTCACGACTTAAAGGAAGCTCAAGATCAAGAGCAATAACAAGACGGTGCTCAAGATGATCAAGTTAATGATCCTCAAATGCCTATTGAGGAGCTATTGGAGCACCGAGCCGCCAAAGTTTCTTCCAAGCTCAAGCATCAAGAACATGTGGAGAATGTGCTTGGAAGCTTAAGAAAAGGGCTAACTACTCGTAAAAAATTATCAAACTTTTGTGAGCATCACACATTTGTTTTGTGTGTTGAACTCCAAAAGGTACATGAGGCGCTCGATGATGCAGTTTGGCTTGAATCCATGCATGATGACTCAACAACTTCGAACGCAACCAATTTTGGTAATTAGTTCCGAGGCTAACAGAGGACCCAATGTCATTGGGACCAAATGGATCTTCAAGAACAAGCAAGATGCAAACGGTGTGGTTGTTCAAAACAAGGAAAGATTGGTGGCACAAGGCTACTCCCAAGTCGAGGGTATCGACTATTGTGAAACCTTTGCTCCCATTGATCGTCTTCAATGTATTCTCATGTTACTTGCATATGCATCTCATCATGATTTCAAATTGCAAAAAATGGATGTGAAGAGTGCATTTTTTACTGGTCCTTTGAATGAGTTCATTTATGTCAAACAACCCCCGGGTTTCGAGGATCCCAAGCTCCCCAATCATGTAAAAAAACTCAACAAGGCACTCTATGGCCTTAAACAAGCCCCACGTGCGTGGTATGAGCACCTTACCGTGTTGTTGCCAGATCATGGGTTTGAAATTGGGAAAATTGATCCCACTCTTTTTACTAAGAGGGTTAAACTAGATGTGTTCATATGCCAAATATATGTGGATGATATCATATTTGGTTCGCCTAACAAATCTTTCAGTGATGAGTTTGTTGCACTAATGACCGAGAAGTTTGATATGTCTATGATGGGAGACTTGAAGTTATTTCTTGGGTTCGAATTCAAGCAAAGAAGGGAAGGAACCTTCATCAACCAAGCCAAATACACCCAAGACATGCTGAAGAGATTCAAACTTGATGATGTCAAGCCGGTCAAGTTTCCAATGCCTACCAAGTGCAAACTTGACATTGATCCCAATGGTAAAGTGGTGGATCAAAAGGTATATCACTCCATGATTGGATCCTTGCTTTACCTTCGTGAATCTAGATCGGATATTATGTTGAGTTTGGGAATGTGTGCAAGGTTCCAAGCTGCATCTAAGGAAAGTCATTATGTGGCAGTTAAGCGAATCGTTCAATATTTGGCTCATACCACAAACTTTGGCCTATGGTACCCCAAAGGAGAAAGCTTTGATCTCATGGGTTATTTGGACTCGGATTGCACTGGAGATGTTGTGGATAGGAAGTCAACTTCCGGAGGATGCCAATTCATTGGTCGCTCTTTGGTGAGTTGGTATTCGAAGAAGCAAAATTATGTGTCTCCCTCTTCCATCGAGGCCTAGTTTGTAGTCGCTGCAAGTTTTTGTGCCCAATTGCTATGGATGAGGCAAACTTTAAAGGATTACAGTGTCACTTATGACAAAGTCCCTCTTCTATGTGACAATGAAAATGCAATCAAGATTTCCCGCAACTCGAGCAACATAGCAAGACAAAGCACGTTGAGATTCGTCATCATTTCATTTGGGATCATATCAAAGCGTGGAGAAATTGAGATTATCTACCTCAACACTCAAGAGCAACTAGAGGACATGTTCACGAAGCCCTTAGATGAAGCGAAATTTTGCGAGTTAAAGAATGAGATAAATATCATTGATTCGAGCAATGTGGCATGAACCTAGGCACACCCCACCACATTCATCATGTTATCTTATTCTAGATGTAGGCATGGATATAGGGGAGTGTTGTTCTATCAATGAACCCCCCTCCCCCCATTATGCATAAATCGATCAAGTCTTTCACATTAGCCATCTTTTATGGTACTTGTGCTTCAAAGATGAGTTTTGGTCATGGGCCCAAGGTTAAAATATTCGCAGTGCCATACTAATTGACTCAAACCTAGGTGGCTCCGTCCACCACTCTCCCTTTTGGTAAGGGCTAGTTCATGTTGGGCTTCCTCATTTTATCTAGTCTTTTTGGACTTTGTTTTTGCTTTGAGTCACTCCAAGTTTACTCCCCTTATTGTTTGTCCTTTTGAACTTGGAGTGCCTCTTCCCATTTGTTGATGTTTTCGAGTCTCGAATGCAGGCCCCTTCATCTCTCAAACCCTCTGTTTGCATAGGCCATTTCCTCCTTCATTATCTTTGTTGTTCTGCCTCCTGTACGCGGTACAACAGCCCACTTGGGCGGTACTACCGCTTAGTGCGTTTCAAGGGGGGATATGTGTCGGGCAGGGGGAGTTCCAACTCCCCTATACTCTTTCACTTTCTTCCCCCACGTCTCCCACTCTCTCACAGGCACTCAAGACCAGCCCCGGCCGCCGCTCCGGCTGGCCAATTTTATGTCCTCATTCATGATTCCGTCTGGTGGGATCGATCCCCACCATCTCCTCTCGCCATGGAACCCGATATTGCCCCTGTTCATCTCTCATATGGTTCTCTCCTTTGAATCAAAGTTTTAGGATGCTACTTCTGAATTTGGGATCTCTGGTACTTCCAGATCTACGCACGGTTGTACGCCCATTTACTGGATGGTACTACCGCTCCCTCACGAGCAGTACTACCGCTTGGGTGGTACTATCGCTCCTCGTGAGCGGTACCGCTAGGGATCTCAAGTTCCAACTTTTGCCTACTACTTCCATTCTCACCTTTGATTCCTTTTGGCTTATGTGTTTTCATCTGTTCTTCCTTGCTGTTTTGTGTCTACTTCAGCTGGTAGTGGCTCCAAGGTCTGCCGCAAGAATGTGAATCCTCCATCCAAGCATGGGCGCACCTATTATGCCAGGCCAGTCTATTCATAGGAAGAAGATGAAGAAGAGGTTGCTCCCACACCTCCACCTGCTCGTCGTTAGTCAGCCAGGAACAAGGGCAAGTCAAGCGTCAAGTCACATGTCAAGATTGATGTTGAGTTAAAGAAGATTGAGTACTGGCAATACCATGAGCAGAACCCCTACATCCGTCCTAAGGATCCTTCACTCATTAGTTGCCCCTTTTGGAACAAGGATCAATCCCTTGTGTATTCTGACCGGCTCAAAGCAAGGAAGAATTTGTTTGTCAAGACAAAGTCAATCAACCTTGAGCATATGGAGAAGGACCGTGCATATTTTGGAGAGGCTCTCGACCTCTGCGAGAAATTCAACATTGTTCCCCTCATGACCTTCAACCTTGGTCTGATGCAGATTTGTTGCATAGTTCTTTGCAACCGTGTGGTTTGGTACTTCTAATGAGTGGACTATGATTTGTATGACCCATGGTAGGCAGTTACGTACCTCTTGGGGTGCATTCATGCATCTTCTAGGCTATCCCGATGAGGGGCTGAAGAATCCCCTTGTCCTTCGTCCTCACCATGAGTAGGGGGCTACTCACAGAGATGAATTGCTTCCTCATATGATCATCACTGAGACACATAAACGTACTAAGAAGGAACTAAAACCCTTCTTTGACATTATGCATCGCATCTTTAGGCACACCCTTTTTCCTCGTGTTGGCAACCTGGACATGGTGCACGGGCATCTTGTGGATAAGTTATTGACGTGCCACTCTAAGAAGGGCATGTAAGTTGTTTTGGATGTCTCTCGTGTGATGTGGAAGGAGCTTGTGAGTGCTACCTATGGTGATCATGTGCCAATCTATGATCCTTTCATCTTCAAGTTTTTAGACCACCTGGAATTCCACTTTCCCTGGTGAGCCTCTTGAGACCAGGCCCTTGACTTCTAATGATGTTATCAACTTGCATCAAAAGGAGCTTTGGGCCCCTACCCTTCATCCAGAGCCGGTGATTCCATCCGCCTCTGAGGAGGATAATGGTGATGCTGACTATGCTCTAGACACTAAGCATTCCTCCAGTCAGTCAGGTTGGGCTGCCAAGCTCAAACACAAGGTGAAGAAGCTCTTTTGGATACAAAGAGATGTTCAACACAAGATGTACTTGGCACATGTGGGTGCCAAGAAGGCCCGGTAGCAGAGGAAGGCCATCACGAGGAAGCTTGAGATTCCCATTCAGAGTGGCTCGGAGGACCGTGTTACTCTGGAGAACTGGTGGATGTCTCGGTACTCTCACTAGACGGACTCAGAGAGTCCGATGCTGCCATGTCTGCTCATGCTCAGGTTCAGGAGATCAAGGAGGAGTCTAAGGATTCCGCAGTGGCTGAGGATAGGGAGTCTGATGGTGGAGCTCATTCTGAGGATTCTGACAAGTCCATGGGTGGAGACAAGTACTACCATCTGGAGTCGCATAGTGTCACTCTATGCCCCTTTTTGGGTCTCGATGCCAAGGGGGGGGGAGGTTTTAGGACCGGTGATTTGCCTCTCTTAAGGGTTGTCAAGTCACAAGCTTCCTTTCATTTGCCTTGTGTTTTATGCTTGTGAACTCTTTTTTTCTTCCTTTGCCTTTGGTTGGTGTGACTTATGAGACCCTATCATATGGTGTGAGACATATGCTATCCTATTTTTCTTATTTATGTCTTATTATGTGTCTTATTATCTGAGAGATGTTGGGAAATGTAGCATGCAATTTCAAACAATGTCCTACGCTCATGTTAGACCAATCTAGGAGATGCATCGCAATAAGAGGGGGAGAGTGTGTCCACGTACCCTCATGGACCGAACGCGGAAGCGTTAACTTAACACGGTTGATGTAGTCAAACGTCTTCTCGAATCAACTGATCAAGTACCGAACGTACGACACCTCTGAGTTCTGCACACGTTCAGCTCGATGACGTCCCTCGGTCTCTTCACTAGTATAGGTACGAAGGAGTAGATGAGTTTCGTCAGCACGACGTCATGGTGATGGTGATGGTGATGTGATCCGTGCACGGCTTCGCCTAAGCACTACGACAATATGACCGGGGGAGTAAATGGTGGAGGGGGGCACTGCACACGGCTAAGAAACAATTGATGTGCCTTGAGGTGCCCCCTGCCCCCGTATATAAAGGAGGGAGAGGGGAGAGGTCCGGCCAGGGCGCGCCTCCAAGGGGGGGAGTCCTACTAGGACTCCTAGTCCAATTCGGACCCCCCCTTTCCTTTCCGGAGGGGAAAAGGGGGGAAGGGAGAGAGAGAGGGAGGGAGAAGGAAAGGGAGGTTGCGCCCCCTCCCCTAGTCCAATTCGGACTCCCCATGGGGGGCACCTCCTGTGGCCTGCCTCTTCCTCTCCCCTATGGCCCATGAGGCCCATTACTTCTCCCGGGGGGTTTCGGTAACCCATCGGTACTCCAAAAAATACCCGAAAAACCCGACAACCATTCCGGTGTCCGAATATAACATTCCAATATATCAATCTTTACATATTGACCATTTCGAGACTCCTCGTCATATCTGTGATCTCATCCGGGACTCCGAACAACCTTCGGTCACCAAAACACATAAATCATATAATACATATCGTCATTGAACGTTAAGCATGCGGACCCTACGGGTTCTCTAACTATGTAGACATGACCGAGACACCTCTCCGGTCAATAGCCAATAGCGGAACCTGGATGCTCATATTGGTTCCCACATATTCTACGAAGATCTTAATCGGTAGAACCGCAATGTCAACATACATTATTCCCTTTGTCAGCGGTATGTTACATGCCCGAGTTTCGATCATCGGTATCTTCATACCTAGTGCAATCTCGTTACCGGCAAGTCTCTTTACTCGTTCCGTAGTGCATCATCCCGCAACTAACTCATTAGTCACATTGCTTGCAAGGCTTCATATGACGTGCATTACCGAGAGGGCCCAGAGATACCTCTCTGATACTCGGAGTGACAAATCCTAGTCTCGATCTATGCCAACCCAACAAACACCTTTAGAGATACGTGTAGAGCATCTTTATAATCACCCAGTTACGTTGTGACGTTTGATAGCACACAAGGCATTCCTGCGGTGTCCGAGAGTTGCATAATGTCATAGTCGGAGGAATATATATTTGACATGAAGAAAGCAGCAGCAATAAAACTGAACGATCATAATGCTAAGCTACCGGATGGGTCTTGTCCATCACATCATTCCACTAATTATGTGATCCCGTTCATCAAATGACAACTCTTGTACATGGCTAGGAAATTTAACCATCTTTGATCAACGAGCTAGTCTAGTAGAGGCATAATAGGGACACAGTGTTTTGTCTATGTATTCACACATGTATCAGGCTTTCGATTAATACAATTCTAGCATGAATAATAAGCATTTATCATGAATAAGGAAATAAAAATTAATAGCTTTATTATTGCCTCTAGGGCATATTTCCTTCAGTCTCCCACTTGCACTAGAGTCAATAATCTAGATTACATTGTAATGAATCTAGCAACCATGGAGTCTTGGTGCTGATCATGTTTTGCTTGTGGAAGAGGCTTAGTCAACGGGTCTGCAACATTCAGATCCGTATGTATTTTGCAAATTTCTATGTCTCCCTCCTTGACCAAATCTAGGATGGAGTTGAAGCGTCTCTTGATGTGTTTGGTCTTTTTGTGAAATCTCGATTCCTTCGCCAAGGCAATTGCTCCAGTATTGTCACAAAAGATTTTCATTGGACCTGATGCACTAGGTGTTACACCTAGACGGATATGAACTCCTTCATCCATACTTCTTCATTTGCTGCTTCCGAAGTAGCTATATACTCCGCTTCACACGTAGATCCCGCCACGACGCTCTGCTTGGAATTGCACCAACTGACAGCTCCACCATTCAACAAAAATTCGTATCCGGTTTGCAACTTAGATTCATCTGGATCAGTGTCAAAGCTAGCATCGACGGAACCACTTACGGCAAGCTCTTTGTCACCTCCATAAACAAGAAACATATCCCTAGTCCTTTTCAGGTACTTCAGGATGTTCTTGACCACTGTCCAGTGATCCACTCCTGGATTACTTTGGTACTTTCTTGCTAAACTTATAGCAAGGCACACATCAGGTCTGGTACACATCATAGCATACATGATAGAACCTATGGATGAAGCATAAGGAATGACTTTCATTTTCTCTCTATCTTCTGAAGTGGTCGCGCATTGAGTGTGACTCACCTTCACACCTTGTAACACAGGCAAGAACACTTTCTTTGACTGATCCATTTTTAACTTGTTCAAAACTTTATCAAGGGGTGTACTTTGTGAAAGTCCTATCAAGCGTCTTGATCTATCTCTATAGATCTTGATGCCCAATATATAAGCAACTTCACCGAGGTCTTTCATTGAAAAACTCTTATTCAAGTATCCTTTTATGCTATTCAGAAATTCTACATCCTTTCCAATCAACAATATGTCATCCACATATAATATTAGAAATGCTATAGAGCTCCCACTCACTTTCTTGTAAATACAGGCTTCTCCAAAATACTGTATAAAACCATATGCTTTGGTCACCGCATCCAAGTGTATATTCCAACTCCGAGATGCTTGCACCAGTCCATCAATGGATCGCTGGAGCTTGCACACTTTGTTAGCACCTTTAGGATTGACAAAACCTTCTGGTTGCATCGTATACAACTCTTCTTTAAGAAATCCATTAAGGAATGTAGTTTTGACATCCATTTGCCAGATTTCATAATCATAAAATGCGGCAAATGCTAACATGATCCGGACTGACTTAAGCATCGCTACATATGAGAAAGTCTCATCATAGTCAACTCCTTGAACTTGTCGAAAACCTTTTGCGACAAGTCGAGCTTTATAGACAATAACATTACCATCAACATCAGTCTTCTTCTTGAAGATCCATTTATTCTCTACGGGCTGCCGATCATCAGGCAGATCCACCAAAGTCCACACTTTGTTCTCATACATGGATCCTATCTCAGATTTCATGGTCTCAAGCCATTTATCAGAATCTGGGATCATCATAGATTCTCCATAGTTCATAGGTTCGTCATGATCAAGTAACACGACCTCCAGAACAGGATTACCGTACCACTCTGGTGCGGATCGTGCTCTGTTTGACCTACGAGGTTCTGTAGCAACTTGATCTGTAGTTTCATAATCTTTAGCATTAGCTTCGTCTCCAGTTGGTGTAGGCATCACGGGAACAAATTTCTCAGATGATCTACCTTCAAAATTGAGAGCAGGTAAAATTACCTCATCAAGTTCTACTTTCCTCCCACTCACTTCTTTCAAGAGAACTCCTTCTCTAGAAAGGTTCCGTTCTTAGCAACAAAAATCTTGCCTTCGGACTTGTGATAGAAGGTGTACCCAATTGTTTCCTTAGGATATCCTATGAATACACACTTCTCCGGTTCGGGTTCGAGATTTTCGGGCTGAAGCCTTTTGACATAAGCATCTCATCCCCAAACTTTCAGAAACGACACCTTAGGTTTGTTGCCAAACCACAGTTCACACGGTGTCGTCTCAACGGACTTTGACAGTGCCCTGTTTAAAGTGAATGCAGTTGTCTCTAATGCATAACCCCAAAATGATAGTGGTAAATCGGTAAGAGACATCATAGATCGCACCATATCCAATAAAGTGCGGTTATGACGTTCAGACACACCATTACACTGTGGTGTTCCAGGTGGCGTGAGCTATGAAACTATTCCACATTGTTTTAAATGAAGGCCAAAATCATAACTCAAATATTCTCCTCCATGATTAGATCGTAGAAACTTTATTTTCTTGTTACAATGATTCTCCACTTCACTCTGAAATTCTTTGAACTTTTCAAATGTTTCAGACTTGTGTTTCATTAAGTAGATATACCCATATCTACTTAAATCATCTGTGAAGGTCAAAAAATAACGATACCCTCCATGAGCATCAACACTCATTGGACCGCATACATCGGTATGTATTATTTTCAATAAGTCATTAGATCGTTCCATTGTTCCAGAGAACGGGGTTTTAGTCATCTTGCCCATAAGGCACGATTCACAAGTATCAAATGATTCATACTCAAGTGATTCCAAAAGTCCATCTTTATGGAGTTTCTTCATGCGCTTTACACCGATATGACCCAAACGGCAGTGCCACAAATAAGTTGCACTATCATTATCAACTTTGCATCTTTTCGCATTAATATTCTGAATATGTGTATCATCATGATCAAGATTCAACAGAAATAGACCACTCTTCAAGGGTGCATGACCATAAAAGATATTACTCATATAAATAGAACAACCATTATTCTATGATTTAAATGAATAACCGTCTCGCACTAAACAAGATCCAGATATAATGTTCATGCTCAATGCTGGAACCAAATAACAATTATTCAGGTCTAAAACAAATCCCGGAGGTAGAGGTAGAGGTAGCGTGCTGACGGAGATCACATCAACATTGGAACCATTCCCAACACGCATCATCATCTCGTCCTTAGCCAATCTTCGTTTAATCTGTTGTCCCTGCTTCGAGTTACAAATGTGAGCAACCGAACCGGTATCAAATTGAAGGAAATATGCCCTAGAGGCAATAATAAAGTTATTATTTATTTCCTTAATTCATGATAAATGTTTATTATTCATGCTATAATTGTATTAACCGGAAACTTAATACATGTGTGAATACATAGACAAAACATATAGTCCCTACTATGCCTCTACTTGACTAGCTCGTTAACCAAAGATGGTTATGTTTCCTGACCATGGACATGTGTTGTCATTGATGAATGGGATCACATCATTAGGAGAATGATGTGATGGACATGACCCATCCGTTAGCTTAGCATTACGATCATGTCAGTTTCATTGCTACTGCTTTCTTCATGACTTATACAAGTTCCTTAGACTATGAGATTATGCAACTCCCGAATACCGGAGGAACACTTTGTGTGCTACCAAACGTCACAACGTAAATGGGTGACTATAAAGGTGCTCTACATGTGTTTCCGAAGGTGTTTGTTGGGTTGGCATAGATCGAGATTAGGATTTGTCACTCCGTGTTTCGGAGAGGTAACTCTAGGCCCTCTCGATAATACTCATCACTATAAGGCTTGCAAGCATTGTGACTAATGAGTTAGTTGCAGGATGAAGTATTATAGAAGGAGTAAAGAGACTTTCTGGTAATGAGATTGAACTAGGTATTGAGATACCAACGATCGAATCTCGGCCAAGTAACATACCGATGACAAAGGGAACAACGTATGTTGTTATGCGGTTTGACCGATAAAGATCTTCGTAGAATATGTAGGAACCAATATGAGCATCCAGGTTATGCTATTGATTATTGACTTGAGACGTGTCTCGGTCTTGTCTACATAGTTCTCAAACCCATAGGGTCTGCATGCTTAACGTTCGATGAAGATTGGTATTATGAGTTTATGTGATATGATGTACCGAAGGTTGTTCGGAGTCCCGGATGTGATCACGGACATGACGAGGAGTCTTGAAATGGTCGAGACATAAAGATTGATACATTGGAAGGCTATGTTTGGATACCGGAAAGGTTCCGAGTGGTTCGGGTATTTTTCCGGAGTACTGGGAGGTTACCGGAACCCCCCGGGGAGTCAATGGAACTTAATGGGACCTAGTGGAATAGGTGCCCCCCCCCCCCCCCCAAGGCCATTCCGAATTGGGAAGGGGGCCAGCCCCCCTTTCCTTCTCTCCCTCTCCCTCTTCCTCCTTCTCCTACTCCAACTAGGGAAGGGGGGAAACCTACTCCTACTGGGAGTAGGACTCCCCCCTTGGTCGCACCATAGAGGGCCGGCCCTCCCTGTCGGTGTCAAAACCGGCGGATCTCGGGTAGGGGGTCCCGGACTGTGCGTCTAGGCGGATGATAACAGGAGACAAGGGACACGATGTTTTTACCCAGGTTCGGGCCCTCTCGATGGAGGTGAAACCCTACTCCTGCTTGATTAATATTGATGATATGGGTAGTACAAGAGTAGATCTACCACGAGATCAGAGAGGCTAAACCCTAGAAGCTAGCCTATGGTATGATTGTTGTTCGTCCTACGGACTAAAACTCTCTGGTTTATATAGACATCGAAGAGGGCTAGGGTTACACAGAGTCGGTTACAATGGGAGGAGATCTACATATCCGTATCGCCAGGCTTGCCTTCCACGCCAAGGAAAGTCCCATTCGGACACGGGACGAAGTCTTCAATCTTGTATCTTCATAGTCTGGGGGTCCGGCCAAAGGTCATAGTCCGGCCATCCGGACACCCCCTAATCCAGGACTCCCTCACTCCCCCTCCTCCACTCCTTTATATACAAGGGAGGGGGCACCCCGTAGACACACAAGTTGGTTGTTTAGCCGTGTGCGGTGCCCCCCTCCACAGATTTCCACCTCGGTCATATCGCCGTAGTGCTTAGGCAAAGCCCTACGCCGGTAACTTCATCATCACCATCAACACGCCATCGTGCTAACGAAACTCTCCCTCGACCTCAGCTGGATCTAGAGTTCATGGGACGTCACCGAGCTGAATGTGTGCAGATCACGGAGGTGCCGTACTTTCAGTGCTAGGATCGGTCGGATCATGAAGACGTACGACTACATCAACCGCGTTGTCATAACGCTTCCGCTTTCGATCTACAAGGGTACGTAGACAACACTCTGCCCTCTTGTTGTGATGCATCACCTAGATAGGTCTTTTGTGATCGTATGATTTTTTTTTGAAATTATCGCATTCCCCAACACAAATACCTAGGCATTACTATGAGTAGTAAGGTATACATCAATAACATGTATATCAAATATACCTTTGTTCACTTTGCCATCCTTCTTATCCGCCAAATACTTGGGGCAGTTCCGCTTCCAATGACCAGTCCTTTTGCAGTAGAAGCACTCAGTTTCAGGCTTGGGTCCAACTTTGGGTTTCTTCCCTAGAGTGACAACTTGCTTGTCATTCTTCTTGAAGTTCCCCTTCTTTTTACCCTAGCCCTTCTTCTTGAAGCTAGTGGTTTTGTTAACCATAAACACTTGATGATCCTTCTTGATTTCTACCTCCACAACCTTTAGCATTGCAAAGAGCTCGGGAATAATCTTTTCCATCCCTTGCATATTGTAGTTCATCACGAAGCCTTTGTAGCTTGCTGGCAGTGATTGAAGAACTCTGTCAATGACACAATCATCTGGAAGATTAACTCCCAGCTAGGTCAAGTGATTATGGTACCCAGACATTTTGAGTATGTGCTAACTAACAGAATAGTTCTCCTCCATCTTGTAGCTATAGAACTTGTTGGAGACTTCATATCTCTCAACTCGGGCTTTTGCTTGAAATGTTAACTTCAACTCCTGGAACATCTCATATGGTCCATGACGTTCAAAACGTCTTTGGAGTTCCGATTCTAAGCCGTAAAGCATGGCACATTAAACTAGCGAGTATTCATCAACACGCGAATGCCAGGCATTCACAATGTCTGCAATTGTTGAGGTAGGTGGTATACCTAGCGGTGCATCAAGGACATAACTCTTCTATGCAGCAATGAGGATATTCCTAAAACTACGGACCCAGTCCGTGTAGTTGCTACCATCGTCTTTCAACTTAGCTTTCTCTAGGAACGCATTAAAATTCAAGGGAACGGTAGCACGGGGCATTGATATACAACATAGATATGCAAAAAACTATCAGGACTAAGTTCATGATAAATTAAGTTCAATTAATCATAGTACTTAAGAACTCCCACTTAGATAGACATCCCTCAAGTCATCTAAATGATATGTGATCCAAATCAACTAAACCATGTCCGGTCATCACGTGATATGGAGTAATCTTCAATGGTGAACATCTCTATGTTGATCATATCCACTATATGATTCACGTTCGACCTTTCGGTCTTCAGTGTTCCGAGGCCATATCTGTATATCCTAGGCTCATCAAGTTTAACCCGAGTATTTCGCATGCGCAAAACTGGCTTGCACCCATTGTATTTGAACATAGGGCTTATCACACCCGATTATCACGTGGTGACTCAGCACAAAGAACTTTCGCAACAGTGCATACTCGGGGAGAACACTTATACCTTGAAATTTTAGTAAGGGATCATCTTATAATGTTACTGCCGTACTAAGCAAAATAAGATGCATAAAGATAAACATCACATGCAATCAAAATAGGTGACATGATATGGCCATCATCATCTTGTGCTTTTGATCTCCATCACCAAAGCAACGTCATGATCTCCATCGTTACCGGTTTGACACCTTGATGTCCATATAGCATCGTGTTCGTCACGCCAACTATTGCTTCTACGACTATCACTACCGCTTAGTGATAAAGTAAAGCATTTACATGGCGTTTGTATTTCATACAATAAAGCGACAACCATATGGTTCCTGCCAGTTGCCTATAACTTCTACAAAACATGATCATCTCATACAACAACATATATCACATCATGTCTTGACCATATCACATCAGAACAAGCCCTCCAAAAACAAGTTAGACATCCTCTACTTTGTTGTTGAAAGTTTTACGTGGCTGCTATGGGCTTCTAGCATGAACCATACTCACCTACGGCACAAAAACCACAACGATGATTTATCAAGTTTGTTGTTTTAACCTTCACAAGGACCAGCCACAGTCAAATTCGATTCAATTAAAGTTGGATAAACAGGCACACGCCAGCCACCTTTATGCAAAACTAGTTGCATGTCTGTCAGTGGAACCGGTGTCATGAACGCGGTCATGTAAGGTTGGTACGGGCCGCTTCATCCAACAATACCGCCGAATCAAAATAAGACATTTGTGGTAAGTAGTATGACGATCACCACCCACAACTCTTTGTGTTCTACTCGTGCATATCATCTACGCATAGACCTAGCTCGGATGCCACTGTTGGGAAACATAGCATGCAATTTCAACAAAATTCCTACGCTCACGCTAGATATATCTAGGAGATGCATATCAACGAGAGGGGGAGAGTGTGTCCACGTACCCTCGTAGACCGAAAGTGGAAGTGTTAACTTAATGCGGTTGATGTACTCGAACGTCTTCTCGAATCAACCGATCAAGTACCGAACGTACGGCACCTCCGAGTTCTGCACATGTTCAGATCGATGACATCCCTCAATCTCTTGATCCAGTAGAGGTACGAAGGAGTAGGTGAGTTCCGTCAGCACGACAGCGTGGTGACAGTGATGGTGATGTGATCTGTGCAGGGTTTCGCCTAAGCACTACGACAATATGACCGGAGGAGGCGACACATTTCTCCATATATGAAATTCAATTCACCTGATATCAAAGAGAACCTCAAGCTCGGGATCAAAGATCAGCTACAGATCGGGCTGGCATTCATCATAGTCGGCAGCTTACTTTTGACTGAAACATTTACTTTGCACTACATCCGTAAGAATCTAATGGAAAATGACTGCAATGCAATCAATTTATCCCTTCCTCGTGCGTGCTTATCGTATATAAGGTTTAGGGAAGAGGGAGAGGGAAGAGGGCTGGCCAGGGCGCGCCCCCAAGGGGGGGTCCTACAAGGAATCCCAGTCCAATTCGGACCCCCCTTCCTTTCCGGAGAGGAAAAGGGGAAAGGAAGAGAGAGAGGAGAAGGAAAGGGAGGCTGCGCCCCTCCCCTAGTCCAATTCGGACTCCCCATGGGGGGGGGGGCAGCTCCTGTGGCCTGCCTCTTCCTCTCCCCTATGGCCCATGAGGCCCATTACTTCTCCCGGAAGGTTCCGGTAACCCCTCGGAACTCCGAAAAATACCAGAACACTCTGGAACCATTCCGGGGTCCGAATATAACTTTCTATTATATCAATCTTTACCTCTCGGCCATTCTGAGACTACTCGTCATGTCCATGGTCTCATCCGGGACTCCGAACAACCTTCAGTCACCAAAACACATAACTCATATAATACATATCATCGTCGAACGTTAAGCGTGCGGACCCTACAGGTTAGAGAACTATGTAGACATGATCGAGACACCTCTCCGGTTAATAACCAATAGCAGAACCTGTATGCTCATATTGGTTCCTACATATTCTACAAAGATCTTTATCGATCGAACCGCAATGTCAACATACATTATTCCCTTTGTCATCGGTATGTTACTTGGCCGAGATTCGATCGTCGGTATCTTCATACCTAGTTCAATCTCGTTACCGGCAAGTCTCTTTACTCGTTCTGTAGTGCATCATCCTGCAACTAACTCATTAGTCACATTGCTTGCAAGGCTTCATATGATGCGCATTACCAAGAGGGCCTAGAGATACCTCTCCAATACTCGGAGTGACAAATCCTAATCTCGATCTATGCCAACCCAAAAAACACCTTCGGAGATACCTGTAGATCATCTTTATAATCACCCAGTTACGTTGTGACGTTTGATATCACATAATGCATTCCTCTGGTGTCCGGGAGTTGCATAATCACATAGTCGGAGGAATATATATTTGACATGAAGAAAGTAGTAGCAATAAAACTGAACAATCATTATGCTAAGCTAATGGATGGGTCTTGTCCATCACATCATTCCACTAATGATGTGATCCCGTTCATCAAATTACAACTCATGTCCATGGCTAGGAAACTTAACCATCTTTGATCAACGAGCTAGTCTAGTAGAGGCATACTAGGGACACGGTGTTTTGTCTATGTATTCACACATGTATCAAGTTTCCGATTAATACAATTCTAGCATGAATAATAAACATCTATCATGAATAAGGAAATATAAAATAACAACTTTATTATTGCCTCTAGGTCATATTTCCTTCAAGAGATCATGCTTATTACACCCTTTGTTAATTATTCTCTCACTTTTGTTTATTATGTTGCAACCATGCTTACCCTTGCATATCTTGTAGTGTATAAAATATAGGGGGAGTGTTGATCCTAGTGTGTGCACTTTGCATTCCAAAAGCTTACTCAAGTAGTGCATACATCTAGGGGAAGCCCCCTCTATATTTTGTAGAATGTTGGTTTGCTTACTCCTTCTTGCTTTATATTTGTGCAAACCCTGTGTTGTCATCAATCCAGCAAAAAGGGGGAGATTGTTATGGCATATTTCTCCCTTAGTGGTTTTGATGATTGATGATAATACGTTTTGCGTACTAACCGTGTGATCGAGTTTTTTAGAGAATATCCTAGTTGGACAAGATGGTTTATTTCCCTCAGCGGCTTTAAGTGAAGACGACTATTTTCCTGACGATTTATTTTCGGTGGTTTGAGTCGTAGGGAACCTGTACTATTAAGAGGGGGGGCGCTTTTGAAAGGTATGGGAGAATCAACACGTACACTACCTCACTTGCACCCACTTTGACTTTCCTCTTCTTTGGAGCTCTCTGTCTGTTTTCTGGTATAGCTACAGGTAGCATACAAGCGGTAGTACCGCTAGTGACCATGGTAGTACCGCTCGGTGGTACTACCGCTGGTCACTACCGGTCTACTGCCGCTTAGGGGTTTTCCTCTTTTGCAACTCTCTGTTGCCTGGTCATATTTAGTGGTACTACAGTGGTAGTAGCACGGTAGTACCGCTCATGTGGTACTACCGTGCCTAGTACCGCAACCAGTGCCACTTAGCCTCCCCCCCCCCCCCCCCCCCGGTAGTACCGTTTGTCACGGTACTACCGCCCTAGCACCCTTTGGTACTGCCGACTCGCCCTTTCATAGAGCACCTAAGCGGTAGTCCCGCTATGGGGTCTGATAGTACCGCTCTTGCGGCACTACCGCCCTGGTCTCCCTTGTGTCCCTGTGTGGACTCTAGTAGTACCGCCTAAGTGGTAGTACTGCTCCAATGAGTGGTAGTACCGCTTAGATGCGGCTGAGGGTAGAAAACGGTAGGATTTTCCCCCACCTATACAAGGGGGGTCTTCTGCCCCAAGAAGACTACCTCTTCCTCTCCAAACTCCATTGTTGCTCCACAAGCTTATTTTCGTCTGATCTCTCTCCCTAGCCAATCAAACTTGTTGATTCTTTAGGGATTGGCTGAGAAGGCCCCGATCTACACTTCCACCAAGAGAAAATTGATTCCCCCCACTAATCCCTTGCGGATCTTGTTAATCTTGGGTGTTTGAGCACCATAGACGGTTGAGGTCACCTCGGGTTCGCATTCCATTGTGTTGAATCTTAATGGTTGAGTTGGGAGCCTCCAATTAAGTTGTGGAGATATCCCCAACCTTGTTTGTAAATGTTCAGTTGCCGCCTTCAAGGGCACCACTAGTGAAATCACAACTTCTCGCATTATGTGAGGGCGTGAGGAGAATACGGTGGCCCTAGTGGCTTCTTGGGGAGCACTGTGCCTCCACACCACTCCAACGGAGACGTACTTTCTCTCAAAGGGAAGGAACTTCGATAACACATCGTCGTCTCCTCTGGCCACTTGTGGTTATCTCTTACCTTTACCTTATGCAAGCTTTACTTTTGTGTTGTATCCTTTGCTTGTTGTCGTTGTGTTGCTTGCATCATATAGGTTGCTCACCTAGTTGCATATCTAGACAACCTATTTTTTTCTAACCCTAATTTGTTAAGAAAAGCTAAAAATTGATAGTTGCCTATTCACCCCTCCCCCCTGGTCTAGTCAACCATATTGATCCTTTCAAGTGGCCCATAGACGGTCATGCTCACACCATCGCTCGACCTTCAAAGGGTCATCGAGATTGATTTGATGCCTCTCTAACTCGTCGAGGCGAGAGGGGGGAGGGGGCTGGTGGTGTCGTTCCTCCTTGGGGCGGTGTACTTCTGCTTCTTGAGCGGAGAGCTTGAGCACGTCCCTTATTGAGACCTCGGCGGAGGATGCGGGGCAACAACGTTAGGTTTAGCTTTGTGATGGGGAGATGTCATCGCTCAGTTGTTATAGCCGGGAGCGGTGGCATGAGTAGATGACACATGGCGGGCATTTTAGAGCTTGCCATTTGTAATCTGAGGGCTCTTGCGCACCATTAATGATGGGTGGTTGTCCGTCACGTAACCCTCTCGTGGTGGTTTTCTATGCCGGTGTGAGTTGTACCGGCAACAATACCAGTGCAAACAGAAAGGATGTGTGAGGGAAAAGAAGATGAAGTTTCACTCGCACCAAGGCAGTTGGGTTTGCAGTGCACTCCAAACTAGTCCTCTACAACCTCTAAATATGGATGCTACGAGCTTGTGTTTTGAGTCATAAATTATGATGATCCTGATGCATATGGTCAGTCTGCTAGAGTATCATTTTTGTGTGTTGTCCATAGTAGCAGTTATTACGGCAAGCAACTCCGTATGGTGCATCCGCTAGAGTTGCTCTAAGGAGATCTAGAAATGAAAAAAAAAATTGGGTTGAGATGATAGGTGAAAGATTGCACTACCACGATAGGTGGAAGATTGTACTTCCATGATTGGCCACCTTGTAGCCGTAGGCAGCCTTTTAATTTGCCAAAACATATTGGAGGTGGAATGAGGTTGGAAAATGTCCTACCGCTACTACCAAGGGTGCATAGTGTGCACTTAGGCTTAAGGTGCGACCGGTGCAACCACGTACAAAAATGCCCACCAGTTATGTTTTAAAATGTTCCAACTGATAATTTTCTCTAATCACTATGTACTCAAACACATGTATTGGTCATCTTTAAAATTTGTATTTTCATCTTAAAAAGGACGTATGTTTTTCGTGTAAATATTTTTCACTATAGAGCTTTAGGACGATCCAACTTGATCCAGTTAATTCGTTTTCCCCTGGCTCAATCAAAATCTCAACTCTGAACTATTGACACGGTTCAAAGTCTTGAACGTTAAACAGTTCTGAATTATCTACAAGTCTATTAGGTGTTGATGGCAATTCACAAAAATAAAGGTGTTAATGGTGTTGTTACTCATATGGATCAGGAAAGAGAAGATGCTAACTAATCGACGGCGCATCAATCCATCCAGAAAGAATCACACCGGGAGGAACCCAGCCCTCTCATAGATCAGCGATTCTTGGCCGTCGGATCCCGTCCTTGATGCGTTTTTGTCCGTTCGATCGCGATATGGAAGGATACGGGCCGTAGGATCGAGTCAAGTTACTGTCGATCGAAACAGTGTCCCTCGAGCGGTAAATATCTTCTGCCACCGCCCGTAAAATTTGTGCCCCCTGAGGGTATTTTTGGTATTTCACCTTGTTGGAAAAGTGCCCAATTAGCGCTAGGGCTGAGAGCGAGCTGGGTCGTTCCCCTCCCCCTCGAGCCCACTCTCCTCCACAACCCCTCGAGCCCGCTCTCCTCTCCTCCCCGCCGCCACCAGCCATCCTCCCCATCTCGCCGCCGCCGCCGTCGCCGCCACCGCCGCCGCCGCCGCCCGTCCTGCTCCCGTCCTCTCTGTCTCCTCCCCTCCCATCGCCCGTCCGCCCTGGCCCATCTCCTCCCCGCCTGCCGAGCGGACGCGGCCGCTCGTGCTGCTGCTCTACTAGAGGAATGCGTCGGCAGCGGCTTTCGGTCTCACCGGCCGCAAAGCGGTCGAGCGCGAGGTGCTGGAAGACCGCGCCGCGCTGGAGGCCGCTGCCGTAGGGACCAACGAGGGCAGCGTGATGAGGTGAGGCTCCTTCTGCCAGTGCGGCTCTCTCTCTCTCTCTCTCTCTCTCTCTCTCTCTCTCATCGATGCTCCTTCCATCTCCCGTCGTGCAGGTTGCCGTTGTGGCCGGCATGCCGCGTCTCCCATAGGTGATTTGTGAAGGCAGAAATCCTCCTCCAAGCCTGCATCTACTACCTTGCTAGGTGACAAGAGGGGCAGCTCAAACAGGTACAACTAGCTCCATATTCCTTCTTCTCTGTTTGAACATGTAGCTACTATTTAGATTTATATGGTGGAAACATGTTCAGAGAATTAACCTATCAGATTTATTCTTTATGTCATAAGAATTGGCTATTCAGAGAACACATGTGTTAGTGGGCTATGTGTGTAGGAAGTAGGTCTCACATATGTTCTGTGTAGCTTCATGCCTTTATGAAATGGGATGTCTGGCTCATCCGTAAGGGGTCGAAGACATTGCCATATTGTATACTGAAACCACACCCTTGCAGTGTTCACAATTGTTGTAAAAGCTTCTATTTTCTTTGTTTATTTATAGCAAATGTATGAAGTCGATCAACAAGGAGCAACTTTATTCATGCACCTTATTTTTTTCTCTTCCGCTCTGAGTTTACAGGAAGTTGCTGAAATCACAGAGGGGCATGGAAAGATCGACGAGGCTACTGAAATCAATATGGAAGTTGTTGTTGTAAGTTTGCACGCGCACTATAATTTTGGATGAACTGTTCGTCCACTATAATCATGATGTGTTCATTTGGTGTTAAGCTCTTGCTCTGAACTCACATGCTCTAATTAGTGTTCTATACAGAACAACACCTTTTTGTTTTGGCTAATCTCTCAAATCTCCATAAACATATGTTGTTCCAGTATGCCTAATTTTATATTCAGAGGTAGCATTGATCTACTTGCCTCCCTTCAAAAGACCATATGTGTTGCTTTGTTTTACTTCTCTTTCGTATCCAGTTATTTAGGTCTAGCACTTAAATACGATTAGGTGTAATGTAAAGCGTTTGCTTCATTTGCTTGACAGAGGTACCAATTGCTCGATTGTTTATGTTGCTATCTGTTGCAATATGTTGCTATCTGTTGCAACAATGTATCCATGAACTGGGACACCTGTGAACTGTTTGATACGCCTTTTACGTGTTTGCTTTTGTTCTTGACAGAGGTGCTTGTGAAATAGTACATTTAATTGAAGGCTTGAAAAGATTTAGTTCTTATATCAGGAGTCACTACAATCGCCTATTTATTGGAACATTTCTCTAGTTGTTTCACTTAGGAATTATGACTTGATTTAGATTTATTTTCTTTAAACTTGCACCAATCAATATTTCTAGCTCTTCGCGTTGTCCAATCAACATTTTCTGCTTTGATGAAACTTAAGCAGTAAACTCATGGCTACACTCTCTCTAATGGTGAAACCACTTCTTATGTAATGACCACTCTTGTGTGCTAAGCTGATACTTGACACATGCAATACGAATCACAGGCTTGCCATTATTTTTTATACAGGCTTGACATGGTTTTGCCTATATTTTTCGATGTTGGTACTTCTTATGTGAAGGTCTAATTCGTTATTCTTTTATTCAATGACAGTATTATCATGTTTCTGATTATGTTGCTTGTGTACTGTGTTTTATACTCTGTTGCCTATTGTTGTTATGCTATGCTCTGATATATGGTTACGTGGTTCTTGCTTATTTGTCCAGCGTGTGTGTATGACGTTGTTGGGTTGTTGACATGGCGCGTGGTCCGGTTTCTACTCATGCTCAAGCCACGTCCGAGGCTGGTGTTGGGTTGCTAGGTGGCCGTGGGCGTGGTCGTGGGCAGTCTGCTAGTCGTCGTGGACGAGCCACTGGTCGTGGAGGCTCTAATATAGGGTGTGCCCCTGTTTCTGATCATGTCGCTGCCGGTGGGGTTGTTGCTTGCCAGGTGCCTGCTGCTGGGGCTGAGCCTCTTGACAGGCGTAGGGGCGTGAGTCGCCGGGTGCCTACTGCTGGAGCTGAGCCTATCGCCAGGCGTGGGCGTGGCGCTCGACATGTGCCTGCCGCTGGGCGTGGCGCCCTACCTCAGCCAAGTGGTAGGGGTGTTCGTGGCCGTGTCCCTGGTCATGGTGCTGATTCTGGGCATGCAGTCGCTGCTGCACATGTGTCTGTCCCTGGTCGTGCTGCTGATCCTGGGCACGACGCCACTTTTGCATGTGCCTGCCCCTGCTTGTGCTGCTGGTCCTGGGTGCGCCGCCGCTCCTAGGCGTGCGTCGGCCCCTGGGATTGCTAGACGTTACATGCCGCGTTAGCCTGTTGGTTTTCCTCCTCGAAGTCGTACAAGTACGTGTCTCTCCGGTGTTCTTCTTTTATACTTAGTCTCCTAGGGTATTTTGTTGGGGTTGATGATAATTATTTCATTACTGTGTTGTTTGCGCCGTGGTTAGGTGATGGTTGGTTTCCTTTTCTGAGCTTGACCGTGGTTGCGGTAAATCACAAAAAACAGAAAATGTGCGTTGAGTTTCGGCGCGCTAGATACGAAGGTACATGAAAGTTCTTAGTTTGTTGTTAGTTGTTGTTGTTGGCCGTGTGGTGTCTTACTTGGTTCTGCATGTCCTGTTAAGAACATGTCGTTGATGGGCCTTTGCCGAAGGATTGGCATGGTTTCTCGGTTTATGTGAGTTTAGAGGTGGCCGGGGTAGACCGTAACAAACGGAAAAAACGCAAAGTGTCAATTAAATTGCGGCGTCCTGGATGTGAAGGTGCATGAGATTTCTTGGTTTGTTATTAGTTGTTGTTGTTTGCTGTATTGTCTCTTATTTGGTTATACGTGCCTTGCAGAGATTGTTGTCCAAGGGCCTTTGCCGAAGGATTGGCAAGGTTTCTCGGTCAAGTTTGCTGAGTCCCTTAAAGGTACTTATTAACAAAACCTTTGTTGTTCTGGTTATGTGATTATTGCCTTCCTTTTACCCTTGCTGATAGTTTTTTGCTTTGGTGCCCGTTAGCTTGCTATGCAGATAGGTCGTACTACGGCCCTCCGGATTTCTTGTGTCGGTACTGTGGTGCCTCCTTTTGGTTTGCTGAGTGTTCAAAGTCCAGGTCATCCTGGACACAGCGTAAGATGGTTTATAATCGCTGTTGCAAAGGTGCTAAGGTATATATCCCTCCCTTTAAGGATCCCCCGGCCTATCTCCGGGAGCTCCTTCGATTCGATGGTACTTCTCGTGCTAAAAAATTCATCCGGACTATACGTGAGTACAACTGTATGTTTGCTTTCACTTTGATGGGTGCTACCATTGAACGCTCGTTTGGTGGCAGCCGTGGACCTAAGATTTTCAAGATCAGTGGTCAAGTGTCTCATCGTATTGGTTCGTTGGTGCCTAGCGGTGATGATACACCTAAGTTTGCTGAGTTGTATATACATGACCCAGCTAATGAGATTAGACATAGGATGAATGCCTTAAATCCAGATGATAAGCCTACTGGGGGTGTGGATGAGAGTATTGTGGTTGGTCTTAGAGACATGCTTAATGAGTTTAACCCATTGGTACAGACCTTTAGGGAGGCGAGTAAGATGATAGAGGATCGTGGTGATGAACCCATTGAGGATATCTCGATTCGTATTATTGGGCCTTCGGAGGGCGATAGTCCACAATTTAGTTTGCCTACAACCACTGGGCTTGCTGCTTTAGTTGTTGGTGGTGGCTTCACGTTAGAGGCATCTTCTCGGGATATTGTTGTTTGCAGTCGTTCCGATGGTTTGCAGCAGATATCTTCTCTGAACACCGCATTCATGCCTCTGCAGTACCCGTTGCTTTTCCCTTATGGAGAGAGGGGGTTCCAGGTGGATGTTCCTCACTTGATTGTTCCTGAAGAAGATGATGACGATGGACCTGGAGATCCCAATCCTGCACCTGGAAGTCCGACCGTTGAGGCGTCCTCTTCATACCCTTCTGGAGGTGGTGATGCTTGCACAAATAGCAGGAATAGGATGACCATGCAGGATTACTATCGTTTTATGTGTGATTACAAGGGTGATCAGCCCAATCCATATATATGTTATGGTCTTCTCTCCTCTCAGTCGGTTGTCGATGCACGTGCGTGCATCGATGAATGTAGACTGTGGTATATCATAAGAAATCAGGACATGCTTAGATCAGAGCACATGCAGGGTATTACTGATGCGGTAGGTGATGGGTGTGTTAATGGTGATGCTCTTGGGAAGAGGACCATTGTACCTTCCAGTCACATCGGCGGTCGTCGTTACTTCCATGAAAATTTCCATGATGGCCTTGCCGTTTGTCGGGTGCACGGTGCACCCGACATATTTACCACTTTCACTTGCAATCCCAAGTGGCCCGAGATCACCAGTGCATTGGAGCCGGGTCAGACGCCTTCTGATAGGGCGGATATTGTTGTTAGGGTCTATCACATAAAACTCACCGAGTACTTGGACGAGATTAAGTCAGGCCGGGCTTTTGGCCCCATTACGGCTGGTATTGTGTATTGTTGTGCTCTGTGTGGTCGTTGTTTTTTAATGGTGTTTTACTTCTTCTGCTGGCTAGACTATCTAATTGAGCTTTTTATGTTCTTGTTTCAGTGTTGTATACCGTTGAGTTCCAGAAGCAGGGACTGCCTCACGCGCATATACTTGTCTGGCGGAGAGGGGGTAACGGTGAGATTGGTGTTGAAAATATTAATTCATTAATATCTGCTGAAATACCTTATGCATTGCTTGATCCTCTAGGATATGCTTTAGTTTCTGAGTTTATGATGCACGGTCCGTGTGGTGAAATGAATGATAAATGCGTCTGCATGAAAAAAGGTGTTTGTTCTAAATATTTCCCAAAAGATTTTAGACATACCACTGTCATTGATGATAATGGGTTTGCCTTATATCGACGTCGTGACGACGGTCGAAGGGTCTATAAAAATGGTCATTACCTTGACAATAGGCATGTTGTTCCTTATAATATGGCGATGCTCAAGAAATTTCAGGGTCATATAAATGTAGAATGGTGTAATAAGACACAAGTGATGAAATACCTCTTTAAGTATATCACCAAAGGTGCTGATTACTCTAAGGTCATGTTAGAAAGGCTAAAAAAAAGACTAAATCTGGTTGTCATACAGTAGATGAGGTTCAGTAGTATCTGATATGTCGGTATATATGTGAGTACGATGCATTGTGGCGCATATTTGGCTTTGAGATACACTTTAAAATGCCGTCGGTTCAAAGGCTGACCTTTCACATGCCTGGCATGAATACTGTTCACTATCATGCTGGTGCCGACCTCACAAAAATTGTTGATTCTGACTTATTGCAAAAGACTATGCTTACCGAATGGTTTTTTGCGAATGAGATGTTCGAAGATGCCCGATCGTTAACTTATTGTGATTTTCCAACTGCTTGGACCTGGGACGCTAAAAGTAGGTCATGGCATCCAAGGGGTAGGGGTGAAAAGATTGGACGCGTATATAATGTACATCCTTTGAGTGGTGAGTTGTACTACTTGCGCATGCTTTTGATGATTGTTAAGGGGGCTAGATCTTTCGAAGATCTCCGAACATATGATGGTCGTCTTTATCACACCTTTAAAGAGGCTTGTGCCGCGCGTGGTTTGTTAGGAGACGATAACGAGTGGTACATAGCGTTTGATGAAGCGGTTGTCTGGGGGTTTGGGCATCGACTTAGAGAGTTGTTTGTGACTATGCTCATGCATTGTTCTATCAGGGATGAGATGGGTTTATTTGAACGTTACTGCGTTAGCATGTACGATGATATCCAGCATAGGTTGCGGCATGCCCTGGGTAATCCAAACTATGTTGTTCCTCTTGAAAGATTAAGAAATATGCTTCTTGACGAGTTGGCCGACGTTTTCTTGAAACATGGTTCTGATATAAGAAGTTTTAACTTGCCGTCTTGCTCTGGCGAAGGTGAGCAGTCTGATGATAATCGCCTTATTCGTGAGGAACTGTCTTATGATGCATCTGCTCTGTCTAAACAGTCCTTGGTTATGTTTGCCAGTTTAAATGAGGACTAGTTGGTTGCTTATAAGACAATTGTAGAGTGTGTGCAGGCGGGGAAACCGGGCTTTTTTTTGTCTCTGGGTACGGTGGTACTGGGAAGACTTACCTGTGGAGTGCAATATGTGCTTTCCTTAGGGGCGAGAGGAAGATAGTGCTTACTGTTGCGTCATCGGGCATTGCATCACTGTTGTTGCCTGGTGGTAGAACTGCTCATTCTCGCTTTAAGATACCTATTCTTCTTGAAGATATTACACAATGTGATATTAAAAGAGGCTCTAAGCTTTGTAAGTTGCTGATGGTATCTTCGCTTGTTATTTGGGACGAGGCGCTTATGACACACAGGAAATGCTTTGAGGCTGTAGATAGAACTTTGTGTGATGTCCTCTCTGTGACTAATCCAGATCTTGCGGATATTCCGTTTGGTGGAGTAGTGATGGTCTTGGGTGGTGACCTTAGACAAATCTTACCAGTCGTTGAGGGAGGTACTAGGCCTCAGATCATTGATGCGGCAATCACAAATTCTCCGTTGTGGCGTTCTGTTCAGAAATTGTTGCTTTCTATTAACATGCGCTTGGCCGTGCATGGTGCGGATACCCAGGCGCAGAAGGATGTTGCCTTATTTAGCAGATGGGTGCTAGATCTTGGGGAAGGGAAGTTGCCTCTCACAAGGCGAGGTGATGAAGTCGAGGCTTCTTGGATACAGATACCGGATGACCTTTTAGTTTGTACGTCTGGTGATCCAATAGCTGTTATTGTTTCTTCTGTCTATGGTGATTTTTTGCTTAACTACTTGAACTCTGGTTACTTGCAAGAGAGAGCCATTTTAGCCCCTACCAACGACCATGCTGAGGACATTAATGATTATATTCTTACATTGGTTCCTACTGATAGCAGAGACTATTTGAGTGCTGATTCTATTGACGATTCTGCGGATTCTGTTAGGGACAAAGATGTTTACTATCCAGTCGAGTACCTGAATGCAACTAAAATTATAAATTTCCCAAATCATAGGCTGACTCTTAAGGTTGGTGTTCCGATTATGCTTCTTAGAAACCTGAGCCAGGCAAATGGTTTGTGTAACGGTACATGGCTAATTGTAAAAGAATTAGGTGATCGGCTTATCAAAGCTGTCATTATGACTGGCTCACATGTGGGTGATACCGTTTATATCCCCAGGATTGAATTATTGGCAAAGAAGGGAAATGCACCCTTTGTGCTTAGACGTCACCAGTTTCCTGTTCGTGTATGCTATGCCATGACAATTAATAAGAGCCAGGGACAGACCCTATCTGTTGTTGGTATATATCTTAAGGGTCCTGTTTTTACGCACGGGCAGCTGTATGTGGCAGTGTCTCGTGTTACATCGAGGGCTTCTTTGAAAATCCTTATATTAGATGCTGATGGCAAATGCGGCTCTAAGACCAAGAACATTGTTTTCCCTGAGGTCTTCCGGGCCGCAGGAATGACCTAGGTTTGTTGTGTATGATGGTAGTCTTCATTTTGGTAGGTTTTGGCATGCTTTTGTGAGGTTGATGATATTTTGGGTGGCGACGTATATTGTTGGCTAAATAAATATGTGGTCCCGTGTGATGGCTATGTTTTGGTGCTGATTTCTAATTTTCTCGCCTGTTGTGGTGGTCCTGCAGGTTACTGTTTACATGATGCATTGCTCGCAGTCGGTGTCGTGCTTGTGTGTCTGCTATAATGCCTCTGCTACAACATGACATGTGTTAATGTAGTGTTTATTAAGGTTTGGTCAGCATGCTGAATAAGTCCTAGGTTTATCCGTGTGTGGCAGATCCTGAGAGTTCTGTCAGGACAGGGTGAGACACTGAGGCAAAAGGCAAATGTACATGCTCCTTATTACTTATCATAAACATTTTCCTGGGAGCTCTTTTTCATTGTTTCTCATCTGAAATTGGATTCATACTAATGCTATTCTTACATCTCATTTTGTAACAGTTATCTTCTGATATTATGAGTCTTGGGGATTATAAGTGTCATTCAACTGTCACTCTCATGAGAAAGACGGGTTGGCACTTACTGATGCAACAACCAATGCAAACAGGTTCTTGATGTTCCTTTGCCTCTCGACGTCTCTTTTATTGAAACTGCATTAACTGTTCCATGCCTAATGCTACTTCTGCTTGTCATGTCCTTTCTTTTCAGGTTTGAACCGTCCGTGCCTACTGTTGCCCCAACAACTATGGGCAAGAAAGGTCTGGAAGAAGCAAAACCCTTTACTAGGTGTTTACCCTGCCACAATTGATCTCTTCTTGGGCCTTTGTTATCATTTCACATTGCACCATATAATTTTTCATTGATTCTTGCATCATTTCAGGAACAACGACGTCTTTTGGTGACCTAAGCCTTTTAGAAACAAGTTTTGTAAATGGATGTTTTTTTAGGGTTTAGGGTTTAGGGGGTGGAGTTCACGTACTAAGTGTATGTTTGATTTGTGCCTATATGTGCCGTGCCAAAATTTTGCCAGCCTAATATCTTGGCCATCATTTGGTTGGTTGCCTATGAAAAGTAGCCCACACCACCTCACATTCCCTTCACAACTCTCAAGGGCCAAGGAATCTCTACCTAATTTTTTGCCTAGCCTTGTTGGCAAAAATTGGTAGGGTGTGATATGGCACAAACCAAACATTAACCTAATAGTCTTTAAAATAACCCAGATCTGGTATTTCTGCTATCTCATAGGATTTGTGTACTTGAACCTTCCTTCTGCTTATAGGTTTGCAGAACAGCTTATTATAACTACATGCAAGATTCTTAACTTTTCTTCTCGTTTTTCAATGTGCTCAGCTGCTTATTATTGTAGCATTTAGCATTTTCAAATGTTTAGAATTCTGTTGGTCCTCTAAACTGGGATGTTGATATTCATCATTGGTGACTGCAACTCTGCAAGTCTGGAACTACTTAACTTGAAAACTGCATGGGATAATTTGATACATTCGGAGAAGATGCTACGTAGCGTCAGCATTATTATGCTATATGCCTTTTTAGCTTAACATTCTAAATTTTTATCAGAAAATGTGCCCCCTGTTGCACTAAATGACGATAGAGTTGTGGAGATACAAGGCGAGCCTCTTGGTGTCCACAAAGCAGTGGAGTTGATAGCAAGTCACTTGAGAAAGTTTCTTGTTGACCACAACGTTCTTTTGAACAGCAAGTAAGTTCGATTTCGTTTTGGCACCCTATGTTCCTGTCAATAATAAGTTTCTTGGATGCAGCATTTACAACTGTAAATTTCCATGTCAATAGATGAAAATGCACAGTGTGCAGAGAGAACAGCCCATGGCAGCCCCACAGCATTGGGCACCTCCTCAACCCTGGGTTCCTCCTCCAAACCTCCCTCCTGGTGGTCCAGGTTATGGTGGAAATCCACAGTTCATGCCTCCAAGGCCACAAGACAACTATTATCCCCATCCAGATGCGCCGCCTATGGAAAAGCAGCCGCACTATGGCATTTCTGCATATGGACGTGAGGCACCACCAAGTGGTACTTCAGGCAATCAACCACCACTGCATGTGGCCTTTCAGGTTAGTTGTGTCGTACACCTGCACTTGGAATTAGGTTGAAAATCCATGTGTAGAGGGTCATAAAGCTTCGGTGCCCTGGTTATTTTGTTTGTATATATGTAAATGAGCTTTGCAATCTGTTGACGTCTGCATGTTCGTGCTCTGTAGTCTATCATCGGATGTACTCATGAACCTCATCCATGTCAATATGCCTGCTTGGGCCTATGATCAATGTGTGCTGTCGTTATGTGCTCTCTTGTGCATTATCCTGTTATGATTCATATGGTTTCTGCTTTTCTGAGTCTGTCATACTCCATATGATCAACGACAACAAATGCAGTACTCCATATGTTTCTAACGACATCATATATCTTGCGCAGGAATGTAATTATCTCCAGTCCTTTGCCGCTACCTGCTCATGGCCGTCATCGTCCCTTTGGTACGTCTCCTGCCAATCACCTTCCTCCAACTGCGCCTTTCATTTTTAGCGGATTGTCTTGCTGATTTTCTTACCTGTATCTTAAAAAAACTGTATCTTACGACTTCCCTGACGTTTTTGTACCTTTGGGCTATTTTGCTCTCTCTCTCTCTCTCTCTCTCTCTCTCTCCCTCTCTCTCTCTCTCTCTCTGAATATATCAATTACTCAACTAAAACATTCAAATGCATTGGAAATATTCATGCCCATTATCTAAAAAGGTGCACCATGAAATTCCTTTCCTTCTGATCCGTGTACTGGATCCAAAGAAGTAGTTACCACATATGTATTGAGTTAACTATCAAGCTAGCATTTGCTTTTCTAGGAAATACTGCTAAACATATCACTGTATCCAAAGAAGGATGTTGCTCTTCTCTCGAAGGACACATGATTCCTGCCTTTTAGTGATTGATTTTGCTGACTCAGAACGATGATTTGTTTGCTTTATAGTATCCATCGCCTTTGCCAATTTATTTTTCCTTTGATTAATATCTAAATGTAATTTTGACCCGAAGTTCTCTCTATTCAATACATGCATAATAATTTTGCTCAAAAAATACATGCGTAATGTGTAGCTTCTCTGTCAATTGGAAGTGAGCTTCGTTGACCTGGTAGATTTTATATTAGACTAGCCGCACCTGTGTATTTCTATCAGCTTTTATATCTGTTCTTCAATGGATCAGTTGCATCAGACTGTAGGTACTGTTGACCGTAAAGCTATAAATCCAGCTCTGCATGCTTTTGTCCATGCAACTAAGATCAATTTTCCGATTCATTTATTGTGAAATCTTATTCTACAAGAGGCAAAAAGTCATTTCTGTTTGTTCTTAATGTTAATATGTATTTCTGCCTCCGATACGCTCACAAACTTAATGGATTCTCCTGTTATTATTTTCTTATAGTTGTATTTGGAGCATTGGCATCTCTAGCCCAGCCGCGCAAGCAGAAAGCGGAGCAGGAGCAACTCGGGGACGAAGCCAAGGTCTAAAATGCCGAATCTCCCAATAAAGTGGTAATGTATATCGTTCACTCTGCATCTTCTACCTCAACCAGAACATAGCTACTAAACACATCGAGTTAGTCCGAGAATAACTCTGAACCTCTGCTATCTCTCTCTCTGCCGTGTGAACTGATGATGCAGGATGACAAAGTTGTGAACTAAGAAGCAAAATGAGGCCAAGAGCATGATGGCGTCATCGCTATCGCCCCCTTCAGTGTCCAGGAACCAGGCAAAACGCCACTGTCAATGTAAGGGGTGATGAGCGAATGGGCAGCGGCATCGCGCACAATGGCATGACGATCAGATCGGCGACGTGATCGATGCGGTGGACAATGCCAACGATCAGTTCATTATTGTCGATCGTTGTGTGGGATTCTATGTCAATATTTTTCTGTAAACTTTTGTTTTGTTGACTCCAATTATTTAAGAAAGTGTGAAATTTTGTATCTTCTGTAAGTAAATGTCAGTGCCAAGGCATCTTTTGTATATTTCATGTAATTCTCAGAAGGTTGCAAATGAACTTATTATTTTGTGTTATTGTAAACCTTTGGTGCATTATATATGCTAAATATTACGTATATGAAATGCATCAATGGAATGTACTGATCTTCATGACTTCTACCGGATTGGATATGATTCACCCGGCGGGGCTGCGGCAAGCCGCACTTCCTACTAACTTAAACCATGCTTTCTACTAACCGATGATTACCTTCTTGACCGCATCGTTGGGACCGGCACCCCGTGCCAAGGCGCGTTCCTGATCTAGTCAGACATGACATGGGGAAGTGATGGCCCAATCATCAGCTAAAACTTGCAAGAAATAGAAATCTACAATCCTACATGTACTGTCTCAGGGTTGGTGTGTATAAGCCGCGGGCATTATGCCTTTGCTGCGCCATATATGCAAGTGTCGAACAGTACAAGTCCTTGCAAAGGACTACATATATTTACTCGATGGCCGCTAAAAGTTACTTTCCCCTTTCTACTTGAGTGAGCAAAATAAAAGCATGGTGTACACTCTTTCTTGCTTGGTAGGTATGTCGTCATGTTAGCTAGATTCATCCAGCCATATGGGATCAGGAGGCTCCAAGCCTCCAACAGTACATGTAGTACTGCCTCCGTTTCATAATGAGGTGTGTATAGATTTTTTTCAAAAGTCAAATATTGTCCGAAAAAGGGTTCATCCAGTTAGTATCAAGAGTTCAAGACCGACAATTTTCATGCGGTTCGCAGGGTGGTGGTGATACTACACCATGGTTTCTCTAGAAAAGACCCTGTGAGTTTTCAGATCTCCCGCGTGACCTAACAATGACTGTAGCTAGCGGTCGAATTGCGCAGCAGTATCGTGACTGAACGGGAACGGAGCCCACGTGGTGCCTCCAATGACACGGGGAGCTAGCCACCATGTGACGTGAGAGTGTGACGGCTAGCTGCTCCTGCTTCCCGCTCTGCATCCGTGCTTGAATGTGCTCCTCCAGTCATTGGGCATTGGTGGTGGTGCTGAGACGGAGAGAGAGAGAGAGATGGGTGACAGCACAAGGGCACCGTCCTAGCGCTAGCAGCATCAGCGTAATAGGGAGAGAGGGGGACGGGTCGATGCCGCCGTGCCGGGGAGGTGGATTACCGCGTGCAATCTAGCTGGCTCCAATGGCTTCCTCCCTTCTTCTACAGTAGGAAAAGAGCTAGAGAGCGAGAGAGAGTAATGTGTTCACTGTAGCGAGACATGAGTGTGTAAAAGTGTTCACTGTAGCGCGGCGCGACTCGGCCGTGACAGCGAGGCCGGGCGGCTCCTGACCAACACGGGGTAGGATCTTGCCGATAATCGCACGTCACGGGGCATGGGGGCACTGGTGGTGGCCGGCGAGCCGGCGACGGCGTTCGGATCGGTCGACGGGGACTCCCTTCTCGCCTCCCCCACATTTTTCGCAAAGATTTTTCACAGGACAGCTCTTCTCGCAAAGATTTTGACGAGTGCGATTGATGGCATGCATTTGTCAACAAGGCAGGTGTTGTAGCTCTAGGACGAACCGAGGGGATCCGGTAAGTTCGTTCTCACCTGGATCAAAAATCTCTACTCTGACTATGACTATCGACACGGTTCAAGTCTTGAAGATAAAACAAATCTGAATTATATTGCCGACTTTATGAGTATGAGGTGCTTGATTATGGGGCTGAGTTGCCTATGTGCGATGATGTCGACACCAACAGATCGACGGCGCGTCAATCACCGGATCCGATCGTCAGCTAAAACTTGCAAGAAATGGAAATCCACGAATCTACATGTACTGTCTCAGGGTTGGTGTCCATGCTTTTGCTGCGCCATATATGTAACCTGTCTAAGAGCATCTCCAGCCGCGCGCCCCGGCCTCCTCAGGCAATTTTTTTTCCGCCGACGCCTAAAAAACGGCCCAGTCGCGTCCCCAGAATCCCGTTTTTCCTCGGCTTTGCCCGAAATCAGCGCCGGCGGATCCAGACCAAACCCGACGCGTCGGGGCAAGCGTTTTGGCGCGAAGCAGCCGCGGGCCCGCCGAGTCAGCGAGACGGCCGCTTCGTGGACCTCATCGCCTCGGTTCCGCGGGAATCAATGCGAAGGCTGTCGTGCTGCCGCGCCGGTCAGCCTCCATTGATGTCTCACGGGCGGCGCAGTGAAGACGCCGCCGACGTGCGTCCGCTCGCATGCGGCACGCGTCCGCCCGCATGCCGCCCCGCCCGCCACCTGCTTCGGCTAAAAAAAGGCGCCCTCCCCGCCAGTGAGCGCCACAACCTCTTCTCTCCCTCCCGCAAAAACTTTCTTCCCGCCGACGAGCTCTGCCCCCACTGCCTTCCCCGCCGACGAGCGAAATGGACGAGAGATACCCAGGCGACGGCGCAGCGGCGAACGACTTCGGCCGCCGACACCTCCAGGAGCCGAAGGCGCGCCTTCTCTACGAGGCCGAGTACCCGGTGCCCCCCGACATGCGCATACCGGAGGCATGGAGGCTGAGTGTCGGCGGCGTCTCGGTGTCGCCGGTTCCCGAAGGAGCCGCACGGCAGGCGGAGATCGCCAGCATCCGCTCCTCGCTGACGGAGGAGCAGCGGAACGAGCCGAGGTACGCGCCCGACAGCGAAACGTTGTGGACGATGTTCTTCGAGCGCCGCCGCGAGGAGCAGATCGCCTCCGTCAACGGCATCATCCCGCGCGGCTGCCTCAACTCCAAAGGCCGGCGCGAGTGGTAGGACGTCCCCGGCCGCACATTTGACGCCGTCCTCGACCACATCGAGACCGGCAATGTGTCGCGGCTGGGGTACCCGTCGCGCCCCTCCTTCTCTCGCCGCCGCGGCAGTTCCTGGATGGCACGGCGAATGGAGCCGGGGTCGTCCTCCTCGTCGGGCTCCGGCTCGCCGGCCCTCCGCCCTGTCAAGCCCGAGCCGGAGGAGACACCGCTCGGGCGTCGCGCGCGGAGCGGCGCCCTCGTCATCAACGAGCCCTCACCTGCGACGGCACCGACGAGGCGCTCCCTCCGCTTGGTCCGGCCGAAGCCCGAGCCGGACATGCCCCCCGTGAAGCCGGAGAACGCCGGCATGGTGGCCCCCGACGACGAGTCAGCCCTCAAATGGGCAAGGGAGGACTACGTTCGTGAGCAGGTGCGCCGCCAGCGTCGGGCGTACCTGGAGACCCAGGCCCGTCGCCGCGCCGAGGCCCGTCGTCGTGCCGAGGAGGGCGGTGTTATCGTCATCGACAGCGACGGCGAGGTCGAGGCCGGGCCGTCGAGCGCTGTCGGCGACTCGGGCGAGGGGTGCAGCAGGGACGCCGCGGGCGAGGCGCGCGACGACGACGGCGACGACGATGACGGTGGCGACTACACCCGCTTCTACAGGCTTCTTGGCATGTAGGCGGCGGCGATGGCGGCAGTGGCTAAGCTTTTTAGTTCGTTTTTAAGTTAGTTCATGCATGTTTTAAGTTTTTGTACAAATTTGAACGAAAAATGACCAAGTTCATGCAAAAGTCGTCTAGTTTGAAAAAAAAAATAAGACGAACTTCGCTGAACCCGGGACGACCGTGAGCGTATGATTAGGAGCGAACCGATCCCCAGGGGTCAAACTAGCACCGGCTCGTCCCCAGGCCGCTCTTTTTCGGCGCCCTAGCTGGCCGAAGGCTGGAGATGCTCCAAACAGCAGAGGTCCTTGGAAAGGACTTCGTATGTACTGGATCGCCGGCTAAAAGTTAGTTTCTCCTTTCTACTTGAAGTGAGCAAAATAAAAGCAGGGCGTCTTCTCTTGCTTGCTTGTAGGTCGCCAAGTTTGGCTGGATCCACCCACCTGAGATCATCAGGCACCAAGTACAGGTATGAAAGGTGCACAAAAGGCTAGGTCCTCATTTCTAATTCCTGTGCACAGGGCTGTGTGTGTGTGTGTTGAGATTTCCCGCATGAGCTAACGACAACTGAAGGTGGAGGTCGGTCGAAATGCGTAACAGGGTCGTGCATCCCATAGCACGGACGGGGAGCTAGCATGTGAGACGAGGACTCATCAATGGCCGGCGGTGGGGCTTTGGGCGGCGGCTGTTCGTGCTTCCCGCTGTGCATCGTGCGTGCAGGAGACACACGGCTGACGGCTTGCCGTGTATGCATGAATGTGCTCGTCGAGTTGTTGGACGGACACTCGTAGTGCTGCTGCTGATGCTGAGACGGAGAGACACGGCTAGTCCCCTAGCGATTACGTAGCAGCTTAGTCGTAAGAGAGAGAGACGGATCGACAGCGCAATCTGGCTGCGATGGTTTCCTCTAACTTCTAGAACATGAGAGAGAGACATTTTTTCAATTAAGGTTGAATTTTATTAGCTTAAAATGAAGTATCAAAAGGATACAAAACGTTATGAGCACACACCCGGCCTCTGCATAGCTTGAATGCACACAACCAACACGAACACATGCACACAAGAAAATACACCGACCAATAGCAAAGTCATGTAAGACCAAAGCTATGAGCAGACGAAGAAAAAAATACCCAAACTGATCAGATTCGTGATTGGCAAACTACAACAATGACCATATTCGCACTAATCATCTCATGACATCACACAATCGACGAGTTTCTTCAACAACAACACCTTAAAGATAGGAGCAGCGCTCAAACGCCGTTGTCACTGGATCCAACCACCAAAGGCTAGAATCTGGGTTTTCACCCTGAAGAATTAGTCCGAGCAATGCCTCTAACAAGATAACGATGGTAAAAACATCGCCATTGCTAGATATAACCAACTTGGGTCAGACCTAGGCTTTCACCCTAGAGCTCGCGATAGGGGTGCTTGACTAGCACCACTATCGATGTCACTCATGCGTTGTCGCGACCACTTTTCCGTGAACCCAGCAGCTACGTGTGATGTGCGACCACCACTGCTGCACAACCATCGCTATGCGTCAAACCGTTGTCCATAGTTTGCATCTTGCTGCCGAAATCAACCACCGGATCTGAAGGGAAACCCTTCCGAAGACCTTTCGGTGGCCATCGCAATCTGCAACAAGACTGTCGCCACAGGCCGGAGTGGTCATCTCTCCACGGGTGAATCTGGGTGATGGGATGACCGCTTCGGAAACCCACCCATGTCTGGCCAGATCAGAATGACAGGTATAATCGTACGATGGCAACAACAATCACCATGCCACAGATCAAGCCCAGCCAGCATCCGCAGATCAAGCCCTGCCAGCATCGATGACCACCAACCCATGCCTTGCTCAGGCCGAGCAGCACAACCAGAAGGCGAGGCACCCAGGAGAGGACACGGGGAAGCGTTCCATCAGTAGCCTGTTGTCGTTCAACAATTGACGTTGTGATCCGCCGCCATGCCCACGACCTTCATGACCACGTTCAGATCTGCATGAGGAGGAACGACTCAGGAGCAACAGTCCTGCCGTCACCGACCACCGACCGGAGCTTTGCCCGGACAGCAGCAGTCGGCGGCAGCGAGGGAGAAAGCAGGCGACGGGGGCCTAGATCGGCGGTGGCGGCGAGCCACCCGTGTCGCCGATGGGACGACGCGGGGGCGTTCGATGCCTTTTTCCGGGGGTGTTAGTTTAGGCAGCGATACAACGTCTTGAGTCACTGGCGCGGCGCGGCACGACGCCGGAGCAGTGGGCGCGAGGGCCGAGAAGCAAACACGTGGAACCGATTGTGGACAGGCGATACTCTATAGGGATCGTTATTACTAGAAGGGTTGGGCGTGCTTTGCTTTGCCGTTGGTGTTGGTGTTGCTGGGTTTCTTAACAAAATCACTCTTTTTCGAAATATAAGGTGTATTACTTTTTGGAAAGTCAAACCTTTTAATTTGATCAAATTTGTAGAGAAATATATCAAGACACATAATATCAAATCGGTATTTTTTAGGTTCATCATGAAATGAATTTCATACTTATTTTGTTTAATATTGTGAATTTTGATATTTTTGCTGTGAACATGGTCAAAGTTAAAGAAATTTCACTTCAAAAAACTAATACCCCTTATATTCTCGAACGTGTGGAATATTTAGTTTAATGGGTGGGGAGATGATAGAGTGTGTTATTTTTATTTATAATGCAGTGATTTAGTGGGTCTTTCGTGATGATTATGTGTTATGCGCTAACCAACCTATACTTATGTGGAGAAATTTTTGTATCGGTGGTTGCATTTACTATATTAGTGCTACAATATCACATGGTGGTGTTTCTTTTTTCTAGGTGGTGGAGGGTGCTTAGGATTGATGTTTTTATAGGCCGGTTGTTGCTGATTCATTTGAAAAATCGTTGGCCCGGTCAAAATCGTAAACCAAATCCAAAATTGAATACCTCAATTGTATGAAAGAATTTCAAAATTAGGGAGACCATAGTGAATTGAAATAATTGAATGTGAGAGCTTGAAAAATTGTTGACCCGGTCAAAATTGGATGCCCAGCTCTAAACTGAATACCTCAATCAATCATCGGGCCTTAAAATTTGGAAGCATAGTATATAATATAAAAGAATTGAATAAAAGAGTTTTGTGAAATTGTTGATCCGGTCAAAATCAGGTGACCCAATTCTAATTGGAGATCTCAACTAAATGTGGGCTCTTAACTAGGGAGCTTGGTGTTATAGAGGATACAGTAGAGTAAAATCTCAGGCCTCCTTTGATTCATAGGGTAGGAAAATCGTAGAAATAGAAAAGTCGTAGAAAATGAGATGACATGTATCTCAAATCTTATGAATAGGAATAGGAAGGAGATGCCCTTTGATTTACTCCCTCCGTTCCTAATTATAAGTCTTTATAGAGATATCACTATAGACTATATACGGAGCAAAATGAGTGAATCTACACTCTAAAATGCATCTACATACATCTGTACGTGGTCCATACTGAAATCTTTATAAAGACTTATATTTAGGAACGGAGGGAGTACATCATATGAGTTTTTCCATTGAGTCTAGGCTAATATATATTTTTATGAAATGTGAAGGATAGGAAGAATTACTTCATAGAAATACTACAGGAATTTTTTCTATCCTATGAATTTTCTACAAGATTCCTCAAGGCCTCAAGAGGGACGCGTCCGCTCAGCTCTGATTGCCGCCGGCTTGCTGACGAGTGCCGACTCTGGTGCACATGCATGAACTGTGCCGATGCGTGTCAGTGCCATGACCAGCGTCGGAGTCGGAGCGTTGCGGTTCTACCCAGTACCCAGGCAACTTATTACTACTGCACTAGTATTACGCATGAATCATACGGACGGGTTCTCAGCAAAGAAAAGATGCAGGAGTTGTCAACTTTGATGAAGAACTGTACCGTACGGCTGGACTCCTGCTCTGCGCCTGTGCATTGTTGTGGACATGGTTGTAATGGGCGCTCGTTTTCTCACTGCGTACGAGTACATCGCTTGCAATAATAATTGCTTTCTTGCCGAGCATGGTCCGTTCAGCTCAAAGACTAGTCCCTCGGTCGTTCCCGCAGGCGGCCAGAGGCGAACCCTAGCCACCACCGCCAGTGCCGTGACCCGCCACCCCCTACCCTCTCGCCGTCGCCGGTGTGTGTCACCGTGCAAAGCCCCTGCGGCACGGTGGCGGCGAGGCTATCCCCTCTTCCCGCTTGGAGTGGTGCGGCGCCGGCCGGCCGCTTCGAAGGAGCTCGGCGCCTTGGCATTCGGGGCAACACTGTGCGGATGTGTTGATGGTGGGCGCGCGCGCGGGGCTGCACACGTGGCTGGGCGGCATGGCGAGGTGGGGCGGCGTCGCGCGCGCAAGGGGTGGAGGTGGACTGGATTGGCGTGGATCAGCGCGTGGAGCCACACGGCAGCGTCCATGCGGCGAGGCTGCGTGGGCAGAGTATCCCGGCTGCTGCAGGGGCACCGAGGTGTGGGCGCGCGCAGGCTTGGCGCGACTGACGCGAGGGGCACGGTGGCTGTGGGTGCGCCCGGATCTGGCGTCGTACGGGTGCCACGGTGGGCGTCGTCGGGGCAGACGGCAAAGACATACTTTGCAGTCAGTGGCTGACGACAAAGAATATCTACCGACAAAGTCTGTTTTAGTTCGGCTGACGACAAATACATGCTTTGATGTCTATTTTATTCCGGCTGACGGCAAAGACATGATTTGCTGTCTGTTTTATTCCGGCTGTCTTTGCTATGTGTAAAAATACAAAGATGGCAAAGAAGGTCTTTGTCGTGTGTGTTTTTGTACGAACGACAAAGGGAAAGCACATCACGCGGATTGATCACACGGATCGATGACAAGGCAGTCCCACCCACCCACGCAACCCCACCCACTCACGCACACCACAAGCCCCTACCTACCTCACGCTCTCTGCTATGCTCAGGGCCAACATGGGCAGGCGGCAGGCGGCATGGGCGAGCATGGCGGCGGTGGTGGGCAAGCAGGGCGGTAGTGAGGGAATGTGGGCGAGCGGCGAGTGAGCGCGAACGAGCGGCACGGGCGAGCGCGGCTGGACGGCGGTGGTGCGGGTGAGCAAGGCGGGGGTTGTCCGAGGACGGAAGGGGTTGTTCGAGCCTTTCTATACGCCTTCCACAACGTCTTCTCGGCCTCCAAGATGGAGGATCTACATGGGATTCCAGATGGCGTAAAGTGGCCTTCCTTTCCCAAGTGGTTTCATCCCCGGTGAGAAGGCGGCCAGCAGTGGAGTCCCTGCTGCTGTGATGGAGAAGGACTTGATTGATTTTTATTTTCTCTTTCTAGGGTCCTTTGGGTTGATTTCTAGGACTACTCTGTAACTTCCAGTTCTTCTCCGCCGCAGCCTGGGCCACCCACGCACACCCCAAGCTCCCACGCCCCACCCACCTCGTGCTCTCTGCTCTGCTCGTGGGTGACGCGGGCGAGCGGGTGGGTGGGCGGCGCTGGCGAGCATGGCGGCGGCGAGCGAGCGTGGGCGAGGGCACAACGAGAGGGGCAGGGGCTGTTCGAGGATGGAAGGGGTTGTTCGAGACTTTCCAGACGCCTTCGAGAGCGCCATCTCAACCTCCAAGATGAAGGCCCTCTATGGGATTCCTGGTGGCGTGGAGTGGCCTTCCTCTCCCAAGTGGTTTCGTCCCCGGCGAGAAGAAGGACGGCCGGCGGCGGTGTCCCTTTTGCTGTGGTGGAGATGGACTTGATTGCTTTTCTTTTTTTACGGTCCTTTGTGTTAATTTCTAGGACTGCTCTGTAACTACTAGTTCTTACAGGGTCGTGTTTGCATTTTGTACTCCACCGACAATGAATGAAAGGCAACACTAGGAACGGCCGAGCCTTTCCCATCTTAAAAAAAAAGACATGTCATGCACTCACATGTGTTAACCACATCACACGGGAGGAACGATGTTGTGTTTTTTTAATTTTACCCCTTTCTTTGCCATGTGTGATTTTCGAGGCTGACGGCAAAGTCGCGTATGGCTTACGACAAAGATTTAGTTTGGCTGATGGCAAAGATACTTTTATTTGCCATCTATTACTATTCGGCTGACGACAAAGAAGGTTCAGCTGATGGCAAAGACTTTGCCATCTGCCTGATGAAAAGCTGACGACTAAGTACTCTTTGCCGACTTACTCTTTGCCGATAGACTTTGCCGTCATGTTTTCAGCCTTTGTCGTTTGTGCCCCACAGACGGCAAATTACCTGATTCCTGTAGTGACTTCGCCCCTGCCCCTCCCCCCCTACATTGCATCTGTATCCTCCTCTAACATTGACGTGTACCTCTCCGGCCGCCACCCAGGCATTGACAGACGTCCGCAATCACCACCGAGATGCCTTGCCACCTTGTACTACAGCACTGTACACGCGGGATATGCCTGCAGCCAAGTACCCTCCCCCCTATTGATGACGTCCATGGCGGTCACCACGCCCGTCAATTGTTCGATCAAATGCCATTAGGCTTATTTTCGGACTTCATGTCATTTTTTAAAGTATGAAGGATGGCGGGGTACTCGAGCATGGAGGATGAATTTGTTGTGCGATGCGTACTTTGCCGTATCCACATATTTGTAGGCAGGAGCAGATGGGCCCTCTTCTGGCACCACGTGCATGGTACATTTCACGCACGAAAGCACATTGCGCTTTACAACATGCACATCATCCATGAACACAATCTGAAGTTGCTAGTGTATCGATGGTACATCATCAAGACCACTGTCACCAAGTTTTGTAAAGTGGTTGATCGGCTAGAGGCAATGTGGCCCATTCGCTTGGCAGTCATGGAGATCGTAAGTTCTACTTCTTCTTGCTCAACTTGTTGATTGATTCATTCATTCAATTAATGTTGCTCTCCACATTGTGTAGCCTGTACGCGCTGCCATGATTCCACAGGGTATAGATCATTTACACACATACACTGTTGGATGCGGCTCAAGGGGCATTATGTGTGGGACTCCATTTTCTATTAATGAAAAACTTGTTGAACGTCTTGGTAATCTCATTCAATTTGAACTATTTCTCGTTGAATTTGAACTCTTGTTGTACTAGAATTATTTGCATGCTATGTATGAATGGTTTGTGCTATTTTCTATCCAAACTCTAATGAATTCCGTTGTGTTTGATGAATTCCATCTGATTAGTAGAAACCCAGCTTGAAACATATGCAAATAGCGTTGGATGGTTGCCTCCCGCATCCATGTCCGCAGACTGGTCCCTCCTGTCTGCGGACGGATGCGGTGTCTGGTTTGTGGGTCAGCAATTGTGATGCCCTAAATGCATTTCCTGTAGCACGTACCAGGTGCTAGACCTAGAGAAGGAACTACAAGTATTTTGTGAATGATAAAAGCAACACGGGCCTATTAAAAAAGTTCACTGAAAGTACAGAGAACCCAAACGTAATAAAAATTACAATGAGGTCTCTGGACCACGGAATGACCCCTACTGCCACTAGAACAAGCAGTTATCGCGCCGCTGTCACCGCTCTCTTACCGGAGCTGGCTTGACATTATGGATGATAGCAAGGGAGTCATCATGCACGTGCTCCTAAGGACCAGTGTCCTAGATTCGCAATCGTCGTTATTGAATCCTTCAATAGATCCGGAGTGACTGACATCACATCTCATCGCCCGAAGGGGACGATAGGAATCTACGTCGGGGCTCTGCTGGTTCCATCCTGATGAACGAATTTGAGGAGGATTGGAGCCTAAAAACCCAACTCAAAGAAGAAGCGCCGCCATTTTCCTGAATGCCACCCCTGTGAGGACTAAAAACCCTAACATAAACTAGCTACTAGCCGGAGCCAAAACACTGGAATTCTCCTTCGCACAGCTGGCATGTGGAGCGAAGACAGAGTAGAGGTGAATCCACGGAGTCGTTGGAGTTGCTCGAGGGAAGGCATAACCCTAGTCGCCGCTAGGGAAAGAACCGCTTCGTGAGGTGCCTCAACACAAAACACGCAATCAGACAAACAATTGTCGTGTCGTGCCCACAACCACCACTACTATTCATCGAGATCACTACGCCTTGAACTGAGGCTCTTAGCGTTCAATTACCACAAGTACATGACCTAACTGACGGAGCTGGAATGGTTCTATAAGGTGTTCTAATTTCTATTGATGCACATGTTCGCACTTTTTTGAAAAGGGGGTATATTAACATCGTGTATATATCAATTACACCCACCCTCTTCACCTACAAGATGTGGCAACGACATCCAGGATGCACACAGCCAAAGAAAAATAGAAAAAAAGGAAAAAAATAAAGGTCCCGCCATAGTGATAGACTTCGCTCAGCAGCCGCACACAAATCAGCAACACCTCCAAGAAGGAAATAGTGCACAAACACCATCGTTGCCCAATCCAAGATCTTAGATTTTCGTCGTGGAAAAGCTAGAGCTCTCGAAACAATTCCTTCAACAAAGCAATTGCCAGGCACAACCAATTAAGGCTAGACTTAGGTTCTCATCCTGAAAGTCGTGGCTCAGCACCCGAGGAGCACCATTAAAAATGAGTTCCTCCAGTGTTGTCGCCCCCACTTGACATTGTTGCTCTTAAGAGTTACCAAACACCTGGTTGACTTCATCGCCTCGAAGGCTCCATCCGTCCAACTGATCCTCCAATCTCAGGCACCATGACCTTCTCCATAGTTGTCTAGACCATAGAAATCAAGAAGCCAACATATCCCATGGTGTTAACAAACAATAGAGCTTCACGCTACGTCGTCATGTAACCTCATAGGCTGATATGGCGTGCACGACCGAATTTGTTCTAATCCAGATATCTTGGGAAGGATCTCCGGCAGCAGTTCCGGAACACATCGATGACCAAATCGAGGAGGACTGATCATGTAGGACATTGTCGTGTTGCGAAAAGAGCATGAGGACAAGGACAATCATCTTTATTTTCATGGCAGCAGGCCCCCACGTGATACGTCCCAAACGAATCTACTTTTCTAGACACTTTTGCTCTTGTTTTGGACTCTAGTTTGCATGATTTGAATGGAACTAATCCGGACTGACATTGTTTTTAGTAAAATTGCCATGGCGTTATTTTTGTGCAGAAATAAAAGTTATCGAATTGGGTTGAAAATTTAACGGAGGTTATTTCTGAAATATATAAAAAATATTGGCGAGGAGAATTACCAGAGGGGGCCTCCCAGGAGCCACAAGCTCAGGGGGCATGCCTACCCCCTCCCCCGGGCTTGTGGGCCCCTAGAGCCTCCGATAACCCTAACTCCAACTCCATATATATCTATTCGGGGAGAAAAAATCAGAGGGAAGAAATCATCATTTTTTACGATATGGAGTCGCCGCCACTTCCTATTCTTCATCGGGAGGGCTAATCTGGAGTCCATTTAGGGATCCGAAGGGTGGAATTCGTCGTCGTCGTCATCATCAACCCTTCTCCATCATCATCTCCATGATGCTCACCACCGAGAGTGAGTAATTCCTTCTTAGGCCTGCTGAACGATGATGGAGTTGGATGAGATTTGTGATGCGGACGTACCTACATCCCGCTCGACACCACTTGGACCTATGACAAGAGCTTGAGCGAAGGCTATCGAAGATAAGGTGAACTCGCTCCTCTCCGAACTACCCCTTTCTTCCCATGAGTCATGGCTACTACCTCAAGCGGAAACACTATGTGTGATCAGGTACTTAGAAGAAGGCCACAGAACAGCTGCATTCAATGGCCAAGACGGTGAGGACTCCGAGCGTGAAGGCCAAGAAGAAGAGATGCCAAAAGACGCTACAGCCACCGGATGATCGTTGACCACCGGACGTCCGGCGCCTGGAGTTCGGCCTGGCCAAGTCCCAGCCGACGCACGCTACAATGAGCGGACAACCGGTCCGGACCGGACGTCCAGCGACATCCCAGCGAGCGGACAACCGGCCGTACCGGACGTCCGGTAACTGCACTCCCGAGAAGATATTAGCGGAAGAACGAAGACACCGGACGTCTGGCGCCATCGTCACAGGATAGAATCAGCGGAAGACCGGAGCGACCGGACGAACGGACACCACCGGACATCCGGCATACCTGCACCCGAGCCAAATTAGCGGATGTCCGATCCTACTGGACGTCCGGACCTCCGCGAGCGACCGGACGACCGGTAGAGACCGGACGCCCGCTGCCTGTGTGCCCGCAGCCTCGGGTTGATGCCCTTGTACCCCTTCGCTTCGACCCCCATTTGCACTATGACTATAAATAGACCTCTCCCACCTCCTAGCTAGGGTCAGCACTGTGATAGCTCATATTTGAGATAGAGCTTTGCTCATCCACTTGGTTACTTCTCCTCGGAGCTCACGACCTCTTCGGAGAAGATCCCCCAAGTGGATTCAAGACCCCTTCACGGGAAGAACCTTCAAGACCTCCTCACGGAGAAGACCCTTTGTATCGTCCTTTGTTGACTTTGAATCTTTTATCACTCTTTGTGTCTCGATGATCTAGCGCATGTGTGACTTTATTCTTGTTGGTTGAGTGTTCTCTCGTGATTTTCCCTCGTTCCTCTCCTTGTGTTCTTCGTGTTCGTGGTAGGATTCCCTCCAAACGTGAAAGATCAGACTCTAGAGTTCTACCCTACATCAATTTGTCGTGTAATTGAGGCAATTTGTTAGGGCTTGATCCCTAGTATCCACTATGTTCTGAGATTGATGTTGCTATGATTTTGCTATGCTTGATGCTTGTCACTAGGGCCCGAGTGCCATGATTTAAGATCTGAACCCTTTATGTTTTCATGAATATATTTGACTTCTTGATACTATCTTGCAAGTTATATGCACCTATTACGTGTTATGATCCACAAAGCCCAAGGTGATAATAATTGGGATTATTCTCGGTGATTACCGTAGTTTGAGTAGTTCATGTATTCACTGTGTGTTAATGCTTTGTTTTGATTCTCTATTAAAATGAGGCCTTAATATCCCTTAGATTTCCTTATGGACCCCGCTGAAGATGTTATGCAAGTTCTTATTATAAGAACATATGACTATATATGGAATACATGCTTACATTACATTTATGAATTGGAACTATTGTGCATCACTCTAGGTTGTGACTGTTATATGATGAATGTCATCCAACACAAATATCCATCACTGATCCAATGCCTACGCTTTTCGTATATTGATCTTTGCTAAGTTACTTCTGTTGTTGCTTCTGTTACAATCACTGTAAAACTGCTACTGTTACTGTTACCTTTATTATTGATACTATTACCACTGTTATCAAACTATCATATTACTGTACTACTGATCACTTTGCTGCAGATATTTAGTTCACCAGGTGTGGTCGAATTGACAGCTCAACTGCTAATACTTGCAAATATTTTTTGGCTCCCCTTGTGTCGAATCAATAAATTTGGGTGAAATAATACCCTAAAAACCGTTGCGATCCCTATACTTATGGGTTATCAAGACCTTTTTTCTCGCGCCTTTGCCGGGGAGCATAGCTCTATTTGTTGAGTCACTTGGTAACTATATTTCTTGATCACTATGAAGAATCTGAAAGATACTATAACCAAGATCGTACCCTCTAAGACGAGGGGAGGTAAGGAACTGTCATCTAGCTCTGTACTTGATTCACCTTCTGTTTTGAGTAGGCTTGCGACACCACCACCTGCTGTTAATTCTGATATGTCGCAAGTAATTGATGATGCTACTTCAGCTATGAATGATGCTATTGATGATACTAGTACTATGCTTAATGAAAATATGTCACTAGATGAATTTCTTGATGAACAACTTGCTAAAGCTAAAGAACTTGAGACTGTTGAAACTGATGAAATCTATGATTGACCTATTATGCCTAGTCCTCCTAATAGATTTGAAACACTTGAAATACCTAAGGGCTATGTTATGGATGGATATATAGCTAGAGAATTTATTCCTTGTAATGATAGAGATGATGTGAAGAAATTACTATGTAAGCTAAAAGAAAAATCTATGATGAAGAGAATGAAATATGATCCCAAGTTTGCTACCTCTCATATCTTTGTTACTAATAAGAATTATGAATTCCCTGTCAATCATGAGTTAATCACTTCCGTTGAATCTGATCATTTTCATAGTTATGAAACTCAAATTGTTGTGGCACAACTTACTAAATTGAATAATATAGCCGCCCTATTTGCTCATTAGGAAAAAACTCACTATTACTATATTCTTAAGTTGTTTCCTTTCTCATTAAAGGGTGATGCTAATAAATGGTTTAATACTCTTCCTCTTAGTTGTGTGCTTAGTCCCTGGGATATGGTATATTAATTCTCTCAAAAATATTTTCCGGCTCATAAGAAACAAGTTACCTTATAGCAAATATTTAACATTGTGCAAATTGAAGAAGAGAATCTCCCTGAAGCTTGGGGGAGGCTTCTCTAGTTACTTAATGCTTTGTATGATCATCCTATTAAAAAACATGAAATACTTGATATCTTTTATAATGGACTAATGATGCTTCTAGGGAGTATCTAGATAGTTGTGATGGTTGTGTTTTGAGGGAACGAACGGTTGAATAGGCTCAAAAACTGTTAAATAATATATTAAGGAATGATAATGATTGGACACTTCCTGAACCACCACGTAAGCCAACTTCGAAGAAGAGAGGTATGCTATTCCTCAGTCCAAAAGATATGAAAGAGGCAAAGAAATCCATGAAAGGAAAGGGTATTAAATATGAAGATGTTAATAATTTACCACCTATTGAAGAAATACATGGACTCGATACTCTTACATAGGTAGTAGAGGTAAATTCTCTTATAAGATTTGATGAAGGTGACATTCCTTATAATAAATCTACTAGTCAATGTCTGGATGAATTTGATAACTACATTGTTAAGCAAGAACATTTTAATATGTATATTAAGAATCAATTGAAACAAAATGCTATTTTGATTGATCGCTTGAGTGACTTGATATTCAGAATTGCTAATGATGTTAAGGGGTTAGGAAAACATGCATCCATGGTTCATACCCAGTTAGAACAAGTTGGTAAGTCTCAAAATGATTTGCTTAATGATATGAACAATAATATGAATGTTCTTGTTGTTAGAATGATGACTAGAGGAGGTAGAATGACTCAGGAGCCACTATATCCTGACGGTCATCCTAAAATAATTGAGCAAGATTCTCGTAGAATTAATATTGATACACCTTGTTCATCTAAGAATAAAAAGGAAAAGGAAAGGAAAAATTACAGAATGTTGCATGCTTCTAGTGAACCGAGGTAGAAAAACATCCTGAGAATAGTAATTATGCTTCTATTTCTAATGCTGAGACATAATCTGGTAATGCACATTCACCTAGTGATAATGATAATGATAATGATCTTCGTGATGATGCTCAACCAGATAAGGATAAATAACCTGACAATGATGTGCAAATAGAACCTATTGTTGATCTTGATAACCCACCTCCTAAGAATAAAAGATATGGTAAAAGATATTTCATTGCAAGGAAACATGGTGAGGAAAGAGAACCATGAGTTCAGAAACCCATGCCTTTACAAACTAAACCTCCAAAGAATAAGGATGAAGAAGATTTTGAGCGCTTTGTTGAAATGCTTAGGACAGTTCTTGTGTACTCATTTGACCGATATTTTAAAAATGCCACCTTATGCTGAATACATGAAAGATATTGTCACTAATAAATGTAAGATACCTGAAGCTGAAATTTCCACCATGCATGCAAATTATTCTTTTAAGGGTGGAGTACCTAAGAAATTAGGAGATCCAGTAATACCAACTATACCATGCTCCATTAAAAGAAGTTATGTCAAAACTGATTTATGTGATTTGGGAGCCGGTGTTAGTGTTATGCATTTCTATTTATATAGAAGACTTGATTTGAATAAGCCCACCCTACTGAAATATCTTTGCAAATGGTTGATAAATCAACTGCTATACCTATTGGAATTTGTGAGGATGTGCCTATTGTAGTTGCAAATGTTACTATCTTAACAGACTTTGTTATACTTGATATGCCCGAGAACGACACTATGTCGATCATACTTGGTAGAGCCTTTTTGAATACTACATGGGTTGTTATTGATTGCAACAAAAGCAAGGTAACTTTTCATGTCAATGGTAATGAGCATACGGTTTATTTTCTGAAGAAACAAAGTTTGGTGAATAGTGTCAACATTGTTGAAAAAGAAGCTACAATCACTATTGGAGGTTTTCAATTTCCTCTTCTGTAAGACAAAAAGAGATATGAAACTCTTATAGTTGGGGAGATGCATATCCCATTGGGGTAACCTAGTGTTATACAAAAATTCTTCAGTTCATGTTACTCGAAAATAGTTTGTTAATAAGACTTGATCAACCTTATTAATGGATTCTGTTTTAGGGGCATGTGGTTGATGAAGTTAGTAAGCACTACCTACTCTACCCACTATTTAATCTCTATTATTTAAAGTTGATAAAGTAGAAATGCCATGATTATCAAGTTTTCTGAATTATCCGTGCAATAAAAAATGTCCTAAAAATAAAATTTCTTGGAATGCCCTAAAGTTTTAGAATGACTTCTTCTACAATATTTAAGAATGTTTGGCACTGAATACACCCCAAGGCGCGCCATCTGCGCTTGTGGGTCCCACAAGGACCCCATCACTTAGTGCACTAGTCCTGCACCTTCCTCCTCTAGAAAAATCACCATCTCCTTCAAACCTGTGTTTTTGCTCATTTGCCTGCAAATTTTGATCTCCTTACTCGAAACTCCATTTCGAAACTGTTTTGGGCGATTACTCCTTGGTATGTGACTCCTCCAATTGTCCAATTAGTTTTTGTTCTAGTGCTTTACATTTTTGCAAATTTTTGCTACTATGGTGACCATGTATTTGGGCTTGCATGTTGAATTTGTATGGTCCAAAGTAGTTTTGATGCATGATATAGCCTCTAGACACTTGTGGGATTAGTTGCTATCAGTTTTATTAAGTTTTGTTCACTTTTATTTTGAGGTACTAAAAAAATTTGGAAACTTTTCAGAGGAAAACATGTTTAGGAAAGTGTTCGATGGTGGTTCTTTGAGCAAGAGCTCTCCAAGGCTTGCAATACGTGAGCCAGACCTTGAACCGCCACAGGAAGTTCTTATGCACCCGTGTGAATGGCCGTCGGACTCCTTCATGACTCGAGCCGGTATTAAGGGGGAGTTCGATATGTAAGTACACAATGCCGGGTTGAAGGGCTTCGTGTCAGGTAAGTGCCCGCAGTACTATAATCTAACTGATTCTTTTGTGCTGAAATTCGAGTACACATCTCAGCGATCTTCACATGATGTTGTCTTCAACTTATATGAAAATCATTTTTGCACGACAATCCAGGAATTTAGTGAAGTTTGTAAAATTCCCTAACAGGGGACATGCATTGAGCCTCGCGAATCTGATTGCAATGAATTTCTACTTAGTATTACTAGGGGTCAAGCTAGAGGCATAACACAAGCCACTATATATGGGGAGCATTCATTTTCCTGCTATACATTATTTTGCTTTGTTCATAGGTAGATGCATGGTAAAAATGACCATATTCATCTTTGCGCCCCTGATTTCAGCATTCTTAAGAGTGCGATGTTGACAGATAGAAAATTTAACACGGGGGCCATTGTTGCACATCGTTTATGTAATAATGCCTTAGTTGGTGATTTCCTTGGTGGAATTTATGCTACTTGCTTAGCTACTCATCTTGGTGTACCCATTAAATAAAATGATACTATGTTACCACCTAGCTTCCTTGATTATGATGCTATGGAGCGTCACAAGTTCCTTGAGAGGAACGACCCGCCATTCCGGTACAGACTAATTTTTAATAGGCGTCGTGTTCTCCATGTTACCTTGCCTCCTCCTGCCTTCTGTAATGTTTAGGAAAAACAAAGATATTTTATACTTGAGGAGGAGGTAGAGGAGTATGAGAGGGCGAAGGAGACCGCTCGCCTTAATGAGGCAACCCGCCAAGTTGTGGCATCTACACTCCAATATAGCCTGAACTACGACTACGGGTACTATCCAGGCCACCAGGGGTCATAGATCAACTTAGGCCAAAAGCATAATCTCAGGGGAGTACGTATTTCTCACCGACATTACATTTATGTGTCACAAATTGATACATCTCCAACATATCTATAATTTTTGATTGGTCCATGCTATTATAGTACCAATCTTAGGTGTCTTATATACAGTTACAAGAAATTATATATCATTTTTGGGACTAACCTATTAACTTAGTACCCAGTACCAGTTGTTGTTTTTTGCCTGTTTTTGGTTTTTCAGAATATCAGTACCAAACGAAGTTCAAATGCCACAAAAAAAATTGGAGATTTTTTTCTGGACATTAGAGACCCTGGAAGCTTCAAGGGAACGAGAAGATGGAGCATTGGCCCACGAGCCACCAGGGCGCGCCCTACCACGCCCTACCCCCTGGGCGTGCCCTGGTGGCTCGTGGGGCCCACGTGGCTCCGTTTGACCTAACTCCACCTCTATAAGTTCTCTAAAATCGGGAAACCAACAGAGGAGTCCACAAAGTACTTTTTCCGCCACCGCAAGTTCCTTTTCTCGAGGGATCCCATCTGGAGGCTTTTTCTGGCACTCTGCCAAAGGGGAAATCAATCACGGAGGGGCTCTACATCAACCTTGCTGCCCTTTCGATTATGTGTGAGTAGTTTACCACATACCTATGGGTCCATATTTAGTATCTAGATGGCTTCTTCTCCCTATTTGATCTTCAATAAAATGTTCTTCTTGATGTTCTTGGAGTTCTATTTGATGTAATCACTTTTTGCGGTGTGTTTGTTGGGATCCAATGAATTGTGAGTGTATTATCAGATTATCCATGAATATTATTTGAGTTTTCTTTGAACTCTTTTATGCATGATTATAATAGCTTCATATTTCTCTTCAACCTATTCATTTGGTTTGGCCAACTAGATTGATTTATCTTGCATTGGGAGAGGTGCTTTGTAATGGGTTCGATCTAGCGGTGCTCAGTCCCAGTGACACAAAGGGACATGATACATATTGTATCAATGCTATTTAGGATAAAAAGATGCGGTTTATTCATGAGTGAGTTTACTCTGTCTACATCATGTCATCTTGCTTAAGGCGTTACTCCGTTCTTTATGAACTTAATAATCTAGATGCATGCTCGATAGCGATCGGTGTATGGAGTAATAGTAGTAGATGTAGAATAGTTTCGGTCAATTTGTCTCGGGCTTGATGCCTATATACATGATCATTGCCTTGGATATCTTCATGATTATTTGCTTTTCTATCAATTTCCCAATTATAATTTGTTTACCCACCATATGCATTTTCAAGAGAGAAGCCTCTAGTGAATAGTATGGCCCCCGGGTCCACTTTTATTGTATATTTAAAATCCTAAAAATACCTTGCTGCAATTTTAATTTATTTATTTTATTTTGTATTTTTGTTCGATCTATCTATCTATCACCATACAATTTAATCTTGCAATTAACCGCCAAGGGATTGACAACCCTTGTTTGTGTTCGGTGCAAGGATTTGTTATTTTGTGTGCAAGTGCTGCTGACGAGTTGTTGTGTGATTCTCCTACTGGATTGATAATCTTGGTTTCATAACTGAGGCAAATACTTATCTCTACCATACTACATCATCATATCCTCTTCGGGGAAATCTCAATGTAGCTCACAAGTATCAGGAAGAATTTATGGCGTCATTGCGGGGGAGACATCATAAACATCTATCAAGTACCTACGCATACTCTTTCATCCCCTTGCATTTACATTATTTGCTATTTGCCTCTCGTTTTCATCTCCGCTTCTAAAAAAGTTTTGCAAAAATACAAAAATATTTTCCATTCCCCTTTTTGCTTCTTCGCTTGCTTGTTTTCTTTGCCTTCTTGTGCACACTTAAAAACAGAAAATGAAAGCGAAGAATTTAGATGACTATGGATCCACTTAAAGTTTCCTACTTGGATCATCTTCAGTCCATATGTGCTCGTGTTGAACCCCCAACTAGTTTAGTTGAGGGAAAATCATTAGATGAGCATGCTAATTTTGTGCGTCACCATTTGTCTCAAGAAGGGAGACTCTTATGGAATCAAATAAATTGTTTGCTATGCTATGCTTGGAATCTATGTGAAATCTATGATTTTACTTGTTCCTCGGAGAACCCAAAAAAACACCTTCCCTACCTATGTGAGTTTAATGATAATGAAATCCTATCTTCTTATGCCAAAGGTGTTTATAGTTACTATGATATCGAACAAATCAAAGAATTTGTTGCTTTTAAGGGTGCTTATGAAGTTGCTTCCTTGATTGAAAAGTATGATATTACTCTCTACAAATCTAAAGATTTTCCCATACTTAAATATTGCTGTGAAAACAATGCTTCTAATGCCTATGTTAGTGAATTCATTAGGAGAATGTCTACTGCTTTGGAACAGGATAATGATATGCATGAATCAATAGATAATTATGATTTTGTTGATTTGATTGAAATATCCCCCTTTATGAACATGATGCTTGCTATTCTTATGGCCATCATGCCAATATTAATGATGCTTATGGATATGAACTTGCTATAGTTCCTTATGTAAACATGAAATTATTGCTATTTCACCCACACTTGATAGCCCCTTGAATGCAATTATGATTGCAATTATGTTATTGCAAATTCTACTATTGACAATTGTGCTAATGATATGCAAGGCTACATGATTGGGGATGATAATTTTGTTATGTCTACTACTTATTGCAATGATAATGATTGGGGTGATAACGATTCTTATGATCTTGAAAATTTATTTAAGCCTCATGATGAATACGACATTGATAATAATGTTCGCAATAATATTGAAAGTGGGTTAGGAAGAGTGTCAACTTTAGAAAAAAAAATAATCCCACATATTTGGAGAGTGTTCAATCATATGAAGTTTTTTATGGAAGTGGGTTTGGAGAGGTCATGACTTTAGTTGATGTTAATCCCACTATCTTGGAAGATTATAAAACTTTTATGCATGTGGATCATGAAGAGAAAAATTTATATGATAGCTATATTATTGAATTTTATTATGATCCTACATGTAATTATTATGAGAGAGGAAAATATGGTTGTAGAAAATTTCATGTTACTAAATTACTTCTCATTATGTTGAGATTGCTATTGTTGCTTTCTTCTTCCCTATATATGCTAGTCTTTGCTTGTCTTGATAATTTGCTTGCTTATGTAATTCCTATGAGACTTAAATGTGTGTTTTTCACATGCTACATGATGCTCTCTTTGTGTTTCAATTTTTATCTTTCTTGTGAGCATCAATAAAATATCAAGCCTATCTTAATGGCTATAAAGAAAGGCTTGTTGGGAGATAACCCAATAGTTATTTTTCTGTTTTCTTGTGTGTGCACAAGTATGCTACTATTATGGTTTTGTTTTTATGTTTTAATTCGTGTTTGTGCCAAGTCAAGCCTTTGGGATGATTTGGATGATAGTTGCTTTGATTCTGTGCAAACACAGAAACTTTTGCGTCCAATAGCAGAATTGTTAAAATTTGCTAGAGCGTGATAAAATTCCTAGTTTTTACACATAATTGATATACAAATTGCCCACATTTTCCTAATTTTTCAGAATTTTTGGAGTTACAGAAGTATGGTCAATATTCGGATTACTAAAGACGGTTCAGTTTTTAACATATTCTGTTTTTGTTGTGTTTGTTCCTTGTTTTGATTAATCTATGGATTGTATCATGGGATATAAGCCATGGTGAAGTTAGGATACAGTAGGTATAATGCAATAATAAAACATGAATGGGTTTGCAATAGTACTTAAAGTAGAGATTTGCTTTATTATACTGACGGATCTCACGAAGGTTTCGTTGAGTTTTGTGTGATTGAAGTTTTCAAGTTTTGGGTGAGATCACGATGGCTGAAGGAATAAGGACTGGCAAGTAAGATTGGGGATGCCTAAGGAACCCCAAGGTAATATTCAAGGACTCCCAAGCGACTAAGCTTGGGGATGCCCCGAAGGCATCCCCACTTTCTTCTACCAATTATCGGTAATTTTACTTGGAGCTATATTTTTATTCAGCACATGATATGAGTTTTCCTTGGAGCGTTGTGTATTATAAGAGTCTTTGCTTTGTTTGCTTTTTAGTTTGTCACAATCATCTTTGCTATACACACCTATTTGAGAGAGCCACACATTTATCATGATTTGTTAGAATACTCTACGTGCTTCACTTAAGTCTTTTGAGCTAGGCAGTTGCTCTAGTGCTTCACTTATATCGTTTTGAGCACAGTGGTTGTAGTGGTTATGTCACGGAACATGTCCTAGTGTGAGGACTTAGTCGTGAGGCCATTGCAACTCGGTGGTTAGCTTGTCGGGGTTGATCAGAATCAAGAGACACAGATTTACCCAGGTTCGGCCCCTCATGATCAAGGTAATAGCCTACTTCCTGCTTGTTTGCTTATTGCCAGATAATCAATTACAAGGGAGCGGATTCGTTTGACCCAGCTATTGATCGATTGTAACTTAGTCCTATCTGCCTCTAGGACTCGCCTTTATATACATGTCGAGACCCAAGGATTACAAGAGTCCGGGTCGTACTACGACCTGTGACTTAGTATGTTCTAACTTGTCTCTTAAGTAAGCAAACACTTGTAGACTTGGACTTTGGGGCTATGAGCCGCCGTCTTCAGAAGCTAGGCCCTAAGCCGGCCCACTCTATGAGCCACCCAACTGGTCTTGCACTGTTCTGCACCGCTTCCCTTTATTCCTCGCCTTTTGCTTTATAAATACTCACAGAGGGCCCTTCTTTCCACTTTGACCTCGCCCCCATTCTCCTCTTCTTCTTCCTTGAGCCGAATCTCTGTGCTGCACCGCTGCCTCTATTCATCCACCACCGGCCGATCCAATCAAGACCATGGTGCCATCTCTTCTTTGTCGGAGGTCATTTAGGCGTCTTCGTCGCCCTTTGCAAACCATCAGGTACATTACCCTTATCTTTTTAGATATGTACAAGTCCCATTGTAGTTCAATGGAGTTAATCACTCCTCCATCACTATTGCTAGTTTAGATGTAGTTGTACTGAACCTTCCCATAGAAATATAACAACGTGAGCAACAACACCATTTTTGCATCTAGAACACTTAGATCTCCCTTGGAAATCGATAGATTAAGCGACCTCTGTTTCAAAACTTCATCCTAGGGTTAGCCATTTTTTGAACAGTTTGTAGATCCATAATTGTAGTTGCTTCGGTAGAAACTTGTTTATCCAACACCTAGTAGTAAATTTAGAAAACCCTCAACATAAAATGAGATGCCTTCCTGCTTTTGTTGACTCATTGTTGAGATTATAACACGCTAGATATTTGGAAATTGCTTCTGTTATCAAGTCGGCTCACCTGTTGGGCGACTTATCTGTTATTAATGATTGTGCCATCTTGTTTATAACCATAACTCATAGTGTTGTCTCATCATATAACTGACGTGGTGAGTTATCATTTCATAAGTAACCTACCATTTTATATTTCTGCAATCCTTAATCTCACACAGGCAACTCAGCATGTCAAAAACCACCATTTGCAACTTGGTACCTTCCCAAGTTTCCGATCTCGTGCTTGCTGATTACGAAAACCAAGGTCTTCTACCGACTCAAGAGGATATTGGTTGCCGAGCTGCCCAAGGAGATGAAATTCCGCAACCCGGCGAAGGAAAAGTTGTGGTATTCATAGATCATGTCATGAGAGGCTTTCGTCCGCCCGGGTCAAAGTTCTTCCTGGACGTGTTAAATTTTTTCAATCTTCATCCTCAAGATCCGGCTCCAAATTCAGTATCCAACTTGTGCCAATTCCAAGTCTTTTGCTAAGTATATTTGTAGATATAACCCACGGTTCTTATTTTTAGACAATTCGTCTATCTCAACTGCCAGACTGAATGTGCTGACGGCCCCAGCCTAGAACTTGGCGGGGTATCAATTCAGAGGCGAAGAGACTGCTATTTTCATGCAGCCGTTCTGCCAAGTCACCCCAATGGTGGGTAAAAACTTGGTTCTACTGCAGGAACACTGCACCTGCTAATGAAACTCCTCTGCCAAGTTACAGACCTGGCCGTATCCCCATCAACTTTGAATTTCCTGGCTGGGCTCCTCCCGAAGAGCGTGCTCAAGTCGCCTTTGTATACCCAAAACTGAGAGCCTTGATAGCCAATGGCTTAACTAGGGTTGATCTGACCTGGTGCTAGGTTGCCTGGCGGATCTTGCCGTTGAGTCGCCGTAGCGATTTAATGTGAAATTGCTCTGGCGGTTCAGATGACACGCAACTGTCGGTGTTTTGGGAATGGGTGTCCCCACACTTGCCTGCCTGCGGCCCGCGGCGTGGCTCCACCAGCGGCCCAGTGCGGCCCATCTTCATCAACCAGGCACTCAAGACCCTCGCGAGGGGCCAAGCCTCGCAGGGCAGACGACTCAAGGCCTCCTCAGGAGCGGCCTCATCAGGCAGGCTCACGAGGGAGGCGGAGAGATCAAGGCAAGGGGTACCTCGCGAGGTTCCCATGACGAAAGCCATGACAACCAAGGCCAGGCGGGTGCCACGCGGGCGCCAGCGCGCGAAGTGTACTAGTTTCCCCTTTGGTGCTAAGGGGGCAAGTACAGGTGCGGAGTACCAAGGCATCAGGCAAAGCTTTCCATATCGGTGCAACAAGACCAGGACTAGCAGGACGGCAAGAGGGAGGTCATTGTGTAGCCCAAGACAGCGTCATCACCAGAGCCTTTGGCAGGCGAAGACCACCTTTAGTCAGGATAGCATGTACTAGTTGTCCCCTTTCAAAATGGCCGTTGTGGGATCCCTTCCCGCTCAATATTTGGGAGGAGGACTGGGGCCTCTATAAATAGGACTAGCCACCACCATGGATGGGGGGATCCATTCGAACCAGAACCACTCACCGAGTACAAGAACACCTCGACCTCAGGAGGCTGTTCTCACTTGTATTGTTCATCATCAACCCAAGAGGCAATCCACCACCACACACTGGAGTAGGGTATTACACCACAATGGTGGCCTGAACCAGTATAAACCTCGCGTCTCTTGTGCTGTGATTTCGTCTAGTTAAGCTTAGGGATCTGGACGAGGCAGAGAGCAAGATTTGATTAGGGGCAATCTTCGCGCGCACCCTAGTGTTCGAACCTTAAGGGCTTTGCCGGAACCCGATATCCGACATTTGGCGCGCCAGGTAGGGGTGCGCTGAAGTTTTCCTTCCGCTGATTCGCGTCCCGTCGCTTTGTAGCATCCATATCCGGCGATCCGATGACCGGCACTGACCGCCGGGCGGCCTGGCCAACCCGAGCCACGCCACCTGCCCAAGAAGATCTCAACCACTCGCTCCAGGCGGCTCGTGCACCACAGAGCGCTGCAGGGCGAGGGCGGCGCAGTCACACGCCGCCCTCCCTTATTCCGCAGTAGCTGCGGGCAGCTGCAAGGGCCTCAAACCACACCGCAACCACGGCGCCGCACTCCCAACGGGACCAAGAAAACACGAGAGCCACGCTCACGATGGCACAAGAGCTGCTACGGTGCAGGTTAATGGAGAGCGGTTAGGATGCGTTGCTGGAGCGTGTTGCCGAGCTCCTGGATGCTGCGGCCTCGGGGTCGCCGCCTTTCTTCTTCTGGCTTCCACATCGGGCCCCGGACGGATCGCACGGCGGGCCTCTCCGTGCTCGCGTGCCCCCAAGCACGCCACAAGGTTTCGTTGATGTCAGTTCAACCATCAACACCGGGTGCTAGATCGTGCCACCACCACCTCTGATGCATCAGGGCATGCGCGTGGCCTACGGCCCGGGCGGGCCGCCGCCTCTCTACCATCCTTAAGACGGCGCGCAAGGCCAGGTGACATGGAGCGTGGGGCACTATGGCGAGGTGTTCGAGGCGGCGGCTTCAGAGGCTTACGTGCCCCGCGTGATGGATCGAGAATACGCACCGGAGGACGACCTTGGCTCAGACGCTAGAAGTTGAGCCTTTTCAGGAACCTCAAGGGAGCCTCGCCAACCACACCGGCAGCAGCGGCTACCGGGTACCACTAATTCCTCAAGAGCAAGCTTACGCTAACCATGGGTCTCAGGAGGTTCAGGTCACAACAGCGAACGGCTGCCCTAGCTCGGCGGCCTCCCTTCCACCAGGAGGGGCGCATTGGGGGCTGCAGGAAAGGGGCAGGGAGCCAGGCCCCTCCCCACGGTGCACGAAGCAAGACGTTCCTCAGAGGTAGGCCCTCTGCCGGGGAGGTGCTGCAAATCCTACCCCTAGTAGAGGACCCATGGTCACCGAGGGCACCGCTAGCTTAACCTTTGCCCCCGTTGGCGTCGTCCTGGTCTCCGCTCGCCATCAATGGAGGTTGAGGGTGGTGCAAGGCGGGGCCCTCATCTGGAAATATGAAGCAAGGCCCAGTACCTATGAAGAAGGCCCAGTGCTTGTGAAGCTCGCCACCCGTGACACTCTCACATAATAATGAGTGGGTCTATACACGCCCCGGTGTCTCCGGAGGTCGCCCTTGGGCCTCGGGGGCTCCCGCCCACGCCAAGTGGTAGCACTTAGCTCCACGCTGGTGAGAAGACGTCAAAGACTAGACTAGGTGCCAGACGCGGCCATTTTCTTTTGGATTCCCTTTTCTGGTTGTGCTTCCTTTGCTTCGGATTTAAATTGGAGTTGAATTTTCGCTTGTGTGCGGGGAGGGTGACTTTTCGTGTTCGTGTGTTTCTTGCATCCTGGTTCTCGCCTTAATCTGGAGTTCGCATTAGCTGCCTCCCCCTCCTGAGCCCCTCGCGGGCGGGGCTGGGCGAAGCGCACGCACACTGCTCACATGCCGTGTCACGGCCGGTTCTCGCTCTCGCGAGGCTTTCTCAACCGGGTCGACAGGTCCTCAGAGGACCCTCAGGGCTCACGACCTCGCGAGCCGATTCAGGACTTGACCTGGCTAAAGGTAAACCACAACAACATGCTCTCTGCAGGGCATGTAGGATCATGGGGGCGCATGATCAGCATCATTCTTAAAATCATACAGATGGTAATCTTTTTACATGAGGGGCTTCCCCTCCCAAAATGCTCTTACAACCTTTAGGGCCGCGCCCAAGCTTTTGTGTGCAGGATAAACAACAAAGAAACACGGATCAGTCAGACATGTCGATCACCGCATCCTCCTAGTCACCTTCAGACGCATCGCTGGGGCCGCTGGCACTGTCACTGGCATCACCATCACCAGCGCCACCGTCACCACCGTCGACCACATCGCCTCCATCCGCCGTGACTACCAGCCCGTCGTTGTCCGACGCGAAGGCCCTAACAAGCGCATCAACGTTGTCCTCCATCCACCACGCCAGGTCGCCTCGGATGCCCTCGGGCACCGGAGCAATGACGACGTCAAAGTCAAAGGCAGGATTGGTGTTCTGAAGATGGCTAAAGACGCGAGAAAATGCGCGCCCGAGCAAGCTGCGGCTCCTCTCCTCAACAAGCTGGTGAGCCCTCACGGAGCAGTTCTCCAAGCGCGTCACCACGTTAGTAAATAAGCGGAGATGGCTGGCGTAGTTGGCCACTTGGGGATGTGGGACGTTCTCATTGCAGATGTTGCCCAGAGCCACATTGGCCCTGATCCTGAGGTCCTGGATCATAGGGGCATGCATACGCTCCAACGTTCGCTGCTGGAGCACTTCTTCCCTGTTCTGCTACGTGATGGACTCGACATCGCCAACCCGCTGTTGAAGTGGAAGCAGCTCGGCGCAGGCCGAGGCCAGCTTGGCCTGCACCGAGATCAAGGTAGCTGAGGCGGCCTCCGCGCGCTGTTCAGCTTCAGCTAGCCTGGACCTAAGGGCGGCAGTCCTACCCGCAACTTCGGCTTCAACCAGCTTCAGCTTCAGGTCATAGCCACTCGTGAGATCTACGCGAGCCTCGGCCACACGACGGTCGACCTCTTCCTGGATCCGGGCTTCGAGCGCGCCCACGTCGTCTTCCGCGTGGGCAACCTGGCGCTCCCTCGTCTCCAACCGCTCAAGATCAAGACTGCGCTCGGCGGCCTCCAGCGTCAGCGCTTCCTCACGCTTTCGAAGCTCGTCTTCCTCGACAGGCGTCCCCCTCAGCGATGCAAGAGCATCTTGGCGCATCTCCACTTACTGATCCCAAGAGGTGCTCCAGGCTTGGAGCTCCCACGTGCGCTTCTCCATGAGCTCGGGACGACGATCTGCTTCCTGGGCCTCCTCCAAAGCTCGTGAGCAGGCCTCTTGTGAGGCCACAAGGGACGCTTCGGCCTTCGCGTTGTCAAGCTCGCGCTGGTGGCACGCGAGGTTGATGGCCACCTTCAGCTTATGCCGCTCCTCGACCAGCCGCAGGGCCTCGGCCTCGAAGCGTGCGTCAACATCCGCAAGTTCTCCACCAAGTTGACCCATCGCCTCCATCGCCTTCTGGAAGGATTCAAGGCGGACAACGCTTCATTCACGCGCAAGTTTGAGCATGTCGCTGATGTCGTCCCCCATCACGGGCGTCATCGGCGGGGTACGAAGCGGTTCACACCCTCTCGACAGGGGGCTGGGGGCTGGCGCCCCCACGGTTGCTGGCCAGGCACCGCGAGGGGCCGGGACTGGCGCAGACTCACCGCTTGAGGAGGAGCCTAGGATTGACGCCAACCATTGGCCGTCCATGACTAGGGGAGGAGCCCTACGTAGGCTGGCTGCGCTCCAGGCAAGGTCGCGAAGGAAAGGCGGCAAGGGCACAGGCTCAAGGCACCTTGCAAGTAGGCTTGCTCCTCCAACTGGCCCCGCATCAGGGGTGACATGCAGGCTTGGAGCGCTCGAGGCCAGCGATGGAGGCGAGGCCTGAAGAGGCTGCTTCTTGGGAGATTCCGCAAGCTTGGAAAGAGGGGCCCTAAAGAGCTACAGTCAGGAGAGGAAGCAGCAATCAAGGAATTATAATGATAAGGTACTTACTCATCCATGGCGAAGTACTTTCTATGCTTCAGCGGTCGGATGGTGCGACCACTACAGCTCGAGGACTCTTTCCTCTTGCGGAGCGCGGTGAAGTCCACGTGGAACCGACCTAGGCGCTGGACATGGGGGCCAGCACGACGCATGACGGGAGAGGCACCCAGTGTTGGAAATATGCCCTAGAGGCAATAATAAAAGGATTATTATTATATTTCCTTGTTCATGATAATTGTCTTTTATTCATGCTATAATTGTATTATCCGGAAATCGTAATACACGTGTGAATACATAGACCACAATATGTCCCTAGTAAGCCTCTAGTTGACTGGCTCGTTGATCAACATATAGTCATGGTTTCCTGACTATGGACATTGGATGTCATTGATAACGGGATCACATCATTAGGAGAATGATGTGATGGACAAGACCCAATCCTAAGCATAGCACAAAGATAGTGTAGTTCGTTTGCTAGAGCTTTTCCAATGTCAAGTATCTCTTCCTTAGACCATGAGATCGTGTAACTCCCGGATACCGTAGGATTGCTTTGGGTGTACCAAACGTCACAACGTAATTGGGTGACTATAAAGGTGCACTACAGGTATCTCTGAAAGTGTCTGTTGGGTTGACACGGATCGAGACTGGGATTTGTCACTCCGTATGATGGAGAGGTATCTCTGGGCCCACTCGGTAATGCATCATCATAATGAGCTCAAAGTGACCAAGTGTCTGGTCACGGGATCATGCATTACGGTACGAGTAAAGTGACTTGCCGGTAACGAGATTGAACGAGGTATTGGGATACCGACGATCGAATCTAGGGCAAGTAACATACCGATTGACAAAGGGAATTGTATACGGGGTTGCTTGAATCCTTGACATTGTGGTTCATCCGATGAGATCATCGAGGAGTATGTGGGAGCCAACATGGGTATCCAGATCCGGCTGTTGGTTATTGACCGGAGAGCCGTCTCAGTCATGTCTACATGTCTCCCAAACCCGTAGGGTCTACACACTTAAGGTTCGGTGACGCTAGGGTTGTAAAGATATTAGTATGCAGCAAACCGAAAGTTGTTCGGAGTCCCGGATGAGATCCCGAACGTCACGAGAAGTTCCGAAATGGTCCGGAGGTAAAGAATTATATATGGGAAGTCGAGTTTCAGCCATCGGGAAAGTTTCGGGGGTTACTGGTATTGTACGGGGACCACCGGAAGGGTCCCGAGGGTCCACCGGGTGGGTCCACCCATCCCGGAGGGGCCCATGGGCTGAAGTGGGAGGGGAACCAGCCCCTGGTGGGCTGGTGCGCCCCCCTGGGCCCCCCTCTGCACCTAGGGTTGGGAACCCTAGGGGAGGGGGCGCCTCCACTTGCCTTGGGGGGCACTCCACCCCCCTGGCCGCCGCCCCCTTGGGAGATCCCATCTTCAGGGCCGGCGCCCCCCCCTGGGGTCCCTATATAAAGAGGGGCTGGGAGGGCAGGCGCACCCAACACCTGGCGCCTCCCTACCCCCCTTGCTACACCTCCTCCTCCCGTAGTCGCTTGAGGAAGCCCTGCCGGAACCCTGCTGCATCCACCACCACGCCGTTGTGCTGCTGGATCTTCATCAACCTCTCCTTCCCCCTTGCTGGATCAAGAAGGAGGAGACGTCACGCTGACCGTACGTGTGTTGAACGCGGAGGTGCCGTCCGTTCGGCACTAGGATCTCCAGTGATTTGGATCACGACGAGTATGACTCCCTCAACCCCGTTCTCTTGAACGCTTCCGCTCACGATCTACAAGGGTATGTAGATGCACTCGCATCTCTCGTTGCTAGATGAACTCATAGATTGATCTTGGTGAATGTAGGAAATTTTTTATTTTATGCAACGTTCCCCAACAGTGGCATCATGAGCTAGGTCTATGCGTAGTTCTCTATTGCACGAGTAGAACACAAATCTGTTGTGGGCGTAGATGTTGTCAACTTGCTTGCCACTACTAGTCTTATTTTGCTTCAGCGGTATTGTGGGATGAAGCGGCCCGGACCGACCTTACACGTACGCTTACGTGAGACAGGTTCCACCGACTGACATGCACTAGTTGCATAAGGTGGCTAGCGGGTGTCTGTCTCTCCCACTTTAGTTGGAGAGGATTCAATGAAAAGGGTCCTTATGGGTAAATAGAAGTCCACAAATCACGTTGTGGTTATTCGTAGGTAAGAAAACGTTCTTGCTAGAACCCTATTGCAGCCACGTAAAAGATGCAAACAACAATTAGAGGACGTCTAACTTGTTTTTGCAGCAATTGCTTTGTGATGTGATATGGCCAAAAGTTGTGATGAATGATGAATGATATATTGTGATGTATGAGATCATGTTCTTGTAATAGGAATCACGACTTGCATGTCGATGAGTATGACAACTGGCAGGAGCCATAGGAGTTTTCTTAATTATTGTATGACCTGTGTGTCAATGATTTAACGCCATGTAATTACTTTACTTTATTGCTAAACCGTTAGCCATAGTAGTAGAAGTAATAGTTCGCGAGCAACTTCATGGAGACACGATGATGGAGATCATGATGATGAAGATCATGGTGTCATGCCGGTGACGAAGATGATCATGGAGCCCCGAAGATGGAGATCAAAGGAGCTATATGATATTGGCCATATCATGTCACCACAATATAATTGCATGTGATGTTTATTATGTTTATGCATCTTGTTTACTTAGAACGACAGTAGTAAATAAGATGATCCCTTATAATAATTTCAAGAAAGTGTTCCCCCTAACTGTGCGTCGTTGCTAAAGTTCGTCGTTTCGAAGCACCACGTGATGATCGGGTGTGATAGATTCCTACGTTCACATACAACGGGTGTAAAACAGTTTTACACATGCAAAACACTTAGGTTAACTTGACGATCCTAGCATGTACAGACATGGCCTCGGAACACAGAGACCAAAAGGTCGAACATGAGTCGTATGGAAGATACGATCAACATGGAGATGTTCACCGATGATGACTAGTCCGTCTCACATGATGATCGGACACGGCCTAGTCGACTCGGATCATGTAACACTTAGATGACTAGAGGGATGTCAAATCTGAGTGGGAGTTCATTAAGTAATTTGATTAGATGAACTTAATTATCATGAACTTAGTCTAAAATCTTTGCAAAATATGTCTTGTAGATCAAATGGCCAACGCTCATGTCAACATGAACTTCAACGCGTTCCTAGAGAAAACCAAGCTGAAAGATGATGGTAGCAACTATACGGACTGGGTCCGGAACCCGAGGATCATCCTCATAGCTGCCAAGAAAGCATATGTCCTAGAAGGACCGCTAGATGAAGCACCCATCCCGGAGAACCAAGACATTATGAACGCTTGGTAGTCACGTGCTGATGATTACTCCCTTGTTCAGTGTGGCATGCTCTACATCTTAGAACCGGGGCTCCAAAAGCGTTTTGAGCAACATGGAGCATATGAGATGTTCGAGGAGCTAAAAATGGTTTTCCAAGCTCATGCCCGGGTCGAGAGATATGAAGTCTCCGACAAGTTCTATAGTTGTAAGGTGGAGGAAAATAGTTCTGTCAGTGAGCACATACTCAAAATGTCTGGGTTGCACAACCGCCTGTCCCAGCTGGACATTAACCTCCCGGACGAGGCGGCCATTGACAGAATCCTTCAGTCGCTCCCACCGAGCTACAAGAGCTTTTTGATGAACTACAATATGCAGGGGATGGTGAAAACTATTCCTGAAGTATTTTCAATGCTAAAGTCAGCAGAGGTAGAAATCAAGAAAGAACATCAAGTGTTGATGGTCAATAAAACCACCAAGTTCAAGAAGGGCAAGGGTAACAAGAACTTCAAGAAGGACGGCAAAGATGTTGCCGCGCCCGGTAAGCCAGTTGCCGGGAAGAAGTCAAAGAATGGACCCAAGCCCGAGACTAAGTGCTTTTATTGCAAAGGGAAGGGTCACTGGAAGCGGAACTTCCCAAATACTTAGCGGACAAGAAGGCCGGCAACACTAAAGGTATATGTGATATACATGTAATTGATGTGTACCTTACCAGCACTCGTAGTAACTCCTGGGTATTTGATACCGGTGCCGTTGCTCATATTTGTAACTCACAGCAGGAGCTGCGGAATAAGCGGAGACTGGCGAAGGACGTGGTGACGATGCACATCGGGAATGGTTCCAAGGTCGATGTGATCGCCGTCGGCACGCTACCTCTACATTTACCTACGGGATTAGTTTTGAACCTCAATAATTGTTATTTAGTGCCAAGTTTGAGCATGAACATTGTATATGGATCTCGTTTAATGCGAGATGGCTACTCATTTAAATCCGAGAATAATGGTTGTTCTATTTATATGAGAGATATGTTTTATGGTCATGCCCCGATGGTCAATGGTTTATTCTTAATGAATCTCGAACGTAATGTTACACATATTCATAGTGTGAATACCAAAAGATGTAAAGTTGATAACGATAGTCCCACATACTTGTGGCACTGCCGCCTTGGTTACATTGGTGTCAAGCGCATGAAGAAGCTCCATGCTGATGGACTTTTAGAGTCTCTCGATTATGAATCATTTGACACATGCGAACCATGCCTCATGGGCAAAATGACCAAGACTCCGTTCTTCGGAACAATGGAGCGAGCAACCAACTTATTGGAAATCATACGTACTGATGTGTGTGGTCCAATGAGCATTGAGGCTCGCGGAGGATATCATTATGTTCTCACTCTCACTGATGACTTAAGTAGATATGGGTATGTCTACTTGATGAAACACAAGTCTGAGACCTTTGAAAAGTTCAAGGAATTTCAGAATGAAGTAGAGAATCAACGTGACCGAAATATAAAATTCTTACGATCAGATCGTGGAGGAGAATATTTAAGTCACGAATTTGGTACGCACATAAGAAAATGTGGAATCATTTCACAACTCACGCCGCCTAGAACACCTCAGTGTAATGGTGTGTCCGAACGTCATAATCGCACTCTATTGGATATGGTGTGATCTATGATGTCTCTTACTGATTTACCGCTATCATTTTGGGGATACACTCTAGAGACAGCTACATTCACTTTAAATAGGGCTCCATCTAAATCCGTTCAGACGACACCGTATGAATTATGGTTTGGGAAGAAACCTAAGCTGTCGTTTCTAAAAGTTTGGGGATGCGATGCTTATGTCAAGAAACTTCAACCTCAAAAGCTCGAACCCAAGTCGGAAAAATGCGTCTTCATAGGATACCCTAAGGAAACCATTGGGTATACCTTCTACCTTAGATCCGAAGGCAAGATCTTTGTTGCCAAGAACGGATCCTTTCTGGAAAAAGAGTTTCTCTCGAAAGGAGTAAGTGGGAGGAAAGTAGAACTCGATGAAGTACTACCTCTTGAACCGGAAAGTAGTGCAGCTCAGGAAAATGTTCCTGTGGTGCCTACACCGACTGGAGAGGAAATTAATGATGATGATCAAGGTACTTCGGATCAAGTTGCTACTGAACTTCGTAGGTCCACAAGGACACGTTCCACACCAGAGTGGTATGGCAACCCTGTCCTGGAAATCATGTTGTTAGACAATGGTGAACCTTTGAACTATGAAGAAGCGATGGCGGGCCCAGATTCCAACAAATGGCTTGAAGCCATGCAGTCCGAGATAGAATCCATGTATGAAAACAAAGTATGGACTTTGACAGACTTGCCTGATGATCGGCGAGCGATAGAAAACAAATGGATCTTTAAGAAGAAGACAGACATGGATGGCAATGTTACCATCTATAAAGCTCGACTTGTCGCTAAGGGTTATCGGCAAGTTCAAGGGGTTGACTACGATGAGACTTTCTCTCCCGTAGCGAAGCTGAAGTCTGTCCGAATCATGTTAGCAATTGCCGCATACTATGATTATGAGATATGGCAGATGGACGTCAAAACGGCATTCCTTAACGGCTATCTTAAGGAAGAACTGTATATGATGCAGCCGGAGGGTTTTGTCGATCCTATGAATGCGAACAAGGTATGCAAGCTCCAGGGATCCATTTATGGGCTGGTGCAAGCATCTCGGAGTTGGAACATTCACTTTGATGAGATGATCAAAGCATTTGGGTTTATGCAGACTTATGGAGAAGCCTGCGTTTACAAGAAAGTGGGTGGGAGCTCTGTAGCATTTCTCATATTATATGTAGATGACATACTTTTGATGGGAAATAATATAGAACTTTTGGACAGCATTAAGGCCTACTTGAATAAGTGTTTTTCAATGAAGGACCTTGGACAAGCTGCTTACATATTAGGCATCAAGATCTATAGGGATAGATCGAGACGCCTCATAGGTGTTTCACAAAGCACATACCTTGATAAGATATTGAAGAAGTTCAAAATGGATCAGTCCAAGAAAGGGTTCTTGCCTGTATTGCAAGTTGTGAGAGTGAGCTCGGCTCAATGCCCGACCACGGCAGAAGATAAAGAAGAGATGAGTGTCATCCCCTATGCCTCAGCCATAGGATCTATTATGTATGCCATGCTGTGTACCGGACCTCATGTAAACCTTGCCGTAAGTTTGGTAGGAAGGTACCAAAGTAATCCCGGCAAGGAACACTGGACAGCGGTCAAGAATATCCTTAAGTACCTGAAAAGGACAAAGGACATGTTTCTCGTCTATGGAGGTGACGAAGAGCTCGTCGTAAAGGGTTACGTCGACGCTAGCTTCGACACAGATCTGGATGACTCTAAGTCACAAACCGGATACGTGTATATGTTGAATCGTGGAGCAGTAAGCTGGTGCCGTTGCAAGCAGAGCGTCGTGGCGGGATCCACATGTGAAGCGGAGTACATGGCAGCCTCGGAGGCAGCGCATGAAGCAATATGGATGAAGGAGTTCATCACCGACCTAGGAGTCATACCCAATGTGTCGGGGCCAATCACTCTCTTATGTGACAACACTGGAGCTATTGCCCTTGCCAAGGAGCCCAGGTTTCACAAGAAGACCAGGCACATCAAGCGTCGTTTCAACTCCATCCGTGAAAATGTTCAAGATGGAGACATAGATATTTGCAAAGTACATATGGATCTGAATGTCGCAGATCCGTTGACTAAACCTCTTCCGCGAGCAAAACATGATCAACACCAGAACTCTATGGGTGTTCGATTCATCACAATGTAACTAGATTATTGACTCTAGTGCAAGTGGGAGACTGTTGGAAATATGCCCTAGAGGCAATAATAAAAGGATTATTATTATATTTCCTTGTTCATGATAATTGTCTTTTATTCATGCTATAATTGTATTATTCGAAAATCGCAATACATGTGTGAATACATAGACCACAATGTGTCCCTAGTAAGCCTCTAGTTGACTGGCTCGTTGATCAACAGATAGTCATGGTTTCCTGACTATGGACATTGGATGTCATTGATAACGGGATCACATCATTAGGAGAATGATGTGATGGACAAGACCCAAACCTAAGCATAGCACAAAGATCATGTAGTTCGTTTGCTAGAGCTTTTCCAATGTCAAGTATCTCTTCCTTAGACCATGAGATCGTGTAACTCCCGGATACCGTATGAGTGCTTTGGGTGTACCAAACGTCACAACGTAACTGGGTGACTATAAAGGTGCACTACAGGTATCTCCGAAAATGTCTGTTGGGTTGACACGGATCGAGACTGGGATTTGTCACTCCGTATGACGGAGAGGTATCTCTGGGCCCACTCAGTAATGCATCATCATAATGAGCTCAAAGTGACCAAGTGTCTGGTCACAGGATCATGCATTATGGTACGAGTAAAGTGACTTGCTGGTAACGAGATTGAACGAGGTATTGGGATACCGACGGTCGAATCTCGGGCAAGTAACGTACCGATTGACAAAGGGAATTGTATACGGGGTTGCTTGAATCCTCGACATCGTGGTTCATCCGATGAGATCATCGAGGAGTATGTGGGAGCCAACATGGGTATCCAGATCCCGCTGTTGGTTATTGACCAGAGAGCCGTCTCGGTCATGTCTACATGTCTCCCGAACCCGTAGGGTCTACACACTTAAGGTTCGGTGACGCTAGGGTTGTAAAGATATTAGTATGCAGCAAACCGAAAGTTGTTCAGAGTCCCGGATGAGATCCCGGACGTCACGAGAAGTTCCAGAATGGTCCGGAGGTAAAGAATTATATATGGGAAGTCGAGTTTCATCCATCGGGAAAGTTTCGGGGGTTACCGGTATTGTACCGGGACCACCGGAAGGGTCCCGAGGATCCACCGGGTGGGTCCACCCATCACGGAGGGCCCCATGGGCTGAAGTAGGAGGGGAACCAGCCCCTGGTGGGCTGGTGCGCCTCCCCTGGGCCCCCCCTCTGCGCCTAGGGTTGGGAACCCTAGGGGAGGGGGCGCCTCCACTTGCCTTGGGGGGCACTCCACCCCCTGGCCGTCGCCCCCCTTGGGAGATCCCATCTCCAGGGCTGGCGCCCCCCCCCCTGGGGTCCCTATATAAAGAGGGGGGGTGGGAGGGCAGCCGCACCCAACACCTGGCGCCTCCCTACCCCCCTTGCTACACGTCCTCCTCCCGTAGTCGCTTGGCGAAGCCCTACCGGAACCCTGCTGCATCCACCACCACGCCGTCGTGCTGCTGGATCTTCATCCACCTCTCCTTCCCCCTTGCTGGATCAACAAGGAGGAGACGTCACGCTGATCATACGTGTGTTGAACGCGGAGGTGCCGTCCGTTCGGCGCTAGGATCTCCGGTGATTTGGATCACGACGAGTACGACTCCCTCAACCCCGTTCTCTTGAACGTTTCCGCTCGCGATCGACAAGGAAATGTAGATGCACTCCCCTCTCTCGTTTCTAGATGAACTCATAGATTGATCTTGGTGAACGTACGAAAATTTTTATTTTATGCAACATTCCCCAATACCCAGGTGGTCGACCTTAGGAGCGCCAAGTTGGGAAGAGCAACCACACCCCGCCTCATGCAGGCCTGCCGAGACCTCAGGAGCTACGGCCTTGGGAGCCGCAAGCTGCATCTCCCCGATGATCGCCTCAGGGCGAGCCTCACGAGTTCCGGAAGATGACGCCTCAGGTACCCCAAGCGGCACCGACCCCTCGACACCTGTGCCTCCGTCCTCGAGCGATGCTTGACTCCCCACACCCACTCTCGGGGCAAGCTCGGTGTCGGTGGCGAGGAGGGAAGCCACGACAACGGGATTCTCGCGAGACCTTGAAAGGCCGACCGGACGCAGCCCCCATTCATCGAAGGAAGGCATCTACCTTGCAAACTCGGCCTTGTTCGAGCAGAGATACAAGAGGCCGCCCCCGTGCAACATGTCGCCCAGCGAGGGGTTGCCGGTCAAGACCTCAAGCACCGTCCTCTGTGCTTCGGGCAGAAGCCCCGACTCCTGAAGCCTCATGCGATCCCGGTCACCAGTCAGGGCCCACATCGGCCGGGAATGGCACTGGAGAGGAGCAATGCGACGCTGGAGGAACTCCTTCACCGCCTGAGGCGCAGTCACGCCAAGGTCCCTCAGCCTCTTCAACCGAAGCTAGACAAAGGAGAGACGAGAGCTCTCGAGCTTCTCGTGGCCCCAACCGGAGTTGGGGACAGCGGGCAATGACAGAGGCAAGAGCAGGGGGCTAAGAACCCTAACATCCACGTACACCTAGCATGTCCGGAACCCGCTCACAGACGGCTGGAGAGCAAAATCAATCCCTGAAGCAGTGGTCTCTGCCACTGCGTGGAAGCTCACGCACCCCAAGCACTGCGAGGGGTCAGTTAGATGCAGCGGGAAGAAATGGCACAAGAGGGCAACGGAAGGAGCAATGCCCATCATGGCCTCGCAAACAAAGGCAAAACGGCGAGAAGGGCAAAAGATTGGGGATCAAGATGCAGCATGTGAATCTGGTAATGGGAAAGCACTGCGATGAAGAAGGAAGAGAAAGGAGGAACCAGGCCAGCCCACAAGGCGTCGACAAATAACTGAACCTCGGTGACTGACCTGTCAAGGGAGGCGCGGGACGCAGGCCAAGCTACCGTCTTCGCCCACTCGTTGAAGCTAGAGGTGAGCGTCGGGCAGACCTTGCCCATGCCCTCCAGGTTGAGCACCCGCGACTGGCCAACGGCGGGTTCGATCATCGGAGTAGGGTTGGCTGAGAGGAGAGGCTTCTTCCCCTTCTTCGTGCTAATCGGCGCCATGGCAATGGAGGGGGAAGAGCGCAAGTCATATTGGGAGTGGAAGCAGGAGCTCGAGGAGGAAGAAAGGATGGGAAGCACGCTGCTTGCAAGGAGGAAATAACTGCAAAGGGCGTCGGGGAAGCAGAGAAGCCCACGTCCAATCAGTCACCACGCGTCAACCAAAGCCGCAGGCTTTGGGGGCCTGCGGCGCTCCGCACTTGCCCCTTGGCTTCGCCGCTAAGACAAGTCCAAGCGCGCCTTGGGCCCGGGGGCTACTGTCGGCGTTCTAGGAACGGGGGTCCCCAAACTTGCCTGCCTGCGGCCCGTGGCGTGGCTCCACCAGCGGCCCATCTTCATCAACCAGGCACTCAAGACCCTCGCAAGGGGCCAAGCCTCACGGGGCAGACGACGCAAGGCCTCCTCTGGAGCGGCCTCATCAGGCAGGCTCACGAGGGAGGCGGAGAGATCAAGGCAAGGGGTACCTCACGAGGTTCCCATGACGCAAGCCATGATAACAAAGGCCACGCAGGTGCCAGGCGGGCGCCAGTGCGCACAGTGTACTAGTTTCCCCTTTGGTGCTAATGGGGGAAGCGCATGCGCGGAGTACCAAGGCATCAGGAAAAGGTTTCCATATTGGTGCAACAAGACCAGGAATAGCAGGATGGCAAGATGGAGGTCATTGTGGAGCCCAAGACAGCGTCATCACCAGAGCCTTTGGCAGGCGAAGACCACCTTTAGTTAGGATAGCATGTACTAGGTGTCCCCTTTCAAAATGGCTGTTGTGGGATCCCTTCCCGCTCAATATTTGGGAGGAGGACCGGGGCCTCTGTAAATAGGACTATCCACCACCATGGATGGGGGATCCATTCGGACCAGAACCACTCACCGAGTACAAGAACACCTCGACCTCAGGAGGCTCTTCTTCCCCTTGTACTGTTCATCATCAGCCCAAGAGGCAATCCACCACCACACACTGGAGTAGGGTATTACACCACAATGGTGGCCTGGACCAATATAAACCTCGCATCTCTTGTGCTGTGATTTCATCTAGTTAAGCTTAGGGATCGCAACGAGGCAGAGAGCGAGATTCGATAGGGGGAAATCTTCATGCGCACCCCAGTGCTCGAACCTTAAGGGTTTTGCCGGAACCCGTTATCCGACAGCAACGATACAACAACATTGACTTGGATGCTAATGAAATAAACAAGATTGTTAAGAAGCTGCTCGGAGAGACTCAATACGCCTACAAGAAAGTGGGGCTGAATCCTTTCTGTACTCTTAACCCGGCTCCTCCCGCAAGTATTCTGGCATTACCTGTCTGTCATACCAATCCTTAACTTAAACTTATTTGTTGCCCATATTGACCATTTTGCAAGCAGAGTTTCCTTTCTGGAACAAGAAAAGGAAGACACAAGTGACCAATACTAAAGCCATGCCAAGAAAGAAAAATCAGGCGGTTGTGAATGAGCCGGCAACTAAGGGCGAATCACTGATAGCTAATGCTCAATTGGACGTAGAACTTGACTCCCTTGGCCATATTTTTATTGAACTCTCTTAAGCCTCTTATTCTCAGGGTGACACTGCGACAAGTCGGGCTGATGACGTTGAGGTATTTCCATCTCTTCCGGCTCAGAATCCTTGCCTCCTAAGCGCACTAGGCAGGTCATTCGGAAAGTAAGATTTTCCCAGCCGGATGCTCATTTGGAAGCAAACTTTATTTTTAAGAAAACCCAGCATCAATCAAGACCCCAAACCCGGAGCGGCTCTAGAGAGTTATTTGCCAGCTTATCACGTGAACCATCCACCCGCAAGCAGCGCAACGAGGTGCCTCATAGTCCAACCCCTTCTCTTCCAAAAGTTCGCTTTATTAGGCGGCCTCTTAATCCTTCTGATTCAAATTATCAGGAGTCACCACCATCCTCAGGAGACTCGTGCGCCATGTAGCTGTCAGCTTTGGTCATAAACCCAGGGTGATTTTCTCTTTAACCGAGTTACACCTTGTCCTAGTCATTATCACATATATTATAGCATGCTATCTTTCTTGCAAGGCCAAAGATAAGGCCAAGAAAAGAAAGGTTGGTGAGTCTTCCACAACCCCAGAGATTCATGAGTCGGGGGATCAGATCTTGGTGATCCCTAAGGCCCATAATGAAAACCCTGAAGATCATCATAATGATCAAGTTGACCCGCCTCAACAAAATTAACCAGCTGCAAGTGAGGCGAAGGACACCAAAGCTAACCCGGCAGACGATCTTAACCCACCGATTCCTTCTCTAGCTTCAAGTCCAGCCAAGGCGGCTGAAGATGTTCTTCCTTTTGAGAAGAACAATGATGAAATTGCCATTACGAGGGAGGCTTATAAACTTCCACAAACCTCCACCGTGCTGACCAAGCTGGCAGCCAAGGATGAGGCGCCCTTGCCTGAGAAAGGCAAATATCCAAGCTCGAGCTGCCTAGTTATGAAGAATTTAGCGCAAAAGAGCCACACGCTAGATACCTAGCTTTCGACTAGTCGTGACCTGGAAGCCGACATGGTGAACATGATGAGGAGGAAATACGAGGTATGGTCATCTTTCTCCAGTCGTACTTATATCTTTATGTAGCCCCCAAGTCTTCAACATAGGAATTCTTGAGTTTGTTTAAGACTTAGAAATAAATCTATAGATCTTGAAATGTAGCCCCCAAGGACCGGGTTATGAAAGTGCAACTAATCCCCAGGTGATTTTGGTAATTCATAACAACACATAGCTCATTGAACTAATATCCATTCAAGTTAATGTTCTAGAAAGTTCGATGATTGGCATGGCATGGACTAGAGATGTGGACCCTCAAAATCCTAAGGACACATATTGGCAAAAGCTCAAGACTCTTCATTTTCATTTTACTGATCTAAGATCACATTTAGTCCATAGGAAAAGCCAATACTATTAAAAGGGGATGAGGTGTTGTTTAATGGCTTGCTTGCACAAAATGCTTAGTGATATGCTCCAAAGCCCTCAACCAATTTCTCCTTTCCACATTTGTCCTAAACCTAAAGTAAAACTTGGCCCCACCATTTTGATCTATCCAGCGCCACCGAGTTCACTTGACATAGCCATAGCCAGAAACCATAATCAGTTCGGTCTCACTGATACGGATCTCAGTCTCACTGAGATGGGATTGCAAACTCTTTGTTTCCCTTCGTAACGTTTCGGTCTTACCGAGATGAGCGATTGGTCCCACCAAGTTCGCAATGCAAACTCTCTGTTTCCTTTTCATAGCATTTTGGTCTCACCAAAATGAGTGATCGGTCCCACTGAGTTTGCTTGACCAAGTCTTTGTTTGCTTATTGCTGAAATCGGTCTCACCGAGTTCATGTGATCAGTCTCACCGAAATGAGGTTTTACCCTAACCCTAGCGCATCGGTCCCACCTAGTTGATCTTGTTGGTCCCACCGAAAACCCTAACGTTCACATATTAAACTAGATTGGTCCTACCGAGTTTAACTATTCGGTCTCACCGAGGTTGGTAAATTGTGTGTAACAGTTAGATTTTGTGTGGAGGCTATATATACCCCTCCACCCCCTTCTCCATTTGAGAGAGAGCCATCAGAACATGCCTACACTTCCACTACTCATTTACTGAGAGAGAACCACCTACTTATGTGTTGAGACCAAGACATTCCAATCCACCCACAAGAATCTCGATCTCTACCCTTCCCCAAGTTGCTTTCCACTCAAATCATCTTTCCACCATATCCAAATCTGTGTGAGAGAGTTGAGTGTTGGGGATACTATCATTTGAAGCACAAGAGCATGGAGTTCATCATCAACACACCATCTATTACCTTTTGGAGAGTGGTGTCTCCTAGATTGCTTAGGTGTCACTTGGGAGCCTCCGTCAAGATTGTGGAGTTGAACCAAGGAGTTTGTAAGGGCAAGGAGATTGCCTACTTCGTGAAGATCTACCCAAGTGAGGCAAGTCCTTCGTGGGTGATGGCCGTGGTGGGATAGAAAAGGTTGCTTCTTCATGGAGCCTTCGTGGGTGGAGCCCTCCATAGACTCGCGCAACTGTTACCCTTCGTGGGTTGAAGTCTCCATCAACGTGGATGTACGATAACACCACCTATCGGAACCACGCCAGAAATCTCCGTGTCTACATTGCGTTTGCTCTCTCCAAACACTTCCCTTTTACCTTCATATGCAATGTTTTACTTTCCACTGCTACACCCTTAGGATTGCATGTGTAGGTTGATTGCTTGACTTGAGTTAAGTTGCTAAAATCTGCCAAGAGTTAAAATTGGGAAAACACTAGATTTTTATTTGGTCAAGTAGTCTAATCATGCCCCCTCTAGACATACTTTTGATCCTACAAGTAGTAACAGAGCTTTGGTCTCCATCTGCCTTGGTTTCCATAGTTTTGGTGATCATAGCCTTGGTTTCACAACCTAGGAGAGTATGGTGTCTAGCGAGGAAAATTACCATCGTAGAGGTCCTTACTTTGATGGTACTGTAACATCCCAAATTTCAATTTGGATATTATACATAGATCATATGCATATCATATTTTATTATTGCATTTTGGTTGAGATCCTAGAAATCTTAAGCAACTCAAGGACCCACGAAGAGAGTTGGAGGTTTCACAAAAAAATCATATTTGAATTTATTCAAATTTGAAGAAAGGATGAATTTGATTTATTAAGTTTTCTTCTCAAATATTTCTAATATTAAAAAAAGATAATATGACTTCTTCAAATTAAGAGAAATATTGGAGAAAGAATTTTAAAATCAAATTATGATTTTCTGGTATTTTATTTGCTATTTTATTTGAATTAGAAAAATATGCATTTTTGAAAATTGCATTTTTAGGCAAGAAAAATGTTCAATTTGTTCTAAATAATCTATTTAGACGGTGAAAATTGTTTTTGGCATTTTTAGACTTTTTTAGATTTTATTAGGATTTTTCTCTTCGGGCGTACTTATTTTAAAAAAAAAGTCTCCCGGACCGCACTGGGCCGAAGGCCTAGCCGGCACGCTGCACTGCCGCCTTCCCCGCTGCACCGCCGTGCCCACGGCAGACTCCGCCCGGAGTTCAATTCCGAGCCGCCCCGTCGCCCCCTGCCCCAAGCCACCACCCCGCGCCGGGCCCCTTTAAAACCCGAGCCGCCGCCTGCGCCGCCCGCCACTGCATCCCGCCGCCCCGCGTTGCTGCTCCTGCTCCGATGCCGCCGCCGCCGCCGCGCAACCACTGCCGCGCTGACCCCGCCGCCTCACCAAGCCACCCGTGTGCCGGAGACGCCGCCCCACCCGCCAGAATCGCGAGGCCCCGCAGCCGCCTTGACCTCGTCGTCGCCACCGGGTTTTTTTTGGTTTAGGTATAAACCGTTCGGTTTTTTTAAAACCCTAGATCGTTTTTTTAGATCAGTTCGGTTTCCTCGGTTTTCTTCTGTTTAGGTTATTTTACGTACGTTTGTTCATTAGTTCGTTTTAATGAATGAATTCGTTCGTTAGCCTCTGATAGCAGACGTTCGTCCGATAGATTTTCCTTTTTCTGTTTTTTTCGCTAGGGACCTATCTGCGATTATTTTTATCGCGATTCAGCCCCTGATCTTTAGACTAGTATAACTTTTTACTCGTTTATCCAAATTAGATGAAACCAGTGCCTAAATCTTCGTCTCAAAGCCCTCTTTCCAGTTACATAACTTGAACATGATTTTGGTACAGTAAAATTTGACTTTAGTCCAGATTAGTAAATGATCTTGTTTTGTTCATGTTTTGAGTTTCGTTGCTCCGTTTGAGTTGAATCTTTTTGCAAATCTTACCTAATAACTTGTACCTACTGTTAAGATCTAATTCACATGCTAATATTGCTATTAGGTTTTGACTCTTGTTAGTTTAAGCCATTTTCTTGTTTCGTGTTTGATTTGGATCTTCCCTCGAGTTTTCTTGTTTCGTTTGAATGATTGTGTATGAATGCTATTGTTTGTCTATGCTAGATTACCCGGAGTGCAAAGCTTGTTACTACGAATCTCTAGAGTTTGCAGATTGTCAGTAAGGCAAGTTACACTTTGATCATACTCTTTTATACCCAGTTTTTACTATGCGTTAGTCTGCCCCACAAATAATTGCATTGGTAGGATTGAGAACATGTGGTTTTGGTTGTAGTGCTTGAGGTAGGAACCTAATACCGTTTGATCACCCCGGGAATACACGTTATGCTTATTATGGCTTATCCATGCTTGTAGACGGGGATTGGATCGTGATTCACACATGGAAGTTTGAGAGTTATTTTAATCATGGATAACATTAAGGTGGCAACTTAAATACACATCTGGGTGGATTGAGGCACCTAGGGAACCCAGTGTTACCTGGTTTTTTGGAAATCCCGGGGTTACCGGTGATTATCTAATGGACGACCACCCAGGCTCAAAGGGGTCATAAGATTATTCATGCTAGAAACTTTCGTGTGCAGCCACATGCCATTATGGGCTCTGGCATAGTTGAGTAAGTCGTGTGACCTATTACAGTGGTAGACTAGCAGATGTAGGGGATGTAGGTGGTACTGTCTACCCGTCGTCAGGTGCTAATGCTTCTCAAAGACTGTGTCTCGGTCATCCGTTTCTCAAACAACATGTAGTGCGAAAAATTCAACGGAGGAGATCGAGTCTTGTGGGGAAAAGTGCGCAAACCTCTACAGAGTGTATAAACTAATCATGGTTAGCCGTGTCCCCGGGTATGGACATCTTGAGTATCTGCTACTTGAATCTATTGATGTGATCTCAACATGTTACTTTAGTTAATTATGATGTTGGGTTAATGATGACACTTTTAATTGGGATTTGAGTTGGGGTTACCTTCTCAAATAATGGGCAACATGGGAGTAGTTAAATAAATTTATTCCTTTATTGTAGGAAAAAACTAGCTTTATGAAACTTACAGCCTCCACCAGCCAAATATTGCATGTAGATATAGTTCCTGCATTATCATTGCTTTACAGTATAACTATGCCATCATATTCCATGTGCTGACCCATTTTCGGGCTGCAACGTCTTATGTTACAGACTACTCAGACGATGAATAAGGTGCGATAGGTCGTTGTTTTGCACTTAGCTATGCCATTGGAGTTGATGAACTCATTTACCTTCTAAAGGACTTGATGTAATAAGTGTGTGATTGAAACTCTGTTATAAATCCTTGAGTACTATGCGTGTCGGCATTACCGATCCAGGGATGACACTGATGCATAGAGACTTGACTATTTAAGGTCTGGTCACTACAAGATGGTATCAGAGCACACGCTGACTGTAGGACGCGACCACTAGAATGAGCCACATGATTTCTCTTCTCTACTCATTTCTAATTCTCCTCTTTTTCTACTCTATACATGGCAGATCCCAGGAACAAGTTCACTCAGCCGGATGACGACACCTCTTTTGGAAAGCACTTGAAGGAAGTCACTAAGTATTTGAACATCGGATTACGATGCTTCACGGGGACTTTCTCTACATCTGTACCAGAAGAGGAGCGCTGGGAGATCAAAGTCTAGATACCTGGGAGGACCTTTGCACCAATAACGGAGCCTATTGATTTCTACCTTGATGCACCAGGCTGGAGTATTGGAAAGAGCATGGCCACACATATCACCTCTGGACGCTTATGTGAGGTGTATCACAAGGAGCTGGAGAATACCATCTACCAGATATGTGGCCGCCGAGATGACAAATGGGAGATGATTCGTACCAGGAGGGATGGATCAATTGCAACATACGTTCAAGATATGGGAGAACATATTCATCGAGAGGAGAACCAACAAATTATCCACATGAAGAAGATCGAGAAGCTGGTGAGGAGAAACAACAAGCTAGAAGAGGAGATCAAGTCTACACGCGATGGATACGAGGAGGAGATTTCTATACTTGTAGAAAAGAATGACAACCTGACAAGGAAGCTAGGAGTATTCATGGGAGACCCCACGCCCAAGAAGGACAACCAACCAGGAGACTACATCATCCTCGACGACACCGACTCCGACCCTGATAGCGATGATGACTACGTTGATGAAGCTGGAGCAGATATTATGGAGTCTTCTTCTAATGAAAATTTCTAGACGACCACCATTGTAATTAGTAGTACTTTTACCTCCAAGTAATTGCAATGATCGAGTTTGTAGTTATAGGTTAGACCTTTTTGTGTGACTTGTGTGCTGTTGATTGAAGTGAAATTGATTGTGTTTGTTTCATGAGCATTATGGGTAGTGCATATCTCTTAGACCCCAATTCTATTATGTTTTCTCACCCCTTCTAAACCCATCAGATGCCTCTGAGACGTGACAATGGATTTGCATTTCCACCGGAGCTCACTCAGTTGATCCAGCAGAAAAATACCCTGATGCACCTTTTAGTCTAGAATTAGAACCAAGGCAACAACAACAACAAGCCACCACCACCACCCCCTGTTGATCACCTAGCCCATTTCTTAAGGTTGAATCCGCCGGTGTTCTCTAGTAGCATCGAGCCGATTGTTGCATATGATTGGCTCCGCAAGATTGGAAGGGAGCTGACCACTGCAGGATGCACAGATGCGGAGAGAGTGCAAGCCGCACATCAGCTTGATGGACCCGCAGCATCTTGGTGGGAGAATTTCACAGCCACTTACCCCATTAACACAGTTACATGGGATCAGTTTCAGTAGGCTTTCCGCACTGCCCATGTTTCAGTAGGAGCTATGAGCATGAAGAAGCGTGATTTTTGCAGCTTGCGCCCAAGGAGGACGTACAGTGGGCCAGTATGTGGATGAGTTTAGTAAGCTAGCATGTTATGCCCCTGATGATGTAGCTACTGATGCCGCTAAGCAGGAGAAGTTTCTGGAAGGACTGAATGATGAGTTGAGCATGCAGTTGATGGTAGCAACATTCAACAACTACGAGGAGTTGGTAGATAGGGTTCTTATGATTGAAGGCAAGAAGCAACAGATTGATAATCGCAAGAGGAAGTATGGACAGGGGAGGTATACTTCAGGAGCTCAGCCGAAGCCTCGCCATACCCCGTACTCGGGAGGACATACCCACAACCATGGAGGACACACACACAAAGGAGCAAGTTCGCACAACCATAGTGGCCCCAAGAATGGCAATGGGAATGGAGGAAGCAGCGAGAACCGTTCTAACCCTTCAACACCAGCCAAGAGGGATTTGAGCCACGTTACCTGTTACAAGTGCCAGAAGACTAGACATTATGCCAATGAATGCCCTGACGTGAAGAATGGAAATGGCAATGGGAGTTCTGCCAAGAAGCCCAACCCCTTCACCAAAGGCCAGGTAAACCACATCAGCATGGAGGAGATTGAGGATCAACCCGACGTGTTGTCGGTAAGTTTTTGATAAGTGCCTTTCCCGCACTTGTTCTTTTTGATACTGGTGCATCACATTCATACATATCTAGGGGATTTGTGGATAAGTATAAACTGCCAATCCAAGCCCTTATGACACCCATGTTAGTAAGCTCACCAGGAGCAGAGTATATGGCCAGCCGATGGTGTGATCGGTTACCCTTAAGGATTGGTAACTATGAGTTTCCCTCGAACCTAATAATTTTGGAGTCACAAGGATTGGATATAATATTAGGCCTAGATTGGTTATCAAAATATGGAGGGAACATTGATTGTGCTAGTAAGTCAATATTCCTCACCACCCCAGAAGGAAGAAGGATCAAGTATGTATCCCGGCATGTGCCGAAGAGGACTCAAGTGAATTCCTTATCAGGAGTTGTATAGGAGGAAGTACTAGTGGTGAAGGATTACCCCAATGTATTTCTGGAGGAGTTACTAGGCATGCCATTGGATCGAGACGTTGAGTTTTTGATTGAGCTATTGCGAGGCACTGGGCCAATATCGAAGAGACCATATCGGATGCCCGCAAAGGATTTAGAGGAAATTAAGAAGCAAGTTAAGGAGTTACTAGATAAGGGTTACATTCGACCAAGTTTGTCACCTTGGGGAGCCCCAGTGCTTCTAGTGGAGAAAAAGGATGGATCCTTAAGGACGGTTGTTGATTATCGTGTGTTGAATGAAGTCAATCAAGAACAAATACCCACTGCCGATGATCAATGATTTGTCTGACCAGTTGCAAGGAGCTAAAGTTTTCTCCAAGATCGATCTTCGATCGGGTTATCACCAGTTGAAGATCCGAGAGCAGGATATACCTAAGACAGCTTTTACCACAAGGTACGGGCTATATGAGTATATTGTTATTTCATTTGGTCTGAATAACGCGCCTGCTTATTTCATGAACATGATGAACAAAGTGTTTATGGAATTTTTGGATAAGTTCGTTGTGGTGTTCATTGATGATATATTGGTCTACTCAAAGAATGAAAAGGAGCATACGGAGCATTTGCGTTTAGTTCTTGAGAAGCTCAGAGAACATCAGTTGTATGCCAAGTTCAGAAAATGTGAGTTTTGGTTAAAGGAAGTTGGATTTCTCGGACATGTTATATCCGGAGAAGGAATAGTAGTAGACCCTACCAAGGTTGTTTCTGTGACTAAATAGGTGGCACCCACGTCAGTTGGAGAGATCAGGAGTTTTCTTGGACTCGGAGGATATTATCAGAGGTTCATTGAGAATTTCTCTAGGATTGCAAAGCCCATGACGGAGTTATTGAAGAAGGACACCAAGTTTAAATGGACTGAGGAGTGTGAAGCCAGTTTTCAGGAGTTGAAGAAAAATTTGGTTACAGCCCCAGTGTTGATTCTGCCAGATCAACGTAAGGATTATCAAGTGTATTGCAACGCTTCACGTTGAGGGCTTGGAGAAGTACTTATGCAGGAAGGAAGAGTTGTTTCATATGCCTCACGATAGCTTAGACCTCATGAGTTAAATTACGCTACGCATAATTTGGAGTTAGCAGCCATAGTGCATGTGCTGAAGACTTGGAGACATTTTCTCATCGAAAAATGTCGGATTACGGGTTCCGGCAGACCTTTTGAGGTTCAAACTCTGGGGTGCGTGCAGAGATCACTCCCCTACCTACTCACATCTTGTCGCCTTGCTAGGATCTAAGCAAGCAAAGATGAACAACACAAAAGACACAAGATTTATACTGGTTCAGGCCATCATTGTGGTGTAATACCCTACTCCAGTGTGTGGTGTGGTGGATTGCCTCTGGGGCTGATGATGAACAATACAAAGGAAGAACAGCCTCGCGAGGGATGTTCTTGCGGAGTTGATGCCTCTTGGGAAGGATTGGATCCGGATCCCCCTCTACTGTGGTGGCTAGCCCTATTTATAGAGCGAGGCCCTAGTCCTCTTCCCAAATATTGAGCGGGAAGAGCGCCAACAATTGGCCATTTTGAAGGGGAACATCTAGTACACTAATCCTGACTAAAGTTGGTCCTCGCCTGCCAAAGACTCTGACGATGACGCTGTCTTGGGATCCATGGTGACCTCCATCCTGTCGTTCTGCTGGTCTTGGTCTTGTTGAACCGAAATGGTAGCCTTTGCCTGGTACCTTGGCCTGTGCTTGCACCCTTTGCACCAAAGGGGAAACAAGGACACTGCACAGGCCGGCGCCCGCCTGGCTTCGATCGTCATGGCTTGCGTCACGGGTACCTCATGAGGTACCCCCGCCTTGATCTCTCCGCCTCCTCGCGAGCCTTCCTGACGAGGCTGTGCTTGAGGAAGCTATCTGTCGTCCGCCCCGCGAGGCTTGGCCCCTTGTGAGGGTCTTGAGCTTGTGTTGATGAAGATGGGCCGTACTGGGCCACTCCTTGAGCCACGCTGCAGTCTGCAGGCAGGCAAGTCTGGGTACTCCCGTTCCCAGAACGCTGACAGTAGCCCCCGGGCCCAAGGCGCGCCCGGACTTGGCTTAGCAGAGAAGCGAAGGGGAAAGCACGAAGCGCCGCGGGCCCCAACAGCCTGCGGCATTGGGCGCCGCGTGGAGGTTGATTGGACGTGGGCGTCTCCGCTTCCCCACGATGCCTCGGCAACCATTCGACAAGGCAAGTCCCTGCATGCTAAAACGGGTCATGATTACATATGATCGTGCAGGCCGACGGTTGGCCTCCTCTGGCTATAAGTACGGAACGACGCGTGCCCTTCCAGTCCATTTCTCCTTGCTTCGCTTCTTCTTCACTCCCCCTTCAACTCGTCGACAATGGCGCCTATCCGCCGGTTCTTGGCCGAAGAGAAAGGGAAGGCCCCCCGAGAGGGGCATGTCCCACTTCCGCTGAAGAAGCGGCCGGTCCCCTACCGCCGAGGCCTTGGTACGAGCGGCCTCCTCCTGGATACCCGTTGCCCTTGTACGCCCAGGCCGAGGGCCCTGGGGAAGGGGGAGACAAGCGGCGCTGCCCGCATCGCCGGCGTCGCGGGTGGATCACGGCGGTGCGCGTCATCCCCCCTGGAGTCCATGCGGCGAACTCCTCCCGTGAGTTCGTGCTCCACGCCGCCATGCCTCCGAGCTCCTGGATCCACCTACCTGCTTCCTTTGCCTTCGAGATACCGCCGAGGGGGCCTCGGGAGCTATGGCTGCAACACGCCGACTGCCGCACCCCCGCGACCGAAGCGGAGGTTGAAGTCGTCGCCCCTGGGAAGGTCTTCATGACCCGAGGCTGGGGTGAGATCGGCAGGATCTGCCGAACGGAGGGAGCCCTCGTGATCCACCTGGAATACGACGGCGCCTCCCTGATGCTCTTCAAGGTCTTTGACGAAGAAGGACGCCGGCTAGAGTGCTGCCCCAGAGGCGGCGGTCGGAGCTCCAGGACGGTGAGGACCAGGCCTGCCGCCTTCTTTTCCAGCAGCTCCTCTGGTGGCAGCCGGCGTGTTGGAGGGTCCAGCGACTCCTCGGACTCTTCCTGACTCCGGAGATGAGCGACGACAGCTACGAGCCGCCGAGCTCCCGCCGCACCCGAAGCAGGGCCGGTGCGCCTGACGATCGGCGCGGCTGATCTGGATGAGGTTGGCGTTGGGCCCACGTGGCCCACTGTTGATGATGGCGTCTTCCGCTGTGGTACCCGTAGTTAGGGCTTCTTAGAATTTGCATCTTTTGTTCCCTGTGAGGAATCGAAAGAACACCCCATGGGGGCATGTAAAGCGTCTGTAGTCTCTTTTGTTAATATGATCCTCATCATGAAGTAGTGAGAGATGCTCGTCCCGTCTCAGCTTGGTCCCTCCTTTCTAACCTCATGAGGGCCTGGTGCTCTGCGTTGACAGGTCCCGGTCCCCAGGTAGGCTTCAGCCGTCGCTGGTATGCCAGGTCGCGATGCCGTGGTCAAGCCCAGGAGGTGAGCGGCCCAAGGTCCAGTAAGAGCCCCCGAGGCGTGATGCTTGGGAGGTCCCCTTTAGCGCTCAAGCAGCCGCCGCTCGGTGAGAAAGGAGCGCGACGTCGCCATTACGGGGCTGTATTAGGTGCAATGTTGGTGTTGCGATAGCTAGTAGTTCCGGAGAATGACTTATCTCGGGAGCTTGAAGCCATACCTCGGCACTGCGCTAGGCCTGCGCGCCAGCAGTTGAGGGGTTGACCGGTGAGGCCTCCGCGAGCCTCATCCTTCTCCCCCGCACTCCCCTTCATGCTCTACGTCCTCGGGTCCCGGCCCTTGAGCGAGCTCAGCCGTCACAGGTATGCCAGGTCGCGATGCCGTGGACAAGGCCAGGAGGTGAGGGCTGGAGGGCCAGTAGGAGCCCGTGAGTCACGATGCTCAGGCGCCCCCCCTTTAACGCACAAGCAGTTTGTGCGGGTGAGAGAGGAAGAGGGGCCGCGGAGGCCTCGCCCGACGCTGTCCCTTAGAGAGACCCTGTAAACTTATCACGAGAAAAGCGAGAGTCGCCATCACAATCATTAGCCAGCCACTGGTTGCTCTGGGGGAGTGATGAGGGCACTGAGGGCCTGATGAGGTGGCACCGTGCGGGGCTGCCGCGGCCAGAGCTCCGCCACTCAGGTTTGTCGACGTCGCAGGGACGGACCCATGCGCAAGCGTCGTGCCAGGGAGAGCACCTCCAAAGGTCGGCGTCAATCGAGCGGGCGATCAAGCCAGGAAGGTTAGGCATGGGAGGTTAGATAAACTTAGATAGGTGCGAGAGCGATACACACCACTGGGTCAGGCCCGAGCGGCTTGGGGATAATGCAGCCCGAGGGGCGCCCCCAACAAGGTAAACTAAAGACATGAACAAAAGGGATACACGCCGCAGGGATGGACCCATGCGCCTGGGAATGATGCAGCCCTGGGGGCGCTCCCAGCTGAAATGGAACTTGAAAGGTGTCACCTGATACCGTTGGAGATGAAGGAATGTCGAGGTAGCGGACAGAGCGTGGAGTGGAAGCCGATCCTCTCGAGCCCCCAGGGCCCAGAGCCTCGAGAGGCTTCGGGGGCATAGGCGGCTCTTCAAGGACCATCTCCATTTCTGCCAGGACTACGCAATGCCTGACCTCCTGGGCCTCCAGAATGCTCCTCAGTAGGTGCTGATGAGCGGCAACCGCGTTTGGCAGACCGAGAGGCATGCGAACATAGCCGTGGGGTGGACCCTCACAAAGTCCCATGCGCGAGGGCCAGAGGCGCTCCTGAGATGCGGCTCGGTTGAGCCCTGGTACGTTGATGCAGACGCGCAGCCCACCATCCTCGGCTGGATGGTGGGCTACAACGGGTAAGCGGCGGCTGCCGCGCATGATCCTTGACTCTTGCAGCTCCTGAGTGTTTCTTGCGATGAACTCTTGAGGGTTCGGCCCTCCTTGCCTTACACCATCCTGAGGGAAACATGCTTTGAAACACGCCTCCAAGTGGTGCCTGAGCGCTTCCCTCGTGCTTGGAAAAGTCGATGGCCCTCCAGGAGAGAACCCTCGAGCCTTTCCCGAGGAGGGCGCCGGGCGCGCCTTCCTATGCGATAGAAGGAGGCGCCCCTTGGACGGGCGCAGATCCTGGCGCGGCGCCCCTGGAGGTGCCTGCCTCCTGATGGTTCGGACCAGGTGATGTCTTCTTCTTCTTAGGGACTGCCTCGGGAAGGCCCCCGCTCCTGTGATCTGGGTCTTCGATTGCCGCGGCCTGGAAGGCACGCTTGAGAGAACACACTGCATCCTTTTCCTCACAGGGGACTGTGATGACTCCACCGCTTCCTGGCATCTTGAGGACATTGTAGACATTGTGAGTTACCGCCATAAACTTGGCCAGGGCCGGATATCCAAGGATGGCGTTGTATGGCAGGCGAATGTGGGCGACGTCGAAGTCGATGAGCTCAGTGCGGTAATTTTTGCGCTGTCCGAAGGTGACGGGGAGGCGGACCTGCCCTATCGGGGTGGTAGAACCATTAGTGACTCCTGAGAAAGGCTTGGTTGGCTGAAGCTGGTCATATGGCACTTGGAGATTGTTGAAAGTTTCGACAGACAGAATGTTGAGTCCTGCTCCACCATTGATGAGGGTCCTAGTGACCTGCACGTTGCTGATGACAGGGGAGCAGAGCATCGGGAGGACACCAGCTGTTGTCGCGCACTTGAGTTGATCCACTGAACTGAACGTGATGGCACATGTGGACCACCTGAGAGGGCGCGAGGCTTCAGTTTTTGGGAGGACTGCATTCACCTCGCGAGCAAACTGCTTGAAGATGCGCTGAGAGGCCAGGGCTTGAGCTCCACCAAGGATGCAAGCAATTGTGCACGGCTCCTGGAAGCCCCCAGCCCCCTCGTCCTGATGTTGGTCTTCATTCCTCCTCGGCGGTGGTGGCAGTGGAGGGAGGCCTGCATTGCCTTGTGTGTGATCCTCGTGAGGCTAATCCCTCCAACCCCCCTCGCGAGGCTGGTCCTGCCAGCGGTCCTCACGAGGTCGGTCACGCCAACCTTGGCGAGGGCCATGGTCTTCCCATCGTCCTCCACCTCTTCCTCCTCCTCGGCCATAGCCCCGATCGTTGCGCTCGGGGCGTCGGCCGATACGTTCATCACGCACAGCCCTGAGCTCCTGGCATTCGTTGGTGTTGTGGGTGTGGAGGTCATGGTACACGCAGTACCGGCTGCCCTTGGACGACTCCGGCTGATCCCTGCCTCTCTTGGTATTCGGCTCAGCTGCGAGCACAACTGCTCCTTTGCGCTTCACGTCCTTGGCTTTGGGCTTCTTCTCCTCCGGATCAGCAGCTGGAAGCTCGAGAAGGGAGAGGTGTCCTTCCTCGGCCCTGGCGCACTTGGTTGCCAGGTTGAACAGCTCCAGAGAGGTGCACAGGTCCTCGTGGATTGCTATCTCTTCCTTCATCTTGATGTCTCGAACACCATCGGAGAAGGCTGAGATGATGGCCTCCTCAGTCATCCTGGGGATCTTGAGGCGGGCGTTGTTGAAGTGCTGGATGTACTTTTGCAGGGTCTCTCCTGGCTGTTGCTTGATGCGGCGCAAGTCACTCATGGCCGGGGGGTGGTCATGAGTGCCCTGGAAGTTGGCGATGAAGCGAGTGCGCATCTCATCCCAAGAGGAGATCGTGATGGGAGGCAGGTTGAGGAGCCATGTACGGGCGCCATGGGAAACCAGTTCGCCATGACCTTTTCATCCCCGTTGGCCGCCTCGATACCCAACTTGTAGAGCTGGAGGAACTCCGCGGGGTCAGCAGTGCCATCGTAGCGAGGAGGCAGATCTGGCTTGAACTTGCCCGGCCAGGCCACGCTACGTAGCTCGGCGGTGAAGGCACGGCAGCCTGAAGTGGCCACAGGGGGGCTTTGGTGACAAAGGGCTTGATCTTGGAGGTCTCCGCGCGCTGCCGCCAGGAGCAGCGCGGGGTCTTGGCGTGCTGGAGCAGGAGCGCGGTCATGACGTGCCGGTGCAGGGAGCACACGAGCACCTTCCTGAGGGCGAGGGATCTCTTGGCAGCTCTTTTCTTGCTGCGCGGGCACTGGACGCGGCGGGTCCCGTCCAGGGGCCACGCACCTTGGGGCCAGGGCGCCTTCTTGAGGGGGAGGCGGCGGAGGCGCCTCCAGAGCCGCGTTGCCTGCATAGGGCGGAGGGCGGTGCAGCGAGAGGGACGGCGCGGGGGAGCCTCCTGCGGCGTTAATGAGCTCGGTGATGCGAGCGAGCCACTCGTCGTAGAGGTCATCGACTGGGCGGTAGTGCAGGAGCTCACGTGCTAGGAGCAGCGCGGCGTGCGTGTCCGCAGGAGCGCGGCGGGCGTGCGATGACGAGCCCGCTGTAGTCAGCGACGGGGTAGCGGTGCGGCCTTCCCGCTGCACCGAGGGATGAAGCAACGATGCCTGCTGCTCGTTCCTACCGGGCCGGTGGCGGCGTGGGCGGTGGGCGACGGGGAACGACGGGGAGGTCCACCGACGGGAGCTGTCCGGGCGATATGGGTCGCGAGAGCAGCCCGGCGCTCGGCACGGGCTCGACGAGCGTCAAACATGGACGAGATGGACGGTGGAACACAAGACGGCGGAGGACGTGATTCCGGCCCACCCCTACCTGGCGCGCCAAATGTCGGATTACGGGTTCCGGCAGACCCTTTGAGGTTCGAACTCTGGGGTGCACGCGGAGATCACTCCCCTACCTACTCACATCTCGTCGCCTCGCTAGGATCTAAGCAAGCGAAGATGAACAACACAAAAGACACGAGATTTATACTGGTTCAGGCCACCATTGTGGTGTAATACCCTACTCCAGTGTGTGGTGTGGTGGATTGCCTCTGGGGCTGATGATGAACAATACAAAGGAAGAACAGCCTCGCGAGGGATGTTCTTGCGGAGGTGATGCCTCTTGGGAAGGATTGGATCCGGAACCCCCTCTACTGTGATGGCTAGCCCTATTTATAGAGCGAGGCCCTGGTCCTGTTCCCAAATATTGAGCGGGAAGGGCGCCAACAATTGGCCATTTTGAAGGGGAACATCTAGTACACTTATCCTGACTAAAGTTGGTCCTCGCCTGCCAAAGACTCTGACGATGACGCTGTCTTGAGCTCCACGGTGACCTCCATCCTGCCGTTCTGCTGGTCTAGGTCTTGTTGCACCGAAATGGTAGCCTTTGCCTTGTACCTTGGCCTGTGCTTGCTCCCTTTGCACCAAAGGGGAAACAAGGACACTGCGCAGGCCGGCGCCTGCCTTCCTTCGATCGTCATGGCTTGCATCACGGGTACCTCACGAGGTACCCCCGCCTTGATCTCTCCGCCTCCTCGCGAGCCTTCCTAACGAGGCTGCGCCTGAGGAAGCTGTCTGTCGTCCACCCCGCGAGGCTTGGCCCCTCGCGAGGGTCTTGAGCTTGTGTTGATGAAGATGGGTCGTACTGGGCCACTCCTTAAGCCACGCTGCAGGCCGCAGGCAGGCAAGTCTGGGTACCCCCGTTCCCAGAATGCTGACAGAAACCATTGTGAGGTATACACGGATCATAAGACTTTGAAATATATCTTCACGCAGAAGGAGTTGAATCTCAGGCAAAGGAGATGGTTGGAGCTCATTATGGATTATGATATAAAATTGCACTATTATCCCAGAAAGGCCAATGTAGTAGCAGATGCATTGAGCTGCAAGAGTTATGTTAATACGCTCATGACCGGTGAATTACCTAAGGAGTTAGGAGATGATCTTCGAGAGTTAAGTTTGGAGATAGTTCTGAGAGGTTATGTAGCAGCATTGGAAGTTCCATCCACTTTGATGGGTAAGATCAGAGAAGCCTAGAAGACCGACAAGGAGATTGCCAAGATAAAGGAAAGGATGAGCAAAGGAAAGGCTAAAGAATTTCGTGAGGATGAGCACGACACCTTGTGGCTTGAGGATCGCATATATGTGCCTAATGACCCCAAGATCAGGAAGTTGATTCTACAGGAGGCCCATGATTCGCCATATTCGATTCATCCAGGAAACACTAAGATGTATCTGGATTTGAAGGAAAGTTTATGGTGGACAGGAATGAAGAAGGATATTGCCGAGTATGTAGCAGTATGTGATGTATGTCAGAGAGTTAAGGCAGAGCATCAGAAGCCAGCTAGATTGCTACAGCCATTGCCGATACTCGAATGGAAGTGGGATAAGATAGGCATGGACTTTATCACAGGATTGCCAAGGACTCGTTCAGGCTATGACTCTATCTGGGTTGTAGTCGATCATTTGACGAAGGTAGCTCATTTCATCACGGTGAAGACCACCTATACGAGTACTAAGTTGGCAAAGATATACATGACCAGGATCGTATGTCTGCATGGAGTTCCAAGGACCATAGTATCATATAGAGGAACCCAGTTTACCTCAAAGTTTTGGAATCAGTTGCATGAGACTTTGGGTACTAGGCTAGAGTTCAGTACAACTTTTTATCCACAGACAGATGGACAGACCGAGAGAGTCAATCAGATTTTGGAGGACATGTTGAGAGCTTGTGCGCTAGATTATGGATCTAGATGGGACGACAATTTGCCATATGCATAGTTCTCTTATAACAACAGTTATCAAGCTAGTTTGAAGATGGCCCCTTTCGAAGCTTTGTACGGAAGGAGGTGCAGGACACCGTTATCATGGGACGAAGTTGGAGATCGACAGCTGTTTGAATCAGATTTAATCAAAGACCTGAAGAGAAGGTTAAGTTGATTCGCGATCGACTCAAGGTAGCTCAGTCCAGGCATATCTATGCCTACAAAGAGTGAAATACAACATATCTGGTCAGCAACTTGGCATGTCTGCATATAAAAAGGAAAATATTAGAAGATAAATTATTTAAGAAAATACACAAACCTAAGATGAGATAGCTAGAATACATATTGACCAATTGGGCTGCAGATAGAACATATGCTAAGATACTACTATTGTACTGCAGTACAAACTGCTATCATGCACCATGAATAAACCTACGCTTTTATCTTTCTCAAGTGTATGACTGCACTCAACATATAAATTCAGTGATACTCCCACCTGTATTTTGCGCATCTTAGCCAAGTTATTTTTCTTGGCTCTTATTAGAAATTTCCATCCGTATTTCCTCCAATACCATGCTTCCAAACAGGGTCTAAAACTTGTTTGAACTATAAATTTTTTGATAGGTGACTTGATTTTTTAACACCAGAAACTGTAGGTCATGCTTTGTAGTAGGTTGTGGTGTATAGAACTTACAACCTGATCTTTATTTGAGTTATACTTGCTCATGCAACTCTATGGTTCCTAGTTTAGTTTTCTACAATGAACAAATACAAAAGAGTGGCATCAAAATTCGAACACATACAGGAAAAAGAAGGTGATGGTTCAACTACAGAAAACTGACTACAAGAAATTCAGTTATTGATAGTTTTCCATATATCACCAACTTTCCGTTTTCATGCGGCAGGTTATGGCCATCTTCTTTAATTGCAACTTTTCACACATTTTAGTTGTACTTTGAGACCATGCCATTATTTTTCCTCATTGAACCATCTTTTTATTATTATTAGGCTTCGCCACAACCTGCTGCATGGTTTAATCCAAAATTGCGGTTAAGCTACATATCTAAGTGAACAGAAAGCTTTACCTTGACATACAAATACACCAAAAAAGGGGCATTTAGACGGACGTGAAGTTTCTACACCCGGGAGCAAATGCTCCTGGTGTGAACAGTAAAATAAAAAAAATTCAAAAAATGTCAAAAAATTCTGAATTTTTTTCTGGCATACTTACACAAATGTTTGTTGTGCACGTAAAATTTCATCGCAAAATCACATTGGTGGAAGGTGTGGTAAAAAAACAAAATCGAAGCTCTGAAAATGTTACTTACAAAAGCATTTTGTAGCTCTGATTTTGTTTTTTCGGCATGACTTTCACGAATGTGATTTCGTGATGAAATTTTTCATGCACAAGAAACACGTGTGAAAGTATGTCACAAAAAAAATTCAGAATTTTTTGAATTTTTTTTCTTTTTTTTTGGTTGTACTGTTCACACCAGGAGCATTTGCTCCTGGGTGTAGAATGGTACTTTCGCATTTAGACTACATCTACGTGAACATTAAACTGTAACTTGACAACATTTACATACATAACATAACATACAGAAAACATTGTTTATCTACATCGAAAAGAACAGTAACACCATCTATACGTACACAAAATTCCATGGTGTAGTCAAGTTACATCCAAGTGAGATAGTAAACCACATCATAATGTATAAATTACATCCAAAAGTGTGCTCGAGTTACATCAAAAAGTTGTACATCTGAATGAGTTGATCCTCAAACTTAAAGTCAATTCATGCTACAATGATTTGAGCCTATGCCCAGGAATCTTACCAAAGCATGACGGCCATACTGCTGAGGAATCGAGTCGTTTCTTTGCTGCTCCATTTGCTTTGCAAAATCCCCAATGTGTAGCATATTTGTTGATTGTATTCAACCCACTACATATGGCAGCTGATTTCCCAGAAGTAAGTAGAAGAACTTTCAGATGTGAAACAGTACCCTGTGCCCAATATAAATACCACAGAGAGCCTGAAACAACCAGAGAACAAGTATCAAACATTTGGCATTCACTCAGAATAATACACTTTGGAGAGAGAGAGAGAGAGAGAGAATTATAATGATTCAAACCATGTTGATATTTTACCTTGTGTTTCCTCTGAATCTGAACGGCAGGCAGCAATTGATCAGGTTGTCGTCCCAAGTTGCATCTATTATTTAATGGATGCGTCTAGTGGACGCATGTGCGCCAGGGAGGGTTCGTGAGCGGCCTACAGATTTAGAAAGTGTTTGTCCTTATGTGGTCCAATACTTTTAAAAAAGTAAACTGCTAATTAATCATCTCACATGTCCTGGATGCCCGCATGTCTCTTGTTCCATACCCACGTTTGTCTTGTGTATTTAATTTGAGTTTTCAATTTTTCTAAAAGGCATAACTTTCAAATCGCGTGTCGGAATTCATATCCGTTTTCACTGTTGGAACCCTCGCGGCGTGCTCTTCGAAACAAGATCCCACATGAGTATGTTTCAACAAAAAAAAAATTGTGCAATTTTGTCTCCGTTTTGTGCAACTGACTAGCCATCGATGTGCAACTATCTGTCAGGAATGTGCAACTTTTCTCCTACACTGCAGACGTGCAGTTTTACTCTATGGTACCTCCACCCCCAAACTACCTCCTTCCAGTGAGATGTGCAACTTCGTCTGTTGCCCAAACCAACTGCATAGTAATTGATATGCAACTTTCCCATCCGTGGATGTGCTTGACTGTTTGCTGCATGGGCCAACAGCGTAACAGTGGATGTGCAACTTTGAATACTACCACGGCCAACTGTGTAACAGTGACGTGCAACTTTCTCTCATACTCTGTGGATGTGTAGTTTCCCTGCTAGCACCCGGCCCAACCACCCCTGCTAGTGAGATTTGCAACTTTAGCACTCTATTTATATGCAACATTTCACTACCCTCATGAATGTCAATCTTTCACCATTCAACTGTCTCTGCCTGTGAGATGTGCAATTTCGTATGTTGCCCTGGCCAACTAACTAGCAGACTATGTGCAACTCTATTTGTTGCCCTCGCCAACTGAAAGTACAAGTCCACAAATAGGGAGGGGAAGGAGTTGCACATTGACTAATAGACAATTGGCTTGCACAATAGACTAAGTTGCACATATCGCTTGCAGGGAGAGGTGGGGTAGGGTGTGCTAACAGTAAACTACACATCCACGAGTAGGGAGAAGGGTTGCACACCGACTACTAGGTAGCTGGCCAGAGACAGTAGACTAGTTGCACATCAAAGTTGACATGATTGTTAGATTGCAATCTCATAGGAAGTTGAATCATGCAGATCCAAAATTTTGTTTTGGAAAAAGTTGCATGATGTAGTACTAAAGTTGCACAATGCAGTACTAAAGTTGCACCATATAGCACGAAAGTTGGCATCGGAAAAATTTCGTCGAAACATACCCATGCGGGATCTAGTTTCAAAGATCTCGTTGCGAGGAATCCAACGCTGAAGACGGATCTGAATTCCGATGCGTGATTTGAAAGATATGACTTTTTAAAAATTTGAAAACCAAAATAAATGCACGCGGGTTTGTTTTTCCATTCACATGAGACAAATCTGACCGCATTTAATGCTACCAATATTATGCACTAGAAGGCAGACAAAACATGTATGCTTGCATGCAAGTGGAAGAGCGCGGCCGCTTGTTTCACCCAGATGGTGCGAGTGCACTCGAAAGAATTTAGGTTATTTAATTGCAACAACTACAAGCAATTAGGAATGGCAGGAAGATGTGTATGACATGGATAGATCAGCACAAGATGAAGGCTGAAACAAGATATGACCTACAACTATATAGATGAGTGCTCCTCCTTCTCTTCCTGCTATAGTTCCTCCTCGCAGGTGCAGGCAAAGGAATGGTGGCGTACCGGCCTGGTTGTAGGACGGAAGAGCGACGGCCATCTTTGACAACAATTCCGCCTGGGAACTGGCCCACCGCCGGTCGAGCTGACATGCCGTCTCGGGCGCCGCTGCTATCGCAAAGGGACGCCCTCACTTCTCCTCCAGGTCTTCACGTGCTCCTCCCTCTAGACTGGAGGCATGGCGGCGCCGCACATAGGTCGCGAGAGAAGGATAGAGGGGAAGATGTGTGGATTGGCTCTCTCTGACCTAGGCGAGATAGAAGGGTTCGGGGGTAGCGGAGGGGAGTGGTGGTAGGAGGTGGGCAGGGAATAGAATCCCCACCGCTCGTTCGAGATCCGACGATAACCGTGAACAGTGAACGAGAGGCATCCGATTCTGCCTCTAGAATCGCAAGCCCAATGACAGCCAGCCCAGGAACGGCCCGTGTGCGACGGAAACGATGCATCAAATGGCCAGGAACGAAGGAGACGCATGATCCAACGGCCAAAAGCATTGGATGCGTGAGAGGACTCGCTTTAGGCTCGGCTTTACTGTCCTTAATTATTTAAGGCGTGAATTGTGAAGTTTGAGGGGTCGGTTTTGCCAAATGCGGTTGTAGACGCTCCGAGACGAGGACTCATCAATGGTCGGCGGTTGGGTCGCGGAGGAGACATATGGCTGACAACTTGCCGTGTATGCATGAATGTGCTCGTCGAGTCATTCGACGGACACCGGTGCTGCTGCTGATGCTGAGACAAAGAGCGAGATGGATCACAAGACTAGAGCCTTAAGCTAGGGAAAAAAATTATATGAGACCAGGTCTCATATAAATCAGGTGAGACCCGCCCTGATGAATGACATGTGGCATTCACAAATCACAAAGCATCTAATCTCTCCCCCCTGATTTCAGGTGGGGGTGGGGTGGATGCTTTGTGATTTGTGAATGCCACGTGTCATCCATCAGGATGGGTCTCATCTGCTAATCCGTGAGACTTGGTCTCATAGAATTTTTTTCCGCTAGCTAGCACTACAAGCCCTAGACATACGGGACAAAGATCCAGTGACTTTCCCATAGCAAGTCACGCCGTAACTGGCGGCCCTCTCTACACCATAGGATCTAGAATCGGTGGGTAGATCCGCATGAACAGTACCATTCCTACAGTACCCGTCTACAGGAACTTGTCGATAGTGTTTAGTCTACAGTAGTTGCTGCTACAGTGTTTGATCCGCTTTATTCGTTCTTCATCTAACGGCTAGCTGGCCGCCAGTTACAGCGTGACTTGCTATGGGCAAGTCACTGGATCTCCGTCCAGACGTATGGTATGTAGAATGGGAGTGCAACAGGTTAACTGTAGCGATAGCGAGGCCGGGCAGACTGGTGGTTGGCGACTCGACGACTGACGGCATTCAGATGGATCCACAGAGACACTCTTGGCTCCAAAATATATCTTGGTCTCGTCGTTGGCCGATCTGCCTCTCTGCCGCGCAAATGTCTCCTCAGCGGAGCAGTGCCCGGGAGGGCGACGCACCGCATGCACGGAAACTCAAGCTCCGCTGCACTTCGTCGAGTGGGCCGAGAAGGACGCGGGAACGATTGTGGGCAGGTTACATTAATCTGACGCAGGTGTCAATACTTACTGCAGTAGTACTAGTACTATGCATGAATCTTATACGGACGGGTTCTTAGAGCGTGGCTATAAGAAAGTGTCACGTCATCTATAGTCAATCTTATAGCCAACACGTATAACAATTAGCTATAAGTATGTGTTACTTTTTTAATACATGGCTCATCTTTCACTCTCACATAATGCCTAGAAGCACACGCTGCAGCTGGCTCTTGCATGAGAGCCCGCTTACATTCTCTCTCATATCCTCTCTCCTCCAACTAATTATAAAAATATTATTTTATTTTTTACAGCCTGCTGACTGTACCTTATTGTTTTTTCGAGGGTACGCAAATTGCGTACCTTAGCTTTATAGAAGGAGAGAAATACAGCCATACAACCACATCTACCTCTCGCTGCGAACAGCGAGCGTAGCACAACTCCACACCCGACACAAGAAAGGAAACCACACACGACTACACACTACGACAAACAAGAGCCTACCCAAAACCGATATCCTCGCCGCGTCTCGACCGACGCCGGTGATCATCGAAGAACAGCAACTCCAGCTTCCCAGGAAGAGCCAGCGACGACCGTACATAGCGCCAGAGAAGAACGATTCGGGCAGCGGTGCATGCCGGAGGAGCGCAACATAGGTCCTCTTATATCCAAGCACGAAGCTCCCAACAGAGAAACAGCGTCAGAAAGACGCCGCCATCATGCCGATCCTACGAATCAAGGCTTTCGCCCCGGAGATGGTTGCCGATACAAGGCACCGTGAACAATGGCGCTACACTCGACGACGCCTCCAGGAAGGGGAATGACACCCACGGGTGCCATCGACGCCGGTCCGACCAAGGCCGAACAGAATTTTCATCCGTAGCATTGCACATTTCCACGCCACCAAGCTTCCGGCCAGCCCCGAAAGATGCCTCACACCGCCAACACCGCAGCCACTTGCAGTCGGAGCCACACATCACTGCCGAGGAAGCACGCCTCAAGCCACCACCTTCAGCACACCAGGAACCGTAGCAACCACCAATTGATGTGGGGACCAGATCCGTCGCGATGGCCTTCACCCGCACCTAGGGACTGCCACACAAATGGACCTGACATGCACCATCAGCCACACTTCGACGCCAACTTCATCGAGGCATCACCGCCGGCACCTCACACGTAGGTGGTCGGGCGCCCGCTGCTCGCCAGGCCCTGCCTGGCCGAGCCTCGCTGCGCCGCCGCCTCCATGGTTGCGCATGCGCTGCCGCCTCCGACGGAATCAGCGCACCACCCACATCCACTCACCCGCTGCACCCCTCGTGCAGATCTAGGGGACTGCCGTCGAGCATCCCACCGTGAACCAGCCTCCTGCAGCACCCGACCGGGAGCCATCCGACGCGCCAGTTCTGGCCCGAGAGCCACGGATCCGCGCAAAGGACGGCTGCCAGCCAGCTGACCCAACGCCGACCAAGGGAGCCACCACGGCGCCACAGGCCGGACGAGGCCGCGCCAAGCCGAGCAGGGCCGCGCCGCGCCGCTCGGAGCAGGGCACCGCCGATCCCAGACGCCGCCGGCACGCCCCATGCCACCCGGAGCCAGGCCGCGCCACTCCGCCCAGACGGGAGCCACGGATGCGTCGTGCCTCGCCAGAGCCACCCCCGCCCGCCGCCGGCACGCGAACCACGCCGGCATGAGGGCCTCCGCGCCAGATCTGGCGTCCCGCGCCGCCTGGTGCCTGGAGAGGAGGGAGAATCCCCGCCGCCGCCGACCCACCCGGGCTTTGCCCGGCGGCGTCCCTTGGCGGCGGCGAGGGAGTGGGGAGGCAGGGCGGGAGGGCTGGCGGCGGCGCGATTTAGGGTTCCTCCCGAGCCGCTCGCGGGAACGGCACGGGGGACGGGAGTTGACTGTACCTTATTGTACTTACTCTTATCAAAGCTTGCATGATGCAGGAGTTGTCAATTTTGACAATGAATGAAGAAGACTGTGTCGTACGGCCGCACCTCTGGTCTGGTCTGCGCCTGTGCATTGCGGTAATGGATGTTTACACTACTGTACGTACATGGCTTGCAATAAATTGCTTGCTTAGAGGAGGAAGTGCTAGCCGCAGTAAAGGACGTTAATGGAGACAAAGCCCCGGGACCAGATGGATTCACAGGACTATTCTATCAGCAATGTTGGCACATCATCCAACCTGAGCTAATGGCAGCGATCAGGGCAGTCGAACAATTAGATGCCGCACAGCTCCGCCCCTTAAATACTGCAACGATGATTCTGCTCCCAAAGCGAGAAGATGCTGCTGGACCAAGGGATTTCAGACCAATATGCCTCGTTGATAGTTTCGCCAAGCTTTTTGCGAAGATTTTGGCCAGCCGCTTGCGTTGCAGGATGGACGCACTTGTCAGACCTTGCCAAAACGCATTCATTAAGGGCAGAAATATACATGATAATTACATCTATGTCAGAGGGATTGCAAGGGCGCTACGACAAGCAAAGACCCCAGCCATGATGATCAAGCTTGACGTCGAAAAAGCATTTGATACGGTGTCATGGGAATTCTTGCTGGAAGTTTTGCAGGCGAAGGGGTTCGGCAGGAAATGGTTGAATTGGATTTCAAATCTGCTTGCCACTCAATCCACTCGGGTGCTCATCAATGGGCAACTTTCCGAGCCAATTATTCATAGAAGAGGTTTGCGCCAAGGCGACCCATTATCACCGCTCCTCTTCGTCATCGTCCTGGACTGCATGGCAACAATGTTCGCCAAATCATCTCAAGTAGGGATTCTAAAGCCCATTGGCAACCAGAGATTGGCCTACAGAACATCCCTATACGCCGACGATGCAATTATATTCATAAACCCAGACATCCAAGAGATGAAGGCTGTTCAGGATATGCTAGATGCCTTTGGTACAGCTTCAGGATTGCGTACGAACTATGGAAAGAGCTCATTAACACCTATCTGCTGCGGAGGGATAGATATGGAAGCAATTGCCGGGGAGCTGGGCTGCCCGATCAAGCACTTTCCTTGCACATATCTGGGCATGCCTCTCTCTGACTGCAGGATCACTAGAGCTGACTGGCAACCGGCGCTGGACAAGGTCTACGGCAAGATGAAGGGATGGAAATTAGCTCACTTCTCCATGGACGCCCGGCTGAGCCTAGTGCAACAGGTCCTCTCGGCCATGCTTGTCTTCCAAATGATCGCCATCGACCCTCCGGTCTGGCTACGTAAAGCTGTTGATAAGGTCCGAAGAGGATTCCTTTGGGAGAGCAAAGAGGTCGCCCCGGGCGGGAAATGTTTGGTAAACTGGAGGGCCGTATGCAGACCGCGAGAGCTCGGAGGGCTCAGCATCACCAATATTGAGGCACAGAGCACAGCACTTAGAATGAGATGGCTTTGGCAAACATGGACCGAACCTAAAAAGCCATGGCTGGGCTTGCCATTGCCCACGGATGAGCGTGTAAGGGCACTCTTCAATGCATCAGTGAAATTCCATCTTGGAAACGGCAAGAAGATAAGCTTTTGGACGGAACCTTGGCTCCTAAGTGCAAGTCTGCCCTCCCCGAGCTCTACAAACACTGCACAAGAAAGAAGCTCACGGTGGCAGAAGCAATCGGCGATGCAAGATGGACAAGACATATCAAAGCAAACCCCTCAGGCCAGGCCATCCAGGAGTTCACCACACTCTGGGTGCAACTGCAACATGTGGTGCTGACTGACGAGCCGGACTGGGTGGAATGGAAATGGACGGCTGATGGACGATTCACGTCGGCATCAGCGTATGCGATTCAATTCGAGGGATCGACATGGACTGAATTCAAACAGATCATCTGGAAGGCCGACGCACCCATGAAGTGCAAAATATTCTCCTGGCTGGCGGTGCTAAATCGATGCCTCACCGCCGACAACCTGGCCAAACGAGGATGGCCACATAATGCATCATGCAGTCTCTGCCAGAGGACGCCGGAGAGCGTATTTCACCTGCTCGCCTCATGCTCCTTCACCACGGAGCTTTGGCAGAGGGTGCTAAGCCGGTGCGGTCTACCGGCGACGCTGGCACCATCCGCAACCGCGGCAAATCTTCTAGAATGGTGGGATCAAAGCCGGTCCAGGGTGCCGAGGGACCATAGACGTGGATGGAGCTCGCTGGTGCAGTTGGTCTGGTGGACGGCATGGAAAGAGCGAAATGCGCGGATCTTTGATAACAAGTTCTCGACGGGGGTGCAGGTCTTCCACCGCCTGATTGAAGACATCGACACTTGGACGATAGCCGGCCGTAACAAGATCAACAACCTGCTGCATAGACCTCTAGAACCAGACTAGACATTAGGATACGGTATGCGGTGATGCACATTTCGTGCAAATTTTGTAACTAACAGACGTTGTCTTCCCTCTCTCATATTCAATGAAAAGCTGCACAGCAAAAAAAATGAAAAGCTGCACAGCAGCATTTTCGTCAAAAAAAAAAGTTAAATGGGTTTCCTGTAGCGCGTCCTAGGTCTGGGGGAGTTGCAATCAGACACACAATTGTCGTGCCGTGCCCACAACAACCACCACTAACTACTCTGGGGGAGTACACTTTACAGTGCCTTGAACCCAAGACGTGGTCTTTGTGCACTCGCAGATATTGCACCCTGGGTGCACCCACGATAAAAAAAAACTTGGCAAATCGTATAAAAAAATCAGAAATTTTATGGATGTGATTTTGATCACATGTTTTAGGTGCTTGCAAAATTTGGTGGCGAAATGACATCCGATGAGCTTTGTACAAAAAAAAAATTAAGTTTGTGCTGAAAACATGTGAACAGTAACGTGGGTCCAGAGCATCATTTCTATTTCATTTTGTACCGAGATCATTTTATGTTTTTTGGTGACAAACTTTGCAAGCTACCAAAACATTTGCTCATAATCACATCCGCAAAGTTAATAAAATTGATCTTTTTTTTTAATTTACTATTTACTCCATGGGTATATCTAAGTTGGGTGCAGCCACTACTTTCCAACTTTTAAAGAAAACAAGCATTCGGTCAAAACCAAGATGCCAATTAGCGGCAGCCTTTGAACAGCAACATTAGTAAAAATTGGTGTGTCTTTACCTGTCATCGGAGAAACAGGCCCAGGGACTACGACGCTCTAGGTTTGCTCCAATTGCCCCGCCTAGCTAGCAGATCAAAGAGATAAATTAGACGGGGAATATAACCTAGTATAAGTCAGCCTTAATTATCAGCTAGGACCATCAATTATCCATGTCCTAGGCCCTCTATGTCCTCTCATCAGGAGCAAATCCCACGACCAACAAGGCACCAACCAACACTCTGAAAAGATTTTTACCACAAGCAGACAACTACTCCCTCCGTTCGGAAATACTTGTCATTGAAATGGACGTATCTAGATGTATTTTAATTCTAGATACATTCATTTTGGTGACAAGTAATTTCGAACGGAGGGAGTACCTCTTCTTGAAAAGTGTCCCGCCTTTTGTTCACTGGGGTTGATTGGCATTGCGCATGATCTCTTCAATCATGCGCCCAAGAGATCTGGACACGACGGAACTTGTACGGGAAACCGTGACCACAATCCGCAGACGCCAGACAGCATAGCCACGGATGGAAAGCCAGAGACCGTTGCTGGTTCTGTTGCATTTGGAAAACACAGCAGGACCATCCATGCTTCTGGCATGGGTGCCCTAGAGTGAGTATCTGGTGCTACCGGGGCTTAAATGCTACCGTGATACGGGCATGTGGACCGTCAGATTCTTAGATTGGACGGCATCCAAAAGCTGTTGGGCCGGGCATGGGGAAATATCTAGTGATACCAAGCTTTAGGTGATACCATGATACAAGCTCCTGGGCCGTTGGATTCTCAAATCTGACGGCTCTCAGTAACTCTGCAACATTTGCAAAAAAATCTATGAGGAGTCAAGAAATTGCGCATAGATCCAGCAGATCCAACAGCTTTTGGATGCCGTCCAATCTAAGAATCTGACGGTCCACATGCCCGTATCACGGTAGCATTTAAGCCCCGGTAGCACCAGATAGTCACTCGGGTGCCCTAATGTCACATTCAATTGCACCGACGGGTTCCAGCAAAACTCGTGTCGTTCCAAGTAGGCGCAGGAATCGTCGCAGCCGTCTGGCCTGCTAGCTGCGCCTCTGCATCGTGGACACGGTGGTAATGGATGTTTTCTCACGTCGCTTGCAATAACTGCTTTCTCTCAGGAGATGCGTATTTCCTGCAACTAAATGCGTTTCCTGTAGCACGTCCTAGGTTAGGCATCAGACCCAGACCCAGACCCAGACAAAACAACTGCCGCCGTGCCCACGGCCACCAGTACTCTTCCATGAGATCGCGGTGCCTTGAAAGCAAAATTTACGCAACCTGACAATGGTCCATAAGTATCTATCAGGTGCTCTAAATGCTCCTGATTCACTCACGTTTGGGTTACCTCCATGAAATAACATCAACTGGAGGCCAACTTTACAGCAGCAGCGCAGGCGCGGCCTTTGAACAGCTAGCAGCATTTGTAAATATGGCGTGGTTTCTCTACATGCATGTAACATGTCGTCGGACAAAGCAAGCTCAGGGACTACGTACGCTCTCGGTTTGCTCCAATTGCGTCCTTTGTTATCAGCTAACGACACCGTCAAGTCTTGAAGATTTCCATTTCCATGGGTGTTGTTGGGGCTGTTACCTACGGATCCGGCAAGGAATGTGCTAACTACTAATCGGCGGCGCATCAAATCTGACATGACACGGGGGAAGTGACGGCCCAATCATCATCAGCAGCAAAAACTAGCAAGAAATGGAAATCTACAATTCCACATATGTGCCGTCTCAGGGCTGGTGTGTATAAGCCGTGGGCGTCATGCATGCCTTTGCTGCGCCATGTACAGTATGTATGTACTGTCCAACAGTACAAGTCCTTACAAAGGACTACGCGTGTGCTCGACCGCCGAACCAACAATAGTTACTTCGCCCTTTCTTTCTTGCTTGGTAGGATGTCGTCAAGTTAAGCAGTCTATAGCTAGATCCATTCATCCATCCACCTAGGATCAGGATGCTCTAACTAAGAGTACAAGTAGTGTCTAAACGTGGAACGGAGCCCACGTCGATCGTGCCTCCAATAACACGGGGAGCTAGCACGTGACGTGAGAGTGAGACGGCGGACCCAGATCGATCGAAACACTTGAATTCGCGGTGGGGCTTTGGACGGCGGCATCGCGCAGGAGACACGTTAATGTATTGTGCCTCGTCGGGTTATTGGGCACTGATGGTCAGGGTGGTGCTGATGCTGAGACGGAGAGGGAGACGGATCACAAGACTAGCCCTGACTAGGGCTACAAGCCCTAACCTAGCGGTAGAGAGGGATGGATCGATGCTGCCATGCCGGGGAGGAGAGGACTGGAGTACTGAAATCTGGCCGGCCCCGATGGCTTAATTTTTCCTTCTTCTACAGTGCCTTGTAGTATAGGAAGGAAAAGAGCGGGGGAGAGTGTAATGCGTTCGCTGTAGCGATAGCGAGGTTGGGCGACTCCTGACCCGCACGCTCGCACTTGGATGGATCTTGCCGATATTCGGACGCAAGGGGCGGTGGTGGTGGCGGGCGAGCCGGCGACGGCGCTCACATCGACCGACAGAGACTCCCTTCGCTCCACAATCCACATACATATGTCTTGGCCTCGCCGTTGGCCGACCTGCCTCCACGCAGATGTCTCGTCAGCGACGCGACGCCGGTGCACATGCATCAACTGTGCCGATGCAGGTGGTGTCAAATATACTTACCATTGTCAAATACTTGCCGTTTCCAGTGCGGATTCGTACGGACGGGTTCTCAGCAAAGCTTGCATGATGCAGGAGTTCGCCACGTCTGGTCTGCGCATGTGCATCCTGGTGGACATGGTGGTAATGGATGTTTAATTGCTTTCTTCAGAAGAGGAGATCTCCTGGTTACCTCGCCTGCTGCTACTGAATGCGTTTCCTGTAGCGCGTCCTAGGTGGGAGGGAATGAATTGCAACTTGGCGCCTAAAACAGAACATGCAATCAGACAAACAATTGCCGTGCCGTGCCCACAACCACCCCTGCTCTTGCTCGATATCACAGCGCCTTCAAGGCGAATTCACGCGACCTGACTGATGCACTCGGTAACAAACAATGCTTCATACCAGGTGCTGTAATTGCTCTTGATTGATTCTCCCACGTTCGGGTGACCTAAAAAAAAAACATCAACGAGAGAACAGCTTCAAAACGAAAATCATTCCATCAGAAAATAGATGCCAAGCGGCAGCCTTTCAAAACGTTAGTAAAAAATGCCGTGGTTTCTTTACATGCCATCAGACAAACAAGCTCAGGGCCTACGCTCTCGGTTTTGCTCCAACTGTGATGCCAAGCTACCAAATCGACAAGCAAGATTTGACAGGACATATATGTAACCTATAAGTCAACCTTAATTATCAGCTAGGACCATCAATTATCCATGTCATATGATCAGGAGCAAATCCAAGCTCGATCAATCACCCCCACAGCGGCCAAGGCACCAACCAACATTCTGAAAAGATTTTTACAAGACAGGTAACTCTTCTTGGAAAGTGTCCCACCTTTTTGTTCACTTGGGTTGATTGGCATTGCACACGCTGTCAAACTAAAAAAAAATCTCTTCAATCATGCGCCCAAGAGATTGCCTTTCCTTCAACCGCGACACAATCCAGAGCGTTCCTGGACAGAAACAAAAGCTGCCCGCTGGACCGTTTTTGCAGAACTTCTACAGGAAACCTACCGTGACCACAATCTGCAGACGCCAAACCGCATAGCGATGGACGGAAAGCAGGAAACAGTTGTTGGGTCTATTGCATTTGGAAAAGAGATAGCAGGACCATCTACGAGCACCCAATGCCACATTTAATTGCACATGTGCAGACGTTCTTGTAGCGCCTCTGATTTCTGTTCCTGGAAAGCAACAACTACAGCATTTATTCATTTTTGTCTTATCTTTTTTTGACACAACACATTCTTATTAGAAATTTAGAGAGTACATAATGTGTTATGTGAAAACGGGAGGGTTAATCGAATCCCCACTATCGAACGATAACGAAACAAGGGGAGTGTTGTTCAGTAATTAAGCATGATTTCTTGTTCTTAGATATACATGTCAAAAGCTCCAAATTACCATTTACTAAGTTTAGTGAGATTCGTACCATAAAGCATCGGGCAGGACAATGCACATCTCCTCACTACTCTACAGTGCTGTCCGGTTGTCCATCTTTATTAGAGCCTATACACTGCAATAGTAAACAGACAAGCATAAGAGATAGCTGTTCGAAAGCATAACCCGGATATACAAAGAATAAAGAGAAGTAAATGCATAAATATCATCTAGGGCATCCTTGCACAAATTCTATAATAGTACAAAATACAAATAGCACAAGAACTCTCTACAGCAGATTTCTTAGGACTGCTATTAATCTCTCAATGCACTCCATGCTTCCTTCTAGCATACAACCACATAATGAAACTTCACTCTAAACTGCTTTACGACTGCACAAAGGTGGAATAGTTCATCTTAATTTTTATCGCATTCGTAAGCCTCAATAAACAATACAGGTCTCATGGATGAATTTATATCGGGAATCAAGAGAAATCAAAAGAGTAACAAAGCAGTTAGGATAATTAAGTTTATTTGATGTAAGAAGACCATGGACTGACGAATAGAAAAAAGGTCAGAGGTTGCTTACTTGCACACGGAAATCCTGAATACCAAAGTAAACATATAGAAAAGACAGAGGAGAAAGTGAGAGAACACACTTACCATCCTTTTGCTGATATATGGTTTTATCTCAGGGAGTAACTCAGGATTGTTCTCCTCTTTAAGCTTATGATTTTTCTCAAACTCTTTCCTCGATTCCTTTCGTGAACCAGATTGCCAGACACCACCAAAATTAGGGAGCCAACTAGCATCAGGCGTTTCTGCAACGACCTCACCTCGCTTTTCCATCTCCATTTCAGCTCTTCTTCTCTCTGCCCATGCAGCTCCAACACGCTTTGGGTTAAGTTTTCTTGATTTTCCTTTCAGAGAAGATGGAAGAGCATAGCTGGCGAGTGACACATTCTTTGGATCATGCTCACTAGCTTCTAACCATGGAGGAGGAGCACCAGTATGCACATTTGCTTTCAGGCCTTCATAACACAATGATATCACATAAAATTTCATGCATGGACTGAGAAAGAATTAAGTAGATATATCAAATTTTGCTCAAGCTGCAGCATTTTCAAATCAGATTAGTGCAAGGAAAATATACACTACAGAAAGTGCAGTGTCAAATACCCTGATTGAATTTCCCTCCAGAGTGGCCCTGTTGGACCTGCAAGGGCAGAATTGTAAAAAAAGAGATGCCAACATGCACCACAGAAAAGTGATTATATAAACAACAAATCATTACATATGAACATTTGTAAATAAAAAATTGGTTCATAATTATTTCTTTTAGGAAACAAGAAACATAAACTAGAACAAAACCCTTTTGTTACAAGAAAAGAGAAATTGCTACATTTGTTTGAAATTAATACTGTGCAGGTTCTGCTAACATATGAGAAAGAATTGCAATTATGTTACTGGGGGAGGTAAAGACATGTTTTAAGACACCGGGGAACAGTGAAGGCATGAGTAGAGGCTGGCGACAGATCAGGACATAAATTTAATAGCACATCTGACATGTCTGGTCTGGTGTACTCCAATACCATAGTAAGAAGATAAATTACACATTTATATAATTAACCAGATGTAGATCAGAAACTAGTCCAAGGAAATATATCTGCAAACTAAAATCTACAAGCATGACTGCAACCAAAAAATCACATTCCTAAAGATGTCAATATGCCATATGGTTTAACTTCCTGAGTCTGTATGACAACTTCCTCTCGTTTAGCTTTCTACTATTCAGATTCAAGATGCCTAAACATTGTGATACTGGCTCAAACAACACTAACTAACCATAGCTTCTCTTTGCATAAATGGAATACACTCCCATTTGTCGTTGCCACTCATCAGCACTTCAAATTTCTTAGTGGATCTTGTTTACAGAAGGACTGCTAAATAACGAACAAAATACACAAGGCTGCTTGCGATCTTTTCAAAAGGACAAATGTCTACTTTTCACATGCACATGGGTGTGTGCACATATTATATACTTACATATACAAAAGAAGACGACGGTGGATTTGGTCCATTTCCGAGGGAAGTAGATTGAGCACCTGTAAAGGGAGAAAAATCAGCAACGTACCAACCAAGCTGTAGAATAGTACAATTAGCAAAGTCCAGAGAAAAAAAGAAGTGAAAGATCAGTGAGAATTTCAACACTAGGGCTCACCTTTCATTTGTGCATCAGCACTATGAAACACGTTTGTACTTGGCATACCCTGATGTCCATGTGTTGTGACACAGGGTTTGACAGGCAGTCCGGAAGTACCAAATGGAGCAGAATAAGCAACACTTCCAGAGGTGGAAGATCCATGACACGCTGTACTAGTGGGGTAATAGGCCCCATTGGTAGGACTTTGTAAAGGCATAACAACACAAGATGCAGTATTACGAAAAGATGGGATGTCAGTTTCAGCAAAACTATCCGAAATTTTAGAGGTAGATTCATTTTGGATATCTTTCAACGGCCCCAAAGATGGTCCAATCATGCCATTGGCCAATGCCTGTGCTTCTGTACCGGAGGACTCACAGCCCTTCTCCCACTGAAATTATAAAAACATAACAGATCAGCAGTGCAGAAATATGTCAGCATCATCTTATTTCCAGAGCACATATTAACCTGCTTCACTGCCAATATCATATCTAAATAACAAACAGACCATTTGATATAACTGCAGCTGTGAAAATAAGCACATCATGCCATTCTAGCAGGAGGAAATACAGGCACAAAACATATAGCACTGCACCTTGGCAAGCTCATCCTCTGAAATCCTAAACGAATCGACCTGATCCATCCCGCCCCCATGCTTCCGCAGGAAATCCTTGACGCCCTTCAGGTGCTCCTCGCTCGCGAGATGGTAAATCGCATTGCTACTGCAAACAGAGTAAAACAGGTCTTATATCATTCACACAAAGTCCAGATGTCTACAGTATCTCTAAAAACTCTACTGTGCTTCCAACAACCCCTGCTTGATCCCGATGTGCTACCAGTGCTCGATCTCATGTTCTATTGGACCATCCAAAGTTGGAACCTACTGTAACTAGAAACAGCACATCTGAATCAAAACCCTAGGTGTGCAGGGACGCCTAGGAGAAGTAGGCGGAGGCTACCAGGCGAAGCGGCTGTCGAGGTCGACGAGGTCGGCGGAGCAGAAGGGGCACCAGAGGCGGGAGCGGGGGGCAGGCGCGGAGGGGCGGAGGAGCGCGCGGCGGAGGTCGGCGAGCTTGGCGCGGAAGCCGGAGAGCGCGGCGGCGAGGGCGGCGCGGTGGGCGGGGAAGTAGCGGTGGCGCCGGCCCTGGTCGTGGTTGCGGCGGCACAGCTCGCAGTACTCGAAGCTGCCGCCGGCGGCGTGCGGCTTCGGCGGCATCGCTGGGCGGGGCGGGGCTCCTAGCCTGTCGCGGGGGCCCAGGCGTTCGCGCGCGCGCGTTTGGGCTTCAGCAGATTTGGGGGAGAAACCTAAAAAAGAACAGATTTGGGGGAGGTGCTGGTGCTCCAGCGGCGCTTCGAATTTGTGTTAGTTTTAATAAAATTTAAAGAAAAAAGGACGAATTGAAGTTGTGTTTTAGATTTGGAAAGAATATTCGACTAGACCTCAGAACCGAGTGTGGGCATGTGGAGTCCATTGAAAGAGAATGTTCTTTTTAGATTTAGACAGCTCAACGTTTTAGCGTACTACTACTTAGATTTCGTTATGGATCTCTTTCGTTTATCAAGCTAACGATGCGAAGCAAGACAAAGCCTAGCGATGATTGATTCGCTGGAAGAACTCCGTCGTGTCGCACAAACACGCCGAGCGGCTCGACAGGCCTGACAACAGACGCAGAGCCATTAGTTGATCCAGGACGTGCTCCGGATCAAATTTCATCGGCCGGAGGCCCTGTACAGCGATCGACCTCCGGGAGACGTGACCACCACCGCATCAATAACTCGGAACGCCGGCAAGGAATGAACTGCTACAGTGACCCAACACGGCCATCACTCAAGCCTACCACTACCAGGCTTTTAGTAGCACAGGTGTAAGCACTAATCCAACACGATCCAGGTGACAGTGTGCCGGGCATCATCAATGCCGCGCTGCCCATGCACCAGGCGAGGGAAGAAAACGCCGCCCCACGGTCCCCGCCGGAAAAGCTTTGGTCATACGCCAAGCAATTGCTCGCCGGCGTACACTGACCACAGAACAGTACCTACAGCTACAGCACCCAAGACAAGAAGAAAAAAGCTTGCGCCGACCGTCGCTGCTCGGTACAAAAGTTCAAATAGATCCGTCATTGCGTGAAGCAACCAACGATGATCATCATTGTATACAACATTGCTACGTTTCATCATTCAGGCAAAAGTGGCCTCACAGTACAGTCTCCAGTGAAACAAACATCATGAACAACAACACGTCTCAGGGGGGACAAGTCTCTCTCGTTTACGTTTTGCTACCAAGGATACGGCTAGGGACAAGGATCTACATCTGCCTGGGGGGTGCTCTGTCGCTATCTTCACAAGTTTCAAGCACCTGAACGAACTGACGTACTGAACTAGGGGGTATCTGCTTCTTCACCTGGCCTACGAGGTTAGTTGCGCTGAGGCTCCTTGCGATTCCGTGCCGCCTCAACTGAACTAGGACTTCTGGTGCTTGACCTGCTGGAGGATCGGCTCCTTCACCTGCGACAAATTCACCGGTGGTCAAGCTTATGGTTGCTGTTAAACTGATGCAACTGAAACGGTGATGAGCATGTCACATGCGTGAGATTTGTGGATTTGATATTTTGGTTAAGTGAAGGAAGGTGGAACTTTTCCATTACCATGCTGGTCTTCCTGGTCCGCTTGTCCGGCGTGCCCATCGACTCTTCGCCAGCCAGAGACTTCCTGATCCTCTGCCCGAGCACCCCACTCTCCAGGGACGTAGCCGACTGCAAGGAAGGCATCACAGTTTATCACGTTTCAACTATACTACATATGTTGTGGTTGCTCTTACTCAGAGTCTCAACACTGCAAAATTCTTGACTACTTGGGGAAGTCCAATCAGGCTTCGGTCATACCTCGCGATTGCTTGTGGGAGTCCTGCTTGGGTCCTTGTTATTCTGCTGCTGCTCCGGTAGCTCCCGTGTGCGGGTAAGATCAGATCCAACTGACTGGAAGCGGCCGTTTGTCGAGCCATCTTTCATTTCCTGGTCTGTAACAAGAGGTAAATGCTACGGTTTAGCAACTGCTGCCAAACCCAATGTGACAAAGAGGTAAGAGCCTGAACATGGATGTAGATCACTGTTGCCACTCACCAGTTATCTGATGATCTCTGCGGTCAAACTCAGCAGGCCTTGCGTTGGTGTCAATTGCCTGCATGATATAACAGAGATTGAGATGGATCGGGAATGCACAAATGAGTTGCAGAATTACTACAGAAGTGGTGCATGAAGCTTGGAATCGATGGTCATACCATTTCATCAGTGATATCAACTTCCAGTATCTTTTTTATCTCAAGGAGCTTTCTGTTGGTGATTTCAGAATGAATGACAGCTTTTCCTGTGAGACACAGGTTGACATGTATTTTGTGAAGAGAACAAATGTAGTAAACTGCATAACATAGATAATGTGTACTGACATGATCAACTGATCGAATTCAGAAGATACATGTCTGTATTATATTTATTACAGTATAATGGAACAGTAAAATGACAGGATTGTTTATCCTAACAATGATTAGTTTGCAGCGAACATAACAACTTATGAAGCTTTCCAGCTGATGCATTTTATCCAAGAAAGATCAGCATGCAAGTATTACTGGTAAACAACATTTTTCATGAAGAAAATGGTCTTCCTTCAGGGGTGCTATGCAACACTTTTTTCAGAAATGCAATTGATCAACATGCAAAAACTGATCATTTGAGTCTCAGCAGCAAATCTTTCTAGGAAATGAAAATGAGATTAATGGCTGGTTTATTCTTCACCACTTGCTGGACAACCCCCGCAAAAAAAAACATGTGAACCATCCAGAAGAATAGAGGCTACAGTCGAAGAAGGCATCTTAGATTTCATGAAGATTTTCAAAAAGGTTGACTTCATACAGATAAATTCAAGTAGTTACCTAATCTTCTGTTGCCTGAATTCTTAATGTATCCATCTTGCACCATTTTGTCCATCAACTTTCGGACTGTGGTCTGGTTGGCTTCGCCATCAAGCTTGCCCTGAAGCTTAGCTACAGTCACATAATCCATTGGAAGTGCGTGGTATAATGCCTGCAACGACAATATTATGTTAGGAGAAATTCCCATGCATTGACCTTGTTAACAGCATAACCATCAAGGGTTTAAGGACGGTACCTTCATGTACATCACATCTGCGTCGTTGTTTTTGGTTCCTTCAGTAGGTGTAACATTGTGCATGGCAACCTCTTTCTCTTTCTTTATGTAGGGTGTTTTGGGATCAGTAACCTGTAATCAGGGAATAATCATGTTAGTGAAGAACAATATATCATGTGGTACACAATACTGTTACTTAGCTTGACCTTGTTAACAGCATAACCATCCTTGCCTGCCCTGGAAAGTAAACCATCTTTAAGTAGCCTCTCCAAAATATCTGAAAAATGAGTCATTAGTTTAGTAATTCACGACTTGAATAAGAATGAAGAAAGAATGCCTCTGTTTTACAAGATTAATCTGACGAGCACACAGAACTGTTTCTGCATTACCTTCCACCATTTCCTGCAAAACATTCAACAAGCACTTGTTAGTAGCAGCCCAGAAAACTTGTAAAGTGTATCAAGGCATGGTCTGTTTACACACACTGGTGGACTAACACTATAAAGAAATCTGTCACTTGCTCACAAGTCTAGTGACTAAAGTAGAACAAATAATCAACCAAAATATCAATACTTGTCATAAAAGGGAAGATGACAGCAAGAATTACCAATGATATGTCAGGGTAGTTGGAAAGGACATCTGAAGCATTAACAGTACCCATGTCTCTTGAGCATATCCATGCTCTTACTTGAGCTGTTAGCTCTTCCTCATGAGCAGCATCTTGAGTTTCATCTGTGAATATATGAAATTAGAGAAGAGCAAACAAACGGACATAGACCACGTCTGCATGTAAAAACTACATATATACTGTATGTAAGAGCAAATAAAGCTCTCTTGAACCAATAACTGACCTTCTGAGTTTGTACCACTCTGACCTTTGCAATTTCCATCTGTTGTAGCAAGTATATTAGCACCAAAAATATTAAATAAATGAGAGCATCATGGAATAAATGTTACCATTAGGAGCAACGACGTAACGATCCACTTCAGATGGGCGAACCTAATAGAATCAGGGATTATGTAATGTCAGGGAATACTTTAGATTACAAAAAGAAAACAAAATACGGTACAGACATTTTCATGCAAAAAGGAGGTACAACATGTCCATAACCAAAAAAAGAGCAAACTAAAGATAATGTTACTGAAACTATCAGTTATCTGATTTCTTTGGCCTTTACCTCGGTGTCCGATAAATCATTATCTTGGTCTGACTCACGACCCAAGCTCATCTTGTCATCATCACTGTTAGCATCATTAGCATCACATGGATCAAGGACACTCTTAACCTGCATAAACAAAGCAAACATGAGAAATTGATCAAAAAGACCCCAACAGAATTCTGGACAGATGCTGTAATTTCCACTACACCTTCAAAGCTAACACAAGATGCTTGCTATTGACATTCCCCACTTCCATCTTCAAGGGGTTCTTGTTCCATATATTTACGGCTTCATTCTCAGCACAACCCTTAAAGAAGGGAGGCTCGTAATCCTCAGGCTGGCAACATAATAAAGTCTGTAAGCTTCCACCAACAAAATTATATAGAAAAAGAAAAGCTAAATCCTTATTTCTACAGAACAATAGAATCAGTTTATCTACGATGGCAGCTGAAGGTTTCGATAACTAGAAACAAAGGCACTCACTGTGGCATCATCATAGTATAGCAGCTTCATCAGAATGGTTCGCTGAACACAAACAAGCGACAGAATCAGAACAGCACAATCCAATGTAACCAAAATACAGAATGCCAAAATTACCTCCTCTGGCATTTGATCCAAGGTCCTCATAAGTGAAACCAGCGTTCTGATCATCTTACAAGCAGAGCTCCTAAAAGGAAACCGTTGCCACGTCAGAATATTACAATTTTACCACTGGTTACAGCTGACAATGTTTATGCTGACAATGACATGCACATATGAACCCAATGAATAGTACTCCCTCCGTCCCAAAATAAGCGGCTCAACTTTGTACTACTAAGTTGAGTCACTTATTTTGGGATGGAGGGAGTAATTCACAAACTGATCTGCAGGATGTATATGGCAAAACCACACTGAAACCTCAACTAGCTCATACCTTCAGTACTAGAATTTTGCAAGTCAAGCAGGAAAACTAACAGCAATTCAACTAGTACTAATTGTCAAGAGGTGAACAGCTCCTCCATAACTTAAGTTTTCACACACTAATAGAGAAAAACAGAACACTGAACTCCTATGCCTTCACTTTATGAGGCCATATCTTTGAACTTATACCAGTCTGCATGCAGTATTACTTTACTATGACGACTACAGTACACATAAAAACACTCTTCACAAATTAACTCTTAGGAGCACAAAAGACTAACAAGAAAAACAAATCCTAGCATCCAAAAAGGGGTATGCAAGATAGCACCTCATCTGGTCAGGAGTGACTTCTGCTGCATTTGACTTGAATGTGGCACTATTCTTTTTGCTCCCTGTGCGACTCATGTTCATTGCAACTTCTTCCCCGTTTGTGTTGGGGTAGCTAAATGAGACTGCATGATAATCATGACACATGATAAGCAAATGTAGGGCATATGATCCATCATCGATGTCAGTCCAACTTAATACGCTACACGTTAGCAAACTCCATCCGGTGATACTCACAGGCATACTCTTCAATCATGGGGCCTTCCTCCTTCTCACATATACAGAAGAGAAGGGTCTTGAGATATTTCTTTTGTAAGGCATCATAGACACCTAGAATCGGAAAGTTAACCAGATAAGCATATTAAAAGCACATCTAAAACATATAATAATAAAACAGTAAACTAATTGAATGAGCTCAAGTTGTCTAAGACATATATTACCTTTCTCCATCCAATCAATCAACCTCCTGGATTCAGCATCCATGGGCATCAGCTTCTTAATCTTCATCTCTGCAACAAATATAAGGTTGTTTGAGACTTTGGCTAATAAATGTCAAGCAGAATGTAGATATTACATATATATACTGGGCACCGATCCTGACCTAGTGCCGGAACAGACTTATCATTGAAGTACTTCTCAGGGAATAGGCCTCTGATGTAGCTGATGTTGTATATAGCAATCCGGAGCAAATTCCTTGTCTGTTTGGTCAACAGAACACCAATGTTATCCAAATAGCTGTATGAAAAACTTAAAACTATGCACTATGCTATGATTTTCACCAGATCATATAGATACTTATTGAAATAGTCCAGTGCTTCAGCAATGGAAAACTTATCAACATCATATCAAATTGGATTACTGATAAACAAGATCAGAGTGAATCACATAATTCACGAGAAAACACATTTTCAATAATGTTTTGTTCAAACACATACATATACAATAATGATCGTGTATTACATTTCTTTGATTAAACACCAAGAACAGTTAGCCTATGCAAATACAGGTACATATATTGGTACTGATAATCAAATCTGTTAAGTGAACAGAGATCAAAACATTGCAATTCAGGGCAAACATGTACAAGAGAAATGTAAACAAGACATATCATGTCATATAGGAAATGAACGACCCAGCTTTTCAAACTGAAAGCTACCAAAACCTGATGACCAACCAATAATCCTGCAATGTGTTTGCCAACCACTCCCAACTACTAAAAGCAGTAATATCAAATGAGGAGACTACAGTTTGAGAGTTAGTTCCCAAACATTGCAAGAGAAGTTTACTAACCTCAGATAATTCCTAAATGCAGAACATACATTGAAAATCTCACAGCATAGCACAAGAAAAAACATACTTATAAACTACAGAGAAGATTTTCTGATTCAAACTGGCCAAAAGTATGTCACGTTTGGATCAAACAGTAAAACCCCAATCATAGAGACGCTTAGTACTCCACTGGAAACATTTGAACAGCAGAAAATCTTACTCCTAGAACAACAGGGACTAGTAAAGCCCAATTCGAACTAAGATGACAGAAGTTCGTGCTGCTGTTCCATGATAATTTGGAAATGTGCAAGCCAGTAAACAATGTATCTCTGTGCTCCCCCTTCCACCGTTCTACATAGACAAAGCATTTTGATAGGGACGTGAAGTTACGAATCGAACATAGGCTGCTACCACAACTTCAGCAATTAAATAGGAAACGTGACTAAACTAATTCCACACGTACAGGAAGAGTTCGATCACTGAAAATCCCTAGACGCTTCTACCAGAACGCACCAGAATCGATGTACTTAGGAAATTGCCAGAGAAAACAATTAGGATCGTGGAGGAAACTAGTAAACCAACCAATATGATCGACGTCGAACGTGTGAATCCACATTTCCAGCGGATTTAATGCTAACTACATACGCAAGCGAAATTACCACAAGCATGCTTCGACGACCAAACCAAATCGAGACGGGGAAACCCAAAGACACCAAACCAAATTAGTTCAACAGCTTCCCCAAATGTTCAGAACACTGCTGGTTCAGAATCGCAGCGCAAACCCGCGCTAATCTCCCGCGAAATCGAGGAAAACGACGAGGCAAGCCTCCCGAAAAGCAGATTCCACGCTTCAAATCCGCAAATGAAACTGAGCAAGCAAGTAGGATGAGGGAAAACCCATCAAATCGGTGGGGTAACAGCGAGACGGCCCGTTTGAGCAGACCGAACGCACCCGAGAGTTCGCGGAGGAAACTAGGAACAGAATCCATTTGAGCGATAGCCGATACGGAGCCTACTGACGCTTCCAGCCGCCGCCCCGTCAGCAACATTGGAGCAGAAATTAAACCCCCACAAAACCCCATGGCTAACCTCCCTCGCACGCCCAAAGCCCCAAACCCGCGCACGAAATTGGTGAAAATCCCGCCAAGCAGCACCAAAATCCACCCCCGAAAAACCCGATCAGAGCGAAACGATTCCGACGCCCCGCGAGCACGAATCGTCCCCGAATCGAACCCGCACAACGCACGCGCTGCGGCCAACCGAGCGACCAAATCCTAGGGCAAGCGCTTGTCAGGAACCGCAGGACGAAATCTCGACCGACCGGCGCGAAACCACCGACGGGTCCAACTCGAATCGCGCGGAACCGAACCGGAGACGGGGGTGGGGGGCGAGGGGAGGGGGGAGGTGGGTGGGCGACTTACTAGAAGCAGCGAGTCCTGCTCCGTGATCTCCGCCTCCTTCGTCTTCTGAGCCATCACCTGCATCCACCGGAGAAGAGCGCCGGGGCGCCGGTTAGCACGACACGAAGCGCACGCGGCGGCGCAACCACGAGATGGGGGCGGGGGACGGGGGCGGGGGCGCGGGAGAACTCACCATTTTGCCGCCCTGGTGGTGGGCGTGTGTTGTGTGTGCGCGTGGGAGGGTGGGAGGGGTGGGGAGAGAGAGAGAGAGAGGGTGGTGACTGGTGACGTGAGGGCTTTGGTATGGGAGGGGTACTTGTAGAGGAGGACGGGGCAGTGGCTCCAGCCCCGAGGCGTGGACAAGAAGGCACGGGAGGGGTTCGCCTTTTCACTTGTGACAGCTGGAAAAGTCTCGCTCTAGTTGAGTTGTGGAGCGGTTTGAATTTTCGATGTTAAAGAGCGAGCATTCGACTGAGTTCTACTGGGAGTAGTATTTTGCACTATCTTTTTTTAGGGATATTTTATGCCTGTCCAAAATGGACATGAGTTATTTGAACTAAAACCACAATAATACGAGTAGTTATGAAACGGTGTTGTATTTAGTTTGGGCATCGATAGGCGTTGGCCGAACGGCCCAAATTTCAGTCAGTCGGCACACGCACGTTGGATCAAGACGCCATGTGTCGTTAGATTTCCTCGTCTCATCAACCTGAATCTCTCATCTGTACGTATGCAAATAGAAAGAAAAAGAACGCACAGCTCGCCGGTCCAACGCGCCGCCCGTGCTTGCCGGACACCGATGTCCGCCGACGCTCGTCCTCAAACGCGCGGCGCATCAATTCTAGTACTCCCTCCGTTCGAAAATACTTGCTGGAGGAATGGACCGGACGGAGGGAGTATAAGCTAAAGTGAAATGTCAAGCCTTTGTCCTGATAAATGATGTAGTTTTGTTATATATCTAAAATATAGGAAGTTTACCATAGTCTCCCTAGCTGGAATGGTCGATGTTTGGCATGGTTTTATTACGAAACAGCTAACAATATGCTAGATCCAGCAGTGCTTTATTCTTTTCTTTTTTTGCGGAAACAGCAGTGCTTTATTCACTTAAGTAATTTTTAGGGAAAACAGAAGGCTAAAATCTCCTGCAGATTTACTAGAAGCAAAATATTTACAAGGATATCATGTATGGGATTTACAGGGGCAATCTAGTTGTTTGTACTATTTATTTATGCGGCCCTATACAGAACCAGGTGCATTAGCTCTTTAAAGGCTCTTCTGCATGTGATAATTCTGGCTCTTTAAAGGCGAAGACCATGGAAGCTCTTACTGCACTTGTGACCCACTTCTGTGCGGGTGAAGATAGCTGGTGGCTCGTAGAAGCAACAATTCCAGCGACCCCGACACTTCTGAGGCCAGGGGCACTGGCGGAGCGTAGTGTAGATGAAACTGGGCTACGACCCCCCCCCCCCCCCCCTTTCCGAAGTGAAATTATTTTTTACTAGGTATGCTTGCGATCTGGCCCAGCCCATCAGGAGATATGGTCCACTGTCCACAGGACGCAGCCCATTTGCAGCACCGCTCGACAGCACAGATCGAGACACCAACACCTCGTTGTGAGTCAACGAGTCGTTCCCCAAATCCCCAATCCCCACTCTGCTGCCTCCCTGCCTCCGCGTCCGGCGTCGCCGCGTCGACGACCTAATTCCTCAACGACGGCGGTCGGCGGCGGCAACTGACGACGGCAGTGGGCGACGGCAACTGACGACGGCAGTCGGCGGCGTTCCCCTTCTCAGTCGGCTGCTCAAGCGGCCGCACCCGCGAGCGGCGCGCCCAGCGGCCACACGCCCACACCCAGTTCGCCTACGTCCACAGCGGCTCCTCCTCCTCTGCTCGTCTAGTTCACAGCATCTACTCGTCCGCTTCTTGCTATCGCTAGGTACAGTGACTGATTTAGGGCTTCTATTGATTAATTGGATGCAAATCAACTGCTGCTACTCACTGCTTCTGTTAATTCCGACGAGTTGAGATGTTGTGGTAATTTTGATGTCTACCCAATTGATTATTTGATTGAAAATTTGATGTTGTATAAATATTTGTTTAGGTAGCAATGGTGAAACAACAGAAGATGCAGTCTTTTTTTAAAAGAAAAGGGGATGAGGGAATAGTTAAATCTCCATTAGCTCCAGATGCTCTAGCATTGGTGCCATATATGGATGGAAGACATGCTGAAGATGCACAAGAAGGTCAAATGGAAGATGACAATGTGCGGGAAAATCAGATGCAAGATGATGATGTGCCGGATGTAGAACAAAGAGCAAACGAACATGTCACTTTTCGAGGCATTGAGTTGTTGGAGCGAGATCCTGCACTACGTCCGCAAATTTGGCAGTACCCCCCAAACCAAAGAGATGAAGTATGAAGAGCTTACTTGAGGCTGGGTCCCAATCAACCTAAACGAAAGAAATATAAAGCTATTGGAAAACCAGGACACGGAAGACGTTTTCGGTACAGTTATTTTCGTGATTTCCCATCATGGTTGGAGTATTCATTGACCTCTCATTGTGCATATTGTCTGTATTGCTTTCTCTTTAGCAAAAATAGAAAGAAAAGAGGTGGGTTTGATGTCTTCACAACACAAGGTTTTAATAATTGGAAGAAAGTTCATGATGGACAGAAATGTGCACTTTTAGTTCACATGGGATCAAGTCCTTGTTCACAACATAACATTGTAGTGAGAGATGGCCATGCTTTATTGGATCAGTCAAACCATTTGGCAAATATCTTTGAGGTGAAGACCATGGGGGATAAAGAAAAGGATCGTTTAAGGCTGAGAACTACGATTGCGGTTGTAAAGTGGCTCACATTTCAGTCTTGTGCTTTAAGAGGCCATGATGAGAGGCCGGAATCAAGAAACAGAGGTAACTTTCTTGAGATGTTGAAGCTTCTTGCAGACTTCTGCTCTGATGTTCAAGCTGTAGTTCTTAGGAATGCTCCACAAGTTTGCAAATACACATCACACGAAATTCAAAATGAGATCTTGAGCATTTATGCTATGAAAGTCAGGGAGCATATTCGAGCAGAAATTGGGGACTCAAAGTACTCTATTCTTGTGGATGAGACATGTGATGTGTCCAAAAGAGAGCAAATGGCACTAGTTTTCAGATTTGTTGATAAAGATGGTTATTCACAAGAAAGATTCTTTCATCTCATACATGTAGCCAACACAAAAGCACTGACACTAAAGATGGAGTTGTGTAAAGTATTATCCAAGCATGGATTTGATGTACAAAATCTTCGAGGCCAGGGGTATGATGGGGCAAGCAACATGAGGGGAGAGTTGAATGGATTGCAAGCTCTATTCATTAAAGATTGCCCCTATGCATATTATGTTCATTGCTATGCTCATCGGTTGCAACTCTCCCTTGTTGGTGCAGCAAGAGATGTGGTTCCAGTCACCCAATTTTTTCAGAAACTTCACTTTGTTATAAACACAGTTGACTCCTCTCCTCTTCAAAGCGACATGATGAGTTGCATGATGCCCAGGTGGTTGAGATTGCACGCTTGCTTGCTATCGATCAGATTGAAACAGGCAAAGGAGCCAATCAAATACGCTCATTGAAGCGACCAGTAGAGACTAGATGGGGTTCCCACTTAGGTTCGATTTCTAGTCTTATGCATATGTTCAATCCAGTGAGAGTTGTTCTAGAAAATCTAGCCGCAGATTCATCAGCTGGAGCAAACCGGGCTGATGGTGATACTTCTTTCACTTACCTGACCTCTTTTGAGTTCGTATTTATCCTATGCATGATGAAAGAAATATTGGAAACTAGCGAAGATCTTGGGAAGGCTTTACAGAAGAAAGCCCAAGACATAGTAAATGCAGTTCGTCTAGTGCATTCCACAAAAGTACTTTTGGAAGAGATGAGATCAGATGAAGGATGGGAGTTGTTCATTGGAAATGTTGTTGAGTTCTGTGTGGAGCATGGTATAGATATTCCAGACATGGAAGAACTATACATTCTGCATGGTGGGCGTGCTCGTCGTCAACCTGATCACTTTACTAGAGAAAGGTATCTACGAGTGGAGATATTTCGAGCAACAATTGACAACCAACTAAATGAATTGAATCTTAGGTTCAATGAGAAAGTGATGGATCTCTTATCCATTAGTGTTACATTGATACCAAGAAATTGATTTACATCATTCAATGCTAAGGAAATATGTTCAATGGTGGAGAAATATTTATCCTGCTGATTTTACACAACAAGAGAGATATGCGTTGGAGATTCAGCTCAACCATTTTGCTGCGGATGCTAAAAACAGTGGAGACTTGAAGAAGCCCATCACCATAACTTCTTTATGTCGATGCCTTGTTGAGACAAGACGAGATAGAATTTACAATTTGCTTGATAGGTTGCTTCGATTGCTTGTTACTCTCCCGGTTTCCACTGCAAGTGCTGAGCATGCTTTCTCGAGCTTGAAGATTATCAAGTCAAGGCTACGTAATACAATGGAAGATGATTTTATTGCAGACAGTCTGTTGCTACAAATTGAACGAGAAATTGCATCAAAAATTCCTTGTGAAGATATAATTGCTGATTTCAAAAGTAGGAAGAATAGAAGATCGTATCTTTGTTGGCAGTAGTACTAGTTGGTTGGCAGCACTACTGGTTGGCAGTACCACTAGTTGGTTATGTTTATTTGTCTTTTGGTCATTTGGTGTCACTACTATTTGGTGTGGTATGTTCTTTTGGAGCACCAAAATTTACCTATCAACAATGCTCAGGTATGTCCGTATGTGTGAACCTGCTTGTGAACCTGCTGTATTTGTGTGTACAATATATATATATATATATATGGTCCTCTAATTGTCCTTGCATATGTTCTACGACTTAGCGGGTTTTTATGCATATGGTGTGTTCTTATGTGAAATCGGCCCCCTCTTGAGATTCGGTCACGCTCCGCCACTGGCCAGGGGTGGCAATGGCAGGCCACGGCGCAACAAAAATAAACGCCGGAACAATAACGAAACAGAGGATACGACAGTAAACGTCGGATTCAGTGGCCCTAGACCTGGTCAGCGGAAGAAACCATTCAAAGGTAACAAGGACGACCCATCCAATCTGGAGAAAATACTAGAGAGACCTTGGCAGATACATGGCACCCCTGACAAGCCTGCCAACTACAACAACAGAAATTGTTGGGTTTTCAAACAGGCCGGTAAATTAAATGTTGAACATAAGGGGAAAGGACCTCAAAGTGAGGATGACGATGAGCCTCGCCCGCCGAACACTGGGGGACAGAAACAGTTTCCCCCCAAAGTGAAAACTGTGAACATGATCTATGTCACACACATCCTCAAGAAGGATCGCATTAAGGGACGTCTACGCCGTAGAGCCTGTCGCCCCAAAATTCAACCCATGGTCGGCTTGTCCGATGACCTTTGATCGCAGGGATCACCCAACCAGTATCCATCATGGAGGTTCGGCGGCCCTGGTACTCGATCCTATCATCGACAGATACCACCTCACTAGAATCCTTATGGAAGGCGACATCAGCCTCAACCTGATCTATCAAGATACTTCCGCAAGATGGGTATCAACCCGTCAAGAATCAAGCCTAGTAACACTACCTTTAAAGGAGTGATACCCGGCGTGGAGGCCCGCTGCATAGGCTCCTTAGCACTGGAAGTAGTATTCGGCTCTCCAGACAACTTCCGAAGTGAAGAATTGATCTTCGACATCATCCCTTTTTGGAGTGATTATCATGCGCTGCTCAGACGAACTGCTTTTGCCCACTTTAATGTAGTCCCGCACTATGCTTATTTGAAGCTCAAAATGCCTGGACCGCGCGGCGTCATGAAAGTAAATTGAAATATGGAGCGCTCCCTCCGTATTGAGGAGCACACCGCGGCCCTAGCAGCCGAGGTACAGGGCGGCCTCATCAAGCCGAACAGCTCATCGGTCATCAAGACCCATGACATCGCTAAGCGAGTCCGATCCGCATTAAAGTGCGGTAGCTCGGCGGGTCCGGAGCTTGAATAGCAGTTTAGCCTCCGTCGACCGCCCCATAAGGTCGCGGCATACGCACCGCGCGTACATAACTACGCACTTAAAAATACCTTGGGCAACGTCGAAGGCACACTGCAGAAAAGGTCCATAGTATGGCTCGACCCTATTCGAACCTTAAATATTTTTCCCATTGCAGGTTCGTTAAAAAACCAACCTACTCTATGGTTGTACGGGGGCTCCTCTCTAGGTCCCTCTTTCTTGCAAACGACCATCAACTCCTCCTCCCCACCAAGGAGAAATGGCGCAGACGTGCGGCAGGGCACCAATGGGATCTTCAAACCACAACTCTTAGGCCTTGTGTAAACCTTTCCCTTGTGCAAACTTTTGGCATGTAAAATGACCTTGATATTTATGGCATTCTCTGTAATAACACGTATCGACGTATTGATCAAGGCATGAAGGAATCAGTTGATCACCTGGTACTCATTTATTTTATATTACTGTCATCTGTATTCCCTCCCTGCCTCAGACTACCACACGTGCTTTAGTCCGGTCTTAACACCGGGGGCTGTATTCGGCCCTGCACATTTTAAGTCCGAACACCTATAGGGAGCTCTTCAGCATCCCGGATATTGCATTATATGCATCGGCTCCGAATCATGTCGTTGGTCCATAGTTGGGTTGCCCTACCACCTTATGTTTCACCCGTTCGACTAAGGTAGTAAAGGGAGAACTACTGCGATTGTATTTCTGGTTCGTCCGGTCAAGTACCTCAGTAGAGAAAGCCGAAAACTAACTTTCATGGTAATCGAGAGCTGGTCGGCGATCCGGCGACTTAGTATTATACTACAAATCGTTAGCGATTCACCCCGTGTTATACGAGGGGCTGGTCTTCGTCCAGCCGCGTGGAAAAGGCACCGCAGTCCGGATAACCGCACACGCACCAGGGGCTAGTACTTAGCTCCACATTTAAAACTCCTATGGCTAAGTGAAAGTCATAAAGCCGCATAGTCTGATTACCTGGTTCACCTTGCGGACACCTCCTTTATGGACCAAGACGTTGGATAAAGCATGGTCACGCGTTATGTCGAACACCCTTGTAGTATCTACATGGGGACTGAAGCCGACGACTGAAAACTTTCAGAAATGTACCAATAAACGACCGCACAGGAGGAAAAATCGCTTAAAACAAAAGTCGCAAGCATAGATATCTCACAGCATGGGTTCACAACATAGTTTGTACAACCCGAATACATTTAATCAAATATCACGTCCTTAGAGCATTGGCCCTCTACTACCCGGGCTCCTTCTAGGACGTCGTCGAAGTACCTCTCTGGCTTCCGATGATCTTTGCCTTCGGGCGGACCTGTGGTTGCAACTTCGGTGGCCTTCATCTTCGCCCATTGCATCTTGACGCAGGCAAAGGCCATTTGGGCACCTTCTATGCAGGCCGAGCGCTTCACAGCATCAATCCGCGGCCGCATGTCGACCAGCCACTTCACCAAACCGAAGTAGCTGCTAGGAATCAGCTCGGCCAGCCAGAGTTGGACTATTAAGTCCTTCATGGCCAGGCCTGCCACCCTATGCAGCTCCATCAGCTGCTTCAGCTGGTCGTTCAGAAGCGTCGAGTGTTCCGGCGCGAGATACTGCGACCAGAACAGCTTCTCGGTTGAGTTCCCCTCCTGGGCTCGGAAGTACTGTGCCGCATCGGCGGCACTCTTCGAAAGATCCACAAACGCGCCTGGAGAACTCCACACTTGTGTGAGCAAAGCTTACCTCTGACCTCCAAAGATACTTTGTAAAAGAAAGGCCTTACTAGCCGCTATCTGCCTCGCCTGCTGGATCTCTTCGCGAGCGCTCCAGGACTCGTTTCACGCCTCTTTGGCATCACAGAGAGCCTTGGCAAGCTCAGAAGACTGGGCCGAAGTCTTCTGCTCCAGTGTCTCGCATTTGCTGATGGCATCCTTCAGCTCCTGCTCGACTTCGGTCACTCGAGCTTCATGTTGGCGGCGGGCAACTCATTCGGCCTCTAGTTCAGCAGCCGCTTTATCAGCGGCTGCCTTATTTGCCTCTGCTTCCTTCTTGGCTTGGGCAAGGGCGCCTTTGAGGGTCTCGACCTCGGCTGCGCCCCCTATGATCATAATCAAAGAAATCTATGAGTTAGCCTCTCAATATGCATATCACTTCTGATATGAAAATAAATTCCTTCTTAAACATTATATGCATACCTTGCGCTTAATCGAACCGCTTGTTGATGCGGTCGAGCTCCTCATCGGTCACTTGAAGCTTCCGATTGAGTTCGAAAACTTCTGCGACATGGGCGGTAGCTGCCAACATGGAGGCCTAATACAATGCTAGCACAGTATGTTACTATCCCGATCACTATGTGGATCCTCTGTCCGGTTTTTTCTAAACCGGACAGAGCCTCATGGGCTACTGGCTATATATAGGTTTATTCTTTTATATGAAAAGCTTTAGAACATTATGTCGCATACCTCAAAGCCTGTCGGTAGGCTGCAAAAGGCTTCATTTAGTCCGTTTTTAGTGGATTGAACCTTCTCCATAACCGCACCCATCAGGTTGCGGTGTTCCTCCACAATGGAAGCACCTTGCAGTGCTTCCTCCAAAGCATGAGGCACCTCCGGATTAATGGAGGCTGCCGATGGAGTTGCTTCTCCTCCTTCCTCTTTTGAAGGAGGTTTCTTTATCCAATCCCGGAGCCACGTTGGTCTCTGGAATGGTGTTCGGCGGGGGCCCGGATTGTTGGGGCTCCCCACCGTCGGTTGTCATGGGGGTCGCCTCCCGCAGGTCTTCGGCGACCGAGGTATTAACCTCAGGCGCCTTCTCGATAGCCTCGTTCGCCCCCCTTGGCCAAGAGAGGTCCTTCGGGATGACACTTTGATGTCCTCCAGGGCGATAGGCGAGGGGGCGCGCGGCGGCGTTTCACTCTCTGCCATGTCAGGCGGTAGAGAGTTCCCCTCCGATAATGGAGTTTGCGGGAGCTCACGGGGAGGACTGAAAAGCAAATAACAAGATAACTTATGTGATGGAAGCAGGGAGACCGAAGATAAACACTAGGTTTCTGAATAACTTACGATTCGGCCACGGGCTTCACCTTGGGAGGTCTCTTGGGGACTAGTTCGGACCCTGAGTCTGAACTGTCTGAGAGGATCACCTTCCCTCTCTTGGGTGCCTCCCCCTTAGGTCCTCGGAGGCCGCCCTCTTCTTCTTCCCCCCCTTACGAGGGGAGTCGCTTTCCACCTCCTCCTCCTCCTCCTCCTCTTTTTCCTCGTCTCCCTCATGGGAAGAGAGGGCTTCGGTCTCTCCGGACACTGTGTCCGAAGGACCCTTGTGGCGAGGGCCGCCCTTGGCCTCCTTGCATTTCTTATTCTTGGCCTTCTTCTCCGGCGCCTGATAGGGCGCCGGGACCAGCATCTCCATTAGCTGGGGTGTGGCTGGGTCCTCAGGCAGCGATACCAGACACTTGATCCACTCCGCCTTTGCCATCCAGCCCTGCACGGAAGGCAGGCAATATATTATATATAAATTATTGGCTGAATAGGTCTTCGGAAAAAATATGCTTACCATCGAGGCCGGGTTCTCAATGTCGAGTCCGATGCCTTCGGTCTTCATCGGCCAACTTTTCTGGGCCTTGAAGAGTTGCTTCCATATATCTTCGTGCATGGTGCCGAAGAAGCGCTTCAAGGTCTGTGGCTCCTCAGGATTGAACTTCCACATAGGAGGGGCCCGGAGTTGGCAGGGAAGGATGCGGCGGAAGAGCATCACCTGAATCACATTTTGTGAGACTGGTGTTCACACCCAACATATTGGAGATGCGTTTCTGCAGCATCTGCACCTCTGGTTGGGACCCCCAGTCAAGGCCCTTGGCGGTCCATGAGGTGAGCCTCGTGGGGGGTCCAGATCTGAAATCAGGCATGGCCGCCCAGTTGGTGTCGCGGGGTTCGGTGATGTAGAACCACTCCTGCTGCCACACCTTGACTGTCTCTACAAATGCCCCTTTGGGCCATACGGCGTTGGGGAGCTTGCTTACCATAGCCCCGCCGCCCTCGGCATGTTGTCCGTCGACCACCTTCGGCTTCAGATTGAAGATCTCGAGCCATAGGCTGAAGTGTGGGGGGATGCGGAGAAGAGCCTCACACATGACGATGAACGCCGATATGTGGAGGAAGGAATTAGGGACTAGATCATGAAAATCTAGCCCGTAGTAGAACATCAGGCCAAAGGCAAAGGGGTGGAGGGGAAACCCTAGCCCCCAGAGGAAATGGGGGATGAACACGACCCTCTCGCCAGGCTCCGGAGTAGGGATAACCTGGTCTTTGTCAGGGAGCCTATGTGCGATATCCGCAGACAGATAGCCCATGCTCCGGAGATCCTTGATGTCCTTCTCGGTGATGGAGTAGGCCTCCCACTTGCCCTTGGAGCCGGATCTGGCCATTGCTGGGGAAGGTGGCAGTGGTGGGAAAGGTTGAAGTTGTGGGCGCTAGCGCTTGGAGGTTGGAAGACAGGAGCTAGAAGAAGGCATGGGGGAAAAGGAGGGATCTTTATCCTCTTATAGACGGTGAAAATACCAAACGTCCCCCTCTCAAGCCATAAAACTCGCCTATTCCCAACAAGATCGTGCGTAAGGCGCAGTTGGGTTACCAAAATCACATTGATGAGAATCCCGTAATGGGCGGGCACGATCTCTGTTTTGACGGGACGTGCCAATGAGGGCTAGGCCTCGAAACGCGAAACGGGAGGCGTGAAAAACGGTTCGAAATATTAAAGTCAAGTGTGACGCTTCGCCGCAAAAGTTGTCAGTAAAAGACATTGTTCCTATTTTGACATCTTGCCTTCGTGGCTAAGGGTTGTATTGATTGTGCAGAACCGGATACACTTCTTTCACGCAGGACTTTCACGCAGGAAGTTAACTTAAAGTATTCAAGAGAAGGAACCCGCCTTGCAATGCCAAAGATATATAGTCCGCGTGTCGAACACATCGTCATCGAAGACTGGTTCAGGGGCTACTGAGGGAGTCCTGGATTAGGGGGTCCTTGAGTGTCCGGTCTATTCGATATGGGCCAAACTGATGGGCCGTGAAGATAAAGCAGAAGACTATTCCCCGTGTCCAGGTAGGACTCCTATATGCATGGATGGCAAGTTTGGTGTCCGGATGTAATATTTCCTTCTTCTGTAAACCGACTCTGTACAACCCTAGGACCCTCCGGTGTGTGTATATAAGTCAGAGGGTTTAGTCCGTAGAGGCTATCAGAACAATCATAGGCTAGACGGCTAGGGTTTAGCCAGGACAATCTCGAGGTAGATCAACTTTGTAACCCCTATACACATCGAATATAATCAAGCAGGACGTAGGGTTTTACCTCCTTTAAGAGGGCCCGAACATAGGAAACATTGTGTCCCTCGCGTCCCCTATTACCATCGATCCTCAGACACACACCTTGGGACCCCCTACCCGCGATCTGCCGGTTTTGACACCGACACTTAGCGATCTACAAGGGTATGTAGATGCTCTCCCCCTCTCGTATCTATGCATCTCCATGGATAGCTTGCGTGTGCGTAGATTTTTTTTGTTTTCCATGCAACGTTCCCCAACAAAGATATCTCTCTGACAATACATGAAAGGATCGATATAGTTGACTAGAGGGGGGTGAATAGGCAACTAACAATTTTGAACTTTTCTTTACCAAATTAAACTTTGCATCAAAGTAGGTTGTTTAGATATGAAACTAGGTGAGCAACCTATATGATGCAACAACAATAAGCACACAAGCAAGCAAAGGATATAACACAATTTAGCTTGCACAAGTAAAGGTGAGAGATAACCAAAAGTGGAACCGATGGAGACGAGGATGTGTTACCGAAGTTCCTTCGCTTTAAGGGGAAGTACGTCTCCGTTGGAGCGGTGTGGAGGCACAATGCTCCCCAAGAAGCCACTAGGGCCACCGTATTCTCCTCACGCCCTCACACAATGCGACATGCCGTGATTCCACTATTGGTGCCCTTGAAGGCGGCGACCGAACCTTTACAAACAAGGTTGGGGCAGTCTCCACAACTTGATTGGAGGCTCCCAACGACACCACGAAGCTTCACCACAATGGGCTATGGCTCCGCGGTGACCTCAACCGTCTAGGGTGCTCAAACACCCAAGAGTAACAAGATCCGCAAGGGATTAGTGGGGGGAATCAAATTTCTCTTGGTGGAAGTGTAGATCTAGGCCTTCTCAACCAATCCCTAGAGAATCAACAAGTTTGATTGGCTAGGGAGAGAGATCGGGCGAAAATGGAGCTTATAGCATCAATGGAGCTTGAGGAGGAAGAGGTAGGTTAACTTGGAGAAGAAGGCCTCCTTTTATAAGGGGGGAAACAATCCAACCATTACCCCCCATTCAGCCCCGTAGAGAGCGGTACTACCACTGGGATCAGCGGTACTACCGTTGGGATCAACGGTACTACCGCTCCCCCTCGCGGTACTGCAGTGCAGACAGGGAAGGCCAGAGGCGGAGCAGGACCTGGACCCAGGGCGGTACTAGCAACGGTGGTAGGGCGGTACTACCGCTTGAGAGCGGTACTACCGCCTCTACTGCCACTGCCAGTGCTGCAAAACCCGACATGAGAGGCGACACCCTCGAGTCGAGGCGATAGAAGCTCAGAACAGCAGCCGTACTACGACTGAGAGCCCCCATGCGGTACTACCGCCGCGTAGCATACTGCTGCATGTGCCTCTTGAGCGGTACTACTGCTGGGGTCCGCGGTACTACCGTTGGGACCAGATTTCTCAGGAAGCAAGGAGGGATCCTCCATCGAAGTGGGAAGGCACTAAGGGTGCAAAGGGGATGTGTACGTGTTGATTCCACCCTAGCCTTACCAATGCGGCCCCCCTCTTGATAGTACAGTGACTCCTAGGAAACAAGTCCACCAAAACTGAAACGAAAGAGCTACACCGTCTTTGCTTAAAACTCCGAGGGGAAGGAATAGTGTCGTGCCGAAGGATGAATCTCTGAAATACTCAATGCACATGATTAGTCCGCAAAAGCGTTGTCATCAATCACCAAAACTACATAGAGAGAGAGACATGCCTTAAAAATCTCCCCCTTTTTGGTGGATTGATGACAACCTGGGATTTGCACAAAGGTAGGACATGAAAGTAAAATGAATCCCAAAACTACAAAATATAGACGGGCTCCCCCTGAATGTGTGCACCTAATTAGAGGTGCCTTTGGAATGCAAGGCACGCACAATAGGATCAACACTCCCCATATATTTTATAGTCCGACAGCATTAGCAACAAGTGAAGGTACATAAAGCTTGGAAGTAGTAGGGTAGGTGTGAGCAAGGTATATAATAGGATAAGCATGCAACTCACATACTACCAAAGTACTCGACAAACATAGATAATAAGGGATAAGGTAGCATATGTCTCACACCATATGAACGGGTACCAGGACTCACAAACCAAACCAAAGCAAAAGACAAGAAAAGAGTTTGCGAGAAAGAAAGACAAGGCGAACACAAACACATGCTCACAACTCGACAACGATGACAAATCCCTAGACTCTCTCCCCCTTTGGCATCGAGACACCAAAAAGGAAAAGAGCGCTATTACAGCTCCAGGTGGTAGCGAACTGAGGATCTCTAGCATCACATCCCAGCGGGATCGTCTGCACCGCCATCATCGGTAGGAAATAGCTCGGTATCTGAATCGGTCCATGGGCAGTGCTGCTGAACCCACTCCTCCTCATCGGTGATCTTTCCCTCAGATCCGCTGGCAACTGTTGCACCCAACTGACGCGTGAGCTCCTTGTGACGGCTCCTGGCTTTCTTCTTAGAAACATGAGCCATATACTATCCATGAGGCTCCATGCAAAAGAGTTTCTTCACCTTGCGCATGATCTTCTTTGCCCATGAGGGCTCTACTCTAGAGGGCTCGTAATTCGCATCATCGTCAGCATCAGCCTCACCCTCTATCTCCATGTCGGCAGCTCCAGATGGAATCCCAGACCTAGGAGCCGGGGTGCCCCAGTTCTCCTTCTTCCTTAGACGCTTGATCTCATGAGAGACTAACTCTCTGGTCTCCAGCACAACATTAGGATACACGCGCTCCCAAGCCTTCTCAATTAGCAACATGATAAACGGACCGTAGATAGGGCACTTGCGCTCGGAGATGGCCGAGACTAGTTCTGACTACATGACATGAGAGATATCCAAGGATTCTCCAGTGTTTTCCTCCTTCTCACGCTGGTAGAAGAGAAGCATGTCCACGAGAAATGAGTGAACCATATCCAAGTTCCAATACGAGGGAAGAGAGTCTCTCGGAAGATGCGATGAAGGATTTCCAGAAAGGCAGGCAACTCATAGGTCTCCTTCTGAGTCACGGGTGAATCTTTAAGTACAGTAAGGCCAGGAGATTGCTTGTGAGTGGAAGTTGCATTGCGGTGAGGGCGAAAGCCGACTGGGTTCTCAAGTCCTTGATCTTCAACCCCAAGTAACTCCATGAAGGCCTTCCACTTGACACAAAGCAGCTTGCCATTTGGCATCCAAGTCAGAGTCCTTTCCTCATCAGTTCCAAGATGGACCATGGCATAAAACTGAGCCACCAAATCTGCATCAAAGTCCTTGTTGAATTGCATGATCCTGAGGATGTTGAGCTGAGAACACATCTGAAGGGCTTCGCCAAAATAAGCAGGATCTTTCTCCATAACATCAACGTCGATGGAGCGAACATCAACATAAAGATTCTTCTTTGATTTGATCACATCAAAGTAGATGGCAAACTGAAAGCGGTTCTAGAATGGGCGGTTGACCGAAGTGGGTTCTTGATATTCCGCATAGGGGTTGCGGTGACGCCTTTCCCAAAACTCCTTGGCATTCATCTCTGTCACAGTCTTGCCCCTAGGCTTTGGCTTGTTTGCAATAGTCTTCTTGTGTTGAGAAGGAGGGTGAACACTTGAGGAGGCAACCGCAGTCTCAGAGGTGTGATAGCGCTATGAGGTTGAACGCCCGGGGTTGACACGGAGAACATGCTGCTCAAAAGGGCCATCACCTGGAATCAAACACACGGACAGAAGAAACAACACGAAAGAAAGAGCATAAGACACCAAACAAAACAAGATCGAAATTTGGTACGAGTATGATGGAAGTGGGCATTGATGTCTACTACACAACCTTCTTCCTGTAGACGTTGTTGGGCCTCCAAGTGCAGAGGTTTGTAGGACAGTAGCAAATTTCCCTCAAGTGGATGACCTAAGGTTTATCAATCCGTAGGAGGCGTAGGATGAAGATGGTCTCTCTCAAACAACCCTGCAACCAAATAACAAAGAGTCTCTTGTGTCCCCAACACACCCAAACAATGGTAAATTGTATAGGTGCACTAGTTCGGCGAAGAGATGGTGATACAAGTGCAATGTGGATGGTAGATATAGGTATTTGTAATCTGAAATTATAAAAACAGCAAGGTAACTAATGATAAAAGTGAGCATAAACGGTATTGCAATGGTAGGAAACAAGGCCTAGGGTTCATACTTTCACTAGTGCAAGTTCTCTCAACAATAATAACATAATTGGATCATATAACTATCCCTCAACATGCAACAAAGAGTCACTCCAAAGCCACTAATAGCGGAGAACAAACGAAGAGATTATGGTAGGGTACGAAACCACCTCAAAGTTATTCTTTCGCATCGATCTATTCAAGAGTTCGTAGTAGAATAACAGCTTAAGACACAAATCAACCAAAACCCTAATGTCGCCTAGATACTCCATTGTCACCTCAAGTATCCGTGGGCATGATTATACAATATGCATCACACAATCTCAGATTCATCTATCCAACCAACACAAAGTACTTCAAAGAGTGCCCCAAAGTTTCTACCGGAGAGTCAAGACGAAAACATGCGCCAACCCCTATGCATAGGTTCATGGGCGGAACCCGCAAGTTGATCACCAAAACATACATCAAGTGGATCACGTGATATCCCATTGTCACCACAGATAAGCACGGCAAGATATACATGAAGTTCTCAAATCCTTAAAGACTCAATCCGATAAGATAACTTCAAGATGAAAACTCAATTCATCACAAGAGAGTAGAGGGGGAGAAACATCATAAGATCCAACTATAATAGCAAAGCTCGCGATACATCAAGATCGTGCCATAGAGAGAACACGAGAGAGAGAGATCAAACACATAGCTACTGGTACATAGCCTCAACCCCGAGGGTGAACTACTCCCTCCTCATCATGGAGAGTGCCGGGATGATGAAGATGGCCACCGGTGAGGGATCCCCCCTCCGGCAGGGTGCCAGAACGGGCTCCCGAGAGGTTTTTGGTGGCTACAAAGGCTTGCGGCGGCGGAACTCCCGATCTATCTTCGTATTCGATGGTTTTAGGGTATATGGGAATATATAGGCGATAGAAGTCGGTCGGGGGAGCCACAAGGGGCCCACGAGACAGGGGCGCGCGCCCAGGGGGGTGGGCGCGCCCTCCTATCTCTTGGCCTCCTCGAACCTTCCCTGGCTTGTACTCCAAGTCTCCCGGATCATATCCTTTCCAAAAATCACGCTCTTGAAGGTTTCATTCTGTTTGGACTCTGTTTGATATTCCTTTTCTTCGAAATACTGAAATAGGCAATAAAACAACAATATGGGCTGGGCCTCCGGTTAATAGGTTAGTCCCAAAAGTAATATAAAAGTGTATAATAAAGCCCATAATCATTCAAAACAGATAATAAAAATAGCATGAATGATTCATAAATTATAGATACGTTGGAGACGTATCAGCATCCCCAAGCTTAATTCCTGCTCGTCCTCGAGTACGTAAATGATAAAAGAAAGAATTTATGAAGTGTGAATGCTAGCAGGTGCACAAGTTTGATCAATGATAATTTCAAACACCTTTTCTAGCATGATTATATGTCATAACAGTAGTTCATCTCATAAAACTTCTCAAGATCAAGTAACAAGCTATTCACATGTTAAAGCATAGACCATAAACTTTCTTGAAAACTAGCAAACTTCATTCTTAGTCATCAAACAATTACTATTCATGTTATTTTCAGGAAGGGTCTATGTCAGAGCTTTGATTTAGCAAACTCCACATACTCAACTACCATATAGTATTCTACAATTGCTAATACTCACGCAATACTTATGGTTATGAAGTTTTAATCGGACACTGAGAAAGATAGGGGCTTATAGTGTTGCCTCCCAACGTATTCACCTTTGGGTGATGTCAACAATAATAGTTCATGCTAACTTACATCCAATTGGATATATATATAAGGATCTTTCCAACACGAGGTGCTTGCCAAAGGATAAAATGAAAAAGGGAAAGGTGAAGATCACCTTGACTCTTGCATAAAAGTATAAGATAGGCCCTTCGCAGAGGGAAGCAGGGATTTGCAGAGGTGCCAGAGCTCAATTTTGAAATAGAGATAAATAATTTTGAGAGGTATGATCTCATTGTCAACATAACAACCAAGAGTTCCCAATATCTTCCATACTACATACATTATAGGTGGTTCCCAAACAGAATGGTAAAAGTTTTTACTCCCCCTCCACCAACAATCATCAATCCATGGCTTGCCCGAAACAACGGGTGCCTCCAACTAACATCAAACCTGGGGGAGTATTGTTTGCAATTATTTTTGATTTGATTTTGATCTTTTGATCATGGGACTGAGCATCCCAGTTACCAGCCATTTTTCTCGTGAATGATGAGCGGAGTCCACTCATCTTGAGAATAACCCACCTAGCATGGAAGATATTGACAACCCCTAGTCGCTACATGAGCGATTCGGGCATACAAAACAGATTATTGTTTGAAGGTTTAGAGTTTGGCACATGCAAATTTACTTGGAACGGCAGGTAAATACCGCATATAGGTAGGTATGGTGGACTCTCATGGCAAAACTGGGTTTAAGGATATTTGGAAGCACAAGTAGTATCTGTACTTGGTGCAAGGAATTTGGCTAGCATGAGGGGGAAAGGCAAGCTCAACATGTTTGAATGATCCATGACAATATACTTTAACTGAGATGTGAGAAAACATAACCCATTATGTTGTCTTCCTTGTCCAACATCAACTCTTTAGCATGTCATACCTAATGAGTGCTCACAATTTTAAAAGATGTCTAAGATAGTATATTTATATGTGGAATCTCTCTTCCTTCAATATTCTTTCATGAATTGTTCAAATGACCAATACAATGCTTGCTAACCTTCAATAAATTTACAACCTCTACTTCTTAGATGTGAAGTCATTACTCCCCATGGGATAAGCAAATGAAACATATATAATTTCAGATTTATGGCATTCAACTCATTCAACCATTTACTCATAGGATATAAGTGAAGCACACGAGTAAATGACAAACTACTCCAAGAAAAATATAAGTGAAGATCAATGAGTAGCTAAATAATTATATAACTATTTGAAGACTCTCTCTCATTTAAGAATTCAGATCTTGGTATTTTATTCAAACAGCAAGCAAAACAAAATAAAATTACATTGCAAGGATATCACAACTCATGTGAAGAAGCAAAAACTTAGGCTCAACCGATACTAACCGATTGTTGTTGAAGAAGAAAGGTGGGATGCCTACCGGGGCATCCCCAAGCTTAGATGCTTGAGACTTCTTGGAATATTATCTTGGGGTGCCTTGGGCATCTCTAAGCTTGAACTTTTGTGTCTCCTTAATTCCTCTCATATCATGGTTTCTCTTTCTATCAAAAGCTTCATCCACACCAAACTCAACAAGAACTCGTGAGATAGGTTAGTATAAACCAATGCAAAACCTTATCATTTTCTACTGTAACAAATCACAAAAATTATTATTCAACATTGCATACTAAATGTCTCTACATATTTAATACTCCTACCCTCGAATAGAATCATTAAACAAGCAGACATATGCAAATAATGCAAACATAACAGCAATCTGTCAAAACAGTACAGTCTGTAAAGAATGCAAGATTCATCATACTTCCCTAACTCCAAAAATTATGAGAAAAATACTACGCTTTAGAAGATTTCTCAGAGCTCAATATTCAAAAAAAATTCAACATTATATCATTCTCTGAATTTTCTAGGGAATTTTTTGCAATAGCGGTAAACTTTCTGTTTTAAACAGCAACATGTATACTAGCAAAATAAGCATGGCAAAGGCTATCCTTGACTTTTTATTGAAACTAAAGATGCAAAACATTATTCTAAATAAAAGCAAGCAAATACTAACAAAATAAAATGACGCTCCAAGCAAAACACATATCATGTGGCGAATAAAAATATAGCTCCAAGTAAGTTACCGATGAACGAAGACGAAAGAGGGGATGCCATCCGGGGCATCCCCAAGCTTAGGATCTTGGTTGTCCTTGAATATTACCTTGGGGTGCCTTGGGCATCCCCAATCTTACGCTCTTTCCACTCCTTATTCCATAGTCCATCGAATCTTTACCCAAAACTTGAAAACTCCACAACACAAAACTCAACAGAAAACTCGTAAGCTCCGTTAGTATAAGAAAACAAAACCACCGCTTAGGTACTGTAATGAACTCATTCTAAATACATATTGGTGTAATATCTACTGTATTACAACTTCTCTATGGTTCATACCACTTAATACTAGCCATAGATGCATCAAAATAAGCAAACAACACACAAAAAACAGAATTTGTCAAAAACAGAACAATCTGTAGTAATCTGTATCAAACGTATACTTATGGAACTCCAAAAATTCTACCAAATTAGGAAGTCCTAAGCAATTTGTTTACCAATCCAGAGCAAAAATAATCAGATCAGCAGCATGTTCTTGTGAATTAACAAAACTAATTTACTTGGTGCAAAAGTTTCTGATTTTCAGCAGGATCAACGCAACTATCACCGTAGGCTATCCTAAAGGTCTTACTTGGCACTTTATTGAAACAAAAGCTATAAAACATGATTACTACAGTAGCATAATCATGTGGAGACACAAAAACAGTAAGGATAAGTATTGGGTTGTCTCCCAACAAGCGCTTTTCTTTAATGCCTTTCTAGCTAGGCATGATGATGGCAATGATGCTCACATAAAAGATAAGATTTGAAACATAACGGGAGCATCATGAAGCATGTGACTAGCACATTTAAGTCCAACCCACTTCCTATGCATAGGGATTTTGTGAGAAAACAATTTATGGGAAAAATAATTAACTAGCATAGGAAGGTAAAACAAGCATAGCTTTAAAAATTTCAACACATAGGGAGGAAACTTGATATTGTTGCAATTTCAACAAGCATATATTCCTCCCTCATAATAATTTTCAGTAGCATCATGAATGAATTCAACAATATAACCAGCACCTAAAGCATTCTTTTCATGATCTACAAGCATAGAAAATTTACTACTCTCCACATAAGCAAAATTCTTCTTATTCGGAATAGTGGGAGTATCATAAAAGACATGCATACTATAAATTGTTTCCACATTAAAAGAGTAATGTTCAGAAAAAGGGTAATCATAATCATGACAAGTTTTATAAATATAATCATCACTACTTTTTATAGCATAAGTTTCATCATAAATAGCAACTTCGTTCTCATCATAATCGATTGAAACCTCTCCCAAGATAGTGGAATCACTAAATAAAGTTGACACTCTTCCAAATCCACTTTCGTATTCATCACAATAAAATTCAACATCCTCCAAAATAGTGGGATCACTACTTCCTAAAGTTGACACTCTTCCAAACCCACTTTCATCAATATAATCATCATAGGTAAGAGGCATGCTATCATCATAACAACTTTGCATATCAGAACTTGGGAGGCTAAAAATATCATCTTCATTTAGCATAGCATCCCCAAGCTTGGGACAAACATTAATTTCAGCAAATATATTCTCAAATATTTCATCCTCATCGAACATAGCTTCCCCAAGCTTGGGCATTTTCATATCATAGCATTATCACTCTCATCATTAATAGTATGGATAGCACCAATAGTATAGCAATTATCATCATCACAATGAGTAATAGGAGCTACTTCATTTGGAAGGGATACCTTTTTTTACCATTGTTGCACCTCCTTTTCTTTTTCTTCTTCACATTATGCATGGGTTTAACCTTCTTCTTTGAGCTCCTTATTGATGAGATTGGTTGAATAGAAAGCTCCTCCTCGTTACCTGATTCATCATAAGAAATAATAGGAGGATATTGGGAAGTCTCTTCCCTATCATTAGTATTCTCTTCATCTTATATTTGCTTCCTTTTCTTTATGTAATTGGCAATATAAGGATTTTCAATGCAATTCACCGCACAATACAAATAAATCTTCTCTAGATCAAAATCAAGAAATCTATCAAGATTAAATTTTGGAATACCCTCAATTATACGTTTCATTTCTTCGTTGTCGGGGAAGCTGATCCACGAACACCTATGGGACCGGCGGACCGAGCCCCTTTCGGTTCGGCGGGGGGCGGAGATCGCACGAAGAGCAGATCGAGGCGAAGCACACGAGCAGTTTACCCAGCTTCGGAGCTCTCCAGAGAGATAATACTCCTACTGCTGCTTGTCTGATTCTATTAGGTTCTTGCTCGAGAGAGCTAAGTGTGTTTCTGGCTTCCGGATGAACCGAACCTTCCCCCCCTCTACGTTGCACGTGGGCCTCCTTTTATACGCTAAAGGGGTCACCGACAGGTGGCAATGTAGACGAGGGTAAAAACGTAAAAGGAGTTGCGGTTGGTACAACTATCTGTACAGTGCATCCTACCTAACCCTGATGGCAGGGGACAAAGGCATTAAATGCCCGTCTGTGTCGCCCAAATAGTGCAGAAAAGGACCGTTAGGGACACCACCGCTCGCCACGATGGCGATCTTGTCAGCGTCGCATGCCACCGCACACCGCTGGCTGCACAGCCTCTCGCCACGCGCGCCTGGGAAGGCCCCTGGGCGACACGTTGGTGGATGTGCTGGAGCGTAGGTACAGGGTGGTTACTTGCCGCGGCAAGCGCCTTGCCGCGGTCGCTGTCTCGTCGCTCCTGGAAGCTTGTCGCTCGCCAGGCCTTGCCGGGACGCGTGGCGCGTCGCGGCAAGTTCCTTGAGATGCCTTGGTTGGCCTTCCCGGCAAGCTCCTCTTGCCGGGGCCTTGTCTCCTTGACTTGAATACTTTGTTCTTGAATGGCTCGAAAGGAGCCACGGAGGATCTTGGCGGTCGCCCGGCAAGCTTTGCCGCGGGGTGCTGCAACTACCCGTGCACAAGTTCGGGATACTAGGGTACCCCTACTCTAGTACACCGACAGGAGCCCCCGGGCCTGGGCCATACACGGTGCCGAGCGCTGTTGGGCCAGGCCCAAAACAGGGCACGGGCACGTGCGGCCTGGGTTACGCCGAATCTTACTCCGTATCCACCGCGCCCTCCCCAACGGCACGCGTCGAATGCGGCGTCGTGGGAGAGATCGTGGGTGGTTTCTTTATTCGGAAGGGCGAAACATCCGCCCCTTCCCCCTTTATAAGCAGGGGAAACAGGGGCAGTTCGTCCTCCTCGCCGGTTACTGCTCCAATCTTGGGAAATCTCCACTGCTCCCCCCTTCTTCCCAAAGCCGAAAGAGAGCAGCACTCCGCCCCCCATTGCCACCAGCGCCACCGACGCCGCCGATCTTCCCCGCCACCTCTGCCATGGCTCCGAAAGCCGACAAGGGGAAGGGTGTGAAGTCAGCCGAGGCGCAGCGGCTCGCGGCGCTGCAAAAGGAGCGCGCCATCTCCCCCCCTCAGCTCGACGCGAAGGAGCTGAGGGAGTACTACTACCTCTTCTGGTCGACGGAGACGCGAGCGCATCCGCGCACGAGGGTACTCTCCGCCGCCGCTTCGAGGCTGGCTCCGAACGGGTACCCATTCTTCGCGCTGTTCTTCTACTGCGGGCTCTACCCGCCCTTCTCTGAATTCTTTTGCGACATCATGAACACCTACGGGTTCCGCCTCCTTGATTTCACCCCCAACGCCGTTCTGACCATGGCAGTTTTCGCACATCTGTGCGAAAACTTTGTCGGAGTCCACCCAAATGTTGCCCTCTTCCGCCACTTCTTTATCCCCCAAGTCGAGAGAGGAGAGCCCCTTGCCGGCGGAATCGCCTGGATCTTGAGGATCGGCAAGAAGGAAGCCTATCTGGAGGGAGAGCTCCGCAGCAAGTGGGAGGAGTGGAGAGCAGATTGGTGCTGGATCGTCGAGGAGAACCCGCAGCCATTCACCGCCCGGCGCCAAACCCCAATAGTACGCGGCAACGATTGGAGCAACGTGGCCCCGGAGGATGACAGGCTGAAGATTGCCGTCACCCGAATCTTGCGCCTTAGGCTTGCCGGGCTCACCGTAGGCGCTGTTGGCACAGATTTCCTCCATCGTCGCATCGCCCCCCTGCAGGAGAGGGGGAGGCCCGCCTGGGAGTTCCAGAACTCGGCGGATATCATGAGGCTGCGCCCAGGCCTCAACTTCAATTTCACCGTCTTGGAGCTCGACGCGATGCTCCTGGAGTTGTTCAAGCGCGATCCCCAACATCCATTTATGTTGCCGCGGAATGTCGTTCCGTTGTGCAACAATTCTTCACTTGACCGCATCCGTGCAATGATGCCGCTGTGCGACTCGCATGGGATCGTCCCAACTTGGCAAGAGCCCGCAGACGACGTCGTGCAGGAGTTCTTCGACAGCTTGGTCGAAGTGCTGGTCCGCTCCGACGAGCAGAAGAGCCTCACCCGCGACACCACCGACGCGGAGATGCAGCGCATCGCCACTAGGCTGGAGGAGGCGGCGGCAGCAGCTGCCGCGGGCGCATTTGGATTCACCTTGGAGGAGGCGGAGGCAGCAGAGGCGGCAAGCCTTGCCGAGCGAGAAGAGCTTGTCGGCGAGGAAGAACTTGTCGGGCCTGAATCAGAGTCGAGCGAGCCCGCCGAGGGCGCGGGCGACCCGTTGCAGATCGGCTCCTCCTCCTCCCCACCTTCAGCCAGCTCGCCGCAAGCGGAGCCCCCAGCTCCACCAAGAAGGCGTCTCCGCAGGGCCGGGGATGTGGCGGGGCGGCAGACGAGCCAACAGCCGTCGCAGCGCATGACGCGCTCGACCGCGGCAAGCACTGTTGCCGCGGGAGCTCCTCACGCCGCTGCGGCAACTGGAGCGGGGCCTTCCCGATCCACCGCCACCGCCCCTGCCAAGCGGACAAGGGAGTCTTCTCCTCCGCCTCGTCGCACCGGAGGCGAGTCGGACTTCGATCTCTCCGCGCTCAGCTCTGACGAAGAAGAAGAGGAGTAAGTTTATTTGCTGTACTTGTAATTCTTCAATTCTTGATGTGTGTCTTGTATCTGATTTGCTTCACTCCGGATCCGTTTCTTTTCAGGACTCTGGCCCAGAGAGCGGCGAAGAGAGCCAAGGTCCCGGTGATTGTCATCGAGGATGATCCCACCGCGGCAACGGGGGACACGCCTGAGACCACCTTGCCGGACCCGGCAACTACTCACCAAAGCAGCCCCCAGCGCAGCCCCCAGCGTAAGTGTATAATTTACTTCATGCTGTCAATCGTGCATGGGTGTTCTTCTTTTGCTGATATTTGTCTGTTGGTTTGTGTAGGAGCAGAGCAGCCTCACCAGGAGGGCCCGGAGGCCGCTCCCGAAGCGCGATCTGCTTCGACTACACCGCCGAGGGAGGATTCCCCGGCAAGGGAGCGTTCTCCGGCAAGGGAGAATTCTCCGGCAAGGGGCAGTTCTCCGGAAAGGGACAGCGCCAGTGATCCTCCGGAGGTGGAGACCGTGACTGCGGATCCTAGCACAGGTAACCCTTTTTCCTGGAAACTCCCCTTGGATTCTTCTTCTTCTGATTTTCTTCTTGAGCATTTGCTTGACTTTTCTCCCCTCTTCGATCGTTAGATCCACCTGCCGCGGATCCAATGGAGACCGAGGCCACCGGCGAGGAGGACGCACGCGGCAACAACGACAACGTCGCTGCCACCGAAGAAGAGGCCGGCGCTGATGATCCTGCCGGCGAAGAGGCCGCCAAGGCTGCCGCCGCAGAAGCTGGCGAGGAATCCGGCGGTCGTACTGACGGCCCCGAGGCCGCAGGAGCGCCGGGCGGTGCACCGACCGCCGATCCCTCCGCCGCTGCTGCTGCGCCAGGCTCCGAAGAGCCCCAGCCTGGCGCCTACTTGAAGGCCGGCGATGGCGTCTTCATCAAGCTCCCCTGGGCGTCGAGCTCCAGGGCGCTGGTCGAAGGGGAGACTTTTGACGAAGAGGTGCTCGCCTCCACTGGGCTGGCGCTGGTCGACGCGCCAAGCAGCAGCGGCGACGAGCCTGAGGAGGAGCGGCTGCTGCGGAAGCTGCAGTCTCTTTACCGCGCCCGCCAAACCAAGCTGGCGACTCGAGAGGCACTTGTCACGAAGGCGGGAGTGGACATTGAGAAGCGCGCAGAGGAGCTCCGGGGTCTTAGGCAGGAGGCTCTCCGGTCTCTGGCGGAGGAGCGGGGGCAACTTCTCGAGGAGCGGAAAGCCTTCCTCCTCGAGAAGGCTGAAGTTGAAGAGAAGCAACGGCTTGTCACCGAGAATCTATTCACGCAAGAAGGAGAGTTGGCGCAGCGCAAAGTGAACCTTGACAGCCACGAGGAGGAGCTTGTCGCGCGGGAGCAAGCCATTGGCGGGGCTCTCAAGGAGGCAAAGGATGCTGCCGCAGCTGCCGAGGCTGCCAAGAAGGAGCTGGAGACAAAGGTGGCGCAGCTGGAAGCAGATCTCAGGGCGAGCGGCGAGGAGCTTGCCGTGCTCAAGCGTGAGCGTGAGAAGGATGCTGCCGCTCATGGTGAGCTGCAGGGTCTTCTCGCTGAGAGGAGCAAGGAGCTCAGCGCCGCCAAGGATTCCAATGCAGATCTCGAGTTGAAGCTGGCCACTTTGACTCAGACGCTGGACGGTGCCAGGGAGCGGGAGGTGGCCTTATCAGAGAAGATCAAGGCCGATGAGGTGCTGCTGATGAATGTTGCTGCCGCCCACGACGCTTTCAGGGAGACAGTGGAGCATTGGACTGAGGGTCTTGTGGATCTTGCCGCCGTCATCGACGGGGAGCTGGCGCAGTTGGGGATGGAGGATTTTGGGTATCCCTCCAACGAGCATCTCCAACCCAGCGCCAAGCTCAGCCTGTTCTTCAAAGGAGTGGCGACGGCTCTCCAGCGACTCCGGGAAAAGATCCCAAAGCAGCTGGCCGACGAGTCGCGCAGGATCTGCGCGGGGGCTCTCCAGAAGGTGTTGATGAAGGTGGCCTTCCGCAACCCAGGCCTCAACTTCACCAACGTCCTCAAATCCTTGCCGCCGGATGCTGACGTGGAAGCGCTCAAGGCCCTTGTCGCACCCATTGTGGACAAGGTGAGCGGGATCAAGAGGGTTGAGGGCGATCGCATAGACTAGGCCGCCCGTTTTCTCTTTCTCTTTGTCGCTGCTGGTCATGTCACGAGAACATCTATTAGAGCTGCGACAAGCTATCTTGTAATATAACTCTATTTTGGGTAAAGATTTGCTATGTTATTTCCTTTACTTGATTCCTTCCTTTGTATGTTTTTGCCCTACGCTTTTAGGGAACTTGCCGGCGCAGGCACCTTAGCCGCGAGCGCTGAGTGCGGAACATCAGCAGCCTGCTGGCGGTGCCGCTTCCGACAAGAAACCTTGTCGCGACTAGTCGCAGCTCACTTAAATTGTTGAGCGGACTCGAAACAAAGTAAGGGCGCAACTAGCTACGAGTTGGTTCCTCCGCGCACAGGTTTTCCATACAAAGTACGGTCGTTCGAGGAGAATAACTTCAAAATTTAAAAACTGATTGCTCAAACTTTGGCAACTTAGCTTTTTTGTCGTTTGCTTCTCGGCAAGGCAAAATTTCCCCGAGCGACGCTTGGTCCATACCATTATCTTCTCCTTTCCCCCCGGCAAACTTGTGTGCGAGGAAACCTTCCTTTTTGAGAAAAGGAAAGAAGAGAAAATAAAGATATGGAGCCTCATGGCTCGTTATTGCTTACCGGGGGTAGGTGCTGCACAAAGTGTCAGATAATACATGCAATAAATAGTAGAAAGCATGAAATTGACAAGACGTGCGGAGCACATGAGTTTTACTTATGCACGGGGTCTGCGCCTGGCTTTGTACAAAGGATTACATGCAACATCGGCAAAACTTGTACAAAAGGTGGTTGCCGGAACAGGTTCCGGCAACCGCGCCCTACGGGTAAAACTTACGAAGATGCTCAATGTTCTAGGAGTTGCTCACCGGAATGCCATCTTCGGTCTCAAGGCGGACAGCGCCAGGCCTAGTGACTCGTTTCACCCGGTAAGGGCCTTCCCACTTCGGTGTCAACTTGTTGGAATTCTTGGCGGACTGAACGCGCCGAAGAACAAGGTCGCCTTCCTTGAAACTTCTGGCATTAACTTTGCGGCTATGGTAGCGGCGCAAAGCTTGCTGGTATCGAGCAGCTCATACAGCAGCCTAAAGACGGTCCTCCTCAAGGAGCAGCGCGTCATCTTGTCGCAGCTGCTCTTGCTCAAGCTCATCATAAGCGAGCACTCGAGGTGACCCGTATACGAGTTCCGTGGGGAGAACTGCCTCTGCTCCATAGACTAGAGCGAAAGGTGTCTGGCCAGTGGCTCGATTTGGCGTCGTTCTGATCGACCAAAGAACCACCGGCAACTCCTCAATCCAGTTCTTTCCACACTTGTGCAGCCTGTCGAAAGTCCTGGTCTTGAGCCCGCGCAGCACTTCAGCATTCGCCCTCTCCGCTTGACCGTTGCTTCTCGGATGAGCAACAGAAGCGAAGCAGACCTTGGCGCCAAGATCTTGGACGTACTGCATGAAGGTGCGGCTCATGAATTGCATGTCGTTGTCGGTGATGATCCTGTTAGGGATCCCGAAACGGCAAACAATCGACCTGAAGAACTTGACTGCTGACTGTGCTGTCACCTTCCTCACTGCTTCCACTTCCGGCCACTTTGTGAACTTGTCGATTGCAACGTACAAGTACTCAAAGCCCGCGACAGCTCGGGGAAAGGGGCCGAGGATGTCGAGCCCCCAGACCGAAAATGGCCAGGATAAAGGGATCGTCTGGAGAGGTTGAGCTGGCTGGTGTATCTGCTTGGAATGGAACTGGCACGCTTCACACTTGGTTACTTGTGCAGTTGCATCCTGGAGGGCTGTCGGCCAAAAGAAACCTTGCCGGAACGCTTTGCCGGCAAGTGCTCTTGAGCCAATGTGGTGACCACATATGCCTCCATGTATCTCTGCCAACAGCTTTTGTCCTTCTTCCCGTTGAATACACTTCAATTTCACACCGTTGAGTCTTCTTCTGTACAGTGTGTTGTCAACAAACTGGTACATACTTGACTGTCAGGCTACTCTTTCCGCTTCTTCTTTCTCTTCGGGAAGTTCTCCTGTCTGAAGGAAACGGACAATCTGCTGTGCCCATGTTGGAGCTTGCGGCTCGACAACAAGGACTAAAGGCACATCTGCTGCTGCAGGAACATCCGCTTCTACGACGAGAACCTGCGGCTCAGCCGGAGCTTGATGTTCCCCGGCAAGCTTGCCAGAGCAAAACTTGTCGGGAGCGTCTGCTTCAACGGAACAAACCCTAGGGCTTGTCGGAGCAGACTGCTCCTCAGCATCCTTGGTGTTGATCTTGGGGACCTTCTTGGCGGCTGCTTCGGGGAGCTCTGCCGGAAAGTAGTCACCAGAAATCAACTTCCTCTTCTTGTTCTGTCCAGTTGATGGTGTTACGGACGGTTGAGTCAGCTTGAGCACAAAGATCCCTGGTTCCACAGGTAACTTTAGTGTGGTGCACTTCGACAGGCCATCGGCAATGTCGTTCTGAGCTCTTGGAACATGTTCCATTTGCAGGCCGTCAAAGTACTCTTCTAGCTTCCTCACTTCATCAACGTAAGCTTCCATCAATGGACTCTGATAATTCTTGTTCACTTGGCGGACGACGAGCTGCGAGTCACCCCTGACAATGAGCTTCTTGATCCCAAGGTCTGCAGCGATCCTGAGACCGGCAAGCAAACCTTCATACTCTGCAGTATTGTTTGTTGCCTGCTCCTTGGGAAAATGCATTTGGACTACGTACTTGAGGTGCTCTCCGGTGGGTGCGACAAGCAGCACGCTGGCACCGGCGCCTTGCAGCGAGAAGGCACCATCAAAGTACATCAGCCACTCTTTGCTTACTTCCTTGATGGGGATGCTCGTTTCTGGAATTTCTTCATCTGGTGTTGGCATCCACTCTGCTATGAACTCTGCCAGGGCTCTGCTTTGGATAGTTGAAGTGCTTTCAAACTTGAGGCCAAAGCTTGACAGTTCTAGTGCCCACTCGACAATCCTGCCTGTTGCTTCCGGATTCTGCAGTATCCTCTTCAGCGGAAAGCGAGTGACGACTGTGATCTCGTGTGCTTGGAAGTAATGGCGCAGCTTTCTCGAGGCCATGAGGAGGCCGAAAAGCAATTTCTGCACACCAGAGTACCTTGACCTAGCCCCCTGCAGAAGGGAACTGACAGAGTAAACTGGGCGCTGCACCATTCTCTTCTGCATCTCTTCCCGCGTCTGCGCAGATCCATCTTTGTCGGGACCAGAGCTTGCCGGCGAAGTCCCTTGCTTGTCGCTGGATGTACTTGCCGTGGTTGCTGGCTCATCATCCGCCTCCCTCTCCGCTACTAACGCAGTACTAACCACTTGATTGGTTGCTGCTATATACAGCAGCAACTTCTCTTGTGGCTTAGGTGCGACAAGCGTTGGAGTGGAGGACAGGTATCTCTTCAAGTCCTGCAGCGCAGCCTCCGCTTCCGGAGTCCATTTCATTGGACCTGCCTTTTTCAATATTTTGAAAAATGGCAGGGCGCGCTCAGCAGACCTAGAAATAAACCTGCTGAGAGCAGCCACGCAACCGGCAAGTCTTCGTACATCTTTGACGCGCTTTGGTGCTTCAATCTTCTCAATGGCCTTGATCTTGTCGGGATTGGCTTCGATTCCCCGTTGAGACACGAAGAACCCGAGAAGCTTGTCGGAGGGGACTCCAAACACACACTTCTCGGGATTAAGCTTAAGGTTGATCTTGCGCAGATTTGCAAAGGTTTCGTCTAAATCTTGAATCAGGGTTGTTTTGTCCTTGCTCTTGACCACTATGTCATCCATGTAGGCTTCCACATTTCTGTGCATTTGCGGCTCAAAAGCGTGATGGACAACCCTTGCAAATGTTGAACCAGCATTCTTCAAACCAAAAGGCATCGTACGAAACAGTATGTGCCACATGGGGTGATGAATGCGGTCTTCTCCTCATCCTCTTCTGCCATGAAGATCTGATGGTATCCTGAATATGCGTCAAGAAATGAAAGCAAGTCACATCCGGCCGTGGAGTCAACAATCTGGTCAATGCGTGGAAAGGGAAATGGGTCTTTGGGACAAGCTTTATTGACATTGGTAAAGTCGATACAAAGCCTCCATTTCCCGTTTGCCTTGCGCACGACTACAGGATTGGCCAACCATGTAGGATGGAGCACTCCTCTGACAAGGCCTGCTGCTTCCAACTTCTTGATTTCTTCAGTGATAAATTCTTGGCGCTCCACTGCCTGTTTCCTGACCTTCTGCTTGACGGCCCGCGCGAGAGGACAGACAGCAAGATGGTGCTCAATTACTTTCCTGGGAACACCGGGGATGTCAGACGGTTGCCATGCAAACACGTCGACGTTCGCCCGTAGGAAAGCAACGAGTGCGCTTTCCTATTTAGGGTCGAGAGTGGCACTGATGGTGAAGGTACCACCAGTGCCGTCCTCCTTGGCGAACACCTTCTTGGTCTCTTGTGGAGCCACCATTGTCTTCTTACTCTTGCCAGTGGAGCTCGATGGTGCGTCCTCGACGGTAGCGCAGCACTCCGAAGAGGTGCGCTTGCCGGAGTGGGCATCAGAGCTCTTGCCGGACTTGGTCTTCTTCTTTCCCCCGGGAGCTTCAATGGCAAGTAATCTGCGATCTGTTGCGGCTGCTGCTTCCCGGTAAATCTTGTTGGCGCAGATAAGAGCATCCTTCTTGTCGCCAGGGACAGAGATGACACTTATCGGGCCTGGCATCTTCAGCACGTTGTATGCATAGTGAGAGGCTGCCATGAACTTGGCGAGTGCTGGACGACCAAGTATTCCATTGTAAGGCAATGGAAAATCAGCAACGTCAAAAGTGACCCTCTCAGTCCTGAAGTTCAACTCGCTGCCAAATGTTACCGGCAACGTGATCTTTCCCTTCGGCTTGCTTCTTCCCGGATTGATTCCTTGGAATGTGCCGGTCTCTTCGAGCTCGCTGTCAGGGATCTGGAGTTTCTGGAGTACCGCGGAGGAGATCAAGTTCAGGCCGGCCTCGCCGTCAACTAGCATCTTAGTGACCTTGAGGTTGCGGATAGTTGGTGAAACCAACATCGGCAAGCACCCGACCGCAGTTACGCGATCAGGGTGGTCCTCAATATCAAAGATGATAGGCGTGCTGGACCATTTCAGAGGCCTGCGTGACTCGACAGGTGGTTCTGCCACATTGACTTCCCGCACCCACTGCTTGAGCTGGCGGTGTGAAGTATGCAGAGAAGCACCATCATCAACGCACAGGACCTCTGTGGCTTTTTGAAACTCCTGCTCATCGGTCTCGTCATCATCCATATCTTCATCGTTGTCATCATCTTCATCCTTGTCGCGGCCGCGAGGAGGTCTGTCTCCTTGCCGCTGCTTGGCCTTGCCGCGGCGTCCTCCTCGGCCGGGGCGTTTCTTGCCGGTTCCTCCAGCACCTTCCTGGCCCTTCTACTTGTCGCGCCGCTCGTATTCAGCCTTCTGCTGCTCGACAAGCTGCTCGACCTTCTTGCAGCTCTGGAGGTCATGGCCCTTGGTGTGGTGGATCTTGCAGTACTGCCTGTTGGTGCCGTCCTGCTTGTCAGCGACCGCCACAGCCTGATGGGTGGTGCCTGCGGCAACCTGCTTGCCGGAGCTACCAGCTTTGGCTTCCTTGCCGGACTGCTCAACGACTAGCACCTCTTTGCCTTTCTTCTTCCTGTTGCTCCGCCGCCGGTTTTTCTTTGCCGGGGCAGCATCCTCACTATCAGATCCCCCTGCTCCTGTATTCTCTCCGGGGAGTTTCCTCCCTTCCTCAGCATGTGCACACTTGTCGGCCAGGGCATATAGCTCACTGACGTCTCTGATCTTGCACATCGCCATCTCCTCCCGCATACTGCGGTTTCGCACGTTCTGGTGGAACGCGCTGATTACCGCGGCAGGGTGGACATTTGGGATGTTGTGCTGTACGCGGCTGAATCTCTGAATGTACTTGCGCAGGGGCTCTCCTTCCTTCTGGGCGAGCAGATGAAGGTCGCTTTCTTGGCCATGAGGCTTGTGGCCGCCTGTAAAGGCGCCGACAAACTGATGGCACAGGTTAGCCCAGGAGGATATGGAGTTGTCTGGCAAGTGCATGAGCCAGGATCTGACATTGGGCTTGAGCACCAGCGGGAAGTAGTTGGCAAGGATTTTGTCGTCTCGTCCCCCGGCAGCTTGCACCGCGATGGTGTAGATGCTGAGGAACTCCGATGGATGCGTCTTGCCGTCGTACTTCTCTGGCACATCTGGTCTGAAATTCTTCGTGCTGGGCCACTGGACTTGCCGCAGCTCACGAGTGAACGCAGGGCAACCTACCGCATACGACAAGTCGCCTGGTTCCCCTGGCGCATGCATGTCGACAGAGGGCCCAGCGCGCTTGTCGGATTGACGTCGCGCTTCTCTTCGGCGCTCGATGCGAGTACGAGCGTCTTCTTACTGTCGTTCATGAAGAACTTGGCGTTGATCGCGACGAGCTCATGGATCCGACGATGCAGTGGAGTCGCTGTCGAGGTGGATACGGCGAGTCGGCGATCTTGGCCTTCAGGGTGGAGAGTGCATGGTGGTTGCACCTCCACCAGTTTCATCACCACCGGCTTGTGCCTGGCGATCGTGGCGCGGCAGCGATGTACTCGGCTGTCGTGGAGTGTCGCCGTTGGCAAAGCCGATGAGACTCTGAATAGTGGCCCTCCATTGGTCGATCTTGTCTTCCGCTGGAGGGTAATCCAAGAGCAGTTGAGCTCGCGCCAAAGCTTCCGCTGGAGTGGTGGGTGGCAGTGGCGAACGGTGCGAGGAGCGGGATATGCTCGGACTTCTAACTATGTTAGAAGGAGCAGTATCCCGTCCGAGCGACCGTGTCTCACTCGTGCCAGCACGCAGGCGTGCATGCTGGTCCTGAGCACCCCGAGATCCACCAGCTTGATCTTGGCCTAACATACGTATGGCACTGCGAGTACCATGACGTTGTCGGTCCTGCGCCTCCTGAGATGGGCGCGGCACATGTACGGACGCCGAGGTTTGCGCAGCCTTGTCCTTGGGCCTGGCAGCATCATGAGCTTCCTCGTCGAAGTCCGTTCTTCCGCCGGCGTCTTCCCCACCACCCGTTTGCTCCGGTGGCGGTGGGATCGACGTGGACGGAGCAGTTGCCGCCAAAGTTTTCTTCTTCGGTGGCATGTCGATGAAGAAGATGAAGATCTAGCTCGTGTGAACGCCGGATCGGATTCACACAATCTCGACGCCCCCTACCTGGCGCGCCAAAGATGTCGGGGAAGCTGATCCACGAACACCTATGGGACCGGCGGACCGAGCCCCTTTCGGTTCGGCGGGGGGCGGAGATCGCACGAAGAGTGGATCGAGGCGAAGCACACGAGCAGTTTACCCAGCTTCGGAGCTCTCCGGAGAGATAATACTCCTACTGCTGCTTGTCTGATTCTATTAGGTTCTTGCTCGAGAGAGCTAAGTGTGTTTCTGGCTTCCGGATGAACCGAACCTTCCCCCCCTCTACGTTGCACGTGGGCCTCCTTTTATACGCTAAAGGGGTCACCGACAGGTGGCAACGCAGACGAGGGTAAAAATGTAAAAGGAGTTGCAGTTGGTACAACTATCTGTACAGTGCATCCTACCTAACCCTGACGGCAGGGGACAAAGGCATTAAATGCCCGTCTGTGTCGCCCGAATAGTGCAGAAAAGGACCGTTAGGGACACCACCGCTCGCCACGATGGCGATCTTGTCAGTGTCGCATGCCACCGCACACCGCTGGCTGCACAACCTCTCGCCACGTGTGCCTGGGAAGGCCCCTGGGCGACACGTTGGTGGATGTGCTAGAGCGTAGGTACAGGGTGGTTACTTGCCGCGGCAAGCGCCTTGCCGCGGTCGCTGTCTTGTCGCTCCCGGAAGCTTGTCGCTCACCAGGCCTTGCCGGGACGCGTGGCGCGTCGCGGCAAGTTCCTTGAGATGCCTTGGTTGGCCTTCCCGGCAAGCTCCTCTTGCCGGGGCCTTGTCTCCTTGGCTTGAATACTTTGTTCTTGAATGGCTCGAAAGGAGCCACGGAGGATCTTGGCGGTCGCCCGGCAAGCCTTGCCGTGGGGTGCTGCAACTGCCCGTGCACAAGTTCGGGATACTAGGGTACCCCTACTCTAGTACACCGACATTCATACCCCAAAAGAAAACTAAGTTCTTTATGATGCTCAAGGGTAATCAAGTTATCACAATTTTTGGACACGATTCAGTCATGAAACAATTTGCATTGGAGATTTAAATGACCACATTCATTGCAAAGTTCACAAGGAGCGCGAAAAATATTGAATTTTTCAGCACAAACATCAAGAGTTTCTTGCAACCCTTTAGTTTCTAAATACTTATGTCTCTTGCAATATCTATTTTCCCCATTTGGTGTGTACTTGCAAACCCAATCTACTCCACAAAAATCGACATGCTTATAAGAGATATTTTCATCATAACTAGTGCAATCATCATTAGTACTATGGATATTCAAAGAGTTCATACTAACAACATTGCAATCATGCTCATCATTCAAAGATTTAGTACCAAGCATTTTAATGCATTCTTCTTCTAGCACTTGAGCACAATTGTCCTTTCCATCATACTCACGAAAGATATTAAAAAGATGAAGCGTATGAGACAAACTCAAATCCATTTTTTTGTAATTTTCTTTTATAAACTAAACTAGTGATAAAACAAGAAACAAAAAGATTCGATTGCAAGATCTAAAGATATACCTTCAAGCACTCACCTCCCCGGCAACGGCGCCAGAAAAGAGCTTGATGTCTACTATACAACCTTCTTCTTGTAGATGTTGTTGGGCCTCCAAGTGCAGAGGTTTGTAGGACAGTAGCAAATTTCCCTCAAGTGGATGACCTAAGGTTTATCAATCCGTAGGAGGCATAGGATGAAGATGGTCTCTCTCAAACAACCCTGTAACCAAATAACAAAGAGTCTCTTGTGTCCCCAACACACCCAATACAATGGTAAATTGTATAGGTGCACTAGTTCGGCGAAGATATGGTGATACAAGTGCAATATGGATGGTAGATATAGGTATTTGTAATCTGAAATTATAAAAACAGCAAGGTAACTAATGATAAAAGTGAGCGTAAACGGTATTGCAATGGTAGGAAACAAGGCCTAGGGTTCATACTTTCACTAGTGCAAGTTCTCTCAACAATAATAACACAATTGGATCATACAACTATCCCTCAACATGCAACAAAGAGTCACTCCAAAGCCACTAATAGCGGAGAACAAATGAAGAGATTATGGTAGGGTACGAAAACACCTCAAAGTTATTCTTTCGGATCAATCTATTCAAGAGTTCGTACTAGAATAACACATTAAGACACAAATCAACCAAAACCCTAATGTCACCTAGATACTCCATTGTCACCTCAAGTATCCGTGGGCATGATTATACGATATGCATCACACAATCTCAGATTCATCTATCCAACCAACACAAAGTACTTCAAAGAGTGCCCCAAAGTTTCTACCGGAGAGTCAAGACGAAAACGTGTGCCAACCCCTATGCATAGGTTCATGGGTGGAACCCGCAAGTTGATCACCAAAACATACATCAAGTGGATCACGTGATATCCCATTGTCACCACAGATAAGCACGGCAAGACATACATCAAGTGTTCTCAAATCCTTAAACACTCAATCCGATAAGATAACTTCAAGAGGAAAACTCAATTCATCACAAGAGAGTAGAGGGGGAGTGATACGTCTCCGACGTATCTATAATTTTTGATTGCTCCATGTTACTTTATCTACTGTTTTAGGCAATATTGGGCTTTATTATCCACTTTTATATTATTTTTGGGACTAACCTATTAACTGGAGGCCCAGCCTAGATTTGCTGTTTTATGCCTATTTCAGTGTTTCGAGGAAAAGGAATATCAGACGGAGTCAAAACGGAACGAAATCAACTGGAGAAGTTAATTTTGGAAGGAAACCAACCTGATGGGCTTGGAGTGCACACTAGGGGATTCCCGGGCTGTCCACAAGGGTGGAGGGTGCGCCCCTTGGGCACGCCCCCCTATCTCGTGAACAGCCCGGAGGTCCACTGACATACCCCCTACACCCATATATACCTACGTACCCTAAAACTTCCAGAACAGAAGATAGATTGGGAGTGCCGCCGCCGCAAGCCTCTGTAGCCACCAAAAACCAATTGGGACCCTGTTCCGGCACCCTGCCAGAGGGGGATCCCATCACCGGAGGCCAGCTTCATCATCCCGGCGCTATCCATGACGAGGAGGGAGTAGTTCTCCCTCGGGGCTGAGGGTATGTACCAGTAGCTATGTGTTTGATCTCTCTCTCTCTCTCTCTCTCTCTCTCTCTCTCTCTCTCTCTCTCTCTTGTGTTCTCTCTTGTGTTCCATCTATGGCACGATCTTGATGTATCCCGAGCTTTGCTATTGTAGTTGGATCTCATGATGTTTCTCCCCCTCTACTCTCTTGTGATGAATTGAGTTTCCCCTTTTGAAGTTATCTTATCGGATTGAGTCTTTTATGAACACTTGATGTATGTCTTGCGTGGGATAACCGTGGTGACAATGGGTTATTCTATTGATCCACTTGATGTATGTTTTGGTGATCAACTTGCGGGTTCCGTGACATTGGGAACCTATGCATAGGGGTTGGGACACGTTCTTGAGTCTTCGGTAGAAACTTTGGGGCACTCTTTGAAGTACTTTTATGTTGGTTGGATGAATCTGAGATTGTGTGATGCATATCATATAATCATTGCCGCGGATACTTGAGGTGACAATGGAGTATCTAGGTGACATTAGGGTTTTGGTTGATTTGTATCTTAAGGTGTTATTCTAGTATGAACTCTATGATGGATTGAGCGGAAAGAATAGCTTTATGTTATTTTACTACAAGCTCTTGAATAGATAGAACAGAAAGGATAACTTTGAGGTGGTTTCGTACCCTACCATAATCTCTACGTTTGTTCTCCTCTATTAGTGGCTTTGGAGTGACTCTTTGTTGCATGTTGAGGGCTTGTCATATGTTCTATCTATGTTATTATTGTTGAGAGAACTTACACTAGTGAAAGTATGAACCCTAGGCCTTGTTTCCTACCATTGCGATACCGTTTACGCTCACTTTTACCGCTCCCTACCTTGCTGTTTTTATTATTTCAGATTTCAAAAACCTATATCTACTATCTATTTTGCACTTGTATCTTCATCTCTTCGCCGAACTAGTGCACCTATACAATTTACCATTGTATTGGGTGTGTTGGGGACACAAGAGACTCTTTGTTATTTGGTTGCAGGGTTGTTTGAGAGAGACCATATTCATCCTACGCCTCCTACAGATTGATAAACCTTAGGTCATCCACTTGAGGGAAATTTGCTACTATCCTACAAACCTGTGCACTTGCAGGACCAACAACGTCTACAAGAAGAAGGTTGTGTAGTAGACATCAAGCTCTTTTCTGGCGCCGTTGCCGGGGAGGTGAGTGCTTGAAGGTATATCTTTAGGTCTTGCAATCAAATCTTTTTGTTTCTTGTTTTAGCACTAGTCTAGTTTATAAAAGAAAATTACCAAAAAAAATGGAGTTGAGTTTGTCTCATACGCTTCACCTTTTTAATATCTTTCGTGAGTATGATGGAAAGGATAATTGTGCTCAAGTACTAGAAGAAGAAATCTATAGAATGTTTTTAGATGATGAGCATGATTGCAATGTTGTTAGTATGAATTCCTTGAATATCCATGATGCTAATGATATGCAAAGCCACAAGCTTGGGGAAGCTATGTTTGATGAATATGATATTTTTGTCCCCCAAGCTTTGATGAGCAAATTTACTATGATGATAGCATGCCTCCTACCTATGATGATTATATTGATGAAAGTGGGTTCGGAAGAGTGTCAACTTTAGGAATTAGTGATCCCACTATTTTGGAGGATGTTGGATTTTATTGTGATGAATATGAAAGTGGATTTGGAAGAGTGTCAACTTTATTTAGTGATTCCACTATCTTGGGAGAGGTTTCAATCGATTATGATGAGAACGAAGTTGCTACTTATGATGATTATTGTGATGAAACTTATGCTATAAAAATTAGTGATGATTATATTTACAAATCTTGTCATGATTATGATTACCCTTTTTCTGAACATTACTCTTTTAATGTGGAAACAATTTTTAGTGTTCAAGTCTCTTATGATACTCCTACTATTCCGAATGAAAAGAATTTTGCTTATGTGGAGAGTATTAAAAATTCTATGATTGTAGATCATGAAAAGAATGCTTTAGGTGCTGGTTATATTGTTGAATTCATTCATGATGCTACTGAAAATTATTATGAGAACATATGCTTGTAGGAATTGCAATAATGTCAAGTCTCCTCTCTATGTGCTTAAAGTTTTGAAGTTATGCTTGTTTTACCTTCATATGCAAGTTGATTATTGTTCCCATAAGTTGTTTGCTCACAAATTCCCTATGCATAGGGAGTGGGTTAGACTTAAATGTGCTAGTCATATGCTTCATGATGCTCCCGTTATGTTTTAATTCTTATCTTTTATGTGAGCATCATTGTCATCATCATGCCTAGCTAGAAAGGCATTAAAGAAAAGCGCTTGTTGGGAGACAACCAAATATTTATCCTTACTGTTTTTGTGTGTCCACATGATTATGATACTTTAGTAATCATGTTTTATAGCTTTTGTTTCAATAAAAGTGCCAAGTAGAACCTTTGGGAAGACTTGGGTGAAGTTTATGTGATCTTGCTGTGAAAAACAGAAACTTTAGTGCTCACGAGATTAGCTTCCATTTTTTACTGGAGAGTGATTTTATGTTGATTCTTTTTGCAGATGATTAATAGACAAATTGCTCAGGTCCAGCAATTTATTTAATAATTTTTGGGGTTCCATAAGTATACGTTTTATACAGATTACTACAGACTGTTCTGTTTTTGACAGATTCTGTTTTCTATGTGTTGTTTGCTTATTTTGATGAATCTATGGCTAGTATTAAGTGGTATGAACCATAGATAAGTTGGATTACAGTAGATATTACACCAATATGAATTTAGAATGAGTTCATTACAGTACCTAAGTGGTGGTTTTATTTTCTTATACTAACGGAGCTTACGAGTTTTGTTTTGAGTTTTGTGTGGTTGAAGTTTTCAAGTTTTGGGTAAAGATTCGATGGACTATGGATAAGGAGGGGCAAGAGCCTAAGATTGGGGATGCCCAAGGCACCATAAGGTAATATTCAAGGACAACCAAGCAACTAAGCTTGGGGATGCCCCGGAAGGCATCCCCTCTTTCGTCTTCGTTCATCGGTAACTTTACTTGGAGCTATATTTTTATTCACCACATGATATGTGTTTTGCTTGGAGAGTCAATTTATTTTGTTAGTTTTTGCTTTCTGTTAGTTAGAATAATGTTTTGCCTCTTTAATTTCAATAAAAAAGGTCAAGGATAGCCTTTGCCATGCTTATTTTGCTAGTATACATGTTGCTGTTTGAAAACAGAAAGTTTACCGCTGTTGCAAAAATTCCCTAGAAAAGTCAGAGAATGGTCTAACGTTGAATCTTTTTGCATATTGAGCTATGATAAATTTATTACAGTGGGAATTTTAGTTCATAATTTTTGGAGTCAGGGAAGTATTGTTACTCTTGCATTCTTTACAGACTGTACTGTTTTGACAGATTGCTGTTATTGTTGCATTGTTTGCATATGTTTGCTTGTTTAATGATTCTATTTGAGGATAGGAGTATTAAATATACAGAGGCATTTAGTATTCAATGTTGAATAATAATGTTAGTGATTTGTTACAGTAGAATATGATAAGGTTTTGCATTGGTTTATACTAACCTATCTCACGAGTTCTTGTTGAGTTAGTTGTGAATGAAGCTTTTGATAAAAGAGAAACCATGATAAAAGAGGAATTAAGGAGACACAAAAGTTCAAGCTTGGGGATGCCCAAGGCACCCCAAGATAATATTTCAAGAAGTCTCAAGCATCTAAGCTTGGGGATGCCCCGGTAGGCATCCCACCTTTCTTCTTCAACAACTATCGGTTAGTATTGGTTGAGCCTAAGTTTTTGCTTCTTCACATGAGTTGTGCTATCCTTGCATTGTAGTTTTCTTTAGCTTTGCTTGCTGTTTGAATGAAGTATCAAGATCTGAAATCCTTTAATTAGAGAGAGCCATACATGATTTGGAATTTGCTAGAATACTCTTTGTGCTTCACTTATATCTTTTGAGCTTGATAGTTTTGCTCATAGTGCTTCACTTATATCTTTTGAGCATGATAATTTTTGCTCTAGTGCTTCACTTAGATTATTTTGAGAGTCTTTAATAGCATGGTAATTTGCTTAATGTTAATATACTTGGTGTTCAAGATATGTGAAACTTTCTTTTGAGTGAATTGAATACTAAGATAAGTTTGATGCTTGATAATTGTTTTGAGATACGGAGGTGATAATATCATAGTCATGCTAGTTGGGTGATTATGAATTTGAGAAATACTTGTGTTGAAGTTTGCAAATCCCGTAGAATGCACGTGTGGTTAAAGTTGTGTAAAAAATTTGAAACATGAAGTGTACCTGGCTTGTGCATCCTTATGAGTGGCGGTCGGGGACGAGCGATGGTCTTTTCCTACCAATCTATCCTCCTAGGAGCATGCGCATAGTACTTGAATTTTTGATGACTTCTAAATCTTTGCAATAAGTATATGAGTTCTTTTGACTGATGTTGAGTCCATGGATTATACGCACTTTTACCTTTCCGCCATTGCTAGCCTCTTCGGTACCGTGCATTGCCCTTTCTCACCTTGAGAGTTGGCGCAAACTTCACCGATGCATCCAAACCCCGTGATACGATATGCTCTATCACACATAAACCTCCTTATATCTTCCTCAAAACAGGCACCATACCTACCTATCATGGCATTTCCATAGCCATTCCGAGATATATTGCCATGCAACTTCCACCATCATCATCATGACATGCATCACTTTTGTCATATTGCCATTGCATGATCTTGTAGTTGACATCATATTTGTGGCAAAGCCACCATGCATTATTTTTCATACATGTCACTCTTGATTCATTGCACCATCCTGGTACACCGCCGGAGGCATTCATATAGAGTCATATCTTGTTCTAAGTTTCGAGTTGTAATCTCTGTGTTGTAATCAATAGAAGTGTGATGATCATCATTATTAGAGCATTTCCCAAAAAAAAGAGAAAGGCCAAAAAAAAGAAAGGCCCAAAAAAATAATATAAAAAGGGCAATGCTACTATCTCGTTTTCCACACTTGTACTTCAAAGTAGCACCTTGTTCCTCATGTAGTGAGTCTCATAAGTTGTCCTTTTTATACTAGTGGGAATTTTTCATTATAGAACTTGGCTTGTATATTCCTACGATGGGCTTCCTCAAATGCCCTAGGTCTTCGTGAGCAAGCAAGTTGGATGCACACCCACTAGTTTTCTTTTGTTGAGCATTCATAGCTCTAGTGCATCCGTTGCATGGCAATCCCTACTCCTCATGTTGACATCAATTGATGGGCATCTCCATAGCCCGTTGATTAAGCCTCGTCAACGTGAGACTTTCTCCTTTTTTGTATTCTCCACACGATCCCCATCATCATATTCTATTCCACCCATAGTGCTATATCCATGGCTCACGCTCATGTATTGCGTGAAGGTTGAAATAGTTTGAGATTATTTAAGTATGAAACAATTGCTTGGCTTGTTATCGGGGGTATAGAAGTTGGGAACATCTTTGTGTGACGAAAATGAAGCATAGCCTAACTATATGATTTTGTAGGGATGAACTTTCTTTTGCCATGTTATTTTGAGAAGACATGATTTCTTTGATTAGTATGCTTGAAGTATTATTATTTTTGTGTGAGTATGAAATTTTGTCTTGAATCTTTCGGATCTGAATATTCATGTCACAATTAAGATTTACATTGAAATTATTCCAAAGTATCACTCCGCATCAAAAATTCTTTTTTATCATTTACCTACTCGAGGACGAGCAGGAATTAAGCTTGGGGATGCTTGATACGTCTCCAACGTATCTATAATTTTTGATTGCTCCATGCTATTTTATCTACTGTTTTAGGCAATATTGGGCTTTATTATCCACTTTTATATTATTTTTGGGACTAACCTATTAACCGGAGGCCCAACCCAGTTTTCCTGTTTTATGCCTATTTTAGTGTTTCGAGGAAAAGGAATATCACACGGAATCAAAACGGAACGAAATCAACTGGAGAAGTTAATTTTGGAAGGAAACCAACCTAATGGGCTTGGAGTGCATGCCAGGGGAGTCCCGGGCTGTCCACGAGGGTGGAGGGCGCGCCCCCTACCTCGCGAACAGCCCGGAGGTCCACTGACGTACCCCCTGCACCCATATATACCTACGTACCCTAAAACTTCCAGAACAGAAGATAGATCGGGAGTTCCGCCGCCGCAAGCCTCTATAGCCACCAAAAACCAATCGGGACCCTGTTCCGGCACCCTGCCGGAGGGGGATCCCATCACCGGAGGGCATCTTCATCATCCCGGCGCTATCCATGACGAGGAGGGAGTAGTTCACCCTCGGGGCTGAGGGTATGTACCAGTAGCTATGTGTTTGATCTCTCTCTCTCTTGTGTTCTCTCTCGTGTTCCATCTATGGCACGATCTTGATGTATCCCGAGCTTTGCTATTGTAGTTGGATCTCATGATGTTTCTCCCCCTCTACTCTCTTGTGATGAATTGAGTTTCCCCTTTTGAAGTTATCTTATCGGATTGAGTCTTTTTATGAACACTTGATGTATGTCTTGCGTGGGATAATCGTGGTGACAATGGGTTATTCTATTGATCCACTTGATGTATGTTTTGGTGATCAACTTGCGGGTTTCGTGACATTGGGAACCTATGCATAGGGGTTGGCACACGTTCTTGACTCTCTGGTAGAAACTTTGGGGCACTCTTTGAAGTACTTTTATGTTGGTTGGATGAATCTGAGATTGTGTGATGCATATCGTATAATCATGCCCACGGATACTTGAGGTGACAATGGAGTATCTAGGTGACATTAGGGTTTTGGTTGATTTGTATCTTAAGGTGTTATTCTAGTATGAACTCTATGATGCATTGAGCGGAAATAATAGCTTTATGTTATTTTACTACGAGCTCTTGAATAGATAGAACAGAAAGGATAACTTTGAGGTGGTTTCGTACCCTACCATAATCTCTATGTTTGTTCTCCACTATTAGTGGCTTTGGAGTGACTCTTTGTTGCATGTTGAGGGCTTGTCATATGTTCTATCTATGTTATTATTGTTGAGAGAACTTACACTAGTGAAAGTATGAACCCTAGGCCTTGTTTCCTACCATTGTGATACCGTTTACGCTCACTTTTACCGCTCCCTACCTTGCTGTTTTTATTATTTCAGATTACAAAAACCTATATCTACTATCTATTTTGCACTTGTATCTTCATCTCTTCGCCGAACTAGTGCACCTATACAATTTACCATTGTATTGGGTGTGTTGGGGACACAAGAGACTTTTTGTTATTTGGTTGCAGGGTCGTTTGAGAGATACCTGTGACGCCCGGATAATCCAGCTACAGTAACCTCTGCTAATAATGCCACGTCACCTCGATTTCTATTGCTAATCTCGTGTTAGTTCCACAACCAATTCGAATCCAAATTAAAAACCAAGTCAAACGACAAAAGTTTTCAAAAGTCAAAACAAAAATGTTCGGTGGGTGCCAAATATTGCACTGGTAATTATGGTGAAGTAAACACATTTTTATAAAATGGCTATATGGTTTAAAATGAAATTAAACAGAAAAGAAAATAAATAAAAAGAAAACAGGAAACAAAAAAAAAGAATAAAAGGCCCCCTGGCCAACTGGGCCAGACGGCCCAGCTCACCGGCCAGGCCGGCTCACCTGGCCCAGCCGGCCACCCCACTTAATCCCCTCGGTCCACTGACCGAAACCCTAACCCCCACTGCTCCCCCGATCCCCGCACTCGCACCCACTCGTCCCACTCCTCCCGCTCGCCCTTCCCCGATCTGGATCGGGGCAACCCCCCGATCCCATCGCCCGATCGCCGCCTCGGCGTCGCCGTCACCTCCCTCGCGGAGCCGCCCCCTCCTGTCGCCCTACCGGCGCCCCGCCGCCCGTCCACGACCACGCTGATGTGGGACCCCGCCCGGAGCTACCTCGCCCCCGCCGCACGAGGGCCGCGCCACCGGAGACCCTCACCGTCTTCCCCGAATCGCCGTCGCCTCGTCGTCCACGCCGGTCTGCCTCCCCCTACGCACGTCGTCGCCGTCGTCCTCCCCAAGCACCGCTGCCACGTCCCTACTCCTCGCAGTGAGCCCCGACTCCCCTCTCCCCCTCGCGACCGTTCTCGTGCTCACGCACCTATGCGCGCGCACCCGCAGCCGCCGCGCTCACTCCCCTTCCCGCGCTGGCCGGTGCCCCGCGCACCCTGGCACGTGCCCAGGCGCGCGAGCCCGCGCCTCTGGATCCTCGAGCGTCGCCGTCCCCTGTACCCTCGCGCCCCGCCCCGCCAGCCCTACCCGTCGCCGGTCACAGCGGTCACCGCCCGGGTGCCTCGCCCACATCTCGCGCCGCTCTCGGGGCCACCTCTCCGTGCGCCGCTCTGGCCATCCCCGTCTCCTCTGCACCCCGACTACAGCCACCACCATGGCTGCCCTGGCCACTGACCTTGCCGGCCTACAGCGCCCGCTCGGGCGGTGCCGCCCGCCCCTGCGCCCGTTAGCCCGCCCGCTAAGGCCTCTGGGCCACTGACAAGGGGGCCCTGCCCCAGAACGTTTTAATAAAATAAAAATAAAATAAATAAAAGAAAAAGGAAAATAAAATAAAAATAAATTATTAATTAATTAATTTATTAATTAGTGGATTAATTAAGTTAATTAATCATGTTTAATTAATCTAAATAACTAGTTAGTTTACTTAAATAGTAATTAGTTTAACCTAAACCCTAATCAACCTGACAGTGTATGACAGGTGGGTCCCACTGGACCCACACGTCAGTTTGACCAGTCAACACCTCTGTTGACTGCTGACGTCATGATGACGTCAGCAAACACTGTTTTGGATAATGTTGAATTAAATAAATTAAATAAATTCTAAAAATGATTTAAAAACTTTAGTAAATCATATCTTTTAATCCGTAACTCGGATTAAAATATTTTCAACATGAAAGTTGCTCAGAACGACGAGACGATTCTGGATACGCAACCCGTTCGCCCGCCACACCCCCCTAACCTATCGAACTCGCAACTTTCCCCCTCCGGCTCCTCTGCCCGAAAACGCGAAACACCGGGAATACTTTCCCGGATGTTTTCCCCCTTCACCGGTATCACCTCATACCGCGTTAGGGCACGCCTAGCACCGTTACTTGTCTTGTCATGCATCGATATGCATCTGTTTACATGGTATTCATTGTTTCTTTCCCCCCTTTTTCTCTCCGGTAGACTACGAGACCGACGCTGCTGCTGCCCAGTTCGACTACGGAGTTGACGACCCCTCTCTCTTGCCAGAGCAACCAGGCAATCCCCGCCCCTTTGATCACCAGATATCGCCTATTCTTCTCTATACTGCTTGCATTAGAGTAGTGTAGCATGTTACTGCTTTCCCTTAATCCTATTCTGATGCATAGCCTGACATTGTTGCTACAGTCATTGATACCTTACCCGCAATCCTAAATGCTTAGTATAGGATGCTAGTTTATCATCATTGGCCCGACATTCTTGTCAGTCTGCCTTGCTATACTATCGGGCCATGATCACTTGGGAGGTGATCACGGGTATATACTGTACATATATACATACTACAGATGGTGACTAAAGTCGGGTCCGCTCGAAGAGTACCCGCGAGTGATTCACGGATTGGGGGCTGAAAGGACCTTTGTCCCGACGGCCCTCTGTGTGGATCTTTGTGGCGGAGCGACAGGGCAGGTTGAGACCGCCTAGGAGAGAGGTGGGCCTGGCCCTGTTCGGCGTTCGCGGATACTTAACACGCTTAACGAGATCTTGGTATTTGATCTGAGTTGGCTACGAGCCTATACGCACTAACCATCTACGTGGGAGTAGTTATGGGTATCCCGGCGTCGTGGTATCAGCCGAAGCACTTCAGACGTCAGCGACGGAGCGGCGCGCGCCGGATTGGACTGGAACGCCACTAGGCTAGGTCTGCTTCCGGCCGCCCACGCAACGTGCAGGTGTGCTCAGGGCGATGGGCCTAGACCCCTGCGCGCTTAGGTTTAGACCCGCGTGCTGGCCTCTCTGTTTTGCCTAGGTGGGGCTGCGACGTGTTGATCTTCCGAGGCCGGGCATGACACAGGAAAGTGTGTCCGGCCAAATGGGATCAAGTGTGTTGGGTAAGTTGGTGCACCCCTGCAGGGAAGTTAATCTATTCGAATAGCCGTGATCTTCGGTAACAGGACGACTTGGAGTTGTACCTTGACCTTATGACAACTAGAACCGGATACTTAATAAAACACACCCTTCCAAGTGCCAGATACAACCGGTGGTCGCTCTCTCTCAGGGATGCGAGGAGAGGATCGCCGGGTAGGATTATTCTATGCGATACTATTGGAGATGCTACTTGGAGATGCTACTTGGCGATGCTACTTGGAGGACTTCAGTCTACTCTCTTCTACATGCTGCAAGACGGAGGCTGCCAGAAGCGTAGTCTTCGACAGGATTAGCTATCCCCCTCTTATTCTGGCATTCTGCAGTTCAGTCCACTGATATGGCCTCCTTACACATATACCCATGCATATGTAGTGTAGTTCCTTGCTTGCGAGTACTTTGGATGAGTACTCATGGTTGCTTTCTCCCCCCTTTCCCCCCCTTTCCTTTCTTTCTGGTTGTCGCAACCAGATGCTGGAGCCCAGGAGCCAGACGCCACCGTCGATGACGACTACTACACTGGAGGTGCCTACTACTACGTGCAGCCCGCTGACGACGACCAGGAGTAGTTTAGGAGGATCCCAGGCAGGAGGCCTGCGCCTCTTTCGATCTGTATCCCAGTTTGTGCTAGCCTTCTTAAGGCAAACTTGTTTAACTTATGTCTGTACTCAGATATTGTTGCTTCCGCTGACTTGTCTATGATCGAGCACTTGTATTCGAGCCCTCGAGGCCCCTGGCTTGTATTATGATGCTTGTATGACTTATTTATGTTTTAGAGTTGTGTTGTGATATCTTCCCGTGAGTCCCTGATCTTGATCGTACACATTTACGTGCATGATTAGTGTACGATTGAATCGGGGGCGTCACAAGTTGGTATCAGAGCCGACTGCCTGTAGGAATCCCCCTTCCACACTCCTTGGCCGAAGTCGAGTCTAGACATTGCAAAACTTTTACTAACTTGGCTGTGTGCCTTACGGGCCCACGTCGCCATTGGGTGGTATTAGGATCTTTTATTCCTCGACTTATACTCTGGGACTCTAGTCTCTCTTCTCTTCGGGTTAAATGAATTTTCTAAAACTCTAACATTAGGTTCTCGTAACAAATTCCTCCCGGAGAGCCACTTATTCAGATGATCGCCTGCTGCACTAGAAGATTTCGAAGTTACTCTACGATGTTCTCTCGATTCTTTGTGCCATCGCATTTGCGATTTCCTTCCATCGTCAACCCCTATGAAAAACTGCTTACACTTGCCATTCAAAAAATCATTCCCCGTTGATCTGTTATTAGAAGATGTCCTGAAATACTCTTTGTTGTTCCGAAAATCCTTTAAGCTTACTGCCTTGCAGTTCTTTACCACATGAATATCCCTATTGAAAATTCCTCGCACTTATTGAGTATCTGTTCATCTCCAGTTGTTCGTATGCTTCATAAGATACTCTGAAATACTATCCGACCTTCTGAGCATCCTCTTCAAACTATTGCTCGGCAAATACTTGTATGCTTACATTATGGATGCTCCCATATCACTAGCAATATTCACTAGTATCTTTTGACACCGTCATTTTGATCCTTTGATCTAGCATGTGTGCGAATGCACACAATCATCTATCAACCCTTCTAATTTTTCTTTCCAGCTCAGACGTCATTTTGAACATGAGCTGGTTCTCGACCAAACTATTTGTCGTCAATTTTGCCTCTGGTCTATCCAATTTATCCATCCTTGATCAGAGCGTCTGCTTCTAATCCTTTGTTCTAGAAATCATAATTCCTTTGTTAGCTAAGCATCGAATTATTCCAATGTTCTATAATATGATGCCCATGCATTCTTTCTGGAGTATCGATACTCACATCAGCTCCGTTGCGGATTGCCCGATCCATTGTTGGATTTCATCCGACATCGTCCTTCCTATTCAATCACTTTGGAAGTTCTTTCTCCATTGGTAAATCCTACCCTCTGATTGACCAACCATGCTCTGCTTTCGAGCTGGTGGTATTTACTATTGAAGCTGGTGGTATATGTTTCCACGATACCCTGACGGGTTGAACCTATGCCTTCCTTAATATGTGTGAACTCGAAAGTTTTCACGAGTCATACTCATCTGGTATCACACCAGGTAAAACTTTCAACGCAAATGCATTTATCAAAGCGAGAAGTGAATGGGAGGTTATACATTGAAGAAGTGGGAGTCGACCTTGAACCTTGCGTTCATGCCCATGGACACGATGTATAACTTATCATGGAAACTGCTCGTAAATATAGTTACCCCCTTGGTATAAGTTCATCTTATATCTGGGATCTGGCCTTTTGCAATCGTGGTTCCGACCATGTTCTCTTTTATATACCATTTCTCGTGCAAGTTTAAGCACTTGTCTTCTGTAGAGCAATACCCCAGTCCAACCTCTACTTTGATCTGTCATCGAGTATTACCCCCTGGTATCTCGAGATTATCATGGAACTTCATAACATCTTATGAGTTCTTCATCAAGTGCTACATTCCCACCGATTCCAATTTTTCACGGGCTCTGAGTTATTAAACACTCAAAGACACCAATAACTGGACCGAGTCCGCACTACGGTTCAACAACTCTTCAGTAAGCTTCTATAAGTACGAGTTTGTACCCGATCACATCATTCCTAGCCTGTTTGGCTATATCCTTGTCGTGCAGATTTTAACTGTGCTACCTGGTCCTTATTCCGGGAGCACCAGTTTCGACGATGAGCTAAGCTTACGTCGATCTTCCTCGTCATACCATTTCTCCTTGACCAACAAACTTTATTTCGAGTTTGTGTCGTACCCATGGTTTCAATAACCTTTTGCTTCATCATTCCTTTGACTTGATGTCATCGCCAATTGATTACATCTTCATGAAACTTCTCGACAAATGTGTCATGATCATCATGAACGTTCTGAGCTCTTCTAGGATATCATTCGAACTCATGATGACAAATACCTTCCTTGCCCCTCGATGATTTGTGTTATCATCGACAACATTATTGCCTTCTCTCCGACACAAACATGCTCATGTTTTGTGTTGTACTTTGAGCTCCTTGCTATCCAGCTTATGTTGTGTTCTACCTCTGAGTATTACCACCTTTTATATCAAGAATGTCGTGGGAACTTTACCACCTCTTGAGAATTCTTGATACAAGTGATACTTCTCACCATCACCATTCTTTCTTGGTCCTCGTGTTGATTCCAACAAGTGAACGGTGTTGTTTGGATTCTTCCCTTCTAGCAACCCCATTGCTTGGAAGTTAATGGTCGGCCGTTCATTCTTAGGCTATTGATTATTGAATCACCATTCTGACATTGGTCGTGCAACCCTACCCATATTTCGGGCGCACCTTTCAACCAATTTTTAATTGTGTATGTTTTCCTCGAGCATACATCGTTATATCTTTTGTTCTGACAAATGTTATATCCTTGTTCACATACTTGTGGAAATACATCTTTTTGGAAACCTCGATGAATTGTCGCTGAGTTCATCAGCTACCACCTTATCCATTCATTGGTTTAATGATGAGCTCCTATTTCGGAACTCGCTTCCATAGTAGATTTCCCGAGTATCTTACAATGTCGTCTCGTCAATTTATTTTGCACCTTTCCTTCTCAGGCATCCTGAGTCCGAGGTATCCTAACATCGATCAGATCTGAATCTCGGTCAGATATGATGGTTGGAACATTTTTCCAAGAGTTATAACACTAGTCTTTTATGACCCGGTAAGGTGATGGCATGTCCAGCACACCTGGCCGGAGGACCTATTGTTATAGTTGTTCCTCTTTGGCAAGGTTAACCATTCTTCCATGAGGGAATTGTAAGACTTATTCTATAAGTTATTCCTGATGAATTCTTTGAGTATCCAAAGTCCGACCTTTGCTCGAAGACCATGTCAATGCTATCTCGAAGCATGTCTGTGGTACTCCGTTCATCAACAAGAACATTTGAAGCACAATGCTAAATTCTCTTTATCAATTATCCAAACACCGTTGTATGGGTAACGTCATGAAATTCCTCTCCCTCTACTTCAATGGTTCTCTACTTTCTATCCTGTCATGGATATCATTCCCCGCTTGTCCATGGGAAGGATATACCCTTGAAATATGTGTGTAAACACATTTTCCTTTTCATTGTTCTGTTTAATTTGATAATCATATTTTCCTTTCCATTGTTTGGTTTAACCTTTCTTGTGATCATTATGATCTAAGCAGTATTAATTCCCTGCTTATGTGAACACCTTGGTGTACAACCCTGTCAGTAAGACCCCGTTACTTTTGTTGATGACATTTCGGTAACCGCTGATGGACGAGAACTTTGCCTATTGGTCCGCCTCGTTCAACGAGCAGGAAAATGGTTCTCTTCGTCCCTCGCCCTTGGTATCGACGTTGTTGCCAACATAATCGACAGGCTATCCTCTGACATGCCTTTCTTGCATGATCACGCAAGACGTCTCCGCCCTTCCTACTTTTAACCCACATGGTGGGCCCATAACCCAGAGTTCCACATGATCGAAACCTGACTCTCCTGTACACCTTGTTGACAAAGATTATCCCTTACTCTTGGCTTCGTGTGTAATTCATGAGCCACCTTCCTAGTGCTCTATTCTGGTATCAGACGCAATACTTACTCTCACTGCCCTGAACCACTTTCTCACTCTGGTTCAGACTTCGAGCAACTATCTATCCACTTGGAACCTCTTATTGTACCTTCGTACCTTACTCTTGATGTATTCTTTATGTTCAACTCGAGAGATAATCTTATGCTCCTTCATGGGTTAATCCCCAGATTGTTTCCCTCATAAGCATTCTGTCATAGCCGAGCTGCCCCTTACCTATTCGTAAGTACGTTGGAGTTCCCGAGAAGAGGGCGACATCACCATGATGACCTGAAGCAGAGAAATGAAGATGTCAATGTAATGGATCGACCTCTTCAAGAAGAGCAACCTAGACTGAGAAGATTCCTTAGAATTTCGTAACCAGGCTCTCCCCTCCTCTAACACCTCTTAAATCTCGGGACGAGATTTCTTGTAGTGGAGGAGAATTGTGACGCCCGGATAATCCAGCTACAGTAACCTCTGCTAATAATGCCACGTCACCTCGATTTCTATTGCTAATCTCGCGTTAGTTCCACAACCAATTCGAATCCAAATTAAAAACCAAGTCAAACGACAAAAGTTTTCAAAAGTCAAAACAAAAATGTTTGGTGGGTGCCAAATATTGCACTGGTAATTATGGTGAAGTAAACACATTTTTATAAAATGGCTATATTGTTTAAAATGAAATTAAACAGAAAAGAAAATAAATAAAAAGAAAACAGGAAACAAAAAAAAAGAATAAAAGGCCCCCTGGCCAACTGGGCCAGACGGCCCAGCTCACCGGCCAGGCCGGCTCACCTGGCCCAGCCGGCCACCCCACTTAATCCCCTCGGTCCACTGACCGAAACCCTAACCCCCACTGCTCCCCCGATCCCCGCACTCGCACCCACTCGTCCCACTCCTCCCGCTCGCCCTTCCCCGATCTGGATCGGGGCAACCCCCCGATCCCATCGCCCGATCGCCGCCTCGGCGTCGCCGTCACCTCCCTCGCAGAGCCGACCCCCTCCTGTCGCCCCACCGGCACCCCGCCGCCCGTCCACGACCACGCTGATGTGGGACCCCGCCCGGAGCTACCTCGCCCCTGCCGCACGAGGGCCGCGCCACCGGAGACCCTCACCGTCTTCCCCGAATCGCCGTCGCCTCGTCGTCCACGCCGGTCTGCCTCCCCCTACGCACGTCGTCGCCGTCGTCCTCCCCAAGCACCGCTGCCACGTCCCTACTCCTCGCAGTGAGCCCCGACTCCCCTCTCCCCCCTCGCGACCGTGCTCGTGCTCACGCACCTATGCGCGCGCACCCGCAGCCGCCGCGCTCACTCCCCTGCCCGCGCTGGCCGGTGCCCCGCGCACCCTGGCACGTGCCCCGGCGCGCGAGCCCGCGCCTCTGGATCCTCGAGCGTCGCCGTCCCCTGTACCCTCGCGCCCCGCCCCGCCAGCCCTACCCGTCGCCGGTCACAGCGGCCACCGCCCGGGCGCCTCGCCCACATCTCGCGCCGCTCTCGGGGCCACCTCTCCGTGCGCCGCTCTGGCCATCCCCATCTCCTCTGCACCCCGACTGCAGCCACCACCATGGCTGCCCTGGCCACTGACCTTGCCGGCCTACAGCGCCCGCTCGGGCGGTGCCGCCCGCCCCTGCGCCCGTTAGCCCGCCCGCTAAGGCCTCTGGGCCACTGACAAGGGGGCCCTGCCCCAGAACGTTTTAATAAAATAAAAATAAAATAAATAAAAGAAAAAGGAAAATAAAATAAAAATAAATTATTAATTAATTAATTTATTAATTAATGGATTAATTAAGTTAATTAATCATGTTTAATTAATCTAAATAACTAGTTAGTTTACTTAAATAGTAATTAGTTTAACCTAAACCCTAATCAACCTGACAGTGTATGACAGGTGGGTCCCACTGGACCCACACGTCAGTTTGACCAGTCAACACCTCTGTTGACTGCTGATGTCATGCTGACGTCATGATGACGTCAGCAAACACTGTTTTGGATAATGTTGAATTAAATAAATTAAATAAATTCTAAAAATGATTTAAAAACTTTAGTAAATCATATCTTTTAATCCGTAACTCGGATTAAAATATTTTCAACATGAAAGTTGCTCAGAACGACGAGACGATTCCGGATACGCAACCCGTTCGTCCGCCACACCCCCCTAACCTATCGAACTCGCAACTTTCCCCCTCCGGCTCCTCTGCCCGAAAACGCGAAACACCGGGAATACTTTCCCGGATGTTTTCCCCCTTCACCGGTATCACCTCATACCGCGTTAGGGCACCCCTAGCACCGTTACTTGTCTTGTCATGCATCGATATGCATCTGTTTACATGGTATTCATTGTTTCTTTCCCCCCTTTTTCTCTCCGATAGACTACGAGACCGACGCTGCTGCTGCCCAGTTCGACTACGGAGTTGACGACCCCTCTCTCTTGCCAGAGCAACCAGGCAAGCCCCCCCTTTGATCACCAGATATCGCCTATTCTTCTCTATACTGCTTGCATTAGAGTAGTGTAGCATGTTACTGCTTTCCCTTAATCCTATTCTGATGCATAGCCTGACATTGTTGCTACAGTCATTGATACCTTACCCGCAATCCTAAATGCTTAGTATAGGATGCTAGTTTATCATCATTGGCCCGACATTCTTGTCAGTCTGCCTTGCTATACTATCGGGCCGTGATCACTTGGGAGGTGATCACGGGTATATACTATACATATATACATACTACAGATGGTGACTAAAGTCGGGTCCGCTCGAAGAGTACCCGCGAGTGATTCACGGATTGGGGGCTGAAAGGACCTTTGTCCCGACGGCCCTCTGTGTGGATCTTTGTGGCGGAGCGACAGGGCAGGTTGAGACCGCCTAGGAGAGAGGTGGGCCTGGCCCTGTTCGGCGTTCGCGGATACTTAACACGCTTAACGAGATCTTGGTATTTGATCTGAGTTGGCTACGAGCCTATACGCACTAACCATCTACGTGGGAGTAGTTATGGGTATCCCGGCGTCGTGGTATCAGCCGAAGCACTTCAGACGTCAGCGACGGAGCGGGGCGCGCCGGATTGGACTGGAACGCCACTAGGCTAGGTCTGCTTCCGGCCGCCCACGCAACGTGCAGGTGTGCTCAGGGCGATGGGCCCAGACCCCTGCGCGCTTAGGTTTAGACCGGCGTGCTGGCCTCTCTGTTTTGCCTAGGTGGGGCTGCGACGTGTTAATCTTCCGAGGCCGGGCATGACCCAGGAAAGTGTGTCCGGCCAAATGGGATCAAGCGTGTTGGGTAAGTTGGTGCACCCCTGCAGGGAAGTTAATCTATTCGAATAGCCGTGATCTTCGGTAACAGGACGACTTGGAGTTGTACCTTGACCTTATGACAACTAGAACCGGATACTTAATAAAACACACCCTTCCAAGTGCCAGATACAACCGGTGGTCGCTCTCTCTCAGGGATGCGAGGAGAGGATCGCCGGGTAGGATTATTCTATGCGATACTATTGGAGATGCTACTTGGAGATGCTACTTGGCGATGCTACTTGGAGGACTTCAGTCTACTCTCTTCTACATGCTGCAAGATGGAGGCTGCCAGAAGCGTAGTCTTCGACAGGATTAGCTATCCCCCTCTTATTCTGGCATTCTGCAGTTCAGTCCACTGATATGGCCTCCTTACACATATACCCATGCATATGTAGTGTAGTTCCTTGCTTGCGAGTACTTTGGATGAGTACTCACGGTTGCTTTCTCCCCCCTTTCCCCCCTTTCCTTTCTTTCTGGTTGTCGCAACCAGATGCTGGAGCCCAGGAGCCAGACGCCACCGTCGATGACGACTACTACACTGGAGGTGCCTACTACTACGTGCAGCCCGCTGACGACGACCAGGAGTAGTTTAGGAGGATCCCAGGCAGGAGGCCTGCGCCTCTTTCGATCTGTATCCCAGTTTGTGCTAGCCTTCTTAAGGCAAGCTTGTTTAACTTATGTCTGTACTCAGATATTGTTGCTTCCGCTGACTCGTCTATGATCGAGCACTTGTATTCGAGCCCTCGAGGCCCCTGGCTTGTATTATGATGCTTGTATGACTTATTTATGTTTTAGAGTTGTGTTGTGATATCTTCCCGTGAGTCCCTGATCTTGATCGTACACATTTGCATGCATGATTAGTGTATGATTGAATCGGGGGCGTCACAATACCATCTTCATCCTACGCCTCCTACAGATTGATAAACCTTAGGTCATCCACTTGAGGGAAATTTGCTACTGTCCTACAAACATGTGCACTTGCAGGCCCAACAACGTCTACAAGAAGAAGGTTGTGTAGTAGACATCAGGGAGAAACATCATAAGATCCAACTATAATAGCAAAGCTCGCGTTACATCAAGATCGTGCCATAGAGAGAACACGAGAGAGAGAGAGAGATCAAACACATAGCTACTGGTACATACCCTCAGCCCCGAGGGTGAACTACTCCCTCCTCATCATGGAGAGCGCCGAGATGATGAAGATGACCACCGGTAAGGGATCCCCCCTCCGGCATGGTGCCGGAACGGGCTCCCGAGAGGTTTTTGGTGGCTACAGAGGCTTGCGACGGCGGAACTCCCGATCTATCTTCATATTCATTGGTTTTTGGGTATATGGGAATATATAGGCGAAAGAAGTCGGCCGGGGGAGCCACGAGGGGCCCATGAGACAGGGGGCGCGCCCAGGGGTGGGCGCGCCCTCCTATCTCCTGGCCTCCTCGAACCTTCCCTGGCTTGTACTCGAAGTCTCCCGGATCATATCCTTTCCAAAAATCACTCCCGAAGGTTTCATTCCGTTTGGACTCCGTTTGATATTCCTTTTCTTCGAAATACTAAAACAGGCAGTAAAACAACAATATGGGTTGGGCCTCCGGTTAATAGGTTTGTCCCAAAAGTAATATAAAAGTGTATAATAAAGCCCGTAATCATTCAAAACAGATAATAAAATAGCATGAATGCTTCATAAATTATAGCGTATCAGGCATCCAACGGTAGTACCGCGATCAGGAAGTGGTAGTACCGCCAGAGCGGTAGTACCGCTTCGGGGGAGTGATACGTCTCCAACGTATCTATAATTTTTGATTGTTCCATGCTATTATATTACCCCTTTTGGATGTTTATGGGCTTTATTTTACACATTTATCTCATTTTTGGGACTAACCTACTAACCGGAGGCCCAGCCCGTATTGCTATTTTTTTTTGCCTATTTCAGTATTTCGAAGAAAAGGAATATCAAACAGAGTCCAAATGGAATGAAACATTTGGGAGCGTGATTTTTGGAACGAACGTGATCCAGAGGACTTGGAGTGCAAGCCAAGAATCAGTCGAGGCGGCCACGAGGGTGGAGGGTGCGCCCACCCCTACAGGGCGCGCCCCCTGTCTCGTGGGTCCCTCGGGCGACCTCCGACCTACTTCTTCCTCCTATATATACCCACCACTACAAAAAAATACACTTCCGTGATGAAACGTGTTTGTCACAGTAGGTCGCGTTTTTTGTCATGCATGTACATCCATGACAAATTTATGACAGAATCAAGATAGTCATACCTGTGCTGTCGTAGAAGTGTTCCATGACAAAATTATCATCACGGAGTGTCCACTTCCATGATGATAAATCGCGCGTCACAGAAGTGCTTTCATCAAGGGTGACCGACACGTGGCATCCACCGTAACGGAACGCCGTTAAGCTATCGGGTTGGGTTTTGGATCCGATAACCCGTTAACAGCCCTGACCAATGGGGATTTTTCACGTGTAAAATCATCATTGGCTGGAGGAAACACGTGTTGGCTCACCGTTGGGACAGATGCCATCCACTCATTGGACAGAAGGCGCCTATGATACGTCGACATGTGGCACGGCCCAACAGAGGCCCATTCCTGTGAAAAGGCCGGCCCATTTGACTTGGTCAAAAGGTGGCGGGCCGGCCCATGTAAATCCTGTTAACGGCCTGTTCGCATATAGCCCATTTACAGCCCGCTAACCCAAGGCCCGTTACGCCCTATCCAAATTAGGCCCAATAGCGTCATCTGGGCCACCCAATATGATTCCAGCCCGTTTTCACTTCCGGCCCATGTATGGCCCATGACGTCTTTCGGCCCATAAGAGGCCCTATGTAACTCTTGGCCTATTAATGGCCTATGGTGAAACTGGCCCGTAATGAACAGTGTATTACTTTACACCCATTAACGGCCCGTGGTGAAACTGGCCCGTAATGAACAGTGTATCACTTTATACCCATTAAGGGCCCATTATTCCATTGGGCCGTTTCCAGCCCATGTTATCTTTCGGCCTTCTCAGAGCCCATTTATTCTTGGGCTCATTTCCAGCATTTGTTTACTTACGGCCCGTTATTGTCATTTTCTGCTTATGGGCCAAATTCAGCCCGTGGTTACAGTCGGCCCGTTTGTGGTCCGTTAACACGTTGGGCCATTTTCATAGCGTCATGAAATACGGCCTATTAACGATGGCCCGTTATGGTCGGCTCATGAACGGACGATTCCAACTCTAGCCCGTTTACGACCATAATGCGGCCTGTTATTGGCCCATGTTTGGCCAATTGATCATATTGCCCGTATAAGGCCCATTGATGATACGACCCGTAGAAGGCCCATTGTTTCTGTGGCCCGTGGAAGGCCCATTGTTTCTACGGCCCGTGGAAGGCCCACTATTTATATGGCCCGTGGAAGGCCCACTGTTTATACGGCCCGTAGGTGCAGTGTCACTACAGTAAATATTAGCCCATGGTTATTGTGGCCTAGTTTTAAAAAATAGGTTGTTGCAGCCACTAGCAAACCACAGAAAAAGAACTGCACTGACTACAAGCAAACAAATAAACAAGACAACAAGGAAATAAATAAGCAAGCAACTTACACTAGGCTATCACGGTTATTACACATATTACATCCACTGGGCATCAAAGTTCGCCACCAGTGCAAATATAGGGAACACAGCAGCATATAAACGCCGCAGCAAAACAAGTCCAGAACTGAAACCACTTCAGAAGAGCTCAAGAAACAATATCCTGGGTACCCATAATGCTGGCAAGATGCTTAGCAAGCTTATTAACTTTCTCTTGTTTGGCGCTTAAGTCCTCCAGTGCCTGCTATTGCACCAGAAAGTATGCATCTGAATTCTGCAGGGACTTCCTCAGTCCTTCGGCTTCCTGTCGCATAACATCTGATCGATGTCTTTCAACTTGAAGTTGAGACTCAAGAAGCCGAACTGATTCAGGCAACGAGTTCGAAGAGCTGGTGCCAGCAGTGGTAGCCAGTAACTAGAACACTACATCAAGACAGGACTTTGGGGTTGTCTCAGTGTCCTCAATATAGTTTTTATCAGCTTTCTTGGAGACCAACAGGGATGTCTCACTATCTTGAACCTTATCTGCATTACTTCCTTTACCATTGCATAACAGGGTACTCTTCTCCAATATTTTATCCACGTTCTATAAGGGAAACAAACAAACACATATCAGGTTTACAATGTAGTATATGAAACTCATTTTGGTAAACCAGTTCAGTAGTAAGGTGGACATGATAACAACATGAAACAAGCATATATCTATGTAGTATGGTCACTGTATGGTCTATATCATTCTAGTTTATGTTGCCAAATCAAGATAGATACAGTTCGAATCATATCTATTTAAGACAAAGCAGCATAGACAGAATATAAGTGTGGGAAACTACACAGCAATAACAGCACTTGTACTCCCTCCGTTCCTAAATATAAGTATTTGTAGAGATCCCACTAGGCGTACTACATACGGAACAAAATGGATGAATCTACACTTAAAATGCATCTATATACATCCGTACGTGGTTCATAGTGAAACTCTACAAAGACTTATATTTAGGAATGGAGGGAGTAATGTGCATGATGAGAACATAACTGTTTATTCAATTGAAACTGAAATCAACATAGAGCAAGTTACAACAGCAAACCGCCAAACACGTTGAAGAAACAGGTTTAAAACATACCTGTTGCGCCATTGGAGTTTCAGTTGCATCCTTCAAATTTGAAATTGGTTGGTATCAGTAAATACACTGATGCAAGAGCAAAGTAGTATGAACCATAGCTACGGAACCTGACCTGAGAACAATTCTTCTTCTGCTTTAAGCGTTGACTTCGGGTTCGAAGTGGTGGTCCTCGTGATTTGGGCACTGCAGTTGCCTTACTAACTGCTCGTGTTTGGGTGCTCTGTGGTGGAGACGGTGCTGTGTCAACGGGAACTGGGTGTCTATCTGCTGGGGTTGGGGTTAGAAGGGGTGTAGCTGGTTCTCTGTACAACTGGGTAGGGGTACAATCTGCATGAGTGTGGGTTATGTGTGGTGGGGCTGATTCTTGGGCAAGTACAACCGTGGTTCTATCTGCATCGACAGGTAGCACGATCTTTTCTGAAGACCATGTTTTTACTCCCACAGATACTGCCATCACTCCCTCCAGTTGAAATGGCTAATAAACAAGAAAAGTAATTGAATGTATAGACATTGTAAGATAGACAGGTGCAATGGATAGTAGGGAATAAAACAGGACATGAAATAATTCACATTTATGTTGTCTAAGCAAACAGAATAGCAGGACATAATTTCACATATATGATGGCTAATTAAACAGGATAGCATGACACAATTTCACATGTATGATGGCTAACTAAACATGATAGAATGACATACTTCAAAATATGATGACTATGTAAACAAGATGACATGATATAACTATACGATGTGTCTATTAAAGTGGTTGGCATGCCATAAATAACAAACATGCCGTCGATGGAAACATGATGGCATGATATAATTCACGGATAGAATGACATAATTTAAAATATGATGACTATGTAAATAGGATGAGATGATATAACTATATTATGTCTTTAGAAAATGGGTTGGCATGCCATAATTCAGATACATGCTGTCCATGTAAACATCATGGCATGACATAATTCTAATATATGATTTATATACTAAGGAAGTGAGCAGAGGGCAATTGCATATATGATGTGTCAACTAAGGAGATGGCATTCAATATTGTGTATATGATGTAAAAAATAAGCATTGCAATACAACATATGCATTATATGAGTAATATAACCCTGCGAAGTTTGAGCATACACCTCAGGGGGATAATAGGACTTGTCATCTGCCTCTGAATCCTCCTCTGAAGAGCAATCTGTAACCAGCAAGATATCTGCTTCAGCAGGTAGCATTGTCTGCTCTAAAGACCTTGTTTTCACTCCAGATTTCTCCATCACCAATTCAAATGGCTGATGCACAGGAAGAGCAGTTGAATATACAAACATTGTCGACAAAAGCAATGAGAAATACAAAAAAAGGACGGCATGATATAATTCACATATATGACGCTTGCCTAAATAGCATGGCATTGCATAATTCACATAAATAATGCCTTGCAACAAGATAACATTGCATAATTCACATATATAATGTCTTGCAACAAGATGGCATTGCATAATTCACATATATGGCAATTAGACACTAAACAGGTGGCATTCACACAAAGCATGTCTAAACTAAGCAAATGACATAGCAATGCAAGATACCATACGCACGATATGAGTAACATAACCCTGCCAAGTTAGGGCATGCAACTCAGGGGGGAAATATGGCTGGTCGTCTGTCTCTGAATCCTCCTCCGAGGAGCTATCGGTAACCAGCAAGACATGCGCTTCGTCAGATAGCATTGTTTGCTCTGAAGACCTTGTTTCCACTCCAGATTTTTCCATGACCGTGCCGAATGGCTGATGCACAGGAAGAGTAATTGAATGTACTAAAATTGTCGACAAATTTAACACATAATAAAAAAATGATGGCATGATATAATTCACATATAAGATGACTGGCTAACCAGGGTGGCATTGCAAAATTCACATATATGATGCCTGGCTAGACAAGATGGCATTGCATGATTCACATATACGATAAAGAAACAAAACAGATTGCATTGACACAAAGCATGTCTAAACTAAGCAGATGACATCTTTAATGTATACAGTAAGCAATGCAAGGAACCATATGCATGATATTACCAACATCGGCATGCCAAGTTAGAGTGAAGACCTCATGGGGTAAATAGGAGTGGTCTTCTCCTTCTGAATCCCCCTCAGAACAGTTATCTTCCTCTTGATTACGATCCGAAATGGGTAGAGGGGGGCTGCCTTTGCGCCCACCATGGAACGACGTCTGCATGAAATTTTATTGCCAGGCAAGGCTCGTCTCTTTTGCTCTACATGATCAGTTCCATTGTGTACAATAACTGGCATGCATAGGAATAAAACATAGTGAGATTATGTAAGGAGTGCATGCACAAATCCAGAGTGATGGTAGCAAACTGTGGAGAGACCCAAAACCAAAGATAGCAGGCAGATAATAGCTTTAGTTAAAAAATACAAATAATGGCTCCTTTAATGTTTGTTTGCACCCAACATGAAACTCATAGTAGACACCGGAGATTAACCAGATAGTAGACAGATAGTACTGATTGCTGCCCCAATATGTACCCCACAACCATTTAAAAACTCAAGTTTCAGCATTAGTTTGGACCTGACTCGGAGTCTAATAGGTGAACACGACGATAATGTAGCATGTCATCATATTAAGCGACGCATAACGTAAGCAGACACGGAAGAGTGCGACTTCTCTTGCGGACCCATGTAGTCCTCAAGGTCATCTGCTCAGTTGATGATGGTAATGCAGTTGTCGTGGCTGCCGGTGGCGGGGAAGAAGATCTGAGGCGGCAAAAGACAGTCTGGAGAGCGGATCCCTGCTGTGGTGAACCCTTCCGTCGTTGGAGCAGCTGAGCTGGGGTGGAACACAACACCGCAGGAGCAGGACAAACCACACAAGGTTTTCTTTGACACATATCTGTAACAGAAGTAATTGAGTAAGGGCTTGTTTGAATTTGAGGATTCTAACAATGCAAGGATAGGAAATAGACAGGAATTGGATAGGAATGCACGTGCAAAACAGAGAATTTAAAAACACAGGATTTCTGCCAATCTGGGTGTTTGATTCACAACAATTGGAAGATCACAAGATGCAAAAAAGCATGGTGAGATTAAGTCAAACCACAAGAAAATGTACGGTTATAATGCTATTATGCTACTATCTCTTAGTCTTGTGCTTGATGAATAGGAATATGAAAAGGAGGAGAAGTGGAAATTAGAATTCCTACGGTTTTTCTTTCAAGGAGACACTAAAGGAACAAATCCTACAGTTTTCCTTTGCTCCATTCCTTTGCACCAAATTCATGAAAAGTAGTACCATAGGAAACTTTCCAATTCCAATGTTTTTTATTCACTTTTCCTTTCAAGCACTAGCAATTCTAGTAGGCAGGCTTGAGCAAGGAAAATCCTACACTACAAAAATGTTTTTGTGCTACTTCTATTACTTTGGACCTAGGCCACTGCCATACTAGCTCAACTCCCAGGCCCATCGACAAATGCACAGCCCAGACGCGCAGAGATAAATAATGATGGCGTTCAAGAGAGTCCATCACTGATAGCTAAGTTTCCTGGTACCTCACTTCTTGTCATATAGTAGGATAAAATAATCTTATTTCCCGTTACTACAAGTGCTCAGTGGGCAATATATATAACATGTAGAGTAAAAAAGAGATGCAGCAAGTGTACAACCTCTTTGGCGAAGCCATGTCGATCTCAGCGTGATTGGGTTGGCCGGTGAGGATGCTCCGGCTGACTTTGCTGTCGGAGGAGGGGAAGAAGATCTTAGGCGTCTGGAGATGGAGCCCGAGGTACTGCTCCACTGTGATGGAGGGTTTCGTCGTTGGAGCAGCTCCGGTGAGTTGTACGACGCCGAGGTTGAAGCAGGATAAGAGAGACAACGAACAACGTTAACCTGAGTGGAATTCTAATAGCATCTCCAATACATGACGTAAAATACATAACCACAAAGTGCTAGATGTAAAATACATCAGCCGCTCATCTCTGAACTTAACTGTCAAAACTGAACTTAACTGTCGAAACTGAACCTAACTGTCCAAACTGAATTTTGTTGTCGAAACTGAATTTTGCTGTCGAAACTGAACGAACTAGCAAGGTGAGGCTACACGTCGGTCGACTGACCTTTTCATCTCTGGTCAGTCGATTTTGCAGCCGTTGGATACGAAATCAAGGGCCTCTGGTTCATCTTCAACCTCCACCCCCCTGAGCCTCCAGCCACCACCAGCCAAACAGCAGCCACCCACCACCCACGGCCGGCAGTGCGCCGCCCCGCCCGCCCCGAAAACACTCCCCACCGCCGGTCCGCCGCCGCCCCGGCCATCCCTCTAGGCCCCCCCGTGCCGAGCTTTTTCTCCGGCGATCCCCACGCCACCGTCCCACCAACGCCCCGCCACCGCCGGCGACCACCGCCCCTATCCTGAACCTTAAGATAGATAGTGGGGTACCTCTCCGGCGAGTCCCCCTCCCCGCTACGGCTGGTTCTTCCTTCACCCCGGTGAGCCCACCCCTTGGAAATCGACTGACCCAAAAGTCGATTCAGTCGACTGAAGTGTAGCCAAATCGGAGCAGCATCGCAAGCAAGAGCAAGAGCGAGAGCAGCAGCGCGAGCAAGAGCAATAGCAAGAGCAAACCAAGCAAGGGACCGAGAGGAAGAGGAGAGCAGCAGCGCGAGCAAGAGCTAAAGCAGCAGCAGCTCCTATTGATGTGGACGTCGCCGCCGAGGGAGCGATGCCGTGGAGGAAGTGGCCGGCGACTCCGCCGTGGATGGAGCCGCGCCGTGTCGCCTTGGGACTGAGTGCCGGCAGCACCATGAGATCGAATCAAGAAGAAAATGCGGCGATTAGTATACAACCTCTTTGGTGGCGCCGATTAGGCCGCAACTTCATCTGAGGAAACAGTGATGATGATGCTATTCCGGTGGTGCAGGTGAATACGGCGGTGTGGGAATGGAGGTGGCGTGAAAGACGAGGGGAACGTCGGGGCAGCTCCTTGGAGGTGGAGGATGGGGTGGCTGAACCGGCGGGACGATGAGTTCGACGACGGATCCTCATCCAGTACGGTGGATGAGGGACGTCGAGGTGTTGTTGTGGACGGCGTCGTCGGGGAAGAAGCTCTGGCTGGGTGGCGGACGGAGCAGGGTGTGGGGTTTCGTCGCGGGTTTTCGCGGCCTCAGTGTACGAATGGGTGGGCGGATGGGATGGCAGTGGGGAACCATGGCTTAGAGACGCGCTTGTCCGAAATGTGGGGTAAGTTATGAAAGTACCCCCACCGATTTGAGGCATTTCTTTCGGTTCAGGGGTACCACGGGCATTTCACGTGTCGGGATTTCACAGGAGGTGGGAGTTTTCGCGCGCGTTGTAATTTCGGAATAGCAAGGCGCGGGTTGAGATGGAGGGAGTTGTCAGAGCACAACAAGACAAAGATATATCTTAAATATTTCGGGCTAACAAGGCACGGGTTGAAGAGGCGGGAGTTTCGCAGCACGATAGACAGAGATGCTAGCTTCAATTTTCGGCATAACAAGGTGCGGCTTGAAATTTCGGAAGAACAAGCTTAACATGTACCAAAAAAAGACAATTTGCACCTCAACACGCACAACACACACACAAACACTATTTAGACTAGAGTAAGGTACACGTGCATTGCACGCTTGAGATTTGGCAACCAAATTATGAATAAATGCCACATTATAGCATGCAAGCTTTGAGTCATATATGCATGATGTAGATGTTCATTTAATTCTTATAGTTCATTTCATTCAAAATCATCTAGTTTTTATAAGAAAGCTAATCTATTTTAAGATTCATGGAATTGTGTGTTGTAAGACATAAAGTAAAAAACAAATAATGGCAAATCATATAGAAAAACATTTGGGCAATTATGATACGGAAGATTCTAGAACAAATAAGAAGTGCTTGTGTTTTGATGTTTGTGCATTATGCTTAAGTTCAACCATGGAGTATTCTAGATTATACATGTGGCGAAATCTGGTGGAATCTAGATGATATCCAACGGCCAATAGTGCTCAAATTTGCCATCTTTGGACCTTCAGATTCGCCTCATCCAACGACCATCTTTCAAAGTTAAAGTTACCCGCTCACAATATATAAATATAATATATATATATATATATATATATATATATATATATGGGTATAGATATAGATATGTGATGCGAAAGCCGCCCATCATCTCCAATTACATGCACAGATGCGACATGGGCAAATGATGTCTGCCATCGGTATCTCAAATTCAAATCAGTCTGACCTTGTTCAATGTGTATACATTACAACATGCTCATTTCCATAGCACACCACGCAGATCTCCGTTATATTCATGCATGCATGGGTTTCAAACATCAGGATCTCTTATTCAAATATTTGAATTCAACTTTACATTGATTATGACCTCACCTATTCTTTTACACCCACACAGTAGTCTTCTCTTTATAATTGTACCACTAACTTTCTCTCGTGCATGCATGCACACACACTACCAATCGGCATTATCTATCGCACGCATGCAATCTTTTTCTTCAGGTCGGTCTCCCATGAAGGCACACACCCACACACATCCCCCTCTCCCTCATTCCGGGCATTCTTTATCTCTCACGCGTGCATGCGCAATGATCGATGTTCCTCTATGTATGTGTGTATATAGCTAGGTCTTTCATAGTTTTCCACACAAACCGATCAATCGATATATCCAGTGAGGTCTCACCCTCTTTCCCACGTCCACATCGATCAATCTATACCTCTCCCACGTCCACATCGATCAATATATACCTCTCTATATAGGATTAACATAAATAGCTAATACACCCACATTAATTATATATCCAACGTCCCCCTCTCATCATCCATGCCTCCTGCTTCATCTCTCAGATGCGTGCACAATGGCGAAGACAGGGGGCAGTAAGGGCCCTGCACCCCCTAACATCACTATATATCGAGGCTAATATGAATGTGATCATTAGACAATTGCTGCTAAAAAAGGTTTAAGTTCATGAATTGACCCTCCTCGTAAAGGATTAGCAATGCTTGGCCCCCTAGCTCATTTATTTTTCATGGCTCCGCCACTGCATGCAACAGCGCACGTGTTCGCCCCCTCTCTCTAAATATCGATCTCGCACTTGTGCATTCCTTCATAGTCTCCCTCCACTTGGCACCTCGCACCATCTTCTAGCCCCCACCTAATTTTGCCACATGTACAATCTAGCAGACTCCATGGTTGAACTTAAGCATAATGCACAAACCTCAAAACAACAGTGGTTCTCTTTTGTTCTAGAATCTTCCGTATCATAACTGCCCAAACTTTTTTTCTAGTTGAATTGCCATTATTTGTTTTTATTTTATGCTTTACAATGCAAAATTCCATGAATCATAAAATAGATTAAGGGCTCCTTTGATTCAAAGGATTATCAAAGGAATTTTGGAGGATTCTAATCATTAGGAATTTTTCCTATCTTGGTTGTTTGATTCGTAGGATTGTAAGCCATAGGAATTTTTCCATATGATTCATTTGCACTAGATTTCATAGGAAACATCCCATCCACTCAAACCTCTTTGAAAGAATTCTGCGTTTTTTCTATGCACAATCAGACACTCGTACAATCCTGTAGGATTCAATACGACATTCCACTATAATCCCATGTTTTTCCTATTCACGCGTTCTTAGCTTTTTTATGAAAACTAATTTGATTTTGAATGAGATGAACTATAAGAATTAAACGAAGGGCTACATCACGCATATATGACTAAGAGCTTACATGCTATAGTGTGGTATTTATTCATAATTTGGTTGCAAAATCTGATGCGTGCAATGCACGTGTAAATTACTAGTACTTCGAGTATGTGCAAAACACGTAAATTAGAATACCAATGGCACGCTACACAGTGTCTCTCTTACAGTTCATGAAGCCACGTGGCACATGTGGAGGCGTTGTCGCGACCTCCTTGCATGGATTGATCACAGTGACGTGCTGCTGGTTCCAAAAGAATGTACTCGTCCTCCCTGAGCCATACTGGCGGTAAATGCACGGAGCGAAGATGTGCATGCACGCCACGCACGCACTCATTCCCTCGCACACACATGCGGGTACACGGGCGGACGCAATTTTGTACCAAGATCCACCCATGTGATAATTTGACGCGTGTAAAGTCGCTCACTTCATTGATGGTCAATTAATACAGCGCATGCAAATTGAGTGGACGTGAGGGCGGAAGAAAGACATTATTACTCCACTGCGCGCATGCGAGTAGTTAAATCGTGGGTTGCTAGTAGTACTTCCATTGGCCTCCTTCATATTTTGTGCCAATTTTTGACAGTAACATAATATTTACGCATTTGAGCAGTGTAGTCTACTTGAAATTTATGTTCCACTAAACTCACCGGGAGCCGTTTTGGGCCTCGAAACCAAAACCATCAATTAATCTTTACCTTGTTCCCATCACATTCGAAAGCCTGCTCACACCTACTAGTACAACGTACCAAACCTGAACGTGTTCCCACTATGCAGGTATTAGTACTACTAGTGCTAGTACTTAGGTTATAAAAAGGGGAACTACCTAACCGAAAATTACTCTACCTTTCCTCCTCATAAGTGCTTCTTCTTCGTCTGTCATTGCCATGGCCGGTGAGCAGAGCTCTAGGTCAAGAACTACTCGTAACAAGGGAGCGACAACCAAGGCTGCGAAAAAAAAGAGAGGGCTTGCCGCCACACAGAGACCTCGAAAGATCTCTCACGGGTAGGTGATGGCTCCCAGGAGCGCCCTAGCCGCGGGGGCGAACATGCCGAGCTGGCGGAGCTGGAGTCATTATCCCTTGACAGCATGCCTGATCAGCTTAATAAGCACCTCAATAAGAACAAGGAGTTCATCCAAGGCTTGACGAAGTTGCTGAAGGAGAGCCTCGACGACATGCCCGCTGAGCTCAATCAGCAGGGGGAGTTGACCGCCGGCTTGGTAATGCTGCTGAAGAAGAGCATTGCCTCAGAGAAGAAGGCGACCGGCGAAATCCTGCGACTTCAGGAGGACAAGGCGAAGCTTTGCCACGAGATCGACCTGTTGAAGGAGAAGAACGCCGGATGGAAGAAGCTGCATGAGAATAGTAGTTCCTCGATGAAGATGCTGCAGGCCCTCGTCATGGAACAGAAGGAGGAGTTGGCGAAGCTCCACATCAAGCACTCGGCTGCTGTCAAGGTACGTAATGCAGCCGTGGAACAGATGATGAAGGCTCGCGTCGAGAAATCCTGAGTCATGGACAGAATGAAGAAGATTGCAGAGGAGACGCACAAGGAGATGGAGGTCGTGGAGGTGATGAAGAAGCATATACGACTCCACAGCGAATTAGATCATTTGGGGTGATAATCTTCCTTCTTCTTTTGCTGCTGTGTTTCATCTTTTGCTTCGGGTGTTTCGCCGCACGTGTCACGTTCTCTGCGAGGCATGAATAGAACAATGGTTTTTGTTTTTTGAGGGAATGAATAGAACAATGCTAACAATGAGATGACTAGAAAATTAGATCATTTTTTATCGCCATATGGCACTGGGCTGCCGTGTTTCGTGCTCCTCCGTCGCAGTACTACTCCAGTGGAAAACTTGAGTATACCGCACGGTTCTTTGCTCCTCCTCGATCAGGCCGTCGACGCATTTATACGAGCAGCCAAATCACAAGGCCCCGCCTTCCAGCAGTAATGAGCCATCAAATCACAAAGGCCCTCGCCTCTCGTGAAACCGACCAAGCTAGACTGCCCCGCCCTCTAGCCTTTTAAAAAATGTATACTTTTGTACAGCAGTAGTATCGATGGATTACGCCATGGAGCAAAACTTGAAATTAAAAAAAGGTGGTACATATAGAGAGCGCTCGTCACCAAATTATGCATATAGTACTATTAAAAAGGCTAGTCACAATAATGGTGTCCAGCACAACCCACCCCTCAAATAAAACTAAGCACCCTGGAATTCTTTGACAAAACTAAGTACCCTGAAATTCTTTGACAACTAAACTGCTGGCTATATGATGTTGGCCATATATATTGTACGTATATAATGTGAATAAACGAGTGGTAGTACAATACACCCTAAAAGATGAAATGTAAGAAATACTAGTATGTACTTACTAAAGAGTTAAAGTAACAAGAAGAAACATAACATAGTTCCGCTGGGGGCTCAACACAACACACCCCTCAAATTAAATTAAGCACACCTGAAATTAAACTTTGCAACTATTCCGGTAGACACTGCGTTAGAACCACCATGAGCAACGACACTGCCACCTTACTCGGAGTCCTCGTCCACATCCTCAACTTCGTCCTTGTCCCTCTTCCTCTTGGCCGATACTTCTTTGCTTGAACCGCCAAGTTGGCTGTTGCTCTTCATCCAACCCTTGTAGATATTGAAACAAAGGTAGCCATCCATTGCAGCGTACTGGATGTGGTCTATATCTAGTACATTCCGCTGCCATGCATGACGACGAAACGTGTAATGAGGTTTCTCCAGTTTGCGGTACGAAGGATGAACCATGGCTCCTGCCAGGGTTAGCATTGAGGGGCATCAGCCGATTCTTCTGGAGGTCGAAGGGGTTGCCTACAACGAGGCCTATCCGACGTAGGACTTCTTTGTCGTTACCAAAGTCTACAGTAATGAATTTGACTAGGTTCCTCTCGAGGAAGTCCTTAAAATCCTGGCACTCAACGTCGGCATGGCATATGTGGTAGACCAAGCATAAGTCATGCACGCAAACCTGGATCACGGCGGGCTTCTTCCTCTCTTAGTCCTTTAGATCCTTCTCTCGTCGCACGACTGTGGTGTACTCAACATCTAGCCCGGTGACCCACTCATCATGTGAGTCTTCGAACATGCGTCTGAAGTGAGAAAGGCATCCTTTCACCGTCGCGGAAGAACGGGTGTAGATGACGTTGAACTCATCGCCGGTGATGGTTCTAACCTTGTACTCACCGCCGATCGGGGAGATTTGGGACGCCATGGATTTGGGAGGAGGGTTAGGATTAGTGGAACTGCCGTAATGTGAATGGACGGGACGACTAGGAGTGAACCGCCATAGTATTAAAGGACGTGCGGGGACGAGTAGGAGCGAACTGCCAGCGTGCGAACGGCATGGGTAGTGGCTTTCCATTCTCCCATGATACAGGCTTCCGAGAGCCCTTGGATCGGAGATCAAACGGTTGCATGGCGTGATTCAAGACCAATGGGCGAATATCCTATCCTGGAGGGTTATTCTGCAAATTTTTAGCAACTTAGCATGCGACCGTTTGATCTCAGATCCAAGGGCTGCCAGCAGCCCGTATCATGGTCGCGCCTACCAGGACCGTCGCGTCGCTCGTGCGGTCGCGCCCTTGGAGATTTAACACGGTGCGTTAGGCTATCTGATGTTGGCATGTCATACATAGTCATCACTTAGTCACTCATACTACAACAAGGTTGGCTATAAGTGTACTTTTTTACTCCTCTCTATCTCTTTCTTCGTACTCCCTCCGTCCCATAATATAAGAACGTTTTTGACACTAGTGTAGTGCCAAAAACATTCTTATATTATGGGACACAAGGAGTACTAGTATTTATTGCATTTGCCAAGGAGTGACCTCTTCCAATTAAATGGTGTTGCTAAGTTTGCTTCATTTAATTAGCTATAGACTCAAAATTGTCTTTTCACCTAGGTACACGCGCTTAGCACCATTTCTTCCTTGGGTCACCAAACTAGTCTCTCTCTTCTTGATTAACTTGCCACATCAGACTTTATGCTTATGTGGCAAGCTTAAGCACCTGTAGGAGCAAGTAAGGTGCCCGTCCGTTGCACGGAAGAGTGAAATGCATTGATCGGGGTGTTGTTTATTTTGAGAAAGGATGTGGGGGTCATCTCATGTGCAACCGGGTCGACGTGTCGAGCACCAAATAACAGTGCAGAACAACAGGGGGGACGCACCCCACTCGTACCGGCCCAGTGTTAGTAATGAGCAATGAGACGTCAAATCACAATGCCGCACCTTCCCAGACGGACGAAGCAACCATTATTTCACACTTCGGTTCGACATCATCTCAAACCACGTACTAGTATTGCTTCTGCCTCAAGAGGGACACGCGCATCGCCTTGGTACATCATGACACGTGGGACCGCATGACAGGCCATGCTCCCCCGCTGATCGCTGGGTAAAATCACCTCATTTTTACTATACTTCCTCCGGATCGGTTTACTACATGGCATGCACATCGTTCTAGGTTGAGAATTTAACTGGCTATATATATATATGTGATGAACAGTATGCTAGCCTTTTAAAAAATGTATACTTTTGTATAGTAGTACTCCACTATCGATTGATTGCGCCATGGAGCAAAAATTGAAATTTTAAAAAAAGGTGGTACATATAGAGAGCGCTCGTCGCCAAATTATGCATATAGTACTATTAAAAAAGCTAGTACGTGCTTAATTGGGGTGCTAAATTCTATTAAAAAAGTACCAGTACTAGTATGTACATACTGAAGAGTTAAAGTAACAAGAAGAAACATAACATAGTTCTGCTGGGGGCTCAGCACAACACACCCCTCAAATTAAACTAAGCACACGCGAAATTAAACTATGCAACTAATCCAGTAGACACTGCATTAGAAGTTTAGAATTACCATGAGCAACGACACTGCCACCTTACTTGGAGTCCTCGTCCACATCCTCGACTTCGTCCTTGTCCCTCTTCCTCTTGGCCGATACTTCTTTGCTTGAACCGCCAACTTGGCTGTTGCTCTTCATCCAACCCTTGTAGATATTGAAACAAAGGTAGCCATCCATTGCAGCATAGTGGATGTGGTCTATATCTAGTACATTCTGCTGCCATGCATGATGATGAAACCTGTAATGAGATTTCTCCAGTTTGCGGTACGAAGGATGAACCATGGCTCCTGTCGGGGTCAGCATTGAGGGCTGACGAGAGGGCATCAGCCGATTCTTCTGGAGGTCGAAGGGGTTGCCTACAACGAGGCCTATCCGACGCAGGACTTCTTTGTCGTTCTTAATGTCTACAGTAACGAATTTGACTGTTTTATCCTTAAGGAAGTTCTTAAAATGCTGGCACTCAAAGTCGGCATTGCATATGTGGTAGACCAAGCAAACGTTATGTACGCAAACCTGGATCACGGCGGGCTTCTTCCTCTCTTCTTCCTTTAGATTCTTCTCTTGTCCCACGACTGTGGTGTACTCAACATCTAGCCCAGTGACCCACTCATCATGTGAGTTTTCGAACATGCGTCTGAAGCGAGAAAGGCATCCTTTCACCGTCACAGAAGTACGGGTGTAGATGACGTCGAACTCATCGCCGGTGATGGTTCTAACCTTGTACTCACCGCCAATCGGGGAGATTTGGGACGCCATGGATTTGGGAGGAGGGTTAGGATTAGTGGAACTGCCGTAATGTGAATGGACGGGATGACTAGGAGCGAACCGCCATAGTATTAAAGGACGTGCGGGAAAGAGTAGGAGCGAACTGCCAGCATGCAAACGGCAGGGTAGTGGCTTTCCATTCTCCCTTGATACGGGCTTCCGAGAGCCCTTGGATCTGAGATCGAACGGTTGCATGGCGTGATTCTAGACCTATGGGTGAATATCCTATCCTGGAGGGTTATTCTTAAAATTTTCAGCAACTTAGCATGCGACCGTTTGATCTCAGATCCAAGGGCTGCCAGCAGCCTGTATCATGGTCGCGCCTACCACGACCGTCGCGTCGCTCGCGTGGTCGCACTCTTGGAGATTTAACACGGTGCGTTAGGCTATCTGATGTTGGCATGTCCTACATAGTCATCACTTAGTCACTCATACTACGACAAGGTTGGCTATAAGGTTGGCTATAAGTGTATTTTTTTACTCCTCTCTATCTCTTTCTTTGTACTCCCTCCGTCCCATAATATAAGAACGTTTTTGACACTAGCTAGTGTAGTGTCAAAAACGTTCTTATATAATGGGACACAGGGAGTACTAGTATTTATTGCATTTGCCAAGGAGTGACCTCTTCCAATGAAATGGTGTTGCTAAGTTTTCTTCATTTAATTAGCTATAGACTCAAAATTGTCTTTTCACCTAGGTACACGCGCTTAGCACTGTCTCTTCCTTGTGTCACCAAACTAGTCTCTCTCTTCTTGATTAACTTGCCACATCAGACTTTATGCCTATGTGGCAAGCTTAAGCACCTGTAGGAGCAAGTAAGTACAATAGTGCGCTTTGCCGCTTTACATGGCATTTTTGCATATGTGGAGGAAAGAGAGGCAAGGAAAAACTGGAGAAGTGGGCTCTCATGCAAGAGCCAGCCTCTACTACTACATGGTGGAGCATTGGGAGAGGCACCTATATGGAGGTGGTCAGGAATTGGGAGACTCACGCCGGTCATAGCGCCGCACTTAAAATGATAATGGCAAGTCAAATCATGGGGCCCCACCTGTCCAGCAGTAACTCGCTGTCAAATCACATAGCCCTACGTTTGCAGCAACCTACTCCCTCATCTTCTCGCGTCTCTGTCGAACCGACTAGGCAGAACTATCCCGCCGCCTACCGGGCAGGAAAAGCCCCGCCCTCGACTTTTAAATAGTATACAATATACTAATTTTGTATTCATGGATTGCGCACGCTCCATGGAGCAAAGCGTCTAGAAAACGGCGGTACACATGTACGGAGTATACAGCACGCACGCCGCGTTCGCGTCGCACCCCAGACGGTCGGTCGGTCTGGCACGCTGCTCTCCGAATGGAACGCGCGTCACATTGCGTTCGCACACACATGTGGGATGACAATTGAGAACCGACCATAGGCACACTCCCCAGCCCTGCAAGTCGGGTGACTTAATAGAAGAGGGAGACGAGCGATAGTACTAGAGAAGTGTTGTACTACGTTGGTGCCTGGACGATCCCTACAAGACACGGAATATCAGTTCGTCCATGCATGTGACCAGACTCCAGCAGACACGCCTGGATTGGCTATCATCTACATATCGTGCAGGCTGTGTTGTACATGGCTGTAGTTGTGGTGAGAAGTCTAAAAAAAGGTTTCTTGTCATCTCGCAAAATTATGTGTCATGTGCTTCGGATCACTACGAGGGTTAAACAGCGACAAGTGCGTTGGGCTAGTCATTGGGGGCACATGCACGAACAGTGACTACTCGGCTGCCATCTAGGTCAAGCCGGCTATGTTAATTAGACATCTATCGACGGACCCCTTTTCTACGAGTTTATCTTTAATTTGAGCTTTGTTCCTCATCTAGTTTGTCCGTCGGGATTCATGTTGTCTCCTTTGGGCAGTGAGGTTATGATTTCTTGTCATGTGGCATTTTTTCGTGTTATATGTTATAATCCGGCTCTTCAGATTAAAATGACGACAACTGCGCCTCCGGGCCACGTGCATGAAGACTTCTCGACAGTCATTGACGAGGTCAAGCCGGCTCCGGTAGACAAAAGAAAACTATAAGTACTACTCCACTATATAGGCAGGAGCCTCCGCGCTTGCTTGCTAGTTTTGCTCTCTTCACACCATCTCGGCCTCTCCAGATCTAAACACGACAGTGGTGGCCACACACTCTCTTCTCTCTGCTCACCGCTGGTCACAGATCCAGCCGGATCCTCTCCGCCGGGGAAGGTGAGAAGGTGCAACGTTCACGCGGTCGTCCTCGGCGACGGCTCTTACCCACTGCTGGGCGCGTCCCGATCAGCCTGCCTTGCCGTTCTCTCCCAAGCACCGCTGGCGAGGGAGGGCCTCCGACCTCTTCTTCCTCGCTGCCGTAGTGTGGGCAGATCCGGCCTCCCGCCGCCCACCTAGTGACATCCCGGCGACCATCAAGTATAACTTCCTTCGAAACTGGCCTTACTCTACTTCCCGAGCTCCTGACATCGCTGCATTTGTAACTTTTACTATTTCTCAGGCCCCCTCATAGGTAGGATCGATCGGCTGTTCGAAAACCACCTATTTTTTTATGTTTAAGAGGTAAAACTAGTTCATGCACTCGAATCTAGTACTACTTGGTTCAAACAAGGAAGAAAGGGGGTGGGGGGTGGGGGAGGATTTGTTACCTGAATCTAGGACTTGGTCGAAAGAGGAAATAATGGGGGCAAAAAGTAGCAGAGACCGGCTATCCAACTGGTCTCTAGGTCTAATAGGGAAATAAAGGGAAACGCGGTACAAACTCAATATAAACCCGATCTATTGGTTGAAAAAGGAAAGAAAGTGGGGACTGGGGGACAAGTCAACAGAGTAAGTCCAGCACTAGATTTGCTAGCCTCACACAGTATAAGGTGGCTATACCGAACAAAAATGGGACCAACCCAGATATCCTATTCTGATGTTTGTTGCCCAAGCCACTCTTATGTAATGCCACTGGTAAAATGTAGCAGTCGCACTGTAAAAGTAAGGACACATTAAACCAATGTTGTTTTCAATGTAATGCCTCCAGTAATATGAATCAATGGCACTTCTTTACATGTCCTGCTAAAATTTCCTATTAAGATAAGTTGGTTCTTTTTGTTAGAAATGCAACTGTCCTGGTCTGCCTACTCTCCCGTGCCCAAAGTAATGTCGTATTTAACGGTTGTCATAGTTAATCCTAATGCCCACACTAATATCTAGCAATGCCACTGCTTTAGAAATTGCTACTATTCTTGTAGGATTGCCATTCAGATAAGGAACATGCTTCTTTTCATTTGATGCATATTTCATCACTTGTTACTTGTTAGTCACCCTCCTTTCCACCTTTTTTGTGCAAACAGAGATATACATTTCATGCTTGATCTTAGTTGAACTGCACAAATGATATCCAAGTTATAGTTGAGCATTCCAGGAGCTTCACAAGCAACCTTGATGTTGCTCAATTTTATTGCAACTAATGAAGAAGAAGCTCTGTGGGTTTCGTTTTCTGATGGAAATGGAACAGGGGCTGGAGCCCTTTTCTTAAAAAAAATTGAAGAAGAAGCTGCTAGCTCACGGGACATTGCTTCATTTTAGGTGAACTGCACCAAAAGGTCCCATGAATTGAATCATCCATGTTGGTGACTAAAAGAGCCAGCTTCAGCATCCCAGTCTAAGCACCCCCGGCCTCCATCCTTGCGACACATGGTACACCTTGTTTTCCACCTGCTCGACCCTAGTGTCACTGATAAAATGAAGTAATAATACAGTTAAAATAGAGCGAGTGTCATCTCTATCATTTCATTTCCAATGTAGATAAAGAAAGTGCTTCTCTTTGTTAAAGTATGTTTCATCAACTAGTCCCATTGTTAATGTTTAAGCGTTTCTGCAAACTGGGGTGCTTAATTTTAGTTGATATGTACAAAAATAGAGATTTGAATGTCTCAAGGCGCCTCCTTGTACTACTGTTGTACACTGATGTTCATCACTGGTAGAAGGTGTATCTGGGAGACTTGGGACGATGTCTAGTATGAGGCGTACCGTATGAGGCGTCGCAGGTCCCATCTCGCCCTCACAGCATGGCATACTATGATACTATCGCAATATTTTCTTCTATTTATTTTGTGTGTTTCATCAACTAGTGCCACTATAATGTAATCACGCTTTTTCATTATCTGTGCAAAAAGGGTTATTCAGCTGCATTTTGGTGGAACTGCACAAATGTATGTATGGAACCGGCATATATGTAGAGTGCGAGGTGTGCCAAGTAAACATTACCGACACCAACCATGCTGCATGCACGCATTGGCATCCACCACAACCAGTGGGATGTGTGGCGCTCTATGTGGACGGATCTTTCTCAGCAGCAAATCCTCTAACCAAGTACTAGTAGCTTATATTGGCAGTTTTCTAGGGAGTACTCTTTTCTGAAAGAAGCACCAATCTATTTTTCTTTATTTGTACACTATGTCACAACTTTGACCCAAAGGTCCAGAGCTATTTTAGGGTGATTGGCGTAGTACTCGGAGACTGATTGTAAGCATGATTTTCATTAGCTGTCACACTGATTGTAAGCATGAGCAGGTGGAAGATTAGGTTAGTGAGAAGCTTACCTTAAACCCTACCGCCGCCGTTGAAACGAGGCGAGTGTCGAGGGAACCATGGAGAACGTCGGGGAAGCGACGTCGCGCCATCCGGCCTCCTCTTGTGGTGGGAGAACGAATACTCCCGTGGCTCCGGATGGCTCTACACCCTCATGAACGACACACCATACTCGATCGATTCGTTATCCTCTGGGTGCTCGACCTTCGACCTGTACGCCCACCACCTCCGCCTGACTGTCGCCTCGGACGAATCTGTCTGCTCCATCACCCATAGGAGATACTCAATGAACTCGGAGGACTGCGGCGTGACTGCCGCCGAGGAGTACATGTACATCGCCGCCCTCATCGCCGCTGTCTCTCTCTTTCGCATATATTGCCACATGGCCCGCACCGTCCTCGAAATCTCCCACTCATTGTCAAACCAACTAAGGATCTCCTTCAACCTGGCTAACTTTGCCTGGTCGCCGCCGACGATCTGCCTGATTTGCTGCTGCATCCTCACCATAGATGTCGTTCTGAGTGGTCCCGTGCTAGCTTTGGAAGATGGGAGAAGGGACGATGGTCTTGCAATAGAGAAGAGGGAGAGGAGAGGAGGTGATTTTGGAATGGAGATGATGGAGAGGAGAGGAGGTGGTTTTGCAATGGAGAGAAGATCAGAAGAGGGAGAGGCGAGACAGTGGTTTTCGAATGGAGATGATGGAGAGGAGAGGAGGTGGTTTTGGAATGGAGATGATGGAGAGGAGAGGAGGTGGTTTTGCAATGGAGAAGATTAGAAGAGGGAGAGGCGAGACGGTGGTTTTGGAATGGAGATGATAGAGAGGAGAGGAGGTGGTTTTGCAATGGAGAAGATCAGAAGAGGGAGAGACGAGACGGTGGTTTTGGAATGGAGATGATGGAGAGGAGAGGAGGTGGTTTTGCAATCGAGAAGAGGGAGAGGAGTGTGCGACAGCGATTTAGGATTAGGCGAGAGGGCCGGCGCGCTGTGACTGTACCAAAATCAAAATCAATTTACCCTTCAATTAAGAAAGCGACCCCACATTAACTAGTCTCCCTTTTATTCTGGGTCATAATTGACCATGATTTTCGCACATAAAATATATGTTATACGTTGCAAAAATAATATGATTTGAAAGTACATTCAGATATGAACCAAACGATACAATTTTCGGTGACATGCATTCACATTTTGCTTGTCACATACAGTACATGGTCAAACTTTGACCCAAAATATGCAAAACAACAAAAAAAATACTTCCAAGACCAGCGCCGCTCTTCTCCTTTTCCAATCTAAATCCACCACTGCTCCTCTCCTGTTCCAATCTAAATCCAACGCCGCTCCTCTCCTCTTCCATTTCAAAACCACTGCCCCTCCTCTCCTGTTCCAGTCCAAAACCAGCGTCGCTCCTCTTCCGTTCTAATCCAAAACCAGCGCCGCTCCTCTCCTCTTCCATTCAACAACCACCGCCGACGAGTGAAGGTGCTGTGGAGAAGTAGATTGATGGAGGAGTACAACCGATATGTGAGGATCGCAGACGCAACCCTGTGAAGCTAGCTAGGATGTTGGAGATACAGTCTTGGTTTGACAACAAGGACCAACTAGCGGCGACGGCAACATCCATGGCCAAATATCTACAACAGAGCGAAAAGGCGGCGATACTCCCGGAGGGAGTCGCGCCGGAGTACATAGAGCTGCTCCTCTGGGCCATGGAGCAAACAGATTCACCGAATCCGATCATGAGGGAGCGGTGGTGAGAGTATCGATCCCAGATGGAGCATCCACTAGAGATTGAAGGATCAAGCATCTACAGGGTGCCGTTTGTGAGGGTGTCCTGCCAGAGCGAGCCGGTGGAGTCTTCGTCGACCGAACCCAACTGCAAGAGGAGAAAAGCAGTTGGCCCGACGATGCTTCCCCGCCATCGTCTCCCTCGCCGTTCACATCGTCTCACGGGGCGGCTGTCTGCCGCCGAGGAATAGGAGGGGACTGCCCCCCAGCCCAATAGTCGGGAAGGTTGTGAATTGTTAGGAGGAGCTTAGGGTTGTCAGTATTTGCAGGTTGTGAATTCTGTTTTGTGTTGTGTATTTTGAGAGTACTTTCAGATATGAATGTCTTTTGAATTTCACATTTGCAGTATTGAGCATATGAAGAATTTTATGAATTCTAGAGATCTATTTTTAGCATTAAAAAATGTAGTTTCATAGGAGTATAAAAGTGCAGACGAGAAGAAACTGCAAGTTTCAGTTTCAGATAAGAAACTGCAACTTTCAGAGGTAGAGCATTTATATTAACACGGCCTTTTCAAACAGGGTTAACATCATGTCGGAAGTTTTATTCGTGGTCGAAAATGGAACTACCAGCCAGTTAACATCATGCTGATCAACATTCATGCATAGCACAGTCAAAATGCCCACACAATGTTGAGTGTGCGAAACATAGAGAAAACGAGGGACAGAGTTTTCGCAAGTGTTGGACGTGGTTTTGGGCTGCCCCGTCTAGGCTTTCATTTTTAACATGCGCAACCCACGACCTCGGATGGGAGGGCTTGTTTGTATTTTCTTAGGGCCGTCATGTATCGACCGACCTATGGATCTCCCATCCGAGGTTTTATTTTTGGCAGCCCAATTTATGTATTTTTTTTTGAAGAAAACACAGCGGTCTGTTCTATTTTCTATATAAGAATAGGAACGCCAGGTACAACTTATGTTTCCCTTTTAACTATATTATACATATTTAAATTATTTTATATGTTATTATATATTATTTTTATTGTCATCATATATTTAACAGATACTTACATATGTAAGAAAACAATATCCCACATCTTATTAACTTATAAAAATAATTTCTTAACAAATAAAATCCTGGATTGTTTTGGCACGAAAATCCTAGTGATTGTGTACAAAAGCTTGGTAAGATTTAAGGACGAATGTAATAATATCACTTATTATTTAAATATATTTATAACAAAATGCTCAGCCCTTTTTTATTTTTTGATAACATTGCTGGCCCAACCCAACATTATAATTAGAATCAGCCTAGCAAAATCGTGTATCTAGATAAAGTGCAAATGGCCAGTAATTTTTTAGGAAATAAAATAAATGGGCCGCATGAAAGCTACATTAATTGTTCACCCAGCCCAGCTAATGGTTGTAATTCAAAAAAGAAGAAGATCAAATTGACTGTAAATTCTACCGCGCAAAAAAAGACTATAAATTCTGAAAAAATGGGTTGAATACGTGCCACATTTTTGGAGGCTGAAATGTGGGCCAATAGGTCGAAGCCAACGCAAGTCGTTGTAAATTTAGTCAACAAATGATTCTGCCATGTTAGCCGTTGGATTTACATCCAACGGCCGGCATCCATCTTCAATCTCTCGTCTTCTTCCTCCAGCGCCGCCGGGACCACCTCCCGCCTCCTGCTGCTAGCAGCTCTGCTTAGCACGCTTCGCTATGAAGCACTACTCCACCGTTGGCCAGGCCATCCCTCCAACCCTCCACACCTCCTGTTCTTCTCCATCGACTGCCGAAGCACATCGCACTAGAACCAGTTAACCCTCGTACACCTCTCCGTCTGCGACTCTACTCCCGCGTCTTCCCATCTCCGGCTCGTTGCTGTCCGGGGCCTCGCCGTCATCCACCACCTTGGATACGCTCGGCGCGGCGTGGTCAACGTGGTCAACGAACGACACCATCGGAAGTAGGCTGTGCGTGGAGAGGCTGACAGCTGGGTCCATGGCCGCACACAAGGAAATGCCTCCTTATTACACGCAAAATAATGATTCCTCCACCTGACATATGGGACCCACTGGAAGGGCCTCTATATTTCGTGAAAAAAACATGCCCCCCGCTGACTTGTCGGACCCACCAGCTATCTTCGCATGCAAGGAAGTGCCTCCTTATTACGCACAAAAAATGAATACTCCCCCTGCCAGCTGGAACCCAGCATACTGGGAGGCTGACTTGTGGGCCTACCAAGTTGACGGGGACGGAGGGCTTTCTCAACTTAGTCAATATGAACGATTCTAGCTCCTGTTTCCATACGATGTTCATCCAACGGTTGTAGTGCTTCTTCAACCTCTGGTCTTCTTGCTCCAGCCGCCCAAACCAGCGCCGGTCGTGCCGCGTGCTCCTGCCTCTCGTGGCCGGCTGTGATGCCGCGGAGGCCTCACCTCCCCCTACTACTCCCACCGCTGGCCAGGCCATCCCTCTACTAACCCACACCCCCTGTTAATCTACGGCGGCAGCAGCCTCACACCGCAGCCGAACCAGTGAACCCTCGTACTCCTCTTCGCGTGGGCATCCACTGTTGCGTCTTCCCCGGCTCCGAGTCGTCCCCTTCCTAGGCCTCGCTGTCGTCCACCGCCGTGGTGCTCTCGGCGCGGTGTGGTCAATGTGGTCAAGGAACGACTTCCATCGGACGTGGACTGTACGTGGAGAGGCTAACAGCTGGGTCCACGGCCGCAGCAAGGAAGTGCCTCCTTATTACGCGGAATATAATGATTCCTCCACCTGACAGCGGGGACCCACCAGACGGGCCACCGTATTTCGCAAAAAAAAAGTTCCCCCCTGACTGCTGGGACCCACCAGCTACATCTTCGCACGCAAGGAAGTGCGTCCGGGCAAAAAAAAAACAATTCGCCACTGTGACTGCTGGGACCCACCAGCTACATTTTCGCACGCAAGGAACCGCCTGACAGTCGGGACCCACCTGGTCGAAGCGTACGTAGCGTTGTCATTCTGGTCGCGAACTTGTACGTACATATATACTGGTCGATGTAGAGGCGCGCACGTGTCGTAGTAGAGGCGCGTACTTGTCGTAGTAGAGGCGCACACGTAGCACGTACACGTACGTACAGCGGCCAGGGTGCAAGAAAGAAAATACGACCACATATGTATACATACGGGCGGGGTCTCGAACGCCTAGTCGCACATACGTACGGCGAGGGCTCGTGTTCATGGGGAGGCAACGGAATGCGTCGTGTTCATGGGGAGGCAATGGAATGCCTTGTGTTCATGAGAAGGCAACGGAATGCATCGTGTTCATCGGGAGGCAACAAAACGTGTGGGAGCCAACCGGCTTGGACGGAACAAGTGATGGAAACGAGGCCTGGCGTACCGCAGAACGGAGGAAACGGACCTCCTACGGTCAAAACGGGGGTCCTGTTGATCGGGAGGGGTGTGGCGTACCGCAAAACGGAGGAAACAAACCTCCTATGGTTGAAACGGGGGTCCTGTTGATCGGGAGGGGTGTGGCGTACCGCAAAACGGAGGAAACGGACCTCCTACAGTCGAAACGGGGGTCCTGTTGATCGGGAGGGGTGTGGAGTACCGCAAAATGGATGAAACGGACTTGTGTTAGAGTGCTACGGTCGAAACGGGGGTCCTTTTGATCGGGAGGGGTGTGGCGTACCGCAAAATGGACAAAACGGACCTCCTACGGTCGAAACGAGGGTCCTGTTCATCGGGAGGGGTGTGGCGTACCGCAAAACAGGACTCCACGGGATACTGTTCATCTCCACCGTCGACCTCCTCCAGCCTCCACGGGCTACCATCGACCTCCAACAGCCTCCACGGGCTCCTGTTCATCCAGCCTCCACCGCGCGCTACTCCACCGGCTACTGTTCACCCAGCCCTCCACACCACGGGGTCCTGTTCAACCACCCCTCCACGGCCACCCCTCCACCGTCTACTGTTCATCCAGCCCTCCACACCACGGGTTCATGTTCATCCAGAGGCAACGCCACCACTCACTATTCATCCACCCCCCGCAACGCTCACTATTCATCCCAGAGGCAGCATCGATCGATTTCAGTTAGCAGCAGTAGCGAAGAAATCGCTCCATCGGGTTCAGTTAACAGCCATTGATCGATCGCTCGGGTTCAGTAACGCGTAGCTTGCAGTGCAATCGCTCGGATTCAGTTAGAGGCCAACGCCTCGCTCGGCTTCAGTTAGAGCCAACGCCTCGCACACACGTGCGTACATACGAGAGAAACGTGCATCGCTCCGCCCCTGACCTCCCACCGTAACCGGCAACTCCACAAAATTTTCCTCCCCCTCGCTTCTACCATGGTTTTTTCTGTCATGGACGGCCCAAAGAATGTCATGCAGCTACGTCTCCGGCCCGCCCAGGACGAAAAGCCCATTTTCTGTCATGATTTTTGTCATAGAAGTAGGAGCCCACCACATCTATGATGATACCGGGTTTTGGCACAATTATCGTCATAGAAGTGTCATATGTATGACAGAAAAAAAATTCGTTCGGCCCAAAATGTCACGGATGTGTCTTTTTTTGTAGTGCACGTACCCTGAAAACATCCGGGGAGCCAACAAAAAACAATTTCCATCGCCGTAACCTTCTGTATCCGCGAGATCCCATCTTGGAGCCTTCACCGGCGCTCCACCGGACGGGGAATCGACCATGGAGGGCTTCTACATCAACACCATAGCCCCTCTGATGAGTTGTGAGTAGTTTACCACAGACCTTTGGGTCCATAGTTATTAGCTAGATGACTTATTCTCTCTTTTTGGATCTCAATACCATGTTCTCCCCCTCTCTTGTGGAGACCTATTTGATGTAACTCTTTTTGCGGTGTGTTTGTCAAGATCCGATGAATTGTGGGTTTATGATCAAGTTTATCTATGAGAAATATTTGAATCTCCTCTGAATTCTTTTATGTATGATTGAGTTATCTTTGCAAGTCTCTTCGAATTATCAGTTTGGTTTGGCCTACTAGATTGATCTTTCTTGCCATGGGAGAAGTGCTTAGCTTTCGGTTCAATCTTGTGGTGTCCTTACCCAGTGACAATAGGGGTTGTAAGGCATGTATTGTATTGTTTCCATCGAGGATAAAAAAGTGGGGTTTATATCATATTGCATGAGTTTATGCCTCTACATCATGTCATCTTTCTTAATGTGTTACTCTGTTCTTATGAACTTAATACTCTAGATGCATGCTGGATAGCGGTTGATGTGTGGAGTAATAGTAGTAGATGCAGGCAGGAGTCGGTCTACTTGTCACGGACGTGATGCCTATATACATGATCATGCCTAGATAATCTCACAATTATTCGCTTTTCTATCAATTGCTCGACAGTAATTTGTTCACCCACCGTAATACTTATGCTATCTTGAGAGAAGCCACTAGTGAAACCTATGGCCCCCAGGTCTATCTTTTATCATATAAAGCTTTCAATCTACTTTTATTTGCATCTTTACTTTTCCAATCTATATTATAAAATACCAAAAATATATTTATCTTATCATACTATCTCTATCAGATCTCACTTTCGCAAGTGGCCTTGAAGGGATTGACAACCCCTTTATTGCGTTGGTTGCGAGTTCTTTGTTTGTTTGTGTAGGTGCGTGGGAATTTTGAGGAGCCTCCTACTGGATTGATACCTTGGTTCTCAAAAACTTAGGGAAATACTTATGCTACTATTGCTGCATCACCCTTTCCTCTTCAAGGAAAACCAACGCAAGCTCAAGACGTAGCAAGAACGATTTCTGGCGCCGTTGCCGGGGAGGTCTTCGCTCAATTCAAGACATACCAAGTACCCATCACAAACTCATCTCCCTCGTATTTACATTATTTGCCATTTGCCTCTCGATTTCCTCTTCCCCACTTCACCCTTGCCGTTTTATTCGCCCTCTCTTTCCCAATCTCCTCTCTTTTTTGCTTGCCTTTTTCTGTTTGCTTGTGTGTTGGATTACTTGTTGCCATGGCGCAAGATAATACCAAATTCTGTGATTTCTCCAATAACAATAATAATGATTTCCTTAGTACTCCAATTGCTCCTCTTAATGATGTTGAGTCTTGTGAAATCAATACTGCTTTGCTGAATCTTGTTATGAAAGATCAATTCGCCGGCCTTCCTAGTGAAGATGCCGCTACCCATCTAAACAACTTTGTTGATTTGTGTGATATGCAAAAGAAGAAAGATACGAATAATGATATTGTTAAATTGAAGTTCTTTCTGTTTTCACTTAGAGATCGTGCTAAAGTTTGGTTTTTGTCTTTGCCTACAAAAAGTATTGATTCTTGGAACAAGTGCAAATATGCTTTTATCTCGAAGTATTTTCCTCCCGCTAAGATCATCACTCTTAGGAACGATATTATGAATTTTAAACAACTTGATCATGAGCATGTTGCCCAATCTTGGGAAAGAATGAAATTGATGATTCGCAATTGCCCTACTCATGGTTTGAATTTATGGATGATAATACAAAATTTTTATGCCGGTTTGAACTTTGCTTCTAGAAATCTTTTAGATTCGGCAACGGGAGGCACGTTTTTGGAAATCACTTTAGGAGATGCTACAAAACTTCTTGATAATATTATGGCTAATTATTCTCATTGCACACCGAAAGATCTTCTAGTAAAAAAGTGCATGCTATAGAAGAAATCAATATTTTGAGTGGAAAGATGGATGAACTTATGAAATTATTTGCTACTAAGAGTTCTACTTTTGATCCCAATGATATGCCTTTGTCTACTTTGATTGATAATAATAATGAATCTATGGATGTGAATTTTGTTGGTAAGAATAGTTTTGGAAACAATGCTTATAGAGGAAACTTTAATCCTAGACCGTTCCCTAGTAATTCCTCTAACAATTATGGAAATTCCTACAATAATTCTTATGGTAATTTTAATAAGATGCTCTCTGATTTTGAGAATAGTGTGAAAGAGTTTATGATTTCTCAAAAGAATTTTAATGCTTTGCTTGAAGAAAAATTGCTCAAAGTTGATGATTTGGCTAGGAACGTTGATAGACTTTCGCTTGATGTTGATTCTCTTAAACTTAGATCTACTCATCCTAAGCATGATATCAATGAGTCTCTCAAAGCCATGAGAATTTCCATTGATGAGTGCAAGGAAAGAACCGCTAGATTGCGTGCTAAGAAATATTGCTTTGTAAAGGCGTGTTCTTCTAGTTTCCATGAAAATAGTGATGAAGATCTTAAAGTTATTGATGTGTCTCCTATTAGATCTTTGTTTTGCAATATGAATCTTAATAATAATGGGACTGGAGATGAGTCAACTTTAGTTAGAATGCGTCCCAATAATTCGGAGTTTTTAGATCTTGATGCTAAATTTGGTAAAAGTGGGATTGGAGAGGTCATGACTGTAAATAGCATTGAACCCACTATCTCGGATTTCAAGGAATTTGATTATGATAATTTTTCTTTAGAAGGTTGTATTTCCTTGTTGCAATCCGTTGTTAATTCTCCTCCTGCTTGTAGTCAAAATAAAGCTTTTACCAAACATATCGTTGATGCCTTGATGCATTCTTATGATGAAAAACTTAATTTGGAAGTTTCTATACCTAGAAAACTTAATGATGAGTGGGAACCTACTATAAAGATTAAAATTAAAGATCATGAGTGTTATGCTTTGTGTGATTTGGGTGCTAGTGTTTCCACGATTCTGAAAACTTTATGTGATATTCTAGGTTTCCATGATCTTGATGATTGCTCTTTAAATTTGCACCTTGCGGTTTCCACCATTAAAAAGCCAATGGGAAGGATCAATAATGTTCTCATTGTTTCAAATAGAAATTTGGTGCCCGTAGATTTTATCGTTCTTGATATAGATTGCAATCTTTCTTGCCCTATTATTCTTGGTAGACCTTTCCTTAGAACGATTGGCACGATGATTTATATGAAGGAAGGGAATATTAGATTCCAATTTCTATTAAGGAAAGGCATGGAGCACTTTCCAAGAAAGAAAGTCAAATTACCTTATGAATCTATCATGCGAGCTACTTATGAATTGAGTGCCAAAGATGGCACTACTTAGATCTATCTTCGCTTTTATGCCTAGCTAGGGGCGTTAAACGATAGCGCTAGTTGGGTGGCAACCCAATTTTATTTGTGTTTTGTTTTTGTTTCTGTTTAGTAATAAATTTTGCATCTACCTTCTGTTTAGATGTGTTTTTATGTTTTAATTAATGTTTGTGCCAAGTAGAACCTATAGGATAACCTATGGTGATAGTTAATTTGATTATGCTGAAAAACAGAAACTTTACACGCACGAAATTAGTTTTGTTAAATCACAGAAACGTGATTTTGCTTTGATTATTTTTGCTACTGATCAATAGAAAAATTTCCCAGTACTTCCTATTTTGGTAGGAATTTAAAGTTCCATAAGTTTTTGTTAGTTACAAATTGCTACAGACTGTTCTGTTTTTGATAGATTCTGCTTTTCGTGTGTTGTTTGCTTATTTTGATGCATCTATGGCTAGTATTAAGTGGTATGAACCATAGAGAACTTGTAATACATTTGGTTTAACACCAAAATAAATAAAGAATGACTTCATGATAGTACCTTATGTGGTGGTTTTGTTTTCTTTCACTAACGGAGCTTATGAGATTTCCTGTTGAGTTTTGTGTTGTGAAGTTTTCAAGTTTTGGGTAAAGATTTGATGGAGGAGTGGCAAAAGCCTAAGCTTGGGGATGCCCATGGCACCCCAAGATATTCAAGAGTAGCCAAAAGCCTAAGCTTGGGGATGCCCCCGGAAGGCATCCCCTCTTTCGTCTTCGTTCATTGGTAACTTTACTTGGAGCTATAATTTTATTCGCCACATGATATGTGTTTTGCTTGGAGCGTCGTGTATGATATTAGTATTTGACTTTTAGTTTACCACAATCATCCTTTCTGTATACACCTTTTGGGAGAAGCCCACTTGATTGAAATTTGTTAGAATACTCTACGTGCTTCACTTATATCTTTTGAGCTAGATAGTTTTTGCTCTAGTGCTTCACTTGAATCTTTTAGAGCACGGCAGTGGCTTAATTTTGTAGAAATTGCTAGTCTCTCATGCTTCACTTATATTATTTTGAGAGTCTTTTAGAACAGCATTGTTTATAAAATTGGTCCTAGAATGGTAGGCATCCAAGTTAGGTATAATAAAAACTATCATAGGAAGTGAATTGGATGCTATGATCAATTTGATACTTGATAATTGTTTTGTGATATGGAGGTAGTGATATTAAAGTCATGCTAGTTGGGTGATTATGAATTTAAAGAATGCTTGTGTTGAAGTTAGCATGTCCCGTAGCATGCACGTATGGTTAAAGTTGGGTAACAATTTGAAACATGAAGTGTAATTGGATTGTGCATCCTTATGAGTGGCGGTCGGGGATGAGCGATGGTCTTTTCCTACCAATCTATCCCTCTAGGAGCATGCACGTAGTGCTTGGTTTTTGATGACTTCTAAATTTTTGCAATAAGTACATGAGTTCTTTTGACTAATGTTGAGTCCATGGATTTTACGCACTTTTACCTTTCCACCATTGCTAGCCTCTTCGGTACCGTGCATTGCCCTTTCTCACCTTGAGTTGGTGCAAACTTTGCCGGTGCATCAAACCCCGTGATACGATATGCTCTATCACACATAAACCTCCTTATATCTTCCTCAAAACATCCACCATACCTACCTATTATGGCATTTCCATAGCCATTCCGAGATATATTGCCATGCAACTTTCCACCGTTCCGTTATCATCATGACACACATTACTTTTGTAATATTTCCATTGCATGATCATGTAGTTGACATCGTATTTGTGGCAAAGCCGGCATGCATAATTTTTCATACATGTCACTCTTGATTCATTGCACCATTCCGGTACACCGCCGGAGGCATTCATAGTGTCATATCTTGTTCTAGTTTCGAGTTGTAATTCATGTGTTGTAATCAATAAAAGTGTGATGATCATCATTATTAGAGCATTGTCCCCAAAAAGAAAAAAAAGAAAAAAGGAAAAAAAAGAAAGGGCAAAAAAAGAAAGGCCCAAAAAAAATAAAAAGAAAAAATTAGAAAAAAAAGGAAAACAAAGGGGGCAATGTTACTATCTCTTTTTCCACACTTGTGCTTCAAAGTAGCACCATGTCCTTCATATAGCGAGTCTCATATATTGTGCTTCAAAGTAGCACCATGTTCTTCATATAGTGAGTCTCATATGTTGTCACTTTCATATACTAGTGGGAATTTTTTTCATTATAGAACTTGGCTTGTATATTCCTACGATGGGCTTCCTCAAATGCCCTAGGTCTTCATGAGCAAGCAAGTTGGATGCGCACCCACTAGTTTTCTTTTGTTGAGATTTCATTCATTTATAGCTCTAGTGCATCCGTTGCATGGCAATCCCTACTCCTCATGTTGACATCAATTGATGGGCATCTCGATAGCCCGTTGATTATCCTCGTCAATGTGAGACTTTCTCCTTTTTTGTCTTCTCCACACAATCCCCATCATCATATTCTATTCCACCCATAGTGCTATATCCATGGCTCACGCTCATGTATTGCGTGAAGGTTGAGAAGTTTGAGATTATTTAAGTACGAAACAATTGCTTGGCTTGTCATCGGGGGTGTAGAATTTGGGAACATTTTTGTGTGACGAAAATGAAGCATAGCCTAACTATACGATTTTGTAGGGATGAACTTTCTTTAGCCATGTTATTTTGAGAAGACATGATTGCTTTTATTAGTATGCTTGAAGTATTACTATTTCTTTTGTCAATATGAACTTTTATTTTGAATCATTTGGATCTGAACATTCATGCCACAATAAAGAAAATTATGTTTAGAATTATGCTAGGTAGCATTCCTCATCAAAAATTCTCTTTTTATCATTTACCTACTCGAGGATGAGCAGGAATTAAGCTTGGGGATGCTTGATACGTCTCCAACGTATCTATAATTTTTGATTGTTCCATGCTATTATATTACCCCTTTTGGATGTTTATGGGCTTTATTTTACACATTTATATCATTTTGGGACCAACCTACTAACCGAAGGCCCAGCCCATATTGCTGTTTTTTTGCCTATTTCAGTATTTCGAAGAACAGGAATATCAAAAGGAGTCCAAACGGAATGAAACCTTTGGGAGCGTGATTTTATGAACGAACGTGATCCAGAGGACTTGGAGTGCAAGCCAAGAAGCAGCCGAGGCGGCCACGAGGGTGGAGGGGACGCCCCCTGTCTCATGGGCCCCTCGGGCGGCCACTGACCTACTTCTTCCTCCTATATATACCCACGTACCCCAAAAACATCCGAGGAGCCAACAAAAAACAATTTCCACCACCGTAACCTTCTGTATCCGTGAGATCCCATCTTGGAGCCTTCGCCGGTGCTCCGCCGGAGGGGGAATCGACCACGGAGGGCTTCTACATCAACACCATAGCCCCTCCGATGAGTTGTGAGTAGTTTAGCACAGACCTTCGGGTCCATAGTTATTAGCTAGATGGCTTCTTCTCTCTTTTTGGATCTCAATATCATGTTCTCCCCCTCTCTTGTGGAGATCTATTCGATGTAACTCTTTTTGCGGTGTGTTTGTCGATATCCGATGATTTGTGGGTTTATGATCAAGTTTATCTATGAGAAATATTTGACTCTCCTCTGAATTCTTTTATGCATGATTGCGTTATCTTTGCAAGTCTCTTCGAATTATCAGTTTGGTTTGGCCTACTAGATTGATCTTTCTTTCCATGGGAGAAGTGCTTAGCTTTGGGTTCAATCTTGCGCTGTCCTTACCCAGTGACAATAGGGGTTGCAAGGCACGTATTGTATTGTTGCCATCGAGGATAAAAAGGTGGGGTTTATATCATATTGCATGAGTTTATCCCTCTACATCATGTCATCTTTCTTAATGCGTTACTCTGTTCTTATGAACTTAATACTCTAGATGCATGCTGGATAGCGGTCGATGTATGGAGTAATAGTAGTAGATGCAGGCAGGAGTCGGTCTACTTGTCACGGACGTGATGCCTATATACATGATCATGCCTAGATAATCTCATAATTATTCGCTTTTTTATCAATTGCTTGACAGTAATTTGTTCACCCACCATAATACTTATGCTATCTTGAGAGAAGCCACTAGTGAAACCTATGGCCCCCGGGTCTATCTTTTATCATATAAAGCTTTCAATCTACTTTTATTTGCATCTTTACTTTTCCAATCTATATTATAAAATACCAAAAATATATTTATCTTATCATACTATCTCTATCAGATCTCACTTTCACAAGTGGCCTTGAAGGGATTGACAACCCCTTTATTGCGTTGGTTGTGAGTTCTTTGTTTGTTTGTGTAGGTGCGTGGGACTTTTGAGGAGCCTCCTACTGGATTGATACCTTGGTTCTCAAAAACTGAGGGAAATACTTATGCTACTATTGCTGCATCACCCTTTCCTCTTCAAGGAAAACCAACGCAAGCTCAAGACATAGCAGGGAGCGGTAGTACCGCTCAAGGCGGGGGAACAACGGTTCCCTACTGCCATGGATAAATCCGGCACTACCGGGATGCCAAATTCAAAAACAATCCTACCAAATACCAATCCAAACAGTCTAGATGCCTTCTCCATCCTGCTCAAGCCTTGATTTAGCCAAAAATTGAGAAATGCGACAACTATTGCCCCTAAAGATTAGATCTGAAACCTAGGCATAGAGAGAACGGGAACGAGGGCAATACTGGCATCCATGGCAAGAGGACAAGGTGGGGATCGATTCCACCGAAGGAAATGGAGAGGGACGGCTCAAAGACGGCGGCCCACTAGAGCCCTCCCGCGGCGAGTCGGCGCTGACGAAACAAAGAGGACGAGTGGGTTGTGCGAATGGGTATGGGGGAGAAAGAAAACTCCCCCTGCCCCAACGAAACCCCAAAGGCCCGCCCCGCAGCGGTAGTACCATTGGGGTGGGCGGTAGTACCACTTGATGACCATCAGCGTTAGTACCGCGCACCACCAGAGGTAGTACCGCTCAACCATGAACTCAAGGACTAGACACAAAAGGGCTTAGCTCAAAAGGAGAAACAACCAATGAGAAGAGAGAGCAAACCCACAGGCAAAAAAAAAACACAAACGAGAAGACAAGAAACACACTCCTCTCCAAGAGAGGGCAGTGGCCGAGGCCACCTATGTTTGAGTCAAGAGGTATGGCACCGCGAAGATTTTAACCTTGGGCCCATGACCAAAACTCATCTTTGAAGCACAAGTACCATTAAAAATGGATAAGGTGAAAGAATTGATCAATTTATGCATAATAGGGGGAGGGAGAGTTCATTGAGAGAACAACACTCCCCCTATGTCCATGCCTACACCTAAACAAGATATCAAGTTGAGTATGGTAGGGTGTGCAAGAGTTTAAGCTACATTGCTCGAATCAATGATATTGAGCTCATGCCTTAACTTGCGAAATCTTGCTTCATCCAAGGGCTTCATGAAAATATCTGCAAGGTTATCATGAGTGTTGACATACTTGAGCTTGATCTCCCCTCGCGTAATGTGATCCCGTATGAAGTGATACCGAATCTCAATATGCTTCATCTTGAAGTGTTGCACCGGGTTGAGAGAGATCTTGATGGCACTTTCATTCTCACACAAAAGAGGCACTTCGTCACAAATGACACCGTAATCCTTCAAAATTTGCCTCATCCATAGAAGTTGAGCACAACAACTACCGGAAGACACATACTCCGCTTCGGTGGACGAGAGAGACACACAACTTTGCTTCTTAGAAGACCAACTCACCAAAGAGCAACCAAGAAATTGGCACCCTCCGGAGGTGGACTTCCTATCCACTTTGTCTCCCACCCAATCTGAGTCTGAATAGCCCAAAAGGTTGAAGTTGGCTCCTCTTGGGCATCACAAGCCAAAGTTTGGAGTATGGGCCAAATATCGAAAGATTCGCTTGACCGCCACATAGTGGATTTCCTTAGGTGCGGCTTGAAACCGTGCACAAATTCCCACACTCAACATGATATCCGATCTAGATGCACAAAGGTAAAGCAAGGAGCCAATCATGGAGCGATATACCTTTTGATCCACCGCTTTACCATTGGGATCTATGTCAAGTTGGCATTTGACGGGCATTGGAGTGGAGGCCGGCTTGACATCATTTAGCTTGAATCTCTTGAGCATGTATTGAGTGTATTTGGCTTGGTTGATGAAGGTGCCTTCTCTTCCTTGCTTGATTTTGAACCCGAGAAAGAACTTCAACTCTCCCATCATGGACATCTTGAACTTTGAGGTCATGAGAGCGGCAAATTCCTCATTGAAAGCTTTGTCAGGGGAACCAAAGATAATATCATCAACATATAGTTGGCAGACAAACAACTCCCCTTTGACCTTCTTAGTAAAAAGAGTGGGGTCGATTTTCCCAATTTCAAACCCACGATCTTGCAAGAACTCGGTAAGATGCTCATACCACACACGTGGGGCTTGTTTAAGGCCATAGAGTGCCTTGTCGAGTTGGTACACATGATCGGGGAAATAGGGATCCTCGAACCCCGGGGGTTGTTTGACATACACCAACTCATTAATAGGACCATTAAGAAAAGCACTTTTCACATCCATTTGTTGCAGCTTGAAGTTATGATGAGAAGCATAAGCAATCAACAAACAAATATATTTAAGGCGAGCAACGGGAGCAAAGGTTTCACCATAGTCGATACCCTCGACTTGGGAGTAGCCTTGTGCTACCAAACGAGCCTTGGTGCGAACAATAATCCTGTGAGCATCTTGCTTGTTGTTGAATATCCACTTGGTTCCAATGACACTATGGTTCCTCGATGGCCTTGGCACCAATCTCCACACCTTGTTGTGCTCGAAGTTGTTGAGTTCTTCATGCATGGCATTGAGCCAATCCGGATCCTCGAGCGCCTCATAGACCTTCCGGGGTTCTACACAAGAAACAAACACGTGGTGTTCACAATAGGTTGCTAATTGTCTACGAGTGCTTACCCCCTTTCTTAGGATTCCAAGCACATTTCTCATGAGATGATCTTGGTTGTGAGCTTGGATGCAATCTTAGCGGCACGATACTCCAATTCCTCCTCTAGAGTGAGATGAGGGGAGGAAACTTGATCATCTTGAGCGTCGTCTTGAGCTTGCTCTTGATCTTGAACTTGCTCGGAGGGGAGAACTTGACCTTGGGCATCACTTGGTGGTTCACCACCATCTTAAGGTTGATCTTGCCCTTGATCTTGTTCACTTGGTTGAGGGCCTTCACTTTGTTCTTCGGAAGCATGTGGGTCTTGGGTTAGTGATAGCTCCACTTGAATGGAGCATTGTCCTTCTCCTTCGGCCACAAGGGGTTCCTCAATGGGTAGGATATGAACAACACCCATTCTTCTTATGGCTTGGGGAGGAATTTCATCACCTACATCACAAGTACCACTTTGCTCCACTTGGGAGCCGTTATTCTCATAAAACTCCATGTTACACGTTTCCTCAATAAGTCCCATGGACTTATTGAGGACACAGTAAGCATGAGAGTTTGTAGCATAACCAACAAATATGCCCTCATGAGCTCTAGCCTCAAATTTAGAAAAACGAACACCTTTCTTGAGAATGAAACACTTACACACAAACACCCAGAAGTACTTGAGGTTGGGCTTATTACCGGTGAGTATTTCATATGGAGTCTTGTTCAAGCCTTTGCGGAGATAGAGTCGATTGGATGCATGACACGCGGTGTTGATGGATTCGGCCCAAAAGTTGTAGGGAGAGTTGAACTCCGCCATCATGGTTCTTGCCGCATCCATCAACGTCCGGTTCTTCCTCTCCGCTACACCATTTTGTTGAGGGGTGTATGGTGCGGAATATTGATGCTTGATACACTCATCACTAAGAAACTCATCCACGGTGTAGTTCTTGAACTTGGTGTCGTTGTCACTTATTATTGTCAAGATCTTCGCATCATGTTGACGTTGAGCCTCATTTGCAAAGTCGATGACGGTTTGTTGAGTTTCACTCTTCCTCTTGAAGAAATATACCCAAGTGTACCTTGCATAATCATCGACAATCACCAAGCAATACTTTCTACCCCCAAGACTATCAAAGGATGGAGCCCAAAGAGATCCATGTGAAGGAGCTCCAAGGGTCTCTTCGAGTAGATGATAGTCGTGGGAGGGTGAGCTTTCTCATGTAACTTTCCTTCGATACAAGCACTACAAGCACGATCTTTGGCAAACCTAACATTAGTTAGTCCATGGACATGGTCCCCCTTGATAAGACTTTGCAAAGATCTCATATTGACATGAGCTAAACGGTGATGCCAAAGCCACCCCACATCAACTTTAGCCATTAGGCATGTCGCGGTCTTAGTGGGTCGCTCCGAAAAGTTAATCACATAAAGACCATTCTCGACATGCCCAACAAAGGATACTTTAAGAGTCTTGCTCCACAAGAGGGCCATGATATCAATATCAAAGAATGTGTCAAAGCCCATGAGTGCAAGTTGGCGAATGGAAAGTAAATTGCATGAAAGGGACTCAACAAGCATGACTTTCTCAATCGTGAGATCATGAGAAATGACAACCTTGCCAAGACCCAATACCTTGGAAGATGAGGCATCACCCCACTCGACATTGGTGGGCATAGATGGAACCTTGTGCACGTCCACCACCAAGTCCTTGCTTCCGGTCATATGATTTGTGGCTCAACTATCAAGCAACCATGACCCCCACCAGTAGAAAACACCTACAAGAGATCAATGCTTGGTTTTAGGTACCCATTTTGTAATGGGTCCTTTGATTTTAGTAACAAGGGTCTTAGGAACCCAAATAGACCATTCAATGTACTCATAAGGAGAACCAACAAATTTAGCATAAACATGCCCATCACTAGCATGGTATAACATATAAGAAGGGTTAAAGTCATCGGCTTTGTTGGAAGGGGTGGCATTGCCCTTCTTGACATCACCACCCTTCACATTGTTCTTCTTCTCCTTAGAAGCACCTTCTCACTCCTTTACAAAAGTTTGCTTGAGAGGAGGAGGTCGTTTGGCCTTGTCATTCTTCTTCTTGTTCTTGGACTTGGGTGCAAACCCAACTCCCTCTTTGGCCAAAACTTCCTTTTGATTGCTCAAAAGGTCGTTGAGATTCTTCTCACCTTGTATGCAAGACACAAGGCCTTTCTCAAGTTGCTCCTTCAACTTGGCATTCTCCTCCACAAGATTCACATGCTCACAACACGAGTTAGTAGCATTTGCATTATCAATTAAGACCATATGAGGAAAAGTGGCTTTCTCCTTGGTTAGCTTCACTTGGAGTTGATCATGAGATTCCTTGAGGCTAGCATGAGCACCCTTCAAGGCCTTGTGAGCCTTGTCAAGTATATCAAACCCCTCCTTGAGTCTATCATGGTCAACCCCAAGTTTAGCCTTCTCGGAATCGAGCACACGAGATACAACAAGAGCATGATCAAGATCTTTCTTTAATTTAGCATGGTCATCATTGTGTGACTCCTCAAGAGCCAAACGATGAACACGCTCTTCCTCAAGCGCATTAGAGAGATTTGGTATCTCATCGGCATAGTCACGACTATGACCTTCCATCTTAGAGATGGTTTCTTCATGAGCCTCGATCATGTCATTGGCTTCACCAAGTTGTTCCAAGAGAGCAACGAAGTGCTTCTTGGATTTGCCCTTGAGCTTACTCATAAAAGATTCAAATTCATTCACTTCCTCTTTAGACCCCTCACTTTCATCAATGCAATCCGTCAAGGAAGGATTAGTAATGATGGTAGTTTTGATGTTGGGGGTTACCTTGTTGGTGGCTTTGGCCATGATGCACTTGGCGGTGAAGTTCTCGTTGGGTGAATCGAATAGAGACACCCGTGGGGTTGTGGCAATGGTAACTATCGGTGTCAAAACCGGCGGATCTCGGGTAGGGGTTCCTGAACTGTGCGTCTAGGCGGATGGTAATAGGAGACAAGGGACAGGATGTTTTTACCCAGGTTCGGGCCCTCTCGATGGAGGTAAAACCCTACTCCTGCTTGATTAATATTGATGATATGGGTAGTACAAGAGTAGATCTACCACGAGATCAAAGGGGCTAAACCCTAGAAGCTAGCCTATGGTATGATTGTTGTTCGTCCTATGGACTAAAACCCTCCGGTTTATATAGACACCGGACAGGGTTAGGGTTACACAGAGTCGGTTACAATGGTAGGAGATCTACATATCTGTATCGCCAAGCTTGCCTTCCACGCCAAGGAAAGTCCCATCCGGACACGGGATGAAGTCTTCAATCTTGTATCTGCATAGTCCAGGAGTCCGGCCAACGGTGATAGTTCGGCTATCCGGACACCCCCTAATCCAGGACTCCCTCAGTAGCCCCCGAACCAGGCTTCAATGACGACGAGTCCGGCGCGTAGATTGTCTTCGGCATTGCGAGGCGGGTTCTTCTCCAAATTCCATATACTTGTCGAATAGTGTCCGGCTTCTGATAAATGTTGCGCTCCTCGGCTTCCACGCCCAATAATGGCCATCTTCCACGTGTCGAACGAATGCGAAAAGCCAGGGTATTTTTACACTTTCCCCCTAGCTGCTCAAATGAGCTGCCTATAAAAAGAGACGAGGATCTAGATCCGAATCACACCATCTCCCCTTCGCAAGCTTTCACCGGAGCGCCTTGACAAAAAATCCATTCTATCATGGACAGTCGACGCGGCTCCTCCTCTCGCGCTCCCAGCCCCAAGCCTGGGGATTGGGAGAGATGCTCAGTCCCGCATAGCAAGCTAGTGACGCTCCAAACCAAGGGATTTCTTCCCCCAGCCTTCATGGTTCCAATTCGAGCTGGACTCGCCACCTATAAGGGTGGAAAGCAAGCGGAGAGCGTCCCCGATCCTTCCAAAGGAGAGCGGGTATGCTTTGTCTCTTATCTGATAAGAGGACTCGGATTTCCAATACATCCGTTTCTCCGGGGGCTCCTGGAGTTCTATGGCCTCCAGCTCCATCACCTTACACGTGCCTCCATTCTGCACATTGCGGGCTTCGTAGCCCTTTGCGAACTGTTTTTGGGCGTCGAGGCTAATTTTGCGTTGTGGAAGAGATTATTTTGCCTCGTACCCCGTTCTCATGAGGGGTCAATATATCAAGTGGGCGGAGCCGAGCTATGGCGCATTGCCGGAACTGGATATCTATCCGGAACCCCAAAGAAGGCGTCCGAAGTGTGGCCTTCAGAATGGTTTTATATAGAAGACGCCCCGCTACCGGATCCTATTCGAACCGGCCTCCCGGAGTTCAGTAATGCTCCCTTGAAGAAACGCCTAAGTTGGCGTCCACGGAGCCCCCAGAGGAACAGCGACATGGACGTCCTTTACCTGTTGAGCCGAATAAGGTTGCTAGCTCATTCCGGACTGACCATGATCAGTGTCATGGCCACATGCATTATGAAGGGGGTGCAACCACTTCTATATAGGGGCCACCCCATGTGGGATTTCAACGGGGAGGACGATGCTACCCGTCACAGCCGTAAGGGGCCGGGATCGGTCGCCGAACTGGTGAAGATCTTGTCCGCGCTGTACAAGGGGGAAGAGGAGGATTTTCTCCGCGTCAGTCCATTGAACGGATTTTCTATGAAAAATCCTCGAAGCTGGGTAAGCGAACATCTCCTTTCCCGCACATCCGATCTGTACTCCCATGGTTATATATCTCATTTTGTGAGTTTGACACAGGAACTGCGTCAGGCCGTAAAAGATATAAACAGCCCACCTCCGCAACCCGAGGATCCGGAACGGTTCCTCGATCCGGCCTCCCAAGAGGATCCGGACATATTGGTGGAGCTGATTGATGGGGTATTTCACCAACTGAGCATCGATAATGCCTTGGTCACCATTACCGCCGATTACCCCGGAATACTTCCAGCCTCACAGGTAACTGAGATCGAAGCCCCAGTACTTTGATAATGACTCATCCGTGCTTATTTTTGATCACCGTATATCAATGGTGTTTCGCAGGGGGTGCCTCCGAGGCGGGAAGCCGAGCCCGCAGCGGGTAGCCAACAAGGGGCAGCGCGGTCACGCAGGCTAAAAAGAAGTGCGGTCTGGGTTGAAATGCAGCCGCAACAGTAAGGCGTGTCACCATATTCCCGGGATTGATTTCGGGAAGGTATATTAACGCTGGTGCTCCTTTCAGAAAGAGCGCTCGCCGGACTGTGTCCGGAGAGATGGCCAATCGAGCCTCCACCAGCCAAGCTCCAACGCCGGGTCCAGAAGCGGAGGTGAACACGAGGCGTGCGTCGGATGCTCCTCCGACAGAGGATGCCGACAGATTGTCCGCGACCAACTCCGAGGTGGAGAGTGCCATGAATCACAGGCGTCACCGGACAGTTCTTCATGACGCATGTTTCTCCCAAGAGGCATTGAACGCCTTCAATTCGGGAGACGCGCACCTCCATGCCGCTCAAGATGGTCTAGCCAGAGCCACGGAGCAGTATGTAAAGGACATATGGGTGAGGAAATTTGATAGTTATATATGCCAGTAGCCCCCGAGACTTAAAATAGTTAGGAGAACTGATTTAAGGATCATTTGTTATGCAGGATCTTACGGAAAAGAATACCCGACTGTCTCAGGAGCTTGAAGAGTGCAAGGCCCAGCTTAAGGCCGCACTAGCCGCCCCAGGGGGAGCCACAGAGACCCCCTCCGGTAATATATACTTCGAAAGATAAGTAGTTTGTGAAGTGCAGCGTGTGTATGAGTCTGACAATAATATTGTAGATGGCGCCGGACTAGATCCGGACAAGCAACATCTCTTGCGCCAGTTAAAGGCCGGCGAGAATGTGCTTACAAGGGTGAGGCAAGAGGAAAATAATCTCCAAGATGCCAACACCCAGCTGGGTGAGGAACTAAAGGATGTTCGAGCCCAGCTGTCTGACTCCGTTAAGGAGAATCGGCGGCTTCGTCGCGGCATTTATAGTAAGTGCTTGAGCGAGCTTTTTTGAAAAGAAGAGTTTGGCGAGGAAGTCGACTAACAGAAATATGTCTGTAGGTATGCTCACAGGTCGTCCTGCAGAGGAAATGCCCGGTTCAACGGGTGACCTACTTCCCGAGCTGCTGCAACTGCACGAACGAGTTCGGCAGGTGATGAGAGATGTCGCCCAGGCCTTGTGGCCATCCATCTCCCTACCCAAAGGCCTTGTAGAGATTGCAGAGAGGCTTCAGGGAGCACGGCGGCGCTTCCGGCTATGGAAGATATCGGCCTGCCGTCAAGGCGCCAGGGAGGCCTGGGCCATGGTGAAGATGCGGTACATGAAGGCTGACCCAAACCACATGGGCGAGGTCGGACCTGTGGGGCCCGATGGGAAGGAGATCCCTGTGAGCTTAGTGTACGGCCAAGTAGAGTTGGCCGCAAAGTATTCCCAGCGGGACTGTAAACTAGACAGCCTATTAGATGGTATTGAAGAGGAATACAATCAGTCAATTTGACTATGTAATTAAAAATGACATGTAAAATGCCTTCTAGCCGGATTGTAGATCGTTTGACGTAGCGGACCCTTTCGCTTCAACCTCGGGACCCTATAGTCCGGAGTGTGTCCGAATACCCTCGCGGTTATGTAAGAACCGGGGCATGCGTGGAGACCAGGCGTACGGGTCATTAGTGCTCTATCAGACAAGTGCCCAACTAGTTATGTTATATTACATGGTTAGTAAGAAACATCTTCCAGGGAGAATAGTTCCATTAGGGGTTCCTTTCCCTGGGAGGCATGCCCTAAAGTGCATGTCCGGACTGCGAAAAAAGTAGAAAAACATCTGGGGGTAGATAAATGAATAAATAAGAAATCGTATTTTAGTTCACCGACCGAATATTCCCTTAAGAACGCTAGCTTTCGGCTTCACCCAGTCTGAGGTACACGTCCGGCTGACCCGGCGGTAACAATCGCAGAGGTGCTCCCTTTACCACCTAGCCGAACAATCGGGAACGTAGGGGTAAGCACAGGAGCCAGGCAACCCAGCTTGGCCAAAACTTAAGTCATATCGATGCATATAATGGTGAATAAAAGGTACATGCGGAAGTGTGACACATGTGTTGGGCATAAAGCCCGTAGAAATATGCTTCTGTTAAAGAAGCCCCCAGGTATACTGAGCGCGACAACGCGTCAAGTGTGTGCGAACAATGCGCAAATGAGCCTTCAACGGCTTCAGAAAAAGGTGGGAGAAGGAGAGAAATAAAAGACAGTTAAAGTATAAAATATAGACGGAGGAAGGAGACGAACCCCGAGTCCGGCGCTAGGCGTAAAATCTTCGGAGACGGGCTGCATTCCATGGGTTCGGCTCCGGTCGGTTATCCGATGCGTTCCGGAGATGGTATGCGCCGCCGGTCAGGACTTGGTCAATGATGAAGGGACCCTCCCATTTGGGCTTGAGTTTGTCCTTTTTCTTGTCCGGTAGGCGTAGAACTAATTCGCCAACATTGTAAGCTTTGGCCCGTACTTCTCTACTTTGGTATCTTCGAGCCTGCTGTTGATAGAATGCGGAACGAGCTTTAGCCATGTCGCGCTTCTCCTCCAAGGCGTCCAAACTGTCCTGCCGATCGAACTCAGCTTCTCTTTCTTCGTACATGCGCACGCGAGGTGAGTCATGAATTATGTCGCAGGGCAAAACTGCCTCTGCGCCGTACACCATAAAAATGGTGCGAATCCGGTAGTGCGATTCGGTGTGGTCCGTAGCCCCCATAGTACGGAGTCGAGCTCCTCTACCCAGTGCGTATTAGATTCCTTGAGGGACCGCACTAGTCTGGGTTTAATGCCGCTCATGATTAGACCGTTTGCTTGCTCGACTTGACCATTAGTTTGAGGGTGATAAACTGAAGTGTAGTCGAGCTTGATGCCCATGTTTTTGCACCAGAGTTTGACCTCGTCGGCCGTAAAGTTCGTGCCATTATCAGTGATGATGCTGTGGGGGACGCCGTAATGGTGTACTACCCCTGATATGAAGTCTATCACCGGTCCGGATTCGGCCGTCTTAACAGGCTTTGCCTCTATCCATTTGGTGAATTTATCCACCATGACCAGTAGGTATTTTTGCTTGTGGGTTCCTCCTTTAAGGGGTCCGACCATATCAAGCCCCCAGACCGCGAACGTCTAGGTGATGGGTATATTTTTGAGGGCGGTGGGTGGCATGTGGCTTTGATTAGCAAAGAGTTGGCATCCTACACATCGTTGGACCAAGTCCTGAGCATCTGCCCGGGCCGTCGGCCAATAAAATCCTGTACGGAAGGCCTTGCCTACAAGGGCCCGGGCTGCGGCGTGGTGCCCGCCGAGTCCGGCATGAATTTCAGCCAGAAGATTTCGCCCTTCCTCTTCGGAGATACACCTTTGAAGGACTCCAGTTGTGCTTTTCTTATAAAGCTCTCCCTTGTGGACTTTATAGGCTTTAGATCGCCGCACTATGCAGCGGGCCTCATTTTGGTCCTCGGGAAGTTCCTGCCTAATTAGGTAGGCTAGGAATGGTTGGGTCCGGGCTGTTATTTCCGAACTCTCGCTCCCATGATACGGATGGCTTGAAAAGCCTCTCTAGGAAGATGTTGGGAGGGACGGCATCGCGCTTTGCGCCAATGCGTGCCAACACGTCTGCTGCCTGGTTGTTCTCCCGGGCTATATGGTGAAATTCGAGCCCCTCAAACCGAGCTGACATTTTTAAGACGGTGTTGCGATAAGCTGCCATTTTCGGATCCTTGGCATCAAAGTCTCCATTTATTTGGGATATCGCGAGGTTTGAATCCCCGCGGACCTCTAGGCGTTGAATGCCCATGGAGACTGCCATCCAGAGACCATGTAGAAGGGCCTCGTATTCAGCTGCGTTGTTGGAGTCCGTGTACATTATCTGAAGTACGTATTGGACTGTATATCCGGTTGGGGACGTCAGAACGACGCCAGCCCCCAGGCCGGCCAACATTTTGGAGCCGTCTAAGTGCATGATCCAGTTGGAATATGCGCCATACTCTTTAGGGAGCTCGGCTTCAGTCCATTCGGCGATGAAGTCAGCCAAAACCTGCGACTTAATAGCTCGTCGTGGCTTGTAAGTTATGTCGAACGGGAGGAGCTCGATGGCCCATTTGGCAATCCGGCCCATTGCGTCGCGGTTGTTTATAATGTCATTAAGAGGTACTTCGGAGGCTACTGTTATCGAACACTCTTGGAAATAGTGTCGCAGCTTCTGGGATGCCATGAACACCGCGTATGCTATCTTTTGATAATGCGAGTACCATGACTTGCATGGAGTTAGGACAGTGGACACGTAGTAAACTGGTTTTTGGAGAGGGAACTTGTGTCCGTCCGTTTCTCGTTCGACAACAAGCACCGCGCTTACAACTTGATGGGTTGCCGCGATGTATAATAGCATTGGTTCACCCGTGTTGGGCGCGGCCAGGACCGGATTTGTTGCCAATATGGCTTTGATTTCTTCGAGTCTGGCCGTGGCGACATCCGTCCACTCGAAGTGTTCGGTGCACCACAGGAGGCGATAAAGGGGTAATGCCTTTTCTCCTAAGCGGGAGATAAAGCGGCTTAGAGCCGCCACGCATCTAGTCAATTTTTGTATTTGCTTGAGGTCTTTTTGGGATATCCAATTGTGACAGAGCTCGGATCTTGGCTGGGTTTGCTTCAATTCCTCTACGGATACGATGAAGCCCAAGAGCTTTCCGGCTAATACGCCGAAAACGCATTTTTCCGGGTTGAGCTTAATGTCATATGCTCGGAGATTGTCGAATGTGAGCCTCAAGTCGTCTACTAGAGTTTCGACATGCTTGGATTTGACGACCACATCATCTACGTATGCCTCCACTGTTTTGCCGATCTGGTTTGCCAGACATGTCTGAATCATGCGTTGATATGTTGCGCCGGCGTTTTTGAGCCCGAAGGGCATTGTGTTGAAGCAGAATGTGTCGTATGGAGTAATGAATGTCGTTGCGGCTTGATCTCGCTCTGCCATCTTAATTTGGTGGTAGCCGGAGTATGCGTCGAGGAAGCACAATGAATCGTGTCCTGCGGTAGCGTCGATAATTTGATCGATGCGGGGGAGGGGGGAGGGATCCTTTGGGCAAGCCTGGTTAAGGTCCTTGAAATCGACACATAGGCGCCAGGATTTTTCCTTCTTTGGTACCATTACTAGGTTTGCTAGCCAGTCCGGATGTTTTATATCTCTAATAAATCCGGCCTCCAATAGTTTGGCTAGTTCCTCTCCCATGGCCTGTCTCTTGGGTTCGGAGAAGCGCCGAAGAGTTTGTTTGACTGGCTTGAATCCTTTTAGGATATTTAGGCTGTGCTCGGCCAGCCGGCGTGGGATTCCTAGCATGTCTGAAGGGTGCCAGGCAAAGATGTCCCAATTTTCCCATAGGAATTCTTGTAGTGCGGTGTCGGTGTCAAAACCGGCGGATCTCGGGTAGGGGTCCCGAACTGTGCGTCCAGGCGGATGGTAACAGGAGACAAGGGACACGATGTTTTACCCAGGTTCGGGCCCTCTTGATGGAGGTAAAACCCTACATCCTGCTTGATTGATATTGATGATGTGGGTATTACAAGAGTAGATCTACCACGAGATCAAGGAGGCTAAACCCTAGAAGCTAGCCTATGGTATGATTGTTGTTCTGTCCTACGGACTAAAACCATCTGGTTTATATAGACACTGGAGAGGGCTAGGGTTACACAGAGTCGGTTACAATGGTAGGAGATCTACATATCTGTATCGCCAAGCTTGCCTTCCACGCCAAGGAAAGTCCCATCCGGACACGGGACGAAGTCTTCAATCTTGTATCTTCATAGTCTTGGAGTCCGGCCGATGATGATAGTTCGGCTATCCGGACACCCCCTAGTCCGGGACTCCCTCATGCGGCGTCTACATCGGGGTTTAATTGTGCCCCGATGGAGGCTGTTTTTGTAGGGTCCGTTGGATGGACTTGGAATTTGACTATTTCATCCACCGGTTTAAAAGAGGTGGACTTGGATCTCTTATCGAGTATCACATCGTCCCTGTTCACCGTGGAGCGCAGCGCAGTGAGTTCCTCGGCCGCTAGGGCTTCAGATAGTGCCTCAAGGGCAAGTGTGGCTGTTTTATTTTCGGCGCGGAGTGCTATGTCCGGGTCACTAGCAAGAGTGATGATTCTGTTGGGTCCGGGCATTTTGAGCTTCATGTACCCGTAATGGGGTATAGCTTGAAAAATTGTGAATGCCTCTCGCCCTAATAGAGCGTAGTATCCGCTGCTGAACGGGGCCACTTGGAATGTGACCTCCTCGGACCTGTAATTATCCGGCGTGCCGAACACCACCTCCAGTGTGATTTTTCCTGTATAGCATGCTTCCCTACTAGGGATTATTCCTCTAAGGTTATGCTGCTTCGCTCAATGCGGCTCTAGTCTATTTCCATTTTTCGAAGGGTTTCCTCGTAAATGAGGTTTAATCCGCTGCCGCCATCCATGAGTACCTTGGTAAGGCGAAAGCCGTCCACTATTGGACTGAGGACCAATGCGGCTGGTGCTCGGGCTGTTCGGAATTTAGGTTCATCACTGGCATTAAAGGTAATAGCCGTGTCACTCCATGGATTTATTGTTGCTACCTAGTGGACTTCGGCGAGGATGCGGAGTGTTCATTTCCGCATATTATTTGATGCGAAAGTTTCGAAGACTGTTAATACCGTACTGGTATTGCTGGGCTGGTGCTCTGGAGCTAGAAGCTCTTCGCCACTTTTGGCCACTTGCCGTAGTATCCAACATGCTCTAAGGCTATGAGTTGGCGTGGCGCCCTCTATACTGTGAATTTTGCAGGGTCCATTGAGCCATCCCTCCAGTACGGTTCCATGCCCTTTAAAGGGTTTTTGCTTTTTGGTATTTAACCCAGGTGCCTGGTAATGATGCACCCTTTTACTTTGGACTGGGGTTGTGTTCAAGGCCGGATTATCCCAAAATTTGATTTCGGTTTTCCAGGCGCTCTCCATCGCACAGTACTTTCATACTATTGATGCCAAGTCGGCAAAGTGTGTAATTTCACGATGACTTACGGCGTTGAGGATTCCTTTGTCCGTGCAATTAATGCAGAAGAATGAAATTGCGTCCTCTTCACGGTAGTCCTTTATCCTATTCATGACCAGGAGGAATCTGGCCCAGTAATGATGTACTGTTTCAGTGGGCTCTTGCCGAATTTGGGATAGATTGCTTATGTTTGGGTGGGCGGGTGGAGTTAAATTCCGAACTCCGTCCAATCTAAGACTCAGGGGCCAAGAAGCTTCCGAACTTGGAAGCTTGGGATCTTGGACGTTGTCCGATGAATCTGGCCCGCCGCCTGACTTTAAGTTCAGGGCTTGAGTGGTGTTCTCCCCTCCGCGAGAATCCGGCATGGAGGGGTTAGGAATCCGGACATAGCTAGTCCTTAGGATAGAAGAAGGGTCTCCGTATTGTTCCTCTACCACAGCGACGTGGTGGGTAGCCTGGGGAGAGTTAATCTCTCTCAGATCGGTTTTAGGCCCAATCTGGTCGTAATCTGTAGCGACTCCCAGGGCGGCGATGCAATCCAGGAGCTCATTTAAGGAGGAGAGCTCCATCAGATCTAACTGCTCGGTGAGTTTCGAGTTGATGTGAAGATTTCTTTTGATGACCCGAGAAGTCATCGTCGGCGCGGCGGCCGAACAAGCGGTCATCAGAAAACCACCTAGCCGGAGAGTTTGGCTGATAGCCAAAGCTCCTTTGGAAACAGTGCCGTCTTTAAAGACGGGATGAGGCATCCTTCCTGATGGCAACGGCACAGAGGAACTCTCAATGAAAGCACCAATGTCGGTGTCAAAACCGGCGGATCTCGGGTAGGGGTTCCCGAACTGTGCGTCTAGGCGGATGGTAACAGGAGACAAGGGACACGATGTTTTTACCCAGGTTCGGGCCCTCTCGATGGAGGTAAAACCCTACTCCTGCTTGATTAATATTGATGATATGGGTAGTACAATAGTAGATCTACCACGAGATCAAAGAGGCTAAACCCTAGAAGCTAGCCTATGGTATGATTGTTGTTCGTCCTACGGACTAAAACCCTCCGGTTTATATAGACATCGGAGAGGGTTAGGGTTACACAGAGTCGGTTACAATGGTAGGAGATCTACATATCTGTATTGCCAAGCTTGCCTTCCACACCAAGGAAAGTCCCATTCGGACACGGGACGAAGTCTTCAATCTTGTATCTGCATAGTCCAGGAGTCCGGCCAACGGTGATAGTTCGGCTATCCGGACACCCCCTAGTCCAGGACTCCCTCAGTAACGAAGGTCATGGCCATGGCTTCACCATCTTCATCATCATCCTCATCCTCATTGTACTCTTCTTGTGCCACCATCCCTTTGGTTGGAGTCTTCTTGGTGAAGTTGTTCTTGTTAGGGAAGGACTTCGCTTTGTCTTTTCGGATGAGCTTGCCACCATTGTCTTCCCGCTTCTCGTAAGGGTACTCTGCAACAAAATGGCTCACATTGCCACAATTGTAACATGTTCTCACACATTGCTTGCCCTTGAAGCCACTTGAGTTGTTCTTGTTGAAATTGGGCCTTGAGTTCTTCTTGCTCCAAAATTTCCTTGAAGCGAGAGCCATGTGCTCATGATAATCATATTTCATGTCTTCGGGGTTTCTCTCCTCATCTTCTTATTCATCCTCCTCTTCCACACTAGCCTTGGCCTTCAAGGCAAGGTTGGTCTTCTTTTCTCTTTGAGAACACAACACCGCATTATCAGTGGTCTTGTCCAAGATCCTCATCGCCACAAACTCATCCAACACTTCACTCGAGGTCAAGGTGTGAAAGTCCGGCCTTTGACGGATGACGGAGGACATGGCCTTGTGGTAAGGCATCATGGCCTTGAGGAACTTGCGCTTGATCCAATTGCCATCCGTGTCCTTGCTCCCATGATCTCGGACTGAGACCGTGAGAGTGGTTAATCTCCGGTAAAGCTCATGAGGTTCTTCATCTTCATTCATTGCAAACTCATCGGCTTCATCTTGCACCACTTCATAGTTGGAGCGTTGAATGCTTGCGCTTCCCTTGTAAATGGAAACAACATGGTGCCATGCTTCCTTGGCCACGGTGAATGGTCGGAGATGCGCAAATCTTCGGATGGAATTGCATCTTGGATGATGAAGAGAGCATTCTCGTTGAATTGATGGTCCGAGGCTTCTCTAGGACTGAAGTTGCTTGGGTCATGCGGATAGAAACCTTGCTCGATGATTCTCCAAAGATTAGTATTAACATGATTTAAATGACGTTTAAAGCGATAGACCCAAGAGTCAAAATCCTCATTTTTCACAATCATAGGAGGAGGACCAACATGATTCAAATGAGTGGAGGGAACCGGTCCTCCATAAGTAGGTGGAGGTTCAACATGGGCAAAGATGCCGCTACCATTTCTACCACTAGATAAAGGAACTTTATCACTAGAAGCTTCCCCCTTATTGGAGTTAACATCCGCCACATTGTTAGTGGGAGCGACCACGTCCAAAGGTGCGGTGGATAATTTATGACCATCAAGAAACTCTTTGAACATGCCATTGACCTCGGTCGTCATGGAGGTTTTCAATGTGTCCAAAGCCACATTGAATTCCTCATGTGAGACCGGGGATCCCCCATCGGCCATAGACGAAGAAGGATTCACACCGGGGTGCTCCTCCTCACCGTCTATGATGTCAACCATACTCTTAGGACGGTAAAGCCCTTAATTAAGAGACGAGGCTCTGATACCAATTGAAAGGATCGATATAGTTGACTAGGGGGGTAGGGTGAACAGGTAACTAACAATTTTTAACTTTTCTTTACCAAATTAAACTTTGCATCAAAGTAGGTTGTCTAGATATGCAACTAGGTGAGCAACCTATATGATGCAACAACAATAAGCACACAAAGAAAGTAAAGGATATAACACAATTTAGCTTGCACAAGTAAAGGTGAGAAATAACCAAAAGTGGAACCGATAGAGACGAGGATGTGTTACCGAAGTTCCTTCCCTTTGAGGGGAAGTACGTCTCCGTTGGAGCGGTGTGGAGGCACAATGCTCCCCAAAAATCCAGTAGGGCCACCGTATTCTCCTCACGCCCTCACACTATGCGAGATGCCGTGATTCCACTATAGGTGCCCTTGAAGGCGGCGACCGAACCTTTACAAACAAGGTTGGGGCAATCTCCACAACTTAATTGGAGGCTCCCAACGACACCACAAAGCTTCACCACAATGGACTATCGCTCCATGGTGACCTCAACCATCTAGGGTGCTCAAACACCCAATAGTAACAAGATCCGCAAGGGATTAGTGGGGGGAATCAAATTTCTCTTGGTGGAAGTGTAGATCTAGGCCTCCTCAACCAATCCCTAGAGAATCAACAAGTTTTATTGGCTAGGGAGAGAGATCGGGCGAAAATGGAGCTTAGAGCATCAATGGAGCTTGAGGAGGAAGAGGTAGGTTGATAACCCACAAGTATAGGGGATCGCAATAGTTTTCGAGGGTAGTGTATTCAACCCAAATTTATTGATTCAACACAAGGGGAGCCAAAGAATATTCTCAAGTATTAGCAGTTGAGTTTTCAATTCAACCACTCCTGGATAACTTAGTATCTGCAGCAAAGTATTTAGTAGCAAAGTAGTATGATAGTAAAGGCAATAGTGGTAAAAGTAACAATATCAGTTTTGTAGTAATTGTAACAGTAGCAACGGTAAAGTAACACTACGAAAAAATACACTTCCGTGATGATACGTGTTTGTCACAGTAGGTCGCGTTTTTTGTCATGCATGTACATCCATGATGATTTCATGACAGAATCAAGATAGCCATACCTGTGCTGTCGTAGAAGTGTTCCATGACATTACCAAAATTATCATCACGGAAGTGTCCACTTCCATGACGATAAATGACGCGTCACAGAAGTGCTTTCGTCAAGGGTGACCGACACGTGGCATCCACCGTAACGGAACGCCGTTAAGCTATCGGGTCGGGTTTTGGATCCGATAACCCGTTAACAGCATCGACCAATGGGGATTTTCCACGTGTAAAATCATCATTGGATGGAGGAAACACGTGTCGGCTCATCGTTGGGACAGATGTCATCCACTCATTGGATAGAAGGCGCCTATGATACGTCGACACGTGGCATGGCCCATCAAGTTTAAATGGGCCGGCCCAACTAAAGGCCCACAAGATTTTGCGGATCATAATGGGCCGACCCAGCTAAAGGCCCATGAGATTTTGCGGACCATAATGGGCTGGCCCAGCTGAAGGCCCACAAGATTTCGCGGGCCATAATAGGCCGGCCCAGGTAAAGGCCCACAAGATTTTTGTGTGCCATAATGGGCCGGCCCAGGTAAAGGCCCACAAAATTCTTACGTATCATAATGGGCCAGCCCAGCTAAAGGCCCACGAGATTTCGCCGACATTAATGGGTCGGCCCAGCTGTAGGCCCACAAGATTTTGAGGACCCTAGTAGGCCGGCCCATTAACTGGCTGCCATGTTTTGGGCCAAATGCTGGCCCATATTTGATCCGGTCCATTAATGGCCTGCCACTTTCCGGACCTAATAATGGCCTATATAAGATCCGGCCCGTTAAAAGCCTCCCACTTTCTGGGCCAAATCACGGCCCAGATCAGGTCCGACCCTTTAAGAGGCTTTGGGCTCAATTATGGCCCATATCAGATTCGACCCGTTGACTGGACGCTATGCTTTTGGGCCCACTTTCTAAAGGCCCATTTAGTAATTCGGCTTGATATTAGTTTCGGCCTATTAAGGGCCCATTTAACATTTCGGCCCTATATTAATTTCAGCCTGTTAAAAGCCCGTCATATAGTTGGGCCTAACTACGGCCATGTTTGCATCCGGCCTGCTTGCAGCCGATATCTGATTGGGCCAAACAAGGACCGAGACAACTTTGGCATGTTAAAAGCCCGTGAATTGATTCACACAATCATGGGCCGGGGTCCAATTCGGACTGCTGCCGGCCCGTGAGCTATTCGGCACGTTTCAGGCCCAACCTACTTCTCAGCCTCCTAAAATCCCATTGAGTTTTCTTACGAAAAGAGGGCCGGGGGTTACTCGGCCTATTAAAGGCCCGAATCTACTAGTGGGCCAGTTTGACAGGGCCCATGATGCGGATCATACATCGTGATTGCATGACGGCCCGATTATGTACCGTAATTTTATGGTCTGGCCGGTTTACTGCGAAGACAGGATATATATACAGTAAAATAACTATGGCATCGTGAATAAGAAAAAACCTAGACTATACAATAAAGAAATTATGGCATATTACATCCACTGGGCATCAAAGTTCGCCACTATGATAATAAAGCACAAGCAGACAGCAGATTACATACACTGGGCATCAAAGATCGCCACCAGTGCAAATAAACACGCCGACAAAATAATATACAAAACCGACAGCACTTCAATAGAGTTCAAGAAAGGTTAGCCCTGCTGGGGAGCTGCAGCGCAAGTAGCTGAGCAAGATGATGAGACTGCGCTTGTTCAACACTTATATCTTCTGCATTCTGAAAGATAAACAAGCAGATAGATGACATGTTTTGCACATAAAAGTATCAGTGCTGACAATTCATCACATTTCTTACTGACGAATAAAGTGACACAGTTTAAAATTGCATTGACACAATATGGTATTGTTCAGGTCAAGACATGGCAAGAAATGACATTGTGAAGGAGTTGGCAGCTTCACGACACCACTGGATTACAGATCAAGAACTCATAAGTATCAATGGTTAGTGTGCTGTCAATTTATCCCATTTCAGATTGGGAAATAAAGAGACGATTTAAATAATAGTAGAATGATATGACATTGTTCATAGTTAAGACATTGTAGAATATGACATTGTACTGTAGTGGGTAGGTTCACCACACCACTGGATTACGGATGAAGAACAGAAGCATACATGCAGTGCAAAAGAAGATCACTTGCTCTGTATAGTTTGATTTACATGGTATGAAGAAGGAACTTGGTTGTACAACTGAAAACCTAAATTGAGAAGGACAAACTATTGTTTATGAACTACATAATAAACTTTAAACATGCAATTTGATGCAAACACCAAAAATAAACAGCTGTTGTAGTCATGCCTAACCAAATAAACACAACAAAGTTTGAAGGCTTGAGAAGGACAAACTTACATTACTGGTGAAGACAGGCTCTATAAAGCCCTTGTCCATGCTGATGGGGGGGGGGGGCAATTCAAGAAGTTTAGCACAAAATCTTCTTCATAAGCATTGCCTTTATTCTACATTTTGTTAAGAGTAAATATAGATGTGATAATATACGAAAAATGGAGAATATTTAAGATAAGATGAAGAGTGATGCTACATAACCAAGTAGCTATAAATGTACGTGCAGCGATACAGGCAAAAGGCACAACCAAGAGCAATGCACAGCTAAAATTCTTCAGTACCAACCTTATGGTAAGAGTACATATAGATCTGATGTGTAGAAAATGGAGGGCAAAGGAAAATAAGCTGTAGAGTGATGGTACATGAACAACTACCTGTCAATATAAGTACACTGATAAAGGACAACATGTACTTACAAGAACAATGCAGAGCTAAAAAAATTCATTGGCATTGGATATATTCTACACTAATGTAACCATTCATACAGATCACATAATTTGGAGCAATCAATTGATAAGCAAGCTATCATGCATACTGCTGTCACATAATGAACCAGGTATGTATGCAAGTACAGTGATACAGGACAACAGGTACTAACAAGAGCAAAGCAGCGGGCAGCATATTTGCGATATCCTGTCGTTCTTTTCAAACCGGCATTCTTCTTCGAGCAGATTTCCTGCAAAAAAGATCCGTAAGGCACATGCGGAAAAGTAGAAGTTCAAATTGCCATGTGATTTCATAGACAGTACCTCATCCTGGGAACGAGACCGGTGCATAACAAAGTTTTTCCATTCAATGTCTTCTAAATTTAGCACAGGAGACTTCACCGGAAATTCGTTTATAGACATGCCATCAAAGTGTGATTTCCTCAGGTAACACCTATACTGCTGCAATGCTTCCTTGAAAAGCACAAGCAAGCTTTGCTCGTCATGACTATCCAGATTGACCCTCGCCTAGTTACAACAATGTAATGTAAATCATTGATGTGTTCGATCAGCAGAAAACAGGAAAATAATAACCATGAATAATAGCACTTATACGTAAGTTGGACAGGAAGATGTGAAAATGGTGTTTGTCTTCACTATAATCTTCCCATGATGGGAATATATGCACGTAGTCCCTAACAACATTGAAAGCATTGTCTTTTAATCTGGGAATAAATGGAATGGGGTTCCAATCTACAGGAATTGGCCGTCTCTGTAGTTGAGATAGGTCTTCGGCCGGTGGACTTGCTGTACTTTTTGCTGGAGTGGGATTTTTCTGTGGTACGGCTGGTGCTATGGCAAATGAAATCGGTATACCTTTTTGCTGCAGTGCAGGTCCTGTGTGGTGGGGCTAGTGGTGTGGCCAGTGAAGTATGGGTACAGTCTGCTGGAGTCGGTCCTATGTTTTGTGTCACTGGTGGTACAGCCAATATAAGTGGGGCGTCGTCTGATTTCTCTGGCACCACGTTTTTCAAGGACTTTGCTGGTGCTCCTTCAGGTTCGGCAATCACCCTCTTCCTTTTTGATGTCTGATGCACAAGAACAGCATTTGAGTGGAAAAACATGGTATGACGACAGATGGAATATGTATTGATAATGGATGGGCATGGCATCTTGAGTTATATGATGAGTAAACTAAGCAGATGGCGGTGCAACAAAGTAGAAGAAATGCAAGACAACATATGCAAGATACGCGCAATCAATAAAACCTTGCCAAATTAGAACATGCACCTTGATGAATGAACAGGGCAGGCCATCTGCCTTTGATTCCTCGAGGTTAGAATAGTCATTAGGATGATATTCTGAACAAGAATCAACAGGTGAAGAGCGTACGAGTTTCATTGCTTCCAGAATGGCACTCAATGCCTTGGTGCCAATTTTGTAAGTCATTGCAGTGTTCCACAATATTCTTCTGATGCACAGATTCTGATATTCACTGTAATTGCGTATAATATCTGAGAACCATGAAAACATAAATAGTTGTGAGATTATCTTTGTAATGAAGATGATATTCTAATATAGGGGCGCCCCTGTAAACACTTATGTGCTATCACTGGATTTTGATGAGAGAGCTCATGTGTGCTGTAATATGGTGCGTGCATTTATATAATCTGGCACAAGTACACAAAAAATAGGCTCCATAAGTAAGGATAGCTGGCAGATGACAGGTTCATAATATACTGTATAGAGAGTTTATTGCCAAACCATGATAACAAGAGCACACAGTAACTAGGCAGATCATAGTGTACATAACAGGGGTACACCATAACCACGATATATAAATCGGGAAAGTGGAACTGGCTTGAAAATACGGTGTTGTATTGCTGCTAGTAATTGAAAGCCTATCGATCACGTGAAGACCAACTCTATCGAACATGGTAAAGAAGAGCAAGCAGATTTTGGATAATAAAATGTTGGTTGCCCAGTGCCCACACATGATGAACCAGAGCGCATTAAAAATGCAACTCCCAGCTGTCTCTCGACCATTTCAGGCGGTTGGATGAAGATCCTACGTCTCCTAACCCTTCTTCTTCCTTGTCTTTGATTTTTCCCATACGGCTAGGACCCACGAGGTCCATGGTCGCACGCAAGGAAAGTTCCTCCTTATTAAGCTAAAAAAATGTTTCCTCCACCTGACAGCTGGGACCCACCGGCTGTATCTTCGCACGGAAGGAAGTGCCTCCTTGTTTTGCAAAAAAAATTATTCATCTAGTTGACAGCTGGGACCCGTCAGATTTGGTGACTGACTTGTGGGCCTACTAAGCGGACGTGTACGCACAACTTTGTCAACTTAATCAACAAATGATTCTAGCAGCTGGACCGTTGGATGTTAATCCAACAGCCGTGCTCCTTCTTCAACCTCTATTCTTGCTCCTGTCTCTCGTGGGCGGCACCGCGGCTATGCTGCCGCGCACCCGAACCAGTGAAGTTTCCCACTCCTCTCCATCTGCGACTCCACTGCCCCGTCTTCCCCATCTCCGTGTCATTCTAGTCTGGGTGCGCTCGGCACGGTGTGGTCAACGTGGTCAACAACCGAGAGTCATCGGAAGATGACTGTACGTGAGAGGCTGACAGTGGGGACGCACCACACCCATGGACGCATGCATGCAACGGAATGCGGCGAGGTCAACGTGGTCAAGGAACGACTTCCATCGGAAGTATACTATACGTGGAGAGTCTCAGCTGGGTCCACGGCCACAGCAAGTAAGTGCCTCCTTATTATGCGAAAAATAATGATTCCTCCAACTGACAGCAGGGACCCACTGGATGGGCCACCGTATTTTGCAAAAAAGACGTTTGCCCCCTGACTGCTGGGACCCACCTGACGGGCCACCGTATTTTGCAAAAAAATGTCCCCCCCCCCCCCGATGTCAGCTCGGACCCACCGGAAGTGCCTCCTTATTACGCACAAAAAAAATGAATACTCCCCCTGCTAGCTGGGACCCACCTTGGTGGGAGGCTAACTTGTGGGCCTACTAAGTTGACGGGGACTAAGGGCTTTGTCAACTTAGTCAATATGAACGATTCTAGCTCCAGTGACCGTACGATGTCCATCCAACGGCCGTAGTGCTTCTTCAACCTCTGGTCTTCTTGATCCAGCCTCCCAAACCAGCGCCGATCGTGCCTCATGCTCCTGTCTCCCATGGCCGGCTATGCTGCCGCGAAGGCCTCACCGCCCCCTACTATTCCCACCGCTAGCCAGGCCCTGTGGCAACGGCAGCCTCACACCGCAGCCGAACTAGTGAACCCTCGTACTCCTCTCCACGCGGGCTTCCATTGCCGCATCTTCCCCGGCTCCGCGTCGTCCCCTTCCTAGGCCTCGCCGTCGTCCACCGCCGTGGTGCTCTCCACGCGGCGTGGTCAACATGGTCAAGGAACGACTTCCATCAGAAGAGTATTGTATGTGGAGAGGCTGACAGCTGGGTCCACAGCCACAGCCCAGTTTTTTTGTGATTTGCCAAGTAAGTCGCTTTGTCAGGCCTGTTGGGCTGCAAATCTTTCAAGAAGAGGAGAGCTTTCATTCGACTGGCCAAGAAAATGGCCCATCAGTAATGAGAAATGGGATGTACATTTTTAAAACACATAACACCAGCAATTAGTTTCAAATATCTTTTTTTTCATTTCGAGATTTTAAATTACATTAATTTTTATGCATGGAGAATTTGTTGGATTTTATATTAATATACATTTATTTTTAAAATCAGTTTGAATGTGAGTCGAAATTTCGGGATTAAAAACAGTTCGGACCGCACCAAAATATGCAAAATTTCGTATAATTTTTTAACCGTGGCCACAATATGGGTTGTAATGCTAACAAAAATAATATGGGCTCCAAAAAAAAACCTTAAGAATTAGCAAATGGGCTGTAAATTATTAGAAATAATGGCAGATGGGCTGTATGCTGTTTTCCACAGATTTGAGGCTTTTCTAAAAAAAGGTTGACGCACAAGCAGTGACTGTTGGATGGCCATCCAACGGCCGTCGTGCTTCTTCAATCTCTGCTCTTCCTGCTCCAGCCGCTCAAACAAGCGCCGGCGGGACTGCCTGCTCCCTCCTCCCCGCGGCCGGCTCTACTGCCGCGTAGGCCTCACCGCCCCACCGTACTCCCATCGCTGGTCTAGCCATCCCTCTACTCACCCACACCTGCTGTTATTCTTCGGTGATGGCAGACGAACCAGTAAACCCTCGTACAGTCGTACTCCCCTCCGCGTGGGAAACAACTGCCGAGTCTTCCCTGCCTCCGTGTCGTTCCCTTCCTAGGCCTCGCCGTCGTCCACCGCCCTGGTGCTCTCGGCGCGGCCTGGTCAATGTGGTCAACGACCGACATGCATCTGAAGTGGACTATACGTGGAGAGGCCGACAGCTGGGTCCACGTCCGCACGCAAGGAAATGCCTCCTTATTACGCGCAAAATAATGATTCCTCCACCTGACATCAGGGACCCACCAAAAGGGCCTCTGTATTTCGCGAAAAAAATGTTACCGCCGCTGACAGCTCAGACCCACCAGCTATATCTTTGCACGCAAGGAAGTGCCTCCTTATTACGCACAAAAAAAAATGAATACTCCGCCTGTTAGCTGGGATCCAGTATAGTGGCAGGCTGACTTGTGGGCCTACTAAGTTGACGGGGACGGAGGGCTTTGTCAACTTAGTCAATATGCACGATTCTAGCTCTAGTGCCCGTACGATGTCCATCCAACGGCCGTAGTGCTTCTTCAACCTCTGGTCTTGTTGCTCCAGCCGCCCAAACCAGCGCTGGTCGTGCCTCGTGCTCCTGCCTCCCTTGGCCGGCTGCGATGCGGCAGAGGCCACACCGCCCCTACTACTCCCACCGCTGCCCGGGCCATCCCTCAACTCACCCACACCCCCTGTTATTCTGCGGCGACGGCAGCCTCACACCACAGCGAACCAGTGAACGCTCGTACTCCTCTATGAGTGGGCATCCACTGCCGCGTGTTCCCTGGCTCTGAGTCCTCTCCTTCCTAGGCCTCGCCGTCGTCCACCGCCCTGGTGCTCTCGGTGCGGCGTGGTCAATGTGGTCAAGGAATGGCTTCCATCGGATGTGGACTGTATGTGGATAGGCTGACAGCTTGGTCCACGGCTGCAGCAAGGAAGTGCCTCCTTATTACATGCAAAATAATTATTCCTGCACCTGACAGCAGGGACCCACCGGACGGGCCACCGTATTTCACGAAAAAATTATTCGCCCCCATGACTGCTGAGACCCACCAGCTACATCTTCGCACGCAAGGAAGTGCGTCCGGGCAAAAAAAAACGATTCGCCCCCCTGATTGCTGGGACCCACCAGCTACATCTTCGCACACAAGCAAGTGCATCCGGGCAAAAAAACGATTCGCCCCCCAGACTGCTGGGACCCACCAGCTACATCTTCGCACACAAGGAAGTGCCTGACAGTCAGGACCCACCTGGTCGAAGCGTACGTAGCGTTGTCATTCTGGTCGCGAACGTGTACGTACATATATACTGGTCGATGTAGAGGCGCGCACTGTCGTAGTAGAGGCACGTACATGTCATAGTAGAGGCGCGCACGTAGCGTGTACACGTACGTACAGCGGCTAGGGTGCAAGAAAGAAAATACGGCCACGTATGTGTACGTATGGCCAGGGCTCGTGTACATGGCTGGGTCAGAACGGAGAAACAATGTCGTCGTCGTGTTCATCGGGAGGCAACGGAATGCGTCGTGTTCATCGGGAGGCAACGGAACGCATGGGAGCCAACCGGTTGGGTCAGAACGGAATGCCTGGTCGTGTTCATCGGGATGGCTTGGACGAAACAGGCGATGGAAATGAGGCCTGGCGTACTGCACAACGGAGGAAACGGACCTCCTACGTTCGGAACGGGGTCCTGTTGATCGGGAGGGGTGTGGCGTACCACAAAACGGAGGAAACGGACCTCCTACGGTCGAAACGGGGGTCCTGTTGATCGGGAGGGGTGTGGTGTACCGCAAAAAGGATGAAACAGACCTCCTATGGTCGAAACAGGGGTCTTGTTGATCGGGAGGGGTGTGGCGTACCGCAAAACGGACGAAACGGACCTCCTATGGTCGAAACGGGGGTCCTGTTCATCGGGAGGGGTGTGGCGTTCCGCAAAACGGGACTCCAAAGGATACTGTTCATCTCCACCGTCGACCTCCTCCAGCCTCCACGGGCTACCGTCGACCTCCTCCATGCTCCTGTTCATCCAGCCTCCACCGCGTGCTACTCCACCGGCTACTGTTCAACCACCCCTCCACGGGCACCCCTCCACCGTCTACTGTTCATCCAGCCCTCCACACCACAGGGTCCTGTTCAACCACCCCTCCACGGCCACCCCTCCACCGTCTACTGTTCATCCAGCCCTCCACACCACGGGGTCCTGTTCATCCAGAGGCAATGCCACCGCTCATTGTTCATCCACCCCCCCTCGCAACGCTCACTGTTCATCCCAGAGGTAGCATTGATCGGCTTCAGTTAGCAGCAGTAGCGAAGGAATTGCTCGATCGGGTTCAGTTAACAGCCATCGATCGATTGCTCGGCTTCAGTAACGCGTAGCCTGCAGTGCAATCGCTCGGGTTTAGTTAGAGCCCAACGCCTTGCTCGGGTTCAGTTAGAGCCAATGCCTCGCACACACGCGCGTACGTGTACGAGAGAAACATGCATCGCTTGCCCCCGACCTCCCACCATAACCGGCAACTCCCCGAAATTTTCCTTGCCCTCGCTTCTACCATAGTTTTTTCCGTCATGGATGGCCCAAAGAATGTCATGCAGCTGCGTCTACGGCCCGCCCAGGACGAAAAGCCCATTTTCTGTCATGATTTTTTGTCATAGAAGTAGGAGCCCACCACATCTATGATGATACCAGGTTTTTTCACGATTATCATCATAGAAGTGTCATATGTATGACAGCAAAAAATTTCGTTCGGCCCAAAATGTCACGGATGTGTCTTTTTTTTGTAGTGTAAATAAGCAAAGCACAATATGTGAAAAGCTCATAGGCATTGGATCAATGATGGATAATTATGTCAGATGCGATTCCTCATGTAATAGTTATAACATAGGGTGACAGAGAACTAGCCCCAGTTCATCAATGTAATGCAGGCATGTATTCCGGATAAAGTCATACGTGCTTATGGAAAAGAATTTGCATGGCATCTTTTGTCCTACCCTCCCGTGGCAGCGGGGTCCTAATGGAAACTAGGGGATATTAAGGCCTCCTTTTAATAGAGTACCGGACCAAAGCATTAACACATAGTGAATACATGAACTCCTCAAACTGCGGTCATCATCGAGAAGTATCCCAATTATTGTCACTTTGGGGTTGTCGGATCATAACACATAATAGGTGACTATAGACTTGCAAGATAGGATCAAGAACTCACATATATTCATGAAAACTTAATAGATTCAGATCTGAAATCATGGCACTCGGGCACTAGTGACAAACATTAAGCATATCAAAGTCATAGCAACATCAATCTCAAAACATAGTGGATACTAGGGATCAAACCCTAACAAAACTAACTTGATTACATGGTAAATCTCGTCCAACCCATCACCGTCCAGCAAGCCTATGATGGAATTACTCACACACGGCGGTGAGCATCATGAAATTGATGATGAAGAATGGTTGATGACGACGACGACGACGAATCCCCCTCTCCGGAGCCCCGAACGGACTCCAGATCAGCCCTCCCGAGAGAGATTAGGGCTTGACGGTAGCTCCGTATCGTAAAACGCGATGAAACTTTCTCTCTGACTTTTTTCTCCGCGAAAGCAAATATATAGAGTTGGAGTTGAGGTCGGTGGAGCTCCAGGGGGCCCACGAGGCAGGGGGCGCACCCATGGGGAGGGGCGTGCCCCCACCCTCGTGGACAGGGTGTGGGCCCCTGGCCTTGATTCTTTCGCCAGTATTTTTATATTTTCTGAAAAGTTCCTTCGTGGACTTTCAGGTCATTCTGAGAACTTTTTATTTCTACACAAAAACAACACCATTGCAGTTCTGCTGAAAACAACGTCAGTCCGGGTTAGTTTCATTCAAATCATGCAAGTTAGAGTCCAAAACAAGGGCAAAAGTGTTTGAAAAAGTAGATACGTTGGAGACGTATCAACTCCCCCAAGCTTAAACATTTGCACGTCCTCAAGCAATTCAGTTGACAAACTGAAAGTGATAAAGAAAAACTTTTACAAACTCTGTTTGCTCTTGTTGTTGTAAACATGTAAAGCCAGCATTCAATTTTTCAGCAAAGATTATAAACTAACCATATTCACATAACACTTAGGTCTCATGTTTACTCATATCAATGACGTAATCAACTAGCGAGCAATAATAATAAAACTCGGATGACAACACTTTCTCAAAATAATCATAATATGATATAACAAGATGGTATCTTGCTAGCCCTTTCTGAGACCACAAAACATAAATGCAGAGCACCTTCAAAGATCAAGGACTGACTAGATATTGTAATTCATGGTAAAAGAAATCCAGTCAAGTCATACCCAATATAAACTAATAGTAATGCATGCAAATGACAGTGTGCTCTCCAACGGGTGCTTTTTAATAAGAGGGTGATGACTCAACATAAAAGTAAATAGATAGGCCCTTCGCAGAGGGAAGCAGGGATTTGTAGAGGTGCCAGAGCTCGATTTTAAAATAGAGATGAATAACATTTTGAGCGGTATACTTTCACCGTCAACACAACAACTATGAGATCTCGATATCTTCCATGCTACATAAATTATAGGTGGTTCCCAAACAAAATTGTAAAGTTTATACTCCCCCCCCCCACACCAACAAGCATCTGTCAGCGTTCTGGGAACGGGGGTCCCCAGACTTGGCTGCCTGCGGCCTGCGGCGTGGCTCAAGGGGTGGCCCAGTACGACCCATGTTCATCAACTCAAGCTCAAGACCCTCGCGAGGGGCCAAGCCTAGCGGCGCGGACGATGCAAGGCTTCCTTAGGAACAGCCTCGCTAGACAGGCTTGCGAGGAGGCGGAGAGATCAAGGCAGGGGTACCTCGTGAGGTGCTCGTGATGCAAGCCCTAACGATCGAGACCAGGCGGGCGCCGGCCTGCGCAGTGTCCTTGTTTCCCCTTTGGTGCAAAGGGGGCAAGCGTAGGCGTGGAGTACCAAGGCATCAGGCAGAGGTTACCATTTCGGTGCAATGAGACCAAGACCAGCAGAGCGGCAGGACGGAGGTCACCGTGGAGCCCAAGACGACATCATCGCCAGTGCCTTTGGCAGCCGAAGACCAACTTTAGTCAGGATTACTTGTACTAGATGTTCCCCTTCAAAATGGCCATTGTTGCCTCCCTTCCAGCTCAATATTTGGGAAGAGGACCAGGGCCTCTATATATAGGGATAGCCACCACAGTAGAAGGCATCTCATCTGGATCTCACCCAGAGCCGACAGAGACGGAGCAATTCCTCTCTAAGCACACTACCACAAGAACACCTCTCCTCGTGAGGCTGTTCTTCCCTTGTACTGTTCGTCATCAGCCCCTGAGGCAATCCACCACACCACACACTGGATTAGGATATTACACCACAACCGTGGCCCGCACCGGTATAAACCTTGTGTCTTTGCATTGTTCATCATTTAGCTTAGATTCTCAGCGAGGCATTGGGACGTGGATCGGTAGGGGGAAGATCTTCGCGTGCACCCTAGAGTTCGAACCTTAAGGGTTTTGCCGGAACCCGATATCCAACATTTGGCGTACCAGGTAGGGGTGTGCGGGAATCTTTCTTCCGCTGTCCTGCGTTCCACCGCATCGTCGCCTCCATGTCCGGCGACCCGACGGGCAACGCCGACCGCTGGGCGGCATGGCCTGCCCATGCCATGCCGCCTGCCCAAGGTGACCTCAACCCCGCGCCTCAGGCAGCCCGCGTTCCGCAGAACGCTGCGGGGCGCGGGCGACGCGGTCAAGGGCCACCTACCCTCACCCCGCGGCAGGTGCGATCAGTAGCAAGGGCCTCAAACCACACCACGGCCACAACACCGCACACCCAACGGGAGCAGGTGAACATGAAGGTCGCGCTCACGGTGGCTCGAGAACTGCTATGGTGCAGGCTCCAAGAAAACGGCCATGACGTGCTGCTGGAGCACGTCGCTGAGCTCCTGGATGCCGCTGCTTCAGGGGCGCCCCCTTTTTGCGTCCAGCTTCCGCCCCAAGCCCCGGGCGGATCGCATGGCGGGGCCATCTACACCCGTGCGCCCTTAGGCGTACCTCAAGGCTTCATAAGCACAGGCTTGGCCATCAGCGCCGGGCGGCAAGCCGCACCAGCGCCTCCCCCGGTAAGCAAGGGCATGCGCGTCGCTTCCTATGGCCCGGGTGGGCCGCCACCCTACCACCCCCAAGATGGTGCTTCGAGCCAAACCGCGTGGAGCATGGGGCACTACGGCGAGGCCTTTGGGGCGGCGAGCCCAGAGGCTTATGTGCCCCACATGGTGGATCAGGAATACGCGCTGGAAGAAGACCACAGCTTGTTCCTCGGGCCAGGCTGGGAGGAAGAGATGCCAGAAGCCGAGCCCTTTCAGGAGCCTCAAGGAAGCCTCGCCAACCGCGCCGGCGGCAACAGTTATCGGGTACCGCTAATTCCTCACGAGCAAGCTTATGCTAACCATGGGTCGCAGGAAGTCCAGGTCACTGCAGCGGATGGCTGCCCCAGTGCAGCAGCCTCCCTCCCCTCAGGAGGAGGGCACTGGGGGCTGCAGGGGAGGGGCCGGGAGCCAGGCCCCTCCCCACGGTGCACAGAGCAAGGTGTTCCTCGGAGGTAGGCTCTCTGCTGGGGAGGTGCCGCAAGGCCTGCCCTCGGCAGAGGACCCATGGTCGTCGAAGGAACCGCTAGCATCCCCTTTTCCCCATTGGCGTCGTCCTGGTTTTTGGTCACCGTCAATGGTGGTCATGGGTGTCGCAAGGCGGGGCCCTCCTCTGGCGATATGAAGCAAGGCCGGTACCTATGAAGAATTCCCAGTGCCTGTGAAGCTCGCCGCCCGTGACACTCTCACGTAATAATGGGTTGGGGTTGTACACGCTCCAGAGTCTCCAGAGATCCGCCCTCGGGCCTCGAGGGCTCCCTCCCATGCCCAGTGGCAGCATTTAGCTCCACGCTGGTGAGAAGACGTCGAAGACTAGACAAGGTGCCAGACGCGGCCTTTTGCTTTTGCTTCCTTTTGTGTGGTCAAGCTTTCTCGTTTCGAATCTAAGTTGAAGTTGAATTTGTGTTTGCGTATGTGGGGAGGGGTGTCTTGTCTTGTTCGCGTGCTTTCTCGTGTTCTGGTTTCTGCTCAAGTTGGAATTCACACTAGCTGCCTCCCCCTCGCGAGCCCTTTGCGGGCAGGGCTGGGCCCAGCACACCCGCGCATGCCGTCCCGCGGCCGGCGCTCGCTCTCGCAAGGCTCTCGCCACATGGTCAATAGGTCACCCGAGGGACCCTCGGAGGGTCGCCACAAGCCTACTCGAAGCTCGCCCAAGATAAAGGTAAAATCACAGCGACCAACTCATCGTAAAGACCATGACATCATATGGGCGCCCATTCGGTGCCATCCTTAATAACGCGCGGACAATGATCCTTTTTACATGAGGGGCTTCCCCTCCCAAAATTCTCTTACAACCTTCAGGGCCATGCCCGAGCTTTTTCCCGCGCAGCATAAACAACAGGGGGGCACAGGATCAATCGGACATATCGCTCACCGCATCCTCTTGGTCATCTCCGGAAGCATTGCTGGCGCCATTGTCGCTGGCGCTGGCCTCACCCTCGCCGTCCTTGGCACCGTCTTCGCCGCCGTTCACCACATCACCTTCATCAGCAGCGACAACCACCCCGTCATCATCAGAGGTGAAGGCCCGGACGAGTGCATCCATGTTGTCCTCCACCCACCGTGCCAGGTCGCCTCGGATGGCCTCGGGCACCAGGGCGATGGCGGCATCGAAGTCAAAGAGGGGGTCAATGTTCTGAAGATGGCTGAAGACCCGGGAGAAAGCCCGCGTGAGCAGGCCGCGGCTCCTCTCCACGACAAGCTGGCGAGCCCTCTCAGAGCGATTCTCCAGATGTGTCACCATGTCAGTGAGGAAATGGAGATTACTGGCGTAGTTGGTCACGTGAGGCTCCTCAGCGGCGCTTCACAGATGTTGCCCAAGGCCGTGTTGGCCCTTTCCGTGAGTGTTCGGAGCATGGGACCATGCATGTGCTCCAGCGTCTGCTGCTGGCGAATCTCATCTTTGTTCTGCCCCGCAACGGACTCGGCATCATCAACCCTCCATTGGAGGAGAAGCAACTCGGCGTGGGAGGAGGCCAGCTCAGCCTGCGCCGTGCCTAAGGCGGCTGCGGTGGCCTCAGCATGCTGAGTTGCTTCGGTCAGCTTGGTCCTAAGAGCAGCAGTCCTGCCCGCAGCTTCGGCCTTGAGCAGCTCCAACTTCTCTTCATACTCGCGCTCAAGACCCACGCGAGCTTCCGCCACGCGGCGGTCGACCTCTTCTTGGATTCGGGCCTCCCGCGCGCCAACATCATCCTCTGTCTGGGTAACCTGGCGCTCCCTCGTCTCCAACCGTTCAAGATCGAGGTTGTGCTCGGCAGCCTCCAGCGTCAACGCTTCCTCACGCTTCTGGAGCTCCTCCTCTTCGACGGGCGCCCCTTTCAGCGACGCAAGGGCAGCTTGGCGCGGTTCCACTTGCTGTGCCAGGGAATTGCACCAGGCTTGGAGCTCCCACGCGTGCTCCTCCGCGACCTTGCATCGTTAGTCTGCGTCCTGAGCCTCCTCGATGGCTCGGGAGCAGCCCTTCCGCGAGGCCACCAGAGATGCTTTGGCCTTTGCGTTGTCAAGATCACGCTGATGACGCGCCAGGCTGACGGCCACCTTCAGCCTGCGCGTTTCCTCAGCTAGCCGCAGGCCTTCAGCTTCAAGACGCGTGTCCTCGCCCGCGAGCTCTACACCGACCTGGTTCACCGCATCTGTCGCCTTCTGGAGAAACTCTCGGTGGACGGTGATGTGCTCTCGCGCACGCCTGAGCATGTCGTCAACATCATCCTCCGCCATCGGTGTCGGTGGAGGGACTTGAAGTGGCTCGCCCCCTCTCGGCAAAGGGCTGGGGGCTGCTGCCCCCACAATCGCCGGACGGGCCCCGCAAGGGACCCAGCCTGGCGCTGATCCATCCCCTAGAGAGGAGCCAAAGATCGACTTCAACGATTCACCGTCCATGATCAGGGGAGGAGCACGGGGCAAGCTGGTTGTGTCCCGGGAAAGATCGCGAAGGAAGAGCGGCGTGCGCACAGCCTCAAGGCACACCACGGGTCGGCATACCTCTCCAGCCAAACTTGCGTCGGGGGTGGCGCACAAGCTCGGGGCGCTCAAGGCCAGCGATGAAGGTGTAGCCTAAGGAGGTGGCTCCTTGGCCGGCTCCGCAGGCTCGGCAGGAGGGATCCTGAAAGGCCATAGTCAGCAAAGGGAACATCGAATGAGGAATTACAAGAAGGAGGAACTTAGTCATCCATGGCGAAGTACTTCCTGTGCTTCAACGGGCGGCAGGGGTAATCATTGCCACCCGAAGCCTCCTTCCTCTTGCGAAGGGCGTCTAAGTCTATGCGGAACCGGCCCAAGCTCTCGATGTGAGGACCGGCGCGTGGCGTGGACGAAGAAGCATCAAGACGGCCTGCCTCCGAGGCGCCAGGCTGGGAGGAGCAATCAGGCGTCACCTCTCGGTGGCCCGCTGGGGCCTCGGGAGTTTCGGCATTGGGAGCCGCAGGCTATGTCCCCTCATCAGCTACCACCTCGGGGCAGGTTTCGCAAGCTCCGGAGGATGACGCCTCGGGAGCTCCGCATGACATCGGCGTCTCAACACCAGATCCCCCAACTTCCGGTGATACTTGCCTCCCTGCACCACCTTCTGAGGCAAGATCGGCGTGGGCGATGGGGGAAGGAGCCATAGAAACGGGATTTTCACGGGGCCCCACGAGGTCAGCAGGGCGCAACCCCCATTCGTCGAAGCGAGGCATCTGCCTTGCAAACTTGGCCCTACTTGAGCAAAGATACAAGAGGGCGCCCCCATGCCGGACACTGCCCGGAGAGGGGTCGCCAGTCAAGACTCTCAGCACCTTCCTCAACATTTCAGGCGCAAGATCCCCCTCCTGGAGCCTCATGCGGTCTTGATGCCCAGTGAAGGTCCACATCGGACGGGAGTGGCGCTGGAGAGGAGCGATGCTGCACTGGAGGAACTCCTTCACCACCTGGGGTGCCGTCGCGCCAAGCGTCCTCAACCGCTCAAAGCGGCGCCAGACAAAAGCGAGCTGGGGGCATGTGAGCTTCTCGTGACCCTAGCCAGGATTGGGGATAGCAGGCAATGTCGAATGCGCGAGCAGGGGGCTGGGCACCCCGATGTCCACGTACAGCCACCACTCCCAGAACCCGCTCATAGAAGGTGCAAGGCCAAAATCGATCCCCGAGGCAGCCGTCTCCGGCATGGCCTGGAAGCTCACGCACCCCAAGCACTGTGAAGGGTCGGACATGCACAGAGAGAAGAAGTGGCACTGGAAGGCAACGGAAGGAGCAATGCCCGCCATGGCTTCGCAGACGAAGGTGAAGACAGCAAGAAGAGTAATAGATTGGGGGTCAAGATGCATCATGTGGATCTAATAGTGGGAAAGCACCACATTGAAGAAGGCAGAGAAGGGAGGAATCAGGCCAGCCCACAGGGCGTCAACGAAGAATCGAACCTCCGTGATGATCCTATCAAAGGAAGCATGGGACGCGGGCCAAGCCATCGTCCTTCCGCACTCATTGAATCTAGAGGCGAGGGCGGAGCGAACCTTGTCCAAGGTTTCCAGATTAAGCATCAGCGACCGGTCGACGATAGGCACGGCTACCGGGGGCGAGCTAGACGGAGGCGCGGGCTTCTTCCCCTTTTCCCTTTTTGTTGGCGCCATGGCGACGGGAAGGGGGCAGAGCTCAAGATTGATTGGAGGCAGAAACAGAGGCTCAAGGAAGAAAGGGGAACAGTAAGCACGCGGGCAGCAAGGAGAGAATAGCTGTGTACAGTTTCGTGGTCACCTAGCTAGGCAGATATTGGGGGAGCATGGGGAAGCAGAGACACCCACGTCCAATCAACTACCACGCGGCGCCAAAGGCCGCAGGATGTTGGGGCCCGCGGCGCTCCGCACTTGCCCTTTCGCTTCGCTGCTAAGCCAAGTCCGAGAGCACCTAGGGCCCAGGGGCTATTGTCGGCGTTCTGGAAACGGGGGTCCCCAGACTTGCCTGCCTGCGGCGTGGCTCAACGGGTGGCCCAGTATGGCCCATCTTCATCAACTCAAGCTCAAGACCCTCGCGAGGGGCCAAGCCTCGCGGGGCGGACGACGCAAGGCTTGCTCAGGAACGGTCTCGCCAAGCAGGCTCGCGAGGAGGCGGAGAGATCAAGGCAGGGGTACCTCGCGAGGTGCTCGTGACGCAAGCCATGACGATCGAGACCAGGCGGGTGCCAGGCGGGTGCTGGCCTGTGCAGTGTCCTTGTTTCCCCTTTGATGCAGAGAGTGCAAGCGCAGGCGTGGAGTACCAAGGCATCAGGCAGAGGTTACCATTTTGGTGCAACGAGACCAATACCAGCAGAGCGGCAGGACGGAGGTCACCGTGGAGCCCAAGACAGCATCATCGCCAGTGCCTTTGGCAACCGAAGACCAACTTTAGTCAGGATAACTTGTACTAGATGTTCCCCTTCAAAATGGCCGTTGTTGGCTCCCTTCCCGCTCAATATTTGGGAGGAGGACTAGGGCCTCTATATATAGGGATAGCCACCACAGTAGAAGGCATCTCATCTGGATCTCACCCAGAGCCAACAGAGACGGAGCAATTCCTCTCCAAGCACACCACCACAAGAACACCTCTCCTCGTGAGGCTGTTCTTCCCTTGTACTGTTCATCATCAGCCCCTGAGACAATCCACCACACCACACACTGGATTAGGGTATTACACCACAATGGTGGCCCGAACCAGTATAAACCGTGTGTCCTTTGCGTTGTTCATCGTGTAGCTTAGATTCTCAATGAGGCATTGGGACGTGGATCGGTAGGGGGAAGATCTCCGCACGCACCCAGAGTTCGAACCTTAAGGGTTTTTCCGGAACCCGATATCCGACAACATCAATCCATGGCTTGCTCGAAACAATGAGTGCCTCCAACTAGCAACAGCCCTAGGGGAGTTTTGTTTAATTATTTCGATTTGCTTTGATCTTTTGATCATGGGACCGGGCATCCTAGTTACCAGCCATTTTCTCGTGAATGAGGAGCGGAGTCCACTCCTCTTGAGAATAACCCACCTAGCATGGAAGATACAGACAACCCTAGTTGAAACATGAGCTGCTCGAGCATACAAAACAGAATTTCATTTGAAGGTTTGGAGTTTGGTACATACAAATTTACTTGGAACGGCAGGTAAATACCGCATATAGGAAGATATGGTGGACTCATATGGAATAGCTTTGGGGTTTATGGATTTTGGATGCACAAACAGTATTCCCGCTTAGTACAGGTGAAGGCTAGCAAAAGACGGGGAAGTGACCAACTGAGAGAGCGACAACAGTCATGAAAATGCATTAAAATTAATCAACACTGAGTGCAAGCATGAGTAGGATATAATCCAGCATGAACATAAATATTGTGAAGGCTATGTTGATTTGTTTCAACTACATGCGTGAACATGTGCCAAGTCAAGTCACTCGAATCATTCAAAGGAGAATACGACCCTATCATACCACATCACAACCATTTTAATAGCATGTTGGCATGCAAGGTAAACCATTATAAGCTCCTAGCTAATTAAACATGGCATAAGCAACTATAATCTCTAATTGTCATTGCAAACATGTTTATTCATAATAGGCTGAATCAGGAACGATGAACTCATCATATTTACAAAAACAACAGAGGTCAAGTTCATACCAGCTTCTCTCATCTCAATCAGTCCATCATATATCATCATTATTGCCTTTCACTTGCACGACCGAACGGTGTGTATAATAATAATTGTGCACATGCATTGGACTAAGCTGGAATCTGCAAGCATTCAATTTAGGGGAGAAGACAAGGTAATATGGGATCTAAATTAAATAAACAATCATGCATATAAGAGCCACTAAGCATTTTCATTATGGTCTTCTCCTCTCGACCCCCAAAGGAAAGAAAAGAAAATAAAACTATTTACACAAGAAAGCTCCCAACAAGTAAAAAGAAGAACGAGAAATATTTTTGGGTTTTCTTTTTAATTACTACTACAAGCATGGAAATTAAACTAACTATTTTTTTTTGTTTTCTTAAGGTTTATCAAACACACAAGAAGAAAGCTAGAAAAAGAAATTACACTAGCATGGATAATACAATGAAAGAGTATGAGCACCGACAACTAGAATAAGTGTGTGAACATGAATATAATGTCAGTGAAAAATACATACTCCCCCAAGCTTAGGCTTTTGTCCTAAGTTGGTCTATGCCCAAGGATCGCGGCTACTCTCCCCGGTGTACTGAGGAGTGTCATCTGGGTACCACTGGCTGGCGATCTCCTCCGGATCTCACTGATAACAGGATGGACGATAAGGGTCCAGTGGCGGTTCCGGCTCAGGCTCTGGAGCTGATGTCTGGGCTCGGTACACGTACACAGCCGACGGCAATACGAGGTAAGGGCCTGCAGTTAAATCAAACAAAGAAGGTGCAGGAAGGGTAATAAGCTCATTGTGTTTCTTATTGAATCTCAGGTTATACAGAAGCATTTTATCATCATTGTCAACAATAAACTCATGCACTACCATGCTCCTGTAATCTAAAAAGGTAGGAGGCAGCAGTGTCTCCTCTTTCTCATAATGCCTAATGGGTATCTCAAAATGTTTAGCAAGGCGTGCAGCATAGACACCTCCAAAGATGGGGCCCTTTATACGGTTTAGACTTAATCGTTTAGCAATAACGGCACCCATACTAAAAGTGTTATCACCAAATAAGGCATCGAACAGAATAATAATATCAGGAACACTGAGGTTTCCACAATTTCCGCGACCAATTAAGCATCAACTAGCAAATATAGCAAAGTAGCATAAAACATGAAAATGTATGCTAGTTATTCTTGCATCGGAAACCTTCCTCGATTCCCCTACAGTAATAGTATCAATAAAACCATCCACATCTTTACGATGTGGTTCATCTAAGCTGCCCTCGAAGGGTATTCTACAAGCCGCACAAAAATTATGTAATGACATTTCCTTAGCCTCATCATATAAATGAAAAGATACTGAAGGAGGTGAATTCTTAGGATAATAATGAAAGTTTTTCATGAAACTATTGGTGAGTAAGAGATACTGTTCGATCCGGTCGTGGAGGAAGTCGGTGAGGCCCGTATTATCAGCCAAAGAATAAAAGTCTTCATAAATCCCGACTGCTCTCAAGAAATTATCACAAGGCCACTCACACAGCCGTACTTCCACTACGCGAGGAAGATTATACTTGGCCTTTTCTTTCTCCTTAGCTTGTTTATCCTTGGAGCCTTGGCTAGAAGATCCCCTCAAAAGTCTCCTCATCATTTTCTGAAAATTTCTAAAAATTTTAGTAACTCAAAATAGAAGTGAATCAAACTCAATAAAACTGATAGCAACTACTCCACAAGTGCCTAGAGCCTATATCATGCATTAGAATTACTTGGTACCTCATAAATTTGACATGCAAGCTCAAGAACAGGGTCACCTAGGCAGCAAAAATTTGCAATGAATAAAGCACTAGAACAAAAACTAATTGGACCATTGTAGGAGTCACATATCAAGGAGATCGAAAATCGAAGCAAAATGAGCTAGAACTCTGCTTGAGCTGGATGGGGATTTTTTTGGAGGAATATGGAGTGTGTCGGTGCATGAGTAAGTGGAGGGGGGCCACCGTGGGCCCACGAGGCAGGGGGCGCGCCCTGGACCCTCGTGGCCAGGTGCTTGCCCCCCTGTTGTGTTCCAGTGCCTAAAATCCTCAAATATTCCATAAAAATCATACTAAATTTGCAGGGCATTTGGAGAACTTTTATTTTCGGGATTATTTTTTATTGCATGGATAATTCAAAAAAACAGACAGAAAATACTATTTTTGCTTTATTTATTCTAAATAACAGAAAGTAAAAAGAGGGTACAGAAGGTTGTGCCTTCTAGTTTCATCCATCTCATGATCATCAAAAGGAATCCACTAACAAGGTTGATCAAGTCTTGTTAACAAACTCATTCCGAATAACATGGAACTGGAGAAATTTCGAATAACACTAGGTTACCTCAACGGGGATATGAACATCCACAATAATAAGAATATCATATTTCTTCTTGACAGTAGGAAGAGGAAATTCAAAACCTCCAATAATGATAGTTGGAACTTTTCCAATAGAATTGATGCTATGAACTTGAGGTTGTTTCCTCGGAAAGTGTACCGTATGCTCATTACCATTAACAAGAAAAGTGACATTGCCTTTGTTGCAATCAATAACAGCCCCTGCAGTATTCAAAAAGGGTCTACCAAGGATAATCGACATCTATCGTCCTCGGGAATATCAAGAATAACAAAGTCCGTTAAGATAGTGACGTTTGCAACTACAACAGGCACATCCTCACAAATCCAACAAGTATAGCAGTTGATTTGTCAGCCATTTGCAAAGATATTTCAGTAGGTGTCAACTTATTCAATTCAAGTCTACGATATAAGGAGAGAGGCATAACACTAACACCGGCTCCAAGATCACATAAAGCAGTTTTAACATAGTTTCTTTTATCGGAGCATGGTATAGTTGGTATCCATGGATCTCCAAGTTTCTTAGGTATTCCACCCTTAAAAGTATAATTAGCAAGCATGGTGGAAATTTCAGCTTCCGGTATCTTTCTTTTATTTGTAATGATATCCTTCATGTATTTAGCATAAGGATTTACTTTAAGCATATCAGTTAAGTGCATATGTAAGAAGATAGGTCTAATCATTTCAGCAAAGCGCTCAAAATCCTCATCATCCTTTTTCTTGGATGGCTTAGGAGGAAAAGGCATGGGTTTCTGAACCCATGGTTCTCTTTCTTTACCGTGCTTCCTAGCAACAAAGGCTCTCTTATCATAACGTTGATTCTTTGATTGTGGGTTATCAAGATCAACATCAGGTTCAATCTCTACATCACTATTATTGCTAGGTTGAGCATTAACATGAACATTATCATTAACATTATCACTAGGTTCACGTTCATCAACTGATTGTGTTTCAGTATCAAAAATAGAAATATCATTGGGATTCTCAGGTGTGTCTACAACAGGTTCACTAGAAGCATGCAAAGTCCTATCATTTTTCATTTTCTTCTTTTTAGAAGGACTAGGTGCATCTAAATTATTTCTCTGAGAATCCTGCTCAATTCTCTTAGGGTGGCCTTCAGGATGCGATGGTTCTTGAGTCATTCTACCAGTTCTAGTAGCCACTCTAACAGCAAAATCATGTTTATTATTTAATTCATCGAGCAAATCACTTTGAGCTTTAAGTACTTGCTCCGCTTGAGTGGTAACCATAGAAGCATATTTGCTAATGAGTTTAAGTTCACCTTTAACTCTAGCCATATAATCACTCAAGCGTCCAATAATGTAAGCATTACTCTTTAACTCTCTACCAACATAAGCATTAAAACTTTCTTGTCTAGCCATAACATCATCAAATTCATCTAAACATTGGCTAGGAAATTTAGTGGACGGGATTTCAACTTTATCATATCTATAGAGAGAATTTACCTTTACTACCTGTGTCGGGTTATCAAGACCATGTGTTTCTTCGACAGGCGGTATATCAAGACCATGTATTTCTTCAATAGGAGGTAAATTCTTAACATCTTCAGCTTTAATACCTTTTTCTTTCATTGATTTCTTTGCCTCTTGCATATCTTTAGGATTGAGAAATAGAACACCCCTCTTATTCGGAGTTGGTTTAGGAGTTGGCTCAATTGGCTCAGGAATTGGCTCTGGAAGAGTCCAATTATTTTCATTAGTCAACATATTATTCAATTGTAATTCAGCTTGATCGACTATTCTTTCCCTGAAAACACAACCAGCACAACTATCCAAGTGGTCCTTGGAAGCATCGGTTAGTCCATTATAAAAGATATCAAATATTTCATTTTTGTTGAGAGGATGATCAGGCAAAGCATTAAGTAATCGGAGGAGCCTCCCCCAAGCTTGTGGGAGACTCTCTCCTTCAATTTGCACAAAATTATATATTTCCCTAAAGGCAGCTTATTTCTTATGAGCAGGGAAATATTTAGCAGAGAAGTAATAAATCATATCCTGGGGACTACGCACACAACTAGGATCAAGAGAATTAAACCAAGTTTTAGCATGACCCTTTAATGAGAATGGAAATATCTTAAGGATATAGTAATAGCGGGATTTTTCATCATTAGTGAATAGGGTGGCTATATCATTTAACTTAGTGAGATGTGCCACAACAGTTTCAGATTCATTGCCATAAAAAGGATCAGATTCAACCAAAGTAATTATCTCAGGATCCATAGAAAATTTATAATCCTTATCAGTAACAAAGATAGGTGAGGTAGCAAAAGCAGGGTCATATTTAATTCTAGCATTTAGAGTTTTCTGTTTAAGTTTAGCTAATAACTTCTTAAGATCAGATCTATCATTGCAAGCAAGAAGATCTCTAGCAGTTTCTTCATCCATAACATAACCCTCTGGAACAACAGGCAATTCATACTTAGGGGGAGAACCTTCATCATCACTACCATCAATAATTTCATTCTCTCTAACCCTAGCAAGTTGTTCATCAAGAAATTCACCTAATGGCAAAGTAGTATCAAGCATAGAAGTAGTTTCATCATAAGTATCATGCATAGCAGAAGTGGCATCATCAATAACATGCGACATATCAGAATTCATAGCAGTAGCAGGTTTAGGTGTCGCAAGCTTACTCGAAACAGAAGGAGAATCTAGTGCAGAGCTAGATGGCAGTTCCTTACCACCCCTAGTAGTTGAGGGAAAAATCTTAGTTCTTTCGTCTTTCAAGTTCTTCATAGTGATCAGCAGATATAAATCCCAAGTGACTCAAAGAATAGAGCTATGATCCCCGGCAACGGCGCCAGAAAATAGTCTTGATAACCCACAAGTATAGGGTATCGCAACAGTTTTCAAGGGTAGAGTATTCAACCCAAATTTATTGATTCGACACAAGGGGAGCCAAAGAATATTCTCAAGTATTAGCAGTTGAGTTGTCAATTCAACCACACCTGGATAACTTAGTATCTACAGCAAAGTATTTAGTAGCAAAGTAGTATGATAGTAAAGGTAACAGTGGTAAAAGTAACGATAGCAGTTTTGTAGTAATTGTAACAGTAGCAACAGTAAAGTAAATAAGCAAAGCACAATATGTGAAAAGCTCGTAGGCATTGGATCAGTGATGGATAATTATGTCGGATGCGATTCCTCATGTAATAGTTATAACATAGGGTGACACAGAACTAGCTCCAGTTCATCAATGTAATGTAGGCATGTATTTCGGATATAGTCATACGTGCTTATGGAAAAGAACTTGCATGACATCTTTTGTCCTACCCTCCCGTGGCAGCAGAGTCCTAATGGAAACTAAGGGATATTAAGGCCTCCTTTTAATAGAGTACCGGACCAAAGCATTAATACATAGTAAATACATGAACTCCTCAAACTATGGTCATCACCGAGAAGTATCCCAATTATTGTCACTTCGGGGTTGTCGGGTCATAACACATAATAGGTGACTATAGACTAGCAAGATAGGATCAATAACTCACATATATTCATGAAAACATAATAGGTTCAGATCTGAAATCATGGCACTCGGGCCCTAGTGACAAGCATTAAGCATAACAAAGTCATAGCAACATCAATCTCAGAACATAGTGGATACTATGGATCAAACCCTAACAAAACTAACTTGATTACATGGTAAATCTCATCCAACCCATCACCATCCAGCAAGCCTATGATGGAATTACTCACGCACGGCGGTGAGCATCATGAAATTGGTGATGAAGAATGGTTGATGATGACGACGACGACGAATCCCCCTCTCCGGAGCCCCGAACGGACTCCAGATCAGCCCTCCCGGGAGAGATTAGGGCTTGGCGGTAGCTCCGTATCGTAAAACGCAATGAAACTTTCTCTCTAATTTTTTTCTCCGCGAAAGCAAATATATAGAGTTGGAGTTGAGGTCAATGGAGCTCCAGGGGGGCCACGAGGAAGGAGGCGTGCCCCCCACCTTCATGGAGAGGGTGTGGGGCCCTGGCCTTGATTCTTTCGCCAGTATTTTTTATATTTTCTGAAAAGTTCCTCCGTGGACTTTCAGGTCATTCTGAGAACTTTTTATCTCTGCATAAAAATAACACCATGGCAGTCCTGCTGAAAACAACGTCAGTCCGGGTTAGTTTCATTCAAATCATGCAAGTTAGAGTCCAAAACAAGGGCAAAAGTGTTTGAAAAAGTAGATACGTTGGAGAAGTATCAACTCCCCCAAGCTTAAACATTTGCACGTCCTCAAGAAATTCAGTTGACAAACTGAAAGTGATAAAGAAAAACTTTTACGAACTCTGTTTGCTCTTGCTGTTGTAAATATGTAAAGCCAGCATTCAAGTTTTCAGCAAAGATTATGAACTAACCATATTCACAATAACACTTAGGTCTCATGTTTACTCATATCAATGCCATAATCAACTAGCGAGCAATAATAATAAAACTCAGATGACAACACTTTCTCAAAACAATCATAATATGATATAACAAGATGGTATCTCGCTAGCCCTTTCTGAGACCGCAAAACATAAATGCAGAGCACCTTTAAAGATCAAGGACTGACTAGACATTGTAATTCATGGTAAAAGAGATCCAGTCAAGTCATACCCAATATAAACTAATAGTAATGCATGCAAATGACAGTGTGCTCTCCAGCGGGTGCTTTTTAATAAGAGGGTGATGACTCAACATAAAAGTAAATAGATAGGCCCTTCGCAGAGGGAAGCAGGGATTTGTAGAGGTGCCAGAGCTCGATTTTAAAATAGAGATGAATAACATTTTGAGCGGTATACTTTCACTGTCAACACAACAACTATGAGATCGCGATATCTTCCATGCTACATACATTATAGGCGGTTCCCAAACAGAATGGTAAAGTTTATACTCCCCCACCACCAACAAGCATGAATCCATGGCTTGCTCGAAACAACGAGTGCCTCCAACTAGCAACATCCCTCGGGGAGTTTTGTTTAATTATTTCGATTTGCTTTGATCTTTTGATCATGGGACTGGGCATCCCAGTTACCAGCCATTTTCTCGTGAATGAGGAGCGGAGTCCAATCCTCTTGAGAATAACCCACCTAGCATGGAAGATACAGATGGTCCTAGTTGAAACATGAGTTGATCGAGTATAGAAAACAAAATTTCATTTGAAGGTTTGGAGTTTGGCACATACATATTTACTTGGAAGGACAGGTAAATACTGCATATAGGAAGATATGGTGGACTCATATGGAATAACTTTGGGGTTTATGGAGTTTGGATGCACAAGCAGTATTCTCGCTTAGTACAGGTGAAGGCTAGCAAAAGACGAGGAAGCGACCAACTGAGAGAGCGACAACAGTCATGAACATGCATTGAAATTAATCAACACTGAGTGCAAGCATGAGTAGGATATAATCCACCATGAACATAAATATCGTGAAGGCTATGTTGATTTGTTTCAACTACATGCGTGAACATGTGCCAAGTCAAGTCACTCGAATCATTCAAAGGAGGATACCACCCTATCATACCACATCATAACCATTTTAATAGCATGTTGGCACGCAAGGTAAACCATTATAAGCTCCTAGCTAATTAAACATGGCATAAGCAACTATAATCTCTAATTGTCATTGCAAATATGTTTATTCATAATAGGCTGAATCAGGAACGATGAACTCATCATATTTACAAAAACAAGAGAGGTCGAGTTCATACCAGCTTCTCTCATCTCAATCAGTCCATCTTATATCGTCATTGTTGCCTTTCACTTGCACGACTAAACGATGTGTATAATAATAATAGTGCACGTGCATTGGACTAAGCTAGAATCTGCAAGCATTAAATTCAAGGGAGAAGACAAGTTAATATGGGCTCTAAATTAAATAAGCAATCATGCATATAAGAGCCACTAAGCATTTTCATTATGGTCTTCTCCTCTCGACCCCCAAAGGAAACAAAAGAAAATAAAACGGGAAAGCTCCCAACAAGTAAAAAGAAGAACGATAAATATTTTTGGGTTTTCTTTTTAATTACTACTACAAGCATTGAAATTAATCTAACTATTTTTTTTGTTTTCTTAAGGTTTATCAAACACACAAGAAGAAAGCTAGAAAAAGAAATTAAACTAGCATGGATAATACAATGAAAGAGTATGAGCAACGACAACTAGAATAAGTGTGTGAACATGAATATAATGTCAGTGAGAAATACGTACTCCCCCAAGCTTAGGCTTTTGGCCTAAGTTGGTCTATGTCCAAGGATCGCGGCTACTCTCCCTGGTGTACTGAGGAGTGTCATCTGGGTACCACTGGCTGGCGATCTCCTCCAGATCCCACTGATAACAGGATGGACGATAAGGGTCCAGTGGCGGTTCCGCCTTAGGCTCTGCAGCTGATGTTTGGCCTCGGTACGCATACATAGCCGACGGCAAGACGAGGTAAGGGCCCGCAGTTAAATCAAACAAAGAAGGTGCAGGTAGGGTAATAATCTCATTGTGTTTCTTATTAAATCTCAGGTTATACAGAAGCATCTTATCATCATTGTCAACAATAAACTCATGCGCTACCATGCTCCTGTAATCTAAAAAGGTAGGAGGCAGCAGTGTCTCCTGTTTCTCATAATGCCTAATGGGTATCTCAAAATGTTTAGCAAGGCGTGCAACATAGATACCTCCAAAGATGGGGCCCTTTATACGGTTTAGACTTAATCGTTTAGCAATAACTACACCCATACTAAAAGTCATAGGTTAACTTGGAGAAGTTATGTTTGTGAGTATTTATGTTTGTTCCCGAGGACATGGGAGAAGTCTTGCTATAAGTAGTCATGTGAATTTGGTATTCGTTCGATATTTTGATGAGATGTATGTTGTCTTTCCTCTAGTGGTGTTATGTGAATGTCGACTACATGACACTTCACCATTGTTTGGGCCTAGAAGAAGGCATTGGGAAGTAATAAGTAGATGATGGGTTGCTAGAGTGACAGAAGCTTAAACCCTAGTTTATGAGTTGCTTCGTAAGGGGCTGATTTGGATCCATATGTTTCATGGTATGGTTAGGTTTACCTTAATACTTCTTTTGTAGTTGCGGATGCTTGCAATAGGGCTTAATCATAAGCTTGCAATAGGGGTTAATCATAAGGGGGATGCTTGTCCAAGAAAGGGCAGTACCCAAGCACCGGTCCACCCACATACCAAATTATCAAAGTAACGAACGTGAATCATATGAGCGTGATGAAAACTAGCTTGATGATAGTTCCCATGTGTCCTCGGGAGCGTTTTCCTTCATATAAGCATTTGTCCAGGCTTGTCCTTTGCTACAAAAAGGATTGGGCCACCTTGCTGCACCTTATTTACTTTCTTACTTGTTACTCGTTACAAATTACCTTATCACAAAATTATCTGTTACCGATAATTTTAGTGCTTGTAGAGAATACCTTACTGAAAACCGCTTATCATTTCCTTATGCTCCTCGTTGGGTTTGACACTCTTACTTATCAAAAGGACTACGATAGATCCCATACACTTGTGGGACATCAAGACTCTTTTCTAGTGCCGTTGCCGAGGAGTGAAGCGCCTTTGGTAAGTGGAAATTGGTAAGGAAAAATTTATATAGTGTGCTAAAATTTACTGTCACTTGTTACTATGGAACATAATCCTTTGAGGGGCTTGTTCGGGGTATCTTCACCCCGACCAGTAGAGCAAAGAGTTTCTCCTCAACCTACTGAACCTACTGAAAATGTTTACTTTTAAATTCCTTCGGGTATGATAGAGAAACTGCCAGCTAATCCTTTTAGAGGAGATGGAACATTGCATCCCGATTTGCAATTAATCTATGTGGATGAAGTTTGTGGATTATTTAAGCTTGCAGGTATGCCCGAGGATGTTATCAAGAAGAAGGTCTTCCCTTTTTCTTTGAAGGGAGAGGCATTGAAATGGTTTAGGCTATGTGACGATATGGGAACATGGGACTACAAATGATTGAAATTGGAATTTCATCCGAAGTTTTATCCTATGCATCTTGTTCATTGTGATCGTAATTATATATATAATTTTTCGCCTCGCGAAGGAGAAAGCATCTCTCAAGCTTGGGGGAGGCTTAAGTCAATGTTGTATTCATGCCCCAATCATGGGCTCTCAAGAGAAATGTATTCAAAAAATTTATGCTCGGCTTTCTCTCAACAATCGCTCCAAGCTCGATACTTCTTGTACTGGTTCTTTTATGATGAAGACTATTGAATTCAGATGGGATTTATTGGAAAGAATTAAACGCAACTCTGAAGATTGGGATCTTGAAGAACGTGAGGAGTCAGGTATGACACCTCAGTTTGATTGTGTCAAAACTTTATGGATACCGATGCTTTTCCTGGATTTAGTACTAAAATATGGACTTGACTCTGAGATAGTAGCTTCTTTCTGTGAATCATTTGCTACTCATGTTGACCTCCCTAAGGAGAAGTGGTTTAAATATAATCATCCCATTGAACTAGTTCACCTATTAGAGTTGAAGAAAAGACTATCACTTATAATGATCCTATTGTTCCTACTACCTCTATTGAGAAACCACCTTTACCTGTTAGGATAAAGGATCATGCTAAAGCTTCAACTGTGGCTCGTAAGAGTAATACTAGAACACCTACACCACCTGAGCAAATTAAAGTTGAACCTACTACTACTATGGTTAAAGATCTCTTGGCTAATAATATTGATGGGCATGTTATTTACTTCTGTGATGAAGCTGCTAGAATTGCTAGACCTGATACTAAAAATAAACATAGACCTGTTGTAGGCATGCCGGTTATTTCTGTTAAAATAGGAGATCATTGTTATCATGGCTTATGTGATATGGGTGCTAGTGCTAGTGCAATACCTCATTCCTTATACAAATAAATTATGCATGATATTGCACCTGCTGAGATAGAAGAAATAGATGTTACAATTAAGCTTGCCAACAGAGATACTATTTCACCAGTTGGGATTGTTATAGATGTTGAAGTCTTGTGTGGGAAAGTTAAATATCCTGCTGATTTTCTTGTTCTTGGTTCCCCACAAGATGACTTTTGTCCCATTATATTTGGTAGACCCTTCTTGAATACTTTTAATGCTAAGATAGACTGGGAAAATGATATTGTTACGATTGGCTTAGGGGATATGTCTCATGAGTTTAATTTTGCTAAATTTCGTAGACAACCCCATGATAAAGAATTGCCTAGTAAGGATGAAATTATTGGTCTTGCTTCTATTTCCTTGCCTCCTAATGATCCTTTAGAACAATATTTGCTAGACCATGAAAATGATATGTTTATGAATGAAAGAATGGAGATAGATGAAGTATTATTTAAATAGGGACCTATTTTGAAATACAACTTGCCTGTTGAAATCCTAGGGGATCCTCCACCACCCAAGGGTGATCCCATGTTTGAGCTTAAACCGTTACCTGATACTCTTAAATATGCTTATCTTGATGAAAAGAAGATATATCCTGTTATTATTAGTGCTAACCTTTCAGAGCAGGAAGAGGAGAAATTATTGAAAACTCTGAAGAAGCACCGTGCTGCTATTGGGTATACTCTTGATGATCTTAAGGGCATTAGTACCACTCTATGCCAACACAAAATAAAATTGGAGAAAGACGCCAAACCAGAGTTTGATCACCAACGACGGTTAAATCCTAAGATGAAAGAAGTGGTGAGAAAAGAAATACTAAAGCTCCTAGAGGCAGGTATAATTTATCCCGTTGCTGATAGTCAGTGGGTAAGTCATGTCCATTGTGCCCCTAAGAAGGGAGGTATTACTGTCGTTCCTAATGATAAAGATGAATTGATCCTGCAAAGAATTGTTACAGGTTATAGGATGGTAATTGATTTTCGCAAATTAAATAAAGCTACTAAAAAGGATCATTACCCTTTGCCTTTTATTGATCAAATGCTAGAAATATTATCCGAACATACATATTTTTGCTTTCTAGATGGTTACTCTGGTTTCTCTCAAATACTTGTGTCAAAAGAGGATCAAGAAAAGACCACTTTTACTTGCCCTTTCGGTAGTTTTGCTTATAGACGTATGTCTTTTGGTTTATGTAATGCACCTACTACCTTTCAAAGATGCATGATGGATATATTATCTAACTTTTGTGAAAAGATTGTTGAGGTTTTCTTGGATGACTTCTCCGTTTATGGATCTTCTTTTGATGATTGCTTGAGCAACCTTGATCGAGTTTTGCAGAGATGTGAAGGAACTAATCTTGTCTTAAACTGGGAGAAGTGACACTTTATGGTTAACGAAGGCATTGTCTTGGGGCATAAAATTTCTGAAAGAGGTATTGAAGTTGATAAAGCTAAAGTTGATGCTATTGAAAAGATGCCGTGTCCCAAGGACATTAAAGGTATAAGAAGTTTCCTTGGTCATGCCGGTTTTTATAGGAGGTTCATTAAGGACTTCTCAAAAATTTCTAGGCCTCTGACTAATCTCTTACAAAAAGATATTCCTTTTGTCTTCGATGATGATTGTGTAGAAGCATTTGAAATACTTAAGAAAGCTTTGATTTCTGCACCTATTGTTCAGCCACCTGATTGGAATTTACCTTTTGAAATTATGTGTGATGCTAGTGATTATGCCGTAGGTGCTGTTCTATGACAAAGAGTTGATAAGAAACTAAATGTTATTCAATATTCTAGTAAAATTCTAGACAATGCCCAGAGAAATTATGCTACTACAGAAAAAGAATTTTTAGCAGTTGTATTTGCTTGTGATAAGTTTAGACCTTATATTGTCGATTCTAAAGTAACTGTTCACACTGATCATGCTGCTATTAAATATCTTATGGAAAAGAAAGATGCTAAACCTAGACTTATTAGATGGGTTCTCCTACTACAAGAATTTGATTTGCATATTATTGATAGAAAGGGAGCTGAGAACCCCATTGCAGACAACTTGTCTCGGTTAGAGAATTTTCTTGATGACCCACTACCTATTGATGATAGCGTTCCTGATAAAAATTAGCTTTCATAAATGCTTCTCGTACTGCTCTGGTATGTTGATTATGCTAATTACATTGTTGCTAAATTTATACCACCTAGTTTCACATACCAGCAAAAGAAAAAGTTTTTCTATGATTTAAGATATTACTTCTGGGATGACCCACACCTTTATAAAGAAAGAGTAGATGGTGTTATTAGACGTTGTGTACCTGAGCATGAACAGGAACAGATCCTACACAAGTGTCACTCCGAGGCTTATGGAGGACACCACACTGGAGATAGAACTGCGCATAAGGTATTGCAATCCGGTTTTTATTGGCCTACTCTCTTCAAGGATGCTCGTAAGTTTGTCTTGTCTTGCGATGAATGTCAAAGAATTGGTAATATAAGTAGACGTCGAGAAATGCCTATGAATTATTCACTTGTTATTGAACCATTTGATGTTTGGGGCTTTGATTATATGGGACCGTTTCCTTCCTCTAATGGGTATACACATATTTTAGTTGTTGTTGCTTCCGTTACTAAGTGGGTAGAAGCTATTCCAACTAGTAGTGCTGATCACAGCAGCTCTATTAAGATGCTTAAAGAAGTTATTTTCCTGAGGATTGGAGTCCCTAGATACCTAATGACTGATGGTGGTTCACATTTTATTCATGGTGCTTTTCGTAAAATGCTTGCTAAGTATGATGTTAATCATAGAATTGCATCTCCATATCACCCACAATCTAGTGGCCAAGTAGAACTGAGTAACAGAGAGCTTAAATTGATTTTGCAAAAGACTGTTAATAGATCTAGAAATGATTGGTCCAAGAAACTTGATGATGCATTATGGGCCTATAGAACTGCATATAAAACCCTATGCATATGTCTCCATATAAAATGGTTTATGGAAAAGCATGTCACTTACATCTCGAACTAGAACATAAGGCATATTGGGCCATTAAAGAGCTCAATTATGATTTCAAACTTGCCGGTGAGAAGAGGCTATTTGACATTAGTTCACTTGATGAGTGGAGAACTCAAGCCTATGAGAATGCCAAACTTTTAAAGAAAAAGTTAAAAGGTGGCATGATACGTCTCCAACATTTCTATAATTTTTGATTGTTTCATGCTATCATATTACCTGTTTTGGATGTTTATGGGCTTTACTTTACACTTTTATATCATTTTTGGGACTAACCTACTAACCGGAGGCCCAACCCGTATTGTTGTTTTTTGCCTATTTTAGTATTTCGAAGAAAAGGAATATCAAACGAAGTCCAAACGAGATGAAACCTTCGGGAGCGTGATTTTTGGAACAAACGTGATCCAGAGGACTTGGAGTGCAAGTCAAGAAGCAGCCGAGGCGGACACGAGGGTGGAGGGCGCGCCCCCCTACTGGGCGCGCCCCCTATCTCGTGGGCCCCTCAGGCGTCCACCGACCTACTTCTTCCTCCTATATATACCCAGGTACCCCGTGAACATCAGAACAAGCCAAGAAAACCTAATTCCACTGCCGCAACCTTCTGTATCAACGAGATCCCATCTTGGAGCCTTTGCCGGTGCTCCGCCGGAGGGGGAATCAACCACGGAGGGCTTCTACATCAACACCATAGCCCCTCCGATGAGTTGTGAGTAGTTTACCACAGACCTTCGGGTCCATAGTTATTAGCTAGATGGCTTCTTCTCTCTTTTTGGATCTAAATACCATGTTCTCCTCGATCTTCTTGGAGATCTATTCAATGTAACTCTTTTTGCGGTGTGTTTGTCGAGATCCGATGAATTGTGGGTTTATGATCAAGTTTATCTATGAGAAATATTTGAATCTCCTCTGAATTCTTTTATGTGTGATTAAGTTATGTTTGCAAGTCTCTTCGAATTATCAGTTTGGTTTGGCCTACTAGATTGATCTTTCTTGCAATGGGAGAAGTGCTTAGCTTTGGGTTCAATCTTGCGGTGTCCTTTCCCAGTGACAGCAGGGGCAGCAAGGCATGTATTGTATTGTTGCCATCGAGGATAAAAAGATGGGGGTTATATCATATTGCATGAGTTTATCCCTCTACATCATGTCATCTTTCTTAATGCGTTACTCTGTTCTTATGAACTTAATACTCTAGATGCATGCTGGATAGCGGTCGATGTGTGGAGTAATAGTAGTAGATGTAGGCAGGAGTCGGTCTACTTGTCACGGACGTGATGCCTATATACATGATCATGCCTAGATAATCTCATAATTATTCGCTTTTCTATCAATTGCTCGATAGTAATTTGTTCACCCACCGTAATACTTATGCTATCTTGAGAGATGCCACTAGTGAAACCTATGGCCCCCGGCTCTATCTTTTATCATATAAGCTTTCAATCTACTTTTATTTGCATCTTTACTTTTCCAATCTATATTATAAAATACCAAAAATATATTTATCTTATCATATTATCTCTATCAGATCTCACTTTCACAAGTGGTCGTGAAGGGATTGACAACCCCTTTATTGCATTGGTTACGAGTTCTTGTTTGTTTGTGTAGGTGTGTGGGACTTCAAAGGAGCCTCCTACTGGATTGATACCTTGGTTCTCAAAAACTGAGGGAAATACTTACGCTACTATTGCTGCATCACCCTTTCCTCTTCAAGGAAAACCAACGCAAGCTCAAGACGTAGCAAGAAGGATTTCTGGCACCGTTGTCGGGGAGGTCTTCGCTCAAGTCAAGACATACCAAGTACCCATCACAAACTCATCTCCATCGCATTTACATTATTTGCCATTTGCCTCTCGTTTTCCTCTCCCCCACTTCACCCTTGCCGTTTTATTCGCCCTATCTTTCCCAATCTCCTCTCTCTTTCATTTGCCTTTTTTTTCTTGTGTGTTGGATTACTTGTCGCGATGCGCAAGATAATACCAAATTGTGTGATTTCTCCAATACCAATAATAATGATTTCCTTAGTACTCCGATTACTCCTCTTAATGATGTTGACTCTTGTGAAATCAATACTGCTTTGCTGAATCTTGTCATGAAAGATCAATTCGTCGGCCTTCCTAGTGAAGATGCCGCTACCCATCTAAACAACTTTGTTGATTTGTGTGAGATGCAAAAGAAGAAAGATACGGATAATGGTATTGTTAAATTGAAGTTATTTCCGTTTTCACTTAGAGATCGTGCTAAAGTTTGGTTTTCGTCTTTGCCTAAAAATAGTATTGATTCATGGAACAAGTGCAAAGATGCTTTTATCTCTAAGTATTTTCCTCCCGCTAAGATCATCACTCTTATGAACGATATTATGAATTTTAAACAACTTGATCATGAGCATGTTGCCCAATCTTGGGAAAGAATGAAATTGATGATTCGAAATTGGCCTACTCATGGTTTGAATTTATGGATGATCATACAAAAATTTTATGCCGGGTTAAATTTTGCTTCTAGAAATCTTTTAGATTCAGCCGCGGGAGGCACGTTCATGGAAATCACCTTAGGAGAAGCTACAAAACTCCTTGATAATATTATGGCTAATTATTCTCAATGGCACACTGAAAGATCTACTAGTAAAAAAGTGCATGCTATAGAAGAAATTAACTGATCATACAAAAATTGCCCTACTTATGAATGTTTGCTACTAAGAGTGCTCCTATTGATCCCAATGATATGCCTTTGTCTACTTTGATTGAGAATAATAATGAATCTACGGATGTGAATTTGGTTGGTAGGAATAGTTTTGGAAACAATGCTTATAGAGGAAACTTTAATCCTAGACCGTTCCCTAGTAATTCCTCTAATAATTATGGAAATTCCTACAATAATTCTTATGGTAATTTTAATAAGATGCCCTCTGATTTTTAGAATAGTGTGAAAGAATTTATGATCTCTCAAAAGAATTTTAACGCCTTGCTTGAAGAAAAATTGCTTAAAGTTGGTGATTTGGCTAGGAACGTTGATAGACTCTCTCTTGATGTTGATTCTTTGAAACTTAGATCTACTCCTCCTAAGCATGATATCAATGAGTCTCTCAAAGCTATGAGAATTTCCATTTATGAGTGCAAAGAAAGAACCGCTAGATTGCGTGCTAAGAAAGATTGCTTTGTAAAAGCGTGTTCTTCTAGTTTCCATGAAAGTAATGATGAAGATCTTAAAGTTATTGATGTGTCCCCTATTAGATCTTTGTTTTGCAATATGAATCTTAATAATGATGGGACTGGAGATGAGTCAACTTTAGTTAAAAGGCGTCCCAATGATTCGGAGTTTTTAGATCTTGATGCTAAATTTGGTAAAAGTGGGATTGGAGAGGTCAAGACTTTAAATAGCATTGAACCCACTATATTGGATTTCAAGGAATTTAATTATGATAATTGTTCTTTAGAAAGTTGTATTTCCTTGTTGCAATCCATTGTGAATTCTCCTCATGCTTATAGTCAAAATAAAGCGTTTACCAAACATATTGTTGATGCCTCAATGCAATCTTTTGATGAAAAACTTAATTTGGAAGTTTCTATACCTAGAAAACTTAATGATGAGTGGGAACCCACTATAAAGATTAATATTAAAGATCATGAGTGTTATGCTTTATGTGATTTGGGTGCTAGTGTTTCCACGATTCTGAAAACTTTATGTGATATTCTAGGTTTCCATGATCTTGATGATTGCTCTTTAAATTTGCACCTTGCGGATTCCACCATTAAAAAGCCTATGGGAAGGATCAATGATCTTCTCATTGTTGCAAATAGAAATTTGGTGCCCGTAGATTTTATCGTTCTTGATATAGATTGCAATCTTTCATGTCCTATTATTCTTGTAGACCTTTCCTTAGAACGATTAGTGCGATTATTGATACGAAGGAAGGGAATATTAGATTCCAATTTCCATTAAGGAAAGGCATGGAGAACTTTCCAAGAAAGAAAGTTAAATTACCTTATGAATCTATCATGCGAGCTACTTATGAATTGAGTGCCAAAGATGGCACTACTTAGATCTATCCTCACTTTTATGCCTAGCTAGGGGCGTTAAACGATAACGCTAGTTCGGAGGCAACCCAATTTCATTTGTGTTTTTTGATTTTGTTTCTTTTTAGTAATAAATTTTGCATCTACCTTCTGTTTAGATGTGTTTTTATGTTTTAATTAGTATTTGTGCCAAGTAGAACCTATAGGATAACCTATGGTGATAGTTAATTTGATTCTGCTGAAAAACAGAAACTTTGCACGCACGAAAATAATTTTAGTAATTCACAGAAACGTGATTTTGCGTTGATTCTTTTTGCTATAGATCAATAGACAAATTTCCCAGGACTTACTATTTTGGTAGGAGTTTTAGAGTTCCAGAAGTATTCGAGGGTTACAGATTGCTACAGACTGTTCTGTTTTTGACAGATTCTGCCTTTCGTGTGTTGTTTGCTTATTTTGATGCATCTATGGCTAGTATTAAGTGGTATGAACCATAGAGAAGTTGGAATACAGTAGGTTTAACACCAATATGAATAAAGAATGAGTTCATTACAGTACCTTATGTGGTGGTTTTTCTTTCTTTCACTAACGGAGCTTATGATATTTCATGTTCAGTTTTGTGTTGTGAAGTTTTCAAGTTTTGGGTAAAGATTTGATGGACTATGGAATAAGGAGTGGCAAGAGCCTAAGCTTGGGGATGCCCATGGCACCCCAATATATTCAAGAATAGCCAAAAGCCTAAGCTTGGGGATGCCCCCGGAAGGCATCCCCTCTTTCGTCTTTGTTCATTGGTAACTTTACTTGGAGCTATATTTTTATTCGCCACATGATATGTGTTTTGCTTGGAGCGTCGTGTATGATATTAGTATTTGATTTTTAGTTTAGCACAATCATCCTAGCTGTGCACACCTTTTGGGAGAAGCCCACTTGATTAAGATTTATTAGAATACGCTATGTGCTTCACTTATATCTTTTGAGCTAGATAGTTTTTGCTCTAGTACTTCACTTATATATTTTAGAGCACGACGGTGGCTTAATTTTGAAGAAATTGTTGATCTCTCATGCTTCACTTATATTATTTTGATAGTATCTTAGAACAACATGGTATTTGCTATGGTTATAAAATTGGTCCTAGAATGATGAGCATCCAAGTTGGGTATAATAAAAACTATCATAGAAAGTGAATTGGGTGCTATGATCAATTTGATACTTGATATTTGTTTTGAGACATAGAGGTGGTAATATTAGAGTCATGATAGTTGGGTGATTATGAATTTAAAGAATACTTGTGTTGAAGCTTGTGATTCCTGTATCATGCACGTATGGTGAACCGCTTTGTGATGAAGTTGGAGCACAATTTTATTTATTGATTGTCTTCCTTATGAGTGGCGGTCGGGGACGAGTAATGGTATTTTCCTACCAATCTACCCCCCTAGGAGCATGCGTGTAGTACTTTGTTTTTGATGACTTGTAGATTTTTGCAATAAGTACATGAGTTCTTTATGACTAATGTTGAGTCCATGGATTATACGCACTCTCACCCTTCCACCATTGCTAGCCTCTCTTGTGACGCGCAACTTTTGTCGGTGCCATACACCCACCATATACCTTCCTCAAAACAGCCACCATACCTACCTATTATGCAATTTCCATAGCCATTCAGAGATATATTGCCATGCAACTTTCCACTGTTCTGTTTATGTGACACACATCATCATTGTCATATTGCTCTTTGCATGATCATGTAGTTGACATCGTATTTGTGGCAAGGCCACCTTCATATTTTTCATACATGTCACTCTTGATTCATTGCATATCCCGGTACACCGCCGGAGGCATTCATATAGAGTCATATCTTGTTCTAAGTATTGAATTGTAATCTTGAGTTGTAAGTAAATAAAAATGTGATGATCTTCATTATTAGAGCATTGTCCCAGTGAGGAAAGGATGATGGAGACTATGATTCCCCCACAAGTCAAGATGAGACTTCGGACTTAAAAAAGAGAGGGAAAGGCCAAAAAAAGAGAAAGGCCAAATAAAAAACTAAAAAAATGAGAGAAAAAGAGAGAAGGGACAATGCTACTATCCTTTTTACCACACTTGTGCTTCAAAGTAGCACCATGATCTTCATGATAGAGAGTCTCCTATGTTATGATTTTCATATACTAGTGGGAATTTTTCATTATAGAACTTGGCTTGTATATTCCAGTGATGGGCTTCCTCAAAATGCCCTAGGTCTTCATGAGAAAGCGAGTTGGATGCACACCCACTTAGTTTCTTTTGTTGAGCTTTCATACATTTATAGCTCTAGTGCATCCGTTGCATGGCAATCCCTACTCACTCACATTGATATCTATTAATGGGCATCTTCATAGCCCATTGATACGCCTAGTTGATGTGAGACTATCTTCCTCCTTTTTGTCTTCTCCACAACCACCATCCTATTCCACATATAGTGCTATGTCCATGGCTCACGCTCATGTATTGCGTGAAAGTTGAAAAAGTTTGAGATTACTAAAGTATGAAACAATTGCTTGGCTTGTCATCGGGGTTGTGCATGATTAAATACTTTGTGTGATGAAGATAGAGCAACGGCCAGACTATATGATTTTGTAGGGATAACTTTCTTTGGCCATGTTATTTTGAGAAGACATGATTGCTTGATTAAGTATGCTTGAAGTATTATTATTTCTTATGTCAATATGAACTTTTATTTTGAATCATTTGGATCTGAACATTCATGCCACAATAAAGAAAATTACATTGAGAATTATGCTAGGTAGCATTCCACATCAAAAATTCTGTTTTTATCATTTACCTACTCGAGGACGAGCAGGAATTAAGCTTGGGGATGCTTGATACGTCTCCAACGTATCAATAATTTTTGATTGTTTCATGCTATTATATTACCTGTTTTGGATGTTTATGGGCTTTACTTTACACTTTTATATCATTTTTGGGACTAACCTACTAATCGGAGGCCCAGCCCGTATTGCTGTTTTTTTTGCCTATTTCAGTATTTCGAAGAAAAGGAATATCAAACGGAGTCCAAACGAGATGAAACCTTCGGGAGCGTGATTTTTGGAACAAACGTGATCCAGAGGACTTGGAGTGCAAGTCAAGAAGCAGCCGAGGCGGCCACGAGGGTGGAGGGTGCGCCCCCCTACTGGGCGCACCCCCTATCTTGTGGGCCCCTCGGGCGTCCATCGACCTACTTCTTCCTCCTATATATACCCATGTACCCCGTGAACATTAGAACAAGCCACAAAAACCTAATTCCACTGCCGCAACCTTCTGTATCCGCGAGATCGCATCTTGGAACCTTTGCCAATGCTCCACCGGAGGGGGAATCAACCACAGAGGGCTTCTACATCAACACCATAGCCCCTCCGATGAGTTGTAGTAGTTTACCACAGACCTTCGGGTCCATAGTTATTAGCTAGATGGCTTCTTCTCTCTTTTTGGATCTCAATAGCATGTTCTCCTCGATCTTCTTGGAGATCTATTCGATGTAACTCTTTTTGTGGTGTGTTTGTCGAGATCCGATGAATTGTGGGTTTATGATCAAGTTTATCTATGAGAAATATTTGAATCTCCTCTGAATTCTTTTATGTGTGATTAAGTTATGTTTGCAAGTCTCTTCGAATTATCAGTTTGGTTTGGCCTACTAGATTGATCTTTCTTGCCGTGGGAGAAGTGCTTAGCTTTGGGTTCAATCTTGCGGTGTCCTTTCCCTGTGACAGCAGGGGCAGCAAGGCACGTATTGTATTTTTGCCATCGAGGATAAAAAGATGGGGTTTATATCATATTGCATGAGTTTATCCCTCTACATCATGTCATCTTTCTTAATGCGTTACTCTATTCTTATGAACTTAACACTCTAGATGCATGCTGGATAGCGGTCGATGTGTGGAGTAATAGTAGTAGATGCAGGAAGGAGTCGGTCTACTTGTCACGGATGTGATGCCTATATACATGATCATGCCTAGATAATCTCATAATTATTTGATTTTCTATCAATTGCTAGACAATAATTTGTTCACCCACCATAATACTTATGCTATCTTGAGAGAAGCCACTAGTGAAACCTATGGCCCCCCGGGTATATCTTTTATCATATAAGCTTTCAATCTACTTTTATTTGCATCTTTACTTTTCCAATATATATTATAAAATACCAATATCTTATCATATTATCTCTATTAGATCTCACTTTTGCAAGTGGCCGTGAAGGGATTGACAACCCCTTTATTGAGTTGGTTGCGAGTTCTTATTTGTTTGTGTAGGTGCGTGGGACTTCTGAGGAGCATCCTACTAGATTGATACCTTGGTTCTCAAAAACTAAGGGAAATGTTTACGCTACTATTGATGCATCACCCTTTCCTCTTCAAGGAAAACCAACGCAAGCTCAAGACGTAGCATGGCATGACAAAAGGATACAAAAGCGTGAGTTTAATTTAGGTGATTATGTTTTGCTATACAACTCTTGTTTAAGATTTTTTGCAGGAAAACTTCTCTCTAAATGGGAAGGCCCTTACGTTATCGAGGAGGTCTATCGTTCCGGTGCCATAAAAATCAACAACTCCGAAGGCACAAATCCGAAGGTGGTGAACGGTCAAAGAATCAAACATTATATCTCAGATAATCCTATAAATGTTGAAACTAATGTTATTGAAACCGTAACCCCGGAGGAATACATAAGGGACACTTTCCAGAACGTTTCAGACTCCGAAAAGGAATAGGTATGTGGTATGGTAAGTAAACCGACTCCAAAATAGTTCTAATAGCAATTTTTCTCTGTTTTGGAATATTTAAGAAAATAGGAAAATAAGCAGTAGTCCGGGAAGGACACGAGGCGTCCACGATGGTGGAGGGCACGCCCCCTTCCTCGTGGGCACCTCGTGTGCTCTCCGGACTCTGTTTTCTTGCATGATACTTCTTTTAGTCGGTAAAAATTCATTATATAATCTCCCGAAGGTTTTGACCACCGTACCATGATGAAATCCTCTGTTTTTGTTTTGAGTTGTTTCTACCGCAGATTAGAGCAATATGTTGTCCCAGGATTCGGAGGGAGAAAGCTATGTGGCTGATTACCTTGCAGACCCTAAGGTCTACGGGGACTTGGAGCATTATGGTTGGTCCACTAAGGAAGAAGAAGACTACGAACCTAAGGGAAAGGAGGAGACGAGATCGGATGAAGATGAAGTCCCACTACCTCAACCTGGGGACATGCATGTGGAGTTTAAAAAGTCAAGCCTCCCTGATAGAGCAAAGAAACCTAAGATCGAGTTTATCCCTTTTCGTCTCTTGTAGGAGAACAAACAGGAACTATGCAAAAGGATATTAAGCCTTGAGCAGGAGATCAATGATCTAAGGGAGCAAAATTCCATCCTCAAGCGCAAATTATGGAAGAAGCCTACATCATCAACAACTCCATCATCATCCCCTCTGAAGAAGGAGACATAAGCACATGGGTATGGGCACTCCCCTTGACAACTGCCAAGCTTGTGGGAGGTGCCCCGGTATCGTACCGCCATCACACTCCTATCTTTACCATTTTTTTCTTAGTTCGATCCTTTTAGTAATATCTTGATCTAGTAGAATAATGTTTTGGTATGATTTAGTTTTGAGTTTTGCCTTATGATCCTTCTATGTAATCGAGTCCGTGAGCTACATATAATAAAGATTAGTGTCGAGTCAAGGGCTTTGCTATCTTGCTATGATCTTGAGGGAATAAAAGAAAAGGAAAAAATAAAAAGAAATAAAGAGATCATATTGATCTTAGGGAGAGTAATGACTTCACATATAAAGAGTATGATGAATAAAAGTTGTTGAGAGTTGACAAACATAGTTTTGGTCATCATTGCAATTAATAGGAAGTAATAAAGAAAGAGAGGTTCTCACATATAAATATACTATCTTGGACATCTTTTTATGATTGTGAGCACTCATTAAAATATGACATGCTAAAGATTTGATGTTGGACAAGGAAGACAACGTAATGGGTTATGTTTTCTTATATCCGAAATAAAGTATATTGTCATGGATCATCCAACATGTCGAGCTTGCCTTTCCCTCTCATGCTAGCCAAATTCTTTGCACCAAGTAGAGATACTACTTGTGCTTCCAAATATCCTTAAACCCAGTTTTGCAATGAGAGTCCACCATACCTACCTATGGATTGAGTAAGATCCTTCAAGTAAGTTGTCAGTTGCATGCAATAAAAATTGCTCTCTAAATATGTATGACTTGTTAGTGTGGAGAAAATAAGCTTTATACGATCTTGTGATATGGAAGCAATAAAAGCGACGGACTGCATAATAAAGGTCCATATCACAAGTGGCAATATAAAGTGACATTCTTTTGCATTAAGATTTCATGCATCCAACCATAAAAGCACATGACGACCTCTGCTTCCCTCTGCGAAGGGCCTATCTTTTACTTTTGTCTTATACATTATGCAAGAGTCATGGTGATCTTCACCTTTCCTTTTTACATTTTATCCTTTGGCAAGCACCTTGTGTTGGAAAGAACCTGATATATATATCCAATTGGATGTAAGTTACCATGAACTATTATTGTTGACATTACCCTTGAGGTAAAAGGTTTGGAGGCAACACTATAAGCCCCTATCTTTCTCTGTGTCCGATTAAAACTTCATACCCATAAGTATTGCGTGAGTGTTAGCAATTGTGAAAGACTAAATGATAGTTGAGTATGTGGACTTGCTAAAAAAGCTCTTATGTTGACTCTTTCCGATGTTATGATAAATTGCAATTGCTTCAATGACTGAGATTATAGTTTGTTAGTTTTCAATGAAGTTTCTGATTCATACTTGACATTGTGGATAGATTATCACTTTAGCATAAGAAATCATATGACAATATATATAATTGTTGTTATAAGAATGATCATGATCATGATGCCCTCATGTCCATATTTTATTTTATTGACACCTCTATCTCTAAACATGTGGACATATTTTTCGTTATCGGCTTCCGCTTGAGGACAAGCGAGGTCTAAGCTTGGGGGAGTTGATACGTCCTTTTTGCATCATGCTTTTATATCGATATTTATTGCATTATGGGCTGTTATTACACGTTATGTCACAATACTTATGCCTATTCTCTCTTATTTTACAAGGTTTACATGAAGAGGGAGAATGCCGGTAGCTGGAATTCTGGGCTGGAAAAGGAGCAAATATTAGAGACCCATTCTGCACAACTCCATGTTGGGGAACGATGCATAAAATAAAAAAATTTCCTACGTTCACCAAGATCAATCTATGAGTTCTTATAGCAATGAGAGAGGGGAGTGCATCTACATACCCTTGTAGATCGTGAGCGGAAGCGTTCAAGAGAACGAGGTTGAGGGAGTCATACTCGTCGTGATCCAAATCACCGGAGATCCTAGAGCCGAACGGACGGCACCTCCGCGTTCAACACACGTACAGTCAGCGTGATGTCTCCTCCTTCTTGATCCAGCAAGGGGGAAGGAGAGGTTGATGAAGATCCAGCAGCACGACGGCGTGGTGGTGGATGCAGCAGGGATCCCGGCAGGGCTTCGCCAAGCGTCTGCGGGAGAGAGAGGTGTAGCAAGGGGGAAGGGAGGCGCCAAGATCATGGGTGCGTCTACCCTCCCTCCCCCCCTTTATATAGGCCCCCTAGGGGGGGCTCCGGCCCTAGGAGATCCCATCTCCAAGGGGGGGCGGCGGCCAAGGGGGTGGCTTGCCCCCCAAGGCAAGTGGAGGTGCCCCCCACCCTAGGGTTTCCAACCCTAGGCGCAGGGGGGGCAAGGGGGCACACCAGCCCACTAGGGGCTGGTTCCCCTCCCCACAGCAGCCCACGGGGCCCTCCGGGATAGGTGGCCCCACCCGGTGGACCCTCGGGACTCTTCCAGTGGTCCCGATACAATACCGGTGACCCCTGAAACTTTCCCTATGGCCGAAACTGCACTTCCTATATATAATTCTTCACCTCCGGACCATTTCGGAACTCCTCGTGACGTCCGGGATATCATCCGGGACTTCGAACAACTTTCAGGTTACTGCATACTTATATCTCTTCAACCCTAGCGTCACCGAACCTTAAGTGTGTAGACCCTACGGGTTCGGGAGACACGTAGACATGACTGAGACGGCTCTCCGGTCAATAACCAACAGCGGGATCTGGATACCCATGTTGGCTCCCACATGCTCCTCAATGATCTCATCGGATGAACCACGATGTCGAGGATTCAAGCAACCTCGTATACAATTCCATTTGTCAAACGGTATGTTACTTGCCCGAGATTCGATCGTCGGTATCCCAATACCTCGTTCAATCTTGTTACCGGCAAGTCACTTTACTCGTACCATAATGCATGATCTCGTGACCAGACACTTGGTCACTTTGAGCTCATTATGATGATGCATTACCGAGTGGGCCCAGAGATACCTCTCCGTCATACGAGTGACAAATCCCAGTCTCAATCCATGTCAACCCAACAGACACTTTCGGAGATACCCGTAGTATACCTTTATAGTCACCCAGTTACGTTGTGACGTTTGGTACACGCAAAGCACTCCTACGGTATCCGGGAGTTACACGATCTCATGGTCTAAGGAAAAGATACTTGACATTGGAAAAGCTCTAGCAAACGAACTACACGATCTTGTGCTATGCTTAGGATTGGGTCTTGTCCATCACATCATTCTCCTAATGATGTGATCTCGTTATCAATGAAATCCAATGTCCATAGTCAGGAAACCATGACTATCTGTTGATTAACGAGCTAGTCAACTAGAGGCTCACTAGGGACATGTTGCGGTCTATGTATTCACACGTGTATTACGATTTCCGGATAATACAATTATAGCATGAATAAAAGACAATTATCATGAACAAGGAAATATAATAATAATCCTTTTCTTATTGCATCTAGGGCATATTTCCAACAGTCTCCCACTTTCACTAGAGTCAATAATCTAGTTACATTGTGATGAATCGAACACCCATAGAGTTCTGGTGTTGATCATGTTTTGCTTGCGGAAGAGGTTTAGTCAACAGATCTGCGACATTCAGATCTGTATGTACTTTGCAAATATCTATGTCTCCATCTTGAACATTTTCACGGATGGAGTTGAAACGACGCTTGATGTGCCTGGTCTTCTTGTGAAACCTGGGCTCCTTGGCAAGCGCAATAGCTCCAGTGTTGTCACAGAAGAGAGTGATCGGCCCCGACGCATTGGGTATGACTCCTAGGTCGGTGATGAACTCCTTCATCCATATTGCTTCATGCGCTGCCTCCGAGGCTGCCATGTATTCCGCTTTACATGTAGATCCCGCCACGATGCTCTGCTTGCAACTGCACCAGCTTACTGCTCCACGATTCAACATAATACACGTATCCGGTTTGTGACTTAGAGTCATCCAGATCTGTGTCGAAGCTAGCATCGACGTAACCCTTTACGACGAGCTCTTCGTCACCTCCATAAATGAGAAACATGTCCTTTGTCCTTTTCAGGTACTTCAGGATATTCTTGACCGTTGTCCAGTGTTCCTTGCCGGGATTACTTTGGTACCTTCCTACCAAACTTACGGCAAGGTTTACATCAGGTCTGGTACACAGCATGGCATACATAATAGATCCTATGGCTGAGGCATAGGGGATGACACTCATCTCTTCTTTATCTTCTGCCGTGGTCGGGCATTGAGCCGAGCTCAATCTCACACCTTGCAATACAGGCAAGAACCCTTTCTTGGACTGATCCATATTGAACTTCTTCAATATCTTATCAAGGTATGTGCTTTGTGAAAGACCTATGAGGCATCTTGATCTATCCCTATAGATCTTGATACCTAATATGTAAGGTCCTTCATTGAAAAACACTTATTCAAGTAGGCCTTAATGCTGTCCAATAGTTCTATATCATTTCCCATCAAAATTATGTCATCTACGTATAATATGAGAAATGCTACATAGCTCCCACTCACTTTCTTGTAAACGCAGGCTTCTCCATAAGTCTGCATAAACCCAAACGCTTTGATCATTTCATCAAAGCGAATGTTCCAACTCCGAGATGCTTGCACCAGCCCATAAATGGATCGCTGGAGCTTGCACACCTTGTTAGCATTCTTAGGATCGACAAAACCTTCCGGCTGCATCATATACAGTTCTTCCTTAAGATTTCTGTTAAGGAATGCCGTTTTGACGTCCATCTGCCATATCTCATAATCATAGTATGCGGCAATTGCTAACATGATTCGGACGGACTTTAGCTTCGCCACGGGAGAGAAAGTCTCATCATAATCAACCCCTTGAACTTGTCGATAACCCTTAGCGACAAGTCGAGCTTTATAGATGGTAACATTACCATCCGCGTCCGTCTTCTTCTTAAAGATCCATTTGTTTTCTATCACTCGCCGATCATCGGGCAAGTCTGTCAAAGTCCATACTTCGTTTTCATACATGGATCCTATCTCGGATTGCATGGCTTCAAGCCATTTGTTGGAATCTGGGCCCGCCATTGCTTCTTCATAGTTCGAAGGTTCACCGTTGTCTAACAACATGATTTCCAGGACAGGGTTGCCATACCACTCTGGTGTGGAACGTGTCCTTGTGGACCTACGAAGTTCAGTAGCAACTTGATCCGAAGTACCTTGATCATCATCATTAATTTCCTCTCCAGTTGGTGTAGGCACCATAGGAATATTTTCTTGAGCTGCACTACTTTCCGGTTCAAGAGGTAGTACTTCATCGAGTTCTACTTTCCTCCCACTTACTCCTTTTGAGAGAAACTCTTTTTCTAGAAAGGATCCATTCTTGGCAACAAAGATCTTGCCTTCGGTTCTAAGGTAGAAGGTATACCCAATGGTTTCCTTAGGGTATCCTATGAAGACGCATTTTTCCGACTTGGGTTCGAGCTTTTCAGGTTGAAGTTTCTTGACATAAGCATCGCATCCCCAAACTTTTAGAAACGACAGCTTAGGTTTCTTCCCAAACCATAATTCATACGGTGTCGTCTCAACGGATTTAGACGGAGCCCTATTTAAAGTGAATGTAGCTGTCTCTAGAGTGTATCCCCAAAATGATAGCGGTAAATCGGTAAGAGACATCATAGATCGCACCATATCCAATAGAGTGCGATTACGATGTTCGGACACACCGTTACGCTGAGGTGTTCCAGGCGGCGTGAGTTGTGAAACGATTCCACATTTCCTTAAGTGTGTACCAAATTCATGACTTAAATATTCTCCTCCACGATCTGATCATAAGAACTTTATCTTTCGGTCACGTTGATTCTCTACCTCATTCTGAAATTCCTTGAACCTTTCAAAGGTCTCAGACTTGTGCTTCATCAAGTAGACATACCCATATCTACTCAAGTCATCAGTGAGAGTGAGAACATAACGATATCCTCCGCGAGCCTCAACGCTCATTGGACCGCACACATCGGTATGTATGATTTCCAATAAGTTGGTTGCTCACTCCATTGTTCCGGATAACGGAGTCTTGGTCATTTTGCCCATGAGGCATGGTTCGCATGTGTCAAATGATTCACAATCGAGAGACTCTAAAAGTCCATCAGCATGGAGCTTCTTCATGCACTTGACACCAATGTGACCAAGGCGGCAGGGCCACAAGTATGTGGGACTATCGTTATCAACTTTACATCTTTTGGTATTCACACTATGAATATGTGTAACATTACGTTCGAGATTCATTAAGAATAAACCATTGACCATTGGGGCATGACCATAAAACATATCTCTCATATAAATAGAACAACCATTATTCTCGAATTTAAATGAGTATCCAACTCATATTAAACGAGATCCAGATACAATGTTCATGCTCAAACTTGGCACTAAATAACAATTATTGAGGTTTAAAACTAATCCCGTAGGTAAATGTAGAGGTAGTGTGTCGACGACGATCACATCGACCTTGGAACCATTCCCGACGTGCATCGTCACCTCGTCCTTCGCCAGTCTCTGCTTATTCCGCAGCTCCTGCTTTGAGTTACAAATATGAGCAATGGCACCGGTATCAAATACCCAGGAGCTACTACGAGCACTGGTAAGGTACACATCAATTACATGTATATCACATATACCTTTAGTGTTGCCGGCCTTCTTGTCCGCTAAGTATTTGGGGCAGTTCCGCTTCCAGTGACCCTTCCCTTTGCAATAAAAGCACTCAGTTTCAGGCTTGGGTCCATTCTTTGACTTCTTCCCGGCAACTGGCTTACGAGCGCGGCAACATCCTTGCCATCCTTCTTGAAGTTCTTCTTACCCTTGCCTTTCTTGAACTTGGTGGTTTTATTGACCATCAACACTTGATGTTCCTTTCTGATTTCTACCTCTGCTGACTTCAGCATTGAAAATACTTCAGGAATAGTTTTCACCATCCCTTGCATATTGTAGTTCATCACAAAGCTCTTGTAGCTCGGTGGGAGCGACTGAAGGATTCTGTCAATGACCGCCTCGTCCGGGAGGTTAATGTCCAGCTGGGACAGGCGGTTGTGCAACCCAGACTTTTGAGTATGTGCTCACTGACAGAACTATTTTCCTCCATCTTACAACTATAGAACTTGTCGGAGACTTCATACCTCTCGACCCGGGTGTGAGCTTGGAAAACCATTTTCAGCTCCTCGAACATCTCATATGCTCCGTGTTGCTCAAAACACTTTTGGAGCCCCGGTTCTAAGTTGTAAAGCATGCCACACTAAACGAGGGAGTAATCATCAGCACGTGTCTGCCAAACGTTCAAATCGTCTTGCAGTGCTGGGAGAGCAGGTGGGTCACCTAACGGTGCTTCAAGGACATATGCTTTCTTGGCAGCTATGAGGATGATCCTCAGGTTCCGGACCCAGTCCGTATAGTTGCTGCCATCATCTTTCAGCTTGGTTTTCTCTAGGAATGCGTTGAAGTTCATGTTGACATGAGCGTTGGCCATTTGATCTACAAGACATTTTTGCAAAGATTTTAGACTAAGTTCATGATAATTAAGTTCATCTAATCAAATTATTTAATGAACTCCCACTCAGATTAGACATCCCTCTAGTCATCTAAGTGTCACATGATCCGAGTCGACTAGGCCGTGTCCGATCATCACGTGAGACGGACTAGTCATCATCGGTGAACATCTCCATGTTGATCGTATCTTTCATACGACTCATGTTCGACCTTTCGGTCTCTTGTGTTCCGAGGCCATGTCTGTACATGCTAGGCTCGTCAAGTTAACCTAAGTATTTTGCATGTGTAAATCTGTCTTACACCCGTTGTATGTGAATGTTGGAATCTATCACACCCGATCATCACGTGGTTCTTCGAAACAACGAACTGTCGCAACGGCGCACATTTAGGGGGTACACTTTCTTGAAATTATTATGAGGGATCATCTTATTTACTACCGTCGTTCTAAGTAAACAAGATGCAAAAACATGATAAACATCACATGTAATCAAATAGTAGTGACATGATATGGCCAATATCATATAGCTCCTTTGATCTCCATCTTCGGGGCTCCATGATCATCTTCGTCACCGGCATGACACCATGATCTCCATCATCATGATCTCCATCATCGTGTCTCCATGAAGTTGCTCGCCAACTATTACTTCGACTACTATAGCTAACGGTTTAGCAATAAAGTAAAGTAATTACATGGCATTAAATCATTGACACGCATGTCATACAATAATTAAGACAACTCCTATGGCTCCTGCCAGTTGTCATACTCATCGACATGCAAGTCGTGATTCCTATTACAAGAACATGATCTCATACATCACAATATATCATTCATCATTCATCACAACTTTTGGCCATATCACATCACAAAGCAATTGCTGCAAAAGAAGTTAGACGTCCTCTAATTGTTGTTGCATCTTTTACGTGGCTGCAATAGGGTTCTAGCAAGAACGTTTTCTTACCTACGAATAAGCCACAACGTGATTTGTCAACTTCTATTTACCCTTCATAAGGACCCTTTTCATCGAATCCGCTCCAACTAAAGTGGGAGAGACAGACACCCGCTAGCCACCTTATGCAACTAGTGCATGTCAGTCGGTGTAACCTGTCTCACGTAAGCGTACGTGTAAGGTCGGTCCGGGCCGCTTCATCCCACAATACCGCTGAAGCAAAATAATACTAGTAGTGGCAAGAAAGTTGACAACATCTACGCCCACAACAGATTTGTGTTCTACTCGTGCAAACAGAACTACGCATAGACCTAGCTCATGATACCACTGTTGGGGAACGATGCATAAAATAAAAAATTCCTACGTTCACCAAGATCAATCTATGAGTTCTTCTAGCAACGAGAGAGGGGAGTGCATCTACATACCCTTGTAGATCGCGAGCGGAAGCGTTCAAGAGAACGAGGTTGAGGGAGTCGTACAAGTCGTGATCCAAATCACCAGAGATCCTAGCGCCAAACGGACGGCACCTCCGCGTTCAACACACGTACGGTCAGCATGACGTCTCCTCCTTCTTGATCCAGCAAGGGGGAAGGAGAGGTTGATGAAGATCCAGCAGCACGACAGCGTGGTGGTGAATGCAGCAGGGATCCCGGCAGGGCTTCGCCAAGCGTCTGCGGGAGAGAGAGGTGTAGCAAGGGGGAAGGGAGGCGCCAAGAGCATGGGTGCGGCTGCCCTCCCCCCCTTTATATAGTCCCCCTAGGGGGGGCTCCGGCCCTAGGAGATCCCATCTCCATGGGGGGGGGGGGGGCGGCCAAGGGGGTGGCTTGCCCCCCAAGGCAAGTGGAGGCGCCCCCCCCCCCCACCCTAGGGTTTCCAACCCTAGGCGCAGGGGGGGCCCAAGGGGGGCGCACCAGCCTACCAGGGGCTGGTTCCCCTCCCCACTTCAGCCCACGGGGCCCTCCGGGATAGGTGGCCCCACCCAGTGGACCCCCGGGACCCTTCCGGTGGTCCCGGTACAATACCGGTGACCCCCGAAACTTCCCGATGGCCGAAACTGCACTTCCTATATATAATTCTTCACCTCCGGACCATTCCGGAACTCCTCGTGATGTCCGGGATCTCATCCAGGACTCCGAACAACTTTCGGGTTACTGCATACTTATATCTCTTTAACCTTAGCGTCACCGAACCTTAAGTGTGTAGACCCTACGGGTTCGGGAGACACGTAGACATGACCGAGACGGCTCTCCGGTCAATAACCAATAGTGGGATCTGGATACCCATGTTGACTCCCACATGCTCCTCGATGATCTCATTGGAAGAACCACGATGTCGAGGATTCAAGCAACCTCGTATACAATTCCCTTTGTCAAACGGTATGTTACTTGCCCGAGATTCGATGTCGGTATCCCAATACCTCGTTCAATCTCGTTACCGGCAAGTCACTTTACTCGTACCATAATGCATGATCCCGTGACCAGACACTTGGTCACTTTGAGCTCATTATGATGATGCATTACCGAGTGGGCCCAAAGATACCTCTCCGTCATACGGAGTGACAAATCCCAGTCTCGATCCGTATCAACCCAACAGACACTTTCGGAGATACCCGTAGTATACCTTTATAGTCACCCAGTTACATTGTGACGTTTGGTACACCCAAAGCACTCCTACGGTATCCGGGAGTTACACGATCTCATGGTCTAAGGAAAAGATACTTGGCATTGGAAAAGCTCTAGCAAACGAACTACACGATCTTGTGCTATGCTTAGGATTGGGTCTTGTCCATCACATCATTCTCCTAATGATGTGATCTCGTTATCAATGACATCAAATGTCCATAGTCAGGAAACCATGACTATCTGTTGATTAACGAGCTAGTCAACTAGAGGCTCACTAGGGACATGTTGTGGTCTATGTATTCACACGTGTATTATGATTTTCGGATAATACAATTATAGCATGAATAAAAGACAATTATCATGAACAAGGAAATATAATAATAATCCTTTTATTATTGCCTCTAGGGCATATTTCCAACACTCCAAAAGTCCTGAAACTGCGAGAAAGTTATTTTTGGAATTAATAAAAAATATTGAGTGAAGAAAGTACGAGAGGGGACCCACACCCTGGCCACGAGGGTGGGGGCGCGCCCTACCCCCTGGGTGTGCCCCTGCCTCGTGGGCCCCCTGGCAGTCCCTCGGTGGCCATCTTATGCTATATGAAGTATTTTACCCTAGAAAAAAATCATAAGCAAGCTTTCGGGACGAAACACCGCCGCCACGAGGCGGAACCTTGGCGGAATCAATCTAGGGCTCCGGCGGAGCTGTTCTGCCGGGGAAACATCCCTCCAGGAGGGGGAAATCATCACCATCGCCATCACCAACAATCCTCTCATCGGGAGGGGGTCAATCTCCATCGACATCTTCATCAGCACCATCTCCTCTCAAACCCTAGTTCATCTCTTGTATCCAATCTTTGTCCCAAAACCTCAGATTGGTACCTGTGTGTTGCTAGTAGTGTTGATTACTTCTTGTAGTTGATGCTAGTTGGTTTATTCGGTGGAAGATCATATGTTCAGATCCTTTATGCATATTAATACCCCTCTGATTATGAACATGAATATGATTTGTGAGTACTTACGTTTGTTCCTGAGGACATGGGAGAAGTCTTGCTATAAGTAGTCATGTGAATTTGGTATTCGTTTGATATTTTGATGAGATGTATGTTGTCTTTTCTCTAGTGGTGTTATGTGAACGTAGACTACATGACACTTCACCATTGTTTGGGCCTAGAGGAAGGCATTGGGAAGTAATAAGTAGATGATGGGTTGCTAGAGTGACAGAAGCTTAAACCCTAGTTTATGAGTTGCTTCGTAAGGGGCTGATTTGGATCCATATGTTTCATGCTATGGTTAGGTTTACCTTAATACTTCTTTTGTAGTTGCGGATGCTTGCAATAGGGGTTAATCATAAGGGGGATGCTTGTCCAAGAAAGGGCAGTACCCAAGCACCGGTCAACCCACATACCAAATTATCAAAGTAACGAATGCGAATCATATGAGCGTGATGAAAACTAGCTTGACGATAATTCCCATGTGTCCTCGGGAGTGTTTTCCTTCATATAAGAATTTCTCCAGACTTGTCCTTTGCTACAAAAAGGATTGGGCCACCTTGTTGCACCTTATTTACTTTCATTACTCATTACTCATTACAAATTACCTTATCACAAAACTATCTGTTACCGATAATTTCAGTGCTTGCAGAGAATACCTTACTGAAAACCGCTTGTCATTTCCTTCTGCTCCTCGTTGGGTTCGACACTCTTACTTATCGAAAGGACTACGATAGATCCCCTACACTTGTGGGTCATCACAAGTCCATCTCCGCGCATTGGACGCCGAGTCTCCACAGCGCCACGCCGCCGAGATCCGCCGCCATCAGTGTGTAAGATAAAGTACCGCTCCACTAAAGAAGCCGTCCTCCGGTCCCTCGAGCCCGTGTGTACCTCCAAGAATGATGCCCCCAAGGGGGAAACGACACCAGAGAGCTGCCGTCATCCGATCTATTGATCTAGGGTTTCCCCGGAGGTAGCAGAGAGTGGCCTTGAACTTTTCCACGGCGATGCTTTCAAGAAGGGAAAGACGCAGGCAGCGCCGCCACCGCGGGCCTTGGCAATAGCCGATAGCAGGTTTTCACCTAGATCTGTTAGAAGAACCTCCATCTCTCGTGCACGGACCGCCGCCATCCCTGTCGGGATCTAGATGATCCAGGCCGCCGCTCCCAGATCACAGCAAGGAGAAGCCCCCACCGAGACCCGTCGGCCGACCAGGGGAGGCCCAGACCGCGCCCGCAGGACTAGATCCGCGCTAGATCCGTGCCCACACCATTGCCCCGGAGCCAACCCCACGCGCAGCCGCCACAGCCTGGTCGCCCGCCCGCGCCGCCATCTGGACGCCGCCCCGCATCAGTGCCACGCCTCCGCCGCGCTGTCGCATCTCGCGCTGCAGCCATATGCCAAGATGGGGAAAGGGGCCCCGCCGACGCCGACGCACACCGGGCTTCGCCCGGCGACGCCTTTTGGCGGTGGCGAGGGGAGGGGAGGGTGTAGGAGGCGGCCGCGGGGTGGAGGCATTTCGAATGTAGGGGATCACCGAGTCATGGGGGTGATATATCCAGCGATCTAGTCCGACTAATCCTTGAGAACTTGTAGGATAAACATATCTTTGCATAGATCGTACATGGCGATTTCAAACTATTTAACCACCTGCAGACAATAGTTGTTGAAGATGTAATGCCAAGTCCATTGTGGTGGGTTGCTGTCAAGATCGTTGCACACCCAAATCTCTAGCTTTGCCCGGCTGGCCTACCTCTAGCTTTTGGGAGGACTTTTGTAGGGGCGGGCAAGTCCAGATGTATGATTTGGATGCTGTGAAAATTAGTCTGACTTGGAGAAAATGTTGATTGGTGCCATGAGTTCGCATTGTTGGTTTACTGGTGCAGTGCTCTTGTTTTTAAGCAATTATGTTGAGCTACCTGGCTCGTTGCACATGTCATGTTTTTAGCTGCTATTCCTAAACGTTTTACACTACATCAAAGACTGATTGATTTACTAGAAAAGAACATAATTGCTAAAACTGGGGACGATTTACACAGCATCATCAAGCATCAATCATAACGATTTAATACCCAAAATACTAAGGACGTTCCATCTCAAACTGGCCAAGAACATTAGTGATTCAAAATGGGTTCAGGAACTTGCTCTCTGGCGGCACCCCGTTCGGATGAGTCAAACTGAATTGTGCAGGCATCCATGTCCTGTCAACTGTGAGGGTCAGGAAGCGTTTTCTTTTCATTTGGGGGGGGGGGGGGGGGGGGGGGGGTGGTATTTTGTCTGTTGAGAAATATGGGTGTAAGTGAACCATAACGAGATTGCAGGTTGACTGGAGGCTGTGGCAAGATGATGCTCCGTATCAACAACCTTATTGTGTCCATTCCAAACTGAGGCTTAATCTAAATATACCAACGATGTTAGGTCCCAGACTGACCAAGAACAACACATGAAAGATACTCAAGTTTGGCTTGATTCTATAACTCTCCGGAAATAAAATCCCTAAATTTGCCATATTAAAATGCCTTATAAACAGTACAAAAATTGGATGCGGAAAAAAGACGGCAATACACTAAGCCTATAATAAACCTCAAAAGCAAATCCATTCTCGGATATCTATCAGTTACAGCGAGTTGACCCCACTGAAGCCATGACAGTATTCCCAATCAACAACATTCCACTCACACTTGGGCTCATCCTCGGCCCAAGTGTGAGACGGCTCGGCCAAGTAGGACATCTGGTATACAAGCCACTGAACGATTCGTCCTCTAGCCTAAAGCAGAGAAACCCTGATGGGAAGGGGATTCTCCACCCACAACAAGTTTGGTACGGTCCAAAACAATGAGCCTGTGGAGAAGGCCGGGGTTCCTGTAATGTGAGCGGGGTAGGGTCGCCGTACCGTCTCACACCAATGCTTGTCTACCCTGATGGTGAAAACCTCCATCCCAAAGTTGTGGCCCATCAGGACGGGTTCTCTAGGGCGGAAGAAGAAGCGGACGACCTACAAGGAGCCGATGCCAAAGTTTCCAATACCAGCCAAAACCGGGTGTAATCTCACAACCAATCATCCCAGGGATTTTCTTTACGAGGGGCGTATTTGACAGTCACAGATGTAAGCTTCAAAACGACGTTCCAGTCAGGGCCTAAAGGTTACAGGAAACTCCACTTGCCAACTTTGAAAGATGTTTTTTACTCAAATGCTACTTTCAGCTTGGATGAAATTGCACCACAAGAAAGAAAGAATCTTTGCCTATTTGGGATCTTGCTTTTCATGCTTCTTATCTCAGCAACTCATGATTTTCATAAGTATTGCTAGAACATTGAAACAAATAAAATTGCCAGAATTTCTTCATCACGATTTAGTATCGATTATCTTATACTAAATATGGGATCATTTAGATCATTTTCTTATACTCCCTCTTTAAAGAAATGTAAGATCGTTTAGATCACTAACATTTCTTTACAACGGGAGTACAACTGTTCAGCAGGTGCAAGTAAAAATAAATGAACTCCACAACAATAACTGGTGAATCAAGTAAATAATACATAAATTTGACAGTATGCTAATAAGTTATTATAGGAGTTGTATCACGGAGCCCAAACAAAGAACTCAAAGGCAAACATTTAACAACTAAACTTCACAAGGTGATTTGAGATCTGAATTTCACAAAGCATAACACCGGCTGCAAGGCCCTAGTAAGTTTAACTTGACTGTGGAGTTAACTTTCCCCTCAATGTATTTTCTCACAGCCAAGTTTGATTTATGTGCATCCCTTATACATTCAGTTTCCAGTGGAGGGCATTTCCTGTCCAACATATCGCCAGAACATCGGTGACTGATAGGAGTGGTGTCCAATGTAAGGCACTCAAGTGATGTTGCATTCTCAAGAATATGACGTGCTAGCTCAAGCATGCTTTTTTGGGGGCAGAAACTACTGATCTTCACACTCTTGAGGTTGCGATGGCGGTGTTCTGACATTTGTCTCAGAGATGAGGGATCTCCCTCAAACCAGTCATACTTGGACTGCACTCGTGATACCTGAAGATCAAAGGGCAAGACATTTAAATTCATGATTCAAACATGGCAATTAGATAATCTTTGCAGGGTGAACAGTGACTTAAAAGCAAGACAAACTTCTCCAACAAAGGAGAAGCATCAAAAAAAGAAACTAAGGATAAGTAATCATAGTCCCGATGAGAATGGAGTCCAGCAAGATAAATATTCAAGAACTTGAGGTGGCAAAATTTGCTAGATGCCACTGGTGCATTAAGTATCTGCATAAAGATGACTCAGGTTAATTATTTCCGAGATATGGCTACTGTTATGTAACTTACCAACTTAATTATGAGAGAATACCTCATAACTAGAATGTATGGTAAGAGTCTCAACTTTTGGTGCACAGGAAGGAAGGTTGTCAATAGCATAACTGATGACACAGCTATTGTTCAATATCAGGTTCTTCATCTTCCATGACTTTCCAAGCAAGAATTGCACACTAAAATCTAATAAGCGCAATCTGAAGATATTTGGGGCATTGATCTCTAACACCTGAAGGCTACATTCCAGCACTTCCAGGAACCTGAGCCGCTGCAGCAGACAAGGTATCTCCAGGCGAATGATGTCATGACAATATTGAAGTCTCAAATGTGCCAAAGCAAAGGAATGGGTCAGAAGGCACCCTAACTCATCCTCAGTAATATGCACATTACACAGATGCAGCGTTCTCAGGGTTCTCAAACCAAGTTGAAATGTGGGATGTAAGTCCAAATTGGCAAGGTGAAGATACTGCATCGAGCCTTGACATGTCTCAGATAGAAGCATGCATGGAAAGTTAAACGTTGCATCCTTCGGGGATAATGTAAGGTGGAGTTGTTCAATCCCTGGTGTAACCGCAATCTGGAGCCAACTGGTGAGATGATGATACGGTTCTGCATCACAAGGAATAACATAGTATTCAAGCCTCAATTTCTTCACACCAGCTCCTGAGTGGTTTCTTAAAACACGGTCAATCTTGTTGTTGTAGTCTCTTATAACATTTGAGCCTGTTGTTCTCTTACATAAATTTTCTTTGGAGCACATTGTTTCATTAGTGAAGGTAAGATTGGGGTAGCATTTCCAGGAGCTTTGAAAGGACCTAGACAAACAGGCAGCACGGGCAGCATCTTGCATTGGCAGTAGGAAATGTATATGACGCCAGATGTCCTGCATACAGAAGTACAGAAGATCATCATTACAGTTTGAGGTAAAGTATTATGGAAGTCTAATGAGGAATAATACTGTTCAAGACTTGCTTTGTAAATGTTGGCTTAAGCTGGGAAAGGATGGCAATCTAAATGTAAAGTACATCGATCGTGGCAAATAAAAACAATGGCAGAGCTCACATGGAAAAGGTTCTAGGTTCATAACTATCAAATGGGTCTTAAAACTGTGGCTGCATGCATCGCCCAGATGCAGAGGCCGGGGGTCATCCTCCTTTTCTAAAAAAATGTGTCTTAAAACTCATGGAACAGTTTTGTGCAGGAAAGTTAGCCGCAACAGAACAAAGCAAAGCTTGCTGCGGTGAAAGATATGTTCATAATTTTTACTTAGCTATGCTGCTGATAGAAGTCTGGCATTACCAGAACATACCTCTGGAAGATCTGGCATTGGATATCTTACTTTTTTGCCACCATGAGAATTAACATCCTGTCGGCAGGGTGATCTGTTTCTTTTAGAAAATGAAGCGATCCATCCATCTGAAACATTAGTGTAACTTTTAGTACAGACACCAACAGAAGGATATAACAAGTTCAAGCACACACAAAGTTAGAATCATTGTGCAATTTTTTGCAGGGACATCAATGACTACAAGAGACAAAGCTTGGCACAAATATTTTAGCAAGACTCCACACACTGGGCGCCTCTTCCTCCGCCTGATGACGCCAGCCGTCCTCCCCAGCTCTGTGTTCAGCAGACCAAGCAGGCCTGGACTATACACATGCGCATCTGGCGCCAAATGCGACTACCCGTGCTTCCGGCTGGACACCATGACCACCGATGTGACGTCAAGAAGCCACAGAGGGGCAGCAACTCCACCTCCAAGCTCAAGCCAAGAAGGCTACTCTGATGAGGGCGGCACACTAGCAAGCTCAAGCCAAAGAGGCTTCCACATGAGGTTCTAGACATCACTGCCCATTTGGAACACCAACAAGTGCAGACTCAAACCTCCTTTGACAGTATCAAAGGTGAGCTTGTGAAGCTCGCATCGATGGTTTCACGACTTGCAGTCTCCCTTAGCAAGCAGCCATGTGCGCCTGACAACGGCTCACTGGAACAATCTCAAGCCTCTGCATTGTTCCAAACTCCATCACTTATCCTTCCATGGTTACTTGAAACACCAATGCCAACAGCACAACAAACTCCTGAGCCCGACGTCCGACTTCCCAGTGTGGAACTGACACCAACAGTTCACGCCACGCCCAACGTGTTCGAGGATATGCCAGAATATGATGTACATGATGATAAAATGAGTGGCAACTCAATTGGCTTCATTGATGTGTTAGATAGCACTCCCTGAATACATGGGATTCTGCATATTTTCCCTGTAACTGGATGTGATGCTATAATCCCTGCACAACAGCAGATACAAAGCAAGAGCATTTTTTCCTTGTGGGAATACTCATTTGAAAAGGATGCACAATGGCAGTGGGACCCTGGCAAGGACAACAGGAAGTTTAATGATCTGATTCCTGCATGTTGGTAAACAGTGTCAACAAATGCAGTACTCAAGCTCACAAATGGGAAGCCCATCCAACCTGCATCTATACTGTCTGAGCAAGGAAAAGTACAGAAAGTGCACACCCAAAGTGGCACCTGCTGTTACTTGAGACAGGAAAAAGGATTGGAATTACTATGCAGCTCACGGTTCAATTCCATGTACTCTTGCAAAATTATTCAGAAATGCAATGCGCTCAGAATTATTCACAACAACACATGAGCTTGGGTGGAATCACTCTTTGGCTGATCAATTATCAGCCTCCTTAACATGGCTGAAGAATTCTGGAGAGTTGCTGATTTCCATTGTTGAACAAGGATCTCAAGGAGGGTGAATGTCAGGGTATTAGTATTATGAGATATTAAGAGAATATTAGATGTAAGGGTAGAAGGGTTATCTTTGTATTAGTTGCTTGCCTTGTTTAGGAACACCCAAGAACAAAAGGCTTAATTTATCTTGTTCCTCTATATCATTCTTGTATCTTTTGTAACAATTCCCTGTGATTACCTTATCTTATCCCTGTTTTCCTCCAGTAATTGCAGTTATTCGGTAGCTTTAGTTAGGATCTTGCATATATTTCTTGGTACAATATTCAAGGTACAGATCCCCACTGCAAACAGGGCTTCAAGAAAAAGGTAAAAATATATATAGAAGTTGGATCTTCTGTCTAATTTTTTGCAGGAAGATGAAAGAGACCTAGAATTTACAAGACTCAAATTGTGTCAATCTGAAAATCAAACTCCAGTTGAGCGCAAGTATTTTTGCAAAACGACGGGATTGCCCAAGTCCAGTCGACTTCCTTCGATCTAGTAAAACTGGATCTCATCAGCTACTGAGATCCCCACTGCCGACAGGGCTCCAAAAAAGTTGCTTTTTTTTTTACAGAAGTTGGATCTTTTGTCCAATTTTTTGCAGGAATGCAAAAGAGATCTACAATCTACAAGAATAAGTTGTGTCAACCTGAAAATCAAACTCCAACAGAGGACAAATATTTTAGGAAAACAACGCAATTGCCCCCAAGGCTCGTCGAATTCCTTTGGTCTAATAAAACCGGATAACACCACGCACTGAGATCCACAATGCGGACAGGGCTCCAGAAAAAGTAGTTTTATTTACGGAAAAACTCACACATAGCAGCAAGGCGCACACAGGAGAATTAATAGCAGAGGAGCCGCAAAAGCAAAATAAGCAAAGTCGCGCGGGACTTACTATTGGCTTCCATACGGCCACGATTTCGCTTCTGCTTCTGCTCCCGCTGCCTGGACATGAGTCGATTCAGCGCCATCAGCCCCATGATTCGACGATGTCTCTGTGTGCGCTACTTCAATTTAGGGGGGCGGGGGGTCGGGTAGGAGATCCCGCTCTGTCTCAAATACGAATCCGTGTTTGAATCAGCTGGCGCGAAGAGGAAACCAAAGTTGGCGCGAAGGGAGGAAACCAAAGTCGCCTTCTACTCGGAGAGACGGAATCGCAGTAGGAACAACCAAACCCTAAGGGCATTTGCAACAGTTTCGACAACGTCTGTCTACAATGGCCTGACATGTCATCTGTAGACAGCCCTGAGGACAGCGTCTACATTGGGACCTTATTCGGTGGTCTATTGAAACAAAATAAATAAATGATAAATCTTTTGGTGGATCTGGACGGAACATTGGGGATTTGATCCTGGCCGCTGAACTTCCGCTGGGTGGAAAGGCTAATCACCAGATCGATCGTGGAAGGAGAAAACCATCGTAAGTGCAGACGGCTTCGATACAACAGTACATGGCCGTCTGTATCTCCCGATTTTCCTGCTCTACAGATCGTTTGGAATTCTACCGACGACCTCTTCCTCTCTCTGGATTCTCTCTCCTCCACATCATTTAAAATTCTAGGAGAGAATAGCCACAATATCACTGGTGGAAACCACAAGTACCAAAATACCACTATGAAAAACCGAATGTGATGTACCGAGGTAATCACACCCAATCCAACATCAATTACAGAGTTCCTCACTTCAATTCGAAAGATACAACCCGAGAGATATAGGGGATCAGAGAGGAGGAGACTTGGGAAGGAGGAAGGAGACGAGAGGAGACTGGGTACAGAATGTTGACTAATTCCTCGCTATCACACCGATCCGGCGACTCAGCCTGTTATACTACTGCCTCTCGCTCACCAGACACGGCCCACTACTTTAGGCCCACTAACCTTCCGCATGAATTACACGTAGGTGGCTTCAGTGTCTGTCGTCGTTGTCAGTACTGTCGTAGCTGTACTGACAATGCCTCCCTCTTGAGTTGCAGCATGTCCCCATGCTGGTGCGTCCGGAAACCTGTTCTTCAAGACATCATAGTCTTCCCAGGTGGCTGCTTCAGCTGCTAAACCAGACCACTGAATCAACACTTGGACCTGCACCTTGTTGTGGCGTTTCACCATCTTGCGTTCAAGAATCCTCTCTGGCACCACTTGAACACCTGACAAGTCGACTGCTGCAGGCAACTGAGAAAACACTGGAGTGTGATCTGACTTGTGTTCTTTCAATTGAGACACATGAAAAACTGGATGTATATGAGCTTCCGTAGGAAGTTGGAGCTTGTAGGCGGCTGGACCTATACACTCCAGAACCTGAAAAGGACCATAATATTTATAGGCCAACTTAGCACAAGGCCTATTTACCACTGAGTGTTGGGCATACGGTTGCAACTTCAAAAAGACCTCATCTCCCACTGAGAAAGAGCGTGCAGATCTATGTTGATCCGCATACATCTTGATCTTTGCTTGAGCTTTTAGCAGGTGGTTTTTGAGTAAGGCTGAGTGGGATTGGTGTTCTCTCAACCATTGTTCCACATCCACGTTAGCCGACTGAAGCACTGATGAAAAGAACCCATAATTGGGGTTGTAACCATAGAGAGCCTTAAACGGGGAGCAGCCCGGAGAAGAGTGGTAATTGGTGTTGTACCAAAATTCAGCTAGAGCAAGCCAGGAGTGCCATTTGTGAGGATTGACATGGACAGCACACCTCAATTACATCTCCACACATTGGTTGACCCTTTCACTTTGCCCGTCCGTTTGGGGGTGATAAGCTATGCTCATGGTCAACTTTGTGTCCCATAACTTGAATAAATCTTTCCAAAAGTGACTTGTAAATATCTTATCTCTATCTGACACAATAGAAGAGGGTGGCCCATGGAGTTAGACCACTGATTCCAATAATTCTTTAGCCACTGTGGGTGTAGAGAAGGGATGTTTGAGAGCAATGAAATGGCTATATTTGTATACCTGTCTACCACAACCAAGATGACTGTATATCCGTTGGATTTAGGCAAGGCCTCAATAAAATCCATAGTGATGTGTTGCCAAGGTATATCTGGCACTGGCAAGGGATTCAACAGCCCTGGAGACTTACAGTTTTCATGTTTAGCTTTCTGACAAATCTCACACTGTTGCACAAATTCAGTCACATCTTGCTTCATGCCAGGCCAACTAAACAATTTCTGCACTCTTTGATAAGTGGCTTGAATACCAGAGTGACCTCCCACAGCACTAGCATGAAAGGCAGAGATCAGCTTTGTTTTTAAAGCTGAATTTGCCCCAATCCAGATCCTATCCTCCTGCTTAATTATTCCCTGGTGTAAGGAGAACCCTTCTGCATTCTCAGTGAACACAGCCAATTGTTGCAATAATTTTTGTGCCTGAGGATCCACTGCATATGAATTAGTAACTTCAATCATCCATACTGGCTGACTCTGAGAAGTAGTTGCAGCTAACAAGTGTCCCACTCTAGATAAGGCATCTGCCACTGTATTTTCATTTCCTTTTTTGTACTGAAAAGAAAACTGAAGTCCCACTAATTTCATCATGGCCTTCCTTTGCAGATCAGAGGTGAGAACTTGATCTCCTAGCTGGCACAAGCTTTGATGATCTGTTTTTATGATGAAGGGACCTCTCTGCAAGTACGATCTCCACTTCTCCACTGCCATCATAATGGCCAGAAACTCCTTCTCATAGATGGACAAATGTTGGTTTTTAACTCCCAGTGCCTTGCTGTAATAAGCTACAGGATGTCCATGTTGAAGAAGCACAGCCCCCACCCCAGTTGCACAAGCATCAGTCTCTACGATGAAGGGTTGGTCGAAATCAGGCAAACTTAGTACAGGTGTTGTTGCCATGGCCTGCTTGAGGGTGTCGAAGGCTTGTTGTGCACCTTCAGACCACCCAAAGCCATGTTTCTTAAGGAGCTGAGTTAAGGGTTTGACAATAATTCCATAGCTCTGCATGAATTTCCTATAGTACCCAGTCAGTCCAAGAAATCCTCGCAGTTCAGTAACAGAAGTGGGAATTGGCCAGTCCAACATGACCTTAGTCTTTTCAGGATCAGTAGACACCCCAGTATCTGAGATAATGTGCCCTAGATATTCCAATTTCTGTTGAGCGAAAGTACACTTGCTAAATTTTGCATAAAATTGATGCTCCCTCAACACTTGCAGTACGTTTCTGAGATGATCCAAATGCTCTTGGAATGATTTGCTGAAAACTAAGATGTCATCCATGAACATAATCACATACTTCCTATTTTGAGGGGCAAACATGAAATTCATACCACATTGGAAAGTGGAGGGGCCACCACACACTCCAAAGGGCATCTCTCTGAACTGATAGTGTCCACAATGGGTTTTAAAGGCAGTTTTGTGTTCATCTTCAGGCACCATTCGAATTTGATGATAACCTGCCCTTAAATCCAGTTTAGAAAACCATTTAGATCCTCCCAGCTCATCCAATAGCTCATCCACAATGGGCGTAGGAAATTTATTTTTCAGAGTGATAGAATTCAGCTTCCTGTAATCCACACAAAATCTCCATGATCCATCCTTCTTTTTAACCAACAAAACAGGAGAAGCAAATGGGCTGATGCTGGGCACAATGAGTCCTGCTTGCAACATCTCTGCCACTTGTCTCTCTATTTCATCTTTTTGTAATGGAGAATATCTATATGGTCTTACATTCACAGGCACTGTACCAGGAAGTAAATGTATTGCATGATCATGTACTCTGCTAGGTGGCAGAGATTGTGGCTCTTGAAAAACATCCTCAAATTCCGTTAAAAGAGCTTGCACTTCGGCTGGAACACCTGTTGTATGTTTATCTGACACAGGGGAGATCAAAATAGTGGCCCATATATCATTTCCCTGGTGCCACCGGACCACTTGCTCTGCTGACATTTCTTGCAATTAAGATGAAACGGCAGTAGTAAGGCCTTGTAACTTGATCACATGCCCCTCCAACTGAAATTGCACCCAGTTCTCTTTCCACTGACATACCATTTCTCCCCATTGCTCCAGCCAATCCATTCCTAGAATCAAATCATAGCCTCCCAGAGCCAGGGCTTTGAAATCATACTTGAAGGTATGACCTTGCACCCACCAGTGTAAGTCTGCTACTTCTTCAGTACATTGTAGCAATTCACCATTTGCCACTCTTACAGGCAAGGCAGTGTCTAAGGTGGTGGTTGTCACTTTAAGTCTCTGGAGTAATGCAGAATCAATGAAGCTACTGGTACTGCCTGAATCCACAAGTATGATAACTACCTGGTTTCCGATGAGAGCTCGTAATCTGAGTGTTTTGGGATGATCAGCACCCGATAGAGCATTGACAGACAACTGCATTTCTGCCATAGCTTCCTCCTGAGTAATAACTGCATCCAAAATCTCATCACTGAGTATTGCAGAATTGTCCGACTGCATGACATGCACCTGTAACACAACCCATTGATTCTCCTAAATTCTTTCAACTGTCTAGCTTTCCATAGATCACCCGAGGGCACTGAATTGATTCTGTTATCAGATTTCTGGTTGTACATCTTTGTATAAGAAGATTTAACACTTTTAGTTCTGCTCATCACTTCTTCTTGAACAATAGCATAATCTGCCGCTTCAGCTACATTCCTTGGCAACTGAATCTCTACAGCTCCTCTGAGCTCTTCTTTTAAACCCAACAGAAACCTGGTGACCAAAAAGGTATCACTAACAGATTGCTCATATAGCAGCAGCTGATAGACCAACTGATTAAATTCCCTTTTATACTCCAGGACTGACGCAGACTGTTTAAGCAATAGCAACTCTTTCATTTTGTTCCGGTGTACATTTCTATCAAATTCAGTAGTCACTGCAATTCTGAATTCACTCCAGCTTGGCCACTGATGTATTAACTTGTATGCATGAAACCAGTTCGCTGCATCCCCAAACATGTGTAAGGTTGCAGATGTTACCTTAAATGCTTCTGGAATGTCATCCATCTAACCAAATCCTGACATCCGAGCCCTCGAATTTGGGAAAATCCATCTTCGGCATCCAAGGTTTCCGGCTGTGTGACTCTCCGGCATTTGCTGTATCATACTGATACCGCTCGCCAAAGGTTGCATTACCCTGTACCTGAGTTTGTACTTGCTGCTGAGCTTGTTTCAGAGGAGGTGATCCCAGGATTCCATCACCGCTAGCTGCCGATGACTGCGGTGACTGTTTGTTCAGCATCTCTCTTGCTGTTGCCGCCTGCTCTTGTCGGGCTTCCCCCATGGATTTCATTGTGAGGTTCACATTACCCTGCACCACATCAAGGCGTTCCACTTGCTCAGCCATCTTCAAATCCAACCCGTCTAGGCGAGCTGCTATCTCATCAATGCGTCCGAGATGTTCAGTGGCCTTGGAGAGAGCTTCAGACTGCTTCATAACAGATGCCTCGAATGTGGCCATCGAGTCGAGCACTAACCGTGTCTGCACACTTGCCTTCGTCGGAGCCGTAGCGCCCTCGTCTACTGCCGCCGGAGTCGGCGAGCCTCAGGTGTTTTACGGACGCCCCCAACCTAAGCCTCTACAACCGACCCGCTCGCCGCCTTGCCTCGCAAATCCAGCCGCTCGCCGGAATTTCACACCCTCATAAGGAACCGAGGGAAACCGCGGCGTACCTGAATCCAAAGCCGAACAACCACCGCCGCCCAGAAAACGCCACCGGCGCCGACTCTGACAACGGCCGCCACACCGCCGCTGCGAACCCCGATCACGACTCGGAATTTCACGGAAGAGCCCAACCTAGCCGTAACCGAGCTCGATTCGCCACACCCCGCTGCCGATCGCCCGAATCTGATACCAACTGTGATGTACCGAGGTAATCACACCCAATCCAACATCAATTACAGAGTTCCTCACTTCAATTCGAGAGATACAACCCGAGAGATATAGGGGATCAGAGAGGAGGAGACTTGGGAAGGAGGAAGGAGACGAGAGGAGACTGGGTACAGAATGTTGACTAATTCCTCGCTGTCACACCGATCCGGCGACTCAGCCTGTTATACTACTGCCTCTCGCTCACCAGACGCGGCCCACTACTTTAGGCCCACTAACCTTCCGTATGAATTACACGCAGGTGGCTTCAGTGTCTGTCGTCGCTGTCAGTACTGTCGTAGCTGTACTGACACCGAAGTGCCAAAATAGCACTCAAGTTCAGGTTTTCCATACCAAGATAGCACTACCGTCTATTGTCAAACATATTTTGTTAGTCAACGGTGGATGGAGCTGTCAGTTTTTTCTACCTTGCCAAAAGTACCCTTCATCCTATCTCTGAGCGTGTGCGCTGCTGCCCGTGGCCATGGGGCTTGTACTGGTCAAAGTGGCCGGAGATTGTTTTGTCGGCCCGAGCTCTAGCCACGGCTCCTGTACACGTCAAGCCGGCCGCCCCTGTTCCACGCTGTTCCCAGCGACATGGAGCCGCCACTTTGCAGCGCACGCAGCACCGCCCAGGCGCCCACCACGCCGTGCATGACGCCATGCCCGCCCAGCTCCTCCCCGCATCCAACCCATCGCCGCCCCACTGCGGATGACGCCGTGTCACCTCCTTGCTCCGGAACCGAGCGTGGAGCATGGCCCCGCTGCGGCCCCTGGATCTTGCCCGATACTATGCGTGTGTGCTGCTTGTTGTTGCTTGCCATAAGCTAAGTGCATCATGTGGTTGCACAACGCCACCGCCGCTTGCTATAGTTGCTGATGGTGCGAGTGCGAGGCACAACGGCCAACAGGGTTGAGGCAGCGCAGCAGCGGTGGTGGCGACCGGAGCCCGGAGGTGGCGCACAAAGCAGGTGGCAAAGCCGAGGTGCGGCCGGGCGACGACGAGCTCGGTTGTGCAGCTGCGCTTGACAATGCGGAGGAGGGAGACATGCCTCTTGCTGGTGGATTCCATCGACGCCGGCCGCTTTCCCTTGTCCAGCCACAAGCACACAGTAAAAGGGCAAAGTAGTATTTTTACTCATCTGTTAGTCTCAGTTAGCTCATAGTGGTATCTTGGCATGAAAATTTTCAAGTGAGTGCTATTTTGGCACTTTGATTTTTCATAGTGGTATTTTGGCACTTGTGGTTTTCACTAGTGGTAGTTTGGCTATTGGCTCAAATTCTAGTTGTCAAACCTTCTAGACAGCTGACTGTACATCATTATACATGCCCTAAGGTGGAGGAGCAAATCAAAAAAGTCCACATGTGGATGGGCAACAGGGACCTCCCTCTTTTAATATACATTTCTTTTAGGAAACAGCAAGCAGTAGGCCCACGTCGTGGTTTTACCCTATTCGCACAGACCCGAGCGAGACGGGTGAACATGGGCCGACCCATTCTAATCTGTCTGTTACCTCTACAAATCCCGGTCTTGAAAATCTTTTAGAATTCCTCAAAAAAAATGGAAATCTTTTTTAGGGCCCGCTTGGAATCGGTGTAAGATTTTACGTCCGGATTTGGTATACACCTGTATTATATGGGCCGCAGTGTGACTTCCGCCTGGAGAAAAAATGACGCCTAGAGGTCTGTATTGTTTTTACGGGGGTATCTAGGGCCAAATGGTAATCCAAGCGGAGCCTTAGAAGGTTTCAAGCTGATTTTTACCGGTTTGGAACCTGGGGGCTGCTAGGAATCAGCCGGCTGATCTTAGAAAAGATCAGCAGCCTTCCTAGCCGTCGATTTGCATTGATTTGGGCCCCTTGTTTCCCCGAACCACGCTATCACAATACGCTCGTGTCTCCTCCATCGTGACTCCAGGCACTGGCATGTGTAATGCAATATCCTCGCCTAGCTCCGGCGAGAACCGTTGCTAGCTGACTTGCAGCATCAACTCTTGCTTGCACTAGCCGCAGCGCTCAGGTTGCAGCAGTCACGTCACCGAATCTCAGAGAAAAACGTCAATGAGCTTGCTATGCACCGGCAACGGTTGTAGTGCCGGCAAGCTCCGGGATTGCAGCACCAGCAACTATGTTGCTGCGACCATCCCTTGAAGCATCGGCGATGCTCCGACGGCCCGGCAATGCCTCATTGCAACGCGAACGATGCTCCGGCGGCCCGGAATGCTCCATTGAAACAATCGTGAGGTTTCGTCGGCCTGGCGAAGCTCCATTGAAGCACCAGCGAGGTTCTGGTGGCCCGGCGAAGCTCCATTGAAGCATCGGTGAGGTTCCGGTGGCCCGGCGAAGCTCCATTGAAGCACCGACGATGTTCCGTCGGCTCGGCGAAGCTCCATTGAAGCACCGCCGAGGTTCCATCGGCCCGACGAAGCTCCATTGAAGCACCGGCGAGGTTCTGTCTGCCCGGCGGCGCTTCATTGAAGTTCCGGTAACGCTCCATTGCCGCCAGTGGCGAGCTGCACGACAGGATTGAAGAGCTTCTCCATGGACGGCTGTAAAACGCGAGCATCTGCAGCATGGTGCCCGTTGCAAAACGCAGGGGTGCAACAGCAGCGCGCGGTGCAGGCGCAGTCTCGCAGTGCGGTGGTCGGAGGAGCTGGACAGTGTGGTGGGAGAACAAAAGAGGTAGGAGACTAGGCCGTCTAAGAGAAAAGATAATGATAGAAACGAGTGGCTCGCAAGGAAAGGCAGTGCGTCGTGCGTGGAACCACCGCGACATGTGGCGTCCAGCGAACACGGATGATTTCTTGCATAAATCATCCGGTTGTTTTTAAATGATTTCCTTGGAACCTCCAAGAAGGTTCATGAGCCGGGTTTTTTCTTTTTTTTTTCTTTTTTCTGTTTCATGTTTCTTTGTTTTTTTATTTCTCTGCTTTAAAAGTAGAAAAATCATAGAAATGTTCAACATATTCAAAAAAGTTCAGAAATTCCAAATTTTATTCACGCTATCAAAAAAATGTTCGTATTTTCAAAAAAGTTAAGAGTTTCAAGTTTTCTTCATGTATTAAAAAATTGGTGTTTCAAAATTTTGTTCATGTTTTAGAAAAATGTTCAGAATTTTAAATTTCAAAAGAATTGAAGTTTCAAACAAAACTGTGTTTTAAAAATATATTCAAATTTCAAAAGCAGAAATTTCAATTTTATTTTTGTTTTTCAAAATGTGTTTCTGTTTTTTAAAGATTGTTCGTGTTTTTAAAAAATCACAATTTTGAAATATATTTGTGTTTCACAATTTTGAAATTAGATCAAACATTAGTGTTTAGATACTTAAACTAATGAAAACAAAGCAATTTATTGAAAATGTAACAATATTGTTGCACTGTCACGTCAGAAGAATATACATGAGTTTGTCACATTGTGCTATGTTTAGTTTTAAGCTTGCTGTGCTGAAATGACTTGATTTCTTTCTGACATTTCTAACTTATACAACTTTGAAGCAACAAGCCAACATTGCTGCTATCGAAGAGTCGGTGTACAGAGTACTAATATCCTTCAAGCAAAGGGTATGTTTCTTTGAAATTTGTTTACTCAATAAAATGCAGTCCAAATAGTTGTGTGGAGACCGTTTTATGGTATATACTAGAGATGGTTGGAAGCAAACAAAAGGTTATAAATGGTTATAACAGTCTATGTGATAATCTGAAATCTTAACCTAAGGCATCTTGTATCTGAATATTGGCAAGGGCAACATACCTAGTTAAAACATTACTTTACTGCAAATCTGAACATTCCGGTCCTAGGCTTGCAATCTTAGATGGATAGCCTAGATAAGAGCTGACATAACATATGCAAAACAATTGCCCTAAAACAAATGTTATTTTTAGAGGTCATTAAAAAATGTCAATATACATTTTGTTGTTGATGTTTACGGTGATTGAGTGGTGAAGCCCCATCATCTATGGTCCATATTCCAGTTCATGCAAATCCATGTTGCTGCAATATTACACAACTTCCAAATTAAGAACATTATCACCTTTGTTCACAGCCAAAAGGTAAACCTATTAGAATGGAAGTTTGCAATATATGTAGAAAACATAATGCAAAATCATATGCTCACTACAAAATGGCTTTATTGTGAAAATTGTGTGATGGCTCAATCCAATCTGATGCGGGTTGTATACATATATATCATCGTCAGGGTACCTAGTAGTCATGAAGTTCAGAGTTGTTGACAGCATCATATAGCATCGCCCAACCATGGGCACGGAAGGAGGGTGGTTACTGTTAAACAACGTGACAGGAAGTATGCGCCTGAGGACATGGCTGCCGAAGATTGTAGCATAGGATAGACTAGGAGTTTGTTATAGTTTATATTCTTGTTATCTTGAATATCTATCTCTAGTCTATCTCTTGTTCTCCAAGATTGTAATCCCAACAACTTGTACGCTATCAGGGAGGTCGCGACCCTGCCTATAAACACGAAGCCGTCGGCCCTGGCAAAGGCACGACGTTCCCAGCCTTTTCTCACATGGTAATCAGAGCCTAACTCTTCCATCCATCTAGCCCTAGCCTTTCCATCGCTCAAGCTTCCCCCATGGCATCCTCCAGCTCATCCAACTCCACCCTCACCGGCCAAATTACCCAGAAGCTCACCCGCACAAACTTCATCCTCTGGCGCACACAGATCACGCTGCAGCTCAGAGGCGCGGGCGTCTATGGCTACGTTGACGGCAGCATGCCGGAACCAGCCAAGACCGTTGTCACCAAGGACAAGGACGGGAAGGAGACGGCCGCACCAAACCCCCTTCATCCGATATGGTTCCGGGAAGATCAGCAGGTACTTGGTTATCTTCTGAACAATATTTCCAAGGAGGTACTCGTGCAGGTGACCTCGATCTGCCATGCACACGAGCTCTGGACAGTGCTGGCGAACATGTTTTCGTCCCAGTCGCTGTCCCGCATCAACAACATCCGCGTTGCCCTTGCGAACGCACAGAAGGGAAACCAGTCCGTTGCGGCCTTCTTCGCGCACATGCACTCCCTCACCGACGAACTTGCTGCTGCAGGCAAGCCACTCAACGACGACGAGCTCATCTCCTAGATCATGGCCGGCCTCGACATGGAGTATCAACCCCTCGTCTCCGCCCTCGACGCCCGCACTCAGCCGGTCACCCTTGATGAATTGTATGCTTAGATGAGCAACTTCGATCAAAGGGTGGCGCTGTTCCAGGGCACAAACTCTGGTGGCGGCGGCTTCAAGTCTTCTGCTAACGCCGCCATGCATGGCCGAGGTGGTGGCTCACGCTACCGCGGGCCAACCCGCGGCAAGGGAAACAACAGCAACAACACCCGTGGCGACCGCGGTGATCGCGGCAACCGCGGTGACCGCGGCGACTCTCGCGGCAGTGGTGGCCGACCCTCCTACACCAACAACAGGGGCGGCTGCCGCAACTCCTCCAACAAGCGCCCCGATGCCGTACGATGCCAGATCTGTGGCAAACCTGGCCACACAGCAAAAGACTGTTGGTACAGGTTTGATGATGATGGTGACTCGTCCTCGGATGAGAAGGTGGCCGGGGCAGCTGATGGCTCATATGGAGTAGACACAAACTGGTATGTGGACAGCGGTGCAACCAACCACATCACCGGTGAACTCGAGAAGGTGACCATGTGTGAGAAATACCGCGGCAAAGACCACATCCACACTGCCAGTGGAGAAGGTATGAAGATTCGTCACGTTGGTCACTCAATTATTAATACCCCTCATAGAAAAATTCACCTTCGAAATTTTTTGCATGTCCCTAGTGCTCATAAAAACCTTCTATCCGTTCATCGTATTGCTATTGATAACCATGCCTTCCTTGAGTTTCACCCCTTCTATTTTTTGATCAAGGATCAGGCAACGAAGAAGGTGCTTTATCGAGGTAGATGCGTTCTCGGGCTCTACCCTTTGATTCCGAAGATTAGAAGGTTCAATAAACAAGTTTTCAGTGCCACCAAGCTATCTTCAACACGGTGGCACGATCGATTAGGGCATGCAGCTTTTCCTTTAGTTGAACGATTACTTAGGAAAAATAAACTCTCATATGTTGGAGAGCATAATGTCGAAACAATTTGTGATTCATGTCAGAAAGCTAAAAGTCATCAGTTGCCGTATTCAATTTCCACTAGTATTTCTACCAAACCTCTACAACTCATTTTCTCTGATGTTTGGGGACCTGCCCCTTCTTCTATTGGTAGACATACATACTACGTGAGCTTCATTGATGATTTTAGCAAATTCTCCTGGATCTACCTTCTTAAGAAAAGATCTGACGTGTTTCAAGTTTTTCTCAACTTCCAGGCTCTCGTTGAACGAAAGTTTGACACCAAAATCATCGCCCTCCAATCTGATTGGGGAGGTGAATATGAGAAGCTAAACTCATTTTTCCAAAAACTTGGCATATCTCATCATGTGTCATGTCCGCACGCTCATCAACAGAATGGGTCTGCCGAGCGCAAACACAGACACATCGTAGAAGTTGGTCTTGCTCTCTTGGCAAGAGCATCCATGCCGCTTAAGTTTTGGAATGAAGCATTTCTTACGGCTATTCACCTCATAAATATGTTCCCTAGTCGTGTCATCAATAATGACACACCCACCGAAAGACTCCTTCATACCAAACCTGACTACAACTCTCTTCGAGTATTTGGCTGCGCTTGTTGGCCCAATCTTAGGCCATACAACAACCGCAAGCTAATGTATCGATCAAAACAGTGTGTCTTCATCGGATACAGTGCACAACATAAAGGAGTCAAGTGCCTTGATGTCTCCACCGGTCGCGTATACATCTCACGTGATGTTGTTTTTGATGAAACCAAATTCCCCTTTGCTGATCTTCATCCCAACACCGGCGCACTCCTTAGGAAAGAAATTCTTCTCCTACCATCGCATCTTTCCGGTATTGATCATGGGGGAGAAAATAATTGTGTTGATCATACGTTGACTAATCCTCATAACCATGTGCATGAGTATGATGATGCAGATACAGCAGCCGATGGTGAAGAAAACGGTGGAAAAATTGTCGAAAATGATGAAGAAATCAGCTCAAACAGGCGACATTTTATGTGTCCAAATCTGGGAGGCATATCCTCCTCGGGATTGGAGCAGCAGCAGTTTGGCAGCGAATCCGCTCTGGGATCCGTGTGGCAGCAGGGCGGCGGCAGCTCAGGAACCGCGTCACCTGAGCCCGCACCCACCCGAAGCCGCGGCAACGACTCCGACGTCGCCACGCGGTCGCCATCGACCGGGGAAGACGATCCATCGGGCCCGCACCAACCTGGTCCCCCCACGCGGCAGGCCGAGAGCCGCTGGACCGCTAGTGGGTCCCGCTGCTACGCGTGCCGCCAGCCAACCGGCGCTGATCTGGCTAGGGGCCCAGGCGCGCGATCCAGGGCAGATCCTGCCGCAGGCACAGGGACTGGTACGGGATCTTCTGCGCCGTCTCCGCCCGCTTTGCCATCTGCACCAGCCACAGAAGATCCTGCCGAACCTGACGCAACTGCAACACCAGGAGAATCAGCCTCGGGATCGGCTGGCGCAGATTCGCCTGGATCTTCTGTGCCCGTGTCTTCACCACGCCTTCCACGCACGCGTCTACAAAAGGGAGTGATTCAACCTATAAATTATAAAACCAAGTTTGGTCTTGCATGTTACACAGGTGAACCACACACGCTTGATGAGGCCCTAGGAGATGCACGGTGGAGAAAAGCTATGGAAGAAGAACACGTGGCACTCCAGAAAAACAAAACATGGTATTTGGTTCCCCCACCACGAGGTAAAAACTTGATTGACTGTAAGTGGGTTTACAGAATTAAAAGGAAATCTGATGGAACCATAGACCGTTATAAGGCCAGACTTGTAGCTAAAGGTTACAAGCAGCGATATGGTATTGACTATGAAGACACCTTTAGCCCTGTTGTAAAGGCTGCCACCATTCGTATTGTGTTATCAATTGCTGTTTCCAGGGGCTGGAATCTTAGACAGCTAGATGTACAGAACGCGTTTCTTCATGGTGTTCTGGAAGAGGAAGTATACATGAAACAACCTCCCGGGTTCGTCGACAAAAACTCACCCTCTCATGTTTGTAGACTTGATAAAGCTCTTTATGGACTGAAGTAGGCACCCCGAGCATGGTACTCACGTCTCAGTCAAAAATTACAAGCACTTGGCTTTGTTCCATCAAAATCAGATACTTCACTGTTTATTTATAGAAAGGCAAATACATATATATTTGTGCTTATCTATGTTGATGATATTATTGTCACTAGTTCATCTGATGAGGCAGTGGCAGGATTGTTGAAGGATCTGAGTGCTGAGTTTGCTCTCAAGGATTTGGGAGATTTGCATTTCTTCTTAGGAATTGAAGTAAGGAAACTTGAGGATGGTCTTCACCTATCCCAAGAAAAATATGCCAATGATCTGGTAAGAAGGGTTGGATTGCAAGGATGTAAGCCTGTACCAACTCCCTTGTCTAGCACAGAAAAGTTGTCTCTTACTGAAGGAGATCCCTTGAATCAAGAGGACAGCACCAGGTATATAAGTCTAGTAGGAGCACTTCAATATCTCACTCTAACAAGACCTGATATTTCCTTTGCTGTTAACAAAGTATGCCAGTTTCTTCATGCACCTACCACAGTTCATTGGACTGCTGCAAAGCGTATTGTTAGATATGTAAAGCATACTATGAATCTTGGTCTTACTTTCAGCAAGTCCTCATCTACACTTGTCAGTGCTTTCTCTGACTCAGACTGGGCAGGATGCCTAGATGACAAACGCTCTACTGGTGGGTTTGCAGTGTTCTTTGGACCCAACCTCATATCATGGTGTGCAAGAAAACAAGCAACCGTATCAAGATCAAGTACAGAGGCTGAGTATAAGGCATTGGCAAATGCTACAGCAGAAATCATTTGGGTTCAGTCCATGTTGAAAGAGCTTGGTGTGAAACACATTCGGGCTCCATGTTTATGGTGTGACAACCTTGGTGCCACCTATCTGTCTGCTAATCCGGTCTTTCATGCAAGGACAAAACACATTGAGATAGATTTTCATTTTGTGCGAGAACGTGTTGCTAATAAACAATTGGAAAATCGTTTTGTGCATTCAAGGGACCAGGTTGCAGATGGCTTCACCAAGGCACTACCTACAAGAAATCTTGAAGAGTTTAAACGTAATCTCAACTTGCGAAGTTGTGATTAAGGGAGGGTGTTAAACAACGTGACAGGAAGTATGCGCCTGAGGACATGGCTGCCGAAGATTGTAGCATAGGATAGACTAGGAGTTTGTTATAGTTTATATTCTTGTTATCTTGAATATCTATCTCTAGTCTATCTCTTGTTCTCCAAGATTGTAATTCCCAACAACTTGTACGCTATCAGGGAGGTCGTGACCCTGCCTATAAACACGAAGCCGTCGGCCCTGGCAAAGGCACGATGTTCCCAGCCTTTTCTCATAGTTACTTCACACTGTCAACATCTATAGTTGGAGCAGGCTCTACAAACCCCTTGTGTCTCATGTAACAATGCAAGTCAACCATCTGAAATGATTTGTATTCTTCGATCATCTTCCCAAATGTGGTATCATTGGTTAGTTCAGTCATCGTCATCCCACCACCTGTGTTCAACCTCAACCACCCACTTGAGCTCAACCTCCTCCTACACCCGGGGTTCACCATCAACATCTTGTTCCTTGACTTCAACATCATCTTGTAACTTGAGAAGAACCCTATTCTTACCACTTAAGTTCCAGTTGATTGTGTCACTTGACTTCACCCTACGTCGACAGTAAATAAAATCATTTCGAACTAGCCCATGCTACACCAATTGTTCCTTCAAATTATCGATAGTGATTGAGTCTAAAAGCCATGGCTTAGGTGCAGGTTGACAAAAAGATTCTTTATGCACAACAAACCTAACCATTCACAGCTTATCCATCTACAACAGACAATATAAACATTGAATCAAGTTTTACAAGATTCTTCCATAACAGATATTCTAAAACATTTAGAGCATGGCCTCACATCTACAGACAGAATTCATGATTCATCTCAACACAAAAAGAACACTTGCCCTTGAGGCATAACGGAAAGAGCCCCTAACAGATATTCTAAAACATTAAGAGCATGGCCCCACACCTACTCACAAAGTTCATGATTCATCTCATCACTAATAAACACTTCCCCTTGAGGCAGATTGGAGGGGGCAATCACCGGAGATACTTGCAAGACAAGGAATTGATGGCAACAAAGAAGACAAATACCTGCTTAGTGGGTGGGGCTGCAATCAAGCTTCGACGGCCACAGGGAATGGCAACTTCCTTCATGCTAGCGAAAAGCTCAGACGGGCACAAATGGGGTTTTTGTGGGCGAATGTGTACGGGTCGATCCAGGGCAAACTTATTAAAAGAGACCAAACACGATTATCAATCTAGCAAGGGAAGAAATGAGTATGTTGGAGGATCTAACAAGTGTGGCAGGCCAAACAGCTAGACCAGATTAATAAATGGCAACCTTACGCAGTTAATCAGATGGTCTGCCCCAACACTTGTCGTGACTTTGGCCATTGTTGTTGAAAACAAAAGCGGACAAGGGAAAATTCCAAGAAGGGAAGGCATGCGAGGCACGCGCTTTCCCATTCAAACTGCTTGAGACACGAGGAGAACCACAAGTACCAAGCAACTTGGGAGGAGGCAACCTGCATGGGAGTATGACCGAGGACAAACCCTCCACCGCCAAGTGTGGTATAGTGTAGCAGCCCCCGCTTGTGTGCCAGATAGGTTGGAAATAACAAGCGTGTTGTAGGCAAGAGTAAAAACAACAAGAATGAAATGATACAAACACACCATAGTTTTTACTGCTTAATGGGGGAGGTTATAGATACATATTTACAAAGGTTTTTCATTCACGGGTAGAACTTGTGCAGATGTTGGATGTTCCATGCGTTGAGCACAGGAATCACATCTTCCGTTTCGAGCCACACTACTCCAAGCCAGGAAAAATGCACGACCATGTACGTACCTTCCCACATGGGCGAGATCTTGTTGAGTCCTTCGCGAGATTGGATCCGACTAAGGACAAGATCACCTACTTCGAGCGAATGAGAGCGGATGTGACGGCTGTGGTAGTGACGTAATCCTTATTGATATCGGGTTGCATGGATGGCAGCCTGACACCTAGCTTCTTTGAGAAGCGCGAGGTCATCGACCCTCAGCTGGCCTTGATCAGCCTCGTTGTAGGCCAGGACCCGAGGAGAACCGCGAGAGAGCTTTGTGGGGGAGGGGGGCCGCTTCTGCCCCATAGATGAGGAATAAGGGTGTTTCATCAGTGGGTTTAGCCGTTGTAGTATGGATCGACCATAGCATAGAGGGCAATTCTTCGATCCAGCGCTCACCACTCTTCTTCAACATGTCGAAGTCTAGGCTTGAGCCCCTTGAGCACCTCGTCATTTGTGCGTTAGGTTTGGTCGTTGCTGCGAGGGTGATCAATAGAAGTGAAGCAAATTTTGGTGTCGATGTTGTCGTAGTACTCCCAGAACGCACCGCTGGTGAATTGGGTGTCATTGTCGGTTATTATGCAGTTAGGCACTCCGAAATGGCACACGGGACCCTTGATGAACTTGCCGGCAGACTGCATCGGGATGGTGCGGACAGGCCCCACCTTTGTCCACTTGGTGAACTTGTCGATGGCGATGTAGAGGTACTGGTAGCCGCCAACGGAGCGAGGGAAAGGGCCCAGTATGTCCAACCGCCAGACTGGGAAGAGACTTGAGAGGGGAATCGTTTGGAGCACTTGTGTAGGCTGGTGGATCTGCTTGGCATGGAACTTGCATGCTTCACAGCTCTTGACCATGTCAGTTGCGTCGGTGGACCAAAAGAAACCTTGTCAGAAAGCTTTGCCCATGTTAGGACCATGAGTATATTAACCAGAGGGGGTGGATGGGAGATTCAACTTTTTCACAACTTTGAACCAAACCCAAACACTGAAGCGGAGTACTGAGTAGATCGAGCACTGATGGCAACATAGAAAGAACTAGACAAACAGTAAGGAGCGAAAAGGGTTAAGCAAATCTTTCGAAGAAAGATACTACAACCGTTTGAGTAGTAGCTAACAATCTTTACCAGGACAATGGTAATGCAGTATGCTAACAAATAGAGCAACATGAGTGAGCGAGTAACAAACACAAATATAAAATAGGATGCTTATGATCGAAGGAGAAAATGAACTAACAGTATCACAAACCAAAACGCTGACATCGAATGAGTGTGAGAGCTAGTGAAATGGTAAACATGCAAGGATACACGAAAGAAAATATGATACTGATGAGGATACATGATCATGACAACTATAAAATCATAGACCACTGAAGATGTCTACTGAAAGACTTACAGTAGAGTAGAAAGAACTAGTGGTTCTCGATGGCGACATAAGGATTTGGTTGACCAATTCGCCATTCTTCCAAAGGACTATGTATGGTTGGAGGGACTTGTGATTGAACACAGGAGCAAACATCTCTCTATCATATTCTCCTTCAACCTGAAACTGATCGGGCTTCAATTGATTTCACTCGTGGTAGATACTTGTCCGCGATCTCCAAACCTTCGACAGACTTCTTTGCTGACCACATTTACTCTTGGTTGCTGAAGCTTTGCTTGGTGAAGATAATTACTCTTCGACACTCAAGCTGATACCTATCCATCTAGAGTGTGCGGCTCTCAAGAGTAAGAGGTAGAAGAACTATAACCCATAACTACTGTGATGCTCAACCACTGTCTAAGTTTTGGCTCTTGATTTTCTCTAGGTGGATCTTAAACTCAAATCTCTTGAGAGGGGATATTCAATCAATCTTCTTTGAATCTTAAGCGGAGCAGCTAACAAACAAAGTTGGTGTGGGGTGGCTATCTATAGACCCTTCCTGGTGACTATTTATATTGTGTCTTGGTCGGCCATTTCGTCGAACAATACCTGGGCATGCCCCGCATCGGTGTTTTCTAACATTGTACGCTTCCGTTGGAGTTGCGAAGAGTTGTATAGCATTGTTGGCGGCGCCTTCCTATTATGACCCACCTTTTCAGGCATACAGTCGCCTTGTGTTTCTATGCTAACCCCTGGATCGAATCGTCAGCATACCTAATAACGATGGTGTATCATACAGAAATGTGTCGTTTATTATAATGCATGATCCAAAAAGAAAATAGGCTTACAGATTCTAACCATAGGCTAGTTAAGTACATAGTCTCACATTAAGCAAGCATAGTTCATAATAAAGCGGAAACGAAAGCATAGTTCAAGTCTCTTTGCAAAAAAATAGTTTGATCCAACTTTGTAATAGTTGATCTACTCTACTAGTTGGACATACCATCTCACACAGTAGTCCATAATGCATATATATAAATGAGCTATTGTCTCACACGGCTGCTGTTGGGGATATAACCCCAAGGTGTGACCCGCCCGGGAGGGGCCGGGTTACACCATTGGCGCCTTAACATGAAGAAGGCCCAAGAGGCCCTAGAAGATGAAGTGTGTAGACAGCGGCTCACAGAGGCGGCCCTGGTGGTGGCCCAAGACCCGGATGTGTGAACCGCCATATGGTGGCTTGCTTGATAAGACAAGACTATTTAGAAACCAGGGCGGTCACGTTGTGTGATCCAGCTCGGACTCTTGTAAGCCTCGGGCCTCGACCTATGTATATAAAGGTGAGACCTACCAGCGGGTTAACACAAGAAACAACCAATCGATAGATAGGTCAAGCATAATTGCTCCCTTGTAATCAAAACTCAAGCAATACAACTAGAAGTAGGACATAGGCTTTTACCTCGTTGTGAGGGGCCGAATCTGGATAAATCCTTTGTGTCTTTTGCCCCGTTCAACCCCTTCGAGCTAACCAACATTGTGATGGATCCACACCTAAGTCCTTTCGCTAGGGCATCTGCCGTGACAAACCACGACAGTTGGCGCCCACCATGGGGCAGAGCATGGTGGTTTAGAGTTCTTGAAGGGCAACTTCTTAGGGATTAAAGGATACGCTATGGTCCGGATGACCAAGAGTCGTCGCAACAAGATCTACATCGACAACCCTGGCTAGGGCCCCGAGGATGACTCAGTCGAGTATGGGTACCGGGTCCCCTTTGGCGGAATTCACGTATTCATCGGCAAGATTGGCGAGTCAGAACCTGAGCTGGACACCTGCACCAACGTCGTCGAGACGGCTTAACGCGCGCGACTTGGCTGGGTTCAACCCGACCGGAAGCATATCTTTGTTGGCTTTGTTCATGGGCCGCATCTTGAGGAAGGATTTGCATCTGGTGGAGAGACGGCCATCTATTCAGGTGATGAGTCCTCGACTAGAGAAACCGAATCAATCTATTAGCTTCAGGACGGTGGGCTTGGGGGCTATTCTGATGGCGACAGTATTCCGGATCCCTATGAGCGCCAAGAAGGGTTGTTGTTTTTATGGCTGGTACGTAGCCAACGTTGAATTCGTCAACGGCCGCGGCTATGATGTCCGACTCAACTGTTGCCGCGACAGCTAGGGCGAGCGGCTCTGTACGGCCGCCGGCTCAAGTCTTATCTGAGCCCTTGGATGCCTTGGCAACTCTGTTAGCTGTAGAGGTAACTCCGGCGAATCAAGCGCATCATAATGCGGAAGTTGCAAAGCTGCGGGACGAGGTGGCCCAGGCCTGAGAGGATCTTAATGCGGAGAACACCAGGATGGCAATAGAGCGGGCTTCATTGGAGGCCGAGTCACAGCAGATCAGAGTAGAAGCTTTTCGTCTGAGTCTGGATCAGAACGCGTCCAATGTTGTTCTTCGAAGGAGGCATCAGAGTCACTTGCCTTCACAGCTTGAGGGACGAAATCTTTTCAACACACCGGGGGCAGGAACGAGTAACCTGCCCAGCGTAACCCGGGTTGCGGAGGCGACAGGAACCGGGGCGGCGGCTCAACCTCGTGTGCCAGACCCGCCCCAAAGGGACGTGACCCCACCTCAACTGGTTCCAACACCTTCTGGGCATTACTATAAACCGATGGATAACATGATAGCATCAGCCATGCGGCTGGCAGCTATTCCGATAGAGGGCGAGTCTCTGGCGACGGTAGAGACCCGGAACAATCTGGAGCCTCTTCAGACAGCTGTAGCACATCAAGTGGCTTATTCATATAGTCATGAGCGTGTCCATTCAACTCCCCACCCAAGCCGAAGCTACAGTCGGGCATTGAGTCGCCGGCAGTTTCCAGTAGCGAGCGGTGTTGTGACCCGCCTCGTAATGATGACCCGCCACATCGACCTAACCCGCCCAAAGATGACCATATGCTAAACTATGCTCAGGCTATTGTGGATCAGGCTAGAGCCCATCGTGAGGTAGACTTGTCGGCTCAGTTTGGGGCTCATCAGCAATTTCCAGTAAACCCTTTGGCGTCCGTTGAGGCTGGGACGACTTCCGGGACAGTTGGTGTGACGTGTTTAGTACCGGCTCTACGCAATAAGCGTTTGCCCAAGTATTTTAAGGGACCTCGTAAGGTGCCTAATTATACAACTGATCTTCTACCCGAGGCTTGGATTGAGAGCTATGAGCTGGCCATGGAGATGTTAGATGTTAATGATGTTGTATGTGCCAAGTACTTCACCATGATGTTGGATAGACCGGCTCGAACCTGGTTGAAAGGGTTACCTACCAATTCCATCAGTTCATGGGCTGAGTTGAAGGCACACTTCATTCAGAATTTTAAAGGAACATGTAAGCATCCTCTGTAGATTATTGATCTGGACAACTGTGTGCAACAAGAGGATGAGTTGGCTCACCATTGGGTTCGTCGGGTCTCAGTTATTATCATCGGATAGCATTGCAGCAGGCTCCGCTGTTTTGATTTTTGAGAAGAATTGTCACTTTACACCTCTCAAGCAGAAGCTCGGGTGGCTTAAACGTCACTTCAATGACATGGGAGAGCTCATGGCAGCTCTCATCAAGTATGCTGACTCAGACAACACTAAGGACCCCGGATCTGATGATGAAAAATCCAACAAGGGAAGAAGAGTGGTAATGGTAAGGGTCAGCAGCAGAACGTGATAGGGCCTAATGGTCATAACCAAGGTAACGGTGGTAAGCGCAAGCAAACCGATGGCGGGTTAGATTTTGTGGCTAACACCAGTGCTCAGCTGCTACCTCTTGAGCTTGTGTTGGTTTTTCCCTTGTAGAGGAAAGGGTGATGCAGCAAAGTAGCGTAAGTATTTCCCTTGGTTTGAGAACCAAGGTATCGATCCAGTAGGAGACAACACACAAGTCACCGAATACCTGCACAAACAATCAAGAACTTGCACCCAACGCAATAAAGGGGTTGTCAATCCCTTCACGGTCACTTGCAAAAGTGAGATCTGATAGAGATAGATAAACGGTAAAGTAAATATTTTTGGTTTATAGATCGGAAAGTAAAAGATTGCAAAATAGTAGATCGGAAACTAGTAAGATGTAAAAGAGATTCAATATAATGGAAAAGAGACCCGGGGGCCATAGGTTTCACTACTGGCTTCTCTCAAGATAGCAAATATTACGGTGGGTGAACAAATTACTGCCTAGCAATTGATAGAAAAGCATTTCAACCATGATAAAGTAACTAGCATTAAACCATATTTATTTAACTAATTTAAATGCATGAAAAATAACTCATATTCAAGTAGGAAAAATCATAGATATTGAAATGACACCATCCAAAATGTTGGTGTGGCTTGCCTTAGTGCAGAGGAGGTTCACGCTCCTCCTGGTTATCTTCAAGACAAGTCTCTCCCTCTGAAAATATTTAAAAACAGTAAAACAAAATATCAAAAACCATATGAAAATCACCAAAAATTCTAGACAGCAAGGAAAAATTCACACTTTGGTGTGCTGCTAGAGCTCTTCAAAACAAACACAATGCAAAAAGAATCAACTCTTTTGGACTTGTAGTTTAAAAGTTATCACTGGTCAAAGTTCTGGTCAAAATTTTGAATTATTTTGAATTAAACAGAAAACCAAGGGGGTGACGTCGATGGCGTAATCACAGAATATGCCTCCACTCGTACCGCTTCGGGCGCGAGTGGAGAGGCTGACAGCGGGCCCCACCGGTCAAGAGAGAGAGGAGGGGGAAAAGGAAACACAGCACGACGGTGCTTCGCCGGAGCTAACGCCGGTGAGGAGGGATACTTGGCCGATTCTAGAGGGATAGAAGTGGAGAGGGGGTCACGGCGCACCTACCTGTACCCGTGGCATGCCGAGGGATGGCCGGAGCTCCTCGCAGTCAAGATCGCGAGCGGCGGTTGCTGTCGGGATTCGCCGGAGAGGAGGAAGAGGATGGAGAGGGGCTGCTCCAGGGGCTCTAATGCGTCCAGGCGGCACCAGTAGACCTCCAAGGATGCACCTGTGGGGTGGATCGAGGGGCTTTGGAGTGAGGTGGAGGGGCTGCGGGGGTCGCCGGTGAGCTTGGGTCTGGGACGGCCTCAGAGGCCTGCCCGGCCGGGCTGCGGCTAAGCTATGGGGTCGTGGTGGTTGGGTGGTGAGGTTTGATGCTTCAGAGCAGAGGGAGGGGCTCAATTTATAGCCGGAGGAGGAGGGGGTACGTGGCTCCGCCGGAGTTCTCTAGAAGCCGGCAAGCGGCGACGAAGGGCGCCAGCGAGGGGTGGAAGAGCTCAGCAATCACGCGGGAGCTGTTGCAGCCTGTGGACGAGCACATGAAGCAGATGGGGAAGAAGACAAGGGCACGGGGCGCACTGTGGGTTTTGGCCACGATGTGCCCATGCTTGCTGTGGTGTATCCGGCGTCGGCGAGCGCCAATGAGGGGTCAAAGGTGAAGAGTCGAGGCTGGTGGCGCAGCGCGGCAGTTGTTGGCGAGCTCTGGATCGGGCACGCGCCGAACAGAGGCACTGGCGCGACGTATAGCACGTCGAACACATGCCAGAGCCCATGTCCTCACGTGTTTACCATGCTGGCATGATCAAGATGATGCCCACGCTCGGCCAAACCATGTCTGGGGTGTTGTTCATGCAGTGTTAGGTCTAGGAAAGTTGATAACTCATTGCCAGGCCGACCAGATAGGACTTGTGCTTGATGGCAAGTTTCTGGTCAGAAACTTGGTCGCCAAGTTTGGAGGGCTTCTAGAAGGTGATTAGGGATAATCTCCTGGGGTTAAGCTTTTCTTAGGAGGGTAATGAGGCTCAAGAAAAACCAGCTCCATTGGATTAAATAAAAATACACTTGTTGTACAAAGTGCATTTTAGGCCAGAAGTGAAATGATTTTCTGTTGAAAAAATATTCCAAAAAGTCATGCAATATTTTTGCTTAGGAAGGTAGGCCAAGGTTCAAAGAATATTTAGGAATTATCTTAGGATTTTTGGAGCAATAAAAATGAGGGTTTCTTTGGAGCACTAGCTTCTGAAATGAGTTTCAGAAAAGGAATTTGAATATTTCTCTTTTATGAAAAATATTCCTTGGGCCATTTTGGGATTTTACAAAGAAAGAAGGTTGAATGAGAGATAGATGGGTCACTTGGGTGAAAGTCAAGGGGAATGCCCAAGTGCTAAGTCCATTTGAATTGATTCCAAAAACTCAAATCCAAAGCAAGGGCAAATAAAGTCCGGAAAAAGAGAGAAGGCAAAATCCAGGCTGTCACAAACCTCCCCCACTTAGGATGAATCTCGTCCTTGAGATTCAGTTGCTTGGGAAAACAGTTCTGGGTAGGCAGCCCTTAAAAAATCCTCTCTTTCCCAGGTTGCCTCTTCCTCGGTATGATGCTCCCATTGAACCTTATAAAACCTTATCATTTTGCTGCGAGTGACTCTCTCTGTCTCATCCAGTATTCTGATCGGTTTCTCCTCATATGTTAAATCCTTAGCCAATTCTTTCTTTGCCATATCAGTCCTTTTCTCCGGTGGCGAGATACATCTTCTTAATTGTGAGACATGGAACACATTGTGTAACTCTGATAATTCTAGTGGCAACTCCAACTGATAGGCAACTGTTCCGACTCTGGATATGACTGGAAATGGACCAATATATTTTGGTGCCAATTTTCCCCAGGTCTGAAATCTTTTGACTCCTTTCATGGGGGTGACTCAGAGATACACGTGTTCTCCTGGTTCGAAGCTGATCTCACGGTGCTTTGCATCATAATAACTCTTTTGTCGTGACTTGGCCAATTGCAGTCTATCTCGGATCTCCTTGACTTGCTTCTCAGCCTCCATCATAAAATCAGTCCCGAAAATGCGGTTGTCTCCGGTCAGAGACCAGTTTAGCGGAGTGCGACACTTATGGCCATACAGAGCTTCATAGGGTGACATCTTCAAGCTGGTCTGGAAACTGTTGTTGTAGGAAAACTCGACATAAGGCAGACAATCTTCCCACTTGGATCCTTGGGCCAAAGCTCATGCTCGGAGCATATCTTCAAGTATTTGATTTACTCGCTCAGTCTATCCGTCTGTCTAGGGATGATAAGTTGTGTTGTATTTCAGTGCAGTCCCCAAGGCTTGATAAAGACGTGACCAAAAGGCTAAAGGAAAGAGAGATCCTCTATCTGAAGTGATTGCCTTCGGCACTCCAAGCAAACTGATGATTCTGGCCACATATAACTGTGCAAGTTGATCAGCACAGTAGGTGGTCCGGATGGGAATGAAGTGGGCTACCTTCGTTAGTGTGTCCACTATGACTCATACTGTGTCATTGCCTCGGTGGGTCCTTGGTAGACCGGTGATGAAATCCATGCAGACATCATCCCATTTCCATTGCGAGACGGGTAGGGGATGAAGGAGTCCGGCGGGCTTTTGGTGTTCCGCCTTTACTTTGTTGCATATATCACTGCAAGCGACAAAATATGTGATATCTTTCCTCATCCCATTCCACCAGAATACCCGACGAAGGTCTTCTTACATTTTGGTACCACCCGGGTGAATTGAATACGAAGATTTGTGTGCTTCTGCCAATATCTTCTTTCTCAGATCTTCTTGCTTGGGTATGCAAATCCTTCCTCGAAACCTTAGCGTACCATGCTGATCCTTAGAGAAATCTTGAGTCTTTCCTTCCCGCACACGCTTGGCATGGGATTGCAGTGATACGTCATCTGCCTGGGCTCTGCGAATTTCCTCTTCGAGGGTAGGAGCAACTTCCAATATGCTGGCAAGATTGACATCAACTATCACCAAATTGAGCCGAGCGATCTCTTCATGAAGTTCAGGAGGCAAGGAATCCATTAAATCATTCACACTTGCAGGCTTGCAGCTTAGAGCATCGGCCACCACATTGGCTTTACCCGAATGATAATTTATTCTGAGGTCATAATCCTTGACCAACTTGAGCCATCTTCGCTGACGAAGGTTTAAATCTGGTTGAGTGAATATATATTTGAAACTCTTGTGGTCGGTAAATATCTGACACCTTTTTCCAATAAGATAGTGTCTCCAAATTTTCAAAGCATGCACAACAGCGGCCAATTCCAAATCATGAGTTGGATAGTTCCCTTCGTGAGGCCGTAGTTGTCGGGATGCATAGGCCACAACCTTGCCATCTTGCATGAGTACACATCCAAGGCCTTTCCTAGAGGCGTCGCAGTATATATACATCAAAACTGTGGTAGATGTCGGGAAGAGTCAATACGGGTGCTAACGTCAGTCTAGCGTTTAGCTCGTTGAAGCTCCTTTCACAGTCCTCAGTCCATTCAAACTTCTTATCCTTCTTGAGGAGCTCTGTCATTGGCTTGGCAATCTTAGAGAATCCTTTGATAAAATGGCGGTAATATCCAGCTAATCCAAGGAAACTCCGGATTTCTGAGACTGTCGTGGGTGTGGCCCAATTAAGCACATCTTTCACCTTACTTGGATCCACAGCTATCCCTTCTGCTGAGATAACATGCCCTAAAAATCCAACTTGCTTGAGCCAAAATTAGCCCTAGTTGAACTTTGCATAAAGCTGATGGTCACGGAGCCTTTGCAAAACTGCTATGAGGTGTTCCTTGTGCTCTTCTTTGCTTTTTGAGTAGATGAGGATGTCATTGATTAATACCACCACAAACTTGTCAAAGAAATCCATAAACACCTTATTCATCATATGCATGAAAAAGGGATAGAAGTGGAGAGGGGGTCACGGCGGACCTGCATGTACCTGTGGAGTGTCGCGGGATGGTCAGAGCTGCTCATAATTAAGCTCACGAGCGGTGACTGCTGTCGGGATTAGCCGGAGAGGAGGAAGACGACGGAGAAGGGCTGCTCTAGGGGCTCCAATGCATCTAGGCAGCACCAGTGGACCTCCAAGGATGCGCCTGCGGGGTGGATCAAGCTTGAGGGGCTCTAGAGTGAGGTGAAGGGGTTGTGGGGGTCGCCGGCGAGCTCGGGTCGGGGACGGTGGCCAGAGGCCTGCCCGGCCAGGCTGCGGCTAAGCTATGGGGTCATGGTGGTTGGGTGGTAAGCTTTGAGGCTTCAGAGCGGAGGGAGGGGCTCAATTTATAGCCGGAGGAGGAGGGGGGGTGTGTGGCTCCACCAGAGTTCTTTGGAAGCCGGCGAGCGACGAGAAGGGCGCCAACGAGGGGTGGAAGAGCTCAACGATCATGCGGGAGCTGTTGTAGCCTGCGGACGAGCACAAGAAGCAGAGGGGGAAGAAGATAGGGGCACGGGGCACACTGTGGCTTTTGGCCGCGACGTGCCCGTGCTCGCTATGGCGTCTCCGGCATCGGCGAGCACCAGGGAGGGATCAAAGGTGAAGAGTCAAGGTTGGTGGCACTGCACAGCAGTTGTCGGCGAGCTCTGGATCGGGTACGTGCCGAACAGAGGCACTGGCGCGACGTAGAGCACGTCGAATGCTTGCCAGAGCCCGTGTCCTAATGTGGTCACCATGTTGGCATGGTCAAGATGACGCCCACGCTCGGCTAAACCATGTCTGGGGTGTTGTTCGTGCAGTGTTTGGTCTAGGAAAGTTGATAACTCATTGCCAGGCCAACCAGATAGGACTTGAGCTTGATGGCAAGTTTCTGGTCAGAAACTTGGTCACCAATTTTGGAGGGCTTCTAGAAGATTATTAGGGCTGATCTCCTGGGGTTAAGCTTTTCTTAGGAGGGTAATGAGGCTCAAGAAAAACCATCTCCATTGGATCAAATAAAAATACACTTGTTGTACAAAGTGCATTTTTAGGCCAGGAGTGAAATGATTTTCTGTTGAAAAAATATTCCAAAAAGTCATGCAATATTTTTGCTTAGGAAGGTAGGCCAAGGTTCAAAGAATATTTAGGAATTATCTTAGGATTTTTGGAGCAATAAAAATGAGGGTTTCTTTGGAGCACTAGTTTCTGAAATGAGTTTCAGAAAAGAATTTGAATATTGTTCTTTTATGAAAAATATTCCTTGGGCCATTTTGGGATTTTCCAAAGAAAGAAGGTTGAATGAGAGGTAGATGGGTCACTTGGGTGAAAGTGAAGGGCATGCCCAAGTGCTAAGTCCATTTGAATTGATTCCAAAAACTCAAATCCAAAGCAAAGGGGAAATAAAGTCCGAAAAAAGAGAGAAGGCAAAATCCAGGCTGTCACAGGTAATCAACAACATCAGTCAGGATGCCAGAGTAATCTGAAGCAGCTCAATGGTGGTCAGTATCATGTTTTCACCAGAAGTCTCTGCAAGCGTGATCAGAAGGTTCATAAAATGTGCGGTCAGTGCGATTGAGCCGGCGGTACCTCAGTATCTGCGGTGGTCAGAACATCCAATAACATGGAGTAGAGAGGATCACCTGCCCCGGGTTGAGAATCCAGGTCAACTTGCGTTGGTGGTAGCCCCTCAAGTTGGAGGCTATAAATTCACTAAGGTGCTCATGGATGGTGGCAGTAGTATCAATATCCTTTATTATGATACTTTCCGCAGGATGAATTTAACGGATAAAGAGCTTAAGCCATCCTCTGCAGTTTTTCATGGTGTGTTCCTGTGTAAGTCAGCGTACCTAGTAGGGAAGATTGCCTTGGAAGTGTATTTTGGCGATGACTATGATTACAGAGTAGAAACATTGTGGTTTGAGGTGGTTAAAATCAAGAGCCCTTATCATGCCTTGTTTGGGCGGCCGGCTTACGCTAAGTTATGGCACAACCTTGTTATGTTTACTTGCAGCTTAAAATGCCAGGGCGTAAGGGTACGATTACAATCCATGGCGATCGAAGAATTTCATTGGAATGTGAGGAAGGAGATTCTGCATATGCTGAGTCGGCTTGTGCCACGAAGGAGCTCAAATTTTATAAAGATAATGTTGACCCGACTGATATGTCCTCTTTGAAGAAGACGACCATCAAACAAGACCCTTTGTTGAAATTTAAGTCGGCTGACGACACTAAGCAGGTTGAATTTGTCCCTGGCGACTCATCTCAGCAGTTCACCATCAGTGCTAACATGGATCCAAAATAGGAAGACGTGCTCGTCGAGTTTATCCGTGGAATCGGGACATCTTTGCATGGAAGCCTTCAAACATGCCAGGTGTACCGAGAGAACTCGCTGAGCACACTTTTAATATTGATCCTAAGTATAAGCCGCTGAAGCAGTTCCTTCGCCGTTTTAATGAAGAGCGACGTAAGGCTATTGGAGAAGAGGTGGCCTGGCTCTTGGCGACCGGGTTCATCGTTGAAGTTTCTCACCCTAAGTGGTTAGCTAACCCTGTGCTGGTGCTTAAGAAAAATGGCACCTGACTTATGTGTGTGGATTATATAGACCTTAATAAAGCTTGTCCAGCTGATCCTTTTGCTCTTCCTCGTATTGATCATATCATAGATGCCACGATAGGTTGTGAGTGTTTGTGCTTTCTAGATGCTTATTCTGGTTATCATCAGATCAAAATGGCAGTTAAAGACCAAGAGAAAATGGCTTTCGTCACGCCTTTTGGAGCTTTCTGCTATGTTTCTATGCCTTTTGGGCTCAAGAGTGCACAGGCGACTTATCAACGTTGTGTCTAGAACTGTTTTCATAACTAGACTGGGTGCAATGTTCATGCTTATGTGGATGATATTGTTGTCAACTCCAGAAAGAAGAAGACTCTATTGGATGATTTGAAGGAGACCTTTGATAATCTCCGGATCTATAGGATGATGCTTAACTCGGCCAAGTGTGTTTTTGGTGTGCCTGCAGGCAAGCTCTTGGGTTTTCTAGTCTCAGAGAGGCGTATTAAAGCTAACCCAGAGAAGATTAAAGCTATCACTTCATTGTCTCGGCCGTCATGTCTCAATGATGTCCATCGGTTGGCGGGTCGTATCGCGGCTCTAAGTCAGTTCATAAGCCGTTTGGGTGAGAAGGCAATTCCTTTGTACCAGATGATGAAGAGAATAGATCACTTTGTCTGGAGTGATGCTGCTAATGAGGCATTTGAGGCGCTCATAAAGCAGTTAGCTGAGCCGCCTGTCCTTGTGGCTCTCATTGAGAAAGAACCATTGCTCCTATATGTGACAGCTAACAGTAGGGCTGTCAGGGTGGCGATTGTGGTGGAGCGCAAGGAGACAGATAAGGAGTACCCAGTCCAGAGGCCGGCTTATTATGCCAGTGTGGTGTTAATGGAGTCTAAAAAGTGATACCCACATTGGCAGAAACTCGTAAACGGGGTGTTCATGGCCAGTCGTAAGTTAAAGCATTATTTTCTTGGCCATCCTATCACTATGGTCAGTTCTGCTCCCTTGGGGGATATTATTCAGAAGAGAGAGGCTACAGGCTGAGTGGCCAAGTGGTTCACTGAGCCTTGACCCCATGGTTTGAAATGTGTGCCAAGGACATCTATTAAGTCTCAAGCTCTTGTGGATTTCATCAATGACTGGACAGAGTTACAGACACCTGAGGAGAAGCCTGATAACACGCATTGGACTATTCACTTTGATGGGTCCAGGCAATTAGAAGTCTTGGGGGCTGGAGTTATTTTGACCTCCCCGCGAGGCGACAAATTTTGCTATGTTTTAAGGTTGATGTTTCCTTGTACTAACAACGCAGCTGAATATGAGGCTTTGCTCCATGGCCTTTGAATGGCCAAAGGGATGAAATTAAGCTGGGTCGGGTGTTTTGGCGACTCAGATCTGGTTGCTTAGCAAGTTTTAGGCACTTGGGATTCCAAAGACCCACTCATGGTGGCTTATCGCCGGGTGGTTGATAATATAGCTGGTCACTTCAAAGGTTATCAGGTGGAGCACCTTGATCGAAGGAAGAATGAGGCAGCTGATGCCTTGAGCCGGCTTTGGTCTCACCATAAGCCGGTACCCCCTAATGTGTTTCTTGATGTATTGCATAATCCTTCAGTCAAGTTACCATTAGAAGAGGACCTTGCTATTCCTAACCCGGAGGTGCAGTTGGTGGCGGCTCTCCATGCTATTCCTAATTGGACACTTCCCTACTTGGCTTATATGACCCGGGGCGAGTTACTTGAGGATGAAACTTTGGCCAGACAGATAACCCGGCTGAAAGTGCAACTATCCCTGGGTGGTTTTGGTAATTCCTAACAACATATAGCTCATTGAGCTAATGCTATTTCAAGATACATATTTCAGGAAAGCTCAATGTTTGGCATGGCATGGATGAGAAAAGTGGACCCCTCAAAATGCTAAGGACAAAAGGATTGGCTCAAGCTCAAAGCACAAGACTCTACATTTTCCATTTTAGTGATCCAAGATCACATTGAGTCCATAGGAAAAGCCAATACTATCAAGAGGGGATGAGGCGTTGCTTAATGAGTTTCTTGCTCAAAATGCTTACTGATATGCTCCAAAAACCCTCAACTACTTTCTCACATCCACATATGTCCCAAACCAAAAGTCAAACTCGGCCCCACTGAAACTATCTATCCGGCGCCACCGAGTTCAGTTGACATACCCACTGCCATAAACCCCACTCTTTTCGGTCTCACCGATAGGGATCTCGGTCTCACCGAGATGGGATTGTAATCTCTTGTTTCCCTTCGTAATGTTTCGGTCAAACCAAGATGAGCGATCGGTCCCACCGAGATTGCAATGCAAACTCACTGTTTCCCTTTCGTAACGTTTCGGTCCAACCGAGATGAGCGAATCGGTCCCACCGAGTTTGCCTGACCAACTCTCTGTGTGTATATTACCAAAATCGGTCTCACTGAGTTTGTGTAATCGGTCTCACCGAGATTACGTTATGCCCTAACCCTAACCATATCGGTCCTACCGAGTTGACGTGTCGGTCCCACCGAAATTCCTAACAGTCACATTATTTACTAAATCGGTCCGACCGAGTTTCATGATTCAGTCCCACCGAGTTTGGTAAATTGTGTGTAACGGTTAGATTTTATGTGGAGGTTATATATACCCCTCCACCCACTCTTCATTCGTGAGGAGAGCCATCAGAACATGCTTACACTTCCAACATACATTTTCTGAGAGAGAACCACCTACACTTGTGTTAAGGTCAAGATATTCCATTCCTACCACATAAATCTTGATCTCTAGTCTTCCCCATGTTGCTTTCCACTCAAATCTTCTTTCCACCAAATCCAAATCCTATGAGAGAGAGTTGAGTGTTGGGGAGACTATCATTTGAAGCGCAAGAGCAAGGAGTTCATCATCAACATACCATTTGTTACTTCTTGGAGAGTGGTGTCTCCTAGATTGGCTAGGTGTCACTTGGGAGCCTCCGACAAGATTGTGGAGTTGAACCAAGGAGTTTGTAAGGGCAAGGAGATCGCCTACTTTGTGAAGATCTACCCTAGTGAGGCAAGTCCTTTGTGGGCGACGTCCATGGTGGAATAGACAAGGTTGCTTCTTCGTGGACCCTTCGTGAGTGGAGCCCTTCATGGACTCGTGCAACCATTACCCTTCATGGGTTGAAGTCTCCATCAACGTGGATGTACGATAGCACCACCTATAGAAACCACGGATAAAAAAATCTCCGTGTCAACATTGCGTTTCCCTCCTCAAACTCCTCCCTTTACCTTCATATGCAATTGTTTACATTCCGCTGCTATACTCTTAGAATTGCATGTGTAGGTTGATTGCTTGACTTATGCTAAGTTGCTAAAATCTGCCAAGAACTAAAATTGGGAAAACGCTAGATTTTTATTTGGTCAAGTAGTCTAATCACCCCCCCCCTCTAGACATACTTTTGATCCTACAAGTGGTATCAGAGCTCTAGTCTCCATTTGCTTTGATTTCCATAGCTTTTGGTGGTCATAGCCTTGGTTTCACAACCTAGGAGAGTACGGCGTCTAGCAAGGGAAATTACCACTGTAGAGGTCCTTACTTTGATGGTACAAACATTGCTAGTTGGAAGCATAAGATGAAAATGCATATTCTTGGACATAATCCCACCGTTTGGGCTATTGTGTGTATTGCTTGCAAGGTGAATTCTTTGATGGGAGAGAACTGAACCGTGAAGCTACAGCGGAATAGTTGAAGATGCTACAATACAATGCTCAAGCTTGTGATATTCTCTTCAATGGATTGTGCCCAGAAGAATTCAACAAAATCAGCTGTCTTGAGAATGCAAAGGAAATTTGGGATAATTTGATTGATATGCATGAAGGTACCGACTCCGTCAAGGAATCCAAATTGGATGTGTTTCAAAGTCAACTTGACAAGTTCAAAATGAAGGATGGTGAAGGCATCACTGAGATGTACTCTAGGCTTGCTCTCATCAGAAATGAGATTGCCGGCTTAGGAAGTGAAGAGATGACCGACAAATTCATCATCAAGAAGATCCTAAGAGCCTTGGATGGAAAATATGATACCGTGTGCGCATTGATCCAAATGATGCCCAATTACAAAGATCTCAAGCCAACGGAAGTCATTGGAAGAATTGTTGCTCATGAGATGTCACTCAAGGATAAGGAAGAGCTCCACAACAAGTCAAGTGGTGCATACAAAGCCTCATGTGAAGCTCCCACATCATCAAGCGAGAAATAAACCTTCAATGAAGAATTGAGACTAATGGTGAAGAACTTCAACAAGTTCTACAAGAGTAGAAGCAAGGAAAGAAGTTCCAAGTCAAGGTCATACAATGACAAAAGATCTTCTAGTCGTGAGCGTAATTGCTACAATTGTGGAAGACCCGGACACTATTCCAATGAGTGTACGACTCCCTACAAAAGAAGAGAAGATTCTCCAAAAAGAAGGAGTAGAAGAGAAGAATCACCATCAAGAGAAAGAAGGAGTAGATATGATCATTATGAACGAAGAACATTCCGGAGAAGCAAGGATTCGGAAAGGAAGGACAAGTCATCAAGGAGCTACACAAAAAGAAGACATCAAGCTCATGTTGGTGAATGGGTATCCGGCTCTGACTCCGACAATCACTCCGAGAGAAGCTATCACTCCGACTCTGAATATACTCAAGATGAAGGTGTTGCCGGTCTAGCACTTGTGTCAACCAACTCCTACGACATATTTGACTCACCAAATGAAGGAATTGGAAGATGCTTCATGGCTAAAGGCCCAAAGGTATCACACCTAGAGTATGTTGATTTCAATAGTGATGAAGATGACTTGTTAGGTGATGATGATTTACTTGTTGACAAATCTAGTGATGAATACTATGATGAAACGTCAATTAATCATGCTAATCAAGATAAAACAAATGACAATGATAAGGAGAACTAGAGACTACAACTCCAAGGATTCCCATCAAGATGATGTGGATCCCAACGAAGAAGAACTACAGAGTTCTTGAGGGTGACTCCGCCAACATACTTCACTCTTATCATTTTGGCAAGGACAAGTGCAATCAACTTCCACATCTTGCACTAGTTAAAGGAGTCACAAACCCTCTTATTGGTATGACAAGGGACAAGGTAACCTAATGCTTTCATGGACATCATCTTGTGTGTGCATCATTCTATGTCTATGGGTATCCTTGTTTGTTCCTTGTGGGACTAACCCGTGTAGGTATTAAAAGTGCAAATCACTCCAATGGATTGCTCCAAATGATCTACATCAACATTAAGCATCCACATCTTCAACATCTACATGAAGTCATCATCGACAAAACCCAAGGTTAGTTCATCCCACTTAGGGGGGATCTCACATCTAGGGGGAGCTTTACTCTAAGAATTGTGCTAAAGCAACTCTAATTGTGTGAACACAACAATGCTTTATGTAAAAGTGGTAACCCCACTTGTGCTTAAATGATGAGTATGACCTATGATCAAATGTTCTCATTTGACTCCTAAGTCAATATACTCATATATAGATGACCTAGTCATCGCCAATTGCTTGATAGATGCTAGAATTGGTTGTGCATGCTTTGCCACATATTTCATTTGCCATTTTATTGTGTGAGCATGTTGGTTGCATATTTTACTCATTCGAGGACATCCACTTGTTGTTTTGTTTGTTTGGTTTCTTTCCTTTTGCCAAGTGGATGGACAAGAATGCCTAAGAACCTTCTCTAGTTGTCTATGCTTTTCTTGTCTCAAACTCTATTCATGCTACATCACAAAGTTTGATCAAATCAGATTGGAACCACTCTGTGTGAGGAGCACTCAGAGTCCCCGATTCATCATAGACTTAAACTTCCAAAACCTGTTTGTGCATTTCGGTCTGACCGATTCACCCTTTTCGGTCATACCAAGATCACTAAGTTGATCTAGGTTTTCATTCTCGGTGCAACTGATTAGAACCTTTTGGTCACACTGAGTTGCAGTAACTGCTCGCAGTTTTGCATCTCGGTGCCACCGAGTTGTTCCACTCGGTCACACCGACAGGGTCAGGCTATATATACTCACGGGTCAAATTTTGGAATTTTTTCCAAAACCCTTCGCCCGCGCATAACCTGCTCTGCCTCTTCGGGTCTCCGGATCGTCTTCTCATCGCCAGTGACCTCTCGCCGCTGATCTCCGCCGCTGTCAATGACATTCTGCCCCGCCATTACCGCCATAGCAAGTTCACCACCGAGTTAGGGTAGGAACTTGATATTTTGTGCTATTCTTTAACTCCGATTCCTAGCACATTGCTTTGCCATGATTCTTCCCACCTATGAAATCTTCCTGTCCAGCGAAAGCATTCTGTAGATTAGATTTGATTCGAAAATTTAGGGTTAGGTTTCCGCCGAACTCATCTCGGACCGACCGAGTTGTAGAAATCGGTCTCACCGATTTGGCTTAAGCCATTGCACAAGCAATCTTCGGTCTGACCGAGATCGATTCTCTATGAAACCCTAGCAGTCTCAGTGCCACCAAACTGTGACTCAGTCTGACCGAGTTCACTAGTTTTGGTTCCAAAAGCTGCTTCGGTATCACCGAGTTTACAAATCGGTAGCTCCGAAATGCTTTCTGTGGAAAATTAAAACTAAGTTTTGACTCAATTGTTTTGCAAAAACCTCTGTACTTTGTGATGCTCATCTACTCTACCTCGTCTATATCTATTCACAAGGTCTGCTGTCAGTGAGTTTGCCTGAAGGTGTCTGATCAAAGTGATAGTCAGAACAAGTCAGAGGAACAAGCTCAGTTGAGTGAGGGCACTAGTCCCTCAAGTAGCTATGATGAGGGTAGCAGGAGCACTCCCATCAACTTGCCAAAGATAGCTACCGGGACAAGGAAGAAGAAAACCTTAGATTCAGAAGATGAGGATTATGTGGCTGTTAAAGATGAGGCCACCTCAAAGAAGAAAGTGATGAATAAGGAATATGGCAGTGCTGCTACCACAAAGCCAGGCATGAACAGGAAGGCACCTACCAGGAGAGTGCCCACATCCAAACCTAGGAAGGTTGCCACAGGTGAAACAATGAAGTTCACCATTGAATCTGAAGAAGAAGCAGCTGGTGAAGATAAGAAGAAGAAGAGGGCAAGAACCACTACTGCCAAAGTTCTTGGCAAGCCCTCCATGAGAAGAGATTCTGATGAAGAAGAAGAAGAGGAAGAGGATGCTGCACCAGCACCCAAAGATCAGAAGCTCATGGGAGATGCAATTAAGTCAGGGGCTGCTCCATCTAAGCCCAAGGCTGCTCCCAAGGCTGCTGCTCCAGCTCCAAAGCCTAAACCCAAGAGGAACACCAGAAGTAGACCTGCTGCAGAGAAGAACAAGGCCCCAGTGCCTGAAGCTGCTGAAGAAGAAGATGATACACTTGTTTTGAGGAAGTCGAAGCCCAAGATTCCTGACCATAATGATGCTCATCCAGTAGCTGAAGACATGCACATCAGAAAGGATGCTGGACTGAGATTGTGGAGACAGTCAGATCCATATGCTGTGAGGAGAAGGACAGCAGTTGACTACAGATTTCACACAAAGGTGCAACAAGATTTTATGAGACAATTTTGCTTGACAAGAAGCCCATTGTGTGTGACATGAGATGGATCAACTGGGAGTACATCAAGAAAAATGAAGGTCACTATCCAGGAGTATATGACAGCTTCAAAGCATGTGGAGTTGATGAATTTGTTGCCCAGAAGCTCACCAAGTGGAATGATGAGCTCATCATGTAGTTTTACTCCACAGCTCACTTCTACCCAGATGGGAAGATCATCTGGATGTCTGAAGGTACTAGGTACCAATCCACTGTTGAAGAATGGGCTCAGTTGATCAATGCTCCAAAAGAAAATGAAGATGACTTGGATGTTTATGTTGAGAAGAAGAAAGACCAGAACACTATGGCACACATGTATAGAGAGATCCCAGATAAAGCTTTGGAAACTCACAAGCTTGGATCTGTACACTTCTTGTTGTCTGGTCTACCTACGATCAACTGGATCCTTAGGCACACATTGCTACCCAAGTCTGGAGATCACAAGATGATCAGAGGACATGCTATCAACTTGCTGCATTTGTTTGATGTGCCTCAAAAATTCAAAGTCGTGAGTCTAATTGTGGAAACAATCAAGAGAATAGCAGCTGATCAGAAGAGAAGTTGTGGGTATGCTCCACACATTCAAGAGCTCATCAACTCAAAGATGGGCACATGCACATATCTATTGGATAAGGAGCATCTACCCTTATACCCTGATTTTGAAGATAACACAGTTGAGATGAATTAGGAGGAACCATCATCTGTGCAAGCACATGAGAAGAGAGAGAAGACAAGGGTAGAGAAAGCTGCAAAGATGCCAACTACTGAAGAGGCATCTCAAGTGTTCCTGAAGAGCAAGCAAGATCAGATTGGCTATCTGATTGCCTCCACCTTGAGGATTGAGAAGGGTTTGGCCACCCTGACTCAAAACCAGGAGAGTTTGGAGAGGATCATTGAGCAGAAATTCTATGCTCTTGATGTCAAGGTTACTGAGATCCAAACTACAGTTGAGAAACTTCAGGAGGATGTGGAGGAGAAGGGCAAGACTACTACAGATGCATTTGCTAGAGTGCCCAGAGGATAGAGATCTGCTACAGTGCATGTTCCACACACGAGAGCTACTTCATCTGCACCAGCAGCTACAGCTTCAGTGCCACCAGCTCCAACAACCACTCCACTAGCTCCAGCTACATCAACAGATGATTTCGTCCTTGGATTCCTCTCTACACCACCTCATGAAGACCAAGCCGGAGAGTTATTAAGCACTATGCATTTTTGAACTTTTTGGTAACTTGTTGCCAAAGGGGGAGAAAAATGTATAGATCATAGGCTTCGAGAGAGAGTGTTGCTTTTTATTTCTCTTGTTTTTGGTTGAACTTATTTATTGTGTGCTTGTGAGCTTGCTTGATACATTATGTCTTTTGTGAGATACTTGGATGATCATGTGTTTGATCATATGCTACCTTAATGCTTGTTGGATGATACTATCTCTTATATCCTTATGATCATTCACTTTTGCTTGGTGATGAGTGCATATGTTCAATTATTATCATTTTTATCGCTCCACCAAGATGTATGTGACATGAAAGAGTAACCCATGGTCCTAACACATTGTGCATTTGCAGTCCAAAGAAAATTTTAAATAGTGCACAAATTTAGGGGGAGCTCTTGCTTATCACATACTTCTCAAAGCAACGATGTTTTTCAATCTTATTATCTTTTTTCGAAGCTTTGATCTATATGTTGTCATCAATTACCAAAAAGGGGGAGATTGAAGGTGCAACTATCACTCGGTGGTTTTGGTAATTCCTAACAATATATAGCTCATTGAGCTAATGCTATTTCAAGATAAATATTTCAGGAAAGCTCAATGTTTGGCATGGCATGGATGAGAAAAGTGGACCCCTCAAAATGCTAAGGACAAAAGGATTGGCTCAAGCTCAAAGCACAAGACTCTACATTTTCTATTTTAGTGATCCAAGATCACATTGAGTCCATAGGAAAAGCCAATACTATCAAGAGGGGATGAGGCGTTGCTTAATGAGTTTCCTGCTCAAAATGCTTACTAATATGCTCCAAAAACCCTCAACTACTTTCTCACATCCACATATGTCCCAAACCAAAAGTCAAACTCGGCCCCACCGAAACTGTCTATCCGGCGCCACCGAGTTCAGTTGACATAGCCACTGCCATAAACCCCAGTCTTTTCGGTCTCACCAATAGGGATCTCGGCCTCAACGAGATGGGATTCTAATCTCTCTATTTCCCTTCGTAACGTTTCGGTCAAACTGAGATGAGCGATCGGTCCCATCGAGATTGCAATGCAAACTCACTGTTTCCCATTCGTAACGTTTCGGTCCAACCGAGATGAGTGAATCGGTCCCACCGAGTTTGCCTGACCAACTCTCTGTGTGTCTATTACCAAAATCGGTCTCACCGAGTTTGTGTAATCGGTCTCACCGAGATTACGTTATGCCCTAACCCTAACCATATTGGTCCTACCGAGTTGACGTGTCAGTCCCACCGAAATTCCTAGCGGTCACATTATTTACTAAATCGGTCCGACCGAGTTTCACGATTCGGTCCCACCGAGTTTGGTAAATTGTGTGTAACGATTAGATTTTGTGTGGAGGCTATATATACCCCTCCACCCACTCTTCATTCGTGAGGAGAGCCATCAGAACATGCTTACACTTCCAACATACATTTTCTGAGAGAGAACCACCTACACTTGTGTTGAGGTCAAGATATTCCATTCCTACCACATAAATCTTGATCTCTAGCCTTCCCCAAGTTTCTTTCCACTGAAATCTTCTTTCCACCAAATCCAAATCCTCTAAGAGAGAGTTTAGTGTTGGGGAGACTATCATTTGAAGCACAAGAGCAAGGAGTTCATCATCAGCACCCCATTTGTTACTTCTTGGAGAGTGGTGTCTCCTAGATTGGCTAGGTGTCACTTGGGAGCCTCCGGCAAGATTGTGGAGTTGAACCAAGGAGTTTGTAAGGGCAAGGAGATCACCTACTTCGTGAAGATCTACCCTAGTGAGGCAAGTCCTTTGTGGGCGACGACCATGGTGGGATAGACATGGTTGCTTCTTTGTGGACCCTTCATGGGTGGAGCCCTCCGTGGACTCCCCCAACCTTTACCCTTCGTGGGTTGAAGTCTCCATCAACGTGGATGTACGATAGCACCACCTATCAGAACCGAGGATAAAAAAAATCTCTGTGTCAACATTGCATTTGCCTCCTCAAACTCCTCCCTTTACCTTCATATGCAATTGTTTTACATTCCGCTGCTATACTCTTAGAATTGCATGTGTAGGTTGATTGCTTGACTTATGCTAAGTTGCTAAAATTTGCTAAGAACTATAATTGGGAAAAGGCTAGATTTTTATTTGGTCAAGTAGCCTAATCACCCCCCTCTAGACATACTTTCGATCCTACATCGGCGTTCTAAATCTATGACTATTATCAGTGGCGAGTTACACCGATGCAGTGTAGCAGGTGTGTTCCAGCGTTGTGTTTCTCCTGAAGAGGGCCGTGAGATTTTGTGTGAGATTCATGAAGGCGATTGTGGTCATCACACTGGCTCAAAATCTGTAGTTTCCAAGGCTTTTCTTCATGGGTTCTATTGGTTCACGGCTCACACTGATGCGTAGGATATCACTAGTAAATGTGATGGCTGTCAGAAGTTTTCTCACAGGATCATGTGCCGGCTCAAGAATTGAGGATGATTCCAATTACTTGGCTGTTTGTAGTCTGTGGGCTTGACATGGTTGGTCCTTTCAAGAGGTGTAAGGATAAGAAAACCCACCTCTTGGTGGCGGTTGACAAATTTACCAAGTGGGATGAGGCAGAGCCGGTCAGCAAGTGTGATGCGGTAACGACAGTTCAGTTTGTTAAAAAAAATGATCTTCCGCTTTGGTTACCCTCATAGTATCATAACTTATAATGACACTAATCTATCTAAAGGTGCTATGAAAGAATTTTGTCAACGAGAGCATATTCATCTTGATGTCTCTCCTGTGGCTCATCCTCAGTCTAACGGTCAAGCAGAGAGGGCTAATCAACAAATGTTGAGAGGTATCAAGCCCCGGCTTATGGTTCCTTTGCAACGACGCCGAGTTGTTAGGTTGAGGAGTTACCTTTAGTACTCTGGAGTATCAATACCATCCCCAACAGGTCAACATGCTATATGCCTTTCTTCATGGTTTATGGTGCAGAGGCGGTTCTTCCCAGTGATATTCGTCATGACTCGCCTCATGTGGCGGCTTATATTGAAGCTGATACTGAAATGGCATGTCAAAATGCACTTGATGCTCTGGATGAGGAGCGTGACCTGGCGGCGGCTCGTTCGGCGATATATCAGCAAGACCTGCATCTCTATCATAGCCACAAAGTTAAGACCCGGGCGTTTCAAGAAGGCAATCTGGTGCTCCGGCTCATCCAAGATCAAATAGATATGCACAAGTTATACCCACCTTGGGAAGGACCCTTTGTGGTCAGCAAGAACCTGAACAACGGGTCATTGTCGGCATTCTGGGAACGGGGGTCCCTAGACTTGCCTGCCTGCGGCCTGCGGCGTGGCTCAGCAGTGGCCCAGTACGGCCTGTCTTCATCAACCCAAGTTCAAGACCCTCGCGAGGGGCCAAGCCTCGCGGGGCGGACGACGCAAGGCCTCCTCAGGGTCAGCCTTGCCAGGCAGGCTCGCGAGGAGGCAGAGAGATCAAGGCATGGAGTACCTCGCAAGGTGCTCGTGGCGCAAGCCATGACGATCAAGACCAGGCGGGCGCCAGCCTGCGCAGTGTACTCATTTCCTCTTTGGTGCAAAGGGGGCAAGTGCATGCGCGGAGTACCGAGGCATCAAGAAAAGGTTTCCATATCGATGCAACGAGACCAAGACCAGCAGAGCGGCATGACAGAGGTCGCCATGGAGTCCAAGGCGGCGTCATCACCAGTGCCTTTGGCAGTCGAAGACCACCTTTAGTCAGGATAGCTTGTACTAGTTGTCCCCTTTCAAAATGGCCGTTGTTGGCTCCCTTCCCGCTCAATATTTGGGAAGAGGACCAGTGCCTCTATAAATAGAGATAGCCACCACAGTAGAAAGGGGACAACCTCATCTAGAGCAAACAGAGACAGATCAATTCCTCTCCAAGCACACCACCACAAGAACACCCCTCGGGAGGCTGTTCTTCCTTTGTACTGTTCATCATCAGCCCCAGAGGCAATCCACCACACCACACACTGGTTAGGGTATTACACCACAACGGTGGCCCGAACCAGTATAAACCTTGTGTCTCTTGTGTTGTCCATCGTGCTAGCTAGAATTGCGGTGAGGTTTGGGGGCATGAATCGGTAGAGAGAAGATCTTCGTGCGCACCCCAGAGTTTGAACCTTAAGGGTTTTGCCGGAACCCGATATCCGACATTTGGCGTGCCAGGTAGGGGTGCACTGAAATCCTCTTTCCGCCGATCTACGTTCCACTGCTTCATCGCATCCATGATCGGCGACCCGACGGCCAACGCCGACCGCTGGGCCGCATGGCCTGCCCATGGCGCGCCGCCTGCCCAAGGTGACCTCAACCCCACGCCTCAGGCAGCTCGCGCTCTGCAGAACGCTGTGGGACACCAGTGACGCGGTCAAGCACCACCTGCCCTCACTCCACGGCAGGTGCGATCAGCAGCAAGGGCCTCAAACCATGCCGCGGCCACGACGCCGCACACCCGGCGGGAACAAGCAAACATGAGGGCCACTCTCACAGTGGCTCGGGAGCTGTTGCGGTGCAGGCTGCAGGAGAGCGGCCATGATGTGCTGCTGGAGCGTGTTGCCGAGCTCCTGGATGCCGCAGCTTCGGGGGCGCCTTCTTTCTGCGTCCAGCTTCCACCCCAGGCCCTGGGCGGGTCATACAGCGGGCCCATCCGTGCTCGTTCGCCCTCAGGCATGCCCCAAGGCTTCATCAGCACCGGCTCAGCCATCAGTGCCGGGCACCACCCCCGGTGAGCGAGGGCATGCACATCGCTGCCTACGGCCCGGGCGGGCCACCGCCCTATCACCGCAAGACGGCGCTTCGAGCCGAGCTGCATGGAGTGTAGGGCACTACGGCAAAGCCTTCGGGGCAGCGAACTCGGAGGCTTACGTACCCCATATGGTGGACCACGAATACGCACTGGAAGAAGACCATGGCCCGTTCCTCGGGCCAGGCTGGGAGGAAGAAACGCCTTAAGCCGAGCCTTTTCAGGAGCCTCAAGGAAGCCTCACCAACCGCGCTGGCGGCGGTAGCTATCGAGTACTGCTAATTCCTCAGGAGCAAGCTTATGCTAACCATGGGTCGCAGGAAGTTTAGGTCACTGCAGCGGAAGGCTGCCCCAGCTCGGCAGCCTCCCTTCCGCCAGGAGGAGCACACTAGGGGCTGCAGGAGAGGGCCGGGAGCTAGGCCCCTCCCACCGACACACGGAGCAAGGTGCTTCCCGAAGGTAGGCCCTCTGTCGGGGAGGTGATGCAAAGCCTGCCCCCGGCAGAGGACCCGTGGTCGTCGGGGGAACTGCTGGCGTCCCCTTTACCCCATTGGCGTCGTCCTTGGTTTCTGGTCGCCGTCAATGGTGGTCAAGGGTGGTGCAAGGCGGGGCCCTCATCTGGCAATATGAAGCAAGGCCAGTACCTATGAAGAGAGACCAGTGCCTGTGAAGCTCACCACCCGTGACACTCTCACATAATAATGAGTTGGGGCTGTACATGCCCCGGAGTCTCCGGAGAGCCTCCCTTGGGCCTCGGGGGCTCCCTCCCACTCCTAGTGGCAGCACTTAGCTCCGCGTTGGTGAGAAGACGTCGAAGATTAGACTAGGTGCCGGACGTGGCCTTTTGCCTTTTGCCCCCCTTTCTGTGGTCGAGCTTCCTTGCATCGGATTTAAGTTGAAAATTGAATTTGTGTTTGCGTATGCGGGGAGGGGTGTTTTATCTCGTTCGTGTGTTCTTTCGTGTTCTGGTTTCTGCCCTAGTCCGGAGTTTGCACTAGCTGCCTCCCCCTCATGAGCCTCTCATGCGCGGGGTTGGGCCAAGCGCGCGCATGCATGCCGTCCCGCAGCCAGCACTCGCTCTCGGAAGGCTCTGGCAACATGGTCAGCAGGTCCCCCAGAGGACCCTCGGAGAATCATAGCCTCACAAGCCTACTCAAGGCTCGCCCGGGCTAAAGGTAAATCACAGTAACTAACCAATCATAGGGCCTGTAACATCATGCAGGCGCGCATTCAACGTCGTTCCTAAAAACATGGGGACAACAATCCTTTTTACATGAGGGGCTTCCCCTCCCAAAATGCTCTTACAATCTTCAGGGCCGCGCCTGAGCTTTTTGTGTGCAGGATAAACAGCAGGGGGACACATGGTCACTCAAAACCGCATGCTCTTGGTCGTCTCCGGAGGCATCACTGGCACCACTGTCACTGTCACTGGCGTCGCCACAGCCGTCATCAGCGCCATCTTCGGCACCATTCACCACGTCAAATCATCCGCGATGACTATCACCCCATCGTTGTCCTCCACCCACCGCGCTAGGTCGCCTCGAATGGCCACGGGCACCGGAGCAATGGCGGCGTCGAAGTAGAAGTGAGGGCCCCTGTCCTGAAGATGGCTGAAGACACGGGAGAATGCGCGCCCGAGCAGGCTGCGGCTCCTCTCCTCGACAAGCTGGCAAGCTCTCTCGGAGCGATTCTCCAGATGCGTCACCACGTCAGTAAAGAACTGGAGATGGCCAAAATAGTTTGTGACGTGAGGGTGCGGAGCGTTCGCCTCGAAGGTGTTGCCTAGGGCAGTGTTGGCCCTATCCCTGAGCACTTGGAGCATGGGGCCATGCATGTGCTCCAGCGTCTGCCGCTGGCGAATCTCTTCTCTGTTCTGTCGCCCAATGGACTCAGCGTCATCAACCCTCCATTGAAGAAGAAGCAGTTCGGCACAGGAGGAGGCCAACTCAGTCTGCGCTGAGACCAGGGCGGCTGCGGTGGCCTCCGCGCGCTGCGTCGCTTTGGTCAGCTTGGACCTGAGGGCGGCAGTCCTACCAGCAGCCTCGGCTTCAACCAGCTCTAGCCTCTCATCATACTCACGCACGAGATCCACGCGAGCTTCCGCCACGCGATGGTTGACCTCTTCTTGGATTCGAGCCTCTCGCGCGCCAACATCGTCCTCCACCTGGGTGACCTGGCGCTTCCTCGTCTCCAACCGCTTAAGGTCAAGATTCCGCTCGGCGGCCTCCAGCGTCAGCGCTTCCTCATGCCTTCGGAGCTCCTCCTCCTCGACAGGCATCCCCTTCAGCAATGCAAGGGCGGCCTAACGCAGCTCCACCTGCTGCTCCAGGGAAGCGCTCCAGGCCTGGAGCTCCCACGCGTGCTTCTCCGTGACCTCGCGTCGTTGGTCTACCTCCCGAGCCTCCTCAATAGCTCGGGAGCAGGCCTTTCACGAGGCTACAAGGGACGCTTCGGCCTTCGCGTTGTCAAGCTCCCGCTGATGGCGCGCAAGGCTGACTGCCACCTTTAGCTTGCACCGCTCCTCAACCAGCCGCAGGCCCTCGGCTTCAAGGCACGCGTCCACGTCTGCGAGCTCCCCACCAAGCTGGACCATCACGTCCATCGCCTTCCAAAGGAACTCTTGGCAAATGACGCTACGCTCCCGCGCTCGCCTGAGCACATCGTCGATGTCATACTCCGCCGCCGGTGCTAGCAGCAAGCCCTGAAGCAGTACTCCCCCTCTTGGCAGGGGGCTGGGGGCTGGCGCCTCCATGATCGCCGGACGGACCCCGCAAGGGACCCTGGCCGGCACAGATCCATCCCCAGAAGAAGAGCCAAGGACCGACTTCAACCATTCGCCATCCACGATCAGAGGAGGAGCCCTGGGCAGGTTGGCCACGCCCCGGGAAAGGTCGCGAAGGAAAGGCGGCAAGGGCACAGGCTCAAAGCACCCCGCGAGCCGGCTCACTCCTTCGGCCAAGCTCGTGGCAGGGGCAGCACGCGAGCTCGGAACGCTCAAGGCCAACAATGGAGGCGGGGCCGGAGGAAGTTGCATCTTGGCAGACTCCGCAGGCTTGGCAGGAGGGATCTTGAAGGGCCACGGTGAGGAAAGGAAGTAGCGATTGAGGAATGGCAAGAATGAGGAACTTACTCATCCATGGAGAAGTACTTCCTATGCTTCAACGGTCGGCATGGGCGCTCGCTGCCACTAGAAGACTCCTTCCTCTTGCGGAGGGCATCGAAGTCTATGCGGAACCGACCCAAGCTGTCAACGTGAGGGCCGGCGCGTGGCGCGAAAGAAGAAGCACCTAGGCAGCCTGCCTTAGGGGCACCAAGCTGGGAGGAGCGATCGGGCGCCACTTCCTGAGGGCCTGCCGAGGCCTCGGGAGCCGCGGGTTGCACCCCCTCATCAACGACCGCCTTAGGGCGGGCTTCGCAAGCTCCGGAGGATGACGCCTTGGGGGCCCCGTGCGACATTAGCACCTCGACACCATAGCCTCCAGCCTCAAGTGATGCTTGCCCTCCTGCACCCACTCCTGGGGCAAGATCGGTGTTGATGACGGGGAAGGGAGCTACAGCAACAGTATTCTCATGAGGACCCACAAGGCCAGCCGGGCGCAACCCCCATTCGTCAAAGTGAGGCATCTGCCTCACGAACTCGGCCCTGCCTGAGCAAAGATACAGGAGGCTGCCCCCGTGCCGGATATCGCCTGGCGAGGGGTCGCCAGTCAAGACCTCCAGCATCTTCTTTAGTGTTTCAGGCTCCAGCTCCGCCTCCTGGAGACACATGCGGTCCCGATGTCCAGTCAGGGCCCACATCGGTCGGGAGTCATGCTGGAGAGGAGCAACGCAGCATTGGAGGAACTCCTTCACCACCCGGGGCGCAATCACGCCAAGCTCTCTCAACCTCCCCAGCCGGCGCCAGACAAAGGAGAGCCGGGGGCTCGCGAGCCTCTCATGGCCCCATCTCGGATTGGGGATAGCAGGCAATGTCGGGTGAAAGAGCAGGGGGCTGGGCACTCCGACATCCACATACAGCCACCGCGTCCGGAACCCACTCATGGAAGGTGGAAGGCTAAAATCAATCCCCGAGGCAGCCGTCTCTGCCACGGCCTAGAAGCTCATGCACCCCAAGCACTGCAAGGGGTCGGTCAGGCGCAAGGAGAAGAAGTGACGCAAGAGGTCAATGGAAGGAGCAATGCCCACCATGCCTTCACAGACAAAGGCGAAGACAGCAAGAAGAGTAACGGATTGAGGGTCAAGATGCATCATATGGATCTGATAATGGGAAAGCACCGCATTGAAAAAGGCGGAGAAAGGAGGAACCAGGCCAGCCCACAGGGCGTCGGCGAAGAATCGGACCTCCGTGACGATCCTGTCGACTGAGGCATGGGACGCAGACCAAGCCATCATCTTTCCGCACTCGTTGAAGCTGGTGGCGAGCGCGGAGCGGACCTTTTCCAAGGCCTCGTCATCTCTGGCCTCGCAACCTCGTCGCAGCGGCCAGGGACCGGCCGTTTCTTCGGCGGGAGTGGGTCTGGCCCCTCCCGGGGGGCCTTTCCTTTCTCTTCGGCTGAGAACCGGCGGATCGGTGCCATTGGCGTGGGGAATGGAGGAGGAGCAAGGGGGAAGAGGTAGGCGAAGCAAGAAGAGATGGACAACGGGTGCTCACGCCACTCCGTACTTATAGTCCAGAGGAGGCCAACCGTTGGCCTCCACGATCACAGGTAATGATGACTCTTTTTGCATGTAGCAGGGACTCGTCAAATCAGGCAGTTGCCGAGGCAGCGTGGGGAAGCGGAGACGCCCACGTCCAATCAACCGCCATGCGGCGACCAAGGCCGCAGGCTGTTGGGGCCTGCGGCGCTCCGCACTTGCCCTTTGGCTTTGCTACTAAGCCAAGTCCGAGCATGCCTTGGGCCCGAGGGCTACTGTCGGTGTTCTGGGAACGGGGGTCCCCAGACTTGCCTGCCTGCAGCCTATGGCGTGGCTTAGCAGTGGCCCAGTACGGCCCATCTTCATCAACCCAAGTTCAAGACCCTCGCGAGGGGCCAAGCCTCGCAGGGCGGACGATGCAAGGCCTCCTTAGGGGCGGCCTCGCCAGGCAGGCTCGCGAGGAGGCAGAGAGATCAAGGCAAGGAGTACCTCGCGAGGTGCTTGTGACACAAGCCATGATGATCAAGACCAGGTGGGCGCCAGGCGGACGCCAGCCTACGTAGTGTACTCGTTTCCTCTTTGGTGCAAAGGGGGCAAGCGCAGGCGTGGAGTACCGAGGCATCAAGAAAAGGTTTCCATATTGGTGCAACGAGACCAAGACCAGCAGAGCGACAGGATGAAGGTCACCATGGAGCCCAAGGCGGCGTCATCACCAGTGCCTTTGGCAGTCGAAGACCACCTTTAGTCAGGATAGCTTGTACTAATTGTCCCCTTTCAAAATGGCTATTGTTGGCTCCCTTCCCTCTCAATATTTGGGAAGAGGACCAGGGCCTCTATAAATAGAGATAGCCACCAAAGTAGAAAGGGGACAACCTCATCTAGATCCAACAGAGACGGATCAATTCCTGTCCAAGCACACCACCACAAGAACACCCCTCGCGAGGCTGTTCTTCCTCTATACTATTCATCATCAGCCCCAGAGGCAATCCACCACACCACACACTAGATTAGGGTATTACACCACAATGGTGGCCCGAACCATTATAAACCCTGTGTCTCTTGTGTTGTTCATCGTGCTAGCTAGAATCGTGGTGAGGTTTTGGGGCGTGAATCGGTAGGGAGAAGATCTTCGTGCGCACCCCAGAGTTCGAACCTTAAGGGTTTTGCCGGAACCCGATATCCGATAGTCGTATTACCTCATTGATGTGCGCGGGCACAAGGATTCTCGCATGTCGGAGGAGAAGACCCGCCGTCCGTGGAATACTGCACATCTTCGGCCATACAACACTTGAGCTGCCAGCCCTTATCTTTGTACATACTCTTACCAATGTATATAACTATTTATGATCAATATAATAAAGCCGACATTCCTGAATTACGGGGCCTCTGTCGTTTCATTTCTGAGTATTGAGCCTTTATTGATTGATCATAAGGTCACCTGGGGGCTTCCAACCATTGGGCGTAGTTATCATACCCTCTTGACCGGCTTGAATGCCTCCTTTTATAGGTTTTTCCTGCCTATTTGCAACTTGCTACTCCACCAGGTGACCCGCCGAACTCTTAACAGTCAATCTTTTAAAGACCCTGAAATTGTTAAGGTTGAAACGGCGGCTTGTGTCACGTGAGAGCTGGCTTACAGTGAGCTAGGAAAACAACAACTATTGTGGCCTTGAAAGCAATCATGTGGCCTAAGTGCCAAACGGTTGTTGCGGCCTTGAAAGCAATCATGAGGCCTGAGTGCCAAACAGCTGTTGCGGCCTTGAAAGCAATCATGTGGCCTAAGTGCCAAACGAATGTTGCGGCCTTGAAAGCAAACATGAGGCCTGAGTGCCAAATGACTGTTGTGGCCTTGAAAGTACATATGCGGCTTATAAGCCACCTTTTTCGGCCATGCTTTAAAAGCTGGCCTAGTGAATTTTGAGATTTGCATATTTTTTGGTCGGATTTTCAGATGCTTTTATGCTTTCAAAAGTTTCGGTTTTAAGATCCCGAGTCGCTTGGTTCCGGGTTGGGATAGTTATGGTTGACTATTTCGGGTTATAACCCGCCCTGGTTTTGACTTTAAGTCGCCAGTGTGTTGTGGCTCATACTTGAATATTATCGGGTTATAACATGCTCTGGTTTTGACTTTAAGTCGCCAGTGTGTTGTGGCTCATACTTGAATCTTTTCGAGTTACAACCCGCCCTGGTTTTGGACATTGAGTCGCCAGCTAATTTTGTCTTAAAAAATTAAGATGATGATTTTTTAGTCATGAAAGGCTACTACTATTCGGGTTGTCACCCGCCCTGGTTTTTGACGATAAGTCATCAGGGCATGTGTTTAACATCTTTTGGCAGGATGTGCAGAGTTTGACACATAAGTAAGAGTGCTACTATGGCTTGTATGAACAATCAAGTCAAGCCTATCATAAAAGATTAAATTTGGTACTTCAACAGTTAACATGCACGATGGCATGACAAGGCAGATCATTGTTTCAAAAGACTACTCTATTACAAGGCTGTCATAAGCCCATATGTTTTCGAGCCAAGTGTTTTCTAGAAAGGAGATCTCATACTCTGGCCTGAGAGCCACTTGGTTCATCATTGGTTTTCTTCATGGCAGGTTGACGACTCCGGGTCATCCTGCGCCGGCTCTTCTTCTTCGGCCATCTCGAGGTCAGGCGACGTTCAATCGATGCCGGTAAGGGCCTCAAAAGTGGCTTCATCATTGAGTATAACAGAATAGTCAAGAAAAAGGTACATTTTACTACCTGAATAAAGTGGGTGGTTCACTTTACCCCCTGATCTATTTTTCGGCTTCTTTTACCCCCCCCCCCAAACAAACTCAAACTGGACAAAACACCCCTCTGGCTTGTTTTTCTCCACCCGCTGCTGATGTGGCACTAGTCAACAGCGGTTTTGACCTAGGTGGGGCCCCCTTGTCAGGCCTCTCTCTCTCTCTCTCTCTCTCTCTCTCTCTCTCTCTCTCTCTCTTCGGGTACACCTACCGGCGAGCCTCCTCCTTGGCTCCCGCCCCTTCTTCTTCCCCGCGCTGCCGCTGTTGCTGTGGGAGCACTTCTCCAGGCTGCAACAGTCTGCTCCCCGTCCGCCTTCACATCCTCCTCCTCCTCATCCTCATCATGCTGCTGTTGTTGCTGATGCGTACCATGACCATGATGACTCTCTCTCTCCTTGCTCTAAATGCCATGGCCGACGCTCCGTTCTACAGATCAGCGCTGCTAAGAACCACCATGGCCACCTGAGACCATCGTCACCGTCAGCCTCCAGTGCCCTTGACTTGGATCCCGCCACCCTGCCACGGATCCACGTCCGTCGTCACCGTTCGTCACCCAGCACCCATCCCTGTCGGGCACCGGCTTTGGATCCGACGAGGACCATGTTGTTGGAACCGGTCTTTTAGGTAGTAGTGCATGCACTAACGTGCCTGTTGTTGCTGCGCCAACAACCCACGATCTGCATGCTAGCTTCTAGGAGTGGTTAGCCTGTGCATAGCTGTGTTAGTTAGTCTAGCTGCGTGCGTGTGTTATCTGTGTATAAGTGTACACCCAGAGGATAATACAATCGTGAGTTCTTCCTCACTTTTCTTTCCTTCACATGCAGTGGCCACCGTGCAAGCTCCTCTGCCTCGCTGCCAGCGCCGAGGTCGACGGTGGCGTCATTGGTGGGTTTGCTGGATGGCGGGAAGGTGCCGCAGGAGGCCCGGAGGTGGCCGACGGCAAGCTCCTTGTCGGAGCAGAAGCGATGAGGCGACCTACAGCGGAGCAACGCTAGGATTGAGAGGTCGCCAGCGTGGAGGGCTTCAGCGGCGACAGAACAGCGCGGTGGTGCTCAGATGCAGCCGTGCATAGAGGAGGTCGGGGGCTCGGGGCTGTTGTGACCTGACAAGGGGCCCCACCCGGGGTCAAAACCACTATTGACTAGTGCCACATCAGCAGGGGATGGAGCAAAACTAGCCAGGGTTTTTTGTCCTGTTTGGGTTTGTTTGCGGGGGGGGGGGGGGGGGGTAAAAGAAGCAGAAAAAAGACCAGGGGGTAAAGTGAACCACCCACTTTATTCAGGGTAGTAAAATGGACTTTTTTCAATAAATCAATGTCAGGTGCGAAGATATGCTTATGACGAGGAGGAATAAGACTGACAACGTCATGGGACGGTGGCTTAATCTTCTGATTGTTGCTATCGTAAGCCGTCGTATAATTATTCAAGTTCAGCTCCTCCACAAGTTTACAGGCCACATGCCGCATCTCTCGAACGCAACGATTGAAATCCTTCTCTTCAAAGGGTGACTGATCATCTTTGAATTCGGGACACCCAGTGGCTATCTCCTCCAGATCAAGCTCCGACTGCCAAGCTTTGGCCTGGCCTAGAGCGACGATGGCTCCGGATCAGGCGGATGATAGTCTTTGCTCTTCAATCTAGCTTGGGAAAGTGGACAAGTGATCCAGTACAGCCTTGATTTGGCTTGACAGTTTTCTGCCACCCCCTAAGGCAACCAGATTGCAGAGGGTGTCGTTGTATAGATGTTCAGCTAAAGAATATATGGCCTTCAGCTTCAATAGCATGTCTTGGCCAAGGCTGGTACTCCTAGCGCCTGATAAAGACAAGAGACGCCGGCGGGTTAGACTTTTTACACACATAAGAGATGTCCGGCGGGTTAAAGAATTGATTTGATATGTTGTACTTACCGAAGATGGTGGCTATCATTTGATTAATGTGTTGTTTTAAGCCGGATAACTCTTTAGTCACCGGCTTAAGTGCAATTTCAGCATCTTTGGCCCTTTTCGCCAGTACAGCCTTGTCAGTTTCCCAGCTGGCTCTTTCAACATCAAAACTTGCTTTCAACTTCTCCATTTCCTCCAATGAAGTTTTTAGCTCAAGCTTGGCCTTGGAAGTTTCTGCCTGTTGCAACTTTATGTTGTTCCTCAAGTCGCCCACTTGTGATTCTTTCATATTCAATTCTGCCTGCAATACAATGATGAAGTGATGATTACACAACAAGGATTAACTATTGGTGCTGTTAAAGTCTACACTACAAGTACTCTACTTGGCACTTGGGGGCTAATGTGGGTCAATTCATTTTTTATTGAGACCCGACGTATCTTGTCAGGTTAAGCCGACCCTTAGGGGCTGCATGTTTTGGTTTCTTAAGTGACGGTAAGTCCCGGCTCAACTTGTCAGTTTAAGCCGACCCTTGGGGGCTACATGTTTTGGTTTCTTCAGTGATGATAAGTCCTGGCTCAACTTGTTAGTTTAAGCCGGCCCTTGGGGGCTACATGTTTTGGTTTCTTCAGTGATGATAAGTCCCGGCTCAACTTGTTAGTTTAAGCCGCCCCCTGGGGGCTACATGTTTTGGTTTCTTAAGTGATGCTGCACAAGATTTTTTTTTTCATGCTTCATATTTGAAGACCCGACTTATCTTTGTCAGATGAGCCAGCCCTGAGAGGCTATGGATTGGAAATATTCATGAAGTCTCAAGCATAGTCAATATCTTTACTTATACTTAAGACTTGGCGGCTACATAAGTATATATGCAATAGGATTAGTATCATACCTCATAGCGCTCTTTCATGAGGTTTACTAAGCCGGCTTCTAACTCACGACTGGTGTGAAGGCGGCTCAGGTACCCTGCGGGGATGTCGCTTGCACTGAAGGCAACATAGCTTTCCAAATCCAACTTGGTCTTGTCTTTATCTAAAGAATGAGATTCTTCTTTGGGGCTATGTTTGGCCAAGACAGTGGAAGCCCCTGGCACAGAGTAAGCTGTCCCAGTGATGGTCACATCTCCAGAATGTTTGTCAAGAGGGATTTCTTCGGCTGGCTTCTAAGGAGTTGGCGGCTTAGGGCTCGACGGGTCATGACTATCCGTCGGGTTAAGTTCCTCATCCATTTGTTCAGGGAGGATGACATCGCCTATTGGTGGCGGGTCATTCATGGGCTCCTTTGGGTTTTGAGTATGGGCCTCGGAGATGTCAGTGGACTATTTCTCCGGCTCAATGTTTTGAGGATCCTTTGAAGAGCCGCCAATCTTCTGCTTCTTACTATCCTTTGTTATTCCTCTATAATGAAAATACAAAGTATATCAGTATGCTATGACAAGTCATTGATAAACAAATAGAAGCACTTACCCTTGGGCAACTTTGAAGGCAGACATCTGAGTCCCAGAAGAATCGCCAGATGATGGAGGCGTCGTCTAATAATTTGAGTTGGAAGAGTAAGGGGTTGACGCATTTGGCCGGCTAATGGATAAACATAGTCTAAGTTATGGGGCACTTCATGATGACGTTTGCAAGGAGCCGACATATTAGGTAAGCTAGAGATAAGATCATGAGAGCCGCCACTTCGAGTCAGGCGTCTTGGATCATGTTGTTGTTTCTTCAAAAGAAAGTTGGCATCCAAGTGAGCAAGATGATGAGCAAATTTCACCTTTCAGTTGACCCACCGAGTTCTCTTTCTTGGCAAAGGTTCTGAGTCGGAGGAGACGGGGATTACCTCTGCGGCGTCGGCTTGACTGGTCTCTGTATCATCTTGAGAAGAGTCGGCATCAATAAGTTGCATAAAAAGGCGACCAAGGGAGTCAACTTCTACCTCCGAGTCATCTATCTTGAGAAGATCCTCAGCTACTGGTTTCTTACGGCGACCCAAGCTAGAGGTAGTGGTCTTAAGTTTTTTGACTGGGGGGGGGGGGGCAGCTTGAAGTTTTTTTCGCCAGAAGGCAGAGTTAGCCTACATTTCAAATGAGCAACAATAAATTAAAAGCAAGATGAAAATTATAAGTATTGATGGCAATATGATGAAAATTTATGGAAAGCACTTAGAGGCGCGTTGAGCGCGCAGAAAGGGTTCACCCCTACTTTGCGGCAGTTTTACATAGTCTCCTCAAGTAATGATTTAACCATAGCGGTGGCATCCTCATCAGTCAAGGGGGTCTAATTATAGCATTGAGAGTCCTTGGTGTCACCTGTGTACTCACACATTAAGCCGTTACGTCGGCTTAATGGCAAGATTCTCCATGCCCAGCAGCGGACCAGGTCTACTCCATACAAGCCATTGGCCACCAGAGCTCTTATTTTTGAAAAGATGGCAGAATACTTGGCTCGTTATCCAACGGAGATGCAATCTGGAAGCACGTGAGTGGGGCTGAGCCGGAAGGGGTGACAACCCGGCAGAGGATTTTCACCGTCTGGAGAGGTATCTTGGCAGTAGAACCATGTACAGTTCCAGTCTTTGGGGTGACTGGGTAGTACAACTGCAGGAAAAATAATATCTCGTCGCCTCTGAATAGATATCCCACCAAGCTCGAGATTAGGCCCATTGGACATTTCAGTCTGGCGGTTCAGATAGAAATACTCACTAAAAAGATCAACTCAGGCTCTTGTTGAAGATACACTTCGCAGAAGACTTGAAAGTTGCAGATGTTGGAAACGGAGTTGGGACTGATGTCTTGAGGGTGAAGGTTGTAAAAGTGTAGAACATCCCCGAAGAATTTTGACCCCGACGGCGACAAACCATGGAGGAGGTGATCAGCAAAGATGACGACTTCGCCCTCTTTGGGTTGAGGTCTAATTTCAGCACATGGGACTCGCTAGTGGATGGTATCCTTCGATGGAAAGACTCCCATATCCACAAATTCTTGGAGAGACAGTTCAGAAACTTGAGAAGCAACCCAATGACATGAAGTGAGAGCCTTAGTCATGGTTGACGGTTTAAAGGATTATAGTCTGGAGGCAAAAAATATGGCGAGTTACAATCAAGGTGATAAATCGCCTAAAGTAATTATGGTGACGGTTCAGTAGCAATGAGTTGGTTGTGAAGTGATTTGAACATGATAAGTTACAAATTTATGGTTAAGCCGACAATAGGTTGGCGCATCATCGGGTTATGTTTTGAGCCACCCAAACTGTGTTGATGAAGCGGTTATCTACAGAGCTAAGATTAATGAAGGATTTTTGGGCAGAATTTCACTAAGTGTTGAGCAAACAAGTTTCACATATCATGCCCATAATTTTGGATCTACGGCAGTTTGAAAAATCAAAGAAAATTGCTAAACCTAAAAACATGGTGGACGTACTAGTGTGCTGGGGATTGCATCTCAAAAGAAAAGAATGAATCTATGATTGGTAGCCGATGCCAAAACTATTACCGCATGACTTCAGTACTGGTTCTGGATCAAACTAAGCAACATGGTGGATGAACTACAAGCGACCACGATGAACACCGATGAACTAGGGTAACCTAATGCGGATTAGAAGTAAGGGGAGATGAGTACCTGGTGATGTTGATGGACAGTGAGGGAGCGCCACGATCTCTGGTCCAAGTCAGGTTGATGCAATGGCCAGGATGAAGCTGTTGACTGGGGCGGCGGAGCTCCGGTGGCGGCGATCGTCGCAAGGAAGAAGAAGATGAAGAGAAGGAGGCAGGGGTAAAAATGAAAAATAACCCCCATCCCTATTTATAAGGAAACGGTAAAATGGCACACGCAAAAATCGAGGAGGCAACATGATTATCTCAACAGTGCGGGCGCTTCGATTCTCGGAATGACCAATTAATACAAAAGATTCATGTCACAAGTTTTTTGTAGATTTGATATACAAGATGTCATGGCGGGTTATAATGGATCGGTTTGCATGACGTCATGGCGGGTTATAGTGATTTATTCCAGGTTAAGCTTTGGAAGATGATTCGCCAACGAAAGCACCGAAGACTGACATGAACAAGTTCAAGTCAATCTGGGCCTAATGTTGGGGATATAATCCTGAGGTGTGACCCGCCCGGGAGGGGTCGGGTTACGCCGTTGGCGGCTTAACATGAAGAAGGCCCAATAGGCCCTAGAAGATGAAGTGTGAAGACGGCGGCTCACAGAGGCGGGCCTAGTGGTGGCCCAAGACCCGGATGTGTGGACTCCCATATTGTGGCTTGCTTGCTAAGGCAAGACTATTTAGAAACTAGGTCGGTCACGTTGTGTGATGCGGCTCGGACTCTTGTAAGCCTTGATGACGGTGTCTTGGACATGGGGGTACTCACCACGTCATCCCCTGATCAGGTGGATCGGGCCGAGGACCCCATGGCGGTTCACTCATGGGCCACTTCGGGCAGCCCATGCCACATACAAGGAGGTTTCCACAAGACTTGGCGCACAAGCTGAGGGCTCTCCTAAAACCCTAGGCCTCCAGTATGTTATATAAACCGAGGTCAGGCTAGAAAATAGATTATCTAATATTCATTAGAACAATCTCGTGGTAGATGCATGTACTCTGTACCACACCCATATGAATACAATCAAAAGCAGGATGTAGGGTATTATCTCTTCGAGAGAGCCTGAACCTGAGTAAAACCCTGTGTCCATGTTACCATCGCTCCAAGATGTCTAGCTTAGAACCCCTACTACGAGATACACTAGATATAGAATAGACATTGGTGATTTCATTGAGAGCCTGCTGGCTGTCGCCACGGTGCGATGGGAATTCAGATCGTCTCCAGCGCGATCTACGCATCGGAGCCGATCTTTATTGGCGATGCCGGCTTCTTTGTCGCCGGCTTGACTGGTGACCTCGGCTGGACTTAGGACCACTCTCCACATCAGATCATCAAGATCGGATGGATACTTTCATCATCATCAACTCAAATCTCGACCGAGACCATGATAAAGTCGTCCATGGAGCTCGGGGGCTCAACATCAACATTGCCCTCGTGCGGTCGCACTGTTATTTTGTACAACGGACTTGTTTTTGCTGCGACCGCCTCCTTGGAATTCGATCTGACGAACCCTCTGGTGGAATTGTGTGGAATTGAGTGTACAAAAATCCTGTAAAATTTCGTCGCGTTCCGATGGAGGAATCTTCGGCGATCTATGATATACTGGAGGCCTGCCGAGTCTGGACGGGAATCTGGATGAGTTTAGGGTGTGGTCTCCAGAGCCTAGCTTGGAGGTTATTTGGAAGATCCAACCATTCATCTTCTGCGGAATGTCCATATCTACCACCTCTCAAAATTTCAGCTCGATCCGACCGTTCAAACTCCGGGAACCTTCCGATTAGTGCATCACTTTTCGGATCTATTTTCTGCGTGAATACGAATCTGACCTGAGTTCATCTTTCTTCATGAACGGGATATTGGACAACCTTTTTGGAAGAATCTATTTCTAGAGTATTGTGTTTTGTTTCTGAACACATGTCCACAAATTTTGCTCCTTTTCGGAGGTAATCCTCACCATCGCGTCGGTGTCAAACTAGCCCTTGCTCCACGTTTGCTGACCTGCGCTAGACAGATCATCGCTTTTCATTGAGCCGAGCCCAACCTTGTTGGATCATCAGCTCGGCAAGCTGAACAAGAGTTCGGCATCGCGAAGGCTAAATTATCACCAACACCATCGCCCCATGGATTGCACGGGTTAGGCACGCCGACATCGCCGCTCGGTCACTTCATCAATCCGGCATTGACCGCGTTACAAGTTACGACCAGCGTTGGCATGGCCGAGCCGTAGATTCTTCAAACCGATGTCTACCACGCCGAACCGCTTCAACACCTCAGATGGCACAACGGCTACAATGCCATCTCTTCATCATCCTACTCCGGAGACTTTGGCGTCACCAGCCGACCAGCTTCGTCACGTTAGCTGGACCGGGAGCTCTGCCTCGGTGAGCCAACCTTTGCCAGCATCACCATGCCATCGCTTCATAGCCCATCAGGCAATGGGTGTGCGGATCGAGTCCCAATTTTGGGAGTAACCTTTCTTCAGATTGCTACAACAGATAAACCAGGTGCTATTAATCCTAGTATTTTTTTCTTGCTTGGGTTTATTTCTTCCGAGGAATTATTACTCTGGTTTGTTTGACCATTTGTACACAGGTCTGTCAAATGATGGCCGCATTAACGATGGTTGCGTGATGGTTCGGTCAGTTTCCCGTCCACAGTTCGGCGAACGCCTCATCGGGGACTTGGACCACCCTATGAATACAGGCTTTGTCACGTCGGCGCCCTGCACTGACATTGGCTTCGACGCCAGGCCACATCTCTTTAAAAAAATATTTTGCATAAATTAATTATACGAGGTTTTCTTTTCTATATTTATATTATTATTTTTCGGTTGCACTATTTTACATGTGTAGGTAATCGACTTTGAATGCGTCACGCGGTCACTGATACGTCTCCATTGTATCTATAATTTTTTATTGTTCCATGCTATTATATTACCCCTTTTGGATGTTTATGGGCTTTATTTTACATATTTATATCATTTTTGGGACTAACCTACTAACCTGAGGCCCAGCCCATATTGCTGTTTTTTTGCCTATTTCAGTATTTCGAAGAAAAGGAATATCAAACAGAGTCCAAACGGAATGAAACCTTCGGGAGCGTTATTTTTGGAACAAATCTGATCCGGAGAGCCTGGAGTGCAAGTCAAGAAAGCTCCAAGGGCCCCACGAGATAGGAGGGCGCGCCCCCCTGTAGGGCGCACCCCCTGTCTCGTGGGCCCCTGGGGCGGCCACCGACATACTTCTTCCTCCTATATATACCTACGTACCTCGAAAACATCTAGGAGCACCACAAAACACAATTTCCACTGTCGTAACCTTCTGTATCCGCGAGATCCCATCTTGGAGCCTTCGTCGGCACTCTGCCGGAGGGGGAATTGACCACGGAGGGCTTCTACATCAACACCATAGCCTCTCCGATGAGTTGTGAGTAGTTTACCACAGACCTACGGGTCCATAGTTATTAGCTAGATGGCTTCTTCTCTCTTTTTGGATCTCAATACAATGTTCTCCCCCTCTCTTGTGGAGATCTATTCGATGTAATCTCTTTTTGTCGTGTGTTTGTCGAGATCCGATAAATTGTGAGTTTATGATCAAGTTTATCTATGAATAATATTGGAATCTTCTCTGAATTCTTTTATGTATGATTGAGTTATCTTTGCAAGTCTCTTCGAATTATCAGTTCGGTTTGGCCTACTAGATTGATCTTTCTTGCCATGGGAGAAGTGCTTAGCTTTGGGTTCAATTTTGCGGTGATCTTACCCAGTGACAGAAAGGGTTGCAAGACACGTATTGTATTGTTGCCATCGAGGATAACAAGATGGGGTTTATATCATATTGCATGTGTTTATCCCTCTACATCATGTCTTCTTGCTTAATGTGTTACTCTATTCTTATGAACTTAATACTCTAGATGCATGCTGGATAGCGGTCGATGTGTGGAGTAATAGTAGTAGATGCAGGCAGGAGTCGGTCTACTTGTTATGGACGTGATGCCTATATACATGATCATGCCTAGATAATCTCATAACTATGCGCTTTTCTATCAATTGCTCAACAGTAATTTGTTCACCCACCGTAATACTTATGCTATCTCGAGAGAAGCCTCTAGTGAAACCTATGGCCCCCGGGTCTATCTCTTATCATATTTGCTTTCAATCTACTTTTATTTGCATCTTTACTTTTTGCATCTATATTACAAAATACCAAAAATATATTATTATCTCTCTATTAGATCTCACTTTCGCAAGATGCCGTGAAGGGATTGACAACCCCTTTATCGCGTTGGTTGCGAGTTCTCAGTTTGTTTGTGTAGGTGCGTGGGACTTTTGAGGAGCCTCCTACTGGATTGATACCTTGGTTCTCAAAACTGAGGGAAATACTTACGCTACACTTGCTGCATCACCCTCTCCTCTTCGGGAAAAACCAACGCAAGCTCAAGACATAGCAAGAAGGATTTCTGGCGTCGTTGCCGGGGAGGTCTTCGCTCAAGTCAAGACATACCAAGTACCCGTCACAAACCCATCTCCCTCGCATTTATATTATTTGCCTCTCGTTTTCCTGTCCCCCACTTCACCCTTGCCGTTTTATTCGCCCTCTCTTTCCCTTTCTCCTTCTCTCTTTTCCGTTTGCCTTCCCTTTGCCATGGCCGAGTCAAAAAGAACTAAGGATTTTCTCCCGAGCTCTAGTGCCTTGGACAACCCATCTATCCTCTATAAGCTCATGAATAATGACACTATAAGACCCACCGGGGTCTCCAATGAGAGCTTGAATAATTTTGATGAGGATGACTCTGGAATTTTTCGTTATTTACTTGACGAGTCTTTAAAAGATGCTTGGGATAGGTTATTAAGAATTCGGGCGAGCTATGTGCCACAATATCAAATTGAAGATTACTTAAAGAGTTTTTAAGTTGGCTTGCCCGCTTCTTTTAGACAAGTTTTAGATTCTATTTTTGAAGGAAGTTTTCTTGAAAGGGATGCTATAGATACTTATGAAAAAATGAAAACCATATTTGGGCACCCTTTGAATGATAAGGTTGAATCAACTACTCTCTTGTGCTTTTATCAAAATGAAATTATTAAAGAGATGAAGTCTAGTTTGGAGGCAAACTTCCGTAACGTGCTTAATCTTACTTCTTCCATTAATGACCATGTGCTTACTTTAAATAGAAGAATGAATGCCATAGAAAGGAGATCCCCCTCTTCAAATGCCAAAGATGGCACTAGTTAAATCTATCCTTGCTTTTATGCCTAGCTAGGGGCGTTAAACGATAGCGCAAGTTGGGAGGCAACCCAATTTTTCTTTATGTTTTTTGTTTTTGCTCCTGTTTAGGAATAAATCTTGCATCTACTCCCTGTTTAGATGTGTTTTTATCTATTAATTAGTGTTTGTGCCAAGTAGAACCTATAGGATAACCTACGATGATAGTTGATTTGATTCTGCTGAAAACCAGAAACTTTGCACGCACAAATATAATTTTGTTAAATCACAGGAACGTGATTTTGTATTGATTTTTTTTATTATGTTCAATATACAAATTGTGAAGGACTTCCTATTTTGGTAGGATTTTTAGAGTTCCAGAAGTTTGTGTTGGTTACAGATTGCTACAGACTGTTCTGTTTTAGACAGATTCTGTTTTTCGTGTGTTGTTTGCTTATTTCAATGCATCTATGGCTAGTAACTTAGTTTATAAACCATAAAGAAGTTGGAATACAGTAGGTTTAACACCAAATTAAATAAAGAATGAGTTAATTTCAGTACCTTATGTGGTGGTTTTCTTTTCTTTCACTAACGGAGCTTATAAGATTTCCTGTTGAGTTTTGTGTTGTGAAGTTTTCAAGTTTTGGGTAAAGCTTTTATGGACTATGGAATAAAGGGTGGTGAGGGAGTTCCGGACTAGGGGGTGTCCGGATAGCCGAACTATCATCATCGGCCGGACTCCAAGACTATGAAGATACAAGATCGAAGACTTCGTCACGTGTCCGGATGGGACTTTCCTTGGCGTGGAAGGCAAGCTTGGCGATACGGATATGTAGATTTCCTACCTTTGTAACCGACTCTGTGTAACCGTAGCCCTCTCCGGTGTCTATATAAACCGGATGGCCTTAGTCCATAGGACGAACAACAATCATACCATAGGCTAGCTTCTAGGGTTTAGCCTCCTTGATCTCGTGGTAGATCCACTCTTGTAACACACATCATCAATATTAATCAAGCAGGATGTAGGGTTTTACCTCCATCAAGAGGGCCCGAACCTGGGTAAAGCATCGTGTCCCTTGTCTCCTGTTACCATCCGCCTAGACGCACAATTCGGGACCCCCTACCCGAGATCCTCCGGTTTTGACACCGACATTGGTGCTTTCATTGAGAGTTCCTCTGTGTCGTCACCGATAGGCTCGATGGCTTCTTCGACCATCATCAATGACGCAGTCCAGGGTGAGACCTTTCTCCCTGGAGAGATCTTCGTATTCGGCGGCTTTGCACTGCGGGCCAATTCGCTTGGCCAACTGGAGCAGATCCAAGGCTACGCCCCTGGCCGTCAGGTCAAATTTGGAAGTTTGAACTTCACGGCTGACATCCGCGGGGACTTGATCCTCGATGCATTCGAGCCACAGCCGAGAGTGTCGCACTATCATGGCGAGCATGATTTAGCTCTGCAGCCAGACAGTACCCTGGAGGCCGCACTCGAAGCTTCTCCGATCTTCAATTCGGAGCCAGCTCCGCAGATCGAGGACGGATGCCTAGACGCCGCCCCGGGGGCTGCAACCTCTACGGCGATAGAGCCGAACACTGATTTTGTCCCTCATAAAGCCCGTGACTCCGAGGTGCCGGACTCCTCACCGGACTCCGAACCTCCCCCCCCCCCCCCCCGATCGGATCTGATTGGGCGCCGATCATGGAGTTCACCGCAGCGGACATCTTTCAACACTCACCTTTCAGCGACATCTTGAGTTCGCTAAAGTATCTCTCGTTATCAGGAGAGCCCTAGTCGGACTGCGGTCAGGAAGGTTGGGATGCGGACGACGAAGAAATTCAAATCCCACCCACCACCCACTTGGTAGCCGCTGTCGACGATCTAACCGACATGCTAAACTATGACTCCGAAGACATCGACGGTATGGACGACGATGCCGGCGACGACCAAGAACCAGCGCCTACCGGGCACGGGAAAGCCACCCCAACTCACGACGTATACATGGTGGATACACCAAAAGGAAGCGATAATGAGGAAAAACAGGATGTGGCAAAGGACAACTCCCCCAACAAACAACCAAAGCGGCGATGCAAGCGCCGCCCGAAGACCGGCATCAACAAGCAGCCAGCCGGACATGAACTGGACAAGCAACCCATCCCCGGCGAAGATGATCTCACATCACCAGAGCATATGAATCTTCATAAAAGGCTCGTCGCCACTGCAAGAAGTTTGAAGAAGCAAAAGCGGAAGCACAAAACAGCGGAGGACGCACTCAGAATGCGACGGAGCAAAGTACTCAACACCGCAGATAAATATGGCACTAGTCACCAGACAAAGAGCTACCCGAAGCGCAAGCTGTTGCCCGAATTTGACGAGGAGGCCTTAGAGCCCCCATAGTCAAAAAAGAAAGAAGCCGCCTGGCCGGATAGACGACCAGATGACAGGCCAAGAGCAACAAGGGGCGCCGCACACAAGCCGGCACACGATCAGCATAAAGATCCTCGGAAAAAGGATAACCCGGCTAGGTCTATCTATGGGCCAAAAAAGAAGACTCCAGGAGGTAACACAACCAGCCGAGCATTTGAAGACAATGGCACACCCAAATACAGGGGCGCCGCACACCCACTATGTTTCACCGACGAGGTACTGGATCATGGATTTCCAGCGGGATTCAAACCCGTTAACATAGAGGCATACGACGGAACAACAGACCCCGGAGTCTGGACTGAGGATTATATCCTACACATACATATGGCCAGAGGAGACGATCTCCATGCCATAAAATACCTACCCCTCAAGCTCAAAGGGCCAGCTCGGCATTGGCTTAAAAGCCTCTCAGAAAATACCATTGGAAGTTGGGAAGATCTTGAGGATGCGTTTTGAGCAATTTTCAGGGGACTTATGTCCGGCCTCCGGATGCAGACGATTTAAGTCACATAACTCAACAGCCCGGAGAGTCAGCACGCAAATTCTGGAACAGGTTCCTCACTAAAAAGAACCAAATAGTCGACTGTCTGGATGCTGAAGCCTTAGCGGCCTTTAAACACAACGTCCAGACGAATGGCTCGCCGGACACCTCGGCCAGGAATAACCAAGAACAATTGCCGCACTAACAAGCCTCATGACCCGCTTTTGCGCGGGGGAAGACAGCTGGCTGGCTAGATGCAGCACCAGCGACCCGAGTACATCCGAAGTTAGGGATGGAAATGGGAAATCACGACGCAGAAAAGATCAGCGCCGAAATAAGGAAAATGGCCCAAATAGTACGGCGGTCAACGCCGGATTCAAAAGCTCTCGGCCGAACAACAAAACACTGCCCCTAAAGGATAACAATGACGAGCTATCCAACCTAAACAAGATTCTGGACAGACTGTGTCAAATACATGGTACCTCCGGGAAGCCTGCAAACCACCCACGGAGATTGTTGGGTCTTCAAGCAGTCCGGCCGACTTAACGCCAAACACAAGGGGCTCGACACACCAAGTGAAAGTGACGAAACCCAAAAGCAGCGCTCCGGAAACCAAAAGACTTTCCCACTAGAAGTCAAAACAGTGAACTCACGTCATGTGATAACACGCAGCGCGGCACCTGCTATACCAGGATACCGTCCGCGGACTGGGGATAGAACCCACCAAAATTCGCTATAGCAGCACTTCCTTCAAAGGAGTGAAGCCAGGCCTTTTAAGCCAATTTTACAGGCTCTGTACCACTAGAGGTCGTGTTCGGTTCATCCGACAACCTCCGTCGTGAAAAGCTCACTCTCCATCGCCCCATTTAACAGTAGCCCTTAAGCACTACTGGGGTGCGAAGCTTTCGCCTGCTTTAATGCAATACAACATTACGCATCTCTTACGCTTAGAAATGCCTGGTCCACGTGGCATAATCTCATAACTCCGAGTGTCCCTCGACCACAGAGAATGGGCGACTGCTTCGACAGCCACACATTAATCCGACCTTGCAGGTCAAAGTCCCTAAAAAAAGGTCATTTAGACCTCGGACATGGTTAGACAAGTCCGGCGTAAGCTAACAAGGGGCTTCCCAGCCGCATACCCCTTTTTTTAGGGGGCCGCGCGCATAAATGATGAAAGCCAATAAAGCTCAACATTCTTCATCTTCCAAATTATACTTTATTTTAATACAATTTTTGCATGATATTTCTTAGAAACTAAGTCCTTCTCTTTTATAGATGAAGCACGTGCTACACCCGTCTAGGATACATCACAACGGAGACACAGGCGCAGACGTGCAGTAGGGACCCGTTGCAAGGATTCTTTTCAGATTAAGACCCTGCGTAAACCTTTCTTACTATCTCTTGTTGATACACATCCCCCGGTTTCCTACCAGAGCCGAGGAGGAGGCTGGCGTTTTGGCATCGGCCGCGTTAGAAGTTCCCGCCTGTACCTGAACACTAGGGGCTTAGGGCTTTGTTCTGCCCAATATCGTAAAGACCGCACACCTCAGGGAGTGTTCGGCGTCTCGAGTTAGGCCTTATATGCATCAGCTCCAAATCATGTCTTTGGTCAAATGTTGGGTTTTCCTGGCTCCTGTGTTTTGCTGCCTTACGTTCCGTATCATCGGCTAACGCGGCACCAGGAGAACTACTGCGATTGTGCCCCAGTTCGGCCGGGCGAGCACCTCAGTAGAGAAAGCCGAAAACTGACTGTCATGATATAGCGAGAGACTGGTCAACCACTCAATCGACCATTGGAATGTTTAGAATTCCTCCGCTTTGACGAAGGACCGCTTCCCGGTCAGGCACATACGCGCCCCGAGTTCGGAGAAGCGCGGTGCCATCAGGGGCTATATAGTAGCCCCACATTCGAGCTCCTATGGCTAAGTGAAAGTGATAAAACATTATAGTCCGGTTGCCTAGTTTGCTACGCTATCACCTCCTTAAAAGGACCAAGACGTTGGATTAAGTGTGAAAAAGCGCTTTTCTTTTTGCAAACACCCCCGCACCATGTGCGTGGGGGCTGAAGCCAAAGACTGTCATCTTTCAGATTATACATACATATACGGCCGCACAGGAGATAGTTCAATACTTGAACACACAAGTATAAAAAGTCATTGCATTATAAACATGATCTTAGAAATCATACATGTCATTCAAACATAACATCTTTCGAGCACTGCGACTCTATTATACGAGCGCCCTGCAGGACTTCCTCAAAGTAATGCTCGGTGGGGAATCGGCTTTTGTCCGAACCCCAGGATGCAACAGCGGTGGCATCCATCTCCGCCCAATATGTTTTACCACGGGCAAGAGCCATCCGTGCACCTTCTATGCATGCCGACCGCTTCATCGCCTTAATATGCGGCACTGCCCCAAGGAATTGCTGCAACAGGCCAAAGTAACTCTTCGGCTTGGGCCTTTTCGGCCACAGATGAGCGACCACATCCGTCATGGCTAATCCGGACAATCTATTCAGCTCAGCCCACTCAACCAGCCGATCACTCAACGGAAGTGGACGCTCCGGACTATGGAATTGAGACCAGAAAAGCTCTTCCATTTCATGATCCTCCTGGCTTCGAAAGTGCACGACTGCGTCCGCCACACTCGCCGCCAAGTCCAGATAAGGATCCTCCGCACCGTACAATCGGCCCAGCTGAGCATACTTCGGATCCGTGAACTTCCTACGCAGCATAAAGGGCTTTCCAGCCACAATGTCTCTGACCTGACGCAGTTCCTCCTTCATAGCCCGCATCGCACTACGGGCATCCTTGGCTTCGGCATCGGCCTTCTTCAGGTCCTCTTGCTCCGCTCGGCGTTCTCCTTCAAGAACCTCCAGGCGGTCGGTAGCAACTTTAATTTCATGGCCATTCCGGCCATCTCCTCCCTGCTTCGGCAGTGAGCAGCCTTCTCGACTTCTAGCTCTTCCGCTGCCTTCAAGGCAGCCGCCTCGCTTTTTCTGGCTTGCTCCTTGGCCCGAGCAAGTTCTGCTCGAAGGTCTTCCACAGCAGCAGCACCATCTGCATCAAGCATACAACTTTTAAGGAATGGGCATCAGCTCCCTTACTAAGCGACCGCGGAGCAACCACATACCTTGTGACTCATCAAGTCGTTTATTAACCAGCGAGATGTCCGCATCTGCAGCATCGAGTTGTTTCTTCAGCTCGGCGAATCCATCAGTCCGGCTAGCCACCGAACGTTTCGCCACCTGCATAGGAAAGGCGACAGTTAATAACTGAGATTATGATCCTAGGCACGCTGTCGTTTTAGACAGCATACCAAGTCTCAGGGGCTACTATCTATACAGGGCGCACTTCATGTGCAAAACTGTCAACATGTATGTCATTTTTTGCGTACCTCAAATCCCGTCAGTAAACTTCCGACGGCCTCATACAACCCGCTTTCGGCGGACGAGATCCTCTCAATCACACTACCCATTAATGTGCGGTGATCTTCTGAGATGGACGCCCTCTTAAGCAAATCCTGCAGCTCCACCGGCCGTACTCCAATGGGTGCCAAACTCTCTGGCCCCGCCGGACTCGGGGAGACCCTCCACGACGACACCTCAGGGTCATCCGGCCCGCGCGATGGGGCGGCAGATGGAGGCGTTTCGCTCTCCATCATTTCCAGACGAAGGTCTCCCGAAGATGAGCTGTGCTGAGATGGGCTGAGATCCGAACTACAAGGTAAGACTTCGGTTACCCTTAGAAATTAAATAGGGATGTCCACTATTACAAAATTCCCCCTTTTACTTACGGCTCGCTAGAGGGCTGATTCCTCCAAGAAGACAGTTCGGCCGGGGCTCTGCCCGGCCCAGGACCTTCCGATACAGATTTCTTTCCCCGTTTTGGGGCCTTGGCCCCCGGGTCTTCGGAAGCGGTCCTGTTCTCCCCCTGGAAGGAGGAACTCTCGATTCCTCCCTTACTAAAAGCCTCCGTGGCAGAGGTGGTAGATCCCCTGTGCCCTTCCTCGCCCTCCTCCGAAGGTGCAACCTCTAACATTTTGATTAACACGGGATCCTGCGTGGTCTCAGGGAGGGGGGCCGGACACCGTATTAGTTTTGCTTGCGCTATCCACTCCTGTCCAAGGGATAGCTGGTTAAAAGGCAAACCCACAGTAAATAAATGGACAACGTGTCCGGACACGGGGCTACTTACTTGAGTATCCGGGCGATTGCAGCATAGGCCAGCATCCTCGGTCAATTCTGGATGCGTCTCTTGCGATCCGAAGAACAGTTTGTACATCTCCACGGGTGTCAAACCCATGAAGTGTTGAAGAGCTCGTGGCCCCTCCGGATTAAATTCCCACAGGCAAAGGGAGCGACGTTTGCAGGGCAGTAGGCGCCGGATCAACATAACCTGTACCACTGCGACCAGATCGATCTTCCTTTCTTGGAGGCCTCGAATCCGGTCCTGCAACAGGGGTACGTCTTTGGACGGCCCCCAGTCGCGCCCCTTGTTGACCCATGACATCAGCTGCTGTGGAGGGCCCGAGCGAAAGACGGGCGGCGGCCTCTGCCTGCTGCCCCTGGGAGCGGTGATATAGAACCACTCATGTTGCCACAAGCCAAACTCCTCCTGAAAAGAGCCCTTGGGCCATGGAGCTTCGGCCCTCTTGCTTATAACCGCTCCGCCGCACTCTGCCTGACGCCCCTCAATCATCTTCGGCTCCACGTTGAAGGTTTTGAGCCACAAGCCGAACTGAGGGGTAGTGCGGAGGAAGGCTTCGCAGACGACAATGAATGATGAGATATGGAGGATGGACTCCGGAGCCAAGTCGTGGAATTCCAGCCCATAGTAAAACATGAGCCCCCTCATGAAAGGATCCTTCGGGAAGCCTAAACCCCGACGGAGGTGAGACACAAACACAACGCTCTCGCCAGGCTCGGGAGTTGGGATAACTTGTCCTCGGGCAGGCAGCCTATGCAAAATCTCGTAGGTTAAGTACCTGGAGTCTCTCAGCTTTAGCACGTCCTCTTTCGTGATGGAGGAGGGCATCCACCGGCCTCGTAGGTCAGGACCGGACATTGTTGAAGATCGAAGGTACCCGAATTTGGGGCCCTGGGTGTTGGAACTCGGAGAGAGGGGGCGGATTCGATAGAGGATTGAATAAAAAGAACGGGCCTTGGTCTCATTATAAAGAGGAAGAATACCAAGAGCCGTCCCCGTGACCATTTGGAACCCGCCTTCGATGGAGGGGGCGTGGCAACGGGCGCGGTTGGGTTACCCACGTCCATATTGATGGGAATCCTGGGATAAGGGGAACACGATCTCTACTTCGACAAGACGTGCCAAGGAAACCGCTTCGCTAAACGCACTGAGGTGGAACAATAAAAACAATTTAAGTAAAGGCTTGGAAGTGGTGTGACGTCACGCCACAGAATACGTCAGCAGATTGATCTTGTGTAATATTATTCTCTCTACGGTGGTACGTGGAATTTATTTTTGCAGAGCCGGACACTATCCTGGTGTTCACGATCTTCTATAAATTATTCGGAGGAGGAACCCGCCTTGCAATGCCGAAGACAATATGCGCGCCAGACTCGTCGTCATTGAAGCCTGGTTCAGGGGCTACTGAGGGAGTTCCGGACTAGGGGGTGTCCGGATAGCCGAACTATCATCATCGGCCAGACTCCAAGACTATGAAGATACAAGATCGAAGACTTCATCCCGTGTCCGGATGGGACTTTCCTTGGCGTGGAAGGCAAGCTTGGCGATACGGATATGTAGATTTCCTACCTTTGTAACCGACTCTGTGTAACCCTAGCCCTCTCCGGTGTCTATATTAACCGGATGGCCTTAGTCCATAGGACGAACAACAATCATACCATAGGCTAGCTTCTAGGGTTTAGCCTCCTTGATCTTGTGGTAGATCCACTCTTGTAACACACATCATCAATATTAATCAAGCAGGACATAGGGTTTTACCTCCATCAAGAGGGCCCAAACCTGGGTAAAACATCGTGTACCTTGTCTCCTGTTACCATCCGCCTAGACGCACAGTTCGGGACCCCCTACCCGAGATCCGCCGGTTTTGACACCGACAGGTGGCAAGAGCCTAAGCTTGGGGATGCCCATGGCACCCCAAGATATTCAAGAATAGCCAAAATCCTAAGCTTGTGGATGCCCCGGGAAGGCATCCCCTCTTTCGTCTTTGTTCATTGGTAACTTTACTTGGAGCTATATTTTTATTCGCCACATGATATGTGTTTTGCTTGGAGCGTCGTGTATTATATTAGTCTTTGCTTGTTAGTTTGCCACAATCATCCTTGATGTACACACCTTTTGGGAGAAGCCTATTTGATTAGAATTTGCTAGAATACTCTATGTGCTTCACTTATATCTTTTGAGCCTGATAGTTTTTGCTCTAGTGCTTCACTTATATCTTTTAGAGCACGGTGGTGTCTTAATTTTGAAGAAATTGCTAGTCTCTCATGCTTCACTTATATTAGTTTGAGAGTCTTCTAGAACAGCATGGTATTTGCTATTGCCATAAAGTTGGTCCTAGAATGATGAGCATCCAAGTTGGGTATAATAAAAACTATCATAGGAAGTGAATTGGATGCTATGACCAACTTGATACTTGATAATTGTTTTGAGATATGGAGGCAGTGATATTAAAGTTATGCTAGTTGGGTGATTATGAATTTAAAGAATGCTTGTGTTGAAGTTTGTGATTCCCGTAGCATGCACGTATGGTGAACCGCTTTGTGATGAAGTTGGAGCACAATTTTATTTATTGATTATCTTCCTTATGAGTGGCGGTCGGGGACGAGCGATGGTCTTTTCCTACCAATCTATCCCCCTAGGAGCATGCGCGTAGTGCTTTGGTTTTTGATGACTTCTAAATTTTTGCAATAAGTATATGAGTTCTTTTGATTAATGTTGAGTCCATGGATTATACGCACCCTTTCACCCTTCCACCATTGCTAGCCTCTCTTGTGCCGCGCAATTTTCGCTGGTACCATACACCCACCATACTCCTTCCTCAAAACAACCACCATACCTACCTATTATGGCATTTTCATAGCCATTCCGAGATATATTGCCATGCAACTTTCCACCGTTCCATTCATATGACACGCATTACTTTTGTCATATTGCTTTTTGCATGATCATGTAGTTGACATCATATTTGTGGCAAGGCCACCATCATAATTTTCATACATGTCGCTCTTGATTCATTGCATATCCCGGTACACCGCCGAAGGCATTCATATAGAGTCATATTTTGTTCTAGCTTTGAGTTGTAAATCCATAAAAGTGTGATGATCTTCATTATTAGAGCATTGTCCTAGTGAGGAAAGGATGATGAAGGCTATGATTCCCCCACAAGTCGGGATGAGACTTCGGACTTTACAAAAAGAAAAAAAAGAGAGAAAAAAATAGAAAGGCCAAAAAGAAAAAAAAGAAGGCCAAAGAAAAAGAAAAAAAGAGAAAAAAAATAAAATGAGAGAAAAAGAGAGAAGGGACAATGCTACTATCTCTTTTTCCACACTTGTGCTTCAAAATAGCACCATGATCTTCATGATAGAGAGTCTCATATGTTGTCACTTTCATATACTAGTGAGAATTTTTCATTATAGAACTTGGCTTGTATATTCCAATGACGGGCTTCCTCAAAATTGCCCTAGGTCTTCGTGAGCAAGCAAGTTGGATGCGCACCCACTTAGTTTCTTTTGTCGATCTTTCATATATTTATAGCTCTAGTGCATCCGTTGCATGGCAATCCCTACTCACTCACATTGATATCTATTAATGGGCATCTTCATAGCCCGTTGATACACCTAGTTGATGTGAGACTATCTTCTCCTTTTTGTCTTCTCCACAACCACCATTCTATTCCACATATAGTGCTATGTCCATGGCTCACGCTCATGTATTGTGTGAAAGTTGAAAAAGTTTGAGATTATTAAAGTATGAAACAATTGCTTGGCTTGTCATCGGGGTTATGCATGATTAAATACTTTGTGTGATGAAGATAGAGCAACAGCCAGACTATATGATCTTGTAGGGATAACTTTCTTTAGCTATGCTATTTTGAGAAGACATGATTACTTCGATTAGTATGCTTGAAGTATTACTATTTCTTATGTCAATATGAACTTTTATTTTCTATTCATTTGGATCTGAACATTCATGCCACAATGAAGAAAATTACATTATGAATTATGCTAGGTAGCATTCCACATCAAAAATTCTCTTTTTATCATTTACCTACTAGAGGACGAGCAGGAATTAAGCTTGGGGATGCTTGATACGTCTCCAACGTATCTATAATTTTTGATTGTTCCATGCTATTATATTACCCCTTTTGGATGTTTATGGGCTTTATTTTACATATTTATATCATTTTTGGGACTAACCTACTAACCGGAGGCCCAGCCCATATTGCTGTTTTTTTGCCTATTTCAGTATTTCGAAGAAAAGGAATATCAAACGGAGTCCAAACGGAATGAAACCTTCGGGAGTGTTATTTTTGGAACAAATCTGATCTGGAGAGCCTGGAGTGCAAGTCAAGAAAGCTCCAAGGGCCCCACGAGATAGGAGGGCCCCCCCTATAGGGCACGACCCCTGTCTCGTGGGCCCCTCGGGTGGCCACCGACGTACTTCTTCCTCCTATATATTCCTAAGTACCCCAAAAACATCTAGGAGCACCACGAAACACAATTTCCACCGCCGTAACCTTCTGTATCTGCGAGATCCCATCTTGGAGCCTTCGCGGCACTCTGCCGGAGGGGGAATCGACCATGGAGGGCTTCTACATCAACACCATAGCCTCTCCGATGAGTTGTGAGTAGTTTACCACAGACCTACGGGTCCATAGTTATTAGCTAGATGGCTTCTTCTCTCTTTTTGGATCTCAATACAATGTTCTCCCCCTCTCTTGTGGAGATCTATTCGATGTAATCTCCTTTTGCGGTGTGTTTGTCGAGATCCGATGAATTGTGGGTTTATGATCAAGTTTATCTATGAATAATATTGGAATCTTCTCTGAATTCTTTTATGTATGATTGAGTTATCTTTGCAAGCCTCTTCGAATTATCAGTTTGGTTTGGCCTACTAGATTGATCTTTCTTGCCGTGGGAGAAGTGCTTAGCTTTGGGTTCAATTTTGCGGTGATCTTACCCAGTGACAGAAAGGGTTGCAAGACATGTATTGTATTGTTGCCATCGAGGATAACAAGATGAGGTTTATATCATATTGCATGTGTTTATCCCTCTACATCATGTCTTCTTGCTTAATGTGTTACTCTGTTCTTATGAACTTAATACTCTAGATGCATGCTGGATAGCGGTCAATGTGTGGAGTAATAGTAGTAGATGCAGGCAGGAGTCGGTCTACTTGTTATGGACGTGATGCCTATATACATGATCATGCCTAGATAATCTCATAACTATGCGCTTTTCTATCAATTTCTTGACAGTAATTTGTTCACCCACCGTAATACTTATGCTATCTCGAGAGAAGCCTCTAGTGAAACCTATGGCCCCCGGGTCTATCTCTTATCATATTTGCTTTCAATCTACTTTTATTTGCATCTATATTACAAAATACCAAAAATATATTATTATCTCTCTATTAGATCTCACTTCCGCAAGAGGCCGTGAAGGGATTGACAACCCCTTTATCGCGTTGGTTGCGAGTTCTCAGTTTGTTTGTGTAGGTGTGTGGGACTTTTGAGGAGCCTCCTACTGGATTGATACCTTGGTTCTCAAAACTGAGGGAAATACTTACGCAACACTTGCTGCATCACCCTCTCCTCTTCGGGGAAAACCAACGCAAGCTCAAGACGTAGCAGTCACTTCGACAAGCCAACGTCGTCGTCCCAATCAACATAAATTGGCTCATGTGATCACCTTTTTGGTCGAATTGCCATACCGACATGTTCGGTTGCCTCGGGGACTTTGGCATCACTGAGAGAGCTCTACCTCATCGAGTGTTCGGCACACAGGCCATATTTCTTTTATTCCTCACTTTGCATAAATTATTTATTATGCTATGATTTTTTAAGTTTATTATTATTACTATTATCTCCGGCTTGCACTATTTTCTATGCACAGGTAAATGATCCGGGTTGGGCAGCGCTGTCACCTCGGTGTACCGATGTACCATGTCACCTCGGCTAAACCGGGGGCTTCATTATCATTTCATTAACCCACGCCGGGGACTTCGGCGTCATACTGTCGGACTGCTCCGTCGCCTCGGTCTGACTAGGGGTTCCACCTCGCCACACTGGTCGTGCTATGTCGCCATATCAGAGTGCCGAGCTCTTCACTCCGCCACCTTGGGACCGGCTTGGGGGCTGGGACCTTGTCCGGCCGTAAGCACGGGTCGCGCATCAACATCGAGCACATTAACCAGCTAGGTCGCTTTCATGCTTAGTTATTTTTTTAATTCTTGTTTGGTTCGACCAAACATTATATTTGTGTTAAAAACTTAGTTTGTCAACAAAGATTGTTTGTTGAAAACATTTCTCTCACCCAAGTTGATTGGGGGCTCTTAAATTTCCATGAGCCACTTTAAAATAATTGTTTTCTTCTTAGTCATTGCAAAGTTTTTTCCTATCACTCATTTTTTTTACGCGAGTGTATGGTCAATAGCCGAGGAGCCTAGTTTCTCTCTTAAAGTCACTTGAGTTTAGTTTGCTAAACTGGCCTAACGAGAAGTACTCCGCCTTCGGGATAGGAGGTTGCAGCCGTAGGATGTCCCGCTTGAAGTCTTGAGATTGTATGTGTCATATTAATGCACGACAGAAGCACAAAAATTTTAAGACCAATTTTCAGATTGGCAACAAATGACTTGATTTAGTTCGGACGTCAAGCTTTTACATAAGTTTTTTGGTTTTTTGAGCTTATGGCATTTTTAACCTATTTGTGTGTCTCCAGCATAAGTCTCACAGTACAACGCCGGACACCTTTAAAGCTTCAGCAATATCAAAGAGGGGTTGCGGCTAGAGCCGAACCCACCAAAAGCCAAGGTATTCCATGGACTTCTCGGGAAAACATTCTCGGATACAGCTTTATATGCATCGGTTTCAAAGTGTGTCTTCTGTCAATAGTTGGGTTGCCCAGCTCCTGTGCTTGCCTCCTGTTGGGGAACGTTGCATAAAATAAAAAAATTCCTACGTTCACCAAAATCAATCTATGAGTTCATCTAGCAACGAGAGAGGGGAGTGCATCTACATACCCTTGTAGATCGCGAGCGGAAGCATTCAAGAGAACGGGGTTGAGGGAGTCATACTCTTCGTGATCCAAATCACCGGAGATCCTAGCGCCGAACGAACGGCACCTCCGCGTTCAACACACGTACGGTCAGAGTGACGTCTCCTCCTTCTTGATCCATCAAGGGGGAAGGAGAGGTTGATGAAGATCCAGCAGCACGACGGCATGGTGGTGGATGTAGCAGGGTTCCGGCAGGGCTTCGCCGAGCTTCTACGAGAGGGAGAGGTGTAGCAGGGGAGAGGGAGACGCCAAGACTTCAGGGGTGCGGCTGCCCTCCCTCCCCCCATTTATATAGACCCCCTGGGGGGGCGCCGGCCCAAGGAGATGGCATCTCCAAGGGGGGGCGGCGGCCAAGGGGAAGGCTTGACCCCCAAGGCAAGTGGAGGCGCCCCCTCCCCTAGGGTTCACAACCCTAGGCGCAGAGGGGGGCCCAGGGGGGGCGCACCAGCCCACCAGGGGCTGGTTCCCCTCCCACTTCAGCCCATGGGGCCCTCCGGGATGGGTGGCCACATCCGGTGGACCCCCGGGACCCTTCCGGTGGTCCCGGTACAATACCGATGACCCCCGAAACTTTCCCGATGGCCGAAACTGCACTTCCTATATATAGTTCTTTACCTCCGGACCATTCCGGAACTCCTCGTGACGTTCGGGATCTCATCCGGGACTCTGAACAACTTTCGGTTTGCTGCATACTCATATCTCTACAACCCTAGCATCACCTAACCTTAAGTGTGTAGACCCTATGGGTTCGGGAGACACGTAGACATGACCGAGACGACTCTCCGGTCAATAACCAACAGCGGGATCTGGATACCCATGTTGGATCCCACATGCTCCTCGATGATCTCATCGGATGAACCACGATGTCGAGGATTCAAGCAACCCCGTATACAATTTGCTTTGTCAATCGGTACGTTACTTTCCCGAGATTCGATCGTCAGTATCCCAATACCTTGTTCAATCTCGTTACCGGCAAGTCACTTTACTCGTACCATAATGCATGATCCCGTGACCAGACACTTGGTCACTTTGAGCTCATTATGATGATGCACTACCGAGTGGGCCCAGAGATACCTCTCCGTCATACGGAGTGACAAATCCCAGTCTCGATCCATGTCAACCCAACAGACACTTTCGGAGATGCCCGCAGTATACGTTTATAGTCACCCAGTTATGTTGTGACGTTTGATACACCCAAAGCACTCCTACGGTATCCGGGAGTTACACGATCTCATGGTCTAAGGAAAAGATACTTGACATTAGAAAAGCTCTAGCAAACGAACTACACGATCTTGTGCTATGCTTAGGATTGGGTCTTGTCCATCACATCATTCTCCTAATGATGTGATCCTGTTATCAATGACATCTAATGTCCATAGTCAGGAAACCATGACTATCTGTTGATCAATGAGCTAGTCAACTAGAGGCTCACTAGGGACATATTGTGGTCTATGTATTCACACATGTATTACGATTTCCGGATAATACAATTATAGCATGAATAAAATACAATTATCATGAACAAGGAAATATAATAATCATCCTTTTATTATTGCCACTAGGGCATATTTCCAACAGTCTCCCACTTGCACTAGAGTCAATAATCTAGTTACATTGTGATGAATCGAACACCCATAGAGTTCTGGTGTTGATCATGTTTTGCTCGCGGAAGAGGTTTAGTCAACGGGTCTGCGACATTCAGATCTGTATGTACTTTGCAAATATCTATGTCTCCATCTTGAACATTTTCACGGATGGAGTTGAAATGACGCTTGATGTGCCTGGTCTTCTTGTGAAACCTGGGCTTCTTGGCAAGGGCAATAGCTCCAGTGTTGTCACAGAAGAGAGTGATCGGCCCCAACGCATTGGGTATGACTCCTAGATCGGTGATGAACTCCTTCATCCATATTGCTTCATGTGCTGCCTCCGAGGCTGCCATGTACTCCGCTTCACATGTAGATCCCGCCACGACGCTCTGCTTGCAACTGCACCAGCTTACTGCTCCACGATTCAACATATACACATATCTGGTTTGTGACTTAGAGTCATCCAGATCTGTGTCGAAGCTAGCGTCGACGCAACCCTTTACGACGAGCTCTTCGTCACCTCCATAGACTAGAAACATGTCCTTTGTCCTTTTCAGGTACTTCAGGATATTCTTGACCGCTGTCCAGTGTTCCTTGCCGGGATTACTTTGGTACCTTCCTACCAAACTTACGGCAAGGTTTACATCAGGTCTGGTACACATCATGGCATACATAATAGATCCTATGGCTGAGGCATAGGGGATGACACTCATCTCTTATTTATCGTCTGCCGTGGTCGGGCATTGAGCCGAGCTCAATCTCACACCTTGCAACACAGGCAAGAACCCTTTCTTGGACTGATCCATATTGAACTTCTTCAATATCTTATCAAGGTATGTGCTTTGTGAAAGACCTATGAGGCGTCTCGATCTATCCCTATAGATCTTGATACCTAATATATAAGAAGCTTCTCCAAGGTCCTTCATTGAAAAACACTTATTCAAGTAGGCCTTAATGCTATCCAAAAGTTCTATATCATTTCCCATCAAAAGTATGTTATCTACATATAATATGAGAAATGCTACAGAGCTCCCACTCACTTTCTTGTAAACGTGGGCTTCTCCATAAGTCTGCATAAACCCAAACGCTTTGATCATGTCATCAAAGCGAATGTTCCAACTCCAAGATGCTTGCACCAGCCCATAAATGGATCGCTGGAGCTTGCATACCTTGTTAGCGTTCTTAGGATTGACAAAACCCTCCGACTGCATCATATACAGTTCTTCCTTAAGATAGCCGTTAAGGAATGCCGTTTTGACGTCCATCTGCCATATCTCATAATCATAGTATGCGGCAATTGCTAACATGATTCGGACGGACTTCAGCTTTGCTATGGGAGAGAAAGTCTCATCATAGTCAACCCCTTGAACTTGCCGATAACCCTTAGCGACAAGTCGAGCTTTATAGATGCTAATATTAACATCTGCATCCGTCTTCTTCTTAAAGATCCATTTGTTTTCTATCGCTCGCCGATCATCGGGCAAGTCTGTCAAAGTCCATACTTTGTTTTCATACATGGATTCTATCTCGGATTGCATGGCTTCAAGCCATTTGTTGGAATCTGGGACCGCCATCGCTTCTTCATAGTTTGAAGGTTCACCGTTGTCTAACAACATGATTTCCAGGACAGGGTTGCTATACCACTCTGGTGTGGAACGTGTCCTTGTGGACCTACGAGGTTCAGTAGCAACTTGATCTAAAGTACCTTGATCATCATCGTTAATTTCCTCTCCAGTTGGTGTAGGCACCACAGGAACATTTTCCTGAGCTGCACTACTTTCCGGTTCAAGAGGTAGTACTTCATCGAGTTCTACTTTCCTCCCACTTACTCCTTTCGAGAGAAACTCTTTTTCCAGAAAGGATCCGTTCTTGGCAAAAAAGATCTTGCCCTCGGATCTTAAGTAGAAGGTATACCCAATGGTTTCCTTAGGGTATCCTATGAAGACGCATTTTTCCGACTTGGGTTCGAGCTTTTCAGGTTAAAGTTTCTTGACATAAGCATCGCATCCCCAAACTTTTAGAAACGACAGCTTAGGTTTCTTCCCAAACCATAATTCATACAGTGTCGTCTCAATGAATTTAGACGGAGCCCTATTTAAAGTGAATGTAGCTGTCTCTAGAGCGTATCCCCAAAATGATAGCGGTAAATCGGTAAGAGACATCATAGATCGCACCATATCCAATAGAGTGCGATTACGATGTTCGGACACACCATTACGCTGAGGTGTTCCAGGCGGCATGAGTTGTGAAACGATTCCACATTTCCTTAAGTGCGTACCAAATTCGTGACTTAAATATTCTCCTCCACGATCTGATCGTAAGAATTTTATCTTTCGGTCACGTTGATTCTCTACCTCATTCTGAAATTCCTTGAAATTTTCAAAGGTCTCAGACTTGTGTTTCATTAAGTAGACATACCCATATCTACTCAAGTCATCAGTGAGAGTGAGGACATAACGATATCCTCCGCGAGCCTCAAAGCTCATTGGACCGCACACATCGGTATGTATGATTTCCAATAAGTTGGTTGCTCGCTCCATTGTTCCGGAGAACGGAGTCTTGGTCATTTTGCCCATGAGGCATGGTTCGCATGTGTCAAATGATTCATAATCGAGAGACTCTAAAAGTCCATCAGCATGGAGCTTCTTCATGCGCTTGACACCAATGTGACCAAGGCGGCAGTGCCACAAGTATGTGGGACTATCGTTATCAACTTTACATCTTTTGGTATTCACACTATGAATATGTGTAACATTACGTTCGAGATTCATTAAGAATAAACCATTGACCATCGGGGCATGACCATAAAACATATCTCTCATATAAATAGAACAACCATTATTCTCGAATTTAAATGAGTAGCCATCTCGTATTAAACGAGATCCAGATACAATGTTCATGCTCAAACTTGGCATTAAATAACAACTATTGAGGTTTAAAACTAATCCTGTGGGTAAATGTAGAGGCAGCATGCCGACGGCGATCACATCAACCTTGGAACCATTCCCGACGCGCATCGTCACCTCGTCCTTCGCCAGTCTCCGCTTATTCCGTAGCTCCTGCTGTGAGTTACAAATATGAGCAACGGCACCGGTATCAAATACCCAGGAGTTACTACGAGTATTGGTAAGGTACACATCAATTACATGTATATCACATATACCTTTAGTGTTGCCGGCCTTCTTGTCCGCTAAGTATTTGGGGCAGTTCCGCTTCCTGTGACCCTTCCCTTTGCAATAAAAGCACTCAGTCTCAGGCTTGGGTCCATTCTTTGACTTCTTCCCGGCAACTGGCTTACCGGGTGCGGCAACATCTTTGCCGTCCTTCTTGAAGTTCTTCTTACCCTTGCCCTTCTTGAACTTGGTGGTTTTATTGACCATCAACACTTGATGTTCTTTCTTGATTTCTACCTCTGCCGACTTTAGCATTGAAAATACTTCAGGAATAGTTTTCACCATACCCTGCATATTGTAGTTCATCACAAAGCTCTTGTAGCTTGGTGGGAGTGACTGAAGTATTCTGTCAATGACCGCCTCGTCCGGGAGGTTAATGTCCAGCTGGGATAGGCGGTTGTGCAACCCAGACATTTTGAGTATGTGCTCACTGACAGAACTATTTTCCTCCATCTTACAACTATAGAATTTGTCGGAGACTTCATATCTCTCGACCCGGGCATGAGCTTGGAAAACCATTTTCAGCTCCTCGAACATCTCATATGCTCCGTGTTGCTCAAAACGCTTTTGGAGCCCCAGTTCTAAGCTGTAAAGCATGCCGCACTGAACGAGGGAGTAATCATCAGCACGTGACTGCCAAGCATTCATAACGTCTTGGTTCTCTAGGATGGGTGCATCACCTAGCAGTCCTTCTAGGACATATGCTTTCTTGGCAGCTATGAGGACGATCCTCAGGTTCCGGACCCAGTCAGTATAGTTGTTGCCATCATCTTTCAGCTTGGTTTTCTCTAGGAACGCGTTGAAGTTCATGTTGACATGAGCGTTGGCCATTTGATCTACAAGACATTTTTGCAAAGATTTTAGACTAAGTTCATGATAATTAAGTTCATCTAATCAAATTATTTAATGAACTCCCACTCAGATTTGACATCCCTCTAGTCATCTAACTGTTACATGATCCGAGTCGACTAGGCCGTGTCCGATCATCACGTGAGACGGACTAGTCATCATCGGTGAACATCTCCATGTTGATCGTATCTTCCATACGACTCATGTTCGACCTTTCGGTCTCTGTGTTCCGAGGCCATGTCTGTACATGCTAGGCTCGTCAAGTTAACCTAAGTGTTTTGCATGTGTAAATCTGTCTTACACCCGTTGTATGTGGACGTAGGAATCTATCACACCCGATCATCACGTGGTGCTTCGAAACGACGAACTTTAGCAACGGTGCACAGTTAGGGGGAACACTTTCTTGAAATTATTATGAGGGATCATCTTATTTACTACCGTCGTTCTAAGTAAAAAAGATGCAAAAACATAATAAACATCACATGCAATTAAATAGTAGTGACATGATATGGCCAATATCATATAGCTCCTTTGATCTCCATCTTTGGGGCTCCATGATCATCTTCGTCACCGGCATGACACCATGATCTCCATCATCATGATCTCCATCATCGTGTCTCCATGAAGTTGCTCGCCAACTATTACTTCTACTACTATGGCTAATGGTTTAGCAATAAAGTAAAGTAATTACATGGCGTTAACTCATTGACACGCAGGTCATACCATAATTAAGACAACTCCTATGGCTCCTGCCGGTTGTCATACTCATCCACATGCAAGTCGTGATTCCTATTACAAGAACATGATCTCATACATCACAATATATCATTCATCATTCATCACAACTTTTGGCCATATCACATCACAAAGCAATTGCTGCAAAAACAAGTTAGACGTCCTCTAATTGTTGTTGCATCTTTTACGTGGCTGCAATAGGGTTCTAGCAAGAACGTTTTCTTACCTACGAATAACCACAACGTGATTTGTCAACTTCTATTTACCCTTCATAAGGACCCTTTTCATCGAATCCGCTCCAACTAAAGTGGGAGAGACAGACACCCGCTAGCCACCTTATGCAACTAGTGCATGTCAGTCGGTGGAACCTGTCTCACGTAAGCGTACGTGTAAGGTCGGTCCGGGCCGCTTCATCCCACAATACCGCTGAAGCAGAATAAGACTAGTAGCGGCAAGAAAGTTGACAACATCTACACCCACAACAGATTTGTGTTCTACTCGTGCAATAGAGAACTACGCATAGACCTAGCTCATGATGCCACTGTTGGGGAACGTTGCATAAAATAAAAAATTTCCTACGTTCACCAAGATCAATCTATGAGTTCATCTAGCAACGAGAGAGGGGAGTGCATCTACATACCCTTGTAGATCGCGAGCAGAAGCGTTCAAGAGAACGGGGTTAAGGGAGTCGTACTCGTCGTGATCCAAATCACCGGAGATCCTAGCGCCGAACGGACGGCACCTCCACGTTCAACACACGTACGGTCAGCGTGACGTCTCCTCCTTCTTGATCCAGCAAGGGGGAAGGAGAGGTTGATGAAGATCCAGCAGCACGACGGCGTGGTGGTGGATGCAGCAGGGTTCCGGCAGGGCTTCGCCGAGCTTCTGCGCGAGGGAGAGGTCTAGCAGGGGAGAGGGAGGCGCCAAGACTTCAGGGGTGCGGCTGCCCTCCCTCCCCCTTTATATAGACCCCCTGGGGGGCGCCGGCCCTAGGAGATGGCATTTCCAAGGGGGGCGGCGGCCAAGGGGAAGGCTTGCCCCCCAAGGCAAGTGGAGGCGCCCCCTCCCCTAGGGTTCACAACCCTAGGCGCAGAGGGGGGCCCAGGGGGCACACCAGCCCACCAGGGGCTGGTTCCCCTACCACTTCAGCCCATGGGGCCCTCCAGGATGGGTGGCCACATCCGGTGGACCCCCGGGACCCTTCCGGTGGTCCCGGTACAATACCGGTGACCCCCGAAACTTTCCCGATGGCCGAAACTGCACTTCCTATATATAATTCTTTACCTCAGAACCATTCCGAAACTCCTCGCAACGTCCGGGATCTCATTAGGGACTCCGAACAACTTTAGGTTTGCTTCATACTCATATCTCTACAACCCTAGCGTCACCTAACCTTAAGTGTGTAGACCCTACGGGTTCGGGAGACACGTAGACATGACCGAGACGGCTCTCCGGTCAATAACCAACAGCAGGATCTAGATACCCATGTTGGCTCCCACATGCTCCTTGATGATCTCATCGGATGAACCACGATGTCGAGGATTCAAGCAACCCCGTATACAATTCCCTTTGTCAATCGGTATGTTACTTGCCCGAGATTTGATCGTCGGTATCCCAATACCTTGTTACTTCTCGTTACCGGCAAGTCACTTTACTCGTACCGTAATGCATGATCCCGTGACCAGACACTTGGTCACTTTGAGCTCATTATGATGATGCACTACCGAGTGGGCCCAGAGATACCTCTCCGTCATACGGATTGACAAATCCCAGTCTCGATCCGTGTCAACCCAACACACACTTTCGGAGATGCCCGCAGTATACCTTTATAGTCACCCAGTTACGTTGTGACGTTTGATACACCCAAAGCACTCCTACGGTATCCGGGAGTTACACGATCTCATGGTCTAAGGAAAAGATACTTGACATTGGAAAAGCTCTAGCAAACGAACTACACGATCTTGTGCTATGCTTAGGATTGGGTCGTGTCCATCACATCATTCTCCTAATGATGTGATCCCGTTATCAATGACATCTAATGTCCATAGTCAGGAAACCATGACTATCTGTTGATCAACGAGCTAGTCAACTAGAGGCTCACTAGGGACATATTGTGGTCTATGTATTCACACGTGTATTACAATTTCCGGATAATACAATTATAGCATGAATAAAAGACAATTATCATGAACAAGGAAATATAATAATAATCCTTTTATTATTGCCTCTAGGGCATATTTCCAACACCTCCTACATTCCGCTTTGTTCGTCTAAGTGTGTGAAGGGAGAACTACTGTGATTGTGCTTCCAGCTCGCATGGTTAAGCGCCTTAGTGGAGAAAGCCAAAAACGGACTGTCACAATAAGCGCAAACTGGTCAGCGATCCGATGACTATGTTAAACTATAAGATCGATAGAAGTCACCCCGTGTTAAATGACGGGCCGTTCATAACATTGGCCGAAGTGTTTACGGCTTGACCTCGGTTGTCGCCGAACACTAACCGGGGGCTAGTAACTGGCCTCCCAACTTTAAGCTCCTATGATTAAGTGAAATTTATAAAGCCCGCATATCTGGTTGCCTCATTTTCGCTAACACAACCGCCTTCGGGCATCGAGACGCTAGCTAAGGGTTGTTTTGTTATTGTGGAAACACCCTGCATAGCATCTATAAGGGAGTGGAAGCCGATGATGGGCCACTTTCAAATGATAAACGATCGCAATAGAGTCAAAATAAACATATATCATCAGCATTTGTATTCATTATACAAGCGCTGCCTTCCATAATTATCGTTATAAAGCCATAAATATGCATCGATTTGACTTAAGATTTTGTCCAAGCTGGGTTGCCTGGCTCCAGTGCTTACCCCTACGTTCTCGATCGTTCAGCTAGGCGGTAAAGGGAGCACCTTTGTGATTATCACTATCGGATCATCAGAGTTAGTACCTCAGATTGGGTGAAGCCAAAAGCTAGCCATCTTAAAGGATATAATTGGTCGGCACCGACCTAAGTGAAAATTTAGGTTCGCTAAAGACCATATAGTTCGGGAACTTTCCCCAAACTAAATCCTCAATATTTTCCTCCAGCATTTATCGGAGCTGAGGTTTCATGATCATGATCAGCATGACAACCCAAAGAAAGGAACTGATAGCGGGATTATTTTCTTTGGAAGATGTTTCTTACATTAAATAGTAATATAACATATCTCTCCATGTACCTTTGTTTATAAAACCATATGGCCAGATTGCGTTATTTGTCGTAAATCTTTGCCCTTATAAAGGATTTATAAAGTAGGACAGACACTCCCCGGCTACTGGCCGAGGAGGTTGAAGCCGACGGTCGGTCAAGAAAGTTTTGTACAATGCGGATCCGAGCATTAATGATGTAGAGTATTTGGATACATAGAATCATTACACATAACTTCATTTCACTCTGGATATCGATCCTTAATTCGGCCACCCATGCCCACATTAAGGCTCGGGGGCTACTGGGCTTCGGGCTTATCATTTACTAATATTAAAGGGGCACATCAATCCCCTGATCTGGTGTTGCCACCCGACCAGTGTCTCGGGGGCTACTGCATTGCCTATTCAATGCAGGAAATTCAAAGTGCTCAGTGTTCGGCTTCACCGAACTATGGGCAAACGCGTCTTCGGACAACAATAGGTACCATCTAGGACTTATCCGGCATCAACCTAATATATTACGGTGAATTCTCAAAACCCTCTCTCAAGGGTCCGTCTGCCGATCACTATCTCCTCTAATGTGCATCTCGGGTTTTAGGCCGACACGCACCTTGAGGGCTACTGGCTATATACATCTCATCAGCAAATAAATTGCACAGCTCGGAAGCAGTCCAGCATAAAGCTTGGATGCAAGTGGCTAGATCCATATAGGACATTTCCGGCATAAAGCTTGGCTGCGAGCGGCTGGCTCCATAGAGAACTTTTTGGCGTTAGAGCTCGGCTACAGTCCAGTGCTGGAGCTCGGATACAGTCCGACTTTGGAGATCTATGCCTCCTCAGATACAGTCCGGCTTTGGAGCTCTGTGCCTCCTCAGATACAGTCCAACTTTGGAGCTCTGATGCAGTCCAGCGTTGGAGCTCGGACGCAAGAGGACACCATCGCACAGAAACAACTTCAAACCTGAGGTGTGGCATAAAAATAACAAGGCATTGATAAAGGCCGAAAACTTAAAGGGGCTCCTCGGATACCTGATGTGTAAACTCTTCGGATTCACTTCGGCGATCCTCAAGATCGAAGATGAGAAGATTTGTTGAACCAGTTTTCAAGAGCGACGACCGAAGATGAAGAACAGATCGGAAGAATCGAGGAGCACCCCAACTTGAAGACCGATTCATGGGGCTACTGACGGTTTCCTGTACTAGGGGGTACTCACCACGTCGTCCCCCGATCAGGTGGATCGGGCGGAGGACCCCCGTGGCGGTTCACTCATGGGCCACTTCGGGCAGCCCATGCCGCATACAAGGAGGTTTCCACAAGACTTGGCGCACAAGCCGAGGACTCTCCTAAAACCTTAGGCCTCCGGTGTGTTATATAAACAGAGGCCGGGCTAGAAAATAGATCATCTAATATTCATTAGAACAATCTTGTGGTAGATACATGTACAATGTACTACACCCATATGAATACAATCAAAAGCATGATATCGGGTATTATCTCTTCGAGAGAGCCCGAACCTGGGTAAAACCCTATGTCCATGTTACCATCGCTCCAAGATGCCTAGATTAGGACCCCTACTACGAGATATGCCGGATATAGAACCGACACTCGGGCCTCGACCTGTGTATATAAAGGTGAGACCCGGCGACAGGTTAACTCAAGAAACAATCGATCGTTAGCTAGCTCAAGCATAATTGCTCCCTTGTAATCAAAACTCAAGCAATACAACTAGAAGCGGGACGTAGGCTTTTACCTCGTTGTGAGGGGCTGAACCTGGATAAATCCTTTGTGTCTTTTGTCCCGTTCAACCCCTTCGAGCTAACCAACGTTGCGATGGCTCCACACCTAAGTCCTTTCGCTAGGGCATCTGCCGTGACAAAACCACGACAGCTGCCCTAGACCAGTTCCACAGGTTAACCATGATCTCACACCAAGCACCTGGGTTGGTCAATATCCCTTATTCAACACATCAGATTTAAGTTAACAAGAGATGATGAGATCAAGCTGACAATTCTCAGAAGTGTTGCTCAAAAGTTGTCCATAATTAGGGACACGGCTAATCATGATCAGTTGTATACACTCTGCAGAGGTTTGTGTAATTTACACGTGATTCTCAGTCGCATCCTATTGCTACTAAACTTCTCCTGCGAAGTACTAAGGTAGACCAAGACAAGACTTTTGCGAAGTGGTGGCGCAGGCCCAATGGCAGACCCATTCCAACCTACACATCTACATCTACTGGTCATGATGGAGGGGTTCCCACAATTTGGTCAAGACAGAACCCATATTTACTCAGGGTTACACATGGAAACTACTCAACTTTGAACTCGTACAATCCCTTTGAGCATGGGCGATCACCCAGTGGTGAGCTCCTCCTATAGGTAAACCATAAACAGGGGCCTGCAGGAATCACCCCGGTTTTCCACCAAAGCAATACTGAAGTACCATCCAAATGATTCATTAATTAAATTGTCATTAAGTAGTCATCCATAAACTAACTTTTGATTGTTTATCCCAATCCATGTAATAGTAGCTAAGAAACTACTCTATGGATACAAGGTCGGGGTAGATGGGCCTAAGTTTTCAATTACCGGGTTGGTGCAGAATTTAGTGTATCTAAACTCACATTCCTATTGTGGCATTTGTACTATGTAGTGAAAATTCTGGGTAACATCGTCAAAGTGAAACTTGCCTTGGTTGTTCTTGTCGTTAGTGCACTCCTCAGTCACAAGGGTTGCACTCCTCTTAATCTAATGTTGAAAGAAAATAATACATAGTAGGCATAAGAGCATAATTCATGCAAAGGGAGTACTTACATGAATGCAATTTAAGAAGCTATCACTCATCACACATTGTTGGTGTAGTTTGATTTGGTTTCATTTGATCAAGTGATCCAAGGTTTGAGTCTTAGTTCAATTTGAATTTGAATTACGGTTCTCCTTTTTAAATTCAAATTGAGTTAGACTTAAACATGGTTTTGAATTTTCAAATTATTTGTATCAAGTTTAAAATATTCAAAGAAACTTAATTAAGTGCTTGATTTGATTTGTAAAGCGAATTTGAATTTGAGAAGTGGTTCACTTATTTGAATACAACTTGAATTAAATTTAAATTTAAGTTCTAATTCAGACTTGTGCTCCCTAGAGTCATCCTAATCCAAAGTCTTACTAGGTTCATTTCTAGTTTTTTTATCAATTTAATTTTTATTTAAACAACTTAGGGTTTTACCATTACATGAAACTAGGTTTGAATAATTTAAAATATGTTTAAATTCTAAACATATTAAATCAGATATAAATACTAAATGCTCATCTCAAGTTTTTGAACAAGTTAACAATTCCAACTACCAAGTTTTAAGTTTGCGTTTCAGAAATAGAAACTATAAGAGTTGCAAATTAAATGAAACTAGTCTTGTTTGTATTCGGTTCCGAATAAAATTTAAAATTATTTAAAAATATCAAACCATTGACTAAGTTAAAGTACATCACACTAGCTTTAATTTGCAAAATAATCATTTCAATTGGATTTATATTTTTGAAGTTGTGCCTATTTTAAGAATTAAACCATTCTGTTAATTTCATTATTCAAATTTACTTTTTCAAGAATTCTACATAAAGTTCATTACTTAAGGTTCAATTTGCAAAAATAATCACATGGTTTGGATTTGAAGATAATTAGTTATTGTGTTTTGAAGTTCCAGGGTCTGTTCTGCAAAACCGCCAGTTATTTGTTGTGGATAATGTTTTGGACAATGTTGGTCATGTGGCACTTTATGATTCACCGATACTGATTCGGAATTAAAATAAAACTTAACCGTCATATCTAGATGTAATGACCAAATCTAATGGTACTGATTTGATTTAAGTTATGCTTTGGATTGAAATCGGACGGCCAGGGGGGCAGATTGGAGCTCACCACGGCGGCTAGGTCGTCGGAGACTGGACGAAAAACTTGGGCGCAGCAGCGACGGCTGGGACGTGGACGAACTCGATGCTCTGGCGCTCCCTAGAGACGGCGAGGTGGTTGACGACACGCAGACGACAACCACAAAGCTCCTGGTGGCCTCAGTTGACGTCCGGGTGGACGAAATCAATGGTGCGGGGTCATTGGAGTTGCACGCGATAGGAAGAAGCTTTGTGTCGGGGAAACGACACCTATGGGATCACGAGGATCCCTTCTACGGTTGGCAGGGAAGAGGAATGCACAAAGAGCAGGTCCAACAATCAACACAAAGGATTTTTACCCAGGTTCGGGCCGCTGGGAAGTGTAAAACCCTAGTCCTTCTTTGAGTGTATATTTAGTATTCTTGAACCTTGACTAGCTGCTATGCGTGTCTGATCCAAAAGGTTCAAATCCTCCTCCAGTACGCCTTGGGCCTCCTTTTATACGTCCAAAAGGGGTTGCCATAGTGGCACACATGAGGTGTAAAGCTGTTATAGTGTCTATGTTTATCACTGGTGTCTTAGTACAAACGCATTAAATGCGCTGCTTACGTGCCCTCTAACTTTATCGGGGATGGGAATGGAGCCCGTCCCATCCGTCGCTGCCTCACCCCGTCTTGACATGCATCCAGGCTGACGAGGCATGCAACGCCAAGCTGGCCGGCTAGCCGCTGCGCTAGGGTGGCAGGATCTTCACGAAGATATGCATGCCACCATGCAGGTGCTTGCCTAGTTGGCAGGCTGGTCGCTGTGCTGGAACGGTCGCAGGGCGGCGGAATCTTGTCGTGCGCGAGCCTCGCTGTGGCTGGCATTCGTCCCCGACAAGAGTCTTGCCAGGGTCTCGCGGTCGTCCCCGGCAAGAGCCTTGCCGGGGATTTCGTCTTCTGGTCTTCACAAGGATCTGCATGCTACCAGTCTTCACAAAGATCTGCATGCTACCAGTCTTCACAAAGATCTGCATGCTACTACGCATGTGTCCTTGAGTCTTAGTCTTGACGTTGTCGATGGTGTCAGAGCTCTCAACCTCAAGGGTAGTGGTCTTATCTGTGCTTCGCAAGCCATCCCGGCAAGGGTCTTGCCGGGGTTCCGGAAGCCGCCCCGGCAAGGATCTTGCTGGGGATCTAGCTTGTCTTCTGCTCTCCGTTTACTGTCTTGGATGCCATCTTGGTTGTCTTGTATTTTGCCTTCAACTGCCCCGTCGAGCCTCGCCACACGTGCGGCTACAACTGCCCGTGCACAAGTAAGGGGTACAAAAGGGCCCAGACTTATGTACACCGACACTTTGGATGAGATGCGCTGCTCGAAAACGAACACGTTTGGATGCGTGTCTGGGTCAGTGAGATGCGCTCGAACAAAATGGGAAGAATGGACAAGGTACGCGACCAAACAACTCACAGAGCTCAACGGTGACGCGACAAAGGCGGCGCCGAGCTTCGGGCTCCGATGAGTTCGACGTTCCAGGAGGCTCTGGACATGCAGTTCATGTCCGGGGGGTTCGCCGTGGATCGGCGGATTGAGTGGTGGCGGTGGTTGGGCTAGGGATGGCCTGCCTCGCCAGAATTTTACCGACGTTGGGCTAGGTCAGTGGAAGAGGTAGCAACCCACCGATGTTTGCGAGTGATGGTATGTGCGTCGAGCGGCGGTTGCGGGAGGTTAGGGGTGACCCTGATGGGTGTGTCCCGTCTGTTAGAGAGAGAGAGAGAGAGAGAGAGAGAGAGAGAGAGAGAGAGAGAGGGCACATGCGCGTGGGCTCGGTTGGCTAGCTGGGACTTCGTCGGCCTGGCTGGCTGGCTAGGCCGTTTCTTTTCTTGTTCTTTTCTCTTCTGCCCTCTTTTGAATTCAAATTTTGAATTTGATTATTTATCAACTGAAAATTTGTCCTTAATTCACTCTGGAATATTTATGGTTGGGTGAACATTTTCCTTGTGGAATTTTACAAACTATTATTGTCAACTTCTATTGGGCCCTTTGGCAAAGTATTTCTATTTATTTTTTGTTTTTTATTCTTTTAATCAGGTTTTTCTTATAGTTCAAATTGCCTATATTTAAAATATTTCCAAACCCTGGCTCACTCAAGAAAATAGGGCAAATATTTATCTTAGGAAATGTCTTTCCTGCCCTTATGCATTTGTTTTGATAAACCATTTATTCAGAGAAACTCCATGGCCATTAACTAAACTCTAAATGGTTTAGGGTTTAAGAATTGGTCATGTTTGTTCTCAAAACCAAATGTGCAAGGAAATCATGGATGTGAATGCTTCTAAATGCACATCCTAAATGTAGGGAAATTTGGGATGTGACACGTCCTCTTCCGTCCAGCCATCCGGAATGTCCGGCCACTAGGAGGCCCGAATGGAGTTAGGCTTGACCGGCGGCTTGTTCCTCCTTCCGATCTCGATAGACGACGCGGAGGCGGTTGCCAAATCGGACGCACCCAAGTCCATGCCAAGCCTATGTGGATTCCTTCTCTGTTGCTTCCCAGGCACGGCTATCCCTCTGTGCGATGTTCTCCACCTTGCAAGAGACGGCGATTAGGACCCTCGCCCCCCACGGACTCTATTGAGGCATCGTGCATGGCGACGAGGTACTCGACGTCATCTAGGATAATGGATAAGGACGACGGTGCGGACGGGGAGCAAGGGTGAAGGAGGGCAACGACTCTGACACGAGAAAATGGATGACGGGCGCGGGAGGAGAGCGGTCAATTTGGAGCAGGTCTGAGCTGTCAGATCCGATGTGGTAGATGCGCCTGAGCGAATCACTCCCCCCCCCCCCCCCCGGACTCTATTGAGGCATCGTGCATGGCGATGAGGTACTCGACGTCATCTAGGACAATGGATAAGGACGACGGTGCGGACGGGGAGCAAGGGTGAATGAGGGCAACGACTCTGACACGAGAAAATGGATGACGGATGGGAGGAGAGCGGTCAATTTGGAGCAGGTCCAAGCTGTCGGATCCGACGTGGTAGACGCGCCTGAGCGAACCATCCCCCCCCCCCCCCCCCCCCCCCCCCCACACACACACACACACATCCATGGTGTACATGACCCAATAGTGATAAGGGAAGCCCTTTATCGTAAGCATCTACTCAATAAAAGATCATTTATTTTATATTTCTGAAAGTCAACAATAAACACAACAACATTTTATTTTTTGACATGTACAAAATTTAAAGCTTCACATGCAAAATCAAAACTCCTTTCATGATATATCTACCTTTAACTAATGCCTTTTGGGCGAGGGAGATGACATCACTAGCAACTTTGTTAAGCTCACATTCAGTAAACAAATGGGGTGATTTTTATTTAGTCTCTTGGTTTCCTTGCATTTGGGGACGAAGATAATTAGGCCATAGTTGAATCTGGAAATATCAGACCTAGACGCTGCCAGTTGTCGAGATGATGAGGATTCTGAATGTGGTGTCTCTGTTGTGTAGGAAGTGAACAAATTTTAGAAACATTTTGTTGGCTATACGATGAGGATCCTGTGGCCATTTCTGGTCTATTATTTTTCTGTTTCTGAAAAATTGACTGAAATAAAGGCCAACAACCAGCAGGTGTGCTTGTCCGACCTTTTTATCCTTACAATCTCGTCTTATTTCGCTGTGCATTGGAACAAACTAGCAGGCATGCTTGTCTGATCACTGATTCTTAGATTTTTCTTCTCGCTTGGTCCGAATTAGAACTTGTAAAACAGAACTTCTCACGTACGATGCCTGGTGATACGATCTTGTACGAGGCCTGATCGGATGGTGCCTTGCAGCTTGTTCCGACACAGGGACGGTTCGATCTACAGTGTCCTATATATGGAAATCGCCGTATGCATAGCAATGCTCCTTGTAAAACGTTGCATGTTTTCCAACTTGCAAGGGTGACCGCATGAATTAACCAAGCTGCATGAACTGCACAATTACGAAGAACCGGCCATTGAGACCAAAGATTCAACAGTATGACATCGGCTGCAAGGCTCCACGATATTTAACTTGACCAAAGGGGGGACTTTCCCAACAACGTATTTTCTGATGGCCAAGAGCGCTTTCTGTGCCTCCACGAGGCTATCCCCATCCATGAGGATGAGGGGGTGACACTTGTCAACTTTCATGACAGAGCAACTAGGATGAAATGTGGTGTCCAGCGTAAGGCAGTCGAGTGATGTTGTATTCTCGAGGATATGACATGTTAGCTCAACCAAGCTCTTTGCCGAGCAAAAGCCAGTGATCGTCACACTCTTGAGCTTGTCATGGCGCTGCTGCGGGATCTGCCTCAGATCACGTGAGGGCTCTCCGAGAATCGAAGCATGCTCCATGCGATGCTGGGATATCTGCATAGGACCAATATCAATGCCACTGCCCTCCAGAGAAACCAAGATGCCAAATACTTATGAAGGAAGGATGAAATAACTTACAGCTACTACGAAATTCTCCAAGCAAGGAGAAGCATCGAGAAAAGAAACCAGAGAAAGATAATCATAAGCTCCGGAAAAAGCCATTCCCACTAATGAAATCTGCAAGAGCTTGAGGTGGAGAAACTTGCTAGATAGCATCGGTGTGTTCACCATCTGCATAAAGACATCTGAGACCTTAATTGCATTCCAATGTATCACTACTTTACTTTTATCGCGGGGCATAGCAAGTCCATAATAATCATCTAAAGTTTCAGGGTATACCTCATTCAGTGATGATATGGTAAGTGTTTCAACATTTGGCGCAATAGACAAAAGATTTTGCCGAGCATAGCAGACAATGTTGGTCTGGCGGAAGCATATCATGCGTAGGGTTTTCACTTGCAGTGAGCCCCCAAGTGAGATTTGACCTAGGAAACCTGCGAAGTAAAAAGTGGTGAGATTTGGAGCATTGCTCTCTACCACCTGCAGCCTATCGCAATAGGCCACCTCCAGAAAACGGAGACGCTGCAGCAGAGAAGGTATCTTCAAGGAAATTATCTCCTCGCAGTGCAGGAGTTTCAAGCACATCAAAGCGGGAGAATTGGAAAGGAGACACCATAATTCATCCCCAGTAATCCGCGTGCAACTCATATGCAGTCTTGTCAGGCTTCTTAGGCAACCAAGACCAGCCGTGGGACGCAAGGTACAGTAACATAGGTTGAGATATTGAATTGAGTTTCCACTCCCGTTAGATAATAGTGAACAAGGGAAGTTATACTCTGAAATGATGGGTACAGCATTCTCGAAAACAATGGTGGGTAGAGGCAGCGTCAGGATCAGTTCTTCAATCCCTGGAGTAACAGCAATACGAAGCCAACTATCAAGATAGGCGAAGTCGATGTTGTCACAACTATAGAGATCAATGTCTAGTGTCTTCACGCCGATGCCTGAGTGATTTTGCATAATCAGGTCAATTTTGCTGATAAGATCTCTTGTTATTACATCCCTAGACGCATTTCTATTCAAGCCAAGTGTTCCCAGACTGAATGTAAGGTTGGGACGGCATATCCAGTTGTGTCGGAATGTGTGCGATGCGCAAGCAGCACGAGCAGCATCTCTAAGTGTCATTTTGGCATGAATATGCCGCAAGATATCCTGTATGCAGCAGACATAGGAGAATACACACATTAGAATTATAGATGCAAGAAAATAGATTGAAAAAACTCAGATAAAATCATAAAATAGCAATCCCTAAGAATAAATGGTGATTCAGTCTGCCTATATGTTTGCATTAGACATCATAAAGGGAACAGTGCAACTAGTGATGTGAAGACATGCATGGAAGCCTGGATACTTTTTTTTTTGGAGAAAGGAGAACACTGATTAGGGCTGCTCGACACCTCAGGAAGGTAACGAAGTATTCAGAGGAAATGATTATGTAGTAAAAAGTGTTTATACCCCCATCCTTCTAGTCCGAATGTGGCACCCCGCATTTTAAGCTTGGCTACAATTCTGGGTATACTCTATTAGTTGGTATCTTCCTGCCTCTACTCCAGGGAGAGGTACAACCTAGATTGCAGAGATATCGATACGCGTGTCAGTATCGGGGCGATACGGATACGTAAATGGAGTACATCATTTCTGAAAAGCGTCAATACGAGGATAGGTTTGACTATTTTGAAAATAATATAAAGAATATGTTATCAATTAAGCATCGAGCCATTTAGCATATATTTAGTCAGTGCAGCCCATTATCTTCTATCTTCATATCCATGATTCCAACAAAAGCAAGAACCAGCAGCCAAAGGGTAGCAGCAATTTACCAAACATAAAAATTCAGTTAGAGAGAAAGGGAGGAGGAGGAAATCAGAAGCCTTCCATTAGATAGAATTTTACAGGATAGTGGGGGGAAGGGGAGCGGGAGCACCGGGGAAAGGAGCCCACCACTGGCACTACTAGAGCCTGAGAGGTATCAGGGAAGTATCGGTGTTTTCTTGGGTATAACATAGGTCCCAGGTTTTTGGATGTCGTTTCTTTCAACTGAACTCTTGTATGACAGCATTACGAGGCTGATGCTTGCACCATAGCCAAACGTGTCTTAATTTTAGAAAGGACTTTCCTCTTATTACAAACTGTAGCACTAGAAAATTAGAAACATCTTGTTTGGAGGGCTGTTGGATGGAGTTCGCTGGTGGAATTCAAGCCAGATCCTGCCATTCTCTTCCTTGGCAGAAATTTAGTAAGTCTACATGAATTTAGCTTCAACAGTTGATTTCCTCTCAAACTCCATGTACTTTTTATACAACTTCCTCTAATTTACATTGACAGATACCACGGGCTACAAAATCCAAAAGCAAAAACATCTCAACCCAAACCAGACACCTACCCAAATCCCCAGCAAACCCTCCAAAACACAATCTACCCCCTCTCCATCCTGGAGTGGAGACAAGCCAGAGTCCTTAGATATCATTGCAGTGATAGAAAACTACAAAGAACAAAAATTCCTATGGAAACCTCCAAATTACTGTTCATAAGCCACAACAAGTACACATGCCTACAGCTTAATAACCAAACGAAACAGTGCCTTGAGAGCCCCCACTCACTTACTTTCCGTTCAACATCCTGCCTGTAAGCCCTCAGGAACCAAACATACCAAGAAGCGCCACAATACATGTCCATTGTTACCCAGCAAGCACAAGCTTTGCCCGTGGTTTCCAACAGAGGAAATGTGATTTTACTTGAAACGGGTGGAATTCTTTAAGTATCAGCATCATGTACCTCTGGAAGATCGGGACAAGATATTCCTCTGTCAACATGATAGTTATCATCTTGCTGGCAGCGCAGACTCCTTCTTTTAGCCACCAAAGCAACCGGTCCACCTGCAATAGACCACCGTTATGGTGAGAACAGGCATTAGAATGCAAGCTCAAGGATATCGCGTGTTGCACATCAGATCCTATTTCTGAAAATCAAGAAGATTTCCCTCTAGGTGCAGGTTATCCGAGAGGATTGCATCTTTCTTAATAACGGATGCTGCCTTCCCCTCCAGTCAAAATAGCTTTTGAATTATTTCTACTGTAATTTCTAGGCAGGGTAATCTCTTCAGGCAGAACTCGCCATTGGCACTAAAGAGGAGACTAGGACAGAATTCCCCAATCTTGTGCCCAAGTAAACATAGGCTAGCCGACTTAGATCATCCAAGTGATCGAGCTTCGTCCAATTCCCACCCAAATAGAATCCCCACCTATACCGCCACACACAAATAAACAGTTCTTCCTGTACCAACAGATCTATGTAACACACTAAGAGAATATACAAAACAAAAGCAAATAAAGAACTGAGAAGCAAAAGGAGGGAGAGAGTGCAAGCAGGAGCCTTACGGTCTCGGATTCGCCGGCGGCAGCGCTGCCTGTGTCGCTTCCTGGACATGAGCCTCATCGAATCCTGCGTGAAGCGTCGTTTAGGGGCCGAGACGGCAGGGAGCACGAAGGGCGATCGAGATTTTTCAAGCCTGGGCCTCGACCCAAGACGCGAGGGGAGGCGGAGGAGATCGCGCCGGCGGAGCTAGGGAGGAGTTTGGTCCGGGCTCCGCCGGGGACAAGGGAAAAAAATCCTATACGACCGGGTCGTACCGACCCGATCGTGAGACCCACTCCCTCGTGCGCCAGCTGGCCATCCGAATCTTCCATCATTCCTCGCCCGACCTCCAGCCCCCCGTCGTCTCGTTCCCCACTTTCCTGTTTCCAAATCACGATTCTACTCCACCCCAAATCCAGCTGCCGGTGCCGCGTCGCCGCTGTTCTGCTCGTCGACGCATACCACCCAAGCTTGGCCCACTCTACCCCCGCCGGCAACGGCCCGTCGGCGGCCCCGCCATTGCCGCTCGCCACATCTGGCCATGGCATGCTCATTGAGCGCAAGTCCCTTACTCCGGTGCTCCATCCCCGCAGGAAACCGCCACGGTCGTAGCCGGCTCAGCTCGCAGCACCACGCCAGCTACTTCTCCCTGCCGGATGTGGCGGCGTAGCTACTGGACATGTACCCGCTGGCTGCACTTCAAGCATAGAGCGCGCTGAGAGCACTGGGCAGATGTGAAGCGAGGAGAGGAGCTATGACCTGATGCCTCCAATTGTCATATCAACGGCTCATCTGCTGGTTGCAACACAAGCACATAGCTATATGCTCTGTTCATTTGCATCTGCTTATTCTGCTAGATATGCTTGTGTGGAAGTTATTCTCTTATTCATTGACAATTAGAGCAAAAAGAAACTGCACAAAGCATATTGTTCTGACAAAAGGAAGAAGAACTTTTTAGTTGATGCAGATTGTGGAGCTTTTTGGTTGTATAAATGAATCTGATGTACACTGAATAAAAGCTCTTGGTATTTGAAGCTCTTGTGATATCAATGATGTCCAGTGTGCAGATTCTATATCAGCCAAGAATACAAACTGCTAACATGCATGCCTATATGCTGATTTAACAAGCTGACATGCATATTCATTTATGAAAATAGTGTGCCTATCCTGAAAAATACTTTCAGAAAAATAAACGCTACAAATTAGATTGCTACAGAATAAAAGGATAACTTCAGATTAATATTGCAACAAGTACCATCATTTGGCATGAGCAAAACATTCCAGGTTTGCCGAGGGACTATATGTTCACCAATTCAGGTACCAACACTAGCACACATATATAAAATAAAACGACAACTTCAAGTAAATAACACCATTTAGCTGACATGCCCAGCTAACTAGCATTAGAAACAAGCAGGGCACGACCGAGACGTCTACTGAAACCTTGATGTACTAGCACCCTCGCTGAAATCTAATTGACGAGCAGTCGGCGGTGTTGTGCCATCTCCATGAGCTTGAAGCAATAATCTTGTAAATTCTCCTGGAATAGGTGGAACAAAAGCTGATGGATACTCTCCAAATGCCATGGTCATAGGTGGATGTGTAGTACCGGCGCAAGCAAATTCTGAAGGGCCAACTGTAGATGGAACAAACACCGATTCCTTTGCTGGATGATTTGTACCTTTTCCTGCACATTGTGTGTACATATAAGAGATAGAAGGGATACCTTGCTACTTATTCACACATAAGAATTAAATGTACCTTTTTTTCCTTTCTTTGCTCCCTCTAGCACATCTTTTGATCTTTTTTTCATTGGACCTTTTATTCGTTCAGGAGCTCTAAATGACACCATTGTCTTGGCAACAGATTCGGTCATTTCGGATGAACTTTCAGAGTCCTCATCTTCATCCAAATCTATGGTGCTGACGTGGCTTCAAGATTCCAGTATTTTGGCAAGACAATATGAAAGGCCCTTAAAAAACGGAAATACTATCTGGCTTACGCTTCCTGGTAGGCCAACCCTAGCGAACGCCCCTAGGGTCGCATGATCTCCATCCCACGGCTGGCAGCCCCACACCCTTCAAATGCAAGTGAAAACTGGCAGGGGGGCACGCTCGTTTGCCAGCCCCACACCCTCATCTCTTTTTTTTCCCTCAAAAAAAAAGAGATAAGGGTCCTAAAAAAGGCAAAGCCAAAATCGTCAAAATTTCACAAGTAATTTTTGAAGATCGGAAAGCAAAATTAGCAGTCAACCAATTAATAGTCATATCGGAGCCGGCAAATCTTGAGGTTGACAATTTACTATGACATGGAGGACTGGGTCTTTATGAGTGCTGACAGTTCAAGGATGCGTGAGTTGAGAATTGTAAATTACTCCCTCCGTTTCAAAGTATAGCATGTCCTCGATTTCCGTGCTTCAACTTTGACCATAAATTTAACCAATGAAACTGACTGCGGCGGGAGCAAAAGTTATACCAATGAATTCGTATTCAAAAGAAAATTTCAATTATATAATTTTTTGCTCTCGCCGCAGTTGGTCTCGTCGGTTAAATTTATCGTCAAAGTTAAACCTCGGGACCTCGGGCACACTATATTTTAAAACGGAGGGAGTAAATGCGTGAGTTGGGAGTTGTAAATTATACTCGGACATAAGTTTAAAGATTTAAAGTGCATTCTTCACCTTTCTCATTGGAAGCAAGACTGGCCGGTGTAAATTTAATTTTGACTTAAAAACTGGTATAGGTCATCTGGGAAACCAAAATTTTCAATTTTCAATTTATTTCTTTGAATGACAAGAGATGCGTCTAGGCTGTTATGTCAGTTCTTTCACCATTTTTTATTAAAGATATGTTTGCATTTTGGAGAGAAGTAGCTAGTAATTAGAGGGTTAACACTACTGATGCATTGCATTTCACTTGGAGGCACATTGGACCATGTAGATTTGGGGGGGGGGGGGGGGGGGGGGGGACAGATAAACATTATAAGAGTTCCTACAACGTTAGGTTCATACATTTTTTTTGCAAAAAAATCGTTAAGACCAGTATAAGAATTTTTCATGAAATAGAACTCGCCTGGCGATCTCAGCCAATCAGATCATTAAATCTCTATGGAAAGAATGGTTCCTAACAAAACAACAAAAAAAGTATAAACATTATAAGAGTATGGGGGGGGGGGGGGACAGATAAACATTATAAGAGTTCCTGGGGGAGGGGGGGACAGATAAACATTATAAGAGTTCCTACAACGTTAGGTTCATACATTTTTTTTGCAAAAAAATCGTTAAGACCAGTATAAGAATTTTTGATGAAATAGAACTCGCCTGGCGATCTCAGCCAATCAGATCATTAAATCTCTATGGAAAGAATGGTTCCTAACAAAACAACAAAAAATTAGCACACGAGTCACGAGGCATAGGTGCGCAACGCGCTTGATCTACATTTGGGGTAAGTTACATGTTTCTTTTACTGGCAAGAAGTTATAGGTTGTCCGCTCTGATTAGGAGTAGAGAAATCCTATTCCTATGAATTATGAAAAACTCTTTCTTTAAACCGGATGATTTTCTCTCCCGTCAAGCCGCCTTCTTTGGTTGACACGTGTTTGGGTCCACTCCATCTCCTCCGAGCCTTTATCCCCGCAACCTTATCCTCTCTAGATCCAGGCACGGGTCGTCTTCTCCCTCTTGTTATTTCCTCTTCATTCAGGGCGAAGCACAGTCGCACTGCCGATTGCTTGCTCCCCCCCTCCTCCCCACCCTCCCACCCATGTCAAGGACCCTGCAAAGCCCGCCACCAAAAGCTGATGCAATCCAACACATGCCACCCGCTGCTACAAGCAATTTTTGCCTCTACTGTTGCACCTCGTGCCGATCCTACTCCTCCGGTGAGCTCTGCCACTCCTCCTTCGGCGAAGCAGCCGTTGCTATTGCATCCTCGCCATGGACGCAGACACTGTTGTTGCTACGGGGCGTCTCCTTCAACTTCGGTTGCAATGGAGCTTCACTGCGCCGCCGATGCTGCGTCGGATCTTCGCCGCGATGCCGGGACTGCAATGAAGCGTCGCCCATGGCTGCAATGGAGCTTCGCTGGTGCATCGCCACGGTCGTTTGGCTGCAATGGAGCTCCATCGGTGTTGCACTGGAGCGCCATTGGTGCTGCAATGGAGCTTCGCCGGCGTCGTCGGTGCTGCGTCGCCGCTTTGTCTCGCCATCGGGGATTGCAATGGAGCTTCGTCAGGGGGTGCATGTGTCCTGGTGCTGTAGTCGCCTGTTTCTTGCATCTTCTTCGCTGCTACAGAGGAGATGAACTGCGAGAGAAAGGAGAAAGACGACGGGTTGTGTTCACTCTAATCGGACGGGCTAGGTGATCCTAATCAAACGGCTGGATAGGCGGTGATCTTTGCAGCCACCATGAAATATTTACGCACTGTGAGAGGATGAGTAACTGCCTGGAGCAAAACATGGAAATAATAGCCATCAAATTGAACTAGTACGTAATAATTTTGTAGAACCTGTTACATCAGAATAGAGTATCATAGTATAGTGCATTAAGGGCATCTCCAATAACAAGCCGCAAATTTCCTTCTGCATCTGTCCGCTTTCCTCTGCCACAGTCACTTCATCAAAATGTCGTCATTATTGCCTTTCACTTGCACAACTAAATGATATTAAAATAATAATAGTGCAAGAGTGTGGTGGACTAAGCTGGAATCTGCAACATTTTATTCAGAGGGGAAGACAAAATAATATGGGTTCTTTGTTAGATCAACAATAATGTATATGAAAGTCACTCAACATTTTTATCGTGGTATTCCCCTGTGTACGACTCAACAAAAGAAAAAGAAAAGAAAATCAGAAAACATACTGAAATATTTTTGGAGTTTTCAGTTTTTTTGAAGGAAGCAAATTAAAGAAAGAAAAACAAAAAACGAGAAAACTATTTACACGGGAAAGCTCCCAACAAGCAAAATAAGAATTGAGAACTCTTTTTGGATGTTTTTTAATGCTACAACTAAATTAAACTAGCAAGAAAAACCGAAAATAAGTAAGAAATATTTTTGAATTTTCTTAGAGTTTTTCAAACACAAAAGAAGAAAACAGGAAAATAAATCTAGCATGGATAATACAATGAAAAAGTATGGACACCGACAACTGGAATGAAATGTGTGAGCATGAATATAATGCCGGTGGTAATACGTACTCCCCCAAGCTTAGGCTTTTGACCTAGCTTGGTAATCACCATCCGCGACCTAGATAATAATCTGAGTGATAGCTCATGGAGGCTCTTGGTGCAGCCTCCTCAGCCCGCCGAGCAGCGTCGACCTCCGCATTGTACGAGCGGGCCTCGCTCTCAAGATCGTAATATCTTCTTTTACTATAATAATCAAAGAGAGTAGGTGCAGGCAAAATAATAGGTACATGAGCGGGCCTACGCGAGTCCTCGCACATCAGACGCCTAATATCCAGAGCGTCATGCCATCAAGATCTGTCATCATCAATGTGCATGATGAAGCACCGCTCCACCAAAGACGTCGTCCACTGGTCCCTAGAGCCCGCGTACACCTCCAAGAAAGACGCCCCCAAGGGGGAAACGACACAAATGCGTCGTTGTCTTCTGATCTATTGATTTAGGGTTTCCCTCGGAGGTAGCAGATCATAGTCTAGAACTTCTTCACGGCGGTGCCTTCAAGAAGGGAACGACACCGTAGAGTGCCGCCACCATCGGCTTTGGCATCTAGCTAAGAGCAGGTTTTCACCCAGATCTGTTCGAAGAACTCCATCCGCTTCTTGTGCATGGACCGCCGCCTTCTCTATCGAAGACTAGACCAAGGGTCCAGCCGTCGCCGTCAGATCCATGTAGCCAGCACTAGGAGATGATTACAATCTCCCTGTACCGGAGCTAGCATGAACCAAAACAGATCGAGTCGGAGACAATGATGCCCCTGGATCTCCGGCAGACCAGCGAGCCGCCAGCCCCACCGTGTCCAGATCGCCGGCAACGCCGAGCCGCCACCACCCCCCGCGCCATCCACGCACAGGGGCCACCGCCGCCTACACACGTCGGGGCGCCGCCGCGAGCCCAGCGCCCGCCACCGCCTCCCGAAGCCCGTTGTCGCGCGCCCCAAGCCCCGCCACCGCTCGCCGAGTTCTGCCACCTCACGCCCGACCACGACGCCGCAGGACACCGCCGCCTGCCGCCTAGATCCGCCGCCCGCGGAGGAAGGGGAGTCGGGAAAGGACCCCCCCCCCCCCCCGCCGCCGTCTTCCACTTTGGTTGCACCCAAGCCACAAGAGCCGCTGCTGCTGTATCTGGCAGCGACTAATCAGGTGATTAGTGCAGCATTGGTGGCACGACAGGAAGTGGAGGAAATAGCAACCTCGGCAGACATCCTGCCAAGAGCAGAAAGAGAGGGTAGCCCGGCAAGGTTAGATATGGATCATAACAAGGAGAAGCACGGCAGCAAAGGCAACCCCAAGGAAGCGGCAAGGAAGAAAGTGGTGCAGCACCCAGTATACTTTGTCAGTTCCCTATTGCAGGGGGCTAGATCCAGGTATTCTGGTGTGCAAAAATTGATTTTTTGGGCTCGTCATGGCCTCAAGGAAGCTACGCCACTACTTCCAAGCCCATGAGGTCACGGTTGTCACACGCTTTCCATTGCAAAGGATACTCCGGAATCCAGAGGCTACTGGCAGGATAGTGGAATGGGCTCTAGAGTTATCTAGCTTTGGCCTGAAGTTTGAAAGCACGTCAACAATTTAGAGCAGGGCATTGGCAGAGTTTATTGCGGAATGGACGCCAAGGAATCACCCCAAGAATGGATCATGTATTTCGGTGGCAACTTCTCCCTCCAAGGTGTAGGGGCTGGCGTGCTTCTCGTCGCTCCCACTGGGGAGCACCTGAAGTACGTCATCCAGATGCATTTTCCCCGGGAGGAGGTGACCAACAATACAACAGAGTACGAAGGGCTCCTTGCCGGGCTAAGGATTGCCATGGAATTGGGAATTAAGAAGTTGATCATTCGAGGATATTCACAACTTGTAGTCAGACAAGTCAAGTAGGATTACCAAAGTCCATTGATGGAGGCATATGTCGAGGAAGTGAGAAGATTGGAGGAGCGTTTTGACGGATTGAAAATAGAGCACATGCCCCGTGCGGAAAACAGCATTGCTGATCATCTGTCAAAGTGCATTGCGCAGAAGCTACCTGTGGAACCAAGAACTTTTGTTCTCCATCTTACTCAGCCCTCCGTATCCCCAACGACAATGGCCAGAAAGAGGAGGAAATTGGACTCCGGTAAGCCTCTCCCAGTAGAACCCCTTGGGGTTCCTGGCTGGGACCCTGCTGGAAACAACTCCCCTTCGATTGTCGGGCTACACCTTTCTGCCGGGTCACTAGACCCTGCGGTCGAGGGATGCGCCCCCACGAATGGGGAGGATCCGCTAGTCCTCGTTACCGAGCCTCAGGCTCCAACTTGGGCACGACACATAGTCCATTTCCTCCAAACTGGAGAACTTCCCGAAGAGCAAGAAGAAGAGAAAAGAGTAGCCCGGAAGGCCAGTATGTATCAGTTTGTCAATGACACTTTGTACAGAAGAAGGCCCAACGGTGTGAAATTGAAGTGCATTTGTCGGGAAGAAGGAAAGGAACTGCTGGCAGAAATACACAAAGGAATGTGCAGCTCTCACATTGGATCAAGGGCTTTAGTTGGGAAAGCATTCCGGAAAGGATTCTATTGGCCCACTACCCTCCAACATGCGGTTGAGCTATTCACCAAGTGTGAAGCCTGCTAGTTCCATTCCAAGAATATCCATCTACCTACCCAAGCACTTCAGACAATCCCTTTGTCATGTCCGTTTTCGGTTTGGAGGCTCGATATCCTCAGCCCTTTCCCGGAGCTGTCGGAGGCTTTGAATTCTTGTTCGTTGCAATCGACAAGTTTACAAGGTGGCTGGAAGTAGCTGTCGTGAGAAAGGTGATCACTACTGGAATCCAGTTATTTGTCGTCTGCCAGTTCTTTGCCGTCAGCCAACTGACAGCAAAGAGGCTCTTTCCCGTCCGCTTCCACAAAGCGGGCGACAAATAAAGGGCTGATGGCAAAAACGCTATTTGCCGCCAGCTGTTTCTTTGCCGTCAGCCAGCTGACGGCAAAGAGCTGGAAGGCAGACGACAAAGGGCTAGGTGGGCCCCATAGGGCACGGTGTGGCTAGGTCAGGTTCTTTGTCGTCCGCCAGCGGACGACAAAGAGGAGACATAGGCCAGCCCTAAACGGCCACTCTCTTTGTCATCTGCTAGCAGACGGCAAAGAATGCCCACTTAACGGGCCGAGCCGTCTCCCCTCTCTCTCTTTCTCTGTCTCCCTCCCGCGCGCCCGCCTCTCTCCTTCCCTGCAGCTACCGCCGCTGCTGTAGCCGCCGCCAGCCAGCCCCGCCCCCCGGACCCAGCCCCCGCCGCCGTCCAGCCCTCCCCCCCCCCCCCCGCCGCGAAGAGGAACCCCACCGCGCCCCTTCACCGGAGAGGCTAGCGCCGGGCCGCCCCGGTGCCGGACCCCTCCCCGCGGCCCTGCGCCGTCCTGCTGCCGCCCTCCTCCCCACGGCCCCTGCGCCGCCCCCTGACCGGCCGACCTGGTCCTCCACCGGCGACCCCCTGCATGTTTGTTCTCCCCCCTTTTAGTTTCTTTTAGTTTAGTTTCTATTTTAGTTTTAGTTTTAGTTTTAGTTTTATTTTCAGTTTAGTTTTAGTTTATTTTAGATTAGTTTTAGTTTTAGTTTAGAAGAAGAAGAGGAGTAGAAGGAGGAGGAGGAGGGAGGAAGAAGAGAAGAAGAAGAAGAAGAAGAAGAAGACCCTAAATAGCAAGTATCGTCGGTGCGAGATACTTGCTATTTAGGGTTAATTAGGGGGTTAATTATGGGGTTCCTCGGTGTCGATGGTACCCTAAATAGTAAGTATCATCAGTGCGAGGTACATGTGGCCATCGGTGTCGAATACTACATCCACGTCCCACAAGTGACACAGGGGTCCTATGTCCAGCAGCAACAGTTCTCGGTGTCGATGGCGGTCGAACATCATTGCAAATTTTTCTGGCAGCCTCACAGATGATGATTGAAAGCTAAGTGTTGAAACTTGAAACACCCAAACTAACTCAAGTCGGTTTGGTTGTTTGAAAATTTCAAAACTTGGCTTTAATCCTCATCGTAGAGGCTGCCAGACAAATTTGCCAAGGTGTTCGACCGTCATCGGCCACCAGAACTATTGTTGCGGGACGCCGGGTGCTACGTCTTGAGCTTGCGTTGGTTTTCCTTGAAGAGGAAAGGGTGATGCAGTAATAGTAGCGTAAGTATTTCCCTCAGTTTTTTAGAACCAAGGTATCAATCCAGTAGGAGGCTCCTCAAAAGTCCCACGCACCTACACAAACAAACAAAGAACTCGCAACCAACGCAATAAAGGGGTTGTCAATCCCTTCACGGCCATTTGCGAAAGTGAGATCTGATAGAGATAGTATGATAAGATAAATATATTTTTGGTATTTTATAATATAGATTGGAAAAGCAAAGATGCAAATAAAAGTAGATTGAAAGCTTATATGATAAAAGATAGATCCGGGGGCCATAGGTTTCACTAGTGGCTTCTCCCAAGATAGCATAAGTACTATGGTGGGTGAACAAATTACTGTCGAGCAATGGATAGAAAAGCGAATAATTATGAGATTATCTAGGCCTGATCATGTATATAGGCATCACGTCCGTGACAAGTAGACCGACTCCTGCCTGCATCTACTACTATTACTCCACACATCGACCGCTATCCAGCATGCATCTAGAGTATTAAGTTCATAAGAACAGAGTAGCGCATTAAGAAAGATGACATGATGTAGAGGGATAAACTCAAGCAATATGATATAAACCCCATCTTTTTATCCTCGATGGCAACAATACAATACATGCCTTGCAACCCCTGCTGTCACTGGGTAAGGACACCGCAAGATTGAACCCAAAGCTAAGCACTTCTCCCATTGCAAGAAAGATCAATCTAGTAGGCCAAACCAAACTGATAATTCGAAGAGACTTGTAAAGATAACTCAATCATACATAAAAGAATTTAGAGAAGATTCAAATATTTCTCATAGATAAACTTGATCATAAACCCACAATTCATCAGATCTCGACAAACACAACACAAAAAGAGTTACATCGAATAGATCTCCACAAGAGAGGGGGAGACCATGGTATTGAGATCCAAAAAGAGAGAAGAAGCCATCTAGCTAATAACTATGGGCCCGAAGGTCTATGGTAAACTACTCATAACTCATCGGAGGGGCTATGGTGTTGATATAGAAGCCCTCCATGGTCGATCCCCCCTCCGGCGGAGCACCGGTGAAGGCTCCAAGATGGGATCTCGCGGATACAGAAGGTTACGGTGGTGGAATTTGTTTTCCGTTGGCTCCCTAGATGTTTTCGGGGTACGTGGGTATATATAGGAGGAAGAAGTAGGTCGGTGGCCGCCCGAGGGGCCCACGAGACAGGGGGCGCCTTGTAGGGGTGGGCGCGCCCTCCTATCTCGTGGCCGCCTCGGCTGCTTCTTGGCTTGCACTCCAAGTCTTCTGGATCACGTTCGTTCCATAAATCACGCTCCCGAAGGTTTCATTCCGTTATGACTCCGTTTGATATTCCTTTTCTTCGAAGTACTGAAATAGGCAAAAAGAACAGCAATACGGGTTGGGCCTCCAGTTAGTAGGTTAGTCCCAAAAATGATACTAATGTGTAAAATAAAGCCCATAAACATCCAAAAGGGGTAATATAATAGCATGGAACAATCGAAAATTATAGATACGTTGGAGACGTATCAAGCATCCCAAGCTTAATTCCTGCTTGTCCTCGAGTAGGTAAATGATAAAAACAGAATTTTTGATGTGGAATGCTACCTAGCACAATTCTCAATGTAATTTTCTTTATTGTGGCATGAATGTTCAGATCCAAATGATTCAAAATAAAAGTTCATATTGAGAAAATAAATAGTAATACTTCAAGCATACTAATCAAAGCAATCATGTCTTCTCAAAATAACATGGCTAAAGAAAGTTCATCCCTACAAAATCATATAGTTAGGTTATGCTTCATTTTCGTCACACAAAAATGTTCCCAAATTATACACCCCCGATGACAAGCCAAGCAATTGTTTCGTACTTGAATAATCTCAAACTTTTTCAACTTTCACGCAATACATGAGCGTGAGCCATGGATGTAGCACTATGGGTGGAATAGAATATGATGATGGGGATTGTGTGGAGAAGACAAAAAGGGAGAAAGTCTCACATTGACGAGGATAATCAACGGGCTATGGAGATGCCCATCAATTGATGTCAACATGAGGAGTAGGGATTGCCATGCAACGGATGCACTAGAGCTATAAATGAATGAAAGCTCAACAAAAGAAAACTAGTGGGTGTGCATCCAACTCGCTTGCTCACGAAGACCTAGGGCATTTGAGGAAGCCCATCGTAGGAATATACAAGCCAAGTTCTATAATGAAAAATTCCCACTAGTATATGAAAGTGACAACATGAGACTCACTATATGAAAAACATGGTGCTACTTTGAAGCACAATATATGAGACTCGCTATATGAAGAAAATGGTGCTACTTTGAAGCACAAGTGTGGAAAAAAAGATAGTAACATTGCCCCTTTTTATTTATTTTCTTTTTCTTTTTTTCTTTTTTTGGAGATTCTTTGGCCTTTTCTTTTTTTTGCCTTTTTTCTTGGGACAATGCTCTAATAATGATGATCATCACACTTCTATTGATTACAACACATGAATTACAACTCGAAACTAGAACAAGATATGACTCTATATGAATGCCTCCGACGGTGTACCGGGATGGTGCAATGAATCAAGAGTGACATGTATGAAAAATTATGCATGGTGGCTTTGCCACAAATACGATGTCAACTACATGATCATGCAATGGCAATATGACAAAAGTAATGTATGTCATGATGATAAACGGAATGGTGGAAAGTTGCATGGCAATATATCTCGGAATGGCTATGGAAATGCCATAATAGGTAGGTATGGTGGTTGTTTTGAGGAAGATATAAGGAGGTTTATGTGTGATAGAGTGTATCATATCACGGGGTTTGGATGCACCGATGAAGTTTGCACCAACTCTCAAGGTGAGAAAGGGCAATGCACGGTACCGAAGAGGCTAGCAATGATGGAAAGGTAAAAGTGCGTATAATCCATGGACTCAACATTAGTCAAAAGAACTCATATACTTATTGCGAAAATTTAGAAGTCATCAAAAACCAAGCACTACACACATGCTCCTAGAGGGATAGATTGGTAGGAAAAGACCATCGCTCGTCCCCGACCGCCACTCATAAGGATGCACAATCCAAGGACACTTCATGTTTCAAATTTGTTACACAACTTTAAGCATACATGCATGCTACTGGACTTGCTAAATTCAACACAAGCATTCTTTAAATTCATAATCACCCAACTAGCATGACTTTAATATCACTACCTCCATATCTCAAAACAATTATCAAGTATCAAATTGATCATAGCATCCAATTCACTTCATATGATAGTTTTTATTATACCCAACTTGGATGCCTACCATTCTAGGACCAATTTTATAACCATAGCAAATACCATGCTATTATAAAAGACTCTCAAAATAATATAAGTGAAGCATGAGAGACTAGAAATTTCTACAAAATTAAGCCACCGCCGTGCTCTAAAAGATATAAGTGAAGCACTAGAGCAAAAACTATCTAGCTCAAAAGATATAAGTGAAGCACATAGAGTATTCCAATAAATTTCAATCAATTAGGCTTCTCCCAAAAGGTGTGTACAGCAAGGATGATTGTGGAAAACTAAAAAGCAAATACTAATATCATACACGATGCTCCAAGCAAAACACATATCATGTGGCGAATAAAAATATAGCCCAAGTAAAGTTACTAATGAACGAAGGCGAAAGAGGGATGCCTTCCCGGGGCATCCCCAAGCTTAGGCTATTGGCTATTCTTGAATATCCTGGGGTGCCATGGGCATCCCCAATCTTAGGCTTTTGCCACTCCTTATTCCATAGTCCATCAAATCTTTACCCAAAACTTGAAAACTTCACAACACAAAACTCAACGGGAAATCCCATAAGCTCTGTTAGTGAAAGAAAACAAAACCACCACATAAGGTACTGTAATTAACTCATTCTTTATTTATATTGGTGTTAAACCTACTGTATTTAAAGTTCTCTATGGTTCGTACCACTTAATACTATCCATAGATGCATCAAAATAAGCAAACAACACACGAAAAACAGAATCTGTCAAAAACAGAACAGTCTGTAGCAATCTGTAACTAACGCAAACTTCTGGAACTCTAAAAGTCCTACCAAAATAGGAAGTCCTTGAAAATTTGTATATTGATCAGCAGCAAAAAGAATCAACGCAAAAGCACGTTTCTGTGATTTAACAAAACTAATTTCGTGCACGCAAAGTTTCTGTTTTTCAGCAGAATCAAATTAACTATCACCATAGGTTATCCTATAGGTTCTACTTGGCACAAACACTAATTAAAACAAAAAAACACATCTAAACATAAGGTAGATGAAAAATTTATTACTAAACAGAAACAAAAACAAAAAACACAAATAAAATTGGGTTGCCTCCCAACTAGCGCTATCGTTTAACGCCCCTAGCTAGGCATAAAAGCGAAGATAGATCTAAGTAGTGTCATAATAATAAGATAGATCTTGAAAATTCATCTCATATTCTCTACGTTCAGCAGCAAGTTTTCTTTTAGCCAAGCAAAAGTAATCAAAAGGGCTAAATTTAGCGGGACAAAAGTCCCCAAGATCAATCACAGGAGGAACGGGTTCCTCCTTTGGCCCTTCATAATGCACAACTAATTCATCACTATAAGCATTCTTTTGGCAAAATTTCATGAGCCTATACTCAAGGGAGTATCCTAGCTCATTATTTCGAAGAGAAAAATCATTATTAAGTTCGGAAATTCTATCAACTAGGACATTGGTAGGAACCTTTTTTCTAAGGTTTTCATTGAAAGCAACATAGTCCGAAGATTGAAAACGCCTAATTTCCTCTTGATCAAAGAGGATCGCCTCTATGGGAGGATGACCGGCGTCCACCCTATAGTGCGCAAAGATTTCTTTGGCCTCTCTTATTATAAATCTAAACTCATGAGCCAAAAAGATAGTAACAACGCGCTTAACAGAAGAATGCTCAATATTAGAAAATTCTAGGAAAATTCTTTGTATGCAAGGATGCATATGCATAAATTGTCTTTCAAGTTCAACTACAAGCATAGCGATAGCATATGCAAGACTACTAGTTCTATGAAGAATAGAACCACCCATGGAAGGTAAAGCACCGACACAAGTAAAGAAATCTTGAATAACACCTTTTCCAATAACGTTACCACTACCGATTCGAAACTTTTTAGTATGCTAGATAGGGGGTTCTTCAGCCGGAGCCTCAGAATTTTCCATGTTATCATTATTGTCCATATCGATGATAATCTCCCCAATTTTAGACATAACGGCAAACAAAAGTGAGGAATAATAAGAAGGCTAATGAAGGAGAGAGCGGGCGAATAAAATGGCAAAGGTGAAGTGGGGGAGAGGAAAATGAGAGGCAAATGGCAAATAATGTAAATGCGAGGGAGATGAGTTTGTGATGGGTACTTGCTATGTCTTGACTTGAGTGAAGACCTCCCCGACAACGGTGCCAGAAATCCTTCTTGCTACATCTTGATCTTGCGTTGGTTTTTCTTGAAGAGGAAAGGGTGATGCAGCAATAGTAGCGTAAGTATTTCCCTCAGTTTTTGAGAACCAAGGTATCAATCCAGTAGGAGGCTCCTCAAAAGTCCCACGCACCTACACAAACAAACAAAGAACTCACAACCAACGCAATAAAGGGGTTGTCAATCCCTTCACGGCCACTTGCAAAAGTGAGATCTGATAGAGATAGTATGATAAGATAAATATATTTTTGGTATTTTATAATATAGATTGGAAAAGCAAAGATGCAAATAAAAGTAGATTGAAAGCTTATATGATAAAAGATAGACCCGGGGGCCATATGTTTCACTAGTGGCTTCTCCCAAGATAGCATAAGTACTACGGTGGGTGAACAAATTACTGTCGAGCAATGGATAGAAAAGCGAATAATTATGAGATTATCTAGGCATGATCATGTATATAGGCATCACGTCTGTGACAAGTAGACCGACTCCTGCCTGCATCTACTACTATTACTCCACACATCGACCGCTATCCAGCATGCATCTTGAGTATTAAGTTCATAAGAATAGAGTAACGCATTAAGAAAGATGCCATGATGTAGAGGGATAAACTCAAGCAATATGATATAAACACCATCTTTTTATCCTCGATGGCAACAATACAATACGTGCCTTGCAACCCCTGCTGTCACTGGGTAAGGACACCGCAAGATTGAACCCAAAGCTAAGCACTTCTCCCATTGCAAGAAAGATCAATCTAGTAGGCCAAACCAAACTGATAATTCTAAGAGACTTGCAAAGATAACTCAATCATACATAAAAGAATTCAGAGAAGATTCAAATATTTCTCATAGATAAACTTGATCATAAACCCACAATTCATTGGATCTCGACAAACACACCGCAAAAAGAGTTACATCAAATAGATCTCCACAAGAGAGGGGGAGAACATGGTATTGAGATCCAAAAAGAGAGAAGAAGCCATCTAGCTAATAATTGTGGACCCGAAGGTCTGTGGTAAACTACTCACAACTCACCGGAGGGGCTATGGTGTTGATGTAGAAGCCCTCCATGGTCGATTCCCCCTCCGGCGAAGCGCCGGCGAAGGCTCCAAGATGGGATCTCGCGGATACAGAAGGTTACGGCAGTGGAAATTGTTTTTCGTTGGCTCCCTGGATGTTTTCGGGGTACGTGGGTATATATAGGAGGAAGAAGTAGGTCGGTGGCCACCCGAGGGGCCCACGAGACAGGGGCGCGCCCTGTAGGGGTGGGCACGCCCTCCTATCTCGTGGTCGCCTCGGCTGCTTCTTGGCTTGCACTCCAAGTCCTCTGGATCACGTTCGTTCCAAAATCACGCTCCCGAAGGTTTCATTCCGTTTGGACTCCGTTTGATATTCCTTTTCTCCGAAATACTGAAATAAGCACACAAAAAATAGCAATACGGGCTGGGCCTCCGGTTAGTAGGTTAGTCCCAAAAATGATATAAAAGTGTAAAATAAAGCCCATAAACATCCAAAAGGGGTAATATAATAGCATGGAACAATAAAAAATTATAGATACGTTGGAGATGTATCACCGGGCTCCGGCTTCACTTGTGGGATGTGGATGTAGTGTTCAACACCGACGGCCTCATGTACCTTGCACCCATGGTAGTTGCTATTTAGTTTACCCGGGGACGAGCGGGTTAGAGGTTTCCTCGGTGTCGATGGTACCATAAATAGCAAGTATTGTCAGTGCGAGGTACATGTGGCCGTCGGTGTCGAATACTTGCTACGTTACTCATCTTTCGATTTAAATATGCAGTTATTTCATGGTTGCGAGGGTCTAGTGTTCGACGAGCTCCGCCCCTGCTTTCGTTGGTGAGCACAAATGACATCTCCTCCTCCCCCCTTCATTTGCTCTGTTCCGGTCTTTGTGCCGATGAAACTTGCTAGCTATAGGTGTCAATCATCAGTATGCGTAACCACTATGCATCTCCCATTCGAAAGGGTTATATCTATAAATATGCATGCATTTGCATATTTATAATCGTGATTCTTTCGAATTGTCCAACGTTATCCATGGACAGCCCGAGTATGTGTAGATTGGATTCGTTTTCCTATATGCTCAGCTCCGGATCCGATGCAGAATTTCGTCAGTGCCTCCCTGTTGTTCTCCGGGTACACATCCTCTCTGCTTATTGCCAAGAAGTGTATCAGGAGAACAGCGGGGAGGTGATGCCGAAATTTTGCGTCGGATCTGGAGCAGAGCATGGGAAAACGAACCCGATCTACACATACTCGGGTGGGATTAGGACCTATCCTTACCTATTAGCGTGTAGGTTGCATGGAGGTAATAAAACTAACAAACTCCATTAACTGATGGATATGGTTTGCCTAATTATGTATATATTTCTTGTGTGTCCAGTAGGAAGTCAATATGAGTGATCGTGCGTGGATGTACACCGCTTACACTAGTCAGTGTGTTTGGACAGAGGAATGGTTAACAAAAACTAAGGGGTTTGTTAGAGCCGCATTTGCAAATGGCCAGAAATTTAGCTGGTGCCCCTGTGTCCGATGCGACAACTATAATCAAAGGGACGAGCTTCAAATGAGTAAACACCTGCAGAAGTTTGGTTTTACGTCTAGTTACATGGTCTGGACATTACATGGTGAGTCTGCCCAACGTGCCAGAGCCGAGGTGGTTCGTCCTCGCACCGACGGGCATGGTACCGGGACCGCAGACATGGTGCAAGACTTTGACGATGCTCAGGACTTAGACGAGGAGATGGAGGAATCTGCAAAGGCCTTCACTGAAATGTTGGAGTCCTCAAAACGTCCTATCCACGAGAACACTGAGCTTTGTCAGTTGGATGCCATCTCACAAATAATGGCTTTGAAGGCTCGATTCAACTTGGGCAGAGAATGCTAACGCGATGATGACAGTTTTCGGACAATTTCTACCCAAAGGCCATGTGCTACCTCTAAACCTGTACCAGTCAAACAAAATCCTCCGTGGTCTTAAGATGCCCTATGAGAAGATACATGCCTGTGACAAAGGATGTGTCTTATTTAGGCTTCAGTATAAGGACTTGAACTATTGCCCCATTTGCAATTCTTCCAGGTATGTTGTGGTAGACAACGGTATGGGTGAGAAGACGCAGACCAAAATACCCATTAATGTTCTTCGGTATATGCCAATCGTACCAAGACTTCAATGTCTTTTCATGGTCGAAGAGACGGCCAGACAGATGACATGGCATAAAATGGGCAAAAGAACTGAACTAGATGCAGATGGGAATGTGATGATGGTGCACACATCGGATGGTGAAGCGTGGAACCGCTTCGATGCATTACATAAGGAAAAAACGGCAGATCCAAGGCATCCTCGAGTCGCCGTCAGCACAGATGCGTTCAGTGTGTTTGGTCAGATGGCAGCCCCATACAGCTGTTGGCCCGTGTTTGTCATTCCACTCAATCCCCCCCCCCCGGGTAGATTATGCAAAGAAAGAACATTTTCCTGACATTGATAATTCCAGGGCCCAACTATCCGGGGGAAAATATGAATGTGTACATGCAGCCGCTTAAGGACGAATTGCAAGAAGCTTGGGATAATGGGTTCAAGACATACGATGCCTTTAGCAAACAGAACTTCATAATGCGTGCCTGGTACATGTACTCGACGCATGACTTGCTGGTGTATGTGCTATTCGTTGGCTGGTGTGTGCATGGAAGGTTCCCGTGCCCCACATGCAAGGGAGCTCTTGAGTTTCATTGGCTGACGGCGGGGCACAAGTATAGTTGCTTCGACTTGCATAGACAGTTTCTAGATCCTCGCCATAAGTTCAGGAAAGACAAGAAGAACTTCATGAAAGGTACAGTTGTCAAACACTCTGCACCACCTACGTTGACAGTCCAACAGACCCTAGATCAGATAAACGCTCTCGAGCCAGATCCAGAGCGTCCAGGGTATTTCAAGGGGTATAATAAGGAACATGCATGGACTCACAAGACATGCTTCTGGGATCTGTCTTACTTCAAAGACCTCCTTTGCCCACACAAAATCGACGTGATGCACACTGAAAAGAATATCGCCGAAGCCATTTTTGGTACATTGTTAGGCATAGAAGGGAAATCAAAGGATAATACTAAGGCTAGAGACGATCTAGAGGAGCTCTGTGATAGACCATTACAAAACATGCAAGAACCAAAAGGAAACCAGAACTGGAAGAAGCCAAAGGCATGGTTCAATCTTGGAAGGCCAGCTATGAAGGAAATTCTTTTGTGGGTGAAAATGCAGTTGATGTTTCCCGATGGGTATGGAGCAAATCTAAAGAGGGGAGCGAGTCTTGATAAATTGAAAATATTTGGTCTAAAAAGTCATGATTGGCACATATGGATAGAGCGGATAATGCCGGTGATGTTGCGTGGCTTCATCCCTGAGGATGAATGGCTAGTACTGGAAGAGCTGAGCTATTTCTTCTGTGTTCTTTGTGCAAAAGAACTATCGTCTGGCCTCCTAGAAGAAATGGAACAGTTGGCGCCAGAGTTGATCTGCAAGTTAGAGATGATCTTTCCGCCAAGCTTCTTTAATCCAATGCAACACTTGATTTTGCATCTCCCGACCGAGGCACGATTGGGGGGCCATGCAAAATCGTTGGTGCTACTCAACTGAGAGGATGCAGAAGACGCTTCGAGAAAAATGTAAAAATAAATGTAGAATAGAAGCATCGATGGCCGAGGCATTCATCACTAAGGAGGCGTCAAACTTCGTGACAGCACACTACGAAGCCAAAAAACGCATTTGCATAATCCGAAGCCTCGGTACAATGCTGACGAGCCTACAAAGGGTCAATCCAACCTCAGCCTATTCAAAGGGAATCTCGCACCATCCAGTGCTTGGAAACCAGTATCGTTGGATGTTGAAGAATGGTGGACCATTTCGCTGTATCTCTTTAACAACCTAACAGAAGTGCGGTCATACATCGAGTAAGATCTCGTTACATTGTTTCGCAACTTCTAATTTCTTTGAACTGCTCTTATTCCTGGATATTTGATGCAGTCGATACGTCGCCATATTCTCATTGGGAGCGGTGATCCAAAAGGATTCCGTCGAAGAGTATGAGCTTCTGGCAAAGCAAGGAGGCGAATATCCCGGTTTCATCTCTTGGTTCGAAAAAACGGTAATTTCCATTGGACCCTTTCATTTCTTTGGCTAATTTGCGACTAATGCAACAATCCTTTCTTATTAAACTTGTAGGCTAATTCAGAGATTATGGATGCCGAATTGAGACAAGTAGCTAATGGTTTTGACTATAAGGTCCGTTCATTTGACAATTACGACATCAATGGGTATCGCTTTCGTACCTATGGCAAAGAGCTATCTATGGCCGACCGAAAGTCTACAAATTGTTGTGTCTCTGCTATCGGCGAAGGAGGTGTCGAGTATTATGGAAGAGTTGAAGCAATTTATGAACTTCAATTTTATGGTGATAACCCACCAAACGTCGTACTCTTCAGATGTTATTGGTTCCAGCCCAGGGAGACTAGAAGGACTCATGAACATATAGGGCTAGTCAAAATCAAACAAAGCACCCATTTGGATGTTCCCGATGTCTATATTACGGCTCAACAGGCAACCCAAGTTTTCTATCTATCGTGGGCCTGTCAAAGTGATCCAAATCTCGGTGGTTGGGATGTCGTTTATGAAGTGCCGCCACGTGTTAGACCACCTCCCCTCAATGAAGAGGATTATGAATATCACGTTAACCAAGACACGTATGATGAAGGAGAATTCTTCCAAGAAATATGTCTTGCCAAAAACCGTTTCAAGAAATGCTCTACTCCACCCCAGAACATTGAAGTAGACAACGATAGTGAATCCGACCCTGAGCCGGAACAAGAAGAGCCAGAAGAAGAAGAAGTTACTGCTGCAGATGACCTGTCAATGCTTGAACAATTACGTAAAGGTGGCCTTCCACATGATGATGCATTTATTAATGATGATGATGAGCACGTCATTATCGATAGCGATGATGATGATGCATTTATTAATGATGATGATGAGCACGTCATTACCGATAGTGATTCTTAGGTATTCAAATTTTTATGTTGTACTTTGTATGATTTATATAGGTGGTATGTATAATTTTCTTACTTTGTATGATTGTTTCTTATACATAGTGCCATGGTCTTGATTTCCGTCCCCGTCGGCCCTCGCCCGCTTTATGATTCGGATGTGGTAAATTCTTTTTCATAACTATTTGTTGCATTTCGCATTTATGACAATTATGGCCATCAAGTTGACATAGAGATATTTTAATCTATGAGGTATGTGAACCAGAATTTGAAACCGACCCTCTTGTCGAGAAGTTAAATTTAGTTGAAAAAGAAAATGAGTATTTGAAAGAAAAAATTAAAAGAATTGAAGAAGAGAAGATTACATTGGAGTTATATGTTGCCGATGTCATCGATGATCACAAGATGAAGATGAATGCAATGCACTTGAAGATGGATGCAATGGGCCTGAAGCTTAAGAAGATTAGAAAATATGCCATTGATAATGAGGCTTGGTATCATTATGCCGTTGGATCAATTGTTACCTTAGTTGCGATCTTCATCATATTTGTTGTGATGAGGGTAAGTTTTCTCTAATGTTTTGCTTTACAAATGGATACTTAGCTTATTTTCCTCCTAAATGGCATAATTACCTAAGTTACATAAAACAAATGAGCTATACTTGCTTATTCAGTTCATTTATGACATACTTAGCATACTTAGGTCAAAAAATGGCATGATAATCTTCGTTACCTCCAAAATGATATAGACTTAGCTTATTTTCCTCGAAAATGACATAATAACCTTACTAAGCTCCAAAATGACCTATTTACCTAGCTTAGCTCTAAAATGACCTACACTTAGCATTTTTACCTAGCTTAGCAATAAAATGACATTTTTTACTTACCTTAGTTAGAAGAAGAAGATAAAGAAGAGGAGAGGAGAAAAAGAAAGAGAAGAAAAAAATCTTGTTCTTCTTCTTCTTATTATTATTATTCTTCTTTTTCTTCTTCTTCTTCTAGCTAGTCTTCTTCTTTTTACTTACTTTCTTCTTCTAACTTTCTTCTTTCCCTATTTGCAGATTTGCTTTAGATGAGGAAGCTTGCATCGATGGAGTCTACTCTTCTCTTTATGCTTCCTTTTTGTTTTGATTTTGTAGGATGAACAATGTGAAACTTGCTACCTATATATGCATGTATGGATGAAACCATTGTATGCTTGTTGTTGGATATGTTGGCTAGCTATATATGTTACATATGGACTTTTGATTTGCTATGTATATGTGTTGGATGATCATATCCATATGGCAGGGATATGATTTGGTATGTATATGTGTTGGTATGCTTATCGAAAGTATTTTCATATGTGTGTGTGTGTCTATATATATATATGTGTGTGTGTGTGTGTGTGTGTGTGTGTGTGAAATTCTGTGAAATTGAATGAATTTAAGAAAAAACATGGGCTATACAAGATCTTTGTCGTCCGCTAGCGGACGGCAAAGAGGACACGTGGCAGTCACCTGTGCAAACTAGCAACACTGGCTGCCTATTTGCTCATTTTGCCGTCTGCAAGCGGACGGCAAAGTGACCAAATAGGCCTGGCAAACAGGGCCATCTATGTCGTCTACTGGCCGATGGCATAGCTAGCCACGTGGCAGCATCCCAGTGCTGCCCTAGCTAAGCTCTTTGCCGTCCATCAACGGCGGCAAAGAGCTTTGCCTCTTTGCCATCAGCTGGCGGACGGCAAAGAACGCCGTTAACCCCTAACGGCTCTCACCTCACACTGTTGTCGTCCGTCGTTGTTGCCGTCTGCTGGCCTTAGATGGCTGACGGCACAATCCTTTACCGTCCGTTTCTACGAAGCGGACGGCAAAGAAGGCCTTTGCTGGCACGTGTTCAGCCGAACGGTTTGCCATCCACTGGCTGAGGACAAAGGCTTTTGCCGTCCATGATCCATGCCTTTGCTGTCCGCCATGGCAGACGACAAAGAAGCTGATTCCAGTAGTGGATTTCTCAGTTAGCTATCAAGTTCTTGAAAGATTTGGTCTGCCGCTTCGGGGTTCCTGCCTGGATCATCACTGATAACAGCACCCAATTCACGAGCCGCGCCTTCATGCAATATGTCGATGCCCTCGGAAGCAAGATCTCATTTGCCTCTGTTGCACATCCCAGAAGCAATGGACAAGCTGAGAGGGCGAATGCTGAAGTGCTGCGGGGCCTCAAGACAATAACGTTTGATAAGCTACTGAAGTGTGGAAGGCGGTGGATCGATGAGCTGCCGGTAGTTCTTTGGTCACTCAGAACGACACCGAATCGAGCTACCGGGAAGACTACCTTCTTCCTAGAGTATGGGGGCAGAAGCAGTTATCCCCACAGAACTCATTTACGGGTCACCTCGAGTACTTTCCTACAATGAAGTAGCGCAGGAACAACACCGGCTTGATGAGATATGCTTCTCGAGGAGAGCCGTCTCCGGGCTGCTACGCGTGCTGCATGCTACCAGCAAGCCCTGCATCACTATCACAGCCGCAGGGTTCATGCTCGGTGTTTTGAGGAAGGCGACCTTGTCCTTAGGCGCGTTCAGTCTGCCAAGGGTGCAAACAAGTTGTCACCGAAGTGGGAAGGCCCTTACCGGGCAGTACGAGTCACTGGACCTGGCACAGACCGTCTGGAGATTGGAGATGGCATTCAATTACAAAACTCATGGAATATTAAGCATCTCCGCAAGTTCTACCCATAAGGCACGGCTGTCGGGTCCTGCCCGGTAGCCACCCTTTTGTACAGGCCTTGCCTCAGTTGCATGTAACCCCTTGTACAAAGCCAGGCGCAGACCCTGAGCAACAGAGAAATAAATGAAGCGCTGGGGCCCCCCGACAAGTTGCATGCATGCATACACATATCATGAGCATCACATGTTCATGTAGATAAGATCTCATCTGGCATCATCTTCATATGCATAAACTGCACGCTCCTGTCGTGGACTAAGTCCTCAAGAAGGAGATAAAAAGGCAAGCCAAAGAGATAAGTTCTTCCTCTTATCCATACGTGTTCTGTAAGTGAGAACTTGTGCATAAGAAAACTCTACCACTCCTTTGAAACTTGGGTGCTCCCACCCTTTGACTCAAACGCTGCTTCGGTCAGGGTGGTCGCAGTGGCCTCTGATGGATAAGGCCCGGCAGGGGGCTTGTCCCTCTTTAAAGTTTGTGCCTGGTAGGCCTACTACCCGGCAACAAAACAGAGGGTACCAGCAGGATAGCCTGCCGGGGGAACTCATTTATTTAAGAATATAGAGGCATCCCACCTCTGCATGGACATACACATGCACGAGTCCCTGGCAAGGTTCATCTTTTTCATTAACATGCAGATCAAACAAGTACAGACCTTACAGAACACAAACATGGATTCAAGAGATTACATTATTTGAACTAAAATTTGGCAAATGCCTACAAATTTAAGATTGAAAAAAGTTAAGTGCCCTGTGATGCCCTTTCTTATCCCCCTCCTCCTAGGTACTACGGCAGGAAGTGAAGAGGGCAAAAGGAGCGCCTGGGCAGAAGCCCAACCTTACCCCGTCGGGCTCCGGGCACTACAAAAAAATACACTTCCGTGATGATACGTGTTTGTCACAGTAGGTCACGTTTTCTGTCATGCATGTACATCCATGATGATTTTATGACAGAATCAAGATAGTCATACATGTGCTGTCGTAGAAGTGTTCCATGACATTACCAAAATTATCATCACGAAAGTGTCCACTTCCATGGCGATAAATCACGCGTCATAGAAGTGCTTTCGTCAAGGGTGACCAACACGTGGCATCCACCATAACAGGTCGTCGTTAAGCTATCGGGTCCGGTTTTGGATCCGATAACCCGTTAACAGCCTGGACCAATGGGGATTTTCCATGTGTAAAATTCTCATTGGCTAAAGGAAACACGTGTTGGCTCACCGTTGGGACAGATGTCATCCAATCATTGGATAGGAGGCGCCTATGATACATCAACACATGGCACGGCCCAACAGAGGCCCATTCTGGTGAAAAGGCCGGCCCGTTTGACTTGGTCAAAAGGTAACGGGCCGGCCCACGGAAAGCCTGTTAACGTCCTGTTTGTATATAGCCCATTTACGGCAGGCTAACTCCTGACCCGTTACGGCCTATCAGAATTAAGCCCAGTACCTTCATCCGGGCCGTCCAATATTATTCCAGCCCATTGTAACTTTCGGCCCATGTATGGCCCATGATGTCTTTCGGCCCATATGAGGCCCTCTATAACTCTCGGCCCATTAAAGGCCCGAGATGAAACTAGCCCATAATGAATAGTGTATCACTTTATACCCATTAATGGCCCATTATTCCGTCGACCATTTCCAGTCCGTGTTAACTTTCGGCCTTCTAAGGGCCCATTTATTCTTAGGCTCATTTCTAGAATTCGGTTAGTTACAGTCCATTACTGGCCTGTTCCGTTTGTGGGCCAAATTCAGCCCGTGGTTACATTCGGCCCGTTTGTGGCCCGTTAACCCGTTGGGCTGTTTTCATAGCGTTATCAAATGCGGCCTATTAACGACCCGTTATGGTCCACGAATAGTACAACCCATGTTTTGCAAAATGATTATACGCCCCGTAAAAGGCCCATGGATCCTACTTCCTGTAGAAGACCAATGAATCCTAGGACCCGTAGAAGGCCCATGGATCATATGGCGCGTAGAAGGCCCATGGATCCTACGGCCCGTAGAAGGCCCACGGATCCTACGGCCTGCAGGAGGCCCATGGTTACAACAGTCCATGTGTTGCCATGATTATTGTGGCCTAGTTACCAAAAATAGGTTATTGTGGCCACTAGAAAAACACAGAAAAAGAACTGCAGTGACTACAAGCAAACAACTAAACAAGACAATAAGGAAATAAACAAGCAAGCAACTAACGCTAGCCTATTACAGCTATTACACATATTACATCCACTGGGCATCAAAGTTCGCTACCTATTCAAATATAGGGAAGAAAGCAGCATATTACATACACTAGCCATCAAAATTGGCCACCAGTGCAAATAAATGAGGCAGCAAAACAAGTCCATAATTGAAACAACTTCAGAAGAGCTCAAGAAACATTATCCTAGGTATCAACCATGCTGGCAATAAGCTTAGCAAGCTTATTAGCTTTGTCCTATTTGGTGCTAAAATCCTCCAACGCTTGTTGTTGCACCAGAAAGTATGCATCTGAATGCTCCAGGGACTTCCGATGCATCTGAATGCTCCAGGGACTTCCACAGTCCTTCTGCTTGTTGTCGCAGCACAGCTGATCGATGTCTTTCAGCTTGTAGTTGAGACTCAAGAAACCGAACTGATTTAGACAGTGAGTTTGAATAGCTTGTGCAAGCGGTAGTGGCCAGTAACTCGAACAGTAAACCAAGGCAGGACTTTGGGGTTGCCTCACTGTCTTCAAATAGTTTTCCTTAGCTGTTTTATCAGCTTTGTTGGAGACCAACAAGGACGTCTCATGATCCTGAACCTTATCTGCATTACTTCCTTTATCATTGCTTAATAAGGCACTCTTCCCCAATATTCTGTCAGCATTCTAAAAGAAGAACGAAGCAGACACATAACAGGTTTAGCATGTACTAGTATATGAAACTCATTTCGGTGAACCAGTTCATTAGTAAGGTGGACAAGATTAAACTACCAAGTCTTCTATTGCCAAGTAGTACTCCCTCTGTTCCAAATTACTCGTTGTGGTTTTAGTTCAAAGTTGAACTAAAACCACGACAAGTAATTTGGAACAGAGGGAGTACATTATAAAAGCATCAAACAAACATATATCTATGTCCTATGGTCACTGCATTGTCTTGCCAAATCAAAACAGAGACACGATTCAAATCATATCAGTTCAAGAAAAAGCAGCACTGAAAGAATACAAAGCGTGGAAAACTACACGGCACACCAAGATTTCAGATGGGTACCACGGGTCTACATGTACAACAACACTATTGGCCATGTTATGATGCTAGCAATGTGCATGATATGAGAAGCCAATTGTATACACAATTGAAATTGAAATCAATAGATCTATTTATAAGAGGAAACCTATTAAAGAAACATGCGTAAACATACATGTTGTGCCATTGGAGTTTCCATTGGATCGTTCAATTTAAAAATAAGTTTGTACGAGTAAATACAATGATACAAGAGCAAAGTAGTATGCACGATAGCAATGGGATCTTAAATGAGAACAGTTGTTCTTCAGGTTTAAGCACTTGTTCTACATGAACAGAGTACAGTAAGACGCAAGCATATAGTACTTCAAATAAAATGAGCTCATAGACCTTACCACATTCTTGGTTCGGGACTAGTAAAGAACAAGGCGTTCCTAGTCATCGTCCAGTAAATGTGTCTCAGGAGAACGTAAGGGAATTTGATGAGTTTCTTTACCAGTGAAGTACGTTTTCTTAAGGTAATTCTGATACTACCACCAAGCATTCTTGAAGATAGCAGAGGTATTAGCAGAGGTTACCTCATCCTGAGTTTCCAAATCGGTCCTTCCCTATAGAGAAAATTGGGAAAATTTGTTGTATTATAACCATCATGGAGGTAGAATGTATGGGACAAAGCAAAGTAATTGCCATGAATAACATTACTTACACATAACTCCTGGACAAACACCTGCAACTGGCATTTTCCTTCATCTTCAGTATAATATTTCCATGATGGGAAGATACGCACATAGGATTTAACAACATCAATTGCGATAGATGCTAAACTATGAATGGCTGGTTGTGCTTCCTCCACAGGAATAGGTGTACTAACTGGTGGAGTTGGGGTTCGCCATGGTAGTACTGGCGCTTTGGGCACTGGAGCTGCCTTACTAACTGCCCTTGTTTAGGAGCTCTGTGGTGGAGATGGTGTTGTGTCAACAGGAACTAGGTTACTATCTACTGGGGTTGGGGTTAGATTGGGTGAAGCTTGTTCTCTGTCCATCGCAGTAGGGGTAAAATCTGTGAGAGTCTGGGTTATGTGTGGTAGGGCTGATTCTCATGCATGTACAACCGGGGTGCTATCTCCACCAAAAGGTAGCACTATTTTATTTGAAGACCGTGTTTTTACTCCGCTATATACTGTCATCACCCGCTCCAATTCAAATGGCTGATAAATAGGAAAATAGTTGAATGTACAGACATTGTATGAGAGACAGATGCAATAGATAGTGTGGAAAAAAGAGGGCATTAAATAGTTGACATGTATATTGTGTAACTAAAACGGATAGCATGACATAATTTCACATATATGATGTCTATCTAAACTGGATGGCATAGCATAACATAATTCAAAGATATGATGACTAACTAAACAGGATCGCGTGACATAATTCACATACATGTTATCTAAGTAATCAGGATCGCGTGATTTAATTCACATATGTGATTTATATGCTAAGCAGAGGGCATTCACATATATGATGTCCGAACTAAGAACATGGTGTTGAATATTGTGTATATGATGTCTAAACTATGCAATGCAAGACACCATATGCATGCTATGAGCGGTAGAACTGTGCCAAGTTAGAGCATACACCTCGGTGGGGGAATAGGACTGGTCATCTATCTCTGAATCCATCTCTGAGGAGCTATCAGGACCCAGCAAGAGATCTGCTTCGACAGGTAGCACTGCCTTCTTTGAAGGCCTTGTTTTCACTCCAGAATTTTCCATCACCCACTCAAATGGCTGATTCACGGGAAGAGTAGTTTAATGTACAAACATTATCGACAAATGGAAATTTAATGAAGAAAAGGATGGGCTAGATATCATTCAAATATTTGATGCCTGGTTAAACAGGATGGCATTGCACATTTCACATATATTATGGCTGGCTAAAAGACATGAGACTACATAATTCCCATATATGATATTGAAACTAAACAGGTGGCATTACAGAACATGTCTAAACTAAACAGATGGCATATACGATGTCAAAAGTAGGCACTACAAGGAAACATATGCATGATATGACTAACATCATCATGTCAAGTTAGAGCAAACACCTTGGGGGGGTAAATAGGAGTGGCCAGCTGCGTCTGAATCCGCCTCAGAATCAATATCTTCCTCTGGATTACAATCTAGAGAGGGGGAGGGTTTGTCATTGAACCCATCATGGAGCGATGTCTGCATGACATTGTATTGTCGCGCAAAACTCTTCTCTTTTTCTCTACATGTTCAGCATGATTATGTACAATATCTGACATGCATACAAAAAAATATAGCGAGATTATGTAAGGAGAGCATGCAGAAATCTATAGTAATGGTAACAACCAGTGGATGGATCCAAAAATAATGATAGCAGGCGATGATTGCTTTAATTTAATAAAACAACAGATGATGATTGCTTTACTATTTGTTTCGCACCCAAGATGAACAACATAGGCATACCCTAGGTGAACCAGATATTAGGCAGAGATACTACTCGTTGTTGCCTCAATATGTGCCCCACAACTAATTTAGAACTCAAGTTTGAACATCAATTTGGACCTGACTTGGAATCTAAGAGGTGAACAGGATAATAAAGTAGAAGGTAATATTAAGCAATGCATAACATAAGTAGAAACAAAAGATTGCGACCTCTCTTATGGACCCATGTACTCCTCAGGTTCATCTGCTGAGTCGATGATGGTGATGCCGTTGCGGTGGTTGCCAGTGGCAGGGAAGGAGATCTGAGGCGGCGAAAGATGGTCATGAGTCGTGATGTCTGGTTTGGTGGATGCTTCTGTCGATGGAGCAGCTCAGGTGAGGTGGACGATGTCGCGGCAGGAGCAGGACAAACCACACAAAGTTTTCTTTGACACCTACCTGTAACTGGAGTAATTCTGTAAGGGCTCATTTGGCTTGCATGATTCTAGAAACGCGGGGATAGGGAAAACAACGGAATAGGATAGGAATGCACATGGTAAACAGAGCATTTGTAAACACATGATTTCTATCAACTTGGGTGTTTGGTTCACAGGAATTGGAAGAGCAGAGGAATGCAAAGAAACATGGACAAAATAAAGTGAAACCATATGAAAGCGTGTATAGTTAGAATGTTATTCTGCCACTAATGCACTTGGTCTTGTTTTCATGCATAGGATTTTGAAAAGTAGTTTGTTGGGAGAGGTGGATGTAGTGTTAGGGTAACAGAGGCAACCAAACACACGAAGTGAGTCATATGGCGGTGACGAACCAAGAAGAGTTTCATACAGTGTAAGAAATTTGGTAGACGACGTCGGTCTAATGTTTATAAGAAAGGTGGCAGTGTGTAGAGCTTCGGCCCAGAAGGATGGGGGGAGAGAATCTTGAACTAGAAGGGTATGTATGACATTATTGGTGGTGCGAATAGCTCGTTCAGCCTTGCCGTTTTGCTGAGAGGTGTATGGGCAGGAGAAGCGAAGAAGAATACCGTGAGAGGCATAGAAAGTATCTATTTTTGGATTGTCAAACTCTCGTCCATTGTCGCATTGAAAAGCTAAAATAGATAGATTAAATTGAGTGCGAGAGTAAGCATGGACGGTGAGAAGTGTTGCATAGACATCAGATTTCTTGCGCAGTGGGAAAGTCCAAAAATAATGAGTGAAATCATTGATAATTATAAGATAATAGGCAGAGCCAAACGTACTTGGAACCGGAGAAGCCCAAAGGTCAAAGTGTAATAATGCACAAGGTTTGCTAGTATAAGAGACATATGGATAAAAGGGTAATCTAACATGTCGCCCAAGCTGACAAGCATAACAAATGGACGGCATGACTTTATTGTAGGAGATATGGTGAGAACTTTGAAGACGCTTCATGGTGTGATAACCGGGGTGTCCAAGTCGGCGATGCCAAAGGTCGAGGGTGGTGGTGATGACATGTGCTTCGGCGGGTGTGGGACTTGGACATCACCGATAAGGAGGGTTGGGAGGAGGAGAGAATACCATGATCTGATGCCATATGGGATGATGCTCCAGAGTCCATGTACCACTCTTGATTTCCAGGAAGCTGCATGTTCTGAAGTGCGTTTGATGTCGCTTGAAGCTACGTCGGTATTTCCCCAAAGAGGAAGGGATGATGCAGCACAGCGGTGGTAGGTATTTCCCTCAGATATGAAACCAAGGTTATCGAACCAGTAGGAGAACCAAGCAACACAACATAAACAACACCTCGCAACCCGACGTGTTAAAGGGGTTGTCAATCCCTTTCGGGGTACGGCGCCTCAAGATAGGCAAAAGACGTGAGGTAAATTTGTATATGGGATAAATAGATCGCGGAACAAATAAATTACAGCAATGTATTTTTGTATTTTTTAGTTTAATACATCTGGAAATAAACACGAGGAAAAAGTAGATCGCAAGGCAAATATATGAGAAAGAAGACCCGGGGGCCGTAGGTTTCACTCGTGGCTTCTCTCAAGAAAAAATAGCAAACGGTGGGTGAAAAAATTACTGTCGGGCAATTGATAGAACTTCAAATAATCATGATGATATCCAGGCAATGATCATTACATAGGCATCACGTCCAAGATTAGTAGACCGACTCCTGCCTGCATCTACTACTATTACTCCACACATCGACTGCTATCCAGCGTGCATCTAGTGTATTAAGTTCATGGAAAAATGGAGTAATGCAATAAGAACGATGACATGATGTAGACAAGATCCATTTATATATTGCAACAGATATGGATCCCGTCTTTTTATCCTTAGTAGCAATGATACATATGTGTCGGCTCCCTTTCTGTCACTGGGATCAAGCACCATAAGATCGAACCCACTACCGGGCACCTCTTCCCATTGCAAGATAAAAAGATCAAGTTTGCCAAACAAAACCCAAATATCGAAGAAGAAATACGGCTATAAGAGATCACACATATGAGAGATCAAAGAACTCAAATAACTTTCATGGATATAAAAAGATATAACTGATCATAAACTTGAAGTTCATCAGATCCCAACAAACACACCGCCAAAAGACTTACATCATATGGATCTCCAAGAGATCATTGTATTGATAATCAAGAGAGAGAGAGCAAGCCATCTAGCTACTAACTACAGAACCGAAGGTCTACAAAGAACTACTCACGCATCATCGGAGAGGCACCAATGGAAGTGGTGAAACCCTCCATGATTGTGTCTAGATTCGATCTCGTGGTTCTGGACTCTGCGGCGGCTGGATGAAAATTGCGTCGACTCCTCTAGGGTTTCTGGAATATTGGGGTATTTATAGAGCAAAGAGTCAGTCCAGGGGGCACCCGAGGTGGGCACAACCCACCAGGGCGCGCTTGGGCCTCCTAGCGTGCCCTGGTGGGTTGTCCCCTCCTCGGGACTCCCCCCAGGTGCAACCAGGGCCCGTTGTGTTCCTTCTGGCCCATAAAAATCATCGTAAATTGGCGTGGCATTTGGACCCCATCTGATATTGATTTCCTGCGATGTAAAAAACATTCACTGGCACTTGGCACTATGTCAATAGGTTAGTACCAAAAAATGATATAAAATGACAATATAATGATTATAAAACATCCAAGATTGATAATAAAACAACATGGAATAATAAAAAATTATAGATACGTTGGAGACGTATCAGCATCCCCAAGCTTAACTCCTGCTCGTCCTCGAGTAGGTAAGTGATAAAACAGATTTTTTGATGTGGAGTGTTGTTTATCATGTCATATCATATTCTTTTCTTCATAGCATGGACATTTGGACTTTTATGTGATTCAAAGCAATAGTCTAGTTTTGACACAATAATTTAGATACTCAAGCATATCAACAAGCAACCATGTATTTCAAATATCAATGCTAAAACAAGTTATCCCTAGCCCATCATGCTCAAATATTGACCCATTCATGAAACACACTCGAATATTAGCTACACCCAATACTTAAGTACGATCATATTGTCCCCTAGTTGGTGCTTTTATGAGAGAGGATGGAGACTCAATTTAAAAAATAAAAAATGCATAAAGTAAAAGAAAGACCCTTCACAGAGGGAAGTAGGGATTTGTAGAGGTGCTAGAGCTCAAAGTGAAAAAATTAGAGATAAAAACATTTTGGGAGGTGTATCCATCCCACCAACGAAAACGACTTGGAGCATCCCAACACTTTCCATGCTAGATATATCATAGGCGGTTCCCAAACAGAAAATAGAGTTTATTCCTTTTTCCACCATAACTTTCACTTTCAATGGCTAGCCGTATTCACGGGCGCCCTCCATACCAACACTTTCCAAGGAATTTATTATTTGACAACATAAAGTAAATTCATTTTTGCATTTCGGGACTGGGCATACCTAATACCTTTGCCTTACTCTCGTGCAATGACAAGTGAATAAACACGCATCGTGAGAATAACACATCTAGAATGGAAAATATTAGCTACCCGTTACCGTTCCGCGATCTAAACAAACACACAAAAGAGAAGTTCATATTGAAAATTAGAGATGGCACATGCAAATTTGCTTAGAACGGCAAAAGAATACTGCATATAGGTAGATATAGTGGACTCATGTGGCAAAACTGGTTTAAAGGATTTTGGATGCACAAGTAGAGGTCATACTTGGTGCAAAATGAAGGCTAGCAAAAAAGATTGAGAAGCGACCAACCAAGAAACGAATAATCTCATAAGCAAGCATTAAGCATAATTAACACCGAATAATGCACCACAAGTAGGATATAATTTTGATTGCATGATTATTGACTTTCGTGCATGCATAGGGAATCACAAACCTTAACACCAATATTCTTACTAGAGCATAATTACTCATCAACATGACTCACATATCACATCATCATATCTCAAAACTATTCCTAAGAATCAAGTTTACTTTGTCCAATGATCTTCATGACATATATTTTCTTTCTTTCTTTATCCTTCTTGGATATCTATCACTTTGGGATTAATTTTCATGTGTTGTTTTTCATAATCTCAAACAAATATAAGTGAAGATCATGAGCATAACATATTTTCTTTCTCTCAAAATAATTTAAGTGAAGCAAGAGAGGATTTCTTCAAAATTTTACTAACTCTCAAATAAATCTAAGTGAATCAAGAGAGCATTTCTTCAAAAATACTAAGCACACCGTGCTCAAAAAGATATAAGTGAAGCACTAGAGCAAGTCCATTGCTCATAAAAATTTAAGTGAAGCATAGAGAGCAATTTTAACAAGTCATGGCATAATTTTGGCTTTCTCAAATAGGTGTGTCCAGCAAGTATTGATGACTTAAAACACAAAATAAAACAAGCAAAGACACATATAATACAAGACGCTCCAAGCAAAACACATATCATGTGACGAATAAAAATATAGTCTCGAGTAAATACCGATGGTCGTTAGAAGAAAGAGGGGATGCCACTCGGGGGCATCCCCAAGCTTAGTTGGTTGCTCATTCTTGGATAATAGCTTTGGATGTCGGGGCATCCCCAACCTTAGGCTCTTCTATCCTTCTTTAATCCATCATAAGATAACCCAAAACTTGAAAACTTCAATCACACAAAACTCAAAACCCTTGTGAGATCCATTAGTAAAATAAAGCAAACCACTACTATAAGTGATGTGTCAAACCAATTATTATTTTGTTTTTGTATTATATCTACTGTATTCCAACTTTTCTATGGCAAAAACTCATCAAAGAAAACCATAGAGCCATCAAAATAAGCACACAACACAAAGAAAACAGAATCTGTCAAAACAGAACAGTCTGTAGTAATCTGGAACTTTCAAATACTTCTGTAACTCCAAAAATTCTACCAAATTAGGACAACCAGCATAATTTGTATATTAATTTTCTGCAAAAAGGATCAGAAAAAGCTCTTTTCTGTGACTTATGATAATTATTTTCGTCAGTGCAAAGTTTCTGTCTTTTTCAGCAAGAGCAAACAACTATCACCCCAGAAGATCCTAAAGGCTTTACTTGGCACAAACACTAATTAAAACACAAAAACACAATCATAACAGTAGCATAATTGTGTTAACACTCAAGAACAGAAAGCAAAAGGCAAAAATAAATTTTATTCATTGGGTTGCCTCCCAACAAGCGCTATAGTTTTACGCCCTTAGCTAGGCATAAAGCAAGGATCTAAGTTTTGTCATCCTTGTCCAACTCTTCAATCAAACACTTAGAATCCTTCAAAGATTTAGCATAAAGACCTTCAATAGCAATACTCCTCGAAGTACATTTAAATATTTCATTCTTACAAAAAGGATCTCTTATTACTTCAACAAAATCCGGATGGATGCTAATCATCTTAAGGTATCCTTTATCATTATTACTAGAAGATGCACCCTTGTTCCTAGATTTCTTACTCTTTAAGGGAGTTTCCTCAATAATTTTAGTGGTAGTAAAAGCCGTGCTTAGATTACTAAAGATTTCTTCCAATTTATTGATCCAAGACGGACTTTCTTCTATTCTTTCATGGATTAAGGTACCCCTCTCTTTTAATAACTTAAAAATATCGCCCACTTTTGACCCAAGATTAGTAGCAAAATTATGCATCTTGTTGTATATAATTTCCACATGATCTTCGGTGAGCATTTTCTTTTCAATAGCATCTAGTCTTTACATAACATGCTCAAGAGTCAAAATTGTTTCATTAACCATAAGAGATGGTGAGACTACTAAATTTCCCATAGCATTAAGAGCATCAAAAGGAGGACTCATTAAGAAATTTACACCAGTAATCGTATCAAGGATGAATCTATACCAAGTGGTGATGCCAACATAAAAACAACGCAGAAGCACAATGGTAGATTGCTTACGGATAGATCTATTAGGAGCATTGCAAATTCTATACCAAGCATCTTTTAAATTTTCTCCTCCTCCTTGCTTAAAGTTGAGGACCTCGTCCTCGGGAGTGCAAGCACTAGAGGAAGAACTATCCATACCGACAAACAAGGATGCACGCAAAAATAGATCTAGCAAGAAAACGACGAACAGAAAAAGAGAGGCGAATGAAACGATAAATTTTTGTGAAGTGGGGGAGAGGAAAACGAGAGGCAAATAATGTAAATTGCAAGGACATGAGATTTGTGATTAGGAACCTAGTTATCTTGAAGATCCTCCCCGGCAATGGTGCCAGAAATTCCTTTTGATGTCGCTTGTAGCTACGTCGGTATTTCCCCAAAGAGGAAGGGATGATGCGGCACAGCGGTGGTATGTATTTCCCTCAGATATGAAACCAAGGTTATCGAACCAGTAGGAGAACCAAGCAACACAACGTAAACAACCCTTGCACACAAATAACAACACCTCGCAACCTGACATGCTAAAGGGGTTGTCAATCGCTTTCAGGGTACGACGCCTCAAGATAGGCAAAAGACGTGAGGTTAATTTGTAGATGGGATAAATAGATCGCGGAACAAATAAATTGCAGCAAGATATTTTTGTATTTTTTAGTTTAATAGATCTGAAAATAAACGCGAGGAAAAAGTAGATCGCAAGGAAAATATATGAGAAAGAAGACCCGGGGGCCGTAGGTTTCACTATTGGCTTCTCTCGAGAAAAAATAGCAAACGGTGGGTGAAAAAATTACTGTTGGGCAATTGATAGAACTTCAAATAATCATGACGATATCCAGACAATGATCATTACATAGGCATCACATCCAAGATTAGTAGACCGACTCCTGCCTGCATCTACTACTATTACTCCACACATCGACCGCTATCCAGCATGCATCTAGTGTATTAAGTTCATGGAAAAACGGAGTAATGCAATAAGAACGATTACATGATGTAGACAAGATCCCTTTATCTATTGCGAAAGATATGGATCTCGTCTTTTTATCCTTAGTAGCAACGATACATACGTGTCGGTTCCCTTTCTGTCACTGGGATCAAGCACCGTAAGATCGAACCCACTACTGGGCACCTCTTCCCATTGCAAGATAAATAGATCAAGTTGGCCAAACAAAACCCAAATGTTGGAGAAGAAATACAAGGCTATAAGAGATCATGCATATGAGAGATCAAAGAACTCAAATAACTTTCATGGATATAAAAATATATAACTGATCACAAACTTGAAGTTCATTAGATCCCAACAGACACACCGCCAAAAGACTTACATCATATGGATCTCCAAGAGATCATTGTATTGATAATCAAGAGAGAGAGAGAGAGAGAGAGAGAGAGAGAGAGGAAGCCATCTAGCTACTAACTATGGACCCGAAGGTCTACAAAGAACTACTCACGCATCATCAGAGAGGCACCAATGGAAGTGGTGAACCCCTCCGTGATGGTGTATAGATTGGATCTCGTGGTTCTGGACTCTACAGCGGCTGGATGAAAATTTGCCGACTCCTCTAGGGTTTCTGGAATATTGGGGTATTTATAGAGCAAAGAGTCAGTCCAGGGGGCACCCGAGGTGGGCACAACCCACCAGGGCGCGCCTGGGTCTCCTGGCGCGCCCTGGTGGGTTGTCCCCTCCTCCGGACTCCCCCCAAGTGCAACCAGGGCCCGTTGTGTTCCTTATGGCCCATAAAAAATCATCGTAAATTGGCGTGGCATTTGAACCCCATCTGATATTGATTTCCTGCGATGTAAAAAACATGCAAAAAACAACAACTGTCACTTGGCATTATGTCAATAGGTTAGTTTCAAAAAATGATATAAAATGACTATATAATGACTACAAAACATTCAAAATTGATAATAAAACAACATGGAATAATAAAAAAATATAGGTACGTTGGAGACTTATCAGTGTTCAACAAGGCTGGATCAAGTTGTTGGTGACCTCCTGGATAGCTTGTAGATGGTGACGGCATCATGCCACCGTTGTATGCGTTTTGTCGACCATATGTAGTGTACGCCTGGAAAGGAGCAGCACTTGGGTGAGGACCAAGGACGCCGTCATTGGGAGCACGCCAGCGGGGCTGCCACGGTGCAGAGGGAGGATGTTGCTGCTGTTGTTGAGCCTGAGTTGGGAGGCCGGTCCATGGGTTGAACATCCAGGGATTGTCATGGCCTCGTCCGCGACCGCCTCCACGTCCACGGCGTCCGCCGTTTCCACTGCCATGACCAGGGTTGGGGTAGGGCGTGGTGGAGTGTGAGGCGGCGTTGCGTGAGTCGCTACCGTTGTAGCCAATGCCGCGGCCAGAAGAAGGAGCATGGTCCCCGCCAACATGAGGGAGGATGCTATTGCCGCTTGCCTAGAGTGCGGGCCGCCACGTTCTTGGCGTCCGTCTTTTTCTGCGTCTCCTCGAGGATGAGAGCGGAACGTGTCTGCAAGAAGGATGGGAACGACACCTGGAATGGTAGAAAAGACCAAAGATGGCTGAATTGTTCGTTGAGGCCGTGGAGCACCGTGAGGACGAGCGTCTCGTTGGAGATAGGTTGGCTGACATCAGTGAGAGCGTCGGCAAGAGACTTGAGTTTGGCGCAGTAGTCATGGACAGACATGTCCCCTTGTGGAGTGTTGCGGAACTCAACATCGAGGGCTAAGGTGCGGCTTTTCTTATTGTCGTGGAAGAGGTTGGCGATGGAGTCTCAGACTTGTCGCGCCGTGGAGCCTGGAGCCATGATGATGCCGAAGAGCTCGATGGAGATTGAGTCGTAGATCCAGGAGAGCACCGTGTAGTCGTTGCATCCCCAATCCGAGATAGACGACATGTTGGGGGGGGGGGGGGGGGCGTCAGCGGCGCCAACGACGTGGATGGAGAGGCCGTAGCGCCTGAGGGCCACGAGAAAAAGCTGACGCCACTTGGCGTAGTTGGAGTCCTGAAGATCAAGAGTGATGGACACATATGTCTTGATTGAAGCAGCATAGGAGGACGGTGCAGGAACAGGTGCAGGGGTGGATGCTAGAACTGTCTTGGCGCGCTCTTTGGCAAGATGTTGGAGTTCTTCCTCGCGAGTTTTGATGATGGACTCGGGTTGCTTGAGCTCCTCTTCGAGCTTCTTGAGGTCGTCAGCGTTCATGGTGGCAGAGAAGGAGGCTGTGGGAAGCTGCGACGACGACGACGATAGCGGCGATAAGGTTTTGAGACCGAGTCTTGACATGAGAGGAACGATGTGGCCTGATACCATGTAAATTGGAATACACCGGGCGGCTCAATGCCAGTCACGGTACAGCCTCCTCGTATATATATGCATCCAGAAATTACATAGTTTGTGTACAATACGAATAGACCAACAGAGATGGAAACTATCTATTTGGTAGCTGCTTGACTTGCACCCCACGTTGTTCATCACGATGCGGCTCCGTCGGATGGTCTGACTCCAACAGAACCATTCTATTAACATTTTAAGGCCTTGCGTTTTTTAAATTTATTTTAGACTTTCCGACCATATTTTTTTAGTGTGAGAAGACGTTTCCATCGAATATGAGGTGTCTATGACGACTTTGTCAATCTCAAGATAATGTGACAACTCAATATCTTAAAAGGTGCCCATAGCGATAGAATATGCGTGGGTGCGCTCATAAGATGAATTGTACATGTATACGCGACCATATAAAATTGTACCGTGTTAGAAAAAAATTACTCCATCTGTATCGAAATACTTGTAGTTGGAAGAGACTAGTACAAGTTCCCAGCTATAAATATTTCGGTATAGATGTAGTATATAGTTTCATGGCATCAACTGTCGGTCACGTTGGCGAACCAACCTGTAGTTGGATGGTTAGATGGACAGTGGTATCCCCAACCTATCATAGTTCAAGTCTTGTACTCGCCTTATTTTTGAATTTATTTCAGGATTTCCGGCAATGCACTTTCAGTGGGAGGAGACGTTCCCGTCGACAACGAGACGCCTACGGTGACTTCGTAAATCTAAGATGATATGCCGGCTCAGTCTTCGCAGGTGCTCATAGGGATAGGGTGTGCGTGTGTGCATTCATAGGAGTGAGTGTATGCGCGTATGTATGAGCGCTTGCGTCTGTACTGGTGTTAAAAAAAACTGTCGGTCACGTTGAAAAAATGGCATAAATGAAATGCGGGACACCAGAAACGAATAAAAGAATAGAAGAACATGACGACGATTGTGGTCTTCAAGTCAGGTGATTTTGGGTGGACTTCCGTCCCGGCGCGCACACATCATCCCCCCAGTTCTCTTTCTCTCTCTGTCTCCATCCGTGTGCCCGGAAATGGCGGGCGGGGGCGAGCTGGTGGTCAGCTTCGGGGAGATGCTGGTGGACTTCGTGCCGACGGTGGCGGGGGTGTCGCTGGCGGAGGCGCCGGCCTTCCTCAAGGCCCCCGGCGGCGCTCCGGCCAACGTCTCCATCGCGGTCGCGCGGCTCGGCGGCGAGGCCGCCTTCGTCGGCAAGCTCGGCGACGACGAGTTCGGCCGGATGCTGGCCGCCATCCTCCGCGACAACGGCGTCGACGACGGCGCCGTCGTCTTCGACGCGGGGGCGCGCACCGCGCTCGCCTTCGTCACGCTGCGCGCCGACGGGGAGCGCGAGTTCATGTTCTACCGCAACCCCAGCGCCGACATGCTCCTCACCGCCGACGAGCTCAACGTCGACGTCATCAAGAGGGTACGCGAATCACAACCCTGCCTATTACTGGCTTCTTTGCTTGTGATCTGGGGAACCAACTCGATCCCATCGAGCACAGTAGAATCTTCGGCCAGTATCTTGGATCCGGACGCGAGCGCTAGCTAGGTCTGATTTGGTGCGCATCAGGTGGAATTTTTTTCGTCCTGTTCCTCTTGTTTTTCTAGGTGTCCTTTTCGTTTCGTGCAATTCGGGGGCTGAATCTTCCTTGGCAAATTAGGCGGATCTTGGTCGGATTTTGTTGTGCCGTCCGATTGGTTGGTACTGTACTTGTTCTTTTACTGGATCTGTCTGATACTTTAACCCGTGCCATGTACAACAGTAGAATCCAATGTGAAGTATGTTTCGTTGTGATGCACAATAATTGAGATTTGAGAGTGTTAGCTGATTTGCTATGTCAGATAGATCTTTTCATGGTTACTACTAAGGGCCTCTTTGATTCACAGGATTTTAAAAATATAGGAATAGGAAAAGTATAGGATTGCAGTGGCATGTCAACTTGAATCCTATAGGATTAGCAAAGAGTGTTTGGTGCCACATGAAAAACAAAGGAATTGTAAAAAGAGGTTGGAGTGGATGTTAGATTTCCTATGAAATGTAGTACAAAAGATTCCATAGGATAAATTCCTATGAGATCCAATCCTATGAATCAAAGGGCCGACATAGGAAAAATTTCTAAGGATTTCAATCCTCCAAAAATCCTAAATAATTCCTTTGAATCAAAGGAGCCCTAAAACTTTTGAGAAAATGTTTGCACATTTGGTACTACCTCTGTTCCTAAATATAAGAAGTGTTGGCAGTTCACCAAAACTTCTTATATTTGGTACTGTCTACTGTGAAACTGAGACGTAATTTCAGAATTGTGCATGTCAGGTAGTTCGTTCGATATGAACATCTCCACGACCATAGTCTAATGTCCTCAGCACACCTACGGATTACCAAGTTAACCGATTCATCAGCTCTGTTGAAGATGAGGGCATTGTGGCGTTTCCAAACGTTCCACATGGTAGGGGTGCAGATCGTAACTTGACATAGTCGCCAGAGAAGCAGGTGATCAACATTTTCATCCATGGAGCAGGAGGGTCATGTCGGCTTGTATGTATAGTTCTATGATCGAGAACTACCACATATCAGGTGCTGCTAGATGCTTCAATTGTTCATGGTTAGATTTATGCTCTGCGTGCAGACTTTATAAGAAAGTGTTCAACTCTAACGATATGATTCTTAAATCTGTCGATTTCTTGCAAAGTTTCTGTACTGCACTGTTCTATTTCTTTGGAGGAAAATGACTCATAACTTATAATGCACCCAGGCTGCAGTCTTCCACTATGGATCAATAAGCTTGATTGCTGAGCCTTGCCGGTCGGCACATCTGCGCGCCATGGAGATCGCCAAAGAGGCCGGCGCGCTTCTCTCATATGATCCGAACCCAAGGGAGGCATTGTGGTCATCCCGTGAGGAGGCTCGCACCAAGATCTTGAGTATCTGGGACCAGGCAGACATTGTCAAGGTCAGTGAGTCTGAGGTTGAGTTTTTGACTGGCATCGACTCAGTAGAGGACGATGTTGTCATGAAGCTGTGGCGCCCTACCTTTAAGCTCCTCCTGGTCACTCTTGGAGGTCAAGGCTGCAAGTACTATGCCAGGGTATGCTTTACAAGTTTTTCGAATCTATTGTTAGTGCTGGTTGTACTTTGTATGTCAAATCTAATCTTCACTGGGCTTTGCTTTGTATGCACTCGGGACAAGTATATAACTGTTGCACAATTACCATTGAGACTTAAAGACTCATGCTGTAACTGAGACTTTAGCTTTGTTGTATTTGACATTTTGACTATAGGATTTCCGTGGAGTTGTCCCATCGTACAAAATACAACAAGTTGATACCACAGGTGCTGGTGATGCATTTGTTGGTGCTCTGCTCCGGAAAATTGTCCAAGATCCATCATCACTGCAAGTAAGCTTGCCTACAAACACTTCTTTAGCATTACTGTGCTAGTTTCAATCTAGCTCTGTATAACTCATGCCGTTTTTCGTGCGTAGAAGTAGGTGGTTCACTAATTCCATATCTGCTGGTTGCCGCAGAATCAGGAAAAGCTCGTGGAGGCGATTAAATTTGCCAATGCATGTGGAGCAATCACCACCACAAAGAAAGGGGCAATCCCTTCATTGCCCACAGAAATTGAGGTCTTGCAGCTGATGGAGAGTGCTTAGATGGTCATGATTTTCACTAGCTTCGAATTCCGCAAGTTGTATTGTACGCTGATGGAGAATATTCAGTTGTAGTGGATGATATCTTGTACCAGCCATAAATGGAATCTTGATCCATAAATTCGGAATCTTGATCCATAAATTTGGCGGGACGGCTCTATATGATCTCTTGCTCCATTTCTGAGCTTCTTTCGGATGTGAAACGGAGACAAGTTATGTTATCTGTAATCCCACAGTGTTGTTGCTGAGGAATTACGCACTTGATCCATAGTTCCCGGACTTCTGGAAAATACGAATCAAATGCTGTAGCATACCTATTCAACTGTCAAACGACATCGATTTTCCAGGACTTGTCAACATCTAGGGCCTTTTGTTATAAAGTCTTTTTTTAGACAAACTCCGAAGCTTTTTATTGCGTGGTCACAATGTTTACAGGGACGAAAGATAGTCCATCCGGCTGGCCTAGCCACACATGTCAGCCAGCTGGTGGGGATAAAGCATGTTTTGCGAGCTTGTGAGCTTCGACATTCGAGCTCCTAAATTCATGACTAATATTACAAGACTGAAAAGCAGACCTATGGTCAGTAATTTCATGTATAATTGCTCCATATGTTGTCGCACTTCTGTCTTGGATGTCCTGCACCACCACTTGGCAATTTGAAGAGACTTGTATCATCCTCTCATAAAGGTCATCAGCAAGTGCTAATGCCTCTCTGATCGCCATACATTCAAGTGTCGCTGGATCATATACCCTTTGATAAACCACCGTTGAGGCTGCCCGCTTGATCTCGACAAATAGCTCCCACAGCTCCGTAGTTTCCTCCTCTTCCGACCGCAACATCAACATTTATCTTTACTGAACCTGATGGAGGCGCAATCCAGTGCATTGGCCGGACGACAGGTGAACTCGCCGATTGGGCTGTATGTGGTCTGATTGCATTGAGGTCTCCTATGTAGGACTGAACAAAAGCATGAACGGCGAAAGGGCTCTGATAAATCTGTTTGTGGATAGCCTTCCGTCATGCCCCCCACAGAGCCCATAGAGTGACCACAAATCTAGTAAATTCCTCTTGTGGTAGAGACTTGTGCATAGAGAATAGCCATGACTTTGCATTGTCATTAACATTTAAGTTCAGCTGATCTACAACTTGCTCAGATGACAGAGCCCATGTACTCCTAGACATAGAGCAGTTCAGAAGCGCATGTCTCCAGGTATCTTCAGCCTCACACAGACAGCATGAGCTGGTCGTGAACATATTATGATGATTAAGGAGGGCCTTCGTCGGTATAGAGTGTTGCGCTAATCTCCACACAAAGTTCTTCAGTTTAGAAGGAACATTGATGCCCCAAAGCTTTATCCACCCTTGGCTATCCTCTTCCTCATGTGATGATCCCCCCTGGCCGAGCAGCCATGCTTCTCGACTGAACTTTGTGCGCTGTATCATTCTAAACGCATGCCTGACTGTGAAATTTCCCTTTCTCTCCTCACTCCATGCCTAGAAATCTTCATTCTGTCTCGTACATAACAGGATTTTAAGTATGGCCTCAGCATCCAGCGGAATGAAGGTCGCCCGGACTAATTGCTCATTCCAAGAAGATGTTGTTGATATGATCAGTTCTGAAACTCTGGTCGGGGGGTGGGTGTTAGAGACGTAACCGGCCTCTTCACGTTCAACCCGGGTATCCAATTAGTGTCCCAAATATTTTTAGCTTCTCCGTTGCCGATTCTCCGGATAATACCTTGCATCATGATGTCACGTCCGTCCAGAATAGCCCTCCAAATCTAGGATGGATATGACCCAAGTGTTGCTTCAAGAAGCGTTGTTTCATGGGAATAAACCGCTTTTATAATTTGGGCACTCAAAGATGTGGAATTCAGTAGCAAGCGCCAAGCCTGTCTTGCTAATAAAGCAAGGTTGAATGTCTCCAGATCCCAGAATCCAAGGCCCCCCATGTGTTTGTGTTTTGTCATCACATCCCAGGCTACCCAACAAGGCTTCCGCTTTACCAGAACTGACGGATCATCGAGGTGACACTCTCGCAAAGACCTCGTGGTAAGCGGAAACAAGACATAGAATAACCTAGGATGGCTTGTGCTATAGACTTTATAAGTACTTCCTTTCCAGCAGAAGATAATAATTTTTCCATCCAGCCTTTCACCTTCTCCCACACTCGGCCTCTAAGTTATCTGAAGGTACCATTCTTTGAGTGTCCAACGACGGTTGGCATGCCCAGATATCTGTCACTCAAAGATTCATTATGGACATGTAATTTTTTTTGACACTGTCTCTTACCATCTGTGGGCATCTCCTGCTGAAGAAGATAGATGACTTGTCATGGTTTATATGTTGTCCGAAGCCATACAATACATGTCCAGTAGGTTTGATACATCAACAACCCCATCATGACTTCACTTAAAAAATAGCAGGCTATCATCAGCAAAAAGGAGGTGGTTTATGACGGGAGCCATTGGAGCCACCTTGATTCCTTCCAACTGAGATGACAAAGACTGGATTTCAGGAGGCATGAAAGGCCCTCTGCTGCAATTAAGAAAAGGTATGGGGATATCGGATCTCCCTGCGGAATGCCTCTACTTGGAGCAAACTGGTCAAGTCTTTCATCATTGAAGAGAACTGAGAACGAGACTGACCTCACCATATTTATCACAATATTCACCCAAGAAGGAGCAAAGCCTAGTTTTAGCATCATGGCTTGTAAGTAATCCCACTCGAGTCTGTCATATGCCTTCATCATATTAAGTTTTAGTGCACAAAAACTATTCACCTTGGCTTTGCTGCGTTTCATGAAATGAAGCCGCTCGTATGCACTTATAAAAAGTTTCAGTACAAAAGGCCTCATATGAGTCAAAAGACATCACAGAGTTTACATGGGCTGAAAGTGTCAACTGGCTGGAATCATATTGGACGACCCACATAAGCCTAATGGGCTGAATTCAGAAAGGCTATAACGGGTTGTGTGTACCCGAGCCGTAAATGTGCTATATGCAAACAAGCCGTTAACAGACTTTCAATGGGTTGGCCCGCTAACTTTTGACCAAGTCAAGTGAACCGACATTTTTAACATAAATGGGCCAATGTTGGGTCGTGCAACGTGTCGACGTGTTATAGGCACATCTTCTTCACTAGATGGATGACATTTGTCGCAACGCGGAGTTGACGCGTGGCATTTTTGGTGAATGAGAAATTGACACGTGGGAAATTGTCATTGGTCCTGGCTGTTAATGGGTATCAGATCCAAAATCGACACCTGGTAGCTTAACGACGACCCATTACGGTGGATGTCACGTGTGGTTACCCTTAATGAAAACACTTCCATGACACACATTTATCGTCATGGAAGTGGACACTTCCGTGATGATAATTTGAGTATTGTCACGGAACACTTCTACGACAAAACATGTATGACTATCTTGATTCTGTCATAAAATCGTCACAGATGTACATGCATGACAGAAAAGGTGACCTACTGTGACAAACACGTATCATCACAGAAATGTTTTTTTGTAGCGACTCCAGATCATCCCTTCTGATGCAGAACGGGAGGTGGAGGTGGCTCCGTATCGTAAAACACGATGAACCTTTCTCTCAGTTTTTTCCGCAAAATGGAACTTATAGGACCAGAGGTATGACTAGTGGAGGCTTCAGGCCCCCCCTCTAGTAGATCTTCTCGCCAATGTTTTTTATTAGTTCCAGAGAAATTCTCTGTAAATTTTCTGTCAATTCTGAGAACTTTTATTTCTTCACAAGAATAACACCAAGGTTGTTCTGCTGAAAACAATGCCAGTCTGGTTTAGCTCCATTCAAATCATGTAAATCAGAGTCCAAAACAACAGCAAAAGTGTTTGGAAAAGTAGGTACGTTTGAGACGTATCAGCTCCCCCCCCCCCCCCCCGCCCGCTATGCCTTGCCTCGTCACACGCGCTATGTTTTGCAGGAATGAGCCGAGCCGAGCTCACACCTATGCGCTTTATTTTAGCCGGCCAGGAATGCATGGATTAATTAACGAGTCACTAACAGAAGTTCCACTGTTGAGACACTGGACCGTGGGATGTTCGCAGACTCAGTCGTGATGGAAGTATGCCCTAGAGGCAATAATAAAATGGTTATTATTATATTTCCTTAATCATGATAAAGGTTTATTATTCATGCTAGAATTGTATTGATCGGAAACTTAAATACATGTGTGGATACATAAACAAATACCGTGTCCCTAGTGAGGCTCTACTAGACTAGCTCGTTGATCAAAGATGGTTAAGGTTTCCTAAGCATGGACATGTGTTGTAACTTGATAACGGGATCACATCATTACGAGAATGATGTGATGGACAAGACCCATCCGTTAGCTTAGCATATAATCGTTCAGTTTATTGCTACTGCTTTCTTAATGTCAAATACGTATTCCTTCGACCATGAGATCATGCAACTCCCGGATACCGGAGGAATACCTTGTGTGCTATCAAATATCACAACATAACTGGGTGATCATAAAGATGTTTTACAGGTATCTCCGAAGGTGTCTGTTGAGTTGGCATTGATCGAGATTGGGATTTGTCACTCCATGTATTGGAGAGGTATCTCTGGGCCATCTCGCTAATACAACCTCACAAGAAGCTTGCAAGCAAAGTGACTAAGGAATTAGTTATGAGATGATGTATTACGGAACGAGTAAAGAGACTTGCTGGTAATGAGATTGAACTAGGTATGGAGATACCAATGATCGAATCTCGGGCAAGTAACATATCGACATACAAAGGGAACTACTTCCGACGATCCCATCCCGACGGCCGCGTGCATGGTTGGTCGGGAGAGATGGTGCCTCCGGAACCCCGTTCTTTGAGATCCTTCCCGAGAGAAGGGTGATAAGGTTTTTGGAGAGTGTCTCGGTGTGAATGCTCCCGATTCGTCCCCGTCTCCGTCTTTCTCTGCTTCGACCACTTCCCCTCTATCCACTCGATGGATGACGATGAAGCCTCCAAGAAGATGGCCATGGACGACGCCGAGGCTACTGCTACCACCGCTGCATTGGCCTAGCCAACCAGAGGGTATGATTTGTTCATCCCCTACTTGCTCGTTCATGAGCTAGCCATATATGTCATGTTTATAGATGTTTTGGTTCTATGTACTTTACGTGCTCATGTGCTTAGTATCGGTATGAGTTGCTGATACGTCACCAACATATCTATAATTTATGAAGTATTCATGCCATGTTTACAACAATTTTATATGATTTTGGTATGATTTGATTAGAACTAACCCATTGATGCTGTTTTCAGCAGAACTACCGTGGTGTCAATTTTGTGCAGAAATAAAAGTTCTCGGAATGGGCTAAAAATTTATGGTGATTTTCATGGACCAAAAGAGACCCCCGAAGCATCGGAGTTGGGCCAGAAGAGTCCCGAGGCGACGATAAGGGTGGAGGGTGCGCCCCCCTAGGGCGCGCCTCCCTGGCTTGTCGCTGCCTCATGGACCCCTTGACGTGAGACCGACGCCAAAAATTCCTATAAATACCAAAAACCCCAGAAAGAAACCCATATCGGAAGTTTCGCCACCGCAAGCCTCTGTAGCCACAAAAAAATCAATCTAGGCCCTCTCTGGCACCCTGCCGGAGGGGGGCATCATCACCGGAGGCCATGGACTAGAAGGAGAACCTCTCCCCATCTAGGGGGGAGGCCATGGAGGAGGAAGCACAAGGAGGAGACTCTCTCCCTCTCTCTCTCGGTGGCGCCGGAGTGCCACCGGGGGAACCATCGCCGTGGTGATCGTCTTCATCCACATCACCATCTTCATCACCTTCCTCATCTATTTTAAGCAGTCCACTCTCCCGCACCCCGCTGTAATCCCCTACTTGAACATGACACTTTATGCCACATATTATGATCCAATGATGTGTTTCCATCCTATGATGTTTTGAGTAGATTTCTTTTGTCTTTTGGGTTGACTCATGATCTAGATTGGTTTGAGTTGTATGTTTTATTTTGGTGCCGTCCTATGGTGCCTTCCGTGCCGTGCACACGTGAAGGATTCCCACTGTAGGGTGTTGTAATATGTTCATGATTCACTTATAGTGGGTTGCTAGAGTGACAGAAGCTTAAACCCGAGTAAGGGGGTTATTGCGTATGGGATAAAGGGGACTAGATACTTTAATGCTATGGTTGGGTTTTACCTTAATGATCTTTATTAGTTGCGGATGCTTGCTAGAGTTCCAATCATAAGTGCATATGATCCAAGTAGAGAAAGTATGTTAACTTATGCCTCTCCCTCATATAAAATTGCAATAATGACTACCAATCTTGTTAACAATTGCCTAGGATAATTCTGCACGCCGGTCCATCATTATTCCACACTCGCTATTTATAATATACAGTAATATATTCTAATTTTATATTAACAGGATCTATTTTTATATTTTAGTTCTTCGATATCATCATGCAAAGCTATCCTTTTCATACCCACAACGTAGTTTTATTTCTCGTTTCTAGATGGAAGCAAACGTACGGTGTACGTAGAGTCGTATCAGTGGAAGATAGGACTTGAGAGAATACTGATCTTACCTTTAGCTCCTTGTGGGTTCGACACTCCATACTTATCACTTCCATCTTTGGAAATTTCTATGACGATTCCTTGCACTTGGGGATTATCAAGCTCTTTTCTGGCGCCGTTGCCGGGGAGCAATAGCGTGGGGTTGATATTCTCGTGTATACTTGTTTGCTTTCTTCACTAAGTAGATTTTTGTTTTCCCTTTTGTTTTTGTTTTCTTTTGTTGTGGGTGAAACAAACAAAAAAAATTCAAAATAATGAAAATACAAGAAAATTACTTGCCTCTTATGCCTAAAAACTTTTTCAAAAAGAGAAGTGACTGGAAGGTTATGCACTGGAGAAGTGATACGTCTCCAACGTATCTATAATTTTTGATTGTTCCATGCTATCATATTATCTGTTTTGGATGTTTAAAGGGCTTTACTATGCACTTTTATATTATTTTTGAGACTAACCTATTAACCGGAGGCCCAGCCCAAATTGCTGTATTTTTGCCTATTTTAGTGTTTCGCAGAAAAGGAATATCAAACGGAGTCCAAACGGAATGAAACCTTCGGGAGAGCTATTTTTGGAACAAACGCAATCCAGGAGGCTTGGAGTGGACGTCAAGAAAGAAACGAGGCGGCCACAAGGCAGGAAGGCGCGCCCAGGGGGGTAGGCATGCCCCCACCCTCGTGGGCCCCTCTTAGCTCCCCTGACCGACTTCCTTCGCCTATATATACTCATATCCCCTGAAAACATCCAGGAGCACCACGAAACCCTATTTCCACCGCCACAACCTTCTGTACCCGTGAGATCCCATCTTGGAGCCTTTCCCAGTGCTCCGCCGGAGGGGGAATCGATCATGGAGGGCTTCTACATCAACACCATAGCCTCTCCGATGAAGTGTGGGTAGTTTACCACAGACCTTCGGGTCCATAGTTATTAGCTAGATGGCTTCTTCTCTCTCTTTGATTCTCAATACAAAGTTCTCCTCGATCTTCTTGGAGATCTATTCGATGTAATTCTTTTTGCGGTGTGTTTGTCGAGATCCGATGAATTGTGGGTTTATGATAAAGATTATCTATGAACAATATTTGAATCTCCTTTGAATTCTTTTATGTATGATTTGTTATCTTTGCAAGTCTCTTCGAATTATCAGTTTGGTTTGGCCTACTAGATTGATCTTTCTTGCAATGGGATAAGTGCTTAGCTTTCGGTTCAATCTTGCGGTGTCCTTTCCCAGTGGCAGCAGGGGCAGCAAGGCACGTATTGTATTGTTGTCATCGAGGATAAAAAAATGGGGTTTATATCATATTGCTTGAGTTTATCCCTCTACATCATGTCATCTTGCCTAATGCGTTACTCTATTCTTATGAACTTAATACTCTAGATGAATGTTGGATAGCGATCGATGTGTGGAGTAATAGTAGTAGATGCAGAATCGTTTCGATCTACTTGTCGCGGACGTGATGCCTATATACATTATCATGCCTAGATATTCTCATAACTATGCGCTTTTCTATCAATTGCTCGACAGTAATTTGTTCACCCACCGTAATACTTATGCTATCTTGAGTGAAGCCACTAGTGAAACCTATGGCCCCGGGTCTATTTTCCATCATATAAGTTTCCGATCTATTTTATTTTGCAATCTTTACTTTCCAATCTATATCATAAAAATACCAAAAAATATTTATTATCTCTATCAGATCTCACTTTAGCAAGTGGCCGTGAAGGGATTGACAACCCCTTTATCACGTTGGCTGCAAGATTCTTATTTGTTTGTGCAGGTACGAGGGATTTGCATGTAGCCTCCTACTGGATTGATACCTTGGTTCTCAAAAATTGAGGGAAATACTTACGCTACTTTGCTGCATCACCCTTTCCTCTTCAAGGGAAAACCAACACATGCTCAAGAGGTAGCAAGAAGGATTTCTGGCGCCGTTGCTGGGGAGTCTACGCACAAGTCAAGACATACCATGTACCCATCACAAACCATTATCCCTCGCATTACATTATTTGCCATTTGCCTCTACTTTTCCTCTCCCCCACTTCACCCTTGCCGTTTTATTCGCCCTCTTTTTCCCGTTTGCCTCTTTTTTGCTTGCCTCTTGTGTGCTTGTGTGTTGGATTATTTGTCACGATGGCTCAATATAATACTAAATTGTGTGATTTTTCCAATACCAACAACAATGATTTCCTTAGCACTCCGATTGCTCCTCTTAGCGATGCTGAATCTTGTGAAATTAATACTGCTTTGTTGAATCTTGTCATGAAAGATCAATTCTCTGGCCTTCCTAGTGAAGATGCGGCCACTCATCTAAACAACTTTGTTGATTTGTCTGATATGCAAAAGAAGAAAGTCGTGGATAATGATATTGTTAAATTGAAGCTATTTCTGTTTTCGCTTAGAGATCGTGCTAAAACTTGGTTTTCATCTTTGCCCAAAAATAGTATTGATTCATGGAATATGTGCAAAGATGCTTTTATCTCTAAGTATTTTCCTCCCGCTAAGATCATCTCTCTTAGAAACGATATTATGAATTTTAAGCAACTTGATCATGAGCATGTTGCACAATCTTGGGAGAGGATGAAATTAATGTTTCGCAATTGCCCTACACATGGATTAAATTTATGGATGACCATACAAATTTTGCTTCTAGAAGTCTTTTAGATTCGGCCGTGGGAGGCACTTTTATGGAAATCACTTTAGGAGAAGCTACTAAACTCCGAGATAATATTATGGTTAATTATTCTCAATGGCACACCGAAAGATCTACTAGTAAAAAGGTTCATGTGATAGAAGAGATTAATGTTTTGAGTGGAAAGATGGATGAACTTATGAAATTGTTTGCTAATAAGAGTGCTCCTATTGACCCTAATGATATGCCTTTGTCTACTTTGATTGAGAATAATAATAAATCTATGGATGTGAATTTTGTTGGTAGGAACAATTTTGGTAAAATGCTTATAGAGGAAACTTTAATCCTAGGCCTTTCCCTAGTAATTCCTCTAATTATTATGGTAATTCATACAACAACTCTTATGGAAATTTTAATAAGTTGCCCTCTGATTTTGAGATTAGTGTAAAGGAGTTTATGATTTACCAGAAGAATTTCAATGCTTTGCTTGAAGAAAAATTGCCTAAGATTGATGAGTTGGCTAGGAACGTGGATAGAATTTCTCTTGATGTTGATTCTTTGAAACTTAGATCTATTCCACCTAAGCAAGATATCAATGAGTCTCTCAAATCTATGAGAATTTCCATTGATGAGTGCAAGGAAAGAACCACTAGCATGCGTGCTAAGAAAGATTGCTTTGTAAAAGCGTGTTCTTCTAGTTTTCATGATAATAGGGATGAAGATCTAAAAGTGATTGATGTGTCCCCTATTAAATTTTTGTTTTGCAATATGAATCTTGGTAATGATGGGACTGGAGATGAGTCAACTTTAGTTAGAAGGCGTCCCAATGATTCGGAGTTTTTAGATCTTGATGCAAAAATTGGTAAAAGTGGGATTGAAGAGGTCAAAACTTTACATAGCAATGAACCCACTATTTTGGATTTCAAGGAATTTAATTATGATAATTGTTCTTTAATAGATTGTATTTCCTTGTTGCAATCTGTATTAGAATCTCCTCAGGCTTATAGTCAAAATAAAGCTTTTACTAAACATATCGTTGATGCTTTAATGCAATCTTATGAAGAAAAACTTGAATTAGAAGTTTCTATCCGTAGAAAACTTCATGATGAGTGGGAACCTACTATTAAAATTAAAATTAGAGATCATGAATGCTATGCTTTGTGTGATTTGGGTGCTAGTCTTTCCACGATTCCAAAAACTTTGTGTGATGTGTTAGGTTTCCGTGAATTTGATGATTGCTCTTAAACTTGCACCTTGCGGATTCCACCATTAAGAAACCTATGAGAAGGATTAATGATGTTCTTATTGTTGCAAATAGGAATTATGTGCCCGTAGATTTTATTGTTCTTGATATGGATTGCAATCTTTCATGTCCTATTATTCTTGGTAGACCTTTCCTTAGAATGATTGGTGCAATTATTGATATGAAAGAAGGAAATATTAGATTCCAATGTCCATTAAGAAAAGGCATGGAACAATTTAATAGGAAGAAAATCAAATTACCTTATTAATCTATTATGAGAGCCACATATGAATTGAATACCAAAGATGGCAATACTTAGATCTATTCTCGCTTTTATGCCTAGCTAGGGGCGTTAAACGATAGCGCTTGTTGGGAGGCAACCCAATTTTATTTTATTTCTTTACTTTTTGCTCCTGTTTAGTAATAAATAATTCATATAGACTCCGTTTAGATGTGGTTTTTCATGTTTCAATTAGTGTTTGTGCCAAGTAGAACCTATAGGATCATCTACGGTGATAGTTAATTTGAGCTTGCTGAAAAACAGAAACTTTTGCACGCACGAGAATAATTTTAATAAATCACAGAAATATGATTTTCAGTTGATTATTTTTTCATAACATTAATAGAAAAATTTCCTAGGACTTCCTATTTTGGTAGAATTTTTGGGATTACAGAAGTATTCAAAAGTTACAGATTGCTACAGACTGTTCTGTTTTTGACAGATTCTGTTTTTCGTGTGTTGTTTGCTTATTTTGATGAATCTATGGCTAGTATCGGGGGGTATGAACCATAGAGAAGTTGTAATACAGTAGGTTTAACACCAATATAAATAAAGAATGAGTTCATTACAGTACAGTGGTGGTTTGTTTTATTTTGCTAACGGAGCTCATGAGATTTTCTATTGAGTTTTGTGTTTTGAAGTTTTCAAGTTTTGGGTAAAGATTTGATGGATTGTGGAATAAGGAGTGGCAAGAGCCTAAGCTTGGGGATGCACAAGGCACTCCAAGGTAAAATTCAAGGACAACCAAAAGCCTAAGCTTGGGGATGCCCCGGAAGGCATCCCCTCTTTCGTCTTCGTCCATCTGTAACTTTACTTGATGCTATATTTTTATTCACCACATGATATGTGTTTTGCTTGGAGCGTCTTGTATGATTTGAGTCTTTGATTTTTAGTTTAACACAATCATACTTGCTTTACACACCTTTTAGAGACACACACATGAATCAGAATTTATTAGAATACTCTATGTGCTTCACTTATATCTTTTGAGCTAGACAATTTTGCTCTAGTGCTTCACTTATATCTTTTTAGAGCACGGTGGTGGTTTTATTTTGTAGAAACTATTGATCTCTCATGCTTCACTTATATTATTTTTATAGTCCTTTATAACATCATGGTATTTGCTTTGGTTATAAAATTAGTCCTAATATGATGGGCATCCAAGATAGGTATAATAAAAACTTTCATAAAGAGTGCATTAAACACTATGATAAATTTGATACTTGATAATTGTTTTGAGATATAAAGGTGGTAATATTAGAGTCATGCTAGTTGGGTAATTATGAAATTGAGAAATACTTGTGTTAAAGTTGGCAAGTCCCGTAGCATGCACGTATGGTGAACGTTGTGTGACAAATTTGAAGCATGGGATGTTCTTTGATTGCCTTCCTTATGAGTGGAGGTCAGGATCGCGTGATTCCTACCAACCCTTCCCCTAGGAGCATGCGTAGTAGTACTTTGCTTTGAGGGCTAATAAATTTTTGCAATAAGTATATGAGTTCTTTATGACTAATGTGAGTCCATGGATTATACACACTCTTACCCTTCCGCAATTTGCTAGCCTCTATGGTACCGTGCATTGCCCTTTCTCACCTTGAGAGTTGGTGCAAACTTCGCCGGTGCATCCAAACCCCGTGATACGATACGCTATATCACACATAAACCTCCTTATATCTTCCTCAAAACAGCCACCATACTTACCTATTATGGCATTTCCATAGCCATTCCGAGATATATTGCCATGCAACTTTCCACCGTTCTGTTTATTATGACACGCTCCATCATTGTCATATTGCTTTTGCATGATCATGTAGTTGACATCATATTTGTGGCAAAGCCACCATTATAATTCTTTCATACATGTCACTCTTGATTCATTGCATATCCCGGTACACCACCGGAGGCATTCACATAGAGTCATATTTTGTTCTAAGTATTGAGTTGTAATTCTTGAGTTGTAAATAAATAGAAGTGTGATGATCTTCATTATTAAAGCATTGTCCCAGTGAGGAAAGGATGATGGAAGCAATGATTCCCCCACAAGTCGAGATGAGTCTCCGGGCTTTATGAAAAATAAAAGAGGCCAAAGAAGCCCAAATAAAAAAAGAGGCCAAAGAAGCCCAAATAAAAAAAATAAAAGATGAGAGAAAAAGAGAGAAGGGACAATGTTACTATCCTTTTTCCACACTTGTGCTTCAAAGTATCACCATGATCTTCATGATAGAGAGTCTCCTATGTTGTCACTTTCATATACTAGTGGGAATTTTTCATTATAGAACTTGGCTTGTATATTCCAATGATGGGCTTCCTCAAAATTCCATAGGTCTTCATGAGCAAGGAAGTTGGATGCACACCCACTAGTTTCTTTTTGATGAGCTTTCATACATTTATAGCTCTAGTGCATCTGTTGCATGGCAATCCCTACTCCTCGTATTGATATCAATTCATGGGCATCTCCATAGCCCATTGATTAGCCGCGTCAATGTGAGACTTTCTCCTTTTTTGTTTTCTCACATGATCCCTATCATCATACTCTACTCCACCATAGTGCTATGTCCATGGCTTACACTCATGTATTGCGTGAGGGTTGAAAAGGCTGAAGCGCGTTAAAAGGTATGAACCAATTGCTTGGCTGAAACCGGGGTTGTGTATGATGGGAGCATTTTGTGTGACGAAAATGAAGCATGGCCAAACTATATGATTTTGTAGGGATAAGCTTTCTTTGGCTATGTTATTTTGATAAGACATAAACTGCTTGGTTAGCATGCTTGAAGTATTACTATTTTTATGTCGATATTAAACTTTTATCTTGAATCTTTTGGATCTGAACATTCATGCCACAATAAAGAAAATTACATAGAGAAATATGCTAGGTAGCATTCCACATCAAAAATTATGTTTTTATCATTTACCTACTCGAGGACGAGCAGGAACTAAGCTTGGGGATGCTTGATACGTCTCCAACATATCTATAATTTTTGATTGTTCCAAGCTATTATATTATCTGTTTTGGATGTTTAATGGGCTTTACTATGCACTTTTATATTATTTTTGTGACTAACCTATTAACCGGAGGCCCAACCCAAATTGCTGTTTTTTTTGCCTATTTCAGTGTTTCGCAGAAAAGGAATATCAAACGGTGTCCAAACGGAATGAAACCTTCGGGAGAGCTATTTTTGGAACAAACGCAATCCAGGAGACTTGGAGTGGACGTCAAGAAAGAAACGAGGCGGCCACGAGGCAGGAGGGCGCGCCCAGGGGGGTAGGTGCGCCCCCACCCTCGTGGGCCCCTCGTAGCTCCCCTGACCGACTTCCTTCGCCTATATATACTCATATCCCCTGAAAACATCCAGGAGCACCACGAAACCCTATTTCCATCGCTGCAACCTTCTGTACCCGTGAGATCTCATCTTGGAGCCTTTTTCGGTGCTCCGCCGGAGGAGGAATCGATCATGGAGGGCTTCTACATCAACACCATAGCCTCTCCGATGAAGTGTGGGTAGTTTACCACAGACCTTCGGGTCCATAGTTATTAGCTAGATGGCTTCTTCTCTCTCTTTGATTCTCAATACAAAGTTCTACTCGATCTTCTTGGAGATCTATTCGATGGAATTCTTTTTGCGGTGTGTTTGTCGAGATCCGATGAATTGTGGGTTTATGATGAAGATTATCTATGAACAATATTCGAATCTCCTCTGAATTCTTTTATGTATGATTTGTTATCTTTGCAAGTCTCTTCGAATTATCAATTTTGTTTGGCCTACTAGATTGATCTTTCTTGCAATGGGAGAAGTGCTTAGCTTTGGGTTCAATCATGCGGTGTCCTTTCCCAGTGACAGCAAGGCACGTATTGTATTGTTGCCATCGAGGATAAAAAGATGGGGTTTATATCATATTGCTTGAGTTTATCCCTCTACATCATGTTATCTTGCCTAATGCATTACTCTGTTCTTATGAACTTAATACTCTAGATGCATGCTGGATAGTGGTTGATGTGTGGAGTAATAGTAGTAGATGCAGAATCGTTTCGATCTGCTTGTCGCGGACGTGATGCCTATATACATGATCATTCCTAGATATTCTCATAACTCTGCGCTTTTCTATCAATTGCTCGATAGTAATTTGTTCACCCACCGTAATACTTATGCTATCTTGAGAGAAGCCACTAGTGAAACCTATGGCCCGTGGGTCTATTTTCCATCATATAGTTTCCGATCTATTTTATTTTGCAATCTTTACTTTCCAATCTATATCATAAAAATACAAAAAATATTTATTATCTCTATCCGATCTCACTTTAGCAAGTGGCCGTGAAGGGATTGACAACCCCTTTATCGCAAAGGTTCTTATTTGTTTGTGTAGGTACGAGGGATTTGCGTGTAGCCTCCTACTGGATTGATAGCTTGGTTCTCAAAAACCGAGGGAAATACTTACACTACTTTGCTGCATCACCCTTTCCTCTTCAAGGGAAAACCAACGCATGCTTAAGAGGTAGCAAGAAGTGAGGGTTGACCTTGAACACTTGTGTTCATGCTCATGGAAAGAATGTAGAATTTTCATGGAAGTTTCTCAAAAATAATTATCCTCTTGTATATATCCATTGTATTATAAAAATAATATGTCAAGATTTGGCTTTAAGATGATTAGATTGCTTGTTTGCTATGTGCGGTGCAAAAACAGAAAGCTGTAGTGTGGGAATTTGCATTTTTACTGGAATAGCAAAAGCTTCTTAAATTTTTACACAGTACTTCTATGCAAATTGTTTATTTTGTCCTAATGTTTTAGAAGTTTTGGAGTTACATAAGTATACTAAGTTTCCAGATTGCTATAGACTGTCCTGTTTTTGACAGATTCTATTTTCTATGTGTTGTTCGCTTATTTTGATGAATCTATGGGTCATATCAGGGGGTATGAACCATGGTTAAGTTGGTATACAGTATATATAATGCTAATATGAAATTGGAATGAGTTTACAACAGTACCTAAAAGTAGTGATTTGCTTTATTATAGTAACAGATCTCACAAGGTTTTTCGTTAACTTTTGTGTGGATGAAGTGTTCGAAGATTGAGGAGTTATCGATATGAGAAGAATAAGGAGAGGCAAGAGTTCAAGCTTGGGGTCCCAAGGCACCCCAAGTAAATATTTCCAGGATACTCAAACATCTAAGCTTGGGGATGCCCCAATTGGCATCCCATCTTTATTCCTCAACAATTATCAGTATACCTCAATTTTTGTTTTGTTCACATGATATGTGTCTGTTTAGTTTATTTTCCCTTTCTTTTCCTTTATGCACCATGCTAGTATGAGATAGTACTTCATTGATTTATAGAATTCTTCATGCGCTTCACTTAAATCTTTTGAGTATGACTTTATAGAATGCTCTTTGTGCTTCACTTAAATCTTTTTAGTATGGTTTTATAGAATGCTTCATGCGCTCCACTTATATATTTTTAGCTTGGATGTTGGTAAATCTATATTAACTGTAGAGTGATCCATGAACTTCACTTATATCTTTTGGAGTATGAATAAGGCTATCATCAAAATTGGGCTTGGAAGAGTATCATTAAAACATCATGCCTAGCTAGGGGCGTTAAACAATAGCGCTTGTTGGGAGGCAACCCAATTTTATTTTGATATTTTTGGTTTTTGATTCTGTTTTTCAATAAATATACATTATTACCTCTATAGTAATTTTTTTTGGTGTTTTAGTTAGTGTTTGGGCCAAGTAAGACCTTTGGGATGGCTTGCGTTGATAATTGATTTGATCTTGCTGGAAAAACAGAAACTTTTGCGCCAGTAAAATAATTTTAAAAAAAATCATAGAAGTGTTCTTTTGATCTGAATTTTTTACACATGGTTTATATAAGAATTTCCTAGGTTTTCCTAATTTTTCAAAAAAAAAATTGGAGTAACAGAAGTATGGTTGTTGTTCAGATCATTACAGACCGTTTTGTTTTTGACTGATTCTGTTTTCAATGCATAGTTTGCTTGTTTTCTAGTTTCTATGGCTTATATTGCTCAATACAAATTATGGAAATGATATGCTACAATAGGCATTGTGTGAGAACAATTATTAATCTTATCCTGACAGTACCAAAGTGAATGATTTACTCTTTATCATACTAACCCATCTCACGAAGTTCTGTTAAGTTTTGTGTGATTAAAGTTTTCAAGTTTTTGGGTGAGATATCGATACGTGGAGAATAAGGAGCGGAAAGACCCTAAGCTTGGGGATGCCCAAGGCACCCCAAGGTAATATTCAAGGAAGACTCAAGCGGCTAAGCTTGGGGATGCCCCGGAAGTCATCCCCTCTTTCGTCTTCAAAACCATCGGTATACATTACTCGGAGCTATATTTTTGTTCGTCACATGATATGTGTTTTGTTTGGAGTGTATTTTCATTTTACTTGCTGTTTGAATAAAATCATTGGACCTGAAATCTTGAATGAGAGAGAGTCCTCCCATGGCTATTTAACTATTTGACTACTCATTGATCTTCACTTATATCTTTCCGGAGTAGTTTTGTCATTTACTCTCGTGCTTCACTTATATCCTATGAGTAAATTGTTGAATGAATTGGATATGATAAATCAGAAATTATATATGCTTCATATGCTTATGCCATGGGGAGTAATGAATTCACATATGTAACGCCCCGGTAGTTAAGCTACAGTAACCACACACACTAATGGTGCCATGTCATTGCTGTTAATTTTCTAGTCTCACTTTGAACCAAACCGAATTCAAATACAGTTTAAAATAAAGTCAAATTATTATTTTTTCAACTGGTAAAACAAAATGTTCGCTGGGTTGCAAACATTCACTAACTAATTTTCCTAAATATACCAACATTATTTGAATTATCAAAATGCCCTTGACCTATTTTAAACTGGACCAAACAACCCCTTTTATCTCATTTAAATTCCACCATGAATTCTAGGGGAAACAAATTGTCCCCAAACTTTTTGTGGCAGTGCAAAATATTGCAATATATTTAAATGGCCAATCTCCATAATTTTGCAAAGTCATTTGGTGGCTTATTTAATTGCAAACAGTGGCTGTTTTAATTGTCAGAAAAGGGGAAAAGGCAAACTAGCTACTGTGCTAATGGGCTCTACCTACTACAGTAAACGGCCCAGCCCACTACTAGGGCCTTTCTTTCAACCTCTGTACAGACGGGCGTATAGCTCCCATGCGACGTTGTTGGTGTGAATTGTCTCTCATGCGACGTCGTTGGCTGCAATAGCTCTCATGCGACATCTGCGTTGGAAAAAATAGCTCCCATGCGACACTGCTGCCTAATCCAAAGACACATGTTTAAAACTCGAATCAGGTGAGCAGGACCCACAACATGGGACCCACTAACTTATCCAACTCAGCATCGGTCAGGTGAGCATGACCCACAGCGTGGGACCCACAGCATGGCCCAAAACAGCGTGGGACCCACTAGCTTATCCAGGTCAGCATTGGTACAAGAGGACACCGAGCCGTGGCCCGAGTCGTGCAGCACCCGAGCCCATCCTCCCCCCTTCCCCCCCCTCCCCGACCGTTGTTGTTCTTCTTCTCCGGCGACGACGCGCAGCAACGCCGTTCCGGGCCGCGGCCTAGCAATGTCGAGCTCCGCTTCAGCCTCCCGCCGCTCATGGCCGCGCTATGGCGCAGTGCCCATGACAAGGTGCCCTGCATGCCCACGTATCGCACCCCTGAAGCGGCTAGTCACAACGACCGACAAGAATGGCAACCTTGGGCGGGAATTCGTGAAATGCGAGAGCAAACCAGAGCAGGGAAAGGTGAGATTTTACTTCTCAATATGCCAATTTTGGTTTTTGTCTCCCAATTTCATATTTGCCCAATTTTTCCCCATTTTTCATAGGATTAGGGGATTTAGGGTTCATCTTTCCCAATTTCAGAAATTGAAGCAATGCACCCATTTTGAGTGGCTAGATGAGTACATGGAGCGGATTCAACTGGAGGGTGCATCAGGGGAGCTCGATTTACCGTTGGAGGCGGAGAAGTTGGGCAAGTTTGGATCGGGCTCGTCTGGATCTGGGGCCCCTGGATCTGCCCATTCCATTGGGGCTACTGTGGGGGATGCAGTAGTGACGGCAGAGCTGAAGAAGCTGAATAAGCAGATGAAGAAACTCATCGAATTGCAGAAGCAGGGCAATTTGATGGGGCTGATGGCCGGACTTTTGTATGTTTGTGTAATTGCTCTCGCATTTGTTTATGTGATGATAATTAGTCATAAGTGAATAGATTGGGCATCATTTGTAATTGTAATGATGTATATTTGAATAAAAAGTGTTGCGCTCTACGAATTCAGCATGTCCTCTCCACTCTGTTTCGGGCTCTGTTTCAGTTCATCAGTTCGTCATCAGTTTCAGTTTCAGTGGTAGAGGGAGAAAAGGAAAAAAAAAGGTTCGTCCACAGCCCGTTGCCCAAAAAGGCCAGGCCCATATAGAAGTTAGGCAGGGCCAAATAGAACATATCTAAGCCCATTGATAAAAGAAGTGTAGCTAGTGCAAAAAAAGTGCACACGGTCATTGACATCGATATATCTTTTCGGCTTTAGGTTATTTCACAAATTTTAAGTTTCCTGCAGTCACCTTTTTTGACATAACTCATCTGATGATTATTTGAGCTATTTTTATGCATAAGCTATCGTGTGAACCAAAAAAGTTGCAATTGTTTGGTTCTAGTTTATTTCAACCAAGCACCATTTTTTAATATTTTTTCTGACTTGTGCTATGGTGTTTTCAGAGTTTTTACTCGTGTGTTTCAACCGAAAAAGGTTGTGCCCCTCTCAAAAAAAGAAGGCATCTAGTGTGCCCCTAGTAGCATCTCCTTACAACATAGAGGGGCATCCCCTTACAACATATAGTGCATAAAACATAAAAGGAAGATAATTAACTATACACGTGCTAACAACAACTTATATGATTGGATCATGTTTTAGTGCATTTTTTAGTACACATGGCCGCATAAATAAAATGCAATGGAGAAACTTTAGGACCGAAAAAACATATAGATAGATAGAGGGGCATCGGGTACCCTAGTAGCATAGATAGATAGAACATATAGAGGGGCATCCCTCCACTACATATAGTTCATAAAACATGAAAGTAAAATAATTAAAACGAAGACACGGGCACACACGCCCGAACCAACACAAACACAAACTAGATAGATAGAAGACTCGCACTTGAACAACTCCTTGGCCCCTCCTCCTTGCCACTCCTTGGCCCCTCCTCCTTGGGCCCCTCACTCGTCGTTCTCCGGCATCTGGTAGGGGAGGGTGTGCATGCCGTTGGGGTGAGGGAAGATGTGGTGGAAGTTGGTGAAGATGTTGTAGGTCGTGAACGCGATTAACTCGCATCCACACCAGAACACCTCCCCGAGGAGGTGGTGAGCGTCGTAGGGGTTGGTGAAGGTGACGTAGAGGCCGATGACGAAGCCGTTGGGCCCGGCGTTGCCATCGTACTGCTCGTGGAGGTGGAACATGGGCGGAGTGCCCGGAGGAAGGTGGCGGTAGCCGGCTTGGAGGAAGAAGCAAGCCAACTCTCTAGGGCCCCTCCACCTAGAGATGGCCCACACCCTCAGGCTATTCTCGACGACGACACCGGCCGGGTACTGCCTCTCCGGCACGGTGCGAGGGCGACGGTAGGTAGGGCCGTTGAACTGCATGGTGGCTCGGGGCGCCCGGTGGCTCGAGTGGTGGATTTGGCTTGAAAAGAAGAAGGGGAGGAGGCTTGAGAGATGAGTGTGAGAGGATGAGGAAATGGTGCCCTTTTATAGCCACGTTGCAGCCGGGGTCAATGTGTACACGGTGCATTCTCGATCGTTTTCTCTTCTCCGTTCGCACTGGCATAAGTAATTGCGGGCATTAACTCAAAAAACGGCGGGCAGAGCATCCAAAGAGGCACGGGCGGCACAGGCGAGATGCATCGTTTCATGCACTTGCATCGGCGGTGACGCGGCGTGGGAAACAGGCCGTGCCTTGCCATCCGTGCGTGACACTGGAAAAGGAGCTGCACCACCGACGCGTCCGTCTCGTTCAAACATGCATTTGTTAAAATAGCTTAGATGCGACGTACCCATACGCTGCGCCCCTGCCGTGCTTTACTGCGTCGATGCGTGCATGCAATCCTGCATGAAAAAGGCTAGGTGTTCACGAGCAAAGAATAGCTAGGCTGCGACGTTGCATGGCATGCATGGGACAGGGATGGCCCACATGTCATTGACCCTCCCGCATGCAGCCCATCCCCCCCTCTCGACGGCCGTGCACATGCACGCCAGGCTCTGCCGGCCCGATCCGCTCGGCCCAACGGTAACTTAGATGCTCCCCGGCTCAACGTTATCTGTTCGTCAGAGAGAAAAAACGGTGGCCAATCAGATTGGAGCCCACGGATCGCCCCCGCGGAATCCTTCTAGAAGGCCTATCCGACGGCCGTAGTTTGGCGTTAGGGTTAGATCGACGGTGGACGTTTGGCGCTAGGGTTACATTTGGTTTGGAGGCAGTCAACGGGGTTTTGAAAGGTTTGACCGAACATTCAAATGTGTATAACTAATTCAAAAAAAATCTAAAAAATGAAAAACCTGCGCATATAGCCTTTTTATGTTACATAGTTATGATATAAAATAATAAACTTGATCTAATGATCTTTGCATGAAAAAACCTTCACAAATTGGACTATCTCGACTGAGGTTGCATAGAGTTCAAAAGAGTGAGAAGAGGGTTTGAGGTTTTGAAAATGCAAATAAATCAAAAACATCACCTTAGCTTCATTTTAGAGTGACTAAGGAGGATCTGAAGTTATTTTTGCATTTAAAATTTTTAAACTTGTTTTATTGCTGACTTTGTATTAAAGGGTGTTTTTTCAAAAATAAATTAAATAATATGAATACTTATTCAAAAAAAGGTGAGACTTCGTATTGATCCTATATAGGTATAATATAAGCTAAGAAAATCTTTTTTTGGGTGATTTTGAGAAGGTCAAAAAAAACTTGCTTAGAAATGGTCCCGTTTTCCCTTACTTTGGAGCCTGTTTGGACAACATTTTCAGTGACTATGAGTTGGACTTCAAAAAAAGGGTTGGATTTATGAACTAAAGTGCATAGTAGTACATAAAACGATGCAACATCACAGAACAAACAAATGAACTCAAAAAATATTGGAGATAGGTTCAAATTTGAATGTCGGTTCAAATTTGAATTTTATTTCAAGTCAAATCAACATCATAGCACATAAGTTTTCACATGAAAGAACATAAGTTTTCACATCAAATGACAACAAACTTAAGTTTTCACATCAAATTTGAATGATTTCGACTCTATTTCTTTTGCTTCTTTCTACCTCTCGATTTCTTCTGATTTTTTCCATCGTTTGGTTCCACGCCGCATAGTTTGTTGATGCTGATGCTCTTGCTTTTTGGCCCCTTGCAAACTCCACTAGGTCCCCTCAACTTTTGCACCTGACCATGTCCCACTTCTTCAGCTTGCACTTCTGCAGATTGAGTAGATGGCACACATTGTTCAACTACTTCAGTTTGCAACTCAACACTTGGCAGCACAACCTCCAAACATGGCAACACAGTTGTCAAAGCAGATTCGCATGGCAGCACAACAGTTGCTTCATCTGCAACAGTTTCAGATTGCCCTAGCGTCTGCAAAACAGATTCAGTATGCATCACATCGTTCAAAACAGAAACACTTAGCTCATGTTCAGCAGTAACAGTTTCAGTTAGCTCCATATCTTTGTCACCAAACATTATCTGCTTAGTGCTCTTCCTTCTATAGCCATTGAGTCTTGCTTTTTTCACTGGCCAGCATTGTTCAACAACAAGAGGTGGGGCTTTTTCTGCACGCTTCCTCCTAAAAAATAAAGCATTTGACTTGGTTAGATACTAGAACAAGTAGCAAAATCAAAAACTTGCAAAAACAGTAACATAAACATACTTTGGCCTCTGAGGAGTGTAGATGCACTTGGATGAACCAACTCTGTGCCCAAGTACCTCACACAACTTGCACCTATTTTTGTTACCTTCTTGAGCCCTTTTGGGCTTATCATTCTTTTCCTTTTCATTTTTCCCCTTCTTACTACAACCACCTTTCTCAAACCAAGCTTTGAATCTGCTCTGTTTAGGCCTCCCAGCCTTTCTTCTAGTGACAGGGGGACACAAGGTAAATTCTATTTCCAACTCAGGCCACTGAGATTGGTCAGTCAGTGCAGGAATTGGACTTGCATATGCAGCTTTGAATTTTTGTACTGAATAATACTCATGCAAATATGGGTGCATATTTAACCTGGGTTTAGATGCCAAAAAAAGTATGGAATGCTCACATGGTTTTCTAGTGTGTTGCCACTCTTGGCAAGTGCACTCATGCAACTCAGTATCTACCACATGCCTCTTGCCACTCTTTGTATCTCTAACTTCAGCACCCCACAAGGAAGATTTCTCAATAGATAGATGTGAAAGATCTCTACTCCTGTTGACCACCTGTTGTACCACTGCTGGAAGCTTGTCCCCTTCCAAAATATTAGCAATTTTTCCTGTCAACTCCCACAAACGCATGATCATGATCCTTATTTGGTCCACCATGTCATGCACAGGCAAGTCTTTCAAATCCTTCACTTTGTTGTAAAACTTTCTGCCAAGTTGTTATTGATATGATCACATTTTATGGCAGTATTAAAACCTGATCTATACCACAACAGAGAATGGTGGGTGTTCAACCATGAAGCAAATTCATTATCACTACATGATGCCAATATCTTACCAAGGTGATAGGAATGTGTCTGTCTGGTGTAGGATCTTGCTGCTGGCCACATGCGCCCAAATTCATCTCCTCTGAATTTTTTTATCAGATTCATCCACATATGTCCAAAGCACTCCCTCTGCTCAGCATGGGGGAAAACATTTTTTACTGCATTATCCAACCCTTTACATGCATCTGTGTGGATGGCCAAAGGAGAAACTGGCCCTATGCATCTTTTCAGTTGCATCATGAACCATATCCATGATGCCTCTGTCTCTGACTGAAACATTCCTATTGCAATTGGGAACATCCAGTTGTGTCCATCTAGAGCATTGCATGCAGCCAACTGACCATTCCACTTTCCAGTCAAAAAAGATGAGTCTATGCTCAAATATGGACGACAACCTGCTTTGAATCCATCTATGCAAGGCTTCAAACACATAAAAAACTTGCTGAATAAAACCCTGCCATCCTCTGTTACCTCTGTATCTATCTCCACCACACTCCCAGGTGACCTCTTCTCCACCTCTGCTTTAAAACTATACAACATCCTAAATGTATTTGCCCAGTCACCATACAATGATTTCATGGCCCTTTGTTTTGCTTTCCACACTGTGGTATATTGCAGCTGGATGGGGTACAACTTCTCCAAGTCAACTTTAAGCCTCTTTGCAGTAGTGTTTGGAGTCTTGGCTAAAATAGGAGTAATCTTCTCTGTAACCCAAAGCTGTGATGTCATCTTTGAAACTCTCTGTGAAGTGGTCATACATGTATGCTGGTGTGGTATTTGATTTACCCTTACTGTACTTCCATCAGGTTGTAGTCTGGCAGACAAGTACCATTTGCAAGGATTGCCACCACCATCATAACCTTTGCACCGAGCATAAAATTTCTTTCGATCAGTCCACATAGTCTTGGCATCAAACTCTTTTTTCACTGCATAGGTCCTGAAAGACATCCTAAACTCCTTCATGCTTGGCCACAACTTTCCCACCTCAATAACTGGGTTCTCTTTGTCATACAAACAAACCAGCTCATTATCATCTGCATCATCCACATCATCTGCAGCCTCTCTCATCAGTTGTTCTTCATCCTCATTTGCATTTCTAGGGCCTGTGTTACCTTCAGCAGGCAAAGAACTGTCATCCTTCTCCTTATCTTTGTCATCAACTTGAATGCCAAACATTTCGGCCATATCAATGTCAGATATTGGTGCAATGACCAAATCTGTTTTTTCATTCAACTCTACTACGTTCCAGTCAACAACAATCTTCCTAGCACCATGGGTTCCCTCCTCTCCATCTGTATCAATCCCTGTATCTTCAGCTACTACAGTCGGTTCAGTCAACAAAGGCAACATCTTCTTTTGTGAAACCCACTCATCATCTTCCATTTGTGCAGCCATCTTTGATGGCACATAACCAACTCTGGAATGAGTTTGCAGATCAATTAGCTCTGCATAAAATGTTACTTGTTTGCTTGCCCACCCTTCTTGCTGATCAATTTCAGCAACCATGGATTCTCCATCTTCAATTCTCACATATTCACCATTATAGTTATCAAAACGTTGCAGAGATACCTCTTGTTCTGGACCCCAAACAATACTCTCCCCAATTCTCTCCACCAAATTGCCCACGGCCTTCTCCTTCATGCTCTCCAATTCCTGTGGATCAACATCTGCAAATTCGACATCCAACCTCACGGTGGTATCTCTATCAATGTCTTGGACACTGCCATCACTGAGCTTGGCTTTACAGGGAAAAAATTCCACTATAATTGCGAATGTGGTGGCAGAACCTGAACCTCCCCTGTTTTGTCAATGGCAGGCAGCGGCGGCAGTCACTACCAAATTGAGTTCGATTCTAAATCGCCAAGAAAAGAGGGTGGCATTGCCGATTTGAAGCACTGTCTCCTCGCTCCATCTCATCCAGCCCTCGCTCCATCTCCTATCCAATCGAGATTCTAAAACCCCAAGCAACAGGGGCAGCATGAGGCCACAGATTTATCCAAAATTCAGTGGAATGGGAGTAGTGTTTGAAAAATACTCACTCGCAATAGCCGCTGCAGAGATAGGCGCTCCACCACTGGGCCGCGGAGAAGAAACAACCCCCGGATCCAATGGAGCCCGATTCTAAATCTCCAAGAAACAGAGGGCAGCATGAGGCCACAGATCCCCCAAAATTCTGGGGAGTGGGACTAGGGTTTCGGGCTCACCTCGCAATAGCTCTGTCGCTGCCGAGAAATGCGCTCCACCACCGCGGAGAAGAACCCGCTGCCGGAGAAGATGCTTACGGCGGCGCCGCTCGCCCAGTCCAGCACGGTCACACAGTCACCGGTCGAGTCGTGGACGGTTGACTGTTGACTACGTGGCCATAGGTGGACCCCACCAGTCAGAGCACATAACCCCCAGTGTCCTAACCAAATCTCAGCCTAACGGACAGCCAACTAGCCGCGTAAATGGTGTGTCGCATGGGAGCTATTTTTTCCAACGCAGATGTCGCATGAGAGCTACTACAGCCAACGACGTCGCATGAGAGACAATTCACACCAACGATGTCGCATGGGAGCTATTCGCCCCTGTACAGACCTGTCCACACCACGGATGTCGCTGTGTCGACCATCTCGCGGTCGTGCAGTTGGATAAGAGCATCATCGCGAGTCCCCTGGCAAACCCTAGAACACTTCCCCCTCTCCTTTTACTCCCTCGCTCGCCTCTCTCTCGATCTGAATCGGAGCCGAGCGCCGCGATCGTCGTGGCTCTGGAATCGCCGTGGCCACCCTCCTCCCCGAGCTGCGCCAAGGCGTCCAGGAGGACCGACACCCTCGTCCTCGTCCTTCTTGAGTACCAGGACGAATCGGACCGCCCCGCAGCTCGCTGGCATCGTCGTCCTTCCCCGCACGCGCTCCTCTGCTTCGCCGCCTCCCCGAGTCTCTCCCGAGCCCCCTGTGAGCTCACCGCCCCCTGCTTGCCCCCCTCTTTCCATCCCGTAGCGGCCACCACCGTCGCGCTCGCCCGCGCTTGTTCACGGTCATCTCCGACCACGACCGCAGTGCTCCCCGTTGTCGCTAGTTACTGCGCCCCGTCCACGACCCGAACACACCCGCACACGCCCTGCTGCCCTCAACCGCGCCCACATTGGCTGGTGCCTCCACCCCGCGCCTGTGCACCGGCCGCCCTGCTGTAGCCGCGCCCGTGCGCTGCTAGCGCCGCCCACGCGTCACTCCGGCCTCCCGGTGCTTCCCGCTGCTATACTGCTACTGCTTCTGTTGCCGTTGGCAACTGCTCCTGTGCCGCTGGCAGCTGCTGTCGCTCCGGCCACCTGATGCTGCTGCTGCGTTGCTTGCTGCTGCTTGCTCTGCCTGCTGTCGCTCCCGCTAGAAGCCTCCATCGCTGCTGCTCTTGCTTGGATACCGCTCCTGCTTCCTGCATCTGCTGCTATGGCCGGCCAGCACTGCTAAGTATAGTAGCGATTAGTTAGGCTAATTAGCTTTCAGTTTAGTTGTCACCCAATGACAAATGGACCCTGCAAATGATTAAAAAGGGTTGAAGCAAATAAATAAATATCTAAGCCCATGACAATGGCACCCGCTTACACTTTTTTTATGGTCTAGTCAATCTTTGACTGGGTCAAACCAACCCCATTGGCCCCACCAGTCAGAGTCTGTGGCTGGCACTACACTGGGTACAAAAAAGTCTTTGCTGGTATTTTGTTGAATTAATAGTACATACAAAATCTAGAAATTCAATTAAGCTTAAAAAATTTATAAAATAAACCGTATATCGGATGAAAATACTTTGTACATGAAAGTTGATCAGAAAAATCCAACGAATCCGAATACGCGGTCCATTCACCTGTCACATGCCCTTAGCATGCTGAACATGGAACCACCCCCTCTCTTTTCATTTGTCCACAAAACGTCAGACGCCGGAAAAACCCCTCCGAACGTTTTCCCTCTCCGTCTGCAACGTCTAGCACTGCGTTAGTTCAGCCCTAACACCGCGTATTACCATGTTATGCTTTATGATGCTTTGTTTGTTTTATATTTATTGTTTCTCCCCCCTCTTCTCTCCGGTAGACCCCGAGACCGATGCTGCCCCTGTGATCGACCATGTCTCTGACGACCCTTCTTCCTTTGTATCAGAGCTTCCAGGCAAGCCTCCCCCTTTGATCACTCCGATATCGCCCATCCATTCTCTCTCATACTTGCATTAGATTTTGCTACTGTTATTGTTTGCTCCTATTCTGATGCATAGCTTGTTTTTGCTACCTGCTTTCATACCTTACCTGCTTATTCTAAACTGCTTAGTATAGACTGGTTAGAGATCCACCAATGACCCCCACCTTGTCCCAGTTGCTCCGCTTTGTGTTCGATGACTCGATCAATGTGATCAACGTCTAGGCCCCGACACCGCACATCACCCCCTGAGTTGTACGACTCTGCAGAGTTAATATCGAGTGCCAAGGGTGATACCTCGTCAGCACTTCTGATGTTAACCCTGTAGTGTAGCTATTCGGTCGTGGTCACCGAGGGTGATTCCTTCCTTACCACTCCCGATAATGACTCTGTCGTGCAACCCCTCAAGTGTGGACCAACGAGGGTGATTCCTCCAATTCCACCTTGATGGTTACATCGAGTGGGAATCCATCAAGGGTGATTCCTCATGTTTCCCCCTTGCTGTTTTGGACACACGTTTACTTTGACTTACCATAGAACCATGATGACATCAGGTCGGCCCCGAGGGGTACCCACGAGTGATGTCAAGTCGGGTTGATCTGGAGGATACCTGCAAGTTTTCCACCCGGCGCGGCCGGGCATTCTTAGCCCTTACCGCAAGTTCGTGAGACGGGGTGACGGGACCACATATCATGGATCATTGATCATTACCGCACACTACCAAGACACTAACGGTTTGGATATTTGATTCGAGTAGGCCTCTGGCCTTTTTCGCACTGACCACCACCACACGGGAATACGTATGGGCACTCTGCATCGTAAGTATCAACCGAAAGCTCACTAACGTCAGCAATGGAGCGGCGCGCGTCGGGTTGGACTGCATAAGCACCTGCCTTATTTAAGGAGGTTGCCAGGTCTGCTCATCGGCTGCCCTCGCAATGCGCAGGATTGCAAAGGACAATTGGCCCATGACCCCTTCGCATTTAGGATGTAGACCGGCGTGCTGGCCTCTCTATTGAGCCTATGTAGGACTATGATGTGTTGATTGGCCGAGGCCGGTCATGACCTGATGGTGTGTCCGGCCGGAGTTGATCGAGCGTGTTGGGTAAGTTGGTGCACCCATGCAGGGAAGATTGATCTATTCGAATAGCTGGGTCCACCGTAACGGACGCTCGGAGTTGTATCCCGATTGAGACAACTAGAACTGGATACTGAGTGCCGAGGCATGTTATGGATATGTGGCTCCGGGATTGCTTTCTTGCAGGGAGTCGAGAAAGGATCTCTGGGCGCTAATGTTACAAGATGTTTGCTAAATATAAACTGCTATTCCATACTCTTCTGATTGTTGCAAGATGCTTGGAGCTGCTTGAAGATGCTAGTCTTTGATAGGCTAGGCCTTCCCCTCTATTATGGCATTCTGCAGTTCAGTCCATAGATACTACCCATTTCATTGATACCGATGCATATGTAGTGTAGATCCTTGCTTGCGAGTACTTTGGATGAGTACTCACGGTTGCTTTGCTTCCTCTTTTTCCCCTTTTCCTTTCTTCTCGGATGTCGCAACCAGATGGTGGAGCCCAGGAGCCAGGCACCACCTTCAATGACGACTAATACTACTACCCCGAGGGTGTCTATGCTACTACGTGAAGGCCGACGACGACAAGGAGTAGTTAGGAGGCTCCCAGGCAGGAGGCCTTGCCTTTTCGATCGATGTTGCTTTTGTGATAGCCTTCTTAAGGCAAACTTGTCTAACTTATGTATGCACTTAGATATTTTTGCTTCCGCTGACTCGTTTGTACTCAATCTTATGTATTCGAGCCCTCGAGGCCCCTGGCTTGTAATATAAAGTTTGTATTATTTTAATTTGTGTCTAGAGTTGTGTTGTGATATTTTTCCGTGAGTCCCTGATCTTGATCGTACACATTTGCGTGTATGATTAGTGTACGATTGAATCGGGGGCGTCACAAGTTGGTATCAGAGCTGACTGCCTGTAGGCAGCCCCCTATCCAACTCCTTGGCCAAAGTTGAGTCTAGTCACTAAAAGACTTTTACTAACATGGTTGTGTGTCTTACGGACCCATGTCGCCATTGGGTGGTATTAGAATCTTTTACTCCTCGTCTATACTTTGGGATTCTGATCTCTCTTCTATTCGGGTAAAATATTTTACTAACTCTAACCTTAGGTTCTCGTAACTACTTCCTCCTCGAGAGCCCCTTTATCCAGATGGTCGCCTGCTTCATCAGAAGATTCTGAAGATACTCTTCGATGTTTTCCTAAGACCATTGTGCCCACCACCTTGGCAATTCCCTATCGTTAATAAATCCTTATGGATAACTCCATGCACTTGTCGTTCGTACAATCAATCCCAGCTGCCCTTGTTATTACTTGATACCCTAAAAATTCTCCGATATTCCAAGAATCCTTTGTGCCTATTGCTTTGCATTTCTTTACCGCATGAATACCTCTACAAATAATTCCTCACATTTATCGAGGATTTGTTCATTCCTATTTGTTCACGTGTTTCACAAAAGTCTTCGAAATACCATTCGATCTTCCAAAAATCCTCAGTAGCCTGTTGCTCTTGAAATTCTTGCTTGCTTGCATTATGGTTAATCTCATAAGTCTAGTAATCTTATTGGCATCCTTTGTCACTATCATTTTGAGTCTGTCGATTCAATTTGATGCGGATGCTCACAATCCTCGGGCGAATCCTAGAATTCATCCTTCCGGATCAGACGATAGTTTTAAACAGGAGTTGGTTCTTAGCAAATCAAACTTTGGTTGATTGCCGTTCTAATTCTGTTCAACTTACCCATCATTTGATCAGAGCGTCTGCTTCTGATCCTTCATTTTGGAAATCATAATTCCTTTGTTAATTAAACTTTGAATTAGTCAGTTGTTTCTATAATTCGACACCTTTACATTCTTTCTTCCTCTGATTGAGTATTGATACTCACATCAGCTCCGTTGTGGACCGCCAGATCCTTGGTTGGGTTAATATCTGACAATGTCCTTCGTATTCAATAACCTTGTGAGCCTTTCCTCAGATACATAATGCCTTTGGTAAATTGTATCCCCTGCTTTCTCAACCATGCTCTGCTTTCGAGCTTGTGTTAATTACTCATAAAGTTTTGGTATATGTTCCTAAGAGGCCCCGATGGGTTGAACCTATGCCTTCCCTAATTCGCGCGAACCCGAGAGCTACTCTTCTGGTATTATGCCAGATAAAATTTTAACACTACAACTTCATCGAATGCGAAAAGTGAATGAAAGGTTGTGCATTGGAGAAGTGGGAGTCGACCTTGAACTTTGTGTTCATGCCCATGGAAACGATGTAGATCCTATCATGGAAGCTTCTTGTAATAATAATTACCCCTTGATATAATATCATCTTGTATATGTGATTTGGTCCCTTGCAATCGTGGTTTCGTCCATATTCTTCTTCTTTGACCCCATTCCTCAGACAAAAAGTACTTGTCTCCTGCTGACCATTTCACTTGTCCAACCTCTATTCTGCTCTACCTTCGAGTATTACCCTCTGGTATCTCAAAATTATCACGGAACTACATAACTTATTATGAGTTCTTCATCAACTAATGTCTCTCACCGATTCCATTTTTCCATGGGTTCTGAGTTATTAGTCACTCGAGAACACTGATAAGTGAATCGATTCTGTGCTCCGATTCAATAACTCTAAGTAATTTTCGTTGCTTACAAGCTTAATAATCCTTCAAGTCATTCCTAGCCTAAGCGGCTATATCATTATCGTGCTAAATTTTAATTGTGCTACCTGGTCCTTTTTCCCAGAGCACAATTTTCGATGATGAGCTAAGCTTACGTCGATCTTCCTTGTCATATCATTTTGCCTTGAACAACAAGCTTGATTTCGAGTTTGTGTCGTACCTGTGGTTCCATTAACCTTTCGCTTCACCATTCCTTTGACTTGATGTCATCATCGATCCATTACATCATCATGAAATCTCCCGATAAATGTGTCGTGATCATCCTCAACATTTTGAGGTCTTCGAGGATATCAATCAAATTCGTGATGAGAAATACCATCCTTGCCCCTCGATGATTTGTGTTATCATCGACAACATTCCTGTCTCCCCCCAAGACAAACTTGTTCATATAAATTTTGGAAATACATCCTTTTGACATGTCAGTGGATTGCTGCTGAATCCATCAACCACATCCTCATATTTGCCTTGCTGAAATTGTATGACTTATTTTATAAGTTGTTTTTGATGGATTCTTTGTGAATCCAAAGCCAGACATTCTGACGACCTTGTCAATGCTATCCCGAGGCATGTTTGTGGTACTCTGTTCATCAACAAGAACATTCACAGACTAAATGTTTCTTGATCAATTATCCAAACACCGTTGTATGATTAAACATCTTAAATTTCATTGCCCCTTTATCTAAGTGGTCAGGTACTTGATGTCCTGTCATGTATATCATGCTTTGCCTTTCCTTGGGAAGGATATACTCCTGATACTCGGGGTATATGTCGGCGTCCTGGATTTAGGGGTATCCAGCCCTGCCTGCCTGCGGCCCACCACATGGCTCCATCGACGGCCTGGTACGGCCCAGCTTCAACACCAACGCCACAAGACCCTCGCGAGGGGCCAAGCCTCGCGAGGCGGACAACGCCAAGACCCCTGAAGGAATTGGCCTCCTCAGGAGGGCTCCTAAGGGGCGGAGAGTTCTATGCAGGTTACCTCACGAGGCTCAGCTGACGTAAGCCATGACGACCAAGGCCAGGCGGGTGCCATGCAGGCGCAGAGCGCAGGTTTCCTCTTTGGTGCAAGGGAGGCAAGCCACAGGCGCGGAGTCCCGAGGAATCAGCCAAAGGTTTCCATTCCGGTGCAAGAAGACCAAGACCGCCAGGACGGCAGGACGGAGGTCATCGACGAGCCCACCGTAGCGTCATGACCAGAGGCTTTCCGCAGGTGAAGACCACTTTTGTCAGGATTAACTGTACTACTTGTCCCCTTTCAAGTCCAGCCGTTGTGGGATCCCTTCCTGCTCATATTTGGGAAGAAGATCAGGGCCACTATAAATAGGACTAGCCACCACCATAGGAGGACAACATGAAGAAGAAGGAGTGAAGAAACCAGAACAAGTAGAGCTAGCATACACCACACTAGCTCAAGAACACCTCACCTCCTGAGGCTTGTTCATCCACTGTACTAGTTCATCCTCAGCCCTTCGAGGCAATCCACCACACCACGCTGGATTAGGGTATTACACCACAACGGTGGCCCGAACCAGTATAAATCTCTGTGTCTTTGTGTCTCTTTGAGCTCGATGCGCTAGGCTTAGGAGGATCGCGAGTAGGCAGGCTGGGCAGGTTGAGATCTCCGCACGCACCCCATAGTTCAAACCTCTCAAGGGTTTGCGGATCCCTAAATCTGACATTTGGCATGCCAGGTAGGGGTGCGTCAGATCCTCTCTTCCATTGTTTGATCCACCACCGCTCCGACACCTCCATGGCCGACGCGCGCTGGGCTCACGCCGAGCGTCGGGCTGCAGTCACCGCCCGCATCGCCCAGACGGCTTCGGTGGGTGACGGTTGTGCCCGCTGCGCTTCTTCTCCGGTGGCCAACGCCGCCACGGGCCCTGCTGGCCACGAGCAGCAAGCTTCATCGCTGCACCGTGACGGCCGCACCGTTACTCCGTCACTAACCCCAGCAGCTTCATCATCCCACGCGCGTCATGGCCAGGTGGACGCGCAGTCCGCTCTGCTCATGGCGCGGGAGCTTCTTCGCTACTGCCCGGTGGGTGATCTCTACGAGGAGTGGCTAGAGCGGATCGCCGAGCTCATCAATGTCACTCAAGGGGCTCCGACGGGCCGACTCGCTCACTGCCTCAACAACCACCTGCAATGGGTGACATGGCGCACGGGGCTCCTCCACCACGTCCGGCCCGGGGCGCCATCATCGAGCCAAGATGTATGGCTCCATGGCGTGACCCACAACGCCTGGCGATGGCTCGGGATGATGTGAGCTGCCAGGTGGTGCAGCATCCCCAAGGAGAAGTGCGCGTGCTTCCAGCACCCCAGCACCAGGCTCGCATGCCGCCATAGGAGGTGGCGGTGCGTGTGCACCAGGATCATGTTCCACCCCCTCGACGACCTCCGGTGGCCACGGCAGGATGCCGCGTGTTCACTCCAGAGCTCTGCAAAGTCGTCTGGCCAAGCAAGTTCAAGCTCGACCTACCTCCGCGATACGATGGCACCATGGACCCCGCCGAGTTCTTGCAGCTCTACGGGCTGAGCATCAAGGCGGCCAACGGCGACGAGAAGATCATGGCAAACTGGTTCCCGATGGCCCTCAAGGATGGCGTGCGCTCTTGGCTCCTAAGCCTGACCGAGGGTTCAGTTTCTTCCTGGGAGGAGATGCGTAGCCGCTTCATCGCCAACTTCTAGGGCACTCGTGACCGCCCGCCGGCCGCTGTGACCTGCGCCGTATCGAGCAGCAACCCGGAGAGACCCTGCAGAAGTATATCCAGCGCTTCAACAATGTTCGCCTCAAGATTCCCAAGGTGTCAGACGAGGCCATCATCTCCACGTTACCGATGGCGTCCGTGATGTCAATATGAAGGAGGAGCTTGCCATCCACGACGATCTCTGCACCACTCTAGAGATGTTCAACATGGCGAACAAGTGTGAAAGGGCTGAGGAGGGACGCCTCTCACTTCTCGATCTCCCCGACGCTAATCTAGAAGACAAGAAGACCAAGACCAAGGATGTGAAGCATAAGGGGCCGGCCGTGCTTGCGGCCGAACCAGAGACAAAGCGCGGCTGTGACCACCCCGAGTCATCCAAGGGCAAGCGGCCGTTCTACGCCTTCCACAATGTTTACAACCACAACACCAGTGACTGCCAGGAGCTCAGGGCTCTCCGTGATGGGCGCCTCGGTCGACGCCCCGAGTGCAACAATCGAGGCTACGCTCGCGGAGGTGACAGAGGTGGAGGACACTGGGATGGACGTGACCGTCGTCAAGAGTGGCGCAATCAGCCTCGTGAGGACCGCTGGCAAGGCCAGCCTCGCGAGGACAACTGGAGGGAGCAGCCTCGTGAGGATCGACCTCAAGGCAACATAGCTTTGCCTCCTCTACCTCCACCGCTAAGGAGCAATGAATACCACCACCAGGACGAGGGCGCTGGGGGCTTCCAGGAGCCTCGGGCCATTGCCTGCATCCTGGGCGGCTCATAGGCTTGGCTTCCCACCACGTCTTCAAGCAGTTTGCGCGCGAGGTGAATGGGAGCGCTCCCCAAGCCTGAAGCAACTTGCCCTCTCAAGTGGTCCAAGTGCTCCATCACCTTTGACTCCTCAGACCGGCTCAAGTGCGCGGCCACCACTGGAGCGCTCCCCATACTCTGCTCCCCCGTCATTAGCAACATGGTCGTCACCAAGACTCTCATCGATGGCAGAGCAGGGCTCAATGTTCTTTCTGTTCAGACGTTCGAGAGGCTCCAGGTGCCATACTACCAGCTTCACCCCACCAAGCCATTCTCAGGAGTGACCGACGGATCAACACACCCGATCGAGCAGGTTTGCCTCCCTGTCACCTTCGGCGAGCGCAACAACTACCGCACCGAGCTCATCGACTTCGACGTCGCTGACATCTGCCTGCCCTACAACGCCATCCTAGGGTACCCAGCGCTGACCAAGTTCATGGCGGCCATGCACCACGGCTACAAAGTCCTCAAGATGCAAGGAAGCGGCGGCGTCATCACAGACGCCAGTCAAGAGAAGGACGCGGTGTGCTCCCTCGAGCGCGCCTTCCAAGCTGTAGCAGTTGAGAACCCCGAACACGAGGACGATGCCCTCCCTCCTGAGGTCACCCCTAAGATGAAGAAGTTGTAGCTGGGATATAGGTCTCGTGAGGGAGCATCACTTGAGGACGCATTGCTGAACCTCGTGTCTCCGGACGCGACACCTTCACCCATCGCATAGGAAGGCGCGCCCGATGCTCCTCTTAGGCTGGGCTCAGGGGCTCTCCTTTGGAGGGCCTTAGATCTAGCCCATGTCGCGAGAGGGGTGCTCAGGCACCATGTGGAGGCGCTCTTCAGATCATGTTTCCCAGGAGAAGGCAGCAGGCGAGAGGCACCAGGCATTGAGGAGTTCATCAACAAGGCAATCGAGGAGATTCATGAAGGAAGGGTTCTGCAAGGTGATCGTCGCCTGCCGCGTGGCACAGCTCACTGCCTTGGTGAGGGTAAGGGCTTCCGCGTCTGCATCGACATCCCTGGGCTCAATGGGGTCGCGTCTCGGCAGCTCATGTGGTCATCTCGTGTCGGCCGATGCGAGGGTCCGCCTCACAGCTACATCTGCATGCCTTTGGCCCTGGCGGGCACGGTTGAGGCGTTCCAGCGCTGCATGAGGGACACTCAGGTGGCCTGCGAGGCCAGGCACCAGGCGGTCCTGGCAGAGATGGAGGAGCATCTTCAGGAGCCTCTTGGTCCCACCGAGTCTCTCGAGACTCGGCACCAGAGTGGCTCATGAGGAGCGGCTTCAGCGGCACACGTTTTTTTGGCTACTTCAACACCTCTTCAGCGATGGTACCAGGTGACATCTCTCTTGTTCGTTCAGTTTAGGGGCGCCCCTCGGGCTGCACCATGATACGTCTCCAACGTATCTATAATTTATGAAGTATTCATGCTATTATATTATCTGTTTTGGATGTTTATGGGCTTTACTAAGCACTTTTATATTATTTTTGGGACTAACCTATTAACCGGAGGCCCAGCTCAAATTGCTGTTTTCTTGCCTATTTCAGTGTTTCAAAGAAAAGGAATATCAAACAGAGTCCAAACGGAATGAAACCTTCGGGGGAGTTATTTTTAGAACGGAAGCAATCCAGGAGACTTGGAGTAGACGTCAGGGAAGCTTCGAGGAAGCAACGAGGCAGGGAGGCGCGCCCTACCCCCTGGGCATGCCCCCACCCTCGTGGGCCCCTCATGGCTCCCCTGACCGACTTGTTTCACCTATATATGTCCATATACCCTAAAAACATCGGGGAACATAATAGATCGGGAGTTCCGCCACCACAAGCCTCTGTAGCCACCAAAAACATCTCGGGAGCCTGTTCCGGCACCCTGCCGGAGGGGGAATCCATCACCGGTGGCCATCTTCATCATCCCAGCGCTCTCCATAACGAGGAGGGAGTAGTGCACCCTCGGGGCTGAGGGTATGTACCAGTAGCTATGTGTTTGATCTCTCTCTCTCTCGTGTTCTTGAGGTGATACGATCTTGATGTATCGCGAGTTGTGCTATTATAGTTGGATCTTATGATGTTTCTCCCCCTCTACTCTCTTGTAATGGATTGAGTTTTCCCTTTGAAGTTATCTTATCAGATTGAGTCTTTAAGGATTTGAGAACACTTGATGTATGTCTTACATGTGCTTATCTGTGGTGACAATGGGATATTCACGTGATCTACTTGATGTATGTTTTGGTGATCAACTTGCGGGTTCAATGAACTTATGCATAGGGGTTGGCAAATGTTTTCTTCTTGACTCTCTGGTAGAAACTTTGGGGCACTCTTTGAAGTACTTTGTGTTGGTTGAATAGATGAATCTGATATTGTGTGATGCATATCGTATAATCATACCCACAGATACTTGAGGTGACATTGGAGTATCTAGGTGACATTAGGGTTTTGGTTGATTTGTGTCTTAAGGTGTTATTCTGGTACGAACTATATGATAGATCGAACCAAAATAATAGCTTCATGTTATTTAAGTATGGACTCTTGAATAGATCGATCAAAAAGGATAACTTTGAGGTGGTTTCGTACCCTACAATAATCTCTTCGTTTGTTTTCTGCTATTAGTGACTTTGGAGTGACTCTTTGTTGCATGTTGAGGGATAGTTATATGATCCAGTTATGTTATTATTGTTGGGAGAACTTGCACTAGTGAAAGTATGAACCTTAGGCCTTGTTTCCTAGCATTGCAATACTGTTTACGCTCACTTTATCATTAGTTACCTTGATGTTTTTATATTTTCAGATTACAAATACCTATATCTACCATCTATATTGTACTTGTATCACCATATCTTCGCCGAACTAGTGCACCTATACAATTTACCATTGTATTGGATGTGTTGGGGACACAAGAGACTCTTTGTTATTTGGTTGCAGGGTTGCTTGAGAGAGACCATCTTCATCGTACGCCTCCCACGGATTGATAAACCTTAGGTCATCCACTTGAGGGAAATTTGCTACTGTCCTACAAACCTCTGCACTTGGAGGCCCAACAACGTCTACAAGAAGAAGATTGTGTAGTAGACATCAATCTTTTTTCTGGCGCCGTTGCCGGGGAGGTGAGTGCTTGAAGGTATATCTTTAGATCTTGCAATCGAATCTTTTTGTTTCTTGTTTTATCACTAGTTTAGTCTATAAAATAAAACTACAAAAAATGGAATTGAGTTCGCCTCATACGCTTCATCTTTTTAATATCTTTCGTGGGAATGATGGAAAGGAAAATTGTGCTCAAGTGCTAGAAGAAGAATGCATTAAAATGTTTGGCACTAAATCTTTGAATAAGGAGCATGATTGCAATGTTGTTAATATGAACTCTTTGAATATCCATAGTACTAATGATGATTGCACTAGTCATGATGAAAATGTCTCTTATAAGCATGTTAACTTTTGTGGAATATATAGAGCTTGCAAGTACACACCAAATAGGGAAGATAGATTTTTCAAGAGGCATAAGTATTTGGAAACTAAATGGTTGCAAGAAAGGCTAGATGATTGTGCTGAAAGATTCAATATTTATCGCCACCCTTGTGAACTTTGCAATGAACATGGTCATTTAAAGCTCCAATGCTATTTGTTTCATGATACGACCGTGTCCAAAAATTGTGATAACTTGATTACCCTTGAGCATCATAAAGAGCTTAGTATTCTTTTGGGGTATGAAGAAATGAAACATATAACTGAGGGTATTCCAAAATTTAATCTTGATAGATTTCTTGATTTTGATCTAGAAGAAATTTATATGTATTGTGCGGTGAATTGCATTGAAAATCCTTATATTGCCAATTACATAAAGAAAAGAAAGCAAATAGAAGATGAAGAGAATACTAATGAAAGGGAAGAGACTTCGCAATATCCTCCTGTTATTTCTTATGATGAATTAGGTAACGAGGAGGAGCTTTCTATTCAACCAATCTCATTAATAAGGAGCTCAAAAAAGGGGGTTAAACCCACACATGATGTGAAGAAGAAAAAGAAAAGACGGAGAATCAAGGGTAGAAAGGTATCCCTCCCAAATGATGTTGCTCCTATTACTGATTGTGATGATGATAATTGCTATACTATCGGTGCTATCCATACTATTAATGATGAAAGGGATTATGCTTATGATATGAAAAGGCCCAAGCTTGGGGATGCTATGTTCGATGAGAATGACATGTTTGAGAATATATTTGCTGCAATTAATGTTTGTCCCAAGCTTGGGGATGCTACGTTTAATGAAGATGATATTTTTAGCCTCCCAAGTTTCGATGAGCAAATTTATTATGATGATAGCAGGCCTCCTATTTATGATGGTTATATTTATGAAAGTGGGTTTGGAAGAGTGTCAACTTTAGGAAGTAATGATCCCACTATTTTGGAGGGTGTTGAATCTTATAATATTTATGAAAGTGGATTTGGAGAGGTCATGACTTTATTTAGTGATGAATCCACTATTTTGGAAGAGGTTTCAATTGATTATGATGAGAACAAAGTTGCTACTTATGATGATTATTGTGATGAAACTTATGCTATAAAAAGTAGTGATGATTACATTTATAAAACTTGTCATGATTATTATTACCCTTTTTCTGAACATTACTCTTTTAATATGGAAACAATTTATAGCATTCGAGTCTCTGATACTCCCACTATTCCGAATGAGAAGAATTTTGCTTATGTGGAGAGTAATAAAATTTCTATGCTTGTAGATCATGAAAAGAATGCTTTATGTGTTGGTTATATTGTTGAATTCATTCATGATGCTACTGAAAATTATTATGAGGCAGGAATATATGCTTGTAGGAGTTGCAATAATATCAAGTTTCCTCTCTATGTGTTGAAAGTTTTGAAGTTATGCTTGTTTTGCCTTCCTATGATAGTTGATTATTGTTCCCATAAGTTGTTTGCTCACAAAATCCCTATGCATAGGAAGTGGGTTAGACTTAAATGTGCTAGTCATATTCTTCATGATGCTCCCTTTATGTTTCAATTCTTATCTTTTATGTGAGCATCATCGAAATCATGATGCCTAGCTAGGGGCGTAAAACGATAGCGCTTGTTGGGAGGCAACCCAATTTTACTTTTGTCCTTTTATTTTGCTCCTGTTTAGTAATAAATATTTCATATAGCCTCTGATTAAATGTGGTTTTATGTTTAAATTAGTGTTTGTGCCAAGTAGAACCTTTGGGAAGACTTGGGTGAAGTCTATGCGATCTTGCTGTAAAAAACAGAAACTTTAGCGCTCACGAGATTAGATGCCATTTTTTTTACTGGAGAATGATTTTAGGTTGATTATTTTTAAGATGATTAATAGAAAAATTCCTCAGGTCCACCAATTTATTTCATAATTTTTGGACGTACAGAAGTATTCGAATGATACAGATTACTACAGACTGTTCTGTTTCTGACAGATTCTGTTTTCTATATGTTGTTTGCTTATTTTGATGAATCTATGAGTAGTATCGGAGGGTATGAACCATAGATAAGTTGGAATACAGTAGATATTACACCAATATGAATTGAGAATGAGTTCACAACATTACCTAAGTGGTGATTTATTTTCTTATACTAATGGAGCTTACGAGTTTTCTGTTGAGTTTTGTGTTGTGAAGTTTTCAAGTTTTGGGTAAAGATTCGATGGACTACGGAATAAGGAGTGGCAAGAGCCTAAGCTTGGGGATGCCCAAGGCACCCCAAGGTAATATTCAAGGACAACCAAGAGCCTAAGCTTGGGGATGCCCCGGATGGCATTCCCTCTTTTGTCTTCGTTCATCGGTAACTTTACTTGGAGCTATATTTTATTCACCACATGATATGTGTTTTGCTTGGAGCGCCATTTTATTTTGTTAGTATTTGCTTGATGTTATTTATAATAATGTTTTGCATCTATATTTTCAATAAAAATTTCAAGGATAGCCTTTACCATGCTTATTTTGCAAGTATACATGTTGCTGTTTCAAAACAGAAAGTTTACCGCTGTTGCAAAAATTCCCTAGAAAAGTCAGAAAATGATAAAATGTTCAAACTTTTTGAATATTGAGATCTGATAAATTTACTACAGTTTGGTATTTTTCTCATAATTTTGGAGTTAGGGAAGTATGATGAATCTTGCATTCTTTACAGACTGTACTGTTTTGGCAGATTACGGTTATGTTTGCATTGTTTGCATATGTTTGCTTCTTTGATGATTCTATTTGATGATAGGAGTATTAAATATGCAGAGACATTTAGTATGCAATTTTGAATAATAATTTTTGTGATTTGCTACAGTAGAGAATTATAAGGTTTTTGCATTGGTTTATACTAACTTATCCCACGAGTTCTTGTTGAGTTTGGTGTGGATGAAGCTTTCGAGATTTAGGAAACCGAGATATAAAAGGAATTAAGGAGATGCAAAAGCTCAAGGTTGGGGATGCCCAAGGCACCCCAAGATAATATTCCAAGAAGTCTCAAGCATCTAAGCTTGGGGATGCCTCGTAGGCATCCCACCTTTCTTCTTCAACAATTATCGGTTAGTATCGGTTGAACCTAAGTTTTTGCTTCTTCACATGATGTGTGCTATCCTTGAAATGCCACTTTGTTTTGTTTTGCATGATGTTTGAATAAAATACCAAGATATGAAATTCTTAAATGTTAGAGAGTCTCACATAGTTGCATAATTATTCGACTACTCATTGATCTTCACTGATATCTTTTTGGAGTAGTTTGTCATTTACTCGTGTGCTTCACTTATATCCTATGAGTAAATGGTTGAATGATTTGAATATCGTAAATCTGAAATTATGTATGTTTTATTTGCTTATCCCATGGGGAGTAATGACTTCACACCTTAGAAGTAGAGGTGGTAAATTTGTTGAAGGTTAGCAAACATTGTATTGGTCACTTGAACAATTCATGAAAGAATATTGAAGGAAGAGAGATTTCACATATAAATATACTATCTTAGAAATCTTCTGTGATTATGAGCCCCATTAATTATTTTCAACCTCAGCAAGTTAGTTGAAATTGGACAAGGAAGACAATATAATGAGTTATGCTTGGGTATATTTGTATAGAAGTTATATTGTTATAGCTCCTCCAACATGTGGTGCTTGCTATTTAGAATCGTCTGCTAGCCAAAATATCTGTACTAAGCGGGAATACTGCTTGTGCATCCAAATTCCTTGAACCAAGTTCTTCCATGAGTGTCCACCATATCTACCTATATACGGTATTTACCTGCCGTTCCAAGTAAATTTGCATGTGCCAAACTCTAAACCTTTTAAATAATAATCTGTTTTGTATGCCCGAATCGCTCATGTAGCGACTAGGGGCTGTCAGTATCTTCCATTCTAGGTGGGTTATTCTCACGATGAGTGGACTCCGCTCATCATTCACGAGAAAATGGCTGGTAACTGGGATGCCCAGTCCTATGATCAAAAGATCAAAAACAAATCGCAAATAATTTAAACAAAACTCCCCCAGGATTGTTCATAGTTGGAGGCATCCGTTGTTTCGGGAAAGCCATGGATTGATGATTGTTGGTGGTGGGGGAGTATAAACTTTACCATTCTGTTTGGGAACCGCCTATAATGTGTGTAGCATGGAAGATATTGGGAACTCTTGGTTGTTATGTTGACAACGAAAGCATACCTCTCAAAATTATTTTCATCTCTGTTTATTAGCTTCGAGCTCTGGCACCTCTGCAAATCCCTGCTTTCCTCTGCGAAGGGCCTATCTTTTACTTTTATGCAAGAGTTAGTAGTATTCCTTCTCATTCCAACCTACTCTTTAGTTGGCAAGCATCATGTGATGGGGAAAGATCTAAGCATATATGGCCATTTAAATATATTTGATCATGAATTATTATTGTTGACAATTATCTATATGATAAGTAAGTTGGGAGGCGAAACATTAATCCCCTATCTTTCTGTGTGTTCAATCGATGCTATTTGTTCTAAAAATATGCTTTGAGTGGCAGCAATCATGGAAGACTATATGATAGTTGAGCATGTGGGATTTGCTAAATCAAAGCTCTTACATAGACCCTTCCTGAAAATAGATGAATTGCAATTGTTTGATGACTGAGAACATAGTTTGCTAGTTTTCAAGAAAGTTTATGGTCTATGCTTTAACATGTGAATAGCTTGTTACTTGATCGTGAGAAGTTTTATGAGATGAGTTGTTGTTATGACATATAATGATGCTAGAAAAGGTGATTGAAATTATCATTGATCAAACTTATGCACCTGCTAGCATTCACACTTCATAAATTATTTCTTTTATCATTTACCTACTCGAGGACGAGCATGAATTAAGCTTGGGGATGCTGATACGTCTCCAACATATCTATAATTTATGAAGTATTCATGCTATTATATTATCTATTTTGGATGTTTATGGGCTTTACTAAGCACTTTTATATTATTTTTGGGACTAACCTATTAACCGGAGGCCCAGCCCAAATTGTTGTTTTCTTGCCTATTTCACTGTTTCGAAGAAAAGGAATATCAAACGGAGTCCAAACGGAATGAAACCTTTGGGGGAGTTATTTTTAGAACGGAAGCAATCCAGGAGACTTGGAGTAGACGTCAAGCAAGCTTCGAGGAAGCCACGAGGCAGGGAGGCGCGCCCCCACCCTCATGGGCCCCTCATGGCTCCCCTGACCGACTTCTTTCGCCTATATATGTCCATATACCCTAAAAACATCGGGGAACACAATAGATCGGAGTTCCACCGCCGCAAGCCTCTGTAGCCACCAAAAACCTCTCAGGAGCCTGTTCCGGCACCCTGCCGGAGGGGTAATCCATCACCCGTGGCCATCTTCAGCATCCCGGTGCTCTCCATGATGAGGAGGGAGTAGTTCACCCTCGGGGCTGAGGGTATGTACTAGTATCTATGTGTTTGATCTCTCTCTCTCTCTTGTGTTCTTGAGGTGATACGATCTTGATGTATCACGAGCTTTGCTATTATAGTTAGATCTTATGATGTTTCTCCCCCTCTACTCTCTTGTAATGGATTGAGTTTTCCCTTTGAAGTTATCTTATCGGATTGAGTCTTTAAGGATTTGAGAACACTTGATGTATGTCTTGCATGTGCTTATCTGTGGTGACAATGGGATATTCACATGATCTACTTGATGTATGTTTTGGTGATCAACTTGCTGGTTCAATGAACTTATGCATAGGGGTTGGCACATGTTTTCATCTTGACTCTCCAGTAGAAACTTTGGGGCACTCTTTGAAGTACTTTGTGTTGGTTGAATATATGAATCTGAGATTGTGTGATGCATATCGTATAATCATACCCACTGATACTTGAGGTGACATTGGAGTATCTAGGTGACATTAGGGTTTTGGTTGATTTGTGTCTTAAGGTGTTATTCTAATAAGAACTCTATGATAGATCGAACAGAAAGAATAGCTTCATGGTATTTTACTACGGACTCTTGAATAGATCGATCAGAAAGGATAACTTTGAGGTGGTTTCATACCCTACAATAATCTCTTCGTTTGTTTTCCGCTATTAGTGACTTTGGAGTGACTCTTTGTTGCATGTTGAGATATAGTTATATGATCCAATTATGTTATTATTGTTGAGAGAACTTGCACTAGTGAAAGTATGAACCTTAGGCCTTGTTTCCTAGCATTGCAATACCATTTACACTCACTTTTATCATTATTTACCTTGCTCTTTTTATATTTTCAGATTACAAATACCTATATCTACCATCTATATTGCACTTGTATCACCATCTCTTCGCCGAACTAGTGCACCTATACAATTTACCACTGTATTGGGTGTGTTGGGGACACAAGAGACTCTTTGTTATTTGGTTGCAGGGTTGCTTGAGAGAGACCATCTTCATCCTATGCCTCCCATGGATTGATAAACCTTAGGTCATCCACTTGAGGGAAATTTGCTACTGCCCTACAAACCCCTGCACTTGGAGGCCCAACAATGTCTACAAGAAGAAGGTTGTGTAGTAGACATCACACCATCCCTAGGCCGTGTGGGTCCGTCCCTACGGCATGTATCCCTTCCACATTTATCAGAGCCAGTTACAATCCTTTGCAAGCTACTTCTTAATTATTGACTGCCTGACTGGCGCTTCGTTGCCAAGAACGTCTCGCGCCCTTGCAAGCCCTCCTGAGGGAGTCCTGGATTAAGGAGTCCTCAAACAACCGGACTATATACTTTGGCCGGACTGTTGGACTATGAAGATACAAGATTGAAGACTTCCTCCTGTGTCCGGATGGGACTCTCCTTTGCATGGAAGGCAAGCTTGGCAACTAGCCCCCTCCGGTGTCTATATAAATCGGAGGGTTTAGTCCGTAGGACAACGACAATCATAATCATAGGCTAGCTTCTAGGGTTTAGCCTCTACGATCTCATGGTAGATCAACTCTTGTAATACTCATATCATCAAGATCAATCAAGCAGGAAGTAAGGTATTACCTCCATTGAGAGGGCCCGAACCTGGGTAAAACATTGTGTCCCCTGTCTCCTGTTACCATTAGCCTTAGACGCACAGTTCGGGACCCCCTACCCGAGATCCGCCGGTTTTGACACCGACATTGGTGCTTTCACTGAGAGTTGCACTGTACTGTCGTGATAGGGCTTGATGGCTCGCCTTGTTGTCAAGGACAACATCACCTCTGGAGGAACCCTGGCTATAGGCCAGATTCTCTGGTTGGGCAGTTTCATCATGGCCGCCCGTTCGGCTGCCACGCCGACGATGACTTCTCAGGTCATCAAGAACAACCTCCATGTCAGCTCGGAATTCACCGAGCAGATGGATCCAATGGATCTCTCCTCCCTGAACGAGCTCTTGGATCGCATCGCCGCCCTGGGAGTCGCCACGGACTATGATCGGATGGGGCTTAAACCCGACCAAAGGGAGATTAGCTCTCCGCCGGTCACCCATCAGATAGCGGTGGTGGAGGAACAAAACAGTGATTCTTCCTCTATTTTGAGGACGAACTATGTCCGGATTCCCAAGCTCTTCGAGCCGGATACCCGTCTATGGGAGGACATGGCCCAGGCTCCGAACTTAGAATCGGGCAACGGGCCACAAATATTGGGCAACATCCTGGAGCCCGAGCTGCCAAGCTCGGGAGCTCCTTTGCCCCTAGGTCTTAGATCGGATCAGGACGTGGACTTAAGTCTACCCACCCACCCAGACACAAGTGATCTTTCCCACATTAGACAAGATCCCCAAGAGACAGTACACCACTTCTGGGCCAGATTCCTCCTTGTAATGAGCAAGGTTAAGGACTGTCACAAGGAAGACGCAATCTCATTCTTTTGCAAAAATTGCACGGACAAGGGAATCCTCAACGCCATAAGTCACCGTGACATAGCACACTTCGCCGACTTGGCAGCCATAGTACAGAAGTACTGTGCGATGGAAAGCGCCTGGAAAACCCAAACAAAATTCTGGGATCCTCCGGCTCTAACTAAACCCCTCGTCCGAACTAAAAGGGTGCGCTCTAGCAAGTCACCCAATCCAATTACAAAGAAGCCAAATCCCTCTACAGGGCGTGGAACCGTATGGAGGGATGGCTCAACATGCCATGCAAAATTCACAGCACACCAGTCATCATACCAACACACAGCCTTAGAGCATGTTGGATACTCCAGCAGGTGGCCAAGAGCGGTGAGGACCTTCTCATTAACAATACCACAGAGCACCATCCCGCAGAGATAACAACACAATACTGACAGTCTTCAAGACTTTCGCCTCAAACAATAGGTGCAAGCGAGCGCTCCGCAGCCTCGCCGAAGTCTGCCACGTCGCAGCAATAAACCCGTGGAACGATACGGCCATAACCTTCAACGCCAGCGACGAACCTCAATTTCGAACAGTCCGAGCACCAGCCGCTTTGGTCCTTAGTACAATTGTGGACGGCTTCCGGCTTACTGAAGTGCTCATGGACGGCGGCAGCAGATTAAACCTCATCTATGAGGAAACTCTTAACAAAATGGAAATAGATAAGAGCCGCATTGAGCAAAGCAGTACGACCTTCAGAGGAATCATCCCTAGTCGGGAGGCACGATGCGCGGGAAAAATAACACTGGATGTGGTATTCGGCATGCCAGAGAATTATAGGTCTGAAGAAATCACATTCCAAGTGGCCCAGTTTGATAGGGGATACCATGCCCTTTTAGGGCGGGACACATTCACAAGCTTCCAAGCTATACCCCATTACGGGTACATGAAGCTTAAGATGTCGGGGCCCAATGGAATCATCACTCTAGCCAGTGATCCGAACATAGCACTCTACACCGAAAATAAAACCGCCGCACTAGCCCTGGAGGCATTATCAAAAGCCCTCGCGGCCGAAGAGTTAACTGTGCTGCGCTCCACAGTGGACAGGGACGACGTGATACTCAACAAACGACCCAAGTCCACCTCTTTTAAACCAGCAGATGAAATAGTGAAATTCCAGGTCCACCCAACGGACCCTACAAAAATAGCATCAATTGGGGCACAGCTGAACCCCACAATAGACGCCGCACTATGAGAGTTCTTGCGCGAGAATTGGGACATTTTCGCCTGGCATCCTTCGGATATGCCAGGTATCCCACGCATACTGACCGAGCATAGCCTAAACATACTGAAGGGATACAAGCTGGTCAAGCAGACTCTTCGGCGCTTTTCAGAACCCAAGCGACAAGCCATGGGAGAAGAGCTAGCCAAGCTACTCGAAGCCGGATTCATCAGATAAATAAAACATCCGGACTGGCTAGCAAACCTAGTGATGGTACCAAAGAAGGACAAATCCTGGCGCCTATGTGTCGATTTCAAAGACCTCAATAAGGCTTGCCCTAAGGATCCTTCCCCCTCCCCCGCATCGATCAAATCATCAACGCTGCCGCATGACACGAGTAATTGTGCTTCCTCGACGCATACTCCAGATACCATCAAATCAAGATGGCGGAGTCCGATCAAGCCGAAACAGCATTCATCACTCCATACGGCCCCTTCTGTTTTAACACCATGCCTTTCGGGCTCAAAAACGCCGGTGCAACCTATCAATCCATGATTCAGACATGCTTGGAAACACAAATCGGCAAAATAGTGGAGGCGTACGTAGACGATGTAGTTATCAAAACTAGACGCGTCGAATCTTTAGTAGACGACTTGAGGCTTACGTTCGACAATCTCCGAACATACGACATCAAGTCCGGAAAAAATGCATTTTCATCGTACCCGCCGGAAAGCTATTGGGTTTTATTGTTTCCAATAGAGGAATTGAAGCAAATCCGGCTAAAATCCGAGCTCTGTCACAGTTGGCTACCCCAACAGACCTCAAGCAAATCCATAAATTAACTGGATGCGTGGCCACCTTAAGCCGCTTTATCTCCCGATTAGGAGAAAAGGCACTACCCCTTTATCGCCTCCTTCGACGCACCAAACACTTCGAGTGGACGGATGTGGCTACGGCCGGACTGGAGGAAATAAAATCCCTCATGGCCACCAATCTAATCCTGGCCGCACCAAATATCGGCGAACCTATGTTGTTATATATAGCGGCAACACACCAGGTTGTAAGCGCAGTGCTCGTCGTCGAACGAGAGACAGATGGACATAAGGTCCCGCTTCAAAAGCCGGTATACTATGTATCCACTGTCCTCACTCCATGCAAATCACGGTACCCATATTATCAAAAGATAGCATACATGATCTTCATGGCATCCCGAAAACTACGACACTACTTTCAAGAGTGTTTAATCACGGTGGCTTCCGAAGTACCACTCAATGACATAATAAATAACCGCGATGCCAAGGGCCGGATTGCTAAATGGGCTATTGAGATCCTCCCATTAAACATAACATACAAACCACGGCGAGCCATTAAGTTGCAAGTACTGGCTGGCTTCGTCGCGGAATGGACAGAAGCCGAACTCCCTAAAGAGTACGACGCGTACTCAAATTGGATCATGCACTTTGACGGCTCTAAGATGCTGGCCGGTCTAGGGGCAGGCGTTGTCCTGACATCCCCCACCGGAGATACAGTCCAATACGTACTCCAAATACTATACACAGATTCCAACAATGCCACCGAATATGAGGCCCTGTTGCATGGTCTCCGGATGGCAGTCTCCATGGGAATTCAACGCCTAGAAGTTCGTGGGGATTCAAACCTCGCAATATCTCAAATAAATGGAGACTTTGATGCCAAGGACCCAAAAATGGCGGCCTACCGCAACGCCGTCCTCAAAATGTTAGCTCAGTTCGAGGGGCTCGAATTCCACCATGTGGTCCGAGAAAACAACCAAGCGGCGGATATCCTCGCCCACATCGGCGCTAAGCGCGATCCCGTCCCACCTAATAGATTTTTGGAAAGGCTATTCAAGCCATCCGTGGTGTGGGAAGGGGGGACCGGCGATGCCAGTCCGGATCTGAACACAACCCCAGATCCGGCACAATCTGACGTAATCGGAGGCTCCGCCACCGAAATAACACCTTCGGCCCACGTGATTATGGTGGTCATCGCCCCGTGGACAGAACCCTTCTTAGCCTACTTAAATAGGCAAGAACTCCCTGAGGACCAAAATGAGGCTCGTTGCATTGTGCGGCGCTCCAAAGCCTACAGGGTCCATGAGGGAGAGCTTTATAAGAAAAGCACGACTGGAGTGCTCCAAAGGTGCATCTTCGTAGAGGAAGGGCGACAGCTCTTGGCCGAAATTCATGTCAGACTCGGTGGCCACCATGCCGCAGCTCGGGCGCTCGTAAGCAAGGCCTTTCGTACATGTTTTTACTGGCCGACAACCCGGGCAGATGCACAGGACCTTGTCGAACATTGCGTCAGTTGCTAGCTTTTTGTAAATCAAAGCCATATGCCACCTACTGCTCTCCAAACAATCCCCATAACTTGCCCCTTTGCGGTCTGGGGGCTCGATATGGTTGAACCCCTTAAAGAAGGAAGCCATAAGAAGAAATACTTGTTGGTCATGGTCGATAAATTCACCAAATGGATAGAAGCCAAACCAGTTAAAACGGCCGAGTCCGGACTAGTGATAGACTTCATATCCAAGGTCATACACCGTTATGGTGTCCCCCACAACATCATCACCGATAACGGCTCAAACTTCACGGCTGACGAGGTGAAAACTTGGTGCGGCAAAATGGGCATAAAGCTCGATTATGCATCCGTCTATCACCCCCAAACAAACGGTCAAGTCGAACGAGCGAATGGTTTTATTATGAGCGGCATTAAGCCCAGGCTAGTGCGATCCTTGAAGGAATCCGATACGCACTGGGTCGAGGAGCTCGACTCCATACTATGGGGCTGCAGACCACGCCAAATCGCCCAACCGGATACACACCATTTTTTATGGTGTACAGCGTAGAGGCAGTGCTACCCTGCGATATCATCCATGACTCACCTCGAGTGCGCATGTACGAAGAGAGAGAAGCCGAGATGGATCGGCAGGACGGCTTAGATGCCCTGGAGGAGGAGCATGACGTCGCAAAGGCCCATTCCGCATTTTATCAACAACAGGCTCGAAGGTATCAAAGCAGAGAAGTACAGGCCAAAACTTACAACATTACCGAACTCGTTCTACGCCTACCAAAGAAGAAAAAGGACAAGCTCAATCCCAAATGGGAAGGTCCCTTCATCATTGATAAAGTTCTCACCGGAGGAGCGTACCATCTGCATGATGCACCCGATAATCGACTCGAGCCGAACCCATGGAACGCGGCCAGACTCCAAAGTTTTTACGCCTAGTGCCGAACTCCGTGTTTGTCTCCTTACCTCCGTCTTCCTTTTTAAATTATACCCCCTCTCCCTCCTTTATATATATAGCCTTAAAAAGCTTCAAGTATGCTTTGACCGCACACTCCTGCCGCACTATGCGCGCTCAATATACCTGGGGGCTTCTTATACAGAAGCTTAATATAATTGTCTTCTGGGCTTTATGCCCACCACATATGCATCACTTCTCCATATGTGCCTTTATTCACCACCATATACATCGATATGACTTAAGTTTTGGCCAAGATGGGTTGCGTGGCTCTTATGTTTATGCCCTACGTTCCCGTTAATTCGGCTAGGGCATAAGGGGAGCACCTCTACGATTGTTACTGTCGGGTCAGCCGGATGTGTACCTTAGACTGGGTGAAGCCGAAAGCTAGCATTCTTAAGAGAATATTCGGTCGATGAACAAAAGATGTCTTTTACCTATTACAAAATATGCCCCAGATGCTTATATCCTGTGTCATTTTTCGCAGTTCGGACATGCACATTAATGCATGCACACCCAGGGAAAGGAACCCTTAACGGAACTATTCTCCCTGGAAGATGTTTCTTACTACCCATGTAATATAACATAACTAATTGGGTACTTGTCTGTTCAAGCATGATACGTCTCCAACGTATCTATAATTTTTGATTGTTCCATGCTATTATATTACCCCTTTTGGATGTTTATGGGCTTTATTTTACACATTTATATCATTTTTGGGACTAACCTACTAACCGGAGGCCCAACCCATATTGCTGTTTTTTGCCTATTTCAGTATTTCGAAGAAAAGGAATATCAAACGGAGTCCAAATGGAATGAAACCTTCGGGAGCGTGATTTTTGGAACAAACATGATCCAGAGGACTTGGAGTGCAAGTCAAGAAGTAGTCGAGGCTCCCACGAGATAGGAGGTCACCACCCTATAGGGCGCACCCCCTGTCTCGTGGGCCCCTCGGGCGGCCACCGACGTAATTCTTCCTCCTATATAAGCCTACGTACCCTGAAAACATCCAGGGGGCAGACAAAACACAATTTCCACCACCGTAACCTTCTGTATCCGCGAGATATCATCTTGGAGCCTTCGCCGACACTCTGCCGGAGGGGGAATCGAGCATGGAGGGCTTCTAAATCAACATCCTTGCCCCTCCGATGAGTTGTTAGTAGTTTACCACAGACCTACGGGTCCATTGTTATTAGCTAGATGGCTTCTTCTCTCTTTTTAGATCTCAATACAATGTTCTCCCCCTCTCTTGTGGAGATCTAATCGATGTAAACTCTTTCTGCGGTGTGTTTGTCGAGATCCGATGAATTGTGGGTTTATGTTCAAGTTTATCTATGAATAATATTTGAATCTTCTCTGAATTCTTTTATGTATGATTGAGTTATCTTTGCAAGTCTCTTCGAATTATCAGTTTGGGTTAGCCTACTAGATTGATCTTTCTTGCCATGGGAGAAGTGCTTAGCTTTGGGCTCAATCTTGCGGTGTCCTTACCCAGTGACAGAAAGGATTGCAAGGCACGTATTGTATTGTTGCCATGGAGGATAACAAGATGGGGTTTATATCATATTGCTTGAGTTTATCCCTCTACATCATGTCATCTTCCTTAATGCGTTACTCTGTTCTTATGAACTTAATACTCTAGATGCAGGCAGGAGTCGGTCGATGTGTGGAGTAATAGTAGTAGATGCAGGCAGGAGTCGGTCTACTTGTTGCGGACGTGATGCCTATATACATGATCATGCCTAGATAATCTCATAACTATTCGCTTTTCTATCAATTGCTCGACAGTAATTTGTTCACTCACCGTAATACTTATGCTATCTTGAGAGAAGCCACAAGTGAAACCTATGGCCCCCGGGTCTATCTCATATCATATTTGCTTCCAATCTACTTTTATTTGCATCTTTGCTTTTTGCATCTATATTATAAAATACCAAAAATATATTTATCTTATCTTACTATCTTTGTTAGATGTCACTTTCGCAAGTGGCTGTGAAGGGATTGACAACCCCTTTATTGCGTTGGTTGCGAGTTCTCAGTTTGTTTGTGTAGGTGCGTGGGACTTTTGAGGAGCCTCCTACTGGATTGATACCTTGGTTCTCAAAAACTAAGGGAAATACTTACGCTACTATTGCTGCATCACCCTCTCCTCTTCAAGGAAAACCAACACAAGGTCAAGACGTAGCAAGAAGGATTTCTGGCGCCGTTGCCAGGGAGGTCTTCGCTCAAGTCAAGACATACCAAGTACCCATCACAAACCCATCTCCCTCGCATTTACATTATTTGCCATTTGCCTCTCGTTTTCCTCTCCCCCACTTCACCCTTGCCGTTTTATTCGCCCTCTCTTTCCCAATCTCCTCCTCTCTTTTTGCTTGCCTTTTCTGTTGCTTGTGTGTTGGATTACTTGTTTCCATGGCGCAAGATAATACCAAATTGTGTGATTTCTCGAATACCAATAATAATGATTTCCTTAGTACTCCAATTGCTCCTCTTACTGATGTTGAGTCTTGTGAAATCAATACTGTTTTGCTGAATCTTGTTATGAAAGATCAATTTGCCGGCCTTCCTAGTGAAGATGCCGCTACTCATCTAAACAATTTTGTTGATTTGTGTGATATGCAAAATAAGAAAGATACGGATAACAATATTGTCAAATTGAAGTTATTTCCGTTTTCACTCAGAGATCGTGCTAAAGTTTGGTTTTCGTCTTTGCCTAAAAATAGTATTGATTCTTGGAACAAGTGTAAGGATGCTTTTATCTCTAAATATTTTCCTCCCGCTAAGATCATCACTCTTAGGAACGATATCATGAATTTTAAACAACTTGATCATGAGCATGTTGCCCAATCTTGGGAAAGAATGAAATTGATGCTTCACAATTGCCCTACTCATGGTTTGAATTTATGGATGATCATACAAAATTTTTATGTCGGTTTGAACTTTGCTTCTAGAAATCTCTTAGATTCGGCCGCGGGAGGCACGTTTATGGAAATCATGTTAGGAGATGCTACAAAACTTCTTGATAATATTATGGCTAATTATTCTCAATGGCACACCGAAAGATCTTCTAGTAAAAAAGTGCATGCTATAGAAGAAATCAATGTTTTGAGTGGAAAGATGGATGAACTTATGAAATTGTTTGCTACTAAAATACTCCTCTTGATCCCAATGATATGCCTTTGTCTTCCTTGATTGAGAATAATAATGAATCTATGGATGTGAATTTCGTTGGTAGGAATAGTTTTGGAAACAATGCTTATAGAGGAAACTTCAATGCTAGACTGTTCCCTAGTAATCCCTCTAACAATTATGGAAATTCCTACAATAATTCTTATGGTAATTTTAATAAGATGCCCTCTGATTTTTAGAATAGTGTGAAAGAATTTATGATTTCTCAAAAGAATTTTAATGCTTTGCTTGAAGAAAAATTGCTTAGAGTTGATGATTTGGCTAGGAACGTTTATAGACTTTCGCTTGATGTTGATTCTCTTAAACTTAGATCTCTTCCTCCTAATCATGATATCAATGAGTCTCTCAAAGTAATGAGAATTTCCATTGACGAGTGCAAGGAAATAACCGCTAGATTGCGTGCTAAAAAAGATAGCTTTATAAAAGCGTGTTCTTCTAGTTTCCATGAAAATAATGATGAGGATCTTAAAGTTATTGATGCGTCTCCTATTAGATCTATGTTTTGCAATATGAATCTTGATGATTATGGGACTTATGATGAATCAACTTTGCCTAGAAGGCGTCCCAAGAATTCGGAGTTTTTAGATCTTGATGCTAAATTTGGTAAAAGTGGGATTGGAGAAGGCACAACTTCAAATAACATTGAATCCACTATCTCGGATTTCAAGGAATTTGATTATGATAATTGTTCTTTAGAAGGTAGTATTTCCTTGTTGCAATCCGTTGTTAATTCTCCTCATGCTTATAGTCAAAATAAAGCTTTTACCAAACATATTGTTGATGCCTTGATGCAATCTTATGATGAAAAACTTAATTTGGAAGTTTCTATACCTAGAAAACTTAATGATGAGTGGGAACCTACTATAAAGATTAGAATTAAAGATCATGAGTGTTTTGATTTGTGTGATTTGGGTGCTAGTGTTTCCACGATTCCGAAAACTTTATGTGATATTCTAGGTTTCAATGATCTTGATGATTGCTCTTTAAATTTGCACCTTGCGCATTCCACCATTAAAAAGCCAATGGGAAGGATCAATGATGTTCTTATTGTTGCAAATAGAAATTTGGTGCCCGTGGATTTTATCGTTCTTGATATAGATTGCAATCTTTCTTGCCCTTTTATTCTTGGTAGACCCTTCCTTAGAACGATTGGCGCGATTATTGATATGAAGGAAGGGAATATTAGATTCCAGTTTCCATTAAAGAAAGGCATGGAGCACTTTCCAAGAAATAAAGTCAAATTACCTTATGAATCTATCATGCGGGCTACTTATGAATTTAGTGCCAAAGATGGCACTCGTTAAATCTATCTTTGCTTTTATGCCTAGCTAGGGGCGTTAAACGATAGCGCTAGTTGGGAGGCAACCCAACTTTATTTATGTTTTTTGTTTTTGCTCCTGTTTAGTAATAAATATTGCATATACCTTCTGTTTAGATGTGTTTTTATATTTTAATTAGTGTTTGTGCCAAGTAGTACCTATAGGATAACCTATGATGATAGTTGATTTGATTCTGCTGAAAAACAGAAACTTTGTGCGCACGAATATAATTTTGTTAAATCACAGGAACGTCCTTTTGCATTCATTCTTTTTGCTGCTGATCAATAAACAAATTTTCTAGGACTTCCTATTTTTGTAGGATTTTTGGGGTTACAGAAGTTTGCATTAGTTACAGATTTCTACAGACTGTTCTGTTTTTGACAGATTCTGTTTTTCGTGTGTTGTTTGCTTATTTCAATGCATCTATGGACAATAAAATAGTTTATAAACCATAGAGAAGTTGGAATACAGTAGGTTTAACACCAAAATAAATAAAGAATGAGTTCATTACAGTACCTTATGTGGTGGTTTTGTTTTCTTTCACTAACGGAGCTTATAAGATTTCCTGTTGAGTTTTGTGTTGTGAAGTTTTCAAGTTTTGGGTAAAGCTTTTATGGACTATGGAATAAAGGGTGGCAAGAGCCTAATATTGGGGATTCCCAAGGCACCCCAAGATATTCAAGGATATCCAAAAGCCTAAGCTTGGGGATGCCCCGGGAAGGCATCCCCTCTTTCGTCTTCGTTCATTGGTAACTTTTCTTGGAGCTATATTTTTTTTCGCCACATGATATGTGTTTTGCTTGGAGCGTCGTGTATTATATTAGTCTTTGTTTTTTAGTTTACCACAATCATCCTTGCTTTACAAACCTTTTGGGAGAAGCCTATTTGAATACTCTATGTGCTTCACTTATATCTTTTGAGCTTGATAATTTTTGCTCTATTGCTTCACTTATATTTTTTAGAGCACGGTGGTGACTTAATTTTGAAGAAATTACTAGTCTATAATGCTTCACTTATATATTTTTGAGAGTCTTTTAGAACAACATGGTATTTTCTATAGTTTTAAAGTTGGTCCTAGAATGATGAGCATCCAAGTTGGGTATAATAAAAACTATCATAGAAAGTGAATTGGATGCTATGATCAATTTGATGCTTGATAATTGTTTTGAGACATGGAGGTAGTGATATTAAAGTCATGCTAGTTGGGTTATTATGGATTTAAAGAATGCTTGTGTTGAAGTTTGTGATTCCCGTAGCATGCACGTATGGTGAACCGCTTTGTGATGAAGTTGGAGCACAATTTTATTTATTGATTGTCTTCCTTATGAGTGGCGGTCGGGGACGAGCGATGGTCTTTTCCTACCAATCTATCCCCGTAGGAGCATGCGTATAGTACTTTTGTTTCTGATGACTTCTAGAATTATGCAACAAGTACATGAGTTCTTTTAACTAATGTTGATTTGATGGATTATACGCACCCTTTCACCCTTCCATCATTGCTAGCCTTTCTTGTGCCGCGCAACTTTTGCCAGCACCATACACCCACCATTACCTTCCTCAAAACAGCCACCATACCTACCTATTATGGCATTTCCATAGCCATTTCGAGATATATTGCCATGCAACTTCCCACCCTTCCATTCATATGACATGCATTACTTTTGTCATATTGCACTTTGCATGATCATGTAGTTGACATTGTATTTGTGGCAAGGACACCTTCATAATTTTCATACATGTCACTCTTGATTCATTGCATATCCTAGTACACCGCCGGAGGCATTCATAGAGAGTCATATCTTGTTCTAGCTTTGAGTTGTAAATCCATAAAAGTGTGATGATCTTCATTATTAGAGCATTGTCCTAGTGAGGAAAGGATGATGAAGACTATGATTCCCCCACAAGTTGGGATGAGACTTCGGACTTTACAAAAAAAAGAAGAGAAAGGCCAAAAAGAAAAAAGGGGAAGGCAAAAGAAAAAAAAAGAGAAAAAAGAGAAAAAGAAAAAGGAAAAAATATATAAAATGGGAGAAAAAGAGAGAAGGGACAATGCTACTATCTCTTTTTCCACACTTGTGCTTCAAAATAGCACCATGATCTAATGATAGAGAGTCTCATATGTTGTCACTTTCATATACTAGTGGGCATTTTTCATTATAGAACTTGGCTTGTATATTCCAATGATGGGCTTCCTCAAAGTGCCCTAGGTCTTCGTGAGCAAGCAAGTTGGATGCACACCCACTTAGTTTCTTTTGTTGAGCTTTCATATATTTATAGCTCTAGTGCATCTGTTGCATGGCAATCCCTACTCACTCACATTGATATCTATTAATGGGCATATCCATAGCCCATTGATACGCCTAGTTGATGTGAGACTATCTTCTCCTTTTTGTCTTCTCCACAACCACCATTCTATTCCACATATAGTGCTATGTCCATGGCTCATGCTCATGTATTGCGTGAAAGTTGAAAAAGTTTGAGATTATTAAAGTATGAAACAATTGCTTGGCTTGTCATCGGGGTTGTGCATGATTAAATACTCTGTGTGATGAAGATAGAGCAACAGCCAGACTATATGATTTTGTAGGGATAACTTTCTTTGGCCATGTTATTTTGAGAAGACATGATTACATTGATTAGTATGCTTGAAGTTTAACCATTTTCATGTTAATATGAACTTTTATTTTGTATCATTTGGATCTGAACATTCATGCCACAATACAGAAAATTACATTGAGAACTATGCTAGGTAGCATTCCACATCAAAAATTCTCTTTTTATCATTTACCTACTTGAGGACGAGCAGGAATTAAGCTTGGGGATGATTGATACGTCTCCAACGTATCTATAATTTTTGATTGTTCCATGCTATTATATTACCCCTTTTGGATGTTTATGGGCTTTATTTTACACATTTATATCATTTTTGGGACTAACCTACTAACCGGAGGCCCAACCGATATTGCTGTTTTTTTGCCTATTTCAGTATTTCAAAGAAAAGGAATATCAAACGGAGTCCAAACGAAATGAAACCTTCGGGAGCGTGATTTTTGGAATGAACGTGATCCAGAGGACTTGGAGTGCAAGTCAAGAAGCAGCCGATGCTCCCACGAGATAGGAGGGCACGCCCCCTGTCTCGTGGGCCCCTCGGGCGGCCACCGACGTAATTCTTCCTCCTATATAAGCCTACGTACCCTGAAAACATCCAGGGGAAGACGAAACACAATTTCCACCACCGTAACCTTCTGTATCCGCGAGATCCATCTTGGAGCCTTCGCCGGCACTCTACCGGAGGGGGAATCAACCACGGAGGGCTTTAACATGAACATCCTTGCCCCTCCGATGAGTTGTGAGTAGTTTACCACAGACCTACGGGTCCATAGTTATTAGCTAGATGGCTTCTTCTCTCTTTTTGGATCTCAATACAATGTTCTCCCCCTCTCTTGTGGAGATCTATTCGATGTAAACTCTTTTTGCGGTGTGTTTGTCGAGATCCGATGAAATGTGGGTTTATGATCAAGTTTATCTATGAATAATATTTGAATCTTCTCTGAATTCTTTTATGTATGATTGAGTTATCTTTGCAAGTCTCTTCAAATTATGAGTTTGGTTTGGCCTACTAGATTGATCTTTTTTGCCATGGGAGAAGTGCTTAGCTTTGGGTTCAATCTTGCGGTGTCCTTACCCCGTGACAGAAAGGGTTGCAAGGCACGTATTGTATTGTTCCCATCAAGGATAACAAGATGGGGTTTATGTCATATTGCTTGAGTTTATCCCTCTACATCATGTCATCTTGCTTAATGCGTTACTCTGTTCTTATGAACTTAATACTCTAGATGCAGGCAGGAGTCGGTCGATGTGTGGAGTAATAGTAGTAGATGTAGGCAGGAGTCGGTCTACTTGTTGCGGACGTGATTCCTATATACATCATCATGCCTAGATAATCTCATAACTATTCGCTTTTCTATCAATTGCTCGACAGTAATTTGTTCACCCACCGTAATACTTATGCTATCTTGAGAGAAGCCACTAGTGAAACCTATGGCCCCCAGGTCTATCTCATATCATATTTGCTTCCAATCTACTTTTATTTGCATCTTTACTTTTTGCATCTATATTATAAAATACCAAAAATATATTTATCTTATCTTACTATCTTTAATAGATCTCACTTTCGCAAGTGGCCGTGAAGGGATTGACAACCCCTTTATTGCGTTGGTTGCGAGTTCTCAGTTTGTCTGTGTAGGTGCGTGGGACTTTTGAGGAACCTCCTAATGGATTGATACCTTGGTTCTCAAAAACTGAGGGAAATACTTACGCTACTATTGCTGCATCTGTCGGTGTTTTGGGAACGGGGGTCCCCAGACTTGCCTGCCTGCGGCCTGCAGCGTGGCTCAAAGAGGGGCCCAGCACGGCCCACCTTCATTAACACAAGCTCAAGACCCTCGCGAGGGGCCAAGCCTCGCGGGGCGGACGTCAAGGAGCTTCCTCAGGCACGGCCTCATCAGGCTGGCTCGCGAGGAGGTGGAGAGTTCAAGGCAGGGTACCTCGCGAGGTGCCCATGATGCAAGCCATGACGACCAAGGGTGCCAGTCGGGCGCCAGCCCGTGCAGTGTCCTCCTTTCCTCTTTGGTGCAAAGGGAGCAAGCGCAGGCGAGAGCATCAAGCAAAGGCATCCATTTCGGTGCAACAAGACCAAGACCAGGCCAACGGCAGGATGGAGGTCACCGTGGAGCCCAAGCCGGCGTCACCACCAGAGCCTTTGACAGGCGAGGACCAACTTTAGTCAGGATAAGTGTACCCGTTGTTCCCCTTCAAAATGGCCAATTGTTGGCGCCCTTCCTGCTCAATATTTGGGAGGAGGCCCAGGGCCTTTGCCTATAAATAGGACCAGCCACCCCCAGGGTAGAGGATCGAAAATAGAGGAGAGGATCGAGAGAAAGAAGAGGATCGGGTATCCAGCATACACCTAGGATAGAGAGAGAAACCTGATCGAGAACCAAGTAGCTCCAATCAAGAACAGACCCTCGCAAGGCTGTTCTTCCTTGTATTGTTCATCATTAGCCCAAGAGGCAATCCACCACGCCACACACTGGAGTAGCGTATTATACCACAAGGGTGGCCTAAACCAGTATAAACCCTGTGTCTCTTGTGTTGATCTTTTCGTAGTTTAGATCCCAGCGATTCGGCGAGGAGCAGGTAGGCAGAGGGTGTAATCTCCGCGCGCACCCCAGAGTTCGAACCTCAAGGGTCTGCCGGAACCCGAAATCCGACATTTGGCGCGCCAGGTAGGGTTGCACCGGAATTCGCCTTCCATCGTCCCTTTCTTCTTCGACCATCGCCTCCATGTCTGATGCATGTCGGGCTCGCGCCGAGCGCCGCGCTGCCCTCGCTTCACGCATCGCCCAGACGGTCCCCGTCGGCGGGCGCCCCCGTCGTTCCCCGTCACCCGCCGTCAACGCCGCCACCGGCTGGGCGGGGGACGGGCAGCAAGCATCGTCCCAGCACCCATCCATGAGGCGATACGGCCGCACTGCCACACCCTCGCTCACTCCTGCTGGTTCTTCCTCTCACGCGCCCCGCGCAGCCATGGAGGCTCGAGCTGCGCTCATCGCGGCAAACAAGCTCCTACGCTACCGCCCAATCGACGACGTCTACGAGGAGTGACTCGACCGAGTCGCTGAGCTCGTCCGCGCTGCTGGGGGCTCCCCCGCGCCGTCCTTCTCGATGCACCGCGCCCCGCCCTGCGCGGGCAATGAAGCTCCTGGGGCACCTCAGCCGCCTCCCCCTCGAGAAGGCGCCCTGGCTCCAAGGCGCGCGGCCCCTGAGCGGAACCCGCTTCGTCAGGAACCAGCGCGGCAGGAGTAGAGCTGCCAAGAAGTCCCACGCTCTCGAGAAGCTGCTCGAGCGCTCCCTGCTCCGGCATGTCAAGACCCCGCGCTGCTCCCAGCTGCAGTGCATGGGGACCCACAGGGTCAAGCTCTTCGTCGCCCAAGGCCTCCTGTGGCCACAGCGGGCTGCCGCGCCTTCACCCCCGAGCTACGCAGCGTCGTGTGGCCCGGCAAGTTCAAGCCAGACCCGCCTCCCCGCTACGACGGCAAGGCTGACCCTGCAGAGTTCCTCCAGCTCTACGAGCTGGGCATTGAGGCCGCCAGCGGAGACGAGAAGGTCATGGCGAACTGGTTTCCCATGGCGCTCAAGGACGGGGCCCGCACCTGGCTCCTGAATCTGGCACCAGGCACGATCTCCTCCTGGGACGAGATGCGCACCCGCTTCATCGCCAACTTCCAGGGTACTCGCGACCGGCTACCCGCCGTGAGCGACATGCGCCGTATTAAGCAGCAGCCAGGGGAAACCCTGCAGAAGTACATCCAGCACTTCAATAAGGCGCGCCTCAAGATCCCCAAGGTGACCGAGGAGGCCATCATCTCTGCCTTCTCCGAGGGTGTGCGCGACGTCAAGATGAAGGAGGAGCTGGCGATGCATGAAGACCTGTGCACCTCCTTGAAGCTGTTCAACTTGGCGACCAAGTGCGCCAGGGCTGAGGAGGGGCGCCTCTCCCTCCTCGAGCTGCCTGCCGTGGATCCAGAAGAGAAGAAGCCCAAGGCCAAGGACGTGAAGTGCAAGGGGGCTGCCGTGCTCGCTACAGAGCCAGACACCAAGCGGGGCAGAGATCAGCCCGAACCCTCCAAGGGCAGTCGGTACTGCGTGTACCACGACCTCCACACCCACAACACCAATGAATGCCAAGAGCTCCGGGCCATGCGTGAAGGAAGGGTCGGCCGGCATCCCGACCGCAACGACCGGGGTTACGGCCGGGGAGGAGGAAGGAACGCAGGACGCTGGGAAGACCGCGGCCCATGTCAAGGGTGGCGCGACCAACCTCGCGAGGATCGCTGGCAGGACCCGCCTCGCGAGGGAGGCTGGAGGGATCAGCCTCGCGAGGATCACCTGCAAGAGAACGCAGGCCTCCCTCCGCTGCCGCCGCAGCCAAGAAGAAACGAGGACCGTCATCAGGACGAGGGGGCTGGGGGCTTCCAGGAGCCACGCACAATCGCCTGCATCCTGGGTGGAGCTCAAGCCCCAGCCTCCCAGCGCATCTTCAAGCAGTTCACCCGCGAAGTAAATGCAGTCCTTCCCAAGCTCGAGGCCACACGCCGTCTCAGGTGGTCGGCATGCGCCATCACGTTCAGCTCTACGGATCAGCTCAAGTGCGCAGCCACAGCCTGAGTCCTCCGGATGCTTTGTTCCCCAATCATCAGCAATGTGCTAGTCACCAAGACCGTCATCAACGGCGGGGCAGGACTCAACGTCCTGTCTGTGGAAACGTTCAACAACCTGCAAGTGCCTACAATCAGCTTCAGCCAACCAAGCCCTTCTCCGGAGTCACCGACGGCTCCACGGTCCCGATCGGGCAGGTTCTCCTCCCTGTCACCTTCGGGGCACGCGACAACTACCACACCGAGCTCATTGACTTCGACGTCGCCCACGTTCGCCTGCCGTACAACGCCATCCTCGGGTATCCAGCGCTGGCCAAGTTCATGGCCGTAGCCCACCACGGCTACAACGTCCTCAAGATGCTAGGAAGTGGTGGAGTCATCACGGTGCCCTGCGAAGAGAGAGACGCAGTATGCTCCCTGGAGCGAGCCTTTCAGGCCGCGTCACTGGAAGACCCGGACCGCGGAAGCAGGAGGCTTCCCGAGGCCGCCCCCAAGAAGAAGAAAACATCGTCTGGCCCGGCCCCTCAGGGCCCGCGCCTGCTCAGGGGGAACCTCCTTCTATCGCATAGGGAGGCGCGCCCGGCGCCCTTCTCAGGCAGGGCTCGGGGCTCTCCCCTGGAGGGCCGCCGACCTCGCCAAGGTTACGAGGGAGGCGCTTGGGCACCACGTGGAAGCGTGTTTCAAAGCACGCTTCCCTCAAGAAGGATCAAGGAAAGGAGGGCCAAGCCCTCAGGGGTTCGTTAGCAAGGCCATTCAGGAGCTAAAGGAGTCAAGAGTCATGAGAGGCAGCCGCCGCCTGCCCGCTGTGGCCCCCCATCCAGGCGAGGATGGTGGGCTGCACGTCTGCGTTGACATACCAGGGCTCAACCAAGCCGCGTCTCAGGAGCGCCTCTGGCCTTTGCAAGTGGGACGCTGCAAGGGTCCGCCCCACGGCTACGTTCGCATGCCTTATGGCTTGCAGAATGCGGCTGCCGCGTACCAGCGCCTCATGAGGGCCATCCTGGAGGCTCAAGAGGTCAGGCGGTCCGCATCCCTGGTGGAGACAAAGATGGTCCGCAAGGAGCCGCCAGCGCCTCCGGAGCCTCCCGAGGCCCCAGGGCCTGGGGGCTCGTGAGGATCGGCTCCCGCAGCCCACCGAGTCTGCTACATCAACACCCCTTCATCTTCAGCATCATCAGGTGACATCTTTCAAGTTTCATTTCTAGCTGGGAGCGCCCTCAGGGCCGCATTATTCCCAGGCCGCGTGGGTCCGTCCCTACGGCGTGTATCCCTTTTATTTCATGTTTCTAGCTTACTCTGCCAGGGGCGCCCCTCGGGCTGCATTATCCCCAAGCCGCTCGGGCCAGACCCAGTGGCATGTACCCCTTTTGCATTCATCTTAGGGCCATGCTTTCGACCCATCATGCTTATTATTTGGTGCCTGTTCATGGTACCTTTTCTTCTTGGATGTCGAAAGCTTGCGCGTTAAAGGGGGGGTGCCTGAGCATCGCGACTCAGGGCTCCTACCAGCTCTCCGGCCCTCACCCTCTGGTCTTGCCCACGGCATCACGACCTGGCATACCAGCGACGGCTGAGACCAGCCCGAGAGCCGGGACCCGAGGACGTAGAGTTTCGACATCTAACCCAGCTTGCGCGTTAAAGGGGGGGTGCCTGAGCATCGCAACTCAGGGCTCCTACCGGCTCTCCGGCCCTCACCCTCTGGTCTTGTCCACGGCATCGCGACCTGGCATACCAGCGACGGCTGAGACCAGCCCAAGAGCCGGGAGCCGAGGACGTAGAGCACCGGGATCTAACCAAATTTGCAGGGACACATTCCAAGGTGAGGCCCAGTGCCGGGCACAACCTGCCTTGGGGTTGGGCCCTGTGAGTCCCGCGCTGGCTCACGGGTGCCCCAATACACCTCGCCAGGCCTTTCGGGCCTCGTCGCCTCTCAAAGGCAACTAACGGCTAACTGTCGATTGTCACGGCGAACTCTCGTTCCTTTGTGATGAGCCTGCAGGGTCCCTCCAAGGAGCATCATCGGGCGAGGCCCTCACAGTGCCTTCTTCACTCTCGCCCGCGCGAACCGCTTGCGCGTTAAAGGGGGGGGGGTGCCTGAGCATCACGACTCAGGGCTACTACCGGCTCTTTGGCCCTCACCCTCTGGTCTTGTCCACGGCATCGCAAACTGGCATACCAGCGACGGCTGAGACCAGCCCGAGAACCGGGACTTGAGGACGTAGAGCAGAAAGGGGAGCGAAGGGGAGAGGGGAGAAGCACGCGAGCACCTCACCAAGCAACCCCTCGCCAGCCGGGGCACGGACCTAGCCCCTCACCAGGAAGCGTTTCCTGACCCTCAAGATAAGTCACTCTCCGGAAACACTAGTTATCGCAGCACCGTCACCGCATCCAACGCAATCCCGTGTTAGCAACGTCATATTCCTTTCTCACCGAACGATAGCTCCTTGAGCGCCAAAGGGGACCTCCTGAGCATCGCGACTCAGGGGCTCTTACCGGACCCCGGGCGGCTCACCTCCTGGCCTTGACCACGGCATCGCGACCTAGCATACCAGTGACGGCTGAAGCCGCCTTGGGACCGGGACCTGTCGGCGCAGAGCACCAGGCCCTCGTGAGGTCTGAAAGGAAGAGACTAAGCTAAGACGGAATAAGCATCTCGCACTGCTTCACGATAAGGATCATATTGACAAACGAAGTTACAAACATCTTACAAACCCCCGCGGGGTACATTCTTGGCTCCTCGCAGGAACAAAAGACGCGAATCCTAAGGAGTCCTACCTACAGGAACCGCCGTGGCGGACGCCATCATCAATAGTGGGCCGTCCGGCACCGGCGCCAACCCCATCCAGATCAGGGGTGGCGACGGCCTGACGAGCCCGCCCTGCTCTGAGAGCGGCATAGGCTAGGGGGATCGTAGCTGTCGTCGCTCGTCTCTGGAGTCGCGAAGAGCTCGGCAGAGTCGCTGGATCCTCCGACGCCTCCATCACCTAAGGAGCTGCCAAGGGAGCGGTTGGCCGGCTCCTGTCTCGCAGCAGCAGGGTCCGGACCGCCTCTCCCGGGGCAACACTCCAGCCGGCTACCCTCCGCATCGAAGACCTTGAAGAGCATCATGGAGGCACCATCGAATTCCAGGTGGATCACGAGGGCGCCCCTCGTCCTGCAAACCCGGGCGATCTCGCCCCAGCCCCGGGTCATGAAGACCTTACCTGGAGCGATGACCTCGACATCCGCATTGGTCGCAGGGGTCTGGCAATCGGTGTGCTGCAGCCAGAGCCTGAAAGGCCCTCTAGGCGGGATCTCGAAGGCGAAGGAAGGAGGAAGGCGAATCCAAGATCGAGGAGGCATGGCGGCATGGAGCACAAACTCTCGGGAGGAGTCCTCAACGTGAACTACCGGGGGGACAACACACACCGCCGTGACCCGCCGACGACAACAGCGGCGTCGTCCATGGCGCTTAGCGTCGGCTCCTGCAGGGCCCTCAAGGCGGGCGTACAGGGGCAGAGGAAACCCTGGCGGCGGCCGCTCGCACCAAGGCCTCGACACCTCCTGCAGCTTACCCTCATCTCGGCGGTAGAGGACCAACTGCTTCTTTGGCGGAAGTGGGTCGGGGCCCTCTCGGGGGGCCTTCCCCTTCTCTTCCGTGGAGAATCGGTGTATCGGAGCCATGGCGGCAAGGCGGAGCAGTGGCGAAGATGAGGAAGAGAAGAAGTAGAGGAGGAAGATGAACTGGAGTGGCTCGCGCCGCTCCGTACTTATAACCAGAGGAGGCCAACCGTCGGCTCCCACGATCGCAGGTAATCATGACCAGTTTTGCATGCAGGGACTTGTCAGCTCGTGCAGTTGCCGAGGCAACGCGGGGAAGCGGTGCCGCCCGCGTCCAGTCAACCGCCACGCAGCGCCCAAGGCCGCAGGCTGTTAGGGTCCGCGATGCTTCGCACTTGCCCTTTCGCCTCTCTGCTCGGCCAAGTCCATGCGTGCCGTGGGCCCAGGGGCTACTGTCGGCGTTCTGGGAATGGGGGTCCCCAGACTTGCCTGCCTGCGGCCTGCGGCGTGGCTCAAAGAGGGGCCCAGCACGGCCCACCTTCATCAACACAAGCTCAAGACCCTCGCGAGGGGCCAAGCCTCGCGGGGCGGACGACAAGGAGCTTCCTTAGGCACGGCCTCATCAGGTTGGCTCACGAGGAGGCGGAGAGTTCAAGGCAGGGTACCTCGCGAGGTGCCCATGACGCAAGCCCTGACGACCAAGGGCGCCAGTCGGGCGCCATCCCATGCAGTGTCCTCCTTTCCTCTTTGGTGCAAAGGGAGCAAGTGCAGGCGAGAGCATCAAGCAAAGGCATCCATTTTGGTGCAACAAGACCAAGACCAGTCCAACGGCAGGATGGAGGTCACCGTGGAGCCCAAGCCGGCGTCACCACCAGAGCCTTTGACAGGCGAGGACCAACTTTAGTCAGGATAAGTGTACCCGCTGTTCCCCTTCAAAATGGCCAATTGTTGGCGCCCTTCCCACTCAATATTTGGGAGGAGGCCCAGGGCCTTTGCCTATAAATAGGACCAGCCACCCCCAGGGTAGAGGATTGAAAAGAAAGGAGAGGATCGAGAGAAAGGAGAGGATCGAGAGAAAGAAGAGGATCGGGTATCCAGCATACACCTAGGATAGAGAGAGAAACCTGATTGAGAACCAAGTAGCTCCAATCAAGAACAGACCCTCGCAAGGCTGTTCTTCCTTGTATTGTTCATCATCAGCCCAAGAGGCAATCCACCACGCCAGACACTGGAGTAGGGTATTACACCACAAGGGTGGCCTGAACCAGTATAAACCCTGTGTCTCTTGTGTTGATATTTTCGTAGTTTAGATCCCAGCGATTCGGCGAGGAGCAGGTAGGCAGAGGGTGTAATCTTCGCGCGCACCCCAGAGTTCGAACCTCAAGGGTCTGCCGGAACCCGAAATCCGACAGCATCACCCTCTCCTCTTCGAGGAAAACCAACGCAAGCTCAAGACGTAGCAAAGCACTTATGACCCCTACGCCTGGTTTCCACACATGCCCCGGTTTTCACATAACTGAGCAGGTATTCGGATACACTCCGGACTGTCGGGTCCAGAGGTTGAAGCGAAAAGGTCTGCCAAGACAAATGATTTACAATCCGGCTAGGGACAAAAGGTGTCCTCCAAAGTACAAAGTCACTTAGACTGACTATATTCTTCTTCTATACCATCCAACAGGCCGTCTAGCCTACAGTCCTGTTGGGAATACTTAGCGGCTAATGCTACCTGGTCATATACCAGACTTACAGGGTTCTCTTTCCCATCTGACCCTACAGGTCCGACCTCAGCCATATGGTTCGGCTCAGCCTTGGTGTATCGCGTCTTCACCATGGCCCAGGCTTCCCTTGCACCTAGTCGGCAGGTCGATATCTTCCACAATTGGAAGTGCCGCCACGCTTGAGCATCTCCACAAGCTCCCCCATGCCTCCTGGCAGGGAGGCGGATGGCCACAAGGCCTGGGCAATGCCCTGCATCACCTGCCAAACTTGTTCGTGCAGTTGTGAGAGCTCCTGCAGAAGATCTCCCGCAGATCCAGGCATCTCCTCTTCGGGATGACCTATCAACTTACCTACAGACATAATTCTGTTAGCACGCTTCTTCGCCAAACTTTATAATAGTTCGTTAGAGTACTTCCTAAATATGCCACGTCGAAGCCTCTTATTCTCCCTCACGGAGTCAGCAAGCTGGGCCCGAACATCCTTTAATTCGACGCCCAGTAGGGTGTTCGGGTCCTAGAGATTATTTTTCTCCTGTATAGCCTTCGTAAGCACATGCTCGCCAGCCTTCAGCTGTCGTTGAGCATATTGCTCATCCGCCGATACGATCTCCGGATTACCTCCGGGATTGTCTGCAGAATCTATTGTTAGATTTGCATGCATGCCGAATACTAACTGGTATATGTAAATGCATCAAGGCAAGTATTACCAGATGAGGCCTTCTTGGACTCCTCCATTCCGGCGACTGTAGCCATAGCTGGGCTTTGCACTCCTCTAGCTCTTTAGACAGCTGAGTATTCTTCTCTGTCAGAACCTATGCACATGAGGATCCTTAAATCAATTGTGCCAACTGTTTCAAGTCTCAGGGGCTACTGATATACATACTTATCAAATTTTCTTACCCGTATATCCTTTACGTACTGGTCCATGGCTCTGGCGAGGCCACCTTGAGCAGCCCGGATGTACGCGTCCCCTGAGTTGAAGGCATTGAACGCCTCTTCAGAGAAATTAGGGTCGCGTAGTGTGGCCTGTCGGCGCCTATGATTCATGGCGCTCTCCACTTCAGAGTTTGTAGCAGAAAATCTATCCGCATCCTCTATAGGAGGATCGTCCGCGTTGACCTCCGCCCTTGAGTCCGGCCTCGGAGTTCGGCTGGTGGAGGCGTGGCCACCAGGCTCTCCGGATATAGTCCGGTGAGCGCTTTTTCTGCCAGAAGACAATGGACATTGTTATATTTTAGCGATGATATTTACGTGGCAGGTTTTTAAACATACCTTTGCAACGGCGTCTCGGTCCTGATCGCCTTCCTTTTAAGCCAACCAGGCTTGGGTGCACCTTGTTGACGAGTCACCGCGGGTTCGGCATGGCGTCCCGATGGCCTTCCCTGTAACGCAATACATGTGTGGTGGGTAAGGTGCAAAGAGGGAATCCTTCTTGGAAGTTGGGACTCCGGTTTTACTTACACGTGATACAGGAAGTAGGCCAGGATAATCAGCTATGATGGCCACCAACGCACCATCACAGCTTAACTGATAAAATGTACGGTCGACGAGCTCCAAAAATGTGTCCGGATCTTCTTTGAGTCCAGGGTCGAGGGCCCGGTCGGGGTCCTCTGGCTGTGGAGACGGGCTGTGAACCTCCCTCATAGCTTTTGGCAGTTCCTACTATGAATTGGCAAGGTAAACATTTGTGCTAAAAATTGCAGGAAAGACTGGAATAAAAGATGGTAGCTCACCCAATGGGGAGTTGTACATGGAGAATCCATCACGTGGCTTGATACGGGTAAACTCCTCTTCTTCTCCTTTGTATAAATCGGACAATATTTTCGCCAGAGCGGTGGCGGAGTCCGGGCCTTTACGGCCACAACGGGTGTCGTTGTCTTCTCCATTATAGTGCCACATGGGCTTCCCCCGATATTGAAGTGGCTGCACTCCCCGCATTATACATATGGACATAACCTCAATTATTGTCAGTCCTTATTTGGCCAGTGTCTTAATCATGTTCATCAGGAAAAGGATCTCTCTGTTATCTTCCTCCTGGGGGCTCCGGGGGCGCTAGCTGTGGCATTTCTTCAACGGGGCATTTACAAACTCGGGAAGGCCCTTCCGAATAGGGTCTGGAAGAGGGACGTCCTCCATGTAGAACCACTCTAAAGGCTAGTCTTCGAATGCCTTCTTCGGGGTACCGGATAGGTATCCAATCTCGGTGATGCGCCATATTTCGGCTCCACCCACGTGATATACCGACCCCTCCTGAGTGCGGGGTACGAAACAGAATAGCCTCTTCCAAGCTCGAAATGAGCTCCGCAACCCAGAAATAGCTCGCAGAAGGCGACGTAGCCTGCGATATGAAGTATGGATGCTGGGGTAAAGTTATGCAGCTAGAGGCCGTAGAACTCCAGGAGCCCACGGAGGAAAGGATGGATTGGAAATCTGAGTCCCCTCAGCAAATATGGGACAAAGCATACTCGCTCCCTCTTGGATGGGTTTGGAGAACTCTCCGCTTGCTCCCCGCCATTATAAGTGGCTAGTCCAGCTCAGATGGGGACCATGTACGCCGGCGGGAGGAACCCTTTGGTTTGCAACTCTACTAGTCAGCTGTGGGGGACAGGACATTTCTCCTAATCGCCTAGTCTAGTGCTACGAGAGCGAGAGGAGGAGCTTCAATGACCGGCCATGGTGGTATGGATTTTTCCAGGCGCGCTCTGATGGATACTCGCTGGAAGGAGATGGTGTGGTTTGGATCTAAGGATCCCCGTCCCTTTAAATAGATGATTTACTCACATGGTCAGGGTGGCAAATGTAAAAATGCCCCGACTTCTCGCATTCGCTCGACACGTGGAGACAACCATTATTAAAACATAGAAGCAGAGGAGTACAACATTAATGGGAAGCCGGACACTACACGTTACAACAGGTACCCTGGAGAATTTGGAGAAGAACCCGCCTTGCAATGCCGAAGACAATCTGCGTGCTGGACTCATCGTCATTGAAGCCTGGTTCAGGGGCTACTGAGGGAGTCCTGGATTAAGGGGTCCTCGGACAGCCGGAATATATACTTTGGCCGGACTGTTGGACTATGAAGATACAAGATTGAAGACTTCCTCCCGTGTCCGGATGGGACTCTCCTTTGCGTGGAAGGCAAGCTTGGCAATTCGGATATGTAGATTTCCTTCTCTGTAACCGACTCTGTGTAATCCTAGCCCCCTCCGGTGTCTATATAAATCGGAGGGTTTAGTCCGTAGGACAATGACAGTCATAATCATAGGCTAGCTTCTAGGGTTTAGCCTCTACGATCTCGTGGTAGATCAACTCTTGTAATACACATATCATCAAGATCAATCAAGCATGAAGTAGGGTATTACCTCCATCGAGAGGGCCCGAACCTGGGTAAAACATTGTGTCCCCTATCTCCTGTTACCATTAGCCTTACACACACAGTTCGGGACCCCCTACCCGAGATCCGCCGGTTTTGACACCGACACCCCCCATGACCGCCTCATGATTAAGGACTGGCACGGTGTCTATGCTCGGGTCCATCCCTATAGCATCGCTAAACCCAAGTAGCTGAGCTCTGGCTCATAGGCTAGTTCCCATGTACGTCACTTCCCATGGCTCTTGGTGCCTTGTTCTCGCATGAGCTAATCATGGGTGGATGAGTGAAGGCGCGCGACCTGGTGCCCCTGTGGCCACGGGTGTCGGTGTCAAAACCGGCGGATCTCAGGTAGGGGGTCCTGAACTGTGCATCTAAGGCTAGTGGTAGCAGGAGGCGGGGGACACAATGTTTACCCAGGTTCGGGCCCTCTCTATGGAGGTAATACCGTACTTCCTACTTGATTGATCTTGATGATATGAGTATTACAAGAGTTGATCTACCACGAGATCGTAGAGGCTAACCCTAGAAGCTAGACTATGATTATGATTGTTCTTGTTGTACGGACTAAACCCTCCGGTTTATATAGACACCGGAGGGGGCTAGGGTTACACAGAGTCGGTTACAAAGAAGGAAATTTACATATCCGAATTGCCAAGCTTGCCTTCCACGCAAAGGAGAGTCCCACCCGGACACGGGATAAAGTGTTCAGTCTTGTATCTTCGTCGTCCAACAGTCCAGCATAAGCATATAGTCCAGCTATCCGAGGACCCCCTAATCTAGGACTCCCTCAGTAGCCCCTGAACTAGGCTTCAATGACGATGAGTCCGGCACGCAGATTGTCTTCGGCATTGCAAGGCGGGTTCCTTCTCTGAATACTCCAAAGAAGATTTTGAACACAAGAATCGTGTCCGGCTCTGCAAAACAAATTCCACATACCACCGTAGAGAGCACAATATTCCACAAGTCTAATCTGCTGACAAATTTCTCATAGCATGACATCATGCCGCGGCCCGGTCATTATTTGAACCGTTTTTCTCAACCTGCTACTGCACATCTTGTGAGGTGGTTTTATTGGCACATCTTGTCTAAGAAGAGATCGTGTCCCCTTATCACGGGATTCTCATCAATACGGGCGTGGGTAACCCAACCGCGCCATTAATCACGGTGCTTGGGGGATAAGCCAGTTTCCAGGGCAAGTGGGGATGCGCAGGATCCCTGCCGCCTTTATAAGAAGATAAGGACCCCCCTTTTTCACCCACGCCTTCTTCTTCCTATGCTCATCCATTCTCTCTCGCTCGAGCTCCAACGCCCAAGCATTCGCCTTCTCTGCCCACAAAGGCCCTCCGAAAATGTCCGGATTTGGAGCAGGAGGCAAGTGGATGGCCTATACCGTCTGGGAGAAGGATATCAAGAAACTTCAGGAGGCCGGGTATCTGGCCAAGAATATCAGCCATCGTCTCCCGACAGTGGGACATATCGTCCCTACTTTGGAACCCCACAAGAGGGTTGTATTCCTCCCTCACTTTGTCCGTGGGCTAGGGTTTCCCCTCCACCCATTTGTTCGCGGCATTATGTATTAAAATGGGATCGATTTTCATGATCTATCCCCCAATTCTTTCCTCAACATCTCAACATTCATCATCGTGTGCGAGGCCTTTCTCCGCATCCCTCCACACTTCGGCTTATGGCTGAAGATTTTTAATGTGAAGCCCAGGGTGGTGACTGGCGAGCACGCTGAGTGCGGAGGAGCCATGGTGAGTAAGATGCCCAATGTCACATGGCCATCAGGTACCTTCAATGATTCCGTCAAGGGATGGCAATAACAGTGGTTCTATGTCACTGAGCCACGCGGCACAAAATGGGCTGCAGCTCCCGAATTCCAATCTGAAGCTCCCTTGTGGCTTACGTCCTGGCCCAAGAAAGGCCCGAACTGGGCGACGATAAGTTATCGGTGCTCCAAACGTGCATCAAGGGTATGGAAGACAAGAATATCAAACTTGTCAACGTACTCCAAGTGATGTTAGTTCGCCGGATTCTTCCTTGCCAACACAGAGCTTGCAATTTATGGGAATACGACCCGGTCAAGCACTAGACCCTGCTAGGATTCTTCAACTCATCGCATGAGGACATCCGGAAAGTGCTTTTTAAGTCCGGTAAATTGTGGCCGGACTCCGCCGAGGACCGCGGGTATCAATTGTCCCGACCTGCGAGTTCGGTAAGTCTCTGTATGTTGGCAAGTCACATGCTTTATCTGTATAATCCAAGGGAAATGCTCAATGTATTTTTCCACAACTCTCCTAGTGCTGGACGAAGAAGGCAGGGAGGATCTACTGCCCGGCCCCGCTGCCAGAAGAACCAGCCAGCCCACTTCTGACAAAGATGCTGGTCCCGGTGCCTTACAAGGCGCCGAAGAAGAAAACCGAGAAAGAGGTTAAAGAGACCAGGGGTGCCCGTCGGCCGAGAAACTTCGGACAAAGTATCCGAAGACTCCGAGGCCCGCTCTTCCTCCAAGGAGGACGAGGAAGAGGAGGAAAGCCAATCCCACCCAGCGAGGGGATGAAAGAAAAGGACGGCCTCCACACACTTGGAGGCTGAGTCGCCTAAGAAGGGAAAAACTCCCCTTCCGGAGGAATCCGCCACTGCTACCGACAACAGCCCGGAGTGGGATCCCAGGGTCCAGCCCCTGGTGAAATCGTGAGTATATAAAATTCGAACATGTTTGCTCATCTAGACTCACTATTGTATGACGTTTAATCATTGACCCACACTTTTTTGCAGTCCGGCGAGGTCCCGTGCGGAACAATCCTCATTGGGGGATTTACTGGGCTCAGCTGCTATGGACAGCGGGACACCCCCGAAGGCCCCCTCCCAAAACACGTGAACGACACTGAGGCATCATCCCAGAGGGACCCAGGCCAAGGAGGGGGTGAAAAGACTGTCAAGGCGGTGCCAGGGGGTCAAACTTTGGTGGCCGGACACACGAGAGAAAAGGCTCCCATGGACACCGATGGCAGGGGCTATCTCGAATTCGGCCCGCGGCCGGACACAATTCCGGAGATCGATACGGCTCCGGAATCAGGCAGGAAGCCTCCCTCGACAGGAGGGGGTGCACCTGTTCCACCGGCAACCTCTGCCCAACGAGAGGTGCTGGATACATTATCAGCAGCGCTGAAGAGCACCTCCATTGTTGAAGAACACCGTGCCCTCATGGGTACGGTGATTGAGAAGATTCAGTCCGCTGAGAGCGGGCTGAATGAAGCCTGCATCAGTGTTATAACGGGCTTTGAGGTATGTTGTGAGGTTTCAAAGAGTGTTATAGTATAGGTAGTAGCCCATGATACACTGTTCAGTGTTCGAAAGAAAGAACCGGACAGAGAATCAAATACATATTCGCAGGAGACTCACCTTGTGGCACCTCTCCCTCTTTTTTTATAAGCAGGCGTCTATAGAGACTACTGCCTCTCATACTGTGGAAGTCTCCGGACTGAAGCAGAGTCTGGAGCGGGCCGAAGAAGAACTTGGCTAATTGAAAAAGCAGTTGGAGGATAACCATGGTATGAAAAAAAAACCTTGTTCGCGTTCAGTGTGAATGAATAATTGAGTATGATGAAAATATTTTCATGATTTGCTCTAGGGGCGACGGCCGAAGTCGAGGCTCTTAAGAAGGTTGTGGACGAGGCTGAGAAGAAGGCAGCTGCAAAGCAGGCTCTTCGTGAAAAGCACGAGGCCATGGTTATTGAATCTGAGCAAGAGCTTCAAGAGGCCGTGAGGAAGTGCGAGACCTTGGAGCAGAGTTTAACGGAGAAAGAATCCGAACTCACCAAGGCTCGTCAAGTCGCACGCGATTCCCGGGGGGAAGCCCAAGGTGCCCTGCACGAAATCCAGGAGGCAAGGAAGATCGCGGCGGGTAAGGCTTTTTCTATGCAAAGCAAATATTTGAAGGGAGAAAATCATGTTACTAAAACTCGGATTCTCCAGGGGTGTTTGCGAAGCATCTGTGCAGCGTATCTGATGCCACACAATTCTACCGAGCCGAAGAAAGGAGCACTGCAGAGAAGCTCTTCTGGTCGCAGTATCTGACGCCAGAGTATCCAGTGCCCTTTGACGACCAACTGAAGGAGCTGGTCGAACTTCATAGGGCTGCCGAACTGGCCATGAAGGATTTAATTATCCGGCTGTGCCCCACCGAGGCGATTCCCAGCAGCTACTTCGGGCTCATGAAGCGGCTTGTGAGTGGCTGCCCTCGACTTGAAGTCATCAAGCGGTCAGTCTGTATGGAAGGTGCACGAATGGCCTTCGCCCGCACAAAGGTGCACTGGGCGAAGATGGATGCCGAAAAGCTGATGACCGAAGGACCGCCTACGGGGAAGGAGCACCGCAAGCCCGAGTTATATTATGATAGTGTCCCGAGGGGGTCCCGACTTGTAGCGGAGCAATGTGCCAAGGACATTATATTCCCATGAATACATTCATGTTGTCTTATGTAATGTTTGAACAAGGTCATTTAAATGATATAATGCCTATTATTTGGAAATTTTACCTCCTGAGCAGCCGTTTTATATATTAATCCTGAGAGTTGGCCAGTCGTCGGCTTCTGCCCCCACGTAGGATGTACGGGGGTGTTCGGGATGAACTTGAGCACTCTTTACCCCAGTTTTGGGTCCTTGAAGGAGGTGTTCAGCACAACGAACCAGGCAATCGGACTATAAGGCTTTATCACCCTCACTTAGCCATAGGAGTTTGACAAAAGAAAGGTAGGCGCAACCCCTGGTGTTCGAAAGACCGCACTAGGGGCTCTATGAGCGCCTGATCGGAAGGAAAAAGCCGATCCATCGCACGCTGCATTAGTTATCGCATAATGCAGAAGAAATCCTTAAAGATTTGGTAACCTCTCGAATAGCTGACCAGCTCTCGCCATATCATGACAGTCAGTTTTCGACTTTCTCTACCGAGGCGCTCATCCGGAAGAACTGAGACGCAATCGCAGTAGTTCTCCCTTTACTACCCTAGCCAATATAGCAGAACATAGGGTAGCAAGCACAGGAGCCAGGCAACCCAACTATTGACCCAAGACATGATTTGGAGCCGATGCATATAATGTTGTAAGTTTGGGGTGCCGAACGACCGTGAAGGTGTTCGGACTTTATTGCCGTATTACGGGTACAACGAGGCCCACTACAAAAAAAATACACTTCCGTGATGATACATGTTTGTCACAGTAGGTCGCATTTTTTGTCATGCATGTACATCCATGACGATTTTATGACAGAATCAAGATAGTCATACCTGTGCTGTCGTAGAAGTGTTCCATGACATTACCAAAATTATCATCACGGAAGTGTCCACTTCCATGATGATAAATCGCGCGTCACAGAAGTGCTTTCGTCAAGGGTGACCGACACGTGGCATCCACCGTAATGGAACACCGTTAAGCTATCAGGCCGGGTTTTGGATCCGATAACCCGCTAACAGCCCCGACCAATGGGGATTTTCCACGTGTAAAATCATCATTGGCTGGAGGAAACACGTGTCGGCTCATCGTTGGGACAGATGTCATCCACTCATTGGGCGCCTATGATACGTCGACACGTGGCACGGCCAAACAGTGGCCCATTCCTGTGAAAAGGCCGGCCCATTTGACTTGGTCAAAAGCCGGCGGGCCGGCCCATGGAAAGCCTGTTAACGGCCTGTTCGCATATAGCCCATTTACAGCCCGCTAACCCAAGGCCCGTTACGCCCTATCCGAATTAGGCCCAGTAGCGTCATCTGGGCCATCCAATATGATTCCAGCCTGTTTTCACTTCTGGCCCATGTATGGCCCATGATGTCTTTCGGCCCATATGGGGCCCTTTGTAACTCTTGGCCCATTAACGGCCCGTGGTGAAACTGGCCCATAATGAACAGTGTATCACTTTACACCCATTAACGACCCGTGGTGAAACTGTCCCGTAATGAACGGTGTATCACTTTGTACACATTAACGGCCCGTTATTCCGTTGGGCCGTTTCCAGCCCAAGTTAACTTTCAGCCTTCCGAGGGCCCATTTATTCTTGGGCTCATTTGCAGCATTCGATTACTTACAGCCCGTTACTATCATTTTCTGCTTGTGGGCCAAATTTAGCCCGTCGTTACAGTCGGCCCGTTTGTGGACCGTTAATCTGTTGGGCCATTTTGATAGAATCACCAAATACGGCCTATTAACGGCCCATTATGGTCAACCCATAAAATGTATCATTTCCATTAAAGGCCCGTCTACAGCCCATTAAAGGCCCGTACAAGACCCATAAATGAGTCGGCCCTTACGAGGCCCATGGATCCTATGAGACGTAGAAGGCCCATGGATCCTACGAGACGTAGAAGGCCCGTGGATCCGACGGCCCGTACATGGCCCATGATCGTACGACCCATGAAGGGCCTTGGTCGGGCGAGTTGGCCCCCGTTTGAACGATATAGCATATTCAAAGAATTATCCTACTTAATACTATCACCTCTAAAAAGCATACACTATACAACAAAGAGATCAAGGCATAGAAAGGTAGAATAATCCTACACTATACAATAAAGAAATTACAGCCGATTATACCCACTGGACATTATGGTTCGGCATAGGTGATAATAAAGCATACACAAACAGCAAATTACATACACTGGGCAAATACAACTCATACATCATGGACGCGCATCAACTTAACTTCATTTGAACTATAATCTCTTCAGAAAATAGGATTGGCCGGATTCAGATAGCACAAATTTCAGTCTGCAAAATCTCCAATTCCTTCATGGTTACCTCAGTGTCCTGTTTCATTTTTTTGACTCCTGCATCTAATACCTGCATGTACAGTCTCAACTTGTTGATTATACGTGTTGACAATCATGTACATGTTGTCTTGCTACCTCTAGTTGATGCTCGAGAACATCAACACATTGCAATTCAAATCCATAATCATTCGGTAACGGCCATGCCGCACTGCTCGCAGATCTTTGTGTTGATGTCACTTCATCCTGAAATGTTTCTGTAAGTACACATGACTAGGGCAAAAATATAGTTACAACAGTGAAGCGAGCAAGACACAATTTTGTACTACATGGCAAAAAAGGACTAACAATAATGTTACACGTCACTTTAAAAAAAATGTTACACGTCATGAAGCATAAGCAAGTGATATTTTAAAAATGATAAAAAAGATAGTCTCTGCAGCCTGCATACAGAAATCCCTCTTAGCTCACCAGAGGAGCATGATGTTGGGGCCCAATCGAAAACACAGGCAAGTTACAAATTTAGACAACACGTTGCGTATAAGTAAGCAAGCAGTTGGCCATTTTGTACCTCAATTAATGTCTTAGGGAGCATAATGAACAATAGAGGGTTTCATACAAACATACTACAGTAGGCAAAACTATGCAATCATTAGCGTAGTATAAACTAGATTGTGAGCCTCATGCAATAATGGTTGGTTAATAGACTTCAAAGCTTCAGGCACACTTTGGCAGAGTAATTAAATAGTAAGGCCTTTAATTATGTCAATTAATAGTTATACAAGTACCGAAGATTAGGCATGATTATTTGGGCATCTCATTAACTGAGGACAAATAAAGCAATTGGAAAGAGCAAATTAACTATGCCCGAAACAAACAAGGAATTGAACTGTTGAGTTGCATACAGTGACTTACCTTAGCAGGTTGAAGAGGCTCAGCGCAGCTCGTACTTCTCTTGCAAGGCTCCTTCCTAACATCTTGTACTTGGAAATCCTCAATCTTATCTTCATTGCACCCCCTCTGCAAGGTGACACAAACTAGTTACTCGTCTCCTTGGAAGATAAATATGCATACTTTCCAGTCTGTGAACACAAAAGGATGAGATTATAACAAAACAACACCACATAATGAAACATGCCGCATCTCTTGCACTTGCACACAATGAAATGAGCATTTACTATGTCTGCACTATGTAAAAACTAGGCATACCTTCGAACTGGATCTCCAGGTACTCTTGGAGAGCCTATTGTAGTGTACAGCCAAACCTTTATGTCACCTATGAGTTAGACAAGGCCCCACTACAGCAACCCTTAGTGTTTAAATCATGGACAAGCTCTGTTAGAGTGTTAGTTTAAGAACAACAAGTAATCAAAGCAAACAGTCCTAGTATGGATGGCTGATGCAAACAAGCAATTGAACAGATGTGTGAGCAAATCTTACATATCAAGAAAAGAAGCAAAGAAGGAGGCTTACAGACCATCACTTGACTGACCAGATTTAAGGGGCATTTAAACATCATGTGCAACGTATGAACTAACATAAACATTACATATTCCAGATTCTACAATGGAATGCACATGTATTAGGTTATGCCATGTATGATGATGCCTAAATGTACAAATAGCAGGCAGGAGTGATTCATCATTGCATGCACAATTGAATTGCAGGTTAAGGGCCAGTTAGATTCCGCCTTTTCAGGGCATATTGTCAAAATAAGCCATAAAAGATGTAAAGAAGTCATTTTTGAGTTATGGGCTTGGGCTTAACTAATTTCGCTTTGGAGGGGGTGTTTCGGGTAGAACCTCACTAAAAATTGAAGGGAAGGGGAATAGTGAAATGACTCTGTTGTCTGCCTATATTACACTCAAAATGCAACTGCTGACGCTCGTGTCACACCTGACCCTCAAGTAAAAACAAACACGCAAGAATTCATTGCCCTGCCCGCTTGCATCTCCTCTCCCCTTTCCCTCTACCTCGATCCCCTACCCGCAACACTAGGGTTCCTCCAGCGAGCCATCACCACTGGTCCAATCTGGCCTGGTCCTCGATGATGCTATGTCCAGCTAGGCTACATGGCCGGTGGGTAGGGGCAAATCTCCCTGGCTGCTCCTCCCTCTGGCGCCGCCCCTCATTCTCATGGTGTCCAGTAGCTGCTCCACTGTGGTTCATCCAACGCACTACTCCGGCAGGCGCTGCACAACTACGGCTGATGCCATACTGCGGCAGAAGGCACCTTATTCCCCCTCCCCTCCTCCCAGGCCATGCCCTTGAGGTGCTGTTGAAGGATGAGCTCATCCAACAAGGTGAGGATCTCCTCTAATTTTTTGCCAAATTTTCATTCTGATCCACTATACGATGAATTGCTATGAGCTGCTTCTGCTGCTGCTATATGATGCATTGCTATGAGCTGCTCCTCCTGCTGCTATATGATGAATTGCTATGAGCTGCTGCTACTGTATGATGAGTTGCTATGAGCTGCTGCTGCTATATGATGAATTGCTATGAGCTGCTGCTGCTATATGATGATTTGCTATAAGCTACTCCTACTGCTGCTATATGATGAATTGCTATGAGCTGCTCCTACTGCTGCTATATGATGAATTGCTATAAGCTGCTCCTGCTGCTGCTATATGATGAATTGCTATGAGCTGCTCCTGCTGCTGCTATATGATGAATTGCTATGAGCTGTTGCTGGTATATGATGAGTTGCAGACTGCTGCTGCTGTATGATGAGTTTCTATGAGCTGCTGCTGCTGCTATATGATGCTTTCAGGTGGTGCTGCTATATGATAATAACCAGCCACTTGGACCATCGAATTTCAATAAATAATTGTTCTTCATTTGAATGTGGGTCATGCGTTGTTCGTTTAAATTAGGCAATGTGATCTCTATGGAAAACATTGACCAAAGTAGATTGTGCCAAGTAGATGGTATATTTGTATTTGCATTTTGAGCAAATAGTGATGGTCTATTTTCCTATGATATTAATTACTACACTGGGTTCAATTTGTGATGTTTGCAAGTCAAATTAATTTCCATATGGGCAGCAAAATGAAAAAAATATAATGCAATCTAGACTTTCCACTGATCATACCAAAGATAAGCTGAAAATGCAATGAAAAGAACTGGTTGGCTTATTACATGGAGCTTATATTCACAGGTACTTATTTTCTTAGGATAACTCGTAATAACTGTCCCTAAGAAACTTGGCTAATATAACTGGCATACAAATAACATGTCACGATGATTGCAATGGAGGAGTGACGTATCATAGCACACTGTATAGGCTCACCACTGCCTCTCCTTTTTTTGCGATGTTCCATGAAATTACCACATACATCTTGTATGTTTTCATTGTGTTACCCTATATGCAAGTTGACACGGCTAATTTCAGACATCTCTACATGATACTACATTGCATATCCCTTGCGCATATTTAAACCACCAATTAACGATTGTGTGTGTACCAAACTAGCCATGACTCTGTATGCTGGACTAGCAGGCACTCTAAGGGAGCCTAATGTAGTGCACTGGAATTCCTACATGCCACCTACGATTTTGTGTAATGTACTACCCCTATTCCTAAATAAATCTCTTTGTAGACATTCCAGTATGGACCACATACAGATGTATATAGATGCATTTTCGAGTGTAGATTCACTCATTTTGCTCCGTATGTAGCCTATAGTGGAATCTATAGAAAGACTTATATTTAGGAACGGAGGTACGAGGTAGTATCATGTATGACATCTACATATCTAATTTAGCAGCCAGTAGTAGAAATCATTGTCTACACAAAGGGATTACTGGTCGAAAATCCTAGCAAAGCACGCTGGCAGGCACAAAACAATACAAGAGAGAGAGACGCGCTTACAAGATCATAGCAATGCCTCAGTCCAGGATCTTGGTTAGCCAAGCTATTAGATCCAAAAAACACATCGTCCTTGTAGTTTTTTCCAGCTACATAACAGGTAACAGCGACCAATTAGTATATTTGAAGTACATCGGGCAGGTGATGCTGGACGGGTTTAAAGGTGACAAGTACCTAGGCCATGGCGGGTGATTGGCATCTCTCCAGTTGGTGGGAATCAGGTTAGAAACGTCAAGGGTGATGACACTGCGCTGGCTATCGGGGTCCGGTAAGGAGATCTAGAACCGCCGAGTAGGTTGTTTGTGGAGCGGCTCTGGTAGGGTGGACTACAGTGTGGGCAAAGCGGATCTGTGGCCGTGGACGAGGGCGTAGGTGAAGCTGCTTCGGTGGTTAGGTTAAGGATGGTGTCAACGATGTGGATCTGCGGCCGTGGACGGGGCGTCAGAAGCTTCTCCGGTGGTTGGGTTAAGGATGGTGTCGATGATGCGGATCTGCGGCCGTGGATGGGGCATCCGTAGCTGCTCCGGTGGTTGGGTTAAGGGTGGTGTCGAAGATGCGGATCTGCGGCCGTGGACGGGGTGTTAGAAGCTGCTCCGGTAGGTTGGATGAGGGTGCGAGGAAGCGGATCTGAGGCCGTGGACTTGTGAGTTGGCAAAGCGGCCCCGGTAGGGTTGAGAATGGTATAGGCGAAGCGGCTCCGGTAGGTTTGAGGAAGGTGTCGGTGAAGAGGATCAGAGGCCGTCGATGGGGGCGTCGGTGGGGCGGCTCCGGGGGGTGTGGACGAAGCGTCTCCGGTGGGGAGTACGAATAAGCCGCTGCAGATGTGCGGTGGTTGACGAGAGTACCGGTGAAGCAGATCCGGCGCCGTGGACAAGGCCGGCACTGAATGGGCTGTGGTACAGTGGTGGATGAGCAGTCTACTTGTTTCTAGGGGAGGTGGGAGGGGTAGATGCGGCCACAGAAGCAGATCCGGCGAGGTGGACGCCGCTGGCAGTGAATGAGCTATGGTACGCTGGTGGATGAGCAGACTAGGGTTTCGAGAGCGGAGGGTAGAAAGGGCGATGAAGTACGGACGGCGTGATGTAAGATGCTCTGGTGCTGTGGAGTTAGTCATTTTTGCGGGAGGTGGAGAGGAAACGGGGGTGCCATGTAGTGGGGGGAACCGGAAGTTACCAAAGCAGCCCCGACCTATCATGTAGATGAGGGCGGTATTGTAATTGTTGGTCTCCGTGCACCAAGGACAAAAGGGGGATTTCACATGCTAAAGAGTAAGGTGGCGGAAATTTTAGAAGGAGGCGGGAGATTTTGCCGCCCGCGGGATCATTCATATCCAGTTTCAACTAATTTTGGACCGTGCTAGCAGGAAGGTCATGCTAGACTGTGTACACGGGGCATGCGTCAGCAGTTAATAACTGGTGTGAAGTCCACCCCAGAAAAAAAGACAATAACTCGGGATGATGCACCAATAACTTGGACGTTCACACGGGCGTGACCAATCCTACAGGTGTAGTGGCGCGTTCACATAAAACGGGATCAAACGCTCTGCCTATGTATTTCTCGTGTAAATAGATAATTTAGTGCCATTGGTTATTTACTTTAAACATAATGCATTGACATGTTAGTGTAGAGGCGCACAAAAAGAAATGGATATTGTATTCAACTACTTAAAAGTGTTACCTCATATGATTACATAGCCTCCATTTCATAAATTATGTAACCATTGAATTCATATATGAATATTACATATATTACTTCAAAATAGAAACTTAAATCATCCAAGACTAATGAATTTGAATGCAAGAGTAACAATGGTGCATGTACATGATAGCTACATTGGTTGTTTGAAGAAACATCACTGTAACTTTGGCATGCACAACTGAAAAGGTTTATTTAAATAGAAAAAATGTGATATGTGAGTGTCCAATCTTTATAGCGTTGAATCGATATTGTACCTTTGGCCACGATACGAAGTAGATATTGACTTATGTTCAAGCGATGCACGTCCACGATCGCTAGATAGTGATACGTGAATGAATTGTGCAATCTCTCTCACACGCACACATATCTCATTTCCATGTGGGCATCGGAATCACACACGCGCACTTCGTGTATTTCTCTCCCTCCGTTAGGGTTAAATTCGTCTTTCTACCCCATCCTACAAGTCTCTCACACAGAAACACACACGCTCTCTATGCCTAACACGCCCACCCCTTTAATTCTGCACAGCCACTAATGTCTCAAAGTATAACAATGTCTCTCACACATATGCTATATACCTATCCCTTAATATAGCTAGATATGGGTCACACAAACTCATTCTCCCTACTAGCAAGATGCCCATGCGTTGCACGGAACATGAAGATGCATTTGTATGAGAAGTTTATCTTGTGGGAGAAAAGGATGAACGCGGGAATGCATTATTTGCAAATGCGGAGAGGGGTGTGGGTATCTTTTTGCAAAATTGCCATAGTTTCCTTCCTGTTCGTCGGATATAAATCGGATGGACTATATTGCAGGATGGCAGGAACACCATCATCACCAACTCTGTTTTTATAAGAGTAGAGATATGTGAGTGTCACTGCCCCCCCCCCACACACCCACACACCCACACTTCCCAACACCTAAAGTAGTAGGGTGACACCTCGATCTTGATACTAATCTATCGACTGGCTTCTCTCTCAAACATACACACACACACACACACACACACACACACTACTCGGCACCGAAGGAGTAGGGTGGCACATCGATCTTGATAATAATCTATCTACTCCTCTTTCAAACACACACACACACACACACTCGCTAGTTGTGCCTTTGTGCCTATCGCGCACACTCTCGATACGTCTTTCTCTCCCTCCTCCCCCAACAATGACAGCAGAAGGGTGACAACTTGATCTGATCATAATCTGTCAATTGGTTTCTCTCTCAAACATTGTGTCTCGGTGCCTCGCTCGGTAGCCCCCTCGATATGTAGACTTCTCACGTGCGCACAGCTATAATGACGATGACACTGAACCCAGTGTGGCTTGTTTTTACCGACCTCATGTGATAGTTTTCACCCTGTTTTTTGTTAATTAACAAGGCAACCTTTTCTTTGTTACTACTAGTGAATCTGAAATCATTCGGGGCAGACATAAAATATATCACTTCAACCCAATTATCACAGCAATTATTTAAAAAGAAATTAGCTAGCTACCCGTGCGTTGCACGGAACATGAAGATGCATTTGTATGAGTAGTTTATCTTGTGAGAGAAAAGGCTAAATGAGGGAAGGCCTTATTTGCAAACGTGGAGAGACGTGTGGGTATATTTTTGCAAAATTGCCATAGTTTCTTTCCTATCTGTTAGATACCGACAACCTATTTGCAGGATGGCACGCACATCATCATCACCAACTCTGTTTTCTACTCCCTCCGTCCGAAAATACTTGTCATAAAAATGGATAAAAAGAGATGTATCTAAAACTAAAATACTTCTAGATACATTTCCTTTTATCCATTTTGATGACAAGTATTTCCGGACGGAGGGAGTATTTGTCTTTTTAGAGATTTCAACAAGTGACTATGACCGGACCTTACCAACATACTCAAAAAAGTAGTCCATAATTTTGATGTTACCCTCTTTTCTTGGCGGTGCAGTGGCATCTGGATACCTCATAAATAAATCAAGAACAAATCAGACCCCTTCCTGAAAAGACATACAGAGCAAAATGAGTGAATCTACACTCTAAAATATGTCTACATACACATCCGTATGTGGTAGTCCATTTGAAATCTGAAAAAGAGAAATATTTAGGAACGAATGGAGTATATATAAGATTAGACATGGAGATATATCTCCAGCATGGTCTACAACAAAAATGTGCTGGGCTGGTTAGCGCCGGATGCTCGCAACGCGATGACATGAGTTCGAGTTCTGTCTTTTAACTTTAGATTTTTATATTATATATTACTCTACTTATTTAATATATAATTCTTTCGCTATTGTACTGACACTGGAACCCACAGAGTACTTAGAATACAAGATTAAGGATGGACTTGTTTCTTTTTAACTTTCTGTACGAAGCTGTAGCCACCCTGCAAGTCACGTGTATACTGTACATGCAATTAACTTTTTATAGAGGGACAATCATACAGGCAATTAACTCAAATGGATTGGATGTCACTATTATTTCCAGCATAAAGAGCATCTCCAACGGCAGCCGGCAAATTTCCTCCCGCTTCCTTCCGTGGAGGATGACATCAAACGCCAGCGGCATACATTTTTACAACTCTAACCAACCAGATGAAATTCGTGCAAACACAGACTGATTTCATATAAGCATGAAGGATTTCATATAAAAAAGCTGGATCTTCATATAAAGATGATGGATTTCATTACATTTACATGAACTAAGAGGTGCCAATCCGGCTCTCTTGTATAATTAATACTCCCTCCATCCGGAAATACTTGTCCTAGAAATGGATGTATCTAGACTTATTGTAGTTCTAAATGGCCGCCCGCGGATCCCTTTGTCTTCCTCATGTCCGTCAGACACTTGCGGGGTCGACGAAGGTCCTCGGAAGAGTTGAAGCAGCAAAGAAACCACCTGAATCCGCGGTCGTCGCCTCGGCGGTGGCCTTCATGGGTCCCAAGTGGGGGCGGCCTCCCGTGTTCTACTTCTCCTCGATGATGGCGGCGGACACGGAGAAGCTGGCCACCGACTCGTCACTCTCCACGCACCCGGATTCTGTCTCTGCCTGCATGGCGCTGACACAGGCATGGGAGGCGCGCCCACAGACACGAGAGGCGCGGCCACTACAGACACTGGTGGCGCGGTACGACGTGGCAGGGACGGCGCCCGTACCGACGTGCTCGCCGCCGTGCCGGCGTGGAGCAACTCACCACTCCTCATTGAGCTGAACTGGAGCGGCGAGTTGCTGAACCACGTGCCTGCTTGGGGCGGCAACTGGCTCCGTCGGGCCAAGCGAGGTTGGCGAATCACCGAGCGGCCTCGCCCGTATCCGGAGGGCTCGGTGGGCCACCCAGCCGGGTAATATGCCGGAGAACGGCTCATTGGAAGCCATCGGAAGCCATCGGAAGAGTGGAGAAAATGGTGAAGGAGGAGATGGGGGAGCGGCGGAGGGGTGCGATTCTTGCCCGCTGTCTGTCTGGCCTCGTGTAAATAGAGGGCGGACGGTAGGAGCTTGGCCGGCGTCTGGCCTCGTTTAAACTAAGGGCGGACAGGAGGAGCTCATGAACGGACGTGTGGCCGGAGTAGGATTCTCGGTTTGCATGCGGTTTTAATGGAGGGGTTTAATGGAGGCGCCAAGCATGGAGCGGGCGGTGCAGTACTATTCGATTTGACAGCAATAATGAGCCGTCAAATCACAAAGGCCCTCGCCTCTCGTGAAACCGACCGAGCTAGACTGCCCCGCCCTCTAGCCTTTTAAAAAATGTATATACTCCACTTTTGTATAGTAGTAGTATCGATGGATTGCGCCATGGAGCAAAACTTGAAATTTAAAAAAGGTGGTACATATAGAGAGCGCTCGTCGCCAAATTATGCATATAGTACTATTAAAAAGGCTTGTCACAATAATGGTGTCCAACACAAGTGCACAACCCACACCTCAAATAAAACTAAGCACCCTGGAATTCTTTGACAAAACTAAGCACCCGGAAATTCTTTGACAACTAAACTACTGGCTATATGATGTTGGCCATATATATGGTATGTATATAATGTGAAGAAACGAGTGGTAGTACTATACCAACTAAAAGATGAAATGTAAGAAATACTACTATGTACGTACTAAAGAGTTAAAGTAACGAGAAGAAACATAACATAGTTCTGCTGGGGGCTCAGCACAACACACCCCTCAAATTAAAATAAGCACACCCGAAATTAAACTTTGCAACTATTCCGGTAGACACTACATTAGAACCACCATGAGCAACAACACTGCCACCTTACTCGTAGTCCTCGTCCTCGTCCTCGACTTCGTCCTTGTCCCTCTTCCTCTTGGCCGATACTTCTTTGCTTGAACCGCACACTTGGCTGTTGCTCTTCATCCAACCGTTGTAGATATTGAAACAAAGGTAGCCATCCATTGCAGGGTAGTGGATGTGGTCTATATCTAGTACATTCCGCTGCCATGCATAACGATGAAATGTGTATGGAGGTTTCTCCAGTTTACCGTATGAAGGATGAACCATGGCTCCTGCCAGGGTCAGCATTGAAGGCTGACGAGAGGACACCAGCCGATTCTTTTGGAGTTTGAAGGTGTTGCCTACAACGAGGCCTATCCGACCCAGGACTTCTTTGTCGTTACCAAAGTCTACAGTAACGAATTTGACTAGGTTGCTCTCGAGTAAGTCCTTAAAATCTTGGCACTCAATGTCGGGATGGCATATGTGGTAGACCAAGCATAAGTCATGTACGCAAACCTGGATCATGGCGGGCTTCTTCCTCTCTTCGTCCTTTAGATCCTTCTCTCGTCCCAGGACTGTGGTGTACTCAACATCTAGCCCAGCGACCCACTCATCATCTGAGTCTTCGAACATGCGTCTGAAGCGACAAAGGCATCCTTTCACCGTCGCGGAAGAACGGGTGTAGATGACATCGAACTCATCGTTGGTGATGGCTCTAACCTTGTACTCACGGCCGATCATGGAGATTTGGGATGCCATGGATTTGGGAGAAGGGTTAGGATTAGTGGAACTACCGTAATGTGAATGGACGGGACAACTAGGAGCGAACTACCGTAGTATTAAAGGACATGCGGGGACAAGTAGGAGCGAACTACCAGCGTGCGAATAGTAGGGTAGTGGCTTTCTATTCTCCCATGATACGGGATTCTAAGAGCCCTTGGATCTGAGATCGAACGGTTGCATGGCGTGATTCTAGACCTATGGGCGAATACCCTATCCTGGAGGGTTATTCTGCAATTTTCAGCAACTTAGCATGCGACCGTTTGATCTCAGATCCAAGGGCTGCCAGCAGCCCGTATCATGGTCGTGCCTACCACGATTGTTGCATCGCACGTGCGGTCGCGCCCTTGGAGATTTAACATGGTGCATTAGGCTATCTAATGTTGGCATGTCATACATAGTCATCACTTAGGCGCTCATAATACAACAAGGTTGGCTATAAGGTTGGTATAAGTGTATTTTTTTACTTCTCTCTATCTCTTTCTTCGTACTCCCTCCGTCCCATAATATAAGAACGTTTTTGACACTAGTGTAGTGCCAAAAATGTTCTTATATTATGGGACACAGGGAGTACTAGTATTTATTGCATTTGCCAAGGAGTGACCTCTTCTAATGAAATGGTGTTGCTAAGTTTGCTTCATTTAATTAGCTATAGATGCAAAATTGTCTTTTCACCTAGGTACACGCGCTCAGCACTGTTTCTTCCTTGGGTCACCAAAATAGTCTCTCTCTTCTTGATTAACTTGCCACATCAGACTTTATGCCTATGTGGCAAGCTTAGCACCTGTAGGAGCAAGTAAGTACAATAGTGCGCTTTACATGGCATTTTTGCATATGTGGAGGAAAGAGAGGCAAGGAAAAAGTGGAGAAGTGGGCTCTCATGCAAGAACCAGCCTCTACTACATGGTGGAGCATTGGGAGAGGCACCTGTATGGAGGTGGTCAGGAATCAGGAGACTCACACCGGTCGTAGCGCCGTAGTTAAAATGATAATGGCAAGTCAAATCACGTGGCCCCACCTGTCCAGTAGTAACTCGCTGTCAAATCACATAGCCCTACGTTTGCAGCAGCCAACTCCCTCATCTTCTCGCGTCTCTGTCGAACCGACTAGGCGGAACTGCCCCGCCGCCTACCGCACAGGAAAAGCCCGCGCAGTATACTCCCTCCGTCTAGGTGACCAACGTGGAGAGGAAAACGAGAGAACTTAATGTTTAGTATTTGCTAAGGCTGGTTGTAATGGTACTAGCCTTAACAATTTTGATGAGGTGTCATAGAATTAAATGAAGAAAGAGAGAGAGTTGAGTACTATGTGCCATACATGGCAATAAATAAAGTACTACATGATACTAATATATGATACATGGCGCAGGAGTACTAAGTATTATTAATACAGTTTTGCTAGAACTCATCTAGATGAGATATAATTTGGTCTCATTCATCTTTTATAGCCATTGGATGTGATGCTACAAGATGCGTGTGTGCTGACGTGGGTTGTATTTGTTCTTGTGCAACGAACTGACCATTGCATGTCATGTTTGATAGTCTCAAGTCATTAAAAGCATACAAGCCCCACATCTCTTATTGGTTGATTCCTCTATTTATGTCAAAAAATAAGAAATAACATGAGAGTTAATGCACCACGCCTATGTGTTTACTATTTGGTTTTCGTAAGATGACTTAATACTCACCTAGATGGAGGGAGTATTCGATTTGACAGCGGGCGGCGCAGTTCCCGATACGGCTTTAATGCAGACGAGGGAGGGAGTAGCGGTTCCCGATATGTTGAACGACCAATGCATCCTCCTTCAATTAATGCATGAGGGAAGTAATGGGAGGAGGTCCGGGAAAAGAGGCTGCACGATGTGAATGCAACGCAGTTTGCCCTCATTGCCCTCATATAAAGGCGCCCCTCCATTCCAATGCATCTACCACATCGTACACACCTAAGCATTTGCCTAAGCACCTACACTAAGCGCAAAATAGCTCACTCCAGACCCATGGTGGCGATGCGCGTGAGCGGCTAGTGGCTGCGCCAGATGGTCCACGATGCCGGCCTACGGCATGGCGCCGAGGATCGTCTCCAGATGGTGTTGGAGACCGGCTGGTGGATGGCCGCCGTCGACGCCAACTACGAGTCTCAGTTGGACCAGATGATCGTTGCCACCAGCAACAAGTTCACTGTCGGTGTCAAAACCGGCAGATCTTGGGTAGGGGGTCCCGAACTGTGCGTCTAGGCGGATGGTAACAGGAGACAAGGGACATGATGTTTTACCCAGGTTTGGGCCCTCTTGATGGAGGTAAAACCCTACGTCCTGCTTGATTGATATTGATATTGTGGATGTTTACAAGAGTGGATCTACCATGAGATCAAGGAGGCTAAACCCTAGAAGCTAGCCTATGGTATGATTGTAAGGGTTGATGTTGTGTCCTACGGACTAGAGCCATCCGGTTTATATAGATACCGGAGAGGGCTAAGGTTACACAGAGTCGGTTACAATGGTACGAGATCTACATATCCGTATCGCCAAGCTTGCCTTCCACGCCAAGGAAAGTCCCATCCGGACACGGGACGAAGTCTTCAATCTTGTATCTTCATAGTCTTGGAGTCCGGTCGATGATGATAGTCCGGCCGATGATAGTTCGGCAGATGATGGTAGTCCGGCTATCCGGACACCCCCTAATCCAGGACTCCCTCAGTAACCCCTGAACCAGGTTTCAATGACAATAAGTCCGGCGCGTATATTGCTTGGCATTGCAAGGCGGGTTCCTCCTCCGAATGATAGAAGATTGTGAACACCAGGATAGTGTCCGGCTCTGCAAAATAAATTCCACATTCCACCGTAGAGAGAATAATATATACACAAGTTCAATCTGCTGACGTTTTTTGCGGCATGACGTCACACCACTACCAAGCCATTACTTGAATCGTTTTTTACTCTACCGCCTCAGCACATTTAGCGAAGCGGTTTCCTTGGCACGTCTTGTCGAAGCAGAGATCGTGTTCCCCCTTAATCCGGGATTCTCATCAATACAGACGTGGGTAACCCAACCGCGCCATTGATCGTGACGCTTGGGGGATAAGCGAGTTTTACCAGGCCGGTGGGGGACGCGTAGACTTTGCCCGCCCATATAAGGGATAAGGATTCACCTTTTCACCCACACCTTCTTCCTCCTTTGCTTATCCATCTCCGCGCACTCGAGCTCCAGCGCCCAAGCCCGCACATCTCGTCTCAACCTTCCCCAGTCATGTCCAGAGCGGGAGGCAAGTGGATGACCTCCTCCGTCACGGAGGAGCACATCGAAAGACTGCGCAGCGCCGGCTACCTGTCCGGCGACATCGCGCACCGGCTGCTCGACGAGGGGCAGCTCATCCCCACCCCCAGGCCCCATGAGAGGGTCGTTTTTCTTCCCCACTTCCTCCGCGGACTGGGTTTTCCACTTCACGCCTTTGTCCGGGGGCTCATGTTCTACTATGGCCTGGATTTCCATGATCTGGCGCCGAACTTCATCCTCAACATCTCGGCGTTTATCGTCGTGTGCGAGGCCTTCCTCTGCATCCAGCCCCACTTCGGCTTGTGGCTCAAGACCTTCAATGTCAAGCCGAAGGTAGTGAAGGGCACTCAAGCGGAGTGTGGAGGCGCCATGTTGGGCAAGATGCCCAATGTCCTTTGGTTCAAAGGGGCCTTCGTGGAATCCGTCAAGGGGTGGCAATCGGGGTGGTTCTATATCACCGAGCCGCGCGACCCTAAGTGGGCGGCGGCCCCCGAGTTCAGATCTGGTATCCCCACGCAGCTCACCTCCTGGAAAGAGAAGGGCTTGCTGTGGGGTAGTTCGGAGGAGCTGACGGGACTCCAAGCCTGCATCCAGAAGCTGGTGAAGAAGCTCAGGCTGGTTAACGTGGTCCAAGTCATGCTCGTCCGCCGGATTCTCCCATGCCAAGAGCGGGCATTTAATCTGTGGGAGTTCAATTCGGAACAGCACCTGGCGCTGAGCGGGCTCTTCGACACGACGTACGAAGGCGCCTGGAGGGTGCTGTTTAAGGGCGCCGAAGCCCCCGCATCCGCGACTGAAGATCGCGGATTTTGCTCGCAGCGCCAAGCCAATGAGGTAAGTGATTCTACCCCTTTACGGGACACTTGCTTTTCATAGTTTGACTCTATGCGGGTTTTAATTTCCCCTTTTCCTTTGACAGGACTGGATGAGGAAGGCGGAGCAGATTATCTGCCCGGCTCCTATGCCAGAAAACCCAGTAGACGCCCATCTAGCGAGGCTGCTGGTTCCGGCACCGCATGTGGTGCCGGAGAAGAAGGCCAAGAAGGAGGCCACGGGTGCTCGAAAGAGTTCCCGTTTTCAGGTGTCCGACGACTCCGGGGAGGACTCCTCCCCCGAAAACGAGGAGGAGAAAGAGGACTCTCTCCCAGAGGAGGGAGAGAGGAAGAGGAAGGCTTCCCCAACAGGGGAGGCCGAAGGGTCCAAGAGGGGAAGGGCTATTCCCCCGGACAGCTCCGCCAACATCAACGTTGGCGAGGAAGAATGGCCTTCAAGGGCCAAGCCTCCGGCGAGATCGTAATTATCCGGATTCCTGAATGAGCTATGATTTCTATTTCTGTGTCACATAGTGTCATTCTGATGCCGCATGCTGCCTGTAGTCCGGCCAATGATGATCTCCCCGCTTCATCAAGCGGGTCGTTGGCTCCGTCGGATGTAGACTCCATCCCGACCGCCTCTACCCCTCGCGACCCCGAGGACGCCGAGGTGGGATCCCAAGAAGGGACCCATCAGGGGGAGGCACCGGAGGCGCCACAAGGCGGCCTCCCGGACTCTGCGCCGGACTACATATCAGAACCCGCAGTGGTTCCGGAGTCCGGCCGGCGGCCCCTTCGCAAGAAGGGAAAGACCGTGACGCCGGCGGCTTCCGTCCAACCAGAGGCACCGGACAATTTGTTGGAGGCGCTCCAGAGTGCTTCCATCGAGGAAGAACACCGCACTATTATGAGTGCGGTGATTCAGAAGGTACAGCTCGCCAAGAGCGGGCTGACCGAAGCCTGCAGTAGCCTTCTATCAGGCTTTGAGGTAAGAAGTTAAAAATATACAATGTAATACTGCATAGACAGTAGCCCCTGATGCTCGATTCAGTGTTCGGAAAGAAAAGCCGGACTGAGGATCTGAAAAAAAGAAGATATACGCAGGGTTGCTAAAAAATTATGTCAATATGGGTTGCAGGCTGTGCTGCTGACCTCTGCCGCACTGACTGCGGAGGTCGGTGCTTTGAAGCAGGAGCTCGAGCGGTCTGAGCAAGAGCTCGGCCGCGCCAAGAAGCAGCTCCAGGACAAAGAAGGTGAGTAACACCACTTTGAACTTGTACCTTACAGAAAAGGATTTAGGTTGCAACAAAAAATAACAAGGATAACATGGGTACTGCAGGGGCCACAAACGAGGTGGCAACCCTGAAGGAAGCCGTGTCCGTGGCCGAACGCAGTGCGGCCGCGGAACGGACAGAGCGAAGAAAAGCAGGAGGCGCAGGTGGCGGTGGTTCGGCAAGAGCTCCAGGCTCTCATGGAAAAGCATGAGAGTTTGGAGCGCGACTCAAAGACTCGAGAGTCCGAGCTTGCCTCGGCTCTCGAAAGTGCCAAAGCTACCAAGGCCGAAGCCCGTAAGGCCCTTCAGGAGGTGGGAGATGTGAAGAAAATAGCGACGGGTAAGGCATTTTTCATGCAAAGTAAGCATGTTAATGTAAACTACCTGACACTTACCCGGATTCGGAGCTCTCCAGGGGCGTTTGCAGATTTGCCTCGCAGTGCATCCGATGCCGCCGCATTCTACCGTGGTGAGGAGGGAAGCTCGACGGAGAAGGTCTTCTGGTCTCAGTATGCCGAGGCCAGCCATCCGGTGCCCCCTAGCGACCAGCTGAAGCAACTGGTCGAACTCCACAAGGTAGCTGAGGAGGCCATGAAGGGCCTCATAGTCCGGCTGTGGCCTGGAGAGGCCATGCCTGGAAGCTACTTCGGCCTCGTGCGGCGGCTGGTGGACGCGTGCCCCTAGGTGGAGGTCATCAAGCGCTCCGCCTGTATTGAAGGTGCTCGTCGGGCCCTTGCCCGCGCAAAGGTGCATTGGGGCAAGTTGGATGCGGAGAAGCTAATCACTGACGCGCCACCAACGGGCAAGGAATATCGCACGCCCGAAATGTACTATAGGACTGTCCTGAAGGGTGCCCACAAGATTGCGGATGAGTGCCCCCGAGATGTAATTATTGAGTAAACTCGCTATGTAGTATCCTGTGCGCTGAAAACTTTGTTCATATGCGCTAAGCAACGCTTGTTGAATTTAAAATATTACCTTCTGTGCGGCCATTTGTTAAATCTAAGAGATGGCAAGTCGTCGGCTTCAGCCCCCATGCCGCGAGTGCTGGGGTGTTCGGGATAAACTTGAGCACTCTTGTTCCCATTGTTGGGTCCATCTAGGGAGGCGCTCAACACAACGAACAAGGCAACCGGACTTATAATGCTTGAACACTCTCACTTAGCCATAGAATTCTATAATTTTAAATTTCGGCGAAGCCCCTAGTATTCGGAAGACCGAATTCGGGGCGCTATCCATGCCTTTCGTCGGACATTATCCGGAACTTCGCTCGAAGCGGCGTAGGTCTTTAAGGACCCGAAAAAACCTCTCGAACAGCGACCAGTCTCTCGCCTTATCATGACGGTCAGTTTTAGCTTTCTCCACTGAGGCGTTAACCCGGCTCAACCGGGGCGCAATCGCAGTGGTTCTCCCAGTGCTACTTTAGCCGATAGAACGGAAACGTAAGGTGCCAAACATGGGAGCCGGGCAAACCCAACTATTGACCCAAGACATGATTCGGAGCCGATTCATATAATGCTATAAGTTCGGGGTGCCGCACTTGTGAAAGTGTTCGGACTTTATCACACCATAATGCGGGGAACATAAACCCCTGGTATATTCGGCCGTACCAAAATATACGGATGCAACATGTCGTAAATGAACATATATATATATAGAAAGTAATGCAATTATGGGCAAAAAATGCTGCATTTTATTCAAGAAGGTCTGCCATGAGTGCGAAATGATACAAATAGTGCGGAAAGCAAGGGATTGGACGAATTAAAGGCGTCTCCCTCTAGGGGTAGGCTGTGGAATGGTGTATTTAACAAATTTAATGCTCGTAATGGAGACCACCTGAGTGTTCGTCGCGGCCTTTGTCTCTCCCTGGATGTTGTATCATGAGTTCGGCAGGTTCACCGCTGGACGGAGTCCTGTAAAAAAAGGAGAAAAATAAAAGATAAAAAGAGCGACACACTTGGGAGCCCCTGGTGTGGTCGAACCGCACTCTGGGTTTGTTGTGGTCGTGCCCCTTCCCCTAGACCCATGGTATCTCCAGGGCGTAATTATGTACGTGAAGAGTTTGTCTTGCAATTGTGCGAGGGTTGGGGTTGGGGCCGCATTGCTATGCGTGCTCGGAACGTGCCAGGTGGTCTTGGTTGATGTTGCTCTGGGCGCGTTTGGCCGTGTCCGGCCGTTTGACGGCCGGACTCAAAAATTGCCTTAAAAGACTGCTCTGTACTTCTGCCGCGAGAGTCGTTGTATGTTCCTCCATTCGGAGGGAGCGTTCCGTGTTTCCATTGACCGTGATGACTCCACGAGGGCCTGGCATCTTGAGCTTAAGGTATGCATAATGCGGCACCGCGTTGAATTTTGCGAACGCGGTTCGTCCGAGCAGAGCGTGATAGCCACTACGGAATGGGACTATGTCGAAGATTAACTCCTCGCTTCGGAAATTATCCGGGGATCCGAAGACCACTTCCAGTGTAACTGTGCCTGTACAACTGGCCTCGACACCTGGTATGATGCCTTTGAAGGTTGTCTTTGTAGGTTTAATCCTTGAAGGGTCTATGCCCATCTTGCACACTGTATCCTGATAAAGCAGGTTCAGGCTACTGCCGCCGTCCATCAGGACTCTCGTGAGGTGAAATCCATCAACGATTGGGTCTAAAACCAATGCGGCGAATCCGCCATGGCGGATACTGGTCGGATGGTCTCTTCGATCGAAAGTGATCGGGCAAGAGGACCATGGGTTGAATTTTTGGGGCGACTGGCTCCATCGTGTATACGCCCCTTAGTGCACGCTTCCGCCCCCTCTTGGGTATATGCGTTGCGTAGATCATGTTTACCGTCCGAACTTGAGGGGGGAATCCCTTTTGTCCTCTGTTGTTCGGCGGCCGGGTCTCTTCCTCGTCATCGCTGTGTAGCCCCTTGTCATTGTTTTCGGCGATTAATTTGCCTGCCTGCTTGAATACCCAACAATCTCTGTTGGTGTGGTTAGCTGGCTTTTCGGGGGTTCCATGTATTTGACAGGAGCGGTCGAGTATTTGGTCCAAATTGGACGGGCCCGGAGTGGTTCTTTTGAATGGCTTCTTCCGTTGACCGGGTTTGGAGCCTCGGAATCCGGCGTTGACTGCCGTATCCTCATTGCTGTCGCTGTTAATGCAGCGTTTGTTTTTGTTTTGACGCGACCTGCCATTGCGGTCCTTGGTATCCGGACTGCCAGCATTTTTGCTGAGGTTGTTGCTGCGAGCTAGCCAGCTATCCTCTCCCGCACAGAAGCGGGTCATGAGTGATGTGAGGGCTGCCATGGATTTCGGCTTTTCCTGTCCTAGGTGCCGGGCCAGCCACTCATCGCAGATGTTATGTTTGAAGGCAGCGAGGGCCTCTGCATCCGGACAGTCGATGATTTGATTTTTCTTTGTTAAGAACCGTGTCCAGAATTGCCTGGCTGCTGGATTATGTGGCTTAGGTCATCTGCGTCCGGTGGTCGCACATACGTGCCCTGGAAGTTGTCGAGGAATGCGGCTTCCAGGTCTTCCCAGCATCCAATTGACTCTGCGGGCAGGCTGTTAAGCCAATGCCGAGTTGGTCCTTTAAGCTTGAGCGGGAGATATTTGATGGCGTGAAGATCGTTGTCGCGGGCCATATGTATATGGAGGAGATAATCCTCAATCCAAACCGCGGGGTCTGTTGTGCCATCGTAGGATTCAATATTAATGGGTTTAAACCCTTCAGGGATTTCATGATCCATGACTTCGTCAGTGAAGCATAGTGGGTGTGCGGCGCCTCTGTATTGAGCAATATCGCGACGTAGCTCGAGAGAGCGTTGTCTGCTGTGTTCGGCCCGACCAGAGTAGTTGTATCCGGCGCGACGGTATTCATCGTGGGTCTTGGGGCGCCCACGTGATCCATAGATAGATCTGGATTGTCTTGCCTTGTCCTCCAATATGTCCCGCAAGTCCGGCGCGTTCCCTCGTGGCTTCGCGCTTTTTGAGCGGTGCCGGGGTACGGTTTTGGTGGAGGGCTTACATGCCTCTCTATCCCGGCCACGAGGTGGTTGGTCTGCCGTATTGTGCGCTGGTGAAGCCGGTTTGTATGCTTCCTCCTCTAGTCGGGGGAGCAACTTGTGTTTTGGGTAGCTTTTGGAGGGGCGTTCGAGTTCATACTCTTCGGCCGCGAGGACCTCGGTCCATCTGTCGGCCAGCAGGTCTTGATCAGCTTGAAGCTGTTGCTGCTTTTTCTTTAGACTATTTGCTGTGGCCATTAGCCTGCGTCTAAAATGCTCTTGTTCGACGGGATCCTCAGGCACGACGAATTCATCGTCGTCGAGGCTTGCCTCGTCTCCGGAGGGAGGTATGTAATTATCATCCTCGACCTCTTCGTCTGCCGCCCTCTCGTGAGGGCTTGCTTCTGCCTCCTCCTGCGCTGAATCTTGCTGGAGGGGGTTATCTTCGGCACTTTCTGGGGTGTTATTATCTCCTATGCCGGAATCTCCATTCTTGCTGTGGCGGGATTTAGAGAGGCGCCGCTGACGTTGGCGCTTGGGCTGTTTCTTTAAGGAATCTGCCTCCGCTGCTTCTTCGCCGTCCCCATCTTTTGGGGTGTCCACTATGTATATGTCGTATGACGAGGTGGTTTTTCCAGTGTCCTGTAGGCGCTGGCTCTTGATAGTCTCCTGCATCGTCGCCCATACCGTCGATGTCTTCGGAGTCGTAGTCGAGTATGTCGGTTAGACCGTCGACGGTGGCTACGTAGTGGGTGGTGGGTGGGATCTGAATTTCTTCGTCGTCCGCGTCCCAACCATCCTGGCCATAGTTCGGCCAGGGCTCTCCGGATAGCGAGAGATGCTTCAGTGAGTTTAAGATATCGCCGAAGGGTGAGTGCTGAAAGATGTCCGCAGCGGTGAATTCCATGATCGGCGCCCAATTGGATTCGACTGGCAGGGGCGCAGGAGGTTCGGAGTCCGGCGGGGAGTCCGGCACCTCGGAGTCATGAGCTTTATGCGGGTCAAGATAAGTGTTCGACTCCATAGCCATAGAAGTTGCAGCTCCCGAGGAGGTGTCCAGCCATCCGTCCTCGATCTGTGCGATCGGCTCCGGACTATGGGCCGGAGCGGATTCGTGTGCGGCCTCCAAGGTGCTGTCCGGCGGCAGAGTTAGGTCGTGCCCCTCGTGACAGCGCGGCACGCTCGGCTGTGGCTCAAATTCATCGAAGATCAAGTCCCCGCGGATATTGGCCATGAAGTTTAGGCTTCCGAACCTGACCTGACGGCCAGGGGCGTAGCTTTCGATCTGCTCCAGATGGCCAAGTGAGTTGGCCCGTAGTGCGACGCCGCCGAATACGAAGATCTGTCCGGGGAGAAAAGTCTCACCCAGGACTACGTCGTTGTCGATTGAAGAGGCCATCAAGCCTATCGGTGACGACACAGAGGAACTCTCAATGAAAGCACCAATGTCGGTGTCAAAACCGGCGGATCTCGGGTAGGGGGTCCCGAACTGTGCATCTAGGCGGACGGTAACAGGAGACAAGGGACACGAAGTTTTACCCAGGTTCGGGCCCTCTTGATGGAGGTAAAACCCTACGTCTTGCTTGATTGATATTGATATTGTGGATATTTACAAGAGTGGATCTACCACGAGATCAAGGAGGCTAAACCCTAGAAGCTAGCCTATGGTATGATTGTAAGGGTTGATGTTGTGTCCTACGGACTAGAGCCATCCGGTTTATATAGACACTGGAGAGGGCTAGGGTTACACAGAGTCGGTTACAATGGTAGGAGATCTACATATCCGTATCACCAAGCTTGCCTTCCACGCCAAGGAAAGTCCCATCCGGACACGGGACAAAGTCTTCAATCTTGTATCTTCATAGTCTTGGAGTCCGGTCGATGATGATAGTCCGGCCGATGATAGTTCGGCTGATGATGGTAGTCCAGCTATCCGGACACCCCCTAATCCAGGACTCCCTCATTCACCGTCCTCAAGAAGCTCGCGGACGACATCGCCGTACTCCTCCAGCCCGCGCACTCGGGCTCCTTATTGCCTGCCACCCTAATTGGCCTCCATGGCCGAAACCTCTTTCAAGCACTAGTGGCCCTGCGACTGCCCGCCGACGCCACAAAGAATGTCCACCTGGAGGTCGCGCTCGCCACGAGGCGCCTCGCCCTGCAAGAATTCATCGACCTACACATCCACGTGTACGAGCAAATCGTGTACATAGGTATCTACAAGGCCAGTGAGGATGCTACGACATTGGCCTTCCTCAACCTGCTAGATGCCTTGGATGCCTTTGCTGAGAAGCACCTCGACCTCGCCACAAAAGCCGCCGCTCCTTAGCCGCCGGTCGGTGGCCTGACACACTAAGTTGAGGAGGAGGAGGTCATACGTTCATGGATCCATCTTTCTTCTTGCCTTCTATAACCACCACTGCGATTGCATCATCGTGGCCTTAATTCTTATTGTATTGTTGCATTCTCGTTCTAGTCAATACTGACATGTGCGATCCCTTTGCTTAATTATATGCATCACTGCAACTAGTACTCCATCCGTCAATTTATAAGTTGTGCTTACCTTTTCCATTAACTTCGTGCAACGCCCGGGCATCTTGCTAGAAACACTGGAATATGTCTATATAATCCGTATGTGATAGTCCATTTGAAATCTCAAAAAAGACAAATATTTAGGTACGGAGTGAGTAGTATATTAGGAGTATATCAAAACAATCGTTATTTTTTTCAAGTTTGTGAACAAATACTACTATTCTACTACTTTGGGTCCGTTGCAATGCACGGGCACATTGCTAGTAAAAGGAAAAGGCCTTCCGCGTTTGCGTCGCACCCCCACACGCCCGGGAATCGGGAGTACTCCACGGCCCGTCCGGCACGACACATAGCTTAGGGATGGCGTGTTTCCTAGCATTTTCACTTTCATGTGGGAAAGCCGTTGAGCAAACCGACACCCCGCCCGCTGCCGGGTTGGAAAACAGAAACGAGGGGAAGATCTAGCTGTAGCACGGAAGCCAAGAAATTTGGTGTCAGATGGGGCTCGTTGATAGAGTAGGAGCATTTCGTACTAGTTCTACTCCTACTAGTACCACGTTTGTACTCCTAATACTATATTACTAGTATTGCCACTATACAACTAGTAGGTACGTGCACGACACAACATTGTAGGAACAAAAAAAATGGGAAGATCTTGTTTTGGGTGATTTATATTTTTTTCAATCAACGTAGTATGAATAATATGATGTGGGGGGCACCCATGAAGCTTATGTGGCTTGGTTGCATGGCTACCGAAGGTTAGAGAAAAATAAATAGATAATGTGTTTAGAGTGCACTCCACTAAATAGATATACTTTGGATCCATTGCAATGGACCGGCACATCTATATCTATACCCCCTATATAGTGTGTGAAAAACTTTGAAAGTTGGTCGTTGGATGAAGCCAATCCGACGGTACAAAGATCGCAAATCCGAGCACTACTGGCTGTTGGATATCATCCACTAGATTCTGCCACATGTATAATCTAGAAGACTCCATGGTTGAACTTAATTCATGACTAACTTTGCCACAACTAAGCTTAGGCAAAGTTATTAGTTCTTCAAAATGAGAGCCACAAGTTGGCAAGCCTAAGGGAATCTTGCCACATCTTTTGTGTGTATGTCATGTGGGGCCTTAGTGTGGCTTGCCTAAGGTGTAGCTTGAACCAAACACTCACCTAAGTTAATCAAACTTGCCTAACCTTACATTCCACCAGATTTTGCCACGTGTGAGAATCCAGAAAACTCCACATGTAGAAGCATAATCCACAAACCACCAGAATCTCATGCGTGCAATGCACGTGTACCTTACTAGTACTAGTTGGTAGTAGTAAGAAACAAATTCCAGTTTTGGCACGAGCTCGTACCGCGGGAGCACCACAAGGCCTACCGCAGGAGTTACATTTCCCTCTCGGGGCCCACGAGACCGAACTTCAGTGGCTTAGTGCCCGGCCTATGAGTCAATGACATGTGGACCTTAAATGCGGCTGGCCCAAGTGTCATTCTCATGGTGGTGGCATGGTTCGCGACTCACTCGTTCGAGATAAACCGTCCGGTGGTGGCGTGGCCATGGCGAGGGTGCCAGAGCTGGGCGTCGGGGCATTACGAGGCGTAGATGGCCACACCGGCGGGTACTACCTGTAGTACATAAGTACTCCAGCTGAGGATTGATGCCCGGGACGAAATGTGTCACAACCGCTGGATGAAAATTCGATGGTGCGGGAGTACGGATTGGAGCACAGCAGCGGAGCAGGCAAACCGCGTCCAATCGGGTGTGTCTATGGTAGAAAGTTGATGGTCGCCGGAGTTCAGCTGGCCTGCATGTCATGCACACAAAGGCAGAGGAGCGATGGGGCCGAGAGGGATGAGGGGCACGTCATGGGCATGAGGATCCCCTGACGTGAACAATCCTACCATTCTGTCACTGACATGTGGGACCCATAAGCGTGGGTCCCACCTGTCAACGAAGGAAAGGTAGGGCAAGGCAGTGATAGTCACGTCAGAGGATCCATGTCCACGTCGGGGGACGTCGTGCCATGGGTTGGAGCAGCGTCGTGGGAATCGCGTGTGGGTGTGGCAGTGGTAGAAACAAGAAGCGTGATGGTCGCCGTGGTTCAACTTCCATGGACAAGTTGTCATGCCTGCTGGCACATGTATATCAAAACTAGAGTGTTTATATTTCAAGCACGTGAACAAGTATTATTCTACTACTTTGGATCCATTGCAACGCACAGGACAGCACATTGGTACTAGTAGTGTCCATCTCTATCTCTAGAGGCCTTCCCTCGTTCATCCTTTTCTCTCACAAGACAAACTACTCATACAAATGAATCTTGATGTTCCGTGGAACGCACGAGGATGTTTCCTTGGGGGTCTCTCCAGCGCGGCGTGGCCGTAGTTGCAAGTTGACGCCCCTTGAGATGCCGATGTTGAGGGGCACTCAGATTTCCTTCGATGAGGAGGTAAGATGAGTTTGATCACGTAGTAAATGCATTCTAAAGACTACTTCCATGACCATTTCCTAATTCTCCCCCTGCCCACTGTTTCACAGGTTAGGCTCGGTGCGAGTGGAGATTGGCTTGCATATGTACGGGAGGGTACCAACATCAATTTGCACAACATTTACAACGGTGACACTGTTCCCGTAGAACCTTTGTCCAACATTGGGATCAGCCGTGCAACGGGCCACCGCATGAATTGGTACGATGGAACCACAGCGAGATCGAATAAGATAGCACGAACCTTGCACATGGCGGTCAAAGGCGGACCATGCTGTCTGCGGCCGATTTGTTGCCGTACGAGTAGGAAGACGTTCTACTCCTTTCTAACCGCATCTTTGTAGTGACAAACCAGGGGACTTATTTTGTATGGGACACATCCTACGATATACTCCCTCTCTCCCAGCTTATTTGTTTTGAATCTTTTCATTTTGTATGTTTCAAATTCAAATTTCGATCTCCCCATCACATGTTGAGATTACAATGTCCATTAAATCTCCGTGTGCATGTATAGTAAAGAAATGAATCTCGAGTTTGGCACGGGTTTGTGCTGCGGGAGCACCACAAGCCCTGGCGCAGGAGTTACATTTCCCTCTCAGGGCCGTTGGGACTGAGCTTCAGCACCTTACTACACCTACCTTTGAGTCAATAACATGTGGACCCGATAGGTGACTGGTCCACATGTAATGCTCCCGAAGGCAGAGGGGCAGTGGGGCCAAGAGGGGTGAGCCACAGGTCAGGGGACATGTGGTGTCATGGGTTCGAGCGGCGTCGTGGGAATCATGTGTGGCTGTGGTAGAAACTTGATGCTCGTCGCATTTTAGGTGGCCCACATGTCATGCACAAAAAGGCAGAGAGGCGGTGCGGCCGAGAGGGGTGAGGCGCACGTCGGGGGGCGTGGTGCCGTGGGTTGGAGAGGCGTCGTGGGTTGGAGAGGCGTCGTGGGAATCGTGAGATGAAACGTGATGGTCGCCGTAGTTGAACTTCCATGGACAAGCTGTCATGTCTACGGACACATGCACTGCATACCGATCATTGGAAGGAGTAGCAGAGAAAGCTATATATGCGGATAAATAGTTCCTTATAGTCAAGCGGACCCATGCTACTACTCTATTCCAAAGACGTGCACACCATCGAAATAGTCCATCTATATCAATATACACCGAGAGAGAATAATTTTTTTTACAAGAGAGGAAATAGTTCATCTATCCATAATGCCCTCCTGCTGGTGCAACCTTTTCTTCCTCCTCCTCTTCTTCTTCTTCTTCTTCTTCTTCTTCTTCTTCTTCTTCTTCTTCTTCTTCTTCTTCTTCTTCTTCTTCTTCTTCCTCTTGTTGTTGTTGTTGTTGTTGTTGTTGTTGTTGTTTTTGTTGTTCTCATTCTCTGTGGGAGACGACTTCTCAACAAGCTCTTTGGACCTTGCAGCTATCTCGAAACTCACACCGGCATCGAGGGAAGCATATTTTATCCGCTCGTACATCAAGGGATAATTCTCCCATCCAAACGACCTTAATGCCACCATCTCATCACCCTTCTGAAGATTTGTACCAAGCACAAAATTTGCTATGTCGAATAGGGATGGTGTCTGTTTATCACAATCTTCTACAGGAAATTTGATCAAGGTTACTTTTCAAATCAAGGTTGTACGGCTCCAGCTTCTGTTTGTCCCCTTTGATGGCTGCCCCATAGAAGTATACGTCCTCCCGAGACAAGAAATCGTGAAGCTCACCTGGTATGAAGGGCGAGTGTATGATGTGGTATACCAAAACATCATCTTCGAGGCACAACTGAAGGATGGCAGCACGCTGGATCTTCCTAGGGGCACGCTCCGTGTACTCTGCGTCGAGACTGATGACCCTCGTCTCTACCTTTTCGAGGGAGTTGGATACATTGTTGATCCACTGCCAAACAACCCTTGGGTGGACGGTGACGGTGGCAACTATGCGCATCGAGCCTTCGACGAGGACATGTTGGACGCTAAAAACCTGCATCTCGATCTCTTTCGCCATTTGGAACTACTGGAACGGAGGGCTATGGTTTGGGGAATTAGGATTAGATGGCTAGTCTAACTGAAGTAGTAGATGATTATTTAAAGAGGTTAAAACAATGTGAATGCAGTGGGGTTTGGATGCAAATGAAGACGAAGGGGAGGTGAAGAAGCCGAGGAGAATCGGTTCCCGATGGAGAAGTAAATGGGAGAAGTGGCGTGCAGGCAGTTGATTAGACGGCTAGGTAGACTAAACGAAAAGGCTATGTGGGTAGACTCATGAGTCGTACCTGTTCGTGTACGTGCCCATCCTTCTTGATAGGTGGGACCTATGCAAACAGACAAAAAAATGTGTCATAGCTTTTATTTTTGAGCGCGTGAGTGGGGGACACAACATTCTCTGGTTAAGGAATACTCCCTCCGTTTAGGTGAGTATAAGTCACCTTATGAAAATCAGGTTTTCCCAAAACCTTTAGGCGTGGAGCATTAACTTCCTGCTCGATCCCCTCCCAGCCTCGTTAGCCAGCGTTCTCTTCCTTTGCTGCCACGTTCTACCTTTCCATTTTTCCTCTTCTCAAGTGTGGAACGATCTGCATGCCGTCCTTGATGCACCAGAACGACCACTGCATGCATCGCGGCAGGGCGTTGATTGGGCATGCACGAGAATTTGGTTCTGCTTGCAGTATGGATGATACCTGAATGATGAAGTGAACAGGAATGCTAGTACGGGAGACCTATTTCCGCTATACAATACTGGAGTACTCATGTTCCTACTAGTAGTAGTAGAGTACAACTGTGGTACACTTGATGGTCAAAATACTATCATCCGGTCCTCACAGTGAAGTGAAAACACCAAGCGCCTGACACTAGTCCAGGCGGCGTGTTCGGGTTACCAAAGTCAGCCTCACCCTATGCACTGTGCAGTCTGTCATTGCCGATGTACAGCACATTGGCGCCTCGCCTTGTCTCCCTCTCCACTCCCATAGCACCACTCCATCTCCATCCCTTCTCCGTCTCCTTCTCCATCTCACCGTGCCTCCGTGTACCGTCGCCTCACTCGCCTCCCCTAGTACCACTATTCCCTCGCTAGCCGCTCCAGCACCAACATCCTTCTCCCCCGTAAATCAAGCCCCCCAAAACCCCCACCTTCCAAACTCCACCATGGCCGAACGTGAACCGCACAGCATCGATATGAGCCAAGATTGGAGCAATCTCCCCAGTGACATCCTCGACCTCTGTTGTTCCTGTATGGATATGTTGAGCACCCTGCGGCTGGCTGCATGCTCGAGGGACATGCACACGACCATCGTTGAAGTGAGGCCTAAGCTTTTCAAGACACCCTGCTTGCTGCTATCTGGTCTTGCGAGATTGGCTCACTATGATACGGAGGCGTACATGATGCCCCTCGACTTCAATCCGATCTCCATTAGCCAAAACTTCTTTGTAGGTATGTAGTGGGTCGCCGTACATCATTTCCCTCGACATCAATCTGATCACCATCGCCCGAAACTTCTTGGCAGGTATGTACTGGGTCGGCATGAACTCCCACTGGATGGCTGCCTTCAGAGAAGACGGTAAAAAGTTGGTGCTCGTGAACTTCCGGACCTCCCAGGAGATTATCCTTCCTCCGTTGGATTATATAGAGTATTACCATCGTGGTAAGTCATCTAGATTACCACGTCAGTTAGACGGACCTTGTTTTGCAGAAGATTGTAATCTGCCAAGTGCCCACACGACATGCGAATTATGCAGACTTCAAGCTAATTGCCTTGTTCGACAGCAGACTCGCCTATCTTTATGCTGGTGCCTTCTTTAGCTGGAGACAACTCAGCTCGCAGTGGATCATCGTCAAAGCTAATACACACTTCTGTGATGCTATTGAACACAATGGCATCATCTACGCAATCGACAAAGCAGATGGCACCACGTATTGCTGGGACGGCGCGTGTAAGTTGTTTCCGTCTCATGTTAATGATGACGCCATGACACTATTTGAACTTTTTGTGACGATTGGCATATCCCTGTTTGAGCAGAATTTGAGTAGAACTATGGCAATGTATTAGAGACGCCATAAATCAGCTATATTTGGAATGAGTTAATTCATGCGATTTTGACCATGTCATTACAGCCAATTTGTACCCTGAATAATCAAACGGTTAGGAATATATGGATATTATCCTTATTTTACAGTAATCTATATACTACTACTAAATATGAGTGTGTATCAATGGCCATGTTAGTTTCCTCATTTTCATGATGTAGAAACATGCACCACACTATTGGTTTCATCTAACCATACATTAGGGAAGTAAATGTGCATATGGAGAGCTCTATATTTGGAAGTAGTGAAATCCTGCAATGCTTACCATGTGTACATACCTATATTCGCCCTTCAGCAATCAATGGCTAGAATAATATCCTCACAAAAAATTTGCCCACAGAACATGAGTATATAACAATGCATGGTCTGTTAGTTACCTTGAAGAATTTGTTTGTGAGGACAGAACATGATTACATAACATGCATGACATGGTAGTTTCCTGTGAAGAATCGATTGCGAGATAACATGAGTATAACCATGCATGGCACTTCTATATTTTCAAACCCAGTATACATTCTCCTGTATTTTCCTCCCAGTTCCAACAGGGACATATCAATGCTATTTCTTGCATTATCCTATGCATACTCTAAACAATGTTGATCTTACATTAACAACGCCTGTCCTTTTTGATATGATGCAGTGTTCCTACAGTTACTGCCCTTTGTAATCACACCACCTTTGCCAAAAACAAGGAAGCACAACTGGTTCCTCGCTCGATCAGACGATGGCAAAAGACTGATGATCATTCAGACACATGAGCTAGCAAAGTTATATTGCAAAAAACCCACTGTATACAAGCACCATGTAATACGTGAGTATCCGGATAGTGGTTGTTACATCCGTGAGCAGGATACCAGCTTGTTGGGGCCTTTAGGATTTTTTAGTTGGAGGCGGGTACACAACCTTGGTTCAAACTCTCTGTTTCTCGGACTCAATTATCCGATTAACCAGGAGATCACCGTTGGCAAGGAACTTGATGGCAGAGAGGCTCTGTTTGCTATGGAAAACTGTGTCTACACTGCGAGCCCTAGGAGTTCGGGAGCAAACTCCCCTGATTGTCAGTGATACAGCGTGCAGCCAAAATAAGGCGAGAATGACAAAGGCATCCGGATTAACTTTGATCCTTGGATGTCTCAATTATGGCAGGCAGTGATGTGGTTCAAGCCTTCAGGTTGATAGGTAATTGGGCTGTTGCATCGAAAGGGTGGAGTACTGGAGTCTCCGGATCACTGGTCGCTGAAGCGGGGCTGCAAATTATGATGGTGTTGGATCATCTCTTCGAATGACTTTGTTGTCTTTGCTACTGGTTCTGGATGGGTAGTTCTTTCTTTTGTTATGCATATTCCTTGTCATTTGGTCATCCTCGTCTATGTCACTCTTACTATGTAATAGTTGCTTCTGTTTAGAATGTCATTCTTGTCTGGATCACGAGAGTCTGAGCGCTGCAGATGGGTGCGTTTTGGTGGTGTAGCAAGACTTCTTATGAACTATCATGTCTTGATGTTTATGTCAGTAGTAGTCACTAGTCAGTGTTTGAATGTTTTATATATCATTGTTTCGAACTGTTTATTGTCTCAAACTACTGGTGGGCTAAATGAGGGCATCACCATTCTCTAGTGTTTAGAGTATATCTCCTTTTTTTCAAGTTATATAATTTGAGCTCAGTGTCTTTTCGATGATGTACATTTGTTTGGGCCAGTGAGGTGTCATTGAATATGGGCCGAGTAGTAACGCAATGCCAAACAGGTCAATTATGAATCTCAGGCCAGGCTCTCAAAAGATCTTGGAAAAAAAGGCCGGGCTCTCTAAAAAGAAAGAATAAGGACTCTTAGGACGACATGTGGGCGCCACCGGTGTTTTCGTGCGCTTGCGCGCCGAGAGCATATTGGCACGTGCTCGAAATTCATGCTACCTTTTCATCCCCAGTCTCCCGCCCCTCCCCCACCTCTGGAATCTCGATTCCTACTCCAGTTCCCCCAAATCTCCCTCCTGTACTCCCTGTACTGAAGTGCACTATCATGTCGCTGGTCAACGTGGATCTCCGAGCCGGAGATCCTGAGGTCCGTCCTGCCTTCGGTCGCTGCGTGCTGTCGCTCAACAGTGGCATGGCGGCGCTTGATGACCAGTTTGCCGGCAAAGTGCTGATGGTAACCATCAATGGCGACCGGCCTCCCGTCTCGCTGGACGACCTTTTCAAAGCTCCTGGCATTGTGCACGGTATCCAAATAAGTGACTTGCTCGTCGAAGTCTATCCACCACCGGTGATTTCTTCGTCAGGTTCCGGACAACTTTCGACTGCAGTCGTGTGTTCGAATCTTCCCGGCGTTTGTTCTGCGATGGCGCGCTAGTGAGCTTTGATCGGTCGCACCCAGGATGGGGCTCGGTGCCCTCTAAGCTTGAGTTTTTAACAAAGCTTACCTTCCACGGCATGCCTCGACGTGCTTGGAATAGCGAGTCCATGAACGAGCTTATCAACGACCTTGGAGGTGAGCTCGTAAGTATGTTTGTTCCTCCAGACAACTGGGCTCTGATGGTTACAGCATGGATGAAGAAGCCATCCACCATACCCAAGGTGATTGGTGTTGAGATACCAGTGCAGGAACCGGGGTTGTACTATTCGTCGCCACCAAGGCCGCCGCGGACCACGTTAGGGATGTACCTGTTTCGAGTGTTTGTGCATGTCAAAGAAGTGGTCAATCCATTAATCGAAGTCCCGCCGCTGCCGCTGGTGCCAGGGTCCGTCGACGACGTCCATTACAGGAGTCAACGTCAGACTTTCCTCGTGTTGCTCGGAACGATGGATGGCACAGGGCCTACTCCATCGCGCGGCGGAGGCCACTGCTTCTTTGGTAGAAGAGGCAGGGCTGGCTACCTGGATGTGCTCTAATTTGAGGTAACAACTGAATCATGTCTGATACTAGTTAAATCCGAGCTATGGGTGTGAAGCACTGATATGCCAGTACATTTGATTGTGACCTGTCCTAATTTTGTACCTGAACTTTTTTTAGAAAGGCTGTACGTCAACTTAATGGGCTAGCAGAACTTATTGTGTTGTCTGTCTGTTTTCTTTGCACAACAATCAAGATATTTCCCCGTCATTGATAAAGACGACGAACCATTATGTACGACTTCGTTGGTTTCAACATAGCCCTTCCCGTAGCGATCCACTGCTTCCATCCTGATTGTGCCGCCTGCGTGAAATTTTTGTATGCAAGTTCAGTGTGCTATGATGTTCTATATGATTGTGTCAACTATATAAGTTTTTACTGAGCATCAGCAATGCATATGGCTGAAAGATGTATTTACGAGCATCGACCGATGGGTCTCTCTCTCTCTCTCTCTCTCACACACACACACACGCACAAGTGGGACACGTTGAATTATTTATTTACTTGTGACAGCTTTTAATTAGGTTCCAGTGTAATCTAACTTTTTTCTTAAGTTATTAATTGAGCTCAGTGACTTCAAAAAGTTGTACAAAAGTCTTGTGTGGGCCGTTCCGGCATCGCTGAATGTGGGCTGAGTAACCATGTTAGGTTGTACTGTACTACACAGGCCTTTTTTTCAACATCAGCAATGCAACTGGGCCGACAGTTGTACACAATATCCGGGTCAACTTGTTATTCTCCGCCCCGCTGGGCTGCAAACTTTCCTAGGAGGTATGCATTAGGCTTAACAAGAGAATGGACTTTAAGAAATTATAAATGGGATGTAATTATAATAACTGGGTAGTAACTATGCACCAAACACGTAATTAGCTTAAAAATATATTATTTTTGGAATTTGAAAATTTTAATTTCATTACTTGTTGTGTGCGCAATATTTCGTTGGATTTTAAGGTAATACAACTTTATTTTGAAATTATATTTAACCTGACTAGAAATTTCGGATAAAAATATTTTGGATCCCATCAAAATGTTGGAATTTTTTTTGAATTCTGTTTTGAGCGGTTGTTTGAAATTATTAATCGTTGTCCTAGCTAGAAGTTGGGCTGTACTTTTAACAAACTGTAAATGGGCTATAGTAAATTCCATTAGAATTAAAAAATGGGCTGTACATTCTTACAAATCGCAAATGGGCTATATGTTCTCTGCCAAATCCGAGCTGTGGGCCTACTAAGTTGACGCGTACCAAGGGCTTTGTCAACTTACTCAATATAAACGATTCTAGCTGCAGTGATCGTATGATGTCCATCCAACGGGCGTAGTGCTTCTTCAACCTCTGGTCTTCTTGCTCCAGCCGCCCAAAGCAACGTCGGTCGTGTCATGTGCTCCTGCCTCCCGTGGCCGGCTGTGATGCCGCGGAGGCCTCACCGGCCTGTACTACTCCCACCGCTGGCCAGGCCATCCCCCTACTCACCCACACCCCCTGTTATTCTGCAGCGACGGCAGCCTCACACTGCAGCCGAACCAGTGAACCCTCGTACTCCTCTCCGCGCGGGCTTCCACTCCTGCGTCTTCCCCGGCTCCGCTTTGTCCCCTTCCTAGGTCTCACCGTCATCCAGACCACCGCCCTGGTGCTCTCGGCGCGGCGTGGTCAACGTGGTCAACGACCGACTTCCATCGGAAGAGTGCTGTATGTCGAGAGGCTGACAGCTGGGTCCAGGCGGCCGCAAGGAAGTGCCTCCTTATTACGCGCAAAATAATTATTCCTCCACCTGACAGCACGGACCCACCGGATGGGCCACCTTATTTCTCGAAAAAATGTTTCCCCCCTGACTGCTGGGACCCACCGGATGGGCCACCATATTTCGCGAAAAAACGTCCCCCCCGCTGTCAGCTCGGACCCACCGGAAGTGCCTCCTTATTACGCACAAAAAATGAATGCTCCCCCTGCTAGTTGGGACCCACCATGGTGGGAGGCTGACTTGTGGGCCTACTAAGTTGACTGGGATGGGGGCCTTTGTCAACTTTAGTCAATATGAATGATTCTAGCTCCAGTGACCCTACAATGTCCATCCAACAGCCGTAGAGCTTCTTCAACCTCTGGTCTTCTTGCTCCAGCCGCCCAAAGCAGCGCCGGTCGTGCCGCATGATCCTGCCTCCCGTGGCCGGCTGTGCTTCCGCGGAGGCCTCATCGCCCCCTACTATTCCCACTGCTGTCCAGGCCCTGCGGCGACGGCAGCCTCACACTGCAGCCGAACCAGTGAACCCTCGTACTCCTCTCCGTGCGGGCTTCCACTGTCGTGTCTTCCCCGGCTCCGAGTCGTCCCCTTCCTAGGCCTCGCTATTGTCCACCGCCGTGGTGCTCTCGGCACGGTGTGGTCAACATGGTGAAGGAACGACTTATATCGGGCGTGGACTGTACGTGGAGAGGCTGACAGCTGGGTCCACGGCCGCAGCAAGGAAGTGCCTCCTTATTACGCGGAAAATAATGATTCCTCCACCTGACAGCTGGGACCCACCGGACGGGCCACTGTATTTCGCAAAAAAAGTGTTTCACCCTGACTACTGGGACCAACCAGCTACATCTTCGCAGGCAAGGAAGTGCGTCTGGGCAAAAAAACGATTCGCCCCCCTGACTGCTGGGACCCACCAGCTACATCTTTGCAGGCAAGGAAGTGCCTGACAGTCGGGACCCACCTGGTCGAAGCGTATGTAGCATTGTCATTCTGGTCGCAAACATGTATGTACATACTGGTCATTGTAGAGGCGCGCACGTGTCGTAGTAGAGGCGCGCACGTAGCATGTACACGTACGTACAGCGGCCAGGGTGCAAGAAAGAAAATACAGCCACATACGTACATACAAGCAGGGTCTCAAACGCCTACTCGCGCATACGTACGGCCAGGGCTCGTGTACATGGCTGGGTCGGGAAGGAGAAACAGCGTCGTCGTTGTGTTCATGGGGATGCAGCGGAATGCGTCGTGTTCATGTGGAGGCAACAGAATGTGTCGTGTTCATCGGTAGGCAACGGAACGCGTGGTAGCCAACCGGCTGGGTCGGAACAGAATGCGTCGTCGTGTTCATCGGGAGGTCTTGGATGGAACAGGCGATGGAAATGAGGCCTGGCGTACCGCAGAACGGAGGAAACGGCCTTGTGTTCGACCGGCCACGTTCGAAACGGGATCCTGTTCATCGGGAGGAGTGTGGCGTACCGCAAAACGGAGGAAATAGACCTCCTATGGTCGAAACGGGGGTCCTGTTGATCAGGAGGGGTGTGTCGTACCGCAAAACGGAGGAAATGGACCTCCTACGGTCGAAGCGGGGGTCCTGTTGATCGGGAGGGGTGTGGCATACCGCAAAACGGATGAAACGGACTTGTGTTGGAGCGCTATGGTCAAAAGGGGGTCCTGTTCATCGGGAGGGGTGTGGCGTACCACAAAACGGGACTCCACGGGATACTATTCATCTCCACCATCGACCTCCTCCAGCCTCCACGGGCTACCGTCGACCTCCTCCAGCCTCCATGGGCTCCTGTTCATCTGGCCTCCACCGTGCGCTACTCCACCGGCTACTGTTCAACCACCCCTCCACGGGCATCCCTCCATCGTCTTCTGTTCATCCAGCCCTCCACACCATGGGGTCCTGTTCATCCAGAGGCAACGCCACCACTCACTGTTCACCCCCCCCCCGCAATGCTCACTGTTCATCCAGAGAGGCAGCATCGATCGGCTTCAGTTAGCAGCAGTACGGAAGGAATCGCTCGATCGGGTTCAGTTAACAGCCATCGATCGATCGCTCGGCTCGATCGGGTTCGCACACACGCACATACGTGTACGAGAGAAACGCACATCGCTCGGCCCTGACCTCCCACCTTAACTGGGAACTCCCCGAAATTTTCCTCGCCCTCGCTTCTACCACGGTTTTTCTGTCATGTACGGCCCAAAGAATGTCATGCAGCCGCGTCTTTGGCCCGCCCAGGACGAAAAGCCCATTTTCTGTCATGATTTTTTGTCATAGAAGTAGGAGCCCACCACATCTATGATGATACCAGGTTTTGTCACAATTATCGTCATAGAAGTGTCATATGTATGACAGAAAAAAATTCGGTCGGCCCAAAATGTCACGAATGTGTCTTTTTTTTGTAGTGGCCCCTGGCATATTAAGGCATATCATAGTGTATGGATGCCATTTGACAAAGAGTGTCAATAAGAAACAACAGTAAATAAGCGTCATATAAAGCCACATGTTGTAATTGAATAATACGTCGATGCGTACGAGTACGGGTAATGTGATGAAAAAGAAATATGACTTCGGAACCTGCTGAGACCAGGCGGGGGAGGCTGTGTGCGGATCCGGGTTGTAATTGGATGGTCATTGAGGGGAATATCTAAGGATTCCCTTACATGTTTGAGTTGTTTACCTTCTTGGTATATTCGTCCGTTCATGGTTCTGGTCGCCATGTCGCCGGTCATGGCCTACACAAAAGTGGACCTCCAAAGAAAATGCAAAAAATGTTTGTGTGCCACAGAGCGGTTAAGCCGCATTGTGTGGCCTATCCTAGCTTTGCCTTCGTCTACTAACAGAGTGTTTAAATGAGCTCTTGACGAGCCGGGCTATCCTGCCGCAAAGTAGTTCGGACTCCTTTGATGGTGTCCGGAAGCTTGGCTATCGACTCAAGGTTCGATTGAAAGATGCCACTCTGTGCTTCTACTATTAAGGCGGCGGTGCACTCTTCGGCACGAAGGGAGCATTCGGCCTTGCCATTAACTGTTATGACACCGCACGGACCAGGCATCTTGAGCTTAAGGTAGGCATAATGTGGCACCATGTTGAATCGAGCAAACACGGTTCGTCTGAGCAATGCATGGTAGCCGCTACGAAAAGGGATGATGTCAAAGATTAAATCTTCATTACGGTAGTTACCCGGCGGTCCAAAGACTACCTACAGAGTTATGGAGCCTATACAACGGGCCTCCACACCTGGTATAACACCTTTAAAGGTGGTTTTAGTGGGTTTGATCATTGAAGGATCGATACCCATCTTGCGCATTGTGTCCTGATACAGCAGGTTCAAACTGCTGCCTCCATCCATAAGGACTCATGTGAGGTGGAATTCGTTGATTATTGGGTCAAGGACTAGTGCGGCTGAATTTCCCTGACTGGTATTGGCCGGACGATCCGTACGGTCAAAGGTGATCGGGCCAGACGACCGTAGGTTACATTTTGGGGCGACTGGCTCCGTTGCGTCGACATCCCTAAGTGTGCACCTCCGCTTCCGCTTGGGAATATGGGTGGCGTTTATCATGTTCATCATCGCTTACCACCCCTTCTTTGTTTTCGGCACTTGTCTCGCCGGCTTGTTTGAAGACCCAACATTCTCTATTGGTATGATTGGCTGGTGTTCCTGGGGTGCCATGAATTTAGCATGGACGGTCGAGTATGCGGTCCAAACTGGACGTGCCCGGACTGTTTCTTTTGAATTGTTTCTTCCTTTGACCGGTAGTAGAGCCGCTGAATCCGACATTGACGGTCGTGTCTTCGGTGTTGTCGCCATTATTACGACGCTTGTGTTTGCTGCGTCTGGGCTTGCCGTTGTTATCTCTTGGTTCAGAAGTCCCAGGCTTACTTGAGACGTTGTTGCTACGAGCTAGCCAGTTGTCCTCGCCCGCACAGAAGCGGGTCATAAGTGTCATAAGGTCTGCCATGGTTTCCGGCTTCTCTTGGCCAAGGTGTCGGGCAAGCCACTCGTCACGGATGTTGTTCTTAAAGGCCGCTAGGGCTTCGGCATCCGGACAGTCGATAGTTTGGTTCTTTTTAGTTAAGAACCGAGTCCAGAATTTCCTGGCTGACTCTCCGAGCTGTTGGGTTATGTGACTTAAGTCATCAGCGTTCGGTGGTCGTACGTAAGTGCCCTGGAAGTTTTCAAGGAATGCGTCTTCCAGGTTCTCCCAACTGCCAATGGAGTTTGCCGGCAGACTATTCAGCCAATGCCGGGCCGGTCCCTTGAGTTTTAGTGGGAGGTACTTGATGGCATGAAGATCATCACCGCGCGCCATATGAATGTGGAGAAGGAAATCTTCGATCCATACCGCGGGGTCTGTTGTTCCATCATATGGTTCGATGTTCATGGGTTTAAACCCTTCTGGGAACTCATGCTCCATTACTTTGTCAGTGAAGCATAGGGGGTGTGTAGCGCCTCTATGCCGAGCTACATCACGACGCAGTTCCAACGAGTCTGGTCTGCTGTATTCGGCCCGGACGGATTTTATTTAGTATATCCAGCGTGGCGGTCATCGTCACGGGTTGGGGCGCACCCCCGTGATCCATAGATCGATCTTGACTGTCCTGCTTTGTTTTTCAATTTGTCTCGTAGGTCATGCATGTAGCCCTGGGCCTTCGTGTTTTTGTTTGAATGGTGACGGGGTGCGGGCTGGTGTTCGGGTTGATACGCCGCTTTATCTCGGCCATGAGGTGGTCGGTCAGCCGCATTGTACGCTGGTAGTATAGGCTCTAGTGCCTCGTCCTCGAATTGAGGTTACAACCTGCGCCTCGGGTAGCTTTTGGCTGGGCGTCCGAGTCCGTATTCCTTGGCCGCCAGGACCTCAGTCCATCTGTTGGTTAGCAGATCTTGATCAGCTTGAAGCTGTTGCGGTTTTTTCTTCAGGCTCTTTGAAGTGGCTTTAATCCGGTGCTTGAAGCGCTCCTGCTTGATGGGATCCTCAGGCACGATAAATTCATCGTCGCTGAGGCTCACCTCGTCTTCGGAGAGAGGCATATAGTTGTCTTCCTTCGAGTCTTCATCCATTTCCTGTTCATCAGGGCTAGCTTGCCCCTCCTCCCGTCCGGCCTGCTCGAAGCTTGTCGGGGCAGGATTGTTTTCATCTTCGGCATCATCCGGAGTACTATTGTCTCTTGTGCCGGTATCGCTGTTTTTGCTATGGCGGGATTTAGAGAGGCGCCGTTGACGTCGGCGCTTTGGTTGCTTCTCAAGAGGGTCACCCTCTGTTGCACCCCTTTGACCCTCGCCATTGTCTTCTTTGGGTGTTTCCACCAAATATATATCATATGATGAGGTGGTCGTCCAGCGCCCTGTGAGCGGTGGTTCATGTTCTTCTCTGGCATCGTCATCCATACCATCGATATCTTCAAAGTCAAAATCAAGCATGTCGGCTAAGTCATCGATAGTGGCTATTAAGTGGGTGGTGGGTGGGTAACGAATTCCTTTGTCGTCCGCTTCCCACTCGAGCCGGACATAGTTCGGCCAAGAGTCTCCTGACAGGGAGAGAGATTTTAATGAATTTAGCACATTGCCCAAGGGCAAGTGCTAAAAGATATCCGCGGAGCCAAACTCCATGATCCTTGCCCAGTTAGATCCAATGGGCATGGATGCACGCGGTTCAGATCCTATGGCCGGAGAGGAATCCGAGGGTCCGACGACACATGCCTCCTTGGAAGTGATATCTGTGTTCGGCTCCATCGCCGCTGAGTGCGCGGCCTCCGTGGTGGGGTCCACCCACCCGTCCTTGGATGGCACGATCTGCTCTGTATTTAAAATCGGGGTAGCTGCAGGTGCGATCTTCCGAACACTGTCTGATGGCAGATCTAAGTCATGCTCATCGCGATCATAGGGCGCACTTGTCAAGGGCTCGAATCTGTCGAAGATCATGTCTCCGCGGATGTCGATAGTGTAGTTCAGGCTTCCAAACCTGACCTGATGGCCAGGAGCGTAGCTATCGATCTGCTCCAGCTGGCCAATCGAATTGGCCCGCAGTGCAAAGCCACCGAATATGAAGATCTGTCCGGGGATGAAAACCTCACCCTGGACCGCATTGTTGTGGATGATTGATGGAGCCATCAAGCCTTATGGTGACGACACAGTGGAACTCTCAACGAAAGCACCAATGTCGGTGTCAAAACTAGCGGATCTCGGATAGGGGGTCCAGAACTATGCGTCTAAGGCTAATGGTAATAGGAGGCAGGGGACACAATGTTTACCCAGGTTTGGGCCCTCTCTATGGAGGTAATACCCTACTTCCTGCTTGATTGATCTTGATGATATGAGTATTACAAGAGTTGATCTACCACGAGATCATAGAGGCTAACCCTGGAAGCTAGCCTATGATTATGATTGTTCTTGTCCTATGGACTAAACTCTCCGGTTTATATAGACACCGGAGGCCAAATGGCAACGGGGACGAAACCCATCGGGTTTTGCCTTCCCAAACCCATCCCCACGAGAAAAATCGCAAACCCGTCCCCGTCCCCATCACCGTGCGCGGGGCTAGTTTTCCACCCGTCCCCTAAACCCATCGGGTTTCGAGGAATCCATGGGGAACCCACGAGAAAATCAAAATATTTAAACAAACATAGTGGCGACAAAGAACAACATTTTAACAGCAAAACAAGCACATTTTAGCAGCATAACAAGAGCAAATTTCAACAAAAAAATAGTAGATGGTTCAACAACTATATAGAGTTTATTTCGGTAGATTTAAACAACATACATAGTATATTTCAGAGGCAGCAACATAAGATAAATAGTAGCAACAATGATATCATTTCAGCAGCAACATAGTATATTTCAGCAGCAAAACAACAGCAAATTTCAGCACAATACTCAGCAAATTTCAGTAGCAACATAAGCATATTTCAGTAGGAACATAAGCATATTTCTGCAGAAAGAAACAAAATAGATTCAGAAGCTATTTTGGTCATACATTGTTCAACAAGATGTCCAATTACAGAAGTTCTAAAATAGAAATCATGGTTCACACATCACGAGCACAAATGATACGAAATTGTCCAATACTTAAGTTCTAAAATAGATTGTGTAGTTCACAAATCAATTTAAAGTGGCCATCATCATGGCATCTTTCACATCTCCAAGCCTCCAAAAGAAATCTTCAAAGCATGCCAATTCAGAGTGCCAAGTCCTATAGAAGATCAAAATTCACCGAAGCTAAACTTAAATATGAAAAATATGCAGATTGGTATATGAAATGTGAAAGTACATTGTACTTCACCTGCATCCCCTCTTGAATGTCTTGAAGACAACTCCAAAAGCTTTGTCCATCTTCATTGTCAGCATCTATAAGAATGAAATAAGTAGTAATGAACATCTAATGAAACATTGCAGCAAGATAATGATAAACTATATGATGATATGTAAAGAAAGACACACCTTTATGTTTGTTTCTTATCCAATCTTGTGAACACATCAAGGCCTCTAAGATTTCAGGGGTAAGACGACTACGATGGTCACTTAGAACTCTACCACTTGTGCTGAATGTTGATTCTGAGGAAACCGTGCTGACCGGAGTTGCAAAAACATCACGTGCTAGCAGCCTCAAAGTTGGATAGCGTGTTCCAGAAACTTTCCACCAATCTAACACACTAAACTTATCTTTGGACAATGGAACTAGCTCATCTTCCAAGTAACGGACTAGTTCAGATTTCATCCTAAAAGATGCAGGCCTCTTTTGAGCAACACGTGCATTGAAGAGTGACATAAGGGCTGCAGCTTCCAAAGAAGAGAATGAGGAAGATGGTTGCCCATGATCATCATCACTCTCAAGATTGTACTCCTCCAATAGTGTGCATATCTTGGCAATTATTCCATTAACATGGTCCTCACATTCTGGACTAGAAGGACTAATACCATGCAACATAGCAAAGCAAACAAGTAACATTTCATTTTTGTACCGAGGATCAAGAAGTGTAGCCATTCCCATTAGACCTTAAACATCAGTCCAATACTTGTTAAATTTCTCTTCCATGCTAAATGTCATGGCTTCTATCACCTCATTACCGCAAGTTGACCATTGCCTCATATTCATTTTAATTTCAAAAATCTTGGGAAAATAGATGTTGGCAGTTACATAATCTGTCCCGGAAAACATTTCAGTGATTTTAAAGAACAACCGCAACATTTCTACAACATCACTAGCAAATTTCCATTCTTCCTTAGTAGGGAGACTCTCATATTGCTTCTCAACCTTCTTTAATCGCTCAAATACAACCTTATATGGTAGAGCCACACTAAGCATTGTGAAAGTTGAATTCCACCTAGTCTTACAATCAAGTATTAATCTTCTTGTTATTTTGACCTTTTGAAACTTAGCAATTTCCTCAAACTTCTCTATTCGTTTGGTGAGGCAATCCAAAAAGCTACACTATCTCTAATCTTTTCAATTGCTGGTTTCATAGCATCTAAGCCATCTTTGACAATTAAATTCAGAATGTGGGCACAACAACGCATGTGAGTCAAGGTACCTTGCAACATGAGTTTGTCCTTCCCTATCCTCTTCACCAACAAGTCAATTGTCTTGTCATTTGAAGAACAATTGTCAACAGTCACCGTTGATAGCTTCTCATCAAGATTCCAAGATATCAATGATTCATGAAGTTCTTCGGCTATAACTTCAGCGGTGTGAGGAGCTGGCACATGAATAAACCTACAAATGCAATGAATATATGTTATACAGTAGCAATGGTTGCAATGCACTAACAAATCTTCGAAACCCTGTATGATCAACTATGGATAAGGGGTACTCATGCAACACAATCATGGAAGCAAGCATCTTTCTAGCAAAAACTTGGTTAAAAGTATAGTTCTCCACCGAAACTTTTCCTTGGCTACTAGAACTGAACCTCAAAGAAGATTGGCTCAATGTTTTACCATTGCTATGGACCTTGTTCATAGTACAAGATGCCAAATGAACATGAAGATGCTTTGTCCCATTCTTTGATTCCCCTCCAAGTTTCTTCTTACAATGAAGAAATTGTGCCTTCCATCTCCCACGGACCCTCACTTTCTTGAAATCAACCCAAACAACTGATATGAGCTTTCTCTTGGAACCAACTGCATGTCCTTCCTCAGCCACATCTTCCTCTTCATCCTCATCCCCGTCTTCCTCTCCATCCTCATCCTCATTGTCATCTTCCTCTTCATCTCCTTCATCCGCAACTTCCTCTTCATCCGTAATTTCAACATGTTCTCCAACAAACATTGCATCATAATCGACGGATTCATCAAATTCTTTGTCCACATCCTCAGATTCAGGCACACTACCTGTAACTGAATGTACAATTGCAGTTTCTGTTGATGGTGTCGTCAATGAATCAATTGACCTATCAAAAGAATAAAAACAGAATTATTAGCTTCGGTGTACATAGTGGCAGTAGCAATATGGACTCTACTATATATATATTTCTTGCAAGTCTACTAAAAACAGTAGCAATTTGTACATGTAGCCTGCAATATGATGACCAGAAAAACACGCTGCATATTGTTTGTACAACGGTTCAGAATCTATTTTGTTTCTTTCCTGCAGAAGTGTAATAGCTTCAACTTAACTTCTGAAACTTTCATGAAAAAGACCATATACTACAGTCTAAACCAAACCCTAGTAAATCTAATCCATAAATTCATACAAAATTAACATCATCCATCACAAACCCTAGCACCATCCATCTCAGATTGTGAGAGATTGGGGTTACTCACCTCGTCTTTAACTTCTTGCGGATGTTGAAGTTGGATGGAGGCTCGGGAATTGGGTTTGAAACCCCCCTGCCTCCTCTTCCACGAAGGCCACGACATGCTGCCCTTCCACCACCGCCGCGCGTAGTTGTAGTAGAGAGAGGAAGGCGGCGAGTGGCTGCAGACTTCACAGGCGGCGCCCTTTCACCAGACTTGGGACGGGAAGAGGCCACCATGGGGTTTGTCACCGGTGGCGACACTGTTTCTCCAAATCAGACCGACGGTGGTGGAGAAGACGTGGAGGGAGGAGGCTCACCGGTGTAGATCATGGTCGGAAGATCTTGCGAGATGGGATCGATCCAGGCGGCGGCCGGGATCCTAGGTTTAGGGTTAGAGCAAGGGGGAAAGGAGCGAGCGACTGGCCACCCCAGCGAGGGGTTGGTTTGGCCTTTGACATTGTAGGGTGGGGGGGGGGGCTCGGTCGCTCTTAGGCTTAGTTTTGGGTTGGGCCGCACTAGAGCACTGCTCGGTAAAAAAAAATATTTTTCCGGGTTTGCCGGGTTTCGGATTTGGGGACTACCTAAACGGGTGCAAACCCATGAAATGTGTCGGGTTTTATAATGTGCCCAACGATAGCCCTGCGGGGATGAAAAGACGCCCATCCCCGTCCGCTAATAGGGTAAAAACCTGTGGGGACGCGGGTTTCGGGGCCCCGTTGCCATCTTGAACCGGAGGGGGCTAGGGTTACACAGAGTCGGTTACAGAGAAGGAAATCTACATATCCGAATTGCCAAGCTTGCCTTCCACGCAAAGGAGAGTCCCACCCGGACACGGGACGAAGTCTTCCGTCTTGTATCTTCATAGTCCAACAGTCCGACATAAGCATATAGTCCAGTTGTCCGAGGACCCCCTAATCCAGGACTCCCTCAATGGGAACCGCGCGCCGGTTGTTTTTCTTCAGGATCTTTGCATGAGAAGACTGGGCACGGTGTCTGTGCTCGGGTCCATCCCTGCAGCATCGATAAACCCAACGACTGAGCTCTGTCTGGCGGGCCGGTCCCGTTCACATCACCTCCTGGGGTCGTTGGTATCTGTCCTTCTCATGCAATAACCTCAGGAAACTCATTTGGCACAGGCTGCCTAACCATCTCGCAGGACCAATTCAAGCATCTCCAATCAAGACCAGGTGCAACCTGCCTTGAGGTAGGGCCTCGTGAGTCTCACGCTGGCTCACGGGTACCCATGTACACCTCGTCCAGCCCTGCCATGCAAGCCACGTGTCAGGGCGGGGTTGTACACGCCCCGGGGGCTCTCCTCAGAGGGAGCCCCCTCCCACGCACAAGTGGAAGCACCATGCTCCGCGCTGGCCGTCGACACTGCCGAGGATCGGCTATGCCCGTGCAAGAGTGGGAGCGCTATGCTTTGCGCTGGTGATAAACAACTAGGGGTGGCCTCATGGCCGCATTAACCTCAGGGAGCCTCTTGACTCAGTGACTAGCCTCACCGTGCGGCTCTCCCTCGGGAAGGTAGCGCGAGGGGGCTAGGCACGGGTGAGGGAGTCCTAGATTAAGGGGTCCTCGGATAGCTGGACTGTATACTTTGGCCGGACTGTTGGACTATCAAGATACAAGATTGAAGACTCCGTCCCGTGTCCGGGTGGGACCCTCCTTTGCGTGGAGGCAAGCTAGGAAATTTGGATATGTAGATCTCCTTTGTAATTGACTCTGTGTAACCCTAGCCCCCTTCGGTGTCTATATAAACCGGAGGGTATAGTCTGTAGGACCACACACAATCATAATCATAGGCTAGCTTCTAGGGTTTAGTTTCTACGATCTCGTGGTAGATCAACTCTTGTAATACTCATATCATCAAGATCAATCAAGCAGGAAGTAGGGTATTACCTCCATCGAGAGGGCCTGAACCTGGGTAAACATCGTGTCCCCCGCCTCCTATTACCATTAGCCTTAAACGCACAGTTTGGGACCCCCTACCCGAGATCCGCCAATTTTGACACCAACATTGGTGCTTTCATTGAGGGTTCCACTGTGTCGTCACGGTAAGGCTTGATGGCTCCTTCAATCATCTTCAACGATGCGGTCCAGGGTGAGGTTTTCCTCCCCGAATAGATCTTCGTATTCGGCGGCTTCATACTGCGGGCCAATTCGCTTGGCCATCTGGAGCAGATCGATAGCTACGCCGCTGGCCATCATGTCAGGTTTGGAAGCTTAAACTACACTGCCGACATCCGCGGAGACTTTATCTTCAACGGATTCGAGCCCATGTCAGGTGCGCCGAACAGTCACGATGATAATGACTTAGATCTGCCATCGGACATTATTCGGGAGATCGCACCTGCGGCTGCCCCGACATTCAATCCGGAGCCGATCGTGCCATCTGAGGACGGGTGGATGGACCCTGCCAAGGAGGCCGCACACTCATCGGCGTTGGAGCCGAACACAGACTTCATCTCCAAAGAGATCTGTGTCATCGTACCCTCGAACTCGTCTCCGACCATAGGTTCCGAACCGCGTACGCCCGTGCCTATCGAATCTTATTGGGCACTGATCATGGAGTTTACCTCCGCAGATATCTTTCAGCACTCGCCTTTGGGCCACGTGCTAAATTCATTGAGGTCTCTCTCCTTGTCAGGAGACTCTTGGCCAAACTATATCCAGCGGGAGTCGGAAGCGGACGAAATTCGTTTCCCACCCACCACCCACTTTATAGCCACTGTCGATGACTTAACCGACGTGCTTGAATTCAACTCCGAAGACATCGACGGTATGGATGACGATGCAGGATAAGAACAGGAACCACCACCCTCAGGGCGCTGGACAGCCACCTCATCATATGATATATACATGGCGGATACCCCCAAAGAAAGCAATGGTGATGAGGCCACGGAAGATAATCCCCTTGAGAAGCAATCTAGGCACCGGCGTCATAGGCGCCGCTCTAAGCCCCACCATAGCATAAATAATGATACTGGCACAAGAGATGATAACAATCCTACCCAGTCAAGCTTCAAGCAGGACGGCAAGAAGATGGGCAAGCTAGCCCTAAGGAACAGGGAACAAATGGAGAATTAGAGGATGATAATTACATGCCTCTCTCCGAAGACAAAGTGAGCCTTGGCGACGAAGAATTCATCATGCCTGAGGATCCCGTCGAGCAGGAGCACTTCAAGCACCGGCTAATAGCCACTACAAAAAGCTTGAAGAAGAAGTAGTAGCAGCTTCAAGCTGATCAAGATCTGCTAACTGATAGATGTATCGAGGTTCTGACAGCCGAGGAATACGGACTCGAGCGCCCTACCAAAACTTACCCAAAGCGCAGGTTGCTACCTCAATTAGAGGAGGAGGCATCAAAGCCTAGACTACCAGTGCAGGATGCGGCTGACCGGCCACCTCGTGGCCGAGACAAAACAGCGTTTCAGCCCGAAGTCCAGCCCACACCCCGATGCCAAACAAGCAAAAACACGAAGGCCTAAGGCTCCACGCATGACCTGCGACAAATTGAAAAACAAAGCAGGACAGTCAATATCGATCTACGGATCCCGGGGGGGTGCCCCAACGCGTGACGGTGACCGTCACACCGGATATACCAATAAATCAGGCCGGACCAAATACAGTGTAGCCCGGCACAGAGGCGCTGCACACCCTCAATGCTTCACTGATGAAGTAATGGATCGTGAATTCCCAGAAGGATTTAAACCTGTGAACATAGAATCATATGATGGTACTACAGACCCCGCGGTATGGATAGAAGATTTCTTCCTCCACATTCACATGGCCCGCGGAGATGATCTACATGCCATAAAGTACCTCCCACTAAAACTCAAGGGACCGGCTCAGCATTTGCTGAATAGCTTGCCGGCAAACTCCATCGGGAGTTGGGAGAACCTGGTAGACGCATTCCTGGACAACTTCTAGGGCACTTATGTGCGACTACCGGATGCTGATGATCTAAGTCACATAACCCAACAATCCAGAGAGTCAGCCGGGAAATTTTGGACTCGGTTCTTAACTAAAAAGAACCAAATTGTCGACTGTCCACATGTCGAAGCCCTAGCAGCCTTTAAGATTAACATCCGCGACGAGTGGCTTCCCCGACATCTCGGCCAAGAAAATCCAAAGTCCATGGCAGCCGTCACAACACTCATGACCCGCTTTTGTGTGGGCGAGTATAGCTGGTTGGCTCATAGCAACAACACAGTAAGCAAACCTGGCACATCAAAAGCCAGAGATACACTACAAAAAAAATACACTTCCGTGATGATATGTGTTTGTCACAGTAGGTCGCGTTTTCTGTCATGCATGTACATTCATGACGATTTTATGACAGAATCAAGATAGTAATACATGTTTGTCGTAGAAGTGTTCCATGACATTACCAAAATTATCGTCACGGAAGTGTCCACTTCCATGACGATAAATCGCGCGTCACAAAAGTGCTTTCGTCAAGGGTGACTAACACGTGGCATCCACCGTAACGGAACACAGTTAAGCTATCGGGTCGGGTTTTGGATCCGATAACCCATTAACAGCCCCGACCAATGGGGATTTTCCATGTGTAAAATCATCATTGGATGGAGGAAACTTGTGTCGGCTCACTGCTGGGACAGATGTCATCCACTCATTGGACAGAAGGCGCCTATGATATGTCGACACATGGCACAGCCCAACAGAGGCCCATTCCTATGAAAAGGCCGACCCGTTTGACTTGGTCAAAAGGTGGCGGGCCGGCCCATGGAAAGCCTATTAACGGCATGTTCACATATAGCCCATTTATAGCCCGCTAACCCAAGGCCCGTTACGCCCTATTCAAATTAGGCCCAGTAGCGTCATCTGGGCCATCCAATATGATTCCAGCCCGTTTTCACTTCTGGCCCATGTATGGCCCATGATGTCTTTCGGCCCATATGAGGCCCTATGTAACTCTTGGCCTATTAACGGCCTGTTATGAAACTGGCCCGTAATGAACAGTGTATCACTTTACACCCATTAATGGCCCGTGGTGAAACTGGCCCATAAAGAACAGTGTATCACTTTATACCCATTAACGGCCCTTTATTTCGTTGGGCCGTTTCCAGCCCATGTTATCTTTTGGCCTTCTCAGAGCTCATTTATTCTTGGGCTCATTTCCAGCATTCATTTACTTACGGCCCGTTACTGTCATTTTCTGCTTGTGGGCCAAATTCAGCCCGTGGTTACAGTCAGCCCGTTTGTTGGTCGTTAATAAGTTGGGCCGTTTTCATAGCGTCATCAAATACGGCCTATTAACGATGGCCCATTATGGTCGCCCTGTGAACGGATGATTCCAACTCTAGCCCGTTTACGGCCAGAATGCGGTCTGTTTGGACCATGTTTGGCCAATCGATCATACGGCCCGTATAAGGCCCATTGATGATACGACCCGTAGAAGGCCCATTGTTTCTACGGCCCGTAGAAGGCCCACTGTTTCTACGGCCCGTAGAAGGCCCACTATTTCTACGGCCCGTAGAAGGCCCATTGTTTATACGGCCCATAGAAGGCCCACTGTTTCTATGGCCCGTAGGAGGCCCAGTGTCACTACAATAAATATTAGCCCATGGTTATTGTGGCCTAGTTTAAAAAAAGGTTATTGCAGCCACTAGCAAACCGCAGAAAAAGAGCTGCACTGACTACAAGCAAACAAATAAACAAGACAACAAGGAAATAAATAAGCAAGCAACTTACACTAGGCTATCACGGCTATTACACATATTACATCCACTGGGCATCAAAGTTCGCCACCATTGCAAATATAGGGAACACAACAGCATATAAACACTGCAGCACAACAAGTCCAGAACTGAAACCACTTCAGAAGAGCTCAAGAAACAATATCTTGGGTACCCATAATGCTGGCAACATGCTTAGCAAGCTTATTAACTTTCTCTTGTTTGGCGCTTAAGTCCTCCAGCGCTTGCTGTTGCACCAGAAAGTATGCATCTAAATTCTGCAGGGACTTCCTCAGTCCTTCGGCTTCCTGTCGCATAACATCTAATCGATGTATTTCAACTTGAAGTTGAGACTCAAGAAGCCGAACTAATTCAGGCAATGAGTTCGAAGAGTTGGTGCCAGTAGTGGTAGCCAGTAACTCGAACACTACATCAAGACAGGACTTTGGGGTTGTCTCAGTGTCTTCAATATAGTTTTTATCATCTTTCTTGGAGACCAACAGGGATGTCTCACTATCTTGAACCTTATCTGCATTACTTTCTTTACCATTGCATAACAGGGTACTCTTCTCCAATATTTTATCCGCGTTCTAAAAGAGAAACAAACAAACACATCTCAGGTTTACAATGTAGTATATGAAACTCATTTTGGTAAACCAGTTCAGTAGTAAGGTGGACAGGATAACAGCATGAAACAAACATATATCTATGTAGTATGGTCACTGTATGGTCTATATCATTCTAGTTTATGTTGCCAAATCAAGATAGATACAGCTCGAATCATATCTGTTTAAGACAAAGCAGCATAGACAGAATATAAGTGTGGGAAACTGCACAGCAATAACAACACTTGTAATGTGCATGTCATGAGAAGATAACTGTTTATTCAATTGAAATTGAAATCAACATAGAGCAAGTTACAACAGCAAATAGCCAAATACGTTGAAGACACAGGTTTAAAACATACCTGTTGCGCCATTGGAGTTTCAATTGCATCCTTCAAATTTGAAATTAGTTGGTATTAGTAAATACAGTGATTCAAGAGCAAAGTAGTATGAACCATAGCTACGGAACCTGACCTGAGAACAATTCTTCTTCTGCTTTAAGCATTGACTTCGGGTTTGGAGTTGTGGTCCTCGTGATTTGGGCACTGCAGTTGCCTTACTAACTGCTCGTGTTTGGGTGCTCTGTGGTGGAGACGGTGTTGTGTCAATGGGAACTGGGTGTCTATCTACTGGAGTTGGGGTTAGAAGGGGTGTAGCTGGTTCTCTGTCCAACTGGGTAGGGGTACAATCTGCATGAGTGTGGGTTATGTGTGGTGGGGCTGGTTCTTGGGCAAGTACAACCGTGGTTCTATCTGCATCGACAGGTAGCACGATCTTTTCTGAAGACCGTGTTTTTACTCCCACAGATACTGCCATCACTCCCTCCAATTGAAATGACTGATAAACAAGAAAAGTAATTGAATGTACAGACATTGTAAGATAGACAGGTGCAATGAATAGTAGGGAAGAAAACGGGGCATGAAATAATTCACATTTATGTTGTCTAAGCAAGCAGAATAGCAGGACATAATTTCACATATATGATGGCTAATTAAACAGGATAGCATGACACAATTTCACATGTATGATGGCTAACTAAACATGATAGAATGACATACTTCAAAATATGATGACTATGTAAACAGGATGACATGATATAACTATACGATGTGTCTATTAAAGTGGTTGGCATGCCATAAATCACAAACATGCCATCGATGGAAACATGATGGCATGATATAATTCACGGATAGAATGACATAATTTAAAATAGGATGACTATGTAAACAGGATGAGATGATATAACTATATTATGTCTTTAGATAATGGGTTGGCATGCCATAATTCAGATACATGTTGTCTATGTAAACATCATGGCATGACATAATTCAAATATATGATTTATATACTAAGGAAGTGAGTAGAGGGCAATCGCATATATGTTGTGTCAACTAAGGAGATGGCGTTCAATATTGTGTATATGATGTAAAAACTAAGCATTGCAATACAACATATGCATTATATGAGTAATATAACCCTGCCAAGTTTGAGCATACACCTCAGGGGGATAATAGGACTGGTCATCTGCCTCTGAATCCTCCTCTGAAGAGCTATCTGTAACCAGCAAGATATCTACTTCAGCAGGTAGCATTGTCTGCTCTGAAGACCTTGTTTTCACTCCAGATTTCTCCATCACCAATTCAAATGGCTGATGCACAGGAAGAGCAGTTGAATATACAAACATTGTCGACAAAAGCAATGAGAAATACAAAAAAAGGACGGCATGGTATAATTCACATATATGACGCTTCCCTAAACAGCATGGCATTGCATAATTCACATACATAATGCCTTGCAACAAGATAACATTGCATAATTCACATATATAATGTCTTGCAACAAGATGGCATTGCATAATTCACATATATGGTAATTAGACACTAAACAGGTGGCATTCACACAAAGCATGTCTAAACTAAGCAAATGACATAGCAATGCAAGATACCATACGCACGATATGAGCAACATAACCTTGCCAAGTTAGGCAATGCACCTCGGGGGGGGGGATATGACTAGTCATCTGTCTCTGAATCCTCCTTTGAGGAGCTATCGGTAACCAGCAAGACATGCGCTTCGTCAGATAGCATTGTCTGCTCTGAAGACCTTGTTTCCACACCATATTTTTCCATGACCGTGCCGAATGGCTGATGCATAGGAAGAGTAATTGAATGTACTAAAATTGTTGACAAATTTAACACGTAATAAAAAAATGATGGCATGATATAATTCACATATAAGATGACTGGCTCACCAGGGTGGCATTGCAAAATTCACATATATGATGCCTGGCTAGACAAGATGGCATTGCATGATTCAAATATACGATAAAGAAACTAAACAGATGGCATTGACATAAAGCATGTCTAAACTAAGAAGATGACATCTTTAATGTATACGGTAAGCAATGCAAGGCACCATATGCATGATATTACCAACATCAGCATGCCAAGTTAGAGCAAAGACCTCATGGGGTAAATAGGAGTGGTCTTCTCCTTCTGAATCCCCCTCAAAACAGTTATCTTCCTCTTGATTACGATCCGAAATGGGTGGAGGGGGCCTGCCTTTGCGCCCACCATGGAATGACGTCTGCATGAAATTTTATTGCCATGCAAGGCTCGTCTCTTTTTCTATACATGATCAGTTCCATTGTGTACAATAACTAGCATGCATAGGAATAAAACATAGTGAGATTATGTCAGGAATGCATGCACAAATCCAGAGTGATGGTAGCAAACTATGGATAGACCCAAAACCAATGATAGCAGGAAGATAATAGCTTTAGTTAAAAAATACAGATAATGGCTCCTTTAATGTTTGTTTGCACCCAACATGAAACTCATAGTAGACACCGGAGATTAACCAGATAGTAGACAGATAGAACTGATTGCTGCCCCAATATGTACCCCACAACCATTTAAAAACTCAAGTTTCAGCATTAGTTTGGACCTGACTTGGAGTCTAATAGGTGAACACGATGATAATGTAGCATGTCATCATATTAAGCGACGCATAACGTAAGCAGACACGGAAGAGTGCGACCTCTCTTGCGGACCCGTGTAGTCCTGAAGGTCATCTGCTCAGTTGATGATGGTAATGCAGTTGTTGTGGCTGCCGGCAGTGGGGAAGAAGATCTGAGGTGGCGAAAGACATTCTGGAGAGAGGATCCCTGCTGTGGTGAACCCTTCCGTCGTTGGAGCAGCTGAGCTGGGGTGGAACACAACGCCGCGGGAGCAGGACAAACCACACAAGGTTTTCTTTGACACATATCTGTAACAGAAGTAATTGATTAAGGGCTTGTTTGAATTTGAGGATTCTAACAATGCAGGGATAGGAAATAGACAGGAATAGGATAGGAATGCACGTGCAAAACAGAGAATTTAAAAACACAGGATTTCTGCCAATTTGGGTGTTTGATTCACAATAATTGGAAGATCACAGGATGCAAAAAATCCTGGTGAGATTAAGTCAAACCACAAGAAAATGTACAGTTATAATGCTATTATGCTACTATCTCTTAGTCTTGTGCTTGATGAATAGGAATATGAAAAGGAGGAGAAGTGGAAATTAGAATTCCTATGGTTTTTCTTTCAAGTAGACACTAAAGGAACAAATCCTACAGTTTTCCTTTGCTCCATTCCTTTGCACCAAATTCATGAAAAGTAGTACCATAGGAAACTTTATAATTCCGATGTTTTTCATTCACTTTTCCTTTCAAGCACTGGCGATTCTAGTAGGCAGGCTTGAACAAGGAAAATCCTACACTAAAATTTTTTTTTTGTGCTACTTCTATTACTTTGGACCCAGGCCATTGCCATACTAGCTCAACTCCCAGGCCCATCGACAAATGCACAGCTCAAACGCACAGAGATAAATAATGATGGCATTCAAGAGAGTCCATCACAGATAGCTAAGTTGCCTAGTACCTCACTGCTTGTCATATAGTAGGATAAAATAATTGTATTTCCCGTTACTACGAGTGCTCAATGGACAATATATATAATATGTAGAGTAAAAAAGAGATGCAACAAGTGTACAACCTCTTTGGCGAAACCATGTCGATCTTAGCGTGATTGGGTTGGCCGGTGAGGATGCTCCGGCTGACTTGGCTGTCGGAGGAGGGGAAGAAGATCTCAGGTGTCTGGAGATGGAGCCCGAGGTACTGCTCCACTTTGATGGAGGGTTTCATTGTTGGAGCAGCTCCGGTGAGTTGTACGACACCGAGGCTGAAGCAGGACAAGAGAGACAACGAACAACGTTAACCTGAGTGGAATTCTAATAGCATCTCCAATACATGATGTAAAATACATAACCACAAAGTTCTAGATGTAAAATACATCAGCCGCTCATCTTTGAAATTAACTGTCGAAACTGAACTTAACTGTCGAAACTGAACTTAATTGTCAAAACTGAATTTTCCTATCGAAACTGAATTTTGTTGTCGAAACTGAACGCAGTAGCAAGGTGAGGCTACACGTCGGTCAACTGACTTTTTCATCTCTGGTCAGTCGATTTTGCAGCCGTTGGATACGAAATCAAGGGCCTGCGGTTCATCTTCAACCTCCACCCCCCTGAGCCGCCAGCCACCACTGGCCAAATAGCAGCCCCCCGCCGTCCGCGGCCGGCGGTGCGCTGCCCCGCCCGCCCCGAAAACACTCCCCACCGCCGGTCCGCCGCCGCCCCGGCCATCCCTCTAGCCACCCCCTCCCCCCCCCCCCCCGTGCCGAGCTTTTTCTCTAGCGATCCCCACGCCACCACCCCGCCAACGCCCCACCACCACCGGCGACCACCGCCCCCATCCTGAACTCTAAGATAGATAGTGGGGTACCTCTCCGGCGAGCCCCCCTCCTTGCTGTCGCTGGTTCTTCCTTCACCCCGCCGAGCCCCCCCAGCCCCTGAAATTCAACTGACCCAAAAGTCGATTCAGTCGACTGAAGTGTAGCTAAATCGGAGCAGCATCGCAAGCAAGAGCAAGAGCGAGAGCAGCAGCGCGAGCAAGAGCAATAGCAGGAGCAGACTAGGCAGGGGACCGAGAGCAAGAGCAGAGCAGCATCGCGAGCGAGAGCTAAAGCAGTAGCAGCTCCTACTGATGTGGACGTCGCCGCCGAGGGAGCGACGTCGTGGAGGAAGTGGCTGGCGACGCCGCCGTGGATGGAGCCGCATCGTGTCGGCTCGGGACCGAGCGCTGGCAGCACTTTGAGATCGAATCAAGAAGAAAATGTGGCGATTAGTGTACAACCTCTTTGGTGGCGCCGATTAGGCCGCAGCTTCATCCGAGGAAACGGTGATGATGATGCTCTTCCGGTGGTGCAGGTGAAGACGGTGGTGTGGGAATAGAGGTGGCGTGAAAGACGAGGGGAACATCAGGGCAGGTCCTTGGAGGTGGAGGACGGGTGGCTTAACCGGCGGGACGATGAGATCGACGATGGATCCTCATCCGCTATGGTGGATGAGGGACGTCGTGGTGTTGCTGTGGACGACGTCGTCGGGGAAGAGGCTCCGGCTGGGTGGCGGACGGAGCAGGGTGTGGTGTTTCGTCGCGGGTTTTTGCGGCCTCGATGTACGAATGGGTGTGCAGATGGGATGGCAGTGGGGAAGCATGGCTTAGAGACGCGCTTGTCCGAAATGTGGGGTAAGTTACAAAAGTACCCCCGACCAATTTGAGGCGGTTCTTTCGGTTCTGGGGTGCCATGGGCATTTCGCATGTCGGGATTTCACAGGAGGTGGGAGTTTTCGTGCGCAGTGTAATTTCAGAATAGCAAGGCGCGGGTTGAGATGGAGGGAGTTGTCGGAGCACAACGAGACAAAGATATATCTTAAATATTTCGGGCTAACAAGGCGCGGGTTGAAGAGGTGGGAGTTTCGCAGCATGATAGACAGAGACGCTAGCTTGAATTTTCGGCATAACAAGGCGCGGCTTGAAATTTTGGAAGACAAGCTTAATGTGTACCCAAAAAAAGACAATTTGCACCTCAACACGCACAACACACACACAAACACCATTTAAACTAGAGTAAGGTACACGTGCATTGCACGCATGAGATTTGGCAACCAAATTATGAATAAATACCACATTATAGCATGCAAGCTTTGAGTCATATATGCATGATGTAGATGCTCGTTTAATTCTTATAGTTCATTTCATTCAAAATCATCTAGTTTTTATAAGAAAGCTAATCTATTTTAAGATTCATGGAATTGTGCGTTGTAAGACATAAAGTAAAAACAAATAATGGAAAATCATGTAGAAAAACATTTGGGCAATTCTAATATGGAAGATTCTAGAACAAATAAGAAGCGCTTGTGTTTTGATGTTTGTGCATTATGCTTAAGTTCAACCATGGAGTCTTCTTGACTATACATGTGGCGAAATATGGTGGAATCTAGATGATATCCAACGGCAGTAGTGCTCAAATTTGTCATCTTTGGACCATCGGATTCGCCTCATCCACCGACCATCTTTCAAAGTTAAAGTTACCCACACACAATATAAAAAATATATAATTTAATATATATTTAGGGGTATAGATATAGATATGTGATGTGAAAACCGCCCATCATCTCCAATTAGAATAGTGTGTCCATGCACTGATGCGACGTGGCCAAAGGATGTCTGCCATCGGTATCTCAAATTCAAATCAGTCTGACCTTGTTCAATGTGTATACATTACAACATGCTCGTTTCCAAACCACACTGTGTAGATCTCCATTATATTCATGCATGCATGGGTTTCAAACATCAGGATCTCTTATTCAAATATTTGAATTCAACTTTACATTGATTATGACCTCACCTATTCTTTTACACCCACATAGTAATCTTCTCTTATAATTGTACCACTAACTTTCTCTCGTGCATGCATGCACACACACTACCAGTCGGCATTATCCATCACACGCATGCAATCTTTTTCTCCAGGTCGGTCTCCCATGAAGGCACACACCCACACACATCCCCCTCTCCATCATATCAGGCATTCTTTATCTCTCATGCGTGCATGCGCAACGATCGATGTTCCTCTATGTATGTGTGTATATAGCTAGGTCTTTCATAGTTTTCCACACAAACCGATCAATCGATATATCCAGTGAGGTCTCACCCTCTTTCCCACGTCCACATCGATCAATCTATACCTCTCTATATAGGATTAACATATATAGCTAATACACCCACATTAATTATATATCCAACGTCCCCCTCTCATCATCCATGCCTTCCGCTTCATCTCTAACACGCGTGCACAATGGCAAAGACAGGGGGCAGTAAGGGCCCTGCCCCCCCCCCCCTAACATCACTATATATCGAGGCTAATATGAATGTGATCATTAGAAAATTGTTGCTAAAAATAGTTTAAGTTCATGAATTGACCCTCCTCGTAAAGGATTAGCAATGCTTGGCCCCCTAGCTCATTTATTTTTCATGGCTCCGCCACTGCGTGCAACAGCGCACGTGTTCGCCCCCTCTCTCTAAATATCGATCTCGCACTTGTGCATTCCTTCATAGTCTCCCTCCACTCGGCCCCTCGCACCATCTTATAGCCCCCCACCGGATTTTGCCACATGTACAATCTAGCAGACTCCATGGTTGAACTTAAGCATAATGCACAAACCTTAAAACAATAGTGGTTCTCTTTTGTTCTAGAATCTTCTGTATCATAACTGCCCAAACTTTTTTTCTAGTTGAATTGCCATTCTTTGTTTTTACTTTATGCTTTACAACGCACAATTCAATGAATCATAAAATAGATTGGTGGCTTCTTTGATTCAAAGGATTCTCAAAGGAATTTTGCAGGATTCTAATCATTAGGAATTTTTCCTATCTTGGTTGTTTGATTCGTAGGATTGTAAACCATAGGAATTTTTCCATATGGTTCATTTGCACTAGATTTCATAGGAAACATCCCATCCACTCAAACCTCTTTGAAAGAATTCTGCAATTTTTCTATGCACAATCAAACACTCGTACAATCCTGTAGGATTCAAGACGACATTCCACTATAATCCCATGTTTTTCCTATTCCCGCGTTCTTAGCTTTTTTATAAAAACTAATTGATTTTGAATGAGATGAACTATAAGAATTAAACAAAGGGCTACATCAGGCATATATGACTCAGATCTTACATGCTATAGTGTGGTATTTATTCATAATTTGGTTGCAAAATCTGATGCGTGCAATGCACGTGTACCTTACTAGTACTTCGAGTATGTGCAAAACACGTAAAATAGAATAAAAATGGCACGCTACACAGTGTCTCTCTTACAGTTCATGAAGCCACGTGGCACATGTGGAGGCGTTGTCGCGACCTCCTTGCGTGGATTGATCACAGTGACGTGCTGCTGGTTCCAGAAGAATGTACTCGTCCTCCCTGAGCCATACTGGCGGTACATGCACGAAGCGAAGATGTGCACGCACACCACGCACCTACTCATTACCTCGCATGCACACGTGGGTACACATGCGGATACAATTTTGTACCAAGATCCACCCCATGTGATAATTTGACGCGTGTAAAATCTTTCACTTCATTGATGGTCAATCAATACAGTGCATGCAAATTGAGTGGACGTGAGGGCGGAATAAAGACATTATTACTCCACTGCGCGCATGCGACTAGTTAAATCGTGGGTTGCTAGTAGTACTTCCATTGGTCTCCTTCGTATTTTGTGCCAATTTTTGATAGTGGCATAATATTTACGCATTTGAGCAGTGTAGTGCTTGAAATTTATGTTCCGCTAAACTCATCGGGAGCCGTTTCGGGCCTCAAAACTAAAATCATCAATTAATCTTTACCTTGTTCCCATCACATGCGAAAGACTGCTCACACCTACTAGTACGTACCAAACCTGAACGTGTTCCCACTATGCAGGTATTAGTACTAGTGCTAGTACTTAGGTTATAAAAAGGGGAACTACCTAACCGAAAATTACTCTACCTTTCCTCCTCATAAGTGCTTCTTCTTCGTCCGTCGTTGCCATGGCCAGTGAGAAGAGCTCTAGGTCGAGAACTACTCGTAACAAGGGAGCGTCAACCAAGGCTGCAGAAAAAAAGAGAGGGCTCGCCGCCACGTAGAGACCTCGAAAGGTCTCTCACGGGTAGGCGATGGCTCCCAGGAGCGCCCTAGCCGCGGAGGCAAACACGCCGAGCCGGCGGAGCTGGAGTCATTATCCCTCGACGGCATGCCCGATCAGCTCAATAAGCACCTCAATAAGCAGAAGGAGTTCATCCAAGCCTTGATGGAGTTGCTGAAGGAGAGCCTCGACGACATGCCCGCTGAGCTCAATCAGCAGGGGGAGTTGACCGCCGGCTTGGTGATGCTGCTGAAGAAGAGCATTGCCTCGGAGAAGAAGGCGACCGGCGAAATCCTGCGACTTCAGGAGGACAAGGCGAAGCTCTGCCACGAGATCGAGCTGTTGAAGGAGAAGAACGCCGGCTAGAAGAAGCTGCATGAGAATAGTAGTTCCTCGATGAAGATGCTGTAGGCCCTCGTCATGGAACAGAAGGAGGAGTTGGCGAAGCTCCGCATCGAGCACCCGGCTGTTGTCAAGGTACGTAATGCAGCCATGGAACAGATGATGAAGGCTCGCATCGAGAAATCCCGCGGCATGGACAGAATGAAGAAGATGGCGGAGGAGACGCACAAGGAGATGGAGGTCGTGGAGGCGATGAAGAAGCAGTTATGACTCCGCGGTGAATTAGATCATTTGGGTTGATAATCTTCCTTCTTCTTTTGCTCCTGTGTTTCATCTTTTGCTTTGGGTGTTTCGCCGCACGTGTGACGTTCTCTGCAAGGCATTAATAGAACAATGGTTTTTTTGAGGGAATGAATAGAACAATGCTAACAATGAGATGACTAGAAAATTAGATCATTTTTATCGCCATATGGCACTGGACTGCCGTGTTTCGTGCTCCTCCGTCGCAGTACTACTCCAGTGGAAAACTTGAGTATACCACGCGGTTCTTTGCTCCTCGATCAGGTCGACGGTGCATTTGTACGAGCAGTCAAATCACAAGGCCCCGCCTTCTAGCAGTAATGAGCCATCAAATCACAAAGTCCCTCGCCTCTCGTGAAACCAACCAAGCTAGACTGCCCCGCCCTCTAGCCTTTTAAAAAATGTATACTTTTGTACAACAGTAGTATCGATGGATTGCGCCATGGAGCAAAACTTGAAATTAAAAAAAGGTGGTACATATAGAGAGCGCTCGTCGCCAAATTATGCATATAGTACTATTAAAAAGGCTAGTCACAATAATGGTGTCCAGCACAACCCACCCCTCAAATAAAACTAAGCATCCTGGAATTCTTTGACAAAACTAAGCACCCTGAAATTCTTTGACAACTAAACTGCTGGCTATATGATGTTGGCCATATATATTGTACGTATATAATGTGAAGCAATGAGTGGTAGTACTATACCAACTAAAAGATGAAATGTAAGAAATAGTAGTATGTACGTATTGAAGAGTTAAAGTAACGAGAAGAAACATAACATAGTTCTGCTAGGGGCTCATCACAACACACCCCTCAAATTAAATTAAGCACACCTGAAATTAAACTTTGCAACTATTCCGGTAGACAATGCATTAGAACCACCATGAGCAACAACACTGCCACCTTACTCGTAGTCCTCGTCCTCGTCCTCGACTTCGTCCTTGTCCCTCTTCCTCTTGGCCGATACTTCTTTGATTGAACTGCACACTTGGCTGTTGCTCTTCATCCAACCCTTGTAGATATTGAAGCAAAGGTAGCCATCCATTGCAGCGTAGTGGATGTGGTCTATATCTAGTACATTCCGCTGCCATGCATGATGACGAAATGTGTATGGAGGTTTCTCGAGTTTACCGTACGAAGGATGAACCATGGCTCCTGCCAGGGTCAGCATTGAAGGCTGACAAGAGGACACCAGCCGATTCTTCTGGAGGTCGAAGGTGTTGCCTACAACGAGGCCTATCTGACGCAGGACTTCTTTGTCGTTACCAAAGTCTACAGTAACGAATTTGACTAGGTTGCTCTCGAGGAAGTCCTTAAAATCCTAGCACTCAACATCGGCATGGCATATGTGGTAGACCAAGCATAAGTCATGCATGCAAACCTGGATCACGGCGGGCTTCTTTCTCTCTTCATCCTTTAGATCCTTCTCTCGTCCCACGACTGTGGTGTACTCAACATCTAGCCCAGCGACCCACTCATCATCTGAGTCTTCGAACATGCGTCTGAAGCGAGAAAGGCATCCTTTCACCGTCGCGGAAGAACGGGTGTAGATGTCGAACTCATCGCCGGTGATGGTTCTAACCTTGTACTCACCGCCGATTGTGGAGATTTGGGATGCCATGGATTTGGGAGGAGGGTTAGGATTAGTGGAACTGCCATAATGTGAATGGACGGGACGACTAGGAGCGAACCGCCGTAGTATTGAAGGACGTGTGGGGACGAGTAGGAGCGAACTGCCAACGTGCGAACGGCAGGGTAGTGGCTTTCCATTGTCCCATGATACGGGATTCCGAGAGCCCTTGGATCTGAGATCAAACGGTTGCATGGCGTGATTCTAGACCTATGGGTGAATATTCTATCCTGGAGGGTTATTCTGCAATTTTTCAGCAACTTAGCATGCGACCGTTTGATCTCAGATCCAAGGGCCGCCAGCAGCCCTTATCATGGTCGTGCCTACCACGACCGTCACGTCGCTCGCGCGGTCGCGCCCTTGGAGATTTAACATGGTGCTAGGCTATCTGATGTTGGCATGTCATACATAGTCATCACTTAGTCACTCATACTACAACAAGGTTGGCTATAAGTGTATTTATTTTTTGTACTTCTCTCTATCTCTTTCTTCATACTCCCTCCGTCCCATGATATAAGAACGTTTTTGACACTAGTGTAGTGCCAAAAACGTTCTTATATTATGGGACACAGGGAGTACTAGTATTTATTGCATTTGCCAAGGAGTGACCTCTTCCAATGAAATGGTGTTGCTAAGTTTGCTTCATTTAATTAGCTATAGACTCAAAATTGTCTTTTCACCTAGATACACGCGCTTAGCACCGTTTCCTCCTTGGGTCACCAAACCAGTCTCTCTCTTCTTGATTAACTTGCCACATCAGACATTATGCCTATGTGGCAAGCTTAAGCACCTGTAGGAGCAAGTAAGTACAACAGTGCGCTTCACATGGCATTTTTGCATATGTGGAGGAAAGAGAGGCAAGGAAAAATGGAGAAGTGGGCTCTCATGCAAGAGCTAGCCTCTACTACATGGTGGAGCATTGGGAGAGGCACCTGTATGGAGGTGGTCAGGAATCGGGAGACTCACGCCGGTCGTAGCACCGCAGTTAAAATGATAATGGCAAGTCAAATCATGGGGCCCCACCTGTCCAGCAGTAACTCTTTGTCAAATCACACAGCCCTACATTTGCAGCAGCCTACTCCCTCGTCTTCTCGCGTCTCTGTCGAACCAACTAGGCGGAACTGCCCCGCCGCCTACCGCGCAGGAAAAGCCCCGCCCTCGACTTTTAAATGGTATACAGTATACTAATTTTGTATCCATGGATTGCACCCGCGCCATGGAGCAAAGCGTCTAGAAAACGGCGGTACATATGTACGGAGTATACAACATGCCTGTCGCGTTCGCGTCACACCCTAGACGGTCGATCGGTCTGACGCGCTGCTCTCCAAATGGAACGCACGTCATATTGCATTTGCACACACATGTGAGACGGCAATTGAGAACCGACCATAGGCACACTCCCCGGGCCCGCAAGTCAGGTGACTTAATAGAAGAGGGAGACGAGCGACGGTACTAGATAAGTGTTGTACTACGTTGGTGCTTGGACGATCCCTGCAAGACACGGATGTCGGATTTCGGGTCCCGGCAGACCCTTGAGGTTCGAACACTGGAGTGCGTGCGGAGATCTCGCCCACTACCTACCTGCACCCCACCGCCATGCTAGGATCTAAGCTATGAATAGAACAACACAAGAGACACAGTGTTTATACTGGTTCAGGCCACCATTGTGGTGCAATACCCTACTCCAGTGTGTGATGTGGTGGATTGCCTCTTGGGCTGATGATGAACAATACAAGGAAGAACAGCCTCGCGAGGGTCTGTTCTTGGCTGGTGCGATGAACTACTAGGGGGAGTTCAGTCGCTCTCTCTACTGGTCGCTTGGTGAGGATCCCGTCCCTCTGGTTGCTCTCTAGATGCTTATCAAGATGCCTCTACCCATTGGGTGGCTAGTCCTATTTATAGGCACAGGCCCTGGGCCTCTTCCCAAATATTGAGCGGGAAGGGCGCCAACAATTGGCCATTTTGAAGGGGAACATCTGGTACACTTATCCTGACTAAAGTTGGTCCTCGCCTGTCAAAGGCTCTGGTGCTGACGCCGGCTTAGGCTCCACGATGACATCCTTCCTGTCGTTGGACTGGTCTTGGTCTTGTTGCACCAAAATGGATGGCTTTGCTTGATGCTCTTGCCTGCGCTTGCTCCCTTTTCACCAAAGAGGAAAGGAGGACACTACATGGGCTGGCGCCCGCCTGGCACCCTTGGTCGTCATGGCTTGCGTCATGGTCACCTCGTGAGGTACCCTGCCTTGATCTCTCCGCCTTGTCGCGAGCCAGCCTGATGAGGCCGTGCCTGAGGAAGCTCCTCGTCGTCCGCCCCGCGAGGCTTGGCCCCTCGCGAGGGTCTTGAGCTCGTGTTGATGAAGATGGGCCGTGCTGGGCCCCCCTTTGAGCCACGCCGTAGGCCGCAGGCAGGCAAGTCTGGGGACCCCTGTTCCCAGAATGCCGACAGTAGCCCCCGGGCCCAAGGCGTGCCCGGACATGGCCGAGCAGAGAGGCGAAAGGGCAAGTGCGAAGCGCCGCGGGCCCTAACAGCCTGCGGCCTTGGGCACCGCGTGGCAGTTGATGGGACGCAGGTGCCTTAGCAACCGCGCGAGTTGATAAAGGAGCGGCATCTGCCTAGGCCTTGGACCTACAGCTGAGGCCGAGGCGCGCGTCTTGTCTTTTGCAGCGCTGACGCAGGTCCTCACCCACATCTATCTTCGCAACCCCAATGTCGACCTCGACAGCCTGCTAGAGCCGGCGAGCGGCGAGCTTGCCGCTGCCGCTGCTGAGGCGATGAAGGGTCGCGCGGAGGCGCTGCTGGGGAAGTTCCGGGCCTTCAGCACCTGGCCGAAGCGACGCACTGCCGGTGCTGCAGCTCCGCAAAGCAAACCCGCTCTGCGCAGCTCCACTGCCGACAAGTGACTCCGTTGTGGCTCATGTCCTGCTTTTAATTCCTGCACATGTACCATGCCTCGGGGAGGCGTTTAAACTTGCGTTTGGTATTGTGATAACAGTATGGACTGTAATATTTGCTTTTGAATTCCTTGAAATTTGCGCTCTCCCTACTTGCTCATGTTCTACGCCGGCAGAGCCCGGCCCCGCGCATACCTCAGCCGCCGTTAGCCCCGACCGGAAACCAGGACGGGACCAAGGAGTGAGGGGCTACGTGACAAGTTAGGCTCCTGAGTCGCGATGCTCATGAGTCCCCCTTGGCGCACGAACAGCAAGTAGGGAGGTGAGATGTGTGGGTGAATCTACCATTCTACGTCTGCAGAGCCCGGCCCCGCGCATACCTCAACCGTCGTTAGCCTTTCGGAACTAAGGAGTGAGGGGCTACGTGACCAGTTAGGCTCCTGAGTCGCGATGCTCAGGAGTCCCCCTTGACGCTGAAATGGCCTTCGTACCTTGGCTCCGCTCGGGGAGAGATGCGCGACGAACCAGGCCCGAGGGGCCTGGCTGGGTGGCGTACGTCTGGGCGTGACCCAGGCACAGCCCCTGTGCCTAGCCCCCTCGTGCGGCACTCTCGAGGGGAGGTGTTGCGATGAGACCATACACTGAGCTCTGGGCTCCCTGAGGTTGATGCGGCCAAGGGCCACCCTCAGTTGTTTATCACCAGCACGGAGCATAGCGCTACCGTATGTGTACGGGCATAGCCGCTCCTCGGCAGTGTCGTCAGCCAGCGCGGAGCATGGTGCTTCCACTAGTGCGTGGAAGGGGGCTCACCTCCGGGAGGAGCCCCCGGGGCATATACAGCCCCACCCTGACACGTGGCCGGCACGGTAGGGCGTGAGGAGGTGTATCTGGGCACCCGTGAGCCAGCGTGGGACTCACGGGGCCCTACCTCAAGGCGGGTTGCGCCTGGCACTGGGCCTTAACTTGTGATGTGTTCCTGCAAATTTGGCCAGATGCCGATGCTCTACGTCCTCGGGTCCCGGCCCTCGAGCTGGTCTCAGCCGTCGCTGGTTTGCCGGGGCGCGATGCCATGGGCAAAGCCAGAGGGTGAGGGCTGGAGAGCCGGTAGGAGCCCTGAGTCGCGATGCTCAGGTACCCCCCCCCTTTAACGTGCAAGCTTGGTTAGATGTCGGCACTCTACGTCCTCGGGTCCCGGCCCTCGAGCTGGTCTCGGCCGTCACTGGTTTGCCGGGGCGCGATACCGTGGGCAAAGCCAGAGGGTGAGGGCTGGAGAGCCGGTAGGAGCCCTGAGTCGTGATGCTCAGGTACCCCCCCTTTAACGCGCAAGCTTGGTTAGATGTCGGCGCTCTACGTCCTCGGGTCCCGGCCCTCGAGCTGGTCTCAGCCGTCGCTGGTTTGCCGGGGCGCGATGCCATGGGCAAAGCCAGAGGGTGAGGGTTGGAGAGCCGGTAGGAGCCCTGAGTCGTGATGCTCAGGTACCCCCCCTTTAACGCACAAGCTTGGTTAGATGTCGGCGCTCTACGTCCTCGGGTCCCGGCCCTCGAGCTGGTCTCAGCCATCGCTAGTTTGCCGGGGCGCGATGCCATGGGCAAAGCCAGAGGGCGAGGGCTGGAGAGCCGGTAGGAGCCCTGAGTCGCGATGCTCAGGTACCCCCCCTTTAACGCGCAAGCTGCCGACATCAAGGGAGAAGGGGTGCCACGGACAGGCACCAAATAACAAGCATGATGGGTCTAATGCATAGCCCAAAAATAAACGCAAGAGGGGTACACGCCGCTGGGTCTGACCCGAGCGACTTGGGGATGATGCAGCCCGAGGGGCGCCCCCAACGAAGTAAGCTAAGAACATGAAATAAAAGGGATACACGCCACAGGGACGGACCCACGCGGCCTGGGTATAATGCGGCCCTGGGGGCGCTCCTAGCTGGAAATGAAACTAGAAAGATGTCACCTGATAGTGTTGACGACGCAGGGGTGTTGAGGTAGCAGACATAGCGGGCTGCGGGAGTTGATCTTCACGAGCCCCCAGGCCCTGGAGCCTCGGGAGGCTCCGGTGGCGCTGGTGGCTCCTCGCGAACCATCTCCATCTCCGCCAAGACTGCAAAGTGCCTGGCCTCCTGAGCCTCCAAGATGCTCCTCATGAGGCGCTGGCATGCCGCAGCCGCGTTCGGCAAACCATAGGGCATGCGAACATAGCTGTGGGGCGGGCCCCCGCAGCGCCCCACACGTGAGGGCCAGAAGCACTCCTGAGAGGCGACTCGGTTGAGCCCTGGGATGTCGATGCAGACGCGCAGCCCGCCATCCTCTCCTGGATGGGGAGCTGCGGCGGGTAAGCGGCGGTTGCTACTCATGATCCTTGACTCCTGTAGCTCCTGAACAGCCTTGCTGATGAACACCTAAGGGTTTGGCCCTCCTTGCCTTGCTCCTTCTTGAGGGAAATGTGCTTCAAAACACGCCTCCAAGTGGTGCCCAAGCGCCTCCCTCGTGACCTTGGCAAGGTCGGTGGCCCTCGAGGGTTGAGCCCCCGAGCCCTGCCTGAGAAGGGCGACGGGCGCGCTTTCCTATGCGATAGAAGGAGGTTCCCCCTGGGCAGGCGCGGGCCCTGAGGGACCTGCTTCTTGAGGGGCTGGGCCGAGCGATGTCTTCTTCTTCTTGGGGGCGGTCTCGGGAAGCCTCCTGCTTCCGCAATCCGGGTCTTCCAGTGATGCGGCCTGAAAGGCTCGCTCCAGGGAGCACACCGCATCTTTCTGCTCGCAGGGCACTGTGATGACTCCTCCACTTCCTGGCATCTTGAGGCCGTAGTAGCCATGGTGAGTCACGGCCATGAACTTGGCCAGCGCTGGGTACCCGAGGATGGCGTTGTACGGCAGGCGAATGTGGGCGATGTCGAAGTCGATGAGCTCTGTGCGGTAGTTGTCACGTGTCCCGAAGGTGACAGGGAGGCGAACCTGCCCAATTGGGACCGTGGAGCCGTCGGTGACTCCGGAGAAAGGCTTGGTTGGCTGAAGCTGATCGTAGGTCGGTGACAGGGAGGCTTCCAAATTTCCTCAGTTCAACTTTCAGAATTTAGACATGATGCATGGATGCAATGCCACTAATTACAAGCATTATTCTAGGGCTGTGACAAGATATGAATGTCTTTTGAATTTCAGATTTGCAGTATTGAGCATATGAAGTATTTTATGAATTCTAGAGATCTATTTTTAGCACTTAAAAAATGTAGTTTCATAGGAGTATAAAAGTGCAGACAAGGTGATTCTCAGAGAAGAAACTGCAAGTTTCAGTTTCAGATAAGAAATTGTAAGTTCAATTTCAGATAAGAAACTACAACTTTTAGAGGCAGAGCATTTATATTAACACGGCCTTTTCAAACAGGGTTAACATCATGTTGGAAGTTTTATTCATGGTCGAAAATGGAACTACCAGCCAGTTAACATCATGCTAATCAACATTCATGCATAGCACATCTTCATATGATGCACAATCAAAATGCCCACACAATGTCGAGTGTGCAAAACACAGAGAAAACGAGGGACGAAGTTTTGGCAAGTGTTGGACGTGGTTTTGGGCTGCCCCGTATAGGCTTTCATTTTTAACATGCGCAGCCCACGACCTCGGATGGGAGGTCCATAGGCCTGTTTGTATTTTCTTAGGGCCGTCATGTATCGACCGGCCTATGGACCTCCCATCCAAGGTTTTATTTTTGGCAGCCCAATTTATGTATTTTTTTGAAGAAAACGTAGAGGTCTGTTCTATTTTTCTATATAAGAATAGGAACGCCAGGTCCAACTTATGTTTCCCTTCTAACTATATTACATATATTTAAATTATTTTATATGTTTATATATTATTTTTATTGTCATCATATATTTAACAGATACTTACATATGTAAGAAAACAATATCCCACATCTTATTAACTTATAAAAATAATTTCTTAACAAATAAAATCCTAGATTATTTTTGCACGAAAATCCTAGTGATTGTGTACAAAAGCTTGGTAAGATTTAAGGAAGAATGTAATAATATCACTTATTATTTAAATATATTTATAACAAAATGCTCAACCACTTTTTATTTTTTGATAACATTGCTGGCCCAACCCAACATGATAATTAGAATCAGCCCACCAAAATCATGTATTTCAAGAAAGTGCAAATGGCCTGTAATTTTTTAGGAAATAAAATAAATGGGCCGCATGGACGCTACATTATTTGCTCACCCAGCCCAGCTAATGGATGTAATTCAAATAAAGATCAAATTGACTGTAAATTCTACCGCGCAAAAAAGACTGTAAATTCTGAAAAAAAATGGGTTGAATACATGCCACATTTTTGGAGGCTGAAATGTGGGCCAATAGGTCGAAGCCAACACAAGTCGTTGTCAATTTAGTCAACAAAAGATTCTGAGATGTTAGCCATTGGATTTACATCCAACGACTGGAATCCATCTTCAATCTCTCGTCTTCTTCCTCCAGCGCCGTCGGGACCACCTTCCGCCTCCTACTGCTAGCAGCTCTGCTTAGCACGCTTCACTATGAAGCGCTACTCCATCGTTGGCCAGGCCATCCATCCACCCCTCCAAACCTCCTGTTCTTCTCGACCGACTGCCGAACCAAACCTCACTAGAACCAGTTAACCCTCGTACACCTCTCTGTCTGCGACTCTACTCCCGCGTCTTCCCATCTCCGGCTCGTTGCTGTCCGGGGCCTCGCCGTCGTCCACCACCTTGGATGCGCTCGGCGCAGCGTGGTCAACGTGGTCAACGAAAGACACCATCGGAAGTAGACTATGCGTGGAGAGGCTGACAGCTGGGTCCACGGCCGCACACAAGGAAATGCTTCCTTATTACGCCAAAAATAATGATTCCTCCACCTGACATCTGGGACCCACCGGAAGGGCCTCTATATTTCACGAAAAAAAACGTGCCCCCCACTGACATGTCGGACCCACCAGCTATCTTCGCACGCAAGGAAGTGCCTCCTTATTACGCACAAAAAAAATGAATACTCCCCCTGCCAGCTGGAACCCAGCATAGTGGGAGGCTGACTTGTGGGCCTACCAAGTTGACGGGGACGGAGGGCTTTGTCAACTTAGTCAATATGAACGATTCTAGCTCTTGTTACCGTACGATGTTCATCCAACGGCCGTAGTGCCTCTTCAACCTCTGGTATTCTTGCTCCAGTCGCCCAAACCAGCGTCGGTCGTGTCGTGTGCTCCTGCCTCCCGTGGCCGGCTGTGATGCCGCGGAGGCCTCACCGCCCCCTACTACTCCCACCGCCGGCCAGGCCATCCCTCTACTCACCCACACCCCCTATTATTCTGCGGCGATAGCAGCCTCACACCGCAGCCGAACCAGTGAACCATCGTACTCCTCTTCGCCTGGGCATCAACTGCTGTGTCTTCCCCGGCTCCGTGTCGTCCCCTTCCTAGGCCTCGCCATCGTCCACCGCTGTGGTGCTCTCGGCGCGGCGTGGTCAATGTGGTCAATGACCAACTTCCATCGGAAGAGTACTGTGTGTGGAGACGCAGACAGCTGGGTCCATGGCCGCAGCAAGGAAGTGCCTCTATATTATGCGCAAAATAATTATTCCTCCACCGAACAGCTGGGACCCACCGGACGGGCCACCGTATTTCGCGAAAAAAATGTTTTCCCCCTGACTGCTGGGACCCACCAGCTACACCTTCGCACGCAAGGAAGTGCGTCTGGGCAAAAAAAATGATTCGCCCCCCTGACTGCTGGGACCCACCAGCTACATCTTCGCACGCAAGGAAGTGCCTGACAGTCGGGACCCACCTGGTCGAAGCATACGTAGCGTTGTCATTCTAGTCGGGAATGTGTACGTACATATATACTGGTTGATGTAGAGGCGCACACGTGTCATAGTAGAGGCGTGCACGTAGCATGTACACGTACGTACAGCGGCCAGGGTGCAAGAAAAAAAATACGGCCACGTATGTGTACATACGGGCGGGTTCTCGAACTCCTACTCGTGCATACGTACGGCGAGGTCTCGTGTACATGGCTGGGTCGAAACAGAGAAACAACGTCGTCGTCGTGTTCATGGGGAGGCAACGGAATGCGTCGTGTTCATGGGGAGGCAACGGAATGCATCGTGTTCATGGGGAGGCAACGGAATGCATCGTGTTCATCAGGAGGCAACGGAATGCGTCGTGTTCATTGGGAGGCAACAGAACGCGTGGGAGCCAACCGGCTTGGACGGAATAGGCGATGGAAATGAGGCCTGGCGTACCGCAGAACGGAGGAAACGGTCTTGTGTTCGCCCGGCCGCGTTCGAAATGGGGTCCTGTTTATCGGGAGGGGTCTGGCATACCGCAAAATGGAGGAAACGGACCTCCTACACTCAAAACGGGGGTCCTATTGACCGGGAGGGGTGTGGCGTACCGCAAAATGGACGAAATGGACCTCCTATGGTCGAAACGGGGGTCCTGCTGATCGGGGGGGTGTGGCGTACCGCAAAATGAACGAAACGGACTTGTGTTGGAGCGCTACGGTCTAAACGGGGGTCCTGTTCATCGGGAGGGGTGTGGCATACCGTGAAACGGGACTCCACGGGATATTGTTCATGTCCACCGTCGACCTCCTCCAGCCTCCACGGGCTACCGTCGACCTCCTCCAGCCTCCACGGGCTCCTGTTCATCCAGCCTCCACCGCACGCTACTCCACTGGCTACTGTTCAACCACCCCTCCACCGTCTACTGTTCATCCAGCCCTCCACACCACGGGGTCTTGTTCAACCACCCCTCCACGGGAACCCCTCCACCTTCTACTATTCATCCAGCCCTCCATACCACGGGGTCCTATTCATCCAGAGGTAACACCACCGCTCACTGTTCATCCACCCCCCCCCCCACAACGCTCACTGTTCATCCAATCGATCGGCTTCAGTTAGCAGCAGTAGCAAAGGAATCGCTCGATCGGGTTCAGTTAACAGCCATCGATCGATCACTCGGGTTCAGTAACGCGTAGCCTGTAGTGCAATCGCTCGGGTTCAGTTAGAGCCCAACGCCTCGCTCGGGTTTAGTTAGAGCTAACGCCTCGCACACACGTGCGTACGTGTACGAGAGAAACGCGCATCGCTCGGCCCCCGACCTCCCACCGTAACCGGGAACTCCCCAAAATTTTCCTCCCCATCACTTCTACCACGGTTTTTTCCGTCATGGACGGCCCAAAGAATGTCATGCAGCTGCGTCTCCGGCCCGCCCAGGATGAAAAGCCCATTTTCTGTCATGATTTTTTGTCATAGAAGTAGGAGCCCACCACATCTATGATGATACCGGGTTTTGTCACAATTATCATCATAGAAGTTTCATATGTATGACAGAAAATTTTTTCGTTCGGCCCAAAATGTCACGGATGTGTCTTTTTTGTAGTGATAGCAACGAGAAACCACGACGCAACAAACACAAGCGTCGCAAACACGGTGATAGCACCGAAGACACGACAGTCAATGCCGGATTCACTGGCTCTAAGTCTGGTCAGCGGAAAAAGCCATTCAAAAATAACAATTCGGGCCCGTCCAGTTTTGACCGCATACTCGACCGTCCATGCCAAATTTATGGCACCCCAGGAATACCAGCCAATCATACCAACAGAGAATGTTGGGTCTTCAGACAAGCCGGCAGGTCAGGTCTCGAAAACAAGGAGAAGGGGTCTCAAAGCGACAATGACGACGAGGAGCCCCGATCACCGAATATAGGAGGGCAAAAGAAATTTCCCCCGCAAAACAAAACGGTGAACATGATAAACGCCACCCACATTCCCAAGCTGGAACGAATGTGCACTCTTAGGGATGTCGACTTAACGGAGCCAGTCGCCCCACAATACAACCTATGGCCGATCACCTTCGATCATTCGGACCGTCCGACCAATACCAATCAGGGCAATCCAGCCGCACTCGTCCTTGACCCAATAATTTATGGATTCCACCTCACGCGAGTCCTTATGGATGGAGGCAGTAGTCTAAACCTGCTGTATCAGGACACAGTGCGCAAGATGGGTATTGATCATTCGATGATCAAGCCTACTAAAACCTCCTTCAAAGGTATCATACCAGATGCGGAGGCCAATTGTACAGGCTCCATCACTCTGGAGGTAGTCTTCAGATCACCAAACAATTACTGTACCGAAGAGTTAGTCTTCGACATCGTCCCCTTTCGCAGTGACTATCAGGCACTGCTCGGACGAACCGCGTTTTCTCGATTCAACGCGGTGCCACATTATGCCTACCGTAAGCTCAAGATGCCCGATCCGCGTGGCATCATCACGGTTAATGGCAGGGCCGAACTTCACCTCACTGCCGAAGAGTCTACCACCGCTTTAACAGCGGAAGCAACGAGTGGCACCTTTCAACCGAACCTCGAGTCAATGGACAAGCCCCCGGACACCGCTAAAGGAGTCCAAACTACGGTGCGGCAGGATAACCCGGCTTGTCAGGAGCTCAATTAAACACTCCGGCAGAGGTTAAGACAGACCACATACTGCTGCTCAACTGCTTTGTGGCACACAAATGTTTTTGTGTTTCCTTTGCAGGTTCACCCTTGCGTAGGCCAGGACTGATGGCGTGGAAATAGTTCAAACCCGTAAGGGAATCTTCAGATATTCCCCTCGATGACCATCCGACTACACTTCGGATCCGCATACAACTTTGTCCTGCCTGGTCTCAGTAGGTTCCGCAGTCATATTTCTTTTTATCACAATTACTTGTACTCATGCACATCGATGTATTATTCAAATACAACATGTGGATTTATATGATGCCTATCTGTTGTTATTTCTTATTGAAACTCTTTTGTCAAAAGGCAGCTGCACATCACGATATGCCTTAATATGCCAGGGGCTTCATTATACCCATAATACGGCAATAAAGTCCGAACACCTTCACGGCAGTTCGACACCCTGAACTTATAGCATTATATGCATCAGCTCCAAATCATGTCTTGGGTCAATAGTTGGGTTTGCCCGGCTCCCATGTTTTGGTACCTTACGTTCCGCTATATCGGCTAAGGTAGCACAGGGAGAACTACTGCGATTGTGTCCTGATTCTTCCGGACGAGCACCTCAGTAGAGAAAGCCGAAAACTGACTGTCATGATACAGCGAGAGCTGGTCAGCTATTCGAGAGGTTGTAAAATCTTAAAGGATTTCTTCCGCATAATGCCACAACCAATGTAGCGTGCGACGGATCGGCTTTTCTTCCGATCAAGTGCTTCTAGAGCCCCTCGTGCGGTCTTCCGAACACCAGGGGTTGCACCTACCTTCCTTTTGTTAAACTCCTATGGCTAAGTGAGAGTGATAAAGCCCTATAGTCCGATTGCCTGGTTCGCTGTGCTGAACACCTCCTTCAAGGACCCAAAGTTGGGATAAAGAGTGCTTAGGTTTATCCCCGAACACCCCCGTACTTACTACGTGGGGGCAGAAGCCGCCGACTGGCCAACTCTCAGGATTAATATATAAAACGGCCGCACAGGAGGGAAAACTTCCAAATAACAAGCAAATAAATAACAGAAATGACCTTGTTCAACATTACAGGACAACATGAATGTATTCATGGAAATATAATGTCCTTGGTGCGTAGCTCCGCGGCAAGGCGGGCTCCTTTCAAGACACCATCATAATATAATTCGGGCTTGCGGTGCTCCTTCCCCTCCGGCGGTCCCTCGATCATCAGCTTTTCCGCATCCATCTTCCCCCAGTGCACCTTTGCACGGGCGAAGGCCGTTCGTGCACCTTCCATACAGACCAACCGCTTGACGACTTCAAGTCGAGGGCAAGTGCTCACAAGCCGCTTCACGAGCCCGAAGTAACTGCTTGGAATCAGCTCGGCGGGCCATATCCGGATAATTAAATCCTTCATGGCTAGCTCGGCCGCCTTATGTAGTTCGATCAACTACTTCAGATGATCGGCAAAAGGCACCGGATAATTCGGTGCCAGATACTGCATCCAGAATAGCTTATCCGCAGTGTTCCTATCTTTGGCTCAGTAGAATTGGGCGGCATCAGATATGCTGCATGGAAGCTCCGCAAATACCCCTAGAGAAATCAGAATTCAAATTATCAACTTAATATTCTCCTCTCAAATACTTGCTTTGTATAAAAGCCTTACCTGCCGCAATCTTCCTCGCCTCCTGGATTTCCTTCAGGGCACCTTGGGCTTCCCCCCGGGCATCACTTGCGGCCTCGCGAGCTTGGGAGAGTTCGGATTCTTTCCCTGATAAACTCTGCTCCAAGCTCTCGCATTTCTTCATGGCCTCCTGAAGCTCTCGCTCAGCTTCAATAACTCTGGCCTCGTGCTTTTCACGAAGAGCCTGCTCTATGGCTGCCTTCTTCTCGGCTTCGGCCATAGCCTTCTTAAGAGCCTCAATTTCGGTCGTCGCCCCTAGAGGACATCATAAAAACATTTTCATCATGCACAATTATCCATTTGTGCTAAACGAATAAGGTTTCTGCATACCTTGATTCTCCTCGAACTGCTTCCTCACCCGGCCAAGTTCTCCTTCCAGACTATGCCTCAGTCTGGATAATTCTGCAACATGAGAGATGGCAGTCGCTATAGACGCCTGCTTTTTAAAAGAGATAAATGTAATCAAGTGAGTCTCCTGCGAACATAAATTTGATCCTCTGTCTGGTTCTTCTTTCCACCGAAAAGTGTATCTGGGGCTGCTATTTATACTATGACACTCTTCCAAAGCTCATAAAACATACCTCAAAGCCTCTTATAAGGCTGATACATGATTTATTCAGTCCACTCTCAGTGGACTGAATCTTCTCAATCACTGCACCCATAAGGGCACGGTGTTCATCAACGATGGAGGCGCTTTTCAGCGCCGCCAATAAAGTATCCGGCACCTCTGGTTGGACAGAGGTGGCTGGTGGAATAGACACACCCCCTCCAGCCAATGGAGGCCGTCTACCTGATTCTGGAGCCTTATTGGTCTCCGGAATCGTGTCTGGCTGGGGGCTGGATTCAAGATGACCCCCGCCATCGACATCCACGGGAGCCTTTTCTCCCATGTGTCTAGCCCCGGAAGTTTGACCTTCTGGCGCCGCCTTTGCGATTCCCCCCTCCTTGGTCTAGGTCCTCCTGGGACAAAACCTCGATGTTATTCACACGATCGAGGGAAGGGGCCTTCAGGGGTGTCCCGCTCTCCATAGCATCCAAACCCAGCAAATCCTCCGACGAGGATTGTTCGGTGCGGGACCTCGCCGGACTATAAAAGTATGGCTCAGATTAAAATATTATGCTGTAACAAGTCCGGGCGCATAAACGTGTTTGGATTTTATACTTACGAGTTCACCAGGGGCTGGGCCCTGGGATCCCACTCCGGGCTGCTATCGGCAGCGACGGTGGACTCCTCTGGAAGAGGAGTTTTCCCCCTCTTAGGCGACTCGGCCTCCAAGGATGTGGAGGCTATCCTTTTCTTTCTTCCCCCCGCCGGGGATTTGTCTTCCTCTTCCTCCCCTTCGGAGGAAGAACAAGCATTGGAGTCTTCGGATTTTGTGTCCGAGGCACCACGGCGACAGAGGCCGCCCCTGGTCTTCTTGGCCTCCTTCTCGGCCTTCTTCTTTGGCACTTTGTAAGGCGCCGGGACCAGCATCTTCGTCAAAAGCGGGCCGGCAGGTTCTTCTGGCAGCGGGGCCCAACAGTAGATCCGCCCCGCCTTCTTCGCCCAGCCCTAGGAGAGTCGTGGGGAACACATTAAGCATTTTCCTAAGGGTATGCGAATAAAACATATGAATTGTCAACATACAGTGACTTACCAAACTTGCAGGGCGGGATAGTTGGTACCCGCGGTCCTCGGCGGAGTCTGGCCACGATTTTCCAGACTTGAAAAGCACCTTCCAGATGTCCTTGTGCGAGGAGCCGAAGAGCTCTAGCAGGGTCTGGTGCTTGGCTGGGTCGAACTCCCATAAATTGCAGGCCCGGTGTTGACAAGGTAGAATCCGGCGAACTAACATCACCTGGACTACATTGGCAAGTTTGATGTTCTTCTATTCCATGTCTTGGACGTGGGTCTGGAGCACCGACAGTTCGTCGGACGAGGTCCAGTTAAATCCCTTCTTGGGCCAGGACGTAAGTCGCAGAGGGGCTCCAGATCTGAATTCCGGAGCAGCGGCCCATTCCTTGCCGCACGGCTCAGTGATGTAAAACCACTGCTGCTGCCACTCCTTGACGGGATCATTGAAAGTACCTGCTGCCATGTAACGTTGGGCATCTTTCTCACCATGGTGCCTCCGCACTTGGCATGCTCGTTGTTCACTACCTTGGGCTTCACATTAAAAACCTTCAGCATAAGCCAAAGTGTCGTGGGACGCGGAGAAAGGCCTCGCACACGACGATGAATGTCGAGATGTTGAGGAAGGAATTGGGGGATAGATCATGAAAGTCAATCCCATAATAATATATGATGCCACGAACGAATGGGTGGAGGGGAAACCCTAACCCGCGGACAAAATGAGGGAGGAATACTACCCTCTCATGGGGTTCCAGAGTGGGGACCATCTGTCCCGCCGTCGGAAGATGGTGGCCGATTCTCTTGGCCAAATACCCGGGCCCCCGAAGCTTTTTGATATCCTTCTCCCGGATGGTAGAGGCCATCCACTTGCCTCCTGCTCCGGATCCAGATCTTTTCGGGAAACCTTTTTGGGTGGAGAAGACGAACGCTTGGGCGCTAGGGCTCAAGCGAGAAGGAATGGATGAGCAAAGGAAGAAGAAGGCGTGGGTGAAGGAGGGAGTCCTTATCCCCTTATAAAGGCAGCAGAGATCCTGTGCCTCCCCACTTGCCCGATAAACTCGCTTATTCCCCAAGTGCCATGATTGATGGCGCGGTTGGGTTACCCACACCCTATTGATGAGAATCCTGTGATAAGGGGACACGATCTCTGCTTCGACAAGATGTGCCAATAAAACTGCCTCGTGATATGTGCGGTGGCAGGTTGAGAAAAATGGTTCGAATAAAGACCGGGCCATGGCGTGATGTCATGCTATGAAAAGTTGTCAGCAGATTAAATTTGTGGAATATTGTGCTCACTACGGTGGTATGTGGAATTCGTTTTGTAGAGCCAGACATGATCCTTGTGTTCAAAATCTTCTATGGAGTATTCAGATAAGGAACCCGCCTTGCAATGCCGAAGACAATATGCGCACCGGACTCATCGTCATTGAAGCCTGGTTCAGGGACTACTGAGGGAGTTCTGGATTAAGGGGTCCTCGGATAGCCGGACTGTATACTTTAGTCGGACTGGTGGACTATCAAGAAACAAGATTGAAGACTTCGTCCCGTGTCCGGGTGGGACTCTCCTTTGCGTGGAAGGCAAGCTTGGCAATTCGGATATGTAGATCTCCTCTTTATAACCGACTCTGTGTAACCCTAGCCCCCTCCGATGTCTATATAAACCGGAGGGTTTAGTCCGTAGGACCACACACAATCATAATCATAGGCTAGCTTCTAGGGTTTAGCCTCTACGATCTCGTGGTAGATCAACTCTTGTAATACTCATATCATCAAGATCAATCAAGCAGGAAGTAGGGTATTACCTCCCTCGAGAGGGCCCGAACCTGGGTAAACAACGTGTCCACCGCCTCGTGTTACCATTAGCCTCGTGTCCACCGCCTCGTGTCCACCGACAACGGGAGCTACACTTAGGTCACGGCTGGCATACCCCACCTCGCCAGGCCTCATGGGCCTGGTCTTCGCACACCCCTCCCAAGCGAGAGCTCGATGAGGAAAAGGTAGGATGGTCTGTTCATACGTCAAGGGGGACTCCTGAGCATCGCGTCTCAGGAGCCTAACTGGTCACGTAGCCCCTCACCTCTTGGGCTTGTCCTGGTGATCCGGACGACTCAACGACGGCTGAGGCATGCGCGGGGCCGGGTGATTCATCTCCATCGTATCTACTTTTGCAAACACTTTTGCCCTTGTTTTAGACTCTAACTTTTATGATTTGAATGGAACTAACCCGGACTAACGTTGTTTTCAGCAGAACTGCCATGGTGTTGTTTTTTGTGCAGAAAATAAAAATTCTCGGAATGTCCAGAAACTCCACGGAACACCTTAGAAAAAATAAAGAAAAATCCTTGCAAAAGATGAAGACCAGGGGGCCCGCACCCTGCTCACGAGGGTGGAGGGCGCCCCCTACCTCGTGGGCCTCCTGGTGGCCCTCCGACGCCAAGTCCAACTCCATATATTGGCTTTCGGGGAGAAAAAAATCAGAGAGAAGAAATCATCGCATTTTACGATACGGAGCCGCCGCCAAGCCCTAATCTCTCTCGGGAGGGCTGATTGGGAGTCCGTTCGGGGCTCCGGAGAGGGGGATTCATCGCTGTTGTCATCATCAACCATCCTCCATCACCAATTTCATGATGCTCACCGCCGTGCGTGAGTAATTGCATCATAGGCTTGCTGGACGGTGATGGGTTGGATGAGATTTATCATGTAATCGAGTTAGTTTGGTTAGGGTTTGATCCCTAGTATCCACTATGTTCAGAGATTGATGTTGCTATGACTTTGCTATGCTTAATGCTTGTCACTAGGGCCCGAGTGCCATGATTTCAAATCTGAACCTATTATGTTTTCATGAATATATGTGTGTTCTAGATCCTATCTTGCAAGTCTATAGTCACCTACTATGTGTTATGATCCGGCAACCCCGAAGTGACAATAATCGGGAGCACTCCCTATGATGACCATAGTTTGAGGAGTTCATTTATTCACTATGTGCTAATGCTTTGTTCTGGTTCTCTATTAAAAGGAGGCCTTAATATCCCTTAGTTTCCAATAGGACCCCGCTGCCACGGGAGGGTAGGACAAAAGATGCCATGCAAGTTCTTGTCCATAAGCACGTATGACTATATGCGGAATACATGCCTACATTACATTGATGAACTGGAGCTAGTTCTGTGTCACCCTATGTTATGACTGCTACATGATGAACCACATCCGGCATAATTATCCATCGCTAATCCGGTGCCTACGAGTTTTCCATATACTGGTTTACGCTTATTTACTTTTTCGTTGTTGCTGTTACAATCACTACAAAATCCAAAAACATTACTTTTATTGTCTTTACTTTTGTTACCGTTACCACCACTATCATATTACTTTGCTACTAAACACTTTGCTGCAGATACTAAGTTTCTAGTTGTGGTTGAATTGACAACTCAGCTGCTAATACATGAGAATATTCTTTGGCTCCCCTTGTGTCGAATCAATAAATTTGGGTTGAATACTCTACCCTCGAAAACTGTTGCGATCCCCTATACTTGTGGGTTATCAAGAATATTTTCTGGTGCCGTTGCCGGGGAGATAGCTCTATTCTTTGAGTCACTTGGGATTTATATCTGCTGGACACTATGAAGAACTTGAAAGATGATCGAACTACTATCTTGCCCTCAACTACGAGGGGAGGTAAGGGATTGCCATCTAGCCTTGCACTAGATTCTCCTTCTGTTATGAGTAAGTTTGCGACACCTAAACCTACTACTGCTATTGATTCTGATATGTCGCATGTTATTGATGATGCCACTTCTGCTATGCATGATACTTATGATGAAACTACTTCTATGCTTGATACTACTGTGCCACTTGGTGAATATCTTGATGAGCAAATTGCTAGGTCTAGAGAAAGAGAAATTATTGAACCTGAACATGATGATGTTAGTGACGATGAACCTATGCCCGCTATTCCTGAGGGTTATCTTTTTGATGCTGAATCTTCTGCAGCTATTTTTGCTTGCCAGGATAGACGTGAACTTAAGAGGTTGCTAATTAAATGGAGTAAAGAATATTTTAGAGGTAGAATGAAACCCGACCCTGCTTTTGCTACTTCACCTATCTGTGTTCCTGATCAGGACTATTATGATTTTTCTCTTGATCCAGATATAATTACTTTGGTTGAATCTGATCCTTTTTATGGCTATGAATCTGAAACTGTTGTGTCACATCTTACTAAGTTAAATGATATAGCTGCCCTGTTTACTAATAATGAGAGATCGCACTACCTTTATTTACTTAAGATATTTCCGTTCTCATTAAAGGGTGATGCGAAGATATGGTATAACTCTCTTGATCCTGGTTGTGTGCAAAGTCCCCAGGATATGATTTATTACTTCTCTGCTAAATATTTCCCCGCTCATAAGAAACAAGCTGCTTTGAGGGAAATATACAATTTTGTGCAAATTGAAGAAGAGAGTCTCCCACAAGCTTGGGGGAGGCTTCTCAAGTTACTTAATGCTTTGCCTGATCATCCTCTTAAGAAACCTGAAATATTTGATATCTTTTATAATGGACTAACTGATGCTTCCAGAGATTACCTGGATAGTTGTGCTGGTTCTCTTTTCAGGGAAAGAACACCGGATGACGCTGAAATTCTTTTGAATAATATGTTGGCAAATGAAAATAATTGGGCACCTCCCGAGCTACCTCCTGAGCCAGTTCCTGAGCCAATTACTGAGCCTATTCCTAAACCAACTCCGAAGAAGAGAGGTCTTCTATTTCTCAGTCCCGAAGATATGCAAGAGGCAAAGAAATATATGAAAGAAAAAGGTATTAAAGCTGAAGATGTTAAGAATTTACCTCCAATTGAAGAAATACAGGTCTTAATTTACCGCCTGTTGAAGAAGTATATGATCTCAATTACTTATTTAATGAAGAACCTCCCGATATCCCGACACAGGTAGTAAAGGTAAATTCTCTCTATAGATATGATAAAGCTGAAGTCCCTCCTACTAAAATTGCTAGTCAGTACTTGGATGAGTTTGATGACTTTACGTTTAAGCAAGACGACTTTAATGCTTATTTTGGTAGACAATTAAAACAGAATACCTTTACGATTAAACTCTTGGGTGATTATATGGCTGATATTAGAGGTGAACTTAAACTAGTTAGCAAGCATGCTTCTATGGTTACCACTCAAGTAGAACAAGTACTGAAAGATCAGAAAGAAGTGCTTGATGAAATGAATAGTAAGAAAAATGATTATGCTATTAGAGTGGCTACTAGAACTGGTAGAATGACTCAGGAACCTTTGTTTCCTGAAGGCCATCCTAAGAGAATTGAGCAAGATTCTCAGAGAAACAATATTAATACACCTAGTTCCTATAAAAGGAAGAAAAAGAAAAATGATAGGACCTTGCAAACTTCTAGTGAACTTATCGCTGAACCACCTGAGAATCCAAATGATATCTCTGTTTCTGATGCTGAAACACAATCAGGTAACAAACATGAACCTAGCGATAATGTTAATGATAATGTTCATGTTGATGCTCAACCTAGTAATGATAATTATGTAGAAGTTGAACCTGTTGTTGATCTTGATAACCCACAATCAAAGAATCAACGTTATGATAAAATAGATTTTGTTGCTAGGAAGCATGGTAAAGAAAGGGAACCATGGGTTTAGAAACCCATGCCTTTTCCTCCGAAACCATCCAAGAAGAAGGATGATGAGGATTTTGAGCGCTTTGCTGAAACAATTAGACCCATCTTTTTGCGTATGCGATTAACTGATGTGCTCAAAACAAATCCTTATGCTAAGTATATGAAGGATATCATTACTAATAAAAGAAAAATACCTAAAGCTGAAATTTCCACCATGCTTGCTAATTATACTTTTAAGGGTGGAATACCAAAGAAACTTGGAGATCCCGGAGTGCCTACTATACCATGCTCCATTAAAAGAAGTTATGTTAAAACTGCTTTATGTGATCTTGGAGCCGGTGTTAGTGTCATGCCTCTCTCTTTATATCGTAGACTTGACTTGAACAAGTTGACACCTACTGAAATATCTTTGCAAATGGCTGATAAATCAACTGCTATACCTGTCGGTATTTGTGAGGATGTGCCTGTTGTAGTTGCAAACGTTACTATTTTAGCGGACTTTGTTATTCTCGATATTCCCGAGGATGATAGTATGTCAATTATTCTTGGAAGACCTTTCCTTAATACTGCAGGGGCCGTTATTGATTGCACCAAAGGCAATGTCACTTTTCATGTTAATGGCAATGAGCACACGGTGCATTTTCCGAGGAAACAACCTCAAGTTTATAGTATCAACTCTATTGGAAAAGTTCCATCGATTATATTTGGAGGTTTCGAATTTCCTCTCCCTACTGTCAAGAAAAAGTATGATATTCTTATTGTTGGGGATTTTCATATCCCCGTTGAGGTAACTTAGTGTTATTCGAAATTTCTCCGGTTCCGGGATTATTTGGAATGAGTTTGTTAACAAGACTTGATCAACCTTGTTAGTGGGTTCATTTTGATGATCACGAGATGGATGAAACTAGAAGCACAACCTTCTGTACCCTCTTTATATTTTCTCTTATTTAGTAGAAATAAAGTAAAATAATATTTTTCTATCTGTTTCCTGACTTATCCATGCAATATAAAAATATCCCAAAAATAAAAGTCCTCAGAATGCCATGCCAATTTAATATGATTTTTTCGGGAATATTTGAGAATTTACTGTGCAAAAATTACCACGGGGGGAGCTGCCACCTGGCCATGAGGGCGGAGGGCACGCCCTACCCCCTGGGCGCGCCCCCTGCCTCGTGGGCCCACGGTGGCCCTCCTCCACTTATTCCTGCACCCATCTTTTTCCTCTGTCTCACACAAACATGAAAAACCAACTGAAGCACGAGTTCCAGCCCCCGTTGTTGTGATTTTCGATCTCCTTGCTCAAAGCACCTCTCGCAAAACAGTTTGGGGAGATTGTTCCTTGGTATGTGACTCCTCCGTTGGTCCAATTAGCTTTTGTTCTAGTGCTTTATTCTTTGAAAATTTGTGCTGCATAGGTGACCATGTTCTTGAGCTTGTATGACAGATGTATATGGTTCGAAGTAGTTCCAATGCTTTATATAGGCCCTAGGCACTTGTGGGAGTTGTTGCTATCAATTTTATCGAAGTTGGTTCACTTTTATTTGAAGTTACTAAAAATTTCAGAAATTTTTCAGAGGAAACAATATGTTTAGGAGGATGTTCCAAGGTGGTCCTTCAAGGAAGCAAGGTCCTAGGATTGCAATACGTGATCCTGACGAGGAACCACCAAGAGACACTCCTGTGAGGCCCTGTGAATGGCCGTCGGAAAATTTTATGAATCAAGTGGGAATCAAAGAAGAATTTAGCGCATATTTGAGTAACGCCGGTCTTGAGGACTTTGAAGCTGACAAATGCCCCCAGTATCATGATCTCACAAGTTCATTTGTGAGGAGGTTTGAGTTTTCAACTTCGCGAAATTCTCTTTCAGTCATGTTTGACCTTTATGACAAATCTTATATCATGGACTTAGAGGATTTTACTTCTGCTTGCAATCTTCCAGCTTGGGGTAATGTCAGGGATCCCCCTAAATCTGAATATAGAGAATTCCTTGCTAGAATAGCTGTGGGGGAATCTAGGGATATAACACAAGCCACTATAGGTTGCATTCACTTTCCTGCTATACATTATTTTGCTCTCTTCATAGGTAGATGTATATATGCTAAGGATGAAGCATGTCACATGTGTGTCCCTGATCTCAGTATTCTCAGGAGTGCTGTGTTAGGAGACCAATCTTATCATTTGGGAGCCATTATAGCTCGCAGGTGCATCAGAATAGGCACAGCGGAGATTTCTTTGGAGGAATTTATGCAACCCGCTTAGCTAATTTTCTTGAGGTAGACATTCGTGAGGGTGACATGGATTTACCCCCTTCTTATTTAGATTTCGATTCTATGGTTTCCCATCAGTTTGTTGAGAGGACTGAACCACCTCTCCAGTATCGGCTAATCTTTGACAAATGTCGTGTAGTCCATGTTGCTCTTCCTGCTCCTGCTTTCTTTGATTCACAGGCAAAAAGAAGACATATTATTGCCAGAGAGGAGGCAGATGAGTACGAAAGGAGAGTGGACGTTGCTCGACTCCATGCTACAGCTCAGGCGGCGATAGCTGCTGCGTCACAGTATGACCCCACCTTCACCTACGGATATCCGCCAGGCCATCCCTGGCAATACACCAACTTAGGCCAAAAGCCTAAGCTTGGGGGAGTACGTATTTCCCACTGACATTACATTTATGTTCACACACACTCATTGCTAGATGTCGGTGCTCATGCTTTTTCATTGTATTATCCATGCTAGTTTAAATTTCTTTTTCCTGCCTTCTTCTTGTGTGTTTGTTAAACTTTAAGAAAAATCAAAAAAATTAGTGAGTTTACTTTTCATGCTTGTAGTAGAATTAAAAAGAAAACCCAAAAATATTTCCCGTTCTTCTTTTACTTGTTGGGATCTTTCCCGTGTAAATAGTTTTTATTTCTTTTCCTTTCTTTGGGGGTTGAGAAGACCATATTGAAAATGCTTAGTGGCTCTTATATGCATGATTGTTTATTTAAACTTAGAGCCCATATTACTTGTCTTCTCTCTTGAGTTGAATGCTTGCAGATTCCAGTTTATTCCAATGCACGTGCACTCTTATTATTAAACACACCGTTCGGTCGTGCAAGTGAAAGGCAATGATGATGATATATGATGGACTTATTGGGAAGAGAAAAGCTGGTATGAACTCGACCTCTCTTGTTTTTGTAAATATGATGATTCATCGTTCTTGATTCAGCTATTATGAAGTAAACATATTTGTAATGACATTTAGAAATTATAGTTGCTTGTGCCATGCTTGATTAGCTATGAGTTATAATGGTTTACCTTGTGTGCCAACATGCTATTAGAATGATTATGATGTGGTATGATGGGGTGGTATCCTCCTTTAAATGTATTGAGTGACTCGACTTAGCACATGTTCACGCATGTAGTTGAATCAAATCAACATAGCCTTCACGATATTTATGTTCATGGTGGATTATATCCTACTCATGCTTGTACTCGGTGTGAGTTAATTTTAATGCATGTTTACGATTGTTGCCGCTCTCTCAGTTGGTCGCTTCCCAGTCTTTTGCTAGCCTTCACCTATACTAAGCGGGAATACTGCTTGTGCATCCAAACTCCTTAAACCCCAAAGTTATTCCACATGAGTCCACTATACCTACCTATATGCGGTATTTACCTGCCGTTCCAAGTAAATTTGTATGTGCCAAACTCTAAACCTTCAAATAAACATTCTGTTTTGCATGCTCGAATACCTCATATGTCAACTAGAGCTGCCCTTATCTTCCGTGTTAGGCGGTTTATTCTCAAGAGGAGTGGACTCCTCTCCTCAGTCACGAGAAAATGGCTGGTATCTGAGATGCCCAGTCCCATGCTTCGTGCAAACTAAATCAAAATAACTGCAAAAAAAACTCCCCTTGGGACCCGTTGAATGTTGGAGGCACTCGTTGTTTCGAGCAAGCCATGGATTGATGCTTGTGGAGGAAGGGGAGTATAAACTTTATTCTGTTTGGGAACCGCCTATAATCTGTTTAGCATGGAAGATATTGTCGTCTTTTAGTTGTTATGTTGACAATGAAAGTATGCCGCTCAAAATATAATTCATCTCTATTTCAAAACCGAGCTCTAGCACCTCTACAAATCCATGCTTCCCTCTGCGAAGGGCCTATCTATTTACTTTTATGTTGAGTCATCACCCTTCTTATTAAAAAGCACCCACTGGAGAGCACACTGTCGTTGCATTCATTATTATTGGTTTATATTGGGTATGACTTGACTAGATCTCTTTTACCATGAATTACAATGTTTAGTTAGTCCTTGTTCTTTAAAGGTGCTCTGCATTTATGTTTTGCTGTATCAGAAAGGGCTAGCGAGATACCATGTTGTTATATCATGTTATGATTATTTTGAGAAAGTGTTGTCACCCGAGTTTCATTATTATGGCTTGCTAGCTGATTATGCTATTGATATGAGTAATTGTGAGACCTACATGTCATTGTGAATATGGTTAGTTCATAATAATTGCTGAGACTTGAATGTTGGCTTTTCATGTTTACAATAACAAGAGCAAACAGAGTTTGTAAAAGTTTTTCTTTTTCTCTTTCAGTTTGTCAACTGAATTTCTTGGGGACAAGCAAGGGTTTAAGCTTGGGGGAGTTGATACGTCTCCGTCGTATCTACTTTTCCAAACACTTTTGCCCTTGTTTTGGACTCTAACTTGTATGATTTGAATGGAACTAACCCGGACTAACGCTGTTTTCAGCAGAACTGCCATGGTGTTGTTTTTTTGTGCAGAAAATAAAAATTCTCGGAATGTCCTGAAACTCCACGGAACACCTTAGAAAAAATAAAGAAAAATCCTTGCAAAAGATGAAGACTAGGGGGCCCACACCCTGCTCACGAGGGTGGGGGCGCGCCCAGCCTACCTTGTGGGCCCCCTGGTGGCCCTCCGACGCCAGCTCCAACTCCATATATTGGCTTTCGGGGAGAAAAAAAATCAGAGAGAAGAAATCATCGCGTTTTACGATACGGAGCCACCGCCAAGCCCTAATCTCTCTCGGGAGGGCTGATCTAGAGTCCGTTCGGGGCTCCGGAGAGGGGGATTCGTCGCCGTCGTCATCATCAACCATCCTCCATCACCAATTTCATGATGCTCACCGCCGTGCGTGAGTAATTGCATCGTAGGCTTGCTGGACGGTGATGGGTTGGATGAGATTTATCATGTAATCGAGTTAGTTTTGTTAGGGTTTGATCCCTAGTATCCACTATGTTCTGAGATTGATGTTGCTATGACTTTGCTATGCTTAATGCTTGTCACTAGGGCCCGAGTGCCATGATTTCAGATCTAAACCTATTATGTTTTCATGAATATATGTGTGTTCTAGATCCTATCTTGCAAGTCTATAGTCACCTACTATGTGTTATGATCCGGCAACCCCGAAGTGACAATAATCGGGACCACTCCCGATGATGACCATAGTTTGAGGAGTTCATGTATTCACTATGTGCTAATTCTTTGTTCCGGTTCTCTATTAAAAGGAGGCCTTAATATCCCTTAGTTTCCAATAGGACCCCGCTACCATGGGAGGGTAGGACAAAAGATGTCATGCAAGTTCTTTTCCATAAGCACGTATGACTATATGCGGAATACATGCCTACATTACATTGATGAACTGGAGCTAGTTCTGTGTCACCCTATGTTATGACTGCAACATGATGAACCACATCCGACATAATTATCCATTGCTAATCCGGTGCCTACGAGTTTTCCATATACTAGTTTATGCTTATTTACTTTTTCGTTGCTACTGTTACAATCACTACAAAATACCAAAAACATTACTTTTATTGTCTTTACTTTTGTTACCGTTACCACCACTATCATATTACTTTGCTACTAAACACTTCGCTGCAGATACTAAGTTTCTAGGTGTGGTTGAATTGACAACTCAGCTGCTAATACTTGAGAATATTCTTTGGCTCCCCTTGTGTCTAATCAATAAATTTGGGTTGAATACTCTACCCTCGAAAACTGTTGCGATCCACTATACTTGTGGGTTATCACCGGGCCCTGCCGACACAGACCTGGCTTTCACCCTTCTTTTTCAAGTCGTTCGCACGTCAAGGGGGACTCCTGAGCATCGCATCTCAGGAGCCTAACTTGTCACGTAGCCCCTCACCTCTTGGGATTGTCCTGGTGATCCAGACGACCCAACAACGGTTGAGGCATGCGCGGGGCCGGGCCATGCCGACGCAGAACACCAAGGGTTGCCCCGGCACCTTTTCCTAAGTTGTTCGCACGTCAAGGAGGACTCCTAAGCATCGCGTCTCAGGAGCCTGACTGGTCACGTAGCCCCTCACCTCTTGGGCTCGTCCTGGTGATCTGGACGACCCAACGACAGCTGAGGTACACGCGGGGCCGGGCTCTACCGACGCAGAAAGCGAATAATTATGAGATTATCTAAGCATGATCATGTATATAGGCATCACATCCGCAACAAGTAGACCGACTCCTGCCTGCATCTACTACTATTACTCCACACATCGACTGACTCCTGCCTGCATCTAGAGAATTAAGTTCATAAGAACAGAGTAACCCCTTAAGCAAGATGACATGATGCAGAGGGATAAACTCATGCAATATGATATAAACCACATCTTTTTATCCTCGATGGCAACAATACAATACGTGCCTTGCAACCCCTGCTGTCACTAGGTAAGGACACCGCAAGATTGAACCCAAAGCTAAGCACTTCTCCCATGGCAAGAAAGATCAATCTAGTAGGCCAAACCAAACTGATAATTCGAAAAGACTGTCGGCATTCTGGGAACGGGGTTACCCAGACTTGCCTGCCTGCGGCGTGGCTCAAGGAGTGGCCCAGTACGGCCCATCTCCATCAACACATGCTCAAGACCCTCGCGAGGGGCAAGCCTCGTGGGGCGGACGACAGGAGGCTTCCTCGGGCAAGGCCTCGTCAGGCTGGCTCGTGAGGAAGGCGGGGAGATCAAGGCGGGGTACCTCGCGAGGTGCTCATGACGCAAGCCATGAAGACCAAGGCCGGGCGGGATCAAGGCGGGCGTTGGCCTGCGCAGAGTCCTTGTTTCCTCTTTGGTGCAAAGGGGGCAAGCGCTGGCGAGAGTATCAAGCAAAGGCAACCATTTCGGTGCAACAAGACCAAGACCAGTAGGACGGCAGAATGGAGGTCATCATGGAGCCCAAGCCGGCGTCATCATCAGGGTCTTTGGCAGGCGAGGACCAACTTTAGTCAGGATAAGTGTACCAGATGTTCCCCTCAAAATGGCCAATTGTTGGCGCCCTTCCCGCTCAATCTTTGGGGAGAAGCCTAGTGCCTCTGCCTATAAATAGGACTAGCCAAGTCCACAACGTAGGGAGAATGGATCCGAGGCATCGGCGTCTAGAGAGAGAGAGAAAGAGAGGCGACTGAACTCCCCTAGCAGTTCATCGCACCAGCCAAGAATAGAACCTCGCGAGGCTGTTCTTCCCTTGTACTGTTCCTCATCAGCCCTAGAGGCAATCCACCACACCACAAACTGGAGTAGGGTATTACACCACAATGGTGGCCCGGACCAGTATAAATCTCGTGTCCCTTGTGTTGTTCTTCATGTAGTTTTAGATCCTTGCGAGGCGACGAGACATGGGTAGGCAGGAGGTGTGATCTCCGCGTGCACCCCAGAGTCCGAACCTTGAGGGTCTGCCGGAACCCGAAATCCGACATAGACTTGCAAAGATAACTCAATCATACATAAAAGAATTCAGAGGAGATTCAAATATTTCTCATAGATAAACTTGATCATAAACCCACAATTCATCAGATCTCGACAAACACACCGCAAAAAGAGTTTACATCGAATAGATCTCCACAAGAGAGGGGGAGAACATTGTATTGAGATCCAAAAAGAGAGAAGCCATCTAGCTAATAACTATGGACCAGTAGGTCTGTGGTAAACTACTCACAACTCATCGGAGGGGCTATGGTGTTGATGTAGAAGCCCTCCATGGTCGATTCCCCCTCCAGCGGAGCACCGACGAAGGCTCCAAGATGGGATCTCGAGCATACAGAAGGTTACGGCGGTGGAAATTGTGTTTTGTTGGCTTCCTGGATGTTTTTGGGGTACGTAGGCTTATATAGGAGGAAGAAGTATCTCGGTGGCCGCCCGAGGGGCCCACAAGATAGGGGGACGCTCCCTCCTATCTCGTGGCCGCCTCGGATGCTTCCTGACTTGCACTCCAAGTCCACTGGATCACATTCGTTCCAAAAATCACGCTCCCGAAGGTTTCATTCCGTTTGGACTCCGTTTGATATTCCTTTTCTTCAAAATACTGAAATAGGCAAAAAAACAGCAATACGGGCTGGGCCTCCGGTTAGTAGGTTAGTCCCAAAAATGATATAAATGTGTAAAATAAAGCCCTTAACATCCAAAAGGGGTAATATAATAGCATGGAACAATAAAAAATTATAGATACGTTGGAGACGTATCAATCCTCCACCTTCTTCCCGGCGCGGGAGATAGCGTTACCACCTCGCGCCGCGACGAAGCAGATACACCCGACCGGATTGTCGCCAGTCATGTAGGGCGCGGAGCAGGGCGACGGAGGGCATCACCCCCACGAACGCCTCACGATAGAAGGCGAAAAGGGATGGAAGGAGGATGGAGTTGGCATGGATGTGGAGCGCGTGAAGACCATAGTGGTGAAGGATGGCGAAGAAGAAGCGGGAGAATGGAGGTACCAGCCCCGAGTAGATGCTGTGCATGAAGAAGGGGAAGAAGGTGCCGCCCGCGGGCTCTGGTGCACGGTGGCAACCCGAAGCACTGTCTTCTTCCACTCATTGTAATCGCTCGCCATCAGGAGGAGCGTGGTTTGGAGCTTCTCCCCGGTCACGTAGGGCGCGAGCAGCCCTGGCTTGTACCAGGCGGGGCCGGCAGCCGGGGCAGGACCCACGGTCTTCCCGGCATCCATAGAGCAGAAGATTTGTGGGGAAATCGGCAGATCTGGTGAGTTCTTCCGCTGCAGGGAGAAAGGGATCTGGAGCAAGACGAAGAACGAGCAATGAAAGCCTGGCGGCAGGCGACACCCCTTTTGTCAGACGGAAGCAGTTGCCGAGGTAGTGTGGGGAAACAGAGTCGCCCACGTCCAATCAATCGCTACGCGTCATCAAGGCCGCAGGCGGTTAGGCCCCATGGCGCTCCACCCTTGCCCTTTGGCTTCGCCTGGAAGCCAAGTCCGAGCGTGCCCTGGGCCCGGGGGCTATTGTCAGCGTCCTGGATTCGGGGGTATCCAGCCCTACCTGCTTGCGGCCCACCACGTGGCTCCATGGACGGCCTAGTACGGCCCAGCTTCAACACCAATGACACAAGACCCTCGCGAGGGGCCAAGCCTCGTGAGGCGGACAACGCCAAGACCCCTGAAGGAATTGGCCTCCTCAGGAGGGCTCCTGAGGGGCAGAGAGTTCTATGCAGGTTACCTCATGAGGCTCAGCTGACATAAGCCATGATGACCAAGGCCAGGCGGGCGCCAGGGGGTGCAGAGCATAGGTTTCCTGTTTGGTGCAAGGGGGGCAAGCCACAGGCGCGGAGTCCCGAGGAATCAGCCAAAGGTTTCCATTCTGGTGCAACAAGACCAAGACCGCCAGGACGGCAGGAGGGAGGTCATCGACGAGCCCACCGCAGCGTCACGACCAGAGGCTTTCCGTAGGTGAAGACCACTTTTGTCAGGATAGACTGTACTACTTGTCCCCTTTCAAATCTAGCCGTTGTGGGATCCCTTCCTGCTCATATTTGTGAAGAGGACCAAGGCCACTATAAATAGGACTATCCACCACCATAGGAGGACAACAACAAGAAGAAGGAGAGAAGAAACCAGAACAAGTAGAGCTAGCATACACCACACTAGCTCAAGAACACCTCACCTCCTAAGGCTTGTTCAACCACTGTAATAGTTCATCCTCAGCCCTTCGAGGCAATCCACCACACCACACTGGATTAGGGTATTACACCACAACGGTGGCCCGAACCAGTATAAATCTCTGTGTCTTTGTGTCTCTTTGAGCTCGACACGCTAGGCTTAGGAGGATCGCGAGTAGGCAGGCTGGGTGGGTTGAGATCTCTGCACGCACTCCAGAGTTCGAACCTCTCAAGGGTTTGTGGATCCCTAAATCCGACAGTATAAACACATTTTCCTTCCATTGTTTTGTTTAACCTTTCTGGTAATCTATTTGATATAAGTAGTAATATTTCCCTGCTTATGTAAACACCACGGTGTGCCACTCTGTCAGTAAAACCTTGTTACTATTGTTGATGACATTTCGGTAACCACCGATGGATGAGAACTTTGCCTATTGGTCTGCCTCGTTCAACAAGCAGGAAAATGGTTCTCTTCGTCCTTCGCCCTTGGTACCAACGTTGCTGCCAACATAACTAACATGCTATCCTCTGACCTCCCTTGCTATCGTGATCGTGCAAGATGTCATCGTACTTTCTACTTTTAACCTACATGGTGGGCCCATAACCCACAGTTCCACATGATCGAAATCTGACTCTCCTATACACCTCTGTTTCCAAGGTTATTCCTCATGCTTGGCTTCGTATGTAGATCATGAGCCACCTTCCTAGAGATGATCTGTTCTGGTTTCAGCCGCAATACTTATTCCATTGGTCTGAACCCCCATCACACTCTACTTCAGGCATCGAACGATTGCTTACCAGTTTGAAACTTCCGTACCCTCTTATAATGCTCTCGACATGTTTCAAGTATTCAACTCGAGAGATACTTTATGCTTCTTCCTCTGAGCTAACCATCCAATGCTCAATCTTGTTAAAAATCCGTCCTTATAGAGTTTTCCCCTCTTATCCTTCCATAAGTACAGTGAAGATCCTGAAGGAAGGATGACAGTTTTATCATGATGCCCAGATGCAGAAAAATGAAGACATCAACGAGAGGGATCAACTTCTTTGAGAAGAGGAACCAAGGATGAGAAGATCCGTTAGAATTTCATAACTAAAACTTTCCTCTTTACTCCACCTCTTAAATCTCGGGACGAGATTTCTTCTAGTGGAGGAGATTTGTAATGCCCCGATAGTTAAGCTACAGTAACCACTCACCCTAACGGTGCCATGTCATCGCTGTTAATTTTCTAATCTCACTTTGAACCAAACCGAGTTCAAATTCAGTTTAAAATAAAGTCAAATTATTATTTCTTCAACCGGTAAAACAAAATGTTCGTTGGGTTGCAAACATTCACTAACTAATTGTCCTAAATATACCAACATTATTTGAATTATTAAAATGCCCTTGACCTATTTTAAACTGCACCAAACAACCCCTTTTATCTCATTTAAATTCCACCATAAATTCTAGGGGAAACAAATTGTCCCCAAACATTTTGTGGCAGTGGAAAATATTGCAATATATTTAAAGGGCCAATCTCTATAATTTTGCAAAGTCATTTGGTGGCTTATTTAATTGCAAATAGTGGCTGTTTTAATTGTCAGAAAAGGGGAAAAAGGCAAACTAGCTACTGTGCTAATGGGCTCTACCTACTACAGTAAATGGCCGAGCCCACTACCAGGGAACAGAGGCCATGGCGTGGACTCCGCACGCCCGTCCACGCAGCGGATGTTGCCGTATCGACCAACCTGCGGTCATGCAGTTGGATAAGAGCATCGTCACGAGTCCCCTGGAAAACCCTAGAAGACTTCCCCCTCTCCTTTTCCTCCCTCGCTCGCCTCCCTCTCGATCTGGATCGAAGCCGAGCACTCAGATCATCGTGGCTCTGGAGTCCCCGCGGCCACCGTCCTCCCCGAGCTGCGCCAAGGCGTCCAGGAGTTCCAGCTCCATCATCCTCGTCCTTCTCGAGTACCAGGACGAGCCGAACCGCCCGTAGCTCTCCGGCATCGTCGTCCTTCCCCGCACGCGCTGCTCTGCTTTGTCGCCTCCCCGAGTCTCTCCCGAGCCCCCTATGAGCTCACTGCCCCTCGCATACCTCAGCTGTCGAGCAATTGATAGAAAAGTGAATAATTATGAGATTATCTAGGCATGATCATGTATATAGGCATCACATCCACAACAAGTAGACCGACTCCTCCCTGCATCTACTACTATTACTCCACACATCGACCGACTCCTGCCTGCATCTAGAGAATTAAGTTCATAAGAACAGAGTAACCCCTTAAGCAAGATGACATGATGCATAGGGATAAACTCATGCAATATGATATAAACCCCATCTTTTTATCCTTGATGGCAACAATACAATACGTGCCTTGCAACCCCTGTTGTCACTAGGTAAGGACACCGCCAGATTGAACCCAAAGCTAAGCACTTATCCCATGGCAAGAAAGATCAATCTAGTAGGCCAAACCAAACTGATAATTTGAAGTGACTGTCGGTGTTCTGGGAACGGGGGTATCCAGACTTGCCTGCCTGCGGCCTGCGGGGTGGCTCAAGGAGTAGCCCAGTATGGCCCATCTCCATCAACACATGCTCAAGACCCTCGCGAGGGGCCAAGCCTCACGGGGCGGACGACAGGAGGCTTCCTCGGGCACGACCTCATCAGGCTGGCTCACGAGGAAGGTGGGCAGATCAAGGCGGGGTACCTCGCAAGGTTCTCATGACGCAAGCCATGACGACCAAGGCCAGGCGGGATCCAGGCGGGCGCCGGCCTGCGCAGAGTCCTTGTTTCCTCTTTGGTGCAAAGGGGGCAAGCGCTGGCGAGAGTATCAAGCAAAAGCAACCATTTCGGTGCAACAAGACCAAGACCAGCAGGACGGCAGAACGGAGGTCATCGTGGAGCCCAAGCCAGCGTCATCATTAGGGTCTTTGGCAGGCGAGGACCAACTTTAGTCAGGATAAGTGTACCAGATGTTCCCCTCAAAATGGCTAATTGTTGGCGCCCTTCCCACTCAATATTTGGGGAGAGGCCCAGGGCCTCTACCTATAAATAGGACTAGCCACCCACAGGGTAGGGAGATCGGATCCGAGGCATCGGCATCTACAGAGAGAGAAAGAGAGGCGACTGAACTCCCCTAGCAGTTCATCGCACTAGCCAAGAACAGACCCTCATGAGGCTGTTCTTCCCTTGTACTATTCCTCGTCAGCCCCAGAGGCAATCCACCACACCACAAACTGGAGTAGGGTATTAGACCACAATGGTGGCCCGAACCAGTATAAATCTCGTGTCCCTTGTGTTGTTCTTCGTGTAGTTTTAGATCCTTGCGAGGCGACGAGACATGGGTAGGCAGGAGGTGTGATCTCCGCGTGCACCCCAGAGTTCGAACCTTGAGGGTCTGTCGGAACCCGAAATCCGACATTTGGCGCACCAAGTAGGGGTGCATCGGAATCAGCCTTCCGTCGCCTCGTGTTTCGCCGCCCGTCGCATCATCATCATCATGTCCGGTGACCCAACGAGCAATCCCAATCCCTGGGTGGCCTGGCCCGCCCGTGCAGAGCCCCTTGCCCAGGGCGACCTCAACCCTGCGCCCCAGGCAGCCCGCGGTCCACAGGGCGCTGCAGGCCGCGTGCGACGCGGCCAGGCGGCACCAGCTCTCACACCGCGGCAGGTGCGGTCGGCAGCAAGGGCCTCAAGCCACGCAGCGGCCACGGCGCCGTACACCCGGCGGGAGCAGGAAAACTCAAGGGCCGCGCTCACGGTGGCCTAAGAGCTGCTGCGATGTAGGCTGCTGGAGGATGGCCGCGACGTGCTACTGGAGCAGGTGGCGGAGCTCCTGGGCTCAGCCGCCTCGGGGGCTCACCCCTTTGGCACCCAGCCGCCGCCTCAGGCCCAATGTGGACCGCACGGAGGCCCCACGCACGCCCGCACAGCTCCGAGCGGATTCCAGGGCCACTCCAACGCCAACCCGACCGTCGGCGCCTGGCTGATGCCGCCGCCTCCGCCTCCGACCAGCGAAGGGGGATCCACTACAATCCACGGGCCCGGTGGACCGCCGCGCTACCACTCCCAGGTGGGCACCTCGAGCGGGACCGCGTGGCACACGGGGCACTACAGCGAGGCATTTGGGGCGACGGCCCCGGAAGCGTATGTGCCCCACATGGTGGATCAAGGACACGCGCAGGAAGAAGACCATGGCTCGTTCCTTTGCCCGGGCTGGGGGGAAGAGACACACGAAGCTGAACTCCTTCAGGAGCCCAAGGAAGGCCTCGTCGACCATGCTGAAGGCAGCGACTATCGGGTACCGCTAATCCCTCAGGAACAGGCATACACTAACCATGGATCGCAGGAGGTACAGGTCGTCGCGCCGGATGGCCGCCCCAATCCAGCAGCTTCCTACCCCTCACGAGGAGGGCACCGGGGGCTGCAGGAGGGGGGCCAAGATCCGGCCTCACCCCCGCGGCGCTCGGAGCAAGGCGTCCTTAGGAGGTAGGCCCTCTGCCGGGGAGGTGCCTCAGAGCCTACCCCCGGCAGAGGACCCGTGGTCGTCAGGGGAACCGCTGGCGACCGCTCTATCCCATCGGTGGCGTCCTCGGTCTCCGGCCGTCATCGGTGGCGATAGAGTGTAGCGCAAGGTGGGGACCTCGTCTGGCGATATGAAGCAAGGCCGATACCTGTGAAGAAGGCCTAGTGCATGTGAAGCTCGCCGCCCCGTGACACTCTCACGTAATAATGAGTGGGGATGTACATGCCCCGGAGTCTCTGGAGAGCCACCCTCGGGCCTCGGGGGCTCCCGCCCACGCCCAGTGGCAGCACTTAGCTCCGCGCGAGTGAGAAGACGTCGAAGACTAGACTAGGTGCCGGATGCGGCCTTTCTGCTTTTTTGCCTTTCCTTTGGTTGTCGTTTTTCCTGTTTGGGTTTAAGTTGGATTTGAGCTTGAAACTTGCGTGTGTTCGGGGAAGGGGTGTTTAGTCTTGTTCGAGCAATCTCTTGCATTCTGGTTACCGCTTTACGTCCATCCAGCTTCAGCTGCCTCCCCTCGTGAGCCCCTCTCGAGCTGGGCCAGGCCTAGCATGCGCGCAGCCCATCGCCACGCCCTCTCAGGAGGTTCTCATTGCAAGTTTAATAGGCTCGTTCAGGAGGCACTTGGGCCACCACACCCCCCGCAGGCTCGCTCAGGGCCCACGCGGGTCGAAGGTAAACAAGCCAGTTGGCTCATCACAAAACTAGTCGCTCGGTATGGGCATACGGGCGATATCATGCCTACAAATATGCTAACTGCAAGTTTTCACACGAGGGGCTCCCCCTCCCAAAATGCTCTTACAACCCTTAGGGCCAATCCCGAACTCTCTCTATGTAGGGTAAAAAGCAGGAACAGCATGCGGTCAATCGGATAAATCCCCCAATGCATCCTCAGGGGCACCTCCGGAGTCGCCACTGGCGTCGCTGGCTTTGCCGTCACCTTCTGCTCCGCCCTCACCAGCACCAGGACCGTTCACCACTCCGCCCTCTTCAGCAGCTATGACCACGCCGTAGTCGTCGGTGGTGAAGGCTGTCGGTGTCAAAACCGGCAGATCTCTGGTAGGGGGTCCCAAACTATGCGTCTAGGCGGATGGTAATAGGAGACGAGGGACACGATGTTTTTACCCAGGTTCGGGCCCTCTTGATGGAGGTAAAACCCTACGTCCTGCTTGATTAATATTGATGATGTGGGTTACAAGAGTAGATCTACCACAAGATCAAGGAGGCTAAACCCTAGAAGCTAGCCTATGGTATGATTGTTGTTCGTCCTACGGACTAAAGCCATGCGGTTTATATAGACACCGGAGAGGGCTAGGTTACACAGAGTCGGTTACAAAGGTAGGAGATCTACATATCCGTATCGCCAAGCTTGCCTTCCACGCCAAGGAAAGTCCCATCCGGACACGGGACGAAGTCTTCAATCTTGTATCTTCATAGTCTTGGAGTCCGGCCGATGATGACAGTTCGGCTATCCGGACACCCCCTAGTCCGGAACTCAATCAGTAGCCCCTGAACCAGGCTTCAATGACGACGAGTCCGGCGCGCATATTGTCTTCGGCATTGCAAGGCGGGTTCCTCCTCCGAATAATTTATAGAAGATTGCGAACACCAGGATAGTGTCCGGCTCTGCAAAATAATTTCCACATACCACCGTAGAGAGAATAATATTCACACAAGTTCAATCTGCTGACGTATTCCGTGGCGTGACGTCACACCACAACCAAGCCTTTATTTGAAACGTTTTTATTGTACCACTTCAGCGCGTTTAGTGAAGCAGTTTCCTTGGCATGTCCTGTCGAGGCAGAGATCGTGTTCCCCTTATTCCGGGATTCCCATCAATAAGGACGTGGGTAACCAAACCGTTCCCGTTGCCACGCCCCCTCCATCGAAGGCGGGTTCCAAACGGTCACGGGGACGGCTCTTGGTATTCTTCCTCTTTATAATGAGAACAAGGCCCATTCTTTTTATTCAATCCTCTATCGAATCCTCCCCTCTCCCTAAGTTCCAACACCCAGGGCTCTGAATTCAGGTACCTTCGATCCTCGACAATGTCCAGTCCTGATCTACGAGGCCGGTGGATTCCCTCCTCCGTCACGGAGGAGGACGTGCTAAAGCTGAGAGATGCCAGGTATTTAACCTACGAGATTTCGCATAGGCTGCCTGCCCGAGGGCAAGTTATCCCAACTCCCGAGCCTGGCGAGATCGTCGTGTTCTTGTCTCACTTCCATCGGGGTTTAGGCTTCCCGATGGATCCCTTCATGAGGGGGCTCATGTTTTACTATGGGCTGGAATTCCACGACTTGGCTCCGGAGTCCATCCTCCATATCTCGTCATTCATTGTCGCTTGTGAAGCCTTCCTCCGCACTACCCCTCACTTCAGATTATGGCTCAAAACCTTCAACGTGGAGCTGAAGATGATTGAAGGGCGTCAGGCAGAGTGCGGCGGGGCGGTTATAAGCAAGAGGGCCGAAGCTCCATGGCCCAAGGGCTCTTTCCAAGAGGAGCTCGGCTGGTGGCAACAGGAGTGGTTTTATATCACCGCTCCCCGGGGCAGCAGGCAGAAGCCGCCGCCTGTCTTTTGCTCGGGCCCTCCACAGCAGCTGATGTCATGGGTCAACAAGGGGCGTGACTGGGGGCCGCCCAAAGACGTCCCCTTGTTGCAGGACCGGATTCGAGTCCTCCAAGAAAGGGAGATCAATCTGGTCGCAGTGGTGCAGGTCATGTTGATCCGGCGCCTACTGCCCTGCAAACGTCGCCCCCTCTGCCTGTGGGAATTTAATCCGGAGGGGCCGCGAGCTCTTCAATACTTCATGGGTTTGACTCCCATGGAGATGTATAAACTGTTCTTCGGATCACAAGAGACGCATCCGGAATTGACCGAGGACGCTGGCCTAAGCTGCAATCGCCCGGATACTCAAGTAAGTAGCCCTGTGTCCGGACACACCATCTATTTATTTATCGTGAGCTTGCCTTTTAACCAGCTATCCCTGGACAGGAGTGGATAGCGCAAGCAAAACTGATACGGTGTCCGGCCACCCTCCCTGAGACCACGCAGGATCCCGTGTTAATCAAAATGTTGGAGGTTGCACCTTCAAATGAGGGCGAAGGGGGGCACAGGGAAACTGTCACCTCTGCCAAGGAGGCGTTTAATAAGGGAGGAATCGAGAGTCCCTCCTTCTAGGGGGAGAAGCGGAACGCTTCCGAAGACCCGGAGGCCAAGGCCTCAAAGCGGGGAAAGAAATCTGTACCGGAAGGTCCTGCGCCAGAAAGCGCCCCGGCCGTACTGTCTCCTCGGAGGAATCAGCCCTCTAACGAGCCGTAAGTAAAAAAGGGGAATTTTATAATTATTAGACACCCATGATTAATGTCTAAAGGTAACCGAAGTTTTACCTTGTAGCTCAGATCTCAGCCCATCTCAGCACAGCTCATCTTCGGGAGACCTTCGTCCGGAGATGATGGAGAGCAAAACGCCTCCATCTGCCGCCCCATCGCACGGGGCGGACGACCCTGAGGTGTCGTCGCGGAGGGTCTCCCCGAGTCCGGCGGGGCCGGAGAGTTCGGCACCCATTGGAGTACGGCCGGTGGAGCTGCAGGATTTGCTTAAGAGGGCGTCCATCTTAGAAGATCACCGCACATTAATGGGTAATGTGATTGAGAGGATCTCATCCGCCGAAAGCGGGTTGCATGAGGCCGTCGGAAGTTTACTGACGGGATTTGAGGTACACAAAAAATGACATACCTATTGACAGTTTTGCACATGAAGTGCGCCCTATATAGTAGCCCCTAAGACTTGGTATGCTGTCGAAAACGGCAGCGTGCCTAGGATCATAATCTCAGTTATTAACTGTCGCCTCTCCTATGCAGGTGGCGGAACGTTCGGTGGCCAGCCGGACGGATGGATTCGCCGAGCTGAAGAAGTAACTCGACGCGGCAGATGCGGACATCTCGCTGGTAAATAAACGACTTGATGAGTCACAAGGTGTGTGATTGCGCCGCGGTCGCTTAGTAAGGGAGCTGATGCCCATTCCTTACAAGTTGTTCGGGTAGAACTTCGAGCAGAACTTGCTCGGGCCAAGGAGCAAGCCAGAAAAAGCGAGGCGGCTGCCTTGAAGGCAGTGGAAGAGCTAGAAGCCGAGAAGGCTGCTCACTGGCGAAGCAGGGAGGAGATGGCCGGAATGGCCATGAAATTAAAAGTTGCTACCGACCGCCTGGAGGTTCTAGAAGGAGAACGCCGAGGGGAGCAAGAGGACCTGAAGAAGGCCGATGCCGAAGCCAAGGATGCCCGTAGTGCGATGCGGGCTATGAAGGAGGAACTGCGTTAGGTCGGAGACATTGTGGCTGGAAAGCCCTTTATGCTGCGTAGGAAGTTCACGGATCCGAAGTATGCTCAGCTGGGCCGATTGTACGGTGCGGAGGATCCTTATCTGGACTTGGCGGTGAGTGCGGCTGACGCATTTGTGCACTTTCGAAGCCAGGAGGATCATGAAATGGAAGAGCTTTTCTGGTCTCAATTCCATAGTCCAGAGCGTCCACTTCCATTGAGTGATCGGCTGGTTGAGTGGGCTGAGCTGAATAGATTGTCCGGACTGGCCATGATGGATGTGGTAACTCATCTGTGGCCGAAAAGGCCCTAGTCGAAGAGTTATTTTTGCTTGTTGCAGCAATTCCTTGGGGCAGTGCCGCATATTAAGGCGATGAAGCGGTCGGCATGCATAGAAGGTGCGCGGATGGCTCTCACCCGTGGTAAAACATACTGGGCAGAGATGGATGCCACCGCTGTTGCATCCCGGGGTTCGGACAAAAGCCGATTCCCCACCGATCATTACTTTCAGGAAGTCCTGCAGGGCGCTCGTATAATAGAGTCGCAGTGCTCGAAAGATGTTATGTTTGAATGACATGTATGATTTTTAAGATCATGTTTATGATGCAATGACTTTTTATACTTGTGTGTTCAAGTATTGAACTATCTCCTGTGCGGCCGTATATGTATGTATAATCTGAAAGATGGCAGTCTTTGGCTTCAGCCCCCACGCACATGGTGCGGGGGTGTTTGCAAAAAGAAAAACGCTTTTTCACACTTAATCCAACGTCTTGGTCCTTTTAAGGAGGTGATAGCGTAGCAAACTAGGCAACCAGACTATAATGCTTTATCACTTTCACCTAGCCATAGGAGCCCGAATGTGGGGCTACTATATAGCCCCTGATGGCACCGCGCTTCTCCGAATTTGGGGCGCGTATGTGCCTGATCGGGAAGCAGTCCTTCGTCAAAGCGGAGGAATTCTAAACATTCCAATGGTCGATCGAGTGGTTGACCAGTCTCTCGCTATATCATGACAGTTAGTTTTCGGCTTTCTCTACTGAGGTGCTCTCCCGGCCGAACCGTGGCACAATCGCAGTAGTTCTCCTGGTGCCGCGTTAGCCGATAATACGGAACGTAAGGCAGCAAAACACAGGAGTCGGGCAAACCCAACATTTGACCAAAGACATGATTCGGAGCTGATGCATATAAGGCCTAACTCGAGACGCCGAACACTCCCTGAGGTGTTCGGTCTTTATGATATCGGGCAGAATAAAGCCCTAAGCCCCAAGTGTCCAGGTACAGGCGAGAACTTCTGACGCGGCCGATGCCAAAACGCTAGCCTCCTCCTCGGCTCTGGTAGGAAACCGGGGGATGTGTATCAACAAGAGATAGTGAGAAAGGTTTATGCAGGGTCTTAATCTGAAAAGAATCCTTGCAACGGGTCCCTACTGCACGTTTGCGCATGTGTCTCCGTTGTGTTGTATCCTCGACGGGTGTAGCACGTGCTTCATCTGTAAAAGTGAAGGACTTAGTTTCTAATAAATATCGTGCAAAAAGTGTATCAAAATAAAGTATAATTTGGAAGATGAAGAAAGTTGAGCTTTATTGGCTTTCATCATTTATGCGTGCGGCCCCCTAAAAAAAAGGGGTATGCGGCTGGGAAGCCCCTTGCCGGACTCGTCTAACCATGTCCGAGGTCTAAATGACCTGTTTTTAGGGGCTTTGACCTGCAAGGTCGGAATAATGTGTGGCTGTCTAGGCAGCCGCACATTCTCCATGGTCGAGAGACACCTGGAGTTTTAAGAATATTCTACGTGGACCGGGCATTTTTAAGCGTAAGAGACACGTAATGTGGTATTGCATTAAAGCACGCGAAAGCTGCACGCCCAGTAGTGCTTAAGGGCTACTGCTAAATGGGGCGATGGAGGGTGAGCTTTTCGCGACAGAGGTTGTCGGATGAACCGAACACGACCCCTAGTGGTACAGAGCCTGTAAAATTGGCTAAAAAGGCCTGGTGTCACTCCTTTGAAGGAAGTGTTGCTATAGCGAATTTTGGTGGGTTCTATCCCCAGTCTGCGGACGGTGTCCTGGTATAGCAGGGGCCGCGCTGCGTGTTATTACGTGAAGTGAGTTCACTGTTTTGACTTCTAATGGGAAAGTCTTTTGGTTTCCGGAGCGCTGCTTTTGGGTTTCGTCACTTTCGCTTGGTGTGTCGAGCCCTTTGTGTTCAGCGTTAAGTCGGTCGGACTGCTTGAAGACCCAACAATCTCTGTGGGTATGGTTTGCAGGCTTCCCGGAGGTACCGTGTATTTGACACAGTCTATCCAGAATCTTGTTGAGGTTGGATAACTCCTCACTATTATCCTTTAAGGGCAGTGTTTTGTTGTTCGGTTGAGAGCTTTTGAATCCGGCGTTGACCGCCATACTATTTGGGCCATTCTCCTTGTTCCGGCGCTGATCTTTTTTGCGTCGTGATTTCCCATTTCCATCCCTGATTTCGGATGTACTCGGGTCGCTGGTGCTGCATCTAGCCAACCAGCTGTCTTCCCCGCGCAAAAGCGGTTCATGAGACTTGTTAGTGCGGCCATTGTTCTTGGTTTTTCCTGGCCGAGGTGTCTGGCGAGCCATTCGTCTCGGACGTTGTGTTTGAAGGCTGCTAAGGCTTCAGCGTCCGGACAGTCGACTATTTGGTTCTTTTTAGTGAGGAACCTATTCCAGAATTTGCGTGGTGATTCTCAGGGCTGTTGAGTTATGTGACTTAAATCATCTGCATCCGGAGGCCGGACATAAGTCCCCTGAAAATTTGCTCGAAACGCATCCTCAAGCTCTTCCCAACTCCCAATCGTATTTTCTGGGAGGCTTTTAAGCCAATGCCGGGCCGGCCCTTTGAGCTTGAGGGGAAGGCATTTTATGGCATGGAGATCGTCTCCTCTTGCCATGTGTATGTGTAGGATATAATCCTCAATCCAGACTCTGGGGTCTGTTGTTCCGTCGTATGCCTCTATGTTTATGGGTTTAAATCCCACTGGAAATCCATGATCCAGTACCTCGTCGGTAAAACATAGTGGGTGTGCGGCGCCCCTGTATTTGGGTGTGCCGTTGTCTTCAAATGCTCGGCTGGTTGTGTCACTTCCTGGGGTCTTCTTTTTTGGCCCATAAATAGACCTGGCCGGGTTATCCTTTTTCTGAGGATCTTTATGCTGATCGTGTGCCGGCTTGAGTGCGGCGCCCCTTGTTGCTCTTGGCCTATCATCTGGTCGTCTATCCGGCCAGGCGGCTTCTTTCTTTTTTGACTGCAGGGGCTCTAGGCCTCCTCGTATAATTCGGGCAACAGCTTGCGCTTCGGGTAGCTCTTTGTCTGGTGACTAGTGCCATATTTATCTGCAGTGTTGAGTACTTTGCTCCTTCTCATTCTGAGTGCGTCCTCCGCTATTTTGAGCTTCCGCTTTTGCTTCTTCAAACTTTGTGCAGTGTCGACTAGCCTTTTACGAAGATTCATATGCTCTGGTGATGTGAGATGATCTTCGCCGGGGATGGGTTGCTTGTCCAGTTCATGTCCGGCTGGCTGCTTGTTGACGTGTGCGTCGTCCACTGCTTCGCCCTGCTCTAGGGCCGGGTCCGTATGGGTGCCGTTTTTGTCGATGCCGGTCTTCGGGCGGCGCTTGCGTCGCTGCTTTGTTTGTTTGTTGGGGGAGTTGTCCTTCGCCACGTCCCGTTTTTCCTCATTGTCGCTTCCTTTTGGTGTCCACCATGCATACATTGTGAGCTGGGGTGGCTTTTCCGTGCCCGTTAGGCGCTGGTCCTTGGTCGTCTCCGGCATCGTCGTCCATACCGTCGATGTCTTCGAAGTCGTAGTCTAGCATGTCGGTTAGATCGTCGACAGCGGCTACCAAGTGGGTGGTGGGTGGGGTTTGAATTTCTTCGTCGTCCGCATCCCAACCTTCCTGACTGCAGTCCGGCCAGGGCTCTCCTGATAACGAGAGATACTTTAGCGAACTCATGATGTCGCCGAAAGGTGTGTGTTGAAAGATGTCCGCTGCGGTGAATTCCATGATCGGCGCCCAATCGGATTCGATCGGGGAGGGCGCCGGGGGTTCGGAGTCCGGCGAGGAGTCCGGCACCTCGGAGTCACGATCTTTATGAGGGACAAAGTCAGTGTTCGGCTCTATCCCCATAGAGGCTGCAGCCCCCGAGGCGGTGTCTAGCCATCCGTCCTCGATTTACGTAGCCGGCTCCGAATTGAAGATCGGAGCGGGTTTGAGTGCGGCCTCCAGGGTATTGTCTGGCTGCAGAGCTAAATCATGCTCACCGTGACAGTGCGGCACGCTCGGCTGTGGCTCGAATACATTGAGGATCAAGTCCCCGAGGATGTCAGCCGTGAAGTTCAAACTTCCAAATCTGACCTGACGGCCAGGGGTGTAGCTTTCGATCTGCTCCAGATGGCCAAGCGAATTGGCCCGCAGTGCGAAGCCGCCGAATACGAAGATTTGTCCGGGGAGAAAGGTCTCACCCTGGACTGCATCGTTGATGATGGTCAGAGAAGCCATCAAGCCTATCGGTGACGACACAGAGGAACTCTCAATGAAATCACCAATGTCGGTGTCAAAACCGGCGGATCTCGGGTAGGGGGTCCCGAATTATGCGTCTAGGCGAATGGTAACAGGAGACGAGGGACACGATGTTTTTACCTAGGTTCGGGCCCTCTTGATGGAGGTAAAACCCTATGTCCTGCTTGATTAATATTGATGATGTGGGTTACAAGAGTAGATCTACCACGAGATCAAGGAGGCTAAACCCTAGAAGATAGCCTATGGTATGATTGTTGTTCGTCCTACGGACTAAAGCCATCCGGTTTATAGACACCGGAGAGGGCTAGGGTTACACAGAGTCGGTTACAAAGGTAGGAGATCTACATATCTGTATCGCCAAGCTTGCCTTCCACGCCAAGGAAAGTCCCATATGGACACGGGACGAAGTCTTCAATCTTGTATCTTCATAGTCTTGGAGTCTGGCCAATGATGACAGTTCGGCTATCCGGACACCCCCTAGTCCGGAACTCCCTCAAAGTCCCTAACAAGGGCATCCACGTTGTCTTCCACCCAATGCGCCAGGTTGCCCCGGATGGCCAGGGGCACCGGTGCGATGGCGGCATCAAAGTCAAAGTGGGGGTCCATGTTCTGAAGATGGCTGAAGACACGAGAAAAAGCACGCCCAAGTAGGGCACGACTTCTCTCCTCCACCAACCTATCGGCTTTGCCCGACCGAGTCTCCAGCGCAGTCACCACGTCGGTGAAGAACTGAAGGTTGCCAGCATAGTTGACCACATGAGGCTCCCCAATGGTTGTCTCGCAGATGTTGCCCAAGTCCGTGTTAGCTCTTTCCCGGAGTGCACTGAGCATGGGGGCACGCATGTGCTCCAAGGTCTGCCGCTGGTGTGTCTTGTCCTTGCTCCACCATGTGACGGCCTCGGCCGCGTCCACCCTTTTAAGGAGAAGAAGCACCTCAGCGCGGGAGTAAGCCAGCTCCGCCTGTGCCGCCCCAAGGGCGGCCCCGGCAGCGTCCGCGCGCCATGTCACTTCATCCAGCTTGGCCTTCAGGGCGGCGGTCTTGCCCTCTGCTTCGACCTTGATCAACTCCAGCCTCTCCCCGAACTCGCGCTCGAGGTTCGAATGGGCCGCCGCCACCCGGCGGTCTACCTCTTCTGAGGATCGGTCTTCCCTCACGGCAACGTCATCCTCCGCCTGCGCCACTAGGCGCTCCCTCATCTCCAGTCGCTCGAGGTCCAGGGTGTGCTTGGTGGCCTCCAGCGTCAGCGCCTCCTCGTGTTTCTGAAGCTCCGCCCGGTCGACCGAGCCCCCCTTCATCGACGCAAGGGACGCCTCACGCCACTCCACCTATTGCTCCAGGGAGCTACTCCAGGCCCGGAGCTCCCACGCCCGCTCTTCTGCGGCCCTGCGCCGTTGGTCAACCTCCTGAGCCTCCAAGACGGCCCGGGAGCAGGCCTCCCGAGAAGCCGCCAGCGACGCCTCGGCTTTCTCATTATCAAGGTCACTGTCGGTGTCAAAACCGGCGGATCTCGGGTAGGGGGTCCCGAACTGTGCGTCTAGGCGGATGGTAACAGGAGACAAGGGACACGATGTTTTACCCAGGTTCGGGCCCTCTTGATGGAGGTAAAACCCTACGTCTTGCTTGATTGATATTGATGATGTGGGTATTACAAGAGTAGATCTACCACGAGATCAAGGAGGCTAAACCCTAGAAGCTAGCCTATGGTATGATTGTTGTTATGTCCTACGGACTAAAACCATCCGGTTTATATAGACATCGGAGAGGGCTAGGGTTACACAGAGTCGGTTACAATGGTAGGAGATCTACATATCCGTATCGCCAAGCTTGCCTTCCACACCAAGGAAAGTCCCATCCGGACACGGGACGAAGTCTTCAATCTTGTATCTTCATAGTCTTGGAGTCCGGCCGATGATGATATTTCGGCTATCCGGACACCCCCTAGTCCGGGACTCCCTCAGTAGCCCCCGAACCAGGATTCAATGACGACGAGTCCGGCGCGCATATTGTCTTCGGCGTTGCAAGGCGGGTTCTCCTTCAAATTCCATGTGCCTGCTGAATAGTGTCTGGCTTCCTTTTAAATGTTGTGCTCCTTGGCTTCCACGTCCAATAATGGCCGTCTTCCACGTGTCGTATGAATGCGAAAAGCTAGGGTATTTTTGCGTTTTACCCCCTAGCCGTGTGAATAAGCTACCTATAAGAGAGGCAAAGATCTAGATCCAAATCACACCATCCTCCTTCCGCAAGTACTCATCAAAGCGCCTCTGACAAAAATCCATTCCATCATGGATAGTCGACGCGGCTCCTCCTCTCGCACTCCCAGCCCTCAGCCAGGAGATTGGGGGAGATGTTCAGTTCCACACAGCGAGCTAGTGACGCTCCAAACCGAGGGATATCTTCCCCCAGCCTTCATGGTTCCGGTTCGAGCCGGACTGGCCACCTACAGGGGTGGAAAGCAGGCGGAGAGCGTCCCCAATCCCTCCAAAGGAGAGCGGGTATGCTTCGTCCCTTATCTAATAAGGGGACTCGGATTTCCCATACATCCGTTTCTCCGGGGGCTCCTGGAGTTCTATGGACTCCAGCTTCACCACCTTACACCTGCCTCTATTTTGCACATCGCGGGCTTCGTAGCTCTTTGCGAGCTGTTCTTGGGCATCGAGCCCCATTTTGTGCTATGGAAGAGATTGTTTTGCCTCGTACCCCGTTCTCACGAGGGGTCGATAAATCAAGTGGGCGGAGCCGAAATATGGTGCATCGCCGGGACCGGATATCTATCCAGAACCCCGGAGAAGGCGTCCGAAGACTGGCCTTCGGAATGGTTTTATATGGAGGACGCCCCTTTGCCGGATCCAGTTCGGATCGGCCTCCCGGAGTTCAGCAACGCTCCCTTGAAGAAACGCCTGAGTTGGCACCCGCGGAGCCCTCAACGGGAAGATCACTTGATCCAGCCTCTGAAGAGGATCCGGACATAAAGGTGGAGTTGATTGACGGGGTGTTCCACCAACTTAGCATGGACAAGCGTCCAATATCTGATGGACCGGATAAGGTTACTGGCCCACTCCGGATTGACCATGATTGGAGTCATGGCCACGTGCATTATGCGAGGGGTGCAGCCGCTCCAATATAGGGGCCACCCCATGTGGGATTTCAACGGGGAGGATGACGCCACCCGTCCTGGCCGCAAGGGGCCGGGATCGGCCGCCGATCTGGTGAAGATCCTGTCCGGCTTGTACAAGGGGGAGAAGGAGGACTTCCTCCGCACGAGTCCATTGAATGGATTCTCCATGAATAACCCTCGGAGCTGGGTAAGCGGACGTTTATCTATCCGATCCATATTCCCAAAGTCAAGTGCCTCACTTTGTGATTTTGACGCAGGAGCTGCGCCGGGACGTGGAGGGCATACAAAGCCTGACTCCACAGCCCGAGGATCCGGGACGATCACTTGATCCGGCCTCCGAAGAGGATCCGGACATAAAGGTGGAGTTGATTGACGGGGTGTTCCACCAACTTAGCATGGACAATGCTCTAGTCGCCATTACGACTGACTACCCCGGTTTATCTCCGGCTTCCCAGGTGACCACGACCGGAGTTCTGACACCATCACTTGATCCATGCTCATTTCTGACCATCATTTACCAATGGTGCATCGCAGGAGGCGCCTTTAAGGCGGGAAGCCGAACCCGCGGCGGCTGACCAACAAGGGTCAGTTCGGCCCAGCAGGCGGAAGAGGAGTGCGGCGCGAATCGAAACGTCGCCGCAATGGTACAGCGCACCACCGTTTTTAAGGGAAAGATCCCTAGGAGGTATATTAACGCTCATGATTTTTCCAGGAGAAAGAGCGCTCGCCGGACAGTGTCCGAAGAGGTTGCCAATCAAGCCTCCGCTAGCCATGCTCCAACGCGTGGTCCGGAAGGGGAGGCGAACACAAGGCATGAGCCGAATGCTCCTCCAACGGAGGATGCCGACAGGCTGTCCGCCACCAGGTCTGAGGTGGAGAGCGCCATGAATCACAGGCGCCACCAGACGGTTCTTCGTGACGCGTGTTTCTCTCCGGAGGCGCTGAGTGCCTTTAATGCAGGAGACGCGCACCTCCATGCCGCTCGAGATGGTCTAACCAGAGCCACGGAGCAGTATGTGAAAGACATACGGGTGAGGAATTTTAATAGTTATATATGCCAGTAGCCCCTAAGACTTAAAATAGTTAGAATAACTGATTTAAGGATCATTTGTATATGCAGGATCTAACGGAGAAGAATACCTTTCTGTCCCAGGAGCTTCAAGAGTGCAAGGCCCAACTTGAGGCCGCACTAGCCACCGCAGGGGGAGCCACGGAGACCCCCTCTGGTAATACATACTTCAAAAAGATAAGTAGTTTATGAAGTGCGGCATGTGCGTAAGTATGACAATAAAATTGCAGAGGGTGCCGGACAGGAACCGGACAAGCAACATCTTCTACGCCAGCTGAAGGCCAGCGAGAAGGTGCTTATGAGGGTGCAGCAAGAGTGGAACAAACTCCAAGATGCCAACACCCAGCTGGGCGAAGAACTAAAAGATGTTTGGGTCCAGCTGTCTGACTCTGTAAAGGAGAATCGGCGGCTTCGTCGCGGCATTTACAGTAAGTGCTTGAGCAAACTCTTTTGAAAAGAAGAGTTCGGCGAGGAAGTCGATTGACAGAAATGTGTCTGTAGGTGTGCTCATGGGTCGTCCAGCAGAGGAAATGCCTGGTTCCACGGGTGACCTTCTTCCCGAGTTGCTGCAACTGCACGAATGTATTCGGCAGGCGATGAGCGGCGTCGTCCAGGCCTTATGGCCATCCGTCTCCCTACCCGAGGGTCTCGGAGGGCTTGCTGACAAGCTTCAGGGAATACGGCAGCGCTTCCGTCTGTGGAAGATATCGGCCTGCCGTCAAAGCGCCAGAGAGGCCTGGGCCATGGTGAAGACATGGTACACGAAGGCTGATCCAAACCACATGGCCGAGGTCGGACCTGTGGGGCCCGATGGGAAGGAGATCCATGTGAGCTTAATGTACGGCCAATTAGAGTTGGCCGTGAAATATTCCCAACGGGACTGTAAACTAGACAGCCTTTTAGATGGGATTGAAGAGGAGTTCAATCAGTCAATTTGATGATGTAATTTTAAAATGACATGTAAAATGCCTTCTAGCCGGATTGTAGATCGTTTGTCTTTGCGGACCTTTTCGCTTCAACCTCGGGACCCAACAGTCCGGAGTGTGTCCGAATACCCTAACGGTTATAAAAACCGGGGCATGCATGGAGACCAGGCGTCGGGGTCATTAGTGCTTTATCAGACAAGTGCCCAACTAGTTATGTTATATTACATGGTTAGTAAGAAACATCTTCCAAGGAGAATAGTTCTGTTAGGGGTTCCTTTCCCTGGGAGGCATGCCCTAAGGTGCATGTCCGTACTGCAAAGAAAGCAGAAAAAGCATCTGGGGGCAGATAAGTGAAATAAGTAATAAATCATCTTTCAAGTCACCGACCGAATATTCCCTTAAGAACGCTAGCTTTTGGCTTCACCCAGTCTGAGGTACACATCCGGCTGTCCCGGCAGTAACAATCGCAGAGGTGCTCCCTTTACCTCCTAGACGAACAATCGGGACCGTAGGGGTAAGCACAGGAGCCAGGCAACCTAGCTTGGCCAAAACTTAAGTCATATCAATGCATATAATGGTGAATAAAAGGTACATGCGGAAGTATGACACATGTGTTGGGCATGAAGCCCGTATAGATAAGCTTCTGTTAAAGAAGCCCCCAGGTATAATGAGTGCGAGTAGCACATCAAGTGTGTGCGAACAATGTGCAGATCAGCCCGTCAAAGGCTTTTACTAAAAAGGGGGAAGAAGGAGGGGAACAAGAGACAGCGAAAATATAAAAGGTGGACGGAGGAGGGAGACGAACTCTGAGTCCGGTGCTAGGCGTAGAATCTTCGGAGACGGGCTGCGTTCCATGGGTTCGGCTCGAGTCGGTTGTCAGATGCGTTACGTAGATAGTATGCTCCGCCGGTCAGGACTTGGTCGATGATGAAGGGACCTTCCTATTTTGGCTTAAGTTTGTCCTTTTTCTTGTCCGGCAGGCGTAGAACAAGTTCGCCAACATTGTATGTTTTGGCCCGTACTTCTATGCTTTGATATCTTCGAGCCTGCTGGTGGTAGAATGCGGAACGAGATTTTGCCACGTCCCGCTCCTCCTCTAAGGCGTCCAAACTATCCTGCCGATCCAACTCGGCTTCTCTTTCTTCGTACATGCGCACGCGAGGTGAGTCATGAATTATATCGCAGGGCAAAACTGCCTCTGCGACGTACACCATAAAAATGGTGTGAATCCGGTAGTGCAGTTCGGCGTGGTCCGCAGCCCCCAGAGTACGGAGTCGAGCTCCTCTACCCAGTGCGTGTTAGATTCCGTGAGAGACCGCACTAATCTGGGTTTGATGCCGCTCATGATTAGACCATTTGCTCGTTCGACTTGACCGTTAGTTTGGGGGTGATAGACTGAAGCGTAGTCGAGCCTGATGCCCATGTTTTTGCACCAGAGTTTAACCTCGTCGGCCGTGAAATTCGTGCCGTTATCAGTGATGATGCTGTGGGGGGCACCATAACGGTGTACTACCCTGGATATGAAGTCTATCACGGGTCCGGATTCGGCCGTTTTAACTGGCTTGGCCTCTATCCATTTGGTGAATTTGTCCACCATGACCAATAGGTATTTTTGCTTGTGGGTTCCCCCTTTAAGGGGTCCAACCATGTCAAGCCCCTAGACCGCGAACGGCCAGGTGATGGGTATAGTTTTGAGGGCGGTGGGTGGCATGTGGCTTTGATTAGCAAAGAGCTGGCAACCTATGCATCGTTGGACTAAGTCCTAAGCATCTACCCGGGCAGTCGGCCAATAAAATCCTGTATGGAAGGCCTTGCCTACAAGGGCCCGGGCTGCGGCATGGTGATCGCCAAGTCCGGCGTGAATTTCAGCCAGGAGATTTTGCACTTCCTCTTCGGAGATGCACCTTTGAAGGACTCCGGTTGTGCTTTTCTTATAAAGTTCTCCCTCATGGACCTTGTAGGCTTTAGATCGCCGAACTATGCAGCGGGCCTCATTTTGGTCTTCGGGAAGTTCCTGCCTAGTTAAGTAGGCTAGGAATGGTTCCATCCACGGGGCGATTACTGCCATTATTTCATGGGCTGAGGGTGTTATTTCATTGGCTGAGCCACCGATTGTGTCAGAATGTTCCGTGTTGGGTGGCGCGGTTGGTTCCGGGTTGCTATTTCCGGACTCCTCTTCCCATAGCACGGATGGCTTAAAGGGCCACTCCAGGAAGATGTTTGGAGGGACGGCGTCGCGTTTTGCGCCGATGCGCGCCAACACGTCGGCTGCCTGGTTATTATCCCGGGCTACATGGTGTAATTCGAGTCCTTCAAACCGAGCTGACATTTTTAAGACGGCATTATGATAGGCTGCCATTTTCAGATCCTTGGCGTCAAAGTCTCCATTTACTTGGGATATTGCGAGGTTTGAATCCCCGCGCACCTCTAGGCGTTGAATACCCATGGAGATTGCCATCCGGAGACCATGTAGAAGGGCCTCGTATTCGGCTGCATTGTTGGAGTCCGTGTACATTATCTGAAGTACGTATTGGACTGTGTCTCCGGTTGGGGACGTCAGTACGATGCCAGCCCCCAAGCCGGCCAACATTTTGGAGCCGTCGAAATGCATGATCTAATTGGAGTATGCGCCGTACTCTTTAGGGAGTTCGGCTTCGGTCCATTCGGCGATGAAGTCAGCCAAAACTTGTGACTTTATAGCTCGCCTTGGTTTGTAGGTTATTTCAAATGGTAAGAGCTCAATGGCCCATTTTGCAATCCTGCCCGTCGCGTCGCGGTTGTTTATAATGTCGTTGAGAGGTACTTCGGAGGCCACTGTAATCGAGCACTCTTGAAAGTAGTGTCGCAGCTTCCGGGATGCCATGAACACCGCGTACGCTATCTTTTGATAATGTGGATGCCGGGACTTGCATGGAGTTAAGACAGTGGATACATAGTACACTGGTTTTTGAAGAGGGAACTTGTGTCCTTCTGTTTCTCGTTCGACGACGAGCGCTGCGCTGACAACTTGATGTGTTGCCACGATATATAATAACATTGGTTCGCGTAGGTTGGGCGCGGCCAGGACCGGATTTGTTGCTAATATGGCCTTTATTTCTTCGAGTCCGGCCGTGGCAGCATCCGTCCACTCGAAGTGTTCGGTGCGCCGGAGGAGGCGATAGAGAGGCAATGCCTTTTCTCCCAAACGGGAGATGAAGCGGCTTAGAGCCGCCACACATCTAGCCAGTTTTTGTATTTGTTTGAGGTCATTTGGGATATCCAATTGTGATAGAGCTCGGATCTTGGCTGGGTTTGCTTCAATTCCTCTACCGGATACAATGAAGCCCAAGAGCTTTCCGGCTGGTACGCCAAAAACGCATATTTCCGGGTTGAGCTTAATGTCATATGCTCGGAGGTTGTCGAATGTGAGCCTCAAATCGTCGACTAGAGTTGCGACGTGTTTGGTCTTAACGACCACATCATCTACGTATGCCTCCACTGTTTTGCCGATCTGGGTAGCCAGACATGTCTGAATCATGCGCTGATATGTTGCGCCGGCGTTTTTAAGTCCGAAGGGCATTGTGTTGAAGCATAATGGTCCGTATGGAGTGATGAATGCCGTTGTGGCCTGGTCTATTTCCATTTTTTGGAGGGTTTCCTCGTAGATTAGGTTTAATCCGCTGCCGCCATCCATGAGTACCTTGGTAAGACGAAAGCCGTCCACTATTGTACTGAGGACCAATGCGGCTGGTGCTCGGGCTGTTCGGAATTTAGGTTCGTCGCTGGCATTGAAGGTGATAGCCGTGTCGCTCCATGGATTTGTTGTTTCTACTTGGTATACTTCGGCGAGGCTGCGGATTGTTCGTTTCCGCATATTATTTGATGCGGAAGTCTCGAAGACTGTTAATACCGTACTGGTACTGTTGGGCTGGTTCTCCGGGGCTAGAAGCCCTTCGCCACTTTTGGCCACCTGCCGTAGTATCCAACATGCGCGAAGGCTATGTGTTGGAGTGCCTCCCTCTGTATTATGGATTTTGCAGGGTCCGCTGAGCCATCCCTCTAGTATGGTTCCGTACCCTTTAGGTGGTTTTTGCTTTTTGGTTTTTGGCCCAGGTGCTTGTTCATGGTGCACCCTTTTATTCCGGACTAGGGTTGTGTTCAGGGCCGGATTGTCCCAAAATCTAGTTTCGATTTTCCAGGCACTCTCCATCGCACAGTATTTTCGCACTATGGTCGCCAGGTCGGCGAAGCGCGTAACTTCGCGACGACTTATGGCGTTCATGATTCCCTTGTCCGTGCTATTGTTGCAGAAAATACAGATTGTACTTTCCTCATGGCAGTCCTTTATCATGTCCATAACCAGGAGGAATCTGGCCCAGTAATGATGTACTGTTTCGTCGGGCTCTTGCCGTATTTGAGATAGATCGCTTATGTTTGGGTGGGTGGGTGGAACTAAATTCGGAACCCCGCCCAATCTGAGGCTCAAAGGCCGAGGAGTTTCCGGATTTGGAAGCTTGGATTGCTGGAGGTCGTCCAATGAATCTAGTCCGCTGTCTGACTTTAGGTTCACTACTCGATTGACGTTCGTCCCTCCACGGGAATCCGGCATGGAGGGATCGGGAATCCGGACATAACTGCTTTTTAACATAGAAGAACAGTCGCCGCGTTGTTCTTCTACCACAGCAACATGGTGGGTAGCCTGGGGAGAGTTAATTTCTCTCGGATCGGTTTTAAGCCCAATCTGATCGTAGTCTGTAGCGACTCCCAGGGCGGCGATGCGATCCAAGAGCTCGTTTACTGAAGAGAGCTCCATCGGATCTAGCTGCTCGGCGAATTCCGAGTTGATGCGAAGATCGCTTTTGATGATCCGAGAGGTCATCGTTGAAGCGGTGGCCGAACAGGCGGTCATAAGAAAACCACCTAGCCGGATAGCTTGACCGACGGCCAAAGCTCCTTTGGCAATGGTACCGTCTTTAAAGACGGGAAGAGGCATCCTTCCTGATTGCGACGGCACAGAGGAACTCTCAATGAAAGCACCAATGTCGGTGTCAAAACCGGCGGATCTCAGGTAGGGGGTCCCGAACTGTGCGTCTAGGCGGATGGTAACAGGAGACAAGGGACACGATGTTTTACCCAGGTTCGGGCCCTCTTGATGGAGGTAAAACCCTATGTCCTGCTTGATTGATATTGATGATGTGGGTATTACAAGAGTAGATCTACCATGAGATCAAGGAGGCTAAACCCTAGAAGCTAGCCTATGGTATGATTGTTATTATGTCCTACGGACTAAAACCATCCGGTTTATATAGACACCGGAGAGGGCTAGGGTTATACAGAGTCGGTTACAATGGTAGGAGATCTACATATCCGTATCGCTAAGCTTGCCTTCCACGCCAAGGAAAGTCCCATCCGGACACGGGACGAAGTCTTCAATCTTGTATCTTCATAGTCTTGGAGTCCGGTCGATGATGATAGTTCGGCTATCCGGACACCCCCTTGTCCGGGACTCCCTCAGTCACGCTGGTGGCGTACAAGGGCAAGAGCCACCTTCAGCTTGCGCCTCTCCTCAGCTAGGCGCAGGCCCTCGGCCTCAAGGCGCACATCCTCGTCGGCGAGCTCTACACCAAGCTGGCTCACTGCGTCCGCTGCCCTCCGGAGGAACCCCTGGCGGAGGGCGCGGCGCTCCCGAGCACGCTCGAGCACGTCTTCCGCATCATCGTCCGCACCGGGCGCGCGCGGAGGGCCACGAACCAGCACTCCCCCTTTGGGCAGGGGGCTGGGGGCTGGTGCCCTCACGATGGTCGGACGCGCCCCGCCAGAAGCCTGGCCCAGAGTCGGTTCGTCCCCCAAGGAAGAACGCAAGACCGACCTCAGCCAGTCGTCGTCCATGACCAATCGAGGAGCCCAGGGCAGGCTGGCTATGCCCCGGGAGGGCTCGCGAAGGATGGTCGTGAGGTGCACAGAATCATGACGCGTCACAGGATGACTCACCTCTCCAACTGACCTCACCACAAGGGCAGTTCTTGAGCCCGGGGCGCCTGGGGACGGTGGAGAGGGCTAGGCCTGGAGGGATGGCTCCTCAGCCATCTCCGTGAGCTTGGCAGGAAGGGCCCTGCAAGGCAATGATCAACTGAGGCAGCAGGAAAGTAAGGGACTGAGAAAGGGGAAGACTTACTCCTCGGTGTCGAAGTACTTCCTGCGCTTCAATAGGCGGCAAGGGTAATCATCACCCAAGGCCTCCCTTCTCTTTCAGAGAGCCTCGAAGTCCACGCGGAAGCGGCCCAGGAGCTTGGCGCAAGGGTCAGCCTGCGACGAGGAAGAAGCGCCAATGCGGCCGGCGTCGGGGGCATCGGCCTGGCGCACGCCGCCAGTGCCCGCACCATGAAGGGTGGCCGGGGCCTCAGGGGCCTCTGCCACGGGATCCGCGGGCCGTGGCTCAACACCTTCAGCCGCTGCAGGGCGGGCCTCAGGGGCTGCCGCCTCAGGAGTTCTGCATGGCGTCATCATCCCGACGGTGGCCCCCTCAGCCCCCGGCGGCCCTTGCATCCCAGCTCCGCCACTCGAGGAAGGACCGTCGCGGGCAACCGGAAGGGCAACCACCACAACTGGGTTCTCGCGAGGTCCCCTGAGGCCTGCGGGGCGCAGCCCCCATTCATCGAAGCTGGCATCTGCTTCACAAAATGAGCCCTGTTTGAGCAAAGGTACAGCAAGGCGCCCCCTTGCCGGATGCTGCCAGGGAAAGAGTCCCCAGTCAGGATCATGAGAACCTTCCTCAGCACTTCAGATGTCAGATCTTCCTCTTGGAGCCTCATGCGGTCTTCACGCCCCCCGAAGGCCCACATCCGGCGGGAATGGCGCTGGAGAGGGGCGATGCAGCACAGGAGGAACTCCTTCACCACCTTGGATGCCGTCACACCGAGCGCCCTCAAGTTCGCAAAGCGATGCCGGATGAAGACGAGCCGGGGGCTCGTGAGTGTCTCCTGGCCCCAGCCCGAATTGGGGATAGCGGGCAAGGTTGGCTCCGAAAGCAGGGGGCTGGGCACTCTGACATCCACGTACAGCCACCGCTCACGGAACACAGTCGCAGGCGGAGGAAGGCTGAAATCAATCCCCGAGGCCACTGTTTCAGGTGCGGCAAGGAAGCTCACGCACCCCAAGCATTGGGTGGGATCGCTGAGGCGGAGAGAGAAGAAGTGGCGCAGCAAGGCAACTGAAGGAGGAATGCCCATCATCGCCTCGCAGACAAAAGCGAAAACGGCAAGAAGAGTAATGGATTCGGGGCCCAAATGCATCATGTGGATCTGGTAATGGGAAAGTACAGCGTTGAAGAAATCAAAAAAGGGGGGAACCAGTCCCGCCCACAGGGCGTCGGCGAAGTACCGGACCTCGGTGACTATTCTGTCAATGGAGGAGTGGGACGCAGGCCAGACGGTCATCCTCCCGCACTCGTTGAAGATGGTGGCAAGGGCATAACTGACCTTGTCCCAGCCTTCCCGGTTGAGTATGATCGACCGGTCGACGGCAGGAGCCATCGACGATGACGGGCGAGGCGAGGGCGCAAGCTTTTGCCCTTTCCCCTTCTTCCGGAGCCATAGCAGCAGGAAGGGGGAGGATTCGAGATTGGATTGGAAGCGGAGGCTGGAGCTTGAGAGAAGGAAGAGCAGGAGGCGCGCGAGCAGTGAGAAGAGGGGTGACTGTGTGCAACCGCGGGTCCGCCTAGTTGGGTGCAAAATAAGGAGGCGTGGGGGAACAGGGACGCCCACGTCCAATCAACAGCCACGCGGCACACAAGGCCATAGCCTATAGGGGCCCGCGGCGCTTCGCACTTGCCCCTTCGCTTCTCTGCTAAGCCAAGTCGAGGCGCGCCTTGGGCCCGGGGACTACTGTCGGTGTTCTGGGAACGGGGTTACCTAGACTTTCCTGCTTGCGGCCTGCGGCGTGGCTCAAGGAGTGGCCCGGTACGGCCCATCTTCATCAACACATGCTCAAGACCCTCGCGAGGGGCCAAGCCTCGCGGGCCGGATGACAGGAGGCTTCCTCGGGCATGGCCTCGTTAGGATGGCTCGCGAGGAAGGCGGGGAGATCAAGGCGGGGTACCTCGCGAGGTGCTCATGACGCAAGCCATGAAGACCAAGGCCAGGCGGGTGCAAGGCGGGCGTTGGCCTGCGCAGAGTCCTTGTTTCCTCTTTGGTGCAAAGGGGGCCAGCGCAGGCGAGAGTATCAAGCAAAGGCAACCATTTCGGTGCAACAAGACCAAGACCAGTAGGACGGCAGAACGGAGGTCATCGTGGAGCCCAAGCCGGTGTCATCGTCAGGGTCTTTGGCAGGCGAGGACCAACTTTAGTCAGGATAAGTGTACCAGATATTCCCCTTCAAAATGGCCAATTGTTGGCGCCCTTCCCGCTCAATATTTGGGGAGAGGCCCAGTGCCTCTGCCTATAAATAGGACTAGCCACCCACAAGGTAGGGAGATCGGATCCAAGGCATCGGTGTCTAGAGAGAGAGAAAGAGAGGCCACTGAACTCCCCTAGCAGTTCATCGCACCAGCCAAGAACAGAACCTCGCGAGGCTGTTCTTCCCTTGTACTGTTCCTCATCAGCCACAGAGGCAATCCACCACACCACAAACTAGAGTAGGGTATTACACCACAATGGTGTCCCAAACCAGTATAAATCTCGTGTCCCTTGTGTTGTTCTTCGTGTAGTTTTATATCCTTGGAAGGCGACGAGACATGGGTAGGCAGGAGGTGTGATCTCCGTGTGCACCCCAGAGTTCAAACCTTGAGGGTCTGCCGGAACCCGAAATCCGACATAGACTTGCAAAGATAACTCAATCATACATAAAAGAATTCAGAGGAGATTCAAATATTTCTCATAGATAAACTTGATCATAAACCCACAATTCATCGGATCTTGACAAACACACCGCAAAAAGAGTTTACATCGAATAGATCTCCACAAGAGAGGGGGAGAACATTGTATTGAGATCCAAAAAGATAGAAGCCATCTAGCTAATAACTATGGACCAGTAGGTCTGTGGTAAACTACTCACAACTCATCGGAGGGGCTATGGTATTGATGTAGAAGCCCTCCATGGTCAATTCCCCCTCCGGCGGAGCGCTGACAAAGGCTCCAAGATGGGATCTCGCGGATAGAGAAGGTTACTGCGGTGGAAATTGTGTTTCATTGGCTCCCTGGATGTTTTCGGGGTACGTAGGCTTATATAGGAGGAAGAAGTACGTCGGTGGCCGCCCAAGGGGCCCACGAGACAGGGGGATGCGCCCTCCTATCTCGTGGCCGCCTCGGCTACTTCCTGACTTGCACTCCAAGTCCTCTGGATCACGTTCATTCCAAAAATCACGCTACCGAAGGTTTGATTCCGTTTGGACTCCATTTGATATTCCTTTTCTTTGAAATACTGAAATAGGCAAAAAAACAGCAATACGGGTTGGGCCTCCGGTTAGTAGGTTAGTCCCAAAAATGATACAAATGTGTAAAATAAAGCCCATAAACATCCAAAAGGGGTAATATAATAGCATGGAACAATCAAAAATTATAGATACATTGGAGACATATCAATCCTCCACCTTCTTCCCGGCGTGGGAGATAGCGTTACCACCTCGCGCCGTGACGAAGCAGATACACCCGACCGGATTGTCGCCAGTCATGCGAAGGAAGAAGAAATGGCGGAGCAGGGCGACGGAGGGCATCACCCCCACGAACGCCTCACGATAGAAGGCGAAAAGGGACGGAAGGAGGATGGAGTTGGCATGGATGTGGAGCGCGTGAAGACCATAGTGGTGAAGGATAGCGAAGAAGAAGCGGGAGAATGGAGGTACCAGCCCCGAGTAGACGTTGTGCATGAAGAAGGGGAAGAAGGTGCTGCCCACGGGCTCCGGTGCAGCGGTGGCGACCCGGAGCACTGTCTTCTTCCACTCATTGTAATCGCTCGCCATTAGGAGGAGCATGGTCTGGAGCTTCTCCCCGGTCACACAGGACGCGAGCAGCCCTGGCTTGTACCAGGCGGGGCCGGCAGCCGGGGCAAGACCCACGGTCTTCTCGGCGGCCATCGAGCAGAAGATTTGTGGGGAAATCGGCAGATCTGGTGAGATCTTCCGCTGCAGGGAGAAAGGGGTCTGGAGCAAGACGAAGAACGAGCAATGAAAGACTGGCGGCAGGCGACACCCCTTTTGTCAGACGGAAGCAGTTGCCGAGGCAGTGTGGGGAAACGGAGTCGCCCACGTCCAATCAATCGCTATGCGTCATCAAGGCCGCAGGCGGTTAGGGCCCGCGGCACTCCACCCTTGCCCTTTCGCTTCGCCTGGAAGCCAAGTCCGAGCGTGCCCTGGGCCCGGGGGCTACTGTCGGCGTCCTAGATTCGGGGGTATCCAGCCCTTCCTGCTTGCAGCCCACCACGTGGCTCCATGGACGGCCTAGTACAGCCCAGCTTCAACACCAATGACACAAGACCCTCGCGAGGGGCCAAGCCTCACGAGGCGGACAACGCCAAGACCCCCGAGGAATTGGCCTTCTCAGGAGGGCTCCTGAGGGGCGAAGAGTTCTATGCAGGTTACCTCATGAGGCTCAGCTGACATAAGCCATGACGACCAAGGCCAGGCGGGCGCCAGGCGGGTGCTGAGCGCAGGTTTCCTCTTTGGTGCAAGGGGGGCAAGCCACAGGCGCGGAGTCCCGAGGAATCAGCCAAAGGTTTCCATTCTGGTGCAACAAGACCAAGACCGCCAGGACGGCAGGAGGGAGGTCATCAACGAGCCCACCGCAGCGTCACGACCAGAGGCTTTCCGTAGGTGAAGACCACTTTTGTCAGGATAGACTGTACTACTTGTCCCCTTTCAAATCTAGCCGTTGTGGGATCCCTTCCCTCTCATATTTGTGAAGAGGACCAAGGCCACTATAAATAGTACTATCCACCACCATAGGAGGACAACAGGAAGAAGAAAGAGAGAAGAAACCAGAACAAGTAGAGCTAGCATACACCACACTAGCTCAAGAACACCTCACCTCCTAAGGCTTGTTCATCCACTGTAATAGTTCATCCTCAGCCCTTCGAGGCAATCCACCACACCACACTGGATTAGGGTATTACACCACAACGGTGGCCCGAACCAGTATAAATCTCTATGTCTTTGTGTCTCTTTGAGCTCGACGCGCTAGGCTTAGGAGGATCGCGAGTAGGCAGGCTGGGTGGGTTGAGATCTCTGCACGCACTCCAGAGTTCGAACCTCTCAAGGGTTTGTGGATCCCTAAATCCGACAGTATAAACACATTTTCCTTCCATTGTTTTGTTTAACCTTTCTGGTAATCTATTTGATATAAGTAGTAATATTTCCCTGCTTATGTAAACACCACGGTGTGCCACTCTGTCAGTAAAACCTTGTTACTATTGTTGATGACATTTCGGTAACCACCGATGGATGAGAACTTTGCCTATTGGTCTGCCTCGTTCAACAAGCAGGAAAATGGTTCTCTTCGTCCTTCGCCCTTGGTACCAACGTTGCTGCCAACATAACTAACATGCTATCCTCTGACCTCCCTTGCTATCGCGATCGTGCAAGATGTCATCGTACTTTCTACTTTTAACCTACATGGTGGGCCCATAACCCATAGTTCCACATGATCGAAATCTGACTCTCCTATACACCTCTGTTTCCAAGGTTATTCCTCATGCTTGGCTTCGTATGTAGATCATGAGCCACCTTCCTAGAGATGATCTGTTCTGGTTTCAGCTGCAATACTTATTCCGTTGGTCTGAACCCCCATCACACTCTACTTCAGGCATCGAAAGATTGCTTACCAGTTTGAAACTTCCGTACCCTCTTATAATGCTCTCGACATGTTTCAAGTATTCAACTCGAGAGATACTTTATGCTTCTTCCTCTGAGCTAACCATCCAATGCTCAATCTTGTTAAAAAGCCGTCCTTATAGAGTTTTCCCCTCTTATCCTTTCATAAGTACGGTGAAGATCCTGAAGGAAGGATGACAGTTTTATCATGATGCCCAGATGAAGCAAAATGAAGACATCAACGAGAGGGATCAACTTCTTCGAGAAGAGCAACCAAGGATGAGAAGATCCATTAGAATTTCATAACCAAAACTTTCCTCTTTACTCCACCTCTTAAATCTCGGGACGAGATTTTTTCTAGTGGAGGAGATTTGTAATGCCCCGATAGTTAAGCTACAGTAACCACTCACCCTAACGGTGCCATGTCATCGTTGTTAATTTTCTAATCTCACTTTGAACCAAACCGAGTCCAAATTCAGTTTAAAATAAAGTCAAATTATTATTTCTTCAACCGGTAAAACAAAATGTACGCTGGGTTGCAAACATTCACTAACTAATTGTCCTAAATATACCAACATTATTTGAATTATTAAAATGCCCTTGACCTATTTTAAACTGGACCAAACAACCCCTTTTATCTCATTTAAATTCCACCATAAATTCTAGGGGAAACAAATTGTCCCCAACCTTTTTGTGGCAGTGCAAAATATTGCAATATATTCAAATGGCCAATCTCTATAATTTTGCAAAGTCATTTGGTGGCTTATTTAATTGCAAATAGTGGCTGTTTTAATTGTCAGAAAAGGGGAAAAGGCAAACTAGCTACTGTGCTAAACTGCTAATGGGCTCTACCTACTACAGTAAACGGCCGAGCCCACTACCAGGGCCTTTCCTTCAACCTCTATACACAGGGAATAGAGGCCATGGCGTGGACTCCGCACGCCCGTCCACGCCGCGGATGTCGCCGTATCGACCATCCCGCGGTCATGCAGTTGGATAAGAGCATCGTCGCGAGTCCCCTGGCAAACCCTAGAAGACTTCCCCCTCTCCTTTTCCTCCCTCGCTCGCCTCCCTCTCGATCTGGATCGAAGCCGAGCGCTCAGATCGTCGTGGCTCTGGAATCCCCGCGGCCACCCTCCTCCCCGAGCTGCGCCAAGGCGTCCAGGAGTTCCAGCGCCATCATCCTCGTCCTTCTCGAGTACCAGGACGAGCCGAACCGCCCGTAGCTCACCGGCATCGTCGTCCTTCCCCGCACGCGCTGCTCTGCTTCGTCGCCTCCCCGAGTCTCTCCTGAGCCCCCTATGAGCTCACCCTCCTCCCCGACCGCGACCGCTGTGCTCCCCACCATCGCTAGTTATTGTACCCCGTCCACGACCTGAACACACCCGCACGCACCCTGCTACCCTCAACCGTGCCCCCGTCCGCTGATGCCTCCAACCCGCTCCCGCGTGTCGGCCGCCCTACTGCAGCCCCGTCCGCGGCGCTGCTAGCGCCCCCCGCGTGTCGCTCCGGCCCCCGGTGCCTCCTGCTCCTGTGCCGCTGGCAGCTGCTGTCGCTCTGGCCACCTAATGCCTCCGCTGTGTTACTTACTGCTGCTTGCTCTGCCCGCTGTCGCTCCCTCTAGAAGCTGCCATAACTCTTGCTTGGCTGCCGCTCCTGCTTCCTGCATCTGCTGCTATGGTCGGTGGGCACTGCTACGTACAATTGCGATTAGTTAGGCTAATTAGCTTTCAGTAGTTGTCGCCCAATGACAAATGGACCCTGCAAATGATTAAAAAGGGTTAAAGCTAAAAAAATATCTAAGCCCATGACAATCAGGACCCGCTTACACTGTTTTTATGGTCTAATCAATCTTTGACTGGGTCAAACCAACCCCATTGGCCCCACCAGTCAGTGTCTGTGGCTTGTACTACACTGGGTACAAAAAAGTGTTTGCTGGTATTTTGTTGAATTAATAGTACATAGAAAATCTAGAAATTCGATTAAGCTTAAAAAGAGAATATAAAATAAACCGTATATCGGATGAAAATACTTTGTACATGAAAGTTGCTCATGAATCTGAATACCCAGTCCATTCACCTGTCACATGCCCCTAGCATGCTGAACATGGAATCGTCCCCTCTCGTTTCATCTATCCGGAAAACATCAGACGCCGGAAAAACCCCTCCGGATGTTTTCCCTCTCCGTCTGCAACGTATATCACCGTGTTAGTTCATCCCTAACACCGCGTATTACCATGTTATGCTTTATGATGCTTTGTTTGCTTTATATTTATTGTTGCCTCCCTCTTCTCTCCGGTAGACCCCGAGACCAGTGCAGCCCCTATGATTGACTATGTCTCTGACGACCCTTCTTCCTTTGCAGCAGAGCTTCCAGGCAAGTCCCCCCATTTGATCACTCTGATATCGCCCATCCTTTCTCTCTGATGCTTGCATTAGATTTTGCTACTGTTATTGTTTGCTCACATTCTGATGCATAGCCTGTTTTTGCTACCTGCTTTCATACCTTACCTGCTTATTCTAATCTGCTTAGTATAGACTGGTTAGAGATCCATCAGTGACCCCCACCTTGTCCTAGTTGCCCCGCTTTATGTTTGATGACTCGATCAACGTGATCGACGTCTAGACCCCAACACCGCACATCACCCCCCTTGTACGGCTCTACAGAGTTAATATCGAATGCCGAGGGTGATACCTCATCAGTACTTCTGATGTTAACCCTATAGTGTAGCTATTCAGTCGTGGTCACCGAGGGTGATTCCTCCCTCACCACTCTCGATAATGACTCTGTCGTGCAACCCCTCAAGTGTGAACCAACGAGGGTGATTCCTCCAAGTCCACGTTTATGGTTACATCGAGTGGGAATCCATCGAGGGTGATTCCTCAGGTTCCCCCCTTGCTGATTTGGACACACGTTTACTTTGACTTACCATAGAACCATGATGACATCGGGTCGGCCCTGAGGGGTACCCACGTGTGATGTCAAGTCGGGTTGATCTGGAGGATACCCGCAAATTTTCCATGCGGCGCGGCCGGGCATTCTTAGCCCTTGCCGCAAGTCCGTGAGACGGGGCGATGGGACCACATATTGTGGATCATTGCTCGTTAGCGCACACTACCAAGACACTAACGGTTTGGATATTTGATCCGAATAGGCCTCTGGCCTTTTTCGCACTGACCACCACACGGGAATAAGTATGGGCACTCTGCATCATAAGTATCAGCCGAAAGCTCACTGACGTCAGCGATGGAGCGGCGCGCGCCGGGTTGGGCTATGTAAGCACCTGCCTTATTTAAGGAGGTTGCCAGGTTTGCTCACCGGCTGCCCTCGCAACACGCAGGATTGCAAAGGACGATTGGCCCATGACACCTTTGCATTTAGGATGTAGACCGGAGTGCTGGCCTCTCTGTTGAGCCTAGGTAGGACTACGGTGTGTTGATCGGCCGAGGCCGGTCATGACCTGATGGTGTGTCCGGCCGGAGTTGATCAAGCGTGTTGGGTAAGTTGGTGCACCCCTGCAGGGAAGATTGATATATTTGAATAGTCGGGTCCATGGTAACGGACGCTCGGAGTTGTATCCCGATCGATACAACTAGAACTGGATACTGAATGCTGAGGCATGTTATGGATATGTGGCTCCGGGATTGCTTTCTTGCAGGGAGTCGAGAAAGGATCTCTGGGCGCTAATGTTACAACATGTTTGCTAAATATAAACTGCTATTCTATACTCTTCTGATTGCTGCAAGATGCTTGGAGTTGCTTGAAGATGCTAGTTTTTGATAGGCTAGGCCTTCCCCTCTAGTATGGCATTCTGCAGTTTAGTCCACAGATACTACCCATTTCATTGATACCGATGCATATTTAGTGTAGATCCTTGCTTGTGAGTACTTTGGATGAGTACTCATGGTTTCTTTGCTTCCTCTTTTTCACCTTTTCCTTTCTTCTCGGATGTCACAACTAGATGGTGGAGCCCAGGAGCCAGGCGCCACCTTTGACAACGACTACTACTACCTCGAGGGTGCCTACTACTACGTGAAGGCTGCCGACGACCAGGAGTAGTTAAGAGGCTCCCAAGCAGGAGGCCTTGCCTTTTCGATCGATGTTGCTTTTCTGCTAGCCTTCTTAAGGCAAACTTGTCTAACTCATGTCTGTACTCAGATATTTTTGCTTCCGCTGACTCATTTGTACTCAAGCTTATGTATTCGAGCCCTCGAGGGCCCTGGCTTATAATATAAAGTTTGTATTATTTTAATTTATGCCTAGAGTTGTGTTATGATATCTTCGCATGAGTCCGTGATCTTGATCATACACATTTGCGTGTATGATTAGTGTATGATTGCATCGGGGGTGTCACTATCAGCATTTTGGGAACGGGGGTCCCCAGACTTGCCTGCCTGCGGCCTGCGGCATGGCTCGAGTGGTGGCCCAGTACGGCCCATGTTCATCAGCGCAAGACTCAAGACCCTCGCGAGGGGCCAAGCCTCGCAGGGCGGACAACACACGACTTCCTCAGGAACAGCCTCAGCAGGCAGGCTCGCGAGGAGGCGGAGAGATCAAGGCAGGGTACCTCGCGAGGTGCTCGTGACGCAAGCCATGACGATCGAGACCAGGTGGGCGCCAGGCGGGCGCCGGCCTGGGCAGTGTCCTTGTTTCCTCTTTGGTGCAAAGGGGGCAAGCACAGGCGTGGAGTACCCAGGCATCAGGCAAAAGGTTGCCATTTCAGTGCAACGAGACCAAGACCAGCGGAGCGGCAGGATGGAGGTCACCGTGGAACCCAAGACGGCGTCATCGCCAGTGCCTTTGGCAGCCGAAGACCAACTTTAGTCAGGATAACTTCTACTAGATGTTCCCCTTCGAAATGGTCGTTGTTGGCGCCCTTCCCTCTCAATATTTGGGAAGAGGACCAGGGCCTCTATAAATAGGACTAGCCACCTCCGAGGAAAGGGAGAGAGGATCGAGTGCTCACTAGACCTAGAGGCGATCGAACTCACCCAAGCAGTTCATCGCACCAGCTGAAGAACACCTCTCGCGAGGTTGTTCGTCCTGTGTACTATTAATCATCAGCCCCTGAGGCAATCCACCACACCACACACTGGAGTAGGGTACTACACCACAACGATGGCCCGAACCAATATAAATCTTGTGTCCCTCATGTTGTTCATTGTTCAGCCTAGATTCTCGTGAGGCGATCGGACGTAGATTGGTGGGGGGAAGATCTTCGTGCGCACCCCAGAGTTCGAACCTTAAGGGTTTGCCGGAACCCAACATCCGACATTTGGTGCGCCACGTAGGGGTGCGCCGGAATCTTTCTTCCACTGTTTCCCGTTCGATCTTCCGCCGTATCCATGGCTGACACTCGCCGGGCTCGCGCCGAGCGTCGGGCTGCTCTCGTCGCTCACGTCGCCCAGACGGCTCCCGTCAGTGGGTGTCCCCATCGTTCCCCGTCACCTGCCGCCAACGCTGCCACCGGCCTAGCAGGGAACGAGCAGCAGGCCTCGTCGTTGCATCCATCAGTGCAGCGAGAAGGCCACACCGCCACCCCATCGCTGACTCCAGCCAGTTCATCGCCCCACACCCGTTGCGCCCCCACGGACGCGCATGCCACGTTGCTCCTAGCGCGTGAGCTCCTGCACTACCATCCCATCGACGACCTCTACGAGGAGTGGCTCGCTCGCATCACCGAGCTCGTCAGCACCGCAGGGGGCTCCCCTACGCCGTCCCTCTCGCTGCCTTGCCCTCTGTGCTTAGCAGGAGGCACAGATCAGGAGGTGCCTCTGCCACCTCCTCCCCAAGAAGGCGCCTTGGCTCCAAGGAGCACGGCCCCAGGACGAGATCCACCGTGTCCGGCGCCCGCGCGACAAGAAAGGAGCTGCCAAGAAATCCCTCGTCCCCAAGAAGGTGCTCGCGTGCTCCCGGCACCGGTGCGCCATGACCGCATCCCTGCGCCAGCACGTCAAGACCCCGCACTGCTCCAGGTAGCGGTGCGCGGGAACCCCCAGGAGCAAGCCTCGCATCAGCAGAGAGCTCTGGTGGCCACTGCAGGCTGTCGTGCCTTCACCACCGAGCTACGCAGTGTCACCTGGCCAGGCAAGTTCAAACCTGACCTGCCTCCTCGCTACGACGGCACTGCTGACCCCGCGGAGTTCCTACAGCTCTACGAGCTGGGCATGGAAGCCGCCAACGGGGACGAAAAGGTCACGGCGAACTGGTTTCCCATGGCACTCAAGGATGGCACCCGCACCTGGCTCCTAAACCTGCCTCCTAGCACGATCTCCTCCTGGGACGAGATGCGCACTCGCTTCATCGCCAACTTCCAGGGCACTTGCGGCCGTCCGCCGGCCGTGGGTGACTTGCGCCGCCTCAAACAGCAACCTAGAGAGAACCTGCAGAAGTACATCCAGTGCTTCAATAGTGCTCGCCTCAAGATTCCCAGGGTAACCGAGGATGCCATCATCTCGGCATTCTCTGATGGCATCCGCGACATCAAGATGAAGGAGTAGGTGGCGATCCAGGAAGATTTGTGTACGTCTCTGGAGCTGTTCAACTTGGCGACCAAGTGCGCAAGGGCTGAGGAGGGACGCCTCTCCCTTCTCGAGCTCCCAGCAGCAGACCCAGAAGAGAAGAAAGCCAAGGCCAAGGATGTGAAGCGCAAGGGAGCAGTTGTGCATGCAGCAGAGCTGGACATGAAGCGCGGCAGGGACTAGCCGGAGTCGTCCAAGGGAAGCCGGTACTGTGTGTACCACGATCTCCATACCCACAATACCAACGAATGCCAAGAGCTCAGGGCCGTGCGAGAAGGCCATGTCGGTCGACGCCCCGAGCACAACGATCAAGGCTACGGCCGAGGCGGAGCAAGAGGTGGAGGACGCTGGGATGACCGCGGCCCTCGCCAAGGGTGGCGTGACCGGCCTCGTGAGGACCGCTGGCAGGACCAGCCTCGCGAGGGGGCTTGGAGAGACCAGCCTCGTGAGGATCGCCCGCAAGGCAATGCAGGACTTCCTCCTCTGCCACCACCACCAAGAAGGAATGACGACCATCATCAGGATGAGGGGGCTAGGGGCTTCCAGGATCCGCTTGCGATCGCTTGCATCTTGGGCGGCGCGTAGGCCCCAGCCTCTCAGCGCATCTTCAAGCAGTTTGCTCATGAGGTGAATGCAGTCCTTCCCAAGCTTGAGGCCACACGCCCCCTTAGGTGGTCTGCGTGCGCCATCACATTCAGCTCAGCGGATCAGCTCAAGTGCGCGGCAACGGCCGGGGTCCTCCCGATGCTCTGCTCTCCAGTCATCCGGAATCACTACAAAAAAAATACACTTCCGTGATGATACGTGTTTGTCACAGTAGGTCGCGTTTTTTGTCATGCATGTACATCCATGACAAATTTATGACAGAATCAAGATAGTCATACCTGTGCTGTCGTAGAAGTGTTCCATGACATTACCAAAATTATCATCACGGAAGTGTTCACTTCCATGACGATAAATCGCGCGTCACAGAAGTGCTTTCATCAAGGGTGACCGACACGTGGCATCCACCGTAATGGAACGTTGTTAAGCTATCGGGTCGGATTTTGGATCCGATAACCCGTTAACAGCCACGACCAATGCCAATTTTCCATGTGTAAAATTCTCATTGGCTGACGGGTCCACGTGTCAGCTCCGCGTTGGCACAGGTGTCACTCATCCAACGGTCGAGATGGGCCTATGATATGTTGACACGTGGACCGACCCAAAAGTGGCCCACAAAGTGGCCCACAAAGTTTAAATGGGCCGGCCCAACCGAAGGCCCATAAGATTTAGTGGACCATATAGGGCTGGCCTAGCTAAAGGCCCACAAAATCTAGCGGACCATAATGGGCCGGCCCAACTAAAGGCCCACAAGATTTTGCGGACCACAATGGGCCGGCCCAGCTAAAGGCCCACATGATTCTACAGACCATAATGGGCCGACCCAGCTAACGGCCCAACATTCTTTGTCAAATCGGCCCGTCAACGGCCTGGTCTAAACTTGTCATCAATGCAGCCCATGGTCACTTCTGGCCCGTTAACAGTCCGCTAAGTAATTGGGCCGAATTACGGCCCGGTGTATTTCCGGCCTGTTAAAGGTCCGGCTTCATTTGGGCCCATTTACATGCCATCAAAACTTTCGGCCCATAAATGACCGTGAAGGATTTGGGTCATATTCGGCCATGTCTGTCATTCGGCCTGTTAGAGGCCCACTATAGATTTGGCCCACTTTCGGGTTGTTGTCATTTTCGTCCCGTTAACGCCGGACGTAAACCATGGGCCGTATGTGGCCCAACGTCATATCGGGCCCATTAACGGCCCATATAAAAATGATGATAATCTAGCCCGACCGAAGTTCCGGCCTGTTAAAGGCCCGTGTATTAGGTCGGCGCATTTACGACCCGTCCAAATTTCGGCCTGTCAAATATCCGCATTGTAAATGGGCCACCATTTTGCCCTGCTAAGTCCAGTGGGTTATTTGGCACAATCAGGGCCCAATCTCACTTTCGGTCTATTAAGGGCCCATGTTTTTTATGGGCTCGACATATTTACACATGTAAACGGCCTACTTTTACCGAGGGCCCAAATTATGTTTAGGCCTGTTAAAGGCCCACTATGGGCACATGCCTACCAGAAAAATTTGAAAGCTTATGCTAATTTAAGCCCAGATATTTTTAGTGGGCTACATGCCAATTTCGGCCCATAATCGTTTTTAGCCCAATTGGAATGGGCCCGACGAATGTTGGCATGTTGGGCTCCTACGAAGCTTTCGTCCGAACACATTACTAAGATAAACCTACACTATACAAAAATAGTGTCATAATTACTGCAGCCTGTGGCAGCATCATAAATGTTGTATCACAACAAAATAAATTCCAATCATACAACAAAAGGCCTGTTGGCATAAAGTTTACAGTCCTTCTAGATAAAAGCACCATCAGATGTATAGAAGCACAGACCATTTGACCTGAGTGCTAATGTTTCAGGCTGTAGAATCTGATGGAGCAGCACGATCTCCACCTTTTTTCCACCATTGCTCTTCAACAACGAAGCGAATGTCTGATAGTCTGGTTTCAAAACCATTCATATCTTGACGGCATTTCTCAACCACTATTCTTGTTTCTGAAACAACGTCCATTAGGGATTGGACTTGTGTCTGGAGCACAGATATATCACTCTGTCTAGCAGGAAGATTTTGTTCAGTAGGCGATTTGGACGAGGTTACCTTGACAACCAACCCAGAATTATGCAGGAAGGTGCTTTTTGCACTGTTAGTGGAGAGATACTGACGCACTGCAGCAAGAGGTGACATTATGCCTGTAATAGCCTCGTCACCTTCAGGTGGTTGTGGCTGTTCAATCATTTGTTCCATAGCTTCCTGAAAGTTTGAACTTGTAGATTAGTGTACCAGTGAGTTACTAATGAGACAAAAACAAACAAAGTAGGTTAAACGTTTATACATAACTTATTTTGGTGAACTACTGTAATAGATTAGCATGTATTGTAGTGCCAACTACATAATAAAATCACTTTCGGAACATATGTCCATGTAGCATGCCTACTGTATTGTCTATTTCCTCACATTCGTTTACATCTAAGGATAAAGAGACATGGTTTAAAGTAGGATGAACATAGTATGACATCATTCATATCATGGGCAAACAGATACAAAACAAACAGGCTATTTTATCATTGTGTGCGCACGTGAACATAACAACTAGATTACAGATCAAGACCAAAAGAATATCCTTCATCTATTTTAAACCAGGTAAGGTGAAATGATACGTTAAGACAACTATGTATAAAAGTGAATAGAGTAACTGACATTGGCTGCAAACCAAGTAGTTAAATGACACATCACAGTACCAATCAGTTCAAGGCAGGAGGAGTAAGGACTTACAACAGCAGCTTGAACTGGTGTGCTCATGCCCTTCATCTTGCTGGTGTGGCAATCCTTAAAGATTTGCACTGCATTCGGTTCAGGTTCTTTTTGGTCTGCACGGGCTTTCCGCTGTATTTGGAACAAGTCAATATAGATACGATAATATGGCACAAAAAAAGAAGGAAGTAGCAGCTATTTACAAGAGCCTCGCAGTGTGCAATATAGCTACAAGATCCTGTTGTCTGTTGGAATTTCACTTTAGAACGGTTGGTTTTGTTCTTCAAACAGTTAGCCTAGAAGAAGATACACTTGTAAGGCACATACATAAATACAAGTTCAATATGTGGTCTGATCAAATACATATAGCCTACCTGATACTTTGGATCAGACCAGTGTTTAACGAGGGTTGTCCAGTCTTCATCTGTAATATATTCCACTGGAGATGTTTGGGCGATTTCATTGTTAGCCTTGCCTTCAAAGTGAGATTTTCTAAGGTGGTACCGATACTGTCGCAGAGCAGACTGAAAAGCATGAGTGCATGCTTGTTTAGTTGCATCATCTTTCGGATCCAACTTGAACCTCATCTGTTGAAAAAAGAATGTGAGTCTTATTAGGAGGAAGCTAGAAAGTATGGGACAGAGCAAGACAATATTACTAATTGCGATGAATAACATTACTTACAGATAAATGGTCAAGGAAGGTGTTAAACTGGGTATTGTCTTTCTCATTCCTGTACTGGATCCACGTTGGGAGGATACGCGCATGACACCTAATGGCAACGGCTGCCTCTGATACTAACTTGGCTGACTCTGTAGCATCACGTAGCCTTTTTACACCTGCCTCAAAATGGATCTCCATTCTTCCTCCTTTAAATTTTGTTAATCTGTCAAGCATTATCCCTGATGTCTGTTTCCGCTTGCGCTGTGGTGCTAGTTCAACAACGAATATGGAAAGTGTTAGTGTACATCAAACTATGAGAGTACATATAAAGGAGCATGCAACTGCAACTTGACTCGGTCAGGTACCGTCTTGGTGTTGATGCTCATGAGGTTCATCTGATCTTGCCAAGTCCTATTGTGTCAACATTGCTTCGGAAGTAGTGTTAGGTGTGAAGGCAGCTTGGGAACTGGCCGGCTTCGGAGCAAACAAACGAGTAACTGGTTGAGATGCTGGTACAGTTGAAGCGGATGCTGCAGCTGGTGGAGCAGGTGATACAGTGTTTGTAGATTTAGCCGGTGAACTTGGACCTTCTACTGCACTATAAGTACCAGAAGAATATCGATGGCAGAGCCTTTTCCGTTTCACCCGACGAGTAACAGCACTCCCTACTATATTATTTTTCTTGCTCTTTTTTGACTTTGCCACGTCAAGCTATACCCACAGCACAAAAGAATAAAATCACTCTTCAGAACTCATTGATGCATGATACAGACAAGCAATACTTTGATGTAAGACAACCGTATGAGGATGGAATATGTAAGAAAAACAGGACGGCATGACATATTCACAGCTATGATGTGCAAACTAAGCAGAAGGATTTTCAAGAAAATAGAAGTAATGCAAGCTAGACACCATATGAAAGATGCAACCAATATTACTCTGCCAAGTTAAAAGTGTCTTGTCATAAGTGGCAATTCGAAAAATTAGAAGCGGTACAACATAGAAATCAATGCAAGATGCAACCACTATCAAACTGCCATGTTAAAAGCGTCCAATCATGAGTTACTGATGCGGGATACACAACAGCAGTACTTTGATGTAAGAACATGGTATGATAGATAGATGAAGTGTATTCTAGACACAGAAAGCCATGTCATATGCACATGTATAACGTATAAACTCAGCAGGTGCAATTTAATCAAAATAGAAGAAATACAGGCTAGACAACATATGCAACATGAAACCAATTATCACACTGTCAACTTAGAGCAAGCACCTGCTATGGTGGAGTGCAGGAGATGAACTCATCATGTAGACTTGAGACTTCAACTTCATTAGCAGTAGCAGTGGCAAATCTAGAGAGTCTCTATTTGCGTCGGTGCGGAGTACCACCAACATCCCCTAACTTACTCTTTTCCTTCCTATTCTCTGATATTGCCTTATGAAGTCAAAACCACAAGAAGATGAATAAAATTAGCTCTGCATAACTGGTTGATGCATGATACGGACGAACACTACTTTGATGTAAGGCAAGCGCGGGAGGATGGAATATGTACAAAAAAAAGACACTGTTTCATATTCACATGTATGATAGGAGGATGGAATATGTATGAAAAAACAGTAAGCGGAAGGCATTTCAACAAAATTAGAAGAAATGAAAGCTAGGCACCATATGAACATGCAACCAATATCACTCTATCAGGTAAAAAGTGTCTCTCGTAAGTGCCATTTCAAGAAATTAGAAGCAGTACAAGCTAGAAGACAATGCAAGATGCAACCTACATCACAGTCCCAAGTTAAATGTGTCTTATGGGTAAGTGATCGTTGCAGGTATAAGTTGTAAGCTACACAGATGCAATTCAACATAATCAGAAGCAATACAAACTAGACATCATACGGAAAACGCAACCACGTATAACAGTTCCAAGTAAGAGCAAGCACCTGTGATGTGGAGTAGGGGAGATGTGCTCATCGTGTACACGTATGTTCTAGAAACAGGAACACATGTCATATTCACAGGCATTATGTGTAAAGTAAGCAGATGCAATTCAAGTTAGAAGCAATACAAGCTAGACATCATACGCAACATGCAACCACATATAATAGTGTCAAGTTAGAGCAAGCACCTGTGATGGTGGAGTAGGGGAGATGTGCTCATCATCTACACAGCTATGTTGACTGTCCAGCCTTGTGTTGTCTTGCGAATCTTGTTGGGAGGATGGCGGAGTAGAATCTGTAGAGACCCCCTGTTTGAGTTTCTCCAAAGGACCACCATCATCCATTGCCGGACTAATTTCTTTCAGCTGTAATGATTTTGCATTGTGAAGTCAAACTGATAAGAAAAAGGAATAAAATTCGCTCTTCAGAACTCATTCATGCATGATACTGACGAACACTACTCGGATGAAAGGTAAACACAAGATGCGAGGATGGAATATGTATGAAAAACAGGATGGTGTGACATATTCACACCTATGATGTGGTAACTAAGCAGAAGGCATTTCAACAAATTAGAAGCACTGCAAGCTAGACACCATATGAAAGATGCAACCAATATCACTCTGCCAAGTTCAAACTGTATGGCGTTTCAACAATTTAGAAGCAGTATATGCTAGAAATCATATGCAAGACACAACCAATATCATAGTGGCGACTTAAAGGTGCCTTATCATAAGTGACTGATGCGGGATATGCAAGAATAGTAGTCTGATGTAGAAACAGGAACACATGTCATATTCACAGGCATTATGTGTAAAGTAAGCAGATGCAATTCAACAAAGTTAGAAGCAATACAAGCTAGACATCATACGGAACAAGGAACCACATATAATAGTGCCAAGTTAGAGAAAGCACCTGTGATGGTGGAGTAGGGGAGATGTGCTCATCATCTACACAGCTACGTTGACTGTCTAGCCTTGCGTTGTCTTGCAAATCTTGTTGGGAGGATGGCGGAGTAGAATCCATAGAGAACCTTCATTTCAGTTGCTCGGAAGGACCACCATCATCCAATGCCTTGCCAATTTCCTTTAGCTTTATTGATTTTGCATTGTGAGGTCATACCGACAAGAAAAAGGAATATCATTCGCTCTTCAGAACTCATTCATGCATGATACTATCGAACACTACTCTGATGAAAGGCAAAGTCATGATACGAGGATGGAATATGTACGAAAAAATGGACGGCTTGACATATTCACACCTATGATGTGGTAACTAAGCAGAAGGCACTTCAAAAAATTAGAAACACTGCAAGACACCATATGGAAGGTGCAATCAATATCACTCTGCCAAGTTAAAACTGTCTCGTAATAGGTGGCGTTCATCAAACTAGAAGCAATACATGCTAGCAATCATATTCAAGATGCAAACCAATATCACACTGCCAACTTAAAGGTGTCCCATCATAAGTGACTGATGCAGGATACACAAGAAGAGTAGTTTCATGTAAGAACATGGTGTGATAGATAGATATAGTATGTACCAAAAACAAGAAAGCGTGTCATATTCACATGTATCATGTGTAAGCTAAGCAGAAGCAGTTTACACTAATTAGGAGCAATACGAGCTAGACACCATATGCAACATGCAACCAGATATCACACTGCCAAGTTAGAGCAAGCACCTTGGATGGTGGTGTAGGGGAGCGAAGACTTGGACCATGTAATGCACTATCAGTACAAGGAGAATCGGTACAAATGCTCCATTTACATTGCTGCAGAGGACCACCATCATCGCCTTTCTTACTATTTTCCTTCCTCTTTCTTGATTTTGCCGTGTCAAGTCAAACCCACAAGAAAAAGGAATAAAATTTGCTCTTCAGAACTTATTGATGCATCATACTGACGAACACTACTTTCATGTAAGGCTGCAGCATGATATGAGGATGGAATATGTATGAAAAACAGGACGGCATGACATATTGACATGTATGATGTATAAAGTGTAAACTAAGCACAAGGTGCTTGAACTTGTTAGAATCGATACAAGCTAGAAATCATATGAAAGATGAAACCAATATCACTCTGCCAAACTAAAAGGGTGCCCTAACAAATGTATTTGACCAAATTAGAAGCAATACATGGCAACAGGCTAGAAATAATATGCAATATGCAACGAATAAAGGTGACTCATCATAAGTAATTGATGCAGGATACAGAAGAGAGGTAGTTTCATGTAAGAACAAGGTTAACACATAGATGTAGTGTGTACCAAAAATAGGAAGGCATGTCATATTCACAGGTATAGTGTGTAAACTAAGCAGATGCAATTTACCCTAATTAGAAGCATTACAAGCTAGACACCGTATGCAACATGCAACCACATATCACACTATGAAGTTGGAGCAAGCACCTGTGATGGTGGTGTAGGGGAAGTGTTGTCTTCAGGTACAGAGCAACGTTCAATATCTTCATTTAGGCTTGTTGTTTCTTGAGAATCATGTGGAGAGGATGAAATTGCATTCTTTATAAGAGTATTGCGTCTCATATTAACCCACGCGCATGACTGTCTCATCATAAGCGATAGATGCAGGATACACAAGAACAGTAGTTTGATGTAAGAACATGGTATGATAGGCAGATGTAGTATGTACCAAAAACAGGAAGGCGTGTCATATTCACATGTATAATGTGTAAGCTAAGGAGATGCAATTTAACAAATTAGGAGCATTGATGAGGGATACACAAGAGAAGTTGTTTGATGTAAGAACATGGTTAATAGAAAGACGTACTATGTACCAAAAACAGGAAGGCATGTCATATTCACAGGTATAATGTGTTAACTAAGCAGATGCAATTTACCCTAATTAGAAGCATTACAAGGTAGATACCATATGCAACATGCAACCACATATCACACTGCCAAGTAAGAGCAAGCACCTGCGATGGTGGTGTGGGGGAATAGTGGTGATCAACTAGAGAGCTACGTTGACTATCTTCATTTAGCCTTGCTGTTTCTTGAGAATCATGTGGGGAGGATGACACTGCACTCTTTAAACGAGTAGGGCGTCTCACAGTAACCCACCCGGGTGACTGTCTCATCATAAGTGATTGACAAGGGATACAAAAGAGCATTAGTTTGATGTACGAACATGGTTAATAGACATATGTAGTATGTATCAAAAACAGGACGGCATGTCATTATCAAAGGTATAATGTGTAAAGTAAGCAGATGCAATTTAACCAAATTGGAAGCAATACAGGCTAGACACCATATGCAACATGCAACCACATTTGACAGCATGAAGTTAAAGCAAGCACCTGGGATGGTTGTGTGTGGCAATTGAGATCATCAACTGCGGAGCTACTTTTACTGTCTCCAACTGCTGACACTGCACCCATTAGTGCGTTGAAACGCTTACTGCTTATCTTTGAATTACACTGGAGCGACTTCTGTCTTTTCTTTTCTGCACTCATCAACACTGCGTCAGAGTCTGAAATACCCATGCGTAAAAAAACAATAGTGTGAGTATGGGTGAAGTGTGTGCACAATTAGTACAGTGTAAAGGTAGTAGATAGCAGGTCGGTGAGAAATAAATGACGGGAGACATATGATAGCTCTACAACATGCATGGCACACTCAATTACTATAGGATTCTATGAAAATAACAGTCGACTGAAAGCAAATAGGTCGGTCCATTTTTTCTGCACCGTCCGATGTACAAAGAACGGGGAGATCGCCTTCATCTACCTCCAACCACTCAGTGTTGACGATCTTCCTCGAAACGCCAGCGACCACCGGCCCAGTATTCCTCCCCTTCCTGCGCCCTCCCCTCGACCTCACCGCACCGCCGTGCTTGGAACCCCCCCCCCCTGGCCATCCATTCAATCCCCGCCGACCTCCAGATCGGGCGCAAGCAGTTCCTGCGCCCCACACCCCTATGATAGACACCGATGCGCCGCTTCCCCGGGGAATAGGCGGACTAGGTGCTCCGCGCGCCTAAGCGGGTGCTACTTCTTTTAATTGCAGTTCGACTGACCCTGAATTGAAATCCAGGCGGGCTACTGACCTCTAGCAAAGGTGAAATAGTAAAAGGGAGGAAACCTCGTGCATTTAGTATCACGAAGAAGATGCAGTAAGAAGCGCTCAACTAATTTCTTTCATGGGATGAATACGGTGTGAGCGGAGACGTAAGATTTGCACGAATAAGGGAAGAGGAGTACCTCTTTCTGCTGGCAGTGCTGTGTCCTCCTTCTGTTTTTTCGACGATCTTGTTGTTCATCGGAATCCAGAAGTTGTGGAGGATGGTGCAGCCTTGGACGAACCCATGGCCAAGTTGTTGAGTGTGGTGCGGTGGCCGTCTATCAGCGGCGGGGAAGCAGATCCGAGGCAGCGAACGACGACGTAGCGGGAACAGCTCCGGTGCGGTGGACGGTTGCGACAGTGGAGCCGCAGCAGTGAGGCGCAGGACGGCGTGGTCGGAGTGGTTCTAGTATGTCGCATGTCGGTGTCGGCATCGTGGAGGCAGCTCTGCCTCGGCTTCAGCTGCTAAGTCCTTGAGGGTGTTGCGGTTGCGGTTGCATTGGACGACGACGTTGGGGTACCGGCTCTGGCATGATGGAGGAGGTCGGCGTTGGATTGGCCGCTATGGGGTGGAGGACGAAGGAGGTTGGGGTTTCGCGGCTGGTGGAGAGGGCGTTTTCGCGCCCATGGAGTATGAATGGGGAAATGGAGGGAGTCGGGGAACTAAGGGGGAACAATGTTTTGGTTTGAGATGCACTTGTTTGAAATTTGGGGAAAGTTACAAACTTTGCCCCCATCTAAAATTTCGGACATATTGCGGGTTGGGGGTAGGACAGTCATGTCAGGTGTCCCAAATGTGGGCGGGATAGATTTCGGCCGAGCGCATGGGTGTTTAGGCACCCACGGCGTATGAATGCTTCTCGGAGGCGGTTGAGACTGGCGTCTTGGTGAAGTTACAAACCTACCCCGGTTTAGACCTTTGGACATCGGGCCGATAGGCTACACAGGTCAGAGTCAGGACAGTAATTTCCTACCACCAAAACATTAGTCTCGCGTGGTTTCGGGTGACCAGAGGCCTATTTGGCGCTTCGTTCAATATTTGGGAGCAGAAGCATTAACGTTTTTGGTTCTCTTGAACTGAACTTTCAAGATTTGTCAAACTTCACAAATCTTTACTCTTGAAAATCCTAAAGCTACGATTATTTTGGAATGGAGGGGGTACATTTCAATATACATTGTACACGAGTATATATTAAAAAATATGCAACTTACCTCAGTTCATGCATGGTTCCAGGTATAATCTCCTTGGTTGCAAAAAAAGTTAGATATGCGTATGAATATATATACCATGTTCAAACTCACAACAAAGATTGATGCCCCCTTTTACATCTGATTTACAAATGCCATTATCTCGGGTTCAAATAGATGAATGCACTTCCTATGAATTCGAATCTTCGAAACCCCCTTTTTGCTGAATTCGACTTGTATTTTATTTCGTAGCTAGCAATTTGGAATGTATCCATGCAAGTGATAAATGTATAAAGTGCTTCACACTAACAACATGGAGTGCACTAATTAATATTTATATATGAATTGCAAAAGCATCCATTGCCTGTATTTCAAACCGCTCTCACTCTATGGATCGATAATATGAAATAAACAAATGCACATGCTAGAATTCAATAGAGTATGGGTGTCTGATAGACTGATCTTCGTCCATACGCAATTTTGCAAAATTCATGATCTCATCCAAAAATAATAATGCCATTTATATTTTAATTTAATGCGTAGAACCGCCTTTTACACGTAGATATCTCTCTATCTAACGCATAAGTGCACACACTTTATATGCATCGACATTTCTATTTCACACATGCTCAGAATCTCTCTTAGGGTGTCGGGGTGTCTCACGCACATGCTCTCTCTGTTTCTCTATCTCTCTTTCTGACTACTATGTACCACTCTTTTCACTGATCTCAGTTGGAAAACACTATTTCTCTCACATGCATATATACACATGCACAGTCTCTACTAGCCCTCTATACGCACATATATGTGCCTACGTGTCTCCCGCATGCACATTATCTTTAGGCCTCTCTCGCACACATTGCCCCCCCCCCCCCCCCCCGGATACACCTCTCTAATAGTAGTTGGCAGATATGATTTCATCATATCATTCGGTAGGATATCCCTGGCTGTTAGGCTGGATGGTAATACGAGGCAAAGTTTTACCCTAGTTCGGATCAGACCCTTGCAGTTGAAGAAAGAGCCTACTCCTGGTATTTTATATTAGTGTTAGGGGTGTGTACAAAGTACATGTGAATACCAGGCATTGTGTGTGTGTATACTATCGACGAACTAGCCCCCAAGCTTGTATAACATACTAAGGGCCTAGGGTTACAAATCATATATAGTCGGCTTATCACCAGTGGGGATAGAGTCCTCCGTGACTTTGGTAGCTTCATGTTGTACGCCGAGTCCTCCACATGGGTCTCCGTATAACACGTCTCGGTCCAACCTATATGTGGCGCAGGATGGAACTGACCCACGAGTCTTCATGTTCACCCACCACAACTAGAAATGATGTGCCCACCACACCACACACGCAATCAGCCACTAAGTAAATAAGCATATACAATAGTACAACGGTATCTAGCTCATGATACGTCTCCATATTTTGTTGACGACACTGACGGACTTTGCATTTGATGCATGCTCCGTATTTTGTTGACGACACTTACGGTCATTGTATTTGAAGCGAAAGCATGATATGGTCACTGGACTTAGGAATAAGCTCATCACGGTCACCACATACATTTTGTCGTGCTAACCAACATGTAGTTGGATGGTTAGAGGACAGTGGTTTCTCGAGCCCACCAAGGGGTAAAGTCCCGGTGCTCGCATTTATCTTGTGTTAATTTTAGTATTTTCCGGCGATGTACATTTAGTGGGAGGAGACGTTCCACTCTACTACGAGGCACCTATGGTGACTTCGTAATTAAAATCTCAAGATCATATATGCTGGCCCACTCTCTCAAAGGTGCGGCGGCGGACCGGCGGTGGGGAGTGGTTTCGAGGAGGGCGGGCCGGCCGCGGGCGGCGGGGGCGGGCGGTGCGGCCGGTGGTGGCTGGCGGCTCGGGGGGGGAGGTGGAGTTTGATGATAAACGGGAGGCCCTTGATTTCGTATCCAACGGCTGGAAAATCTAATGACCAGAGATGAAAAAGTCAGTCGACTGACGTGTAGCCTCACCCCGCACGTACACATGCACGTACACATGCATGCACGCAAGACACGCACGCATGTAGGCGTGCAAAACTAACGCGTACACATAATGTACACACGCACGCATGCTGGCGTGCAACACTGACACGTACACATACACTCACGAACACACTCACGTACGCACCCATGCATGCAACACTGAAACGCACCCTTGCACGTACGCACCCATGCATGCAACACTGAAACGCACCCTTGCACGCACACAACACTCGCACGCCTGCATGCACACAGCACACGACGCAAGACACATGCTTAACTACATGAAAAAAGATGACGTCACACTCAATGAACAATCATCAGTTTATGAAATGCCCGCTTCTGACCGTCCTGGCCCACCAAAGGTTCTTCTGATGTGCGCTGCCTGCGTAAGGTCACTGACATGCAGGCCATGCACCCAAAGAGCCCACACGTCAGTGGAAGAACGGTGCAGTGTCCTAGGTCAGAGTCGAGGGCGCCACTCGTGGCACGCCCGGCTGAACACGCCTCCGTGCCGCATTCAAACGCCTCCATGAAACCCGCCCGTGTGGAAGCCGAGAAACCCACTCTGGACACACGTCCGTTTATGACCGGGCCGGCGTTAAACGCAACGCCAGCCGAGCTCCTCCCGTCCGCCATCTATTTAATCTCCTATTTAAACAAGGCCAAACGCCGTCCAAGAATCGCACACCTTCGCCGCTCCCCTATCTCCTCCACCATTTTGTCCACTCTTACAATGGCTTACGAAGAGTAGTTATTCTGCATCCAAGCCGGCTGGGTAGCCCACCGGATACGAGCTATGCAGCTCGCTGATCCACCTCCCTCCCCTCGCCCAACGGAGCCAGTTGCCACCCCAAGCCGGCGCATGGTTCAGCAACTCGCCGCTCCAGGCTAGCTCGACGAGGAGCGGCGCACGGGCGTCGTTGCTGTCGTCCACGCCGCCGCCTCGTACCACGTCTCCCGTTTCTGTGGCCGAGACTCCCATGCCAGCGGCCGCGCCATGCAAGCAACGACAGAAGCCAGGTGCACGGAGAGTGACAAGTCAGTGGCCAGCGCCTCCGCGTCCACCGCCATCATCGAGGAGAAGTAGAACATGGGAGGCCGCCACCGCTTGGGTCCCATGAAGGCCACCGCAGAGGCAACGCCGGCGTACACAGCAGGTGTCTTGCCGGATCCTTTTGTTGCGAGGACCTTCGTTGACCCCGCATGGGCTCCACGGAAGAGGTCAATGTCAGGATGAACTCGAGCCTGTGCCGGCCATGGCGAAGTAGTGGCCGGTGATGAACTCGAAACGGTGCCGGCCACCATCATCTTCAGCACCAGCCAATGATATCAGTTGAGCAGTGGGGAAGCGAGCCGTCCTTTGCGCTGAAGCATATACCTCCGGGGCTCCCGGCAGTCCGGTGATCGTGCTGCCAGACATGAGGAACACAAATCGATCAGCGGGCTACCATTTAGGCCATGTATTATATACCTGTGTTGTCTAGAACTAGCACCGCATAGTTCATTTGAATGTAATGAAATCCGTCATGTTTGTGTGAAAATCCGGTATTTTATATGATTTCCATCGTTGTTTATATGAAATACTCCGGTGGTTGCGTGAATGAGTATCAGTTTGTCTACGTGTTTGCGTGAATTTCGTCCGGTTGGTTGAGTTTCTATCATAATGTGTGCGGCTACGGTTGGATGGCGTAATTTGCGGGTCGCGGGTCGGTCTGCGGGCGGCTAGGGAGGCGTTGTGGGACAAAAAAACACAGCTTGTGCGAGCTCGTCTCCAACGTGTGTGTTGGAGGATGCATGACAGCATGAGCACCCGAGCCGTTCCTCGTTCATCGGTGGCAAAGGCACCGGTGGACAAAAGGGTCGCTAATATTTTGGCTACCCGGGCAAGATCCAAACAGCCCCTCCCAACAGATTCAAATCCCTCGTTCGCCGTGGAATTTTGCCATGTGTTGTTTTCATGGACTAGCAAGACGCCCGTGCATTGCACGGAACATCAAGATGCATTTTTTTTACAAACTCCCGCATGCATGCAAGGGATAATTAATGTCCTCCTTTGCTAGTACCACGAGGCAAAAACCATTAATATTGCATCGATTAGTGTTAGTGGCCTTGTATATTTGCAAATTGTAATTTTGATAGTGGCCCCTTGTATATAAAAATGGAGGGAGAAATATGAGAGATAAGGTGAGGAGGAGTGGGGCGTGGTGCCGTGGTGGTGACTGGCGGTCGGACTGGGCGGAGTCATGGGGATGGACGGCGCATTATGTCTAGGTCTGTATCTCTCTCACACACACCCATGTAGGTGGGGGACGTGCACGAAGAGAAGAGGTGCACGCATGGCACACGTACTCCCGTCTCTTTCCCAACCATAGCCGCGCGGGTACACGGTGGAGCTCATTTCTGTACGAAAAAGGCAGCCCACGTGGTAATTTGGCACGTGTACTGGTTGTCCACTTGGTGGAGGGAGGATCGTCTACCACGGGTGAACAAACAAATTGCGACTTGACGCGTTATGTTAAATTAAAAAAAGAGGCAAACCATGTGGGGCCTACCTTAGAGGCAAGGCTCTATACACTAGAGTACTTTTGATGTGTCCAGTCAACTCGCAGAACGAGGAGAAACTTTCTTAGTACGCCATCTCCCCCGCCCACGGGCGCAGTGGCTCGCAGGATGAGGTGAAGATGGAGTACTAGTGTACGCCTTTACGCCCGCTCCCTCGCCCACGCGCGCGGTGGCTCGCAGCACGAGGAGAAAATTTTACTACTCCCTCCGTTTACTCTTCGTCCCTACTATGTACTCTAGTTAGTACTCCCTCTATTTACTTATAAAAGGCCACTATAAAAAAATACATTTTGCATCTATACAAGGCCACAAATAGTAATCAAAACAAAAGTTACTACTCCCTCCTTTCCAGTTTATGGCTCAATTTCAAAATCTCTCCAACCAAGGTAGACGGTGAGTGGTAGAATTAATTTCGTAGTTTGCACAGTACACTCATTTTTCTCAAGAAGTTATGTTTACCGAGGCATTAATTAGAACGAATGCATGAATGACCACTAAATTTCCATGAACTTGTACATGCATTAGTTAGTTTCCTCTTGACACTGCTTGCGTCGGGTGATCTAACGCACCTCAAAATCCAACATGTAATGGTACTACTACTAGTATAGTACTAGAATTGAGACTTATCAAACGGAAAAACAAATGTTTTTTAGATGAGCCCTATAAACCCTAGTGGGTACCTACTCCGTAAAAACAGATTTTTCCAAAACTAAGTCACTCCCTTTCATGAATTCTGTAGTATACTCCTCGGTCGACGCTCCCTTTCATGAATTATGTACTTCCTGTCGCCGACATGTGGGACATATAGCAACCGGGTCGACGTTCAAGCACCAAATAACAGTGCAGAACAGCAGGGGGACGCACCCCACTCGTATCGGCCCAGTGTTAGTAATGAGCAAAGAGACGTCAAATCACAATGATGCACCTTCCCAGACGGACGAAGCAACCATTATTTCACAATTTGGTTCGACATCATCTCAAACCACGTACTAGTATTGCTTCTGCCTCAAGAGGGACACGCGCATCGCCTTGGTACATCATGACACGTGGGACCGCATGACATGCTCCCCCGCCGATCGCTGGGTAAAATCACCTCATTTTTACTATACTTCCTCCGAATCGGTTTACTACATGGCATGCACGTCGTTCTAGGTTGAGAATTTAACTGGCTATATATATATATATGTGTGTGTGTGATGAACAGTATGCTAGCCTTTTAAAAAATGTATACTTTTGTACAGTAGTACTCCACTATCGATGGATTGCGCCATGGAGCAAAAATTGAAATTTAAAAAAAAAGGTGGTACATATAGAGAGCGCTCGTCGCCAAATTATGCATATAGTACTATTAAAAAGCTAGTACGTGCTTAATTGGGGTGCTAAATTCTATTAAAGAAATACTACTACTAGTATGTACATACTGAAGAGTTAAAGTAACGAGAAGAAACATAACATAGTTCTGCTGGGGGCTCAGCACAACATACCCCTCAAATAAAACTAAGCACACCTGAAATTAAACTATGCAACTAATCCGGTAGACACTGCATTAGAAGTTTAGAACCACCATGAGCAACGACACTGCCACCTTACTCAAAGTCCTCGTCCACGTCCTCGACTTCGTCCTTGTCCCTCTTCCTCTTGGCCGATACTTCTTTGCTTGAACCGCCAACTTGGCTATTGCTCTTCATCCAACCCTTGTAGATATTGAAACAAAGGTAGCCATCCATTGCAGCGTAGTGGATGTGGTCTATATCTAGCACATTCCACTGCCATGCATGACGATGAAACGTGTAATGAGGTTTCTCCAGTTTGCGGTACGAAGGATGAACCATGGCTCCTGGCAGGGTCAGCATTGAGGGCTGACGAGAGGGCACCAGCCGATTCTTCTAGAGGTCCAAGGGGTTGCCTACAACGAGGCCTATCCGACGCAGGACTTCTTTGTCGTTCTTAAAGTCTACAGTAATGAATTTGACTGTTTTGTCCTCGAGGAAGTTCTTAAAATCCTGGCACTCAACGTCGGCATGGCATATGTGGTAGACCAAGCAAACGTTATGTACGCAAACCTGGATCACGGTGGGCTTCTTCCTATCTTCGTCCTTTAGATCCTTCTCTCGTCCCACGACTGTGGTGTACTCAACATCTAGCCCAGTGACCTACTCATCATGTGAGTTTTTGAACATGCGTCTGAAGCAAGAAAGGCATCCTTTCACCATCGCGGAAGTACGGGTGTAGATGACGTCGAACTCATCGCCGGTGATGGTTCTAACCTTGTACTCACCGCCGATCGGGAAGATTTGGGACGCCATGGTTTTTGGGAGGAGGGTTAGGATTAGTGGAACTGCCGTAATGTGAATGGACGGGATGACTAGGAGCGAACCACTGTAGTATTAAAGGACGTGCGGGAAAGAGTAGGAGCGAACTGCCAGCGTGCGAACGGCAGGGTAGTGGCTTTCCATTCTCCCATGATACGGGCTTCCGAGAGCCCTTGGATCTGAGATCGAATGGTTGCATGGCGTGATTCTAGACCTATGGGTGAATATCCTATCCTGGAGGGTTATTCTTAAAATTTTCAGCAACTTAGCATGCGGCCGTTTGATCTCAGATCCAAGGGCCACCAGCAGCCCGTATCATGGTCACGCATACCACGACCGTCGCGTCGCTCGCGTGGTCGCGCCCTTGGAGATTTAACATGGTGCGTTAGGCTATCTGATGTTGGCATGTCATACATAGTCATCAGTTAGTCACTCATACTACAACAAGGTTGGCTATAAGTGTATTTTTTTACTCCTCTCTATCTCTTTCTTCGTACTCCCTCCGTCCCATAATATAAGAACGTTTTTGACACTAGCTAGTGTAGTCTCAAAAACGTTCTTATATAATGGGACACAGGGAGTACTAGTATTTATTGCATTTGCCAAGGAGTGACCTCTTCCAATGAAATGGTGTTGCTAAGTTTGCTTCATTTAATTAGCTATAGACTCAAAATTGTCTTTTCACCTAGGTACACGCGCTTAGCACCATTTCTTCCTTGGTTCACCAAACCAGTCTCTCTCTTCTTGATTAACTTGCCACATCAAACTTTATGCCTATGTGGCAAGCTTAAGCACCTGTAGGAGCAAGTAAGTACAATAGTGCGCTTTGCCGCTTTACATGGCATTTTTGCATATGTGGAGGAAAGAGAGGCAAGGAAAAAGTGGAGAACTGGGCTCTCATGCAAGAGCCAGCCTCTACTACTACATGGTGGAGCATTGGGAGAGGCACCTGTATGGAGGTGGTCAGGAATCAGGAGACTCACGCCGGTCGTAGTGCCGCAGTTAAAATGATAATGGCAAGTCAAATCACGGGGACCCACCTGTCCAGCAGTAACTCGCTGTCAAATCACACAGCCCTACGTTTGTAGTAGCCTACTCCCTCGTCTTCTCGCGTCTCTGTCGAACCGACTACGCGGAACTGCCCCGCCTACCGCGCAGGAAAAGCCCCGCCCTCGACTTCTAAATACAACTACTCCCTCCGTCGGATGCTTTTGGTTGAAGGTATCGTATGAATGGATTGGGACCATTCAATTTTTGTGGGATTGAACCATTCAATTCATGTGTTTGGCTGAATATTTTTTTCGAGAGTATGCCTAGGCATACCTTAGCTTTATAGAAGGCGTGTTTGGCTGAATATAAGAGATGAGTTAATTATTTAAGACGGGACCACCAGTCATGCATGCAAAGGGTGGCCATTTGATTCGACCGATTTGGTTAGGTGGAATGGTTCATCATCTTCAAGGCATATTCTCTTTTTTTGACTCGAACCATTCATGTGCTTTATAACCAAACATGTCTATTTTCTGAACGATCCCAACCCATTCATGACTACCCTTGCAACCAAACCCACGTCATCTTACGAAAACCAAATAATCCCAAAATACTAAGGCATGGTGCATTAACTTCTACCTCGTTTCTTGTTTCTTCACATATCAACCAATAAGAATCCAATGATATACTTTTTGTGACATAGTAACTCATATTTAGTTAGTCAAATGGATGACCTAGAACTACATGCAGGCCCTATAAACCGAGACGCCTACAAATAAAAAACCGAGACAGAGAGGGTAGTTCAGCACGTATCTTTTTAGATCAATATAGTCAGGATTCACCAAGGAGCAAAACCAAGTGGTAGGCTGCTCCTGTCGTGTTGGCGTAGCAACTCAAGCAGGGTCGGTCCACACACGAAATAGCGACACACTTAACAGGACCCCTTTGGCAGACATGTGGCTCATCCACCGTCTTGTTCCATGTTGACGTATAATGTGCTGCCTAGTCTCTTCCATCAGATCGGTCTTTTGGTTGCATTGGCTAGAGCATGCACTTCTACATTCCACGTGCGATGCACCAAATTACAGTTCGGAGCAGCTGTTGGAATTGGAGGCACCCCGGTCGTAGTGCCACTGTAGTAGAAAATGAGCGATGAGGGGTCAAATCACAAAGCCCCACCTTTCCCGCATTAAGCTGGACGGACGAACCAACCATCATTTCACTCTAGCGCGCAAGAGCATAAAGATAAGAGAAAACAATGATGCATGCGGCAGCTACCTAGGGCACCCTAGGGTAGGGGTCTCCACTACAGATCCTTTTTTTTGGAAAGCGCCTCCACTACAAATCGGCTTCTCCCTTGTCCTCTTGAAGAAAACCGATGATGAGTGCGGCGGTAGGGTTTGTAGGAGTACTATGGCGTGCGGGGTCACGTCGTAGTAAACGGGTTCAAGTCGACGCCTTAAATATGTGTGGGCCGCTTGGTCTTACGGGAACGAGGCAGCATTTTGGGTTCGGGGACCAGTGGAGATATAGCACGTACAAAAAATTGTGGACGTACGTTCGACCGAAAGGCAATGATGCATGGGCCCTGCATTTCGATATACCCGGGGACGCGTGAAATTTGCTACTCTACTCAAAACTAGTAAGGTACACATGTATTGAACACATGAGATTTCGAAACCAAATTATGAATAAATACACACTATAGCATGTAAAGCTTTGAGTCATATATGCATGATGTAGATGTTCGTTTAGTTCTTATAGTTCATCTCATTAAAAATCAATTAGTTTTATAAAAATGTTAAGATTCATGGGGTTGTGCATTGTAAATCATAAAGTAAAAAACAAATAATGGCAATTCATTTAGAAAAAATAATCAATTATGATACAGAAGATTCTAGAACAAAGGAGAAGTGCTTGTGTTTTGAGGTTTGTGCATTATGCTTAAGTTCAACCATGGAGTCTTCTAAATTGTACATGTGGCAGATCTGGTGGAATGTTGATGATATCCAACGGCCAGTAGTGCTCGGATTTTCCCATCTCTGCACTGTCAGGTTAGCTTCATCCAGCGACCATCTTTCAAAGTTATTGGCACACTATATAGTTCTTGTGCCATAGTTGCATGTTCTGGAAAAAAGCTACTAGTGGGTTGTACTATCTATTTAGGAATAGAAGATGCATACATGGAAGTTGTAGGGAAAGAGATGACATGGAGCATCTCAATTCCTATGAGTAGGGATTGGAAAAGATATATCATTTGGTTCACATCATAGGAACTTTTCTATTGAATCTAGAGATGACATGTATCTCAATTCCTATGAGGGGGATTAGTAAAGAGATGTAATTTGGTTCATATCATAGGAACTTTCTATTGAATATACGCTAATGTTTATTTTCCTTTGAAATTAAGGGAGTATAGGAATCCATTCATATGAACCAAGTGGCTCTAAAGCTATAGAAATGATATCATGTTTATTTCCTTTGAAATGTAGAGTACATGAATCTATTCCTATGAACCAATTGGCTCTAAAGGAAAAAAATCCTATAAAAATCATATCATATAGAGTTCCTATGATATTCCTAGACACTAAAGGATCGTTGAAATTGCTGCGGGTGATACGATGGTCTTTCTTTGTAGACTCCTCACCCATCTTTATAGTTACCTATCGAAGATGAATGAAATGATATATATAGGGTATTCTACATGTGCAATTTGGTACACGAAAACTCGGTAATGTTTGCGAGGTTCTAATTTTCAATAAAGCTATATGCACTACATTTCGGAACAGAGGGAGCATACGGCAGTTGCTAACACTCACGTGGAAGATTTGTGTGTAGGAGGAGTGGCTGTTCTGTTAAATGACATGGCAAAACTGACACTGTCGGATGCCGATCTAACAGTTCTTACGGCGTTCGTCAGGAAAAGGCTTGTGGCGAACGTTTGTCGGATAATGATTTACGGACACATGCATTGCATTGATACGTGCCCCCCTCTCTCTCACGCACACGCACCCTCACGAGTCACGACTCTCCCGAGTCCTCTCACAGACTCGCACGTCGCACCCATCCTCTATCTGCAGGTAGACGTCACACACATATGTGCTCTTCACACCCTACCCTCAGAACTTCTAAAAAACAAAAGATGGCGCGCACATTTTATTTTAGCTCACACGTCACACACTTATACTATTACTCTTGCGGCGAACGTTCTTTGGGCATAGTATATATTGTACTCTCACGAAGAGAAGCAGTGCACGCACGCACTAGTTCTCTCACACCCACTCGCGGGTACACGATGGAGCGCATTTTTTTGAGGCCGGTACAACAAAATCACTCCACTATATATAAAAGCAGGAGCCTTAGCGCTTGCTTTACTAGGGTTCCTCTCGTTCACTCTCTCATGCTCTCCAGATCTAAGCAAGACATAGGTGGCCACACTCTCTCTCTCAGCTCATGGATGGTCACAAATCCGGCCGGACAACCTCGACCGGGGCAGGGAGTGTAGATGCATCGTTCACACTGTCGTCGGTGGCGAGGGAGGAGACCAACGGCTGCCCGCGCGTCCCGATCGGCGGCCATGTCGTTCTCTCCAAGAGAGCGCTGGCTCGGGAGGGCCTCCGACCCCTTCTTCCTCCCTGCGGTATTGTGGCCAAGATACGGCCTCCCGACGCCGTCTTTGCCACATGCCGACGACCCTCAGCTATATATTCCTTCGAAACCTGCCTTGCTCTACTTCCCCAGCTCTTCCCCCTTCGTGTGGATCCTTTTCTACTTATGTCCGCTGTTAAAAGACACCTAGACTTCTACTATTATTAGAAGTAAAGCTAGTTCATACAGTGAACTCAAAGCGTTGGTTCAAACAGGGAAGAAAGTGGGAAAGCTGTAGCATGAATCTAGGACTTGGTTCTAAGAGGAAACGGGGGAAAATAGTAATATGTGTCACTGTTTAAATAACCGTATTTCATATTTGCACAAACAGGGATGTTTGTCTCCATATCGTTTCGGGATGTCTGTCTCCGTATCGTTTCTACCCGCGCAATCAAAAGCACACACACCTTAGTTTTAGTACAACTGCGCAAAATGAGATGGCTATCCCTCGTTGCCGTCGTCTAACCTCCCGTCTTCAAGGTATCCCTACATTGGTAGTAACTAAGGTAGAATGACCAACGCAATCTAAAAGAAGCTGATTCGTACGTTTTACTTCCTGATTGCAGTGCAGGGACGAGCGAAAACAACTACATCCTTGTCCGGAATGCACTTTCTACCAGTTCATCCATGGACCGAGGACTATCTAGCATGGCTGCACGACGGTTTTTGGATAGGTGCGCGGACAAGAAGCATTGTGGTCTGCTTATTTCTGCAAATAGCGGTGCTTAAATTTAGTGGAATGCACAAGCATTTCAGCTGGTCAATACACTGCATGGTTCAGTTCAGCATTCCAGCTGAGACCACAATTATAATTGGTTATTCTGGAATGAGAGAACCTAACCCTGGATGGTGGCAACAAGAAAAAACCAGAGTGAACTCCAGGAAATTTAAGCCTGCCGGGAGGCCCTTTGCTCAGAGAAGCCTTGCTTGTTTTTTCCTGATTTGTAAACCTTCTCACAACTTTGTCTTTTGCTATGAACTAGTATATGTTTGTTATGTTCTATGAATCATTGAGATGTATAAAATTGCTTAACTTCTGCTTTTCAAGATTTTTATGAAGACGAGTTGAATTGCGAGTGTTCCACATGAGCGCTGGACTAGCATGTGAACGTTTGGAATTTATTACATTGTGGCCTCAATTAACTGCACGAACCACTGTAACAAGATACATAGTAGTTGCTTATATGTTAGACAGTAGATTGTTGATTGCTGGTTGTTCGATAGCCTAGTGTTGAAGCGAGCTGAGCCAATGTGCCATGTTTTGCACAACTGCTTACAAGTGGGGTAGCACCAACAGTGTTTACAAGTACTTGTGTATACGTTGGCGCACGGTTCTCGAACGAGTGCTCTATTTCATCAAAACACACACTGCTCGTATGATAAACCGTGACAACTTATGTCTTACCATGGCACATTCATGAAAAAACTTGTGAGGACGCATCTGTTTCGGCAACAATTACGATGGTTCTCACATGATTCACGAGTACACAAAAATATCAGCAGTTCCCATAGACGGATTCAAACAGAGCACTAGCCCCAGAGGGGTCAATAACAAGCAAGGTTCGGATAATTAGACACAATCCAAACTACTATTAAACACTAGCTGGGGCAACTATTTCATGCCTCGATCTAATTTGGGCTGGACACAAGATGGACCTTGCCATGAACATCATCGAGGACGTCCCACAGCAGCTCAATCCTGTGAACCTTCATGAAGACAACCTTGTGGTCTTGCCACTGATAAACTTGTTTGTGGAGGCATCCCACGTCATCTTCCTGCGTAAGCTTGACAAGAACAGTATGCCTCACAAACGAAGGAGTAGCTTTGAACTTCTTGTGCTTCAGTACACCTTGGACAACACGCCTGACAACAGTGAGGCTGGAATACAACTCTTCATTGGTATAACCGCAAATGGCTTCCAGGATCCAACAGCCTAAGAACTATGTTTTCCCAGTGCGTATATTCAGGTCGTCCGCCTCATAGCGAGTGACATGCACAACCACACAATCCTTGTCTGCATCAGGGCTCTAATTGGAACAGAAACAAATTCTGATTTACTTTTTAGTATAAGAACCACAAGTTATTTAAACCACTATGTATAGCATGGCATCTAAGCTAATAACATCTTGCATTATTAATCACCACATACTTCCTTTTCTAAAAAAATCACCACATACTTAGATGAAAAACCACAATCGAGATCGGCAAAGAAGGAAATCACCTTGGGCAGCTCAGCGGGGGGGGGGGGGGGGGGGGACACATCCTCGAAGGGGGAAAACTGCTCCTGCAGTTCCACGGGGGCTGTAACCTCAAACGGGGCGTTGACCATCTCAGTAGTGGCCGTGAGCGTATCTGGGGTCGGCTCGGTGGTTGCCTCCATCTTCTTGGAGCTCTCTGTCTCGTGGGGATAAGCCTCCCGCATCTGCTCCAATATAGGCAGATCTTTGCCTGTTTCTCCTTGGTCCATCATGAAACTGATGAATACTAGGAGACCACTGAAAGGAAAACACAATTGCAATGACAATGAAACAAAAAAGCGAGTGAGGATCGGTTACTGCTTTGCAAAAGTTCTTTTTTTTCTCTGAACGAAAATATACCAATATCACGGATACGCTTACCTTCCCTTCATTGGGAGAGAAGAACAGTAGCAGATGCGAGTGTTGCCTTTCTTGAAGACGGTGCGGGAGAAGGGGATTCGGCGAGGAGTGAAATGATGGTTGCTTCGTCCGTCAAACTTAGACTGTGGGGAGGTGGGGTTTTGTGATAGATGGCTCGTTACTGCCGCGCTACGACTGGGGTGACTCTCCGCCTGCATACTGCCTGCTAATTTGGTGGATGGCATTTGGGCCTGCACGCTGCATGGCCCGCATGTCGGTGAACAAAAGTATAACGGCATTCAGTAGAGGGAGACGTTTCAATGACGTAGGAGGAGCCAGAAGCGGTAGAGTGTCTCCACTGTACTAGTATTAATTGTTTTTCTGGGTAGCTGTAGAGTGTCTCCACTGTACTAGTAGTTATTGTTTCTCTGGGCCCAAGACAAAACAGCCAATCCACACTAGTAAATAGTAAAATCAATTCAAAAGGCGCTACCCACACCCAGCACACCGCCCCCCTCCCCCACAAAAAAAACATGGGTGCTCTTCTTCCTCCTCGCTCCCACCCACCTCACGTCAGCTCGCTCCACTCGTACCCCCAAATTCCTCACCTCACTCGTACAGAAAACCCCAGCTCCCCTTCTTCCTCACTCCTATAGAAAACCCCCAGTTCCCCTTCTTCTTCGCTCGCACTACAACTAGGCTCATCATTCGTTACTCTACTCAAATCCGTGAGCGCGACGCGACGCCCTCGAGGAAAATGGAGTCGGCTGACCCCAGCGCCAAGAAGATGAGGCTCCCACCAGCGGCGACGCCTGTTGTAGATCCCGCACCCGGCAGCGCAGGGAGAAGCGGCGACCCCGCCCCCACCGGATCCCAAGAACCCGTAGAATCTCGGGTGGACCGCATCAGCGATCTCCCGGACGCCGTCCTTGGGGAGATCATCTCGCTTCTCCCCACCAAGGATTGCTGCCGCACCCAAGTCCTCTCAATTCGGTGGCGCCCTCTATGGTGCGCCATGCCCCTTAATCTTGACTGTCGTCGGCTATCTCTCTTCAATTATTTTGAAATTCCCAGAGCCATCATCTCCTCCCACCAGGGCTCTGTTCAAAGCCTCTGCATCCCGTCATGCTACCTGAGCAAGCATACCATGCCCTGCATAGTGGACGCCTGGCTGAAATCCCTTGAATTCACAGAACTACAGCTGCTTGAGTTCTACTATTACCCTAGAAATCACATACCACATACAGAACGCCATGAACTTGTGCCCACAGCACCGATGTCCATCTCGCGGTTTTCCTCCTCTCTCCACACCGCCACCTTTGCGCTGTGCTACCTTCCAGACAATCTAGTACTAAACCTTCGACTCCCATTTCTCAAGAAACTTTCACTTGTGCGGGTTCGTATATCGGAGGCCTCATTGGACAGCATCATCCACTCCAGTTGCCCTGCGCTGGAGTGCTTGGTGCTTGTTTTCACAGTTAGAATCGGTTGTCTCCAAATAAAGTCGCCTAACCTTGTAAGAACTGGAACCATCCAAGATGCCCCTTCACTTCAAAGGTTGATCCTTGATTCTAGTTATTCACCATTGCAAATAACCGTCCTCTCTGTGCCTAAACTGGAGACCTTGGGTGTAATACATGATCTCTGTGCTCATTTCAATATGGTGTTTGGCTCCATAGTTCTTCAGGTACTTTATATTATCATCTACACTTGTAACCATATGCTTCATTTTAAATTTCTGCGCATAATTTATATATCATATTGGAGTACACATTTTGTACTAATATTATGTTCTATGCTCAATGAAGAGTTTCTCCATGGATGGCCTATCAATGGTGTTGGATTCTGTCAAGATCTTATATATCCAAATGAATAGTTTTGATCTGAACAAGATTATTGGCTTGCTGCAATGCTTTCCATGTCTGGAGAAGTTGTATATAAAGGTGATAATTTCACGCACATTGGAAGACCGCATATAGTTACTAGAATTAACCGTTCAGCTGTTGCTCTTTCGACACTCTTCTTTTAGACCTTAATATTATCAATTTGCATGTCTATTTAGGCAACAGGACGGGGTAATAAAGTTATAACCAATCGGTGGATTCGTAAGCATCAGGATTTTCTCACTTCTCATGAGATTCGATTGAAGACAATAACGCTTGAATGATATGTAGCCAACCGTGCAAACACAAGATTTGTCACATTCTTCCTGCTGAATGTGAGGTTACAATTGTCCATCAGGCTTAAGTTTATCAGCAGCATGGTTTTGATGGATGGGTATGTCGAAGAGCAAAAAAAGGAGTTTCAGGTGGGCAAAAGAGCTTCTGAACGTGCCGGGCTTCTACTTACAACATATTATGGTCATAATCCAGTAAATTTTATGATCCAGAATGTTCATTCTATGGACCTGACCGATCCATTTGACTGTGACTGCCGAAAACAGTGCTGGAGTTAGATGTTGTTGCCCTTTTCAATCTGGGTTTTTTTGTAAACCTTATGAACAATCAACCCTCGTGCTTTTGTACAGTTTGTAAGCTGGATTTAGATGTTCCTGCCCTTTTCAACTCGGTTGTGACTGTCATATTTTCTTTGAAACAAGGCAAATGGCTTGCCATTTGTTTAATTTAGAGTGAAATATTGTAACAAATCACAACCAAGGGAAATAACATCACTCACGCCGGCTGCTTGAGCTCACTATGCATTACAGAAGCCAAGTGACTAGCCCCCACCACCCCCACCAGTCAACCCTCGTACTCCCCTCCGCCTGCGACTGGACCGGCGCATCTTCAACGGCTCCTGTTTGTTTCGTCCGAGGCCTCGCCGTCGTCCTCCGCCTTGTGGCCTTGGTTCGCTCGCCGTGCACGGTGCGCCGCCCTCTTGCATTGTCAACGTCGTCAACAACCGAGAGGAACAAGGAGATGACTGTAAATTGAGAGGATGACAGTAGGGACCCACCAGCTTCATGGCAGTACGCAAGCAAGTGACTCTATAGTACAAGCCCAAAAATATGGTTCCTCCTAATGGTTGGACATCTGGGGCTCACGCCATCGTCAACGTAGTCAATAAACGAGAGAATTACACTACGAGCGGCTGACACCAGGGATCCAACAAGAAGGCAGTTTTTTTTTTTGAGGAACAAGCAGTTTTTTTAGACAATGAGGAACAAGCAGTTGTTATTTATACTAGTTTTAGCGACGGATCAGGGTAACAACGGGGCTGTGCGGGGGTTGTGGCCCATCTAGCCAGGGTTTTATTTATGTTTACCACATCATGAGCCCAGTTGTGTTTTTTCCTTGCTGAAAATGGCTAGCCCAGTTCTATTTTTTTAAAAGAAATACCCAAACAAGGCCTACTTGCTTTATCGGCCCTGCTGGGCTGTAAATGTTTCAAGATGAGGAGAGTTTCATTCGGTTTACCCAGAAATGGCCTGTACATTTTTAAAATACATCAAACCGGGAATTAGTTTCATTTTTTTCATTACAAGATCTTAAATTCCACTGATTTTTATGCGTGGACAATTATTTTGATTTTATATTTATATAAATTATTTTTCAAAATAGTTTGAATGTGAATCGATATTTCTGGATTAAAAATAGTTGACCGCACCAAAATATGCAAAATTTCGTATACTTTTTAACCGTGGCCACAATATGGGGTGTAATGCTAACAAAAAGATGATGGGCTCCAAAAAAATCTTAAGAATTAGCAAATGGGCTGTAAATTATTAGAAATAATGGCAGATGGGTTGTATGCTGTTTTCCACAGATTTGAGGCTGACTTGTGCGCCTACTACAGGTTGACGCGTATGCTTTCATAAAAAAAAGGTTGACGCACACGCAACGCCCTGTCAACTTAGTCAACACACGAGAGCAGTGACTGTTGGATATCCATCCAACGGCTGTCATGCTTCTTCAATCTCTGCTCTTCATGCTCCAGCCGCTCAAACAAGCGCCGGCGGGACTGCCTGCTCCCTCCTCCCGCGGCCGGTTATGCAGCCGCGCAGGCCTCACGGCCCCACCGTACTCTCATCGCTGGCCTAGCCATCCCTCTACTCACCCACACATGTTGTTATTCTCCGGCGACGACAGACGAACTAGTAAACCCTCGTACTCCTCCGCATGGGAAACAACTGCAGAGTATTCCCTGGCTCCGTGTCGTTCCCTTCCTAGGCCTCACCGTCGTCCACCGCCCTGGTGCTCTCGGCGCGACCTGGTCAACATGGTCAATGAACGACATCCATCGGAAGTGGACTGTATGTGGAGAGGCTAACAGTTGGGTCCACGGCCGCACGCAAGGAAATGCCTCCTTATTACGCGCAAAATAATGATTCCTCCACCTGACAGCTAGGACCCACAGGAAGGGCCTCTGTATTTTGTGAAAAAAATGTTCCCCCCGCTGACAGGTCGGACCCACCAGCTATATCCTCGCACACAAGGAAGTGCCTCCTTATTACGCCCAAAATGATTACCCCCTGTTAGCTGGGACCCACCATAATGTTGGGCTGACTTGTGGGCCTACTAAGTTGTCAGGGACGGAGGGCTTTGTCAACTTAGTCAATACTCCACTGACCGTATGATGTCCATCAAACAGCCATACGGCTTCTTCAACCTCTGGTCTTCTTGCTCCAGCCGCCCAAAGAAGCGCCGGTCGTGCCGCCTGCTCCTACCTCTCGTGGCCGGCTGTGCTACCGCCTGCTCCTGCCTCCCATGGCCCGGCTCCACGTCGTCCCCTTCCTAAGCCTCGCCGTTGTCCACCGCCGTGGTGCTCTTGGCGCGGCGTGGTCAATGTGGTCAACGGCCGACTTCCATCGGACGAGTACTGCACGTGGAGAGGCTGACAGCTGGGTCCACGGCAGCCGCAAGGAAGTGCCTCCTTATTACGCGGAAAATAATTATTCCTCCACCTGACAGCAAGGACCCACCGGACGGGCCACCAGCATTTTGTGAAATAAATCGTTTCCCCCTGATTGCTGGGACCCACCGGACGGGCCACCGTATTTCGCGAAAAAAAACGTTCCCACCGCTATCAGCTCGGACCCACTGGAAGTGCCTCCTTATTACGCACAAAAAAAATGAATACTCCCCCGGCTAGCTGGGACCCACCTTGGTGGGAGGCTATCCTGTGGGCCTACTAAGTTGACGGGGCCGAAGGGCTTTGTCAACTTAGTCAATATGAACGATTCTAGGTCCAATGACCGTACGATGTCCATCCAACGGCCGTAGTGCTTCTTCAACCTCTGGTCTTCTTGCTCCAGCTGCCCAAAGCAGCGTCGGTCGTGCCGCATGATCCTGCCTCCCGTGGCCGGCTGTGCTGCCGCGGAGGCCTCACCGCCCCCTACTATTCCCACCGCTGGCCAGGCCCTGCGGCGACGGCAGCCTCACACCGCAGCCGAACCAGTGAACCCTCGTACTCCTCTCCGCGCGGGCTTCCACTGCCGCGTCTTCCCCGGCTCCGCGTTGTCCCCTTCCTAGGCCTCGTCGTTGTCCACCGCCGTGGTGCTCTCCGCGCGGCGTGGTCAACATGGTCAAGGAACGACTTCCATCGGAAGAGTACTGTACGTGGAGAGGCTGACAGCTGGGTCCACGGCCACAGCCCAGTTTTTTTGTGATTTGCCTATTAAGTCGCTTTGTTAGGCCTGTTGCGTTGCAAATCTTTCAAGACGAGGAGAGCTTTTCATTCGGCTAGCCGAGAAAATGGCCCATCACTAATGAGAAATGGGTTGTACATTTTTAAAACACATCAAACTGGCAATTAGTTTCAAATATATTTTTTTCATTTCAAAATTTTAAATTACATTAATTTTTCTGTGTGGAGAATTTGCTGGATTTTATATTGATATACATTTAATTTTAAAATCAGTTTGAATGTGAGTCAAAATTTTGGGATTAAAAACAGTTCGGACCGCACCGAAATATGCAACATTTCGTATAATTTTTTAACTGTGGCCACAATATGGGCTGTGATGCTAACAAAAAGAATATGGGCTCCAAAAAAACCCTTAAGAATTAGCAAATGGGCTGTAAATTATTAGAAATAATGGAAGATGGGATGTATGCTGTTTTCCACAGATTTGAGGCTTTCCTAAAAAAAGGTTGACGCACAAGCAGTGACGGTTGGATGTCCATCCAACGGCCGTCGTGCTTCTTCAATCTCTGCTCTTCCTTCTCCAGCCGCTCAAACAAACGCCGGCGGGACTACCTGCTCCCTCCTCCCCGCGGCCGGCTGTGCTGCCGCGCAAGCCTCACCGCCCCACCGTACTCCCATCGCTGGCCTAGCCATCCCTCTACTCACCCACACCTGTTGTTATTCTCCGGCAACGGCAGACGAACCAGTAAACCCTCGTTCAGTCGTACTCCCCTCCGCGTGGGAAACAACTGCTGAGTCTTCCCTGCCTTCGTGTCGTTCCCTTCCTAGGCCTCGCCGTCGTCCACCGCCCTGGTGCTCTCGGCGCGGCCTGGTCAACATGGTCAACGATCGACATGCATCTGAAGTGGACTGTACGTGGAGAGGCCGACAGCTGGGTTCATGTCCGCACGCAAGGAAATGCCTCCTTACGCGCAAAATAATGACTCGTCCACCTGACATCAGGGACCCACCGAAAGGGCCTCGGTATTTCGCGAAAAAAACGTTACCGCCGCTGACAGCTCGGACCCACCAGCTATATCTTCGCACGCAAGGAAGTGCCTCCTTATTACGCACAAAAAAAATGAATACTCCCCCTGTTGGCTGGGACCCAGTGTAGTGGCAGGCTGACTTGTGGGCCTACTAAGTTGACGGGGACGGAGGGCTTTGTCAACTTAGTCAATATGCACGATTCTAGCTCCAGTGACCGTACAATGTCCATCCAACGGCCGTAGTGCTTCTTCAACCTCTGGTCTTCTTGCTCTAGCCGCCCAAACCAGCGTCGGTCATGCCTCGTGCTCCTGCCTCCCGTGGCCGGCTGCAATGCGGCAGAGGCCTCACCGCCCCCTACTACTCCCACCACTGGCCAGGCCATCCCTCTACTCACCCACACCCCCTGTTATTCTGCGACGACAGCAGCCTCACACTGTAGCGAACCAGTGAACCCTCGTACTCCTCTACGCGTGGGCATCCACTGCTGCGTCTTTCCTGGCTCCGCATTGTCCCCTTCCTAGGCCTCGCCGTCATCCACCGCCCTGGTGCTCTCGGCGCGGCGTGGTCAACGTGGTCAAGGAACGGCTTCCATCGGACGTGGACTGTATGTGGAGAGGCTGACAGCTGGGTCCACGGCCGCAGCAAGGAAGTGCCTCCTTATTACGCGCAAAATAATTATTCCTCCACCTAACAGCGGGGACCCACCGGACGGGCCACCATATTTCGCGAAAAAAACGTTTCCCCCCTGACTGCTGGGACCCACCAGCTACACCTTCGCACGCAAGGTAGTGCGTCCGGGAAAAAAATGATTCGCCCCCCTGACTGCTGGGACCCACCAGCTACATCTTCGCAGGCAAAGAAGTGCCTGACAGTCGGGACCCACCTGGTTGAAGCGTACATAGCATTGTCATCCTGGTCGCGAACGTGTACGTACATACTGGTCGATGTAGAGGCGCGCACGTGTCGTAGTAGAGGCGCGCACGTGTCGTAGTAGAGGCGCGCACGTAGCATGTACACGTACATACAGCGGCCAGGGTGCAAGAAAGAAAATACGGCCACGTATATGTACATACGGGCGGGGTCTCAAACGCCTAGTCGCGCATACGTACGGCGAGCGCTCGTGTTCATGGGGAGGCAACGAAATGCGTCGTGTTCATGGGGAGGCAATGGAATGCGTCGTGTTCATGGGGAGGCAATGGAATGTGTCGTGTTCATGGGGAGGCAACAAAATGCGTCGTGTTCATCGGGAGGCGACGGAACGCGTGGGAGCCAACCGGCTTGGACGAAACAGGCGATGGAAACGAGGCCTGGCGTACCGCAGAACGGAGGAAACGGACCTCCTACGGACGAAATGGGGGTCCTGTTGATCGGGAGGGGTGTGGCGTACCGCAAAACGGATGAAACGGACCTCCTACGGTCGAAACGGGGGTCCTGTTGATCGGGAGGGGTGTGGCGTACCGCAAAATGGACGAAACAGACTTGTGTTGGAGCGCTACGGTCGAAATGGGGGTCCTGTTTATCGGGAGGGGTGTGGCGTACCGCAAAATGGACGAAACGGACTTGTGTTGGAGCGCTACGGTCGAAACGGGGGTCATGTTCATCGAGAGGGGTGTGGCGTACCGCAAAACGGACAAAACGGACTTGTGTTGGAGCGCTACGGTCGAAACGGGGGGGAGGGGGTGTGGCGTACCGCAAAACGGGACTCCACGGGATACTATTCATCTCCACCGTCGACCTCCTCCAGCCTCCACGGGCTCCTGTTCATCCAGCCTCGACCGCGCGCTACTCCACCGTCTACTGTTCAACCACCCCTCCATGAGCACCCCTCCATCGTCTACTGTTCATCCAGCCCTCCACACCACGGGGTCCTGTTCAACCACCCCTCCACAGCCAACCCTCCACCGTCTACTCTTCATCCAGCCCTCCACACCACGGGTTCCTGTTCATCCAGAGGCAACGCCACCGCTCACTGTTCACCCAACCCCCCCCCCCCCCCCCCCGCAACGCTCACTGTTCATCCCAGAGGAAGCATCGATCGGCTTCAGTTAGCAGTAGTAGCGAAGGAATCGCTCCATTGGGTTTAGTTAACAGCCATCGATCGATCGCTCGGGTTCAGTAACGCGTAGCCTGCAGTGCAATCGCTCGGGTTTAGTTAGAGCCCAATGCCTCGCTCGGGTTTAGTTAGAGCCAACGCCTCGCACACACGCGCATACGTACGAGAGAAACACGCATAGCTCTGCCCCCGACCTCCCACCGTAACCGGCAACACCCCGAAATTTTCCTCTCCCTTGCTTCTACCACGGTTTTTTCCGTCATGGAAGGCCCAAAGAATGTCATGCAGCTGCGTCTCCGGCCCGCCCAGGACGAAAATCCTATTTTCTGTCATGATTTTTTGTCATGGAAGTAGGAGCCCACCACATCTATGATGATACCAGGTTTTGTCACAATTATCGTCACAGAAGTGTCATATGTATGACAGAAAAAAAATTCGTTCCGCCCAAAATGTCACGGATGTGTCTTTATTTTGTAGTGAATGTGCAACTCACCAAGACCCTCATCGACGGCGGAGCAGGGCTCAACGTCCTGTCCGTCGAGATGTTCAACAATCTTCAAGTGCCATACGATCAGCTTCAACCAACCAAGCCCTTCTCAGGAGTCACTAATGGTTCCACTGTCCCGATAGGGCAGGTGCGCCTCCCTGTCACCTTTGGGCAGCGCAAGAACTACCGTACCAAGCTCATCGACTTCGACGTCGCCCACATTCGTCTGCCATACAATGCCATCCTCGGGTACCCCACTCTGGCCAAGTTCATGGCAGTGACTCACCATGGCTACAATGTCCTCAGGATGCCAGGAAGTGGCGGGGTCATCACGGTCTCCTGTGAAGAGAAGGATGTGGTGTGCTCTCTCGAGCGCGCTTTCCAAGCCGCGTCAATCGAGGACCTAGACAGCAAGAGTGGAAACCTTCCTGAAGTAGCTCCCAAGAAGAAGAAGACATCACTTGGCTCAAGGCCTCAGGAGGCAGGCACCTCCGGAGGCGCCACATCCGGACATGCTCCCATCCAAGGGGCGCCACCCTCCGTCGCATAGGGAGGCACGCCCGGCGCCCTCCTTGGGCAAGGCTCGGGGGCTCTCTTCTGGGGAGCCACTGACTTTGCCAAGGTCACAAGGGAGGTGCTCGGGCACCACTTGGAGGCGTGCTTCACGGCATGTTTCCCTCAGAAAGGCGTGAGGCAAGGAGGGCCCAACCCTCACGAGTTCATCACCAAGGTCGTTCAGGAGTTGCAGGAATCGAGAGTCATGTGCAGCCACCGCCGCCTGCCCAGCATAGCCCCCCATCCAAGCGAGGATGGCGGGCTGCGCGTCTGCATCGATTACCCAGGGCTCAATTGAGTCGCGTCACATGAGTGCTTCTGGCCTACACACATGGGGCGTTGCGCGGGTCCACCGCACAGCTACGTTCACATGCCCTTTGGCCTGCCGAACGCGGCTGCTGCCCACCAGCGCCTGATGAGAAGCATTCTGGAAGCTCAGGTGGCCAAGCATCGCGCGCTCCTGGAGGAAATGGAGATGGACCTCGCCGAGCCGCCCGGACCTCCCGAGTCTCCCGAGGCTCGGAGCTCCTAGGGCTCGTGAGGATTGGCTTCTTCATCATGCACCATCAGTTGCTCCGACACTCGCTCTGCAATGGTATCAGGTGGCTTCTTTCAAGTTTCGTTTCAGCTGGGAGCACCCTCAGGGCTGCATCATTCCCAGGTCGCGTGGGTCTGTCCCCACGGCATGTATCCGTTTAGCTTCTGTCTTTAGCTTACCTTGTTGGGGGCGCCCCTGGGGCTGCATCATCCCCAAGCCGCTCGGGCCTGACCCAGTGGCGTCTGCCTTTCTCTACATCTATCTAAGTTGATTTGCTTCTTCATGCTTAACCTGCTTGAGATAATCGCCTGCTCGATTGACACCTACCTTTCGAGCCACTCGCTCTGGCACGACGCTTGTGCATGGGTCCGTCCCTGCAACACCGGCAAATCTGAGTGGTCAAGCTCTGGCCGCGGCAGCCCCGCATAGCGCTACCTCACCAGGCCCTCAGTGCCTCAATCACTCCCTCGGAGCAACCAATGGCTAGCTGGTAACCGTAATGGCAGACCTTGTTTTCCTCGTGCTGGTGTGCAGGATCCGCCTAAGGAACAGCGTGGGGGCATTGTGAGCTCCCTCTCTCTCTACCGCATGATCCGCTCGCGCGTTAAAAGGGGGCGCCTGAGCATCGCGACTCATGGGCTCTTACTGGCTCTCCAGCCCTCACCCCCTGGCCTTGACCCACGGCGTCGCGACCTGTCATACCAGCGGCGGCTGAGCTCGCTCGAGGGCCGGGACCTGAGGACGTAGAGCACGAAGGAAAGTGCGGGGAAGAGGGGAGAAGCCCACGAGGGCCTGACCCAGCAACACCCCAGCTACCGGCGTGCAGACCCGACACCTCTCTGAAGAACTACTCCAAACTTATGAGATAAGTCACGCAAAAGCTAAATCAGCTCGACGCCAAACCCTCGCCTAGTGCGGCTCTGTCACGGCGACGTTGCCTTCCTTTCTCGCCTAGCAGAGGCTGCTTGAGCGCTAAAGGGGACCTCCTGACCATCGCGACTCAGGGGCTCTTACTGGACCTTGGGCCCCTCACCTCCTGGCCTTGACCACGGCATCGCGACCTGGCATACCAGCGATGGCTGAAGCCTGCCTGGGGACCGTGACCTGTCAGCGTAGAGCACCAAGCCCTCGTGAGGATAGAAAGGGGGAGCCGAGCCAGGACAGGACAAGCATCTCACGTCGATTCCTAATAAGGATATCATATTCACAAAAGACATGGCTGGCGCCTTACATACCCTCGCGGGGTGTTACTTCGATTCCTCGCAGGGAACAAAAGGTGCTAATCCTAAGGAACGCTAACTACGCGCGCCTCCGTAGGAGACGCCATCATCAATAGTGGGCCGCCAGGCGCCGGCGCCAACCCCATCCAGAACAGTGGCGTCGGCGGCCAGAGGAAGCTGCCCTGCTCCGAGCGTGACACGAGCTCGGGGGCTCGTAGCTGTCGTCGCTCACGTGAAGCTCGGGGGAGTCGCTGGATTCTCCGGCTCCTCTGCTGCTACCTGAGGAGCTGCTGGGGAATCGGTTGGCAGGCCTGGTCCTCGCCGCTTAGATGCCCCGGCCGCTTTCCTTGGGGCAGCACTCCAGTCGGCGTCCTTCCGCGTCGAAGACCTTGAAGAACATCAAGGAGGTGCCATCGTATTCAAGACGAATTACGAGGGCACCCCCTGTCGGGCAGACCCGGGCGATCTCGCCCCAGCCCCGGGTCATGTAGACCTTGCCCGGAGCCATGACCGCGACCTCCGCTCCAGTCGCAAGGGTGCTGCAGTCAGCATGCTGCAGCCAGAGCTCCAGAGACCCACTAGGCGGCATCTCGAAGGTGAAGGAGGGAGGAAGGCGAATCCAAGAGCGTGGAGGCATGGCGGCATGTGATGTCTAATACACAACCTTCTTCTTGTAGACGTTGTTGGGCCTGCAAGTGCACATGTTTGTAGGACAGTAGCAAATTTCCCTCAAGTGGATGACCTAAGGTTTATCAATCTGTGGGAGGCGTAGGATGAAGATGGTCTCTCTAAAACAACCCTGGAACCAAATAACAAAGAGTCTCTTGTGTCCCCAACACACCCAATACAATGGTAAATTGTATAGGTGCACTAGTTCGGCAAAGAGATGGTGATACAAGTGCAAGATGGATAGTAGATATAGGTATTTGTAATCTGAAATAATAAAAACAGCAAGGTAACTAATGATAAAAGTGAGCGTAAACGGTATTGCAATGATAGGAAACAAGGCATAGGGTTCATACTTTCACTAGTGCAAGTTCTCTCAACAATAATAACATAGATAGATCATATAACAATCCCTCAACATGCAACAAAGAGACACTCCAAAGCCACTAATAGCGGAGAACAAACGTAGAGATTATGGTAGGGTACGAAACCACCTCAAAGTTATTCTTTCAGATCAATCTATTCAAGAGTTCGTACTAGAATAACACCTTAAGACACAAATCAACCAAAACCCTAATGTCACCTAGATACTCCACTGTCACCTCAAGTATCTGTGGGCATGATTATACGATATGCATCACACAATCTCAGATTCATCCAACCAACACAAAGTACTTCAAAGAGTGCCCCAAAGTTTCTACCAGAGAGTCAAGAAAACGTGTGCCAACCCCTATACATAGGTTCATGGGAGGAACCCACAAGTTGGTCACCAAAACATACATCAAGTGGCACGTGATATCCCATTGTCACCACAGATAAACACGGCAAGACATACATCAAGTGTTCTCAAAGTAAAGACTCAATCCGATAAGATAACTTCAAGAGGGAAACTCAAATCATCACAAGAGAGTAGAGGGGGAGAAACATCATAAGATCCAACTATAATAGCAAAACTCGCGATACATCAAGATCGTGTGAAGTCGAGAACACGAGAGAGAGAGATCAAACACATAGCTACTGGTACATAACCTCAGCCCCGAGGGTGAACTACTCCCTCCTTGTCATGGAGAGCGCCGGGATGATGAAGATGGCCACCGGTGATAGGTTCCCCCTCTGACAGGGTGCCAGAACGGGCTCCCGAGAGGTTTTTGGCGGCTACAGAGGCTTGCGGCGGCGGAATTCCTGATCTATCTTGATATTCGATGTTTTTAGGGTACGTAGGCATATATAGGCAAAAGAAGTCGGTCGGGAGGTGCTCGAGGGGCCCACGAGACAGGGGGCATGCACAGTAGGGGGGCGCCCTCCTATCTTGTGGCCTCCTCGAGGATCTTCTAACATGAACTCCAAGTCTCCCGGATCATATTCTTCCAAAAAATCACGCTGCCCAAGTTTTCATTCCGTTTGGACTCTGTTTGATATTCCTTTTCTTCGAAATACTGAAACAGGCAATAAAACAGCAATATGGGTTGGGCCTCTGGTTAATAGGTTAGTCCCAAAAATGATATAAATGTGTAAAATAAAGCCCATAAACATCCAAAAGGGGCAATATAATAGCATGGAACAATCAAAAATTATAGATACGTTGGAGACATATCAGCGTGAAGCACAAGCTCGCGAGAAGAGCCCTCGGTGTGGACTCTAGGGGTGACGACACGCACCACCGTGACTCACCGGCGTCGCCGGCGGCGTCGCCGGCGTCGCTCAGTGTCTCCTTCTCCAGGGCCCTCGATTCGGGCGTACAAGGGCAGCGAAAACCCAGGCGGCGGTCACTCGTACCAGGGCCTCGACGTCTCTTGCCATGCGACCACGTCGCAGCGGCCGGGGACAGGCCGCTTCTTCGACGGAATAGGATCGGGACCCTTTCGGGGGGCCTTCCCCTTCTCTTCCGCTGAAAACCGGCGGATCGGCGCCATTGGCGTAAGGTGGAGCAAGGGCGAGGGAGAAGAAGAAGGAGAGAATCAGGAAGAGATGGACTACGGGGGCTCTCGCCCGTCCATACTTATAGTCCGGAGGAGGCCAACCGTCGGCCTCCATGATCACAGGTAATCATGACCCATTTCTGCATGCAGGGACTTGTCAAGTCGAGCAGTTACCGAGGCGGCGTGGGGAAGTGGAGACGCCCACATCCAATCAATCGCCGCGCGGCGCCCAAGGCCGCAGGCTGATGGGGCCCGTGGCGCTCCGCACTTGCCCCCTAGCTTCTCTGCTAAGCCAAGTCCGAGCGTGCCTTGGGCTCGGGGCTACTGTCGGCATTCTAGGAACGGGGGTCCCCAGACTTGCCTGCCTGCGGCCTATGGCGTGGCTCGAGTGGTGGCCCAGTACGGCCCATCCTCATCGGCACAAGACTCAAGACCCTCGCGAGGGGCCAAGCCTCGCAGGGCGGACGACACATGACTTCCTCAGGAACGGCCTCACCAGGCAGGCTCGCGAGGAGGCGGAGAGATCAAGGCAGGGTACCTTGCGAGGTGCTCGTAACACAAGCCATGACGATCAAGACCAGGAGGGCGCCAGGCGGGCGCCGACCTGTGCAGTGTCCTTGTTTCCTCTTTGGTGCAAAGGGGGCAAGCACAGGCGTGGAGTATCGAGGCATCAGGCAAAGGTTGCCATTTCGGTGCAACGAGACCAAGACCAGCGGAGCGGCAGGATGGAGGTCACCGTGAAGCCCAAGACGGCGTCATCGCCAGTGCCTTTGGCAGCCAAAGACCAACTTTAGTCAGGATAACTTGTACTAGATGTTCCCCTTCGAAATGGCCATTGTTGGCGTCCTTCCCGCTCAATATTTGGGAAGAATACTAGGGCCTCTATAAATAGGACTAGCCACCTCCGAGTAAAGGGAGAGAGGATCGAGTGCTCACTAGACCTAGAGGCGATCGAACTCACCCAAGCAGTTCATCGCACCATCTCAAGAACACCTCTCGCAAGGCTGTTCGTCCTGTGTACTGTTCATCGTCAGCCCCTGAGGCAATCCACCACACCACACACTGGAGTAGGGTATTACACCACAACGGTGGCCCAAACAAGTATAAATCTTGTGTCCCTCGTGTTGTTCATCGTTTAGCCTAGATTCTCACGAGGCGATTGGACGTAGATCGGTGGGTGGAAGATCTTCGTGCGCACCCCAGAGTTTGAACCTTAAGGGTTTGCCAGAACCCAACATCCGACAGTCACAACATATAAGAAGTATATGTGGTAAAATTTATTGAAAGTTAGCAAACACAACATTGGCCACTTGAACAATTCATGAAAGAATATTGAAGGATGAGAGATTTCACATACAAATATACTATCTTGGACATCTTCTATGATTTTAAGCCCCATTAATTATTTTCAAACTTGAGCAAATTAGTTGAAGTTGGACAAGGAATACAACATAATGAGTTATGTTTGGGTATATTTGTATAGAAGTTATATTGTTATTGTCAGGACCCCGATCCTAAGTCACACCAATCTAGCATGTAACACATCATATCACTTTGTGGCCTCACGCACAGTATTCCCACGGGTGCCACCTTACCTGGCTCGGGACCGTTTACGCCTTTTGGCTCACGTATATGATAGTGTCGCTAGCATCCATATGACAAGAACCCGAGCCGACCTGACTAGTCGTAAACTCAAGGTGGCACTAACTCACAGGGACAGGCATACATGACCCAGCGAAGAACATGTCAATCAACAATGTATGAACCCAAGTCGTAGCAAGCTATAGGGACTTAAAGGAACAAGGTGTGACATTTGCCCGAAAGGACAGACAAAGGAACGGAGAAGGACACATTCCGGCCAGCCTAAGTGATCCGAAGCAGTAGCAAGCTACCATGGCTCAGTGGATGCACTAGGAGACATTTCCCGGTAAGAGAGGCTACCAAGAATAATCAACTAGGTTGTCGGATCCCACACATACCAAGCATTTCAATAATCATACACACAATATGCTCGATATGTGCAAATACAACATGGCATCGCAACATGACTCTACAACTCAAGTATTTATTCAATAGGCTCCAAGGAACCAAGTATTAAAATCATGGGTATCATGACCCAACATTCAGGGCATACAAACAAAAACACATGCAGAAGCTTAACTTGTCTGAGTACAGACAACTACAAATGAAAAAGGCTGAGAAGCCTGACTATCTACAAGACCTTGCCAAGGGCACAAGATCGTAGCTGAGGTAACAAGCTAAACGTCGAAGTCCACGCGGAACTACTAGCGAGACTGGAGTCTCTCTGCAAAAACATAAATTAAGCAAACGTGAGTACAAATGTACCCAGCAAGACTTACATCAGAACTAACTACATATGCATCAGTATCAACAAAGGGGATGGTGGGGTTTAATTACAACAAGCCAGCTTTGACTCAGTGGCTAACCTGAACTACGACTGCAAGCAACTCTTTTTAGGTGGCGCACAAGAGTCCACATATTCACCATATCAATACACCACTATGGATCCGCTCCTGTCTCCCTACGAGAAGGCCATCCATAGCACTCACGCTTATCTTGCACATTTTAGAGTATCCACTTTCACTTGTCTATGAATTGTATAGGCAACCCAGAGGTCCTTTACCGCAGACACGGCTATTCGAATAGATCATATTAAACCTGCAGGGGTGTACTTCTTCACGCATGCTCTCTCCACTTACCGCCATGTACACGTCATGTATCTCGGCAACCTTCAAGCGGAAGCCTGGTGAGGGTGTCGGCCACGACCTGACTAACCTTGCAAGACTCTAGTCCATGTTTATCGCCTATTTTGGGTTTCATCTGCAAGGAGATACGGCCGGGGTGTCGCTCACGGCCCCAAACGGTGTGAGCAGGGTTCCCAAGCCCACCATCTGTGTGCCACTTGGTACACCGTGCCACTGCACCTAGTCTGTCCCAAGCCCACCTGTACCGGGTGCCACTTGGTAGACTACTAGCACTACCTACAAACACCAGAAACTAGTTGCAACTCCTGGACAGAGATCAGGCTGATTAATAAGTCGAGAGGGGTCGAGTTACCGGAACCCAATGTGTGGTAGCAACTGTTCATGGATCACAAACATAGAGCTCAGTTCCTGAGAACAATTTCAATGAGACAACCCTCCATGTACTTGTACATGGCCTCTCACCACTACATTTACCAAATCGTGTTCACACACTTAGGTCTTAAAAATAGGACATGTTCACAACATTCCAATTCATCCCTGATGAATCAGACCTGACTCAACTCTAAGCAGTAGTAGGCATGGCAAACAAGCATGAATGAGTAGGCACACCAGGGCTCAAACAACTCCTACTCATGCTAGTGGGTTTCATCTATTTACTGTGGCAAAGACAGGTCATGCAGAGGAAAAGGGGTTCAACTACTACACCATATAACAGTTGAATCGGTGTTGTCCTAATGTAGTAAAAGAGAGCAAGAGCGAGAGAATGGGATTGTACCAGAATGAACAGGGGGTTTTTGATTGCCTGACACTTCTAAAGATAGTATAGCTCTTCATTGGTGTCATCGAACTCATCGTCAGAACCACGTCTATCGAGGGGGAACACCCGACAAACAAGGAATAACACAATCAATGCAATGCACAATATGATGCATGATGATGACATGGCAGTATGCTGTGATTGAGCTAATGCAACTAAAACTAGTAGGGTTTGAGCTATTTTGAACCCAAGGTTCAATCCCAAACTCAAATTATGAATTTAAAAAGTGCATTATCATGTTTTCATCTAACAACAAGGTTAAGTTGTTTAAACATGCATGAAACTAGTACACATGGCTAGATTGGATTTTTCTTATCATTTTTCATATATAAATTATTTCATTTGGAGTTATTGTTGAATTTTTATGAATTCTAGAAGTTTATAGCATTTTCTGGAATTTCTAAACCTTTTCTGATTTATTTTAATTCCACAAAGGCTTTACTACGTCAGCATGACCGTGGTATGACATCAGCAGGTCAACCGGGGTTGACCAAGGTCAAACCTGACGTTCGGGACCCACATGTCAGCTGCATAGTGATTTAACAGAGTTTAATTAACCTAATTAAATAGTTAGCCGGTTAATTAAATAGTAGGGCCCACCTGTCTGTGGCCCTAAGCATGGGTTAGCAGGGTGGTTAGGCCCTAATGACCGGCCATGCCGGCGGTTAACCGCCGGTGGCCACTAGGCATGGATGAGACGCGCCGAAAGGCCACTAGAGCGGCGGGGAAGGACACCGGGGCGTAGCCCACGGTCGGGCACATCCAGAGGAGACCACAGGAGGGCGCAGGGAGGCTTGAGCTCGCCGGAAGCGAGCTCGCGGCGGCGCCCGGAGTGCGGCCTCAAGCGGTGCGGGGCTGTGGGGCACGGGAAGGCCGGATGTGGTGTGCTACGGCCTCCTGGGTCCACCTGGAGCTCGTCTACAAGCTCGGATGTGATGGGGCTAAGCAGAACGACGGCGGCGAGCCTCGGCCATGGCGGGGAATGGGGCTAGAGCATGCGAATGCGAGGGGGAGAAGAGGGGTTCGGGGCAGGGGCTCACATCGAGTCCAATGAGTGCGAGAGCAAGGTCGGGACGGCCGGGTTGCTGCGGATCGATGGAATCGAGCGCCAGTGCCAAAGCTTGAAGACGATGGCAGGGACGGGGATGCGGGGCATCTGACGATGCTTGGCTTGGCGAGGAAGTCGACGACGTCGAGGCGGATCCTTTGGACACGACGGATGCTCGAGAGACGGGCGGTGAGTGTGGTGGCAGTGTGCGGCAGCGATGGATGCGTTCGGGTCTGAGGTGCGGAGCGAGAGGGAGAGCAGCAGGGAAGGGGATGAGCACGGGAGGGAGTCGAGAGGGGCGTGAGGGGGTGCGTGGCATCCGTAGCGGCGTCGGGGAGGCAGCATGCAGGCAGGAGGTGGCGCTGCGCGTGCGTGCATGCCACGGGCACACGCCCCTGTCCTACTGTCCCGAGGAGGAAGACGACAGGGAGGGCGCTGGTGTGCTGGGCCGGCCAGCTACAGTGTTGGGCCAAGGTAAGTGGCCAGGTACTATCTCTCTCTTTTTTTTGTTTTTCTTTTTCTATTTTATTTCCTCTTTTCTGATATAGTTTAGCACTAAATCATTTTAATAAATTATGTAGGTTATGATATGGCTTGCTAAAATATATACAAAGCCACTCACAAACTTCCAGAATTATTGGATTTATATTTAATATATTAAATATAAATCCAAACCAAATAATTATTGGATTAATTCAAATGGCCAAAATAAATGTTTTTGAGCTCCTAAAAATATTGGTTTGAATTACCTCTTGCCAATATTTTTATAGAATAACAGGAACATTTTCTTGGACTCATTTGAGAAGATTTTAAAATTGGTTATTTCTGAGGTCATTTCTGAGGGTTTCAACTAACCTCAATTCATCTTCCAGAATTTAAACATGATGACATGAACATCAAGCAAAGTCAAACAAGAGCTGATCCTGGGGTTGTGACAGTTACGGATCCTCCGACATGTGGTGCTTGCTTAGGATCTTTTGCTAGCCAAAATTTTGTACTAAGTAGAGATACTACTTGTGCATCCAAAACCCTTAAACCCCGTCTCATGCCATGAGTGTCCATCATGTCTACCTATGGATTGAATAAGATCCTTCAAGTAAGTTCTCATCGGTGGAAAAAGCAATAAAAATTGCTCCTAAATATGTATGATCTTTTATTGTAAGGGAAAATAAGTGTTGTACGAACTTGTTATGGTAAAGAAATAAAAGCGACCGACTGCATAATAAATGTTGCTATCACAATGGGTAATACAGCGTGACGTTCCTTTGCATTAAGGGTTTGCACATCCAAAATTAAAAAGCGGATGACAACCTCTGCTTCACTCTACGAATGGCCTATCTTTTACTTTCATGTATTTACTTTTATGCAAGAGTCAATAGTATTCCTTCTTATTTCAACCACAATTATTCTTTAGTTGGCAAGCATCATGTGGTGGGGAAAGATCCAAGCACACCATTCAAATATATTTGATCATGAATTATTATTGTTGACAATTTTCTATATGATAAGTAAGTTGGGAGGCGAAACATTAAGCCCCTATCTTTCTCTGTGTTTGACAGATGCTATTTGTTCTAAAAATATGCTTTGAGTGTTAGCAATCATGGAAGACTATATGATAGTTGAGTGTGGAATTTGCTAAATCAAAGCTCTTACATAGACCCTTCCTGAAAGTAAGATGAATTGCAATTGTTTGGTGACTGAGAACATAGTTTGCTAGTTTTCAAGGAACTTTATGGTCTATACTTTAACATGTGAATAGCTTGTTACTTGATCATGAGAAGTTTTATGAGATGAGCTACTGTTTAAGATATATAATGATGCTAGAAAAAGTGATTGAAATTATCATTGATCAAACTTGTGCTATTGTTAGCATTCACACTTCATAAATTATTTCTTTTATCATTTACCTACTCGAGGGCAAGCAGTTGCATACTGTGATTGCCATATTTATTATCTACTCGCGGATTATATTAATCAAAAATGTGCTAATATATCCAACAATCATTCCTAACGTAGGCAAAACGATGATGAAGAAACATGAAGATCTTTAGAATTCTACTCTGTACCCCATCGGTCCACGAACAAGTCTGGACATCCATTTTCCCGCAAACCAGTGGAAAATTTGGTGGAAGGGGGGCGGCTTTGCGTCCGGACCGCTGCCAGGTAGGACTTCGACCCCATTACCTACTTAAATCTCCTCTCGCGGTCCACGTTTCTTCAACTCCACCCCTGCCCCCTTGCTTTGCATCCGCACCTCCTCGTCCAACATCGTCGTTGTACCTTTTTGTCTGTCGCCCTTCCTCCTTGGACTACGCTGCCATCCACCAAAGATCCCTCCGTAGCCAAGTACCCACCCTGCCGACGATGTCCCTGGTGAACACCATGCCCGACAAGTGTTTGGTCAAATGTCATTGAGTTTTCTTGTTGAACTTCATGTTATTTTCGATAGTACGCATGATGGCGGGGTACTTTGTGAAGGAGGATGGATTGTTGTGCAATGCATGGTTGGCCATATCTACGGACTTTTTATAGGAAGGAACTTAAGGGGCTCGCAGTGCGTGCATGCTTCATTTCATGCGTGAATGGACTTCGCATCCTAGGACATTTACTTCATCTATGAACACAATATGAAGTCGATATCACATTGATGGTACATCATTTGTAACTCCATCATGAAGTTTTGCGGCACGGTTGCACGAGTGGAGATAATGTGGCCATCAGGCTCGTCAGGCATGGAGGTCGTAAGTTTTGCTTCCTGTTGCTCTGCAGTTTTGTTAATTTATTCATTTGCTCAATGTTTCTCTACACGTTGTATAGTCTACATGTGTTATTATGATGTACTACAAGACTAAGGCCAGGCCATGATACGTCTCCAATGTATCTATAATTTTTGATTGTTCCATGCTGTTATATTATCATTCTTGAATGTTTTACAATCATTCTATAGTCATTTTATATCATTTTTTGGTACTAACCTATTGACATACTACCCAATGCCATTTGCTGTTTTCTGCATGTTTTTTACATCGCGGGAAATCTATATCAAACAGAGTCCAAACACAACAAAAAATTTGTGGACTTTTTATGGACTAGAAGACACTCAATGGGTCGGAGGAAGCACCTGGGGGTGCCTCCCAGGCACACCCAGGTGGGTTATGCCCACCTCGGTGGCCTCCTGCACCGCCTCTTTGCCATATAAATACCCCAATATTCCAGAAACCCTAGGGGAGTCGACGAAAATCAATTCCACCCACTGCAAGTTCCAGAAACACCAAATCCAATCTAGACACCATCACGAAGGGGTTCATCATGCCCATTGGTGCCTCTTCGATGATGCGTGAGTAGTTCATTGTAGACCTATTAGTCCGTAGTTAGTAGCTATATGGCTTCCTCTCTCTCTCTCTCTCTCTCTCTCTCTCTCTCTCTCTCTTGATTCTCAATACAACGGTCTGTTGAAGATCTATTTGATGTAACTCTTTTTGCGGTGTGTTTCTTGGGATCCGATGAACTTTGAGTTTATGATCAGATCTATCTTTTTATCCATGAGAGTTATTTGAGTCTTCTTTGAATCTCTTATATGCATGATTTCTTATGGCCTCGTATTTCTTCTCTGATATTTGGGTTTTGTTTGGCCAACTTGATCTATTTATCTTGCAATGGGAAGAGGTGCTTTGTGATGGGTTCGATCTTATGGTGCTTGATCCCAGTGACAGAAGGGGAACCGAGACGTATGTATCGTTGCCATTAAGGATAACAAGATGGGGTCTATTTCTACATAAATAGATCTTGTCTACACCATGTCATCGTTCTTATTGCATTACTCTGTTTTTCCATGAACTTAATACACTAGATGCATGCTGGATAGTGGTCGATGTGTGGAGTAATAGTGCAGATCCAGGCAGGAGTCGGTCTACTAATCTTGGACGTGATGCCTATGTAATGATCATTGCCTGGATATCGTCATGATTATTTGAAGTTCTATTAATTGCCCAACAGTAATTCGTTTACCCACCGTTTGATATTTTTCTCGAGAGAAGCCACTAGTGAAATCTACGGCCCCCGAGTCTCTTCTTTATTATATTTGCCTTTGCGATTTATTTTTATTTGCTTTTATTTTTAGATCTATTAAACCAAAAATACAAAAATACCTTGCTGCACTTTATTTTATTTGGCGATTAATCTATCAACTTATTACAACTTTCTCACGCCCTCTTGCCAATTTCTGGCGCCGTTGCCTAAAAGGGATTGACAACCCCTTTAACACGTCGGGTTGCGAGTATTTGGTATTTGTGTGCAGGTGTTGTTCACGTAGTGTCGTGTGGTTCTCCTACTGGTTCGATAACCTTGGTCTCATCACTGAGGGAAATACCTACCGTTGATGTGCTGCATAATCCCTTCCTCTTTGGGGAAATACTGACGTAGTTCTAGCAGTCATCGAAAGGAATTTCTAGCGCCGTTGCCGGGGAGACATCATCAACATCCATCAGGTTCCTAATCACAAATCTCATCTCCTTGCAATTTACATTATTTTCCATTTGCCTCTCGTTTTCCTCTCCCCCACTTCACAAAAATTTGTCATTTTATTTGCCCTCTTTTTAGTTTGCCCTTTTCTTGCAGGATCTATCCTTGTTCTTGCTTTCTAGTCGTAATGGCTAGCATGTCTACTCCTCCTTTGTCACCAGATTTTGAAGTTTTATACTTCAAGCAACGACAAGGACAAAATTTGAAGATGCTTGGTATAGGCTAATGGAATCTTATTGTGTTTGCAACCTAAAGGGGGGCGCAAAGATTTTACTTCGTAATTTTTACATAGGATTGGCTTTGCATCATAGACAACTCTTAGATTTTGCCGCTAAAGGGAATTTTATCAAGCTTGATGCCAATGCTGCCTATGAAATTTTAGAAGGAATTCTAGGGGTTTCACCTCAAAAGAAGTGGTTTTCTTTCACCCCAGAGGGAGTTCAAATGTTGGACAAACTTGGTGATTTGCACAAAATATGGTTGAATTGCAAAAGTATAATGAACCCCTCAAACATCTTAATGGTAGTATCAATCACAATAATACTTTGATTACTCTTTGCAATAAGCGATTGGATATTTTAGATCTCAAGATGGTATCTTTTCCTGAGAATTTAGGGAAGTGCAAAGAGCCTCCCGGGTTTGAGAAAACCCTTACAAAATTTGCCAAAACCACAGATGACAAAACGTAGATCCTTGCTTTATGCCTAGCTAGGGGCGTAAAACGATAACGCTTGTTGGGAGGCAACCCAACTTGTATATTTTTGCTTTTTGGTTTTCTTGCTGTTTTCAATAAAATACCCAATTATGCTTCTGGTTAGAAGTGTTTTTGTGGTTTAAATTAGTGTTTGTGCCAAGTAAAGCCTTTAGGATCTTGTTGGGTGATGGTTGATTTGATCTTGCTGAAAAACAGAAACTTTTGCGCCTAGAAAATAATTTTAATAAATCACAGAAACGTGTTTTTGCTCTGATTTTTTGCACAAGATTGATCTACAAATTTCCCACGTTGTGCTAATTTTTCAGAATTTTTGGAGTTACAGGAGCACTCAAAGTTCTCAGATTGCTACAGACTGTTCTGTTTTGACAGATTCTGTTTTCTTTGCGTTGTGTGCTTGTTTTGATGATTCTATGTTTTTCTTTGAAGATTTTTTTCCATAGAAAAGTTGGAATACAGTATATATAATGCAAGAATAAAATATAAATTGGTTTGCTACATTACTTATAGTAGTGATTTGTTTTCTTATACTAACGGATCTCATGAAGGTTTTGTTGAGTTTTGTGTGATTGAAGTTTTCAAGTTTTGGGTGATGTAACGATGGATGAAGGAATAAGGAGTAAGAAGACGCTAAGCTTCTTCTATCGACTGTCGCTATTTTACTCGGAACTATATTTTTATTCGTCACATACTATGAGTTTTGCTTGGAGCGTCTTGTATGATATGAATCTTTGCTTGTTTTGTTTTTTGTTTTAAGTCATGAATCCTTGCTGGACACACCTATTTGGGAGAGCCAAAATTATGCCATGACTTGTTAGAATTGCTCTCTATGCTTCACTTAAATCCTTATGAGCTATGGAATTGTTCTTGTGCTTCACTTATATCTTTTCGAGCACGGTGTGCTTTCTTATTTTTGAACAAATGCTCTCATGTTTCACTTAAATTTATTTGAGAGTTAGTATTTTTTTTAGAAATTCTCTCTTGCTTTATTTAAATTAATTTGAGAGAAAGAAATATTATGCTCATGATCTTCACTTATATTTGTTTGAGTTAAAAAAAAGGGCAACATATGAAAATTAGTTCCAAAGTGGTAGATATGCAAGGAGGATATAATAAAAACTTTCATGAAGATCATTGGACAAAATAAAGTTGATTCCTTGTAATACTTTTCAGATATGATGATGTGATATGTGAGTCATGTTGATGAGTAATTGTGCTTTATAGGCAGAACTCAAGGGGCTCACAGCGCGTGCATGCTTCATTTCATGCGCGAATGGACTTCGTATCCTACGACATGTACGTCATCTATGAACGCAATATGAAGTCAATATCGCATTGATGGTACATCATCTGCGACTCCATCATGAAGTTTTGCGTCGCGGTTGCACGAGTGGAGACAATGTGGCCATCAGGCTCATCAGGCATGGAGGTCATAAGTTTTGCTTCCTATTGCTCTGCATGTTCGTTAATTTATTTATTCATTCGCCCAATGTTTCTCTACACGTTGTATAGTCTGCATGCGCTGTCGTGATGTACTACAAGACTGAGGCCACGCCATTCACGAACATATATTGTTGGATAAAGCTCAAGGGGGAAGCGTGGGATGACATGTGCCGACTCTAGTATCGTTAAATTCTAAAAACTTGTTGAACATCTGATTATCTCGAATATAATACTTATATTTAAACTATTGTTGCACTAGGAACATTTACATGTTAGTTATGAATGAGTTGTGCTATTTTCTATAGTTATCTTAAAAGTTGCGGTTTAAAAAATACAGAGGCTGATAATTAGTTAACAATGTTGGATGGCCAGCTCCCGCATCACTGTTATTTGGCCAGCTCCCGCATCAACTAGGAGGTTTAACGTCTTGTGATTTTCTCTTGTTGGGGCGAGGCTACAAGCTGAATGATTGTGGACGGGAAACTAGCGCCTGAGACACGTGTCGTCCTACCATTGGATGACAGAGTGGTCACGCGGATCACAGTCGCTCGTGCGGAGATGTAAACCGTCAGACCGGGCCTAATCCAACGGACACCAGGTCTAGTCTCGCCCTCCGCATCACGGTGGCTGGAATATATATGTACCCAGCTGCGTATTTCCAATCCAAAAATTCAAAAAAATTCAAATGAAGCCCCAGAGCGAGAAGGCGAAGGCGGAGGGCGAGATGCCGAGGGGCGGCGGCAATGGCGACGCCGTTAAGGACGGCGGCGAGAAGATCCTGGGCTACTTCGTCAAGTACGCGGGAGAGACCTTGAAGGCCGAGCTCATCAACAAGTCGGGGGAGAAGCTCGAGGGTGACGCCGTTAAGGACGCCGGCGACGAGATCCTGGGCTACGTCGTCAACTACGCCGGAGAGTCTCTCAAGGCGGATCTCGTCAACAAGGCGGGGGAGAAGCTCGACGGAGACGCCGTTAAGGACGCCGGCGACGAGATCCAGGGTTACGTGGTGAAGTTCGCCGGAGAGGCTCTCAAGGCCGAGCTCGTCAACAGGTCGTAGGAGAAGCTCCTGGCCGACAACGGAGAGACCCGCAAGGCCAACGTCGGCGAGAAATCGACCGATCCCATCAAGGGGAAGGCCGACTCCAGCGGCACCATCAAGGCCGACGCCGGCGGAATTCTCAAGGCCGAGCCCGCCAAGATCTTGCCCAAGGCCAACTCCATCGAAGGTTGCGCTGATGCGGAGACCGTCAAGAACATCGACGGCGAGGAGGGGGATCTGCCCAAGGAGGAGGGTGGGGATGAGTCTCAGAAGGAGGAGGGTGGGGATGAGTCTCAGAAGGAGGAGGGTGATGAGCCTGAGGAGAAGGAGGAGGGTGATGAGCCTGAGGAGGAGGAGGGTGATGAGTCTGAGGAGTAGGAGGGGGGTGATGAGTCTGAGGAGGAGGAAGAGGAGGATGAGTCCGAGGAGGAGGAGGAGGATGAGGAGGAGGAGGAGGAGGAGGGGGGGCAAGCAATCGAGATCAACACGAAGATCGAGCTGATGGACATCCTCAACGGATGGATGGGCGGGAGGATGCTGATCAGAGTTCGTCGTCTCCCATCGATGGCTGAGGCTGGAAGGCTGTACACCTACATCAATACTCTGGGCGGTTTGGTCGCGGTGGTGAACATCGAGGTGCTCAAGATGGTCTCTGATCTTGAGGGCCTTATTGAGTTCAAGGTTATAAAGTCAACTATACCAACCTTGAGGGAGCACCCACAGCAAGCCGCGGCAAGAGGCTATCTGGCCAAGCAGGGTCGCCAGCTTGTTGGGTGGGGCATCCAGATCGGGGGAGAGTTCAGGGCCCGTGCCGAAGCAGTCGGCAACGCCATGCAGGTGCACTCGCAGCTCGTCAACGAGCCGCCCTACTCTGCCGCCCTCAACAACCTGCGCAAGACCATTAACACTCTGCTAAACAGTGCAGTCACTTTGGCCTAGTTACAGTGTGGATACAATAGCACATATCCTTCCAATTCTTTGCTGGTAAAAAATAGTAGCATATTGTGACGACCGAACCTTGGAAGGGGATCGATCACACAGAGAATTTGGGATGAGGAGAGCAGAGGGTGAAGCAAGGTAGGAGAAGGGGATTGAGATTCAGAACGAGAGAGTTCAATTCCTCGCTGACAAATACAACGTAGCATGAGACTTAAGTAGTACCTTACACACGCTTGGCCACAGGCGGCCCAAGAAGCCCATTGGGCTCAGCCCAGTTACCCTTCTCCCTATTTAGTCCACTGCTACACAGGAGCAGGTGTGACAATTTCCCCCTCTTGAGAGAGAGCATCATCGGTCCAGCACGATGCACCAGGGTAGCGCTGACGGAGCACCGTGTAATCCTCCCATGTAGCCGAGTCTGGTGAGAGTGAAGACCATTGAACCCGGACCTGCACAATGTAAGAATTACCTTTCTTGACCATACGACGATCCAAAATGACTTCCGGTTGGAGCGGGGCAGCCGTGAGATCTGGTGTGCGGGGCAGCTCTGAGAAGACTGGTGTGTAATCTGGTATAAATGGCTTCAACTGGGAGACATGAAACACGTTGTGTATTCTGATGTCCGGAGGTAATGCCAACTTGTATGCCATGGCGCCGATGCGTTGCTCCACTGTGAATGGTCCAAAGAATTTGTATGCCAGCTTGGGACATGGACGATTGGCCACTGTGGATTGAGCGTAAGGTTGAAGCTTGAGTAGTACCTGAGCTCCCACATCGAATGCTCGCTCAGTCCTATGCTTGTCTGCCTTTTGTTTGCACCTGTTCTGAGCACGAGTTAGTTGTGTGCGTAGTCTGTCATTGTGTTTGGCTCAATCCAAATCAGCATCAGCATTTTCAGGAAGGTGTGTTGCGATTGTAGGCAAGCCTCCCAAATTAGGTTCTTGTCCATACAGAGCCTTGAAAGGAGATGTATTGAGTGAGGAGTGATGGGTAGTGTTATACCAGAATTCAGCCGTGGGAAGCCATTTGCGCCATTGCTTGGGTGTATCATGCACGGCACAACGGAGGTACATTTCGAGGCACTGGTTAACACGCTCACTTTGGCCGTCGGTCTGCGGGTGATAGGCAGTTGAGTAGCTGAGTTTGGTCCCGGCGGCCTCTAGCAGAGCACGCCACATTGCACTGGTAAAAATACAGTCACGATCTGAGACAATCGAGTGTGGCACCCCATGTAACTTGATGATGTTGTCCCAGAATGCTCTTGCCACAGTAGCTGCAGTGAAGGGATGGCGGAGTGGAACAAAGTGAGCATACTTAGTGAAGCGGTCCACTACCACCATAATCACTTCGTACCCTTCGGATGATGGTAAACCTTCGACAAAGTCCATGGTGAGATCATGCCAAGGTTTTGTTGGTATGGGAAGTGGCTGTAATAAGCCTGGTGTCTTCATGTGTTCATGTTTTGCATGCTGACAAACGGAACATTGGCGCACGAAATCTTCGACTGCAGCTTTGAGACCCTTCCAAGCAAACAGTTTCTTGATGCGCTGATAGGTTGCAGTAACACCAGAATGGCCACCAATTGCACTGGCATGAAATGCATTGATCAACTTAGTCTGTAGTGCGGTGTTGGCACCTATCCAAAGCTTGCTGTGACAACGAATCACTCCTTGTCGCAGTTCATACCCCTGATCATCTGGACTGTTCAATGCCAAACGTTGGAGCAAATCTTGACTGTCCATGTCAGTTTCGTAGGAATTTGCAACTTCTTGAAGCCACTGTGGTTGGCAAACTGTCAAAGCATCTATTGAGAGCAGGTGACCGACTCGGGATAGCGCATCTGCCGCGCCATTGTCCGGGCCGCGCCTATATTTGAATGAAAACTGAAGCCCCACCATTTTAGACATCGCCTTGCGCTGGAGCTCTGTTTCAAGCTGCTGATCACCGAGGTGACACAAGCTTTTGTGATCAGTGACAATGACGAATGGGGCGAGCTGGAGATATGGACGCCACTTCTCCACGGCCATCATCACAGCGAGAAATTCTTTCTCGTAGATGGAGAGACGTTGATTGCGAACACCCAGGGCTTTGCTAAGATAAGCAATTGGGTGACCATCCTGTACTAAGACTGCTCCTATGCCCGTGTCACACGCATCGGTCTCGATCCAAAACGGGCGATTGAAATCAGGAAGGGCCAACACCGGTGTGTTCACCATCGCCTCCTTGAGCAGATCAAACGTTGTTTGAGCTTGTTCAGACCAATTGAAACCCTTCTTAGTGAGGAGTTGAGTAAGCGGCTTCGCGAGAATGCCATATCGAGGCACGAATTTGCGGTAATAACCTGTAAGTCCGAGAAACCCACGCAGCTCTGTTGCATTTGTTGGTCGTGGCCACGCTTTCATGGCCCTTGTCTTGCTTGCATCTGTCGCGGCTCCCTCACGAGAAATCACATGTCCCAAATACTCGACGCTGGGCTGGGCAAACGAGCATTTGGACTGCTTCGCATACAGTTGATGCTTGCGCAGAGTGGCAAAGACTATGCGCAAATGCTCCTCATGCTCTTCCAGGGAAGGACTGAAGACCAAAATGTCATCCAAGAAGGTGATGACGAACTTGCGATTCGGACCCGAGAAAACAGAATTTATGACACACTGAAATGTGGGTGGTCCATTTGTAACACCGAATGGCATGACCCGGAATTGGTAGTGGCCATGGTGGGTTTTAAAGGCCGTCTTCTCTTCATCGCCTTCTCTCATCCGTATTTGATGATAGCCCGCACGCAAATCGATTTTGGAGAAGAGCGCGGCGCCTGCCAGTTCATCCAATAATTCATCGATAACAGGAAGAGGGAATCTGTTCTTTATCGTCACTTGATTCAAACGCCTGTAATCCACGCAAAAGCGCCAAGTGTTGTCTTTCTTTTTAATAAGCAGTACTGGGGCGGCGAACGGGCTCATGCTGTGTGTAATCACTCCAGTTTTTAACATCTCACTAACCTGTCGCTCTATTTCATCTTTCTGCAATGGCGAGTATCGGTACGGGCGGCAATTCACTGGTGCGGCCCCTGGCTCTAGGGTAATGGCATGATCATACTGTCGGTGCGGGGGCAGCTGAGTTGGTTCTTCGAAAATGTCACTAAACTCTGTCAGAATTTTCTGAATTGTTGGAGGAATTGGTTGTCCAGAGTCTGAACTTGGTTGGGTCAGTTGAATTTCAAGAAGTGCTGCTCCCCAAATCTCGTTGGAATCATGCATTTGCCACAAGGTAGCCGCATCCATCGCACTGAGAGCTGGCTGACCATCTGATCGCACTCCTGTCAGATGCACTGTCTTGCCTTCGTCTTCAAATTGCATAGTTTTTAGTTGCCAGTCACACTGCATCGGACTGTGTTGGGCTAACCAATCCACACCCAACACTGCATCATAAACTCCTAATTCTAACACACGCATATCTGTAGTGAATTGATGCTCTTGGACACACCACTGCAGCCGGGGCACCATGGCCGTGCAATTCAATCTCTGACCATTAGCGACGCACACTGATATTGGAGAGATGTTAGTGGTTGCTGCACCAATTCGAGCTGCAAAAGTAGCATTGACGAAGCTATGAGTGCTTCCAGAATCCACTAGCAACAACATGGTTTGATTGCCCACCGTGGCACGGAGACGAATGGTTTCCGCAGTTTCAGTTCCTTCGACAGCATGTGCAGAGAGCAGACAACACTCGGGGTTCCCAGCTCCATCCGGTTCGTCCAACAATTGCAATGCTCTGACAGCTTCATCAGATAGCACCTCCCCATGATCACCCACTTCTATTGTAAGCAGCTGAGCCGCCCTACTCTGCCGCCCTCAACAACCTGCGCAAGACCATTAACACTCTGCTGAACAGTCCAGTCACTTTGGCCTAGTTACAGTGTGGATACAATAGCACATATCTTTGCAATTCTTTGCTGGTAAAAAATAGTAGCATATGACTTGGAGCTTCATAACAGTTGAGACTTGTTGGCTTTAGGTTCTCATTTGATAGTAGTTGCCTCAGTAGTGGAATACCATATTATATGTCTTCTGGATTCGTGCTGTAAGCCCCAGTCCGCGTGGTTACCTGTAATCGGCGATGTGCATGCACTATTGGATCTCATGAAGCAGTGTTGGTTGTAATTGAGAAATTGTCCGTTGATTTTCATGTGTCTTTACATGTCTGTTGGTGATATGTTGTCTGTAATTTCTGTGCCAAAACAGGTGAGTACATGCAGGAAAGAAGTCAAGAAGCATTCAAGCTTCAGGTATATAATACACAAGTGGACTTGCTTGTGGCCCTTGTAGCTGATGATGATGGGTTGGTTCCAGACTAGCCATTGATTTTGCTTTGCTGTTATTTGTTGCAAAGTGATGTGCACATTCTCATTTTCTGAGTGGTAACATTACTGTTGGAACTTAAAGCAATCAAACAGTTTTCTCAACTCTATACGGTCCACTAGATGTTTCTATATTTTGGCTGATAGTTGACTGTAAATTACCCCAATCGGAAGTGAGAGGATTGCTGCACTTCTTATTTGCTGATCATGCAATACTTGGATGTAACCTTGATTTTCTTATTCTATTTGTTGAATCTTGATCACGCCAAAGGTTATGCTATGTACTAGCATTCATATGTCATATACTATGAAATTTCAATCAAACTATGTGGTGTTCTGCGGATGAGTTATCATGTTTCTGGAACATTCCTTCCTGTTGTCAGAGCGTTCAGTTTTGCGTATTACATCTTCCACCTAATGCACCTTTTATGTCAGGAGGTTCTGTTGATTTCAACTTCCACCAGACCCTGTGGAGTCTGCTTGTTACTATCTGGGATTCAAAATCATCATTGTACCTACCAAACTGTTTTAAGTTTCTCAACATCAGGTTATTTCGATGCTCAACTTTGGGTTTTATTTTTATTGCAGGAGCATTTCAGGAACCCAGCTTTGGCTACCACAAACCCAACAAAATGGCAAAAGTTTACTTCTAATTTAGCGGTACACTCTGTTTTCATTATTGCAGTGACATGCAGAATTTTGCCCTTTTCCAGTCAATGTGTTCGTTCTGAACTTCTGATTGATGTTAGGTAGTAACTGAATCTCAGCTCTTGTTAAGCACATGCGAAGCTCGTGCTCTTTGCGATAATGATGAAGAACATAATAATCTTGAGCAGGAGGAAGATTCTGCTTTCTGTGTTAAGTACCGGGTTTGAAGAGGTTATTTCTGTTGAGCATCTGATACTAGTTTTTTGTTGACTGTTCACTGTTGTCTCATAGCTGTATAACATTCTTTATTTGCAGTTGAAAGCAAGTTTTTTACACCATCCTTGTCCAATGCCTAATTTTTTTGACTATCTCAAGGTACAGAAATTTGGAACCTAGTTGGCCAAAGCAACGTCAGTTTGTGCCTATCTTACATTCTTGTTCAATTAAAGGACTAGGTTATTTCAAAAAGGACGGATAAAGGCAAACAACCCGAGAGAGAAATTTGGAACCTAGTTGGCCAAAGCAACGTCAGTTTGTGCCTATCTTACATTCTTGTTCAATTAAAGGGGTTGTTTGCCTTTATCCGTCCTTTTTGAAAACAACATGTTTTTGTACTCTGAATAACTGCAAAGGAAAAAATAGCACTTATTTTCCGATCGACTCGTTGCATCCTAGTTTTCTTAATTTATACGGATATAGAGCAACATCAGTTTGTTCATATCGTACACTTTTGTTCAATTTTTTGCCAAACATTGAGGGTTTCCTTTTATCTGTCCTTTTCGTGATAAGCAACATGCTTTTGTACTCTCCCTAACTCGCATTTAAGAAAAATAAATATCATTTCGCCCTGCAAAGTCCTTCAACTTATAATCAGCTCGCTGCATTCTTGTTTTGTTTACTTATAGGCATATAGCTTTCCCTGTATTGGAATAAAATGTACTAGGCCTTGTTTTTTTTTTGGCAGAATATGCTATGTGACTGCATGTCGGCTACATGTGCCCTCACACTAAGTTACTTCTTTCTTTGCTTTCTCTCTTCCATACAAGTCCCATCTGCTTGTGTTGCGCACTGGCCAGCTTCTCACTATTTTCATTTTTAAATGACACTATCTATTGACAAGGTGACGCAATCGCTAAATTTCTCCCATACATAAGAGTCACTATAACCATCGTTGATACACAAGCATTACTGTTACGTAAGGTTGGCACTGTTGGCTGTTCCTTGATATCTGACCCATGCATTAGAAATGTTATAACTCATGAAGACTATATCAATGTTACTTCTTCGTCGGGTAGTGATAAAGAGTGGAAGATACTTGCAGAATCTTTCAATCATCATGGACAACAAATACCTCCCTTTACCCCTTATTTTCTGCTCCTTCCCTGTCATTGACTAGCCTTCTAATATCTGTGAGGTATGGACTAGTGGAAAAATTATTCTGTTACTCAGGCGCCTGGAAAGAGTGCCAAGGAAGGTCCATCCAAGAGCATGGTAAGCAATTATCATGTATACAATTATCATGTATGATAGGTATGATCATCTGGAACAATGTAATGCAGTAACTGCTAACACTTCAGTATATTTATATCTCAGTACATAACTGTTGTTAAAACTAGATGATACCCCGCGCGTTGCTGCGGGAATTTTGTATCGATGAATAGAAATATTGATGGAGTGCAGAATAGAGAAATCATGATAGTGTTTTATACTAACAATTAGTGCAAACATCAAAGTTCTTTCCATGGTATGGAACTGAAGCAAGCGTAACCAAATGAGAGTTGTTCTGGATTGCAGTTGCACGACCAACCATTAGTGCAAGGAATATAGAACAAATTTGTCACTGCATCTATAGGATAACAACTGTTTCATTAGTGATATTGCATGGCAAAGAAGCAAATATAAATTTTTCAAAAGAGATGAGTATCCATTCATGCAGATACATGCACGGGATCATCATGAAATAGGGAATGAACATAGCATTGTTAATGTGGAATCAGAAAATGATTTGGAATGTCATACCTTTAAGAGAGAACTCTAATGCTGAAGGTAATTTAGCATTGAAGTAGTACTTATATATGAGGAAATAGCTCAAATCACCTTAGCCTCATATATAAATGAATTAACCTTCTGCTTCGTCCATTCTTCAGTCTTTAATTAACACAATAATGGAAGATCAACAGATTACAAACACAAAGAGATGGACCGGTGGACTGCTCATGTAAGTATATGTATATATATATCCAAAATCTTTGAACAAAACCCACTGCACAGATATTAATGTGTGATGTCAAATTGGCTATTGACTCATGGTCCAGTCGAGTATATATCAATAATAACAGTGACCTTCAGATTAGATAATTAGGAAAGAATCCCATTTACCTTGCTGACAGGAACAATGAAGCCAATGATAGAAGTTCAGCTTGCTAACTGAAATCCCACAAGCTTCCAACTCTAGTGATGCTGAGACAACATAATTAAGAAAAAAAAAATTAGATATCCTTACTGCAAATAGCCCTTAACTTCCAAGCCGACCGACTGACTGTGCTCCATGACGGAGCAAAGGCAGGAGAGGTGACGGGCTCCACCGCGGGGCAGCGGCAAGACTTCCTGTTGGTGCCGCGACGGCGCAGACTGGGGCGTGGAGGGCAGCGCGACTGGGTGAAGCCAGTACGGACGATCGGAGGTGGTCGTTCCCTCGTTCGAGGGGAATCCCATGCGAGTTCCAACGACGCGCTGTAAGCGTGCCGTGGTTCCTTGCTGGTGCGGCGACAACGCGGACTGGGTTGTGGAGGGCAGCGCGTCCGGGTGTAGTCCATATGGATGGTCGGAGGTGGCCGACCGAGCGAAGCCCATGCGGATGACAACGACACGCTGTAGGCTTGGCGGCGGTTCCGTCCAGGTGCGACGCGGTGGTGCATTACTCGGCCCCATCTTAGCGTCGAGGTCTCTCGCGCCGGAGCTCAGTTTCTATGGTTGCAACTCGACTAGAGTAGGTGGGAAGATCGAAGATGCATCGTCAAGGGTCTAGGCCCCTCTAGTTATGGCTGCCTCGCTTGTTACGAAGAGTAAAGGCCATGTCGTTTCGGTGGCTAGGATGGCTGTGTATCTCCCACGATCTGTTGGTTTGTTATTTGGATGAGGTAGCAGATTTGTTAATTAAAAAATAACAGCTGAGGGGGCACATGCATGGCTGTTACTGTTGGAAAAAGGAACGCTTAGTTGCATCGGGATGGCCGATGTGGCTGGCATTGCATTACGTGGTTGGCTGTGATTGGATGCTGATGTGTCTATCTTGCATGTTGAGATAAATCAAGTAGTGGGGGTGAACTTCTTAAATATATAGGATATAGGATATTGTGACATTTGCAACAGCTACGTGCATTCCAGGGAATTCTTTCTTTATGGCTGTCTGTTATACCTGGTTTTCGTCCAACTACGCAGTGCAGATAATACTAGGACCTATGTTTGTGGAACTAATTGTTGGTATGATCTATTGGTATATGCTTTTCACAATGCTTAATTAGGTGAATGCTTATTGCATGAAGTTTTCAGATATAATGTTTTTGTCTTAGGCCTTGTTCGGTTTGGGAGGGTTTGAAGAGGTTTGAAAGGGATTGAGGGGGATTAAATCCCTTGCAAGTCAAAATCCTTCTCAAACCTCCCCAATCCCCTTCAATCCCTGTGGCAAGGGGATTAACCGAACATGGCCTTAAGGAGTTCTGTACTGCAAGCTGTGCTAGCATGAACTATGAAGTCACTGGTTAGTATTACATGTCAACCTATACATGTTATCTGGCGTGTAGTGGTAGTATTGCAGATCAGGGATTGTGATTGTCTTAGTTATCCTTTGGCTGCTTTGAGAAAGTTCTTGAACCATCATTCTGTTATTATTAGCTAATTATGTGTAGTACTTATAATCTCTCACCCCCTTTCCCCTTCAATCAGATAAGAGGAAATCAAATCCCTTGAAGAGTGTGTTAAGAATCTTTTGGAGATGATTCCATCAAAAGGGAGGGCATTCTTACAAAGCATTGAGCATAATCTTGAGCAGGAGAAAACCTGGGGATGCATTTTGCAGCATTGTACTAGTCTTATACTTGTAATGTAGGAAATTCTCACCACCAGTTCTCATCCCTCGGGCTGTATTTTGAAAAGGTTTGGTGGAAGAGAGATGGATGTCCAGCATTTGAAAAGCAGCCTTTTGAAAAGAAGTCAGGTCAAGCTAGTGTTTTTCTATGCTACTTACTTCTGGCACTGAAATCTCGTTTGAACATACAAGTGTATAACTGATTAAGCTGACATGATCTTAATATTAACCAACAAAACTGCAAGTATTGACCATGTTATTGGTGATTAGTTGTATATCTTGCACTTTGCTGCGAATCATATAGTGCCTGTTAATTCGTTCAGAGCCAGGATTGACTGGGTGCATGTAGCGGCAAATATGTTTGCGTGAATTGTTGTGAAGCAGACATATGGAGTTTTATGTCTAACTTGTTACTTGTTCCACACTAGTCTGATATCATTATTTTCGGCCAGGAAAGAATATTTTGTGAGTTTTGGAATGAATCGCCATTCCTTGGAACCTTGTACCATCCACTTATTAACGTTTGGCTTGAGCAAGAAGCATTCTTGTGACCTCGTCAAATGCCATAAGTTATTCGTGTTGATTAGTGTAGTTAGATGGGCTGTTATGTATGGGGTTGAGAAGGATTGAAGCTGGATAAAAGGCCGATATTCTGCTACCTGCTGGGACGAGGCTGAAGGGCGGCCTTTCTTCTGTTATCTTCACTACTTGGAGCTCTTTGCTCATTCTGCTGTTTCCATTATAGTTTTAAAATAATGATATAAACGCTCTTATATTTCTTTTCGGAGGGAGTAACAATCAAATGCGTGTACCATTACATAAACCCAGAGATTGACTGATATTTCCCCCGCAAAAAAGAAGAAGAAGAGATTGGTTGATATTCCTTACAAACATAGCAGGAACGCCGCCAAGCTTGAGTGCAATCTTGTGCTTGGGGATATTATTTATAACAACTCAGTAGGGTAAAATAATTCCATCTCATCAATAGGATCTGCAGACTTGGATATGGATTCAATGTACATAGATAGTGTCATGCTGTACAATATGTTGATAGAGATGGAACAAATGTACAGAGCCATGTTAATCTAAAGCAAAAGAGCAGTAAATAATAACATTTCTATTTTTTCTTTCAAAAAAAACATTTCTAATTGGCTTGATCTTATCAAAGATCTCGTGTTTTTTACAGCACACATCCTCTCACGAGAAGAGAACTTACAAGGAAACAATGACCAGTATATTAAAAAGAAAGTTAGTACTAGATCCCTCGATGGAGCTTCACCTGCAGATCGATCAGGGTCAGGACCTTGGCGACGCCAGGTGCCCACGGACACCGTCAACAACGCGGCGACACGCCGCAGTGCACACGCTGTGCTGGGCACGGGAACCTCCTAATGTAATGTTCATCTGGCGCAGCGGAGAACAAACGGGAGGGAAGCGACGGCGCGCTCGCCAAGATGACACAAACACAGGCGCCGCCGCTCGCCACCGTGGCCGTCGTTGGCTGCTGGCCCCATGCCATGAGAGCGCAACGACGGGTCAATTGATTGCATGATTGGCGATGAAAGAACTGCCCCAAAGGTTTGCGTGTAATGTATCAAGGTCACATCAACGAGGGCACCGTCTTACTCGAAGCAGTGGCATCACATGACTTATGAATTTGGTATGCTTCTTCGCGATGTCGGGTTCTGACAACGACATCAACGTGCTTCAACGATCTTCCGTGTTCAGGAGGCTTTGTAATGGGAAATCACCGCCGTGCAACTATACTGTCAACGACCGTGACTACAACATGAAATACTAGCTGATGGTATCTATGCTCAGTGGGCGACATTGATGAAGACCACATCTGAATCACAAGGCAACAATGCATGAAGCAACTAGTAGTAGGAAGGATGTGTAGAGGGTATTCGAATATGGTATTCAAGCTCGTTGGGGAATCGTTCATGGAGCTGCAATGATGTGGGAATCATAAACTTTATGACAGCTGATGACCTATTGTGTTATTTTGCACAATATGATTATCGATGATAAGGGTGATGGTGTAGCCCAAACCAATGATTTTGAAGCGCCTCGGAAGATCCGGATGCAAATCAACTTATGAACTTTTTGCATATGCATTAAAATCTTTGAGATCATCAGGTGCACGTACTAAGTGATCTTGTGAAGCATATGTGGACCCACAATGAGAATCAAAAGCAAATGTTTAAGTTGTGCATTTAAAATAAATTTTATGTAAGAACTTTGTACTTTTAGTATCAATATTTATTATTTATTTGCGACATTGCCGTGTATGATGGACGTGCATGAATTTGCATGTTTTTGATAGCCCGAAATTAAGGTATGTGACTGCCAGACACGACATATGTGAGACGGTCTGGATGCATCCCGCGGGCACGTCCGCGGATATATAAGGCACCGCTAGGCGCCGGCGCACCGGCCAGCCATAGCCGCTCGATGCGAGCCGCGCGGGCGGTTGGATCTGGAGCAAAAAAAATCACCCCAGCTTCTTCCTCAGGCCCGCGTGGCGCATCTCCGGTGAGATCCCCGCGGCTCGCAGCACCGCGCAGCCCAGCGAGGCCCGCCCCCGCGGCGCATCTCCGGCGAGATCCCCGCGGCTCGCAGCACCGCGCAGCCCAGCGAGGCCCGCCCCCGCGGCGCATCTCCGGCGAGCGCCCCCCCCCCCCCCCCCCCCCCCGCGGCTCGCAGAGCCGCACGTCGCCGGCCGCAACACCCGTCGTGGAGCTCATGTTGTTCCTCGTCCTTAATTTGCCGGTCACAGCAAAAAATTCCACCGGTCGTAGCAAAAATTCTTGACGGTTCCAGCAAAAACCAATAAAACGTTGGCAGCAAAATTGGAAAAAATCGACGCCGTTCCAACAAACCAAAAACCTGATGGTAGAAAAAATTGAAGCTTGTTCCAGCAAATCGAAACGCTAGTGGTAGCAAAAATGAAAAAATCGAGTGCTGGTTCCAGAAAAATCAAGAAGCCGGTGGTCGCAAAAATTGACACTGGTTGCAACAAACCACAAAACGGTTGTAGCAAAATGATTCCAGCAAAATTTGGTTAGTTCCAACAAAAAACGAAGACGGTGGTAACAAATTAATACACTGGTTCCAGCAAAAACAAACATGGAAGCAGAAATCTGGAGTTGAAGAAAAAAGTTTGAACGAAATAATTCCAAAAAGATGCAACCAGTTTAGCAGAAGCTACAACCGGCGATTCAAAAAGCTACAACCGGTTGGCACAAAAAATGGGCAGATCTTCTTCCGCCATGGCTGATGCGTGGGGTATCGGGGGGGGGGGGGGGGGGGGGGAGAGGAGGAGGGTCGCCGGAGTTGCAGCCGTTGCGGTTTCTTGTGGTCGCTGTGGAGGTGCTCGTGGCAGCGGCCTCGGAGCTGTTCCGCGGCAGCGAACTCACACGGGATGGAGCAGGCAAGGTCATGGCTGCTGCCGGGGAGAAGAGGCAGAGAGGAAGAGGGGAGATTGAGGGGGAGAGAAACAGTCAGGCAAAGCGTGGATGGATAAGAAGGGAGAGCAGGCGGTGCACGGGTCCCACAGAACACGTCGTCGCGAGAGGACCAGGGACCGCTCGCTCTCTTTTTCATCATACATGTCGCGTGCGACCGGCCCAATCTTCGGCCGGCGCACCGGGCACCAACGTTTCCCGTATACGAGGAATCGGATTTGCAAAGTCGAGTAGCCTTCTTGACAATCTCTCGTGTGTGTATAGTGTGGACGCATCACCGCGAATCTCGTCTCCTCGGGTTAAATACAAAAGAGCCTAAACCCACCACACGTTGCAGAGCAGAGTCAAGACCGTGTCGACCCGCCCCCTCTCTCGCGCAGTCGCCTTCTCTCCTCTACTGTCGTGGCACGGCGCGTGTTCCTTCCTTCCATTTCCATAAAAGAAAGGAAAGCCGGCCCCGGTTCCCTGCTCTGACCAAAGCTCGCTCACAGCAGCAGCAAGCAAGCAGGGAGACATGAGAGGAGGAGGCAGCGGCCGCCTCGCCCCGTGGCTGCCCTTGCTCCTGCTCGCCACGTGCTGGGGCGGAGGCGCCGACGGGCACGGCGTGCACCCGCTGTCGCGGATCGCCATCCACCGCGCCCGCGTCGCCCTGGACGCGTCCGCCGCCGTGCGCGCGTCGCCCAACCTCCTCGGCTCGCGGGTACGCAGCACCTTGGACCTTCCTTCCTTCCTGCGCCTCTTTCTTTCCATTGCCCTTTTTACTAGCTCTAGCAGTAGCAGTGGCTACTCCATGTCCACAGTTGTCAGTTCTGGAGGCCGGTAGGTACGACGTAGGCAGCGCCTGCTTCTGCTTTAGCTCTAGCACGTAGAGTAGAAGCTGTACTGCGCACAAGCATGGTACTCTTCGAGCTATTGCCGTTCCGATTCTTGAGAAACTCCGCAAAATATTACTCTGAAACTTGGAACTCGATCCTTTGCCGTCGTCCTGCACGGCCGGCCGAGCTCTGGAGCGTTCCTGCGCAGTGATGAAGCATGTCGTTTTCATTCCCGCCTTTGCACTGGCATGCATATGCATCCTTTGCCAGTTGGCCCAACGCATCGCACTAGCAGCCACCAGCCAGTTGTCTTCCAGTCGACCTGGGATGCCTGGTTTGCCGGCGGCCGGCCGTTTTCTCGGCGCACCCACCCTGGCCGTGTGTGCATCCTCCGTCCTCCCAATCGCCCCTCGGGACAAAGTGCCAAAGATCGATCGATCAATCAATCGTGCATGTGCCTCCATTATTCAAGTCAAGTCAACCCATGGAGCGAGAGAGATGGTCGCGTGCCGTGTCGTGGATATTCCTCCACTGCTGACGTCCGCCCACTCTTATCGCTCTGCCTTCACACCGCGCGTGCCCACTGCCCTGCCCCAGGTCAAACTGATGGTACATTCCATGGAATATGCACGCGTGATTACTCGAGCCTGATTCCCGTTTACCTCATTTCTTTCGTCCTAACGTCTTACATTATGCAACAGAGGGAGGGACTAGTTTTTTTCCCCTACATGTAACAAAAAAAAACTGACACGATATTGTGGACGCCAGGCCGAAGATACGGCTTGGGTGACCGTAGAATTCAAAATACCACGTGCAAGCGACGGCGACTGGATCGGGGTATTCTCCCCTTCCAATTTCAAGTATGACCTACTGTAGCACATTTTCGTTTTCTCAACGTTCAGATTTTCAACTGTGGTAGTGGTGTCCCTGATCTGATTACTTCTTGCTCTTTCCTGCAGTGCGTCCACATGCCCTGCTTCCCATGGGTCAGGCCCTGGCCCTGCGATATGCTCCGCGCCAATAAAGGTCCGTCAGATATACATTGAGCAGAGCAATCTTCACATTCTTCAGAGTTTGGATGGGAGTTCCAAGTCTTGACTTGAATTACTTCTTTGTGCTGGTTTCAGTATCAGTTTGCAAACTACTCGTCAGGTTATAACAGGTCAGGGACAGGGGCTCTCAAGTTCCAGCTGATCAACCAGCGCCAGGATTTCTCCTTCGGATTCTTCACCGGTGGACTCTCAAATGTGAGTTACTAGCACATCACGCCCTGCTGCGTTATCCACTTTCAATCACAAAAGAAAAAACACACTGACTTCATCTAATTCATTTTGCAGCCAACGCTCGTGGCGGTGTCGAACAGGATCGTCTTCGCGAACCCGAAAGCGCCGGTTTACCCACGCCTAGCGGTCGGGAAAACATGGAATGAGGTGAGGTTTTGCTGGCACTTCATGTCGATTGCTGGTTATGTTTATATCTGCTGTTGAAGGTTCACTGAACGGCCGGTTTCTGCTATGTCATGCTAGATGACTGTCACATGGACAAGCGGCTATGGCATCAGTGAGGCGCACCCCTTCGTTGAATGGGGCGAGAAAGGGAGCCGTCCTGGGCACGCACCAGCTGACACTGTCACCTTCGGTCGTGAAAGCCTCTGTGGTATGAATATGATGCATGTCTTTGGTGTTCGGGTGTATCCATGACCATGGTTCTAAATGTTTCTTACCTGATTTGGAATATTTGGTTGTTCAGGAGAGCCTGCTCGTAGTGTTGGTTGGAGGGATCCAGGCTCCATACACACAGCTTTCCTCAAGAATCTGTCACCAGAGAAAGAGTAAATTGCAGTCCACTGTCTTACAGAGAGTTGTCTAAATTGTTAGTAATTACTAGTCTCACAATGCAATTTCTCACTTGCAGATACTACTACAAAATCGGACACATGCTCCATGATGGAAAGGTTATATGGGGCAAGCCAAAATCTTTCAGAGCACCTCCTTATCCCGGGCAGAAGTCGCTGCAGAGGGTTGTTATTTTTGGCGACATGGGAAAGGTAAAAATATGACAGCACATGCAATTCAGATTGCTATAGGAAAAGTGTAGATTTATTACATGTTTATAGGAAAGGTAAACATATGATTTATCACATGGTGTGCCAAATACATGGTCCTTGTGAACTAACATGCTGCCCTGGTTTATAGGACGAGAGGGACGGAAGCAACGAGTACCAGAATTACCAGCCTGCGTCACTCAACACCACCGACGCGCTGATCAGGGACCTCGACAACACCGACATCGTCTTCCACATCGGCGACATCTCCTACGCTAACGGGTATCTCTCACAGTGGGATCAGTTCACGCAGCAGGTCGAACCGATCACCTCCAAGGTGCCCTACATGATCGCAAGGTATGCAGGTTCATTCATCCTGTTTTACAAAAAAAAAAAAAAAAAAAAATCCCCGAAGAGCTAGCATTTCATGAATCAATTCACTCTGTGATAATAACTTTGATGACTCTGTGATCGATCGGTGCTGCAGCGGGAACCACGAGCGAGATTTCCCCAACAGTGGGTCGCTGTACAACGGCACGGACTCCGGCGGCGAGTGCGGGGTGCCGGCCGAGACCATGTACTACGCGCCGACGGAGAAGAGGGACAACTACTGGTACTATATTTACACTCTTGTCATCATCAATGGCAGCACTGCAGGTAGGGCATGCATCCATGGTGATGGTTACTTAGTTTAACCTCGTGCTGGGCGCTTGGGCAGGTACTCCATGGACTACGGGATGTTCCGGTTCTGCGTGGCGGACAGCGAGCACGACTGGCGGGAGGGCACGGAGCAGTACAGGTTCCTGGACCGCTGCCTGGGCAGCGTGGACCGGGCGAAGCAGCCGTGGGTGGTCTTCATCGCGCACCGCGTCCTCGGCTACTCCTCGGGCTTCTTCTACGGCTACGACGGGATGTTCGCGGAGCCCATGGCGCGGCAGAGCCTGGAAGGGCTGTGGCGGCGCCACCGGGTGGACGTCGCCTTCTACGGCCACGTCCACCAGTACGAGCGGACGTGCCCCGTCTACGAGGAGAGGTGCGTGCCGGACGGGCACGGCACCGTCCACGTCGTCGTCGGGGGCGGCGGCAGCCACCTGAGCAACTTCACCGCCGTGGCCCCGCCGTGGAGCGTGTACCGGGAGATGGACTACGGGTTCGGCAAGCTCACGGCGTCCGACGCCAGGTCGCTCCAGTTCGAGTACCGGCGGTCCAGCGACGGCAAGGTGTACGACAGCTTCACCCTGCACAGGGGCTGAGTAGCTGTTACCCTCTGGCCTCTGACCACATGATGCAGAGGAAATAGGCTATACACATAAACTGAGATGAACACGTCCGTGCATAGATTCTCCCAAGTCTACTCTAAATAAAGGGAAAAGAAATCCTCTATGAGTTTAGTCATGTATACATGACATGATATGCAAACTAATTTTTTTGCGAAAAAATTTCCGATCTATTCATCAACTGTCAAAGTAGTACAAAGTACACCAGAAGATGTATATGGTGCTCATGATAGCAATGATGTATATGATGAAGTTGTATATGATGCTCAAGATAGCAATGATGTCTGCTTAAGAACACCAAAATATGTATATGATGCTCACTATGCGATGCTCAAGATAGCAATGATGTATATGATGAAAATTTCACCATGGTGGCAATACTCAAATAGCTAGTCTCAATAATTTCAAGGAAATGGAAAAGGGTAGAATGGCTAAAGAAGGTAATGGCAAGGTGAAAGGCAAAGCTTGTGACGGAATGATGCCTTACGCCACCTTTAGCCTTGACGAAGTAGGTATGTGTGGGCCTTGCCTCCAGTAAAAGTGTCAAAAGATGAAGTGGTTGTTGTTGATGACGTAGTCATGGATGCGAACCAACCTGTGGTTGAGATGGTTAGGTGGACAGTGGTATCCCCAACCCACCAGGGTTCAAATCCTGGTGCTCGCATTATTCCTGGATTTATTTCAAGATTTCCGGCGATGCGCTTTCAGTGTGAGGAGACGTTCCCATCAACGACGAGACGCCTACAGTGGCTTCGTAAATCTCAAGATGATATATTGGCTCAGTCTCTCAGAGGTTTTCATAGGGGTAGGGTGTGCGTGTGTGCGTTCAATAGGGGTGAGTGTATGCGCGTGTATATGAGCGCTTGTGTCTGTACTGATGCTAAAAAAACGTAGTCATGGGTGATGGACGTGGTGATTGTCGATGTAGACAGTATCCAATGGACACTTTGATGATGCTTGGGCAATGAAGCGATGAAACAAGATCAATGGTTGGTGGAGATGTTGAGCGTCCATGATATTCCTCCAAACGTTTGTTGGCCAACGATGTTGAAATCAATGTGATGATCAAGAGTACGTTGATAGATTGAAGGCAAGCCGAAGAACACACAAACCGGAGTTTGGATATGAATGCTATGGCTAAAACGGTGAAACACCCGCAGGATCAACCCATATTCATATGACACAAGAATATTCTTTCTCCATGAGTGTATACATAACAATGTGAATGATACGTCTCCAAAGTATCAAATTTTCCAAACACTTTTGCTCTTGTCTAGACTCCAATTGCCTGATTTGAATGAAACTAACTCGGACTGACGTTGTTTTCAGCAGAACTACTTTGGTTTTGTTTTTGTGTAGAAATAAAAAGTTCTTGGAATCAAACAAAATTTTACGAAGAGATATTTTGAAATATATAAAAAATACCAGCGTAGAGAACTACCAGAAGGGGGCCACCACAGAGCCACAAGCTAAAGGGGCGCCCCCTAGGGGCGCGCCATTTGAGCTTGTGGGGCCCTCGAGCCTCCGTTTGCCCTACCTCCAGGTCCATAAGTACCATCTTCCCGAGAAAATAATGAAAGAGAAAGTTTCATTATGTTTCAGTTCTCTATTAAAATGTGCGCCTTAATTACTCTTAGATTCCATTGGGAACCCGCTGCCGCAGGAGGGTAGGATAAAAGATGTTATGCAAGCTCTTATTATAAGAATGTATAACTATATACGGAATACATGCCTGCACATGATTGATGAATTGGAGCTATTGTGCATCGCTCTATGTTATGACTGTTACATGACGAATGCCATCCAAATATCCATTGCTATTACATGGCTACACTTTCTCATAATATTATCTTTGCTTGAATCACTACTATTGTTACTCTTGCTATTACTGCAAAATTGCTACCGTTGCCCCTACTATTACTATTGCTATTGTTACCACTACTATCAAATCTATCATATTACTGTGCTACTAATACTTTGTTGCAATGAAATAACTTTTCAGGTATGGTTAAATTGACAACTCAACTTCTAAGGTTTGTAAATATTTTTTGGCTTACCATGTGTCAAATCAATAATTTGGGTTGAAATATTGTTGGGGAACGCAGTAATTTTAATTTTTTTCCTACAATCACGCAAGATCTATCTAGGTGATGCATAGCAACGAGAGGGGAGAGTGTGTCCACGTACCCTCGTAGACCGAAAGCGGAAGCGTTTCAATAACGCGGTTGATGTAGTCGAACTTCTTCGCGATCCAACCGATCAAGTACCGAACGCATGACACCTCCACGTTCAGCACACGTTCAGCTCGATGACGTTCCTCGTACTCTTGATCCAGTTGAGGCCGAGAGAGAGTTTCGTCAGCACGACGGCGTGGCGATGGTGATGATGAAGTTACCGGCACAGGGCTTCACCTAAGCACTACGACGATATGAACGAGGTGTGTAACTGTGAAGGGGGCACCGCACACGGCTAAAAGATCAGCTTGTGTGTCTATGGGGTGCCTCTGGCCACGTATATAAAGGAGGGAAGGGAAGAGGTGGCCTGCCCAAGGGGGGGCGCCAGGTGTGGGGAATCCTACTAGGACTCCCCAGTCCAAGTAGGTTTCCCCTCCTCTTTCCTATTCCTAGTAGGAGAAGGAGGGAAGGAGGAAGAGGGGAGAAGGAAGAAGGGGGGGGGCGCCCTCCTAGTCCAATTCAGACCAACTCATGGGGGGGGGGGGGGGGCCACCCCTTGAGGCCCTTCTCTCCTTTCCCGTATGGCCCATTAAGGCCCATTGCTTCCCCGACGAATTTCCGCAACTCGCATCTACATTCTGTTTATTTATCAGCAAGGGGGAGTGTGCATCTACATGCTGATTTATGTCGACGATATCATCATCACCGGTTCTTCAAGCCAAGCTATAGCATCACTTGTTAGTAGTCTGCATGAAGCTTTTGCTTTGAAGGACTTGGGTGACCTTCATTATTTTCTGGGAATTGAAGTGCATCGCCAGGGGGAGTCTATACTGCTGAAGCAGACCAAATACACATCCGATCTCTTGAGGAGAGCAGGTCTGGTTGACTGCAAACCGGTTACTTCGCCAATGTCTAGTTCGGAGACTCTGTCCCGTGAAGGAGGACAACTTCTGTCATCAGAAGGAACCACGAGATATAGGAGTATTGTGGGGGCATTGCAATACCTGACTTTGACTCACCCGGACATCAGCTATGCCGTAAACAAAGTGTGCCAGTATCTTCACTCACCAGCAGAGGAGCATTGGACAGCAGCGAAACGTATCTTGCGATATCTGAAGCACACAGCTGACATAGGATTGAAAATCAGCAAATCCACGTCCACCCTGCTAAGTGTTTTCTCTGATGCTAATTGGGCTGGGTCGACTGATGATCGGCGCTCTACCAGCGGTTTTGTGTTGTTCTTTGGCTCTAATCTTGTGTCTTGGAGCGCGAGGAAACAGGCTACGGTGTCTCGGTTGAGTACCGAAGCCGAGTACAAGGCACTGGCAAATGCAACAGCAAAGTTGATTTGGCTTCAAACTCTACTTGGCGAGCTTGGCATTCGACAATGGAGACCACCGGTGTTGTGGTGCGACAACATAGGAGCGACATACTTGTCTGCTAATCCAGTTTTCCATGCACGCACCAAACACATTGAGGTTGACTTCCATTTTGTCCGGGAACGAGTAGCTCGCAAGAGATTGGACATACGCTTCGTGTCGTCTCAGGACCAACTAGCTGATGGCTTGACCAAACCGATTGGCACTGCACAGCTATCATGTATATCTGCTAACACTCCCCCTCAATCTTAGCTCCGGAGAGATTGAGATTGTGACGCAGAAGTCGAAGCTTATTCCGTGGGTCGGAAGCGGGGCATGTCCCCTCCTTTTGGCTCCAAGGCCCGGTCTTATCGGGCCAATCCGGGCGGAAGACATTGTCAGGTGGGGAGTTCAGCAGGAGCAGACACACGCAGGTTGACCTGCGGGAGCGTAGGGGAGCCTGGCCCATCGGCCGGCTCAGCGAAAGCCTGCCGAACGGGCGAAGCCAGCCCAGGCGAGGGAGCCATTCGGACTGGTGAGGACGGGACGGATGCTTCTATGCGTGACCTGAGCTGATCGGTTTCCTGCATGGCAGGGTCATATCAAGGGCATGGTGCTGAAGAAGTAGGTTCCTGCACAGGAAAAACAGAGACCAATCGTGGATTATCATGCGTTACATGAGACAAAACAGGTATAGTATCACCCATAGGAGAAGTTTCTTCATCCACCGCAGCAGTTGTTATGACAGGATCAAAAGCTTTAGGTGGAGCAAGTAGACGGAGCTCATCATATGATGGGGGTAGTGGGTCTGATTGGGATGAATCAGCATAGGGAAAAGACTGCTCGTCGAATACAACATCACGTGAGATATACACCCTGCCAGAAGAGACGTGAAGGCATTTGTAACCCTTGTGCATGATGCTATACCTGAGAAAGACACAACGCTTGGACCTAAACTGGAGTTTATGATTGTTGTAGGGGCGAAGACATGGCCAACAAGCACACCCGAAAGTACGAAGGAAAGTATAGTCTGGAGCGGTGCCGAACAAGCGTTGCAGAGGGGTGTTCATATTAATAGTACGTGTAGGGAGACGATTGATCAAAAAACATGCAGTATGAAATGCCTCATCCCAAAATCGCAATGGCATGGAAGCTTGGGCGAGCAAGGTGAGGCCGGTTTCGACGACATGGCGGTGTTTTCTTTCTGCTGATCCATTTTGCTGGTGTGTGTGCGGGCATGATAGGTGGTGTTCAATGCCGATGTTTTGGAAGAAAGTATTAAGCTTACGGTACTCTCCTCCCCAGTCGGTCTGAATCTGCAAGATTTTGCGATTAAGGAGACGTTCAACATGAGATTGAAAGCTATGGAAGATATTGAAAACATCGGATTTATGCTTAAGACAGAACAACCAAGTAAATTTGCTAAAATCATCTATGAAACTCACATAGTAGCTAAAACCTCCTGACGAGGTGCACGCAGGCCCCCAAACATCAGAGAAAATAAGCTCAAGAGGGAATGAAGTAACCCTAGAAGAATTGGCATAAGGAAGTTGGTGACTCTTCCCTTGCTGGCATGCATCACACACATGTGCTTTATTTGACTCACTACTGAACTGAAGATTAAAATGACCTAAGACATGATCTACTATTCGTGAGGAGGGGTGACCGAGTCGACAGTGCCACCGATCATGACTGGGCTTGGTGACGGCAGAGAACGCCATTTTATTCCTACTTGGTTGCTGAGGATGAACTGGATAGAGACCACCTTCGCTAGGTCCGTGAAGAAGAACCCTCTTCGAAGCCCGATCCTTGACAAGGAAATAAAGAGGATCAATTTCAACACAAACATTGTTATCAGAAGTGAGTCGATTGGTAGACAAAAGATTTTTGTTGCTTGTGGAACATGAAGAACATTGTTAAGGACAAGAGGTGCATGCGGTGTAGGAAGAAGAGCTTTTCCAACATGAGTAATAGCCATACCAGTTCCATTCGCTGTATGCACTTGGTCCTTGCCGGTGTACTGCTCACGCATGTGCAGCTTGTCTAAGTTGCCGGTGATATGATCAGTGGCACCGGAGTCCATGTACCATGTTGGGTCGAGTGCCGGAGAGCTGGTGGAGATGTTGTTGGCGAAACATGCATCCTCCTGCTAGGAGTTGTGGTTGTAGCGATCATAACAGGTCCTTGCAGAGTGGCCGAGCTTGTTGCAGATTTGGCACGACACCCGTGGACAATCGGAGTTGGAGTTCCTCCTGTTGTAGCCGCCTTGGTGACTGCCGGCTGGTTGGCCATTGGAGCCGTTGCCTGCAGCAGAGTTACCGCCGCCGCCGCCGTTGCGACAGTTGCCTCCCTGCTGATTGCGGCCATCGTTGTTGCGGTTGCGGCCGCCGCTGCCGATGGAGGAGCCACCTCCACCATTGCCACCGCCTCGAGCGCCGTTGCCTCGTCCCGCAAGATTAGCCGACAACTGATAGCCGGTGTTGGCATTGTCCTGACGTGCCTCGTGTTCCAGCATGTGCGAGTACACTTCATCGAGAGAGATGCCACCGTTGGCCAGCAGCAGATTGATCGATGTGACGAGGCCATCGTACGAGTTATCAAGGCCTGTGAACATGTAGTCGATCACATCGGTATCAGAGACGAGGTTGCCGGCCGCAGTAAGCTGGTCATCGAGACCCTTGACATGGCCAAAATAATCAGCCATGTTCATGTCCTTTTTCTGGGTGTGCGTGAGCTGCCTCTTAAGCTACATGATCCTAGAGCGAGACTGCGAGGCGTACATGCGCTCGAGTGCCGCCCATATCTGCGCCGAGGTCGTGAAGTTCAGCGTGCGCACGATGATGTCGGGCGAGAGCGTGGAGAGGATCCTGGCAAGGAGCAGCTGGTCCTGGGCATGCCAGACCGTATGGGCTGGGTTGATCACCATCTCCGCCCCTTCAGCGGTGGAGGCGGGAATGAGGCGCGACGGGGGGGTGCTCTCGCCATTGACGAAGCCGAGAAGCTGATGCCCCCGCAGGATGGGAACAATCTGGGCCTTCCAAAGGAGGTGATTTTCCCTTGAGAGTCTCACCGTCACCAGCTGGGCGAGGTTGGGCACGGCGACCTGCCCGGTCATCATCAACCCAACTGAGACGGAGGAATTGGTGAGAGCACCGGCAGTGGCGGAAAGCTGGGAGCTAATGGTTGTCGATGCAGTGGACGCGGAGGTGTTGGGAGAGATGGACATCGCGGCGAGGGATGGAGTTTCTGGACATGCGTTGAAGCTAGGCTCTTGTTGCTACTCTCGAAGACTGTTGCGATCCCTGTACTTTTGGGTCATCAGTAAACAATGAGATGTGTATGCCAAATTCTAATAGAGAGAGATTTCTATATTATACTTTGCTTCCATGGCTAATACATGTTATGTTATGCTCGAAATTCAAGTATAAAGAGAAAGGCTAACTTCTGACGAGTGAGCGGAGCGAGGCCCGTTGCCGGTAGGCTTGGGCTTGGGCCTATATGGTTTGAAACAGTCTCCGAGACAGTGGTATAAAAGGTTTGATTCATTTATGATAGCTGATACGTCTCCAACATATCTATATTTTTTTATTGTTCCATGCTGTTATATTATCATTCTTGGATGTTTTACAATCATTTTATAGTCATTTTATATCATTTTTTTGGTACTAACCTATTGACACAGTGCCCAGTGCCAGTTGCTGTTTTCTGCATGTTTTTTTACATCACAGGAAATCAATACCAAACATAGTCCAAATGCAGCGAAACTTTTTGAGAATTTTTTTTGGCCAGAAGACATCCAATGGGCTAGGAAAGCACCTGGGGGTGCTCCGAGGGGAGCACAACCCACCAGGGCGCGCCTGGAGGCCCTGGCGCGCCCAGGTGGGTTGTGCCTGTTGGGGAACGTAGTAATTTCAAAAGAATTCCTACGATCACACAAGATCTATCTAGGTGATGCATAGCAACGGGGGGGGGGGGGGAGTGTGTCCACGTACCCTCATAGATCGAAAGCGGAAGCGTTATGTAACACGGTTGATGTAGTCGAACATCTTGGTGATCCAACCAATCAAGTACCGAACGCACGGCACCTCCGCGATCTGCACACATTCAGCTCAGTGACGTCCCTCAAACTCTAGATCCAGTTGAGGTCGAGGGAGAGTTCCGTCAGAATGACGGCGTGGTGACAGTGATGATGAAGTTACCGGCGTAGGGCTTCACCTAAGCACTACGACGATATGACCGAGGTAGAAATCTGTGGAGGGGGGCACCGCACACGGCTAAAAGATCAACTTGATCAACTTGTGTGTCTATGGGGTGCCCCTCTCCCCCGTATATAAAGGAGGGAGGGAGGAGGAGCCGGCCAAGGGTGGCGCACCCAAGGGGGGAGTCCTACTCCAAGTAGGAATCGCCCCCCCTTTCCTATTCCCACATGGAGAAGGGGGGTAGGAGGAGGAGGAGAGGAGGAAGGAGGGGGGCGCCGCCCCCTTCCCTTGTCCAATTTGGACTAGGGCAGGGGGGGGGCGCGCCACCTCCTGGCCAGCCCTCTCTTCTCCACTAAGGCCCATGAGGCCCAATAGCTTCCCGGGGGGGGGGGGGGGTCCGGTAACTCCCGGTACTCCGGTTTTATCCGAAACTTCTCCGGAACACTTCCGGTGTCCGAATACCATCGTCCTATATATCAATCCTTATCTCTCGACCATTTCGAGACTCCTCGTCATGTCTGTGATCACATCCGGGGCTCCGGACAACATTCGGTCACCAAATCACATAACTCATATAATACTATATCGTCACTGAACGTTAATCGTGCGGACCCTACGGGTTCGAGAACTATGTAGACATGACCAAGACACCTCTCTGGTCAATAACCAATAGCGGAACATGGATGCCCATATTGGCTCCTACATATTCTACGAAGATCTTTATCGGTCGAACCATTGTGACAGCATACATAATTCCCTTTGTCCATCGGTATGTTACTTGCCCAAGATTCGATCATCGGTATCCTCATACCTAGTTCAATCTCGTTACCGAAAAGTCTCTTTACTCGTTCCGTAATATATCATCCCGCAACTAACTCATTAGTCACTTTGCTTGTAAGACTTCTTATGATGTGTATTACCGAGAGGGCCCAGAGATACCTCTCTGATACTCGGAGTGACAAATCCTAATCTCGATCTATGCCAGCTCAACAAACACCTTCGGAGATACCTGTAGAAAATCTTTACGATCACCCAGTTATGTTGTGATGTTTGGTAGCACACAAGGCATTCCTCCGGTATCCGGGAGTTGCATAATCTCGTAGACGAAGGAATATGTATTTGACATGAAGAAAGCAATAGCAATAAACTGAACGATCAATATGCTAAGCTAACGGATGGGTCTTGTCCATCACATCATTCTCCTAATGATGTGATCCCGTTATCAAATGACAACACATGTCTATGGTTAGGAAATCTTAACCATCTCTGATCAACGAGCTAGTCTATAGAGGCTTCTAGGGACATTGTATTTGTTTATGTATTCACATATGTATTTAAGTTTCCGATCAATACAATTCTAGCATGAATAATAAAACTTTACCATGAATAAGGAAATATAAAATAACAACTTTATTATTGCCTCTAGGGCATATTTCCTTGAAATACATGATGTTTTGATACATTTGGCGCGCGGAAATAATATCATTAACAATGCAAAATAATTGCATATATTACAATACAGTCTGCCATACAATTGTACTCCCTCTGTCCCAAAATAAGTGTCTCAACTTTGTACTAAAGTTAGTACGAAGTTGTACTAAAGCCAGACACTTATTTTGGGACGGAGGGAGTAATATTTATCATTACAAAAATATAGTAAACTGAACCTGGATTATCTTGCAATTTTTTATATCATCTAGTTTGGGTTGTTTGAGAAAATCTTTTTTATGGATTTCCCATTTATTTTGAACAAACAAACATTTTCAGGTTCTCTTACGAGTTAATGCATTCCCTTGATCCTTCATAATGTTTTTCTATGTATCATTTTAAAATATTGTGCTTAAGTATCTACATAACTTGGTATTGTTTCTAGAGAGTATATGAATGTAGCATATAACTTGGTTGAGATATCTTGTGTCTAAAGCTTTAAAGTGGCGGTGTAACCAAATAGATAATTATACATTGCATTAAATGTAATAGTAGGTTGTGCTCATATCTTAACATGTAAAATATCAATTAGTAGTTTGCTTTGATTCCCTTCTTCCACTCTCATTTGTTGCAATGCTTTTATTCAATTTTACGCTTCTTGTTATTACGGTTAAATTGTTTGTCGTCTTCACTTACAAAGTGATAGAGGATGTCGGTAGAGCCCACAGAGATAATAGGACTAAAAGCAGACAATGCTGGAGGTTAGCATGGGACAATATTCGTATGATGACCAGACACAAACATATCAAAAGTAGCGATAGGGTGTGTAACATTCTCTAAGCTGTACTAAAGAGTTCTGTCACAAAACTAGAACATGATGGCGTGCATTTCTACGCCCGTCTATTTTTCCAATGGAATGATATGAATTGTGATTAATATACAAAGGCATGAAATAACTGGATTCAATCTGATCCATTCTCGTACACTCAAACAAAATATTGATCATTATACGCAAACTCTGCTATATTGTTAAGGTTGTCTTCATGCTCCAACCATACCTCAATAAGGTCGCCCCTTTGCTTCCATTGCATATGAAGATGACACGTTTCACATAGCATTTGACGCTACCACTGTCGGTGTCAAAACCGGCAGATCTCGGATAAGGGGTCCCGAACTGTGCGTCTAAGGCTAATGGTAACAGGAGGCGGGGGACACAATGTTTACCCAGGTTCGGGCCCTCTCTATGGAGGTAATACCCTACTTCCTGCTTGATTGATCTTGATGACATGAGTATTACAAGAGTTGATCCACCACGAGATCGTAGAGGCTAAACCCTAGAAGCTAGCCTATGATTATGATTGTTCTTGTCCTACAGACTAAACCCTCCAGTTTATATAGACACGGGAGGGGGCTAGTGTTACACAGAATTGGTTATAGAGAAGGGAATCTACATATCCGAATTGCCAAGCTTGCCTTCCACTCAAAGGAGAGTCCCACCCGGACACGGGACGAAGTCTTCAATCTTGTATCTTCATAGTCCAACAGTCCGGCATAAGCATATAGTCCGGCTGTCCGAGGACCCCCTAATCCAGGACTCCCTCAGTAGCCCCTGAACCAGGCTTCAATGGCGATGAGTCCGGCACGCAGATTTGTCTTCGGCATTGCAAGGCGGGTTCCTTGTCACACCTGCATTTTGTAACATCTCATTTTCATTTTTAAAGCATGAAAATTTGGACCAACAAAAACTTTTTGCATTATTTGGCTTTTATTTGGAGTTGGTTTTCTCTCTTGTGTTTCTTTTCAAGTGCTTCTTGAAGTCAACTACTCTACCCTCTTTATTCCATCTCCTTACCCCAAGCTCCTGACCAATGGCCATGCCATGTGAATAGTGCTATATAGAATTTTCTTACAAAAATAATTTGGCCAGAAAGTATTTTCAAAAATTAGTTTTCCAAAAACCCCTGAATTGAGGTTTGCACTGCAAGTACTTGATTAAGGGCAGTAAAAATCTTTCCAAAAATATATTTGACTCCTATTAGATATAGGATGCCCAGGAACCACAAAAATATAATTTTAAAAGTTACTGTTCTATTTTATTTAAAGGCTTTTCCTTAAGGCCAGAAATGGTCTTTAATAGGAAAAAATTACTTTACTGTTTCAAAAATATTTGACAAAATTTAGGGAAACTCATAGGACATATACTGTCCATATATAAGAGTTTCAGCACCTGGTCATGTTCCAAATATTGGTCAAATCCCTCTAAAACCCTTTCTGGATATTTCAAGCTTTTGAAATATTTACAAAGGAATTATCCTCCAAAAATTCCAGGAAAATTCTATCATGTCACATATGACATATTAGATGATCTTGCCAAGTCTCATGACTTGGAGAACAAGATAACACCATCAAAACCCCTCAAAACTATTTCTGTCCATTCTGAAGTTTGATCAACTTTACATTGCCAAGTATGTCCAAATGTGCTCAAACTTGGTGGACATGCTTCATTGGTCTAATGATGCATCTGGACCAAATGGCACAGGTTGGAGAAGAGGTAATCTTGGTCAAAGTGCCTCAAAACCCTCTCTGACCAGAATCAAGTTTGAATCACTTTGCACTACCAACTTTTTCTCCAAGACCCCAACTTTGGTGAGCCTGATCATGTGATCAAATGAGGCCACCACACCAAGTGGTGCATCAAGGAGAAATGATCTACTCCACTGGATCTACACAAATCCATTTCTGCCCATTTCTAGGGTTTGCAAGAGTTGCATTGGCAACTTTGTCCTATTAAGCTCAAAATGGGTGGAAGGACCTAAATATATGTGACATTTCACCCCTTGGAGTATCTTGGCCAGTGGGAATCATTAGCTTAACCAAAACTCCATCAAACACCTTCTGGCAAAATACTAAAAAGCCTATTTTTGCCACTTTCACTAATCTCCTTGAGTTCACCTTTTTGCCACAACCCCTCCTCACCCCCCTCTGTCACTTAGACACTTTTCTACCCGAGGAAGCAATGTGAAGGAAGGGGGGAATCACGTTTGTCCTCTCTGGACAACAGTTTCTTCCCCCTCTCACAGCCACTCTCTCTCCCTTCTGCACCCCAGAGCATCCCAGGCCCTTCCCTGGCCTTGTCCCCTGCCACTGTAGCTTCCAGACAGAAAAGGACGCGCACGCGCCGCGGAAAAACCGCGGATGCCGGCCAAAGTCGCGCTCTGGAGCGCCTGCCAGAGCGCCGACCGTTGACACCGCGCCTCCCGACCGCCTCGTGCCTTCCCATCGCGCCAGATGATGTGCCTCGACGTCTGCGACACGCCGCCGTGCAGTCCCCGTTGTCTCCCCCTTTCTCTCCCCTCCTGCAGCGCGTGCCCGACGCCGCCCGGCTCGGCCAATGGCCGGCCTCACACGCGCGGGCGCCAGAACCCTCCCCCGCTCTCTCTCCTTCTCCCTGGCGCCCTACTCCATCCCCACAAGCGCTGTGGACAGCTCCTACTCCTCTCCCACGGCCTCCAGAGCTGATCCCGCGGGCGCCCGTAGGCCACGCCCACGGTGAACCGCGGCCAGCCTATTTAAGGCGCTCCCGAGCCTCTCTCTTCCTCCCTGTCGCTCCTCCACACACCCAATCCACCCCCGGAACCACCCACTTCTCTCCAGAACCGCCCGAGCTCGAGATCGAGCTCGAGCTCCGCCGCCTCGGGTCACCGTCGATCTGCGGGTACAGGCCTCCTCCGCCCCTATTCTCTCTCGAACTGGACTCCCCTCGCCTCACTGATGCTTTCCCCTCTCTTTCCCCCTCGTTTTGCAGCCGGAAACGGCCGGAGCCACCGGCGCCCGAAGCACCTCCGCCGCGGGACGTCGTCGCCGGCGAAGCAGGCCACCCCGGCGACCGTCTCCACCACCACCAGAACCGCGACTCGCTCCTGAGTCCAACGGTAGCCTCCGCGCCCCTTCCCGTGCCCTGTATCGCCGCCGGCGAGCTCGCCGTCGCCTCTGGCCGGAGGTAGACGACGGCCGCCGTGGGGCCGGCCAGTCAGCCTCACGCCCTGACGGGTGGGCTCCACCCGTCAGGTTTAAAACGTGCGCGCGCGCGCGCGCACCGACCCGCCGTCGGCTGAAGGCGTATTCAGCCTTTACGCCTTCGACGTGGCGGCCGCGTGGGCTGGGTTTTCCCCCTGGGCCTGCTGCTGCTGTGGCCTCTCTGGCCCAGTGGCACAGCGCCGTTATTCTTTTTCCTTTTCTGTATTATTTCCAAATATTCCACAGGGCAGAGTATTAATCCAAATACATTGATTCCAATTTCTAAATTCCTAGAATATTGTAACCTATTTAATGGTGCAACTTTCACTCAAATCCAATCACCTTTTCTTCTCTGTAAATATTTAAATGTGGTTTTTGGCATTTAAATAAGCCTTTGAAAATCCACAACTCCTATTTTGCTGCTCCTGAACCAAAACCAAAAGTTGCCCCCTTCCTAGCTTTCCTTCTAGTATTTTACAAAAATAAGTTGACATTTTTGTGAGCACTTTGATTTTTCTGTTTTTATTATTGTCTTATTTTCCCGTTGTTTTCTTGCGACGTTAGATCCCGTGTTTGACGAGGTAGCTGAGGAAGAAGGGGGAGCAGGGCCTGAAGACTTTGAAGATCAAGCCAACCAAGGCAAGCAGCCCTTTGACCATGACTATGATACCCCTTTATATGCATGTCATTTTTAGCTCTTTATTGATGATGCATCGGAATCATGACGAGATGGTGAACCACGTGGGTGGTTGTCACGATTACATTCCTCGTTGATACTTGCATTGTGCATGGCCCTACCTTCTTATGAGGGTTATGCCGATGGGAGTAGATAGGATGCAAATGTAGATGCTACGCAAACGGGATGGGTTTGTGCATGGTGAAGAAGGCAAAGTGATTTCAAAAGTATTTTCGAAAAACCCGTCGGGTGCCACTTATGCCCGAGGGAGATGAAGAGATGGGTGACCACTTGATGACGAAGTGGTGTGCCAAGGAAGGTGTGTGTTGTTTTCAAAACGGATTGGTCGGAGTTGCGACCGTTATTCCAACCTTACATGCGCGACCACTCTACCCTTATATGGAAAAGGGCATTATTGAGTACCTAGTCGGATACTAGCTTGGAGCCCGCATTACTAGTGACGGGGGAGAGTTGGAGCTCTCTCTTGGGACGGGGTCGTGCCAGGTAGGGCGGCCATGACCATCTTTATGGGGCACCGGACACACCGTTGGTACCCCGTGCCAGTGGTATGTGATGGATATGGGAGCAAGGCTCCACGAAATTGTTATGTGAGATGTTGGGCACGGGGGTTACTGCCAATCGAGTGGACTCCATGTTAGTGTCGTCTAGGGAAAGGTAGTGATCGGGTGCTTACCCCGGGTACTTGAGGTACCGCGGGTCGTGGATTGACACGGAAGTTCCCCGGATCTAGTGGGTAAAGTGTGCAACCTCTGCAGAGTGTAGAACTATTCGAATAGCCGTGTCCACGGTCATGGACAGTTGGGTAACCGCTCTTGGGCTACGTCCACTTGTTTTCAAACCGGTGTGTGTGAGATGATGGTGTTGTCTTGGATCAAGTCAAAGGACTTGACACGATTGAGATGGGTTGGTGCCCACTCTGTTTATGCTAAATGGGTTGGTGCCCATTCTATTTATGTTGATATCTGTGACCAGTTCTCATGGTTACTTGAATTCTCTTGATGCATGCTTTATAGGATGTTGAACATGTCCTGCACTCAAAACTAGCTTTATGCAAAACTTTACCTATGTCATGCATTACTGTACCTTGAACCAAATCATGGGTTGCTTGCGAGTACATTCAAAGTACTCATTGGCTTGCCACTGGTTATCTAATTGACCAGGCATGGAAGAACCGGAGTTCGAAGAAGAGTTCTTTGGAGACGATCATGCGAACTAGGACGTTTCCCAGTCAGAATGCCTGTAGGGTTAAGGCCGATGGCATGGGTTCTACTTATCGACGACGTTTTCCGCTGCTATGTTTCATTTGATGTTCAGCCCTTAAGGCTTTATCGATGTAAGACTTGACCATGTTGGTCTCTATTTGTGTAAGACGGTATGTATGGATGTAAGACTCTTGTTATCCAGCTTCTATGTGTTCAGTGAGCATTGATCTCTGGGATCACTGTACACGTGCATTCGGTGATCACGACTTGCGAGTCGGGGTCCCCTCAGAGCTGGTATCAGAGCCATCCTGACTGTAGGAAGCCTTAGTTAGCATGGACGTTAGATAGAGCGAGGCTATCCCCTAGATTACCCATATACCTATGTTTTATGTTAGCATCCCAAACACAGGTCACATTCCTTTATTGACCCTTCCCCTTCCACTTTTTGTAGATGGCCGCCGTACCCGAGGACTTCCTGACCACTGGGTTTCCCGTGCTTCTTGAGGATAGCCTCAGGAAGTGCCAGTTCACTCGAGTCCCCACCTTCTCCTACCACGAGCACTGGGTCGACAGCACCAAGAAGGAGTATCACGTGGAGGTAGTCGTGAGGGCGAATGACGCCCCGACGAGCTGGTTCTTTGAGGGACCCCAGATGGCGACGCTGCTTCTCGCCGTGGAGACTGCTGCCCTCAAGGCGCTGACCCGCCTCCGGGATCTCCTGCCAGAGATGGCGAGAGAGCCAGCCACTCGTTACCTGCCTTATCGTAAGGAAGGTGATGACGAGAGCAGCGCACCAGCACCACCCTTGGACGAGGGACTTTCTCTCCGCTTCCAGACCTACTTTAGCTTGTGTGCCGACAGTCTGGCACAGCACCTGGCCTCGGAGTCGACGGAGCTTCGGAAGGAACTCCGCGAGACCAAGGAGCTCCTCCGCATAGTTCAGATGAAGGCGGACAGGATCAAGAAGGATGGAGCACCCCCTGGACAGCCCGCAGTAGCTTATCGAGGCGGACGACCCCCACAGGTCGCACCTGCCGAGGGAGCACCTCAGCCACGCCGTATGACGGCAAAGGAGTACCGCAACCTCTTCAAGACGCCACCAGCAAAGCAGCGCCGTGTTCAGCTCCTTCACTCCCCCGCTTCCTCAAGCGATGAGGAGACCAAGACAGATGAAGACGAGGAGGAAGACCCAGAGGAGCCAGAATACCCGACCGAGCATTCCACCACTTAGACTCCGTTCAGGACTAGGATAGGCTAGCTCGTAGCCTATGGTAGGATAGGTCGTGTACCCCTTTTGCGAAGTCGAGTCCTTGTAATGGTTCTTATGAAACCATGTTATGTTGTGTTTGCTTTCAACTTGCTTTGATGAAGTCGTACTTTCCCTTCGGGAACTTGTAAACGACTACATTCCCCATTTGGTTTAATGCATGAGTTTGGCCCTTCTGGCCTTTGTTTTACTTAAATTGTGTCACACCACCCCCTTACTAGGCATTCCATCTCTACTGCTTTCCCTCATTGTTGTTCCCAATCATGAGACCTTGACCGCTCCAACAGGATGCCTGTTGTAACACGTACTGGTACCTCTACCCAGCCGCAAGAAGCCGGAGGTTCTGCTGAGGCCGGAGCCAGCCAGGACCAAGCCCAAGGACAGACTCCACCACCACCACCTCCTCCAAGCATGGATATGGCTCAGCTTCTCCAAGCCCTTCGAGAGGAGCGCCAAGCCAACACTGCAGCCCTCCAGATGATTGCTCAGGCTGTCAACCGCCAGCCGGCGGGGCACGGCCATGGACGTTCCACACTGGTGGAATTCAAGAAGCATGCACCACCCACTTTCATCGAGACTGCTGAACCCCTGGATGCAGACGACTGGGTCCGCACCATCGAGGATCTGCTGGCACTAGTCGGATGCACTGAGGACCGTGATAAAGTGGCGTATGCTGCCCACTGTCGCGGGGGGACTGCCAGAGCTTGGTGGGATGGATTCAAGGCTATGCATGTTGAGCAAGACATCACTTGGGATACCTTCAAGACGGAATTCCGCAAGGCCCACATTCCCTCTGGAGTCATGGCCATCAAGAAGCGGGAGTTCCGAGCCCTGAAGCAAGGCAGTAGCACCGTCAAGGAGTACATGCAGAAGTTCAGTGTTCTCTCAAGGTATGCCCCTGAGGATGTCAGCACTGATGCTGCCAAAAGGGAGCGCTTCATGGAAGGCCTTAACCAGACTCTGCAGTACTCGCTTGTTGTGTGTGACTGCCCAACCTTTCCTGATCTGGTGAACAAGGCACTCATGCTTGAGGACAAGCGGCGTGCCTTGGATGACACTCGTAAGCGCAAGATGATCAGCAAGGGTAGCTCCAGCAACCAGAAGCCTCGTCCGTGGCAGCCAGCCCCGGTCAAGCCAACCTATCAGCAACCAAGAGCTCCTGCACCCCGCACCAACTATCCACCTCAGCAGTATGCCAACCCCAGGCCAGCTTACAACAACCCCAATAACAATGCTGGCAAGGGCGTCGTCCCCAACCAAGTCACTTGTTTCGGATGTGGACAGCCGGGGCACTACTCCAAGAATTGCCCCAACAAGAAGCCCGACGCCCCGCGCCCCAATGTGCAGAACCCAGGACAAGGCCATGGAATGCCACCGAGGAACCAAGCTCCCCGCAACCTGCCCAACAATGGCAGGGGTCGTGTGAATCATGTCACCGCAGAAGAAGCCCAGGAAGACCCGGATGTCGTGTTGGGTACGTTCCTTGTCAATTCAGCACCCGCAACTGTTTTGTTTGATTCTGGAGCCACGCATTCTTTTGTCACCCAAAGTTTTGCATTAAAAAGTGGCATGACCCCTACACCCCTGAATAACCCTATGGTTGTACAAACCCCCGGGGCAGAGATGAGAGCCAAGATAGGATGTAAAGGAGTCGGGATTACCATTAACGGGGTAGACTTCCTAGCAGACCTTATCATCCTAAAATCACAAGGCTTGGATGTGATCTTGGGAATGAATTGGCTCAGCAAGCACCAAGGCTTGATTGATTGCGCCAACCGGACGGTCACTATGACCAATGACCGAGGAGTCGAAGTCAAATTTGCCTCCAACCCCTCTTCTGCTCAAGCCAACCAAGTCAACTGTCTGACTGAAGTTGGATTGGATCAAGTGCCGGTAGTATGCGAGTATCCCGATGTTTTTCCTGATGAGCTACCAGGAATGCCTCCTGACCGAGACATTGAGTTCATCATCGAGCTCATACCCGGAGCAGGACCCATCTATAAGAAGCCTTATAGGATGGGATCGGAGGAGTTAGCAGAATTGAAGAAGCAGCTGGAAGAGCAGTTGAGGAAGGGGTTTATCCGCCCTAGTGCCTCCCCTTGGGGATCACCTGTTCTGTTTGTGGCAAAGAAGGACGGTACCATCCGCTTATGCATTGACTACCGCTCCCTCAACGAGGTTACAATCAAGAACAAGTACCCACTTCCCAAGATTGAAGATCTGTTTGATCAACTCAATGGGGCCAAGGTGTTCTCCAAGATCGACCTCAGATCTGGGTACTACCAACTGAAGATCAGACCCCAAGATATTCCGAAGACGGCATTCGTAACCAGATATGGCCTGTATGAATGCACGGTCATGTCCTTTGGATTGACCAATGCCCCAGCTTACTTCATGTATCTCATGAATAAGGTCTTCATGGAATATTTGGACAAGTTTGTCGTTGTCTTCATTGATGACATCCTTGTCTTCTCGAAGTCGGTAGAAGAGCACGAGCAACACTTGAGGATGGTCCTAGACAAGCTTCGAGAGCACCAACTGTATGCCAAGTTCAGCAAGTGTGAATTCTGGCTGCGTGAAGTTGGATTTCTGGGTCATGTTCTAACTGAAGAGGGATTGTCAGTCGACCCTGCTAAGATTGAAGCCGTGACTGAATGGCAACCCCCGAGCAAGGAAGTCAGAAGCTTCCTCGGACTCGCGGGATATTACCGCAAGTTCGTTGAAGGGTTTTCGAGCATTGCTCGACCCATGACTCAGCTCTTGAAGAAGGACAAGAAGTTTGAATGGACGCCGAAGTGCGAAGAGAGCTTCCAGGAGCTGAAGAAGAGGCTAACCACCGCTCCAGTTCTGGCCACACCAGATATACACAAGGAGTTTGTGATATATTGTGATGCGTCAAGAATCGGACTGGGAGGTGTTCTGATGCAAGAAGGCAGAGTCGTGGCCTACCTTTCAAGGCAACTACGACCGCACGAAGAGAACTATGCTACTCATGACCTTGAGCTAGCAGCAGTGGTTCATGCCCTGAAGACTTGGCGACATTATCTCTTGGGGAAGCGATGTGAGATATACACGGATCACAAAAGTCTGAAGTATATTTTCACTCAAAGGGAATTGAACATGAGGCAAAGAAGATGGCTGGAGTTGATAAAGGATTATGACCTCAGTGTTCAATACCACCCTGGAAAGGCTAATGTGGTAGCGGACGCGTTGAGCAGGAAGGCTTTCTCCTTGAATGCTATGCTAAAGCACAAGCTACCCGTCTTGGATGGAGAACTCGAAAGCTTCGGGTTGGAACTGGTTGCACCAGGATTCTTGGCCCACCTCGAAGTTAAGCCTACCTTGATGGATGATATCAAGAAAGCTCAGAAGGGGCATGCGAGTATTGAAGGCATCAAGAGGAAGATCAAGGCAGGCAAAGCCTCAGGATTCTCGGAGGATGAGGAAGGAATTGTGTGGTTTGGGAATCGCATCTGCGTGCCCAACAAGGTTGAGCTCAAGAACCTGATCTTGCAAGAAGCTCATGACAGCCCATATTCCATCCACCCTGGAGGCACCAAGATGTATCAAGACCCGAAGGAAAGATTTTGGTGGCACGGGATGAAAAGGGAGATTGCCACCTATGTTGCCAAGTGTGACGTATGCCAGAGGGTCAAAGCTGAACATCAGCGACCTGCTGGATTACTCCAACCACTCAAGGTTCCCGAGTGGAAATGGGATAAGATCGGAATGGATTTCATCACTGGACTACCTAGGTCAAACAAGGGACATGACTCCATCTGGGTCATAGTTGACCATTTGACCAAGGTGGCCCACTTCATTCCTGTCAAGACAACCTACAAGGGGAACCAGTTAGCCAGTCTCTACATCAACCGGATTGTGAGCCTTCATGGTGTTCCCAAGGAGATTGTGTCAGATCGAGGAACCCAGTTCACCTCGAGGTTTTGGAAGAAATTCCAGGAGGCCATGGGGACCAAGTTGTCCTTCAGCACTGCTTTCCACCCACAGACCGGAGGTCAGACCGAGCGAGTGAATCAAATACTCGAAGACATGCTCCGAGCCTGTGTCTTAGCTTATGGAGCTAAGTGGGAAGATTGCCTCCCTTTCGCCGAGTTCTCTTACAACAACAGTTATCAGGCCAGCCTTCAGATGGCACCATTTGAGGTGTTATACGGGCGGAAGTGCCGTACACCTCTCAACTGGTCGGAGACCGGAGAAGGACTTGTCTTTGGGCCTGATATCCTTCGCGAAGCAGAAGAGCAAGTCCAGCTTGTCCGAGAGCGTCTGAAGTCTGCCAAGTCAAGGCAGAAGAGCTATGCGGACTCACGTCGCAGAGACATAAACTTCCGAGTTGGAGACCATGTCTATCTCCGGGTCACCCCTCTCAAAGGAGCCCATCGCTTTCATGTCAAAGGAAAGCTCGCTCCGAGATACATTGGCCCCTTCAAGATCACTGAGCGACGAGGAGAAGTGGCTTACCAGTTGGAACTCCCACCTGAACTTTCTGATGTGCACAACGTGTTCCACGTGTCACAACTCCGGAAGTGTCTCCAAGTTCCAGACAAGCCCGACCTCTACAAAGACGTCAATCACCAAGCCATTGATCTTCAACCTGATTTGACTTATCGTGAGAGGCCCATCTGCATTCTGGATGAGGCTGAACGACGCACTCGAAGCCGCACCATCAAGTACTTCAAAGTCCAATGGAGCAATCACACCGAAGCAGAAGCAACTTGGGAGCGTGAAGACTACCTTAGATCCGAATTTCCGTATCTCTTTAAAGCCTAGTTTAGGAATCTCGGGGACGAGATTCTTGTAAGGGGGGTAGGTCTGTCACACCTGCATTTTGTAACATCTCATTTTCATTTTTAAAGCATGAAAATTTGGACCAACAAAAACTTTTTGCATTATTTGGCTTTTATTTGGAGTTGGTTTTCTCTCTTGTGTTTCTTTTCAAGTGCTTCTTGAAGTCAACTACTCTACCCTCTTTATTCCATCTCCTTACCCCAAGCTCCTGACCAATGGCCATGCCATGTGAATAGTGCTATATAGAATTTTCTTACAAAAATAATTTGGCCAGAAAGTATTTTCAAAAATTAGTTTTCCAAAAACCCCTGAATTGAGGTTTGCACTGCAAGTACTTGATTAAGGGCAGTAAAAATCTTTCCAAAAATATATTTGACTCCTATTAGATATAGGATGCCCAGGAACCACAAAAATATAATTTTAAAAGTTACTGTTCTATTTTATTTAAAGGCTTTTCCTTAAGGCCAGAAATGGTCTTTAATAGGAAAAAAATACTTTACTGTTTCAAAAATATTTGACAAAATTTAGGGAAACTCATAGGACATATACTGTCCATATATAAGAGTTTCAGCACCTGGTCATGTTCCAAATATTGGTCAAATCCCTCTAAAACCCTTTCTGGATATTTCAAGCTTTTGAAATATTTACAAAGGAATTATCCTCCAAAAATTCCAGGAAAATTCTATCATGTCACATATGACATATTAGATGATCTTGCCAAGTCTCATGACTTGGAGAACAAGATAACACCATCAAAACCCCTCAAAACTATTTCTGTCCATTCTGAAGTTTGATCAACTTTACATTGCCAAGTATGTCCAAATGTGCTCAAACTTGGTGGACATGCTTCATTGGTCTAATGATGCATCTGGACCAAATGGCACAGGTTGGAGAAGAGGTAATCTTGGTCAAAGTGCCTCAAAACCCTCTCTGACCAGAATCAAGTTTGAATCACTTTGCACTACCAACTTTTTCTCCAAGACCCCAACTTTGGTGAGCCTGATCATGTGATCAAATGAGGCCACCACACCAAGTGGTGCATCAAGAAGAAATGATCTACTCCACTGGATCTACACAAATCCATTTCTGCCCATTTCTAGGGTTTGCAAGAGTTGCATTGGCAACTTTGTCCTATTAAGCTCAAAATGGGTGGAAGGCCCTAAATATATGTGACATTTCACCCCTTGGAGTATCTTGGCCAGTGGGAATCATTAGCTTAACCAAAACTCCATCAAACACCTTCTGGCAAAATACTAAAAAGCCTATTTTTGCCACTTTCACTAATCTCCTTGAGTTCACCTTTTTGCCACAACCCCTCCTCACCCCCCTATGTCACTTAGACACTTTTCTACCCGAGGAAGCAATGTGGAGGAAGGGGGGAATCACGTTTGTCCTCTCTGGACAACAGTTTCTTCCCCCTCTCACAGCCACTCTCTCTCCCTTCTGCACCCCAGAGCATCCCAGGCCCTTCCCTGGCCTTGTCCCCTGCCACTGTAGCTTCCAGACAGAAAAGGACGCGCACGCGCCGCGGAAAAACCGCGGATGCCGGCCAAAGTCGCGCTCTGGAGCGCCTGCCAGAGCGCCGACCGTTGACACCGCGCCTCCCGACCGCCTCGTGCCTTCCCATCGCGCCAGATGATGTGCCTCGACGTCTGCGACACGCCGCCGTGCAGTCCCCGTTGTCTCCCCCTTTCTCTCCCCTCCTGCAGCGCGTGCCCGACGCCGCCCGGCTCGGCCAATGGCCGGCCTCACACGCGCGGGCGCCAGAACCCTCCCCCGCTCTCTCTCCTTCTCCCTGGCGCCCTACTCCATCCCCACAAGCGCCGTGGACAGCTCCTACTCCTCTCCCACGGCCTCCAGAGCTGATCCCGCGGGCGCCCGTAGGCCACGCCCACGGTGAACCGCGGCCAGCCTATTTAAGGCGCTCCCGAGCCTCTCTCTCTTCCTCCCTGTCGCTCCTCCACACACCCAATCCACCCCCGGAACCACCCACTTCTCTCCAGAACCGCCCGAGCTCGAGATCGAGCTCGAGCTCCGCCGCCTCGGGTCACCGTCGATCTGCGGGTACAGGCCTCCTCCGCCCCTATTCTCTCTCGAACTGGACTCCCCTCGCCTCACTGATGCTTTCCCCTCTCTTTCCCCCTCGTTTTGCAGCCGGAAACGGCCGGAGCCACCGGCGCCCGAAGCACCTCCGCCGCGGGACCTCGTCGCCAGCGAAGCAGGCCACCCCGGCGACCGTCTCCACCACCACCAGAACCGCGACTCGCTCCTGAGTCCAACGGTAGCCTCCGTGCCCCTTCCCGTGCCCTGTATCGCCGCCGGCGAGCTCGCCGTCGCCTCTGGCCGGAGGTAGACGACGGCCGCCGTGGGGCCGGCCAGTCAGCCTCACGCCCTGACGGGTGGGCTCCACCCGTCAGGTTTAAAACGTGCGCGCGCGCGCGCACCGACCCGCCGTCGGCTGAAGGCGTATTCAGCCTTTACGCCTTCGACGTGGCGGCCGCGTGGGCTGGGTTTTCCCCCTGGGCCTGCTGCTGCTGTGGCCTCTCTGGCCCAGTGGCACAGCGCCGTTATTCTTTTTCCTTTTCTGTATTATTTCCAAATATTCCACAGGGCAGAGTATTAATCCAAATACATTGATTCCAATTTCTAAATTCCTAGAATATTGTAACCTATTTAATGGTGCAACTTTCACTCAAATCCAATCACCTTTTCTTCTCTGTAAATATTTAAATGTGGTTTTTGGCATTTAAATAAGCCTTTGAAAATCCACAACTCCTATTTTGCTGCTCCTGAACCAAAACCAAAAGTTGCCCCCTTCCTAGCTTTCCTTCTAGTATTTTACAAAAATAAGTTGACATTTTTGTGAGCACTTTGATTTTTCTGTTTTTATTATTGTCTTATTTTCCCGTTGTTTTCTTGCGACGTTAGATCCCGTGTTTGACGAGGTAGCTGAGGAAGAAGGGGGAGCAGGGCCTGAAGACTTTGAAGATCAAGCCAACCAAGGCAAGCAGCCCTTTGACCATGACTATGATACCCCTTTATATGCATGTCATTTTTAGCTCTTTATTGATGATGCATCGGAATCATGACGAGATGGTGAACCACGTGGGTGGTTGTCACGATTACATTCCTCGTTGATACTTGCATTGTGCATGGCCCTACCTTCTTATGAGGGTTATGCCGATGGGAGTAGATAGGATGCAAATGTAGATGCTACGCAAACGGGATGGGTTTGTGCATGGTGAAGAAGGCAAAGTGATTTCAAAAGTATTTTCGAAAAACCCGTCGGGTGCCACTTATGCCCGAGGGAGATGAAGAGATGGGTGACCACTTGATGACGAAGTGGTGTGCCAAGGAAGGTGTGTGTTGTTTTCAAAACGGATTGGTCGGAGTTGCGACCGTTATTCCAACCTTACATGCGCGACCACTCTACCCTTATATGGAAAAGGGCATTATTGAGTACCTAGTCGGATACTAGCTTGGAGCCCGCATTACTAGTGACGGGGGAGAGTTGGAGCTCTCTCTTGGGACGGGGTCGTGCCAGGTAGGGCGGCCATGACCATCTTTATGGGGCACCGGACACACCGTTGGTACCCCGTGCCAGTGGTATGTGATGGATATGGGAGCAAGGCTCCACGAAATTGTTATGTGAGATGTTGGGCACGGGGGTTACTGCCAATCGAGTGGACTCCGTGTTAGTGTCGTCTAGGGAAAGGTAGTGATCGGGTGCTTACCCCGGGTACTTGAGGTACCGCGGGTCGTGGATTGACACGGAAGTTCCCCGGATCTAGTGGGTAAAGTGTGCAACCTCTGCAGAGTGTAGAACTATTCGAATAGCCGTGTCCACGGTCATGGACAGTTGGGTAACCGCTCTTGGGCTACGTCCACTTGTTTTCAAACCGGTGTGTGTGAGATGATGGTGTTGTCTTGGATCAAGTCAAAGGACTTGACACGATTGAGATGGGTTGGTGCCCACTCTGTTTATGCTAAATGGGTTGGTGCCCATTCTATTTATGTTGATATCTGTGACCAGTTCTCATGGTTACTTGAATTCTCTTGATGCATGCTTTATAGGATGTTGAACATGTCCTGCACTCAAAACTAGCTTTATGCAAAACTTTACCTATGTCATGCATTACTGTACCTTGAACCAAATCATGGGTTGCTTGCGAGTACATTCAAAGTACTCATTGGCTTGCCACTGGTTATCTAATTGACCAGGCATGGAAGAACCGGAGTTCGAAGAAGAGTTCTTTGGAGATGATCATGCAAACTAGGACGTTTCCCAGTCAGAATGCCTGTAGGGCTAAGGCCGATGGCATGGGTTCTACTTATCGACGACGTTTTCCGCTGCTATGTTTCATTTGATGTTCAGCCCTTAAGGCTTTATCGATGTAAGACTTGACCATGTTGGTCTCTATTTGTGTAAGACGGTATGTATGGATGTAAGACTCTTGTTATCCAGCTTCTGTGTGTTCAGTGAGCATTGATCTCTGGGATCACTGTACACGTGCATTCGGTGATCACGACTTGCGAGTCGGGGTCCCCTCATTCCTTCTCCGAATACTCCAAAGTGGATCTTGAACACAAGAATCGTGTCCGGCTCTGCAAAACAAATTCCACATACCACCGTAGAGATTACAATATTCCACGAGTCTAATCTGCTGACAACTTTTACTTAGCATGACATCATGCCACGGCCCGGTTATTATTCAAACTGTTTTCTCAACCTTCTACTGCACATCTTGTGAGGTGGTTTTATTGGCACGTCTTCTCAAAGCATAGATCGTGTCCCCTTATCACGGGATCCTCATCAATACTAGCGTGGGTAACCCAACCACGCCATTAGCACGACGCTTGGGGAATAAGCGAGTATCTATGGCAAGCGGGGGGGGGGGGGGGGCGCATGATCTGTTGCCTTTATAAGGAGACAAGGACTCCCCTTTTTCACCCATGCCTTCTTCTTCCTTCGCTCATCCATTCTCTCTCGCTCGAGCTCCAGTTCCCAAGCATTCATGCCCTAGAGGCAATAATAAAGTTATTATTTATTTCCTTATTTCATGATAAATGTTTATTATTCATGCTAGAATTGTATTAACCGGAAACATAATACATGTGTGAATATATAGACAAACATAACGTCACTAGTATGCCTCTACTTCACTAGCTCATTAATCAAAGATGGTTATGTTTCCTAACCATAGACATGTGTTGACATTTGATTAACGGGATCACATCATTAGGAGAATGATGTGATTGACATGACCCATTTCGTTAGCCTAGCACTTGATCATTTAGTATGTTGCTATTGCTTTCTTCATGACTTATACATGTTCCTGTAACTATGAGATTATGCAACTCCCGTTTATCGGAGGAACACTTTGGGTACTACCAAACGTCACAACGTAACTGGGTGATTATAAAGGAGTACTACAGGTGTCTCCAAAGGTACACGTTGAGTTGGCGTATTTCGAGATTAGGTTTTGTCACTCCGATTGTCGGAGAGGTATCTCTGGGCCCTCTCGGTAATGCACATCACTATAAGCCTTGCAAGCAATGTGACCAATGTGTTGGTTACGGGATGGTGCATTACGTAACGAGTAAAGAGGCTTGCCGGTAACGAGATTGAACTAGGTACTGGATACCGATGATCAAATCTCGGGCAAGTAACATACCGATGACAAAGGGAACAACGTATGTTGTTATGCGGTTTGACCGATAAAGATCTTCGTAGAATATGTAGGAGCCAATATGGGCATCCAGGTTCCGCTATTGGTTATTGACCAAGAATAGTTCTAGGTCATGTCTACATAGTTCTCGAACCCGTAGGGTCCGCACGCTTAAGGTTTCGATGACAGTTATATTATGAGTTTATGAGTTTTGATGTACCGAAGGAATTCAGAGTCCCGGATGAAATCGGGGACATGACGAGGAGTCTCGAAATGGTCGAGACGTAAAGATCGATATATTGGACGACTATATTCGGAGTTCGGAAAGGTTCCGAGTGATTCGGGTATTTTTCGGAGTACCGGAGAGTTACGGGAATTCGCCGGGGAGTATATGGGCCTTATTGGGCCATACGGGAATGGAGGAGAGAGGCCGAAAGGAAGGAGGCGCGCAGCCCCCCTCTGGTCCGAATTGGACAAGGGGTGCGGCCCCCCTTTCCTTCCTCCTCTCCCCCTCTTTCCCCCCTTCTCCTACTCCAACAAGGAAGGAGGGAGTCCTACTCCCGGTGGGAGTAGGACTCCCCTTGGCGCGCCCCTCCTAGGCCGGCCGCCCCCTCCCCCCTTGATCCTTTATATACGGGGGCAGGGGGGAACCTCTAGGGATAACACAAGTTTATCTATGGATCGTTCCTTAGCCGTGTGCGGTGCCCCCCTCCACCATATTCCACCTCTGTCATATCGTCGCGGAGTTTAGGCGAAGCCCTGCACCGATAGAGCATCATCATCGTCACCACGCCGTTGTGCTGACGGAACTCATCCCCGAAGCTTTGCTGGATCAGAGCCCGGGGATCGTCATCGAGCTGAACGTGTGCTGAACTCGGAGGTGCCGTACGTTCGGTACTTGGACCGGTCGGATCGTGAAGACGTACGACTACATCAACCGCGTTGTCATAACGCTTCCGCTTACGGTCTACGAGGGTACATGGACAACACTCTCCCCTCTCGTTGCTATGCCATCACCATGATCTTGCGTGTGCGTAGGAATTTTTTTGAAATTACTACGTTCCCCAACAGAAACAGCGAAACAACACAGTCTTTGCACTCCATAGTCTTCACTCAATGTCTTCTCATGTCATAGTCTTCAATATGAATATCTTCTCATACCACCATTTGCTTGAATGTCTTCATACATTTTTAGGGGTCATCTCCGGTAGGTAAACCGAATCAATGAGGGACACTACCTGCGTTATCCTGCAATTCTCACAAACGCATTAGTCCCTCAACCAACTTTGTCGTCAATACTCCAAAACCAACTAGGGGTGGCACTAGATGCACTTACAATCTCCCCTTTTTGGTGATTGATGACAAACTGGTTGAAGTTTTCAACGGGGATAAAGTATGTGAAATTGTAAAGGATAGGGTATTGTCTTCATAAGTAGCAAGGGCTCCCCCTGAAGATGTGCATATAAATAATTTGCTTTTGGAATGCAAATGCACATGGCAGGTTGTACTTGTGGAGATCCACTTCAACTTATGAAGATAATTCATCATGCATGAAATGATATAGCAAATAGAATGACATGCATAATGAAAAATGGACGTCTGCAAAATGATCTAAGTGCGGAAGTTATCATCGCACAAGCGGAGTAAAGCAAATAAGTAGCAGACGACCATCAAGTTTAAGTGTTACAACTCAAGGAACCAAATGTTTCAAAACGAGAGTTGTAAACACGAGGCAAAATATAAAGCAAACCGCCCGTATGAACCCGCTTGAAGACTATCAACTCATACGCTTCTCCCCCTTTTGTCAGTAATGACCAAAAAGGTTTGAAGACATAGAGCATCTACTCGTTCTCATGAGTAGGTGAAGTAGCAGGGTTGTCGTTGTTGCTTGGCGGTGCAGACATACTTGGTGCAGTGTCGATGCGTGCAGTAGTAGGAGGCGGTGAAGTAGCATCATCTTCATCATCGATCACTCTTGCATTCATAGTTGCCGCGGAGGAAGAATAGTCAGAGTCTTCAAGGGATGGAGTTCGACGTAGGACAGCAGTCCGTGGAGGAGTCGAGTCAAACTAGAATCTTTTAGTGAAGCCATCGTCTTGAAGATCTGCTTCAGCACTAAGCAAGGTCAAACTCTTCCATGATCGCCGGCAAGTCTCGTGAGCAACAAATGCATTCTTGGTGGCAAGATTGCGAATGTGATTGATATCCACTAAGAGGCTTTGCACCTGACGCTTGAGCCAAAAGTGATGCTTATCTTGTTTCTGATGAAGTGCCACAAGAAGTTCTCGGTCATTGAGGACCCGAGAGCGCTTCTTTGGCCTTTGAGCAATGGTGCTTTCAGTGGCTTCAGTAGGTGCACAATGAGGCAGACGAGTATTTCCAGCCATTGGATAGATACGTGTTACTGCTTGAGTGCCTTCCATGGATTGAGTGAAGCTTTGGTGATCAACATTTTGAAGACAAAGAGGCTCCTTGGCAGGCTCAGGGTATATGGCTTCAACTGACATATCAACCTCTGGTAGAAAGATCAGATGATTGCGAGCAGAGGGCTGATAGTTGACAGAAGAGTGTCGCTTGATTAGGCGCATGACCCATGGAGCATAAAACTTCAGACCAAAAAGGTCAGATCCAGAAGCAGCAAGTTGCCTGATGAAGAATTCTTGAGAACTGAAGCTGATGCCATTGAGAATATAGAAGACCAATGTCTTCATGGCTCCTTCTAGCTTTGCAGCTGATGAATGTCCTTTGATAGGCCAGAGAGTTTGCCTGATGATATGATAGATGGTGCGAGGCAGATACTCAAGGTCTTCAACAAAGAACTCTGTTGGATATTCAGCGTCAGATGGCAAAGGCTTCATCATGCTCAACATCTGGCTCATATTGGGTTCTGGCTTGTGGAAGATGCTCTCTTGTGCATTGCGGTGTAGTTGGCAGTCAGGTTCATAGAGATCTCCGGGAGTGGATAGGCCAGTAAGCTCAATGATGTCAAGAGCTTTGGCTTCATGATGAACATTTCCAGTCATCCACTCGAGAACCCATGTCTTGATGTCTCTGTTGTAACCGCGAATGTGGAGGGTAGCATAGAATTGAAGCAAAAGTTCTTCATTCCAATGTTCTTTGTCTGTCACGAAACTGAGTAGACCAGCATCACGAAAGCAGTCAAGTGCTTCTTCTAAGCACGGCAGTCCAGCAATGGCTTCAGTGTCGAGATGCATATGAGGGAAGATGCGCCCTTGATCATACAGAACACAGGAGTAATAGCTTCGCTGCTGATGACTCCAGAAACGATCTGCTGATATTCTTGGCCTTGTGTAGGGGTTCTTTGAACTGTCAAAGAATGTGTTGTGGCTTTTGAAGCCATTTGCATTGAAGGACCCGACAGATGTGGCAGTACTTGGAAACCTTGGCAGTCTTGGCTTTGGCTTTTGGACCTGAGGCCTATGCTCAATGTGATAGTCAAACTGAGGACCAGAGACATTAGGCGAAGGGACCAAAATGGGCCATCTTACTATGACTAGCTCGCCATGGTTGTATGCTTGCTCAATTGTATAGGGCCTTGGTGGCGGAACAGGAGCAGTGGCAGCAGCTAAGGCTTCAGGCTGCACAACAGGTGCTTCGGGAGCAGTTGCCTCATTGGTTTCAGGCACACTGGTTGGTTCAAGCTCCACATTAGCGTCAGCCATGACTATGTCATTGGCTTCACTTGCGTTGGTAGTGGAAGCTTCAGGATTTTCAACCTCCACTTGATGAGCTGGAGGGTCGGGCACTGGCACGTTCACTTCAGGAACAACTTCTTCAATAACTGGGGGAGTAGGGACACGTACGTCTTCTTGTCTTTCATCGGCTGATGCAGCCAGAATGTCTTCAGCAGCTTGGGCTTCAAACGCGGAGACATTCTCAGTTGGAGTGGCTTCAGGAAATACTTGACGTGCAACTGGTTGAGGATGCACTTCTCCTTTTGGAACGCTCGGAAGAGGGACTTGAGGCCTTGGTCCTTTGTGAAGCCGTTGTAGGACAGGCGACGCCTTGGGAGATGGAGTAGGCAGGTCCTCATCCTCTTCAGTTTGAACAGATGGTGTGGCTTGTTGTTGTTGTTGGGGAGTACTGGGGTAGTCTTGTTGTTGCGGGCGATCAGCCCATGATGCATCCTGAGCAATTGGCGTCAGAGGACGACCAATGTTGATGATTTCGCTGTTCGTGAGAACAGGCGATGATACCACATTGTATTCAATTTGAGGAAGAACTTCATCATCATCTACATTGCCAGGGTGACCAATGTCTTCAGCAGTGATGGGATCAACTGCTGGAATTTCTTCAGCTTCAGGAGCCTCTGTGGAAGCAGGCTCATGAACAGTCATGCATAGTTCTTGGTTTGCAGATGTAGGACGAACCACTGAGATGGGTTCAACAACAAGGGGCTCTGTGGAAGCAGCCCAACTTTTCTTGGTCTTGCGCTTCTTCTTGGAGGGAGCGACATCAGAGGCTTCAGTATTCTTTCTCTTTCTGGCTTCAGCCTCGGCAGCCCTCGTATTTTTCTATTCTGAAGCGGTTGACGTGACCTTTGGCTTCGAGCCAGTCATGCTGCTAGGGAAGATAATGCGAGGTGCTTCTTGACTTGAAGGCGCAGGTTGGGCAGTAGAGAGCTTCTTCTTCTTCTTTGCAGCCATCCTGGGGTCAATGCCAGGACGGCCTAGAGACTTGCGCTTCTCAGCCTCATTGTAGGCAAGCACACACTTGTCAGCCAAACTCTTCATACGCTCGTGAGAGCCTTGAGCTTCTTGGCGCTTCTTGAGAAAGGCTTCTTTGAGCTCATGCAGCATGACCTTGAAGTTTTTGACATCTTGCACACTGAGCTTCGCCACATGCTTCTTGAACTGAGCCTTCTCATAATCAATTTTGTTCTTAAGCTCAACGATGCGCTGAGCAAGAGCTAGCTTGGAAGCAATGGCGCCATTAAAGGAGACGCTGAGGCCAATGGGAAGCTACAGATCGTCAAAGCTGAGGTTCGGTGTATCAAACCACTCATCAATGAAGTTATGGATGATAGCCACATCGAAGAGAGGCAGGTTGTTGAAGATCTCTGCTTCTTCCTTGCTTTTGATCAATTGCTCAAGGGCATCATCTGCAAGATCTTCATCGCTAGACAGATCAATGGGATCTTCACGCAGAATAGCAGCAGGAGTCAAGGTTTGATCAGTATGCCTGACAATTTGCTTTTTCTTCTCCGTCTTCTTGGAGATACGGGATTGATCTTCAGACTGCACACTGTCTTCAGGAGGTGTAGTGGCCAGAGGCTTCACACGAGAAGCTTTCGGAGGTGTTGCTGATGTTGAAGCCTTAACTTTCTTTGGCTTCTGCGGCCTTGGAGGAGGAGCTGGGGCTTCATCAGAATCAACATCATTATCAGAATGATCCACTTTGGCACCTTGGACCAAGATGTAAGTGATGAGGCCATCAAGGTTGGAGAAGGGGCCAATAACATTTGGTTCCGCATCACGTGAGCCGTCGGCATGGGGAGCAGAGGGACCAGGGTTGAAGTCTAATCCCAATGACTTCTTGTTTTCCTTGGCCGAAGCCTTGGCGTGCTGAAAGTTGCGCTTGAAGAGAGCATCATCACGACACCAGAGTAATGATGTGGGATCGGCATTCTTAGGCTGAGGTCCTCGGACCATACAAGGATAGAATTCTTGTGAAATGGCTTCAGCTTTGTTCTTGGGGGGAAGGCCTCGATAGAGAATATCACCCCAAGGACTCTTGATAGCATTCTTCTCAGCGTATTCCATGGTCACGAACTTGTACTTGAACCATTGTTCAGCCCGATAGCGTTGAATCCATTGGATTCGGGTCTTGCGCTGATGATAATTCTCTTCAGGATCTGTCTTGTAAAGCTCTGCTAAGTCATCAGGCAGATCTTTTGATGTACCCCCTCAACGCTGTCTGCCACCCTTCCCTACTGATTTTTCTGCAGCCATGAACTTCAAGCTGAATGGCTTCAATACGTTCAAAGGCTTTAGAGGCTTACGCTTGCTGGTCAAGCAGGAGCTGGCTTCAGGAGAATTAATGTGATGCTGTAAGTATTCTGCAAACGAATGCAGACTATGAGAACCAAGGGATTCTCCCATGGGCATGTACCTGTGACAACATTAGAGATGCGAGGGAAGGGGAAGAGGTCATATGCATTCTCAGAAGATTTTGAAGATAAATCAGTGTGAAGACATTGACCTCATGATGCAAAGACATTCACTTGTATGCTGCGAGTTGGTTCCAGATTTGTACGAATCCGTGAATAAGTACAAGTGAGGAATCAAACTAGATATGAAACTTAAGTGAATTGTCTAGGCAGTATGAGATGCAGACAGAATAGATCTAACATTGTGTAGGCAGAAACCATTTTTGGTAAATAGGATAAATCTTGAAGATCAAAAAGGTGGTAAAAATAGAGTTATAATTACCGCACGAAGAACTGCTAGATGAGATGGATATGAGACCGAGCAGTTCAGCCCACCGTGCCCTAACTTGGCGACGGAGGACACCTATGGCGACGGCGGAGAGGACGATGTCCGCGGCCGGCGTGAGGATGGCGTCGGAGAAGTCGCGGTAGCTAAGCGCTTCCTCGCCGGCGTCGTCAAGAGCTAGCGGTGGCGCTAGGGTTTTGACGAGGTGGAGAGGTGGAAGAAGGATTTCTTTACTGCAGGGGACAAGTATTTATAAGTAGGTGTGAGGCACAGCGCAATTACGCTGGTGCCCCTGTCGGTTCACATCTGAGGAACACGTGGCAAGCATGCAACATACTCAGAGTTGTCCCACGTTCCCACGCCCGCCAAGCATGTCGGATGGTTGTTCCGGCTTCTCCGGATTTCAACAGTAAAGATGAGTTATTTAAAACAGACTTAATGTTTGTCTCGGTGCCTTCTGCTGACTAGAACGTAGAGAAGACATTCGACAGTTTCAATAGAATGCATATGATTTGGATAGATAGAGTTTGAGATTGAAAGCATAGAGAGGTTAGGGTCCAATCACATTCACTTAGTTCAAAAGATTCAACTTGAAGACATAGCTATAAGTGAATGCTGTAGAGGACAGAACACTAGTATATATATATGTTTCAGAAAGCAATCAAATCGTCATAGTGAAGGAAATCATGAAGATAAATTGAAACTGAAGACAAACCAAATGCGAAGTCATTACAAAAATAACGCCATGAGTGAAACACTTCAGATAGAGAAATTTGGTGGTGGCATTACCCACCGTATAGGAAGTATTAGACCCAGACACGGCGCACAATTATCGTGGCGCTCCGAAGTCAAATTCCATGTTAATGTATTCACACTCAGAATGTAAGTCTTCATTGATTGAAGATATACAGTACTTCGTGTGTTGCACATCTAAGTCATCAACATGCATAAGTGTTAGGATGTGTGCCTGATCATAGGACATTAGAGGATTCCAAGATATTTAGCTCACACCGTAACTTGCAAAACCTTTTCTCATCCAAGGGCTTTGTGAAGATATCTGTCAGTTGCTCTTCAGTGTTGACATGAATGATGTCGATATCTTTCTTCATGACATGATCTCTGAGAAAGTGATGACGAATTTCAATGTGCTTTGTCTTTGAGTGCTTAACTGGATTGTTGGCTATCTTGATGGCACTTTCGTTGTCGCAGAAGAGAGGTACTTGTTTCAGATTGATGCCATAGTCCTCGAGAGTTTGCTTCATCGAGAGAAGCTGAGCACAACAAGATCCAACAGCAACGTATTCAGATTCAGCAGTTGAGAGTGATACACAGTTTTGCTTCTTTGAAGACCAACAGACAAGTGATCTTCCCAGAAAGTGACATGTGCCTGATGTAGACTTGCGATCCACCTTGTCACCAGCATAAGCAGCATCCGAGAATCCAACCAAATCAAATTTTGAGCCCTTGGGAAACCATAATCCGAGTGTTGGGGTGTAAGCCAAATATCGAAGAATTCGCTTCACAGCTAAGTGATGCGATTCCTTTGGTGGCGCTGGGAATCGAGCACACATGCATACACTAAGCATAATATCTGGCCTAGATGCACATAGATAAAGTAAAGAACCAATCATGGAGCGGTATACCTTTTGATCGAACTCTTTACCATTGTTGTCGGGACCAAGGTGGTGTTTGGCTGGCATTGGCGTCGTGTAGCCTTTGCAGTCTTCCATTCCAAACTTCTTCAGACAATCTTTGAGGTATTTTTCTTGAGATATGAAGATGTCATTGCTTTGCTGACGAATTTGAAGACCAAGGAAGAACTTTAGCTCAACCATCATGGACATCTGATATTGCTCTTGCATCATGTATCCAAACTCATCAGTATACTTCTGGTTGGTGCAGCCGAAGATTATGTCATCCACATATATTTGGCACACAAACAGTTCACCATCATATGTCTTCGTGAAGAGTGTGGGATCAAGGGATCTAGGTTTGAAGCCTTTGCTCTTCAGGAAGTCTTTGATCGTATCATACCATGCACGAGGAGCTTGTTTGAGGCCATACAATGCTTTGTTTAGCTTGTACACCATATCAGGATGTTTTGGATCTTCAAAGCCAGGTGGTTGAGCGACATATACTTCTTCTTCAATCTTGCCATTGAGAAATGCACTCTTCACATCCATTTGGTATAGCAAGATGTTGTGATGATTAGCGTAGGCTAGTAGTATGCGAATAGCTTCAAGCCTAGCCACAGGAGCAAATGTTTCATCGAAGTCAATTCCTTCTACTTGAGTATATCCTTGAGCCACAAGACGTGCTTTGTTTCTGACGACTTGACCATGCTCATCTTGCTTGTTTCGATATATCCATTTTGTTCCAATAATGTTATGCTTGCGAGGGTCAGGTCGCTTGACAAGTTCCCAAACATTGTTGAGCTTGAACTGTTGAAGTTCTTCTTGCATAGCTTGAATCCATTCAGGTTCCATAAAGGCTTCAGAAACTTTCTTGGGTTCTGATATTGACACAAATGAAAAGTGCCCACAGAAGTTTGCTAACTGTGTTGCTCTTGAGCGAGTCAGTGGACCAGGTGCATTGATGCTGTCAATTATCTTCCCAATTTGTACTTCATTTGCAACACGAGGATGAACAGGACGAAGATTTTGCTCTTGCTGATCATTGACATCATTGGGAGGATTATCTTCGGTCTGAGCATTGTCTTCAGGTTGGTTAGGTGCAGAAATGATAAGTTCCTCTTCAGGCTGTGCTTCAGAGGGCATGATTTCACCCGTTCCCATTAGCTTGATAGATTTGCTTGGAGGAGCTTCATCAAGTGTGGCAGGAATTCTCTTTGTGAACCATTGGTTTCATCAAATCTCACATCCACAGTTTCGACGATCTTGTAGAGATAGAGGTTGAAGACTCTGTAGGAGTGTGAGTCCTTTCCATAGCCAAGCATGAAGCCTTCGTGAGCCTTAGGTGCAAATTTTGACTTGTGATGGGGATCCTTGATCCAGCATCTTGCACCAAAGACCCTAAAGTAGCTGACATTTGGCTTCTTGCCAGTAAGGAGCTCATAGGATGTTTTGCCCAGAAGCTTGTGGATGTAGACACGATTGATAATGTGACAAGCTATATCAATAGCTTCAGGACAGAACTTTCTTGGTGTCTTGTACTCATCGAGCATTGTTCGAGCCATCTCAATTAGAGTTCTGTTCTTGCGCTCAACGATGCCATTTTGCTGAGGTGTGTATGGAGCAGAGAACTCATGAGTGATTCCCATTGTATCCAGATAAAGATCAAGTCCGGTGTTCTTGAATTCAGTGTCATTATCACTTCTGATATGCTTGATCTTCATGCCATAATTATTCATTGCTCGATTGGCGAATGGTCTGAAGACATCTTGTACTTCAGTCTTGTAGAGAATTATATGCACCCATGTGTATCTTGAGTAGTCATCAACAATGACGAAGCCATACAAACAAGCAGTTGTTGTGAGGGTGGAGTAGTGAGTAGGTCCAAATAAGTCCATGTGTAACAGCTCGAAGGGTTGAGATGTTGTCATGATTGTCTTCGAGGGGTGCTTCGCCCTAGTCATCTTCCCAGCTTCACAGGCACCACACAAATGATCTTTCTTGAACTTGACATCCTCGATGCCAATGACATGCTTCTTCTTGACGAGTGTGTGTAAGTTCCTTATGCCAGCATGTCCCAGCCTTCGATGCCAGAGCCAGCATTCCGAAGCTTTTGTGAGAACACATACGGCAAGCTGTGGACCTGCTGAGAAATGTACCATGTATAGATCATCTTTCCTATATCCTTCAAAGACTAGAGACTTGTCAGATTCCATTAGTACAAGGCAACGATATTTTCCAAATATCACAATCATGTTTAAGTCACAAAGCATTGAGACAGACATTAAGTTGAACCCAAGGGATTCAACAAGCATTACTTTATCCATGTGTTGATCCCTAGAGATTGCAACTCTACCTAGACCCAATACCTTGCTTTTACCAGTGTCAGCAAATGTGATTTGACTCTTGTCGGATGGACGTAAGGTTGAGTCCATGAGAAGACTTCGATCACCAGTCATATGATTAGTGCATCCGCTGTCAATAATCCATTCTGAAGCTTTCGGTGACATGCCCTACAGTGCAGTTAGGAGGATAGGCTTCACAAGGTATGTTGTGAAGCATAAGCATTTGACGCACACTAGGATTACCACATCTTAGATCAAGATTAGAACACACAGTATGACAGGTAAGAGATTCATATGTGGAATACATAGTAAGTCATTTTATCATGTGTCCCTTTATGTTTTAGGTCCCCAGCAATAATATCGGACGCCTTTGATTGCTGGCTGGAGACCACATTCTGCAAAAGAGAGTTAATTCTTCTTCACCACACACATTTTCAGGGGTGGCTTAGAAGCAATGAGTCTAAGTGCAGCATCTGAGAATTTCGGCTTTGAAGCCCTAGAAAATAGCCTTGCAGGAGATGAATGATACTCATGCGAATAAGCAGAAAAGGTCTTAGTTCTATGAACATAGCGCTTTGAAGACACATGCTCATATTCATGAGTCTCAGTATGATTTCCCTGCAAAACATTGGCGTTAGGGTGACTCAAGTGAGTCCTGTGTTCGTATGAAGCCGTTGGACCATATGATGCCTTTGGTCTGGGGTTTGTCTTCTTCCCTGGTGGTGTCATGATGACATTCACTGGATGATTCTCAAGGCAACTTTTGGGAACCCAGATCTTCTTCATAGGTGGTCCATTCCTGCAGTTAGTACCAATATACCTGGCAAACACTTCACCATTCTGATTTTTGAACAGTTTATAGTTTGCATCAAAGGATTCATCAATGATAATAGGATTAGCACAGGTAAATCCAGATAAAGTGGATGGATCCACTGAAGGTTCCTTTGCAGCAACCCAAGTGGTTTTGGGATACTGCTCGGGCTTCCAGTAGGAACCATCAGCATTCATTTTCCTCTCGAACCCAACACCCTCTTTCCTAGGGTTTCGGTTCAGAATCTGCTTTTTGAGGACATCGCAGAGTGTCTGATGTCCCTTCAAACTTTTGTACATCCCTGTTTCAAGCAATGTATCCAACCTAGCATTTTCATCAGCAATAGTAGTGGTATCCTCCGCAGAGGGGTTAGTAACCACATCAGTAGTTGAAGACAATGAAACAGCAGCAGCAGTGGAACATTCAGCAATAGATGTAGCGTTATCACGCTCAATGCATTTTAGACATGGTGGTTCAAATCCATCCTGAGCGGGACTGATCTGTTGAGCGCAAAGTGACTCATTCTCCTTTTGGAGATCTTCATGAGTCGCTTTCAATTTCTCAAGCTCTTGCTTCCTTTGAATATAATCATAGGAGAGCTTTTCATATGTGGTTGAGAGCGTCTCATGAAGATTTTCAAGTTCTTGGTACTTAGCATGAAGATTTTTAATGTCTTCTACTAAGGACTGTGAACGTGTCATTTCCGCGTCCAACGGGTCATCGCTTTTGTCTAACAGTTTTTGAGTATGTTCCATAGCCCTTTGTTGTTCAGTAGCAATTTTAGCAAGTGTTTTGTAGCTGGGTTTGGATTCACAATCAGAGTCATCTTCACTTGATGTTTGAAAGTAAGCATCGTGTGATTTTACCTTGGCACCACATGCCATGAAGCAGTAGGTGGGAGCAGGATCGTCCTTGTCATCAGCTTCATCATTGGTGTGGAGGTCATTGTCTTCATTCTTGAAGATGGACTTGGCAACATAGGCTGTGGCTAGAGCCAGACTCGCAACGCCAGGGTCGGAATCCTCTCCAGACTCCACCTCCGCCTCCTCAGAAGCAGACTCCTCCTCCGAATCCATTTCCTTGCCAACAAAGGCACGATCCTTGCCTGATGAGCTCTTCTTGTGTGATGAAGACTTGGAAGAAGACTTAGAGGAAGACTTTGAGGATTTCTTCTTCTTCTTGTCATCAGAATCATATTCCTTGCTCTTCTTCTTCTTCTTCTCATTGTCCCACTGTGGACGCTCTGATACCAATTGAAAGTGCTAGTATCGACTAGAGGGGGGGTGAATAGGCGATTTTTGTGAAAGTCTTCAAAACTTGGAAGTTCTGAAGACAAACAAAAGAAATGACCTAGTTAATATGCAATGGAAGATAAACTACCCTAAGCAAGCCATAGTCAAGTATGCAATGATGTGAAAGTACAGGACTAATGGCAGCTAAGTAGTAAGGATCGGGATGGAAGATAGTATGAAGCCAATCAACAGTAGTAGTCAAGCAATGAAGTCAAACAAGTACAACAGATAGACAATGACTTCATGAAGACAAACTTAAGTAAAGGAAGGGAGAGGATAGAACCAGTCACTTGTTGAAGACACAGGATTTGTTGGACCAGTTCCAGTTGCTGTGACAATTGTACGTCTGGTTAGGGAGGCTGAGATTCAACTCAGAAGACCGCGTCTTCACCTTATTCCCCTTGAGCTAAGGACACCTAGTCCTCGCCCAATCACTCTGGTAAGTCTTCAAGGTAGACTTCCAAACCTTCACAAACTTCGTTCACCGGCAATCCACAATGACTCTTGGATGCTCAGAACGCGACGCCTAACCGGCTGGAGGATACACAGTCCTCAAGTGTAATAAGTCTTCAGGTCACACAGACAGAAAGACTCCAGTGATGCCTAACACTCTTTGGCTCTGGGTGTTTGGGCTTGGTCCTCGCAAGGATTTTTCTCTCTCAAAGGCTTCGAGGTGGGTTGCTCTCAAAACGACAAAATCCGTAGAATAACTCTGAGCAGCCACCAATTTATGGTGTAGGGGGTGGGCTATTTATAGCCACTGGGCAACCCGACCTGATATGTCCGAAATGACCCTGGGTCACTAAGGAACTGACACGTGTTCCAACGGTTAGATTTCAAACACTCACAGCAACTTTACTTGGGCTACAAGCAAAGCTGACTCATCCAGCTCTAGATAAGATTTACTCTCATTGTCTTCGCTCAAAGACATAGGATTTGGGTTGAGCATCACTTCAGTCATTCTGACTTAGTTCACTTGGACCCCACTTAACAGTACGTGGTTCCTATGACTCAACAAAGAAGAAAAGGAAACAGCGAAACAACACAATCTTCATGCTCCATAGTCTTCACTCAATGTCTTCTCATGTCATAGTCTTCAATATGAATATCTTCTCATACCACCATTGTCTTCAATGTCTTCATACATTTTTAGGGGTCATCTCCGGTAGGTAAACCGAATCAATGAGGGACACTACCTGCGTTATCCTGCAATTCTCATAAATGCATTAGTCCCTCAACCAACTTTGTCGTCAATACTCCAAAACCAACTAGGGGTGGCACTAGATGCACTTACAGGAACCAGCCCCTAGAGGGCTGGGCGCCCCCCCCCCCCCCTTGGGCCCATGTGCCTAGGGTTGGGGGGAAACCCTAGTGGGGGCGCCCCCTTTGCTTGGGGGGCAAGCCCCCTCCCTTTGCCCCCCCCCCCCTCTAGATCTCATCTAGAGGGGGGCGGCCCCCTTCCCCATTCCCCTATAAATAGAGGGGCGAGGGGAGGGCTGCACACAACATCCAAGGCGCAGCCCCTCCCCTCCCCAACACATCTCCTCCTCCGCGTGAGCTTGGCGAAGCCCTGCCGGAGATCTGCCACTTCATCACCACCACGCCGTCGTGCTGCTGTTGGAGCCTTCTTCCTCAACCTCTCCCTCCTCCTTGCTGGATCAAGGTGCGGGAGACGTCATCCGCTCCGTACGTGTGTTGAACGCGGAGGTGCTGTCCGTTCGGCACTTGGTCATCGGTGACTTGGATCACGGCGAGTACGACTCCATCATCCCCGTTCTCTTGAACGCTTCCGCTCGCGATCTACAAAGGTATGTAGATGCACTCCTATCACTCGTTTCTTAGATGAACTCATAGATGGATCTTGGTGAAACCGTAGGAAAAAATTTATTTTCTGCAACGTTCCCCAACATGTGTGCCATGGAGCGGTTGACCGCCTTGTAGGGCCACACCTAGCCTTGCCTCCGCCTGTCGCCGAAGTGATTAATTGAGCTCTTGGCGAGCTGGGCTATCCTGCCACGGAGTATTTCGGACTCTTTCAACGGTGTCCGAGCGCCTAGTTGTTGAATGAAGGTTCAATTTGAAAAATGCCACTTTGCGCTGCTACTGCCAAGGCGACGGTGTGCTCTTCGGTACAGAGGGAGCGTTCAGCTTTGCCATTAACTATTATGACGCCATGTGGGCCAGGCATCTTGAGCTTAAGGTAAGCGTAGTGCGGCACCGCGTTGAATCGAGTAAACGTGGTTCGCCCGAGCAGTGCGTGATAGCTACTGTGAAAAGGGACGATATCGAAGATTAACTCTTCGCTGCGGTAATTATCCGGGGGTCCGAAGACTACTTCCAGAGCGATGGAGCCTATACAGCGGGCCTCCGGGCTTGGTATAACACCTTTAAAGGTGGTTTTAGTGGGTTTGATCTTTGAAGGATCGATGCCCATCTTGCGCACTGTATCCTGATAAAGCAGGTTCAGACTGCTGCCTCCGTCCATAAGGACTCGTGTGAGGTGGAATCCGTCAATTATTGGGTCAAGGACTAGTGCGGCTGAACCGTCCTGTCGGATATTGGTCGGACGATCCTTGCGGTCAAAGGTGATCGGGCCGGACGACCATGGGTAACCATGGGTAATATTTTGGGGCGACTGGCTCCATTGCGTAGATGTCCCTAGGGGTGCACCTCCGTTCCCGTTTGGGAATATGGGTGGCGTGTATCATATTCACTGTTTTAATTTGCGGGGGGAACTTCTTTTGCCCTCCTTTGTTTGGAAGCCGGGGCTACTTGTCGTCGTCGTCGCTTTGCAACCCCTACTCCTTGCTTTCAACACTTGACTTGTCGGCATGTTTGAAGACCCAGCATTCTCTATTAGTACGATTGGCTGGCATTCCTGGGTTGCCGTGGATTTGACATGGCCAGTCGAGTATGCGGTCCAGACTAGATGTGCCCGGACTGTTTCTTTTGAATTGTTTCTTCCTTTGATCGGTCGTAGAGCCGCTGAATCCGGCGTTGACGGACGTGTCTTCGGCGTTGTTGCTATTATTTCGACGCTTGTGCTTACTGCGTCGAGGCTTGCCGTTGTTATCTCTGGATGCGGAAGTTCCAGGCTTGCTTGAGGCGCTGTTGCTGCGAGCTAGCCAGCTATCCTCGCCCGCACAAAAGCGGGTCATGAGTGTCGTAAGGGCTGTCATGGATTTCGGCTTTTCTTGGCCGAGGTGTCGGGCAAGTGATGACCCACAAGTGTAGGGTATCTATCGTAGTCCTTTCGATAAGTAAGAGTGTCGAACCCAATGAGGAGCAGAAGGAAATGATATTTTCAGTAAGGTTTTCTGTGCAAGCACTGAAATTGTAGGTGATAGATAGTTTTGTGATAAAATAAATTGTAACGAGTAGCAACTAAATAAAGAAAATAAAGTGTAGCAAGGTGGCCCAATCCTTTATGTAGCAAAGGATAAGCCTGGACAATTTCTAATAATGAGAAAGGAGCTCCCGAGGACACATGGGAATTATCGTCAAGCTAGTTTTCATCACGTTCATATGATTCGCGTTCGGTACTTTGATAATTTGATATGTGGGTGGACCGGTGCTTGGGTACTGCCCTTACTTGGACAAGCATCCCACTTATGATTAACGCCTATTGCAAGCGTCCGCAACTACAAAAGAAGTATTAAGGTAAACCTAACCACAACATTAAACATATGGACCCAAATCAGCCCCTAACGAAGCAACGCATAAACTAGGGTTTAAGCTTCTGTCACTCTAGCAACCCATCATCTACTTATTACTTCCCTATGCCTTCCTCTAGGCCCAAATAATGGTGAAGTGTCATGTAGTCGACGTTCACATAACACCACTAGAGGAAAAGACAACATACATCTCATCAAAATATCAAACGAATACCAAATTCGCATGACTACTAATAGCAAGACTTCACCCATGTCCTCGGGAACAAACGTAACTACTCACAAAGTATATTCATGTTCATAATCAGAGGAGTAATAATATGCATTAAGGATCTGAACATATGATCTTCCACCAAGTAAACCAATTAGCATCAACTACAAGGAGTAATCAACACTAGTAGCAACCCACAGGTACCAATTTGTGGTTTTGATAGAAGATTGGATACAAGAGATGGACTAGGGTTTTGAGAGGAGATGGTGCTGGTGAAGATGTTGATGGAGATTGACCCCCTCCCGATGAGAGGATCGTTGGTGATGACGATGGTGATGATTTCCCCCTCCCGGAGGGAAGTGTCCTCGGCAGAACAGCTCCGCCGGAGCTCTAGATTGGTTCCGCCAAGGTTCCGCCTCGTGGCGGCGGAGTTTCGTCCCGTAAGCTTGCCCACGGTTTTTTCCAGGGTAAAAGCCCTCATATAGCAGAAGATGGACACCGGGGGGCACCAGGGGGCCCAGGAGAAAGGGGGCGCACCCAGTAGGGGTGGGCGCGCCCCCACCCTCCTGGCCAGGGTGTGGGCCCCCTGATGTATTTCTTTCGCTCAATAATTCTTATTAAATCCAAAAACATGTTTCGTGGAGTTTCAGGGCTTTTGGAGTAGTGCAGAATAGGTTTCCAATGTTTGCTCCTTTTCCAGCAAGAATTCCAGCTGTCGGCGTTCCCCCTCTTCATGGTAAACCTTGTAAAATAAGAGAGAATAGCCATAAGTATTGAGATATAATGTGTAATAACAGCCCATAATGCAATAAATATTGATATAAAAGCATGATGCAAAATGGACGTATCAGCAAGCCACTCGTCGGGGATGTTATGCTTAAAGGCCGCTAGGGCTTCGGCATCGGGATAGTCGACAATTTGGTTCTTTTTAGTTAAGAACCGAGTCCAGAATTTCCTGGCTGACTCTCCGAGCTGTTGGGTTATGTGACTTAACTCATCAGCGTCCGGTGGTCGCACATAAGTGCCCTGGAAGTTGTCGAGGAATGCATCTTCAAGGTTCTCCCAACTGCCAATGGAATTTGCCGGCTGCTACATCTTGAGCTTGCATTGGTTTCCCTTGAAGAGGAAAGGGTGATGCAGCAATAGTAGCGTAAGTATTTCCCTCAGTTTTTGAGAACCAAGGTATCAATCCAGTGGGAGGCTCCTCAAAAGTCCCACGCACCTACACAAACAAACAAACAACTCACAACCAACGCAATAAAGGGGTTGTCAATCCCTTCACGACCACTTGCGAAAGTGAGACCTGATAGAGATAGTATGATAAGATAAATATATTTTTGATATTTTATAATATAGATTGGAAAAGTAAAGATGCAAATAAAAGTAGATTGGAAGCTTATATGATAAAAGATAGACCCGGGGGGCATAGGTTTCACTAGTGGCTTCTCTCAAGATAGCATAAATATTACGGTGGGTGAACAAATTACTGTCGAGCAATTGATAGAAAAGCGAATAATTATGAGATTATCTAGGCATGATCATGTATATAGGCATCACGTCCGCGACAAGTAGACCGACTCCTACCCGCATCTACTACTATTACTCCACACATTGACCGCTATCCAGCATGCATCTAGAGTATTAAGTTCATAAGAACAGAGTAACGCATTAAGAAAGATGACATGATGTAGAGGGATAAACTCATGCAATATGATATAAACCCCATCTTTTTATCCTCGATGGCAACAATACAATACGTGCCTTGCTGCCCCTGCTGTCACTGCGAAAGGACACCGCAAGATTGAACGCAAAGCTAAGCACTTCTCCCATTGCAAGAAAGATCAATCTAGTAGGCCAAACCAAACTGATAATTCGAAGAGACTTGCAAAGATAACTCAATCATACATAAAAGAATTCAGAGGAGATTCAAATATTTCTCATAGATAAACTTGATCATAAACCCACAATTCATCGGATCTCGACAAACACACCGCAAAAAGAGTTACATCGAATAGATCTCCACAAGAGAGGGGGAGAACATGGTATTGAGATCCAAAAAGAGATAAGAAACCATCTAGCTAATAACTATGGACCCAAATGTCTATGGTAAACTACTCACAACTCATCGCAAGGGCTATGGTGTTGATGTAGAAGCCCTCCGTGGTCGATTCCCCCTCCAGCGGAGCACCGACGAAGGCTCCAAGATGGGATCTCGTGGATACATAAGGTTATGGTGGTGGAAATTGTTTTTCGTTGGCTCCCTGGATGTTTTCGGGGTACGTGGGTATATATAGTAGGAAGAAGTACGTCGGTAGAAGCCCGAGGGGCCCACGAGATAGGGGGGCGCGCCCTCCACCCTCGTGGCCCCCTCGGCTGCTTCTTGGCTTGCACTCCAAGTCCTCTGGATCACGTTCGTTTCAAAAATCACGCTCCCGAAGGTTTCATTCCGTTTGGACTCCGTTTGATATTCCTTTTCTTCGAAATACTGAAATAGGCAAAAAAAACAGCAATACGGGTTGGGCCTCCGGTTAGTAGGTTAGTCCCAAAAATGATATAAATGTGTAAAATAAAGCCCATAAATATCCAAAAGGGGTAATATAATAGCATGGAACAATCAAAAATTATAGATACGTTGGAGACGTATCACCGGCAGACTATTAAGCCAATGCCGAGCTGGTCCCTTGAGTTTTAATGGGAGGTACTTGATGGCGTGTAGATCGTCGTCGCGGGCCATGTGAATGTGGAGAAGGAAATCCTCGATCCACACCATGGGGTCTGTTTTCCCATCATATGGTCCGATGTTTACGGGTTTAAACCCTTCTGGGAATTCATGTTCCATTACTTCATCAGTGAAGTATAGGGGGTGTGTGGCACCTCTATGTCGGACTACATCGCGACGCAGTTCGGACGAATCTGGTCTGCTGTATTCGGCCCGGACGGATTTGTATTTAGTATATCCAGCGTGGTTGTCATCATCACGCATTAGGGCGCGCCTCCGCGATCCGTAGATCAATCTTGACTGTCCTGCTTTGTTTTCCAATTCGTCTCGCAGGTCATGCGTGTAGCCCTGGGCCTTGGTGTTTTTAGTTGTCCGGCGACATGGTGCGGGCTGGTGTTGGGGCTGATACGCCACTTTGTCTCGGCCACGGGGTGGTTGTTCAGCCGCATCCTGCACTGGTAGTTTAGGCTCTAGTGCCTCGTCCTCGAATTAAGGTAACAACCTGCACCTTGGGTAACTTTTGGTTGGGCGCTCGAGTCCGTATTCCTTGGCCGCCAGGACCTCAGTCCATCTGTCGATGAGCAGATCTTGATCAGCTTGAAGCTATTGTTGTTTTTTCTTCAGGCTCTTTGCAGTGGCTATAAGCTGGCACTTGAAAAGCTCCTGCTCGACGGGATCCTCAGGCATGATAAATTCTTCGTCGCCGAGGCTCACCTCGTCTTCGGAGAGGGACATATAATTGTCATCCTCCAAGTCTTCATCCATTGCCTGTTCATCAGGGCTAGCTTGCCCGTCCTCCCGTCCGGCCTGCTCGAAGCTTGGCTGGGTGGGATTGTTTTCGTCTTCGGCATCATCCGGAGTGCTATTGTCTCTAGTGCCGGTATCGCTGTTTTTGCTATGGCGGGGTTTAGAACGGCGCCGCTGACGTCGGCGCTTAGGTTGCTTCTCAAGAGGATCACCCTCTGTTGCATCATTTTGATCCTCGTCGTTGTTTTATTTGGGTGTGTCCACCATGTATATGTTATATGATGAGGTGGTTGTCCAGCGCCCTGTTGGCGGTGGTTCCTGTTCTTCTCTGGCGTCGTCGTCCATACCGTCGATGTCTTCGGAGTCGAAGTCAAGCATGTCGGTTAAGTCATCGACAGTGGCTATTAAGTGGGTGGTGGGTGGGTAACGAATTCCTTCGTCGTCTGCTTCCTTCTCAAGCCGGGCATAGTTCGGCCCAGAGTCTCCTGAAGGAGAGAGATTTCACTGAGTTTAGTACGTCGCCCAAAGGCGAGTGCTGAAAGATATCCGCGGAGCTGAACTCCATGATTGGTGCCCAGTTAGATCTGACGGGCACAGATGCACGCGGTTCGGAGCCTATGGCCGGAGACGAGTCCGAGGGTCCGATGACACAGACCTCATCAGAAGTGAAATCTGTGTTCGGCTCTATCGCCGTTGAGCGTGCGGCCTCAGTGGCGGGGTCCATCCTCCCGTCCTCGGATGGCACGACCTGCGCTGGATTTAAAGCCAGGGCAGCTGCAGGTGTGTTCTCCGGAACACCATCCGACGACAGATCTAGGTCATGCTCATCGCGACTGTGGGGTGCACCTGTCATGGGCTCGAATCCGTCAAAGATCAAGTCTCTGCGGATGTCGGTAGTGTAATTCAGGCTTCCAAGTCTGACCTGATGGCCAGGGGCGTAGCTATCGATCTGCTCCAGATGGCCAAGCGAGTTGGCCCGCAGTGTGAAGCCGCCGAATACGAAGATCTGTCCGGGGAGGAGACCTCACCCCGAACTGCATCGTTGTAGATGATCGAAGGAGCCATTAGGCCTTATTGTGACGACACTGTGGAACTCTCAATGAAAGCACCAATGTCGGTGTCAAAACCGGCGGATCTCGGGTAGGGGGTCCCGAACTGTGCGTCTATGGCTAATGGTAACAGGAGGCGGGGGACATAATGTTTACCCAGGTTCGGGCCCTCTCTATGGAGGTAATACCCTACTTCCTGCTTGATTGATCTTGATGATATGAGTATTACAAGAGTTGATCCACCACGAGATCGTAGAGGCTAAACCCTAGAAGCTAGCCTATGATTATGATTGTTCTTGTCCTACGGACTAAACCCTCCAGTTTATATAGACACTGGAGGGGGCTAGGGTTACACAGAGTCGGTTATAGAGAAAGGAATCTACATGTCTGAATTGCCAAGCTTGCCTTCCACGCAAAGGAGAGTCCCACCCGGACACGGGACGAAGTCTTCAATCTTGTATCTTCATAGTCCAACAGTCCGACATAAGCATATAGTCCGGCTGTCCGAGGACCCCCTAATCCAGGACTCCCTCAACCACCTAACCATCTCATAAGTTTGATCATAACTCTATAACATCGTAATTTAATAAGTCATGAAAGAGGAAAAAGGATTGTGGAACATGGACCATGATGGTAGTAATTTCCAAATATAACAAAGTAATTTTGAATAAGCTAACCTATATATTAGGTAATAATTAGAAGAATAATATATGACAAGAATAATATAGTAGTTTTATCTCCCTTGTTGGTTTTAATCTACATGTCATATTCAACGTGGATCAAAGGATGAAATAACAATTACCCGGATTGTTAATGAGGCTGAAATGTACTTAGAGCCATCTGACATTTTAACATATGAAGGCAAGCAAAAAAAGTACTTACATAATACTCCCTCTGTTTTTATTCACTTTGCATATTAGGTTTGTCTTAAGTCAAATTTAGTAAAGTTTGACCAACTTTATATATAAAAAAAGTGGCAACATCTACAATACCAAATAGGTATATTAGGAAAATATTTTCTATGATGGATCCGATGATATTGATTTGGTATTGCAACTGTTGACATGTTTTTTCGTAAATTTTGATGAAACCTTGTTTTTTTTGACTTAAAACAAAATTTATATGTGAAGTTAATAAAAACAGAGGTAGTACTTGTGATACCACAACCGTAATAGTTATAAGCTTACACGACACCAACTTGTGTGAATAATGCGTAATCCTACTTACACTTCTATAAATAAGGACAGAAACCTATAAATGTACATACATACATGTACTTAACAAACTGCTTACCTCAAACAAAATTCCGTATTCTCACATAATATCAACCATGGACGAATGAATTGAGGATTTTGCAGCACTAAGACCATTATAGATGAACCTGAAATAGACGGCAAAGTATGTAGAACTAGATAGACAATGTATGTAGTGCAAAATAAAATGAATTAGCACTCCAAAATGCTTTTGTTTTGGAGCATCGATTTTGTTTTTTTGCCACGACTTCCGTGAATGTCATTTCCTTATGAAACTTGGCAAGCACTCAAAACATAGTTCAATGTTTGCCACCATTTTTTTATTTTTTTAGATTTTACTGTTCATGGTGAGATCATGTGAGCTTAAACTGAGCTGGGACTTTCAAACACTTTTTTCATGAATGCAAATGACATGCACAAATAGGTGATGTTTTTCAGAGTAGAATTAGTGCAAGTCCTGTACGTACAAGCTATACTGCCGGTTCTAGTTGGCTAGGGTGTGTGGCGCGCAGCTGTCGACGGCGCATGCCATGATGTCCTTGTAGTCCCTGGTGATGGTGAAGGCGTCGTGCACGGCGCCGTCGTCGCTGTGGATGAACTCGAACCGCATGGACGAGTGGTCGCTGGCGGTGAGCTTGACGTACCCGAAGCTCTCGTTCCTCGCCACGCTCCACTGCGGCCACGCCCCGCCGGCGTAGCTCCTCAGCTTGGCGCCGCCCGTGCCGGCCACGACGTGAATCGTCCCTCCCATCGCCCCCGCGTAGCTGTTCTGCCGGTCTTTGCCCTTGACGGTGCACGTGTTCTCGTAGACGGGGCACGTCCGCTTGTAGTTGTGGACGTGGCCGTAGACGGCGAGGTCGACGCGGTGGCGCTGCCAGAGCGGCTGCAGGGCGCGGCCCATGGGCTCCGCGAAGGAGCCCTCCTGCGCGTAGAAGTCGTTGGAGGAGTAGCCGAGCGGGCGGTGCGCCAGGAAGACGAGCCACGGCTGGTGCTTGCGGTCGGCGCCGGCGAAGCAGGCGTCCAGGAAGGCGTGCTGCTCGGACCCGGGCCGCCAGTCGTGCTCCGTGTCGCCCACGCAGAAGCGGAACATGCCGTAGTCGGCGGCGTACCAGAACTTGCCCCGGTGCGCCGGCGCCAGCACGTAGAAGTAGGTCTCCGCCGGCACGCCGCACTCGCCGTGCGAGTCGTTGCCGTTGTAGAACCCGCCCGTGTCCATGTACGTCCGCTCGTGGTTGCCGCTGCATTAGAAACTTAACATGGCTGAGTACGAGTGTGCACCTGAACTTGCAAGATTCTCTGAGCGTGTTAGACTGTATAGCTTCTGTATTTACATGTGTATACTGCAACGTTGTATACCACCTCATTATATATATGTGATAGGCCACCCTTAAAGGGTTGCGCCGGTTCCTCCCAAAACCTATTGTCTTACATGGTATCACGCTAGGTTACGTACGCTGCCGCCCAAAACCCTAAACCGCCGCCGCCGCCGCCCTACCGATGCATCGCCACCATGTCGTGCGCTGCTGCGTCCGGTTCCACCGCCGCCGGTTTTCTGCCGGCCTCCCTCGCGGCGCTCCTCTCGCGGCCGTTGGACGCCGCCTCCCTGCAGTCGTCGATCGGGACACGGAGCATGGGCTCCCTGTTCGCGATCCCACCGGCCGCCTCGTCGCCCGGCCAGGCGCTTGCGGTGCACACCGCCGCCACCCCGTCCGCCTCTTCCACCGCGGCTGCCGTCTCGCCTATGCCGCTGGTGGCGGAGTCCGCCGTGATGGCGGGTCTCGCGGCGTCAACCGCGGTCGCCGCACCCCCTGCACCCGCGCCGGTTGCCCCTCCGACTGTCTCCACGGTGGTCGCACCTCAGCCAGTCTCCTCGATGGGATCGTAGCCGCCGTCGCCGTTTCACTTCGGCCATCTCATCACCATCAAGTTGTCGTCGGACAACTACATCTTCTGGCGCGCGCAGGTCCTTCCGCTCCTTGCGAGTCATTACCGGCTTGGCTATGTCGACGGCTCTCTCCCTTGCCCTCCTGCGCTGGTGGACAGCGTGCACGGTCCGGTCTATAATCCGGCTCACCGTGTTTGGACAGGGCAGGACCAGGCGAACCTCTCCTCCATCCAGGGGTCGCTCTCTCCGGCCGTTGCCGGTCTTGTTGTCTTCGCCAAGACGTCCCATGAGGCGTGGACCATTCTTGAGCGCTCGTTTGCAGCACAGTCGCAGGCTCGTGTCTCTGCGCTCCGTCATCAACTTGGGGAGTGTCAGAAGCTTGACTCCACTACCACTGAGTTCTACAACAAGGTCAAGGGCCTCGCCGACACGTTGGCCTCCATTGGACAACCCCTCACCGACTCCGAGTTCAACTCGTTTATTGTCAATGGTCTTGATGAGGAGTATGATGCCTTAGTCGAGATCATCAACGAGCGGGGCAACTCGACACCCATGCAGGCACACGAGGTCTTTTCCCGCCTCCTTCTCACTGAGCAACGGGTCGAGACGCGCCGCTCCAGGGGCAACGGCTCCCTCTCGGCCAACGCCGCCACCAAGGGTGGCCGCTCTTCTTCATCATCCCGGGCTCCTTCGGGGCTGCCACCACCGCCCGCCTCGGTCCCCCCTCCTACTGCGACATTACCGGGGGCTGGCGGTCAGCGTGTGTGTCAGCTTTGTGGCCGCGATGGGCACTGGGCCTCCAAGTGTCACAAGCGCTTCCAGCGGAGTTTTCTTGGTCTTGGCAATGACGGCAAGGATACATGTAACCTTGCCCGTCAGGTCGCCATGGCTGATCGTCCGGCGCCGCAGAAGCAACAGGGACACACTCAGTCCTACTCCATCGATCCACACTAGTACATGGACTCTGGGGCGACAGAGCACCTGACAAGCGAGATGGGGAAGCTTCACACTCGTGAACCCTATCATGGCTCCGACAAGATCCACACCGCCAATGGAGCAGGTATGCACATCTCTCATATTTGTCAAGCATCGCTTCTCACTAGACATGCCAATAGGAGTCTTCAGCTTCGCAATGTTCTTCGAGTTCCATCCGTGACATGTAATCTTCTTTTAGTTCCTAAACTCACACGTGATAATAATGTGCTTTGTGAATTTCACCCTTTTGATCTTTTTATTAAGGATCGGGGCACGAGGGACATTCTTCTTAGTGGGCGGCTCTACCAGGGCCTCTATCGTCTGGAGCATCCTGGCGTCGCTCGCATTTTCAATGGAGTTCGGGTATCTCCGTCACAGTGGCATGCTCGACTTGGTCACCCGGCCACACCTATTGTCCGGCATGTTTTGCGTCGTCATGAGCTTCCTAGTGTGTCTGGCAATAAAGATGTAGCAGTGTGTGATGCTTGTCAGCAGGGGAAGAGTCATCAACTTCCTTTTTTGGAGTCCAGTCGTGAGGTGAAACATCCTTTAGAACTTGTGTTTTCATATGTATGGGGTCCTGCTCAGACTTCTGTCAGTGGTCATAATTATTATATCAGTTTCGTTGATGCTTACAGTCGCTTTACCTGGTTTTATCTTATCAAACGTAAATTTGATGTGTTTGACATTTTTGTTCAGTTCCAAAAACATGTTGAACGCCTTCTCAAGCACAAAATTGTTCATGTTCAGTCGGACTGGGGCGGCGAGTATCGCAACCTCAACTCCTTTTTTCAGTCGCTTGGGATCGCTCACCGTTTAGCATGTCCACATACACATCAGCAGAATGGTTCAGTAGAACGTAAGCATCGTCACATTGTTGAAGCTGGTCTTACTCTTTTGGCCCATGCATCTGTTCCGTTTCGGTTTAGGAGTGATTCTTTCACCACTGCATGTTTTCTCATCAATCGTACTCCCACTCGTGTTTTGAACATGAAGACTCCCATTGAAGTTCTCCTTAATGAACAACCGGACTACACCTTTCTCAAGGTGTTTGGGTGTGCTTGCTGGCCCCATCTCCGTCCATATAACAAGCGCAAGCTCGAGTTTCGTTCCAAGAAGTGTGTTTTTCTAGGTTATAGCTCTCTTCATAAAGGATACAAATGTCTTCATGTGCCCACTAATCGTGTCTACATCTCTCGGGATGTTGTGTTTGATGAGCATGTATTTCCCTTTGCCAAACTCCCTGTGTCCACTGCCGAATCACCACCCATGCATTCATCCTCTGTTGCTTCTGACCAATTTGATGATGTTGCATATTCTCCTCTGTTATTGCCTAACCATGGTGCAGGCACTGGTCGTGGGGCTCGTTTGGAGATTTTAGAGGCGTCATCGCCTCCTTCGTCGCCATCTCTTTTATCGTCGGCACCTTCAGCTGTGCATGACGATCACATGGCGCCCCTGCATGGCCTCGGTCCCCGTGCCCATGCACGACCGATCGCTGCCCCGGTCCGGTCGCCCGCTTCGTCGCCTCTGGCTTCTGGGCCGGCATCGCCACAGTCGCGCCCCGCGACCCCGGTCACGCCAACGACGACTGGGCCGGCCTCACCTGTCCCCGTCTCGCCCAGGGCGTCTGTGCCGTCGTCACCAGGGTCGGCCTCGCCCGCCCTCGTCTCGCCCAGGGCGTCTGGGCCGTCGTCACCGGAGCCGGCCTCGCCCGTCCTCGGTTCGCCCATGGCCTCTGGGCCACTGTCATCGGGGCCGGCTTCGCCCAGACCGGTTTTGGCCTCCTGCAGCCCGGTGTCGTCCAGTACTGGCTCTCCTGAGGCGACGTCTGGCTCTTCGCCGACCGCGCCGTCTCCATCGCCCTCGACTTCGACGGCTCCTGCTGCTGCTCTACATCCACATATGCGCAGCCGGAGTGGCATCTTTCAGCCTAAGCAACGTCACGATGGAATAGTTGCCTGGTTAGCTGCCTGCATGTCTGCTGCTCTTGCAGATCCATCCTCCAAGACACGCACGTATCAAGCTGCTATGCGCATTCCTCATTGGAGAGAGGCCATGGAGCAGGAGTATCAAGCTCTCATTCGCAATCAGACATGGACTCTTGTTCCTCCACCATCACGGGTTAATGTCATTGATTCTAAATGGGTTTTCAAAGTGAAGAGGCATTCTGATGGGTCCATTGAGCGCTACAAAGCTCGTCTGGTTGCCCGTGGTTTTCGACAGCGTTTTGGTCTTGACTATGAAGACACCTTTAGTCCAGTGGTCAAGCCTACTACCATCAGGCTTCTTCTCTCTCTTGCCGTTACTCGAGGTTGGTTTCTTCGTTAGCTTGATGTTCAAAATGCCTTTCTTCATGGTGTGTTGGAGGAGGAGGTCTATATGCGCCAGCCTCTGGGTTTTTTCTGATCCGGATCGCCCTGATCATCTCTGTCGTCTGTCCAACGCACTTTATGGTCTGAAGCAGGCTCCTCGTGCTTGGCATGCTCGTCTTGCAATGGCTCTTCGTGCTCATGGTTTTGCATCATCAACTGCTGACTCCTCACTGTTTCTTCTACAGAGGCCTGAGGTTACTATGTATTTGTTGGTCTATGTAGATGATATCATTTTGGTCAGCTCCTCTCAGTCGGCTGCTACTGCGCTTGTTCGCTCACTTGGTGCTGATTTTGCGGTCAAGGACCTTGGGAAGCTTCACTACTTTCTTGGTGTGGAGGTTACTTCTCGGGTTGATGGTCTTGTTATGACGCAGAAGAAGTACTCTCTGAATTTGTTGCAGCGAGCTGGGATGCTTAAGTGCAAACCGACGCTACACCCATGTCTACCACTGACAAGCTCACTGCTGTTGATGGTGTGCTTCTATCTTCTTCTGATGCGACAGAGTACAGGAGTATTGTTGGTGGTCTTCAGTACTTGACGATCACACGACCGGACATTTTCTTTGCTGTTAACCGAGTCTGCCAGTATCTGGAGTCACCCCGTGATACTCATTGGTCTGCTGTTAAGCGTATTTTGCGCTACATTCGATTCACGGTGGCTCATGGATTGCATATTCGACCGTCCTCCTCTGGCTGTCTTTCAGCATATGCTGGCAATCCAGATGACAGGCGATCCACGGGGGGCTATGCTGTGTTCTTTGGCTCTAACCTGATTGCCTGGAGTGCTCGGAAACAGGCCATTGTCTCGCGTAGCAGTACTGAGGCTGAGTATAAAGCTGTGGCCAATGCCACTTCGGAGATTATCTGGGTACAGTCTTTGCTCCGGGAGTTGGGTATATCCCAATCACAGCCTCCTGTCCTTTGGTGTGATAACATCGGTGCTACATACCTTTCTGCAAATCCAGTATTCCATGCCCGAACGAAACACATTGAAGTTGACTATCACTTTGTGCGTGAACGTGTCTCTCAGAAGCAACTACAGATCAAGTTTATTTCTTCCAAGGATCAACTATCAGACATCTTCACCAAGCCATTGCCTTTACCACAGTTTGAGGCTTGCACGCGCAATCTTACCCTTCTAGATTCTTTAGGAAGTGGCTAAGATTGAGGGAGGGTGTTAGACTGTATAGTTTCTGTATTTACATGTGTATACTGTAACGTTGTATACCACCTCATTATATATATGTGATAGGCCATCCCTAGAGGGTTGCGCCGATTCCCCTAAAACCTATTGTCTTACAGGGCGCATGGGTGGACGAACCTGGCAACCATGTAGGGGACCTTGGAGGCGATGGGCACGATCTGCGCGGTGAATTGGTCCCACTGCGCGAGGAAGCCGTTGGCGTAGGAGAGGTCGCCGATGTGAAACACGGCGTCGTAGTTGGGCAGGTCCTTGACCAGCCGGTCGATGGTCACCTGTGCCCCGGGCTGGAACCCCTGGAGCTCACTGCTCCCGTCCTTTGCCCCCTGCAACCCAGCAACACATGCCATGATCAGTGGCCCTGGCTTAACACCTGAACATTTATTTTCATTTTGTGATGAGAAATTCTCACGAGGCCCATGTCGCCGAAGACGACGACGCGCTGGAGCGAAGCCTGGCCTGGGTAGGGGGGACGCGCGGAAGGTGGCGGCCTTGCCCCACGCCACGGTCCCGTCCTGCAGCTCGTGCCCAATCTGATACGAATACCTGACGGGAAAACACGAGGATGTATGAGTACGGATATTGGAAACTATAGGAATTCAGAAAATAGATGTACACATGATCTGCAGTCAGTCAGAGTTGATTTTTCGTACTCTCTGTTTGGCCACAGGTCCTTGAGGAACGCGGTGTGGACGAAGCCTGGATCCCTGTAACCCTGTTCAATGTTTATGAATCAACATGCAAAGGCTGAAAATTCAAACTTGATCCAGCACCTTCTGGCAAATATGTATAAGCTCCTGTGTGAAAGTAAAATTGAGAAATACGCTTGGAATGTGGTGATGTTGTGGCGCTCCTGGAGCAGTTTTTATTTCACTTTTGTTTTCTAATGTATGTCTGGTATATTGAGTAACCGAGTTCAGTTCTTGCTACGTCTAAGGTGTCGCAGCAATGCAAAATTATTGGAATCACATTATATAAGCGTGTGGGCTCGTGAGTATTTCGCACTCGTGTCTTTGTGACCATTTGCGTGGTGCAGCCAATTAAAAACATTCGTTTTATTTAACTTTTTTGCACACATGCATGAAACATCTAAAAGCCAATTAAATATCATATTCTCTCGATTTTAGTAAACCAATTAAACTCGGTACACCCGTCTTGACATTGCAGAGGTCATTGTAAAAACAATCTCATTCAAGAAGTATCGGTTCGAAACATGTGCCACATAATGTCTTGACCTCGTTAAAGGAGTATCCCTTTGAAACCTGTGCCACATAATTTTTCTTCTCGGAAATGAATGTGCGATTAGAGATGCTTGTGAGCCATCCATGAAGGGGTCTGGCTTGTGCAACCTAACCGATCTGCGGCACCGGGCCTTCTTCTCTCCATCATGCCTTTCAACATCATCTCTATATATACTAGAGAGAGTCATCTATCCGCGGGCGGAACCAGATCTCGCCAGCTTGGCGAGCTGGTTGAGGCGGTCTTGGTGGGCGTTGGCCGCGTTGAGGAGGTCGCGCATCCGTCCGATGCGTTCTTTCAGTTCTTTGTCCGTGAGCTGATCCAGGTCGACTGCGGCTGCCTGGGCAGCGCGCATGTTCTTCGCTGGGGTCACGTAGACGGTCGGGACGGCGCCGAGGGCGCGGCCGATCGCTCCTCCCCGGGCACGCACGTCGGCGACCCGGCTCGGCTCGGCCACGGCGGGCGTGAAACCGTAGGCGGCACTGCGCTCCAGCTGAGCAGAATCAAGGCGACGCTGGGTGGCGGCGAGCGTCTCGGACAGGTCCAGCATCTGCTGGTGCCTTTCCTCGAGTTGGGCTCGGGCCTCAGCGACGTTGGTGGCGTTGATGTCGGTGCCGATGGGGACGCGGAGGCTCTGCATCGCAGTGCGCAATGGGTTGGACGGCTCGGTCCGTTCCGCTACGGCCCTGGCTTCAGCAGCCTTCCTCGTCTTGCTTGACGAGGAGGAGGCGTCGTCACCGGTAACGAAGACCTCCACGTGGATGTCCATTGCCCCGGCGGAAATGCCACCACCGAGGGAGAGGGGGGAGTCGGAGTAGCTTAGTACCTCGCTGGGGTACTCGTCAGCCGCGGGTGAATCAGAGATGTGCAGCGCGACGAAGGAGGTGGCGAGTGCGTCGACGACGTCGTCCGCCAGCATGACGGGCTTGTCAGAGTCGGAGAACGGCCCCGTCTGAAGCATGCTCCCGGCCAGCTCCTCGAGCAGCCCCACGGTGGGCGCCAACTGTCGTGGTGGGCGCATGGCAGATGCCATGGGATGGCTAAACAGAGGAGGAGGCTCGAGGGCACTGGTGGCCTCCAGAGGCGGGGTTGGCATGAGCGAGTGCGGGACGCAAGACATACCCAAGTTCGGGGCTCTCCGGAGAGATAACACCCCTAGCCCTGCCGAGTGTGGTTGATATGCAATAGTACAAGGTTGCTCCTAGAGCTGTATGGAGGAGGAAGGAAGGCTAGCCAAGGCTTAGGCTGCTCCTTCTCCTCGGGGTGGATTCTACTGTTTGGTGGCTAGTTTCTCTATGCTTTCCTCCTTGCTTACTTCTCTACTTGCCCGTGTATGCGAGGGCTCCTGGGGGGTTTTATAGGCCAATCCCCCAGGGGTACAATGGTAATGTTATAAGTTGGTGGGTCTGGGTCGTCGGCGTCTGGGGACCCGGGCTGGGACCCGCTGGGGGCCTGTGGTTCGCCGGGTTCCCCTAGGTGTGGGCCCCGCGTGCCTAGGGGTACTGTGCGCCGTCTTGTTGATCATCAGGGTGTGGCCGAGTTGAGTTGTGTATATTGGCGCTCTGCCAGGTCGCCGCTTGCTGTCATCAGTGGTGATGACGGGGGCAATGTAGCCACGCCAGCCTTGGTCAGCGGTAGGTGAGGGGCACTGTTGCCACACTCCGGCTGACCAGAGGCATGGGCGGGGCACTGTTGCCCTGGTCATCAGTGGCTGAAGACTCGTCCCATCGTACGGCCTGGATGGGATGGGAGCTGACCCGTGGCTGGGTTGCGGAGCACGCCACGGGTGAGCTGGCTTGTTGGGGAAGCCTTGGTTGCACCGGGTTCGGCTGTCTTGTACTAGTTGTCGAGGCCGAGTCAAGGTGCCTGGCCGGGTCGGAGAGTTTGGCCGGGTCGCGGGGCCTGGCCGGATCGAGCGACCCGACCAAGCACGTGCCGGCTTGAGGGGCGACGTCGGGCCCGTTGTTTTTGAAAAAGATCCGGGTTCCGTTGCCTGCGCGGGGTTCATCCCCCGACAACACATACGTGTCGTTTCCCCTTCTATCATTGGGATCAAGCACCGTAAGATCAAACCCGTCACAAAGCACCTCTTCCCATTGCAAGATAAATAGATCAAGTGCCAAAGAAAACCCAAATATCGGAGAAGAAATACGAGGCTATAATCAATCATGCATATAAGAGATCAAAGAAGACTCGAATAAATTTCATGGATAAAAACATAGATCTGATCATAAACTGATCCAACAAGCACACATCAAAAAGACTTATGGATCTGCAAGAGACCATTGTATTGAGAATCAAGAGAGAGAGAGAGAGAGAGAGAGAGAGAGAGAGAGAGAGAGAGAGGAAGCCATCTAGCTACTAACTACGGACCCGTAGGTCCACAAATAACTACTCACGCATCATCCGAGAGGCACCAATGGACATGTTGAACCCCTCTGTGCTGGTGTCTAGATTGAATCTGGTGTTTCTGGAACTTGCAGCGGCTGGAATTGATTTTCGTCGACTCCCCTAGGGTTTCTGGAATATTGAGGTATTTATAGAGCAATGAGGCGGTGCGGGAGGCCACTGAGGTGGGCATAACCCAGCCGGGCGCGCTTGGGGGCCCAGGTGCACCCTGGTGTCTTGTGCCCCCCTCGGGCTCCATCTCTGGTACTTCTTTGGCCCACTGGATGTCTTATGGTCCAAAAAATTCACAAAAAGTTTCGCTCTGTTTGGACTCTGTTTGATATTGATTTTCTGCGATGTAAAAAACAAGCAGAAAACAGCAACTAGCACTGGGCACTATGTCAATAGGTTAGTACCAAAGAATGATACAAAATGACTATAAAATATTGTAAAACATCCAAGAATGATAATATAATAGCATGGAAGAATAAAAAATTATAGATACGTTGGAGACGTATCATTGCCCTTTCGCTGCGGCTGATGACTCGACACTGTGCATCTCGGATCCAAGGGGTCATAGTCACCCACTTTTTTTATCTCCTCCTCTTGCTAGTTATCGAAGGGGTCAATTAGTATAAGAAGAAGAAGAAGAAGAAGAAGAAGAAGAATATTAAGATTCCTCCCACTTCAAAGGTAATTCCTCTGTTGTCCTCATCCCTGATGTCCTTGGTGATATGGTGAAACTGTTGATGTTACTTGCTCTAATAGTACTGAAAGATATGCCATTATTCATGATCTAGCTGATAGTGCACTTTCTTAGAATATTGCTTTTGCTTACAACAATCTAATGATTTATTTACCATAATCTTATGATATCTTTTATGACTTGCATTAATTCCGCTAAAAATTATGTTCCTTTTGAAGTGTCTGGGAGCTTTAGTTGCATGATGCTATTATACATCTTGAAATTTCTGAATGGACTGTTGTGGGTAAATATAAGCACCACCCTAATATACATAATTATTCTAATGATATAGGACTAATATGTAATGTTAGGGACTAGTCGTGTAGGATGTACGAAAGCTATAGCAGACACTAATGTTACTGATAATGTGGAGTTTCTGGGGCTACATAAAAATAAAAAATAAACAATTTCTCCTTGTTTCCTTCGTTTCATTTCTAGTAGCTTTGATTTTTCTGGGTCTCTCTTCCTACTAAGGGGACCGTTGGGGCTATCATAGTATGGAGTTTAGTGTTGAACTTTATGATGTCATAGAAGCAACTATGTTGCCTACCCTACTTGGAGGTGATTTTAACTTGGTTAGATTTGCAAAGGAATAAAGTAATGAGGTGGTTAATCATCTGTTAACCCACCTTTTTAATTACCAGGTCATATACATGGATCTTGTTCGAACTTAAACTTGTCAATAGATATTTTACATGGGCCAGTAAACCTTATCCTTGATGCCCTAGATATTCTTTTTGCTACAACTGGTTAGGATCAAATACGTTAAATTTCTCAAAGTTTCAACTAGGGTTGTAAATGATCCTTTTCTTACTCTAGGTGATTCTAAATTCGGTGCCTTTTTTAGACATGCTTATTTATTTATTTTCAAGTTACATCCACTGAAACTTACGCCTTATTTAAGTTCCTAGTCCATTTTGTAACAAAACCCTTTAGTACAGCTCAGAAAACATTACACACCCAATCGCTACTTTTGGTCTGTTTTCTGAGCATGGTCGTCATACAAATCTTATCCCATGCTAACCTCCATTATTCTTTGCTTTTAGTCCTACTGTCTTTGCAGGTTCTACTGACATCCTCTGTCAGTTTGGAAGTGAAGATAGCAAACATTTTATCCCTAATAATAAGAAGGGTAACTTTGAATAAAAGCATTGCCAACAAATGAAAGTGGAAGATGGGACTCAAAGAAAACTACTAATTGATATTTCACATCTTAAAATATGAGCACAACCTACTAGTACACTTTATGCAATGTATAATTATCTATTTGGCAACACCTCAACTTTAAAGCTTTACACTCAAGATATCTCAGCCAATTTATTTGCTACATTCATATATTCTCTAGAAACACTACCAAGTTATGTAGATACTTAAGCATAATATCTAAAATGATACATACAAACACATTATGTAGATCAAGGGCATGCATTAACTCATAAGAGAATCTGAAAATGTTTGTTTGTTCAAATTAAATGGGAAATCATTATAACAAAAGATTTTGTCAAACAACCCAAATTAGATAGTACAAAAAATTGCAAAAAATTCAGTTTCAATTAACACTATATTTTTGTAATCATAAATATTAAAATTGTAAGGCGGATTGTATCGTAATATAAATAATTATTTTTGCCTTGTTAATGATACTGTTTCTGCCAAAATGCAGTTGCTCATACGGTACATATGAAAACATCATGCATTAAAGGCAAGCTGAATTATTATAAAGTAAAAAAGTTGAGTATAAATCTTGTTCCGGAGAACAAATATTTAGATTCAGTCGAACTTCGTCGGTGCATTGACATAGTCTAGAACCGCCTAGAGGAGATACAACAGACTCGTGTGACACTTGGGGTGAACTTGTTGGTGTATTGTTGGAGTTGGTCACGAGCCGCCGAGTTTCCTTCAGGAAGTCGTTGCCAACCTCCAGACCAAGCTGTATGAGATGGATGACAAGTTCAAGAAGATATTTCTTGTAATTGGTGCTCAACAGGTTCGTGCATAGCTTGGGGATGGTGAGATTGTGCATGTCGTACAAGGTGTTTGTGGCGCGGTCGAGGAGGCAAAGCTTGTACTTGTTTTGGATTTCCCAACACTTCATGGTGACCTTGTCCATCTACTCCATCATGCAATGCCCGGAGCGGAGGGGTGTCACACCCGTCACCACGGCCCGAACTTGTTCCTCGTCCATGTTGTCGCTGACTAGCTTCTTGACATCTTTGAGTTTACTGAGTTTGTGCTCCTTCGCGACTTCAATGGCGTCTGTCTCCGCTTGTGATCCTTTGCAGCTGCAAATGCAACATTCTTTAGAGAACCTCACACAGTCCCAGGTATCTAAATCGAGACTTCTTCATTTATATTGGCCATGGAAGCAATATAGAAATATCTCTTTGTTAGAATCTGGCATGTAAATTTCGTTGTTCACATTGTTATATATACACACATGGAGAAAGAATCTTGTCCCATATGAATATGGGTTGATCTTGCGGGTGTTTCACCGCTTTAGCCATATCATTCATATCCAGACTCCGATTGCGTGTTCTTCACCTCGCCTTGAATCTATCAGCTTACTCTTGATCATCACATTGGTTTCCACATCATTGGCCAACAAACATTCGGAGGAACATCGACAACCACCACGCGTCCATCACCCATGACTACGTCATCAACAATGACCACTTCACCTTTTGACACCTTCACCGGAAGCAAGGCCAATACCTACTTCGTCAAGGCTAAAGGTGGCGTGAGGTATCACTCCGTCACAAGCTTTGCCTTTCACCTTGCCATTACCTTCTTTAGCCATTCTACGATTTCGTTGATCCTATTGAGACTAGCTATTTGAGTATTGCCACCATAGTGACATTTTCATATACATCATTGCTATCTTGAGCATCGCATAGTGAGCATACATCTTTTGGTGTTCTTGAGCATCTATCATTGCTATCTTGAGCATCATGTACATCTTCATCATCTTTATCGAGAAAAATGTACATCTTCATCATATACATCATTGCTATCTTGAACATCATATACATCTTCTGGTGTTCTTTGTACTAACTTGACAGTTAATGAGTAGATCGGAAGTTTCCCCGTAAAAAAAAGTAGTTTGCACATCACTTGGTATCTTGTGTACATGACTAAACTTATAGAGAATTTCTTTTCCCTTTATTTAGAGTAGAATCAGGAGAATTTGTGGACGGACGTGTTCATCTCAGTTCATGTGTACAGCCGATTTCCTCTGCATCATGTGGTGAGAGGCCAGAGGGTACAGCTACTCAGTCCCTGTGCAGGGTGAAGCTGTCGTACACCTTGCCGTCGCTGGACCGCCGGTACTCGAACTGGAGCGACCTGGCGCCGGACGCCGTGAGCTTGCCGAAACTGTAGTCCATCTCCCGGTACACGCTCCACGGCGGGGCCTCGGCGGTGAAGCTGCTCAGGTGGCTGCCGCCGCCCCCGACGACGACGTGGACGGTGCCGTGCCCGTCCGGCACGCACCTCTCCTCGTAGACAGGGCACGTCCGCTCGTACTGGTGGACGTGGCCGTAGAAGGCGACGTCCACCCGGTGCCGCCGCCACAGCCCCTCCAGGCTCTGCCGCGCCATGGGCTCCGCGAACGCCCCGTCGTAGCCGTAGAAGAAGCCCGAGGAGTAGCCGAGGACACGGTGCGCGATGAAGACCAGCCACGGCTGCTTCGCCCGGTCCACGCTGCCCAGGCAGCGGTCGAGAAACCTGTACTGTACTGCTCCGTGCCCTCCCGCCAGTCGTGCTCGCTGTCCGCCACGCAGAACCGGAACATCCCGTAGTCCATGGAGTACCAGTAGTTGTCCCTCTTCTCCGTCGGCGCGTAGTATATGGTCTCGGCCGGCACCCCGCACTCCCCGCCGGAGTCCGTGCCGTTGTACAGCGACCCGCTGTTGGGGAAATCTCGCTCGTGGTTCCCGCTGCAACGTCGGTCGATCACAGAGTCATCCAAGTTATTATCAGAGTGAAATGATTCTAGATCATGAATCTGAAAGAACCGGACGAACAAGTGTACCTTGCGATCATGTAGGGTACTCGAGAGGTGATTGGCTCGACCTGCTGCGTGAACTGATCCCACTGTGACAGATAGCCGTTAGCGTAGGAGATGTCGCCGATGTGGAACACGATGTCGGTGTTGTCGAGGTCCCTGATCAGCGCGTCGGTGGTGTTGAGTGACGCAGGCTGGTAATTTTGGTACTCGTTGCTTCCGTCTCTCTCGTCCTACAAACCAGGGCAGCAGCATATGTAAATTCAGAAGGATCGCCCATTTGGCACACCTAAAATGTCTACGACAATTGCAACCTGAATTAGCAGGTGTTGTCAACCATATGCTTACCTTTCCCATGTCACCGAAAATAACAACCCGCTGCAGTGACTTTTGCCCGGGATAAGGAGGTGCTCAGAAGGATTTGGGCTTGCCCCATATAACTTTTCCACCATGGAGCGTGTGTGCGATTTTGTAGTAGTATCTGCAAGAGAGAAACTGCATTGTCAGACCAGTATTTGTATTTCTCATAACTGAGACAAACTCTTTGTACAACATAGGGCTGGAATTTACTCTTTCTCTGGTGATAGATTCTTCAGGAAAGCTGTGTGTATGAAGCCTGGATCCCTCCAACCAACACTACGAGCAGGTTCTCCTGCGCGACCAAAAGTACAAATCAGTTAACAAACATTCAGAACCCAGTGTACTTGTCATGGCTATCGGACAGCATAACACCGAAATTTACTACTAAATGGAACCAATTCAAACCAAAATAGGATTGCGCAAACAACGTCAGCAAAACTAAAATGCAAAGAGACTGTTACAGGCATCATACCACAGAGGCTCTCGCGACCAAAGGTGACAGTGTCAGCTGTCGCGTGCACAGGATGGCTCCCTTTCATGCCCCATTCAACAAAGGGGTGCGCCTCACTGATGCCATACCCACTTGTCCATGTGACAGTCATCTAGCATGACATGGCAGAAACCCACCCACGGTTCAGGGAAGTTTTAACAGCAGATATATATATAAACGATATGAAGTGCCAGCAAAACCCCACCTCGTTCCATGTTTTCCCGAGCGCTAGACGTGGGTAAACCGGGGCTTTCGGGTTCGCGAAGACGATCCTGTTCGACACCGCCACGAGCGCTGGCTGCAGATGGATTGGATGAAGTCGGTGTGATTCTCTGAATGATGGACAGATAGAAAGTGGATAGAATAGCAAGACGTGATGTGTTGTTAGAGCATAATTGGTTTGATGCCAACATTTGGCATTGCCAAATTTTGGCAAGCCAACATTTGCCAAAAGCAAAAGTTGCCAAATATTGGCAATCTTTTGTGAGGTTGGCAAGAAAAATTGGTAGCCAATCAATCATTAGCCAACATTGGGTATTTGCCAAATATTGGCATGCCAACTTTTGGCATCAAACCAATCATGCTGGTTGATCACATTTGAGAGTCCACCGGTGAGGAACCCGAAGGAGAAATCCTGGCACTGGTTGATCAACTGGAACCTGAGAGCCCCTTGCCCTGACTTGTTATAACCTGACGAGTAATTCGCAAACTGATACTGAAACCAGCACAAAGAAATAATTCAAGTCAAGACTTGGCACTCCCATTCAAACTCTGAAGAATGTGAAGATTGCTCTGCTCAGTGTATATGGCACGCACCTTTATTGGCGCCGAGCAGATCGCAGGGCCAGGGCCTGACCCGTGGGAACCAGGGCACGTGGACGCGCTGCAGGAAAGAGCAAGAAGTAATCAGATGAGGGGTTCATCACTCGGTCGGACCACAGTTGAAAATCTGAGCATTCAGAAAACGGAAATGGACTAGAGCAGTTTCATACTTGAAATTGGAAGGGGAGAATACCCCGATCCAGTCGCCGTCGCTTGCGCGTGGTATTTTGAACTCTACGGTTACCCAAGCAGTATCTTCGCCCTGTCCTCCACAATATCGTGTCAGTTTTTTTGGTACATGTAGGGGGGAAAAAGTAGGACCAAAGAAATGAGGTAAACGGGAATCAGGCTTGCATAATCACGCGTGCATATTCCATGGAATGTACCATCAGTTTGACCTGGGGCAGGGCAGTGGGCACGCGCGGTGTAAAGGCAGAGCGATAAGAGTGGGCGCACGTCAGCAGTGGAGGAATATCGACGACACGGCACGTGACCATCTCTCTCGCTCCATGGGTTGACTTGACTTGAATAATGGAGGTACATGCACGATTGATCGATCGATCTTTGGCACTTTGTACCGAGGCGATTGGGAGGACGGAGGATGCACACACGGCCAGGCTGGGTGCGTCGAGAAAACGGCCGGCCGCCGGCAAACCAAGCATCCATCCCAGGTCGACTGGAAGACAACTGGCTGCTAGTCAGCTAGTGCGATGTGTTGGGCCAACTGGCTAAGGAAGTAAGGATGAAGGATGCATATGCATGCCAGGGCGGGAATGAAAGCGACATGCTTCATCAATGCGCACGAACGCTCCAGAGCTCAGCCGGCCGTGCAGGACGACGGCAAAGGATCGAGTTCCAAGTTTCAGAGTAATATTTGCGGAGTTTCTCAAGAACCGGAACGACAATAGCTCGAAGAGTACCATGTTTGTGCACAGTACAGCTTCTACTCTACGTGCTAGAGCTAAAGCAGAAGCAGGCGCTGCCTACGTACCTACCGGCCTCCAGAACTGACAACTATGGACATGGAGTGGCCACTGCTACTGCTAGAGCTAGTAAAAAGGGGCAAGGGAAAGAAAGAGGTGCAGGGAGGAAGGTCCAAGGTGCTGCGTACCCGCGAGCGGAGGAGGTTGGGCGACGCGCGCACGGCGGCGGAGGCGTCCATGGCGACGCGGGCGCGGTGGATGGCGATCCGCGACAGCGGGTGCACACCGTGCCCGTCGGCGCCTCCGCCCCAGCACGCGGCGAGGGCGACGGCGAGCAGGAGCAAGGGCAGGCACGGGGCGAGGCGGGCGCCTCTCATGTCTGCTTGCTTGCTCTTGTGTATGAGCTGGGAACGGGCGGCCGAGCAGGGCTCCGTGCCGCGACAGGAGAGAACACGACTGCGCCTGCGCCTGCGCGAGAGAGGAGAGGGGGCGGGTCGACATGGTGTTGACTCTGCAACGTGTTAGGGCGGCTTTCCCCGGTTTTTTGTATTTAACCAGAGGAGACGGGATTCGGGGTGATGCGTCCACATGACACACGAGAGTTTTCCACGAGGGCTATGTCGTTACCCACGTAAAACCATCTTCACAACAAATGTGTCGTTATAGTTCTCCCTTTAAAACATCCTACTTGTTGCAATAACCGCATTTTTCGCAACAGAGGTCCTGCTGCCGAAATTTTGGCAACAGAGGTGTTGCTGCAATTTTTATTTATTTTTTTGCAACAGAGGTGTGGCTGCAAAAAATATATATATTTCTTTTTTGCAACAAAGATCCCGTTGAAGAAATTTCCTGCAAGTCAGGATGTGCTTGTTGCTATTGACTTCGTTCTAAAGTTCACATATGTGCTTTTGTTGTTGACTTCGGCACGGTCTCTTAACCTTTCCTCATCGACGTCCTTCGGTACCTGGGGCTCGGAAGATGTTGGATCGAGTGGATTGTCATCCTCATGTCCACCTCCAGCACGGGGGGTCCTCATCAATGGTTCCCTAGTCTCCAATCGCCCATGCCTGTGGCCTGCGCCAGGGAGCCCCCATCTCCCCCGTGCTCTTCACGACAATCAGTGAACTTGCACCTATTCGTTCCCTTTTTGGTCATTTGTTGAAGATGCTCAATTTTTTTAAGTACGCAAAAGATAGAAGGTTTAGAGTTCAGGCCAAAGGCCAGATTACAAAACATCACTCTTGTGGCATAAAGAGCATCTACAACCAGGCGCCCTATATCCGTCTCATACGTCCGGGCAGGCTGCCCGATCACTGACCGGTCACAAAATACCTACCCAACCGGAGCTCTCAAACGGGCCTCAAACGCCAGACTGACTGGCACCCCTCATATCCGTCTCAAATGTAGGGCGGCTATGAGGCGGTCCGGGCACGCCCGCCATGTCAGCCCGGCCCACCGCTGGCCCATCGCGACCCCACAAAAAACCCCGTCTGGCAGAAAGCCTAGCTCACACAACTCCGCTCCACTCCCCTCCCCTTCCCGACGCTTTCATTTCCCAAATCTTCCAAATCCTTAGCGCCGGCGAGCATGTCCAACACCGACAGCCACTCCGACGGCAGCTCCGGAGACGAGGAGGAGTTGGCGCTTCGTATTGCGCTCGAGCGCTCGCGGGTCAATACGGGCGGCAACTTCGGGTCCGGTGCGACGCCCCCTGTCGCCTGTCTCGCCAGCGCCGATGCCGGCGCCGGCCATTCCCGCCCCATGCGCGGATCTGGGAGGCCTGCCAGATCTGCTCCTCCGCCCGATCGCCTCCTCCACCTCTGGCCGCTGCTTCGCGCGAGCAGCGCTGGGTCTAGTGCCCGCTCAGCCGACGCCATGGATGCAGACTCCAGAGTCGGAGGCACGAGTGCTCGCTGCGAGAGGCAGAGGGCTAGGGAGAAGGCGGGCGGGTTCGCCGGATCTACGTAGTCCGCCCGCCGTCGCCGGGTGCCCGACGAGGAGGACCGTCTCTTTGAGTGGGCGTGCCGCCAGTCACTGACTGAGGTGGAGACGAAGGCCCGACGGCTCTGAAGGGTCAACGCCAAGCAGCTCCGGCTCGGCATTGAGCAATCCGAGCGGGATCGGAGGCGGCAGAGGCAGCGAGGTAGGCGACGAGGGTGGCCAAGCTCAAGCACCGGCAAGACCGCGTCGTCCGGCGCTTGCACGGCTTCATCGTTATCTCCGATTCCTCCTCGTCCTATGGGTCCGACATGGACCCACCTCCTGTCGCGGATTCCTACAGCTGCGCCGGCGACCGGAAGGGCAAAGGGGCGGCGCGGAAGTGGTGAAGATTCGTCTTTATTTCATGTTTTTAGGGTTAGTTTGAACTTGTCCGTAGTATTATGTGAATTATGTGAATTTTGGCTATCTATTTATGATCCGGCTGTGATCTTTTGATGAACCGATTGTGCATTTGTATATCCGCTCATGATCTAGATAGTTTTGCTCAACGTTGCATGGTTTAGTATGAAAATAGGGGACGGAATATGAGATACATAGGTGTGGAGACGCAGATATAGGGAGTATCCGCGGACGCGCCCGGCGTGTCCGTGGGTATTTGAGGGGCCGGATTTTCTGAGTTTGGCTGTAGATGCTCTAATGTTACATGAAATGCTTGTTGGAAATATGCCCTAGAGGCAATAATAAAATGGTTATTATTATATTTCTTTGTTCATGATAATTGTCTGTTATTCATGCTATAATTGTGTTATCCGGAAATCGTAATACACGTGTGAATACATAGACCACAACATGTCCCTAGTAAGCCTCTAGTTGACTAGCTCGTTGATCAATAGATAGTCATGGTTTCCTGACTATGAGCATTGGATGTCATTGATAACGGGATCACATCAGCATAGCTCAAAGATCGTGTAGTTCGTTTAGCTAGAGCTTTTCCAAATGTCAAGTATCATTTCCTTAGACCATGAGATTGTGCAACTCCCAGATACCGTAGGAGTGCTTTGGGTGTGCCAAACGTCACAACGTAACTGGGTGACTATAAAGGTGCACTACGGGTATCTCCGAAAGTGTCTATTGGGTTGGCACGAATCGAGACTGGGATTTGTCACTCCGTATGACGGAGAGGTATCTCTGGGCCCACTCGGTAATGCATCATCATAATGAGCTCAATGTGACCAAGTGTCTGGTCACGGTATCATGCATTACGGTATGAGTAAAGTGACTTACCGGTAACGAGATTAAACGAGGTATTGGGATACCAACGATCGAATCTCGGGCAAGTAACGTACCGATTGACAAAGGGAATTGTATACGGGACTGATTGAATCCTCGACGTCGTGGTTCATCCGATGAGATCATCGAGGAGCATGTGGGAGCCAACATGGGTATCCAGATCCCGCTGTTGGTTATTGACAGGAGAGGCGTCTCGGTCATGTCTGCATGTCTCCCGAACCTGTAGGGTCTACACACTTAAGGTTCGGTGACGCTAGGGTTATAGAGATATGAGTATGCAATAACCCGAAAGTTGTTCGGAGTCCCGGATGAGATCCCGGACGTCACGAGGAGTTCTGGAATGGTCCGGAGGTAAATAATTATATATAGGAAGTCAAGTTTCGGTCATCGGGAAAGTTTCGGGGGTCACCGGTATTGTACCGGGACCACCGGAAGGGTCCCAGGGGTCCACCGGGAGGGGCCACCTATCCCGGAGGGGCCCATGGGCTGAAGTGGGAGGGGAACCAGCCCCTGGTGGGCTGGTGCGCCCCCCTTGGGCCCCCCTGCGCCTAGGGTTGGAAACCCTAGGGGTGGGGGGCGCCTCCACTTGACTTGGGGGGCAAGCCACCCCCTTGGCCGCCACCCCCCCTTGGAGATTGCATCTCCTAGGGCCGGCGCCCCCCTTAGGGGGGGCTATATAAAGAGGAGGGGAGGGGGAGGGAGGGCAGCCGCACCCATGCTCTTGGCGCCTCCCTCTCCCCCTGCTACACCTCTCCCTCTCGCAGAAGCTTGGTGAAGCCCTGCCGAGATCGCTGCTGCATCCACCACCATACCGTCGTGCTACTGGATCTTCATCAACCTCTCCTCCCCCCTTGCTGGATCAAGAAGGAGGAGACGTCTTCCTCAACCGTACGTGTGTTGAACGCGGAGGTGCTGTCCGTTCAGCACTAGGATCATCGGTGATTTGGATCATGACGAGTACGACTCCCTCAACCCCGTTCTCTTGAACGCTTCCGCTCACGATCTACAAGGGTATGTAGATGCACTCCTCTCTCTCGTTGCTAGATGAACTCATAGATTGATCTTGGTGAAAGCGTAGAAATTTTTTATTTTCTGCAACGTTCCCCAACAGTGGCATCATGAGCTAGGTCTATGCGTAGTTCTCTTGTTGGGGAACGTTGCATAAAATAAAAAATTTCTCCTAGGGGGGGTGGCGGCCAAGGGGGGAAACTTGTCCCCAAAGGCAAGTGGAGGCGCCCCCTACCCTAGGGTTCCCAACCCTAGGCGCAGAGGGGGGGCAGGGGGGGCGCACCAGCCCATCAGGGGCTGGTTCCCCTCCCACTTCAGCCCATGGGGCCCTCCGGGATGGGTGGCCCCACCCGGTGGACCCCCGGGACCCTTTCGGTGGTCCCGGTACTGTACCGGTGAACCCCGAAACTTTCCCGATGGCCGAAACTCAACTTCCCATATATAATTCTTTACCTCCGGACCATTCCGGAACTCCTCGTGACGTCTGGGATCTCATCCGGGACTCGAACAACTTTCGGTTTGCTGCATACTCATATCTCTACAACCCTAGCTTCACCGAACCTTAAGTGTGTAGACCCTACGGGTTCGTGAGACACGTAGACATGGCCGAGACGGCTCTCCGGTCAATAACCAACAGCGGGATCTGGATACCCATGTTGGCTCCCACATGCTCCTCGATGATCTCATCGGATGAACCACGATGTCGAGGATTCAAGCAACCCCGTATACAATTCCCTTTGTCAATCGGTATGTTACTTGCCCGAGATTCGATCGTCGGTATCCCAATACCTCGTTCAATCTCGTTACCGGCAAGTCACTTTACTCGTACCATAATGCATGATCCCGTGACCAGACACTTGGTCACTTTGAGCTCATTATGATGATGCATTACCGAGTGGGCCCAGTGATACCTCTCCGTCACACGGAGTGACAAATCTCAGTCTCGATCCGTGTCAACCCAACAGACACTTTCGGAGATACCCGTAGCATACCTTTATAGTCACCCAGTTACGTTGTGACGTTTGGTACACCCAAAGAACCCCTATGGTATCCGGGAGTTACACGATCTCATGGTCTAAGGAAAAGATACTTGACATTGGAAAAGCTCTAGCAAACGAACTACACGATCTTGTGCTATGCCTAGGATTGGGTCTTGTAATGATGTGATCCCATTATCAATGACATCCAATGTCCATAGTTAGGAAACCGTGACTATCTGTTGATCAACGAGCTAGTCGACTAGAGGCTCACTAGGGACATATTGTGGTCTATGTATTCACACGTGTATTACGATTTCCGGATAATACAATTATAGCATGAATAAAAGACAATTATCATGAACAAGGAAATATAATAATAATCCTTTTATTATTGTCTCTAGGGCATATTTCCAACATCTCTTTGCACGAGTAGAACACAATTTGTTGTGGGCGTAGATGTTGTCAACTTTCTTGCCACTACTAGTCTTATCTTGCTTCGGCGGCATCGTGGGATGAAGCGGCCCGGACCGTCCTTACACGTACGCTTACGTGAGACAGGTTTCACCGACTGACATGCACTAGTTGCATAAGGTGGCTAGCGGGTGTCTGTCTCTCCCACTTTAGTTGGAGCGGATTCGATGAAAAGGGTCCTTATGAAGGGTAAATAGAAGTTGGCATATCATGTTATGGCTTTTACGTAGGTAAGAAAACGTTCTTGCTAGAACCCTATTGTAGCCACGTAAAACATGCAACAACAATTAGAGGACGTCTAACTTGTTTTTGCAGCATATGCTTTGTGATGTGATATGGCCAAAAGTTGTGATGAATGATATATATGTGATGTATGAGATCATGTTCTTGTAATAGGAATCACGACTTGCATGTCAATGAGTATGACAACTGGCAGGAGCCATAGGAGTTGTCTTAATTATTGTATGACCTGCGTGTCAATGATTAAGCGCCATGTAATTACTTTACTTTATTGCTAAACCGTTAGCCATAGTAGTAGAAGTAATAGTTGGTGAGTGACGGTGTCCTGGACTAGGGGGTACTCAACGCGTCGTCTCCCGATCAGTTGGATTGGGTCGAGGACCCCCATGGCCGTATACTCATGGGCCAGTCCGGACAGTTGCCGCATACAAGGAAGAATCAACAAGACTTGGCGATCAAGACAAGAACTCCTCCCCCACCGGCGTATTCGGCTAGGACTCTTGTTATCCTAGGCCTCTGGTGCATTATATAAACCGGGACCAGGCTAGTCGATAGACATATACAACAACCATCATACCATAGGCTAGCTTTTAGGGTTTAGCCTCTACGATCTCGTGGTAGATCTACTCTTGTACTATCCATATCATCAATATTAATCAAGCAAGACGTAGGGTTTTACCTCCATCGAGAGGGCCCGAACCTGGGTAAAACATCGTGTCCCTTGCCTCTTGTTACCATTGATCCTAAGACGCACTGCTTGGGACCCCCTACCCGAGATCCGCCGATTTTGACACCGACATTGGTGCTTTCATTGGGAGTTCCGCTGTGTGATTGGCGAAAGGATCAATGGCTCGACTGCAGGTCAACTGCGACGTCGGCTTCTTCGTCACCAGCTCGACTGGTCACCTTGGCTTGACCCAGGACTGCGCCCTACCTCCGATCGTCATGTTAGGATGAAGGCCTTCATCAACACCAAACTCCGATCTCTATCAAGATCATGGAGGAGTCATCCATTGAGCTCGGGGGCTCAACGTCAACATTGCCCTCAGGCGACCGTGCTGTTTTTCTGGACAACAAACTTGTATCCGCCGCCACCGCTTCCTCGAGTGTCGCCTAAATGAGTACTTCGGTGGAATTATGTGGAATTAAGTCTACAACAACCCTGCAAAAATTTCGTCGAGTTCCGATGGAGGAATCTCCGGCAATCTCCGATATACCGGAGCCCTGTTGAATCTGGACGAGAATCCGGACGAGTTTAGGGCGTGGTATCCAGCGTCTAGCTTGGATGTCCTTTGGAGGATCCAGCCGTTGATTTGCTGCAGAATTCCCTTATCTACCACCTGCCAAAAATTCAGCTCGATCCGACCGTCCAAACTCCGGGAAACGTCCGATTAGTGCATCACTTTTTGGATCTGTTTTCTGCGCGAAAACGAATCCGACCCCAGTTCGTCTTTTTTATGAACAGGATTTCGGACATCCTTTTTGAAGGAAGTTTTGTATGGGGTATTGTGTTTTGTTTCCAAACACATCCCACTAACTTTAAGATCTTTTGAACACGATCTTCAACATCATGCTGGTGTTAAACCAGTCCGGCAATATTGCTCCACGGCTGCCGACCTGCGCTAGACACATCGTCACTTTGTTGAGCCAAGCTCAACTTCTTCGGATCATCATCTTGGCAAGCCGAACAAGAGTCCGGCATCGCGAAGGATAACTCATCACCAACATCGCCGCCCCACGGATTACACGGAGCGGGCATACCGGCATCGCCGCACGGTCGCTTCATCAAGCCGGCATCGACCACGTCACGACCTGCATCGGCAAGGCCGCACTATTGCTTCTTCAAGCTGGTGTCCATCACGCCGACCTACTTCGACATCTCGGCTGGACCAGGGGCTTCGCCATCTCTTCATCAACCTACTCCGGACACTTCGGCGTCACTAGCCGACCAGGCATGGGTGCGCGGATCGAGTCCCAATTTTGGGAATCTCCTTCCTTCGAATTGCTACAACAAATAAACCAGGTTCTATTAATCCTAGTATTTCTTTTTGCTTGTTTGGGTTAAATTTTTCCCAAGGAATTATTACTCTAGTTAGTCCAGCATATGTACACAGGTCTATCAAATGGTGTCCGCATTATCGACGGTCGCATGATGGTTCGGCCAGTTTCCGTAAACAGTTCGGTGAACGCCACATCCGAAACTCGGACCGACCTGTGAATCCAGGCTTTGCCATGCCTTTATTGCATTACGCCGTCGACCTGCATCGACATCGACTTCGGCACCAGGCCATATTTCTTTTACTGCTCACTTTGCATAAATTATTTATTATGCAACATTTTTTTAATTCCTATTATTACTATTATCCCCGGGCTGCACTATTTTTTGTGCACAGGAAAATGATCCAACCGGACTATATCCTTTGACGTCACCTCGGCTGGACGGGGGGCTTCGTCAACACTTCATTACCCCATGCCGGGGACTTCGGCATCACTCTGCCGTCCTGCATTGACCGTGATATGTCACCACTTTGGAGTGTCGAGCTCCTTACTCCGCCACCTCGGGACCGGCTTGGGGGATGGAACCTTGTCCCGCATCAAGCTCGGACTGCGTCGTCAATACCGAACACATTAACCAGCTAAGTTGCCGTCATGCTCAAAGTTTTAAATTTCTAACTTGCGTTCGGTTCGACCAAGAATTATATTTTTTTGTAAAAAAGTTGCTTGTAAAATTTTTCCTTGTCGAAACTTTGCTCGCACACACTTGACGCGCTACCCGCGCTCATTATACCTGGGGGCTTCTTTAACAAAAGCTTATTAATACGGGCTATATGCCCAACACATGTGTCACACTTCCGCATGTACCTTTTATTCACCATTATATGCATCGATATGACTTAAGTTTTGGCCAAGCTGGGTTGCCTGGCTCCTGTGCTTACCCCTACGTTCCCGATTGTTCGGCTAGGTGGTAAAGGGAGCACCTCTGCGATTGTTACTGTCGGGTCAGCCGGATGTGTACCTCAGACTGGGTGAAGCCGAAAGCTAGCGTTCTTAAGGGAATACTCAGTCGGTGAACTAAAAGATGATTTCTTACCTATTTATTTACCTGCCCCCAGATGTTTTTCTGCTCTTTTCGCAGTCCGGACATGCACTTTAGGGCATGCCTCCCAGGGAAAGGAACCCCTAACGGAACTATTCTCCCTGGAAGATGTTTCTTACTAACCATGTAATATAACATAACTAGTTGGGCACTTGTCTGATAAAGCACTAATGACCCCTATGCCTGGTCTCCACGCATGCCCCGGTTTTTATAACCGCGAGGGTATTCAGACACACTCCGGACTATTGGGTCCAGAGGTTGAAGCGAAAAGGTCCGCTATGACAAACGATCTACAATCCGGCTAGAAGGCATTCTACATGTCACCTTATATTTTATAGTCAACTTTTACCCAAGTCGCTTGGGGGCTCTTATGTTTATTTGAGCCGTTTCATACTAAGTGTTTTTCTTCTTAGTCGTTGCAAAGTTAAAGCACGGCAGAAGCACTTTTTTCTAAAGTCCAATTTTCGGATTGGCACCGAATACTTGATCTTGTTCGGACGTCATGTTTTTACTGACGTTTTTTGGTTTTCCAAGCTTTTGGCACTTTTAACTATTTGTGTGTTTTCAGCACAAGTCTCGCAGTGCAACGTCGGATACCTTTAGAGATTCGGCAAAAACATTCTCGGATATTGCTATATATGCATCAGCTTCGAATTGTTTCTTCGGTTCATAGTTGGGTTGCCCGGCTCCCGCGCTTGACTCCTACGTTCCGCTTTGTTCGGCTAGGTGTGCAAAGGGAGAACCACTGCGATTGTGCTTCCAGCTCGCATGGTCAAGCACCTCAGTGGAGAAAGCCGAAAACTGACTGTCACAATAGGTGTAAACTGGTCAGCGATCTGATGACTATATTAAATGATGGGCCATTCATAACATTGGCCGAAGTGTTTCCGGCTTGACCTCGACTGTCGCCGAACACTACCGGGGGCTATTAACTGACCTCCCAAACTAAATCCTCGATCTTTTGCTCTTACATTGGAGCTGAGGTTTCATGATCATGCTTAGCATGACAACCCAAAGAAAGGAACTGATAGCGGGACTATTTTCTTTGGAAGACATTTCTTCTGTTAAACAGCAATATAACATATCTCTCTGTGTACCTTTGTTTAGAAAGCCGTATGACCAGATTGCCTTGTTTGCCATAAATCTTTGCTCTCATAAAGGCTTTATAAAGTAGGACAAACACTCCTCGGCTACCGGCCGAGGAGGTTGAAGCCCATGGTCGGTCAACAAAGTTTTGTACAATGCGGATCCGAGCATTAATGACATAAAGTACTTCGATACATTGAGTCATTACACATAATTTGTGATTTTACTATGGATATTGATCCTTAATTCGGCCACCCGTGCCCGCATTAAGGCTCGGGGGCTACTGGGCTTCGGGCTTATTATTTACAAATATTAAAGGGGCACATTGATCCCCTGATCTGGTGTTGCCACCCGACCAGTGTCTCGGTGGCTACTCCATTGCTTGTTCTATGCAGAAAATCTTAAGTGCAATACAGTTTCCGAGGAGATTTTGATCCTCAGGTTGGTCGGCCGCACCCAACCTGAGTCTCGAGGACTGAGCACGCCGCTTTTTGTGTCCTGAAGTATTCTGCCGAGCTAGGACTTGATCCTCAGACCGATTTTGCAAATCAACCTGAGTCTCAGCGGCTACGGGGATCAGCGGTCTTATGTCATCCTTCAGGTGCATCTCGGGTTTTAGACCGATACATACCTTGAGGGCTACTGGCTATATATCTCGTCAGAGAATAAATTACATCAATAAAAAACATTGACCAAAAATCAGCCCATGACCGAGGTGCTTAACCACCTCGGAAGCAGTTCGACATATAGCTCGGATGCAAATGGCTGGCTCCTTAGAGGGCATTTCCGGCATTAAGCTCGGTTAAACTCCTTCAAACTTCTTTGAACTAAGGTGATTAATGACACCTCGGATAAAGTCAGGCGTTGGAGCTCGGATACATAGTCCGGCGTTGGAGCTTGGATACAGTCCGGCGTTGGAGCTCGGATACATAGTCCGGCGTTAGAGCTGGGAAGCAGTCCGGCATTGGTGCTCGGCTGCAAAAGATACCTCGAATGCAGTCCGGCGTTGGAGCTCGGACGCAAGAGGACGTTGCCACCCGGGAACAACTTCAAACCCGAGGCATGGCATAAAAATAACAAGGCATTGATAAAGGCCGTAAACTTAAAGGGGCTCCTCAGATACCCAACGCGTCAACTCGTCGAATGCATTTCGGCGATCCTCAAGATAGAAGATGAGAAGATTTGTTGAACCAGTTTTCAAGACCGGCAACCAAAGATGAAGAACAGTTCGGAAGAATCGAGGAGCGTCCCTAACTTGAAGACCGGTTCAGGGGGCTACTGACGGTGTCCTGGACTAGGGGGTACTCAACGCGTCGTCTCCCGATCAGTTGGATTGGGCCGAGGACCCCCATGGCCGTATACTCATGGGCCAGTCCGGACAGTTGCCGCATACAAGGAAGAATCAACAAGACTTGGCGATCAAGACAAGGACTCCTCCCCCACCGGCGTATTCGGCTAGGACTCTTGTTATCCTAGGCCTCTGGTGCATTATATAAACCGGGGCCAGGCTAGTCGATAGACATATACAACAACCATCATGCCATAGGCTAGCTTTTAGGGTTTAGCCTCTACGATCTCGTGGTAGATCTACTCTTGTACTATCCATATCATCAATATTAATCAAGCAGGACGTAGGGTTTTACCTCCATCGAGAGGGCCCGAACCTGGGTAAAACATCGTGTCCCTTGCCTCCTGTTACCATTGATCCTAAGATGCACTGCTTGGGACCCCCTACCCGAGATCCGCCGTTTTTGACACCGACAGTGAGCAACTTCATGGAGACACGATGATGGAGATCATGGTGTCATGCCGGTGACGAAGATGATCATGGAGCCCCGAAGATGGAGATCAAAGGAGCTATATGATATTGGCCATATCATGTCACTATTTGATTGCATGTGATGTTTATCATGTTTTTGCATCTTGTTTACTTAGAACGACGGTATTAAATAAGATGATCCCTCATAATAATTTCAAGAAAGTGTTCCCCCTAACTGTGCGCCGTTGCGAAAGTTCGTTATTTCGAAGCACCACGTGATGATCGGGTGTGATAAATTCTAATGTTCACATACAACGGGTGTAAGACAGATTTACAAATGCATAAACACTTAGGTTAACTTGACGAGCCTAGCATGTACAGACATGGCATCGGAACACAAGAGACTGAAAGGTCGAACATGAGTCGTATGGAAGATACGATCAACATGGAGATGTTCACCGATGATGACTAGTCCGTCTCACGTGATGATCGGACACGGCCTAGTCGACTCGGATCATGTATCACTTAGATGACTAGAGGGATGTCTAATCTGAGTGGGAGTTCATTAAATAATTTGATTAGATGAACTTAATTATCATGAACTTAGTCTAAAATCTTTACAAAAATGTCTTGTAGATCAAATGGCCAACGCTCATGTCCACCTCAACTTCAACGCGTTCCTAGAGAAAACCAAGCTGAAAGATGATGGCAGCAACTATACCGACTAGGTCCGGAACCTGAGGATCATCCTCATAGTTGCAAAGAAAGATTATGTCTTAGAAGCACCGCTAGGTGAAGCTCCCATCCCAGAGAACCAAGACGTTATGAACGCTTGGCAGTCTCGTGCTGATGATTACTCCCTCATTCAGTGCGGCATGCTTTACAGCTTAGAACCGGGGCTCCAAAAGCGTTTTGAGCAACACAGAGCATATGAGATGTTCGAAGAGCTGAAAATGGTTTTCCAAGCTCATGCCCGGGTCGAGAGATATGAAGTCTCCGACAAGTTCTTCAGTTGTAAGATGGAGGAAAATAGTTCTGTCAGTGAGCACATACTCAAAATGTCTGGGTTGCACAACCGCTTGACTCAGCTGGGAGTTAATCTCCCGGATGACGCGGTTATTGACAGAATCCTTCAGTCGCTTCCACCGAGCTACAAAAGCTTTGTGATGAACTTCAATATGCAGGGGATGGAAAAGACCATTCCTGAGGTATATTCAATGCTGAAATCAGCGGAGGTAGAAATCAAAAAGGAACATCAAGTGTTGATGGTGAATAAAACCACTAAGTTTAAGAAAGGCAAGGGTAAGAAGAACTTCAAGAAGGACAGCAAGGGAGTTGCCGCGCCCGGTAAGCCAGTTGCCGGGAAGAAGTCAAAGAATGGACCCAAGCCTGAGACTGAGTGCTTTTATTGCAAGGGAAGTGGTCACTGGAAGCGGAACTGCCTCAAATACTTAGCGGACAAGAAGGCCGACAACACCAAAGGTATATGTGATATACATGTACTTGATGTGTACCTTATCAGTACTCGTAGTAGCTCCTGGGTATTTGATACTGGTGCCGTTGCTCATATTTGTAACTCAAAGCAGGAGCTGCGGAATAAGTGGAGACTGGCGAAGGACGAGGTGACGATGCGCGTCGGGAATGGTTCCAAGGTCGATGTGATCGCCGTCGGCATGCTACCTCTACATTTACCTACACGATTAGTTTTAAACCTCAATAATTGTTATTTAGTACCAGCTTTGAGCATGAACATTGTATCTGAATCTCGTTTAATACGAGATGGCTACTCATTTAAATCCGAGAATAATGGTTGTTCTACTTATATGAGAGATATGTTTTATGGTCATGCCCCGATGGTCAATGGTTTATTCTTAATGAATCTCGAACGTGATGTTACACATATTCATAGTTTGAATACCAAAAGATGTAAAGTTGATAATGATAGTCCCACATACTTGTGGCACTGCCGCCTTGGTCACATTGGTGTCAAGCGCATGAAGAAGCTCCATGCTAATGGACTTTTAGAGTCTCTCGATTATGAATCATTTGACACATGCGAACCATGCCTCATGGGGAAAATGACCAAGACTCCGTTCTCCGGAACAATGGAGCGAGCAACCAACTTATTGGAAATCATACATACTGATGTGTGCGGTCCGATGAGCGTTGAGGCTCGCGGAGGATATCGTTATGTTCTCACTCTCACTGACGACTTGTGTAGATATGGGTATGTCTACTTGATGAAACACAAGTCTGAGACCTTTGAAAAGTTTAAGGAATTTCAGAATGAGGTAGAGAATCAACGTGACCGAAAGATAAAGTTCTTACAATCAGATTGTGGAGGAGAATATTTAAGTCACGAATTTGGTACACACTTAAGGAAATGTGGAATCGTTTCACAACTCACGCCGCCTGGAACACCTCAGCGTAACGGTGTGTCTGAACGTCGTAATCGCACTTTATTGGATATGGTGCGATCTATGATGTCTCTTACTGATTTACCGCTATCTTTTTGGGGATACGCTCTAGAGACAGCTACATTCACTTTAAATAGGGCACCGTCTAAATCCGTTGAGACGACACCGTATGAATTATGGTTTGGGAAGAAACCTAAGCTGTCGTTTCTAAAAGTTTGGGGATGCGATGCTTATGTCAAGAAACTTCAACCTAGAAAGCTCGAACCCAAGTCGGAAAAATGCATCTTCATAGGATACCCTAAGGAAACCATTGGGTATACCTTCTACCTCAGATCCGAAGGCAAGATCTTTGTTGCCAAGAACGGGTCCTTTCCGGAGAAAGAGTTTCTCTCAAGAGAAGTAAGTGGGAGGAAAGTGGAACTTGATGAAGTACTACCTCTTGAACCGGTGAGTAGCGCAGCTCAGGAAGATGTTCCTGTGGTGCCAGCACCAACTGAAGAGGAAGTTAATGGTGATGATCAAGGTACTTCGGATCAAGTTACTACTGAACTTCATAGGTCCACGAGGACACGTTCCACACCAGAGTGGTATGGCAACCCTGTCCTGAAAATCATGTTGTTAGACAACGGTGAACCTTCGAACTATGAAGAAGCTATGGCGGGCCCAGATTCCAACAAATGGCTTGAAGCCATGCAATCCGAGATAGGATCCATGTATGAAAATGAAGTATGGACTTTGACAGACTTGCACGATGATCGGCGAGCGATAGAAAACAAATGGATCTTTAAGAAGAAGACAGACGCGGATGGTAATGTTACCATCTAGAAAGCTCGACTTGTCACTAAGGGTTATCGACAAGTTCAAGGGGTTGACTACGATGAGACATTCTCTCCCGTAGCAAAGCTAAAGTCCGTCCGAATCATGTTAGCAATTGCCGCATACTATGATTATGAGATATGGCAAATGGACGTCAAAATGGCATTCCTTAACGGCCATCTTAAGGAAGAACTGTATATGATGCAGCCGGAAGGTTTTGTCGATCCTGAGAATGCTAACAAGGTATGCAAGCTCCAGCGATCCATTTATGGGCTGGTGCAAGCATCTCGGAGTTGGAACATTCGCTTTGATGAGATGATCAAAGTGTTTGGGTTTATGCAGACTTATGGAGAAGCCTGCGTTTACAAGAAAGTGAGTGGGAGCTCTGTAGCATTTCTCATATTATATGTAGATGACATACTTTTGATGGGAAATGATATAGAACTTTTAGACAGCATTAAGGCCTACTTGAATAAGTGTTTTTCACTGAAGGACCTTGGAGAAGCTGCTTACATACTAGGCATCAAGATCTATAGGGATAGATCGAGATGCCTCATAGGTCTTTCACAAAGCACATACCTTGATAAGATATTGAAGAAGTTCAGTATGGATCAGTCTAAGAAGGGGTTCTTGCCTGTGTTGCAAGGTGTGAAACTGAGCTCAACTCAATGCCCGATCACGGTAGAAGATAGAGAAAAGATGAGTGTCATCCCCTATGCCTTAGCTATAGGGTCTATTATGTATGCCATGTTGTGTACCAGACCTGATGTAAACCTTGCCGTAAGTTTGGTAGGAAGGTACCAAAGTAATCCAGGCATGGAACACTGGACAGCGGTCAAAAACATCCTGAAGTACCTGAAAAGGACTAAGGATATGTTTCTCGTATATGGAGGTGACGAAGAGCTCGTCGTAAAGGGTTACGACGACGCTAGCTTCGAATCTAGATGACTCTAAGTCACAAACCGGATATGTGTATATTTTGAATGGTGGGGCAGTAAGCTGGTGCAGTTGCAAGCAAAGCATCGTGGCGGGATCTACATGTGAAGCAGAATACATGGCAGCCTCGGAGGCAGCGCATGAAGCAATCTGGGTGAAGGAGTTCATCACCGACCTAGGAGTCATACCCAATGCATCGGGGCCGATCGCACTCTTCTGTGACAACACTAGAGCTATTGCACTTGCCAAGGAGCCCAGGTTTCACAAGAAGACCAGGCACATCAAGCGTCGCTTCAACTCCATTCGTGAAAATGTTCAAGATGGAGACATAAATATTTGTAAAGTACATACGGACATGAATGTAGCAGATCCGTTGACTAAACCTCTCCCTAGGGCAAAACATGATCAACACCAGAACTCTATGGGTGTTCGATTCATCACAATGTAACTAGATCATTGACTCTAGTGCAAGTGGGAGACTGTTGGAAATATGCCCTAGAGGCAATAATAAAATGGTTATTATTATATTTCTTTGTTCATGGTAATTGTCTGTTATTCATGCTATAATTGTGTTATCCGGAAATCGTAATACACGTGTGAATACATAGATCACAACATGTCCCTAGTAAGCCTCTAGTTGACTAGCTTGTTGATCAACAGATAGTCATGGTTTCCTGACTATGGGTATTGGATGTCATTGATAACGGGATCACATCATTAGGAGAATGATGTGATGGACAAGACCCAATCCTAAGCATAGCTCAAAGATCGTGTAGTTCATTTAGCTAGAGCTTTTCCAAATGTCAAGTATCATTTCCTTAGACCATGAGATTGTGCCACTCCCGGATACCGTAGGAGTGCTTTGGGTGTGCCAAACGTCACAACGTAACTGGGTGACTATAAAGGTGCACTACGGGTATCTCCAAAAGTGTCTGTTGGGTTGGCACGAATCGAGACTGGGATTTGTCACTCCGTATGACGGAGAGGTATCTCTGGGCCCACTCGGTAATGCATCATCATAATGAGCTCAATGTGACCAAGTGTCTGGTCACGAGATCATGCATTACGATACGAATAAGTGACTTACCGGTAAAGAGATTAAACGAGGTATTGGGATACCGACGATCGAATCTCGGGCAAGTAACGTACCGATTGACAAAGGGAATTGTATATGGGATTGATTGAATCCTCGACGTCGTGGTTCATCCGATGAGATCATCGAGGAGCATGTGGGAGCCAACATGGGTATCCAGATCCCGCTGTTGGTTATTGACAGGAGAGGCGTCTCGGTCATGTCTGCATGTCTCCCGAACCCGTAGGGTCTACACACTTAAGGTTCGGTGACGCTAGGGTTGTAGAGATATGAGTATGCAGTAACCCGAAAGTTGTTCAGAGTCCCGGATGAGATCCCGGACGTCACGAGGAGTTCCGGAATGGTCCGAAGGTAAAGAATTATATATAGGAAGTCAAGTTTCGGCCATCGGGAAAGTTTCGGGGGTCACCGGTATTATACCGGGACCACCGGAAGGGTCCCGGGGGTCACCGGGTGGGGCCACCTATCCCGGAGGGCCCCATGAGCTGAAGTGGGAGGGGAACCAGCCCCTGGTGGGCTGGTGCGCCCCCCCCCTTGGGCCCCCCTGCGCCTAGGGTTGGAAACCTAGTGGTGGGGGGACGCTTCCACTTGACTTGGGGGGCAAGCCACCCCCTTGGCCGCCGCCCCCCCTTGGAGATTGCATCTCCTAGGGCCGGCGCCCCCCTAGGGGGCCTATATAAAGAGGAGGGGAGGGGGAGGGAGGGCAGCCGCACCCATGCTCTTGGCGCCTCCCTCTCCCCCTGCTACACCTCTCCCTCTCGCAAAAGCTTGGCGAAGCCCTGCCGAGATCGCTGTTGCATCCACCACCACGCCGTCGTGCTGCTGGATCTTCATCAACCTCTCCCCCCCCTTGCTGGATCAAGAAGGAGGAAACATCTTCCTCAACCGTACGTGTGTTGAACGCGGAGGTGTTGTCCGTTCAGCACTAGGATCATCGGTGATTTGGATCATGACGAGTACGACTCCCTTAACCCCGTTCTCTTGAACGCTTCCGCTCGCGATCTACAAGGGTATGTAGATGCACTCCTCTCTCTCGTTGCTAGATGAACTCATAGATTGATCTTGGTGAAAGCGTAGAATTTTTTTATTTTCTGCAACGTTCCCCAAGAATGCTTTGCTCCTGCACGGCTCCAAAGCGAGCACTACTCTTTGAAATTGGCCACCAAGACTCCCACCCGAACGAAACGTTTATAGACGGCGCACCGGCCGAACCATTACGCCGGTCGCGCGCGACGCGTTCGATGAAGGAGCGATCCTGTGGCCCAGCGCGCTCGTCCCCCTGTAGGCCTACCTTATCCCCTTCTGGTTGTCTTCCTCCTCAACCCGTCTCCTTTCTTTTTTGCATCTCCATGGCCTGGTCCCAGCCATGGACGCGGGCACCCTCGAGCTTGACCTCTCCCCCTCCTCTATCTCTACCTCGCCACCAGAACCACGGTTTTGCACGCCCTCACCACCGCTGCTGCACGGCCCATCCCTGCTACTACTCCAAGCTTTATTTGTCGGGCTTCTGCAGCCGGCGACGGCGCTCGAACGACATTTTTTTTGCTTCAACCGAACGGCGGCTGTGAAACGAGACTAGGGCAGTGCTACAACCGGCAACGTCGGAAGCTACAACCGGCTTTGGTGAAAGCTACAACCAAAGAATAGAAAATTGGATCCAGAGACAAAAAAGCTACAACCACCTATAAGAGTGTTACAATCATTGACAAAAAAGCTTCAAGCCTCTATAGAAAAGCTTCAACCATCAAGAAGGGAAGCTTCAACCAGCCACTATCAACCGAAAAAGCTGCAACCGTTAAGAAAAAATCTTCAACCTTAGGGGAAAAAAGATTCAACCGAAAGACATACAAAGTTTCAACCGGGGCACTGCAAGATGAAAAATTTGCAAGCGTTTACAAAATAAGCTTCAATCGTAGTTGAAAAAAGCTTCAATCGACATGATGAAAAGCTTCAATCTGCGAAAAAAGCTTCAACCGACATGAAAAAAGCTTCAACCGGTGTGATAAAAAGCTTCAACCGGCGTGCCAATGGTGAGAGCGGCGGCGTTGAGAGCTGCGGTCGGGGGCACGACATTGCAACGACGGGGTGTGGTAAGACTAGCGGTTGCTAGGTGCCGCAACGATAGCGGGCGTCGGCGTGCTTCAAGGGGGCGTCGTTTTTTGCTACAAGGGGAGTGACGGCTTCCTGCTGGACCGGCGGCGACGAGGAAGGCGACCGACGGCGAGCACATCCAACAGCATGGGGCGGCGGAGGTCCAGGTGAGGGGGCGGTGGCCGGTGGTGATGAAGCACAAACTAGCGAGATGCTAATTCGCGCGTTTAGATGGCCCGATCTTTCACGACGATCCTTGATCAACTGTTCTTCCACCTGGTCCCTCAACCTCCAATAATAAGATTCACCCGTGTATGAAAATACACGAACAAAAATAACGATCCCCTCGGATCAGCACGTAGGCGTCGATATGATGATCAACCCTCCGTCGCTAATAGATTTTCTCGATGGAAAAAATCACAGAAAATACTCACAATTGGGTCGTCCGAAACATGGACGTTTTCTGAGTTTTTTCATAACTCACGGATAAACAAAAACTGATCTGATTACAAGGCCGTAGCCTGGCTTTTTATATGCCAAAAAATAGTACGTCAACTCTAGACCTAGATGCTTAGACTCCAACTCCCTCACGTCATGTGCTAACTAGGAAAAACAAATCCTAACAAGAAAAGGAAAAGGACTCACGTACGTGCTAGCTAGCTAGCTTGTTGACTCAAACAAAAGGATAAGAATCTAACAAATCTGCACCAGGATTCTACCTATCGCAACTTGATACGGAGGGGTACGAAAATTAGGCTCCACCGAAGCCAGCGCTGGCTCTGCCTTAATCTCCTGTATTTTCTTGTAAGATGCATGGTGCCGTTCTGATTCCTTCTGAAAACCAATTTGATCTCCTGCCATTTTATGCGTATGTGACTTTTCTTCTCTCTTCACTTTGATCAAACATAATTGTACACCTTTAGACTCCATGCGTATAGGCCTCTGCACTAACGTGCCAATGACATCTCCTGGTTTCAATGCATGCATCATATAATTGGTCTCTGGTCTGCTAATTGCCAAATTGATTCTCGGCCCACAAAGTTCACGTACATGACCATCCTTTCCTCGATGAAATCTGACCGCTTGCATGGCATTAGTTTCCGTAACATTTTTATGACCTCTCTGCTTAACTGCCTTAGCTTCGATAGAATTAACAATTGATGATGCCATGCCCGTATCAGGCGGACGGGCTTCAAGGGGGCGTCGTTTTTTGCTACAAGGGGAGTGACGGCTTCCTGCTGGACCGGCGGCGACGAGGAAGGCGACCGACGGCGAGCACATCCAGCAGCGTGGGGCGGCGGAGGTCCAGGTGAGGGGGCGGTGGCCGGCGGACGGGAGGACGTCTAGACGACAGGGGCTGCGCGCGGGGAGGAAGAAGGAGATGGGGGAAGTCAACACGAGCAAATCAAATGGCTGGGACTCGTTGCATCGGGCGGCTGGGGGTCGACCGGCCGAACGGTTCGGCTGGTGCGCCGGCGTCTAGCACTGCCCATTTCAAAAATACTCTTAAGCGTTTCGCTTCTTTCAGATTTCCCGAGAGATAAGCATCATCAGAAGACGAGTGGCATTCTCGATTGAGATTGCTTGGCGGCATTTGGGACTCCACCAATCCTTAATTGAATCCACGGCGATCCAATCGTTGAGCTGGACATCAATTTTGCCAATCACTCAGTTTGCAGAATATAAATTATACTCTAGAAAGATAAGGAATTTCTGTACAAGCAGTTTAATCCTATCCTATTAACTATACTAATGTCTGCAAGCTAGTCTAGTTGGCTAGGGTGTGTGGCGCGCAGCTGTCGACGGCGCAGGCCATGATGTCCTTGTAGTCCCTGGTGATGGTGAAGGCGTCGTGCACGGCCCCGTCGTCGCTGTGGATGAACTCGAACCGCATGGACGAGTGGTCGCTGGCGGTAAGCTTGACGTACCCGAAGCTCTCGTTCCTCGCCACGCTCCACTGCGGCCACGCCCCGCCGGCGTAGCTCCTCAGCCTGGCGCCGCCCGTGCCAGCCACGACGTGGATGGTCCCTCCCGTCGCCCCCGCGTAGCTGCTCTGCCGGTCCTTGCCCTTGACAGTGCACGTGTTCTCGTAGACGGGGCACGTCCGCTCGTAGTTGTGGACGTGGCCGTAGATGGCGAGGTCGACGCGGTGGCGCTGCCAGAGCGGCTGCAGAGCCCGCCCCATGGGCTCCGCGAAGGAGCCCTCCTGCGCGTAGAAGTCGTTGGAGGAGTAGCCCAGCGGGCGGTGCGCCAGGAAGACGAGCCACGGCTGGTGCTTCCGGTCGGCGCCGGCGAAGCAGGCGTCCAGGAAGGCGTGCTGCTCCGTCCCGGGCCGCCAGTCGTGCTCCGTGTCGCCCACGCAGAAGTGGAACATGCCGTAGTCGGCGGCGTACCAGAACTTGCCCCGGTGCGCCGGAGCCGGCACGTAGAAGTAGGTCTCCGCCGGCACGCCGCACTCGCCGTGCGAGTCGTTGCCGTTGTAGAACCCGCCCGTGTCCATGTATGTCCGCTCGTGGTTGCCACTGCGCGCGCGCACACACACACGTCTGAGCACAGTTCACCTGAATGAACCACCAAATCAAGATTCTCAGGGTGCATGGGTGGACGAACCTGGCGACCATGTAGGGGACCTTGGAGGCGATGGGCTGGATCTGCGCGGTGAATTGGTCCCACTGCGCGAGGAAGCCGTTGGCGTAGGAGAGGTCGCCGATGTGAAACACGGCGTCGTAGTTGGGCAGGTCCTTGACCAGCCGGTCGGTGGTCACCTGCGCGCCGGGCTGGAACCCCTGGAGCTCGCTGCTCCCGTCCTTTGCCCCCTGCAGCCCAGCAACACATACCATTATCAGTGGCCTTGCTTACACACCTGAACATTTATTTTCTCTTGTGATGCAAATTTCTCACGAGCCCCATGTCGCCGAAGACGACGACGCGCTGCAGCGAAGCCTGGCCCGGGTAGGGGGACGCGCGGAAGGTGGCGGCCTTGCCCCACGCCACGGTCCCGTCCTGCAGCTCGTGCCCAATCTGATACGAATACCTGACGAAAAAACACGAGGATGTATGAGTACGAAACAGAGCTTGTAGTAGCATTTCAGAAGTGGAAAACTCTGATTCAACTGTCAGTGTTGATGTTCTTACTCTCTGTTTGGCCAGAGGTCCTTGAGGAACGCGGTGTGGACGAAGCCTGGATCCCTGTAACCCTGTCCGCGGGCCGGGTTACCTGCAATAATTTGGAGTAAAAAAGACGCTCGTCAGACAACACTACCAGAGATAATTTCGACACTCTGAATTAACTGTAGCTACATCCCTGAAGCCGAAGTGTATGAACCCTATACGTACGTACCACAGAGATGGCCTCGTGTGAAGGTGAGCGTGCCGGCGGGTGTCCGCTTGGATGTCTCCTCGCCCTTCATCCTCCACTCCACGAACGGGTACGCCTCGCCGATGTTGTACCCGCTCGTCCACGTCACCGCCATCTGCACGCAGGGCAATCACATGAGCAGGGAACAGAATACACATGTGCAGGCGATCAATATTTTTGGTTCACTAATTTGAGCTCACCTCGTTCCATTGCTTCCCCTGGGACAGCCGCGGGAACACCGGTGCCTTGGGGTTCGCGAAGGAGATCTTGTTCGAGACGGCGAGAAGTTTAGGCTGCAGACAAACGCATCATTAGAGTCCGAAGGCATGCATAATTATTCATGCATCGTCACTGACGCTGCACCCTGCAACAGGCTTACATTGTCCTTGCCGCCGGAGAAGAGGCCGAAGGCGTAGTCGGAGCGCTGGTTGATGACGAGGAAGCTGGTGTTGCCGCCGCCGGTGCGCAGGAAATCCGGCTCGCAGTTGCCCAACTTGTACTGCAACAACAACAAACCACAGCAACACATAAAATCAGGAGCAGAGGCCGGTGATGAGACGCGCATCCTGGCTGCATGCCTATGTATCTATCCACTGACCTTGATCGGAGCCACGGGTAGCCCTGCGGGCGCATCTCCTTCCCCTGCTACCTTGGCGCTCCCGATGCCGGAGCTGCACGCAGACACGATCACAGATTGCACGGACAACTTAACAGATCTCATCATACTAATTAACTGTGGCGATTGTGAGCACTGTTTGCGTAGCGTGCCTACCTGAAATCGGCGGGGGAGAAGAGGCCGATCCAGTGGTCCGAGGAGGGCGACGGCGTCGTGAAGTTGACCGTCACCCACGCCGAATCCTCCCCCTGCAATGCATCGAGTAGCCGGATTAATTAAACAGCACGGTTCATCCACGCATACATACATACATACATACATGGGTGAATCGTGCGAGTACTCACGTCCTTGCCGAGCACGTCGGGGGAGGCGTGGATGGCCGACCCGGGGTCCATGGCGACCTGCGCGGCTGCCAGGTTCAGCGTCGACAGTGGCTGGATGTTGTCCGGCGCCGAGTCCTCCACCGTCATGGCCGACGCCACGGCCATCAGCAACAGCACGGCCGCCACCAGCAGCGGCGGGAGCGCGCTTGCTCCCATCTTTTGCTCTGCCAACACGATGCCAACGTTGGACGACGCCGATTTTATAGGGAGGTTTTAATTCAGTTGCCTCCTGAGTCGCGACGATACTGTTCAAAGCAAAACAAGATACTACTACCTAGGACACGAGTTTTTTTTTTTTGGCGAACCTAGGACACTGAGTTTGTTATACCGGTTCAAGGGGCTGTTTGGACGGAGTCCTAATAGGCAGCTCCTTGCCCTCCGAAATCCAACATCTGAGATTGATGCTTGAGTCAGGCAGCTTTTTATGGAAGCCAACCAAACAGCCCCTAACTTTGTTTTCTACAAGGAAAAAAAAGGAGATATACACTATTTTTTTTAAAGGATATATAAACGAGAAGTCCGGTTTTCTTAAAGAACTTGCTTCATTTTTGGAGAACCTGATAAAGAAAAGAATTTCACTACAACTTGGAGTAAATTCCACATACAAAACCTATACACACATACAAAAACTCATTCCGATTTACAGTGAAAAATGAAGCACCGAAAATTAGTAGAGAGGAAAATGTTAATCTATATTACAAGCCCTAAAACAAGATAATATGCGGCTAACACTGGCAGCGAAGCCAATGTGCTGACTATAACCCTGCAAAATAAACATGGCTCGACTTATTATTATATATAACAATCTACAACTAAAACCAATTGCATTTGTCCAAAAATGAGGGGCACATAAAGAAAGGAACAGTCAAATCAAATAATGTGATCATCAACAATTACTTACGCGGTACTAAGTACTCCAGCATGCAGGTCATACTCTCGTGAGAAGACAAATGTTGCAACTGATTGTGGCACTGCAGCCTATCAAGGTGAATGCAATGAAGTATGATTAGGATAGCTAGCTTAGAAAAATGGGCAATTTAACATTGTTGTAACATATGATTCACAAATCACCTGTAAGATAGTAACACGCAGAAGGTCACCATGGAGTCCTAAAATTAGGGCTCCAGCTATGGTGGCGGCCGGTGCCACGATGAACCTCAACACCAAACTCAACGCGGTCAAGCCTAGTCCACACACAATAAACTTGTCTTGTAGTCCTATGAACATGCCTACAATGTAGCAATCAGAGTTTATTCCCCATCCAGATCACATGATTTGGAAAACACATGAATAGAAAAGACATATAAATATGATTTTATGAATTTTAGTTGCTTAGTTGTTTTTGTGTAAATCATACATTCACCATAGACAGAAATTAGTAACACTTGTTTATTCGTATAAGTTGTAACACATGAATTTTCTATGGAGACCATGGCACGTATACCCTACATTTCCTCTTGTGAACATAATAGATGAGTTAATTGCACAAAACCATCACATTTGGAGAAACCATTAGTCTACATGTTTGTCACAAAAAACCACCCTAACCCACTAATCAGTGTTTATGCAAAGAGATTACCCACCAATCAGTGTTTTTGTCACAAACCCATAGACCGGTGGTTTCTGCAAACCTAGCTCCTAATGTGGTGGTTTTGTGTAATTAACTCCATAATAGAACCTAAACTCAAAATGTTGCCATGAAACAAGTACAATTGACTGATTGACTTGTTATTTTCGAAAAAGAAAACATTGCTATAAATGTGGTGCTCCCTCCACTCCAATGAACAAGGCCCACACACATCTCAAATAAACTTTGACTATCAATTAGATCCATCAAATGTAGGAGAGGTTACATTTGATAAACAAATATACCATTGAATTCGTACCAGAAATAAGTTTTCAATCATATAATTAAAAAATATATTATTTGTCTAATTAAAAAATAGACTTTTTGACGAAAAATAGACTTTTAAAAAATATATTATTTGTCTAATTAAAAAATAGACTTTAAAAAATATAATTAAAAAATAGACGAAAAATGGAGGAAAAATATATTATTTGTCTTTTTAGTGGCAAACGAATAGCAAAACCGATCTCAAAATTAACGAATCTAACTGCAGTAGACTTTTTTGATAGCTAATTGCACATAGATTTGTTAGGTGGTTACGTACCCATGCTGAACATTCCCATTCCAATGCAGGTCTTTGACATGATGGCGATCGAGCCATCTATGATGCTTGGCATCTTCAGGTGCCACCTACATATGTATATGATTGCAAACACATGCACTAGATTACTAATTGGATGAATTATTGCAACTATATATTGTATACTAAAAGAAATTCGCTAATTAACCAAATCTGTTGTGCAAGCACATGCAAACCTGTTTGCCACGGAAGACCACGCGCCCCCAAGGAGGCTGGCGTACACGTTGGGGTTGCGGGCGAGCTTCACCCCGACCGCTCGCAGCAGCGGCGCCCAGAACGCGCACCCCGTCGCCGCCGTCTTCCGGCCATCTCCGGCTAGTACTGGCCGGTCGACTTCGTCGCTCCCCGGCGCCTCCTGGTCGCCTCGTTCACGCGCGCCCTCGTGCCGCGGCGACTGATCGCCCTCTTCGCTCGCTCCTTGATCAGCCGGCTCCGAGGTCACCCCCAGCCAGGCCTGCCTCGCCTCGAACACCACCAGCAGCAGCGGGAGCCACACGACGGCCTGCAGCACCGAGAGCTGAACGATGATGTCGCGCGCCCACTTGCCGTACATGGCGTCCAGCAGCGGCACGCCCACGAGGAGCCCGTTGTTGAGCGCTGCAAGCGAGAAGCCGGTGATGCACCAGGAGTAGGACAAGGGCGCGCTGCCGCCGCCGCGGCGCGTCGCGGCCTTGGCGCACCTGGTGGCGGCACAGCCGACGAGCGCGACCACGACGATGAGCTTTGCGACGGCGTCGGCCGCCAGGACGCGGTAGCCGGCGGCGAAGGAGCCGGCGCGGGCGGTGAAGTCGAAGCCGAAGAGCGGGAAGGCGAAGTAGACGACGAGGCGGTTGACGGCGTCGCAGTGGTCCGGGGTGAAGAGCTTCCACCACCGCACTGAGCCGTAGCCGAGGCCGAGGGCGAAGTAGAGCGGCGCCATGGCGGCCGCCACCCTGTACACGTCCCCCCACCCTATCATCTCGATCGGCCTCTCAGGCAAGGCAGGCTTTCTCGATCAAATAAAGTCAGACTGGACAGACGCAGGGAGCTGCCATTTTCTTTCCTCCATCATTTAACCATGAATGCAATATTGGAATAAGACTTGATCGCGCGGCCGGTCCGGTCGTTTGTCAAGTTACAACTACTAACCTCGTCATCGATCGGTGAAGCAGACACCGCAGCACATGCAACGCGTGAAAAGGGGTTAGCTTTTTAGCGGCCCGGTTTCGTGGGCTCCAGCGATGGTGGCAAACTAGCGCGCGGAAAACGATTGCGCGTGCGCGAAAAAAGGCGACAGCTCGCGCGCTAGATTTGACGCGCCGCTTCGCGCGCGCCTATAAAATTGCAGCGTCCTCTGCCGCTCTCTCTCTCGCTCCCTCCACTGCTTTCTTTCCTTGCCGCCGACACGCCATTATGTCGCCTCGCCGCCGGGGAGGTTCGGGCTACCGTGGGGTCCGCGTTCGTTCGTTCGGCACCTATTCCGCCTCGGTTCAGTCGGGCGGCGGCGCTCGCCTCGGCCTCGGAACCTTCGACGCCGCCCAGGATGGCGCCCGCGCGTACGACACTGCGGCATGGCGCCTCCGACGGGCCCGTTGGGACATGAACTTCACCTACGTGGCCACGCGGGAGCGGGCACAGGAGTTGGCGCCTTTTCCCGCGGCTTAACACTGACGAGGATCATCGCAAACACAGGAGGCGGGAGTGCCGTCTTAGTCTGGCAGAGATGGACGGGGAAGCCATGGCGCTGTGGAGGCAACGCTTCCCGCAAGACATCATCAATGAGGAACAGTTTTTCGCCGAGAGAAGGGCAGAGAGGAAGGAGAGAAGGAAGGAGCGAGCCGCCTATCGCGAGGACAAGCGAATGCGGAAGGCAGTCGCTAAATACAACATGGCGCTAGGAGATGTGTCGTCCTGAGACTCCCGCGACGAGCGGTTCCTTGACGCCTATGCTCAGACGTCGGAGGAGGACATCACCGAGGCAGAGTCCGAGTCGGAGAACGAGTAGTAGTAGTTTTTAGTTTTATTTTGTATCGTAGAAGCAGGCTATGTGCCGAACTATCTTCATATTTGTATGCTATGTATATAATCATCTCAAGAAAAAAAAAGTGAAATACAGCGCGCCTGCTGGAACGGCTCGGGCGCGCTTTATTTTGCGGCGGCCGCCGGAGCCAGCGCACCGCCGCGCGCAAAACCTGCCTCATCCGGCGCGGTATTTTCATTTTTAGCGCACCGCACGTTACGCGCCTGTTGGAGATGCTCTTAGTGGACCACGTCTGTGGCTCTCTCATGCGAAAATTTAGTACTCATCGAACCAAGCTATGACGTATCCCAACCCACGTCATGAATGTGCAAGCGCTCCCCTTAGAGTAGTTTAATTTTGCTGAACGGAATCCACTAAGGGCATCTTCAAAGCAGATTCTCAAGGCCTCAAACCTCTCGCAAGCATCTGGACTCCGATGTTTATATGCAATTTGCCATACATCGCAGACCCGTATCGGTCTGTCGACGCATCTGGTCGTTTGTTGTTCCGCAAATCGAAACCAAACAAAAAGGCTTTGTGGTTGTCCGAACATTCGCGTGCCCAATTAAAAGGCATCACGTACCCCTCTCCCCTCTATCCGGATGGCGGATGGTTGCTATTAGGGTTTAGCAGAAGGGTTAGCTTGCTTGGTTTGGCGGAAGCTCCTTAATCACTTTGATTTTTTTCTTCACATGCGTCATTTTGGTGGAAATTAGTTCAAATGTTTCATCTCATTTGGCGGAAACTACTAAGAGCATCTCCAGCCGTTCGTCCCTGCAGGCGCTTGAAACATCGCCGCCTGGGGGCGAACCGGTGATAATCTCGGCGTGGGGCCGGTCGGGTTCCCAGCCACCGCCCCCAGGTCGCCCCAGACGCCGTTTTTTGAAACATGAAATCGGCCAAACCACGTCCAAACTAGTCGATTTCATTGATATTTTACAAAAATTAAAAAAAAACAAACTAAAAACAACTACACATAGCCACCGCCGCCGCCCGCCTTCTACATGCCGAGGAGCCTGTAGAACCGTGTGTAGTTGCTGCCGTCGTCGTCGTCGTCGCCGTCGTGCTGGGTGCCGCCGCCGTCCCTACTACACCCCTGACCGGCGTCGCCGATGCGCGGGGGGTTGGACGGCCCGAACACATCCTCGTTGTCGCTGTCGAGGACGACCACGCCACCCTCTGTCGGTGTCAAAATCGGTAGATCTCGGGTAGGGGGTCCCAAAATATGCGTTTAAGGCTAATGGTAATAGGAGGCGGAGGACACAATGTTTACCCAAGTTCGGGCCCTCTCTATGGAGGTAATACCCTACTTCCTGCTTGGTTGATCTTGATGAATATGAGTATTACAAGAGTTGATCTACCACGAGATCGTAATGGGTAAACCCTAGAAGCTAGCCTATGATTATGATTGTTGTTCTCCTACGGACTAAACCCTCCGGTTTATATAGACACCGGAGGGGGCTAGGGTTACACAAGGTCGGTTACAGAGAAAGGAATCTACATATCCGAATTACCAAGCTTGCCTTCCACGCAAAAGAGAGTCTCATCCGGACATGGGATGAAGTCTTCTATCTTGTATCTTCATAGCCCAACAGTCCGGCCCATGTGTATAGTTCGGTTGTCCGAGGACCCCTTAATCCAGGACTCCCTCAGTAGCCCCTGAACCAGGCTTCAATGACGATGAGTCCGGCGTGCAGATTGTCTTCGGCATTGCAAAACGGGTTCCTTCTCGGAATACTTCAAAGTAGATTTTGAACACAAGAATCGTGTCCTGCTCTGCAAAACAAATACCACACACAACCGTAGAGAGTATAATATTTTCAGGAGTCCAATCCGCTAACAATTGTTTGCAATGCGACATTACTTCATCGTCCGACCATTATTTTGAATTGTTTTTCCAGCCTGCTACTCCACGCTTCACGAGGCAGTTCTATTGGAATGTCTTGTCGAAGCAGAGATCGTGTCCCCTTATCACGGGATTCTCATCAACACAGGCATGGGTAACCCAACCGTTTCATTGGTATGATTCCTTGGGAATAGGCATGTTTTAAGGCCACGTAGGGGACGTTTGATATTCGTTCTCTTTATAAAGAGGCCAAGACCTGTCTTTTTTCTTTCCATGCTAATACTCTTCTCCTCCCACCTCAAGCTGCAACACCCAGGTTTAACCCAGTCGCTTCGGACCTCTAGCTATGTCCGGATCCATCCTTCAAGGCCGGTGGACGGCCTCTTCTATCACAAAGGAGGACATCACGAAGCTCGGGGAGGCAAGGTACTTGACTGCGAAAATCCTTCACAGGCTTCCTGCTCAAGGGCAGGTTATCCCTACTCCTAGATCCAATGAGAGGGTTGTGTTTATCTCTCACTTCCTCCAAGGGCTAGGTTTTGCTCTTCATCCCTTTGTTCGAGGGCTCATGTTTTATTACAGACTAGATTTCCATGATCTAGCTCCAGACTCTTTCCTTCACATCTCAACGTTTATCATCACGTGTGAGGCTTTCCTCCGCATTACCCCACACTTCGGCTTATGTCTTAAAACCTTTAACGTGAAATCGAGGGTAGTATACGGGAAACAAGCGGAGTGCGGAGGTGCTTTGATAAACAAGCTTATCAATTCTCCTTAGCCAAAGGGGTTCCCTCACAGAGTCCTTCGACCTATGGCAACGGGAGTGGTTTTATATCACTGAACCTCGCGGTAAGAAGTGGGCAGCTACACCTAAGTTTTGATCTGGCCCTCCGCCACAGCTCGCGTCATGGATTAACAAAGGGCTGGACTGGGGATCTATTGATGAAGTGCGGACACTGCAAAGTCACATTCGAAGCCTCATTGAGAAGGACACCGGTCTTATCAATATAATCCAGGTAATGCTAGTCCGCCGGATCCTACCTTGTCAGCGACGCCCTCTCCGCATGTGGGAGTTCAATCCGGAAGGTCCACGGACTCTTCAGCACTTCTCTGGCAAGATGCTCAGAGAGATGTGGAAATTGTTGTTCGGCACACGAAAACAGTGGCCGGATACTACAGAAGACATTGGTCTTGACTGCAAGCATCCATATACCCCGGTAAGCACTTAACTTCCGAACACAGTTTTGTCAAATTCCTTATAACAACGTACGGATAAAACTCTACTCGACCAGGGTTGGTTAAAGAAGGCGGAGAGAAATCGGTGTTCGGCTCCTCTTCCCGAAGACTCAGCGGATCCATTGTTAACTAGTATGCTGGCTCTGGCACCCTATCAAGCGCCAGTGAGGGAAGACAAGGAGAAGACCAAGGAGGCACAAGGTAGTCTCTCCTATGGAGGCACACCAGGCAATTTATCCGGGGAAATTGGAGCTTCCTCTCCCGAAGGCAGAAGGGAAGGACAAACTGACATCCCTTCTCCTCACGAGAAAAAACGGGCCGCCTCCGAAGACTTGAAGAAAGAAGCTTCTAAGCGGGGGAAGAAATAGTCAGGGGGTGATGTTGACGCGCAATCACTCCGTAGAGATAGGCCTTTAGCCGAATCATAAGTGAACCAGGGTGTTTTAAACATATACCGTTCTTTCTTGGTTGTAGGAGTAATATTTGCAATATATGTTTGTAGTCCGGTACACAATCCTCCTCAGCAGTCCTCCTCTTCGGGGGATCTCTTTTCGGAGATGATGGAGAGCGAGACGCCTCCACAGATCTCCCTGCCTGATAAGGCAGACGATACCGAGGTGTCGCCCTAGAGGATCTTTCCCGATCAACGGGTGGCGCGAGAGGCAGCGAGGATCGGGCCTAAAGGTAACACTTCAGCCGCCCAAGGTCTGGGGTGTGCGGCCCCTACGGGAACCGACAACAAAATTCCCGGACTATCCAATGTCCGAGAAACTGCACAACCTGTTCTGAATCCGGAGGCGCCAGATATATTGATGAACATATTGCAACATGCATCCGTCTCAGAGGAGCACCATACCTTGATGGGTACGATGGCCGAAAGAGTTCGGTCCGTGAAAAGCGGATTGAATGAAGCGTTCACGAGCCTACTAAGAGGTTTCAAGGTACGTAATGTAATTTTTATTTATGTTATAAATGCAAATTGCACTTGTGTATAGGTAGTAGCCCCTGAGACTCTGATTGGTATCCAAAGGGAGGCGATCAGAGGATCAAAAATGTATCCCCAGGAAATGATCTAACTAATTTGAAACACAGGCTGTTACATCCGTGGCAACTGCCCAAGCTACAGAGGTAGTACATCTGAAGCAGAAAGTTGATGTAGAGGATGATGACATCACGTTTATTAATAGGCGACTAGACGAGGCGCAAGGTATGTCTTCGAGGCAGGCAGTATATACAAGTATTTAGAAATATGAGCATGATGCTGAGACTTGTAATATGTTTAACTGCAGATGGTGCCGCCGCCGTTGAGACCCTTCGGGCTGAGCTTGCCCGGGCCAAGGAGCAAGCCAGGATGTGTAATGCCGTTGCCGGAAAGGCGGCTGCTGATTTAAAGGCCAAGCAGTCTGCTCGGCGTCAGTGCGAGGAGAGAATATCTACTATGGCACTTGAGCTAAAGGATGCCATTAGTCGATACCAAGTTCTTAAGAAAGATAACAAAGCCAAAGCGGCCGATCTTGACAAGGCCGTACAAGAGGCGAAGGAAGCTCGGTCTGAGTCTAGGGCAGCTCGGGAGGAGATCCGACAGGCTGGGGAGATCGTGTCTGGTAAGCCCTTTTCATTGCAAACTAAGTTTGGCGATCCAAAGTATGCTCGGCTTAATCAACTGTGGAGTTCCCCAGACACCTATTTGGACCTGCCGAAGAGTGCTGCCGATGCGAACTAGTTTTTTCATGCGCAAGAAGGACATGCGACGGAAAAGCTATTTTGGTCACAATTTGACACACCGAAGCGTCCACTGTTGAACGAACAGATGTCACAATGGGCCGAGCTCCACAAGATGTCCGGAACTGCCATGAAGGACGTCATAGCCCAGTTGTGGCCGACTAAGAAAATTCTGAATAGTTATTTCGGTTTGGTGCAGTGACTTGTTGATGCAGTGACGCGTATCGACACTGTTAAGCGGTCAGCGTGCATAGAAGGTGCACGGATGGCCCTTGCCCATGTCAAGACATATTGGGCAAAGATGAAGGCCACCGATATTGCAGCGTGGAGTCCACCCGAAGGCAAGGATCCTAACATGCCAGAACATTACTTTGAAGATGTCCTAGAAGGTGCCCGCTTGATAGAGGGCCAGTGCTCGAAAAATCTTATGTTCGAGTGAAGTGTGCTTGAAATTGTAAAAACAATATTATGATATGTTTTACGGCTATATTTTTATACTTTTGCCCGAAAAGTTTTGGTGCCTCCTGTGCGACCATTTTAATATATATAATTTGAAAGTTTGCCAGTCGTCGGCTTCAGCCCCCTTGCATATAACACCGAGGTGTTTGGAAAAGCACTTGATCACACTTGACCCAACGTCTTGGTCCATTAAGGAGATGTTAGGGCGGCGAACCAGGCAATCGGACTATAGGGCTTTAACACTTTCACTTAGCCATAGGAGTTTGAAGGTGGGTCTACTATATAGCCCCTGGTATGTCCGCGGTTATCCGAATATGATGCGTTTACATATGTGACAAGGAAGACGGTTCTTTGTTAATGCGGAGGAATCGCGAAGATTCCGCTGAGTCATCGAGTGGTTGACCAACTCTCGCCTTATCATGACAGTCAGTTTTCGGCTTTCTCTACTGAGGTGCTCATCTGATGAACCAGGACACAATCGCAGTAGTTCTCCCTTTACCACCTTAGCCGATAGAGCAGAACGTAAGGTAGAAAGCACAAGAGCCGGGCAACCTAACTATTGACCAAAGACATGATTCGGAGCTGATGCATATAAGGCCAAACTCGTGACGCCGAACACTCCCTAAGGTGTTTGGACTTTTTAACATATACCGGGCTGAATACAGCCCCTGGTAATGAACCCTGATTTCAAGGCACATGTGGCAATCTGGCATGGGGAAAGAACGCAGATGGTGGGAGAATAAAACTCCAAACACATTTTGAATCAAGCTGCTTCTATAACCTACTTCATTAAGACGGCAAGCCGTATTCTTACAATGCCGATAACCACCTTGGACATTTTATATGCCAGGAAAGTATAAAACAAAAAGAGATAAAAAAGGTTTACACAGGGTCTTAATCTAAAAAAGAAACCTTAATATAGAGCCCTACTGCACGTCTGCGCCTTTTGCTCCATTGTGAAGTGTCCTTGAAGGGTATAGTGTGACGGCCATCTGTAAAAAGAGGAAAAAACCAGGTAAAAGAAGCTGGTGTGGCCGTAAGTAAAGCTGCTTCGTTTTAACGAACCATGACATATAATTTCTGGAGTCCGAATAGGGTCGAGCCGAACTATGGACTTTTTGTGTGCAGTGTGCTCCCGGCGCCACCCAAGGAATTTTGAGTGTATATTTATGTATAGATGGTGCGTGTTCTATCTCCTTATGGGGCGGTTAGTGGGGGCGTGGCTGCTAATCGAGCTTAGGTTTATGTGAGCTGCCTCACTTAGGTGTGCGCCGGACATGTTTAGCTGTGTCTGCGGTCTTAATGACCAATAAGTTGCTCGGCTTGAATAGGCCATTTTGCGCTTCGACTGCTAAAGTCGCCGTATATTCTTCTGTACGAAGAGAGCGCTCTGTGTTTCCACTGACCGTAATGACACCACGTGGTCCAGGCATTTTGAGTTTTATATAAGCGTAATGCGGGACTACATTAAAACGGGCGAATATCGTTCTTCCGAGTAGTGCATGATAGACACTTCAGAACGGAGCTATGTCGAAGATTAACTCTTCGCTTCGAAAGTTATAGGGAGAGCCGAATACGACTTCGAATGTTAGAGAGCCCGTGCAGCGGGCTTCTACGCCCGGTATAACTCCTTTAAAGGTAATGCTTCTTGGCTTGATTCTTGAGGGTCTATCCCCATCCCGCGGACAGTGTCCTGATATATCAGATTGAGACTACTGCCGCCGTCCATGAGGACTCGGGTGAGGTGGTATCCGTCGATTATTGGGTCGAGCACTAAGGCAGCCGAACCCCCGTGATGGATACTAGTCGGATGATCTCTGTGATCAAAGGTGATAGGACAGGCCGACCATGAGTTGAATTTGGGGGCGACTGGCTCGACAGCATAGATGTCTCGGAGTGTGCGTTTGCGCTCCCTCTTTGGGATATGAGTGGCATAGATCATGTTCACTATTTTGATCTCCGGCGGAAATTTCTTTTGTTCCCCCGTGTTTGGCTGGCGAGATTCGTCCTCGTCTTCGATTTGAGGTCCCTTCCCTTTGTGTTCGGCGTTGAGCTTGCCGGCCTGCTTGAAGACCCAACATTCTCTGTTGGTATGATTAGCTGGTTTATCGGGAGTGCCGTGAATCTGACAGGGCCTGTCTAGAATTTTATCCATGCCGGATGGACCGTCTCTGTTGCCTTTAAATGTCTTCTTCCATTGACCGGGACTGGAGCCCCTGAAACCGGCGTTTATCGCTATATTTTCTGGGCTTTCTTCATTGTTTTGACGTTTGTTTTTATTGCGTCGTGGCTTTCCATTGCCATCTCTGACTTCGAATGTGCCAGGATCGCTGGTGCTGCTACGAGACAACCAGCTGTCTTCACCCACGCAAAAACGGGTCATGAGTGTAGTTAAGGCTGCCATTGTCCTTGGCTTTTCCTGGCCGAGATGTCTGACTAGCCATTCTTCCCGGACACTGTGTTTGAAGGCCGCTAAGGCTTCGGCGTTCGGACAGTCGACGATTTGGTTCTTCTTAGTGAGAAACCGGTTCCAAATCTTACGTGATGATTCTCCGGGTTGTTGGATTATCTGACTTCGATCATCTGCATCCGGAGGTCAGACATAGGTCCCTTGAAAATTTGCCCGAAAAGCGTCCTCGAGTTCCTCCCAGCTTCTAATGGAATTTTCAGGGAGGCTTTTCAGCCAGTGCCGAGCTGTTCCTTTCAGTTTGAGGGGTAAGTATTTGATGGCATGAGATCATCTCCGCGAGCCATGTGGATGTGAAGAATAAAGTATTCTATCCAGACCACAGGGTCTATCGTTCCGTCATATGCCTCGATGTTTACGGGTTTAAACCCTTTTGGAAATTCATGGTCCAGCACCTCATCGGTGAAGCACAGGGGGTGTGCAGCACCCCTGTATTTGGCTGTGTCGTGGCGTGGGTCCAACGGTTGTAATGTTCGGTGTTGGTTCTGAACTGGTAAATGACCGGCATATTTGGTTTGATAGTCATGATCCTGTGTAGGAGCATGTTCCCTGGATTCATAGATGGACCTAGTTCTGCCAGCCTTTTTGTCCAGGTCCTCACGTAGATTGTGTTTCTGGTCCAGAGTCGCAACCTCCTTTCCTTTACGGGGAGGGGGTGCGGGTTTGTGTGCGGTGTTGCTAGCCGCTCTATCTCGACCACGAGGTGGTCGGTCCGGCTTGTCGGCCGTATTATTCTTTGGCGGTATGGGTGCAATAGCCTTATTATCGAATTCGAGTAGTAGTTTACGTTTAGGATAGCTCTTTTTATGGCGATTACCACTGTATTTTTCCTCAGTGTCGAGCACTTCGTTCCATCTATCATTGAGCGTATCCTGTGCAGCTTTAAGCCGCTGCTTCTGCTTCTTCAAGCTCCTCGTGGTGGCGATAAGTCTCTGGTGCAGGCTCTTTTCTTCCAAAGGTTTTTTCGGGACGATGAATGCATCGTCGCCCAGGCTAATCTCCTCCTCGGAGATGGGTTGATAATTGGTATCTTCGGCATCACTGTGGTCGGACTGTGTTCCCGGACTGTGTTCGCCGTCTACTCGCTCGTCCTGCTCCATTGCTGGGTCTACGGGGTCTTCATTATCTTTGGCGTCGTCCGGAGTATTACCTTCTCCTGTGATTGTGTTGCTGTTTTTGCCATGGCGTGGTTTATAGTGGCGCCACTGACGTTGGCGCTTTGGCTGCTTCTCAGGAGGCTTATCCTTGACTGGACCTTTTTTGTCATCGCCATTGTTTTCTTTGGGTGTATCCACCATGTATATATCGTATGAGGAGGTGGTTGTCCAGCGCCCTGTAGGCGGTGGTTCCTGTTATTCTCCGGCATTGTTGTTCATATTGTCGATGTCTTCGGAGTCAAAGTCAAGGATGTCGATTAAGTCATTGACAGTGGCTATCAAGTGGATGGTGGGTGGGAAACGAATTTCTTCGTCGTCCACTTCCCACTCGAGCCGGACATAGTTCGACAGAGAATCTCCTGACAAGGAGAGGGATTTTAATGAGTTTAACACATCACCTCGAGGTGAGTGTAGGAAGATGTTCGCGGAGCTAAACTCCAAGATCGGCGCCCAGTCAGGTTTGATGGACGCGGATGCACGCGGTCTGGAACCTATAGCCGGAGATAAATCCGAGGTTCCGGCGACACAGGCCCAACTTGATGTTGGGTCTATGTGCGGCTCGAGCACCGCTGAGTCTGCGGCTTCCGAGGCGGGGTTAGGCTTCCCGTCTTCGAACAACACGATCTGTTCCGGATCTAGGGCCAGAGCGGTTACAGGCGCTATCTCCCGAGTGTTGCCAGATGACAGATTTAGGTCATGTTCATCATGGTGGTAGGGGGCAGCCGTCAGGGGCTTGAATTCGTCGAAGATCAAGTCCCCATGGATATCGGCCACAAAATTTAGGCTTCCAAATCTGACCTGATGGCCAGGCGCATAGCTATCAATCTGCTTTAGATGGCCAAGCGAGTTGGCCTGCAATGCGAAGCCGTCGAATACAAAGTTCTGTCCGGGGAGGAAGGTCTCCCCCTGGACTGTGTTGTTGTAGATGATGGATGGAGCCATCAAGCCTTCTGGTGATGACGCAGTGGAACTCTCAACGGAAGCACCAACGTCGGTGTCAAAACCGACGGTTCTCAGATAGGGGGTCCCGAACTGTGCGTCTAAGGCTAATGGTAACAGGAGGCGGGGGACACAATGTTTACCTAGGTTTGGGCCCTCTCTATGGAGGTAATACCCTGTTGGGTAACGTAGTAATTTCAAAAAAAAAATCCTACGCACACGCAAGATCATGGTGATGCATAACAACGAGAGGGGAGAGTGTGTCCACGTACCCTCGTAGACCGAAAGCGGAAGCGTTAGCACAACGCGGTTGATGTAGTCGTATGTCTTCACGATCCGACCGATCAAATACCAAACGGACGACACCTCCGAGTTCTTGCACACGTTCAGCTCGATGACGTCCCTCGAACTCCGATCCAGCCGAGCTTTGAGGGAGAGTTTCGTCAGCACGACGGCGTGGTGATGATGATGATGTTCTACCGACGCAAGGCTTCGCCTAAGCACCGCTACGATATTATTGAGGTGAACTATGGTGGAGGGGGCACCGCACACGGCTAAGCGATCTCAAGGATCAATTGTTGTGTCTCCATGGGGTGCCCCCTCCCCCGTATATAAAGGAGTAGAGGAGGGGAGGGCCGGCCCTCTCTTGGGCGCGCCATAGGGGAGTCCTACTCCCACCGGGAGTAGGATTCCCCCCCTTCCAAGTTGGAGTAGGAGAAAGGGAAGGGAGAAGGAGAAGGAAGGAAGGGGGCGCCCCCTCTCCCTAGTCCAATTCGGACTAGTCCATGGGGAGGGGTGTGGCCTAATACGTCCATTTTGCATCATGCTTTTATATCAATATTTATTGCATTATGGGCTATTATCACACATTTTATCTCAATACTTATGGTTATTCTCTCTTATTTTACAAGGTTTACCATGAAGAGGGGGGATGCCGGTAGCTGGAATTCTGGCTGGAAAAGGAGCAAATATTGGAAACCTATTCTGCACTGCTCCAAAAATCCTGAAACTCCACGAAACATGTTTTTGGAATTAATGAGAATTATTGAGCGAAAGAAATACATCAGGGGGCCCACACCCTAGCCAGGAGGGTGGGGGGCGCGCCCACCCCTACTGGGCGCACCCCTTATCTCCTGGGCCCCCTGGTGGCCCCCCGGTGTCCATCTTCTGCTATATGAGGGCTTTTACCCTGGAAAAAATCGTGAACAAGCTTAAGGGACGAAACTCCGCCGCCACGAGGCGGAACCTTGGAGGAACCAATCTAGAGCTCCGGCAGAGCTGTTCTGCCGGGGAAACTTCCCTCCGGGAGGGGGAAATCATCACCATCATCATCACCAACGATCCTCTCATCGAGAGGGGGTCAATCTCCATCAACATCTTCACCAGCACCATCTCCTCTCAAAACCCTAGTTCATCTCTTGTATCCAATCTTGTATCAAAACCACAAATTGGTACCTGTGGGTTGCTAGTAGTGTTGATTACTCCTTGTAGTTGATGCTAATTGGTTTACTTGGTGGAAGATCATATGTTCAGATCCTTAATGCATATTATTACTCCTCTGATTGTGAACATGAATATGCTTTGTGAGTAGTTATGTTTGTTCCTGAGGACATGGGTGAAGTATTGCTATTAGTAGTCATGTGAATTTGGTATTCATTCGATATTTTGATGAGATGTATGTTGTATTTTCCTCTAGTGGTGTTATGTGAAGGTCGACTACATGACACTTCACCATTATTTGGGCCTAGAGTAAGGCATTGGGAAGTAATAAGTAGATGGTGGGTTGCTAGAGTGACAGAAGCTTAAACCCTAGTTTATGCGTTGCTTCGTTAGGGGCTGATTTGGATCCATATGTTTAATGTTGTGGTTAGGTTTACCTTAATACTTATTTTGTAGTTGTGGACGCTTGCAATAGGGGTTAATCATAAGTGGGATGCTTGTCCAAGTAAGGGCAGTACCCAAGCACGGGTCCACCCACATATCAAATTATCAAAGTACCGAACGCGAATCATATGAACGTGATGAAAACTAGCTTGACGATAATTCCCATGTGTCCTCGGGAGCTCCTTCCTCATTATAAGAAATTTTCCAGGCTTATCCTTTGCTACATAAAGGATTGGGCCACCTTGCTGCACTTTATTACTTTCATTTCTTGTTACTCGTTACAATTTATCTTATCACAAAACTATCTATCACCTACAATTTCAGTGCTTGCAGAGAAAACCTTACTGAAAACCGCTTATCATTTCTTTCCGCTCCTCGTTGGGTTCGACACTCTTACTTATTGAAAGGACTACAATAGATCACCTACACTTGTGGGTCATCAAGACTCTTTTATGGCGTCGTTGTCGGGGAGTGTAGCGCTTTTGGTGAGTGGAACTTGGTAAGGAAACATTTATATAGTGTGCTGAAATTTTCTATTACTTGTCACGATGGTAACTAATCCTTTGAGGGGCTTGTTCAGGGTATCTTCACCCCGACCAGAAGAGCAAAGAGTAGCTCCTCAGCCTGCTGAACTTTATGATAATATTTACTTTGAGATTCCTTCGGGTATGATAGAGAAACTGCTAGCTAATCCATTTACAGGAGATGGAACATTGCATCCCAATTTACACCTTATCTTTGTGGATGAAGTTTGTGGATTATTTAAGCTTGCAGGTATTCCCGATGATATTGTCAAAAGGAAGGTCTTCCCTTTATCTTTAAAGGGAGATGCATTGACATGGTATAGGCTATGTGATGATACGAGATCTTGGAATTATAAACGATTGAAGTTGGAATTTCACCAGAAGTTTTATCCTATGCATCTTGTTCATCGTGATCGTAATTACATATATAATTTCTGGCCTCGCGAAGGAGAAAGCATCGCTCAAGCTTGGGGGAGGCTCAAGTCAATGTTATATTCATGCCCTAATCATGAGCTCTCCCGGGAAATGATTATTCAAAAAATTTATGCTCGGCTTTCTCTCAATGATCGCAACCTGCTTGATACTTCATGTGCTGGTTCTTATATGCTGAAGACTATTGATTTCAAATGGGATTTATTGGAAAGAATAAATGCAACTCTGAAGATTGGGGTTCCGACAATGGTAAGGAGTCTGGTATGACACCTAAGTCCGATTGTGTTAAATCTTTTATGGATACCGATACTTTTCGTGGATTTAGCGCTAAATATGGACTTGACTCTGAGATAGTAGCCTCTTTCTGTGAATCTTTTGCTACTCACGTTGATCTCCCTAAAGGGAAATGGTTTAAATATAATCCTCCCATTGAAGTGAAAGTAGTTGCACCTATTACAGTTGAAGAAAAGACTATCACCTATAGTGATCCTATTGTTCCTACTACTTATGTTGAGAAACCTCCTTTCCCTGTTAGGATAAAGGATCATGCTAAAACTTAAACTGTTGTTCGTAAGAGTAATACTAGGACTTATACACCTCCTGAGCAAATCAAAGTTCAACCTAGTATTGATATGGTTAAAGATCTCTTGGATGATGATTTAGATGGGCATGTTATTTATTTCTGTGGTGAGACTACTAATATTGCTAGACCAGATACTAAGATACATAGACGTGTCGTAGGCATGCCTGTTATTTCTGTTAAAATAGGAGATCATTGTTATCATGGCTTATGTGATATGGGTGCTAGTGCTAGTGCAATACCCTATGATTTATATAAAGAAATTATGCACGAAATTGCACCCGTTGAATTAGAAGACATTGATGTTACTATTAAGCTTGCTAATAGGGATACCATTAAACCAGTCGGGATAGTTAGAGATGTTGAAGTCTTGTGTGGGAAGGTTAAACACCCTGCTGATTTTCTTGTTCTTGGTTCCCCACAAGATGATTTTTGTCCCATTATTTTTGGTAGACCCTTCTTGAATGCTGTTAAAGCTAAGATTGATTGTGAAAAGGATATTGTTGAAATTGGCTTGGGGGATATGAAACATGAGTCTAATTTTGCTAAATTTCATAGACAACCCCGTGATAGAGAATCATCTACTAAGGATGAGATTATTGGTCTTGCTTCTATTGCCGTGCCTCCTACTGATCCGTTAGAACAATATTTGCTAGACCATGAAAATGATATGTTTATGAAGGAAAGAAGGGAAATAGATGAAGTGTTCCTTAAACAAGAACCTATGATGAAACATAACCTTCCCGTTGAAATTCTTGGGGATCCCCCTCCACCCAAGGGTGATCCCGTGTTTGAACTCAAACCATTACTTGATAATCTTAAGTATGCTTATCTTGATGAGAAGAAAATACATCATGTTATTATTAGTGCTAACCTTTCAGAGCAAGAAGAAGAAAGATTATTGAAAACTCTGAAGAAGCACCAAGCTGCTATTGGATATACTCTGGATGATCTTAAGGGCATTAGTCCCACGTTATGCCAACACAAAATTACAGTGGAGAAAGATGCCAAACCAATTAGAGATCCTCAACGACGACTGAATCCCAAGATGAAAGAAGTGGTAAGAAAGGAGATACTAAAGCTCCTTGAAGCAGGTATAATTTATCCCATTGCTGACAGTGAATGGGTAAGTCCTGTCCATTGTGTTCCTAAAAAGGGAGGTATTACCATTGTTCCTAATGATAAAGATGAATTGATCCCGCAAAGAATTATTACAGGTTATAGGATGGTAATTGATTTCCGTAAATTAAATAAGGCTACTAAGAAAGATCATTACCCTTTACCTTTTATTGATCAAATGCTAGAAATACTATCCAAACACACACATTTCTGCTTTCTAGATGGTTATTCTGGCTTCTCTCAAATACCTGTGTCAGCGGGGGATCAATCTAAAACTACTTTTACTTGCCCTTTCGATACTTTTGCTTATAGACGCATGCCTTTTGGTTTATGTAATGCACCTGCTACCTTTCAAAGATGCATGATGGCTATATTCTCTGATTTTTGTGAAAAGATTTGTGAGGTATTCATGGATGATTTCTCTATTTATGGATCCTCTTTTGATGATTGTTTGAGCAACCTTGATCGAGTTTTGCAGAGATGCGAAGACACTAGTCTCGTCTTGAATTGGGAAAAGTGCCACTTTATGGTGAATGAAGGCATTGTTTTGGGGCACAAGATCTCCGAGAGAGGTATTGAAGTTGATAAAGCTAAAGTTGATGCTATTGAAAAGATGCCATGTCCCAAGGACATAAAAGGTATAAGAAGTTTCCTTGGTCATGCCGGTTTTTATAGGAGGTTCATTAAGGACTTTTCTAAAATCTCTAGGCCTCTGACTAATTTATTGCAAAAAGATATTCCTTTTGTCTTTGATGATGATTGTGTAGAAGCATTTGAAATACTTAAGAAAGCTTTGATCACTACACCTATTGTTCAGCCACCTGATTGGAATTTACCTTTTGAAATTATGTGTGATGCTAGTGATTATGCTGTAGGTGTTGTTCTAGGGCAAAGAGTTGATAAGAAATTGAATGTTATCCAGTATGCTAGTAATACTCTTGATACTGCCCAGAGAAATTATGCTACTACTGAAAAAGAATTCTTAGCAGTCGTGTTTGCATGTGATAAGTTTAGACCTTATATTGTTGATTCCAAAGTTACTATTCACACTGATCATGCTGCTATTAAATATCTTATGGAAAAGAAAGACGCTAAGCCTAGACTCATTAGATGGGTTCTCCTGCTCCAAGAATTTGATTTGCATATTATTGATAGAAAGGGAGCCGAGAACCCCGTTGCAGACAACTTATCTAGGTTAGAGAATGTTCTTGATGACCCACTGCCTATTGATGATAGCTTTCCTGATGAACAATTAGCGGTCATTAATGCTTCTCGTACTGCTCCCTGGTATGCTGATTATGCTAATTACATTGTTGCTAAATTTATACCTCCTAGTTTCACATACCAGCAAAAGAAAAAGTTCTTTTATGATTTAAGACATTACTTCTGGGATGACCCACACCTTATAAAGAAGGAGTAGATGGTGTTATTAGACGTTGTGTGCCTGAGCATGAACAGGAACAGATCCTACAGAAGTGTCACTCTGAATCCTATGGAGGACACCACGCTGGAGATAGAACTGCACACAAGGAACTGCAATCTGGTTTTTATTGGCCTACTCTCTTCAAAGATGCTCTTAAGTTTGTCTTATCTTGTGATGAATGTCAAAGAATTGGTAATATTAGTAGACGTCAAGAAATGCCTATGAACTATTCTCTTGTTATCGAACCGTTTGATGTTTGGGGCTTTGATTATATGGGACCTTTTTCTGCCTCTAATGGTTACACACATATTTTAGTTGCTGTTGATTACGTTACTAAGTGGGTAGAAGCTATTCCAACTAGTAGTGCTGATCATAACACCTCTATTAAAATGCTTAAATAAGTTATTTTTCCGAGGTTTGTAGTCCCTAGATATCTTATGACTGATGGTGGTTCACATTTTATTCATGGTGCTTTTCTGTAAGATGCTTGCCAAGTATGATGTCAATCATAGAATCGCATCTCCTTATCATCCGCAGTCTAGTGGTCAAGTAGAGTTGAGCAATAGAGAGCTCAAATTAATTTTGCAAAAGACTGTCAATAGATCTAGAAAGAATTGGTCCAAAAAACTTGATGATGCATTATGGGCCTATAGAACTGCATACAAAAATCATATGGGTATGTCTCCTTATAAGATGGTTTATGGAAAAGCATGTCATTTACCTCTTGAACTTGAACATAAAGCATATTGGGCTATTAAAGAGCCCAACTAAGACTTCAACCTTGCCGGTGAGAAGAGGTTGTTTGATATTAGCTCACTTGATGAATGGAGAATCCAAGCCTATGAGAATGCCAAGCTATTCAAAGAAAAAGTGAAACGCTGGCATGACAAAAGGATACAAAAGCGTGAGTTTAACATAGGAGATTATGTGTTATTATTCAACTCTCGTTTAAGATTTTTTGCAGGAAAACTTCTCTCTAAATGGGAAGGTCCTTACATTATCGAGGAGGTCTATCGTTCTGGTGCCATAAAAATCAACAACTTCGAAGGCACAAGTCCGAGGGTGGTGAACGGTCAAAGAATTAAACATTATATTTCAGGTAATCCTATTAATGTTGAAACTAATATTATTGAAACCGTAACCCCGGAGGAATACATAATGGACACTTTCCAGAACGTTCCAGACTCCGAAAAGGAATAGGTATGTGGTACGGTAAGTAAACCGACTCCAAAACAACTCCAATGACAATTTTTATTAGCTTTGGAATATTTAAGAATTTTAGGAAGAAAGAAGTAGTCTGAGAGGGACATGAGGCACCACGAGAGTGGAGGGTGCGCCCACCCTTACTGGGCGCGCCCCCTGTCTCGTGGATACCTCGTGTGCCTCCCGGACTCCGTTTTCTTGCACGTAACATATTTTGGTCGGTCAAAATTCATTATATATACTCCTGAAGGTTTTGACCACCGTATCACGCAAATATCCTCTGTTTTCATTTTGAGTTGTTTCTGTTCAGATCTAGAGCATCATGGCGTCTCCAAGCGCTCCCAAGGACAAGTTTTTCGAGAGGGTTATCAACCCCTATCTCGCGAAGGTGCTGCAACACCCTCAAACCATTGAGATGAGTGAGGGGGTGCTGCACATCCGCGATGTGGCGGGATCAAGGCGTACCGGAAGCGTGGAGACAAAGCTCGAAGTCGTGGAGCAGCAAATTTCCAAGTGCCAAGGGATGGTGGAGCGTGGACTCAACGCCAACCAGATGATGATCACAGAGTTCACCAACAAACACAAGCTAGACGCCAAAGTCATTGGGGAGACCATCTTCAAGCTTCAAGAGAAAATTGAGCACCTCCAAGCCCAGATCTATGACCTGCAAAACCAGAACTATGAGTATGAATATAGATTCAAGAGGATGAGTTTGGCTGCAGATTTAAGGATTCCGGAGACTCGATCATCCTTCTATGATGGTGAGCCTATGCCTTGGAAGATGGACGACAAGCCTACATCATCAACAACTCCCACTTCACCACCTTCGAGGACATAATTACATGGGTATGGGAACTCCCCTTGGCGACTGCCAAGCTTGGGGGAGGTGCCCCGGTATCGTATCACCATCACACTCCTATCTTTACCGTTTTATTTAGTTCGATCCTTTTAGTAGTATCTTGATTTAGTAGATTGAAGTTTTGATTTCAAGTAGTTTGAGTTTTTCTTTGTGATCACTTTATGTATTCGAGTCCGTGAGCTATCTATAATAAAGATTAGTGTTGAGTTAAGAGCTTTGCTATGTTGCTATAATCTTGAGAAAGTAGAAAGAATAAAAGAGTTCATATTGATCTTGTGGTTAGTGATGACTTCACACATATAAAGTATGAGGCATTGAGATTTGATAAACGTAGTTTTGGTCATCGTTGCAATTAATAGGAAGTGATAAGGAAAGAGAGGTTCACATGTAAATATATCATCTTGAACATCTTTTATGATTGGGAGCACTCATTAAGTATGACATGCTATAAGAGTTGACGTTGGACAAGGAAGACAACGTAATGGTTTATGTTTTCTCACATCTCAGTTAAAGTATATTGTTATTGACCTTCCAAACATGTTGAGCTTGCCCTTCCCCCTCATTCTAGCCAAATTCCTTGCACCAAGTAGAGATACTACTTGTGCTTCCAATTATCCTTAAACCCAGTTTTTCCATGAGAGTCCACCATACCTACCTACGGATTGAGTAAGATCCTTCAAGTAAGTTGTCATGTTGAAGGCAATAAAAATTGCTATCTAAATATGTATGACTTATTAGTGCAGAGAAAATAAGCTTTGTATGATCTTGTTGTGGAAGCAATAAAAGCGATGGACTGCATAATAAAGGTCCACATACAAGGGGCAATATAAAGTGACGTTCTTTTGCATTAAGATTTTGTGCATCCAACCCTAAACGCACATGACAACCTCTGCTTCCCTCTGCAAAGGGCCTATCTTTTACTTTATGCTTGAGTTAAGGTGATCTTCACCTTTTCCTTTTCATTTTATCCTTTGGCAAGCTCCTTGTGTTTGAAAGATCATGATATATATATCCAATTGGATGTAAGTTAGCATGGGCATTATTGTTGACATCACCTAAAGGTGAATACGTTGGGAGGCAACACAATAAGCCCCTATCTTTCTCAGTGTCCGACTGAAACTCCATAACCACAAGTATTGCGTCAGTGTTAGCAATTGTAGAAGACTACAAGATAGTTGAGTATGTGGATTTGCTGAAAAGGCTCTATTGTTGACTCTTTCTGATGTTATGATAAATTGCAATTGCTTCAATGACTGAGATTATAGTTTGTTAGTTCTCAATGAAGTTTTTGAACCATACTTGACATTGTGAATTGATTGTTACTTGAGTATAAGAAAGCATATGATAAAATCTATATATGTTGTTGTTACAAGAATGATCATGATGCCCCCATGTCCATATTTTATTTTTATCGACACCTCTATCTCTAAACATGTGAACATATTTTTCGATATCGGCTTCCGCTTGAGGACAAGCAAGTTCTAAGCTTGGGGGAGTTGATACGTCCATTTTGCATCATGCTTTTGTATCAATATTTATTGCATAATGGGCTGTTATTACACATTTTATCTCAATACTTTTGGCTATTCTCTCTTATTTTACAAGGTTTACCATGAAGATGGGGGATGCCGGCAGCTGGAATTCTGGCTAGAAAAGGAGCAAATATTGGAAACCTATTCTGCACTGCTCCAAAAATCCTGAAACTCCACGAAACATGTTTTTGGAATTAATAAGAATTATTGAGCGAAAGAAATACATCAGGGGGCCCACACCCTGGCCATGAGGGTGGGGGCGCACCCACCCCTACTGGGCGCAATTTTACATACCACAGTAATTTGCTATAGAGAATTTCTAATTTCCCCCCTATCTCCTGAGCCCCCTGGTGCCCCCCCCCCCGGTGTCCATCTTCTTCTATATGAGGGCTTTTACCCTGGAAAAAATCATGAACAAGCTTACGGGAAGAAACTCCGCCGCCACGAGGCGGAACCTTGGCGGAACCAATCTAGAGCTCCGGCAGAGCTATTCTGCCGGGGAAACTTCCCTCCGGGAGGGGGAAATCATCACCATCGTCATCACAAACGATCCTCTCATCGGGAGGGGGTCAATCTCCATCAACATCTTCACCAGCACCATCTCCTCTCAAAACCCTAGTTCATCTCTTGTATCCAATCTTGTATCAAAACCACAAATTGGTACCTGTGGGTTGCTAGCAGTGTTGATTACTCCTTGTAGTTGATGCTAATTGGTTTACTTGGTGGAAGATCATATGTTCAGATCCTTAATGCATATTATTACTCCTCTGATTATGAACATGAATATGCTTTGTGAGTAGTTACGTTTGTTCCTGAGGACATGGGTAAAGTCTTGCTACTAGCAGTCATGTGAATTTGGTATTTGTTCGATATTTTGATGAGATGTATGTTGTCTTTTCCTCTAGTGGTGTTATGTGAACGTCGACTCACTACTAGCGAAAACCTTATACACAGAACTTTAGCAGTAGCGAGGGTCAAAAAAGCACGCTGGTGCTAAGTAGCAGTAGCGTGCCTGAGCAAACCGTGCTGCAGATAAAGTTCTAGCAGTAGTGTGTCTTGCTCTAAACACGTTACTACTAAAATTCCCATGGCTTAGCCGATAGGCTACACATAGTAGTAGCGACCTATAACGAACCGCGCTACCGCTACTTTATTTGTAGCATCGCGTTTTAATCTAAACTCGCTACAACTAAAGGATATAAAATTAAATGGAATGAAAATAGAAAGGTAATTGAAAATGAAAGAAATAGAATAAGGTGAAAGGAAAAAAATAAAATGTGAAGAAAACTAAATGAAAAAGGGGGATAAAGAGAAAGGCGTAGCAGTAGCTTGTATCCCAGAATGCATTGTAGCTATCGTAGCATCAGCGCTCTTCCTGGAACGCGCTACTGCTACTTCTGACTTAACCACGGGGTTCGTCCTTCCCCACGGCCACTTCCCCAAATCCAACTCTCCACTCTTGCTGCCGCCGTCGCCCGTCGGCCGCCGCGCACTCTCCGCACACCCTCTACGCCGCCCCGACCCTAGATTAACCGCCGCCCCCGCCCCCGACCTCAACGCCGCCCCGGACGCCGCCCCCGACCCCGACCTCGACGCCGCCATCCGCCGCGCGCCCGAGCCCCGACACTGACCTCGACGCCGCCCTGCCCCTCCCTCGTCGCAGGCACTCGAGGTGAGCACGCCTGCTCCTCCCTCTCCCCTACCTCTGCCTAGGGTTTCTTTATATTTTAGTTGCATCAAATTAGTTAGGGTTCATGTAAGAGTGGAAACAAATCGGATGCGGATGCGGCTCAAATGAGTTAGGGTTCATGTAAGGGTGGAAACGAATCAAATTTCTAAGATGAATCATAAAACGAATAAAATTTGACCACTTATTTCACTTTATAGTTGGATAATTGGAATATCCGCTACCACTTTCCACCCCTATAGGTTCATCAAATTAGATGGTAATTAGGGCAGTAGTTCCTAGGTACTAATTAGTTAGTAAGAACTAGGTACTAATTAGGTACTAGAATATTTTTATTTATAGTAAGTGTATTTTTAGTAAGAACTAGTTGAATTAATAGAACTAGTTAGTAAGAACTTGTTGCTATTTTTTAGTTAAAGCAATTTTTCCCGCCTCGACGTGGATGATGCCTATCCTGCATCCTCGTCGTCGAGTCGGCAGAGGACGACACCTGCTTGACCAGATGGGCCATGTCCGGGACTGGGCTCCACCGGGGTGGTACTGGGAGGTGCTACCTACCGGGGGGTGCAGGTTGGTGAGGAGCCAGCTTGTCATTGACCCGAACCTTCTTTGGTGGCGGTCGCGTGGGCCAGTGACGGTACAGAGGCTCGAGGACTCCGCGGAGGTGGTGCGTCACCGTGTTAGTGAGGAGGACGCGCACGTCCGTCGCTACTTGTTTGCGTTGGAGCACAGGTTCTCCAATACTTGGCAGGTTCTCCAGGGATCTCACTGGAGCTATGATCCTGTGATGGTTCCTTCTCTGTGGGTGTCCACCGCCCGCGCCGATACCCGTCGTGTGCTAGGGTTTTAGTTGTATTAGTGATGTTATATGTATTACACTATTCGTGATGTATTAGTGATAATATTCGACGATGTACGGACGCATGAGATGATTTACTTTTGCTTATTGAATGCATGCTAATTTGAGTCCTATAAGATATTTTGAAATGTATATCTTGTGTTGCTCAATATCCAAGTGGCCGGTCATGTTTGCAGGTTACACCTCCGAGTGGCCTATGTTTTGCCGGAGTGTTGATTCATTTCCGTTCCGGCAAATTTCAGGCGCTCGATATGTCCTATTTTAGCAAAGGTCATGCCGGATTTTCCCGTGAATTTTGGCATGACTTGTGCCAGAGTATGTAGGAATCATCTAGTGCCCCGGTTTTGTTTGTTGAGTATCTTGGTAGTTGTCTTTGATCGATTTTCAATTGATGTTTTAACTATGAACATAGGAAATATCTGACGACGAAAAGGATTTCGGTATTTGCAAATACTGCGAAGACGAGCGGGGCCTGTGCGACGGAATCTTCCTAGATGATGATAGGTGCTTCAACATCAAGCTGGACGAGAACTTCGAAGTGGATACAGTAAGTCACAACGACAAGTCTTTTTTCGTAATTAAGCATGACATTTGCTTCATTTGCTTCAACTTATATTTTTTTTACTATTCTACTAGCGTATCCCCTGCCATGCAAGAGTTTTTGTATTGGATAAGATAGGTTTCAGTCATACTACAGAGGTAAAGAAAGTTTACTTGAAGACCGAGCATGGTTATATTTTCCATGCAAAATTACACAATTCAGACGACTACACCTATTTTGGATGCAAAACATGGCGAGCACTATGCAAGACTTATGCATTTGAGCCTGATATGGTTATCACCTTTGATATTCGTCCGAAAGATGATATTGAAGGTAATACCGACATCTGGGTCGATGTGCAGACGCCTCCAGTTATACCATTATGTAAGTTTCTCAACCATATTTATGTCTTTGATATTGTTTATTCAAAAATAGTTTACAAATAATTTGTATTGTCAGCTTATTTCGGTGCAAGCAAACATGTCTAGCGCTTGGTAGACAGGACCTACTACTGTTCCAGGGCTGAACTCAACTGCGAGGAGCTAAGTCATTATGTTTCATGGCTTGCGGATCTTGATACTGTCAAGACAAATTTTCTTCCTGCATTTAGAAATGTTAGTACGGAAAACGTGCGACCAATAGTGTTTGTAATGAACTACGGTCACATCTATTTAGGAAGGATGGTAAGATTTTTACTATTTGTCCTCAATGCATCTTTTCCATACATTATTTTTGAAGCTAAACTTCATTGCTAAGTATGTTACCATACAATGTTCTTCAACAAGGACTCCCGATGAATGTTGTGCCTTATGGGATCGAGACTAAAGGTACCATGAGTATTATTAGCTTACGGCCAAGATATCCTACAGATTACTTTAGTGCATTCAAGATCAGCGACGGATGCTTAATAGTGCAAGATTGGACCAAATATGTGATGGGGGAGCGCAGAGAAGTACTAGGGGCAGCAAACAGATGCGCTACCCACGATTAGGAGACAGGTTCATCTGCATGCTCCAACTTGATCAAGGAGGAGAGCTACACATGTTTTATGTTATTTTACCTAAGAGAGAACAACAGGAGTGATTAGCTAGCTAGAAATGAGTTTGAGGATGATGATGTGTTACACTATTACTATGTTGGTGGTAATGACTATGATGATTATTATTAGCTAGTGTTAGTGGTGATTAAATAAATACTGTTGGTGGTAATGATATGATGATGATTAAATAACTTGTGCTGGCGGATTAGATTCAAGTGGAGGCAACATGGGGTGCACATCGAAAGTACTACTAGTCCAAACTAGATCAAGTTTGGATTAGTAGTATACTTTTGACATGCACCACATATTGCCTCCACTTGAACCTAATCCACCTTCATTTGACACACCGTTATGGACATAATGATGTAAACCTCATAACTGGTATTGTACCAATATTTGTACAATGGCGCATAAATACACTAAAAATAAAAAATAAAAAACAATACTAGTAGCGATGGAGAGAAAACACGCGGCCAGTAGTTACATTAGCAGTAGCGTGGGATTTAACAAACGCTGCAGCTATTTGTCCTAGCAGTAGCGCGTGTGGGCACGCGCTACTACTAAGCAATAGCTGTAGTGCCTTATTAGTAGCGCGCCTGCCCGCACTACTGATACACCTAAAACCCACGCTGCTGCTAGCCTCTTCCCTAGTAGTGAGTACATGACACCTCACCATTATTTGGGCCTAGACGAAGTCATTGGGAAGTAATAAGTAGATGATGGGTTGCTAGAATGACAGAAGCTTAAACCCTAGTTTATGCGTTGCTTCGTTAGGGGCTGATTTGGATCCATATGTTTAATGCTGTGGTTAGGTTTACCTTAATACTTCTTTTGTAGTTGCGGAAGCTTGCAATAGGGGTTAATCATAAGTGGGATGCTTGTCCAAGTAAGGGCAGTACCCAAGCACCGGTCCACCCACATATCAAATTATCAAAGTATCGAACATGAATCATATGAACGTGATGAAAACTAGCTTGACTATAATTCTCATGTGTCCTCGGGAGATCCTTCCTCATTATAAGAAATTTTCCAGGCTTATCCTTTGCTACATAAAGGATTAGGCCACCTTTCTGCACTTTATTTACTTTCATTGCTTGTTACTCGTTACAATTTATCTTATCACAAAACTATCTATCACCTACAATTTCAGTGCTTGCAGAGAAAACCTTACTGAAAACCATTTATCATTTCCTTCTGCTCCTCGTTGGGTTCGACACTCTTACTTATAAAAAGGACTACAGTAGATCCCCTACACTTGTGGGTCATCACAGCCACCCTTTGAGGCCTTTTTCTCCGTTCCCGTATGGCCTATTAAGGTCCACTACGAATTCCCATAACTCTCGGTACTCCGAAAAATACCCGAATCACTCGGAACCTTTCCGAAGTCCGAATATAGTCGTCCAATATATCGATGTTTACGTCTTGACCATTTCGAGACTCCTCGTCATGTCCCTGATCTCATCCGAGACTCTGAACTGCCTTCGGTACATCAAAACACATATACTCATAATATAACCGTCATCAAACTTTAAGCGTGCAGACCCTACGGGTTCGAGAACTATGTAGACATGACCGAGACACGTCTCCGGTCAATAACCAATAGCGGAACCTGGATGCTCATATTGGCTCCCACATATTCTACGAAGATCTTTATCGGACAAAACCGCATAACAACATACGTTGTTCCCTTTGTCATCGGTATGTTACTTGCCCAAGATTCGATCGTTGGTATCTCAATACCTAGTTCAATCTCGTTACCGGCAAGTCTCTTTACTCGTTCTGTAATACATCATCCTGCAACTAACTCATTAGCTGCAATGCTTGCAAGGCTTATAGTGATGTGCATTACTGAGTTGGCCCAGAGATACCTCTCCGACAATCGGAGTGACAAATCCTAATCTCGAAATACGCCAACCCAACAAGTACCTTTGGAAACATCTGTAGAGCACCTTTATAATCACCCAGTTATGTTGTGACGTTTGGTAGCACACAAAATGTTCCTCCGGTAAACGGGAGTTGCATAATCTCATAGTCATAGGAACATGTATAAGTCATGAAGAAAGCAATAGCAACATACTAAATGATCAAGTGCTAAGCTAACGTAATGGGTCAAGTCAATCACATCATCTCCTAATGATGTGATCCCATTAATCAAATGACAACTCTTTGTTCATAGCTAGGAAACATAACCATCTTTGATTAATGAGCTAGTCAAGTAGAGGCATATTGGTGACACTCAGTTTGTCTATGTATTCACACATGTATCATGTTTCTAGTTAATACAATTCTAGCATGAATAATAAACATTTAGCATGAAATAAGGAAATAAATAATAACTTTATTATTGCCTCTAGGGCATATTTCCTTCAGTCTCACACTTGCACTAGAGTCAATAATCTAGTTCACATCATCATGTGATTCAACACCAATATTCACATCTGTATGTGATTAACACCCATAGTTCACATCGTCATGTGACCAACACCTGAAGGGTTTACTAGAGTCAATAATCTAGTTCACATCGCTATGTCACCCAAAGAGTACTAAGGTATGATCATGTTTTGCTCGTGAGAGAAGTTTAGTCAATGGGTCTGTCACATTCAGAGCCGTATGTATTTTGCGAATAGTCTATGTCTACAATGCTCTACACGGAGCTACTCTAGCTAATTGCTCCCACTTTCAACATGTATCCAGATTGAGACTTAGAGTCATCTGGATCGGTGTAAAAGCTTGCATCGATGTAACTCTTTATGACGAACTCTTTTATCACCTCCATAATCGAGGAACATATCCTTAGTCCTCACTAAGGATATTCTTGACCGCTGTCCATTGATCTACTCTTAGATCAAAATTGTATTCATTTGCCAAACTCAGAGCAAGGTATACAATAGGTCTGGTACACAGCATAGCATATTTTACAGAACCTATGACTGAGGCATAGGGAATGACTTTTCATTCTTTTTCTATTTTCTGCCATGGTCGGGTTTTGAGTCTTACTCAACGTCACACCTTTGCATCACAGGCAAGAACTCATTCTTTGACAGTTTCCATTTTGAACTACTTCAAAATCTTGTGAAGGTATGTACTAATTGAAAATCTTATCAAGCGTCTTGATCTATCTCAATAGATCTTGATGCTCAATATGTAAGTAGCTTTACTGAGGTCTTTCTTTGAAAAACTCCTTTCAAACACTCCTTTATGCTTTTCAAAAAATTTCTACATCATCTCCGATCAACAATATGTTATTCACATATACTTATCAGAAAGGCTGTAGTGCTCCCACTCACTTTCTTGTAAATACAGGCCTTTCAAAAAGTCGGCATAAAACCAGCTTTGATCAACTCATCAAAGCGTATATTCCAACTCCGAGATGCTTGCACTAGTCCATTGATGGATTGCTGGAGCTTGCATACTTTGTTAGCACCTTTAGGATTGACAAAACCTTATGGGTGCATCATATACAACTCTTATTTAGTAAATCCATTAAGGAATGTAGTTTTGACATCCATTTGCCAGATTCCATAAAATGTGGCAATTGCTAACATGATTCGGACAGACTTAAGCATCGATATGAGTGAGAAAATCTCATCGTATTCAACACCTTAAACTTGTCGAAAAACTTTTTGCGACAAGTCGAGCTTTGTAGATAGTAACACTACTATCAGCGTCTGTCTTCCTCTTGAAGATCCATTTATTTTCTATGGCTTGCCGATCATCGGGCAAGACAACCAAAGTCCACACTTTGTTCTCACACATGGATCCCATCTCAGATTTCATGGCCTCAAGCCATTTCGTGGAATCTTGGCTCATCATCACTTCCTCATAGTTCGCAGGTTCATCATGGTCTAGTAACATGACTTCCATAACAGGATTACCGTACCACTCTGGTGCGGATCTTATTCTGGAAGACCTATGAGGTTCGGTAGCAACTTGATCTGAAGTGTCATGATCATCATCATTAACTTCCTCACTAATTGGTGTAGGAATCACTGGAGGTGTCTTCTATGATGAACTACTTTCCAATAAGGGAGAAGGTACAATTACCTCATCAAGTTCTACTTTCCTCCCTGAGGGAGTCCTGGATTAGGGGGTGTCTGGATGACCGGACTATGAACTTTGGCCGGACTCCCGGATTATGAAGGTACAAGATTGAAGACTTCGTCCCGTGTCTGGATAGGGACTTTCCTTGGCGTGGAAGGCAAGCTTGGAGATACGATATGAAGATCTCCTCCCATTGTAACCGACTCTGTGTAACCCTAGCCCTCTCCGGTGTCTATATAAACCGGAGAGTTTTAGTCCGTAGGACGAACAACAATCATACCATAGGCTAGCTTCTAGGGTTTAGCCTCTCTGATCTCGTGGTAGATCAAGTCTTGTAATACCCATACCATCAATATTAATCAAGCAGGAGTAGGGTTTTACCTCCACCGAGAGGGCCCGAACCTGGGTAAAAACATCGTGTCCCTTGTCTCCTGTTACCATCCGCCTAGACGCACGTTTCGGGACCCCCTACCCGAGATCCGCCGGTTTTGACACCGAAATTGGTGCTTTCATTGAGTGTTCCTCTGTGTCGTCGCCTTCAGGCCCGATGGCTTCTTCGATCATTAACCACGACGCTTTGCACTGGACAGATCTTCGTATTCGGCGGCTTTAGGCCCGATGACTTTTCTCCCCAGACAGATCTTCATATTCGGCGGCTTTGCACTGCGGGCCAACTCGTTTGGCCACCTAGAGCAGATCGAAAGCTACGCCCCTGGCCATCAGGTCAGGTTTGGAAGCTTAAACTACATGGCCGACATTCGCGGGGACTTGATCTTCGACGGATTCGAGCCACGGCCGAGCGCGCCGCACTGTCTCGATGGGCATGATCTAGCTCTGCTGCCGGACAGCGCCCAGAGTGCCGCTTAGGAGTCCGCTCTAACCATTAGCTCAGAGCCGACTGCGCTAACCAGGGACAGACGGTTGGACGCCGCCCTAGGAGCTGCAATCTCTACGGCAATAGAGCCGAATACCAGCCTAGTCCTTTGCAAGGTCCGTGACTCCAAGGTGCCGGACTCCGTTCCGGACTCCGAATCTTCCGCACCCCTTCCGATCGAACCTGATTGGGCTCCGAACATGGAGTTCACCGCCGCGGACGTCTTTCAGCACTCGCCCTTTGGCGATATCCTGAACTCCCTAAAGTCTCTCTCTTTGTCAGAAGAGCCCTGGCCGGACTATGGTCAGCAGGGTTGGGATACGGACGACGAAGAAATTCGAAACCCACCCACCACCCACTTTATAGCCACTGTCGACGATCTAACCGACATGCTCGACTTTGACTCAGAAGACATCGACAGTATGGACGCCGATGAAGGAGACGACCAAGAACCAGCACCTATAGGGAACTGGAAAGCCACCTCATCATATGACATATACATGGTGGACACCCCCAAAGCAGGGGATGGCGAGGAAAAAACGGAGGATGACCCCTCCAAGAAGCAACCCAAGCGCCGACGTTAGCGGCGCCGCTCTAAATCCCGCCAAAGCAAGAACGGCGAATCCGGCACCGGAGATAACAACACGCCAGACAGTGCCAAAGATAACCCCCTGCAGCAGGATTCAGTGCAGGAGGACGAAGGAGCCAGCCCTCATGAGAGAGCGGCCGACAGAGAGGTTGAGGACGACAACTATATGCCTCCCTCCGAAGACGAGGCAAGCCTAGATGACGAATTCGTCGTGCCAGAGGATCCCGTCGAACAAGAGCGTTTCAAACGCAGGCTTATGGCCACGGCACGCAGCCTCAAGAAAAAACAGCAGCAGCTTAGAGCTGACCAAGACTTGCTAGCCGACAGATGGACCGAAGTCCTGGCGGCCGAAGAGTATAAACTCGAGCGCCCCTCCAAGAGCTACCCAAAGTGCAGGCTGCTACCCCAACTTGAGGAGGAAGCAACTAAACCTACATTACCAGCGTACGATGCGCCCGATCGGCCACCCCGTGGCCGCGACAGAGAGACCTTCAGGCCCTCGATCCAAGCCACACCCTGGCACCGCTCAAAATATACCAGAGTACGGGGAGACGCAACAGACCTGCAAGACATACTGGAGGACAAGGCAAGGTAAACAAGATCGATCTACGGATCGCGTGGGCGCCCCACATCACATGATGATAACCGTCACACTGAATATGATAAATACGTCCAGGCCGAATACAATGGACCAAGCTCGTCCGAGCTATGCCGCGATATAGCCCAGTACAGGGGGCGCCGCACACCCACTATGCTTCACAGACGAAGTAATGGATCATCAAATCCCCGAGGGTTTCAAGCCCGTAAACATTGAATCATATGACGGCTCAACTGATCCCGCGGTATGGATCGAGGATTACCTCCTTCATATCCACATGGCCCGTGGTGATGATCTACACGCCATCAAATACCTCTCGCTCAAGATTAAAGGACCAGCTGGACATTGGCTTAACAGCCTGCCAGCGGAGTCAATCAGTTGCTGGGAGGACCTAGAATCCGCATTCATTGACAACTTCCAGGAAACTTACGTGCGACCACCAGACGCCGATGACCTAAGCCACATAATCTAGCAGCCACAGGAATCGGCCAGGCAATTCTGGACACGGTTCCTAACCAAGAAAAATCAAATAGTCGACTATCCGGACGCCGAGGCCCTTGCTGCCTTCACGCACAACATCCGAGACGAATGGCTTGCCCGACACCTAGGACAGGAAAAGCCGAAATCTATGGCAGCCCTCACGACACTCATGACCTGCTTCTGCGCGGGCGAAGACATCTGGCTAGCTCGAAGCAATAACATAACCAAGAGCCTTGGTAATTCGGATACCAAAGACAACAATGGCAGGTCACGTCGCAACAAGCACAAGTGCTGCATTAACGGCGACAATACTGAGGATACGACAGTCAACGCCGGATTCAGAGGCTCTAAACCCGGTCAGCGAAAGAAGCCATTCAAAAGAAACCCTCCGGGCCCATCCAACTTAGACCGGATACTCGACCGCTCGTGCCAGATACACGGCACCCCCGAACAACCAACCAACCACACCAACAGGGATTGTTGGGTGTTCAAGCAGGCAGGCAAGTTAAGTGCCGAAACCAGAGACAAGGGGCTACGTAGCGATAACGAGGAGGAGCCCCGGCCACCGAACAACAGAGGACAAAAGGGATTCCCTCCGCAAGTGCGAACGGTGAACATGATATACGCAACCCATATCCCCAAGAGGGAGCGGAAGCATGCTCTCAAGGACGTCTATGCATTGGTGCCAGTTGCCCCAAAGTTCAACCCATGGTCCTCCTGCCCGATCACATTTGATCGAAGGGACCACCCCACCAGCATCCGTCACGGCGGATTCACCGCATTGGTCCTAGACCCAATCATTGATGGATTTCACCTCACAAGAGTCCTCATGGACGGCGGTAGCAGCCTGAACCTACTTTATCAGGATACAGTGCAAAAAATGGGTATAGATCCCTCAAGGATCAAACCCACAAAGACAACCTTTAAAGGTGTCATACCGGGTGTAGAAGCCAGCTGTACAGGCTCAGTTACACTCGAAGTGGTCTTCGGATCCCCGGATAATTTCCGAAGCGAAGAGTTAATCTTCGACATAGTCCCATTCTGCAGCGGCTATCACGCCCTGCTCGGACGAACCGCATTTGCAAAGTTCAATGCAGTGCCGCACTACGCATATCTCAAGCTCAAGATGCCAGGCCCTCGCGAAGTCATCACGGTAAATGGAAACACCGAACGCTCTCTCCGAACGGAGGAGCACACAGCGGCCCTGACGGCGGAAGTACAGAGCAGCCTCTCAAGGCAGCTCTCCAATCTGGGTATTAAACGTCCGGACAACGTCAAGCGAGCCCGAAGCAACCTACAACAGAGCCGGCTGGCACGATCCGAGCAAGCATAGCAGTGCGGCCCCAACCCTAGCCCTTGTCAGATGGTGCTATCGGTACCACGCGTACATAATTACGCTTTGAAAATACCATGGGCATAAGGGGAGGGGCACAACTACGGCACGCCCAGAATGTGGCTCAATCGCACTTAGTGGCTCCCTATTCGGCCGTTTTCCTTTTTTTATATATATACTTTCAGGACCCAAATACTCAGAAGGCCTGTCCGGCAATACACTCGCCGAACACATGATGCAACAGCCAGGGTGAGGACAAGCCGCGTCAAATGTCCAGGTGGTCTCTATAACGAGATTACTACCTATTTTACTTAAAATTCCGCAGCTTTCCCCTGGAGGGGGACATGTCGAATAATCCCATCTCTTGCTTATCACACTATTTGTATCGTTCTGCTTTCATAGCAGCAATTTTTTAATAATAAACAATACATAGCTTCTATCTATTATTGTATTCCTTTTTATATATATGTTCAGTCATGACATTATGCAACCGTACACTTTGGTGCGGACAATACACCAGGGGCTAAAGCACCCCATAACATGGTGTGAGAAGACCGAACACTCTTATGAGTGCGGCACCCCGAACTTATAGCACTATATGCATCGGCTCCGAATCATGTCTTTGGTCAATAGTTGGGTTTGCCCGGCTCCCATGTTTTGGTACCTTACGTTCCGCAATGTTGGCTAAGGTAGTGCTGGGAGAACTACTGCGATTGTGCCCCAGTTGAGTTGGGTTAACACCTCAGCAGAGAAAGCTAAAACTGACCGTCATGATAGTGTGAGAGACCGGTTGCTGTTCGCGAGGTTTTTCGAGTCCTTAAAGACTTATGCCGCTTAGAGCGAGGAACCAGACTTATCCGGCCTAGGCGTGGATAGCGCCCCGAACTTGGTCTTCCGAATACTAGGGGCTTCGCCGAAATTTAAAATTATAGAATTCTATGGCTAAGTGAGAGTGATAAAGCATTATAAGTCCGATGGCCTGGTTCGTTGTGCTGAGCGCCTCCCTAGATGGACCCAAGAATGGGAACAAGAGCGCTCAGGTTTATCCCGAACACCCCAGCACTCGTGGCATGGGGGTCGAAGCCGATGACTTGCATCTCTCAGATTTGATAAACGGCCGCACAGAAGGTAATATTTTAAATTAACAAGCGTTGCTTAGCGCATATGAACAAAGTTTTCAGCGTACAGGATAACAGATGCGAGCCTACTCAAAAACTACATCTTTAGTGCATTCGTCCGCTATACGGCGAGCACCCTTCAGGACGCCCTTATAATACATCTCGGGCATGCGATACTCCTTGCCCGGCGGGGGATCGTCCGTCAAATGCTTCTCAGCGTCCAGCTTGCCCCAGTGCACTTTAGCACGGGCAAGGGCCCGACGGGCACCTTCGATACAGACGGAGTGCTTGACGACCTCAATCCACGGACACGCGTCCACCAGCCGCCGCACCAGACCGAAATAGCTCCCAGGCATGGCTTCTCCAGGCCACAGCCGAGCTATGAGGCCCTTCATGGCCTGTTCGGCCACCTTGTGGAGCTCGACCAGCTGCTTCAGCTGGTCGCTCAGGGGCACCGGATGTTCGGCCTCAGCATACTGAAACCAGAACACTTTTTCCGTCGAGCTCCCCTCTTCGGCTCGGTAGTATGCGGCGGACGCTCCTGGAGAGCTCCGGATTCGAGTAAGTAGCAGATAATTAACTTTTATATTCTTGCTTTGCATAAAAAATGCCTTACCCGCCGCTATTTTCTTCATCGCCTCGATCTCCTGGAGGGACTTCTGGGCTTCGGCCTTAGCGTTTTTGGCACTCTCAAGCGCCAATGCGAGCTCGGACTCTCAAGTCTTCGAGTCACGCTCCAAACTCTCGTGTTTTTCCACGAGAGCCTGGAGCTCTTGCCGCACCTCCGCCACCCGCACCTCCTGCTTCTCTCGCTCGGCGCGCTCCAGGGCCGCACTGTTTTCGGTCTTGGAGACCGCCTCCTTCAGGGTCGCCACCTCGGCCGTGGCCCCTACAACATTTAAGTTGGTCCTGTCATTATTTGCAAACAAGTATTTCTATATACATTTACATACGGTATTACATACCCTCCTTGTCCTCGAGCTGCTTCTTGGCACGACCGAGCTCGTTCTCGGACCGCTCGAGGCTTCCCTTCAATGCATTTACCTCCGCAGTCAGTGCGGCAGAGGTCAGCAGCGCACCCTGCATTCCCATATCGACATATTTTTATTAGACTCCTGCGTATATCTTTTTAGATCCTCAGCTCGGCTTTTCTTTTCCGAACGCCGAACCGAGCATCAGGGGCTACTGTCTATGCGGTAACATTTTTATATGTTTTGAACACATACCTCAAAGCCTGTTAACAGACTTGTACAGGCTCCTGTCAGCCTGCTTTTGGCAGACTGAACCTTTTGAATCACCACACTCATAACAATGCGGTGTTCCTCATCGATGGAGGCTCTGTTAAGCGCCTCCAGCAAATTGTCCGGTGCCTCCGGATGGACGGAGGTTGCCGACGGCGTAGGCTTGCCCTTCTTATAAAGGCGCCGCCTGTCGGACTCTGGAACCATTGGTGGTTTTGGAGCAGTGTCCGGCCCGGGGCCGGACTTAGATCCCTCCAGGGCTTTGCCCCCTTTGGGTCTGGAGTCCGGGAGGTCGCCTTGGGGCGCCTCCAGGACCACCTCCTCCTGGTTTGGTCCCTTTTGGGACTCCACCTCGGCATCGTCCGCAGGGAGCGGGGAGGAAGCCGTCGGAAGTGAAGCGCTATTTACATCCAACGAACTCAGGGAGCCGCTCGACGAATCGCTGAGCTGAGCTCTGGGTGGACTGCATAATTAAAATTCGGCGTCAGAAGCTATCAAATAATAGAGGGGCGCCATGAGTCATTCGGGTAGCCGGACACTTACAATTTTGCCAGGGGCTTGATCCTGGATGGCCATTCCTCCCCGCTGTCTTCGGCATTGGAGGCATAGTCCGGCAGAAGGGTCTTCCCCTTCTTGGACCCCCCGGCCTCCCCAGTTGGGGCGGCCTTCCTTTTCTTTCCTCCCCCCGTTGGAGGGGCAGAGGCTTCTTCTTCTTCTTCCTCCTCATCCTCGTCTTCCGAGGCGGAGGGTGCGTCGGGGTCGTCGGGCGATGAATCCGACACCACCAGGCGCCGGGAGCTCTTTCGAGTCCCCGTGGCCTTCTTCTTGGCCTTCTTCTTCGGCACCACGTGAGGTGCCGGAACCAGCAGCTTCGTTAAACGAGCGTCCGCTGGGTCTTCGGGCAAAGGAGCCGGACAGTTGTTCTGTCCGGCCCTCTTCTGCCAGTCCTGTTAAAGGGATGGGGGTTTAGATCCCGCATAAAATCAAATCTATGGAAAACAGATACCCCGTAATGGGAAAATTAGCTCACCGCGCTGGCTTGGCGCTTGGCACAGAATCCGCGATCCTCGGTGACGGGAGGCGAGACCTCGGAGCTCTTGAATAGCACCTTCCATGCATCCTCGTGCTTTGTGTCAAAGAGCCGGGACAGAGTCTGGTGCTGGGCCGGGTCGAACTCCCACAAGTTGAAAGCCCGTCGTTGACACGGGAGAATCCGGCGGAAGAGCATGACCTGGACTACGGTGACAAGTTTAACCTTCCTGCTAATCAGGTCTTTGATGCAGGTTTGAAGTGTGGTCACTTCTGCCAAGTTACCCCACGACAGGCCCGTCTCTTTCTAAGACGTGAGCCATGTGGGAATGCCAGATTGGAATTCAGGGGCCGCTGCCCATTCAGGGTCACGCGGCTCGGTGATGTAGAACCACCCCGATTGCCACCCTTTGATGGTCTCTACGAAGGCGCCCTCGAGCCATGTAATATTGGGCATCTTGCCCACCATGGCGCCTCCGCACTCCGCTTGGCGGCCGCCCACGACCTTCGGCTTGACGCTGAAGATCTTTAGCCATAGGACAAAGTGAGGCTGGATGCGGAGGAAGGCCACGCACACAATGATGAATGCCGAGATGTTGAGGATGAAGTTCGGGGCCAGATCATGGAAGTCCAGGCCGTAGTAGAACATGAGCCCCCGGACAAAAGGGTGAAGAGGAAAACCTAGTCCCTGGAGGAAATGGGGAAGGAAAACAACCCTCTCATTTGGCCTGGGGGTGGGGACGAGTTGCCCCTCATCTGGAAGCCGATGCGCGATGTCGTCGGACAAGTATCCGGCCTTCCTCAACTTTTTGATTTGCCCCTCCGTGACGGAGGAGGCCATCCATCTACCACCCGCTCCGGACATGATTGGAGTAGGTTGAGGTGGGCTGTGAGGGCTTGGGCGTTGGATCTCGAGTGCGCAAGGACGAATAAGCAAAGGAGGAAGAAGGCGTGAATGGAAAGGGTAGATCCTTATCCCCTTATATGGGCGGCCAAAACTACGAGCCCCCACCGGCCTAATAAAACTCGCTTATCTCCCAAGCGCCGCGGTTAATGGCGCAGTTGGGTTACCCACGCCCGTATTGATGAGAATCCCGAAATAAGGGGACACGATCTCTGCTTTAACAAGACGTGCCAAGGAAACCGCCTCGCTAAACGCGTTGAGGTGGAACAGTAAAATGAATAAAAGCCTGGCCGTGGCGTGAGGTCATGTTACGGAATACGTCAGCAGATTAGATTGGTGCAAATGTTATTCTCTCTATGGTGGCATGTGGAAATTATTTTGCAGAGCCGGACACTATCCTGGTGTTCAACATCTTCTATGAAGTATTCAGAGGAGGAACCCGCCTTGCAATGCCGAAGACAACTTGCACGCCGGACTCGTTGTCATTGAAGCCTGGTTCAGTTGCTACTGAGGGAGTCCTGGATTAGGGGGTGTCCAGATGATCGGACTATGACCTTCGGCCGGACTCCCGGACTATGAAGGTACAAGATTGAAGACTTCGTCCCGTGTCCGGATAGGGACTTTCCTTGGCGTGGAAGGCAAGCTTGGCGATACGATATGAAGATCTCCTCCCATTGTAACCGACTCTGTGTAACCCTAGCCCTCTCCGGTGTCTATATAAACCGGAGAGTTTTAGTCCGTAGGACGAACAACAATCATACCATAGGCTAGCTTCTAGGGTTTATCCTCTCTGATCTCGTGGTAGATCAACTCTTGTAATACCCATACCATCAATATTAATCAAGCAGGAGTAGGGTTTTACCTCCACCGAGAGGGCCCGAACCTGGGTAAAAACATCGTCTCCCTTGTCTCCTGTTACCATCCGCCTAGACGCATAGTTCGGGACCCCCTACTCGAGATCCGCCGGTTTTGACACCGACAGTCCCACTCACTTCTTTCGAGAGAAACTCCTTCTCTAGAAAGGATCCATCTTAGCAATGAATATCTTGCCTTCGGATCTGTGATAGAAGGTGTACCCAACAGTTTCCTTTGGGTATTCTATGAAGACGCACTTCTCCAATTTAGGTTCGAGCTTATCAGGTTGAAACTTTTTCACATAAGCATGGCAGCCCCAAACTTTAAGAAACGACAACGGTTTCTTGCCAAACCACAGTTCATAAGCCATCGTCTCAACGGATTTCGATGGTGCCCTATTTATAGTGAATGCAACTGTCTCTAATGCATAACCCCAAAACGATAGTGGTAAACCGATAAGAGACATCATAGGTTGCACAATATCCAATAAAGTGTGGCTACGATGTCCGGACACACCATAACGTTGTGGTGTTCTAGGTGGTGTGAACTGTGAAACTATTCCACATTGTTTTATATGAAGGCCAAACTCGTAACTCAAATATTCTCCTCCACGATCAGATCATAGAAACTTTATTTTCTTGTTGCGATGATTCTCCACTTCACTCTGAAATTCTTTGAACTTTTCAAATGTTTCAGACTTGTGCTTCATTAAGTAGACATACTCATATCTGCTCAAATCATCTGTGAAGGTCAGAAAATAACGATACTTGCCACGAGCATCAACACTCATTGGACCGCATACATCAGTATGAATTATTTCCAACAAGTCAGTAGCTCGTTCCATTGTTCCGGAGAACGGAGTTTTAGTCATCTTGCTCAAAAGACACGGTTTGCAAGCATCAAATGATTCATAACCAAGTGATTCTGAAAATCCATCTTTATGGAGTTTCTTCATGCGCTTTACACCGATATGACCCAAACGGCAGTTTCACAAATAAGTTGCACTATCATTATTAACTTTGCATCTTTTGGCATCAATATTATGAATATGTGTATCACTACAATCGAGATCCAACAAACTATTTTCATTGGGTGTATGACCATTGAAGGTTTTATTCATGTAAACAGAACAACAATTATTCTTTGACTTTAAATGAATAACTGTATTGCAATAAACATGATCAAATCATATTCATCCTCAACGCAAACGCCAAATAACATTTATTTAGGTTTAACACTAATCCCGAAAGTATAGGGAGTGTGTGATGATGATCATATCAATCTTGGAACTACTTCCAACACTCATAGTCACTTCCCCTCAACTAGTCTATGTTTATTATGTAACTCCTGTTTCGAGTTAATAATCTTAGCAACCGAACAAGTATCAAATACTCAGGGGCTACTATAAACACTAGTAAGGCACACATCAATAACCTGTATATCAAATATATCCTTGTTCACTTTGCCATCCTTCTTATCCACCAAATATTCAGGGCATTTCTGTTTCCAGTGACCATTTCCTTTGCAGTGTAAGCACTCAGTTTTAGGCTTTGGTCCAGCTTTGGGCTTCTTCGCGGGAGTGACAACTTGCTTGTCATTCTACTTGAAGTTCCCTTTCTTTCCCTTTGCCCTTTTCTTGAAACTAGTGGTCTTGTCAATCATCAACACTTGATGCTCTTTCTTGATTTCTACCTTCCTTGATTTCAACATCGCGAAGAGCTCGGGAATCGTTTTCTTCATCCTTTGCATACTATAGTTCATCACCAAGTTCTACTAACTAGGTGATGGTGACTAGAGAACTCTGTCAATCACTATCTTATCTGGAAGATTAACTCCCACTTGATTCAAGCGATTGTAGTACCCAGACAATCTGAGCACATGCTCACTAGTTGAGCAATTCTCCTCCATCTTTTAGCTATAGAACTTGTTGGAGACTTCATATCTCTCAACTCGGGTATTTGCTTGAAATATTAACTTCAACTCCTGGAACATCTCATATGGCCCATGACGTTCAAAACATCTTTGAAGTCCCGATTCTAAGCTGTTAAGCATGGTGCACTAAACTATCAAATAGTCATCATATTGAGCTAGCCAAACGTTCATAACGTCTGCATCTTTTCCTGAAATAGGTCCGTCACCTAGCGGTGCATCAGGGACAAAATTCTTTTGTGCAGCAATGAGGACAATCCTCAGATCACGGATCCAATCCATATCATTTCTACTAACATCTTTCAACACAGTTATCTCTAGGAACATATCAAAACATGCTCAGGGAGAACACTTTTATCTTGAAATTTAGTGAGAGATCCTCTTATAATGCTACCGTCAATCAAAGCAAGATAAGATGCATAAAAGATAAACATCACATGCAATTAATATAAGTGATATGATATGGCCATCATCATCTTGTGCTTGTGATCTCCATCTCCGAAGCACCGTCATGATCACCATTGTCACCGGCGTGACACCTTGATCTCCATCGTAGCATCATTGTCGTCTCGCCAACTATTGCTTCTACGACTATTGCTACCGCTTAGTGATAAAGTAAAGCAATTATAGGGCGATTGCATTGCATACAATAAAGCGACAACCATATGGCTCCTGCCAGTTGCCGATAACTCGGTTACAAAACATGATCATCTCATACAATAAAATATAGCATCACGTCTTGACCATATCACATCACAACATGCCCTACAAAAACAAGTTAGACGTCCTCTACTTTGTTGTTGCAAGTTTTATGTGGCTGCTACGGGCTTAGCAAGAACCGTTCTTACCTACGCATGAAAACCACAACGATAGTTTGTCAAGTTAGTGTTGTTTTAACCTTCTCAAGGACCGGGCGTAGCCACACTCGGTTCAACTGAAGTTGGAGAAATTGACACCCGCCAGCCACCTGTGTGCAAAGCACGTTGGTAGAACCAGTCTCGCGTAAGCGTACGCGTAATGTCGGTCCGGGCCGCTTCATCCAACAATACCGCCGAACCAAAGTATGACATGCTGGTAAGCAGTATGAGTTGTATCGCCCACAACTCACGTGTGTTCTACTCGTGCATATAACATCTATGCATAAAACCTGGCTCTGATACCACTGTTGGGTAACGTAGTAAGTTCAAAAAATTTCCTACGCACACGCAAGATCATGGTGATGCATAGCAACGAGAGGGGAGAATGTGTCCACATACCCTCATAGACCGAAAGCGGAAGCGTTAGCACAACGCGGTTGATGTAGTCCTACGTCTTCACGATCCGACCGATCAAGTACCGAATGCACGGCACCTCCGAGTTCTTGCACACGTTCAGCTCGATAACATCCCTCGAACTCCGATACAGTCGAGCTTTGAGGGAGAGTTCCATCAGCACGACGGTGTGGTGACGATGATGATGTTCTACTGACGCAGGGCTTCGCCTAAGCACCGCTACGATATTATCAAGGTGAACTATGGTGGAGGGGGACACCGCACACGGCTAAGAGATCTCAAGGATCAATTGTTGTGTCTCCATGGGGTGACCCTCCCCCGTATATAAAGGAGTAGAGGAGGGGAGGGCCGACCCTCTCTTGGGCGCGCCATAGGGGAGTCCTACTCCCACCGGGAGTAGGATTCCCTCCCTTCCAAGTTGGAGTAGGAGAAAGGGAAGGGAGAAGGAGAAGGAAGGAAGGGGGCGCCCCCTCTCCCTAGTCCAATTCAGACCAGTCCATGGGGAGGGGTGCGGCCACCCTTTGAGGCCTTTTTCTCCTTTCCTGTATGGCCCATTAAGGCCCACTACGAATTCCCGTAACTCTCCAGTACTCAGAAAAATATCCGAATCACTCGGAACCTTTCCGAAGTCCGAATATAGTCGTCTAATATATCGATCTTTACGTCTTGACCATTTCGAGACTCCTCGTCATGTCCCCGATCTCATCCGGGACTCCGAACTTCCTTCGGTACATCAAAACACATAAACTCGTAATATAACCATCATCAACTTTAAGCATGCGGACCCTATGGGTTCGAGAACTATGTAGACATGACCGAGACACGTCTCCCATCAATAACCAATAGCTGAACCTGGATGCTCATATTGGCTCCCACATATTCTACGAAGATCTTTATCGGTCAAAACCGCATAACAACATACGTTGTTCCCTTTGTCATCGGTATGTTACTTGCCCGAGATTCGATCGTCGGTATCTCAATACCTAGTTCAATCTCGTTATCGGCAAGTCTCTTTACTCGTTCCGTGATACATCATCCTGCAACTAACTCATTAGCTGCAAGGCTTGCAAGGCTTATAGTGATGTGCATTATTGAGTGGGCCCAGAGATACCTCTCCGACAATCGGAGTAAAAATTCCTAATCTCGAAATACGCCAACCCAACAAGTACCTTTGGAGACACCTGTAGAGCGCCTTTATAATCACCCAGTTACGTTGTGACATTTGGTAGCACACAAAGTGTTCCTCCGGTAAACGGGAGTTGCATAATCTTATAGTCATAGGAACATGTATAAGTCATGAAGAAAGCAATAGCAACATACTAAACGATCAAGTGCTAAGCTAACGGAATGGGTCAAGTCAATCACATCATACTCCTAATGATGTGATCCCGTTAATCAAATGACAACTCTTTGTTCATGGCTAGGAAACATAAACATCTTTGATTAATGAGCTAGTCAAGTAGAGGCATACTAGTGACACTCAGTTTATCTATGTATTCACACATGTATCATGTTTCCGGTTAATACAATTCTAGCATGAATAATAAACATTTATCATGAAATAAGGAAATAAATAATAACTTTATTATTGCCTCTAGGGCATATTTCCTTCAGTCTCCCACTTGCACTAGAGTCAATAATCTAGTTCACATCACCATGTGATTTAACACCAATATTCACATCTGTATATGATTAGCACCCATAGTTCACATCGTCATGTGATCAACACCCAAAAGGGTTTACTAGAGTCAATAATCTAGTTCACATCCCTATGTGATTAACACCCAAAGAGTACTAAGGTATGATCATGTTTTGCTTGTGAGAGAAGTTTAGTCAACGGGTCTGACACATTCAGAGCCGTATGTATTTTGCAAATATTCTATGTCTATAATGCTCAGCACGAAGCTACTCTAGCTAATTGCTCCACTTTCAATATGTATCCAGATTGAGACTTAGAGTCAGCTGGATCGGTGTAAAATCTTGCACCGATTGATGTAACTCTTTACGACGGGCTCTTTTATCACCTCCATAATCGAGAAATATTTCCTTAGTCCTCACTAAGGTTATTCCTGACCGCTGTCCAGTGATCTACTCCTAGATCAAAATATTGTACTCCCTTGCCCAACTCAGATCAAGGTATGCAATAGTCCTAGTACACAACATAACATACTTTATAGAATCTATGACTGAGGCATAGGGAATGACTTTTCATTCTCTTTCTATTGTCTGCCATGGTCAGGTTTTGAGTCTTACTCAACTTCACACCTTGCAACACAGGCAAGAACTCCTTCTTTGACTGTTCCATTTTGAACTAATTCAAAATCTTATCAAGGTATGTACTCATTAAAAATCTTATCAAGCGTTTTGATCTATCTCTATAGATCTTGATGCTCAATATGTAAGCAGCTTCACTGAGGTCTTTCTTTTGAAAAACTATTATTCAAGTATCCTTTTGTGCTATCCAGAATTTCCATATCCTTTCCAATCAACAATATGTCATCTACATATAGTATTAGAAATGCTACAGAGCTCCCACTCACTTTCTTGTAAATACAGGCTTCTCCAAAAGTCTGTATAAAACCATATGCTTTGATCAACTCAGCAAAGCGTATATTCCAACTCCGAGAGGCTTGCACTAGTCCATAAATGGATCGCTAGAGCTTGCACACTTTGTTAGCACCTTTAGGATTGACAAAACCTTCTGGTTGCATCATATACAACTCTTCTTTAATAAATCCATTAAGGAATGCAGTTTTGACATCCATTTGCTAGATTTCATAAAATGTGGCAATTGCTAACATGATTCGGACAGACTTAGGCATCGATACGAGTGAGAAAATCTCATCGTAGTCAACACCTTGAACTTTGTCAAAAACCTTTTTTGACAAGTCTAGCTTTGTAGATAGTAACACTACTATCAGTGTTTGTCTTCCTCTTGAAGATCCATTTATTTTCTATGGCTTGCCGATCATCGGGCAAGTCCACCAAAGTCCACATTTTATTCTCATACATGGATCTCATCTCAGATTTCATGGCCTCAAGCCATTTTGCGGAATCTGGGCTCATCATCGCTTCATCATAGTTCGTAGGTTCGCCATGGTCAAGTAACATGACCTCCAGAATAGGATTACCGTACCACTCTGGTGTGGATCTTACTCTAGTTGACCTATGAGGTTTGGTAGTAACTTGATCTGAAGTTTCATGATCAATATCATTAGCTTCCTCACTAATTGGTGTAGTTGTCACAGGAACCGGTTTCTATAATGAACTACTTTTCAATAAGGGAGCATGTACAGTTACCTCATCAAGTTCTACTTTCCTCCCACTAGCTTCTTTCGAGAGAAACTCCTTCTCTAGAAAGGATCCAAATTTAGCAACAAAAGTCTTGCCTTTAGATCTGTGATAGAAGGTGTACCCAATAGTCTCCTTTGGGTATCCTATGAAGACACATTTCTCCGATTTGGGTTCGAGCTTATCAGGTTGCAACTTTTTCACATAAGCATCGCAACCCCAAATTTTAAGAAACAACAACTTTGGTTTCTTGCCAAACCACAGTTCTTAAGGCGTCGTCTCAACAGATTTTGATGGTGCCCTTTTTAAAGTGAATGCAACTGTCTCTAATGCATAACCCCAAAACGATAGTGGTAAATCGGTAAGAGACATCATAGATCGCACCATATCTAGTAAAGTACGATTACAACGTTCGGACACACCATTATGCTGTGGTGTTCCAGGTGGCATGAGTTGCGAAACTATTCCGCATTGTTTTAAATGAAGACCAAACTCGTAACTCAAATATTCGTCTCCATTATCAGAACATAGAAACTTTATTTTCTTGTTACGAAGATTTTCCACTTCACTTTGAAATTCTTTTAACTTTTCAAATGTTTCAGACTTATGTTTCATCGCGTAGATATACCCATATCTACTCAAATCATCTGTGAAGGTCAGAAAATAATGATACCCGCCGCGAGCTTCAACACTCATTGGACTGCATACATCGGTATGTATTATTTCCAACAAGTTAGTAACTCGTTCCATTGTTCTGGAGAACGGAGTTTTAATAATCTTGCCCAAAAAGCACGGTTCGCAAGCATCAAATGATCCATAACCAAGTGATTCTGATAATCCATCTTTATGGAGTTTCTTCATGCGCTTTATACCGATTTGACCCAAACGGCAGTGCCACAAATAAGTTCCACTATCATTATTAACTTTGCATCTTTTGGCATCAATATTATGAATATGTGTATCACTACGATCGAGATCCAGCAAACTAGTTTCATTGGGTGTATGACCATTGAAGGTTTTATTCATGTAAACAGAACAACAATTATTCTCTGACTTTAAATGAATAATCGTATTGCAATAAACATGATCAAATCATATTCATGCTCAACGCAAAAGCCAAATAACATTTATTTAGGTTTAACACTAATATCGAAAGTATAGGGAGTGTGCTATGATGATCATATCAATCTTGGAACTACTTCCAACACTCATCGTCACTTCCCCTTCAACTAGTCTCTGTTTATTTTTTAACTCCTGTTTCGAGTTAATAATCTTAGCAACCGAACAAGTATCAAATATTCAGGGGCTACTATAAACACTATTAAGGTACACATCAATAACCTGTATATCAAATATACCCTTGTTCACTTTGCCATCTTTCTTATCCACCAAATATTCAGGGTATTTCCGCTTCCAGTGACCATTTCCTTTGCAGTAGAAGCACTTAGTTTCAGGCTTTGGTCCAGCTTTGGGCTTCTTTACGGGAGTGACAACTTGCTTTCCATTCTACATGAAGTTCCCTTTCTTTCCCTTTGCCCTTTTCTTGAAACTCGTGGTCTTGTTAATCATCAACACTTGATGCTCTTTCTTGATTTCTACCTTCATCGATTTCATGATCATGAAAAGCTCGGGAATCATTTTCGTCATCCCTTGCATACTATAGTTCATCATGAAGTTCTACTAACCAGGGGCGGGCCTAGTACAATTCAAGGGTATTCAGTTGAATACCCATTATATTTGGCAAAAAAATTATATATATATATATATATATATAGTGTATTTCATGTGTACACAGGGGAAAACTAAATAGATGCAGGAAATAAAGGCCAGCTAAGGATTTCAGCCCGAAAACAAGACTAGCCCACTTCTCTCTATGGTCTCCTCACCACCCCGACATGGCCCAAGTGGCGAAAATCGCTGCAGCAAGACACAGAGCCCGCAGGCGCTTCGCTAATGAGGCATATCGCACGAGACGAACCGGCGCCTCCCAATTCTGTTCGCACTCATGGGATCGTGGGTAGGGCATGGCGGCAGGGCTAATCGCCTCATCGCCATCCCCTGAACGCACGCACGCACGGCGGCACAGGCAGGCGAGCGGCGGCGATGAAAACATCTGACCGTATCCATCCCTCAACCCTTGCAGCTTTGCTTCATCTTTAATCCATCTCATCAGTTGGTAGCATCAGGCATCACTGCATCGAAGGCTCTAGGTTTCCAGTTCCAAAGTCACAAGTCAGTCGTTCAAAATCTGATTGATAATTTGATGTGTTCGTGTTTCTAAACATATTAACCGTCTGGCTGTTAAAATTTCGATCTACAGGTGTCAGTGCTTGGCCGTCTTCTTCACATGTCTATCATTGACTTACAACAGTAAGTTAACTTGGTTAGTTGGATTTCTATTTCAGTATTTCAAAACTACAAACTTGTTTTAAATGAATTATGAATTGTTTAGACATGATGATTCACAATTTTCCACATGAATTACAATGTGGGAATGTTTAAAAATTGGGGAATTATTACAACAAACATTATTTATAAAAAATAGTTCTCCTATAGTTTGTAAGTTTTTCCAATAATTTTCTATTTCCTATCTTTTGTACTCCTATATGTTAAGACGTTGTCACTTTGATATGTTGACTTATTAGTCTTTCTATCTGTTGAACAATTTCTAAGTATGACCAATTTTACGATTCTATTACATTGTGTTATATCTTTTATATAATATACAATTAGTATAATATGGTGCCAAAAAAGGGGTGCTATAATCAATTATATTTGCCAAAAAAGGATTTATAGGATTAAAATAACCATTAAAGATTTGAATACACTCTCTTTAAATCCTGGGCCCGCCCCTGCTACTAACTTGGTGATGGTGACTAGAGAACTCTGTCAATCACTATCTTATCTGGAAGATTAACTCCCACTTGATTCAAGCGATTGTAGTACCCAGACAATCTGAGCACATGCTCACTAGTTGAGCAATTCTCCTCCATCTTTTAGCTATAGAACTTGTTGGAGACTTCATATCTCTCAACTCGGGTATTTGCTTGAAATATTAACTTCAACTCCTGGAACATCTCATATGGCCCATGACGTTCAAAACGTCTTTGAAGTCCCGATTCTAAGCCGTTAAGCATGGTGCACTAAACTATCAAATGGTCATCATATTGAACTAGCCAAATGTTTATAACGTCTGCATCTGCTCCTGCAATAGGTCCGTCACCTAGCGGTGCATCGAGGACATAATTCTTCTCTGCAGCAATGAGGACAATCCTCAGATCACGGATCCAATCCGCATCATTGCTACTAACATCTTTCAACACACCTTTCTCTAGGAACATATCAAAACATAGGGAAGCAACAACGCAAGCTATTGATCTACAACAACATAGACATGCAAAATACTATCAGGACTAAGTTCATGATAAATTTAAAGTTCAATTAATTATATTACTTAAGAACACCCGCTTAGATAGACATCCCTCTAATCATCTAAGTGATCACGTGATCCAAATCAACTAAACCATGTTCGATCATCACGTGAGATGGAGTAGTTCTCAATGGTGAACATCACTATGTTGATCATATCTACTATATGATTCACGCTCGACCTTTCGGTCTCAGTGTTCCGAGGCCATATCTGTATATGCTAGGCTCGTCAAGTTTAACCTGAGTATTCCACGTGTGCAACTGTTTTGCACCCGTTGTATTTGAACGTAGAGCCTATCACACCCGATCATCACGTGGTGTCTCAGCACGAAGAACTTTCGCAACGGTGCATACTCAGGGAGAACACTTATACCTTGAAATTTAGTGAGAGATCATCTTATAAAGCTACCGTCGAACTAAGAAAAATAAGATGTATAAAAGATAAACATCATATGCAATCAAAATATGTGACATGATATGGCCATGATCATCTTGCGCCTTTGATCTCCATCTCCAAAGTACTGTCATGATCTCTATAGTCACCGGCACGACACCATGATCTCCATCATCTTGATCTATATCAATGTGTCGTCACATGATCGTCTCGCCAACTATTGCTCTTGCAACTATTGCTATCGCATAGCGATAAAGTAAAGCAATTATTTGGCGCTTGCATCTTATGCAATAAAGAGACAACCATAAGGTTTCTGCCAGTTGCCGATAACTTCAACAAAACATGATCATCTCATACAACAACTTATATCTCATCACGTCTTGACCATATCACATCACAACATGCCCTGCAAAAACAAGTTAGACGTCCTCTACTTTGTTGTTGCAAGTTTTACGTGGCTGCTACGGGCTGAGCAAGAACCGTTCTTACCTACGCATCAAAACCACAACGATAGTTCGTCAAGTTAGTGCTGGTTTAACCTTCTCAAGGACCGGGCGTAGTCACACTTGGTTCAACTAAAGTTGGAGAAACAGACACCCGCCAGCCACCTATGTGCAAAGCACGTCGGTAGAACCAGTCTCACGTAAGCGTACGTGTAAGCGTACGCATAATGCCGGTCCGGGACGCTTCATCCAACAATACCGCCGAACCAAAGTATGACATGCTGGTAAGCAGTATGACTTATATCGCCCACAACTCACTTGTGTTCTACTCGTGCATATAACATCTACGCATAAAACCAGGCTCGGATGCCACTGTTGGGTAACGTAGTAATTTCAAAAAATTTCCTATGCACACGCAAGATCATGGTGATGTATAGCAACGAGAGGGGAGAGTGTTGTCCACGTACCCTCATAGACCGAAAGCGGAAGTGTTAGCACAACGCGTTTGATGTAGTCGTACGTCTTCACGATCCGACCGATCAAGTACCGAACGCACGGCACCTCCGAGTTCAGCACACGTTCAGCTCGATGACGTCCCTCGAACTCCGATCTAGCCGAGCTTTGAGGGAGAGTTCCGTCAGCACGACGGCGTGGTGACGATGATGATGTTCTACCGATGCAGGGCTTCGCCTAAGCACCACTACGATATTATCGAGGTGGATTATGGTGGAGGGGGGCACCGCACACGGCTAAGGGATCCAAGGGATCAATTGTTGTGTCTATGGGGTGCCCCCTTGCCCCCGTATATAAAGGAGGGAGGGAGGAGGAGGCCGGCCCTAGGAGGGGCGCGCCAAGGGAGTAGGATTCCTACTCCTAGTAGGAGTAGGTTTCTTCCTTTCCTAGTCCAACTAGGAGAAGGGGGAAAGGAGGGGGAGTGGAGAAGGAAGGGAGAGGGGGGCCGCGCCCCAAACCCCTTGTCCAATTCGGACTGGGCTTGGGAGGGGCACGTGCCACCTCCTGGCTGCTGCCTCTCCTTCCCACTAAGGCCCAATAAGGCCCATATACTCCCCAGTGAATTCCCATAACTCTCTAGTACTCCGATAAATACCCGAATCACTCAGAACCCTTCCGATGTCCGAATATAGTCGTCCAATATATCAATCTTTACGTCTCGACCATTTCGAGACTCCTCGTCATGTCCCCGATCTCATCTGGGACTCCGAACTACCTTAGGTACATCAAAACACATAAACTCATAATATAACTGTCATCGAACTTTAAGCGTGCGGACCCTACGGGTTCGAGAACTATGTAGACATGATCGAGACACATCTCCGGTCAATAACCAATAGCAGAACCTGGATGCTCATATTGGCTCCCACATATTCTACAAAGATCTTTATCGGTCAAACCGCATAACAACATATGTTGTTCCCTTTGTCATCGGTATGTTACTTGCCCGAGATTCGATCGTCGGTATCTCAATACCTAGTTCAATCTCGTTACCGGCAAGTCTCTTTACTCGTTCCGTAATACATCATCCCGCAACTAACTCATTAGCTGCAATGCTTGCAAGGCTTATAGTGATGTGTATTACCGAGTGGGCCCAGAGATACCTCTCCGACAATCGGAGTGACAAATCCTAATCTTGAAATACACCAACCCAACAAGTACCTGCGGAGACACCTGTAGAGCACCTTTATAATCACCCAGTTATGTTGTGACGTTTGGTAGCACACAAAGTGTTCCTCCGGTAAACGGGAGTTGCATAATCTCATAATCATAGGAACATGTATAAGTCATGAAGAAAGCAATAGCAACATACTAAATGATCAAGTGCTAAGCTAACGGAATGGGTCAAGTCAATCATATCATTCTCCTAATGATGTGATCCCGTTAATCAAATGACAACTCATGTCTATGGTTAGGATACTTAACCATCTTAGATTACCGAGCTAGTCAAGTAGAGGCATACTAGTGACACTATGTTTGTCTATGTATTCACACATGTACTAAGTTTCCGGTTAATACAATTCTAGCATGAATAATAAACATTTATCATGAAATAAGGAAATATATAATAACTTTATAATTGACTCTAGGGCATATTTCCTTAAGGTATGCGACAGTCCGAAGCCCCGACATGTAGTGGGACAAAGCAGCTGGAGGGCGCAACAGTGGAGGATCATTCGTGCTTTGCCGAGCTGCCGTTGTTGGCATTTCTTTCTTATTCTTTCTCCTTTTGGGCTTGATGTTTTGTTCCCCCCAGCAAATGCTATGTGTTCGGTGTGGTTTGCCCACCTCCCCTCTCTTCAGGCCGCCAGTCCGAACCCATCCACCTCCTCCCTCTCCCGCTCCGACGCTCTACCCTCGCTCCGGCGCTCTGCCATGGTCCAGAGGAAGATCGCCTACTACGCAATGCTCACGCTGGAGTGCCGGTACGAGATCCAGCAGTAGATCGTGGCGAGACAAGCCATGCGCGCTGCTCGCATCGCTGTCGGGCTACCTCTGGACTCGCCGGAGCCGGAGGAGGAGTAACAGTCAGGGGAAGAGGAGGGAGAGGAGATGGCTCCGATGGAGGTGGAGGAGGCGAAGCATGTGGAGGCATAGTTCGCCGTTGCACAATCGGAGGAGATGGCAGAGCAGCAGACCATCCTGGAGTCCACTAGGATGAGGCATATGTGGAGGCCAACCGGGCGTTACTCTGGCAGGAGCAAGCGGCGTTCGACGCGCTCTTCGCCGATTTTTTGTTTGAACGAAGGCTCAAGAAGAGCCCGACTTTGAATTAACAAAGCTATCAACCGACCAGGAGAACAAGACTTCAACTTACAACAAGAAAAAAAAAGAAAAGCGGAAATAAAGATACAATGTGCTCGTTAAAATAACTCAAAGGCAAAGAGCACACAACACCCTTGCCATTGAATGTCGCAAAGCCGAAACTAGCTAACCTACTAAGGATACAGGAGGAGGGCACCACCATGCATGTTTTGTGTCGTTGACTGCCACCAAAGGACCAAACAGGGGCATCACTTGATCTGACTCTGTCGCCAAAAAGGGACTCTACCCTTTCACCCAGGCTCGACGAATGCCGCATCGGCGGCCGGTGGAGTGGTTCACCCTATAACCAAAATCAAAGTGCCCAAGCTACCAAAGGAGAGGCACAAGGAACATACCCACATGAAATGGAGAACCGACCACCCGATCACCGTCGTCGGCAGTAGCAAGGCAGAACACCGAACGAGAGTTATCTAACAAAGGCGCTGAAACCTCAGAGAAGGCCAAAAGGATGCAACACCATGTCCCCGGTCAAGGATAGGAATTGCCAACGCTGAAGGCCTGACGCCAACACTGAGGCAGGGACCCAATTCCCCTCGCACCAACGGCTGGAACCCTCCGCACCTGGACAAGAGTAGGATGCTGACGATGATATTAGGACACACATGCCGTCATCGAACCACACCTAACTGCACCACTCGAGCCATCCCCGGATGACACTTTCAAGAAGGAACACACCACCAAAATGCCGTTGTCCCTACCCAAATACCGTTATCTTTGTGGAACTCGACGCGGAGATAGAGGAGGAGGAGGCCAGAGCGGAGCAGCTACCGCCCATGCTGCCGGAGCCGAGCACGGAGATCGTCAATATCTCCGGCGAGGAGTAGCTAGATGATCGACGTAGTACATAGGTTTATTTCATTTGCATGACTTTGTATAGATTTAAGAATCTAGTATAAGATGTCCGGATGCAACTCATGAAATTTGAAACGTGCCCGGTCATTGTCCGAGGACGCGTCCGTGTCCGCGGACGTTTGAGGGATGTAGATGCTCTAACGAGCACACCGGCGGTGATATGGCGAGAAGCCCGGGCGCATCACTACAATGACGGTTGGATGGGGCGATGGAGAGTCCGGAGACGACTGTTGCTTTAAGATTCATATTGCCAGGTGTCGCATTTGGGAGGAAGTCCCAGGATTGGTTGTGCACGACTCGGTTGTACATGATTTTTTTCCCAACGACAGGCATCCACTTCACTTGGCTTTCGATGGGAAGACAGGGTTGACCATCGATGGCCACCGCGACGGCGATGGCGGCCTTCGTGGTCGTGCCCCAACACAGCCGAGACTCAGCTGGCCACCCCTCTTTTCTCTCTACCGCCGGCGCCAGCATCCGCACCACTCTTGTCCACCACCGCGGCCACGCTGCATGCCGGCGCCTCCCGCTCCCTCGAGCCCGAGCTCTGCTGCCCCATGGCCTCCCCCTGGTTCCGGCGTCCGACCACTGGGGCAACTAGACGGTCCTCCTGACCGCGGCCGCACTGGGCGCCGGAAATCCTGAAATAAATCCAGAAATAAATGCGAGCATCAGGATTTGAAGCCTGATGGACTAGGGATATCACAGTCCCTCTAACCATCCAACCATAGCTTGGTTCGCAATCTTAAAGGTAGTGACCGAAAGTTTGTGTTTCAATTACTAGTCTAACTTAACTTTAAATACACAATCAAAAAGCAAAAAGTATTATGTACGTTTTACAGGGAAAGAGGCTGATGCCATCGCTACGTTTTACAGGGAAGGTATTATTAACTGAGGAACCTCGTGTGGAGGCGGAATCAGATTCCTTAAATGTCATAAACTTTTGTGATGGTCAATCTAGATGGTGGGATGCTGCAACAGCAATTTTCACGGAATGTATGGATGTTTCTTCTTTAATCGGGAAGGTTGTCTTCAAGCTTTATTTTCGTTCTTCCAATCAAGCGGCCCATGTGCTAGCTAATTTTTTTTATTGTAATAAGACCTCTTTAAACTGGACAGACGAGCCCCCGGGTTGTCTGGTCTCTTTGCTTGTGGGCGGTGTAATGCCTACGTTAAATCAATAGAGCTAATCATGATGGCCTTCCTTTTAAGAAACCGAGAAATCCCTTGGGCACAATAAAAGTATACGTGGACATCGCAGTTACTCATGCATGCGCTGCCGGTGCAGCGAGTTGAGGCGAGCACGAACATGGCCGTGGTCGGCGGGGACAAGCAGCTGGGGGAGGGGGTGCCATGAGTTGGGTCAGTGACGAACGTGGTCGTTTCCAACGGGGAAGGAGCCGAGCTGGAGTGGAGCACCTAGGGTAAGGAGCACACCGGCGGTGATGTGGCGAGCAGCCCGGGCGCGTCACCACAATGACGGTTGGATGGGGCGACTGTTGCTTTGGTTGTGCACGATCCGGTCGTACAGGATTATTTTTTGGATCTGTCTAGGTCTCAGTCGACTTAGACTTCGATTGATGACATCAGCATGCAGGCTTGTTTTATTTCTGTAATTGTTTGTATGTTTTTGGCGTTATGGGCTGCCTTTGTATTTTTAGTGGGCTTTTGTCACCTTTTCCACTGTGAACGTTGCTTTGTTGCCAGATTTTCCCCTCTTCCTTATGCTTGGGCTGTACGACCACACATATATGTGTGTTTTGCTATGCAGCTACAAACTTAACAATTATGAAAAAAAACGACAACCTCAAGTCCTCAACGAGTGAGGCAGTTTTTTTTTTTTGTGTTCAAATCATTGCATTTGTTTTTGTCAGAAAAATCCTTGTATATGCAGTACGGTGCTTGTAGTTTTTTTTAGATGGGCATGCAAATTATTGTCATTTTTCATTCGAGGAGAATACAAGGATTTGAACACAAGAAAATATATTCACAAAAATAATAATTTTGATGCGCGCACAAGCAATGGATAAAAATAAATAAAATGAAGATAAAAATAATAAAAGACACCTACCGAGCACCCTCCCGCACACGCGTGCCTTCTAGTTGCGTGCTTATATCACTTGCGATTGCATGCGGTGTGAAGTATATGTAGTTGCATGCGCAACAGTAGGTTGCACGTTTGCAGTATCAAAATTTTAGAAAATAATATAAAACAAAAGGTAAAAGAAGAAAAAACATCACTAAATATCAGATGAGTTATGAAGTTACAGTCAAGGGCGATTGTGCAACTAGATGGCAATATTTCGAAAAAAATTAAAAACTTATTCTTTAATATAAATTAAAAATCAAAAAGTAGGAAGAATCTTACAATTAGAAAAGAAAAAGGATAAATAGAAAAAAATATTAAAACATGAAAACAAAGCCCCCCTAGTTGCGACCATCTCTCTCAACGTCGCCCCCTCCAACAACTACAAAAAAAAGGGAGTCGAGTTGCAACCAAGTCATAAGACATGTAGTTGCGGCCAAAGCTAGACATGCAGTTGTGTGCCCATTGTGGGACATGCAACTGGCGCCTCTCCCTTGTACGACAAAGAAAATGGAAGTCGAGTTGCAAACCAAGTTATATGACATTAGTTGCGGCTAAGCTAGAAGACATGCAGTTGCGTGCCCATTGTGAGACGTGCAAAAACTGGAGCCTCTCCCCGTACAACAATAAATGGAAGTCGAGTTGCGACCAAGTTATAAGATACATGCAGTTGTGTGCCGACTGTGGGACATGCAACTGGCCCCCTATCTCTCGATGCCGCCCCCTCCAAAAAAACAAAGGTCCCTCCCCAAAAGTTGCGGCCAGGTTAGAGTTCATGCACTTGCATGCCTAGTGTGCGACATGCAATTGGGCCCCATTCTTGTCGACACCGTCCCCTCCGAGAAAACAAAGGTCCCCACCTAGTTGCGACCAAGTTAGAAGACATCTAATTGCGTTCCCATTGTGGAACATGCAAAAAACTGGCGCCTCTCCCCGTATAACAAAAATGGAAAAATGGAAGTCGAGTTGCAACCAAGTTATAACACAATGCAGTTGCAACCATGCTCGAAAAAGACATGTAGTTGCGTGCCTAGTGTGGGGCATGCAACTGGGCCCGTCTCTCTCGACATCGCCCCATCCAACAAAACAAAGGTCTCTCCCTTAGTTGCGACCAAGTTAGAAAGAGATGCAGTTGTGTGCCTAGTGTGGGACATGCAAACTGGTGCCTCTCCCCGTACAAACAAAAAATTGAAGTCTAGTTGCAACCAAGTTATAACACATGTAGTTGCGACCATGCTTGAAGACATGCGGTTGCGTGCCTAGTGTGGGCATGCAACTGGGCCCCTCTCTCTCTCGACGTCACCCCATCCGACAAAGCAACACCCCCACCACCACCCCCCCCCCCCCCCGAGTTGTGACCAAGTTAGGAGACATGTAGTTGCGTGCCTAGTGTGGGACATGCAACTAGGCCCCATGTCTCTCGATGTCGCCCCCTCCGACAAAATAAAGCCCCCTAGTTGTGACCAAAAAAGCTAGAAGACATGCAGTTGCGTCCCTAGTATGGGACGTGCAACTGGGCAACATGTCTCTCGACGCCACCCCTTCGACAAAACAAAGGCCCCCTAGTTGTGACCAAACTAGAAGACATCCAGTTGCGTGCCTCGTGTGGGATATGCAATTGGGCCCCATGTCTCTCGACGCCGCCCCCCCTGACAATACGAAGGTGCCCCCCTAGTTGTGACCAAAATCTAGAAGACATCTAGTTGCGTGCCTAGTGTGGGACATGCAACTGGACCCCATGTCTCTCGATGTCGCCCCCTTCGACAAAACAAAGGGTGCCCCCTAGTTGCGACCAAAAGGCTAGAAGACATGCAGTTGCGTCCCTAGTGTGGGACATGCAACTTGGTCCCGTGTCTCTCGTTGCCGCCCCCTCCGACAAAACAAATGGTGCCCCCCTAGTTGTGACCAAAAAAGCTAGAATACATGCAGTTGCGTCCCTAGTGTGGGACATGCAAATGGGCCCCATGTCTCTCGACGCCGCCCCCTCCGACAAAACAATGGTCCCCCCAAAATTGCGTCCATGCTCGAAGACATCAAGTTGCGTGCCCATTGCGGGGACATGCAAAAAAAACGGTACCGCTTCCCATACAAAAAAATGGAAGTCGAGTTGCAACCAAGTTATAAAGACATGCAATTGCGTGCCTAGTGTGGGGCATGCAACTGGGGCCCTCTCTTGATGCCACGCCCTTCGACAAAACAACCCCCCCCCCCCCCCCCAGTTGTGACCAAGTTAGAAGACATGTAGTTGTGTGCCTAGTGTGGGACATGCAAACTGGTGTCTCTCCTCGTACAAACAAAAAATGAAAGTCGAGTTGCAACCAGTTATAACACATGCAGTTGCGGCCATTCTCGGAGACATGTAGTTGCATCCCCTGCTGTTTGGCATGCAACTGGGACCCTCTCTCTTGACGCTGCCTCATCCGACAAAACAAAAGGTCAATCCTGAGTTGCGTGCCTAGTGGCAAGCGTGCAACCATTCCTTTCTCCCGACAAGGAAACACAGAGTTGAATCGGGGGCAACACTTACAGTTGCATGCATAGTGATATACATGCAACTACCCCTTCCCCGACAAAAACACCACATAGTTGCAGTCACGTTGAAGATATGCAATTTGTGGTAGGGGTCGATATTTGCAGTTGCATGGCTCATGGCATGCATGCAAGTGCCCGGCCCGACAAAACACCACAAAATTTCAGTTGGGACACGACACCTGGAGTTGTGTGTCTAGTGACAGACAAACAATTTTGCACTCCCAACAAAATTCCACATAGTTGCAGTTGCATTGAAGGCATACATTTACGTCGGGGTGCGACACTTGCATATGTGCCTAGCGATAAACATGCAGCTGCCCCCTCCCCTGACAAAGAACAATTGATTTACAGTCGACGAAGTCAGGGAGATTGTGCAACCAGATGACAATGATGTAAATTTTCAAAAATAAAACTTGTTGCTCAATAAAAAATTAAAAATAAGGTAACTAGAATCGTGCCAAAAAGGTTTGAGAACAATGATAAAAAAGGGGGAAAAAGCAAGAGAAAGGGTGAAAATACAAAATGTAAAAAGAAATTCAAACATGACAAGGAAAATGGACGAAAGAATCATTTAAAACACTTACAAGTAAATAAAAAACTAAAAAAAGATACAAAACAGCTGCCCTCGGTAGTTCTCAGCTGCTTCCCCACCCCTCTTCGGACGGTCTGTTTCCCCAGTTGAAAAGTTAAGCGCAAAACTAGACAAAAATTAAACCTCTCAAGCCGAGCCCATAGCGCATATTTGGCCACACGAGAGAAAAGAAACAATAGAAGAAAAGGAAATCGGCCCATCGCGCACCTAAGCAATCTGTTTTAATATAAGACAGACATAGCTGCATGGATCTCGAAGCAAAAACGATCTAACGGCGAGGGAGTCGACTGAGTTTTAACAGTCCCGTATGAACCTAAGCAGAGAAAAAAAATAGTAGAAAAAAAAATTAAAAAGTCGAGGCCTATGAAATAAAGTGCTTGGTACTGCTACTAACTAAGAACAAAAAAACATACACAAGTCACTTCACTCTATCTGTTTGTTCCCTTCCTGTACGAAAACATCAAAAATAAAAAAGAAAACGGACCTAAACCTTGTAAAACAACTGACAAAATAAAGCTGAACACACGAAGAAAAGGACCCCCGCCCAGCCCACCATCTCAAGCCTGCCCCGACCAAAAAAGCAAAGACAAAAAAACAGGCCCAGCCAGTTCGTTCCTTATGTGTGCTGATTTACAGGAAACAACAGGGCTGCACGGATCCTAAAGCAACACAAAGATCTAAGGGTCAACAAATCGACTTAGACTTCACTAAAAATCAGTCGACTGATTTTTAGCGGAGCCGTTATTTTTTTCCCAACGACTGGCATCCACTTCACTTGGCTTTCGACGGGAAGACGGGGTTGACCATCGATGGCCACCGCGACGGCGACGGCAGCCTTCATGGTTGTGCTCCCACACAGCAGAGACTCAGCTAGCCACCCCTCTTCTCTCTCCACCGCCGGCGCCAGCATCCGCACCACTCTTGTCCACCACCGCGGCCTTGCTGCACGCCGGCGCCCCCCGCTCCTGCTCCCTCGAGCCCGAGCTCTGCTGCCCCACGGCCTCCCCCTGGTCCCGGCCTCCGACCACTGGGGCAACTGGACGGTCCTCCTGACCGCGGCCGCGCTGGGCGTCTGGTCCGAGAAAAGCACCCGCGCCGGCAAGGCGCTGAGCGGCGCGCTGGTGAGCGTGCTGCTCGGCCTGGCCGCCACCACGGCCGGGCTCGTCGCCGCCGACGCCCCCGCCTACCGCGTGGTGCTGGAGTACCTGCTCCCGCTGGCCGTGCCGCTGCTCCTCTTCCGCGCCGACCTCCGCCGCGTTGTCCGCTCTGCCGGCGCCCTCCTCCTCGCATTCCTCCTCGGATCTGGTACGCGCGCATCATCGATCTGCAGCTCCCACTACTCAGCTAGCTAACGATCCATGACCCGTCGATCTTTCTTGGGAATGGCAGTGGCGACGACGGTGGGCACGGTGGTGGCGTTCGCGCTGGTGCCGATGCGGTCGCTGGGGCCGGACAACTGGAAGATCGCGGCGGCCCTCATGGGCCGGCACATCGGAGGAGCCGTCAACTACGTGGCCGTCGCGGAGGCCCTGCAGGTGACCCCGTCGGTGCTGGCCGCAGGGCTGGCCGCCGACAACGTCATCTGCGCGCTCTACTTCACCACGCTATTCGCCCTGGCCGCCAAGATCCCCGCCGAAGAGACGGTGCACCCCAAAGGGGGAGTCAACGCCAGCGGCGAGCCCACTCCGGCTGCCGGCGGCGGCGACAGGCTGCCGGTCCTGGAGAGCGCAACGGCGCTGGCCGTGTCGTTCGCGATATGCAGAGCAGGCAAGCACATGACGGCCCTGCTGGGCGTACAGGGCGGCAGCCTCCCCTGCATCACAGCAATCGTGGTGGCGCTGGCGACGCTGTTCCCCTCGCACGTCGGCAAGCTCGCCCCCGCCGGCGAGGCCATGGCCGTGATCCTGATGCAGGTGTTCTTCGCCGTGGTGGGGGCCAGCGGGAGCATCCGCGATGTCATCCACACGGCGCCCGGCATCTTCGCTTTCTCGTTGGTGCAGATCGCCGTGCACCTGCTGGTGATCTTGGGCGCTGGGAAGCGGCTGGGGCTGGAGGAGAAGCTGCTGCTCATCGCGTCCAACGCCAACGTCGGCGGGCCGACCACCGCCTGCGGCATGGCCACCACCAAGGGCTGGAGCTCCCTGGTCGTCCCCGGGATCCTCGCCGGCATATTCGGCATCGCCATCGCCACCTTCCTCGGCGTCGGTTTCGGCATGTTTGTCCTCAAGCGCATGTGACGCAATGCACCCGCACTTGATAGAAAGAAGAGAGAATCAGCATGTAGTAGAGCCTGATTTCATGGGCCTTGTTCAGTCGTGTTGTCACTGAGACTTTAGTGAGTTCCTGTTCTGAATGTGGGAATGGTTTCAACTGGTAAATAATACTACCAGGTTCAGAAACACTCTTCCAAGCGATAAAGCCTACAAACAATGGTAGGATGCACTGTGATATATGTAATGTATGTATGGTCATGGAATTGCCAACTGAATCAATCATGTGCTACGAATGATGAGGAGCAACTCAGCGATCTCCAAACTAACACCAACCAGGACAAGCAAGCAAAGGAGCCATCAGCAGGAGAGCTGCCGCACGCGAAGAACTGTCTACTTGACTGTCTTTTTATTTCTGAAGACGACTCTGCACTGCCGTCGCTGTTGTGCGCATTTTGAGCACAACCCTGCTTGAGGGGCCTCTGCTTCAGCCGGACTGAGATCCAGTGCCTTGCCCCCTACAAATTACTCCATGTCGATCCTACGGCCACCAGCAACTCATAGTCAAAATACCCACCTATGGACGGAACAGCAAGAACGGACAAGGGAAACAGAGGCCCTGCCCTTCATGCAGAGAACAGAGCAGAACATTAGTTCTGTTAACACGCAGTTCCGTCTATCAAACCACAAGAGTTTAACAAAACAACAGCCTTACAAGGCTGTAAAAACGTAACAAAATACAGTTTAATTTAGCAAGCAAAAACACTTCGGTTCAGTTTAGCAAAGATCAAGGAAAAAGGAAAACCCCAGCCATTTTAAATACATGGACATTCAGTTAAGACGTTCCGGAAATCAACAGGGTAGAAAGGTGAACACAGTACAGATCCTTTTGTAGGCGTGAATAAACTAATTTTTTGAAGCAAATTACCATAGAAATTTGTTCTTACATAATCATTCAAGTACATAGCGTTGGCCCTTTTACTTGTACACTTAGGCCACAAAAGACTATAGTTAGCCCCCAAGTCCAGAATATTATAGTCAACCCTGTCCAAAATACAGTCGACACTGTCCACAAGATTCGAACGCCTACAAGCGTGTTAACGAATCATCTTATATGTACAGATTGTAAAGGAACCTAGTGCCTCTGCACCTGCAAGTCATCTTGTGTTTGAACTTCATAGGTGATATATGCATGCGCCCACATATAAACTGAAAGTTGTTATATAACTACTCCTTTCGTTCCATAACATAAGAACACTCTTATATTATGAAATGGAGGGAGTAGCTTATATGTGTCCTGCAGACCTAATTATATAAATTGTCTGTAATACAGTGAGGTACCAATCACCTTTTTTTTAAGAGAGAAAAGGCATCACAACGTATGTATATTCGCCTGTCAATGGCTTTCCTAGGTGAAAACGCCTGCCTAGCTCTAGTGCATAGGAAATGACTTGCCACCATTTCAGAAATTTGAGAGAGAAAAGGTATCAGTTACGTATGTATATTCGCCTGTCAAATGTCAATGGCTTTCCTAGGTGAAAACGCCTGCCTAGCTCTAGTGCATAGGAAATGACTTGCCACCATTTCGGAAATGATTTGCCACCATTTCCTATGATGTTTTGTCTGATCTTTGATGACAATGCGTATTTTCCACCAGGCCTTCCTATCTATGCAAACCGTAGATAAAATGATTTATGTGTCTTTACCTAGGCTCTCCGTGAAGGGTTTTGCTAACCCATTCCATTCTAAAAGCGTCTCTAGCCCTTCCCAAGCTTTAATCCCCTAAAAGGAATTTTGTTTTTTAGGGGAAGAAGTTTTGTTTGAGAAATTAACTCCTACCTAGCACCTCCCCAAAATCTATGATCCCTCAAAAATTTAAGGAGAATCAGCGGAGCGTCGACCAAACAGTTTTGCTGATAAAGACGACAAGGCGGACCACAACATAATTAAAATTAGATGAGTCCCCGCGCGTTGCTGCGGAACAACCGTATATCTCTATGTGTAAAACCACCAATTTTACGGAATTGCATTCACATTGGCTATTTAAAGAATTAGTAGGAAATCCTATAAAATGAAGCAAATTTAAATGGTGGATCTATGCTCCTCTCGTCGCAACAATACACCGAGAAGACACGAAAAATAATTATTTATCTTTTTTTCTTGTACGTGACTCACTCATAAAGAAAGGCTCGTGGTTTTTTTTTTTTTGCAACCAAGAAAAGCGGGTACTTGGTTTCCATGTGTAGAAAACAATCTTGCTAAATGAGTTCCTTAAGTTTGAAGTACGTGTTCGCCTACAATGCTTCTGGCTCCCATTAAGCAAGTGAATAAAATATAGATCAGAGCACATAAGGAAAGAAGATCAGGCACACTATGATTCTTGACACCTTGATGGGATTTAATGTGCACGTACAGGGATGCAACGGTTTTCTGCATGCTTGCACATACATGTTGATGGGATTTAAAACACACTTGCATGCATGCAACCGTCAGTTTCTGCATACTTGGATGGATCTTAGTGTAGGGCTTTCAACGTCCACATCGGGTGGCTATTATAGACTGATCTAGTATATCCAACGGCTATATTTATTTTGATGATGTGGCTCAAGGAGAGAGTAGAGAATTCCCGGTGATGGGGCTAGCTATTTAGATATAGTAGATAAACCACAACATAATAGTAAATGCCAAATGAGTATACATACACTTCTCAATGAAACAAACCATAATATAATCAAAATAACACGGTATGTTTATCTATTTATTCATTCAAGAATGACATTTTTATCTTGGAATATACTCCATACATTGTATAAACTCACTATCCTATAGTATTGTTTTACTCCTTGAAGCAAACCGTACAGTTGCAATTGCGTCCTTCACAATGAGCGTCCTTGTAATAAGCACCACCCCGTTCTTTCACTATGGGACCGCAGGTCTACTTGCAAAGGATTTTGGTGCAGAAGATCAATCCATTGTCACCATCCTCAACACAGCGCTCTGTGGCAAACATAAGCACAACATTACTGTGAAGGCTATATATGTGCCTGTAAAACAGGTGTAAAAATTGTAGGATGTGCAACAAAATTTGCACGTCTATTTAAATGAAACTAGTCATCTCCTTTTTCTACTCTCAACAACATCTACTCCCTCCGTCCTATAATATAATAACGTTTTTGATATTAGTCTAGTGTCAAAAATGTTCTTATATTATGGAATAGAGGGAGTACTTGAGACGGAGGATAACAAGAGAAAAGAAAAAAAAACACGTGCCGAAGTTGGATTTCCAAGCAACAGAAGCAGCAAAACGAAACAAACACCCGTAGCCCGTGCATCCATTACAAACTGCCGCGCTAAAACAACAACACCTCTTTTCTTATTGTAATCTCCTCTTGTGCGTGGCTAGGAAACAATCCCGTATGTTGTGTGAAGGATGTATGGAGCATATTGTCATCTTATATAAACTTCTCAAGAAAGGTAGAAATGGAAGCATGCAATGCTCTGTATGAGAATAACGGGAAAGATATGAAGAAAATTATTCGGATCCATTTAATTTAACACTTTGTACTTATACGATCTTTTCATTCCTTTTATAAGTATTTAGTGAATATTTGAACATAGACACTACTCAATTACTGAAAGTAAATAAGGAGACATGCAATACCTCTCAATTCATTTTTGTACTAATAATATATCCATTTTTGTACTAATAATCTATCCATGCACCCATGCCACATCACCAATCATGCATGTCAGTCATAAGTTAAAAATATTGCATTATTTTTTGTGTGGTATATGAGTTGGACACTAGGAGCAAATCTGTATGTAGTTCATGTTTCATATTTTGTTAAAAAAAAGGCATTTTGTTAACCTCAATATAAAACTATTTTTATACATAATTTTATCACATGCTTATTATGTTTTATTGTTTCAATATTAAACTGAGACTACTCCTACATGTGCTTTTACATTAATTTTAGGATTTTCTGTAGCAATTTTTTATTCATTTGTTTGACCAAAGTTCCTGTAGCAACGTGTGAGATATCATCTCGGTAAACCAATGGTAATGATGAGTAATTATGAACGGGAGTGTGGAATTTGTTCCTGCAACTAGTACACCACGAGTTTATTGTTATTTTGAAGAGGTAAATATAAACTGAATGACAAATTACAAGAACAAGTCTCGCTTTATCTCTAGTGATTCTTGTAATTGGATCAATGAACCATTAAACCACCTAGCTTTACTAAATACTAGAATGGTTGGGCGCGCTTTGCTGCACAGTTGGTGTTGTTGGGTTTCTTCAAAAACTAATCACTTTGTTTCAAAATATAAGATGTATTACTTTTTTAAAAAGTCAACCTTTTAAGTTTGATCAAAATTGTAGAGAAATATATCAAAATCCATAATATCAAATTGATATTTTCAAATTCATCATGAAATGAATGTTCATACTTTTTTTGTTTAATATTGTGGATGTCGATATTTTTGCTCTGAACCTGGTCAAAGTGAAAGAAATTTGACTTTCTACAAAACTAATATCCCTTATATTTTGACACATTGAATATTTAGTTTGGCCGGTGGGGAGATGATAGAGTGTGTTTTATTTTATTTATAATGCGGTTATTTGGTGGGTCTTTGTGGTGTGATTCTGTGTTATCCACTAACCAATCTATATATACATGTGGAAAATTCTGTGTCGGTGATCGCATGTACTACTATATAGGTGCTACAATATCACATGGTGACGCTTCTCTTTCCCGATGATGGGAGGGCCCACATGATTGATATGTTTTATAGGCTGGTTGTTATTGATTGATTTGAAAAATCATTGGCCCAGTCAAAATCGTTAACCAAATCCATATTTGAATACCTCAATTGAATGAAAGAACTTCAAAATTAAGGAATATAGTGAATTAAAAGAATTGAATGGAAGAGATTGAGAAAGTGTTGACCCGGTCAAAACATGTTGAACCAATTCTAAATTGAATACTTTAATTAATTGTGAGACCTTAAAAGTTAGGAAGCATAGTGTATAGTATAAGGAATTGAATGAGAGAGGTTTGAGAAATTGTTAACCTGGTCAAGATGGGATGAACCAATTCTAATTGGAGACCTCAATTGAATGTGGGCTCTCTAAAATTAGGGAGCTTAGTGTTATAGAGGATACTCGCAATAACTATTACTATTTGATACTAATACAATTAGCCATGATGGCATTTCTTAAAGAGAAGAACGACCAAAGCACATGCAATTCTTGTTGATGCAGACATAAAATTTTTGCTACATCTTGTAGGCACACATACATAACAAACACCCAAAATAAACTAGAAGAGAACATATAACATAATCAGATGAGCCCTAAAACAACATAATATGTGGCTAAAACAGGCAGCGAAGCCAACGTGCCGACTATCACCCTGCAAAAAAGAAAAAAAAGGTAAAGAGCGGTTTTAGTTGTTATCCTCGTGTTCAGGGAAGAACAATGTGGTCAATATGCATAAATAATTAATGGAGTACTCTAATCATCATGATCATGTGAGATCGCCGGTTTACTTACGCGGTACTGAGTATATTGGCATGCAGGTCATACTCTCTCGCAAAGATAAATGTCCCGATAGACTGAGGCAGTGCTGCCTACCAATAGGAACGAAGTGAGTTATTACTATTGATCTGGATATTTGGTTCAATTAGCAACAAAAAAGAGAAGAAAATGATATTAACATCAGTTGTGAGCCTGTAGCCTGCAATATTTATCTATTGTTACCTGTAAGATGGCAACACACAGAAGGTCGCCACGTAGTCCCAAAAGTAGCGCTCCAATCATGGTGGCTGCTGGCGCAGCGACAAACCTCATCGCCATGCCCAGTGAGGTCAATCCAGGCCCGCACACGACGAGCTTGTCCTGTAGACCAATGAACAATCCTACAATACAACCGCCAGATCAGTGTCATTCACGATCAATCAGTTAATTCCTCTTTGATCTCAATATTGTTTTGAATTATATTCATTACTATTTACTCCCCCCTTTCTGAAATATAAGGCCCACTAATGTGTGTGCTCATTGCTATACTCTCTTCGTCCCATATTAGTTATCGCCGAAATGAATATATCTAGACATATTTCATTTCTAGATACATCCGTTTGAGCCTGCAGTAGGGTCTGCGGTAGGACAGTAGATTCTTGACGCATGACTCGTGCCGGTTATGATGTTATTTGGACACGTCCCTCACTTTGGTTAGTAACAAGCACATCTCGATGGGTGGCTTCTAGCACATAAATTAAGAATCATCATTTGCTTGATTGATCCGATCAAAAGATGGAATTGATCCTTTAACGAAAGCTTGCTAGAGACCACCGTTTCAAGGAAGACTTCCTCTCATGGTTCGATAACCCAGTGTCACCTCAAAAGAAGTAGGTGTGGGATACTTTTTGTTCCTTTACCGCATCACTAAAAGGAGCTATCAATAATATCCTCACGGTAAATTGACGTGGTGCTCTAAAGTCAATATACTTCACTAATGGAGTGTACCAAAAATGCTTAATATACATAGTCAAAAAATGTTTGGGCTTTTTTGTTTTTGTGTGTGTGTGTGTGTGTGGGGGGGGGGGGGGGGGGGGGGTACGGCCCTTTGGCCTCCAAGAGGCTCCGCTGGTGTACGGGATTCTGCTAACATTTTTCGAAGCAAGTTCAAGTTGTGTACGTATTTCATAAGAAATAAAATTTTGATTGTGATTTGCTAATTACCTTTTAAAAGGACTAGAATTTCAGTAACAGTTAGTTGATTAGTCACTTTATAGATATTTTGGTTTTCAACCACATTTTGGCCTAAGCTCATTTGTGACAAAGTTGGCCAAATGACGAGTCGCCACAAAAGCGTGACAAGCTTAGCTAAAAAGGATTGTTTAGCCACTTTAGAAGTTTTGGTTTTCAGGCACGTTTTGGCCTAAGCTCATTTGTGGCAAAGTTGGCCAAAAGATGAATTGCCACAAAAGCGTGACAAGTTCAGCTAAAAAAGTTGTTTCCGTGGACACATGGGTCATGAGTCATGACTCACGACGCAGAGAATATACGGCAAAAGTGTGATCGACCAACTAAACAAACAAGAGCATGATAAGTTGCCGTAGAATGTGGGTACCAAAACCCAAGTCTTCCGTTATCGTGTTTTCCTTTTTAGTTTTTCTCACGGGACTTCTCCCTCCGTTCACAAATATAAAATGTTTTGAACATTTCTATATACGATACATAAGGACTAAAATTAACAAATAAATACAGTAAAACATGTCTATATACATCTGATTATAAAAAAGTTAGTACTAGATACTTCCTCCGTCTCAAAATAAGTATCTTAACCTTAGTATAATTTTATACTAAAGTTAGTACAAAGTTGAGACACTTATTTTGAGACGGAGGTTTGTGAACGAAGAGAGCAGTAGGTACCCATGTTAAACATTCCGATTCCAAGGCCGGTCCTTGACATGATCGAAATGGAGCCATCTATGATGCCTGGCATTTCCAGGTGCCACCTACATATAATTGCAAACGCATAGGTTGATACTAATCAGAGAATGCCTGGATGAATAAATTGTTTCTTCTTTTTATGAGAGAAGATCGCTACTCACTAATCTGCCGTGTCGCAGGGGTACCTGTTTGCCACGGAGGACCACAGAACGCCAAGGAGGCTCGCGTACACGTTCGGGTTGCCGACGACCTTGAGCCCAACCGTCCGCAGCAGCGGCGCCCAGAACGCCCACCCTGTCGCCGCCATCTTCCGGTCTTCTCCGGCTGCCGCTGGCCGGTCGACGTCGTCGCTCCCCGGCGCTGCCTGATCGCCTTCTTCTCGCGCGCCGTCGGGTGCCGGCGCCGACGTCACCTCCAGCCAGGCCTGCCTCGCCTCGAACGCCACCAGCAGCAGCGGGAGCCACACGACGGCCTGCACCACCGACAGCTGCACGACGATGTCGCGCGCCCACTTGCCGTACATGGCGTCCAGCAGCGGCACGCCCACGAGGAGCCCGTTGTTGAGCGTGCCCAGCGAGTAGCCGGTGATGCACCACGAGTAGGAGGGGCCGCGGCCGCCACCCGGCCGCGCCGGCCTCGCGGGTGGCGCCTTGAGGGCGCGGCTCCAGCGCCGCCAGCGGCAGGACGCGACCCACCCGGCGACCGCGAGCACGACGACGAGTTTGGCGACGGCGTCGGCGGCCAGGACGCGGTAGCTGGCGGCGAACGTGCCGGCGTGGGCGTTGAAGTCGAAGGCGAAGAAGGGGAGCGCGAAGTAGATGACGAGGCGGTTCACGGCGTCGCACTGGTCGCGGGTGAAGAACTTCCACCATCGCACCGAGGCGTACCCGAGGCCGAGGGCGAAGTAGAGCGGCGCCATGGCGGACACCACCTTGTACACGTCTCCCCACCCTATCATCTCGGCCACCTAGCTAGCAAGCTCGCTCGTGGTTTGGTGCTTTGGTGTACGTAGCGAGGAAATAATCAAACCGAGTTGGACAAATGCGACGAGCTGCTGCCTGCCATTATTCTCTCCACTCGACCGATCGCTTCATTTAACTAGCAGGAATCCGTCATTTCAACAATCGAAATCGACAGTGATACCACTTCTAATGCACCTTTCATACCAACATCAACAGTGATAGAACATCTTTGTATACCAAGTTTCTAACCTTGGTTAGTTAGGGCATCCAGAACTGAAGCCTTCTTCAGTTCCGTTTCGGCGCTTTCCAACTCCGCCTCCGTAACCTCTTTCTCGAGAGACCCAGGAAATTAAGTTGTCCGCCTTCGCGTCGCTGCCAAGTGGCTAATCGGCCGACGATGTACAACCCACCAAGCTTGACTTCGACGGAAGGGGAGGAGTTGTAGCCTTCTTGGGACCCGAGCAGCGACGACCTACCGTGCACTACTCTTCTCGCTGCTAGCGGCGCCCACGGACGTGTCGGCGGGGCGTGGCCTCGGCAGAGCCGGCGATGTCCTCCTCCTCCTCCTCGGTCTCGCCGAACACCTCGTCCACCGCCTCGTCGCACTCCTTGTAGGCGGCCGCCAGTTCCGCCGCCCGCTGGCGGTACCGCCAGCGGGCCAGGGGGATCTCGCGGGTGGAGCGGTAGGAGTCGAGCAGCGCCACCCGCTCCGCCATGTCCGGCACGATCGCCCTACTGGCGTTGAGCCGCTCCTCCGCCTGGTGGTACTCCTGGAGGAGTTGGTGGCTGCAGGCGGCATAGGCCTGCTCCTCCCGCACCATGTTCATGTAATGGGAACGTGCCTCGCCGATGGTCACGGTGCAATGCACCGGCAAGGGTGGCGCAGAGGAGGAGGAGGAGGAGGGTGGCGCCGGATGGTCATCGTTGTCCTCCAGCTGGCTGCCGACCAGCCACCAACCAGCTGGAAGCAATGGTTGCCATCTCCTTCTTCTGATCCATATGTCGTTTAAACACGGAGCAGTCGCCCACACCGGGAAGCGGCACGGGCGGCGCTCAATGCCAGCGCCAGTTGGAGGTTGCGTCCGCTCTGGCGGGGCATAAATGCGGCACTAACCTCTGGAGCAGCGTTGACCGTTTCGAACGGAAAGCATGCGCGGACGAGCGCGGACGAGGAAAGGGGTTTTTGATGGACCAGAGTGGTCAGAAGCAGGGTTGGGAACGGTTCAGACACCCATAAAGCCCCTATGCTTGTCTCCGTTTTTATGAGAGAAAGTACGCTCGGACTGCCCTACGAACCGATACAGACTTTTGTTAGATGGCTTTCACGGTCAAGACATATGCGAACGATTTGAGGGACGGTGTTGAAGATGCCCCTAGCCGGATTTGTGTCGGTAAAACATATCAAGCAAATCTTGTTTTCCTTCGAACAGGGACACTAGAATATGATGATCACGGGCCGTTTCAGTACAATTAGTGCTCCGGCCACTCACCGGTAAAGTATTAGTACTCGAGATCTAATCTAACTTTATTTATTAGAACGCGTAAAATGGTTCGTAAGACAGTTTTATTTTAAGCTTTGTATGTAATTTAAAGATAACAATAAAAATATGTATATAATGGATTATCTTTTAACTTTAATAACGAGTTATTCCTAAAAAATTATGAGACATGCTGAACTAAGATATCATAACTTAAATAAGAGAAGGAAAGTCTTTTCTTATGAATTATTTCTCCTCCACCTCAGTATTTATTCTATATGACGCTCATAAGATAGCATTATTGTACATGCCCTTATTCCCTTCGATTCATATTAATAGACACAGTTTTAGTACGATTCATGGAGTAATATAAAGTGTCAGCACGGCAAACAAGCACTCTACGAAACCTATGAGTCTTCGTTCTATTTCAGGGATTGTTCACTTTTCTTTAGTTATTAAATTAGAGCGTACAAACCCGGATGTAGTGCGCCCTTGATAGTGCAACTCTTTGCTAAATTTTTTAGAATAATACATTTTTTATTAATTTGCATAAATATGATGTTGTACGAGCATTATGTTCTATCTAAATATGATGTTGTAGAATCCATTCACGGTACCAAATCCGCAAAAAACTGGGTCATTTTGATGTATTAATTGGAGCTATTTTGTATAAGAGAGAGGAGGAAGGAAGAACAAAGAGATGCGCGCGGTGGGAGAAAGGAAAGGAGAAAGGAGAAGGAGAAAAGAGGCAGCGTTGCGGGGCCTGCTCCCTATCGGCTAGCAGCTGACCGATCGGCCGGCAGCTGGCTGACTGGGGCGCCCGTGACCCAGCCCGCGCCGACAGCCGCCGACAGTCAGCGTAGCGACGTGGCCCGGCCAGTAGTCGGCCCGCACGTGGCTAATTGACCACCTCTCGGCCCGCAGTTGGCTGATAAGGCCCTGTCGGCCCGCTGCTGGCTGACCAGGCTCGGTCGGCTTGCTACTGGCTGATTGGGTAATATTTTCAAAAATAAAAATATCAGCGTAATATTTGTGCAAATTAATAAAAAATTTATTATTTAAAAAAAATTAGCCAACTCTTTACCTCTATTACTATTCAATGAAGACACATTTACATTTTTGCCTCCAATCCGTTACAATTAGGTCCACGGGGTTTAACCGACCCTACCTGTCAGATCTCATGAAAACATGAGCATTTTACTTCTTGTTTTCTTCCTTTTTTTTTCTTTTCTTTTTTCTGTTAGGGAAAATATTCCCCCCTTTTCTCAGTTCTCATATGGAACTAGGTTTCCTCCTCTAGCTCGTTCGGGCAATGGATGCAATTTATACTTATTGTTTACTAAGTTTAACTTTTAATTATTCTTGAGATTTTATGTTATAATTTAGTGGCATGTAACACACACCTTGTTAAACAAATTGGAGATCTAAAAACTCGTGTCAGCCTTACAAACCCGGATAGAGAGACGGTAGGAATTAGTCATTCATCAATAGAATAACTGGATATGGTTCAATCGGGTCCCTGCATCATAGACTAAGCGTAAATGTAGAATAGCTTATTCTACATCCCAGTAACGCTACATATAAAATATAGTAACATAGTACAAAATAAGTATTTCTTAAAAATGTACTAAATTACAAGCTTGGGTAGTAAAAACATTATTTTCAGAATTAGTACATTTTGTACACTGTTTTACTAGATTTTGGATATCACCAGAACAGTCTTGTTGTACAAGTATTTTCAAAGTTTGGCGGATATTCCTTCTTTGAATTTCGCAGATTTCCTTTTCACAAGAACTAGTCTATTTTCAGGCATAACCAGTGTTTGATTACAACATGAAGGACGTAGATAACACCCTGTTGAACAACCTGATTTGCTTGTTTTCTTGATTCGGTAAAGTAGATCATTACTTATAGCCTGGAAATTTGTATATGACATGCTTTGGAGTTCATATTAAAGGGAGAACCCAAGCTATGCTTGTATATTTATCGAAATGTACACATATTTTTGGATGTTCAAGAGCCAGGCTCGGACATAATTTTTCATGTTTATACTAAAGGGCCCCAAGATTTACTTTCACCTTGGCCCCCAAATTATCAGGACCGGCCCTGACTGCCAATCGAGCAGGAAATTGATCATGGTGTCCCCTGTTAGCGCCTCGCGTTGGCCATGCCCTTAGAGCATCTCCAATGCCGACCCTCAAACCACCCATAATCATCCGGACCGCACGGTCCAGACGTGTTGTGCCATCCAAGACGAGCCTGTATCGGTCCGACGAGCGGTACGGATGCACTTTTCCCCCCAAATCGGAGACAAAGTGGGGGAGGGGGCTTTGCCGAAGTCCGGACAGCAACCACGTAAAACTCTGACACCCCCAGCCCACTAAATCCCCCCTTCCGGTCTCATTTTCTTCCAAGACGCCCCTTCTCCTACCTTACTTTGCATCTACGCCCTCCTCCTCCGACACCGCCTATGTACCTCTCCAACCGGCACGTAGGCATTGTCGGACCTCCGCAACCAGCACAAATGCGCCCGCTCACCTTTAACGACCGCGTCGTCCACCCAGTACCCTTTCGTAGGCAGGTACACTCCCTCCCTTTGTCGAAAAAAAGGTACACTCCCTCCCCCTGTCGAATTCGTCCATGGCGATCACCACACCCGGTAGGTGTTCGGTCAAATGTCATTGAGCTTATTTTCAAACGCCCGTCTTTTTTAGAGTGCGAAGGATGGCAGGGTACTAGACCATCGGGGATGATTTGTTGTGCCATGCGTGGTTGGCCGTATCCGCGGATTTCATAGGCATGAGTAGAAGGGGGCCGTTCTAGCAACGCATGCATGATCTGTTTCACGCGTGAAAGCACATTTCGCCCTACAACATGCACATCATCCATGATCATAATGTGAGGTCATTATCGTATCGATGGTACGCCATCCAGACCAGCGTCACCAAGTTTTATGACGCGGTTGATATGTTGGAGGAAAGATGGCCATTGCGCACAGCAGCCGCAGAGACCGTAAGTTTTGCTCTTCTTGCTCAACTTGTCAATTGATTCATTCACTCATTCAATATTGCTATACACAGGATAGAGGGACGACCATACGTGCATACATTGTTGATTGAAACTGAAGGGACAGTATGTGTGGGACGACATGATCCGTTCAGGAAGATTGAGCATCCACTAATGTCACTGAATTTGAACTATTGTTATACTAGACTTTATTTGCATGCTAGGTATGGATGATTGTGTTATTTTCTATCCGAACTTTGATGAAATCCGCCGTATTTGCATGTATTTTGTCCAGTTAGTTCAAACAGTGATTGAAAGGTATGCGAACAAAGTTGGATGACTTATCTGTGTCCGCGGACTGATCTCCTATGCGCAGACGGATGCCTGAGCAAATTTACAGGTCAGGATTGAAGATGCACTTAGCGCAGATCTAGCTGTGGCTCACCGCCGCCCAAGCAGACACCGTCGCCCATGAGTCCAGCCGCGGATGGGCGTCCAGGCCGGGGGGCACTGGACGCGATCTTGAGCAGTGCCGCCCGAGTTGGAGCACCTCACCATCACTATGGTCGTGGCGCGCGCGGATAGTGGGCAGGGGATCAAGGCGTGTGCATAGTGGAATCCTCATCATACTTTTTTAAGGGAAAAGTATATTTTTCGTCCCTCAATTCTTTCGAAAGTATAGAAATAGTCCCTCAATTCCAAAACCAGCAAATCATGGTCCCTCAACTTCTTAAACCGGATAACTTTCATCCCTCATACCGCTTTTGATGGTTTTTGTTTGACGTGAACACGGTTTTTGACCAAAACATGACATGTCGCCTGGGTTTTGACCAAAAGTTGAGAGAGTTGAGTAAATAAGGACATACATTGTAGAAGATAAACAAAAAACACCAGATAAGATTCGGGCTGCCACATCGGTAGAGGAACAACGCTGACATGCATGCAGGCCAGGTCGCGTTGCTTGTCCACAAGTTACAGCCGCTCCACGAACGACGCCGACCTGTCCATTTAAGCTTCGGCGTGCCCAGAACAAGGCCCTCCTGCCGTGCCCAGAAGGCCGTGTGACACGGCGGACGATCGCTGCTAGCTGCGTCGCGCCGACGGGATGAACAGAGGCCGCTGTAGTTGACAGCGAACGCGCTGACGGCAGGCCGTGGCGCGCGCACGGACGTCATGCACGCACATCGCAGGCACACCACGTACAGCACGTACTCACCACGCATGCATGCACACCGGCATGGCATGCCAGTAGTAATACATGTGCGTTCAGCCTAGGGCGAGCGTGGCAACCCTGGTTCGATCCCTACAGCCACAATAATTTTTTAGTGCTCCTCTTATTTCAGCTGGCAGGTGGGTCCCACACAAAACCGTGTCAAAGTCAGGCAGGAACCATGCAAAGCGGTATTGGGGACTAAACTTACCTGGTTTGAGAAGTTCAGGGACCAAGTTTTGCTGGTTTGGGAGTTGAGGGACCAATTCTATACTTTCGAAAGAGTTGAGGGACAAAAAATATACTTTTTCCTTTTTTCTAATAATGTTTGAGTATCCAAATTTTTTTTTCAAAAAAATAAGCCCCTTTTTTCTTATCTAAATGCTACTTACTGAATCCATAGGTGGTTCTTACTTTAGAGCGCGGAAGTTCGAGAGTTTTTCATTGTGGGTGTACCCCCTTGGAGATGGTAGCACGAGTATTGTTTAACTGCTTTGGATGGCAGCGTAGCAATAGAATAAGTAATACGTAATATGTTGTGTAATTGCTGTTTGCTGAGGTCACATACTTCTTTTCTTAGCAACGGGCCATAAAACTTCACAATAAATTGGGTGTGGACATAAATCGATGAGGCTGATGGTTCAGCCTCCTTTTCAAGAAAAGGAGAAAAATATAGAAGATATGTCAACTATTTATGTGACAGCTATTTCTATGATAATAGTGAATGACGACGAGCATACATCTGCTTCCAAAGAAATAAACCATAACATAAAAAAACACAGTATGTTTATTTATTTATTTATTTTCTCATTCAAGAACGGCATTTCCTACTTTCACTCCCTGAAGCAAATCGTACAGTGGCAATTGTGTCCATCACAATGAGCGTCCTTGTAATAAGCACCACCCCGTTGGTTCACTATGGAACCGCAGGTCCACCTGCAGAATATTCCGGTGCAGAAGATCAGTCCATTTTCACCATCCTCGACGCAGCGCTCTGTGGCAAACATAAGCACAACATTACTGTGAAGGCTATATTATCTGCCTCTAAAAAAAGTGTGAAATCGTAGAATGTGCAACAAAATTTGCACACGTCTGTCTAAATGAAACTAGTCATCTCCTTTATTTGTAAAGAAAAACGGGTCATCTCAAATTCAACAACATCTACTAGAGACTTGAAAAGACAACAAAAGAACAAAAAACACACCTGCGGAAGTTGGATTTCCAAGCAACAGAAGCAGCAAAACGAAACAAACACCCGTAGCCCGTGCACCCATCACAAACTGCCGCGTAAGGCAACAGTACGTCTTCTCTTGTTGTTAAGTCCCTCTCTTTGTGCGTGGCTAGGAAACAATCCTGTATATTGGGCGAAGGATGCATGGAACATCTTATAAACCTCTCGAGAAAGCTAGAAATGGAAGCTTGTAATGCTCTGCCTGAGAATAACGGGAAAGGTGTGAAGAAAATTTATTCGGATCCATTTAATTTAACACTTTCTACTTATACTATATTTTTCATTCCCTTTTTATTCGTAATTATTGAATACTCCCTCCGTCTCGAATTACTTGTCTTAGATTAGTCTATATACCTGTATCTAGACACATTTTAGTGTTAGATACATCTGTATCTAGATAAATCTAAGACAAGCTTTTTTAGATGATGAAGGCAATATTTAAGCATAAAAGCTAATAAAGTATTGAAAGTAAATAAGGAGACATGCAATACATCTCGATTCAGCGAAGAGCGAAAAAAAAGGCAAGCATAGAGGATTTTGGAGAACCCAACTTCTTTGAGCGCAAGGATATTGAAATCAGTTTATTTTCCACATTCTGAATTCCTTGAGGCGCAGCTGGGTAGCCATCCCTCACAGATCTGGAGGGTAATAATTGAGGGCCGAGACACATTGAGGCAGGGATTAATTAGGGGGAGATTTTACGGTGCATCATAATATACCAAATCACGTGTATTATATGGGCGATCTAACGGATTAGAATAACTGGGCCTTTTTAAGCCCAAGGTTATTTTTGACCTAATTTTTTTATACCTTTAATCCGCCCAATTAAGTCCAGGGGTAGTCTCATCCGATTTTTTTTGATTAAATTAATTGCATTAATAAAACACTTCATTATAGAGGTCCAATCATCGTGTGTACTCTTTTGAAATTTGGTTCGAGCGGTTCGTCCTCTCTCCTCCTCTCGAGCCCTAACCTCAGCGCCCTCGATCGCCGCTGATCGCCTCCGGCGCCCTCGATCGCCGCCGAGCGCACTCGCCGTGTCACTCCTTCCTCCTGCTCCTACGCCCCCCTCCCCCCTCCATCGGAAGTCAGCCCGCTCGGGTCGCAGCGCTAGGTCTTCCGACGAGCCTCCCCTCCTTCCCCGAGCGCACGCCACCTTCCCCGACCCGAGAGGCCACATCATCCTCATCGACGTGCATCAACTTTTTCATGCCGGATCTTCGCTGTAAGTGCCTAGCCATCTCAAATCTTTGCTGGTCCCTTATGCTTATAGTACCAATAGGGGTCAGATTTGATTAGGGTTTAGGATATGTCATGTGAGGTTTAGGGTTTATGGTTTCAGAAAGTTGTGACGAGATTTCTATTGAAAGGGAGTGTAAGTTGGATTTAGCTAGGACATGTTGATGTAGTTAGTTAGGGTTTATGGTTTCAGAAAGTTGTGACAAGATTTTTTTTCAAAGGAAGTGTAAGTCGGATTTAGCTAGGACATATTAAAGCACTTAGTTAGGGTTGTGTGCCATGAGAATTTGTCAGCAGATTTGGATTCAAAGAAAGTTATTTTGGATTTAGTTAGGAGATAATTATTTTTGTATGGAGTTTGGAGATATTTTCGACTTAGTGACGAGATAATTTGGATTTAGTTAGGTGATAATTTTGGATTCAGTTAGGACATAATTTTGAATGGAGTTTGCAGATAATTGATCTATCAGGGGACTTGAAAGATTTGTGCACTTTGGATTTAGTTAGGAGATCATCAGTTACAACAAGTACAATCAATTAAATATTTCTAGATTTAGTCAGGGAATATTTTATACTTACTTACAGCTTTTGAAGGACTGAGTTTGGTACATGAATCCGATATGAAAAATTAAATCAATTATTTAAGCAGAGTATTGCATAATTATTATGTATGCTATCCATCCGTAACATTGACTATCTGTTTTCGTTGGCAGCATAACAACATGGATGATAAAGGCAACGATGGCAAAAACTTGGGGAATACAGGCAAGGATGACAAGGACATGGGTGATAGACGAAATGAAGGCAAAGGAATGGATGGTATGCGCACGGATGATAAAGATAATGAGGATGCAGGCAAGGATGGCATAGACCTAGATGATGTACACATGCAAGGTAAAGGAATTGATATTAAAGGCATGGCTGGTTCAGATCTGAATGAGTGTATGGAATACATAGAGATTGTGAAGAAGACTTTCAGGACTGAGGAAGAAGCCTACATGTTCTACGTGGGGTATGCGAGAAAAAAGGGTTTGGTGTTAGAAAGGATGATCTGAAGTACAGGGGTCCGGGTCCGAAACAAAATGCATACAGAAGGACATACAAGTGCCGCAAACAAGGATGGCGGGCCCTTAAGCACTTTAACAGAGCTGATAGAAAAAGAACACCGAGGGGTCTTCCTCGGTGTGGGTGTCCCGCTCTTTTTCAGGTTGAGCTACAAGATAGTAGTGGCCTCTGGTTTGTCAAGAATTTTGTGGACAAGCATAACCATCTGTTTGTCCCTGCTGACCTGACTCCCTACTTATCGGCTCATCGTAGAATGTCTAACGCACAAAAGGCCAATGTCATCGAGTATGCTGTTGGTGGACTTCGAACACATCAGATTATGAATGTAATGGAGAAGAATGCTGGAGGTCCCGACAAGCTTGGATTTATAGATCGAGACCTATACAACCATGTTTCAATCCAGAAGAAGCGCAAGATAGAAGGCAGTGACACTAGATATTTGCTCACCTATATGATTGCACAGAAAAAAGCAGACCCGGAATTCTTTTTCAAATACACAAAAGACAAAGAAGGCCATTTGAGGAACATATTCTGGGCTGATTCACAGTCCTGGATTGGCTATGTTGCCTTTGGTGGTGTCGTGGTGTTCGACAGTACATACCGGTCTAACAAGTACAGGCTTCCGTTTGTTCCATTTGTTGGTCTGAACCATCACCGCATCACAATTTTGTTTGGGGTCGGTCTAGTGTCAGATGAGACAGTTGCATCATACCAATGGCTTCTTCATGTATTTTTGGAGGCAATGTCCGAGAGGGCACCCATTTCAGCAATCACCGATGGGGACGGTTCAATGGCTAAAGCAATAGCTACTGTCTGGACTGGAATAGATCATCGTTTGTGCATGTGGCATATCGAGGAGAATATGGTGATGCACCTCCGCAAGAAAAAGCTTGAGGAATTTAGGGAATTCATTTACCATCGTTGGGATGTTGATGAGTTTGAGAAAAGATGGGAGGCTTATAAGGTTCGGTTCAAAATAAAACCAACGGGAAAGAGGTCGTCATGGGTTAACAGGATGTACGAGCTGCGACACAAATGGGCTGCTGCGTACACAAAGGGTAGATATTTCCTTGGCATGATGAGTAATCAGAGGAGTGAGTCTCTCAACTCAAGGCTTCATGTGCACCTGAACAGGAAGATGCAGCTTGTTGATTTGTTGCAGCATGTTGAGCACCGTGTATCCATAATGCGTAAGAATGAAGCAGCATTAGACGCAGTAGCAACACATATGATACCCTTCACTAAGCTGAATGCACACCCTCTGGAGATTGCTGCCTCTTATATTTATACAACTGTGATGTTTTCAAAGGTAAAGCGTCAGATTGTCGAAGGGACAAATTGGCAGGTCATGGACCGGGTAGCATGTGATGGTTTGGCCGTGTTTGGAGTTTTGCACAAAGCCCCATATGATAAAGTCCCATATGGCAGGGATGCTACAGAATTGCAAGGTAAGGAAGGTAAGGATGCTGAGGACTTGCATGCAAAAAATTGGATGTTGAGGATCCCAATGACTTGCAAGGTAAGGATGTTGAGGACTTGCATGCAAAAAAACTTGGATGCTGAGGATCCCAATGACTTGGAAGGTAAGGATGCTGAGGACTTTCATGCAAAAAACTTGGATGTTGAGGATCCCAATGACTTGGAAGGTAAGGATGCTGAGGACTTGCATGCAAAAAACTTGGATGCTGAGGATCCCAATGACTTGGAAGGCAAGGATGGTGTGGACTTGCATGCCAAAAACCTGGATGCTAAGGATCCCAATGACTTGGAAGGTAAGGACAGTGAGGAGTTGGATGCAAAAAAGTTGGATGCACAAGGCGTGTATGCTAAGGCTGTGGATTTTATATATCACGTGACTTGTCTGTTTACAGGAGCAAGACTGGATGATGCAGCTTGTAAATGTAAAAAGTTGGAAAGTCAGGATTACCCATGCGCACATATATTCTACATTCTGGATCATCTAGGTGTACGCACATTTCCAAAAAAATTTGTCAAGAAAAGATGGACAATGCATGCCAAGCCAGCATTTCCTTCTTCGAGGACTGCGAATACTCATGTATGGTCTGATCACATGAATAAGTATCATCAACTACGCAACATGGCTAGTGACGCTTTATTCACAGCCGCAGCTAGCGATTCACAGTCAGAACAGGTGATGGAGCTCCTCCGGAGTATATTGGTTGATGGAGAAAAAACTGATTTGGATGAAGGCCATAAATCGTTTGTTCCTTTGCCGGCATACTTCTCTGCTGCTCGCGAATGCTGCACTAATGACGTGGAAAATCCAATCAAAATAGTTCCAAAAGGGAGACCAACTACCGAAGAATCAAACTAGAGGATTAAATCCAGGCGTGAGCGGATGAGAGGGAAAAAAAGCAACGAAGTTATTGCACATGTTTACTCATTGTTCATTTCCATACATGCTTACAATGTTAATATATTCTCTCTTTTTCTTCAATTTACTCAGGAACAAATCGGGGAAATCAAAAGTCACAAGGAGGAAGAAGCGAAAAGAGAAAGACTCATAGACAGAAGAAGACACAGATTCAGATACACAAGAAGAGGAAGATTCAAAAAAAGCAACAAAGTTAGTGCACATGTTAATCTCATTGTTCATTTCCATACATGCTTAGAGTTTTAATATGTTCTCCCGGAGAGTGTTCACATGTTTTTCTTCAATTTACGCAGGAAAAAATCAGGGAAATCAAATAGCACAAGGAGGAAGAAGCAAAAAGAAGAGACAGAGTCAGATACGGAAGAAGAGACAGAGGCAGATACAGAAGAAGAGACAGAGGCAGATACAGAAGAAGAGGAAGATTCAGGTGCAGAAGAAGAGGAAGATTCAGATGCAGAAGAAGAGGGAGATTCAGATGCAGAAGAAGAGGGAGATTCAGAAGAAGAGGGAGATTCAGATGCAGAAGAAGAGGAAGATTCAGATGCAGAAGATGGTGGGCTGAGGAGGGCTAGGAAGAGACCATTGAAGGTTGCAGAAGAGGATTACACAAAACCAAACAAGTGGGCATCAGCACAATTGTGCGTACTTAAACATGTTTTCGAATGCTGGCTGCAGATTCATCTATTTCATTGTTTGCAGGAAACGCAAGGGCGCTCCAAATGTCAATGCTGGGAGGAAGAAAAAGAACGATGACAAGGGTGCGCGAGGAAAACCAGTGAAGTTAGTTTTTGTACTTACATGTCCGCTCTAGAAGTCGGGTATTTGCTAGTACTGTGTTGACGTTTGTTAACTTTTCCAGGAAAGACTCTAGGAAGGGCGGTAAAGAACAGGCCAAAGGGGCGATGAAGACAAAAAGGCCTGCTAGGAATGTACCACAGGCTGAGCGAATAAGAGCTGTCAAGTTAGCTTGTGTAGCTATGACAAGAAAATCAGTGAAGTTAGTGTCTTTTCTGTTATAGTGTACTGTACATGCTCAAATCTTCTTTGTTATCCTATTAACAAACATTGTTTCATGCAGTAAAGCTATAGTGAAGTAGATATAGGATGTTTAAATGCACAGGGTCAAGCAGAGAAAACAAGGATTTCTGGGGTCGAAAAATTGAGAACAAACTAAAGTAGACAGTTTTCCATGCCGTGATCCACCTTGTTTCTGATGTATTAGACCTATTTGATGGACTGCCACTATTTTTCTGAATTCCTCGTTTGCTTGGTACACCCTCATTTTATTATGGACGGGATGACATGGTAGGCTAGTTATGATTTATCAACATCGATGAAACAATGCATTTTTAGTGAAGTTGGTTTTCTGTATTTTTTTTATTTTTTTTACATAATATATTGCTGAAATTTGTTCAAGTGTAGTCAAATTTCATAGTTGAAATATAAAATAGAAACCGAAAATTTATATATATAAGAAAATAGAACGTTAATAGAAACATCGTTTTCAAATAACCTTGAAAATCGTTTATTTTCAAATAGAAAATATGCATACTAATATTTTAATAATAGCATGCTCATTTGAAAAAAGCATGTTCAATTGAAAATAAAACAGAATGAATATGCGGATTTAAAGATAGCATGCTGCTTTGAATATACTGTTTTTAAAATACCTTGCTATTTTCAAAATACAATGCTGATTTTAAAAATATGATTTCAAAAATAGCATGCTACTTTTAAAATTATAATGCTCTTTTGAATATGCTACTTTCAAAATAACATGCTGATTTCAAAAATATCATGCTAATTTTAAAAATAGCATGCTACTTTTAAAAATATAATGCTTTTTTCAATATGCTACTTTTAAAATAGCATGCTATTTTCAAAAATATCATGCTAATTTAAAAAATAGCATGCTTATTTTAAAAATAGCATGCTCTTTTCAATATGCTACTTTTAAAATGGATGCTGATTTCAAAAATAGCATGCTGATTTTAAAAAAATCATGTTCTTTTGAATTTGATATTTTTAAAAATAGCATGCTGATTTCAAAATAACAACCTCATTCTAAAAATATAACGTTGTTTTTAAAAATATAATGTTGTTTTTAAAAATATAACGTTGTTTTTAAAAATGGCAGGCTGCTTTCAAAATAGCAGCCTCATTCTAAAAATATAACACAGTTTTTAAAAATATAATGCTGTTTTTAAAATAGCATGCTGATTTCAAAAATTACATGCTTTTTGAAATATGCTGTTTTGAAAGCAGCATGCTGATATTGAAAACATCCTTTTTTTAAATTACGCTTTTTAAAAGATGGCATGTTTTTTAGTATACTGTTTTTCAAATAAAAAAACATGCTGGTTTGCTCTGTTTTTGAAAATAGGATGCCATGCCATTTCGAAAGTAATAGAAACATCATTTTTGCATTGCATTTTGACCCACAAGTGTTGGTATTGCATTGCATTTTTTTGTGCGACACACATACAAACCGCATTTACAAAGTAACTCGTACTAGCCAACACAAAAACCTCGTTCAAGAATGAAAGTAGTGTCCAATCCATTTGAAACCCGGTTAGATTTGATTCTAAAAATACTAGCATCACTGTGGCAAAAAAAGGAAATATAATTGCAGTCCATAAAGGTAATTATATCAAGGAGGGTACTAGGGTGCGTTATATATATAGACTTGCATAGCAAGTACATTACGCCACATAGGGTACCACCAAGTTATTGCCAAGTTCCACTTACTGGACGATCTTCATACCCAGTCGGACCCAAAAGTTATACCACCAAAGTACCAGTTAATTACTACCAAGTACCAATTACTACTAAGTTGCACTTATAGGACCCAAAAGCTGATACTACCAATTTGCAGTTACTGGCTACTACATACAGATAATAAAACTAGCGTCAAACTACTGCCATGGGTGAACGAATCCTCATGCCACTAACCATGTTCACCCTAAGCCCACCTCCACTCCTTTCCATGAACCTGAAGATAGCCATTTGATCTTCTTTCATTCTGGCTCCCTCAACGACTTCTCCCCAGTTCTTCGTCATGGTCGCACGCCCGTCCTTCTTGCCCATCTTGAACAAGACCTTTTTATTACCTTCAAAATGTTCGTTGGTGACATGCACAACCATGGGCTTTCGCAGATAATCTTTGAGGTAGGCCTGACTGTAATCCTTTGAGAAGATCTGATTGCACAGGGAAATAAATAATGTTACATTAAAAATTAAGTATGATTTGCACACAAAAAAAGTAAGTATGATTTGCACAACCACGCCCGTCCTCCTCTCTGTCTCTACATGATGGCATTTTCACTAGTGAAGTATGATTCGCAAAAAGAAAAGTCCAAGTGTTTACCATCTTTCTCTTCCCTCTGATGACTGCCGAGCGAGTGACAGTGCTGACATAGTATGGTATGGGAGGTTGGCACTGCGTTACTATGGATTTGAGACAGTCCCACCAATCCTCGTTTAGCGATACATGGTTGCCGTAGAAGATGCGATCCTCGAAAGTTCCTTTTCTCACAATGTATCCCGGACCTATATCAAAAAAAATTAAGATGACAGAGTAGTAAATAATTTCATACGTAAGATCTAGAACATCAGCAGTGGGTTAATGATCAATGCCTACTCCAATGATCAAGAAATGAAGGACATAGATAACCCAATCACATCCACCCAGCAATATATCGTAGAAACATGGGCAAATTGAATATTTGATTTATTTAAACTAACAACTAAACACTCCTCTATGTAAGCTCTAGTTCAGTAAATGTTGATTTGGAAGGTCATCTAGAACCCAAACAGAGTAATGTGTGGTAATCAAGTGTCACTCAAACATCAACTTTTGATATTTCACGGTTCATTTAATATCTGACTAGCCATATAGAACCTTACCCCGTAGTGCCAAGATAGGATCATGGTCCACATCTCCATCTCCATCAGAACTATCATCAGTGTCATAGTCGCTAGAGGTGTCGTCATCACCGGTATAGCCGTCACTCCCACGTGAAGTGCCATCTGAAGCATCATCTGAGGTGGTCCGGTGATCACTCTCTTCACTGTTGATGAGGATGGTTTCCCTTGCCATTCAAACCTGTTGCATGCATTGCAATGAACAAATGTTAGTTATTGATATATGAAATCAGTCTTCCATTAGGAATTGTTAGCACCATATACAATGTGAATAATCTTTTCGCATACTTCTCGCTAAGTACGTAGTTCATGTGTAAACATCTACACAAAAAAGCTAATCGACAACTATTCGCACGACTAGTCAAGAGTAGTGGTTAGACTCATAATCATTGGGCAAACATAACCAATTAGGATATTTCAAGGTTACAATTTTGTGAGCTGGACAAGAAAACTTGGTAACCAACCAATTAGTAGCCATGTACAAATGAACCATGATTGACTACTCTCATCGAGCAATACGTGAAACTATAACTGATCTGCCTTTGATCACTGCAAATTTCCTTATGGGCTGTTGTGTGGTACCATCAGGTAATAAATATAAAGTCTTTAAATTGTCCCAACAAAAAAAATAATGCATTTGCTGCTGTACATACCATTTTTAGAGGTAGCTGTGGAGGTTAATTTTCCAATTTCCAGTGAGAATAAGGACATGATAGAATCTCTCAAGCAAGATGACAGCATAGTGAAGGCTATGAGAACGAGGAAGGTATGCTGACCAATAGTCACCCTTTTGTATACTTGCTATTTATTTACTCATTATTACCCATACCAACAAGTAAAATCATGATTATGAAGTATAATGGCAGAAAATCCAACAGTGAGGAATTTGTTGCAATGTGAACTACTAGCTCACAACAAATTTTCATTGACCCCAACAAGCCCATACCATATCTTGGAGATAGGCTGACATAATTCAAGTAAGCAGTAACGACAATCAGCAAAAATATGCACCAACCAAAAATATTACATGTGTGCACATATCATCAAAAACATGCACCAATCAAGAGCAATCTATACTTGACAAATCCTTCAAAATATGCACTAATCATCATACTACCATCGAGTAATACATGAAACTATAACTGATCCTTATTCCATCATTACAAATTCCTCATGGACTGCTTCTGTGCTCGCCTTTTAGATTTTAATAACTAAGCATCAGCAAATACATATACACAGTCTTCAAACTATCCCAACAAACCAAAACATGTGTATGCTCCTGTGAATATACTTTTTCTATATCTAGCAGTGGGGGGTCATTTTCCAGGGGGAAAAACTACTTGATAGCATCTATCAAGCAAGATGACCTACTAGTTGACAGTAAATCTGTGAATATCCGAAATATGCACACAAGCAAGTGTCAGATCGACATTCGAAGGGCAGGGAAGATCAATCTTACCTGCGAAGTGGGCTGGAGTGGACTTGTTTGAAGCTGGCTCCGGTCACCACCGGAGCTTCGGGCGGCGCGACCAGGATTGGGGATGAAAAGTTGTGGTGGAGGATCGTGGCCGGAGCAGGGGGGAGTGGGTGGCCTCGCGGATCCGGTGGATTTGACGACGACGGGGGCGGCCAAGGTGACGGCTTGGCAAACCCTAGCCGTCGCCCTCTGCGTCGCCTCTCTGTCTCTACAAAGAATGAAGTGGAACGAAGTGGGGTGGGATTGGGATGGGGTTGGGGTTGGGGTTGGGGCCATCGCCCACTTTTCTCTCTGCCCCCAATTGTACATGCCCACAAAAGGAACAAAGTGTTGGGCCGGATCAGATGCAGATTTGGCAGCTTTACCAATTCTGGCCAAACAGAAAAGATCAGCATGACCACATGTGTTCTTTTGAAGAAACCCTAAAAATACACTACTGTTCATATTGCATGTGGATGAGTCTTTCAGTACACCAATTGATCTTGAATAATTTTAAGCACACCAGAGTATATATATATATGAAAATAATGGTTAACCAATAAAATGGTAAACTATTAGATGCAAGGTTACAAATATTTGAAAAAATCAATAATTGAATTCTATGCATTTTTATGATTAAATTTAATAAATGTAACATTTCTGCAAATACTATGATAATTAAAATATTCATTGGTATTTTCAAAAAAAATCGCAAATGACTACTTATGCCAACTAGAACTTCTTCAGGGTTACGTTTATTCATCTATTCTTTGGCATGCTGGTTCTCATAACGCCTTCTTCGGACCTTCTCTTTGTCCGACAAATTCCTGAGATATTGGGCTAGCGCCTTGTGTTTCGCCCTCACACCATGCTTCATTTGGTATCCTTTGGCAACTCCTTCGGCGTGCTCAAGAATACTAATGAAAGCCGGGTCCAGATATTTGCCACAGAATGCGCAACGATACGCCATACGCTTAAGCACGTTGCACTATCCATTCTGTAATTCTTCAAGGGTTTTCTGAGTGTGTACATCCATCTCTCCTTCGGAAATGTCCGCATAATCATGAGAATAAGGCTGCAAGTTAAAATTATGTATGATATAAGCTGCACCATTGTTTTCAGTACCTAATATTCCCTAAGTTTCATACTGTAGTGCCTATAAATTATTTTAAAGTAAATATTCATTAACTTTGAAAATTTAAGGAGAAAAAAGCAATATCAAATCCATATGAAAGCATAAATCATATGATGTACTTTTAAAAAAATTGTCAATAAACATGCACAACCTTTATGATGTCTGACTTTTGGCATAAAACCAAAACGCACTAAATTGTGGAGTGGATGAACCATTAATTTCTCAAAGATTGATTGAATAAATAATGATCATTACGTACTGATGATCAACATTATATTTAGAGCTAGATTCCATTATGCCAATTCAACAATGCATTGATGGTTTAATGATTAACCTCTAACCTTAAACTTGAAGACAGATCTACGGTTAAAAAAATTAAAATTACCATAACGGAATTCCAGTCCATGCCGTGCATGTGCTGCTGCTTGTGATCGACGACGGAGTACTGCACCTAGTTGACATGATGCTTCTCTGGGTCAGACACCGAGTAGTCCAAAGCTTTCTCGTGGGGATCCTGATCCATAAGATGGACGACGACGTCGGTGGTTAGCCCCGCAAGTCCACGATCTGTCACGACGTCGTCCATGACAGGCCCCTCACATCCATGGCCACGATTTGTCACGACGGCCAATCGACCTCGATGAGTGGATTTCATATCCGGCGGCACGGAGGCGGGCGTGTGAGCGGTGGCGATGGTTTTAGAGCGTAACCCAGGGGGAGAGATGCGGGGAGTAATTGGTAGTTACATACTATAGCGGAAATACTTATGAGAAAAATTGATTGGTCGGTGTTGGGCACCTTCAATGTAGCGGCGCTTATTTAGGCGCTTAATTAGGATCTTGGAAAAAAAATCACAAGCGTAGGCGCTTGGGGCAGGACCTAGGAACTGGATTTTGTACATCTACGTGATGCTATCCAAAGATCATGTCCGGGGTGGATGGGTTGGGGATTGAAAATTGTGTACATAAACCCTAATGCTCAAGACTTGTGAAAACATCAGATGAAATTGTCATCAAGTGATCTAGTATTACTTGGATCGAGACTTTGTGATCATCATGTAGCCACGCCACAACATGATGGTTCTAGTATTACTTGGATCAACACCTTAGGCAGCAAACTAGTGCATTTCCTTTTTGAGTCACCATCCTCCTTCTTGAAAACCACATGTACACACTCATCATGTATACCATAACACATCAAAATCTGTTAACTAGCGCTCACAAGCTTAACTAGCTTCAAACGAACCTAGCCAATCAGGTTTTTATGCTACTTAATCTAAATGAGCCGATGATTAGTGAGCACGAGTTTAACAAGCAGAGATGCCAAACCACACACCAATTAGCATAGTTCTACCTTAGTTCAACGCTTCCATGCATATATATATATACAAAAGCAAGCACCACTTAGTAGTACTGGTGCACATAGTTCAACCATAAACGTTCACCAACAAAGTATAGCATATGGTAGTACTTAGCATAGTTACAACCAAAAGAGCATCAGTTCTAGCTGCGAGGGTGCACACTTCCCTAAATCCTCAAAGAAGCCTCATCAAGTAGTCGGCATACGCGGCGTGCTTCACCCTGAAAGCGTAGCCATTCTTGGTGCTGCCTTGGGATGTTCCGATTGCATGGTTGATGGTACTCGACAGGTCGCCTTTCATCACCTTGTTGCAGAAAGGGCATCCATAGCCCTTTTCGAATCTAGGCCTCACATCTTTCTCGAGCTCACCACTGTTCAGCTGCCTCAATTTCTTCCTCCTGAAGATCCTCTGGGTTTCTGGGTCGCTGTCAACGTCGTCACTTAGGACCTACATGTAGTACAAAATATTGCGTAATTATATTTAATATGATAATTCAGCAGGCACATAGTCTATGAAACATAATGTAATTGATGACAGCATAAAATATCTTCAAATGGCGTTGAAAAAATAAATGCATAACTTATTAGCTGCTACATAAGAAACTAAATGGGATAGTACCATATAGTAAAAAAATGAAGGATCAACCATACATGTCGAAGAGAGCACTAGCATTGCCACATTTTGCCACACATTTTTCTCAAACTTGTCTAAGGTTAGTTCATCAAAATGAGAGCCACAAGTTGGCAAGCCTAAGGAACCTTGCCACACTTATTGTGTGTATGCCATGTGGGACCCAAGTGTGGCTTGCCTAAGGTGTGGCTGGAACCAAACACTCACTTAAGTTGGTCAAACTTGCCTAACCTTAGGTATGGCAATCTTTGGCAAAGTTAGTCACAAACCAAACAGCCCTTTAGTGGAAAAAAATTCACTTGTTATGTAAAAATGCATTAACTGATGATGTAACATGGCAGAGCAGCATACAGATGTACTAATGCAAAAAAAAAGACTTATAACTTAACTGCACGACTAGATAAAATAGCTCGTGAGCTGTATTTATTTAGGGTTAGAATTTTGTGTTCTTATGATGATGGATATTGAAAGTCCCCATGTTATCGTCGTGGAAGTTTCCCCTGTTGATCGATACCCCACCCATCAATGTTCCTGAACCATTCAATGTTCTAGGTAAAGTAGTTAATTATTATGAATTCTGACAATAAGTGATCCCAAATGTTGTACTTACAAAAAGGGTTTTTTATCATTTATGCCACCAGTTGTGTCCTACAACTAAGTATCACCACTCGGAATTTCACTTGCTAAAAAAAGCCATCGCTTCGTTAGACACATGCTCAAAAATGCCACTGCACATCATTATTGTGATATCAAATCTATCTTGACATGCTATAATGGCATCAATACCTATGGACCAACATGCCAGCTCTCCCTCTATCTCACTACAATAAAGTGTGGGCCCACTTGATCCCAACAGCGTTCTTATTTTCCGATAAAATTATTCGCTTACTTACTCCTCACAAGTGGGGCCACACTTATCATTGTGAGATAGAGAGAACTGAAATGTGGGCCTGGGCTTTTTTTGTCATATTAGATGGTCAACAAGTTTTACATGAAAATAACAATGTCTAATGGCATTATTGAGCAAACATCTAACGGAACGATGGCATTTTTTATACATCTAATGGCATTTTTGAGTAAGCATCTCACGAACCGATGCCATTTTTGAGCGGCTGTAACTTCTAAGGGAAAAACTGAGTAGTGGGATACAACTGGTGGCATAAATGATAAAAACCCTACAAAAGAACTAATTAAAAAAACTCAAGTAAAACATTGATGATATCCAATTTATTTCTAAAATAGCCATTGCTTAGAGATAATCAATGTTTAAAATCATTGCCACAGCCACTTATGGAACATTTAAACCAAAGATTGATCAAGTGCAACCAAACATGTACTCAACATTTTAATAACTTATTTGCCTTGTACTGACCAGGGAAAACCTAGGATATTACAAAATAAATAAATGAATAAATAAAGGGGATAGATGACTAACCTCTTCTTCGTTCTCGTCGGCGACGACCATAGGTGGGGGCAGGGGAGGCAACAACCGCGACAGATGAACAGCCGGCTGAGGCTGAGCAGCCACCACCTGCTCCGGCAGAGAAGCCAGAGGAGCTACCTGTTCCGGATTATTAGCAGAATAATTTATATAGGTCAAAAACTGACATATACATGCCTCAATAAATGTAATCTAGCTACATAGCTGCGGATCCAGGATTTCATACTTGGGTGTTCAAAAATATATATTGCAAACTAAAACCACAACAATATTTTTCAAATGGAGGGAGTAAAATCTAAAATTTTCATGTGAAAAGATTCTTTGTCCATCGTAATGACATTACTGATATGAATGACAGAAAATGAAGATTATTTACTTCATGACCATAGAATATGACATTTTCATAAACAAGGCAAGGTGTTGTTATCCTTAAGTTGCAGAAAATATTTTCACAATCACCTACGTAGGCAATTCAATTCCACGGTCAAGCTACGTATTTGTATTAACATATTTGTATTAGCACAGTCACCAAACCTAGGTGGATTTATTAGCAGAATAATTTATCTAGATCAAAATATTGCCGATACAGGGCTCAACACATGTAACCTAGCTAGTTACCTAACACATCTATAGAATATAGATATGGAGTCCATCGATCAAAGATAAAAAGAAACCCTGGACTTCCCCAAAAATAGACAAAAGGACTGACCAGAGCACACCTAGGATTTTACAAAAAATTAAAGGAGATAGATGACTAATGTCTTCTTTGTTGACATCGCTGATGACCACAGGCTTGGGAGCAGGAGGCGTCACCCGCGGCAGAGGAGACACCTGCTCTGTCTGAGGAACCAGAGCAGCTACCTGGTCCCACACATAAATAGCAGAATATTTTATATAGATCAAAAAATGGCATATACATGCCTAAACTAATGCAACCTAGCAACACAGCTTTGGACCCAGGATTTCAAAGTTGGGTGTTCAAAAATTTATATTGCAAACCAAAACCACAACAATATTTTTCAAACGGCTGAGATCAAGTTGGCTTTTGAGTCCAGAAGGCATTCTTCTGCCTCTGCTTCTGTTACTCAAGAAATTAAAGAGTTAGGAGTAATATCTAAAATGTTCATGTGAAAATATTACTTTTCCATCATACGGACAGTACACACATGAATGACAGAAAATGAAGATTATTTACTTCATGACCATAGAATATGACATTTTCATAAACAAGGCATCATGTTGTTATCCTTAAGTTGCAGAAAATATTTTCACAATCACCTACGTAGGCAATTCAATTCCAAGGTCAAGCTACCTATTTGTATTAAAGTATTTGTATTAGCACAGTCACCAAACCTAGCTAGGTGGATTTATTAGCAGAATAATTTATCTAGATCAAAATATTGCCTATACAGGGCTCAACACATGTAACCTAGCTAGTTACCTAACACATCTACAGAATATTGATATGGAGTCCATCGATCAAAGATAAAAAGAAACCCTGGACTTCCCCAAAAATAGACAAAAGGACTGACCAGAGCACACCTAGGCTTTTAAAAAAAAGTTAAAGGAGATAGATGAATAACGTGTTCTTTGTTGAAATCGCCGACGACCACAGGCTCAGGCACAGGAGGCGTCACCCGCAGCAGAGGAGACACCTGCTCCTTCTAAGGAACCAGAGCAGCTACCTGGTCCCACATAAATAGCAGAATATTTTATATAGATCAAAAAATCATATACATGCCTAAACTAATGCAACCTAGCAACACAGCTTCGGACCCAGGATTTCAAAGTTGGGTGTTCAAAAATTTATATTGCAAACCAAAACCACAACAATATTTTTCAAACGGCTGAGATCAAGTTGGCTTTTGAGTCCAGAAGGCATTCTTCTGCCCCTGCTTTTGTTACTCAAGAAATTAAAGAGTTAGGAGTAATATCTAAAATGTTCATGTGAAAATATTATTTTTCCATCATATTGACAGTACACACATGAATGACAGAAAATGAATATTATTTACTATGACATTTTCGTAAAAAAGGCATGGTGTTGTTATCCTTTACTTGCAGAAAATATTATGCTGAAAATAAGCAAGCAAATAATATATTTCAAGTAGGGATGATAACAAGTCTAAAATATTACAGCCTATGGTAATTGGACTCCAGGAATCAAGCAATTGGTGTTGAGCAAATTGAACGACAAAATATGTGTCTGCTGGATTAAGCGTGAGAGGCTAGTTTTATACAAATTGACATGAAGTTTAGTGCACAAACTACACCACTTTTAGTCCATTTAGCAATAAAAGAACCATATATAAGAAATTTCGGGCAGAAAATTTTGGGTGGTTGGTAGATCTATCTTAAAATTTGGCATCAAAACATTTTGGATGCACGAGAGCCATGGATCGGAGTGGTTGGTAGATCTTAAAAACAAGATAACCTATACAATGAGGAGCCGACCCCCACACCCATGCGCCCATGTGGATCCACCCTTAAAACCTACCGGATCTAACGAATCTAGGTACGGATTTCATAGATGGAAGAAAAGCAGAAACCCTAGCCATGCCCAAAAATAGATAAGGGACTGAACAAGGAAACCTAGGATATTTCCTAAAATAGGACTGACCTCTTCTTCTTCGTCGTCGCCATCGCTGTTGACCACGGGCTGCGGCAGAGGAGGCAGATGGCGTGGCAGAGGAGGCAGATGGCGTGGCAGATGAGTCACCTGCTCTGGCGGAGGAGCCACCTGCTCCGGCATAGGCGATACCTGCACCGGAGCCTGGACATGGTCGACGGGGAGGGGTTTCTCCATGTGCAGCTTCGCCCGGTGCTTGGATGCTTCATGCGCCATGGCATCGGCCCTCCCTCCCATGGTGCGCTTGGGCATGTCGACGGTGGAGGTGCAGCAGCGGGAAGGGAGCAGCGGCGGGAAGGGAGCAGCAGCGGGATGGGCAGGCGAGTGGTGAGGCGTGGGAGGAGAAAAACCTCGTACTTGTGGATGGATAAGAGGACGGGAAGAGGGGGGCGGCGATGAGATAAATGCTAATGGGGAAGCGGAGCGTGCTATGGGGAAGCGGAGCCGCCAATTTATTCCCGGGCAGTCAAAAGGAGTTGTTGCCACGTTCACACCTCCCCGTGCGTTGTTCACACCACCACGTCTTGGCACGTCAAAACATAACTTCTCACTTTTTTATGGGAAAATCACATCCTTTTGTTTTTCCTTCCAAAGATATGTGGCGAAAAAACATGGAACAAAAATTGTAGAAGGCATGGTGGGTTACGTGCACATGTTGTGCACTTGCTGGCAAGTTGCATGTGCATGTGTCATGTTTCATTTTTTTATTGAAAATTATGTTGTACACCTTTACATAGATGCTTGAATTATTGTTTTCGTATGTCAATAATTCCTAAATATTGAAACTCAGCATGCAAATAACACATGGCTTCAAAGCTTCGTCAGCGACCGCTTGGATTCGTCTGGTATATGCCCGTTGTCTGGTATTGGGCGGGGGAATGTGGATCCATGCGATGCCATGCATTTCATCTGGACCCATGTCATGCACCCCCAGCCAATCGGGCCGACATCATGTGCCACTAGGCTTCTCGATCCTAACCATGCGCTAGTGTCCACCATGGGTAGAGATGCTCAGGTGCACAGGTTTGCTAGTACTAGTGAATGACATCGTATCTCGTGTGCAATATGTGTAGTCGCGTGTTCCTTTGACATACCTGGCATGCCGAGGGAAGGGACTCGTGTCGGAGGTCCAACGAACCGAGGTGGGGTCAATAATGGATGGATGGTGTGGGTGAACCTGGCAAACGGTGCACGATTTGAGTGAAGCTGGCTAGGTGTGCATGGCTGGGGGATAGATGGCTAATGAGTGCGCATGCGTCTTGTGTACATTGTCAAGGTTGACCAGTGAGTGTCTACTTGGCCACGCGTGCATGCATGGTGTGGGTCCAGTTGGCGTGAGGCGCACGGGACGAGCCTTGGTTGCTAGGGTCCACATCTTGCAGCACAGAGTTCTGAAGCAGATGAAGGGGCAGGCCCCGCACACCGTTCATAGGACAGACTCGTTTCCTCTCAATGGACAATGGCTCCGAGGCGGCCCATCTCTTTTTGTGGCACATGGCCCATATATATGGACCAAAGAGCTTAGCATGTGATTGTTACCCCATTCACTGCTATGATTTCATGTGGCCGCGGTATAGATCATGAATTCCCGATGATACTACCCTAGAAATGCGGCAACTGTCCTGAATATGGCACGCGGGACCCAAGAAAGGCCGAGACATAGCATGCGCATTTGGATTGTTCTCCGTTGACCCGAGAGAGAGCATCGATGAAAACGGAGGAACGGGCCCGCACTCAGTGCGCAAACCGGATGCGTTACCTCAAGGTAGCTAGCTAGATCCAAACCATGCACCCCCGCCGTCTAGACTCACGTGGTGCACCACTTACGCAGTAGACCCACACCACTTACACCGGCCCCCAAGCCAACCATTCCCCATGTAGACTCATATGCCGCACCCCGCAAAATAGCTTAGCACAAGACTTCCACCCCGATTCACCAGGTTACTACCTTGTGCACCCCTAGCCAGCATGATACACTGCATGCACCTAGAGCCACCTGGGCCCATAGCATGCACCACTACACGTACGTGTCCACAAAACGAACTAACCCATAATCAAATTTTTTTTCCAAAACAATTTAGTTATTTTTATAACGGCTTGAAAATAGCAAGGTTTCTATTAAATAATAATTTCCTTAATTACAATAAGATCTATTTTGTAACCACACAAAATTCCTACCTTCCCTCGAAAAAAAGAATTCTTCTCTCACAATCACGATGGCCTCACCGTATAATCTAGGAGTCGATCCAATCTCCCCACGGGGCCAAGTTGCACGCAGTAGATATTTTTGGTTGGTTGCAAATTTCTCTCCAAAACGGTTTATTATGAGAAAATCACCTTATATTTTTTTACTTCCAAAGACATGTGGCGACAAAAGCATGGGACAAAATCGTAGGAGGCACGGTTGGATCTGTGCACATGATGTCTTTTTCTACTACAACTGGACTTGTTGGCAAATTGCATGTGCACGTGTCATGTTTCAATTTATCTTGAAAATTATGTCGTACACATTTACATAGGCGATCGAATTGTTTTTTTCATATGTTAATAATCCCTAAATATTGACCACGTGACACATGTGGTAAGCAATCCAAACAATTCGAAAAAAATCCCTAAATATTGAATTTAAGCATTCACCTAGAAATTATCAGTCATAGAACCAACATCTCTTTCGTAGAGATTAAGGTACTTCCACATTAAATCTAATACAATAAATTCAAAGGATCAACTTAATACATTAACATCACATAAGGATGTATCCCAGGAATCCATCGAGTAGAGAGAAAAGGAGGAACAAAAGCTGGAAGAAGAAGGATCAGCCAGCAGCAGCGCCATCAGCCTCCTAGCCTCACAACTCCATGTCTCCAGCCTTGTGAACTCCAGTTTTTTTTCTGAGAAACATGAATGGCAAAGTTGCTGTTACAGGTTAGGACTTAGTGAAAATTACAGTTATGCTGAAACAGTTATAATGACAAACAGTGTTGACATGATGGTTACAACAAGCAAACAAAACCAACCTCACAAGTGCAACTTACTTTTAACATCAAACAATTATATTAACATGGCCACTTTAGTGCAAGATTTTACCATGCAACATAAACTTGTCATAGCAACAAAAGGCATGGCATGAAAGTATCGACAACATAATGCAAATAATTTTTAGGAAGCATGGCCATAGGAGTTATATTTTTAGTGGCAACCTTCAAAGTAAAGTTGCATAGTTTTATAACAGAAAGGGATGCTGATATTGGTAGAGGCACACTGAGGTTGGCTAGCCATCGAGGATGACTAGTGGGCCAGGGGCCACATGACTGGGAGCATTTGTGTGTGCGTGACTGCCGTGGGACCCGGATGTCAGTGGCTTACTTTGAAAACAAAAGGGGGGTTTATAGTTTAGTGGGAGCCATCAAGCAAATTCGCAAAGTTTTATAGCTGACAGATTTATACTTGCTGAGATGCACAGAGTAAAATGATGGCATGATGGAGGCAATAAATAAATATGCTACATGGCTTGTCATGGCATCTAATTGCACAAAATGCTAGTACAAATCATGGAGAACAAGACATACAACATGAGCATCTCCATAAGAGCTGGTAGCTCTACCAAAAGCAATCAATATCTCAAAAAAAGGTTCAAATATAGTATCAAGCACTTAAAAATAGAAAGACACATAACAAATTTTTGGAGTAGAAGTGCAGGTGAACATCAAATACTACCACTACAACAGTACAAATTTAGCCTAGGGTTCATATACATCATAATCCAGCCCCCAAAAGCATGTACTGAATCACTACCACCACAACTGTAAGCACGAGAAGTAGGAAGATTAGGAGTGGGGAAGCTTACTCTAAACAACGGTACCGCCGCCGTTCAGACGAGGGGAGCAGCGAGGGAAGCGTGGAGAACGGCGGGGAAGCGATGTCGCGACCACTGTCCTCCTCCTCTTGCGCTTCGGAGTCATCTCCAACTCGGTTGGAGGCTCCACAATCTGCAACGGCACCTCATGCACCGTGGGTTCCTGATCCAGTGGATGCTCTACCCTGGATCTGAACGCCCACCACCTGCGCCTGTCCCACGGGATGGACGAATTGGCCTGCTCCATCGCCCACAGGAGGATCTCGATCTTCTGCCTCGGTTGTGCGGGCGGGGGAAAAAGCTTTTTCTTCTCCCTGGATGTCATTTCCCTCAAAGTGGCCATTGCCGTCCAATCCAACTGCCTTATGTTGTTAAACCAAGAAAGGATCTCCATCAACCTGGCCATCTTAACCTGGTCGCCGCCGGCGATCTCCACGAAGTCGGCGTTCTCGCCGCCGGCGATCTGCTCCTCCATCGAGGTTCTTGCATGGATGGAAGAAGGGGGTGGGATGTGGAAGAGGAGACAAGCAAAGTTGCAGCCGCGAGAAGGAGGAGGAGAGGGAGGAGATGTCACGATTTTAATGGCGATGGGTGAGGGGAAGGACGATGGCGGCGGCGGTTCTGCATTGGATGAGAGGGGCGGCGCGTGATTGTTTTCTTCCTATGACTTTTTTTCGAGACAATTTTTTCCTATGACTAAAATGCCAGAGATTAAAACGGTTCCAAAAAAGCCCAACCACTGTAAAACTTTGTATAATAAATATAGATAATTCGGGCCAACCAAAGCCCACAACATGAATTAATAGTACGCTTACAACTTAAATAACACCAACACAAATATAGATAGGTAGATTTTTTAGCTAAAAAAGATAGATAGATAGATGGCCGCCGCTTCTCCACCAGGCTCCTCCTTGCTCCTCCTCCGGGCGCCCTTCACTGCTCTTCCGCGGTGTTGTTGATGGGGTACGACAGAGTGTGCATGCGCTCGTCGGTGGGGAAGATGTTGTCGTAGTCCGTGAAGATGTTATGGGTGGTGAAAGCTATGAACTCGCAGCCACACCAGAACACGCGGCCGAGGAGGTAGAACGCGTCGAAGGGGTTGGTGAAGTGGGCAAGGATAGCAACCACAACCCCGTTGTGGATGACCTCCTCGACTCGGTACATCCTTGGAGATCACCGAGGGAGGTGCCTGTAGCCAGCCCCAAGGAAGAAGTTGGTGACCCCCCTTGCGCCCCTCCACCTTGACATCGCCCACACACGAAGGGTGCTCTCGACGTACACCCCGACGGGGTAGGGCATCTTCGACACGGTGGGGGGGGGGGGAAGCGGTAGGTTGGCCCGGTGTACTGCATGGCTGCGGCGGGCTGGTTCTTGGGGCTGTTTGTGGTGAAGAAGAAGAAGGGCAGGCGCAAAATGCAGGTGGGAGAGTATGGGAGATGGATGAAGGGTGTGAGAGGAAGAGGAACATGAGAGGTATCTTAAATAGCCACTGTGGCAGTAATGGGGTCAAATGTGAACAAATTTTCCACCCAACCGCGGCATCGGGAGTGTACATGCGTGGGAAACTGTAGTGTGAATCAAAACGCGAAGTTTAAGTGCTGCCCTATGTGCCGTCGGTCGGGTCAACCGGGGACGGCTCTGCGGCGCGTGCTCCTTCGCGTATGTGCACGCATGCAACGTAGGCTAAAGCGGACGCATGCATGCAACCGCATGCAACGTAGGCTCGCTCGGGCGCATGCAACGGCGGCGGACATCGCTCGGTCCAACGGGTGGGCTTCTTTACACAGCCCAACGACACGCATGCATGGCAGCCCACCCTCGAGCGTAGAAAAAAAAACAGGCGCAGAAAAAACCCGTAAGTATTATATGATTTATCGGCGCGAAAGCCCTAGATAATCCTTACAACGTCAAAAAGCTATGAAACTTGGCAATGATGCTAGTCATGTTGGTACAAGGTTGTTGGTCCACTTCAAGGCAGGGACGAAGCTAGAAAAAAAGTTTGATGGGGTCATGTCTATGACAATGGGGTCATCTTTCATAAATGAATAGCAATTAGTACTAAACTAAGGAAGAATTACCTAATTTCATTGGGGTCAATTGACCCCAATGCTTACCAAGCAGCTCCGTCCCTGCTTCAAGGATGTCGAGAAAAACATGCTTCGAGACGAACCCTTCCCGTCCCGAAAGGCCTCCCATGAAGCAGGTTCAGAATGACACTGAATTTTGCCAGGATGTAAGTCCAATGAGATCAACACTTGTTCATGTTGGCTAATGTGGCACTGACCGTTGAAGGAGATAAAGATTGATACTTGTCATGTGGGCCCATATTTTTTTTTTACATTTGGTGTCGATAGAACACAAAAAACAAACATGACTATATGCTTTTAGGTCTTCACCCTCCCCAATTTGTTGGCCAACTCAGCAGGATTTGCCTTAAGATGCCACCTCTTTCTGTAAGCTGCAATTGCTGTGGTTTTGGAATGCTGGTTCTCTTTCCTGCAGAACGGGCATTTATAGCGACCGTTACGCCGGTACACAATCTTTGCAGCCATGAGCCACTTGAAGATTTTCTTTCTGAAAGCTTCCCTCAGCTGTAGGTAGTTCTCCCATTCTTCCAAATCTGCAATCTGGTATTAGAAGAAAAACAATATCATGCCAGCAAATTGTACATTATATCAAAGGCGGGCATAAATGGATTGTTTTTGCTTTGTATTGGTTTCCTAAAACTTTGGTTATATGAAAGACAGGCATAAAATGGAATACAAATGATCCATTCATCTAAATTTGCAAACCCTAGGACTGATAACCGTACGATTAATCAAAAAAAATGCGAACAGTACGATTGTCTATACGAATAGCGAGGAATAACAAGAGAGCAATTTCCGGGGTTGACCTCGAGAAGGCAAATTCTAGGGTTAATATCTACAGACACTAACCAATTCATCATCGTTGGTGCTGTGTTTGTTGGAAATATGCCCTAGAGGCAATAATAAAATGGTTATTATTATATTTCCTTGTTCATGATAATTGTCTATTGTTCATGCTATAATTGTGTTATCCGGAAATCGTAATACATGTGTGAATATATAGACCACAACACGTCCCTAGTGAGCCTCTAGTTGACTAGCTCGTTGGTCAACAGATAGTCATGGTTTCCTGACTATGGACATTGGATGTCATTGATAACGGGATCACGTCATTAGGAGAATGATGTGATGGACAAGACCCAATCCTAAGCATAGCACAAGATCGTGTAGTTGGTTTTGCTAGAGCTTTTCCAAATGTCAAGTATCATTTCCTTAGACCATGAGATTGTGCAACTCCCGGATACCGTAGGAGTGCTTTGGGTGTGCCCAATGTCACAACATAACTGGGTGACTATAAAGGTGCACTACGGGTATCTCCGAAAGTGTCTGTTGGGTTGGCACAAATCAAGACTGGGATTTGTCACTCCGTATGACGGAGAGGTATCTCTGGGCCCACTCGGTAATGCATCATCATAATGAGCTCAATGTGACCAAGTGTCTGGTCACGGGATCATGCATTACGGTATGAGTAAAGTGACTTGCTGGTAACGAGATTAACCGAGGTATTGGGATACCGACGATCGAATCTCGGGCAAGTAATGTACCGATTGACAAAGGGAATTGAATACGGGATTGATTGAATCCTCGACATCGTGGCTCATCCGATGAGATCATCGAGGAACATGTGGGAGACAAAATGGGTATCCAGATCCCGCTGTTGGTTATTGGCCGGAGAGGCGTCTCGGTCATGTCTGCATGTCTCCCGAACCCATAGGTTCTACACGCTTAAGGTTCGATGATGCTAGGGTTGTAGAGATATAAGTATGCGGTAACCCGAAAGTTGTTCGGTGTCCCGGATGAGATCCCTGACGTCACGAGGAGTTCCGGAATGGTCCGGAGGTGAAGAATTATATATAGGAAGTCCAGTTTCGGCTATCGGGAAAGTTTCGGGGGTCACCGGTATTGTACCGAGACCACCGTGTGGGGCCACCTATCCTGGAGGGCCTCATGGGCTGAAGTGGGAGGGGAACCAGCCCCTGGTGGGCTGGTGCGCCCCCCTTGGCCCCCCCTGTGCCTAGGGTTGGAAACCCTAGGGGTGGGGGGCGCCCCACATGGCTTGGGGGGCAAGCCACCCCCTTGGCCGCCGCCCCCCCTTTGGAGATTGGATCTCCTAGGGCCGGTGCCCCCCTAGGGGCCCTATATAAAGAGGGGGGAGGGAGGGCAGCCGCACCCAAGTCCCTGGCGCCTCCCTCTCCCCACACACCACCTCCCCCTCTCGCTGAAGCTTGGAGAAGCCCTGTCGAGATCACCGCTGCTTCCACCACCACGCCGTCGTGCTGCTGGATCTCCATCAACCTCTCTCTCCCCCTTGCTGTATCAAGAAGGAGGAGACGTCTTCCCCAACCGTACGTGTGTTGAACGCGGAGGTGCCGTCCGTTCGGCACTAGGATCATCGGTGATTTGGATCACAACGAGTACGACTCCCTCAACCCCGTTCTCTTGAACGCGTCCGTGCAATCTACAAGTGTATGTAGATGCACTCCTCTCTCTCGTTGCTAGATGACTCCATAGATTGATCTTGGTGAAGCGTAGGAAAAATTTTATTTTCTGCAATGTTCCCCATTAGTGGCATCATGAGCTAGGTCTATGCGTAGTTTCTATGCACGAGTAGAACACAAACTTGTTGTGGGCGTAGATGTTGTAAATTTTCTTGCCACTACTAGTCTTATCTTGCTTTGGCGGCATTGTGGGATGAAGTGGCTCAGACCGACCTTACACGTACGCTTACGTGAGACAGGTTCCACCGACTGACATGCACTAGTTGCATAAGGTGGCTAGCGGGTGTCTGTCTCTCCCACTTTAGTTGGAGCGGATTCGATGAAAAGGGTCCTTATGAAGGGTAAATAGAAATTGGCATATCACGTTGTGGTTTTACATAGGTAAGAAACGTTCTTGCTAGAAACCTATAGAAGCCACATAAAAACTTGCAACAACAATTAGAGGACGTCTAACTTGTTTTTGCAGCATGTGTCGTGTGATGTGATATGGCCAAAAGGATGTGATGAATGATATATGTGATGTGTGAGATTGATCATGTTCTTGTAATAGGAATCACGACTTGCATGTCGATGAGTATGACAACCGGCAGGAGCCATAGGAGTTGTCTTTATTTTTTGTATGACCTGCGTGTCATTGACTAACGCCATGTAAATGACTTTACTTTATTGCTAAATGTGTTAGCCATAGAAGTAGAAGTAATCATTGGCATGACAACTTCATGAAGACACGATGACGGAGATCATGGTGTCATGCCGGTGATGAAGATGATCATGGCGCCCCGAAGATGGAGATCAAAGGAGCAATATGATATTGGCCATATCATGTCACTATTTGATTGCATGTGATGTTTATCATGTTTTACATCTTATTTGCTTAGCACGATGGTAGCTTAAATAAGATGATCCCTCGCAATAATTTCAAGAAAGTGTTTCCCCTAACTGTGCACTGTTGCGAAGGTTTGTTGTTTCGAAGCACCACGTGATGATCGGGGGTGATAGATCCTAACGTTCGAATACAACGGGTGTAAGCCAGATTTACACATGCAATACACTTAGGTTGACTTGACGAGCCTAGCATGTACAGACATGGCCTCGGAATATGGAAGACCGAAAGGTCAAGCATGAGTCGTATAGAAGATACGATCAACATGAAGATGTTCACCGATGTTGACTAGTCCGTCTCACGTGATGATCGGACACGGCCTAGTTGACTCGGATCATGTTTCACTTAGATGACTAGAGGGATGTCTATCTGAGTGGGAGTTCATTGAATAATTTGATTAGATGAACTTAATTATCATGAACTTAGTCTAAAATCTTTACAATATGTCTTGTAGATCAAATGGCCCACGCTAATGTTGCCCTTAACTTCAACGCGTTCCTAGAGAAAACCAAGCTAAAAGATGATGGCAGCAACTATACAGACTGGGTCCGGAACTTGAGGATCATCCTCATAGCTGCCAAGAAAGATTATGTCCTAGAAGCACCGCTAGGTGAAGCACCCATCCTAGAGAACCAAGACGTTATGAACGCTTGGCAGTCTCATGCTGATGATTACTCCCTCGTTCAGTGCGGCATGCATTACAGCTTAGAACCAGGGCTCCAAAAGCGTTTTGAGCAACACGGAGCATATGAGATGTTCGAAGAGCTAAAAATGGTTTTCCAAGCTCATGCCCAGGTCGAGAGATATGAAGTCTCCGACAAGTTCTTCAGTTGTAAGATGGAGGAAAATAGTTCTGTCAGTGAGCACATACTCAAAATGTCTGGGTTGCACAACCGCTTGACTCAGATGGGAGTTAATCTCCCAGACGACGCGGTTATTGACAGAATCCTTCAGTCGCTTCCACCGAGCTACAAGAGCTTTGTGATGAACTTCAATATGCAGGGGATGGAAAAGACCATTCCTGAGGTATATTCAATGCTGAAATCAGCGAAGGTAGAGATCAAAAAGAAACATCAAGTGTTGATGGTGAATAAAACCACTAAGTTCAAGAAAGGCAAGGGTAAGAAGAACTTCAAGAAGGATGGCAAGGGAGTTGCCGCGCCCGGTACCGGGAAGAAGCCAAAGAATGGACCCAAGCCTGAGACTGAGTGCTTTTATTGCAAGGGAAGTGGTCACTGGAAGCGGAACTGCCCCAAGTACTCAGCAGACAAGAAGTCCGGCAACACCAAAGGTATATGTGATATACATGTTATTGATGTGTACCTTACCAGCACTCGTAGTAGCTCCTGGGTATTTGATACCGGTGCGGTTGCTCATATTTGTAACTCAAAGCAGGAGTTGTGGAATAAGCGGAGACTGGCGAAGGACGAGATGACGATGTGCGTCGGGAATGGTTCCAAGGTCGATGTGATCGCCGTCGGCACGCTACCTCTACATTTACCAACGGGATTAGTTTTAAACCTCAATAATTGTTATTTAGTGCCAGGTTTGAGCATGAACATTGTATCTGGATCTCGCTTAATGCGAGATGGCTACTCATTTAAATCCGAGAATAATGGTTGTTCTATTTATATGAGAGACATGTTTTATGGTCATGCCCCGCTGGTCAATGGTTTATTCTTAATGAATCTCGAACGTGATGTTACACATATTCATAGTGTGAATACCAAAAGATGTAAAGTTGATAACGATAATCCCACATACTTGTGGCACTGCTGCCTTGGTCACATTGGTGTCAAGCGCATGAAGAAGCTCCATGCTGATGGACTTTTCGATTATGAATCATTTGACACATGCAAACCATGCCTCATGGGCAAAATGACCAAGACTCCGTTCTCCGGAACAATGGAGCAAGCAACCAACTTATTGGAAATCATACATACTGATGTGTGCGGTCCAATGAGCGTCGAGGCTCGCGGAGGCTATCATTATGTTCTCACCCTCACTGATGACTTGAGTAGATATGGGTATGTCTACTTGATGAAACACAAGTCTGAGACCTTTGAGAAGTTCAAGGAATTTCAGAATGAGGTAGAGAATCAACGTGACCGAAAGATAAAGTTCTTACGATCAGATCATGGGGGAGAATATTTAAGTCACAAATTTGGTACGCACTTAAGGAAATGTGGAATCGTTTCACAACTCACGCCACCTGGAACACCTCAGCGTAACGGTGTGTCCGAACGTCGTAATCGCACTCTATTGGATATGGTGCGATCTATGATGTCACTCACCGATTTACCGCTATCATTTTGGGGATACGCTGTAGAGACAGCTACATTCACTTTAAATAGGGCACCGTCTAAATCTGTTGAGATGACACCATATGAATTATGGTTTGGGAAGAAACCTAAGCCGTCGTTTCTAAAAGTTTGGGGATGCGATGCTTATGTCAAGAAACTTCAACCGGAAAAGCTCGAACCCAAGTCGGAAAAATGCGTCTTCATAGGATACCCTAAGGAAACCATTGGGTATACCTTCTACCTCAGATCCGAAGGCAAGATCTTTGTCGCCAAGAATGGGTCCTTTCTGGAGAAAGAGTTTCTCTCAAAAGAAGTAGGTGGGAGGAAAGTGGAACTTGATGAAGTACTACCTCTTGAAAGTAGCGCAGCTCAGGAAGATGTTCCTGTGGTGCCTGCACTGACTAGAGAGGAAACTAATGATGATGATCAAGGTACTTCGGATCAAGTTACCACTGAACTTTGTAGGTCCACGAGGACACGTTCCACACTAGAGTGGTATGGCAACCCTGTCCTGGAAATCATGTTGTTAGATAACGGTGAACCTTCGAACTATGAAGAAGCAATGGCGGGCCCAGATTCCAACAAATGGCTTGAAGCCATGCAATCCGAGATAGGATCCATGTATGAAAACAAAGTATGGAGTTTGACAGACTTGCCCGATGATCGGCGAGCAATAGAAAACAAATGGATCTTTAAGAAGAAGACGAACGCGGATGGTAATGTTACCATCTATAAAGCTCAAATTGTCGCTAAGGCTTATTGACAAGTTCAAGGGGTTGACTATGATGAGACTTTCTCTCCCGTAGCGAAGCTGAAGTCCATCCAAATCATGTTAGCAATTGCTGCATACTATGATTATGAGATATGGCAAATGGACGTCAAAACGGCATTCCTTAACGGCCATCTTAAGGAAGAACTATATATGATGCAGCCGAAAGGTTTTGTCGATCCTGAGAATGCTAACAAGGTATGTAAACTCCAGCGATCCATTTATGGGCTGGTGCAAGCATCTCGGAGTTGGAACATTCGCTTTGATGAGATGATCAAAGCGTTTGGGTTTATGCAGACTTATGGAGAAGCCTGCGTTTATAAGAAAGTGAGTGGGAGCTCTGTAGCATTTCTCATATTATATGTGGATGGCATACTTTTGATGGGAAATGACAGAGAACTTTTGGACAGCATTAAGGCCTACTTGAATAAGTGTTTTTCAATGAAGGACCCTGGAGAAGCTGCTTACATATTAGGCATCAAGATTTATAGAGATAGATCAAGACGCCTCATAGGTCTTTCACAAAGCACATACCTTGATAAGATATTGAAGAAGTTCAATATGGATCAGTCCAAGAAGGGGTTCTTGCCTATTTTGCAAGGTGTGAAATTGAGCTCGGCTCAATGTCCGACCACGGCAGAAGATAGAGAAAAGATAAGTGCCATCCCCTATGCCTCGGCCATAGGGTCTATCATGTATGCCATGATGTGTACCAGACCTGATGTAAACCTTGCCGTAAGTTTGGTAGGAAGGTACCAAAGTAATCCCAGCATGGAACACCGGACAACGGTCAAGAACATCCTAAAGTACCTGAAAAGGACTAAGGATATGTTTCTCGTATATGGAGGTGACGAAGAGCTCGTCGTAAAGGGTTACGTCGACGCTAGCTTCGACACAGATCTGGATGACTCTAAGTCACAAACCGGATACGTGTACATTTTGAATGGAGGGGCAGTAAGCTGGTGCAATTGCAAGCAAAGCGTCGTGGCGGGATCTACATGTGAAGCGGAGTACATGGCAGCCTCGGAGGCAGCGCATGAAGCAATCTGGGTGAAGGAGTTCATCAACGACCTAGGAGTCATACCCAATGCGTCGGGGCCGATCCCACTCTTCTGTGACAACACTGGAGCTATTGCACTTGCCAAGGAGCCCAGGTTTCACAAGAAGACCAGGCACATCAAGCGGCGCTTCAACTTCATTCGTGAAAATGTTCAAGATGGAGATATAGATATTTGTAAAGTACATACGAACCTGAATGTAGCAGATCTATTGACTAAACCTCTCCTTAGAGCAAAACATGATCAACACCAGAACTCTATGGGTGTTCGATTCATCACAATGTACCTAGATTATTGACTAGTGCAAGTGGGAGACTGTTGGAAATATGCCCTAGAGGCAATAATAAAAATGGTTATTATTATATTTCCTTGTTCATGATAATTTTCTATTGTTCATGCTATAATTGTGTTATCCGGAAATTGTAATACATGTGTGAATATATAGACCACAACACGTCCCTAGTGAGCCTCTAGTTGACTAGCTCGTTGATCAACAGATAGTCATGGTTTCCTGAATATGGACATTGGATGTCAATGATAACGGGATCACGTCATTAGGAGAATGATGTGATGGACAAGACCCAATCCTAAGCATAGCACAAGATCATGTAGTTGGTTTTGCTAGAGCTTTTCCAAATGTCAAGTATCATTTCCTTAGACCATGAGATTGTGCAACTCCCGGATACCGTAGGAGTGCTTTGGGTGTGCCAAACGTCACAACGTAATTGGGTGACTATAAAGGTGCACTACGGGTATCCCCGAAAGTGTCTGTTGGGTTGGCACGAATCGAGACTGGGATTTGTCACTCCGTATGACGGAGAGGTATCTCTGGGCCCACTCGGTAATGCATCATCATAATGAGCTCAATGTGACCAAGTGTTTGGTCACGGGATCATGCATTACGGTACGAGTAAAGTGACTTGCCGGTAACAAGATTAAACAAGGTATTGGGATACCGACGAGCGAACCTCGGGCAAGTAGCGTACCGATTAACAAAGGGAATTGAATATGGGATTGATTGAATCCTCGACATCGTGGTTCATCCGATGAGATCATCGAGGAACATCTGGGATCCAACATGGGTATCCAGATCCCGCTGTTGGTTATTGGCCGGAGAGGCGTCTCGGTCATGTCTGCATGTCTCCTGAACCCGTAGGGTCTACACGCTTAAGGTTCGGTGACGCTAGGGTTGTAGAGATATAAGTATGCGGTAACCCGAAAGTTGTTCGGAGTCCCGGATGAGATCCCAGACATCATGAGGAGTTCCAGAATGGTTCGTAGGTGAAGAATTATATATAGGAAGTCCAGTTTTGGCTATCGGGAAAGTTTTGGGGGTCACTGGTATTGTATCGGGACCACCGGAAGGGTCCCGGGGGTCCACCGGGTGGGGCCACCTATCCCGGAGGGCCCCATGGGCTGAAGTGGGAGGGGAACCAGCCCCTGGTGGGCTGGTGCACCCCCCCTTGGGCCTCCCTTGCGCCTAGGGTTGGAAACCCTAGGGGTGGGGGCGCCCCACATGGTTTGGGGGGCAAGCCACCCCCTTGGCCGCCCCCCCCCCCCCTTGGAGATTGGATCTCCTAGGGCGGCACCCCCCCCATAGGGGCCCTATATAAAGAGGGGGGAGGGAGGGCAGCCGCACCCAAGTCCCTGGCGCCTCCCTCTCCCCACGCACCACCTCTCCCTCTCGCTGAAGCTTGGCGAAGCCCTGCCGAGATCACCGCTGCTTCCACCACCACGCCATTGTGCTGCTGGACTCCATCAACCTCTCCCTCCCCCTTGCTAGATCAAGAAGGAGGATACGTCTTCCCCAACCATACGTGTGTTGAACACGGAGGTGCCGTCCATTCGATACTAGGATCATCGGTGATTTGGATCACGATGAGTACGACCCCCTCAACCCCGTTCTCTTGAACGCTTCCGCACGATCTACAAGGGTATGTAGATGCACTCCCCTCTCTCGTTGCTAGATGACTCCATAGATTGATCTTGGTGAAGCGTAGGAAATTTTTTATTTTCTACAACGTTCCCAATAGTGTTGGACCAGTTGCGGCTGCGGATCGGCGAAGATGACGTCCTTGTCGACCAGTTCCTTCATGGGGTCCACATCCGCCGCACGGAGCGCACCAGCCACGCCCCCTCCTCCGGCAGGTAGGATCATGCTCGCCGGCAAGAATGTGGGCTTTTTGGCGGCGGCGAGTAGTGGGCAGCGACGAAGACATGGGTGGATAGGCAGAGGCGATCGAAGACTGGAGGTGGGAGCGAGATTTGTGGAGTGAAAATTCAATTTGTTTGGGAGAGAGAGGTCAAGGCCGCGCACAATTCGTCACTTTTGAAATTTAGGTAGAAACATGGACGTATACGGCATCATGCACATCCAGAGATTTGCCCGAACCAACCAATCAACCAACCAAGCAAAAGAAAAAGTGCACAATGTCGGTCCACAAACGTGGCAACATAAACCGAACACCAAAATAGTGTGTTAAAAAAATAGCAAAATAGGAGGGACATTTTTTTTGTTTTGTGCAGTACTACTAAATACTAGAAGGGAGAACTACTGGAAAAAAATACTACTAGAAGGGACAGTTGGCACATTTCATATCACATGGCATCTAGCTTTTTTGTTCACCGCTAGCTATGTTGTACCGATTAGGTAAAATGAATGGATAATTATAAAACCCTAGCTATTGTCAAGGTTTATCGGTGTGTGTCTACGTGGCCAAGTGTGCTTGCATGGTGTGGGTCCAGGTGAGTGTGATGCACGGGACAGGCCTTTGTGGTTAGGGCCCACATGAAGCGGCACCGATTTTTGAGGAAAGTGAAGGAACGAGCCCCACACACCGTCCGCATGCCGGACTTGTTCCCTCCCATTGGCTAGATCCAACATGTGATATGGCCTCGTTTACACTTACCCCGCGTGAGGGTTTATGCATGCCCCTCTCGGTGTTTGACCATACCCTTCATGGGTCATATGATGAGACCACGCCAGGCCCCGTGATGCACCGCCTAGGCACAAACCGGACGCGTTACCTCTCGGTAGCTAGATCCAAACCATGCACCAATGCTGTTTAGACCCAAGTGGAGTAGCACCTAGACACATGACCCGCGACACTTGTGCCAGCCCCCGAACCATGCATCCCCGCCGTGTAGACTCATATGTGGCCGTGTGTGCATGCATGTTGTGGTTCCAGCTGAGTGCGATGCACGGGACAGACCTTGATTACTAGGTCTAACATCAAGCGGCAACGAGATTTGAGGCAAATGAAGGAACGGGCCCCGCACTCCCTTCACAAGACGGACGCATTCCCACTCTGTGGCTTGATCCATCATGGGATATGACCCCATTTGCCCACAGCCTATGTGAGGGCCTACGCATGCCGCTCTTGATGTTTTACCACACCCTCTAGGGGTCGTATGATTACACTTGCGCTAGGTCCCGTGAATTTTCGGCCCCTCGATAATTTGCATGGATTATAACGGCAGCTGATGAGCATCATAGCCTACAGAACGGCGTCGAGGACACCCCTCCCTTTGGTAGCATATGGTTCATATATGGACCAAAGAGCTTAACATGGGGCTTTCATCCCAATCCTTCCTATGATTTCATGTGGCCGCCGTAGATCTTGAACTTTCGATGTTACAACCCTAGAAATGTGGTAAATGTCCCAAATATGGGAGGGAGGAGGGGGAAGGGAGAAAGGCCACGCAATAAACTATCCCCATAATTTTATGTTTGTTTTATCTGGCAAGACAAACAAGTTTTTTAAAATAAGGATTTTAAGCATATTTTAATAAGGATTTTATAATTTCACATTATAAGGTGCTTATTTTTTCCTAAAACAAAGGTGTTGTAAATGCACAAAGCTCCACATTGAGCCTCTCACCATCACGTTCACGTTGAACTCACCCTAAAATGAAGGAGAGGTAGATCGAATCTCCCCACGGGGGGCAACCTCCACCTAGTAGCTAAATATGGTTAGTTGAGAATTTCTCCCCAGGTCGTTTTTTGAGGCAAAATCACATTCTTTTTTCCCCTCCAATATTGTGGCGAAATACATGAAAGAAAAATCGTGGGAGGCACGGTGGAACGAGTGCACCTTTTTCCCCTCCAAAAGTGCACTAGTTGCCATATTGCATGTGAACGTGTCACCTATACAAACAATTGAATTGTCGTTTTTATTTTGTTAACAATTCCTAAATATTGAATTTCAGCATGCACCTACCCCATGTCAGTTAGGTCAAATTTGTTTTATCCAAGCTCCCCCAGCGACCGTGCAGATTCTTGTACCATGCACGTGCTGCTCCGGGCCTCTGGCGTCCAGTGCCAGACAGGGGAATCTAGATGTGATGCAATACAATTCATGTTGACCCATATCATGCACCCTTAGCCAACCAGGCCGACAACATGCACCGCTAGCCACCTCGATCTAGACCATGCGGTAGTGTCCACGATGGGCAAAGATACTCAGTTGGACATGTTTGCTGGCACTAGTGCATGATGCCCAATCTCGTTGTGCAAGACGGGTAGCCGTGTGTCGCTTTGACATGATTGGCTTACGGAGGGAGGGACTCGTTGGAGAACTAACGAACCGAGGTGGGGTCAAGGGTGGATGGATGGTGTGGGTCAACTTGGCTAAAGGGGAATGGTTTGAGGCCATTTGAACAATGTATGCCATGGGTATGGTCATGAGCTACCTCACTTGCCTTAGCACGAATTTTTTCATAAGGGGACAATGTAAACCTAAAAATTTTGAGTTTTTTTGGATATCCTGTTTGTTACATTTATGGCACCATGTACACCAAATTTGGGGTTATTTTGGAGAAGGTCAAAAAAATCACTTCATTACAGACGGACCGTTTGGTCTCACTTAAGCGAGTTTTTCTAACAAGGTGGTTTTTTCGACCACATCCAAATCACCTGAAATTTTGTACACATGATCTTTTCATTAACATAGACAGAATTTGAAAGTTTTCCATTTTTTTAGAATTTTATATAATTTATAGTGGCTCAGTGAAACTCATGTACATACCTCTGACTTTACCTTAAGGGCACAGTGTAAACTTCATTATTGCTAAATTTTCTTTTATAATCATGTTTATTACATGGATGTGACTGTGAGAAAAAAAATTGGGTGATTTGGAAAAGAAAAGGCCCACCATCTAACAGGAGATATCAAACCCACGGCCTGCATACGACTAGAAACCCAACCATATGGGCCAGGATGCAGGCCCGAAAGATGTTGATTTCTCCTGCTAGTAGGCCCCACAGGGCATACACAGAAGTGGATAGGGAACATGCTGTTTCATTGAGAGAGGCTCATGCAAGTTATCTCTCAGCTGCGTATATAAGTAGGTGCGTGCGCGTCTCGCTTGGCGAGGTGGGACTAAACTCCCACCACCCATCAGTTGCGCCCGGTGCGTCTCAGCGTTGGGCCAAATTTTATTGGGCTGTCCCAGGCGAACCTCACCCGCGTGCTGGACCACGCGTCCCTGTAGATGGTTGGGCTGGCCCATCATGTATGCATATCCTTTTTGTTTTTTGTTTTTCACATATTCTCTTTCATTTGTTATTATACAGTTGTAAAACAAAGGTTGTTGTAAACGCACAAAACTCCTTCTTCAGCCTCTCACCATCATGTTCATGTTGAACTCACCCTAAAATCAAGGAGAGGTAGATCGAATCTCCCCACAGGGGACAACCTCCATGGAGTAGCTAAATATGGTTACTTCAGATTTTCCGGATTTTCTTCCCAAGTCGTTTTTTGAGGGGAAAATACATTTTTCTTTTTTCCTCCAATATTTGTGGCAAAATACATGGAACAAAAATCGTGGGAGGCACGAGGCTACCTGTTTTTCCCCCTCCGAAAGTGCACTTGTTGCCAAAATGCATGTGAACGTGTCATATTCCACATTATCCTTAAAACATGTTGTACACCTGTACAAACAATTGAATTGTCGTTTTTATTTTGTTATCAATTTCTAAATCTTGAATTTCAGCATGCACATATCCCATGGCGTCTCATCCAAGCTCCCACATCAACCGCACAGATTCTTCTACCATGCGCGTGTGCTGCTCCGGCGTCGGGTACAAGAGAGGGGAATCTTGATCCGATGCGATGCGATTCATGTCTACCCATAGCATGCACCGCTAGGCAACCGGGCCGACAACATGCACCGCTAGCCGCCTCGATCCAGACCATGGGCAAAGATGCTCAGCTGGACATGTTTGTTGGCACTAGTGCATGATGCGCCAATCTCGATGTGCAAGATGTGTAGCCGAGTGTCATTTTAACATGCTTGGCATACCGAGGGAAGGGACTCGTCGAGATCCAACGAACCGAGGTGGGGTCAGGGGTGGATGGATGGTGTGGGTCAACTTGGCTAAAGGTTTATGGTGGGTGTCTACGTGGCCAAGTGTGCATGCATGGTGTGAACCAGCTGTGTGTGATGCACTAGACGGGCCTTTTTGGATAGGGCCCACATGAAGCGGCACCAAATTTTGAGGAAAATGAAGGAACGGGCCCCACACTCCGTCCGCATGCCGAACTCGTTCGCTCCATTGGCTAGATCCAGCATGCGATATGGCATCGTTTCCACATAGCCCACGTTAGGCCTCTTCTGCGTGCCGCTCTCGGTGTTTGACCACACCCTTCATGGGTCATACTATGAGACCACGCCAGGCCCCGTGAACTACCGCCTAGGCACAAACCGGACGCATTACCCATTGGTAGCTAGATCCAAACCATATGCACCCCTGCCGTCTAGACCCACGTGTGGAGCATCACGTAGACGTTTAGAGACTCATACGTGGACATGCATCCTCTTGGTAGACGTTTAGACTCATGTGTTACCTATTGGTAGCTAGATCCAAACTGGACTCACACCACTTACGCCAGTCCCCGAAGCATGCATCCCAGCCGTTCAGACTCATACGTGGACATGTGTGCATGCATGTTGTGGGTCCAGTTGAGTGTGATGCACGAGACAGGCCTTGGTTACTAGGTCTAACATCACGTGGCATCGAGATTTGAGGCAAATGAAGGAATGTGCCCCGAACTCCTTTCACAGGTCGGACACATTCTCTCTCGATGGCTTGATCTGACATGCGATATGGCCCCGTTTGCACACAGCCTATGTGAGGGCCGATGCATGCCACTCTCGATGTTTTACCACACCCTCTAGGGGTTGTATGATGACACCACACCAGGTCCCGTGAATTTTTAGCCCCTCACAAATTTGCATTGATTATAACGACAGCAGCCGGGCATCATAGCCCTAGATTGCATGCGTCGAGGCCATGCCTCCCGTTGGTGACATATGGCACATATATGGACCAAAGAGCTTAACATGGGTCACTCATCCCATTCCCTGCTATGATTTCATGTGGCCGCGTAAGATCTTGAACTTTCGAGGTTACAACCATAGAAATGCGGTAAATGGCCCGAATATGAGAGGGATGGAGGGGGGTGGGGGCGAGAAAGGCCACTCAATTACCTACCCACATTATTGAAGTTTGTTTTTATCTAGAAAGAAACAATTTTTTATAAATAAGGAATTTTTAGCACTTATTAATAACGATTTTATAATTTGACATTGTAAGGTGCATTTTTTTCTATAAAACAAAGGTGTTGTAAACGCACAAAACTCCTCCTTGAGCCTCTCACCATCACGTTCACGTTGAACTCACCCAAAAAGGATTTCCCTATTTTTTATGATTTTCCTTTGTTTTTGTTTTTTAGACAAAAGGATTTTCCTTTGTGTTTTTTTATTAGTAACATAGGGTTTTACTTTGTGACAGGTAAGCGGCATGTGGGACTGCTTGGTTGTTTCTTTACGAACTAGACCCACGGGCCGTTATTTTCTGTGCTTGACACAGATAGGGTCTGTGTCATCACCCCCATTGCCCACACACCCCCGCCCCCTCATCCCCACCCTTCCCACAAACCACCCCGCCGCGACCCCGCCGCCGCTCTCGACGGTTGGAGCAGAAGAGCGTGGAGTGAGATTGGGAGGCCGCCAGCAAGCACCTAGCGACTACCGACGACTAGGTGAAGTGAGAAACCCTAATTTGTAATCTTCGACTTCTTTTGTCCTTGTTGTGTTGCCGTTTCGGGAGTTGGATATGGTTTTCAAAGTTGGAGATTAAATAGTTAGGATTTTCAATCGGAGGATAGATGGAAGGCGATGTAGAGATTGAAGGAAGTTTTCTACATCGGTAGCTTGCTCGGTAATTTTTTCCTAGGGTTTCGGTATTCCAGGGTTTTCATAACAATGAGCAAGTGTAGATGCGTAGCACAATAGCAGCAAATATCAGCAAACGGTTCTTTAAAAACTTAGATTTTTTTTGGCATTGTGCAGTGGCGAATCCAGGAAGAAACCGGAGGGTGGGCCCAGAACTTATAAGCTGGGCTAGTGGATTAAATTCCTTTTTAGGCCAAAATTAGGTTGGGTTTAGTAAGGCAGCCATTAACTTGTAGTCCTAGATTGCAAGTCAACTAAACACTACCTCAGTTGTGCTACAGAGGAGGAGGGGCCAATGCCGCGCGTCGACGCTCGGGGTGAGCCCATGCTGCCGGTCGAGGATCAAGAGAAGGACATGTCTGAACAAGCTGTGGTGCGGCGGGCACGCGCTGCGTTGCGGGGTTATGAGGAGTGGAGGGCGAGCCACCCGCGCAGTTCATGTGTATGATTGTTGATTACTGATGCAGTACCTTTGTTGATTATACTGTATGATTGTTTCCTAGTGTGTTTACATTCATAAGCCCATTTCTTTAATTCTCATCCTTTGCTTTTCTTCATTTTATTTTGTTTACACAGGTGGTGTGCATAACCTGTCGACAGGACTGCAACAGGCCCGATGATGATGGGTTGACATTTACCATCAGGCTAGATGGGGACACTTCAGCTATGGTATAAATAACCATGTCAATTTTTACTTGTATTGTGTTTGTTCCCCTCTACTTTGAAGATTAATGAAATGTAGGAAACAAATTACAATTTAATTCTACATCTACAGATCGTGCCATGCTACGCATGGCACTAGTTCAGCGCCATCCCAGACAGTTCATTGCTTTTTCAAGCGAGAGGGAGCCGCACGTATGATTTTGGCGTGTACAAAGGGAATTTAAGGGCGATCATCGGTGGTGAAAACTAGTGCAGGTTTGTTGAAGACTTTGACCTGCGAGAAGGCGACCTTGTCTCCTTCGATTTGACTAAAGACATTCCTATGGTGTACTGCTGCAACCTGCCAAGGACATGCGATCAAAACAAAGAGCATAATCCTCTAGAATCAGTTGTCATAACAAAGGGATTAATCTGACGAAGCAAGAGGAACATAACCTACATAACCTTTTGGCGATGAAGAAAGGTTATATAGGTGTATTCTTTGTCCACCGCTTCACCAAGTCGAACATAGCAGGAAAGACGATGGTATGTTTTTGGTGTACTAGTATTTTTTATTTTGTATGCAATTTTCTTTGTTTTTTCATGGAGAGAAAGATTAATGATATGCTATTGTAGCTGAAACCAGTGAATACACTGATGTGTATTTTTGCATATACTTTTGTTTCCCATAACTGAAGATCCTTATGTAATATATGTAGATGTAGTTGAAGATCCTTTTGTTTACTGCTCCTTCACATATTTGATAATTTTTCTTCCTATGATGGTGCATACAGAGATTACCGACGAAAGTTGTCGACGCTCTGAAGACCCCAGGAGATGGTAAGATACCGGGAGATGGGCTTGCTGGCATTCGGCTGTGTAAGGATAGTTTCATGCCGGTCAAGTACCACAAGTGTGATGATGGCCGCATCATCTTCGGCAAGGGATGGAGTGATTTTGTTGACAGTGAAGAGCTCAAGGTTCATAAAGCCGTTCTTTTTGGTTTCAAGACCACCACCCATGAAGATCTTCAGATCGAGGTGGTTATGAACATGCTGACCGAGGAGCCACAAAAGTAGCACGACAACGCAAGAGTGTCCTTTACACTAGGTATGGTGCAAAAACTATGTTGATAGAAGTTATGCATCTATGGGGTTACGTCTTCATTCTGTCTCGGGTGATGATGACTATGAGAGGAGGATATGTTGCAGTTAGAGTAAATGCTAGGATTGGGTCCTATTCAGGACTCAAAATAGGGCTTACACAGGTGGTTGCTTTATTGGTTGCTGTTTCCCTGCCTATAATCATGAATGATGGTAATGCAAATGGAATCTTTAAAGGGGTTTTATTAATAATTTAAATCATAGAGTTAAGATGGTAGAACTACCTATGAGTGTTTGCGTTGGACATGCGGGAAGGGCATCATTTGTGTTCTTCACTCTTTGGTAATGCAGGAATAATGTGAGATTACAAAATAAATGGTATAGTGATCTTATGATTCTTGTTTAGCTAATTTGCTTGTTGATCATGAGATGTTCTATATTGCAGATGAAGGTGATAAACAAAGAGGTGCTGATGGTCTATATGCGCAGGCTAGAGCATGTAGCAGGTGGATTGTACAGTTCATCGCAAGTGTGGAGTCACAGGGTACTGCGGTGTCGCATGCGCATCTCTCAGCTATATTTTCTGTCCATTGCCATAGTCTTATTTTTTGGACCTTGATGTTAAGTCTGGCTGGATTTGCTACCATGTATGATTTGTGCTGCTAGTTGATTACTTTAGTTTCTAGCTGTAGTTTGTATCAGGGGCTTCAAAGACCATGTGGTTTCTGTTAATGGAAAATCAGGGGGGCGACCCTTCTTTTGATTAAAAAATATGAACTTTCTCTATGCAATTACAAAATAATTTTTCTCTATTCAAACCCAGTTGAGAACAGTATTCATTATAAATCTAAAAAAAATTGGTAAAAATGGCTATCACATTCTGTATCATAGCTAGCGAAACCGAAGCAAAATAAACGTCTTAAGTATAATATCTCTTGAACGCGGATCAAATTAGGCAAGACAGCTAGAATAAAGGATGATTCAACTTGCAGGAAATTTGAACTTACGACTTACTAGCAGTATAATAAAGTTTACAGACTATCAGATAGATAAATAGAAGAAACATTTTAGTTTGATTCATTCTTCCTTCCGGACTTCCTCGACCGCCTAGATGGTTTGGCGAGATGCTGGCGCAGACTCTCAAACCCCTTTTGGAAGTTCACCAGTCGCCTGTATACATCGTAGGTGGCATACGCATCCCTGGAAGCATAATAGATGTTCTTCAAGGGAAAGGGCGCTTCTGCCCATATATGGTCGTCATCTTCTGTGATAGCATCCTTCATCTTGTTGTAGCTGTGGTGGATGATGGAACCAGCATAGTCAGCCAAGCCATACTTCGGCTTAATCGTCACTGGATCAGGCACTCTCCACAAATTCTGGATACCCGCAAAGTTTCGTACCACCAGACCAACACGCTTGAGTTTTTTCTCGTCATTGTTGATGTCCACCCCAACAAAGGTGTACTCCTCGTTGAGCAGGAAGGCGGCAAGCAGGCCGCAGTGCTCATCAGCAATTCTTATGTGGTACACAAGGACATAGATGCCAACACATAACTGGACCACGGCAGCCGTCTGTGTTGGACCACGAGGCCAGGTGAACTCCATATCCAGTGCAACTATCTTCTGGTTGTCGTTCTGCAGCCAGTATTTGAATCTGCGAATGCAGTACTAAACACTGGTAGCCTTGTTCGTGTACTTCACAAAAATTATGGTATTTCCATCTGCCCTGACAGCATAATCTTTCACGAACGCCATGCCGAAGGACTGTAATTGATGAAACCAGTATAAGACATGAATCATGACAATAACATGATAACAATAAGCCGAGATGAAAGATAGTATAGTAATTCTGGCAATATTGAAAGATTATGTAAACAAGTGCATGAACAATTTAAACTAAACCTGTACTCCCTCTATAAAGAAATCACTAAAGTAGTGAGCCAAAAGTTGTTATATTTCCTTGCAGAGGGAGTATATGCGAATTAACAATCAAAATTTACGCTCTTGAAATATTATCTAAACAACTGCATCAACAATCAAGAATAAACATGTATCTATGAATTGTTCATCGCCCATGCAGATGAATCTGTGTGTACAAACTAAAGAAGCAGGAGAAAAATAATAAATTGACAAGACAACGGACTAGATGTTGCATGACGATGAATCTGTGTGCAAAATTCTCATAAGGCAACGCATGTTGAAGGCAGTTGAATCTGTGCACACAAAATAAAGAAGCAGGAGAACAAGAAATTGACAAGAAGAAGGCCATCGTATGTGCTGCTACTGGAGAACTACTAACAAAATTGACAGGAAGGAGAACTCACCGTTCCAGAAGCCAGATTGTTGGGAGAGTGGGCGACACAGAGGAAGAGGGAATCGAGAGGACGCAGAGGCAGAGGAACCGTTTTTGGAGAGTCGTGGCAGTGAGGACGAAGCGCCCTCGCGCATGCCTGTCCTAAATAATTGGGACGGGGCTCGTCCCGCCTGTTGGAGTCCTCGCTTTCTTTCTTATGTTCTCATTTAAAATGGGATCATCCCATTGTAAAAGGCACGTATAAGAAAGCACAAGAAGCCCAAACGCTTCACGGTTGAGATTAAGTTGATAAAAAAATTCTCAAAAAAAACTTGCTAAAAAACAACAACCGGAAACGCTCTTTGACGAGCGAGCCTGGCAACGCTTGATCCCAATGTCTCTCTCCCCCTACGATTCTAATCTTTCTGCCCCCTGATTTTCAGGTGGGCCTAAAGAGATCTCCCCTCTAATCTCTATGCCCCCCTGATTTCAACGTGGGCAGGTAAGATATTCTCTGTAAAATCTCTTCAGTTATCTCTCTCCTTCCTAATTTAAAGGGATTCCTGTTTGGACGTGGTTACCTAATAAAGCCTGTCTAGTCGGAAATCACTCGCCAGAGCGAGCGTGCACGCAATAGCATCGCCCAAAAAAAGATTACGTGATCTAAAACTACCTCTTCGTGAGATCCCAAATCCCCTATAAATACTCCACCCCACGCCTCCCACCCCACGCCTCCCACCCCACGCCTCCCATACCTAGCCTTCCATGACTACACCAAATTACCACGCCACGCCGCCCAAAGTAGCTCCCAGGTCGGTGAAACCGACGGAGCCGTCATCTTCGAAGCCTGCGTCGGCGAATCCTGAGATGAATGAGAAGGGCATGTCAGAGAAGCCGACGAAAGAGAAGGGCACGTCGGAGAAGCTGGCGAAGCAAAAGATGAAAGCGAACGGCAATGGAGCTGTTCGCCATCGAGAGAATCCCCAGGTAACGATCGAGATCCTTGTATTCTGCATACTCCCTCCTTCCCAAGTCTGCATGCAATCCCATAATTTTCCCTATTTTACCGAAGGGAGATGGGTGTGTCTATAAAGAAAAGAAAAAATGACAAAAAAAGGCTTGCACGAATCTTAGCATAAAATCAATGACATAGGACTTAGAGGTGCAATAAAATCAGGGTTATCGTCTCTGTTTATATGCCTTCAAATTTGGAAATTGCTAATTTTTTGGCATAGGCTTTCTAAATGAGTTCTTAATCTCCAGTGATTGAAATTGTTGGTGATTCCCCTTAATTTTGCATGGTCTTTACTAATTGATCTTTTTTAATCTGATCGGAACTAAGGAGTATGTGCTCTTGAATGCTTGCAATGGAACTGCTACATTCCTTTTTCGAGATTATCTATAAACTATTGATCTTCTGATCATGTATGCAATTATTTTCGTAAGCGTGACGCCTGAAACTTTAGTAGTGTACAGACCAAAGTCTGCTCTTTCTACTAAAAATCAATACTATTATCAGTCAATTTGCCAACAGAGATAGCTTTTTTTTCTATGTCTGGTGTTGATTATATGGCCCAAAAGCTCTATGATTTCATGCAGTACTGTAGATCACAATTTTGATATTGGCATAGATTAGTCGGTTCTATGCGTGTTTAAATGAATACCATACAGAATCTAATCACACTATGTGTACCTTCAGGGAATTCAGGTTGCTTCTTTGCTGCAATACGAGAAGTTCATAAAAGATTTAAACACACAGCAACTGGCGTACATCAAGTTGATTGGACTGGGTGAACTTCTCAAGACTCCTGGCATGAGAATGAGACGTCTACTATGCCAGGCCATCGCTTATTTATATGATACAGAGCAGGATGCCTTTATAATTAATGAGAGACCATGTAGGATCACACTAAAAGATGTGGAGCATATAATAGGCCTGTCCTGCATGGGGAAGAATCACGTCTCTTCAAATCACAATGATACTTTGGAGTTGTGGAAGGAACTGAAAGACCCCAGCGACACAAAAGTAACTTTGAAAGGATTGCTAGCCAAGATGAAAGGCGACAGCACACCTAATTTTGTCAGGCCATTTGTCTTATACACCATAGGCAAATATGTATGCCCGACAACACAGCAGTATGTGGACAACAGATACCTTGGGATTGTTAGAAATGTTGAGACAATAAAGAGCACCAGTTTTGGACAGCTTACGCTTGACCATCTTATGGCTAGCGTTAGGAAATTTGTAAATGGTGGAGCAAATCTAGAGGGCAACCTACCACTGCTGCAGGTAATACAATCATTATTAACATACCATACATTTAATTTTATGGAAAATTGTTTAAGCTATTTTTGTTGTAATGCAGACGTGGTACTACGAGAAGTGGAGGGTGCACAAATTGGACTCTACCATCTCGTATGCATCAAGGTTAAGGCCGCTAATCCAAAACTGGAGTGACGAGAAGGCACAGAAGGTTGACAACATAATCAACAAAAATTATATAGGGGTTGGAGAGGTAAAGTGTTAGTACTGTGTGCCTGGATTATGTATCATATGTTTTGAATGATACTAACGACACTAACATGCAGTATGTCGATGACCTGCTGCGGCCTTTCAATCCGCCACCAGTTGGGACGCCGGTCAAACCAAAGAATGACGGCCAGGTAAATGATGAACATCACGCACAAATATATATTGTAACTTTGGAAGTACAATCGAAGTCATATGCTCCTAACTGCTTGTAATTTGCAGGATAAGGCACTCATGGGTTGTGTATTGGCTGATTTGAAAGAAGTTGTCTCCATTGTGCGGGAGGCCAGTGCACAACAATTTTATAGGATGTGAACCCTTGAAAAAAAATGGACGAGTGCCTTAGGTGTACCCTCGCGAACGGCACACGCACGGATGACCGCATCACAGAATTCAATGTAAGTATACCATTGTGAGTTTCTATAAATAATTTTACTGTCAATACTCTCCACACTAACACATTTTTTTAAAGAACCACCGCTATGGAATATTTGATGCTGATCGCTCAGGAGTCGAGGACATACAGCTATCTGACCTGGGAGTACCTGCAGACCCAATGGAGATCCCAGGAGAGAATACTACTCGCCAGCAAAAACAAAGAGATGACACGGAGGTCATTGCCAAAGGCATTTCTGCTAAGGGAATACAAAAAGATTACATGGATGCCCCCAAGAAGAACGTACCTGAAGATTTGCAGCCTGCTCCTAGTTTGCAATCGCGAAAGCATTCAAAAGCCAAGATTAACCTTGAAGCTTTCATGGTGATACACATTTTACATCTAACTGATTTTGTTTTTAGTTAACGCAGATTCGGAGCTAACATATGATCTTCCACGTTCAGGATGAAGAAGACAGAGTTGTTGCTGCAGCTTGCAAGGAGAGTCTCAAGAATGTTTCACAACTTTATAAAGAGGTGGATGCATCACAGGGTGCTCCGAGGTTGGATTCGCGAAACCATTCCAAAGCCACCACAAGCCTTGAAGCTTTCCTGGTGATGCACATTTTACAGTTAACTGGTTTTGTTTTTTTTATTTCACGCAGATTGCAAGCTAACAAGTGCTTCATTTCGAATCACAGGATCCTCTGAATTTGAGGCACAATGAGAATGTGCGAAAGACTGAAGAAAGAAGAAATCAAGATGATGAAGATGACAGTATTGAGGTGGGTGCAGAGGCAGGTACCAAAAGCAACCACCGGTCTGCCAAGGCTAAGGGAATAAGGGAGCCAAAAGAGCCCCATGTCTTCCCAGTTGATGAGGACAACTATGATGATTCTTTAGCAAAGCAGCGACAAGATAGTGGGCTTGATTCCATGCAACCAACTCGTGCGAGCAGCCGGAAAAGAGTGGCATCTTCATTATTGTGCAATGAAGATTTTGTTCTGTATGATAGTGATAAAAAGAGAAAGAAAAACAGGACTCCATCGGAGTCTACCAACGATTCCAAGGACACAAAGAATACAAAGAGGAAAAACCATGCAAGCAGTTTAAAAGATACAGACACAAGTGCTTCGACGCTGGAGACCAACCTTGACAAGTTTCGACAGAGTTATGTGGCCAAAATTATCAACACCTCAGATCTTGATAAACAATTGGTGGTAATTGATGACATTGTTCTGCAACAGAAGCATTTGCAATGCCTCACCATGACAGATGTAGGCGAAGATGACAAATGGTTGGGTGATGAAGTAAGATATTTGCCCAAATTAGTTTATCAATTTTCTTTTGCACAGTACAATTAACTTGAATTTTTTTGAATGCCACAATTAACTTGAATTTTGTTTTAGTTGGTTGATGCTGTGATTCAGATCATGTGCCATGATCATCCTAATGACATAAGGGATGGGCAGCTGGTTTACATTGAGAGGGTGGCCGGCGTCGCTATGCTCGAAAGAGATGGTAAGGTAGAGAACTGCCACGAGGCCGCTTTGGCGGGCAGTCATGGAACAACAAAAGGAGACAACTACCTCAGACATGATCTGGTACCATCTCACCATGACATAAACACATTTATTTTTCTAATTATTATGCATGTTGATGTAATCATCTTTGCTGTCCAGGTTTTTCTGCCTACGAACATGGCGAACACCCACTGGTTCCTTGTGGTCGTAAACCCCAGAAGGAGGGAGATTCAGAATCTTGATTCACTTTTCGGCTACCTAGAACGCACACAAGTGGTTCACGTGGTGAGATTTTAAACGTCTTTCAATATAACACAGGATTTAGCATCATACCTAGCCATGAACCATGATCAACTTCTCATACCATGGACTTTGGCAGATACGTGGGGTGGAAGCACATCTGAGAGCATCACTGCGAATCAATGGACCACAAAGCCATGCATGGCAAGACATTGACGTGAACCAATGGACAGTAAAGCACGTGCCTGTGCCAAGACAAGATGAGAAGTCAGTCGATAGTATTAGCTTCTAATTATGTTTTTCATTGTTAATACGTGAAATGTTGCTAACAGAATTAATTGTTGTAGTTCTTCTTGTGCACTCTACATGCTGAAGAACATTGAATTCTTTACGGGAGAAGATCTTAGACTGCATTATGAACAAGTACGCAGAGTAACACCTAAAATTCTCTCAATTTTGTAAACATATGGAACGATACTAACATATCCTCCCATGCAGGCATACATCAACAATTATAGAAGAGAGCTGCCTGTTGTCCTTCTTAATTCGCCCTACAACAAATTGAAGTCCATGAAAAGGCTGAAGACATACAATGCTAGTCTATCGGATGCAGCTGCGATTGAAGATCATGAAGATGCAAGCATTTAGTCCAGCAATGGTCCATTCTTAGATATGGAGTGTACATTTGGTTATGAAGTGGTAGAGTAGGGTGTGGTTTGGTTTTAGTCCCGAAGAAGGTTTCCTAGCCATGTTCTTAGTCCAGTGCGGATTAATCAAGTTGTAATACTTCACAGAACTGGTTCCAAATACTATTCTTGAAATAAATTTGGTCTGCATGGGAGACGCTGAAACATATATTTGCTTTTGACAAGAATTTGAAGCTTAGGAAGGTTAACTGAATTCTTAAATTTATATTTAAGTTTCGTCGGAGTCTGGACAAGATTCAGAACAATTACGTCGCTAGTTAGAAGTTTCAGAATTTTTTTAACATCGCTAGTTAGAAGTTCCAGAAAAATTTTCAGCAAGTGTTGAAATATTTTGGCCGAAATTCAGTGAGGCTGAAATATTTTGGCCGAAAAGCAAATATTGCAGTGAGTGCTGAAATGAATGAAATTCAGTTATTTCATTGAAATGTCACCGAAGCGAAAACCATGGTGTCGTGCCATCTTGAGCAGCACCAGACATGATTCAGTATTATCAACAAAATTTGGTCTCACATGTATGAGGAAAAAATGTATGAGCACGGATGGGCAATAAAATAGCTTCACAAGAGAGAGGAAAATACTTCACGTGTGAACAGTCAATCCTAGTTGACTTTAGAACCAATTTCATCCTAAAAGAGGTCCAGTGATTTACTTATAACCAATAATAAAAGCGGTCCAGTTCTTTTGGTTGTTTTTCGAAGAAACGGGAACTATATCTTTTTGACGATCGTGATTCTCAGGAGACCTAAGTGTTGTTACGCAACTTACCTTAGTTTTTTTTACACCATAACTTACCTTTGCTAAACTCTCCACGCCCCCCCTAATATTCAACCAGGTGGGTCCCCTCCCTTGATTTCCTCCAACCGAAGAAATCTATACATGGATATATGCCCGGGTTGTTACAATCCCTATAAATAGGGATCCTTTGAAACCTCATAGATCATAGTTCGTCCTTCTGTGCCGCCCAAAGCAGCAAGACCGAAGGACGGAGCAACCCAGGAATCCAGCAAGACCGAACGACGGAGCCAAACATGAATCCTCAGGTAATTCCCCACGATCTCCTGCTGCAGCCGCTGCTATTTTTTGTGCCACAATCTTAATCCCATGATCTCTTGCTGCAACCCCACTCGTTGTTTGCATATTCATGTAACTTAGCATGTTTTTAAACAAATTAAGTTGGGGGGCGTTAGGTGAGGGCGCTAGGATTTGTTTCCTACCAGATTGGCAGTTCATTGATTAATTCCAGGCTAAATCTTAGGTTCTAGTCTTGTCGATGCCAATTAGGGCAGCGGGCGCTTGCCTTCTTTTTTGCTTCCGCACGAGTTATGGAAGGCATCGATGGCCCATGTTTTAATTCCATACTACTAACCATGATTAGCGCCTAGAGTTGAGGAGACCACGGTTGGATAGTTTTTTATTTTTGAATCTTGATTTTATTTCAGATCAGCGCCTTGCAATGGAGATTACCTTATATGTCCGTTCAAATGTAACCAAGCTAAATCTAATGCTAGTATTTGCACATTCATGGAACTCAGCTTGCTTGTAAACAAATTACCTCATGAAGTAGCGTAGAGCACAATTTTTATGTTGGTATATATAAGCTGTATTCGTCTGTATGAGTGTTTAAATTGTATACCATGCTGAATCTAATCACACTTGCACATACATTGAACCCAGGATGCTTCTTTGCCGCCATATGAGGAGTTCATAAAGGAATTAAACACGCAGCAAAGGATGTACATCCAGTTGATAGGACTGGGTGGACTTCTCAAGACACCTAGCATCAAAATCAGACGTGTACTGTGCATGGCCATCGCTAATTCATATGATGCAGAGCAGGATGCCTTTATCATCAATGGGAGACCATGTAGGATCACACTAGAAGATGTAGCGCATATAACAGGCCATGGGAAGAAGCACGTCCCTTCAAATCTTGATGATAATATGGAGTTGTGGAAGAAACTGAAAGACCGTAATGACACCAAAATAACTTTCAAAGGATTGCTAGCCAAGATGAAAGGAGACAGCACACCAAATTTTGTCAGGCCATTTGTCTTGTACACCATAGGCAAATATGTATGCCGAACAAAAGAGGAGTATGTGGATAACAAATATATTGGGATTGTTAGAAACGTTGAGACGATAAAGGGCACAAATCTTGGACACCTAACGCTTGACTATCTTATGGATAGCGCGAAGAATTTTGTAAATGGTGAGGCAATTCTGGAGGGGAATCTACCACTGCTGCAGGTAACTCGCAGTAGTACAACCTAACATACATTACATAATGCATGAGAATATTTGTAAACTGCTTTTGTTGTCGTGCAGACATGGTACTATGAGAAGTTCAGAGTGCACCAATTGGACTCTAGCATCTCATATGAGTCAAGGTTAAGGCCGCTGATCCAGAACTGGAGCGAGGAGAAGGCAAAAAAGGTTGACAATATAATCCAGAATAATTATCTGGGAGTTGGAGAGGTAAAATGTCAGCACATTGTCTGGATTATGTAACATGTATATTTTCTAAATCATACTAATGACACTAAACTGTAGTATGTTGAGGACCTGATGAGGCCTTTCATTCCAGCACGAGATGGTACGCTGGCCAAACCGAAGACTGGCGGTCAGGTAAATGAGTTACATCAGGCACCCAATATATATTGTAACATTGCAACTAGTATGAAGTTATATGATTCTAACTGTTTCAAAGTCTCTGATTAAGGTACTCGTCGGACGTGTATTGACTGATTTGCAAGAAGTTGCCTCCCTTGTGCAGGAGGCTGGTGCACAACAAGTTGATAGGATGTGCACCCTTGAAAAGAAAATGGATGAGTGCCTTAGGCGTACCCATACAAATGGCAAGCTCACAGAGGACCTCATAAAAGAATTGAACGTAAGCCTAGAATTATGAGATTAGTATATATAATTGAAAATTTACGTGTAGAAGGTTTTTTCTAAATTAGTTTACTATGAAAACACCCCAGACTAACATGTATTTTTTAAAGACAAAATGCGATGGAATATTTCAAGGACTGGAGGACATACATCTTTCTGACCTCGGGGCACCTTCACACCCAATGGAGGCCTCTGTTGAGAATGCTGAGCAGGCTTCTGACCAGGGGAAACAAAATGATGTCATGGAGGTCGCTGCTAAGCACCATTGTAAGCAGGGAATAAAAAATGATGACATGGAGCCCCCAATGAAGAACCTTGATGAAGAGTTTGACGTACGCATGTTAACTTAATTATGAAACAATCATTGTCATTTCAGAAATAACATGTGATCTTCCACGTACAGGATGAAGCATTGGAAAGAGCTGAAAGAAAAATCAAACAGGATCTCAATGGTATTCATAAGCTTTTGAAAGAGGTGGATGATATCTAGGGTGCTCCTAGTTTGGATAAGCAAATGCATTCCAAAGCCACCACAAGCCTTGAAGAATTCCAGGTGATGCACATTTTACCTATAATTGAGGAAGAATCTGCTAAAGGCTAACATGCGGTTTATTTCTTATGACAGATTCCGTTAAACATATGGAGTAAGCAGCACTCTGTGAAGGCTACGGGATCGCGAGAGCCCGAAAAGCCCCGTGCCTTCGCAGATGATGACAGCCATGATGAATCCTTTCGAAAGCAGCAAGAAGTAAGTGTGGTTGAATCGACGCCACCAAATCATGGGGGCGAAAAGAAAAATGTGGTATTGCAATTATTTAAGAATGAAGAGTATGCTTCGTACGATACTGAGAAGAAAAAAAAGGAAAAAACAAGACTCCATCAGAGTCTACAAATGATTCCGAGGACACGAACAATAAAAAGAGGAAAAATCGGCTCTAGCAACTTAAAAAAGAGGCCAGAAGTTACTGAAACCCAGAGGGACCAGCTAGATGTGGTTCGACAGGATTTCGTGGCGTAACTAATCAACAGTACAAATAATGAAAAACAAATGGTCCTAGTTGATGACATTGTAGTGCTATCGAAGCATTTGCAATGCCTCACCCAAAAAGATGGATCTGAAGAAGCCGTATGGTTGGGTGACGAAGTAAGATATTTCATAAATTAGTTTATGAAGTTTCATTTTTGTACAATACAATTAACTTGATTATTGTTGTAGGTGGTTGATGCTGCGATCCAGCTCATGCGTCATGATGACCCAATTGACACAAGGGACGGCCAACTGGTTTACATTGAGAGGGTGGCCGGCGTCGCTAAGCTCGAAAGAGATGGTAGGATAGAGGAGTGCTACGAGGACGCTTTGGCAGGCATTCCTGGAACAACACAAGGAACCAGCTACCTGAAACATGATATGGTATTTTAACCTGACTTTGAACATATTTTTTTATTACTATACACGTTGATCAAATTATCTGGGCAATCTAGGTTTTCCTACCTACGAACAGCCAAGGCGTCCACTGGTTACTTGTGGTCGTAAACCCCAGAAGGAAGGAGATTCAGGTTCTTGATTCACTTTTCCATTGTATGGTACCCAAATAAGTACATAACGTGGTGAGAATTTCAACATATGTAATTATAACAAAGGATTTGACATCGTATGTAAGTATTAGTCGTAGGCAACTTCTCATTCCATTGGGCTTGCAGGTACGTGGGATGGAAGCACATCTGAGAGCAGCGAGGCAAGTCAATGGGATAGAAAGCAATGCATGGGAAGACATTAACGTGACGCAATGGCTAGTACGAAACATTAATGTGCCAAAATCCGATGAAACGTCAGTAAAAAATATTAGCTTTTGTTTTTGTTTTAGATTGTTAATATCTGAAATGCTGATCTAACAACATAAAATGTTGCAGTTCTTGTTGTGCACTGTACATGCTGAAGAACATCGAATTATTTACGGGACTAAAACTGAGTAAGCAGTATGACGAAGTACGTATAGTAACACCTAAAATTATGTCATTTTTTGATCTTAAAGGAATGATACTAACATATCCTTGCATGCAGGCGTACATCGAGAAATTCAGAAAAGAGCTACCTGTTGTGCTTGTCGATTCACCCTACAACAAAATGAAATACAGTAATAGGTTCAAGCAGTACCATGCTATGCTATCGGATGCAGCTACGGTTGAAGACGACGAAGCTGCAAGCAGTTAGTCCAGCAGTGTGGAGTGTTCACTTGGCCATAAAGCGATAGAGTAGGGTGTGGTTGGGTTTTAGTCCCGAAGAAGGTTTCCTAGTCGTGTTCTTAGTCCATTGCACATGAGTCAAGTTGTAAAACTACAATAATATTGGTTACTATATTTTTCTTGAAATAAATTTGGTCTGTACGGGATCTCGTAGAAATCTATATTTGCTTTTTACTACCATGTGACAGTAATGGTGCCTGGGGCAACCCTAGAAGAATAATGGACTATGATATGTCTATTATTATACGAGAGAAAAAGGTACGAGCATGAGCATAGCCTCACAACAGAAGTAAAAAATACTGTCTGATTCAACATGCAATCCCAGCTATGTCTCGTAGGCAGGCCGCAAAGCCAAAAAAATAGAGCATAGGATAACAAGAGTAAAGCACATACCATAGGGGGCCTGTGCAGCTGCTGCAACGCTGAATTGAAGCGATCACCTTTAGGAGCACTGTCGGAGTAATGGGCCACGGGTAGGCTCACCCGAGTCCCTAGATTTATCAAGACTTTGGGCCAGCTCCGCCTAGCTGAGCCCCAAGCCGAAACTCCGCCCTCTGGGGCCGGCTGGCTCAGCGGCCGGCTGCCAGAGGGCGGGTGACCCAAGACTACGGCGCTCTGAGTGGCCGGTTCCTGGCGGCCGCCTTCCAGAGAGGGTGGCAACGGGCAGGCGGTCGCCCCATGACTACAGGGCAGCCGAGCTCCCATCGAGAGTACAAGTCAAAGCATGGCTACAGTGAGGAATGACGCCTCACACATTCGAGACAGGCGTGGCTACAGTGCTCCATACAGACGGAGATCTCCACACGACGGAGCACTGTGCCGTATCTACCCTGATGTTGCTCCAGGCAGGCGGAGCCCTGTTCCCCACGACGGCCTGTCGGTACAGCCTGCCAGAGGCGGGCCCTATCGGGTAGTGACCCCAAGGAAGACGGCGGAAGCTCAACCAGGCGGATTAGAGAGTGGCCGGCCCCCAGCAGGCGGTCGTCCCTCGTCCCGAGGCAAGCACACCATTAAGCTGATAAGACCAGGTGTGGCTACAGTGTCCTCCCACCAGGCGGCGAGACTGTAGCCACGCTAGGATGACCAAGCCCCCGTCACCAACAACACGGCTACAGTGAACAGCCACCAACCAGTCGGCGGGGCCCACCAGGCGGCGGGCCCCAGCGGTCGGCGGAGAAGCTGGAGGCTGAAGACACTAACAGCCGGGCCCAGCAGCCGGCCAGATTACCATTGTACCCCTGGGGGGTAGGCCTATATAAACCCCCCAGGCCACCCATGCAAAGGGTTGCACCCCATTAGAACTAGCCACCCCCTGGAGCAGGAAGAGAGCTAGCCTTGCCTCTTTCTGCCTCTAGCATACAGCTCGAGGAGCACCATTGTATCACTTGTGCCTTAGTGATCATGCGGAGACCTCGCAGAGCAGGACTAGGGGTGTTATCTCCTAGGAGAGCCCCGAACCTGGGTAAAGTACGCCGGCATTCGTGTCTACGCCTTATCCCGCTTCGAGGCACCGGCGACGTTCTACTTGCTCCCACCATGATAAGCCATCCATTGGCATATGTCGCACCCAACCCCCGACATTTGGCGCCCACCGTGGGGCGAGGTGCACCATCTCCCGGAGATCTGCTCTAGACGGGAACCCTGTTCCTTCCTGGCGAGCGAAGCCAGCCCAGCACGCCCGACGGCGTTAGCCTCGACGCGCTGCATGGCACGGAGATTGCCCGCGCGGCGAGTTGCCTCGCTGACCTCGTCGGCGAGATCGACCTCTCCGACGAGCTGGCCTCCGACGAGGGCACAAGCTGCCCTGAGAGCCGCCTCGTCAGCCTCCTTGACCAGCTCCATGTCGCCAGCGAGCCTGCTGTGGACCTGGAGTTCGTCGGCTCGACCGATCCGATGATCGTCGACTCCGACACGGTGTCGCTCAACGCGTTTCCCACCAACATGGTAGTCTATGACGAGCCGCCTCCTCGCGAGTACAGCAGCGGGAGCACCGTCACGGAGGTGCTCGTCATCAACAGCGAGGAGCACTCGGACGGGCGTGCTCAAGATCCCCTCGAGATCACCCTGCGCGATCTCACGGTGCCCATTCCCGAGGGCGCGGATGCTGAGATGCTGGAGGCACGCCGCCTCCAGCTTATCGAGAGCGCTGGCCGCCTGGCCAGCATGCGCCGGTTGTCGGACGCCTATCGGCACGAGATGGACCAGGCCGTAGGCGGCACGCCAGCTCCTGAGGGGCCCAGCCGCCTCGGCATAGCTCGGCAGCGTGGCGCGACCATCGCCACCATGTTCGGGGCGGAGCGCCCCGTCTACGCCACGCCTACAGAGAACATCCGGGCCGCCCAGGCGGTAATGGATGAGCTGAACAAGTACGACGGTGACGAACTCCGCCACATGACGGAGCGAGTCCAACAGCTCCTGGACGCGGCTGCCGCACAGCACGAGGCCGCCTGCCGCGCTGAAGACCCAGCCGGACGAAACAACGAGCCGCCCCCACGCCCAGATCATGGGGCGACCTCCCGGACACCGACTAGTGGCGCCCGCGAAGGAAAGGGCAATGAGCCGGCTGCTAGCCACAGTCGGACACGCATCTCCATCAAGCGGGACGAGGAAGGCCGCCCTCGTGCAATAGAGCGGCGAGGCGACCTGCCGCCTCCCCCGCCTCGTGAAGCGAGATACCCCACTCCGCCTCCTATCACGCACCCGACACTCGGCGACTGCCTTGGCCGCCGAGAGGGAGTCGGAGAGAATGATGCTCGCCACCGGATCGATCGTCTCAATCAATCCCTGGCACTTGAAGCCGGAGGACTGGCTGGTCGACTACTCCACAACCGTTAGCATAGCAAACGGCAACAAGCGCGTTGCTGTGAAATACGTCTCGCTCATGCTTCAAGGCACTGCCTAGACGTGGCTCAACAGCCTGAAGCCCCGCAGCATCAACAGCTGGGTTGATTTCACCGAGGTCTTCATCCGCAACTTCACCAGCACTTACAAGCGGGCCCCCAAGCCCCGACAGCTCTCCTTATGCGTCCAAGGGCCCACGGAGTCAACTCGCGACTACCTCACGCGTTGGACCGAGCTGCGCAATTCCTGCGAAGGCGTGCACGAGGTGCAGGCAATCGAGTACTTTACTGCCGGGTGCCGAGAGGGCACCCTCCTCAAGCATCGACTCCTCTGCGACGAGCCCGATACCCTCGATGAGCTCCTGGTCATTGCCGACAAGCACGCCACGGCCGACTCCTCCATGAAGGCGGAAATCCTGGTTGACGCGTCCGGCAAGGTGGCACCTCAGGCACCTCGGACTCCGGCTGGTGACACCAGTCGGCGACAGCAACCAGGTGATAACAAGCGAAAGGCCACCCAGCCGGCTTCCACAAGCCGGCAGGTGGCGACGGTCGAGGATCAGCAACCAGAAGGGCAGCCAGCCCCCAAGCGGCAGAAGGGCGGCAAGTCCAATTGGTTGCCCGCCTTCTCTTACGAGCAAACCTTAGATGCACCCTGCAAATTCCATAGCGGCGCGAAGCCCTCCAACCACACCACTCGGAAGTGTCACTGGCTCACCAGAATTTCCAAGGGAGATGGACTCCTGCCTCCTCCGCCTGCCGGACCGCCGCCTCCTCAGCCCCAGCAGCCGGCGGCCCGACCAGTCGGCACCTTACAAGACGAGTACCCGCAGGAACACGGAGCTTATGTTGTGTTCACCAGCGTGGCCGATGACAGACGCAGCAGACGGCAACAACAACAAGAAGTGCAAGCAGTGGCGTCCAACACTCCAGAGTTCATGCATTGGTTCGAGAAGCCTATCAGTTGGAGCAGGGCCGACCACCCAGAAGTGATGCCTTCCCCTGGTTCGTATGCCCTGGTACTAGAAGCGACCCTTGCAACGGAGAGGCGAGCAGCCCGTTTCTCCAGAGTCTTGATAGATGGCGGCAGCAGCATCAACATCCTGTACCGCGATACAATGGAGAAGTTGGGAATCAAGCAGAAGCAGCTCGTCCCCAGTCGGACTGTATTCCATGGCATAGTCCCTGGCCTTTCCTGCTCACCAATCGGCAAGACCCAGATTGATGTCCTCTTCGGAGACAAGAATCACTTTCGCCGAGAGCCAGTTTGGTTTGAAGTGGTGGACCTTCAAAGCCCCCACCATGCACTGCTAGGCCGGCCTGCTCTGGCCAAATTCATGGTAGTCCCCCACTACGCCTACCTCAAGATGAAGATGCCGAGTACCAAGGGGATCCTGACAGTGGCCGTAGACTACAAGAAGTCGATCGCTTGCACAGCAAATAGCAGCTGGCTGGCCGAGTCCCTCGTGATTGCAGCCGAGAAGCGGCTCCTAGACCGGGTGGTGGCGTTGGCAGGCAACAAGCCAGAAATGTCACCCACACCCCAGGAGTCGAAGGCTGAGGGCTCATTCAAGCCGGCCAAGGAAACGAAGAAAATACCCTTGGACCCGAAGCACCCGGAGTGGCACGCTGTCGTAGGCATAGGCCTTGACAACAAATAGGAAGGTGAGCTCGTCGATTTCCTCCGTGAGAATCGGGACATCTTCGCATGGTCCCCCAAGGACATGCCGGGTGTTCCGACGGATTTCGCCGAGCACAAGCTACACGTCCGACCTGACGCCAAGCCGGTCAGGTAGCCCTTGCGCCGCCTGTTAGAAGAGAAGAGAAGAGTTGTTGGAGAAGAGATAGCCCGACTCCTAGCAGTCGGATTCATCATGGAAGTATTCTTCCCAGAGTGGCTGGCCAACCCAGTCCTAGTATTGAATAAGAACAAGCAGTGGCGCATGTGCATTGACTACACCAGCCTCAACAAAGCCTACCCCAAAGATCCCTTTGCTCTGCCAAGGATTGATCAAGTGATAGACTCCACAGCCGGATGCGAGCTACTGAGTTTTCTGGATGCATACTCAGATTATCACCAGATAAAGCTGAACCCGGCCGATAGGCTGAAGACCGCCTTCATCACGCTGTTCGGAACCTTCTGCTACCTGACCATGACGTTCGGCTTGAGAAACATTGGCGCCACGTTTCAGCGTTGCATGCAGAAATGCCTCCTCAAGCAACTTGGCAGAAATGCCCATGTATATGTGGATGATGTGGTGGTGAAGACGGAGAAGCGTGGCACTCTGCTAGAGGACCTCAAGGAGACCTTTGAAAACCTACGCCGATTCCAGATTAAGCTCAGCCCGGAGAAATGTGTCTTTGGAGTACCAGCCAGCCAGCTTCTCGGTTTCCTGGTCTCAGAGCGCGGCATAGAGTGAAATCCTATGAAGATCAAGGCAATTGAGATGATGAAGGTGCCCACCCGACTGCTGGACGTGCAGAAATTCACCGGTTGCCTGGCGTCAGTCAGCCGATTCATCAGCCGGCTGGGTGAGAAGGCTCTTCCCTTGTACCAACTCATGAAGAAGACCACTTTTTTCGAGTGGAACGACAAGGCGGACGAAGCATTTCTCCAACTCAAGAAGATGTTGGCAACCCCGCCTGTCCTGGCGGCTCTGACTGAGAAGGAGCCCATGCTCCTCTACGTTGCAGCCACCAGTCGGGTTGTCAGCATAGTCATGGTAGTAGAGCGCAAGGAGAAAGACAAAGCATTGCCGGTCCAGAGGCCGGTGTATTACTTGAGCGAAGTATTGTCCGCCTCCAAGCAAAACTACCCCCACTACCAGAAGATGTGTTACGGCGTGCATTTTGCCACCAAGAAGCTGAAGCCTTACTTTCAAGAGCACCCCATAACTGTCGTCTGCACAGCCCTGCTTGTTGAGATCATTGGAAGCCGGGATGCCTCTGGCCGAGTGGCTAAATGGGCTATTGATCTGGCCCCTTACACCATCTACTACCAGCCTCGTACCGCCATCAGATCACAAGTGTTGGCCGACTTCCTCGTCGATTGGGCCAAGACCCAATATTTGCCGCCTGCACCAGACTCCACTCATTGGCGGATGCATTTTGATGGTTCAAAAATGCGCACTGGTCTGGGAGCCGGCGTCGTCCTCACCTCTCCCAAGGGCGACAAGCTTAAATATGTACTGCAAGTCCACTTTGCCGCCTCCAACAAAGTAGCAGAATATGAGGCACTCATACACGGGCTCCGGCTTGCCAAGGAACTCGGCATTCGCCGGATCCTGTGCTATGGTGACTCCGACTTGGTGGTCCAACAGTCATCAGGTGACTGGGACGCCAAGGATGCAAACATGGCGAGCTACCGTTTCCTCGTGCAGCAACTCAGTGGATACTTTGATGGGTGCGAGTTCCTTCACGTGCCAAGGAACGACAACGAGCAAGCAGATGCCTTGGCACGGATTGGCTCCACCCGACAAGCAATACCAGCCGGTGTTGCCCTACGCCGCCTTCTGAAGCCGTCTGTCAAGCCGTCTCCTGATTCAGACTCCATCTTTGTGCCCCCCCCCTCAAGCAGTCGGATCCGACTCGGCGACCCCAAAGGCCGGCACGGGGGTTTCGACAGGCGGCCAGGGGACTGCCACAGCCGCGCCCGGCCCGGGGACTTCTGAACCAGGCCTGGGGACTTCGAAGCCCGGCCCGGGGACTTCTTCAGCACAGCAGGCGGAAGCAGGTGCCAACCCGCCGCCTCCCAGCCCAACCGCCCTCATACAGGTTGCAGTGGTCGTAGTCAAAGAAATTGCGGCACCCTCATGGGCTCAGGTGATCCTCAAGTTCTTGGTGAACAAGGAGCTGCCAACCGATGAAATCTTAGCCTGACAAGTACAAAGGCGAGCTGCAGCTTATACCATAGTCAACAAAGAGCTGGTGCGAAGAAGCGTCACAGGAGTTTATCAGTAGTGTGTGGAGTCGGACCAAGGCCAAGCAATACTTAGAGATATCCACCAGGGCGAGTGCGGCCACCATGCGGCTTCGATATCACTTGTGGCCAAAGCTTTCCGCCACGAGTTCTTCTGGCCGACAGCCCTGGAAGAGGCCAAAGAGCTGGTTCATAACTGTCAAGGGTGCCAGCGGTTCCGCTCCAAGCCACCCCTGCCGGCTTCTGCACTCAAGACCATTCCCATAGCCTGGCCCTTTGCTGTGTGGGGATTGGATATGGTGGGACCATTCAAGATAGCCCGCGGTGGCATGACTCACTTGCTGGTTGCAGTGGACAAGTTTACCAAGTGGATAGAGGCAAAACCAATCAAGAAGCTGAATGGGCCGACTGTTGTGACTTTCATCGCCGACATCACCACGCGATACGGCATCCCACATAGCATCATCACCGACAACGGCACCAACTTCGCCAAAGGAGCCTTGGCTCGTTTCTGTGCAACGCAGGGCATCCGCCTGGACTTAGCGTCCATTGCCCACCCACAGTCAAATGGCCAAGTAGAGCGTGCAAACGGCCTCATTTTGTCCGGCCTCAAGCCCCGACCTGTCGAACCTCTGGAGCGTTCGGCCGGCTGCTGGCTCGACGAGCGGTCGGCCGTCCTCTGGAGCCTGCGCACAACTCCAAACAAGTCAACGGGCTTCACGCCCTTCTTCCTCGTCTATGGTGTCGAAGCTGTCATCCCGACGGATATTGAGTTTGATTCCCCAAGGGTCACCATGTACACCGAGGCAGATGCCAAGGAAGCACGAGAAGACGGCGTCGACTTGCTGGAGGAAGGCCGGCTATTGGCACTCAGCAGGTCGGCCTCTACCAGCAGAGTCTGCGCCGATACTACAACTGCAAGGTGAAGCGAAGATCCTTCCTGGAGGGAGACCTTGTGCTCCGGCTGATCCAGAGAACAGCCGGACAACACAAGCTCTCAGCACCTTGGGAAGGCCCTTTTATCATCAGTAAGGTGTTGGGCAACGATGCCTACTATCTGATCGATGCCCAGAAGCCTAGAGCGTGCAAGAGAGATGATTCAGGCAAAGAAACGGAGAGGCCGTGGAACGCAAACCTCCTCCGAAGGTTTTACAGTTGAAAGCAGTATACATCACGCTACCTTTTGTACTATGTATAAAGACTCCGGCTCCCCCGAGAAGAGCTCGGGGGACTGCCCTCTTTTATCTATATGGTAATAATTATGCCATGAATATGTATAGCTTTTTCCGCCTGGCACCGGGTTCGACCAGTCGGCCCGGAAGCACGCCGCCTTCTGCTATATGCCACCTCCTGTAGCCGAACAAGTAGTGTGCTGGCACCAGACACTTCCCTTGCCAGAAGCCGCAGCTCGCAGAGCGACTGTATGGTGGGCGGGGGTCCCAAACTGGTGCCTACACGAAAAATGACGAAGGACAAAATGCATATAGCAGAGGTCGTCATTTCACCTTTTTTGACCGGCTGCAGAGCAGCCGGCCAGCCGACTCCTACCTTTCATTGCCAACACCCCGAATGGCTAAGTACTAGCCCTCCTCCAAACGACTAAGTACTCAACCTAAGCCGCAGTCCGTGGAGCGGCTGTTTGGCTGGCAAGAGGATAGTCAAGGGAGGGCGGCAAAGGAAAAAAACCAAGGAGTAAAAATGCAAGGAAAGATGGAAGTCGGCAAAGCAAAGCATAGGCCGTAATAAAATATTTTACATGGATAAAGGCCTCTGGCCAGCATTCAAACAGAGTTTTGATATACACCCCGAGGGTGGAATTGCGCGAATTTAACAAAATGTTCAGAGCAGCAAACAGAAAGCAGATAAAACCCTAAGGAGCAGCAGAAGGCTCCGGCCGGGCGGTGCCAGTTAGTGCAACAGAAGGCTCCGGCTGGGCGGCGCCGCCTGGCATAGCAGAAGGATCCGGCTGGACGACGCCGGATGGTGTGGCCAAGGACTCCGGCTGGACGCTGGAGTCGGCCGCACCACCTGGCGCAGCAGGCGGCTCCATCTGGACGGAGGAGTCACCGGCGGCAGGCGGGGCGTTGGAGTGCTGGAGGACGGAGTCGGTGGCGTCCGTCGGAGGAACGGGCGGCGGGTCCGCCCCCACTTGAACGCCTCCAGCAGCGGGCAGCACCTCGGTGCATGGCTCGATGCTCGAGGCCCGGTCAGGTTGGGGCTGACCGTTTGCCCCGACCTCCGGCATGTCGACGTCGCTCTCCTCGTCTTCCTCCTCCTCCTCCTCTCCTTCCTCCTCCCCGTCTTCCCCTTCGTCGCTAGAGTCAATGACTTCAGCAGAATCTTCGCTGTCTTCTGGGTTTAGCCCAAGCCATTTGTGCGGAGCTTCGCCGCCTTCCTCGACCACCTCCGGGACAAAGACACTGGTGTCAGTGAAGTCAGCGATCACCGCCGCCCTGTTGACAAGTTCAGCTTCCACCGCCGCCAGCTCCTCCTGTGCCTCCAGCCGGAACATGGCTAGCTGGGCTAGATCTAGCCCAGGGTACCACGCCTTGACAAATTCCAAGGCCCGGTGCACTCCCGCCCGGGCTGCTGAGCCCTTCCAGGCCTCCAGGCGGCCGGCCGCCACCTCCAGCCAGTCAGCAGTCCAACTTGGGGTGCATGGAGCCGGCAAGCCTGGCCAGAGGGCGGAGACCGCCTGGGCTCCGATGCGCTGCAGGCGGCGCAGCAAGCGGTGAGCAGGCCAAAGCCGGGCCTGAATGCTGAGGACCTGTTCACCAAGGGTCCGGGGGGCATCAGCGGCGATCTGCGCACCCTCTGCCCTTCGTTCCTCGCGCTGGGCCTCGATCATCTGGGTCGCGGCTATAGAATGGACCGGGAAGAAGTCTGTCCAGGCAGAAGAAGAAAGAGGCCAAGGCTATGAGCAAGGGCTGATAACTCAAAGCAAGAAACTAAGAGAATAGGGCTTACCATCGACCAAGTCTTCGATGCTGCTGAAGCAGGCCGTCACCTGGGCTTCCTTGTCGGCCCAGGCAGAGCGCTCGAGCTCAAACTCGGCAAGGAGGCTGGTCTCCGCCGTCTCCACCTTTTGCTGGGCCGCCTTGAGGGTTTCCGCCTGTTCAGCAAGTTGGGCGACCAGGCGGTCCCGCTCCTCCGCCAACTTGCTGCACTCCGCCTCCTTGCCACGCAGGGCGGTCTTGACTTCGCCCAGCTGCTGCTGCAGGTCGTCATTGGCCTCTGAAGAAGAAAGAAAAGAAGAAGGCATCAGTCAAGCGAACAAGACAAAAGAAAGAAATAACCGAGGAGATTCGGCCCGACTGCTCAGCAATCGGCCCGAACCTCGAGGACTACAGCCCGCGGGCGCGCCAGCACGCCCCCGCAGAAAAGAAGTAGTTGACAAGGAAAAAAGACAACTGAGGAGATTCGGCCCGACTGCTCGGCAGTCGGCCCGAACCTCGGGGACTATAGCCCGCGGGTGCGCCAGTGCGCCCCCGCGAAGAAAGAGGACAGAAACTTACGCCGGCTTTCAGCCAGATGGGTCGTCTGCGCCTCCAGCTCCCGAACCTTGGAGTTGTAGGCAGTCGCGCGGAGGTTGTGATAATCCTGCAGCGGAGGCATCAGATGAAATCAACAGTCGAACAATTGCAAGATAAAGTTCCGACCCGCCTGCTCAGCAGCCGACCCGGAACTTGGGGACTACACCCAGTGGGTGCGCTTGCGTGCCCCCACGAGAGAAGCAAAGAAGATCATTCAAAGAAAAAACCCAAAGACAACTTACCCGGATGGCGGTGCGCGAGTCCAAGTAAGCCTCGTTGCAGTGCTTGAGCGCCTCCGCCTCGGCCCAAAGCTTAGCCTGGACGACAAGAGACGCCTGGTTCAGGGCGCCTGTCCCGCCTTCGCGTATCCACCCCACGGGCGTGGCGCTGGTCGCCTCGGTGTCGGGGGCCGACGAGCTCGTGGCGCCGGTCTCCTGCGGTCGCGGTGCTGAGGCCGCCTTCTCCAGATAGTGGCGCGTGGGGATGCGGACCAAAGGAACCAAAATCGTCACCACCGTATTGTCGACTAGCGGCACCGGCGGCGCCACCAGCTGCTCGTCCCGCGGCTCGCTGGTTGGCAGAGGCGGCGGGGGCGGGGGCGGCGGCACAAAGACATCCGTCATGGCTACGTCGTCGCCCCCTGCTCACGGATCGGGTAGTCACCGCCGGCTCCTCCGGCCGTCGCCTCGAAATCAGGCGGAGGCTACGTGGTGTTCAGGGGGGCCACGAAAAGCGGCTCTTGGCGGCGGGCAGCCTCCGTGAGCCGCTCCTTCTCTGCGGCATGGGCTTCCGCCTGCGCCAGCGCCCTCTCGACAGACGCGGCGGACAAGGCCGCCTGCTCCTTGGCCAGGCGGTCGGCCTCCGCCTCATCGCGCGCCTCCTGCGCATTCCGCTCTATCACCTCCCGGAGGTCGGCGACCGGGTCGATGCGCCGACTGGTCGAGGAGGTCGCTGCCGACCTGAGGACCAAGCCGGCGCCCGACTTCTCGAGAGTTAGCGGGGCCCTGAAACAAGAAGACAAGTCAGAAGGCTTTCACGCCAAATTGATGAAAAGACAAGGAGTAAGGGAATGATGCTTACGCCGACACCATAACTGGCACCTTCGGCTGCCTCTGATATTGGGTCGCCCTGGCCATGGTTTCTTTCCGCCTGGTCGCCGCAGCCGGGTTCTTGGGCTTCTTCGGGGCGCTGCCGAACAGGGTCGAGCCCTGTTTCCGCTTGTGCTTGCCGCCTGGGGCGGACGGCCCAGAAGAGGGGCCAGCGCCGGTGGTGGTGGAGCTCCGGGCAGGGCGCGGCTCGTCTTCATCTTCGTCATCGTCAGGCCAGGCCTCCACGCCGCCGCCTCCCTCGGAGCCGCCTGCTCCACTACCGCCGTCCGCCCTGCCACCGCCGCCTGTCGCATCGTCGACCAAGGCGGCCGCCCCCAAGTCGGGGTCGTCCAAATCACTCTCCGCCCTGTCCGCCTGGAGGTTATCACCCGGCCCCAGGAGGGCGGCCGTAGCCTTGGACATATAAATCTGCAACCAAGAAGGAATTGAGTCATGAAGAGAAACGATGCAGAAGGAAGCAGTTCAAAGGACAAAAAGAAGAAACTTACAGCAGGAGGCGGGTTGTGGCGAGAGTACGGCCGCTTCCCGTACCGCCACTCCTTCTCCGACATCTCGAGGTCGGAGATCTTGTTTACCATCCGTGAAACTTCAGTAGGCGGCATTCCATTCGTGCACAGCCGACACGGGTCGCGGTGTCCGCCCATCCGGAAGATCGGATGAGGGAGGCTCTGGAGCGGGAGGACCCAGCGCTCCACGGAGGCGGCGAGAAGGTCGGAGGTCACGAGGCCCTCCGACTCTTGGAGCACTCGGAGTCGGCCGATGGCGGCCGCCGCGTCCGTCGACACCGGCTTCGGTTTGTACTTCCAGGAGACGCGAGCTCCAGTAGGGGGGCCGGCCTCGTAGGCCGGCAGGTTGAGGAAGTCGGCAGCAGGGTCCACATTCTCAACGTAGAAATAGGACTGCTGTCACATCTTCACTGACTGCGCCAGCTTGATGATGGGGAAGGCGTTCCGCTTCGCCGGCCGGCGCACGGTGATGAAGCCCCCGCACTCGGCCGTCGTCTCCTTGGCGGAGGTATCGAGCTTCCCATAGAAGAATGCTCCCCATAGCTCGATTGTGGGGAGGATGCCGAGGTAGCCCTCGCACGCCGGGATGAAGGCGGAGAGTAAGGTCACGGCGTTGGGCGTGAGGTGGTGAGGTTGAAGGTTGTAGAAGTTGAGGAAGGTGCGGAAGAAGTCGCTCGCCGGGAGGCCGAAGCCCCGCAGGAAATGCGAGCGAAAGACGACCCGCTCGCCTTCCTGCGGCGCCGGCGAGATCTATGTCTCCGGCGGTACCCGCGCCTTGACGAAGGCCGCGCTGGGCATCCGACGCGTGTCGTGGAGGAAGGTGATGTGATCCTTGATCACGGTCAATCCATCCCAGTCGCCCATGGCTCCGGCTGGCGGCGCAGAGAGGAGAGACGCATCGGCGACGAGCAACGGCGGCGGTGCTACGGCAGCAGCAGCAGCGGAGGCTGAGAGGAGAAGAAGAAGAGTGGGAGGAGACGCATGAGCTTTGCCGCACCTCTTCCCCCTCCCTACTTATAGCGTCCGGGCTATGTAGCCGAGGGGGCGGGACGTGGGGTCGTGGGATTAACTGCGCCCACATCCCCACGACCCCCCATTTCCCGTGCACATTTACCCCGTCGTGAATGGTCGTGGGAATGGCAATCGCCCCCTCCGGCGCAGTGAATCCGCCCGGTTGCCGAGGCGTGGTAGTGGTGGGCCCGGCCCGGTGTCATGTCCCGTACAGAACATGGGGTGGCAGGCTTGCCAGGCTGACGTGCGCCGTGTGGCGCGTCCGTGGCGGGCGGCTGCCTGGGAAGCTTAACAGGCACGCCACCTGTTTCCCGCCTTGAAGTTCAAAATCAACCATATAGCTCCGCCTGGGCGAGGCCGACTTGAACATACGGTTAGCCGCAAGACGGATCGACATTCTCCCAAAGCTCGGTGAGGGGGGAAGCCACTGAGACTTCGCGGCCCCTCGACCACGAAGCATCACTGGCTTCGGGGACTACTGTCGGAGTAATGGGCCACGGGTAGGCTCACCCGAGTCCCTAGATTTATCAAGACTTTGGGCCAGCTCCGCCTAGCTGAGCCCCAAGCTGAAACTCCGCCCTCTGGGGCCGGCTGGCTCAGCGGCCGGCTGCCAGAGGGCGGGTGACCCAAGACTACGGCGCTCCGAGTGGACGGTTCCTGGCGGCCGCCTTCCAGAGAGGGCGGTAACGAGCAGGCGGCCACCCCACGACTACAGGGCGGCCGAGCTCCCATCAAGAGTACAAGTCAAAGCATGGCTACAGTAAGGAACGACGCCTCACACATTCGAGACGGGCGTGGCTACAGTGCTCCGTACAGACGGAGATCTCCGCACGACAGAGCAGTGTGCCGTATCTACCCTGACGTCGCTCCGGGCAGGCGGAGCCCTGTTCCTCACGACGGCCTGTCGGTACGGCCTGCGAGAGGCGGGCCCTATCGGACAGTGACCCCAAGGAAGATGACGGAAGCTCAACCAGGCGGATTAGAGAGTGGCCAGCCCCCAGCAGGCGGCCGTCCCTCGTCCCGAGGCAAGCATGCCATTAAGCTGATAAGACCAGGTGTGGCTACAGTGTCCTCCCACCAGGCGGCGGGACTGTAGCCACACTAGGATGACCAAGCCCCCGTCACCAACAACACGGCTACAGTGAACAGCCACCAACCAGTCGGCAGGGCCCACCAGGCGGCGGGCCCCAGCGGTCGGTGGAGAAGCCGGAGGCTGAAGACACTGACAGCCGGGCCCAGCAGCCGACCAGATTACCATTGTACCCCTGGGGGTAGGCCTATATAAACCCCCCAGGCCATCCATGCAAAGGATTGCACCCCATTAGAACTAGCCACCCCCTAGAGCAGGAAGAGAGCTAGCCTTACCTCTTTCTGCCTCTAGCATACAGCTCGAGGAGCACCATTGTATCACTTGTGCCTTAGTGATCATGCGGAGACCTCGCAGAGCAGGACTAGGGGTGTTATCTCCTAGGAGAGCCCCGAACCTGGGTAAAGTACGCCGGCGTTCGTGTCTACGCTTTATCCCGCTTCCAGGCACCGGCGACGTTCTACTCGCTCCCACCATGATAAGCCATCCATTGGCCTATGTCGCACCCAACCCCCGACAAGCACAGTGGTGTGGCCATGGTACATCCATCCTGCCTCAGGGAATCACATAGCATGTTCTGTCATAGCCCTGCAAACAGAGGAAAAATTACTACTTGTACTAACCTTGTCAAGTATGTGCATGTAACAAATGTTGGACATAACTAAACACGGAAGAATGAAATGCAACATATGGAAGAATGAAATGCTCATTCCTTTGTCTCTGCTTTTTGCGAGGACCATTACTCTCCCTTTAACAAGGCTAAAACATCATAATAAGAATTAACAACAATCTTGAAAAGGTGGATATCCCATGTGAATCTAATTTTTCATATAAAGCACATGCCAAGTCTGTTGATCCCAGTCCAGCAATTGCACAAGAAGAAGCGACCATCATAAATATTGAGCAACATAAGCTATGAATTGTTTATAGTATATTCTAAAATTAATAGCTTATCATCTCTATTGATCTCCAAATCTCTCCTATCAGCCAAATTGAAAGAATACATGTTGAATGCAACGATTGAACGTTCGTAGATCATGTAGTCGGGGCTGGACCAATGGGGCTGGCCGTCGAGGCCGGCGGCCGGCTTCATCTAGTCCCGCAAAACATGATCCATAATGCATGGCCAGATCAAAGCTGTAGCCATGGCTGAGAAATGATATGTAGAGGACGCAAATTAACAACCAATTGGAGGACCCGCATGGAGGACTGGGAGGTGGGATGGCGCCGACTCTTCGCCAGTGGCCGCCGCGTGGAGGGCAGTGGGCCATCTCTAGTGTTCGTTGAAAAGGTGGTGCGAGATCACGAGGGAGTTGGGGTGGAGGAAGGGAGGGGCCGCGACGCGCGGCTAGATCCTGCCGGCGACGAGGGAGGGAGGGGCCGCGACGCGCGGCTAGATCCTGCCAGCGATGAGGCAGGGAGGGGCCGCGACGAGGAATAGGAACGGGATAAAACCCTAGCGGCGGCGAGGAATAAGAACGGGATAAAAACCGAACCGAAAAAAGCCCTGAAATTCGTACCGAGAATACCCTCGAGATATTTGGGAGGGAAAATCAGATCAGTTCGAAATATATTTTCTCCCGAAAATGCCCCTCGGGGTCTGATATAATACACGTGACATTAGCATATTGCATCGGATCTGGACCGTCGAATTCGCTCCGACGGACGGTCCATATCGTCTGGATGCACCGTAAAATGACTCTAATTAGGCGGATTTGTAATGGAGAGACAACACGAGTATGGGACAGTAATTGGATTCCCAGGAAAGAAAACATGCGGCCTATTGTGTCTTTGATTGCTTACCCGCCGCAGATTGTGTCTGTGTTGATTGACTCAGTTAATGCGTGCTGGAAATATCCATTAATTGAGCAAATTTTCTTACCATATGATGCCACATCCATACAACATATCCCAATATGCACCCGCAACATAGATGATTTCTGGGCGTGGAACATTGAAAAGAATGGCGTGTTCTCAGTCCGGCCGGCATATAGAATGATTGTGGCTACCAAGAAGATGTAAGGAAACGTAGAAACATGTCCACGACGATGTGTGCTCGGTGTGCGGTGCAACTGATTCTTGGAGACATAGCTTGCTGGAGTGCAACATGGCTCGCTGCGTGTGGGCTTTGATAGACCATGATTTAGGAGTATACTCCCTCTGTCCGAAAATATTTGTCATCAAAACGGATAAAAGCGGATGTGTCTAGACGTATTTTAGCTCTAAATATTTTTTTTTTTTCATTTTGATGATAAGTATTTTCGGACAGAGGGAGTATATCGCTGCAACAGAGCCTTCTGCGAGAAGTTGGCTTTTTTCGATGATGAAAGTTCTTAGTCATCAAGAATTAACTCGGATGACTGTTACCCTTTGGGCTATTTGGTATCCACGAAGAAAGCTCATACACGAGGGAATAAACCAAAGCCCGCTGTCCACACATCTTTTTGTTACACGGTTTATCTCCGAGCTAGATCAATTGGACAAAGTTGACGAGCCACATGTGATAACAGCACCTGGCATTGTTCCAGCAAGAATGTGGCTTCCTCCTCGTGAGGGATCAGTTAAAATCAACGTTGATGCGGGCGTTTCTGTTGAGACCATCAAGTTGGAACAATTGCCGCCATATGTCGTGACAGGGACGGAAGCTACCTGGGGTCATCGATCCTGGTTATTCAGGGACTTGTCGAGCCTACGAATCTTGAAGCGATCGCTTGTCGCGAGGGCCTTTCTCTGGCGCAAGACTTGGGCATGCAACATTTACATATTTCTTCGGATTGCAAACAAGTTGTGTCACATATCCACCTAGGAGTGGGTGGGAACTATGGGGGTATCATCAGAGAGATCAGAGAGACTTCGACTGTCTTTAGTTCCTGTAGTTTTGATTTTGAATCTAGGGCTTCGAATTTTGAAGCTCATAAATTAGTTTGGTATGGTGCCCTCCTTCCCGTTGGATGGCACATGTGGTTAGGCATGCCTCATGATACACATGTAATACCTATAAACATTCTAAATGATAAATAAAGCCTAGATACTTTGCTAAAAAAATCCATGCAATCATGCCACTGTTGGGGAATGTTGCATGGAAAACAAAAAATTTCCTACGCTCACCAAGATCAATCTAAGAGATGAACATCTACGAGAGGAGAGATTGAATCTACATACCCTTATAGATCACTAAGCAGAAGCGTTGAAAAATGCGGTTGATGTAGTCGAACGTCCTCGCGATCCAACCATGATTCGTCCACGAACTCCCGATCAAGTGCCGAACGGACGGCACCTCCGCGTTCAACACACGTACGGCTTGATGACGCCTTCACCTCCTCGATCCAGCGAGCAATGGTGAAGTAGTAGCTCGAGTTCTCCGGCAGCACGACAGCATGGTGGCGGTGGTGATGGAGAAAACTCGGTAGGGCTTCGCCAAGCCTAGCGGAGAAGAAGAGTATCTGCGAGGGAGAGGAAGGGCAGTACCGTGGCAATGATGGGTGCGGCTGCCCTCCCTCTCCACCTATATATATAGGGGGAAGGGAGGAGGGGTGGGACGCCCTAGGGTTTCCCCTAGGGGGGGGGGCAACGAGCACCAGATGGGGCGCCCCTAGGGCAACCCTAGGGTGGCTTGGCCCCAAGCCATGTGGGGCGCCGGCCCTAGGTGGCCACCTCCACCCGTTGGTCGAGTCGGTTGAGGTGAGGGTGGTGCCCAGCACCTTGTGGGCTGGTGTGCCCCCTTCCCTTGGCCCATGAGGCCCCTTAACACTTGTTGGGGCCCTCCGAAGCCCTTTTCGGTCTTCCAGCGATAACCCGGTACCTCCCGGAACACTTTCGGAATCCGATTCCCTTGTCCTATATATCAATCTTCACCTCCGGACCATTACGGAGTTCCTCGCCATGTCCAGGATCTCATCCAGGACTCCAAACAACCTTCGGTCACCAACACAATAACTCAACTGTACTTAGATCGTCACCAAATGTTAAGTGTGTAGACCCTACGGGTTCGAGAACTATGCAGACATGACCGAGATACGTCTACAGTCAATAACAAATAGCGGGACCTGGATGTCCATATTGGTTCCTATATATTCTACGAAGATCTTTATCGGTCGAACCTTGATGCCAAGGATTCAGCTAATCCTGTATGCAGTTCCCTTTATCGATCGGTATGTTACTTGCCCGAGATTTGATCGTCGGTATCTCCATACCTAGTTCAATCTTGTTATTGGCAAGTCTCTTTACTCATTCTGTAATACAAGATCATGTGGCTAACTCCTTAGTCGCATTGCTTGCAAGCTCATTGTGATGTTGTATTACCGAGTGAGCCCTGATATACCTATATGTCATACGGAGTGACAAATCTCAGTCTTGATCCATGCCAACTCAACAGACACCCACGGAGATACCTGTAGAGCATCTTTATAGTTATCCAGTTACGTTGCGACGTTTGATACACACAAGGTACTCCTCCGGTGTCAGTGAGTTACATGACCTCATGGTCATAGGAACAGATACTTGACATGCAGAAAATGATAGCAATAAACTTGATACGATCATATGCTACGCTTATAGTTTTGGTCTTTTCCTTCACATCATTCTCCTAATGATATGATCCCGTTATCAAATGACAACTCATGTCTATGGCTAGGAAACCATAGCCATCTTTGATCAACGAGCTAGTCCGGTAGAGGCTCACTAGGGACATGTTGTTGTCTATGTATCCACACATGTATTTGAGTTTCCGGTCAATATAATTATAGCATGGATAATAAAAGATTATCATGAACAAGAAAATATAATAATAACCACTTTATTATTGCCTCTAGGGCATATTTCCAATAGCCACATGAACAATAACACAGGTCAGTCATAAGTTAAAAAATTGCATTTTCTTGTGTGGTTATGGATGATATATGTGTTGGACACTAGGAGCAAATCTATGTAGTTCATGTTTCGTTTTTCTTTTGTTAATTTCAATCTGAAAACAATTTCTCCTTTTATACAACATTTTGTCACATGCTTAATATGTTGTATTGTTTTAATATATAAACCCAAGCTACTACTCCCTCCGTTCCTAAATATAAGTCTTTCTAGAGATTCCAAAAGGGATTATATACGGGTGTATATAGACATATCTTAGTGTAGATTCACTCATTTTTCTCCGTATTTAGTCCGCATTGGAATCTTTAAAAAGACTTATATTTTGGAACGAAGTAAGTACTAGATTTGCTTTTTCATTAGTTTTATAGTTTTCTGTAGCAATTTTTAAGCATGTGTCTAAACAAAGTTCCCGCAGCAACTTGTGGGATATCATCTAGTCAAACAAGTGGCAGTGGTGAGTAATTATGAACAGGGGTGTGGAATTTGTTCCCTTCAATTAGTACTCCATTGGTTTATTGTTATTCCAAAGTGGCACATATAACATGAATGTCATCAATTTTTTTTGCTGTTGCATGCAAGTTTTACATCATCTTTCGAGTGTGTCAATGATAGAAGCAATGGACATGAGACAACGCTTGATGCTAGAGAACTAAATTCAAAGCGATGCAGTTCAGATTGAATCCAATCCTATGGGAGTGGTTGAGACCTATTTTGCAAACTAGAGATTGTATATTATAGGAACAACTATATATGCAAATTGTTTTGCGATAATGGCAATGGTCGATCGACTTTGAGCATTTGTCCAAGGAAGGCGAATGGAGCCTCACATAAGATAGCTTGGTTTAGTTTTATCGCTAGTGATTCTTGTAGTTGGATCAACGAATCATTAAACCACGTAGCTTTTACTAGATACACTTGCGGACGATGTAACTATTACTATTTGATATTAACAGTGTTAGTCATGATGGCATTGCCCAAGGAGAAGAACGGCCCAAGCACGGGCAATTCTTGTTGAAGTAAACATTGAGAAGTTGGTACATCTTGTATTGTGGGCACACATACATAACAAATCCCCAAAATAAAATAGAAGGGGAACATATAACGTATTCACAAGAGCCCTAAAACAATATAATATGTGATTATCACAGGCAGCGAAGCCAGCGTGCCGACTATTACCCTGGAAAAAAACAAGGAAAGAGCAGTTATAGCTTACGATGTTATCTTCCTCTTCGGAGAAGAACAATGTGGTCGATATGCACAAACAGTTAATGGAGGACTGTAATCACCATGACACGGTCACATTTGCAGTTTACTTACACGGTACTGAGTACATCAGCGTGCAGGTCATACTCTAGCGCGAAGATAAATGCTCCGACAGACTGAGGCAGTGCAGCCTACCAACAGGAACAAAGTGAGTTACTACCATTGATTTGGATGCTTGGCTCAATTAGCCAAAAAAGGAAGGAAACGTCATTTGCATTAGTTGTAAGCCTGTAACCTGTAAACTTATGTACTGTTACCTGTAAGATGGCAAAACGCAAAAGGTCACCACGCAGTCCCAAAAGTAGCGCTCCGACCGCGGTGGCTGCCGGAGCAGCGACGAACCTCATCGCCATGCCCAACGCCGTCAGTCCAGGCCGGCACACGACGAGCTTGTCCTGTAGACCTATGAACAGGCTTACAATACAACCGCCAGATATGCCATTCATGATAAGTCACTTAGTTTCTCTTCGATCTATACTGTTTTGAATTATATTCATTACTATTTACTCTATCATTTCTGAAATATAAGGTCCATTATTGTGTGCGGTCAATTATGTTTGGAACTTTCGCCACTACTAGTATATGTGATACTATCTTTGCATTTGTCCAGCAAAATACGTGTACTACTATTTTTTAGTCATATTATAAATGAAATGTTATTCAATTTGAGAAAAAATGATATGATTTGATATGCCCCGTCACCCTCGTCAGCTGCATCATCCTTTTGAAGGTTAAAGTATAATAAACCATGGATTCTGGGAGAGGATTTGTGGCACACAGGTGCAGGGCACCGAGTTCCTCGCACATGCTTTTTCTTTTGGCTTGAATTTTTCAATCTTTCATATCTTTTGAACAAAAAATCAAATTAAATTATGTTTTGATATTCATGTTTCTCTTGACGATGACCTTCAAATAATAGCCATTTTGAGCATTTAAAAAAAATGTTAAATTCCAACCTTTGAAACTTAGTACAAGCGACCCGCAAAATCACAATTTTGTACAAAACTCACTTTAAGTTTCAACTTTAAAACTTGATACGAACGATAGAGAAAATCGCAAGTTTCAGATGCAAAATCCTTAGTTTCAGAGATCGAAACTTAAAACTAGTTTTTTTCCTTTGTGAGATCCAACTACTTGCGGTTCGCGGGGCAATCGGGTGGCTGGGGGTGGCTGGGAAGGGTAGGGTGCGTGCCCTTGCAAATTTTTGCATGGATTCTGCGATGCTAACATTTTGTGAAGCAAGTTCAGCTGGTGTGCGTATTTTGTAAGAAATAAAAAATTTGATTGTGGATTTTGTTAATTACCTTTTAAAGGACTAGAATCTAAGTACTCCCTCCGATCCATATTGCTAAATACACCCGTTTGAACGACAATAATATGGATCGAAGGGAGTTGTAAAAGTTAGTTGGTTAGTCAGTTTAGGCCTTTTGGTCTTGCGCCACTTTTTGGCCTAAGCTCATGGCAAAGTTGGCCAAAATATGAGTTGCCACGAAAAGCATGACAAGTTTAGCTTAAAAAAGATGTTTCTATGGGCTCATGGGTCATGACACACTAGGGAGAGAATGTACGGCGAAGTGTGATCGAGCACCCAACACTACCATGACAAGTTGCCGTAGGATGTGAGTACCAAAACCCAAGACTTCCGTTGTTAGTAAGTACGTACCCGTGTTAAACATTCCGATTCCAAGGCCAGTCCTTGACATGATCGAAATCTAGCCATCTACGATGCCTGGCATCTCCAGGTGCCACCTACACATCATTGCAAACACGTAGCAGATGGATATTAATCAGAAAATGCTACTGTACGTAGTGCTTCTCGTGAGAGAAAAATCGCTACAGCTGCTGTGTCGAACCTGTTTGCCACGGAAGACCACAGAACCCCAAGGAGGCTCGCGTACACGTTCGGGTTCCCGCCGACCTTGACCCCAACCGTCCGCAGCAGCCGCGCCCAGAACGCGCACCCCGTCGCCGCCGTCTTCCGGCCGTCCCCGTCGTCGCCCCCCAGCGCCGCCTGGTCGCCTTCTTCGCGCGCGCCGCCGTCGGGCGCCGGCGCCGACGTCGCCTCCAGCCAGGCCTGCCTCGCCTCGAACACCACCACCAGCAGCGGGAGCCACACGACGGCCTGCAGCACCGACAGCTGCACGACGATGTCGCGCGCCCACTTGCCGTACATGGCGTCCAGCAGCGGCACGCCCACGAAGAGCCCGTTGTTCAGCGTGCCCAGCGAGTAGCCGATGATGCACCACGACCAGGAGGGGCCCGGCCACGCCGAGCTCGCGGGTGGTGCCTTGGGGCCGCGGATCCAATGCCGCCACCGGCAGTACGCGACCCACCCGGCGAGCGCGAGCACCACGACGAGCTTGGCGACGGCGTCGGCGGCCAGGACGCGGTACCCTGCGGCGAACGTGCCGGCGTGGGCGTTGAAGTCGAAGGCGAAGAAGGGGAGCGCGAAGTAGATAACGAGGCGGTTCACGGCGTCGCACTGGTCGCGGGTGAAGAATTTCCACCACCGCACCGAGGCGTAGCCGAGGCCGAGGGCGAAGTAGAGCGGCGCCATGGCGGACACCACCTTGTACACGTCCCCCAACCCTATCATCGCGGCCACCACCTAGCTAGCTACCTCACTCGTGGTTTGGTGCTTTGGTCTGGGTGACGCTAGGATCAGTGTGCGCTTGTTCTGGGTAGCTAGAGGAAATGATCAAGTCAAGTTGCACAAATGCGACGAGCTGCCTGCCATTCTCTCCTCGATCGATCGCTTCATTTAACTAGCAGGAATTCAACTATCGACATCGACAATGATGCCACTTATGCACCTTTCATACCAACATCAATAGTGATAGAATATCTTGTATACCAAGTTTGTAACCTTAGTTAGTTAGCCAGATTTGTCCCGGTCACAAATATCAAGCAATATTGTTTTCCTTCAAACAGGGACACTAGAATACGATGATCACCGGGTCGATTGTAAAACACCCAGCCATTTGGGTTTTTTGAAACGACCGACACCGATTCTGGTAGTTATCAACAATAAACAAATTTCAGAAAGTGATAATTTTATGCTATTCACTCATTAGTGTCTACCTCTGGTGTATATGAGCCGACTATATTTTAGTAGTTGAAACATGAGTCAATTACACCAGCGATGCTAGAACTTAACATAAATAATCACTTTAGTGCTAGAACTTGTGGTGTACATATAAGTGGTTCAAGAACTTGGCTTGACGGTGCGAATTCGGTGTTTTATACGCCTGCAGCTCCGACTTGCCGTTACAGCATGGCGAGGAGCCCACTTTCAGTGGCCGAAAGGGTTGGGCTGGCCCTTGATATATTTTCTCTCTCACAAAAAGTACATAAAAGAAAATGGACGACAGAGGTTTGAACCGGCGACATGCTGGTTGCATGAGCGGGTTCTAGCCAGAACACCTAGGCAGACTTCTTGTCAATTGAAGATACATATCCTTTATATATTTCGATTGAACAATTTTAATCCCAAAAATCAGTGCATGAATTGTCAATCGAACCAGGAACCTCATCAGGTGAAATTAATGCCCTGGCATTCCATCCCAACTGACAAGACAACTTATTTTGATGTAAATTACACTTTATGCATATAACACAACGCGACCATGTGACTAAACTGAATTGCAGTCAGCGCAACCATTTTCAACATTTTAATTTTTTTGCATTTTTTAAATTTTGTAAAAAATATGTAAACTATAACATGTGTTCTAAATAGTATACATATAAATAAAATAAGCTACATTGTAAATGTTCATACAACATCAAAACATATCCACGTACTAATTTGAGAAAAAAATAAATTTTATGACTATATAACACAAAACGATTGTGTGGCTAAACTGAACTGTAGTCAGTGCGGACAATTTCAACATTTTCTTTTTTGTATTTTTGTAAATTATAATGATGTGTTAAAAATAACTTACATACAAATACAATAAATTACATTGAAAATGTTCATATAATATCAAAACATATCCCTACACTAAATTTAAAAAAACAAATATAATTAACTTATGAATTTTGAAAAACTATGAATTTAAACGTGTTCACATTTTAAGAAAACATAAAATTACTTATATATTTTTTATTTAAATAAATTCGTAAATATGTTAATTTTTTCCTGATTTTCAATATCATATTCATGTAGTATATAAAACTGATCATGGTTTAAGAAAAATTTAGGTTATTTTAAAAAGAGTTCATATGTTTTAATAAATTTTGTGTGTTTTCTAGAAAATTACATACTTCTAACTAAAATTAAATATAAAATATGTATGAGAAATAAATACGAGCCTAGTGTGCCATTGGATTGCAGATTCTGATTGTGTACTATTTAAATCATATAATTTTTTATAATTCATAAATATTTTAAATTGTATGAATATGTTTTAAAATAACACATGAATTCTCTTTAGAAGGACATGAAAATTTTGAATTATGCATAGCGTAATCATACTTTTTAAACAAGAGATGTCTTGTGTTGGGGTGGTATGCCCGGGTATTTAACTTGTTGTATTTTATTTACTGGATTGAAGTTCTTAATTTAAATTGTTCATCCTAAAGTATATATAAAGCTTATATATCTTAGTGTGTTGTCAAATCCGTTGTGCTGGATAGCCAACCGCACAGGTAACCTGGGCTGTTATTTCGAATCTCAGGAGTAGCATTTTCCTCTTATGTACAATTTCTTTGGAGCAACTTTTTTATGAGCGAAACAAAATATCGAGGGGCTTTTCACAAAAAGACAGTCCACACGCCCTCCCCTCCCCTTCATCTCACTGAAAGCGGGCCTCATGCCGAGCTGGTGCACCCAGAAGCGTATACAACACCGTATTTGCACCGTCAAGCCAAGTTCTTGAACCACTTATATGTACACCACAAGTTCTAGCACTAAAGTGATCATCTGTGGCAAGTTCTAGCATCTGTGGTGTAATTGACTCTTGAAACATTGGCAACTGAGCTATAGCAAATTAAATGTAGAATTTCCCTCTTTTCTTTTTGCTGAGGTTCAGGTCAAGTTTGAATTTGATTTTTTTCACATGATAGATGAATGTCCTTAAATTTTAGAATGAAAACCACAAGTTTTTTTAGAAAAGGAGGAAGACCCCCGGCCTCTGCTTCTGGACGATGCATACGGCCATTTTATTAAATATTAACACAAGACCTTATAAAGTCATACAACAGTAAGACTAAAGCCACCGTCTAAATAACATCTGTTGCTACTCATATCCAGTTGATGAAGGGAAGGGGCGCTGATACTCTAGGCCTAATACCAAACAAACCTCACTGTCAAACCTAACATCTAAGGCCTGATGTCCCAACCAGGACGCCTGCCGAGTATGGGCACCCACCAGTCCGGCGTGCTCCTCAAACAGGACACCTGCCGGGTATGAGGCCGCCGCAGCCACCTGCCACCAATCCATCTTTACTGTTGTACTGCTGTATGAACCTTGCCCGGTCTAGCTGCCGTCCACGCCACCATGATGCCAGACAACGCCACCATTCCGCGCTCGTCCATCATCACACGCCCACCGCGCGAGACCCCGATGCTCCATGCCGCTGAGACCCGCCGTTGTCGACGTGTCAGATATCATGCCGCTCCTCCTCTTGTCTCCTCCAGTCAACACTTACTCCAAAACGATGCCCCCAGGAGGGAGAACGACATCGAAACGTCGCCATCGTTCGATCCGGTAGATCCAGACCTAGGGTTTCCCCCGAAACCTTCCTATCAGGTTGACGTGACCTGTAATGACAATGCCTCGAGAAGGGAACGACGTCCGAGACGCCGCCGTCGTCCGCCATGACCGCAGTCAGGCGCGATTTTCACCAGAAGCCACGTCGTCCCGATCTCACGGTTGGCTGGAACCGAGCGGAGTCTCGCCACGAAGACAAACGCCAACGTCGGTAAACGAGCGGAGATCCGACATCTCCTCACCGGTCCCGCCACGCGCCGCCGGTCGGCTAAAGGCCACCCCGCGGCGGATCCGATCGGGGTTGGATCCGCAGTCGCCGCCGCCACCATCACCGCAGATCAGGCACCCCGTCGGATGGGGCGCTGCCACCGCCGCTGTCCATCTCAGGGCCTCCGCTCCGCTGACTTATGTCGCTTCGGCCACCGCCGCATGGCAAGGGGTCGCCGCCCAGACGCTGCCTTCAGATCCCACGAGAAGGGACACCCCTGCCGCCTCTGATGAGATCTCGCCGCGTCCACCCGCCCAGGTACCTTCGGCGCCGGGCCCCCTCGCCAGCGGCAGCGGCGGCAGAGGGAGGCGCGAGAGGAAGCCTGCGCTAGGGTTCGGGGGCCCCTGGCGTCGCCTAGGGGGAGGCGACGCGAGGGGGAGGGGGCCTGTTATGTTCGGTCATGAAAACCACAAGTAGTTAGAAAAAATGGCATAGAGCAAGTTACGAGCTATCCAAGAGTAGAAAAACTTCACTGTTCTCAGATACGCAGTCTCGGTGGCTCAGGGTCAGGGGAGACAAACATGTCATGCACGATCCTACGGATCCATTTGGTCAGTGCGGCGGAGACCGTGAATCGTGATCACGGAATGAAGTCCACGCACACATGGAATTTGGGACACTGGCCGCTGCCTCTGCTGCTCCGATGCCTGAGAAGAAATGGTCGATGCCACGACCTGAGCTTCCACGACGAAGCCAGACAAAGAAAATATTGCTGGGATCGGCCGCCGTCTCACACAATTGTAAGACTTGCAGCGAGAGAGACGCAACCACATCCAGTACATATACACACCACACGTACGCACGTGAGTGTCAAGTGTGTTTCCTTGACACATTTGTACAGCCGACAAATATCTTGCAATTGTCGCCAAATTTCTTATACGCCATGTTCAGCTACCTAGAGACAACAGTATCACGTTGTTCCGATTCGTCATGATCTGGGCGCAAATTGGTCATCGGGTCAGTCAGCGCGAAGAAGGATGTCGCCGCTTCTTCTCCCGTCGCCGTAACGCACGGATGCACGAGCACGCGGTGACACTACTCGCAACAGATCCAATACCCCTCCTCGCAGCACCATCAACGCCCTGTTGTAATATCACCGCCCTAATCATCATGTCATCCTGCAAAAACTCCTGATGCTGCAAGCAAATGCTTCAAAAGGAGCCAGTTGCGTTGCAGCAGCGGCTCACCCGCACCATCGCCCCTTGCAGCACATGCGAAGCGCTGGCGGCTCATTGCGGCACCGACCCCTTTGCAGCACGCGACACTTCACGTCTTGCATTGCACCATCATGCACAACGCGCGAGAGAGCGCAAATGATGACCACCTTTGCGCCATCGGAAGAGCCCCACGACATCCCTTGCCGTGACGGGGAACGCTAACCCCCCGTTGCAGCACTGTTGCCCTTCGTAGCATGCAACGCCCCATGTGTGTTGTATTGTAGCATGACGTGCAACAACGGAGAGAGTTCTGATAGTGACCACCTTTGTAGCATGCCCGCACTACCAAGCTCCAATCTCGCAGCAAGCATGCAGACGCTGCCTTGCAGCCTAACACTCCCCGACTTGCAACAACTCACACGTGTGCCAGTCAGCCTTGCAGCGTAGTCGCCGCCCCACACCATGGTGGCATAGCTTCTTCACGAAGAAGGGAGAAAGTGCGACAAACGAGATCCAGGAGATATTGGGAGGGAGGGAGGGAGGGAGAGAGAGAGAGAAAGAGAGAGAGAGAGAGAGATGTATAAGGGGAAGGGAAAATAGTGCGAACGACTTCATTCGATGGTGATAAGGCTCGAAAGGGGTAGTGGTGGGTGGGCCCCACACGAGACACATGTCGCCCAAGAGATAAAGAGGCGGTTGATGCCCGCCCTGGGTTAGTCGGGTGTTTTAAAGATTTTTCTTAGTATTGTTATTGCATTATTCCTAGTCTCCTACATAACATCATATTTCTTTTTTGAAACTTGATACCCCGCGCATTGCTACTGAAGCCTCGTAAAAAAAATATCTGGTACTTTAGTGATCTAAACGCTCTTATATTTCTTTACGAAAGGAGTACAAAAATAGCAAAAACTTATGGACAAAAAAAATAAGTTTTTTTGTTTATACCTTAAAACAATAAAAATTAAATGATGTATAAAAAGAGAAAATGGACCTCAGCTAAAAGAATGTTATTTTCTAACAAAAAATTAAATATGAACTACATAGGTATGTGTCAAGCACTTACACAGTGGCGGAGCTTAGTGGAGACCAACAGGGGCCATGCCCCCCCCCCCCCCCCCCCCCTTATTTTTTCATCCATTGAAGAACAAGCTACATCATGAGCCTAATTAGTGTTTAAACTACAAATTAGCCCCTCCTTCCCTATTAACTTGGTTCCTTTTGACTAATGGCCCCTCTTGAATTATTCTCAAGCTCTGCCACTGCACTTACACATCGGATTATCCATGACAACACAAAATATAATGCAAAAAGAACAACTTATGACTCACATGCATGGATTGATGATGTGGCAGCTACATGTATAAGGTAATACAAAATATGTAATCCATGACTCACATTTGCTGATGTGACATTGTTGCATTTTTATAAAAGTAAGTTAATGAGCTGCAGTTATTTAGTAAATTTAGGAAAAGAGGATAGCATCGGGTTATAGATATTTTTTAAGGAAGGAGAACCCATCGGATTACTTTTTTTTTTAGGGAACCCATCGGATTACATTTTCTTTGTAGGCAATCCCATCGGATTACACAAAACGAAATATTTTCTTTCGGGGAGTGGGCCCGATTCCGGCCCGACAAAAAGACCTGTGAGCAAAGAAAGCCCAGTCCATCGCGGCCCAGGACGGCCTACGAAGCCTCAAGCCGCCGAGATCGAGAAGGCCACGAAGAAATCTGATCAAAGGGGAAGAAAGCGAGACACAGGGCACCCCACTGCTCCACTTCGCCTTCTCCTCCAAGCCACGAACTCCGGCGACTCCCCACCAGCCCCCGAGCAGCCCGCCCTCTCCGACCACCGCCATGTCGAGGCGCGGCGACTGGGTCTACGAGAACAACGGCGGGTAAGCGCCCTCCCTCTCGCCCTTCGTCGGCCCCGCCCCAACCCCCCGTCTCCGCGCATCTCATAACGAGGGCCGCTTTTGGTTGGCGTCTGTGCAGGACCTGCGTGGCCATCGCTGGCGCGGACTACTGCGTGGTCGCCGCCGACACCCGCCTCTCCGTCGGATACAACATCCTCACGCGCGAGCACTCCAAGATCTGCGAGCTGTAAGTTCCCCCGCCGAAATCTCGTGCCTCGATCTGCCCGCCCGGTGAGTAGGGTTCGTCGGTTCGGAGGGCGTAGGTCTGTGGTGTGATACGGATTTGGATACCTTGGTGGAGAGGTCGGATTTTAGAGCCTCGCTTTGTTGATTTGGTTAGGGTTTGGTGCTTGGAGGTCTCGGATTGAATTTGGGGAAAACACCTAAACGTTCATGAGTTTTTCTGGTGTAAACGCTGATTGTCCCAGCGTGCTTTTGATGCGATTTGCCGATTTCTATGGAGAGACGACATAAACATGAAACATGCCTTGTCTTTAGTTTGTGTACCCTCACTCCAGGTCATAGGATACTTTTGTCATAGCCTGGACAGCCATCTTCGTCCCTGTAATTAAATAGAGGATTGGTTTGGGAGACAGAAAGATGTTCTTATTGTTTCATTTTTATGCTTATCTTTAAGTTCAAACAGATAAATTTGTAAGATGCCATTAGGTATGCTTCTATGCTGGCATTCAGAAAGTCTACAATGAGCTTTATCTCAAATTCTTTTAGATTTCTACTTCATGTGCGTCTTCTGGAATTGGTCTGTCGTAATGTCTGTTCATACCTTGATAGACAATTTGGTTTTATTTTTGTTCCATAGGCGTTAAACTGTTTGGTATGGATAGCTGGCAGTGGATGATATCTCTTACCTATAGGTTTGCTCCATGCTGCTGGTTGATGTGAAAATTGATAATAAGCTTTCGGGTTTACACCGTCTGGAGTAGGACATATAACACAAAATGATGCAATGAAATGCAATATATGTCTTCATTTGATTGAGAGTTTTATCACAACCAATTGTGCCGTAATTATGTTCCAATACAGCCTTGCTATTGTGATGTTACTTGCATTTGGTTATACCCCCAACTCCCCAAATTTCAAATTTGCTTTCAAAGAGCATGTTCTGCAAATCTATTTTCTTGCTTAATGTTAGGCGGTAATCATTTATATCTAAATTCTTAATTAAATCTAGTTAATGATATACATTGCAGTAATATCTTGTTGTATGAGAGAAAGCAAATGTTGTAGTGTTGTAGGCACACATTAGCAGGTCCAAGTTTTTATCATGCAATTGGTTTCTTTCTTTTACCATGAAGCTTAGTTAACAATGACTCTTTATCCCGCTTTGTGACAAAGCTGGATATTCCCTAGCTGACAATTTTTATATTGTTAATAATTTTAATATGTGGCTCATTGCTTGCGTAAAATATTAAAACATCATTTCTTTATTTGTCTAGGGCCGATAAATGTGTAATAGCATCTTCTGGCTTCCAAGGTGACATCAAAGCTCTACAGAAGAACTTAGCTGCCAGGGAACTGGTAAAGTTGCAAAATCTCATTTATCCGTGTTTTGCCTATATACATCCATTCACACCTTCGGTGTCGATACCAAATGATTCTTGGATGGTTTCATCCCAATCAAATTCTTTATAGCTATGTGTTTTGGAATTTCCTTGGGGAGTTTTTTTTCTGTTGGTGGTCTCAAGCTATTTGAACTTCCAGAAATATTTCCAGTTAGCAGTTACTCTGATGATGGAAGTTTGTTTTTTGGACCATCTTCATCTCAGTTCCAGACAAAAACCCAGAAGAACTGCTCCGCCATTACTGGTTCCCTGGGCATGGATACATGGCACATTTTGTTTATGGCAATGCCTGGAAATCTGATGTTAGGTCCAAATTCTGGACTGTAGCAGTCTGGAATTGCTGAAAATCAGTACACTGCTTATCATATATTTGTAGGACACGTGGTTGTGGTACAAAGCAACCTGCAATAGTATTGCAGATTAATCTTATTAATGTGTCGTGGTGCTAGTACCATCGGTCTCTTTATTTTGATTAGTAATGTTTAGGGAAGATTTTAACAACTTGTTTTTTCCGCCTTATTTTGGGGCTTAAGCTCATCATAATGTTTACCGTAGATTTTAGCAACTTTTTTATGAGCTTCCTTTTGAGGCTTAATCTAACCATAAAGCATATGGTCCACTTCATCATATTTCCTTGCGTTCCTATCCATTGCCTCCTCAAACATGCTCTCTGTTCTCTTCTCCTTGGCAATGTAGTACTAATGTTGTGTGACAATGCAACAACTACTTGTTTTTATTTACAAGAAATGATAGTTCATTGCCACTTTATACATCTGAAATGCACTGCAGTGTCAATATTGAGCTGCATTTGTTCAGTGTACCTTAAATCTGTTCATGATGTATGAAAACATTGGCAGCTAAATGATTAATGTCCTTCTATTTTATTCGTATATGTAGCTATACCAGCACCAACACAATAAAAGGATGAGCTGCCCAGCAATGGCACAATTGCTCTCCAACACCCTGTACTACAAGCGATTCTTCCCATACTATGCTTTCAATGTGCTTGGTGGGCTTGACAGTGAAGGTACCGACTTCCGTATTTGGTTTCGTCAGTTAGATTTTCCTGTTTAGCGTGTTCTGAGCTTGTATCATACTTGTGCAGGGAAAGGATGTGTCTACTCCTATGATGCTGTTGGGTCCTATGAAAGGACTGGTTACAGTGCTCAGGGATCAGGGTCTACCTTGATCATGCCAGTGCTGGACAACCAGCTGAAATCACCTAGTCCACTATTAGTCCCTGCAAGAGTAAGCCCTCACATTTTTATATTTCTTGTCTGCTATCAAATCACAGATCTCTTGCTGACTAAAGCAAGCAAATTTACGCATGTCCCATTGATTAATGATGATTATAATAGTGCCTCGGAGGTTCCTAAGAATCTTCCTTACAATGTATGCAGGATGCCGTCACCCCTTTGTCCGAGTCAGAGGCGGTCGACCTAGTTAAGGATGTCTTTGCATCTGCAACTGAGAGGGACATCTACACCGTATGTTTCCCTCTCTCGGTTCCTAGAGATCATCGTTTGTTGCTGTTTATACATTTGCCACTGTACTAATCTGCTGAACCTACAAATAATGCAGGGGGACAAGGTGGAGATTGTAGTCATCAACAAAGCTGGGACGAGGCGCGAGTACATCGAGTTGAGGAAGGACTAAGTTTGCGCCGCGGTTGCCATTTGCTTCCCTAGATATAGGGAATTATTATGCCCAGAGCTGCTACTTGATAGAAACACCCGTGCTTGCTTTGCTTCCGTGATGATGTACCAGGATCGACCCAGCTTGCTTTGTTAAACTACTTTGTTGTTTCATGCATATGAGATGCTGAGCTATTTGTTGGAAATGCTAAAAGTACGTTCATAGCCATTCTATTATAACCCAGAATAAATACTCTCATTGGGGCTTTTCAACTGCCAGACTAAAATTTGGATACCTAAAAACAGTTTTTAGAGCATCTCCAACAGCCGCGGTAAGCGCCGCACGCAAAAATCCTGTTTGCCGCGCGCGCTTTGGCTGGTTTAGCGCGGCCGCCAGCGCTGGCTCCAGCAGCCGCGCTATAATGCAGCGCTCCAGCAGAGCGCAAAAATACAGCGCGCGCACCGCACAAACCGCATATACATTTCAAAGAAGAAGAGCAAAAACGATCAAACAAATAAAATAAATCAACAATAAATAGTTCAATTTCGTTATCATTACAACTCAAATAAATAGTTTATCGTTTAGTACAACAAATAATGCAATAAACACAACAAATAATGCAGAAATCATGATGCTCTTTGTCGTCCATATCATGCCTACCACTCTTCAATCAGATCATTCTGGAGTTCATTGTGCGTTGCGGGACGCCGAATGGCATGATAGGAGGCAATAAAACGGACTACCCTTTCAGCCCTCCGTCGCACTCGCACGGGATGTCCCAAGAGTTCATACTGTGAGTAGTCTAAATCTTCATCAATCTGTTATGGGCATCAATCCTATCTCTCCATGTTAAATTATGATCTAAATTCTAGTACCGTATTGGACTAGACGTAGTACATACGGTGTGGGCCTTTTGCGTTGGCGTCGACGCGTACGAGTCCAACTCGTTTACTTGTCTTCCAAGGACTCTCATGTATTGCCCTCTTATATACCCCATGTAGTCGCACCTCAGACGGTCTGTCGTCTCGTGCTTGTAATACTCCTCCTCATAGTGATTGCGCCTTCGTGCGTCCGTGGTTTTCTCCCGCAAGGGTTTCCACGTAAAAATCCGTATCTCTTTGTCTCGTTTATTCTCGTTATTATCTAACAAGTGGTATACAGAGCCAAGTTACAGATACGAGCTTTGAGACGTGAGATTAGGGTTGCGTCTGGTTCGCCGCCGCTGCAAGTCGCCGAGACCGACAGGAACTCTGGTGTCGATCTGCTGTGGAATAATTCCCGTCAAGGCCGCTTGCTGCCCTCGCGTGCATACGCGTCCACGCGTGCTCGGCAGGTGGAAGCAAGTCCCGAGGCGATCGGGCCTACATCTCTACGCTGCACATCATCGTGCGTGAGGAAAAGCAGCAGTCACGGGAGATTTGACTGATCGCTGTTGCTACTACTCATCAGAAACCAAAGGCGATCTGCTACGTCTTGCAAGTAGTAGTAGAGTGCTACTACGTGACGTGAAGCCATCTTCTCCAAATCAGATTTTTGTCCTCGGTTGCTACGTGCACACGAGGAATCTACCAGGTGCTATCTTTTTTGTTCTTTGCTCCGCAAATTAATCCTATCAAGGATTTTTCTACCGGCTTGTACTACTTTGTGAACACAGATTTAATCTACTCATGACATCCATGAAATACGATTTTCCGCTGCTGGACCGTGACACAAGGTTTACCCTATGGCAAGTCAAGATGCGGGCGTTGTTGGCACAGTCCGACTATGATGAAGCACTGGATAGTTTTGGGAAGAACCACATTCAAGATTGGACTGATGAGGAGAAAAGAATTGATTGTAAGGCTTTGTCACAAATTCAACTCCATTTGCATAATAATATTTTGCAGGAAGTTTTGAGCGAGAAAACTGCCGCCGCTCTATGGTTAAAGCTGGAAGGGATTTGCATGACTAAGGCGTTGTTTGGATAAGGGGAGCATACAGATCGGGATCTCCATAAGCCAGAAAAACGGCCTAACCGTACAAAATCTTGTTTGGCTCCTCCAACTAACCCATGCATATAGGAAACTTGTTTCACAAAGGCCCAGAATTCCAGGTTTGTGGGAAAACGAGTATTAGTCGTTTTTCCACAAACGCGATTAACAAATACAGATCGCAACTGTCCATCTCCGCCTCCGCCCTTTCCTGAACAACCACATTGGCGCCAATTTTTCTTTCTGCGACTCACCTCCCGCCTTTTTCCATTGCCTATATAACAGGATTTTGTTGGCCGCAGGGTGCGTTCTCCACACAGATCGCACAGGCTGGATGCGATCCCCGGCCACAGGCACTGGATGGAATACATCGCCTTTGGATCTGAACTTGGCCATCTTCAATAGGACTGCACACCTCCATCGAGCTCTTGTTATCATCATCATCTTCCGGTCTACATATAATTATTGTTAGAACTTTAAATTTCTTTATATGTTCATGAACTCCCCATTCTTTTATAGGCTTATGAACTCTCTCTCTCCCTCTCTCTATCTACGGCTACATGATGAAATGTTATTTTTCACCAATCTATTCAGCAAATGAAGCAACAAATAAACTACTTCATTCAAATGGGTGTGTTCTTATGTAAAGCTTGACAGCTTTCAGTGCTACAAACGCACCAGATTCTACCTACGCACCAGATTCTACAATGTACCAAGTGCAAAGCTTGACAGCTTTCAGTGCTACAAACGCACCTGAAACTTCTTGTTTTTAGAAAGACCATGAACCTTGCCAGTTCTAACTTTGCTTTCTACAATAGCACTCTCCTCCAAAGTTCCATTATACAAATTCCAGTATATGTAGCTAATTGTTAAGTGCTGTTACTTATGAAGTATTTTTCTGTCGGCAAGTGCATGATACAGACCATGAAAGAAAGATAATTATAGCTCCTCTCTGCAAGTGCATGGTAGACCATGTTAACTACAGAGTTTGCAAAAAGAAAAATCAAACATACCTGCTCCTCTGAATCGCCATCCTCGAGCTTGTCCTCTGCATCCGCTGTTACTCATGGTCATGCTGGTCAGGGAGCGGGGGCTACAGCTGCCTGCTGCCGCCGGCGCCCCACAGATCTAGTGGTAAAACGGGCTGGTTACAGTGCAGCCTGCACCGCCGGCATTCTAGGGAGGCAGGCATGTGCGTTGAGCTGAAGCAGCACTGCTCGACGGATAGAGCTGGCTGACGGCCGACAAAGCACAGTAGGCCTTAGCGACCTAGCCGTCCAGGGGAGGGAAGGCGGGCAGCGGCGTCGGGGAGTCCAGCAGCAACCGGCGTGGCCGGAGGCGCGCACTAGCCGGCGTCCTCGCGCGGATTTATCCACGGCCGAGAGTTGGGGAGTACCGGTGTCAGCGAGCGGAGGAGGAATCGGAGGGGACCAGCAGGACGACAGACTTGGAAGACGCCATTGTGGCTGATTTGGGAAAAGTGAGAGTGAGTCACGGGAGGAGAAAAGGAGGGTATCCAAACAAGGTACATGACCGACCAGTTTTTCTGTTTTCCTATCCAAACGTAACTTTCTGTAAACTCGTTATTTACAAAACGTAACGTAAAACGGGGTTTCCTAAAAATCAGCTAAAAACTCGTTTTCTATAATCCTAACGCTAATCACCGCTATCCAAACAACGCCTAAAGATCTCACCAGCAAGATGCATCTGAAGCAAAAATTATTCCTGCATAGGTTACCCGAGGAAGGTAATGTTTTGAATCATATTTCAGAATTTAAAGAGATCATATCTGATCTAGCTGCAATAGAGGTTAAGTATGAAGAGGAAGATACTGCTTTAATGTTACTTTGTTCACTGCCAAGTTCTTATACCAATTTTCGAGACACCATATTATACAGTCGTGATACTCTCACGCTTAATGAAGTTTATGAAGCTTTGAACTCTAAGGAGAAGATGAAATTAATGGTGCCTCATGATGGTTCGAGTTCATCCCAAGCCGAGGGATTATCTGTTCGTAGCAGGACAAAGGAGAAGAACTCCAATAATGGAAACAGAGGCAAAAGTAAAAACGGCTACAGGGGCTGGTCGCAATCTAGAGACAAGAAGTATTGCAGATATTGCAAGAGAGACGGGCATGACATCTCAGAGTGTTTCAAGTTGCAGAATAAAGAAAAGAGGAAAGGTAACAAACCAGGTGAAAATTCTGCTAATGTTGCTCGTGATGATAGTTCCGATGATGGTCTTGTCGTTATTGCTGGATGTGCTGAGACCAATGATGAGTGGGTACTTGACACCGCATGCACTTTTCATATGTGTCCACATAGAGATTGGTTTAATACTTTTGATTCCACTACTTCTGCTAGTTCCGTTTTGGGTTTTGATAATTCACCATGCAAGATTGAAGGCATAGGTTCCATTCGAATCAAGATGTTTGATGGCATGATCAGAACTTTGACAGATGTTCGGTATATTCCGAAGATGAAGAGAAATCTTATCTCTGTTAGTGCCCTTGATGCAAAGGGGTACAAGTATTCATGTGGAGATAGTGTTTTGAAAGTCACCAAAGGTTCCCTTATTGTGATGAAAGGTGATTTAAGTTCGATCAATGGTCTTTATTACCTTCGAGGTTCTACCGTTTCAGGTAACGCTACTCCAGTTGTTTCAAAGAATTTTGATTGTGATGCTGCTAACCTTTGGCATATGCGTCTTGGACATATGAGTGAACTTGGTTTAGCAGAGTTAAACAAGAGAGGTCTTCTTGATGGATATGAACCTGGTAAATTGAAATTTTGTGAGCACTGTATCTTCGGCAAGCACAAGAGGGTGAACTTCAATACTTTGACTCATACAACTGAAGGTATTCTTGATTATGTGCATTCTGATTTATGGGGATCATCTCGCAAGAAGTCATTAGGTGGTGCAAGTTACATGCTGACTATTATTGATGATTATTCGAGAAAAGTTTGGCCTTATTTCTTGAAGCATAAATATGAAGCATTCTCAGCATTTAAGGAGTGGAAGATTATGATTGAAAGACAAACTGAAAAGAAGGTAAAGATACTTCGCACTGATAATGGTATGGAATTCTGTTCTAAGCAATTTAAGAATTATTGCAAGTCTGAAGGCATTGTCAGACATTACACCGTTCCTTATACTCCTCAACAAAACGGTGTTGCTGAGCGTATGAACAGGACCATTATTTCCAGAGCCCGTTGCATGTTGTCCAATGCAGGTTTGCATAGGCGTTTTTGGGCTGAGGCCGCTTCCACTGCTTGTTATCTCATTAACTGTTCACCATCTATTGCTCTTAATAAGAAAACTCCAATTGAGGTATGGTCTGGTTCACCTGCTGGTTATTCACAGTTGAGAGTTTTTGGTTGCACTGCTTATGCTCATGTTGATAATGGAAAGTTGGAGCCTAGGGCTGTTAAGTGCATCTTTCTTGGTTATAAGTCTGGTTTTAAAGGTTTTAAATTGTGGAATCTTGAAACCCAAAAGGTTGTTATTAGCAGAAATGTTATCTTTAATGAATCTGCTATGTTACATGATGTTTCATCTACTAATGTTCCCATTGAGAGTGAACAACAGCCTATTGTTCAGGAGCCTACTGTTCAGGTGGAGCATGTTATTGATTCAGGTGATACATCTGGTAATGAAATTGTTGATGCACATGATGAACCCGTCGTTAATGATGATCATGTCACTCCTTCTCCAAATCAGCATATTGTTCCACCCAGTTGGAATCTTGCACGTGACAGAGTTAGACGGGGTATTAATAAACCTGACAGGTTAATTGAAGAGTGCAATATTGTTTCTTTTGCTTTATCTGTTGTAGAAGAAATTGAAGGTAATGCTGAGCCTTCTTCATATTCCGAGGCTATTATTTCTGGTGATAGTAATAAGTGGATGACCGCTATGCATGATGAGATGGAATCACTTGAAAAGAATGGCACTTGGAATTTAGTAAAATCACCTAGAGAGAAGAAACCTATTCGTTGCAAGTGGGTTTTCAAGAGGAAAGAAGGTGTTTCTCCTAATGATGAGACAAGATATAAAGCAAGGTTAGTTGCTAAAGGTTATAGCCAGATTCCAGGCTATAACGAAGTTTTTTCTCCTGTTGTGAAGCATAGCTCTATTCGCACTTTACTCAGTATTATTGCCATGCATGATCTTGAGCTTGAACAATTAGATGTTAAAACTGCATTCTTACATGGAGAATTAGAAGAGGATATTTATATGGAACAACCTGAAGGTTTTGTTATTCCTGGAAAAGAAAAGCTTGTCTGCAAGTTAAAGAAATCTCTTTATGGATTGAAGCAATCCCCGAGACAGTGGTACAAGAGATTTGACACCTTTATGCTCTCTCAAGGTTTCAAAAGGTCTAATTTTGATAGTTGTGTTTATTTGAAAACTGTCAAAGGTTCAACTATTTATTTCCTCCTTTATGTTGATGATATGCTTATTGCTGCAAAGAGTATGTCAGAGATTAATGAACTAAAGAAGCAATTGAGTAATGAATTTGATATGAAGGATTTGGGTGCAGCAAAGAAAATTCTTGGCATGGAAATATCCAGAGATAGACCGTCTGGAAAAGTATATCTAAGTCAGAAGGAATATATTGATAAAGTTCTTCGTCGTTTTAATATGCATAATGCCAAGCCGGTGAGTACACCGTTAGCTGCACACTTCAAATTGTCATCAGCTTTATCTCCTAAGTCAGATGCAGATATTGAGTACATGTCTAGAGTTCCCTATTCAAGTGCAGTTGGTTCACTTATGTATGCCATGGTTTGTTCTCGTCCTGACTTATCATATGTATTGAGTGTTGTCAGTAGATACATGGCTAATCCTGGAAAAGAGCATTGGAAAGTAGTTCAATGGATTTTCAGATACCTGCGTGGTACTTCTAATGCTTATTTACAGTTTGGGAAAACTAGAGATGGACTTGTTGGTTTTGTTGATTCTGATTTTGCTGGTGATTTGGATAAGAGAAGATCACTCACAGGTTATGTTTTCAACATTGGTGGTTGTGCTATGAGTTGGAGAGCAACTTTGCAGTCTATTATGGCTTGTTCCACTACTGATGCCGAGTATATGGCTATTTCTGAGGCATGCAAAGAAGCTATCTGGTTGAGAGGTTTATACACTGAGCTTTGTGGAGATTCATCTTGCCCTACCATATTTTCTGACAGTCAAAGTGCCATATATCTTACAAAGAATCCAATGTATCATGAGAGGACAAAGCACATTGATGTTAGATTTCACTATATTCGAGATGTTGTTGCTGAAGGTGATTTGAAGGTATGCAAGATAAGTACTCATGATAATCCTGTTGATATGATGACAAAGCCAGTTCCTACCAATAAGTTTGAGCTTTGCTCAGGCTTAGTTGGTATTTCTCATTAGTCCTATGGACTTTGACGCACAAGGTGTTTATGCTGATTTGGATGGAGTTATTCACTTTCTTCGACTACAGGAGGGAATTTGGATCAAGGTGAAGATTGTTAAATTATGATCTAAATTCTAGTACTGTATTGGACTAGACGTAGTACATACGGTGTGGGCCTTTTGCGTTGGCGTCGACGCGTACGAGTCCAACTCGTTTACTTGTCCTCCAATGACTCTCATGTATTGCCCTCTTATATACCCCATATAGTCGCACCTCATACGGTCTGTCGTCTCGTGCTTGTAATACTCCTCCTCATAGTGATTGCGCCTTCGTGCGTCCGTGGTTTTCTCCCGCAAGGGTTTCCACGTAAAAATTCGTGTCTCTTTGTCTCGTTTATTCTCGTTATTATCTAACACTCCAAATTTTCTCTCGACCCATAACCGAACCACCGTGCTTCGGTTTTTTATTGATATGCATAGCTAGGATCATTGCAAGATCCTCCTCCTCTTCCATATCAAATTCTTCTTTGGAAGAATCAAATGACGAACTCATCTACAATGTTCAATACTATACTATAAAAACTACAATTTAAAACATGCCCCAAATTCATGAAGTTTGAGCAATACATACCTTGTAGGCGTTTTGTCGAACACCTTGCGGGCGCGGCGCGGCAGCGAGCGCTCGGGCGCTGTTGCTCGGACGACGGAGGCGCGCGAGCGCCGGCGGGACTAGGAGGGGATGGGGCGGAAGCGCGGCGGCGCGGGGATAGGCCGGGGAAGCGCCTGAACGGTCGCCGGGGGGGCGCGGGCGGCGGCGGCGGCGCGGCCGGATGGGGGTGGAAGCGGGAGAGGAAGTGCGAGAGCGAGCGCTCGAGTGTGCCGCGCGCTGCAGCGGGCGCCCGAAATACACCGCGCGGGGCACTGTTTCCGACAGCGCGCCCAACTCGTTTTAGCGCGCGCGCTAAAACCGACTAATTTGCAGCGCCGCGCTAGTATAGCGCGGCTGTTGAAGATGCTCTTAGTTGTGTGGAGAGTAGGTTTTAGGCCAAAGCCTAAAACTGGGTACCTTAAATTTTTAGAAGCAAATGAAACATGAAGATCCGACGGTGTGTATGCTGGAAAGCCAATCTGATGGGTGCTGAGGCGTAAGTTTGATTTTGACCTCACCGGTGGAGGTCGTCGGGGCTGAGAAGCTCACTGGAAGCTGAAGAAAAGCTGTGGTGGTCGGGCAGGTTATGGAGGGGAGGAATGGGCGGTTCTGCCTAGTGTTTACCGTCGGTCTGTGCGAAACAGGGTTCTTTTATGTTCCCCGAGCCACGTTCGGCTGTCGGGTAAGGATTTCGCGTAAGACATACAAGGAATCAGGCTAACGCTTACACGATGGCGAGGCAAGCTCAGCGAGCGTTGGGGCTCATCGTGGCCAGGGGACAGCCAGAATCGACATGATGAGGGCTGCGCCGTTGTGAGCTTGGCAATGGTTGCTTTCCCGCGAATGCATTTTTATTTTTAGGCTTTGGGGTGTCACAGAATATAGGATGCTCTCAGTTAATAAGAGGTACATATTGAAGTGGGCACTATTTAAAAAATGTCTTTTTGGTTTGCCTCTGTAAAAAAAAAAATTTCAGTGCTTCTAAATAGCGTTTCACGACACAATTTTTTCTCTTTTTTGCACAGGGCTCAAAAAAAGTTATTTTTTCGTGAAACTTTATGCACGCACATAGAACATGAAGACGTATCCGAGCAAACTTTTTCAGATTTTTTTGGCATTTAGAAATGCGTTTTTCAAAGTGAGTTCATATGTACCCGGGTTCATCTATGCACTTCCGGTACATATTGGAGTTAACTGAACATGTCTGAAATGTAGAGAAACACCAATGAGACCGAGTAGCATCTATCGTGCTGCAAGGCTGGAACTGAAGTTGGACATGGCGCAGCATTTCCTACCACAGCGGGCCATGTTGACCTGCAAAAGGCTGCATACAACGCTCGCCACCGAAAGAAAACAACGCCCGCCATCCCATCGAAAATGGTGCCTGCTCCCATCGTACTCGTGGTGGTGATCCAGTGAACCCCCTCCACCATGGTAGAGCCCTCGCCCTCGCCCCTGCCTCCAACTCGGGCATGAGATCAATCAATAGAGCACGCTATGAATACAAAAAGTAAAATACGCAACTGCCGTTCTGGAATATGTTCACGGGCATGAGATCGATATGATCTTGCCAAATGACAGCCACAACAACCGGGTGTAATGATTTAATTAGAAAATATGGAGTATAAATAAAGAAATTTGCCATGAAGCCTAACTGCAAAGCGAAAATTTACATGCCACATGAAATTCAAACAGCTTAGAAGACACAAAACTCAAAGCACAAAATATTTGTCGGAAAAAATGAATGTATCTAGACGTATTTCAGTTCGAGATACATCAATTTTTATCCATTTCTCCGACAAGCATTTTTGGATGGAGGGAGTATAAATAAAGAAATTTGTCATAATAAAGCGTAACTGCATGCACTGACAGAGGAAATTTGTGTGGTGGGGATATGCGAAATAGCGTTACATGCCACACAAAATTCAAACAGCTTAGAAGACACAAAACTCAAAACACAAATATCGGAAGTACTAATCAACTTATTTGATTGAGATATATATATAGTTCTGGATTGTTAAGTTTCCGGTTCAGAGGGATCGATCAGTTGACTCATACGTCCAGATTCCAAAAAAGCTAACATTCATTAAACGATCGACCTCCAATGTCATAAGATTGATACCTCCATATCCTAGCAGAGCATGGTAGCCATCCCTGGAACCAAATCAAGCGGCAGGCCTAAGGCCAACTCCACCGTGCGACCCTATCCTGTCCGGCTCCGTCCGTTTGGGGTAAAAGGAACAAAAGAGACGACCCAACGTACGGCCTCAAACGGACAATTGTCCGGATTCCGTCCGTTTTCGATCCATCCCCGGCCCAAACTTGCGCTCGGTTTGGGGTGAAACGGACGCGCGCGGACAGCCGCAACGCACGCCTTTGTCCCCCCCGTGGCCCGCCTGTCGGGGACACTAGCAGTCCCTCCGCTCCCAACGCTCCACCCTCTCTCCCCGCCCCATCCCGTCGCCGGCGCCGCCGCTATTCTCCGGCCGCCTCCTCATCACGCAGCCCCCCGTCGTCCATACCAAACCACGTCTCGACATGGCCGTCACCACGCCCGTGCTTTCGCCATAGTTTTGGTCGTCTATCGGGGGAGGGCCGTCGCCGTCCTTGCCGGTGGCGGAGGGGACACGAGTGCCGGCGACGTACCACGACGGCCGAGGCAGATTCCGACGAGAGCTCCAGAGCGGCCAGTAGCCGGCCGGCAACCACCCCTGCTGCGTCGAGGTGATCATCGCGGCCTCTTCGCCACCATGACCGCAATGTGTTCGACCTTTTGCCAACAAAGGTATGGACAGTGGATACGAGTTTTTCTTCCATCATTTCCTTTGTTCATCGGACGATTCATCGTCGGATGATGAAGATCTTGTGGTGGCTGCACTGTTCGTTCACGACCATATTCAACGGCAGCTTCCTCGGTACAAGGGGTCACTCCCTGGCCATGCTCCCAACCTGAACCGCAACAGGTAGAGAGGCCACACCCTGCTCTATGCCGATTACTTTGCCAACACCCCGCTCTTCAAGCCGGATAAATTTCGTCGCCGTTTTTGTATGGCAAGGCATGTGTTCAATCGTATCCGAGAGGGAGTGGTTGCTCATGACCCATACTTCGAGTGCAAGACGGATCCCCTTGGCAAGCTTGGATTCTCCTCTTACCATAAATGCACCGCGGCCATCCGCATGCTTGCATATGGAATTCCAGGCGATCTGGTGGATGAGTATGTGCGTATGAGTGAGACAACATGTCTGATGTCAATGTACAAGTTTTGCCAGGCTGTGATCGAGGTGTTTGGCCCAGAATACTTGAGGCAGCCAACTGCCGCTGATACAGAGAGATTGTTGGCGACCAACGCAGCTAGAGGCTTTCCAGACATGCTTGGCAGCATAGATTGTATGCATTGCGAGTGGAAGAACTGTTCATTTGCTTGGCAGGGCCAGTACAAGGGGCATGTTAACGGGTGCATTGTCATATTAGAAGCGGTGGCATCGCAAGATCTTTGGATATGGCATTCTTTCTTCGGCATGGCAGGTTCTCACAATGATATCAACGTGCTACAGCGTTCTCCAGTCTTCGCAAGGCTTGCAGAAGGCAACTCCCCACCTGTCAACTTTGAGATCAACGGCCACCATTACAACAAGGGATACTATCTAACAGATGGTATATATCCTCAGTGGTCAACTTTTGTGAAGACAATCTCGAAACCCCAAGGTGAGAAAAGAAAGAGATTTGCCCAAATGCAAGAGAGTGTTAGAAAGGATGTGGAACGTGCTTTTGGTGTGCTTCAATCCCGGTGGGGTATCGTTCGAAACCCTGCACTATCATGGGATGAAAGGAAGCTTTGGAAGATGATGACTGCTTGTGTGATCATGCACAACATGATCGTCGAGGACGAGCGTGATGAGAGTATCTTCGACCAAGGATTTGATTATCAAGGTGAAAATATTGAGCCCCTACACCAAGACCCGGCCACATTTGAACAGTTTGCCCAATTTCACCGTGAGACGCGTGATTGGCACACTCATTTGAATCTTCAAAATGACTTGGTTGAGCACGTCTGGGATCACATTGGCAACCAATAGATGTAAAACTATTTTATGTTCAATCAAGACAATTTCGATTTGGTTGTAAAACTATTTTATTAAAGACAATTTCAATTGGGTTGTAAAACTATTTTAATTTTCAGACAAATATTTGGGTTGGAAACTAGTTTTGATGCAAATTAGGGCATTTTTGGCCCTGACGAACAGGATGGGGCAAATGGATGCGGCCGCGCGCTGGGCGCACGGCCACCGCATCCCAGGACAGGCCCGGACACGACCCCAAATTCATACCCAAACGGACAAAAACCGGACAAAACTGACGTCCGTTTGGGATCGTGCGGTGGAGTTGGCCTAAGATACCAAGTGGAGCCACTGATGGCAATCAAAGTTGAGGCGTATGGATTTGTGCTTGACCATCTGGATCGTCCCACCATCAGCAATGTCGCTAAGCCCCGCCTCCAACCCTGTCAACACAGCAAAATTCTCCCTTACCAAAGCAGGCTCGTCGTCATCATAGACGTCGTGGCGGACCCAGGAATTGTTGACGCCCCAGGCGAACAACTAATGGCTAAAAACTACCCAGAAAAAACTTCAATTTCAAGGCATACAAGAATCAATCTATGTTTTGCATAACTAATAAGAAACCAAACATGATGTTCAATGGCAGCATTTGTTCCATGATGGTCAACTAATAAAGCAAGACAAATCAAAAGACAATATGTGGCATAGATAAATGATACAGAAGTTTGATACCAAATCAAATGACTGGTTGATCTGAGCCTCCCATGACTACATCTTCAATAGCAGACATCACTAAACCTTCAATCATCAATTTTGAAATGTGAATCAGTGCATAATATAGCAGGCAAAACTAATTAACGATAGATGCAAAATGTGAAAACTTACGTGTAGGACGAGGCAATAACACCTTTACATGTGCGATAACCTTGAAATCGCTCAATGATTTTGGATTCTTCTATAGTAACAAATACATCTCTCTCAATGTAACATACCATTCTATGATTCATCCAATCATCACCCGTTTTGTTCCTCAATCCGGTCTTGATAATGCTCATTACCGAGAATGCCCTTTCCACGGTTGCGGTTGCAACAGGTAAAATCAATGCTAACTCAACCAGACGGTAAACTAAAGGAAAAGTTGTGTGCATATCACTTTTAACCATATTCATGGCAAGATGACCAAGATCATTGCAATTCATCAAATGTGGATCACCTCTTGCTTCCCGAATGAATGAGTCTAGTTGGTTTCTAAGGACAAAAGTAACTTCATATGTAGAGAAGTCAGCAGCATACATATTAGCAAGATCTACTAGCTTGTCTTCATTATAATTGGCAAATGAATTCTTGGGATCAAGGCAAGCAATGCATCTCAACAATTGAGTAGACCTCTTTGTATCTTCCATATTTGGCACTACAATGTTGTATTTGACACAAAAGTCTGTTACCTCTTTGAAGAGCTCATCCCAACCATTCTGCCTTATCTCTTGAATATCCTCCAATGTGGTTTTAATCAATCCCACAACACGTACAATATTTTGATTTTTCAATTGCAAGCATTGTGACAGATTGTTAGTCTTGCCCAATAATCTAATCATAAGATGCAATATGAGAACAAATTCGAAAGACTCCATGTGCTTTATCAACCCCGCGGCTGTGGTTCTTTGGGCAACATTATCTGCATCATTGTGTAAATTTTCTAATACCTTTAGAACTGGTTTCCACATCTCAACAAGACGACACAATGTTTTATGATGTGATCCCCACCGTGTATCACCAGGTCTTGCAAGGTTAGTTAATTGGTTTTTCCCTTTTCCCTCAAGAAGTTCCCCGGACTCTATTTGGCGTACTATTTCATCATGTTGCTCTTGGGCTAACTGATCATGTCTTTTACAAGAAGCATTAACAATGTTAACAACCATGCTTGTGTACTCAAAAAAATCCCTTACTGATGAACAACACTTGGCAACAACGACAACCACTAATTGTAATTGGTGGGCAAAACAATGTATATAATGAGCATAAGGATTTTCCGCCAAGATCAATCTTTGCAACCCACGAAATTCCCCTCTCATGTTTGAAGCCCCATCATAACCCTGCCCTCTCAAATTAGACATAGATAAGCCAAGATTACCAAACATACCATCCAGAGCTACCTTCAGTGAAGTTGCTTTAGTGTCAGGAACATGCTTAACTGCCATGAATCTCTCAATCACCTCCCCTCGTTTGCCGAGATACCTACATAAGACAAAGGAGCATGATTAATATATAAGAACTTTAAGAAAATACACCTATAAGGCTACAATAACACACACACAAGCAAATGTACTGACCTCAAACACATAGCCATTTGCTCCTTCATAGATGCATCTCTGGACTCATCAACAAGTAATGCAAATTTACTATCTCCAATCTCCTCAAGAATGGCACTGGTGGTCTCTTTTGCACAAGCCTTGCATAAATCCTTTTGTATCTTATGTGATGTCAGCTTATGGTTATCTCCCGCATCCCCAAATAATTTTGCCACCTTTGGGTCTTTCTTTATGAACAAGTCCAACAACTCTTTAAAGTTACCCTTATTCATTGAGCTAGTAGACTCATCATGACCACGAAAAGCAAGAGCTTGTAGTATCAAAAATTTGACAATACCCAATATAATCAAGAGACGGGCTTTGTATTCTTCTTCTTGCTTCTGAGAACCCCTATCAAAGACATGTGGCAGATTTTGTCTTTGATTTTTGAAATCCTCATAATGTTGCCTAGATTTATTATGAGCACTATCATGCTTGCCAACATGCTGATTAAAAACTTTAGGTCCATCCTTCCAAGATTTGAATCCATTTCTCGTGAATGCTTCAATACCATAGTTTTCAGCTCTTGGTTGCTTAAACAAAAAACAATAAAAGCAAAAGGCTGATTTTTTTTTCAATGCTATATTCCAACCAGCCGCGATGATCATTGAACCAATAGTCATGAAAGCTCCTACCATTTATCTTTTCATATGTATGATTAGTTGGTTGGCAAGGACCCATACTAATGTACTCCCTTCTAGCAAGATCTCTAATGTCTGGATCTAACTCCTCAATTGGTATTCTCTTACCAGGGTCAGATTCAACATCACCTGGTTTGAGTTCAGCTCTAACATTAGGGGCAGCCATGGATCCAACATCAGTTGTTTGAGCTGAAGGACCGGTTTCTGCGGCTTCGGTGGTTCAAACTTGAAAAAAAGAATTCAATGTCTTGTTTCTTTTGCTCATCTTGAGCTCCTGTAAAATTTTAGAGAAACAAAAATTTCTCAATGTCAAAATTGGTTTCTACATGATACATCTAACAAACAGAGAAACAGTGGCATCTAGCAACTAAAATCATCATCATCATCCAATCGAATACTGACAAGACAATGGCATCTATAAACAAAAACAGGGCATCAAGCCATCAAAACAGGGCATCAACCTCGCTGGACGCCGGGCCGGGCAGCCTGCAGGCTGAATCCTCACGCGGTCGCGTCCTATCCGGGTTCGCTGCCTCGCGCCCTCGCCGCCTCGCCGGACGCCGGACACGGCGACCAAGGCAGCAACCCGCACTCCCGCAGGCCCGCAGCGCCGCAGCGGCAGCGTCACAATCGGGTGGGGGAGGGGGCGGGCGCTGAAACGGGGGGCGCTGGAAGGGGGGATCCGGGCGGACGGAGGCAAGAACCTGACTGGCGACACCGCGACGGCGAGCGGCGACGGGCGACGGCGAGCGGCGACGGGCGACGGCTTAGGGTTGCGGCCTTGCGGGAGAGCGTCTCACTGTCGAGTTCGTGCGGCCGTGCGGGTGAGTTAGCCTGGGGCGGCCTGCCGGCTGGGCCTGTTCGCCTGGGCTGCCTAGGCTTGGACCTGGGCTGCGCCCCAGGCCAAAGTTTTTTTTTTCTAAATATAGGCCTACGATTTTTTCCACGCCCCAGGCAATGGCCTGGGCTGCCTGGGGCCCAAATCCGCCCGTCGTATAGCCTGGCAACGCAGAACCTGCCATAGTCCACGCGCACAAGGTAGGAGGTCACCACCTGCCACTTGTCAGGGTTAGCATCAAGCTCTTGTTTCCATTCGCAACACAGGGTGGGTACTGCACCATCCTCAGCAGTCGAGATCGAGAGGTCTGAAGCACACAAGTAGTGGTTCTCTCGCACGGTGGAGAATCCAAGCCAGCGGCCCAGCTCAGGCACAAACTCAGCAGGGCCACGGAATGGGAGCTCCCAGCTGCCGACATAGTTCCACTCGTGGCTGTCCGTGTTGAAGGAGTAGGTGCCGATGCCAGTGGCAGAGATCCAGATCTTGTTGCGGACCACCGTGCAGGAGCGAATTTTGTAGGTGCAGCTAGGCTTGTACGTACCCAGGAGCCTCCACATACGGTGGCGGTGGAAGAGTGTGCCAGTGCCATCCGGGATAATCAACAACAGGAGCTTGGAAGCAGGGTTGATAGGGAAGAATCTTATGAGGCTTGTCAGGTCGCCTCTCGATGAGGTATAGGGCATCGTCACCTAGGTTAATCGGAAAAGAGTTGTCCATCAATCCTGCCCTGAGCTTAGGCATGCTGCAGATCTGGTTCTGGCAGGTGTCGTAAACCAGGGCGTTTCCTTGCTGGTCTGTGCTGAGTATCTTGTCCCTGTTGTAGTTGTAACCAAAGGGCATGAACTGCATGTCCCAATTAACTTGCATGGGAGCGGAAACACCAAGCGAAAATGCAGATTTGGGCAGCTCCGCTTCTTCCAGCTTTAGAAGCGACAGTGGGCATCCCTTCTGCTTCTGCTTCTTTGGTTGGAAGAGACTTGAAGATTTGATGCAGCGCACCGTGTAGGAGCGACTCTTGCAGGTTTCCACAACCAGATTAACAAACTGGCGCTTCATCGTCAACCTCGCCTGCGTCTCACTCGCGACTTCCTACTATTGTCGTATGGACCAGTAAGATTTGGCTGGCGCCCTGATTCTGAAAAGCAAAGGACATAATAATTATTTGTCCTCCCCACGTCTCCTATTATTAAGAGTTAGGAGTGGATTAGATGTGTAGAGAAGAGTACCAGAACTGTGCAACTCCAGATCTAAATACCCCTGCAGCAGGATGTAAAATATAGGGGAAAGTAACAACCATCGGGCTCCAAATTACCTACACTTGTCCAGATTAATACAGTTCTAAAGCGAGATCGCCTACACAGAAAGATTTTGCTCAAAGAAGAAACAAATCAGTGTATTACCGTTCCACGAACCGGGCGGCGGAGATACTGTATGATCCAAGAACGACAGGGCAGCGACAAGGCGAGTTGGACAAGAGGTTTGCCTCGGGTAACAGGATGGATCGATCAAGACCGGTTTGGAGTAAGGGCGAGAGTTGCGGCGGCGGCGCAGCAACCTAGATTCCTCTGTTTTCTCTACTTCTATTAAAAACCGAGTCGGTGATGATGGTGTACCCACTGGCGGAGCTTCAGCAAGGCCGAATGGGCCGTGGCCCGCCCAGCCTATGAAGTTTTGTACAGTATATATCTACTCTTGGGCCTTAAAACAGCAAACCATAAACTATGTTCTTCTTGTTGGCCCGCCCATGTTTGGGCTGTAAGCTCCGCCACTGGGTGTACCCTCCTGACTATGTCAACCATCGGATCTGAAATGAATGGCTTAGATGATACTAAAGTTATGGCAGAGGCTGACAGCTCGGCCATGCCGCTGGTGCACAGCACTCCCTCTCCTCTCATCTAAAAGTTCATGTTGACATCCTGGGGCAGTGGCCGGTCGCCATAGCCCTCAACTTGGATCTGGACTGTTGACGGTGCCCTCTGAATCCGTGGCGCCCTCTGAATCCCTATAGCAGCAGTTAGTTTTGGTACTGCAAGAATGCCGGAGGAAAGTTTGATGGTGGTGTGATTGACTTATCCAATCTCTCGCCCCTCCTTGCATATTCTTCATATCTGCCATCGGCTTCTCTTCCCATCTCATCCCCTTCTCCAATCCTTCCCATCCTATGCAGGAGTGGGCAGCGGAAAGATTGTTGGCTCGAGGCAGATTTGGCGGTTGGTGTGGGCGGCGCTGGTGCAACTGGGCTCCCGCCAACCTAAAAACCAGTCGCTCCTTCTGGAAAAGTCCACAAGCCACGGTCGCCTCCAGCAAATTGATTGCATGCCAACCTTCCTTTGTCTGGGTTGCTAGATGCATGGAGCAAATAGATCGCTGAGCCCCATCGCGCTGGAGCCATGGAGGCGATGAGTGTGCACCTTCGAACCTCGGCTGCGTGCGGTCATGGCTGCCAGATGCGAGCGCCTCCGTGCCTGCCGAGAAAAGACTAGGGGCGTGTTTGCCTATAGTACCCGCGTTGCATACCCATCTCCACTCGGCTTGACTCTAGAAAAACAGCCTCATATGCGACATCTGCGAGTTGTTTAGTTGCCTGCATATGGACTGCCTGCATTAGGAGATCAACTTTGGCACGTTGTTTGGTTGCCTGCATTGTCTCGGCACATGCAGCTACACGTTGTTTGGTTGCCCGCATGGGGTATGATTAAGAGCTAGCACTTGCACTTAGCACACTGGGTTAAGAGATAGCAGAGGAAGTGGTAGAAGAAATGCAGTGTGCGCTGGACCATGGCGACTGTGGTGGATAATGGTCGTGGCGCCGTGTCCGACATGACGAGCATGAAGTCGTGGACGAGCGACCCCGTCGGCAGCACGGCGAGCGACACCGTCGGCGAACTAGTCGCGGTGCTCGCGCAAAGACAGCCGACAAAGGAGGAGAATACAGTGGCGCCGCCATGGTATCGTCAGTGCAGTGGACGAGAGAGGAGACCGAGATGATCGACACCGGAAATGACTCCAGTGTAGTAGGGTGAGAGAGAGAGGAGGCCAAGATGATCGACCCCGTTGGCGGCGCGGCGAACTGCAGTGTGCACAGAGGCAGAGGACACAAGAAAGTAGTGTGCACGCCATTGTAGCATCAGTGAAGTAGGAGGACGACAGAGAGTAGGCCGAGATGAGCGATGCCGGAAACAACTCTAGTGTAGTAGGACATGGGCAAGGAGATCAAGGGGAAGGGCTTCGGCGTCGAGAGGGACGAATAGGAGGGCTCTGAGCAGAGGGCAGAGGAGCTCGACATGGCGGCGTCAGTGCAGTAGACTGCTGCTCAAAGAGAGATGAAGATACGATCATCGAAACGAAAAACTTACAACACAAATATTGTGAGGAACTGCGAGATCAGACTGCTTGTCAAAGGAAAATTCAAACGATCGATCGTGCGCGACGAATCTGACAAAATTCGTCAAGAACAACTTTAAACGGGAAGACGAAATTAAGATCTTACAACCGACAAAACTATGAACCGATCGCCTGAATGAAACCGTAGCATCGAGGTGCATCTTTTTCGTGTAGAGCTTACCTCGAATCGAAGCACCGTTGTGTAGATCGGAAGGGGCTAGGAAGAACAGAATTAAAGGGAAGGTTATGGAGGTAGGAGAAGATAAGCAGGCACAGGCTGCAACCAGCTCGTATCCCTCCCATCTCCCCTCGTGCGAGTGGCCCATCTTGTGCGCTCGCCTCGGCCTGGCTCGCTAGAAAACTGCCGATCTAAATGTTTTCAGTGAGCCATCGTGTCATGCGGGCCGTACAGTAAACGCGAGCAACCAAACACGCCCTAGGCGAGGCAAGCCTGAGTGGCAATTTGGCGAGGTGGTGTGCTGCGCCGATGCCATGGTGACCCTCAGATCTGCGCTCAATGGGTCGGGGGCAGCCGACCATGGCCAGGGGCCGGAACTGATGAAGGGGCGTGGCGGCGGCTGGCGCTCTGTTCGGCGGAAAGGCACGAGGTATAAAAGGGTGATTTACATAACATCTTAAATATTTGTCCGTGTCATGCCTCAATGACGTCAACTACCACTTTGTGAATATTGAATCCAACTTTTTTTTGAGGGAAAAATATTGAATGCAACTTTAGCCTAACAAAACATCTTATAATTTGAGATAGAGGACGAAGTACGTACTAACCATATTTTATTGACACATTTTGGCAAATTGAGAAAGTGAAAGTTTATCAAGACATTCTAACTTGGCAGCAGGTTGCAAAGCTAAAACAATTTATATAATTAGTCTTCAGTTGTGTATTGAAATTTTTCTTTATCCTGTGTAAACTGTAATTAATAATACTCATGTGCCTTCGACTAGGGCAGCATGTTTAGTCATGTTGGGCAGCATGTTTCCAGTGACTCCATACTCCCAAACATGTCAGCAGTCGGTTGCTGCCATGGTTGCACTAGTAGAAAAAGGGTCTAATGTGAAACTCATTAGTCCCGGTTTGCAATTGAACCGGCATTAATGTAACCATTAGTGCTGGTTCCAACGGCCAGGCGGGCGGCGCTCATTAGTACCAGTTCGTGGCGAACCTTTAGTACTGGTTCGTGCCACGAACCGGTACTAAAGAGGTGGTGGCCTTTAGTACGGGTTGGTGGCTCCAACCGGTACTAAAGGGGGGTCACCACCCCTTTAGTACCGGTTGGAGCCACCAACCGGTACTAAAGGCCCCCCCTTTAGTACCGGTTGGAGCCACCAACCGGTACTAAAGGTGGTGCGCTGCCACCCATAGTGCACAATGTTTAGTCCCACCTCGCTAGTTGAGAGGAGCTCGCACCGGTTTATAAGCCCCGCCGCGGCTACCGTGTCGAGCTCCTCTCTAAGCATGCCTTTGTGGGCCTATTGCAAGTCTTCTTCCTTGTGGGGCCTACTGGGCCGTACGGGCCTGCATCCTGGCCCAACTAGAGATTGGGTTTCTAGTCGTATGCAGGCCGTGCCGGCCCAGTAGGCGGGCTGTTTTTGCTTTATTTAAAAAAAAATCCTTACCAACGGGACTAAAGGTCCCCCAAACCACGGCGCGCCTCGTGCCACGTGGTGGGCCTTTGGTCCCGGTTCGTGTTGAACCAAGACTAAAGGGGGGGGCCTTTAGTCCCCACTCTTTAGTGCCGGTTCTAGAACCGGTACTAAAGGTCCTTACAAACCGGTACTAAAAGTCGTTTTTCTACTAGTGTTGACGGGGACAACGATCTTCATGCCGTCGGTGCTCAAGTGGAAAATTCATATGCATGTGTGGAATAATAAGCGGTTAAGAATAGGTTCCTAGTCTTGCCTCTAACACTAGTAGAAAAGGGGGCAATGGCCCAGGCCAGTTCAGCCCATTAGTCCCGGTTCAATCCAGAACCGGGACCAATGGAGCTATTTGCCCCGGTTCGTGAGCCCGGGGGGCCGGTCGGCCACGTGGGCCATTGGTCCCGGTTCGTCCGGACCTTTTGGTCCCGGTTGGTGGGACGAACCGGGACCAATGGTCCTGGCTCCTGGCCCACCACTATTGGTCCCGGTTGGTGGCATGAACCGGGACCAAAGGGTTCCCTTTGGTCCCGGTTCATGCCACCAACCGGGTCTAATGGTGCTGCCTATATATAGCCCCTCGCGCAAGAGCAGAGCACACTGCTTTGTTTTTTCTGGCCGAGGGGGAGAGGGCTTGGTGGTGCTCTAGCTCACCTCCTATGCACACAAGGTGTTCGATGGAATGCCCGAGCCACACTACTTAAGGTTTCTCCTCTCCAAGCTCGACCGCCAAGCTCCATTTTCCTCAATATTTATCTAGGTTTAGCGGTCCGTCACGCCCCGTCCCCGTCTTCATCGCCGTTGATCACCCGCGCCGATCTCATCGCCGGCACCACCGTGGTGAGCCTCTTGTTCTTATCTTCTTTCTGAAAGGAAAAATATTATTACTTGTTTGTTTAGATAGATACTTGTATTATTTTCTTACTTTTATTATTGCATCTTATATAGTGCGATGGTTTTGGTATCCGCCCCCGTCGGCCCTCGTCCTGTCTATGATTCGGATGTGGTATATATTATCTTTTCATAACTATTGGTTCATTTATTGTTTATGAAAATTATGCCGACCAACGTGACATAGATTTTATTTATCTAGGAGGTTGTTAAACTGGAAATTCCAACCGACCCTATTGTCGAGAGGTTAAATTTAGTTGAAGAAGAAAACAATTTCTTGAAGGAAAAAATAAAAAAACTTGAGGAGGAGAAGATGATATTGGAGTTGCATGTTGCGGATGTCGTCGATGATCACAAGATCAAGATGGATGCAATGCGCTTGAAGATGAGAAAGATTAGAAAATATGCCATTCATACCGAGGCTTGGTATCATTATGCCGTTGGATCAGTTGTTACCTTGGTTGCGATTATGATCGCATTTGTTTTCGCATTGAAATGTTTTACATAGTTTCAATGTATGGTTTAATTAATTTAGATGCTCTGCAGAGCTTTATGTTGTTAGATGAGAACTATGTATGTACTTTGGTTTTTATGTGATGATGAACTTCTATTAATTTGGTCACTTAATTATCTATTCATGATGTTCTATAATGATTTTTGACACACTTAATTATATATAATGCACGCAGATGAACCGGCAATGGATGTACGGTGACAGACACACCTCCGAGTACATTAAGGGCATGCATGATTTTCTCGAAGTGGCTGAGGCAAACAAGCAGAATGGTTTTATGTGTTGTCCATGCCCTATATGTGGGAATACGAAGTCTTACTCTGACCGGAAAATCCTTCACACCCACCTGCTTTACAAGGGTTTCATGCCACACTATAATGTTTGGACGAGGCACGGAGAAATAGGGGTTATGATGGAAGACGGCAAGGAAGAAGAGTACGATGACAACTATGTGCCCCTGAATACGTTGATGCTACTGAACATCAAGATGTACCAGACGATGTGCACGATGGTTCTGCAACGGGCGAAGCTGCTGAAGATCAAGAGGAACCAGACGATGTGCCCGATGATGATGATCTCCGCCGGGTCATTGTCGATGCAAGGACACAATGCGAAAGTCAAAAGGAGAAGCTGAAGTTCGATCGCATGTTATAGGATCACAAAAAGGGGTTGTACCCCAATTGCGAAGATGGCAACACAAAGCTCGGTACCGTACTCGAATTGCTGCAGTGGAAGGCAAAGAATGCTGTGCCTGATAAAGGATTTGAGAAGCTACAGAAAATAATGAAGAAGAAGCTTCCAAAGGATAACGAATTGCCCGACAGTACATACGTAGCAAAGAAGGTCGTATGCCCTCTAGGATTGGAGGTGGAGAAGATACATGCATGCCCTAATGACTGCATCCTCTACCGTGGTGCCTACAAGGATCTGAACGCATGCCCGGTATGCGGTGCATTGCGGTATAAGATCAGACGAGATGACCCTGGTGATGTTGACGGCGAGCCTCCCAGGAAGAGGGTTCCTGCGAAGGTGATGTGGTATGCTCCTATAATACCACGGTTGAAACGTCTGTTCAGAAACGGAGAGCATCCCAAGTTGATGCGATGGCACAGTGAGGACCGTAAGAAAGATGGGAAGTTGAGAGCACCCGCTGACGGGTCGTAGTGGAGAAAAATTGAGAGAAAGTACTGGGATGAGTTTGCAAAGGACCCAAGGAACGTATGGTTTGCTTTAAGTGCGGATGGCATTAATCCTTTCGGGGAGCAGAGCAGCAATCACAGCACCTGGCCCGTGACTCTATGTATGTATAACCTTCCTCCTTGGATGTGCATGAAGCGGAAGTTCATTATGATGCCAGTTCTCATCCAAGGCCCTAAGCAACCCGACAACGACATTGATGTGTACCTAAGGCCATTAGTTGAAGAACTTTTACAGCTGTGGAACGAAAACAGTGTACGTACGTGGGATGAGCACAAAAAGGAGGAATTTGACCTAAAGGCGTTGATGTTCGTGACCATCAACGATTGGCCCGCTCTGAGTAACCTTTCAGGACAGACAAACAAGGGATACCACGCATGCATGCACTGTTTACTTGACACCGATAGTATATACCTGGGAAGCTGTAGGAAGAATGTGTACCTGGGCCATCGTCGATTTCTTCCGACCAACCATCAATGTCGAAAGAAAGGCAAGCATTTCAAAGGCGAGGCAGATCACCGGAAGAAGCCCGCCATGCGTACCGGTGATCACGTACTTGCTATGGTCAATGATTTACACGTAATCTTTGGAAAGGGTCCCGGCGGACTAGCTGTTCCGAATGACGCTGAGAATCACGCACCCATGTGGAAGAAGAAATCTATATTTTGGGACCTACCCTACTGGAAAGACCTACAGGTCCGCTCTTCGATCAACGTGATGCACGTGACGAAGAACCTTTGCGTGAACCTGCTAGGCTTCTTGGGCGTGTATGGGAAGACAAAAGATACACCTGAGGCACGAGAGGACCTGCAACGCTTGCACGAAAAAGAGGGCATGCCTCCGAACCAGTATGAAGGTCCTGCCAGCTACGCTCTTACGAAAGAAGAGAAAGAAATATTCTTTCAATGCCTGCTCAGTATGAAGGTCCCGACTGGCTTCTCGTCGAATATAAAGGGAATAATAAATATGCCAGAGAAAAAGTTCCAGAACCTAAAGTCTCATGACTGCCACTTGATTATGACGCAACTGCTTCCGGTTGCATTGAGGGGGCTTCTACCGGAAAACGTCCGATTAGCCATTGTGAAGCTATGTGCATTCCTCAATGCAATATCTCAGAAGGTGATCGATCCAGAAATCGTACCAACGCTAAGGAGTGATGTGGCGCAATGTCTTGTCAGTTTCGAGCTGGTGTTCCCACCATCCTTCTTCAATATCATGACGCACGTCCTAGTTCATCTAGTCGACGAGATTGTCATTCTGGGGCCCGTATTTCTACACAATATGTACCCCTTTGAGAGGTTCATGGGAGTCCTAAATAAATATGTTCGTAACCGCGCTAGGCCAGAAGGAAGCATCTCCATGGGCCATCAAACAGAGGATGTCATCGGGTTTTTTGTTGACTTCATTCCTGGCCTTAAGAAGATAGGTCTCCCTAAATCGCGGTATGAGGGGAGACTGACTGGAAAAGGCACGCTTGGAAGGGACTCAATAATATGCAGGGACAGATAATCTTGGTCTCAAGCACACTACACAGTTCTACAGAACTCTACCTTGGTGACCCCGTATGTCGATGAACACAAGAACAGTCTGCGCTCCAAACACCCGGAGCAGTGCGACGACTGGATTACATGTGAACACATCAGGACTTTCAGCAGTTGGTTGGAAACACGTCTCAGAGGTGACAGCACTGTTTGTGATGAGCTGTACTTGTTGTCCAGGGGACCATCTTCGACTGTAATGATTTGGAAAGGATACGAGATAAATGGGAATACATTTTACACGATTGACCAAGATGAAAAGAGCACCAACCAAAACAGCGGTGTCTGCTTTGATGCAGCAACCGACAATGGAAATGACACATATTATGGTTACATAGTAGACATATGGAAACTTGACTACGGAGTAGATTTTAAGGTCCCTTTGTTTAAGTGCAAGTGGGTCAATCTGTCAGGAGGCGGGGTACAGGTAGACCCACAGTACGGAATGACAACAGTGGATCTGAAAAATCTTGGGTACACCGACGAACCGTTCGTCCTAGCCAATGATGTGGCACAGGTTATCTATGTGAAGGACATGTCTACCAAACCGAGGAAAAGAAAAGATAAGGAAGTGAATACATCATACAATGAGCCAAAGCGCCACATAGTTCTTTTAGGAAAAAGGGACATCCTGGGAGTGGAGGGCAAGACAGACATGTCTGAAGAGTATGAAAAGTTTCATGAAATTCCCCCCTTCAAAGTCAAGGCTGACCCAAGCATCCTGATAAACGATGAAGATTATCCATGGTTACGGTGCAATAAGCAAACGACACAAGCGAAGAAAAAGTGAAGACTTTCTCCCACAACTATTATATATGATGATACCATGCCAACTTTGTAACAGACGAGTATGATACCATTTTCCGTTTTGTACATGCACATGCTATGCCAACTTTTTTAGAGTTCATTTGAAAACTATGAATTTGAAAACCTCGCCAACCGAAGGGCGCTCACACCGGTTTATAAGCCCGTCCCTCTACACGCCTTGTTGAGCTCACAAACTTGTGATTCAGACAAATTTCAAAGAAAACTAATGGCACAAACAGAAAGTTTATAATTTTGCTGACCTAAAAGCAAAAAGAATTAAAAAATAAAGCAAAAAACCAAAAGAAAATAATTAATGCAGAAAACAAAACAAAAAACTGGAAAAAAAATAAAAATAGCAACAATAAGTATTTTATTGTAAGTAGAACCAAAATAAAATGAATAAAGCAACAAAGAAAACAAAAAAAGTGTTTTCAAATTTGAAAACTAATGGCACTAACAGAAAGTTTATAATTTTTCTAAAACTAAAAGCAAAAAGAATTAAAAAATAAAGCAAAAAACAAAAGAAAATAAATAATGTAGAAAACAAAACAAAAAAAAACTGGAAAAAAATAAAAATAGCAACAATAAGTATTTTGTTGTAAGTAGAAATAAAATAAAATGAATAAAGCAACAAAGAAAACAAAAAAAGTGTTTTCAAATTTGAAAACTAATGGCACTAACAGAAAGTTTATAATTTTTCTAAAACTAAAAGCAAAAAGAATTAAAAAATAAAGAAAAAAACAAAAGAAAATAAATAATGCAGAAAACAAAACAAAAAACTGGAAAAAAATAAATATAGCAACAATAAGTATTTTGTTGTAAATAGAAACAAAATAAACTAAATAAAGCAACACATAAAACAAAAAAACAAAAAAAGTGACACCTACTGGGCCCCCACGGCCTGAATACGACTAGAAACCCTACCATGGGCCAGGATTCAGGCCCGCAGGAGGCCTAGTAGGCCCACAGGCATAGATTGCAGGGTTAGGCCCGAAAGCCTGCTTAAGAGAGGAGCTCGAGAGGGAAGGTGCACCGCATCTTATAAACAAGTGCGCTTCCCTCTCAACTAGCGAGGTGGGACTAAATATTAGGTTCGGGGCAGCACAGGCCTTTGGTCCCGGTTGGTGGCACCAACCGGGGCTAAAGGGGTGCATTAGTCCCGGTTGGTGCTACGACCCGGGACTAATGCCCCCCCCCCTTTAGTCCCGGTTGGTGCTACCAACCGGGACCAAAGGCCGACGCTTCCCGCCCTTTGGTCCCGGTTGGTGGCACCAACCGGGACTAAAGGTGGTTATTAGTCCCGGGTCGTGGCACGAACCGGGACCAAAGCCTTTTCTATATAAGCAAAGACTTGGCGTTTTTTCAGATTTTATCGCCAGTTCCCCGCCCCGACGACGCCGCCAGGCTGCCCGAGCTCGCCCCGACGACGCTGTCAGGCTGCCCGTGCTCGCCGTCGCCGTCGCCCCGCGCCCCTGCCCCGTGCTCGCCGTCGCCGTCGCCCCGCGCCCCTGCCCCGTGCTCGCCGTCGCCCTGCCCCTGCCCCGTCCCGCCCCCGCGCGCCGGCGCCCTCGCCGCCCCCGCCGTCGCCTCAAGCTCCCCTGCTACGGGCTCGCCGTCGCCGCCCGCTCCTCGTCGCCGTCGCCCTGCCCCCCTGCCCCGTCCCGCCCCGCGCGCCGGCGCCCTCGCCTGCCCCCGCGTTGTGAGCCGCCGCCCGACTCTTTTAATGTTTAAGCTCTTTTTTATTTTTATGCTCTGTTTTTTTATGTTTTAATTTTTTTGTTCATATGTGATGTATATGTGTATGTGGCTATAATGTATATGTGTATGTGAACATTGCAAAAGATAGTTTTTTAGAAAAATTAGGATTTTTTTTTCTGTTCATAGATTTTTTTGGTGATATTAATTAGTGTAAATATGCAAATGTTTGTATATTCATATGAACAATGAATTAGGCAATACTACTTCATGTATTTTTAAGAAGGAAGAAGAAGAAAAAGAATGAGAGGAAAAAGGAAATAAGAAGAGGGAAGAAAGGAGAAGAAGAGGGGAGAGGAGGAGAAATAAATAAGAAGAAGAAAAAAGAAGAAAAAGAAGAGGAGAAGAAGAAAGGAATAGAGGAGAAGAAGAAAAAATAGAAAAAAATTCTATTTTTTCTTCTTCTCCTCTATTCTTTTCTTCTTCTCCTCTTTTTTTTTTCTTCTTCTTTTTCTTCTTCTTCTTCCTTCTTCCTTCTTCCTCTTTTCTTCCTTTTTCCTTATTTTCCTTTCTCGAGGGATAAGAAGAAAAAGAAGAGGAGAAGAAGAAAGAAAGGAATAGAGGAGAAAGAAGAAACTTTGACACGAGGGGGGGGGTACCGATACCCCCTCCCCGATAACATTATTTTCCCATGTATATGTATGTTGCTTCGTTGTCGATATAACGAGGGTGTCGAGGATCACCGAGGGGTCGAGGGTCGAGAACTAGGGTAGAGGGTCGAGGGTCGTTAAGGGGTCAAGGGTCGAAGGTTTCAGGGTCGAGGGTCGTTAAGGGGTCAAGGGTCGAAGGTTTCAGGGTCGAGGGTTCCTATAGTGTCAAAGTATTGAAGAAATCCATGGCTTCATCATTAGCTGGAAGTAACCATGGCATGATGGTACGAAGTCCTCCAAAGTTATTCTGGAATGGAGTCCCGGATAGGATAATTTGCCTTTTTGTACGAATTTCAGCAAAGGCCTTCCAAATAACGATATTCGGAAGGTTCTTGCTGAACTTTGTACCAAAAAGCGAATTATCCTATCTGGGACTCCGTTCCAAAATAACTTTGGAGAGCTTCGTACCATCATGCACCTGTTACTTTCGCCTAATGATGAAGACATGGTTTTGTTGAATCCTTTGACACTAGGCAACCTCCCGACCCCTCGGTGATCCTGGACCCCTTGACCCTCGACCGCTCGGCGATCCACGACCCTCTACCCTACCGCGGGCGTCGATGCCCACGTCACTTGTGGGACATAGATGTAGCGTTCAACGCCGACCCCCTCCCGATAGCTTCAACACGTGGGGGGGGGGTCGATATTACCCCCTCCTATCTTGAAGCATTCTCGAGGCCACCCCCTAACCCTTGAAGCGTTGTCGAGGCCACCCCAAACCCTAGAGAAGCAGCGTCGAGGCCACTAATATGATTCCTTATTGTGATTAGCTAGCTAGTTCTACGTTTGCCACTAATATATCCATATCTGTCATGTTTGAATAATAATTGTCATGTTGTAAATATTTGTAGAAACTATGGACACCCCCCGAGACGAAGCACAAGAAGCGTTGTTGAGGGACATAATCGCACAAGGAAGTGATGCCCTCTCCTCGTTGATGTTTCTCAACGACAACGATGGTCTGGAAGGAGATGGTGAAGAAGCAGCTGGCTATGATTTACATGGCTCCGATGACCCAATGCCGGTGCAAGAAGGAGAGGGTGAAGAAGTAGACCGTGAGGACGGCTCCGGTGATCACCAAACCGAGTCCGGCCAGGTATATATATTAGTTAAGCCTGTGCTGACTAGCTAATTGATGCATTCATTGTTTTGGTATGTACACATATTAATTAACTCTCGTCTTTGTTCTTTTTTCTAGCCCTCCGGATCAAGCACAACTTCGGTAAAGAGACGAGGCCCGAAGAAAAAGTTGAGCTCGGATGAAAAGTTTGAGATCATACAAATCGCGCGCGACGGCCAACCGATTGAACCCTACCGGACAAAGAAGGCATTTGTTGCTCAGTGCGGGGTTCTGGTTAGGGACAAGATCCCGATCAGCATCCAGCAATGGTATAAGCCTAAGAACGAAGACCCTGAGGTGTCTTATGTCAATGAGATGCAGAAAAAGAATCTTTGGACTGAGCTGAAGTCAAATTTCACCCTACCGCCGGAGGATGATCCGGAGAAGCCAGTTATAGAGCCATTAATCAAGTCTTTTGCTCTGAGGAAGATGGCAGACCTATTCAGGAATTGGAAGAAAGACCTCAATAGGTATGTCGAAAAAAATGAGACACCAGAATTCATGGGCAAATATGAGAAGATTAGAGATGACTGGCCCGCATTTGTGGCCCACAAGACATCGGAAAAGAGTAAAAAGATGTCGGCGACAAACAAGAGAAATGCTGAGAAGAAGAAGCTTCACCATCGCACGGGGTCAGGTGGCTACCTCGTAGCCCGGCCTAAGTGGGCCAAGGCTGAGAATGATCTGCTTGATAAAGGGGTCGAACCAGAGACAATGAACTGGCCAGAACATTGCCGGACTTGGTTCTTTGGGGCCGGCGGATCCTTGGACCCTATAACAGGGAAGTGCATTTGGACGGACGAACAATTGGACATACCAGTCAAGAGGCTTCAGCAATATATCGAAGCAGCGCAGCAAGGGACGTTCGTTCCAGACAGGGAGAAGGACGAAGTCACAATGGCCCTCGGCAATCCTGAGCACCCTGGACGGACACGAGGCACGCCAGGCTCCGTTTCGTAGAAGGCTGGATTTCCGGACGCAGGGGGTTACAAAACCCAGGAGAGGAGGAAGAAACTGGAGCAGAGCCAACTGCAGGTGCTGCACGAAAGGGTAATGGGGCTAGAGGAACGAGAAGCAGATCGCAGCAAACGACCTGCCAAAGCTTCCCCCGAAGCTACCCCGCCATCTCAGCGGAGAAGCAGCATGACTTCCACCGAGCTGCTTCATCCAGAGCATGCCTTGACGGCTCCTGCCAGCTATCCCGTGGATGCTATCACGGATGCTGAAAATTGCCACCTTATGGCGCAATGGAGCAATTTGAAGGTCAAGGCAGCTGTTGGCTCTGTTTATCCTACTAAACCCGACTCAACTTTTCACTGCCGGCCGATTCCAGAAGGATATGCTAAGGTGATGGTCGATGAAATAACGGAGGGATTTGAGGACCTCCGGCTTGACCACCCTACCGGTGAAGGGGAGTATCGGCTGGGTTCTGCTCTGAAGACTCCATGCCTATGGCGGAAGGATCTCATCAACCTTCCGAACTGGACGCCTCCGCCTCCTCCTCCTCCTCCGGCGAGTCAGGGCACTCCGCCTCCTCCACCGCCTCCTCCTCCGGCGAGTGACGATTAGGGCACTTGACCGGCTCCTTCTCCAGCGCGTGGCGGCACTCCGCCTCCTTCTCCGCCTGCGCCGGCGCGCCCGAGCAGCCAGCCTCCTCCTTCTCTGCCTCGTCAGCAAGGGCGGAAGAGACCCGCCGCCGCTCCGGCTGCTCCGGCGCGTCGCAGTCCTTCTCCTCCGCCTCGTAAGAAAGGAAAGAAGACATCCGCTCCGTCTACTCTGTCGGCGTCTAGCAGTACAGCCAAAGGCGGGAGGAGATACAGATTCGGTCCTTCTCTGAAGACTCCAGAGAAGTTACCGTACGAGAGGAGCAAGGAGGAAAACGCGAAGATCGCGCAGACCGAAGTGGATGACTGGTTTCAATGGTTGAAAGCAAAGAGACATCCACCTCCGGAGGAGAAGGTAGATCCGGTGAAAGCGAAGCGCACTCTGGCTGCCCTGACAAAACCACCCAAGTCTCCGCCGAAAGGCAACTATGAGCGCATTATTGGAAAGGCATTTGCCAAAGCGGAGAGGTCGGGAAGTACTAAAAGTGATCAAAGGATGAAAGAACGACAAGCTGGGAAACAAATTTCCCAGCTCGGCGAACAAGCGAAGCAATCGTGCCCCCCGCTCAAGGTGCCTGCTAGCGACATCGTCGATCTGAGGATGGTGCCCGGTTATGGCAATCCTGCAGATTACCTGCCCGACGATGTACATTATGATATCTTGGAGGTGCAGATACAAAGATACGAGTACGGGAAGCCTCTCGTCAAAGATGAAAGTTCTCTGTCAACGATGATGCGAAGATTGCATGATTGGTACATGAAAACCTGCAAAGAGTCTGAGGGGAGGAGTACTTTGTGTGTGAGAGTTAAAAAGGAGCATGACCTCCTTGGAATTGAACTGTTGCCTATTCCATTTGAGGAGTTCTATCAGTTTTTCAATCAATTGGCCATCGATAAAGCAACGGTCACCTCCTACTGTCTGTAAGTAGTACTACTTCCGTCATTAAGTCTCTCTATATAACTCAGCCCTTTCATTGCATGTATTTATAATTATCCTCACTATATTATGCAGATTGAAGATCGCTGAATTGAAGAAAAGACAAGTGGGAGATATTGGGTTCATTAACACGTATCTCATAGATGCAACTGAGGTTCAATATCGTGCCCAAGAAACTGAGGCCAACTTGCTACGATAGTTGGAAATAAATGAACACAAAGATATAATACTCTTTCCTTACAACTTCAAGTGAGTGTTACTGTCTTGTGGCATATTCGGTTTCCTTATTAGTCCAGGTTATAGTAATGTAATATTGATGAGTTATGCATGTGTGCGCAGCTACCACTATATTCTCCTGGAGATTAAGCTTGAGAAGGGAGTAGTAACTGTCTTAGACTCCAAGCGAAAAGATCCCAAGGAGTATGCGGACATGACTGAAATGCTCGAGAAGTAAGTTAAATCGATCATTATCCACCATATCAACAACTTTGTTCATTTCTGATATCAAGTAATTGTTTTCTTTGTATGGCAGGGCTTGGAGAAAATTCACCAAAAAAGCTCTGGGACTACCGAAGAAGCTGCAATTTAGGCACCCAAAAGTAAGTACTATATAGTAGCATATTCCAGGCATCTCCTAGTGATTCAAGTGCTAGTTTCATCAATACCATTTAGCATGCTTGCTAATTATCAGTTTGATTGACCTCTATTTCTTGTAAAGTGGTTGTGGCAGGAACAAGGGAATGATTTCTGTGGATACTACATTTGCGAGTCCATCCGCCACACGACCTGTGAGCGGGGCTACTCCGACAAACAATATGAAGTGCGTAAATAACAATATTCACAATTTTATTTTATTACCATCATTTGTGTTGAGTTTCATTCATTCATATATATATATATATGTATTGACCCCCTTCTTAAAATTAGATGTTTCAGATGCGGGATGAACTCCTAGCACCAGATCGCATGCGAGCAATTCAAGAGGAATTGGCGGCATTCTTTCTTGACCACGTGATCGCTGAAGACGGAGAATACTATTTGGACCACGCGTCCATATTTTAGGAGATTATATATTTGTAAAAGATAATTATTGTATATATGTAGCCGGTAGTGTCGGATAGATATACGAGAACTTGTTGTTCGACCAATCTCTCGGAGAAGGAGAGGTGGTCGATATCACTTCTCTCTGTATGCATATATGTTCATGACAATCTTCTGTTTGCTTACTAGCTAGCTAGCGTGTCTAGCTAGTCCTCTCTATACGTATGTATGGTACGTAGCATCGACCAAGCACGGACAAAAGAGAGGACACTTCTCTCTATTAATTAGCTAGCTATAGCACAATATATGAAACACCTAAATTAACCCCCCAAACCCTCCCCCTTTTCAAAAAAAAACAAAAAACCCAGCCACAGAAATGCTGACGCGTGGATGCCTATTGGTCCCAGTTGGTGCCACCAACCGGGACCAAAGGCCCTCCTGCCTGGGCTCAGCGGACAGGCCACGTGGAGGCCCATCTGTCCCTGTTCTGGATTGAACCGGGACTAAAGGGTCAGGGCATTAGTGCCGACCCTTTAGTCCCGGTTCATGAACCGGGACTAAAGGCCCTCACCAACCGGGACTGTAGGCCCTTTTTCTACTAGTGTAAGGCTGGCTCAAGTGTTGTTGATGATCATGTTTTCCTGATATTAGAATATCGTTAAGTGTAATGATAGTTTCTAAAACAACATTGAGAGTATGACGTTAGAATAACAGTCATATTGAATCGAATCAAACTTGTTTGTTATACTTTGTGTCGGTGTACTAGAGTAGGGGTACCCTAGTATCCCGAACTTGTGCACGGGAAGTTGCAGCACCCCGCGGCAAGGCTTGCCGGGCGACCGCCAAGATCCTCCGTGGCTCCTTTCGAGCCATTCAAGAACAAAGTATTCAAGCCAAGGAGACAAGGCCCCGGCAAGAGGAGCTTGCCGGGAAGGCCAACCAAGGCATCTCAAGGAACTTGCCGCGACGCGCCACGCGTCCCGGCAAGGCCTGGCGAGCGACAAGCTTCCGGGAGAGACAAGACAGCGACCGCGGCAAGGCGCTTGCCGCGGCAAGTAACCACCCTGTACCTACGCTCCAGCACATCCACCAACGTGTCGCCCAGGGGCCTTCCGAGGCGCGCGTGGCGAGAGGCTGTGCAGCCAGTGGTGTGCGGTGGCATGCGACGCTGACAAGATCGCCATCGTGGCGAGCGGTGGTGTCCCTAACGGTCCTTTTCTGCACTATTCAGGTGACACAGACGGGCATTTAATGCCTTTGTCCCCTGCCATCAGGGTTAGGTAGGATGCACTGTACAGATAGCTGTACCAACCGCAACTCCTTTTACATTTTTACCCTCGTCTGCGTTGCCACCTGTCGGTGACCCCTTTAGCGTATAAAAGGAGGCCCATGTGCAACGTAGAGGGGGGGGGGGAAGGTTCGGTTCATCCGGAAGCCAGAAACACACTTAGCTCTCTCGAGCAAGAACCTAATAGAATCAGACAAGCAGCAGTAGGAGTATTATCTCTCCGGAGAGCTCCGAAGCTGGGTAAACTGCTCGTGTGCTTCGCCTTGATCCGCTCTTCGTGCGATCTCCGCCCCCCGCCAAACCGAAAGGGGCTCGGTCCGCCGGTCCCATAGGTGTTCGTGGATCAGCTTCCCTGACATCTTTGGCGCGCCAGGTAGGGGGCGTCGAGATTGTGTGAATCCGATCCGACGTTCACACGAGCTAGATCTTCATCTTCTTCATCGACATGCCACCAAAGAAGAAAACTTCGGCGGCAACTGCTCCGTCCACGTCGATCCCACCGCCACCGGAGCAAACGGGTGGTGGGGAAGACGCCGGCGAAAGAACGGACTTCGACGAGGAAGCTCATGATGCTGCCAGGCCCAAGGACAAGGCTGCGCAAACCTCGGCGTCCGTACATGTGCCGCGCCCATCTCAGGAGGCGCGGGACCGACAACGTCATGGCACTCGCAGTGCCATACGTATGTTAGGCCAAGATCAAGCTGGTGGATCTCGGGGTGCTCAGGACCAGCATGCACGCCTGCGTGCTGGCACGAGCGAGACACGGTCGCTCGGATGGGATACTGCTCCTTCTAACATAGTTAGAAGTTCGAGCATATCCCTCTCCTCGCACCGTTCGCCACTGCCACCCACCACTCCAGCGGAAGCTTTGGCGCGAGCTCAACTGCTCTTGGATTACCCTCCAGCGGAAGACAAGATCGACCAATGGAGGGCCACTATTCAGAGTCTCATCGGCTTTGCCAACGGCGACACTCCACGGCAGTCGAGTACATCGCTGCCGCGGCAGGACCGCCAGGCACAAGCCGGTGGTGAAAAAACTGGTGGAGGTGCAACCACCATGCACTCTCCACCCCGAAGGCCAAGATCGCCGACTCGCCGGATCCACCTCGACAGCGACTCCACTGCATCGTCGGATCCACGAGCTCGTCGCGATCAACGCCAAGTTCTTCACGAACGACAGCAAGAAGACGCTCGTACTCGCATCGAGCGCCGAAGAGAAGCGCGACGTCAATCCGACAAGCGCGCTGGGCCCTCTGTCGACATACATGCGCCAGGAGAACCAGGCGACTTGCCGTACATGGTAGGTTGCCCTGCGTTCACTCGTGAGCTACGGCAAGTCCAGTGGCCCAACACAAAGAATTTCAGACCAGATGTGCCAGAGAAGTACGACGGCAAGACGCATCCGTCGGAGTTCCTCAGAATCTACACCATTGCGGTGCAAGCTGCCGGGGGACGAGACGACAAAATCCTTGCCAACTACTTCCCGCTGGTGCTCAAGCCCAATGTCAGATCCTGGCTCATGTACTTGCCGGACAACTCCATATCCTCCTGGGCTGACCTGTGCCATCAGTTTGTCGGCGCCTTTACAGGCGGCCACAAGCCTCATGGCCAAGAAAGCGACCTTCATCTGCTCGCCCAGAAGGAAGGAGAGCCCCTGCGCAAGTACATTCAGAGATTCAGCTGCGTACAGCACAACATCCCAGATGTCCACCCTGCCGCGATAATCAGCGCGTTCCACCAGAACGTGCGAAACCGCAGGATGCGGGAGGAGATGGCGATGTGCAAGATCAGAGATGTCAGTGAGCTATATGCCCTGGCCGACAAGTGTGCACGTGCTGAGGAAGGGAGGAAACTCCCCAGAGAGAATACAGGAGCAGGGGGATCTGATAGTGAGGATGCTGCCCCGGCAAAGAAAAATCGGCGGCGGAGCAACAGGAAGAAGAAAGGCAAAGAGGTGCTAGTCGTTGAGCAGTCCGGCAAGGAAGCCAAAGCTGGTAGCTCCGGCAAGCAGGTTGCCGCAGGCACCACCCATCAGGCTGTGGCGGTCGCCGACAAGCAGGACGGCACCAACAGGCAGTACTGCAAGATCCACCGCACCAAGGGCCATGACCTCTAGAGCTGCAAGAAGGTCGAGCAGCTTGTCGAGCAGCAGAAGGCTGAATACGAGCGGCGCGACAAGGAGAAGGGCCAGGAAGGTGCTGGAGGAACCGGCAAGAAACGCCCCGGCCGAGGAGGACGCCGCGGCAAGGACAAGCAGCGGCAAGGAGACAGACCTCCTCGCGGCCGCGACAAGGATGAAGATGACAACGACGATGAAGATATGGATGATGATGAGACTGATGAGCAGGAGTTTCAAAAAGCCACAGAGGTCCTGTGCGTTGACGGTGGTGCTTCTCTGCATACTTCACACCGCCAGCTCAAGCAGTGGGTGCAGGAAGTCAATGCGGCAGAACCACCCGTCGAGTCACGCAGGCCTCTGAAATGGTCCAGCACGCCTATCATCTTTCATATTGAGGACCACCCTGATCGCGTAACTGCGGTCGGGTGCTTGCCGATGTTGGTTTCACCAACTATCCGCAACCTCAAGGTCACTAAGATGCTAGTTGACGGCGGGGCCGGCCTGAACTTGATCTCCTCCGCGGTACTCCAGAAACTCCAGATCCCTGACAGTGAGCTCAAAGAGACCGGCACATTCCAAGGAATCAATCCGGGAAGAAGCAAGCCGAAGGGAAAGATCACGTTGCCGGTAACAGTTGGCAGCGAGTTGAACTTCAGGACTGAGAGGGTCACTTTTGACGTTGCTGATTTTCCATTGCCTTACAATGGAATACTTGGCCGTCCAGCACTCGCCAAGTTCATGGTAGCCTCTCACTATGCATACAACGTGCTGAAGATGCCAGGCCCGATAAGTGTCATCTCTGTCCCTGGCGACAAGAAGGATGCTCTTATCTGCGCCGACAAGATTTACCGGGAAGTAGCAGCCGCAACAGATCGCAGATTACTTGCCGTTGAAGCTCCCGGGGGAAAGAAGAAGACCAAGTCCGGCAAGATCTCTGATGCCCACTCCGGCAAGCGCACCTCTTCGGAGTGCTGCGCTACCGTCAAGGATGCACCATCGAGCTCCACCGGCAAGAGTAAGAAGACAATGGTGGCTCCACCATAGACCAACAAGGTGTCCGCCAAGGAGGACGGCACTGGTGGTACCTTCACCATCAGTGCCACTCTCGACCCTAAATAGGAAAGCGCGCTCGTTGCTTTCCTGCGGGCGAACGTCGACGTGTTTGCATGGCAACCGTCTGACATCCCCGGTGTTCCCAGGAAAGTAATTGAGCACCATCTTGCTGTCTGTCCTCTCGCGCAGCCCGTCAAGCAGAAGGTCAGGAAACAGGAAGTGGAGCGCCAAGAATTTATCGCTGAAGAAATCAAGAAGTTGGAAGCAGCAGGCCTTGTCAGAGGAGTGCTCCATCCTACGTGGTTGGCCAATCCTGTAGTCGTGCGCAAGGCAAACGGGAAATGGAGGCTTTGTATCGACTTTACCGATGTCAATAAAGCTTGTCCCAAAGATCCATTTCCCTTGCCACGCATTGACCAGATTGTTGACTCCACGGCCGGATGTGACTTGCTTTCATTTCTTGACGCATATTCAGGATACCATCAGATCTTCATGGCAGAAGAGGATGAGGAGAAGACCGCATTCATCACCCCATGTGGCACATACTGTTTTGTACGGATGCCTTTTGGTTTGAAGAATGCTGGTTCAACATTTGCAAAGGTTGTCCATCACGCTTTTGAGCCGCAAATGCACAGAAATGTGGAAGCCTACATGGATGACATAGTGGTCAAGAGCAAGGACAAAACAACCCTGATTCAAGATTTAGACGAAACCTTTGCAAATCTGCGCAAGATCAACCTTAAGCTTAATCCCGAGAAGTGTGTGTTTGGAGTCCCCTCCGGCAAGCTTCTCGGGTTCTTCATGTCTCAACGGGGAATCGAAGCCAATCCCGACAAGATCAAGGCCATTGAGCAGATTGAAGCACCAAAGCGCGCCAAGGATGTATGAAGACTTGCCGGTTGCATGGCTGCTCTCAGCAGGTTTATTTCTAGGTCTGCTGAGCGCGCCTTGCCATTTTTCAAAATATTGAAAAAGGTAGGTCCAATGAAATGGACTCCGGAAGCGGAGGCTGCGCTGCAGGACTTGAAGAGATACCTGTCCTCCACTCCAACGCTTGTCGCACCTAAGCCACAAGAGAAGTTGCTACTGTATATAGCGGCAACCAATCAAGTGGTTAGTGCTGCGTTAGTAGCAGAGAGGGAGGCGGATGATGAGCCAGCAACCACGGCAAGTACATCCAGAGACAAGCAAGGGACTTCGCCGGTAAGCTCTGGTCCCGACAAAGATGGATCTGCGCAGACGCGGGAAGAGATGCAGAAGAGAATGGTGCAGCATCCAGTTTACTTTGTCAGTTCCCTTCTGCAGGGGGCTAGGTCAAGGTACTCTGGTGTGCAGAAATTGCTTTTCGGCCTCCTCATGGCCTCGAGAAAGCTGCGCCATTACTTCCAAGCACACGAGATCATGGTCGTCACTCGCTTTTCGCTGAAGAGGATACTGCAGAATCCGGAAGCAACAGGCAGGATTGTCGAGTGGGCACTGGAACTGTCAAGCTTTGGCCTCAAGTTTGAAAGCACTTCAACTATCCAAAGCAGAGCCCTGGCAGAGTTCATAGCAGAGTGGACGCCAACACCAGATGAAGAAATTCCAAAAACGAGCATCCCCGTCAAGGAAGCAAGCAAAGAGTGGCTGATGTACTTTGATGGTGCCTTCTCGCTGCAAGGCGCCGGTGCCGGCGTGCTGCTTGTCGCACCCACCGGAGAGCACCTCAAGTACGTAGTCCAAATGCATTTTCCCAAGGAGCAGGCAACAAACAATACTGCAGAGTATGAAGGTTTGCTTGCCGGTCTCAGGATCGCTGCAGACCTTGGGATCAAGAATCTCATTGTCAGGGGTGACTCGCAGCTCGTGGTCCGCCAAGTGAACAAGAATTATCAGAGTCCGTTGATGGAAGCTTACGTTGATGAAGTGAGGAAGCTAGAAGAGTACTTTGACGGCCTGCAAATGGAACATGTTCCAAGAGCTCAGAACGACATTGCCGATGGCCTGTCGAAGTGCGCCGCACTAAAGTTACCTGTGGAACCAGGGATCTTAGTGCTCAAGCTGACTCAACCGTCCGTAACACCATCAACTGGACAGAACAAGAAGAGGAAGTTGATTTCTGGTGACTACTTTCCGGCAGAGCTCCCCGAAGCAGCCGCCAAGAAGGTCCCCAAGATCAACACCAAGGATGCTGAGGAGCAGTCTGCTCTGACAAGCCCTAGGGTTTGTTCCGTTGAAGCAGACGCTCCTGACAAGTTTTGCTCCGGCAAGCTTGCCGGGGAACATCAAGCTCCGGCTGAGCCGCAGGTTCTCGCCGTAGAAGCGGATGTTCCTGCAGCAGCAGATGTGCCTTTAGTCCTTGTTGTTGAGCCGCAAGCTCCAACATGGGCACAGCAGATTGTCCGTTTCCTTCAGACAGGAGAACTTCCCGAAGAGCAAGAAGAAGCGGAAAGAGTAGCCCGGCAGTCAAGTATGTACCAGTTTGTTGACAACACACTGTACAGAAGAAGACTCAACGGTGTGAAATTGAAGTGTATTCAACGGGAAGAAGGACAAAAGCTGTTGGCAGAGGTACATGGAGGCATATGTGGTCACCACATTGGCTCAAGAGCACTTGCCGGCAAAGCGTTCCGGCAAGGTTTCTTTTGGCCGACAGCCCTCCAGGATGCAACTGCACAAGTAACCAAGTGTGAAGCATGCCAGTTCCATTCCAAGCAGATACACCAGCTAGCTCAAGCTCTCCAGACGATCCCTTTATCCTGGCCATTTTCGGTCTGGGGGCTCGACATCCTCGGCCCCTTTCCCCGATCTGTCGGGGGCTTTGAGTACTTGTACGTTGCAATCGACAAGTTCACAAAGTGGCCGGAAGTGGAAGCAGTGAGGAAGGTGACAGCACAGTCAGCAGTCAAGTTCTTCAGGTCGATTGTTTGCCGTTTCGGGATCCCTAACAGGATCATCACCGACAAAGGCACGCAATTCATGAGCCGCACCTTCATGCAGTACGTCCAAGATCTTGGCGCCAAGGTCTGCTTCGCTTCTGTTGCTCATCCGAGAAGCAACGGTCAAGTGGAGAGGGCGAATGCTGAAGTGCTGCGCGGGCTCAAGACCAGGACTTTTGACAGGCTGCACAAGTGCGGAAAGAACTGGATTGAGGAGCTGCCGGTGGTTCTTTGGTCGATCAGAACGACGCCAAATCGAGCCACTGGCCAGACACCTTTCGCTCTAGTCTATGGAGCAGAGGCAGTTCTCCCCACGGAACTCGTATACGGGTCACCTCGAGTGCTCGCTTATGATGAGCTTGAGCAAGAGCAGCTGCGACAAGATGACGCGCTGCTCCTTGAGGAGGACCGTCTTCAGGCTGCTGTACGAGCTGCTCGATACCAGCAAGCTTTGCGTCGCTACCATAGCCGCAAAGTTAATGCCAGAAGTTTCGAGGAAGGCGACCTTGTTCTTCGGCGCGTTCAGTCCGCCAAGAATTCCAACAAGTTGACGCCGAAGTGGGAAGGCCCTTACCGGGTGAAACGAGTCACTAGGCCTGGCGCTGTCTGCCTTGATACCGAAGATGGCATTCCGGTGAGCAACTCCTGGAACATTGAGCATCTTCGTAAGTTTTACCCGTAGGGCGCGGTTGCCGGAACCTGTTCCGGCAACCACCTTTTGTACAAGTTTTGCCGATGTTGCATGTAATCCTTTGTACAAAGCCGGGCGCAGACCCCATGCATAAGTAAAACTCATGTGCTCCGCACGTCTTGTCAATTTCATGCTTTCTACTATTTCTTGCATGTATCATCTGACACTTTGTGCAGCACCTACCCCCGGTAAGCAATAATGAGCCATGAGGCTCCATATCTTTATTTTCTCTTCTTTCCTTTTCTCAAAAAGGAAGGTTCCCTCGCACACAAGTTTGCCGGGGGGAAAGGAGAAGATAATGGTATGGACCAAGCGTCGCTCGGGGAAATTTTGCCTTGCCGGGAAGCAAACGACAGAAAAGCTAAGTTGCCAAAGTTTGAGCAATCAGTTTTTAAATTTTGAAGTTATTCTCCTCGAACGACCATACTTTGTATGGAAAACCTGTGCGCGGAGGAACCAACTCGTAGCTAGTTGCGCCCTTACTTTGTTTCGAGTCCGCTCAACAATTTAAGTGAGCTGCGACTAGTTGCGACAAGGTTTCTTGTCGGAAGCGGCACCGCCAGTAGGCTGCTGATGTTCCGCACTCAGCGCTCGCGGCTAAGGTGCCTGTGCCGGCAAGTTCCCTAAAAGCGTAGGGCAAAAATATACAAAGGAAGGAATCAAGTAAAGGAAATAACATAGCAAATCTTTACCCAAAATAGAGTTATATTACAAGATAGCTTGTCGTAGCTCTAATAGATGTTCTCGTGACATGACCAGCAGCGACAAAGAGAAAGAGAAAACGGGCGGCCTAGTCTACGCGATCGCCCTCAACCCTCTTGATCCCGCTCACCTTGTCCACAATGGGTGCGACAAGGGCCTTGAGCGCTTCCACGTCAGCATCCGGCGGCAAGGATTTGAGGACGTTGGTGAAGTTGAGGCCTGGGTTGCGGAAGGCCACCTTCATCAACACCTTCTGGAGAGCCCCCGCGCAGATCCTGCGCGACTCGTCGGCCAGCTGCTTTGGGATCTTTTCCCGGAGTCGCTGGAGAGCCGTCGCCACTCCTTTGAAGAACAGGCTGAGCTTGGCGCTGGGTTGGAGATGCTCGTCGGAGGGATACCCAAAATCCTCCATCCCCAGCTGCGCCAGCTCCCCGTCGGTGACGGCGGCAAGATCCACAAGACCCTTAGTCCAATGCTCCACTGTCTCCCTGAAAGCGTCGTGGGCGGCAGCAGCATTCGTCAGCAGCGCCTCATCGGCCTTGATCTTCTCCGACAAGGCCACCTCCCGCTCCCTGGCACCGTCCAGCGTCTGAGTCAAAGTGGCCAGCTTCAACTCGAGATCTGCATTGGAATCCTTGGCGGCGCTGAGCTCCTTGCTCCTCTCAGCGAGAAGACCCTGCAGCTCACCATGAGCGGCAGCATCCTTCTCACGCTCACGCTTGAGCATGGCAAGCTCCTCGCCACTTGCACTGAGATCTGCTTCCAGCTGCGCCACCTTTGTCTCCAGCTCCTTCTTGGCGGCCTCGGCAGCTGCGGCAGCATCCTTTGCCTCCTTGAGAGCCCCGCCAATGGCTTGCTCCCGCGCGACAAGCTCCTCCTCGTGGCTGTCAAGGTTCACTTTGCGCTGCGCCAACTCTCCTTCTTGCGCGAATAGATTCTCGGCGACAAGCCGTTGCTTCTCTTCAACTTCAGCCTTCTCGAGGAGGAAGGCTTTCCGCTCCTCGAGAAGTTGCCCCCGCTCCTCCACTAGAGACCGGAGAGCCTCCTGCCTAAGACCCCGGAGCTCCTCTACGCGCTTCTCAATGTCCACTCCTGCCTTCGCGACAAGTGCCTCTCGAGTCGCCATCTTGGTTTGGCGGGCGCGGTAAAGAGATAGCAGCTTCCGTAGCAGCCGCTCCTTCTCAGGATCATCGCCGCTGCTGCTTGGCGCGTCGACCAGCGCCAGCCCAGCGGAGGCGAGCACCTCTTCATCAAAAGTCTCCCCTTCGACCGGCGCCCTGGAGCTCGACGCCCAGGGGAGCTTGATGAAGACGCCATCGCCGGCCTTCAAGTAGGCGCCGGGCTGGGGCTCTTCGGAGCCTGGCGCTGCAGCAGCGGCGGAGGGATCGACGGTCGGTGCAGCGCCCGGCGCTCCTGCGGCCTCGGGGCCGTTAGTACGACCACCGGATTCCTCGCCAGCTTCTGCGGCGGCAGCCTTGGCGGCCTCTTCGCCAGCAGGATCATCAGCGCCGGCCTTTTCTTCGGTGGCAGCGACGTTGTCGTTGTTGCCGCGCGCGTCCTCCTCGCAGGTGGCCTCGGTCTCCATTGGATCCGCGGCAGGTGGATCTGACGACCGAAGAGGGGAGAAAAGTCAAGCAAATGCTCAAGAAGAAAATCAGAAGAAGAAGAATCCAAGGGTAGTTTCCAGGCAAAAGGGTTACCTGTGCTAGGATCCGCAGTCACGGTCTCCACCTCCGGAGGATCACTGGCGCTGTCCCTTGCCGGAGAACTGCCCCTTGCCGGAGAATTCTCCCTTGCCGGAGAACGCTCCCTTGCCAAGGAATCCTCCCTCGGCGGTGTAGTCGAAGCAGATGGCGCTTCGGGAGCGGCCTCCGGGCCCTCCTGGTGAGGCTGCTCTGCTCCTACACAAACCAACAGAACAGACGGATATCAGCAAAAGAAGAACACCCATGCGCGATTGACAGCATGAAGTAAATTATACACTTACGCTGGGGGCTGCGCTGGGGCCTGCTTTGGTGAGTAGTTGCCGGGTCCGGCAAGGTGGTCTCAGGCGTGTCCCCCGTTGCCGCGGTGGGATCATCCTCGATGACAATCACCGGGACCTTGGCTCTCTTCGCCGCTCTCTGGGCCAGAGTCCTGAAAAGAAACGGATCCGGAGTGAAGCAAATCAGATACAAGACGCACATCAAGAATTGAAGAATTACAAGTACAGCAAATAAACTTACTCCTCTTCTTCTTCGTCGGAGCTGAGCGCGGAGAGATCGAAGTCCGGCTCGCCTCTGGTGCGACGAGGCGGAGGAGAAGGCTCCCTTGTCCGCTTGGCAGGGGCGGTGGCGGTGGATCGGGAAGGCCCCGCTCCAGTTGCCACAGCGGCGTGAGGAGCTCCCGTGGCAACAGTGCTTGCCGCGGTCGAGCGCGTCGTGCACTGCGACGGCTGTTGGCTCGTCTGCCGCCCCGCCACGTCCCCGGCCCTGCGGAGACGCCTTCTTGGTGGAGCTGGGGGCTCCGCTTGCGGCGAGCTGGCTGAAGGTGGGGAGGAGGAGGAGCCGATCTGCAACGGGTCGCCCGCGCCCTCGGCGGGCTCGCTCGACTCTGATTCAGGCCCGACAAGTTCTTCCTCGCCGACAAGCTCTTCTCGCTCGGCAAGGCTTGCCGCCTCTGCTGCCTCCGTCTCCTCCAAGGTGAATCCAAATGCGCCCGCGGTAGCTGCTGCCGCCGCCTCCTCCAGCCTAGTGGCGATGCGCTGCATCTCCGCGTCGGTGGTGTCGCGGGTGAGGCTCTTCTGCTCGTCGGAGCGGACCGGCACTTCGACCAAGCTGTCGAAGAACTCCTGCACGACGTCGTCTGCGGGCTCTTGCCAAGTTGGGACGATCCCATGCGAGTCACACAGCAGCATCATTGCACGGATGCGGTCAAGCAAAGAATTGTTGCACAACGGAACGACATTCCGCGGCAACATAAATGGATGTTGGGGATCGCGCTTGAACAACTCCAGGAGCATCGTGTCGAGCTCCAAGACGGTGAAATTGAAGTTGAGGCCTGGGCGCAGCCTCATGATATCCGCCGAGTTCTGGAACTCCCAGGCGGGCCTCCCCCTCTCCTGCAGGGGGGCGATGCGACGGCGGAGGAAATCTGCGCCAACAGCGCCTACGGTGAGCCCGGCAAGCCTAAGGCGCAAGATTCGAGTGACGGCAATCTTCAGCCTGTCATCCTCCGGGGCCACGTTGCTCCAATCGTTGTTGCGTACTATTGGGGTTTGGCGCCGGGCGGTGAATGGCTGCGGGTTCTCCTCGACGATCCAGCACCAATCTACTCTCCACTCCTCCCACTTGCTGCGGAGCTCTCCCTCCAGATAGGCTTCCTTCTTGCCGACCCTCGAGATCCAGGCGATTCCGCCGGCAAGGGGCTCTCCTCTCTCGACTCGGGGGATAAAGAAGTGGCGGAAGAGGGCGACATTTGGGTGGACTCCGACAAAGTTTTCGCACAGATGTGCGAAAACTGCCATGGTCAGAATGGCGTTGGGGGTGAAATCAAGGAGGCGGAACCCGTAGGTGTTCATGATGTCGCAAAAGAATTCAGAGAAGGGCGGGAAGAGCCCGCAGTAGAAGAACAGCGCGAAGAATGGGTACCCGTTCGGAGCCAGCCTCGAAGTGGCGGCGGAGAGTACCCTCGTGCGCGGATGCGCTCGCGTCTCCGTCGACCAGAAGAGGTAGTAGTACTCCCTCAGCTCCTTCGCGTCGAGCTGAGGGGGGAAGATGGCGCGCTCCTTTCGCAGCGCCGCGAGCCGCTGCGCCTCGGCTGACTTCACACCCTTCCCCTTGTCGGCTTTCGGAGCCATGGCGGAGGTGGCGGGGAAGATCGGCGGCGTCGGTGGCGCTGGTGGCAATGGGGGGCGGAGTGCTGCTCTCTTTCGGCTTTGGGAAGAAGGGAGGAGCAGCGGAGATTTCCCAAGATTGGAGCAGTAACCGGCGAGGAGGACGAACTGCCCCTGTTTCCCCTGCTTATAAAGGGGGAGGGGGAGGACGTTTCGCCCTTCCGAATAAAGAAACCACCCACGATCTCTCCCACGATGCCGCATTCGACGTGTGCTGTTGGGGAGGGCGCGGTGGATACGGAGTAAGATTCGGCGTAACGCAGGCCGCACGTGCCCGTGCCCTGTTTTGGGCCTGGCCCAACAGCGCTCGGCACCGTGTATGGCCCAGGCCCGGGGGCTCCTGTCGGTGTACTAGAGTAGGGGTACCCTAGTATCCCGAACTTGTGCACGGGCAGTTGCAGCACCCCGCGGCAAGGCTTGTCGGGCGACCGCCAAGATCCTCTGTGGCTCCTTTCGAGCCATTCAAGAACAAAGTATTCAAGCCAAGGAGACAAGGCCCCGGCAAGAGGAGCTTGCCGGGAAGGCCAACCAAGGCATCTCAAGGAACTTGCCGCGACGCGCCACGCGTCCCAGCAAGGCCTGGCGAGCGACAAGCTTCCGGGAGCGACAAGACAGCGACCGCGGCAAGGCGCTTGCCGCGGCAAGTAACCACCCTGTACCTACGCTCCAGCACATCCACCAACGTGTCGCCTAGGGGCCTTCCCAGGCGCGCGTGGCGAGAGGCTGTGCAGCCAGCGGTGTGCGGTGGCATGCGACGCTGACAAGATCGCCATCGTGGCGAGCGGTGGTGTCCCTAACGGTCCTTTTCTGCACTATTCGGGCGACACAGACGGGCATTTAATGCCTTTGTCCCCTGCCGTCAGGGTTAGGTAGGATGCACTATACAGATAGCTGTACCAACCGCAACTCCTTTTACGTTTTTACCCTCGTCCGCGTTGCCACCTATCGGTGACCCCTTTAGAGTATAAAAGGCGGCCCACTTGCAATGTAGAGGGGGGGAGGTTCGGTTCATCCGGAAGCCAGAAACACACTTAGCTCTCTCGAGCAAGAACCTAATAGAATCAGACAAGCAGCAGTAGGAGTATTATCTCTCCGGAGAGCTCCGAAGCTGGGTAAACTGCTCGTGTGCTTCGCCTCGATCCGCTCTTTGTGCGATCTCCGCCCCCCGCCGAACCGAAAGGGGCTCGGTCCGCCGGTCCCATAGGTGTTCGTGGATCAGCTTCCCCGACACTTTGAGATAAGAAATCAACTGGTATAACATGGAGTGTTAACATGTGTTTCTACTTCCTTAGACCATGAGAGTATCGTAGTCACTTATTTAGGGTTGTTTAAACATCATATGTAACAAGGTGATCATAACGACAACTTATATGTTCATTGGAAAGTTTGACAAGGGACTAGATAACTCGAGTGAGATTTGCTCCTACGATGATAGAGAGATATTCTTATGGCCCTCCCGGTGTGACGACATCCATCACCGTCTGGCCAAACATAGGTGACTATGTCACAGGGATCTCGGAACACTTCAACGAGAAAGAAGAACAAAACCGGTAGCGAGCATGACAGTATAGTGGGCATGTGGATGACTTAGGAGGATACCAATGCATCTTGGGTTTTGTAAAGTGTCACGAAGCAAAGGGAACGTCACGTAATAACCAAAGGTTCACTCGGATGTCATTCTTGTAATCATAGGGATCAATATGGACGTCCATGGTTCCGCTATCGGTCGTTGAACGAAGGAATTTTGTTTATGTCTATGATTTACCAAATCTACGGGGTCACAAGTTTAAGGTAACCACAGTCTGCTGAGTGTTAGTAGGGGGGGAGTATTGAAAATTTATTCCTATAATTGTTTCATTAATATTTAGAATAATTTCGAGAGGAACCGGAACCGTCTCGAGGTCCCCGGAAGGGCTTTGGAGTTTATCGGTAATATCACGTATTACCAATAATTAATATATAAATGGAAAATAATTTCGAAGGTGTTAAAATATATATATATATATATATATATATATATATATATATATATATATATAAGGCTCTAGTTTTTTTTGACAAACTCGGAAGCTTTTTATTTCGACGTCACAATGTTTACAGGGACGAAAGAGAGACCGTCCGGCTGTCCCAACCAAACATGTCGGCCAACCGGAAGAGATAATGCATGCTTTGCGAGCTTGTGAGCCTCGATACTCGAGGTCCTAAATTCGTGAGAAATATTACAAACTTGGAAAGATAGTGCATATATGCTCTATTATTTCATGTATGATCGCTCCATACTCTGTCGGATTCTTCTCTTGGATATCTTGTATCACCACCTTCGCATCGAAGGCCACCTGGATGTTTGCCATGTTCAGATCATTAGCTAGAGCTAGAGCCTCCCTGGTCGCCATGCATTCGAGAGTCGCCGGTTCTGAAATCCCTTTGAAGACCACAACCGAGGCTCCCAAGAAGTTTCTGTCTGAATCTCTAGAAATCGCTGTTACAGCTCCATGTCCTCTTCCTTTCCCCACTGCAGCATCAACATTAAACTTTGCCAACCCTCCAGGTGGAGTGATCCAACCTGATCGTCGTGGCACAGGTCTTGCAATCTGCCTCGAGTTGATGGACTGCAGTGCGTTGTGTTCATTCACGTAAGAGTGTACAAATGCTTGAACAAAAGACGGACTTTGATAGATATGCTCATATATTGCCTTGCGGCGTGCTCCCCACAGTGCCCAAAGAGTGACCACAAAGTTTGTAAACTCATCATGAGATAGCGCCTCTTGCATGAAGAAAAGCCACCTCTTCGGATCCGGTTTCTCGTTTTTGTTCAGCACATCAATAATATGTTTAGAATACAGCGCCCATGTGCTTCAAGAGACAGTGCAGTTTAACAACGCGTGCCTCCAAGTATCTTTGGCTCCGCATAGGCAACACGCGGCCAAATCCGCCATGTTTGGTGATGCAAAAGTGCAGCCGTCGGAGTGGTACGCCTAGCAAATCTCCACAGGAAGATCTTGAGATTCGATGGTACCTTGATTCCCCAAAGTTTAGTCCAACCATCGCCATCTGAGTGTGTGTGAGAAGTGTTGGGGAACGTAGTAATTTCAAAAATTTCCTACGCACACGTAAGATCATGGTGATGCATAGCAACGAGAGGGGAGGGTGTTGTCTACATACCCTTGTAGACCGTAAGCGGAAGCGTTAGCACAACGCGGTTGATGTAGTCGTACGTCTTCACGATCCGACCGATCAAGTACCGAACGCACGGCACCTTCGAGTTCAGCACACGTTCAGCCCGATGACGTCCCTCGAACTCTGATCCAGCTGAGTGTTGAGGGAGAGTTTTGTCAGCACGACGGCGTGGTGACGATGATGATGTTCTACTGATGCAGGGCTTCGCCTAAGCACCGCTACAGTATTATCGAGGTTGAAAGGATCGATATGGTTGACTAGAGGGGGGGGGTGAATAGGCAACTAATAATTTTCTTAACAATTTAAACCTTGCAACGAAATAGGTTGTCTAGATGTGCAACTACGTGAACAACCTATATGATGCAAAGACACCTAGCACACAAGCAAGCAATGGATGCAACACAAGTAAGCTTGCAAAAGTAAAGGCACGAAATAACCAAGAGTGGAGCCGGTGGAGACGAGGATGTGTTACCGAAGTTCCTTCCTTTTAAAGGGAAGTACGTCTCCGTTAGAGCGGTGTGGAGGCACAATGCTCCCCAAGAAGCCACCAGGGCCACCGTAATCTCCTCACGCCCTCACACAATGCGAGATGCCGTGATTCCACTATTGGTGCCCTTGAAGGCGGCGACCGAACCTTTACAAACAAGATTGGGGCTATCTCCACAACACTTGGAGGCTCCCAACAACACCACGAAGCTTCACCACAATGGAGTATGGCTTCGAGGTGACCTCAACCGTCTAGGGTGCTCAACACCCAAGAGTAACAAGATCCGCTAGGGATAAGTGGGGGGAATCAAATTTCTCTTGGTGGAAGTGTAGATCGGGGCCTTCTCAACCAATCCCGAGCAAATCAACAAGGTTGATTGGCTAGGGAGAGAGATCGGGCGAAAATGGAGCTTGGAGCAACAATGGAGCTTTGGGGGAAAGAGGTAGGTGAACTTTGGGGAAGAAGATGTTGGGGAACGTAGCAGAAATTCAAAATTTTCCTACGTGTCACCAAGATCTATCTATGGAGAAACCAGCAACGAGGGGAAGGAGAGTGCATCTACATACCCTTGTAGATCGCTAAGCGGAAGCGTTCAAGAGAATGGGGTTGAAGGAGTCATACTCGTCGTGATCCAAATCACCGGAGATCCTAGTGCCGAACGGACGGCACCTCCGCGTTCAACACACGTACAACCCGGTGACGTCTCCCATGCCTTGATCCAGCAAGGAGAGAGGGAGAGGTTGAGGAAGACTCCATCCAGCAGCAGCACAACGGCGTGGTGGTGATGGAGGAGCGTGGTGATCCAGCAGGGCTTCGCCAAGCACCGCGGGAGAGGAGAAGGAAGAGAGGTAGGGCTGCGCCAAGGAGAGGTCAAACTCGTATATTGGCAGCCCCAAAATCCTCAAGTATATATAGGGGGAGGGGAGGGGGCTGCGCCCCCTCTAGGGTTCCCTACCCAGGGGTGGCGGCAGCCCCCAGATCCCATCTGGGTGGCGGCAGCCCCCAGATCCCATCTGGGTGGCGGCTAGAGGGGGAGAGAGGGGAGGCGCGCCTGGGGTGGGCCTTAGGGCCCATCTGCCCTAGGGTTTGCCCCCTCCCACTCTCCCCTGTGCCTTGGGCCCCTTGTGGGGGGCGCACCAGCCCACCTGGGGCTGGTTCCCTCCCACACTTGGCCCATGCAGCCCTTCGGGGTTCGTGGCCCCACTTGGTGGACCCCCGGGACCCTCCCGGTGGTCCCGGTACGTTACCGGAAAAACCCGAAACTTTTTCGGTGACCAAAACAGGACTTCCCATATATAAATCTTTACCTCCGGACCATTCCGGAACTCCTCGTGACGTTCAGGATCTCATCTGGGACTCCGAACAACATTCGGTAACCACATACAAACTTCCCTTATAACCCTAGCGTCATCGAACCTTAAGTGTGTAGACCCTACGGGTTCGGGAACCATGCAGACATGACCGAGACGTTCTCCGGTCAATAACCAACAGCGGGATCTGGATACCCATGTTGGATCCCACATGTTCCATGATGATCTCATCGGATGAACCACGATGTCAAGGACTCAATCGATCCCGTATACAATTCCCTTTGTCTAGCGGTATTATACTTGCCCGAGATTCGATCGTCGGTATGCCGATACCTTGTTCAATCTCGTTACCGGCAAGTCTCTTTACTCGTTCCGTAACACATCATCCCACGATCAACTCTTTGATCACATTGTGCACATTATGATGATGTCCTACCGAGTGGGCCCAGAGATACCTCTCCGTCACACGGAGTGACAAATCCCAGTCTCGATTCGTGCCAACCCAACAGACACTTTCGGAGATACCTGTAGTGCACCTTTATAGCCACCCAGTTACGTTGTGACGTTTGGTACACCCAAAGCATTCCTACGGTATCCGGGAGTTGCACAATCTCATGGTCTAAGGAAAAGATACTTGAAATTAGAAAAGCTTTAGCATATGAACTACACGATCTCTGTGCTAAGCTTAGGATTGGGTCTTGTCCATCACATCATTCTCCTAATGATGTGATCCCGTTATCAACGACATCCAATGTCCATGGCCAGGAAACCGTAACCATCTATTGATAAACGAGCTAGTCAACTAGAGGCTTACTAGGGACATGGTGTTGTCTATATATCCACACATGTATCTGAGTTTCCTATCAATACAATTATAGAATGGATAATAAACGATTATCATGAACAAGGAAATATAATAATAACCAATTTATTATTGCCTCTAGGGCATATTTCCAACAGAAGACACCTTTATATAGTGGGGGAACCAATCCAACCATTACCCCACTGAACAACCATGCACAGAGCGGTACTACCGCTTGGACAGGGCGGTACTACCACTCTCACCCAGCGGTACTGCCGCGCTAACGAGGAGATCAGAGACCTGGCCCTCGAGCGGTACTACCGTGGGAGTAAGAGCGGTACTACCGCTTGGAGCGGTACTACCGCCGCTACTACCGCACTTAGTACCGTAAAACCCGACACAAAAAACATCGGTCGAGAATCGAGGCGGTAGTAGCCCGGAACCACTGCGGTACTACGGCCGAAGACCACAAGCGGTACTACCGCTCGGGGAGCGGTACTACCGCTTGAGTGCTTTGGCGGTACTACCGCTGAGGACCGCGGTACTACCGCTGGGGTAGGTCAGGGTAGGCACAGGGAAAGGAAAGGCTGCTCCATCGAAACGGAAAGGAAGACATCGAGTGATACGGATGTGTACGTGTTGATTCCACCCTAGCCTTACCAAAGCGGATCCCCTCTTGATAGTACAGTGACTCCTACGAAACTAGTCCACCAACAGAGAAACGAAGGAGCTACACCGTCTTGAATAACACACTGAGGGGAGGTAATCGTCTCGTGCCAATGGATAAATCTCTGAAAGAACTTAACGCACACGATTAGTCCGCAAAAGCATTGTCATCAATCACCAAAACATCTTGGGGATAAATATGCCCTTACAATCTCCCCCTTTTTGGTGGATTGATGACAATACGGGATTTGCACAAATATGAGAGATATAGGATAGGCACACAAACCCCACCGTCCTAAAATGTAGATGGGCTCCCCCTAGATGTGTGCTATCTAGATAAGTGATTTGGACTGCACGGCACACATACTAGGATCAACGCTCCCCCTACATTTTAGAGACCAACCACCTAAGCAAGGTATATGAGAGTAGCATAGATAACTTAACAGGATAAGCATGCAACTCATAAGCTAGATAGTGACATAGAAAATGATACTGGAAAGATAAGGTAGCATATGTCTCACACCATATGACTGGAACGTAGGTCTCACTGACACAAACCAAACAAAGCAAATTGCGAGGAAAACACAACCACAGAAGACGGAAGACGCAAAGCACAAATCCGTAAACTCTCTCCCCCTTTGGCATCGAGACACCAAAAAGGAGAGGGAGTGTTGCTATGGCTCCAGGTGATAGCAATAGAGGGACACACATATCAGATCTCAGCGGGATCATCTGCGCCACCATCGTCAGTCGAGAAGTGCTCGGCATCAGAATCGGTCCACGGGCAGTGCTGCTAAATCCACTTCTCCTCAGTAAGCTGGTCCTCGGATCCACTGTAAACTATAGCACCCAACTGACGCATGAGCTCCTTGTGGCGACCTCGGGCCTTCTTCTCAGCCACATGAGTCATGTACTGACCGTGAGACTCCATGCAGAACATCTTCTTCATCTTGAGCTTGAGCTTCTTTGCCCAAGAGGGCTCTGCCTCAGAAGGCACGTAGTCATCATCCACAGCCTCAGCCCCAGTCTCCTCCTCGGTCTCCATGGCAGTAGCAGACGAAGGAACTCCAGTCTTAGGGGCCTGAGTGCCCCAGTTATCCTTCGTCCTCAGACGCTTGATGTCGTGAGAGATTAACTCTCCAGTTTCTAGCATCACCTGGGGATAAACACGAGCCCAGGCCTTCTCAATAAGCAGCATGATGAACGGACCATAAATCGGACACTTGTGCTCGGAGATAGCAGATAACAGCGCAGACCACATAACATGAGAGATATCCAGGGACTCTCCGGTGTTCTCTCCCTTCTGACGCTGGCAGAAGAGAAGCATGTCCACGAGGTAGGAGTGAACCATATCCAGATTCCCGATACGAGGGAAAAGAGTCTCTCTGAAGACACGGTGAAGGATATCCAGATAGGCAGGCAACTCATAAGTTTCCTTCTTCGTCTCAGGGTTGATCCTCAAGGTGCAGTAGGGCCATAGAGCTTGCTTGTGAGTGGCGTTGGTGTTGCGGTGTGGGCGAAAGCCGACAGGAGACTCAAGACCTAGATCTTGCACCCCAATCAACTCCATGAAAGCTTTCCACTTGACTGAAAGCAACTTGCCATTTGTCATCCACGTCAAAGTCCTGTCCTCATCAGTCCCAAGATGAACCGTGGGATAGAATTGGGCCACAATATCAGTATCATAATCTTTGTTGAATTGCATTACTCCAAGAATGTTCAGTTGAGTGCACATCTGAAGAGCTTCACCAAAGTATTCAGGATCCTTCTCCATATGGTCAGTGTCGATGGAGTGCACGTTGACAAAGAGGTTCTTCTTGGCTTTGAGAACATCAAAGAAGATGGAAAACTGGAACCTGTTCCAGAACGGATGGTTGACCAAGGTGGGATCTTGTTCTGCCTCATACGGGTTGCAGCGACGCCTTGCCCAGAACTCCTTGGGCTGCATTTTTGGCACGGTTTTGCCCAGCTTCAGCTTGACACTAGGCTTCTTCTGGAGTTGAGGTGGAGGTGGAGCACTTGAAGAACCTCCGGCAGACTCAGTGGTGCGGTAGCGCTTGGATGTGGCACGACCGGGGTTGACACGACGAGCCTGTCGCTCAGGAAGCTCATCACCTAGAACCACACACACGAACACGCAAACAACCAGAAAGAACGAGCATAAGCCACAAAATACAAGCAAAAAGATCACTGAGAGGAAAGAGCATTGTGGAAACTGGTAGAGAGCGGTAGTACCACGACCTGCGAGCGGTAGTACCGCTCCAAGCGGTAGTACCGCTCGAGACGGGGAAACAGCAATTTCCTACTACCGTGGTCAGATCCGGCACTACCGTCCTACCAAATTCAAAAATACTCCAACCAAACATCAATCCAAACTGCCTAGAAGCATTCTCCATCCTACTCAAGCCTAGATTTGGCCAAAAATCTAGAGATGCAACTGCTATTGCCCCTAAGAAGCTAGATTGGAAATCTAGACAAGAAGAAAGAGGGAACAGGGGCAATACCGGCATCCATGGCAAGAGGACAAGGTGGGGATCGTCTCCACCGAAGGAAATGGAGAGGAACGCCCCGGAGAGGGAGATCCGCCGGAGCCCTCCCGCGGCGCCGGTTGCTGGAGAGAGAAACAGAGCGAGGGGGCATGCGAACGGGTATGGGGGAGAAGAAAACTCCCCTGCCCCCGATATAACCCCCTGCCCGCGCCTCACAGCGGTAGTACCGCGCTGGAGGGCGGTAGTACCGCTCGGAGCGGTAGTACCGCTCGCCACTGGCGGTAGTACTGCTCAGCAACCAGACGGCTTCTAAACGAATGACAAAAACACCAAAGAGACGAGAGAGCAAGGCCAAGAAGGAGGAAAGACCAACAAAGCAACACACACACTAACAACGGTCCAGAACCCACTCTTTCAAAACAACCACACGAAACAGAGCGAGCTCTGGCCTCTCTCAAGAGAGGGCGTTGGCCGGAGCCACCTATGTTTGAGTCAATTGGTATGGCACCGTGAAGAATTATCCTTGGGCCCATGACCAAAACTCGTCTTTGAAGCACAAGTACCATCCAAAAATGGCTAATGTGAAAGATTTGATCATTTTATGCATAATGGGGGGAGGGAAAGTTCATTGAGAGAACAACACTACCCCTATGTCCATGCCTACATCTAAACTAGACACCAAGTTGAGTGAGGTGGGGTGTGCAAGGGTTCAAGTCACATTGCTCGAATCAATGATATTTAGCTCATGCCTTAACTCGCGAAATCTTGCTTCATCCAAGGGCTTCGTGAAAATATCTGCAAGGTTATCATGAGTGTTGACATACTTGAGCTCGATCTCCCCTCGCCTAATGTGATCCCGGATTAAATGATACCGAATCTCAATATGCTTCGTCTTGAAGTGTTGCACCGGGTTGAGAGAAATCTTGATGGCACTTTCATTGTCACACCAAAGAAGCACTTTGTCACAAATGACACCGTATTCCTTTAAAGTTTGCCTTATCCATAAAAGTTGTGCACAACAACTACCGGCCGCCACATATTCCGCTTCGGTGGACGAGAGAGACACACAACTTTTCTTTTTGGACGACCAACTCACCAAAGAGCACCCAAGAAATTGGCACCCTCCGGAAGTGGACTTCCTATCCACTTTGTCTCCCACCCAATCGGAATCCGTAAATCCTTCAAGCCTGAAGTTTGCCCCTCTTGGGTACCATAAGCCAAAGTTTGGGGTACGAGCCAAATATCGAAAGATTCGCTTGACCGCCACATAGTGACTTTCCTTCGGTGCGGCTTGAAACCGTGCACACATCCCCACACTCAACATGATATCCGGTCTAGATGCACAAAGGTAAAGCAAGGAGCCAATCATGGAGCGATATACCTTTTGATCCACCGCTTTACCATTGGGATCAATGTCAAGTTGGCATTTGGTGGGCATTAGAGTAGTAGCCGGCTTGACATCACTTAGCTTGAATCTTTTTAGCATGTCTTGAGTGTATTTGGCTTGGCTGATGAAGGTTCCTTCTCTTCTTTGTTTGATGTCAAAACCAAGGAAGAACTTCAACTCTCCCATTGAAGACATCTTGAACTTGGAGGTCATGAGAGCGGCAAATTCCTCATTGAAAGCTTTGTTAGGGGAACCAAAGATAATGTCATCAACATATAGTTGGCATACAAACAACTCCCCTTTGACCTTCTTAGTAAAAAGAGTGGGATCGATTAGCCCCACTTCAAATCCACAATCTTGTAACAACTCGGTAAGGTGGTCATACCACGCACGTGGGGCTTGTTTAAGGCCATAGAGTGCCTTATCGAGTTGATACACATGATCCGGGAAGTAGGGATCCTCGAACCCGGGGGGTTGCTTGACATAGACCAACTCATTAATGGGACCATTAAGAAAAACACTTTTCACATCCATTTGTTGCAACTTAAAGTTGTGATGGGAAGCATAAGCAATCAACAAACGTATGGATTCAAGACGAGAAACGGGAGCAAAGGTTTCACCGTAGTCGATACCCTCGACTTGGGAGTAGCCTTGTGCTACCAATCTTGCCTTATTGCGAACGATGTTCCCATGAGCATCTTGCTTGTTCTTGAAAATCCACTTGGTTCCAATGACGTTGTGGTCCCCCGATGGCCTTGGCACCAATCTCCACACCTTGTTGTACTCGAAGTTGTTGAGTTCTTCATGCATGGCATTGAGCCAATCCGAGTCTTCGAGCGCCTCAAAGACCTTTTGGGGTTCAACACAAGAGACAAATGCGTGATGTTCACAATAGTTTGCTAATTGTCTACGAGTGCTTACCCCCTTTCTTAGGTGAGGGAGTCCTGGACTAGGGGGTGTCCGGATAGCCGAACTATCATCATCGGCCGGACTCCAAGACTATGAAGATACAAGATTGAAGACTTCGTCCCGTGTCCGGATGGGACTTTCCTTGGCATGGAAGGCAAGCTTGGCGATACGGATATGTAGATCTCCTACCATTGTAACCGACTCTATGTAACCCTAGCCCTCTCCGGTGTCTATATAAACCGGATGGTTTTAGTCCGTAGGACAACAACAATTACAACAATCATACCATAGGCTAGCTTCTAGGGTTTACCCTCCTTGATATCGTGGTAGATCTACTCTTGTAATACCCACATCATCAATATCAATCAAGCAGGACGTAGGGTTTTACCTCCATCGAGAGGGCCCGAACCTGGGTAAAACATCGTGTCCCTTGTCTCCTGTTACCATCCGCCTAGACGCACAGTTCGGGACCCCCTACCCGAGATCCACCGGTTTTGACACCGACATTGGTGCTTTCATTGAGAGTTCCTCTGTGTCATCACCGATAGGCTCGATGGCTCCTTCGATCATCAACAACGACGCGGTCCAGGGTGAGACTTTTCTCCTCGGACAGATCTTCACATTCGGCGGCTTTGCGCTGCGGGCCAATTCGGTTGGCCATCTGGAGCAGATCGAAAGCTACGCCCCTGGCCGTCAGGTCAGATTTGGAAGTCTTAACTTCACGGCTAACATCCGCGGAGACTTGGTCTTCAACGGATTCGAGCCACAGCCGAGCGCGCCGCACTGTCACGATGGGCATGATTTAGCTCTGCTGCCGAACAGTGCCCTGGAGGCCGCACACGAATCCGCTCCGACCCTTGATTCGGAGCCGACTACATAGATCAAGGACGGATGGTTAGACACCGCCTCGGGGGCAGCAACCTCTACGGTGATAGAGCCGAATACCGACTTTGTCCCTTCTAAAGCCCGCGACTCCAAGGTGCCGGACTCCTTGCCGGACTCCGAACCTCCCGCGCCCCCTCCAATCGAATCCGATTGGGCGCCGATCATGGAGTTCGCCGCCGCGGACATCTTTCAACACTCACCTTTTGGCGACATTCTGAGTTCGCTAAAATATCTCTCGTTATCAGAAGAGCCCTGGCCGGACTATGGTCAGGACGGTTGGGATGCGAACGACGAAGAAATTCAAGACCCACCCACCACCCACTTAGTAGCCGCTGTCGACGATCTAACCGACACACTAGACTTCGACTCCGAAGACATCGACGGTATGAACGACGATGCGAGAGACGACCAAGAACCAGCGCCTACTGGGCACTGGAAAGCCACCTCGACATACGACATATACATGGTGGATATCCCAAAGGATGGGAATGACGAAGGAACAGCGGAGGAAGACCCCTCCAAGAAACAGCCCAAGCGCCAGCGTCAGCGGCGCCGCTCTAAATCCCGCCATAGCAAGAATGGCTATTCCGGCACCGGAGATAATAATACCCCAGACAGTGCCGAAGACAACCCCCTCCAGCAAGATTCAGCGCAGGAGGACGGAGATGCCAGCCCTCACGAGAGGGCGGCAGACGAAGAGGTAGAGGATGATAGCTACATGCCTCCCTCTGGAGACGAGGCAAGCCTCGACGATGACGAATTTGTCGTGCCTGAGGATCCCATCGAACAAGAGCGTTTTAAATGCAGGCTTATGGCCACGGCAAACAGCCTCAAGAAAAAGCAGCAACAGCTTAGAGCTGATCAGGATCTGCTAGCCGACAGATGGACGGAAGTCCTGGCGGCCGAAGAGCATGAGCTCGAACGCCCCTCCAAAAGCTACCCCAAACGCAAGTTGCTCCCCCGATTAGAGGAGGCATATAAACTTGCATCACCAAAGCACAATACGGCTGACCGGCCACCTCGTGGCCGCGACAGAGAGGCCCCTAGGCCCTTCATTAGAACCATACCCCGGCATCGCTCGAACAGCACAAGGCCACAGGGGAATGCTCCGGACTTGCGAGATATATTGAAGGATAAGGCAAGACAATTAAGATCGATCTACGGATCGCGTGGGCGCCCCATAATACGTGACGACAACCGTCGCGCCGGACATAGTAAGTCTGGCTGGGCCGAACACAATAGACAAAGCTCGTTGGAGCTTCGTCGTGATATAGCCCAATACAGAGGCGCCGCACACCCACTATGCTTCACAGACAAAGTAATGGATCATCAAATCCCTGAAGGGTTTAAACCCGTGAATATCGAATCCTATGACGGCACAACAGACCCCGCGGTTTGGATCAAAGACTATCTCCTTCATATCCACATGGCCCGCGGTGACGATCTTCACGCCATCAAATACCTCCCACTCAAGCTTAAAGGACTAGCAAGGCATTGGCTTAACAGCTTGCCAGCAGAATCAATTGGATGTTGGGAGGACCTGGAAGCTGCATTCCTTGATAACTTCCAGGGCACGTATGTGCGGCCACCAGGCGCTGACGACCTAAGCCACATAATTCAGCAGCCAGACGAATCGGCCAGACAATTCTGGACACGGTTCTTAACTAAGAAAAACCAAATCATCGACTGTCCGGATGCGGAGGCCCTAGCGGCCTTCAAACATAACATCCGTGACGAGTGGCTTGCCCGGCACCTGGGACAGGAAAAGCCGAAATCCATGGCAGCCCTCACATCACTCAAGACCCGCTTTTGCGCGGGAGAGGACAACTGGCTAGCTCGCAGCAACAACCTCAGGAAAAATTCTGGCAGTCCGGATACCAAGGATCGCAATGGCAGGTCGCGTCACAACAAGAATAAACGCCGCATTAACGGCGACAACAATGAGGATACGGCAGTCAACGCCGGATTCAGAGGCTCCAAACCCGGTTAGCGGAAGAAGCCATTCAAAAGAACTACTACGGGTCCGTCCAATTTGGACCGAGTACTCGATCGCTCGTGCCAGATACACGGCACCCCCGAAAAGCCAGCCAACCACACCAACAGGGACTATTGGGTATTCAAGCAGGCAGGCAAGCTAATTGCCGAAAACAATGACAAGGGGCTGCATAGCGATGACGAAGAAGAGACCCGACCGCCGAATAATAGAGGACAGGAGGGTTTTCCCCCACAAGTGCGGACGGTGAATATGATATACGCAACCCACATACCCAAGAGGGAGCGGAAGCGTGCTCTCAGGGACGTATACGCGATGGAGCCAGTCGCCCCGAAGTTCAACCCATGGTCCTCCTGCCTGATCACTTTTGATCGAAGGGACCACCCCACCAGCATCCGTCATGGCGGATTCGCCGCATTGGTTTTAGACCCGATCGTTGATGGATTTCACCTCACCAGAGTCCTGATGGACGGCGGCAGCAGCCTGAACCTGCTTTATCAGGACACAGTGCGCAAGATGGGCATAGACCCCTCAAGGATTAAACCCACAAAGACGACCTTCAAAGGCGTCATACCAGGTGTAGAGGCCAATTGTATGGGCTCAGTCACACTGGAAGTGGTCTTCGGATCCCCGGATAACTTCTGAAGCGAGGAGTTAATCTTCGACATAGTTCCGTTCCGCAGCGGCTATCATGCTCTGCTCGGACGGACCGCGTTTGCAAAGTTCAACATGGTGCCGCACTACGCATACCTCAAGCTCAAGATGCCAGGCCCTTGAGGAGTCATCACGGTCAACGGAAACACCGAGCGCTCCCTCCGAACGAAGGAACATACAGCGGCTCTCGCGGCAGAAGTACAAGGCAGCCTCTTAAGGCAATTCTCGAGTCCGGCCGTTAAGCGACCGGACACGGCCAAACGCGCCCGAAGTAACCTACAACAATACCACCTAGCGCGTTCCGAGCACGCGTAGCAATGCGGCCCCAACCCCAGCCCCCGCAAGATTGCAAGACTGGTCCTTCACATACATCATTACGCTCTGGAGATACCATGGGCATATGGGAAGGGGCATGACCATGACAGGCCTAGAATGCGGCTCAACCACATCAGGGGCTCCCAAGTGTGTCATTTCTTTTTTCTTTCCTTTTTTCTTACCCACAGGACTCCGTTCACCAGAGGCCCTGTTCGGCAGTAGACCGGCCGAACTCACGATCCAACAGCCAGGGAAGGAGAAAGGCTACGACGAATATCCAGGTGGTCTCCCTTACGAGCATTAAATCTGTTTTATACACCACTCCGCAGCCTACCCCTGGAGGGGGACATGTTTAATAGTCCCGTCCCTTGCTTATCGCACTATTTGTATCATTCTGCATTCATAGCAATACTTCTTGAATAAAACAATGCAACACCTTTTTGCTTATAATTACATTTCTTTCTTATACATATGTTCATTTGCGACATGTTGCATCCGTACACTTTGGTACGGCTAAAAACACCAGGGGCTTATGTTCCCCACATCATGGTGCGATAAGTCCGAACACTTTCACAAGTGCGGCACCCCGAACTTATAGCATTATATGCATCAGCTCCGAATCATGTCTTGGGTCAATAGTTGGGTTTGCCCGGCTCCCATGTTTTTGTAACTTACGTTCTGTTGTATCGGCTAAGGTAGCACTGGGAGAACCACTGCGATTGCGCCCCAGTTGAGCTGGGCTAACGCCTCAGTGGAGAAAGCTAAAACTGACCGTCATGATGAGGCGAGAGCCGGTCGCTGTTCGAGAGGTTTTTTTGAGTCCCTAAAGACTTATGCCGCTTAGAGCGAGGAACCGGCTTTGTCCGGCCCAGGAGTGGATAGCGCCCCGAATTCGGCCTTCCGAACACTAGGGGCTTCGCCAGAAATTTAAAATTATAGAATTCTATGGCTAAGTGAGAGTGTTCAAGCATTATAAGTCTGGTTGCCTAGTTCGTCGCGTTGAGCGCCTCCCTAGATGAACCCAAATATGGGAACAAGAGTGCTCAAATTTATCCCGAACACCCCAGCACTCGTGGCATGGGGGCTGAAGCCGACGACTTGCCATCTCTCAGATTTGATAAACAGCCGCATAGAAGGTAATATTTTAAATCAACAAACGTTGCTTAGCGCATATGAACAAAGTTTTCTGCGCACAGGATAACAAAATGCGAGTCTACTCAAATATTACATTATTGGAGCACTCACCCGCAATAGTGCGGGCACCCTTCAGGACACTCTTGTAATACATCTCGGGCGTGCGATACTCCTTGCCCGGCGGTGGTGCGTCCGTCACAAGCTTCTCAGCATCCATCTTGCCCCAGTGCACCTTAGCACGGGCAAGGGCCCGACGGGCACCTTCAATACAGGCGGATCGCTTGATGACCTCAACCCATGGACACGCATCCACCAGCCGCCGCACCAGGCCGAAGTAGCTCCCAGGCATGGCCTCATTGGGCCACAGCCGAACTATGAGGCCCTTCATGGCCTGTTCGGCCACCTTGTGGAGCTCGACCAGCTGCTTCAGCTGGTCGCTAAGGGGAACCGGATGTCCGGCCTCAGCGTATTCAAACCAGAAGACCTTCTCCGTCGAGCTCCCCTCCTCGGCACTGTAGAAAGCGGCAACATCGGACACGCTGCGGGGCAGATCTGTGAACGCTCCTGGAGAGCTCCGAATTCGGGTAAGTAACACGTAATCCACATCCACATGCTTGCTTTGCATGAAAAATACCTTACCGACGCTATTTTCTTCAACGCCTTGATTTCCTGGAGGGCCTTGTAGGCTTCGGCCTTAGCGGCTTTGGCACTCTCAAGAGACGATGCAAGCTCGGACTCTCGAGTCTTCGAGTCACGCTCCAAACTCTCATGTTTTTCCACGAGAGCCTGGAGCTCTTGCCGTACCTCTGCCACCCGCGCCTCCTGCTTCTCTCGCTCGGTGCGCTCCGCAGCCGCGTTACGTTCGGCCAAGGACACCGCCTCCTTCAGGGTCGCCACCTTGTTTGTGGCCCCTGCAATACCCACGTTATCCTTGTCATTCTTTTTTGCAACAAAATCCTTTTCTGTAAGGTACAACTTTAATAAGGTGCTACTCACCTTCTTTGTCCTCGAGCTGCTTCTTAGCATGGCCGAGCTCGTTCTCGGACCGCTCGAGGTTTTGCTTCAAAGCATTGACCTCCGCAGTCAGTGCAGCAGAGGTCAGCAGCGTAGCCTGCAATCCCATATCGACATATTTTTTATGACTCATGTGTATATCTTTTTAGATCCTCAGTCCGGCTTTTCTTTCCGAACACCGAACCGAGCATCAGGGGCTACTGTGTATGCGGTACTATTTTACATATATTAATACTCTTACCTCAAAGCCTGATAGAAGCCTACTGCAGGCTTCGGTCAGCCCACTCTTGGTGAGCTGGACCTTCTGAATCACCGCACTCATGACAGTGCGGTGTTCCTCCTCGATGGATGCGCTATTGAGCGCCTCCAGCAAGTTATCCGGCGCCTCCGGTTGGACGGAGGCCACCGGCGCCACGGTCTTTCCCTTCTTACGAAGGGGCCGCCCGTCGGACTCCGGAACCACTACAGGTTCCGGTGCGGAGTCCGGCACGAAGTCTGGGAGGTTGCCCTGTGCCACCTCTGGGTCCTCCTCCTCCGGATGAGTCCCTCTCTAGGATCCCACCTCGACGTCGTCAGCATCGCGGGGAGAGGAGGCGGTCGGAAGTGAAGTGTTGTTCACATCCGACGAGCCCAAGGACCCGCTCGACGAAGCGGGAAGATCATCCTTGGGCAGACTGCAGGGTTGTATGCGGCATTAGAAAGACACCAAGTGGCAAAAAGAAAAATCATGAAGTCATTTGGGAGTCCGGATACTTACGATCTCGCTAGGGGCTTGGCCCTTGGAGGCCAATCCTCGTCGTCGTCTCCGGCGTTGGCGGAACAGTCCGGGGGAAGAGTCCTTCCCTTCTTGGACCCTTCAGCCTCCCTAGCTGGGGAGGCCTTCCTTTTCTTCCCTCCCCCCGCTGGGGGAGAGCCTATTTCTTCTCCTCCTCGTCCTCGGGGGAGGAGTCCGCCTCGGAGTCATTGGACACCTGAAAATGGGAACTCTTTCGAGTACCTGTGGCCTCCTTCTTGGCCTTCTTCTTCGGCACCACATGGGGTGCCGGAACCAGTAGCCCCGCTAGACGGGCATCCACTGGGTCTTCTGGCAAGGGGGCCGGACAGATAGTCTGCTCGTCCTTCTTCAGCCAGTCCTGTCAAAGGAAAGGGAGTTTAGATCCCGCATAGAGTCAAACTATGGAAAACAAGTGTCTCGTAAAGGGTAAAATCATTTACCTCGTCAGCCTGACGCTGCGAGCGGAATCCGCGATCTTCGGTAGCGGATGCGGGAGCCTCGGCGCCCTTAAAAAGCACCTTCCAGGCATCTTCGTACCTAGTGTCGAAGAGCCCGCTCAAGGTTCGGTGCTGAGCCGGATTGAACTCCCACAATTTAAAGGCCCGTTGTTGGCACGGGAGAATCCGGCGGATGAGCATGACCTGGACCACGTTGACAAGCTTGAGCTTCTTGTCCACCAGCTTCTGGATACAGGCTTGGAGTCCGGTCAGCTCCTCCGAATTGCCCCAAGTCAGGCCACTCTCCTTCCAAGAGGTGAGCCCTGTGGGGATGCCAGATCTGAATTCGAGGGCCGCTGCCCATTTAGGGTCACGCGGCTCGGTGATGTAGAACCACCCCGATTGCCACCCCTTGATGGTTTCCACAAAGGCGCCCTCGAGCCAAGTAACATTGGGTATCTTGCCCACCATGGCGCCTCCGCATTCCGCTTGATTCCCCTTCACGACCTTCGGCTTGACATTGAAGATCTTGAGCCACAAGCCAAAGTGGGGCTGGATGCAGAGGAAGGCCTCGCACACGACGATAAACGCCGAGATGTTGAGGATGAAATTCGGGGCCAGATCATGGAAATCCAGGCCGTAGTGGAACATGAGCCCCCGGACAAAGGGGTGAAGTGGGAAGCCCAGTCCGCGGAGGAAATGGGGAAGGAATACCACCCTCTCATGGGGCCTGGGGGTGGGGATGAGCTGCCCCTTGTCGGGGAGCCGGTGCGCGATGTCACTGGACAGGTATCCGGCGCCGCGCAGCCTCTCGATGTGCTCCTCCGTGACGGAGGAGGCCATCCACTTGCCTCCCGCTCCGGACATGGCTGGAGAAGGTCGAGGTGAGATGCGCGGACTTGGGCGCTGGAGCTCAAGTGCGCAGAGATGGATAAGCAAAGGAGGAAGAAGGCATAGGTAAAAAGGTGGATCCTTATCCCCTTATATATGAGCGGACGAAGCTATGCGTCCCCACCGGCCTGGTAAAACTTGCTTTTCTCCCAAGCGCCGCAATCAATGGCGCGGTTGGGTTACCCACGTCCGTATTGATGAGAATCCCGGAATAAGGGGAACACGATCTCTGCTTCGACAAGACGTGCCAAGGAAACCGCTTCGCTAAACGCGCTGAGGCGGTATAATTAAAACGATTCAAGAAAGGGCTTGGTTGTGGTGTAACGTCACGCCACGAAATACGTCAGCAGATTGAACTTGTGTAAATATTATTCTCTCTACGGTGGAATGTGGAATTTATTTTGCAGAGCCGGACACTATCCTGGTGTTCACAATCTTCTACAAATTATTCGGAGAAGGAACCCGCCTTGCAAAGCCGAAGACAATATGCGCGCCGGACTCGTCGTCATTGAAGCCTGGTTCAGGGGCTACTGAGGGAGTCCTGGACTAGGGGGTGTCCGAATAGCCGAACTATCATCATCGGCCGGACTCCAAGACTATGAAGATACAAGATTGAATACTTCGTCCCGTGTCCGGATGGGACTTTCCTTAGCATGGAAGGCAAGCTTGGCGATACGGATATGTAGATCTCCTACCATTGTAACCGACTCTATGTAACCCTAGCCCTCTCCGGTGTCTATATAAACCAGATGGTTTTAGTCCGTAGGACAACAACAATTACAACAATCATACCATAGGCTAGCTTCTAGGGTTTAGCCTCCTTGATCTCGTGGTAGATCTACTCTTGTAATACCCACATCATCAATATCAATCAAGCAGGACGTAGGGTTTTACCTCCATCGAGAGGGCCCGAACCTGGGTAAAACATCGTGTCCCTTGTCTCCTGTTACCATCCGCCTAGACGCACAGTTCGGGACCCCCTACCCGAGATCCGCCGGTTTTGACACCGACATTAGGCTTCCAACCACATTTTCCATGAGATGGCCTTGGGTGGTGAGCTTGGAAGCAATCTTCACGGCACGACGCTCTAATTCCTCCTCGGGTGTGGACGAAGGAGGGTTAACTTGATCATCTTGAGCACCGTCTTGAGCTTTTTCTTGATCTTGGGCTTGCTCATGATCTTGAACTTGCTCAGGGGGAAGAACTTGACCTTGGGCATCATTTAGAGGTTCACCATCATCTTGAGGTTGATCTTGCCCTTGGTCTTGTTAACGAGGTTGAGGGCCTTCACTTTGTTCTTTGGAAGCGTGTGGGTCTTGGGGAGGTGATGGCTCCACTTGAGTGGAGCATTGTCCTTCAGCCACAAGGGGTTCCTCAATGGGTAGAATATGACCAATACCCATTCTTCTTATGGCTTGGGGAGGAATTTCATCACCTACATCACAAGTACCACTTTGCTCCACTTGGGAGCCGTTATTTTCATCAAACTCCACGTTACACGTCTCCTCAATGAGTCCGGTGGACTTGTTGAGAACACGGTAAGCATGGGAGTTTGTAGCATAACCAACAAATATGCCCTCATGAGCTCTAGCCTCAAATTTAGACAAACGAACACCTTTCTTGAGAATGAAACACTTACAACCGAACACTCGGAAGTACTTGAGATTGGGCTTGTTGCCGGTGAGTATCTCATAAGGAGTCTTGTTCAAGCCTTTGCGGAGATAGAGCCGATTGGATGCATGACATGCGGTGTTGATGGCTTCGGCACAAAAGTTGTATGGAGACTTGAACTCCGCCATCATGGTCCTAGCCGCATCCATCAACGTCCGGTTCTTCCTCTCCGCCACACCATTTTGTTGAGGGGTATATGGAGCAGCATATTGGTGCTTGATCCCCTCATCACTAAGAAACTCATCCAAGGTGTAGTTCTTGAACTCGGTGCCGTTGTCACTTCTGATTGTCAAGATCTTTGCATTATGTTGACGTTGAGCTTCATGTGCAAAGTCGATGACGGTTTGTTGAGTCTCACTCTTCCTCTTGAAGAAGTATACCCAAGTGTATCTTGAATAATCATCCACAAACACCAAGCAATACTTTCTTCCTCCAAGACTATCAAACGATGGAGGCCCAAAGAGATCCATGTGAAGGAGCTCCAAGGGTCTCTTCGAGTAGATGATGGTCGAGGGAGGGTGAGACTTCTCATGAAGCTTTCCTTCAATACAAGCACTACAAGCACGATCTTTGGCAAAACTAACATTTGTTAGTCCACGAACATGGTCCCCCTTGAGAAGACTTTGCAAAGATCTCATATTGACGTGGGATAAACGGCGATGCCAAAGCCATCCCACGTCAACTTTAGCCATTAGGCATGTCGCGGTCTTAGTGGGTCGCTCCGAAAAGTTAATCACATAGAGACCGTTCTCGACATGCCCAACAAAGGCTACTTTAAGAGTATTGCTCCACAAGAGGGCCACGGTATCAATGTCAAAGAAAGTAGCAAAGCCCATGAGTGCAAGTTGACGAACGGAAAGCAAATTGTATGCAAGGGACTCAACAAGCATGACTTTCTCGATCGTTAGATCATGAGAAATGACAACCTTGCTGAGACCCAATACCTTAGAATGTGATGCATCACCCCACTCAACATTGGTGGGCATAGATGGAATCTTTTGCACGTCCACCACCATGTCCTTGCTCCCGGTCATATGATTTGTTGCTCCACTATCGAGCAACCATGATCCCCCACCGGAAGCAAACACCTACAAGAGATCAATGCTTGGTTTTAGGTACCCACTTAGTAATGGGTCCTTTGATGTTAGTAACAAGGGTCTTGGGAACCCAAATAGACCATTCAATGTATTCATAAGGAGAACCAACAAATTTAGCATAAACATGTCCATCACTAGCACGTCACAACACATATGACGGGTTAAAGTCGCCGGCTTTGTTGGAGGAAATGCTCTTGCCCTTTTGGACGTCAACTCCATTCACTTTTTCCTTCTTCTCCTTAGGAGCACCCTCTCCCTCTTTCACAAAAGTTTGCTTGAGAGGAGGAGGACGTTTGGTCTTGTCGTTCTTCTTCTTCTTGCTCTTGGACTTGGGTGCAAATCCAATTCCTTCCTTGGCCACAACTTCCTTTTGATTGCTCAAGAGGTCGTTGAGGTTCTTCTCACCTTGAATGCATGTCACAAAGCCTTTCTCAAGTTGATCCTTCAACTTGGCATTCACAAGATGCACATGCTCATAACACAGGTTAGTAGCACATGCATTATCAATTAATACCATATGAGGAAAGGTGGCCTTTTCCTTGGTTAGCTTAACTTGGAGTTGAGCATGAGACTCCTTGAGGTTAGCGTGAGCACCCTTCAAGACCTTGTGGGCCTTGTCAAGTATCTCAAACTCCTCTTTGAGTCTAGCATGATCAACCCCAAGTTTAGCCTTCCCGGAAGTTAGCACACGAGACACGACAAGAGCATGATCAAGATCTTTCTTTAACTTAGCATGGTCATCATTGTGTGACTCCTCAAAAGTCAAACGATGCACACGCTCTTCCTCAAGACCATTAGAGAGATCCGATATCTCATCGGCATAGTCACGACTATGACCTTCCATCTTAGAAATGGTTTCTTCGTGAGCCTCGATCATGTCATTGGCCTCACCAAGTTGTTCCAAGAGAGCAACAAAATGCTTCTTGGACTTGCCCTTGAGCTTACTCATAAAAGACTCAAACTCATTCACTTCTTCATTAGACCCATCATGTTCATCAATGCAATCCTCCACGGAGGGATTAGTAATGATGGTGGTTTTAATGTTGGGGGTTACCTTGTTTGAAGCTTTCGCCATGAGGCACTTGGCGGTGATGTTCTCGTTGGATGAATCAAAGAGAGACACCCGGGGAGTAGTAGCAATGGCAACGGATGCCATGGCCATTGCTTATTCATTTTCATCATCATCGTCATCCTCTTGGTACTCTTCTTGAACCACCAACCCATGAGTGGGAGTCTTCTTGGCGAAGTTTTTCTTGTTGGGGAATGACTTGGCTTTGTCTTTTCAGATGAACTTGCCACCATTGTCTTCCCGCTTCTCGTAAGGACAATCCGCAATGAAATGGCTCACATTGCCACAGTTGAAGCAAGTTCTAACTCGTTGCTTGCCCTTGACGCCACTTGAGTTGTTCTTGTTGAAGTTGGGTCTTGTGTTCTTCTTGCTCCAAAATTGTCTTGAAGCAAGGGCCATGTGCTCATGATAATCAAATTTGGTGTCTTTGGGGTTGCTCTCCTCATCTTCCACTTCTTCCTCTTCTTCCATAATAACCTTGGCCTTCAAAGCAACGTTGGGCTTCTTTGCCCTTTGAGAATGGAGCACCGCGTTGTCGGCGGTCTTGTCCAAGATGCTCATTGCAACGAACTCATCCAACACTTCACCTGAGGTCATGGAGTGGAAGTCCGGTCTTTGACGAATGAAGGAGGACATGGCCTTGCTGTAGGGCATCATGGCCTTGAGGAACTTGCACTTGATCCAATTTTCATCCGTGTCCTTGATTCCATGATCTCAGAGTGAGACCGCGAGTTTGGTCACTCTTCGAAAGAGCTCACGAGGTTCTTCATCTTCTTTCATTGCAAACTCATCGGCTTCATCTTGCACCACTTCATAGTTGGAGCATTGAATGCTAGCACTTCCTTGATAGAGAGACTCAACACATTTCCATGCTTCTTTAGCCATGGCATGAGGTCGAAGATGAGGGAGATCTTCGGGAAGGATAGCATCTTGGATGATGAAGAGAGCACTCTCATTGAATTGATTGTCCACGGCTTCTCGAGGGGTAAAGTTGCTTGGGTCATGAGGATAGAAACCTTCTTCAATGATTCTCCAAAGGTTAGTGTTCACATGTTTTAAATGACGCTTGAAGCGATAAACCCAAGAATCAAAATCTTTATGCTCCTCATATTTAGGAGGAGGACCGGCATGATTCAAATGAGTGGAGGGGATCGGCCCTCCATAAATTGGGGGTTCCACATGGGCAAAGATGCCGGTGCTATTTCTACCACTAGTAGAAGGACTCTTTTCATTGTTAGCTTCCCCCTTGTCGGAGGTAGCATCCGTCACCTTGTTAGTGGGATCACCCACTTTCATCGGCGAGGTAGATAGTTTAAGTCCTTCTAGGAATTCAGTAAACATGCTTTTAACCTCGGCCGTCATGGAGGTTTTCAATGTGTCTAAAGCCACATTGAATTCCTCACGTGAGACCGAGGTTCCCCCTTCGGCCGAAGACGAGATGGGATTCACACCGGAGTGCTCCTCCGCACCGTCCTTGGTGTCAACCATACTCTTCGGACGGCAAAGTCCTTAATAAAGAGACGAGGCTCTGATACCAATTGAAAGGATCGATATGGTTGACTAGAGGGGGGTGAATAGGCAACTAACAACTTTTAAGCTTTTCTTAACAATTTAAACCTTGCAACGAAATAGGTTGTCTAGATGTGCAACTATGTGAACAACCTATATGATGCAAAGACACCTAGCACACAAGCAAGCAATAGATGCAACACAAGTAAGCTTGCAAAAGTAAAGGCACGAAATAACCAAGAGTGGAGCCGGTGGAGACGAGGATGTGTTACCGAAGTTCCTTCCTTTTAAAGGGAAGTACGTCTCCGTTAGAGCGGTGTGGAGGCACAATGCTCCCCAAGAAGCCACTAGGGCCACCGTAATCTCCTCACGCCCTCACACAATGCGAGATGCCGTGATTCCACTATTGGTGCCCTTGAAGGCAGCGACCGAACCTTTACAAACAAGATTGGGGCTATCTCCACAACACTCGGAGGCTCCCAACAACACCACGAAGCTTCACCACAATGGAGTATGGCTTCGAGGTGACCTCAACCGTCTAGGGTGCTCAACACCCAAGAGTAACAAGATCCGCTAGGGATAAGTGGGGGGAATCAAATTTCTCTTGGTGGAAGTGTAGATCGGGGCCTTCTCAACCAATCCCAAGCAAATCAACAAGATTGATTGGCTAGGGAGAGAGATCGGGCAAAAATGGAGCTTGGAGCAACAATGGAGCTTTGGGGGAAAGAGGTAGGTGAACTTTGGGGAAGAAGACACCTTTATATACTGGGGGAACCAATCCAACCATTACCCCACTGAACAGCCACGCACAGAGCGGTACTACCGCTTGGACAGGGCGGTACTACCGCTGAGAGCGGTACTACCACTCTCACCCAGCGGTACTGCCGCGCTGACGATGAGATCAGAGACCTGGCCCCAGAGCGGTACTACCGTGGGAGTAGGAGCGGTACTACCGCTTGGAGCGGTACTACCGCTGCTACTACCGCACTTAGTACCGTAAAACCCGACACGAAAAACATCGGTCGAGAATCGAGGCGGTAGTAGCTCGGAACCACTGCGGTACTACGGCCGAAGACCACAAGCTGTACTACCGCTCGGGGAGCGGTACTACCGCTGGGGAGCAGTACTACCGCTTGAGTGCTTCGGCGGTACTACCGCTGAGGACCGCGGTACTACCGCTGGGGTAGGTCAGGGCAGGCACAGGGAAAGGAAAGGCTGCTCCATCGAAACAGAAAGGAAGACATCGAGTGATACGGATGTGTACGTGTTGATTCCACCCTAGCCTTACGAAAGCGGATCCCCTCTTGATAGTACGGTGACTCCTACGAAACTAGTCCACCAACAGAGAAACGAAGGAGCTACACCGTCTTGAATAACACACCGAGGGGAGGTAATCATCTCGTGACAATGGTTGAATCTCTGAAAGAACTTAACGCACACGATTAGTTCACAAAAGCATTGTCATCAATCACCAAAACATCTTGGGGATAAATATGCCCTTACAGAGGTGGACTATGGTGGAGTGGGGCACCGCACACGGCTAAAAGATCAAACGATCAATTGTTGTGTCTATGGGGTGCCCCCCTTGCCCCCGTATATAAAGGATCTAGGAGGGAGGCGGCCGGCCAAGGAGGAGGGCACGCCAAGGGGGGAGTCCTACTCCCACCGGGAGTAGGACTCCTCCTTTCCTAGTAGGAGTAGGAGAGAAGGAAGGGGAAGGGAGAAGGGAAGGAAGGAAGGGGCGCAGCCCCTCCCCCTAGTCCAATTCGGACTAGGCCTTGGGGGGGGGGAGGTGCAGCCTGCCCTAGGCAGCCCCTCTCTCTTTCCCGTATGGCCCAATAAGGCCCAATACTTCTCCCCGGCGAATTCCCGTAACTCTCCGGTACTACGAAAAATACCCGAATCACTCGGAACCTTTCCGATGTCTGAATATAGTCGTCCAATATATCGATCTTTACGTCTCGACCATTTCGAGACTCCTCGTCATGTCCCCGATCTCATCCGGGACTCCGAACTCCTTCGGTACATCAAAACTCATAAACTCATAATAAAACTGTCATCGAAACCTTAAGCGTGCGGACCCTACGGGTTCGAGAACTATGTAGACATGACCGAGACACGTCTCCGGTCAATAACCAATAGCGGAACCTGGATGCTCATATTGGCTCCCACATATTCTACGAAGATCTTTATCGGTCAAACCACATAACAACATACGTTGTTCCCTTTGTCATCGGTATGTTACTTGCCCGAGACTCAATCGTCGGTATCTCAATACCTAGTTCAATCTCGTTACCGGCAAGTCTCTTTACTTGTTACGTAATGGATAATCCCGTAACTAACTCATTAGCTACATTGCTTGCAAGGCTTATAGTGATGTGCATTACCGAGAGGGCCCAGAGATACCTCTCCGACAATCGGAGTGACAAATCCTAATCTCGAAATACGCAAACCCAACAAGTACCTTTGGAGACACTTGTAGAGCACCTTTATAATCACCCAGTTATGTTGTGACGTTTGGTAGCACATAAAGTGTTCCTCCGGTAAACGGGAGTTACATAATCTCATAGTCATTGGAACATGTATAAGTCATGAAGAAAGCAATAGCAACATACTAAACGATCAAGTGCTAAGCTAACGGAATGGGTCAAGTCAATCACATCATTCTCCTAATGATGTGATCCCGTGAATCAAATGACAACTCGTGTCTATGGTTAGGAAACTTAACCATCTTTGATTCACGAGCTAGTCAAGTAGAGCCATACTAGTGACACTCTGTTTGTCTATGTATTCACACATGTATTATGTTTCCGGTTAATACAATTCTAGCATGAATAATAAACATTTATCATGATATAAGGAAATAAATAATAACTTTATTATTGCCTCTAGGGCATATTTCCTTCAGTCTCCCACTTGCACTAGAGTCAATAATCTAGTTCACATCGCCATGTGATTTAACACCAATATTCACATCTGTATGTGATTAATACCCATAGTTCACATCGTCATGTGGTCAACACCCAAAAGGTTTACTAGAGTCAATAATCTAGTTCACATTGCTATGTGATTAACACCCAAAGAGTACTAAGGTATGATCATGTGTTGCTTGTGAGAGAAGTTTAGTCACCGGGTCTGTCACATTCAGAGCCGTATGTATTTTGCAAATATTCTATGTCTACAATGCTCTGCACGGAGCTACTCTAGCTAATTGCTCCCACTTTCAATATGTATCCGGATTAAGACTTAGAGTCATCTGGATCAGTGCCAAAACATGTATCGACGTAACCCTTTACAACGAACCTTTTGTCACCTCCATAATCGAGAAACATATCCTTATTCCATTAAGGATAATTTTGACCGCTGTCCAGTGATCTACTCCTAGATCAAAATTGCACTCCCTTGCCAAAATCAGTGTAGGGTATACAATAGATCTGGTATACAGCATGGCATACTTTATAGAACCTATGGCCAAGACATAGGGAATGACTTTCATTCTCTTTCTACCTTCTGCCATGGTTGGGCTTTGAGTCTTACTCAATTTCACACCTTGTAATACAGGCAATAACTCTTTCTTTGACTGTTCCATTTTGAACTACTTCAAAATCTTGTCAAGGTATGTATTCATTGAAAAACTTATCAAGCGTCTTGATCTATCTCTATATATCTTGATGCTCAATATGTAAGCAGCTTCACCGAGGTCTTTCTTTGAAAAACTCCTTTCAAACACTCCTTTATGCTTTGCAGAATAATTCTACATTATTTCCGATCAACAATATGTCATTCACATATACTTATCAGAAATGCTGTAGTGCTCCCACTCACTTTCTTGTAAATACAGGCTTCACCGCAAGTCTGTATTAAAACTATATGCTTTGATCAACTTATCAAAGCGTATATTCCAACTCCGAGATGCTTGCACCAGTCCATAGATGGATCGCTGGAGCTTGCATATTTTGTTAGCACCTTTAGGATTGACAAAACCTTATGGTTGTATCATATACAACTCTTCTTTAATAAATCCATCAAGGAATGCAGTTTTGTTTATCCATTTGCCAGATTTCATAAAATGCTGCAATTTGCTAACATGATTCAGACAGACTTTTAAGCATCGATACGAGTGAGAAAATCTCATTGTATTCAACACCTTGAACTTGTCGAAAACTTTTTGCGACAATTCGAGCTTTGTAGATAGTAACACTACTATCAACGTCCTCATCGGGCAAGTCCACCAAAGTCCACACTTTGTTCTCATACATGGATCCTATCTCAGATTTCATGGCCTCCAGCCATTTCGTGGAATCTGGGCTCATCATCGCTTCCTCATAGTTCGTAGGTTCATCATGGTCTAGTAACATGACTTCCAGAACAGGATTACCGTACCACTCTGGTGCAGACCGTACTCTGGAAGACCTACGAGGTTCTGTAATAACTTGATCTGAAGTTTCATAATCATCATCATTAGCTTCCTCACTAATTGGTGTAGGAATCACTGGAACTGATTTCAGCGATGAACTATTTTCCAATTCAGGAGAAGGTACTATTACCTTATCAAGTTCTACTTTTCTCCCACTCACTTCTTTTGAGAGAAACTCCTTCTCTAGAAAGGATCCATCTTAGCAACGAATATCTTGCTTCCGGATCTGTGATAGAAGGTGTACCCAATAGTTTCCTTTCGGTATTCTATGAAGACGCACTTCACCGATTTGGGTTCGAGCTTATCAGGTTGAAACTTTTTCACATAAGCATCGCAGTCCCAAACTTTAAGAAACGACAACTTTGGTTTCTTGCCAAACCACAGTTCATAAGGCGTCGTCTCAAACGGATTTTGATGGTGCCCTATTTAAAGTGAATGCAACTGTCTCTAATTCATAACCCCAAAACGGTAGTGGTAAATTGGTAAGATACATCATAGATCGCGCCATATCCAATAAAGTGTGGTTGTGACGTTCGGACACACCATTACGCTGTGGTGTTCCATGTGGCGTGAGTTGTGAAACTATTCCACATTGTTTTATATGAAGGCCAAACTCGTAACTCAAATATTCTCCTCCACGATCAGATCATAGAAACTTTATTTTTTTTTGTTACAATGATTCTCCACTTCACTCTGAAATTCTTTGAACTTTTCAAATGTTTCAGACTTGTGTTTCATTAAGTAGATATATCCATATCTGCTCAAATCATCTGTGAAGGTCAGAAAATAACGATACTTGCCACGAGCATCAACACTCATTGGATCGCATACATCGGTATGTATTATTTCCAATAAGTCAGTAGCTCGTTCCATTGTTCCGGAGAACAGAATTTTAGTTTCTTGCCCATAAGGCACGGTTCGCAAGTATCAAATGATTCATAATCAAGTGATTCCAAAAGTCCATTTTTATGGAGTTTCTTCATGCGCTTTACACCAATATGACCCAAACGGCAGTGCCATAAATATGTTGCACTATCATTATCAACTTTGCATCTTTTGGCATCAATATTATGAATATGTGTATCACTACGATCGAGATCCAACAAACTATTTTCATTGGGTGTATGACCATTGAAGGTTTTATTCATGTAAACAGAACAACAATTATTCTCTGACTTTAAATGAATAACTGTTTTGCAATAAACATGATCAAATCATATTCATGCTTAATGCAAACACCAAATAACATTTATTTAGGTTTAACACTAATCCCAAAAGTATAGGGAGTTTGCGATGAGGATCATATCAATCTTGGAACCATTTCCAACACACATCTCACTTCACCCTCAACTAGTCTCTGTTTATTCTGTAACTCCTGTTTTGAGTTACTAATTTTTTTAGTAACCGAACAAGTATCAAATACTCAGGGGCTACTATAAACACTAGTAAGGTACACATCAATAACCTGTATATCAAATATACCCTTGTTCACTTTGCCATCCTTCTTATCCACCAAATATTCAGGGCATTTCCGCTTTCAGTGACCATTTCCTTTGCAGTGTAAGCACTCAGTTTCAGGCTTTGGTTCAGCTTTGGGCTTCTTTGCGGGAGTGACAACTTGCTTGTCATTCTACTTGAAGTTTCCCTTTCTTTCCCTTTACCCTTTTCTTGAAACTAGTGATCTTGTCAATCATCAACACTTGATGTTCTTTTCTTGATTTCTACCTTTGTCGATATCAACACCCGAAGAGCTCAGGAATCGTTTTCGTCATCCCTTGCATACTATAGTTCATCACGAAGTTCCAGTAACTTGGTGATGGTGACTAGAGAACTCTGTCAATCACTATCTTATCTGGAAGATTAACTCCCACTTGATTCAAGCGATTGTAGTACCCAGATAATCTGAGCACATGCTCACTAGTTGAGCAATTCTCCTCCATCTTTTAGCTGTAGAACTTGTTGGAGACTTCATATCTCTCAACTCGGGTATTTGCTTGAAATATTAACTTCAACTCCTGGAACATCTCATATGGTCCATGACGTTCAAAAACGTCTTTGAAGTCCCGATTCTAAGCCGTTAAGCATGGTGCAGTAAACTATCAAGTAGTCATCATATTGAGCTTGCCAAATGTTCATAACGTCTACACCTGCTCCTGCAATAGGTTTGTCACCTAGTGGTGCATCAAGGACATAATTCTTCTGTGTAGCAATGAGGACAATCCTCAGATCACTTATCCAATCTGCATCATTGCTACTAACATCTTTCAACACAGTTTTCTCTAGGAACATATCAAAATTAACATATGAAAACAACAACACGAGCTATTGATCTACAACATAATTTGTAAAATACTACCAAGACTAAGTTCATGATAAATTTAAGTTCAATTAATCATATTACTTAAGAACTCCCACTTAGATAGACATCCCTCTAGTCATTTAAGTGATCATGTGATCCAAATCAACTAAACCATAACCGATCATCACATGAGATGGAGTAGTTTTCAATGGTGAACATCACTATGTTGATCATATCTACTATATGATTCACGCTCGACCTTTCGGTCTCCGTGGTCCGAGGCCATATCTTTTATATGCTAGGCTCGTCAAGTTTAACCTGAGTATTCCGCGTGTGCAACTGTTTTGCACCCGTTGTATTTGAACGTAGAGCCTATCACACCCGATCATCACGTGGTGTCTCAGCACGAAGAACTTTCGCAACGGTGCATACTCAGGGAGAACACTTATACTTTGATAATTTAGTGAGAGATCATCTTATAATGCTACCGTCAATCAAAGCAAGATAAGATGCATAAAAGATAAATATCACATGCAATCAATATAAGTGGTATGATATGGCCATCATCATCTTATGCTTGTGATCTCCATCTCCGAAGCACCGTCATGATCACCATCGTCACCGGCACGACACCTTGATCTCCATCGTAGCATCGTTGTCGTCTCGCCAATCTTATGCTTCTACGACTATCGCTACCGCTTAGTGATAAAGTAAAACATTACAGGGTGATTGCATTGCATACAATAAAGCGACAACCATATGACTCCTGCCAGTTGCCGATAACTCGGTTACAAAACATGGTCATCTCATACAATAAAATATAGCATCATGTCTTGACCATATCACATCACAACATGCCCTGACGTCCTCTACTTTGTTGCTGCAAATTTTACGTGGCTGCTACGGGCTTAGCAAGAACCGTTCTTACCTACGCATCAAAACCACAATGATAGTTTGTCAAGTTGGTGCTGTTTCAACCTTCGCAAGGACAGGGCGTAGCCACACTCGGTTCAACTAAAGTGAGAGAGACAAACACCCGCCGGTCACCTTTAAGCAATGAGTGCTCATGGCGGTGAAACCAGTCTCACGTAAGCGTACGCGTAATGTCGGTCCGGGCCGCTTCATCTCACAATACCGGTGAACCAAAGTATGACATGCTGGTAAGAAGTATGACTTATAACGCCCACAACTCACTTGTGTTCTACTCGTGCATATGGCATCTACGCATAAAACCTGGCTCTGATGCCACTGTTGGGGAATGTAGTAATTTCAAAAATTTCCTACGCGCACGCAAGATCATGGTGATGCATAGCAACGAGAGGGGAGAGTGTTGTCTACATACCCTTGTAGACCGTAAGCGGAAGCGTTAGCACAACGCGGTTGATGTAGTCGTACGTCTTCACGATCCGACCGATCAAGTACCGAACGCACGACACCTTCGAGTTCAGCACACGTTCAGCCCAATAACGTCCCTCGAACTCCGATCTAGCCGAGTGTTGAGGGAGAGTTTCGTCAGCACGACGGCGTGGTGACGATGATGATGTTCTACCGACGCAGGGCTTCGCCTAAGCACCGCTACAGTATTATCGAGGTGGACTATGGTGGAGGGGGGCACCGCACACGGCTAAAAGATCAAACGATCAATTGTTGTGTCTACGGGGTGCCCCCCTTGCCCCCGTATATAAAGGAGCTAGGGGGGAGGCGGCCGGCCAAGGAGGAGGGCGCGCCAAGGGGGGGAGTCCTACTCCCATCGGGAGTAGGACTCCTCCTTTCCTAGTAGGAGTAGGAGAGAAGGAAGGGGAAGGGAGAAGGGAAGGAAGGAGGGGGCGCAGCCCCTCGCCCTAGTCCAGTTCAGACTAGGCCTTGGGGGGGCACGCGGCCTGCCCTAGGCTGCCCCTCTCTCTTCCCGTATGGCCCAATAAGGCCCAATACTTCTCCACGGCGAATTCCCGTAACTCTCCGGTACTCCGAAAAAATACCTGAATCACTCAGAACCTTTCCGATGTCCGAATATAGTCGTCCAATATATCAATCTTTACATCTCGGCCATTTCGAGACTCCTCGTCATGTCCCCGATCTCATCCGGGACTCCGAACTCCTTCGATACATCAAAACTCATAAACTCATAATAAAGCTGTCATCGAAACCTTAAGCGTGCGGACCCTACGGGTTCGAGAACTATGTAGACATGACCGAGACACGTCTTCGGTTAATAACCAATAGCGGAATCTGGATGCTCATATTGGCTCCCACATATTCTACGAAGATCTTTATCGGTCAAATCGCATAACAACATACATTGTTCCCTTTGTCATCGGTATGTTACTTGCCCGAGATTCGATCATCGGTATCTCAATACCTAGTTCAATCTCGTTATCGGCAAGTCTCTTTACTCGTTATGTAATGCATCATCTCGTAAGTAACTTATTAGCTACATTGCTTGCAAGGCTTATAGTGATGTGCATTACCGAGAGGGCCCAGAGATACCTCTCCGACAATCGGAGTGACAAATCCTAATCTCGAAATACGCCAACCCAACATGTACCTTTGGAGACACCTGTAGAGCACCTTTATAATCACCCAGTTACGTTGTGACATTTGGTAGCACACAAAGTGTTTCTCCGGTAAACGGGAGTTACATAATCTCATAGTCATAGGAACATGTATAAGTCATGAAGAAAGCAATAGCAGCATACTAAACGATCAAGTGCTAAGCTAACGGAATGGGTCAAGTCAATCGCATCATTCTCCTAATGATGTGATCCCGTTAATCAAATGACAACTCATGTCTATGGTTAGGAAACTTAACCATCTTTGATTCACGAGCTAGTCAAGTAGAGCCATACTAGTGACACTCTGTTTGTCTATGTATTCACACATGTATTATGTTTCCGGTTAATACAATTCTAGCATGAATAATAAACATTTATCATGATATAAGGAAATAAATAATAACTTTATTATTGCCTCTAGGGCATATTTCCTTCAAGAAGACCCATCTTGCTCATATAACCAATCTTCGCGACTTAATTTCCTTTGTTGAATCATCCTATAGGCGGTTCTCACCGAGAATATCGCCCGCCTATCTTTGCTCCATGCCCAAAAATCGTCAATCTGTCTGGTGCAAAGAGGGATCTACAATATTGCCTCTGCATCAATTGGTATAAAGGTTGACCGAACTAGCTGTTCATTCCACGACGATGTAGCGTGGTTGATTAATTCTGACACTTTCTGTGGCGGATGATGGATAAGAGATGTGATCAGTATCTTCATAAGTGAGCGAGGTAGCCAATTATCAAGCCATATGTCGGTAGTTTCACCGTTTCCAATTCTCCTTACTAGTCCTTGCACCATTATGTCTCTCCCGCCCAGAATAACCCGCCAGATCTGTGATGGATGGTGGCCCAATTCTACTTCAAACAAGGATACGTCTGGGAAATAAACACTCTTGAGAATGCGTGCACTCAAGGATGTAGGGTGTTGAAGCATACTCCATGCCAGTTTGGACAGTAGGGCCAAGTTAAAAATTTCCAAGTCCCTAAAGCCAAGTCCACCAAGATGCTTTGGCTTCATCATCTCGTCCCAGGATACCTAGCTTGGCTTGTGTTTTCCTTGCTTACTCCCCCACCAAAACTGCCTGATAAAGGAAGTGACACTCTCACATAAACCCCTTGGCAGGCGGAAACACGACATAGAAAACACCGGTATCGACTGCGCTGCTGACTTGATAAGCACTTCCTTTCCCGCGGCTGATAATATTTTTTCCATCCAGCCTCTAATCTTCTCCCATACTCGGTCTCTCAAGTATCTGGAAGTGCCATTCTTTGAATGCCCAACATCCGTAGGCATCCCCTGTAGGATCGAAAGTATGTCTAGAGGAGGGTGATTAGACTACTTGACCAAATAAAAACTTATCCTTTTCCCAATTTTAGTCTTTGGCAGATTTTAGCAAACTTAGCACAAGTCAAGTAATCTTAACACAATTCAAGCAAGCATGCAAAGAGTATATGAGCAGCGGAAAGTAAAGCATGCAACTTGCAAGAATGTAAAGGGAAGGGTTTGGAGAGTTCAAACGCAATTGGAGACACAGATGTTTTTGTCGTGGTTCCGATAGGTGGTGCTATCGTACATCCACATTGATGGAGACTTCAACCCACGAAGGGTAACGGCTGCGTGAGTCCACAGAGGGCTCCATCCAAGAAGGGTCCACAAAGAAGCAACCTTGTCTATCCCACCATGGCCGTTTCCCACGAAAGACTTGCCTCACTAGTGGTAGATCTTCACGAAGTAGGCGATCTCCTTGCCCTTACAAACTCCTTGGTTCAACTCCACAATCTTGTCGGAGGCTCCCAAGTGACACCTAGCCAATCTAGGAGAAACCACTCTCCAAGAAGTAACAAATGGTGTGTTGATGATGAACTCCTTGCTCTTGTGCTTCAAATGATAGTCTCCCCAACACTCAACTCTCTCTCACAGGATTTGGATTTGGCGGAAAGAAGATTTGAGTGGAAAGCAACTTGGGGAAGGCTAGAGACCAAAATTCATATGGTAGGAATGGAATATCTTGGCCTCAACACAAGTGTAGGTGGTTCTCTCTCAGAAAATGTAAGTTGGAAGTGTAGGTTCATTCTGATGGCTCTCTCCACAAATGAAGAGGAGGTGGAGGGGTATATATAGCCTCCACACAAAATCTAACCGTTAAACACAACTTGCCAATCTCGGTGGGACCAAATTGAGAAACTCGGTCGGACCGATTCAGCAAATCTAGTGACCATTAGGATTTTCAGTGGGACCGACATGCAACTCGGTAGGACCGATATGGTTAGGGTTAGGGCATAACATAATCTCGGTGAGACCGATTACACAAACTCGGTGGGACCGATTTTGGTAATAAGCTAACCAAAGAGTTGGTCAGGTAAACTCGGTTGGACCGGTTCGCTCATTTCGGTGAGACCGAAATGTTACGAAAGGGAAACAGAGAGTTTATATTGCAATCTCGGTGGGACCGATCTCTCATCTCGGTGGTACCAAAATGTTACGAAGGGAAACAGAGAGATTACAATCCCATCTCGGTGAGACCGAGATCCCTATCGGTGAGACCGATTTGCCTAGGGTTTGTGGCAGTGGGTAAGACATCTGAACTCGGTGGCGTTGGATAGAAAGAATCGGTGGGGACGAGTTTGACTTTTGGTTTAGGTTATATGTGGATGTGAGAAAGTAGTTGAGGGATTTGTAGCATATCACTAAGCATTTTGAGCAAGAACCTCATTAAGCAACACCTCATCCCTCCTTGATAGTATTGGCTTTTCCTATAGACTCAATGTGATCTTGGATCACTAAAATATAAAATATAGTCTTGAGCTTTGAGCTTGAGCCAATCCTTTTGTCCTTAGCATTTTGAGGGGTCCACTTTTCTCATCCATGCCATGCCAATCATTGAGCTTTCCTGAAATATTTATCTTGAAATAGCATTAGCTCAATGAGCTATATGTTGTTCGGAATTACCAAAACCACCTAGGGATAGTTGCACTTTCATCCCCAAATATCTGTCGCTGAGGGATTCATTCTGAACATTCAAAGTGGTTTTGATGCTTTCTCTCGTACCCTGCAGACAGCCTCTGCTAAAAAAGATAGATGATTTCTCATGATTTATGCGCTGTCCTGAAGCCAAACAGTAGCGCTCCAACAGGTTTGATATTGCAACAGCCCCTTCAACACTCGCTTTAAACATCAGCAGGCTATCATCAGCGAAAAGGAGATGGTTCACGACGGGCGCCGTGGGTGCCACCTTGATCCCTTCTAGCTGAGATGACGAAGAACTGGATTTCAGTAGGCACGAAAGGCCCTCTGCTGCGATTAAAAAGATATATGGGGATATCGGATCTCCCTGCCGAATACCTCTAGATGGTAAAAAGTGTCTAGTCTCTCACCATTAAAAAGCACTGAGAACGATACTGACTGTACCATGTTCATTATGATTTGTACCCAGGCTGGAGAGAAACCCAGCTTGATCATTATCGCCTGCAAGTAGTCCCACTCTAGTCTGTCGTATGCTTTCATCATATCGAGCTTTAGGGCACAAAAGCTGTTGACCTTGGCTTTGTTGCGTTTCATAAAGTGAAGACACTCATAAGCACTAATGATGTTATCTGTAATATGTCTTCCTGGCACAAAGGCCGACTGCTCCTCTAAATAATCTGTGGAAGAATCTGCATCAATCTGTTTGCAATCACCTTGGACGCGATCTTGTATAACACATTGCATAAACTAATCGGCCTGAATTGAGTTAGCAAAGATGGATTCATTACCTTAGGGATGAGAACCAAAACAGTATCATTAATGCTTTCTGCACTCTCCTCTCCCCGAATTATCCTTAGCACTACCTCCGTCACCTCAGCGCCACATAACTCCCGATGATGTTGATAGAAATGAGCTGGAAATCCATCGAGGTCGGACGCTTTGGTTGGAAACATCTGGAGGGCTATCTTAACTTCTTCCTCCTTGTACGGTGCAACAAGAAGATCGTTCATCTCTGCTAAGACCTTGGTTGGTACACAATTGAGGATTGTTTCCATGTTGCTAATGCCCTCCGAAGTATAAAGAGATCTATAGAAATCATGCACCATTGCTTTGAGTTCCTCCGGGTCATCAGTCAGAGTCCCAAGAGAATTTTGTAGGGCCTTGATCATATTTTTCTTCCTCCTAATGCTTGCTCTCAAGTGAAAAAACTTCGTGTTCCTGTCCCCTGTCGTGAGCCACTCTACCCTGGACCGCTGCCTCCATAAGATTTCCTCCCGATGGTAAAGCTCTACCAGATTTTCATTAATCTTCAGCTCAACATGAGATGGTGCAGTTCTGCTTGGGTCCGCATGAAGTTTCTCCAACTCCCCTTTTAACCTCTTAATCTCTTTCCGCACATTACCAAAGGTCCCATTATTCCAGCGCCCTAAATCAAGTGATATCGCCTGAAGCTTAGCTCGTAGGCCTTCTGCTCCGTTACTGAGTCTGCCTCCCGTCCATTCTGAGGTAATAGTATCGCTCCAGGTTTCATGCCCTTCCCACATGACTTCATACCTGAAAGGCTTTTGCTGTCAGCTGCTTTGCTGATCTCTATTCAGGCACATTAAAATTGGACAGTGATCAGAAGTTGCCGCCGTCAAGTGTGTCAAATCTGCTAATGGAAACCTTGCTCGTCAATCACCACTGACCAGCGCACGATCTAGTCGAACCCTAGTGTAGGATCCTCCCCTTACCTTCTTTTCAAATGTCCAAAAACGGCCATTATAGCCTATGTCCAGCAACATGCACATGTCTACTGCCTCCCGAAAACTCTGTATCTGTGCGGTGCTCCGTTGTCCCACTCCCTCATGCTCCTCGGGACGCAAAACTTCATTGAAATCACCAAGGCAAAGCCAAGGGAGGTTGCATGAAGAGCTAATGTTTTTCAGGGTGTCCCACATTTTGTAACGTAAATGGGTTTGTGCTTCGCCATACACTATCGTGGCTCTCCAAGGATCAAATCCCTCCTCCACAACAGAGCAATCTATATGGTATTCTGAATAACCAAGAATCTCAACTTTTATTTCACTGTCCAAAAAATACCAATACCTCCACTTCTACCTCGACTGTCAATTGCAAAACTATTACCATAACCAAAGGTGCTAGCTAATGATTCTACCCTCGAGCCTTCTATCTGAGTTTCTATGATACATAAAAGGGTAGGGGTAAATTTGTTCGCAAACTCGCGAACCTCTCGAACTGTCGCGGCTTTACCCACGCCCCGACAGTTCCAACATAGAACACTCATTGGACCCGGCGGTACTCCTCGAAGGAGCCCGCCAAATTCTTCACAGTTGATGCTGACACGTCGGAGTATTTTCCCGCCTTCTTGGTTCTCTTCAGGTCCCTATGCGGTGGGGGGCTGGCTGCTGTTATACCCGCATGCACAATCGCAAGTGAGTTGGCAACTACAGGTGCCGTTCCTAAATTTTGGCGAGGCATGGGGTGTTTGGCTCCCAGCTCAGCTCCCGCGTTCCTCTTCCTGCTCAAGTCCTCCATCTCTACGTCGCTAACATCCTTGCTTGGGTCATAATCCTGGGATGTTTCATGCACATGTCTCTCTGTCATAACATCTCCGCCTTCCTCAAAACGGCCACCTGAGCGCCCCCCAGCACATCCACCTCTGCGGCCACCTCGCTGGCTACGGCCTTCTCTCGGGCCCCTTTCATTATGCATGACCCAGCTAGCTCGGAGATCCTTGAACACAATGGCTGACGGAGGGTGAACGCCATTGCCGTGTTCCTTAAACTGGTGAACAAGCATGCCACATACAACACACCAGTCGGGAAGCCTCTCGTACTTAACTCTGTATATCTGTCTCTTCCCCTCCCTAATCATAGAGACCGCATTCTTGAGAGGGTTGTTGACGTTGATTCTAACCCACACCCGGTGGAAGTTGCCGACAAAGTCATGTGAGTTAGGTTCAGAGAAAAGAACCTCTCCCACCTTTGCTGCCAAAGGAGCCACCAGATGGGCATACAACTCTGGTACGTCATGGATTTGGATCCATATGTCGATTGTCTCAAGCTTCACAGTGGACGGCTTCGTTATCCCGTCATATGGCAGCAGAATCACCACATCTCCCCTGAAATTCCACGGGCCATCGTTCATGACTCTCTCCCAATCACCCAAGCAAGTGAATGTGACCGTATACAAGTTTTCCTCCACAGGCTTTAACCTGGCCTCCTGCGCAATATCCCATGCCGATCTCATGTTTCTGAAAAACCAAGTCTGGCTATAGGTTTTGGAGGTGTTAACCCTAGCTAGGGCTACCCATCTCGGCCCCTCCGGCGGCGCAGGTTGCTCATCGAAGACCACGTCGTCCAAGTCCTCCTCCTTCAGTCCCAACTCCTTCATCATCTGCTCGACATCACTGATCCCAGAGGAACTAGCTCCGGAATTCTCCATGAATACTCTCACCCGAAGAACAGATCGGGTAGCTTGATGGGGAACCCTAGTTTCCGCCGACCCCTTCCTTGCCATGGTTGAGACGACAGCCCTGGGAAGTCGTCCCCTCCTTTCCGCGTCGAGAACTGGGCTTGATCGGTGGTAGGGAACAAAAAACTCGACGGCGGCGAAGATCGCCCCGGGAGAACTCGGTGAAACCCTAACTAGAGGGAAAATTCGGTGACCGGTGAACCTATAAAAGGCTCTAGTAATTAGTAATTGTTAGAGGGCTCAGCATTTCCTACTACACTGGGCCACCGGCCCATGTTGGCCGTGCAATTCTGCATATAACGCCCGCCGGAAATGGTGCCCCCTTCCCCAATCCCCATCGTCGCGCCCTGGCCCGCGGTGGTGATCCAGTGAGCCCCCTCCTCCACCATGGCGGAGCCCTCGCCCTCGCCGCCGCCGTCCAGCTCGGGCCTCCGTACACGCCTCACCGGGGACCGACCGCCCGCCCCGTCCCCATCCCCGCTCGCAGCCGTCTCCAGCCACGCCGACCGCGACCGCATCATCGTGAGCCCTTTCTCCACCCTCCTCACTCCCCTACACTAGCCCGCCGCGGCAGAAGGAAGTGCTGCCAACTCGGGCACGAACGTTTCTCCACGCCGCCGTAAATTCGAGCTGTCTGCTTGGTTCGGTCGCAGGGAGTGTTCCGGAGCGCGCTGTCCAGGGCCGAATCCCCGGAAGCTTTCGCCCTCCAGGCGCTCCAGGAAGCAATCAAGCCTCAGGTATACTTAACACGCAATTAGACTTTCTCCGCCTGCGGCCCTTTTGGTAGCTGATGAGTTGCATTTGGTAATCATGCATTGAGTTACGTTGTTGTGTTACAAAAGCTAGCATTCATGTGTTTTAAGCCGGTTTCTCATCTGATCTGGCAGAAGCAAACAGTTCTGGTTCTAGAGGAGAACCAGTCCTTGGAGAATGCTCTCCGCAGGCTGCTGCAGGAACTTGTCGTAAGCTTCTTTGACGCAGACGTGGCTACGCTAATATCTGTTGCAAAGTGATGTGCACATTTATCATTTTCTGGGTCATAGCCTCAGTGTTGGAACATAACACTATGTAACTAACGGTTTTCGTCAAATATGTACGTACGGCCCACTAAACGTTTCTACATTTTGGTCGATAACTGACTGCTAGCTACCCCAGTGAGAGGAATTGCTGTACTTCTTATTTGCTCATCATACAATCCTAGAGACTAATCTTGACTGCTGATTCTGTCTTATAATTATTTATACTCTAGTCATCTGCAGTTCAATCTGGTAAAGGAATCATGCAATGTGGAAACTCAGTGGATAGCGGAGAAAGTAGTTGCATGATAACACGCCTTCTTGGTCAGTCACAATTCTTTCATCAATCTTGGTCAAATATTTCTATTCCCAACATTGGCTTCTGACCACTCGTTAGAGCTTGTGCAGTGTTTATTTACCGAAAAAGGCTTTCGCCCCGCTTTATATTATAAAGCACATGCCCAAGCCAACAGTTCACAAGGAACACACAAACACACGCAAATCCACACCTAACAAGTACACACAACAAGTTCACACACAAATAAGGGGGTTAATGCTGAGGGCACAGCTCAACAAGCCAGCAGTGTTTATTTTTAATCTGATGAATTAAGTTTTGCTTGTTCTGTCAGATATGATGCTTTACCTTTGTGAAAGAGGGCATGTTGAGGCTGGTATGGTATTCCAGCTGTTAGAAGATCTGACGGACATGTCAACTATCAAAGATTGCAAACATGTCTTTGGGTATATCGAGAGCAAACAGGATGTCTTGGGGAAGGTAATTGTTAATTTGCAGATTGTACTAATTTTTAATGGTCTGTGCTGCTGCTATGGCACACATGATGTATGTTCATAGTTTTCTAAATGGATTGTCATTTTGGGTTATTTCTAGCAAGAGTTATTTCGGCGTGGCAAGTTGGTTATGCTGAGGACATGCAACCAACTACTCCGAAGACTTTCAAAGGTTTGATATGGTTATTTCATTGTGCGTAATCTTTATGCTAATTTGTTGTAGTTATCATGCTTTCAAGATTAGTTTCGAGGATTGCTGGACATCTTATTTGCTTCTAGCACTATGTCTGTCCTTTTTCTTTAATCATACTACTGATTAAATTGAGACTGGTGGGTGGTTGTATCTACTGCCAAATTGAAAAGTGTGTTCAGTAAAAGCTTTGCTAATGTCACCTTTATTGTGTGATAATGTGCTATTGGTTTTGTCAGTGAAATAGTTTTGAAGTTTAACTTCAGCTAGCTTCTGAAGAGTACTCCTTTTATTTTCTTGGAGTTTCGCCTGGTATAAAGTTTGTGCTCTGTACTAGTATTCCTATATCTTATACTCTGAAATTTCAGTCAAACGATGTGGTCTTCCATGGACGAATTATCATGTTTCTGGCACATTTCTTCCCGTTGTCAGAGCGTTCAGGTTTGCATATTACATCTTCCACCATTCTAGCTAGTTTGGAGCCCCCCTTACTGGCAAGGAATTATAACTGTCACTACTCATTTTCTTTTTTCTATTTTTCTTCATCAGCTCTCAACATCAAGGGAGTTTTCAACATATCAAATGAAACTAAGTATGAGAAAGATCCCACCGCCGGTTAGTACAGTTATCCTGATAAAAATATCACTCCTATGTTATTCATAGTTTTTAAGGTTACTTTACAAATTTACCCTGTATTTCCTATCTTCCTGCAAGTGTCCTGCAAATGCTAGCATTCCCTAATGCACCTTTCTATGCCAGGAATTTCTGTTGACTTCAACTTCTACCAGACCTTGTGGAGTCTTCAGGTTGATATATTGTACTTTGTTAATCTCTGGGATTGACAATCATCATTATACCTCCCGAATGTCTGTTAATTTCTCAACACCAGGTTGTTTTGATGCTCACCTTTGGGTCGTATTTTCATTCTAGGAGCATTTCAGGAACCCAGCTTCGACTACTACAAACCCAACAAAATGGCAAAAGTTTGCTTCTAATTTAATGGTACACTCCCTCATTTTTAGAGTGACATGCATTTTCTTTTCCTTTTTCTAGTTCAATGTGTTTGGTCTGAACTTCTGATTGATGTTAACTAATAACTGAATCTCAGGTCGTGTTAAGCACATTTGAATCTCAGACTCTCTGTAGTGCTGATGGAAAGCATAACAATCCTGAGCAGGAGGGGGATGCTGCTTTCAATATTAAGTACCTTACTAGCAGTAAATTGATGGCTTTGGAGGTAGTTTTGTTAAGCATCTGACATTATTATCGTATAGCCATATAACATTCATTATTTGCAGTTGAAGGACGCAAGTTTTCGATGCCACATCCTTGTCCAATGCCTTATATTTTTTGACTGTCTGAAGGTACATAAATTTGGAATTTAGTTGGCACTGCAACATCAGTTTGTGCCCATCGTACATTCTTGTTCAAATTTTGTCAAGCATTCAGGGGTTTCTCTTTATCTGTTCTTTTCGTGATAAGCAACATGTTTTTGTACTCCGAATAACTGCAGAGGCAAAAAAAATAGCACTTCCCCTCTAAATTTCTGATGAATTCGTTGCATCCTGGTTTTGTTTATTTATACACATATAGCTTGTCCTCTGTCCAAATCAAGTGTACTAGACCTTATTTATTTTGCAGAATGTGCTATGTGACTGCACGTTCGCCACATTTGGCATTACAACAAGTTACTTCTTTCTCCGCTTTCTCTCTTCCATACAAGTCTCATCTGCCCGTGTTCCACACTGGCCAGCTTCTCACTGTTTTGAATGACACTATCTGTTGAGAAGACGATGCAGTAACTAAATTTCTCATGTACCAAGCTAAGGGTAACTATAACCATAGTTGGTAAAACATTACTGTCACTTACAGTTGCAGCTGTTGCCTGTGCCTTAATACATGACCCATGCAGTAGCAATAGTTGGAAGGAAAGTTATAAACTAATGAAGACTTGTATCAAGGTTACTTGTTTGTGGGGTAGTGAAGTGTGAACTGGAAGATACTTACAAAATCTTCCAAACATCATAGACAACAAACACCCCATTTTTTCCTTATTTCAGCTCAGTTTCTTGCCATTACTTTACCTTCTACTATCTGCGAGGCGTGGACTACTAAAATTATTATGTTCTCAGGCGCCTGGAAAGAGTGACAAGGAAGGTCCATCCGAGAGCATGGTAAGCAATAAAATAACTTGACTGTTTATTCCCCATGTAGAATTATTACGTATTTCTTCTAAGTTATAACTCAAATACCATAGGCATGAACATCTGGAACAATTTAATTCAGTAATTGTCAACGCTTTAGTATATTCATGTCTCTCTACATGACCGTTGTTAAAATATCATGACATCTTCAACAGCTATGTGCGTTCTATAAAATCCTTTTTTCATGGGTGTATGACTCCGCAGTGCAGATATTTATACCCCTATAGGTTACCTATGTTGGTAGGACAAATTGTTATGACCTATTATATATACATTTACAATGTTTAATTCTGCCTCCAAGTACAGATAAATGTTTATTCCATAAGTGCAAATATAATCATTTTTGTTTAAAATAAGGTGTTCCATACTGTAAGTTGTGCTAGCATGAAAGTCACTAATTAGTACCACATGTCAACAAATATAACTGGGCCAACCTTGACTGCCTGATTCAATAAACTGGGGCATAGTGGTAGTAGTATAGTAAATCAGGGATTCTGATTGTCTTTGTCATCCTTTGGTTCCTTTGAGAGACTTCTTGAACCATCATTCAGTTATGAGTTAAATCTGTGTATTAGATAATCTCTCATCTCATTTCCTCTTTGACCAGAAAGAGGAAATCAAATCCTGTGAAGAGCGTGTTAAGAACCTCCTGGAGATGATTCCACAGAACGGGAGGGAATTCCTACGAAGCATTGAGCATATTGTTGAGCGGGAGAGAAACTGGGTACCATTTTGCTGCATTGTACCACTCTTATACTTTTAATATGGGAATTGTCACCACCAGTTCTCGTTCCTCTGGCTGTCTTTTGAAAAGGTTTGGTGGAAGAGAGATGGATGTCCAGCATTTGAAAAACAACCTTTTGAAAAGAAGTCGGGTCAAGCTGGAGTCAGAAAACGGTATGCTACTTGCTTTCTTCAGACATTGAAATCTCGTTTAAACATACATTGTATAGCTTCTTTTTTTCCAACCGGGCTCTCACCCCTTTCCATTAATCACTTAACGGAATATTCAGTACAAGTCTTTTTCACACAACCAGTAACAACCCATACACTGTATAACTGTTTGAAAGCCAAAGACGATTTGAATATTAACCAAAAAAACTGCAAGTATTGATCATGTTGTTGTTGATCAATTATATATCCGGTTAAGTACTTTGTTGGTAATCATGTATTGCTTGTTAATTCGTTCAAAGCCTGGTGTGACTGGGTACATGTAGCGGCAAACACCTTTCTGTGAATTATTGTGAAGCAAACATATGGAGTTTTATGTCTAGCTTGTTCCACACTAGTCCAGTATCGTTATTTTTTCGCGCAGGAATTAATAATATTTTGTGAGTTCTGGAATCTATTGCAGTTATTTGGAACTTTGTATTATTCACTTCTTGATTAAGGGAGAAGCATGGAATCAACATGAATATCAAGTCAGATCTTATTCATGTTGATTAATGTAGTTAGATGGCTTGTTATATATGCATGAAGTTCATGTTGGAATGGATACTGACATCGATTTTCTCATTATAATTTCATGTTCTAGATTAGTCTAGGAAAAGGGTAAATTACACAGATTTATAGTACCAGTATTACGCACCTCCCATTTACTGTACCAGTATTTGTAGTACGATTTTTTTAACCAGAAAGTCCAGCCCCATTTTCAATTTTAATAGTCTTATTTTGTGATAAAAAGAGAATTTAGGGCAATGGTAATACTGTACAGATTGGTGATATAATTATGTCATCTCTACTGCTCTCTAACTATTTCATATTCTGTTTTCCTTCGTTGCAGTAAGCCAAGGTGGAGGTTGAGAAACAAAGAACTTGCCCAACTGTGGAAATGGGCAGAACTAAACCCTGTATGTTTTAGCTAGAACTTCCCGTTATTATCCTATTTCAAGCAGCAACAATGCATTAGGCACAAAAAATGCGTCAGTTAGGCCTTTTTTTTGTTTTACTGTCCAATTTTACTTCTATATAAAAATGTTAAAAGAGTCTGAGTGGGGACACTCAATTAGGGCAGGGATTTTGTACAATTTTTCTGCAAGTTAATGAGTCATTAGTTGACTGACCTACAGAGTATTCATAAAAAAGAATCATCCAATTCCCTGTATGTGCCCTTAGTCACATTTTTCTTCTGTTCAATTTTTGGAAACCCACATCTTATTTGAATTGAAACTGCAGACTGCTTTGACTGATCCTGACCGAGTCCGCACACCATCAGTTAGAGAATATTGGAAGCCACTTGCAGAAGATGTAAGCTCTTTACTTTTTCTTTCATAGTTACTTTGCACCTATGGTTCATTCATCCTTTTGTAAGTGCGATAACTTATCAGGAGTGCCTTCTAATACTGGGTTAACGTAAACTTGCAGATGGACACATCTGCCGGAATTGAGGAGGAGTATCACCACAAAAGTAATCGTGTAAGTTCAAATCCCAACGCAATTATTTCTCGAGCGTTTGTCATACTAAAAGTTGATCGAGGTAGCACTCCCAGTAAGTTAATATGCATCACATCATAAGTCATCCTTATTTAAAGCATATTGCGCCCAGCTCTCCATGGAGCCAAAGCAAAGCATTCTCTGAATAAGTTCTGCTAGAATGAATGGACAAAAAAAACATTGGTGTTATCATCATTTTGGTAGATGCCATAGAAATTCACTCTTCTCATATTTTCTGATTTGTGTGAGGATTGATATAGGAATTTAATGCGTCATTGTGCCTACATGTTCCATCTTCGAAGGAAATATGGAAGCAGGCATCTGTTTCCAACTATTAAAACTCAGGGCTTAGCTCATGATCGTCCTGACACAATGCTGATGTGAACTTCTATCTGTAGATAACAAAATTTTGTTGACGTAGTCTTGTCCCGCACAAAGATAGGGATGGTTCTAACCACCTTAAATGGAAACGGAAAGGCCTGTAGCTTTTATCAATGGCTCAGTGGTCCTCAATTCATGGACACCAAATTCAAGGATGTAATATTTGGGTTCGCATATGTGGCCTGACGTCAGAAACAGCATTGCATTTTTCTTTTGAATATGTTTGGTGGTTCCAAGAGCAGCATTTGTTTGACAGGTTTATTGCTGGAAAGGTTTACGGTTTCAAGCCAGACAAGATTTGGAAGGATTTTCTCGAGTATGTGTTTTGTTTCTGCTATACACTCTCTCAACGCACACATACCTATTTTTTATTGTGTAATGCATTCACGTGCTCCTGAGCGAAGAATTTTCATTTGAAATTTCATAAATAAATATAATGGGAAAAGAAAGATGTGCATTTGCCAAAAACTTGTGCTGGCAAACATTTGTGCAAACACGGCATGCATGTTTGTGTGCTCTTGAAGAGAAACCAAATTTGTACACTCATTATTGCATCCTTTATGTTTTTATATGTAGTTCCAAAATTGGTATACTTTTGCGTAGCTTTAAGGTATTAATTCACATGCTTTGTCACAAAAAAAAACATATGAAAACACCATTTTATACTTCTGGGAGCACAAAATCCATGCGACCATGCCTACTTCTGAAGTTTTCCATGTTTTATTATCAGCTAACTGGCCACTGCCTGATCGCAGTTTTGTGAAGACGGGATCGAGGGGGTTGTACCTCGAGAACTCCTGCCACGAGACGTTCATGACAAATTCAGCCCCAGGTCCGCTGAGAAGGCTAAACGACCTAAGTGGGAAGACACAAAAGGCGCTTCGGCTCAACCCAGAGAGCCGCAGGTACTTGGAGCATCTTGTGGAGCATATATCTGGGCTTAGTTGTTGCCTTGTGTGTTGATGTCCATCTCGTGCCTTGGCTATGGAATTCTTGGTCGTGAAGATCGCCGCGGCCACACCCGAGACCGACTGTGGCGGTAGAGGGACTTGCCAAGAAGAAGGTGCGGTGCAGAAGGATTCTGATAACGCGGCCGTAACAGAGGATCACCGGACCTGAATATGGGCTGAAGCTGAAGATGATGGCGAAGATAACGTGAAGACTGAAGCCTGCACATAGTAGAGACCCTCGCCATAAGTTTTTTTTCCCGTCCTATAAGGACGTGTTTGGTTGCGTGCATCTATTTTTGCCACTTTGCATATTTGTCTTAGTTGGGTTCGGTTGAGAAAATGCAGGGAAAAAACCATCATCTGCACATTGTTTGGTTGCCTGCATACCCTAGCTGCGATGAAACTCAAGTCGCGTTGTTTGGTTGCGGGCTTGTTTAGGCAGAAACGCAAATGAGGCTGTTTGGTTAGATGCAACACATGTTGTCTGATAACCTCCTTTCGGAGTGGTGACTTACGAGCACTTTAGCAAGCACGGCATAGATAGCAACAAGTTCAACATAGTGCCACATAATTAAACAAAGTCTTAAACAAACAATCTCATGTTAAGCAAACTAGGTAAGAGTAAACTTTCTAAGCATCCATGGTGAAGGACACGTCGTGCTTCTTGCACTTTGTCACTGCCTCCACGTCGTCTTTGTTGAAGACGATCACCTTCAGGGTGTCGGGAGTCAGCAGCTTGAAAATGACGAGGTACTTGATCTTGATCTGGTGAACAGCGGAGAAGGGGTCCAACCCTTATCAAGGGTGACCCTATTGTCGATCACCCGGACCGTCACCCTCCAGGTGCAGCCGGTGTTGCTCTTTAACTTGAATTCCTGAGGGATGGCAGAGAAGTGCTTGGTGAAGTAAGAGGCATCGGCAGGCACTCCAGCTTCAGTGCAAGGATGACCTTGCAGGGGTGGGTTGGCCTGGCCTCCTTATGGAAATGGCCGAAGTTCCTCACCTGCATGGGATTGCTAGGAGCTCCACCACCTCATTGCCCTGCTCTTTGGCCGACACAACCTCCTTGCCCTTCTCTTCGGCCGACACTACCTGCTTGCCCTTGGCGTTCTCCGTAGGAGTGTTCTCGATCTACATTATTATGAACAACATAAATGAAGGTCAATGAAAAGCACAAATGCAACACGCCATAGCTGCTAATCAGCATTGATTCATCTCACCCACCTAGTCCAAAGCCCCTATTTATCCAACACCGCATTCCAATACCTCTCTTGGTCTTCTATCCTCTTCACAGCTCTGTCTCACCACCTCAGCATCACCATGAACCCATCCCCAACCCCTTCCCCTGGGGCATTGGATGGAGGGCTTTCTTTCCTGGATGGTGACCGCACCAAGTTCGCCAAGATCATGGAGGTGTGCTCTCAGTTCACAAGCATCGAGGAGATGCATAAAGAGGCAAACATTGTGGTGATGAAGGTGACGAAGGAGGAGTTGAAGACGATGATACCTGACCTAGTGAAAGGCACTATGTCAGTGGACACACTATACTGGGCGATGGATTAGGCCAAGTTCGGCGATCCTGTTCAGAGGCCAGATGGGCAAAGTGCAGGCTCGTCAGGCCTCCTTGTGCCCAACCGGCCGCCTCGGTGGCGTCGGAGGACGACCACAAAGCGATGGAGTTGGGGGTTAGGGCACCGACACTAGATGACCATGCAAGGCCCATCGTTCTGGACAAAGACGATGAGGAGGAGATGGTGGATGATGTGGTGGAGCCGGTGGTGGACGACAACAAGGCTACAAGGCCTCGTCGCTCCAAGCACCTCCAAGGTTGTCGCGTCTAGAATGTTTAGGTGCTCGTAAGGTTGATTTACCCCCATTCCCCAACCCCCTTGTACTCAAAATCACCATACAAACCCTAAAATCCATCGGTAATGCCATCATTGAACTACTGCCGAATCGAATGCGAAAATCCAATTCCCCAACCCCCTTGTATTCAATACAATCTGTAACACTAGAATCGAATGTGGAAGTCCAATCTAAGGCATGAGTTGAATGCAGGTAATCGAAAGAGAGGGCAAGGGCTTACCACCATTGCCGAATTCCTATCGGTGCGGTGGTGAAGCCAGTGATCGACGTCGATGCTCGCATTGCAATTCGTCACTCCGCTGCTCTCCGCCACCGGTATGGGAGTGGGGAGAGGGGAAAGAGGGGAAAGAGAGCGGCGAAGGAATGTGAGGAAACTACGCGACATCTCAAGAACGCCTCCTCGCGTGCAGCCTCCGCCGCCCACGTGCCACGAGTGGCATCGCTCGGGCCCGACTGTGAAAAAACGGCCAATTTGGCCGTTCCCCCTGAGCTAGACCCAGAGGTGCTTTAAGGTTCGTGCATGCCGACATTTTGATGTGACCTAGGCAACCAAACATCCCATTTGAAAGGATCGATATAGTTGACTAGAGGGGGGTGAATAGGCAACTAACAATTTTTAGCTTTTCTTTACCAAATTAAACTTTGCATCAAAGTAGGTTGTCTAGATATGCAACTAGGTGAGCAACCTAAATGATGCAACAACAAGAAGCACACAAGCAAGCAACGGATATAACACAATATAGCTTGCACAAGTAAAGGTAAGAGATAACCAAAAGGGGAACCGATGGAGACGAGGATGTGTTACTGAAGTTCCTTCCTTTTGAGGGGAAGTACGTCTCCGTTAGAGCGGTGTGGAGGCACAATGCTCCCCAAGAAGCCACTAGGGCCATCGTATTCTCCTCACGCCCTCACACAATGCAAGATGCCGTGATTCCACTATTGGTGCCCTTGGAGGCGGCGACCGAACCTTTACAAACAAGGTTGGGGCGATCTCCACAACGTAATTAGAGGCTCCCAATGACATCAAGAAGCTTCACCACAACGGACTATGGCTCCCTGGTGACCTCAACCGTCTAGGGTGCTCAAACATCCAAGAGTAACAAGATCCGCAAGGGATTAGTGGGGGAAATCAAATTTCTCTTGGTGGAAGTGTAGATCGGGGCCTTCTCAACCAATCCCTAGAAAATCAACAAGTTTGATTGGCTAGGGAGAGAGATCGGGCGAAAATGGAGCTTGGAGCAACAATGGAGCTTGGGGATGGAAGAGGTGAGTCTTCTTGGAGAAGAAGACCCCTTTATATAGTGGGGGGACACATCCAACCGTTATGCAGCCCGCAGCCTGGATCTGGGCGGTACTACCGTTGCCGGAGCAGTAGTACCGCTGCCACAGCGATACTACCGATGTGGCAAGCAGGCATAGGGCAACCAGGGCTGAGGGAGAAGAAGTACCTGCACTAGGGCGGTACTATCGCCCTGAGGGCGGTACTACTGCCGATAAGTGATACTGCCGCTCCCTACAGTCGCTGGAAAACAGGGGAAGGCAGCGAGCTGAGCGGCAGTTGGAGCGGACGTAGGAGCGGTACTTCTGCTAATCAAGCGGTACTACCATACCCTACTGCCATCCCTACTACCGCTCCCCTGCGTGGTCCTTTATGGAAACCCGACACGAAAAATCGAGACCACAGCAGGGGCGGTAGTATCAGCGGCACTAATAAGCGGTACTACCGCCGATAGGCGGTACTACCTTCCTGGCCGCGATACTACCGCTTGGCACCCATCATCCCTTGTTTTGCACAGCACGGATACTCCAAAGAAGCAGGAAGAAGGCGAGGGTGCAAGGAAAGTGTGAATGTGATGATTCCACCCCTACTCTTTCAAAACGGATCCCCTCTTGATAGTATGGTTATCCCTACGACTCAATTCCACCTAAAAGAAACGAAGGAAAATAATCCGTCTAAAGTGAGGACCTCGAGGGGTAACAATCGCATAGTGCCCTTATATTAGATAACCTGAAAAGCTTAATGCACACGATTAGTCCCCAAAAGTATTGTCATCAATCACCAAAACAAACCAGGGAAAAAGATGCCCTAACAATCTCCCCCTTTTTGGTGGACTGATGACAAGACGGGATCTGCACAAAATATAGTAACTGGAAATTAAGAAAACCAGCTCCCAACAAAATATAGACGGGCTCCCCCTAGAGGTGTGCACCAAGGAAATTAGCATGAAAGGCTATGTGCACATCTTTAGGATCAAACTCCCCCTATATTTTATAGACAGGTAACATCCTTGTATATAAGAATAATAACATCTACAGCTAAGCAAGGACAAGCATGAGAGCAATAATATAAGTGTCGATAATGATGCATCTCACATGATAACAGAGTACTTGAGACTAAAGTAGATAAGATAGGGTAGTTCGCATATGTCTTACACCATATGGTCTCACTCACAGCCGAAAGAAAGCGAACGAACACGAACGAACACGATGAACACGAACGGACACAAACACGCAAACACAAAGCCCAAAGCAAAACCCTAACTCTCCCCCTTTGGCATCAAGACACCAAAGGGAAAATGACGACACAAGACACGATGGTAGTAGATCTCCATGGAATCACTAGTCATGCTCCTCCTCCTCCTTAGAGTCCTTTGCAGCACGGGGAGAAGCGTGAACTCCGGTGGCCTCCTCAGTGTCAGACCACGGGTAGTGCAGTCTGATCCAAGACTCCTCATCAGTGATCCGCTCCTCAGAGCCATCTGCAACCTCAAGGCCAACCTGTCTCATAATGGCCTTGTCACGACGATGAGCCATCTTGGCCTCCTTGTGAGCCTTGTACTGGCCCTTGGCCTGAAAGCAGAACAGACGCTTCATCTTCTCCTTGAGTTTCTTCGCCTAAGAGGGCTCCTCAGATGGGGGCACATACTCCTTCCCATCATCATCCTCATCATCTACATCAGATAAGATAGTCTCCTGCACTGGAGGGGCCTGAGTAGACGAACTCCACTTCTCCTTCTGACGCAGCTTGATAGTATCATGAGAAACCATGTTGTCTGTGACAAGCTCCTCATCTGGAAACTTGGCTGCCCAAGTGTCCTCGATAAGCTTCATAAGTAGGGTCCATAAATGATGCACTTGCGCTCCATGACAGCAGAGTGAAGTTCAAATCACATCACATGTGACACATCCAGCACCTGCTGAGAGCCCTGCTGTTCTTGACAGAATAGAAGCAAGTCAACAAGGTAAGAGTGCACCTGATCCAAGTTGCTGACCTGAGGAAACATGGTGTTCTGGAAGATCCGATGCATGATGTCTAGGAAGGGCCAGAGCTCATAAGAAACCTTCCCAATCTCAGACACCTTCCCGGTAGAATAGGGCCAAAGCTTTTCCTTATGAGTAGCGGCAATCTCCTTATGAGGGCGAAACCCAAGTGGGGTCTGTGCACCCTCATCATTGTATGATAAGCTAACCATGAAGTCCTTCCATGGTGCGTACAGATGACGACCATTGGTCATCCAAGATAGAGTACGGGCCAGATCATGCCCAAAGTGAATGGTGGCAAAGTACTGGGCCACAAGCTCGGCATCAAAGTCCTTGTTGAAAGAAATGATCCTCTTGATGTCCAAATCCTCACACATCTACAGAGCATTTCCAAAGTATGGCAAGTCCTTCTCCATGTGCGAGAGATCGACAGACTTGACCTTCACAAACAAGTTCTTCTTTTGCTTCAAGACATCATGATAGATGGACTGCTGAAACCTGTTCCAGAACGGACGCCTCTGAAGAGCAGGCTCCTGGTCCACATGGTAGGGATTGTGCTTCCTCTTGGTACAGAACTCCATTGCAGACATCTGATTAGCAAGCTTGCGCCCAGCGGAGGTCTTCGGCGTAGGGACCTTGGCCTTGCATTTTGGCGGCTCAGTCGAGCCACCCGCAGCATCAGTAGCAGCAGACTCTGGTGCATCCGAAGTGCGATAACGCTTGGAACCTGTTGCATGGTCTGGATTCTTGCAGCAAGCCTGATGCCCGGAGCTACTACCACCTGAAAACACACACATACACACACACACACACACAAGAACCACAAGAGCAAGAGAGCATAAGCCAAGGAAAGACAAACACCAAAGATGAAAATTAGGTAGGGACAAATGGGCATTGGCATCTTAGGGCGGTAGTACCGCGCACCAGAGCGGTAGTACCGCTAGGGTGCAGCGGTAGTACCACCGGAGCGGTTGTCAGCAGGCTGACATCTACCGTGGCAAGATATGGTACTACCGGAGATGCAAAATTCCATTTTTCTATACCTAATCATCAAACTACCTAGTCTAGCAGTCTCCCAAGTCCTTCCTAAGTCTCGAATCAACAAATAAATCGAGGAATGCAACGAATATAACCCAAAACCTAGATTCAAGAAGGAGAACCAGGGGAAAGAAGAATGGGGGCAATACTGGCATCCGTGGCAATAGGAGAGGGTGGGGAAAGATCCCACCGGATGGAACCGAGGGAGACGGCCTGGATCCGGCGGCCCGGCAGCGGACCTCCGATGCTTGGGGAGTTGCCTAAGAGAGGAGAGGACGAGGAGATGGGGCAAACTGAATGGGTATGGGGGAGTGGAAATTCCCCTGCCCGATACATATCCCACACACCCAGCCCTAAGCGGTAGTACCGTGCAAGGTGCGGTAGTACCACTTTGGTGCAGATCTGAATCACGACGCGCCCAGCTGTACCGCTCCACGGTAGTACCGTGTCGGCAGGGCGGTAGTACCGCTTATAAGCGGTAGTACCGCTCTGCTGCTACGGTAGTACCGCTCAGGCGCCCCAAAGCAGGAACAAGTGGGGGAAGATGGCTTACGCACGACTAGCAAAATGAAAAAAACAGAAAGAACACACAAGACACAAGACAAACCCAAACACGACCACACCAGAGCACAACCACTCAAAAGAGAGAGGCACAAGCAACAGAAAACAACACACATACGAACTCTCGAGAAGAAAGGGCGGTGGTTGAGACCACCTATTTTTGAGCAAATGGTATGGCGCCGCGAAGAATTATCCTTGGGCCCATGACCAAAGCTCGTCTTTGAAGCACAAGTACCATAAAAAATGGCTAATGTGAAAGACTCGATCAATTTATGCATAATGGGGGGAGGGAGAGTTCATTGAGAGAACAACACTCCCCCTATGTCCATGCCTACACCTAAATAAGACATCATAAAGAGTGTGGTGGGGTGTGCAAGAGTTCAAGCCACATTGCTCGAATCAATGATATTTAGCTCATGCCTTAACTCACGAAATCTTGCTTCATCCAAGGGCTTAGTGAAAATATCTGCAAGGTTATCATGAGTGTTGACATACTTGAGCTTGGTCTCCCCTCGCCTAATGTGATCCCGGATGAAGACATACCAAATCTCAATATGCTTCATCTTGAAGTGTTGCACCAGGTTTAGAGAGATCTTGATGGCACTTTCATTGTCACACCAAAGAGGCACGTTGTCACAAGTGACACTGTAATCCTTCAAAGTTTACCTCATCCAAAGAAGTTGAGCACAACAACTACCGGCAGCCACATACTCCACCTCGGTGGACGAGAGAGACACACAACTCTGATTCTTCGAAGACCAACTCACCAAAGAGCAACCAAGAAATTGGCACCCTCCGGAGGTGGACTTCCTATCCACTTTGTCTCATGCCCAATCTGATTCTGAATAACCCTCAAGATCAAAGTTGGCTCCTCTTGGGGTACCATAAGCCAAAGTTTGGGGTATGAGCCAAATATCGAAAGATTCGCTTGACCGCCACAAAGTGGCTTTCCTTAGGTGCGACTTGAAACCATGCACAAATTCCCACACTCAACATGATATCTGGTCTAGATGCACAAAGGTAAAGCAAGGATCCAATCATGGAGCGATATACCTTTTGATCCACCACTTTACCATTGGGATCAATGTCAAGTTGGCATTTGGTTGGCATTGGAGTGGAAGCCGGCTTGACATCACTTAGATTGAATCTCTTGAGCATGTCTTGAGTGTATTTGGCTTGGTTGATGAAGGTTCCTTCTCTTCTTTGCCTGATTTCGAACCCGAGAAAGAACTTCAACTCTCCCATCATAGACATCTTGAACTTTGAGGTCATTAGAGTGGCAAATTCCCCATTGAAAGCTTTGTTAGGGGAACCAAAAATAATATCATCAACATATAGTTGGCATACAAACAACTCCCCTTTGACCTTCTTAGTAAAAAGAGTGGGTCTATTTTCCCAATTTCAAACCCACGATCTTGTAACAACTCGGTAAGGTGCTCATACCACGCACGTGGGGCTTGTTTAAGGCCATAGAGTGCCTTGTTGAGTTGGTACACATGATCGGGGAAATAGGGATCCTCGAACCCCGGGGGTTGTTTGACATACACCAACTCATTAATGGGACCATTAAGAAAAGCACTTTTCACATCCATTTGTTGCAACTTGAAATTATGATGAGAAGCATAAGCAATCAACAAACGAATAGATTCAAGGCGAGCAACAGGAGCAAAGGTTTCACCATAGTCGATACCCTCGACTTGGGAGTAGCCTTGTGCCACCAAATGAGCCTTGTTGCGAACAATGATTCCATGAGCATCTTGCTTGTTCTTGAATATCCACTTGGTTCCAATGACATTATGATTCCCGGTTGGCCTTGGCACTAATTTCCACACTTGGTTGTGCTCGAAGTTGTTGAGTTCTTCATGCATGGCATTGAGTCAATCCGGATCCTCGAGCGCCTCATAGACCTTTTGGGGTTCGACACAGGAAACAAACGTCTAATGTCCACAATAGTTTGCTAATTGTCTACGAGTGCTTACCCCCTTTCTTAGGCTTCCAACCACATTCTTCATGAGATGACCTTTGGTTGTGAGCTTGGAAGCAATCTGAAAGGATCGATATAGTTGACTAGAGAGGGGGGTGAATAGGCAACTAACAATTTTTTAACTTCTATTTACCAAATTAAACTTTGCATCAAAGTAGGTTGTCTAGATGTGCAACTAGGTGAGCAACCTATATGATGCAACAACAACAGGCACACAAGCAAGCAAGGTTTGCAACACAATATAAGCTTGCACAAGTAAAGGTGAGAGATAACCAAAGGGGAACCGATGGAGACGAGGATGTGTTACCGAAGTTCCTTCCATTTGAGGGGAAGTACGTCTCCGTTAGAGCGGTGCGGAGGCACAATGCTCCCCAAGAAGCCACTAGGGCCACCGTATTCTCCTCACGCCCTCACACAATGCGAGATGTCGTGATTTCACTATTGGTGCCCTTGGAGGCAGTGACCGAACCTTTACAAACAAGGTTGGGGCAATCTCCACAACTTAATTGGAGGCTCCCAACGACACCACGAAGCTTCACCACAATGGATTATGGCTCCGCGGTGACCTCAAGCATCTAGGGTGCTCAAACACCCAAGAGTAACAAGATCCGCTAGGGATTAGTGGGGGGAATCAAATTTCTCTTGGTGGAAGTGTAGATCGGAGCCTTCTCAACCAATCCAGAGCAAATCAACAATTTGATTGACTAGGGAGAGAGATCGAGCGAAAATGGAGCTTGGAGCAACAATGGAGCTTAGGGTTAGAAGAGGTGGTCAACTAGAGGAAGAAGACACCCCTTATATAGTGGAGAGACAAATCCAACCATTATCTACTTAACCGGCCCGCGACCTGCGGTACTACCGCCCCGGACAAGCGGTACTACCGCAAGGGCTCATGGTACTGCCGCGGCGGACCGCGGTACTACCGCTGCTACGGCAGGAGCTAGCCTAGGCCTGAAGCACAAAGGCTGAGGGCGATACTGCCGCTAGCGCGGTACTACCGCTCCCCCTTGCGGTACTACCGCAAGGCAGGATTGGACTAGCCTAGGAAGGGCGCGGATGAATAAAATACATCCGTGCCAACTTCCGCTGAAAATCAAACAGTGCAAAAGTCTGACGCGGTACTACCGCCCACGGCATGCGGTACTACCGCGCAGGGAGCGGATGTAAAAAATTACATCCGCCCCTACTTTTGCTCATGTTGTCGTGACAGACCAGGACTCACGGTACTACCGCGTGCATGGGGAGGTACTACCGCGCAGGGCATGGATGTAAAAAATTACATCCGCCCCTACAGCCGCACAAGCGGCTAAGTCTGGTCCGAGGCCACGGTACTACAGGACCTCAGGAGCGGTACCACCGTGGGCACCTACGGTACTACCGCAACCTCGTGCGGTACTACCGCTCACAGGAGCAGTACTACCGCATGCCCCAGAACAGCAACACTAGGAATCCTTCTCTTTTGCATATATATGAAGAAAACGGAGGATGCTCCAAAGTGCAAAGGGAAAGGCAGTGCAGAGGGAGTAAATGTGTATGTGATGATTCCACCCAAACCTTTCCAACGTGGACCCCCTCTTAATAGTACGGCTTTCCTACGACTCAAATCCACCGAAAAGAAATGTAGAAAAACGCCGTCTTCAATAGTCTTCGAGGGGCACCAAACCGTCTTGTGCCTAGTGACAAAACGTCTAAAATACTCAAGGCACATGATTAGTCCGCAAAAGCATTGTCATCAATCACCAAAACACCTTAGGGATAAATATGCCCTTACAATCTCCCCCTTTTTGGTGGACTGATGACAATACGGGATTTGCACAAGGGGACATAATATAGAACATAAGCAAACCCCACATCTCTAAAATATAGACAGGCTCCCCCTAGATGCGTGCTATCTAGATAAGTGATTTGGACTGCACGGCACGTATACTAGGATCAACACTCCCCCTATATTTTAGAGACAGTGCATATCTTGCAACAATAAGGCTAACACTAAACAAGATAGTAAAGATGAGCATAGCATAAATAGCACAATATATCATGAGCTCAATAGGGTACGAAAGAGTGCATATGTCTTACACCATATGATGGAACAAGTCTCACGAGCAAACTAAACCAAAGCAAGCATTGTTCAATGGAACAAACGCGAGCAAATAAAACACAAGCACGACACAAGACCCGCAAATCCATACACTCTCTCCCCCTTTGGCATCGAGACGCCAAAAAGGCAGAGAGGACACCTACAACACAAGTGGTGGCTCAAGCGGAGTAATCACTCGCACGCTCCTTGTCAGACTCGGCAGCGGGAATGGTCTCCTCGTTGTCCTCCTTAGAATCAGTCCACTTGAAGCTTTGTTTTGCCATCCACTCAGCCTTTGGAGTGATGCGCTCCTTAGAACCGCCAGAAACATCCTCTCCAAAAAGCTGCATAATCTTCTTGTCGCGGTGGTGACTCTCCTTGGAGACAACGTGAGCTCGATATTGCCCCATTGCTTGCATACAGAACAATGCCTTCATCTTGTTCTTCAGCCTCTTAGCCCAAGATGGCTCAGAGGTGGGAGGGTGTTGGAAATATGCCCTAGAGGCAATAGTAAAATGGTTATTATTATATTTCTTTGTTCATGATAATAGTCTGTTATTCATGATATAATTGTGTTATCCGGAAATCGTAATACACGTGTGAATACATAGACCACAACATGTCCCTAGTAAGCCTCTAGTTGACTAGCTCGTTGATCAACAGATAGTCATGATTTCCTGACTATGGGCATTGGATGTCATTGATAACGGGATCACATCATTAGGAGAATGATGTGATGGAGAAGACCCAATCCTAAGCATAGCTCAAAGATCATGTAGTTCGTTTAGCTAGAGCTTTTCCAAATGTCAAGTATCATTTCCTTAGACCATGAGATTGTGCAACCCCCGGATACCGTAGGAGTGCTTTGGGTGTGCCAAACATCACAACATAACTGGGTGACTATAAAGGTACACTACGGGTATCTCCAAAAGTGTCTGTTGGGTTGGCACGAATCGAGACTGGGATTTGTCACTCCGTATGATGGAGAGGTATCTCTGGGCCCACTCGGTAATGCATCATCATAATGAGCTCAATGTGACTAAGTGTCTGGTCACGGGATCATGCATTACGGTACGAGTAAAGTGACTTGCCGGTAAAGAGATTAAACGAGGTATTGGGATACCGACGTGTTACACCCACGATGCGGCCATATCTCCCACGTGTCGAAGCACGACTTAGAGGCATAACCGCATGGTGGTTTTGTCGCAAGAAGGGTCATCTTCACACAATCCCATGTAATGAACAAGACTGGGATAAAGAGTTGGCTTACAATCGCCACTTCACACAATGAACATATAATAAATCATACATCATACATCATTCAGAGTACACACATAAAGTCCGACTACGGACGAAGCCAAAAGAAAAGAAGATAACCCAACTGCTAGATCCCCGATCGTCCCAACTGGGCTCCACTACTGATCAACATGAAACGTAACATAGCAACGACCAAGGTCTTCGTTGAGCTCCCATCTGAGCTCTGTTGCATCACCTGCACGGGTATCGTCGGCACCTGCAACTGTTGTGATAGTATCTGGTGAGTCACGAGGACTCAGCAATCTCAAAACCCGCGAGATCAAGACTATTTAAGCTTATGGGTAGGAAGTGGTAAAGTGGTGAGGTTGCAGCAGCGACTAAGCATATATGGTGGCTAACATACGCAAATAAGAGCGAGAAGAGAGCAAATGGAATGGTCGTGAAGCTAGCAATGATCAAGAAGTGATCCTGAACTCCTACTTACGTCAAACATAACCCAAAACCGTGTTCACTTCCCGGACTCCGCCGAAAAGAGACCATCATGGCTACACACGCGGTTGATGCATTTTAATTCGGATTTGGTGTCAAGTTATCTACAACCGGACATTAACAAATTCCCATCTGCCTCATAACCGCGGGCACGACTTTCGAAAGATTATATACCCTGCAGGGGTGTCCCAACTTAGCCCATCACAAGCTCTCACGGTCAATGAAGGATATACCTTCTCCCAGGAAGACCCGATCAACCTCGGAATCCCGGTTCGCAAGACATTTCGACAATGGTAAAACAAGACCAGGAAGACCGCCCGATGCGCCGACAATCCCGATAGGAGCTGCACATATCTCGTTCTCAGGGCAACACCGGATGAGCAATCCGTACAACTAAAACCAGACCTCAAGTTTCCCTGAGGGGGCGCTGCAAAGGGCTCTAGTTCGGACCAACACTTAGACAAGCACTGGCCTGGGGGGGCTGAAATAAAGATGACCCTTGAGTCTGCAGAATCCAAGGGAAAAAGGCTTAGGTGGCAAATGTTAAAACCAAGGTTGGGCCTTGCTGGAGGAGTTTTATTCAAAGCGAACTGTCAAGGGGGTCCCATAAATCACCCAACCGCGTAAGGAACGCAAAATCCGGGAACATAACACCGGTATGACAGAAACTAGGGCGGCAAGAGTGGAACAAAACACCAGGCATAAGGCCGAGTCTTCCACCCTTTACCAAGTGTATAGATGCATTAATTAAATAAGAGATATTGTGATATCCCAAAATAATCCTGTCCATCATGGAGCAATCTTCAACTTCACCTCCAACTAACAACGCTATAAGATGGGCTGAGCAAAAGCGGTAACATAGCCGAACAATGGTTTGCTAGGAAGGGTGAAAAGGTTAGAGGCTGGCATGGCAATATGGGAGGCATGGTAAACAAGTGATAGGTAGCGCAACATAGCGATAGAACGGAGCAACTAGCAAGCAAAGATAGAAGTGATATCGAGGGTAATAGTCATCTTGCCTGAGATCCCGCAAGGAAGAAGAACGAGTTCATGAATAAGACAAACAGACATAGTCGAACGAATCCTCACAATCTCCGGAACGAAACCGAAGCTAACGAGAGAAGCAAACTGGAAAGAAGCAAACAACATAGTAAACAACCATCACATAATCATGGCATAATGCACAACCAAATATGATGCATGTCCGGTTTAATGAAGCATGGCAGGGCAAGGTAAAGCAAACAACACTACAATTTAAGTGGAGCTCAATATGCAATGAGTTGCATATTGACGAAAGACCACATCAATTATTTAGTTCGCTCTCGTTTATGCTACTCATCAATATTAAATGTTGTTAAACATGGCAAGAGGTGAAGCATAATTAAACTACCTATTTAGGCAAGTTTAAATGAGGCCGGAAACAACAAACAACAATTCCGGAAAATCCCCATATGTTATTTAGCAATTTAACACAAACAACAATTTTAAGCATTTAAATGTTGTTATCATGATGCGGATGACATATGCAAGTTTTATGCAATTTTATGAAAATGTTGACATCTAATATGATAGGGAGCATTTGGTCGCCATGGCGGAACAAAAGGGGTGCCACAGCAACGATAACAAAAATGATGCCACGGCAACATATCGCTTTCGGTAGCTCATGGAGATACCGGTGCAAAAGAAGTGGGCGTGAACGAGTCATGCAAGATGGTGGGATGATCCCGACTACCGGGTTCCCACGGGACGGTGGCATGGCAAAAAAGGGGCATCGCAAGGACGATTCGATCACGGTGCAAACATATGGTACATCTCATACAACACACAAGCATTCGATCACGGTCGGTCATCTCGGTGGTTATACCTTTGAAGCGTGCGTTTCGAGGCGGTTCAAAATCGTCAAGGGAAGTAGTCGTTCACGGGTCGTAGTGGAAGTAGTTGTACTCGTGTCGTAGTGGAAGTAGACGTTCTCGCGACTGAAGTTGTACACATCGGCGGTAGTCGAACTTGACGGTCTTGACGACGGTAGTTGTACACGTTTTTCGTAGATGTCCGGGGTCGTAAGTAGAGGTACACACGTTGTCAGGGTACTCGTCGGTCCGGTCTTGGTGTAGATGTACATGGCAAACGTAGTGGAACTCGACGGTCCATGTACTCAAACTTGGCGCGTCCAAAGGGGATGACCGGCTGGGCTGCTACTCCGGTTGGCGTGGCAGCGAGGCAAAGGAGCTCGTGCTCCTTGGCGACGGGAGGCTCGGGGCATGAGCAGGGTCGAAGAGGGCCGAGGCAGGGGGCGAGCCGCGCGGTTGGCTGATGGTAGCCGCGGCCATGGTGGTGGTCACCACGAAGCAGAGGAGGCCGGGACTGCTACCGCTGACGAGGCATGGCGAACGACGAGGCCGGGGATGCAGATGACGGCGGAATCCGGCGAGGAGGCGGCGAAGATGGCCGGATCCAGACCAGCTCGGGTTGGGGAGGCGAGGTAGCAGGCCGGTGGCGGGGCCTGGCGCAGGGGAGGTCAAGGTCGCCGGCAGCAGAGGCTGCGACGCGGCCGGGCTCGGGCACTGCGTGCATGGTGGAGCAGAGGGGACGCGGGTGGCGGCTGCTGTCGCGGGGCGGAGGCGACGAGGACGGCCGCCAGGCTTAGGGAGGCACCGGACTTGCTGGATCTCGCGGGGTCGGGCTGCGGGGGAGCTCGATGAGATGGGTGGCGATGGGGACGCGGGGGAGAAGGGCGAGGCCTTGGGCGGAGGCGGAGGCGCGAGGAGCGAGGGGATCGAGAGGATGGAGCGGGGGTACGAGGGGAGATGGGGATTGAGCGAGGAGGTGGGTGTCGGGCGCTGGGTACGAGCGATGCGGCGCTGGAGGGAGGACGAGGGAGAGATGGACAGGCTAGGGTTAGAGCTTGGGCGCGGCTGGGCCTAGGTTAATGGGCCGGCTTAGTTGGTCGGGCCTAAGAGGCCTGGCTGGGCTCTCTCTCTCTCACTAATGAATAATAAAACAGAATAGAGAAAAGAAAGAAAAGAAAGAGAGGTTAGGGGAAAGATTTGCGCATGGGGATAATTTTCCCGGACTCGCAAAAATATGCTCGTTCCAAGAAAAATAGAAAGGCCAAGATTGCAAGATTTAAATTCAAACTCATTTGAATTTAATTCAAATGGGTTTGAACTAGGACTTGATAAAAGGAAGGTCCAAAATGTTCGGATTTTTGATGGAGCTCCGGAAAATGATAAAAGAATACATGGCAAGGTTGGAGACCAAACTTGAAGCAGAAAAGGAACGAAATTATTTTGCAAGTGTGTTTATGGGTGATTCCGAATAAAGAAATATTTAATATAGCTCCCTAATAATATTGAGAGGCTTTAATATGTTATAAAGATAAATCACAAGTGAATTCCCTCGATTTAAATGGATCGAAAAAATCCATACAATTTTATTTAGATGAGTTGCAAAAATTAATGATATGATGGCATGATGACATGATGCAATGCAAAAATAAAAGAGCAAGCAAAAAAGAAACACATGGCAAAACTCGGAATAGCTGGAAGTCTTCTGAAGCGTCGGTCTCGGGGCGTTACAACACTCCACCACTACAAGAGGATCTCGTCCCGAGATCTAGGATGGCACCGGAGAGAAAACGGAAGAGGAAGAGAAGAGGTAAAGCTAAGTTGCTTCTTCGACAAAAGAGTGAAACCAAAGAACGTTGAAAGGTTGAAAAGTTGATAGAAAGAACACAATTGAGAGCACTGCAGTAGAAAATAGAAACAAGGAACACCATGTAAACCTTGGAGGATGCAAAGCAATGAATGACGAGTACAATGGACAAGAAGGAATTGGAACCACTCTGGTTGAAACGAGATAAACAAGGAACAAGGAAGAACAAATTCGGACAACACTCCGGTTGAAAAGAAATGCAAGACTTGATAAGATGTAAAGAAGTTGAAGAGATGACACAACACTCCAATTAGATGGCTAGGCACGAAAATAACATGAACTTGACAAAACGACGTGATGGGTGAAGAGCACAACATCACAATGCCTCCGGAAGAAAGAATAGAAGATAGATCATTGGAATAACAGAATGAAGAAGGAAATGCCAACTTCTGCCACAAATGAGCTTGGAAAACACCCTTCCAAGAAGGTTATAATGGAGTTGGTGGAAAACCAACAACGAAACGAGTAAGCTTGTAGTGGACTTATGGAAAACATCTCAAAAATTGAGGTGAAATTCTGCCACTACCGAAAACAAATGCTTGCTTGAGATCAACGAAGAGATGAAAACTTCTTTCACCGAGAGGATAGGAGAAAACTTGGATCATTGATAAGCACCACAAATAGCAACATTCCTTAGGGAAGGCTTTAGGTGAAATCTATACCAAGATAACTCCAATGAAGAGATTGATGGATTGAGAAGAACTCATGCTCGAAGGAGTTGATGGGTTTAACTACCTCATTCTTGACAACTATTGAATCACAAAACATGAATGAAAATTGTCAAGAATGATATAACACCACCTCAAAAGATAAGGTAGAAAGAATTGCACTTTGGAATGCAAGATGAAGAATGCTTGAACTCCTTTGAAAAGAATCTCGATGAACACTTCGAGAAGGAATTAAATCCTTGATGAACCATCATGTAGAGCCTCCATGGAGAACTCCGATAATGAAAGGATGATAGAAAGAAAGAGAAGTTGACAACACAAGGTGAAGCCTTGCAGTGATAAGATGAAGCTTTGAAATGATATAACCGAGAAAACTTGGAACTCCGAAAATAAAGATGAACAAATTAAATCAAGAATTTTGATGAACCTCCGGAATAAGGAATTGAACTTACTCGATGAAACAAGAATAAGAATTACATTATGCTGATCCTTCACCAATTTAAATTGATGACAAGCAACGGATTTGGCATACTACTTATTCTCGTAGAAAAAATTAAGAGAGATATAGCGTAAACTTGAGAAGCTATTGATGGAACCACCGGTGGGATTTGGAAACAATGAATGAATTGATATGATAACGAAGGAAGGAAATCTTGAACGAACCACCATAAGAATAGAAAACGAACATAGCAAAGGCACAACTCACCGGGGATAATTAGAAAACGAAAGAAGATACTTGAGGGGATTTAGATACAAGAGAACAAAGAGATCATAAACTGGTTAGAGGGTATTTGAACGATGCACCGATAAGATTTGGAGAATGATAGCTACATGCTGAGAATGAAGAATTATGACATTATGGCCTTAGGATGAAAGAAATGGAAACAACTCATAAAATGCTCCGGATGGTAAGAAAAGAATTGTCACAATCAAAAACAATTATGAGAGGATGGCATAAAGCTAGAACCATGAATCTCTGGAAGAACGGGTAAGGATTTAGAGGAACTCTTCTTCGGTCTTCACATGCTGAGAATGATGACGAGAACCACCAAAATTGTTGAGGCACTTCGGAACAAAGAAGAATAGAAATGATGAACCAACGATGAAAATATTTTGAAGGCGATCTTGGAGAAAGAATATGACTTATGAAAATTCATTCTTACATCAAACTTGGAAATGAATTTGAGAATCGCTCCTGATAATTAGAAGAGTCAGGTAAGATCCTGGGAAAAGACATGTGGGTTAGGGCCCACTCAAAAGGAAAACAATGTTGAAGGATTGCTTGAAATAGAGGTTACACCAGTAGAATTAAATGGCTTGAATGAGATAACAACCTCGAAATAGCTAGAAAGGATTAAGAATAGAAAACACGAATCTTCTGAGATATCTTGAGCACTCCGGACAAGAATAGAGAGAGGTGAACAACTATGAGATGCACCGGCATGGGATAGCATTTGAAACAAGGAAAGGATATGATGGACAAAGCTTGAATCGAATCCATCGGAGAAGAAAAGAGAACAAAGAATGATGAACTTGAAACTCCGTTAGTATCTTCTTGAGAATCACCGGATAAGAACATTGACAGAAAAGAATGGAGAGACTTCCCATCAATAAAATGGATACCCGATTAAGAAATCTGAGTCTTTGAAGAAAAGGATGGGAGGGCGGGAAAACAAAGGCAACTTGGGGCAGATGGAATGGGTACCATTGAGAAAACATAGAATTGATCTTGCGGATGTTGAAATGATCAGAACCACTTGAAGAGAAGCACGCCGGTTGGAAAAGAATTAACAAGACAACCTCGATGATCAAGAAGGATTAGTATTCACATAGCCATATGAGAACAACGTTTAGGGAAGGTATGGATTCAACATTTTACTTTGAAGCAACTTGAATACCACAAATGAAACAAAACAAAGGATTTGGCTTGCAGAATAAGCCGGAACAAACATATGATAGAGATTTCGTCCAAAGTTTTCGTGGTGGGGCCCACACGGGCTCGATTGTACAGCACCATCATGTACAAGGCAGTGCACATGACATACGAAGTGTCCCCGAACCAACATAGCCAAGGATTCTTTAAGACACAACGAGACCACTGTAAAAACGATCGTGGAAAGGCGGACCACTAGACGTCGAACCCCAATCTCATATCATGCATCTGTCGAAAAGATATTCTAGGAGCTACTTGAATTCCCACCTATAAAACTCCCGAAACTTTCTGGTTATGCAATCTGGTGTTGGGGATACAGGGGAAGCAATATATATCTCACCCAAAACTAGCAATTCCTACATCCAAGCTGTATCCATCCGTCAACACATAACCAAGAAACCTTCGGAAATCATGTACCTCAACCTTCGAAAAGCATCCGTTATACGAGCTATGGCAATACTCCCGAACTCCCGCCCCAGTACTGGGTGGCGTCGAGGTTATCTCACCAACAACTGCATAAAAGAGATTTTCGATGTCGGCAAAACTCAGGTATTCCAGAACTGCAACGATAAAATTGTGACGACAACACCTCGGAGCTCAACTCCCCAGGTCAAAGCCACATAATAGACAGGAGGCACCAAGAACAATGTTCCCGTCACAAAACCATCGGAACAATTCCAAGATACCCGCGTGATCCTAAAAAAAATTTTAGTGAAATTTGAGGAGAGGAAAGTCAAAACATCTACGTCAGGAGACCTCACCAGAGCGACGAAGGGACTGAGGAGTAAAAAGAATCCTACTCTCCGATATATATAATCCTAAGACTCAAAACATTTTTTTTTCTAGACTCAACAACGCCAGCAAACAATCGAGCAGGGGCTCCTAAGTCGGGGATGGCTCTGATTACCAACTTGTTACACCCACGATGCGGCTATATCTCCCACGTGTCGAAGCACGACTTAGAGGCATAACCGCATGGTGGTTTTGTCGCAAGAAGGGTCATCTTCACACAATCCCATGTAATGAACAAGACTGGGATAAAGAGTTGGCTTACAATCGCCACTTCACACAATGAACATATAATAAATCATACATCATACATCATTCAGAGTACACACATATAGTCCGATTACGGACAAAGCCAAAAGAAAAGAAGATAACCCAACTGCTAGATCCCCGATCGTCCCAACTGGGCTCCACTACTGATCAACATGAAACGTAACATAGCAACGACCAAGGTCTTCGTTGAGCTCCCATCTGAGCTCTGTTGCATCACCTGCACGGGTATCGTCGGCACCTGCAACTGTTGTGATAGTATCTGGTGAGTCACGAGGACTCAGCAATCTCAAAACCCGCGAGATCAAGACTATTTAAGCTTATGGGTAGGAAGTGGTAAAGTGGTGAGGTTGCAGCAGCGACTAAGCATATATGGTGGCTAACATACGCAAATAAGAGCGAGAAGAGAGCAAATGGAATGGTCGTGAAGCTAGCAATGATCAAGAAGTGATCCTGAACTCCTACTTACGTCAAACATAACCCAAAACCGTGTTCACTTCCCGGACTCCGCCGAAAAGAGACCATCACGGCTACACACGCGGTTGATGCGTTTTAATTCGGATCTGGTGTCAAGTTATCTACAACCGGACATTAACAAATTCCCATCTGCCTCATAATCGCGGGCACGGCTTTCGAAAGATTATATACCCTGCAGGGGTGTCCCAACTTAGCCCATCACAAGCTCTCACGGTCAACGAAGGATATACCTTCTCCCAGGAAGACCCGATCAACCTCGGAATCTCGGTTCGCAAGACATTTCGACAATGGTAAAACAAGACCAGCAAGACCGCCCGATGCACCGACAATCCCGATAGGAGCTGCACATATCTCGTTCTCAGGGCAACACCGGATGAGCAATCCGTACAACTAAAACCAGACCTCAAGTTTCCCTGAGGGGGCGCTGCAAAGGGCTCTAGTTCGGACCAAAACTTAGACAAGCACTGGCCCGGGGGGGCTGAAATAAAGATGACCCTTGAGTCTGCAGAACCCAAGGGAAAAAGGCTTAGGTGGCAAATGTTAAAACCAAGGTTGGGCCTTGCTGGAGGAGTTTTATTCAAAGCGAACTGTCAAGGGGGTCCCATAAATCACCCAACCGCGTAAGGAACGCAAAATCCGGGAACATAACACCGGTATGACGGAAACTAGGGCGGCAAGAGTGGAACAAAACACTAGGCATAAGGTCGAGTCTTCCTCCCTTTACCAAGTGTATAGATGCATTAATTAAATAAGAGATATTGTGATATCCCAAAATAATCCTGTCCATCATGGAGCAATCTTCAACTTCACCTGCAACTAACAACGCTATAAGATGGGCTGAGCAAAAGCGGTAACATAGCCGAACAATGGTTTGCTAGGAAGGGTGAAAAGGTTAGAGGCTGGCATGGCAATATGGGAGGCATGGTAAACAAGTGATAGGTAGCGCAACATAGCGATAGAACGGAGCAACTAGCAAGCAAAGATAGAAGTGATATCGAGGGTAATAGTCATCTTGCCTGAGATCCCGCAAGGAAGAAGAACGAGTTCATGAATAAGACAAACAGACGTAGTCGAACGAATCCTCACAATCTCCGGAACGAAACCGAAGCTAACGAGAGAAGCAAACTGGAAAGAAGCAAACAACATAGTAAACAACCATCACATAATCATGGCATGATGCACAACCAAATATGATGCATGTCCGGTTTAATGAAGCATGGCAGGGCAAGGTAAAGCAAACAACACTACAATTTAAGTGGAGCTCAATATGCAATGAGTTGCATATTGACGAAAGACCACATCAATTATTTAGTTCGCTCTCGTTTATGCTACTCATCAATATTAAATGTTGTTAAACATGGCAAGAGGTGAAGCATAATTAAACTACCTATTTAGGCAAGTTTAAATGAGGCCGGAAACAACAAACAACAATTCCGGAAATTCCCCATATGTTATTTAGCAATTTAACACAAACAACAATTTTAAGCATTTAAATGTTGTTATCATGATGCGGATGACATATGCAAGTTTTATGCAATTTTATGAAAATGTTGACATCTAATATGATAGGGAGCATTTGGTCGCCATGGCGGAACAAAAGGGGTGCCACAGCAACGATAACAAAAATGATGCCACGGCAACATATCGCTTTCGGTAGCTCATGGAGATACCGGTGCAAAAGAAGTGGGCGTGAACGAGTCATGCAAGATGGTGGGATGATCCCGACTACCGGGTTCCCATGGGACGGTGGCATGGCAAAAAAGGGGCATCGCAAGGACGATTCGATCACGGTGCAAACATATGGTACATCTCATACAACACACAAGCATTCGATCACGGTCGGTCATCTCGGTGGTTATACCTTTGAAGCGTGCGTTTCGAGGCGGTTCAAAATCGTCAAGGGAAGTAGTCGTTCACGGGTCGTAGTGGAAGTAGTTGTACTCGTGTCGTAGTGGAAGTAGACGTTCTCGCGACTGAAGTTGTACACATCGGCGGTAGTCGAACTTGACGGTCTTGACGACGGTAGTTGTACACGTTTTTCGTAGATGTCCGGGGTCGTAAGTAGAGGTACACACGTTGTCAGGGTACTCGTCGGTCCGGTCTTGGTGTAGATGTACATGGCAAACGTAGTGGAACTCGACGGTCCATGTACTCAAACTTGGCGCGTCCAAAGGGGATGACCGGCTGGGCTGCTACTCCGGTTGGCGTGGCAGCGAGGCAAAGGAGCTCGTGCTCCTTGGCGACGGGAGGCTCGGGGCATGAGCAGGGTCGAAGAGGGCCGAGGCAGGGGGCGAGCCGCGCGGTTGGCTGATGGTAGCCGCGGCCATGGTGGTGGTCACCACGAAGCAGAGGAGGCCGGGACTGCTACCGCTGACGAGGCATGGCGAACGACGAGGCCGGGGATGCAGATGACGGCGGAATCCGGCGAGGAGGCGGCGAAGATGGCCGGATCCGGGCCAGCTCGGGTTGGGGAGGCGAGGTAGCAGGCCGGTGGCGGGGCCTGGCGCAGGGGAGGTCAAGGTCGCCGGCAGCAGAGGCTGCGACGCGGCCGGGCTCGGGCACTGCGTGCATGGTGGAGCAGAGGGGACGCGGGCGGCGGCTGCTGTCGCGGGGCGGAGGCGACGAGGACGGCCGCCAGGCTTAGGGAGGCACCGGACTTGCTGGATCTCGCGGGGTCGGGCTGCGGGGGAGCTCGATGCGATGGGTGGCGATGGGGACGCGGGGGAGAAGGGCGAGGCCTTGGGCGGAGGCGGAGGCGCGAGGAGCGAGGGGATCGAGAGGATGGAGCGGGGGTACGAGGGGAGATGGGGATTGAGCGAGGAGGTGGGTGTCGGGCGCTGGGTACGAGCGATGCGGCGCTGGAGGGAGGACGAGGGAGAGATGGACGGGCTAGGGTTAGAGCTTGGGCGCGGCTGGGCCTAGGTTAATGGGCCGGCTTAGTTGGTCGGGCCTAAGAGGCCTGGCTGGGCTCTCTCTCTCTCACTAATGAATAATAAAACAGAATAGAGAAAAGAAAGAAAAGAAAGAGAGGTTAGGGGAAAGATTTGCGCATGGGGATAATTTTCCCGGACTCGCAAAAATATGCTCGTTCCAAGAAAAATAGAAAGGCCAAGATTGCAAGATTTAAATTCAAACTCATTTGAATTTAATTCAAATGGGTTTGAACTAGGACTTGATAAAAGGAAGGTCCAAAATGTTCGGATTTTTGATGGAGCTCCGGAAAATGATAAAAGAATACATGGCAAGGTTGGAGACCAAACTTGAAGCAGAAAAGGAACGAAATTATTTTGCAAGTGTGTTTATGGGTGATTCCGAATAAAGAAATATTTAATATAGCTCCCTAATAATATTGAGAGGCTTTAAATATGTTATAAAGAGAAATCACAAGTGAATTCCCTCGATTTAAATGGATCGAAAAAATCCATACGATTTTATTTAGATGAGTTGCAAAAATTAATGATATGATGGCATGATGACATGATGCAATGCAAAAATAAAAGAGCAAGCAAAAAACAAACACATGGCAAAACTCGGAATAGCTGGAAGTCTTCTGAAGCGTCGGTCTCGAGGCGTTACACGACGATCGAATCTCGGGCATGTAACGTACCAATTGACAAAGGGAATTGTATACGGGATTGCTTGAGTCCTCGACATCGTGGTTCATTCGATGAGATCATCGAGGAGCATGTGGGAGCCAACATGGGTATCCAGATCCCGCTGTTGGTTATTGACCGGAGAGGCATCTCGGTCATGTCTGCATGTCTCCCGAACCCGTAGGGTCTACACACTTAAGGTTCGGTGATGCTACGGTTGTAAAGATATGAGTATGCAGTAACCCGAAAGTTGTTCGGAGTCCCGGATGAGATCCCGGACGTCACGAGGAGTTCCGGAATGGTCCGGGGGTAAAGAATTATATATAGGAAGTGAAGTTTCGGCCATCGGGAAAGTTTCGGGGGTCACCGGTATTGTACCGGGACCACCGGAAGGGTCCCGGGGGTCCACCGGGTGGGGCCACCTATCCCGGAGGGCCCCATGGGCTGAAGTGGGAGGGGAACAAGCCCCTCATGGGCTGGTGCACCCCCCCTTGGGCCCCCCTGCGCCTAGGGTTGGAAACCCTAGGGGTGGGGGGCGCCTCCACTTACCTTGGGGGGCAAGCCACCCCCTTGGCCGCCGCCCCCCTTGGAGATCCCATCTCCTAGGGCCGGCGCCCCCCCTAGGGGGCCTATATAAAGAGGGGGGAGGGAGGGCAAACGCACCCATGCACTTGGCGCCTCCCTTCCCCCTTGCTACACCTCTTCCTCTCGCAGACGCTTGGCGAAGCCCTGCCGGGATCCCTGCTGCATCCACCACCACGCCGTCGTGCTGCTGGATCTCCATCAACCTCTCCTTCCCCCTTGCTGGATCAAGAAGGAGGAGACGTCTTCCCCAACCGTACGTGTGTTGAACACGGAGGTGTTGTCCGTTCAGCACTAGGATCATCGGTGATTTGGATCACGACGAGTACGACTCCCTCAACCCCGTTCTGTTGAACGCTTCCACTCGATCTACAAGGGTATGTAGATGCACTCCTCTCTCTCGTTGCTAGATGAACTCATAGATTGATCTTGGTGAAATCGTAGGAAAATTTTTATTTTCTGCAACGTTCCGCAACAGTGGCATCATGAGCTAGGTCTATGCGTAGTTCTCTTAGCACGAGTAGAACACAAATTTGTTGTGGGCGTAGATGTTGTCAACTTTCTTGCCACTACTAGTCTTACTTTTCTTCAGCGGTATTGTGGGATGAAGCGGCCCAGGCCGACCTTACACGTACGCTTACGTGAGATAGGTTCCACCGACTCACATGCACTAGTTGCATAAGGTGGCTAGCGGGTGTCTGTCTCTCCCACTTTAGTTGGAGCGGATTCGATGAAAAGGGTCCTTATGAAAGGTAAATAGAAGTTGGCAAATCACGTTGTGGCTTTAACGTAGGTAAGAAAACGTTCTTACTAGAACCCTATTGCAGCCACGTAAAACATGCAACAACAATTAGAGGACGTCTAACTTGTTTTTGCAGCATATGATTTGTGATGTGATATGGCCAAAAGTTGTGATGAATGATGAATGATATATATGTGATGTATGAGATCATGTTTTGTAATAGGAATCACGACTTGCATGTCGATGAGTATGACAACCGGCAGGAGCCATAGGAGTTGTCTTAATTATTGTATGACATGCGTGTCAATGATTTAACGCCATGTAATTACTTTACTTTATTGCTAAACCATTAGCCATAGTAGTAGAAGTAATAGTTGGCGAGCAACTTCATGGAGACACGATGATGGAGATCATGATGATGGAGATCATGGTGTCTTGCCGGTGACGAAGATGATCATGGAGCCCCGAAGATGGAGATCAAAGGAGCAATATGATATTGGCCATATCATGTCACTATTTGATTGCATGTGATGTTTATCATGTTTTTGCATCTTGATTACTTAGAACAACGGTAGTAAATAAGATGATCCCTCATAATAATTTCAAGAAAGTGTTCCCCCTAACTGTGCGCCGTTGCGAAAGTTCGTTGTTTCGAAGCACCACGTGATGATCGGGTGTGATAGATTCTAACGTTCACATACAACGGGTGTAAGACAGATTTACACATGCATAAACACTTAGGTTAACTTGATGAGCCTAGCATGTACAGACATGGCCTCGGAACACAAGAGACCGAAAGGTCGAACATGAGTCGTATGGAAGATACGATCAACATGGAGATGTTCACCGATGATGACTAGTCCATCTCACGTGATGATCGGACACGGCCTAGTCGACTCGGATCATGTATCACTTAGATGACTAGAGGGATGTCTAATCTGAGTGGGAGTTCATTAAATAATTTGATTAGATGAACTTAATTATCATGAACTTAGTCTAAAATCTTTACAATATGTCTTGTAGATCAAATGGCCCACGTTACCCTCAACTTCAACGCGTTCCTAGAGAAAACCAAGCTGAAAGATGATGGCAGAAACTATACGGACTGGGTCCGGAACCTGAGGATCATCCTCATAGCTGCCAAGAAATATTATGTCCTATAAGCACCGCTAGGTGAAGCACCCATCCCAGAGAACCAAGACGTTATGAACGCCTGGCAGTCTCGTGCTGATGATTACTCCCTCGTTCAGTGCGACATGCTTTACAGCTTAGAACCGGGGCTCCAAAAGCGTTTTGAGCAACACGGAGCATATGAGATGTTCGAAGAGCTGAAAATGGTTTTCCAAGCTCATGCCCGGGTCGAGAGATATGAAGTCTCCGACAAGTTCTTTAACTGTAATCTGGAGGAAAATAGTTCTGTCAGTGAGCACATACTCAAGATGTCTGGGTTGCACAACCGCTTGACTCAGCTGGGAGTTAATCTCCCGGATGATGCGGCTATTGACAGAATCCTCCAGTCGCTTCCACCGAGCTACAAGAGCTTTGTGATGAACTTCAATATGCAGGGAATGGAAAAGACCATTCCTGAGGTATATTCAATGTTGAAATCAGCGGAGGTAGAGATCAAGAAAGAACATCAAGTGTTGATGGTGAATAAAACCACTAAGTTCAAGAAAGGCAAGGGTAAGAAGAACTTCAAGAAGGACGGCAAGGGAGTTGCCGCGCCCGGTAAGCCAGTTGCCGGGAAGAAGTCAAAGAATGGACCCAATCCTGAGACTGAGTGCTTTTATTGCAAGGGAAGTGGTCACTGGAAGCGGAACTGCCCAAAGTACTTAGCGGACAAGAAGGCCGACAACACTAAAGGTATATGTGATATACATGTAATTGATGTGTACCTTACCAGTACTCGTAGTAGCTCCTGGGTATTTGATACCGGTGCGGTTGCTCATATTTGTAACTCAAAGCAGGAACTGCGGAATAAACGGAGACTGGCGAAGGACGAGGTGACGATGCACGTCGGGAATGGTTCCAAGGTCGATGTGATCGCCGTCGGCACGCTACCTCTACATTTACCTACGGGATTAGTTTTAAACCTCAATAATTGTTATTTAGTGCCATTGAGCATGAACATTGTATCTGGATCTCGTTTAATACAAGATGGCTACTCATTTAAATCCGAGAATAATGGTTGTTCTATTTATATGAGAGATATGTTTTATGGTCATGACCCGATGGTCAATGGTTTATTCTTAATGAATCTCGAACGTGATGTTACACATATTCATAGTGTGAATACCAAAAGATGTAAAGTTGATAACGATAGTCCCACATACTTGTGGCACTGCCGCCTTGGTCACATTGGTGTCAAGTGCATGAAGAAGCTCCATGTTGATGGACTTTTAGAGTCTCTCAATTATGAATCATTTGACACATGCGAACCATGCCTCATGGGAAAAATGACCAAGACTCCGTTCTCTGGAACAATGAAGCGAGCAACCAACTTATTGGAAATCATACATACTGATGTGTGCGGTCCAATGAGCGTTGAGGCTCGCAGAGGATATCGTTATGTTCTCACTCTCACTGACGACTTGAGTGGATATGGGTATGTCTACTTGATGAAACACAAGTCTGAGACCTTTGAAAAGTTCAAGGAATTTCAGAATGAGGTAGAGAATCAACGTGACCGAAAGATAAAGTTCCTACGATCAGATCGTGGAGGAGAATATTTAAGTCACGAATTTGGTACGCACTTAAGGAAATGTGGAATCGTTTCACAACTCATGCCGCCTGGAACACCTCAGCGTAACAGTGTGTCCGAACGTCATAATCAACTTTATTGGATATGGTGCGATCTATGATGTCTCTTACCGGTTTACCACTATCTTTTTGGGGATACGCTCTAGAGACAGCTATATTCACTTTAAATAGGGCACCGTCTAAATCCGTTGAGACGACACCGTATGAATTATGGTTAGGGAAGAAACCTAAGCTGTCGTTTCTAAAAGTTTGGGGATGCGATGCTTATGTCAAGAAACTTCAACCTGAAAAGCTCGAACCCAAGTCGGAAAAATGCGTCTTCATAGGATACCCTAAGGAAACCATTGGGTATACCGTCTACCTCAGATCCGAAGGCAAGATCTTTGTTGCCAAGAACGGGTCCTTTCTGGAGAAAGAGTTTCTCTCAAGTGAAGTAAGTGGGAGGAAAGTGGAACTTGATGAAGTACTACCTCTTGAACCGGTGAGTAGCGCGGCTGAGGAAGATGTTCCTATGGTGCCAGCACCAACTGAAGAGGAAGTTAATGATGATGATCAAGGTACTTCGGATCAAGTTACTACTGAACTTCCTAGGTCCACGAGGACACATTCCACACCAAAGTGGTATGGCAACCCTGTCCTGGAAATCATGTTGTTAGACAATGGTGAACCTTCAAACTATGAAGAAGCGACGGCGGGCCCAGATTCCAACAAATGGCTTGAAGCCATGCAATCCAAGATAGGATCCATGTATGAAAACAAAGTATGGACTTTGACAGACTTGCTCGATGATCGGTGAGCGATAGAAAACAAATGGATCTTTAAGAAGAAGACGGACGTGGATGGTAATGTTACCATCTATAAAGCTCGACTTGTCGCTAAGGGTTATCGGCAAGTTCAAGGGGTTGACTATGATGAGACATTCTCCCCCGTAGCGAAGCTAAAGTCCGTCCGAATCATGTTAGCAATTGCCGCATAATATGATTATGAGATATGGCAAATGGACGTCAAAACGGCATTCCTTAATGGTCATCTTAAGGAAGAACTGTATATGATGCAGTCGGAAGGTTTTGTCGACCATGAGAATGCTAACAAGGTATGCAAGCTCCAGCGATCCATTTATGGGCTAGTGCAAGCATCTCGGAGTTGGAACATTTGCTTTGATGAGATGATCAAAGCGTTTGGGTTTATGCAGACTTATGGAGAAGCCTGAGTTTACAAGAAAGTGAGTGAGAGCGTTGTAGCATTTCTCATATTATATGTAGATGACATACTTTTGATGGGAAATGATATAGAACTCTTGGACAGCATTAAGGCCTACTTGAATAAGTGTTTTTCAATGAAGGACCTTGGAGAAGCTGCTTACATACTAGGCATCAAGATCTATAGGGATAGATCAAGACGCCTCATAGGTCTTTCACAAAGCACATACCTTGATAAGATATTGAAGAGGTTCAATATGGATCAGTCTAAGAAGGGGTTCTTGCCTGTGTTACAAGGTGTGAAATTGAGCTCAGCTCAATGCCCGACCACGGTAGAAGATAGAGAAAAGATGAGTGTCATCCCCTATGCCTCAGCTATAGGGTCTATTATGTATGCCATGTTGTGTACCAGACCTGATGTAAACCTTGCTGTAAGTTTGGTAGGAAGGTACCAAAGTAATCCCGGCATGGAACACTGGACAGCGGTCAAGAACATCCTAAAGTACCTGAAAAGGACTAAGGATATGTTTCTCATTTATGGAGATGATGAAGAGCTCATCGTAAAGGGTTACGTCGACGCTAGCTTCGACACAGATCTGGATGACTCTAAGTCACAAACCGGATACATGAATATTTTGAATGGTGGGGCAGTAAGCTGGTGCAGTTGCAAGCAAAGCGTCGTGGCGGGATCTACATGTGAAGCAGAGTGCATGGCAGCCTCGGAGGCAGCACATGAAGCAATCTGGGTGAAGGAGTTCATCACCAACCTAGGAGTCATACCCAATGCGTCGGGGCCGATCGCACTCTTCTGTGACAACACTGGAGCTATTGCACTTGCCAAGGAACCCAGGTTTCACAAGAAGACCAGGCACATCAAGCGTCGCTTCAACTCCATTCGTGAAAATGTTCCAGATGGAGATATAGATATTTGTAAAGTACACATGGACCTGAATGTAGCAGATCCGTTGACTAAACCTCTCCCTGGGGCAAAACATGATCAACACCAGAACTCTATGGGTGTTCGATTCATCACAATGTAACTAGATGATTGACTCTAGTGCAAGTGGGAGACTGTTGGAAATATGCCCTAGAGGCAACAATAAAATGGTTATTATTATATTTCTTTGTTCATGATAATAGTCTGTTATTCATGCTATAATTGTGTTATCCTGAAATCATAATACACGTGTGAATACATAGACCACAACATGTCCCTAGTAAGCCTCTAGTTGACTAGCTCGTTGATCAACAGATAGTCATGATTTCCTGACTATGGGCATTGGATGTCATTAATAACGGGATCACATCATTAGGAGAATGATGTGATGGACAAGACCCAATCCTAAGCATAGCTCAAAGATCGTGTAGTTCGTTTAGCTAGAGCTTTTCCAAATGTCAAGTATCATTTCCTTAGACCATGAGATTGTGTAACTCCCGGATACCGTAGGAGTGCTTTGGGTGTGCCAAACGTCACAACGTAACTGGGTGACTATAAAGGTACACTACGAGTATCTCCGAAAGTGTCTGTTGGGTTGGCATGAATCGAGACTAGGATTTGTCACTCCGTATGACAGAGAGGTATCTCTGGGCCCACTCGGTAATGCATCATCATAATGAGCTCAATGTGACCAAGTGTCTGGTCACGGGATCATGCATTACTGTACGAGTAAAGTGACTTGCCGGTAACGAGATTAAACAAGGTATTGGGATACCAACGATCAAATCTCGGGCATGTAACGTACCGATTGACAAAGGGAATTGTATACGGGATTGCTTGAGTCCTCGACATCGTGGTTCATCCGATGAGATCATCGAGTAGCATGTGGGAACCAACATGGGTATCCAGATCCATATGTTGGTTATTGATCGAAGAGGCGTCTTGGTCATGTCTGCATGTTTCCCGAACCCGTAGGGTCTACACACTTAAGGTTCGGTGACGCTAGGGTTGTAAAGATATGAGTATGCAGTAACCCGAAAGTTGTTCGGAGTCCCGGATGAGATCCCGGACGTCACGAGGAGTTCCGGAATGGTCCGGAGGTAAAGAATTATATATAGGAAGTGAAGTTTCGGCCATCGGGAAAGTTTCGGGGGTCACTGGTATTGTATCGGGACCACCGGAAGGGTCCCGGGGGTCCACCGGGTGGGGCCACCTATCCCGGAGGGCCCCATGGGCTGAAGTGGGAGGGGAACCAGCCCCTGGTGGGCTGGTGCGCCCCCCCTTGGGCCCCCCTGCGCCTAGGGTTGGAAACCCTAGGGGTGGGGGGCGCCTCCACTTACCTTGGGGGGCAAGCCACCCCCTTGGCCGCCACCCCCCTTGGAGATCCCATCTCCTAGGGCCGGCGCCCCCCCCCTAGGGGGCCTATATAAAGAGGGGGGAGGGAGGGCAGACGCACCCATGCACTTGGCGCCTCCCTTCCCCCTTGCTACACCTCTTCCTCTCGCAGACGCTTGGCGAAGCCCTGCCGGGATCCCTGCTGCATCCACCACCACGCCGTCGTGCTACTGGATCTCCATCAACCTCTCCTTCCCCCTTGCTGGATCAAGAAGGAGGAGACGTCTTCCCCAACCGTACGTGTGTTGAACATGGAGGTGCTGTCCGTTCAGCACTAGGATCATTGGTGATTTGGATCACGACGAGTACGACTCCCTCAACCCCGTTCTGTTGAACGCTTCCGCTCGATCTACAAGGGTATGTAGATGCACTCCTCTCTCTTGTTGCTAGATGAACTCATAGATTGATCTTGGTGAAACCGTAGGAAAAATTTTATTTTCTGCAACATTCCCCAACAGAGGGATGTAGCCCTCAGAGTTGTCCTCGTCCGCTGCCTCCTCCTCATCCTCATCCGCATCCACATCCATGGCAGCCGCGGCCTCAGCACGAGAAGTGGTGTTAGCCCACTGAGTCTTGACACGGAGCCTGATGGACTCATGTCGAATCCAACTAGGGGCCTCAAACTCATCCTGAGGGTAGAGCTTCTCCCAAGTTGCCGAGATCTAATGAAACAGATAAGGTCCATAGATGGGGACCTTGCGGTTGTATACCGCAAACCGAAGCTCACACCACATGATATGTGAGACATCAAGTGGTAGCGTCTAAGAGTTGCGCGCGTCCTCATACAGGAGCAGCATGTCCACAAGATAAGCATGCACCTTGTCCTTGTCACCAATGCGTGGAAAGAGAGTGTTGCGGAAGATCCGGTACATGATGTCAAGGAAGGAGTTGAGCACCCAAGATGACATACCACTGGAGAGCTTCTTCTCAACATAGAAGGGCTGAATCTTATTCTTGTTGGCTGACTCGGGATTGGCATGAGGACGAACACCTTGGGGTGTGGTGAGCCCCTCATCCTGAACACCAAGCAAAGTCATGAATTCCTTCCACGTAGCAGTCATCTGCTGACCATTGGTCATCCAAGTCATAGTCTGTTCCTCATTAGGATGAAAGTGCACCGAGGCAAAGAACTAAGCCACAATCTCAGGATCAAAGTCTTTGTGAAAAGAGATGATGTGCTCAATGCTAAATTGCTCCACTAGATCCAAAGCCTCACCAAAGTAGTCCCGGTGCTTCTATTGCCTCATATGATGCATGTCAATCCAGTGCACATCCACATAGATGTTTCGCTTGGCCTTGATCACATCCAGATACATGAGATTCTGCTACTTTGTCCAGAATAGGTCATTCCCTCGGAAGTTGGCACGAGGATGCACATAGGGATTGATCTTCCTTCGAGAGATGAACTCAGCAAGTGGCATCTCATCCATGCCCATTGTGGGTTCCTTGTCCTTGGTGGCGGTGGCCTTGGTCCTACGTTGGGGGGGCATGGGAGCCCTCTAGAGCTTCATCTTGATTTCACAGACGTTTGGAGCCCGTGTCACGGCTTGGATTGGAACGGCGTGCAGGAGCACCTGAATCACCACCTAAAACACACACCACAAAACAAACACGCAAGAGACGCGAGAAGAATTAATGCAAAGACCACAGCAAAACGGTGAAACAAGTAGAACTCGCACTTGATAATTGCCACATGAGAGGTTTGACAACAATGGTAGTACTGCTTGGCCGCGCGGTACTAAAAAATTAGTGCCGCTCCTAGTCACGGTAGTACCGTGCAGGCGGTAGTACCGCACTAGAGATGCCGTAGTACCGCACGGTTTCAGAACCGAAACTGCAAGTGGATCTGAGTACAACCGTGACAACAAAGCGGTACTATGGTCGATCAAATCTTCCACGGGGCAACATATCAAGTACTATCTCTATGCATTACTACTCTCCTACATCCTACTCTTGCAAAGATTTGGCCTAAAATCTTAGAAACAACATGCATCTCCCCAAAACCTAGAAGTGAAAGCATAAACCAAAGAGAGAGGGATTTGGGGAGAAACCTTGTTCCATGGCAAGAGGAAGTGGTGGGGAACGATCCCACTGGTCGGAATCCGAGGAGAGCGGCCGGAGACGGAGATCCGGCGAGGGCCTCCGACGCCGTTCTTGGGCAAGAGAGAGAGGCGACGTGGGGATAAAGAGTGAATGGGTATGGGGGAGTTGGAACTCCCCCTACCGCTCTTAACCCCACGCGCTCGCTACTCCGCGGTAGTACCACGCGTCCTTGCAGTAGTACCGCCCAGGCGGAAGTACCGCGCCGTGGGCGGTAGTACTGCTCCACCAGCGGCAGTAAAAAATTACTGTCGTGCTGGTTGCGGTAGTACCGTGGCAGGCCACGGTAGTACCGTGAACCCAAGAAAATGCAGTTTCAAACAAAAGGAAGAAACACCTTTGCATGTGAAAGATCGTGGATGTCGCCTAGAGAGGGGGGTGAATAGGCGTTTTAAAATGCGGTTTAGGCTTGAACAAATGCGGAATAAACCTAACGGTTAATTTGTCAAGCACAAAACCTACAACAACTAGGCTCACCTATGTGCACCAACAACTTATGCTAAGCAAGATAAGCAACTATGTGATAGCAAGATATATGACAAGAACAATATGACTATCACAAAGTAAAGTGCATAAGTAAAGGGCTCAGGTAAGAGATAACCGAGGCACGCGGAGACGATGATGTATCCTGAAGTTCACACCCTTGCGGATGCTAATCTCCGTTTGGAGGGGTGTGGAGGCACAATGCTCCCCAAGAAGCCACTAGGGCCACCGTAATCTCCTCACGCCCTCGCACAATGCAAGATGCCGTGATTCCACTAAGGGACCCTTGAGGGCGGTCACCGAACCCGTACAAATGGCAACCCTTGGGGGCGGTCACCGAACCCGTACACTTTGGCAACCCTTGGGGGCGGTCACCGGTACCCGTCAAATTGCTCGGGGCGATCTCCACAACCTAATTGGAGACCCCGACGCTTGCCCGGAGCTTTAACCACAATGATTGAGCTCTGAACACCACCAACCGTCTAGGGCGCCCAAGCACCCAAGAGGAACAAGCTCGAGGGCACCAAGCACCCAAGAGTAATAAGCTTCTCAACTTGTAACTTCCACGTATCACCGTGGAGAACTCAAACCGATGCACCAAATGCAATGGCAAGAGCACACGGAGTGCCCAAGTCCTTCTCTCTCAAATCCCACCGAAGCAACTAATGCTAGGGAGGAAAATGAGAGGAAGAACAAGAAGGAGAACACCAAGAACTCCAAGAACTAGATCCAAGGGGTTCCCCTCACATAGAGGAGAAAGTGATTGGTGGAAATGTGGATCTAGATCTCCTCTCTCTTTTCCCTCAAAAACTAGCAAGAATCCATGGAGGGATTGAGAGTTAGCAAGCTCAAAGAAGGTCAACAATGGGGGCAAAAACGAGCTCAAGAGATAGGGAACCATTGGGGAAGAAGACCCCCTTAAATAGGTCCCCACGAATCTGCCCGTTATGTGCAGAAACCTGTAGGACCGGTACAACCGGTGCACGAACCGGTACAACCGGCCAAAGCAGAGGAAAAACCAACCTGGGAAAAGCTCTAAGCGGTACAACAGCCTGGGGAACCGGTAGTACCGGTTAAACCGGTTAAACTGGTCAACAACCGCCCAAGAACCGCTCCAAAACAGAAACTAGTCCGGTGGTAGAGCGGTACATGGCCGGTACAACCTCCGGACCAATTCTGGAGCGGTACAACCGGTACAACCTCTCTACGGGGCGGTACAACCTCTCTATGTAAAACAGGCAATATCAAAACAGCCACAACTTTCGCATACGAGCTCCGAATTCGATGAAACCAAGTTTGTTGGAAAGCTAGCAACAAGGGCTAACACAATCTTGATAGAAATATCAATAAGAAGCAAATGAGAAAAGGCCCATAAGAAAATGGTGAGAACCCTTCCTTGGAAAAGACCGGTAAAACCTCCAACACCGAAAACATCATAGAAGACGCATGCGAACTCCGTTTTCGATGAACTCAAGCTTGTCATCAAGATGACCATAAGCTCTAAGACTCACAAAGAGAACCAAACAAGAACAAATAAACATGATGCAAGGATGCAATGGTTTGAGCTCTCTACTAACGATACGATCAAGCTACCAACTTGAGAGCCCCCCTTGATAGTACGGCAAACGATCCTATAACCCGGTCTCCCAACTACCACCACGAGACCGGTAAAATAGAAAACCTATCAAGGGCAAACCTTTGCCTTGCACATGGTCCACTTGAGCTAGATGATGACTTGACTCCCTCAAGTTGGACCACCTTTCTTGATTGCATTGGCTCGAAGAAGACTAGTTGATTGCTCCCCCATACTCCACTATGGGTGAGCCACTCTTCTGCACATCTTCACAAGTCCATTGTCGCCACAATGGACGGCAAGCTTCAAGCATATGATCTCTTCGTGATGATTCAACTTGAGCTTGCACACCGCAACCTAACCCCACAAAGAACTCTCATGAAGACCATGGGTTAGTACACAAAGCGTAATTGACCATGCTTACCATACCATGGGATCGCTTGATCCCTCTCGGTACATCTTCTATGCTTTGTGTGTTGATCAACTTGATTCATTCTTTGACTTAGTCTTGATCAACCTTGAATCTTTCCAACTCTCTTCATTTGGATGATGTCTTGAAGGTAAACATGAATGATCACACAATGTTCTTCTTCAAGACATGCTTGCAATAAGCTCAACACTCATAAGACCAATCTTTGGATAATTCCTTAATAGCAACTTGGTCATCACAAACTCTCCTTGAAACCAACAAATGGACTCCAAGAAAAGCCTATGGACAAACCCTTCAAATATAACTCAAGGAAACCATTAGTCCATAGAGATTGTCATCAATTGCCAAAACCAAACATGGGGGCACCGCATGTTCTTACAATCTCCCCCATTTTGGTAATTGATGACAATCACTTTCAAGAGAGTTTATACAAGGAATTATGCATCACCATGCAATGCAGCAACCAATAATGCATGCGAATGAGATGCAAATGCTAAGGAAACAAAAACCAAAGCTACTCCACAAAACTCTCTGAAACTTCTCCCCCATTGGCATCGATTGCCAAAATGGGCGAAAAGCTTAGAAGGCCAATATAAATTGTGGTCCTCCATAAATTGTGTATTTCTCAAGAAGAGAGTGAAATGCAATACACATATCCAACTGACAATACTTGGAGGAAGACAAACTATATTGAGGCACAGAGATTGCAACGAAAAGATATGCCACAAAGACATAACAAAGAGAGAAACAAGCAATCAAAAGATACCAATTGAAGCAAGCAATCAACGGATATCAATTGAACCAACTAGACCAAAGATACTACATGCCACAAGAATAAATACATAATGAAAAGTGCAAAGGAGTGTTCTAAACAAACTAGAGAAGCTCCCCATGATTTGTGCACACATAAGAATTTTTGCATTTGAATACAAAGTGCACAAAATAGGATCATAGCTCCCCCAAAATCAATAGAAACTCACATCCAGTGCAAGTGAGCATATAGGAAACAAAGCCTAGCGCTTGCAACAAGCACATGGTTGAGCAACATGTAAAAGAGGCAACTTAAGAATAGGCTAAACCAAAATTATGTGTGTGAGTCATGGCGAAGCACTTGAGAAGACTAAGATTAGGATGAGCATTAAGCATCAACATAGTCTTGAAAGAATGAGGCACATGGTGCAAGGCCTATCATTCCCACACACAACTGGCAAATGGGTTCACAAGCTTACTAATAAGCAAAAGAGAACCTATGCTTGTGACAACTCGTGGTGAAGATAGACGAGGGGAGGCTCATCAAGACGAGGGATACCAATTAAGATGGCAAAAACCTCGTAAAGATAAGCAAGAGGAAAATAATCTTCACCACACAAGAGTGCAACAAGATGCAACGATAGAGGACACACACTCAAGGCAAAAGCTTTCACGGAGCCACCAAAGAAATAACAAAAGAGAGACAAGGTGGACGTGAAAGAAAGGATATCATCTAGAGATGTAATTTCTCTCAAGTGTATAATGTTCTAGGTAGACGAAATCATGATGATATATATCTACAAAGAAGGATGTACACCCGAAATAGTTACAACATGAAGGAACGAGATATCCAAAAGGAAGTCATACATATACCAATAAGATATTTGCTTGAAAGCATAACACTTGGCTAGATATGGTCTTATTGTATATAAATGAAGTCCAAACTCACATCCATCAAAGGCATCACGACTAGCAACAAGAGATCATCGTTGGGATGCTTTGAGAAAGGAAACAAGTATCACAAGATATGGAATGAATATCATGCCAAGATGCAACCTACATAAGGTTGAATGCAAGAGGAGAAAGCATGAATAGATACTTGTTACCGAGATATCATTGGAAGGATGTAGTAGATACCAATTGAAGGTAGATAGTAGTTCATTGATCATCCTAGCTTGACTCCAATATGCACATGGTGACAACACCTTCCTTGTGAGTGAGCCGAGCATCCAATGCATCTCCAAATGTTCCTAGAATAACAACACAAACTAAACGGTACCCAAACTCATCGGGACCAAATAGTTAGAAACACCAATACATAGGACAAACTCCACATAAATATGTGCATATAGATATGAAAATGAATTTCATGCACATCTCATCCAAATTGAGACTAGGTGGAGTTTCCCCTATATATTGAGTCAAAGAAAGAAAGCATGCCAAAAGAAATACATGAAGTAAACATGCATGCTCAAGACTTTCAAAACCCGAAACCAAAAACAAAGAAATGCCAAGTGAAAAGGATACCAAATGGAGAAATCATCACTTGGAAGATATCATTAAAGATACATCAAGGAATGAGATATCCATTGATACACACTAAACTAAAGATGTCAAACTCCCATCGAGAGGATGGTTCCAACCAAACCGGGCTCTCAACAAAGTTTCATGATGGCACAAAGTACCAAAAAGAAATGGCTTGCCTTCCACCAAAACACACTTGATAAGGATCACAAGAAGAGTGTTCTAAAGAAAATAGGATAGCTCCCCCACGAGTTGTGCATTATATAGGATTTGCATTTGAATACAAAATGCACAAGGTGGGATCACCACTTTCACTATATCTAGAAAACACTAGACAAGAACAAGAAATAAACAAGATCCACAAGTGGTAGGGAAGACAAAGGGAGTTGACACAAACCTTGGCAAGAGAAAAAGGCAAATAAACAAAAGCCAATGTAAAGATGATCAAATAAATTCTACCACACATAAGTGATTACCAATTGTCAAAAGACAAGAAGTATTTGGAAATAATTCCCGGTGGTAGATAGCAAGGATATCCGACATCATCTTCACTCCAAACAAAAAGCAAATTGCAACTTGTAGAGCTAACATGCCACCTAGGAACAAGATAATTTACAATATCAATTCTAGGTGACAATATCTCAAATGTACACATTTTCTAGGCTTGTACTATGCACTTACCATATTACTCCCCCATAATGTGATACCAATAAGAACTTAACAAGAGGCAATAAGAGGATCCAACACGAGATAATCAATGGAATTTTTAGAATTTGAATTTATCATGAGAGATATACCACCTAGCGACTAGATAATCTTGAAATATCAATACTAGATGGTATTACTCATGTGCACACATTTATAGGATTGTGAGGTGCACAAAGCACACCACTCCCCCATAATGGATATTCCATTAATCTCTCACAAGAGCCAACTAAGAAATAAACAAGATGCACTAAGGCTCAACGAACGACACACAAGTACATGATGTGCAAACCAACAAACACAAAGGCAATTTGGAGACACATCATATACAAACACATGCAAGGAACAAAACCAAAACATGCAAAGGGGCAAGTAACTTTCAATGTAAACAATTTAAGTACAAGTTACCGCAAGGAGGCACATTGGATATAAGATAGAAACTTGACAACCCAATTGACTTGGCTTGAGACAACAAGAAAGATGAAGTCCCCTTAATTCTTCATAATGTAGCCAAGTCTCCAATGACCTCCAACAACACCTATTGATCAAGTTTGGGCTTGTTGGTCCCCAACCAAGTTGGGTCCTAAGAGGTTAGTCACAATAGGCTTGGCTACCCAAATGGTTCTTTGCTTCAAACCACTTTGAGTACCAACAAACTTGGCAACCACATTGCCAACCTTATCCTTACCAAGAGAATAGACATCATCAATAATAATTGGGTTGGATAAATTACCACTAGTGCATGAAGAAGCGAGGTGACCTTTCTCACGGCATAGGTAGCAACGTCTACTCTTCACTTTCTTCTCTCTTGATTTCTCAACTTGAGAAGCATTAACATGAGTCTTCTTGGGAAGAGGCCTTTCTTCAACTTGATGTTGAGCATGAGATTGAACTTGTGCCCTCTTTCCTTGTTGCTTGACACTAATGGCCTTCTTCTTCAATGGGCAAGATCTAACATGATGCCCTTCGACTTTGCACTTGAAGCAAACAATCTTGGCCGAATTCTTGACTTGTTCTTGGCCCTTCTTCTTGTTCAACTTGGACTTCTTCTTCTTGTTGGAGTTGAATCCAAGTCCACCTTTGTCATTGGGGGATTTTTGCACACTCAAGATATTGTTGAGTGTGGATTTCCCTTCATGACACTTTTCCAAGTCTTTCTTCAAAGAAGTGACTTGGGCCTTGAGCTCTTTGATTTCCTCTACATGGTTAGTCTCAACACAAGTACTAGAGGAAGTATAAGCTTCATCGTTAGGGCAACAAGGCAAGGAAAGCAATTCATCACAAGATGTACCAACATTGTGAGTAGATGAATTACAAGGACTAGCACATGGCAATATACTATTTTGACTAGAAGTAGTGCTAGTATCCACATGAGGCTCACTATATGTTACCTTAGCAATCATGGCCTCATGGGCTATCTTTAGCACACTATGGGATACTAGTAGATCATCATGAGAGCTTGAGAGCTTTTCATGACTTTCTTCCAATTTCCCATAATTGCTAGATAGCACCTCAATTTGAGCCCGTAGCTCAACATTCTCCTTCAAAATGGATGCTTCACAAGTAATAGAATTAGTAGCACAAGCATCATCATTAACAACAAGAGGAGAAGGCAACTTGGCAAGCTCTTTTAAATAAGAAGCTTCAAGTTGGGCATGAGACTCAGTGAGTTTGATGAGCTCACCCTTGATGACCCTTGAGCCATTTTCGAGGTGCTCAAAATCCTCAAGGAGTCTAGCATGAGAAACTTCAAGCTTAGCATTTTTAGTTTTGAAATCGTTGGCCACCTCAAGAGCCCTATCATGAGATTCCCTCACTCTAGATAATTCTAGAGCAAAAGTCTCCTCAAGAGATTCGGAGGTGGTTTGTTCATGTTCAAGAGCTTGAGATAGCTCCGCGGTCTCATTTGCGTAATCACGCCCATGAGCTTCCATTTTCTCAGTGGTGGCCTCATGCTCCTCTAGATGAGATTCCAACTCCTCAATGTATTTCTTGCCATCAATCGCAATGGACATTATTTCCATGAAGTTGGAACGAGCAATTTTATTTTTATGAAGAGCTTTAAAAATCATTTCCCCCTTAGTTTTTAAGGAGGCAACATTATCATTCTCTTCATCATTATCCTCATCATCATTAGCATCAACATCATCATCAAGAGACATATTGGGGTACAAAGTAGGAGATACCTTTGACGCCTTAGCCATAAGGCAAAAAGCAATAGATGATGATGTAGGATCCCTTGAGGCACCATTAAACCCCACATCTTGTTCCATGGAGTGTTCGGTTTCCTCTACATTGTTAGCACAACAATTCGAGGAAATAGATGCATTTTTATCATGGCAACAAGACATAGCAAGCATATCATCATGAGATTTAGTCAAGAAATTTCTACATGATATGCAAGGACTATCAACACAAGCATGTGAAACATTTGGAGTGCTCGAAGTGTTAAAGCCCAAAGAAGGAGCATTGCAATAATATAGTGATGAAGGATCATCCACAATAAGCATACTATCATCATTGCAATGACCAACACTACTCACCATATCATTACCTTGTGGCAAACCACATGTAGGTGAAGTAGAAGAAGTTGAGAAGACTATACGACCGGACGTGGAGGGGGAACAATCATCCCCACAAATATTGGACACACCATATTTATCTTGAAGCTTTGTCCACAACTCATGAGCATCCCGGAACGGCATGAGTTGAAAAAGAACTACATTGCTCAAAGCATCGAAAAGCACATTAGAAGCTTGAGCATTGAGATAAGAGTTTTTCTCATCCTCTAAAGATAATCTTTGGGGATCCTTTGGAGGAGAAAAACCCATATCTACAATTCGCTCTAAATTTGGGTCCATGACCCTAAAGAGGTTAAGCATGCGAATTACCCAAACATCAAAATTTGTGCCATTGAAACTAAGAGTGTCAGAGAATCCTAATCCCCTAGTCGACATCTTTACTCTCTAGGCGGTAAAGCCTAATAAAGAGAGACGAGGCTCTGATACCAATTGAAAGATCGTGGATGTCGCCTAGAGGGGGGGTGAATAGGCGTTTTAAAATATTTACGGTTTAGGCTTGAACAAATGCGGAATAAACCTAACGGATAATTTGTCAAGCACAAAACCTACAACAACTAGGCTCACCTATGTGCACCAACAACTTATGCTAAGCAAGATAAGCAACTATGTGATAGCAAGATATATGACAAGAACAATATGACTATCACAAAGTAAAGTGCATAAGTAAAGGGCTCGGGTAAGAGATAACCGAGGCACGCGGAGACGATGATGTATCCTGAAGTTCACACCCTTGCGGATGCTAATCTCTGTTTGGAGGGGTGTGGAGGCACAATGCTCCCCAAGAAGCCACTAGGGCCACCGTAATCTCCTCAGCCCTCGCACAATGCAAGATGCCGTGATTCCACTAAGGGACCCTTGAGGGCGGTCACCGAACCCGTACAAATGGCAACCCTTGGGGGCGGTCACCGAACCCGTACACTTTGGCAACCCTTGGGGGCGGTCACCGGTACCCGTCAAATTGCTCGGGGCGATCTCCACAACCTAATTGGAGACCCCGACGCTTGCCCGGAGCTTTAACCACAATGATTGAGCTCTGAACACCACCAACCGTCTAGGGCGCCCAAGCACCCAAGAGGAACAAGCTCGAGGGCACCAAGCACCCAAGAGTAATAAGCTTCTCAACTTGTAACTTCCACGTATCACCGTGGAGAACTCAAACCGATGCACCAAATGCAATGGCAAGAGCACACGGAGTGCCCAAGTCCTTCTCTCTCAAATCCCACCGAAGCAACTAATGCTAGGGAGGAAAATGAGAGGAAGAACAAGAAGGAGAACACCAAGAACTCCAAGAACTAGATCCAAGGGGTTCCCCTCACATAGAGGAGAAAGTGATTGGTGGAAATGTGGATCTAGATCTCCTCTCTCTTTTCCCTCAAAAACTAGCAAGAATCCATGGAGGGATTGAGAGTTAGCAAGCTCAAAGAAGGTCAACAATGGGGGCAAAAACGAGCTCAAGAGATAGGGAACCATTGGGGAAGAAGACCCCCTTAAATAGGTCCCCACGAATCTGCCCGTTATGTGCAGAAACCTGTAGGACCGGTACAACCGGTGCACGAACCGGTACAACCGGCCAAAGCAGAGGAAAAACCAACCTGGGAAAAGCTCTAAGCGGTACAACAGCCTGGGGAACCGGTAGTACCGGTTAAACCGGTTAAACTGGTCAACAACCGCCCAAGAACCGCTCCAAAACAGAAACTAGTCCGGTGGTAGAGCGGTACATGGCCGGTACAACCTCCGGACCAATTCTGGAGCGGTACAACCGGTACAACCTCTCTACGGGGCGGTACAACCTCTCTATGTAAAATAGGCAATATCAAAACAGCCACAACTTTCGCATACGAGCTCCGAATTCGATGAAACCAAGTTTGTTGGAAAGCTAGCAACAAGGGCTAACACAATCTTGATAGAAATATCAATAAGAAGCAAATGAGAAAAGGCCCATAAGAAAATGGTGAGAACCCTTCCTTGGAAAAGACCGGTAAAACCTCCAACACCGAAAACATCATAGAAGACGCATGCGAACTCCGTTTTCGATGAACTCAAGCTTGTCATCAAGATGACCATAAGCTCTAAGACTCACAAAGAGAACCAAACAAGAACAAATAAACATGATGCAAGGATGCAATGGTTTGAGCTCTCTACTAACGATATGATCAAGCTACCAACTTGAGAGCCCCCCTTGATAGTACGGCAAACGATCCTATAACCCGGTCTCCCAACTACCACCACGAGACCGGTAAAATAGAAAACCTATCAAGGGCAAACCTTTGCCTTGCACATGGTCCACTTGAGCTAGATGATGACGATCTTGACTCCCTCAAGTTGGACCACCTTTCTTGATTGCATTGGCTCGAAGAAGACTAGTTGATTGCTCCCCCATACTCCACTATGGGTGAGCCACTCTTCTGCACATCTTCACAAGTCCATTGTCGCCACAATGGACGGCAAGCTTCAAGCATATGATCTCTTCGTGATGATTCAACTTGAGCTTGCACACCGCAACCTAACCCCACAAAGAACTCTCATGAAGACCATGGGTTAGTACACAAAGCGTAATTGACCATGCTTACCATACCATGGGATCGCTTGATCCCTCTCGGTACATCTTCTATGCTTTGTGTGTTGATCAACTTGATTCATTCTTTGACTTAGTCTTGATCAACCTTGAATCTTTCCAACTCTCTTCATTTGGATGATGTCTTGAAGGTAAACATGAATGATCACACAATGTTCTTCTTCAAGACATGCTTGCAATAAGCTCAACACTCATAAGACCAATCTTTGGATAATTCCTTAATAGCAACTTGGTCATCACAAACTCTCCTTGAAACCAACAAATGGACTCCAAGAAAAGCCTATGGACAAACCCTTCAAATATAACTCAAGGAAACCATTAGTCCATAGAGATTGTCATCAATTGCCAAAACCAAATTTGGGGGCACCGCATGTTCTTACAGCATGGAACTTCAAGCAAAAGAACACACCAACGCACTGACAAATGAGACACCACAAGCACAAGCTCGGCACGAAGAAAGAAAAGCAAGAGACAACAAGGACAAAAAACGAGACACAACCTCTCCAAGGAGAGGGCGGTGGCCGGAGCCACCTATGTTTGAGTCGATTGGTATGGCACCGCGAAGAATTATCCTTGGGCCCTTGACCAAAACTCGTCTTTGAAGCACAAGTACCATAAAAATGGCTAATGTGAAAGAGTTGATCAGTTTATGCATAATGGGGGGAGGGAAAGTTCATTGAGAGAACAACACTCCCCCTATGTCCATGCCTACATCTAGACAAAAATGCATGATGAGTGTGGTGGGGTGTGCAAGGGTTCAAATCACATTGCTCGAATCAATGATATTTAGCTCATGCCTTAACTTGCGAAATCTTGCTTCATCCAAGGGCTTCATGAAAATATATGCAAGGTTATCATGAGTGTTGACATACATGAGTTTGATCTCCCTTCGCCTAATGTGATCCCGGATGAAGTGATACCGAATCTCAATATGCTTTGTCTTGAAGTGTTGCACCGGGTTGAGAGAGATCTTGATGGCACTTTCATTGTCACACCAAAGAGGCACTTCGTCACAAGTGACATCGTAATCCTTTAAAGTTTGCCTCATCCATAGGAGTTGAGCACAACAACTACCAGCAACCACATACTCTGCTTCGGTGGACGAGAGAGATACACAACTTTGCTTCTTAGAAGACCAACTCACTAAAGAGCAACCAAGTAATTGGCACCCGTCGGAGGAGGACTTCCTATCCACTTTGTCTCCCACCCAATCTGAATCTGTGTAGCCCAAAAGATCAAAGTTGGCTCCTCTTGGGTACCATAAGCCAAAGTTTGGGGTATGAGCCAAATATCGAAAGATTCGCTTGACCGCCACAAAGTGGCTTTCCTTAGGTGCGGCTTGAAACCATGCACAAATTCCCACACTCAACATGATATCCGGTCTAGATGCACAAAGGTAAAGCAAGGATCCAATCATGGAGCAATATACCTTTTGATCCATCGCTTTACCATTGAGATCAATGTCAAGTTGGCATTTGACGGGCATTGGAGTGGAGGCTGGCGTGACATCACTTAGCTTGAATCTCTTGAGCATGTCTTGAGTGTATTTGGCTTGGTTAATGAAGGTTCCTTCTCTTCTTTTCTTGATTTCGAACCCGAGAAAGAACTTCAACTCTCCCATCATAGACATCTTGAACTTTGAGGTCATGAGAGCGGCAAATTCTTCATTGAAAGCTTTGTTAGGTGAACTAAAAATAATATCATCAACATATAGTTGGCACACAAACAACTTCCCTTTGACCTTCTTAGTAAAAAGAGTGGGGTCGATTTTCCCGATTTCGAACCCATGATCTTGTAACAACTCCGTAAGATGCCCATACCACGCACGTGGGGCTTGTTTAAGGCCATAGAGCGCCTTGTGGAGTTGGTACACATGATCGGGGAAATAGGGATCCTCGAACCCCGGGGTTGTTTGACATAGACCAACTCATTAATGGGACCATTAAGAAAAGCACTCTTCACATCCATTTGTTGCAACTTGAAATTATGATGAGAAGCATAAGCAATCAATAAACGAATAGATTCAAGGCGAGCAATGGGAGCAAAGGTTTCATCATAGTCGATACCCTCAACTTGGGAGTAGCCTTGTGCCACCAAACGAGCCTTGTTGCGAACAATGATCCCATGAGCATCTTGCTTGTTCTTGAATATCCACTTGGTTCCAATGACATTATGATTCCCGGATGGCCTTGGCACTAACTTCCATACTTGGTTGTGCTCGAAGTTGTTGAGTTCTTCATGCATGGCATTGAGCCAATCCGGATCCTCGAGCGCCTCATAAACCTTTTGGGGTTCGACACAAGAAACAAACACGTGATGTTCACAATAGTTTCCTAATTGTCTATGAGGGCTTACCCCCTTTCTTAGGCTTCCAACCGCATTCTCCATGAGATGACCTTTGGTAGTGAGCTTGGAAGCGATCTTCATGGCACGACACTCTAATTCCTCCTCAGATGTGAAAAAGAGGAGGGGTTACTCAATCATCTTGAGCGCGGTCTTGAGCTTGTTCTTGATCTTGAACTTGCTCTTGATCATGAACTTGCTCGAAGGGGAGAACTTGACCTTGGGCATCATTTGGTGATTCACCACCATCTTGAGGTTGATCTTGTTCACGAGGTTGAGGGCCTTCACTTGGTTCTTCGGAAGCGTGTGGGTCTTGGGTTGGTGATGGCTCCACTTGAGTGGAGCACTGTCCTTCTCCTTCAGCCACAAGGGGTTTCTCAATGGGTAGGATATTACCAACACCCATTCTTCTTATGGCTTGGGGATGAGTTTCATCACCTACATCACAAGTACCACTTTGCTCCACTTGGGAGCCGTTATTCTCATCAAACTCCATGTTACACGTCTCCTCAGTGAGTCTGGTGGACTTGTTGAGGACATGGTAAGCATGTGAGTTTGTAGCATAACCAACATATATGCCCTCATAAGCTCTAGCCTCAAATTTAGATAAATGAACACCTTTCTTAAGAATGAAACACTTACATCCGAACACCCGGAAGTACTTGAGGTTGGGCTTGTTACCGGTAAGTATTTCATAAGGAGTCTTGTTCAAGCCTTTGTGGAGGTAGAGCCGATTGGATGCATGACATGCTGTGTTGATGGCTTCGGCCCAAAAGTTGTAAGGAGACTTAAACTCCGCCATCATGGTCCTTGCCGCATCCATCAACATCCGGTTCTTCCTCTCTGCTACACCATTTTTATGAGGGGTGTAAGGTGTAGCATATTGATGCTTGATCCCCTCATCACTAAGAAACTCATCCAAGGTGTAGTTCTTGAACTCGGTGCCGTTGTCACTCCTTATTATCAAGATCTTTGCATCAGGTTGATGTTGGGCTTCATTTGCAAAGTAGATGACGGTTTGTTGAGTCTCGCTCTTCCTCTTGAAGAAATATACCCAAGTATATCTTGAATAGTCATCCACGATCACCAAGCAATACTTTCTACCCCCAAGACTATCAAAGGATGGAGGCCCAAAGAGGTCCATGTGATGGAGCTCCAAGGGTCTCTTCGAGTAGATGATAGTCGTGGGAGGGTGAGCCTTCTCATGAAGCTTTCCTTCTATACAAGAACTGCAAGCACGATCTTTGGAAAAACTAACATTTGTTAGTCCACGAACATGGTCCCCCTTGAGAAGACTTTGCAAAGATCTCATATTGACGTGGGATAAACGGTTATGCCAAAGCCATCCCACATCAACTTTAGCCATTAGGCATGTCACGGTCTTAGTGGGTCACTCCGAAAAGTTAATCACATAAAGACCGTTCTCGACATGCCCAACAAAGGCTACTTTAAGAGTCTTGCTCCATAAGAGGGACACGGTATCAATAAAAGAAAGTGGCAAAGCCCATGAGTGCAAGTTGACAAACGGAAAGTAGATTGTAAGCAAGGGACTCAGCAAGCATGACTTTGTCGATCGTGAGATCACGAGAAATGACAACCTTGCCAAGACCCAATACCTTAGAAGACGAGGCATCACCCCACTCGACGTTGGTGGGCATAGATGGAATCTTTTGCACGTCCACCGCCAAGTCCTTGCTTCCGGTCATATGATTTGTTGCTCCACTATCAAGCAACCATGATCCCCCACCGAAAGCAAACACCTACAACAGATCAATGCTTGGTTTTAGGTACCCATTTTGTAATGGGTCCTTTGATGTTAGTAACAAGGGTCTTAGGAACCCAAATAGACCATTCAATGTACTCATAAGGAGAACCAACAAATTTAGCATACACATGCCCATCACTAGCATGGCATAACACATAAGAAGGGTTAAAGTCACCGGCTTTGTTGGAAGGGGTGGCATTGCCCTTTTTGACATCACCACCCTTTGCATTGTTCTTCTTCTCCTTAGGAGCACCCTCTCCCTCGTTCACAAACGTTTGCTTGAGAGGGGGAGGTCGTTTGGTCTTGTCGTTCTTCTTCTTGTTCTTGGACTTGGGTGCGAACCCAACTCCCTCCTTGGACACAACTTCCTTTTGATTGCTCAAAAGGTCATTGAGGTTCTTCTCACCTTGAATGCATGTCAAAAGGCCTTTCTCAAGTTGCTCTTTCAACTTGGCATTCTCCTCCACAAGATGCACATGCTCACAACACGGGTTAGTAGCATTTGCATTATCAATTAATACCATATGAGGAAAGTTGGCTTTCTCCTTGGTTAGCTTCACTTGGAGTTGATCATGAGACTCCTTGAGTTAGCATGAGCACCCTTCAAGACCTTGTGGGCCATGTCGAGTAATTCAAACTCCTTCTCGAGTCTAGCATGGTCAACCCCAAGTTTAGCCTTCTCAGAATTTAGCACACGATGAACAACAAGAGCATGATCAAGATCTTTCTTTAATTTAGCATGGTCATCGTTGTCTGACTCCTCAAGAGCCAAACGATGCCCACGCTCTTCCTCAAAAGCATTAGAGAGATCCGATATCTCATCAGCATAGTCACGACTATGACCTTCCATCTTAGAGATGGTTTCTTCATGAGCCTCGATCATGCCATTGGCTTCACCAAGTTGTTCCAAGAGAGCAACAAAGTGCTTCTTGGATTTGCCCTTGAGCTTACTCATAAAAGACTCAAATTCATTCACTTCCTCATTAGACACCTCACTTTCATCAATGCAATCCATCAAGGAGGGATTAGTAATGATGGTGGTTTTGGTGTTGGGGTTTACCTTGTTAGTGGCTTTAGCCATGAGGCACTTGGCGGTGATGTTCTCATTGGGTGAATCGAAGAGAGACACCCGGGGAGTTGTGGCAATGGCAACGGAGGCCATGGCCATTGCTTCACCATCTTCATCATCATCGTCATCCTCATGGTATTCTTCTTGAACCACCAACCCACAAGTAGGAGTCTTTTTGGTGAAGTTGTTCTTGTTTGGGAAGGACTTGGCTTTGTCCTTCCAGATGAGCTTGCCACCATTGTCTTCCCGCTTCTCGTAAGGACAATCCACAACAAAGTGGCTCACATTGCCACAATTGTAACAAGTTCTCACTCGTTGATTGCCATTGAAACCACTTGAGTTGTTCTTGTTGAAGTTGGGCCTTGTATTCTTCTTGCTCCAAAATTGCCTTGAAGCAAGAGCCATGTGCTCATGATAATCATATTTTGTATCTTCAGGGTTGCTCTCCTCATCTTCATCTTCTTCCTCTTCTTCCTTAATAACCTTGGCCTTCAAGGCAAGGTTGGGCTTCTTTGTTCTTTGATAACGCAATACAGCGTTGTTGGCGGTCTTGTCCAAGATGCTCATTGCCACGAACTCATCCAACACTTCATTTGAGGTCATGGAGTGGAAGTACGGTCTTTGACGGATGACGGAGGACATGGCCTTGTTGTAGGGAATCATGAACTTGAGAAACTTGCGCTTGATCCAATTGTCATCTGTGTCCTTGCTCCCATGATCTCGGAGTGAGACCGCGAGTTTGGTTACTCTCCGGAAGAGCTCACGAGGTTCTTCATCTTCTTTCATTGCAAACTCATCGACTTCATCTTGAACCACTTCATAGTTGGAGCGTTGAATGCTTGCGCTTCCCCTGTAGAGAGAAACAACACAATGACATGCGTCTTTGGCCATGGTGAAGGGTCGAAGATAAGGGAGATCTTCGGGGGGAATAGCATCTTGGATGATGAAGAGAGAAGTCTCATTGAATTGATTATCCACGGCTTCTCTAGGGGTGAAGTTGCTTCGGTCATGTGGATAGAAACCTTCTTCAATGATTCTCCAAACATTAGTATTCACATGATTTAAATGACGCTTTAAGTGGTAAACCCAAGAATCAAAGTCCTCATTTTCACAATCTTAGGAGGAGGACCGGCATGATTTAAATGAGTAGAGGGAATCGGTCCTCCATAGATTGGAGGTTCCACATGGGCATAGATGCCGGTGCCATTTCTACCACTAGTAGAAGGACCCTTTTCACTAGTAGCTTCCCCCTTGTCGGAGTTAGCATCCGTCACCTTGTTAGTGGGATCACCCACTTTCATCGGCGAGGTAGATAGTTTAAGTCCTTCTAAGAATTTATTAAACATGCTTTCGACCTCGGTCGTCATGGAGGTTTTTAATGTGTCCAAAGCCACATTGAATTCCTCATGAGAGACCGCAGTTCCCCCAGTGGCCGTAGACGAGCTCGGATTCACAAGGGAGTGCTCCTCCCCACTGTCTACGGTGTCAACCATACTCTTCGGATGGCAAAGTCCTTAATAAAGAGACAAGGCTCTGATACCAATTGAAAGGATCGATATAGTTGACTAGAGGGGGGGGGGCTGAATAGGCAACTAACAATTTTTTAACTTTTCTTTACCAAATTAAACTTTGCATCAAAGTAGGTTATCTAGATGTGCAACTATGTGAGAAACCTATATGATGCAACAACAACAAGCACACACGCAAGCAAGGGATGCAACACAATATAAGCTTGCACAAGTAAAGGCGAGAGATAACCAAAGGGGAATCGATGGAGACGAGGATGTGTTACCGAAGTTCCTTTCTTTTGAGGGGAAGTACGTCTCTGTTATAGCGGTGTGGAGGCACAATGCTCCCCAAGAAGCCACTAGGGCCACTGTATTCTCCTCACGCCCTCACACAATGCGAGATGCCGTGATTCCACTATTGGTGCCCTTGGAGGTGGCGACCAAACCTTTACAACCAAGGTTGGGGCAATCTCCACAACTTAATTGGAGTCTCCCAATGACACCACGAAGCTTCACCACAATGGACTATGGCTCCGCGGTGACCTCAAGCGTCTAGGGTGCTCAAACACCCAAGAGTAACAAGATCCACTAGGGATTAGTGGGGGGAATCAAATTTCTCTTGGTGGAAGTGTAGATCGGAGCCTTCTCAACCAATCCCGAGCAAATCAACAAGTTTGAATTGGCTAGGGAGAGAGATCGGGCAAAAATGGAGCTTGGAGCAACAATGGAGCTTAGGGTTAGAAGAGGTGGTCAACTAGAGGAAGAAGACACCCCTTATATAGTGGAGAGACAAATCCAACCGTTATCTACTTAACCAGCTCGCAACCTGCGGTACTACCGCCCCGGACAAGCGATACTACCACAAGGGCTCACAGTACTACCATGGCGGACCGTGGTACTACCGCTGCTACGGCAGGAGCTAGCCCAGGCCTGAAGCGCAAAGGCTGAGGGCGGTACTGCCGCTGGCGCGGTACTACCACTCCCCCTTGCGGTACTACCGCAAGGCAGGATTGGACTAGCCTGGGAAGGGCGTGGATGAATAAAAATACATCCGTGCCAACTTCCGCTGAAAATCAAACAGTGCAAAAGTCCGACGCGGTACTACCGCCCCCGGCATGCGGTACTACCGTGCAGGGAGCGGATGTAAAAAATTACATCCGCCCCTACTTCCGCTCATGTTGTCATGCCAGACCAGGACTCACGGTACTACCACGCGCATGGGGCGGTACTACCGCGCAAGGCGCGGATGTAAAAAATTACATTCACCCCTACAGCCGCACGAGCGGCTAAGTCTGGTCCGAGGCCACGGTACTACAACTCCTCAGGAGCGGTACTACCACAACCTCGTGCGGTACTATTGCGTGGGCGTGCGGTACTACCGCTCACAGGAGCAGTACTACCGCATGCCCCAGAACAGCAACATAGGAATCCTTCTCTTTTGCATATATATGAAGAAAACGGAGGATGCTCCAAAGTGCAAAGGGAAAGGCGGTGCAGACGGAGTAAACATGTACGTGATGATTCCACCCAAACCTTTCCAACGCGGACCCCCTCTTAATAGTACGACTTTTGTACGACTCAAATCCACCGAAAAGAAACGTAGAAAAACACCGTCTTCAATAGTCTTTAAGGGGCACCAAACCGTCTTGTGCCTAGTGACGAAATGTTTGAAATACTCAAGGCACACGATTAGTCCGCAAAAGCATTGTCATCAATCACCAAAACACCTTAGGGATAAATATGCCCTTACACAATCTTCACGGCACGACGCTCTAATTCCTCCTCGGGAGTTGAAGGAGGAGCGGAAACTTGATCATCTTGAGCATCGTCTTGAGCTTGATCTTGATCTTGAGCTTGCTCTTGATCTTGAACTTGATCGAAAGGGAGAACTTGACCTTGGGCATCACTTGGTGGCTCACCACCATCTTGATGTTGATCTTGCCCTTGATCTATTTCATGAGGTTGAGGGCCTTCACTATGTTCTTTGGAAGCGTGTGGGTCGTGGGTTGGTGATGGCTCCACTTGAGTGGAGGATTGTCCTTCTCCTTCGGCCACAAGGGATTCCTCAATGGGTAGGATATGACCAACACCCATTCTCCTTATGGCTTGGGGAGGAATTTCATCACCTACATCACAAGTACCACTTTGCTCGACTTGGGAGCCTTTATTCTCGCCGAACTCCATGTTACACGTCTCCTCAATGAGTCTGGTGGACTTGTTGGGACACGGTAAGCATGAGAGTTTGTAGCATAACCAACAAATATACCCTCATGAGCTCTAGTCTCAAATTTAGACAAACGAACACCTTTCTTGAGAATGAAACACTTACACCCGAACACCCGGAAGTACTTGAGGTTGGGCTTGTTACCGATGAGTATTTCATAGGGAGTCTTGTTCAAGCCTTTGTGGAGATAGAGCCGATTGGATGCATGACATGCTGTGCTGGTGGCTTCGGCCCAAAAGTTGTAAGGAGACTTGAACTCCACCATCATGGTCCTTGCCGCATCCATCAATGTCTGATTCTTCTTCTCCGCGACACCATTTTGGTGAGGGGTGTATGGTGCAGAATATTGATGCTTGATCCCCTCATCACTAAGAAACTCATCCAAGGTGTAGTTCTTGAACTCGATGCCGTTGTCACTCCTTATTGTCAAGATCTTTGCATCATGTTGATGTTGAGCTTCATTTGCAAAGTCGATGACGGTTTGTTGAGTCTCACTCTTCCTCTTGAAGAAATATACCCAAGTATATCTTGAATAATCATCCACAATCACCAAGCAATACTTTGTACCCCCAAGACTATCAAAGGATGGAGGCCCAAAGAGATCCATGTGAAGGAGCTCCAAGGGTCTCTTCGAGTAGATGATAGTCATGGGAGGGTGAGCCTTCTCATGTAGCTTTTCTTTGATACAAGCACTGCATGCACGATCTTTGGCAAAACTAACATTTGTTAGTCCACGGACATGGTCCCCCTTGAGAAGACTTTGCAAAGATCTCATATTGACGTGGGCTAAATGGCAATGCCAAAGCCATACCACATCAACTTTAGCCATTAGGCATGTCGCGGTCTTAGTGGGTCGCTCCGAAAAGTTAATCACATAAAGACCGTTCTTGACATGCCCAACAAAGGCTACTTTAAGAGTCTTGCTCCACAAGAGGGCCACAGTATCAATATCAAATAAAATGGAAAACCCCATGAGTGCAAGTTGACGAACAGAAAGTAAATTGTATGCAAGGGACTCAACAAGCATGACTTTCTCGATCGTGAGATCATGAGAAATGACAACCTTGCCAAGACACAATACCTTGGAGGACGAGGCATTGCCCCACTCGACATTGGTGGGCATAGATGGAATCTTTTGCACGTCCACCACCAAGTCCTTGCTTCCGGTCATATGATTTTTGGCTCCACTATCGAGAAACCATGATCCCCTACCAGAAGCAAACACCTACAAGAGATCAATGCTTGGTTTTAGGTACTGATTTTGTAATGGGTCCTTTGATGTTAGTAACAAGGGTCTTAGGAACCCAAATAGACCATTCAATGTACTCATAAGGAGAACCAACAAATTTAGCATAAACATGCCCATCACTAGCACAGCACAACACATAAGAAGGGTTAAAGTCGCCGGCTTTGTTGGAAGGGGTGCATTGCCCTTTTTGACGTTGCCACCCTTTACATTGTTCTTCTTATCCTTAGAAGCACCCTCTCCCTCCTTCACAAAGGTTTGCTTGAGAGGGGGAGGTCGTTTGGTCTTGTCATTCTTCTTCTTGTCATTGGACTTGGGTGCGAACCCAACTCCCTCCTTGGCTACAACTTCCTTTTGATTGCTCAAAAGGTCATTGAGATTCTTCTCACCTTGTATACACGACACAAGGCCTTTCTTAAGTTGCTCCTTCAACTTGGCATTCTCCTCCACAAGATTCACATGCTCACAACATGAGTTAGTAGCATTTGCATTATCAATTAATACCATATGAGGAAATGTGGCTTTCTCCTTGGTTAGCTTCACTTGGAGTTGTTCATGAGACTCCTTGAGGCTAGCATGAGCACCCTTCAAGGCCTTGTGAGCCTTGTCAAGTAAATCAAACTCCTCTTTGAGTCTAGCAAGATCAACCCCAAGTTTAGCCTTCTCGGAGTTTAGCACACGAGAAACAACAAGAGAATGATCAAGATCTTTCTTTAATTTAGCATGGTCATCGTTGTGTGACTCCTCAAGAGCCAAATGATGCCCACGCTCTTCCTCAAGAGCATTAGAGAGATCCGATATCTCATCGGCATAGTCACGACTATGACCTTCCATCTTATAGATGGTTTCGTCATGAGCCTCGATCATGTCATTGGCTTCACCAAGTTGTTCCAAGAGAGCAACGAAGTGCTTCTTGGATTTGCCCTTGAGCTTACTCATAAAAGACTCAAATTCATTTATATCTTCATTAGACCCCTCATTTTCATCAATGCAATCCGTTAAGGAGGGATTAGTAATGATGGTAGTTTTGATGTTGGGGGTTAGCTTATTGGTGGCTTTGGCCATGAGGCACTTGGCGGTGATGTTATCGTTGGGTGAATCGAAGAGAGACACCCGTGGAGTGGTGGCAATGGCAATGGAGGCCATGGCCATGACTTCACTATTCTTCATCATCATCACCATCCTCATTGTATTCTTCTTGTGCCACCAACCCTTTGGTTGGAGTCTTCTTGGTAAAGTTGTTCTTGTTGGGGAAGGACTTGGCTTTGTCTTTTCGGATGAGCTTGCCACCATTGTCTTCCCGCTTCTCATAAGGGCAATCCGCAACAAAGTGGCTCACATTGCCACAATTGTAACATGTTCTCACATGTTGCTTGACCTTGAGGCCACTTGAGTTGTTCTTGTTGAAGTTGGGCCTTGTGTTCTTCTTGCTCCAAAATTGCCTTGAAGCAAGAGCCATGTGCTCATGATAATCATATTTCGTATCTTCGGGGTTGCTCTCCTCATCTTCCTCTTCTTCCTCTTCTTCCACACTAACCTTGGCCTTCAAGGCAAGGTTGGGCTTCTTTGCTCTTTGAGAATGCAACACCGCATTGTCAGCGGTCTTGTCCAAGATCCTCATTTCCACAAACTCATCCGACACTTCATTTGAGGACAAGGTATGGAAGTCCGGTCTTTGATGGATGACGGAGGACATGGCCTTGTGGTAGGGCATCATGGCCTTGAGAACTTGCACTTGATCCAATTGTCATCCGTATCCTTACTCCCATGATCTCGGAGTGAGACGCGAGAGTGGTCAATCTCCGGTAAAGCACATGAGGTTCTTCATCTTCATTCATTGCAAACTCATCGGCTTAATCTTGCACCACTTCATAGTTGGAGCATTGAATGCTAGCGCTTCCCTTGTAGAGGGAAACAACATGGTGCCATGCTTCCTTGGCCATGGTGAATGGTCGGAGATGAGCAATGTCTTCGGGTGGAATTACATCTTGAAGGATGAAGAGAGCATTCTCATTGAATTTATTATCTGCGGCTTCTCTTGGGGTGAAGTTTCTTGAGTCATGTGGATAGAAACCTTCTTCAATAATTCTCCAAAGATTAGTGTTAACATGTTTTAAATGACGCTTAAAGCGACAGACCCAAGAATCAAAATCTTCATTTTTCACAATCTTAGGAGGAGGGCCGGCATGATTTAAATGAGTAGAGGGAATCGGTGCTCCATAGGCAAGAGGAGGTTCCACATGGGCAAACATGCCATTTCCATTTCTACCACTCGATAAAGGAACTCTTTCACTAGAAGCTCCCCCCTTATCGGAGTTGGCATCCGTCACCTTGGTAGTGGGATCGACCACTTCCAACGGTGCGGTGGATAATTTGAGACCATCAAGAAAGTTTTTAAGCATGCCTTTGACCTCGGCCGTCATGGCGGTTTTCAATGTGTCCAAAGCCACATTGAATTCCTCACGTGAGACCGAGGTTCCCCCATCGGCCGTAGACGAGGAAGGATTCACACCGGGTGCTCCTCCTCATCGTCTATGGTGTCAACCATACTCTTCGGATGGCAAAGTCCTTAATAAAGAAACGAGGCTCTGATACCAATTGAAAGGATCGATATAGTTGACTAGAGAGGGGGGTGAATAGGCAACTAACAATTTTTAGCTTTTCTTTACCAAATTAAACTTTGCATCAAAGTAGGTTGTCTAGATATGCAACTAGGTGAGCAACCTAAATGATGCAAGAACAAGAAGCACACAAGCAAACAACGGATATAACACAATATAGCTTGCACAAGTAAAGGTAAGAGATAACCAAAAGGGGAATCGATGGAGACGAGGATGTGTTACCAAAGTTCCTTCCTTTTGAGGGGAAGTACGTCTCCGTTAGAGCGGTGTGGAGGCACAATGCTCCCCAAGAAGCCACTAGGGCCACCACATTCTCCTCACGCCCTCACACAATGCGAGATGCCGTGATTCCACTATTGGTGCCCTTGGAGGCGGCGACCGAACCTTTACAAAAAAGGTTGGGGCAATCTCCACAACTTAATTGGAGGCTCCCAACGACACCAAGAAACTTCACCACAATGGACTATGGCTCCGCACTGACCTCAACCGTCTAGGGTGCTCAAACACCCAAGAGTAACAAGATCTGCAAGGGATTAGTGAGGGAAATCAAATTTCTCTTGGTGGAAGTGTAGATCGGGGCCTTCTCAACCAATTCCTAGAAAATCAACAAGTTTGATTGGCTAGGGAGAGAGATCGGGCGAAAATGGAGCTTGGAGCAATAATGGAGCTTGGGGATGGAAGAGGTGAGTCTTCTCGGAGAAGAAGACCCCTTTATATAGTGGGGGGACACATCCAACCGTTATGCAGCCCGCAGCCCGCATCTGGGCGGTACTACCGTTGCCGGAGCGGTAGTACTACCGCTGTGGCAAGTAGGCATAGGGCAACTAGGGCTGAGGGAGAAGAAGTACATGCACTAGGGCGGTACTACCGCCGATAAGCGGTATTGCCGCTCCCTACAGCCGCTGGAAAACAGGGGAGGGCAGCGAGCTGAGCGGCAGTTGGAGCGGATGTAGGAGCGGTACTTCTGCTAATCAAGTAGTACTACCGCACCCTACTGTCGTCCCTACTACCGCTCCCCCTGCGTGGTCCTTTACGAAAACCCAACACGAAAAATCGAGACCACAACAGGCGCGGTAGTATCAACGGCACTAACAGGCGGTACTACCGCCGATAGGCGGTACTACCGCCCTGGCCGCAGTACTACCGCTTGGCACCCAGCACCCCTTGTTTTGCACAGCACGAATACTCCAAAGAAGCAGGAAGAAGGCGAGGGTGCAAGGAAAGTGAGAACATGATGATTCCACCCCTACTCTTCCGAAACGGATCCCCTCTTGATAGTACGGCTATCCCTACGACTCAATTCCACCAAAAAGAAACAAAGGAAAATAATCCTCTAAAGTTAGGTCCTCGAGGGGTAACAATCACACAGTGCCCTTATATTAGATAACCTGAAAAGCTTAATGCACACGATTAGTCCGCAAAAGTATTGTCATCAATCACCAAAACAAACCAGGGAAAAAGATGCCCTAACACCATTTCATATCGCGCGGGCCTGGTTGGGGTGTATGCGGGCAACCAAACACATCATAAGATATTGCATCATGTTTCCAATGTTTTGTTGACAATCTTGCCATCTTCGAGGAGTCCTAGCGCATACACTAAGGGCGTGTTTGGTTGCTGTAGGCTACAGTAGCTGCATTGCATAGCCTTCTCAACTCAGCTGGCTATACAAATGCAGCCTCAAATGCACCATCTGCAAGTTGTTTGGTTGCCTGCATGGGTTGAACCACACTGCCTGGTGTTTGGTTGCCTGTATGTTAGTGGACAAACCAAAGGCATGGTGTTTGGTTGTATGCAACGCCTGGAGTGTGGTAACCTCTTTGGCTAGTTGGTGAGGTTACCAGCACACTTCAACACAACCATGTAGCACACATCATAAGCAGAGCAGAGTATAAACAGAGGATCAACTACTTAAGAGCATATTTCAGATAAGCAGTACCACACTTCATAACAGTTCAAAGCATAACCATAAACAATTCAAAGCAGACTCGATAGTAATTAGAAAGGAGGTGCCCCAGCCCTACTCCTTGGCGGCGAAGGCTTCGTCGTGCTTCCCGCACTTGTTAACGACCTCGATGCCATCCTCGTCGAAGATGTTGACCTTGAGGGTGTTGGGAGTGAGGAGCTTGAACGTCACCATGTAGCCGATCTTGATCTGATGAATGACTGCATAGGTGGACCAACCCTAATCCAGGGTCACCCTGCCGTTCATCAGCTTCACCGTCACCTTCCAGGAGCAGCCAGTGTTGTTCCTGAGCTTGAACTCCGTTGGCACCGCGAAGAAGTGCTTGGTGAAGTCGATGGGCATGGGGATGTACTCAAGCTTCGGTGCAAGGATGACCTTGCAGAAGTGAGTTGGGCCATCCTCCTCATGCTAGTGGCCGTAGTTGTAGTGCTTGTTGCTGGGGGGCTCCTCCATGCACTCGTCGTCACCAACCTCAGGCGTCTTGGGGTCTTCGTCGGTGGTGGGCAGCAGCACAACCTCGTCGGACATTGGATGAAGGGGCTGCTTGCCCTTGTTGTCAACGGCTGGGAGCACCTCGGTGCCCATCTCATTGCTCTTCTCGATCTGCACACAATTCATGGAGTCAGGCACAACACAAAGTTCATGGCTTATTGAAGAGCATGTAGTTAAAACGGCATGACTGTCACTCTTCTCCTCCTTTTCATCGCCCCTATATTTACTCACCCTGCCCACCACTACTTACCCACCCCCTCTCTTCTCTCACTATTAACCTTCCTCCTCTCCATCGCCATGAGCTCTAGCTCCAGCTCCAGCGCCAACCCCTTCCCTTGGGGTATTGGCTAGAGGGCCTTCTTCCTCGGGTGGTCGGCTGGTGACCGCACAAAGTTCGAGAACACCATGGAGGTGTGCTCGAACTTCGGCTCCATGGCTGAGATGCAGAAAGAATCTGATGCAGTGGCTCTCAAGAGCTGAAGATGCTGATTCCTGACCCAGCGAAGGGCGCGATGGCAGTCGACATCACCGCTGGGCCATGAATCAGGCCGTCTCCGACGACGCTAAACAGAGAAAGAAGTGGTCCAAGTACAAGAGCTACTGGGCTCCTAATGACCGTCGTGCCGCAGTGTACTAGGAGAGGGCAATCATGCCGCCTACAGTCATCGGTGGGGAACCTAAGGAGGAGGAGGAAGAACTAGTGCAGATTCCAGCGCGGGCGCTGGAGCCAGACCATCGTACCTAACAGATCGACCTCGACTCCGCCGAGGACGACGACGACGACGCGTCTCCCCGCACGGCGATGAAGAAGAAGATGAAGGCCAGCCACTCGACTAGCCGCTCCGCACGCTGGTAACAGCGGCCGCGGTTAGCCAGTGTCTGTTCTGTACCCCCAATCCCCCTTCTACTCCAACCGCATCTACCTCTATTCTGATCTTGCATGAACTACTATGAACTCCTATGTACTCGTATGAACTAGTATGAACTCTATGAACTGCCATGCTTATCTACCTCTATTCCCCATTCCCATCTCCGCCGTGGATCGAATCTACCGCCGGATCGAACGCGAAAAAGTAGTTCATGACAAACAGAGAAGTGCTTACCGCCATTGCCGCTGCCCAGGTGATGATCCGCTCGCCGGTGATGGAGTCCGGTGGTCTTCTTGCTCTATCCGCCGCCGCCAGTGAGAGTTGGGAGAGTGGGGAGAGGGAGCGGCGGTGAGGGTAATAATTGCCGGTGCTTTGAGAAGCAACACGACTTCTCGAGTGTGGCCGCGTGCGTGCAGCCGCCGCCGCCCACGTGCACCGCTCGGGCCTGGCCCTGGAGAAACTGCCGATTCGGGCGTTCCCAGGGAGCCAGGCCCAGGAGTGCCTTAAAGTTCGTGCCATGCGGACCGAACAGTAAAAGCAGGCAACCAAACAGGTTGAATTCTTTCTGCGTGGGCCTGGTTGGGCCTCATGCAGGCAACCAAACACGCCCTAAGAGCAACTCCGACAGTTTCCTTATCTCTAAAATAACCGCCTTTACGGGAAGTTTGATCCAAAAACAAATCTACAACAATTCCTGTAAACTGGCCTTAACTTTAGAGGATCCCGTAAAAGTGGTCTTTTCTCCCCGCCGTGCTGCCTCGCGCCGACGGCCACCGCACCAGCCACCGCCACGTGTGTCACTGACTAGCGGGTCCTAGGAATATTTTTTATTTTTTATTTAATTAAAAACAAAAAACCAGATTTAGAGGAAAAAGTTTGAAGGAAGTGACAAAAGTTGCTTTCAAATAACTTCGCCTTACTTTTACAAGAAGGCCAAAAAACCAGTTTTACAAAGAAAAAAAATTAAGGAAGCTGTTGGATTTGCTCTAATATTTTCCCTAACTCGCCATGTGTTTAGCCTAGCATGTACGTACAGTATCATGAGCAGCAACTAGCAAAGCTCTCATTTCATGGAAGAGGATTTGTAGCACCTGGGTAGTCCGCTCCCCTACATGAACATTTAGTTAAAAAAAACCCGGAAAAATTTGAAAAAATTATGGAATTTTGGGATATCAAACCTAGGTGCCAATCTACTTTCATGTGAAGTTTTGTTAAAAAATACCAGGAAACGTATCAATGGCAAAAAGGGACAAGAAATTTCAATGCGTAGAATTTTTTTTGTTTCAATGGATTGTAGGTCAGACTGTATTTTCTTGGTCACAGATACATTTTGTAGTATTTTTTCACGAAACTTCACCTTGGTGTAGGTTGGGCACCCGGGTTTTATATCCCAAGATTCCATATTTTTTTGCACTTTTCTGGTATTTTGTATTTAAAATTTGTATAGGGGGGTGGAGCACCCGAGTGCTTCTCTGTATTTCCCCTCGTTTCACAACCTTTTACAAGTCTCGATATTTATTCATGAAATTCAACATTTTTTTTGAGGGGTATGAAATTCAACAAATGATTCGTCTTAGCCGACGGCCAAGGGTTGGTGAAAGAAAAAAACAGTATTGTGTTGGCCCTGGCAGTAGCAGCCCCTTCTCCGGGCACTGACGGGTGGGCCATAGGCGGCTCACCTGCCCCAGACACAGGCGTGAAACAAACCAGCCTCCGTTCCGTCACGAGACTCGAACGAAACGTCGTCCGCTTCCCCACCTTCGACACTCAACTACCACCTAGCGACCTCCGGTCCTCCCATCGGAAGCACCAACCATGGCGGCGGCGGCGAAGATAGCGCCGTCCATGCTCTCGTCGGACTTCGCCAACCTCGCCTCGGAGGCCGAGCGCATGGTCCGCCTCGGCGCCGACTGGCTCCACATGGACGTCATGGTACGATCCGCCCGACCATCCCCTCTCCCCCGCCATGTTTCCTAACCCTGCTTGATTGATCCACCCTCGAATCCTCGAGATTCGTCCAGGAGTAGGATTGGACCGCGCACTGTTATGGTCGCTTCAGTCGTTTGCCGCTGTGACGGAGTCGGTCATGGTAGGGAACTAGGGATAATAGGATTGAACCACTGAATGGATCAGAGGAGCTGCCATGCTTCTTCTTTCTGCACACAACTAGGCCTTGCAGTGAGCATAGGCGATTCGGTAGAATCTGTTCGGAGTTGACAGTCTTCTCTGCTCCGCTTTCTGCTACTGAAAGGTTACTCTGAACATCGTTGTTCAGCGCATGAGCGTGAGCTGTCATGTTCGCAGTAGTTCCGGTCTGCGATGTGCTATGCTGCAACTGTACTGGTACTTACGTACTAGTCTAAGGCAGTGACTTGCCTGTTACAGGCATGTGACAAGTTCAGTTAATTTTTTTCCTCTCAGGGAATGTGTTCTAGTAGTTAATTTTGTTCCTCCCAACGATTGTGTTCCATTTTATTTTTCTTTTAGACAGGGATCGTGTGCAAAGATCATGGACATTCAAGCTTGGAATCCCATTTGCCTTATGCTCATTCTGTTCCTTTTCCACCTTGCAGGATGGGTGAGTTTGTCTCTACTTTCCACTGCGGATGCGGCATTTTGATCTGTTACTGAATTGTGTCGACACTTTATGGTGCCAAAAAACTATTCTGACATACCAATGCCAAATTTTATTCCTCATCTCTTAGTATGTAGGCAGAGCTCTGCCTTTCGTTCAAATAATGAAAGATATGTTTGCCCTTATTTATCTGCTAGCATAGCAGGCTGGCAGTGGGTGTTTAAGCTAAGCTAACTAGATAAGTATGCAGGTGGCTGTATACATGCCTACAAGCTACATCTACCTAGATGATTTTTGTGTTTAACCCACACATCTATGTTCTCTTAGTTGCTGTTCGACCTATGGACCTTGCTGTTTAATTTTTGGCTACTTTCGTTAGATACCTTGCTTGTTCGAACATCCTGCTCATGGATGCGAAATGTTAATAAAATCTCACATAAAGAGCATGATTTCCAAACTATGTACTGTATATAAGAAGGAAAGCAACAAGCCTGATAGCCATGTGATTAAAGTTGAAAAAGATGCAGCTTAAACTATGCACCATTCTTTCACATTTTGTCTACTTAAAGGAATGTCGACCTTTCGTTCTGAAAATAAACAATAGGAAAATTCAAAGTTGCTAATGATGAAACAAGAGGTATCTGCAGTCAGTATGGAGATGGTGTTCCCTCTTTTTGCTTAGGCAGAGATCACACACCTTGAGCATAAGGGAGAGAAATTAGATACCTTCTTCAAGATGGTGAAAAGTAGAATGGTTGCTTAAGATGTTTTTTTTATGAAATGGACATCATCGAAGTAAGTATTGAACATGACTTGCTGTCTTCCTTCATGTGGGAATCTTTTTTTTTTTTTGGTCAACAGGATCATACAGATCCTATGTCTGGATGTTCTCTTGAATATCTTTCTATAACTCCCAGATGAAAGACTGCATGCAAAAAGAATATCATTATTATGTTATATATGTTGAATCAAGTTTGAAGGACAATCATTCATCTTGTTCGGAAATTTGATGATAGACTATTTTGATGATAACCAAAAGAACTACTCCCTCCGTTCGGAATTACTTGTCTCAAAAATGAATTTATTTAGAACTAAAATACGTCTAGATGCATCCATTTCCGAGACAAGTAATTCCGAACGGAGGGAGTATCAATTTTGAAGCTGGCTGTTTGCACACGCAGGCACTTTGTCCCTAATTTAACTATTGGAGCTCCAGTGATTGAGAGCTTGAGGAAGCACACAAAGTATGGTGACCTTCCTTGTCTTATCTAATATTCACTTTGATGGATTCTGTTCGTATAGGCTGTATGCACCTAATACTGCTATTCTTGATTTCTAGGGCATATTTGGACTGCCATCTCATGGTCACAAATCCTTCAGATTATGTAGATGCATTTGGAAAAGCTGGTGCCTCAGGATTCACGTTCCATATAGAAGTAACCAGGGGTAAATAAACCACGTGCTGACAAATCTGCGAATGGTTCATGATTTTTGTTGCCTTATGGAAAGCTTGGTGCAGATAACTGGAAAGAGCTCATCCAAAGCATTAAAGCAAAGGGCATGCGACCTGGTGTATCATTGAAGCCTGGTACTCCTGTGGAGGATGTTTTTCCCCTGGTAACTTCATTTGCTCCATACAATTGTTCTTGTTATCATGTTGTACATTATTGAAAAACCACTGGAAGAAAATACATTTAAAATATTTTTTTTTCATATTAACAGCTAACATGAGAAGTGAGCTTGTATGCATTTATTTTCACTGTGTACAGTTAGCTTTATTTCTAATACATAAAATCCAGTGTGTCCTCTGGTGTCCAGAACTGAAACCCCATCCAGAGCTGATTTATGTAGGAAGTAGTTCCTTTTTAGGTACTGTACTAGTGTTGTTGTGCACTCGTATACTGGACTATTGGTCCATTGATCCATTCAAGTAGTAATCTGTTATGTTTAACTCTTGGCATAATTTGTTGACCAAAATGATTGTGGCACAAGCACATCCAGTTTCCCTTGTTCATGTGCATTTCACTTCCCCTTCTTACACAATCTTCACTGAATGTTACTGTACTCTAGTACATCTTCCATTGCAGATGAACGGCCTTTGTCATGATGGCCTGTCTAAACTTAATCATCTGATCTCCGATTAGCTAGCATTTCTACCAACAACTGCATGTATTTACAGGTGGAAGCAGAAACCCCTGTAGAGTTGGTTCTCGTGATGACAGTCGAGCCTGGCTTCGGTGGCCAGAAGTTCATGCCGGAGATGATGGATAAGGTATCCACCCACTCTGTTTTCCGGGGCCGATACTCTTACCCTTTCTTATCTAGGATAGTTCTGACCACTTGTCTGTCTGCAACCTGGATTTGTTTCTCCAGGTGCGTACGCTGAGGAAGAAGTACCCGTCCCTCGACATTGAGGTACAGTTACAAATGCGATCCATGCTGAGCTAGTATCACACTATCACAGACGCCCATAGGCGATCTTCCCGTGGTGTTTCGTTTCCTGATCCGATCCGGTGGTATTGTTTGTGTAGGTGGACGGCGGCCTGGGTCCTTCCACCATCCACGCCGCTGCGTCCGCCGGCGCCAACTGCATCGTCGCCGGGAGCTCCGTGTTCGGAGCGCCCGACCCCGGAGAGGTCATCTCGGCGCTGCGGAAGAGCGTTGAGGCGTCGCAGATCACGAGCTGATCATCTATCTGTAGCTCCGCGCGCTCGGACGGACGCATGTTTCTTCTGCTGTACACACTAGAACCACTCTGCGCGACCGACGCTCAGTCAGCAGTTTTGCGGTTCCGAATAAAATGTGCCCTGGCTTTCACGCAGTCTGGGTCTTGTAGAGACAGTCAGTGGTAACAGTGACATGGAAGGCATACTACTACTACCGTGCGATATTTCTGGCTCACTGTGCGTCGCAGGTTGAGATTAGGATCTGATTCCTCGTTCCCTCCCTGTCACGCTGCCATTGCCAAAACGGGAGGACACGGCGAGGCGGCACATGTTGTCGATAGTAGCGGAATCAGATTGGTCCTGGTCTCTTTTTTCTCAACATCAGTACCAAGACGTCTCGAGCCATGTGCATCGCACGTTGATCGATCAATTGTCCATCCATCCATACCCTAAACTGGATCACGCATACTCATGCTACTGACGCAACCGTATTATATACGCTACGCTACTGCTGATAGACGACAGAGCAGTTGCAGCGAACGGATCAACATGCTTCATGAGCTTTTTGTTCTTGAGATGATGAGAAGAAGGAGGACGGGGCGTCGACCCGTTGGCTGGGCAGCTGAGGTTGCTGCCAGCCCACCCGAGTTCGAGTCCCGGCACGGACGCGTGGTGCTCACGGAGTTTCTCCTATAAAGAAAAGCCAACGAGGGTTAGCCCTTGGGTTGGTCTCATTTTTTTTAGATGATGAGAAGAAGAGAAAAACAGCGTGATCAGATCGTACACCGAGCGTGCCACCGGCCCCACCCCATCCAGCCAGCCTGCTCCCTGCGTGCGCGAGGTGTTCCTGCGCCGTGACTCCCATCCCCATCGGCGGGCCCGCCCGCCACTCTCCCAGTCCACGGCGCACGCACCCATCCCCTCCCCTCCACGAGCAAAACCGGCCCCACGCACCACGTTTCGTTCGGGGAAACTAATTATTTTCTCGCCGGTTCAAAAACCCGACCGCGACTCGCGAGCGGATCCGGGTCGGGGAGAGCAGTCAGCACCCAGCAGGACCCGCGAAGCCGCCCTGCGAGCGAGCGAATCCCGATCGATCGCGGCGCGGCGGCGGCGGCGGCGGGACCGACCGAAGACCGCTGACACCATGCCGGACAAGGCGGTGGACGACGCCATGGAGTCCGCGGTGGGGGCCCACTTCAGCGGCCTCCGCCTCGAGGCGCTGCGCCTCCCCGCCCCCTCCGGGCCCTCCTTCCCCTCCTCCTCCACCTCCGCCGCCGCCGCCGCGGCCCTCGCCAACGGGCTCGCCCACGCCGGCGCCGACGTCGCCTCCCCCTCCTCCCTCAGGCAGCCCTTCGTCATCGGTATTTTTCTCCAGCGCCCTGCTCCCCCACTGGCCAGTCGCTCAGTGTGGCGTGGTTCTGAAGCTTCTGGCTGATCCTTAACTGTTCGCGTGGTCTCTCTAGGGGTTTCGGGCGGGACGGCCTCGGGGAAGACCACGGTGTGCGACATGATCATCCAGCAGCTCCACGACCACCGCGTCGTGCTCCTCAACCAGGTCTGCTCACTGTCTGCTTCTGTGATTCGAAGTGCTCTGCGCTACCAGCCTGCTAGGGATCCTCACTTGACACCACCTCCTGCAGTAGAATCATGCCTTTTAGTTTGTCTGTCGTGTCCAAGTGCTGCAGTTCATCAAATTCGAAGGCCTGTCGTGCTAGCATAGCCATCACTTAGTTTGGGAACTGAACAATGAGTGTACAGACACCTAATGATCTGCTGTTGTTCGCACCTCCAGAACTGAACAATGAAGTCGCAGTAAAGCTAGTCGCACACAATCCTACAGCAAATTTCAAAGGCAGACCAATTTCATTTCCCGGACATGCCTGATTTTCAGTATGGCCTTTAATTTTGTAGGATTCATTTTACCGTGGCTTAACTGCTGAAGAATCTGCAAGTGCTCAGGACTACAACTTCGATCATCCTGGTATTTCACTTTTCATGTTGATTGGGACTATGCTACCTTTGTTAGTGATCAGAGAAGCTGTCTATTGTTTCGTGGAATGTGAAGCAGATGTTTTTTTTACAGACGCATTTGATACGGAGCAACTTCTTGAATGCATGGGGCAACTAAAACGTGCATTGCCTGTAAATGTTCCTATATATGACTTTAAAAATCACCGAAGGTGCTCAGAAAGGTTCCGAAAGGTTGGTAGTAATCAGTTATGCCTTATGAACTTGTTGACATGAAGAAGTTTCCCGTGTTTACAATTTTGAGTCCAGCTCATTGGACTTTTCAATAACTCTTTCTGAGAATTACTTTGCTATAACTTTGAGTGAAGCCTTTTTTCTATCTGTACAACTATATGACCATCTGTATTTTCTATGGTAGAGTGCAAGCCTATGATTTCTATGGGAAATATTGAAAGTACAGGGCATGTTATTTGCTTTCTATGTGAGACATTGGAAAATAATACTGGTTTGAGAATGAAAATTTATTGCATAATGCGTGGAACATTTTTGCAGCCTGATATAATTTACAACCTTGCAAGGAATTCTGTTAGTCACTGAAGTTTTTTTTACCCTTTTATGATCATGTCATAGACATTTGTATGAACAGGCAAACTACTTCCAAAACTCTGCACTATTCTGACTTGTGAACTTATGCAGTCTGTATTCGTAATTTTGAAGTAAACCTTATTAAGCTGTGATAAAGAATGCATTCCTTGAATTAGTACTACTGAATATCTTGATATATATTTATTTCAGGTTGTAAGTTTTAGAATGATTATTTTTCAGTATTATGTTTGCTGGCTTCTATCAGTACCTGGAAACGTCAACCGAGATGGTTATTAGTTGGAAGTACTGGACAAGTAGGAAAACTGGTCTAATCATGAACCTTTTCGCCAACTAAATGACTTGTCAAATTTCATTTTGCAAGGTCAATGCATCAGATGTCATTATTTTGGAGGGCATTTTAGTCTTCCATGATCAAAGGGTTCGCAATCTGATGGACATGAAAATTTTTGTGGACACAGGTCTGTGTTACGTGTACAGTGCACTTATACGCATTTGACTTGTTCTCTATAATTTTCATGCTGGTAGCTAAAATTTTGTTCACTTTCTTGCATCCATGGTGTATCCAAACAGATGCAGATATTAGGCTTGCCCGGCGAATAAGGCGTGATACAGTTGAAAGAGGTAGAGATGTTAGCTCGGTGCTTGATCAGGTTGGTTAATTATTGCACATTTTCTGCTGTTGTTTTAGATTTTATCCTTGTGATTTGCAAGAAGATTCTGTCTATTTGTTTCTTGATATGTGAATTCCTGTGATGTAATATGCAATTCTTTTGGCATCTCAGTATGGGAGGTTTGTGAAGCCAGCATTTGATGATTTTGTTCTGCCTTCAAAAAAATATGCTGATGTGATCATACCACGCGGAGGTGATAACCATGTTGCAATTGACCTGATCGTTCAACATATTCGTACAAAGCTTGGTATGCATGACTTGTGCAAAGTCTTCCGAAACGTCTTTGTAGTTCAATCAACTTTCCAGGTAAAGTTAATCATCTTCATTGATTAAGCATTATACTGTTTTCCATTGTATTTTGAAGTTGCCTTTATGATGAATTTGTCAGATCCGAGGAATGCATACTCTGATTCGTGATAGGGATATCACTACACCTGACTTTGTCTTTTATTCAGATCGATTAATACGTTTGGTACATCTCTTGTTTCCATAGCCTTTATCTTATTATCAACTTTATGCTGAGTTAATTGCACTGAGTTTTAAATTGATTTAACTGGTCTCCTGTTTGTTTGAATAATGTCATGTTAGGTAGTTGAGCATGGTTTGGGCCATTTGCCATTTACAGAAAAGCAGATTATTACTCCAACAGGTAGTTTGCAAATGGCATTGCGTATCTTTTTTCACTTAGTTGTCCACTTTTCGATTTTGCATTTCAAGTACTGTTTCGTCGAGAAGTTTTTCACATTGATTGATTTCCTAGAATAATTGTTGTTTGATCAACTAGAAGAATTTATACCTACGAAATTTTATTGCTAAAATAGTTTACACCATAAGTTGAAATGTTGTAAAGACAAACATTTCCACTTCAACAATAATAGGAAGTAAAATAGAATTGATGCACTGACTAATGTTGGGCTAGATGCTAGTATCTTATTTCCCTCGAATATAGCACTAGAATAGAAAATTGAAAATTGAAAATTGTTGATATGGAGAGTTTATGCCCCACTAGGATTATTTTTGATTTGTAGCTGTGATGTTCTGCAGTAGTAGGTAGAAACTGAAGCTTGTTAATATGGAGAGTCTATTCCCTTAAGAGTTAGTTTTTCTTTATAGCTTTGATGTTACACAGTATTAGATGGAAAATGAAGCTCGTTGACATGGGCTCATGCTTACTATACTATTTCTACCATTAATGAGTCTTGGAGTTTGTCACCTAACTTTATATGCCGATAAATTAATACTCCTTGAAAGCAGCAATTTGTTTTGTGCTGCGAACATTTGAATTTGGATGCTCTGATTTAATATTGCATGAAAAAATGTTGTCTTCTGGAAACCTGGAGCTCTGGCCATTTTCATATATTTATATGTTTTCAGTTGTTTTCTGTAATGCTAGGTGCACACATGCTTGTATTTATTTATCTGTGCCAAACATTTTATGTGATGCTCTACTTGTTTGTCCAGGATCTGTTTATACGGGAGTTGATTTCTGCAAGAAGCTCTGCGGAGTGTCTATTGTCCGAAGGTAAACACTGAAAATAGTTATTATCAACCCAACACAACAGCACTCACCATTGACAGAAGTATTTTTTTGAACATCGGGCATGCAGACTGCATTTAGTAATAACTATGTTTGAACAGAAGTTCATTTTATTAGAGATGCTAGTTAATACTCCCTCCGTCCCAAAATAAGTGTCTCAACTTTATTTTGAGATGGAGGGAGTACTGCAAAAGATAATTTATTATGAGTGTATATTCTGTTCTGTCCTGGCACTAACCTTTTGTTTTCTCTGTGCCATTGTCTTAGCAAGTTGTAAGATAGTTTTATAGTTCCAGAGTCCAGACTACAATTTTGAACCCATGTCCCATTTAATCCTGAATCTTATTTCAACATCATGAACCGATGTCTATAAATACCAAATAGTTGCAGTTTACTCTTTGCACGCTAGCCATGTTACATATGTTCTTTTCTCACCCATTCTGTTAATATATATTGAGACAACAACACTGCTGTAAACAAATTCATTGTCACTGCAGTGGTGAAAGTATGGAGAATGCTTTGCGTGCTTGCTGTAAAGGAATAAAAATTGGCAAAATTTTGATACATCGTGTTGGAGATAATGGACAGCAAGTAAGCACTAAGATCTTGTGATTAATGACTTGCTAATAAATTTGTAAAATGGTTAAGTTTCTATGGTGTCAAATCTCAATAACTATAATACACTTTCTGCATCTAGCTCATATACCACAAACTGCCAATGGACATAGATGAACGGCATGTTCTGCTTTTGGATCCGGTGCTTGGCACAGGTCAGTTTTGCTTGCCTCTATTCCTGTTCATTTATTTGTTGGCGCTAAAGTGATTTAGGTTGTGTTAGTAAAAGTTTCCCTTGGCACACCCTATAATTGTACTCCGTATTTCTTATTGAAGCAATGCTTTGTATGATAATATATATATATATATGAGTGCTTTTTTATTCTTTGTAGTTTATTCGTATGGCATGCATTCACAGAAACGTATCTGGATGTTATGAGATATCCTGATAACAATCTCACCAGTGATAATTTTTCCTTCACTAACGCATAAAATTGAAGATTTAATAAACCTTTTCATTGTTGGTTTACCTGTTGGGAAATGCCTTGGATTTGGTAAATTTGATGTAAAATATATTTAACCATGCGCCCGATAAACAGCGGAAGTTTGGTGCTACATTGTTTGCTTTGGAATATATGCTTCTACTTGTATATAATACTAGATGATTATTGTTCTTTAGGTCCACAAATCTGTAATTCGTTCGTCCATCTGCAGTTGAATTGATATTGGAGAAGTTATCACTCGATTTGTTCGTGACTGAAGTGTTCTACTTCTGCCTTTTTTCCCCAGGGAACTCAGCAAATCAAGCTATAGATCTTCTTCGAAGGAAAGGCGTTGCTGAGGAGAGGATCATATTCCTCACTCTCATCTCGGTAAACCCCTTAGCATACTGAATCAGTTTACTCCTTGTCTCTTTTTCTTGTCACTCCAGCCTGTTTTTTCGACTCCTTGTAGGCACCCGAAGGGATTCAATGTGTGTGTACGCGATTTCCGAAGTTGAAGCTTGTGACGTCAGAGATAGATACCGGGCTGAGCGAGGAATTCAGAGTCATCCCAGGTTTGGGAGAGTATGGTGATCGCTACTTCGGCACAGACAACTGATGGCGGCTCGTACTGCTATCGATGCCTGTGCAAAAGCTGACTTCATTGCTGGAGACTGGAGAGGGATGATGGTACAATCGGCGGTAGCATCAATTGGACTGAGGATACATGCCAGGGAAAAAGATGTTGAATCAGAAGATACAGCATGAATTTTTTTAGACTCCAGAGTTAGATATCTGTTCTTAGCCATCGCTGGAGCTAGTAGTCTGGCCTTAGCCCTGGGTGGAGGTAGTAGAATGATTGCGAGCTCGTTTCGTTTGAATATCTATGTTGCTCGTTTCAGCTGAGGCAACACATGATTGAGCCTTAAATGTCCAAGTGCCCATCACTAGCTGTTTCGCTGCTATTGTGTAAAATTATGTCAAACCTGTTTGCACCTCTTGATATCAGATGTTACAATTAACATTTGGATAAATGTGAGTCCTCTAAGCAAGCCAAATCTAAGAAATTCAGAACCTTCTTGCGACCGAGAACGTATAGTGTGTCTAAGTATTTTCTTCGACTCTATGCTCGGCGCCAGATCTAAGAAATGGCACATGAGTTTGGTTGATAAGATAGGCTTATCTTAAGTCTACAATGAGTCATCTTTTAGAGATGACAAAAAAAATGTCTACAATGAGTCATCTTTTAGCCTTATCTTCAATAATTAGTCATTCGTAACAATGTGGTGAGACTTATTGTGCTAAAAGATCATCTCTTGTCTTTTCTTAAATGAAGACAAGCCTTTTCTTATGATTACTCTCTCGTCCACCTCATCATTTATTTTACATGGCACTTCTGACACTACTACCATTTATATTTGGGAATTTCTAATTTCCAAACGTTCGTAATATGACAATAGAGCCATCTACGCTAATACCTTGCTGGTGCTTACATACAGATTATGTTGTTTTTATTTTGATAAATGCTGCTAGTGCATTTTATGGAGCAAGCTGGATTTGCTTTTCGATGTTTTCTGGATCTGGCCACCGGTCATGAACCATGCAACGTGGTTCTTTTAAAGATTTTTTTTGGCTATTTTTGTTCGTTCCTTTTTCATCCATTTTTTTTCTATTTTTCACCAGTTGTCTTTTCTTTGTTGCAAGAAGATTTTTTTTATCAAGGCATAAAAAAGATGTTCAAACATAATCCCTTTTTTTGGGTGAATGGAATGATTCTTTTATGATCGTGGACCTGATAATTTATGCACTTTTTGCAAAAAAACTTATGTACTATCATCATGATAACTTTACCCCTGAGGAAAAAAGGTTTACAACTTGGTAACCTCAACATGGATAGCATGCTAATATAAGCACCAGAAACCTGTTATCTTACGTACAAACACCAGTAGCAGGAGTGTACTAACCAACTCCACTGCCTTGATTGTCGTCCAATAAGTAGAAATATGACAGTTAACCTTTTTTTCACTTTCATATGAGCCAAAAAAAGTTTTTTTCTTCTTGTGTTTTTTGGATTTCTCAAGTTGTCTTGTAGTCTCTCATATACCAATGAGTTATATACCTTGCTCATGTAGCCTCGTTGTAAATATCATGGCAACTTCACATGAGGGATTTTTTGAATTGAAACATACCCCGATAACTTCTATGCAAATGGCATGGTAATTTGTGCACCGGGACCTGATAACTTACGTATAAATGTCATGGTAACTTTGACCGAGGGTGAAAATTATTGAAACATCTCCCCGATAATTTATGTGTAAACAACACGGTAATTTCTGCAAGGCAACCTTGATAACTTAGGCCAACACCACGACAACTTTGACCTGAAGGAAAAAAGTTGTTAAAAATGTACCCCGGTAACATTTGTATAAACGTCATGGTAATAACGCTTCATATACATGATAGCTTAGGTACAAACACCATGATAACTTGGACCCCGAGGAAAATTGTTGAAAAATATAACCTCGACAACGTTTGCTGAATATCATGGTAATAGAAAAAAGTTGTTAAAAAATACATCCCAATAACTCATGTGTAAACAACATGATAATACACATAGATGAGAGCTAATAACTCATATACAAATATCGCAGTAATTTTTTGACCGAGGGAATGAAAATTGTTGAAAAACATACCCCGATAATGTGCAACATGGTAATATACACAACAAAGCTGATAACTCACTGCAAACATCATAATCACTTTTTGACCTTGGGGCTAAAAGTTTGTTGAAAACATACCCCGAAAACTTTTGTGTAAATGACACGGTAACTTATGTATAACAGACGTGGTAACTTACATAGCCCAGCTGTGGTAACTTTTGGTCCAAAAAAAGCCATCTGAACATATCAACATGGGATCTAGTTTTGAAGATTTTTTTTATGAAGACGGTTTCTTAATCGGAGTGATGGTTTGAGCTACAAAACATTTTGAAATTTGAAAAAAAAAAGAAAGAATCTAGGATGACATTGGCTTTTCTTCCTTTAGTGCATATATGCATGTAATTAGAGGGAGAAGTGCACGTGAAAGGAAAATTACTCATTCTAATGCATGCATGTATATAATTAGTGTATAATAAAGATGGTTCTAGCCTATTGCTAAAATCCGAACATTTGGTAGTTATAGAAGTCCTTTATATTTAGCAAACGATATGCATAGTGATTACATAATTACGGTCTCTCTTATCTATGCGTAGCGTAGAGTGGACCGACCGCAGATAAGTAACCTCGCCGTACTTCCCTAACGGCGCCCGACAAATCATCTGGCCTCTGTTTTGGGCATGCGGAGCAGCATGCGAGATTTCCTGGCCTTCCTCCTGGGAGAGGCCATCCCCACCGCCTGCATTGTGCTTCGGCTTCCATCTCTGTGTCCTGCGCCCGGCGGCGATGTGGTCCTGTCGTCCTGGCATGCGTTGGCTCCTTCGCCGGGAGACGACGGGCTTGCTCGGGTGAGCGCGGCCATGGAGGGGCAAAACACCGTCCTGATGACCTTCGGCAACAAGGCGTGGGCGACGAGGCGGTTCCGGCGGTGCACCCGCTCAACATCGGCAGCGGGGTCAACTTCACGGCGGAGGAGTACATGAGCAAGGACTACCTGGAGATGATGTGGGTCAGGAACAAGTTCCAGACCCGCGTCCTGGAGCTCGGCTACTCCTTCGTCTTCACGGTGAGTGGTGCAAGTGCAACACACATTATGCGTGCATGCAACATCCATGTCCCCAAATCTTTCTGACATGTTGCACGATGCATGTCCTACCATGCTGCAAATGTATTTTTTTGATCTCTGGATGTCTTTCATCGATCGATCGACCAGGATGTGGATATCGTGTGGTTCCGGAAACCGCTGCTGCGGGTGCCCGTGGGCGCCGACGTCGCCGTCTCGTGCAACCAGTTCTACGGCGACGATCCCTACGACGTGTGGAAGAATGCCAACGGCGGGTTCCTGTACGCGAGGCCGGCCGCCTTCTTCAAGGGGTGATAAGAGGCGAGGACGGCGCACCCAGGCCAGCACGACCAGTACGTGGTTGACAAGGTGAGGCACGGGCTGTTGCTGCGGCACGGCGTGGCGCTGCACTTCATCGACTTCTGCCAGCACAAGGACTTCTGGCAGCTCTACACCTTCCACGGCAGCTGCCTCAAGGGGCTGCACATGAAGCTGGGCCTGCTCCGGAGTCTCCTGGATGAATGGAAGCAGTTCAAGATTGCCGGGCACGCGGCAGGGCGAGAGCGCTAACAGTACCGTCTCAGAATGAGCATAAACGATCGATGTAGTAGTAACATTTTGTATGCCAAGGTGCTAGACTAGATCAGCGATGTGGTTTGATGTGATCTTCGGCTTTTCCGCAGCTACTCCTCCCCTACGAAATACTGCAGTTCCGATTCCTTCAGGTCCATGTTTCCCATCCCTGATTCCATATCAACCTCATCTCTCCGTCCTTGCCTTTCCCCTTCACCAAGCCGCCGGATCCCATCGAGGCGGAAGCTGCCATTATTCGCGGATCTGCGTCTCCTCCGCATTCCCACGGCAGCGACACCACAGAACATGGGGGCCTGAGCGCGTGTGGAGAGGTGCGATGGAGTGGAAACTGACGGCAGCAAAACCCACGGCAGCAGCAGCAAGACTCAACGCCGATGATAGTCGGCGGAGTACAGAAACCCTAGTCGCCTAGGGCGGACGTGGCTGCCTGGGTGCATAACCTATCCTTCAACCTACAGGATCCATAGGTGGGCTTCTCTTTGGGCAAGTCTGGCAAGCTGCCTATTCTGTTAAAATGGAGATTATAAATGGAGAACACTTGTCTGTGAGAGAACCCGAATGAAATTTAAGAGGGGACAGTGATTGTGGCGGGCTGAACAGCTGAAGGAAAGAAGAGAACAACAACGCTGACTGGAAGCAATAACAGACAGCACGAAACCAGTGGGCTTGCGTTACCAGCGATGCTAACAAATAACAAGTCACAGTTCTTTTGATTGTCAGTACCACTCATACAAACCTCCTGGCAACATTTAAAAACATGCAGCAAATACACACAACGACATACTTCCATTAGTTCAGCAACTTGGGCATGTATATATGTAAACATTAATTGATGTTACTCAAAACACAAAAAACTTACTACAGCAATGAGACTTAGAGAAGATGCGTTAAATTGATTGCTCTATGGTAACTCTTCCATCCAGCAAGGAGTGTATATGAAAGACTCCTTTATAAATGGCTGGATACCAACCGATGTGCCATAACATTGGGGAAATATGTTTCCCAACTCTTGGACCTTCGAGCTATCTAAATGGTATGCCAGCCCTCTTTGCAATCCGACACACAGGAAGACAACCTCTTTGAAAGGATGGAATCCAAGTATACCAGTATAACAAGGAGACTCGTCATCAGCCATGCTTTTGGGGTCAATAAGATTATCACTGTCAGAATCCCAGTCAAATTTCTGCGGCGCTATTGCTTCATCTTTAGCATCCTCACCATAGCCTTCATAATAGTTAACATCCTGTAAGGTCCAGGGTCTGCTGCTTTCGTCAGTGTCAACGTGAAGGAAAATGTTATGCCTCAACACCCATTCCAACTGCCCACACGATTCATCAAGGATCCATACCCGGACCGGGTTATCCACAGGTGCACAATAAACCCCCTTCTCTGACTTACCTATATAAAGCATATCTTGCCCAAATAGAGTGCTTCTCCCTTTCGGTGGTTTAATTACTTGATACTTGTTGTTTGACAATGATATCCTGCAAGAATGAAATCATTGAGAAACACTAGTAACAAATCATATAACTGGATAAAATTTCCATTGATATGTAGTTAAACAAAAAAAAATGATATTTCATGAGTGAGCAGTTACCTCATAACAAAGTGGCTTGGCAAATGGACGTAAAGTGATCCTCGCCAGTAGACAGCACGGTTCTGATAATATTGCCGAGCCAATCGCATGTCCGCAATTGTCCCAGCAGCCTCCCCTTCCCGAACAAAACGCCTCTCCTCCCATTGTTTTGTCCTTGATGAGAACACGTGTAGCATGCATAATGATGCTGGCCATTCTAATTCCTCTACAGCGGGATCCAATTTGACATCACGGTCTAACTTGGGAGAAATGGGGATTACCAGCACCTCATAGTGCGGAGATATGGATGGGTCAAATACAAGGTGCTCTCCTTCGAAAGACTCCAGCCCCAGAGATGGGCACGGTGGCAACTCCGCCCACTGTCTTGTAGCGGGGTTAACCACGTAGCCATCAAGCAAAAGAAGGCCATTGCAATGGTCCTTGACGACAGATGTGGAAGGTAAGTAGTTGAGGTTGCCAGACACCGAGGGGCCTGTCGATGGGCGAGAGAAGAATTCTGACAACATTAAGTCGTTGAAATTGATGATTATACCGCCTACCCAGTGTGGAAGGAGGTCAGCTGGAAGTAGGTGGCGAGAATCGATGATGTTGCACCAGGCCTTGCAGACACAGCGGGATATGGCAAGGTCGCGTGGTGCAATACGACGTAGGACGTCTGCAAGCACGTCTTGAGGCAGCAGGACATCCTGGTTTTCCATCTTCTCTGATATCTTATCAATTATGAACCTTCCTGTCGGCAAAGCTCTGCCATTACCTGTATTCCGAAAGAAACAAAATAAGCAATGCCCTCTGAATCAGTGGCAGCTATATGAACCAGACAGGTGGAGTTGGGATTGAACAGACTCGTACTTTCCCTAAATAATCTGCTACATAATAAAGTGCAAAACAGAATACGAGTAACAAGGCTGCAGTACAACAAAGCTTATGAACCACATTAAAGAAATCATGTTTTAGTGTTGTGCATTTCCCACCTTTTTTAGGGATAAGGTGCATTTTTCCACCTTCAATGAAACTCGAGAAGAAGAAAAATTTCAGCGGTTCAAATTTGCACAAAAGCTCCACCTGATTGGATCATAAGTTTTGTCTTTTTTTACTTTGCTCTGATTTATCTTGAGAACATGTGGCGGGCCGAAGAATGAAACATGTCCCAGGCTGAATTATCAGGTATAAAAAGATAAATCAGTCAAAAAAGAGATGCAAAATAATTAGCAGGTTAGTGCCTAGCTAACAAAATTATGTTCATCCTAACCTATCTTGTTACGCAGCAAGCATTTTATTTGAAGGCAGAAAATGTTTCCATTTTGATGAATTGTTCTAGTATGATCTCTGAATTCCTACCCATTAATACTAGCTGATAGCCAGGAATAGCATCGAGATCTGATCTGCAAAGAGAAATTACCAAGCGGAGGCGATCTGAGGCGGCGGCGGCGGCGAGCTCTTACGGCTCGTCGGGTTTAGTTAGGGTCCCCAGTCCCAGCAGGAGAACTTGGTGGCCGGCGGAGGAGCGGAGTAGGCCGGCCAGGGGAGGGGCAGCCGGAGCGTCTGACTGAGGGCGGAGGGAGGCGGCGAGAGATTTTGGGTGCGATGCGGCGCATAGCACGCCTAGGTTTTCTCACTATCTGCTTCTTGTTTCCCCTATAATATAACCCTCTAGCGGGCCGGGCGTCCCTATGTCTCGCTGAACGGGAGGACGAATTGGCCCGACCCAGCCGCGCGAGAGGCCCAAGACACGTTTTGTTCTATTTCTTTTTACGTTTCTGTGTCCGATTTTTACTTTATTTTTTATTGTTTATAATTCAAAACATACCATATATACGTATATTAATTAAAAAACACTAAACAAATTTTTTTGAAAAATGTTGACCAACCATTTGAAAAATGTTAACCAACCATTTGAAAAATGTTAAATGTGTATCAAGAAATTGTTTATCACGTATAATAAAAAATGTACAAAAAACCAATGTGTATGAACACAATTATCTTGTATTCAAAAAAACTTAATCAAGCATCTGAAAAATTGTTGAACATTTATTTGAAAAAATGTTGAATGTTTATAAAAACATATTCGTCATGCATTTAAAAAATGATGAATTTTTTTATTATGTATATATAAAATGTTAAGCATTTAAAAAAATGTTGCACAAGTATTTTAAAAATGTTAACCAAACATTTTAAAAATGTTAAATATGTATAGAGAAAATGTTTACCGTTTATAAAGAAATGATGAAATTTCCTGATCATGTATATAAATGTTAATCAAGCATTTGAAGAAAATGTTGAACAAGTATTTAAAAAATGTTAATCAAGCATTTAAAAAATATTGGACAAGTATTTAAAAAATATTAATCGAGAATTTGAAAAAGGGAAAAGCTAAAATCCGAACGTTCGAATGGTTGTAACATATCTGAACGCATCTAGCGACGTTGGATCAGGATCACGCAGTGGACTTCCGCGCGCGCGGGGACCCGTCCCACATGCAGTGCACACCTGCAACCGGCTTCTCTTCCATGATTAAGGTGCAAGAGGGTGCCACAATACCTACCTTTAGGCTACGATCATCAGATGGCTTGGCACAGTATGCGTGCTACAGTGCACCCTGCCATGCCTTCTGCATTTTTCACTGTGTAGCATCCTGCACATGCGTTAGTTCCCGTCTCCAATGCATGCAGCACCTTCCCTTGCATATCAAGCTGCAGTTTTTTTAACTCTACTAAAAGAAAATACTATTTTGCATGGGCATGGTGAGGCAACGCACACAGTAGCACCTCTTATAACCAACTGAACTTTTGTTGGTTGTTGTCCGTTTGGACAGGGAACGTCTGATCAGAGAGCATTCGTCAGACTGGCCGCGTGTCGTTGATCCATGTTGGATCTCACGGCTGGGAAATGCTGTAAAATTCCTGTGCCAACTTTCCAAAATACTCCCCTAATTTGTGCGTCCACGCTCTCCCTTAATCACTCCTTCTCCCGAATTAATTGCCCCAGAATACCAAACCAACTCATCTCACCCGGTTCCCATCTCTCGTGCACCCGTCCCTCCTCAGCGCCGTCCTCGTCGTTCTTTTTTTTTTGTTTTTTTGCGGGAGCCGTCCTCGTCGTTCTCCTTCGCCGCCCCGGCATCCTCTCCACATCGCCAGTGCACCGTCAAGCCCGGCGGCAGGGCGGGGACTGGCCGACAAACTGCTCATCCATGATCTCGCAAACTGCATAGCTGTCATGCTTATCTTCATCCAAATCGGACCCTGCTCCACTTGCAGTTGCGGCATGCGGTCGACCTCGCCGGAGCGTCTTCTCTATTCAGGAAGGTGACCACCACTGAGTGGGTTACTGAAGGTTTCGCCCACCCCATCCTCATATGACCAGGGTTTGAGTCCTCTCCTCGTAATACTAACACTATACAATCCCTGCATTGCTACTGCTAGTTGGTTTTGGGGCATAATTGTGTTATACAATTTGTGTGATCTATATCTATTCGATATCTTGGTTAGTCCCATGTTTGTGGGTATGATTTTGTGACTTCCATTCTTTATTCAATCACTAAATCGCAACCCTTTTTCGTCTCTTTGTTGTCTATATTCCATGTTGAAGTTACCATATGCGGCTGGTTGTACGAATCTGATCCAGGCTTTGATTCTCCTCATTCATACCATGCTTCATACGTATTGTGTTTTTGCATCGGACATCCGTATCAGGTCGCTTCATATTTAAAATGTTGTAGCGCTTACTGAGTCCAGCATACCTCATACATTGCAAACTCGTGCTTCTACAATGAGTTTAGTTTTGCTTGATCCGCAAGCTTGATATATGTTTGCAGACGTCATGCATTTGCTTAATTGAAAACTAACTCATGCTTACTGAATTTCACACATATATATTATGCACAAGACAGTCAAATCCTTTCTGAACTTAGTTTGAACCACTGCGTAGAAATCTTTTGTATTCCCATTTATATAAAAAATGTGCATCCACCATGTAGATATTATGTTGAGATTTTATGAATATGATGCATCTCATGATTCGTATGAACGATACTTTTCTTCATGGTAAACAATTTGTTTCATGTGCCACATATATAATTATGCTTCATATATTTCACACTTGTGATTCTACATTTTGTTCGGTTTGCTTCATTTCCATGCTTTGTATACCGTATTGCAAGAATCATCTTTCTATATCATACTTTTAAATTTCTGCAAGGTTGACGGGAGCGAAAAAACATGCTTTGCCAATGGTGAAATAACATGGTGGTTGATGGTGGGCCTAGCATGGAGAGTGTGATCGAGCATCTTAGTGCTGAGCGTTATGGTCATCAGCTTGAAAGCAAACAGCCATAGGCGCACTCAGTTGCTCAGAGAAGGAGTTTCTCTCGAAAGAAATGAGTGAGAGGAAAGTAGAACTTGATGAGGTAACTGTACCTTCCCTCGAATTGTAAATTAGCACATTAGAGAAAACCGTTCCCGTGATGCCTACACCAACTAGAGAGGAAGCTAATGATGATGATCATGAAACTTCAGATCAAGTTACTACTGAACCTCGTAGGTTGACCAGAACACGTACCACACCGGAGTGGTACGACAATCCTGTCCTGAAAGTCATGTTGTTAGACAACGGTGGACCTACGAACTATAAAGAAGCTATGATGAGCCCAAATTCCGACAAATGGCTTGAGGCCATTGATCTCTACTAGGCAACTTTATTCTTGTAGACTCGTGTTGGGCCTCCAAGCGCGGAGTTTTGTAGGACAGTAGAAATTTTCCCTCAAGTGGATGGCCTCAGGTTTATCAATCCGTGGGAGGCATAGGATGAAGATGGTCTCTCTCAAACAATCCTGCAATCAAATACAAAAAATCTCTTGTGTCCCCAACACACCCAATACAATGACAAATTGTATAGGTGCACTAGTTCGGCGAAGAGATGGTGATAACAGTGTAGTATGGATAGTAGATATGAGTTTTTTTAGTGCGAACAATAAAAAACAACAAGGTAGTAGTAAAACGGAGCACAAACGGTATTGCAATGATGGAAAATGAGGCCTAGGGTGCATACTTTCACTAGTGCAGTCTCTCAACAATGCTAACATAGTTGGATCATATGATTATCCCTCAAAGTGCAATAAAGAATCACTCTCGAGTTCCTATTAGCGGACAACAAAAGATAGAAATTGTTTGTAGGGTACGAAACCACCTCAAAGCTATTCTTTCCAATCAATCTATCCTAAAGTTCATACTAAAATAACACAAAACTATTCTTTCCGATCAATCTAACCAAGAGTTCGTACTAAAATAACACCATATGATACACAACAACCAACTCTAATGTCACCACAAGTATCCGTGAGTTAATTCTACGATATGCATCAAACAACTTCATGATCATAATATTCAATCCACACAAAGAACTACAAGGAGACCCCAAAGTTTCTATCAGAGAAAAGATAATAAAAACGTGCATCAACCTATGCATGGATTACCCCAATGTCACATCGGGAATCCGCAAGTTGGGTGCCATAACATACATCAAGTGAATCAATATGATACCCCATTGTCACTTCAAGTATTCATACCGCAAGACATACATCATGTGTTCTCAAAGCTGAACATTCAATCCGACAAGACAAAACTTCAAAGGGTAAAGATTCAATTCATCACAACAAGAGTAGAGAAGGGAGAAACATCATATGATCCATCTATGTTAACAAAGACCATGATACATCAAGATTGTGACATATCAAGATCACGAGAGAGAGAGAAAGAGAGAGAGAGAGAGAGAGAGAGAGAGAGAGAGAGAGAGAGAGAGAGAGAGAGATAGAGAGAGAGACAAATGGCTTGAGGCCATTGATCTCTACTACGCAACTTTATTCTTGTAGACTCGTGTTGGGCCTCCAGGCGCGGAGTTTTGTAGGACAGTAGAAATTTTCCCACAAGTGGATGGCCTCAGGTTTATCAATCCGTGGGAGGCATAGGATGAAGATGGTCTCTCTCAAACAACCCTGCAATCAAATACAAAAAATCTCTTGTGTCCCCAACACACCAAATACAATGAGAAATTGTATAGATGCACTAGTTCGGCGAAGAGATGGTGATAACAGTGTAGTATGGATAGTAGATATGAGTTTTTTTAGTGCGAACAATAAAAAGCAACAAGGTAGTAGTAAAACGGAGCACAAACGGTATTGCAATGATGGAAAATGAGGCCTAGGGTGCATACTTTCACTAGTGCAACCTCTCGACAATGCTAACATAGTTGGATCATATGATTATCCCTCAAAGTGCAATAAAGAATCACTCTCGAGTTCCTATTAGCGGACAACAAAAGATAGAAATTGTTTGTAGGGTACGAAACCACCTCAAAGCTATTCTTTCCGATCAATCTATCCTGAAGTTCATACTAAAATAACACAAAACTATTCTTTCCGATCAATCTAACCAAGAGTTCATACTAAAATAACACCATATGACACACAACAACCAACTCTAATGTCACCACAAGTATCCGTGAGTTAATTCTACGATATGGATCAAACAACTTCATGATCATAATATTCAATCCACACAAAGAACTACAAGGAGACCCCAAAGTTTATATCGGAGAAAAGATAATAAAAACGTGCATCAACCCCTATGCATGGATTACCCCAATGTCACATCGGGAATCCGCAAGTTGGGTGCCATAACATACATCAAGTGAATCAATATGATACCCCATTGTCACTTCAAGTATTCATACCGCAAGACATACATCATGTGTTCTCAAAGCTGAACATTCAATCCGACAAGACAAAACTTCAAAGGGTAAAATTCAATTCATCACAACAAGAGTAGAGAAGGGAGAAACATCATATGATCCATCTATGTTAACAAAGACCATGATACATAGAGATTGTGACATCTCAAGAATACGAGAGAGAGAGAGAGAGAGACAGAGAGAGAGAGAGAGAGAGACAAATGGCTTGAGGCCATTGATCTCTACTACGCAACTTTATTCTTGTAGACTCGTGTGGGGCCTCCAAGCGCAGAGTTTTGTAGGACAGTAGAAATTTTCCCTCAAGTGGATGGCCTCAGGTTTATCAATCCGTGGGAGGCATAGGATGAAGATGGTCTCTCAAACAACCCTGCTATCAAATACAAAAAATCTCTTGTGTCCCCAACACACCCAATATAATGACAAATTGTATAGGTGCACTAGTTCGGCGAAGAGATGGTGATAACAGTGTAGTATGGATAGTAGATATGAGTTTTTTTAGTGCGGACAATAAAAAACAACGAGGTAGTAGTAAAACGGAGCACAAACGGTATTGCAATGATGGAAAATGAGGCCTAGGGTGCATACTTTCACTAGTGCAGTCTCTCAACAATGCTAACATAGTTGGATCATATGATTATCCCTCAAAGTGCAATAAAGAATCACTCTCGAGTTCCTATTAGCGGACAACAAAAGATAGAAATTGTTTGTAGGGTACGAAACCACCTCAAAGCTATTCTTTCCGATCAATCTATCCTAAAGTTCATACTAAAATAACACAAAACTATTCTTTCCGATCAATCTAACCAAGAGTTCATACTAAAATAACACCATATGACACACAACAACCAACTCTAATGTCACCACAAGTATCCGTGAGTTAATTCTACGATATGCATCAAACAACTTCATGATCATAATATTCAATCCACACAAAGAACTACAAGGAGACCCCAATGTTTATATCGGAGAAAAGATAATAAAAACATGCATCAACCCCTATGCATGGATTACCCCAATGTCACATCGGGAATCTGCAAGTTGGGTGCCATAACATACATCAAGTGAATCAATATGATACCCCATTGTCACTTCAAGTATTCATACCGCAAGACATACATCATGTGTTCTCAAAGCTGAACATTCAATCCGACAAGACAAAACTTCTACTTTCACTAGTGCAATCTCCCAACAATGCTAACATAGTTGGATCATATGATTATCCCTCAAAGTGCAATAAAGAATCACTCTCGAGTTCCTAGCGGACAACAAAAGATAGAAATTGTTTGTAGGGTACGAAACCACCTCAAAGCTATTCTTTCCGATCAATCTATCCTAAAGTTCATACTAAAATAACACAAAACTATTCTTTCAGATCAACCTAACCAAGAGTTCATACTAAAATAACACCATATGACACACTGCAACCAACTCTAATGTCACCACAAGTATCCGTGAGTTAATTCTACGATATGCATCAAACAACTTCATGATCATAATATTCAATCCACACAAAGAACTACAAGGAGACCCCAAAGTTTATATCGGAGAAAAGATAATAAAAACGTGCATCAACCCCTATGCATGGATTACCCCAATGTCACATCGGGAATCCGCAAGTTGGGTGCCATAACATACATCAAGTGAATCAATATGATACCCCATTGTCACTTCAAGTATTCATACCGCAAGACATACATCATGTGTTCTCAAAGCTGAACATTCAATCCGACATGACAAAACTTCAAAGGGTAAAGATTCAATTCATCACAACAAGAGTAGAGAAGGGAGAAACATCATATGATCCATCTATGTTAACAAAGACCATGATACATCAAGATTGTGACATCTCAAGATCACGAGAGAGAGAGAAGAGAGAGAGAGAGAGAGAGAGAGAGAGAGAGAGAGAGAGAGAGATAGAGAGAGAGACAAATGGCTTGAGGCCATTGATCTCTACTACGCAACTTTATTCTTGTAGACTCGTGTTGGGCCTCCAGGCGCGGAGTTTTGTAGGACAGTAGAAATTTTCCCACAAGTGGATGGCCTCAGGTTTATCAATCCGTGGGAGGCATAGGATGAAGATGGTCTCTCTCAAACAACCCTGCAATCAAATACAAAAAATCTCTTGTGTCCCCAACACACCAAATACAATGAGAAATTGTATAGGTGCACTAGTTCGGCGAAGAGATGGTGATAACAGTGTAGTATGGATAGTAGATATGAGTCTTTTAGTGCAAACAATAAAAAACAACAAGGCAGTAGTAAAACGGAGCACAAACGGTATTGCAATGATGGAAAATGAGGCCTAGGGTGCATACTTTCACTAGTGCAATCTCTCAACAATGCTAACATAGTTGGATCAGATGATTATCCCTCAAAGTGCAATAAAGAATCACTCTCGAGTTCCTAGCAGACAACAAAAGATAGAAATTGTTTGTAGGGTACGAAACCACCTCAAAGCTATTCTTTCCGATCAATCTATCCTAAAGTTCATACTAAAATAACACAAAACTATTCTTTCCGATCAATCTAACCAAGAGTTCATACTAAAATAACACCATATGACACACAGCAACCAACTCTAATGTCACCACAAGTATCCGTGAGTTAATTCTACGATATGCATCAAACAACTTCATGATCATAATATTCAATCCACACAAAGAACTACAAGGAGACCCCAAAGTTTATATCGGAGAAAAGATAATAAAAACGTGCATCAACCCCTATGCATGGATTACCCCAATGTCACATCGGGAATCCGCAAGTTGGGTGCCATAACATACATCAAGTGAATCAATATGATACCCCATTGTCACTTCAAGTAATCATACCGCAAGACATACATCATGTGTTCTCAAAGCTGAACATTCAATCCGACAGGACAAAACTTCAAAGGGTAAAGATTCAATTCATCACAACAAGAGTAGAGAAGGGAGAAACATCATATGATCCATCTATGTTAACAAAGACCATGATACATCAAGATTGTGACATCTCAAGATCACGAGAGAGAGAGAAAGAGAGAGAGAGAGAGATAGAGAGAGAGAGAGAGAGAGAGAGAGAGAGATAGAGGGAGACAAATGGCTTGAGGCCATTGATCTCTACTACGCAACTTTATTCTTGTAGACTCGTGTTGGGCCTCCAAGCGCGGAGTTTTGTAGGACAGTAGAAATTTTCCCTCAAGTGGATGGCCTCAGGTTTATCAATCCGTGGGAGGCATAGGATGAAGATGGTCTCTCTCAAACAACCCTGCAATCAAATACAAAAAATCTCTTGTGTCCCCAACACACCCAATACAATGACAAATTTTATAGGTGCACTAGTTCGGCGAAGAGATGGTGATAACAGTGTAGTATGGATAGTAGATATGAGTTTTTTAGTGCGAACAATAAAAAACAACAAGGTAGTAGTAAAACGGAGCACAAACGGTATTGCAATGATGGAAAATGAGGCCTAGGGTGCATACTTTCACTAGTGCAATCTCTCAACAATGCTAACCTAGTTGGATCATATGATTATCCCTCAAAGTGCAATAAAGAATCACTCTCGAGTTCCTATTAGCGGACAACAAAAGATAGAAATTGTTTGTAGGGTACGAAACCACCTCAAAGCTATTCTTTCCGATCAATCTATCCTAAAGTTCATACTAAAATAACACAAAACTATTCTTTCTGATCAATCTAACCAAGAGTTCATACTAAAATAACACCATATGACACACAACAACCAACTCTAATGTCACCACAAGTATCCGTGAGTTAATTCTACGATATGCATCAAACAACTTCATGATCATAATATTCAATCCACACAAAGAACTACAAGGAGACCCCAAAGTTTCTATCGGAGAAAAGATAATAAAAACGTGCATCAACCCCTATGCATGGATTACCCCAATGTCACATCGGGAATCCGCAAGTTGGGTGCCATAACATACATCAAGTGAATCAATATGATACCCCATTGTCACTTCAAGTATTCATACCGCAAGACATACATCATGTGTTCTCAAAGCTGAACATTCAATCCGACAAGACAAAACTTCAAAGGGTAAAGATTCAATTCATCACAACAAGAGTAGAGAAGGGAGAAACATCGTATGATCCATCTATGTTAACAAAGACCATGATACATCAAGATTGTGACATCTCAAGATCACGAGAGAGAGAGAGAGAGAGATTAAACACATAGCTACTGGTACAAACCCTCAGCCCCGAGGCTGGACTACTCCCTCCTCATCATGGTGGCCGTCGGGATGACGAAGATGGCCATCGGTGACGATCCCCCCTCCGGCACGGTGCAGAAATGGGGTCTAGATTGGTTTCTCATGGCTACAGAGGCTTACGGCGGTGAAACTTCTGATCTAGGGTCTCCGCGAGGGTTTTTGGAATATTTGACGATTTATAGGGCGAAGAGGGGTGCAGGAGGCCACCGAGGTGGGCACAACCCACCGGGGCGCGCCTGGGGGGCCAGGCGCGCCCTGGTGGGTTGTGCCCCTTCGGGGCACCCCCAGGTGCTGCTCTGGCCCATTGGATGTCTTCTGGTCCATAAAAAATTCACAAAAAGTTTCGTGGTGTTTGGACTCCGTTTGATATTGATTTCCTGCGATGTTAAAAATAAGCAAAAAACAACAACTGACAATGGGCACTGGGTCAATAGGTTAGTCCCACAAAATGATATAAAGTTGCTATAAAATGATTGTAAAACATCGAAGAATGATAATATAACAGCATGAATACTTCATAAATTATAGATACGTTGGAGACGTATCAGCATCCCCAAGCTTAATTCCTACTCATCCTCGAGTAGGTAAATGATAAAAGATATAATTTATGAAGTGTGAATGCTAGCAAAGTGCATAAGTTTGATCAATGATAATTTCAATCACTTTCCCTAGCATCATAACAGCAACTCTTTCTCATAAAATTCATCATGACAAAGTAGCAACCAATTCACATGTTAAGGTTCAAACAATGAATTCTCTTGAAACTCAACAACCTAAATTCTTAGTCACCAAATTGTTGACGTTCAAACAATTCAACTTATTCAACATAGTCTAAGTAAGAGCTCCACATACTCAAGCATCATATAGTCTTCTGTGATTGCTAACACTCACCGCATACACATGAGCAAAACGTTTCAACCAGACACATAGAAAGATAGGGGCTTATAATTCCGCCTCCCAACGTATTCACCTCAAGGGTGATGTCAACATTAATAAGTCATGCTACCCAGATCCAACTGGATATATGTGCCTAGATCTTTCCTCATCACATGATGCTTGCCAAAAGAGAAAAATAAAAAGGAATAGAGAGAAAAACTTTGACTCTTGCATGAAAGTAAATACATAAAAGTAAAAGGTGGGCCCTTCGTAGAGGGAAGCAGAGGTTGCCATGCGCTTTTTGTTTGTATCCTCAATCCCTTAGTGCAAAAGAACATTACGTTATATTTCCCCTTATGATAGCAACCTTTATTATGCAGTCTGTCACTTTTATTCTTTACCATCACAAGTTCGTACAATACTCAATTTTCCCTTACACTAAATGATCTAACACTTTTAGAAGCAATTTTTATTTCCTTATTGCACCGATGACCACTTATTTGAAGGATCTTACTCAATCCTTAGGTAGGTATGGTGGACTCTTGAGAATAAGATTTGGATTAAGGGTTTTTGGATGCACAAGTAGTATATCTACATGGTGCGAAATTTTTGGCTAGCAAAGATGGGGGGCAAGCACCACATGTTGAAGGATCTATGACAATATAACTTCTATGTGAATATGAACAAACATAAATCATTACGTTGTCTTCCTTGTCCAACGTCAACAACTTTGGCATATAAAATTTTGATGGGGGCTCACAATCACAAAAGATTTCCAAGATAGCGTATTTGCATGTGAAAGTTCTCTTCCTTGTACTAATCATTCATGAATTGCTTGTATGGCCAATATTGTGATTGTCAAGCTTCAAAAGATTTCACTTTATAAACCCAATGTGAAGCTACCACTAGGCATGATATGAACATACAATTTCAACTTCATGATATTCAATTGATTCAATAATTTACTCATAGGATATAAGTGAAGCACAAGAGTAAATCACAAGCTACTCCAAAAAGATATAAGAGAAGATCAAGCGAGTAGTTATGTAAATGGGTAGTTATTTAAGGTCTCTCTTTTATTTTAAAAAAACTTTCAGATCTAAGTATTTTATTAAAACAGCAAGCAAACAAAGAAAATTTACATTCCAAGAATAGCACAACTCATGTGAAGAAACAAAAAACTTAGGCTCAACTGATACTAATTGATAATTGTTGAAGAAGAAAGGTGGGATGCCTACCGGGGCATCCCCAAGCTTAGATGCTTGAGACTTCTTGGAATATTAGCCTGGGATGCCTTGGGCATCCCCAATCTTGAGCTTTTGTGTCTCCTTAATTCCTCTTATATCACAGTTTCCCTAAATCTTAAAAACTTCATCCACACAAAACTCAAGGAGAACTCGTGAGATAAGTTAGTATAAACCAATGCAAAAACCTTATCATTCTCTACTGTAGCAAATTACTAAAATTATTATTCAACATTGCATACTAAATTCCTCTGCATATCTAATAGTCCTATCCTCAAATAGAATCATTAAACAAGCAAACATATGCAAACAATGCAAACATAACAACAATCTGCCAAAACAGTACAGTCTGTAAAGAATGCAAGATTCATCATACTTCCCTAACTCCAAAAATTATGAAAATTTACCACACTGTATAAACTTTATCAGAGCTTATTATGAAAAAAGTTTCAACAATTTATCACATTCTGACTTTTCTCGGGAATTTTCGCAACAACGACAAACTTTCTGTTTTGAAACAGCAACTCATATACTTGCAAAATAAGCATGGTAAGGGCTATCCTTGCCACTTTTATTGAAAATAAAGATGCAAAACATTATTCTAAATAACAGCAAAAAATTCTAACAAAATAAAATGACGCTCCAAGTAAAACTCATATCATGTGACGAATGAAAACATAGCTCCAAGTGAGGTTACCGATAATGTTGGAGACGAAAGAGGGATGCCTTCCAGGGCATCCCCAAGCTTAGTTGCTTGGATCTTCCTTGAATATTACCTTGGGATTGCCTTGGGAATCCCCAAGCTTAGGGTCTTGTCACTCCTTATTCTCCTTATATCAATATCTCACCCAAAACTTGAAAACTTGAATCACACAAAACTTAACGGAAGTTCGTGAGATAGGTTAGTATGATAAAGAGCAAACCATTTCACTTTGGTACTGTCAAAGACAAGATTAATAATTGTTTCCACACAATTCCTACTATAGAATATCATTTCCACAATTTATATTGAGCAATATAAGCCATAGAAACTAGGAAACAAGCAAACTATGCATTGAAAACAGAATCTGTCAAAAATAGAACAGTCCGAAGTAATCTGTACTCCAACCATACTTCTGTAACTCAAAAAATTCTAAATAGTTAGGACAACGTAGAGAATTTGTATATCTATCACCTGTAAAAAAATTAGATCAAAATCACGTTCCAGTGAATTTTCAAATTTCCTGGACTGAGTGCAAAAGTTTCTGTTTTTGCACAGAATGAAGTCAACTATCATCCACACTATCCCAAAGGCTTTACTTGGCACTTTATTGAAACAAAAGCTACAAAACATGATTAATACAGTAGGATAATAATGTGAACATGCAAAAACAATAGGTAAAAGTGTTGGTTTGTCTCCCAACAAGCGCTTTTCTTTAATGCCTTTTAGCTAGGCATGATGATGCTCACATAAAAGATAAGAATTGAAACATAAAGAGAGCATCATGAATTATAAGTTCCTCTCATAATAATTTTCAGTAGCATCATGAATAGATTCATGCACATAACCATCACATAAAGCATTCTTTTCATGATTCAAAAGCATAGAAAATTTATTACTCTTTATGGCATACATGTCATCATAATAATCATCATAAGTAGCAACTTTGTTCTCATCATAGTCAATTGAAACCTCTTCCAAAATAGTGGATGTATCACTAAATAAAGTCATACCTCTCCAAATCCACTTTCATCAATATTTTAATAAGATTCAACACCCTCCAAAATAGTGGGATCACTACTACCTAGAGTTGACACTCTTCCAAACCCACTTTCATCATTGTAATCATCATAAATGGGAGGCATGCTATCATCATAATAAATTTTCTTATCGAAAGTAGAAGGAATCAAAGGATCATATTCATTATGCAAATCATCCCCAAGCTTAGGACAAGCATTCTTTCCAGCAAATAAATCTTCAAACATTTCATACTCATCAAACATAGCATCCCCAAGCTTGTGGTTTTGCATATCATCATAATCATTCTTATCAATAGCATGAATGGCACCAATAGTATAGTAAACATTATTATCATATTCTTCCAACCAAGTGCCAAAAAGATTTTCAAGATCATAAGAGACATCATTGTATTCCCAATCATAATCATCACAACAAGAAGTAGGCATCACAAAATCATACTCAATATCATCATCCTCCATCAACATATTTGATTCACTTTCATGAGGCACAATGGTGATAAGAGCAATATTACTTGGGAGAGTTACCTTTTTACCTCTTCTTTTTCTTCTTTTCTTTTTCTTCTTCACCACCTCACGTGTGGGCTTAATCAATTTTTTTGAGCTTCTTGTTGAAGAGATTGATTGGATAGGAAGCTCCTCCTCATTACTCGATTCATCATAAGAAACACTAGGAGGGTATTGGGAAATATTTTTCTTTTCATTAGTACTCTCTTCATATTCTATTTGTTTTCTTGTCTTTAGATAGTTGGCAATATAAGGATTCTCAATGCAATTTACCGCACAAAACATATAGATTTCCTCTAGATCAAAATCAAGAAATCTGTTGAGATTAAATTTTGGAATACCCTTAGTTATACGTTTCATTTCTTCATACCCCAAAAGAAGATTAAGCTCTTTATGATGCTCAAGGGTAATCAAGTTATCACAATTTTTGGACACGATTTGATCATGAAACAAATAGCATTGGAGATTTAAATGACCACGTTCATTGCAAGTTCACAAGGATGGAGAAAAAAATTAAATATTTCAGCACAAACATCTAGCCTCTCTTGCAACTTTTTCGTTTCTAAATATTTATGCTTCTTACAAAATCTATATTCCCTTTTTGGTGTGTGTTTGCACTCTCAATTTACTTTGAAAAAATTGACATCCTTGTAGGAGACATCATTATCATGGCTAGTGCAATCATCATTAGTATCATGGATATTCAAAGAATTCATACTTGCAATATTGCAATCATGCCCATCATTTATGCCAAACATTCTATTAAATTCTTCTTCTATCAATCGAACACAATTTTCCTTTCCATCATTTTCACAAAATACATTATAAAGATGAATAATATGATGCAATCTCAATTCCATATTTTTTGTAGTTTTGTTTTTATAAACCAAACTAGTGATAAAACAAGAAACCAAAAGATTCAATTGCAAGATCTAAAGATCTACCTTCCTGCACTCACCTCCCCGGCAACGACGCTAGAAAAGAGCTTGATGTCTACTACGCAACTTTATTCTTGTAGACTTGTGTTGGGCCTCCAAGCGCAGAGTTTTGTAGGACAATAGCAATTTTCCCTCAAGTGGATGACCTAAGGTTTATCAATCAGTGGGAGGTGTAGGATGAAGATGGTCTCTCTCAAGCAACCCTGCAATCAAATACAAGAAATCTCTGGTGTCCCCAACACACCTAATACAATTGAAAATTGTATAGGTGCACTAGTTCGGCGAAGAGATGGTGATAAAAGTGTAGTATGGATAGTAGATAAGAGTTTTTGTAGTGCGAACAATAAAAAAACAGCAAGGTAGTAGTAAAGTGGAACACAAACGGTATTGCAATGGTAGAAAATGAGGCCTAGGGTACTTTCACCAGTGAAATCTCTCGACAATGCTAACATAGTTGGATCATATGATTATCCCTCAAAGTGCAATAAAGAATCACTCCCAAGTTCCTATTAGCGGAGAACAAAAGATAGAAATTGTTTGTAGGGTACGAAACCACCTCAAAGCTATTCTTTCCGATCAATCTATCCTAGAGTTTGTACTAAAATAACAGGAAGCTATTCTTTGCGACCAATCTAACCAAGAGTTCGTACTAAAATAACACCATATGACACACATCAACCAACTCTAATGTCACCTAGATACTCCAATGTCACCACAAGTACCCGTGAGTTAATTCTATGATATGCATCAAACAACTTCATGATCATAATATTCAATCGACACAAAGAACTACAAGGAGACCTCAAAGTTTCTATGGAGAAAATATAATAAAAACGTGCATCAACCCCTATGCATAGATTACCCCAATGTCACATCGGGAATCCGCAAGTTGAGTGCCATAACATACATCAAGTGAATCAATATGATACCCCATTGTCACCTCAAGTATTCATACCGCAAGACATACATCATGTGTTCTCAGATCTGAACATTCAATCCGACAAGACAAAACTTTAAAGGGTAAAGATTCAATTCATCACAACAAGAGTAGAGATGGGAGAAACATCATATGATCCATCTATGTTAAAAAAGCCCATGATACATCAAGATCGTGACATCTCAAGATCACGATAGAGAGATTAAACACATAGCTACTAGTAGAAACCCTCAGCCCCGAGGGTGGACTACTCCCTCCTCATCATGGTGGCCACCGGGATGATGAAGATGGCCACTGGTGATGATTCCCCCCTCTGATAGGGTGCCGGAGCAGGGTCTAGATTGGTTTCTCGTGGCTATAGAGGCTTACGGTGGCGGAACCTCTGATCTAGGGTCTTGGCGAGGGTTTTTGGAATATTTGACGATTTATAGGGCGAAGAGGGGGTGTGGGAGGCCACTGAGGTGAGCACAACCTACCAGGGCACGCCTGGGGTTCTAGGCACGCCCTGGTGGGTTGTGCTCACCTCGGGGCACCCCCCAGGTGCTGCTCTGGCCCATTGGATGTCTTCTAGTCCATAAAAAATCCACAAAAAGTTTTGCGGTGTTTGGACTCCGTTTGATATTTATTTCCTGCGATGTAAAAAACAAGCAAAAAACAGCAACTGACACTGGACAATAGGTCAATAGGTTAGTCCCAAAAAATGATATAAAGTTGCTATAAAATGATTGTAAAACATCCAAGAATGATAATATAATAGCATGAATACTTCATAAATTATAGATACCTTGGAGACGTATCAGCCATGAATTCTGAGATAGGATCGATGTATGAGAACAAAGTATGGACTTCGGTGGACTTGCTCGATGATCGGCAAGCCATTGAGAATAAATGGATCTTCAAGAAGAAGACAGACGCTGATGGTAATATCAGTTTCTATAAAGCTCGACTTGTTGTGGAAGGTTTTCAAAAAGTTCAAGGGGTTGACTATGATAATACTTTCTCACTCGTAGCGATGCTTAAGTCTGTCCGAATCATGTTAGCAAGTGCCGCATTTTATGATTATGAAATCTGGCAAATGGATGTCAAAACTGCATTCCTTAACGGGTTTCTTAAAGAAGAGTTGTATATGATGCAACCAGAAGGTTTTGTCAATACTAAAGGTGCTAACAAAGTGTGCAAGCTCCCGCGATCCATTTATGGACTGGTGCAAGCATGTCGGAGTTGGAATATACACTTTGATAATGTGATCAAAGCATACGGTTTTATACGGACTTACGATGAAGCCTGTATTTACAAGAAAGTAAGTGGGAGCTTTGTAGCATTTCTGATGGTATATGTGGATGACATATTATTGACTGGAAATGATATAGAATTTCTAGATACCATAAAAGGATACTTGAATAAGAATTTATCAATGAAAGACCTCGGTGAAGCTTCTTATATATTGGGCATTGAGATCTATAGGATAGATTGAGAAGCTTGATAGGACTTTCACAAAGCACAAACCATGACAAAGTTCTGAAGAAGTTCAAAATGGACCAGTCAAATAAAGGGTTCTTGCCTGTGTCGCAAGGTGTGAAATTGAGTTAGACTCAAAGTCCAACCACGACATAAGATAGAGAAAAAATGAAAGTAATTCCCTATATATGCCTTAGCCATAGGTTATATTATGGATGTCATGCTGTGTACCAGACCTGATGTGTGCCTTGCCATAAGTTTGGCAAGGAGGTACCAAATTAATCCAGGAGTGGATCACTGGATAGTGGTCAAGAATATCCTGAAGTACCTGAAAAGGACCAAGGATATGTTTCTCGTTTATGGAGATGGCGAAGAGCTCGTTGTAAAGGGTTACGTCGATGCTAGCTTGGAAACAAATCTGATGACTCTAAGTCACAAACTAGATACATATTTATATTGAATGGTGGAGCTGTCAGTTGGTGCAGTTCCAAGAAGAGCATCGTGGCAGGATGTACGTGTGAAGCGGAGTACATAGTGCTACCTCTTGAGCTTGCGTTGTTTTTTTCCCTTGAAGAGGAAAGGGTGATGCAGCAAAGTAGAGTAAGTATTTCCCTCAGTTTGAGAACCAAGGTATCAATCCAGTAGGAGACAACACACAAGTCACCGAATACCAGCATGAACAATCAACAACTTGCACCCAACACGATAAAGGGGTTGTCAATCCCTTCACGGTTACTTGCAAAAGTGAGATCTGATAGAGATAGATAAACGGTAAAGTAAATATTTTTGGTATTTTTGGTTTATAGATCGGAAAGTAAAAGATTGCAAAATAGTAGATCGGAAACTAGTATGATGTAAAACAGAACTTATATGAAGGAAAAGAGACCCGGGGGCCATAAGTTTCACTAGTGGCTTCTCTCAAGATAGCAAATATTACGGTGGGTGAACAAATTACTGCCGAGCAATTGATAGAAGAGTGCATAATTATGACGATATCTAAGGCAATGATCATGAACATAGGTGTCGGTGTCAAAACCGGCGGATCTCGGGTAGGGGGTCCCGAACTGTGCGTCTAGGCGGATGGTAACAGGAGACAAGGGACACGATGTTTTTACCCAGGTTCGGGCCCTCTCGATGGAGGTAAAACCCTACTCCTGCTTGATTAATATTGATGATATGGGTAGTACAAGAGTAGATCTACCACGAGATCAGAGAGGCTAAACCCTAGAAGCTAGCCTATGGTATGATTGTTGTTCGTCCTACGGACTAAAACCCTCCGGTTTATATAGGCACCGAAGAGGGTTAGGGTTACACAGAGTCGGTTACAATGGTAGGAGATCTACATATCCGTATCGCCAAGCTTGCCTTCCATGCAAAGGAAAGTCCCATCCGGACACAGGACAAAGTCTTCAATCTTGTATCTTCATAGTCCAGGAGTCCGGCCAAAGGCTATAGTCCAGCCATCCGGACACCCCCTAATCCAGGACTCCCTCAGTAGCCCCTAAACCAGGCTTCAATGACGACGAGTCCGGCACGCATATTGTCTTCGGCATTGCAAGGCGGGTTCCTCCTCTGAATACTTCATAGAATATTTTGAACACAAGGATAGTGTCCGGCTCTGCAAAATAAGTTCCACATACCACCGTAGAGAGAATAATATTTACACAAGTTCAATCTGCTGATGTATTTCGTGGTGTGACATCACACCACGGCCAAGCCTTTATTCGAATCGTTTTTACTGTCCCACCTCAGCGCATTTAGTGAGGCGGTTTCCTTGGCATGTCTTGTCAAAGTAGAGATCGTGTCCCCTTATTCCGGGATTCTCATCAATACGGGCGTGGGTAACCCAACCGTGCCATTGATCATGGTGCTTGGGAGATAAGCGAGTTTTACCAGGCTGGTGGGGACGCATAGCTTCATCCATCCATATAAGGGGATAAGGATCCACTTTTTCACACACGCCTTCTTCCTCCTTTGCTCATTCATTTCCGCGCACTCGAGCTCCAGCGCCCAAGTCCGCACATCTCGCCTCAACCTTCCCTAGCCATGTCCGGAGGGGGAGGCAAGTGGATGGTCTCCTTCGTCATGGAGGGACACATCAAAAAGCTGCGGAAGGCCGGATACTTGTCCAGCGACATCGCGCATCGGCTCCTCGACAAGGGGCAGCTTATCCCCACCCCCAGGCCCCATGAGAGGGTGGTGTTCCTCACCCACTTCCTCCGCAGACTAGGTTTTCCACTTCACCCATTTGTCCGGGGGCTCATGTTCTACTACGGCCTGGATTTCCACGATCTGGCCCCGAATTTCATCCTCAACATCTCGGTGTTCATCATCGTGTGCGAGGCCTTCCTCTGCATCTAGCCCCACTTCGGCTTATGGCTGAAGACCTTCAATGTCAAGCCGAAGGTAGTGGGCGGCCGCCAGGCAGAGTGCGGAGGTGCCATGGTGGGCAGGATGCCCAACGTCCTATGGCTCGAGGGCTCTTTTGTGGAGACCATAAAGGGGTGGCAATTGGGGTGGTTCTACATCACCGAGCCGCGTGACCCTAAATGGGTGGCGGCCCCAAATTCTGATCTGGCTTCCCTACACGGCTCACCTCCTGGAAGGACACGAGCTTGATGTGGGGTAATTCGGAAGAGCTGACCGGACTTCAATCCTATGTCCAAAGCCTGGTGAACAAGAAGCTCAAGCTTGTCAATGTAGTCTAGCTCATGCTCATCTACCGGATCCTCCCGTGCCAACAACGGGCCTTTAGCTTGTGGGAGTTTGATCTGGCACAACACCAAACCTTGAGCGGGCTCTTCGACACTATGTAGGAAGATGCCTGGAAGGTGCTGTTCAAGGGCGCCGAGGCTCCCGCATCCACTACCGAAGATCACATATACAGCTCGCAGCGTCAAGCTAGTGAGGTAAGCTATTTTACCCTTTACGAGACTCTTGTTATCCATAGTTTGACTCTATGCGGGATCTAAACTCCCTTACCTTTGACAGGCCTAGCAAAAGACGTCCGGGAAGGTTAACTGTCCGTCTCCTTTGCCAGAAGACCCAGCGGACGCCCGATTGATGGGGCTACTGGTTTCGGCACCTCACGTGGTGCCGGAGAAGAAGGCCAAGAAGAAGGCCACGAGAACTCGAAAGAGTTCCCGGCGCCAGGTGTTATCGGACTCATCGTCCGATGACTCTAAGGCGGACTCCTCCCACGAAGACGGGGAGGAGGAAAAAGAGGCCTCTCCCCCAGCGGGGGGAGAGAAGAAAAGGAAGGCCGCCCCAACGGGGGAGGCCGAAGGGTCTAAGAAGGGAAGGACCCTCCCTCCGGACTACTCCACCAACGCCGACGACGGCGAAGAGGAGTGGCCACCGGGGACTAAGCCCCTGGCGACATCGTAAGTGTCCGGATACCAGGATAACTCATGGCGTTTCGTTTGTCGCATAGAATCTCCTAATGCCGAATATAACCCTGCAGCCCGCCCAAGGACGGACTCGACACTTCAACGAGTGGCTCCCTGGCTTCGTCGGACATGAATAGCACTTCACTTCCAGCCGTCTCCTCTCCTCGCGCTGCGGACGACGCCGAGATGGGGTCCCAAAAGGGTCCCAGCCAAGAGGAGGAGGTCCTGGAGGTGCCGCAAGGCAACCTTCCGGACTTCGTGCACAAGGGGGATCAAACCCCGAAGGGTTCTGAGTCCGGCCCTGGGCCGGACTCCGCACCAGAACCTTCAGTGGTTCCGGAGTCCGGCAGGCGGCCTCTTCATAAGAAGGGCGAGACTGCGACACCGGTGACCTCCGTCCAACCGGAGGCACTGGATAATTTGCTGGAGGCGCTTAACGGCGCCTCCATCGACGAGGAGCACCGCACTGTTATGAGTGTGGTGATCCAGAAAGTTCAGTCTGCCAAGAGCGGGCTGACTGAAGCCTGTGCCAGCCTTCTAACAGGCTTTGAGGTATGTATTTAAGATATGTAAAACTATTACCACATAGATAGTAGCCCCTGATGATTAGTTTGGTGTTCGTAAAGAAAAGCCGAACTGAGGATCTAAAAAGATGTACATAGGAGTCTAACATAAGTATGTCAATATGGGGAATGCAGGCTGTGCTGTTGACCTCTGCCGCACTGACTGTGGAGGTCAATGCATTGAAGCAGAGCCTCGAGCGGTCCGAGAATGAGCTCGGCCTTGCCAAAAAGCAGCTCGAGGACAAGGAAGGTAAGTAATACCTTATGGAAGTATATAAAAGATGTGGTTGCAAAAAATGATAGGAATAACATGAGAATTGCAGGGGCCACGAACAAGGTGGCGACCCTGAAGGAGGCGGTGTCCAAGGCCGAAAGCAATGCGGCCGCGGAGTGCATCGAGCGAGAGAAGCAGGTGGCGCGGGTGGCGGAGGTGCGGCAAGAGCTCCAGGCTCTCATGGAGAAACACGAGAGTTTGGAGCGTCAGTCAAATACTCGAGAGTCCGAGCTTGCCTCGGCTCTTGAGAGCGCCAAAGCCGCTAAGGCCGAAGCCCAGAAAGCCTTCCAGGTAATTGAGGCGATGAAGAAGTATAGCGGCGGGTAAGGCATTCTTCATGCAAAGCAAGCACGTGAAAGTGAATTACTTGTTACTTACCCGAATCCGGAGCTCTCCAGGAGCATTCGCAGATCTGCCCCGCAGTGTGTCCGACGCTGCCACATTCTACCGGGCCGAGGAGGGGAGCTTGATGGAGAAGGTGTTCTGGTCTCAGTATGCTGAGGCCGGACACCCGGTGCCCTTGAGCGACCAGCCAAAGCAGCTGGTCGAGCTCCATAAGGTGGCCGAACAGGCCATGGAGGGCCTCATAGTTCGGCTGTGGCCTAAAGAAGCCATGCCTGGGAGCTACTTCGGGCTGGTGAGGCGGCTGGTGGACGCCTGTCCATGGATTGAAGTCATCAAGTGCTCCGTCTGTATCGAAGGTGCCCATAGGGCCCTTGCCCGTGCTAAAGCGCACTGGGCAAGATGGACGCTAAGAAGCTTGTGACGGACGCTCCATCGCCGGGCAGGGAGTATTGCACGCCCGAGATGTATTATGCGGGCGTCCTGAAGGGTGCCTGCCTTATAGCGGGCGAATGCTCCAAAGATGTAATTTTTGAGTAAACTCGCATTTGTTATCCTGTACGCTTGAAAACTTGTTCATATGCGCTAAGCAACTCTTGTGAATTTAAAATATTACCTTCTGTGCGGCCGTTTATTAAATTTGAGAGATGGCGAGTCTTGGGCTTCTGCCCCCATGCCACGAGTGCTGGGATGTTCGGGATAAACTTGAGCGCTCTTTTTCCCATTCTTGGGTCCTTCGAGGGATGCGCTCAACGCAACGAACAAGGCAACCAGACTATAATGCTTGAACACTCTCACTTAGCCATAGAATTCTATAATTTTAAATTTCAGCGAAGCCCCTAGTATTCGGAAGACCGAATTCGGGGCGCTATCGACGCCTGGGCCGGACAACGCCGACTCCTTGCTCTAAGCGGCATAAGTCTTTAGGGACTCGAAAACCTCTCGAACAGCGACCGGCTCTCGCCCTATCATGACGGTCAGTTTTAGCTTTCTCCAATGAGGTGCTCCACCCAGCTCAACGGGGCACAATTGCAGTGGTTCTCCCAGCGCTACCTTAGCCGATATAACGGAACGTAAGGTACCAAAACATGGGAGCCGGGCAAACCCAACTATTGACCCAAGACATGATTCGGAGCCGATGCATATAATGCTATAAGTTCGGAGTGCCGCACTTGTGAAAGTGTTCGGACTTATCACACCATATTTTGGGGTACTTGAGCCCCTGGTGTATTTGGCCGTACCAAAGCGTACGGATGCAACATGTCATAAGTGAACATATATAGATAAAATAAAAAAAGGGGAATGCAATAATAGGCAAAAGCTATGCATTGTTTATTCAAAAAAGCTGCGGTTAAAGCAGAACGATAAAATAGTGCGATAAGCTAGGGATGGGACTATTTGACTTGTCCCCCTCCAGAAGCGAGCTACGGGATGTTATGTAAAACAGGTATACTGCTCGTTATAGAGACCACCTGGACACTCGACGTAGCTTTCTTCTGCCATGGCTGTTGGATCGTGTGTTCGGCGATTCTACTGCCGGACAGGGCTTCTTGATAAAGGAGTCTTGAAAGTAAGAGAAAAAAAGAATGACACAATTGGGAGCCCCTTGTGCGGTTGAGCCGCATTCTGGGCCTGCTGTGGTCGTGCCCCTCCCCCAATGCCCATGGTATTTCCAGAGCATAGTTATGTATGCATAGTACTGGTTTCGCAATTTCGCGAGGGCTGGGGTTGGGGCCGCATTGCTACGCGTGCTCGGGACGTGCCAGGCGGTCTTGTTGTAGGTTACTCCAGGCGCGCTTGACGGTGTCCGGACGTTTAATAGCCGGACTCGAGAATTGTCTTAAGAGGCTGCTTTGTACTTCTGCCGCGAGGGCCGCCGTATGCTCCTCCATTCGGAGGGAGCGTTTGGTGTTTCCGTTGACCGTAATGACTCCTCAAGGGCCTGGCATCTTGAGCTTGAGGTATGCGTAGTGCGGCACCGCATTGAACTTTGCAAATGTGGTTCATTCGAGCAGTGCGTGATAGCCGCTGCGGAACGGGACTATGTCGAAGATTAATTCCTCGCTTCGGAAGTTATCCGGTGATCCAAAGACCACTTCAAGTGTAACTGAGCCTGTACAGTTGGTCTCTACACCTGGTATGACGCCTTTGAAGGCTGTCTTTGTGGGTTTAATCCTTGAGGGGTCTATGCCCATCTTGCACACTGTATCCTGATAAAGCAGGTTCAGGCTGCTGCCGCCGTCCATTAGGACTCTAGTGAGGTGAAATCCGTCAACGATTGGGTCTAGAACCAATGCGGCGAATCCGCCATGGCGGATGCTAGTGGGGTGGGCCCTTCGATCAAAAGTGATCGGGCAGGAGGACCACGGATTGAACTTTGGGGCGACTGGCTCCATCGCATATACGTCCCTTAGTGCACGCTTCCGCTCCCTTTTGGGTATGTGGGTTGTGTATATCATGTTCATCGTCCGCACTTGTGGGGGGAAGCCCTTCTGTCCTCTATTGTTCGGTGGCCGGGGCTCCTCCTTGTCATCGCTATGCAGCCCCTTGTCATTGTTTTCGGCATTTAACTTGCCTGCCTGCTTGAACATCCAACAATCCCTGTTGGTGTGATTGGCTGGCTTTTCGGGGGTGCCGTGTATCTGGCACGAGCGGTCGAGTATTCGGTCCAAATTGGACGGGCCCAGAGTATTTCTTTTGAATGGCTTTTTCCGCTGACCGGGTTTAGAGCCTCTGAATCCGGCATTGACTGCCGTATCTTCAGCATTATCGCCATTAATGCGGCGCTTGTGCTTGTTGCGACGCGACCTGCTGTTGTTGTCCTTGGTATCCGAATTACCAGGGCTCTTGGTCATATTGTTACTATGAGCTAGCCAGCTGTCCTCTCCCGCGCAAAAGCGGGTCATGAGTGTTGTGAGGGCTGCCATGGATTTCGGCTTTTCCTGTCCTAGGTGCCGGGCAAGCTACTCATCGCGGATGTTATATTTGAAGGCTGCAAGGGCCTCTGCATCTGGACAGTCGACGATTTGATTTTTCTTGGTTAGGAACCGTGTCCAGAATTGTCTGGCCGATTCTACTGGCTGCTGAATTATGTGGCTTAGGTCATCGGCGTCTGGTGGTCGCACATTGGTGCCCTGGAAGTTGTCGAGGAATGTGGCTTCCAGGTCTACCCAACAACCAATTGACTCCACTGGCAAGCTGTTAAGCCAATGTCGAGCTGGTCCTTTAAGCTTGAGTGGGAGGTATTTGATAGCGTGTAGAACGTCACCGCGGGCCATGTGGATATGAAGGAGATAGTCCTCGATCTAGACCGCAGGATCTGTTGTGCCATCGTATGATTCAATGTTTACGGGTTTGAAACCCTCAGGGATTTGATGATCCATCACTTCGTCTGTGAAGCATAGTGGGTGTGCGGCGCCCCTGTATTGGGCTATATCACGACGTAGCTCAAATGAGCTTTGTCTACTGTGTTCGGCCCGGCCGAAATTGCCATATCCAGCATGACGGTTATCATCACGCATCGTGGGGCGCCCACGCGATTCGTAGATCAATCTTGTTTGTCTTGCCTTGTCCTCCAATATATCCTGCAGGTCTGGCGCATTTCCCCGCGCCTTGGTATTTTTTGAGCGGCGCCGGGGTGTGGCTTGAGTGGAGGGCCGAGAGGCCTCTCTGTCGCGGCCACGAGGTGGCCGGTCGGCCGTATCATGCGCTGGTGATGTAAGTTTAGGTGCTTCCTCCTCTAATCGGGGTAGCAGCCTGCGTTTTGGGTAGTTCTTGGTTTGAGTTCATACTCTTCGGCCGCGAGGACTTCAGTCCATCTGTCGGCTAGCAAGTCTTGGTCAGCTCTAAGCTGTTGCTCCTTTTTCTTGAGGCTGCTTGCCGTGGCCATAAGCCTGCGTTTGAAACGCTCTTGTTCGACGGGATCCTCAGGCACGACAAATTCGTCGTCGTCGAGGCTTGCCTCATCTTCGGAGGCAGGCATGTAATTATCGTCCTCTACCTCTCTGTCCGCCGCTCTCTCATGAGGGCTGGCTTCTCCATCCTCCTGCGCTGAATCCTGCTGGAGGGGGTTGTCTTCGGCACTGTCTGGAGTGTTATTGTCTCCGGTACCGGAATCTCCATTTTTGCTGTGGCAGGATTTAGAGCGGCGCCGCTGATGCCGGCGCTTAGGCTGTTTCTTGGAGGGGTCATCCTCCATTGTTCCATCGCCATTCCCATCATTTGGGATGTCCACCATGTATATGTCGTATGACGAGGTGGCCTTCCAGTGCCCTATAGGCGCTGGTTCTTGGTCGTCTCCTGCATCGTCGTCCATACCGTCGATGTCTTCGGAGTCGAAGTCGAGCATATCGGTTAAGTCATCGATAGTGGCTATGAAGTGGGTGGTGGGTGGGCATTGAATTTCTCTGTCGTCCGCATCCCAACCTTCCTGACCATAATCCGGCCAGGGCTCTCCTGATAAAGAGAGAGACTTTAGTGAATTCAGGATGTTGCCAAAGGGCGAGTGCTGAAAGATGTCCGCGGCAGTGAACTCCATGATCGGCGCCCAACCGGATTCGATTGGCAGGGGCGCGGAAGGTTCGGAGTCCGGCACCTTGGAGTCACGAGCTTCGCAAAGGACGGGGTTGGTGTTTGGCTCAATCGCCGTAGAGATAGCAGCCCCCGAGGCGGTGTCCAGCCACCCATCCTCAATCGGCGCAGTCGGCTCCGAGCTAAGGGTCGGAGCGAACACTTGTGCGGCCTCCAGGGCACTGTCCGGCAGCAGAGCTAGATCATGCCCATCGTGACAGTGCAGCGCGCTTGGCTGTGGCTTGAACCCGTCGAAGATCAAGTCTCCACGGACGTCAGTCGTATAGTTCAAACTTCCAAATCTGACCTGATGGCCAGGGGTGTAGCTTTCAATCTGCTCCAGATGGCCAAGCGAATTGGCCCACAGTGCAAAGCCGCCGAATACGAAGATCTGTCCGGGGAGAAAAGTCTCACCCTGGACCGCATCGTTGTTGATGATCGGAGGAGCCATCGGGCCTAAAGATGACGACATAGAGGAACTCTTAATGAAAGCACCAATGTCGGTGTCAAAACCAGCGGATCTCGGGTACAGGGTCTCGAACTGTGCGTCTAGGCGGATGGTAACAAGAGACAAGGGATACGATCTTTTTACCCAGGTTCGGGCCCTCTCGATGGAGGTAAAACCCTACTCCTGCTTGATTAATATTGATGATATGGGTAGTACAAGAGTAGATCTACCACGAGATCAGAGAGGCTAAACCCTAGAAGCTAGCCTATGGTATGATTGTTGTTCGTCCTACGGACTAAAACCCTCCGGTTTATATAGGCATCGAAGAGGGTTAGGGTTACATAGAGTCGGTTACAATGGTAGGAGATCTACATATCCGTATCGCCAAGCTTGCCTTCCACGCCAAGGAAAGTCCCATCCGGACACGGGACGAAGTCTTCAATCTTGTATCTTCATAGTCCAGGAGTCTGGCCAAAGGCTATAGTCCGGCCATCCGGATACCCCCTTATCCAGGACTCCCTCAATAGGCATCACGTCCGTGTCAAGTAGACCGAAATGATTCTGCATCTGCTATTATTACTCCACACATCGACCGCTATCCAGCATGGATCTAGAGTATTAAGTTCATAAAGAACGGAGTAACGCATTAAGTAAGATGACATGATGTAGAGGAATTAACTCAAGCAATATGATGAAAACCCCATCTTTTTATCCTCGATGGCAACAATACAATACGTGCCTTGCTGCCCCTACTATCACTGGGAATGGACATTGCAAGATTGAACCCAAAGCTAAGCACTTCTCCCATTACAAGAAAAACCAATCTAGTAGGCCAAACTAAACCAATAATTCGAAGAGACTTGCAAAGATATCAAATCATGCATATAAGAATTTAGAGAAGAACCAAATAATATTCATAGATAATCTAATAATAAATCCACAATTCATCGGATCTCAGTAAACACAACGCAAAAGAATATTACATCGAATAGATCTCCAAGAACATCGAGGAGAACATGGTATTAAGAATCAAAGAGAGAGAAGAAACCATCTAGCTAATAACTATGGACCCGTAGGTCTGTGGTAAACTACTCACGCTTCATCAGAGAGGTAATGGTATTGATGTAGAAGCCCTTCATGCTCGAATCCCACTTTGGCAGGATGCCGGAAAAGGCCCCTATATGGGATCTCACGTGTACAGAAGGTTTTGGCAGTGGAAAAGTGGTTTCGTGGCTCTCCTGGATGTTTTCAGGGTATAAGAGTATATATAGGCGAAGGAACTAGGCCACGGGAGCTACGAGGGGCCCACGAGGTAGGGGACGCACCCTACCCCCCTGGGCGCACCCTCCTACCTCGTGGCTGCATCGTTGCGTCTCCGACTTCATCTCCTAGTCTTCTGGTTTCCTTTCGGTCCAAGAAAGATCATCGCGAAGGTTTCTTTCCGTTTGGACTCCTTTTGGTATTCCTTTTCTGCGAAACTCTAAAATAGGCAAAAAAATAATAAACTGGCACTGGGCCCTCGGTTAATAGGTTAGTCCCAAAACTAATATAAAATAGCATATAAATGCCTATTAAACATCCAAAACAGATAATATAATAGCATGGAACAATCAAAAATTATAGATACATTGGAGACGTATCACATAGCTGCTTCAGAAGTAGCACATGAAGGAGTCTGGATGAAGGAGTTCATATCCGATCTGGGTGTAATACCAGTGCATTGGGTCTAATGACAATCTTTTGTGACAACACTGGAGCAATAGCCTTAGCGAAGGAATCCAAGTTTTACAAGAGAACCAAACACATCAAGAGCGCTTCAACTCCATTCGTGAAAAGGTCAAGTATGGAGACATAGAAATTTGCAAAGTACATATAGATGAATGTTGCAGACCTGTTGACTAAACCTCTTCCGTGGGCAAAACATGATCAACACCAAGACTCCATGGGTGTTAGATTCATTACTATGTAATCAAGATTATTGACTCTATTACAAGTGGGAGACTGTTGGAAATATGCCCTAGAGGCAATAATAAAATGGTTATCATTATATTTCCTTAATCATGGTAAAGGTTTATTATTCATGATAGAATTATATTGGCTGGAAACTTAAATACATGTGTGGATACATAAACAAATATTGTGTCCCTAGTGAGCCTGTACTATACTAGCTCGTTGATTAAAACATGGTTAAGGTTTCCTAACCATAGACATGTGTTGTCACTTGATAACAGGATCACATTGATGACCCACAAGTATAGGGGATCTATCATAGTCCTTTCGATAAGTAAGGGTGTCAAACCCAATGAGGAGCAGAAGGAAATGACAAGCGGTTTTCAGTAAGGTATTCTCTGCAAGCACTGAAACTGTAGGTAACAGATAGTTTTTGTGATAAGATAATTTGTAACGGGTAACAAGCAATGAAAGTAAATAAGGTGCAGCAAGGTGGCCCAATCCTTTTTGTAGCAAAGGACAAGCCTGGACAATTTCTTATACTGAGAAAAGTGCTCCCGAGGACACATGGGGATTATCGTCAAGCTAGTTTTCATCACGCTCATATGATTCGCGTTCGGTACTTTGATAATTTGATATGTGGGTGGACCGGTGCTTGGGTACTGCCCTTTCTTGTACAAGCATCCCACTTATGATTAACCCCTATTGCAAGCATCAGCAACTACAAAATAAGTATTAAGGTAACCTAACCATAGCATGAAACTAGTGGATCCAAATCAGCCCCTTACGAAGCAACCCATCATCTACTTATTACTTCCCAATGCCTTCCTTTATACCCAAATAATGGTGAAGTGTCATGTAGTCGACATTCACATAACACCACTAGAGGAGAGACAACATACATCTCATCAAAATATCGAACGAATACCAAATTCACATGACTACTAATAGCAAGACTTCACCCATGTCCTCAGTAACAAACGTAACTACTCACAAAGCATATTCATGTTCATGATCAGAGGAGTATTAATATGCATTAAGGATCTGAACATATGATCTTCCACCAAGTAAACCAATTAACATCAACTACAACGAGTAATCAACACTACTAGCAATCCACAGGTACCAATTTGTGGTTTTGATAAAAGATTGGATGCAAGAGATGAACTAGGGTTTTGAGAGGAGATGGTGCTGGTGAAGATGTTGATGGAGATTGACCCCCTCTCGATGAGAGGATCGTTGGTGATGACGATGGTGATGATTTCCCCCTCCCGGAGGGAAGTTTCCTTGGCAGAACAGCTCCGCCGGAGCCCTAGATTGGTTCCACGAGGGCCAACAGGGGGCCCACGAGACCGGGGGCGCGCCCAGTAGGGGGGCGCCCCCACCCTCATGGCCAGGGTGTGGGCCCCCTCTGGTACTTTCTTTGCTCAGTAATTCTTATTAATTCCAGAAATGACTTACGTGGAGTTTCAGGACTTTTGGAGCTGTGCAGAATAGGTTTCCAATATTTGCTCCTTTTCCAGCCAGAATCCCAGCTACCGGCATTCTCCCTCTTCATGATAAACCTTGTAAAACAAGAGAGAATAACCATAAGTATTGTGACATAACGTGTAATAACAAGCCATAATGCAATAAATATTGATATAAAAGCATGATGCAAAATGGACGTATCAACTCCCCCAAGCTTAGACCTCGCTTATCCTCAAGCAGAAGCCGATATCGAAGAATATGTCCACATGTTTAGAGATAGAGGTGTCGATAAAAATAAAATACGGACATGAGGGCATCATGATCAATCTCATAGCAACAACATATATAGATTTTGTCATATGATTTCTTATGCTCAAGTACCAATCTATTCACAATGTCGAGTATGGTTCAGAAACTTCATTGAGAACTAACAAACTATAATCCTAGTCTTTGAAGCAATTGCAATTTATCATAACATCGGATAGAGTCAAGAATAGAGCTTTTCAGCAAGTCCACATACTCAACTATCATATAGTCTTCTACAATTGCTAACACTCACGCAATACTTATGATTATGGAGTTTTAATCGGACACTGAGAAAGATAGGGGCTTATAATTTCTCCTCCCAACGTATTCACCTTTGGGTGATGTCAACAATAATAGTTCATGCTACCTTACATCCAATTGGATATATATGAGGTGCTTGCCAAAGGATAAAATGAAAAAGGGAAAGGTGAAGATCACCTTGACTCTTGCATAAAGTAAAGACATAAAGTAAAAGATAGGCCCTTCGCAGAGGGAAGCAGAGGTTGTCATGTGCTTTTAGGGTTGGATGCACAAAATCTTAATGCAAAAGAACGTCACTTTATATTGCCATTTGTGATATGAACCTTTATTATGCAGTCCGTCGCTTTTATTACTTCCATATCACACGACCGTATAAAGCTTATTTTCTCTGCACTAATAAGTCATACATATTTAGAGAGCAATTTTTATTGCTTGCAACATGACAACTTACTTGAAGGATCTTACTCAATCCGTAGGTAGGTATGGTGGACTCTCATGGCAAAACTGGGTTTAAGGATATTTGGAAGCACAAGTAGTATCTCTACTTGGTGCAAGGATGTTTGGCTAGCATGAGGGGGAAAGGCAAGCTCAACATGTTGGACGGTCCATGACAATATACTTTAACTGAGATGTGAGAAAACATAAACCATCACGTTGTCTTCCTTGTCCAACATCAACTCTTTAGCATGTCATACTTTAATGAGTGCTCACAATTATAAAAGATGTCCAAGATAATATATTTATATGTGAAAACCTGTCTTTCTTTATTACTTCCTATTAATTGCAATGATGACCAAAACTATGTTTGTCAACTCTCAACAACTTTTATGCCTCATACTCTTTATATGTGAAGTCATTACTATCCATAAGATCAATATGAACTATTTTATTCCTTTTTATTCTTTCTATTTTCTCAAGATCATAGCAAGATAGCAAAGCCCTTGAATCAACACTAATCTTTATTATATAGCTCACGGACTCGATTACATAAAGGAATCACAAAGCAAAACTCAAAACTAATTCATACCAAAGATTTATTCTACTAGATCAAAATATTACTAAAAGGATCGAACTAAGTAAAACGGTAAAGATAGGAGTGTGATGGTGATACGATACCGGGGCACCTCCCCCAAGCTTGGCAGTTGCCAAGGGGAGTGCCCATACCCATGTGATTATGTCCTCGGAGGTGGTGAAGAAGGAATTGTTGATAATGTAGGCTTGTCGTCCATCTTCCGAGGCATAGGCTCACCATCATAGAAGGATGATCGAGTCTTCGGGATCCTCAAATCTGCAGCCAAACTCATCCTCTTGAATCTATATTCATACTCACAGTTTTGGTTTTGCAGGTCATAGATCTGGGCTTGGAGGTGCTCGATTTTCTCATGAAGCTTGAAGATGGTATCCCCAATGTTCTTGGCGTCTAGCTTGTGGTTGTTGGTGAATTCCGCGATCATCATCCGGTTGGCGTTGAGTCCACGCTCCACCATCCCTTGGCACTTGAAGACTTGTTGCTCCATAGCTTTGAGCTTTGTCTCCATGCTTCCGGTACGCCTTGGTCCCTCCACATCACGGATGTGCAACACCCCCTCACGCATCTCAATGGTTTGAGGGTGTTGCAGCACCTCCGCGAGATAGGGGTTGCTAACCTTCTCGAAAAACTTGTCCTTGGGAGCGCTTGGAGACGTCATGGTGCTCTAGATCTGTCAGAAAAACAGCTCGAAACGAAAACAGGAGATAATTGCGTGATACGGTGGTCAAAACCTTTGGGGGATTATATAATGAATTTTTACCGACCAATAGAAGTAACGTGCAAGAAAATGGAGTCCGGGAGGCACACGAGGTGCCCACGAGACAGGGGGGCGCGCCCAGTAAGGGTGGGCGCGCCCTCCACCCTCGTGGAGGTCTCATGTCCTTCCCGGATTACTTCTTTCTTTCCAAAATTCTTAAATATTCCAAAATGGAGAAAAATTGCCATGAGAATTGTTTTGGAGTCGGTTTACTTACCATACCACATACCTATTCCTTTTCGGAGTCTGAAACGTTCTGGAAAGTGTCCCTTATGTATTCCTTCGGGGTTACGGTTTCAACAATATTAGTTTCAACATTTATAGGATTACCTGAGATATAATGTTTGATTCTTTGACCGTTCACCACCCTTGGACTTGTGCCTTCGAAGTTGTTGATTTTAATGGCACCGGAATGATAGACCTCCTCAATAACGTAAGGACCTTCCTACTTAGAGAGAAGTTTTCCTGCAAAAAAATCTTAAACGAGAGTTAAATATCAACACATAATCACCTACATTAAATTATCGCTTTTGTATTCTTTTGTCATGCCATCTGTTGACTTTTTCTTTGAACAACTTGGCAATCTCATAGGCTTGGGTTCTCCATTCATCAAGTGAGCTAATATCAAATAACCTCTTCTCACCGGCAAGTTTGAAGTCATAGTTGAGCTCTTTAATAGCCCAATATGCTTTATGTTCAAGTTCGAGAGGTAAGGGACATGCTTTTTCCTAAACCATCTTATACGGAGACATACCCATAGGATTTTTATATGCAGTTCTATAAGCCCATAATGCATCATCAAGTTTGCAAAATTAATTTGAGCTCTCTATTACTCAACTCTACTTGACCGCTAGACTGGGGGTGATAAGGAGATGCAATTCTATGATTAACATCATACTTAGCAAGCATTTTATGAAAAGCACAATGAATAAAATGTGAACCACCATCAGTCATGAGATATCTAGGGACTCCAAACCTCGGAAAAATAACTTCCTTAAGCATCTTAATAGAGGTGTTATGATCAACACTACTAGTTGGAATAGCTTCTACCCACTTAGTAACGTAATCAACAACAACTAAAATATGTGTGTATCCATTAGAGGCAGGAAAAGGTCCCATATAATCAAAGCCCCAAACATCAAATGGTTCAGTAACAAGAGAATAATTCATAGGCATTTCTTGATGTCTACTAATATTACCAACTCTTTGACATTCATCACAAGACAAGACAAACTTACAAGCATCTTTGAAGAGAGTAGGCCAATAAAAACCGGATTGCAATACCTTATGTGCAGTTCTATCTACAGTGTGGTGTCCTCCATATGGTTCGGAGTGACACTTGTGTAGGATCTGTTCCTGTTCATGCTCAGGTACACAACGTCTAATAACACCATCTACTCCTTCTTTATAAAGGTGTGGGTCATCCCAGAAGTAATGTCTTAAATCATAAAAGAACTTTTTCTTTTGCTGGTATGTGAAACTAGGTGTTATAAATTTAGCAACAATGTAATTAGCATAATCATCATACCATGGAGCAGTATGGGCAGCATTAATGACCGCTAATTGTTCATCAGGAAAGCTATCATCAATAGGTAGTGGGTCATCAAGAACGTTCTCTAACCTAGACAAGTTGTCTACAACGGGGTTCTCAGCTCCCTTTCTATCAATAATATGCAAATCAAATTCTTGGAGCAAGAGGACCCATCTAATAAGCCTAGGTTTAGCATCTTTCTTTTCCACAAGATATTTAATAGTAGTGTCGGTGTCAAAACCGGCGGATCTCGGGTAGGGGGTCCCGAACTGTGCATCAAGGCGGATGGTAACAGGAGACAAGGGACACGATGTTTTTACCCAGGTTCGGGCCCTCTCGGTGGAGGTAAAACCCTACTCCCGCTTGATTAATATTGATGATATGGGTAGTACAAGAGTTGATCTACCACGAGATCGGAGAGGCTAAACCCTAGAATCTAGCCTATGGTATGATTGTTGTTCGTCCTACGGACTAAAACTCTCCGGTTTATATAGACTCCGGAGAGGGCTAGGGTTACACAGAGTCTGTTACAATGGGAGGAGATCTTCATATCACATCGCCAAGCTTGCCTTCCATGCAAAGGAAAGTCCCTATCCGGACACGGGACGAAGTCTTCAATCTTGTATCTTCATAGTCCGGGAGTCCGGCCAAAGGTCATTGTCCGGCCATCCGGACACCCCCTAATCCAGGACTCCCTCAGTTGCCCCTGAACCAGGCTTCAATGATGACGAGTCCGGCGCGCAAATTGTCTTCGGCATTGCAAGGCGGGTTCCTCCCCCGAATACTTCATAGAAGATGTTAAACACAAGGATAGTGTCCGGCTCTGCAAAAATAAGTTCCACATACCACCGTAGAGAGAATAATATGTGCACAAATCTAATCCGCTAACGTATTCCGCAACGTGACATCACGCCACAGTCAAGCCTTTATTCGAATCGTTTTACTGTTCCACCTTAGCGTGTTTAGCGAGGCGGTTTTCCTGGCACGTCTTGTCGAAGCAGAGATCGTGTCCCCTTATTCCAGGATTCTCATCAATATGGGCGTGGGTAACCCAACCGCGTCATTAACCGCGGTGCTTGGGAGATAAGCGAGTTTTATTAGGCCGGTGGGGGCTCGTAGTTTCGGCCGCCCATATAAGGGGATAAGATTCTACCCTTTCCATTTACGCCTTCTTCCTCCTTTGCCTATCCGTCCCTGCGCACTCGAGCTCCAACGCCCAAGCCCGCACTTCCCGCCTCAACCTTCTCCAATCATGTCCGTAGCGGGAGGCAAGTGGATGGCCTCCTCTGTTACGGAGGGGCACATCAAAAGGTTGCGGAAAGCCGGATACCTGCACAACGACATTACACTCCGGCTTCCAGACGAGGGGCAGCTCGTCCCCACCCCCAAGCCCCATGAGAGGGTGGTATTCCTCCCCCATTTCCTCCGCGGACTGGGCTTCCCACTCCACCCATTTGTCCGGGGGCTCATGTTCTACTACGGCCTGGATTTCCATGATCTGGCCCCGAATTTTATCCTCAACATCTCGGCGTTCATCGTCGTGTGCGAGGCCTTCCTCTGCATCCAGCCCCACTTCGGCTTATGGTTGAAGACTTTTAATGTCAAGCCGAAGGTAGTGGGCGGCCGCCAAGCGGAGTGCGGAGGAGCCATGGTGGGCAAGATGCCCAACGTCACATAGCTTGAAGGTGCTTTCGTGGAAACCATCAAAGGGTGGCAATCGGGGTGGGTTTACATCACCGAGCCGCGTGACCCTAAATGGGCAACGGCCCCCGAATTCAGATCTGGCATCCCCACATGGCTCACCTCCTGGAAAGAGAAGGGCCTGACATGGGGCGATTTGGAGGAGCTGACCGGACTCCAAGCCTGCGTCCAAAAGCTAGTGAACAAGAATCTGAAGCTTGTCAATGTAGTCCAGGTCATGCCCATACTCCGGATCCTCTCGTGCCAACAGCGGGCTTTCAACTTGTGGGAGTTTGATCCGGCACATCACCAGGCCTTGAGCAGGCTCTTCGACACTATGTACGAAGATGCCTAGAGGGTGCTTCTCAAGGGCGCCAAGGCTCCCGCATCCGCTACCGAAGATCGCGGATTCAGCTCGCGGCATAAAGCCGACGAGGTAAGCTATCTTACCCTTTATAGGACGCTTTTTCATAGTTTGACACTATGCGGGATCTAAACTTCCTCACCTTTGACATGACTGGCTGAAGAAGTCCGGGCAGGTTAACTATCCGGCTCCCTTACCAGAAGACCCAGCGGGTGCCCGATTGACAGGGCTGCTGGTTCCGGCACCTGACGTGGTGTCGGAGAAGAAGGCCAAGAAAACGGCCACGGGAACCCGAAAGAGTTCCCGTCGTCTGGTATTATCAGACTCACCGTCCGATGACTCCGAGGCGGACTCCTCCGTGAAGATGAGGAGGAGAAGAAAGAGGCTTCTCGCCCAACGGGGGGAGAGAAGAAAAGGAAGGCCTCCCCAACTGGGGAGGCCGGAGGGTCGAAAAAGGGAAGGACCCTTCCTCCGGACTACTCCACCAACGCCGACGACGGCGAAGAGGAGTGTCCCTTGAGGGCCAAGCCCCTGGCGAGATCGTAAGTGTCTGGATTCCATAATAACTTATGATTTTTCTTTTGTCCCATAGTGTCTTCTTACGCCGAATACACCCCTGTAGCCCGCCCAAGGACGATCTCCCTGCTGCATCGAGCGGGTCCCTGGGTTCGTCGGATGTGAATAGTACTTCACTTCCAACGGCCTCCTCCCCTCGTGACGCAGACGACGCCGAGGTGGGGTCCCAGAAGGGGCCCAGCAAGGAGGAGGTGGTCCTGGAGGCGCCGCAAGGCGACCTTCTGGACTTTGGGCGAAAAGAGGGCGGAACCCCCGAGGGTTCTAAGTCCGGCCCTGTGCCGGACTCTGTACCGAAACCTGCAGTGGTTCCGAAGTCCGGCGGGCGGCCCCTTCGTGAGAAGGGTGAGACTGCGATGCCGGTGGCCTCCGTCCAACCGGAGGCGCCGGATAATTTGCTGGAGGCGTTTAACGACACCTCCATCGACGAGGAGCACCGCACTGTCATGAGTGCGGTGATCCAGAAAGTTCAGTCCACCAAGAGCGGGCTGACAGAAGCCTATACAAGCCTGTTAACAGGCTTTGAGGTATGTATTCAAAACATATAAAAATGTTACCGCATAGACAGTAGCCTCTGATGCTCAGTTTGGCATTCGGAAAGAAAAGCCTAGCCGAGGATCTAAAAAGATATACGCAGAAGTCTGACATAAATATGTCAATATGGGAATGCAGGCTGCGCTGCTGACCTCTGCCGCACTAACTGCGGAGGTCAATGCATTGAAGCAGAGCCTCGAGCGGTCCGAGAATGAGCTCGACCTTGCCAAGAAGCAGCTCGAGGACAAGGAAGGTAAGTAATACCTTATGAAAGTAGTACCTTATAGAAAAGGATTTGGTTGCAAAAAATGACAAGAATAACGTGGGTATTGCAGGGGCCACGAACGAGGTGGCGACCCTGAAGGAGGCGGTGTCCAAGGCCGAAAGCAGTGCAGCCTTGGAGCGCACTGAGCGAGAGAAGCAAGAGGCACAGGTGGCGGAGGTGCGGCAAGAGTTCTAGGCTCTCGTGGAAAAACACGAGGGTTTGGAGCGTGACTCGAAGACTCGACAGTCTGAGCTCGCCTCGGCTCTTGAGAGTGCCAAAGCCGCCAAGGCCGAAGCCCAAAAAGCCCTCCAGGGAATTGAGGCGATAAAGAAGATAGCGGCGGGTAAGGCCTTCTTCATGCAAAGCAAGCACGTGAAAGTGAATTACTTGTTACTTACCCGAATCCGAAGCTCTCCAGGAGCTTTCGCAGATCTGCCCTGCAGTGTGTCCAATGCTGCCACATTCTACCGGTCCGAGGAAGGAAGCTCGACGGAGAAGGTATTCTGGTCTCAGTATGCTGAGGCCGGACATCCGGTGCCCCTTAGCGACCAGCTGAAGCAGCTGGTCGAGCTCCACAAGGTGGCCGAACATGCCATGAAGGGCCTCATAGTTCGGCTGTGGCCTAAGGAAGCGATGCCTGGGAGCTACTTCGATCTGGTGCGGTGGCTGGTGGACGCCTATCCATGGATTGAAGTCATCAAGCACTCCGCCTGCATTGAGGGTGCCCGTCGGGCCCTTACCCGAGCTAAAGTGCAGTGGGGCAAGATGGACGCTGAGAAGCTTGTGACGGACCCGCCACCGCCGGGCAAGGAGTATCGCACGCCCGAGGTGTATTATAAGGGCGTCCTGAAGGGTGCCTGCATTATAGCGGGTGAGTGCTCCAAAGATGTAATTTTTGAGTAGACTCGCATGTTGTTATCCTGTGCACTGAAAACTTTGTTCATATGCGCTAAGCAATGCTTGTTAATTTAAAATATTACCTTCTGTGCGGCCGTTTATTAAATCTGAGAGATGCAAGTCGTCGGCTTCTACCCCCGTGCCACGGGTGCTGGGGTGTTCGGGATAAACCTGAGCGCTCTTGTTCCCATTCTTGGGTCCATCTAGGGAGGCGCTCAGCACAACGAACAAGGCCATCGGACTTATAATGCTTTATCACTCTCACTTAGCCATAGAATTCTATAATTTTAAATTTTGGCGAATCCCCTAGTATTCGGAAGATCGAGTTCGGGGCCCTATCCACGCCTAGGCCAGATGAATCCGGCTCCTCGCTCGAAGCGGCATAAGTCTTTAGGGACTCGAAAAACCTCACGAACAGCGACCGGTCTCTCGCACTATCATGACGGTCAGTTTTAGCTTTCTCTACCGAGGTGTTAACCCAGCTCAACTGAGACACAATCGCAGTAATTTTCCCAGCGCTACCTTAGCCAACAATGCGGAACGTAAGGTACCAAAACATGGGAGCCGGGCAAACCCAACTATTGACCCAAGACATGATTCGGAGCTGATGCATATAGTGCTATAAGTTCGGGGTGCCGCACTCATGAGAGTGTTCGGTCTTCTCACACCATATTATGGGGTGCTTAAGCCCCTGGTGTATTGGACGTACCAAAGTGTACGGTTGCATAGTGTCATGACTGAACATATTTGTATAAAAGTCGATGAATACAATAATAGATGAGAGCTATGTATTGTTTATTAAAAAGAGCTGCTATGAAAGAAGAACAATACAAATAGTGCGATAAGCAAGGGACGGGATTATTTGACATGTCCCCCTCCAGGGGCAAGCTGCGTGAATTTAAGTAAAACGGGTATTTAGCTCGTTATAGAGACCACCTGGACATTCGACGCGGCTTGTTCTCTCCCTGACTGTTGCATCGTGTGTTTGGCGAGTGTATTGCCGGACGGGCCTTCCGAATAGTTGGGTCATGAAAGTACAAGAAAAGGAAACGGCAGAGTAGGGAGCCCCTAAGTGCGGTTGAGCCGCATTCTGGGCGTGCCGTAGTTGTGCCCCTCCCCTTATGCCCATGGTATTTTCAAAGCGTAATTATGTACGCGTGATACCGATATCACCATCTGGCGAGGGCTGGGGTTGGGGCCGCACTGCTATGCTTGCTCGGAATGTGCCAGCCGGCTTTGTTGGAGGTTGCTTCGGGCGCGCTTGACGTTGTCCGGACGTTTAACACCCAGATTGGGGAGTTGCCTTGAGAGGCTGCTCTGTACTTCCGCCGCCAAGGCCGCTGTGTGCTCCTCCGTTTGGAGAGAGCATTCAGTGTTTCCATTTACTGTACTGACTCCGCGAGGACCTGGCATCTTGAGCTTGAGATATGCGTAGTACGACACCGCATTGAATTTTGCAAATGCAGTTTGTCCGAGCAGGGCGTGATAGCCACTGCGGAATGGGACTATGTCGAAGATTAAATCTTCGCTTTGGAAATTATCCGGGGATCCGAAGACCACTTCGAGTGTAACCGAGCCTGTACAGCTGGCTTCTACACCTGGTATGACGCCTTTAAAGGTTGTCTTTGTGGGTTTAATCCTTGACGGCTCTATACCCATTTTTCGCACTGTATCCTGATAAAGCAGGTTCAGGCTGCTGCCGCCGTCCATGAGGACTCTAGTGAGGTGAAATCCGTCAATGATTGGGTCTAGGACCAATGCGGCGAATCCGCCATGACGGATGCTAGTGGGGTGGTCCCTTCGATCAAAAGTGATCGGGCAGGAGGACCATGGGTTGAACTTTGGGGCGACTGGCTCCAATGCATAGACGTCCTTGAGGGCACGCTTCCGCTCCCTTTGGGGGATGTGGGTTGCGTATATCATGTTTACCATCTGCACTTGCGGGGGGAATCCCTTCTGTCCTTTGTTGTTCGGCGGCCGGGGCTCCTCCTCGTCATCGCTACGCAGCCCCTTGTCTCTGGTTTCAGCACTTAGCTTGCCTGCCTGCTTGAACACCCAACAATCCCTGTTGGTGTGGTTGGCTGGTTGTTCGGGGGTGCCGTGTATCTGGCACGAGCGATCGAGTATACGGTCTAAGTTGGATGGGCCCGGAGGGTTTCTTTTGAAAGGCTTCTTCCGCTGACCGGGTTTAGAGCCTCTGAATCCGGCAATGACTACCGTATCCTCGGATTGTCGCCATTAATGTGGCGCTTGTGCTTGTTGTGACGTGACCTGCCATTGTTGTCCTTGGTATCCGAATTGCCAGGGCTCTTGGTTATGTTATTACTACGAGCTAGCTAGCTGTCTTCTCCCGCGCAAAAGCGGGTCATGAGTGTCGTGAGGGCTGCCATAGATTTCGGCTTTTCCTGTCCTAGGTGCCGGGCAAGCCATTCGTCTCGGATGTTGTGCCTGAAGGCCACAAGGGCCTCGGCATCCGGACAGTCGACTATTCGATTTTTCTTGGTTAGGAACCGTGTCCAGAATAGTCTGGCCGATTCCTCTGGCTACTGGATTATGTGGCTTAGGTCATCGGCGTCTGGTGGTCGCACATAAGTGCCCTGGAAGTTGTTGAGGAATGCGGATTCTAGGTCCTCCCAGCAACTTATTGACTCTGCTGGCAGGCTGTTAAGCCAATGCCGAGCTGGTCCTTTCAGCTTGAGCGGGAGGTATTTGATGGCGTGTAGATCATCACCACGGGCCATGTGGATATGAAGGAGATAATCCTTGATCCGTACCGCGGGATTTGTTGTGCCATCATATGATTCGATGTTTACGGGTTTAAAACCCTCTGGGATTTGATGATCCATTACTTCGTCTGTGAAGCATAGTGGGTGTGCGGCGCCCCTGTACTGGGCTATATCGCGATGTAGCTCGGATGAGCTTTGTCTGTTGTATTCGGTCTGGCCGTATTTATCATATCCAGCGTGACGGTTATCGTCACGTGACGTAGGGCGCCCACGCGATCCGTAGATCGATCTTGTTTGCCTTGCCTTATCCTCCAATATGTCTCACAGGTCTTTTGCGTTTCCCCGTGCTCTGGTGTTCTTGGAGCGGCGTCGGGGTGCGTTTTGGGTTGAGGGCCGAAAGGCCTCTTTGTCGCAGCTACGGGGTGGCCGATCGGGCGCATCGTACGCTGGTGATGTAGGTATAGTTGCTTCCTCCTCTAGTTGGGGTAGCAGCCTGCGCTGTGGGTAACTCTTGGAGGGGCGCTCGAGTTTATACTCTTCGGCCGCCAGGACTTCAGTCCATCTGTCGGCTAGCAGATCTTGGTCAGCTCTAAGCTGCTGCTGTTTTTTCTTGAGGCTGCTCGCCGTGGCCATAAGCTTGCGCTTGAAACGCTCTTGTTCGACGGGATCCTCTAGCACGACGAATTCGTCGTCGTCGAGGCTTGCCTCGTCTTCGGAGGGAGGCCTATAATTGTCGTCCTCGACCTCCCTGTCTGCCGCTCTCTCATGAGGGTTGGCTCCTTCGTCCTCCTGCGCTGAATTCTGCTGGAGGGGGTTGTCTTCGGCACTGTCCGGGGTGTTGACGTCTCCGGTGCCGGACTCGCCGTTTTTGCTTTGGCAGGATTTAGAGCGGCGCCGCTGACGTCGATGCTTGGGTTGCTTCTTGGAGGGGTCATCCTCCACTTTGTCATCGCCATCCCCTGCTTTGGGGGTGTCCACCATGTATATGTCATATGACGAGGTGGCCTTCCAATGCCCTATAGGTGCTGGTTCTTGGTCATCTCCTTCATCGGCGTCCATACCATCGATGTCTTCGGAGTCGAAGTCGAGCATGTCGATTAGATCGTCGATAGTGGCTACAAAGTGGGTGGTGGGTGGGTTTTGAATTTCCTCGTCGTCCGCATCCCAACCCTGCTGACCATAGTCTGGCCAGGGCTCTCCTGAAAAAGAGAGAGACTTTAGTGAATCCAGTATATCGCCAAAGGGCGAGTGCTGAAAGACGTCCGTGGCGGTGAACTCGATGATCGGAGCCCAATCGGGTTCGATCGGAAGGGGTGTGGAATATTCGGAGTCCGGAACGGAGTCCGGCACCTTGGAGTCACGGGCCTTGCAAAGGACTAGGCTGGTATTCGGCTCTATCACCGTAGAGATTGCGGCTCCTGGGGCGGCGTCCAACCGTCCGTCCCTGACTAGCGCAGTCGGCTCCGAGCTAATGGTCGGAGCGGACACCTGAGCGGCACTCTAGGCGCTGTCCGGCGGCAGAGCTAGATCATGCCCATCGAGACAGTGCGGCACGCTCGGCCATGGCTTGAATCCATCGAAGATCAAGTCCCCGCGGATGTCTGCCGTGTAGTTTAAGCTTCCAAACCTGACCTGATGGCCAGGGGCGTAGCGAGTTGGCCTGCAGTGCGAAGCCGCCGAATACGAAGATCTGTCCGGGGAGAAAAGTCTCACCCCGGACCACGTCGTGGTTGACGTTCGAAGAAGCCATCGGGCCTGAAGGTGACGACACAGAGGAACTCTCAATGAAAGCACCAATGTCGGTGTCAAAACCAGCGGATCTCGGGTAGGGGGTCCCGAACTGTGCGTCTATGCGGATGGTAACAGGAAACAAGGGACACGATGTTTTTACCCATGTTCGGGCCCTCTCGGTGGAGGTAAAATCCTACTCCTTCTTGATTAATATTGATGATATGTGTAGTACAAGAGTTGATCTAACACGAGATCGGAGAGGCTAAACCCTAGAATCTAGCCTATGGTATGATTGTTGTTCGTCCTACGGACTAAAACTCTCCGGTTTATATAGACACCGGAGAGGGCTAGGGTTACATAGAGTCGGTTACAATGGGAGGAGATCTTCATATCGTATTGCCAAGATTGCCTTCCACGCCAAGGAAAGTCCCTATCCGGACACGGGACGAAGTCTTCAATCTTGTATCTTCATAGTCCGGGAGTCCAGCCAAAGGTCATAGTTCGGCCATCCGGACACCCCCTAATCCAGGACTCCCTCAAGCAGCATGATCAGTGTGAATAGTAACTTTAGAATCGACAATATAAGGTCTGAACTTATGACATGCAAATACAACCGCTAAGAATTCTTTTTCAGTAGTAGCATAATTTCTTTGGGCAGTATCAAGAGTTTTACTAGCATACTGGATAACATTTAATTTCTTATCAACTCTTTGCCCTAGAATAGCACCTACAACATAATCACTAGCATCACACATAATTTCAAAGGGTAAATTCCAATCAGGTGGCTGAATAATAGGTGCAGTGATCAAAGCTTTCTTAAGTATTTCAAATGCTTCTACACGATCATCATCAAAGACAAAAGGAATATCTTTTTGCAATAAATTAGTTAGAGGCCTAGAGATTTTAGAAAAGTCCTTAATGAACCTCCTATAAAAACCGGCATGACCAAGGAAACTTCTTATACCTTTAATGTCCTTGGGACATGGCATCTTTTCAATAGCATCAACTTTAGCTTTATCAACTTCAATACCTCTTTCAGAAATTTTATGCCCCAAGACAATGCCTTCACTAACCATAAAGTGGCACTTTTCCCAATTACGAAAAAGGCTTTCGCCCCACTATATTGATATAGCAACCTCCCGATATAACAAAGAGTCCAACGCTGGGGCAAACATCACAAGCATGCCCAAAAGAAACAAAAGAGAAAGAAGAGAGAAAATAATGTCCACAGCGTCGGATCGACGAAAACGATGATAACCCAAAGCCGTTGCACCCATCGGAGATGCACCACCTCGCTCCAGGCACCTCGAACCTCCGCATACCAAGCAGCACCTTCAGGAAGGAACACGACGACGACGACGCTGCTGCCCGGACAGGTCCTAGGGTTTCCCCCGGTACGTGGAGGGGCGTGGGGAAGGGGAAGACCCAACGCCCTTCAGGAAGGAACGATGGCGCCCATGGGTATCACCGCGTCGGTGCTGGCAAGCCGGCCCGGATGTCTCCCATCCGCCAAACACCCACAACCCCGAACGGTCCGACGCGCACCACCAGACAAGCCACCCACGAACGTGCGCCACCACGGACTTGCCATCATCACCGCCGCCTCACCGTGGTCATCGAAGCGAGACCGACGACGACGAGAGGGAGCAGCCGGGAACGAGGAACGGCAGCGAGAGCAGCCACGCCGGAGGAGACAACCTCCACCACCATCAGCGGTCACCGACCGGACGCGGCAAGGGGAGCGTACCAGGCCCTCGAGGCCCGGCCGAGCCCAAAAGGGGCTCGTGAAGCACCCGTCGCCGAGCCGCAGTAGACGTGCCGCCGTCTCCACCACCCCCCGCACGAGCTGCCCCACCACCGCCCCCGCCGGAGCCACCGCAGGCAAGACCGAGTCAGGCCCGCCCAGACCCAGATGGGGCCCAAAAGGGCCCAGATCTGGGCCGGGAGGGCGCCGCCACCATCCACCGCGCCAGCGCGCCGCCAAGGGGCTGCGCCGCCGCCTCTAGGCCACCCGAAGCTGCGCCGCCAGGAGCAGCCGCCGCTGCCGGAATCATCGTTGACCGAGGAGCACCGCCGCAGGACGCCACCACCCGAGCCGTGGCACCGCGCGCAGGGAAGGGACGACCGCTGCCTCCGCCAACACCACGCGGGCAGGGTCCGGTGGCGCAGGCTGACAGCGGCGGGAGGAGGGGAACGGGAGGGGGAGGCGCGGGAGGGTGGGGAGATGCCCCCCCGGTCGCCTCGCTCGGGGATGCGACGCGGGGGGCGGGCCAGGAGGGAGGAGGGAGGCAGTGTGCGGCGCGGCGCCTGCGGCCGGAGGCACGGGAGGGTGGGGGGAGGGGGCCGGCGGCGGTGGTGGAGCGGGGGGAGCCCTAGGATCCACGCTTTGGTATTATTTGTACTCGCTTTTCTCCACGGAGCTGCTGCCTACTTTTCCCAATTCAAGACGAGACTAGTGTCTTCACATCTCTGCAAAACTCGATCAAGGTTGCTCAAGAAATCATCAAAAGAGGATCTATAAACAGAGAAATCATCCATGAATACCTCACAAATCTTTTCACAAAAGTCAAAGAATATAGCCATCATGCATCTTTGAAAGGTAGCAGGTGCATTACATAAACCAAAAGGCATACGTCTATAAGCAAAAGTACCGAAAGGGCAAGTAAAAGTAGTTTTTGATTGATCCTCCGCTGACACAGGTATTTGAGAGAAACCATAATAACCATCTAGAAAGCAGAAATGTGTGTGTTTGGATAGTCTTTCTTGCATTTGATCAATAAAAGGTAAAGGGTAATGATCTTTCTTATTAGCTTTATTTAATTTACGGAAATCAATTACCATTCTATAACATGTAATAATTCTTTGCGGGATCAATTCATCTTTATCATTAGGAATGACAGTAATACCTCCCTTCTTAGGGACGCAATGGACAGGACTTACCCAATCACTATCAGCAACGGGATAAATTATACCTGCCTCGAGGAGCTTTAGTATCTCCTTTCTTACCACTTCTTTCATCTTAGGATTTACCCGTCATTGAGGATCTCTAACTGGTTTGGAGCCTTCGTCAAATTTAATTTTATGTTGGCATAGAGTGGGACTAATGCCCTTAAGATCATCCAGAGTATATCCAATAGGAGCACGGTGCTTCTTTAGAGTTTTCAATAATCTTTCCTCTTCCTGCTCTGAAAGGTTAACACTAATAATAACATGATATATCTTCTTTTCATCAAGATAAGCATATTTAAGATTATCAGGTAATGGTTTAAGCTCAAACACGGGATCACCCTTGGGTGGAGGGGGATCCCCTAGGATTTCAACAAGCAAGTTGTGTTCAGAATAGGACCCTATTGAAGGAATACTTCATCTATTTCCCTTCTTTCATTCATAAACATATCATTTTCATGGTCTAGCAATATTGTTCTAACGGATTAGTAGGAGATACGGCAATAGAAGCAAGATCAATAATTTCATCCTTACTAGGCAATTCTTTATCACGGGGTTGTCTACGAAACTTAGCAAAATTAAACTCATGAGACATATCCCCTAAGCCAATTGTAACAACATCCTTTTTGCAATCAATCCTAGCATTAACGGTATTCAAGAAGGTTCTACCAAATATAATGGGATAAAAGTCATCTTGTGTGGAACCAAGAACAAGAAAATCAGCAGGATATTTAACTTTCGCACATAAGACTTCAACATCTCTAACAATCCCAACTGGTGAAATAGTATCTCTATTGGCAAGCTTAATAGTAACATCAATACCTTCTATTTCGGCGGGTGTGATATCATGAATAATTTCTTCATATAAGGAATGAGGTATTGCACTAGCACTAGCACCCATATCACATAAGCCATGATAACAATGATCTCCTATTTTAACAGAAATAATAGGCATGCCTACAACAGGTCTATGTATCTTAGCATCTGGTCTAGCAATATTAGCAGCATGTTCACAGAAGTAAATAACATGCCCATCTATATATCATCCAAGAGATATTTAACTATAGCAATACTAGGTTCAACTTTAATTTGCTCAGAAGGTGTATAAGTTCTAGTATTACTCTTACGAACCACACTTGAAGCTTTAGCATGATACTTTATTTTAACAGGAAAAGGTGGTTTCTCAACATAAGTAGTAGGAACAATAGGATCATTATAAGTGATAGTCTTTTCTTCAACTGTAATAGGTGCAACTACTTTTACTTCAGTGGGAGGATTATATTTAAACCACTTATCCTTAGGGAGATCAACATGAGCAGCAAAAGATTCACAAAAAGAAGCTACTATCTCAGAGTCAAGTCCATATTTAGCGCTAAATCCACGAAAAGCATCGATATCCATAAAAGATTTTACACAATCAAGCTTAGGTGTCATACCCGACTCCTTACCATCGTCGGAACCCCAATCTTCAGAGTTGCGTTTAATCCTTTCCAATAACTCCCACTTGAATTCAGTAGTCTTCAGCATATAAGAACCAGCACAGGAAGTATCAAGCATGGTGCGATCATTGAGAGAAAGCCGAGCATAATTTTTTTGAATAATCATTTCTCTTGAGAGCTCATGATTGGGGCATGAATATAACATTGACTTAAGCCTCCCCCAAGCTTGAGCGATGCTTTCTCCTTCGCGAGGCCAGAAATTATATATGTAATTACAATCACGATGAACAAGATGCATAGGATAGAATTTCTGGTGAAGTTCCAACTTCAATCGTTTATAGTTCCAAGATCCCGTATCATCACATAGCCTATACCATGTCAATGCATCTCCCTTAAAATATAAAGGGAAGACCTTCCTCTTAACAACATCATTGGGCATACCTGCAAGCTTAAATAATCCACAAACTTCATCCACATAGATAAGGTGTAAATCGGGATGCAATGTTCCATCTCCTGCAAAGGGATTAGCTAGCAGTTTCTCTATCATACCTGAAGGAATCTCAAAGTAAACATTTTCAGTAGGTCCAGTAGGTTGAGGAGCAACTCTTTGCTCTACTGGTCGGTGCGAAGATGCCCCGAACAAGCCCCTCAAAGGATTAGTTTCCATAGTAACAAGTGACAAAAAAATTCAGCACACTATATAAATGTTTCCTTACCAAGTTCCACTCACCAAAGGCGCTTCACTCCTCGGCAACGGCGCCAGAAAAGAGTCTTGATGACCCACAAGTATATGGGATCTATCATAGTCCTTTCGATAAGTAAGAGTGTTGAACCCAACGAGGAGCAGAAGGAAATGACAAGCGGTTTTCAGTAAGGTATTCTCTGCAAGCACTGAAATTGTAGGTAACAAATAGTTTTGTGATAAGATAATTTGTAACGGGTAACAAGCAATGAAAGTAAATAAGGTGCAGCAAGGTGGCCCAATCCTTTTTGTAGCAAAGGACAAGCCTGGACAATTTCTTATAATGAGAAAAGCGCTCTCGAGGACACATGGGAATTATCGTCAAGCTAGTTTTCATCACGCTCATATGATTCGCGTTCCGTACTTTGATAATTTGATATGTGGGTGGACCGGTGCTTGGGTACTACCCTTTATTGGACAAGCATCTCACTTATGATTAACCCCTATTGCAAGCATCAACAACTACAAAAGAAGTATTAAGGTAAACCTAACCATAGCATGAAACTAGTGGATCCAAATCAGCCCATTATGAAGCAACGCATAAACTAGGGTTTAAGCTTCTGTCACTCTAGCAACCCATCATCTACTTATTACTTCCCAATGCCTTCCTTTATGCCCAAATAATGGTGAAGTGTCATGTAGTCGACATTCACATAACACCACTAGAGGAGAGACAACATACATCTCATCAAAATATCGAACGAATACCAAATTCACACGACTACTAATAGCAAGACTTCACCCATCTCCTCAGGAACAAACGTAACTACTCACAAAGCATATTCATGTTCATGTTCAGAGGATTATTAATATGCATTAAGGATCTGAACATATGATCTTCCACCAAGTAAACCAATTAGCATCAATTACAACAAGTCATCAACACTACTAGCAACCCACAGGTACCAATTTGTGGTTTTGATACAAGATTGGATACAAGAGATGAACTAGGGTTTTGAGAGGAGATGGTGCTGGTGAAGATGTTGATGGAGATTGACCCCCTCTCGATGAGAGGATCATTGGTGATGATGATGGTGATGATTTCCCCCTCCCGGAGGGAAGTTTCCCTGGCAGAACAGCTCTGCCGGAGCTCTAGATTGGTTCCGCCAAGGTTCCACCTCGTGGCGGCAGAGTTTCGTCCCTTAAGCTTGTTCATGATTTTTTCCAGGGTAAAAGCCCTCATATAGCAGAAGATGGACACCGGGGGGCCACCAGGGGGCCCAGGAGATAAGGGGCGCGCCCAGTAGGGGTGGGCGCGCCCCCCGCCCTCCTGGCCAGGGTGTGGGCCCCCTGATGTATTTCTTTCGCTCAATAATTCTCATTAATTCCAAAAACATGTTTCGTGGAGTTTCAGGATTTTTGGAGCAGTGCAGAATAGGTTTCCAATATTTGCTCCTTTTCCAACCAGAATCCCAGCTGCCGGCATTCTCCCTCTTCATGATAAACCTTGTAAAATAAGAGAGAATAGCCATAAGTATTGTGACATAACGTGTAATAACAGCCCATAATGCAATAAATATCAATATAAAAGCATGATGCAAAATGGACGTATCACACATCATTAGGAGAATGATGTGATGGACGAGACCCATCCGTTAGCTTAGGATATGATCGTTCAGTTTATTGCTACTACTTTCTTAATGTCAAATACATATTCCTTCGACCATGAGATCGTGCAACTCCCGAATACCGGAGTAATACCTTGTGGGCTATCAAACGTCACACCATAACTGGGTGATCATAAAGATGCTCTATAGGTATCTTTGAAGGTGTTTGTTGAGTTGGCATGGAATGAGATTGGGATTTGTCACTCCATGTATCGGAGAGGTATCTCTGGGCCCTCTCAGTAGTACAACATCACAAGAATCTTGCAAGCAAAGTGACTAAGGAGTTAGTTACAAGATGATGTATTACAGAACGAGTAAAGGGACTTGCCGGTAACGAGATTGAATTACGTATGGAGATACCGATGATCGAATCTCGGGCAAGTAACATACCGACGGACAAAGGGAACTACGTATGTTGTCATAAAGGTTCGATCGATTAAGATCTACGTAGAATATGTAGGAACCAATATGGGCATCCAGGTCACGCTATTGGTTATTGACTGGAGAAGCGTCTTGGTCATGTCTACATTATTCTCGAACCCGTAGGGTCCGCACACTTAACGTTCGTTGATGATATAATATTATATGAGTTATGTCAATTCTTGACGGTATATTGTTCGGAGTCCGGGGTAAGATCACAGACATGACGAGGAGATCCGGAATGGTCCGGAGGTAAAGATTGGTATATAGGACGATGCTATTTGGTCTTCGGAAAGGTTTCGGAATGCACCCGGTATTTATCGGATCACTGTAATGGGTCCGGAAGGCTACAGGAAGTTACTGGGCCTAAGGGGCCAAAGGGAGGGGAACACACCAGCCCACAAGGGGCTGGCACGACCCAACCTGGTCGCCGGCCTTGTAAAGGAAAGGGAGCGGCTGGCCACCTCCTTCTTTCCCCATGCAAGGGAGAAAGCACTACCAAAAAAAGACACACCCGTGACATTTTGGGCCGAATGAATTTTTTTCCTGTCATACTTACGACACTTCTATGACAATAATTATGAAAAACCCGGTATCATCATAGATGTGGTGGGCTCCTACTTCTATGACAAAAAATCATGACAATAATGGGATTTTCGTCTTGGGCGGGCCTGAGACGCACCTGCATGACATTCTTTGGGCCGTCCATGATGGAAAAAATCATGTAGAAGCAAGGGCGAGGAAAATTTCGGGGAGTTGCCGGTTATGGTGGGTGGTTAGGGGCCGAGCGATGCGCGTTTCTCTCATACACGTACGCGCGTGGGTGTGAGGCGTTGGGCTCTAACTGAACCTAAGCGAGGCGTTGGGCTCTAACTGAACCTGAGCGAGGCGTTCGCCTACTGAACCCAAGCGATTACACTAGCTCTGTTACTGAACCCCGATCGATCCCTTGCTTTTAACTGAACCTGATCGAGCGATTCCTTCGCCACTGCTGCTAACTAAAACCGATCGAACCTGCTGCCTCTTGATGAATAGTGAGTGTTGTTAGGGGGTTTGGATGAACAGTTCCCGGTGGGGGGTTGGATGAACATGACCCCGTGGTAGTAGAGGCTGTTGCCGCTAGATGAACACGACCCCGATCGATCGAGCCAGTTGGGGGTGGATGAGCAGGACCCCGTGGAGGGCTGGATGAACAGGACGACCCCATGGAGGGCTGGTTGAACAGTAGCCGGTGGAGGGCTAGATGAATAGTAGCCCGTGGAGGGGTGGTTCAACAGGACCCCGTGGAGAGGGCTGGTTAAATAGTAGCCGGTGGAGGAGCGGTGGAGGCTGGATGAACAGGAGCCCGTGGATGAACAGTCGCAGGTGGAGGCTGGAGGAGGTTCACGGTGGATGAACAGTAGCCCGTGGAGGCTGGAGGAGGTCGACGGTGGAGATGAACAGTAGCCCGTGGAGTCCTGTTTTGCAGTATGCCACACCCCTCCCAATGAACAAGACCCCTATTTTGACCGTAGTGCTCCAACACAAGTCCGTTTCCTCCGTTTTACGGTATGCCACACCCCTCCCGGTCAACAGGACCCCGCTTCGACCGTAGGCACTCGAACACAAGTCTGTTTCCTCCGTTTTGCGGTACGCTAGTTCCCTCCCGATGAACATGATCCCGTTTCGACCCTAGGCGGTCGAACACAAGGCCGTTTCCTCCATTCTGTGGTACGCCAGGCCTCGTTTCGGTCGGCTGTTCCGTCCAAGCCGGTTGCCTCCCGATGAACACGACGACACAGCTTCTCCGTTCTGACCCAGCCGGTTGGCTGCCCATGAACAGGACGCCGTTGCTGCCTCTCCATGTACACGAGCCCTGACCGCACATATGCACGAGTAGGCGTCCGAGACCCCGCCCGTATGTACGTACGTGGCCGTATTTACTTTCTTGCATCCTGGCTGTATGTACGTGTACATGGTACGTGCGCGCCTCTACTACGACACGTGCACACCACTACTACGACACGTGCCCTTCCTTACTCGGCCACGGTTCATCACTGCAGCCCGCAGACAGACCGATCGACCAGTATGCACGTACACGTTCGTGACCAGAATGACAATGCTACGTATGCTTCGACCAGGTGGGTCCCGACCGTCACGCACTTCCTTGCGTGCGAAGATGTAGCTGGTGTGTCTCAGCAGTCAGGGGGAAATGTGTTTTTTGTGAAATACGGTGGCGCGTCCGGTGGGTCCTCGCTCTCAGGTGGAGGAATAATTATTTTACGCATAATAAGGTTGCACTTCCTTGCTGCGGCCGTGGACCCAGCTGTCAGCCTCTCCACGTATAGTACTCTTCTGATGGAAATCGTTCCTTGACCAAATTGACCATGCCGCGCCGAGAGCACCAAGGCGGTAGGCGACGGCGAGGCCTAGGAAGGGGAAGACGTGGAGCCGGGGAAGACACGACAGTGGATTCCCACACGAAGAGGAGTACGAGGGTTGACGGGTTCGGCTGCGGTGTGAGGCTGCTGTTGCCGTAGAATAATAGGGGTTGTGGGTGAGTAGAGGGATGGCCTGGCCAGAGGTTGGAGTAGGGTGGGGCGGTCAGGCCTGAGCGGTAGCAGAGCCGGCCACCGGAGGCAGGAGCAGGCGGCACGACCGGTGTTTTCTATGTCTTGAGCTTGCGTTGGTTTTCCTTGAAGAGGAAAGAGTGATGCAGCAAAGTAGCGTAAGTATTTCCCTCAGTTTTTGAGAACCAAGGTATCAATCCAGTAGGAGGCTCCTCAAAAGTCCCACGCACCTACACAAACAAACAAGAACCTCGCAACCAACGCAATAAAGGGGTTGTCAATCCCTTCATGACCACTTGCGAAAGTGAGATCTGACAGAGCAATATGATAAGATAAATATTTTTGGTATTTTTATGATATACTCCCTCCGTTCCTCAATATAAGGTGTATTATTTTTCCAAAAAGTCAAACCTCTCTAAGTTTGACTAAGTTTATAGATAAAAAAATCAATATCTAGAATACCAAATCATTATCACTAGATTCATCATGAACTATATTTTTACATTTTATATATTTAGTATTATAAATCTTTATATATTTTGATGTAAAGTTGGTCAAACATAGACAATAGTTGACTTTTTGAAAAACTAATACACCTTATATTTAGGAACGGAGGGAGTAGATTGGAAAAGTAAAGATGCTAATAAAAGTAGATGGTAAACTTATATGATAAAAGATAGACCAGGGGGCCATAGGTTTCACTAGTGGCTTCTCTCAAGATAGCATAAGTATTACGGTGGGTGAACAAATTACTGTCGAGCAATTGATAGAAAAGCGCATAGTTAATTATGAGATTATCTAGGCATGATCATGTATATAGGCATCACGTTCGCAACAAGTAGGCCGACTCCTGCCTGCATCTACTACTATTACTCCACACATCGACCGACTCCTGCCTGCATCTAGAGTATTAAGTTTATGAAGAACAGAGTAACGCATTAAGAAAGATGACATGATGTAGAGGGATAAACTCATGCAATATGATATAAACCCCATCTTTTTATCCTCGATGGTAACAATACAATAGATGCCTTGCTGCCCCTGCTGTCACTGGGAAAGGACACCGCAAGATTGAACACAAAGCTAAGCACTTCTTCCATTGCAAGAAAGATCAATCTAGTAGGCGAAACCAAACTGATAATTCAAAGAGACTTGCAAAGATAACTTAATCACACATAAAAAAATTCAAAGGAGATTCAAATATTTCTCATAGACAACTTGATCATAAACCCACAATTCATCGGATCTCGACAAACACACCGCAAAAAGAGTTACATCGAATAGATCTCCAAGAAGATTGAGGAGAACTTTGTATTGAGATTCAAAGAGAGAGAAGAAGCCATCTAGCTAATAACTATCGACCCGAAGGTCTGTGGTAAACTACTCACAACTCATTGGAAGGGCCTTGGAGATGATGTAGAGGCCCTCCATGGTCGATTCCCCCTCCGGCGGAGCACCGACGAAGGCTCCAAGATGGGAGCTCGCGGATATAGAAGGTTGCGGCGGTGGAATTAGGTTTTCGTGGTGCTCATCAATCATTTCAGGGTACGTGGGTATATATAGGAGGAAGAAGTAGGTCGGTGGACATTCGAGGTGCCCACGAGGGTGGGGGCGCGCCCAGCCCTAGGGGGCGCGCCGGGCACCCTCGTGGCCGCCTCCTCTGTTGCTTGACGTCCACTCCAAGTCCCCTGGATCACGTTTGTTCCAAAAAGATTGCTCCCGAAGGTTTCATTCCATTTGGACTCCGTTTGATATTCCTTTCCTTTGAAACACTAAAATAGGCCAAAAAAACAATTCGGGCTGGGCCTCCGGTTAGTAGGTTAGTCCGAAAAATGATATAAAAGTGTAAAGTAAAGCCCATAAACATCCAAAACGGGTAATATAATAGCATGGAACAATAAAAAATTATAGATACGTTGGAGACGTATCAAGCATTCCCAAGCTTAATTCCTGCTCGTCCTCCAGTAGGTAAATGATAAAAATAGAATTTTTGATGTGGAATGCTACCTAGCATAATTCTCAATGTACTTGTCTTTATTGTGGCATGAATGTTCAGATCCAAATGATTCAAAATAAAAGTTCATACTGACATAAGAAATAGTAATACTTCAAGCATACTAATCAAAGCAATCATGTCTTCTCAAAATAACATGGCTAAAGAAAGTTCATCCCTACAAAATCATATAGTTTGGCCATGCTTTATTTTCGTCACACAAAAATGCTCTCATCTTGCACACCCCCGATGACAAGCCAAGCAATTGTTTCGTACTTAAGTAATCTCAAACTTTTTTCAACTTTCACGCAATACATGAGCGTGAGCCATGGATATAGCACTATGGGTGGAATAGAATATGATGATGGAGGTTGTGTGGAGAAGACAAAAAAGGAGAAAGTCTCACATTGACGAGGATAATCAATGGGCTATGGAGATACCCATCAATTGATGTCAACATGAGGAGTAGGGATTGCCATGCAACGGATGCACTAGAGCTATAAATGTATGAAAGCTCAACAAAAGAAACTAAGTGGGTGTGCATCCAACTTGCTTGCTCACGAAGACCTAGGGCACTTTGAGGAAGCCCATCATAGGAGTATACAAGCCAAGTTCTATAATGGAAAATTCCCACTAGTATATGAAACGGACAACAAATGAGACTCTCTATATGAATAACATGGTGCTACTTTGAAGCACAAGTGTGGAAAAAAGATAGTAACATTGTCCCCCCCCCCCCCTATTTTTTTTCTTTTTTGGGCCCTTTTTTTGGCCTTTCTTCCTTATTTTTTTTCTTTGGCCTTTCTTTTTTTCTTTTTGGACTTTTTAAGGGACAATGCTCTAATAATGATGATCATCACACTTCTATTTATTTACAACTTATGAATTACAACTCAAAACTAGAACAAGATATGACTCTATGTGAATGCCTCCGGCGGTGTACCGGGATGGGCAATGAATCAAGAGTGACATGTATGAAATTATGAAGGTGGCTTTGCCACAAATACGATGTCAACTACATGATCATGCAAGGCAATATGACAATGATGATGTGTGTCATGATGAACGGAACGGTGGAAAGTTGCATGGCAATATATCTCGGAATGGCTATGGAAATGCCATAATAGGTAGGTATGGTGGCTGTTTTGAGGAAGATATAAGTAGGTTTACGTGTGATAGAGCGTATCGTATAACAGGGTTTGGATGCACTGGCAAAGTTTGCACCAACTCTCAAGGTGAGAAATGGCAATGCACGGTACCGAAGAGGCTAGCAATGATGGAAGGGTAAGAGTGCGTATAATCCATGGACTCAACATTAGTCATAAAGAACTCATATACTTATTGCAAAAATCTACAAGTCATCAAAAACCAAGCACTACGCGCATGCTCCTAGGGGGATAGATTGGTAGGAAAAAACCATCGCTCGTACCCGACCACCACTCATAAGGATGACAATCTAAGAACACCTCATGTTTCAAATTTGTTACACAACTTTTACCATACGTCCATGCTATGGTACTTGCCAACTTCAACACAAGTATTCTTTAAATTCATAATCACCCAACTAGCATGACTCTAATATCACCACCTCCATATCTCAAAACAATTATCAAGTATCAAATTGATCATAGCATCCAATTCACTTCCCATGATAGTTTTTATTATACCCAACTTGGATGCCCATCATTCTAGGACCAATTTTATAACCATAGCAAATACCATGCTGTTATAAGAGACTCTCAACATAATATAAGTGAAGCATGAGAGATTAACAACTTCTACAAAATCAAGCCACCGCCGTGCTCTAAAAGATTTAAGTGAAGCACTAGAGCAAAACTATTTAGCTCAAAAGATATAAGTGAAGCACATAGAGTATTCTAATAAATTCCAATCAAGTGGGTTTCTCCCAAAAGGTGTGTACATCAAGGATAATTGTGGTAAACTAAAAAGCAAAGACTAATATCATACAAGACGCTCCAAGTAAAACACATATCATGTGGCAAATAAAAATATAGCTCCAAGTAAAGTTACCGATAGACAAAGACGAAAGAGGGGATGCCTTCCGGGGCATCCCCAAGATTAGGCTTTTGGTTATCCTTGAATATCTTGGGGTGCCATGGGCATCCCCAAGCTTAGTCTCTTGCCACTCCTTATTCCATAGTCCATCAAATCTTTACCCAAAACTTGAAAACTTCACAACACAAAACTCAACAGGAAATCTCATAAGCTCCGTTAGTGCAAGAAAGAAAAACCACCACATAAGGTACTGTAATGAACTCATTCTTTATTTATATTGGTGTTAAACCTAATGTATTCCAACTTCTCTATGGTTCATACCCACCGATACTAGCCATAGATGCATCAAAATAAGCAAACAACACACGAAAAACAGAATCTGTCAAAAACAGAACAGTCTGTAGAAATCTATAACTCTCGAATACTTATGGAACTCTAAAAATCCTACCAAAATAGTAAGTACTGGGAAATTTGTATATGGATCTACAGCAGAAAGAATCAACGCAAAATCATGTTTATGTGAATTACTAAAATTATTTTCGTGCGTGCAAAAGTTTCTATTTTTCAGCAGAATCAAATTAACTATCACCATAGGTTATCCTATAGGTTCTACTTGGCACAAACACTAATTAAAACATGAAAACACATCTAAACAGAAGCTAGATGAAATATTTATTACTAAACAGAAGCAAAAAGCAAGGAACAAAAATAAAATTGGGTTGCCTCCCAACAAGCGCTATCGTTTAACGCCCCTAGCTAGGCATTGATAATATTAATGATGCTCACATGAAAGACAAGAATTGAAGCGCAAAGAGAGCATCATAAAACACGTGACAAACGCATCTAAGTCTAACATACTTCCTATGCATAGGCATATTATAAGCAAAAAAATTTGCAAGGCAAGCAAAAACTAGCATATGTAAGGAAGAAAAAAGAGATGATAGCAATCTCAACACGACGAGAGGTAATTTAGTAACATGAAAATTTCTACAACCATATTTTCCTCTCTCATAATAATTACATGTAGGATCATAAGCAAATTCAACAATATAGCTATCACAAAACATATTCTTAACACGATCTACATGTATGCAAAGTTGACACTCTTCCAAAATAGTGGGATTAACATTAACTAAACTCATGACTTCTCCAAACCCACTTTTATCAAAAATACCATAAGATTGAAAATTCTCCAAATATGTGGGATCTAAAGTTGACACTCTTCCAAACCCACTTTCAGTATTATTGCAAACACTATTATCAATCTCATATTCATCATGGGGCTTAAATAAATTTTCAAGATTATAAGAAGAATCACCCCAATCATGATCATTGCAACAAGTAGTAGACATAGCAAAACTAGCATCCCCAAGGTCAGGGTTTTGCATATTATTAGCACAATTGACATCAAGAGAATTTATAGTAAAATCATTGCAATCATGCTTTTTATTCAAGGATTTACCAAGTATGGGTGCAATAGCAACGTTCTCATGTTTAACATAAGAAACTATAGCAAATTCATCTTCATAAATATTGGCATCACAGCCACAAGAATAGCAAGCATCATGTTCATCAAGGGATATTTCAATCAAATCATTGGAATCATTATCTATAGATTCATGCATATCATTATTTTCTTCCAAAGCAACAGTCATTCACTCAATAAATTCTTTTACATAGACATTATGAGCATAGTTTTCATAGCAGTATTTAAGTATCTCAAAATTTTCAGATTCGTAGAGAGTAATATTATACTTTTCAATCAAAGAAGCAACTTCATAAGCACCCTTAAAAGCAACAAATTCTTCAATTTGTTCGATATCATAGTAACTATAAACACCCTTCGCATAAGAAGATAAGATTTCATTTTCATTAAACTCACATAGGTAGGGAATGTGTTTTTTAGGGTTCTTAGAGAAACAAGTAAAATCATAAATTTCACAAAGATTCCAAGCATAACACAACAATCTGTTTATTTGATCCCATAAGAGTCTCCCTTTTTCAGACAAACGGTGACGCACAAAATGAGCATGCTCATCCAAAGATTTCCCATCAACTAGGCTAGTTGGGGTTTCAGCACGAACGCATAAGGATCGAAGATGATCCAAGTAGAACACTTTAAGTGGATCCATAACAATAGATTTTTAGCAAGCAAAGATGCAAGCACATAGAAGGCACATGGAGACACAAGCAAACATAAGATCGAACGGAAGAAGGGCGAAGAAAAGGCAAAGGTGAAGTGGGGGAGAGGAAAACGAGAGGCAAATGGCAAATAATGTAATGCGAGGGAGATGAGTTTGTGATGGGTACTTGGTATGACTTGACTTGAGTGAAGACCTCCCCGGCAACGGCGCCAGAAATCTTTCTTGCTACGTCTTGAGCTTGCGTTGGTTTTCCTTGAAGAGGAAAGGGTGATGCAGCAAAGTAGCGTAAGTATTTCCCTCGGTTTTTGAGAACCAAGGTATCAATCCAGTAGGAGGCTCCTCAAAAGTCCCACACACCTACACAAACAAACAAGAACCTCGCAACCAACGCAATAAAGGGGTTGTCAATCCCTTCACGGCCACTTGCGAAAGTGAGATCTATTAAAGATAGTAAGATAAGATAAATATATTTTTGGTATTTTATAATATAGATGCAAAAAGCAAAGATGCAAATAAAAGTAGATTGAAAGCAAATATGATAAGAGATAGACCCGGGGGCCATAGGTTTCACTAGTGGCTTCTCTCAAGATAGCATAAGTATTACGGTGGGTGAACAAATTACTGTCGAGCAATTGATAAAAAAGCGCATAGTTATGAGATTATGTAGGCATGATCATTTATATAGGCATCACGTCCGCGATAAGTAGACCGACTCCTGCCTGCATCTACTACTATTACTCCACACATCGACCGACTCCTGCCTGCATCTAGAGTATTAAGTTCATAAAGAACAGAGTAACACATTAAGAAAGATGACATGATGTAGAGGGATAAACTCGTGCAATATGATATAAACCCCATCTTTTTATTCTCGATGGCAACAATACAATACGTGCCTTGCTGCCCCTGTTGTCACTAGGAAAGGACATTGCAATATTGAACCCAAAGCTAAGCACTTCTCCCATTGCAAGAAAGATCAATCTAGTAGGCCAAACCAAACTGATAATTCAAAGAGACTTGCAAAGATAACTTAATCACACATAAAAGAATTCAGAGGAGATTCAAATATTTCTCATAGATAAACTTGATCGTAAACCCACAATTCATCGGATCTCGACAAACACACCGCAAAAAGAGTTACATCGAATAGATCTCCAAGAAGATCGAGGAGAACTTTGTATTGAGATTCAAAGAGAGAGAAGAAGCCATCTAGCTAATAACTATGGACCCAAAGGTCCGTGGTAAACTACTCACTACTCATGGGAAGGGCCTTAGAGATGATGTAGAGGCCCTCCATGGTCGATTCCCCCTCCGGTGGAGCGCCGACGAAGGCTCCAAGATGGGATCTTGCGGATACAGCAGGTCGCGGTGGTGGAATTAGGTTTTCGTGGTGCTCCTCGATGGTTTCAGGGTACGTGGGTATATATAGGAGGAAGAAGTAGGTCGGTGGACGCTCGAGGGGACCATGAGGGTGGGGGGCGCACCCAGCCCTAGGGGGCACGCCGGGCACCCTCATGGCCGCCTCCTCTGTTGCTTGACATCCACTCCAAGTCCCCTGGATCACGTTTGTTCCAAAAAGATCGCCCTCGAAGGTTTCATTCTGTTTGGACTCTGTTTGATATTCCTTTCCTTCAGAACACTGAAATAGGCAAAAAAACAGTAATTCGGGCTGGGCCTACGGTTAGTAGGTTAGTCCCAAAAATGATATAAAAGTGTAAAGTAAAGCCCATAAACATCCAAAACGGGTAATATAATAGCATGGAACAATCAAAAATTATAGATACGTTGGAGACGTATCAGCGCTCGTTTGGGAGGTTGGAGCAAGAAGACTAGAGGTTGAAGAAGCACTACAACCGTTGGATGGACATTGTACGGTCACTGGAGCTAGAATCGTTCATATTGACTAAGTTGACAAAGCCCTCCGTCCGCGTCAACTAAGTAGGCCCACAAGTCAGCCTCCCACTATGGTGGGCCCCAGCTAGCAGGGGGAGTCTTCATTTTTTTGTGCGTAAAAAGGAGGAACTTGCTTGCATGCGAAGATACAGCTGGTAGGTCCGAGCTGTCAGCGGGGGGAACATTTTTTTTTGCGAAATACAGAGGCCCTTCCGGTGGGTCCCTGCTGTTAGGTGGAGGAATAATTTTTTACACATAATAAGGTTGCACTTCCTTGCCGCGGCCGCGGACCCAGCTGTCAGCCTATCCATGTACACTACTCTTTCATTGGAAGTCGTTCCTTGACCACATTGACCACGCCGCACTGAGAGCACCAAGGCGGTGGACGACGGCGAGGCCTAGGAAGGGGACGACACAGAGCGGGGGAATACGCTACAGTGGATGCCCACGCCGAGAGGAGTACGAGGGTTGACTGGCTCGGCTATGGTGTGAGGCTACCGTCACCGCATAATAACATGGGTTGTAGGTGAGTAGAGGGATGGCCTGGCCAGAGGTTGGAGTAGGGTGGGGCAGTGAGGCCTGCGCGGCAGCAGAGCCGACCACCAGAGGCAGGATCAGGCGACACGACTGGCGTTGGTTTGGGCGGCTGGAGCAAGAAGACCAGAGGTTGATGAAGCATTACGACCATTGGATGGACATCATACGGTTACTGGAGCCAGAATCATTCATATTGATTAAGTTGACAAAGTCCTTCGTCCGCATCAACTTTGTAGGCCACAAGTCAGCCTCCCACTATGGTGGGTCCCATCTAGCAGGGGGAGTATTCATTTTTTTGTGCATAATAAGGAGGCACTTCCTTGCGTGCGAAGATACAGCTGGTGGCTCGGAGCTATCAACGAGGGGAACATTTTTTTCGCAAAATATAGAGGGCCTTCCGGTGGGTCCCAGCTGTCAGGTAGATGAATCATTAATTTGCACGTAATAAGGAGCCATTTCCTTGCATGCGGCCGTGGACCCAGCTGTCAGCCTCTTCACATATAGTCCACTTCCGATGGATGTCGTTCGTTGACCACGTTGACCACACCGCACCAGGGCGCGATACGTCTCCAACGTATCTATAATTTATGAAGTATTCATGCAATTATATTATCCATCTTGGATGTTTTATATGCATTTATATGCTATTTTATATGATTTTTGGGACTAACCTATTAACCTAGAGCCCAGTGCCAGTTTCTATTTTTTCCTTGTTTTTGAGTTTTATAGAAAAGGAATACCAAACGGAGTCCAATTGACGTGCCAATTTTTGATGATTTTTTATGGACCAAAAGAATCCCCCGGAGTAAAAGAGTTGGGCCAGAAGAGTCTCGAGCCATCCACGAGGGTGGAGGCCGCGCCCCCTGCCTTGTGGATGACTCGGAGACCCCCCTGACTTGTTCCCGACGCCAAAAAATCCTATAAATACAGAAACCCCAGAAAATAACCTAGATTGGGAGTTCCTCCACCGCAAGCCTCTGTAGAGACCAAAAACCAATCGGGAACCTGTTCCAGCACCCCGCCGGAGGGGGGATCCCTCACCGGTGGCCATCTTCATCATCCCGGTGCTCTCCATGACGAGGAGGGAGTAGTTCACCCTCGGGGCTGAGGGTATGTACCAGTAGCTATGTGTTTGATCACTCTCTCTCTCTCTCTCGTGTTCTTTATTTGGCACGATCTTGATGTATCGCGAGCTTTGCTATTATAGTTGGATCTTATGATGTTTCTTTCCCTCTAATCTCTTGTAATGGATTGAGTTTCCCTTTGAAGTTATCTTATCGGATTGAGTCTTTAAGGATTTGAGAACACTTGATGTATGTCTGGCATGTGCTTATCTGTGGTGACAATGGGATATTCACGTGATCTACTTGATGTATGTTTTGGTGATCAACTTGCGGGTTCAGTGACCTTGTGAACTTATGCATAGGGGTTGGCACACGTTTTGTCTTGACTCTTCGGTAGAAACTTTGGGGCACTCCTTGAAGTACTTTGTGTTGGTTGAATAGATGAATCCGAGATTGTGTGATGCATATCGTATAATCATGCCCATGGATACTTGAGGTGACATTGGAGTATCTAGGTGACATTAGGGTTTTGGTTGATTTGTGTCTTTAGGTGTTATTCTAGTACGGACTCTATGATAGATCAAACGAAAAGAATAGCTTTGTGTTATTTTACTACGGACTCTTGAATAGATCGATCGAAAAGGATAACTTTGAGGTGGTTTCGTACCCTACAATAATATCTTCGTTTGTTCTCCGCTATTAGTGACCTTGGAGTGACTCTTTGTTGCATGTTGAGGGATAGTTATATGATCCAGTTATGTTATTATTGTTGAGAGAACTTGCACTAGTGAAAGTATGAACCTCAGGCCTTGTTTCCTAGCATTGCAATACCGTTTGTGCTCACTTTTATCATTAGTTACCTTGCTGTTTTTATAATTTCAGATTACAAAACCTATATCTACCATCCATATTGCACTTGTATCACCATCTCTTCACCGAACTAGTGCACCTATACAATTTGCCATTGTATTGGGTGTGTTGGGGACACAAGAGACTCTTTGTTATTTGGTGGCAGGGTTGTTTGAGAGAGACCATCTTCATCCTACGCCTCCCACAGATTGATAAACCTTAGGTCATCCACTTGAGGGAAATTAGCTACTATCCTACAAACGTCTGCACTTGGAGGCCCAACAACGTCTACAAGAAGAAGGTTGTGTAGTAGACATCAAGCTCTTTTCTGGCACCGTTGCCAGGGAGGTTAGTGCTTTAAGGTATATCTTTAGATCTTGCAATCAAATCTTTTTGTTTCTTGTTTTATCACTAGTTTAGTCTATAAAAGAAAACTACAAAAAAATGGAATTGAGGGTGCCTCATATGCTTCACCTTTTTAATGTCTTTCGTTAAAATGATGGAAAGGAAAATTGTGCCAAAGTGTTAGAAGAAGAATGCATTAAAATGTTTGGCACTGAATATTTGAATGATGAGCATGATTGCAATGTTGCTAGTATGAATTCTTTTAATACCCATGATGCTAATGATATGCAAATCCACAAGCTTGGGGATGCTATGTTTGAAGAAGATGATATGTTTAGTCCCCCAAGTTTTGATGAGCAAATTTATTATGATGAAAGCATGCCTCCTATTAATGATGATTATTGTGATGACACATATGCTATAAAGAATAAACATAACCATGAAACTTGTCATCATGATTTTAATTTTCCATTGGATTATGCCTCACATGATAGTTATTTTGTTGAGTTTGCTCCCACTATTCCGAATGAGAAGAATTTTGCTTATGTGGAGAGTAGTAAAATTTCTATGCTTGTGCATCATGAGAATAATGCTTTATGTGATGGCTATATTATTGAGTTCATTCATGATGCTACTGAAAATTATTATGAGAGAGGAACATGTGCTCTTACATATTGCAATAATATCAAGTTTCCTCTCTATGTGCTTAAAGTTTTAAAGTTATGCTTGTTTTGCCTTACTATGCTAGTTGATTATTGTTCCCATAAGTTGTTTGCTCACAAAATCCCTATGCATAGGAAGTGGGTTAGACTTAAATGTGTTAGTCATATGCTTCATGATGCTCCCATTGTGTTTCAATTCTTATCTTTTATGTGAGCATCATTGTCATCATCATGCCTAGCTAAAAGGGCATTAAAGAAAAGCGCTTGTTGGAAGACAACCCAATATTTATACCTACTGTTTTTGTGTGTTCACATGATTAATCTAATGTGTTAATCATGTTTTATAGCTTTTGTTTCAATAAAGTGCCAAGTAAGACCTTCAGGATAGCTTACGGTGATAGTTGTGTTGATCCTGCTGAAAATTAGAAACTTTTGCGCCCGGTAAATTAGTTTTGATAATTCACAGAAACGTGATTTTGTTCTGATTCGTTTTGCTGTGGATTGGAAAACAAATTTCTCAGGCTTTCCTAATTTGGTAAGATTTTTGGAGTTACATAAGTATTCGATAGTTACAGATTACTACAGACTATTCTGTTTTTGACAGATTCTGTTTTCTATGTGTTGTTTGCTTATTTTGATGAATCTATGAGTAGTATCGCAGGGTATAACCATAGAGAAGTTGGAATACAGTAGATATTACACCAATATGAATTTAGAATGAGTTCACAACAGTACCTAACTGGTGATTTATTTTCTTATACTAATGGAGCTTACGAGTTTTCTGTTAAGTTTTGTGTTGTGAAGTTTTCAAGTTTTGGGTAAAGATTCGATGGACTATGGAATAAGGAGTGGCATGAGCCTAAGCTTGGGGATGCCCCGGATGGCATCCCCTCTTTCGTCTTCGTTCATCGGTAACTTTACTTGGAGCTATATTTTTATTCACTACATGATATGTGTTTTACTTGGAGCATCAATTTATTTTGTTAGGATTTTCTTTATGTTATTTAGAATAATGTTTTGAATCTTTATTTTCAATAAAAATGTCAAGGATAGCCTTTACCATGCTTATTTTGCAAGTATACATGTTGCTGTTTCAAAACAGAAAGTTTACCGTTGTTACAAAAATTCCCTAGAAAAGTCAGAATATGATAAAATGTTTAAACATTTTGCATATTGAGCTCTGAAAAATTTTGTACAGTGTGGTAAATTTTCATAATTTTTGGAGTTAGGGAAGTATGATGAATCGTGCATTCTTTACAGACTGTACTGTTTTGGCAGATTGCTGTTATGTTTGTATATGTTTGCTTGTTTAATGATTCTATTTGAGGATAGGAATATTAAATATGCAGAGGCATTTATTATGCAATATGGAATAATAATTTTTGTGATTTGCTACAGTAAAGAATGATAAGGTTTTTGCATTGGTTTATACTAACTTATCTCACGAGTTCTTGTTGAGTTTTGTGTGGATGAAGTTTTTAAGATTTAGGGAAACCGAGATATAAGGAATTAAGGAGACGCAAAAGTTCAAGCTTGGGGATGACCAAGGCACCCCAAGATAATATTTCAAGAAGTCTCAAGCATCTAAGCCTGGGGATGCCCCGGTAGGCATCCCACCTTTCTTCTTCAACAATTATCAGTTAGTATCGGTTGAGCCTAAGTTTTTGCTTCTTCACATGAGTTGTGCTATCCTTGCAATGCCATTTTATTTTATTTTCCTTGATGTTTAAATAAATTACTCAAGATCTTAAATACTTAAATGAGAGAGAGTCCTCACATAGCTAAATAATTATTTGACTACTCATTGATCTTCACTTATATATTTTTAGAGTAGTTTGTCATTTACTCGTGTGCTTCACTTATATCCTATGAGTAAATGGTTGAATGAGTTGAATATCATAAATCTGAAATTATATATGTTTCATATGGTTATCCCATGGGGAGTAATGACTTCACATATAAGAAGTAGAGGTGGTAAATTTATTAAAGGTTAGCAAACATTGTATTGGTCACTTGAACAATTCATGAAAGAATATTGAAGGGAGAGATTTCACATATAAATATACTATCTTGGACATATTCTCTGATTGTGAGCCCCATTAATTATTTTCAAACCTGAGCAAATTAGTTGAAGTTGGACAAGGAAGACAACATAATGAGTTATGCTTGGGTATATTTGTATAGAAGTTATATTGTTATGGATCCTCTAACATGTGGTGCTTGCTATTTAGAATCCTTTGCTAGCCAAAATATCTATACTAAGCGGGAATACTGCTTGTGCATCCAAATTCCTTGAACCAAGTTTCTTCCATGAGTGTCCACCATATCTACCTATATGCGGTATTTACCTGCCGTTCCAAGTAAATTTGCATGTGCCAAACTCTAAACCTTCAAATAATAATCTGTTTTGTATGCCCGAATCGCTCATGTAGCGACTAGGGGCTGTTAGTATCTTCCATGCTAGGTGGGTTATTTTCACGATGAGTGGACTCCGCTCATCATTCACGAGAAAATGGCTGGTAGCTAGGATGCCCAGTCCTATGATGAAAAGATCAAAAACAAAATCACAAATAATTTAAACAAAACTCCCCCAGGATTGTTGATAGTTAGATGACACCCGTTGTTTCGAACAAGCCGTGGAGTGTGATTGTTGGTGGAGGGGGAGTAAAATCTTTACCTTTCTGTTTGGGAACCGCCTATAATGTATCTAGTATGGAAGATATTGGGAACTCTTGGTCGTTATGTTGACAATGAAAGCATACCTCTCAAAATTATTTCCATCTCTGTTTTAAAGCTTCGAGCTCTGGCACCTCTACAAATCCCTGCTTCCACTGCGAAGGGCCTATCTTTTACTTTTATGCAAGAGTCAGTAGTATTCCTTCTCATTCCAACCTACTTTTTAGTTGGCTAGCATCATGTGATGGGGAAAGATCTAAGCATATATGGCCATTCAAATATATATGATCATGAATTATTATCATTGACAATTATCTATATGATAAATAAGTTGGGAGGTGAAACATTAAGCCCCTATCTTTCTCTGTGTTCGATGGATGCTATTTGTTCTAAAAATATGCTTTGAGTGGTAGCAATCATGGAAGACTATATGATAGTTGAGTATGTGGGATTTGCTAAATCAAAGCTCTTACATAGACCCTTCCTGAAAATAAGATGAATTGCAATTGTTTGATGACTGAGAACATAGTTTGTTAGTTTTCAAGAAAGTTTATGGTATATGTTTTAACATGTGAATAGCTTGTTACTTGATCATGAGAAGTTTTATGAGATGAACTACTGTTATGACATATAATGATGCTAGAAAAGGTGATTGAAATTATCATTGATCAAACTTGTGCACCTGCTAGCATTCACACTTCATAAATTATTTCTTTCATCATTTACCTACTCGAGGACGAGCAGGAATTAAGCTTGGGGATGCCGATATGTCTCCAATGTATCTATAATTTATGAAGTATTCATGCAATTATATTATCCATCTTGGATGTTTTATATGCATTTATATGCTATTTTATATGATTTTTGGGACTAACCTATTAACCTAGAGCCCAGTGCCAGTTTTCTGTTTTTTCCTTGTTTTTGAGTTTTACAGAAAAGGAATACCAAACGGAGTCCAATTGATGTGCCAATTTTTGATGATTTTTTATGGACCAAAAGAAGCCCCCGGAGTAAAAGAGTTGGGCCAGAAGAGTCCCAAGCCGTCCACGAGGGTGGAGGGCGCTCCCTACCCCCTGGACGCGCCCCCTGCCTCGTGGATGACTCGGAGACCCCCCTGACTTGTTCCCGACGCCAAACATTCCTATAAATACAGAAAACCCCAGAAAATAACCTAGATCGGGAGTTTCGCCGCCGCAAGCCTCGTTAGCCACCAAAAACCAATCGGGACCGTGTTCCTACACCCTGCCGAAGGGGGGACCCCTCACCGGTGTCCATCTTCATCATCCCGACGCTCTCCATGATGAGGAGGGAGTAGTTCACCCTCGGGGCTGAGGGTATGTACCAGTAGCTATGTGTTTGATCTCTCTCTCTCTCTCTCGTGTTCTTGATTGGGCACGATCTTGATGTATCGCGAGCTTTGCTATTATAGTTGGATCTTATGATGTTTCTCCCCCTTTACTCTCTTGTGATGGATTGAGTTTTCCCTTTGAAGTTATCTTATTGGATTGAGTCTTTAAGGATCTGAGAACACTTGATGTATGTCTGGCATGTGCTTATCTGTGGTGACAATGGGATATTCACATGATCTACTTGATGTACGTTTTGGTGATCAACTTGCGGGTTTAGTGACCTTGTGAACTTATGCATAGGGGTTTGCACACATTTTCGTCTTGACTCTTCGGTAGAAACTTTGCGGCACTCCTTGAAGTATTTTGTGTTGGTTGAATAGATGAATCTGAGATTGTGTGATGCATATCGTATAATCATGCCCACGGATACTTGAGGTGACATTGGAGTATCTAGGTGACATTAGGGTTTTGGTTGATTTGTGTATTAAGGTGTTATTCTAGTACGAACTCTATGATAGATCGAACGGAAAGAATAGCTTCATGTTATTTTACTACGGACTCTTGAATAGATCGACCAGAAAGGATAACTTTGAGGTGGTTTCGTACCCTACAATAATCTCTTCGTTTGTTCTCCTCTATTAGTGACTTTGGAGTGATTCTTTGTTGCATGTTGAGTGATAGTTATATGATCCAGTTATGTTATTATTGTTGAGAGAACTTGCACTAGTGAAAGTATGAACCTTAGGCCTTGTTTCCTAGCATTGCAATACCAGTTGTGCTCACTTTTATCATTAGTTACCTTGCTATTTTTATAATTTCAGATTACAAAAACCTATATCTACCATCCATATTGCACTTGTATAACCATCTCTTCGCCGAACTAGTGCACCTATACAATTTGCCATTGTATTGGGTGTGTTGGGGACACAAGAGACTCTTTGTTATTTGGTTGCAGGGTTGTTTGAGAGAGACCATCTTCATCCTACGCCTCCCACGGATTGATAAATCTTAGGTCATCCACTTGGAGAAAATTTCTTATTTGACACTACCTTAAAATGTGTTTCCTTATTTGACCCTGAAGAAACTTTTCTTCCCTATTTGACATGTAGTCTAAATTTCTTTCCTTACATGACACCGCCGTCGGTTTTGTTACACTATTCCGTCAAAAAAATTGGATGGACCAAAATACCCCTATGCTAGTCGCTAGCCCACATCATAAAAAAGAAAATATCACGGTCCCGATCTAGCCGTCCCTCTCGTCTCTGTTGTTTGACGTGTTTTTGTGCTTGCCGCTTTGAGAAAGCTAAGTCCAGTTGCATTTTTCTTAATGCAAGTTTTTTTTTGCGGGTGAAAAAGGAGTAGTGCAAGTTACACATACATTTAGAGTTATACCTATGTGCATGCATACACTTGGTTGCCCGGTTGCTTCACGTACTCCCTCCGTTCCTAAATATAAGTCTTTGTAGAGATTTCACTAGATGAATTACATACAGAGCAAAATGAATGAATCTACACTAAAAATGCATCCATATACATCCATATGTGGTTCCTAGTGGAATCTCTACAAAGACTTATATTTAGGAACGGAGGAAGTACCATGCATGCATGCTTGCACACACGTATACTGGCTGATTACATACGTGCACCAGTCTACGCATTTGATCATGTAGCTAGCTAACCTTGCAGATGTAGAGGTCCGGAGTAGTTGACTCGTACATATATCTGAATATCAGCGCGTCAGTTCTGAATACCAGTATACAGGCGCCCTGGCCGGTGCGTGTTATACTTCTCCAAATACCCGAATACTTGACTAACGCATGCATGCACCAGTATAGTCTGGGCTGGCCGGGGCGTGTTAAATATGGTTGGGTTCTAGTATGTACATGCACATATACAAATACCCGCAACGAAGCTTGTAGACGGGATTTCATATCTCTTTCCTTCCATGAAGATCGGAACAAACGCTCGCCCTCTGCCTATCTGCCTTCCGTATAAATAATACAAAGGCACAACACAAGGCCATTCGCAAGACTCACGCACGGCTGGAGAGGGGAATCATACATCGCTCACAACATCCATCCATTCGCCAACGCCCACACCCATCCATCACTTCTCGCGGAGGCTTTCGGCGGTGTCGGAGTCCTCAGAGCACAGTACATCCAACCACCATTTGCTCAAAACCAGCACCGACAGCCGTCTCGTACAAGCACCAACACCAATTTTTTGTATTGAAATCAATTCAGTGACCAAATCACGGGTCCCAATTGGTCATTTAACATGACCAATTTTGTAACATAACGGTAGATATTGTCATGTACAGATTTTTGGTCACCTTATGCACCAGGGGTAAAAAAGGTATTTTCACATCTGTCTTTAACACCCTTAGTGAACAAAATGCACTAGAGTGTCATATTGGGAAGAAATTTAAAGCAGACGTCAAACATGGAAGAAAAATTTCTTCAAGGCTAAATAGGGAACCACATTTTAAGGTTGTGTCAAATAAGGAATTCTCTCATCCACTAGAGGGAAATTTGCTACTGTCCTGCAAACACCTTCACTTGGAGGCCCAACAACGTCTACAAGAAGAAGGTTGTGTAGTAGACATCAGGGCGCTGGACGACGGCGAGGCTGAGGAAGGGAACTACACGGAGTCAGGGAAGACTCGACAGTTGTTTCCCACGCGGAGGGGAGTACGAGGGTATTGGTTCATCTGCCGTTGCCGGAGAATAACAACAGGTGTGGGTGAATAGAGGGATGGCTAGGCCAGCGATGGGAGTACGGTGGGTCGGTGAGGCCTGCGCAGCAGCACAGCCAGCCACAGAAGGAGGGGGCAGGCAGTCCCGCCGGCGCTTGTTTGAGCGGCTGGAGCAGAAATAGCAGAGATTGAAGAAGCACGACGGCCGTTGGATGGACATCCAACAGTCACTACTCTTGTGTGTTGACTAAGTTGACACGGCGTTGCGTGTGCGTCAACCTTTTCTTTTGGAAAGCGTATGCGTCAACCTATAGTAGGCGCACAACTCAGCCTCAAATGTGTGGAAAGCAACATACAACCCATCTGCCATTATTTCTAATAATTTACAGCCCATTTGCTAATTCTTAAGGACTATTTTAGAGCCCATCTTCTTTTTGTTAGCATTAAAGCCCATATTGTGGCCACGGTTAAAAATTATACGATATTTCACTTATTTCGGTGCGGTCAACCGTTTTTAATCCCGAAATTTTGAATCACATTCAAACTAATTTGAAAAATAAACTTATATAAATATAAAATCCAAATAATTGTCCACGCATAAAAATCAATGGAATTTAAAATCTTGAAATGAAAAATGAAAAAAATTCTCGGTTTGATGTGTTTTAAAAATGTACAACCCATTTCTCATTACTGATAGCCCATTTTCTTGGCAAGCCGAATGAAACTCTCCTCATCTTGTAAGATTTGTAGCCCAGCAGGGCTGACAAAGCAAGGAGGCCTCGGTTGGGTATTTCTTTAAAAAAATAAAACTGGGCTAAAAACACAACTGGGCTCATGGTGTGGTAAACATAATTAAAACCCTGGCTAGACGGGCCCCAGCCCGTGCACAACCCCGTTGTTACCCTGACCCGTCTCTAAAACTAGTATAAAAATAACAACTACTTGTTCCTAAAAAAAATTAAATAACAACTTCGCGGCATGCTGGGTCCCTGTTGTCAGCCGCTCGTTGTGTAACTCTCTCGTTTATTGACTATGTTGACAATGGCATGGGTCCCAGATGTCCAATCATTAGGAGGAACCATTTTTTGGGCTTGTAATAATGAGGCACTTGCTTGCGTACTGCCATGACCCTGGTGGGTCCCTACTGTCATCCTCTCCATGTAGAGTCATCTCCTTGTTCCTCTCGGTCATTGACAATGTTGACAATGCAAGAGGGTGGCGCACCATGCATGGCGAGCTAACCAGGGCGGAGGACGACGGTGAGGCCTCGAACGGAACGAATAGGAGCCGTGGAAGATGCGTCGGTCCAGTCGCAGGCAGAGGGGATTACGAGGGTTGACTGGTTCGGGTGCGGGTGCATGTTTGGGCTGACGTCATCGGAGAATAACAGGATGTGTGGGGGAATAAGAGAGGGACTGGCCAACGTTGGAGGGTACGGTAGGGCGGCGGAGGCGCAGCCAGCCGTGGGAGGCGGGAGCAGGCGGAACCGGTAGGGTGGTTTGGTTTGGGCGGCTGGAGGAAGAAGACAAGAGATATAAGATACACGACTGTCGGGTGGTAGGTGCGACATATGCCAATGGGTGGCTTATCATTGTGGGAGCCAAAATAAGACATCGCCGGTGCCTGGAAACGAGATAAGGCGAAGACATGCACGCCGGCGGATCTTACCCAGGTTCGGGGCTCTCCGTGGAGATAACACCCCTAGTCCTGCTCTGCGGGGTCTCTGCATGATCACTAGATCAGCAAGTAGCTACAAGAGGCTCCTTGAGCTGTTTGGCGAGAGGAAGGAAGAAGGGGCAAGGCTAGCTCTCTTCTCCTCTCCAAGTTGTGTTTAAAACTATCAAAGTCCAACCCTTTGCATGGGTGCCCTGGGGGGTTTATATAGGCCTACTCCCCAGGGATACAATGGTAATCCGGCTGGGCATGGGCCCAGCCGTCAGCGTCTACGTTTGCCGGCTTCTCCGCCGACTACTGGGGCCCACCAAATGGTGGGTCCCGCCGGCTGCCGACATCCTGGTAAAACAGGTAGGCCCCACTGCTTGGGGGTCTTGTCGGGGGCTGGTTACTGTTGCCTCACCCTTGATGACAAGGGCTTTGTCGAGGTAAGCGTGGCTACAGTGCCACCGCCTTGCGGGCGCTCACTGTAGCCTTACCTCGTCTTGTCTCCTTAATAGGGCACATTCTTTGAGGGAGGAAGCGAGCCGGCTGGGGAGAGCCAGCTACGTCCCTAGCCGACTAGGGAAAGCGTGACTGCCTTCGGGTATCTCTCTGACTAAAGGGGCCCGTCGCCTGCGGGCCGTACTAATAGCCTGTCGTGGGTAATGTCATGGTTAGCATGGCAACAGTGCCACGCCGGACGGGTCATGGCTTCCCTGTACGGCGCACTGTAGCAATGCGTATTCCGGGATTCGGGGGCGGAATGTTTCACTGTTGCCACGCCCCATCCCATCGCCATTACCGTGGTGCAAACTTTGAGGGCATGATCTGGGCTGCCTGTCGGGGGCCGGCTTCTTGGAGTCGGTCATGTTGTGGCCGGCTTTCTTGGAGTCGGCCATGTTGTGGCCGGCTTTCTGGAGTCGGCCCTCCTACGGCTTTCTTTATGAGGATTCTGGGGCCGGGCCGCCTTCCAGTAGTCGGCTGATGGGGTAGCCGGCCGAGGGAAGGCAGCCTCGTGTCTTGGGTGCTCGAAGGTTTGATCGGCCCATTATTTTTTGAAGAGCCAGGGGGACCCGGCTAGGCTACCCGTGGTCATTTACTCCGACAGTAGTCCCCGAAACTGGTTGTGCTTCGTGGATGAGAAGGGAACTAGCAGCTCAATCAGCTTCCTATCCCAAAGAGCCGGCAGATAGGAGCCGGCTTCACTTATGCTTGCCTTCTCAGCGAAGTCTCTTCAAAATCTGAAGGCGGGAACCAGCTGGCGCGCTAGCGAGGCTGCGGGCTGGCCGCCCGCCGCCTGCGCGCCATGTGGCACCCTTCGGCTGGAAGGGCCTGCCAGCCCACGAGCGTGACGGGACGCCGCTGTAGGCCGGGGCCCGCCACTACCACGCCTCGGCCCAAGCACGGATCCTTTGTGGCCCGAACTGGCTGCTCGCCTTCCAGCGGCGGTTTCCGCACGCCGTTAAGCCCGATAATTGCGGGACGTGGGGGAGTAGGCGCAGTTAGTCCCATGTCCCCCCACGCCTCGCTTCCTCGGCTTCGCCGCGCGAGGCTATAAGTAAGGGGAGGAGGGAGAGTGGCAGGCGCTCGCACGCTCGCCCTCGCTCCACCACTCTCTTCTCTTCTTTCTTTCCGTCGCTGCATCAACTCTTCGCTGCGCCACCGCTTCGCCATTCTTCTTGGCATGCTGCAGCCTTGCCACCGGTGCATCGAGCGCTCTCCGCCGCCATGCTTTCCCCGTCGCCTTTCCGTCCTCATGGCTCCAACGTCGAGCAACTGTGACGGCTCCAACGTCCACGAGGACCACATCAACATCCTCCACAAGACGCGGCGGCTGCCGGACAAGGACTACGTGCAGGTCCGGCTCGCGCCGGAGAGGGATATCTCACCGGCGCCGGAGGAGGGCGAGCGGGTAATCTTCCGCTTGCACTGCCTGCGCGGCGTCGGCCTTCCCGTGAGCGGGTTCTTCCGCTCGTTTCTCGATTTCTACCATCTCCAGCCGCACCACCTCACCCCAAACACAATGGTGCTGCTGTCAGCCTTCGTCACCCTGTGCGGAGGCTTCCTCGGTGTCCTCCCCACCCTCGAGCTGTGGGGGGAGTTCTTCTAGTCCAAGCTCGGCACCGTCATCGCGGGCGTGCCGGCTCCTTGTGGCGCCTTCATCGCCATGCGGCGATCGACGACCGACAACCCGTTCCTGACCATCGCGCTGATCCAGTCAGTGAAGTTTTGGCAAAAATCCTACTTCTACGTGAAGAACGTCGCCCCGCAGGGTGACTACGTCAACCTGCCGGCTTACATAGCCGGCCCGCCGGCTGAGAGGCAGCCTTCGTGGTCCCACTGGGCCAGGTCGCTGACGCCGACTGGGGCTGGCGCTGTAGCCCGGCTTCGGGTGCTGATTGCCGCCTTCATGGAGCGCCGAGTGCTCCCGCTCCAAGGCCGCCCTCATTTGATTTGCCAGATGAGCGACCGCTTCGATCCAAGCCGGCTAAGCACCAAGGAGATGCCTCACGACGCCAACTGCAAGCTCAGCGAGGATTGGCGGTACGGCAAGGAGCCGTATTCTCGCGCCGATCCCCCGCCTGTGGTAAGCCTTCCTTCTTTCCTTCTTCTCTTGTTGCCGAGTTCTCTCTGGACGGTTTCCGACCAGTCGGCTTATTTCAATTTTTTTCTTTTAATCAGAACCCCCTCCTTCATCCGTCGGCCGGAACCGTGGGAGCGGAACGCGAGTTCGCTCCCGACCGTGCGGCGGACGACCTTGACGACCCCGACTTGGGGGTGGCCGCCTTGGACGACGACGCCGTGGGGGGAGGCAGCGAGGCAGGCGGCTCCGGGCTCTCCGCCACCTTCAAGGACTGGCCGGACAACGACGAGGCCGAGCCGATTCCGCGCTGCCAGCCGGCGTCCGGCCATCAAGGCATGGGCTCATCCGCCGGGCCGACTTCCCGAGGCGGCGCTCGGAAGCGCCGGGCAGCGCCAACCCTCTTCGGTAGTCGGCCAAAGAAGCCCAAGGGTACCGCGGCGGCGACCAAGCGAGACAAGGCGGCCGCGAAGGCAGCCCTCTTCCGCAAGGTGGTGAAGTAGCCGCAGGCGGTTTCGGCGTAAGTGTTAATTTTCGCACGCCTTTCTTTCTTCTCTTCAGCTGGCATCCTTCTAAACCTTTTCTTGATTTACTAAACAGGGCTCTGCTCTCTCTCGAGCGGACTACAGCCGCCTCCATAGTCAGAGGGGCGGGAGGATCTTCAAGCTCCCGCCGCGTGGCCCCCCATGCCAAGCTCCAGGCGACGATGGAGCAGAACGCGCGAGAGGCACGGGAGGAGCGGGATGCGGAGGAGCAGAGGGCGGCCACCGCCAAGGCGGCCTAGGAGACGATGGCGGAGTCGGCAGAGACGCAGGTCGACACGGCGGCCAAGGCTCAGGCGGAGGCTGCTACCGCAGAGAGGGCGGTGGAGGCCCTGCGTAACCAGCCTCCGCAACTCATCATCCCCCTCCGCACCGTGGCCCCCGATATCCCGGTGCCCCCGCCAGAGGAAGCCGGCCGCGACCAGCCGGCGATGGAGAGGGAGGGTGGCGACATAGTTGTCCCAGAGGGCGAGGCGGTACTGCCGCCGTTGGCCGGGACGGGCCAAGGCGGCCAGCCTAAGGCGCCGCCTATGCAGCCAGCTAGAGGCAAGCTGGCCGTGGGGGCGGATCTCGTGGTCCTCTCACCGACTCGTCGGCGCGCAAGGAAGGCAACTTCCGAGCCGGAGCCACAGAGGGCCGCGGGCTCCAGCTCGTTGTCCCATGACCTGGATACGGCCAGCGTCAGCTCGCCGGGATGGACGCGGATGGTGGGACGGCCGTACTGAATGTGGCAGCACAGGACATCCGGAGCCGGCTTCAGTCCCAGGCCGCCGCGCTGAAGCAGTGCACCCAATAGTTTCTTGCAACACGGTCGGCCAATCAGGTGAGTCTTTGTTCTTGATTTCTTCCGTGGGGGCGCGTCAGCGCACCCACTGGGTGTAGTCCCCGAGTTCTGAGTCGGATGCTGAGCTGGCGGCTTGGAACTTCTCAGAAGACTTTGATTTTAATGACTTGTTCTTGTTTGCACCTTTGTCCTATTCGCAGGACTATCACAACCTCCATGCTGCTACCTTCAACTCCCAGGCCCGGGAGATGGGCCAGAAAGCCACCGATCTGATGGGGAGCCGGAGTAAGTGTTTCATTTTTTTATCTCATGTGGGGGCGCGTCAGCGCACCCACTGGGTGTAGCCCCCGAGATTCGGGCTGACTGCTGAGCAGTCAGGTCGGATCTTTCCTGACGACTTCTTCCTTATCTTCTTTTTCTTCATGTCTGCAGGGGACAATGCCGACTTGAGGGAGCAGATCGGCATAGCTCAGACCACCCTTCGCGCCAAGGAGACCGAGTGCAGCGCCTTGGCCCAGGAACGTGATCGCCTGGCCAAGAAACTGGCCGACTAGGAGGAGAGCCACAAGGCGGCCCTGAAGACGGCGCAGGACAACGAGGCCACCCTCAAAGCTGAGTATGAGACCGAGGCGGCGAGCTGGGCCGAGGCGAGGCAGGCGTTGAGCGAGGGCTACGGCCGGGTTGAGGATTTGATCGACGGTAGGCCGCCTTCCTCTTCGTCCCATTGCTCGCCCCCGTCATCTCATCTGTCTTCTGACTTGTTCTACTTCTTTCTTCTTTTGTGCAGAATACTTCCCCGGCTACTCCGTTGCCGCCAACCAAGCCATTGAAGCTCACCGCGAGGCCCGACGACAGGCTAGGGCTGAGATCGCACCGGGTGCCAACCGGATGCTTGAAGAGTAGCTTCTGGCGATTCAAGCGCGCCTCCAGCCGGCTTACCGCATGCTCCGCCGTCTTCAGCATGCCGGAGCGCAGGTGCTGGCCGCCCTCTGCCCGGCGAGGTGATTCCCCGCACCCCCGGTCGGACTGCCCACTGGCTGGAGGGAGCAGTTGGCTGCTTCGAGGCCTGGACGGCTTTTGCAGCTCGGTGCGGGGCTCAGAGGGTGCTAGAGTTCGTCCGGGCTTGGTATCCTGGGCTGAGCTTGGACCAGCTACGCACCTGGCGGCAAGAGGCTAACGAGGAGCTGGAGGCGGTGCGGCCGGCTATCATCCAGCGCGCCTCGGCGATTGCTGACTTCACCGATACCAGCACCTTTGCCCTGAGGTGAATGAAGACGGCGTCGCCCAGCCGGAGGAGTGGTTCGGGCTGAACCTAGCAGAAGGATAGGACTCGGCGGAGGAGATCGACTCCAGCGACGAGGGCGAAGAGGAGGAGGAGGAGGATGGCGAAGACATTGTGCCGGATGGTGGAGCAACCAGCCAGCCTCAGCCTGATCGTGCTTCCAGCAATGAGGCGCGTGCGCACGCGCCACCTGCAGTGGGTGTTGATCAAGCCGAGACTCGCCAGCCAGCCACTCCTCTAGCCGACACTGCCGTCTCTACCAACCTGCCCGACACGCCTGTTTCTCCCTTGGCCTTACTCGTCGTCTTTACTTTCCTGCTTGCTACTCTTTCAACAACTTTTTTTATTAAATTTGCACAGTTCCACCCACTGGGGGTGTATTCAAACTATGTTGAATGCCGGTCTTTCGAAGGCTTTTTGTGTAAATATAATTATGCATGTGATTGGCTTCCATTCCTACTTGCTTTTTATCTTTTGGCCGTTTTCATTTGCCGCCCTCCCTTGGTCGCCGCCTTCCCAGCCAGACAGCTGTTCTGCAGTCTGTGGCCAGGTAAGGGCTTGGCCGTCTGGGAGGGCAAGTACTCGAGCTTTCTTAGATTGTAGCAAAGTGAGAAGGGAAGCCGACCAGCCGGCTGCTCTGACAGCCGGTTGGCGGTGGGTAGGGGGGGGGGAGCCGGCTTGAGTTATATAAGTTCGTTAGTCCTTAGCCGTTTTTCGTGTGGCCATCCTTTCCTGCCTTTGACTCTTGTTAGTCGGATAGTCGATTCTTCGAGCTGCGACTTTCAACAAGAGAGGGCTTGGGTGCCGGCACACTACTTGTCTGACTACAGGTAGAACTTAAGTATAACCCAAAGCGGCAAGTCCCTGGGCCGACTGATCGAACCCGGTGCCGGATGAGAAAATGAATGTAATAACATAACCATGGGCATGATACTCATCATTCATAGATAAAAGAGGGTAGTCCCCGAGTACTCCTCGGGGGGGGGGGGGGGGGGGGGGGTGGGGGGAGGGGGCGTTGTCTCATACTTAGTACAAAAGGTAGCGTGGTACATACTGCATTTTAACTGTAAAATCTTTGGAGGAGATTGGCGTTCCACAGTCGTTCCGACTCCTTGTCGGAATCATCCCTTTTGCGTGCCTTCGGTTTCTGCGCGTCGATCAGGTAGTAGGAGTCATTGCCTAGAGCTTGGCTGATGACGAATGGGCCTTCCCAGGGGGCCGAGAGCTTGTGTTGGCTGGCTATTCGCTGGATCAGCCGGAGCACAAGGTCGCCCTCTTGGAAGGATCTTGGCTTGACCTTCCAGCTGTGGTAACGACGTAGACCCTGCTGGTAGATGGTGGACCGGCTGAGGGCTAATAGCCGGCCCTCTTCTAGCAGATCAACGCCGTCTTCTCGCGCTTCCTTGGCCTCCGCCTCCGTGTACATGTTAACCCGAGGTGAGTCAAACTCAATGTCAGTTGGGATGACAGCCTCGGCACCATATACAAGGAAGAAAGGGGTGAAGCCGGTTGACTTGTTTGGAGTAGTGCGCAAGCTCTAGAGGATGGCCGGCAGCTCGTCGAGCCAACAGCCGGCCGAACGCTCTAGTGGCAGGACCAATCGGGGTTTGATGCCGGAGAGGATGAGGCCGTTTGCTTGCTCGACTTGGACGTTTGACTGCGGATGGGCAACGGACGCTAAGTCCAGTTGGATGCCCTGTGTCGCGCAGAAACGTGCCAGTGCTCCCTTGGCGAAATTCATGTCGTTGTCGGTGATGATGCTGTGTGGTATGCCATACCAGGTTGTAATATCTGCAATGAATGTTACTACAGTCGGCCCATTCAACTTCTTGATCGGCTTCGCTTCAATCCACTTGGTAAATTTGTCCACGGTGACAAGCAGATGTGTCATGCTACCGCACGCCGTCTTGAATGGGCCCACCATGTCCAATCCCCAGATGGCAAAGGGCCAAGTGAGGGGAATGGTCTTGAGCGCAGAAGCTGGCAGGTGTTGCTTGGAGCTGAAGACTTGGCACCCTTTGCAGTCTTTGACTAATTCCATGGCATCGTCCAAAGCAGTCGGCCAGAAGAATCCATGGCGGAAAGCTTTGGCGACGATTGATCTTGAGGCTGCGTGGTGGCCGCATTCGCCTTGGTGGATGTCCTTGAGGATTGCTATGCCCTTCTCTGGCTCGACACAGCGCTGGAAGTCTCCAGTGACACTGCGCCTAACAAGCTCTCGGTTCACTAATGTGTATGCTCCGGCTCGGCATTGGACTTGTCTTGCCGAGATCTCGTCAGTCGGCAGCTCTTTGTTAACCAGGAAATTGAGGATGGGCTGGGCCCATGATGGAGCTGTGACTTCTTCTGTTGTCAAAACGGCTACTGCGACCAGGGCGGGCGGGCTGGGTGGTGAAGAATTGGAGTTGCCCACCGTTTGTTGTGTCGATGTAGTCCCCGGGCCGGCTGCAATAGTCCCCGGGCCGGGTTCTAAAGTCCCCGGGCCGGGTGCGACTACAGCAGTCCCCGAGCCGCCTGTCGAAGTCCCCGAGCCGCCTGATTGGCTCCCCAAGCCGGATCCGACTGCATCGGGGTCAGGCGGCACGAAGATGGAATCAGACTCTAGAGACGGCTTGACAGACGACTTGAGGAGTCGTTGGAGGGAGACGCCGGTTGGTATAGCTTGTCGGGTGGAGCCTATTCGTGCCAGGGCATCTGCTTGCTCGTTGTCGGCCCATGGCATGTGGAGGAACTCGCATCCTTCAAAATATCCGCTGAGTTGCTGAATGAGGAAGCGGTAGCTCGCCATGTTTGCGTCCTTGGCATCCCAGTCACCGGATGATTGCTGGACTACCAAGTCCGAGTCGCCATAGCACAGTATCCGGCGGATGCCGAGTTCTTTGGCTAGCCGGAGCCCGTGTATGGGCACCTCGTACTCGGCCACATTGTTGGAGGCGGCAAAATGGATTTGCAATGTGTATCTGAGCATGTCGCCTTTGGGAGAGGTGAGGACGATGCCGGCTCCCAAGCCGGTGCGCATCTTGGATCCATCAAAGTGCATCCGCCAATGAGTGGTGTCAGGCGCAGGCGGCAGGTACTAGGTCTCAGCCCAGTCAACGAGGAAGTCGGCCAATGCCTGGGACTTGATGGCGGTGCGGGGTTGGTAGAAGATCGTGTAAGGAGCCAGCGCAATGGCCCATTTTGCCACCTAGCCGAATGCATCCCGGCTGCCTATGATCTCGGCCAGCGGGGCAGTACATACGACCGTGATGGGGTGTTCTTGAAAGCATGGCTTGAGCTTCTTGGCAGCAAAGTACACACCATAGCACATCTTCTGATAGTGTGGGTAGTTCTGCTTCGAGGTGGACAACACTTCACTCCGATAATACGCTGGCCTTTGGACTAACTGAGCTCGGCCTTCTTTTGGGCGCTGAACCACGATAACGGTGCTGACCACCTAGCTAGTGGTGGCAATGTAAAGGAGCATGGGCTCTTTCTCAGTCGGTGCCGCCAAGACAGGCAGCGTGGACAACATCTTCTTTAACTCGTGGAAAGCTTGGTCTGCTTGGTCATTCCACTCGAAGTGAGTGGATTTCTTCATAAGTCGGTAGAGGGGGAGAGCCTTCTCTCCGAGACAACTGATGAAGCGGTTGAGGGAGGCCAAGCATCCGGTAAACTTCTGGACGTCTCTCAGCTTGGTAGGAATCTCCATTCTCTCTATGGCCTTGATCTTCACTAGGTTACATTCAATGCTGTGTTCGGAGACCAGGAAGCCTAGGAGCTGGCCGGCTGGTACTCCGAACACGCATTTCTCGAGATTGACCTTGATCTGAAATCGGCGCAGGTTTTCAAATGTCTCTTTGAGGTCTTCTAGCAGGGTGCCGCGCTTCTCCGTCTTCACCACAATTTCGTCTACATAGACGTGGGCATTTCTGCCAAGTTGCTTGAGGAGGCATTTCTGCATGCAACGCTGAAAAGTGGCACCGGCATTTCTCAGGCCGAATGTCATAGTCAGGTAACAGAAAGCTCCGAATGGTGTGATGAAGGCGGTCTTCAGGCGGTCTGCTGGGTCCAACTTTATCTGGTGGTAGCCCGAGTAAGCATCCAAGAAGCTCAACAGCTCGCATCCGGCTGTGGAGTCTATCACTTGATCAATCCTTGGCAGGGCAAAAGGATCCTTGGGGCAGGCCTTGTTGAGGCTGGTGTAGTCAATGCACATGTGCCACTGCTTGTTCTTCTTCAATACCAGGACCGGCTTGGCAACCCACTCAGGGAAGAATACGTCCATAATGAAGCCGGCTGCCAGAAGTCGGGCTATTTCTTCTCCGACTACTCTTCTCTTCTCTTCTGACAGGCGGCGCAAGGGCTGCTTGACTGGCTTGGCATCTGATCGGACATGTAGCTTGTGCTCGGCGAAATCCGTCGGAACACCCGGCATGTCTTTGGGAGACCATGCGAAGATGTCCCAATTCTCACAGAGGAAATCGACGAGCTCGCTTTCCTATTTGCTATCAAGGCCGGTTCCCATGACAGCGTACCTCTCCGGGTGCTCCGGGTCCAGAGGTATCTTCTTCGTTTCTTTGGCTGACTGGAAAGAACACTGAGCCTCACATTCCTTGGGGTCGGGGGACAAGGCCGACTGCTTGCCGGCCATGGTCACGACTCGGTCCAGCATCTTCTTCTCTTCAACGATCACGAGGGACTCGGCCAGCCAGCTGCTAGCTGCTGCACACTCGGAGGACTTCTCGTATTCTCCAGCTATGGTGATGATGCCCTTGGAACCTGGGATCTTCATCTTGAGGTAGGCGTAGTGGGGTACAACCATGAACTTGGCCAGAGTAGGTCGGCCAAGTAGTGCGTGGTACGGGCTCTCCAGATCCACCACTTCAAACCATATTGCTTCTCGGCGGAAATGATCTTTGTCTCCAAAGAGAACATCTATCCTGATCTTGCCGATTGGTGCACAAGACAGGCCGGGTACAATGCCGTGGAACACAGTCCGACTCGGCATGAGCTGCTTTGCCTTGATATTCAGCTTCTCCATTGTGTCACAGTATAGTATGTTGATGCTGCTTCCGCCATCTATCAGCACACGGGAGAATCGGGCAGCTCGCCTGTCTGTCGCGAGGGTGGCATCCAAAACCAATGCATAAGAGCCGGGCGACGGCATCACCTCTGGGTGATCGGCCCAGCTCCAACTGATAGGCTTCTCCGACCAGTGCATGAACTCAGGGTTGTTGGAGGTGACCGCGTTGACTTCTTGGTGTTTTCAGCGCTAGCTTCGTCGGTCTTCTGGCTGGCTTGTAAAGACGACATAGGCGGCATGCTCATCAAGGAACTCATCTTGAATAGCTCCGACTGCTGGCCGAGCGGCCGGCTGCTGAGGAGCCGGAGGCGGCTGTCCAGCAGGTGGAGGCGGCACCAGCCCTTTGCCCTTGGAGATTCGTGTGAGACAATGGCATTTCCGAGTAGTGTGGTTGGAGGCCTTCGCGCCGCTGTGGAACTTGCAAGGGGCATCAAGGGCTTGCTCATAGGGGAAAGCCGGCTACCAAGCCGGCCTGGCGCCCTTCTGCTTCTTGGGCGCGGGCCGCCCTTCGGGTTGTTCGTCTTCGACTGTGGCCACTTGCCGACTGGTGGAAGTCGGCATAGGAGCCTTGCGCTTGTTGTCATTCTGGTATGGGTGTCGGTTGGAGTCTCCAGCCGGCATCTTGGGAGCCGGCGCGAGCACCTTCCCGGAGGCATCTACTCGGAGCTCGGTCTTCATGGAGGAGTCGGCCGTGGCGTACTTGTCTGCGATGGCCAGCAGCACGTCGAGGGTAGTCGGCTCGTCGCAGAGGAGTCGGTGCTTGAGGAGGTTGCCTTCTCGGCACCCGACGGTGAAGTATTCTATGGCTTGAACCTCGTGCACCCCCTCGCAGGAGTTGCGGAGCTCGGCCCAACGCGTGAGGTAGTCGTGAGTTGACTCGTTGGGCCCTTGAACGCACAAGGAGAGTTGTCGGGGCTTGGGAGCCCGTTTGTAGGTGCTGGTGAAGTTGCGGATGAAGGCTTCCATGAAGTCTAGCCAGCTATTGATGTTGTAAGGCTTGAGGCTGTTGAGCCAGGTGTGCGCCGTGCCTTGGAGCATCAGGGGAAAATATTTCATGGCAACACGCCTGTTGCCGTTTGGTATGCGGACTGCGGTGGAGTAGTCGATCAGCCAATCTTCTGGCTTCACGGAGCCATTGTACTTGGGAGTGTCTCTTGGGAGTGAGAACCGTTTGGGGAAGGGCTCGTCGCGGATGCGGGGGCCGAAGCAAGGCGGGCCGACATCATCTTCTTCTTCTAACGCCAAGGATCGCGCTAGGCGGTCGATCCGATGGCGGGCGTCGTTTTCGCCGACTCCTTCGCGGCGACCTAGTCGGCCGCTGAGAGTCGGATGTGTGACAGGTGGCGGGGTTGGGTATCTCTCCCCATGAAGCGGAGGAGGAGGTGGATCGCCCCGCCCCTCCACAGCTCGAGGGCGGCCTTCTGCGTCGCACTCGATGGTGATTCGAGTCCGACTGCGACTAGCAGCCGACTCCTTTTCTTGCCTTGTGCGGGCTCCGCCCGCAGTTGGCGTTCGTGACGTTGCACTGTGCTCTCAGCGTGGGGGTGGGCTTTTGGCGTGGACGCCGGCTTCGTTGCGCTTCGCGGCCGTGTTGATCAGCTGCTGGATGCGTCTGGTCATGTAGGGGAGCTCGTCGGCCCCTACTCCGTTCAGCTCATCTACGACCGATTGGGCGGTGCATAGGTTCTCGAGAGGCGTGGCATAGACTGGGTGTTTTGCTCCTAGCATGTCGGCGATGGCCGCGCCGCGTTTCTGGATGACGCCGGCCCGGCTTGGCCCGTCGGGAGGCGGCGTGCCAAAGGCGGCACGGTCGACTTCGCGCTAGTGAGCCTTGGTGAGGCGTCTCATGGTGGCTAGCTTCTGGCCCTCCGCAATGAGGGCAAGGTGGCGTGCCTCTAGCGCCTCGGCAGCGGCGTCGGCCGAGATGGGAGCGGACAAATCATGCAGCACCGCTTGCAGGGCGTCGTGGGTGTTCTCGACAGAGGCAACCTCGTGGCTGATGACCAGCACCTCAGTGACAGTGCTGCCGCCACTGTCAGCTCGAGGGAGAGGATCGTCGAAGACCACCATGTTGGTGGGCAAAGCGTCGAGCGATGCGGTGTCGGAGTCGACAAGCAACGGGTCGGTGGAGCCAACCAACTCCAAATCCATAGTAGGCTCACTGGAGACGTGGAGTTGGTCGAGGAGGCTGACGAAGCGGCTCTCGAGGCAGCCGGTGCCCGTGTCGGACGCGGGCTTGCCGGAGATGCGAGCCTCGCCAAGAAGATCGGCGAGGCAGCTCGCCGCGCAGGCATCGTCGACACCTTGCAGCACGTTGGGGCAAGCGCCATCGGGCGTGCCGGGCTGGCTACGCTCGCAGGGGAGGAAGAGGGTTCCCGTCCAGAACAGGTCTCCGAACGACGGTGCACCTGGCCCCACGGTGGGCGCCAAATGTCGGGTGGTAGGTGCGACATATGCCAATGGGTGGCTTATCATTGTGGGAGCCAATAAGACATCGCCGGTGCCTGGAAACGGGATAAGGCGAAGACATGCACGCCGGCGGATCTTACCCAGGTTCGGGGCTCTCCGTGGAGATAACACCCCTAGTGCTGCTCTGCGGGGTCTCCGCATGATCACTAGATCAGCAAGTAGCTACAAGAGGCTCCTTGAGCTGTTTGGTGAGAGGAAGGAAGAAGGGGCAAGGCTAGCTCTCTTCTCCTCTCCAAGTTGTGTCTAAAACTATCAAAGTCCAACCCTTTGCATGGGTGCCCTGGGGGGTTTATATAGGCCTACTCCCCAGGGATACAATGGTAATCCGGCTGGGCGTGGGCCCAGCCGTCAACATCTACGTTCACCGGCTTCTCCGCCAGCTGCTGGGGCCCGCTAACTGGTGGGTCCCGCCGGGTACCGCCATCCTGGTAGACAGGTAGGCCCCACCGCTTGGGGGTCTTGTTGGGGGCTGGTTACTGTTGCCTCACCCTTGATGACGAGGGCTTTGTCGAGGTAAGCGAGGCTATAGTGCCACCGCCTTGCGGGCGCTCACAGTGTCTCCTTAATGGGGCACATTCTTTGAGGGAGGAAGCGAGCCGGCTGGGGAGAGCCGGCTACGTCCCTGGCCTACTAGGGAAAGCGTGACCGCCTTCGGGTGTCTCTCTGACTGAAGGGGCCCGCCGCCTGCGGGCCGTACTAACAGCTTGCCATGGGTGATGTCATGGTCAGCATGGCAACAGTGCCACGCCGGACGGGTCATGGCTGCCCCGTACGGCGCACTGTAGCCATGCGTATTCCAGGACTCGGGGGCGACATGTTTCACTATTGCCACGCCCCATCCCATCTCCATTACGTTGGTGCAAACTTTGAGGGCACGATCTGTGCTGCCTGTCGGGGGCTGGCTTCTTGGAGTCGGTCATGTTGTGGCCGGCTTTCTTGTAGTTGGCCATGTTGTGGCCGGCTTTCTGGAGTCGGCCCTCCTACGACTTTCTTTATGAGGATTCTGGGGCCGGGCCGCCTTCCGATAGTCGGCTGATGGGGTAGCCGGCCGGGGGAAGGTAGCCCCATGTCTTGGGTGCTCGAAGGTTTGATTGGCCCATTATTTTTTGAAGACCCAGTGGGAGCCGGCTAGGCTACCCGTGGTCATTTACTCCGACAACGATAGATGTTGGATGTCAATCGAATGGCTGGTAGGCAGAATTGTTTGTTTACTAGCTAGTAAGTAGACACCACCTTGGATAGGCTTTTTCCTCGTGGGTCCCAAATGTCAGAATCCAAATCTGTCACGCTCATGCAGCCATTCTTTTGAAAATTTACAGCCCATTTGGTGTGCTAGTTCAAAATAAGTTTGTGGGTGCTGGTGGTGGCTAATCACTTGGGTTCTGTAATGCACAGTGAGCTTAAGCAGCCGGCGAGAGTGATGTTATTTCCCTTGGTTGGGATTTGTTACAATGTTTCACTCTTAATTAAATGAATGGCAAGCCATTTGCCTTGTTTCAAAGAAAATATGACAGTCACAGCTGAGTTGAAAAGGGCAACAACATCTAACTCCATCTTACAAACTTTACAGAAGCACGAGGGATAAATGTTTATCAGGTTTAGACAAAACCCTGATTGAAAAGGGCAACAACATCTAACTCCAGCACTGTTTTCGGCAGTCACAGTCAAATGGACCCGTCAGGTCCATAGAATGAATATCCTGGGTCGTAAAATTTACTGGATTATGACCACAAGATTCTACGGGTTCCTAGGATCTGGTGGGGGCAGGCTCGCCGCTTCTCCCCACGTTGCCGGGTGCGGGATCTATAATAGGCATCGCCACTGGCGGGAGCCTCATCTTCTTGGCGCTGGGGTCAGCCGACTCCATTTTCCTTGAGGGTCTTGCATCAAGCTCATGGATTTGAGCAGAGTAACGAATGACGAGCCTAGTTGTAGTGCGAGGAAAGAAGAAGGGGAGCTGGGGTTTTTCTATAGTAGTGAGGAAGAAGGGGAGCTGGGGTTTTATGTTGGAGTGAGGTGAGGAATTGGGGGGTACGAGTGGAGCGAGCTTGACGTGAGGTGGGTGGGAGTGAGGAGGAAGAAGAGCACCCAGTTTTTTAGGGGGCGGTGTGCTACCTCTTGAGCATGCATTGGTTTTCCCTTGAAGAGGAAAGAGTGATGCAGCAAAGTAGCGTAAGCATTTCCCTCAGTTTTTGAGAACCAAGGTATCAATCCAGTAGGAGGCTACACTCAAATCATGCGTACCTGCACAAACAAATAAGAACCTTGCAACCAACGCGATAAAGGGGTTGTCAATCCCTTCATGGCCACTTGCAAAAGTGAGATCTGATAGAGATAATAAGATAAATATTTTTGGTATTTTTATGATATAGATTGAAAATTAAAGATATAAAGTAGATCGGAAACTTATATGATGGAAAATAGACCTGGGGGCCATAGGTTTCACTGGTGTCTTCTCTCAAGATAGCATAAGTATTACGGTGGGTGAACAAATTACTATCGAGCAATTGATTGAAAAGTGCATAGTTATGAGAATATCTAGGCATGATCATGTATATAGGTATCACGTCTGCGACAAGTTGATCGAAACGATTCTGCATCTACTACTATTACTCCACACATCGACTGCTATCCAACATGCATCTAGAGTATTAAATTCATAAAAACAGAGTAACACATTGGGCAATATGACATGATGTAGAGGGATAAACACAAGCAATATGATATAAACCCCATCTTTTTATCCTCGATGGCAACAATACAATACGTGCCTTGCTGCCCCTGCTGTCACTGGGAAAGGACACCGCAAGATTGAACCCAAAGCTAAGCACTTCTCCCATTGCAAGAAAGATCAATCTAGTAGGCCAAACCAAACTGATAATTCGAAGAGACTTGTAAAGATAATGAATCATACATAAAAGAATTTAGAGGAGATTCAAATATTATTCATAGATAATCTTGATCATAAACCCACAATTCATCGGATCTCGACAAACACACCGCAAAAAGTATTACATCAAATAGATCTCCAAGAAGATCGAGGAGAACTTTGTATTGAGATCCAAAGAGAGAGAGAAGAAGCCATCTAGCTAATAACTATGGACCCGAAGGTCTGAGGTAAATTACTCACACTTCATCGGAGAGGCTATGGTGTTGATGTAGAAGCCCTCTGTGATCGATTCCCCCTCCTGCGAAGCGCCGAAAAAGGCCCCAAGATGGGATCTCATGGGTACAGAAGGTTGCAGCGGTGTAAATAGGGTTTCTTGGTGCTCTCAGATGTTTTCAGGGTATATGAGTATATATAGGCGAAAGAAGTCGGTCAGGGGAGCCACGAGGGGCCCACGAGGGTGGGGGGCACGCCTACCCCCCTGGGCGCACCCTCTTGCCTCGTGGTCGCCTCGTTGCTCCAAAAACAATTCTCCCGAAGGTTTCATTCCGTTTGGACTCCGTTTGATATTCCTTTTCTGTGAAACACTGAAATAGGCAAAAAACAGCAATTTGGACTAGGCCTCCGATTAATAGGTTAGTCCCAAAATAATATAAAAGTGTATAATAAAGCCCATTAAACATCCAAAACAGATAATATAATAGCATGGAACAATCAAAATTATAGATACGTTGGAGACGTATCACGGTGTGCTAGGTAGCGCCTCTCATTAAGTAAATATATGGGCTTTTGAATTGATTTTATTTTTTACTAGGGTGGATGGGCTATTTTGTCTTGGGCCTAGAGAAACAATTACTACTAGTATAGTGGAGATGCTCTACAGCTACCCAGAAAAACAATTACTACTAGCACAGTGGATACACTACCGCTTTTGGCTCCTCCGAGGTCATCGAAACGTCTCCTTCTACTGAATGTCGTTTTACTTTTGTTCACCGGCATGCGGGCCATGCAATGCACGTTCCCAAATGCCATCCACCAAATTAGAAGGCAGTATGCTGGCAAAGAGTCACCCCGGTCGTAGTGCGGCAGTAATGAGCCGTCGTATCACAAAACCCCACCTCCCCGCAATCTAAGTTTGATGGACGAAGCAACCATCATTTCAGTTTTCGCTGAATCCCCTTCTCCCTCACCATCTTCAAGAAAGCCAACACTCGCATCTGCCAATGTTCTTCTCTCCCAACGAAGGGAAGGTAAGTGGATCCGTGATGTTGGTATATTTTTGTTAAGAAAAAAAAGAACTTTTGCAAAGCAGTAACCGATCCTCACTCTCTTTTTTGTTGCATTGTCATTGCGATTGTGTTTTCCTTTTAGTGTTCTCCTAGTATTCGTCAGTTTCATGATGGACCAAGGAGAACCAGGCAAAGATCTGCCGATGTTGGACCTGACGCGGGAGGCTGATCCCCACGAGACAGAGAGCTCCAAGAAGATGGAGGCAGCCACCGAGCCGACCCCAGATACGCTCACGGCCACTACTGAGATGGTCGACGCACCATTTGAGGTTACAACCCCCGTGGCCCTGCAGGAGCAGTTTTCCCCCTTCGAGGATGTGTCCCCCCCTGCTGAGCCGCCCAATGTGATTTTGTTCTTTGCCGATCTCGATTATGGTTTTTCATCTAAGTATGTGGTGATAAATAATGCAAAATTTTATTAGCTTCGATGCCATGCTACCTTCCCTGGCATGCATACTTTTGACTCTACATAGTGGTTTAAATAACTTGTGTTTCTTATATTGGAAAGTAATTCCGAATTTTCTTCTGTTTCAGTTAGAGCCTTGATGCATACAAGGATTGTGTGGTTGTACATGTCACTCGCTACGAGGCGAATGACTTGAATATACGTACTGGGAAAATGGAGTTCTTAGGATGTTGGATCTTGGAAGCCATTTGCACTTATCCAAATGTCGAGATGTATTCCAGCCTCACTATTGTCAGGAGTGTTGTTCAGGGTGTAGTGAAGCACAAGAAGTTCCAAGCTACTCCTTCATTTGTGAGGCATACTGTTCTTGTCAAGCTTACGCAGGAAGAAGACGTGGCATGCCTCCACAAACAAGCTTATGACTGGTAAGGCCACAAGGTTATCTTCAGGAAGGTTCATAGGATTGAGCTGCTGCTGGACGTCCTCGATGATGTTCATGGCAAGGTCCGTCTTGTGTCCATCCCAAATTAGATCGAGGCATGAAATAATTGCCCCAGCTAGTGTTTAATAATAGTTTGGATTGTTTCTAATTATCTGAACCTTCCCTATTATCGAGCCCTCTGGGGCTAGATCTCTGTTCGAATCCGTCTATGGGAACTGCTGCTACTTTTGTGTGCCCGTGACTCATGTGAGAACCATCCTAATTGTTGCCGAAACAGATGCGTCCTCACTAGTTTTTTCATGTATATGGCATCGTAAGACATAAGTTGTCACGATTTATCATACGAGCAGTGTATGCTTGATGAAATAGAGTACTCGTTCAAGAACTGTGTGCTGACGTATACATAGGGTACGTAAGGCTGGTTAAGTACTTGTAAACACTGTTGGTGCTACCCCACTTGTAAGAAATTGTGCAAAATAGAGCACATTGGCTCAGCTCACTTCAACACTAGAAAAGTCAGGTATCGACCAACTAACAATCAATAATCTGCTGTCTAACATATAAGCAACTACGTATCTTGTTACAGTGGTTCATGGAGTTAACTGAGGCCACAATGTAAATTCCAAATGTTCACACGCTAGTCCAACATTCATGTGGAACATTCACATTAAACACGGCTTCATAAAATACTTGAAAAGCATAAATTAAGCAATTTTATACATCTCAATGAAACATATACTAGTTCACAGCAAAAGACAAAGTTGTGAGAAGGTTTACAAATCAGGATCTGAGCAAAGGGCCTCCCTAGGCATGCTTTAATTTCCTGGAGTTCACTCTGGTTTTTCTTGTTGCCACCATCTAGGTTAGGTTCTCTCATTCCAGAATAACCAATTATAATTGTGTTCCCAGTTGGAATGTTGAACTGAACCATGTAGTTTACTAACCATCTGAACTTCTTGTGCAGTTCCGCTAAATTTAAGCACCGCTATTTGCAGAAATAAGCAGACAACAATGCCTCTTGTCTGCGCACCTGTCCGAAAAACTCCGTGCAGCTGTGCCAGCTAGTCCTCGTCCATGGATGAACTAGGAGAAAGTGCATTCCCTACTAGGATGCAGTTGTTTTCGCTCGTCCCTACACTACAATCAGGAAGTAAAACGTACGAATCAACTTCTTTTAGATTGCGTTGGTCATTCTACCGAGTTACTACCAATGTAGGAATACCTGGAAGATGGGTGATTAGACAACGACACACTACTGCAGGATGCTGCTAATGCGACACTACGATCAGAGACCCTTCGAGAAACTGTGTACGATGCAATAATCGCAAACGGTGGTGTGAGAGAACCATCAAAAATGTGCAAAACGTTTGCGATGATGAATGCATCAAACACAGTTCAGATTTTAGTTGCGTGTGCGATGCAGGGCACACAGTTCAGTTCAATTAACTATTTGTGATGAGGAGGAACAAAACAAACGGGCAGCCAGATGAAGGCGTGTGCGATACACATCATACGGTTCACTCGGATGAACAGTTTGTGATTAGGCAACTCAAAAGAAACGGTCAGGCAGATCAAGGTGTGTGTGTTATATGGCATGCGGTTCAGTCGGATGAATTGTTTGCTTTGAGACAAAAGAACAGAAACGGTTCAATATAACAAGATGTGTGTGATACACGACAAATAGGTCTGTAATCAGAAATGTGTGCGAAGACCGATAATAACATAGATGATTGCATCTAATAAGACGTATGTGATATGCTCTGTCTACACAACATGTGTTGGCCATTGGGGGATGGGCGGTCATCTGGATACGCCATAAGGATGCGAAGAGGCATCCTATATCAGCAAGGACTAGCTGTTCCACCAGTAGCTCATCTAAGAGAACTCTCAAGTTAAGTGTGATTAAGCTGGAGCAGCCATGGGATGGGTGACTGGATGGGAAGTTGTGTTGATGTTAAATGAGCTGATAGGAATGACCGAAATGCCCCATTCCCTCAGCTAATTTAACCTCGAGGTCCTTGTTTTTTATTTTTATTTTATTTTTAACACATGTTAAAGAAGGTATATCGCATTACTTTTTGACAATGTGTATATGTGGCATACAGTTGATCCACCCGGCCTATTTGTGATGGAATAAGCCATGTGTGTTGTGGGCAAACACTTGCTAGTGTAAAACCGTTTGCGATTGATGAATTCATCACCGACGGATTCCCTAGTGTGGTCCGTGTTCATCACGTCATAATCAACTTCTTGTGCTAGCTTGGTGTTCCTTATATAGTTATATATGCTAAGTTGTATGATACTAATACTTTCCATGAAAATTTAAGAACTTGGCTAACAACATTTGAGTAACATATATATATTTGTTACACTATTTGACAAAAGGAGGATCTTCGTAACACGGTTTTTACAACCATATGGTCCATATACTTAACATAGTAACAACTAGCACATTTTAAGAGGATGAGGGCCAACAACCACAACTATCCGCTGGAAGCAGCTTGATCATGGCGACTCGACATCTTGTCAATGAAAAGGAAGAGCCCTCCTGTGCCTTGAGAACAGTTCTCCAATTTTCCAATATGGATGCATTGCCACGACAAGCGAGAACTTGTTAATTTGAATGGTTCCATTTTTGTGGGAAATGCAGTACCTTGCAATCACTTTGGCGTTATTAGCAGGCACAAGTGTAATTCGACCACGCCGAGAAATTGAACCAGGAACTGCTACAATGGGTAATTTCTATTGAAATGTAGAATAAAAACCAATTGTAATATATCGTTGAAGATATGTATAGTTTATGAGCATCAACATTAAAATAAGACTTTTTACCAGCATTTTGTGCACACAATTGGTCTTGTTCAATGTGTGCACCGTAGGTATAATTAATCCCATCCAAAACCTAGCATTCATACGCTGTGCTATCTCTGTCAGATTATCAACAAAGTTTATGACATGCTTCAAGTCCTTCCAGTGAAATTTGGTATGCTTAGTAACATACAGATCATTCACTATGCATCCAACATATCCTACTTAAAAGGTGGAAAGTTATTATTTATTCTGAACATGGCAGAAGAATATATGGTGCGCATAATTTGGTAAATATAATTTGTTATTGCCTAGGAACGGAGTTAGAAAATGAAATCACAATTGGTTGCTTAAATAGTGATCAATTAGTCAAAACAAATACCCCAATTTTGCTAAGTAATATGACAGCATGGAGAAAGTTGAAAGGACACTAACCTCGATCAGACTTTGATCGGCTGATAACATTGGGGAAGTAAACATCCATGTTAGTTAGACCAGGCTATGGTGGACGAACTAGAATTTTATTGCCAGCTTTCAGTTCATAACACTTAGACATTTTTCTCCAAAGGTCCGCATTAAAATAGGAGTGACCATCTTTATCAAGTTCTACGCTAACCGTCGTTGTATGTCCATGCTGCGTTGTCAATATGACATCCTGGGAGTCATCAACAAAGTAAAGCCCGAGATTTCTTTCTACTCCTGTTCTTGCGAAGCAAGGGATGTATTTCTTGAAATGAAAATTAATATTGTAAATTAGATTTAAAATAACAGAGCAAGATGCAAATGTGGGAGTAACTGATAGAACAAATCAATATATAGATGAAAGCAAAGTACAAAAATATATAATTAAAAATAGGTAATGTAACAAAGATTTGATGCAAATATATACATAATGTAGCAACATACGGTATATGTTCACATATTTAGGCCATGCCGACCGTGTGGTAGGTTGAGATTGAACATACCGAGCGCTCCCTGAAGTCATCTGGAATGGTGAGATAGAACTTCGTTTCCGACTGGCCGCGACCACACTTGCCTGATTTGTGCTCGCACTGTGGACACATGAATGAACACCCACGAATCAGCAAGAACAAAAATGATTCCACACTAATTTCTGCCAGTTGATTAACAGCGATGGACAGACTGTCATATATAAGAGATGAGTGAATGTTTCGGTAAGTTCATTACCTTCTCCATGAGAAAAATGCCCGGGCCAATCCCGCAGAAAACCCCAGTCGACCAGAGTCTAGAATGTCGGTGCAAATAGGCAGCGGAAAGCGTTAGGGGCGAAATCCCGTGCCGTTTGGAGCGCGACCTCCGCCCGCCGACAATAGCACCATTGAGTTTAGGGTGGCTGTCGTGATAGAAGTTGATGAGGTGTAGAGTTGCGGAGGATTCCGCGGCGAGTGGGTGGGGATGAAGGGGGCGATGGTTTTCTTCATCCTTTTTCATGTATGAGTGAACACACACGGTTCGCAGAGGCAACATAAATGAATCGTGTGCAATAGTACATCACCGAGATTGAATGGGAATCCAAATTTCCTTTGTCCTTTGTCCATGAGTTTTTTTTCTACAATGAACATAAACCCCGCTAATCATCATGTTCAAATTTGGCACTTTTCCGGGTTCATTTACAATATTTAGGGGATTATGTGCATTTTCTAGGCATTAATGCACATAATTCAAATTCAAACAATCGGAAAAGATGCACGAGAACGGTCTGGAAAACCATGGTTGTGCTATTTAGTAATTTCTCATGCCTTTTACAGGGAATGGGCAGATATTTCAAGGAAATGTGTGGCCTCACCATGCCCTGGTAAAAAAATGAGAATGTGTGTCTTATGTCGTCATGCACACCATTCATAAATCGAACCATCACCGAGGAAAGTTCATGGTTTCAAGGGGAATCAACAAGAATGAAGGGCTCGGGATCCAAATTTCCTTCCTAGCTGGTCATTCAGTTTTTTGTACAATTAACATACCCCCTCGAATGCAACGTGCTCAAATTTGGCATTTTTCTGGGCTCATTTACCATATTAGGGGATTATGTTCATTTTCTAGGCATTAATCCACATAATTCAAATTCAAACCATTGATGCATGAAAAGGTGCACATGAACGGTCTGAAAAAACCATACTCGTGGTATTTAGTAAATTCTCAATCCTTTTACTGGGAATGTGTAGAGATTTCAAGGGAATGTGTGGCAATAGTCAACCAAAACACGTCATTTACTGGGTTAGCAACTATAGAAAAATGAAATACGTGCTTGAAAAACATGACGCATGGCATGGTATGGCCTCACTGTGCCCTGGTTAAAAGCTGAGAAGGTTTGATTAATGTCGTCATGCATGCCCTTCACAAATCGAACCATCACCGAGGAAGTTCCATGCTTTCGAGAGGGAAATCACCAAGATTGAAGGGGAATCCAAATTTCCGTCCTAGTTTGTCATTCAGTTTTTTCCAACGATCAACATACTGCCTCAGATGCAACGTGTTCAAACTTGACATTTTTCCGGGCTCACATACCATATTAGGGTATTATTTGCATCTTCTAGGCATTAATGCACATAATTCAAAATCGAACAATCGGTGCATGAAAAGGTGCACAAGAACGGTCTGGAAAACCATCCCCGTGCTATTTAGTACATTCTCATGCCTTTTACAATGAATGGGCAGATATGTCAAGGAAATGTGTGGCAATAGTCAACCATAAACGCGTCGTTTACTGGGTTAACAACTATATAAAAATGAAATACATGCTTGGAAAACATGACGCCTGGCGTGTGGTGCGATGCTATGGCCTCACCGTGCCCCGCTAAAATTTGAGAATGTTTTCCTTATGTCGTCATGCACGCCTTTCATAAATCGAACCATCACCGAGGAAGTTTCATGGTTTTGAGGGGGAAATCACCTAGATTGAATGGGGATCCAAATTTCCTTTGTCCTTTTCCATGAGATTTTTTCTACAATGAACATATACACCCTGCAAATCACCATGTTCAAATTTGACACTTTTACGGGTTTATTTACCATATTTAGGGGATTATTTGCATTCTCTAGGAATTAAAGCACATAATTCAAATTCGAACAATTGGTGCATGAAAAGGTGCACAAGAACGGTCTGGAAAACCATCCTTGTGCCATTTAGTAAATTCTCATGCCTTTTACAAGGAATGGACAGATATTTCGAGGAAATGTGTGGCAATAGTCAACCATAAACGCGTCCTTTACTGGGTTAACAACTATACAAAAAATGAAATAAATGCTTGAAAAACATGACGCCTGGCGTGGTGCCATGGTATGGCCTCACCATGCCTTGGTAAAAATTTGAGAATGTTTTCCTTATGTCATCATACACGCCTTTCATAGATCGAACGATCACCAAGGAAGTTTCATGGTTTCGAGAGGGAAATCACCAAGATTGAAGGGGGATCCAAATTTCCTTTATCCTTTGTCCATGAATTTTTTTTCTATGATGAACATACACCCTGCAGATCACCATGTTTAAAATTGACACTTTTCCGGCTTCATTTACCATATTTAGGGGATTATGTGCATTTTCTAGGCATTAATGCACACAATTCAAGTTCAAACAATCGGTGCATGAAAGGGTGCACAAGAACGGTTTGGAAAACGGTGCTCGTGCCATTTAGTAAATTCTCATGCCTTTTACAAGGAATGGACAGATATTTCGATGAAATATGTGGCAATAGTCAACCACAAACGTTTGTTTATTGGGTTTTCAACTACAGAAAAATGAAATAAATGATTAAAAACATGATGCCTGGCATGGCGCCTGGTATGCCCTCACCATGCCCTGGTGAAAATTTGAGAAGGTTTGGATTATGTCGTCATGCACACCCTTCATAAATTGAACCATCGCCGGGGAAGTTCCATGCTTTCGAGAGGGAAATCACCAAGATTGAAGGGGAATCCAAATTTTCTTTGTTTTTTGCCCTGGAGTTTTTTTCTACGAAGAACATACACCCTGCAAATCACCGTGTTCAAATTTGGCATTTTTCCGGGCTCATTTACCATATTTAAGGGATTATGTGCATTTTCTAGGCATTTGGTGCATATAAATCCAATCCAGCCACAACTGCACTGATGTGATGTGAGGGATGTGGATTGCCGTTTGATCGCGGCGCATCCTACGGTGCACATGCGCGATGCATGTGGCTAGGGTTCCGGCCAATCATAACGCAACACACGATAGCCTCAGCACACACTATTTTTGGAAGCGACCGAGATGAACCATGTGCGATAATGAACGAGAAAAATTGTAAGGGAAGCCAAATTTCCTTTGTCGTTTGTCGCTCATCTCTTAGAAACCACCGCACTGTATAGCTGCCCAGCCCCTCCGTCCTAGAGCTCTCTCCAAGCGTCGTTCATGGCACCGTGATGCACAGTAACTGGTAAGGAAGCGATGGCATCCTGCAGCGCCGTGTTCCTCGCCGCCCGCGACCGCACACATAGTAAGGAAGCGACGACATCATGCCGCGCCGAGTTCATCGCTGCCTCCGGCCACACAGTTACATGGGCGGACTTTGAGGCTGCCATGGCCGAATGGGCGGTGGATCTAGTGGCGGCCAGAGTTGTAGAGGAGGATCGGAAAAGGCAGAAAGCAGTCAGGAAAAGAGAGTCCTGCCACCGCAAGAAAGAAGAGGCCGCACGTCGTGATGAGGAGAGCTTGGCGGAGATCTCTATCATGGCCCCGACCCGATTGCTTAAATGGCACCTGCAAAACATCCTCATGCCTCCAATTCTCCACCATCCCTACCTCCAGAGCATCACCGCACAAGCCCAACCACATATCACATGGAGGTCGAGGAGCTGATGGCGGTCCATGGCGCGATGACCGCTGTGCGTGTTGGTGATACGTCTCCAACGTATCTACTTTTCCAAAAACTTTTGCCCTTGTTTTGGACTCCAACTTGCATGATTTGAATGAAACTAACCCGGACTGACGCTGTTTTCAGCAGAACTGCCATGATGTTGTTTTATGTGTAGAAAATAAAAGTTCTCGAAATGTCCTGAAAATCCACGGAGGGACTTTTTGGAAAATATAGAAAATACTGGCGAAAGAATCAAGACCAGGGGGCCCACACCCTGTCCACGAGGGTGGGGGCGCGCCCCCTCCCCCTGGGCGCGCCCCCCTGTCTCGTGGGCCCCCTGGACCTCCACCGACCTCAACTCCAACTCCATATATTCACGTTCGGGGAGAAAAAAATCAGAGAGAAAGTTTCATTATGTTTTATGACATGGAGCCGCCGCCAAGCCCTAATCTCTCTTGGGAGGGCTGATCTGGAGTCCGTTCAGGGCTCCAGAGAGGGGGATTCGTCGCCGTCGTCATCATCAACCATCATCCATCACCAATTTCATGATGCTCACCGCCGTGCGTGAGTAATTCCATCGTAGGCTTGCTGGACGGTGATGGGTTGGATGAGATTTACCATGTAATCAAGTTAGTTTTGTTAGGGTTTGATCCCTAGTATCCACTATGTTCTGAGATTGATGTTGCTATGACTTTGCTATGCTTAATGCTTGTCACTAGGGCCCGAGTGCCATGATTTCAGATCTGAACCTATTATGTTTTCATGAATATATGTGTGTTCTTGATCCTATCTTGCAAGTCTATAGTGACCTATTATGTGTTATGATCCGACAACCCCAAAGTGACAATAATCGGGATACTTCTCGGTGATGACCGTAGTTTGAGGAGTTCATGTATTCACTATGTGCTAATGCTTTGTTCAGGTTCTCTATTAAAAGGAGGCCTTACTATCCCTTGGTTTCCGCTAGGACCCCGCTGCCACGGGAGGGTAGGACAAATGATGTCATGCAAGTTCTTTTCCATAAGCATGTATGACTATTTACGGAATACATGCCTACATTACATTGATGAACTGGAGCTAGTTCTGTGTCACACTATGTTATAGCTATTACATGAGGAATCTCATCCGGCATAATTATCCATCACTGATCCATTGCCTACGAGCTTTTCACATATTGTTCTTCGCTTATTTACTTTTCCGTTGCTACTGTTACAATCACTACAAAACCCAAAAATATTACTTTTTCTACCGTTACTTTTATTATCATACTACTTTGCTACTAAATACTTTGCTGCAGATACTAAGTTATCCAGGTGTGGTCGAATTGACAACTCAACTGCTAATACTCAGGAATATTCTTTGCCTCCCCTTGTGTCGAATCAATAAATTTGGGTTGAATACTTTACCCTCGAAAGCTGTTGCGATCCCCTACACTTGTGGGTTATCAAGACAAATTTCTGGCACCGTTGCCGGGGAGCATAGCTCTATTCTTTGAGTCACTTGGGATTTATATCTGTTGATCACTATGAAGAACTTGAAAGATGACAGAACCAAGATTTTGCCCTCAACTACGAGGGGAGGTAAGGAACTACCATCTAGCTCTGCAGTAGATTCTCCTTCTGTTATTAGTAAACTTGCGACACCTAAACCTGCTACTGCTATGAATTCTGATATGTCGCATGTTATTGATGATGCCACTTCTGCTATGCACAGTACTTATGATGAAACTACTTCTGTGCATGATACTACTTTGCCATTAGGTGAATTTCTTGATGAACACTTGCTAGAGTTAGGGGGAATGAAATTATTGAAGATGCTATTATTGATGATAGTTATGATGAAAATTCTCCCAATGATTATGAATTGCCTGTTGTTCCTGAGGGTTATGTTATGAATGAAGAAGCTGCTAGAGCTATCTTTGCTTGCAATGATAGATATGATCTTAAGAAATTATTAACTAAATGGAAGCAGCAGTCCCTTAATGCTAGAATGAAACCTGACCCTGCTTTTGCTACTTCACCTATCTGTGTTACTGATAAGGATTATGAATTCTCTGTTGATCCTGAGATTATTACTTTGGTTGAATCTGATCCTTTTTATGGCCTTGAATCTGAAACTGTTGTGGCACATCTTACCAAGTTAAATGATATAGCTACCCTGTTTACTCATGATGATAAATCTCGCTATTATTATATCCTTAAGATATTTCCATTCTCATTAAAGGGTGATGCTAAGACTTGGTATAATTCTCTTGCTCCTAGTTGTGTGCGTAGTCCCCAGGATATGATTTATTACTTCTCTGCTAAATACTTCCCTACTCATAAGAAACAAGCTGCCTTGCGGGAAATATATAATTTTGTGCAAATCAAAGAAGAGAGTCTCCCACAAGCTTGGGGGAGGCTTCTCCGATTACTTAATGCTTTGCCTGATCATCCTCTTAAGAAAAATGAAATACTTGATATCTTTTATAATGGACTAACCGATGCTTCCAAGGACTACTTGGATAGTTGTGCTGGCTGTGTTTTCAGGGAAAGAACAGTCGACGAAGCTGAATTACTATTGAACAATATGTTGACTAATGAAAATAATTGGACTCTTCCTGAGCCAGTTCCCGAGGCAATTCCTGAATCAATTGACCCAACTCCTGAGCCTATTCCTAAACCCACTCCGAAGAAGAGAGGTGTTTTATTTCTCAGTCCTGAAGATATGCAAGAGGCAAAGAAATCAATGAAAGAAAAAGGTATTAAAGCTGAAGATGTTAAGAATCTACCTCCTATTGAAGAAATACATGGTCTTAATATACTGCCTGTTGAAGAACCACATTGTCTTGATAACCCGACACAAGTAGTAAAGGTAAATTCTCTCTATAGATATGATAAAGTTGAATTCCCCTATACTAAATTTCATAGCCCGTGCTTAGACGAGTTTGATGACTTTATGGCTAGACAAGAAAGTTTTAATGCTTATGTTGGTAGAGAGTTAAAGAATAATGCTTTCGAGGTAGGACGCGTGAGCGATAATATGGCTAGAGTTAAAGGTGAACTCAAACTCGTTAGCAAATATGCTTCTATGGTTGCTACTCAAGCTGAGCAAGTACTTAAAGCTCAAAATGATTTGCTTGATGAATTAAATAATAAAAATGACTTTGTTGTTAGAGTGGCTACTAGAACTAGTAGAATGACTCAGGAACGTTTGTATCCTGAAGGCCACCCTAAGAGAATCGAGCAAGATTCTCAGAGAAACAATTTAGAGGCACCTAATTCTTCCAAAAAGAAGAAAAAGAAAAACAATAGGACTTTGCATGCTTCTAGTGAACCTGCTGTAGACACACCTGAGAATCCCAATGATATTTCTATTTTTGATGATGAAACACAATCAGGTGATGAACATGAACCTAGAGATAATGTTAATGATAATGTTCATGTTGATGCTCAACCTAGCAAAAACAACGATGTAGAGATTGAACCTGCTATTGATCTTGATAACCCACAATCAAAGAATCAACGTTATGATAAGAGAGATTTTGTTGCTAGGAAGCACAGTAGAGAAAGAGAACCATGGGTTCAGAAACCCATGCCCTTTCCTCCTAAACCATCCAAGACAAAGGATGATGAGGATTTTGAGCACTTTGCTGAAATGATTAGACCTATTTTGTTACGTGTGCGCTTAACTGATATGCTTAAAGTAAATCCTTATGCTAAATATATGAAGTATATCATCACAAACAAAAGAAAGATACCGGAATGCTGAAATTTCCACCATGCTTGCTAATTACACTTTTAAGGGTGGAATACCAAAGAAACTTGGAGATCCGGGGGTACCAACTATACCATGCTCCATTAAAAGAAATTATGTTAGAACTGCTTTATGTGATCTTGGAGCCGGTGTTAGTGTTATGCCTCTCTATTTATATCGTAGACTTGAATTGAATAAGTTGACACCTACTGAAATATCTTTGCAAATGGCTGATAAATCAACTGCTATACCTGTCGGTATTTGTGAGGATGTGCCTGTTGTGGTTGCAAATGTCACTATCTTAACGGACTTTGTTATTCTTGATATTCCCGAGGACGATAGTATGTCGATTATCCTTGGTAGACCCTTTTTAAATACTGCAGGGGCTGTTATTGATTGCAACAAAGGCAATGTCACTTTTCATATTAATGGTAATGAGCATACGGTACACTTTCCGAGGAAACAATCTCAGGTTCATAGCATCAATTCTATTGGAAAAATTCCAACTATCATTATTGGAGGTTTTCAATTTCCTCTCCCTACTGTCAAGAAAAAGTATGATATTCTTATTATTGGGGATTTCCATATCCCCGTTGAGGTAACTTAGTGTTATTCGAAATTTCTCCGGTTCCGTGTTATTTAGAATGAGTTTGTTAACAAGACTTGATCAACCTTGTTAGTGGATTCATTTTGATGATCATGAGATGGATGAAACTAGAAGGCACAACCTTCTGTACCCTCTTTTTAGTTTCTGTTATTTAGATTAAGTAAAGCAAAAATAGTATTATCCGTATGTTTTCTGAATTATCCATGCATTAAAAAATATCCCAAAAATAAAAGTGCTCCAAATGCCCTGCAAATTTAGTATGATTTTTTATGGAATATTTGAGGATTTTAGGCACTGAAAACACCGCAGGAGGGGCAAGCACCAGGCCACAAGAGTGGAGGGCGCGCCCACCCCACCTGGGCACGCCCCCGTGTCTCATGGGCCCCTGGTGGCCCCCCTCCACTTAGGACAGCACCCACACACTTCATCTTCTATCCAAAAAAAATCCCCATCCAGCTCAAGCACGAGTTCTAGCTCATTTTGCTGCGATTTTTGATCTCCTTGCTCAAAGCTCCATTCACAAAACTGCTTTGGGAGATTGTTGCTTGGTATGTGACTCCTCCATTGATCCAATTAGTTTTTGTTCTAGTTCTTTATTCATTGCAAATTTTTGCTGCATAGGTGACAATGTTCTTGAGCTTGCATGTTGAATTTATGAGGTCCCAAGCAATTCCAATGCATGATAGCCTCTAGGCACTTGTAGGAATTGTTTCTATCAATCTTGTTTAATTTTATTCACTTTTAGTTTGAAGTTACTAAAATTTCAGAAATTTTTCAGAAAAAGAATTATGTTTAGGAGAATGTACCAAGGTGGTTCCTCGGTGAAGAAAGGGCCCAAGATTGCTATACGTGAGCAAGCTGTTGAATTGCCGAGGGACGCGGATGTATGAGCTTGTGAGTGGCCATCCAATAATTTTATGGCTGAAGCAGGCTTTAAGGAGGAATTTGACGCATTTGTGCGTAATGCCGAGCTGGAGGACTTCTTACAAGATAAGTGTCCTCAGTACTATCAATTGACTGATTCCTTTGTGTGGAGGTTTAAATATAACTGTACGCGTAATTCTCCTAGTGTCATATTTGATATTTATGATACATCTTATACCATGGACTTAGAGGATTTTACAACTGCTTGCAAACTCCCGCAGTGGGGTAATATTAATGATCCTCACAAATCTGAATTTAGGGACTTCCTTGCTAGTATTACTATGGGAGAATCCAGGGACATAGCACAAGCTACCATAGGGAGCATTCATTTTCCTGCTATACATTATTTTGCTCTCTTCATTGGTACATGCATTAACGGTAAAGATGAAGCATGTCACATGTGTGTTAGGATATAAAGGTTATAACTTGGGGGCAATAGTTGCACGTAGGTTGCAGAATAATACTAGAAAGGGAAATTTATTCGGAGGAATTTATGCAACCCGTGTGGCTAATTATCTTGGTATAGCCCCACGAGAAGGGGATATGATAATACCTCCTGCTTATTTAGATTATGACTCTATGGTCAATCATCAATTTCTTAGGAGGAATGAACAATTCCTCCATTATCGACTAATCTATGACAGACGCAACATCGTCCATGTTACTCTTCCTGCTCCCCACCTTTTTGATTATCAGGCAAAAGGAAGATATGTTGTCACCAGGGAGGAAGCAGCTGAACACGAGGAGAGAGCGGAGGCAGCCCGCCAACACGCCGCAGCTCAGGAGGCGGTTGCCGCTGCATCTCAATACAACCCCAGTTACAACTACAGATATCAGCCAAGCGGTCGTTGGTACTAGACCAACTTAGGCCAAAAGCCTAAGCTTGGGGGAGTACGTATTTCTCACCGACTTTACATTCATGTTCACACACTAGTCGTCGGTGCTCATACTCTTTCATTGTATTATCCATGCTAGTTTAAATTTCTTTTTCTCACTTTCTTCTTGTGTGTTTGATAAACCTTAAGAAAACCCAAAAAGAATTAATTAGTTTAATTTCCATGCTTGTAGTAGAAATTAAAATGAAAACCCAAAAAGATTTCTTGTTCTTCTTCTTACTTGTTGGGAGCTTTCCCGTGTAAATAGTTTTTTTTCTTTCCTTTGGGGGTCGAGAGTAGAAGACTATATTGAAAATGCTTAGTGGCTCTCTTATGCATGATTGTTTATTTAATTTAGAGCCCATATTATCTTGTCTTCTCTTTTGAATTGAATGCTTGCAGATTCCAGCTTAGTCCAATGCATGTGCACTCTTATTATTATACACATCGTTCGGTCGTGCAAGTGAAACGCAATAATGACGATATATGATGGACTTATTGAGATGAGAAAAGCTGGTATGAACTCGACCTCTCTTGTTTTTGTAAATATGATGAGTTCATCGTTTCTGATTCAGCTTATTATGAAGTAAACATATTCGCAATGACATTCAGAGATTATAGTTGCTTGTGCCATGCTTGATTAGCTATGAGTTATAATGGTTTACCTTGCGTGCCAACATGCTATTAGAATGATTATGATGTGGTATGATGGGATGCTATCCTCCTTTGAATGAATTGAGTGACTCGACTTGGCACATGTTCACGCATGTAGTTGAAACAAATCAACATAGCCTTCATGATATTTGTCGGAGTAATGGGCCACGGGTAGGCTGACCCGAGCCCCAGAACCTTTCAAGACATCGGGGCAGGCCGCGCCCCTCAAAGCCGAGTCTCAGATAACGACTCCCAGATGAACCGAGTCTCAGATGACGACTCCCAGATGAACCGAGTCTCAGAGGACGACTCCCAGATGAGCCGAGTCTCAGACGACGACTCCCAGATGAGCCGAGTCTCAGATGAAAACTCCCAGATGAACCGAGTCTCAGATGATGACTCCCAGATGGGCCAACTCATGGCCGACGACTTCCAGAGGAGCCGGCTATAGAGAGTCGGCCCGCGACTCTACACTCATTGCGGGTACGACCACAGCGTGGACGTCACCTCCTGCTTGCGAGGGGTCGGCGTGGCTACAGTGTGCCGTACCGCCGGAGATCTTCGGCGTGGCCCGGCACTGTAGCCATGCCAGACCTGACCTCAGCCACAGTGCACGGCGCACTATGGCCACGATGGTCTACCTATATGGCTCAGAGATGGCGGGCCCGCCAGTCAGTGAGAGCTAGAAGACGGCGGGTACGCCCTAAAGGCGGCCCCGTGGGATTCGGCTCCCCGGAGTCGGCCAGCCCCTCTCACGGGTCCCACGCGCCATTAACCAGACAAGATGGGGAGTAACGACAGTGATCGCCCGATAGACGGCGGCACTGTTGCCACGACCCAATGACCAAGCCTGCGTCATCAGAAGCACGACTACAGTGCCGGACTCGCCGGCGGGGCCCGCGAGTAGGCGGGCCCCATCAGTCGGCAGAGAAGACGGCGGCCTGTGAGACAGACGGCTGGGACCCGCGCCCAGCCGGATTACTCTTGTATCCCCGGGGGGTAGGCCTATATAAACCCCCCGGGGCACCCATGCAAAGGGTTCGCTTCCATTAGCCTTAGACCCGATGATATAGGAAGAAGAGGGCTAGCCTTGTCTCCTTCTACCTCCAGAATACAGCCCTAGGAGCAACCTTGTAGTCACTACGCCTTAGTGATCATGCGGAGACCCCGCAGAGCAGCAGTAGGGGTGTTATCTCCCCGAAGAGCCCCGAAGCTGGGTAAGATTCGCCGGCGTGCATGCCTTCACCTAATCCCATTTCCTGGCACTGGCGACGTTCTACTCGCTCCCACCATGATAAGCCATCCTTTGGCATATGTCGCACCCAACCCCCGACATTTGGCGCCCAACGTGGGGCGAGGTGCACCGTCGTCCGGAGACCTGCTTTGGACGGGAACCCTTTTCCTCGTGCGCGAGCGTAGCCAGCCCGGCACGCCCGATGGCGCTTGCCCTGATGCGCTACAAAGCGTCGACGACGCCTGCGCGGCGAGCTGCCTCGCTGACCTTCTCGGCGAGGTTAGCATCTCCGACGAGCCTGCATCCGATGCAGGCACGGGCGGCCCCGAAAGCCTACTCGCGGGCCTCCTCGATCATCTCCACGTCGCCGGCGAGCCTGCCATGGACTTGGAGTCCGTAGGCTCCACCGACCCGATGCTGGTCGACTCCGATGGTGTGTCGCTCGACACATTCCCCTCCAACGTGGTGATCTACGACGAGCCGCTCCCTCGCGAGGTGAGCGGCGGAAGCGCCATCACGGAAGTGCTTGTCATCAGTCATGGCGAGCGCTCCGGTGAAGGAGCTCATGACCCACTCGATGCGGCTCTGCGAGACCTGACGGCGCCCATTCTGGAGGACACTGACGCCGAGACGCTGGAGGCACACCGCCTTCAGCTTGTCGAAGGCACGAAGAAGCTGGCAAGCATGAGACGCTTGTCGGAGGCCTAGCAACATGAGATGGATCGCGCTGTGGGCGGCTCGCCGGCGTCGACTGGGCCTAGCCGCCTAGGCGCGGTCCGACAACACGGCACGACCGTCGCCAACCTGTTCGGGGCCGATCACCCTGTATATGCCACGCCTGCGGAGAACATCCGTGCCACCCAGGCGGCAGCAGACGAGCTGGACAACTTCGAAGGCGAAGAGCGCCGCCTAATGACCGAGCGAGTCCAGCGACTCCTCAAAGTGGTTGCCGCACAGAACGAAGCTGGCTGTCGAACGGAGGCGCCGCAGCGACAGAATGACGATTTACCTCCCCGCCGAGATCAAGGTGCGACGTTTCGGACGCCGACTGGCGAAGTCCGCAGAAGAAAAGAGAGGGATCCGGCTGTCAGCCACAGTCGGACTCGCATCACCATCGAGCGCGACCAAGACGGCCGCCCAAGAGCAGTGGAGCGGCAGGGCGACTACCTGCCTCCCCCACCATGAAGGGAAAGACGAGTCTCCCCACCGCCTATCGAGCACCCGACTCTCAGCGACCGCCTCGGCCGTCGAGAGGGAGTCGGAGAAAACGATGCACGCCACCGGATCGACCGACTCCACCGATCCCTGGCGCTGGAAGAAGAAGACGAACTGGGTCGACCCTGATTTGGGCCCCGCATCCGAGATGAGCCCTTCCCCAAAGCATTCACGCTCCCCCGAGACACGCCCAAATACACCGGCTCCGTGAAGCTGGAAGATTGGCTACTTGACTACTCCACAGCCGTCAACATAGCAAACGGCAACAAGCGTGTTGCCGTGAAGTACGTTCTGCTAATGCTCCAGGGCACGGCCTGGACATGGTTGAACAGTTTGAAGCCCTGCAGCATCAACAGTTGGGTCGACTTCACCGAAGCTTTCGTCCACAACTTCACCAGCACGTACAAGTGGTCCCCCAAGCCACGACAACTATCCTTGTGCGTGCAAGGCCAAGACGAGTCGACACGCGACTACCTCACGCGATGGGGCGAGCTTCGGAACTCCTGCGAGGGCATGCACGAGGTGCAGGCTATCGAGTACTTCACCGCCGGGTGTAGAGAAGGCACCCTCCTCAAGCACCGGCTCCTCTGCGACGAGCCCGAGACCCTCGATGAGTTGCTGGTCATCGCAGACAAATATGCCACGACCGACTCCTCCATGAAGACAGAGATTCAAGTTAGTGCGACTGGCAAGGTGGCCCCTCAAGCTCCCAGAACTCCGGCCGGAGACACCAGTCGGCGACAGCAGCAGAATGATCACAAGCGCAAGGCCCCACAGCCGACTTCCAGCAGTCGGCAGGTCGCGACAGTCGAAGACCAACAGCCTGAGGGGCAGCCTCCGGCGAAGCGGCAGAAAGGCGACAAGTCCAACTGGTTGCCAGCCTTCTCTTACGAACAGACTCTGGATGGTCCCTGCAAGTTCCACAGCGGTGCAAAGCCATCAAACCATACCACATGGAAATGCCACTGGCTCACCAGAATCGCCAAGGGAGACGGCCTCCTTGGGCCGCCGCCTCCACAGCCGCCCCAGCAGCTAGCGGCCAGGCCAGTCGGTGCCGTACAAGATGAATACCCCGAAGAGCATGGAGCTTATGTGGTGTTCACCAGTATGGCTAATGATCGACGCAGCAGACGGTTGCAGCAGCAAGAAGTAAATGCAGTAGCATCAGATACTCCGGAGTTTATGCATTGGTCCGAGAAGCCTATCAGTTGGAGCAGAGCAGATCACCCAGAGGTGATGTCGAATCCGGGCTCCTATGCCTTGGTTCTGAGTGCAACCTTGGCCACTGATAGGCGGGCCGCTCGCTTCTCGTGAGTGTTGATAGACGGAGGCAGCAGCATCAACATCCTGTACAAGGATACCATGGAGAAATTAGGAATCAAGCAGAAACAGCTTCAAAGCAGCCGAACTGTTTTCCACGGCATTGTGCCTGGCCTTTCCTACTCCCCAATCGGCAAGATCCAGATAGACGTCCTCTTCGGAGACAAAGATCATTTTTGCCGAGAGCCAGTCTGGTTTGAAGTGGTGGACCTTGAAAGCCCATACCAAGCGCTGCTTGGCCGACCTGCCTTAGCCAAGTTCATTGCGGTCCCCCACTACGCCTACCTCAAGATGAAGATGCCGAGTTAAAAGGGGATTCTGACCGTGGCTGGCGACTACAGGAAGTCGTTCGCCTGCGCGACCGAGAGCAGTCGGCTGGCTGAGTCCGTGGTGATCGCAGCTGAGAGGCGGCTCCTTGACCGGGTTGTGGCGATGGCCGGCAAGCAGCCAGAGATGTTGCCCGACCCCAAGGAGTCGGAAGCTGAGGGTTCGTTCAAGCCGGCTAAAGAAACAAAGAGGATACCTTTGGACCCGAAGCACCCGGAGAGGCACGCTGTCATAGGTGCAAACCTAGACAACAAATAGGAAGGCGAGCTCATCGACTTCCTCCGTGAGAATCGAGACATCTTTGCATGGTCCCCTAAAGACATGCCAGGTGTACCACAAGTTACATGTCCGATCTGATGTGAAGCCCGTCAGGCAGCCCTTGCGCCACCTGTCAGAAGAGAAAAGAAGAGTTGTTGGAGAAGAGATAGCCCGACTCCTAGCGGCCGGCTTCATTATGGAGGTGTTCTTTCCAGAATGGCTGGCGAACCCGGTCCTAGTGTTGAAGAAGAACAAGCAGTGGCAGATGTGTATCGACTACACAAGCCTCAACAAAGCTTGCCCCAAAGATCCATTTGCTCTGCCAAGAATTGACCAGGTGATAAACTCCATAGCCGGATGCGAGCTGTTGAGCTTCTTAGATGCATATTCAGGATATCACCAGATCAAGCTGAACCCGACAGACAGACTGAAGACTGCTTTCATCATGCTGTTCGGAGCCTTCTGCTACCTGACTATGACGTTCGGCTTGAGGAACATCGGCGCCACCTTTCAGCGTTGCATGCAGAAGTGTCTGCTCAAGCAACTCGGCAGAAATGCCCACGTCTACGTGGATGATGTGGTAGTAAAGATGGAAAAGCGGGGAACATTGTTGGAACATCTCCAAGAAACCTTTGAGAATCTGCGCCGATTCCAGATCAAGCTCAATCCGGAGAAGTGCGTCTTCGGAGTGCCAGTTGGCCAGCTCCTTGGCTTCCTGGTCTCTGAACGCGGCATAGAGTGCAACCCTGTGAAGATCAAAGCCATCGAGAGAATGGAAGTCCCCCGCCGACTATTAGATGTGCAGAAGTTCACCGGCTGCATGGCTTCCATCAGCCGATTCATCAGTCGGCTGGGCGAGAAGGCTTTCCCTTTGTACCAACTGATGAAGAAGACCACCTTTTTTGAGTGGAACCACAAGGCGGATGAAGCATTTCTCGAGCTGAAGAAGATGTTGACTACTCCTCCTGTGCTGGCGGCTCCGACTCCCAAAGAGCCTATGCTCCTATACATTGCCGCCACCAGCCGGTTAGTCAGCACAGTTGTCATAGTTGAGCGCAAGGAGGAAGGCAAGGCGCTCCCTGTCCAGAGACCAGTATATTACCTGAGCGAGGTACTGTCGACCTCCAAGCAGAACTACCCCCACTACCAGAAGATGTGCTACGGCGTGCATTTCGCCGCCAAGAAGTTGAAGCCTTACTTTCAAGAACATCCAATCACTGTGGTTTGCACCGCTCCACTGGCCGAGATCATCGGAAGCCGTGATGCTTCAGGCCGAGTAGCCAAGTGGGCCATAGATTTGGCTCCCTACACCATCTACTACCAGCCCCGCACCGCCATCAAGTCACAAGCACTGGCCGACTTCCTTTTCGACTGGGCCGAGACCCAGTACCTGCCGCCAGCACCTGACTCCACCCATTGGCGAATGCATTTCGATGGATCCAAGATGCGCACCGGACTGGGAGCCGGCGTCGTCCTCACCTCCCCCAAAGGCGACAAGCTCAAGTACGCACTGCATATCCACTTCGCCGCCTCCAACAATGTTGCCGAATACGAGGCGCTCGTTCACGGGCTCCGGCTTGCCAAAGAACTCGGCATCCGCCGGATCTTGTGCTATGGCGACTCCGATTTGGTGGTCCAACAGTCATCTGGCGACTGGGACGCCAAAGAAGCAAACATGGCGAGCTACCGCTTCCTTGTGCAGCAACTCAGCGGATATTTTGAGGGGTGTGAATTCCTTCACATTCCAAGAAATGACAATGACCAAGCAGACGCCCTGGCACGAGTCGGCTCCACCCGTCAAGCAATACCATCTGGCGTCGCCCTTCAGCGCCTCCTCAAGCCGTCTATCAAGCCTTCGCCAGAATCATACTCCATTTTCGTGCCAGCTCCCCCCGAAGAAGTCGGATCCGACTCAAGAGCACCAGAAGACGGCTCCAAAAATACCACAGTCAAAGCCGGCCCGGGGACTTCAGAACCCGGCCCGGGGACTGCAACAGTCAGCCTGGGGACTTCAGAACTCGGCCCAGGGACTGCTCCAGTCGGCCCGGGGACTTCATCGACCCAGCAAGCGGCCGTGGATCCCAGCCCGCCGCCTCCCAGCCCAGCCACCCTTGTCCAAGTCGCAATAGTGGCAATCAGAGAAGTACTAGCACCCTCATGGGCCTAGCCCATCCTCAAGTTCCTAGTAAACAGAGAGCTGCCAGCTGATGAAATCCTGGCTCGGCAAGTGCAACACCGAGCGGCAGCCTATACCATAGTCAACAGAGAGCTGGTCAGGCGCAGTGTCACTGGTGTCTACCAACGCTGTGTCGAGGCAGAACAAGGCCAAGCAATTCTCAGAGACATCCATGAAGGCGAGTGTGGCCATCATGCGGCTTCAAGGGCACTCGTCGCCAAAGCCTTTCGACACGGATTCTTCTGGCCGACTGCCCTGGAAGAGGCCAAAGAATTAGTCCAAAACTGCAAAGGGTGCCAGATGTTCCGTTCCAAGCCGCTCCAGCCGGCTTCGGCGCTCAAAACCATTCCCATCGCCTGGCCCTTTGCGGTTTGGGGCCTGGACATGGTGGGACCATTCAAGACGGCACGAGGCGGCCTAACTCACCTACTTGTCGTAGTGGACAAGTTCACCAAGTGGATAGAAGCAAAACCCATCAAGAAATTGAATGGTCCGACTGCAGTAACCTTCATCGCCGACATTACGACTCGGTACGGCATACCACATAGCATCATCACCGACAATGGCACAAATTTTGCCAAAGGAGCCTTGGCCTGTTTCTGCGCTACACAGGGCATCCGATTGGACTTAGCGTCCGTCGCCCATCCGCAGTCAAACGGCCAGGTAGAGCGAGCAAACGGCCTCATCCTATCTGGCATCAAGCCCCGCCTGGTTGAACCACTGGAGTGCTCGGCCGGCTGTTGGCTCGAGGAGCTACCAACCGTCCTCTAGAGTCTGCGCACGACTCCAAACAAGTCAATCGGCTTCACGCCTTTCTTCCTCGTCTACGGTGCTGAAGCCGTCATCCCGACGGACATAGAATTCGACTCCCCGCGAGTCACCATGTACACCAAGGAGGAAGCAGAAGAAGCACGTCAAGACGGCGTCGATCTGCTGGAAGAGGGCCGGCTGTTGGCACTCAGTCGGTCCGGCATCTACCAGCAGAGCCTGCGCCGATACTACAACAGGAAGGTCAAGCCAAGATCTTTCCAAGAGGGCGACCTTGTGCTCCGACTGATCCAGCGCACAGCCGGCCAGCACAAGCTGTCGCACCTTGGGAAGGCCCCTTTATTGTCAGCAAGGTGTTGGGCAATGACTCCTACTACCTTCGATGCTCATAAGCCCTAAGCTCGCAAGAGAGACGACTCCGGCAAAGAATCGGAATGACCATGGAACGCAAACCTCCTCCGAAGGTTTTACAGTTGATTCAGTATGTATCACACTATCCCTTTGTATTAAAGTACCGAGACTTCGGCCCCCCCGAGACGAGCTCGGGGACTGCCCCTTTTGATTATCTGTATGATAAGAATTATGCCTTCAAGTATGCTACTTCTTGCTATGCCGCTTAGCGCCGGGTTCGACTAGTCGGCCTGGGGATTCGCCGTCTGGCGCTATGAAATGTTTCCTGAAGTTGGACAAGTAGTGTGCGACGCCTAAGCTGTCTCCTGCTAGAAGCCGCAGCTCACAGAGCGACTGTTTGGTAAGCAGGAGTAAGGATGAATGGGCGTCCACACGAAAAATGGCTAAGGACCCAAAACATCAACATAGCGTAAGCCGGTTTCCAGCCCCCCTTTCTTACAAGCCGACTCGCGAGTATTCGGCTTGCTGCTTTCTATCAAACTTGTTAAATAAACTCCAAAGAAAGGCAAGTACTTGCTTTCCCCAAAGTAGCCAGGCATTTGGCCCAGCGGCAGTCCGTGGAGCTGTCTGCCGGCTGGCAAAGCGGCAACTAGGGGAAGGCGGCAAAGGAAAAAGCCAAAGGAGCAATGAGCAAGGAAAGATAGGACTCGGATTAATATTTACATAAGCATAGGACCATTGGCCGAATCTTCAGACAGAAGTTTAAAATACACCCCGAGGGTGGAATTGTGCAAATTAACAAGTTCATCAAAGACCTTCTAGAACAGATAAAAAAGCTAGAAGGCAGCCTAAGGAGCAGCAGACAGGTTCGGAGGGTCGGAGGAGATGGCGGTGTCAGGCGCCAGGGGAGTCGGCTGGGCAGTCTCGGCTTGATCGCCGCCAGCGGCAGTTGGCCCGGTCGGATGTGGCTCGTTGCTAGAGGCGCGGTCGAGATGAGGCTGGTCGCCCGCTCCGCCTTCTGGCACCTCCATCTCGCCTTCGTCCTCCACCTCGCCTTCTTCTTCGGTGCTGGAGTCAATCACCTCAGCCGAGTCCTCGCCATATTCCGGGTTCATCCCAAACCACTCTGGTGGCACTTCCTCGCCGCCTTCAGCCCGTTCGGGGATGAAGACACTGGTGTCCGTGTACTCGATGATGGCCGCCGCACGCTCGACAAGGGCGCCCTCCACAGCCTCCAGCTCGGCCTGGGCCTCTGACCGGAACGCGGCCAGACGGTCCAGGTCCAACCCCGGATACCACGCCTTGACGAACTCCAAGGCCCAGCGCGCTCCGGCCCGAGCCGAGGAACCCTTCCAAGCTTCAAGACGGCCGGCGGCGACTTCCAGCCAGTCGGCAGTCCGACTGGCGGTGCGCAGAGCCGGCATGTCTGGCCACAGAGAGGCAACCGCCTGGGCGCCGGCACGCTAAAGCCGGCGCATCCGCCAGTGGGACGGACGAAGACGGGCCTCGATGCTCAGAAGCTGCTCATCGACGGTCAAGGGAGCGTTGGTGGCAATCACCTCACCGTTTGCCCTTCGCGCCTCACGATCAGCCTCGATGGCCAGAGGGACTGCCTACGAGTGGCAAGGGAAGAAGTCTGCCAAGACAAAAAAGAAGCAAGTCGAAAAATCAGAAGTCAGCCTGACACATAGTCGGAAATTCAAAGAAAGAAAGCTCACCATCAACGATCTCATGGAAGCCGGAAGTCAGCATCGCCTCCCTGTCGGTCCAGGAGGAGCATTCGCTCTCGAACTCGGCCAGGAGAGCAGCCTCCTTCTTCTCGGCCTCGTCCTGCGCCTTCTTGAGCAGCTCCTTCTGCTCGGCCAGCTGCACAGTAAGCAGATCGTGCTCCGCAGCGAGTTTGCTGCACTCCTCCGCCTTGGCGCGCAAGGCGGTGTTAACTTCACCCAGCTGCCCCTGAAGAGTAGCATTGGCCCCTGAAACACGAAAGAAAGAGACAAATAAGTCGTCAACAAAGAAGATCACCGCGAAGATCCGGCCCGACTGCTCAGCAGTCGGCCCGAATCTCGGGGACTACAGCCCACGGGTGCGCCAGCGCGCCCCCGTGAAGAAGAGAGGGAAAAGAACTTACTCCGGCTCTCCGTCAAGTCGGCAGTCCGCTTGCTCAACTCCTCAACATTGTGGTTGAAGGCAGTGGCGCGGAGGTTGTGATACTCCTGCAAACAACGATGTCAGACAAAATAAGTACTTGGAACTCGCCAGAGGTAGTTCCGAGCCGCCTGCTCAGCAGCCGGCCCGAAACTCGGGGACTACACCCAGTGGGTGCGCTGGTGCGCCCCCACAGAGAAAAACAAAAATCAAAAAGAAGAAGGAAACGTACTCAGACGGCCGTCCGCGCTGCCAGATGCGCCCTGGTACAAGTTTGAAGGGCGTCGCCTTCAGCGCGCAGCTTCGCCTGAACGTCCAGAAGCGCTTGATTCAGCGGCCCAGTGCCGCCTCCGCGCAACCATCCGATGGGCGCGGTGCTTGTTGCCTCAGCGTCTAGGGATGCCGAGCTGGCGGCGCCGGTCTCCCGAGGTCGCGGCACCGAGGTCGCCCTCTCAAGACAGCGGCGCACCAGCGAGGCGACTTGGAGAAGCAGCCTCGCCTCGGACTCGTCCGTGGTCGGCGGCTCCGGCGGACCCGCCGGCTCTTTCCCGTGGAGGCGGCGGTGGCGGCACGAGAGTGTCCGACATGGAGGCCTCGCCGCTCTCCTTCTCCACAATGGGGTTCTTGGTGCCGGCCTCTCCGGTCTGTCCCGTGAACTCTGGAGGTGGCGGTGCAGAGGACAGTGGGGGGACGAGCATCGCCGATCGGCGACGCGCGGCCTCCTCGGCTCGCTGTCTCGCCGCAAGGGCGGCTTCGGCATCCTCCAGCTTCTTTTGGGCGGAGGCGGCCGCCTTCTCGGCCTCCGCCTTCTCCAGACGGTCGGCCTCCTCCTCGTTGCGCTTCTCCTGCGTGTTTCGCTTCGTCGCCTCCTGGAGGTCGGCGGCGGGGTCGACCCGCCGAGTATTGGCGGACATCTCTGCCGACCCCATGACGGAGGGGACGGCGACTCTCTCAAGGGAAAGAGGGGCCCTGAAGAAGAATGGGAGGAGTATAAAAGAAGACTCAGACAAGATTCACCGAAGGAAAATAAAAAAGCGTAAAGACTTACGCAGAGACTAGCGGCGGCCTTCTCACTTCCCTACGGAAGCGGTTGGCCTTCGCGGCCGCCTCCTCCCGTTTGGTTGCGGCGGCTGCCCCCTTGAACTTCTTAAATTTGCCACCGGGCGCACTCGGCCCGGCGTGACGCCTGTTTGCGCCGCCTTGGCCAGCCAGGCCGGCGGAGGAACCGGTGCCCGACGAGCCGACCCTCGGCTGGTGGCGCGGGGCGACTTCCCCTTCGGCGTCGTCATCAGGCCAGTCGGCGAAGGTGATCGAGGGCCTGAAGCCGCCTACCGCTCCTCCTCCTCCGCCTTCGGCGTCGGCTTCCATCGCCGCCGGCCCCAAGTCGGGGTCGTCGACGTCGCTCTCCGCACGATCGGGGACAAACTCGCGGGGCTGTCTCGTGGCGCCGGCTGCAGGCTGCATGAGGGGGTTCTAGTTCAGAAGAAACCAACGAGAATCAGAAACCGGATTCGGCCGCAAAGAAGACAAAGCAATAAGGAGATGCGACTTACCACTGGTGGGGGGTTGTCGCGCGAGTACGGCTCCTTGCCGAACTGCCAGTCCTCCCCGAACTCGCAGTTCGCGATATGATTCACCATATTTGCCACCTACGCGCGGGGCATCTCCTTCTTGCTCATCTGACTTGGGTCTCGGAGGCCGCTCATCTGACAGATCAGGTGAGGCCGACCTTGGAGCGGGAGAACTCGGCGCGCCACGAAGGCGGCCAGCAAGTCGGACCCGACGAGGCCCTCCGACTGCGTCAAGACTCGGAGTCGCGCTACGGCGGCGGCTCCGGCGGGAGTCAGCGTCTTGACCCGATGAGACCAGCTGGGGAGCCTCCCAGCTGGGGGCCGGCTTCGTAAGCCAGCAGATTAACCCAGTCGCCGTCGGGGGTGAGGTTCTTCACGTAGAATTATGAGCGTTGCCACATCCTCACCGACTTGATCAGCGAGATGGAAGGGAAGGGGTTGTCGGCCGTCGAGCGCCGCATCGCGATGAAGGCACCGCACTGAGCCGGCACGCCGGCGACGTGCGTGCCAAGCTTAGAAGAGAAGAATTCCCCCCACAGCTCGATGGAGGGGAGAACGCCGAGGAAACCTTCGCACAGAGTGGCGAAGGCGGAGAGCAGCACCACCGTGTTCGGGGTGAGGTGGTGCGGCTGGAGGCTGTGAAACTCCAAGAAGGAGCGGAAGAAGCCACTCACCTGCAGCCCCAGGCCACGCATGAGGTGCGAGCGGAAGATGACCCGCTCGCCCTCCTCCGGCGCCGGCGATATCTCCTTCGCCGGCGTGGTGCGGGCTCGCACGAGGTATGCGCTGGGGAGCCGACGCGTCTTGCGGAGGAATTCAATGAGGTCGTCGTCGACCTCCGAGCCGTCCCATGTGCCAGAACGCATGGCCGGATCCGCGGCGGCGAAGGAGGAGCTCATCGCTGGCTGGTGCGGTGTGGTTCTGCTCGCCGGCGGCAAGAGGGAGAGAGGAAGCAAGAGGAAGCAGGGGTCGAGGGAGATGGGCGCGCGTGCTATGATGCTCCACTCCCCCCTACTTATAGCCTTGGAGGCTAAGAAGCCGAGGGGGCGGGCGTGGGATTAACTGCGCCCAGAGCCCCACACCGCCCCACGATTTACCCCACGAAGTTACTGCGCGCAGTAACGGCGCGAGAAGCCTAACCGTTCGCGCGGCCGCAGCGGATCCGTTCGCGTGCCGAGGTGCGCTAGTGGCGGTCCCCGCCTGACAGCCCGTCCCATCGCGTGTGTGGGACGGCAGACTGTCCCTGCCGCGTGGCGCCGCGCGATAGGGCCGCGGTGGCTGGTAGCAGGGAAGCATATCAGGCACGCCGCCTGGTCCCCCACCACGACTTTCGAGCTCTCCACAGAACAAGACAACCCTCTACGAATCCGACTACGGATAGTCGGCCCAGAGGAAGACGGTAAACGAAGCCCAGATTCGACCACCGGAAGAATGAAACTGTTGAGGCCCCCCAGCGAGTCACTCTCGGAGCCTCACCAGCTTCGGGGACTACTGTCGGAGTAATGGGCCACGGGTAGGCTGACCCGAGCCCCAGAACCTTTCAAGACATCGGGGCAGGCCGCGCCCCTCAAAGCCGAGTCTCAGATAACGACTCCCAAATGAACCGACTCTCAGATGACGACTCCCAGATGAACCAAGTCTCAGAGGACGACTCCCAGATGAGCTGAGTCTCAGATGACGACCCCCAGATGAGCCGAGTCTCAGATGACGACTCCCAGATGAGCCGAGTCTCAGATGACGACTCCCAGATGAACCGAGTCTCAGATGACGACTCCCAGATGGGCCGACTCATGGCCGGTGACTTCCAGAGGAGCCGGCTATAGAGAGTCGGCCTGCGACTCTACACTCATTGCGGGTACGACCACGGCGTGGCCGTCACCTCCTGCTTGCGAGGGGTCGGCGTGGCTACAGTGTGCCGTACCGCCGGAGATCTCCGGCGTGGCCCGGCACTGTAGCCATGCCAGACCTGACCTCGGCCACAGTGCGCGGCGCACTGTGGCCACGATGGTCTACCTATACGGCTCAGAGATGGCGGGCCCGCCAGTCAGTGAGAGCTAGAAGACGGCGGGTACGCCCCGAAGGCGGCCCCGTGGGAGTCGGCTCCCCGGAGTCGGCCAGCCCCTCTCACGGGTCCCACGCGCCATTAACCAGACAAGATGGGGAGTAATGACAGTGATCGCCCGATAGAGGGCGGCACTGTTGCCACGACCCAATGACCAAGCCTGCGTCATCAGAAGCACGGCTACAGTGCCGGACTCGCCGGCGGGGCCCGCGAGTCGGCGGGCCCCATCAGTCGGCGGAGAAGACGGCGGCCTGTGAGACAGACGGCTGGGACCCGTGCCCAGCCGGATTACTCTTGTATCCCTGGGGGGTAGGCCTATATAACCCCCCCGGGCACCCATGCAAAGGGTTCGCTTCCATTAGCCTTAGACCCGATGATATAGGAAGAAGAGGGCTAGCCTTGTCTCCTTCTACCTCCAGAATACAACTCTAGGAGCAACCTTTTATTCACTACGCCTTAGTGATCCTGCGGAGACCCCGTAGAGCAGCAGTAGGGGTGTTATCTCCCTGGAGAGCCCCAAAGCTGGGTAAGATTTGCCGGCGTGCATGCCTTCGCCTAATCCCGTTTCCTGGCACCGGCGACGTTCTACTCGCTCCCACCATGATAAGCCATCCTTTGGCATATGTCGCACCCCACCCCCGACAATATTTATGTTCATGGTAGATTATATCCTACTCATGCTTGTACTCGGTGTAAATTAATTTTAATGCATGTTTATGACTGTTGTCGCTCTCTTAGTTGGTCGCTTCCCAGTCTTTTGCTAGCCTTCACTTGTACTAAGCGGGAATACTGCTTGTGCATCCAAACTCCTTAAACACCCAAGTTGTTCCATATGAGTCCACCATACCTTCCTATATGCGGTATTTACCTGCCATTCCAAGTAATTTTGTATGTGCCAAACTCCAAACCTTCAAATGAAATTCTGTTTTGTATGCTCGAGTAGCTCATGTTACAACTAGGGCTGCCTATATCTTCCATGCTAGGTGGGTTATTCTCAAGAGGAGTGGACTCCGCTCCACATTCAGGAGAAAGGGTCGGTAATCGAGATGCCCAGTCCCATGATCCAAAAAGATGAAAGCAAATCAAAATAATTAAACAAAACTCCCCCAGGGCTGTTGTTAGTTGGAGGCACTCGTTGTTTCGAGCAAGCCATGGATTGATGCTTGTTGGTGGTTGGGGGAGTATAAACTTTTACCATTCTGTTTGGGAACTACCTATAATGCATGTAGTATGGAAGATACAACCATCTCATAGTTGTTGCGTTGACAACAAAAGTATGCCGCTCAAAATGTTATTCAATCTCTATTTTAAAATCGATCTCTGGCACCTCTACAAATCCCTGCTTCCCTCTGCGAAGGGCCTATCTATTTACTTTTATGTTGAGTCATCATCCTTCTTATTAAAAAGCACCCGCTGGAGAGCACACTATCATTTGCATTCATTACTATTGGTTTATATTGGGTATGAGTTGACTGGATCTCTTTTACCATGAATTACAATGTTTAGTCAGTCCTTGATCTTTAAAGGTGCTATGCATTTATGTTTTGCGGTCTCAGAAAGGGCTAGCTAGATACCATTTTGTTATATCATGTTATGATTGTTTTGAGAAAGTGTTGTCATCTGAGTTTTATTATTATGGCTCACTAGATGATTATGCTATTGATATGAGTAATTATGAGACCTAAGTGTTATCGTGAGTATGGTTAGTTCATAATATTCGCTGAAACCTGAATGATGGCTTTGCATGTTTACAACAACAAGAGCAAACAGAGTTTGTAAAAGTTTTTCTTTATCACTTCCAGTTTATCAACTGAATTGCTTGAGGACAAGCAAAGGTTTAAGCTTGGGGGGAGTTGATACGTCTCCAACGGATCTACTTTTCCAAACACTTTTGCCCTTGTTTTGGACTCTAACTTGCATGATTTGAATGAAACTAACCCGGACTGACGCTGTTTTCAGCAGAACTGCCATGATGTTGTTTTACGTGTAGAAAAGAAAAGTTCTCGGAATGTCCTGAAAATTCACGGAGGGACTTTTTGGAAAATATAAAAAATACTGGCGAAAGAATCAAGACCAGGGGGCCCACACCCTGTCCACGAGGGTGGGGGCATGCCCCCTCCCCCTGGGCGCGCCCCCTGTCTCGTGGGCCCCCCGGACCTCCACCGACCTCAACTCCAACTCCATATATTCACGTTCGGGGAGAAAAAAATCAGAGAGAAAGTTTCATCGCGTTTTATGACACGAAGCCGCCGCCAAGCCTTGATCTCTCTCGGGAGGGCTGATGTGGAGTCCGTTCGGGGCTCCGGAGAGGGGGATTCGTCGCCGTTGTCATCATCAACCATCATCGATCACCAATTTCATGATGCTCACCACCGTGCGTGAGTAATTCCATCGTAGGCTTGCTGGACGGTGATGGGTTGGATGAGATTTACCATGTAATCAAGTTAGTTTTGTTAGGGTTTGATCCCTAGTATCCACTATGTTCCGAGATTGATGTTGCTATGACTTTGCTATGCTTAATGCTTGTCACTAGGGCCCGAGTGCCATGATTTCAGATCTGAACCTATTATGTTTTCATGAATATATGTGTGTTCTTGATCCTATCTTGCAAGTCTATAGTGACCTATTATGTGTTATGATCCAACAACCCCGATGTGACAATAATCGGGATACTTCTCGGTGATGACCGTAGTTTGAGGAGTTCATGTATTCACTATGTGCTAATGCTTTGTTCCGGTTCTCTATTAAAAGGAGGCCTTAATATCCCTTAGTTTCCGCTAGGACCCCGCTGCCACGGGTGGGTAGGACAAAAGATGTCATGCAAGTTCTTTTCCATAAGCACGTATGACTATTTACGGAATACATGCCTACATTACATTGATGAACTGGAGCTAGTCTGTGTCACCCTATGTTATAGCTATTACATGAGGAATCGCATCCGGCATAATTATCCATCACTAATCCATTGCCTACAAGCTTTTCACATATTGTTCTTCGCTTATTTAATTTTCTGTTGCTACTGTTACAATCACTACAAAACCCAAAAATATTACTTTTGCTACTGTTACTTTCATTATCATACTACTTTGCTACTAAATACTTTGCTGCAGATACTAAGTTATCCAGGTGTGGTTGAATTGACAACTCAACTGCTAATACTCAAGAATATTCTTTGGCTCCCCTTGTGTTGAATCAATAAATTAGGGTTGAATACTTTACCCTCGAAAGCTGTTGCGATCCCCTACACTTGTGGGTTATTAGTTGGCCCGGAGGAACACCTCGCCTCCGCCGCCGCCGACATGGTGTAGGCTCTGGCCCAAAAGAGGTGCCACGGTGACTACCCCCTAGGACTTAACATGTATGATCTGACCAGCTAAATCTTACCAATACCACTTGCAATGGCTATGTTTTGTACGGTTGATGTATTAAGCATGTTCGTGCCTTGTTTATTTCAGTACTGCACACTGTGTGATGTTCAAGTATTAACTGTTCAGTTCAGTTTCACCAATAGTAACAACAAACTTTGCTACCATGCTACTCTCCGCAATGAAGATATACTAGAGATGCTGCCTGAGGGAGTCCAGGATTAGGGGGTCCTCGGATAGCCGGACTATATACTTTGGCCGAACTGTTGGACTATGAAGATACAAGATTGAAGACTTCGTCCCGTGTCCGGGTGGGACTCTCCTTTGCGTGGAAGGCAAGCTTCGCAATTTGGATATGTAGATATCCTTCTCTGTAACTGACTCTATGTAACCCTAGCCCCCTCCGGTGTCTATATAAACCGGAGGGTTTAGTCTGTAGGACAACAACAATCATAATCATAGGCTAGCTTCTAGGGTTTAGCCTCTACGATCTCGTGGTAGATCAACTCTTGTAATACTCATATCATCAAGATCAATCAAGCAGGAAGTAGGGTATTACCTCCATCGAGAGGGCCCGAACCTGGGTAAACATTGTGTCCCCCGCCTCCTATTACCATTAGCCTTAGACGCACAGTTCGGGACCCCCTACCCAAGATCCGCCGGTTTTGACACCGACATTGGTGCTTTCATTGAGAGTTCCACTATGCCGTCATGATAAGTCTTGCTCCTTCAATCATCTACAATGAGGCGATGCAGGGTGAGGTTTTCCTCCCCAGACAGATCTTCATATTCAGCGGCTTCGTACTGTGGGCCAACTCGCTTGGCCATCTCGAGCAGAGAGATAGCTACGCCCTTGGCCATCAGGTCTGGTTTGGAAACTTGAACTACACTGCTGACATCTATGGAGACTTGATCTTCGACGGATTCGAGCACATGACAGGTGCGCCGAACAGCCACGACGAGCATGACTTAGATCTACCATCGGACTGTGTTCGGGAGATCACACCTGCGGCTGGCCCAGCCCTTAATCTGGAGCAGATCGTGCCATCCGAGGACGGGTGGATAGACCCCACCCCAGAGACCGCACACTCATCAGTGATAGAGCCGAACACAGACTTCGCCTCCAAAGAGATCTTTGTCATCGGACCCTCAGACTCGTCTCCGGCCATAGGTTCCGAACAGCGCGCATCCGTGCCCATCGACTCTGATTGGGCATCGACCATGGAGTTTACCTCCACTGATATCTTTCAGCACTCACCCTTGGGCGACATGCTAAATTCATTGAAATCTCTCTCTCTGTCAGGAGACTCTTGGCCGAACTATGTTTGGCTTGAGTGGGAAGCGAACGACGAAGGAATTCATTCCCCACCCACCACCGACTTAATAGCCACTATCGATGACTTAACTGACATGCTTGACTTCGACTACGAAGACATCGATGGTATGGACGACGAAGATGGAGATGAACAGGAACCACCGCCCACGGGGCGCTGGACAGCCACCTCATTATATGATATATACATGGTGGATACACCCAAAGAGAACAACGACGAGGAATGGAAGGATGCAACGGAGGATAGTCCCCTCCAGAAGCCACCAAAGTATCCGGCACGGAGGATCGGCTGCCTTGGTGCTCGACCCAATAATTGATAGATACCATCTCACCCGAGTCCTCATGGACGGCGGCAGTAGTCTTAATCTGATATATCAAGACATTGTCCGCAAGATGGGGATAGACCCGTCAAGAATCAGCCAAAGCAGTACTACCTTTAAAGGAGTAATACTAGGCGTAGAGACCTGCTGCATGGGCACTCTAGTACTGGAGGTTGTATTCGGTTCGCTTGACAACTTCCAAAGCGAAGAATTAATCTTCGACATTGCTTCATTCCAAAGCGGATATCACGCACTACTCGGAAGAACGGCCTTCGCTCGTTTCAATGCAGTACTGCACTACACTTATCTTAAACTCAAGATGCCCGGTCCACGTGGCGTCATTACAGTTAGCGGAAACACAGAGCGTTCCTTAAGTGCGGAAGAATATGTGGCGTCTCTAGCATCCGAACACTGAATGATCTCTCTAATCAGGTTAAATGATCGGTCATCGAGACCGCGGACACGGTTAGACGAGTCCGGCGCACCACTAGTATTAACAGCCCAGATAAACCTGAGCTTGGGTCGATGGATATACCCCCACAGATGGTGCTAGGGGCTGCCCGCATGTAAAAAGGCCCATAGTTCGGCTTGACCCTATTAATATAATAATAGACTGCATTTTCATGGTTCATTAAGAATAACCAACTTTTTGCACGAAGTCTTTCACCTGAGTTTTCCTTTTTTACGGATGACCATCGTGCTACACCCTTCCAGGATACGGCACAATGAGGACAAAGGCGCATACGTGCAGCAGGGGCCCGCTCAAAGGTTTGTTTTTAGATTAAGACCCTGTGTAAACCTTTCTTAATGTCTCTTGTTGCTTCACACCCTCCGGGCACTTAACACAACCGAGAGGGATACTGGCGTTATTGGCATTTCGTCATGCCAGATTAATGCATGTACCTGGAAACTCAGGGCTCATTATCGAGGGCGTTACTCAGCCCAGTATATGTTATAAAGTCCGAATACCTTAGGGAGTGTTCGGCATCGCGAGTTTGGCCTTATATGCATCAGCTCCGAATCATGTATTTGGTCAAAAGTTGGGTTTGCCCGGCTCCCGTGTTTTGCTACCTTACGTTCTGCTCTATCGGCTAAGGCGGCACCGGGATAACTACTGCGATTGTGCCCTGGTTCATCTGGATGAGCACTTCAGTACAGAAAGCCGAAAACTGACTGTCATGATAAAGCAAGAGACTGGTCAACCACTCGATGACTCAGCAGAATCTTTGCGATTCCTCCGCATTAACGAAGGACTGGTTTCCCGGTCATGTACGTACGCGCACCGAATTCGGATGAACGCGGAAGTACCAGGGGCTATATAGTAGCCCCACCGTCAAACTCCTCTTGCTAAGTGAAAGTGTTAAAGCTATATAGTCTGATTGCCTCGTTCGCCGTGCTATCACCTCCTTAACGGACCAAGACGTTGGATCAAGTGTGACCACGTGCTTTACCGAACACCCCTGAATTATATGCGTGGGGGCTGAAGCCGACGACTGCAAACTTTCAGGTTACATACATACATACGCGGCCGCACAGGAGGCAATATAATACTTTCGGGCAGAAGTATAAACACAACCTTTATAGTCAAAATAGCATTGTTTTTACAATCAAGATACATGTCACTCGAACATGGTATTCTTCGAGCACTGAGCCTCTATTAAATGGGCGCCTTCTAGGACTTCTTCAAAATAGTGCTCGGCCGGGTCCTGGTCGCCGGCTGGACCCCGGGTTACAATAGCGGTGGTCTCCATCCCTGCCCAATATGTTTTAACACGAGCAAGAGCCATCCGCGCACCCTCTATGCACGCCAACCTCTTTACAGCATCGATATGCGGCACAGCACCAAGGAATCATTGCACTAAGCCAAAATAACTGTCCGGACTTGGTCCCTTCAGCCAAAGATGATCCACGACAGACCTCATGGCAAGCCCGGACAACCTATGGAGCTCGGCCCACTCGGCCATTTGTTCATTTAACAGCAGCGGACGCTTTGGAGCACTGAACTGCGACCAGAACTACCTTTCCACCTCATGATCTTTCTGATCTTTGAAATATTCAGTCGCATTAGCCGCACTCTTTGCCAAGTCCAAGTATGCATCCTCAGCACTCCATAATTGATCCAGAGGGGCATACTTTGGATCTCCGAACTTCGTCCGCAACAGAAAGGGATTCCTACCCGTGATATCTCCGGCTTGACGAAGCTCCACCCTTGCTGCTCTGATCTCAGAGCGAGTTTCCTTTGCTGCTTCCAAGGCCTTCTGTAGGTCAGCCACTTTTAATTGGCTTTCTTTTTCAAGGAGCTCATATCAGCTGGCAACATCTTTCAGCTCAACAGCCATCTTGGCTATTTTATCTTCGCTCTGGCAATGAGCAGCCTGTTTGGCTCTTAACTCGCGGCCGCATCACTTCTCTTGGCTTGATCCTTGGCTTGGGAAAGTTCCGCCTGAAGGGTTTCCACGGCAGCAGCTCCATCCGCAGTCACAACATATTATAAATACTAGCATTGAGCTCCTCTTAATATTTGCTGACAATCCGAAAATACATACCCTATGCCTCGTCAAGCCGCTTGTTCACAAGCGCGATGTCGGCATCCGCCATGTCAAGCTGCCGCCTCAGTTTGGCAAAATCAGTAGTCCGGCTAGCCGCCAGACCCTCAGCCGCCTGCACATGAAAGCCGTGCGATCATTACCTGGGACTATGATCCTCTGTTTGCCGCCTCTGGATGACAACCAGAGTCTCAGGGGCTACTATCTATACAGAGCACACCTAGCATGTGTGGTACTGTCAAAAATACATATATATTACTTTGCGTACCTCAAAGCCTCTGAGCAGGCTCTTAAAAGCTTCATTCAACCCGCTTTTTACGGATGAAATCCTATCAACTACCGTACCCATTAAGGTACGATGTGCCTCTGAGATAGCCGCTTGCTCCAGAAGGCCGATCAGTGCATCCGGCCGTGTGCCGGACAATGCCGGACTCTTTCTGTTGCTCTCTTTGGGAGCGGAATACTCCAAACTTTGGGCATCCGAAGTGTTAACTTCTGGCCTTGGCGGATCAGGATAAATCCTTCGTGACGACACCTCGGGGTCGTCCGCTCCATGAGGCGGGGAGGCAGGGGAAGGCGTTCCGCTCTCCATCATCTCCGGAAGAAGATCCCCCGAAAATGAACTCTATGGAGAAGGGCTATGAGCCGGACTGCAAGATATATGTCTCGGTTGTCATTTTCAGAGATAAAGAAGGATATATTTACCAAACTACTTTTGTTCACTTACAGCTCGGTTGAGGGCTGGCCCCCTTGCGGGCGCTGTGCAGTGAGGATGCCCTCTGGGGCAGGGCCCCCTAGTGAAGGTTTCTTCCCTCGTATGGAAACCTCCATTTCCAAGTCTTCAGAGGTGGCCCTTTTCTTCCCATGGGGAGAGGGGATTCCAGATTCGCCTCCTCGATTATCCTCCTCCATGGAGACATCAATTCCCCTGGTTTGGATGTGTAACGTATGAAACCCGCTTTCGGCTTCTCTATTCCTCCCTTCATCTTCTCTTGATGTCACTTGCTAGGGTGCACGCTCAAGCATCCTGGTTAGTACAGGATCCGGTGAGCATACAGGAAGGGGGGCCGAACACCTGATTCTCTCCGCCTTTCTTATCCAATCCTGGCCGAGAGCAATTTTTCAAGATGATGTTGTGACAAATATAAAAACGGCATGTTCGGTCACGGAAATTACTTACTTGGGTATCTGGACGATTGCAGTTGAGACCCGCATCCTCGGTGGTGTCCGGACACTTTATTCGTGATCCGAAGAACAATCCATACATCTCTTTGAGCATCACGCCGAAGAATTGTTGAATAGTTTGCGGTCCTTTTGGGTTGAACTCCCACATACGGAGAGATAAACGTTGGCATGGCAGGACCCGACGAACTAGCACTTGCATTACCTTGACAAGACTGACATCCCTCTTGAGGAGATCTCGAATGTGGCTTTGTAGTGTCAGCACGTCATTAACTGGCCCCCAGTCCAGCCCCTTGTTGACCCATGACGCCAGTTGGGGCGGAGGCCCGAGCGGAAGGCGGGGGCGGCGGCCCGCTTTGTGCCTCGGGGAACTGTGATGTAAAACCACTCCCGTTGCCATAAGTCAGACACCTCCGGGAAGGAACCCTTTGGCCATAGGGCGTCAGCGCCTTTGCTTATTGTAGCGCCTCCGCACTCTATGTGGCGCCGGTCGATCATCTTCAGGTTCACATTGAAGGTCTTGAGCCATAAGCCGAAGTGTGGGGTGATGTGGAGGAAGGCCTCACACACGACGATAAACGACGAGATGTGAAGGATGGAATCTGGAGCTAGATCATGGAAATCTAGCCCGTAATAGAACATGAGCCCTCTAACAAAGGGATCAAGACTAAAGCCTAGCCCTCGGAGGAAGTGGGAAACAAATACGACACTCTCGTTGGGTTCAGGAGTGGGGATGACCTGCCCTTGACCAGGCAGCCTATGCGGGATTTCAGCGGTCTGATACTTGGCCTCCCTAAGCTTCTTGATGTCCTCCTCTATGACAGAGGAGGCCATCCACCGGCCTTGAAGGTTGGATCTGGACATGGTTGAAGGTCCAAAGCGCTTAGCCTGAGCCTTGGGTGTTGGAACTCGAGGTGGGGGAAGGGAAGGATCGAGCGTGGAAAGAAAGGGATAGACCTTGGCCCCTTTATAAAGGGGGTGAATATCAAGCGTCCTCCGTGTGGCCGTTTGGAACTTGCCTAAAATCAAGGAGTCATACTAACAAGCACGGTTGGGTTACCCACGCCCGTATTGATGAGAATCCGGTAATAAGGGGAACACGATCTCTTCTTCGACAAGATGTGCCAGTAAAACCGCCTCGCAACACGTGCAGTGGCAGGCTGGGAAAAGCGGTTCATAATGACTGGGATGCGGCGTGATGTCACGTTGTGAAAAGTTGCCAGCAGATTAGATTTGTGGGATATTATGCTCTCTACGGGGGTATGTGGAAATTATTCTGCAGAGCCGGACACGATCCTCATTCAAAATTTTCTATGGAGTATTCGGAGAAGGAACCCGCCTTGCAATGCCAAAGACAATCTGCGCGCCGAACTCATCATCATTGAAGCCTGGTTCAGGGGCTACTGAGGGAGTCCAGGATTAGGGGGTCCTCGGACAGTCGGACTATATACTTTGGTTGGACTGTTGGACTATGAAGATACAAGATTGAAGACTTCATACTGTGTCTGGGTGGGACACTCCTTTGCGTGGAAGGCAAGCTTGGCAATTCGGATATGTAGATCTCCTTCTCTGTAACCGACTCTGTGTAACCCTAGCCCCCTCTAGTGTCTATATAAACTGGAGGGTTTAGTCCGTAGGACAACAACAATCATAATCATAGGCTAGCTTCTAGGGTTTAGCCTCTATGATCTTGTGGTAGATCAACTCTTGTAATACTCATATCATCAAGATCAATCAAGCAGGAAGTAGGGTATTACCTCCATCGAGAGGGCCCGAACCTGGGTAAACATTGTGTCCCCTGCCTCCTGTTACCATTAGCCTTAGATGCACAATTCGGGACCCCCTACCCGAGATCCGTCGGTTTTGACACCGACACTGCCATTTGCTATTTTTGGTGGATGCTAACCCTATTGTACTTAACATGCCTATCCATGTACTTACGAAGGGCCATAACGGGCGATGCTATTGTTTGCCGTCGAGGTTAGCTGCATCCCATGTCTTACATTATTTTACATCATTTGCGCAATTGCAGTTTGGCTTCTAACATTTACTTGCTTCTTGTAGGTACACATGTCGGGGGCACAGATCCATGCTTCGACCCAGAGGAAGAGCTTGCCTCCGCCGCCGCTCACTTTGGGCGGGCTCTGGCCAAGATGAAGTGCCCCAGCAACTACCTCTCGGGACTTACCAAGTATGAACTCACCAGTTCAATCTTACCAATACCAGTTGCAATTAATGGCTATGTTTTGTACGGTCGATGTCTTAAGCATCTTGTAATAAACATGCCTCACACATTTTAGCTATTTCCCCTACCTTTTTATAGACAACCGGGCCATTATCTGCTCTGGCAACACCTGCCTTGTGATGTTTAACTTTGCCAATTGCATTTTTCTCAGTACCGGTTTCAATGGCCATTAAGCCCGTTGCAATTAACAGTTGTATCCATTTTTAAACTGTTGTATTTCAATGGCTACAAACTTACAAAACATGAATTAGGATGCTATTAAGCCTGTTGCAATTAACACTTGTATCCATTTTTTAATCCGTCCCTTTGCTACCATGCTAATCTTTTGTAATGAAGATATCACTACAGATGCTGCCGTTTTATTACCATTTTCTATTTTTGGTGGATGTTAACCCTGTTGTAGTTAACATTGGCTTTCCATGTACTTACACAGGGCTACAATGGGGGATGCTGTTGTTTGCCGTCGAGGTTAGCTGCATTCCATGTCTTATACACCATCTATTCCTAAATTTAAGTATTTTTAGAGATTCCAATATAGACTACATAAGGATCAAATGAGTGAATCTAGATTCTAGTCTAAACTATATCTATAATTCTACATACATCTGTATGTAGTTCATATTGAAATCTCTAAAAGTACTTGTACTTAGAAATGTAGGTAGTTGTATTTTACATCATTTGTGCAATCTCATTTAGCTTTTAACATTTACTGGTTGCTTGTAGGTACGTACATGAGCAGTACTGATCCACGCTTCGATCCCTTTTGCGTATTGGGCAATGAGACAAGTGTCAAGTGAGGAAACTAAGAAAGATTGTTAGGCGAAAGAAACATGTGATGGGAATTAAGCTCTTTATTTACACTTTGTCCAAGACATCAGTGAACTTTAGGATGGAAAGTAATCTTTTTCCTTTTCCCCTGCCCACAACAAGTTACTCTATTAGACCTCATGATCTGATATTTTTCTCTTTTCAGTGGTTTTCAAAGATATTTACTGATGATTACCTTGCAAACTACATGGCCGGAGTGGAGGCAACTAAGCTTAAAGTATATAATTCATGCTACCATGATAATGGTCTAGAAGTCTTCCTGAAGGCAGTGAAGGATGAGCTAGCGATCGTCACAAGGGGTTGGACAAAAGTTGTTCGTGCCTATGGCATGCAGGAAGGCACATTATGGGCATTCCGCTTCTTTAACAACATTGGTAGTCAAAATGATTTACACTTGTCTCTTCACCTTTACAGCCTGTAAATATTGTGGTTCATCATAGTTAATCGTTGTGTAATCCTGTAATTACTGAACATATTGTACTGACAATTTTATTTATTGATTCGTTGTTGAACCATTGTGCTGATAATTTGAATTGCATGTTTCATATTTCAAAAATTCCAATTCGAATAATAAATTATAGCCAAAAAAGTTGTACAGGAGAGAATAAAATAATGTGCACACGGTTAGAAAGAAAACAACGTGTGCGATGAAAAAAGAAAAAATATGGATCTTTGACGTGAAACATTTGCGATGCCCTTCGGACGCACACACGGTTTCGTCTCATATGCGTGTGCAATTCATTGTAATACGGTAAATGTTTCAAACCAGTGTGCGTGTGTGATAGGAATACCAATCGCGCACAGTTACAAAAATGTACATGTTGGCGTTAGTAGAGGCATTGCACACATTTTACATTGTTGAACCATGCGCGATAACGTACCTATCACAAACATATCGGCAGATTAAATGTTTATGTCCACCTTTTTCACACGACTATAGCGGCCTATCGTTTTGGATGTACATAAGAATGGAAACTTACTCCTTGGATTGACTGTGTGTGATATACATACGAACGGAAATGTTTTTCTGGGATTCACCGCGTGGGATGTACATACGAACGGAAACAATTGGGTTTCCACGCCTCGCCTGATCACACACGAGCCAGCTTGTGTGCCAGGAGGGCCTATCCCCGACGGTTTCTGGGGCGTGTGGGAAGGACCCCGCTATCGCCCACACTCACTTGGCGACGGTTCCAAATGCCATCGTGGAATGGGGTTTAGAACCATTTGTATAGCACCGACGCGCACCGGTGACAGTGAGGAATAGCCATCTCATTTTGCGCAGTTCTACTAAAAGTGAGGTGTGTACTTTTGATTGCGCAAATAGAAACGATATGGAGACAGACATCCCTATTTGCGCAAATATGAAATACGGTTATTTAAACTGTGACAGTTATTTGCAATGGCATATGATTAACATCAGCATCTATTGCATTATAATTGGCACTACATTGATAGTATGAAATTAAGTAGCTTCACATCACATCACATCACATCAATACTGCCACTAGATTAACATGTAGAACAATAGCATTAGTATTACTATCATGAGAGTAGCACATGGTCAGTAAATGTGCAATAAAATTTGTGCAGTTCCACTGGGATGAAGCAATGTTAGCGGCGTGAGATTTAAGTGTAACTGCAAAAACATAATTCATGGGAAATAAAGCAAGACGGAAACACTTCATCAAATGGTGATGGGATTGCTTCAATTTATCAACGACACTAGACCATTACTTAATAGTGATATTAGGTGGCATTGCTTAATGCTTCATGTGATTTACATTAACGGTAGCGATATGGGCGTAGGGACAGCAGGGGCATAAAGTCGTGAGGCAGATGTGGTTGCCGAGAGCGGCAAACACTCAGTCGGCGTGTCTGCATTTGTCCCATTTTTTATCTCCTTGGCGACATTTTCCTACGTGAGCACAAGAAACATAGACCTGCTCATTCTCATTTGCGTTGTCCCCCAACACCCCTCACTTTCTTTCCATTTTCGACCAAGAGACAGGTCCACTTCCCCCCACCCTTTGCCATCCACCACTCTTTCTTCACCTTTTCAGCCAAGAGACTGGTTGGATAGCCAGTATCTATTACTTTCCCTCGTTTCCTCTTAGAACCAAGTCCTAGATTCATGCTACAGCTTTCCTACTTTCTTCCCTGTTTGAACCAACTCTTAGATTCGACTATATGAACTAGCTTTACCTCTAATAATAGTAAAAGTCTAGTGGCTTTGGAACAGTAGACAAAAGTAGAAAAAGATCCACACGCAGCCACTGGGGAGCTGGGGCAGTAGAGCAAGGAATATATACCTGAGGATCGTCGGCATGTGGCAAAGACAGCGTCAGAGGCCGCATCTTGGCCAGAATACCGCAGGGAGGAAGAAGGGGTCGGAGGCCCTCCCGAGCCGGCACTGTCTCGGAGAGAATGGCACGGCCGCCGATCAGGACGCACAGGCAGGTGTTGGTCTCCTCCCTCGCCGCCGACGACCGCGTCAACGATGCACGTACACCCCTGCCCCAGTCGAGGTGGTCCGGCCGGATTTGTGACCAGCCGTGAGCAGAGACAGTGTGGCCACATATGTCTTGTTTAGATCTGGAGAGCATGAGAGAGTGAAAGAGAGGAACCCTAGTAAAGCAAGTGCTGAGGCTCCTGCATATATTGAATGCGCATGAACCACTATTTTTATTTAAGGTTCAAGTAAAAATAAAACTCGATCAATAACGTGCCACCGCATCCAGGACGCACAATACTATATCATTCATGTGCGGTCCCCGACCCTCGATGAAGTTGAAAACTAGACTAGTCAAAATGTCAATTCGGATGCCTCTTTGTAAACAAATGCTCTCCTAGCTTAAAAAAAGTGCTCCGACATGTACCCGTGAGTGGGTGTGAGAGAACATGCGTGCGTGCATCGCTTCTCTCCGTGAGACTACAATATACTACACCCAAATAACGTTCGCCACAAGAGTCATAGTATAAGTGTGTGACGTGTGAGTTAAAATAAAAGGTGCGCGACGTCTCCTATTTTTTAGAAGTTTTGAGGATAGGGTGTGAATAGAACATATGTGTGTGACGTCTACCTACAGATAGACGGTGGGTGCGAGAGGACTCTGGAGAGTCGTGACTCATGAGGATGCGTGTGTGCGTGAGAGAGAGGGGGCACATATCAATGCAATGCATGTGTCCGTAAATCATATCTGACAAACGTCTGCCATAAGTCATTTTCCGAACAAACGACGTAAGAACCGTTAGATCGGCATCCGACAGTGTCAGTTTTGCCATGTCATTTAACAGAACAGCCACTCCTTCGACACACAAATCTTCCATGTGAGTGTTAGTAGTTGTCGTATGCTCCTCCCTCCATTCCAAAATGTAGTGCATATAGCTTTATTGAAAATTCGAACCTTGCAAACTTTTACTGAGTTTTCGTATACCAAAATGCACATATAGAATACCCAGTGTATATCATTTAATCATCTTTGAAAGGTAACTATAAAGATGGGGGGGGGGGGGGTGTACAAAGAAAGACCGTCGTATGACCTGCAGCAATTTCAACCATCCTTTGGTGTTAAGGAATATCATAGGAACTCTCTATGATATGATTTTTATAGGAATTTTTTCTTGTAGAGCCAATTGGGTCATAGGAATAGACTCATATACTCCACATTTCAAAGGAAAATAAACATGATATCATTTTTATAGCTTTAGAGCCACTTGGTTCATATGAATGAATTCATATACTCCCACAATTTCAAAGGAAAATAAACATTAGCATATATTCAATACAAAAGTTCCTATGATGTGAACCAAATGACATCTCTTTTCTAATCCCTCCTCATAGGAATTGAGATACATGTCATCTCTAGGTTCATTAGAAAAGTTCCTATGATGTGAACGCAATGACATATCTTTTCCAATCCCTACTCATAGGAATTGAGAGACATGTCATCTCTTTCCCTACAACTTCCATGTATACATCTTCTCTATTCCTAAATAGCTAGTACAGCCCACTAGTAGCTTTTTTCATGGACATGCATGCAAGTCATAAATCACATTGTTTTTGTACTCTATGCATGCAAGCACCACATCATCAATTCGTGCATGTTACTCATACGTTCTTTCTTTCATTAGATTTTGTATTAACATTGTATGTGTTGGTCACGTGCACACATATGTAGTTGACATTCACATTTTTGTTAGAAATGTCATTCTTTTAACTGCGATTCATTTTTTCTCTTTGTATTCCATATTCATTTTAAACATACATTCACTTCCCGTTAGTTATAGTTGTTTTTGGAGGAGCTTTTATGCATTATTTTGAGTAGCAAATTTCATGCGGCCATGGGTATATCAAAATGCGGGGCCCATGCGTCATTTCCTTTCGGTCGAACCTATGTCCAAAATTTTTTGTACTACGTATATCTCCACTGGTCCCTGAACCCCAAATGTTGCCTCGTTCCCGTAAAACCAAGCGGCCCACCCATGTTAAGGCATCGACTCGAACTCAATCCCTCTCCCATTTACTACGTCGTGGCCCCGCACGTCGTAGTACTCCTACAAACCCTACCCGCCGCACGCATCATCGGGTTTCTTTAAGAGGATGAGGGAGAAGCAGATTTGTAGTGGAGGCTCCTACCCTAGGGTGCCCTAGGTAGCTGCCCACGCATCATGCTCTTGCGCCCTAGAGTGAAATGATGGTTTCTTATCCAGCTTAATGTAGGAAAGGTGGGGCTTTATGATTTGACCCCTCATCGCTCATTTACTACTACTGCGGCACTTCGAGCGGGTGCCTCCAAGTCCAACTGCTACTCCGAACTGTAATTTGGTGCATCGCACATAGAACAAGACGGTGGATGAGTCACATGTCGACCAAAGGGGTCCTGTTAAGTGTGTCTCCATTTCGTGTGCGGACTGACCCTACTTGAGTTGCTACGCCAACACGATAGGAGCAGCCTATGACTTGGTTTTGCTCCTTGGTGAATCCAGACTATATTGATCTAAAAATATACTACGCCCTCCGTCTCGGTTTATAGGGCGTGCATGTAGTTCTAGGTCATCCATTTGACTAACTAAATAGGAGTTACTATGTCACAAAAAGTATATCATTGGATTCTTAAGAGAATGTAGTTTCTAAACATATATTGTTCATCACATAGTACTATATAGCTAGTTAAATTCTCAGCCTAGAATTACGTGCATGCCCTGTAAACCGAGACGGAGGAAGTAGTAAAAATGAGGTGATTATACCAAGCGGTGGGCGGGGGAGCATGGTCTGTCATGCGGTCCCACGTGTCATGAAGTACCAAGGCGATGGGTGTCCCTCTTGAGACAGAACAATGGCAGAAGCAATACGTGGTTTTCTTGAAGGAAGGAGATGATGGTGAACCGGATTTAGTGAAGTGTGAAATAATGGTTGCTTCGTCCGTCTGGGAAGGTGCGGCATTGTGATTTGACGTCTCATTGCTCATTACTACTACTGGGGCGCTTCGATTGGGGTGCGCCCCCTGCCGTTCTGCACTGTTATTGGGTGCATGACACGTCGACCCAGTTTCTATATGTCCCACATGTCGGCAAGAGGAAGTACATAACTCATGAAGGCGAGCGTCTTGACTCTTTTAGTACGACGCAGGAGTACAAGACACGACTTCGTTTTTGCTGCTTCATGCGATCCATCGATACAAACCCGGACTGAAAAAGGCGAGGGCAGGTCTTGTCCCATGCAGCAGGCCGGGGAGTTTGGCATAGTCTATTCGAGGAAGGAAGGGAAACAAGCAAATAAAGGTTGAGCGACTTAGTTTTGGTAAAATATGATTTTATGTAGTACGTACCCACTATGGAGGTAGTACTACATACTACTCCCTCCTTTCCGATTTATAGGGCTCATCTAAAAAAATTCGTTTGGATTTCGAGGTGCATTAAATCACCCGATGCAATCAGTATCAAGAGAAAACTCACCAATGAATGTAGAAGTTCATGAAAATTTAGTGGGCATGCATTCATTCGTTGTAACTAATGCATTGATAAACATAACTTATTGAGAAAAACGAGGGTACTAATTACTTGTGCAAACTATGAAATTAATTCCACCATTCACCGTCTATCTTAGTTGGAGAGATTTTGAAATTGAGCCATAAACTGGAAAGGAGGGAGTAGTAACATAGCCTAGGGTAGCTTGCTTCACCACAGACTCCAATGAAATTGTTGTAGTAGTAGTACTCCTACTACTAAAAGACATATATTTCAAAAAATATGATAATCTCTCTAACCAAGGTAGGGACGAGGAGTAACAGAGGGAGTAGTAAAATTTTCTCCTCGTCCTGCGAGCCACCGCGCGCGTGGGCGAGGGAGCGGGCGTAGGTGTCGTAAGCAAGCTTCTCCTCGTCCTGTGACTGCGGGGGAGACGGCATACTAAGCAAGCTTCCCATCGTTCTGCGAGTTGATGGGACACATCAAAAGTAATACGTATAGGGCATCTCCAGTGTATAGAGCCTTTCCTCTAAGGTAGGCCCCACATGGTTTGCCTCTTATCAAATTAAAAAACCAAAATGTATCGAGACTCTAACCAGCCTCAAAGGTGGGCCCTAGCAGAAATTAGAAAAGTATTGATTAGCAACACATTTGTCCAATCAGTACTATTTCTCTTGTACTCCTACTTTCTTATGCTTCCTAAGGCTGACAATTGGGACCGGATGGATCGTTACATGCTACGTCTTGAGCTTGTGTTGGTTTTCCTTGAAGAGGAAAGGGTGATGCAGCAATAGTAGCGTAAGTATTTCCCTCAGTTTTTGAGAACCATCAATCCAGTAGGAGGCTCCTCAAAAATCCCACACACCTACACAAACAAACAAAGAAGTCGCAACCAACGTAATAAAGGGGTTGTCAATCCCTTCACGGCCACTTGCGAAAGTGAGATCTAATAGAGATAGTATGATAAGATAAATATATTTTTGGTATTTTATAATATAGATGCAAAAAGTAAAGATGCAAATAAAAGTAGATTGGAAGCAAATATGATAAGAGATAGACCCGGGGGCCATAGGTTTCACTAGAGGCTTCTCTCAAGATAGCATAAGTATTACGGTGGGTGAACAAATTACTGTCGAGCAATTGAAAGAAAAGAGAATAATTATGAGATTATCTAGGCATGATCATGTATATAGGCATCACGTCCGCAATAAGTAGACCGACTCCTGCCTGCATCTACTACTATTACTCCACACATCGACCGACTCCTGCCTGCATCTAGAGTATTAAGTTCATAAGAACAGAGTAACGCCTTAAGCAAGATGACATGATGTAGAGGGATAAACTCATGCAATATGATATAAACCCCATCTTTTTATCCTCGATGGCAACAATACAATACGTGCGTTGCAACCCTCTCTATCACTGGGTAAGGACACCGCAAGATTGAACCCAAAGCTAAGCACTTCTCCCATGGCAAGAAATATCAATCTAGTAGGCCAAACCAAACTGATAATTCGAAGAGACTTGCAAAGATAAATCAATCATACATAAAAGAATTCAGAGGAGATTCAAATATTTCTCATAGATAAACTTGATCATAAACCCACAATTCATCGGATCTCGACAAACACACCACAAAAAGAGTTTACATCGAATAGATCTCCACAAGAGAGGGGGAGAACATTGTATTGAGATCCAAAAAGAGAGAATAAGCTTTCTAGCTAATAACTATGGACCCGAAGGTCTGTGGTAAACTACTCACAACTCATCGGAGGGGCTATGGTGTAGATGTAGAAGCCCTCCGTGGTCGATTCCCCCTCCGGCGGAGCGCCGGCGAAGGCTCCAAGATGGGATCTCGCGGATACAGAAGGTTACAGCGGTGGAAATTGTGTTTCGTTGGCTCCCTGGATGTTTTCGGGGTACGTAGGCTTATATAGGAGGAAGAAGTACGTCGGTGGCCGCCCGTGGGGCCCATGAGACAGGGGCCGCGCCCTAAGGGGGGGGGGGCGCCCTACCCTCTCGTGGCCGCCTCGGCTGCTTCTTGACTTACACTCCAAGTCCTCTGGATCACGTTCGTTCCAAAAATCATGCTCCCGAAGGTTTCATTCCGTTTGGATTCCGTTTGATATTCCTTTTCTTCGAAATACTGAAATAGGCCAAAAAAAACAGCAATACGGGATGGGCCTCCGGTTAGTAGGTTAGTCCAAAAAATGATATAAATGTGTAAAATGAAGCCCATAAACATCCAAAAGGGGTAATATAATAGCATGGAACAATCAAAAATTATAGATACGTTGGAGAGGTATCATTACATTGTTAGAGGCATCCTCTATGGTTAGACGCGATGCTAGCCAATTTTTTGTTAGAGGCAGTTCATGCAATGTATAGAGGCCTGCTTCTAAGAGCAGAGAGGGCTTAGGGGAAAGACAAAGCACACATTGTGGATTCCCTAAGTGCCTACTTTCTGATCTATATGACTCGATTTAAAATCCACAATGCATCCATAATAGATGCTGAGTGGTGGAATAAGTTTGTTACTTCCATAGTTTGCAAAAGTACTGAGCATGTGAGATGGTGGACGGAGGGAGTACGATAACATTAATACTACAGTTCTTTTGGAAGGGTTGTAGTAGTCCCTCCCATTCACATGTTCACATTTCAAGCTTCAATAAAAACATTGCACGCAAGGATTAAGAGAAACCTCAGCAGTGCATGTACTCCCTCCATCCATATAGGGTATAAAATGTGTTTTGGAGGCTAACTTTGACCACATGTTCGAGCAATAATATGACATCCAACTTACACAAATCTTACCATCAAATATGTACATGTTCATTATACTAATAACATATGCATGTGTTGCAATTAGTATGTAGATAAGGTAGTAAACACTCACTATCTAGTAGGAGTAGTACTAGTAGTACTCTACACTACTACTACTATGAGGCCATCCTACTGTGTCCCAACAGAAGTGTCACATCCCTAGTTCTGGTATGCTCAGGGCTAGCTAGTCATGTGTGCATCATGTTTAAATTCCACTTAATTTTGAAATGGGGATTTGTGAAACCCTCAGAATCATTTTTTTTGGAAATGACCCAAATAAAAATTGCTCCAAAAAGGTCCAAGAAAATGCTCATGCTGCTCTCTGAAAATATTGGACAGAGATAAAAATCAAACCAATATTTTTAGGAGCCCATAAGTATTTATTTTGGGCATTTGGAATTAATGCATAAATATTTGCATTGGAAATATATTAGTTATATATATTAATATATGTCCAAAAATTATGCCACTTGTTGGGGAGCTCTGGAATAATGCCATTAGTTCCTACAAAAATTGGCATAAGGTAATAAATTGATTTAGTATTAAAACTAAATCAAAACAAACTACAGAAAATAGAAAACAGAACAGAAATATAAAACAGAGCAGAAACTTACCTGGGCCTCCTCCCTGTGCAGCCCAGCAACAGCCAGCGCCGGCCCAGCCCACTGGCCCCTCCCCTGTCGTCTTCCTCCCTGCCAGGAGGACGGGCACGCGCCCCGGCCACCTCCTGCCTCCCTGCTTGCCTCCGCTACTCCCTGGAGACGCCACGCGGCCCCCTCGACCCTCTCTCACTCTCCCGTGTCTCTCCCTCCGTCCCTATCCCCCTCTGCTCTCTCTCCCTCCCGCGACCGAACGGAGCCCGTCGCCGCCGACCAGCGCTCGCGCGGCCGCAGCCATCCTGAAGCCTCTCCGACACGCCCTCGAGCTCCGCCGGTCCTCCCTCGTCCTCCTCGTCGTCTCACGCGACCAGAAGAGCCCCGGAGTGCCGCCCCCGATGTTTTCCCCCTCCTCGGCCGCCGGAGATCCGCCTCGCCGTCCCGCTCGCTCCGACGCTTCCCCGGCCCCGTCGTCTGCACCGGCCAACTCCCCGTGAGCTCCTCTTCCTTCTCCCCCTCTCCGTTCTCTCGTTTGCACGCGGTAGTTACCGCCTTGCCAACGACCGAAACCCGCCGCCGCCCGCGCTCGTCGCCGGCGAAGCCTCGGTGACCTTTTGGTCCCGTGCGTGCGCCCGTTGCGCTCGCGACGTTCCGTAGAGCAGAACTAGCGTGACAGCCGGCTCGTTTGCAAGCCGCAGCGCCAACCCCGCACCCACCCGAACTCCGGCCGCCGCCGAGGTCGACGCCGTGCTCAACTCCGGCCACCTCGCGCCCTCCCACTGCCACCAATGGATGCGCGCGAGCTCTAGCTAGTCGTAGAGACCAACCGCGGCTCTAACCGCACTCTATAGGCGAAACCCGAGCCTCGCCGCCGCCTCTGCTCGTCTCCGGCGACTAAACGCCGGCGACCGCTGACCCGTTGACCGGCGTGGTTGACCCCACTGCCCGGTTTGACTTCCCCCCCTCTCTCTCACTGACTTGCGGGCCCCGCCCGACTAACTACTCTAGTTAGCACTAATTAACTAGCTAGGTTAGTATTAGTTTAACACTAATTAAACTTAGTTAGTTTAATAGACACTGACAATGGGCCCCAGGCCACTAACTAAATTAGATTAGTTAGGTTAGTCACTGACGGATGGGAACCACAGGTCAGGATTGACCTGGACCAGCCCGTTGACCCGCTGACGTCATAGTGACGCAATGCTGACGCAATAAGTGTTTTCTGGATTTATTTTTATTCAGAAAATTCCAGAAAATGGTATAAACTTCTAAAATTCATAGAAAATCAACCGTAACTCCAAATGAGATAAATTATATATGAAAAATGATCAGAAAAATCCAATCTATCCATCTGTACCACTTTCATGCATGTTTGAACAATGTTTGTCCTCTGTTTTGGACAAATCATATAAAGGGCATTTGAATATCCACATGTGGAGTTTGAATTTGAATCTTGGATTCAAACCAACTTCATTTAACTTTGTTGCTAGATGCATTAGCCCAGAACACATTCATATTGCCATGTCATAGCATGCATCATACTGTGCATTGCATTGATCGTGTTTCTTCTGTGTTTGCCGGTGTTGTTCCCCCTCGGTAGACGTTGTACCGACGATGCGATCGTTGACACTGATGAAGACTCAATGTTATCTTCAGAAGTGCCAGGCAAGCAAAACCCCCTTGTTCACTCCGATAAAATCCCACTCTGTCGCTCCTGCTCTCTTTTACTGCATTAGGACAACAACGACATATTTGTTACTTGATGCGGTAGCTGAACCCCTTTATCCTTTGCATGACCTGTCATTCCACAGTAAATAGATGAAACCCACTAGCATGAGTAGGAGTTGTTTGAGCCCTGTTGTGCCTACTCATACATGCTTGTTTGTCATGCCTGCTACTGCTTAGAGTTGAGTCGGATCTGATTCATCGAGGATGAATCAGAGGTGTGTGAACATGTCCTACTGTGTGTGAGCTAAGTGTGTGAACACGATTTGGTAAAGGTAGCGGTGAGAGGCCATGTAGGAGTACATGGTGGGTTGTCTCATTGCAGCCGTCCTCAGGAACTGAGTTCTGTGTTTGTGATCCATGATTCAGCTACTACCACGCATTGGGCCCGAAACCAATGGACCCTCTCGGCTTCTTAATCACCCTTGTCCTCTGTCCAGGAGTTGCAAGTAGTTTCTGGTGTTTGTAGTATGCTGGAGGCCGTGCGCAGCGCTGACCGTAGGGGTGGGCTGTGATGCGGTAGGCACGTGGCTGGGTAAACCGGGCGCCCGTTTGGTGTCACGGAACCCTGTTCACATCGTTTGGGGCTGTGAGCGAAACTCCGGCCGGATCTCCTCATGGATGGAACCCGAATAGGCGATAAACCTGGACTAGGGACTTGAGTGTTTAGGTAGGCCGTGGCCGACACCCTCGTTGGGCTTCCGCTTGAAGGTTGCCGAGTACATGTCGTGTAAACGGCGGTAAGTGGTGAGAGCGTGTGTGAAGAAGTACACCCCTGTAGGGTTAATATCATCTATTCGAATAGCCGTGTCCGCGGAAAAAGGACTTCTGGGTTGCCTATAACAGTTCATAGACAAGTGAAAGTGGATACTCTAAAATACGCAAGATAAGTGTGAGTGCTATGGATGGCGTTCTCGTAGGGAGACGGGAGCGGATCCATAGTGGTGTATTGATATGGTGAATATGTGGACTCGTGTGCGCCACCTCAAAAGAGTTACTTGCAGTCGTAGTCCAGGATAGCCACCGAGTCAAAGCTGGCTTGCTGCAGTTAAACCCCACCATCCCCTTTATTGATAATGATGCATATGTAGTTAGTTCTGATGTAAGTCTTGCTGGGTACATTTGTACTCACGTTTGCCTATTTTATGTTTTTGCAGAGAGACCTCGGTCTCGCTAGTAGTTCCGCGTGGACTTCGACGTTTAGCTTGATACCTCAGCTACGATCTTGTGCCCTCGGCAGGATCTGGTAGATAGTCAGGCTTCTCAGCCTTTTTCATTTATAGATGTCTGTACCCAGACATGATAGCTTCTGCGTGTGCTATGATTTGTATGCTCTGAATGTTGGGTCATGAGACCCCTGTTTGTAATATCTCGCTCCTCGGAGCCTAATGAATAATACTTGTGTCGTAGAGTCATGTTGTGATGCCTTGTTGTATTTGCACATATCGAGCATATTGTGTGTATGATTGAAATGCTTGGTATGTGTGGGATCTGACTATCTAGTTGTTTATCTTTAGTAGCCTCTCTTACCGGGAAATGTCTCCTAGTGTTTCCACTGAGCCATGGTAGCTTGCTACTGCTCCAGAACACTTAGGCTGGCCGGCATGTGTCCTTCTTCGTTCCTGTGTCTGTCCCTTCGGGGAAATGTCACGCGATGAATACCGGAGTCCTGTTAGCCCGCTACAGCCCGGTTCACCGGAGTCCTGCTAGCCCAGCACTACAGCCTGGATTCACTCGCTGATGACCGACACGTTCGATGCTGGGTCATGGATGCCTGTCCCTGTAAGTTTGTGCCACTTTGGGTTTACGACTAGCCATGTCAGCCCGGGCTCCTTATCATATGGATGCTAGCGACACTATCATATACGTGTGCCAAAAGGCGCAAACGGTCCCGGGCAAAGGTAAGGCGACACCCGTGGGGATACCGTGCGTGAGGCCGCAAAGGGATATGAGGTGTTACATGCTAGATCGATGTGGCATTGAGTCGGGGTCCTGACAAGAAGACCGTGGACACCGATTATACGTTCATATTTAAATTTGTTTTCACACTGCAAAATATCCGTGAAAACAACACATGGCAAAATTTCACGGCGAACGACGAATTTGAATATGCTAGGAGGGGTGGGGCTGGGAGGGGCTGTTTGGATCTTGCCAGGGGTAGCCAAAATATTGGCGAACCTTTTGTCCATCCGTGCCTTTGCCATGGATGAACGAGGAAGAGCTCGGGTGCTCATGCATCCTCCAGCGCGCGTTGGAGACGAGCTCGCACGAGCTGTGCTTTTTTGTCCCACTACGCCGCCCGAGCTGGCTGCAGACCGACCAGCGACCCGCAAATTAGGCCATCCAACTATAGCCCCACACATTCTGACAGAAACTCAACCAACCGGACGAAATTCATGCAAACACGGCGATATTTCATATAAACAATGACGAAGTTCATATAAAATACCATATTTTCATAAAAACCTAACGGATTTCATTACATTCAAATCAACTAAGCGGTGCTAGTCCTGAACAACATAGGTAAATAATACCTAGCCTAAATGGTCGCCGCCGACCATTCCTCTTCCTCATGTCCGACAGCATGATCACCGGACTGCTGGGAGCCCCGGAGGTATGTGCTTCAGCGCGAAGGACGGCTCGCTTGCCCACTGCTCAACTGACATTGTTGGCTGATCACCTGACCAAAGATGGAGTCTGAAGGGGGCTTCTCCGCTTCAACGAAGGTCCTTGCAACAAAAGGATCCGGCAAGACACCAGCTGTGTACGCCGGTGTCGCCTTAGCGGTGGCCTTCATTGGACCCAAGAGGCGGTGACCTCCCGTGTTCTACTTCTCCTTGATGATGGCGGCTGACGCGGAGGCGTTATCCACCGAATCATTGCTCTCCGCGCACCCGGCTTATGTCTCTGCTTGCATGGTGCAGCCGCAGGCACGGGAGTCTCGGCCACCGAAACGGGAGCCGCGGTCACAAACACCGGAGGCGCGGTACGAGGCGGCGGCGTGGCCGGCAACGACGATGCCCATGCTCCCCGCCATGCCGCCATGGAGCAGCTCGCCGCTCCTTGTCGAGCTGGCTTGGAGCGGTGAGTTGTTGAACCGCGCACCGGCTTGGGGCGACAACTAGCTCCGTCGGGCAAGGGGAGGGAGGTGGATCAGCGAGCTGCATAGCTCGTATACGGCGGGCTCGGCGGGCCACCCAGCCGGCTTGGATGCCGGATAACTACTCTTTGTAAGCCATTGTAAGAGTGGACAAAATGGTGAAGGAGGATATAGGGGAGCAGCAGAGGTGTGCGATTCTTGGCCGGCGTCTGGCCTCGTTTAAATAGGAGATTAAATAGACTGCGGATGGGAGGAGCTCGGCCGGTGTTGCATTTAATGTCGGCCCGGTCATGAATGGACATGTGTCAAGAGTGGGTTTCTCGGCTTCCACACGGGTTTCATGGAGGCGTTTGAATGCGACAAGGAGGCGTGTTCAGCCGGGCGTGCAGCAAGCGGCACCCTCGACTCTGACGTACGACATCGCACCGTTCTTCCACTGACATGTGGGATCGCTGGGTTCCTGGCCTGCATGTCAGTGACCCAACGCAGGCTCGCACGGCAGAGGAGCTTTTGGTGGGCCAGGGCGGTCAGAAGCGGGCATTTCAAAAATCGATGATTGTTCATTGAGTGTGACGTCATCTATTTCATGTAGATAAGCCTACTATATAATGAGAGAATTTTAAAATTTTCATATATACGTTGATAGCCCATTGTGATTCATAAAGACCGCTGCAAACATCAATGTTCTGCTTATCACAGATATGATTAATACCCGTAACCTTAACAAAGGATGCATGCACGTATAAGTTGAGCATGTATCTTGCATCGTGTGTTGTGTGCATGCAGGCGTGCGAGTGTTGCGTGCGTGCATGTGTACGTTTCAGTGTTGCATGCATGTGTGCGTGTGTGCGTGTGTTCGTGAGTGCATGTGTACGTGTTAGTGTTGCACGCATGCATGCGTGTGTGTGTGTGTTTGTGAGTGCATGTGTACGTGTCAGTGTTGCACGCCTGCATGCGTGTGTGTGTTCGTGCAAGTGTTGTGTGCGTGCATGTGTAAGTACGTGTGAGTATTGCATGCATGCATGCAGGCGTTGCGGACGTGTTTGTGCGCATATGTGACGAGTTTGTATTCACCACAGTGGTTCGTGCGTGCGTGCAATTAAAACGGCCGGCTCAGCATATCGTCACAAGGCGATCCTTGTCCGCTGTGGTTAGGGAGCGCGAGCTGCCAACCAGAGGTCTCACGACTTTGAATCCCCACCGATCACTAATTTATTACCATTTTTGTCTTTCATCTACGCGCTGAAGGGTGGGCCCTATGGTAATATGCGCTGCTGAATGTGGACCATTTGACTGGTCAATTGATCATGTCATCAACAAAATATATACACGCAAACACTCATCACGATAAGCGTACATACACAGACCCTACCCCTATTATCACCTTCGAGAGAGTGAGCCAGCATATGATCTTGAGATTTTACGAAGTCACTGTAGGTGCCTCGTAGTCAAGGCGAACGTCTCCTCCCACTGAACGCACATCGCCGGAAAATATTGAAATTAATCCAGGATAAATGCGAGTACCAGGACTTTAACTCTGGTGGGCTGGGGAAACCACTGTCCTCCTAACCATCCAACCACAGGTTGGTTAGCACCACAAAATGTATATGGTGACTGTGATGAGCTTATTCTAAAGTCCAGTGACCATATCGTGCTTTTGCTTCAAATACAATGACCATAAGTGTCATCAACAAAATATGGAGCACGCATCAAATACAATGTCCTTGAGTGTCATCAACAAAATACGGAGACGTATCATGAGCTAGATATTGTATGATCACCACGAGAATGTATACGGTGACCGTAATAAGCATATTCTAAAGTCCAGTGACCGTATAGTGCTTTCGCTTGGAATAAAATGACCATCACACGTGAATGTGTCAGGGGCATGCATACTTTTAGAGGGCCGAGAGATAGTTTGTGTGCATACGTGAAAGTGGTGTAGAAAGAGGGGGTGTCCGTTGGAGACAAGGAAAGATATGCCCTTCGTTTCTCTTTCCCGTGACTAATATTTTAGGAGAAAATATAAACATTCACAATGCAGCACAACTATTATTGGATGCACCATGCAATTAACTTTCATGTATAATATTGTACTATTGTTTATGCTTATTTTCTTAGTGGCCGATTGCGTGTGTGGTGTGGTGGGCACATCATTTCTAGGTGTGGTGGGTCAACGTGAGCATTCATGGGTCGGTTCCTTCCTGTGCCACATAGGTTGGACCGAGACACATTATACAAAGACCCGTGTGGAGGACTTGACGTACAAAACTAAGCTACCAGAGTCGTGGAGGACTCTATCCCCATTGATGATAAGCCGACTGTATATGATTTGTAACCCTAGGCCCCGAGTATGTTACAGAAGCTTGGGGGCTAGTTCGTTGATAGTATACACACACGCACAATGCCTGGTATTCACGTGTACTTTGTACAAACCCCTATCACAAATATACAGTACTAGGAGTAGGTTTTTTCCTCAACTACAAGGGCCCGGACTTGGGTAAAACTTTGCCTCGTATTACCATCCAGCCTAACAATTAGGGATGTCCTACCGAATGATCTGACGGAATCATATCTGCCAACTACTAAGAGTGAGGTGTGTGGTGTGCGGGGGGGGGGGGGGGGGGGCAATGTGTGCGCGAGAGGCCTAAAGATAATGTGCGTGCAGGAGACACGTAGGCACATATATGTGCCTATAGAAGGCTACTAGAGACCGCTCGTGTGTATATATGCATGTGAGAGAAATAGTGTTTTCCAACTGAGATTAGTGAAAAGAGTGGTACATAGTAGTAAGAAAGAGAGAGGGAGATATATAGAGAGTGTGTGCGTGAGACACCCCGACACCCCGGGAGAGATTATGAGCATGTGTGAGAGAAACACTGATGTAGATAAAGTATGTGCACTTATGCGTTATATAGAGAGATATATAGTGTGTGTGTGAGAGAACAGGCCGAGGCATAGTGCATCTACGTGTAAAAGGTGGTTCTACGCATTAAATTAGAATATAAATGGCATTATTATTTCTGAATGAGATCATAAATTTTTCAATTTGCGTATGAACGAACATCGGTCTATCAGACACCCATACTCTATTAAATTCTAGCATGTGCATGTGTTTATTTCATATTATCGATCCATAGAGTGAGAGTGGTTTGAAATCCAGACAATGCATTGCTTTTGTACTTCATGTATAAACATTAATGAGTGCACTCCATGTTGTTAGTGTGAAGCACTATACATTTGTCATTTACATGGATACATTCGAAATTGCTAGCTAGGAAATAGAATACATGTTGAATTCAACATAAAGGGGGTTTCGAAGATTCAAAGTCATAGCAAGTGCATTCACCTATTTGAATATGAGATAATGGCATTTGTAAATCAGATCTAAAAAGGGGCATCAATCTTTGTTGTGCGTTTGAACATGCTATATATTGATATGCATGTCTAACTATTTTTTTGCAACCAAGGAGATTATATCCGGAACCATGCATGAACTGAGGTAAGATGCATATTTTTTTAATATATACTAGTGTACAATGTATATTCAAATGTACCCCATCCATTCCAAAATAATCATAGTTTTAGGATTTTCAAGAGTCAAGATTTGTGAAGTTTGACAAATCCTGAAAGTTCAATCCAAGAGAACCAAAAAACGCTAATGCTTCTGCTACCAAATATTGAATGAATGGCCAAATAAGCTTCTGGTCACCCGAAGCCGCACGAGACTAATGTTTGGTGGTAGGAAATTACTATCCTGACTCTGGCCCATGTAGCCTATCGGCCCGATGTCAAAAGGTCTAAACCAGGGTAGGTTTGTAACTTCACCAAGACGCTAGTATCAACCGCCTCTGAGAAGCATTCATACGCCATGGGCGCCTAAACACCCATGTGCTCGGCCAAAGTCTATCCCGCCCACCATTTGGGATAGCCGAGATTATTGTTCTACCCCCGACCCGCAATATGTCCGAAATTTTAGATGGGGGCAAAGTTTGTAACTTTCCCCAAATTTCAAACAAGCGCGTCCCAAACTGAAACATTATCCCCCCTTAGGTCCCCCTCCCTCCATTTCCCCATTTCATCCTCCGTGGGCGCCAAAATGCCCTCCCCACCAGTTGTGAAACCCGAGCCAAAATGCCCTCCCCACCAGTTGTGAAACCCGAGCCTCCTCCGTCCTCCACCCCATCATGCCCAATACACCGCCGCGCTCCGTCCTCCACCCCATCGCGCCCAATCCACTGCCGCCCTCCTCCATCACGCCATAGCCGGTACCCCAACGTGTCGTCGAACGCAACCGCAACCGCAACACCCTCAAGGACTTAGCAGCTCCAGCCGAGGCAGAGCTGCCTGCACGACACCAACGCCAACATGCGCTATACCAGAACCACTTCAAAGACGCTGCCCTGCGCCTCACCGTTGCCGCTCCACTGTCGCAATCGTCCACTGCACCGGAGCTGTTGTCTCTACGCCATCGTTCGCCGCCTCGGATCTGGCTCCCCGCCGCCAATAAATGGCCACCGCACAACACACTTGGCCATGGGTTCGTCCAAGGCTCCACCGTCCTCCACAACTTCTCGTTTCCAGCAAACAACAAGAAGATCGTTGAAAAAAAAGAAGGAGGACACAACACTGTCAGCCAAAAGAGGTACTCCTCTCCCCTTACTCGTGCAAATCTTACGTCTCTGCTCACACCATATTCATCCCACGAAAGAAACTAGTTGATCACTTCTTACTGCATCTTCTCCGTGATACTAAATGCACAAGGTTTCCTCCCAGATACTATGTGACCTTGGCTAGAGGTCAGTAGCCTGCCTAGATTTCAATTCAGGTCCAGTTGATTCGCAATTAAAAGAAGCAGCACCCGCTTAGGCGCGCAGAGCACCTAGTCCGCCTATTCACCGGGGAAGCGCCGTATCGGTGTCTATCATAGGGGTGTGGGGTGAAGGAGATGCTTGTGCCCGATCTGGAGGTTGGCGGGGCTTGAAGGGATGGCCGGGGGCGGTGCCAAGCACGATGGTGTGGTGAGGTTGAGGGGAGGGCGGAGGCAGGGGACTGGGCCGGTGGTCGCTGGCATTTCAAGGAAGATCGTCAACACTGACTGGCTGGAGGTAGATGAAGGCGATCTACCCGTTCTTTGTACATCATAAGGTACAGAAAAAATGGAATGACCTATTTGTTTTCAGTCGACTGTTATTTTCGTAGGACCACACCTTGTGGTGTGCTAGAGGAGCATCTTCATTTCCCAGCCATCCCTGTACTCATATTTCAAAATCCTAGAATCTAGTAATTTCGTGTGCCATGCATGTTGTAGAGCTATCATATATCTCCCGTCATTTATTTCTCACCGACCTGCTATCTGCTACTTTTACATTGTACTATTTGTGCACACACTTCACCCATTCTCACACTATTGTATTTTTATGCATGGGGATTTCAGACTCTGACACAGTGTTGATGAGTACACAAAAGAAAAGATAGAAGTCGCTCTAGTGTAATTTGAAGATAAGCACTAAGCGTTTCAGCGCTCTAAAGGGTGTAGTGTCAGCAGATGGAGACAGTAAACATAGCTTTGTAGTTCATGATCTCAATTTCCACACACAACCATCCCAGGTGCTTGCTATAACTTCGCGCTGTCAAATGTGGTTGCATGTTGCATATGGTGTCTAGCTTGTATTGCTTCCAATTTGGTTAAATTGCATCTGCTTACTTTACACATTATACCTTTGATAATGACATGCCTTACTGTTTCTGATACATACTACACATGTCTATTAACCATGTTCGTACATCAAACTAATGCTCTTATGTATCCCTCATCAATCACTTATGATGAGACAGTCGCCCCAGTGGGTTACTGTGAGAAGCTCTAGTCGTTTAAAGAGTGCAGGGTCATCCTCCCCACATGATTCTCAAGAAACAACAAGGCTAAATGAAAATAGTCAAGTAGCTCTCTAGTTGATGACCGCAATTCCCCTACACCACCATCGAAGGTGCTTGCTCTTACTTGGCAATGTGATATGTGGTTGCATGTTGCATATGGTGTCTACCTTGTAATTCTTCTAATTAGGGTAAATTGCATCTGCTTAGTTAACACATTATACCTCTGAATATGACATGCCTTCCTGTTTTTGGTACATACTACGTCTTTCTATTAACCATGTTCTTACATCATACTACTTTTCTTGTATATCCCTCATCAATCACTTCTAACGAGACACCTTCAAGTTGACAGTGTAATATTGGTTGCATCTTGCATATCATTTCAAACATGTATTGCCTCTAATTTGTTTAAGTGCCACTTATAACGAGACACATCTAACTTGGTAGAGTGATTTTGGTTGGATCTTTCATATGGTGTCTAGATTGCATTGCTTCCAATTTGTTGAGATGCCTCCTTCTTAGCATTTTGTGGGATTACGGGTTCTGCAAACCCTTGAAAGTTTCGAACTCTGGGGTGCGTCCAAAGATCTCAACCTTCCCAGCTTGCCTACTCATGATCCTCCTAAGCCTAGCACGTCGGGCTCAAAGAGACAAGGGGACACAGCAGTTTATCCTCGTTCGGGCCACCTTGCGGTGTAATACCCTACTCCAGCGTTTTTGGTGGATTGCCTCGAAGGGCGAAGGATGAACTAGTACAGTGGATGAACTGGCCTTAGGAGGTGAGGTGTTCTTGAGATCAAGAGAGCTGGTGACGTGGTTGGGTGAGAATGGATCTCCTCCCCATGGTGGTGGCTAAGTCCTATTTATAGCGGCCTTGGTCCTCTTCCCAAATGTTGGCGGGAAGGGATCCCACAACGGCCATATTTGAAAGGGGACAAGTAGTATTTCCTATCCTGAATAAAGTGGTCTTCGCCTGTGAAAAGCCTCTGGTTGTGATGCTGCGGTGGGCTCGGTGATGACCTCCGTCCCGTCGTCCTGGTGGTCTTGGTCTTGTTGCACCAGAATGGAAACCTTTGGCTGATTCCATGGGACTCCGCGCGTGTGGCTTGCCTCCCTTGCACTAAAGAGGAAACTGGGGCTCTGCGCCCGCTGGCGCTCGCCTGGCCTTGGTCATCATGGCTCACGTCAGCTGAGCCTCGTGAGGTGCACCTTGCATAGAACTCTCCATCCCTCGGGAGCCAGCCTGAGGAGGCCGATCCCCTCGGGGGTCTTGGTGTTGTCCGCCTCACGAGGCTTGGCCCCTCACGGGGTCTTGAGTCGTTGAAGCTAAAGCTAGGCCGTACCAGGCCGCCGATGGGGCCACGCGGTGGGCCGCAGGTAGGCAGGTCTGGATACCCCCATATCCAGAACGCCGACAGTAGCCCCCGGGCCCAAGGCGCGCTCGGACTTGGCTTCTAGGTGAAGCCAAAGGGCAAGTGCGGAGTGCCATGGGCCCTAACCGCCTGCGGTCTTGATGATGCGTGGCGATTGATGGGACGTGGGCTGCTACGTCTTGAGCTTGCGTTGGTTTTCCTTGAAGAGGAAAGGGTGATGCATCAATAGTAGCGTAAGTATTTCCCTCAGTTTTTGAGAACCAAGGTATCAATCCAGTAGGAGGCTCCTCAAAAGTCCCACGCACCTACACAAACAAACAAAGAACTCGCAACCAACGCAATAAAGGGGTTGTCAATCCCTTCACGACCACTTGCGAAAGTGATATCTGATAGAGATAGTATGATAATATAAATATAATTTTGGTATTTTATAATATAGATGCAAAAAGTAAAGATGCAAATAAAAGTAGATTGAAAGCAAATATGATAAGAGATAGACCCGGGGGCCATAGGTTTCACTAGTGGCTTCTCTCAAGATAGCATAAGTATTACGGTGGGTGAACAAATTACTGTCGAGCAATTGATAGAAAAGCGAATAATTATGAGATTATCTAGGCATGATCATGTATATAGGCATCACTTCCGTGACAAGTAGACCGACTCCTGCCTGCATGTACTACTATTACTCCACACATCGACCGACTCCTGCCTGCATCTAGACTATTAAGTTCATTAGAACAGAGTAACGCCTTAAGCAAGATGACATGATGTATAGGGATAAACTCAAGCAATATGATATAAACCCCATCTTTTTATCCTCGATGGCAACAATACAATGCGTGCCTTGCTGCCCCTGCTGTCACTGGGAAAGGACACCGCAAGATTGAACCCAAAGCTAAGCACTTCTCCATGGCAAGAAAGATCAATCTAGTAGGCCAAACCAAACTGATAATTCGAAGAGACTTGCAAAGATAACTCAATCATACATAAAAGAATTTAGAGAAGATTCAAATATTATTCATAGATAAACATGATCATAAACCCACAATTCATCGGATCTCAACAAACACATCGCAAAAAGAGTTTACATCGAAGAGATCTCCACAAGAGAGGGGGAGCACATTGTATTGAGATCCAAAAAGAGAGAAGAAGCCATATAGCTAATAACTATGGACCCGTAGGTCTGTGGTAAACTACTCACAACTCATCGGAGGGGCTATGGTGTTGATGTAGAAGCCCTCCGTGGCCGATTCCCCCTCCGGTAGAACGCCGTTGAAGGCTCCAAGATGAGATCTCGCGGATACAGAAGGTTACGGCCGTGGAAATTGTGTTTTGTTGGCTCCCTAGATGTTTTCGGGGTACGTAGGCTTATATAGGAGGAAGAAGTACGTCGGTAGTCGCCCGAGGGGCCCACGAGACAGGGGGCGCGCCCTATAGGTGGGGCGCCCTCTTATCTCGTGGAGGCCTAGGCTGCTTCTTGACTTGCACTCCAAGTCCTCTGGATCACGTTCGTTCCAAAAATCACGCTCCCGAAGGTTTCATTCCGTTTGGACTCCGTTTGATATTCCTTTTCTTTGAAATACTGAAATAGGCAAAAAACAGCAATACGGGCTGGGCCTCCGATTAGTAGGTTAGTCCAAAAAATGATATAAATGTGTAAAATAAAGCCCATAAACATCCAAAAGGGGTAATATAATAGCATGGAACAATCAAAAATTATAGATACATTGGAGACGTATGAAGTATCCCCAAGCTTAATTCCTTCTCGTCCTCGAGTAGGTAAATGATAAAAACAGAATATTTGATGTGGAATGCTACCTAGCATAATTCTCAATGTAATTTTCTTTATTGTGGCATGAATATTCAGATTCAAATGATTCAAAATAAAAGTTCATATTGATAAAAGAAATGGTAACACTTCAAGCATACTAATCAAAGTAATCATGTCTTCTCCAAATAACATGGCAAAAGAAAGTTCATCCCTACAAAATCATATAGTTAGGCTATGCTTCATTTTCGTCACACAAAGATGTTCCCAACTTCTATACCCTCGATGACAAGCCAAGCAATTGTTTCATACTTAAATAATCTCAAACTTTTTCAACCTTCACGCAATACATGAGCGTGAGCCATTGATATAGCACTATGGGTGGAATAGAATATGATGATGGGGATTGTGTGGAGAAGACAAAAAAGGAGAAAGTCTCACATTGACAAGGATAATCAATGGGCTATGGAGATGCCCATCAATTGATGTCAACATGAGGAGTAGGGATTGCCATGCAACGGATGCACTAGAGCTATAAATGAATGCTCAACAAAAGAAAACTAGTGGGTGTGCATCCAACTCGCTTGCTCACGAAGACCTAGGGCATTTGAGGAAGCCCATCGTAGGAATATATAAGCCAAGTTCTATAATGAAAAATTCCCACTAGTATGAAGAAGACAACTTATGAGACTCACTATATGAAAAACATGGTGCTAGTTTGAAGCACAATATATGAGACTCACTACATGAAGAACAAGGTGCTACTTTGAAGCACAAGTTTGGAGAAAGAGATAGTAACATTGCCCCTTTTATTTATTATTTTTTTTCTTTCTTTTTCTTTCTTTTTTTTCTTTTTTTCTTTTCTTCTTTTTTTGGGCCTTTCTTTTTTCTTCTTTTTTTGGCCTTTTTTCTTTTTTCTTTTCTTTTTGGGCAATGCTCTAATAATGATGATCATCACACTTTCATTGATTACAACATATGGATTACAACTCGAAACTAGAACAAGATATGACTCTATATGAATGCCTCCGGCGGTGTACCGGGATGGTGCAATGAATCAAGAGTGACATGTATGAAAAATAATGCATGGTGGCTTTGCCACAAATACGATATCAACTACATGATCATGCAATGGCAATATGACAAAAGTAAAGTTTGTCATGATGATGATAAACGGAACGGTGGAAAGTTGCATGTCAATATATCTTGGAATGGCTATGGAAATTCCATAATAGGTACGTCTGGTGGCTGTTTTGAGGAAGATATAAGGAGGTTTATGTGTCCTAGAGCGTGTCGTATCACGGGGTTTGGATGCACCGACGAAGTTTGCACCAACTCTCAAGGTGAGAAAGGGCAATGCACGGCACCGAAGAGGCTAGCAATGGTGGAAAGGTAAAAGTGCGTATAATCCATGGACTCAACATTAGTCAAAAGAACTCATATACTTATTGCAAAAATTTAGAAGCCATCAAAAATCAAGCACTACGCGCATGCTCCAAGGGGGATAGATTGGTAGGAAAAGACCATCGCTCGTCCCGTACCGCCACTCATAAGGACGCACAAGCCAGGTACACTTCATGTTTCAAATTTGTTACACATATTTAACCATACGTGCTAGCTATGGGACTTGCTAACTTCAACACAAGCATTCTTTAAATTCATAATCACCCAACTAGCATGACTTTAATATCACTACCTCCATATCTCAAAACAATTATCAAGTATCAAATTGATCATAGCATCCAATTCACTTCCTATGATAGTTTTTATTATACCCAACTTGGATGCCTACCATTCTAGGACCAATTTTATAACCATAGCAAATACCATGCTGTTCTAAAAGACTCTCAAAAATATATAAGTGAAGCGTGAGATACTAGCAATTTCTACAAATATAAGCCACCGTCGTGCTCTAAAAGATATAAGTGAAGCACTAGAGCAAAAACTATCAAGCTCAAAAGATATAAGTGAAGCACATAGAGTATTCTAGCAAATTCTAATCAAATAGGCTTATCCCCAAAGGTGTGTACATCAAGGATGATTTTGGTAAAATAAAAATCAAAGACTAATATAATACACGACGCTCCAAGCAAAACACATATCATGTGGCGAATAAAAATATAGCTCCAAGTAAAGTTACCAATGAACAAAGACGAAAGTGGGGATGCCTTCGCGGGGTATCCCCAAGCTTAGGCTTTTGGCTATCCTTGAATATCTTGGGGTGCCATGGGCATCCCCAAGCTTAGGCTCTTGCCACTACTTATTCCATAGTCCATAAAAGCTTTACCCAAAACTTGAAAACTTCACAACACAAAACTCAACAGGAAATCTTAGAAGCTCCGTTAGTGAAAGAAAACAAAACCACCACATAAGGTACTGTAATGAACTCATTCTTTATTTATTTTGGTGTTAAAACTACTGTAATCCAACTTTTCTATGGATTATAAACTAATTTACTAGCCATAGATGCATCGAAATAAGCAAACAACACACGAAAAACAGAATCTGTCAAAAACAAAACAGCCTGTAGCAATCTGTAACTAACGAAACTTCTGGAAATCTAAAAATTCTACCAAAATAGGAAGTCCTGGAAAATTTGTCTATTGATCATCAGAAAAAATAATAAACGCAAAAGGACGTTTATGTGATTTAAAAAAACTAATTTTGTGCGTGTAAAGTTTCTGTTTTTCAGCAGAATCAAATCAACTATCATCATAGGTTATCCTATAGGTTCTACTTGGCACAAACACTAATTAAAAGATAAAAACACATCTAAACAGAAGGTATATGCAAGATTTATTACTAAACAGGAACAAAAACAAAAAAAGATAGAGAAAATTGGGTTGCCTCCCAACTAGCGCTATCGTTTAACGCCCCTAGCTAGGCATAAAAGTGAAGATAGATCTAACGAGTGCCATCTTTGGCACTAAATTCATAAGTAGCCCGCATGATAGATTCATAAGGTAATTTGACTTTCTTTCTTGGAAAGTGCTCCATGCCTTTCTTTAATGGAAATTGGAATCTAATATTCCCTTCCTTCATATCAATAATCGTGCCAATCGTTCTAAGGAAAGGTCTACCAAGAATAATAGGGCAAGAAAGATTGCAATCTATATCAAGAACGATAAAATCTATGGGCACCAAATTTCTATTTGCAACAATGAGAACATCATTGGTTCTTCCCATTGGCTTTTTAATGGTGGAATCCGCAAGGTGCAAATTTAAAGAGCAATCATCAAGATCATGGAAACCTAGAATATCACATAAAGTTTTCGGAATCGTGGAAATACTAGCACCCAAATCACACAAAGCAAAACACTCATGATCTTTAATTCTAATCTTTATAGTAGGTTCTCACTCATCACTAAGTTTTCTAGGTATAGAAACTTCCAAATTAAGTTTTTCATCATAAGATTGCATCAAGGCATCAATGATATGTTTGGTAAAAGCTTTATTTTGACTATAAGCATGAGGAGAATTGACAACAGATTGCAACAAGGAAATACAACCTTCTAAAGAACAATTATCATAATCAAATTCCTTGAAATCCAAGATAGTGGGTTCAATGCTATTTAAAGTTGTGACCTCTCCGATCCCACTTTTACCAAATTTAGCATCAAGATCTAAAAACTCTGAATTCTTGGGACGCCTTCTAGGTAAAGTTGACTCATATTCAGTCCCATAATTATCAAGATTCATATTGCAAAACATAGGTCTAATAGGAGATGCATCAATAACTTTAAGATCTTCATCATTATTTTCATGGAAACTAGAAGAACATGCTTTTATAAAGCAATCTTTCTTTGCACGCAATCTAGCGGTTCCTTCCTTGCACTCATCAATGGAAATTCTCATGGCTTTGAGAGACTCATTGATATCATGCTTAGGAGGAGAAGATCTAAGTTTAAGAGAATCAACATCAAGCGAAAGTCTATCAACGTTCCTAGCCAAATCATCAACTTTGAGCAGTTTTTCTTCAAGCAAAGCATTAAAATTCTTTTGAGAAATCATAAATTCTTTCACACTATTCTCAAAATCAGAGGGCATCTTAGTAAAATTACCATAATAATTATTGTAGGAATTTCCATAATTATTAGAGGAATTACTAGGGAACGGTCTAGCATTAAAGTTTCCTCTATAAGCATTGTTTCCAAAACTATTCCTACCAACAAAATTCACATCCATAGATTCATTATTATTCTCAATCAAAGTAGACAAAGGCATATCATAGGGATCAAGAGGAGTATTTTTAGTAGAAAACAACTTCATAAGTTCATCCATCTTTCCACTCAAAACATTGATTTCTTCTATAGCATGCACTTTTTTACTAGAAGATCTTTAAGCGTGCCATTGAGAATAATTAGTCATAATATTATCAAGAAGTTTTGTAGCATCTCCTAACGTGATTTCCATAAACGTGCCTCCCGCGGCCGAATCTAAGAGATTTCTAGAAGCAAAGTTCAAACCGGCATAAAAATTTTGTATGATCATCCATAAATTCAAGCCATGAGTAGGGCAATTGCGTAGCATCAATTTCATTCTTTCCCAAGATTGGGCAACATGCTCATGATCAAGTTGTTAAAAATTCATAATATCGTTCCTAAGAGTGATAATCTTAGCGGGAGGAAAATACTTAGAGATAAAAGCATCTTTGCACTTGTTCCAAGAATCAATACTATTTTTGGGCAAAGACGAAAACCAAACTTTAGCACGATCTCTAAGTGAAAATGGAAATAACTTCAATTTAACAATATCATTATCCTTATCTTTCTTCTTTTGCATATCACACAAATCAACAAAGTTGTTTAGATTAGTAGTGGCATCTTCACTAGGAAGGCCGGCGAATTGATCTTTCATAACAAGATTCAGCAAAGCAGTATTGATATCACAAGACTCAATATCATTAAGAGGAGAAATCGGAGTACTAAGGAAATCATTATTATTGGTATTCGAGAAATCACACAATTTGGTATTATCTCGCGCCATGGCAACAAGTAATCCAACACACAAGCAAACAGGAAAAGGCAAGCGAAAAGGAGAGGAGGAGATTGGGAAAGAGAGGGCGAATAAAACGGCAAGGGTGAAGTGGGGGAGAGGAAAACAAGAGGCAAATGGCAAATAATGTAAATGCGAGGGAGATGAGTTTGTGATGGGTACTTGGTATGTCTTGACTTGAGAAAAGACCTCCCCAGCAACGGCGCCAGAAATCCTTCTTGCTACGTCTTGAGCTTGCGTTGGTTTTCCTTGAAGAGGAAAGGGAGATGCAGCAATAGTAGCGTACGTATTTCCCTCAGTTTTTGAGAACCAAGGTATCAATCCAGTAGGAGGCTCCTCAAAAGTCCCACGCACCTACACAAACAAACAAAGAACTCACAACCAACACAATAAAGGGGTTGTCAATCCCTTCACGGCCACTTGTGGAAGTGAGATCTGATAGAGATAGTATGATAAGATAAATATATTTTTGGTATTTTATAATATAGATGCAAAAAGTAAAGATGCAAATAAAAGTAGATTGAAAGCAAATATGATAAGAGATAGACCCGGGGGCCATAGGTTTCACTAGTGGCTTCTCTCCAGATAGCATAAGTATTACGATGGGTGAACAAATTACTGTCTAGCAATTGATAGAAAAGCGAATACTTCTGAGATTATCTAGGCATGATCATGTATATAGCTAGTCATCACGTCCATGGCAAGTAGACCGACTCCTGCCTGCATCTACTACTATTACTCCACACATCGACCGACTCCTGCCTGCATCTAGAGTATTAAGTTCATAAGAACAAGTAAGGCCTTAAGCAAGATGACATGATGTAGAGGGATAAATTCAAGCAATATGATATAAACCCCATCTTTTTATCCTCGATGGCAACAATACAATACGTGCCTTGCTGCCCCTGCTGTCACTAGGAAAGGACACCGCAAGATTGAACCCAAAGCTAAGCACTTCTCCCATGGCAAGAAAGATCAATCTAGTAGGCCAAACCAAACTGATAATTCGAAGAGACTTGCAAAGATAACTCAATCATACATAAAAGAATTCAAAGAAGATTCAAATATTGTTCATAGATAAACTTGATCATAAACCCACAATTCATCGGATCTCTACATACACACCGTAAAAAGAGTTTATATCGAATAGATCTCCACAAGAGAGGGGGAGAACATTGTATTGAGATCCAAAAAGAGAGAAGAAGCCATCTAGCTAATAACTATGGACCCGTAGGTCTGTGGTAAACTACTCACAACTCATCGGAGGGGCTATGGTGTTGATGTAGAAGCCCTCCATGGTCGATTCGACCTCCGGCAGAATGCCGACGATGGCTCCAAGATGGGATCTCGCGGATACAGAAGGTTACGGCGGTGGAAATTGTGTTTCGTTGGCTCCCTGGATGTTTTCGGGGTACGTAGGCTTATATAGGAGGAAGAAGTACGTCGGTGGTTGCCCAAGGGGCCCACAAGACAGGGGCATGTCCTATAGGGCGGGGCACCCTCCTATCTCGTGGAGGCCTCGGCTGCTTCCTGACTTGCACTCCTAGTCCTCTGGATCATGTTCGTTCCAAAAATCACGCTCCCGAAGGTTTCATTCCGTTTGGACTCCGTTCAATATTCCTTTTCTTCGAAATACTGAAATAGGCAAAAAACAGCAATACGGGCTGGGCCTCCGGTTAGTAGGTTAGTCCCAAAAATGATATAAATGTGTAAAATAAAGCCCATAAACATCCAAAAGGGGTAATATAATAGGATGGAACAATCAAAAATTATGGATACGTTGGAGACATATCATGGGCGTCTCCACTTCCCCATGCCGCCTTTATATCCGCCAGGCCTAGTGGTCACCCGTCGCCAGAGCAGTTTTCCCTTGTAGGTTGTCGCGCCTGGCCTTAGTTTCTTCTTGTCCCAGCCTCGTAGCTCCGCGCGCGGATCCGGCATCAGTGCCGCGCCCTCTTCCCAGCTTTTGTTATGGCTCCACAGCAGAGGAAGGAGAAGGGGAAGCGGGGCGCCCTGGTCGGGCCCCCGCCGGCCTTGGAGCCGGTTGTCGAGAGATCGACGGTGATCAATCAGGAAGGGCTAGACAAGGTTCGCCCTGCCCTCACAGCCAATTCCAATGAGTGGAAGGCGACGACCATCCACCGTGCATCTGGGCTTGCGGGTGGCATGAGCGCCATCGAGATCTCCATCTATCTCCATGCTCTCTTCACGGGTCTGATCCCCCCTTCTTTCCCTTCTTCAATGCCATAATTTTGCATTACCAGATCCACTTATTTCACCTAGATCCCTGCTCCATCATCCTCCTTGCCGTCTTCGCCTTCCTTTGTGAGGCCATGGTCGGCATTGCTCCTTCCGTGGCCTTGTTTTGCCATTTCTTCTTGCTTCGGCTGGTCGATGCTCGCCAATGCTCGGGATGCGTGACTTTTGAAGCTGTGGCCGCGACCGCCAGCTCGGGGATCGACTTCAAGCTTTCGCCCGCCGCGAAGGGGTTCCAGAAGCAATGGCTGCTTATGGATGCTGGCACACGCAGCCCCTACTCCTGATTTCTCGGGCGCCGGCTACGCCCACTCCTGTTGGGGGCATGTGAAGGTTTCCGACGAGCGCCTTACTTGCGTTTGGAAGAGGTTGGCGAGGCTGCAGAGGCTGGTGGTGACGATGCCGATGGTAGTGAAGGAATTCGTCAAGAAGCGCTTCGCCCCGCTCCAGCACCATTCTCGCCCGATGTGGAACCTTGCGGGCGTTGAGGATTCCATGAGGCTATAGAGGCCATCACTGTCCTCCGAGACCTTGAGCATGGTGCTTGAGATCCTGATGGGCAAATCCAAGCCCGCCGATCTTCCAGAAGATGGCTGCCTCCTTTATCGGTGCTCGAAAAGACGGCCTTTGTGGGATAGATGCCCCCATTCGACGAGTGGGGGTTACGCCCGGAGGGTTTGAGGGGTCTTGTGAGAACACCATCCTCGTGGTTCGCCTGCTGCTTGACCCTACTGCACGCACCCCAAGTGTGGAAGCAGGGGGGGCGCGTGCCGCCAGCAGCTACTGAAGGTCCCTCCGGAGACCTGGCGCCGCTGGGGGCCCAGGAGACCGGGACTCCCGAGACTCAGAAGGAGGCCGCTGCGGGGTCGTCGCAACCCTACGCTCTGGAGGCAGAGGCTCCTAGAGCTTGGGGTGATGGCTTCGAGGCGGCTGGTGATGGCGAGGCGCCCTCCGACGGCTCCGGAGCCGTTGTTGTTGGGGAACGTAGTAATTTCAAAAAATTTCCTACGCACACGCAAGATCATGGTGATGCATAGCAACGAGAGGGGAGAGTGTTGTCTACGTACCCTCGTAGACCGAAGCGGAAGCATTGACACAACGTAGAGGAAGTAGTCGTATGTCTTCCCGGTTCAACCGATCTAAGCACCGTTACTCCGGCACCTCCGAGTTCTTGGCACACGTTCAGCTCGATGACGCTCCCCGGGCTCCGATCCAGCAAAGCTTCGGGGAGGAGTTCTGTCAGCACGACGGCGTGGTGACAATCTTGATGTTCAACCGTCGCAGGGCTTCTCCTAAGCACCGCTACAATATGACCGAGGTGTAATATCGTGGAGGGGGGCACCGCACACGGCTAAGGAACGATCATGAAGATCAACTTGTGTGTCTATGGGGTGCCCCCTGCCCTATAAAGGAGTGGAGGAGGGGAGGGCCGGCCCTCTCTATAGCGTGCCCTAGGGGAGTCCTACTCCCACCGGGAGTAGGATTCCCCCTTTCCTAGTCTAACTAGGAAACCTTCCAAGTATTAGGAGTAGGAGACAGGGAAGGGGAAGGGAGAAGGGAAGGAAGGAGGGGGCGCGGCCCCTCCCCCTAGTCCAATTCGGAATAGGCCTTGGGGGGGCGCGCGGCCTGCCCTAGGCAGCCCCTCTCTCTTTCCCATATGGCCCAATAAGGCCCAATACTTCTTCCCCGTATTCCCGTAACTCCCCGGTACTCCGAAAAATACCCGAACCACTCGGAACCTTTCTGATGTCTGAATATAGTCGTCCAATATATCGATCTTTACGTCTCGACCATTTCGAGACTCCTCGTCATGTCCCCGATCTCATCCGGGACTCCGAACTCCTTCGGTATATCAAAACTCATAAACTCATAATATAACTGTCATCGAAACCTTAAGCGTGTGGACCCTACGGTTCGAGAACAATGTAGACATGACCGAGACACGTCTCCGGTCAATAACCAATAGCGGAACCTGGATGCTCATATTGGCTCCCACATATTCGACGAAGACCTTTATCGGTCAGACCGCATAACAACATACGTTGTTCCCTTTGTCACCGGTATGTTACTTGCCCGAGATTCGATTGTTGGTATCCAATACCTAGTTCAATCTCGTTACCGGCAAGTCTCTTTACTCGTTCCATAATACATCATCTCGCAACTAACTCATTAGTTGCATTTCTTGCAAGGCTTATGTGATGTGCATTACCAAGAGGGCCCAGAGATACCTCTCCGACATTCGGAGTGACAAATCCTAATCTCAAAATACGCCAACCCAACAAGTACCTTTGGAGACACCTGTAGAGCACCTTTATAATCACCCAGTTACGTTGTGACGTTTGGTAGCACACAAAGTATTCCTCCGGTAAACGGGAGTTGCATAATCTCATAGTCACAGGAACATGTATAAGTCATGAAGAAAGCAATAGCAACATACTAAACGATCGGGTGCTAAGCTAACGGAATGGGTCATGTCAATCAGATCATTCAACTAATGATGTGATCCCGTTAATCAAATAACAACTCTTTTGTCTATGGTTAGGAAACATAACCATCTTTGATTAACAAGCTAGTCAAGTAGAGGCATACTAGTGACACTCTGTTTGTCTATATATTCACACATGTATTATGTTTCCGGTTAATACAATTCTAGCATGAATAATAAACATTTATCATGATATAAGGAAATAAATAATAACTTTATTATTGCCTCTAGGGCATATTTCCTTCAGTCTCCCACTTGCACTAGAGTCAATAATCTAGATCACATCACCATGCGATTAACATCGATAGTTCACATCATCATGTGATTAACACCCATAGTTCACATCGCCATGTGACCAACACCCAAAGGGTTTACTAAATTCAGTAATCTAGTTCACATCGCTATGTGATTAACACCCAAAGAGTACTAAGGTGTGATCATGTTTTGCTTGTGAGAGAATCTTAGTCAACGGGTCTTTCACATTCAGATCCGTTATGTATTTTGCAATTTTCTATGTCTACAATGCTCTGCACGGAGCTACTCTAGCTAATTGCTCCCACTTTCAATATGTATCCAGATTGAGACTTAGAGTCATCTGGATTAGTGGCAAAACTTTCATCGACGTAACCCTTTACGACGAACCTTTTGTCACTTCCATAATCGAGAAACATATCCTTATACCACTAAGGATAATTTTGACCGCTGTCCAGTGATCTACTCCTAGATCACTACTGTACTCCCTTGTCAAACTCAGTGGTGGGGTATACAATAGATCTGGTATACAGCATGGCATACTTTATAGAACCTATGGCTGAGGCATAGGGAATGACTTTCATTCTCTTTCTATCTTCTGCCGTGGTCAGGCTTTGAGTCTTACTCAATTGCACACCTTGTAACACAGGAAAGAACTCTTTCTTTGACTGTTCCATTTTGAACTACTTCAAAATCTTGTCAAGGTATTTACTCATTGAAAAAGCTTATGAAGCGTCTTGATCTATCTCTATAGATCTTGATGCTCAATATGTAAGCAGCTTTACCGAGGTCCTTCTTGGAAAAACTCCTTTCAAATACTCCTTTATGATTTACAGAATAATTCTACATTATTTCCGATCAACAATATGTCAGTCACATATACTTATCAGAAATGTTGTATTGCTCCCACTCACTTTCTTGTAAATACAGGCTTCACCGCAAGTCTGTATAAAACTATATGCTTTGATCAACTTATCAAAGCGTGTATTCCAACTCCGAGATGCTTGCACCAGTCCATAGATGGATAGATGGAGTTTGCATATTTTGTTAGTACCTTTAGGATTGACAAAACCTTCTGGTTGCATCATATACAGCTCTTCTTTTAAGAAAACCATTAAGGAATCCAGTTTTGACATCCATTTGCCAGATTTCATAAAATGTGGCAATTGCTAACTTGATTTGGACAGACTTTAAGCCTCACTATAGTTGAGAAAATCTCATTGTAGTCAACACCTTGAACTTGTCAAAAACCTTTTGCGACAAGTCGAGCTTTGTAGATAGTAACAGTACTATCAACGTCCGTCTTCCTCTTGAAGATCCATTTATACAATATGGCTTGCCGATCATCAGGCAACTCCACCAAAGTCCACACTTTGTTCTCATACATGGATCCCATCTCAGATTTCATGGCCTCAAGACATTTCGCGGAATCTGGGCTCATCATCGCTTCCTCATAGTTCGTAGGTTCATCATGGTCTAGTGACATGACTTCCAGAATAGGATTACCATAACACTCTGGTGCGGATCTTAACCTAGAAGATCTACAAAGTTCGATAGTAACTTGATCTAAAGTTTTATGATCATCATCATTAGCTTACTCACTAATTGGTGTAGGAATCACTGGAACTGATTTCTGTGATGAACTACTTTCCAATTCGGGAGAAGGTACAAATTACCTTATCAAGCTCTACTTTCCTCCCACTCACTTCTTTCTAGAGAAACTCCTTCTCTAGAAAGGATCCGTTTTTAGCAACGAATATCTTGCCTTCGGATCTATGATAGAAGGTGTACCCAACAGTTTCCTTTGGGTATTCTATGAAGATGCACTTCTCCGATTTGGGTTTGAGCTTATCAGGATGAAACTTTTTTCACATAAGCATCACAGCCCCAAACTTTAAGAAACGAGAACTTGGGTTTCTTGCTAAACCACAGTTCATATGGTGTCGTCTCAACGGATTTAGATGGTGTCCTTTTAACGTGAATGCAGCTGTCTCTAATCCATAACCCCAAAACGACAATGGTAAATCAATAAGTGACATCATAGATCGCACCATATCCAATAAAGTGCGGTTATGATGTTCGGACACACCATAATGTTGTGGTGTTCCAGGTGGCGTGAGCTGTGAAACTATTCCACATTGGTTTAATTGAAGACCAAACTCGTAACTCAAATATTCGTCTCCGCGATCAGATCGTAGAAACTTTACTTTCTTGTTACGATGATTTTTCCACTTCACTCTGAAATTCTTTGAACCTTCCAATTATTTCAGACTTATGTTTCATCAAGTAGATATACTCATATCTGCTCAATTCATCTTGTGAAGGTCAGAAAATAACGATACCCGCCACGAGCATCAACACACATTGGACCGCATACATCGGTATGTATTGTTTCCAATAAGTCAGTAGCTCGTTCCATTGTTCCAGAACAACGGAGTTTCAGTCATCTTGCCCAAAAGGCACGGTTCGCAAGCATCAAATGATTCATAATCAAGTGATTCCAAAAACCCATCAGCATGGAGTTTCTTCATGCGCTTTACACCGATATGACCCAAACGGCAGTGCCACAAATAAGTTGCACTATCATTATTAACTTTGCATCTTTTGGCATCAATATTATGAATATGTGTCTCACTACGATCGAGATCCAACAAACTATTTTCATTGGGTGTATGACCATTGAAGGTTTTATTCATTTAAACAGAACAACAATTATTCTCTGATTTTAAATGAATAACTTCATTGCAAAAAAACATGATCAAATCATATTCATGCTCAACGCAAACGCCAAATAACATTTATTTAGGTTCAACACTAATCCCGAAAGTATAGGGAGTGTGCGGTGATGATCATATCAATCTTGGAACCACTTCCAACACTCATCGTCACTTCCCCTTCAACCAGTCTCTGTTTATATAACTCCTGTTTCGAGTTACTAATCTTAGCAACTGAACAAGTATCAAATACTCATGGGCTACTATAGACACTAGTAAGGCACACATCAATAACCTGTATATCAAATATACCCTTGTTCACTTTGCCATCCTTCTTATCCACCAAATATTCAGGGCATTTCCGCTTCTAGTGACCATTTCCTTTGCAGTGTAAGCACTCAGTTTCAGGCTTTGGTCCAGCTGTGAGCTTCTTCCCGGGAGTGACAACTTGCTTGTCATTCTACTTGAAGTTCCCTTTCTATCCCTTTGCCCTTTTCTTAAAACTAGTGGCCTTGTCAATCATCAACACTTGATGCTCTTTCTTGATTTCTACCTTCGTCGATTTCAACATCACGAAGAGCTCGGGAATCGTTTTCGTCATCCCTTGCATTATAGTTCATCACAAAGTTCTACTAACTTGGTGGCGGTGACTAGAGAATTCTGTCAATCGCTATCTTATCTGGAAGATTAACTCCCACTTGATTCAAGCGATTGTAGTACCCAGACAATCTGAGCACATGCTCACTAGTTGAGCGATTCTCCTCCATCTTTTAGCAATAGAACTTGTTGGAGACTTCATATCTCTCAACTCGGGTATTTGCTTGAAATATTAACTTCAATTCCTGGAACATCTCATATGGTCCATGATGTTCAAAAACGTCTTTGAAGTCCCGATTCTAATCCATTAAGCATGGTGCACTAAACTGTCAAGTAGTCATCATATTGAGCCAGCCAAACGTTCATAACGTCTGCATCTGCTCCTGCAATCGGTCTGTCACCTAGCGGTGCATTAAGGACATAATTCTTCTGTGCAGCAATGAGGATAAACCTCAGATCACGTATCCAATCCGCATCATTGCTATTAACATTTTTCAACACAATTTTCTCTAGGAACATATCAAAATAAACACAGGGAAGCAACAACGCGAGCTATTGATCTACAACATAGATATGCTAATACTACCAGGACTAAGATCATGATAAATTTAAGTTCAATTTAATCATATTACTTAAGAACTCCCACTTAGATAGACATCCCTCTAATTCTCTAAGTGATCACATAATCCAAATTCAACTAAACCATAACCGATCATCACGTGAAATGGATTAGTTTTCAATGGTGAACATCTTATGTTGATCATATCTACTATATGATTTACGCTCAACCTTTCGGTCTCTGTGTTCCGAGGCCATATCTGCATATGCTAGGCTCGTCAAGTTTAACCTGAGTATTATGCGTGTGCAAAACTGGCTTGCACCCGTTGTAGATGGACGTAGAGCTTATCACACCCGATCATCACGTGGTGTCTGGGCACGACGAACTTTGGCAACGGTGCATACTCAGGGAGAACACTTCTTGATAATTAGTGAGAGATCATCTTAAAATGCTTCCGTCAATCAAAGCAAGATAAGATGTATAATAGATAAACATCATATGCAATCAAAATATGTGACATGATATGGCCATGATCATCTTGCGCCTTTGATCTCCATCTCCAAAGTACTGTCATGATCTCTATCGTCACCGGCACGACACCATGATCTTCATCATCTTGATCTATATCAATGTGTCATCACATGGTTGTCTCACCAACTATTGCTCTTGCAACTATTGCTATCGTATAGCGATAAAGTAAAGCAATTATTTGGCACTTGCATCTTATGCAACAAAGAGACAACCATAGAGCTTCTGCCAGTTGCCGATAACTTCAACAAAACATGATCATCTCATACAACAACTTATATCTCATCACGTCTTGACCATATCACATCACAACATGCCCTGCAAAAACAAGTTAGACGTCCTCTACTTTGTTGTTGCAAGTTTTACGTGGCTGCTACGGGCTGAGAAAGAACCGTTCTTACCTACGCATCAAAAACCACAACGATAGTTCGTCAAGTTAGTGCTGTTTTAACCTTCGCAAGGACCGGGTGTAGCCACACTCGGTTCAACTAAAGTTGGAGAAACTGACACCCGCTAGCCACCTGTGTGCAAAGCACGGTGGTAGAACCAGTCTTGCGTAAGCGTACGCGTAATGTCGGTCCGGGCCGCTTCATCCAACAATACCGCCGAACCAAAGTATGACATGCTGGTAAGCAGTATGACTTATATCGTCCACAACTCACTTGTGTTCTACTCGTGCATATAACATCAAACCATAAAACCTAGGCTCTAATACCACTGTTGGGGAGCGTAGTAATTTCAAAAAATTTCCTACGCACACGCAAGATCATGGTGATGCATAGCAACGAGAGGGGAGAGTGTTGTCTACGTACCCTCGTAGACCGAAGCGGAAGCGTTGACACAACATAGAGGAAGTAGTCGTACATCTTCCTGGTTCAACCGATCCAAGCACCGTTACTCCGGCACCTCCGAGTTCTTGGCACACGTTCAGCTCGATGTCGCTCCCCGGGCTCCGATCCAGCAAAGCTTCGGGGAGGAGTTCCATCTGCATGACGGCGTGGTGACGATCTTGATGTTCAACCGTCGCAGGGCTTCTCCTAAGCACCGCTACAATATGACCGAGGTGTAATATCGTGGAGGGGGGCACCGCACACGGCTAAGGAACGATCACGAAGATCAACTTGTGTGTCTATGGGGTGCCCCCTGCCCCCGTATATAAAGGAGTGGAGGAGGGGAGGGCCGGCCCTCTCTATGGCGCGCCCTAGGGGAGTCCTACTCCCACCGGTAGTAGGATTCCCCCTTTCCTAGTCTAACTAGGAAACCTTCCAAGTATTAGGAGTAGGAGACAGGGAAGGGGAAGGGAGAAGGGAAGGAAGGAGGGGGCGCGGCCCCTCCCCCTAGTCCAATTCGGACTAGGCCTTGGCGGGGGGGGGCGCGGCCTGCCCTAGGCAGCCCCTCTCTCTTTCCCGTATGGCCCAATAAGGCCCAATACTTCCTCCCCATATTCCCGTAACTCCCCGGTACTCCGAAAAATACCCGAACCACTCGGAACCTTTCCGATGTCCGAATATAGTCGTCCAATATATCGATCTTTACGTCTCGACCATTTCGAGACTCCTCGTCATGTCCCCGATCTCATCCGGGACTCCGAACTCCTTCGGTACATCAAAACTCATAAACTCATAATATAACTGTCATCGAAATCTTAAGCGTGCGGACCCTACGGTTCGAGAACAATGTAGACATGACCGAGACACGTCTCCGGTCAATAACCAATATCGGAACCTGGATGCTCATATTGGCTCCCACATATTCTACGAAGATCTTTATCGGTCAGACCGCATAACAACATACGTTGTTCCCTTTGTCATCGGTATGTTACTTGCCCGAGATTTGATCGTCGGTATCCAATACCTAGTTCAATCTCATTACCGGCAAGTCTCTTTACTCGTTCCGTAATACATCATCTCGCAACTAACTCATTAGTTGCATTGCTTGCAAGGCTTATGTGATGTGCATTACTGAGAGGGCCTAGAGATACCTCTCCGACATTCGGAGTGACAAATCCTAATCTCGAAATACGCCATCCCAACAAGTACCTTTGGAGACACCTGTAGAGCACCTTTATAATCACCCAGTTACATTGTGACGTTTGGTAGCACACAAAGTGTTCCTCCGGTAAACGGGAGTTGCATAATCTCATAGTCATAGGAACATGTATAAGTCATGAAGAAAGCAATAGCAACATACTAAACGATCGGGTGCTAAGCTAACGGAATGGGTCATGTCAATCAGATCATTCAACTAATGATGTGATCCCGTTAATCAAATAACAACTCTTTTGTCTATGGTTAGGAAACATAACCATCTTTGATTAACAAGCTAGTCAAGTAGAGGCATACTAGTGACACTCTGTTTGTCTATATATTCACACATGTATTATGTTTCCGGTTAATACAATTCTAGAATGAATAATAAACATTTATCATGATATAAGGAAATAAATAATAACTTTATTATTGCCTCTAGGGCATATTTCCTTTAGTTGTCCAGGAGACCCTGCCAGGCGCTCCTGCTCCTGAGGCCTCCGGCCCGGGTGCCTCGCCGAGCGCTCCTCATCCCAAGGGTCGCCCGTCCGGGCCCGGTCGGCCCTGCCTGAGCCTTGATCGCTCCTAAAGAGGAAGGGATCTCCGTGCCGCAAGGGCGGCGCCCGCCGACCGCTGAAGCTAAGGAGATATGTGGCTGCAGACGAGTGAGTATCTTCGTTTTTGATTCCTTGCGCGTCGTGCTCCCTGTTGACCAGGGCCTTGGAGGGTTCCCGTGACAACGAAACCTCAGGAGGCGAGCGCTTCCAAGGATCCTGTCTTGATCTCAGCACACAGCCCCCCGTGCCCTGACTCTGCCTAGGGCACGGGGCCGACTCCGACCCAGTGGGTGCTGCAAGTGGGCCCCATGCCCGAGCTTCCTGCTTCCTTTCTCCGCGGCCCAGCCTGTAGGACGGGGACTGTCGGCGTTCTGGGAACGGGGATCCCCAGACTTGCCTACCTGCGACCCGTGGCGTGGCTCAAGTAGTGGCCCAGTACGGCCCGTCTTCATCAACCCAAGCTCAAGACCCTCGCGAGGGGCCAAGCCTCGCGGGGCGGACGAGGAAATGCTTCCTCAAGGGCGGCTTCACCAGGCAGGCTTGCGAGGAGGCAGAGAGATCAAGGCAGGGGTACCTCGCGAGGTGCTCATGACGCAAGCCATGACGATCGAGACCAGGCGGGCGCGAGCCTGTGCAGTGTCCTCGTTTCCTCTTTGGTGCAAAGGGGGCAAGCGCAGGCGCGGAGTACCGAGGCATCAAGCAAATGTTACCATTTTGGTGCAACGAGACCAAGACCAGCAAAGCGGCAGGACGGAGGTCACCATGGAGCCCAAGACGGCGTCATCGCCAGTACCTTTGGCAGTCGAAGACCAACTTTAGTCAAGATGACTTGTACTAGATGTTCCCCTTCAAAATGGCCGTTGTTGGCTCCCTTCCCGCTCAATATTTGGGAAGAGGACCAGGGCCTCTATAAATAGAGATAGCCACCACAGTAGAGATCATCTGATCCAGAGGCGATCGAACCCACCTAAATAGAACACCGCACCAGCCCAAGAACACCTCTCGCGAGGCTGTTCTTCCTCTGTACTATTCATCATCAGCCCCTGAGGCAATCCACCACACCACAAACTAGAGTAGGGTATTACACCACAACGGTGGCCCGAACTAGTATAAACCCCGTGTCCCTTGTGTTGTTCATCGTGTTGCTTAGATTCACAGCGAGGCGTTGGGACGTGGATCGGTAGGGGGAAGATCTTAGCACGCACCCTAGAGTTCGAACCTTAAGTGTTTTGTCGGAACCCGATATCCGACATTTGGCACGCCAGGTAGGGGTGCGCCGGAATCCTTCTTCTGTTGTCCCATGTTCCATCGTTCGTCGCATCCATGACAGACTCTCGCCGAGCTCGCGCTGAGCGTCGGGCTGCTCTCGCTGCCTGTGTCGCCCAGACGGCTCCCGTCAGTGCGCCTCCTCGTCGTTCCCCGTCGCCTGCCGCCAACGCTGCCACCGGCCCGGCGGGGAATGAGCAGCAAGCATCGTCGTTGCATATCTCGGTGGGGCAGGAAGGCCGCACCGCCACTCTGTCGCTGACTCTAGCTGGTTCATCGTCGCACGCTCGTGGCGCTCCCACAGACGCGCAGGCCGCGTTGCTCCTGGCACGTGAGCTCCTGCACTACCGCCCTGTCGACGACCACTACGAGGAGTGGCTCGCTCGCATCACCGAGTTGGTCAGTGCTGCATGGGCTCCCCTGCGCCATCCCTCTCACTGCCTCGCCCTCCGTCCTGCATGGGCGACGCAGCTCAGGAGGTGCCTCCACCACCTCCTCCCCAAGAAGGTGCCCTAGCGCCAAGGCGCGCGGCCCCTGGACGAGACCCGCCGCATCCAGCGCCTGCGCGACAAGAGAGGAGCTGTCAAGAAATCCCTCAGCCTCAAGAAGGCGCTCGCGTGCTCCCTGCGCCAGCACGTCAAGGCCCCGCGCAGCCCCTGGCAGCGGCGCGCGGGAACCTCAAGGATCAAGCCCCGCATCTACAAAGGGCTCCGGTGGCCAGCGCAGGCTGCCGCGCCTTCACCATCGAGCTACGCAGTGTCGCCTGGCTGGGAAAGTTCAAGCTGGATCTGCCTCCTTGCTACGACGGCAGCGCCGACCCCGCGGAGGTCCTACAGCTCTATGAGTTGGGCATCGAGGCGGCCAACAAAGACAAAAAGGTCATGGCGAACTGGTTTCCCATGGCGCTCAAGGATGGTGCCTGCACCTGGCTCCTGAACCTGCCTCCCGGCTCGATCTCCTCTTGGGACGAGATGCGCACCCGCTTCATCGCCAACTTCCAGGGCACTCGCAACCGCCCTCCAGTCGTAGGTGACCTGCGCCGCATGAAGCAGCAACCTGGGGAGACCCTGCAGAAGTACATCCAGTGCTTCAACAGCGCTCGCCTCAAGATTCCCAAGGTGACTGAGGAGGCCATCATCTCGGCATTCTCTGACGGCGTCCGTGACGTCAAGATGAAGGAGGAGCTGGCTATCCACGAGGATCTGTGCACATCTCTGGAGCTGTTCAACCTAGCGACCAAGTGCGCAAGGGCTGAGGAGGGATGCCTCTCCCTTCTCGAGCTTCCAGCTGCTGACCCAGAAGAGAAGAAAGCCAAGGCAAAGGACGTGAAGCACAAGGGACCAGCTGTACTTGATACGTCTCCAACGTATCTATAATTTTTTATTGTTCCATGCTATTATATTACCCGTTCTGGATGTTTATGGGCTTTACTTTACACATTTATATCATTTTTGGGACTAACCTACTAACCGGAGGCCCAACCCGTATTGCTGTTTTTTTTGCCTATTTCAGTATTTCGAAGAAAAGGAATATCAAACGGAGTCCAAATGCAATGAAACCTTCGGGAGCATGATTTTTGGAACGAACGTGATCCATAGGATTTGGAGTGCAAGTCAAGAAGCAGTCAAGGCGGCCACGAGGGTGGAGGGCGCGCCCCCTATCTCGTGGGCCCCTCAGGCAGCCACCAACCTACTTCTTCCTCCTATATATGCCCACGTACCCCGAGAACATCAGAACAAGCCATGAAAACCTAATTCCACCGCTACAACCTTCTGTATCCGCGAGATCCCATCTTGGAGCCTTCGCCGGCGCTCCATCGGAGGGGGGATCAACCATGGAGGGCTTCTACATCAACACCATATCCCCTCTGATGAGTTGTGAGTAGTTTACCATAGACCTTTGGGTCCATAGTTATTAGCTAGATGGCTTCTTCTCTCTTTTTGGATCTCAATACCATGTTCTCCTTGACCTTCTTGGAGATCTATTCGATGTAACTCTTTTTTGCAGTGTGTTTGTCGAGATCCGATGAATTGTGGGTTTATGATCAAGTTTATCTATGAGAAATATTTGAATCTCCTCTGAATTCGTTTATGTATGATTGAGTTATCTTTGCAAGTCTCTTCGAATTATCAGTTTGGTTCGGCCTACTAGATTGATCTTTCTTGCAATGGGAGAAGTGCTTAGCTTTGGGTTCAGTCTTGCGGTGTCCTTCCCTAGTGACAGCAGGGGCAGCAAGGCAAGTATTGCATTGTTGCCATCGAGGATAAAAAGATGGGGTTTATATCATATTGCATGAGTTTATCCCTCTACATCATGTCATCTTTCTTAATGTGTTACTCTATTCTTTATGAACTTAATATCCTCGATGCATGCTGGGTAGCGGTCGATGTGTGGAGTAATAGTAGTAGATGCAGGCAGGAGTCAGTCGACTTGTTGCGGACGTGATGCTTATATACATGATCATGCCTAGATAATCTCATAATTATTCGCTTTTCTATCAATTGCTCGACAGTAATTTGTTCACCCATTGTAATACTTATGCTATCTTGAGAGAAGGGTCTATCTTTTATCATATAAGCTTTCAATCTACTTTTATTTGCACCTTTACTTTTCCAATCTATATCATAAAATACCAAAAATATATTTATCTTATCATACTATCTCTATCAGATCTCAGTTTCGCAAGTGGCCGTGAAGGGATTGACAACCCATTTATTGCGTTGGTTGCGAGTTCTTTGTTTGTTTGTGTAGGTGCGTGGGACTTTTGAGAAGCCTCCTACTGGATTGATATCTTGGTTCTCAAAAACCGAGGGAAATACTTACGCTACTATTGCTGCATCACCCTTTCCTCTTCAAGGAAAACCAACGCAAGCTCAAGACGTACCAAGAAGGATTTCTGGCGCCGTTGCCGGGGAGGTCTTCGCTCAAGTCAAGACATACCAAGTACCCATCACAAACTCATCTCCCTCGCATTTACATTATTTGCCATTTTCCTCTCGTTTTCCTCTCCCGCACTTCACCCTTGCCGTTTTATTCACCCTTCTTCTGTTTGTCTTTTTGCTTTGATGTCTTACTTGGCTCATTTGCTCGTTTGGTTGGAATAGTTGTTTATTTATTGCTAAACAGAGAACCTAAGATCTATGGATCCTCATCCGCTTGCTAATCTTTTGAAGAGATCCAATTATGATGAACCAATTAGTAGTGAGTTTTGTGCCCTAGATTATCTTTATGAAGCTTTGCTCAAAATTTGTGAATCTGAAAATTATGATGAAGAAATTTATGAAGAGATTCACGATAACTCCTTGAATAAAAAGCATGATTGCAATTATTTTCCTATAAATTCTCTTGATGTCAATTGTGCTAATAATATGCAAAACTCTAAGCTTGGGGATGCTAGTTTTGCTATGTCTACTACTTGTTTCAATGATCATGATTGGGGTGATTCTTCTTATAACCTTGAAAATTTATTTAACCCCCATGATGAATATGAGATCGATAATAGTGTTTGCAATAATATTGAAAGTGGGTTTGGAAGAGTGTCAACTTTAGATCCCACATATTTGGAGAATGTTCAATCTTATGGTATTTTTGATAGAAGTGGGTTTGGAGAGGTCATGACTTTAGTTAATGTTAATCCCACTATCTTGCAAAAGTGTCAACTTTGCATGCTTGTGGATCATGTTAAGGATATGTTATGTGATAGCTATTTTGTTGAATTTGCCTATGATCCTACATGTAATTATTATGAGAGAGGAAAACATGGTCGTAGAAATTCTGATCTTACTAAATTACCTCTCGTCATGTTGAGATTGCTATCGTCTCTTTCTTATTCCTTGCATGTGCTAGTTTTTGTTTGCCTTGAAATTTTGTTTGCTTATAATATGCATATGCATAGGAAGTATGTTAGACTTAGATGTGTTTGTCACATGTTTCATGATGCTCTCTTTGCGCTTCAATTCTTGTCATTCATATGAGCATCATTAAAATTATCAATGCCTGGCTATAAGGCTTTAAAGAAAAGCGCTTGCTGGGAGACAACCCAATATTTTTCCTTACTGTTATTCAATAAATTTTGAATCTATCTTCTGTTTATATGTGTTTTTATGTTTTAATTATTGTTTGTGCCAAGTAGAACCTATAGGATAACCTATGGTGATAGTTAATTTGATTCTGCTGAAAAATAGAAACTTTGCGCACACGAATTTAATTTTTTTAATTCACAGAAACGTGCTTTTGCGTTGATTCTTTTTGATGTAGATCAATAGACAAATTGCACAAGACTTCCCATTTTGGTAGGATTTTTAGAGTTCCATAAGTATTCGTGGGTTACAGATTTCTATAGACTTTTCTGTTTTTGACAGATTCTGTTTTTCGTGTGTTGTTTGCTTATTTTGATGCATCTATGGCTAGTATTAAGTGGTATGAACCATAGAGAACTTGGAATACAGTAGGTTTAACACCACTATAAATAAAGAATGAGTTCATTACATTACCTTATGTGGTGGTTGTGCTTTCTTTCACTAACGGAGCTTATGAGATTTCCTGTTGAGTTTTATGTTGTGAAGTTTTCAAGTTTTGGGTAAAGATTTGATGAACTATGGAATAAGGAGTGGCAAAAGCCTAATCTTGGGGATGCACATGGCACCCCAAGATATTCAAGAATAGCCAAAAGCCTAAGCTTGGGTATGCCCCCGGAAGGCATCCCCTCTTTCGTCTTCGTTCATTGGTAACTTTACTTGGAGCTATATTTTTATTCGCCACATGATATGTGTTTTGCTTGGAGCGTCTTGTATGATATTAGTTTTTGCTTTTTAGTTTACCACAATCATCCTTGCTGTACACACCTTTTGAGAGAAGCCCACTTGATTAGAATTTATTAGAATACTCTATGTGCTTCACTTATATCTTTTGAGCTAGATAGTTTTTGCTCTAGTGCTTCACTTATATCTTTTAGAGCACGACGGTGGCTTAATTTTGAAGAAATTGTTGATCTCTCATGCTTCACTTATATTACTTTGAGAGTCTCTTAGAACAGCATGGTATTTTCTATTGTTATAAATTTGGTCCTAGAATGGTAGGCATCCAAGTTGGGTATAATAAAAACTACCATAGGAAGTGAACTGGATGCTATGATCAATTTGATACTTGATAATTGTTTTGAGATATGGAGGTAGTGATATTAAAGTCATGCTAGTTGGGTGATTATGAATTTAAAGAATGCTTGTGTTGAAGTTAGCAAGTCCCATAGCATGCACATATGGTGAACCGCTTTGTGATGAAGTTGGAGCACAATTTTATTTATTTATTGTCTTCCTTATGAGTGGCGGTCGGGGACGAGCGATGGTCTTTTACTACCAATCTATCCCCCTAGGAGCATGCGCGTAATACTTTTTTTTGATGACTTGTAGATTTTTGCAATAAGTATATGAGTTCTTTTGACTAATGTTGAGTCCATGGATTATACGCACTCTCACCCTTCCACCATTGCTAGCCTCTCTTGTGCCGTGCAACTTTCGCCGGTACCATACACCTACCATATACCTTCCTCAAAACAGCCACCATACCTACCTATTATGGCATTTCCATAGCCATTCCGAGATATATTGCCATATAATTTTCCACTGTTCCGTTTATATGACACACGTCATTATTGTCATATTGCTCTTTGCATGATCATGTAGTTGACATCGTATTTGTGGCAAGGCCACCTTCATAATTTTCATACATGTCAATCTTGAGTCATTGCATATCCCGGTACACCGGCGGAGGCATTCATATAGAGTCATATCTGATGACCCACAAGTGTAGGGGATCAATTGTAGTCCTTTCGATACGTAAGAGTGTCGAACCCAACGAGGAGCAGAAGGAAATGATAAGCGGTTTTCAGTAAGGTTTTCTATGCAAGCACTGAAATTGTAGGTGATAGATAGTTTTGTGATAAGATAAATAGTAACGAGTAACAAGTAAATAAAGTAAGTAAAGTGCAGCAAGGTGGCCCAATCCTTTATGTAGCAAAGGATAAGCCTGGACAATTACTAATAATGAGAAAGGAGCTCCCGAGGACACATGGGAATTATCGTCAAGCTAGTTTTCATCACGTTCATATGATTCGCGTTCGGTACTTTGATAATTTGATACATGGGTGGACCAGCACTTGGGTACTGCCCTTTCTTGGACAAGCATCCCACTTATTATTAACCCCTATTGCAAGCGTTCGCAACTACAAAAGAAGTATTAAGGTAAACCTAACCACAGCATTAAACATATGGATCCATATCAGCCCCTAGCGAAGCAACACATAAACTAGGGTTTAAGCTTCTGTCACTCTAGCAACCCCATCATCTACTTATTACTTCCCCATGCCTTCCTCTAGGCCCAAATAATGGTGAAGTGTCATGTAGTTGACGTTCACATAACACCACTAGAGGAAAACACAACATACATCTCATCAAAATATCGAACAAATACCAAATTCACATGACTACTAATAGCAAGACTTCACCCATGTCCTCAGGAACAAACGTAACTACTCACAAAGCATATCCATGTTCATAATTAGAGGAGTAATAATATGCATAAAGGATCTGAACATATGATCTTCCACCAAGTAAACCAATTAGCATCAACTACAAGGAGTAATCAACACTATTAGCAACCCACAAGTACCAATTTGTGGTTTTGATACAAGATTGGGTACAAGAGATGAACTAGGGTTTTGAGAGGAGATGGTGCTGGTGAAGATGTTTGATGGAGATTGACCCCCTCCCGATGAGAGGATCATTTGTGATGACGTTGGTGATGATTTCCCCCTCCCGGAGGGAAGTGTCCCCGGCAGAACAGCTCCGCCGGAGCCCTAGATTGATTCTGCCAAGGTTCCGCCTCGTGGCGGCGGAGTTTCGTCCTGTAAGCTTGCCCACGATTTTTTCTAGGGTAAAAGCAATGATATAGCAGAAGATGGACGCCGGAGGCCCACCCGGGGGCCCGGGAGATAGGGGGCGCGCCCTATAGGGGGGGGGGCTGTCTCCTGGACAGGGTGTGGGCCCCCTGGCATATTTCTTTTGCTTAGAAATTCTTATTAATTCCAAAAGGTTGTTTCGTGGAGTTTCAGGACTTTTGGAGCTATGCAGAATAGGTTTCCAATGTTTGCTCCTTTTCCAGCCAGAATTCCAGCTGCCGGCATTCCCCCTCTTCATGGTAAACCTTGTAAAATAAGAGAGAATAGCCATAAGTATTGAGATATAATGTGTAATAACAGCCCATAAAGTAATAAATATTGATATAAAAGCATGATTCAAAATGGATGTATCAACTCCCCCAAGCTTAGACCTCGCTCGTCCTCAAGCGGAAGCCGAGATCGAAAAATATGTCCACATGTTTAGATATAAAGGTGTCGATAAAAATAAAATACGGACATGAGGGCATCATGATCATTCTAATAACAGCAACATATATAGATTTTGTCATATGATTTCCTATGCTCAAGTGACAATCAATTCACAATGTCAAGTATGGTTCAAAAACTTCATTGGGAACTAACAAACTATAATCTCAGTCATTGAAGCAATTGCAATTTATCGTAACATAAAAAAGAGTCAACAATAGAGCTTTTCAGCAAGTTCACATACTCAACTATCATGTAGTCTTCTATAATTGCTAACACTCACGCAATACTTGTGGTTATAGAGTTTCAGCCGGACACTGAGAAAGATAGAGGCTTATTGTGTTGCCTCCCAACGTATTCACCTTTAGGTGATGTCAACAATAATAGCCCATGCTAACTTACATCCAATTGGATATATATATCATGATCTTTCAAACACGAGGAGCTTGCCAAAGGATTAAATGAAAAAGGGAAAGGTGAGGATCACCTTGACTCAAGCGTAAAGTAAAAACATAAAGTAAAAGATAGGCCCTTCGTAGAGGGAAGCAGAGGTTGTCATGTGCGTTTAGGGTTGATGCACAAAATCTTAATGTAAAAGAACGTCACTTTATATTGCCCCTTGTATGTGGACCTTTATTATGCAGTCCGTCGCTTTTATTACTTCCACAACAAGTTCGTACAAAGCTTATTTTCTCTGCACTAATAAGTCATACATATTTAGAGAGCAATTTTTATTGCTTGCACCAATGACAACTTACTTGAAGGATCTTACTCAATCCATAGGTAGGTATGGCGGACTCTCATGGCAAAACTGGGTTTAAGGGTATTTGGAAGCACAAGTAGTATCTCTACTTGGTGCAAGGAATTTGGCTAGCATGAGGGGGAAAGGCAAGCTCAACATGTTTGGATGGTCAATGACAATATATTTTAACTGAGATGTCGGAAAACATAAACCATTACGTTGTCTTCCTTGTCCAACGTCAACTCTTTTAGCATGTCATACTTAATGAGTGCTCCCAATTATAAAAGGTGTCCAAGATAATATATTTATATGTGAACCCCTCTTTCCTTATCACTTCCTATTAATTGCAACGATGACCAAGGCTAAGTTTATCAACTCTCAACAATTTTTATGCCTCATACTTTCTATATGTGAAGTTATCACTATCCATAAGATCAATATGAACTCTTTTATTCTTTATACTTTCTCAAGATCATAGCAACATAGCAAAGCCCTTGACTCAACACTAATCTTTATTATAGATAGCTCACGGACTCGATTACAAAAAGAGATCACAATGCAAAACTCAAAACTACGTGATATCAAAACTTCAAACTACTAGATCAAGATACTACTAAAAGGATCGAACTAAATAAAACGGTAAAGATAAGAGTGTGATGGTGATACGATACCGGGGCACTTCCCCCAAGCTTGGCAGTTTCCAAGGGGAGTGCCCATACCCATGTGATTATTTTTCCTTCTTCTCGGTTGGTGTTATAATCGTCTTGGCGATGACGCCCTTCAGGATACGGTTCTCCTCCTCGAGCTTATTGACTTGTTGTTTGAGGTCCATAATTTCTTTACGGAGCTTGCCCGTAACGACCAAAGCTCCTTTTACCCAAGGATGCTGTATAGCTTCTGGAGAACAAGTAAAACTCTTTTTCATATTTTCATAAGAAAGAAATCTAGAGTTGGAAGGAGTGACCGAAGTAGGGACAGCCAGGCTAGGTAGTTTCCCCATAGTGAATTCTGCTCGGAGACGAGAGGTAACTTCTTGATCCTCCTCCATGGCATCTATTCTTTTCAAATCATCCTCCATCTCATCATCTGTTGATGGTCCAAAGTGATAGGCATCGCTATTTGCTGCAGGACCTGGCGTTGGGTGAGACACCCGACTCTCCCCAACTGATTCCTGAGAAGACATCTTGCTTTATTCTGCAACAGGAACAGCTCAAAACAAAAACAAAGGATATTTGCGTGATACGGTGGTCAAAACCTTCGGGAGTATATATAATGAATTTTTACCGACCAAAATACATAATGTGCAAGAAAACAGAGTCCGGGAGGTACACGAGGTGTCCACGAGACAGGGGGCGCGCCCAGTAGGAGGGGGGGCGCCCTCCACTCTCATGGGAGCCTCGTGTCCCTTTCGGACCACTTCTTTCTTCCTAAAATTCTTAAATAATCCAAAACTGATAAAAAAATTGCCATTGGAGTTGTTTTGGAGTCGGTTTACTTACCGTACCACGTACCTATACCTTTTCGGAGTTCGGAACGTTCTAGAAAGTTTCCTTTATGTATTCCTCCGAGGTTATGGTTTCAATAATATTAGTTTCAACATTTATGGGATTACCTGAGATATAATCTTTGATCCTTTGACCATTTACCACCTTCGGATTTGTGCCTTCAAAGTTGTTGATTTTTATGGCATCGGAACGATAGACCTCCTCGATAACATAAGGACCTTCCCATTTGGAGAGAAGTTTTCCTGCAAAAAATCTTAAACGAGAGTTGAACAATAACACATAATCTCCTACGTTAAACTCACGCTTTTGGATCCTCTTATCATGCCAGCGTTTGACTTTTTCTTTGAAAAGCTTGGCATTCTCATACGCTTGGGTTCTCCATTCATCAAGTGAGCTAATATCAAATAACCTCTTCTCACCGGCAAGTTTGAAGTCATAGTTGAGCTCTTTAATAGCCCAATATGCCTCATTTTCAAGTTCAAGAGGTAAATGACACGCTTTTCCATAAACCATCTTATATGGAGACATACCCATAGGATTTTTGTATGCAGTTCTATAGGCCATAATGCATCATCAAGTTTTTTGGACCAATTCTTTCTAGATCTATTCATAGTCTTTTGCAAAATTAATTTGAGCTCTCTATTGCTCAACTCCACTTGACCACTAGACTGTGGATGATAAGGAGATGAGATTCTATGATTGACATCATACTTAGCAAGCATCTTATGGAAAGCACCATGAATAAAATGCGAACCACCATCAGTCATAAGATATCTAGGGACTCCAAACCTCGGAAAAATAACTTCTTTAAGCATTTTAATAGAAGTGTTATGATCAGCACTACTAGTTGGAATAGCTTCTACCCACTTAGTAACATAATCAACAGCAACTAAAATATGTGTATAACCATTAGAGGCAGAAAAAGGTCCCATATAATCAAAGCCCCAAACATCAAACAGTTCAATAACAAGAGAGTAATTCATAGGCATTTCTTGACGTCTACTAATGTTACCTATTCTTTGACATTCATCACAAGATAAGACAAACTTACGGGCATCTTTGAAGAGAGTAGGCTAATAAAAACCAGATTGTAGTACCTTGTGTGCAGTTCTATCTCCAGCGTGGTGTCCTCCATAAATTCAGAGTGACACTTGTTGGGGAACGTAGTATTTTCAAAATTTTCCGACGCACACGCAAGATCATGGTGATGCATAGCAACGAGAGGGGAGAGTGTTGTCCACGTACCCTCGTAGACCGTAAGAGGAAGCGTTATGACAACGCGGTTGATGTAGTCGTACGTCTTCACGATCCGACCGATCCGAGTACCGAACGTACGACACCTCCAAGTTCAGCACACGTTCAGCTCGATGGCGATCCCCGGACTCCGATCCAGAAAAGTGTCGGGGATGAGTTCCGTCAGCACGACGGCGTGGTGACGATGATGATGTTCTACCGGTGCAGGGCTTCGCCTAAACTCCGCGACGATATGACCGAGGTGGAATATGGTGGAGGGGGGCACCGCACACGGCTAAGGAACGATCACGTAGATCAACTTGTGTTGTTCCTTGAGGTGCCCCCCTGCACCTGTATATAACGGAGCAAGGGGGAGGGGGTCAGCCGGCCAGGAGGGGCGCGCCAGGAGGAGTCCTACTCCCACCGGGAGTAGGACTCCTCCCCTTCCTTGTTGGAGTAGGAGAGAAGGAAAGAGGGGGAGAGGAGGAAGGAAAAGGGTGCTGCACCCCTTGTCCAATTCGGACCAGAGGGGGGTTGCACGCCTCCTTCCTTTCGGCCTCTCTCCTCTATTCCCGTATGGCCCAATAAGGCCCATATACTCCCCGGCGAATTCCCGTAACTCTCCGGTACTCCGAAAAATACCCGAATGACTCGGAACCTTTCTGAACTCCGAATATAGTCGTCCAATATATCGATCTTTACGTCTCGACCATTTCGAGACTCCTCGTCATGTCCCCGATCTCATCCGGGACTCCGAACTCCTTCGGTACATCAAAACTCATAAACTCATAATATAACTGTCATCGAAACCTTAAGCGTGCGGACCCTACGGGTTCGAGAACAATGTAGATATGACCTAGAACTATTCTCGTTCAATAACCAATAGCGGAACCTGGATGCTCATATTGGCTCCCACATATTCTACGAAGATCTTTATCGGTCAAACCGCATAACAACATACGTTGTTCCCTTTGTCATCGGTATGTTACTTGCCCGAGATTCGATCGTCGGTATCCAGTACCTAGTTCAATCTCGTTACTGGCAAGTCTCTTTACTCGTTACGTAATGCAACATTCCGTAATTAACTCATTAGCTACATTGCTTGCAAGGCTTATAGTGATGTGCATTACCAAGAGGGCCCAGAGATACCTCTCCAACAATCCGAGTGACAAATCCTAATCTCAAAATACGCCAACCCAACATGTACCTTCGGAGATACCTGTAGAGCTCCTTTATAATCACCCAGTTACGTTGTGATGTTTGGTAGCACACAAAGTGTTCCTCCGGTAAACGGGAGTTGCATAATGTCATAGTCATAGGAACATGTATAAGTCATGAAGAAAGCAATAGCAACATACTAAACGATCAAGTGCTAAGCTAACGGAATGGGTCAAGTCAATCACATCATTCTTCTAATGATGTGATCCCGTTAATCAAATGACAACTCATGTCTATGGTTAGGAAACTTAACCATCTTTGATTAACGAGCTAGTCAAGTAGAGGCATACTAGTGACACTATGTTTGTCTATGTATTCACACATGTATTATGTTTCCGGTTAATACAATTCTAGCATGAATAATAAACATTTATCATGATATAAGGAAATAAATAATAACTTTATTATTGCCTCTAGGGCATATTTCCTTCAGTCTCCCACTTGCACTAGAGTCAATAATCTAGTTCACATCATCATGTGATTCAACACTAATATTCACATCTGTATGTGATTAATACCCATAGTTCACATTGTCATGTGATCAACACTCAAAGGGTTTACTAGAGTCAATAATCTAGTTCACATTGCTATGTGATTAACACCCAAAGAGTACTAAGGTATGATCATGTTTTGCTCGTGAGAGAAGTTTAGTCAACGGGTCTATCACATACAGAGCTGTATGTATTTTGCAAATATTCTAAGTCTACAATGCTCTGCATGGAGCTACTCTAGCTATAGCTCCCACTTTCAATATGTATCCAGATTGAGACTTAGAGTCATCTGGATCGGTGTAAAAGCTTGCATCAATGTAACTCTTTACGACGAACTCTTTTATCACCTCCATAACTGAGAAACATCTCCTTAGTCCTCACTAAGGATATTCTTGACTGCTGTCCAGTGATCTACTATTAGATAAAAATTGTATTCCTTTGCCAAACACCGAGCAAGGTATACAATAGGTCTGGTTCACAGCATAGCATACTTTATAGAACCTATGACTGAGGCATAGGGAAGGACTTTTCATTCTCTTTCTATCTTCTGCTGTGGTCGGGCTTTGAGTCTTACTCAATTTCACACCTTGCAGCACAGGCAAGAACTCTTTCTTTGATTGTTCCATTTTGAACTATTTCAAAATCTTGTCAAGGTATGTACTCATTGAAAATCTTATCAAGCATCTTGATCTATCTCAGTAGATCTTGATGCTTAATACGTAAGCAGCTTCACTGAGGTCTTTCTATGAAAAACCCCTTTCAAACACTCCTTTGTGCTTTGCAAAATAATTCTACATTATTTCCGATCAACAATATGTCATTCACATATACTTAACAGAAATGTTGTAGTGCTCCCACTCACTTTCTTGTAAATACAGGCCTTTCCAAAAGTCTGTATAAAACCATATGCTTTGATCAACTAATCAAAGCGTATATTCCAACTCTGAGATGCTTGCACCAGTCCATTGATGGATCACTGGAGCTTGCACAATTTGTTAGCACCTTTAGGATTAGCAAAACCTTCTGGTTGCATCATATACAACTCTTCTTTAATAAATCCATTAAGGAATGCAGTCTTGACATCCATTTGCCAGATTTCATAAAATGTGGCAATTGCTAACATGATTCAGACAGACTTAAGCATCGATACGAGTGAGAAAATCTTATCGTATTCAACACCTTGAACTTGTCGAAAACCTTTCACAACAAGTCGAGCTTAGTAGATAGTAACACTACTATCAGTGTCCGTCTTCCTCTTGAAGATTCATTTATTTTCTATGGCTTGCCGATCATCGGCCAAGACAACCAAAGTCCACACTTTGTTCTCATACATGGATCCCATCTCAGATTTCATGGCCTTAAGCCATTTCACGAAATCTGGGCTCATCATCGCTTCCTCATAGTTCGTAGGTTCATCATGGTCTAGTAACATGACTTCCAGAACAGGATTACCGTACCACTCTGGTGCGGATCTTACTCTGGAATACCTACGAGGTTTGGTAGTAACTTGATCTGAAGCTTCATGATCATCATCATTAGCTTCTTTACTAATTGGTGTAGGAATCACAAGAACTGATTTCTGTGATGAACTACTTTCCAATAAGGGAGCAGGTACAGTTACCTCATCAAGTTCTACTTTCCTCCCACTCACTTCTTTCGAGAGAAACTCCTTCTCTAGAAAGGATCATCTTAGCAACGAATAACTTGCCTTCAGATCTGTGATAGAAGGTTTACCCAATAGTTTCCTTTGGGTATTCTATGAAGACGCACTTCTCCGATTTGGGTTCGAGCTTATCAGGTTGAAAAACTTTTTCATATAAGCATCGCAACTCCAAACTTTAAGAAACGACAGCTTAGGTTTACTGTTAAACCATAGTTCATACGGTGTCGTCTCAACGGATTTAGATGGTTCCCTATTAAACGTGAATGCAACTGTCTCTAATGCATAACCCCAAAACGATAGTGGTAAATCGGTAAGAGATATCATAGATTGCACTATATCCAATAAAGTACTGTTATGACATTCGGACACACCATTAAGCTGTGGTGTTCCAGGTGGCATGAGTTTGTGAAACTATTCCACATTGTTTTAATTGAAGACCAAACTCGTAACTCAAATATTTGTCTCCACGATCAAATTGCAGAAAGTTTATTTTCTTGTTACGATCATTCTCCACTTCACTATGAAATTCTTTGAACTTTTCAAATGTTTCAGACTTGTGCTTCATTAAGCAGATATACTCATATCTGCTCAATTCATCTTGTGAAGGTCAAAAAATAACGATACCGCCACGAGCATCAACACTCATTGGACCGCATACATCGGTATGTATTATTTCCATCAAGTCAGTAGCTCGTTCCATTGTTCCGGAGAACGGAGTTTTAGTCATCTTGCCCAAAAGGCACGGTTCGCAAGTATCAAATGATTCATAACCAAGTGAATCCGAAAATCCATATTTATGGAGTTTCTTCATGCGCTTTACACCGATATGACCCAAATGGCAGTGCCACAAATAAGTTGCACTATCATTACTAACTTTGCATATTTTGGCATCAATATTATGAATATGTGTATCACTACGATCGAGATCCAACAAACTATTTTCATTAGGTGTATGACCATCAAAGGTTTTATTCATTTAAACAGAACAACAATTATTCTCTGATTTTAAATGAATAACCGTATTGCAATAAACATGATCAAATCATGTTCATGCTCAATGCAAACGCCAAATAACATTTATTTAGGTTCACACTAATCCTGAAAGTATAGGGAGTCTGCGATGATGATCATATCAATCTTGGAACCACTTCCAACACACATCGTCACTTCACCCTCAACTAGTCTCTGTTTATTCTGTAACTCCTGTTTCGAGTTACTAATTTTTTAGCAACCGAACAAGTATCAAATACTCAGGGGCTACTATAAACACTAGTAAGGTACACATCAATAACCTGTATATCAAATATACCCTTGTTCACTTTGCCATCCTTCTTATCCACCAAATATTCAAGGCATTTCCTCTTCCAGTGACCATTTTCTTTGAAGTGTAAGCACTCAGTTTCAGGCTTTGGTCCAGCTTTGGTCTTCTTCACGGGAGTGACAACTTGTTTGCCATTCTACTTGAAGTTTCCCTTTCTTTCCCTTTGCCCTTCTCTTGAAACTAGAGGTCTTGTCAATCATCAACACTTGATCCTCTTTCTTGATTTCTACCTTCGTCGATTTCAGCATCACGAAGAGCTCGGGAATCGTTTTCGTCATCCCTTGCATACTATAGTTCATCACGAAGTTCTAGTAACTTAGTGATGGTGACTAGAGAATTCTATCAATCATTATCTTATCTGGAAGATTAACTCCCACTTGATTCAAGCGATTGTAATACCCAGACAATCTGATCACATGCTCACTAGTTGAGCGATTCTCCTCCATCGTTTAGCCATAGAACTTTATGGAGACTTCATATCTCTCAACTCGGGTATTTGCTTGAAATATTAACTTCAACTCCTGGAACATCTCATATGGTCCATGACGTTCAAAACGTCTTTGAAGTCCCGATTCTAAGCCGTTAAGCATGGTGCACTAAACTATCAAGTAGTCATCATATTGAGCTAGCCAAACGTTCATAACATCTGCATCTGCTCCTGCAATAGGTCTGTCACCTAGCGGTGCATTAAGGACATAATTCTTCTGTGCAGCAATGAGGATAAACCTCAGATCACGGATCCAATCCGCATCATTGCTACTAACATCTTTCAACACAATTTTCTCTAGGAACATATCAAAATAAACATATGAAAGCAACAACGCAAGCTATTGATCTACAACATAATTTGCAAGATACTACCAGGACTAAGTTCATGATAAATTTAAGTTCAATTAATTATATTACTTAAGAACTCCCACTTAGATAGATATCCCTCTAATCCTCTAAGTGATTACGTGATCCATATCAACTACACCATGTCCGATCATCACGTGAGATGGAGTAGTTCATCAATATGTTGATCATATCTACTATATGATTCGCGCTCGACCTTTCAGTCTCCGTGTTCCGAGGCCGTATCTGTTATATGCTAGGCTCGTCAAGTTTAACCTGAGTATTCCGCGTGTGCAACTGTTTTGCACCCGTTGTATTTGAACGTAGAGCCTATCACACCCGATCATCACGTGGTGTCTCAGCACGAAGAACTTTCGCAACGGTGCATACTCAGGAAGAACACTTTTAGTATGATAATTTAGTGAGGGATCATCTTATAATGCTACCGTCAATCAAAGCAAGATAAGATGCATAAAAGATAAACAGCACATGCAATCAATATAAGTGATATGATATGGCCATCATCATCTTGTGCTTGTGATCTCCATCTTCGAAGCACCGTCATGATCACCATCGTCACCGGTGCGACACCTTGATCTCCATGTAGCATCATTGTTGTCTCACCAATCTTATGCTTCTACGACTATCGCTACTGCTTAGTGATAAAGTAAAGCATTACAGGGCGATTGCATTGCATACAATAAAGCGACAACCATATGGCTCCTGCCAGTTGCCGATAACTCTGTTACAAAACATGATCATCTCATACAATAAAATTTAGCATCATGTCTTGACCATATCACATCACAACATGCCCTGCAAAAACAAGTTAGACGTCCTCTACTTTGTTGTTGCAAGTTTTACGTGGCTGCTACGGGCTTAGCAAGAACCGTTCTTACCTACACATCAAAACCACAACGATAGTTTGTCAAGTTGGTGTTGTTTTAACCATCGCAAGGACCGGGCATAGCCACACTCGGTTCAACTAAAGTTGGAGAAACAGACACCCGCTAGTCACCTGTGTGCAAAGCACAATGGTAAAACCAGTCTCGCGTAAGCGTACGCGTAATGTCGGTCCGGGCCGCTTCATCCAACAATACCACTGAACCAAAGTATGACATGCTGGTAAGCAGTATGACTTGTATCGCCCACAACTCACTTGTGTTCTACTCGTGCATATAACATCTACGCATAAAACCTAGGCTCGGATGCCACTGTTGGGGAACGTAGTAATTTCAAAATTTTCCTACGCACATGCAAGATCATGGTGATGCATAGCAACGAGAGGGGAGAGTGTTGTCCACATACCCTCGTAGACTGTAAGCGGAAGCGTTATGACAACGCGGTTGATGTAGTCGTACGTCTTCACGATCCGACCGATCCAAGTACCGAACGTACGGCACCTCCGAGTTCAGCACACGTTCAGCGGATGACGATCCCCGGACTCCGATCCAGCAAAGTGTCGGGGATGAGTTACGTCAGCACGATGGCGTGGTGACGATGATGATGTTCTACCGACGAATGGCTTCGCCTAAACTCCGCGACGATATGACCGAGGTGGAATATGGTGGAGGGGGGCACCGCACACGGCTAAGGAACGATCACGTAGATCAACTTGTGTTTTTCCTTGAGGTGCCCCCCTGCCCCCGTATATAAAGGAGCAAGGGGGAGGGGGTCGGCCGGCCAGGAGGGGCGCGCCAGGAGGAGTCTTACTCCCACCGGGAGTAGGACTCCCCCCCTTCCTTGTTGGAGTAGGAGAGAAGGAAAGAGGGGGAGAGGAGGAAGGAAAAGGGGGCTGCACCCCTTGTCCAATTCGGACCAGAGGGGGGTTGCATGCCTCCTTCCTTTCGGCCTCTCTCCTCTATTCCCGTATGGCCCAATAAGGCCCATATACTCCCCGGCGAATTCCCGTAACTCTCCGGTACTCCGAAAAATACCCGAACGACTCGGAACCTTTCCGAACTCCGAATATAGTCGTCCAATATATCGATCTTTACGTCTAGACCATTTCGAGACTCCTCGTCATGTCCCCGATCTCATCCGGGACTCCGAACTCCTTCGGTACATCAAAACTCATAAACCCATAATATAACTGTCATCGAAACCTTAAGCGTGCGGACCTTACGGGTTCGAGAACAATGTAGACATGACCTAGAACTATTCTCGGTCAATAACCAATAGCGGAACCTGGATGCTCATATTGGCTCCCACATATTCTACGGAGATCTTTATCGGTCAAACCGCATAACAACATACGTTGTTCCCTTTGTCATCGGTATGTTACTTGCCCGAGATTCGATCGTCGGTATCCAATACCTAGTTCAATCTCGTTACCGGCAAGTCTCTTTACTCGTTACGTAATGCATCATTCCGTAACTAACTCATTAGCTACATTGCTTGCAAGGCTTATAGTGATTTGCATTACCGAGAGGGCCCAGAGATACCTCTCCAACAATCGGAGTGACAAATCCTAATCTCGAAATACGCCAACCCAACATATACCTTCAGAGATACCTGTAGAGCTCCTTTATAATCAACCAGTTACGTTGTGACGTTTGGTAGCACACGTGTTCCTCCGGTAAATGGGAGTTGCATAATCTCATAGTCATAGGAACATGTATAAGTCATGAAGAAAGCAATAGCAACATACTAAACGATCAAGTGCTAAGCTAACGGAATGGGTCAAGTCAATCACATCATTCTTCTAATGATGTGGTCCCGTTAATCAAATGACAACTCATGTCTATGGTTAGGAAACTTAACCATCTTTGATTAACGAGCTAGTCAAGTAGAGGCATACTAGTGACACTATGTTTGTCTATGTATTCACACATGTATTATGTTTCCGGTTAATACAATTCTAGCATGAATAATAAACATTTATCATGATATAAGGAAATAAATAATAACATTATTATTGCCTCTAGGGCATATTTCCTTCAACACTTACGTAGAATCTCTTCTTGTTCATGCTCAGGCACACAACGTCTAATAACACCATCTACTCCTTCTTTATAAAGGTGTGGATCATCCCAAAAGTAATGTCTTAAATCATATAAGAACTTTTTCTTTTGCTGGTATGTGAAACTAGGCGGTATATATTTAGCAACAATGTAATTAGCACAATCGGCGTACCAAGGATCAGTACGAGAAGCATTGACGACCGCTAATTCTTCATCAGGAAAGCTATCATTAATAGGTAGTGGGTCATCAAGAACATTCTGTAACCTAGACAAGTTGTCTGCAATGGGGTTCTCAGCTCCCTTTCTATCAATAATATGCAAGTCAAATTCTTGGAGCAAGAGAACCCATCTAATGAGCCTAGGCTTAGCATCTTTGGAATCAGTGTGAATAGTAACTTTGGAATCAACAATATAAGGTCTAAACTTATCATATGCAAACACAACAGCTGAAAACTCTTTTTCAGTAGTAGCATAATTTCTCTGGGCAGTATCAAGAGTCTTACTAGCATACTGGATAACATTCAATTTTTATCGACTCTTTGCCCTAGAACAGCACCTACAACATAATCACTAGCATCGCACATAATTTCAAAAGGTAAATTCCAATCAGGTGGCTGAACAATAGGTGCAGTGATCAAAGCTTTCTTAAGTACTTCAAATGCTTCTACACAATGATCATCAAAGACAAAAGGAATATCTTTTTGCTATAAATTAGTCAGAGGCCTGGAGATTTTAGAAAAGTCCTTAATGAACCTCCTATAAAAACTAGCGTGACCAAGGAAACTTCTTATACCTTTTATGTCCTTGGGACATGGCATCTTTTCAATAGCATCAACTTTGGCTTTATCAACTTCAATACCTCTCTCGGAGATCTTGTGCCCCAAGACAATGCCTTCATTAACCATAAAGTGACAGTTTTCCCAATTTAGAACGAGACTAGTGTCTTCGCATCTATGCAAAACTCGATCAAGGTTGCTCAAACAATCATCAAAAGAGGATCCATAGATGGAGAAGTCGTCCATGAATACCTCACAAATCTTTTCACAAAAATCAAAGAATATAGCCATCATGCATCTTTGAAAGGTAGCAGGTGCATTACATAAACCAAAAGGCATACGTCTATAAGCAAAAGTACCAAAAGGGCAAGTAAAAATAGTTTTAGATTGATCCTTCGCTGACACAGGTATCTGAGAGCAACCAGAATAACCATCTAGAAAGCAAAAATGTGTGTGTTTGGATAGCCTTTCTAGCATTTGATCAATAAAAGGTAAAGGGTAATGATCTTTCTTAGTGGCTTTATTTAACTTACGGAAATTAATTACCATCCTATAACCTGTAATAATTCTTTGCGGGGTCAATTCATCTTTATCACTAGGAACAACGGTAATACCTCCCTTTTTAGGAACACAATGGACATGGCTTACCCATTCACTATCAGCAACGGGATTAATAATACCTGCCTCAAGGAGCTTTAGTATCTCCTCTCTTACCACTTCCTTCATCTTGGGATTTAATCATCTTTGAGGATCTCTAACTGGTTTGGCATCGTCCTCCAATGTAATTTTGTGTTGACATAACGTGGGACTAACGCCCTTAAGATCATCCAGAGTATATCCAATAGCACCTCGGTGCTTCTTCAGAGTTTTCAATAATATTTCTTCTTATTTCTCTGAAAGGTTAGCACTAATAATAACAGGGTATATTTCTTTTTCATCAAGATAAGCATACTTAAGATTATCAGGTAGTGGTTTGAGTTCAAACACGGGATCACCCTTGGGTGGAGGGGGATTCCCAAGAATTTCAACGGGAAGGTTATGTTTTAGCATAGGTTCCTGTTTAAGGAACACTTCATCTATTTCCTCCCTTTCCTTCATAAACATATCGTTTTTATGGTCTAGCAAATATTGTTCTAACAGATCAGTTGGAGGAACAACAATGGAAGCAAGACCAATAATTTTATCCTTGCTAGGTGGTTCCCTATCACGAGGTTGTCTACTAAACTTAGCAAAATTAAACTCATGAGACATACCATCCATGCCAACAGTGACAATATTCTTTTCACAATTAATCTTAACACTAGTTGTATTCAAGAAGGGTCTACCAAAAATAATGGGACAAAAATCATCTTGTGGGGAACCAAGAACAAGAAAATCAGCAGGGTATTTAACCTTCCCACACAAAACTTCAACATATCTAACAATCCCAAAGGGTTTAATGGTATCCCTATTAGCAAGCTTAATAGTAACATCAATGTCTTCTAATTCAATGGGTGCAATGTCGTGCATAATTTCTTTATATAAATCATAAGGTATTGCACTAGCACTAGCACCCATATCGCGTAAGCCATGATAACAATGATCTCCTATTTTAAAAGAAATAATAGGCATGCCTACAACAGGTCTACGTGTCTTAGTATCAGGTCTAGCAATATTGGCAGTCTCACCATAGAAAGAAATAACATGCCCATCTAAATCCTCATCCAAGAGATCTTTAACCATAGCAATACTAGGTTCAACATTAATTTGCTCAGGAGGTGTATAAGTCCTAGTATTACTCTTACGAACAACAGTCGAAGCTTTAGCATGATCCTTTATCCTAACAGGAAAAGGAGGTTTTTCAACATAGGTAATAGTCTTTTCTTCGACTGTAATAGGTGCAACTACTTTCACTTCAACAGGAGGATTATATTTAAACCACTTCTCTTTAGGGAGATCAACGTTAGTAGCAAAAGATTCACAGAAAGAAGCTACTATCTCAGAGTCAAGTTCATACTTGGAGCTAAATCCACGGAAAGCATCGGTATCCATAAAAGATTTAACACAATCAAACTTAGGTGTCATACCTGACTCCTTACCATCGTCGGAACCCCAATCTTCAGAGTTGCGTTTAATTCTTTCCAATAAGTCCCATTTGAATCAATAGTCTTCAGCATATAAGAACCAGCACAGGAAGTATCGAGCAGGTTGCGATTATCAAGAGAAAGCCGAGCATAAAAATTCTGAATAATCATTTCCCGAGAGAGCTCATGATTGGGGCATGAATATAACATTGACTTAAGCCTCCCCCAAGCTTGAGCGATGCTTTCTCCTTCGTGAGGCCATAAATTATATATGTAATTACGATCACGATGAACAAGGTGCATAGGATAGAACTTCTAGTGAAATTCCAATTTCAATGCTTATAATTCCAAGATCACGTAGCATCACATAGCCTATACCATGTCAATGCATCTCCCTTCAAAGATAAAGGGAAGACCTTCCTTTTGACAACATCATCGGGAATACCTGCAAGCTTAAATAATCCACAAACTTCATACACAAAGATAAGGTGTAAATCGGGATGCAATGTTCCATCTCCTGCAAATGGATTAGCTAGCAGTTTCTCTATCATACCCGAAGGAATCTCAAAGTGAATATTTTCATAAAGTTCAGTAGGTTGAGGAGCAACTCTTTGCTCTTCTGGTTGGGGTGAAGACACCCCAAACAAGCCCCTCAAAGTATTAGTTTCCATAGTGACAAGTAACAGAAAATTTTAGCACACTATATAAATGTTTCCTTACCAAGTTCCACTCACCAAAAACGCTACACTCCCTGGCAACGGCGCCAGAAAAGATTCTTGATGACCCACAAGTGTAGGGTATCAATCGTAGTCCTTTCGATAAGTAAGAGTGTCGAACCCAACAAGGAGCAGAAGGAAATGATAAGCGGTTTTCAGTAAGGTTTTCTCTGCAAGCACTGAAATTGTAGGTGATAGATAGTTTTGTGATAAGATAAATAGTAACGAGTAACAAGTAAATAAAGTAAGTAAAGTGCAGCAAGGTGGCCCAGTCCTTTATGTAGCAAAGGATAATCCTAGAAAATTACTAATAATGAGAAAGGAGCTTCCGAGGACACATGGGAATTATCGTCAAGCTAGTTTTCATCACGTTCATATGATTCACATTCGGTACTTTGATAATTTGATACGTGGGTGGACCGGCACTTGGGTACTGCCCTTTCTTGGACAAGCATCCCACTTATGATTAACCCCTATTGCAAGCGTCCACAACTCCAAAAGAAGTATTAAGGTAAACCTAACCGCATCACTAAACATATGGATCCATATCAGCCCCTAGCGAAGCAACACATAAACTAGGGTTTAAGCTTCTGTCACTCTAGCAACCCATCATCTACTTATTACTTCCCCATGCCTTCCTCTAGGCCCAAATAATGGTGAAGTGTCATGTAGTCGACGTTCACATAACACCACTAGAGGAAAAGACAACATACATCTCATCAAAATATCAAACGAATACCAAATTCACATGAATACTAATAGCAAGACTTCACCCATGTCCTCAGGAACAAACGTAACTACTCACAAAGCATATTCATGTTCATAATCAGATGGGTAATAATATGCATAAAGGATCTGAACATATGATCTTCCACCAAGTAAACCAATTAGCATCAACTACAAGGAGTAATCAACAGTACTAGCAACCCACAAGTACCAATTTGTGGTTTTGATACAAGATTGGATACAAGAGATGGACTAGGGTTTTGAGAGGAGATGGTGCTGGTGAAGATGTTGATGGAGATTGCCCCCATCCCGATGATAGGATCGTTGGTGATGACTTTGGTGATGATTTCCCCCTTCCGGAGGGAAGTGTCCCCGGCAGAACAGCTCCGCCAGAGCCCTAGATTGATTCCGCCAAGGTTCCGCCTTGTGGCGGCGGAGTTTCGTCTCGTAAGCTTGCCCACGATTTTTTCCAGGGTAAAAGCAATGATATAGCAGAAGGTGGACGCCGGAGGCCCACCCGGGGGCCCAGGAGATAGGGGGGCGCGCCCTATAGGGGGGGCGCCCCTGTCTCCTGGACAGGGTGTGGGCCCCCTGGCGTATTTCTTTTGCTCAGAAATTCTTATTAATTCCAAAAAGTTGCTTTGTGGAGTTTTAGGACTTTTGGAGCTGTTCAGAATAGGTTTCCAATGTTTGCTCCTTTTCCAGCCAGAATTCCAGCTGCCGGCATTCCCCATCTTCATGGTAAACCTTGTAAAATAAGAGAGAATAGACATATTGAGATATGATGTGTAATAACAGCCCATAATACAATAAATATTGATATAAAAGCATGATGCAAAATGGACGTATCAATATCTTGTTCTAGTTTTGAGTTGTAATCTTGAGTTGTAAGTAAATAAAAGTGTGATGATCTTCATTATTAGAGCATTGTCCCAGTGAGGAAAGGATGATGGAGACTATGATTCCCCCACAAGTCGGGATGAGACTTCGGACTTTACAAAAAAAAGGAAAAAAAAGAGAAAGGCCAAAAGAAAAAAAAGGAGAAAGGCCCAAAAGAAAAAAAGAAAAAAAGAAAAAAAAGAAAAAAAAGAAATGAGAGAAAAAGAGAGAAGGGACAATGCTACTATAATTTTACCACACTCGTGCTTCAAAGTAGCACCATGATCTTCATGATAGAGAGTCTCCTATGTTGGCACTTTCATACACTAGTGGGAATTTTTCATTATAGAACTTGGCTTGTATATTCCAATGATGGGCTTCCTCAAAATGTCCTAGGTCTTCATGAGCGAGCGAGTTGGATGCACACCCACTTAGTTTCTTTTGTTGAGCTTTCATACATTTATAGCTCTAGTGCATCCGTTGCATGGCAATCCCTACTCACACACATTGATATCTATTAATGGGCATCTTCATAGCCCGTTGATACGCCTAGTTGATGTGAGACTATCTTCTCCCTTTTTGTCTTCTCCACAACCACCATTCTATTCCACACATAGTGCTATGTCCATGGCTCACGCTCATGTATTGCGTGAAAGTTGAATTTTTTTGAGATTACTAAAGTATGAAACAATTGCTTGGCTTTTTCATCGGGGTTGTGCATGATTAAATACTTTGTGTGATGAAGATAGAGCAACAGCCAGACTATATGATTTTGTAGGGATAACTTTCTTTAGCCATGTTATTTTGAGAAGACATGATTGCTTGATTAGTATGCTTGAAGTATTACTATTTCTTATGTCAATATGAACTTTTATTTTGAATCATTTGGATCTGAACATTCATGCCACAATAAAGAAAATTACATTGAGAATTATGCTAGGTAGCATTCCACATCAAAAAATCTATTTTTATCATTTACCTACTCGAGGACAAGCAGGAATTAAGCTTGGGGATGCTTGATACGTCTCCAACGTATCTATAATCTTTGATTGTTCCATGCTATTACATTACCCGTTTTGGATGTTTATGGGCTTTACTTTACACATTTATATCATTTTTGGGACTAACCTAATAACCGGAGGCCCTGCCCGTATTGCTGTTTTTTGCCTATTTCAGTATTTTCGAAGAAAAGGAATATCAAACGGAGTCCAAATGTAATCAAACCTTCGGTAGCGTGATTTTTGGAACGAACGTGATCCAGAGGACTTGGAGTGCAAGTCAAGTAGTAGCCGAGGCGGCGACGAGGGTATAGGGCACGCCCCCTATCTCATGGGCCCCTCGGGCGGCCACCGACCTACTTCTTCCTCCTATATATACCCACGTACCCCGAGAACATCAGAACAAGCCATGAAAACCTAATTCCACCGCCGCAACCTTCTGTATCCGTGAGATCCCATCTTGGAGCCTTTGTCGGCGCTCTGCCGGAGGGGTGATCGACCATGGAGGGCTTCTACATCAACACCATAGCCCCTCCGATGAATTGTGAGTAGTTTACCACAGACCTTCGGGTCCATAGTTATTAGCTAGATGGCTTCTTCTCTCTTTTTGGATCTCAATACCATGTTCTCCTTGATCTTCTTGGAGATCTATTCGATGTAACTCTTTTTGTGGTGTGTTTGTCGAGATCCGATGAATTGTGGGTTTATGATCAAGTTTATCTATGAGAAATAATTGAATCTTCTCTGAATTCTTTTATGTATGATTGAGTTATCTTTGCAAGTCTCTTCGAATTATTAGTTTGGTTTGGCCTACTAGATTGATCTTTCTTGCAATGGGAGAAGTGCTTAGCTTTGGGTTCAATCTTGCGGTGTCCTTTCCCAGTGACAGCAGGGGAAGCAAGGCACGTAATGCATTGTTGCCATCGAGGATAAAAAGATGGGGTTTATATCATATTGCATGAGTTTATTCCTCTACATCATGTCATCTTTTTTAATGCGTTACTCTGTTCTTTACGAACTTAATACTCTAGATGCATGCTGGATAGCGGTCGATGTGTGGAGTAATAGTAGTAGATGCAGGCAGGAGTCGGTCTACTTGTCGCGGACGTGATGCCTATATACATGATCATGCCTAGATAATCTCATAATTATTCGCTTTTCTATCAATTGCTCGATAGTAATTTGTTTGCCCCATAATACTTATGCTATCTTGAGAGAAGCCACTAGTGAAACCTATGGCGCCCGGGTCTATATTTTATCATATAAGCTTTCAATCTACTTTTATTTGCATCTTTACTTTTCCAATCTATATCATAAAATACCAGAAATATATTTATCTTATCATACTATCTTTATCAGATCTCACTTTCACGAGTGGTCGTGAAGGGATTGACAACCCCTTTATTGTGTTGGTTGCGAGTTCTTTGTTTGTTTGTGTAGGTGCGTGGGACTTTTGAGGAGCCTCCTACTGGATTGATACCTTTGTTCTCAAAAACTGAGGGAAATACTTACGCTTCTATTAGTGTATCACCCTTTCCTCTTCAAGGAAAACTAACGCAAGATCAAGACGTAGCAGTACTCGCAGCAGAACCAGACACGAAGCATGGCAAGGACCAGCCAGAGTCGTCCAAGGGCAGCTGATACTGCGTCTACCACGACCTCCACACCCACAACACCAACGAATGCCAAGAGCTTAGGGCCGTCCGAGAAGGACACATCGGTCGACGCCCCGAGCGCAATGATAGGGGCTGCGGCCGAGGAGGAGGAAGAGGTGGAGGACGATGGGACGACCGAGGCCCTCGCTAGGAGTGGCGTGACCGACCTCATGAGAATCGATGGCAGGACCAGCCTCGCGGGTTTGGAGGGATCCGTCTCGCGAGGATCGCCCGCAGGGCAACGCAGGCCTTCCTCCTCTGCCACCACCACCAAGAAGGAATGACGACCATCACCAAGACAAGGGGGCTGGGGGCTTCCACGAGCCACGTGCTATCGCTTGCATGCCGAGTAGTGCCCAGGCCCCAGCCTCTCAGCGCATCTTCAAGCAGTTTCCTCGCGAAGTGAACGCAGTCCTCCCCAAGCTCGAGGCCACGCGCTCTCTCAGGTGGTCCACGTGTGCCATCACGTTCAGCTCGGCGGATCAGCTCAAGTGTGCGGCTACAGCCGGCGTCCTCCCAATGCTTTATCCCCAGTCATCAGCAATGTGCAAGTCACCAGGACCCTCATCGATGGCGGTGCAGGGCTCAACGTTCTATCCGTCAAGACATTCAACAATCTCCAAGTGCCATATGATCAACTTCAGCCAACCCAGCCTTTCTCAGGAGTCACTGACGATTCCACCATTCCGATAGGGCAGGTTCGCCTCCCTGTCACCTTCGGGCAGCGCAAGAACTACCGGACCGAGCTCATCGACTTCGACGTTGCCCACATTCGCCTGCCATACAATGCCATCCTCGGGTATCCAGCCCTTGCCAAGTTCATGGCGGTGACTCACCATGGTTACAATGTCCTCAAGATGCCGGGAAGCGGCGGAATCATCAGTCCCCTGCGAAGAGAAGGATGCGGTGTGCTCTCTCGAGCGTGCCTTCCAAGCTGCATCAGTTGAGGACCCAGACAGCAAGAGTGGGAACCCTCCCGAGGTAGTTCCCAAGAAGAAGAAGACATCACCCAGCTCAAGGCCCCAGGAGGTAGGCATCTCTGGAGGCGCCGTGTCAGGATCTGCGTCCGCGCAAGGGGCGCCTCCTTCCATCGCATAGGAAGGCGCGCCCGACGCCTTCCTCGGGAAAGGCTCGGGGGCTCTCTCCTGGAGGGCCTCAGACTTTGCCAAGATCACGAGGGAGGCACTCGGTACCACTTGGAGGGGTGCTTTGCGGCACGTTTCCCTCAGGAAGGCATGGAGCAAGGAGGGCCCAACCCTCAGGAGTTCATCACCAAGGTAACTCAGGAGCTGCAGGAATCAAGAGTCATGCACGGCAACAGCCACCTGCCCAGCGTAGCCCCCCATTCAGGTGAGGATGGTGGGCTGCGCGTCTGCATCAACTACCCAGGGCTCAACCGAGTCGCGTCTCAGGAGCGTTTCTAGCCTTCCCGCGTGGGATGCTGTGAGGGTCCGCCACACAGCTACGTTTGCATGCCTTTCGGCCTGCCAAATGCGGCTGCTACTCACCAGCGTCTTATGCGGTGCATTCTGGAAGCTCATGAGGCCAGGCACCACGCGGTCCTGGCAGAGATGGAGATGGTCCTCGAGGGGCCGCCCGAACCCCCAGAGCCTCCCGAGGCTCAGGGCTCCGGTGGCTCGTGAGGATCGGCCCCTTCACCGCGCATCGTGAGCTACTTCAACACCCAATCTACAATGGTATCAGGTGACTTCTTTCGAGTTCATTTCAGCTGGAAGCGCCCTCAGGGCTGCATTATTCCCAGGTCGCGTGGGTCAGTCCCTGCGGCATGTATCTCTTTTGCTTATATCTTTAGTTTAGCTTGCTGGGGGCGCCCCTCGGGCTGCATCATCCCCAAGCCACTCGGGCCTGACCCAGTGGCATGTATCTTTCCTGCATCTATCTAAGCCAATTTGCCTTCATGCTTAACCTACTTTTGATAATCGCCTGCTCGATTGACACCTACGTTTGGAGCCGCTCGCGCTGGCACGGCGCTTGTGCATGGGTCCGTCCCTGCAACATCGACAAATCTGAGCAGTCGAGCTCTAGCCCGCGGCAGCCCCGCAACTGTCACCTCACCAGGCCCTCAGTGCCCTCATCACCCTCTCGGAGCAACCAATGGCCGGCCGGCAATCGTAATGGAAACCCTTGCTTCTCTCGTGTTGGCTTATAGGGTCTACCTAAGGAATAATGTGGGGGCGTCATGAGCTCTCTCTCTCCCTTACCCGTACAATCCGCTCGCTCGTTAAAAGGGGGGCTCCTGAGCATCGCTACTCAGGAGCTCTACTGGCTCTCCAGCCCTCACCTCCTGGCCTTGTCCACGGCATCGCGACCTGGCATACCAGCGGTGACTGAGCTCACTCGAGGGCCAGGACCTGAGGACGTAGAGCACGAAGGAGAATGCAGGGAGGGGAGGCGAAGCTCGCGAAGGCCTGACCCAACTACATCCCAGCTGCCGACGCGTAAGTCTGGCACCTCGCAAAGGAACGGCTCCATGCTTTCGAGATAAGTCTTACTCCAGGAATAGCTAATCGATGCGGCCCCAAACCCTCCTCTCATTGCGGCTCTGTGACGGCAACGTTGCCTTCCTTTCTCGCCTTCCGATGGCTGCTTGAGCGCTAAAGGGGACCTCCAGAGCATCGCGCCTTGGGGGCTCTTACTGGACCTCGGGCCGCTCACCTCCTGGCCTTGACCACGGCATCGCGACCTGGCATACCAGCGATGGTTGAAGCCTGCCTGGGGACCGGGACCTGTCAATGTAGAGCACCAAGTCGTCGCGAGGTTAGAAAGGGGGAACCGAGCCGAGACAGGACATGCATTTTGCACCACTTCATAATAAGGATAATATCAACAAAAGATATTGCAGGCTCTTTACATGCCCCCACGGGGTATTTACCTGATTCCTCATAGGGAACAAAAGGTGCTAACCCTAAGCAGCCCTAACTATGCGAGCGTCCACGGTCGACATCGTCATCAATAGTGGGCCACGAGGGGCCGGCGCCAACCCCATCCAGATCTGCTACGGCGGCGGCCTGATGCAGTTATCTTGCTCCGAGCACGACACGAGCTCGGGGGCACGTAGCTGTCATCGCTCGTCTCCGGAGTCGCGAAGAGCTCGGAAGAGTCGCTGGACTCCCAAGCATCACCGCTGCTGCCAGAGGAGCCGTTGGGGAAGTGGGTGGCAGGCCTAGCCCTTGCCGCATCAACGTCCTGGCCACCTCCCCTGGGGCAGCACTCCAGCCGGCATCCTTATGCGTCGAAGACCTTGAAGAGCATCAGGGAGGCGCCATCGCATTCGAAATGAATCATGAGGGCACCTCCTGTTCGGCAGACCCGGGCGATCTCATCCCAGCCCCGGGTCATGTACACCTTGCCCGGAGCGACGACTTCAACCTCCGCTCCGGTCGCCGGGGTACTGCAGTCAGCGTGCTACAGCTAGAGCTCGACAGGCCCCCTTGGCGGCATCTCGAAGGCGAAGAAAGGAGGAAAGTGGATCCAGGAGCTCAGAGGCATGGCGGCGTGGAGTACGAGCTCGCGAGCGGAGTCCGTGGCATGGACTCTAGGAGCACCGACGCGCACCGCGGTGACACGTCGTCGTTGCCGGTGGCATGGTCGGTGCCGCTCGGCGTCTTCTTCTCTAGGGCCCTCATCCCGCGCGTTCAGAGGTAGCGGAAACCCAGGAGGTGGCCGCTCGTACCAGGGCCTCGACGTCACCGGCCGAACAACCTCGTCGCGGCGGCTAGGGACCGGCCCTTTCTTCGGCAGGAGCGGGTCGGGCCCCTCTCGGGGGGCCTTTCCTTTCTCCTCGGCTGAGAACCGGCAAATCGGTGCCATTGCCGACAAGATGGAGAAGGAGCGAGCGGAGCGAGAAGAGATGTACTGCGGGGGCTCACGCCTATTCGTACTTATAGTCCAGAGGAGGCCAACCATCGGCCTCCATGATCGCAGGTATTCATGACTGTTTTTGCATGCAGCAGGGACTCGTCATATCGGGCAGTTTCCGAGGCACCGTGGGGAAGTAGAGACGCCCACGTCCAATCAACTACCACACGACGACCAAGGCCGCAGGCTATTGGGGCTGCGGTGCTCCGCACTTTCCCTTTCGCTTCGCTGCTAAGCCAAGTCCAAGCGCGCCTTGGGCCCGCGGGCTAATGTCGGCATTCTGGGAACGGGGGTCCCCAGACTTGCCTGCCTACGGCCCGTGGCGTGGCTCAAGCAGTGGCCCAGTACGGCCCATCTTCATCAACCCAAGCTCAAGACCCTCGCGGGGGGCCAAGCCTCGCGGGGCAGACGACGCAGGGCTTCCTCAAGGGCGGTTTCACCAGGCAGGCTCACGAGGAGGCGGAGAGATCAAGGCAGGGGTACCTCGCGAGGTGCTCGTGACGCAAGCCATGACGATCGACACCAGGCGGGCACCAGGCGGGCGCTAGCCTGCGCAGTGTCCTTGTTTCCTCTTTGGTGCAAAGGGGGCAAGCGTAGGCGCGGAGTATTGAGGCATCAAGCAAAGGTTACCATTTCGGTGCAACGAGACCAAGACCAGCAGAGCGGCAGGATGGAGGTCACCGTGGATCCCAAGACGGCGTCATCACTAGAGCCTTTGGTAGTTGAAAACCAACTTTAGTGAGGATAACTTGTACTAGATGTTCCCCTTCAAAATGGCCGTTGTTGGCTCCCTTCCCACTCAATATTTGGGAAGAGGACCAGGGCCTCTATAAGTAGAGATAGCCACCACAATAGAGATCATCTAATCTGGAGGCGATCGAACCCACCTAAATAGAACATTGCACCAGCCCAAGAATACCTCTCGCGAGGCTATTCTTCCTCTTTACTGTTCATCATCATCCCCTGAGGCAATCCACCACACCACAAACTAGACTAGGGTATTACACCACAACGGTGGCCCGAACTAGTATAAACCCCGTGTCCCTTGTGTTGTTCATCGTGTAGCTTAGATTCACAGCGAGGCGTTGGGACGTGGATCGGTAGGGGGAAGATCTTCGCGCGCACCCCAGAGTTCGAACCTTAAGGGTTTTACCGGAACCCGATATCCAACAGGGACGACCGGCAATCCTTCCTCTGGTCGTTACCGGCAATCAGGCGCCTCCAGGGTGGCCTTCGTCTTCGGGTTGAGGGGCTACACCAACCAGCCCCCGGCCGGGGGCAGGCGAGATGTCCAATGCCCCCTCGGCGGCCTCTGGGGCTGAAGAAGGTCTCGGTGATGTGCTGGCGCCTGCGCGTGGGCGCAGTGTCGTCTACTTCGAGCTCTTCGGCGAGGCAATGCACGCGATGGTCCAGCTTGGTGGGGAGCTTGCTAATGTTGACACCAGGCTCCAGGCAGAGGGCCGCCGCTTGGCGCATGAGTGGCAGCAGCTGAAGGTTGCCATTAATCTTGGGAAACTTCAGCGCAACCAAGCCGACGCGCTTGCAGCGGCCTCACTTGCAACTTCTCGTGAGGCTTGCGTCTACGCCATGGAGGAGGCCGAAGCTTCCAACCGCCGTCGTGAGGCCGCCGAGGAGCAGGAGCGGGAGCTTCTGTCTTGAAATGTTGCCCTCGAGCGAGAAATTGAGGAGCGGCGTGCCCTCCTGGCCTCTTCACCAGGCGAAGCGACCCTTGCCGAGGCGGAGCTCCTGAGGTGCCATGATGACCTCGCGTTGGAGGCTATGGAGCATAGCATGGCATTGGAGAGGTTGGAGGTGAGGGAGTGTCAGGCTACTCCCGCTGAGGATGTCGTCACCACCCGAGAGGCCTAGGTCCAGCTGGAGCTGGAGGAGAGGGTGGCGAAGGTGTGTGCTAATCTGGCTGAGGGGCACCGCCTAGATCTGGAGCTGCTCAAGGACGAGCTTGAGGGAAGGACCGCCGCACTGAAGGCGAAGCTGAAATCCGCAGAGCAGCGTGAGAATGCCGCCCAAGAAGCTCTGACCACTTCCGAATCTGCCTTGAATTCCTCCCGCGCTGAGATATCCTCCCTCCAGCAGCGAGCCAAGGGCACCGCATCCCTCCTTGAGAGCACTGCGAATGAAAAGGGTCACCGCCTGACGCTGGAATGCGAGCACGGCTCTATGCTCCAGAATCTAAGCGTCAGGGCTAACCGTGCCTTGGGTGCCATCTACGACGAGAGCGCTCCTCACCCGCACGAGAGTGACTACACTATCCATCTCAACTTCTTCACCGATGTTGTGACCTTCCTGGAGGATCAGGCCGTGAAGGCTCGCCAGCTTGTTGAGGGGAGGAGCCGGGGCCTCCTAGGGTGCGCGCTCTCGCGTGTCTTCAGCAATCTCCTGAATCACGATTCCCATTTTGACTTCAATGCTGTGCTAGCCCCCGTGCCCGTGGCTATCTAGGACAGGCTCGCTAGGTGGGTGGAAGATCATGTGAATGCCTTGGTGGAGGAGCTGGCTTCTGAGGATGACACGGCCGTGCTCATGGCCGGAGCGAGTGGCACAGGCAGTGGTGTTGAGGAGGATAGCCGCCATGGCTTGGGCAGCATGAGCAGCGAGGATGAAGGCGATGAAGAGGGCGCACATAGCTAGACATGTACTCCTGTTTGCTTTAACATGTATGACCAAACTTGAAAGTTCCCTTGTGAGAGCATTTTGAAAGGGGAGCCCCTTGTGATGTATATAATTGTGAAATGCCTTGAAATGATGCCATGGGGGAACACCCCAGGTCCACAGCCCCAGGCGGAATGGTGGTTATGACTTATCCTTGGCTCCGCAGGTCTCGAGCGAGCCCTGATGCTGAAGGAACACTCGTCCTCCCGAGGCATGCCCGCTGCGGGCTTGTGAGGGTCTGGCTCTTGCGAGGAGCATGTTGACCTGCCCTGGACTGTTTCGCGAGGAGCCAACTACTGGGTCGCGGCAAGGTGGGCACGCGTGGCGGCCGCACCCTTGAGCCCCCGAGGGGGAAAATGATCAATCCTGACGTGCGCACCGCACCCAGCCCCCGCTCGCGAGGCGCTCGGAGGCAGGATAGTAGGCACAAGCTCCGGAAAAACACAAGATCAGAAAGCGAGAGAGCGATGCAAGACAAGAAAACTCCCCCCAATTTTTTAAACGCACGAGAACCAAGATCACTCCCAAAAGCCGACGAACGAGTACAAAAAAGGAGGCGAAAGCAAATGGCCGTGTCCGGCGCCTAGCTAGTCTTCAAGTCTTCTCACCAGCGCGAAGCTAGGTGCTTCCACTGGCTGGGCATACTCATTGGGGGACAGTGTCGACGGCCAACACGGAGCATGGTGCTTCCACTAGGATGTGGGTGGGAGCCCCGTGAGGCCCCAGGGCGGCGCTTAGGAGACTCCGGGGCATGTACAACCTCACTCATTATTACGTGAGAGTGTCACGAGATGAGACCTTCACAGGTCGGAGCCTTGCTTCATGTCGCACGACAAGGACCCTGCCCTGCGCCGCCCCCGACCACCATTGGGGAGACCGGAAACCAGGAAAAGACCAAGGGGCACGGGGGACGCTGGCGGTCTTCTCGGCGAGCATAGGCCCCCCGCCGGAGGGAAGGGCTCGTTGGCGCCTTCCCCGGCGGGGAACCTACCTCTGAGCAGGGTTCTGCTCCGATCAGCGCGGGGAAGGCCCTGGCCTAGGGCTCTCCCCATGCTGTTCCTAGTGCCCTTCGCGCTCCTGCGGTGGATCCACCGGCCTGAGAGTCATGGCGATAGCTGCACCCTGGTTCACCTGCGATCCATGGTCAACATTTTTATCCTTGATGGCAACAATACAATACGTGCCTTGCTGCCCCTGTTGTCACTGGGAAAGGCCATCACAAGATTGAACCCAAAGCTAAGCACTTCTCGCATTGCAAGAAAGATCAATCTAGTAGGCCAAACCAAACTGATCATTCGAAGAGACTTGCAAAGATAACTTAATCACACATAAAAGAATTCAGAGGAGATTCAAATATTTCTCATAGATAAACTTGATCATAAACCCACAATTCATCGAATCTCGACAAACACATCGCAAAAAGAGTTACATCAAATAGATCTCCAAGAAGATCAAGGAGAACTTTTTATTGAGATTCAAAGAGAGAGAAGAAGCCATCTAGCTAATAACTATGGACCCGAAGGTCTGTGGTAAACTACTCACAACTCATCAGAGAGGGCTTGGAGATGCTGTAGAGGCCCTCCGTGGTCGATTCCCCCTCCGGTGGAGCGCCGGCGAAAGCTCCAAGATGGGATCTCACGGATACGGAAGGTTGCGGCGGTGGAAATAGTTTTTCGTGGTGCTCCTGGATGTTTTCGGGGTACATGGATATATATAGGAGGAGGAAGTAGGTTGGTGGACACTCGAGGGGCCCATGAGGGTGGGGGACGCGCCCACCCCCAGGGGGAGCGCCGGGCACCCTCGTGGCCGGCTCATTTGTTGCTTGACGTCCACTCCAAGTCCCCTGGATTGCGTTTCTTTCAAAAAGATCGCTCCCAAAGGTTTCATTCCGTTTGGACTCCGTTTGATATTCCTTTCCTTCGAAGCACTGAAATAGGCAAAAAAACAGCAATTCAGGATGGGCCTCCTGTTAGTAGGTTAGTCCCAAAAATGATATAAAAGTGTAGAGTAAAGCCCATAAACATCCAAAACGGGTAATATAATAGCATGGAACAATCAAAAATTATAGATACGTTGGGGACGTATCAAGCACCCCCAAGCTTAATTCTTGCTCGTCCTTGAGTAGGTAAATGATAAAAACAGAATTTTTGATGTGGAATTCTACCTAGCATAATTCTCAATGTAATTTTCTTTATTGTGGCATGATTGTTCAGATCCAAATGATTCAAGATAAAATCTTATAAAACATAAAAATAGTAATACTTGAAGCATACTAACAAATAATCATGTCTTTTCAAAATAGCATAGCCAAAGAAAGCTCATCCCTACAAAATTATATAGTTAGGGCATGCTTCATTTTCATCACACAAAATACTCCCATCATGCACAACCCTGGTTTCAGCCAAGCAATTGGTTCATACTTTTTAACGTGCTTCAGCTTTTTCAACTCTTATGCAATACATGAGCGCAAGCCATGGACATAGCACTATATGTGGTATACAGTGGTTCTGAAGACAAAAAGGGAGAAGATAGTCTCACATCAACTAGGCGTATTGATGACCCATAAGTATAGGGGATCTATCGTAGTCCTTTCGATAAGTAAGAGTGTCGAACCCAACGAGGAGCAGAAGGAAATGATAAGCGGTTTTCAGCAAGGTATTCTCTGCAAGTACTGAAATAAGTGGTAACAGATAGTTTTGTGACAAGATAAATTGTAACGAGCAACAAGTAACAAAAGTAAATAAAGTGCAGCAAGGTGGCCCGATCCTTTTTGTAGCAAAGGACAAGCCTGGACAAACTCTTATAATAGGAAAAGCACTCCCGAGGACACATGGGAATATCGTCAAGCTAGTTTTCATCACGCTCATATGATTCGCGTTCGGTACTTTGCTAATTTGATATGTGGGTGGACCGATGCTTGGGTGCTATTCTTACTTGAACAAGCATCCCACTTATGATTAACCACTAATGCAATCATCCGCAACTACAAAAAAAGTATTAAGGTAAACCTAACCATAGCATCAAACATATGGATCCAAATCAGCCCCTTACGAAGCAACACATAAACTAGGGTTTAAGCTTCTGTCACTCTAGCAGCCCATCATCTACTTATTACTTCCCAATGCCTTCCTCTAGGCCCAAAGAATGGTGAAGTGTTATGTGTGGCGGCTAGTTTTCCGGGTATTAATTTCCAGAAAATGTCCCTTGTGCTCACCAGCCCCAGGATTACTGTTAGCTGATGAGGCACCAACTTGATACAGAAATTCCAAGCAAAATGCAAAATATGTAGTACAAGACCATTCTGGCCTGTGAGTACAACAATTTGGTTTCTAGTGGTTGATGGCGGAAGAGGTTTGTGGATCATCAGCGTCTATGGGACTCCATTTCCCATAGGAAAAGCTGACCAGGTTAACTCCTATCTTCGCGAGGCTGCTATCACCATTGCTTAGGTTCCGGGGCTGTCATCACGGTCGCTCCTCTCCGCGCAAGAATTCTGGCCAAGACAATAGCCAGGGACAAGCCAGTGAGTACTTTTGAATGTACACGCAAACATTATGAACACGGGTATAATATAACAACTATAATTATGTACTGAAATATTTTATAATCATGACGTCAGTCACAATTAAAATAATAAAATCTCTGATGCATGCAAGCAGGTTATTTATGGATATGCAATGACATAGTAGTAATAAAATGCACCGATCGGGTGTCTGAAGCGACGCCTCGAAAGGTTAGTAAACAAAGAGAAATGCCTCAGTCGGGCATCTGAGCGACACCACATAAAGGGTGTATAAAATAAATAACAAGCATGCCACAGTCGGGCGTCTCAGCGACACCACATAAAGGGCTCATAAAGTAAATAAATAATAAGCATGCCACAGTCGGGCGTCTCAGCGACACCACATAAAGGGCGTATAAAATAAATAACAAGCATGCCACAGTCGGGCGTCGCAGCGACACCACATAAAGGGTGTATAAAATAAATAACAAGCATGCCACAGTCGGGCGTCTCAGCGACACCACATAAAGGGCGTATAAAATAAATAACAAGCATGCCACAGTTAGGCGTCTCAGAGACACCACATAAAGGGCTTATAAGGTAAATAAATGATAAGCATGCCACAGTCGGGCGTCTCAGCGACACCACATAAAGGGCTTATAAATAATCACAGTGAATATCTAGGAGGTAGAACCATCCCAGGTATATTCGATAATGCCAATAATATAACGGGTTAGTCCACAACAAAATAATATTCATAATCATCACAAGTCTCAAGTCGTGATCCCAGTTCTGGTTTAACAGTTTCCCCTCCGAAGACCGACACTAAGACCGACACTTGACCCATCCCAGACTGTAATCCTTAACCATGGACACAGCTATCCGAATAGGTTTAATCTCTGCAGAGAGTGTACTCTTTACCCACAAGTAACGGATTCCTTTAGTCCATCGGGACTAATTCCGTCTATGGCGTTTTAATTGAAAACACACCTATCCGCACACACCAGCCTAACTTACCGGTGTCTGGAATCACCCACGACACCTGTTAAGCGAAACTCTAAGTGGGGAGGCTACAACCTTGATGTAACATGGGATCACAAAATTTATACCGCGCGCAAACTAGGGGAACTACCCCTTCGGCTACAACTGAAACACCCATGCTCCCGGACCAGGTGGCATGTCTACCGAATGCCTTCGGTATCTTCCACCATGGCCTCTCTGTACGGTGTGTGCTAGGAAAGGGGTTGACAACTTACTTAACCGTACCCTACCTATGGCAGGGACAAGTGGCAGCACGAAACAAGTATGGGGGTTACCGGAACAAGACTCGATCTACGGTCGACTCAGGAGGTTTAAATATTCCCTGCATGATTAGCATAACAATATATATACTTCAACCAACAGACAGAAACACCACGCGATATACCCCCTCATGCCTTACCGGACATGACTGTCTCGACAGAGGACTAGGGACAAGACCGTGTCTACCCAAGACAGAGGCCTTCCTGGATTCCCTTCTGGTATGCATGAAAGGCATATGACGGTGATTACCATCACAACCATATCATCTCCAATGGCATGAAATCATTAATATGTACTCCTGAGTAGGAACACATCATCACATAAAATGACGTATGCCCGTGTCGGGGTGGTGTTGTCACCGTGTCAAATAACACACATAATATTATGCCAGGGTTCAGAATGCTTGCCTTCAAGTCGTGAAGAGGCAAGGTGCATTCCAAAACTCTTGAAACTTTCTCCTCTCTCCAAAATCCTATTTAAAATATTTTGAATCAATATATAGTTTAAAAAACAGTGCCAAAAAGTTGTCTAATTTTTCTTGAAATAAATCTTAAAATAAACTAGACAATATTTGAGAGAGGCAGGAAAAAGAATCAACTCATTCGGAGTTATATTTAAAAAGTTGTAGCTAGTCAAAGTTTTGGTAAAAATCTGTTTTTAATAAAAACAGAAAAAAAACGTTTCAAATGAGATTACGTTTTCGGTCAGGGGAGGCGTACTTGGGGTTTTACACCTCCACTTATCCAGCATGGACTGCGTGGGGAGTCGCTGACAGAGGGTCCAGGGGGGCCACTAGTCATGTTTGACTGGTCTCCCCTCCCTCTTCTTCTTCTGCCCGAGCAGAGGCGGGACTCCGGCGACCGTCGCCAGCGAACGGCGGTTCCTCGCGGGGAGCTGAGGATGGGGATGGATCCGCGGATTAGCAGCGGTCCTCACGATGGTCGTAGGGTCGTCGAAGGTGGAGGAAATCGCCGGCTGCGAGCTTTGCGGCGGAGGAAAGCTTCGGTGGATTTGGGGGTTCGGGCTAGGGTGATGCTCTATTGTCGTTTGGGGTCTGGGCGGCTCCGCAAGACGATGAGGAGCCGAGTGGTGGTGATGGAAGGGTGGGGGAGGCCCTGGTGGCGCCGGGGTGAACCAGAACGAGGCGGCGGCCGAGCTGACCGGAGAGGTTGAAGACGGCCTGCTCCCCTTCAATTGACGGCAACGGGGCACTAGAGAGACGGCGTGAGGCTGCCTGAGTGCTCGGGGGAGCTCGGGGGCTTCCTTATATAGCGCCTCCAAGTCGGTTCGCGGCGGCCGTGGATGAGCTCGTCGGCGGACCGCCCTACTGTGCGGCAGGGCGACATGGCGGTGGCTGGCTAGCTCCAGGGGCAAACGACGAACTCTCCAATGTCTAAGGAGGCGAGCTGGCGCGCTGTGGTGGTTTGGGCGGTGCTGCCCATGGCGGTGGCGGATGCGGCCGCGGGCGTGCCGCCAAGCGGCTTGCTGGCGATGCTACAGGGGGAGAGGAGGCGGTCGGGGCTTCTAGCGTGACGTGGCGAGAGGGAGAGGATTTGGATGAGCTCGGGGAAACTTACCCAGGGGGGTGTGTTGGCTCGGGCGCGAGCACATGCAAAACGCGTGCTCTGCTCGCGCTCTGGGCGTGCACGGCACTCGTTCGACGAAATGCCAGGGCGACTAAAGTTGCTAGAGAGCCACTGCAAATCCACAGGCCTAGGTTAGAGACATGCAGAAGGCTACTGGACAACTTGGTTTGGGGAAACGGAGAAGTTCACAACACAAAACCTTTAGCCATGCCAAATCTGTCCATGCACACAGGGTGTTTGACAAAATGCCAGAGGCATCTAGGAAGTACTTGGGGTGGTCAAATCTTCCAGAGTGGGGCCTCTTTAGATGCATGAGAGGGTGGTGAGGTTAGTTTGACAAATGAAGAAACTTGTTAGTGCAAGTTTTGCAAAACTTCAATTCTGGACAGGGGGTAAATGGCATCATTTCATGAACCAAAAATTTCCCAATGGGTGCATGCTCCTGGACTTAGGGGTTTCTTAGGGTTGACTACAAGCAGGAGAAAGCACAAGGTCACTAGATCAAAAATAAATAGGGGTTGCAGTAGAAAACACAAGGCTGGTCCAGAATGAAAAAGAGGTTGATTCACTCAATTTTTCCAAAGAACATGACTAGGTTTTTGCATAAAGTTGGATTGCATGCTACCACTGACATCCCATAATTTTGGTGGAGGCTTTAAAGAAATATTTAAATGGGCTGTAGTGCAAAACTGCCCACTGGACCAGATTTGAAAATAAGGTGTAGAACTCAAAATATTCAATGAATGAAATATATTTTTGCATAAAAGTGATTTAGAAACATCACATGACATCTCCAAATTTTGGTTGGAAAATTGGTTAAATTTATCCAATGGTGGTAGTTCAAAAAGAGCTCCAAAACTAATGGAAGTCATTTTAAGGAATAAAGCTCAGAGAGATACAATTAAATAAACAAAATCTACTGATTAAAAAAATTGTTATATTAAGAGAGCATAGAAGTCCAATACATTTTTGGAAAGTTTCCACTTGGGTAAAACTCCTCAATATTAAAAAGAAAGGTTCTGAAATCAACAGAAAATCCAGAAAGCAAAAATTTTAAACTCCTGGCAAAATTTTAATAATTAAAACCTGGTTAACTTTTTGGGGTGTTACATTATGTAGTTGACGTTCACATAACACCACTAGAGGTTAGAAAACATACATCTTATCAAAATATCGAACGAATACCAAATTCACATGACTACTAATAGCAAGACTTCTCCCTTGTCCTCAGGAACAAACATGACTACTCACAAAGCATATTCATGTTCATAATCAGAGGGGTAATAATGTGCATAGAGGATCTAAACATATGATCTTCCACCAAATAAACCAACTAGCATCAACTACAAGGAGTAATCAACACTACTAGCAACCTACTAGCACCAATCCCGGACTTGGAGACAAGAATTGGATACAAGAGATGAACTAGGGTTTGGAGATGAGATGGTGCTGGTGAAGATTGTTGATGGAGATTGCCCTCTCCCGATGAGAGGAGCGTCGGTGATGAAGATGGTGATGATTTCCCCCTCCCGGAGGGAAGTGTCCCCGGCAGAAGAGCTCTGTCGGAGCCCTAGATTGGTTCCGCCAAGGTTCCGCCTCGTGGCGGCGAAGTCTCGTCCCGAAAGGTTGCCTTCTATTTTTTTTCTCATCGAAAGACTTCATATAGGAGAAGATGGGCGTCGGAGAGCCACCAGGGGGCCCACGAGGTAGGGGGCGTGCCCAGGGGGGCGCCCCCCACCCTCGTGAGCAGGGTGTGGGCCCCCTGTCCTTCATCTTTGGCGACGATTTTTCTTTATTTATTTTAATACATTCCGTGGAGTTTCAGGACTTTTGGAGTTACGCAGAATAGGCCTCCAATATTTGCTCCTTTTCCAGCCCAGAATTCCAGCTGCCGGCATTCTCCCTGTTCATGTAAACCTTGTAAAATAAGAGAGAATAGCCTTAAGTATTGTGACATAACATGGAATAACAGCCCATAATGCAATAAATATTGATATAAAAGCATGATGCAAAATGGACGTATCAACTCCCCCAAGCTTAGACCTTGCTTGTCCTCAAGCGAAAAGCCGATAACAATAAATATGTCCTCATGTTCAGAGGTAGAGGCGTCGATAAAAGTAAAATACGGACATGAAGGCATCATGATTATTTCCACAACAGCAACATAAATAGATTTTGTCATATGATTACTCATGTTCAAGTGATGATATTTTCACAGAGCCAAAGTATGAATCAGAAACCTCATTGAGAACCAAAAAATTATAACCTCAGTCATTGAAGCAATTGCAAATTATCATAACATCAGAAAGAGTCTATGTCAGAGCTTAAAAGCAAGTCCACATACTCAACTATCACTTAGTCCTTCATAATTGCTAACACTCACGCAATACTTGTGGTTACAGAGTTTTAGTCGGACACAGAGTAAGATAGGGGCTTATAGTTTTGCCCCACGACCTTTTACCTCAAGGGTAATGTCAACAATAATAATTCATGCTCCCCTACATCCAATTAGATATATATATCATGTTCTTTCCAACATGCTGAGCTTGCCAAAGGATAAAATAAAAAGGGAAAGGTGAAGATCACCATGACTCTTGCATAAGGTAGAGGATAATAATAAAAGATAGGCCCTTCACAGAGGGAAGCAGAGGTTGTCATGCGCGTTTAGGGTTGATGCACAAAATCTTAATGCAAAAGAACGTCACTTTATATTGCCCCTTGTATGTGAACCTTTATTATGCAGTCCGTCGCTTTTATTGCCTCCACAACAAGTTCGTACAAAGCTTATTTCTCTGCACTAATAAGTCATGCATATTTAGAGAGCAATTTTTATTGCTTGCACCGATGACAACTTACTTGAAGGATCTTACTCAATCCATAGGTAGATATGGTGGACTCTCATGGCAAAACTAGTTTAAGGGTAATTGGAAGCACAAGTAGTATTTCTACTTGGTGCTAAGAATTTGGCTAGCATGAGGGGGAAAGGCAAGCTCAACACGGTAGAGGATCCATGACAACATACTTTATCTCGGATGTAAGAAAACATAACTCATTATGTTGTCTTCCTTGTCCAACCTCAACTCTTTAGCATGTCATATTTCAATGAGTGCTCCCAATCATAAAAGATGTCAATGATAATATATCTATATGTGAAACCTCTCTTTCCTTATTACTTCCTATTAATTGCAATGATGACCAAAGCTATATTTGCCAACTCCCAACAACTTTTAATCATCATACTCTTTCTATGTGGAGTCATTAGTTTCACTAAGATCAATATGAACTCTTTGATTCTTTTTATTCCTTTTTCTTCTAATCACCCAAGATCATGGCAAAATACTCAAGCCCTTGACTCAACACTAATCTTTATTATATAATTCACAGACTCGATTACAAAGAAGGATTATAAAGCAAAACTCAAAACTAGATCAGTTCATGACTTTATTCTACTAAATCAAGATACTACTAAAAGGATCGAACTGAGAAAAACTGTAAAGATAGGAGTTGTGATGGTGATATGATACCAGGGAACCTCCCCCAAGCTTGGCAGCTGCCAAGGGGAGTGCCCATACCCATGTGATTATGTCTCCTTCTTTGTTGTTGGCGGTGGAGGTATTGTTGATGATGCAAGCTTGTCGTCCACCTTCCATGGCATAGGCTCACCATCATAGAAGGATGATCGAGTCTCCGGAATCCTCAAATCTGCAGCCAAACTCATCCTTTTGAATCTATATTCATACTCACAGTTTTGGTTTTGCAGATCATAGATTTGGGCTTGGAGGTGCTCGATCTTCTCATGTAGCTTGAAGATGGCCTCCTCGGTCTTCTTGGCATCTGGCTCGTAGTTGTTGGTGAACTCCGCGAGCATCTTGTGGGTAGCGTTGATTCCACGCTCCACCATCCCCTGGCACTTGAAAACTTGTTGCTCCATTGCTTCGAGCCTCGACTCCATGCTTCCGGTTCCCTTTGGTCCCTCAACATCGCGGATGTGCAGCAACCCATCACGCATCTCAATGGTTTGAGGGTGTCGCAGCACCTCCGCGAGGTAAGGGTTGATCACCTTCTCGAAGAACTTGTCCTTGGAAGCACTTGGGGTCGTCATGATGATCTAGACCTGACAGAAAAACAGCTCGAAACAAGAACAGGGGAGATTTGCGTGATACGAGAGTCAAAACATTCGGGAGAATATATAATGAATTTTTACCGACCAAAATACGTATCGTGCAAGGAAACGGAGTCCGGAGGGCACACAAGGTGCTCACGAAGTAGGGGGCACGCCCAGGGGGTAGGGCGCGCCCTCCACCCTCGTGGAGGCCTCGTGTCCTCCTCGGACTGCTACTTATTTTTCTAATTTTCTAAATATTTCAAAAGGGAGAAATATTGCCTTAAAATTGTTTTGGAGTCGATTTACTTACCGTACCACATACCTATTCCTTTTCGGAGTCTGGAACATTCTGGAAAGTTTCCTTTATGTATTCCTCCGGGGTTACGGTTTCAATAATATTAGTTTCAACATTTATGGGATTACCTGAGATATAGTGTTTAATCCTTTGACCGTTTACCACCTTTGGATTTGTGCCTTCAAAGATTTGATTTTTATGGCACCGGAACGATAGACCTCCTCGATAATGTAAGGACCTTCCCATTTCAAGACAAGTTTTCCTGCAAAAAATCTTAAACGAGAGTTGTATAGCAATACATAATCACCTACATTAAACTCACGCTTTTGTATCCTTTTGTCATGACATCTTTTAACCTTTTCTTTAAACAACTTGGCATTTTCATAAGCTTGGGTTCTCCATTCATCAGAGCTAATATCAAATAACCTCTTCTCACCGGCAAGTTTGAAATCATAGTTGAGCTCTTTAATAGCCCAATATATCTTATGTTCTAGTTCGAGAGGTAAGTGACATGCTTTTCCATAAACCATACGGAGACATACCCATAGGATTTTTGTATGCAGTTCTATAGGCCCATAATGCGTCATTCAGTTTCTTGGACCAATTCTTTCTAGACTTTTTGATAGTCTTTTGCAAGATTAATTTGAGCTCTCTATTGCACAATTCTACCTGACCACTAGACTGCGGGTGATATGGAGATGAAATTCTATGATTAACGTCATATTTAGCAAGCATCTTACGGAAAGCACCATGAATAAAGTGTGAACCACCATCAGTCATTAAATATCTAGGGACTCCAAACCTCGGAAAAATAACTTCCTTAAGCATTTTAATAGAAGTGTTATGATCAGCACTACTAGTTGGAATAGCTTCTACCCACTTAGTAATGTAATCAACAACAACTAAAATATGAGTATATCCATTAGAGGCAGGAAAAGGTCCCATATAATCAAAGCCCCAAACATCAAATGGTTCAATAACAAGGGAATAATTCATAGGCATTTCTTGACGTCTACTAATATTACCAATTCTTTGACATTCATCGCAAGACAACACAAACTTACGGGCATCCTTGAAGAGAGTAGGCCAATAAAAACCGGATTGCAATACCTTATGTGCAGTTCTATCTCCAGCGTGGTGCCCTCCATAAGCTTCGGAGTGACACTTGCGTAGGATCTGTTCCTATTCATGCTCAGGTACACAACGTCTAATAACACCATCTACTCCTTCTTTATAAAGATGTGGGTCATCCCAAAAGTAATGAGGCAAGTCATAGAAAAACTTTTTCTTTTGTTGGTATGTGAAGCTAGGTGGTATAAATTTAGCAACAATATAATTAGCATAATCAGCATACCATGGAGTGCTACGAGAAGTGCTTATGACATTTAATTGTTCATCGGGAAAGCTATCATCAATAGGTAGTGGGTCATCAAGAACATTCTCTAACCTAGATAAGTTGTCTGCAACGGGGTTCTCAGCTCCTTTTCTATCAACAATATGTAAATCAAATTCTTGCAGCACGAGAACCCATCTAATAAGTCTAGGTTTTGCATCTATCTTCTCCATAAGATATTTAATAGCAGCATGATCTGTGTGAATAGTTACTTTAGAATCAACAATATAGGGTATGAATTTATCATAAGCAAATTCAACTGCTAAAAGTTCCTTTTCGGTAGTAGCATAATTTCTTTGAGCATTGTCTAGAGTCTTACTAGCATAATGGATAACATTTAATTTCTTATCAACTCTTTGCCCTAGAACAGCACCTACAGCATAATCACTAGCATCACACATAATTTCAAACGGTAAATTCCAATCAGGTGGCTAAACAACAGGTGCAGAGACTAATGCTTTCTTTAGTATTTCAAATGCTTCTACACAATCATCATCAAAGACAAATGGTACATCTTTTTGTAATAAATTAGTCAGAGGCCGAGAGATTTTTGAGAAGTCCTTAATGAACCTCCTATAAAATCTGGCGTGACCAAGGAAACTTCTTATTCCTTTGATGTCCTTGGGACATTGCATCTTTTCAATAGAATCAACCTTGGGTTTATCAACTTCAATACTTCTTTCAGAAACTTTGTTCCCCAAGACAATACCTTCATTAACCATAAATTGGCACTTTTCCCAATTCAAGACAAGATTAGTTTCTTCACATCTCTACAAAACTCAAGCAAGATTGCTCAAGCAATCATCAAAAGAGGAACCATAGACGAAAAAGTCATCCATGAAAACCTCACAAATTTTCTCGCATAAGTCAGAGAATATAGCCATCATGCATCTTTGAAAGGTAGCAGGTGCATTACATAAACCGAAAGGCATACGTCTATAAGAAAAAGTACCAAAAGGGCATGTAAAAGTAGTCTTTGATTGATCTTTAGCCGACACAGGTATTTGAGAAAAACCGGAATAACCATCTAGAAAGCAATAATGTGTATGTTTGCATAATCTTTCTAGCATTTGATCAATAAAAGGTAAGGGGTAATGATCTTTCTTAGTAGCCTTATTTAATTTATGGAAATCAATTACCATCCTATAACCTGTGATAATTCTTTGTGGAATCAATTCATCTTTGTCATTGGGGACAACAGCAATACCTCCCTTCTTAGGGATACAATGGACAGGACTTACCCACTGACTATCAGCAACGGGATAAATTATACCTGCCTCCAGAAGCTTGAGTATTTCCTTTCTTACCACTTCTTTCATTTTAGGATTCAAACGTCATTAAGGATCACAAACTGGTTTGGCATCGGCTTCCAAATTTATTTTATGTTGACATAGAGTGGGACTGATGCCCTTAAGATCATCCAGAGTATATCCAATAGCGGCACGGTGCTTCTTCAGAGTTTTCAATAATCTTTCTTCTTCATGCTATGAAAGGTTAGCGCTAATAATGACAGGATATATTTTCTTTTCATCAAGATAAGCATATTTAAGATTATCAGGCAACGGTTTAAGCTCAAACACGGGATCACCCTTGGGTGGAGGAGGATCCCCTAGGATTTCAACATTCAAATTGTGTTGCAGAATAGGTTCCTATTTAAAGAATACTTCACCTATTTCCCTTCTTTCATTCATGAACATATCATTTTCATGGTCTAACAAATAGTGTTCTAAAGGATCACTAGGAGGTACAGCAATAGAAGCAAGACCAATAATTTCGTCCTTACGAGGCAATTCTTCCTCACGGTGCCGTTTACTGAATTTAGAGAAATTAATCTCATGAACCATATCATCCAAGCCAACAGTAACAACATTCTTCTTGCAGTCTATCTTAGCATTAACAGTATTCAAGAAGGGTCTACCAAATATAATGGGACAAAAGCTATCTTGTGGAGAACCAAGAACAAGAAAATCAGCGGGATATTTGGTTTTTCCACACAAGACTTCAACATCTCTAACAATTCCCACTGCAGATATAGTATCTCTATTGGCAAGTTTAATTGTAACATCAATATCTTCTAACTCAGCAGGAACAATATCATGCATAATTTCTTTGTATAAGTCAATGGGTATAACACTAGCACTAGCACCCATATCACATAATCCATGATAACAAGGATCTCCTATTTTAACAGAAATAACAGGCACGCCTACCACAGGTCTATGTTTATCTCTATCACAAGGTTTAGCAATTCTGGCAGCTTCACCACAGAATTGAATAACATGCCCATCAATATTATCAGATAAGAGATCTTTAACAATAGCAATATTAGGTTCTACTTTGACTTGCTCAGGAGGTGTATAAGTTCTAGTATTGCTTTTACGAACAACAGTTGAAGCTTTAGCATGATCCTTCATTCTAATAGGGAAAGGTGGTTTCTCAACATAAGAAGTGGGAACAATAAGATCATTATAAGTGACAATCTTTTCTTCAACTTTAATAGGTGCAGCTACTTTTAATTCTATGGGAGGATGATATTTAAACCACTTCTCCTTGGGGAGATCAACATAAGTAGCAAAAGATTCACAGAAAGAAGCTACTATCTCAGAGTCAAGTCCATATTTAGTGCTAAACTTACGGAAAATATCGGTATCCATAAAAGATCTAACACAATCAAACTTAGGTGTCATACCTGACTCCTTACCTTCATCGAGGTCCCAATCTTCAGAGTTGCGTTTAATTCTATCCAATAAATTCCATCTAAATTCAATAGTCTTCATCATAAAAGAGCCGGCACAAGAAGTATCGAGCATGGTGCGATTGTTATCAGAAAGCCGAGCATAAAAACTTTGCATAATCACTTCTCTTGCGAGCTCATGATTGGGGCATGAATATAACATTGATTTAAGCCTCCCCCAAGCTTGAGCGATGCTTTATCCTTCGCGAGGCCAAAAATTATATATATAATTGCGATCACGATGAACAAGATGCATAGGGTAATACTTTTGATGAAATTCCAATTTCAATCTTTTATAGTTCCATGATCTCATATCATCACATAGCCTATGCCATGTCAATGCGTCTCCCTTTAAAGATAAAGGGAAGGTCTTCTTCTTAACAACAACATCGAGTATACCTGCAAGCTTAAATAGTCCACAAACATCATCCACATAGCATAGATGTTCATCAGGATGCATTGTTCCATCTCCTATAAAAGTGTTAGCTAGCAGTTTTTCCATCATACCCAAAGGAATCTCAGAAGGAGTTTCATTTTCAATAGGTTTAGTAGGTTGAGTAGGTTGAGGAGCAACTCTTTGCTCTACTGGACGGGGTGAAGATACCCTGAACAAGCCCCTCAGACAATTACTTTCCATAGTAACAAGTGACAGAAAATTTCAGCACACTAAATAAATTTTTCCTTACCAAATTCCACCTACCAAAGACGCTTCACTTCCCGGCAACGGCGCCAGAAAAGAGTCTTGATGACCCACAAGTATTGGGGATCAATCGTAGTCCTTTCGATAAGTAAGAGTGTCGAACCCAACGAGGAGCAGAAGGAAATGATAAGCGGTTTTCAGCAAGGTATTCTCTACAAGTACTGAAATAAGTGGTAACAGATAGTTTTGTGATAAGATAAATTGTAACGAGCAACAAGTAACAAAAGTAAATGAAGTGCAGAAAGGTGGCCCAATCCTTTTTGTAGCAAAGGACAAGCCTGGAAAAACTCTTATAATAGGAAAAGCGCTCCCGAGGACACATGGGAATATCGTCAAGCTAGTTTTCATCACGCTCATATGATTCGCGTTCGGTACTTTGATAATTTGATATGTAGGTGGACCGGTGCTTGGGTGATGTTCTTACTTGAACAAGCATCCCACTTCTGATTAACCTCTATTGCAATGATCCGCAACTACAACAAAAGTATTAAGGTAAACCTAACCATAGCATGAAACATATGGATCCAAATCAGCCCCTTACGAAGCAACGCATAAACTAGGGTTTAAGCTTCTGTCACTCTGGCAACCCATCATCTACTTATTACTTCCTAATGCCTTCCTCTAGGCCCAAAGAATGGTGAAGTGTTATGTAGTCGAAGTTCACATAACACCACTAGAGGTTAGAAAACATACATCTTATCAAAATATCGAACGAATACCAAATTCGCATGACTACTAATAGCAAGACTTCTCCCTTGTCCTCAGGAACAAACGTAACTACTCACAAAGCATATTCATGTTCATAATCAGAGGGGTAATAATGTGCATAAAGGATCTGAACATATGATCTTCCACCAAATAAACCAACTAGCATCAACTACAAGGAGTAATCAACACTACTAGCAACCTACTAGCACCAATCCCGGACTTGGAGACAAGAATTGGATACAAGAGATGAACTAGGGTTTGGAGATGAGATGGTGCTGGTGAAGATTGTTGATGGATATTGCCCTCTCCCGATGAGAGGAGCATTGATGATGACGATGGTGATGATTCCCCCCTCCCGGAGGGTAGTGTCCCCGGCAGAACAGCTCTGCCGGAGCCCTAGATTGGTTCCGCCTCGTGGCGGCGGAGTCTCGTCCCAAAAGGTTGCCTTCTATTTTTTTCTCATCGAAAGACTTCATATAGGAGAAGATGGGCATCCGAGAGCCACCAAGGGGCCCACAAGGTAGGGGGCGCACCCAGGGGGGCGCCCCCCACCCTCGTGAGCAGGGTGTGGGCCCCCTGTCCTTCATCTTTGGCGACGATTTTTCTTTATTTATTTTAAGACATTCCATGGAGTTTCAGGACTTTTGGAGTTGCGCAGAATAGGCCTCCAATATTTGCTCCTTTTCCAGCCTAGAATTCCAGCTGCCGGCATTCTCCCTCTTCATGTAAACCTTGTAAAATAAGAGAGAATAGCCTGAAGTATTGTGACATAACATGGAATAACAGCCCATAATGCAATAAATATTGATATAAAAGCATGATGCAAAATGGATGTATCACGTATCAACGGGCTATGGAGATGCCCATTAATAGATATCAATGTGAGTGAGTAGGCATTGCCATGCAACAGATGTACTAGAGCTATAAATGTATGAAAGCTCAACAAAAGAAACTAAGTGGGTGTGCATCCAACTTGCTTGATCACGAAGACCTAGGGCATTTTGAGGAAGCCCATCATTGGAATATGCAAGACAAGTTCTGTAATGAAAAATTCCCACTAGTATATGAAAGTGACAACATAGGAGACTCTCTATAATGAAGATCATGGTGCTATTTTGAAGCACAAGTGTGGAAAATAGATAGTAGCATTGTCCCTTCTCTCTTTTCTCTCATTTTTTATTTGGTGGGCTTCTTTGGCCTCTCTTTTTTAAAGTCCAAAGTCTCATCCCGACTTGTGGGGGAATCATAGCCTTCATCATCCTTTCCTCACTTGGGACAATGCTCTAATAATGAGGATCATCACACTTTTATTGATTTACAACTCAAGAATTACAACTCAATACTTAGAACAAAATATAACTCTATGTGAATGGCTCCGGCGGTGTACCGGGATATGCAATGAATCAAGAGTGACATGTATGAAAAATTATGAAGGTGGCCTAGCCACAAATACGATGTCAACTACATAATCATGCAAAGAGCAATATGACAATGATGGAGCATGTCATAATCAACGGAACGGTGGAGAGTTGCATGGCAATATATCTCGGAATGGCTATGGAAATTCCATAATAGGTAGGTATGGTGGCTGTTTTGAGGAAGGTAAACAATGGGTGCATGATACCGGCGAAGGTTGCGTGGCATAATAGAGGCTAGCAAAGTGGAAGGGTGAGTGTGTGTATGTCCATGGACTCACATTAGTCATAAAGAACTCATATACTTATTGCAAAAGTCTACTTGCCCTCGAAGCAAAGTACTACTACGCATGCTCCAAGGGGAAGGGTTGGTAGGAGTTAACCATCGCGCGATCCCGACCTCCACTCATAAGGAAGACAATTAAAAGAGCACCCCATGCAACAAATTTGTCACACAACTTTTACCATGCGTGCATGCTATGGGACTTGCCAACTTCAACACAAGTATTTCTCAATTTCATAATTACCCAACTAGCATGACTCTAACATTACCACCTTTATATCTCAAAACAATTATCAAGCATCAAATTGATCATAGTGTTTAATGCACTTTCTATGACAATTTTTATTATACCCAACTTGGATGCTCATCATTCTAGGACCAAATTTATAACCATAGAAAATACCATACTGTTCTAATTCTTCAAAATAAAGCCACCGCCGTGCTCTAAAAGATATAAGTGAAGCCCTAGAGCAAAAATTATCTACCTCAAAAGATATAAGTGAAGCACATAGAGTATTCTAATAAATTCTAAATCATGTGGGTTTCTCCCAAAAGTTGTGTACAGCAAGGATGATTGTGGAAATATAAAAAGCAAAGACTCATATCATACAGGATGCTCCAAGCAAAACACATATCATGTGGAGAATAAAAATATAGCTCCAAGTAAAGTTACTGATAGACGAAGATGAAAGAGGGGATGCCTTCCGTGGCATCCCCAATCTTAGGCTTTTGGTTATCCTTGGATATCTTGGGGTGCCATGGTCATCCCAAAGCTTAGGCTCTTGCCACTCCTTATTCCATAGTCCATCAAATCTTTACCCAAAACTTGAAAACTTCACAACACAAAACTCAACAGGAAATCTCATAAGGTCCGTTAGTGCAAGAAAGGAAAACCACCACATAAGGTACTGTAATGAACTCATTATTTATTTATATTGGTGTTAAACCTACTGTATTCTAACTTCTCTATGGTTCATACCCCCCGATACTAGCCATAGATGCATCAAAATAAGCAAACAACACACGAAAAACAGAATCTATCAAAAACAGAACAGTCTCTAGCAATCTGTAACTTTCGAATACTTCTGGAACTCTAAAAATCCTACCAAAAAATAAAGTCCTGGGAAATTTGTCTATTGATCTACAGAAAAAATAATCAATGCAAAATTACGTTTCTGTGAATTACTAAAATTATTTTCGTGCGCGGAAAGTTTCTGTTTTTCAGCAGAATCAAATTAACTATCACCGTAGGTTATCCTATAGGTTCTACTTGGCACAAACACTAACTAAAAGATGAAAACACATCTAAGCAGAAGCTAAATGAAATATTTATTACTGAACAGAAGCAAAAAGCAAGAAACAAAAATAAAATTGGGTTGCCTCCCAACTAGCGCAATTGTTTAACGCCCCTAGCTAGGCATAAAAGCAAGGATAGATCTAAGTAGTGTCATCTTTGGCATTCAATTCATAAGTAGCTCGCATGATAGATTCATCAGGTAATTTAACTTTCTTTCTAGGGAAGTGTTACATGCCTTTCCTTAATGGAAATTGGAATCTAGTATTCCCTTCCTTCATATCAATAATTGCACCAATCGTTCTAAGAAAAGGTCTACCAAGAATAATAGGACATGAAAGATTTCAATCTATATCAAGAATGATAAAATCTACGGGCACATAATTCCTATTTGCAACAATAAGAACATCATTTATCCTTCCCATAGGTTTCTTAATGGTGGAAACCGCAAGGTGAAAGTTTAAAGAGCAATCATCAAATTCATGGAAACCTAGCACATCACATAAAGTTTTCGGAATCGTGGAAACACTAGCACCCAAATCACATAAAGCATAGCACTCATGATCATTAATTTTAATCTTTATAGTAGGTTCCCACTCATCACAAAGTTTTCTAGGTATAGGAACTTCCAAATTAAGTTTTTCCTCATAAGATTACATCAAGGCATCAACAATATATTTGGTAAAAGCTTTATTTTGACTATAAGCATGGGGAGGATTCAACACGGATTGCAACAAGGAAATACAATCTATTAAAGAACAATTATCATAATTAAATTCCTTGAAATCCAAGATAGTGGGTTCAATGCTATTTAAAGTCTTCACCTCTCCAATCCCACTTTTACCAAATTTAGCATTCAGATCTAAAAACTCATAATTATTGGGACGCCTTTTAACTAAAGTTGAATCATCTCCAGTCCCATCATTATCAAGATTCATATTGCAAAACAATGATTTAATAGGGGATACATCAATAACTTTTAGATCTTCATCATTATTTTCATGGAAAACTAGAAGAACACGCTTTTACAAAGCAATCTTTCTTAGCGCGCAACCTAGCGGTTCTTTCTTTGCACTCATCAATGGAAATTCTCATGGCTTTGAGAGACTCATTGATATCATGCTTAGGTGGAATATATCTAAGTTTCAAAGAATCAACATCAAGCGAAAGCCTATCAGCGTTCCTAGCCAAATCATCAACTTTAAGCAAATTTTTTCAAGCAAAGCATTAAAATTCTTTTGAGAGATCATAAATTCTTTAACACTATTTTCAAAATCAGAGGGCATCTTATTAAAAATTCCATAAGAGTTGTTGTAGGAATTACCATAATTATTAGAGGAATTACTAGGGAACGGTCTAGGATTAAAGTTTCCTCTATAAGCATTGTTACCAAAATTATTCCTACCAACAAAATTCACATCCATAGATTCACTATTATTCTCAATCAAAGTAGACAAAGGCATATCATTAGGATCAATAGGAGCACTCTTAGTAGCAAACAATTTCATAAGTTCATCCATCTTTCCACTCAAAACATTAATTTCTTCTATAGCATGCACTTTTTTACTAGTAGATCTTTCGGTGTGCCATTGAGATGTCACACCCTGATTTTCAGGGCACAACACTTAAGATGATAAATAATGATAAAATGTGGTTTGACAAAAACTTTTGAGTGTTTTAGACTTTGCCTTGATTGGATTTTGTCTGTTGTTTGCAAGTGCTCTAAAATATTAAATAAATCCCCCAACTCTTATACTCCTTCTCCTTGATCCAAAACTTCTGCCCAATGATCATGCCATGTGTATAGTATAATATAGAATTTTCTTAAAAAATAATTTGGCCAAAAAGTATTTTTCTAAATTTAGTTCTCCAAAACCCCCTGGATTGAGGTTGCACTGCAAGTACTTGATTTGGGGTATGAAAAATATTTCAAAGAGTATATTTGAAACCTATTAGGTATAGGACTCCCCAAAACCACAAAAATATATTTTTAAAAGTTATTTTATTATTTTATTTAAATGATTTTTCTTTAGACCAGAAATGGTATTTAATAGGTTAAAATTATTTTAAATGCTTTAAAAATATTTGTGAAAATTTAGGGAAACTCAGTGGACATATATTATCCATATATATGAGTTTCAACAGATGGTCATGTTCAAAATATTGGTCAAATACCTCAAAAACCCTTCCTCGATATTTCAAGATTTTGAAATATTTACAAAGGAAATATTCTCCAAAAATTCCAAGAAACTTCTATCATGTCAGATATGACATGTTTGATGATCTTGACAAGTCTCATGTCATGGAGAATAGTATAACCCCATGAAACCCTCTCAAAACCATTTCTGCCCTTTTTCAAATTTGAACAACTTTGCATTAGCAAACTTGTCCAGATACTCTCAAGCTTGGTACACATACTTCAATGGTCTAATAAATCATCTAGACTAAGTAGAACAAGTTGGAGAACAATTTAACCTGATCAAAGTGCCCCAAAACCCTTCCTGTCCAGAACCAAATTTGAACAACTCTACATTACCAACTTTCTCTCCTTGATTCCAACTTTTGTGAGAATGATCACATGACCAAATGAGGCCACCACACCAAGTGGTGCATCAAGGAGAAGTGAATTGATCAGCTAGATCTACACAAGTTCATTTCTACCAATTTCTAGGGTTTAGAAAAGTTGCATTGGCAACGTTTCCCAAATGAACTCAATCTTGGTGGAACCTCTTATTTTATCATACCATTTGACCCTGTCAAGCCTCATGACAAATGGAAATCATCTTATTGCCCAAACCAACATCAAACACCTTCAGGCAGAATCTCAAAATTCATGTTTTAACCCCTTCCACTAATCTCCAAGAGTTCTCCTTTTTACCACAGCCCCTCCTACTCCCCCTCTACCACTGGTGTGCTTCCCTGCCCGAGAGGCAATGATGAAGGGGGGCAGGGATCCATTTTTCTTCTCTGGCCAGCCACGTTTTCCTCCCTTTCTCATCTCTCTCTCACTCCTGGCAAGTCCCAGGGCATCCAATGCCTTTTCCACATTGTTTACTCCCCCCTCCAGCTTCCAGACACAAGTGGGCGCGCGAGTGCGCGCGTAAAAGCTGCGGATGCCGGCCAAAGACGCGCTCTGGAGCACGTAATCGCGCTCCCGACCGTTGACGCGGCACTCCCGTCCACCTCGAGCCTCCCCCTCGCGCCAGTCGAGGTGCCTCGGCGTCCGTGACACGCCACGGCCTGGTCCCCCCTCTCTTTCTCCCTCCTGCTGCCTCCTCTCGCACGTGCACCGGCCGCCCGAGGGCTCCAATCGGCAGGCTCACACGCGCAATGCCTCTGACTCGTCCCCGCTCCCTCTTTTCTCTCCCTTGACCTAGACCACGCCCACGAGCACCTTAGACATGCCCCGAAGCGCTCGTTTGGCCCCTGGCGATGCCCTGGGCCGTGGCCGTGAGCTCCGCCCACGGTGCTCCTAGCCGCGCCCATATGAGGCCCTTACGAGCTCTCCTTTCCACTCCATTTATCCCCTCTCCCTCCTAGAAGCATCCTCGACCCAGCCAACCCTATCGCCGAGCCCTCCGTCGCCCCCCATGGCCGGAGCCGAGCCGCCGGGCTACGCCTAAATTCACGCCGACCACTCCTCCTCCTCCCCTCTAGACCGCACCAGAGCACCCCCACCATCACCGTGGGCCCCTCCCGCGCTTATCCTTCTCCTCCCCATGGCCGTGCCATGTTTCCTCGACTCGCCGGTACCACCGTCCGCCGTGGCCATGGCCCCGCTCATATCCGTCCTCCCATGGACGCGCTGACAGGGGTAACGGATGCGGCTCATCTCCCCGAGCACGCCGGTGGCCGGATCACCGGAAACGGTGGCCGGTAGCGCCAGTAGTTGCCGTCGATGTCCCTCTGCCTCGCCTGCCCTGCTTCGGGCGGGAGGTTGAGGACGACGCCGCGTTAGCACACCGGCCCCGCCTGTCGGCAGCAGCGGCAACCGAGTCGGCCCCGCGGGTCGGGTTAAGTGGAGGCGGGACCAGGGAAGCCGCTTGCCCCGCAGGGACGCGTACTTGGCTAGTACGCCTTCAGCATGGCCCTTCTTAGCCGCGTGGCTGTGCAGCTGGGCCGGCCCAGTGCGCTGCAGTGCTAAACTGCACCCTGCGCACAGTTTAGGTATAACACAAATCTTTTTCTTTTTTTCCAGTGAAGTTCAAAAATCCATAAACTATTGAAATTAAATCCAAATTTGATGATTCAAATTTCTAGTAACTCATAAAATCATGGTATATCTCATGGAGCAATTTTCTCATTTTTCCAGAAACTTTTTCTTCACAAACATTTATCAAATCTTGTTTTTCCATTTCTGTAGTGAACTTTAGAAAATCACAGAGAGCCCATTTTTGATCCAAATGCCATGATTCAAATTCCTAGATGCTTATAAGTTCATAACTTAGTTTATGAACATTTTTCTTAATACTTTCTGTACACCCACAAAATAATGAGCCATTTCTTCATATTTGTCAACTTTGCAAATTCATAGAGAAATCATTTGAACTCCAAATCCAGTGAAACCAATTCCTAGATGCTTCTAAAATCATCATTTGTTAAATGGGTGCCTCTGCTCATTTTTGAAAATAATGTTTCTGTACACTTCTTGCAAACCCATTAATCCCTTGATTCCATCATATTGAAATGTTCAAAGATGTCCATTGATCAAATCCTAATGAAACCACTTTGGTCATCCCTCATATGACCAGAGGTATCCTAGAAAAGTCCAACTCGTATTTTTAGAGCACTTTTATCTCCTGCCTTATTGTGTTGCTTATTATGGTTGCTTTCAACGATAGTTGACGAAGTAGACGAAATGCTCGGAGTTGGACCAGAGATATTTGAAGACCTCGAAGACTTTGTTAAAACAGGCAAGCAGCCCTTTGACCATGTCTATGAAAGCCTTTTTATGCATGTCATATAGCACCATATTGTTGTTGCAACGGAATCATGATGAGGTGGTACCCACTTTGATGGTTTGCCACCGTACTTCCTCGTTGATACTTGCATTGTGCATAACCCTACCTTCTTATGAGGGTTATGATGGTGGGAGCAGATAGGATGTTGGAGTAGTGCTACGCAAAAAGGGACGGGAATATGCATGGTAATGGAGACAAAGTAATTTTTCAAAAGACTTTTCAAAAACCCCGTCGGGTGCCACTTATGCCCGAGGGAGATGATGAGATGGGTAACCACTTGATGACGAAGTGGTGTACCGAGGCAAGTGTGTGTTGTTTTCAAAACGGATTGGTTTAAGTTGCGACCGTTATTCCAACCTTACATGCGCAACCACTCTACCCTTATATGGGAAAGGGCATTATTGATTACCTAGACCGATACTAGCTTGGAGCCCGCATTACTAGTGACGGGAGAGTTGTTGGTGTGCTCTCTCGGGACGGGGTCGTGCCAAGTAGGGCGGCTATGACTATTTTCACAGGGCACCGGACACACCGTTGGTACCCTGTGCTTGTGGTATGTGATGGGTATGGGAGCGAGGCTCCACAACCTTATGATGTGACATGTTAGGCACGGGGGTTACTACCAAACAAGTGGACTCCATGTTAGTGTCGTCTAGGGAAAGGTAGTGATCGGGTGCTTACCCCGGGTACTTGAGGTATCGCGGGTCGTGGATGACACGGAAGTTCCCCGGATCTTGTGGGTAAAGTGTGCAACCTCTGCAGAGTGTAAAACTATTCGAATAGTCGTGTCCACGGTCAAGGACAGTTGGGTAACTTCTCTTGGGCTACGTCCATATGTTTCTGAAAAACAACACAATTTGGTGATGTTGATGATGTGACTCGTGAGGAAGTCACGATGAGCTTGAGCATGAGTTGTTTATAACTCTTTCTCGATGTTGATGTCTATAACCTCCTGATACTTGTTGTAGACACATTCATGTCCTTGATAAATGTTGATCATACTTGCATGAGAAAAACTAGCTTTCCGCAAAAATGCCAATTCAACAGCAGAGCCTTGCATAATTATTTTGTTATCACTCTTGGGTTGCTTGCGAGTACATTCAAACGTACTCACTGGCTTGTCCCTGGCTATTTACTTGGCCAGGCTTGAAAGAGCAGGTATATGAAGAAGAGATTTTGGTGACGATCGTGTGAGCTAGGACGCTTCCCAGTCCGAATGCCTGTAGGGTTAAGGTAGATGGCATGGGTCCAAGTTGTTATTGAAGATTTCCGATGCGATGATACACTCACTTGACCATAATGGTCCTACTTGTGTAAAACGGTATGTATGGATGTAAGACTCTTGTTATTCAGCTTCTGTGTGTTCAGTGAGCATTGATCTATGGGATCACTGTACACGTGCATTCGGTGATCTCGACTTATGAGTCGGGGTCCCCACATGAGAATAATTAGCCATAATGTTATCAAGGAGTTTAGTAGCTTCTCCAAAGGTGATTTCCATAAGAGTGCCTCTCGCGGCTGAATCTAAAATATTTCTAGAAGAAAAATTCAATCCGGCATAAATTTTTTGTATGATTATCCATAAGTTCAAACCATGAGTAGGGCAATTGCGAATCATTAATTTCATTCTTTCCCAAGATTGGGCAACATGCTCATAATCAAGTTGTTTAAAATTCACAATATCGTTCCTAAGAGAGATGATCTTAGCGGGAGGAAAATACTTAGAGATAAAAGCATCTTTGCACTTATTCCATGAATCAATACTATTCTTAGGCAAAGACGAAAACCAAGTTTTAGCACAATCTCTAAGTGAAAACGGAAATAACATCAATTTAACAATATCATTATCACCTCTTTCTTGTTTTGCATATCACACAAATCAACAAAGTTGTTTAGATGAGTAGCGGCATCTTCACTAGGAAGTCCAGAGAATTGATCTTTCGTAACAAGATTCAACAAAGCAGCATTGATTTCACAAGAGTCAACATCATTAAGAGGAGCAATCGGAGTGCTAAGGAAATCAATATTATTGGTATTGGAAAATTCACACAATTTGGTGTTATCTTGCGCCATCGTGACAAACAATCCAACACACAAGCACACAAAAAGGCAAGCGAAAGAGAGGGGAGATTGGGAAAGAGAGGGCGAATAAAACGGCAAGGGTGAAGTGGGGGAGAGGAAAACGAGAGGCAAATGGCAAATAATGTAATGCTAGGGAGATGAGTTTGTGATGGGTACTTGGTATGTCTTGACTTGAGCGAAGATCTCCCCAACAAAGGCGCCAGAAATCCTTCTTGCTACGTCTTGAGCTTGTGTTGGTTTTTCTTGAAGAGGAAAGGGTGATGCAACAAAGTAGCATAAGTATTTCCCTCAGTTTTTGAGAACCAATGTATCAATCCAGTAGGAGTCTCGTCAAAAGTCCCACGCACCTATACAAACAAACAAGAACCTCGCAACCAACGCAATAAAGGAGTTGTCAATCCCTTCACGGTAACTTGCGAAAGTGAGATCTGATAGAGAAAATAAGATAAGATAAATATTTTTGGTATTTTTAGGACATAGATTGGAAAATAAAAGATGCAAATAAAAATAGATGGAAAACTTATATGATAAAAGATAGACCCGAGGGCCATAGGTTTCACTAGTGGCTTCTCTCAAGATAGCATAAGTATTACAGTGGGTGAACAAATTACTATCGAGCAATTGATAGAAAAGCACATAGTTATGAGATTATCTAGGCATGATCATGTATATAGGCATCACGTCCTTAACAAGTAGATCGAAATGATTCTGCATCTACTACTATTACTCCACACATCGACCGACCCCTGCTTGCATCTAGAGTATTAAGTTCATGAAGAACATAGTAACGCATTAAGAAAGATGACATGATGTAGAGGGATAAACTCATGTAATATGATATAAACCCCATATTTTTATCCTTGATGGCAACAATACAATACATGCCTTGCTGCCCCTGCTCTCACTGGGAAAGGACACTGCAAGATTGAACCCAAAGCTAAGCACTTCTCCCATTGCAAGAAAGGTCAATCTAGTAGGCCAAACCAAACTGATTATTCGAAGAGACTTGCAAAGATAACTTAATCACACATAAAAGAATTCAGAGGGGATTCAGATATTTCTCATAGATAAACTTGATCATAAACGCACAATTCATCGGATCTCGACAAACACACCGCAAAAAGAGTTACATCGAATAGATCTCCAAGAAGATCGAGGAGAACTTTGTATTGAGATTCAAAGAGAGAGAAGAAGCCATCTAGCTAATAACTATGGACCCAAAGGTCTGTGGTAAACTACTCACAACTCATCGGAGAGGCCTTGGAGATGATGTAGAGGCCCTCCATGGTCGATTCCCCCTCTGGCGGAGCGCCGGCGAAGGCTTCAAGATGGGATCTCGCAGATACAGATGGTTGCAGCAGTGGAAATAGTTTTTCGTGGTGCTCCTGGATGTTTTTGGGGTACGTGGATATATATAGTAGGAAGAAGTAGGTCGGTGGACGCTCGAGGGGCCCACGAGTGTGGGGGGCGCGCCCACTCCCAGGGGGCGCACCGGGCACCCTCATGGCTGCCTTGTTTGTTGCTTGACGTCCACTCCAAGTCCCCTGGATTGCATTTGTTCCAAAAAGATCGCTCCCGAAGGTTTCATTCCGTTTGGACTCCGTTTGATATTTCTTTCCTTCGAAACACTGAAATAGGCAAAAAAACAGCAATTTGGGCTGGGCCTCCGTTAGTAGGTTAGTCCCAAAAATGATATAAAAGTGTAGAGTAAAGCCCATAAACATCCAAAACGGGTAATATAATAGCATGGAACAATCAAAAATTATAGATACGTTGCAGACGTATCAAACGTAAGCATGCCCCTGTGGTGTTAGCTGTACCCAATGGTTGTTGCTGTTGGAGATGTTGTCGGAGCTCAGCGGTGGCTCATAAAGGGTTTCAGCTTCGTGTACATCCCGCGCCAAGCCTGGCGTGGGGGATCGGCTGGGGCCTTCTCCCTGCACGTGCCTCAGATCCACTACGACGGGTACGTAGGCTTTCGGGCTGGCTGCACCGGAGTCGCTGCCCGGCTGCCTCACGCTCCCGCCTTCTTCGGTCGCCCATGGGTCCTGATGAATAGGGGCCGGCGCCCTAGCGCGGCCCCAGGGAATGCTGCTCGGAGCAACCCCGCCATGAGGTGGCATGGTTGGTGGGGTGTGGTCTGCACCGTGAGGCTCTTCAGGGGCCCTGGGAGGGGGCGCGCGGGTGTGACAAGGGCGAGTGCGTACCCCTACCAAGGCATGCGACGTGGGCAGGGTGCAGAACGGTGTCGCGCCCCTGCAGGCCGCATCCAGTAGCTCGGCGAACCGCTCCAGTAGGGCGTCGCGGCCGCTTTCCAGTAGCCTACACCTCAAGAGCTCTCGAGCCACGATGACCACAACCCACATGTTTGCTTGCTCCCTGTGTGTGTGCGGTGCGGTTGCTACGACGTAACTTGCAGATCATGCAGTGCTGCGGTTTGCTTGCTCCCCCGCAGCCGTCTGCCCCAGGCGGAGCATGGGCCGCGACCATAGCGGAGTGGAGGAGGCCCGGTCAACCCAGTGCTCGCTGTGGGCCCTCGGGGCATCGGCCATGGCGTTGGTGGAGCTGCGGCGGACCGGTCGACGGAAGAGAAGATCCGACGCACCCCTACCTGGCACGCCAAATGTCGGATTACGGGTTCCGCAAACCCTTGAAAGGTTTGAACTCTTGGGGTGCATGCGGAGATCTCAACCTACCCAGCCTCCCTACTCGCGATCCTCCTAATCCTAGCGCGACGGGCTCAAAGATACAAGGGGACACAACAGTTTATCCTGGTTCGGGCCACCTTGTGGTGTAATACCCTACTCCAACGTTTTTGGTGGACTGCCTCGAAGGGCAGAGGATGAACTAGTATAGTGCATGAATTGGCCTCAGGAGGTGAGGAGTTCTTGAGCTCAAGAGAGCTGGTGAGGTGGTTAGGTGAGAATGGATCTCCTCCCCATGGTGGAGGCTAAGTCCTATTTATAGCGGCCTTGGTCCTCTTCCCAAATGTTGGCGGGAAGGGATCCCACAACGGCCAGATTTGAAAGGGGACAAGTAGTACATCCTATCCTGATTAAGTGGTCTTCACTTGCAAAAGGTCTCTAGTTGTGACGCTGTGGTGGGCTCGGTGATGACCTCCGTCCCGCCATCCTGGTGGTCTTGGTCTTGTTGCACCAGAATGGAAACCTTTGGCTGATTCCTCGGGACTCCGGGCCTATGGCTTGCCTCCCTTGCACCGAAGAGGAAACTGGCGCTCTGCGCCCGCTGGCGCCCGCCTAGCGCCCGCCTGGCCTTGTTCGTCATGGCTCATGAGGGAGTCCTGGATTAGGGGGTGTCCGAATAGCCGAACTATCACCGTTGGCCGGACTCCTAGACTATGAAGATACAAGATTGAAGACTTCGTCCCGTGTCCGGATGGGACTTTCCTTGGCGTGGAAGGCAAGCTTGGCGATACAGATATGTAGATCTCCTACCATTGTAACCGACTCTGTGTAACCCTAACCCTCTCCGGTGTCTATATAAACCGGAGGGTTTTAGTCCGTAGGACGAACAACAACCATACCATAGGCTAGCTTCTAGGGTTTAGCCTCTCTGATCTCGTGGTAGATCTACTCTTGTACTACCCATATCATCAATATTAATCAAGCAGGAGTAGGGTTTTACCTCCATCGAGAGGGCCCGAACGTGGGTAAAAACATCGGGTCCCTTGTCTCCTGTTACCATCCGCCTAGACGCACAGTTCGGGAACCCCTACTCGAGATCCGCCGGTTTTGACACCGACATTGGTGCTTTCATTGAGAGTTCCTTTGTGTCGTCACCTTTAGGCCCGATGGCTCCTTCGATCATCAACAACGACGTGATCCAGGGTGAGACTTTTCTCCCCGGACAGATCTTCGTATTCGGCGGCTTCGCACTGCGGGCGAATTCACTTGGCCATCTGGAGCAGATTGAAAGCTACGCCCCTGGCCATTAGGTCAGATTCGGGAGTTTGAACTACACGGCTGACATCCACGGAGACTTGATCTTCGATGGATTCGAGCCATAGCCAAGCGCACCGCACTGTCTCGATGGGTATGATCTAGATCTTCCGCCGAACAGTACCCTTGAGGCCGCACCAGCATCCGCTCCGACCCTTAGCTCGGAGCCGACTTCGCCAATCGAGGACGAGTGGTTGGACACCGCCTCGGGGGCTACGATCTCTAAGGCGATTGAGCCGAACACCATCCCTGTCCTTTGCAAAGCCCGTGACTCCGAGGTGCCGGACTCCTCTCCGGACTCCGAACCTCCCGCACCCCTGCCAGTCAAATCCGATTGGGCGCCGGTTATGGAGTTCACTGCCGCGGACATCTTTCAGCACTCGCCCTTTGGAGACATCCTGAATTTACTAAAGTCTCTCACATTATCAGGAGAGCCCTGGTCGGACTGTAGCCAGGAAGGTTGGGATGCGGACGACAAAGAAATTCAACGCCCACCCACCACCCACTTTGTAGCCACTGTCGATGATTTAACCAACATGCTCGACTTCGACTCCGAAGACATCGACGGTATGGACGATGATGCAGGAGACATCCAAGAACCAGCGCCTACAGGGCACTGGAAGGCCACCTCGTCATAAGACATATACATGGTGGACACCCCAAGAGATGGGAATGGCAATGGAACAGTGGAGGATGACCCCTCCAAGAAACAGCCCAAGCGCCGGCGTCAGCGGCGCCGCTATAAATCCCGACACGGCAAAAATGGTGATTCCGACACGGGAGATAATAACACCCCGGACAGTGCCGAAGACAACCCCCTCCAGCAGGATTCAGCACAGGAGGAGGGAGAAGCCAGCCCTCATGATAGAGCGGCAGACAGAGAGGTAGAGGACGATAATTATATGCTTCCCTCCGAAGATGAAGCAAGCCTCGACCACGACGAATTTGTCATGCCCGAGGATCCCGTCGAACAAGAGCGTTTCAAATGCAGGCTTATGGGCACGGCAAGCAGCCTTAAGAAAAAAGCAGCAGCAGCTTAGAGCTGACCAAGACCTCGCAGCCGAAGAGTATAAACTCGATCGCCCCTCCAAGAGCTACCCAAAATGCAGGCTGATACCCCAATTAGAGGAGGAAGCACCCAAACCTACATCACCAGCGCATGACGCGGCCGACTGGCCACCTCGTGTCCACGACAGAGATGCCTCTAGGCCTTCCACTAAAGCCGCACCCCAGCATTGCTCGAAAAGTACAAAGCCGCGGGGAAATGTGCCAGACTTGCGAGATATATTGGAGGACAAGGCAAGGCAAATAAGATCGATCTACGGATCGCGTGGGCGCCCCACGACACGTGATGACAACCGTCACACCGGATACAGCAATTCCGGTCGGGCCGAACACAGTAGACAAAGCTCATTTGAGCTGCGTCGTGATATAGCCCAATATAGAGGCGCCGCACACCCATTATGCTTCACAAACGAAGTAATGGATCATCAAATCCCCGAGGGTTTCAAACCCGTAAACATTGAATCATACGATGGCACAACAGACCCTGCGGTTTGGATCGAGGACTATCTCCTTCATATCCACATGGCCCACGGTGATGATCTACACGCCATCAAATACCTCCCACTCAAGCTTAAAGGACCAGCTCGGCATTGGCTCAACAACTTGTCAGCAGAATCAATTGGTTGTTGGGAAGACCTGGAAGACGCATTCCTTGATAACTTCCAGGGCACATATGTGCGACCACCAGACGCTGATGACCTAAGCCACATAATTCAGCAGCCAGATGAATCGGCCAGACAATTCTGGACACGGTTCTTAACCAAGAAAAATCAAATCGTTGATTGTCCGGATGCAGAGGCCCTTGTAGCCTTCAAACATAACATCCGCGACGAGTGGCTTTCCCGGCACCTAGGACAGGAAGCCGAAATTCATGGCAGCCCTCACATCACTCATGACCCGCTTCTGCGCGGGAGAGGACAGCTAGCTAGCTCGTAGTAATAACCTGACCAAAAACCCTGGTAGTTCGGATACCAAGGACAACAATGGCAGGTCGCGTCGCAACAAGCACAAGCGCTGCATTAACGGCGATAATACTGAAGATACGGCAATCAACACTAGATTCAGAGACTCCAAACCCGGTCAGCGAAAAAGCCGTTCAAAAGAAATACTCAGGGCCCGTCCAATTTGGACCGCATACTCGATCGCTTGTGCCAGATACATGGCACCCCTGAAAAACCAGCCAACCACACCTACATGGATTGTTGGGTATTCAAGCAGGCAGGCAAGTTAAGTGCCGAACACAACGACAAGGGGCTGCATAGCGATGACGAGGAGGAGCCCCGGCCGCCGAACAATAGAGGACAGAAGGGCTTTCCCCCACAAGTGCGGACAGTGAACATGATATACACAACCCACATACCCAAAAGGAAGCGGAAGCGTCTACTAAGGGACGTATACGCGATGGAGCCAGTCGCCCCAAAGTTCAACCCATGGTCCTCCTGCCCGATCACCTTTGATCGAAGGGATCACCCCACTAGCATCCGCCACGGTGGATTCACCACATTGGTTCTTGACTCAATAATTGACGGATTTCACCTCACTAGAGTCCTGATGGACGGCGACAGCAGCCTGAACCTGCTTTACCAGGATACAGTGCGCAAAATGGGCATAGACCCCTCAAGGATTAAACCCACAAAAACGACCTTTAAAGGCGTCATAATAGGTGTAGAGGCCAATTGTACAGGCTCAATTACAATTGAAGTGGTCTACGAATCCCCGGATAACTTCCGAAGCGAGGAACTAATCTTTGACATAGTCCCGTTCCGCAGCGGCTATCACGCACTGCTCGGACGAACCGCATTTACAAAGTTCAATGCGGTGCCGCACTACGCATACCTTAAGCTCAAGATGCTAGGCCCTCGAGGAGTAATCACGGTCAATGGAAACACTGAACACTCTCTCCAAACGGAGGAGCACACGGCGGCCCTCGCGGCGGAAGTACAAAGCAGCCTATCAAGGCAATTCTCGAGTCCGACTACTAAACGTTCGGACACCGTCAAGAGCGCCCGGAGTAACCTACAACAAGACTGTCTGGCACGTTCCGAGCACGCGTAGCAATGCGGCCCCAACCCCAGCCCTCGCGAAATCATGAGACTAGTACCACGCGTACATAACTACGCTCTGGAGATACCATGGGCATAGGGGAAGGGGCACGACCAAGGCATGCCCAGAATGCGGCTCAACCGCACAAGGGGCTCCCAATTGTGCCATTCTTTTTTCTTCTTATTCGCAGGACTCCATTTTCCAGAAGCCCTGTCCGGCAGTAGAAACACCGAACTCACGATGCAACAGCCAGGGAAGCAGAAAAACTACGTCGTGTGTCCAGGTGGTCTCTATTACGAGCAGTATACCTGTTTTACATACCATCCCGTAGCCTACCCCTGGAGGGGGACGTGTTAAATAGTCCCATCCCTTGCTTATTGCACTATTTGTATTGTTCTGCTTTTATTGCAGTATCTTTTGAATAAACAATACATAGCTTCTGCTTATTATTGCTTTTCCTTTTTCTTTATAAATGTTCATCTATGACATGTTGCACCCGTACAACTTGGTACGGTCACATACACTAGGGGCTTAAGTACCCCAGAACATGGTGTGATAAGTCCGAACACTTTCACAAGTGCGGCACCCCAAACTTATAGCATTATATGAATCGGCTCCGAATCATGTCTTGGGTCAATAGTTGGGTTTGCCCGGCTCCCATGTTTTGGTACCTTACGTTCCACTATATCGGCTAAGGTAGCACTGGGAGAACCACTGCGATTGTGCCCCGGTTGAGCTGGGTTGAGAACCTCAGTGGAGAAAGCTAAAACCGACCGTCATGATAGGGCGAGAGTCGGTCGCTGTTCGAGAGGTTTTTCGGGTCCCTAAAGACTCATGCTGCTTAGAGCAAGGAGTCGGCATTGTCCGGCCAAGGCGTGGATAGCGCCCCGAACTCGGTCTTCCGAATACTAGGGGCTTCACCAAAATTTAAAATTATAGTCTATGGCTAAGTGAAAGTGTTCAAGCATTATAGTCCGGTTGCCTCGTTCGCTGTGTTGAACGCCTCCCTCGAAAGGACCCAAGAATGGGAACAAGAACGCTCAAGTTTATCCCGAACACCCCAGCACTCGTGGCATGGGGGCTGAAGCCAACGACTCGCCATCTCTCAAATTTGATAAATGGCCGCATAGAAGGTAATATTTTAAATTAACAAGCGTTGCTTAGCGCATATGAACAAAGTTTTCAGCACACAGGATAACAAATGCGAGTCTACTCAAAAATTACATCTTTGGAGCATTCACCCGCTATAATGCGGGCACCCTTCAGGACGCCCTTATAATACATCTCGGGCTTGCGATACTCCTTGCCCGGCGGTGGCGGGTCCGTCACAAGCTTCTCAGCGTCCATGTTGCCCCATTGCACTTTAGCACCGGCAAGGGCCCGACGGGCACCTTGAATACAGGCGGAGTGCTTGATGACTTCAATCCATGGACAGGCGTCCACCAGCCGCCGCACCAGACCGAAGTAGCTCCCAGGCACGGCTTCCTTAGGCCACAGCCGAACTATGAAGCCCTTCATGGCCTGTTCGGCCACCTTATGGAGCTCGACCAGCTGCTTCAGCTGGTCGCTCAAGGGCACCGGATGTCCGGCCTCAGCATACTGAGACCAGAACACCTTTTCCATCGAGCTCCCCTCCTCGGCTCGGTAGAACACTATGGGGCAGATCGGCGAACGCTCCTGGAGAGCTCCGGATTCGGGTAAGTAACAGATAATTCACTTTTATATGCTTGCTTTGCATAAAGAATGCCTTACCCGCCGCTATCTTCTTTATCGCCTCTATCTCCTGGAGGGCCTTCTGGGCTTTGACCTTAGCGGCTTTGGCACTCTCAAGAGCCAAGGCAAGCTCGGACTCTCGAGTCTTTGAGTCATGCTCCAAACTCTCGTGTTTCTCCACAAGAGCCTGGAGCTCTTGCCGCACCTCCGCCACCCACGCCTCCTGCTTCTCTCGCTCGGTGCGCTCCAAGGCCGCACTATTTTCGGCCTTGGACACCGCCTCCTTCAGGGTCGCCACCTCGTTCGTGGCCCCTACAATACCCATGTTATTCCTGTCATTTTTTGCAACCAAATCCTTTTTTATAAGGTACTACTTTAATAAGGTACTACTTACCTTCCTTGTCCTCGAGCTGCTTCTTGGCAAGGCCGAGCTCGTTCTCAGACCGCTCGAGGCTCTGCTTCAATGCATTGACCTCCGCGGTGAGTGTGGCAGATGTCAGTAGCGCAGCCTGCATTCCCATATTGACATATTTATGTTAGACTCCTGCGTATATCTTTTTAGATCCTCAGCTTGGATTTTCTTTCCGAACACCAAACTGAGCATCAGGGGCTACTGTCTATGCGGTAATATTATTACATATCTTGAAAACTTACCTCAAAGCCTGTTAGAAGGCTGGTACAGGCTTCAGTTAGCCCGCTCTTGGCAGACTAAACTTTCTGGATCAACGCACTCATAACAGTGCGGTGCTCCTCGTTGATGGAGGCGCCGTTAAGCGCCTCCAACATATTATCCGGTGCCTCCGGTTGGACGGAGGCCGCCGACGTTGCAGTCTTGCCCTTCTTACGAAGGAGCTGCCCGCAGGACTCTGGAACCACTCAAGGTTCCGGTACGGAGTCCGGCACAGGGCCGGACTTAGAGCCCTCTGGAGTTTTGCCTCCTTTGCTCCCGGAGTCCGGAAGGTCGCCCTGCGGCACCTCCAGGACCACCTCCTCCCGGTTGGGCCCCTTTTGGGACTCCACTGTGGTGTCTTCTGCGTCGGGAGGGGAGGAGGCGGTCAAAAGTGAAGTGCTATTCACATCCGAGGAACCCAGGGAGCCGCTCGACAAAGCGGGGAGCTCGTCCTTGGGCGGGCTACATGGTTGTATTTGGCATTAGAAGACACTATGCGACAAGTGAAAAATCATGAGTTATTCTGGAATCCGGACACTTACGATCTCACCAAGGGCTTGGCCCTTGAGGGCCACTCCTCTTTGCCGTCGTCGGTGTTGGTGGAGTAGTTTGGAGGAAGGGTCCTTCCCTTTTGGACCCTCCGGCCTCCCCAGTTGAGGAGGCCTTCCTTTTCTTCTCTCCCCCCGTTGGGGAGAAGCCTCTTTCTTCTCCTCCTCGTCTTCACGGTAGGAGTCCGCCTCAGAGTCATCGGATGATGAGTCCGATAACACCTGACGACGGGAACTCTTTCGAGTTCCCGTGGCCTTCTTCTTCCCCGTCTTCTCCGGCACCACGTGAGGTGTTGGAACCAGCAGCCCCATCAAGCGGGAGTCCGCTGGGTCTTCTGGCAAAGGAGCCGGATAGTTAGCCTGCTCGGCCTTCTTCAGCCAGTCCTGTCAAAGGTGAGGGAGTTCAGATCCCGCATAGAGTCAAATTATGAAAAAGTGTCCTGTAAAGGGTAAAATAGCTTACCTTGTCAGCTTGACGCCGCGAGCTGAATCCGCGATCTTCGGTAGCGGATGCGGGAGCCTCGGCGCCCTTGAACAGCACCTTCCAGGCATCTTCGTACGTAGTGTCAAAGAGCTTGCTCAAGGTTTGGTGCTGTGCCGGATCAAACTCCCACAATTTGAAGGCTCGTTGTTGGCACGGGAGGATCCGGCGTATGAGCATGACCTGGACTACGTTGACAAGCTTGAGATTCTTGTTCACCAGCTTTTGGACACAGGCTTGGAGTCCGGTCAGCTCTTCCGAATCTCCCCATGTTAGGCCCGTCTCTTTCCAGGAGGTAAGCCGTGTGGGGAAACCAGATCAGAATTCGGGGGCCGCCGCCCATTTGGGGTCGCGCGGCTCGGTGATGTAGAACCACCCCGATTGCCACCCCTTTATTGTCTCCACAAAGGAGCCCTCGAGCCATAGGACGTTGGCCATCCGGCCCGCCATGGCACCTCGGCACTCCGCTTGGCGGCCTCCCACTACCTTCGGCCTGACATTAAAAATCTTCAGCCATAAGCCGAAGTGAGGCTGGATGCATAGGAAGGCCTCGCACACGATGATGAACGCCGAGATGTTGAGGATGAAATTCGGGGCCAGATCGTGGAAATCTAGGCCATAGTAGAACATGAGCCCCCAGACAAATGGGTGAAGTGGAAAACCTAGTTCGCGGAGGAAGTGGGTAAGGAACACCACCCTCTCATGGGGCCTAGGGGTAGGAAGGAGCTGCCCCTTGTCGGGGATCCGATGCGCGATGTCGCTGGATAAGTATCCGGCCTTCCGCAGCTTTTTGACTTGTTCCTCCGTTATGGAGGAGACCATCCACTTTCCTCCCGCTTCGAACATGGCTGGGGAAGGTTGAGGCGAGATGTGCGGACTTGGGCGCTGGAGCTCTAGTGCGCGGAAATGGATAAGCAAAGGAGGAAGAAGGCGTAGGTAAAAAGGTGGATCCTTATCCCCTTATATGGACGGACGAAACTATGCGTCCCCACCAGCCTGATTAAACTCGCTTATCTCCCAAGCGCCGTAATCAATGGCGCGGTAGTTACCCACACCCGAATTGATGAGAATCCCGGAATAAGGGGACACGATCTCTGCTTTGACAAGACGTGCCAAGGAAACCGCCTCGCTAAACGCGCTGAGGTGGGATAGTAAAAACGATTCCAGTAAAGGCTTGGGCGTGATGTGATGTCATGCCGCAAAATACGTCAGCATATTGAATTTGTGTAAAGATTATTCTCTCTACGGTGGTATGTGGAACTTATTTTGCAGAGCCGGATACTATCCTTGTGTTCAAAATCTTCTATGAAGTATTCGGAGGAGGAACCCGCCTTGCAATGCCGAAGACAATATGCGTGCCGGACTCGTCGTCATTGAAGCCTGGTTCAGGGGCTACTGAGGGAGTCCTGGATTAGGGGGTGTCCGGATAGCCGAACTATCACCGTTGGCCGGACTCCTAGACTATGAAGATACAAGATTGAAGACTTCGTCCCGTGTCCGGATGGGACTTTCCTTGGCGTGGAAGGCAAGCTTGGCGATACGGATATGTAGATCTCCTACCATTGTAACCGACTCTGTGTAACCCTAACCCTCTCCGGTGTCTATATAAACCAGAGGGTTTTAGTCCGTAGGACGAACAACAATCATACCATAGGCTAGCTTCTAGGGTTTAGCCTCTCTGATCTCGTGGTAGATCTACTCTTGTACTACCCATATCACCAATATTAATCAAGCAGGAGTAGGGTTTTACCTCCATCGAGAGGGCCCGAACCTGGGTAAAAACATCGTGACCCTTGTCTCCTGTTACCATCCGGCTAGACGCACAGTTCGGGAACCCCTACCCGAGATCCGCCGGTTTTGACACCGACATCTCAAGTCAGCTGAGCCTCGTGAGGTGCACCTTGCAAAGAACTCTCTGCCCCTCGGGAGCCAGCCTGAGGAGGCCGATCCCCTCGAGGGTCTTGGTGTCGTCCGCCTCGTGAGGCTTGGCCCCTCGCGAGGGTCTTGAGTCGTTGACGCTGAAGCTGGGCCGTACTAGGCCGTCGATGGGGCCACGCGGTGGGCCGCGGGCAGTCAGGTCTGGATACCCCCATATCCAGAACACCGACACATTTTTCGTACATATTCCATCCTCCTACAATGTGGTTGCCTTACATAAAAGTTGTGTTCGTCAGTATCATGCATCAACGAATTTGGAAGTGTGAATTTCATTCCTTTTTCTTGTGTGTATACTTCACAAGGCAAAATCTAAAAGGACGAAGGCACGAAATGATGGTGGTCCTCTGGAGCAACCAAAACAGATGATCTCTATAGATTCTCTGGCTACTCCTACTGTAGTGCAAGTTCCAAAACTCACCTCCCTTACTCTGCAGCCCTAGGTGCTTGCTCTAACATGGCAGTGTGATATTTGGTTGCATGTTGCATATGGTGCCTAGCTTGTATTGCTCCTAATTTGTTAAATTGCATCTCCTTAGCTTACACATTATACATGTGAATATGACATGCCTTCCCGTTTTTGGTACATACTACATCTACCTATCACACCATGTTCTTACATGAAACTATTGTTCTTGTGTATACTGCATCTATCACTTATGATGAGATAGTCGCGCCCGTGGGTTAGTATGAGACGCGCTACTCTTATAAAGAGTGCAGTTTCATCCTCCACACATGATTCTCAAGAAACAACAATCCTAAATCAAGATATTGAACGTAGCTCTGTACTTGAAGACCGCATTTACCTTACACCAACATCGCAGGTGCTTGCTCTACCTTCGCAGTGTGATATGTTCTTACATGAAACTACTCTTCTTGTGTATCCTGCAATAATCACTTATGATGGGACACCTTTAAGTTGGTAGTGTGATATTGGTTTGTGTCTTGGATATGATTTCTAGCATGTAGTGCTTCTAGTTTGATGAACGCCACCTATGACGAGACAATTTTAACTTGGCAGAGTGATATTGATTGCACCTTCCATATGGTGTCTATCTTGCAGTTCTTCTAATTTGTTGAAGTGCCTTCTGCTTAGTTACCACATCATAGGTGTGAATATGTCAAGCCGTCTAGTTTTTCGTACATATTCCATCCTCATATCATGACTTTGCCTTTCATCAGAGTAGTGTTCGTCAGTATCATGCATGAATGAGTTATGATGAGCGAATTTTATTCATTTTTCTTGTCAGTTTGACCTCACAATGCAAAATCAATAAAGCAGAAGGAAATTGGTAAGGCATTGGATGATAGTGGTCCTTCCGAGCAACTGAAATGGAGGGTCTCTACAGGTTAAACTCCGCCATCCTCCCAACAAGATTTGCAAGACAATGCAAGGCTAGACAGTCAACATAGCTATTTAGATGATGAGCACATCTCCCCTACTCCACCATCACAGGTGTTTGCTCTAACTTGGCACTATTATATGTGGTTGCATGTTGCATATGATTTCTAGCTTGTATTGCTTCTAACTTTGTTGAATTGCATCTGCTTACTTTACATGTAATGCCTGTGAATATGACACATGTTCCTATTTCTTAAACATACTATATCTGATCACACCATGTTCTTACATCAGACTACTGTTCTTGCATATCCCGCATTGTTCACTTATGATAAGGCCCCTTTAAGTCGCCACTGTGATATTGGTTGCGTCTTTCATATGATTTCTAGCATGTACTGCTTCTAATTTGTTGAAACGCCAGAGAGTTTGAACTTGGCAGAGTGATATTGGTTGCATCTTTCATATGGTGTCTAGCTTGCAGTGCTTCTAATTTGTCGAAATGCCTTCTGCTTAGTTATCACATCATAGGTGTGAATATGTCACACCGTCCTATTTTTCGTACATATTCCATCCTCGTATCATGACTTTGCCTTTCATCAAAGTAGTGCTTGTCAGTATCATGCATGAATGAGTTCTAATGAGCGAATTTTATTCCTTTTTCTTGTCGTTTTGACTTCACAATGCAAAATCAATAAAGCGGAAGGAAATTGGTAAGGAATTGGATGATGGTGGTCCTTTGGAGCAACTAAAGAGGAGGGTCTCTACAGATTCTACTCCGCCATCCTCCCAACAAGATTCGCAAGACAACGCAAGGCTAGACAGTCAACGTAGTTGTGTAGATGATGAGCACATCTCTCCTACTCCACCATCACAGGTGTTTGCTCTAACTCGGCACTATTATATGTGGTTGCATGTTCCGTATGATGTCTAGTTTGTATTGCTTCTGATTTTGTTGAATTGCATCTGCGTAGCTTACAACTTATACATGCAACAATCACTTACCCATAAGACATATTTCACTTGGGAGTGTGATGTAGGTTGCATCTTGCATTATCTTCTAGCTTGTACTGCTTCTAATTTCTTGAAATGGCACTTACGACGAGACACTTTTTACTTGATAGAGTGATATTGGTTGCATGCTCATATGGTGCCTAGCTTTCATTTCTTCTTATTTTATTGAAATACCTTTTGCTTACTGTTTTTCATACATATTCCGTCCTCCTATCGTACCTGTGAATATGCAATGCTATCTTTTTTGTATATATTCCATCCTCCTATCCTGCGCTTGCCTTACATCAAGGTAGTGTTCATCTGTATCATGCATCAACCAGTTATGCAGAGCTAATTTTATTCATCTTCTTGTGGTTTTGACTCCATAAGGCAATATCATAAAAGAGGAAGGAAAAGAGTAAGTTAGGGGATGTAGGTGGTCCTCCGAACCGACGCAAACATACTCTCTAGATTTTCCACTTCTACTGCTAATTGATGTCTACTACACAAGCTTCTTCTTGTAGACGTTGTTGGGCCTGCAAGTGCACAGGTTTGTAGGATAGTAGCAAATTTCCCTCGAGTGGATGACCTAAGGTTTATCAATCCGTGGGAGGCGTAGGATGAAGATGGTCCCTCTCAAGCAACCTTGCAACCAAATAACATAGAGTCTCTTGTGTCCCCAACACACCCAATACAATGGTAAATTATATAGGTGCACTAGTTCGGCGAAGAGATGGTGATACAAGTGCAATATGGATAGTAGATATGGGTATTTGTAATCTGAAAATATAAAAATAGCAAGGTACCTAATGATAAAAGTGATCACAAATGGTATTGCAATGATAGGAAACAATGCCTAGGGTTCATACTTTCACTAGTGCAAGTTCTCTCAATAATAATAACATAGATAGATCATATAAAAATCCCTCAACATGCAACAAAGAGTCACTCCAAAGCCACTAATAGCGGAGAACAAACAAAGAGATTATGGTAGGGTACGAAACCACCTCAAAGTTATTCTTTCAGATCAATCTATTCAAGAGTTCGTACTAGAATAACACCTTAAGACACAAATCAACCAAAACCCTAATGTCACCTAGATACTCCATTGTCACCTCAAGTATCCATGGGCATGATTATATGATATGCATCACACAATCTCAGATTCATCTATTCAACCAACACAAAGTACTTCAAAGAGTGCCCCAAAGTTTCTACCGGAGAGTCAAGACGAAAATGTGTGCCAACCCCTATGCATAGGTTCATGGGCGGAACCCACAAGTTTATCACCAAAACATACATCAAGTGGCACGTGAAATCCCATTGTCACCATAGATAAGCACGGCAAGACATACATCTCAAATCCTTAAAGACTCAATCCGACAAGATAACTTCAAAGGGAAAACTCAATCCATTACAAGAGAGTAGAGGGGGAGAAACATCATAAGATCCAACTATAGTAGCAAAGCTCGCGATACATCAAGATCGTGCCATAGAGAGAACACGAGACAGAGATCAAACACATAGCTACTGGTACATACCCTCAGCCCCGAGGGTGAAATACTCCCTCCTCGTCATGGAGAGCGCCGGGATGATGAAGATGGCCACCGATGATGGGTTCCCCCTCTGGCAGGGCGCCGGAATGGGCTCCCGCGAGGTTTTTGGTGGCTACAGAGGCTTGCGGCGCCGGAACTCCCGAGCTATCTTCTTATTCAATGTTTTTAGGGTACGTAGGCTTATATAGGTGAAAGAAGTCGGTCGGGGGAGCCTCGAGGGGCCCACGAGAGGGTAGGGCGCGCCTAGGGGGTGGGCGCGCCCCCTGTCTTGTGGCTTCCTCGATGCTCCCTTTACTTCAACTCCAAGTCTCCTTGGTCATAATCTTCCCAAAAATCATGCCGCTGAAGGTTTCATTCCGTTTGGACTCTGTTTGATATTCCTTTTCTTCGAAATACTGAAACAGGCAATAAAACAGCAATATGGGTTGGGCCTCCGGTTAATAGGTTAGTCCCAAAAGTAATATAAAAGTGTATAATAAAGCCCGTAATCATTCAAAACAGATAATAAAATAGCATGAATGCTTCATAAATTACAGATACGTTGGAGACGTATCAGCAACCCCAAGCTTAATTCCTACTCGTCCTCAAGTAGGTAAATGATAAAAGAAAGAATTTATGAAGTGTGAATGCTAGAAGGTGCATAAGTTTGATCAATGATAATTTCAATCACCTTTTATAGCATGATTATAAGTCATAACAGTAGTTCATGTCATAAAACTTCTCACAATAAAGTAACAAGCAATTCACACGTCAAAGCATAGACCATAAACTTTCTTGAAAACTAGCAAACTTCATTCTCAGTCATCAAACAATTGCAATTCATCTTATTTTCAGGAATAGCAAACTCCACATACTCAACTATCATATAGTCTTCTACAATTGCTAACACTCACGCAATACTAATGGTTATGGAGTTTCAATCGGACAGTGAGAAAGATAGGGGCTTATAGTGTTTCCTCCCAACGTATTCACCTTTGGGTGATGTCAACAATAATAGTTCATGCTAACTTACATCCAATTGGATATATATATATCAGGATCTTTCCCACACAAGGTGCTTGCCAAAGGATAATATGAAAAAGGATAGGTGAAGATCACCTTGACTCTTGCATAAAGTAAAGACATAAAGTAAAAGATAGGCCCTTCGCAGAGGGAAGCAGAGGTTGTCATGTGCTTTTAGGGTTGGATGCACAAAATCTTAATGCGAATGAACGTCACTTTATATTGCCACTTGTATATGGACCTTTCTTATGCAGTCTGTCGCTTTTACTGCTTCCATAACAAGATCGTATAAAGCTATTTTCTTCACACCAAAAGATCATACATATTTAGAGAGCAATTTTTATTGCTTGCACCGATGACAACTTACTTGAAGGATCTTACTCAATCCATAGGTAGGTATGGTGGACTCTAATGGCAAAAATGGGTTTAAGGATATTTGGAAGCACAAGTAGTATCTCTACTTGGTGCAAGGAATTTTGGCTAGCATGAGGGGGAAAGGCAAGCTCAACATGTTTGAATGATCCATGACAATATACTTTAACTGAGGTGTGTGAAAACATGACCCATTACGTTGTCTTCCTTGTCCAACATCAACTCTTTAGCATGTCATACTTAGTGAGTGCTCCCAATTATAAAAGATGTCTAGGATAGTGTATTTATATGTGAAATCTCTCTTCCTTCAATAATCTTTCATGAATTGTTCAAATGACCAATACAATGCTTGCTAACCTTCAATAAATTTACAACCTCTAATTTTTAGATGTGAAGTCATTACTCCCCATGGGATAAGCAAATGAGGCATGTATAAATTCAGATTTATGACATTCAACTCATTCAACCATTTACTCATAGGATATAAGTGAAGCACACGAGTAAATGACAATCTACTCCAAAAAGATATAAGTGAAGATCAATGAGTAGCTAAATAATTATGTAACTATGCGAAGACTCTCTCTCTCATTAAAGAATTTCAGATCTTGGTACTCTAATCAAACAGCAAGCAAAACAAAATAAAATGACATTGCAAGGATAGCACAACTCATGTGAATAAGCAAAAACTTAGGCTCAACCGATACTAACCGATAGTTGTTGAAGAAGAAAGGTGGGATGCCTACCGGGGCATCCCCAAGCTTATATGCTTGTTATTTCATGAAATATTATATTGGGGGTGCTTTGGGCATCCCCAAGCTTGAACTTTTATGTATCCTTAATTCCTCTCATATCATGGTTTCTCTTTTTATCAAAAAGCTTCATCCACACTAAACTCAACAAGAACTCGTGAGATAGCTTAGTATAAACAAATACAAAACCTTATCATTTTCTACTGTAAAAAATCACTAAAATTATTATTCAACATTGCATACTAAATGCCTCTGCATATTTAATACTCCTATCCTCAAATAGAATCATTAAACAAGCAAACATATGCAAACAATGCAAACATAACAGCAATCTGCCAAAACAGTACAGTATGTAAAGAATGCAAGAGTATCAATACTTACCTAACTCCAAAAATTATGAAATAAATTCCCCACTGTAGTAAATTTATCAGAGCTCATTATGCATAAACTTTAAACATTATATCATGCTCTGACTTTTCTAGGGAATTTTTGCAACAGCGGTAAACTTTCTGTTTTCGAACAGCAACATGTATACTAGCAAAATAAGCATGGTAAAGGCTATTCTTGACATTTTTATTGAAACTAAAGATGAAAAACATTATTCTAAATAACAGGAAGCAAATAAAAAGAAAATGACGCTACAAGCAAAACACATATCATGTGGTGAATAAAAATATAGATCCAAGTAAAGTTACCGATGAATGAAGACGAAAGAGCGGATGCCTTCCGGGGCATCCCCAAGCTTAGGCTCTTGGTTGTCCTTGGATATTACCTTCGGGTGCCTTGGGCAGCCCCAAGCTTAGACTCTTGCCACTCCTTATTCCATAGTCCATCGAATCTTTACCCAAAACTTGAAAACTTCACAACACAAAACTCAACAGAAAACTTGTAAGCTCCGTTAGTATAAGAAAATAAAACAACCACTTAGGTACTGTAATGAACTCATTCTAAATTCATATGGGTGTAATATCTACTGTACTCCAACTTATCTATGGTTCATACCCTCCGATACTACTCATAGATTCATCAAAATAAGCAAACAACACATAGAAAACAGAATCTGTCAAAAACAGAATAGTCTGTAGTAATCTGTATCAAACGTATACTTATGGAACTCCAAAAATCCTACCAAATTAGGAAAACCTAAGAAATTTGTGTACCAATCCAGATCAAAAAGAATCAGATCAGAAACACGTTTCTGTGAATTAACAAACCTAATTTACTGGATGCAAAAGTTCCTGATTCTCAGCGGGATCAACACAACTCTCACCGTAAGCTATCCTAAAGGTCTTACTTGGCACTTTATTGAAACAAAAGATATAAAACATGATTACTATAGTAGCATAATCATGTGGACACACAAAAAAAGTAAGGATAAATATTGGGTTGTCTCCCAAACAAGCGCTTTTCTTTAATGCCTTTCTAGCTAGGCATGATGATGACAATGATGCTCACACAAAAGATAAGAATTGAAACATAAAGAGAGCATCATGAAGCATATGACTAGCACATTTAAGCCTAACCCTCTTCCTATGCATAGGTATTTTGTGAGAAAACAACTTATGGGAACAATAATCAACTAGCATAGGAAGGTAAAACAAGCATACACTACAAAAAAACACTTCCGTGATGATACGTGTTTGTCACAGTAGGTCGCGTTTTTTGTCATGCATGTACATCCATGACAAATTTATGACAGAATCAAGATAGTCATACTTGTGTTGTCATATAAGTGTTCCATGACATTACCAAAATTATCATCACGGAAGTGTCCACTTCCATGACGATAAATCGTGCGTCATAGAAGTGCTTTCATCAAGGGTGACCGACACGTGGCATCCACCGTAACGGAACGCCGTTAAGCTATCGGGTCGGGTTTTGGATCCGATAACCCATTAACAGCCCTGACCAATGGGGATTTTCCACGTGTAAAATCATCAGTGGCTGGAGGGAACACGTGTCGGCTCACCGTTGGGACAGATGTCATCCACTCATTGGACAGAAGGCGCCTATGATACGTCGACACGTGGTACGGCCCAACAGAGGCCCATTCCTCTAAAAAGGCCAGCCCGTTTGACTTGGTCAAAAGGTGGCGGGCCGGCCCATGGAAAGCTTGTTAACGGCATGTTCGCATATAGCCCATTTACAGCCCGCTAACCCAAGGCCCGTTACGCCCTATCTGAATTAGGCCCAGTAGGGTCATCTGGGCCATCCAATATGATTCTATCCCATTTTCACTTCTGGCCCATGTATGGCCCATGACGTCTTTCGGCCCATATGAGGCCCTATGTAACTCTTGCCCTATTAACGGCCCGTGGTGAAACTAACCCGCAATGAACGGTGTATCACTTTACACCCATTAACGGCCCGTGGTGAAACTGGCCCATAATGAACAGTATATCACTTTATACCCATTAAGGGCCCGTCATTCAGTTGGGCCATTTCCAGCAAATGTTATCTTTCAGCCTTCTCAGAACCCATTTATTCTTGGGCTCATTTCCAGCATTCGTTTACTTACGACCCGTTACTGTCATTTTCTGCTTGTGGGCCAAATTCATCCCGTGGTTACAGCAGCCCGTTTGTGGTCCGTTAATACGTTGGGCCGTTTTCATAGCGTCATCAAATACGGCCTATTAACGATGGCCCGTTATGGTCATACGGCCCATATAAGGCCCATTGATGATACGACCCGTAGAAGGCCCATTGTTTCTATGGCCCGTAGAAGGGCCATTGTTTCTACGGCCCGTAGAAGGCCCATTGTTTCTACGGCCCGTAGAAGGCCTACTGTTTCTACGGCCCGTAGAAGGCCTACTGTTTCTACGGCCCGTAGAAGGCCCACTGTTTCTACGGCCCATAGGAGGCCTAGTGTCACTACAGTAAATATTAGCCCATGGTTATTTTGGCCTAGTTTTAAAAAGAACTACACTGACTACAAGCAAACAAATAAACAAGACAACAAGGAAATAAATAATCAAGCAACTTATGCTAGGCTATCACGGCTGTTACACATATTACATCCACTAGGCATCAAAGTTCGCCACCAGTGCAAATATAGGGAACAAAGCAGCATATCATATACACTAGTTGTCAAAGTTGGCGACCAGCGCAAACAAACGCCACAGCAAAACAAATCCAGAACTGAAACCACTTCAGAAGATCTCAAGAAACAATATCCTGGGTACCCATAATGCTGGCAAGATGCTTAGCAAGCTTATTAACTTTCTCTTGTTTGGCGCTTAAATCCTCCAGCGCTTGTTGTTACACCAGAAAATATGCATCTGAATTCTGCAGGGACTTCCTCGGTCCTTCAGCTTCCTGTCGCAGCACATCTAATCGATGTCTTTCAACTTGAAGTTAAGACTCAAGAAGATGAACTGATTCAGGCAGCGAGTTCGAAGAGCTTGTGCCAGCAGTAGTGGCCAGTAACTCGAACACTACATCAAGACAGGACTTTTGGGTTCCCTCACTGTTGTCAAGATAGTTTTTATCAGCTTTCTTGGAGACTAACAAGGATGTCTCACTATCTTGAACCTTATCTGCATTACTTCCTTTACCATTGGATAACGCGGTACTGTTCTCCAATATTTTGTCCGCATTCTAAAAGAGAAACAAGCAGACACATCACATGTTTACCATGTTGTATATGAAACTCATTTTGGTAAATGAGTTCAGTAGTAAAGTGGACATGATAACAGCATGAAACAAACATATATCTATGTACCATGGTCACTTTATGGTCTATATCATTCTAGTTTTTGTTGCCAAATCAAGATAGAGACACAGTTCAAATAATATTTGTTCAAGACAAAGCAGAATAGACAGAATATAAGTGTGGGTAACTATAGAGCAATAACAACACTTGTAATGTGCTTGACATGAGAACATAACTGTTTATTCAATTGAAACTGAAATCAACATAGAGCAGGTTACAACAGCAAACCAGTTAAAGAAACAGGTTTAAAACATACCTGTTGCGCCATTGGAGTTTCAATTCCATCCTTCAAATTTGAAAATAGTTGGTATGAGTAAATACAGTAATGCAAGAGCAAAGGAGTATGAACCGTAGCTACAGAACCTGACCTGAGAACAAATCTTCTTCTCCTTTAAGCGTTGAGTTGGGATTCGGAGTGGTGGTCCTCGTGCTTTGGGCACTACAGTTCCCTTACTAACCGCTCGTTTTTGGGTGCTCTATGGTGGAGACGGTCTTGTGTCAACTGGAACTGGGTTACTATCTGCCGGGGTTGGGGTTAGAAGGGGTGTAGCTGGTTCTCTGTCCAACTGGGTAGGGGTACAATCTGCGAGACTCTGGGTTATGTGTGGTGGATCTGGTCCTTGGGCAAGTACGACCGTGGTTCTATCTGCATCAACTGGTAGCACTATCTTTTCTGAAGACTGTGTTGTTACTCCCTTAGATACTACCATCACGCTCTCCAATTCAAATGGCTGATAAACAAGAAAAGTAATTGAAAGTATAGACATTGTATGATAGACAGGTGAAATGGATAGTGGGGAATAAAAGAGGGCATGAAATAATTCATATTTATGTTGTCTAACCAAACAGGATAGCATGACACAATTTCACATATATGATGGCTAACTAAACAGGATAGCATGACACAATTTCACATTATGATGGCTAACTAAAAAAGATGGAAAGACATAGTTCAAAATATGAGAATATGTAAACAGTATGACATGACATAACTATATAATGTGTTTATTAAATAGGTTGGCATGCCATAATTCACATAAATTCATGGATAGAATGCCATAATTCTAAATATGATGACTGTAAATACTAAACAGGATGAGATGATATAACTATATGATGTCTTTATTAAATGGGTTGCCATGCCATAATTCAGATAGATGATATGTATGTACTATGTAAACATGATGGCATGATATAATTCAAATATATGATTTATATAGTAAGCAAGTAAGCAGATGGCAATCTATATATGATGTAAAAACTAAGCAATGCAAGACAACATGCATGACATGGGTAATATAACCCTGCCAAGTTTGAGCATAGACCTCAGGGGGGAAATATGACTGGTCATCAGTCTCTGAATCCTCCTCTGAGGAGCTCTCTGTAGCCAGCAAGATGTCTGCTTTAGCAGGTAGCATTGTCTTCTCTGAATACCTTGTTTTCACTCCAGATACTTCCATCACCGCTTCAAATGGCTGATGCACAGGAAGAGTAGTTGAATATACAAACATTGTCGACAAATGGAACACGTAATACAAAAAAAAGATAGCATGATATAATTCACATACATGATGATTGGCTAAACAGCATGGCATTGCATAATTCACATATATAATGCCTTTGCAAAAAGATAGCATTGTATAATTCACATATATAATGTCTTGCAACAAGATGGAAATGCATAATTCACATATATGGTAATTAGACACTGATAGGTGGCATTCACACAAAGCATGTCTAAACTAATCAAATGGCATAGCAATGCGAGACACCATACGCATGATATGAGCAACATAACCCTGCCAAGTTAGAGCATACACCTCGGGGGGAATAGGACTGGTCATCTGTCTCTAAATCCTCCTCTGAGGAGCTATCTGTAACCAGCGAGATATGCGCTTCGTCAGATAGCATAGTCTGCTCAGAAGACCTTGTTTTCACTCCAGAATTTGCCATCACCATGTCAAATGGCTGATGCACACGAAGGGCACTTGAATGTGCTAACATTGTTGACAAATGTAATATGTAACGAAAAAAAGGGATGGCCTGATATAATTTACATATAAGATGACTGGCTAAGCAGGATGGCATTGCAAAATTCACATATATGATGCCTGGCTAAACAACGTGGCGTTGCATAATTCACATAAACGATGAATAAACTAAACAGATGGCATTCGCACAAAGGATGTCTAAACTAAGCAGATGACATATTTGATGTATAAAGTAAGCAATGCAAGACACCATATGCATGATATAACCAACATCAGTATGCCAAGTTAGAGCGAAGACCTCAGGGGGTAAATAGGAGTTATCTTCTCCTTCTGAATGCCCCTCAGAACAGATATCTTCCTCTCGATTACAATCCGGAATGCGTGGAGGGGGGCTGCCTTTGCGCCTACCATGGAGCGACGTCTGCATGCAATTATATTGCCATGCAAGGCTCGTCTCTTTTGCTCTACATGTTTAGTTCCATTGTTTACAATAATTTTCATGCATAGGAATAAAACATAGTGAGATTATGTAAGGAGTGCATGCAGAAATCCAGAGTGATGGTAGCAACCTGTGGATAGACCCAAAACCAATAATAGCAGGCAGATAATGGCTTCAGTTAATAAATACAGATAATGGCTTCTTTACTGTTTGTTTCCCACCCAACATGAAACTCATAGTAGACACCGGAGATTAACCAGATAGTAGATAGATACTATTGATAGCGGCCCTGATATGTACCCCACAACCATTTAAAAACTCAAGTTTGACCATTAGTTTGGAGCTGACTCAGAGTCTAATCGGTGAACAGGACGATAAAGTAGCATGTAATATTAAGCGATGCATAACGTAAGCAGACACGAAAGAGTGCGACCTCTCTTGCGGACCTGTGTAGTCCTCGAGGTCATCTGCTCGGTTGATGATGGTAATGCAGTTTTCATGGCTGACAGCAGCGGGGAAGAAGATCTGAGGCGGCGAAAGACATTCTGGAGGCCGGATCCCTACTGTGCTAGACCCTTCTGTCGTTGGAGCAGTTGAGCTGGGGTGGACGATGACGCAGAAGGAGCGGGACAAACCACGCAAGGTTTTCTTTGACAACTATCTGTAAGAGAAGTAATTCTATAAGGGCTCATTTGAATTGGAGGATTCCAACAATGCAGGGATAGGAAATAGACAGGAATAGGATAGGAATGCACGTTCAAAACAGAGAATTTAAAAACACAGGATTTCTACCAATCTGGGTGTTTGATTCACAACAATTGGAAGATCACAGGATGTAAAGAAGCATGGTGAGATTAAGTCAAACCACAAGAAAATGTACGGTTATAATGCTATTATGCTACTATCTCTTAGTCTTGTGCTTCATGAATAGGAATTTGAAAAGGAGGACAAGTGAAAATTAAAATTCCTACATTTTTTCTTTCAAGGAGACACTAAAGGAACAAATTTGTGTGCCCAGTGGACAATATATATAACATGTAGAGTAAAAAAGAGATGCAACAAGTGTACAACCTCTTTGGCGAAGCCATGTCGATCTCAGCGTGATTGGGTTGGCCGGTGAGGATGCTCCGGCTGACTTTGCAGTCGGAGGAGGGGAAGAAGATCTTAGGCGTCTGGAGATGGAGCCCGAGGTCCTGCTCCGCTGTGATGGAGGGTTTTGTCGTTGGAGCAGCTCCAGCGAGTTGTACGATGCCGAGGCTGAAGCAGGACAAGAGAGACAATGAACAACGTTAACCTGAGTGGAATTCTAATAGAATCTCCAATACATGACGTAAAATACATAACCACAAAGTTCTAGATGTAAAATACATTAGCAGCTCATCTCTGAACTTAACTGTCGAAACTGAACTTAACTGTCAAAACTGAACCTAACTATCGAAACTGAATTTTGCTGTCGAAACTGAACGCACTAGCAAGGTGAGGCTACACATCGGTTGACTGACTTTTTCATCTCTGGTTAGTCGATTTTGCAGCCGTTGGATACAAAATCAAGGGCCTGCGGTTCATCTTCAACCTCCACCCCCCTGAGCCGCCAGCCACCACCGGCCAAATAGCAGCCCCCCGCCGCCTGCGGCCGGCGTGCGCCGCCCCGCCCGCCCCGAAAACACTCCCCACCGCCGGTCCGCCGCCGCCCCGGCCATCCCTCTAGCCCCCCCCCCCCCCCCCCCCCCCGTGCCGAGCTTTTTCTCCGGCGATCCCCACGCCACCGCCCCGCCAACGCCCCGCCACCGCCCCCATCCTGAACCCTAAGATAGATAGTGGGGTACCTCTCCGGCGAGCCTCCCTCCCTGCTGTGGCTGGTTCTTCCTTCACCCCGGCGAGCCCACCCCTTGAAAATCGACTGGCCCAAAAGTTGATTCAGTTAACTGAACTGTAGCCAAATCGGAGCAACAACACAAGCAAGAGCAAGAGCAAGAGCAGCAGCACGAGCAAGAGCAATAGCAAGAGCAGACCAGGCAGGGGACCGAGAGCAAGAGCAGAGCAGCAGCGCGAGCGAGAGCTAAAGCAGTAGAAGCTCCTACTAATGTGGACGTCGCCGCCGAGGGAGCGACACCGTGGAGGAAGTGGACGGCGACGCCACCGTGGATGGAGCCGTGCCGTGTCAGCACGGGACCGAGCGCCGGCAGCACCGTGAGATTGAATCAAGAAGAAAATGTGGCGATTAGTGTACAACCTCTTTGGTGGCGCCGATTAGGCCGTAGCTTCATCCGAGCAAACGGTGATGATGATGCTCTTCCGATGGTGCAGGTGAAGACGGTGGTGTGGGAATGGAGGTGGTGCGAAAGACGAGGGGAACATCGGGGCAGCTCCTTGGAGGTGGAGGACGGGGTGGCTGAACCGGCGGGACGATGAGATCGACGACGGATCCTCATCCGGTACGATGGATGAGGGACGTCGAGGTGTTGCTGTGGACGACGTCGTCGGGGAAGAGGCTCCGGCTGGGTGGCGGACGGAGCAGGGTGTGGGGTTTCATCGCAGGTTTTCTCGGCCTCGGTGTACGAATGGGTGGGCAGATGGGATGGTAGTGGGGAACCATGGCTTAGAGACACGCTTGTCCGAAATGTGGGGTAAGTTACGAAAGTATCCCCCACCGGTTTGAGGTGGTTCTTTCGGTTGAGGGGTACCACGGGCATTTCGCTTGTCGGGATTTCACAGGAGGTGGGAGTTTTCGCATGCGTTGTAATTTCAGAATAGCAAGGCGCGGGTTGAGATGGAGGGAGTTGTCGGAGCACAAGAGACAAAGATATATCTTAAATATTTCGGGGTAACAAGGCGCGGGTTGAAATTTCCGGACAAGCCTAACGTGTACTGTACCAAATCAATGCGCACTACAAATGGCATTCAAAACTTTGAATTCATGTTATGTTAAATTAAAATATTTCGCTACGTGTATAATGCATGCAACCTACTACTCAAATGAACGTTTTAGTGCATTCCAAATGTATATACTACCGCTTTAATATGAACTAAATTTGAATAAGATCTACAGTAATGATTGTTGTGAAGTCAAAGCATTTGAATTCATTTCTCTGTTTTAATAAGATCTACAATCATCATTATTGTCAAGTTAAACCATCGTTTGTGTACTATCTTCATAGCACACCACATGATTAGTCTCGAGTTACATATGAACTATGTGTACTATATGAACTCAAACTAGATTTTTTAAATCCACTTTATTTTGATTTCAAATCACATTACATTTCTAGCTCTAGCTAGATCTTCATAATCTAAACCATGTCTCATATGTATAATGTGTTTATCACATTATGTATGGTGCCCCGCCCCCTACGCCTACAAGTATTTAGATGTGAGTTGCAAACACCACACATTACCACAAAGTCAAATAAAATGTGAGAATGTTTAATATATAGTATTGTTTAGATTGCTCGATATTTAGTTGTAAGCTGCAAACGCCGCACATTATCACAAATTCAAGTAAAATGTGAGATTGTTTGATGTATAGTATGGTTTAGATTGTTCGGCATTTAGCTGTGAGTTGCAAACACCATGCATTATCACATTATGGTATAACATGTGCACAACACGTGTATCACCGCTATATTCATGCATGCAATGTTTAAAACACTATGATCTCCTATTCAAATATATGAATCCGCTTTCATATCATGATCTTTGTTAGTCTCTTACACCCACACAATCCTCTAACCTTTGTAGCTACCACTAACTTTCTCTCGTGCATGCACACGCCCTCCTCGCCCTCCCCCTCCCTTGGCATTCTATCCACCGGGCACATTCATTTTTTTTCTTTAGGTCGTTCTCCCAGAGTCTCCACAACTCCTTTCCGACACACACCGATCGATAAACCTCTCCAGCAATGCCTGCCTACAGCATACACACACAGCTTCAATCTCCTCCTTTATGTGTCCTTGCCTCGTGTCTCTCATATGGTCAGACACACGTGTAAACTATCGCCCCTCTTCTCATCGATCTCACAACCGCACACTCCTCCCCCTATCTAGCTAGTAGTTGGGCCTCTCGCACCACCTCCTAGCTCCATTCTCTCTGTCTATCCGTCTCGCTGGGCCTTATTTGCCTCTAACAAATGGACGTACACCGACCAATCACTCGCTATACATATAGCCAGCTAGGTCCTTATAACTCGTTTTTACCCACACATCGATCGATCTACCTCATTAGTTGTGTCTCTCCCTTCCTCCGACAAACAACAATTGATCTACCGATCTAGTTAGGTTTGCTTACAAAACACATGGTTCCCCTTCATCATCCATGGATGCGTCCCGACAGATCTATCACGCACAGGCACACATAGAAACACATCCCCACTCTTATCGATAACATTGCAGTTCCACCCTCAGTTTGTCTAGTAGGCCTCTCCCAACATCTCCGAGAAGCAACTCCATCACCCATCCAGCACTCTACCCCTCTCCCTCCCTCTCCCTCCCTCTCTCTCTCCTCTCCCTCTCTGTCCCATCATATTTCCCGTCCTTCAGTTATAGCTGGGTCTCTCCCTCTCCCTCCCTCTCTCTCTCCTCTCCCTCCTCGACCGATATCCCTCAAGACATAGCTGGGTCTCTCCTTATCAACACATATACGAGTCGTTCTACCTCTATAGTTAGGCCTCTGCCTACCCCTCCCCCCACCCCCTCCCCCCCACACACACCGATACATCAAGCGCTCTAGTCATGTCTCCCTGCCACACACAAACTTGACATGTGCCCTCTAACGTTCCGGTAGGCCAGTCACCCTATATCTTTGACTTGCACACACACACACACACACAATTTCGATGGCTCTCTTCATCGATCTCACACCCACCCACTTGATCCTGTCTTCGACTCTATCGATAGCTATGACCCTCCCTCTCTTCTCGTGGATTGCCCGACCCTTTATGTATGATATGGATAGGCCTCCATTTCACACACATTGCATGCAAAAATTTGTTTTAGATGTCATCGACACATATTCCCACAAATAATTCACGAAATCAACCCCCCACCCCACCCCCACCCCCACCACAAAACAAAAAACACTCACAAACGCGGTTTGTATCTCTCACACACACCCACGTAGGTGGGGGACGTGCACGAAGAGAAGAGGTGCATGCACGGCGCACGTACTCCCGTCTCTTTCCCAACCACACCCGCGCGGGTACACGGTGGAGCTCATTTCCATATGAAAAAGGCAGCCCACGTGGTAATTTGGCACGTGTACTGGTTGTCCACTTGGTGGAGGGAGGATCGTCTACCACGGGTGAACAAACAAATTGCGACTTGATGCGTTATGTTAAATTAAAAGAAGAGGCAAACCATGTGGGTCCTACCTTAGAGGCAAGGCTCTATACACTGGAGTACTTGTGATGTGTCCCATCAACTCGCAGAACGAGGAGAAGCTTGCTTTGTACGCCGTCTCCCCCGCCCACGGGCGCGGTGGCTCGCAAGATGAGGTAAAGCTTGCTCCTCCCACGCCCATGCGCGCGGTGGCTCGCAAGACGAGGAGAAAAATTTACTACTCCCTCTGTTTACTCCTTGTCCCTACTACCTTGGTTATAGAGATTATATCATATTATTTGGAATATATATTTCCTCTAGTAGATTTCAATATGAACTACTAGTACATACTCCAAACACTGATGTATATACATGTATTTTAGAGTGTACATTCACTCATTTTGCTCCATGTGTAGTAGCACTCTCCCTCGCCCCTCGACCCTCGCCCACGTGGTGGACGTGCAGCAATTCATTTGGTCTCATATAGCCAGAACGATATATACTGCACTACCATTATTGCTCGACTTCCCGAAGAGGCGAAGAGCCAATCGCAAGGTTAATATTTTGGAGATGCCAAGCGCAAGGTTATAGGAGAACGAGTAGTAGGTGCCGCGTCATTTATAAATAAGTTTTTTTTCTTCAATGGCACATACGCAATATGATAGGTTCATATGGAGAGAAAAGGAAACCGCTCCACTATATACATAGTCAGGATGGGCTGGCCTACACGGTTGCTTGCTGGGGTTGCTCTCTTCACACTCTCTCACACAAAACGACTGTGGCCACATCTCTAACATCCTGGCGGATCACGTCCGCTTGGGGAAGGGGTGGATGCTAGTGTAGATGCGGTGGCCGTCGCCGACGGCGAAAACCCACTGTCGGCACATCCCGATCAGGGGTCCCCGCCATTCTCTCTCACAAAGCCGGTGAGGTTTCCTTCGTCCCTTACTCACTGCCGTGACGTGGGCAGTTGCCGCCTCCCGTCTCCCTCCTCAAGGTTGAGCTACGTCCCTCAGGTACAACTCCCTTTACAGTCGGCTTGCACCACTGCTCCAGCTGCCCACATCACTCCCTGTGGATATTTCTCTACTTCTTTGCCCTGCACATACCTGATACCTCTACTGGCTTCTACGTACTGTATTTGTGATGAGTTTATGTCTCATCAACTAGTCCTAGTAATCTTATTCTAATCATGCTTCTTCAATTTCTTTGCCACAGGGATGCTCATCTCGATTTTGGTGAAACTGCACAAAATGATCCGATGGTCAAAAGGTTGCAAACTTCATTTATTAGGAAGCTCGAACGTTGCCAGCAAATTGAAGCCTGGTCAGGGTTCACGGTTCAAGGGCTAGGGACTGCATGGATCGTTTTTTTCTTTAGCTGCCTCTGTTCTAAAATAAGTGTCAACTTTAGTAGTAGTACAACTTTGTACTAAAGTTTGCACAAAGTTGAGACACTTATTTTGGAACGGAGGGAGTACATATTTGCTATGATCTGTCAATCATTGAGATGCAATAGCATGCATGTTAGTCTCCTTTGTATTTGATGAAATGTTGCAATGGGTAACCTTGGACGCAAGATACATGTAACAGGAGCTGGAAGCTTCATAGCATTGTACAAATTTATCTCGCTGATAAATTACAGTATGTACTAGTACTATACTAGTCCTTCCTCCGTTCCTAAATATAAGTCTTTGTAGAGATTTCACCACTAACCACATGCGGATGTATATAGATGCATTTTAAGTGTAGATTCATTCATTTTGTTTCGTATGTAGTTCACCTAGTGGAATCTCTACAAAGACTTATCTACTAGTAATAGCTAGCCCCCACTACTAGGAATTCTCTATCCTCTCCTTGAGCCACATCATCAAAACTGACGTAGCCGTTAGATGAAGTAAATCAGTCATAATAGCCGTCTGATCTAGACGTTGAGAGGCTCCGCACTAAGCCACATGCAAGCATGCAGAAATACCGTGGCACATGCATGTGAGTGGGTTTTAGATCACATCAACATGTCTGCATGCAAGCATGCACCGGTAGCATGCATGTAAGTGAGCTTTTAAGCCCCATTAACATGTCAAAAAGAAAAATATAATCCCATTATGCAGTAGGAGTTGGCTGATCTTTTTTCTTTACGTGGGATGATCTAAATGATGATGGGAGTTTATTTAGTTTGGCTACCACATTGGTCATGCGGTTATAGATTTTTTTTAGTTCTATGAAATCGATAATTTTGCGCAAAGAGATATACCGCTGTTCCGCGGCAACGCGCGGGGACTCATCTAGTAATATTTAGGAACGGAGGGAGTACTATGTAAAGAGTTAGGTGTCGCATGGTGATAGTGTGAGGTTGGCCATGTAATCACTCAGCCTGCGTGTTTTCACTGCTCTTGCACTCCTCCGCTGTAAGAATGGAGAAAATTGTAATCTACTACCTCCTTTTGCCAAAAGTGTGGGACATCCAGCAGTCCTACCACCTCAGTAATAAAGACCAATGAGCCGTCAAATCACATAAACCCAGTAGTAAGTTGGACGGACGAAGAAACCATCACTCTTGCGCCAGTGAGAGGTCGTGTCCACTCTGCCCGAGCATGAATGCGGCACCGATTCTTTGGAGCGGCGCTGACTGTTTCGGGCGGGAAGCGCGCGTGGGCGATGGAGGGGCTTTGGGTGGGCCAGACTGGTCAGGAGCGGGTGTGGCAGCTGCGCGCATGTCCCTACCGGACACGCTCGGAAACGAGAGGATGCACTGACTCTCGCGGCTAAAATCGTACACTACACACCATATCTCTGTAGGAGTAGGTCGATTTGTCGCACTCTCTAACACACACATGCTGTTAAACACACACACGCACACGCACGCACCTTGGTCCCGTTGCACCTTCTAACGTGACTTATTACACCTAGACGGAGGGAGTAGTAAGTATACGAGATACGGTGGCACACTGACTTAAGTCAAATACAAGTGCCCAAAATTTGTGTGCATGTTATAATAAGGATTCACTTAAAATAGTACGTGAGCGAACAGAGGGATCAATTGGACAGTGTTCCCGAGCAGTAGCTATGTGTGAGGTAGTAAGATACACCGCTGGCGCTTTTAATTTTTCTTGTTAATTTGTTTGTTTCACCCTCAGACTGTTGGGACCCAACGTACTACATGGAGAGAGGTAAGGTGACTAAGGCTGCATTATTTCTGCACCACTGTGGATAATCTTACCACCAAAGCCACATAACACGATTATGATTGAAATCCTCACACACACACAAAAACACGTCATGCCTGTCACATGAATGCAGGAATGTATAAAAGGTTATTTTCCTCTCGTTGAACATAACGGGAGGGTTGTGTAGCTGGTTAGCCTGTTCGCTCATCAAACTTGAGGTTTCGGGTTCGATAACTACACTTGAGCATAATTTTTGCCAGGAGGATTCTTTGACTAGTCAAAATGTTTTCTAGGGTTTGCACGCTTCACACTCTCTCTCCAGTATATATATACACGCTGGAGCCTCAGCGCTTGTAGTTGCTCTCTTCACACTCTCTCACCCTCTCCCGCTGGAGCCTCAGCGCTTGTAGTTGCTCTCTTCACACTCTCTCGCCCTCTCCCGCTGGAGCCTTAGCACTTGTAGTTGCTCTCTTCACACTCTCTCGCCCTCTCCAGATCTAAACAAGACTTCGTTGGCCTCTCTCTCCCCTCACTGCTGCTCAAAGAGCCGGCAGGATCTGTCCGCTGGGAAGGGAAGGAGGCTTAACGCTGTCGTTGTCAGCGAGGAGGGAATCCACTACCGGCGCTGCTATTCACTTTCCACCCAGCGGCGGCGCGGGAGGGCCTCCGACCCCTTCTTCTTGGCCGCCGTCCCGTCGCCCACCGAACCACGCCCCAAGAACCTTAAGGTATATTTTACTTACTCCACATGCATTGCTCTAGCTGGATGTATACCATGAATCTAGGACGTGGTTCAAAGAGGAAAGGAGTGGGGGAAAGTAGTGGGAAAAGTTGTATATAGCATGAATCTAGGACGTGGTTCAAAGAGGAAATGAAGGGGGAAAGTTGTATGGCATGAATCTAGGACGTGGTTCAAAGAGGAAAGGAATGGGGGAAAGTAGTGGGGAAAGTTGTATCGCATAAATCTAGGACATGGTTCAAAGAGAAAGGAAGGGGCAAAAGTACTAGTTCAAAAAGGAAAGGAAGGGACAAGGCTGTAGAGTTTGAGCAGGACTAGATTTGTTGCGCTCACATAGGGAAAGGTGTCTAAAGATAACAAAACTGGGACCAACACAAATATGCTCCTTGGTTGTTTGTTCTTTGTTGCAACAGACTATGCATGACCACAGTACATCGGTAGATGCACATGGTGCTAGTGCGTCCACTGTCCCGTGCAACTCATTAGTTGTTGTTAATCTAAGGCCCTGTTTGGTTAAAAACTCCCTAGTCCCTACCTGCTTGGTTCCAGGGACTAAACATGGACTAGAGGTTATTACATGACATGATAAAAGACCATGTTACCCCTAGTAATGAACTAATAGAAACAAGGTGCGATGCGTGGTAGGGGCAACTGTTGGAAAAAGTCCCAAAAACACTCCCTCGGGGTCTTCTTTCTTTAGTCCCAAATGCCCACTTTTAGTCCCAAAAAGTCCCTCCTGTTTGGTTTAGATGTGACTGACACGGAGTTTTTTTAGTCCCTACACCAAAATGTCCCTGTAAACAAACACCCTCTAATAATGCCGCTGGAAAATTGATGCAATGCCACAGTTAAAAGCAAATTACATGTTTAATGAATTTTATTGTTAATATAATCTCTATGTTAATATTAATCAATGCCACCATTTGAGAAATGCTACTTTCCCATTTAGATAAGGTAGATGCTTCTTTTTGTTGGCTTCTGTGTCATCCACCGTTATTAACCACTAATTGTTTCCTTTGCACCTCTGTGTAAACAGGGTTATCTACTTCACCTCGTTGCCATTGTGACCTTTTGTTGCACTGCACAAAACACTTTTGTTTTAAGAGTGTTTTGTGCAGTTCAACCAAAATGTCACACCGACAATGTTGCTTGATTGCTTGATCTTAGTTGAACTGCACAAGAGGAGATCTTACTTCCTATCCGTTAAGGCGAATTTGGTTCAGATCTTCTTCTTGTGAGTTATTTGAATTCCGCATCATGAGAGGTCAGTACTAGCCTTCTTTCACATGATTCTGCAGTGTGCTTTCATATGTTGTGCTACTTGTACGATAATGTTGCTTGATTTTAGTGAACTGCACAAATGGAGACAAGACTTCCAATCTGTATGTGCACCGTAATATCCCATTGAGGTAAGATAAGGATATTTCACAACTGTTGGCCTGTATTTTGCCACTTTCATCAGAAAATTAAGTTTAGTACTATACTTGTGCTCCCTAATTGACATGCCAAATCTTACATTGAAGGCGAAGCTTGTCTATTATTGAACCAAGTGATGAAGGGGAAGAACAAGCGGAAGAAAAACAAAAATCAACTCCCGGTGTTGTAATGAAGCACTGGAACTATGATGACACAAGTAATGATATAGTTTTGCATCTTAACTTATTGCTATGGCTAGAACGAGCAATTGTTTTGCCACTGATTTGATGCCATATGTAATTATCTCTACTTGTGCAAACAGGGATCTTCTTTGAAGATACCATATATTTTAGTGGAACTGCACAAGAAGATGTTGGAAACATTAAACTAATCGAGGAGTATATAGTAAGCATGGCCACCCCCGTAGATAGCAACAGGTGGTTCCGAAGAAGTTCTTCATCTGTATGTTCTACACAATCAGCCTCCTGACAAAGGTTGGTACTTGCCCACTGATTTCATCCATATGATTGAGCTTTGTCATCTCTATTGGTGTTGTGCTACTGTTTAGATACTGTCATGAAAAGGTGGTATTGTCCTTGAGAAGTGCTTCATCTATGTTGTTTTAAATATTCCCTTTCCTTTTTTTTCGAGCAAACAGGGATGCTAGCATTTAGTAGTCCTCTTGTCTTTGCACAACAGGATCATCTTCCTCTGAAGAAGAATATGGAGTACGTGAATTGACTAGTTCCGATTATGCCAGGATGAAGAAGCCTTGTCTATCTTCTCATCAGAAGGAGCAGTTGAAGGATGGTTACATTACTCCCCACAAGACCAAACTAACTTCAGCTCAGAAGGACTGACAAATCTCCATTTTTTTTGTTGTGATGCGCGAGTACAATGTTGTTCTAGGATTGTTTCTAGTGAGTTCCATTTTTCTAAAAGTGTGCTCTACATGGACCATGTATGTGCCTGTTGACACTGTCAATTCATAGTACAGTTTGCTTTATACTAATCACTTTTTTGTATTTGTGCAAATAGGGGTGCTCAGCTTGATTTCAACGGGAACTGCACAAAATGTTCATGAATACATCGAATCATTCATTTCCACCACAAGAAAGGAGGTGCCCATAAGTTCAAGGCGTTGCAACATATAAGGGAGAAATCATACAAGCTACGCGCGAACTTGGTTGATTTTGGTGGAACTGCACAAAAAGAATAGTTGGTTTATTTAGCACGAGGTGCCATGTCAATGTCCAAACTGATGCCAAACCCTGCCCATTCCACAATCATAGGCATTTGATATTTTGGAATGGGACAACCTTGTCAAATTTTGCTCATTGATTTTAGCAAGATATGCATTTGATATTTTCGAATGGGACGCCCTTTGCTGTCAGCAGCGGCGATCAATTTTTCTTTATTCTTTAGTTGTGAAGTAAATAGTGCCTCTGACATGTGAGTCACTGAGATGCATAATCATCGATCGTTTTGAATGTTCTCTATGAATTGCCAGGCCTGTGGGTTTGATTGCAATGTACAGAAACGCTAAAAAGCTGCTCAAACTCTTTGTACTCCTTCTGTTCCTTTTTACTTCGCACATTGTGAAAGTGCATACTTTTTTGTATAAGATTGGTCAAAGTAGAGATACTTTGACTGCAGACAAAACTTGTATGCAGACTAGAAAGGACCGGAGGGAGTACATGTGAAACTGCTGCAAACGTGGTGATCACCCTGGGAATAATGCTAGTACGTATTGTTTTGCATGTTCATCCAATGCCAGTGATACAGGAATTCGAACTAATCGAAATAAATTCATTCATACACGGTCGGATTTCATATAAACATGTCGGATTTCATTACATTTCATACATTCTTCAACTAAAAGGGGTGTTTGTGGCCGCATGCATCTTCCAGATGCAGAGGTCGGGGGTCATCCTCCTTTTCTAAAAAAAACTAAAAAGGGGTGCGCTGGAGGTATAATTAATTAACCGAAGCTACCCACCTGTGTCCCGCTGAGCCGAACAGAATCTTCAGTGACTTAACTGCAGGTGCAGCTGCGTAACTGACATGTGGCCTATTGGGCCCACGTGTCAGTCAGCCAACTGCACCAGTAGTTAAGTAGAAGCAGCGTTCTTCTCCAGCGTAGCTCTCCGACTCCACGTCGCTGCCAAGAAGCTAACCGGCCGTCAATGGTCAACCCGCCTAGCTTGGCTTCAACCGGAGGGTAGCAGCGGTGGCCTTACTTGGACCCGAGCGGCGGCGACCTACCGTGTTCTACTCTTCCTCGTTTTTTGTGTGGCGCGGCCTCGTTGGCAGTGGGGCGGGGCCTCGGCGGAGCTGGCGATGTCTGCTGTCTCGTTGCCGGCGGGCGGTGCCTCAGTGGAGCGGTGGAAATCCTCCCCCATGTTGCCGGCAGGGTGGGGCCTTGGCTGAGCCGGTGATGTCCTCTGCCTCATTGTTGGCGGGGCGGGGCCTCGGCGGAGCCGGAGGTGTCCTCTGCCTCCTTGTTGGCGCTGCGGGGCCTCGGCGGAGCCGGCGGTGTCCTCTGCCTCGTTGTTGATGCCACGGGGCCTTGACGGAGCAGGGCGTCGTTGATGCCAGCGGAGCGGGGACTTGTCGCAGCCGACATTGTCCTCTGCCTTGTCCTCGGTCTCGCCAAACAGCGTCTCGCCCGCTTCAGCACCCTCTTTGCTAGCCTCTTTGTAGGCGGCCGCAGCCTCTGCCACCCGCATGCGGTACCGCCAGCGCTCGAACCGGCCCTTGTGGGCGGAGCGATACGAGTCGAGCAGCGCCTCCTGCTCTGCCCGCTCCGCGGTGATCTGCTCCTCCGCCTGCAGGTGCTCCTGGAGGAGATGGTGGTTGTAGGCGGCGTCGGCCTGCGCCTCCCGGAACTGCTCCTCATGCATCTGCCTCACCATGTCCATATATTGGGCACGGGCCTCGCCGATGGTCATGCTGCAATGCACCAGCGAGGATGGCACGTAGGAGGGGGTTGGCGCCGGATCATCGACTACCATGTTCTCCATTGGGACGTCGTCGTCCTCCGGCTGCCTGCCGGCCAGCCGGTCGGCAACAATGGCTGCCATCTCCTTGTGGTCCGTCGTCCGCCCGTCCCGAAGAGCGCTGGAGCGCGAGGAAGCCATGGTGGGCAGTAGTGGTGTGGATAGGAGAAAGGGAACGGATGCGGATGACTGCGGCTATGGCCGGCGCAGCAGTTTATATAGCAATGGTGGGCGGGCAGACGGACGGACGTGTGGCGCCGGAGTAGCCGCCTCGGCAACCACGTATCATTAATGTGTGCGGTAGATGGACGGACGGATGATACGTCTCCAACGTATCTATAATTTTTGATTGTTCCAGGATATTATATTACCTCTTTTGGATGTTTATGGGCTTTATTTCACACATTTATATCATTTTTGGGACTAACCTACTAACCGGAGGCCCAGCCCATATTGCTGTTTTTTTTGCCTATTTCAGTATTTCGAAGAAAAGGAATATCAAACGGAGTCCAAACGGAATGAAACCTTCGAGGGCGTTATTTTTGGAACAAATCTGATCCGGAGAGCTTGGAGTGCAAGTCAAGAAGCCTCCGAGGGCCCCACGAGATAGGAGGGCGCCCCCCCCCCCCCCTATAGGGCGCGACCCTGTCTTGTGGGCCCCTCGGGCGGCCACCGACGTACTTCTTCCTCCTATATATACCTACGTACCCCAAAAACATCCAGAGGCACCACGAAAATTTCCACCGCTGTAACCTTCTGTATCCGCGAGATCCCATCTTGGAGCCCTTGCCGGCACTCTGCTGGAGGGGGAAGCAACCACGGAGTTCCTCTACATCAACATCCTTGCCCCTCCAATGAGTTGTGAGTAGTTTACCACAGACCTACGGGTCCATAGATATTAGCTAGATGGCTTCTTCTCTCTTTTTGAATCTCAATACAATGTTCTCCCCCTCTCTTATGGAGATCTATTCGATGTAATCTCTTTTTGTGGTGTGTTTGTCGAGATCCGATGAATTGTGGGTTTATGATCAAGTTTATCTATGAGTAATGTTTGAATCTTCTCTGAATTCTTTTATGTATGATTGAGTTATCTTTGCAAGTCTCTTCGAATTATCAGTTTGGTTTGGCCTACTAGATTGGTCTTTCTTGCCATGGGAGAAGTGCTTAGCTTTGGGTTCAATCTTGCGGTGTCCTTACCCAGTGACTGAAAGGGTTGCAAGGCACATATTGTATTGTTGCCATCAAGGATAACAAGATGGGGTTTATATCATATTGCATGTGTTTATCCCTCTACATCATGTCATCTTGCTTAATGCGTTACTCTGTTCTTTTGAACTTAATACTCTATATGAAGGCAGGAGTCGGTCGATGTGTGGAGTAGTAGTAGTAGATGCAGGCAGGAGTTGGTCTACTTGTTATGGACGTGATGCCTATATACATGATCATGCCTAGATAATCTCATAACTATGCGCTTTTCTATCAATTGCTCGACAGTAATTTGTTCACCCACCGTAATACTCATGCTATCTTGAGATAAGCCTCTAGTGAAACCTATGCCCCCCGGGTCTATCTCTTATCATATTTGCTTTCAATCTACTTTATTTGCATCTTTACTTTTTCCATCTATCTTATAAAATACCAAAAATATATTTATCTTATCATACTATCTTTATTATATCTCACTTTTGCAAGTGGCCGTGAAGGGATTGACAACCCCTTTATTGTGTTGGTTGCGAGTTCTCAGTTTGTTTGTGTAGGTGCGTGGGACTTTTGAGGAGCCTCCTACTGGATTGATACCTTGGTTCTCAAAACTGAAGGAAATACTTACGCTACACTTTGCTGCATCACCCTCTCCTCTTCGAGGAAAACCAACGCAAGCTCAAGACGTAGCAAGAAGGATTTCTGGCGCCGTTGCCGGGGAGGTCTTCGCTCAAGTAAAGACATACCAAGTACCCATCACAAACCCATCCCCTCGCATTTACATTATTTGCCATTTGCCTCTCATTTTCCTCTCCCCCACTTCACCCTTGCCGTTTTATTCGCCCTCTCTTTCCCAATCTCCTCCTCTCTTTTCCCTTGTCGTTTCTCTGTTTGCTTGTGTGTTGGATTACTTGTTGCCATGGCACAAGATAATACCAAGTTGTGTGACTTCTCGAATACCAATAATAATGATTTCCTTAGTACTCCGATTGCTCCCCTTAATGATGTTGAGTCTTGTGAAATCAATACCTCTTTGTTGAATCTTGTTATGAAAGATCAATTTGCCAGCCTTCCTAGTGAAGATGCCGCTACTCATCTAAACAATTTTGTTGATTTGTGTGATATGCAAAAGAAGAAAGATACGGATAACAATATTGTCAAATTGAAGTTATTTCCGTTTTCACTTAGAGATCGTGCTAAAGTTTGGTTTTCGTCTTTGCCTAAAAATAGTATTGATTCTTGGAACAAGTGCAAAGATGTTTTTATCTCTAAGCATTTTCCTCCCGCTAAGATCATCACTCTTAGGAACGATATTATGAATTTTCAACAAATTGATCATGAGCATGTTGCCCAATCTTGGGAAAGAATGAAATTGATGCTTCGCAATTGCCCTACTCATGGTTTGAATTTATGGATGATCATACAAAAATTTTATGCCATTTTGAAGTTTGCATCTAGAAAGCTCTTAGATTCGGCCGCGGGAGGCACGTTTATGGAAATTATGTTAGGGGATGCTACAAAATTGCTTGATAATATTATGGCTAATTATTCTCAATGGCACACCGAAAGATCTTCTAGTAAAAAAGTGCATGCTATAGAAGAAATCAATGTTTTGAGTGGAAAGATGGATGAACTTATGAAGATGTTTGCTACTAAAAATACTCCTCTTGATCCCAATGATATTCCTTTGTCTTCCTTGATTGATAATAATAATGAATCTATGGATGTGAATTTTGTTGGTAGGAATAGTTTTGGAAACAATGCTTATAGAGGAAATTTTAATGCTAGACCATTCCCTAGTAATCCCTCTAATAATTATGGAAATTCCTACAATAATTCTTATGGTAATTTTAATAAGATGCCCTCTGATTTTGAGAATAGTGTGAAAGAATTTATGATTTCTCAAAAGAATTTTAATGCTTTACTTGAAGAAAAATTGCTCAAAGTTGATGATTTGGCTAGGAACGTTGATAGACTTTCGCTTGATGTTAATTCTCTTAAACTTGGGTCTTCTTCTCCTAAGCATGATATCAATGAGTCTCTCAAAGTAATGAGAATTTCCATTGACGAGTGCAAGGAAAGAACTGCTAGATTGCGTGCTAAAAAAGAAAGCTTTATAAAAGCGTGTTCTTCTAGTCTTCATGAAAATAATGATGAGGATCTTAAAGTTATTGATACGTTTCTGATTAGATCTATGTTTTGCAATATGAATTTTAATGATTATGGGAGTGATAATGAATCAACTTTGCCTAGAAGGCGTCCCAAAGATTCGGAGTCTTTAGATCTTGATGTTAAATTTGGTTAAAGTGAGATTGGAGAATCCTCATCTTCTAATAATATTGAACTTACTATCTCGGATTTCAAGGAATTTGATTATGATAACTGTTCTTTCAAAGGGTGTATTTCATTGTTGCAATCCGTTGTTAATTCTCCTCATGCATATAGTCAAAACAAAGCTTTTACCAAACATATTGTTGATGCCTTGATGCAATCTTATGATGAAAAACTTAATTTGGAAGTTTCTATACCTAGAAAACTTAATGATGAGTGGGAACCTACTATAAAGATTAGAATTAAAGATTAGTGGTTTGCTTTGTGTGATTTGGGTGCTAGTATTTCCACGATTCCGAAAACTTTATGTGATATTCTAGGTTTCCACGATCTTGATGATTGCTCTTTAAATTTGCACCTTGCGAATTCCACCATTAAAAATCCTATGGGAAGGATCAATGATGTTCTTATCGTTGCAAATATAAATTTGGTGCCCGTAGATTTTATCGTTCTTGATATAGATTGCAATCTTTCTTGCCCTATTATTCTTGGTAGACCTTTTCTTAGAATGATTGGTGCGATTATTGATACGAAGGAAGGGAATATTATAGATTCCAATTTCCATTAAAGAAAGGCATGGAGAACTTTCCAAGAAAGAAAGTTAAATTACCTTATGGATCCATCATGCGTGCTACTTATGAATTTAGTGCCAAAGATGGCACTCGTTAGATCTATCTTTGTTTTTATGCCTAGCTAGGGGCGTTAAACAATAGCGCTAGTTGGGAGGCAACCCAATTTTCTTTATGTTTTTTGTTTTTGGTCCTGTTTAGTAATAAATCTTGCACCTACCTTCTGGTTAGATGTGTTTTTATCTTTTAATTAGTGTTTGTGCCAAGTAGAACCTATAGGATAACCTACGATGATAGTTGATTTGATTCTGCTGAAAAACAAAAACTTTGTGAGCATGAATATAATTTTCTTAAATCACAGGACCGCGATTTTGCATTGATTCTTTTTGCTTCTGTTCAATAGACAAATTTTCCAGGACTTCCTATTTTGGTATGATTTTTAGAGTTCCAGAAGTTTGCTACTGACTGTTATGTTTTTGACAGATTCTGTTTTTCATGTGTTGTTTGCTTATTTCAATGCATCTATGGCTAGTAAATCAGTCTATGAACCATAAAGAAGTTGGAATACAGTAGATTTAACACCAATATAAATAAAGAATGAGTTCATTGCAGTACCTTATGTGGTGGTTTTGTTTTCTTTCACTAACAGAGCTTATAAGATTTCCTGTTGAGTTTTGTGTTTTGAAGTTTTCAAGTTTTGGGTAAAGCTTTTACGGGCTATGGAATAAGGAGTGCAAGAGCCTAAGCTTGGGGATTCCCATGGAACCCCAAGATATTCAAGAATAGCCAAAATCCTAAGCTTGGGGATGCCCCGGAAGGCATCCCCTCTTTCGTCTTCGTCTATCCGTAACTTTACTTGGAGCTATATTTTTATTCGCCACATGATATGTGTTTTGCTTGGAGCGTCGTGTATTATATTAGTCTTTGCTTTTTATTTTACCACAATCATCCTTGATGTACACACCTTTTGGGAGAAGTCTATTTGATTAGAATTTGCTAGAATACTCTATGTGCTTGACTTATATCTTTTGAGCTTGATAGTTTTGGCTCTAGTGCTTCACTTATATCTTTTAGAGCATGGTGGTGTCTTAATTTTGAAGAAATTGCTAGTCTCTCATGCTTCACTTATATTGTTTTGAGAGTCTTTTAGAACAGCATGGTATTTGCTATGATCATAAAGTTGGTCCTAGAATGATGAGCATCCAAGTTGGGTATAATAAAAACTATCATAGAAAGTGAATTGGATGCTATGATCAATTTGATACTTGATAATAGTTTTGAGATATGGAGGTAGTGGTATTAAAGTCATGCTAGTTGGGTGATTATGAATTTAAAGAATGCTTGTGTTGAAGTTTGTGATTCCCGTAGCATGCACGTGTGGTGAACCGCTTTGTGATGAAGTTGGAGCACAATTTTATTTATTGATTGTCTTCCTTATGAGTGGCGGTCGAGGACGAGCGATGATCTTTTCCTACCAATCTATCCCCCTAGGAGCATGCGCGTAGTACTTTGGTTTTTGATGACTTCTAAATTTTTGCAACAAGTATATGAGTTCTTTTGATTAATGTTGAGTCCATGGATTATACGCACTCTTTCACCCTTCCACTATTGCTAGCCTCTCTTGTATCGTGCAATTTTCGCCGGTACCATACACCCACCATACTCCTTCCTCAAAACAGCCACCATACCTACCTATTATGGCATTTCCATAGCCATTCCGAGATATATTGCCATGCAACTTTCCACCGTTTCGTTCATATGACACGCATTACTTTTGTCATATTGCTTTTTGCATGATCATGTAGTTGACATTGTATTTGTGGCAAGGCCACTTTCATAATTTTCATACATGTCGCTCTTGATTGCATATCTCGGTACACCGCCGGAGGCATTCATATAGAGTCATATCTTGTTCTAGCTTTGAGTTGTAAATCCATAAAAGTATGATGATCTTCATTATTAGAGCATTGTCCTAGTGAGGAAGGGATGATGAAGACTATGATTCCCCCACAAGTCGGGATGAGACTTCAGACTTTACAAAAAGAAAAAGAAAAGAGAAAGGCCAAAAAGAAAAGAAAAAAAAAGAAAAAAAGGGTAGGCCAAAGAAAAAAAGAAAATAAAAAAAGGGGAAAAAAGAAAAATGAGAGAAAAAGAGAGAAGGGACAATGCTACTATCTCTTTTTCCACACTTGTGCTTCAAAATAGCACCATGATCTTCATGATAGAGAGTCTCATATGTTGTCACTTTCATATACTAGTGGGAATTTTTCATTATAGAACTTGGCTTGTATATTCCAATGATGGGCCTGCTCAAAAGTGCCCTAGGTATTCGTGAGCAAGCAAGTTGGATGCACCCCACTTAGTTTCTTTTGTTGAGCTTTCATATATTTATAGCTCTAGTGCATCCGTTGCATGGCAATCCCTACTCACTCACATTGATATCTATTAATGGGCATCTCCATAGCCCGTTGATATGCCTAGTTGATGTGAGACTTTCCTCTCCTTTTTGTCTTCTCCACAACGACCCTTCTATTCCACATATAGTGCTATGTCCATAGCTCACGCTCATGTATTGCGTGAAAGTTGAAAAAGTTTGAGATTATTAAAGTATGAAACAATTGCTTGGCTTGTCATCGGGGTTGTGCATGATTAAATACTTTGTGTGATGAAGATAGAGCATAGCCAGATTATATGATTTTGTAGGGATAACTTTCTTTAGCCATGTTATTTTGAGAAGACATGATTACTTTGATTAGTATGCATGAAGTATTACTATTTCTTATGTCAATATGAACTTTTATTTTGTATTCATTTGGATCTGAACATTCATGCCACAATAAAGAAAATTACATTATGAATTATGCTAGGTAGCATTCCACATCAAAAATTCTCTTTTTATCATTTACCTACTCGAGGACGAGCAGGAATTAAGCTTGGGGATGCTTGATACGTCTCCAACGTATCTATAATTTTTGATTGTTCCATGCTATTATATTACCTCTTTTGGATGTTTATGGGCTTTATTTCACACATTTATATCATTTTTGGGACTAACCTACTAACCGGAGGCCCAGCCCATATTGCTGTTTTTTTGCCTATTTCAGTATTTCGAAGAAAAGGAATATCAAAATGAGTCCAAACGGAATGAAACCTTCGGGAGCGTTATTTTTGGAACAAATCTGATCTGGAGAGCTTGGAGTGCAAGTCAAGAAGCCTCCGAGGGCCCCACGAGATAGGAGGGCGCGCCCTCCCCCTGTAGGGCGCGCCCCCCTGTCTCGTGGGCCCCTCGGGCGGCCACCGACGTACTTCTTCCTCCTATATATACCTACGTACCCCGAAAACATCCAGAAGCACCACAAAACACAATTTCCACCACCGTAACCTTCTGTATCCGCGAGATCCCATCTTGGATCCCTTGCCGACACTCTGCCGGAGGGGGAAGCAACCACGGAGGGCCTCTACATCAACATCCTTGCCCCTCCGATGAGTTGTGAGTAGTTTACCACAGACCTACGGGTCCATAGTTATTAGCTAGATGGCTTCTTCTCTCTTTTTGGATCTCAATACAATGTTCTCCCCTCTCTTATGGACATCTATTCGATGTAATCTCTTTTTGCGGTGTGTTTGTCGGGATCCAATGAATTGTGGGTTTATGATCAAGTTTATCTATGAATAATATTTGAATTTTCTCTGAATTTTTTTATGTATGATTGAGTTATCTTTGCAAGTCTCTTCGAATTATCAGTTTGGTTTGGCCTACTAGATTGGTCTTTCTTGCCATGGGAGAAGTGCTTAGCTTTGGGTTCAATCTTGCGGTGTCCTTACCCAGTGACAGAAAGGGTTGCAAGGCATGTATTGTATTGTTGCCATCGAGGATAACAAGATGGGGTTTATATCATATTGCATGTGTTTATCCCTCTACATCATGTCATCTTGCTTAATGCGTTACTCTGTTCTTATGAACTTAATACTCTAGATGCAGGCAGGAGTCGATCGATGTGTGGAGTAGTAGTAGTAGATGCAGGCAGGAGTCGGTCTACTTGTTATGGACGTGATGCCTATATACATGGTCATGCCTAGATAATCTCATAACTATGCGCTTTTCTATCAATTGCTCGACAGTAATTTGTTCACTCACCGTAATACTCATGCTATCTTGAGAGAAGCCTCTAGTGAAACCTATGGCCCCCGGGTCTATCTCTTATCATATTTGCTTTCAATCTACTTTATTTGCATCTTTACTTTTTGCATCTATCTTATAAAATACCAAAAACATATTTATCTTATCATACTATCTTTATTAGATCTCACTTTCGCAAGTGGCCGTGAAGGGATTGACAACCCCTTTATTGCGTTGGTTGCGAGTTCTCAGTTTGTTTGTGTACGTGCGTGGGACTTTTGAGGAGCCTCCTACTAGATTGATACCTTGGTTCTCAAAACTGAGGGAAATACTTGCGCTACACTTTGCTGCATCACCCTCTCCTCTTCGAGGAAAACCAACGCAAGCTCAGGACGTAGCAACAGACGTTACTTGTGTCGTTTGAAGGCGGAGCAAACGCCTGCACCGGGAAGCGGGGCGGCCGGCGCTGACTATTTCGGGCGAAAAGCGCGCGCGGACGAGGAGATGACTTTACTTGGATAGGATGACAATGGGGACCCACCAGGTCCATAGCCTCACTTACGCAAGTGCCTCCTTATTATATATATATATAAGAAAAAACTATAATTTATTTTGCTTCCTCCTGGTTTCCTGACATCACGGTCCCACACCATTGTCAACCTATGTACTCCCTCATTTCCGGTTTATAGGGCTTATCTCAAAATTCTAGTTTTTCCATTTTATAAGGCTCAATTTGGTTGTTTTCCATCACATGTTCAGATTCTAAGGTGCATTAAATCATTGCATGCAAGTATTAAGAGAAAATTGACCAATGCAGGTACTTTATGCATGCATGCATTGCAATTAATGCATTGATAAACATAATTTTTTGAGGATAACAAGAGCATTAATTAGGTGCTTTTGCAAAACTACAAAAAGTATTCCACCACTTCCATCTACCTTGATTGGTGAGATTTTTGAATTGAGCATTATAAATCAGAAAGGAGGGAGTAGTCAATAAACGAGAGAATTGCACAATAAGCGGCCGACAGCTGGGACCAAGTAGCTCGAGCAGTATTTGTGTTTTTGAGGTGTGAGCACTGCAGAGTTTTTCGATGTTTACCCCAGATATTAAATTTTCTCCTCTGAACAACAACGAAAACATCGTTGCAGGTATTAACTGGGCGGGCTGTGGCCCGTCTTGCCCAGGCCAGATATCCAGCCCAGATATTAATTTTTTTCAAGCTGAAAATGGCTAGCCCAGCTATACTTTTTTTAGGAATATCCAGGCAAGGTCAAGTTGTTATTCTCCGCCCCGCTGGGCTGCAAATCTTTTCTAGGAGGGATGCATTAGGCTTAACAAGAAAATGGGCATTAAGAGATAATAAATGGGATGTAATTATAAAAACTGGGTAGTTACTATAAAAAAATGCACCAAATAGTGATTACTTTATAAAATATTACTTTTGGAATATTGAAAATTTTAATTTCATTAATTGTTGCGAGCGCAATGTTTCATTGGATTTTTACGTAATATAAATTTATATTGAAATTGTATTTAATCTGACTAGAAATTTTGGGATAAAAATATTCGGATCCCATCAAAATGTGGGAAATTTTATTGAATTCTGTTTTGAATGGTTGGTTGAAATGGGTTGTACTTTTAACAAACTGTAAATGGGCTGTAGTAAATTCCAATAGAATTCAAAAATGGGCTCCACATTCTTACAAATCTCAAATGGGCTATAAGTTCTCTGCCACACACTTCTGGCCTTACTAAGTTGACGCGTCCCCTAAAAAAACAGAGTTGATGCGTATGCAAGGCTTTGTCAACTTATAGTCAACACACGGTTCTAGCAGCAGTGGTCATTGGATGTCCATCCAATGGATGCCGTGCTTCTTCTTCAATCTCGGATATTCTAGCTTTACCCGCCCAAAAAAAGATTCCTCCCCCTGACATCTGGGGAGCACCATTTCGGAAGCTAACCTGTGGGCCTACTAAGTTGACGTACCAAGGGCTTTGTCAACTTAGTCAATATAAACGATTCTAGCTGTAGTGACCGTACGATGTCCATCCAACGGCCGTCGTGCTTCTTCAACCTCTGGTCTTCTTGCTCCAGCCGCCCAAAGCAGCGCCGGTCGTGCCGCCTGCTCCTGCCTCCCGTGGCCGGCTATGCTGCTGCGGAGGCCTCACCGCCCCCTACTACTCCCACCGCTGGCCAGGCCATCCCTCCACTCACCCACACCCCCTGTTATTCTGCGGCGACGGCAGCACGGCCGAACCAGTGAACCCTCGTACTCCTCTCCGCGTGTGCATCCACTGCCGCATCTTCCCCGGCTTTGCGTCGTCCCCTTCCTAGGCCTCACCGTCGTCCACCGCCGTGGTGCTCTCGGTGCGGCATGGTCAACATGGTCAAGGAACGACTTCCATCAGACGTGGACTGTACGTGGAGAGGCTGACAGCTGGGTCCAGGCAGCCGCAAGGAAGTGCCTCCTTATTACGCGCAAAATAATTATTCCTCCACCTGATAGCGGGGACCCACCGGACGGGCCACCGTATTTCGCGAAAAAAATGATTCGCCCCGTGACTGCTGGGACCCACGAGCTACATCTTCGCGCGCAAGGAAGTGCGTCCGGGGAAAAAACAATTCGCCCCCCTGACTGCTGGGACCCACCAGCTACATCTTCGCACGCAAGGAAGTGCGTCTGAGAAAAAAACGATTCGCCCCCGACTGCTGGGACCCACCAGCTACACCTTCGCACGCAAGGAAGTGCGTCCGGGCAAAAAAAATGATTCACCCCCCTGACTGTTGGGACCCAGCAGCTACACCTTCGTACGCAAGGAAGTGCGTCCAGGCAAAAAAACGATTCGCCCCTCTGACTGCTGGGACCCAGCAGCTACACCTTTGCACGCAAGGAAGTGCATCCGGGAAAAAAAACGATTCGCCCCCCTGACTGCTGGGACCCACCAGCTACATCTTTGTAGGCAAGGAAGTGCCTGATAGTCGGGACCCACCTGGTCAAAGCGTACATAGCGTTGTCATCCTGGTCGCGAATGTGTACGTACATACTGGTCGATGTAGAGGCGTGCACGTGTCGTAGTAGAGGCGTGCACATGTCTTAGTAGAGGCGCGCACGTAGCATGTACACGTACGTACAGCGGCCAGGGTGCAAGAAAGAAAATACGGCCACGTATGTGTACATACGGGCGGGTCTCAAACGCCTAGTCGCGCATATGTACGACGAGGGCCCGTGTTCATGGGGAGGCAACGGAATGCGTCATGTTCATGGGGAGGCAACGGAATGCGTTGTGTTCATGGGGAGGCAACGGAAAGCGTCGTGTTCATGGGGAGGCAACGCCGCAACGGAATGCGTCGTGTTCATCGGGAGGCAACGAAACGCGTGGGAGCCAACCGGCTTGGACGGAACAGGCGATGGAAACGAGGCCTGGCGTACCGCAGAACGGAGGAAACGGCCTTGTGTTCGACCGACCACGTTCGGAACGGGGTCATGTTGATCGGGAGGGGTGTGGCGTACTGCAAAATGGAGGAAATGGACCTCCTACGGTCGAAACGGGGGTCATGTTCATCGGGAGGGGTGTGACGTACCGCAAAACGGACGAAACGGACCTCCTACGGTCGAAAAGGGGGTCCTGTTCATCGAGAGGGGTGTAGCGTACCACAAAACGGGACTCCACGGGATACTGTTCATCTCCACCGTCGACCTCCTACAGCCTCCACGGGCTACCGTCGACCTCCTCCAGCCTCCACGGGCTCCTGTTCATCTAGCCTCCACCGCGTGCTACTCCACCGGCTACTGTTCAACCACCCCTCCACCGTCTACTGTTCATCCAGCCCTCCACCGTCTACTGTTCATCCAGCCCTCCACACCACGGGGTCCTGTTCAACCACCCCTCCACAACCACCCCTCCATCGTCTACTGTTCATCCAGCCCTCCACACCACGGGGTCCTGTTCATCCAGAGGCAACACCACCGCTCACTATTCATCCACCCCCCGGCAAACGCTCACTTTTCATCCAATCGATCGGCTTCAGTTAGCAGCAGTAGCGAAGGAATCGCTCCATCGGGTTCAGTTAACAGCCATCGATCGATCTCTCGGGTTCAGTAACGCGTAGCCTGTAGTGCAATCGCTCGGGTTCACTTAGAGCCCAACGCCTCGCTTGGTTTCAGTTAGAGCCAACGCCTCGCACACACGCGCGCACGTGTACGAGAGAAACGTGCATTGCTCGGCCCCGACCTCCCACCGTAACCGGCAACTCCCCGAAATTTTCCTCCCCCTCGCTTCTACCACGGTTTTTTCCGTCATGGACGGCCCAAAGAATGTCATGCAGCTGCGTCTCCGGCCCGCCCAAGACGAAAAGCCCATTTTCTGTCATGATTTTTTGTCATAGAAGTAGGAGCCCACCACATCTATGATGATACCGGGTTCTGTCACAATTATCGTCATAGAAGTGTCATATGTATGAAAGAAAAATATTTTGTTCGGCCCAAAATGTCACGGACGTGTCTTTTTTTTTGTAGTGATAGCTTCAAGATTTTCAACACATAGAGAGGAAACTTGACATTATTGCAATTCCTACAAGCATATATTCCTCCCTCATAATAATTTTCAGTAGCATCATGAATGAATTCAACAATATAACCAGCACCTAAAGCATTATTTTCATGATCTACAAGCATAGAAAATTTACTACTCTCCACATAAGCAAAATTCTTCTCATTCGGAATAGTGGGAGTATCATAAGAGACTTGAACACTAAAAATTGCTTCCACATTAAAAGTGTAATGTTCAGAAAAAGGGTAATCATAATCATGACAAGATTTGTAAATATAATCATCAGTACTTTTTATAGCATAAGTTTCATCACAAAAATCATCATAAGTAGCAACTTCGTTCTCATCATAATCGATTGAAACCTCTCCCAAGATAGTGGAATCACTAAATAAAGTTGACACTCTTCCAAATCCACTTTCGTATTCATCACAATAAAATTCAACATTCTCCAAAATAGTGGGATAACTACTTCCTAAAGTTGACACTCTTCCAAACCCACTTTCATCAATATAATCATCATAGGTAAGAGGCATGCTATCATCATAAAAACTTTGCATATCAAAACTTGGGATGCTAAAAATATCATATTCATTAAACATAGCATCCCCAAGCTTGGGACAAACATTAATTTCAGCAAATATATTCTCAAATATTTCATACCCATCAAACATAGCTTCCCCAAGCTTGGGCCCTTTCATATCATAAGCATAATCACTATCATCATTAAAAATATGGATAGCACAAATAGTATAGCAATTATCATCATCACAATGAGTAGTAGGAGCAACATCATTTGGGAGGGATACCTTTCTACCTTTGTTGCTCCTTCTTTTCTTTTTCTTCTTCATATTATGTGTGGGTTCAACCTTCCTCTTTGAGCTCCTTATTGACGAGATTGGTTGAATAGAAAGCTCCTCCTCGTTACCTGATTCATCATAAGAAATAATAGGAGGATATTGGGAAGTCTCTTCCCTTTCATTAGTATTCTCATCGTCTTCTATTTGCTTTCTTTTCTTTAGGTAATTGGCAATATAAGGATTTTCAATGCAATTCACCGCAAAAAACATATAAATCGTCTCTAGATCAATATCAAGGAAATGCTCAAGATTAAATTTTGGAATAAGCTTAGTTGCACGTTTCAATTCTTCATAACCCAAAAGCAATCTAAGTTCATTGTAATGAGCAAGGGAGATCAAATCATCACAATTTTTTGACACGATTCGATCATGAAACAATTTGCATTGGAGATGTAAATGATCACGTTCATTGCAAAATTCACAACGGTAAAGATATCTTAAATTCTCAGCACTCTTATCTAGCCTTTCTTGCAACCCTTTAGTTTCTAAATACTTGTGCCTCTTGCAATATCTATTTTCTCTATTTGGTGTGTCCATGCAAACCCGTTCTACACAAAAATCAACATGCTAATAAGAGACATTTTCATCATAACTAGTGCAATCATCATTAGTACTATAGATATTCAAAGAGTTCATACTAACAACATTGCAATCATGCTCATCATCCAAAGATTTAGTACCAAGCATTTTAAGGCATTCTTCTTCTAGCACTTGAGCACAATTTTCCTTTCCATCATACTCACGAAAGATATTAAAAAGATGAAGCGTATGAGCCAAACTTAACTCCATTTTTTTGTAGTTTTATTTTATAAACTAAACTAGTGATAAAACAAGAAACAAAAAGATTCGATTGCAAGATCTAAAGATATACCTTCAAGCACTCACCTCCCCGGCAACGGCGCCAGAAAAGAGCTTGATGTCTACTACACAACCTTCTTCTTGTAGACGTTGTTGGGCCTGCAAGTGCACAGGTTTGTAGGACAGTAGCAAATTTCCATCAAGTGGATGACCTAAGGTTTATCAATCCGTGGGAGGCATAGGATGAAGATGGTCTCTCTCAAGCAACCCTGCAACCAAATAACAAAGAGTCTCTTGTGTCCCCAACACACCCACGGATTGTATAGGTGCACTAGTTCGGCAAAGAGATGGTGATACAAGTGCAATATGGATAGTAGATATGGGTATTTGTAATCTGAAAATATAAAAACAGCAAGGTAACTAATGATAAAGTGAGCACAAACAGTATTGCAATGATAGCAAACAAGGCCTAGGGTTCATACTTTCACTAGTGCAAGTTCTCTCAACAATAATAACATAGATAGATCATATAACAATCCCTCAACATGCAACAAAGAGTCACTCCAAAGCCACTAATAGCGGAGAACAAACTGTAGCGACCAGACCTCAACCAGTCTGATCTCTGTGCTCAGTGTCATCCCTGGATCAGTAATGCTGACACCACACAGTACTTGGAGGATTTATAACAGAGTAGCAACCACACACTTATTACATCGAATGTCTCAAAAGAGAACTTATTGAAATAAATATGGCTTAAGGCCATCTAAAAAAACGATAACAGCGGAAGGCTTGGAAGATAAGCGAGTCCATCAACTCCAACGGCATCACTGAGTATAGAACCACGACCTAAAAGCACCTTACTCGTCGTCTGAAAAGTCCGCAACATGAAACGTTGCATCCCGAAAACGGGTCAGCACATGGAATATGCTGGCAAAGTAACACATAGAGAATAACAATGGAATAAGCTACACTACATGCAATTTGGTTGGTGTAAAAGCTCTATGGTTACAGTTTTGCATAAAGCCAATTTTTCCCTACTGAAAAGGAATAAATTTAATTAACTATCATGGTGGTTGTTAAACATTGAGAATGGTTGACAGCATTCTCAATCCCAATTAAAAGTACTCATCAAACCCAACAATATTAGATTAAAGTAACATGATGAGCTTCACATGATATCCAGGTACTAGATACTCAAAACGTCCATAACCGGGGACACGGCTAATCATGATTAGTTTGTACACTCTGTAGAGGTTTGCGCACTTTTCCCCACAAGACTCGATCGCCTCCGTTTGATTCCTTGCACTACATGGTGTTTGAGAAACGGATGACCGAGACATAGTCTTTCGGAAGCACTAGCACCTTACATGTAAGTAGACCGGTACACCTACTTTCCCCTACATCTGCTAGTCTACCCGTAAGAGTTCGCACGACTTAGTCAACTATGCCAGAGCCCATAATGGCTTGTGGCTGCACACGGAAGTTTCTAGTTTGAATAATCTCATGATCCCTTTGAGCCTGGGTGGCGGTCCGAAGAAATACAGGCAAGTCCTGATAGAAACCAGGTGCCTCAATCCACCCAGATGTGTGTTTAAGTTGCCACCTTAAATAAACCATTGATTAACAATCTCACATCTGTCATGGATACACTCACCCAATCCACGTCTACTAGCATAGCATGGCATAAAAAGCAAACATAGAAGTAACTCCCAGGGGTTTGAAAATAAAACAGGTAATAGGTACTACCTCATCTACTTCCCATCCCACAATTTAATTAGATCCTAATCATGCAATTGTTTGAGGATTGGTCTAATGCATAAAAACTGGGTAGTAGAAAAGGTATGATCAAAGTGTTACTTGCCTTGCTGATGATCCGCAAAACCTAGAGACTCGAAGTAACAGGCGGCGCACTCCGAGTATTCTATCGCAGACAAACAAACAAACAAACATACAATAAGTACTCATCTAATGCACTGGTAAAACTCGAATAAAAGATCCAACCAGAATGTTCAACTTAAGAACTCCAGTTTGCAAAAGGAACCAAATCAAACAAAGCAACGAAAGTCAAACGGCGAAAGAAAACAACTTCGTTTTACTAATCTGGATCTAAGTCCAACCGAACCGAAAAATAAAACCGATCTAAAAAAATAAACCAAAAAAAAACAAAAAAAAACGGAAGAAAAAACAGCTCGGTTTTTTTTATAAAAAAACCGGCGACACGCGAATCGAGGTGGCGGCGAACCTCGAGCGGCGGGGTCGGCTGGCTGCGGCTCCGGCGAAGTCGGCGGCTCCGGCGATGGCGGCTGGCGGCGGCGCGGCGCGGCTGGCGGCTAGGGTTTCGCCGAAGTGGGCCGGCGGCGGCTGCGGGCTGGCGGGGCGGGCGGCTGGGCCTGGGGGGCTCGAGGCGGCGCTATTTAAAGGCGCCCCTAGCGGAGTCCCGCTCGGGCACGGCCCGTAGGTCAGTTGCGTTTTTTTTGTTTTTTTTAATAATTCCGCGCAGAAGAAAAATAAAAAGAAATACTAAACGGACTCCAAAAATCCCGAAATAAATTTTCCCCGGCTTCTAAAATCAAGCCGGACAAGAAGAACATTTATTTGAGGCCTAAGTGCAATTTTGAAAAACGCACATTTTTCCTAAATTCAAATAAAAGGCGAAAAACTTCCAAAATAAACTTATTTGATTTTTTTATTAAATCTTCATTATTTCTTTATTTTGGGAAAGTCATTTTATTCCCTATCTGAATATTTGGTAGTAGAAATAATTGAAGATAAAATAAATAAAATCAATGATCCTATTTTTAAAATTTGAGAAAAACTCAAATAAGAAAATAACGAAATCCCCAACTCTCTCCGAGGGTCCTTGAGTTGCATAGAATTTCTAGGATCGAGCCAAAGATGCAACAAAATATGATATGCAATGATGATCTATGTATAACATTCCAAATTGAAAATTTGGGATGTTACACTAACGAAGAGATTATGGTAGGGTACGAAACCACCTCAAAGTTATTCTTTCGGATCAATCTATTCAAGAGTTCGTACTAGAATAACACCTTAAGACACAAATCAACCAAAACCCTAATGTCACCCAGATACTCCATTGTCACCTCAAGTATCCGTGGGCATGATTATACGATATGCATCACACAATCTCAGATTCATCTATTCAACCAACACAAAGTACTTCAAAGAGTGCCCCAAAGTTTCTAACGGAGAGTCAAGACGAAAACGTGTGCCAACCCCTATGCATAGGTTCATGGGAGGAACCCGCAGGTTGATCACCAAAACATACATCAAGTGGCACGTGAAATCCCATTGTCACCACAGATAAGCACATCAAGACATACATCAAGTGTTCTCAAATCCTTAAAGACTCAATCCGACAAGATAACTTCAAAGGGAAAACTCAATCCATTACAAGAGGGTAGAGGGAGAGAAACATCATAAGATCCAACTATAGTAGCAAAGCTCACGATACATCAAGATCGTGCCATAGAGAGAACACGAGAGAGAGAGAGAGAGAGAGAGAGAGAGATCAAACACATAGCTATTGGTACATACCCTCAGCCCCGAGGGGGAACTACTCCCTCCTCGTCATGGAGAGCGCCGGGATGATGAAGATGGCCACCGGTGATGGGTTTCCCCTCCGGCAGGGCGCCGGAATAGGCTCCCGAGAGGTTTTTCGTGGCTACAGAGGCTTGCGGCGGCGGAACTCCCGATCTATCTTCTTATTCGATGTTTTTAGGGTACGTAGGCTTATATAAGAGAAAGAAGTCGGTCGAGGGAGCCTCGAGGGGCCCACGAGAGGGTAGGACGCGCCTAGGGGGTGGGCGCGCCCCCCTATCTTGTGGCTTCCTCGATGCTCCCTTTACTTCAACTCCAAGTCTCCTGGGTCATAATCTTCCCAAAAATCACGTTGCCGAAGGTTTCATTCCGTTTGGACACCGTTTGATATTCCTTTTCTTCGAAATACTGAAACAGGCAATAAAACAGCAATATGGGTTGGGCCTCCAGTTAATAGGTTAGTCCCAAAAGTAATATAAAAGTGTATAATAAAGCCCGTAATCAATTAAAACAGATAATAAAATAGCATGAATGCTTCATAAATTATAGATACGTTGGAGACGTATCACTAATGCAGTTGAAGTCCCAAGTCTACATGATGAGTTCATCTCCCGTACTCCACCATCGCAGGTGCTTTCTCTAAGTTGACAGTGTGATAATTGGTTTCATGTTGCATATGTTGTTTAGCCTGTATTTCTTCTATTTTGATTAAATTGCACCTGCTAAGTATATACGTTATACATGTGCATATGACATGCCTTTCTATGTCTAGAATACACTGCATCTATCTCTCATACCATGTTCTTACATCAAAGTACTGTTGTTGTGTATCCCGCATCATTCACTCATGATTGGACACTTTTAACATGGCAGTTTGATAGTGGTTACATATTGCATTGATTTCTAGGTTGTACTGCTTCTAATTTTTCGAAATGCCACTTATGACAAGACACTTTTAACTTGGCAGAGTGATATTGGTTGCATCTTGCATATGGTGTCTAGCTTGCATTACTTCTATTTTCTTGAAAATCCTTCTGCTTAGTTTACACATCGTAGCTGTGAATATGTCACGGCGTCCTGTTTTTCTTACATATTCCATCCTCATACGGTTGTCTTACATAAAAGTATTGCTTGTCTGTATCATGCATCAATGACTTCTGAAGAGCGATTTTATTCTTTTGTGTTGTGGGTACGTCTTGACATGGCAAAGTCAATAAAGAGCAAGGAAAAGAATATAGTAGGGAATGGTGTTACTCATCGGGTGCAATGGAAAAGGATCCGCCCTCGAGATTCTGCTAGTACTTATAGTGCAGTAGAAGGTCCAAGTCCACCGGCTAAATCTACAAACACAGTATCACCTGCTCCACCAGCTGCAGCATCCGCTTCAACGTACTAACATCTCAACGAGTTACTCGTTCGCTTGCTCTACAACTGGCCAGTTCCCAAGCTGCCTTCACACCTAACACTACTTCCGAAGCACTGCTGACACAACAGGACTTGGCGAGATCAGATGAACCTCATGAGCATCAACACCCAGACGGTACATGACTGAGTCAAGTTGCAGTTGCATACTCCTTTATATGTACTCTCATAGTTTTATGTGCACTAACACTTTCCATATTCGTTATTGAACTAGCACCACGGTGCAAGCGGAAACAGACATCAGGGATAATGCTTGACAGATTAACAAAATCTAAAGGAGGAAGAATGGAGATCCATTTTGAGGCAGGTTTAAAAAGGCCACGTGATGCTACAGAGTTAGCCAAGTTAGTGTCAGAGGCAGCCATTGCCGTTTGGCGCCATGCGCGTATCCTCCCAACATGGCTCCAGCACAGGAATGAGAAAGACGATACCGAGTTGAACACCTTCCTTGACCATTTATCCGTAAGTAATATTATTCATCGCAATTTGTAATATTGTCTTGCTCTGTCCCATACTTTCTAGCTTCCTCCTAATAAGACTCACATTCTTTTTTCATTAGATGAGGTTCAAGTTGGATCCGAAAGATGATGCAACTAAACAATCATGCACTCATATTTTTCAGTCCGCTGTGCAGCAGTATCGGTATCACCTTAGAAAAACTCACTTTGAAGGCAAGGCTAACAATGAAATGGCCCAAACATCTCCAGTGGAATATATTAAAGATGAAGACTGGACAACCCTTGTTAAACACTAGTCTGATCCAAAGTATCAGGTAGGGTATATGTATTTGATCAAATCACATATTGAACCTGTATTTACGTATGTGCATTACAAGTGTATCTTCTTCTAGGCTAACTGTTTGAAGAACAAGACCAATCGTTCTAAAGTGAAATTCCAATAGACAACATGATCTCACAGCTATATTGCACACTGCGCGGCTCTTGTAAGTAGCTGTTACTTCCTTCTTTTTTCTATGCAATATTATCGTATCTATATTGACTTGTTCCAAATACAGAGGAAAGCCCGTGCGGACCAAAAAGAACCTGAACCGAATGCAGTGAAATCTTCAAGGATTGCCACACCAGCAAGATGAAGGGCATGAGCACACCAGTTCAAGCCGTTGTTGTAAGTCCTTACTCCTCCTGCGTTTGAACTGCTTGTTACTATGACGTGTTCATTTAACTGCTTGGTTTGCAGCCAGTGTCAATTACTCTGTTCACTTCTATACACAGTTGTCTTAATGTATCATTTCACCTTACACGATTGAAAAGAGAGGAAGGATATTCTTTTGGTCTTGATCTGTAATCTAGTTCTGATGTTCATGTGCCCACACAATGATACAATAGCCAGTTTGTTTGATATCTGTTTGCCCATGATATGAATGATGTCTTACTATGTTCATCCTACTTTAAACCATGTCTCTTTATCCTTACATGTCAACAAATGTGAGGAAATAGAAAATACAGTAGGCATGCTACATGGACATATGTTCCGAAGGTGATTTTATTATGTAGTTGGCACGAGAATACTCCCTCCATTCCTAAATATTTGTCTTTTTAGATATTTCAAATGGACTACCACATACGGATGTATATAGACATATTTTAGAGTGTAGATTCACTCATTTTGCTCCATATTTAGTCACTTGTTGAAATATCTAGAAAGACAAATATTTAGGAACGGAGTGAGTACATGCTAATGTATTACGGTAGTTCACCAAAATAAGTTATGTATAAACATGAAACCTACTTTGTTTGTTTTTATCTCATTAGTAACTTATCTGATACACTAATCTAGATGTTCAAACTTTCAGCAAGCTATGGAACAAATGATTGAACAGCCCCAACCACCTGAAGGTGACGAAGCTACCACAGACACAATGTCACCTCTTGCTGCAATGCGTTAGTATCCCTCCACTAACAGTGCAAAAAGCACCTTCCTGCGTAATTCTGGGTTGGTTGGCAAGGTAACCTCAACCAAATCGCCTACTAGACGAAATCTTCTGACTAGACAGAGTGATATATCTGTGCTCCAGACACAAGTCCAATCCCTAATGGATGTCATTTCGGAAACAAGAATAGTGGTTGACAAATGTCGTCAAGATATGAATTGTTTTGAAACCAGACTATCAGACATTAGCTTCGTTGTTCAAGAGCAATGGCGTAAAAAAGGGGATGATCATGCTGCTCCATCAGATTCTATAGCCTGAAACATTAGCACTCAGGTCAAATGATATGTGCTTCTATACATCTGATGGTGCTTTTATCTACAAGGACTGTAAACTTTATGCCAACAGGCCTTTTTTGTATGGCTAGAATTTATTTTGTTGTGATACAACATTTATCGTGCTGCCAAAGGCTGTACAAATTATGATGCTATTTTTGTATAGTGTAGGAGCCCAATGTGCCAACATCCGTTAGGCCCATTCCAATTGGGCTAAAAATGATTATGGGCCATAATTTGCATCTAACCCACTAAAAATATCTGGGCCTAAATTAGCATAAGCTTTCATATTTTTGGTAGGCTTGTGCACATAGTGGGCCTTTAACAGGCCTAAACATAATTTGGGCCCTCAGAACAATAGACTGTTAACTTTTGTAAATGTCTCGAGCCCATAAGTAACATGGCCCTTTAATAGGTCGAAAGTGAGATTGGGCCCTGATTGTACCAAATAACCCACTGGCCATTAGCAGGCCGAAATGTATCTCAACTCGTGTTGGCCTATTTACAATGCGGATCGTTCACAGGCCGAAATTCAAACGGGCTGAAAATGCACCGACCTACTACACGGGCCTCTAATAGGCCAGAAGTTCTGTCAGGCTTGATTAGTACCAGTTCTATATGGGTCGTTAATAGGCCCGATGTGACATTGGGCCATATATGGCCCATGGATTTTGTCCGACGTTAACACGCAAAATGTCACAACAGGCTGGAAGTGGCCCAAATCTACAGTGGGCCTCCAATAGGCCGAATGTCACAACAGGCTGAAAGTGGCCCAAATCTATAGTGGGCCTCTAACAGGCCGAATGTCACAACAGGCTGGAAGTGGCCCAATTATACAGTGGGCCCCTAACAAGCCGAATGTCACAACAGGCTAGAAGTGGCCCAAATCTACAGTGGGCCTCTAACAGGCCGAATGTTAGACATGGCCGAATATGACCCAAATCCTTGACGGTTGTTTATGTGCTGAAAGTTTCAAGGGCCAAAAAATGGGCCCAAATGAAGAAGGGCCTTTAATAGGACGGAAAATCACCGGGCCGTAATTCGGCCCAAATACTTAGCAGACTGTTAACGGGCCAGAAGTGGCCATGGGTCGCGATGTTGAAAAGTTGAGAACGGCCCATTGACGGGCCAATTTGACAATAGTCGTACGGGCCTTAACTACAAATGGGTCGTCTGCAAGCAGGCCATTAATGGGCTAGCCCGCTAATTTTGACTAGGCCAGCCTTTTTAACCTAAATGGGCCGTTGTTGGGCTTTGCCATGTGTCAACGTATCATAGGCGCCTCATGTCCATTGGGCGGTTGACATCTGTCCTTTTTGGGTGCTGACACGTGGTTCCTCTAGCCAATGAGAAATTTACACGTGGAAAATCCCCATTGGTCGTGGCTGTTAGCGAGTTATCGGATCCAAAACCGGACCCGATAGCTTTCCGGCGATCCGTTATGGTGGATGCCATGTGTCGGTCACCCTTGATGAAAGTACTTCTATGACGCGCGATTTATCGTCATGGATGTGGACACTCCCATGATGATAATTTTTGTAATGTCATGGAACACTTCTACGACAACACATGTATGACTATCTTGATTCTGTCATAAAATCGTCATGGATGTACATGCATGACAAAAAACGCGACCTACTATGACAAACATGTATCATCATGGAAGTGTATTTTTCTTGTAGTGAAGGGAAGGGGAGGCGCCCTAGGGTAGCCGACCCCCCTTTCCTTTCCCCCACACACTAGAGAAGGAAAGGGGGCACGCCTAGGAAGGCGCCCAGAGTGGCCGCAGGCCCCCTTGGGGCACGCCCTAGGGCATCCCCTCCTCCCTGTTGGAAATATGCCCTAGAGGCAATAATAAAGTGGTTATTATTATATTTCCTTAATCATGATAAAGGTTTATTATTCATGCAAGATTATATTGACTGGAAACTTAAATACATGTGTGGATACATAAAAAAATACTGTGTCCCTAGTAAGCCTCTACTAGACTAGCTCGTTGATGAAAAGATGGTTAAGGTTTTCTAACCATAGACATGTGTTGCCACTTGATAATGGGATCACATCGTGAGGAGAATGATGTGATGGACAAGACCCATCAATTTGAGTGCCTAAGTTTACTAATGATAATCGAGAAGCTAAAATCCAAACCATATCATTTTTGCAACAGATCTGAACAATCTCATCGTGATTGGGTCGAGAAAAATAATGTCGCACGAAGTAGGATCAAAGACACGAACTCTTGGAATGAGGTGCATGGAGCTACCGAACTCACCCACCATTAGTTGTTCTTAATAGTGTTCATGTCTTTCTTATACCATCATAATGCTAACTCTGACCCGAGGAGGGGGGAGTTGATGAAACGTAGCCCGATAACCTATGTGCAAATGATACGTATCCAACGTATCTATAATATGAAGTATTCATGCCATGTTTACAATAATTTTATATGGTTTTGGTATGATTTGCATGGAACTAACCTATACTGACGCTGTTTTCAGCAGAACTACCGTGCTGTTGTTTTTTATGCAGAAATAAAACTTCTCCAAATGCAACAAAACTTTTTGACGATTTTTTTGTAACAAAAGAGGCACTAGAAGCTTCATGGGGGGACCAGAAGGTGAAGGAGGTGAGCACAACCCACTAGGGTGCGCCTGGGACCTTGCCCATGTGCAGGTGGGTTATACTCACCTCGAGGCCCATCTTCGCGTGAAACCAACGCCAAAAATCTTATACATACGGAAACCCCCAGAAATAACCCTATATTAGAAGTTCCGCCGCCACATGCTTCTGTGGCCAAGAAAAACCAATCTATACCCCGTTCCGGCACCCTGCCGCAGGGGGAAATCATCACTGAAGGCCATCTTCATCATCCCTATGGCCACCATCATGAGGAGGGAGTAGTCCACCCTCGGGGCTGGGGGTTTGTACCAGTAGCTATGTGTTTAATCTCTCCCTCTCGTGTTCTTGATTTGGCATGATCTTGATGTATCGCGGGCTTTGTTAATATAGTTGGATCATATGGTGTTTTCCCCTCTCTATCTTTTTGTGATGAATTGAGTTTTCCCTTTGAGATTTTGTTATTACCGGATTGAATATTTTTATCAATTGAGTTTTCCCTTTGTATTTGGTGTGTTGGGAACATAAGAGACTTTTTATTATTTGGTTGCAGAGTTGTTTGAGAGAGACCATCTTCATCCTACACCTCCTACGGATTGATAAACCTAGGGTCACCCACTTGAGGGAAATTTGCTACGGTCCTACAGAACTCTACACTTGGAGGCCCAACATGAGTCTACAAGAACAAGTTGTGTAGTCGACATCAAGCTCTTTTCTGGCACCGTTGCCGAGGAGGTGAGTGCTTGAAGGTATATCTTTAGATATTGCAATCGAATCTTTTAGTTTTTTGTTTTATCACTAGTTTGGTTTATAAAAATAAACTACGAAAAAATGGAATTAAGGTGGCCTCATATTATTCGTCTTTATCATGTTTTTCTTGAAAATGATGGAAAGGAAAATTATGCTCAATTGTTAGAAGAAGAATCCTATAAAAATTTTGGCATAAATGATGATCATGATTGCAATGTTGCTAGTATGAATTCTTTGAATATCCATGATGCTAATGATATGCAAAGCTATAAGCTTGGGGATACTATATTTGATGAAGATGATATTTTTAGTCCCCCAAGTTTTGATGAGAATAGTTATTATGATGATTGCATGCCTCCTATTTATGATGATTATATTGATGAAAGTGGGTTTGGAAGAGTGTCAACTTTATGTAATAATGAACCCACTATTTTGGAGGGTCTTAAATCTTATTGTAATAATTATGAAAATGGATTTGGAGAGGTCATGACTTTATTTAATAATGAATCCACTATTTTGGAAGAGGTTCCAATTGATTATGACAACAAAGTTGCTATCTATGATGATTATGTTGATGACATGTATGCTTTAAAGAATAGTGATAACTATGAAACTTGTCATCATGATTTTAATTCTCAATATTATTATGCCAATAAAGTGTCACATGATAGTCATTTTTTTGAGTTTTCTCCCGCTAATATTGATGAGAATAAATTTGCTTATGTGGAGAGTAAGAAAATTTCTATGCTTGTGGATCACGAATTATGTGATAGCTATATTTTTAAATTTATTCATGATGCTAATGAAAATTATTGTGAGAGAGGAACATATGTTTTTACATATTGCAATAATATCAAGTTTCCTCTCTATGTGTTGAAAATCTTGAAGTTCTGCTTGTTTTGCCTTCCTATGCTAGTTGATTCTTGCACCCATAAGTTGTTTGCTCACAAAATACCTATGCATAGGAAGTGGGTTAGACTTAAATGTGCTAGCCATATGCTCCATTATGCTCTCTTTGTGTTTCAATTCTTATCATTTATGTGAGCACCATTGAAATCATCATGCCTAGCTAAAAAGGCATTAAAGAAAAGCACTTGTTGGGAGACAACCCAACATTTAACCCTACTGTTTCGTGTTTTCACATGATTAAGCTACTATAGTAATCATGTTATATAGCTTTTGTTTCAATAAAGTGCCAAGTAAAGCCTTTGGGATCATGTTGGGTGATAGTTGATTTGATCTTGTTGGAAAACAGAAACTTTTGCGCCCAGTAGCAGAATTTTGAAAATTCACAAAAGCAACAAAAAATTATGATTTTTTACAAAATATTTATATAAAAATTTCCTATGTTGTCCTAATTTTTCATAATTTTTGGAGTTTCGAAAGTATGACTAATATTCAGATCTTCACAGATTGTTCTATTTTTGACAGATTTCGTTTTCAATGCATAGTTTGCTTGTTTCATAGTTTCTATGGCTTATATTGCTCAATATAAATTGTGGAAATGATATAGTACAGTTGGTATTATGTGTAAAAAACTGTGAATCTTGTCTTTGATAGTACCAAAGTGAATGATTTGTCTTTATCATACTAACCTATCTCATGAAGTTCCGTTAAGTTTTGTGTGATTGAAGTTTTCAAGTTTTGAGTGAGATATCGATCTTAGGAGAATGAGGAGTGAAAAGAACCTAAGATCGGGGATGCACAAGGCACCCCCAAGTTAATATTCAAGGAATATCCGAGCAACCAAGCTTGGGGATGCCCCAGAAGGCATCCCCTCTTTCGTCTCCAACATTATCGGTAACCTTACTTGGGGCTATATTTACATTCGTCACTTGATATGTGTTTTGCTTGGAGCATAATTTTATTTTACTAGTATTTTCTTGTTTTTAATTAGAATAATGTTGATATCTTTTATTTCAATATAAGTTTCATGAGAATCCTTCACCATGCTTAGTTTGCAACTCTATATGTTACTGTTTGAAAACAGAAAGTTACACGCTAGTGCGTGAATTCTCTAGAAAAGAAAGAATGTGATAAAATGTTGTTGTTGTTTTTTGAAAAATAAGTTATGATAAATTTTCTACAGTGTGGTAAATTTTTAGAATTTTTTAGTTAAATAAATATGGATACTTCTTCATCCATTATAGACTGTCCTGTTTAGACAGATTGCTTTTATGATTGCAATGTTTGCATATGTTTGCTTGTTTAAAATTTCTATTTGAGGATAGGAGTATTAAATATGCAGAGGCATTTAGTATGCAATGTTAAATTATACATTTAGTAATTTATTACAGTGGAGAATGATATGGTTGTTGCATTGATTTATACTAACTTATCTCACGAGTTCTTGTTGAGTTTTGTGTGGATGAAGTTTTTAAGATTTAGGGAAACCGTGATATAAAACAAATTAAGGAGACACAAAAGCTCAAGCTTGGGGATTCCCAAGGCATACCAAGATAATATTTCAAGAAGTCTCAAGCATCTAATTTTGGGGATCCCCAGTAGGCATCCCACCTTTCTTCATCAACAATTATCGGTTGAACCTAAGTTTTTGCTTCTTCGCATGAGATGTGCTATTCTTGGAATACCATTTTACTTTGTTTGTTTGTTGTTAAAAAAAATTAAGATCTGAAATTTTTAAATGGGAGAGAGTCCTCACATAGCTACCTATTTACTTAACTACTCACTTGATCTTCACTTATAACTTTTTGGAGTAGTTTGTCGAACACTCTCATGCTTCACTTAAATTATTTTCAGAGTTGATACTAGTGATGACAATTTTCACAAGTTTTGAAATTGGTCCTAATATGATGAATATCCATGAAGGATATAATAAAAAACTTGCATGTAGATCATTGGATATGATAAGTTTGATTCCTTGCAATAATGTTGCGATATGGAGATAATAGTATGTGAGTCATGTTGGTGAGTAATTATGCTTTAGTAAGAATATTGGTGTTAAGGTTTGTGATTCCCTACTGCAAGCACGTAAGTCAATAGTTATGCAATGAAATTACATCCTACTTGTGGTGCATTATTCAGTGTTAGTTATGTTTAATGCTCATTTATGATCGTTTTCGTTTCTTGGTTGGTCCCTTCTCAATCTATTTGCTAGCCTTCATTTATACTAAGCGGGAATACTACTTGTGCATCCAAACTCCTTAAACCAAGTTGTACCAAATGAGTCCACCATACCTTCCTATATGCGGTATTTCCGTGCCGTTCCAAGTAAATTTGTATGCGCCAACTCTAATTTTCAAAATAAATTTCCTTTTTGTGTGCCCGTACTGCTCATGAAGCTGCAGGGGGTGGCCAATATTTTCCATGCTAGATGCGTTATTCTCAAGATGAGTGTTTATTCACTTGTCATTGCATGAGAGTGTGGCAAAGGTAATAGGGATACCCAATCCCGAAATGCAATTTTTTTTATTTATGTTGTTCAATAATAAATTTCTTGGAAAGTGTTTGCATGGAAGGGTACCCATGGATACGGCTAGCCATGGATTGTGAAAGAATGGTGGAAAAAATAATAAACTTTATTTTATGTTTGGGAACCTCCTATGATGTATCTACAATGGAAAGTATTGGGTATTCTCGGTCGTTTTCGTTGACAGGAAAAGCATACCTCTCCAAATATTTTATCTCTCAATTTAAGCTTTGAGCTATGGCACCCCTACAATTCTCTGCTTCCCTCTGTGAAGGGCATATCTATTTACTTTATGCAATTTTTATTTTTATTTGAGTCTCCATCTCCTCTTATAAAACACCAACCAGGGAGCACTATGATTATACTTGTGCATTGGATGTAGCTAATATTCGAGCGTGTTTCATGAATGGATCAATGATTGAGCATGATGGGCTAGGGATAACTTTCTTCAGTGTTGATATTTTGAAAGACATGGTTGCTTGTTGATATGCTTGAGTATTGATGTTTTCATGTCAAACTATAGACTATTGCTTTGAATCATTCAAGTCCAAATGTCCATGCTACAAAATAAAGAGTATATGATGAATATGATAGGTAACATTCCAGAAAAAAAATTCCATTTTCAATTGCTACTTTATCATGATGAGTTTTATGAGAAAGAGTTGTTGTTATGATGCTAGGAGAAGTGATTGAAATTATCATTGATCAAACTTATGCACTATGCTAGAATTCACACTTCATAAGTTATTTCTTTTATCATTTACCTACTCGAGGATGAGTAGGAATTAAGCTTGGGGATGCTGACACGTCTCCAACGTATCTATAATTTATGAAGTATTCATGCCATGTTTACAACAACTTTATATGGTTTTGGTATGATTTGCATGGAACTAACCCGAACTAACGCGATTTTTATCAGAACTACTGTGTTGTTGTTTTTTGTGTAGAAATAAAAGTTCTCCAAATGCAACGAAACTTTTTGACAATTTTTTGGAACAAAAGAGGCACTAGAAGCTTCGTGGGAGAACCAAAAGGTGAAGAAGGTGAGCATAACCCACCAGGGCACGCCTGGGCCCTTGCCCGTGTGTAGGTGGGTTATGCTCACCTCGAGGCCCATCTTTGCGTGAAACCAACGCCAAAAAATTCTATAAATACAGAAACCCCTAGAAATAACCCTAGATCAGAAGTTTCGCCGCCGTAGGCCTCTATAGCCATGAAAAAAATCTAGACCCCATTCCGGCACCCTGCCGGAGGGGAAAATCATCACCGGAGGCCATCTTCATCATCCCTATGGCCACCATGATGAGGAGGGAGTAGTCCACCCTCGGGGCTGAGGGTTTGTACCAACAGCTATGTGTTTAATCTCTCTCTCTCTCTCTCGTGTTCTTAATTTGGCACGATCCTGATGTATCACAGGCTTTGTTAATATAGTTGGATCATATGGTGTTTTCCCCTCTCTATCTTTTTATGATGAATTGAGTTTTCCCTTTGAGATTTCTTTATTATCAGATTGAATATTTTCATGGATTTGAGAGCACTTTATATATGTCTTGCACATGAATACCCGTGGTGACAATGGGGTATTATATTAATTCACTTGATATATGTTTTGGTACTCAACTCGCAGATTCCCGAGGTGACATTGGGGTAATCTATGAATAGGGGTTGATGCACGTTTTCGTCCTACTTTCTCCGGTATAAATCTTGGGGCACTCTTTGAGGCTCTTTGTGTTGGATTGAGTATTATGAATCTGAAATTGTTTGATGTGTATCATATAGTTAACTCATGGATACTTTTGGTGACATTGGAGTATCTAGGTGACATTAGAGTTGGTTGATGCGTATCATATGGTGTTATTTTAATACGAACTCTTAGATAGATCAATCGAAAAGGATAACTTGGTGTTATTTTAGTACAAACTCTTGGATAGATTGATCAGAAAGGATAACTTTGAGGTGGTTTCGTACCCTACAAACAATTTCTTCTTATATTCTCCGCTAGTTAAGCACTTTGGAGTGACTCTTCGTTGCACGTTGTGGGATTATTATGTGATCCAATTATATTAGCACTATTGAGAGATTGCACTAGCGAAAGTACGGACCCTAGGCCTTGTTTTCAAGCATTGCAATACTATTTGTGCTCACTTTTGTTACTCGTCACCTTGCTGTTTTTTATTGTTACTATTACAAAAATCAATATCTACTATCCATATTACACTTGTAACACCATCCCTTCGCCAAACTAGTGCACCTATACAATTTACTATTGTATTTGGTGTTTTGGGGACGCAAGATACTCTTTATTATTTGGTTGCAGGGTTGTTTGAGAGAGACCATCTTCATCCTACGCCTCCCACGGATTGATAAACCTTAGGTCATCCACTTGAGGGAAATTTGCTACTGTCTTACAAACCTCTACATTTGGAGGCCCAACAACGTCTACAAGAAGAAGGTTGCATAGTAGACATCAAGGATGATGAACCCCTCTGTGATGGTGTCTAGATTGGATCTGATGTTTCTGGAACTTGCGGCGGCTGGAATTGATTTTCGTCGACTCCCCTAGAGTTTCTGAAATATTAGGGTATTTATAGAGCAAAGAGGCAGTGCGGGAGGCCACCGAGTTGGGCATAACCCACCTGGGCGCGCCTAGGCGCGCCAGGGCCCCCATGAGCGCCCTGGTGTGTTGTGCCCCCCCTCGGGGCACCCCTCTGGTACTTCTTCGGCCCATCTTGTGTCTTCTGGTCCAGAAAAAATCCACAAAAAGTTTCGTTGCATTTGGACTCGTTTGGTACTGATTTCCTGCGATGTAAAAAACAAGCAGAAAACATCAACTAGCACTGGGTACTATGTCAATAGGTTAGTACCAAAAAATGATATAAAATGATTGTAAAACATTCAAGAATGATAATATAACAGCATGGAACAATCAAAATTTATAGATACATTGGAGACGTATCAATGACACGTATTTGTATCGTTGCCATTGAGAATAAAATGATGGGGTTTATTCATATTGATTGGATTTACTTTGTCTACATCATATCATCTTGCTTAATGCGTTACCTCGTTCTTTATGAACTTAATACTCTAGATGCATGCTGGACAACGGTCGATGTGTGGAGTAATAGTAGTAGATGCAGGCAGGAGTCGGTCTACTTGTCTCGGACGTGATGCCTATGTACATGATCATTGCCTTGGATATTATTTGCTTTTCTATCAATTGCTCAGCAGTAACTTGTTTACCCACTATATGCTATTTTCAAGAGAGAAAACTCCAAAAATACCTTGCTGCAATTTTATTTACTTTATTTTTATTTTATATGTTTGTTTATCTATCGATCAATATGAGAATTGATCCTTGCAATTAACCTTCGAGGGATTGACAACCCCTTGTTTGCATTGAGTGCAAGTATTTTTTATTTTTTGTGCAGGTACTGTTAGCGAGGTGTTGTGTGGTTCTCCTACTGAATTGGTAATCTTGGTTTTTAACTGAGGGAAATACTTATCTCTACTGTATTGCACCATCATCTCCTCTTCGGGGAAATCCTAACGCAGCTCACAAGTAGCAACAACATCCATCATCTTCTGGCCAAACACAGGTGATTATGTCACAGGGATGCTGGAACATGTCAGCGAGAAAGAAGAACAAAACCAGTAACGAGTAGACCGGTATATAGTGTGTATGACTCAAGAGGATATGACATATCTCACCTCGAGTTTTGTAAATTATCGCGAGGCAAAGGGAATAGCACATGACAACCAAAGGATCACTCGAATGTCATTCGTGTAATCATATGGATCGATATGGACGTCCATGGTTCCGCTATTAGTCATTGAACGAAAGGGGTTTCGTTCATGTCTATGTTTTACCGAACCTATAGAGTCACAAACTTAAGATAATCATAATCTATTGAGTATTAATTGGACGGGAATAATGAGAATACATTTGTGAAATAGTTTCATTAATATTTGAATAGTTTCGAGAGGAACCGGAAGTGTTCCGGTGTCACCGGAAGGTTTTGGAGTTTATCGGGTAATACCGAGTATTTTTGATAAATAATATATATGTGGAAAATGTTTCCGATAAAGTTAAATTAATAATAAAAGACTCTAGTAATAGTTAGTAGGCTTTTATATTTAATTTAATATCAACGGACCTTAAAAGAACCAGTGGTGGAAAGCATATTGAGCCATAAGGGCGCAATAGTGGAGGCGCCCCCTTCCTCCCCATGGAAAGGAGGGAGGGAGGCCAAATTGAGGAGGGATTCCCCCTCCCCATAGCCGGCGCAAGGGGGGACTTTTCCGCGTGTTTTTCGGTTTTCGGTTTCTGGGTTTTTTTTTACTTTAGTTCCTAAACATTTTTGGTTTTTGGCTTTTGATTATGCCATTTCATATGTTTCTCCGATATATCTTTCTCTTGAGTTGCCACCAACGCTGCCGCTTGCTTCTTTTCTCTGGTTCCGTTCCTCATTTGCCCCACTCTACGGCTGCCTACTCGCTGCATCTGCATGTCCCTTGGTCGCCGGCGGTAATCGTGTCCACTGTTTCAGTTTTTCTATTTTTCACATTATATTTTCAGACAATGGAGTTTTATGGGGTAATTATGGATGGGGCTTCCAACACTATCAAATGTCAGTTTTCAACTCGATTGTGCAATCAGTTCTTACTAATTAGTATGTTCTTTTCAGACATGACTTGTCCTTTTTGCCGAATGCAAAGTGGCCCTTGTCCCCTGGTGTTGCTTCTTCAACTCGGTTCACTGTGGTGTTGGATCGGCGTTGGTCCAGGTATGTTGTGAATTTAACATTTTCTATTTTGTTCAAACTTTTGGGTTAAAATTTAGGGACAATTCCATTTCCGCCCCTAACTGAAACCCACTACCTAAGTTTGCCCCTTATTTCGGTGTGTGCTCAAATTTACCCCTATGCCGTTAGTTCCCCTTAATTTTTTTTAATTCTTTTGCTATTTCTTTCGAGATGGTCAAAGCTGTTTGACCGAACGGTAACGACGCAGAAGGGCATTTCTATAAGGGCAACTAACGGCAGAGGGGCAAATTTGAGCACACATTGAAATTAGGGGCAAATTTGAATAGTGGGTTCCAGTTAGGGGCACAAATGGAATTGCCCCTAAAATTTATGGTGGTGCATAGTTATTTCTTGTAGTGTTGATAACGCTGTTTTGAATAGTTAGAATTCTAATGTGTTGTTTCTCTGTGTTTTGATTCTTTTTATAGTATGTTCCATGCAATGTTAGAGCTCATCTTGCTCAATACATTGAGCATTGTAAGGATTTAGCCATTCGGAGGGGTGACGAGGATACTCAGCTTGCCCTTCATCACACTAATGAGGGTGAACCATATGGGGTTTTCTTCGGTCATGGTGGTGTTAGCACCAAATTTTATCGCTTTATTTTGGTTACAACAAATGTTTCGTTGTCAGTAGCTCCGGTAGGAGCGGGAGTCTTGTTATTTTTATGGAATGATGAAATAAAACTGGATATTCAGGGAGTCTGAGTTGGGAGCATATCCATGGAGGTTATCATGCATTATTATTAAGGACAGTAAAACTGAGCCTAATGCGAACTCTCTCATGCCCCCAACGATTTTGGCCGTCAGATCTTATGTTTTAGTCATTTCTGGCCGTTGGATGATTACCCTGTCGCGAGCTTGCTCGCTAAGTGGGCCAACTGTCCGAGAGGCAGCTACTCCGGCGGAAATTTCGGAGCACTGTGGTTAATCGGGCCTAACTGCGGCGAAAGGCCCGCTAAGGAAAATAGACGCTGCTCGGTGAAGCCGATACGTCTACTCGGGAGAAAAGGGTGTGAGGCGATGCGCGTTCCTCTCGATAGATCTTAGGCACGTCACCGCCGCCGCCGCCGCCGCCGCTACCACTTCCTCCGCCGTTCTTCTATTCCCTTTGGGTCGCTGGTTCTCTAGGAGCCTTGGTTTCTTCTCATCCCGCCTCTCTCGCCATGTCTTCTCTCGCTCTGCCCAGTTGCCGTTGTGTGTCCCCGTCGACCGCTGCCGCCGTTCCCTCCCCGTCGACCGCTGCCGCCGTTCCCTCCCCGTCATCCGCCGCATGGAACAAGTTCTCGCTACCATCATCGTTCTGTCTAACACTCTTTCTTAGGGAGGAAGATGGAGGATGCGAAGGCTACTAGAAAGCATGGGAGCCAATCCAGATCCGTCTTAGGAGCCCACCACTTCCGTTGTTCCGCACCTCGCCCTCCGGCAGCGACGCCTTCGATCTTTCTCTGAGCCGAGCTCCTCGTGTGACTGTGCTCCGATGGCGCAGCTTCAGGGGAACAGGTACATGCTAAGCGGCCGACGTTTTTTTCTCCCCACTTCTCCCCAATCCCTCTCGCAAAACTCAGTTTCAATAGTGGTTCAGTGTTGATCTGCAGTTAATATATATATCAGAGATAATTTTCTTCTGATAATTGTGCAGGTTTGTGAAGGAAAAGAAAAGAAAAGGAATAAGCTGCAGTAAAATTTTGGTGAAGAACATTTTTCCATAGCTTGTGAACACGTTGGTCCTCAGATTTTGATTTTTTATGATTTGTAGTTCAAGCATCCTTTTTGTATTCGATAACTTTATTTGTTCACATACTGCTTGATGTTGCATGGTCTACAGTCAAATCACCACTTGAAGAAGAAGAGGTGGGTGCAGGCGCTCATGGACCAGCTCAACCTGCAGGACACGGGCAATACTGCGGCGAGGGTCGGTGCGTGTCGATAGGCACAGACACCATCCATACCCATGAGAACGGTCTGGTTCAGCAGCTGCATGCACATCTGGTGGGTGCGACCTCCATGCTCGAGCAACGACGACCAGCACGGTACATTGACAATCCGATCACTCACCATGCCTCTGCACCCTTGCTACAATTCCATGGTTTGATAATACATTGATACAACCATCCAGGCAAACAAATGGGAGAATTGGCTTTGCTCTCCATAGGGAATACAACCATGAATTGTTCCACTTTTGCAAAGTTTGGAGATGGTCGAGATCTGCATGTGCAGAAGCATTTCAAGTAAATTAGGTTTGAATGGCAGGTACCATATGGTAGGAAATATGTTCTATATGGTGGTATTCCTGAGATACATATTTCATCATAAGTTGCTCTGAATAAAGTAAAATGTGATCTCAGGTATTAGCTTACTCTTATGTAAGTAAAAGCTGGTCACAACAATATAATTTGTGATGACCTACAGAAATATGAAAAAAGAGAGAATGCACTTGAATATTAACTGTGCTGATGCCTATTCAATCAAACCAATCATTATTGTTACCTTAAGTGTTTCCATTATATGACATTTTGTGTCTACACTTCAAAAAATGAAGAGTTCAACATGAATGGGGACATTAAATAAGTCCAAGTGAGGTGCTTATTTAATTTTATGTTTTTTGGGGTAAACATGAATTCCATCTTATGATTTGCACTAACAAAAGATGCACCAGCTCAGTTTTTATCCATCTACAGAACTAATAAAGTAAAGATATCCTATTGTTGGACAGAAATCTTGACATATGGATTCTTATAGCATGATAGGGAGCAGGTGCGGCTCCCAAAGCCATGTTGTTGCAGTTTTTTTCTTCAGATCTTGGAACAGCAAGATCACTGTATACAATTGTCTTCAATTTGTACATCAATTGGAAGAAAAATCTAAACTTACATCTCCTGCTAAGACTGATAGGGTATTCTTGCCCAGTTTATAGGTCTTGGTCAGTTTTTGCATGTTTTTTTTATTGTTTTATCTTCGACAAGCTTATAATGTTCAGTGGATTCATACTTTGTCCAAAATTGCAAAGGAGCTTATACAGTGACCACATGCAGAATATAGATATAGCTCTCAAGGTACTTTCCTTTGTTATGTACTGCAAATTATTTTGTGTGATAAAGCAACCATTTTGAAAATCAGAAGTGCAGACGTTGTCATAGAAGGATAACTACGAACCTTGCATCATATACTATTGTCAGTGCAAGCAGTGGGTTGAAGTTTATCTAGAACAGTGTGTTTCCTTCACAAAAAACTTGTGTCATCTGACCAGTTGTTGTGGCACACCGCGCAACCTATGGTGCTACTCATCATCGTTTAATTAGGGAACTAACCATTCATGTTACCTACAAGGTATATCTACTTATGAAAAATGTGGTGCACCTGTAATCTAGCATCTTCCTTTGGACTTGCAGGATGTAGTAGTGCCCTTTATTCTCTTATCAAAACATATTCAACTGTTTATTCACAAGAGGTCTTTCAACATTGTTTATTTTTTGCACATGTTTATTTTCTTCTATATAATGATTCAAGTTTTCGAACATTGTTTTGTTGCATGACATCTGTACATCAGGCTTGAGATCAAAACTGAGTTGAGTTTGTCTGTCCAATTCGCCTCTTGGTTACCATGTGAGATTATGAAATTTATTCGTTATGACCTGAAATGTAGTTGAATTCCAATCTATTTTAGATTTTCCTGGAATGCCTGATGACTTTTCTTCTAGGATGAATAAATTAAACCTACATATTTCATGCCTATATATGTATGTGCGTGAAAATTACTATCATTCTATTAATTAGACGGGTGCAGCAACGCGTGCCGTCAATGATCTAGTATACGGAGTAGTGAAGGTCGCAGACAGATATAAGACATAAGACACTCTTCGCTTGTTGGCCGAGACATTAGATCTTCCCTAACTAGCCAGGTGATTTTAACGAAGTTTTGCACCAGGTAGAGCATGATGGCGTGGGCTTGAGAAGTCAATCGCAGATGGGCAGCTTCAAAGATGTGTTGGATGTCTGCGGCTTACATGATCTGGGACTGTCGGGGGTTGGATGCGACATATGCCAACGGGTGGCTTATCATGGTGGGGGCGAGTAGAACGTCGCCGGTGCCTGGAAACGGGATGAGGCGCAGACATGCACGCCGAGGAATCTTACCCAGCTTCGGGGCTCTCCGGGGATATAACATCCCTACTGCTGCTCTGCGGGGTCTCCGCATGATCACTATGGGATGATAATACAAAGGTGCTCCTTGAGCTATTTCGGGTGGCGGGAGGGAGCAAGGCTGGCTCCTTCCTTTGCTTGCTATGTGTCTAAAAGCCTATCCAGGGCCGAACCCTTTGCATGGGTGCCCCGGGGGGTTTATATAGGCCTACCCCCGAGGGTACAATGGTAAACTGACTGGGTGTGGCCCCCAGCTGTCTGTCTCTCATGCCACCGCCCCCCCTGCCGGCTTCTGGGGCCCGCCGACTGGCGGGCCCCGCGGACAGGCCGGACACTGTGCAACACTCCTGATGACGCAGGCTCGGTCATGGGGTCGTGGGAACAGTGCCGCCGTCTGTCGGGCGATCACTGTCGCCACTCCCCGTCCCATCTGGTTTATGGTTCGTGGGGCCCTGACTGAGAGGCGGCCGACTCTGGGAAGGCCGACTCCCGCAGGGCCGTCTTCGGACTCTCCGGCCATCTTCTTCTCCCTCACTGACGGGGGGCCCGGCGGTCTTCGGGCCGTACAGGCCGCCGTCGTGGGCACAGTGCCTTGCGCACTGTGGCTGAAGTCAGGGGAGGCATGGCAACAGTGCCGCGCCTTACCGGAGATCTCCTGGTGGTACGGCTCACTGTAGCCATGCCTACCTCCCGTAGGTTTGAGGGGACGGCCACGTCGGGACCGTACCCTGCGTCGGTCTTTGTGAAAAGGTCGCGGGCCGACTCTCATAGTCGGCCCCTTGAAAGGTCGCAAGCCCGGAGTCGGCTTGCTTCAGAGTCGCCAGCTGGGACTCGACCTTCTTTGAAGGTCGCCAGCCGGGACTCGGCCTTCTTCGAAGGTCGCCGTCTGGGACTCGGTTGAGGGGCACGGCCAGCCCCGATGTCTTGAAAGATCTTGGGACCCGGGTTAGCCTACCCATGGCCCATTACTCCGACAGTAGTCCCCGAAGCTGGTGAAGCCCGGCGGGTGCCACCTCGAGGGGCTTCAGCAGTTTCATTTCATCTAGTGCCGACTCTGAGACTCGGCTGCTGTTGCTTTGGGCCGCCTCGCCGAAGTCGGACTCGTTCGGCGAGGGGCCGCCATCCGCAAGTCGTGGCGGGAAAACGGGAGGCGTATCGGTCGCGCCTCTCTGCCATTATCGAGACGGTCCTGTCGCGCGGCGCCACGTGGAGGCGATAGTCTGTCCGCCCACGCGTGTGACGGGACGGGCCGTCAGGTGGGACCCGCCATTACCGCGCCTCGGGCCCCGAGCGGATCCGCTGTGGCCGAGGGCGGTTGGCATCCCCACGTCGTTACTGCGCGCAGTAACTTCGTGGGGGTTGATCGTGGGCGGCGTGGGGCCGCGGGCGCAGTTAATCCCCCTGTTGCCCCCTCGGCTTCTCAGCCCGTAGGGCTATAAGTAGGCGGGGAGGAGCGGGCGGCACTGCACGCGCACTCTCTCGCCCGCTCTCCCGCCCTTCTCCTTCCTTCGCCGCGAGCCACGACATTCTTCCTCCGCTGCGAGCCAAAACCTTCTTCCTCGCCGGCGATGAGTTCTTCTTCCGCCGCGCCGCCCGCCTCGCGCTCCGGCGAGTGGGATGGCTCGGACGTGGAGGCGGAGGACATTGAGTTCCTTCACCTGACTCGCCGTCTCCCCAGCGCGGACCTGGTGCACGCCCGTCTCGCGCCGACGGGAGAGATCCGGCCCGCGCCGGAGGAGGGCGAGCGGGTCATCTTCCGCTCGCATCTTATGCGCGGGCTGGGGCTTCCTGCGAGCGGATTCTTCCGCTCGTTTCTCGAGTTCCACAAACTGCAGCCGCACCACCTCACCCCCAACGCGGTGGTGCTTCTCTCCGCCTTCGCCACCCTGTGCGAAGGCTACATCGGCGTTCTCCCCACCCTCGAGCTGTGGGGGGAGTTCTTCTCCGCCAAACTCGGCACTCAGGCCGCTGGCACGCCGGCTCAGTGCGGCACCTACATCACGGTGCGGCGCTCGACGACCGACAATCCTTTTCCGCCCATCCCGCTGGTGAAGTCGGTGAAGATGTGGCAGAAGTCCTACTTCTACGTGAAGAACATCTCCACCGACGGCGACTGGGTCAACCTGCCGCCTTTCGACCCCGAGCCGCTGACTGGCCGGCTGGCCAGTTGGTCCCATCGATCCAAGTCTCTCTCGACCTCCGGAAACGGCGCCGTGGCGCGGCTCCGAGTCATGCTGCAGTCGGAGGGGCTCGTCGCCTCCGATCTTCTGGCCGCCTTCGTGGCGCGCCGGGTTCTTCCGCTCCAAGGCCGGCCTCACCTCATCTGCCAGATGAGCGGCCGACACGATCCGAGCCGGCTGTGCACCAGGGACATGCCGCGTGGGGAGGTGGCGAACTTGGTGAACCACATCGCCCACTGCGGGTTCACGGAGGAGTGGCAGTTCGGCAAGGAGCCGTACTCGCGCGACAACCCCCCTCCAATGGTAAGTCGCATCTATCTGCAGCTCGATCTTATTTCCGTCAGACCTCGAGCTCTGATCTTTGTTGGCGTCTTCTGGGCAGAATCCCCTTACGGCGCCCTCAGCCGGCGCCACAAGAGAGCCTCGCGACTACGTCCCAGATCGCGAGGTCAGCGACGCTGAGGACCCCGACCTGGGAGCGGCGGCACTGGAGGCCGACGCCGAAGGCGGCGGAGAGGGGGCAGACGGCGGCCTCAGACCGTCGGCGACCTTCGCCGACTGGCCCGAGGGCGACGCCGACGCGGAAGTCGCCCCGCGCCGCCAGCCGAAAGCCGGCTCCTCCAGCCAAGCCGACGCGAAGAGGCGTCACGCCGGGCCGAATGTGCCCGACGGCAAGTCGAAGAAGTTCAAGGGAGCCGCCGCCGCGACCAAGCGGGAGGAGGCGGCCGCGAAGGCCAACCGCTTCCGAAAGGAAGTGAGAAGGCCGCCGCTAGTTTCTTCGTGAGTCTTCTTACTCTGTCGTTTCTTTCCTGGATCTCGCTTGGAGTTTTTTCTGATTTTCCCTCCGACCTTCTCCAGAGCTCCCCTCTCTCTTGAGAGAGCCGCCGTCCCCTCCGTCATGGGGTCGGTGAAGACGTCTGCCAACACACGGCGGATTGATCCCGCCGCCGACCTTCGGGAGGCGACGGCACGGAACGCGCGAGAGAAGCGCGAGGAGGAGGAGGCCGACCGCCTGGAGAAGGCGGAGGCCGAGAAGGCGGCCGCCAACGCCCAGCGGCACCTGGAGGAGGCCGTGGCTGCGGCCGCGGTGAAGCGGCATGCCGAGGAGGTCGCGCGTCGTCGATCGGCGATGCTCGTCCCCACACTATCGTCGGCGCCGCCGGCAACTGAGTTCACGGGGCAGACCGGGGAGGTCGGCACCGCAAACCCTCTCGCGGAGGAGGGCGGCGACGTCTCAGGCTCGGATACTCACGCGCCGCCCCCGCCGCCCCCGCCGCCTCCGTCTTCAAGGCCGCACGGCAAACAGCCGGTGGACCCGCAGGATCCTCCGACTGCGGACGACGCCGACGCGCAGCTACTTCTTCAGGTCGCCGTGCCCGCGCGCCGCCGGATTGAGAGGACGAACTCAGCACCGCGAGCTCGGGAAACCGGCGCTGCAAGCTCGGCGAACTTGGACGTCGAGGCCTCAAGTGCCGCGCCCACCGGCTGGCTGCGTGAAGGCGGCACCGGCCCGCTGAACCAGGCCCTTCTGGACGTCCAATCGAAGCTGCGCAAAGAGGGCGACGCCCTCCAACTCTACACCAAAGCGCATCTGGCCCTGCGGACCTCCGTCCGGGTATGTTTCGTTTTTCCTTTTTTAGTTTCTGTCTTTTCCCGTGGGGGCGCGCCAGCGCACCCACTGGGTGTAGTCCCCGAGTTCGGGGTCGGCTGCTGAGCAGGCGACTCGAAACTCCTTCTGGCGAGCTCCGAAGGCTAACTTTGTTTTGCCGGCTTTGCAGGAATACCACAATCTCCGCGCCACTGCCTTCAACCGCAATGTTGAAGAGCTGCGGAAGCGGACCGCCGATCTGACGGAAAGCCGAGGTGGGCTAATTCTTTCTTCTTTGCGGGGGCGCGCTGGCGCACCCGCGGGCTGTAGTCCCCGAGATTCGGGCCGACTGCAGAGCAGTCGGGCCGGATCTCCCCGGCGATCTATCTTCCTTCTTCTCCGCGGGGGCGCGCTGGCGCGCCTGCGGGCTGTAGTCCCCGAGATTTGGGCCGACTGCTGAGCAGTTGGGCCGGATCTCCCCGGCGACCTTTCTTACTGATAACGTCTCTCGATCTTCAGACGCCAATGCCGCCCTCCAGGAGCAGCTGAACGAGGCCAACACCACTCGCCGCGCCAAGGAGGAGGAGTGCGACAAGCTCGTCCAAGAGCGCGACCTGCTGGCGACGCAGCTGGCCGAGCAGAAAGAGCTGCTCCGGAAGGCGCAGGAAGACGCCAAGTCGCGGGAGGATGCCCTCATAGCCGAGTTCGAGGTCGAGCACTCCGCCTGGACCGACCGGGAGGCGATGCTGACCTCCGGCTACCACACGCTTGAGGACATCGTCGACGGTAATTCTTTTTTTTCTCTTCTTTGGTCTTCCGACTCTTGTGTCGGGCTGATTTCTGATTTTTCTGACTGTCTTCTTTTCTGTCTTGGCAGACTTCTTTCCCGGCCACTCGCAGGTCGTTCCTCTGGCCATCGAGGCGGCTCGGGAGGAGCGAAGGGCGAAGGGCGAAGTGATTGCCGCCAACGCCTCCCGAACCATCGACGAGCAGCTCCTGAGCATCGAGGTTCGCCTTCGTCCTGCTCATCGTCTGCTGCGCCGTCTTCAACGCGCCGGCGCTCAAGTCGTTGCCGCTCTGTGGCCGGAGGTGCCAGCTCTTCGCACCGCCAGCCGAACGGCCGACTGGCTGGAGGTCGCCGCCGGTCGCTTCGAGGCTTGGAGGGGCTCCTCGGCCTGTGCCGGAGCACGCCGGGCCTTGGAGTTCGTCAAAGGGTGGTATCCAGGGCTGGACCTGGACCGTCTGGCCGCGTTCCGGTCAGAGGCCCAGGCCGAGCTGGAGGCCGTGGAAGGCGCCCTTGTCGAGCGCGCGGCGGCCATCGCCGAGTACACGGACACTAGTGTCTTCGTGCCCGAGCGGACCGAAGGCGGCGAGGAGGTCCCGCCGGAATGGTTCGGGATGCACCCGGAGTACGAGGAGGAATCGGCGGAGGTGATCGGCTCCAGCGTCGAGGAGGAGGACGAGTCGGAGGACGGAAGCGAGGAGGAGGGGCCAGAGGATGAAGCGGGCGGCCAGCCCAGCCTGATCGCGCCTCCAGCAACGAGCCTCAGAAGAACAAGGCGACTGTCGCTGGAGGCGGCCAAGCCGAGACCGCCCAGCCGACTGCCCCGACGTCCGACACCGCCGCCACCTCCGACCCTCCGGCTCCGGAGGCAGCCCCCTAGAGTGCTTCAGTTTTACCTGTCTCTTTTGTTCTTTTTTTTCTAAAAAACTTGTCAGTTTCGAACAATTCCACCCGCGGGGTGTATTCGGCCAAGGGCCTTATGTAAATATTTATCAAATTTCCGCCTTTCCTTGCTTTGGTTCTTTAGACTTTTTCCTTTGCCGCCTTCCTTCAGTTGACGCCTTGCCGACTGGGCAGCCGCTCTGCGGACTGCCGCTGGGTCAAGTGCTCAGCTACTTTAGGGAGGCAAGTACTTAGTCGTTTAGAATACCTCAGCAAGTTGGCTGAAAATCGACAGGCCGACTTTCAAGAGTCGGCTATTCTTGATGAAAATTGAGACTGCGAGCCGACTGCTCGCGAGTCGGCTCGGTAGGGGGAGGCTGGCAGCCGGCTTGGGCTATGCGTAGCTCTTAAGTCCTTAGCCGTTTTTCATGTGTGCACTTGTTCTTTCCCGTCCTCTGCTTACCGACAGTCGCTCTGCGAGCTGCGGCTTTCGGCAGGAGACGGCTTTGAGCGCGGCACATTACTTGTCTGAATTCAGGGAGCATTTCATAGCGCAAGACGGCGAGTCCCCGGGCCGACTAGTCGGACCCGGTGCCAGATAGTATGATAAAAGGGGAAAGCATACTCGGAAGCGTAATCCATATCATACAGATAATCAAAAAGGCAGTCCCCGAGCTCGTCCCGGGGGGCCTAAGGTCTTAGTACTTTAATACAAAAGAGGGTAGCGTGATACATACTGCATCAACTGTAAAATCTTCGCAGAAGATTTGCGTTCCACGGGCGCTCTGTTTCTTTGCCGGAGTCATCCCTCTTGCGCGCTCGAGGCTTCTGAGCGTCGATCAGATAGTAGGCGTCATTCCCTAGCACCTTGCTGATGATGAAGGGACCTTCCCAAGGCGCCGACAACTTGTGCTGGCTGGCTGTTCTCTGAATCAGCCGGAGCACAAGGTCGCCCTCTTGGAATGATCTTGGCCTGACCTTGCGGTTGTAGTATCGGCGCAGGCTCTGCTGGTAGATGCCGGACCGACTGAGTGCCAACAGTCGGCCCTCTTCCAGCAGATCGACGCCGTCTTGGCGTGCTTCCTCAGCCTCCTCTTTGGTGTACATGGAGACTCGCGGAGAGTCGAACTGTATGTCCGTCGGGATGACGGCTTTGGCATCGTAGACGAGGAAGAACGGTGTGAAGCCGGTTGACTTGTTTGGGGTTGTGCGCAGGCTCCAGAGGACGGCAGGCAGCTCTTCGACCCAACAGCCGGCCGAGCGCTCGAGTGGTTCGACCAATCGAGGCTTGATGCCGGACAAGATGAGGCCGTTGGTTCGTTCTACCTGGCCGTTTGACTGCGGGTGGGCAACAGACGCTAAGTCTAGTCGGATGCCCTGCATCGCGCAGAAACGTGCCAGGGCGCCCTTGGCGAAGTTGGTGCCGTTGTCTGTGATAATGCTGTGCGGTATGCCGTACCGCACTGTGATGTCGGCAATGAAGGTCACAGCTGTGGGCCCGTTTAATTTCTTGATGGGCTTTGCTTCTACCCACTTGGTGAACTTGTCCACCGCGACAAGCAAATGAGTTAGGCCGCCTCGGGCCGTCTTGAATGGTCCCACCATGTCCAAGCCCCAGACTGCGAAGGGCTAGGCAATGGGGATTGTCTTCAGCGCGGAAGCCGGCTGGAGGGGCTTGGAGCGGAACACCTGGCACCCCTTGCATTTCTTGACTAGTTCTTTAGCTTCTTCCAGGGCGGTTGGCCAAAAGAAACCATGCCGAAAGGCTTTGGCCACGAGCGCCCTTGAAGCCGCATGCTGGCCGCACTCGCCCTGATGGATGTCTCTGAGGATCGCTTGGCCTTGCTCTGACTCTACGCAGCGCTGGTGGACACCAGTGACACTGCGCCTGACTAGCTCTCTGTTGACTATGGTGTAGGCTGCTGCTCGGCGTTGTACTTGCCGAGCCAGGGTCTCGTCTGCTGGTAACTCCTTGTTTACTAGGAACTTGAGGATGGGCTGCGCCCATGAAGGTGCTGCTACCTCTTCAACTGATACCACAACGACTTGGACAAGGGTGGCTGGGCTGGGAGGCGGCGGGTTGTAGTCTGCCGCCACTTGCTGGATTGCGGGAATCTCTAGGCCGATTGGCGCAGCTTCCGGGCCGACTGGCGCAGTCCCCGGGCCGGGCTTGGAAGTCCCCGAGCCGACTGGCGCAGTCCCCGGGCCGACTGTGGCTTTCTTGAGGTCGCTTGCCGGGGCATTGGAGTCGGATCCGACTATCTCTGGCGGAGCCGTCACGAAGATGGAGTCGGATTCTGGTGAAGGCTTGATAGACGGCTTGAGGAGGCGCTGAAGGGCGACGCCGGAAGGTATCGCTTGGCGAGTAGAGCCGACTCGTGCCAAGGCGTCTGCTTGATCGTTGTCGTTTCTTGGTACGTGAAGGAATTCGCACCCCTCGAAGTATCCGCTGAGTTGCTGCACCAGGAAGCGGTAGCTTGCCATGTTTGCGTCTTTGGCGTCCCAGTCGCCAGATGATTGCTGAACCACCAAGTCGGAGTCGCCGTAGCACAGGATCCGGCGAATGCCGAGTTCTTTGGCAAGCCGGAGTCCGTGGATGAGCGCTTCATATTCAGCGACGTTGGAGGCGGCGAAGTGGATTTGCAGCACGTATTTGAGCTTGTCGCCCTTGGGGGAGGTGAGGACGATGCCGGCTCCAAGGCCGGTGCGCATCTTGGAGCCGTCGAAGTGCAGCCGCCAATGAGTAGAGTCGGGCGCTGGTGGCAGGTACTGAGTCTCGGCCCAGTCGACGAGGAAGTCGGCCAGCGCCTGCGACTTGATGGCGGTGCGAGGTTGATAGTAGATGGTGTAAGGAGCTAGATCGATAGCCCACTTGGCCACTCGGCCGGAGGCATCTCGGCTTCCAATGATCTCGGCGAGTGGGGCGGTGCAAACCACCGTGATTGGATGCTCTTGAAAGTAGGGCTTCAGCTTCTTGGCGGCAAAATGCACGCCGTAGCACATCTTCTGATAGTGAGGGTAGTTCTGCTTGGAGGTCGACAGTACCTCGCTCAGGTAATACACCGGTCTCTGGACCGGAAGCGCTTTGCCTTCCTCCTTGCGTTCGACTACAATAACCGTGCTGACTACCCGGCTGGTGGCGGCGATGTACAAAAGCATGGGCTCTTTGGGAGTCGGAGCCGCCAGCACAGGGGGAGTCGCCAGCATCTTCTTTAGTTGGAGAAATGCCTCGTCTGCCTTGTGGTTCCACTCGAAAATGGTGGTCTTCTTCATCAGTTGATACAAAGGCAGAGCTTTCTCGCCCAGCCGACTGATGAATCGGTTGATTGATGCCAAGCAGCCGGTGAACTTCTGCACATCCAACAGTCGGCTGGGTACCTCCATTCTCTCAATGGCCTTGATCTTCACGGGGTTGCACTCTATGCCGCGTTCGGAGACCAAAAAGCCGAGGAGTTGGCCGGCCGGGACTCCGAACACGCACTTCTCAGGGTTGAGCTTGATCTGGAATCGGCACAGATTGTCAAAGGTCTCTTTGAGGTCTTCCAGTAGCGTCCCATGCTTTTCCGTCTTCACCACCACATCATCCACGTAAACGTGGGCGTTTCTGTCGAGTTGCTTGAGGAGGCACTTCTGCATGCAACGCTGAAAGGTGGCGCCGGCATTCCTCAAGCCGAACGTCATTGTCAGGTAGCAGAAGGCTCCAAACGGCGTGATGAATGCGGTCTTTAGTCTGTCTGCTGGATTCAGCTTGATCTGGTGATATCCTGAGTATGCATCTAGGAAACTCAACAGCTCGCATCCGGCTGTGGAGTCTATCACCTGATCGATCCTTGGCAGAGCAAATGGATCCTTCGGGCAGGCTTTATTGAGGCTGGTGTAGTCTATGCACATCCGCCACTGCTTATTCTTCTTCAATACCAGCACAGGGTTGGCTAACCACTCTGGAAAAAACACCTCCATGATGAATCCAGCTGCCAGGAGCCGGGCTATCTCTTCTCCCACAACTCTTCTCTTCTCTTCTGACAGGCGGCGCAAGGGCTGTCTGACGGGCTTTACATCCGGCCTGACGTGTAGCTTGTGCTCGGCGAATTCCGTCGGTACACCCGGCATGTCCTTGGGGGACCATGCGAAGATGTCCCGATTCTCATGGAGGAAATCGACGAGCTCGCCTTCCTATTTGCTGTCGAGGCCTGTGCCTATGACAGCGTATTTCTCTGGGTGCTCCCGGTCCAAGGGTATCTTCTTGGTTTCTTTAGCCGGCTTGAATGATCCTTCTGCCTCCGACTCCTTGGGGTCGGGCGACATCTCTGGCTGCTTCCCAGCCATCGCCACGACGCGGTCAAGGAGCCGCTTCTCGGCTGCGATCACCAAAGACTCGGCCAGCCGACTGCTCTCGGCCGCGCAAGCGGACGACTTCTTGTAATCGCCAGCAACAGTCAGGATCCCCTTGGAACTCGGCATCTTCATCTTGAGGTAGGCGTAATGGGGAACCGCCATGAATTTGGCCAAGGCAGGCCGGCCAAGCAGGGCGTGGTACGGGCTCTCCAAGTCTACCACCTCGAACCAGACAGGCTCTCGGCGGAAGTGATCTTTGTCTCCGAAGAGGACGTCTATCAGAATCTTGCCGATCGGTGAGCAGGAGAGGCCGGGTACAATTCCACTGAATACGGTGCGGCTGCTCTGTAACTGCCTTCGCCTGATTCCAAGCTTATCCATTGTGTCCTTGTACAGGATGTTTATGTTGCTGCCTCCATCAATCAGGACCCGTGAGAAACGGGCGGCCCGCCTATCAGTGGCCAAGGTCGCGCCTAGGACCAGAGCGTAGGAGCCCGGACTCGGCATCACTTCTGGATGATCTACCCGGCTCCAGCTGATAGGCTTCTCGGACCAGTGCATGAACTCTGGGGCGTCAGTTGCTACCGCGTTGACTTCTTGCTGTTGTCGGCGCCTGCTGCGCCGGTCATCTGCCATGCTGGTGAACACTACGTAGGCTCCGTGCTCTTCCGGGAACTCGTCTTGGACCGCGCCGACTGGCCGAGCCGCCGGCTGCGGGGGTGGCGGCGGAGGCGGCGGCCCCGCAGGCGGCGGAGGGGCGAGGCCGTCTCCCTTGGCGATCCTGGCGAGCCAATGGCACTTCCTGGTGGTGTGGTTCGACGGCTTCGCGCCGCTGTGGAACTTGTAAGGTCCATCCAAAGTCTGCTCATAGGAGAAAGCCGGCAACCAATTGGACTTGCCGCCTTTCTGCCGCTTGGCCTGAGGCTGCCCCTCCGGCTGCTGATCTTCTACTGCTGCGACCTGCCGACTATTGAAGTCGGCTGAGGGGCCTTGCGCTTGTTGTCGTTCTGCTGCTGTCGCCGGCTGGCGTCTCCAGCCGGGGTTCTGGGGGCCTGGGGAATCACTTTGCCAGCCGCGTTGACTTGAATCTCTGTCTTCATAGAAGAGTCGGCCGTGGCGTACTTGTCTGCTATGACTAGCAGTTCGTCGAGGGTTTCGGGCTCGTCGCAGAGGAGCTTGTGCTTGAGGAGGGTGCCCTCTCGGCACCCGGCCATGAAGTACTCGATGGCCTGCACCTCGTGCACGCCCTCGCAGGAGTTTCGAAGTTCGCCCCAGCGCGTGAGGTAGTCGCGTGTTGATTCTTCAGGGCCTTGCACGCACAAGGAGAGCTGGCGCGGCTTGGGAGGCCGCTTGTACGTGCTGGTGAAGTTGCGAATGAAGGCTTCAGTAAAGTCGACCCAGCTATTGATGCTGCGGGGCTTCAGGCTATTCAGCCATGTCCGGGCCGTGCCCTGGAGCATGAGGGGAACATACTTCACGGCGACTCGCTTGTTGCCGTTGGCTATGTTGACGGCTGTGGAGTAGTCTATCAGCCAATCCTCCGGCTTCACGGAGCCGGTGTACTTGGGCGTGTCTCGGGGGAGCGTGAACCCTTTGGGGAAGGGCTCATCTCTGATGCGGGGCCCGAAGCAAGGTGGACCCAACTCATCTTCTTCTTCTAACGCCAGGGATCTGTCGAGTCGGTCGATCCGGTGGCGGGCGTCATTCTCTCCGACTCCCTCTCGGCGGCCAAGGCGACCGCCGAGAGTCGGATGCTCAACAGGCGGCGGAGAAACTCGCCGCTCTCTTCGGGGTGGGGGAGGCAGATAATCATCTCGCCGTTCCACTGCTCTGGGGCGGCCGTCTTGGTCGCGCTCGATGGTGATGCGAGTCCGGCTGTGACTGGCAGCCGGCTCCTTCTCTTTCCTCCCGCGGACTCCGCCAGTCGGCGTCCGGGAGGTCGCGCCTTGATCTCGGCGAGGGGGTAAGTCGTCGTTCGGCTGCTGCAGCGCGTCTGCGCGGCCGCCTGCCGCGTTTTGTGCTGCAACCGCATCGAGGAGCTGCTGGACTCGCTCCGTTATTACACGGCGCTCTTCGCCTTCGAGGTTCTTCAGTTCTTCGGTCGCCGCTTGGGCGGCGCGGATGTTCTCCGCAGGGGTGGCGTACACGGGGCGTTTCGCCCCGAGCAAGTCGGCGATGGCCGCGCCGCGCTCTCGGACCGCACCTAGACGGCTCGGCCCAGTCGGAGCCGGCGAGCCGCCTACAGCACGATCCATCTCGCGCTGGTATGCTTCTGACAAGCGTCTCATGCTCGCCAACTTCTTGGCGCCTTCGATGATCTGAAGGCGGCGTTCTTCCAGCATCTCCGCGTCCGCGTCCTCTGGGATGGGCACGGCCAGGTCTTGCAGGGCCGCTGGCAGCGGGTCCTGGGCGTTTTCGCCGGAGTGCTCGCCGTGGCCGATGACGAGCACCTCCGTGACGGCGCTTCCGCCTCTCTCCTCGTACGGAAGCGGCTCGTCGTAGACCACCACGTTGGTGGGGAAGATATCGAGCGATACGGCGTCGGAGTCGACCAGCATCGGGTCGGAGGAGCCTACGGACTCCAAATCTACGGCGGGCTCGCCGGCGGCGTGGAGTTGGTCGAGGAGGCCCGCGAGGAGGCGCTCGGGGCCACCCGCCCCCGCACTCGGTGTGGGCTCGTCGGAGAGGCGCACCTCGCCAATGAGTTCGGCGAGGCCGCTCGCAGCGCAGGCGGCTTCAGCGCCGCGTAGCGTGTCGATGCAGACTCCATCTGGCGAGCCGGGCTGGCTGCGCTCGCTAGGGAGGAAGAGGGTTCCCGTCCAGAACAGATCTCCGGACGACGGTGCACCTCGCCCCACGGTGGGCGCCAAATGTCGGGGGTTGGATGCGACATATGCCAACGGGTGGCTTATCATGATGGGGGCGAGTAGAACGTCGCCGGTGCCTGGAAACGGGATGAGGCGCAGACATGCACGCCGACGAATCTTACCCAGCTTCGGGGCTCTCCGGGGAGATAACACCCCTACTGCTGCTCTGCGGGGTCTCCGCATGATCACTATGGGATGATAATACAAAGGTGCTCCTTGAGCTGTTTCGGGTGGCGGGAGGGAGCAAGGCTGGCTCCTTCCTTTGCTTGCTATGTGTCTAAAAGCCTATCCAGGGCCGAACCCTTTGCATGGGTGCCCCGGGGGGTTTATATAGGCCTACCCCCCGAGGGTACAATGGTAAACTGACTGGGTGTGGCCCCCAGCTGTCTGTCTCTCATGCCGCCGCCCCCCCTGCCGGCTTCTGGGGCCCGCCGACTGGCGGGCCCCGCGGACAGGCCGGGCACTGTGCAACACTCCTGATGACGCAGGCTCGGTCATGGGGTCGTGGGAACAGTGCCGCCGTCTGTCGGGCGATCACTGTCGCCACTCCCCGTCCCATCTGATTTATGGTTCGTGGGGCCCTGACTGAGAGGCGGCCGACTCTGGGAAGGCCGACTCCCGCAGGGCCGTCTTCGGACTCTCCGGCCATCTTCTTCTCCCTCACTGACGGGGGGCCCGGCGGTCTTCGGGCCGTACAGGCCGCCGTCGTGGGCACAGTGCCTTGCGCACTGTGGCTGAAGTCAGGGGAGGCATGGCAACAGTGCCGCGCCTTACCGGAGATCTCCTGGTGGTACGGCTCACTGTAGCCATGCCTACCTCCCGTAGGTTTGAGGGGACGGCCACGTCGGGACCGTACCCTGCGTCGGTCTTCGTGAAAAGGTCGCGGGCCGACTCTCATAGTCGGCCCCTTGAAAGGTTGCAAGCCCGGAGTCGGCTTGTTTCAGAGTCGCCAGCTGGGACTCGGCCTTCTTTGAAGGTCGCCAGCCGGGACTCGGCCTTCTTCGAAGGTCGCCGTCTGGGACTCGGCTGAGGGGCACGGCCTGCCCCGATTTCTTGAAAGATCTTGGGACCCGGGTCAGCCTACCCGTGGCCCATTACTCCGACAGGGACATAGTGGTTTACCATGGACCTTTGAAAAGAAAGTTGCAGGTGGATCTTTAACAAGGGTGAGACTGGACCAAGCAATTTCGGACGCGACATGGAGCTCTTTGTTTCCAGCGGCACAGTTAGATCATGCCTTGTTTGGATCACATCCCCATTGTTCTGAAGTTTTCCGAGGAGCTTATGAATAAAAAAGACGCTAGACCTTTCAAATACCAGATAATGTGAGAAACACACCGAGGGTTGAAAACATGACGTAGGGTTTTACCTTTTTGAGAGAGTCCTCAGTCTCCCTATTATCATCTAGCCACGACTACCAGATTGGGGGCCTCTATCCGAGACCCACCGGATTCAACTTCGAAAATTACGTCTCTTAATTATTTTATGAGCAAACGCGAGAAAGGAAAAATTGTTAGTTGTTTGGCGGGGAGGAGAGTAATGTGTGGCTGATGGTAACATATCTAATTATATTACTATGTTTTCAAGCAATTTTACCGTGACATCCTATTAATCATGGTAAAATTATATATAATAGCATTACTTTATTTTGCAAGCTGTTTTACACTCATTAACATCCATTGGATTGGCCGAGCGACATGCGCTGTGGGGCCGCGAGCGCATGATTAGAATTGTGCACTCTCGCTCACTATAGCGCTACCGTATATTTATTTACCCCTTCATCTTGATTTATCGGTCTCCCTTGAATTTTGGGCCGAATTTTGATCATCTATGTGACTAACAAAACATGAACGGTAGGCTACAAAAAGAATATTGTTTATTTGTATTCAGGAGGTGTTTTCCTTCATATAACTTTTGTGAGACATAGTTTACATTTTCTGTTGAGAGGTACTCCCTTCTAAATATAAGTCTTTTTAGAGATTCAATACGAACTACATACGGATGTATATAGACATATTTTAAAGTGTAGATTCAGTCATTTTGCTCCGTATGTAGTTCATATTGGAATTTCTCTAAAAGGTCTTATATTTAGGAAGGGAGGGAGTAGCTTATATTTTGTTAGTTAAATCTATGATTCAACTTTGATCCAAAATAATAAAGCTGAAGGGAGGGAGTAGAAAGGAGGGGTTAGGAAGCAATCGTGGATGAACCGTTGATTGAAGCCCGACACCATATGCAGTTGATTGATCGGATTGCGAAATCTCAGTCAATACTGTATTTGTTAGATCTTACGTGAAGATTTGTGTAAATTTTTCTTTCTTATTTTCTACGTGTTGTATCACTTGTTAAGTCTCGGTTGATTAAGATCTAGCCACTCCGTTGATTTTTTTTTTGAAACTCACCACTCCCTTGATTGATTGACGTGTCGGATCACGGATGCATGTGCATGGTCGATCGAGTCTGGATACACAGGCACGCCTTGTCCACCGCATATACGTGCGTGCATTTTTTTTTTTTGCAGGAACATATACGTGCGTGCATGGCCGATCGATCATCCGCGTTGGCGTTGGGTTCTAGCATGCAAATACACGGCTTGTCCACCGCCTCCTGACCCCATCCATCCTCCAACGAATAATAACAAATAGTACTAACTCCGTCCTGGTTTATTGGTACTTTTTTAATTTACACCAAATTTTCACTTCAGATTTAACTAACAAAACGTTAATGCATGTCAATAAAAATTATATTGTCGGAGTCGTATTTGAACATAGTTTTCAGTGATATAATTTGTGGTGACCTGTATGAACATTTTTTTAGTTAAATCCATGATCAAAGTTTGGTACAAAATACAATGGGACCAATAAATCAGAATGATGATAGTACTAGTGTATAATGGGACTAAAATTGCATGCATGCATGCAAATTCCTTGCGGTTCGGATGCACGGAAAGGGGCGCTCGATTTGATTTGCTTGCCGTTGCCGTGGATTCCGGCGCGTGATGCTGACTCCCGTTGGTCATGGTAGGTGGAAAAAGATGCGATCACGAAGGCTTGTCCGGCTAAATACGTACTACGTCACACGGGGACACCTTAACTTGCGACGATGTCCAGTGATCATGGTAAGGCGCAAGATTAGCTGCTTTGATATGTTGGGCATTTTTGATTGATAGCTAACCACATATGCCTTGTGGTAGCTAGCTAGGCCTGGTGCTGGTGCGGTTTGATCGTCCCGCATCCTCGTGCATGTTTCCTCCGATCCGATGCACTCGTCATATATATGCCGCGCATGCAGTAGGAAAAGATTTTTGAGTAGATAAAACATAAAAGCGAGCGTTGTACGTATATACGTTCGAGGTGCAACGAATGATGTGGCCGGTCGAAACGGTCGATCGGTGCAGTGCTCCTCGTTGTCCACCAAATTAAGGTTGAAGGTGGAAACTTAAAAGGCAAGGCTCATGAGCTTCATCCCGCAAAAAAAAAAGGCTCATGAGCTTCATGGCTGCAAAAATATCGATCGATCCACCACGACGGCTTGTCCAGCTAAATACGTCACGATGGGACACCTTAACTTGCGATACGATCCTTTCCGCAAAAAATATAAATAAATAAATAAGAATGTAGAGAGAGAGAGAGAGAGAGAGAGAGAGAGAGAGAGAGAGAGAGAGAGAGAGAGAGAGGGGACGGGACTGCACTACATACTCCTATGTAAACCCCGGCCATCCCCTCCTCACTCATCACTCTTCAGTCAAGTCACACTCTTCACTCTTCAGTCAAGTCACACTCTTCACTCTTCAGTCAAGTCACTCTCTCGGCGTGCGCATCGATCCATCAACAATGCTTCGCCCTTCGGTTGCACTGCTCCTGGTGCTGGCGCTGCTTATCAACACCGGACTCTGCTTCGGGGCGACAAAGCCTGATCCCACCAAGTGGCCAGCAGTTTTCAACTTGGATCTCTTTCTTTGTGATTTGCTGCTAGCTGATGGATGAGCGCTGATTTTTCGTGCAGGGACTGGGACCAGCCCCAAGACAGAGTCAAGTTCAACTTCACCGAGGCTCCGGCCGCCAAGTACAAGGCGCTGCTGAAGCAAGTTCGCGACAAGATCATCGCCCAAAGCAGCAAAAAAGCGTATGGGGTCCCGGTTCTCGCGCCACAAACGCCGGACGCCAAGCCGTACCGGTGGCTCTTCGTCGAGCTGTCGGGGCGCGGATCCGACACGACCACGCTTGCTGTGCGTCAGGATAATTTGTACGTCGCAGGCTTCACCGACAGGGCAGGCCGCTGGTACGTCTTCAAGAACAAGGCCACCCTCAACCTCATACCGGGGGCCACCGTGCTCTCCTTCGACGACAGCTACACCGGCCTCCTCGGCGGCTACCAGAATCTCGGGGTTCTACACCTTGGCCGCGACGCGAGTGTCGCCGCGGTGGACGTCCTCGCCAACAGGCCGCTCGCCGATGCCGCCAAGACCGCCGTCGCGCTGATGGCGGTCACCGTCAGCGAGGCCAGCCGCCTCACGCCCATCTCCGGCAGCATAGCTAAGCATTGGGTTCCGGGAGTGTTGATCGGCGATCAGGCTGTTCTCGTCGTCAACTGGAAGGTCATTTCTTGCGCCCTCATGGTCTCGTACCAGCATGATCAAAACTGGGTGGGCAAGGAGGCAGACGACCTGGCCAAGCCTCCAGTGAACATTAAAAACCTGTACCAAGCGAAGACCACTCTGCATGTTATGCTCTGGCCCAAGAATAACATGTGCTCCGAGGAAATCAAATGGTTGGTGCACTAATTTAACAGTTTTGCTAGAACTTATCTAGATGAGATATAATTTGGTCTCATTCACCTTTTATAGCCATCTAGGAGTATGTACTACTACAAGTACTACCATCTATATGTATCCCTGAACTGAATATATAAGAAACCGTCTTGCATTGTGTAACACACGTTGCCTACCATCAATTATAAATATATTTATATTTCCTCTTGCAGCCTACCTTTTTTATTTTGTACTAGTATTAGTGTTGCCAGCGCCACGTCCGTGGTCAAGGTCAGAACCATGTTCACCATGAGGGGAAAAGGAAGAACAATGAAAAGATGCCACCCTGGTGCAATTTAAATCTTGGATTTTTTTAGGTGTAAAACTTGGCTTTTCTGTGACAGTCTAAAAAAAATCCAAGCAACCTCTACATGCACCAACTTTTGTGTGACAACGAATGCATACGTGATGCGCCCTCGTCGAAAAAGAGCATCACCCAAGCATGCACATCGCTAGACACTTTTTAGGATTTTTTTTCTAAATTTCTTTCAATTTTGTTGGACAGTTTTTATAAGTTGTGTCTTCGGAAACACTTCCCATGAAAGAAAAATAAGTTTTCGGCCACACGTGGCTTAGGGATTCATGCTTGATTCGTATCCAGAATTTTTGTGTCCCTACTCCCTATGTAAGAGTACCAAGAAAGCAGCATGGCTCATCCGCTCATGCATTCATGATTTGTTATGCATGTGAGGTGCTGAAACCGAAGCTCTTTGTGTGTAGGCTATAATTTTGCATCAATGTTTCACAAGCTTTTCTAACCTTGGTCACTTGGGTGATACTCCCTCCTTTCCGGTTTATAAGGCTCAAATCTCAAATCTCATCAACCAAGGCATTTTGTGAGTGAAGGAATGTATCTCGTACTTTACAAAACTACCCCAATTAAACTCATGCATTAATGTGGATTAATTGTAGTGCATGCATGCTTGGCCACTAGATGAGTAGAAACATTACATGCATTGGTGTGTTCCTCTTTAATACTTGCATGCAAAGATTTAATGCGCATTGAAAACTAAAAATGAGATGGAGATGAGCCCTTTAAATTGGAAAAACAAAAAAGTTGAAATAAGCCTTATAAACTGGAAAGGAGGGAGTATGGTATTACGACCCATATGGCTTAGAAGTAACCACCTGCAATTAAAATTAGTCCACATTAACGTGCCTTGCAACTAAAAAGAATGCACAAAAGTCCACTAGGAGTTTAATTACAAAAAGGATTGTAGATCCAATATAAATAGATAAATGTTGACATGCAAAAAGGAAAAGAGTAGGTGGTCTCCATGCTATCTCCATGGAGGCATTTCTAATTCTGAAAGTGGCTCACATGATCTTATGGAATATTTCCAAATCTAAAACATACACACTCAAACAAAACGCAGCAACGGCCTTCCACATAATTAAACAGAAATCACCTTCCGGGAAAGTATTCCTTCCGAGCTTCACTCACACTCCACTTCCGTGTTTCCGATGAGGAAGTTTTCCTTCCGAGATTCGGCCCTTCTGCTTCTCCAATTCCTAACATAATTCTTTCTCCAAATATAAACAAATTACGCTTGCCTGGACTTCGCTTCAGCATGCCATGCTACAAGATTTTTATTTTACAAAATAGGTTACAAGCATATATTGAAAATATTTGTTCATCGGGATCAAGTGATCCTGGTGTACCGTAGGTCTATCCTGCTGTAACAATATCTTTCAACTAGAAAACCCCACTTTCCCCTCAAAAAAGGAAAAAAAAACACTAGAAAACCCCACAACACGACATGCTGACTATTCGCCACGATGGAAACTACAAGAACTGTGCAAGCGGATACCCGGCAGGGCTAGGTGTGCCACCTCTTGAAAGCCATACTTTCCCATCATTTGCTTTGATGTATCAACACTTATTTGCGTAGGCATATGAACAAATAAGAATAGCATTTGTCAGATCTGAATGAATCGTTGACAATTTGAATCAACTCTAAGGGCTTGTTTGTAGTTTACTTGCAACGTACTTATTTTATGTACTTGCAACACAATGCTGACAACTATGTTATTGGTGGGTGTCTTTTAATTTTGTTTGAAAATTTTCCTAACCAATGTCATCCGCAATATTTCTTGCGAAAAAAGTCTTCGGCCTTGTGGATTCATGCATGCTTGATTTATATTGGGATATTTTGTGTCCCTATGTAAGATTACCAAGAGGGAGGACTCATCTAGAACCAACCTATAGTTGTATGGTTAGGAGGGCTGTTGCACCCTCAATCCACGAGTGATCAAATCTCATATTTGACATGTGTATGTTAGGTAAAGGTGAGATATTCTTTGATGTTCCCGTGGAGAGTGAGGCGCCGGTAGCGGCTTGTCATACCCCAGTGCTGCCACCGGCCCTCCCCCCCCCCCCCCCCCTCCCTTGCCGCCTGCGGGAAACACTACGGAGTAGTGCCCAAGTGGAAGCAGGTTGTGATGTGTCTTCTTGTTGTGATATGGCGAGTGGCCATAAAACTCGTAGAGCGTACCACGGAACTTGGATGTCGGGGAGGCAACCTTGCACTAGTATGGAAATGGACATTAGAGGCATCTCACGGGGGAACTTTGAAAAATAAATTCGCCACCTGTAATAGCTTTGACATACGTGATTATATTGGTTAGAAAAATTATTAAGGTGGTTCTAAAATTTGAGTGGCATGTAAAATTTGTTGAGGGGGTTAGTGAATCGAAAACTCTTTGCCAACATGCATCTTAGTGATTTATGCTTGATTTGTGTTCAGATATATTGTGTATGTAATAGTACCAAGAAATAAGGATGGCTCATGCATGAGTCATCTGTTTCTGATAGCATGTGAAAACTGAAGAGCGACGACCCAAAGCCCATGATCATATGCTTCCATATATGAACAGTAAAACCGAACAAAGTAGCAAAACAGAAAAATCAAAGACATTTGAATATTTACATACAAATACTACCATACGGTCTTCACGATCCGGCAACGCTTTCCCGTCCAGAGCTAATCATCGCCGGAGAATTAGAGGAGAAGATTAGAACCACAGTGAGCCTCTGATTATGAGGATTAGAGCAGATCTAGATCTAGCTCTAACTGAATCAAATAGAACTAGAGAACTAGAGGAGACTCCAAAACTTGTGTGTTCAAAAGTGTCAAACCTCTAGTATATATAGGTTGGAGGAGAGTGAGGGAGCGCTACAAGGGAGGGGGGGGGGGGGGAAGCTTCCCCCCTTTGTCCGGCCATGAGGAAGGGGAAACCCCCTCCAATTCGGCCTCCCCCTTCCTTCTACAAGGGGGAAGGGGGTGCCACCTCGTATTGGGCCCAAGTGGCCCAATATCCTTTCCACCACTTGGTCTTTTAAGGCCGGTTGATATTTAAATAAATATAAAAGCCTCCTAGTCATATTTAGAGCCTTTTAATATTAATTTAACACCATTAATATATATATATATATATATATATATATATATATATATATATATATATATATACAATTTATAGGTATTACCCGATAAACCCTGAAACCCTTCCGGTCACCCTAAAACGCTTCCGGTTCCTCTCAAAACTACTTCGAATATTAATGAATAAATATTTTCTCATAACTCCTGTCCTACTAACCCTCGGCAGATCATAATTACCTTAAGCTTGTGACCCATTAGGTTTGGTAAAACATAGACATGAATAAAACCCCTTTGTTCAATGATCAATAGAGGAACCATGGACGTCCATATCGACCCCTTTAAGTACACGAATGACATTCGAGAACCATTGGTTATCATGTGTTATTCCCTTTTGCTTTGCAATACTTACAAAACCTGAGGTGAGATGTATCGGTATCCTCTTGAGTCATTCTCGTACTCACTAAATATGTTAATCCATGACAATAGCAATCTGTCACCGACCAGTGAAAAACTGTCGTGGATGAACATCCATGACGGAGAAGAAATCCGTCATCCTTGGTGATTGTTAGAGATATATTTGGGTTACAAGTATTTGGTAGTCTAGGATTTGTGATCCGTCTCTTACCTTATCTTTAGGAGAGGCGTCTTTCCCTCCAATTCTTGTAGTCAATATATGCTCACCCTCGAGGCTCAAATAATACATCAATCATGTTCCGCAACAATCCCTCTCTCTCCCTTCTAACATGATATCAACCTTACCACGATCCAAAACCCTAGCTGTCGTCGCTTCCGCACCCGAGTGCCACCCCCTGGGCAGTTGGCCTCCATGACCGACGCAGGGGGCCGCGCCGCCCGTACCTAGGGTTCGTCCGCCGGTCATGTTGGCTGGCTGCCCTAGAGAGTCATTTTCCGGATCCTTGCTCCGGGTTGTTTCTCTCTTCTGCTGGTCACCTTGATCGATGTTTTTCTTTTTGGTTTCCCGGTCTAAGCTTGATCGGTTTGCGTCGCCCGTTGCCCTCGTCGACCCACCGCGCCACTACTCCAACACCGGCACGACCGGACTGCCTCTCCTCGGACCGGGCGGCCACGCGTGCCTAGGCGGCCCGTCACGGCCTGCCACCGTTCGCGCGTCGGCTTGCCCGTCGCCCTGCTTCGATCAGGATTCTTCATCATCCACTATGTTCGCCGCGTCTGGGCGGCCCCGTTGCCGGCTACCTCAGGCGCGCTGGCTGCGGCCCCGTCGCTTGCTGCCTCGGGCCGGCTGCCTCGGCCTTGCCGGTTACCTTGGGTCGATTGCGTCGGACTCTCCGGCTGTGCCGTCATCGCCATCTTCATCTTGGACTCTGCCGCCACCCCGCCTCCACCAGGCGGCGTCCCGGACCTCGTGCGCGATCGGATTGATCACCCGCCCACCGCCGCGATGCGCCTTATCTATGTCGTGCGACCGACCTGGCCCGTCAGTTACGCGTGCCTCTAAAAATCCCGTGAAGATTGTCCCGAGGACAGTGCGTCTCTCCATCGATCGAGTATCGGGCTGCCGCTGCGCCGCCCCATCGGGCCGCAACGTCGCCGCCCCATGGTTCTCTTCGCGGGTGCACCGATCCGCGTCACCACTCCATCGCCCCTTTGAGCCGTAGTGGCATGGCCCGCGGTCCACCGCCGCCCCGAGGCATCCGCTACAGGCCATCCCCATGGCTGCGCCGACCCTCACGCCACCGCTGCATTGCTCCGTCAGGCCATAGCGAGCGTGCCACGTGATCCAAGCCGCCACCCGAGGACATCCCCGCGGTTGCACCGACCAGTGCTCCGCTGCTGTCCCGCCCCTTCGGGCCATAGCGCCATGGCCCACGGTCCCCGCCAACGCCCCGAGGCCATCCCATCGTCGCCCTAACCTGCCCGCCGTGGCCCGCGGTCCCCACCACCGCCCCGAGGTCTTCCCGCCGTCGCCCTGACCTACCCGCCGCTGCTGCGTCGCCCCTTCGGGTTGTAGCGCTGCGGCCCGTAGTCCACTTCGCCATCACCACGCTTCAACCTCCCGTGGTATGCGCCGCGCCGTCTCCCTCGGCGCGGGAACGCCATCGTCATGCTGTCGGGTTCCTCGCCTACTTCGAGCACCGCCGCCGCACTCCTAGCCTAGTCGTTGTTGCCGCCGCCGTCAGGCCGCTCTTCTTCGGCGGCCGCCACTACCTCCGTAGCCGCCGCCGCCCGTCCACCCCCTTCATCTTCTTCCAAGCACCAGCCCGTCGCTAGCGTCATCATCATCTACCCCGACCACTTCCTCTACTCCGACCCCCGTTGGTGACATCGGCCCCGCACCGATGGACGCCGCAATCATCGTCAAGTTCTTCTCTGCTGGCCCTCCGACTCCTCAACATGGCGTACAGCTTGTGCAGGTCCCTTGTCTACGCATGCCCGATGTTGGCAACACCGATGCGTGTGTTCGTCCACGATGTGTCCATGGGCCTAGCAAGCCTGGTGCGGTGCGTCGTCTTCGTCCGTCTATGCATGCCCGGTGCTGGCAACACCGATGCGTGCCTTCGTCTACGACGTGTCCCCGGGTTTGGCAAAGCTGCCGCGATGCCTCGTCAGCATTGTCTTCTCCCCGACACACCACTACTTCGACATCAATGCGCACATGACTAACTCGGTGCCTCCTTGCGCCCGCGGCTCCACGGCGACTTCCTCGACACCGGCTACCCCAACTCGACATCGACCATGGCGTCCTTCGACATCGACTACCTCGACCACGTCAACACCATGCTACGCTCTCGGCTACCTCGACATTGGTACAGTCAATGCTTGAGCAAATCGTCGGCTTCCTCTACAGTCAACGCGTCCATGACGCAACACCGTCCACGACGCTACCGCTACAACTACGGGGGGATGTCAGCCCATCGGCTGCTATTCTCTCCAGTATGACCGTCCGCGACACTCATGTTGTTCGCAACGCTACCGATATGACTGCGAGGGGATGTTAGAGATATATTTGAGTTACATGTATTTGGTAGTCTAGAATTTGTAATCCGTCTCCTACCTTATCTCTAGGAGAGGCGTCTTGCCCTCCAAGTCTTGTACTCAATATATGCTCGCCCTCGAGGCTCAATAATACATCCATCATATTCCGCAATAATCCCTCTCTCCCCCTTCCAACAACGATATTTAGACCCTGTATATGATTTATACCCTTACTATGATTATGGGCGCTAAGTGTGATGTTCCATGATTTCTACCAGTTGCGAGTCGGGTGGCCTAAATGCATCCATCCTAGTACTCATCCTCCTCCATTTCATGAAGGACAAAAACTATCGAATGAAAATTAGTTGTAGCCTCTCTCTGATCATTGCCTATGTTAGTTGTGGTATGTATTATGCATGATTAGTTCCCAAAGTCATTTTAATTAATGGAGCTGTCCAATATCTATGATAGATCTGCTGATGTGTTATACACTTAGCAGGGTTTAAAGGGTTCAACTCCTTTCGGCCTTCGGTGGCGGCGGCGGCGTTGCGCACCCGGGAAACCCTAACTCCTTCCCTCCCCTCCTCTGTGGACGGGCTGGGCCGTCCTAGGCCGGTTTGGCCGCCTGGGACGGGGGAGGCGGCTGGGCAGTCTGGGCCATCTGGCCTCGTGGCGGTTGGGGCCGCTTCGGCCAGGGACTCCCCTCCTCGGGCAGTGGCCCAAGCCCAGTTGGGCAACCGGCTGGTCTCCTCTTTAGGGTTAGGCAAGGGGTTGTGGTCCTTTTCTCCTCCCCATCTCCCCTCTGTGCCGCCCGAGCCCTCCCTTCCCTCCCCCTGACTCCCCTCTGCACCGCCCGGGCCTGCCCTCCTGTCCTCCCGCGCCTCCTCCCCTCCCCCCGCGGTGTCGTCCATGACCCGGGATGCTGGGGATGGAGCCCCTCGCCCCAAGCGCCGGGCGGGTGGCCGGGACGCGCCCTTGGCGGTGGAGTCGTGCCGCGCGTCGCTGGAGGGCTCCCGGTGGGAGGCCGAGCTCCGTGACGGCTTGCTCCACAACAAGGGGCCGGCCGTGGCCAATGACACCGACTGGCGCTCCTCTCAGGGCCGCGACCGGTCTCCCGAGGAGTGGCGTGGACGTGGCCGGGACTGGGATTGTCGCTCCCCTCGCCACCGCTCCCGATCTCCTCCTCGCTCCGAGCGTGCACCGGCTTCCCCCTCACGGTGCTACGACCCTCACCGTCGCCAAACCCAATTCCCCCCGACCGGTCCCAACAACAACAATAACCGCAATGGTCGAGGGGCGTTCTCTAAGAAGAAGAAGAAGAAGAAGAAGAAGAAGAAGAAGAAGCAGGGTGCGCAGCCCCAACCGGGTGGCCCGACATCGTCGGTCACTAACCCCCCTGTAGTTACGGCGGCCGCAGCTGTGCCCACCTACTTCAACTGTGGGGTGGTCGGTCATTGTCAGGGTGATTGCACCTTGCCTCCCACGTGCTATCTTTGCAAGAAGACGGATCATCTCGCGTTTGTTCGGACCACCAGACCGCTGGGACCTTTGGGTTGTTTGGTTACACCTTGGATGACTTGGCCTTCTTCCAGATGGACCTCCCCGAGGTCCAGGCCACCCCGCCCATGACTGCTCTCATTTCGGTCTTGGGTGGCCGGATGGCTTCCCCGGCCATCATCTCTGAGGAGCTTCGCCACCTGTTTAACCCGGACTGGGATTGGGAGGTGACCCCAGTCTCAGACCGGGAGTTTACCGCTGTCGTCCCCGACCCGGTCAGTCTTTGTAACACCCCAAAAATTTTGACCTTGATTTATTAATTAAAATTTTGCCAAGAAATTAAAATTTTATTTTCTGGGTTTATCTCTTAATTGCAGATCACTCTGTCCCTCTGAATTTTTGAGTTTTTCCTTCTAGGTGGAAACCTTTCGAAAATATTGATGGACTTGTATATCTTCCCAAGACCATTTTTTTTATCAGTGGAATTATTTCTACAATTATTTTTCCTGAGCTTTATTTCTTTAAAAAAATGATTTTTCATAAGTTTTAGAGTCCCATTAGCATTACAACCCTTTTAAATACTTCTTTAAAATTTCCACCAAAATTTGGGGATGTCATGTGATGTTCCCACATCACTTTTATGCAAAAATCTCTTTTAGTCATTTGGAGATTTTGAGCCCTACCTCAAGTTTTCAAATCTGGTCCAGTTTTTAATTTGCACTACAATCTATTTAAATATTTATTTCAAAAATCCCACCAAAATTGGGGGATGTTAGTAGTAGTGTATAATTCAACTTTATGCAAAAACCCATTGGTGTTCTTTGAAAATTTTGAGCAAATCATCCTCATCTTCATTCTGGTCCAGTTTAGTGTTTTGCACTGCAACCATATTTTATCTTGCTCTTGTTGCCTTGGGATTTGTCCTGCTTATTGAACACTCTACCAAACCCTTAAGTCCAGGAGATTGGACCCTTTGGAATACTTTTGGTCCATACAATAGTAGCCTTCATTTTCTGTCCAGATTTGGTTTTCTCAAAAACTTGCACTAACAAGTTTCTGGTCTTGCCAAACTAACCTTGCCACCATCACCTACATCTAAAGAGACTCTGATCTGGAGATTTTGGCCACCAGAAGGGATGCCCAGATGCCCAAGGCATTCTGTCGAGCACCTTGTGTGCATGGCCAGATTTGACATAGATTTTAGGTTGCATTATGAACTTGATCCCCTGATCCGACAACCATGTCCACTAAGCTCCTAGCTACCTCTAACCTGACCCTGTTAATTCCCAGCCTCATCCAGGCCCCCTAGCATGCTTTAGCATTTTGCCGAACACATGGCATGCGTGCCCTGGGCGCGGCCAGAACGCGCGTTTTGCACGTGTGTGCGTCCGAGACGCCGCGTCTCGCTGCCGCCCTCCCCGCGCCCGTTCTGATCCTTTACCACTGGCCGCCAACGCGCCCGACCCCTCTCTCGTCGCAGAGTTGCCCTGGCCCCTCCTGGCACCCCACAACGCCACCACCGCAAGCCGCCACTGTCGTCCCGCCAGCGTCTGCCATGGACGGCGCCGCCCGAGCCACTCCAGCGCGCCAGCTGCCCCAGGAGTAGGACGATCTCATCCTCGAGCCCGTCCGCTAGCGCCTGTTGCCGCCACGCGCCTCTTGGCTACAGAGCGGCGGTTCGCCGGTCTTATCCTCGGCCGTCGGCGGGACCAATCTCCCTTCCCTATAAATAGGAGACCCCCGTGCTCAACCAGACCCTCAGACGACCTCGGGCCATCCCTCTAGAGCCCCCACAGCCAGCAATCGACGGAGGGATGCCTTCCTCCTTGTCTCCGATCAGTTCGGCCGCCGCCACACTCCAGTCCCGTCCGTCACGAGCAGGGCCTCCCTAGTCCTTCCAGCGCCACCATCCGACTCCCCTCGGCCATACGGAGCCGCCCAGCCTATCAGCTTCAACTGGGAGCCACCATAGGCCAGGACCCAATTGTTCCCAAAGATGCTGTCCGCCGCGGAGCTCGCCGCCGGCGACCCCCTTCATCCCCGCGACCCTCTCGACCACCGGGAGGATCGTCTTAGTGCCGTGAACCTGTTCCCGCCGTCGGAGCCCCGCAAGGAGCCGCCAATCACCGGCGTTGGTCGCCGGAGCTCCGCCTCCGCTCGGACAGAGGAGGAAGGAGGCGCGGGCGACTGGTCAAACCTGACGAGTGGGCCCGATGGACCCACTGTCAGTGATACAGCGACGGCCCCCGCTGGTTTAAGTGGAAACGTAAACCCAGAAGTACGTCTCCTCCATATTCTTATTCGAAATGTTTTTCTTTTTTGGTTTTATTTTAAAAATAGAGTTTTGACTAAACTTTGACTGGCTCTAGTTTCTAAACCACAACTCCAATGGACCTGATTCTTTTTCTGTTGTTTCTCAATTTTTGTCTAGTTTATTTTCATATTTATTTAAAAAAATTCCGAACAACTTTTTTTGTACTGTTTGAAAACTATGTGTTAATTTATTTATTTTAAAAAAATAGGATTATGGAGGGAGAAGAAAACTTTCAAAAGTTTTGGAATGCAACCTGCCTCTCCACAACTTGAAGGCAAGCATTCTGAACCCCGGCATAATATTTGTTGTGTGTCATTCGATGCTAATACGACACCGCCTTGACATGAAGTGTTCGGTATTTTATGTGATGATATGATCATGTTCATGAGTGCATAATGATGATTCCTTACTATTGGACTTTGATATGCTTCTGATAGTAATCACCCTCGTATGCCTTTCATGCCTATCGAGAGGAATCCGGGGAAAGTCTCTGTCTTGGGTAGACATGAACTTATCTCTAATAATTCGTTGAGACGATTATGTCCGGTAAGGCATGGTGAGGTATGATGAGTGGTGATTCTGTTTGCTGGTGTGAAATATTTTTGTTATACTAATCCTGCAGGAAATGCCTTAACCTCCTGAGTCGACCGTAGATCGAGTCTTGTTCCAGTAACCCCCATACTTGTTTCGTACTACCACTTGTCCCTGCCATAGGTAGGGTACGGTTCAGTAAGTTTTCAACCCCTTCCTAGAACACACCGTACAGAGAGGCCATGGTGGAAGATACCAGTTGCATCCGGTAGACATGCCACGTGGTCCGGGGGCATGGGTGTTTCCGGTTGGAGCCGAGGGGGTAGCTCCCCTAGTTTGCGCACGTTATAAATTTTGTGATCCCATGCTAGTCGAGGTTGTAACCTCCACACTTAGAGTTTTGCTTAACGGGTGTCGTGGGTGATTCCAAACACCGGTAAGTTAGGCTGGTGTGTGCGATCAGGTGTGTTTTCAATTAAAAGACCGTAGACGGAGTTAGTCCCGATGGACTAAAGGAATCCGTTACTCATGGGTAAAGAGTACACCCTCTGCAGAGATTATATCTATTCGAATAGCCGTGTCCATGGTTAAGGACTACAGTCTGGGATGGGTCAAGTGTTGGTCTTAGTGTCGGTCTTCAGAGGAAAAATTGCTAAACCAGAACATGGATCATGACTTGTGACTCATGATGATTATGATTACTATTATTATGGACTAACCATTTACATTATTTGAACTATTGAGTATCCCTTGGACGGTTCTACCTCCGGGATATTCAATGTGATTATTCTCTTATAAGCTCTTTATGTGGTGTCGCTCAGACGCCCGACTGTGGCGTGCTTGTTATTTAAATTACTTATAAGCCCTTTATGTGGTGTCACTCAGACGCCCGACTGTGGCATGCTTGTTGTTTACATTACTTATAAGCCCTTTGTGTGGTGTCGCTCAGACGCCCGACTGTGGCGTGCTTGTTATTTAAATTACTTATAAGCCCTTTATGTGGTGTCACTCAGACGCTCGACTGTGGCATGCTTGTTGTTTACATTACTTATAAGCCCTTTATGTGGTGTCGCACAGACGCCCGACTGTGGTATGCTTGTTATTTAAATTATTTATAAGCCCTTTATGTGGCGTCGCTCAGACGCCCGACTGTGGCATGCTTGTTATTTAAATTATTTATAAGCCCTTTATGTGGTGTCGCTCAGACGCTCGACTGAGGGATGCTTTATATCATTATCCTTTCGAGACGTCGCTTCAGACACCCGATCGGTGCATTCTATTTCTACTCCCTTATTGCATATTCATGTTGTATATGAATAACCTGCTTGCGTGCATCATGGTTTTTTATTTCGTGACTGACGTTGTGATCATTAAATATTTCAAAGCATGATTATCACTCATTATGTTATACCTGTGTTCATAATGTTTGCGAGTACATTCAAAGTACTCACTGGCTTGTCCCTGGCTATTGTCTTGGCCAGATTTCTTGCATGGAGAGGTGCGTCATGATGACGGCCCCGGAACCTACGCAATGAAGATAGGAGTTATCCAGGTCAGCTCTTCCTGTGGGAAACGGAGTCCCATAGACGCTGATGAAGCGCAAACCGCTTCCGCCATCAACCAATAGAAACCATTTGTTGTACTCATAGGCCAAAATGGTCTTGTACTACACATTTTGTATTCTGCTTGGAGTTTCTGTATCAAGTTGGTGTCTCATCAGCTAACAGTAATCCTGGGGCTGGTGAGCACAAGGGCCATTTTCTGGGAAGTTAATATCCTGGAAAACCGGTCCTGACAACCTTGGTATCAGAGCCAGGCTGACCAATGGCTAATCCTATCTTAGCCAGATCAATAAACCTAGATTAACCAATCCACCAGACCTTAACCTAACACTGGCCAAGCTTCTCGTGCAAGATTGCCACACAGTGACCCCGACACCTTTTGGCAGTCGGTGCCCAACCTATCAGCCTAGCCTGTCGATCACGTGCCAGTGACCGACACCTAAATAGTCTCTTTCGCAAGCGTGCGAAGGAAGACTCCATCCCCTTTTTCTATAAAAGGGCACGCTAGCCTCAACCCAGCACAACACAGCCTCTTCCCCAAACCGAGCTATAATGCCTGGCCCCATTGTGCACAATGAGACCACAGCAACCAACCTTTGAGGTTTTGTGACCGTGCTAGCAAACCTCACCCGCCGTGCCTTTGCATTAGAAGAGCCCCCAGAATATGTTGTGTACCAAGGGCCGTGAGAGCCGTCAATTCTGGGCCACTATGCATGTCTATGGTAGGGGTCTATCGCCAGAACGCCCCTACAGGTTCACTGGAAGGACAACTTCCTTTGAGCCACAAGCCATCCAACTAGCTGCTCGAGAGGCTATAGTTCAACTCTGGCACTTGTCGCCCAGAGTTAACTGTCGCTCGTTCTACTACTACCCCAGCCATGACGGGTATGGTAGGCCACCCCAGGTTGCCAACAGAGATCATGAGACGGATCCTGCATTGTTGCATCTGGTGCGCTATGTAAGTGCACTAGAGGAACTGTTCGATCAAATCACCCTTGATCTGATCGCAGCCCGTGGAGAACTAGTTTGCCGAACCCCGACAAGAGGAGAAGATGAGCCCGACGCCGACAACCCAGTCATGCTGTTCGGACAACCGATCGAGTCCTTGAGGTCTGCCGCAGCCATCGACCAAAATACTCTGGTGTCCCCAGAAGTACTTCATCGCCTTTTGGGAACAAGCTCCAATGGGATTGTGGCCAACAACCCTCGCGATGGTCATCATCGCTACCCCGACCCTGCAGCCCCTCAACTCCATCCATCCAATCCCGATGGTGAAACCCGTGGAGAAGCCTCGACGTCCACAAGGCACGCCCGCTTAGATATTAACGAGGTAGACTAAGTCACTCGAGTAGTACCGAGCCTTAGTATTTCTATGCATCGTAATAGTGTGACCTTGTATCGCCAAAGATAAATGCAGCCTGCTTGTGTGCCTCTATTTTGAATAGTAGCCATGCATAAGTATGTTGGCGTGCGGTTGCATTTTTTTCCGGGCATAGCTACCAAAAACCACCCCGACGACATCCACAGCAATACATCACTTTTGTGAGATATGTGTATCTGTAGCATTGACCCCGACCCCATAGAGCAGAACCGACAAACTAGTTGCCCCTCACCGCAATAAATGACCCAGCCCAGATGCTATATAAAAGGCCACCTCGTGACCTTGCCAAGTACCCCTCACCTTGTACACAACTCTCACAGCCATTCCTTGCCATGCCAAGCCCTAGTATTTATCTGAGAACTCCAGATGCAACCCCAGGTAGTTTTGTTAAAATATTGTGGGACTTTACCTGCAGTACCATGAGTTCTACACATCCACCCCAGTACGTGTTGGAAATATGCCCTAGAGGTAATAATAAAATGGTTATTATTATATTTTTTGTTCATGATAATTGTCTATTGTTCATGCTATAATTGTATTATCCGGAAATCATAATACATGCGTGAATACATAGACCACAACAAGTCCCTAGTGAGCCTCTAGTTGACTAGCTCGTTGATCAACAGATAGTCATGGTTTCCTGACTATGGACATTGGATGTCATTGATAATGGGATCACATCATTAGGAGAATGATGTGATGGACAAGGCCCAATCCTAAGCATAGCACAAAGATCGTGTAGTTCGTTTTGCTAGATCTTTTCCAAATGTCAAGTATCATTTCCTTAGACCATGAGATTGTGCAACTCCTGGATACCGTAGGAGTGCTTTGGGTGTGTCAAACATCACAACGTAACTGGGTGACTATAAAGGTGCACTACGGGTATCTCCGAAAGTGTCTGTTGGGTTGGCACGAATCGAGACTGGGATTTGTCACTCCGTATGACGGAGAGGTATCTCTGGGCCCACTCGGTAATGCATCATCATAATGAGCTCAATGTGACCAAGTGTCTGGTCACGGGATCATGCATTACGGTACGAGTAAAGTGACTTGCCGGTAACGAGATTGAACGAGGTATTGGGATACCGACGATCGAGTCTCGGGCAAGTAATGTACCGATTGACAAAGGGAATTGTATACGGGATTGATTGAATCCTCGACATCGTGGTTCATCCGATGAGATCATCGAGGAGCATGTGGGAGCCAACATGGGTATCCAGATCCTGCTGTTGGTTATTGACCGGAGAGGCGTCTCGGTCATGTCTGCATGTCTCCCGAACCCGTAGTGTCTACACACTTAAGGTTCGGTGACGCTAGGGTTGTAGAGATATTAGTACGCAGTAACCTGAAAGTTGTTCGGAGTCCCGGATGAGATTCCGGACGTCACAAGGAGTTTCGGAATGGTCCGAAGGTGAAGATTTATATATGGGAAGTTCAGTTTCGGCCATCGGGAAAGTTTCGGGGGTCACCGGTATTGTACCGGGACCACCGAAAGGGTCCCGGGGGTCCACCGGGTGGGGCCACCTATCCCGGAGGGCCCCATGGGGTGAAGTGGGAGGGGAACCAGCCCCTGGTTGGTTGGTGCGCCCCCCCTTGGGCCCCCCTGCGCCTAGGGTTGGAAACCCTAGGGGTGGGGGGTGCCTCCACTTGCCTTGGGGGGCAAGCCACCCCCTTGGCCGCCGCCCCCCTAGGGGCCCTATATATATTGGGGGGGAGGGAGGGCAGCTGCACCCAAGTCCCTGGCGCCTCCCTCTCCCCACACACCACCTCTCCCTCTCGCAGAAGCTTGGCGAAGCCCTGCCGTGATCACTGCTGCATCCACCACCACGCCGTCGTGCTGCTGGATCTTCATCAACCTCTCCTTCCCCTTGCTGGATCAAGAAGGAGGAGACTCTTCCCAACCGTACGTGTGTTAAACGCGGAGGTTCCGTCCGTTCGGCGCTAGGATCTCCGGTGATTTGGATCACGACGAGTACGACTCCCTCAACCCCGTTCTCTTGAACGCTTCTGCGCGCGATCTACAAGGGTATGTAGATGCAATCCCCTCTCTCGTTGCTAGATGACTCCATAGATTGATCTTGGTGAAGCATAGAAATTTTATTTTCTGCAATGTTCCCCAATAGTACGAGTTACTCAAATCGAGGATCACCCCATCCACCTCGAAATATTGGGCAGTGGTGCACATCCCTCCCGCAAACCCAAACCAAGACCCAACGGAAGTCTCCTTCGTGGGGAAATCTATGCTGACTCCGCAAATGGCCATAGAAGCTGCTGCGTATGAAGCGCTTGCTCGCCTTCGATTCACGGTACCCTATGCCAACGAACGAGGGTATTATTACTTCCCGAGTCGTGCAGCACCCGGAGAAGTAGCATCTTTTCCCGGTGGACGAATTGAGAGAGACCCAGTACTGGCCAACCTTGCCCAGTATGTCATCGCTCAAGAGCGTTTGACCCAACGAGTAATGGGTTATCTCCAGAGCCTCGCTGATTTAAATCCTCAGATCGCCATCGGCAGACCACTGAGGCCCGACCAAGAGAGACACGTTCTTCGACTAGTCAACCCGCTTCCCCCGATAGAAGAGGAGTGTGCCCCAGTACCAGAGACGTTTCCTCAGGACCCTTTCTATTTACCATTTTCGTTGTAGACGTCACTGCTATGTTTATTGTCCCAGCATTTATTTATGTGTTGCAACTTATGCGTGGTATCCTAAATTTGTACAATGAATTAAATATTTGGTTTCAATTAATGTGAGTAGTTTTTACTGTTGTTAATTTTGATTAACTGTTTTCACTCTCGGTAAATTCTAAAGTGAGATTTTTCCTTGAGTTGTTATAGCATATATCTGTTCACGACATAGATTTTTATTCACGCAGCACCATGACAGCAGACGCACAACCACAATCACTCGACCACGTGCACTAATTGCAAATCCACGTGCACATTTTCCACCTAACTGATCACCTCCCTAGCACACCACAGTCTCTGAAGGAGAGATTTGTGGGTAATTATTCGGGTGCAAGTTGACTCCAGCACACTGACAACAGTTAGCATCCGACACCGCACTTAATCCTCATGATCACCGCCACCGTGGAGAGATAACACTCGAGCAGCAGCCTCACGACGATCATCGAGGATCATCATGCACAAGAGCACGGAGGACCCCAGCAATGCCGCCAACCCCCCGCACATCAGGATCATGTACAGTCTGGCATCACCTCCACCATTAGAGCCTCGTTTTGAGCTCCTGCAAACAGAAATGGAGGAGAAGGAAGGAGAAGGAGAAGCGAGGCCAGGTGTGAGGAAGAAGAAAGGAGCACCTCAGACATTTTATAGCTCGAGATCGGTGTACGGTGGGCGAAGTCCACCAGCGCCGCTCGTCGCTCGATCATCGGTGTTCGGAGGCAAATCCACGAGCAGTGCCGACATCGCATTGGCCCGCGAGGTGAGTGCATGCTTGATGTCTACTACACAACCTTCTTCTTGTAGACGTTGTTGGGCCTGCAAGTGCACAGGTTTGTAGGACAGTAGCAAATTTCCTTCAAGTGGATGACCTAAGGTGTATCAATCCGTAGGAGGCGTAGGATGAAGATGGTCTCTCTCAAACAACCCTGCAACCAAATAACAAAGAGTCTCTTGTGTCCCCAACACACCCAATACAATGGTAAATTGTATAGGTGCACTAGTTCGGCGAAGAGATGAAGATACAAGTGCAAAATAGATAGTAGATATAGGTTTTTGTAATCTGAAAATATAAAAACAGCAAGGTAACGAGCGGTAAAAGTGAGCGTAAACGGTATTGCAATGATAGGAAACAAGGCCTAGGGTTCATACTTTCACTAGTGTAAGTTCTCTCAACAATAATAACATAGATAGAACATATGACAAGCCCTCAACATGCAACAAAGAGTCACTCCAAAGACACTAATAGCAGAGAACAAACATAGAGATTATGGTCGGGTACAAAACCACCACAAAGCTATTCTTTCGGATCAATCTATAAAAGAGTTCGTACTAGAATAACACCTTAAGACACAAATCAACCAAAACCCTAATGTCACCTAGATACTCCATTGTCACCTCAAGTATCTGTGGGCATGATTATACGATATGCATCACACAATCTCAGATTCATCCAACCAACATAAAAGTACTTCAAAGAGTGCCCACGTAGAGTCAAGAACGTGTGCCAACCCCTATGCATAGGTTCCCAAGTGTCACGAAACCCGCAAGTTGATCACCAAAACATACATCAAGTGGATCAATAGAATAACCCATTGTCATCATGGTTATCCCACGCAAGACATACATCAAGTGTTCATAAAAGACTCAATCCGATAAGATAACTTCAAAAGGGGAAACTCAATTCATCACAAGAGAGTAGAGGGGGAGAAACATCATAAGATCCAACTACAATAGCAAAGCTCGGGATACATCAAGATCGTGCCATAGAAGAACATGAGAGAGAACATGAGAGCGAGAGAGATCAAACACATAGCTACTGGTACATACCCTCAGCCCCGAGGGTGAACTACTCCCTCCTCATCATGGATAGCGCCGGGATGATGAAGATGGCCTCCGATGACGGGATCCCCCTCCGGCAGGGTGCCGGAACAGGGTCCTGATTGGTTTTTGGTGGCTACAGAGGCTTGCAGCGGTGGAACACCCGATCTATCTTCTGTTCTGGAAGTTTTAGGGTACGTAGGTATATATGGGTGCAGGGAGAGCGTCGATGGAGATACGGGGGCCCCATGAGGCAGGGGGCGTGCCCTGGGGGGAGGGCGCGCCCCCACCCTCGTGAGCACCTCCCGTATCTTCTGACGCGGGGTCCAAGTCCATCAGGTGGGTTTCCTTCCAAAAATAACTTCTCCAGTTGATTTCGTTCCATTTTGACTCCGTCTGATATTCCTTTTCCTCGAAACACTGAAATAGGCATAAAACAACAAATCTGGGCTGGGCCTCCGGTTAATAGCTTAGTCCCAAAAATAATAAAAAGTGGATAATAAAGCCCAGTATTGTCTAAAACAGTAGATAAAGTAGCATGGAGCAATCAAAAATTATAGATACGTTGGAGACGTATCAAGCATCCCCAAGCTTAATTCCTGCTCGTCCTCGAGTAGGTAAATGATAAAAAAGAATTTTTGATGCAGAGTGATACTTTGGCATAATTTCAATGTAAATCTTCTTAATTGTGATATGAATATTCAGATCCGAAAGATTGAAGACAAAAGTTCATATTGACACAAAAATAATAATACTTCAAGCATACTAATCAAAGCAATCATGTCTTCTCAAAATAACATGGCAAAAGAAAGTTCATCCCTACAAAATAATATAGTTAGGCTATGCTTCATTTTCGTCACACAAATATGTTCCCAACTTCTATACCCCCGATGACAAGCCAAGCAATTGTTTCATACTTAAATAATCTCAAACTTTTTCGACCTTCACGCAGTACATGAGCGTGAGCCATGGATATAGCACTATGGGTGGAATAGAATATGATGATGGGGATTGTGTGGAGAAGACAAAAAAAAGAGAAGGTCTCACATTGACGAGGATAATCAACGGGCTATGGAGATGCCCATCAATTGATGTCAACATGAGGAGTAGGGATTGCCATGAAACGGATGCACTAGAGCTATGAATGCTCAACAAAAGAAAACTAGCGGGTGTGCATCCAACTTGCTTGCTCATGAAGACCTAGGGCATTTGAGGAAGCCCATTGTAGGAATATACAATCCAAGTTCTATAATGAAAAATTCCCACTAGTATAAAAAGACAACTTATGAGACTCACTACATGAAGAACAAGGTGCTACTTTGAAGCACAAGTGTGGAAAAAGAGATAGTAGCATTGACCTTTTTATTTTATTATTATTATTTTTTTATTTTGGCCTTTCTCTTTTTTTGGGCCTTTCTTTTCTTCTTTTTTTGGGCCTTTCTTTTTTTTGGACTTTCTCTTTTTTTGGGCAATGCTCTAATAATGATGATCATCACACTTCTATTGATTACAACACAAGGATTACAACTCGAAATTTAGAACAAGATATGACTCTATATGAATGCCTCCGGCGGTGTACCGGGATGGTGCAATGAATCAAGAGTGACATGTATGGAAAATAATGCATGGTGGCTTTGCCACAAATACGATGTCAATTACAAGATCATGCAATGGCAATATGACAAAAGTAATGCATGTCACGATGATGATGATGGAAGTTGCATGGCAATATATCTCGGAATGGCTATGGAAATGCCATAATAGGTAGGTATGGTGGCTGTTTTGAGGAAGATATAAGGAGGTTTATGTGTGATAGAGCGTATCGTATCACGGGGTTTGGATGCACCGGCGAAGTTTGCGCTAACTCTCAATGTGAGAAAGGGCAATGCACGGTACCGAAGAGGCTAGCAATGGCGGAAAGGTAAAAGTGTGTATAATCCATGGACTCAACATTAGTCAAAAGAACTCATATACTTGTTGCAAAAATTTAGAAGTCATCAAAAATTCAAATACTACGTGCATGCTCCTAGGGGGATAGATTGGTAGGAAAAGGCCATCGCTCGTCCCCGACCGCCACTCATAAGGATGCACAAGCCAGGTACACTTCATGTTTCAAATTTGTTACACAACTTTAACCATACGTGCATGCTACGGGACTTGCAAACTTCAACACAAGCATTTCTCAAATTCACAATTACTCAACTAGCACGACTTTGATATTATCACCTCCATATCTCAAAACAATTATCAAGCATCAAACTTATCTTAGTATTCAATTCACTCAAAAGAAAGTTTCACATATCTTGAACACCAAGTATATTAACATTAAGCAAATTACCATGCTATTAAAGACTCTCAAAATAATCTAAGTGAAGCATGAGAGATCAAATAGTTTCTTTAGAAAAATCCACCACTGTGCTCTAAAAGACCTAAGTGAAGTACTAGAGCAAAAATTATCACGCTCAACAGATATAAGTGAAGCACTATGAGCAAAACTATCAAGCTCAAAAGATATAAGTGAAGCACATAGAGTATTCTAGCAAATTCCAAATCATGCATGGCTCTCTCTCATTAAAGGATTTCAGATCTTGATACTTTATTCAAACAGCAAGCAAAGCTAAAGGAAACTACAATGCAAGGACAGCACAACTCATGTGAAGAAGCAAAAACTTAGGCTCAACCGATACTAAACGATAGTTGTTGAAGAAGAAAGGTGGGATGCCTACCGGGGCATCCCCAAGCTTAGATGCTTGAGACTTCTTGAAATATTATCTTGGGGTGCCTTGGGCATCCACAAGCTTGAACTTTTGTGTCTCCTTAATTCCTCTCATATCATGGTTTCTCTTCTTTTTATCAAAATCTTCATTCACAACAAACTCAACAAGAACTCATGAGATAGGTTAGTATAAACCAATGCAAAACCTTATCATATTCTACTGTAACAAATCACTAACATTATTATTCAACATTGAATACTAAATGCCTCTGCATATTTAATAGTCCTATCATCAAATAGAATCATTAAACTAGCAAACATATGCAAACAATGCAACCATAACAGCAATCTGTCAAAACAGTATGGTCTGTAAAGAATGCAAGAGTATCAATACTTCCCTGACTCCAAAAATTATGAACTAAAATTCCCACTGTAATAAATTTATCAGAGCTCAATATGCAAAAATATTCAACGTTAGACCATGCTCTGACTTTTCTAGGGAATTTTTTCAACAGCGGTACACTTTCTGTTTTCAAACAGCAACATGTAAACTAGAAAAATAAGCATGGCAAAGGCTATCCTTGACTTTTTTAGTGAAACTAAAGATGCAAAACACTAATCTAACTAACAGCAAGCAAAAACTAACAAAATAAAATAACATGATGCTCCAAGCAAAACACATATCATGTGGTGAATAAAAATATAGCTCCAAGTAAAATTACCGATGAACGAAGACGAAAGAGGGGATGCCTTCCGGGGCATCCCCAAGCTTAGGCTCTTGGTTGTCCTTGAATATTACGTTGGGGTGCCTTGGGCATCCCCAAGATTAGGCTGTTGCCACTCCTTATTCCATAGTCCATTGAATCTTTACCCAAAACTTGAAAACTTCAACCACACAAAACTCGTAAGCTCCCTTAGTATAAGAAAATAAAATCACCACTTAGGTACTGTAATGAACTCATTCTAAATTCATATTGGTGTAATATCTACTGTATTCTAACTTCTCTATGGTTCATACCACTTAATACTAGCCATAGATGCATCAAAATAAGCAAACAACACATAGAAAACAGAATCTGTCAAAAACAGAACAGTCTGTAGTAATCTGTATAAAACGTATACTTCTGGAACCCCAAAATTATTAAATAAATTGCTGGACCTGAGTAATTTATCTATTAATCATCTGCAAAAAGAATCAACCTAAAAGCACTCTTCAGTAAAAAATGGCAGCTAATCTCGTGAGCGCTAAAGTTTCTGTTTTTCGCAGCAAGATCACATAAACTTCACCCAAGTCTTCCCAAAGGTTCTACTTGGCACTTTATTGAAAAAAAAGCTATAAAACATGATTACTACAGTAGCATAATCATGTGGACACTTAAAAATAGTAAGGATAAATATTGGGTTGTCTCCCAACAAGCGCTTTTCTTTAATGCCTTTTAGCTAGGCATGATGATGATAATGATGCTCACATAAAAGATAAGAATTGAAACATAACGGGAGCATCATGAAGAATATGACTAGCACATTTAAGTCTAACCCACTTCCTATGCATAGGGATTTTGTGAGCAAACAACTTATGGGAACAATAATCAACTAGCATAGGATGGCACAACAAGCATAGCTTCAAGAATTTAAGCACATAGAGAGGAAACTTGACATTATTGCAATTCCTACAAGCATATGTTCCTCTCTCATAATAATATTCAGTAGCATCATGAATGAATTCAACAATATAACCAGCACCTAAAGCATTCTTTTCATGATCTACTAGCATAGAAATTTCACTACTCTCCACATAAGCAAACTTCTTCTTTATGGCATACGTATCATCACAATAGTCATCATAGATAGGAGGCATGCTTTCATCATAGTAAATTTGCTCATCAAAGCTTGGGGAAAAAATATCATCTCCATCAAACATAGCTTCCCCAAGCTTGTGGCTTTGCATATCATTAGCATCATGGATATTCAAGGAATTCATACTAACAACATTGCAATCATGCTCATCATATAAAAACATTCTATAGATTTCTTCTTCTAGTACTTGAGCACAATTTTCCTTTCCATCATACTCACGAAAGATATTAAAAAGGTGAAGCGTTTGAGACAAACTCAACTCCATTTTTTGTAGTTTTCTTTTATAAACTAGACTAGTGCTAAAACAAGAAACAAAAAGATTCAATTGCAAGATCTAAAGATATACCTTCACTTACCTAGCCTCCCCGACAACGGCGCCAGAAAAGAGCTTGATGTCTACTACACAACCTTCTTCTTGTAGACGTTGTTGGGCCTGCAAGTGCACAGGTTTGTAGGACAGTAGCAAATTTCCCTCAAGTGGATGACCTAAGGTTTATCAATCCGTAGGAGGCGCAGGATGAAGATGGTCTCTCTCAAACAACCCTGCAACCAAATAACAAAGAGTCTCTTGTGTCCCCAACACACCCAATACAATGGTAAATTGTATAGGTGCACTAGTTCGGTGAAGAGATGAAGATACAAGTGAAAAATAGATAGTAGATATAGGTTCTTGTAATCTGAAAATATAAAAACAGCAAGGTAACGAGCGGTAAAAGTGAGCGTAAACGGTATTGCAATGATAGGAAACAAGGCCTAGGGTTCATACTTTCACTAGTGTAAGTTCTCTCAACAATAATAACATAGATAGAACATATGACAAGCCCTCAACATGTAACAAAGAGTCACTCCAAAGACACTAATAGCGGAGAACAAACATAGAGATTATGGTCGGGTACGAAACCACCACAAAGCTATTCTTTCGGATCGATCTATAAAAGAGTTCGTACTAGAATAACACCTTAAGACACAAATCAACCAAAACCCTAATGTCACCTAGATACTCCATTGTCACCTCAAGTATCCGTGGGCATGATTATACGATATGCATCACACAATCTCAGATTCATCCAACCAACATAAAAGTACTTCAAAGAGTGCCCCAAAGCTACTACCGGAGTGTCAAGAACGTGTGCCAACCCCTATTCATAGGTTCCCAAGTGTCACGAAACCCGCAAGTTGATCACAAAAACATACATCAAGTGGATCAATAGAATAACCCATTGTCACCACGGTTATCCCACGCAAGACATCATCAAGTGTTCATAAAAGACTCAATCCGATACGATAACTTCAAAAGGGGAAACTCAATTCATCACAAGAGAGTAGAGGGGGAGAAACACCATAAGATCCAACTACAATAGCAAAGCTCGGGATACATCAAGATCGTGCCATAGAAGAACACGAGAGAGAACACGAGAGAGAGAGAGATCAAACACATAGCTACTGGTACATACCCTCAGCCCTGAGGGTGAACTACTCCCTTCTCGTCATGGATAGCGCCGGGATGATGAAGATGGCCTCCGGTGATGGGATCCCCCTCCGGCAGGGTGCCGGAATAGGGTCCCGATTGGTTTTTTGTGGCTACAGAGGCTTGCGGCGGCGGAACTCCCGATCTATCTTCTGTTCTGGAAGTTTTAGGGTACGTAGGTATATATGGGTGCAAGGAGAACATCGGTGGAGCTACAGGGGCCCCACGAGGCAGGGGGCGCACCCCCACCCTCGTGAGCACCTCCCGTATCTTCTGACGTGGGGTCCAAGTCCATTAGGTGGGTTTCCTTCCAAAAATAACTTCTCCAGTTGATTTCGTTCCGTTTTGACTCCGTCTGATATTCCTTTTCCTCGAAACACTGAAATAGGCATAAAACAATAAATCTGGGCTGGGCCTCCGGTTAATAGCTTAGTCCCAAAAATAATATAAAAGTGGATAATAAAGCCCAGTATTGTCTAAAACAGTAGATAAAGTAGCATGGAGCAATCAAAAATTATAGATACGTTGGAGACGTATCAACGATTCACCGGCAGCTAGCGCGCCGCGCACTACCGCAGTACGGCCTAGATGCTCTACGCGCTAGACGTCACCGGTGGAGAAAGTGCAGGAAAGCGCGTGAGAGAGAGGAAGAAGAGAGAGCCAGAGGTACAAGAAGAGACTTACAGTGAGCCCCGGGTTCATCTGTCAGCCAGAGAGAGCACTGTGCTCTCGGGTACGACCAGCGTATTTTAGAAATTTAGAAATTTATTTTAAATTTACTGTAACCAAAAGTAGAAATTTCTCGTTTTCCCCAACCATAGATTTTTCCACGCAGCGCCAGTATTCCACACTGTAGTTTTACACCACTTAATTGCCCATTCACTGTAGCCACATTTTATTGCATGGGTAGGATGGTTATTTTTGTGATATTACTTTGAGATAGTAGGAGTAATTCTTTTCAAAGCAGCCCTTAGCAAGTCTCGAGGACGAGATTTTTCTTAAGGGGGGTAGTATTGTAACAACCCCCAAAAATTTGACCTTGATTTATTAATTAAAATTTTCCAAGAAATTAAATTTTTATTTTCTGGTTTTATCTCTTAATTGCAGATCACTCTGTCCCTCTGAATTTTTGAGTTTTTCCTTCTAGGTGGAAACCTTTCAAAAATATTGATGGACTTGTATATCTTCCCAAGACCATTTCTTTTTATCAGTGGAATTATTTCTACAATTATTTTTCCTGAGCTTTATTTCTTTAAAAAATGATTTTTCATAAGTCTTAGAGTCCCATTTGCACTACAACCCTTTTAAATACTTCTTTAAAATTTCCACCAAAATTTGGGGATGTCATGTGATATTCCCACATCATTTTTATGCAAAAATCTCTTTTAGTCATTTGGAGATTTTGAGCCCTACCTCAAGTTTTCAAATCTGGTCCAGTTTGTAATTTGCACTACAATCTATTTAAATATTTCTTTAAAAAATCCCATCAAAATTGGGGGATGTTAGTAGTAGTGTATAATTCAACTTTATGCAAAAACCCATTGGTGTTCTTTGAAAAATTTGAGCAAATCATCCTCATCTTCATTTTGGTCCAGTTTAGTGTTTTGCACTGCAACCATATTTTATCTTGCTCTTGTTGCCTTGGGATTTGTCCTACTTATTGACCACTCTACCAAACCCTTAAGTCCAGGAGATTGGACCCTTTGGAATACTTTTGGTCCATACAATAGTAGCCTTCATTTTCTGTCCAGATTTGATTTTCTCAAAAACTTGCACTAACAAGTTTCTGGTCTTGCCAAACTAACCTTGCCACCATCACCTACATCTAAAGAGACTCTGATATGGAGATTTTGGCCACCAGAAGGGATGCCCAGATGCCCAAGGCATTCTGTTGAGCACCTTGTGTGCATGGCCAGATTTGACATAGTTTTTAGGTTGCATTATGAACTTGATCCCCTGACCCAACAACCATGTCCACTAAGCTCCTAGCTACCTCTAACTTGGACCTGTTAATTCCCAGCCTCATCCAGGCCCCCTAGCATGCTTTAGCATTTTGCCAAACACAGGGTGTGTGTGCTCTGGGCGCAGCCAGAACATGTGTTTTGCATGTGTGTGTGCGTCTGAGACGCCGCGTCTTGCTGCCGCCCTCCCCGCGCTTGTTCTGATCCTTTACCACTCGCCGCCAACGCGCCCAGCCCCGCTCTCGTTGCAGAGTCGCCCTGGTCCCTCCTGGCACCCCACAGCGCCACCACCGCAAGCCGCCACTGTCGTCCCGCCAGCCTCTGCCATGGACGGCGCCGCCCGAGCCACTCTAGCGCGCCAGCTGCCCCAGGAGCAGGACAATCTCATCCTCGAGCCCGTCCGCTAGCGTCCGTCGCTGCCACGCGCCCCTTGGCTACAGAGCTGCGGTTCGCCGGTCTTATCCTTGGCTGTCGGCGGGACCAACCTCCCTCCCCTATAAATAGGAGACCCCCGTGCTCAACCAGACCCTCAGACGACCTCGGGCCATCCCTCTCGAGCCCCCACAGCCAGCAATCGACGGAGGGAGGCCTTCCTCCTCGTCTCCGGTCAGTTCGGCCGCCGCCACACTCCGGTCCCATTCGTCACGAGCAGAGCCTCCCTAGTCCTTCTAGCGCCACCATCCGAGTCCCCTCGGCCGTACGGACCCGCCCAGCCTCTCAGCTTTGACTGGGAGCCACCATAGGCTGGGACCCAATTGTTCCCGAAGATGCCGTTCGTCGCGGAGCTCGCCGCCGGTGAACCCCTTCGTCCCCGCAACCCTCTCGACCACCGGGAGGATTGTCCTAGTGCGGTGAACCTGTTCCCGCCGTCGGAGACCCGCAAGGAGCCGCCAATCGCCGGCATTGGTCGCCGGAGCTCCGCCTCCGCTTGGACAGAGGAGGAAGGAGGCACGGGTGTCGGTGTCAAAACCGGCAGATCTCGGGTAGGGGGTCCCGATCTGTGCGTCAAGGCTGATGGTAACAGGAAGCAAGGGACACAGATGTTTACCCAGGTTCGGGCCCTCTCGATGGAGGTAAAACCCTACTTCCGGCTTGATTAATAATGAAGATATGGGTAGTACAAGAGTAGATCTACCACAAGATCATAGAGGCTAAACCCTAAGAGCTAGCCTATGATGGTATGATTGTAATTGTGATCAGCCTTCTAAGGACCAACCTCTCTTGTTTATATAGACACCAGAGAGGGCTAGGGTTTACATGCAGTCGGTTACAAGGAAGGAAACAAAATATCTGGATTGCCAAGCTTGTCTTCCACGCAAAGGAGAGTCCCATCCGGACACGGGCCGAAGTCTTGAGTCTTGTATCTTCACGCTTCAATAGTCCGGACATTGTACACAGTCCGACTGTCCGGATATACCCTAATCCAGGACTCCCTCAGTAGCCCCTGAACCAGGCTTCAATGACGATGAGTCCGGCGCGCAGTATTGTCTTCGGCATTGCAAGGCGGGTTCCTTCTCCAAATTCTCCAAAGTAATTATCGAACACTTGAATCGTGTCCGGATCCACAAAATGGTCTTCACATGCCACCGTAGAGAGAATGATATTTCACAAACGCAATCTGCTGACAACTTTTTTAGACAACGCGATGTGTCATTACGGTCGGGTCATTATTCGAACCGTTTTCCTGCAACCAGCCACAACGCATATTGTGAGGCGGTTTCCTTGACACGTCTTGTCAAAGCATAGATCGTGTCCCCTTATTACGGGATTCTCATCAATGCGGGTATGGGTAATCCCACCATGCCATCAATTGTGGCGCTTGGGAAGCAAGCGATTCCCAACGGGCAAGTGGGGAGGCACACCGCTTTCGTCGCCTCTATAAAGGGATAAGATTTCCTCATTTTTACCCACGCCTTCTTTCTCCCTTGCCCACTCTTGCCCCCTCGAGCTCCAGCGCCCAAGCCCAAGTCTTCTCGGCACAGCTAAACATGTCCGGAGCAGGAGGCAAGTGAGTGGCAGTTCTGCTGAAAACAGCGTCAGTCCGGGTTAGTTTCATTCAAATAATGCAAATTAGAGTCCAAAACAAGGGCAAAAGTGTTTGGAAAAGTAGATACGTTGGAGACGTATCAACTCCCCCAAGCTTAAACCTTTGCTTGTCCTCAAGCAATTCAGTTGATAAACTGAAAGTGATAAAGAAAAACTTTTACAAACTCTGTTTGCTCTTGTTGTTGTAACATGAAAAGCCAGCATTCAAGTTTCAGCAAATATTATGAACTAACCATACTAACAATAACTCATAGGTCTCACAATTACTCATATCAATAACATAATCAGCTAGCGAGCCATAATAATAAAACTTGGATGACAACACTTCTCAAAATAATCATAACATGATATAACAAAATGGTATCTCGCTAGCCCTTTCTGAGACCGCAAAACATAAATGCGGAGCACCTTTAAAGATCAAGGACTGACTAAACATTGTAATTCATGGTAAAAGAGATCCAGTCAAGTCATACCCAATATAAACCAATAATAATGAATGCAAATGACAGTGTGCTCTCCAGCGGGTGCTTTTTAATAAGAAGGGTGACGACTCAAAATAAAAGTAAATAGATAAGCCCTTCGCAGAGGGAAGCAGGGGATTTGTAGAGGTGCCAGAGCTCGATTTTAAAATGGAGAGTGAATAACATTTTGAGCGGCATACTTTTGCTATCAACGCAACAACTATGAGATGGCTGTATCTTCCATACTACATGCATTATAGGCAGTTCCCAAACAGAATGGTAAAGGTTTATACTCCCCCAACCACCAACAAGCATCAATCCATGGCTTGCTCGAAACAATGAGTGCCTCCAACATACAACAGCCCTGGGGAACTTTTGTTTAATTATTTTGATTTGCTTTGATCATTTTGTATCATGGGACTGGGCATCCCGGTTACCGGCCCTTTCTCGTGAATGAGGAGCGGAGTCCACTCCTCTTGAGAATAACCCACCTAGCATGGAAGATATAGGTAGCCCTAGTTGAAACATGAGCTGCTCGAGCATACAAAACAGAATTTCATTTGAAGGTTTGGAGTTTGGCACATACAAATTTACTTGGAACGGCAGGTAAATACCGCATATAGGAAGGTATAGTGGACCCATATGGAACAACTTTGGGTTTAAGGAGTTTGGATGCACAAGCAGTATTCCCGCTTAGTACAGGTGAAGGCTAGCAAAAGACTGGGATGCGACCAACTGAGAGAGCGACAACATTCGTAAGCATGCATTAAAATTAATTTATACCGAGTACAAGCATGAGTAGGATATAATCTACCATGAACATAAATATCATGAAGGCTATTTTGATTTGATTCAACTACATGCGTGAACATGTGCCAAGTCTAGTCACTTAATACATTCAAAGGAGGATACCATCCCATCATACCACATCACAATCATTCTAATAGCATGTTGGCACGCAAGGTAAACCATTATAACTCATAGCTAATCAAGCATGGCACAAGCAACTATAATCTCTAAATGTCATTGCAAATATTCTTACTTCATAATAGCTGATTCAGGAACGACGAACTCATCATATTTACAAAAACAAGAGAGGTCGAGTTCATACCAGCTTTTCTCATCCCAATAATTCCATCATATATCATCATTATTGCCTTTCACTTGCACGACCGAACGATGTGTATAATAGTAAGAGTGCACGTGCATTGGACTAAGCAGGAATCTGCAAGCATTCAACTCAAGAGAGAAGACAAGTAATATGGGCTCTAAGTTAAATAAACAATCATGCATATAAGAGCCACTAAGCATTTTCAATATGGCCTTCTCGACCCCCAAAAGAAAGAAAAGAAAATAAAACTATTTACACGGGAAAGCTCCCAACAAGTAAAAGAAGAACGAGAAATCTTTTTGGGTTTTCATTTTAATTTCTACTACAAGCATGGAAATTAAACTAACTATTTTTTTGGTTTTTCTTAAGGTTTATTCAAACACACAAGAAGAAAACTTAGAAAAAGAAATTTAAACTAGCATGGATAATACAATGAAAGAGTATGAGCACCGACGACTAGTGTGTGAACATGAATGTAAAGTCGGTGAGAAATACGTACTCCCCCAAGCTTAGGCTTTTGGCCTAAGTTGGTCTAATACCAATGACCGCCACTACTCTCCCCGGTGTAGTGGGAGGTGTAATCAGGATACCACTGGCTGGTCATCTCCGGATCCCACTGGACAGATGATGCACGATAAGGGTCCAATTCAGGTTCCGGCTCAGGTTCAGGTTCCGGAGTAAAAGCTTGGGCTAGATGGTTGTTCACCGCTTCCGGCATGACAAGGCGATTTTCTACAAGAAAATCAAATAACAGAGGTGGAGGCAAAATAATAAACTCAAAGTGTTTCTTATTGAATCTAAGTCTATACAAGAGCATCTTCTCTTCATTGTCAATAATAAACTTGTGTGCTACCATGCTCTTGTAATCTAAAATGTGAGGAGGTAATTTTGTCTCTTCCTCCTCAAGGTGCCTAATGGGTATCTGAAAGTGTTCAGCAAGACGTGCAGCATAGATACCTCCAAATATGGGGCCTTTTATACGATTCAGGGCTAGCCGTTTAGCAACGACGACACCCATACTAAAAGTATTGTCTCCCAGCAAAGCATGTTGAAGAATAATAATATCTGGAACGCTCAAATTCCTACTATTCCCACGACCAATCAAGCATCTACTAGCAAATATGGCAAACTAGTGTAAAACAGGAAAGTGTATGCTAGAGACTTTTGCCTCAGAGCCCTTCTTTGGCTCTTCTACATCAATAGTTTTAACGAAGCCATCCACATCTTCGCGACGGGGTTCCTATAATTCTCCCTCATAAGGTTTCCTACATACCACGCAAAAATGCCGTAAAGACATTTCTTTAAATTCATCATATAAATGAAATGATACTGCAGGCGGCGACTTCTTAGGATAATAATAAAAGTTTTGCACGAAAGTATTGGTAAGTAAGAGATACTGATCGATTCGGTCGTTCATGAAACCGGTGAGGCCTGCAGTCCCGATTAAAGAATAAAAGTCTTCATGAATTCCGGCTTCTTTCAAGAAATCCTCACACGGCCATTCACATGACTGCGCTTCCGCTAAGCGAGGAAGATTATACTTGGGTTTTTCCTTCTCTTTGTCTTGTTTTTCCTTAGAGCTTTGGCTAGAAGAGCCTTTAAAGAACCTCCTTAACATTTTCTGAAAATTTCTAAAATTTTAGTAACTTCTAAATAAAAGTGGATAAAACTAAACAAGATTGATAGCAACTACTCCTGCAAGTGCCTAGAGACTATATCATGCATTAGAATTGCTTGGGACCTCAAAAGTTTATCATCCAAGCTCAAGAACATGGTCACCTATGCAACAAAAAATTGCAATGAATAAAGCACTAGAACAAAAACTAATTGGACCAATGGAGGAGTCACATACCAAGAAACAATCTCCCAAAGCAGTTTTGTGAATGGAGCTTTGAGCTAAGAGATCAAAAATCGCAGCAAAACGAGCTAGAACTCGGGCTTGAGCTGGATGGGGATTTTTTTGGGTAGAAGATGAAGTGTGTGGGTGCTGGCATAAGTGGAGGGGAGCCACCAGGGGCCCACGAGACAGGGGGCGCGTCCTATAGGAGGGGGCGCGCCCTCCTCTCTTGTGGCCTAGTGCTTGCCCCTCCTGCAGTGTTTTCAGTGCCTAAAATTCTCAAATATTCCAGAAAAAATCATACTAAATTTGCAAGGCATTTGGAGCACTTTTATTTTCGGACTATTTTCTTATGCACAGATAATTCAGAAAACAGACAGATAATACTATTTTTGCTTTATTTATTCTAAATAATAGAAAGTAAAAAGAGGGTACAGAAGGTTGTGCCTTCTAGTTTCATCCATCTCGTGATCATCAAAATGAACCCACTAACAAGGTTGATCAAGTCTTGTTAACAAACTCATTCCGAATAACACGGAACTGTAGAAATTTCGAATAACACTAAGTTACCTCAACGGGGATATGAAAATCCCCAAAAATAAGAATATCATACTTTTTCTTGACAGTAGGGAGAGGAAATTCAAAACCTCCGAAAATGATAGTTGGAACTTTTTCAATAGAATTGACGCTATGAACTTGAGATTGTTTCCTCGGAAAGTGTACCATATGCTCATTACCATTAACATGAAAAGTGACATTGCCTTTGTTGCAATCAATAACAGCCCCTGCAGTATTAAGAAAAGGTCTACCAAGGATAATAGACATACTATCGTCCTCGGGAATATCAAGAATAACAAAGTCCGTTAAGATAGTGACATTTGCAACCACAACAGGCACATCCTCACAAATACCGACAGGTATAGCAGTTGATTTATCAGCCATTTGCAAAGATATTTTAGTAGGTGTCAACTTATTCAATTCAAGTCTACGATATAAAGAGAGAGGCATAACACTAACACCGGCTCCAAGATCGCATAAAGCAGTTCTAACATAATTTCTTTTAATAGAGCATGGTATAGTTGGTACACTCGGATCTCTAAGTTTCTTTGATATTCCACCCTTAAAAGTGTAATTAGCAAGCATGGTGGAAATTTCAGCTTCCGGTATCTTTCTTTTATTTGTGATGATATCCTTCATATACTTAGCATAAGGATTTACTTTCAGCATGTCAGTTAAGTGCATACGTAAGAAAATAGGTCTAATCATTTCAGCAAAGTGCTCAAAATCCTCATCATCCTTTGACTTGGATGGTTTAGGAGGAAAGGGCATGGGTTTCTGAACCCATGGTTCTCTTTCTTTACCGTGCTTCCTAGCAACAAAATCTCTCTTATCATAACGTTGATTCTTTGATTGTGGGTTATCAAGATCAACAGTAGGTTCAATCTCTACATCATTGTCTTTGCTAGGTTGAGCATCAACATGAACATTATCATTAACATTATCACTAGGTTCATGTTCATCACCTGATTGTGTTTCAGCATCAGAAATAGAAATATCATTGGGATTCTCAAGTGTGTCTACAATAGGTTTACTAGAAGCATGCAAAGTTATATCATTTTTCTTCTTCTTCTTTTTAGAAGAACTAGGTGCCTCTAAATTATTTCTCTGAGAATCTTGCTCGATTCTCTTAGGGTGGCCTTCAGGATACAAAGGTTCCTGAGTCATTGTACCAGTTCTAGTATCCACTCTAACAGCAAAGTCATTTTTATTATTCAATATATCAAGCAAATCATTTTGAGCTTTCAGTACTTGCTCAGCTTGAGTAGCAACCATAGAAGCATATTTGCTAACGCGGTGAAGTTCATATTTACCTCTAGCCAGATTATCACCTACATGTCCTATCTCGAAAGCATTATTCTTTAACTCTCTACCAACATAAGCATTAAAACTTTCTTGTCTAGCCATAAAGTCATCAAATTCATCTAAGCATGGGCTATGAAATTTTGTAGAGGGTATTTCAACTTTATCATATCTATAGAGAGAATTTACCTTTACTACCTGTGTCGGGTTATCAAGACAATGTGGTTCTTCAGGTGGTAAATTAAGACCATGTATTTCTTCAATAGGAGGTAAATTCTTAACATCTTCAGCTTTAATGCCTTTTTCTTTCATTGATTTCTTTGCCTCTTGCATATCTTCAGGACTGAGAAATAAAACACCTCTCTTCTTCGGAGTGGGTTTAGGAATAGGCTCAGGAGTTGGCTCAATTGGTTCAGGAATTACTTCAGGAACTGGCTCGGGAAGAGTCCAATTATTTTCATTAGTCAACATATTATTCAATAATATTTCAGCTTCGTCGACTGTTCTTTCCCTGAAAACACAACCAGCACAACTATCCAAGTAGTCCTTGGAAGCATCGGTTACTCCATTATAAAAGATGTCAAGTATTTCATTTTTCTTAAGAGGATGATCAGGCAAAGCATTAAGTAACAGGAGAAGCCTCCCCCAAGCTTGTGGGAGACTCTCTTCTTTGATTTGCACAAAATTATATATTTCCCGCAAGGCAGATTGTTTCTTATGAGCAGGGAAATATTTAGCAGAGAAGTAATAAATCATATCCTGGGGACTACGCACACAACCAGGAGCAAGAGCATTATACCAAGTCTTAGCATCACCCTTTAATGAGAACGGAAATATCTTAAGGATATATAAATAGCGAGACTTCTCATCATGAGTAAATAGGGTGGCTATATCATTCAAATTGGTGAGATGTGCCACAATAGTTTCAGATTCAAGGCCATAAGAAGGATCAGATTCAACTAAAGTAATAATATCAGGATCAACAGAGAATTCATAATCCTTATCAGTAACACAGATAGGTGAAGTAGCAAAAGCAGGATCGGGTTTCATTCTGGCATTAAGAGACTGCTGCTTCCATTTAGCTAATAATTTCTTAAGATCATTTCTATCATTGCAAGCAAGAATTTCCATAGCAGCTGTTTCCTGCATAACATAACCCTTAGGAACAACAGGTAAAACATATTCATTGGGGGGACCTTCATCATCACTATCATCAGTAATAGGATCTTCAGTAATTTCATTCCCCCTAAATCTAGCAAGTTGTTCATCTAGAAATTCACCTAATGGCACAGTAGTATCATGCACAGAAGTAGTTTGATCATGCATAGCAGAAGTGGCATCATCAATAACATGCGACCTATCAGAATTCATAGCAGTAGCAGGTTTAGGTGTCGTAAGCCTACTAATAACGGAAGGAGAATCTAGTGCAGAGCTAGATGGCAGTTCCTTACCTCCCCTATTAGTTGAGGGAAAAATAGTAGTTCGATCGTCTTTCAAGTTCTTCATAGTGATCAAAAGATATAAATCCCAAGTGACTCAGAGAATAGAGCTATGTTCCCCGGTAACGGCGCCAGAAATTAGTCTTGATAACCCACAAGGATAGGGGATTGCAACAGCTTTCGAGGGTATAGTATTCAACCCAAATTTATTGATTCGACACAAGGGGAGCCAAAGAATATTCTTGAGTATTAGCAGTTGAGTTGTCAATTCAACCACACCTGGATAACTTAGTATCTGCAGCAAAGTGTTTAGTAGCAAAAGTGGTATGATAATAATAGTAGCGGTAGCAAAAGTGAAGATAAATGTTTTTGGGTTTTTGTAGTAGTTGTAACACTAGCAACGGAAAAGTAAATAAGCGAAGAACAATATATGAAAAGCTCGTAGGCAATGGATCAGTGATGGATAATTATGTCGGATGCGATTCCTCATGCAATAGTTATAACATAGGGTGATATAGAACTAGCTCCAATTCATCAATGTAATGTAGGCATGTATTCCGTAAATAGTCATACGTGCTTATGGAAAAGAACTTGCATGACATCTTTTGTCCTACCCTCCCGTTGCAGCGGGGTCCTTACGGAAACTAAGGGATATTAAGGCCTCCTTTTAATAGAGAACCGAACCAAAGCATTAACACACAGTGAATACATGAACTCCTCAAACTACGGTCATCACCGAGAAGTGTCCCGATTATTGTCACTTCGGGGTTGTCGGATCATAACACATAATAGGTGACTATAGACTTGCAAGATAGGATCAAGAACACACATATATTCATGAAAACATAATAGGTTCAGATCTGAAATCATGGCACTCGGGCCCTAGTAACAAGCATTAAGCATAGCAAAGTCATAGCAACATCAATCTCAGCACATAGTGGATACTAGGGATCAAACCCTAACAAAACTAACTTGATTACATGGTAAATCTCATCCAACCCATCACCTTCCAGCAAGCCTACGATGGAATTACTCACGCACGGCGGTGAGCATCATGAAATTGGTGATGGAGGATGGTTGATGATGATGAAGGCGACACATCCCCCTCTCTGGAGCCCCGAACGGACTCCAGATCAGCCCTCCCGAGAGAGATTAGGGCTTGGCGGTGGCTCCGTGTCGTGAAACATGATGAAACTTTCTCCTTGATTTTTTCCCCGAGACGGAATATATGGAGTTGGAGTGAGGTTGGGAGGTGTCCAGGGGGCCACGAGATAGGGGGCCGCACCCTAGGGGGGGCGCCCCCTGTCTCGTGGACAGGTCATGGGCCCCCTGGCACTAATTCTTTCGCCAAAAATTCTTATTAAATTTGAAAAGTGCCTCCGTGGATTTCCAGGACATTCCGAGAACTTTTCTTTTCTACACATAAAACAACATCATGGCAGTTCTGCTGAAAACAGCGTCAGTCCGGGTTAGTTTCATTCAAATCATGCAAATTAGAGTCCAAAACAAGGGCAAAAGTGTTTGGAAAAGTAGATACGTTGGAGACGTATCACCACCCGATAGGTAGTAGCCCCTGATACTCTGTTTGGTGTTCGGAGAGTAAAACCAAATGGAGGGTCAATTATAATCCGCAGGAGTCTAATAATAAATATTCATGTGCATAAGCAGGTTGTGCTGCTTGCTGCTGCTGCCCGTACGGCCGAGGTTGCCGAACAAAAGCGGGACCTGGAGCAGGCACAGGGAGAGCTCAGCCTCACAAAGAGGCAGCTCGAAGAGAACAAGGGTAAGTGATTCCCCGCTCTTATGTATTTAAGGATAGACAGAATTGGTTAGTCTAACGCTGAAGCGTCGTGACTGTGTGACAGGGGCCACCGCCGAAGTGGCGTCCCTGAAGAAAGCTGTCCGAGGCCGAAGACAAGGTGGCCTTGGAATGCCAGGAGCACGAAAAGTAAAGTGCTAGAGTGGGCAAGGTACAGCAAGAGCTCCGGGACCTTGGCAAGAAGCACGAGTCCGTGGAGCATGATCTGAAGATGAAAGAGGCCGAGCTTGCGAAAGCCTTGGTGATTATAAAAGATGCCAAGGCCGAAGCCGAGAAGGCACAGCAGGAAATCCAGGAGGCCAAAAAGATAGCAGCGGGTAAGAAATTCTTTATGCAAAGCAAACATGTGGAGAAGGTGTTTCTGTTACTTACTCGAATTCGGAGCTCTCCAAGGGCATTTGCAGATCTGCCATGCACCATATCAGACGCTGCGGAGTTCTACCGTGCCCAGGAGGGGAGCTCAACGGAGAAGCTGTTCTGGTCCCAGTATGCTGGGGCCGAACACCCAATGCCTCTGAGTGACCAACTGAAGCAGTTGGTTGAAATCCATAGGGCGGCCGAAGTGGCTATGAAAGATTTTATAGTCTGTCTATGGCCTGGTGAGCCCCTGCCCACTAGCTACTTTGGCCTGATCAAGCGGATGTTGTATGCCTGTCTGCGGCTTGAAGTCATCAAGCGATCTGTTTGCATTGAGGGTGCCCGCCGGGCCATTACCCGCGCTAAGGTGCATTGGGGCAAGCTGGATGCCGAGAAGCTGGTGAAGGACGGGCCACCAGAGGGCAAGGAGCATCGCCATCCCGAGAAGTACTATGATGGTGTTATGAAGGGCGCCCGTCTCGTGGCCGATGAGTGTACCAAGGACAAGATCTTTGACTAAATGTACCTCTGCCACTGTTGTAATTTAAAGACGAATTTACTTGTGCTATGTAGCACTGTTTGATTTAAAATATTACCTTCTGTGCGGCTGTTTATAAAATTCTGAAAGTAGGCCAGTCGTCGGCTTCCATCCCCATGTAACTAGTACTGGGGTGTTCGTGGAAAACCCGGGCACTCTTTATCCAAATGTTTGGTCCCTTAAGGAGGTGTCCGGCGCAGCGAACAAGGCAATCGGACTATGCGGCTTTATAACTTTCACTTAGCCATAGAAGTCTACAATTTTAAATTTTGGCAAAGCCCCTAGAATCCGGAAGGCCGAATTGGGGCGCTATACACGCCTATATCGGACGAAGCCGATTTATCGCCTAAAGAGGAAAATCTTTAAGGATTTTAAGACCTCTCGAACAGCGACCAGCTCTCGCCATATCATGGAGGTCAGTTTTCGGCTTTCTCTACTAAGGTGCTCGTCTGGAAGAACCGGGGCACAATCGCAGTAGTTCTCCCTGCGCTACCTTAGCCGATATAATGGGACGTAAGGTACCAAAACAAGGGAGCCGGGCTAACCCAACTGTAGACCCAAGACATGATTCGGAGCTGATGCATATAATGCTATAAGTTCGGGGTGCCGCACTGTTGAAAGTGTTCGGACTTGTCTTGCCGTATTATGGGGTGCCATAAGAAGCCCCTGGCAAACTGACCGTACCAAGGTGTAAGGATGCAATATCAAATAAACATTTATGAGAAAAAAATTCTCAAATAAGAATAGTAAGCCGACGCTATATATGATCTCCCATTGATGAATAATACGTTTAAGCATATGTTTACAATGGATGCATTAAGCGGAGATAAATAGGACTATTTGAAATGTCCTATTAAGGGGCAAGCTGCGTACAGATAGATAAAGCAGGTATAATGATCATAAATAGATTCCACCTGGGTATTTCCTTCTGTGCACAACGGCTGTTGCCTCCTTGGCTGTCTCTCCCATGTAAGTCTGGCAATTCGGCGCTTCTGAGGATGCTGCACTAAAGCGATGTCCTGAAAGGTAAAAGGGAAAGATTATGAAGGTATTTGGCAGTTACCTGCACTATTGGCTGAGTCGTTGTTGCACCTCCGCCTATCCCCATGGTATCTTGAGTGTGTAATTGTGTACGCGTGGCACAAATGCTGCTTTGATGGGGCTCGAGCGGAGGCCAGACCGCTAATCACACTCTTGGCATTCCTGATGATCCTGTTGCAGGGTGCTCCAGACTCGCTTGACGGTGCTTGAGGTTGTCGTCGCCGGATTGGTGGTTTGCCGAAGGAGGCCGCATTGTACTTCTGCCGCGAGGGCTGCAGTATGCTCTTCTGTACACAGAGAGCGGTCCATGTTTCCATTGACTGTTATGACCCCGTGCGGACCTGGCATGTTGAGCTTGAGGTATGCATAATGTGGCACCGCATTGAATCTAGGAATGCGGTTCGTCCGAGCAGTGCGTGGTAACCACTACAGAAAGGGACGATATCGAAGATTAACTCTTCGCTCCGGAAGTTGTCCGGGGATCCAAAGACCACTTCCAATGTTATAGAGCCCGTACAGCGGGCCTCTACTCCAGGAATTACACCTTTAAAGGTGGTTTTGGTGGGCTTGATCCTTGGAGGGTCAATGTCCATTTTGCGCATTGTGTCCTGATAAAGCAGATTCAAGCTGCTGCCACCGTCCATAAGGACTCGCGTGAGGTGGAATCCGTCGATGATTGGGTCTAAGACCAATGCGGCTGAGCCGCCGTGACGGATGCTAGTAGGATGATCCTTACGATTGAAGGTGATCGGACAAGCTGACCATGGGTTGAATTTGGGGGCGACTGGCTCCATCGCATAGACGTCCCATAGTGCTCGCTTCCGTTCCCGCTTGGGGATGTGAGTGGCGTAGATCATGTTGACTGTTTTCACCTTGGGGGGGGGGTTTCTTTTGTCCCCCCGTGGTCGGACGCCGGGGCTCTTCGTCATCGTCGCTGTGCAGCCCCTTTTCCTTGTTTTCGGTGTTTAATTTGCCGGCCTGTTTGAACACCCAACAGTCTCTATTGGTGTGGTTTGCTGGCTTGTCCGGGGTGCCATGAATTTGGCACGAGCGCTCCAGTATGCGGTCCAGACTGGACGGTCCCTGATTATTTCTTTTAAACGGCTTTTTCCGCTGACCGGACCTGGATCCGTTGAATCCGGCGTTTACTGCCGTGTCTTCAATGTTGTCGCCGTTGTTCTGTCACTTATGTCTGTTGCGTCGTGGCTTGCCATTGTTATCACGGACATCCGAAGTGCCAGAATGTGGCATGGTGCCGCTGCGAGCCAACCAGCTGTCCTCGCCTGCGCAAAAGCGGGTCATTAGTGTTGTGAGAGCTGCCACGGACTTGGGTTTTTCCTGGACGAGGTGTCGAGCAAGCCACTCGTCACGAATATTATGCTTAAAAGCCGCCAGGGCTTCGGCGTTCGGACAGTCAACTATTTTGTTCTTTTTAGTTAGGAACCGAGTCCAGAATTTCCTGGCTGACTCTCCGGGTTGTTGAGTAATGTGGCTCAGGTCATCAACGTCTGGTGGCCGCACATATGTGCCCTGGAAGTTGTCGAGGAATGCGTCTTCTAGGTTTTCCCAACTGCCAATGGAATTTGCTGGCAGGCTGTTTAGCCAGTGCCGGGCTGGTCCTTTGAGCTTAAGGTGAAGATACTTGATGGCGTGTAGATCATCTCCGCGGGCCATGTGAATGTGGAGAAGGAAATCTTCGATCCATACTACGGGGTCTGTTGTGCCACCGTATGATTCGATGTTTACGGGTTTGAACCCTTCTGGCAATTCATGATCCATCACTTCGTTAGTGAAGTAGAGGGGGTGTGCGGCGCCTCTGTGCTGGGCTATGTGGCTACACAGTTCTAATTGGTCTGGGTTGCTGTGTTCAGCCCGGCCGGACTTGTTGATGATGTGTCCGGCGTGACGGTCATCGTCGCGCGCTGGGGCACGCCCTCGCGATCCGTAGATTGATCTTGGTTGTCCTGCTTTGTTTTCCAGAATATCTTGCAGGTCTTGCCTGTTACCCTGGGCCGTAGTGTATCGGCGTGGGGGTGCGGGCTGGTATTCGGGCTGACATCCTGATTTATGCCGGCCACGGGGTGGCCGGTCAGCCGTTTGGCGCTCGAGTCCCTATTCCTTGGCTGCCAGGACTTCAGTCCATCTGTCTGTGAGCAGGTCTTGATCAGCTTGGAGTTGCTGCTTCTTCTTCTTCAGGCTCCTCGCAGTGGTTATAAGCCGATGCTTGACGCGCTCCTGCTCCACGGGATCCTCAGGCATGCCGAACTCGTCGTCGCCGAGGCTAATCTCTTCTTCGGAGGGGGGCATGTAGTTGTCCTCCTCCGGGTTTCCATCCGTCACCTATTGTTCTGGGCTGACCTGCTCATCTTCCTGTTCGGCCTACTCGAAGGCGGGCTGGTCAGGGTTATATTCCTCTTCGGCGCCATCCGGATTGCTTACATCTCCGGGGCCGATATTGCTGTGGCGGGGCTTGGAGCAGCGCCGACGACGCCCATGCTTTGCTTTTCTTCGCGAGGGGTTATCCTCCGTTGCCTCGTCACCATTGGTTTCCTTCGGAGTGTCCACCATATATATATATCGTATGAGGAGGTGGCCTTCCGCCGCCCTGTGAGCGGTGGCTCCTGTAATTCTCCTGCATCGTCGTCCATACCATCGATGTCTTTAGACTCGAAGTCAAGCACGTCGGTTAAATCATCGACCGTGGCAATGAAATGGGTGGTGGGTGGGCAGTGAATTCCTTCGTCGCCTGCTTCCCACTCAAGCCGGACATAGTTCGGCCCAGAGCCTCCTGACAAAGAGAGAGACTTTAATGAGTTCAGCATGTCACCTAAGGGCGAGTGCTAAAATATGTCCGCAGCGGTGAACTCTCTTACTGGAGCCCAACCAGGCTCGGCGGGGTCGGGAACGCGCGGACTGGAACCTACAACCGGATACGAATCCGGGGGTCCGGAGTCACAGGCTTCCTTAGAAGTGAGACCTGTGTTCGGCTCCACCACCGATGAGGGTACGGCCCGTGGGGCGGGGTCCATCCCTCCGTCCCTAGGCAACACAGCCTGCTCCGGATTTAAGTCCAGGGCTACTGCAGGGGTGATATCCCGAGTGTTGTCCGACAACAGGTCCAGTCCATGCTCGTTGTGACTATCCGGTGCCCCTGGCGCGGGCCCGAATCCATCGAAGATCAAGTCTCCGCAGATATCCGCCGTGTAGTTCAGGTTTCCGAACCTGATTTGATGGCCAGGGGCGTAGCTGTGAATCTGCTCCAGATGGCCAAGCGAATTGGCCCGCAGTGCGAAGCCGCCGAACACGAAGATCTGTCCGGGGAGGAAAGTCTCGCCCTGGACCGCATCGTTGACGATGATTGAAGGAGCCATCGATCCCGGCAGTGAAGACACAAAGGAACTCTCAATGAAAGCACCAATGTCGGTGTCAAAATCGGCGGATCTCGGGTAGGGCATCCCGATCTGTGCGTCAAGGCTGATGGTAACAGGAAGCAAGGGACACAGATGTTTACCCAGGTTCGGGCCCTCTCGATGGAGGTAAAACCCTACTTCCTGCTTGATTAATATTGAAGATATGGGTAGTACAAGAGTAGATCTACCACGAGATCGTAGAGGCTAAACCATAAGAGCTAGCCTATGATGGTATGATTGTAATTGTGATCGGCCTTCTAAGGACCAACCTCTCCGTTTTATATAGACACCGGAGAGGGCTAGGGTTTACATGGAGTCAGTTACAACGAAGGAAACACAATATCTGGATCGCCAAGCTTGTCTTCCACGCAAAGGAGAGTCCCATCCGGACACAGGCCGAAGTCTTGAGTCTTGTATCTTCACGCTTGAATAGTCCGGACGTTGTACACAGTCCGGCTGTCTGGATACCCCCTAATCCAGGACTCCCTCAGTGGGCGACTGGTCAAACCTGACGAGTGGGCCCGATGGACCCACTGTCAGTGATACAGCGACGGCCCACGCTGGTTTAAGTGGAAACGTAAACCCAGAAGTACGTCTCCTCCGTATTCTTATTCGAAACGTTTTTCTTTTTCGGTTTTATTTAAAAACAGAGTTTTGACTAAACTTTGATTGGCTCTAGTTTCTAAACCACATCTCCAATGGACCTGATTCTTTTTCTGTTGTTTCTCAAATTTTGTCTAGTTTATTTTCATATTTATTTAAAAAAAATTCCGAACAACTTTTTTTGTACTGTTTGAAAACTATGTGTTAATTAATTTTTTTTTTAAAAAAAATAGGATTATGGAGGGAGAAGAAAACTTTCAAAAGTTTTGGAATGCACCCTGCCTCTCCACAACTTGAAGGCAAGCATTCTAAACCCCGGCATAATATTTGTTGTGTGTCGTTCGATGCTAATACGACACCGCCTTGACATGAAGTGTTCGGTATTTTATGTGATGATATGATCATGTTCATGAGTGCATAATGATGATTCCTTACTATTGGACTTTGATATGCTTCTGATAGTAATCACCCTCGTATGCCTTTCATGCCTATCGGGAGGAATCCGGGGAAAGTCTCTGTCTTGGGTAGACACGAACTTGTCTCTTATAGTTCGTTGAGACGATTATGTCCGGTAAGGCATGGTGAGGTATGATGAGTGGTGATTATGTTTGCTGGTGTGAAATATTTTTGTTATACAAATCCTGTAGGAAATGCCTTAACCTCCTGAGTCGACCGTAGATCGAGTCTTGTTCCAGTAACCCCCATACTTGTTTCGTACTACCACTTGTCCCTTCCATAGGTATGGTACGGTTCAGTAAGTTGTCAACCCCTTCCTAGCACACACCATACAGAGAGGCCATGGTGGGAGATACCGGCTGCATCCGGTAGACATGCCACCTGGTCCGGGGGCATGGGTGTTTCCGGTTGGAGCCGAGGGGGTAGCTCCCCTAGTTTGCGCGCGTTATAAATTTTGTGATCCCATGCTAGTCGAGGTTGTAGATTCCCCACTTAGAGTTTTGCTTGACGGGTGTCGTCGGTGATTCCAGACACCGGTAAGTTAGGCTGGTGTGTGCGGTCAGGTGTGTTTTCAATTAAAAGACCATAGACGGAATTAGTCCCGATGGACTAAAGGAATCCGTTACTCGTGGGTAAAGAATACACCCTCTACAGAGATTATATCTATTTGAATAGCCGTGTCCATGGTTAAGGACTACAGTCTGGGATGGGTCAAGTGTCAGTCTTAGTGTCTGTCTTCGGAGGAAAAATTGCTAAACCAGAACATGGATCATGACTTGTGACTCATGATGATTATGATTACTATTATTATGGACTAACCATTTACATTATTCGAACTATTGAGTATCCCTGGGACTGTTCTACCTCCTGGATATTCACTGTGATTATTCTCTTATAAGCCCTTTATGTGGTGTCGCTCAGACACCCGACTGTGGCATGCTTTTTAATTAAAGTGCTTATAAGCCCTTTATGTGTTGTCGTTAAGATGCCCGACTGTGGCATGCTTGTTATTTAAATTACTTATATGCCCTTTATGTGGTGTCGCACAGACGCCCGACTGTGGTAAGCTTGTTATTTAAATTATTTATAAGCCCTTTATGTGGCGTCGCTCAGACGCTCGACTGTGGCATGCTTGTTATTTAAATTATTTATAAGCCCTTTAGGTGGTGTCGCTAAGACGCCCGACTGAGGCATGCTTTATATCATTATCCTTTCGAGGCGTCGCTTCAGACACCCGATCGATGCATTCTATTTCTACTCCCGTATTGCATATTAATGTTGTATATGAATAACCTGCTTGCGTGCATCATGGATTTTTATTTCGTGACTGATGTTGTGATCATGAAATATTTCAGAGCATGATTATCATTCATTATGTTATACCCGTGTTCATAATGTTTGCGAGTACATTCAAAGTACTCACTGGCTTGTCCCTGGCTATTGTCTTGGCCAGATTTTTTGCATGGAGAGGAGCGTCATGATGACGGCCCCGGAACCTACGCAATGATGATAGCAGCCTCATGAAGATAGGAGTTATCCAGGTCAGTTATTCCTGTGGGAAACGGAGTCCCGTAGACGCTGATGAACCGCAAACCGCTTCCGCCATCAACCACTAGAAACCATTTGTTGTACTCATAGGCCAAAATAGTCTTGTACTACACATTTTGTATTCTGCTTGGAGTTTCTGTATCAAGTTGGTGTCTCATCAGCTAACAGTAATCCTGGGGCTGGTGAGCACAAGGGCCATTTTCTGGGAAATTAATATCCTGGAAAACCGGTCCTGAAAGTCTTCGCTATGGCACCCACAGCGCCAGACTCACGCTCGCCCTCAACCAGCTCTCCATCTGCATCTCGGTCCCGACCATGGACCCACTTGTCGTGGCCTCACAGTCCACGGTGTGGGTGCAGATCCGTGCGCTACCTCTGGCTGCTAGGGTCGAGGGAGTCCTCCGTGGCCTGTCCCTCTTGTTGGGCAAGTTTGTGGCGGTCGACGGCCCCTCTCTGTCCATGGGCCTGGCTGTTCGGGTGCAGATCAAGTCTCCAGACACTTCCAAGCTCAAGACGATGATCGAGATGTTCGTCAACGACACTGGCTACGACCTCCGCATCTCGATGGAGGGTGGGATTCCCTGTGATCCCCTCAATGAGGATGAGGGGGGGTGCTGCTGACCCCAAGCAGGGCCCTGGCGGTGGGGGCGCGGCAGGCTCTGAGGCCTCCGACGACGACTCGACAAATCCGGAGGACGATCCCCCTGCTAGCTCCTCCCACCCCGCGTCTACTCATGGCTCGGGGCCCAGCGCCCTCGACTCGTACCCTAGAGAGGAGTCCGAGGACATTGAGGCCCCTTCCTCCCTCAGTCGATGTCCTTATCTGATGAGGAGGCGAGCGGTGTCAGCCGGGGTAGCATGGAGGTGCGTCCCCCGTCCTCCCCGCGGCTCGTTTCTCCGGTGCTCGCCCGGGAGGTCCTTGTGGTGCCGGCTGCCCAGGAGTCTCCATGTCGTCCAGGCCCCCCAAGTCCCGGGGTCGCCACCGCTCAGCCTCTACCCCGGTCTCATCGGCTTGGAAGAGTGCCCGGATTGAGGCGGCTCCTCGGCTGACGGGGGCCTCACCGACCGTGGTGGAGAAGGCTTCGTGACGCGTCGCCATCCGCAACCTCGACACAGGTCCGTCCGACTCCCAGGCCCCCTGTCCTGACTCTGATGATATTTGTGTCAATTCTTTCTCTGCTCTTACTGGTGTCCCCCTTGGCCACCTGGCCAAGGTCGCAACCGATTCAGCTATAGTTTTCCGTGGCGAGAAGGGCCCGGTCCTAGAGCAGCTTGCGTCCCTCTAGGCCAAGGAGATCCTGGAGGGCCATCTCGAGGCCACTAGGGCTCGTGAGGCGGCAGCAGCTGCGAAGGCCCCCCTCCTTCCACACCCCATTGGGCTGGAGTCGAGGCCTTCTTGCGGATGACCTGAGTGAGATCCGTGGTCGGACGTGTTCTCGTACTGCCCAGTTACGACGGGCCCTTAGTGCCACCTCTACTGTCAGTTCCAGGGAGGACCCCATAGGCGAGTGATACTACATGCTCTATTTTGGAACCTACGGGGCTTCGGTCACGATGGCCGCCGTAGGCAGCTCATTGAGTACATGCGCGATAAGTCCATCGATGTAGTGGCGATCCAAGAAACGATGCGAACCGAGTTCTCCCTCGTTGAACTTGAGCGTCTTAGCAGACATTTGTTCGCTTGGCACTGGTTGCCATCTAGTGGAGTGACAGGTCACTCCGATGGCATCCTTTTAGGTGTAAAGGATGCCACCTTTGAGGTGGGATCCATGGATCGTGGATCCCACTTCGTCAGCATGGAGGTCTGGGAGCGTGATATGAACTTCAAATGGGAGATCATCGTGGTGTAAGGCCTGGCCAACCATAGCCGTTCGGCCACTTTCTTGGCCGAGCTCCACGCCAAGATCTCCTCCGCGACCCTCCCTATTATGGTGGGGGGAGACTTCAATCTCCTCCGTTCTGCCGTGGAAAAGAGTAACGCACGGGTCGATCTTAAGGAGATTCGTCATTTCAACGACTGGGTTGTGGACTTAAGTCTCTTGGACTTGGACAGGATGGGTCGCGATTTACCTGGACCAATAGAAAGGTGTCCCCAACCCTTAGTGTGCTTGATCGGGTGTTTGTCTCCCCCGATTGGGAACTTCGGTTCCCCTTAGCATCCCTCCAGGCTATCACTCACATTGGGTCCGACCATGCCCCTCTTCTGCTGTCATCTAGGGATGAGAGACCCCGACCCCCCCCTCGGTTTTGTTTCGAAGCATTCTGGCTCCGGTAGTCGGGATTTATTGATGCCATCCAGGCTCATTGGGCCTCGGTGTTAGCCGAGCCCCATAGGAGGATGTCGGTCCTGGACGACTGGCATCATCTGTCCAAGCGATCCAAACAGTTCATGAAAGGATGGGGTGCTAACATTGGTAGGGACCTTCGGGTCCAAAAGGCATCCCTCCTCAAGGAGATCCGAGCTCTTGACCTTCGTGCAGATATTTCTGGGATCTCCGCGGAAGAGTGGGCTCATAGGTATAATCTGGAGGACTCCCTTATGGAGATCTATTCCAAGGAAGAGGAATTCTGGCGCCAGCGGGGGTCTTTCAATTGGTTGCTATTCGGTGATGCCAACACAGCCTACTTCCAGGCCATAGCTAATGGCCGTCAGAGACGCTGCTCCATTGCCCTCCTATGGGAGGGAGGGAAGCTCTTTCAGGACCCCCGACTATTCGCTCGCTCGTGGATGACTTCTACAAGTCGTTATTTGCGGGGCGCCTTAGGGGTGGGATAGCCCCTACTGACCATATCTGGTCGGCCGACCAGCGCATCTCCCCGGAGGAGAATGCTGCCTTACTTGCCCCTTTTGATGCCTCGAAGGTGGAGTCTTTTGTCAAAGCCATGAACCCGGCCTCAGGCCGGGCCCTGATGTCCTGCCAGTTCGTTTCTTCCAGGCTTTTTGGCCGATGGTCAAGGAGATTATCCTTGACCTGTTTCGTGAGTTCTCTAGGGGAACATTAGACGTGTCCCGGCTTAACTATGGGATCATTTACCTGATCCCCAAAGTGCCGGGAGCCGCTGATATCAGGCAGTTCCACCCTATCACAATCCTTAATGTTATCTTTCAGGTTCTGGCCAAGGGGTATGCCACTAGGGCGGCCCTGATCGCCCCTCGGATTCACCACCCGAACCAGTCAGACTTTACAAAAGGCAGGTATATTCTGGATGGGATCCTTGTTCTCCATGAGGTCATCCATGAGGTCAAGAGCAAGCACCTTCGTGCGGTGTTCTTCAAGATTGACTTTCATAAAGCGTATGACACAGTCGACTGGTCCTTCCTTTGGGAAGTGCTTCTCAAGCGTGGGTTCGACTCCCACTGGGTAGCTCGGGTGATTCCGTTGGTGACGAGTGGTCGCACGGCTATGAACGTTAATGGGGAAATTGGGCCTCACTTCTTGACTGGACAAGGAGTTCGACAAGGCGATCTGATTTCCCCATTTCTTTCAACCTTGTGGTTGATGCGTTAGCTTCGATCCTAGATTTGGCCAAACAGGCCGGTCACGTTAGGGGGATTTGCCCCCATCTTGTGGCCAACGAAGGTCTGAATCACCTCAAGTATGCCGATGACACCATTATGATGGTGGAAGGGTCTGACGAGGATATTCAGAACCTCAAATTCCTGCTCCTATGCTTCCAGGAGATGTCAGGCCTTACGATTAACTTCGCCAAGAGTGAGGTGATGGTCCTTGGATACTCCCAGGTCGAAGCCCAGAGAATCGCCAATCGCTTGAATTGTTGACTGGGGTCCTTCCCGACCACTTACCTAGGCATGCCAATTAGTGACACACGTCTTCTGGAGAAAGACTTTCGTCTAATAATCGCCAAACTCCAATCGAGGATGGATCCCGCAGGGGAGATGGTTGTCCAAAGCCGCTCGAGTGGTTCTAATGAATTCCTGCCTTATTAGCCTCTTGATGTACCTCATGGGATTCTATAGTCTGCATGAATCCCTTCACCAGGAGGTCACCAAGCTCCTCTCCATATTCTTTTGGGCTGGAGAGGATAATATACAGAAGTACCACATGGTGAAGTGGTCTGAGATTTGTAAGACCAAGGACCAAGGGGTCCTTGGGGTCATCTCATCCAAACGGATGAACATAGCCCTCCACTCCAAATGGCTCTGGCGTATTCAGACCTGTGAGGGAGGCCTATGGTTGGAGATTATTCACACGAAGTACCTTCGCAGGCAACCGTTGGCCTTCGCCTCTTGCTCTGGAGGATCCCAATTCTGGCAAACGGTGATTCGGTTGATGCCGATCTTGCATATTGGGACCTCCATTAAAGTGGGCTCTGGATCTGACACCTTGTTTTGGCTTGAGAGGTGGGCTAGGAATCGGCCCTTTGCGGAGCGCTTTCACGCATTATTCTCGATTTCTGCCCATCCACAGCTTTCTGTGGCCGTGGCTATAGCCGACTTGGGAGCTATTGCCTTCCGCCGCACCTTTGGGGCGACGGAAATCGAGCAATGGGACGAATTGCTTACGTGTATTGCCCTTCACACCCCTCCCTTGAGCCCGATTTGCTCTCTTGGCACCTAGAACCGAGTGGCCAGTTCTCGACTAGGTCCCTTTACCAGGCAATTGTTCCTTCTCCGGGACAGGTAGAACTAGCGGTTCTTTGAGAAGTCAAACTCCCCTTGAAGATCCGCATATTTCTCTGGCAATGGGTCCGAGGCCACCTACCTTCGGGTACAGAGGTCCAAAAACATAAGGGACCTGGGGACGGCCTCTGCCCCATTTGTTTGGTTCCAAAAGACTGCAACCACATTTTCTTTCGACGCCCGGCGGCACAATTCCTATGGAGTTGTTTCCGGGAGGTGATTGGTGGTAATTGGTGCCATGACAACCTCCCAGACTTGTTTGGGGAGGTGATACGTCTCCAACGTATCTATAATTTTTGATTGTTCCATGCTATTATATTATCCATCTAGGATGTCTTATATGCATTTATATGCTATTATATATAATTTTTGGACTACCCTATTAACCTTGAAGCCAGTGCCAGTTTTTGTTTTAACCTTGTTTTTGAGTTTTACAGAAAAGGAATACCAAACGGATTCCAATTGACGTGCCAATTTTAGATGATTTTTTATAGACCAAAAGAAGCCCCCAGAGTAAAAGAGTTGGCCCAAAAGAGTCCTGGGCTGCCCACGAGGGTGGGGGGCGCACCCACCCCCCTGGGTGCGCCCTCCTATCTCGTGGACGGCTCGGAGACCCCCCTGACGTGAGACCTACGCCAAAAATTCCTATAAATACAGAAACCTCCACAAAATAACCTAGATCGGGAATTCTGCCGCCGCAAGCCTCTGTAGGCACCAAAAAACAATCGGGACCCTCTTCCGGCACCCTGCTGGAGGGGGGACCCTCACCGGTGGCCATCTTCATCATCCTGGCGCTCTCCATGACGAGGAGGGAGTAGTTCACCCTCGGGGCTGAGGGTATGTACCAGTAGCTATGTGTTTGATCTCTCTCCCTCGTGTTCTTGATTTGGCATGATCTTGATGTATCGCGAGCTTTGCTATTATAGTTGGATCTTATGATGTTTCTCCCCCTCTACTCTCTTGTAATGGATTGAGTTTTCCCTTTGAAGTTATCTTATTGGATTGAGTCTTTAAGGATTTGAGAACACTTGATGTATGTCTTGCGTGGGATGGCCGTGGTGACAATGGGGTATTCTATTGATTCACTTGATGTATGTTTTGGTGATCAACTTGCGGGTTCCGTGACCTTGGGAATCTATGCATAGGGGTTGACACACGTTTTCATCTTGACTCTCCGGTAGAAACTTTGGGGCACTCTATGAAGTTCTTTGTGTTGGTTTGAATAGGTGAATCTGAGATTGTGTGATGCATATCATATAATCATACCCACAGATACTTGAGGTGACATTGGAGTATCTAGGTCACATTAGGGTTTTGGTTGATTTGTGTCTTAAGGTGTTATTCTAGTACGAACTCTAGGATAGATCGAACGGAAAGAATAGCTTCGTGTTATTTTACTACAGACTCTTGAATAAATCGATCAGAAAGAATAACTTTGAGGTGGTTTCGTACCCTACAATAATCTCTTCGTTTGTTCTCCGCTATTAGTGACTTTGGAGTGACTCTTTGTTCCGTGTTGATGGATAGTTATATGATCTAATTATGTTATTATTGTTGAGAGAACTTGCACAACTGAAAGTATGAACCCTAGGCCTTGTTTCCTAGCATTGCAATACCGTTTACGCTCACTTTTACCACTTACTACCTTGCTGTTTTATATGTTCAGATTACAAAAACCTATATCTACCATCCATATTGCACTTGTATCACCATCTCTTCGCCGAACTAGTGCATCTATACAATTTACCATTGTATTGGGTGTGTTGGGGACACAAGAGACTCTTTGTTATTTGGTTGCAGGGTTGCCTGAGAGAGACCATCTTCATCCTACGCCTCCCACGGATTGATAAACCTTAGGTCATCCACTTGAGGAAAATTTGCTACTATCCTACAAACCGCTGCACCTGGAGGTCCAACAACGTCTACAAGAAGAAAGTTGTGTAGTAGACATCAACCTCTTTTCTGGCACTGTTGCTGGGGAGGTGAGTGCTTGAAGGTATATCTTTAGATCTTGAAATCGAATCTTTCTGTTTCTTGTTTTATCACTAGTTTAGTCTATAAAAGAAAATTACAAAAAAAATGGAATTGAGTGTGCCTCGTATGCTTCAAGTACTAGAAGAAGAATAAGGATTCTGAAAATTGTGCTCAAGTACTAGAAGAAGAATTACATAGAATGCTTGGCATAAAATATGTGAATGATGAGCATGATTGCAATGTTGTTAGTATGAATTCTTTGAATACCCATGATGCTAATGATATGCAAAGCCACAAGCTTGGGATGCTATGTTTGATGAATATGATATTTTTTGTCCCCCAAGTTTTGATGAGCAAATTTATTATGATGAAAGCATGCCTCCTATTTATGATGATTATTGTGATGATACGTATGCCATAAAGAATAAACATAACCATGAAACTTGTCATCATGATTTTAATTTTCAATTGGATTATGCTTCACATGATAGTTATTTTGTTGAGTTTACTCCCACTATTATTCATGAGAAGAAGTTTGCATATGTGGATAGTAGTAAATTTTCTATGCTTGTAGATCATGAAAATAATGCTTTATGTGATGGTTATATTGTTGAATTCATTCATGATGCTACTGAATTTTTTTATGAGGGAGGAACATATGCTTGTAGGAATTGCAATAATATCAAGTTTCCGCTCTATGTCTTGAAAATCTTGAAGCTATGCTTGTTTTACCTTCCTATGCTAGTTGATTCTTGGTCCCAAAAGTTGTTTGCTCACAAAATCCCTATGCATAGGAAGCGGGTTAGGCTTAAATGTGATAGTCATATGCTTCATGATGCTCTCGTTATGTTTCAATTCTTATCTTTTATGTGAGCATCATTGTCATCATCATGCCTAGCTAGAAACGCATTAAAGAAAAGTGCTTGTTGGGAGACAACCCAATATTTACCCTTACTGTTTTTGTGTGTCCACATGATTATGCTACTGTAGTAATCATGTTTTATAGATTTTGCTTCAATAAAGTGCCAAGTAAGACCTTTAGGATAGCTTACGGTGATAGTTGTGTTGATCCTGCTAAAAATCAGAAACTTTTGCGCCCAGTAAATTAGTTTTGGTAATTCACACAGACGTGCTTTTGATCTTATTCTTTTTGCTCTGGATTGGTACACAAATTTTTCAGGTTTTCCTAATTTCGTAGGATTTTTGGAGTTATAGAAGTTTTCGATAGTTACAGATTACTACAGACTGTTCTGTTTCTGGCAGATTCTGTTTTCTATGTGTTGTTTGCTTATTTTGATAAATCTATGACTAATATCGGAGGTATGAACCATAGAGAAGTTCGAATACAGTAGATATTACACCAATATGAATCTAGAATGAGTTCACAACAGTACCAAAAGTAGTGATTTTTTTCTTACACTAACGGAGCTTACGAGTTTTCTGTTGAGTTTTGTGTTGTGAAGTTTTTAAGTTTTGGGTAAAGATCCGATGGACTATGGAATAAGGAGTGGAAAGAGCCTAAGCTTAGGAATGCCCAAGGCACCCCAAGGTAAAATTCAAGGACAACCAAGAGCCTAAGCTTGGGGATGCCCCGGATGGCATCCCCTCTTTCGTCTTCGTTCATCGGTAACTTTACTTGGAGCTATATTTTTATTCAACACATGATATGTTTTTTGCTTGGAGCGTCATTTTATTTTATTAGGTTTAGCTTGCTGTTTGAATAAAATACCAAGATCTGAAATTCGTAAATGTTAGAGAGTCTTCACATAGTTGCATAATTATTCGACTACTCGTTGATCTTCACTTATATCTTATGGAGTAGTTTGTCATTTGCTCTAGTGCTTCACTTATATCTTTTTAGAGAACAGTGGTGATTTTATTTTGAAGAAATAGATGAACTATCATGCTTCACTTATATTATTTTGAGAGTCTTAAACAGCATGGTAATTTGCTTTGGTTATAAAACTAGTCCAAATATGATGGGCATCCAAGAGGGATACAATAAAACTTTCATATAAAGTGCATTGAATACTATGAGAAGTTTGAATCTTTATGATTGTTTTGAGATATGAGGACGGTAATATGAGGGTCATGCTAGTTGAGTAGTTGTGAATTTGAGGAATACTTGTGTTAAAAGTTTGTGATTGCCGTAGCATGCACGTATGGTGAACTGTTATGTGATGAAGTTGGAGCATGATTTATTTATTGATTGTCTTACTTATGTGTGGAGGTCAGGATCGCGCGATGGTTAATTCCTACCAACCCTTCCCCTAGGAGCATGCGAGTAGTACTTTGTTTTGATAACTTGTAGATTTTTGCAATAAGTATGTGAGTTCTTCATGACTAATGTTGAGTCCATGGATTATACACACTCTCACCCTTCCACCATTGCTAGCCTCTCTTGTGCCGCGCAACTTTCGCCCGTACCATACACCCACCATATACCTTCCTCAAAACAGCCACCATACCTACCTATTAATGGCATTTCCATAGCCATTCTGAGATATATTGCCATGCAACTTTCCACCGTTCCGTTTATTATGACACACTCCATCATTGTCATATTGCTTTGCATGATCATGTAGTTCACATCGTATTTGTGGCAAAGCCACCGTTTGTAATTTTTTCATACATGTCACTCTTGAATCATTGCACATCCCGGTACACCGTCGGAGGCATTCCTATAGAGTCATATTTTGTTCTAAGTATCGAGTTGTAATTCTTGAGTTGTAAGTAAATAAAAGTGTGATGATCTTCATTATTAGAGCATTGTCCTAGTGAGGAAAGGATTATGGAGACTAAGACTCCCCCACAAGTCGGGATGAGACTCCGGACGAAAAATAAAAATAAAATAAAATAAGAGGCCGAAAAAAAGAGAAGGCCCAAAAAACAAAACAAAGATAAAAAAATGAGAGAAAAGAGAGAGAAGGGACAATGCTACTATCCTTTTACCGCACTTGTGCTTCAAAGTAGCACCATGATCTTCATGATAGAGAGTCTCCTCTGTTGTCACTTTCATATACTAGTGGGAATTTCATTATAAGAACTTGGCTTGTATATTCCAATGATGGGCTTCCTCAAAATGCCCTAGGTCTTCGTGAGAAAGCTAGTTGGATGCACACCCACTTAGTTTCTTCTTGAGCTTTCATACACTTATAGCTCTAGTGCATCTGTTGCATGGCAATCACTACTCACTCAGATTGATATCTATTAATGGGCATCTCCATCGCCCGTTGATACGCCAAGTTGATGTGAGACTATCTTCTCCTTTTTTATCTTCTCCACAACCACCATTCTATTCCACCTATAGTGCTATGTCCATGGCTCACGCTCATGTATTGCGTGAAAGTTTAAAAGGTTTGAGAATGCTAAAGTATGAAACAATTGCTTGGCTCAAACCGGGGTTGTGCATGATTTAAATATTTTGTGTGATGAAGATAGAGCATAGCTAGACTATATGATTTTGTAGGGATAACTTTCTTTGTCCATGTTATTTTGAGAAGACATGATTGCTTTGTTAGTATGCTTGGAGTATTATTTTTTTATGTCAATATTAAACTTTTGTTTTGAATCTTATGGATCTGAATATTCTTGTCACAATAAAGAGAATTACATGGATAAATATGTTAGGTAGCATTCGACATCAAAAATTCTGTTTTTATCATTTACCTGCTCGAGGACGAGCAGGAATTAAGCTTGGGGATGCTTGATATGTCTCCAACGTATATATAATTTTTGATTGTTCGATGCTATTATGTATCCATCTAGGATGTTTTATATGCATTTATATGCTATTTTATATGTTTTTGTAACACCCCAAAAATTTAACCAGGTTTTAGTTATTAAGGATTTGCCAAGAGTTAAATTTTTTGCCTGCAAGAATATTTCTGTTGATTTCAAAACCTTTCTTTTTAAGGAGTTTTTCCCAAGTGGGTCCTTCCAAAACATATTGGACTTCTATTCCATCTCATTAAAAACATTTCCTAATCAGTAGGATTATTTGTTAAATTATTTCACCCTGAGCTATATTCATTAAAATGACTTGTTTTAAGTTTTGGAGCTCTTTTTGAACTACAACCATTTGATAAATTGAACTAAAAATCCAACCAAAATTTGGAGATGTCATGGGATGTCTCTAAATCACTTTTGTGCATTAATATATTTATTTCATTGCATATTTTGAGTATTACACATGTTTTTCTTCTCTGGTCCAGTGGACAATTTTGCACTACAACCCTTTTAAATACTTCTTTCTAGCTTCCACCAAAATTATGGGATGTTAGTAGGAGCATATAATTCCATTATATGCAAAAATCCAGGGATGTTCTTTGAAAATTTTGAGAGAACCAACCTCATCTTCATTCTGGTCCATCATGATAGTTTGTACATCAACCTTAGTCTTACTTGCCCTCTGGCCCTTGATTCTTTATCCTACTTGTATACTACCCTACTAAACCCCTAAGTCCAGGAGCATACACTCATTTGATCATTTTTGGTTCATGAAATGATACCATTCATTCCCTGCCCAGAAGTGTAGTTTTGCAAAACTTGCACTAGCAAGTTTCTCCCTTTTGCAAACTAACTTCACCACCCTCTCATACACCCACAGAGACACTGATCTGGAAGAAGTGGCCACTCCAAGACCTGCCTAGATGCCTCTGGCATTTTGTCAAACACCCTGTGGGCATGGACAGATTTGGCATGATTGTAAGTTTGTGTTGTAAACTTTCCCATCTGTCCAAACCAAGTTGTCTAGTAGCCTGCTAACGATCTCTAGCCCAGGCCTGTAGATTTGCATTAGCTCTCTAGCAGTTTTGGCCATCCTGGCATTTCGTCGAACAGTCGCCGTGCACGCCCGGAGCGCGAGCAGAGCACACGTTTTGCACGTGCTCGCGCCTGAGCCAGCGCGCCCCTGGATAAGCTTTCCCCGAGCTCATCCTGATCCTTACCCACTCGCCACGTTGCGCCAAGAGCCCCGACCTCCTCCTAGCCCTCTACAGCGTTGCCAGCAAGCTCCTTGGCGGCACGCCTGCGTCCACATCCGCCACTGCCACGGTCGGCGCCGCCCAAGCCACCACAGCACGCCAGCTTGCCTCCTTCGACAGTGGAGCGTTCGTCGGTAGCTCCTGGAGCCGGCCAGCCACCGCCACGTCGCCCTGCAGTACAGTAGGGCGGTTCGCCGGTGAGCTTATCCCCGGCCGCCGCGAACCGACTTGGACGTGCTATAAAAGGGGTCCCCGAGCTCCTCTGAGCACCCAGGCAGCTTCACGCCGTCCTTCTCGTACCCCCTTAGTCGTCAATCGAAGCGAGGAGGTCGTCTTCAACCTCTCCGGTCAGCTCGGCCGCTGCCTCGGTCGGTTCCGACGCACCAAGACCTCCCCTGCCCTCCCAAACACCACTGTCCGACTCCACTTAGCTGCCTAGCCTCCGAGACCCGCTCGGGAACCACCATGGCCGGAATCCCCAAATCCACCGAAGCCTTCCCTCCGCCGCAGAGCTCACCGCTGGCGACTCCCTCCACCCCCGGCGACCCTGTGACCACCGGAAGGACCGCCTAGGAGTGGCGGATCCATCCCTGCACTCAGATGCCCGCAAAGAAACACCGTTCACCGGCGATGATCGTCGGACGCCCCGCCTCTGCTCGGGTAGAGAAGAGGGGGGAGTGGGGACTGGTCAAACCTGACCAGTGGGGCCCCAGGACCCACTGTCAGTGACCCAGCCCCGCCTCCACGTGTTTAAGTGGAAGCACAAAACCCCGAGTACGTCTCCCCTTTTCGAAGACGTATTCTGCCGAAACGTTTTCTTTTCTGTTTTATTATTAAAAACAGATTTTGACCAAATCTTTGACTGGCTTTATCTTTTTTAAATACAAATCCAAATGAATTAATTCTTTTTCCTACCTCTCTCAAATTTGATCTAGTTTATTTTAAGATTTAATTGAAAAAATTTCAAAGCAACTTTTTGTGCTGTTTTGAATTTGTGTGTTAATTCAAATTTATTTTAAAATAGGACCTTGGAGAGAGAGAAGAAACTTTCAAAAGTTTCTGAGTGCACCCCTGCCTTTACACCCATTGAAGGCAAGCATTCTGAACCCCGACATGATATTTTTGGGTGTTCGTTGACATGTTTATCATACCACCTCATTTCGGAGAGTTGTTATTTCATGTGATGTGATCATTTGCATGAATGCATATTGGTGATTTCCATGATGTTGGAAATGAGCATACTTGTGATGACGATCATCCTCATGTGCCTTGCATGCATACCGGAAGGAATCCGGGAAAACCTCGGCCTTGGGTAGGCATGAGTTTGTCGCCGGTCTCTGTCGGGACGGTTATGTCCGGTATGGCGTGGTAAGGTATAATGAGCGCTGACTCTGTTGGTTGAAATATATTCGTTATGCTAATCATGCAGGGAATACTTAAACCTCCCGAGTCGACCATAGATCAAGTCTTGTTCCAGTAACCCCCATACTTGTTTCGTACTACCACTCGTCTCTACAACAAGTAGAGTACGGTTCAGTAAGTTGTCAACCTCTTTCTAGCACACACCGTATAGAGAGGCCAGGGTGGAAGATACTGGTTGTAGCTGGTAGGCAGGCCACCTGGTCCGGGGGCATGGGTGTTTCCGGTTGAGACCGAGAGGGGAGGCCACCCCTTAGAGCACGCAATATAAATTTGAACCCATGCTACGTGAGGTTGTAGCCTCCCCACTTAGAGTTTGCTTGACAGGTGTCGTGGGTGATTCCAGAAACGTGTGAGTTAAGCTGGTGTGTGCAAGTTAGGTGTGTTTCCAACAAAAAGACCGTAGACGGAATTAGTCCTGATGGACTAAAGGAATCCGTTACTCGTGGGTAAAGAATACACCCTCTGTAGAGATTAAACCTATTCGAATAGCCGTGTCCATGGTTAAGGATTACAGTCTGGGATGGGTCAGGTGTCGGTCTTAGTGTCGGTCTTCGGAGGTGAAACTGTTAAATCAGAACTGGTATCACGACTTGTGACATGTGATGATGATGATTATTATTTTGTTGTGGACTAACCCATGATATTATTGGTATTATCAAATATCCTTGGGATGGTTTTACCTCCGGTATATTCACTATGATTGTTTCTTTTAAAGCCATGTATGTGGTGTCGCTCAGACGCCCGACTGTGGCATTTCTTTTAAAGCCCTGTATGTGGTGTCGCTCAGATGCCCGACTGTGGCATTTCTTTTAAAGCCTTGTATGTGGTGTCGCTCAGACGCCCGACTGTGGCATTTCTTTTAAAGCCCTATATGTGGTGTTGCTTAGACGCCCGACGGTGGCATTTCTTTTAAAGCCCTTTATGTGGTGTCGCTTCAGACGCCCGATCGGTGCCTTTTATTATTAATATGTTATTGCATTTCCATAAATAACCTGCTTACATGCATCAGAGATTTATTTACCTTTTGTGACTGACGTCATGAGCATAAAATAATGTTTAGCACATCATTATTATATTATTCCTGTGTTCATAATGTTTGCGAGTACATTCAAAGTACTCACTGGCTTGTCCCTGGCTATTGTCTTGGCCAGATTTCTTGCGCGGAAAGGAGCGACCGTGTTGACAGCCCCTGAACCTAAGCAACAGTGATAGCAGCCTCGCGAAGATAGGAGTTAACCTGGTCAGCTGTTCCCGTGGGAAATGGAGTCCCATAGACACTGATGATTCACAACCCGCTTCCGCCATCAACCGCTAGAAACTATTTGTTGTATTCACAGACCAGAATGGTCTTGTACTGCATATTTTATGTTTTTCTTGGAATTTCTGTATCAAGTTGGTGCCTCATCAGCTAACAGTTATCCTGGGGCTGATGAGCACAAGGGCCATTTTCTGGGAATTAATACCCGGAGAATCGGTCGCCACAGTTTTTTGGGACTAACCTATTAACCTAGATCGCAATGCCATTTTCTGTTTTTTCCTTCTTTTTGAGTTCTACAGAAAAGGAATACCGAACGGAGTCCAATTGACATGCCAATTTTTGATGATTTTTTATGGACCAAAAGAAGCCCGCAGAGAAAAAGAGTTGGGCCAGAAGAGTCCCGGGCTGCCCACGAGGGTGGGGGGCGCGCCCTCCTATCTCGTGGGCAGCTCGGAGACCCCCCTGACGTGAGACCTACACCAAAAATTCCTATAAATATAGAAACCTCCAGAAAATAACCTAGATCGGGAGTTCCGCCGCCACAAGCCTCTGTAGCCACCAAAAACCAATCGGGACCATGTTTCGGCACCCTGACGGAGGGGGGATCCCTCACCGGTGGCCATCTTCATCATCCCGATGCTCTCCATGATGAGGAGGGGGTAGTTCACCCTCGGGGCTGAGGGTATGTACTAGTAGCTATGTGTTTTATTTCTCTCTCTCTCATGTTCTTGATTTCGCATGATCTTGATGTATCGCGAGCTTTGCTATTATAGTTGGATCTTATGATGTTTCTCCCCCTCTACTCTCTTGTAATGGATTGAGTTTTCCCTTTGAAGTTATCTTATTGGATTGAGTCTTTAAGGATTTGAGAACACTTGATGTATGTCTTGCGTGGGATGCCCGTGGTGACAATGGGGTATTCTATTGATTCACTTGATGTATGTTTTGGTGATCAACTTGCGGGTTCCGTGACCTTGGGAATCTATGCATAGGGGTTGGCACACGTTTTCGTCTTGACTCTCCGGTAGAAACTTTGGGGCACTCTATGAAGTTCTTTGTGTTGGTTTGAATAGATGAATCTGAGATTGTGCGATGCATATCATATAATCATACCCACAGATACTTGAGGTGACATTGGAGTATCTAGGTGTCATTAGGGTTTTGGTTGATTTGTGTCTTAAGGTGTTATTCTAGTACGAACTTTATGATAGATCGAACAGAAAGAATAGCTTCGTGTTATTTTACTACAGACTCTTGAATAGATCGATCAGAAATGATAACTTTGAGGTGGTTTCGTACCCTACAATAATCTCTTCATTTGTTCTCTGCTATTAGTGACTTTGGAGTGACTATTTTTTGCATGTTGAGGGATAATTATATGATCTAATTATGTTATTATTGTTGAGTGAACTTGCAGTAGTGAAAGTATGAACCTTAGGCCTTGTTTCCTAGCATTGAAATATCGTTTACGCTCACTTTTACCACTTGCTACCTTGCTGTTTTTATATTTTTAGATTACAAAAACCTATATCTACCATCCATATTGCACTTGTATCACCATCTATCTCTTCGCCGAACTAGTGCACCTATACAATTTAGCATTGTATTGGGTGTGTTGGGGACACAAGAGACCCTTTGTTATTTGGTTGCAGGGTTGATTGAGAGAGACTGTCGGGGATATACCCCGCGGCATAACCCAGCCGGAAGTATAACCCGGCCGAACTTGACGACTCACTAAGTGACCCGCCCGAGCCTGGTGACTCATGGGTGACCCGGCAAGTGGGTCAGAGGAACGACAAGACCCGGTGGCCCAGAAGGCGGTTTATGGAGGGCCGGATCATATTATGGTGGGCCGGTTTATGAGGAAAGCACAAGGAATATTTTCCTACAAAGGAAGCAAGACTAGGACTCCACTTGTAATAGAGTAATCCTAATCCAACTAGGACTAGTCATGTAAACCGCCCCTTCAACATATATAGGGGGGGGGGGCCAAGGCTTGGGGGCTACTTGACACTTGGGGGCTAATGCAAAGTCGTTTTTTGCTCACCTTATTGAAGACCCGACTCATCACATTGTAATGAGCCGGCCCTTGGGGGCTACCAACTGCTCCTGTCAAAAATTCAAGGTACACAAGCCTGATACGTCTCCATCGTATCTATAATTTTTGATTGTTCCATGCCAATATTATTCAACTTTTATATACTTTTGCCAACTTTTTATACTATTTTTTGGGACTAACATATTGATCCAGTGCCCAGTGCCAGTTCCTGTCTGTTGCATGTTTTTTGTTTCGCAGAAACCAAATATCAAACGGAGTCCAAACGGGATAAAAATGGACGGAGATTTTTTTGGAATATTTATGATTTTTGGGAAGTAAAATCAACGCAAAACGGTGTCCGGGGTGGCCACGAGACAGGGGGCGCGCCCTCCCCCCTGGGTGCGGCCTGGGCTGTCGTGGGCCACCAGTAAGGTGGCTGACGCTCTTATTTTGGCGCAAGAAAGCTAATTTTATCAGAAAGATCTGGGCGAAAGATTCACCCCAATCGGAGTTACGGATCTCCAGATATAAAGGAAACGGTGAAGTAGTAGAATCTGAGAACGCAGAAACAGAGAGATAGATCCAATCTCGAAGGGGCTCTCGCCCCTCCCACGCCATGGGAGCCAAGTACCAAAGGGGAAACCTTTCTCCCATCAAGGGAGAAGGTCAAGGAAGAAGAAGAAGAAGGGGGTGCTCTCTACCCCTTGCTTCCGGTGGCGCCGGAACGCCGTCGGGGGCCATCATCATCACCGCGATCTTCACCAACACCTCCGCCATCTTCACCAACATCTCCATCACCTTCCCCCATCTATATCCAGCGGTCCACTCTCCCGCAACCCGCTGTATTCTCTACTTGAACATGGTGCTCAATGCTATATATTATTCCCCAATGATGTATGGCTATCTTATGATGTTTGAGTTGATCCGTTTTGTCCTATGGGTTAATTGATGATCGTGATTGGTTTGAGTTGCATGTTTTATTATTGGTGTTGTCCTATGGTGCTCTCCGTGTCTCGCAAGCGTGAGGGATCCCCGCTCTAGGGTTTGCAATATGTTTATGATTTGCTTATAGTGGGTTGCGTGAGTGACTGAAACACAAACCCGAGTAAGTAGGTTGTTTGCGTATGGGATAAAAGGGGACTTGATACTTTAATGCTATGGTTGGGTTTTACCTTAATGAATCTTTAGTAGTTGCGGATGCTTGCTAGAGTTCCAATCATAAGTGCATATGATCCAAGTAGAGAAAGTATGTTAGCTTATGCCTCTCCCTCAAATAGAATTGCAACAGTGATTACCGGTCTAGTTATCGATTGCCTTGGACAAATAACTTTCTCGTAACAAAAAGCTCTCTACTAATATTTACTTTGTTGCATCTTTATCTAAACAGCCCCTACTTTTTATTTACGTGCTCTTTAGTATCTTGCAAACCTATCCAACAACACCTACAAAGTATTTTCAGTTTCATACTTGTTCTAGGTAAAGCGAACATCAAGCGTGCCTAGAGTCGTATCAGTGGCCGATAGGACTTGGAAGATTATTTGTTCTACCTTTAGCTCCTCATTGGGTTTGACACTCTTACTTATCGAAAGAGGCGACAACTATCCCGTATACTTGCGGGTCATCAAGACCTTTTTCTGGCGCCGTTGCCGGGGAGTCATAGCGTGGGGTGAATATTCTCGTGTGTGCTTGTTTGCTTTATCACTAAGTAATTTTTATTTGTTGTTCTTAGTTGTTCTCTATCTTTAGTTATGGATATGGAACACAAAATACTGAAAAAATTAGAGGTACTTGCTACTCATGTAGATGGGGTAACTCCTAAAACCCCCGATTCTCATTATGTGAGATATATTATGTACTACTTTGATAATCCTGAGAAAACACCATTCAACTTTATAATGGGAGACACGTTGGATCAACATGAATACTTTAGGGATTATCGCTTGACACAAAAAGGGAAACTGTTATGGGATCAATTTATTATGTTGCGTTGGTATGCTTGGAATCTATGCTTGAGATATGATATTACTTGTTGCTCTAGGATGGAGGCTCCACACCTCCCCTTTTCATGCAGATTTAACGATAATGAAACCTTAGCTTCTTATGCTAATGGTATATATGATTACTATGATGTGGAACAAATAGAAGAATTTGTTGCTTTTAAGGCTGCCTATGATATTGAAGCTTTATTTGAAAAGTATGAAGCTTTTGATGATGATGGTTATAGGCCGGAAAATCTTGCTATACTTGGATATTGCTATGAAAATTATGAATACAATTACTATATTAATGCTTTTATGAAGAAAGTCAACGTTGTCCAAGAAGAGACTAATATTTTGCAGGAAGCTATGGAAGAAGAAATTGATGAAACAGTGAGCTCATTGGATGAAAAAGATGATGAGGAGAGCGAAGAACAAAAGGAGGAAGAGCGGATTAGATACCCGTGCCCACCTTCTAATGAGAGTAACCCTCCAACTCATACATTATTTAATTCCCCTTCGTGCTTACCGAAGGATGATTGCTATGATCCCTTGAATTCGTTTGAAATATCCCTTTTTGATGATGCTTGCTATGCTTGTGGCCAAGATGCCAATATGAATTATGCTTATGGAGATGAAATTGCTATAGTTCCTTATGTTAAACATGAGATTGTTGCTATTGCACCCACGTATAATAGTCCTATTATCTTTATGAATTCTCCAAACTAGACTATATCGGAGAAGTTTGTGCTTATTAAGGATTATATTGATGGGTTGCGTTTTACTACTTTACATGATGATTTTAATAGATATAATATGCATGTGCTTGCTGCTCCTACTTGCAATTATTATGAGAGAGGAACTACATCTCAGCCTCTTTATGTTTCCAACACGATGAAATTGCAAGAAACTGCTTATACTATACATTGGCCTTTACTTGGTGTGCATGAATTGTTCTTTTATGACATGCCAATGCATAGGAAGAGAGTTAGACTTCGCTGTTGCATGATATATGTTACTTCGTGCTCACTACTAAATTACAAATCATTGTTAATTAAAATTGGCTTTGATATACCTTGGGATCCGGGTGGATCCATTACTTGAGCACTAAATGCCTAGCTTAATGGCTTTAAAGAAAGCGCTGCCAGCGAGACAACCCGGAAGTTTTAGAGAGTCATTTATTTCTGTTGAGTGCTTTCATATAGTTTAAAAACACAAAAATAAAGAGGGGAAACCAAAAACTTTTCAAAAAGGAAAGTGAAAGTGAGAAAGAGAAGCATTGTTGAAGTGGGAGCTAGCCTTGAACTTTGTTCATGCTCACGGAAACTTTGTGAATCTTGATTACAGAAACTTTTCAACAAAAATAATTATCCCCTTGTACATTTCCATTGTATTATAAAAATAATGTGCCAAGGTTTGCCTTTAGGATGTTTACAATGCTTGTTGGTTTGTACGGTGCTGGACAGAAACTTTGGCTGTAGTGCGTGATTTTACATTTTTAACTGGACGTCAAATAGTTCTGATTCCTTTTGCACTGTCTTACTGTACAACTTGTTTAGTTTTCCTAATTTTGGTAGAATTTTTGGGGTACCATAAGTATGGTGGATGTTCAGATTGCTACAGACTGTTCTGTTTTTGACAGATTCTGTTTTTGATGCATAGTTTGCTTGTTTTGGTGAATCTATCAAATTATATCAGTGGATTAAGCCATGAAAAAGTTATATTACAGTAGACACAATGCAAAAACAAAATAAGAATTGGTTTGCAACAGTACTTAGAGTGGTGATTTGCTTTATTATTATACTAACGGATCTTACCGAGTTTTCTGTTGAAGTTTTGTGTGGATGAAGTGTCTAAACGAGGAGGTCTCGATATGAGGAAAAGGAAGAGAGGCAAGAGCTCAAGCTTGGGGATGCCCGAGGCACCCCAAGTAAATATTCAAGGATACTCAAGCATCTAAGCTTGGGGATGCCCCGGAAGGCATCCCCTCTTTCTTCAACAAGTATCGGTATGTTTTCATATTCGTTTCGTTCGTGCATTATGTGCAAGTCTTGGAGCGTCTTTTGCATTTAGTTTTCATTTTTCTTTTATACACCATGCTGGTATGAGATAGTCCTTGGTTGATTTATAGAATTCTCATTGCACTTCACTTAAATCTTTCGAGTATGGCTTTATAGAATGCTTCATGTGCTTCACTTATATCATTTGAAGTTTGGATTGCCCGTTTCTCTTCACATAGAAAACCGCTATTCGTAGAATGCTCTTTTGCTTCACTTATATTTGTTAGAGCATGGGCATATCTTTTGTAGAAAGAATTAAACTCTCTTGCTTCACTTATATCAATTTAGAGAGATGACAGGAATTGGTCATTCACATGGTTAGTCATAAAATCCTACATAAAACTTGTACATCACTGAATATGATATGTTTGATTCCTTGCAATAGTTTTGTGATATAAAGGTGGTGATATTAGAGTCATGCTAGTGGGTGGTTGTGGATTAGTAGAAATGCTTGTGTTGAGGTTTGTGATTCCCATAGCATGCACGTATGGTGAACCGCTTTGTGATGAAGTTGGAGCACAGTTTTATTTATTGATTGTCTTCCTTATGAGTGGCGGTCCGGGATGAGCGATGGTCTTTTCCTACCAATCTATCCCCCTAGGAGCATGCGCGTAGTACTTTGTTTTCAAAGGCTTGTAGATTTTTGCAATAAGTATATGAGTTCTTTATGACTAATGTTGAGTCCATGGATTATACACACTCTCACCCTTCCACCATTGCTAGCCTCTCTTGTGCCGTGCAACTTTCGCCGGTACCATACACCCTCCATACCTTCCTCAAAACAGCCACCATACCTACCTATCATGGCATTTCCATAGCCATTCCGAGATATATTGCCATGCAACTTCCATCATCATCATATGCATGACTTGAGCATTCATTGTCATATTGCTTTGCATGATCGTAAGATAGCTAGCATGATGTTTTCATGGCTTGTCCATTTTTTGATGTCATTGCTACGCTAGATCATTGCACATCCCGGTACACCACCGGAAGCATTCATATAGAGTCATATCTTTTTTCTAGATATTGAGTGTAAGCAAATAAAAGTGTGATGATCATAATTATTAGAGCATTGCCCAAGTGAGGAAAGGATGATGGAGACTATGATTCCCCCACAAGTCGGGATGAGACTCCGGACTTTATAAAAAAAATAAAAGAGGCCAAAGAAGCCCAAATGAGGAAAAAAAAGAGGCCAAAGAAGCCCACCAAAAAGAAAGAAAAAAAATTTAAAAAGTGAAAAATAAAAGGAAAAAATGAGAGAAAAAGAGAGAAGGGGCAATATTACTATCCTTTTATCACACTTGTGCTTCAGAGTAGCACCATGTTCTTCATAGAGAGAGTCTCCTATGCTTTAACTTTCATATACTAGTGGGAATTTTCATTATAGAACTTGGCTTGTATATTCCGATGATGGGCTTCCTCAAATGCCCGAGGTCTTCATGAGCAAGCAAGTTGGATGCACACCCACTTAGTTTCAGTTTGAGCTTTCATACACTTATAGCTCTAGTGCATCCGTTGCATGGCAATCCCTACTCATTCACATTGATATCTATTGATGGGCATCTCCATAGCCCGTTGATATGCCTAGTTGATTGGAGACTTTCACCCTTTTTGTCTTCTCCACATAACCTCCACCATCATATTCTATTCCACCTATAGTGCTATATCCATGGCTCACGCTCATGTATTGCGTGAAAGTTGAAAAAGTTTGAGATTATTAAAGTATGAAACAATTGCTTGGCTTGTCATCGGGGTTGTGCATGATTGAATACTTTGTGTGATGAAGGTAGAGCAATAGCCAGACTATATGATTTTGTAGGGATAACTTTCTTTGGCCATGTTGTTTTGAAAAGACATGATTGCTTTATTGGTACGCTTGAAGTATTATTGTTTTTATGTCAAATGATAGACTATTGCTTTGAATCACTCGTGTCTTAATATTCATGCCATGATAAGACATAAGATCAAGATTATGCTAGGTAGCATTCCACATCAAAAATTATCTTTTTTATCATTTACCTACTCGAGGACGAGCAGGAATTAAGCTTGGGGATGCTGATACGTCTCCGTCGTATCTATAAGTTTTGATTGTTCCAAGCCAATATTATTCAACTTTTATATACTTTTGGCAACTTTTTATACTATTTTTTGGGACTAACATATTGATCCAGTGCCCAGTGCCAGTTCCTGTCTGTTGCATGTTTTTTGTTTCGCAGAAACCCAATATCAAACGGAGTCCAAACGGGATAAAAATGGACGGAGATTTTTTTTGGAATATTTATGATTTTTGGGAAGTAAAATCAACGCGAAACGGTGTCCGGGGTGGCCACGAGACAGGGGGGCGCGCCCTCCCCCCTGGGCGCGGCCTGGGCTCTCGTGGGCCACCCGTAAGGCGGTTGACGCTCTTATTTTGGCGCAAGAAAGCTATTTTTATGAGAAAAATCTGGGCAAAAGATTCACCCCAATCGGAGTTACGGATCTCCATATATAAAATAAACGGTGAAGGGGTAGAATCTGAGAACGCAGAAACAGAGAGATAGATCCAATCTCGGAGGGGCTCTCGCCCCTCCCACGCCATGGGAGCCAAGGACCAGAGGGGAAACCCTTCTCCCATCTAGGGAGAAGGTCAAGGAAGAAGAAGAAGAAGGGGGGCTCTCTCCCCCTTGCTTCTGGTGGTGCCGGAACGCCGCCGGGGGCCATCATTATCACCGCGATCTTCACCAACACCTCCGCCATCTTCAACAACATCTCCATCACCTTCCCCCATCTATATCCAGCGGTCCACTCTCCCGCAACCCGCTGTACCCTCTACTTGAACATGGTGCTCAACGCTATATATTATTCTCCAATGATGTATGGCTATCTTATGATGTTTGAGTAGATCCGTTTTGTCCTATGGGTTAATTGATGATCGTGATTGGTTTGAGTTGCATGTTTTATTATTGTTGCTGTCCTATGGTGCTCTCCGTGTCGCGCAAACGTGAGGGATCCCTGTTGTAGGTTTTGCAATATGTTTATGATTTGCTTATAGTGGGTTGCGTGAGTGACTGAAACACAAACCCGAGTAAGTAGGTTGTTTGCGTATGGGATAAAAGGGGACTTGATACTTTAATGCTATGGTTGGGTTTTACCTTAATGAATCTTTGGTAGTTGCGGATGCTTGCTAGAGTTCCAATCATAAGTGCATATGATCCAAGTAGAGAAAGTATGTTAGCTTATGCCTCTCCCTCAAATAGAATTGCAACAGTGATTACCGGTCTAGTTACCGATTGCCTTGGACAAATAACTTTCTCGTGACAAAAAGCTCTCTACTAATATTTACTTTATTGCATATTTATCTAAACAGCCCCTACTTTTTAGTTACGTGCTCTTTATTATCTTGCAAACCTATCCAACAACACCTACAAAGTACTTTTAGTTCCATACTTGTTCTAGGTAAAGCGAACGTCAAGCGTGAGTAGAGTCGTATCAGTGGCCGATAGGACTTGAGAGAGTATTTGCTCTACCTTTAGCTCCTCATTGGGTTTGACACTCGTACTTATTGAAAGAGGCTACAACTATCCGGTATACTTGCGGGTCATCAAAGCCTTAATTGAAGGGTTTATTGCTCAGTTGGTAGAGGACAGGACTCTTAACCTTGTGGACGTGGGTTCAAGCCCCATGGTGGGGTTACATCATATGATGTTATTTTTAATGAAGTATATATATAAAGTCCCAACTCTGTATTATCTTGCTGAGCTGGCCCTTGGGGCTACACGTTTCTATTCAAGCCAGGTTGATCATATCTACAAAGTCCCTGCTCATTATTGCATAAGGACCCGACCCTTGGGGGCTACACTGGTTGAAGTTTTTTGAGCATCAGGCAATTACAAGTCCCAGGTTGCTGCAAGCATGACAACCCGGTACTTGGGGGCTACATAATATGGAGTATTCAATTTTTACTAGTGACTGGGATGAACAACATGGCTTTCTTCAAAAGTTGCAACATTTATATTAAAACAAGTCTAAAGCTATCACTATGTTCTCCTCTTAAGACTTGGGGCTACAGGTAATATGCATATAAAGGAGGAACATTTTCAAATTCTTAGTTTTGGGCAAATCAGGAAGATTAATTGTGTGACCCGGCGTTGGCAACAATCATAACCCGGCGTCTATAAACGATCATGACCCGGGGTCATCAGTTTTTATAACCCGACAATTTTGGCAATGATAAACTGGCAAGTTCTACATTTTCAAACCGGCTGAATATCAGTTGAATATTTGAAGACCAATATTTTTGTCAAACCAGAGGATTGAAGGCCGATTCAAATGGATTCTTTATGTACAAAATATCTTATGCAAGCAAATTGATTATGAATCTGGTCTGTTGACTCAGATTTTTTAGAAGGAAGAAATGACAAGGATTTAAGGATGATCAAGTGACGCTTCATGAGAATATTTAACCCAGAGCACAAGCCGCCAAATTTGTTCTTGTGTTTATGTTGCAGATTAGTTTAACATGGATAGATCCAAATAAAACTGGGGCTAATGTCGGGGATATAACCCGCGGTGTAACCCAGCCAGAAGTATAACCCGGCCGGACTTGACGACTCACTAAGTGACCCGCCCGAGCCTGGCGACTCATGGGTGACCCGGCGAGTGGGTCAGAGGAACGATAAGACCCGGTGACCCAGAAGGTGGTTTATGGAAGGCCGGATCATATTATGGTGGGCCGGTTTATGAGGAAAGCACAAGGAATATTTTCCTACAAAGGAAGCAAGACTTGGACTCCACTTGTAATAGAGTAATCCTAATCCAACTAGGACTAGTCATGTAAACCGCCCCTTCAACATATATAGGGGGGGGGGCAGGGCTCCCCAAAGGGGGAAGAATCTTAGGGCTAGACATAACTAGGAGAGCCGGTTGACGGCGACTCCTTGATGAGCATAATGAGACCTAGCCACAAACAACATGTAGGGTTGTTACCGGATGATGTTTCCCGGGGCCTGAAGCTGTCTAAACCCTTTTCTTGTGTTGTGTTTCTCAATTCTTCTCAATCCCACTCAAGCTACCACATAGATGCGTTGGCCTCACGACTAAGTCCTCACACTAGGACATCTGCCATGACAATTCCATGACAGTTGGCGCCCACCATGGGGCCCGCGCATGGTATTGTTGAGTTCTTGGAGGGATCTTTCCGAGGGTTTCGAGAAGCTCGCAATCGTTCAGATGAAGAAGAGTCAGCATAGGATCAACTTCGAGTTCATCAGACGGGATTGAAAAGAAGGAAAAAAATCTAGTGACAGCAATAAAGTTGTCTTTCCAAGTTCATTACTACAGATGGAAAATTCTATGGCGAGACCTAGACAAGGTTTTGTTTGGATCTGCTATCGGTGTTGCTACTACGCGTTGTCGAGTCAGATAAGAATTTAACTACAGCCGCCGTATGCCATGTTGTACCAATCCGTATCAACGCGCGCGTGAGTGGGCTGGAATCAAGACCTGAGGTCAACCATGACCCAGAAGTGGATAGGATCATGGGCACGGACTCCGTCGTTGTGCCTGGCCGGTTTTCGCTTCGCGCCTCTGCCCGCGGCCGGTCGTTGATACGGATTGGCTCTCGCGTCGCCATGCCTTGAGTGACTGCCTCGGCCTCTCCGTCTGCTTCCGCCGGTATGAATAAAAGAGATAAGTATCGCCAGTTGGAAGAAAAGTCAAATGGGCTGGGCGTTTGCCTTGTAAAAAAAGGGGGTGCTTCGATGGCGTATCTGGCCGGAGAGTCATGGATGGATGTACCATGAGTATACCTGGCCATGGGAAGCCCGGCCCGGCCGGCCCGGCCCGAAAAAGCCCGACCCGGCTCGGCCCAACACTGCCCCCGGGCCGGGCTTGGGCCTAGATTTTGAGCCCGAAGGCCGGGCCGGGCCGGGCCCAGGCCCGTCGATTTTGCGTTTCCCTGAAGGTCGGGCCAGGCTCGGGCCCATAAAACAGGCCCGATGGCTGGGCCGCCGGGCCTGGGCCTGGATTTTTTGCGTCGGGCTTGGCTAGGCCCGGCCCGAAGCCCAGCCCGACCCTGGGTATGGCCAGTTATGACCATGAGAGGCCGCTAGGCCGATGAAAACTGATGTTGTCACTATCATTGCTACATACCATACAAGACCAAGTACTGGTAGTACTTTTCTTTGTTCAAAGGTTGAAATCTTAGTACAAAACGTCCTGGACAGATCCTAGCGGACGATTGACATATATTGTCCAAATACATCAGGTGATATCTTTCCTCTGTATTTTATCAGCATATTTAATTCATATGAGAACAATTACTTAGGCATGTAATATTGTTTCGCAGGACAATTGTTCATTACAAATGATGCGTTATACTATGGCTATAGAGCACGCATTGGCAACATTCTGCAGCGATGTTTTCATCTGTACCATACTAACCGGTGAACGAACGTGTGCAAGTCGCCGTCCTTGTGACCCAGTTTACATCAACTAATTGGGACCGTGCTCGCGATTGATTTGCTGTCCGCACGGCTTACTGCGCTTGTGATTGATTTTTTTTCGTCTGCACCGTTTGCAATGTCGCGGCTGTCCGTACCTACCGGCTGATTTTTATGGTCGCCTTGTTATCACAACTGGATCGACCTCCGACAAAAGCCAGGTGCTATTTACCTTATTTTTAAGCACATATTAATTCATCCGAGCAAAGCTACTTTTCCCTGGTGTATTTTATATGCAGGAAAATTATCCATCACAAAGTGGTATTATACCGTGGAGATGGAGACACGCCAAATATTATTTGGCACAGGTGGTTGTCCTTACTCAATGGATTCCTGCACCGATTTACAACGTTGTGGCCATCTCTCGCGACCGCGTCGGCTTACAACACCATGGTCATCTCTCGCGACCACGCCGGCTTACATGACGTGATTGTCCCTCGCGTCCGCGCCGGCTTACAACGAGGAGGACAACTTGCTCGTCCGCACTGGTTTACAACGTCGCGGCCGTCTCATCTGTCTGCTCCTGCGGCTGACTCACCCGTGAGTGATTTCAGTTTCACCTAGTGATCATCAACTTCATGGCGGATTATTTCCGGCCTAAACACATCAGGTGATATCCATCTAAAATATATATTATTAGCATATATTATTTTTGTCAAAGAGCAGTTTATTTTTGCCTTGGTCTGCAATATTGTTTATGTAGGACAACTGTTCATTGAAAAAACTATGGCGGTATCATGGATGTATAGCTCGCGCTACCATTACAATGCGCTAGTATCTGACCATGCCATCAAGCTTGATGAATATATGTGCAAACCGCCATTCTGCAGACCAGTTTACATCAACATAGTGTGGCTAACTCGCCCGTCCACGCCGGCTTATAACACCGCGGCCGACTCAGCTATATGTGCTGCCTCTGAAGCCGCGGTTGTCTTTGCTGTCCGTCTCTCGCGGCCTGGTCTACATCAACATACCGGGTCGCACCTATATGCATGAGCTGTTTATTGAGTATGATCAAGTTACAGCTTGGGTAGCCCGATTTTCTTTCAACAAAATGGAGGCAATTTATCATATACTATTAACCGCCGTCTGCACTAGGTGGCTCAATGGGCAGGCGCACAAGTCGCCGTCACTACAGTTTGGTTAACTTCAAATCACCAGTTGGAAGGAACCATTGGCCGAGTTGCTGACACGGCTCATACGGGATCATTTATAACCCGCCATGATCAACCTCAAGTTTTCCGTGGATTCACATTGCATTATAAATGCCAAGGATATACAAAGAGTGTTGCGGAGATCATTAACTCGCCACCTTGCTTCCAGCTTCAACATTTGACAGCGGTCCGCTGTTCAGCTATATGTCGGTTATATCATGGTCAAATATGGAGAATCTCAAGCCAACTCCTCGAGTCACCTTGAGACTCGGGGGCTATGACGACATGACTCAGCAAATCTTGCCAGTTTCAGCAAGTTTAAGAACCCCAGGACAATGGAGGGAAAGATAACCCGGTCCCGAAGGCTACTGTTATATTGATGAAAATTTAAAGGCCGTCAGAAAATTTCCGACTTAAAAAGTATATGACAGTTACAAAATCCCGACTCAATGAAGAAGTTCCGGGTCATCACAAAGGATTCCTGTTTAAAATCCGGCTCAAGGGAAGTCAGTCTCATTGAAGCTCTCAAATATCCGGTTTACAATCCGGTTCAAGGGAAATCTGTCTCCCACAAAGCTCTAAAGCTCTCAAATCCGGTTTAAGAATTTCCGGTTCAAAAAGAATTAATTTCTCATAAGTTCGAGTTTAAAGGCCATCAGAAAATTTCCGACTGAAAATGAAGATTCCGGTTTAAAATCCGGTTCAAGGGAAAGATGTCTCCCACAAAGCTTTGAAGCTCTCAATATCCGGTTTAACATCCGGTTCAAGAAGAAATATTTCTCGCAAAGTTCGAGTTCTCAGAAAAGTTAAAGGGACCAAAGAGAGTCTATTGCAAAAGCACAACTCAAACATAGGTTCCCCCTGAGCACAGCTCAAAATATTACTTGGGGGCTCTTTGTTGCACAGCAACAAAGAGTTTTAACCCTTGTAATAGGCTATCAAGCCAGGCTTGGAATCCAGGTGTATTCACCTAAAACCCTAGGTTATCCTGCCTTCTTTAAGTAAGTCACTCCACCTAGGTAATCCTAGTATGACCCGGCGAACGTTTGGAAAGTCAATCTTATACAGACCCTGAACTTGTCAAAGTTAAAACGATGACTGCTAATGTGAGGTCCATCTTAATAGGCTTTGTAAAATGCTTTAACTCAGTGGCCTGGCAGCCCATGAAAAGCCTTGATTTTGGGTCTGGCAACCTATGAAAAGCCTCGAATTCTTGCATGTTTTTTCTTTTGAAGTCTTTCTTTTGGCAGTTTATTTTGATGAGGTTTATGTTAATCCGGCGTTTACTGACCCAGTCTGGCTTTTGGCTATAACTCGCCAGTACAAATTTAAAAGATAACTGGTGTCTATTGATCCGGCTTGGCTTTCGACTATAAGTTGTTAGTACAAGATCTGCTACAATCCGGTGTTTATTGACCCGGTCTGGCTTTGGACTATAACTCGCCAGTATGATGATAAATTATCCTGTGTTTATTAACCCGGCCTGGCTTTGGTAATATAAGTCGCCAGTATATATTTGGATTGCGCCATTGGAATCATGCGCTCATAAATCATTGGATTATATTATTCAAATCTTCCAATAGCCAACATGCCTGGATTTTATTATGGTTATCAATAACCAGTATTATGGTTAAGCTTTTTAAAGTCGCTTTAGCGCAATGGCTATCATATTATGAATGGATATGTTTTATTCTAAAGTTGAAGGAATAGTCCCGAGTTGCTGCATGCTTACGACCCGGCACTTGGGGGATACATTATTAAAATTGAGATTACATCAAATATGCAAGTCTCATGTCGCTACAAAGTCATTTTTTGCTCACCTTATTGAAGACCCAACTCATCACATTGTAATGAGCCGACCCTTGGGGGCTACCAATTGCTCCTGTCACAAATTCAAGGTACACAAGCCTTAATCCATTATATTGTAGGGTTTATTGCTCAGTTGGTAGAGGACAAGACTCTTAACCTTGTGGACGTGGGTTCAAGCCCCATGGTGGGGCTACATCATATGATGTTATTTTTAACAAAGTATATATATATATATATATATATATATATATATATATATATATATAAAGTCCTAGCTCAGTATTATCTTGCTGAGCTGGCCCTTGGGGGATACACGTTGCTATTCAAGCCAGGTTGATCATATCTACAAAGTCCCTGCTCATTATTGCATAAGGACCCGGCCCTTGGGGGCTACACTGGTTGAAGTTTTTTGAGCATCAGGCAATTACAAGTCCCAGATTGCTGCAAGCATGAAAACCTGGTACTTGGGGGCTACATAATATGGAGTATTCAATTTTTACTAGTGATTGGGATGGACAACATGGCTTTCTTCAAAAGTTGCAACATTTATATTAAAACAAGTCTTAAGCTATCACTATGTTCTCCTCTTAAGACTTGGGGCTATAGGTAATATGCATACAAAGGAGGAACATTTTCAAATTCTTAGTTTTGGGCAAATCAAGAAGATTAATTGTATGACCCGGGGTTGGCAACAATCATAACCCGGCGTCTATAAACGATTATGACCCGGGGTCATCAGTTATTATAACCCGGCAATTTTGGCAATGATAAACCGGCAAGTTCTACATTTTCAAACCGGCTGAATATCAGTTGAATATTTGAAGACCAATATTGTTGTCAAACCAGAAGATTGAAGGCCGATTCAAATGGATTCTTTATCTACAAAATATCTTATGCAAGCAAATTGATTATGAAGCTGGTCTGTTGACTCAGATTTTTTAGAAGGAAGAAATGACAAGGATTTAAGGATGATCAAGTGGCGGTTCATAAGAATATTTAACCCGGAGCACAAGCCGCCAAATTTGTTCTTGTGTTTATGTCAGTTTAACATGGATAGATCCAAATAAAACTGGGGGCTAATGTCGGGGATATACCCCGCGGCGTAACCCAGCCGGAAGTATAACCTGGCCGGATTTGACGACTCACTAAGTGACCCTCCCGAGCCTGGCGACTCATGGGTGACCCGGTGAGTGGGTCAGAGGAACGATAAGACCCGGTGACCCAAAAGGCGGTTTATGGAAGGCCGGATCATATTATGGTGGGCCGGTTTATGAGGAAAGCACAAGGAATATTTTCCTACAAAGGAAGCAAGACTAGGACTCCACTTGCAATAGAGTAATCCTAATCCAACTAGGACTAGTCATGTAAACCGCCCCTTCAACATATATAAGGGGGGGGGGGGCAGGGCTCCCCAAAGGGGGAAGAATCTGAGGGCTAGGCATAACTAGGAGAGCCGGTTTACGGCGACTCCCTGATGAGCATAATGAGACCTAGCCACAAACAGCATGTAGGGTTGTTACCAGATGATGTTTCCCGGGGCCCAAAGCTATCTAAACCCTTGTCTTGTGTTGTGTTTCTCGATTCCGCTCAACCCCTCTCAAGCTACCACATAGATGCGTTGGCCTCACGACTAAGTCCTCACACTAGGACATCTGTCGTGACAATTCCACGACAGAGACCATCTTCATCCTACACCTTCCACGGATTGATAAATCTTAGGTCATCCACTTGAGGGAAATTTGCTACTGTTCTACAAACCTCTGCACTTGGAGGCCCAACAACGTCCAGAAGAAGAAGGTTGTGTAGTAGACATTAGGAGGTCCTTAGGCTCCCTGGTCCTAGGCGTCCACCCATCTGGGTGGCACTGGGTACCCTGGCCCGGACATTATCGTGTTGCCGCAATAAACTTGTCATAGAACGTGTGATTCCTTGCCGTGTGACCGATGCAATCTACAAAATGTATGGCTTCTTATAGCTTTGGAGACCCTTGGCAAGCGGCGTGACCAAGACATCATCGACAACATCATTGCGGGTCTTCGTTCCTTGGATTTGGCTTTTCCTCCACCGCCACCTCCACCGCCTCCTCCTCTCGAGCCGGATTAGTCTTTTGTAGCTTTGTTTGGGGCTTGTCCTGCTGTGCCCGCAGCATGACTTTATAACTTGATTGCTCTTTGTACTGACTTGTTGGATGCTTGGGTCATTGCTTTATAATACAAAGTGGGGGAAACCCTTTTTCTCAAAGGGTTCAACTCAAAATTTATAGATTTCCGGTTTTACGCAAAATTTTTCTTTTATGCTCTGTTTCTCCTTTTCCAACTTTTGCAATTGTAAATGTGTAAAAAATAAGATAATTATAAAATATGAAAAAGAATGTTGCCACGGTTTTGCCCAGCCTGACGCACACCTCGAGACGCACACCTCGAGAAAACGTCCTCGGAAACAGCATGCAGTTGGTGCATGTGTCGTTCTTTTTTCCTTCTCCCTGTGTGTACGCGGGTATGCATGTTTTTTTCGGGTTTGTATGCGCCTCTGTGTGTTGTATATTTTTTATTTTTTTGAAAGGACTTCATAATTATATTGACGATTAGATGTAGTACAAAACACCTAAAATATACATTAATGTACAATGAGGTCCTCATGCCACTAAACAATGATGATAAAGGGTTTCCCCTCACTTTATATCATAAAGCAACCACATAATACAACAATTGGGTCGCAGCACAACGAAACCCAAAAGAAAAAAAAACAAAGAGAGAAAGAAAAAAAGAACAAAATGATGACACCGGCAGAACAACAAAACGAAGATGACTGGCAACCGCTACGCCCTACATAGATGTCCGAACGTCCTCCTAGAACTCCGATACCGAGCATCACCTTCAAGAAGGAATGTGATGATGACACCGTTGTTGCCCGCTCTAGTCCTAGGGTTTCCCCAGGTACATGGAGGGCGGTGTGGAAGGGGTATACCTCACAACCTACATGAAGGAACGATGGCGCTCGCAGGCGTCATTGCATCGGTGACGGATGAGCCGCTAGGGATTTCTCCCAATAAAAAACAACCACCACCACCCCGGACGCTCCGTCGAGCTCCACCCAGCTTGCCGCCCACCAGCATGCGCTACCACAGTCTTGGAGCCATCCTCGTCGTTGCACTGAGGTCACCGACACGAGGCCAAGAGGAAGGAGAGGACACCGGAATCGGGGGTAACAAGAATGCAGCGGAGCGGGAGGGAACTTCCTCCACCACCACTTCGGCAACCGACCGAACGTGTCAACTAGGGAAAATCAGGGCCCTACTGGCCTGGCTGGGCCCAAATAGGCCCGCGAAGCCCCCATCGCGGCGCTGTAGCACGCCGACTGACAGCACCGCCACCACTCAGAGACCACTGATGCCCTACCACCATCGCCAGGGAGCGCCATCGCCGCGTGAAGGACAGACGAGTCGCACAAACCTAGATGGGGCGCAAACGGGCCCAGATCTGGGTCATGCAAATGTCGCCGGCCATGGCCACACCACCACGCCACTCCACATACAACTGCTGCACAGCCGCACCGAAGAGCCCCTCGGCCAGCCCGCGCTGAGCCGCGGCTGCCCTATAGGAGCACGACTGTCGGGACGGAGAGAACCCCATCTCCGCCTCCAAGCACGCTAGGAAGAGAAAGTCCGCCGCCGTTGGCGCCACATAGCTACGCGGGCAGCGGCAAAGGGGAGGGAGGAGGAGGGGGCGCGGCGGGGAAACAAGGTGGCGATGCTGCATCGCCGCGGGGGCCACGGGAGCGCGGGGACATTTTCATGATCGTTTCCCAGGCCACTCAACACATACCACACTCGCCATAGCGGTTTGTATATGTCTTTTTGTGTGTTGTGCATGTACGTTTTGTTGGAATTTGCTAGTGGGCTTTTGGCCCAAAGCCCAACTAAAATTCTGAAATTCTCTTGGCCCATTCATGCACACATGTGAGTGGAGTGAGTGAGGCTAAAGTTTAGTCCCACCTCATAAGTTGAGAGAGAGTTGCACCTCTTTATAAGGTGAGCTCTTCTACCACTTGTATGAGCATGAGAAGAGGAGACCTACACACGCGCTCCTCCTCCTCGCTCGCCTCACCACGCCACGCCTCGTCACGACGCGCCGCGGGTTGCGGGATTGAGCTGAGCCGAGGACAGAGCTATGCACATTGTCTATATTTTTGCTGCTCGGGAAAATTAATGAGTCATTAATTAATAATTAACGGACGTGTTAATTACTGAACCCTTTCCGATTCTTTTGGATCATGACAACTCAGACGTTGGGTTTACTCCCACGACCTACCTATCCCACACTATATAGTCAGGCAGACGTCTACCCTAGCCGCCGCCGCTTCGTATGGTTTCTCACCACCGTTCCAGATCATTGCGCCACCAAGCAAGTCTTCTCCATCCCTACTTTCGGCATGCACTGGGATAAGGGACAGCAGGCCTCCGGAACCCCGCCTCTCATGATCCTGTACAGGAGAGGGGCGATCAGGTTTTTGGGGAGTGCACTCGCGCGACTGCTGGCAGCGACGACTTCGTGAACGACGACTTCTTCCCCGACCTCGGCAACCTCATCCTCGACGACATGGGCGACAACGTCAACACCGGCAGTGCTGCTCCCGCTGCATCGTATGTGATTCTATCTTTCCTGTTCAAGATCATGGTAGAATTCATGTTTCTAGTATGTGCCCTAGATGTGATCTCTTCATCTGTTATGCTAGTTCGCATGATTAGTTCAATCTCTGCTACTGTAGTCATGATTTATCTTCTGTTTATTCGGATTAAATCTCATAGTAATTTTCTAATATTTCCAACAATCCAAAAACCTGATGTCGGTGTCAAAACCGGCGGATCTCGGGTAGGGGGTCCCGAACTGTGCGTCTTAGGTTCAATGGAAACAGGAGGCAAGGGACACGATGTTTTACCCAGGTTCAGGCCCTCTCGATGGAGGTAAAACCCTACGTCCTGCTTGGTTAATATTGATGATATGGGTAGTACAATAGTAGATCTACCACGAGATCGTAGAGGCTAAACCCTAAAAGCTAGCCTATGGTATGATTGTTGTTGTATATCTATCGACTAGCCTGGCCTCGGTTTATATAATGTACCAGAGGCCTAGGATAACAAGAGTTCTAGCTGAATACGCCAGTGGGGGAGTAGTCCTTGTCTTGATCGCCAAGTCTTGTGGAATCTTCCTTGTATGCGGCAACTGTCCGGACTGGCCCATGAGTATACGGCCATGGGGATCCTCGGCCCAATCCAACTGATCGGGAGACGACGTGGTGAGTACCCCCTAGTCCAGGACACCGTCAGTAGCCCCATGAACCGGTCTTCAAGTTGGGGACGCTCCTCGATTCTTCCGAACTGTTCTTCATCTTCGGTCGCCGGTCTTGAAAACTGGTTCAACAAATCTTCTCATCTTCTATCTTGAGGATCGCCGAAATGCATTCGACGAGTTTACGCGTTGGGTATCCGAGGAGCCCCTTTAAGTTTACGGCCTTTATTAATGCCTTGTTATTTTTATGCCATGCCTCGGGTTTGAAGTTGTTCCCGGGTGGCAACATCCTCTTGCGTCCGAGCTCCAACGCCGGACTGCATTTGAGGTATCCTTTGCAGCCGAGCACCAATGCCGGACTGCTTCCCAGCTCTAACGCCGGACTATGTATCCGATCTCCAACGCCGGGCGGTATCCGAGCTCTAACGCCGGACTATGTATCCGAGCTCCAACACCGGACGGTATCCGAGCTCCAACGTCGGACTATGTGTCCGAGCTCCAACGCCGGACTATGTATCCGAGCTCCAACGCCGGACTGTATCCAAGATGTCATAGATCATCTTGGTCCAAAAAAGTTGAAGGAGTTTAGCCGAGCTTAATGCCGGAAATGCCCTCTGTGGAGCCAGCCACTAGCGCCCGAGCTTTATGCCGGACTGCTTCGGAGGTGGTGCATCACCCCGAATGTGGGCCAATTTTTGTCAATATTTTTGATTGGTGCCAGTAGCCCTCAAGGTGGGTATCGGTCTAAAACCCAAGATACACATGAAGGATGACATAAGACCGCTAATCCCCGTAGCCGCTGAAACTCGGGTTGATTTGCAAAATCGGTCTGAGGATCAAGTCCTAGCTCGGCAGAATATTTTGGGACACAAAAAGCGGCGCGCTCAGTCCTCGAGACTCAGGTTGGGTGCGGCCGACCAACCTGAGGATCAAAACCTCCTCGGAAACTATATTGCACTTAAAATTTTCTGCATAGAACAGGCAATGCAGTAGCCCCCGAGACACTGGCCGGGTGGCAACACCAGATCAGGGGATTGATGTGCCCCTTTAATATTTGTAAATAATAAGCCCGAAGCCCAGTAGCCCCCAAGCCTTAATGCGGGCACGGGAGGCCGAATTAAGGATCGATATCCATAGTAAAATCACAAATTATGTGTAATGACTCTATGTATCCAAGTACTTTACGTCATTAATGCTCGGATCCGCATTGTACAAAACTTTGTTGACCGACCATCGGCTTCCACCTCCTCGGCCAATAGCCGAGGAGTGTTTGTCCTTCTTTATAAAGCCTTTATGAGGGCAAAGATTTACAACAAACAAGGCAATCTGGCCATACGGTTTTATAAACAAAGGTACGCGGAGAGACATGTTATATTACTATTTAACAGAAGAAATGTCTTCCAGAGAAAATAGTCCCGCTATCGGTTCCTTTCTTTGGGTTGTCATGCTAAGCATGATCATGAAACCTCTGCTCCAATGTAAGAGCAAAATATCGAGGATTTAGTTTGGGAGGCCAGTTAATAGCCCCCGATAGTGTTCGGCGACAGTCGAGGTCAAGCCGGAAACACTTCGGCCAATGAATGGCCCATCATTTAATATAGTCATCGGATCGCTGACCAGTTTACACCTATTGTGACAGTCAGTTTTCGGCTTTCTCCACTGAGGTGCTTGACCATACGAGCTGGAAGCACAATCGCAGTGGTTCTCCCTTTGCACACCTAGCCGAACAAAGCGGAACGTAGGAGGCAAGCGCGGGAGCCGGGCAACCCAACTATTGACCGAAGACACAATTCGAAACTGATGCATATATAGCAATATCCGAGAATGTTTTTGCCGAATCTCAAAAGGTGTCTAGCGTTGCACTGCGAGACTTGTGCTGAAAACACACAAATAGTTTAAAAGTGCCATGGGCTCGAAAAGCCAAAAAATTTATTCAAAAGATTAATGTCCAAACTAGATCAAGTGTTCGGTGCCAATCCGAAAATTGGACTTTAGAAAAAAAAGGTGCTTCTGCCGTGCTTTAACATGATACATCCTATCTCAAAACTTCAAGCGGGTCAGCCTACGGCTTCAACCTCCTATCCCGAAGGCGGAGTACTCCCCGGCTAATGACCGCACACTTGTGTCGAAAAAAGGAGTGATAAATAATAAGAACTTTGCAACGGCTAGGAAGAGAAACACTTAGTATGAAACGGCTCAAATAAACATAAGAGCCCCCAAGTGACTTGGGTTATAGTTGACTATATAATGTAAGGTGACATGTAGAATGCCTTCTAGCCAGATTGTAGATCGTTTGTCGTAGCGGACCTTTTCGCTTCAACCTCTGGACCCAATAGTCCGGAGTGTGTCCGAATACCCTCGCGGTTATAAAAACCGGGGCATGCGTGGAGACCAGGCGTAGGGGTCATTAGTGCTTTATCAGACAAGTGCCCAACTAGTTATGTTATATTACATGGTTAGTAAGAAACATCTTCCAGGGAGAATAGTTCCGTTAGGGGTTCCTTTCCCTGGGAGGCATGCCCTAAAGTGCATGTCCGGACTGCGAAAAGAGCAGAAAAACATCTGGGGGACATCTGGGGGCAGGTAAATAAATAGGTAAGAAATCATCTTTTAGTTCACCGACCGAGTATTCCCATAAGAACGCTAGCTTTCGGCTTCACCCAGTCTGAGGTACACATCCGGCTGACCCGGCAGTAACAATCGCAGAGGTGCTCCCTTTACCACCTAGCCTAACAATCAGGAACGTAGGGGTAAGCACAGGAGCCAGGCAACCCAGCTAGGCCAAAACTTAAGTCATATCGATGCATATAATTGTGAATAAAAGGTACATGCGGAAGTTTGACACATGTGTTGGGCATAAAGCCCAAATTAATAAGCTTCTGTTAAAGAAGCCCCCAGGTATAATGAGCGCGGGTAGCGCGTCAAGTGTGTGCGAACAAAGTTTCGACAAGGAAAATTTTTACAAGCAACTTTTTTCCGAGAAAGTATAATGCTTGATCGAACCGAACACAAGTTAGAAATTTTAAAACTTTGAGCATGAAGGCAACTTAGCTGGTTAATGTGTTCGGTATTTACGATGTGGTCCGAGCTTGATGCGGGGCAAGGTTCCATTCCCCAAGCCGGTCCTGAGGTGGCGGAGCAAAGAGCTCGGCACTGTGAAGTGGTGACATAACATGGTCAATGCAGGACGGCAAAGTGATGCCGAAGTCCCTGGCATGGGGTAATGAAGTGTTGACGAAGCCCCCCGTCCAGCCGAGGTGACGTCAAAGGATATAGTCCGGCTGGATCATTTTCCTGTGCACAAAAAATAGTGCAAACCAGAGATAATAAAAAAATCGTTGCATAATAAATAATTTATGCAAAGTGAGTAATAAAAGAAATATGGCCCGGCGCCGAAGTCGATGTCGATGCAGGTCGTCGGCGTAATGCAATAAAGGCGTGGCAAAGCCTGGATTCACAGGTCGGTTCGAGTTCCGGATGCGGCATTCACCGGACTATGTATGGAAACTGACCGAACCATCATGCGACCGTCGATAATGCGGCCACCATCTGATAGACCTGTGTACATATGATGGACAAACCAGAGTAATAATTCCTTGGAAAAAATTAACCCAAACAAGCAAAAAAGAAATACATGGATTAATAGCACCTAGTTTATTTGTTGTAGCAATCCGAAGAAAGGTGATTCCCAAAATTGGGACTCGATCCGCGCACCCATTGCCTGGTCGGCTAGTGACGCCGAAGTGTCCGGAGTAGGTTGATGAAGAGATGGCGAAGCCCCCGGTCCAGCCGAGATGTCGAAGTAGGTCGGCGTCATGGACACCAGCTTGAAGAAGCAATAGTCCGGCGCTGCCGATGCAGGTTGTGACGCGGTTGATGCTGGCTTGATGAAGCGACCGCGTGGCGATGCAGGTATGCCCGCTCCGTGTAATCTGTGGGGCGGCGATGTTGGTGATGATTTATCCTTCGCGATGCCGGACTCTTGTTCGGCTTGCCAAGATGATGATCCGAAGAAGTTGAGTTTGGCTCAACAAAGTTACGACGTGTCTAGCGCAGGTCGGCAGCCGAGATGGTTAGTAAGAAACATCTTCCAGGGAGAATAGTTCCGTTAGGGGTTCCTTTCCCTGGGAGGCATGCCCTAAAGTGCATGTCCGGACTGCGAAAAGAGCAGAAAAACATCTGGGGGACATCTGGGGGCAGGTAAATAAATAGGTAAGAAATCATCTTTTAGTTCACCGACCGAGTATTCCCATAAGAACGCTAGCTTTCGGCTTCACCCAGTCTGAGGTACACATCCGGCTGACCCGGCAGTAACAATCGCAGAGGTGCTCCCTTTACCACCTAGCCTAACAATCAGGAACGTAGGGGTAAGCACAGGAGCCAGGCAACCCAGCTAGGCCAAAACTTAAGTCATATCGATGCATATAATTGTGAATAAAAGGTACATGCGGAAGTTTGACACATGTGTTGGGCATAAAGCCCAAATTAATAAGCTTCTGTTAAAGAAGCCCCCAGGTATAATGAGCGCGGGTAGCGCGTCAAGTGTGTGCGAACAAAGTTTCGACAAGGAAAATTTTTACAAGCAACTTTTTTCCGAGAAAGTATAATGCTTGATCGAACCGAACACAAGTTAGAAATTTTAAAACTTTGAGCATGAAGGCAACTTAGCTGGTTAATGTGTTCGGTATTTACGATGTGGTCCGAGCTTGATGCGGGGCAAGGTTCCATTCCCCAAGCCGGTCCTGAGGTGGCGGAGCAAAGAGCTCGGCACTGTGAAGTGGTGACATAACATGGTCAATGCAGGACAGCAAAGTGATGCCGAAGTCCCTGGCATGGGGTAATGAAGTGTTGACGAAGCCCCCCGTCCAGCCGAGGTGACGTCAAAGGATATAGTCCGGCTGGATCATTTTCCTGTGCACAAAAAATAGTGCAAACCAGAGATAATAAAAAAATCGTTGCATAATAAATAATTTATGCAAAGTGAGTAATAAAAGAAATATGGCCCGGCGCCGAAGTCGATGTCGATGCAGGTCGTCGGCGTAATGCAATAAAGGCGTGGCAAAGCCTGGATTCACAGGTCGGTTCGAGTTCCGGATGCGGCATTCACCGGACTATGTATGGAAACTGACCGAACCATCATGCGACCGTCGATAATGCAGCCACCATCTGATAGACCTGTGTACATATGATGGACAAACCAGAGTAATAATTCCTTGGGAAAAATTAACCCAAACAAGCAAAAAAGAAATACAAGGATTAATAGCACCTAGTTTATTTGTTGTAGCAATCCGAAGAAAGGTGATTCCCAAAATTGGGACTCGATCCGCGCACCCATTGCCTGGTCGGCTAGTGACGCCGAAGTGTCCGGAGTAGGTTGATGAAGAGATGGCGAAGCCCCCGGTCCAGCCGAGATGTCGAAGTAGGTCGGCGTCATGGACACCAGCTTGAAGAAGCAATAGTCTGGCGCTGCCGATGCAGGTTGTGACGCGGTTGATGCTGGCTTGATGAAGCGACCGCGTGGCAATGCAGGTATGCCCGCTCCGTGTAATCTGTGGGGCGGCGATGTTGGTGATGATTTATCCTTCGCGATGCCGGACTCTTGTTCGGCTTGCCAAGATGATGATCCGAAGAAGTTGAGTTTGGCTCAACAAAGTGACGACGTGTCTAGCGCAGGTCGGCAGCCGTGGAGCAATATTACCGGACTGGTTTGATACCGGCATGATGTTGAAGATCATGTTCAAAAGATCTTAAAGTTAGTGGGATGTGTTCGGGAACCAAACACAATACCCCATACAAAACTTCCTTCAAAAAGGATGTCCGAAATCCCGTTCATAAAAAAGACGAACTCGGGTCGGATTCGTTTTCGCGCAGAAAACAGATCCAAAAAGTGATGCACTAATCGGAAGTTTCCCGGAGTTTGGGCAGTCGGATCGAGCTGAATTTTTGGCAGGTGGTAGATAAGGGAATTCCGCAGCAAATCAACGGTTGGATCCTCCAAACGACATCCGAGCTAGACACTGGACACCACGCCCTAAACTCGTCCGGATTCTCATCCAGATTCAACAGGGCTCCGGTATATCGGAGATCGCCGGAGATTCCTCCATCGGAACTCGACAAAAATTTTGCAGGGTTGTTGTAGACTTAATTCCGCATAATTCCACCGAAGTAATCGTTTAAGAGACACTCGAGGAGGCGGTGGCGGCGGATACAAGTTTGCTGTCCAGAAAAACAGCACGGTCGCCCGAGGGCAATGTTGACGTTGAGCCCCCGGGCTCCATGGATGACTCCTCCATTATCTTGATAGAGATCGGAGTTGGTGTTGACGAAGGCCCTCATCCGAACATGACGATCGGAGGTAGGGTGCAGTCCTTGGTCAAGCCAAGGTGACCAGTCGAACTGGTGACGAAGAAGCCGACGTCGCAGTTGACCTGCAGTCGAGCCATTGATCCTTTCGCCGATCACACAGTGGAACTCTCAATGAAAGCACCAATTTCGGTGTCAAAACCGGCGGATCTCGGGTAGGGGTTCCCGAACTGTGCGTCTTAGGATCAATGGTAACATGAGGCAAGGGACACGATGTTTTACCCAGGTTCGGGCCCTCTCGATGGAGGTAAAACCCTACGTCCTGCTTGATTAATATTGATGATATGGGTAGTACAATAGTAGATCTACCACGAGATCGTAGAGGCTAAACCCTAAAAGCTAGCCTATGGTATGATTGTTGTTGTATATCTATCGACTAGCCTGGCCTCGGTTTATATAATGCACCAGAGGCCTAGGATAACAAGAGTTCTAGCCGAATACGCCAGTGGGGGAGTAGTCCTTGTCTTGATCGCCAAGTCTTGTGGAATCTTCCTTGTATGCGGCAACTGTCCGGACTGGCCCATGAGTATACGTCCATGGGGATCCTCGGCCCAATCCAACTGATCAGGAGACGACGTGGTGAGTACCCCCTAGTCCAGGACACCGTCACCTGATAACAAGCAATTTACTCCGAGTGGTTTTTCTGCGCATCTGAAGCCTCCTGCCTTTAAGTGGGCGCAATATAAGAGGTGGCGCACGAGAGCAGTCTACTAGTTTCAGACCATGGGCTGCTATGACGCCACCAAGGGCAAGCCTGAGGGCGATCTTAATCCAGCACAACTAGAAGCTTTTGAGAAGATCGATACCCTCTTTAAGGCACCCTTCTGAGTGTTCTTGATGATTCCATTGTGGATTCGTATATGTCATTTGACAACGGCAAGGACATGTGGGCTGCGCTTGAGGCCAAGTTTGGTGCCTCGGACGCGGACAGTGAGTTGTACGTCATGGAGCAATTCTATGACTACAACATGACTGATGAGCGCTCTGTTGTACAGCAGGCTCATGGGATACAGTCGCTTGCAAAATAACTTGAGTACTTCAAGTGTGTGTTGCTGGACAAATTTGTTGCCGGAGGCATCATTGCCAAGCTTCTACCTTCATGGAACAATTTTGCTACTTCCCTGAAACACATGAGACAGGAGTTTTCCGTTGCGGATCTCATTGGTACTCTTGATGTTGAAGAGAAGGCGAGAGAAAAGGACACACGTGCTCGAGTTGCTGAGGAAGCTTCTAGTGCCCACATGGTACAGAAGAAGAACTTCCAGCCCAACAAGTTCAAAAACAACAAGAACAAAACTCAGGGCAAAGGCAAGTTTGATGCAAAGAACAAGCAATCACATTCTACCAACTTCAAGAAGAATTCTCATAAGAAGGGGAAGGGACTTTAAGAAGGGGAAGGGACTTTGCCATGTCTATGGTGATCCTAATCACTAGGCTCTGAAGTGTCCTAACCGCTTTGAGGAGCGCGAACATGAGAAGAGCGGCAAGTCCGCTAATGTTGTCATCGGTGATACTGATATGAAGGATTCTGGGTACGGTATTCTTCCTACCATCCTTTCAGTATTTCAATCTCGTGATTGGTTAATTGACACCAGTGCCAATGTACATGTTTGTGCTGATGCCTCCATGTTTTCTTCTTACCAGGTCACAGGGACTTCTCCCGTGCTGATGGGGAACAGGTCACATGCCATCGTTCGAGATGTTGGTACAGTTGATCTGAAGTTTACTTCGGGGAAGACCGTGCATCTAAAGAACGTTCATCATGTGCCGTCCATCAATAAAAATCTCGTTAGCGATTCCTGTTTATGTCGAGATGGTTTTAAGTTGGTTTTCGAATCCAATAAAGTTGTAATTTCTAAGTATGGACAATTTTTTGGAAAAGGCTATGAGAGCGGAGGCTTGTTCCGCCTGTCTTTGTCAGATATTTGCATTAAAGTTATTAATAATGTTTGCCACAATAATGAGTCTGATATTTGGCATTCATGACTTTGTCACATTAACTTTGGTTGCATGACGCGGCTAGCCAATATGAATTTAATTCCGAAAATCTCTACTGTCAAAGGCTCCAAGTGCCAAGTATGTGTGCAAGCTAAGCAACCTCGCAAGTCTCATAAGACTGCAGAGGCAAGAGACTTGGCGCCACTAGAGCTTATACACTCTTATCTTTGTGAGATGAATGGAGTGTTGACAAAAGGTGGAAAGAGATACTTCATGACGTTGATTGATGACTCCACTAGATATTGTTACATGTATCTTCTGAAATCAAAAGATGAGGCTTTAACTTTCTTCAAAAACTATAAAGCTGAAGCAGAGAACCAACTTGATCGAAAAATTAAACGGCTTAGGTCTGATCATGGTGGAGAGTATTTTTCCAATGAATTTGATTTGTTTTGTGTGGAACATGGTATAATCCATGAGAGGACGCCTCCCTACTCATCCCAGTCAAATGGGGTAGCCGAAAGAAAGAACCGAACTCTAACTGATATGTTTAACACCATGTTAGACACTTTGGGTCTCTCCAAGGAATGGTGGGGGAGGCGCTAATGACTGCGTGTCATGTCCTAAACCGAGTTCCCACAAAGCATAAGACCATGACTCCATTTGAGGAATGGGAAAGGAAAAGATTGAAACTCTCTTATGTACGTACTTGGGGTTGTTTGGCGAAAGTCAATATACCAATTCCCAAGAAGCGCAAGCTTGGACCAAAAACCGTGGATTGTGTTCTTTTGGGCTATGCTTTTCATAGCATTGGCTATAGATTTTTGATAATAAAAACCGAGGTATCCGACATACATGTTGGTACGATTATGGAGTCAAATGATGCATCTTTCTTTGAGGACATATTTCCTATGAAGGATATGTCGAGTTCATAAAATCAGGAGATGCCTACTCCATCTAGTGAGGAACTCACTATAATTCCTGAACCCACCATTGCGATGGAACACGTTGAGAATCCTGTTGAGGGTGACAATGAAACTCCTGTAAGGAGTAAGAGACAGAGGACTGCAAAGTTCTTTGGTGATGATATCGTTGTGTACCTTGTGGATGACACACCCAGGACTATTTCAGAAGCCTATGCATCTCCTGATGCTGACTACTGGAAGGAAGTTGTTCATAGCGAGATGGATTCCATCTTAGCTAACGGAACCTGGGAGATCATTGACCGTCCTTATGGGTCCAAACCTGTAGGATGTAAGTGGGTGTTCAAGAAGAAGCTTAGACCTGATGGTACAATTGAAAAGTACAAGGCACGGCTTGTGGCTAAGGGTTATACGCAGAAAGAAGGTGAAGACTTCTTTGATACTTACTCACACATGGCTAGACTTACCACAATTCGGGTGCTACTATCACTGGCTGCCTCACATGGTCTTCTCGTTCATCAAATGGACGTTAAGACGGCTTTCCTCAATGGAGAGTTGAAGGAGGAAATTTACATGGATCAGCCAGATGGTTTTGTAGTACCTGGTCAGGAAGGAAAGGTGTGCAAGTTATTAAAGTCTTTATATGGCCTTAAACAAGCTCCTAAGGAGTGGCATGAGAAGTTCGAAAGAACATAAACTGCTGCCGGCTTTGTAGTAAACGATGGTGATAAGTGTGCGTACTATCGCCATGGTGGGGGTGAGGGAGTCCTGGATTAGGGGGTATCCGGACAGCCGGACTATATACTTTGTCCAGACTGTTGGGGCATGAAGATACAAGACTCAAGACTCCGTCCCGTGTCCAGATGGGACTCTCCTTTGCGTGGAAGACAAGCTTGGCGATCCAGATATTGTATTTCCTTCCTTGTAACCAACTCCATGTAAACCCTAGCCCTCCCTGATGTCTATATAAACCGGAGAGTTTGGTCCTTAGAGGGACGATCACAATCATAATCATCATAGGCTAGCTTCTAGGGTTTAGCCTCTACGATCTTGTGGTAGATCAACTCTTGTACTACTCATATCATCAATATTAATCAAGTAGGAAGTAGGGTTTTACCTCCATCGAGAGGACCCGAACCTGGTTCAACATTGTGTTCCTTGCCTCCTGTTACCATTAGCCTAAGACGCATAGATCGGGACCCCCTACCGGAGATCCGCCAGTTTTGACACGGGCATTGGTGCTTTCATTGAGAGTTCCTCTGTGTCGTCGCCGCAAGGCTCGATGGCCCGTCTCGTTGTTAAGGACAACATCACTTCTGGGGGAGCGTTGGCTGTAGGCCAAACTCGCCGACTAGGCGGCTTCATCATGGCTGCCCCATTGGCTGTCGCGCCCACGATGACCTCTCGGGTCATCATGCATAGCTTCCACGTCGATTCGGAACTCGCCTAACAGATGGATCCGATGGAGCTCTCCTCTCTTAATGAGCTCTTGGATCGCATCGCCGCTTTGGGAGTCACCACAGACTATGACCGGATCGGGCTTAAACCCGACCAAAGGGACATTAAATCCCCACCGGTCACCCACGAGATTGAGGTAGTGGAGGAGCCACATACGGATTACCCCTCTATCTTAAGGACGAGTTATGTCCAGATCACCGAGCTCCCTGAGCCAGACACCCGCTCAAGGGAAGACATGACCCAGACCCCGGACTTACAATCAGGTATTGGGTTGGAGAAATTGGGCAACATTCCGGGTCCCGAGCTGTCAAGCCCGGAAGCTTCCCTCCCCCAGGGCGTTAGATCGGATCAGAATCCAGATTCAGCTACACCCACCCACCCGTACTTAAGCCCTCTCTCCCATATCAGACAAGAGCCCCAAGAGACAGTACATCGCTACTTGGCCAGATTCCTCCTTGTGCTAAACAAGGTCAAGGACTGTCACGAGGAGCACATAGTCTCACTTTTCTGCAAAAACTGCACGAACAAAGGAATCCTTAATGCCATAAGTCGCTGTGACATAGCACACTTTGCTGACTTGGCAACCATAGTACAGAAGTACTGTGCGATGGAAAGCGCCTGGAAAACCCAAACAGAATTTTGGGATAGTCCGGCTGTCACTAAAACCTCTGTCCGAGCTAAACGGGCGAACTCTTGTAAGTCAGCCGATCCAATCCCCCAAAAACCAAAGCCCACCCTAGGGCATGGAACCGTATTGGAAGAATGGCTCAACGGGCCATGCAAACTCCACAGCACACCAGACAATACACCAACGCATAGCCTTAGAGCATGTTGGATACTCCGGCATGTAGCAAAAAGTGGCGATGATCTTCTCGAAAGCCATAAAGCAGAACAAAGTCCCGCCAAGGAAAACAACGCGGTACTAATAGTCTTCGAAACTTTTGCCTCAAATAATAGGCGCAAGCGAGCTCATCGAAGCTCCGCTGAAATCTGCCACGTGGCAAAAAAATCTGTGGAACGACACTGCTATAACTTTTAGTGCTAGTGATGAACCTCAATTCCAGACAGTCCGGGCACCAACCGCTTTGGTCCTTCGCCCAATCGTGGACGGCTTCTGGCTCACCAAAGTACTCATGGACGGCGGAAGAGGATTAAACCTAATCTACAAAGAAACACTCAGCAAGATGGGAATGGATAAAAGCCGCATTGAGAAAAGCGGCACAACCTTCAGGGGAATCGTCCCTAGTCGGGAAGCGCGGAGTGCGGGAAAAATCATACTCGATGTGGTATTCGGCATCCCGGAGAATTACAGGTCCGAAGAAATCACATTCCAAGTGGCTCCTTGATACGTCTCCAACGTATCTATAATTTTTGATTGTTCCATGCTATTATATTACCCCTTTAGGATGTTTATGGGCTTTATTTTACACATTTATATTATTATTGGGACTAACCTACTAACCAGAGGCCCAGCCCATATTGCTGTGTTTTTGCCTATTTTAGTATTTCGAAGAAAAGGAATATCAAACGGGGTCCAAATGGAATGAAACCTTCGGGAGCGTGATTTTTGGAACGAACGTGATCCAGAGGACTTGGAGTGCAAGCCAAGAAGCTGCCGAGGCTCCCACGAGATAGGAGGGCGCCCCCCCCTATAGGGCGCGCCCCTGTCTCATGGGCCCCTCGGGCGGCCACCAACGTACTTCTTCCTCCTATATATACCTACGTACTCCGCAAACATCCAGGAGCAAGATGAAACACAATTTCCACCACCATAACCTTCTATATCCGCGAGATCTCATCTTGGAGCCTTCGCCGGCACTCTGCCGGAGGGGGAATCGACCATGGAGGGCTTCTACATCAACATCCTTGCCCCTCTGATGAGTTGTGAGTAGTTTACCAAAAAGCTACGGGTCCATAGTTATTAGCTAGATGGCTTCTTCTCTCTTTTTGTATCTCAATACAATGTTCTCCCCCTCTCTTGTGGAGATCTATTCGATGTAAACTCTTTTTGCGGTGTGTTTGTCGAGATCTGATGAATTGTGGGTTTATGATCAAGTTTATCTATGAATAATATTTGAATCTTCTCTGAATTCTTTTATGTATGATTGAGTTCTCTTTGCAAGTCTCTTCGAATTATCAGTTTGGTTTGGCCTACTAGATTGATCTTTCTTGCCATGGGAGAAGTGCTTAGCTTTGGGTTCAATCTTGCGGTGTCCTTACTGAAGGAAATATGCCCTAGAGGCAATAATAAAGTTATTATTTATTTCCTTATTTCATGATAAATGTTTATTATTCATGCTAGAATTGTATTAACTGGAAACATAATACATGTGTGAATACATAGACAAACATAGTGTCACTAGTATGCCTCTACTTGACTAGCTCGTTAATCAAAGATGGTTAAGTTTCCTAACTATAGACATGAGTTGTCATTTGATTAATGGGATCACATCATTAGAAGAATGATGTGATTGACTTGACCCATTCTGTTAGCTTAGCACTCGATCGTTTAGTATGTTGCTATTGCTTTCTTCATGACTTATACATGTTCCTATGACTATGAGATTATGCAACTCCCGTTTACCGGAGGAACACTTTGTGTGCTACCAAACATCACAACGTAACTGGGTGATTATAAAGGTGCTCTACAGGTGTCTCTGAAGGTACTTGTTGGGGGCGTATTTCGAGATTAGGATTTGTCACTCCGATTGTCGGAGAGGTATTCTGGGCCCACTTGGTAATGCACATCACTTAAAGCCTTGCAAGCATTGCAACTAATGAGTTAGTTGCGGGATGATGTATTATGGAACGAGTAAAGAGACTTTCCGGTAACGAGATTGAACTAGGTATTGAGATACCGACGATCGAATCTCGGGCAAGTAACATACCAATGACAAAGGGAACAACGTATGTTGTTATGCGGTTTGACCGATAAAGATCTTCGTAGAATATGTGGGAGCCAATATCGGCATCCAGGTCCCACTATTGGTTATTGACTGGAAACGTGTCTCGGTCATGTCTACATAGTTCTCAAACCCCTAGGGTCTGCATGCTTAACGTTTCGTTGATGCTATAGTATTATATGAGTTATGTATGTTGGTAATTGAATGTTGTTCGGAGTCCCGGATGAGATCGCGGACATTACGAGGAGCTCCGGAATGGTCCGGAGGTAAAGATTCATATATTGGATGATATGGTTAGGCCAAGGGGTCAGGCCCACGGGGCTATAAGTCGGTGCAAAAGGAGTTTTGCAGAGGCCAGGGGGCCAAACGCCAGAGACCCTGGCGTGTGGCCCTAGGCCAGATGCCGAGGCCCATGGCGTCTGGGCCAGACGCCAAGGATTGTGGCGTTTGGTCCTGGAGTCCGAGTGGGACTCTTGCCTTTCGGGCAAAACCGACTTTGAGGAGGCTTTTGCTCCAAGTTTCGACCCCAGGGCTCAACATATAAATAGAGGGGTGGGGCTAGCACCAAAGACACATCAAGAAACACCAAGCCGTGTGCCAGCAACCCCGTCCCCTCTAGTTTATCCTCCGTCATAGTTTCCGTCGTGCTTAGGCGAAGCCCTGCGGAGATTGTTCTTCACCAACACCGTCACCACGCCGTCGTCACTACAACAGGACCTCACCTATAGCAACGCATTTTTCCGTATCTAAAAGTCCATATATGCGTTGCAAGTGTCGTTACCAACGGTTTGGGATGCATAGCCTTATCCAGCGTTGCTAGCGCATAATGCAACGGTTATACTGCCGTTGGTAAAGAGACCGTTGCAAGAAGACAACACATAAAATCGACTTCTACAACACTTTCATACGTTGGTGTTGAATGTACAGAAATGCAAGTCTCGTGAATTTGCAACGCTTCAGGTGTTGGTACATATATAATATGAATAATATTATTTTATTGACACACATATATAGATATTTCCAGGAATTAAATTAATGCTCCAAATATTGGTGATAATTATGTATATCAAGTAAGAAAAATAAATAATAGAATATACTCATGAGAGGAAGAAAACATATATTGAATCAAACTATTTGATTACAATAGTGGATATTACACGAGGAACATCATCCAAATGTTATGCATAATCTAAATATTTTCTTGACAATGTGACTTGGACTGAAAGCATCCATCAACATCCCTATAACTTGACTAAAACTTAACTGAGGAACATCATTCCTACAATTTAACTAAAACTGAAAGAATCCATCATCACCATCATGAGCTGGAACATCATCATCATCATTGCAGTATACTTGCCACGCATCCATATATTCATCCATATATCTTTTGAATCTACAAAAAAATAACAAAATGAACTGTTAACACACAATGCATTGACATGATGCAAAGTAGTATAGAGGCAGGATATTAGACACATACCAAGGTTGCACGCCATGCAATCTTTGTTTTTTCTGCATTAACAAGAGTAGTGCAGTTTTTGCGATGTGCTAAATCTTCAGTTTTCACAAATGCCATATCAACATGCACTGCCCAGAATTCGTTTATAATTCCAGCACCATCAGTTTTAAATTTAGGATCACCGGTTAGTTAGCAAACTGAACTAGAACGGTTTTAGTCATCTGAAACTGAACCGAAACATTTAGCTCTAGTTGGTTTTAGTCATCCAATAGGAAACAGACAAACCTACAGTGCTAACCATACTTTGGAACAAACCTACAGCCCCAAATCCACTTAAACGAATTTACATGGTCATCACCAGCCTAGAGATCCACAACTAATTCTGTACACCTACAGTCAAACTTTTTTGTGTGAACCAACAGATTTATTTATTGCTAAATAAATTCACTGAAGCCTATAGCCCAAATCCTATAAATTTGCATGGACAGCAGCATAGAACCTAGCACGGACCAATGGATGTTGACACAACAAGCAGTAACACGGTAGTGAGAGGGGAAAGTATACCTTCCATGACTTGCTCCATGGCTTACCCCCTGCATCGAGTTGGTACATGCAGCTGCAAAACCAAGGGAAAAAGGTTACAGTTTCCTCATGCATTTGTGGAACAACGCAACACAAGTAAAGCTTCATCAAGTTCCATTCCTACTTAATAAAAGCAGAGCCAGCTTATTCTTCCCGTTCTATGTATCCTAGTTACTAGCTTGGCAACTTTACATTTGGATCAATGAATTTATCCCCTAGTTAGTTATATAGTTATACACACGCATCAGGATGAATGTCGGTGACAGTAAATATGAAGGCGCGCTTTGCCAAATGCCATACCAACATACGCGCTTTGCCGCGCCTGCACATATTGACAACAAATAACAAAACTATTTTAAAAGAGGAATCTGAATGTTACAATCATACAAGAAACATTGTACAGTTTGGATGAGTTCAAATATGGGCGAGACATATTTCTAGGGTAGTAGTTAAAAGCTTTAAACCATAGATCAAAAAGCAGTGTTGTACTTTTGCTGAACTATCTTAACCAAATTATCCTAAATCTCGAAAAAAGGAAAACAAGACCGATAAGAACATGGGCAATCCACATGCGCTCCAGTATGACCTAATACTTTCAGAAACTGTTCAAAGGGAAAGATGCAGCATGGAAAATGGCATTCGCTGCATTTAGACTGTTCTAATTTTTTACCAAACCGCAGTCAATCTATTGTATTCTTGTAGTGTTGTGAGTATACGATTTATAGAACATCACACACGCACTGCAAAATGCAGAAAATTACCAGTATCTTGCATCCAGGTGCATACATCACCATTAGATAACTCGATCTCAGTCATACAAATTCTTTTGCTGCCAATGGACTGAAACCTGAAATGGCAAAACTGAAGTCGTGTTCTTAGTAAATTGCAAGAAACACCATGTGAATGTCGACTATAGATGCTTCATCTAAGACCATTACAACCCAATGCAACTGTATATTTATTTGCCCACATAGGTTCTGAAGTTTAAAACCATGGAGGAAGAATGAATCAACTTTAGCTAGATCGGACACAAGATTTGCTAGAGCTTAACAACGGAACATCTACTTTCAGGAATTAGTTGTGCATATAGATAATCGACAAATGGAGAAAATATTTCCAGGAGTAATACATGAAAACTAGAATAAAGGTAGCTTAGGAAACAAGCCTTGGTTTAGTACAATGAAGGATAAGACAACACGTTATTGACAGGAACAACACATCATCAGGATGGTCATGCAAAAAAACTAAATCTTAACTCAACGGATCAGCATATCATCAGCACTTGATCAACGCAAAGTACATGCGAAGATGGTCCAAGTTATGCAGAAATCTCGCACAACCGGAATCAAATCTCATACTCACCTGGACAATTGCAAGCTACAGGACATACAGACACAGAAATCATACACTATTTCTGTGAATCCAACATGAATTCCAACCACATAGATTCCTCGCCTTACTCGGATCTTCTCAATGGGTAAAAAAATGAACTCAGTGTTTCATCAATGGAAATAGAATAGTAAGTATATGCATGAACAGGCAGAACAAGGAGCAGTCAAAACTAGGGAGGGGTGGAACTTTATCCCAATGTTTACCCGTGTCCGCTTCAGCGGAAAGAGGAAAAGCGACAAAGAGCCACCATCACCACCCCAAACACGTGCAAGCAGTTTGGCCTCCAGCAATTTCAGAACAATTTCTGCAACAATAACAGATATACAATTACAATCGAGAATAAGCTACTATCCATCCAAACCAAAGAAACAAAAATCATGATATCTTCCAATAGCCAACCTAGGTAAAAAGAGATGACTATCGGGGCAAGCAAGCGGAAAAGAGGACGACATGGCCACCGGCGCCAGAGCTGACGCCCAAAACCCTAGCCATGGGGGGAGGGTCGCGGGTGGGATTTGGTGGCCAGGAGCGCCGGGTCTAGCCGGATGGGATGGCTCCGCGGTTCGAGCAGACCTCGGGCTGTGCTTCGCGGTGGAGGGATCCGCCGGACGTCGCTTGTATCAGCCGCCGCAGATGGCGTAGCGAGGAGCCCCGTGAATAGAGACAGAGAGAGATGGGGCGCGAGGGGGATGGGTGGGTGGGTGTTGCAGCGGATCCGGCAGCCTTTGGATCTGCGAGGTGGGAGGAGGGGAGGCAGAGGGCCGGCGGCGAGGTGGATCAGAGGAGGGAGATGAGGTGGCGGGTGCCAGCGATTTGGGAGAGATGAGGTCTATTTGTCGCGCGTCTCTCTCCCCTTTCATCTGTTTTTTTCTATATGTGCCACGATAGGGCCATGAGCTGTGTAATTCTACAACGCATATGCTACACCGCTTATATGCGTATCTATAATAAATTTTGCAACATATAGTCAATATGTTGTAGAATTTATGTTGCTTTATAGGGGGTATCCTTGTAGTGCGTGCTGCCGGAACTCATCTACTACATCGCCCGTCTTGCTGGATCGAGAAGGCAAGGACGTCATCGAGCTGAACGTGTGCAGAACTTGGAGGTGCCGTGCGTTCGGTACTTGGATCGGTCGGATCGTGAAGACGTATGACTACATCAACCGCGTTGATAAATGCTTCCGCTTAGCGATCTTCAAGGGTATGAAGATATACTCCCCCTCTCGTTGCTATGCATCACCATGATCTTGTGTGTGCGTAGGAATTTTTTTGAAATTACTACGTTCCCCTACAGTGGCATCCGAGCCAGGTTTTATGCGTAGATGTCATATGCACGAGTAGAACACAAGTGAGTTGTGGGCGATATAAGTCATACTGCTTACCAGCATGTCATACTTTGGTTCAGCGGTATTGTTGGATGAAGCGGCCCGGACCGACATTACACGTACGCTTACGGGAGACTGGTTCTACCGACCTACTTTGCACACAGGTGGCTGGCGGGTGTCAGTTTCTCCAACTTTAGTTGAATCGAGTGTGGCTACGCCCGGTCCTTGCGAAGGTTAAAACAGCACCAACTTGACAAACTATCGTTGTGGTTTTGATGCGTAGGTAAGAACGGTTCTTGCTAAGCCTGTAGCAGCCACGTAAAACTTGCAACAACAAAGTAGAGGACGTCTAACTTGTTTTTGCAGGGCATGTTGTGATGTGATATGGTCAAGACGTGATGCTATATTTTATTGTATGAGATGATCATGTTTTGTAACCGAAGTTATCGGCAACTGGCAGGAGCCATATGGTTGTTGCTTTATTGTATGAAATGCAAACGCCCTATAATTGCTTTACTTTATCACTAAGCGGTAGCGATAGTCATAGAAGCAATAGATGGCGTAAACAACAACGATGCTACAATGGAGATCAAGGTGTCGCGCCGGTGACGATGGTGACCATGGAGGTGCTTCGGAGATGGAGATCACAAGCACAAGATGATGATGGCCATATCATATCACTTATATTGATTGCATGTGATGTTTATCTTTTATGCATCTTATCTTGCTTTGATTGACGGTAGCATTATAAGATGATCTCTCACTAAATTTCAAGATAAAAGTGTTCTCCTTGAGTATGCACCATTGCCAAAGTTCGTCGTGCCCAGACACCACGTGATGATCGGGTGTGATAAGCTCTACGTCCATCTACAACGGGTGCAAGCCAGTTTTTGCACACGCAGAATACTCAGGTTAAACTTGACGAGCCTAGCATATGCAAATATGGCCTCGACACACTGAGACCGAAAGGTCGAGCGTGAATCATATAGTAGATATGATCAACATAGTGATGTTCACCATTGAAAACTACTCCATTTCACGTGATGATCGGTTATGGTTTAGTTGATTTGGATCACATGATCACTTAGAGGATTAGAGAGATGTCTTTCTAAGTGGGAGTTCTTAAGTAATATGATTAATTGAACTTTAATTTATCATGAACTTAGTCCTGGTAGTATTTTGCAAATTATGTTGTAGATCAATAGCTCACGTTGTTGCTTCCCTATGTTTTTACATGTGATCCTAGAGAAAACTAAGTTGAAAGATGTTAGTAGCAATGATGCGGACATGGTCTGTGATCTGAGGTTTGTCCTCATTGCTGCACAGAAGAATTATGTCCTTGATGCACCGCTAGGTGACAGACCTATTGCAGGAGCAGATGCGGACGTTATGAACGTTTGGCTAGCTCAATATGATGACTACTTGATAGTTTTGTGCACCATGCTTTATGGCTTCGAATCGGACTTCAAAGACGTTTTGAACGTCATGGACCATATGAGATGTTCCAGGAGTTGAAGTTAATATTTCAAGAAAATACCCGAGTTGAGAGATATGAAGTCTCCAACATGTTCTATAGCTAAAAGATGGAGGAGAATCTCTCAACTAGTGAGCATGTGCTCAGATTGTCTGGGTACTACAATCGCTTGAATCAAGTGGGAGTTAATCTTCCAGATAAGATAGTGATTGATAGAATTCTCTAGTCACCACCACCAAGTTAGTAGAACTTCGTGATGAACTATAATATGCAAGGGATGATGAAAACAATTCCCAAGCTCTTCGCGATGCAAAAATTGGCGAAGGTAGAAATCAAAGAAAAACATCAAAGTATTGATGGTGGACAAGATCACTAGTTTCAAGAAAAAGGGCAAAGGGAAGAAGGGGAACTTCAAGAAGAACAGCAAGCAAGTTGCTGCTCAAGTGAAGAAGCCCAAGTCTGGACCTAAGCCTAAGACTAAGTGATTCTACTGCAAAGGGACTGGTCATTGGAAGTGGAACTACCCCAAGTATTTGGCGGATAAGAAGGATGGCAAAGTGAACATAGGTATATTTGATATACATGTTATTGATGTGTACTTTACTAGTGTTTATAGAAACCCCTTGGTATTTGATACTGGTTTAGTTGCTAAGAATAGTAACTCGAAACAGGAGTTGTAGAATAAACAGAAACTTGTTGAGGGTGAGGTGACGATGTGTGTTGGAAGTAGTTCCAAGATTGATATGATCATCATCGCACACTCCCTATACTTTTGGGATTAGTGTTGAACCTAAATAAGTGTTATTTGGTGTTTCCGTTGAGCATGAATGTGATTTAATCATGTTTATTGCAATACGGTTATTCATGTAAGTTAGAGAATAATTGTTGTTCTGTTTACATGAATAAAACCTTCTATGGTCATACACCCAATGAAAATGGTTTATTGGATCTCGATCGTGTGATATACATATTCATAATATTGAAGCCAAAAGATGTAATGTTAATAATGACAGTGCAACTTATTTGTGGCACTGCAGTTTAGGTCATATTGGTGTAAAGCACATGAAGAAACTCCATGCTGATGGGCTTTTGGAATCATTTGATTATGAATCACTTGATGTGTGCGAACCATGCCTCATGGGAAAGATGACTAAGACTCCGTTCTCCGGAACAATGGAGCGAGCAATAGATTTGTTGGAAATAATACATACTGATGTATGCGATCCAATGAGTGTTGATGCTCGTGGCAAGTATCGTTATTTTCTGACCTTCACAGATGATTTGAGCAGATATGAGTATATCTACTTAATGAAGCACAAGTCTGAAACATTTGAAAAGTTCAAAGAATTCCAGAGTGAAGTGGAGAATCATCGGAACAAGAAAATAAAGTTTCTACGATCTGATCGTGGAGGAGAATATTTGAGTTACGAGTTTTGCCTTCATATAAAACAATGTGGAATAGTTTCACAGCTCACGCCACATGGAACACCACAACGTAATGGTGTGTCCGAACGTCATAACCACACTTTATTGGATATGGTGCGATCTATGATGTATCTTACCGATTTACCACTATTGTTTTGGGGTTATGCATTAGAGACAGTTGCATTCACTTTAAATAGGGCACCATCAAAATCCGTTGAGATGACGCCTTATGAACTGTGGTTTGGCAAGAAACCAAAGTTGTCGTTTCTTAAAGTTTGGGGCTGCGATGCTTATGTGAAAAAGCTTCAACCTGATAAGCTCGAACCCAAATCAGAGAAATGTGCCTTCATAGGATACCCAAAGGAGTTGGGTACACCTTCTATCACAGATCCGAAGGCAAGACATTCGTTGCTAAGAATGGAACCTTTCTAGAGAAGGGGTTTCTCTCGAAAGAAGTGAGTGGGAGGAAAGTAGAACTTGATGAGGTAACTGTACCTGCTCCCTTATTGGAAAGTGGTTCATCACAGAAACCGGTTCCTGTGACGTCTACACAAATTAGTGAGGAAGTTAATGATGATGATCATGAAACTTTAGATCAAGTTGTTGCTGAACCTCGTAGGTCAAACAGAGTAAGATCTGCACCAGAGTGGTATGGTAATCCTGTTCTGGAAGTCATGTTACTAGACCATGATGAACCTACGAACTATGAGGAAGCGATGATGAGCCCAGATTCCGTGAAATGGCCGGAGGCCATGAAATCTGAGATAGGATCCATGTATGAGAACAAAGTGTGGACTTTGGTGGAATTGCCCGATGATCGGCAATCCATAGAAAATAAATGGATCTTCAAGAGGAAGACGAACATTGATAGTAGTGTTACTATCTACAAAGCTCGAATTGTTGCAAAAGGTTTTCGACAAGTTCAAGGTGTTGAATACAATGAGATTTTCTCACTCGTATCGATGCTTAAAAGTCTGTCCGAATCATGTTAGCAAATTGCCGCATTTTATGAAATCTGGCAAATGGATAAATAAAACTGCATTCCTTAATGGTTTTATTAAAGAAGATTTGTATATGATACAACCATAAGGTTTTGTCAATCCTAAAGGTGCTAACAAAATATGCAAGCTCCAGCGATCCATCTATGGACTGGTCCAAGCATCTCGGAGTTGGAATATACGCTTAGATAAGTTGATCAAAGCATATAGTTTTAATACAGATTTGTGTGAAGCCTGTATTTACAAGAAAGTGAGTGGGAGCACTACAGCATTTCTGATAAGTATATGTGAATGACATATTGTTGATCGGAAATAATGTAGAATTATTCTGCAAAGCATAAAGGAGTGTTTGAAAGGAGTTTTTCAAAGAAAGACCTCAGTGAAGCTGCTTACATATTGAGCATCAAGATCTATAGAGATAGATCAAGACGCTAGATAAGTTTTTCAATGAATACATACCTTGACAAGATTTTGAAGTAGTTAAAAATGGAACAGTCAAAGAAAGAGTTCTAGCCTGTGTTACAAGGTGTGAAATTGAGTAAGACTCAAAGCCCGACCACGGCAGAAGATAGAAAGAGAATGAAAGTCATTCCCTATGCCTCAGCCATAGGTTTCTATAAAGTATGCCATGCTGTGTACCAGATCTATTGCATACCCTACCACTAAGTATTGGCAAGGGAGTCAATAGTGATCTAGGAGTATATCAATGGACAACGGTCAAGAATATCCTTAGTAAGGACTAAGGAGATGTTTCTCGATTATGGAGGTGATAAAAGAGTTCATCGTAAAGAGTTACATCGATGCAAGCTTTTACACCGATCCAGATGACTCTAAGTCTCAATCTGGATACATATTAAAAGTGGGAGCAATTAGCTAGAGTAGATCCATGCAAAGCATTGTAGACATAGAATATTTGCAAAATACATACAGCTTTTAATGTGACAGACCCGTTGACTAAATTTCTCTCACGAACAAAACATGATCATACCTTTGTACTCTTTGGGCGTTAATCACATAGCGATGTGAGCTAGATTATTGACTCTAGTAAACCCGTCGGGTGTTGGTCACATGACGATGTGAACTATGGGTGTTAACCACATACAGATGTAGATATTGGTGTTAAATCACATGGTGATGTGAACTAGATTATTGACTCTAGTGAAAGTGGGAGCTGAAGGAAATATGCCCTAGAGGCAATAATAAACTTATTATTTATTTCCTTATTTCATGATAAATGTTTATTATTCATGCTAGAATTGTATTAACTGGAAACATAATACATGTGTGAATACATAGACAAACATAGTGTCTCTAGTATGCCTCTACTTGACTAGCTCGTTAATCAAAGATGGTTAAGTTTCCTAACTATAGACATGAGTTGTCATTTGATTAATGGTATCACATCATTAGAAGAATGATGTGATTGACTTGACCCATTCTGTTAGCTTAGCACTCGATCGTTTAGTATGTAGTTATTGCTTTCTTCATGAGTTATACATGTTCCTATGACTATGAGATTATGCAACTCCCGTTTACTGGAGGAACACTTTGTGTGCTACCAAACATCACAATGTAACTAGGTGATTATAAAGGTGCTCTACAGGTGTCTCCGAAGGTACTTGTTATGTTGGCGTATCTCGAGATTAGGATTTGTCACTCCGATTGTCGGAGAGGTATTCTGGGCCCACTCGGTAATGCACATCACTTAAAGCCTTGCAAGCATTGCAACTAATGAGTTAGTTGTGGGATGATGCATTATGGAACGAGTAAAGAGACTTGCCGGTAACAAGATTGAACTAGGTATTGAGATACCGACGATCGAATCTCGGGCAAGTAACATACCGATGACAAAGGGAACAACGTATGTTGTTATGCGTTTTGACCGATAAAGATCTTCGTAGAATATGTGGGAGCCAATATGGGCATCCAGGTCCCGCTATTGGTTATTGGCCAAAAATGTGTCTCGGTCATGTCTACATAGTTCTCGAACCCGTAGGGTCCGCATGCTTAACGTTTTGTTGACGATATAGTATTATATGAATTATGTATGTTGGTAACCGAATGTTGTTCGGAGTCCCGGATGAGATCACGGACATGACGAGGAGCTCCGGAATGGTCCGGAGGTAAAGATTCATATATTGGATGATATGGTTAGGCCAAGGGGTCAGGCCCACGGGGCTATAAGTCGGTGCAAAAGGAGTTTTGTGGAGGCCAGGGGGCCAAATGCCGGAGACCCTGGCGTCTGGCCCTGGGCCAGACGCCGAGGCCCATGGCGTATGGGCCAGACGCTAAGGATTGTGGCGTTTGGTCCTGGATTCCGAGTGGGACTCTTGAATTTCGGGCAAAACCGACTTTGAGGAGGCTTTTGCTCCAAGTTTCGACCCCAGGGATCAACATATAAATAGAGGGGCGGGGCTAGCACCAAAGACACATCAATAAACACCAAGCCGTGTGCCGGCAACCCCGTCCCCTCTAGTTTATCCTCCGTCATAGTTTCCGTAGTGCTTAGGCGAAGCCCTGCGGAGATTGTTCTTCACCAACACCATCACCACGCCGTCGTGCTGCCGGAACTCATCTACTACCTCGCCCGTCTTGCTGGATCGAGAAGGCGAGGACGTCATCGAGCTGAACATGTGCAGAACTCGGAGGTGTCATGCGTTCGGTACTTGGATCGATCGGATCGTGAAGACGTTGAAAGTGCAACTATCCCTAGGTAGTTTTGGTAATTCATAAAAACATATAGCTCATTGAGCTAATGTTATTCCAAGACTATTATTTCAGGAAAGCTCAATGAATGGCATGGCATGGATGATGAAAGTGGATCCCTCAAAATACTAAGGACAAAGGATTGGCTCAAGCTCAAAAGATCAAGACTCTTCATTTTACATTTTAGTGATCCAAGATCACATTGAGTCTATAGGAAAAGCCAATACTATCAAGAAGGGATGAGGTGTTGCTTAATGAGCCTCTTGCTTCATGTGCTTAGTGATATGCTCCCAAACCATCAACTACTTTCCCACATCCACAAATGACCTAAACCTAAAGCCAAAATCGGTCACACCGATTCTTTCTATCCGGCGCCACCGATTCCAAAAGTCATAGCCACTGCCACAAACCCTAAGCAAATCGGTCTTACCGATAGGGATCTCGGTCTCACCAAGATGGGGTTGCAATCTCTCTGTTTCCCTTTGTAACATTTCGGTCTAACCGAAGTGAGCGATCGTTCCCACCGAGATTGCAATGTAAACTCTCTGTTTCCTTTTTGTAACATTTCGGTCTCACCGAAAAGAGCAAATCGGTCCCACCGAGTTTACCTGACCAACTCTCTGGAAAGCTTATTACCAAATCGGTCTCAACGAGTTTGTGTAATCGGTCTCACCGAGATTACATTATGCCCTATCCCTAACCGAATCGGCCTCACCGAGATGCATGTCAGTCCCACCGAAAATCACTAACGGTCACTAGGTTTACTAAATCGGTTCAACCGAGTTTAACAATTCGGTCCCACCGAGTTTGGTAAATTGTGTGTAACGATTAGATTTTGTGTGGAGGCTATATATACCCCTCCACCTCCTCTTCATTCATGGAGAGAGCCATCAGAACGAACCTACACTTCCAACTTACCATTTCTGAGAGAGAACCGCCTACTCATGTGTTGAGGCCAAGATATTCCATTCCTACCATATGAATCTTGATCTCTAGCCTTCCCCAAGTTGCTTTCCACTCAAACCCTCTTTCCACTAGATCCAAATCCTATGAGAGAGAGTTGAGTGTTGGGGAGACTATCATTTGAAGCACAAGAGCAAGGAGTTCATCATCAATGCACCATTTGTTACTTCTTGGAGAGTGGTGTCTCCTAGATTGGCTAGGTGTCACTTGGGAGCCTCCGACAAGATTGTGGAGTTGAACCAAGGAGTTTGTAAGGGCAAGGAGATCGCCTACTTCGTGAAGATCTACCGCTAGTGAGGCAATTCCTTCGTGGGCGACGGCCATGGTGGGATAGACAAGGTTGCTTATTCGTGGACCCTTCGTGGGTGGAGCCCTCCGTGGACTCGCGCAGCCGTTACCCTTCGTGGGTTGAAGTCTCCATCAACGTGGATGTACGATAGCACCACCTATCGGAACCACGCCAAAAACATCCGTGTCTCCAATTGCGTTTGAATCCTCCAAACCCTTCCCTTTACTTTCTTGCAAGTTGCATGCTTTAATTTCCGCTGCCTATACACTCTTTGCATGCTTGCTTGAATTGTGTGATGATTGCTTGACTTGTCCTAAAATAGCTAAAATCTGCCAAACTCTAAAATTGGGAAAAGGTTAAGTTTTTATTGGTCAAGTAGTCTAATCACCCCCCCCCCCTCTAGACATACTTCAAGGTCCTACAAGTGGTATCAGAGCATTGGTCTCCATTTGCTTTGATTTCCATAGCTTTTGGTGGTCATAGCCTTGGTTTCACAACCTAGGAGAGCATGGCGTCTAGCGACGGAAATTATCACCGTAGAGGTCCTTACTTTGATGGTACTAATTTTGCTAGTTGGAAGCATAAGATGAAAATGCATATTCTTGGACATAACCCCGCCGTTTGGGCAATTATTTGTATTGGCTTCCAAGGTGAATTCTTCGATGGGAGAGAACCGAACCGTGAAGCGAATGCGGAAGAATTGAAGATGTTGCAATACAACGCTCAAGCATGTGACATCATCTTCAACGGATTGTGCCCCGAAGAATTCAACAAAATCAGCCGTCTTGAGAATGCAAAGGAAATTTGGGATACTTTGATTGATATGCACGAAGGTACCGAGTCCGTCAAGGAATCCAAGTTGGATGTGCTCCAAAGTCAGCTTGACAAGTTCAAAATGAAGGATGGTGAAGGTGTCACTGAAATGTACTCTAGGCTTGCTCTTATCACAAATGAGATTGCCGGCTTAGGGAGTGAAGAGATGACCGACAAATTCATCATCAAGAAAATCCTAAGAGCATTGGATGGAACATATGATACCGTGTGCACATTGATCCAAATGATGCCAAACTACAAAGATCTCAAGCCAACGGAAGTCATTGGAAGAATTGTTGCTCATGAGATGTCACTCAAGGATAAGGAGGAACTTCACAACAAGTCAAGTGGTGCTTACAAAGCCTCTAGTGAAGCCCCCACATCATCAAGTGAGAAACCAACCTTCAATGAAGAATTGAGCTTAATGGTGAAGAACTTCAACAAATTCTACAAAAGTAGAAGCAAAGAAAGAAGCTCCAAGTCAAGGTCTTACAATGACAAGAGATCTTCTACTCAAGAACGCAATTTCTACAATTGTAAGAGACCCAGACACTACTCCAATGAGTGCATGGCACCATACAAAAGAAGAGAAGATTCTCCAAGGAGAAGGAGAAAAAGAGAAGAATCACCACCAAGAGAGAGGAGGAGTAGAGATGAAGGACAAGTCATCAAGGAGCTACACAAAACGAAGACATCAAGCTCATGTTGGTGAATGGATTTCCGGCTCCGACTCCGACAAACACTCCGAGAGAAGCTATCACTCCGACTCTGAATATACTCAAGATGAAGGTGTTGTCGGTCTAGCACTTGTGTCAACCAACTCCTACGACATATTTGACTCACCAAATGAAGGTGTTGGAAGATGCTTCATGGCCAAAGGTCCAAAGGTAACACATCCCGAGTATGTTGATTTTAATAGTGATGAAGATGACTTGCTTGTGGATGATGATTTACTTGTTGACAACTCTAGTGATGAATACTATGATGAAACGTTAATTAATCATGCTAATCAAATGAATGACAATATAAGGAGAAAATTGAGCTTCTAACTAAAGATCTAAACACTCTTAAGTTGGCTCATGAAACTATCTTTGAAGATCATCGAGAACTTTTAAGGGCTCATGAGAAGTTACGCTTTGAAAAGCTCAATCTTGAGCAAGAGCATGAGTTCTTAAAGGCAATCAATGATGATCTCCGCAAGAAAAGTTCTTCTTACATTGCCAAGCGTTTACTCTTATCTACTTACATGCCTCAAGTCAAGTCTAGTAACAAGTACAAGAAAGATACTTCCTCTAGTAGTAACAATAATAATGTCAAATCCAATGTTGTTGCTTCTAGTAGTTCTCTTGGTTCCACTAATGATTCTCTTGGCCAAGTTACACTTGAGCAAGAAAATAGTTCATTGAAGGGAATTATAGAGAAAGGTGTTTACAAGAGCCTTGTCGGGAGTAAGCAATTCGAGGAAATTGTACGCAAGCAAGGAAGGCACCGGAAGAATCACGGTGTTGGTATTGAACGAAACTTCAACGCCAATGGAGTTGAGTGGGAAGATCAATACCCCAAGACAAAGTTTGTTCCTCAACAAGAGAAGTATGATCCTACTTCCTTCAAGGGGACACAAGCTCAAGATGATCTTCCACCACAAGACCACAAGAACAAAGGCAAGGATAAGCTTCAAGAAGAGATTGATGCATTTGAAGAAGCACCTAAAGCCTTGTTCAAGTGGGTCCCCAAGACTACGTCAAGTTCTACTTCATCAAGTACAACTACAACTCCAAGGATTCCCATCAAGATGATGTGGATCCCGAAGAAGAAGAACTAGAGAGTTCTTGAGGGTGACTCCGCCAACATTCTTCACTCATATCATTTTGGCAAGAACAAGTACAATCAACTTTCACATCTTGCACTAGTTCAAGGAGTCACAAACCCTCATGTTGGTAAGGCAAGGGACAAGGTAACCTAATGTTTTCATGGACATCCTCTTGTGTGTGCATCACTCTATGTCTATGGATATTCTTGTTTGTTCCTTGTGGGACTAACCCATGTAGGCAAGTTGAAAGTGCAACTCACTCCAAAGGATTGCTCCAAATGATCTACATCAACATTGAGCATCTACATCTTCAACACCTACATGAAGTCATCATCGACAAAACCCAAGGTTAGTTCATCCCTCTAAGGGGGGATCTCACATCTAGGAGGAGCTTAACTCTAAGAATTGAGTCAAAGCAACTCTAATGGTGTGAACACATTAATGCATTATGTAAAAGTGGTAACCCCACTTGAGCTTAAACGATGAGTATGACCTATGATCAAATGTTCTCATTTGACTCCTAAGTCAATATACTATATATAGATGACCTAGTCATCGCCAATTGCTTGATAGATGCTAAAATTGGTTGTGCATGCTTTGCCACATATTTCAATTGCCATCTTATTGTGTGAGCATGTTGGTGCATATTTTATTCATTCAAGGACAACCACTTGTTGTTTTGTTTGTTTAAGATTCTTTTCTTTGTGCCAAGTGGATGGACAAGAATGCCTAAGAACCTTCTTTAGCTATCTATGCTTTTCTCGTCTCAAACTCTATTCATGCTACATCACAAAATTTGATCAAGTCAGATTCGAACCACTCTGTGTGAGGAGCACTCGGAGTCCCCGATTCGTCATAGACTTAAACTTCCAAAACCTCTTGGTGATTCTCGGTCTGACCGATCCTTCCATTTCGGTCCTACCGAGATCATCAAGTTGATCTGAGTTTTCAATCTCGGTGCAACCGATTTGAACTTTTCGGTCTCACCGATTTGCTGTAACTGAACACAGTTATGCATCTCGGTGCCACCGAGTTGTTCCACTTGGTCACACCGACAGGGTCGAGCTATATAGCCACGGGCAGAATTTTGGAAATTTCTCCGAAACCCTTCGCCCGCGTAACAGCTCACTCTGCCATCGTGGTCTCCAGATCGTCTCCTTGTCGCCAGTAGCCTCCTGTCGCTAGTCTCCGCCGCCGTTAACGGATTTCGTCCCCGCCATAGCAAGTCCACCACCAAGTTAGGGTATGGACTTAACCTTTGTGCTATCCACGTCTGATTCCTGGCACATTGTTTTCATATTGATTCTTGCCACGATTGAAACTCTTCTATCCAGCCAAAGTAGTTCATAGATTAGATGTGATTCAAATTTTTAGGGTTAGGTTTCCGCCGAAACCATCTCGGACCCACCGAGTTGAAAAACTCGGTCTCACTGATTTGGCTTATGCCATTGCACTAGTGACTCTCGGTCTGACCAAGAATTAGTAATCGGTGCAACCGATTTGAGGATTCTGTGAAACCCTAGCAGTCTCGGTACCACCAAACTGAAACTCGGTCCAACTGAGATCATCAGTTTAGGTTCCAAAACTGCTTCGGTATCACCGAGTTTGAAAATCGGTGGATCCGAAATGCTTTCTGTGGAAAACTAAGACTGAACTTTTGAGTCATTCTTTTGCAAAAACGTCTGCATTTTGTGATGCTCATCTTCTCTATCTCATCTATAACTCTTCACAGGGCCAGCAGTCAGCTTTTGCAATATGTCTGATCAAAGTGACAGCCAGAACAGGTCAGAAGAGCAGATGGACTTGAGTGAGGGCACTAGTCCCTCAACTTCAGATGAAGGGAGCAGAAGTACTCCTAGCAATTTGCCTAAGGCTGCAACTAGGCAAAGGAGGAAAATAACTTCAAATTCAGAGGATGAAGATTACAAAGCTGAGGAAGATGAGGCTACTTCCAAGAAAGTGGTGCTCAAGAAGGAATATGGCTCAGCAAAAGATACTAAGCCAGGCATGAAGATTAAGAGGCCTGCAGGAAGACAACCTATGTCCAAGGCCAGAGCATCAACTCAACTGCCTGAAAATCCTGATCCCAAAGAGCCAGCTGTTGAAGGCAAGAAGAGGAAGGAAATGGTCAAGAAGACCATGGCCAGAGTTGTTGGGCAACCTTCCATGATGGAAGAGGAAGAGCTTACTGAACCAGCACCAAAGGCACCAAAGCTTATGGGTGATGCTATTAAATCTGGGGCTGCAACATCTAAGCCCAAGGAAACACCCAAAGCTGCCCCCAAGGCCAAGTCTGCACCAAAGAGGAATACCAGGAGTATTCCAGCTGCTGAAAACAACAAGGCCCCAGTGCCTGATGTTGCTGAAGATTCAGATGAAGAAGGACAGATTCTAAGAAAGCTCAAGCCAAAGATACCAGATCACAATGATGCCCATCCTGTGGCTGAGGACATGAGAATCAGGAAGGACTCAGGATTGAGACTATGGAGGATGGCAGATCCATATGCTTCAAGAAGAAGAACTGCTGTTGGCTATAGGTTCCACACAAAGGAACAGCAGGACTTCTATGAAACAATTCGGTTGGACAAGAAGCCCATAGTCTGTGACATGAGGTGGGTTGACTGGAAATTCATCAAGGAAAATGAACAACACTATCCTGGAGTGCAAGACAGCTTTGTTGCTTGTGGAGTTGCAGATTTTGTTGGGCAAAAGCTCACAAACTGGAATGATGAACTTATCATGCAATTCTACTCCACAGCACATTTTTACCCAGATGGAAGAATTGTTTGGATGTCTGAAGGTACAAGGTACCAATCCACTGTTGAAGAATGGGCAAAACTGATAAATGCCCCAAAGGAAAATGATGATGATCTGGATGTATATGCCAAGAAGAAGATGGGACACAATACCATGGCACACATGTACAAGGAGATCCCAGACAAAGCCCTAGAGACTTTCTCTTTTGGTTCAGTCCATTTTCTGTTGTCAGGGCTGCCAACTATCAATTGGATTCTGAGGCACACTTTGTTGCCTAAGTCTGGTGACCATAACATGATCAGAGGGCATGCCATCAATATGTTGCATTTATTTGATGTGCCACAGAAGTTCAAAGTCATGAGCCTGATCATTGAAACAATCAAAAGGACTGCAGCAGATCAAAAGAGGAGCTGTGGATATGCACCTCAGATTCAAGTATTGATAAACTCAAAGATGGGCACAGGAAAATATCAGTTGGATAAGGAACACTTTCCACTTTATCCAGACTTTGAGGACAATGAGGTTGTCATGAATGAAGATGATCCACAATCAGTTCAAGCTCAGGAGAAGAAGGAGAAGGCAAAGAGGGAGAAGGCTGCCAAGATGCCAACTCAAGAGGAGGCATCTGAATATTTCTTGAAAACTATACAGGAGCAGCTTGGTTACTTGATAGCATTATCTCCGAGGATTGAGAAGGGGTTGGCCACCCTAACTCAAAACCAGGAGAGCCTGGAAAGAATCATGGAACAAAAATTTTATGATCTAGATGTCAAGGTAACTGAGATTCGGTCAATTGTGGAGCAGCTGCAGGATGACATGCAGGAGAGGAAGGGCAAGACTACCACCAATGTGTTTGCCAGAGTGCCAAGAGCCCAGAGGTCAGTTGCAGTGCCAGTGACAGACACTAGAGCAACAACTTCAGCACCAGCCACTGCCCCTACAGTTCCAGTGCAACCAGCTCCAGCACCAACTCCTCCAGCTCCATCCACTTCAACTGAAGCCTTCATCCAAGGAGCCATCTCTACACCACCACCAGAAGATCAAGCCTGAGAGTCGATCTAGCACTATGCATTTTCTATGAACTTTTTGGTAACTTGTTGCCAAAGGGGAAGTAAAATGTATAGATCATAGGCTTCGAGAGAGAGAGAGTGTGTTGCTTTTGTTCTCTCTTACTTTATTTGGTGGTTTTTCAATCTTTGTTTGCTTTTGGTTGAGATACTATGCTTGTGAGACATTGATGATCATGTGTTTGATCATAAGTTACACTTATGCATGCTTGATATTATCCTATCTATCTTATGTGATCACTCACTATGCTTGGTGATGAGTGCATGTATTCATTGTTTATTATTTTGAGCACTCCACCAAGATGTATGTGACATGGAAGAGTAACCCATGAGCCTAATTCATTGTGCATTTGCAGTCCAAAGCAAATCTAAAACTAAGCACAAATTTAGGGGGAGCTCTTGCTTATCACATACTTCTCAAAGCGACGATGTTATTAAAATTTTATTATCATTTGTCAAAGCTTTGATCTATATGTTGTCACCAATTACCAAAAAGGGGGAGATTGAAAGTGCAACTATCCCTAGGTGGTTTTGGTAATTCATAACAACATATAGCTCATTGAGCTAATGCTATTCCAAGACTATTATTTCAGGAAAGCTCAATGAATGGCATGGCATGGATGATGAAAGTGGATCCCTCAAAATACTAAGGACAAAGGATTGGCTCAAGCTCAAAAGCTCAAGACTCTTCATTTTACATTTTAGTGATCCAAGATCACATTGAGTCTATAGGAAAAGCCAATACTATCAAGAAGGGGTGAGGTGTTGCTTAATGAGCCTCTTGCTTCATGTGCTTAGTGATATGCTCCAAAACCCTCAACTACTTTCCCACATCCACAAATGACCTAAACCTAAAGCCAAAATTGGTCACACCAATTCTTTCTATCCGGCGCCACCGATTCCAAAAGTCATAGCCACTGCCACAAACCCTAAGCAAATCGGTCTTACCGATAGGGATCTCGGTCTCACCGAGATGGGGTTGCAATCTCTCTGTTTCCCTTCGTAATGTTTTGGTCTAACCGAAGAGAGCGATCAGTCCCACCGAGATTCCAATGTAAACTCTCTGTTTCCTTTTTGTAACATTTTGGTCTCACCGAAAAGAGCAAATCAGTCCCACCGAGTTTACCTGACCAACTCTCTTGAAAGCTTATTACCAAATCGGTCTCACCGAGTTTGTGTAATCGGTCTCACCGAGATTATGTTATGCCCTAACCATAACCGAATCGGCCTCACCGAGATGCATGTCAGTCCCACCGAAAATCACTAACGGTCACTAGGTTTACTAAATCGGTCCGACCGAGTTTAACGATTCGGTCCCACCGAGTTTGGTAAATTGTGTGTAACAGTTAGAGTTTGTGTGGAGGCTATATATACCCCTCCACCTCCTCTTCATTCGTGGAGAGAGCCAGAACGAACCTACACTTCCAACTTACCATTTCTGAGAGAGAGCCACCTACTCATGTGTTGAGGCCAAGATATTCCATTCCTACCATATGAATCTTGATCTCTAGCCTTCCCCAAGTTGCTTTCCACTCAAACCCTCTTTCCACCAGATCCAAATCCTATGAGAGAGAGTTGAGTGTTGGGGAGACTATCATTTGAAGCACAAGATCAAGGAGTTCATCATCAATGCACCATTTGTTACTTCTTGGAGAGTGGTGTCTCCTAGATTGGCTAGGTGTCACTTGGGAGCCTCCGACAAGATTGTGGAATTGAACCAAGGAGTTTGTAAGGGCAAGGATATCGCCTACTTCGTGAAGATCTACCGCTAGTGAGGCAAGTCCTTCGTGGGAGACGGCCATGGTGGGATAGACAAGGTTGCTTCTTCGTGGACCCTTCGTGGGTGGAGCCCTCCGTGGACTCGCGCAGCCGTTACCCTTCGTGGGTTGAAGTCTCCATCAACGTGGATGTACGATAGCACCACCTATCGGAACCACGCCAAAAACATTCGTGTCTCCAATTGCGTTTGAATCCTCCAAACCCTTCCCTTTACTTTCTTGCAAGTTGCATGCTTTAATTTCCGCTGCCTATACACTCTTTGCATGCTTGCTTGAATTGTGTGGTGATTGCTTGACTTGTCCTAAAATAGCTAAAATCTGCCAAACTCTAAAATTGGAAAAAGGTTAAGTTTTTATTGGTCAAGTAGTCTAATCACCCCCCCCCCTCTAGACATACTTCAAGGTCCTATAGACGTACAACTACATCAACCGCGTTGATAAACGCTTCCGCTTAGCGATCTTCAAGGGTATGAAGATACACTCCCCCTCTCGTTGCTATGCATCACCATGATCTTGTGTGTGTGTAGGAATTTTTTTGAAATTACTACATTCCCCTACACTTACCCAGTGACAGAAAGGGTTGCAAGGCATGTATTGTATTGTTGCCATCGAGGATAACAATATGGGGTTTATATCATATTGCTTGAGTTTATCCCTCTACATCATGTCATCTTGCTTAATGCGTTACTCTATTCTTATGAACTTAATACTCTAGATGCAGGTAGGAGTCAGTCGATGTGTGGAGTAATAGTAGTAGATGCAGGCAGGAGTCGGTCTACTTGTTATGGACGTGATGCCTATATACATGATCATGCCTAGATAATCTCATAATTATTCGCTTTTCTATCAATTGCTCGACAGTAGTTTGTTCACCCACCATAATACTTATGCTATCTTGAGAGAAGCCACTAGTGAAACCTATGGCCCCCGGGTCTATCTCTTATCATATTTGCTTCCAATCTACTTTTTTTTGCATCTTTACTTTTTGCATCTATATTATAAAATTCCAAAAATATATTTATCTTATCATACTATCTTTATTAGATCTCACTTTCGCAAGTGGACGTGAAGGGATTGACAACCCCTTTATTATGTTGGTTGCGAGTTCTTTGTTTGTTTGTGTAGGTGTGTGGGGCTTTTGAGGAGCCTCCTACTGGATTGATACCTTGGTTCTCAAAAACTGAGGGAAATACTTACGCTACTATTGCTGCATCACCCTCTCCTCTTCAAGGAAAATCAACACAAGCTCAAGACATAGCAAGAAGGATTTCTGGCGCCATTGCTGGGGAGGCCTTCGCTCAAGTCAAGACATACCAAGTACCCATCACAAACCCATCTCCCTCGCATTTACATTATTTTCCATTTGCCTCTCGTTTTCCTCTCCCCCACTTCACCATTGCCGTTTTATTTGCCCTCTCTTTCCCAATCTCCTCCTCTCTTTTTCGCTTGCCTTTTTCTGCTTGCTTGTGTGCCTGTTTGTCCTTATGGCTTCGCCTAAGCGTCCTAACCACCTTCTCAGAAGGATGGAAGAGATCGAATCAAATATTAGAAGCTTTGTGAATTTGCAATTTGAGCATAATAATTTCTTTAGAAAAGAGCTTAAGGAACAAAAGGGTTTTTGGGGGTTTACGAACAAAGAGATTGATGATATGAATAAGGAATTTTATGATGTTAATGCTCAAATTACCCGTCTTGAAAATGCTATAGCCAAAATTTCTGATAAGCAAGCCACCTTAGTCAATAAGATGCCCGCTAAACCAGAAAAGTTAGATGAAAATAACAATGAAGATCTTAAAGTTATTGATGCATCTCCTATTAGATCTATGTTTTGCAATATGAATCTTGATATTTATGGGACTGATGATGAGTCAACTTTACCTAGAAGGCGTCCCAAGAATTCGGAGTTTTTAGATCTTGATGCTAAATTTGGTAAAAAGTGGGATTGGAGGGGTCACAACTTCAAATAGCATTGAACCCACTATCTCGGATTTCAAGGATTTTGATTATGATAATTGTTCTTTAGAAGGTTGTATTTCCTTGTTGCAATCCGTTGTTAACTCTCCTCATGCTTATAGTCAAAATAAAGCTTTTACCAAACATATTGTTGATGCCTTGATGCAATCTTATGATGAAAAACTTAATTTGGAAGTTCCTATACCTTGAAAACTTAATGATGAGTGGGAACCTACAATAAAGATTAGAATTAAAGATTATGAGTCTTTTGCTTTGTGTGATTTGGGTGCTAGTGTTTCCACAATTCCGAAAACTTTATGTGATATTCTAGGTTTCCATGATCTTGATGATTGATCTTTAAATTTGCACCTTGCAGATTCCACCATTAAAAAGCCAATGGGAAGGATCAATGATGTTCTCATTGTTGCAAATAGAAATTTGGTGCCCGTGGATTTTATCATTCTTGAAATAGATTGCAATCTTTCTTGCCCTATTATTCTTGGTAGACCTTTCCTTAGAACGATTGGCGCGATTATTGATATGAAGGAAGGGAATATTAGATTCCAATTTCCATGAAATAAAGGCATGGAGAACTTTCCAAGAAATAAAGTCAAATTATCTTATGAATCTATCATGCGGGCTACTTATGAATTTAGTGCCAAAGATGGCACTCGTTAGATCTATCTTCGCTTTTATGCCTAGCTAGGGGCGTTAAACAATAGCGTTAGTTGGGAGGCAACACAATTTTCTTTATGTTTTTTGTTTTTTCTCCTGTTTAGTAATAAATCTTGCATCTACCTTCTGTTTAGATGTGTTTTTATCTTTTAATTAGTGTTTGTGCCAAGTAGAACCCATAGGATAACCTATGATGATAGTTGATTTCATTCTGCTGAAAAACAGAAACTTTGCACGCACCAATATAATTTTTTTAAATCACAGGAACGTGATTTTGCATTTATTCTTTTTTCTTCTGTTCAATAAACAAATTTTACAGGACTTCCTATTTTGGTAGGAGTTTTAGAGTTCCAGAAGTTTGCGTTAGTTACAGATTGCTACAGACTGTTTTGTTTTTGACAGATTCTGTTTTTCGTGTGTTGTTCGCTTATTTTGATGCATCTATGGCTAGTAAAATAGTTTATCAACCATAGAGAACTTGAAATAAAGTAGGTTTAACACCAATATAAATAAATGATGAGTTCATTATAGTACCTTATGTGGTGGTTTTTCTTTCTTTCACTAACAGAGCTTATGAGATTTACTATTGAGTTTTGTGTTGTGAAGTTTTCAAGTTTTGGGTAAAGATTTGATGGACTATGGAATAAGGAGTGGCAAGAGCCTAAGCTTGGGGATGCCCATGGAACCCCAAGATATTCAAGAATAGACAAAATCCTAAGCTTGGGGATGGCCCCGGAAGGCATCCCCTCTTTCGACTTCGTTCATTGGTAACTTTACTTGGAGCTATATTTTTATTCGCCACATGATATGTGTTTTGCTTGGAGCGTCGTGTATTATATTAGTATTTGCTTTTTAGTTTAACACAATCATCCTTGCTGTACACACCTTTTGGGAGAACCTTTTTGATTAGAATTTGCTAGAATACTCTATGTGCTTCACTTATATCTTTTGAGCTTGATAGTTTTTGCTCTAGTGCTTCAATTATATCTTTTAGAGCATGGTGGTGACTTAATTTTGAAGAAATTATTAGTCTCTCATGCTTTACTTATATTATTTTGAGAGTCTTTTAGAACAGCATGGTATTTGCTATGGTTATAAAATTGGTCCTAGAATGGTAGGCATCCAAGTTGGGTATAATAAAAACTATCATAGGAAGTGAATTGGATGCTATGATCAATTTGATACTTGATAATTGTTTTGAGAGATGGAGCTAGTGATATTAAAGTCATGCTAGTTGGGTGATTATGAATTTAAATAATGCTTGTGTTGAAGTTAGCAAGTCTTGTAGCATGCACGTATGGTTAAAGTTGTGTAACAAATAAGAAACATGAAGTGTACCTGGCTTGTGCATCCTTATGAGTGGCGGTCGGGGATGAGCGATGGTCTTTTCCTACCAATCTATCCCCCTAGGAGCATGCGCGTAGTACTTGGATTTTTGATGACTTCTAAATTTTTGCAATAAGTATACGAGTTCTTTTGACTAATGTTGAGTCCATGGATTATACGCACTTTTACCTTTCCGCCTCTGCTAGCCCCTTCGGTACCGTGCATTGCCCTTTCTCACCTTGAGAGTTGGTGCAAACTTCACCGGTGCATCCATGTAGCGACCCGACCTCAAACGGTCAAGTCTCTGTGCCCAGTGTCATCCCTGGATCAGTAATGCTGACACGCACAATACTTGAAGGATTTATAACAGAGTAGCAATCACACACTTATTACATCGAATGTCTCAAAAGAGAACTTATTACAATAATATGGCTTAAGGCCATCTAATGTGATAACAGCGGAAGGCTTGGAAGATAAAGTGAGTCCATCAACTCCAACGGCATAGCTGAGCTGCACGGCAACGACCTAACGAACCTTACTCCTCGTATGAAAAGTCTGCAACATAATATGTTGCAGCCCGAAAACGGGTCAGCACATGGAATATGCTGGCAATATAACACAGTAGAATAGAAACAGAATAATGCTATCACTACATGCATATATGGTTGGTGGAAAGCTCTAGGGTTATTGTTTTGCGGAAAGAAATTTTTTCCCTACAACAAAGGAATGAATTTTTTAATTTAACTATCATGGTGGTTGATAAAACATTGAGAAGGTAACCCCTCCTCAATCCCAATTAAAGTCGTTAACAACCCAACAATATTAATTAAGAGTGTTGAGATATATGTGAATACTCAAGTACTAGATACTCAAATTGTCCATAACTGGGGACACGGCTAACCATGATTAGTTTGTACACTCTGCAAAGGTTTGCGCACTTTTCCCCACAAGATTCGATCGCCTCCGTTGGATTTCTTGCACTACATGATGTTTGAGAAACGGATGACCAAGACATAGTCTTTCAGAAACATTAACTCTCTACTCCGGGTAGACCATACCAAACCTAAAAAACCCACTACCTGCTAATCAACCTCTTCAAGAGCTTCACGTAACTTACTCAACTATGCTAGAGCCCATAATAGCTTGTGGCTGCACACGGAAGTTTCTAGCATGAATAATCTCAGTTCCCTTTGAGCCTGGGTGGCGGTCCATAGGAAGATCACAAGATAACCCCGGGATTTCCAAAAAAACAGGCAATCACTGGATACCCCAGGTGCCTCAATCCACCCAGATGTGTATTTAAGTTGCCACCTTAAGTAAACCTTTAATTAAAACCTCACATCTGTCATGGAAATCACTCAAACCCAATCCATCTACGAGCATAGCATGGCAATATAAGCAACACGTAAAAGTAACTCCCAAGGGTTTCATAATAAACAGGGCAATAGGTTGTACCTCATCAACTACTTCCCAACCCACAAGTTAAAGACATCCTAATCATGCAATGTTTGAGGATTGAACTAATGCAATGAAAACTGGGTATGGAAAGAGTATGATCAATGTGTTACTTGCCTTGCTGACGATCCGTGAATCCTAGAGACTCGTAGTAACACGCTTCACACTCCGGGAATTCTATCGCAAACAAACAATAACACACATAAGCAAACTAGCTAAGATGTGCAAACAAAACTCCATATAAAAGTGATTGATCAGAAAGTTCAACTTAAGAATTCCGGTTTGCAAAAAGAATCAAATCAAACGGAGCAACGAAACTCAAACGACGAAAGAAACAAAATCCATTTACTAATCTTGACTAAGGTCAAATTTTATAGTACCAAAACTTAGCTTAAGTTGGTTAAATAGAAAGAGGGTCTCGAGATGAAACTCTAGGCGTTTGAATCGCCTGATTCCGATAAACGAGCGAAAAGTTATACTAGTTCAAACATCGGATCAGAAATCGCGATCAGAAAAATCACGGAATAAATCCGATAAAAGAAAAGCGACAAGCAGATTAACGAACGAACGTTCGTTAACTGAAACTAAACGAAGAACACGTTCATTAAAACGAACGAACGAGCGAACGCTCGCTAAATAAATAAACCGGAGAAATAAATCGATCTAATTAAAAAAACGCAACTAGGGTTTCAAAAAAAATAAACCGAACGGTTTTTTAAAAAAACGGCGGTTTCGGATTCCGGCGGATACCTCCGGCGAGGGGGGTCCGGCGAGGCGGGGCTCCGGCGAGCGGTGGCGTGGGGCAGCGGGGCTCCGGCGACGGGCGGCGGCGGCGGCGGAAAGCAGCGGCGGCGGCGGCGGCGGAAACGGGCGGCGGCGGCGGCTCGGGCTTCGGCTCCGGGCGGCGGTGGTGGTGGTGGTGGCTAGAGGGGGGGCAGTATTTATAGGAGGGGGGGTCGGTGTCTTGGGAAAGGGGCCAGGCGGCGGCGGAGTCCTTGCCGGACTCCGGCTGCAGCGACGCGCGGGAGGAAGGCGGCGGCGCGGCTTGGGCCGGCCTGGCCTGGCTGGGCTGCGGCCCAGTCGGGTGCGGGCGCGCGCATTTTTTTTAAATAGTTCCACCGACGGAAAAATTCCTATAAAATAAAATAAAAATCTAAAAATGTTTAAACAAATTTTCACCATCTAAATAAAATATTTAGAACGAGATGAACATTTTCTTGGCCCTATAATGAAATTTTGAAAATGTGCATATTTTTCTAATGCAAATAAAATCCAAATAAACTCAAATAAAATCTAACAAATTATTTTAATATTTTTCCTCCAATATTTCAACTGTTTTGGAGAAGTCATATTATCTCCTCTCGTATATTATAAGAAATATTTTTTGGAGAGAAAAATAATTAAAATCGAAATCCTCGTTTCACTATTTGATAGAAACCAAATATGAAAACCGGGAAATCCCCAACTCTCTCCGAGGGTCCTTGAGTTGCTTAGGATTTTCGAGGATTTTCGGATCGAAAACACAATAAAATATGATATGCACGGATGATCTATGTATAACATTCCAAATTGTAAATTTGGGATTTTACAAACCTACCCCCCTTAAGATGAATCTCGCCCTCGAGATTTGGGTTGGTCAGAAAATAGGTGCGGGTGGTCCTTGCGAAGATCATCCTCTCGTTCCCAGGTGGCTTCATCTTCGGTATGGTGGCTCCACTGAACCTTGCAAAATTTGATAACCTTGCTGCGAGTGACTCGGCTGGCAAACTCAAGAATCTTCACTGGTTTCCCCTCATACGTCAAATCACTGTCCAGCTGAATTGCCTCCAAAGGTATGGTATCTCTTAAAGGTATATCGGCCATCTCAGCATGACACTTCTTCAGCTGTGAGACGTGGAACACCTTGTGAACTCCTGGCAATCCTTTAGGTAATTCTAGCTTGTAGGCAACTTCTCCCATCCTTTCCAAAATACGGTATGGTCCTACAAACCTCGGGGCTAACTTTCCCTTAACTCCGAACCATTTCACCCCTCGAAAGGGTGATACTCGCAGATATGCTCTATCTCCAATTTCATAAGTTACCTCCTTCCGTTTTGAGTCGGCGTAACTTTTCTGCCTGGATTCAGCGATCTTCAGTCTATCCCATATCAACTTAACCTTCTCCTCAAACTCATTGATCAAGTCTGGTCCAAACAACTGTCGGTCTCCTACCTCGTCCCACATCAATGGTGTTCTGCACCTACGTCCATACAAAGCGTCGAACGGTGCCATCTTCAAACTGGCTTGGTAGCTATTGTTGTATGAGAATTCAGCGTAGGGCACATCCCAACTAGATCCATAGTCTAGCGCACAAGCCCTCAACATATCCTCCAGTATCTGGTTGACTCTCTCGGTCTATCCATCTGTCTGCGGGTGGAATGTTGTACTAAACTCCAATCTTGTACCCAGGGTCTGGTGTAATTGATGCCAAAACTTTGAAGTAAACTACGTCCCTCTATCTGATACGATACTCCTCGGAACTCCATGCAAACATACGATCCTGGACATATATATTTTGGCCAACTTTGTGCTTGTATAAGTCATTTTCACTGGAATAAAATGAGCCACTTTGGTCAAACAATCCACTACTACCCATATTGAGTCATATCCTGCTTTTGTTCTGGGTAGTCCGGTGATAAAGTCCATGCCAAGTTTATCCCACTTCCATTCGGGTATCGGCATTGGCTGCAATAGTCCTGCTGGCTTTTGATGCTCTGCCTTCACTCTTTGACATACATCACATACGACTACATACTCAGCAATATCCTTCTTCATACCAGTCCACTAGAAAGGTTCCTTTAAATCCAAGTACATCTTGGTGTTTCCGGGGTGTATTGAGTACGGTGAGTCATGAGCCTCCTGAAGTATTAACTTCCTGATTTCTGGGTCATTGGGCACATAAATTCAGTCCTCAAACCATAAGGTATCATGCTCATCCTCGCGAAAACCTTTGGCCTTTCCTTCGCTCATCTTCTCCTTTATTTCCACAATCTCTTTGTCTTCCTTCTGAGCTTCTCGGATTTTGCTTAACAAGGTCGACTGGACCTCCATTGTTGCAATGAAACCTCGTGGAACAATCTCCAATCGAAGTTCCATGATATCCTCGGCTAACTCCTTTGGCAATCCCCTACTTTCAAGTATGTTAGCATAACTCTTCCGGCTTAAAGCGTCTGCTACAACATTGTCCTTCACTGGATGATAGTGTAGCTTCATATCATAATCCTTTATAAGTTCCAACCATCTTCTCTGCCTGAGGTTCAGCTCCTTTTGGGTGAAGATATATTTCAAATTCTTGTGGTCCGTGTACACATCACAACAGTTCCCAATAAGGTAATGTCTCCAAGTTTTTAATGCATGCACCACTGCTGCTAACTCCAAATCATGGGTGGCATAGTTCAACTCGTGGGGCTTTAATTGTCGTGATGCATACGAAACAACTTTTCCATCCTGCATAAGCACACATCCCAGTCCCAAGCATGAGGCGTCGCAATATACTTGAAACTCCTTATGTATATCTGGCAATGTTAGTATTGGGGCTGTAGTCAAACATTTCTTCAACTCCTGGAAACTTGTCTCGCAATCTTCCATCCATATAAACTTATTGTCCTTCTTCAATAGTTCAGTCATTGGTTTTGCCAGCTTGGAAAAATTCTCAATGAATCTCCGATAATATCCCACGAGTCCAAGGAAACTACGGATCTCGCCAACTGAAGTGGGTGCCAACCATTCAGTGACTCACTGAACCTTGCTGGGGTCCACTGCTATACCTCCTGATATAACATGCCCAAGAAATCCAACCTCCTTCAACCAAAATTCGCACTTGCTGAATTTGGCGTATAACTGGTGTTCTCTAAGTTTCTCGAGAACTAACCGCAAATGCTCCTTGTGCTCCTCTTCATTCTTCGAGTATACCATAATATCATCGATAAACACTACTACAAACTTGTCCAAATACTCCATGAACACTTTGTTCATCATACTCATAAAATAGGCAGGGGCGTTTGTCAGTCGAAACGACATGACCGTATACTCGTATAATCCATAACGCGTAGTAAACACTGTTTTTGGTATATCCTTCTCTCGGATCTTCAACTGATGGTATCCTGATCGCAGATCAATCTTCGAAAACACCTTAGCTCCTTGCAGTTGATCAAACAGATCATTGATCATCGGTAGTGGATACTTGTTATTAATGGTTACTTCGTTCAAGGCTCGATAATCAACAACCATCCTTAGGGATTTATCCTTCTTTTCTACCAAAAGTACGGGAGCTCCCCAAGCTGATGAACTCCTTCGAATATAACCTTTCTCCAACAACTCCTTGATCTGCTTCTTAATTTCCTCCAGATCAATTGCGGGCATCCGATAGGGTCTCTTGGATATTGGCCCGGTACCTGGCAATAACTCTATCAAAAACTCAATGTCTCTATCCGGTGGCATGCCGGGTAACTCTTCTGGGAAAACATTCGGATAATCCTTTACTACAGGTACTTCCTTCTGAACAACTCCCGTGAGGGCATTTACTTGGGTCCTCCTAGGAACATGCCTAGATACATACTTAATCCTTTTCCCTCCGGGGTGGTTATGACCTCCGTGGTTATGAACGAGTCCTCCCGAGTTCGGGGTTAAGCGAGGCTTCTGCTAAGCTCCTGAATTGTACTTCCCTTGTCCATACTTCCTCTTATGGCTCTCAATCTGCTGCTGCTTCCCTTCAATCACAAGAGCTTTATCTACCAACTCCTAGTAGTTGTTGAAGGTTGCCACCATCAACTGCATGCTCATCTCATCATTCAACCCTTCCATAAACATCTCCTACTTTGCGGCATCTGTGGCCACATCATCAGGGGCACAGCGTGATAATTTGCTAAAATCATCAACGTACTGGCCAACCGTACGGTTCCCCTGACGTAAGTTGCGAAACTCCCGCTTCTTCATCTGCATAGCTTCAGTGGAAACATGGGCAGTTCGAAAGGCCTGTTGAAACTGAGCCCATGTGACAGTGTCGACAGGGTAGGTGGTGGTGAAATTCTCCCACCATGCGGCTGCGGGTCCATCCAGTTGGTGTGCGGCAAAGTGCACCTTCTCCGCATCCGTGCACCCTGCGGTGGTTAACTCCCTTCCGATACGGCGTAGCCAATCATCTGCAACTATTGGCTCGGTGCTACTGGAGAACACCGGCGGCTGCAATCTTAGAAAACGGGCTAGGTTGTCCACTGGCGGCGGGTTGTTGTGGTTGTTGTTATTGTTGTTGTTGCCTTGGTTTTAAACTAGTAACTGCATCAAAGCATTCTGCTGCTGGATCAACTGGGTGAGCTCCGGTGGGAAGGCAAAACCAGTGTCACGTCTCGGAGGCATCTGAGGGGTTTAGATGGAAGAGATTAGAATAGAGGAAAGGTCTAGTGAGGAAGCACTACCCATATGCACATGACACAAACACAATCATTTCACTCAATCAATCAAACAAGGGCATACATCGGTCTAAAACTATCACAAAAGTGCTCAACTACTACTTGATACATGGGGGAATACTAATATTGTATGGTGGTCATCTAGAAATTTTGATCGGTGGAAGATTCCATGATGTCCGCTCCAGCTTCGTCTTCATAGTCATCATCGCTTGGATCGGAATTGGTGTCGTGAATGATGATGTAGTTGTCTGGGCAGGTGGGGTCGTCGTCTTCGTCTCCCGGGGCTGGTCCTCCCATGAATATCCTGATCTTATTAACCAGGTCGTCGTTCTTCTCCAGTAGTGTCTTGATTTCCTCCTCATATCCATCGCGTGTGAACTTGAGTTATTCTTCCATCTCGATGATCTTAGTATTTGCCTTCTTCAGTTCCATCATGTCGGCGCACATATGGTTCTCCTGGCGTTGAATGTGTTGGTTTAGCTCTTGTATAAAAGCTGTGACTGATCTATCCTTCCTGGTGCTGATCATCTCCCATTGCTCATCTCGGCGCCCGCATATCTGATAGGTAGTGTCCTTAAGCTCCCTGTTGTATACTTCTCCAATACGTCCCATGGTAATGTGGGCTGCCATGCTCTTACCTACACTCCAGGTTGGTGCTTCGAAAGAAAATTCTATGGGTTTTGAAGTTGGCGAGAATGTTCTTCCTGGAACTTGTACTTGTATCATCTAGCGCTCCTCTTCTGGTAAGGTGGCGCTGTATGTCCCGGTGAAACTAGGTATCCCAATGTTCAAGTACCTAGTGACTTCCTTTAGGTGGCGTCCAAAAGGTGTATCCTCATCCGGTTGCCCGAACTTGTTCTTCTTCTCCGTCATCCTAAGGAGTGGAAAAGGGAGAGAAGTCAGAAATGAGTAGAGAAGAGTGACCTATGGTTTATCTTACTGGTCGTGTCCAACACTCAGCGTGTGCTCTGATGCCATCTTGTAGCGACCCGACCTCAAATGGTCAAGTCTCTGTGCCCCAGTGTCGTCATCCATGGATCAGTAATGCTGACACGCACAGTACTTGAAGGATTTATAACAGAATAGCAATCACACACTTATTACATCGAATGTCTCAAAAGAGAACTTATTACAATAATATGGCTTAAGGCCATCATATGCGATAACAGCGGAAGGCTTGGAAGATAAAGTGAGTCCATCAACTCCAACGGTATAGCTGAGCTACACAGCAACGACCTAACGAACCTTACTCCTCATCTGAAAAGTCTGCAACATAATACGTTGCAGCCCGAAAACGGGTCAGCACATGAAATATGCTGGCAATATAACACAGTAGAATAGAAACAGAATAATGTTATCACTACATGCATATATGGCTGGTGGAAAGCTCTAGGGTTATTGTTTTGCGGAAAGCAAATTTTTCCCTACAACAAAGGAATAAATTTTTTAATTTAACAATCATGGTGGTTGATAAAACATTGAGAAGGTAACCCCTCCTCAATCCCAATTAAAGTCGTTAACAACCCAACAATATTAATTAAGAGTGTTGAGATACATGTGAATACTCAAGTACTAGATACTCAAATTGTCCATAACCGGGGACACGGCTAACCATGATTAGTTTGTACACTCTGCAGAGGTTTGCGCACTTTTCCCCACAAGACTCGATCGCCTCCGTTGGATTTCTCGCACTACATGATGTTTGAGAAACGGATGACCGAGACACAGTCTTTCAGAAACATTAACTCTCTACTCCGGGTAGACCATACCAAACCTACAAAACCCACTACCTGCTGATCTACCTCTTCAAGAGCTTCACGTAACTTACTCAACTATGCTAGAGCCCATAATAGCTTGTGGCTGCACATGGACGTTTCTAGCATGAATAATCTCAGTTCCCTTTGAGCCTGGGTGGCGGTCCATAGGAAGATCACACGGTAACCCCGGGATTTCCAAAAAAACAGGCAATCACTGGATACCCCAGGTGCCTCAATCCACCCAGATGTGTATTTAAGTTGCCACCTTAAGTAAACCTTTAAATAAAACCTCACATCTGTCATGGAAATCACTCAAACCCAATCCATCTACGAGCAGAGCATGGCAATATAAGCAACGCGTGAAAGTAACTCCCAAGGGTTTGATAATAAACAGGGCAATAGGTTCTACCTCATCAACTACTTCCTAACCCACAAGTTAAATACATCGTAATCATGCAATGTTTGAGGATTGAACTAATGCAATGAAAACTGGGTATGGAAAGAGTATGATCAATGTGTTACTTGCCTTGCTGACGATCCGTGAATCCTAGAGACTAGTAGTAACACGCTTCGTACTTCGGGAATTCTATCACAAACAAACAATAACACACATAAGAAAACTAGCTAAGATGCGCAAACAAAACTCCAAATAAAAGTGATTGACCAGAAAGTTCAACTTAAGAATTCCGGTTTGCAACAAGAATCAAATCAAACGGAGCAACGAAACTCAAACGGCGAAAGAAACAAAATCCGTTTACTAATCTGGACTAAGGTCAAATTTTAGAGTACCAAAACTTAGTTTAAGTTGGTTAAACAAAAGGAGGGTCTCGAGACGAAACTCTAGGAGTTTGAATCGCCTGATTCCGATAAACGAGCGAAAAGTTATACTAGTTCAAACATCGGATCAGAAATCGCGATCAAAAAAATCGCGGAGTAAATCCGATAAAAGAAAAGCGACGAACAGATTAACGAACAAACGTTCGTTAACTGAAACTAAACGAAGAACACGTTCATTAAAACGAACGGACGAGTGAACGCTCGCTAAATAAATAAACCGGAGAAATAAACCGATCTAATTAAAAAAAGGCAACTAGGGTTTCAAAAAAAATAAACAGAACGGTTTTTAAAAAAAACGGCGGTCTCGGATTCCAGCGGATACCTCCGACGAGGGGGGTCCGGCGAGGCGGGGCTCCGGCAGGCGGTGGCGTGGGGCGGCGGGGCTCCGGCGACGGGCGGCAGCGGCGGCGGAAAGCGGCCGCGGCGGCGGCGGCAACGGGCGGCGGCGGCTCGGGCTTCGGCTCCGGGCGGCGATGGTGGTGGTGGTGGCTAGAGGGGGGGGGCGGTATTTATAGGAGGGGGGGTCGGTGCCTTGGGGGAGGAGGCAGGCGGCGGTGGATCCGAGCCGGACTCCGGCTGCAGCGACGCGCGGGAGGAAGGCAGCGGCGCGGCTTGGGCCGGCCTGGCCTGGCTGGGCTGCGGCCCAGTCAGGTGCGGGCGCGTGCATTTTTTTTACCATCAGGTGCGGGCGGTGGATCCTATAAATTAAAATAAAAATCTAAAAATGCCAAAACAAATTTTCACCGTCTAAATAAAATATTTAGAACGAGATGAACATTTTCTTGGCCCTAAAATGAAATTTTGAAAACGTGCATATTTTTCTAATGCAAATAAAATCCAAATAAACTCAAATAAAATCTAACAAATGATTTTAATATTTTTCCTCCAATATTTCAATTGTTTTGGAGAAGCCATATTATCTCCTCTCGTATATTATAAGAAATATTTTTCTGAGAGAAAAATAATTAAAATCGAAATCCTCATTTCACTATTTGATAGAAACCAAATATGAAAACCGGGAAATCCCCAACTCTCTCCGAGGGTCCTTGAGTTTCTTAGGATTTTCGAGGATTTTCAGATCAGAAACACAATAAAATATGATATGCATGGATGATCTATGTATAACATTCCAAATTGAAAATTTGGGATGTTACAATCCAAACCCCGTGATACGATACGCTCTATCACACATAAACCTCCTTATATCTTCCTCAAAACAGCCACCGTACCTACCTATTATGGCATTTCCCTAGCCATTCCGAGATATATTGCCGTGCAACTTTCCACTGTTCCGTTCATCATCATCATGACACATTTTACTTTTGTCATATTGCCATTGCATGATCATGTAGTTGACATCGTATTTGTGGCAAAGCCACCATGCATTATTTTTCATACATGTCACTCTTGATTCATTGCACCATCCCAGTACTCTGCCGGAGGCATTCATATAGAGTCATATCTTGTTCTAGTTTCGAGTTGTAATTCATATGTTGTAATCAATAGAAGTGTGATGATCATCATTATTATAACATTTCCCAAAGAAAAAAAAGAAAAAAAGGGAAGAAAGGCCAAAAAAGGCCCAAAAAAAGAAAAACAAAGAAAAAGAAGAAAATAAATAAAAAGGGCAATGTTACTATCTCTTTTTCCACACTTGTGCTTCAAAGTAGCACCTTGTTCTTCATGTAGTGAGTCTCATATTTTGTGCTTCAAAGTAGCACCATGTTTTTCATATAGTGAGTCTCATAAGTTGTCTTTTTCATACTAGTGGGAATTTTTCATTATAGAACTTGGCTTGTATATTCCTACGATGGGCTTCCTCAAGTGCCCTAGCCCCTAGGTCTTCGTGAGCAAGCAAATTGGATGCACACCCACTAGTTTTATTTTGTTGAGCATTCATTTATAGCTCTAGTGCATCCGTTGCATGGCAATCCCTACTCCTCATGTTGACATCAATTGATGGGCATCTCCATAGCCCGTTGATTGTCCTCGTCAATGTGAGACTTTCTCCTTTTTTGTCTTCTCCACACAATCCCCATCATCATATTCTATTCCACCCATAGTGCTATATCCATGGCTCACGCACATGTATTGCATGAAGGTTGAAAAAGTTTGAGGTTATTTAAGTATGAAACAATTGCTTGGCTTGTCATCGGGGGTATAGAAGTTGGGAACATCTTTGTGTGACGAAAATGAGGCATAGCCTAACTATATGATTTTGTAGGGATGAACTTTCTTTTGCCATGTTATTTTGAGAAGACATGATTGCTTTGATTAGTATGCCTGAAGTGTTACAATTTCTTTTATCAATATGAACTTTTATTTTGAATCATTTGGATCTCAATATTCATGCCACAATAAAGAAAATTACATTATGAATTATGCTAGGTAGCATTCCACATCAAAAATTCCTTTTTTATCATTTACCTACTCGAGGACGAGCAGGAATTAAGCTTGGGGATGCTTTATACTTCTCCAACGTATCTATAATTTTTGATTGTTCCATGCTATTATATTACCCCTTTTGGATGTTTATGGGCTTTATTTTAAACATTTATATCATTTTTGGGACTAACCTACTAACCGGAGGCCCAACCCATATTGCTATTTTTTTGCCTATTTCAGTATTTCGAAGAAAAGGAATATCAAACGGAGTCCAAACGGAATGAAACCTTCGGGAGCGTGATTTTTGGAACGAACGTGATCCAGAGGACTTGGAGTGCAAGCCAAGAAGCTGCCGAGGCTCCCACGAGATAGGAGGGCGCCCCCCCCCCTATAGGGCGCGCCCCTGTCTCGTGGGCCCCTCGGGCGGCCACCGACGTACTTCTTCCTCCTATATATACCTACGTACCCCGAAAACATCCAGGAGCAAGACGAAACACAATTTCCACCACTGTAACCTTCTGTATCCGCGAGATCTCATCTTGGAGCCTTCGCCGGCACTCTTCCGGAGGGGGAATCGACCATGGATGTCCTCTACATCAACATCCTTGCCCCTCCGATGAGTTGTGAGTAGTTTACCACAAACCCACGGGTCCATAGTTATTAGCTAGATGACTTCTTCTCTCTTTTTGGATCTCAATACAATTCTTTTATGTATGATTGAGTTATCTTTGCAAGTCTCTTTGAATTATCAGTTTGGTTTGGCCTACTAGATTGATCTTTCTTGCCATGGGAGAAGTGCTTAGCTTTGAGTTCAATCTTGCGGTGTCCTTACCCAGTGATAGAAAGGGTTGCAAGGCACGTATTGTATTGTTGCCATCGAGGATAACAAGATGGGGTTTATACCATATTGCTTGAGTTTATCCCTCTACATCATGTCATGTTGCTTAATGTGTTACTCTGTTCTTATGAACTTAATACTCTAGATGCAGGCAGGAGTCGGTCGATGTGTGGAGTAATAGTAGTAGATGCAGGCAGGAGTCGGTTTACTTGTTATGGACGTGACGCCTATATACATGGTCATGCCTAGATAATCTCATAATTATTTGCTTTTCTATCAATTGCTCGATAGTAATTTGTTCACCCACCGTAATACTTATGCTATCTTGAGAGAAGCCACTAGTGAAACCTATGGCCCCCGGGTCTTATCTCTTATAATATTTGCTTCCAATCTACTTTTATTTGCATCTTTACTTTTTGCATCTATATTATAAAATACCAAAAATATATTTATCTTATCATACTATCTTTATTAGATCTCACTTTCGCAAGTGGCCGTGAAGGGATTGACAACCCCTTTATTGCGTTGGTTGTGAGTTCTTTGTTTGTTTGTGTAGGTGCGTGGGACTTTTGAGGAGCCTCCTACTAGATTGATTCCTTGGTTCTCAAAAACTGAGGGAAATACTTATGCTACTATTGTTGCATCACCCTCTCCTCTTCGAGGAAAACCAAAGCAAGACCAAGATGTAGCACTCCTTTCAGCAGCGGATACCATGCCCTTTTAGGGCGGGACACGTTTACAAGCTTTCAAGCTATACCCCATTACAGGTACATGAAGCTTAAAATGCCCGGACCAAATGGAATCATCACTCTAGCCAGTGATCCGGACGTCGCACTTCGCGCCGAAAACAAAACCGTAGCACTATCCTTGGAAGCATTATCCGAAGCCCTAGCAGCCGAAGAACTAACAATGCTGCGTGCCACCGTGGACAGGGACGACGTGATACTCGACAAGTGACCCAAGTCCACCTCATTTAAACCCGCAGACGAGATAGTCAAATTCCAGGTCCATCCAACGGACCCCACAAAGACAGCTTCCATCGGGACACAGCTGAACCCCACAATGGACGCCGCACTACAAGACTTCCTACGTGATAATTGGGACATTTTCGCTTGGCACCCATTGGACATGCCGGGTATCCCACGCAGACTGGACGAACACAGCCTCAATATACTAAAAGGATACAAGCCTATCAAGCAGACTCTAAGGCGGTTTTCAGAGCCCAAACGGCAAGCCATGGGGGAAGAGCTAGCCAAACTACTCGAGGCCGGATTCATCAGAGATATCAAGCATCCGGATTGGCTAGCATATCTGGTAATGGTACCAAAGAAGGACAAATCCTGGCGCCTATGCGTCGACTTCAAAGACCTCAATAAGGCTTGCCCCAAGGATCCCTTCCCCCTCCCTCGCATCAACCAAATCATCGATGCCACAGCAGGACACGACTCGCTATGTTTCCTCGACGCATACTCTGGATACCATCAAATAAAGATGGCAAAGTCCGACCAAGCTGCAACATCTTTCATAACGCCATATGGTCCTTTTTGCTTCAACACTATGCCTTTCGGGCTTAAAAATGCTGGCGCAACCTATCAACGCATGATTCAAACATGCCTGGAAAAGCAAATCGACAAAATAGTGGAGGCATACATGGATGACGTGGTCATAAAAACAAGACGCGTCGAAACCCTAATAGACGACTTGAGGCTTACGTTCGATAACCTCCGAACATACGACATCAAGCTGAACCCGGAAAATGTGTTTTCGGCGTCCCCTCTGGGAAACTGCTGGGCTTCATTGTTTCTAATAGAGTAATTGAAGCGAATCCGGCAAAAATCTGAGCTCTGTCTCAGTTGGCTATACCAACAAACCTCAAGCACATCCAGTAACTAGCTGGATGCGTGGCTGCCTTAAGCCGCTTTATCTCCAGGTTAGGAGAAAAGGCACTACCTCTTTACCGCCTTCTTCGGAGCAGCACCGAACACTTTGTGTGGACGGATGCAGCCGCGGCCGGACTGGACGAAATAAAGACCTTATTGGCCAGTAATCCAATCCTAATAGCGCCAAACATTGGCGAACCTATGCTGTTGTACATAGCTACAATACATCAAGTTGTAAGCGCAGTGCTCATCGTCGAACGAGAGGTTGATGGATACAAATTCCCGCTCCAGAAGCCGGTTTATTACTTATCCACTATCCTCACCCCATGCAAATCCCGATACCCACACTATCCAAAAATAGCATACGCGGTCTTCATGGCATCCCGGAAGCTACGACACTACTTTCAAGAGTGTTCGATTACGGTGGCCTCCGAAGTACCACTCAACAACATAATAAATAACCGCGATGCTACGGGCCGGATTGCTAAATGGGCCATCGAGCTCCTTCCGTTTGACATAACATACAAGACACGGCGGGCCATCAAGTCGCAGGTACTGGCTGACTTTATCGCCGAATGGACAGAAGGCGAACTCCCTAAAGAGTACGGCGCGTACTCTAACTGGATCATGCACTTAGATGGCTCTAAAATGCTAGCTGGATTGGGAGCAGGTGTAGTCCTGACGTCTCCCACTAGAGACACGGTCCAGTACGTACTCCAAATATTATACACAGACTCCAACAATACAGCCGAATACGAGGCTCTGTTGCACGGTCTTCGGATAGCAGTCTCTATGGGCATTCAACGCCTGGAGGTGCGCGGGGATTCAAACCTCGCAATATCACAAATAAACGGAGACTTTGTTGCCAAGGATCCGAAAATGGCGGCCTACCATAATGTCGTCCTCAAAATGTCAGCTCGGTTCGAGGGGCTCAAATTCCACCATGTGGCTTGAGAAAACAATCAGGCGGCGAATATCCTTGCCCGCATCGGCGCTAAACGCGACCCTCTCCCACCTAACATATTTCTAGAAAGGTTGTTCAAGCCATCTATGGTATGGGAAGGGGAGTCCGGCAGCACTAGCACGGATCTGAATACACCCCCAGATTCCGAACCATCAGACATAATCGGAGGCTCCACCACCGAATAACATCTTTGGCCCACGAAATCATGGCTGTAATCGCCTCGTGGACTGAACCTTTCTTGGCCTACCAGAATAGGCAGGAGCTCCCCAAAGACCAGAATGAAGCATGTTGCATCGTGCGGCGTTCTAAAGCTTACAAAGTCCATGAAGGGGAACTCTATAAGAAAAGTGCGACCGGAGTGCTCCAAAGGTGCATCTCCGAAGAGGAAGGACGGCAGCTCTTGGCTGAAATCCATGCCGAACTGGGCGGGCACCACGCCGCGGCTCAAGCACTAGTCAGCAAGGCCTTCCGTATAGGCTTTTATTGGCCGACAGCCCGAGCAGACGCACAGGACCTTGTCCAACACTGCGTCGGTTGCCAGCTCTCTGCCAATCAGAGTCATATGCCCCCTACCGCTCTCCAAACAATCCCCATCACTTGGCCCTTTGCGGTCTGGGGGCTGGATATGGTCGGACTCCTTAAAGGGGGAAGCCATAATAAAAAATACTTATTGGTCATGGTGGACAGGTTCACCAAATGGATAGAAGCTAAACTAGTCAAAACGACCGAATCCGGACCAGTGATAGACTTCATATCCGGGGTTGTACACTGATACGGCATCCCCCACAACATCATCACTGATAATGGCTCAAACTTCACAGCCGATGAAGTGAAAACCTGGTGCAGCAACATGGGCATTAAGCTCGATTACGCCTCCATCTACCATCCCCAAACAAACGGCCAGGTCGAACGTGCAAACAGTCTCATTATGAGTGGCATCAAACCCAAACTAGTGCGATCCTTGACAGAGTTGGACACGCACTGGGTCGAAGATCTCAACTCTGTACTCTGGGGGCTGCGGACCGCGTCGAATCGCACCACCGAATATACACCATTTTTACGGTGTACGGAGCGGAAGCAGTACTACCTTGCTAATACATGATTCGCCTCGCGTACGCATGTACGAAGAGAAGGAAGCCGAGTTAGATCGGTAGGATAACTTAGTTGCCCTGGAGAGGGGCGCGACATTGCAAAAGCCCGTTCCGCATTCTATCAGCAGCAGGCTCGACGGTACCAAAGCAGAGAAGTGCGGGCCAAAACTTATAATATTGGCGAACTCGTTCTACGCCTACCAGAGAAGAAGAAGGACAAGCTCAAACCCAAGTGGGAGGGTCCCTTTGTCATTGATAAAGTTCTCACCAGAGGAGCGTACCGCCTATGTAATGCATCCAATAACAGACTCGAGCCAAACCCATGGAACGCAAAGAGACTCCAGAGATTCTACGCCTAGTGCTGAACTCAGTGTTCGTCTCCTTACCCCCTCCCCCCTCCTTTTAAATTATGTCCCCTTCCTTTTCCTTTCTCGACCTTTTTCCTCTTCACACAAAGTACTTAATACAGTGCGGACGCCCGGATCACTCCGGCCGCACTACGTGTGTAAGCAATACCTGAGGGCTTCCTATACGGAAGCTAAATATAGTTACTTTAAAGGCTTTTTGCCCATCACATATGCGTTATTTTTCCATATGTGACTTTTATTCACCATTATATGCATCAATATGACTTAAGATGTGGCCATGCTGGGTTGCCTGGCTCTTGTGTTTATGCCCTATGTTCTCGTTAATTCGGCTAGGGCATAAGGGGGGCACCTCTGCGATGGTTACTGCTGGTTCAGCCGGATGTGTACCTCAGATTGGGTGAAGCCGAAAGCTAGCATCCTTAAGGGAATATTCGGTCAGTGAACAAAAGATGTTTTTGTTTATTACAACGTAAATCCCCAGAAGTTTTGTATCTGGATGTCTGCGATTGTTACTGCTGGTTCAGCCGGACATGTGCATCGTCGCATGCGTACCCAGGGAAAGGAACCCCTAACGAAACTATTCTCCCTGGAAGATGTTTCTTACTATCCATGTAATATAACATAACTAGTTGGGTACTTGTCTGTTCAAGCACTTATGACCCCTACGCTTGGTTTCCACGCATACCCCGGTTCTGTATAACTGAGCGGGTATTCGGATACACCCCGGACTATATGATCCGGGGGTTGAAGCGAAAAGGTCCGCCATGACAAATGGTTTTAATCCGGCTAGGGACTACTTATGTCCATTGAATTACACAGTCACTTGGACTGACTATATTCCTCCCCTATACCATCCAACAGGCTATCTAGCTTACAATCCTGTTGGGAATACTTTACGGCTAACGCTACTTGGTCATACACCAGACTCACGGGAATTTCTTGCCCATATGGCCCCGCCGGTCCGACTTCGGCCATAGGGTTTGGGTCCAGCTTGGTGTAGTGCATCTTCACCATAGCCCAGGCTTCTCTTGCACCTTGTCGGTAGGCTGACATCTTCCACAATCGGAAGCGCCGCTGTGCTCCTTGAAGCATATCCACAAGCTCCCCCATGCCCTTCGGCAGGAAGCTTGATGGCCACAAGGCCTGAGCAAGGCCCTGCATCACCTGCCGAGCTCGCTCGTGCAGTTGTGAGAGGTCTTGCAGTAAATCTCCTGCAGACGCGGGCATCTCCTCCTCAGGGTGGCCCGTCAACATACCTACAAATAAAAATTCTTTCAATATGCTTCCTCACCGAGCTGTACTACAGTTCGTCTAGGCACTTACCATAAATGTCGTGACAAAGCATTTTGTTCTCCATTACGGAGTCCGCCAGCTGAGCGCGAACATCTTTAATTTCGACGTCCAGCCAGACATTGGCATCTTGAAGATTGTTCTTCTCCTGCCTAACTTGCGTAAGAATACGCTCGCCAGCTTTCAGCTGCCTTTGGAGATGCGACTCGTTATCTCCTACAAACTCCGGATTCACCCCAGGATTGGCTGCAGAATTTTCTGTTAGACTTATCATACGAGCCACTTACTAACGGGTACATCTTCGTACAATTGAGACAAATGTTACCAGATGAGGCCTTCTGGGATTCCTCTAACTTGGCAACCGTGGCCCTCAACTGGGCCTTGCACTCCTCCAGCTCCCGAGACAATTGCTCATTCTTATCTACAAGGACCTGTGCATAAATTGATCCTTAAAACAGTTGTTCCAACCGTTTCAAGTCTCAGGGGCTACTGTTATACATGCTTATCAAATTTTCTTACCCGTATATCTTTAGTATACTGGTCCGTCGCTAGGGCAAGCCCGCCTTGAGCAGCTCAGATGTATGCGTCTCCCGAATTGAAAGCATTAAATGCCTCTTCGGAAAAGATGTTGTTGCGAAGTACGGCCTGTCAGCACCGGTGATTCATGGCGCTCTCTACTTCAGAATTCGTGGCAGAGAGCATATTCGCGTCCTCTGTCCGAGGACAATGCGGCATCGGCCCCACGTCCTTCTCCTCTCTCGAAGCCAGTTCTGGAATCCGGCGGATGGAGGCGTGATTGGCAGGATCCCCGGATATAGTCTGGCTATTCATCTTCCTGCCAGGACACGAAGGGCGCTGTTACATTTCAAATACAATAATCACAGAACAGGTTTTTACCTTACCTCTGTAGCGGTGTTTCGATCCTAACCGCCTTCCTCTTAAGCCTGCCTGATCCGGACGTCCGTTGCCGATGGGTTCCTAGGGGCTCGGCCCCGTGCTCTAATCGTCGTCTTTGTAAAAGCACGACACTTCAGGGGTAAGGCATGACATCAGAAAGGAGTCCTCTTCGGAGGATAGGGTTTTCGGCTTGGCTTACACGCGATGTAGGTAGTAGTCTGGGATAGTCGGCGATAATAGCCACTGAGGCGCCATCGCAGCTCGCCTGATAAAATATCCCGTTGACGAGCTCCATAGTAATATCTGGATTTTCTTCGAGTCCTGGATCGAGGGCCCTTTCGGGGTCCTCTGGCTGCGGGGAAGGGCTGAAGATTCCTTCTACGGCCCTCCTCAGTTCCTGCTCAGAAATATTGAGGCAGATAATCTTAGTGAAGAACGCCACAATAAGTGAAGCAGGGAAAAGAATGATGACTTACCCAGCTTGGGGGGTTGTACATGGAGAATCCATCTCGCGGTTTAATGTGAAGGAATTCTTCCTCTTCTCCTTTGTATAAATCGGACAATATCCTCTCTAGAGCCGTGGCAGAGTCCGGACCTTTACGGCCACAGCGGGTGGCATCATCTTCCCCGTTGAAATGCCACATTGGCTTCCCCCGATATTGAAGCGGTTCCACTCCTAGCATTATGCATATTGCCATGATCTCGACTATCGTCAGCCCGGATTTGGTCAGTAACTTTATCCTGCCCATCAGAAAGTGTATTTCTCTGGTATCCTCATCTTGGGGGCCCCGAGGGCGCCAGCTTCGACGTGCCTTTGGCAGAGCATTATTGAACTTAGTGAGATTTGTCCGGACTGGATCCGGAAGGGGAACGTCATCGACATAAAACCACTCCGAAGGCCAGTTCTCCGGTGCCTTCTTGGGAGTACCGGATAGGTATCCGGTCTCGGCGATGCGCCATACTTCGGCTCCGCCCACTTGACATAGGGATTGTCCCTGGTTGCGAGGGACAAGGCAGAACAGCTTCTTCCATAACCCAAAGTGAGCCTCGCAGCCTAGAAATAGCTCACAAAGGGTGACGTATCCTGCTATATGCAGCACGGAGGCAGGGGTGAAGTTGTGCAACTGGAGGCCGTAGAACTCCAAGAGCCCGCGAAGAAATGGGTCGATAGGAAACCCGACGCCCCTTAGCAGATGCGGGATGAGGCATATTTGCTCCTCTGGGGAAGGATTAGGGGATCCCTCCGCTTGCTCCCCGCCATTATAGGTGGCTATTCCGGCTCGGACGGGGACCATGAACGCCGGTGGGAGGAACCCTTGGGTATGTAACTCTATCAAACGGCTGTGAGGAACTGAACACTCTTCCCAGTCACCCGGCTTGGAGCGAGGAGAGCGGGAAGAAGAGCTGCGGCGACCGGCCATGTTGGAATGGTTTTTTTGGAGCACTCTGTTGGATGCTTGCTCGAGGGAAGAGGATGAGGTTTGGATCTGAGAATCCCCGTCTCTTCAAATAGACGGTTAACCTGCCAGATCGGGGGTGGCAAATGCAAAAATGCCTAGGCTCCTCGCATTCGCTTGACACGTGGAGATGGTCATTATTGAGGCACAGAAGCCGAGGAGTACAACATAGATGGGAGGCAGGACACTATTCGTCGTAACAGGTATTTTGGAGTATTCGGAGATGGAACCCGCCTTGCAATGCCGAAGACAAAACTGCGCGCCGGACTCATCGTCATTGAAGCCTGGTTCAGGGGCTACTGAGGGAGTCCTGGATTAGGGGGTATCCGGACAGCCGGACTATATACTTTGTCCGGATTGTTGGGGCGTGAAGATACAAGACTCAAGACTCTGTCCCATGTCCGGATGGGACTCTCCTTTGTGTGGAAGACAAGCTTGGCGATCCGGATATTATATTTCCTTCCTTGTAACCGACTCCATGTAAACCCTAGCCCTCTACGGTGTTTATATAAACCGGAGAGTTTGGTCCTTAGAGGGACGATCACAATCATAATCATCATAGGCTAGCTTCTAGGGTTTAGCCTCTACGATCTCGTGGTAGATCAACTCTTGTACTACACATATCATCAATATCAATCAAGCAAGAAGTAAGGTTTTACCTCCATCGAGAGGGCCCAAACCTGGGTAAACATTGTGTTCCTTGCCTCCTGTTACCATTAGCCTAAGACGCACAGATCGGAACCCCCTACCCGAGATCCGCCGGTTTTGACACCGACAAGGGGCGAAGGAGTTATTCTTTGTCTGTATGTCGACGACATACTAATCTTTGGAACCAAACTTGATTTGATCAAGGAGGTTAAGGATTTCTTATCTCGCTGTTTTGAGATGAAGGATCTAGGAGTAGCTGATGTTATCTTAAACATCAAGCTGTTGAGAGATGAGAATGGTGGAATCACACTGCTTCAGTCTCACTATGTGGAAAAGATCTTGAGTCGTTTTGGGTATAGCGACTGCACGCCTTCTCCAACTCCATATGATGCTAGTGTGTTGCTTCGAAAGAATTGATGGATTGCTAGAGATCAACTAAGGTATTCTCGGATTATTGGCTCGCTTATGTATTTGGCGAGTGCCACATGGTCTGACATCTCTTTTGCTGTGAGCAAGCTGAGTCGGTTTGTGTCAAAACCGGGAGACGGTCATTGGCATGCGCTTGAGAGAGTTATATGCGCTACTTGAAAGGCACTGCGAGCTATGGGAGTCACTACATCGGGTATCCAAGGGTACTAGAGGGTTATAGTGACTCAAACTGGATATCTAATGCTGATGAGATTAAGGCCACAAGTGGTTATGTTTTTACACTTGGTGGTGGCATTGTTTCCTGGAAGTCTTGCAAGCAGACCATCTTAACGAGGTCAACTATGGAAGCAGAACTCACAGCATTAGACACTGCCACTATTGAAGCAGAGTGGCTTCATGAGCTCTTGATGAACTTACCTATGGTTGAAAAACCAATGCCCCCTATCCTGATGAACTGTGATAATCAAACTGTGATCGTCAAGATAAACAGTTCTAAGGACAATATGAAGTCCTCAAGGCATGTGAAGAGGAGACTAAAATCTGTCGGAAAATTGAGGAACTCCGGAGTTATTATGTTGGATTATATCCAAACGTCGAAAAACTTGGCAGATGCCTTCACAAAGGGTCTATCACGTAATGTGATAGATAATGCAACGATGGAGATGGGCTTGAGACCCACCGCATGAGTTGTCCATAGTGGTAACCCACTCTATGTGATCGGAGATCCCGTGAAGTAGAAGTGGGGGACAAGCTGTTGGCTAGCTGAGAAGAGTGTATTCCTATTTTAACTATATCATTGATGGCGCGCGTTGCCGCGCCCGTCTATTTTGGCTCTTATAATTGTTATTAGATATATGAAATAATTGTTATACATTTTTCAGCATTTTGAGCTCTTGTGATTGTTAGGCATACGAAGTGTGTTGGCTCTTATAATACACATTTGTTTCAAGTGCTTTCAATTATTGCGCTTTCTTGCAACTTGTACTTGTACGCTCCATTTTCCAAAATAATGGTATGCAACTGAAGAGAGGAATCTCATTGGTTTCCAATGTACTGTGTTCAGCTTTTTCTTATAGGTCTACTCTTTTGCAAAAGATCACATCACATCATGGCATCCCAAAAAATAGCAATATTCAGAGAAACATTAAGAATATTTGAAGAATGGGTAGAACTGATATATGTAGTCATATAAATGTTTTTTTATATTTTCTCTATGTTACAGTTCAACAGAAGAGAATGCACAAAAAATGTAAACAACAAAACATACAATTAGATGTCTAATTAAACAACAAATATTTACGAAACCAAAAATCTGAGAATATACAAATTCAGTGAATATCATTTCTTCCAAGATTCATATGGGGTTGCACTTGGTTTTCACAGATTAGTAACTCAGTTAGAAAGGGTATGCTAAGCAGATTAAAATGTTAAGCAGATTAAAATGAGGTTGCACTTGCTTTTCACATATTAAAACTACAAAGAAGCAGAACTGTAAAATAGAGGTCTTACAATAATCATCCGGTGACTGCTAAGCAGATTAAAATGGTATGGATAAAACGACAACTCTTCCACAAATTCAACAAGCAGCAGCTGCGCACACCATCTCTTCATCGCGGATCCTAGCCCTGAACCTTGTAAACGCATGACTGACAAGATGAACGTGACAAGGGAGAATTCCAAAGGGCATCAGGGTCAGAGATAAAGGAAGGAGCAGAGCTAGCATTAAGGTTTACCTAGACAACTTAGACCAATAACTAATACTGCTGCCGCCACATCCTCTTGCACCGGTGAGCCACATACACCGCCTCCTTCGTTATCCTGCTCTGCATGGTCGACCCGGTGACACTATCTCATCCTCGTCGTCCGTTGTCGTGTTGTCACTATGGTAATATCGGCCATGAGAGCACCTGAACAACAGGAATTAGCTCCTATGCAGTCCATGAAAGCGAGATGTTGACGAAATTAATACGAGGAAAGATGCAAAGAGCAGAGAATAAATAGCATGAAGTAATGAGCCGAGGAGCTGGAACGACCAGGAGTAAGCGAAAGGAACGGAAGTGGGGCGGTAGCGTAGCGAGGCATATGTACACGTACCACGGCAGAGGAAAGGGTCGACGCATCACCCGCCATGAATGCGCGCTTAGAAACTGAAGTATAATTGGCTGCTTGAAGTCCAAGCGGAGCAGTTTCCAGTAGATGCGGCGTCTGCCATTATTGCCAGCATCCCCACCTTTCTTCGTCGCAGGCAGATCGCCCGGGCCGGCTGGATCGATCGGCGTCCGATTCAGCCGCATCCCGCGCAGGCAGTCCTAGAGGGCTGGATCTCTCGCGTGCCTCGCGACACGCGTTGGATGGATTCCCTGGGCCGCCAACTCACTCGCACGAGGTGCGTCGGCTCCATCGAGCGATGGATCCCCTTCATCGCCAGTTCCCACGCGTGCGTCTCGTCGAGGGCGGTGTCGCTGGATGTGGAGTGGGCCAATGAAGCATTGTGCCAATGAAGCCCACTCAATGACAGGCCTTCAAAAAATTCTCCAGAGTAGCGGCACATTAGGACAGGTAGCCCGTTAGGACAGGTAGCCCAGTCGTCGTAAATTGGTGCTGGAACAATGATCTGACGGCCAAAAACTACTCACACGCAAAATCCAACGGCCAAAATCATTGGAGCCGTGAGAGTGCTCGGTTTAGGTGTGATTATACTCTCCTGATCTGCATGGCAGGTTGATATTTATCTTAATGTGTTCCAAGTGGCTTATTTGAGTAAGCAGAGATGTTGTCCTGCAGAGCATCTCCTGAGGAACACACCTATGTGAATTTGACTGTTAACGTCGCAGTCTGTGAGAATTGGGTGTTCTTTAATAAATTCATGAAAGGCCCTGGAGTATAACGTATACGCTCCACCCGCGGGGAAGCCTTGCGGCAGCCAGCATCGGTCAAGAATTTGTGTAGCATAAATCTCTAAGTGAAAGTTCAACTTCACAGTCTTCACTAAGCACCGGTATGTAAACAATGTTTTGGAACCAAATGGTGAAATGTGCCAATGAGACTTTGTGGGGGATTGTTGGAATTTGCTAGTGGGCTTTTGGCCCAAAGCCCAACTAAAATTCTGAAATTCTCTTAGCCCATTCATGCACACATATGAGTGGATTGAGTGAGGCTAAAGTTTAGTCCCACCTCATAAGTTGAGAGAGAGTTGCACCACTTTATAAGATGAGCTCTTCTACCACTTGTATGAGCGGGATTGAGCCGAGCCGAGGACAGAGCTTTGCATGTTGTCTATATTTTTGCTGCTCGGAAAAATTAATGAGTCATTAATTAATAATTAACGGACGTGTTAATTACTGAACCCTTTTCGATTCTTTTGGATCGTGACGACTCGGACGTGGGGTTTATTCCCACGACCTACCCGTCTTTTCGATTCTTTTGGATCGTGACGACTCGGACGTGGGGTTTATTCCCACGACCTACCCGTCCCACACTATATAGTCAGGCGGACGTCTACCCTAGCCGCCGCCGCTTCGTATGGTTTCTCACTACCGTTCCAGATCATTGCACCGCCAAGCAAGTCTTCTCCATCCCTCCTTTCGGCGTACATCGGGAGAAGGGACAGCAGGCCTCCGGAACCCAGCCTCTCGTGATCCTGTACGGGAGAGGGGCGATCAGGTTTTTGGGGAGCGCACTCGCGCGACTGCTGGCAGCGACGACTTCGCGAACGACGACTTCTTCCCTGACCTCGGCAACCTCATCCTCGACGACATGGGCGACAACGTCAACGCCGGTGGCGCTTCTCCCGCTGCACCGTATGTGATTCTATCTTTCCTGTTTGAGATCGTGCTAGAATTCATGTTTCTAGTATGTGCCCTAGATGTGATCTGTTCATCTGCTATGCTAGTTCGCATGATTAGTTCAATCTCTGCTACTGTAGTCATGATTTATCTTTTGTTTATTCGGATTAAATCTCGTAGTAATTTGCTCATATTTCCAACACGCTTTGTGTGCTCCAGTGAATGCACACCTCTGTGTGTTTCCTGTGCATGTCCATGTATGAGCGTGCGTTCATGTATACATTTGTCCGTGCAGGGCAGAGCTGCTATTGGGCCAAGCCCCAGGCATGCTATAGTGCTGCTACAATGTAGCCTCTCTTTTTGACCGTTGCCTACAAAATTATTCTTCGCACCCCGGGCCCAGCGCCCCCCCCCCCCCCCCCAGTCTTGCGTCCGTGTGTGATTGCGGGGAGAGCTGACAACGTTATGAAGATGCATATTATTTTGGGTGTCCCGAGATAAAAAATAATTGCGGGTGGTGTGCCGAGATAATTAATTTGTAACAGAAACACAAGGTATAATATCGACATATATTTCATCAAGTATTATGCAAATCGGTGTGTAAATCATATTATTTCCAGATGCTAGCTTGAAGCTCCCTTGGCTCTAGCAGGGGCTGATTCACTTGCCTCCTATTATTTTAGACAGGTCCTTGTTGGTTCCACTCGCGGTCATCGTTTTCCGCAGGCAGGCTCGGGTCCACGATCCAGAGGAGGGGGGAAGGGGATCCTCTCTCCGGTGGCGATTCTCGGTTTCAACCTCTTTTTTTTAAATACTTTCTCTGTTCTATTATGTAAGGTGTATTATTTTTGGCACGGTGACCAAGGCACAAAATTATAGACATGTTAGAACAAAATTATCCTTGGCAAATTTGTTTATTAGTGATAAGTAAATCAATTAGTCCAGGAAAGTAAGAGGCGCATGCAATCGACACAGAGATAATTTCCTTCTCTTGCTACAAAGAGAGATACAAACAATTAGAAGAGGGATACTTTCCGTTTTTCTGGAGGGCTAACAAAGGAATTATGAGGAATTAGGAGAATTGCACTTATATTTTAAAATTTTATCAAAAATAAATACATCTTATATAAATGAACGGAGGGAGTAAAAGTAAAGTAAGCCATTTGAGATTCGGGGTCTTGGGTGCTTTGGTAGGCTACTTGGCTAACTATGACCAGACGATGATAAAATGGAACACAAGCGCTAGAGGGCTGAAAACCGTTCAGTTTCAGGCTAGTCATAGTGGAGAGTAACTTAGACTAGTAACATGCATATGTTACTAGTTTATTACCTTCATAGTGGGTAGTAACATATGTGTGGTGTTATGCAAGCCTTCATTTATTTAGGTGTAGACTCATCTTGTCTCAGGGTGCGTTATGTTACGGTATCTACCTATGTTACTATAACCCTCTCTCTCTTCTTTAATTGTCTGCCACATAAGCATGTTTTTGAGTCTCAAGTACTTCCTCTGTTTTTATTTACTCTGCATATTAGGTTTGACTGAAGTTAAACTTCATAAAGTTTGATCAAGTTTATAAAAAAATATATAAACATTTACCATAACAAATCTACATGACATGAAAGTACATCCAACAATGAATCTAATGAAATCGATTTCTAATTGTATATGTTAATATTTTTGTTTATAAACTTTGTTAAAGTTTATAAAGCTTAACTTTGATCAAAACTAATATGCGGACTAAATAAAAACGGAGGGAGTATATGATACCACTTATGTTACTCTCACTATGGCCAGCCTCAAGCTGAACCCGTTCATGAATGTTTGTGCAAAGTAGCCCTTTCGTATTCTCCAATCAACGATGCTTCCCATCCCTGACTGAATATGAGGCGAAATTAATAGCTTGCCGAACCGTGTGCTGCTCCAACTTCTAGCTCTCACCGAGCCATTACGAATCGACGGTCAACTATCTGCTCCTCTTCCAGCCACTCTGTTTTTAACAGGAAATTAAGAAGGGAAACCAAAGGTTTGGGTGCCGGCCTTTATAAACCACATCGAACAGCGCCGATTCAATCGCCCCTACTGGCTGCTGCTCTGCCGACGCAAGAAGCCGTCCATCGTCGAGGTTCTTCAGACCCATCAGCTCTTTACAGTGTTTACACTACCCATCCAGTAGCTCTTTGACACCAACCTCTGTTTTCAGGTGTTCCAAGGGGAATGGAGCTGCAGCCAGACGCCCCGCCGGCGCCGGTGCCATCCGACAGGGACTGGTCGGAGATGCCACTGGATGCGCTTACTTTGGTCTTTGCTGGGCTCGGTGCCGTCGAGGTTCTCATGGGCGCGGGCCTTGTGTGCCACTCGTGGTTTGAGGCAGCCAAGGCGCCTGAACTCTGGCGTAAGGTGGACATGGGGCGGGGTTCGCGTGACAAGGAGGTGTTGGAGAAGAAGACGGGCATTTCTTGGTGGGGGGACGGAGATTTTGATTTTGACTACTCATGCTACAACATAAAAGACATGTCCGCAATGGCGAAGGTGGCCGTGGACCGATCCAACGGAAAGCTGGAGGTGTTTGTGGGGGAAACATTTGTTACTGATGAAATACTCAATTATATTGGGGCCAGGTACAATCTTATTTTCAGATTAAGAGTGTTAGATTTGTTTTGAATTCTGCCTAGTGCCGACGTGGCTCTAACAGTGCAGAACAAAGAATCCTCGATCAGTTGCTACAGAACAAACTTCATCGCGTTTCCTTGTTTCCATTTAACTATCATTTGCCCCCAAGGCCCCAACGTCTGAACAAGAACCCTTTACTACTGCTCTCGTTTGTGGAGTAGATCATATGTTTTTACTTAACTGGTTGCTGCTATTTTCTTCGTAGAATTGTAATCTTCTACATTACCTTGAAGCTGAAGGCAATAAGATATCTCATTTTCTTGTCTCATCTACTTTGCAGGTCGCCCCTTCTGAAGGGCCTTGCCCTCTCGACATGTCACGAAGTAACAAGAGAAGGATTCACCCATCTGGTAAACAAGTCCCCTCTGCTAGAAGACATCGAGCTTTCGGGTTGTATAGGTGTCGGCGGCGATGCATTGGTGGCTGCTGGCAGGGCATGCCTGCGGTTGCGACGCCATGGCCTCGCCTGCATTAGAATCACGAACGAGGAACTCATGGCGGTCGTCGGTGGTTGCCCATGCCTGGAGCATCTCTCGGTGGTCGACTGCTACAACATATGTGTTGACGACGCCCTGATAGCGAAGTGTGCCACCGTCAAGACGCTAGAGCTTCCGACTTCCCAGGATTACCATTATGATTCAGATGAGTATGATGATCACGAGTCTGGGACCGCTTCCAACCGTAGCTGGATGTCCGAGGACTATGCTTATAATGATTATGACTCTGACTATGATTATGAGTACTAAGGGTGATGATTTGATTGCTTCGATCAGTTGCGAGTCAGGTGGGCTAAACTCAAAAACTATCAAATGGAAATTAGTTCTAGCTTCTCTCTACTCATTCCCTATCTTCTCTTATATTATGTACTAGCTAAATCCTCGTGCGTTGCCACGGTACAACAGACTTATGTATGGAAATATCATTCTACACAATGTGTACATCACATGCGGTGCATGACTATGTTGTGACAAATAGTTCTTGTCTATCTCCCACTTTCTTTTTATTATCTTTCTCCTAACATGCATCTCAATTTCCACCCTCACCAGAAATATGTACTTTCAGCCCCACAAAAATGTCTTCTTCTGCCCCCATGACATTCAATTTGCACTGTTGTGCTGCACATGTGATCTTTAAGAACAAGGCAAGTGTAGAATCTGCGGGCATCACCAACATTAGTCACCAACACAAGTACAATCAGATTCTCCGACGAGATTTGCTTAGGCGTTACTTTGCTATTGTTTAGAATTGAGATCGAGAGAGGAACGAGAGACAAACACAAAGACATAAAAGTGAAATCTTGTTCTCATTGATGATGGGATTACACATATATATAGCCCCTGAAGGGGTGTGACCGAAGGGATGTGAGGCAACCACCTTGGTTAGAAAAAGCAGGGATTAATAGGATTAGTTAAATCCTAACACTCCCCCTAATCCACGCTTGTTAGTGTAAGTATCATCATCTTGAGAAGCTCCTCCAAAAACCCTGTGGGAAAAATATGAGGAGATAAGTGTTTCATATGTTGCTAAAACTCCTTCAAACCCAGTGGGAAAATAAGGAGAAAATGATGCAACATATAATGGTTATTGTCTCTTTTAACTCAATACGAGAAAACCCATAGAGTTTACAGGACAATAAATATGTCGTATATACTTTCCTAAAAACCTCGGTGGGGAAAACAGAAAGTATGACATATGATCTCATGTTGATATTACCTCATTAAAAACTTTTATGAGAACCTGTAAAGTAAACTCATGAAGGGAAAAAGAGTATAATATGATGCATTGAACAGGAACAATTCAGGGAGATACTCCCCCTGATTCTTGCATATTCCGAAGCCGTCACATACCAACTCCATGAACATATTTCTGGAATGTAGATGTTGATAGAGACTTCATGAACAAATCAGTCGCATGATTTGACTTGCAAGATATGCAGTATATCAACATTGTTTATTACGTAACCTGTTTGCATCCAGGCAACACAAGAGACATTATCGGTGAGATAATGGTTGGTGGATGTAGACATGAGGTCTGTTTCGAAGACTATTCATGAGGGGGCTACCACACCTAGTAGGAACACTAAGCTTGTCCACGATCTGATATAGTGGGGATCCGATCGATGTATCCAATGATATCGGTGTTCATATTCTTGTGAAACTAAAAACTAGGACAAGATGTTTGATGCCTTGGAGATATCGAAAGACATTCTTGAGTACCAACCAATTGTGTTTGGTGGATCCAATGGCATTATGGAACGTTGAGTCCCAATATCGCATTTCCATCATCTCTTGGTTTAAATAGATCTTTCTCTATGTCTAGAGAATGAACTACCATGAGAATTATGGATGGATAAGATTTGTCCACAATGAATTTCTCCAATATATTTTGGATATAGACAACATGGTCTACCATAATGTATGAATGAAGGTGCTCAAGCTGTAGTAACGAGCGGTATTTTGGTTTACCCAAATCCTTCATTTTCAACTCCGTCATTTAGATGATTACATGTGTCGTCATTACAGACACACAAACATGGATAATCATCATTGTAGTAGTAATCCTTGTGTATAAGGAACTCACTACGTCGGTTGTACTATATGTACTGACAACAAAAAGTCGTATGGTGACTTACTGATTTTTACACAATGTATGTTGCATTTTGCATTTTGATTCAGAAGTGAGATTCCATCGGGAATCAATCATATATGTCTGAATCTAATGATCCACATGGATATGTAATCACTACATCTATCAACTGCAGAGATAGATGATTTTGTACTGTCAATGATATAAGTTATCGGAAAGAGATTCCACCTCTGGAGAATAGTTGGGTATCTGCGTGAACCCTTGTGCTACAATACTTGCTCTTTGTTTCACCACCTCGTTATTCTCAATTCTGTTTCCAGAAGAAAACTGGTGTAGGTATTTCTTATGCATACCTTTCCATTTTTGAGCAAGATCATTTCTACCTAGATTATACCCTTTGCTTGAGTTCAGTCCGAGTGTTGTTCACACTTTGCCATGGCCATGGCCTTTGGATCTGAATCACTTGAAAGGTTTTTTCAATCTAGTTGAGAAATGTATGTCGACAATTGTAGACTTCCGGTTATATGTTTCTCCAAAATCTATATATCAATATATAGTTGATGGAAATATCGTTACCCATGGTGACTGCTCGCGATTTCCCAATGCGATTGAGTTGGGTATTCCGATGTCCCGGTCATTGTGTGCACTGTGACCTGGGTTGGTGGAGGTTTCCTGTCCACTGGGTGTATACTACCCATCATGTGTCTGTCAACGTGAAGTTGACTTGCATTTACTGATTCATAGGCCTTGATATCCTTGCTTGCGAGAAGCTGAATCCTGATGTACTTCTGCCCTACATCTCCGCCTATTGCTTTGAACGGGAAGTGGAGTGGATTTTGTTGGTATCTCCACTCTTTCAGGCGTACTTTTGCAGTATTGTAGGATTGTGTGACACCTTTATAGTCAGTAAATGAATCTGGCAGGTTATTTGCATTGTGTTGCAAATCTTCTGAACGCATGGTTCAGCTCTTTGAGTACGTGGATTTGAGGAAGAAATGTGTTGAACATTCCACTAATTTCCTGGCATTTGTATGGTACTTGAAATCTCCCCCTAATACCTGGAAATGTTCCTCATTGAATCAGCATACTGGCCTTGAATAACTCCCCATGTGGGGGGCTTGAGGTATTGACGGCAATACAGTTATTCCTCACATAGATCCCAACTATATGTTAAGGGGCCAATGATGTATGCCGGGTGGTGATATCGGTATGTAACCGAATTACCGCAGATAGGAAATACTTGGTAGATGTCCGCGTATCAAAGACAGAGGGGAATAATATTATGCAGTTTGGTCATCAGCGTGTAAAACTACATGACTCCAATGTAAAGTTGGTAGGTTGCAATTCCAAAATAAAGATAATGCAATGAGCTTAACTCTTTGGATATGATTCTACCAAACCATTTTAAGTCTAGACATTAGGACAAATTGCTAAACTTCAATCCAAAGGCCATAGAGAATGCCTTCAAGGAGAATTCTGCAATGTTATCCATTCGATTTGCTTGAAATCAATGTCAGATAATGAGCAAATGGTTTCGTGTGAATAAAGCACACACTTAAGACCATCATGTAGATATGTCTTTTAGAACCATGGAATACCTGAATAGTCTACTCAATGGCTGGGAAGAGCCACTTACCTCGACTTGATGCATTCAAGGAGTCTGAGTGGTTCATCATGGAATTTAAGGTGTGCAAGCCTTAAAATTAGCTTCCATGTGTCATTTGTAGTGCACATAAAATCCAAATGTTATTAGAGTTTAGCATCATAATAATCATAAACTATTGGAATTGCTGATAGTTTCTGTTTCAACTCAATGTCTCGGTGAGCAAGGCGAGTATGCCAAGTTTTTCATGTACAAGACACTCTAGAAAACTATCTCGTACACAACATGTGTTACGGGTTGAGTCGTATATGTAGTACAATCTAGATGATACACAGAGAATGTGCTTGCCATATCCGTTGCATATGGTAAAGAGAAGTTATTTCTCTTTATTGTCATCATAAGTTTCGCTATGGAAACTATTTTGATGGATACCTCCATAGTTTAGTAGGGTACGAGTTAAACCTGGGAAGCAATGAAGCATCCCGATGTTACTCGAGTACCCACAGAGATAGTAAATAGGACTCGAGTTGAGCCAACAAATACCTCATCGCGTCTAGCAATTTTAAAATATCTCCTTTTTCTCAATGAGAGTGGAGACATTAGACTTCCCTGAGTATAGAGTTTGTGGTGCATATGTCCACAAGGCACATATCATTTTTCATCGGATTGACTCCTGTAGAAATCCATATATAGACATGAAGATTCTCAAGAAAATCACTGTCGGATATATAGAATACATACAAATGAATTTATATGAAAATGCTGATACAATATATTGTGATATACAATATATGATGACAATAATAATCATGTTTTTATTAGAAGATCATAAATGGACGGAAATAAATAAATCACTAAGGAGACTAAGTGACTAAATGTATAGTCTCCAAACATGTCAGTTGATGCATATTCAACCATCACGCTCTCCATGCTCATAGTGTCTCGTGACAGCTTGATGGTGTCAGGTTGAGGGTTTGAAGTGAGTTTCAAACCATTACCCTCGAGGTCCTTTGCATCCCGGTGGCGTGGCTTGGATTGCACGCACTATCCCATGAGATGCAAGACTGATCTTGATGTCCATGATCCGCTTAAGTAAGTTGTGGCCATTGAGGGCAAGTGCCTCAAATTGTTAGTCATCGATTACTTATATGGGCAAGCCAGAGATAATTAATTTACAAGAAGTAAATTAAAAACCATCATAGTTTTGTAATAAGAATGGAAAAAATTGACTCAAGTGTATAACTTGAAAATGCTCAACCTCAATTGTGGGAACATAACACATTGAAGGTCATTCAGATCTCACAGTAATAGAGATAGTCTGCACATGGGCAGTAGATCCAACTCATTACCTTGTGTTTTCCTAATATAATGAGGGAGATGTTATTGTCAAAAATTTACAAGTTTGTTGTGCGGGAGAAATCAATCTCGACCGCTATGACATGTTCATGAAGAATGGCAATGTGGGAAACACAAAGAACATATTATCTCCGGTGAAAAACCGGTAATTTATTTATATTACAGATTGCATAATATAAATATATAGTAATGTTGCAAAATTAATAGATTTCAAGAAAGGTGGCTCGAAATCGTTAGTGCGAATCTCAAAATGCTAAGGATAACACCTTGAATTTTGCATAATTTGCAAGAAATTGAAAATCTCAATTGCAAATAGATGTATTAATCTCGACATGTGGTTAACATGGAAATAGATACATCATAGAAATATTCCGGAATACCACATACTCAACGGAGAAACAGTACTGCAGAGGTACTGAATTTATCTTTGCAAGAGATTAAAATCTCAATTGCAAATAGATACTTCCTCTCTCCGGAAATACTTGTCATCAAAATGGATAAAAGATAATGTATCTAGACGTATTTTAATTCGAGATACATCTCTTTTTATCAATTTTGATGACAAGTATTTTCGGACGGAGGGAGTATAATTTATCTCAACACGTGACGAACATGGAAATATAACAGACTAAAAACAGGGATAAAATCACTATTAAAAGTTGTTGTTAGAACTAATTTTCTGAAAAGAAAGAGTAAAGTAGTAAAGCAATTAAGCAAATACTAGTACAAGAGTGTTGATGACTCAACTAGTAAAGCAATTAAGCAAATACTAGTACGGGAGTGCTAATGACTCAGGCTGGTCACAATGGGCAAGAACATAAGCTAGTAACTTGACACTTCCCAAGACTATGTTACTACCTTCATAGTGGGTAGGAACATCTATGTAGTGTCATGCAACGATGTATTTATTAGGTTATAGACTCATTGTTTCTTGGAGTGTGTGATGTTCCGGTAACTTAGCTAGTTACCACAAGCACCTCTCTCTTCATTAAATACGTGCCACATAAGCAAAGTTGTATTGGAGTGTGTGATGTTACTCCTAAGTTCCTCCCCACTGTGACCAGCCTCAACCGCATGCAGGTAAGCCACGTAGTAGTACACGTATGTGCGGCAGTCCAGGACCTGGTCAATCGAGTACAGATAAGGAGAGAGACATGGAAATAAATTCCCAATTACTCAATCCCCATCCTCACCAGACTATAACAGGCAGAGACTTCCATAGCCGGCCGGTGCCACCTCCAGCCACGCCGCCACGGCGTTCACCTGCGACGGGTGGAGGGACCAAGTGCTCCATCGTCTTCCACGGGAGAGGAACCACCAATGAGGTCGTGGCTGGAAGCCACGCCGGTGGAGACGCCGTTTGCGGCACCGTTCGTGAGGCCGAGCGCCGCGGGGCTCCATGTGCCGGAGCGGCCGCTCGACGGAGAGCTCGCCAACGGGACACCAAGGACCATGAGATGGCGGCGAGCGCCCGAGCGCGGCGAAGGCTGAGGAGTTTCCGGCGCCGGGGTCAGCAGGCTTGGCGCGACGCGACAGCGTCGGCGTTGACGCCCGCGGCACTACTGGAGCAGCTCAGAAGGGGCTCGCAGGGCGAGAGCCGTGTCGTGCCTCCGCGTTGGAGGCCGCGGTCGTGCCTCAACCATGCTTTGCGCTGGGAGTCGCCTCCTCTGCCGGGGGTGTTGCGCCGGAGGGCACTGCCTCCCTGTAGAGCTGAGGTCGTGCCATGGCCACCACTTCGCGGGCTGCGCGCCTCTCTGTGAGCGGGCGCGACCATGGTCGTGGTCCCCTGCGCTCGTAGGGGCAAGGCCGAGGGCTAGGCGCGGGGTATGCCGGGAGGAACTGATAGGAACTACTAGGGCTCTCGATTAATAGGAGTATCGGTAGCGAGTGGCAGAGTATTGATAGCGATTACAGAGATGGTTACACGAATTGCGATCTAGGGTTCTTGAGGTAGGGAAAGGGGAAAAGGGAAGAGTCGTGCCCCCGTTGCCGTGATCCTCTGGATATCGAACCCCTGCGTTGCCCTCTCCTTAAGTATCGATGGGTTGGGCTTCACTTGGACCATTCTGGACCGCTTGTCCTGCAGTTGGGCTTCTTGGTTCGGGCCGCGCGTGGCGCGGCCTGGGGCTCGGTGGCGTCGCTGTCCTGTGGGGTGCGCCTGTCAGGGACGCTAACATCCCCCTCTTCTTGAGACGAGGCTTATCCCCGAGCCTCAGCAAAGGGAAATCTGGCCTGTAGACTCGCTTTGTCCTCCCATGTTGTTTCGAGCACGTTGGAGTTGGACCAACGTACCTGCACTTGTTCACACATCTTGCCGTTCCTCTGCTTCCAACGCGTCTGCAGTATGGCTACAGGAACTGCCAGTTCATCAGAGCACTGAGGAAGAGAAGGTTCTGCAGTCGTACCCGGGTTCAAAGCGCGCCGAAGCAGCGGGAGGTGGAAAACTGGATGGATGGTTGCAGTAGCAGGGAGCTGTAACTTGTAGGCCACCTCGTTGATTTTGCCCACTACTGGAAATGGTCCATAGAACTTGTAAGATAGCTTGTGGTTTGCCCTTGGTGCCATAGAGGTCTGGATGTACGGTTGAAGTTTCAGATATACTTGATCCCCGAGCTCGAAAGACCTGAATGATCTTTCTGTGTCTGCTTGGTTTTTCATTATCTGGCGAGCCCTGTTCAGGTGCTGTTGTAACATTTCCTGAACTGTGTCCCTTTCCTCCATCCATGAATTCAGCGCCGGCACCACAGTGGAGTTTGTAGCCGATATGCCCCAGTGTTTAGGGTCGTAGCCAAACATTGCCTTGAAGGGGGTCATTCCAATAGCTGAATGGTGGGCGTTGTTGTACCAAAATTGGGCTAGAGGGATCCAAAAGCTCCAGCGTCGCGGACACGCTTGAGTGAAGCATCTCAGGAACGTCTCGACACACTGGTTGACTCGTTCCGTATGTCCGTCTGTTTGTGGGTGATTGGCCGCGCTTAGTCGCAGTTGGGTGCCTGCTGCCTTGAACAGCTCCTGACAGAAATGGCTTGTGAAGACCGGGTCGCGGTCCGACACAATTGCCCCTGGGAGGCCATGTATCTTGTACACCTGCTGCATGTACAGCTGGGCCACGGATGCGCTAGCAGCAAGAAGTAGCTGAACTTGGTGCGCTTGTCGACGATCATGAGTAGGCAATTGAACCAGCTTGATTGCGGTAGGCCGTCCACGAAATCCATGGAGATCATTTCCCAGGGCTGAGTTGGAATTGGCAAGGGTGCTAGCAATCCTAGAGACGCAGCGCGATCCGGCTTTGCTTGCTGGCATACAGGGCAACACTGCACGTAGTTCTTAATCTATTCCTTCATCTTGGGCCAAGCAAATAGGCGACCAACGCGTCGATAAGTGACGGGAAAACCTGAGTGTCCTCCCATTGGGCTGTCATGGAAGGCTCGCATGATTTGTTGTTGTATTTGAGTCCCTCCTCCTAACCAAGTCCTCCCTCTGAAACGAAGTATGCCCTGCTGCAATTGGAACCTTCCCTTGGGATCTTCTCGCACAGCCAACTGCTCCAGCAATTTTTGGGTGTGTGGGTTGTTGTTGTAGTTGTTAACCACGTCTTCCAGCCAACTGGGTTGGCAGGAGGAGACTGTAGACAGTGTCATTGTTGGATTACCTCGAGACAGCGCATCTGCTCCGTGGTTCTCCGTCCCTTTCTTGTACTTGATCCTGTATCGCAACCCCAGCAGTTTTGCGAACGCTTTTTGTTGCCACGGAGTGGTGAGCCTTTGTTCCTCCAGGTGTGTCAAGCTCTTCTGGTTCGTATAGATGTCAAACTCCACGTGCTGCAGGTACGAACGCCACTGATCAACAGCCACGATGATCGCGAGGTACTCCTTTTCGTACGTCGACAAGCCTTGGTATCTTGGGCTGAGTGCTTTGCTCATGAATGCTACCGGGTGTCCCTTCTGTTGCAGAATTGCTCCAATCCCCTTATCGCTTGCGTCTGTTTCCACTGTGAATGGCTGATCGAAATTGGGTAGAGCTAGGACTGGCGTTGTTGTTAAGTGTTGCTCCAGGACCTGGAAGGCTGTTTCCGTTGTTGATGTCACATGAACGGAACGCCCTTCTTCAGTAGGTGGAACAGAGGCTTGACAATGATCCCAAAGTTACGAACGAAACAGCGATAGTAGCCGGCCAGTCCCAAGAAACTAGGTACGCCTTTGACATCCTGGGGAGGTGACCAATTGGCTACTGCTGCAATCTTGGTCGGGTCGGTTGCCACGCCTTGTGCGCTAATGACATGCCCCAGATAGGCTATTTTACTCTGTTCGAAGGCACATTTGTTGTGTTTCACCTTCCTCTGATCCTTGCGGAGGAGCTCCAGCACTTGTCTGACATGTTCCTCGTGCTCTTCTAGAGTGGCACTGAAGATGAGGATATCGTCGAAGAAGTAGATCACGCAGACCCTGACAACCGGTTTGAGTGTGCCGTGGATAGCACCCAGGAATGTGGGTGGTGCGCCCGTGAGGCCGAACGAGACCACACGGAACTCAAAGTGGCCCTGGTGCATGGAGAAAGCCGTCTTGTGCTCCTCCCTTGGCGCGAGGCGTATCTGATGATAGCCCGCACATAGGTCCAACTTGGAGAACCACGCTGCTCCATGCAGCTCGTCGAGCAGCTCCTCAATGACGGGCACCGGGTACTTACTGGGAACGGTGATGGCATTCAGTTGCCTGTAGTCGATGCAAAGCCGCCAAGTACCGTCTTTCTTCCTAACCAGGATGACAGGTGACGAGAACGGATTGTTGCTGCGTTGAATGACTCCTGATTTGAGCAGAGCCTCAACTTGTGCTTCGATCTCTGTTTTCTGTCCTGGCTTGTATCTGTACTGTCTGACGTTAACCGGTTGTGCCCCTGGAATCAGTGGGATGCGATGGTCGCAGGCACGCCGTGGTGGCAAACCCACCGGCTCTTCGAATATATCAGGAAACTGGTCGACCACACTCTGAATGCATGAAGGGGTTGGTTCTAGCTCTTTCGTCTGCGGGGCGACCAAACATAGATGAATGACGTGGGTGATTACGCCCCTGTTGCATAGACTTTGAAGTTGAATGTTGTTTATCTCCTGGCAACTTGTTGACTCTGCGTCGTGGCCCAAGAGGCGTAGCGATCCCGCTGGAGTAGGTATCTCCAGGAAGCGGGCACGCCAGTCAACCGTCATTGGGCTATGCTCCTCGAGCCAGTCCATGCCGAGGATGACGTCATATGTGCCCAGTGCCAGCACCTTCAGATCTATGTAGAACTCGTGGCCTTGGGCATACCAGGCACACGCATTGACCACCTGAGTGCACAGCAGCTCGCCGCCGTCTGCCACACGGACGCGGCCTGGCTTGGGTAGGGGTTGAACTCCCTTCAGTTGCGCTGCCAGAGGTTCATTGACAAACGAGTTTGAGCTGCCCGAGTCCACCAGCATGAGTACTTCCTTCCCTTGCAGCCACGCCCTCAGCTGAAACGCCTTGGCCGAGACCCCTCCTGTTACGGCTGAAAGGGAAATCGCCATTGCCGCCTCGCTGGGGGCTTCCTCTGCCACCTGCGTGTCCATGCCATTGTCGAGGCCGAACATATCGAGGAGATCTTCCACCACGTGGAGTTGCACCGTAGTGGGGCACACATGGTCATGCCCCCACCGTTTGCCGCAGTTGAAACATAACCCGCGAGCGCGCCGGTAGTCCCTTAGAGTTTTGAGCTTGGATTGATCGACGCGGGCGGCATCCGTACCACGGCGATCTCCCGCGGGTGCTGGTGGCATTGCTCGCACCGGTGGAGGAGGCAGGGGCAGGGCCTTGCCCTGTCTTGGCGCTTGATCTGGTGGTCGAGGTAGAACGATCCTTCCATCACCTCTTCCTGGAGCAGTGCCAACGTGCAGGCCGTGTCCAGGTCCGGTGGTCGCTGGACCAGGACCACTGCCCGAATGTCCTTCTGTAATCCCTCGACAAAACGGGCCAGGAAATAAAACGGGTGAATCATGTTAGAATAGGAGGCTAAATGATTAATAATCAATTCGAACTGTTCAATGTAATGCGCCACTGATGATGTTTGCCTAAGAGAGTAGAACTGTCGGATCAGCGTTTGATGGCGATCACGACCAAAACGTGTGCACAGCAGTGCAGTAAACTGTTCCCAATCCAACTCTGTCAAACGCTTTTGAACTGACTGGAGCCATACAGCAGCTGAGCCAGAGAAGTTCAGGGCCGCCATGGGAACCCAAAACGACTGCAAGATGCCGAACATGTGAAAGTATTGCTCGCACATCGTCTTCCACAAGCTGGGGTTATCCTCCGTGAACTGTGGGAAGGCTATGGACGGGTGTGACTGTCCTAACCCTGCTAACAATTGACTCGCATGTGCAAACGGCGACAGGGAGTGCGGGGATGTGGTCAGAGAGGACAACGGACCTGTTGCCGGGGGTGGCAGCATCGTCTGAAAAGACGCCGCTACGTTCCCCCGTGGCAAGTTGAACACGCCGTGGCCGATTGGCCCTTGAAGCTCTATGCCCGCGCCGCCGCCGGCCCCCGGAAGGACGCCGGTCGTCGCAGAAGGGCCTGGCTTCTGGATCACCCCTTGAGGCTCGTCTCCCATCTTGGTTGCTGGTGGCTGCGCCATCTGGAGCGCCGCCACCGCGTCGCCGAGATCGGCCACCCGCTTCTCCAGATCGGGGTGCCAATGCACCAGATCGTCGATCTTGGCGATGGAGACTTGGATCTCCGCGATGGCCTTGTTTTGGGCCTTGAGGGTGTTGTCGAGGCGGTCGAGGAAGGCTTCGATCGCCGGATCCATGGCTGCCAAGTGCGTGCGTGCTTGTTTGAGGCCTCTGGTCTCGATGAACTGCGCCAGAATGGATCGGAGGTGGGGAGGTTAGTGGTCTCTGATACCAGATGATAGGAACTACTAGGGCTCTCGATTAACAGGAGTATCAGTAGCGAGTGGCAGATGATGGATTCATGTACCTAGGGTAGGGTCATAGGCCTGACCTAGATGTCCTACCCAAGGACACCCTTAGAAGAGATCACCTTCCAGTCGACCAACGAAGAACCCACTCGACTGACTAGAAGGACTCGACCATGGAGACTCACTCGACCATGAAGATACACTCGACCACCAGAAGGTCAGAAGGCACTCTGCACTGCAACGGCCTGTAATTGAATAGACTTAATGATAGTTAAGGCACTTTATGTGGGGCGTTACCAGTAACATCCCAGACTTAATGTACTTAAATCCCTTCATTATGTGGGCTGGCAGGGGTCCTGGCACACTCTATATAAGCCGCCCCCCTCCACAGGCAGAGGGGTTCGCACTCTTGTAACACCTATACACATAATCCACTCGACCGTCTCAGGGCTCCGAGACGTAGGGCTTTTACTTCCTCCGAGAAGGGCCCGAACTCGTACATCACTTGTGTTTACAACCTCTCCATAGCTAGGACCTTGCCTCTCCATACCTACCCCCACTCTACTGTCAGACTTAGAACCACGACAGTTGGCGCCCACCGTGGGGCCGGTGTTTTAGCGATTTTGTGGAAAAGTTGCGGTATTTCCGAGTACTTTCATCATGATGACTGCTGGGGTTTTGGTCGAGGGGCGCGAGATCCGTCTTGGCGCTCTCACCTTTGTTGCCGACGACTCCGCGTGGCTCCAGGAGGCTCCACTCGACGTTGATGCGCTCCCCGTCCGCGGTGCGACGCATTTCCGCGCATGTGTCCGCGGCGTTCTGCTGCGGCAACCGTCGGCCCCCTATCGGTCGACTCCTTTATCAGTCACCCGTCCGGTCTCCCACCAGCGCAAGCGCTCTGGTAGGTCGAGGCTTCAGCAGTGGGTGAAGCACGCGGTGGCTCGCCAGACGGCCATCGCACAAGTTGCGGCAATCGAGCCCGACGAATCTCTCTACGGCCTGTTCGATCTGTCGACTGGCTCCGTAGAGACTGCATCCGAATGCGATAGCAGTGAGCCAGTGGCGGAAATTCTCATGGTCGACGGACCCTGCAGTCCTCCCGGCTTCGCCCATGGTGGCGGAGCGGGCGGTGGAGGTGACCCCGCACAAGACCACGAAGAGTACCAGCCCGAGACACTCGACTCTCTGCAGAGAGAAGAGCTTCGCCGCAGGAACATGGATGCCCTGCATACTCCCATTGCGGGAGAAACCCCCGAGGCTCGCGCCTTGGAGGAGGCACGTTTGGCCAATGTGGCTGAACGCGCTCGTCTGGAGAACCTTCAGCGAGCACTCGACGAGCGCGCGCGGCGACGAGTTCCCGAAGCCAGTCGACTCTTCCCGCCGACTCAGGTATACCGCACGCCAATTCAGAATTTAGCAGCTGCAACCCGTATAGCAGAGTCCATCCAGCCTTCACAGTCGGAAGCTGGGAGAGGCTTGATGCAGATCAGAGATTTGCTCCGAGCAGCCGGGGACCAGAACTCAGCCGTGTCGCAGTCGCGCAACAGAATTCACAGTCGATCCGTCGCTGCGAATATGGTTCAGTCGGCTCACAGTCCCAGATCGCCTCCGCGGCGGGAAGGGCGCGACAACCAGCGAGATCAGTATGGAGACCGACACGACCGAGATGACAGGCGTCGAGTGTCCGTTTCCCCTCCGAGGGAAGGGTCTTACGTTCCTCAGCGACAGGATGACAGGCGTCAGTTCAGTGTGGGGCGAAGAGTTCCAGTCGACCCCAGGGAACCAGGCTTCGACGCGCGATCCATTATCGTGCAAGGCTTGGTCGACCGGAACAGAGCCCATCGAGGTGGACCCGAGAGAGATGCACCCACGAGCAGTCGAGTGCATGTTTCTGGTCCAGAGTGTTTTAGCAGGGCTATCAGAGCCGCAGTGATTCCCCCCAATTTCAGGTTGGCGACAGGAGTCAGCAAATTCACTGGGGAGTCCAAGCCTGAAACTTGGCTTGAGGACTACCGAGTGGCTGTTCAGATTGGTGGTGGGAATGACGAGGTGGCCATGAAGCATTTGCCCCTCATGCTGGAAGGTTCAGCCAGAGCGTGGTTGAATCAGTTACCTCCTAGCAGTATTTACACTTGGGAAGATTTGTCCCGAGTGTTCGTCAGAACCTTTGAAGGAACTTGCAAGCGACCAGCTGGTTTGACAGAGCTGCAAGTTTTTGTGCAGAAGACCAATGAGACTCTCAGAGAGTACATTCAGAGGTGGATCACTCTGCACCATACTGTGGAAAATGTGTCTGATCATCAAGCAGTGTGCGCCTTCAAAGATGGCGTCAAGAACAGGGAATTGAGTCTGAAGTTTGGTCGAACCGGGGACATGACCCTGAGTCGAATGATGGAGATTGCTACCAAGTACGCCAATGGCGAGGAAGAGGACCGACTCCGAAGCGGCAAGTATAAGCCAAGTCAGTCGGAGAAGGGAAATTCCAGTCGGAAACAGAAGCGGAAAGCCGAGCCAGCAGCTCCTGGAGAGGCCCTGGCCGTGACTCAGGGAAAGTTCAAAGGGAAGCCAAAAGGATCCTGGAATCCTAAGAAAGTAAAGGATAAAGAAGGAAACGACATGATGGATATGCCATGCCACATCCACACGAAGAAAGATGAAGAGGGCAACATCATTTACCCAAAGCACACCACTCGCCAGTGTCGACTCCTGATCCAGCAGTTTCAGGGAAAACAGTCTAAGGACAAGGAGAAGGAGTCAGACAAGGCCGGAGACAAAGAGGACAGTGAGGAAGAATATCCGCATGTCAACTCCACTCTGATGATCTTCGCGGATGTGGAAAGCAAGAGTCGACTGAAAGTCATTAACCGTGAGGTGAATATGGTTGCCCCAGCAAAACCAAGTTATCTGAGATGGTCCCAAACACCCATCACATTCGACCAATCTGATCACCCGACTCATATTGCCACCCCTGGGAGGCAAGCTTTGGTGGTCGATCCAGTTGTCGAAGGCACTCGACTGACGAAAGTGCTGATGGACGGTGGTAGTGGGCTGAACTTGTTGTATGCAGACACACTGAAAGGAATGGGCATCCCGATGTCCCGACTGAGCACCAGCAACATGAGTTTCCACGGAGTCATACCAGGGAAGAAAGCCGACTCACTCGGTCAAATAGCTCTGGACGTGGTTTTTGGCGACTCAAAGCATTTTCTCAATGAAAAGTTGACCTTTGAGGTTGTGGATTTTCAGAGCGCGTACCACGCCATTCTGGGGTGGCCCGCCTATGCACGGTTCATGGCTCGACCATGTTACGTGTACCTCAAACTGAAAATGCCAGGTCCCAAAGGAGTGATCACTGTCACTGGCGATCGGAAAAAGGCAGAAGAGTGCTTTCAGAAGGGCTCGAAGATTGCCGATTCCCAGGTGACAGCGGTCGAGTTCGAAGAATACAAGCAAAACGCAGATCCGAGTGATTTGTTGCGATCCAAGAAACCAGCCACAGAATCTGCATTTCAGTCGTCTGGTGAGACGAAGCCTGTTCACATTCACCCGACCGACCCCAATGCAGCCCCGACCCACATATCCACGACACTCGACCCGAAATAGGAAGAAGCGCTCATCCAGTTCCTCCGTGAGAACTGGGACATTTTTTCATAGAAGCCAGCTGACATGCCAGGTGTTCCCAGGGGACTGGCTGAGCATTGCCTCAGAGTCGACAAATCAGCAAAACCAGTCAAAGAGCATCTTCGGTGGTCCGCCGTCCAGAAGAGAAAAGCTATTGGTGAGGAAGTGGCTCGACTGTTGGCGGCAGGATTTATCTGATAGATATACCACTCCGAGTGGCTCGCTAATGTCGTCATGGTTCCCAAGAAGGACAACTCACTCCGCATGTGCATTGACTTCAAGCACATCAATCGGGCCTGCCCGAAAGATCATTTTCCTCTCCCTCGCATAGATCAAATTGTTGACTCGACCGCGGGATGTGAGAGATTGTCTTTTCTAGACGCATATTCCGGGTATCATCAGATCCGTCTGTATGGACCCGACAAAATAAAAACAGCTTTCATCACTCCATTCGGGTGCTTCTGCTATATCACCATGCCATTCGGCCTCAAGAATGCCGGAGCCACATTTATGCGAATGATTCAGAAGTGTCTTCTCACTCAAATCAGTCGGAATGTGGAAGCGTATATGGATGATATCGTCGTTAAGTCGCGAAAAGATTCCGACCTGCTTGCTGACCTCGCCGAAACATTTGCCAACCTCAGAAGGTATGATATCAAGCTCAATCCATCGAAGTGCACATTCGGAGTTCCTGGTGGAAAGTTACTCGGTTTTCTCGTTTCCGAGCGAGGGATCGAAGCTAATCCAGAGAAGATCGGCACTATTCTCCGAATGAAACGCCCTGTGCGAGTGCACGATGTCCAGAAGCTTACTAGATGCTTGGCGGCATTAAGTCGATTCATCTCACGACTCGGTGAAAAGGCATTGCCTCTTTACCGACTGATGAAGAAGGCAGACAAGTTCGAGTGGACTCCAGAAGCTGATGCAGCGTTTGCCGAGCTAAAAGCTCTGCTCTCCACCCAGCCGGTGCTTGCTGCTCCAATCAGCAAAGAGCCTCTGTTGCTTTATATTGCAGCCACAGGACAAGTCATCAGTACAGTACTTACGGTCGAGCGGGAAGAAGAAGGAAAAGCCTTCAAAGTTCAGCGCCCGGTGTATTATTTGTCTGAAGTCTTGACTCCATCCAAGCAGAGATATCCTCATTATCAGAAGCTTGTGTATGGAATATACATGACCACGAAGAAGGTTGCTCATTATTTCTCTGATCATTCTATCACAGTCGCCAGCGACGCGCCACTATCAGAGATTCTGCACAATAGAGATGCAACTGGTCGAGTGGCGAAATGGGCGATTGAACTTCTTCCCCTTGATATCAAGTTTGAGGCAAAGAAAGCCATTAAGTCCCAGGCAATAGCAGATTTCCTCGCCGAGTGGATTGAACAACAGCAGCCGACTGAAGTTCACTCGGAGCATTGGACCATGTTCTTCGATGGCTCTAAGATGTTGAATGGTTCTGGTGCTGGGGTTGTTCTGGTTTCCCCCAGAGGAGATAAGCTTAGGTATGTGCTCCAGATTCACTTTGATTCCTCCAACAATGAGGCAGAGTATGAGGCCCTTTTATATGGATTGCGCATGGCCATCTCACTCGGCGTCCGTCGCCTCATGGTTTATGGCGATTCAGATTTAGTGGTCAACCAGGTGATGAAGGAGTGGGACGTGAGAAGCCCAGCCATGACTGGATACTGCAATGCAGTGAGGAAGCTGGAGAAGAAGTTCGAGGGGTTGGAGCTCCATCACATCCCCCGACTGAAAAATCAAGCAGCAGATGATCTGGCAAAGATAGGTTCCAAAAGAGAAGCCGTTCCGAGTGGCGTGTTTTTGGAGCATATACACACTCCGTCAGTTAAAGAGGATCCCTTCACAGAGGAAGCTCCATAGCCCAAGAGTGCCACAGGTCCGACTAAGGTTGAGGTCCCAGCAGTGGTCGACTTGGTCATGGAGGTTTTAGTGGTCACTCCCGACTGGACAATTCCCTATATCGCGTATATCCTGAGAAAAGAGCTCCCAGAGGATGAGGAAGAGGCTCGGCAGATCGTCCGTCGATCCAAAGCCTTTACCGTTATCAAAGGACAGCTGTATAGAGAAAGCCCGACTGGGGTTGGTCAAAAATGCATAACGCCAGAAGAAGGTCGAATCATTCTCAATGATATCCACTCGGGGACCTGTGGTCACCATGCGTCCTCTCGGACCATTGTAGCCAAAGCATACCGAGCTGGATTTTACTGGCCAAGGGCGAATGAGATGGCAAAGGAAATAGTGGACAAGTGCGAAGGATGTCAGTTCTACTCCAATATGTCACACAAGCCCGCGTCAGCTCTAAAGACCATTCCACTCGTCTGGCCGTTCGCAGTATGGGGGTTGGACATGGTCGGTCCCTTGAGAACAGGTCGAAGTGGTTTCACGCACGTACTGGTCGCAGTCGACAAGTTCACGAAGTGGATTGAGGCTAAACCAATCAAGAATATTGACGCCGGTACTGCGGTTACCTTCATCAGAGAGATGACGTTCAGATATGGAGTCCCGCACAGCATCATTATGGATAATGGGTCGAACTTTGACTCGGAAGAATTCAAGGATTGCTGCAACGCTCAAGGCACACGAGTCGACTACGCTTCGGTCGCTCATCCGCAGTCGAATGGACAAGCAGAGCGAGCCAATGGCTTAATCCTCAAGGGTTTAAAACCCCGACTGATGCGTGATCTCAAGCACGCGGCTAGAGCATGGGTCGATGAACTCCCTTCGGTGCTTTGGGGTTTGCGGACCACACCCAATCGGTTGACCGGAAGAACTCCATTCTTTTTGGTCTATGGAGCTGAAGCAGTCTTGCCGAGTGATCTTCTTCACAATGCTCCTCGAGTTGAACTCTACAACGAAGCAGAAGCTGAGCAAGCGCGTCAGGACGCAGTCGACCTTCTAGAGGAAGAAAGGGAGATGGCTCTGATCCGATCGACCATCTATCAACAGGACTTGCGTCGCTTTCACGCCAGGAATGTGAGGGGTCGAGCCTTCCAAGAAGGAGATCTAGTTCTCCGAGTGGATCAGCAGAAACAGCATAAGCTCGCTCCTTCTTGGGAAGGACCCTTCATCGTCACCAAAGTCCTCCACAACGGGGCATATCGTCTCTACAACGTCGAACACAATATCGAAGAGCCCCGAGCTTGGAATGCGGATCTGCTCCGCCCGTTTTACACTTAAAGTTTTCCACTCGGATGAGTTGTAATAAAATACTTCTGTAGTTCATGGATTTCGAAATAATAGTGCCATAATTCCTTCATAATTTTTGTCACTTTTTATCCCCCAGCGGGTGGCTTAGCCGCGAATCCGTTTCGCCTAAGTTTGTACAAATCCTACCGAGTGGTAAGCCAGACTTCCACTCGGAGGCTTAGCCACGAATCCGTTTCACCTAAGTTATAAAAATCCTACCGAGTGAAGAGCGAACCTCTCACTCGGGGGCTTAGCTGCAGCCCAGCGCTCGCCTAAGTGATTAAAATCCTACCGAGTGGTAAGCCAGACTTCCGCTCGGAGGCTTAGCTGTAGTCCAAGTACTCGCCTAAGTTATAAAAAATCCTACCGAGTGAAGAGCAAACCTCTCACTCGGGGGCTTAGCTGCAGCCCAGCGCTCACCTAAGTGATTAAAATCCTACCGAGTGGTAAGCCAGACTTCCGCTCGGAGGCTTAGCTGCAGTCCAAGTACTCGCCTAAGTTATAAAAAATCCTACCGAGTGAAGAGCAAACCTCTCACTCGGGGGCTTAGCTGCAGCCCAGCGCTCACCTAAGTTATAAAAAAATCCTACCGAGTGAAGAGCAAACCTCTCACTCGGAGGCTTAGCTGCAGCCCAGCGCTCGCCTAAGTTATAAAAAATCCTAACGAGTGAAGAGCAAACCTCTCACTCGGGGGCTTAGCTGCAGCCCAGCGCTCGCCTAAGTGATTAAAATCCTACCGAGTGGTAAGCCAGACTTCCGCTCGGAGGCTTAGCTGCAGTCCAAGTACTCGCCTAAGTTATAAAAAATCCTACCGAGTGAAGAGCAAACCTCTCACTCGGGGGCTTAGCTGCAGCCCAGCGCTCGCCTAAGTTATAAAAAATCCTACCAAGTGAAGAGCAAACCTCTCACTCAGGGGCTTAGCTGCAGCCCAGCGCTCACCTAAGTTATAAAAAATCCTACCGAGTGAAGGGCAAACCTCTCACTCGGGGGCTTAGCTACAGCCCAGTGCTCGCCAAAGGTATAAGAAATCCTACCGAGTGAAGAGCAAACCTCTCACTCGGGGGCTTAGCTACAGCCCAGTGCTCGCCTAAGGAATAAGTCGACTGCAGTGGGCATCTTGTTGTGAACCTGCAAAGGACAATTCGAGCCAAGAGCAATCATATCCAAACATCAAATCCAAGTTTAGGTCGATACCTTAAGGAACCGAGAGTGCTCAGGCACTAAGCTTGTTAAGGTTTATCGGTTAGAATTCCACTCGGCATACCGAGGCAAATTTAAAGTGTCGGGCTTAAAGAAAGTTTTTTACCCCTCCTGTGGAGGGCTGGAAGGAGCAACGAACTTGTCGAGGTCGATCCCGTCTGCGATCCGGGTAGCAGCAGCGATGAAAGTTTCCATGAAGGACCTGAAGTCGTGTTTCTTGGTGTTGGCCACTCGGAGAGCCGCCAGCTTCTCTTCTCGCGCGTCCTTGCAGTGGACTCGGGCCAGACACAGGGCAACATCTGCGCCACACCGAGCCGAGGACTTCTTCCACTCTTGCACACGGTCGGGGACCGCATTTAGTCGAGCCATCAATGACTCGAGGTCATTCTGAAGTGTCGCCCTGGGCCAAAGCATCGAGTCGATGCGAGAAGTGGCGGCCTTCAGCCTTGCAAGATAGTCCACGACAGCTGCAACGCGGGACTCCAGTCGAAAGACATTCATGGAAACTTCATCATTCACCGGAGAATTGACAGGGTCAAGGTTCGGCTCCAACTGGCTAGTCTCTTCTTCAAAGTTTCGACAGAATTCTGCAAGGACAAAACGCCGAATCAAGACAATGGTCGAATGGAAGCATCACAGTTGAAAATGTTGGTCGAGTGAAAAAGATTACCTTCGAGCATAAGGAACAATTTCTTGGCAAGACCACCCAGGAAGCCTTCCAGGTCATTCTTCTTCCCAATCAACTGGTTGATCTTCTCGGTCAAGGTAGTCTTGTCAGTTTTCAGTCGGTCGACATCCTTGGTGGCAATCGCCAGAGCAGCTTTCAGATTGGTATTTTCCTGTTCAAGCTTGGTGACTGAAGCTAACTTCTCGTCAGCAAGCTTGGTCTTCTCAGCTAGCTCAAGGTCCTTCTTCTTCTGGGCCTCCTTCACCTTGCCTGCAAGTTACAGCAAAGTCAGATTTTCAAACAAATGGAAGGAAAAAGGAGTCTTCGAGGTCTCACCGAACATACCTTTGGTCTCCTCCTTCGCCTTCGTCAGATTCTCCTGCACCAGCTTCAGATCTAGCTCGAGTTGAATGTGCTTCTGCTCCAGTTCGGTATAGCGAGCCGCAAGGTCACAGGATTTCTACGAAGAACCAATCGACAAAATATCAAAGATAATTCACTTCCGAGTGGATAAGAGAAAATCACACGTTTCTAAGACTACAGTCGAAGGCAAGCATTCGACCGTAGTCTCGGGGACTACATCCAGTGGGTGCACTCAGCGTGCCCCCACTAATTCTGTTCAAGACAGAGTCGACCAGTCGACCCCCCAAAAAAAAAGACGTGCTCTTCAGACTGTAGTCAACTGCAAGCAATCGACCACAGTCTCGCGGACTACACCCAGTGGGTGCACTCAGCGTGCCCCCACCGGTTTCAGAAATCCATTCGATCCAGTCGAATGACGAAAAGCCTTTACTTATAAAGCCTAAGGCCGACTGCCAGCAGTCGACCTTAGCCTTGGGGACTACACCCAGCGGGTGCACTCAGCGTGCCCCCGCTAACACGGAGTTTTTTATCGACACACCCACTGGGTGATTGCTATGGATTTCAGAAAGAAAAAGTTTTGATAGCATATCCTAACAGAACAGGCGGTGGTCGACTGACCTGAACATTGCTTTGAAGGGCGGAGCTAGCGTCATAAGCTGCTTGGCTTGCATCCCAGATGATCTTCACCTGCTCCATCATGATCCCCGCTTGGCGTATCGCCTCCTTAGCAGCGCTGGCCTGGTCCTCTGGGACGTGATGTGTTGTGAAGAGCGAAGGTTGTGTAGCACTCGACGAAGTGGGATGAGCACTCGTCAACGGCACCGCGAAAGACACGGTGTGTCGAGTGGGGTTCTCCCCCTCCGTGACCACAGTCTCGGGCGCCGTCGCATCCTGGGTTGCCTTACCAGTAGACGCCTTCCTGCTCCTCCTGTGCCTCAGCGGTTCTTCATCCTCCTCATCATCATCTTCAGGAAGGGTGATAATGTCATTGGGTGGAGCTTCAGAAAAAGAATCAAAGTTAGAAATCATGAGTCAATCGACTAGGGACAGAATTGAGAGTATAGTACTAGGATTTGAGGTTGCTGCGTCCTCCATCTCATGGTCGTCAGCCTTGCCCGAGGTCTCAGAAGTTGCAGCACTGAAGTTCCAAAGAATCAGTCGACTAACTCAAGTATCAACCAGGGATAAAGCTTATACAAAACAAGGAGACTCAAGTAACATGTTTACCCGGATATGGTGGGGATGGACACCTTCATCTTCGGCAGGAGCTTGGTGGGTTTCGACGGAGCCACCTTCGACTGCTTCGGCGCCTTTTCACTCGGCACCGGAGAAGCGGTCCGAGGGCGTTTGGTTGACTGCGGGGCAGTCGCAACCCCCTTACCGCGTTCAGTCGTGGGGTCATGGACAAGTTTCGACCGCCTTTCCAAGCGCGGTGGTGCAACCTCCTCCTCCTCCTCTTCTTCGTCCTCATCATCGTCGTCGTCATCGTCGTCATCTTCGGCAGCGTCTGAATCCCACTCATCCTGGCTCTCGCCCCCGCTGGCTTCTCCCTCCTCAGTCGGAGCCTGAGCTCCATTAGGCATCGAATACAGCTCGGTAAGGGCCTGGAAGACGTCAAGACAGAGATCAATCGACCAAGTTGCAGAACATACAGAAACAAATTCGACAAATATACAATGGAAGGTAGAGCAAATATACCTTATCTGGAACACTGTGATGGTCGAGTGGAGGAATCCTCCTGGATCCACGGGGATTATCCTTGTTCCCAGTGACCGCGGCCATCCATCTTTCTACTGTGGCGTCGTCGACTGCTTCCGGGTGGACTCGAGTCTCGTCTTCAGTTCCGCAGTACAACCACATGCAATGGCTCCGGAACTGAAGAGGCTGGATACGCCGCCGAAGGAAAACCTCCAGAAGGTCCATGCCAGTCACGCCGTCCCGAACCAACTGCACCACGCGATCCATCAACATCTTCACATCGGCTCTCTCCTCCGGAACCACCTTCAGAGAGGAGGGCTTGTTCACTCGGCTCATGGTGAATGGAGGGAGTCCACTCGACTGCCCCGGCGTCGGCTCATTCTGGCAGTAGAACCAGGTCGACTGCCAGCCCCTAACCGACTCGGGAAACGTCATAGCTGGGAAGGTGCTCTTATTCCTCACTTGAATTCCCAGGCCCCCGCACATTTGGACAACTTGGGTTTTCTCATCGCCTGGACTCGCCTTCTTCACGGTCTGAGAACGACACGTGAAGATGTGCTTGAACAAGCCCCAGTGCGGTCTACAGCCCAGGAAGCTCTCACACATGGATACAAACGCAGCAAGATACGCGATGGAGTTCGGAGTAAAGTGGTGGAGTTGGGCTCCAAAGAAGTTCAAAAAACCACGAAAGAAAACGCTCAGTGGCAGAGAAAATCCTCGATCGACATGAGTGGCTAGGAGCACACACTCACCCTCTTCCGGCTGGGGTTGCCACTCTTTTCCTGGAAGTCTTGCGACGCCATGGGGGATCAGCCCGTCGTCGGCCATGTCGAGGAGATCCTTGTCCCTGATGGTCGACTGGATCCAATCTCCCTGGACCCAGCCCTTCGGCAGGCGGGATCTCGACGAAGACCCGCTGCGGCTGGTGGATCTCCCCTTCGCCTTCTCCGCCGCTGACGCCTTCTTTGCGCGCTCCAGCACCGCCGTCTTCTCCTTGACCATGGCTGCCGGCGAGGTGCGCGAAGAAAAGCTTTGCGGAGGCGAAAGCGGGTGCGTTGGGTGGAGACGAGGAGAGCAGAGGAGAAAGAATGGAGCACTGTTCAGAAACCCTCACTAGTCGCATTTATAACATCCCTTCCGAGTGGATGACAGGTGGACCCGGTCAACCTAATCATATCCCAAAACAGTTGCATTGACACGATACGTGGCGGAAAAAGCGGCGCGGAGATCGAGGCGTCTATGTCCTGTCCCGTCCAAGCGCCGCGGTTCGTTCCGCTTCGCACGCTTCCCCAAATTTCGTATCCCGTGGAATCCGCGAGCGGCAGATCGGTCTGTCAGACGCGAGATTTCCTGCGATCCATCGCTCGGGAACCGGCAAAGTCTAAAAGATCACTCGACGAAAGACAAGAATGGATCGAGTCGACTGAAGAAAAGTTGCTCGTTGTCGACAAAGAAGATCTTGGTCACGAACGACGCATAGCCAGTATACCAAAAATCAATCGGAAACGGCATCAACTCCTTCCTCATTCAAGCCTCAATCCATTCGGGGGCTAATGATGGATTCATGTACCTAGGGTAGGGTCATAGGCCTGACCTAGATGTCCTACCCAAGGACACCCTTAGAAGAGATCACCTTCCAGTCGACCAACGAAGAACCCACTCGACTGACTAGAAGGACTCGACCATGGAGACTCACTCGACCATGAAGATACACTCGACCACCAGAAGGTCAGAAGGCACTCTGCACTGCAACGACCTGTAATTGAATAGACTTAATGATAGTTAAGGCACTTTATGTGGGGCGTTACCAGTAACGTCCCAGACTTAATGTACTTAAATCCCTTCATTATGTGGGCTGGCAGGGGTCCTGGCACACTCTATATAAGCCGCCCCCCTCCACAGGCAGAGGGGTTCGCACTCTTGTAACACCTATACACATAATCCACTCGACCGCCTCAGGGCTCCGAGACGTAGGGCTTTTACTTCCTCCGAGAAGGGCCCGAACTCGTACATCGCTTGTGTTTACAACCTCTCCATAGCTAGGACCTTGCCTCTCCATACCTACCCCCCACTCTACTGTCAGACTTAGAACCACGACAACAGAGTATTGGTAGCGATTACAGAGATGGTTACACGAATTGCGATCTAGGGTTCTTGAGGTAGGGAAAGGGGAAAAGGGAAGAGCCGTGCCGCCATTGCCGTGATCCTCTGGATATCGAACCCCTGCGTTGCCCTCTCCTTAAGTATCGATGGGTTGGACTTCACTTGGTCCATTCTGAACCGCTTGTCCTGCAGTTGGGCTTCTTGGTTCGGGCCGCGCGTGGCGCGGCCTGGGGCTCGGTGGCGTCGCTGTCCTGTGGGGTGCGCCTGTCAGGGACGCTAACAGGAACGGCCGCACCTTTTGCTCGTCGCACATGCGTCGGATGGCGCAGCCGAGGGCCCGACCACCGCAGTGCTTTGCGACGAGGATGAACTCCACGCCGTGGGGAGCCGTGCAAGAGGGCCGTCGTCAGTCTCGCAGGCGGGCGCGCGCGAGGGCGGCCACGGCGATGGACGGAGCGCGGGAGCGCGGCCACGGGCGGGGCGCAGGTGGCCACGTGGGCGGGCGCGGCCTGGCGCTGCCGGCTGTATGGCGCGGTTGCGTCGTACGCCAGTGCCAGGGCCCAGGGGCCGATGATACGGCACCGTTGCTGATGCTAATGCTTTCTACAGAGTGGAAAAACACGTTGAAGATCCTTTTTTCTTCTCATGTGGTGGCTTTTTGCATCAGTCTGTTGATTGATCTTCTGGCCTTGATGATCTTTGAATCAATGGATGCCAACGCCGACTTATTCTGTTGTCGATTCAGGAATAGAGTCGACGGCGGCTGGGTTGACGCCCTGTTTCTTCTGATTTTGGCCGAACACCTATGATTTTCTTTCTTCGATTTGCTCTTTCTGTATGCACTTGATGGAAGTAACTCACGTGAGTACATAGCGTAAACCAAGAAGAGAAAACAATCAAATCAATTGTTAGATCATTGATGTTAATCACAAAAAACAAGAAATTTGCTTTCTCCTGATCGATCTCTTGAACGGCGGTGCATCCCTACAGTGGGCGGCTGATTTCTCCAGTGATCTGGCCATGATCGGCAATCTTCGGAAGGAAGCCCAGCAGTGGGGGTTTCGCCGGAAGCGGTTCCATGCGCCATCCCTTCTGCGCTGGATACTTTTCTCCATTGGTAACCGCCGCTGGCCGCAAAGGGCCTGTGCGTGAACGGGCCCCTGTTCACTTCGCGTCGAGGATCGCCCAGGCGCAGCGCCGGGCTGTGGATTCGCCGGTCGAGGGATGTGCCGTTTCCAGTTCTTTTCTCTTCGCCGAGTCGCTCAGGGAAGAGCGTGCTGATAACGTGTTTAGAATTGAGATCGAGAGAGGAACGAGAAACAAACACAAAGATGTAAAAGTGAACTCTTGTTCTCATGGGATTACACATATATATAGCCCTGAATAGGTGCGACCGAAGGGATGTGAGGCAACCACCTCGGTTAGAAAAAGCAAGGATTAATAGGATTAGTTTTTTTTGAGGGAAAGCCATCATGGCGGTTTATATTCCATGTGAAAACAAGGATACATCGTTCGATAAAACATCCACTAGAAATCCTGGAGGCTCGGTCTTTCAAACAATAGTTCGAGTTGTCTCCGAGTTCCTAGCCAATACATCTGCTGCCATATTGGCTTCCCTAGGACAATGATTAAATACTATAAAACTGAAATTACGAGCTAAGAAAGAGCACTCTTCATAGATGGCCGACGCCGGTCCGAGGGAGTTCCCACCGCTCTGCATAACCTCAATCACCTCCATGCAATCCGCTTCGACGTATAGTTTGTTGCATCCCAGATCATTTGCTAACAGCAGCCCATCTCTCAGGGCCCTTGCTTCCGCCGTCGCCGCGTCCTCCACAAAGGGAATATCACCTCATGAAGCAGCCATGAAAATTCCCATGTCATTACGTAATATTGCTCCTGTACTCCCGGAGCCACTATCCAGATCAAAACCAGCATCTATATTAAGTTTCACAGTGCCTTCAGGTGGCTTCTCCCAGCCATGTCTCCTAATCCGCGCCTTCTTTTCTCTTGCTCTCGTGAAATTCTTTGCTAATGCAACAATGGCATGTGCTGATCTGGCTGGGTCCTGTAGGTGATCCTCATGAACGTGGCGACGTCGTTCCCACCACACGTACCACACAGTAGTGGCCACTAGTTCATTACGTTGGACCCCTGACATCGAAGGCTGCAAACTGCTCCTGGACAAAAATAAATCAGCTAGCGCTGAGCCTCCTTCACAATCTGCAGCAGCACATACTTCAATTACCATATGTCCCAGCCCCAGGATGCGCCATACTTCCTGAACCCTAGGGCATAAGAAGAGGGCATGTTTGATACTTTCACAATCAGCAGTACAAAGAGGACACTGCGAGCTAGTAGTCATATGTCTGTTAGCTAGAACCCTAATAGCTATATTGACAAGTTTCATCTTTGAAGCGAATTCTAGCTTCCTCTTGTGCAACACAAGTACTACAATTGAGATGCAAAAGTTTAAGACTTATTTCTTGCACAAATCCTATTTGTAGTTTCAAAATTTCAATTGACAAAATCTGCATTACATTGCAATGGCCAAGCAATAATGAATATCAAAATAGCGCCACCAAGGGTAGAAACAAACACTAAAGTTGATAGCATGAGATCTATCAGCATAAAAAATTTATTTTTCTACCCCACACACAATATAGTAAGAGAATAGCGTCACCATGGGCAGCTTTTGTTAGGAACTAGGGTTCTGCCCGGTCTAGGCCGTAGCTTGTAGGGGAAGGAGGGAGCGGGGCGCGATTGAGCATGCGGCCGCCGGCGACTGGGCGCCGTCGTGCGCGTGGGGGAGGAGGCAGCTAGGGTTTAGGGTTCCGGCTCCTCTGGGAGCTGGGCAATAGAATTGTCTTATTGCTTAATCTCAAAAAAGTCTTACAGCTTGTTTATATAACCACGAAAATAAGATAACTTGTGGGCTAAGCCCCTAACTAAACCTGCCAGTGGGCCTTCTATAGGTATAAGTTACCCCGGTCATAACATCTTTCCCCGCCTATGCAAACAACTCGTCCTCGAGCTGGAAGTTTGGGTAGTGTTGGCGGAACTCGTCGCGCTGCTCCCACGTAGCCTCCTCCTCTGGAAGGTCAGCCCACTTGAACAACATGTACCACACCCCCGCGATGTAGCTGGGCCTGCAACACCTTCTCCGGTCCTAGAAGGAGGCGCCCATCGGAGGTCGGAGGAAGCGCGGATATGGCCGCCGGGGGCTCCCCACAGAAGGGCTTCAGCAGCCCCGCATGGAAGACGTCGTGGAGGCAAGCACCGGCTGGAAGCTGAAGGTTGTAGGCACCTTCCCGATGCGCTCCAAGATGGCAAAGGGCCCGGCATAGTGAGGGCCCAGCTTGCGCTTCGCGCGGGGGTTCAGGGACTGCGTAGAGCGATGAAGAAGACCCAGCCACACCCAATCGCCCACCGCGAACTATGCCTCGCGATGGTGGCCATCGTAGTAGTGCTTGGCCAGCCGCTGGGCCTGAATGAGGCACTACCTGACCTCCGTAAGCATCTCGTCGTGGCTGCAAAGAAGATCTCCCGCCGCCTCTGTCTGAGCCGTCGCCGGGTCAACCGGCAGGATGGGCGGAGGAGGGCGGCCATAGACCACCTCAAATGGCGTGGCGCGCAGGGCAGAGTGATAGGAGGTGTTGTAGCAGTACTCCGCCCACGCGAGCCAATCCACCCAAGCGCGAGCACGATCACCTGTGACACAACGCAAGTACATGGAAGGTCGTGCGTCTGAGGATGGAAGGTCGTGCTCATGCGGAGCTTCAGCCCGCTAACTGAAAGAGATCGCGCCAGACATGCCCATGAACACCGGGTCCCGATCGCCGATGATCAAAGCGGGAAACCCGTGGAGGCGGACGATGTCGTCGAAGAAGGCACGAGCCACAGGCGCAGGAGTGTAGGGATGGCCGAGCGCGATGAAGTGAGCATACTTGAAGAAGCGGTCGACCACAGTGAGGATGACGGACTTGCCGCCCACCTTGGGGAGGCCCTCGATGAAGTCCATGGAGATATCCGCCCAGACCTGAGACGACACGTCCGAGGGCTATAGCAGACCAGCCGGCCGTAGTGTCTCCGTCTTGTTGCACTGGCATGTGTCACAAGACCGCACCCAGTCCCGGACCAAGGCCCTATCACCGGGGATATAGAATTCGGTGCGGAGACGATAAAGGGTTTTCTGCACACCCTCGTGGCCGGCCGAGTGGGCTAGCAGCAGAACCTAATGATGGAGGTCGTCGTGCGCCGGCATGAAGATACGGCACCCATGTAGGAGGAGGCCATCAGTGAGGCGCCATGGCTCCTCCAGGTCCACTACTGCAGAACCGGGTTATAGCCCCGGTTCGTAAGGTTCTTTAGTGTCGGTTCTGTAACCGGCACTAAAGGGTGGGGACTAAATGTCCCCCCCCCATTTAGTACCGGTTCGGCACGAACCGCTGCTAAAGGACCACCAAATGGCACGAGCCAGGGTCGGGTGTAGGGAGAGCTTTAGTACCGATTGGTGTTACCAACTGTAGGACCTTGAAGTATGTCTAGAGGGGGGGTGATTAGACTACTTGACCAATTAAAAACTTAACCTTTTCCCAATTTTAGTCTTTGGCAGATTTTAGCTATCTTAGCACAAGTCAAGCAATCTTCACACAATTCAAGCAAGCATGCAAAGAGTATATGAGCTGTGGAAATTAAAGCATGCAACTTGCAAGAATGTAAAGGGAAGGGTTTGGAGATTTCAAACGCAATTTGGAGACACGGTGATTTTTGAGTCGTGGTTCCCATAGGTGGTGCTATCGTACATCCATGTTGATGGAGACTTCAACCCACGAAGGGTAACGGTTGCGTGAGTCCACAGAGGGCTCCACCCAAGAAGGGTCCACGAAGAAGCAACCTTGTCTATCCCACCATGTCCGTCGCCCACGAAGGACTTGCCTCACTAGCGATAGATCTTCACAAAGTAGGCTATCTCCTTGCCCTTACAAATTCCTTGGTTCAACTCCACAATCTTGTCGGATGCTCCCAAGTGACACCTAGCCAATCTAGGAGACACCACTCTCCAAGAAGTAACAAATGGTGTGTTGATGATGAACTCTTTGCTCTTGTGCTTCAAATGATAGTCTCCCCAACACTCAACTCTCTCTCACATGATTTGGATCTGGTGGAAAGAAGATTTGAGTGGAAAGCAACTTGGGGAAGGCTAGAGATCAAGATTCATATGGTAGGAATGGAATATCTTGGCCTCAACACATGAGTAGGTAGTTCTCTCTCAGAAATGGTAAGTTGGAAGTGTAGGTTTGTTCTGATGGCTCTCTCCACGAATGAAGAGGAGGTGGAGGGGGTATTTATAGCCTCCACACAAAATCTAACCGTTACACACAATTTACCAATCTCGATGGGACCGAATCAACAAACTCGGTCGAACCGATTCAGTAAACCTAGTGACTGTTAGTGATTTCGATGGGACCGACATGCAACTCGGTGGGACCGATATGATTAGGGTTAGGGCATAACGTAATCTCGGTGAGACCAATTACGAAAACTCGGTGAGACCGATTTTGGTAATTAGCTAACCAGAGAGTTGGTCAGGTAAACTCGGTGGGACCGATTCGCTCTTCTTGGTGAGACCTAAATGTTACGAAAGGGAAACAGAGAGTTTACATTGCAATCTTAGTGGGACCGATCGCTCACTTCGGTTAGATCGAAACATTACGAAGGGAAACAGAGAGATTACAATCCCATCTCGGTGAGACCGAGATCCCTATCTGTGAGGCCGATTTGCCTAGGGTTTGTGGCAGTGGCTATGACATCTAAACTTGGTGGCGCCGGATAGATAGAATCGGTGGGGCCGAGTTTGACTTTAGGTTTATGTCATATGTGGATATGAGAAAGTAGTTGAGGGTTTTTGGAGCATATCACTAAGCACTTGAAGCAAGAAACTCATCAAACAACACCTCATCCCTCCTTGATAGTATTGGCTTTTCCTATGGACTCAATGTGATCTTGGATCACTAAAATATAAACTGTAGAGTCTCAAGCTTTTGAGCTTGAGCCAATCCTTTTGTCCTTAGTATTTTGAGGGATCCACTTTCATCATCCATGCCATGCCATTCATTGAGCTTTCCTGAAATATTTGTCTTGGAATAGTATTAGCTCAATGAGCTATATATTGTTATGAATTACCAAAACCACCTAGGGATAGTTGCAGTTTCAATCTCCCCCTTTTTGGTAATTGATGACAACATATAGATCAAAGCTTTGACAAATGATAATAAGATTGAAAAACATCGTTGCTTTGAGAAGTATGTGATAAGCAAGAGCTCCCCCTAAATTTGTGCATAGTTTAAGATTTGCTTTGGACTGCAAATGCACAAGGAATTAGGCTCATGGGTTACTCTTCCATGTCACATACATCTTGGTGGAGCGCTCAAAATAATAAATATTGAATACATGCACTCATCACCAAGCAAAGTGAATGATCATATAAAGATAAATGGGATAATATCATCTAACAAGCATAAGTGTAGCTTATGATCAAACACATGATCATCAATGTCTCACAGATAATAGCATAGTATCTCAAGCAAGCAAAAGCAAATAAAGTTCAACCACGAAGATAAGAGAGAAAAAAAAGCAAACTCTCTCTCTTGAAGCCTATGATCTATACATTTTTCTCCCCCTTTGGCAACAAGTTACCCAAAAGTTCCTAGAAAATGCATAGTACTATTTCGTCTCTCGGGCTTGGTCTTTAGTTGGTGGTGTAGAGATGGCTCCTTGGACAAAGACTTCAGTTGATGTGGATGGAGCTGAAGGAGTTGGTGTTGGAGCTGGTTGCACTGGAGCTGTAGCTGGTGCAGATGAAGTGGCTCTGGTGTCTGTCACAGGCTCTGCAGCTGATCTCTGAGCTTGAGGCACTCTGGCAAATGCATCAGTAGTTGTCCTGCCCTTCCTCTCCTGCATGCCATCCTGTAGCTGCTCCACAACTGACTGAATCTCAGTTACTTTCACATCAAGGTCATAGAATTTTTGTTCCATGATTCTTTCCAAGCTCTCCTGGTTTTGAGTTAGGGTGGCCAACCCTTTATCAATCCTCAGAGTTGATGCTATTAAGTAACCAAGCTGGTCCTGCTTGCTCTTCAGATAGTACTCAGATGCCTCCCCTAAAGTTGGCATCTTGGCACCCTTCTCCTTCTTTGCCTTCTCCTTTTTCTCTTGAGCTTGCACTGATGATGGTTCATTCACATTCATGAAAACTTGATTGTCCTCAAAATCTGGATAGAGAACAAAGTGTTCCTTATCCAACATGTATTTTCCTGTGCCCATCTTGGAATTTATCAACTCCTGGATTTGTGGGGCATACCCACAACTTCTCTTCTGGTCTGCTGCTGTCCTCTTGATAGTCTCAACTATGAGGCTCATGACCTTGAATTTCTGTGGCACATCAAATATGTGTAGCAAATTAATTGCATGCCCTCTGATCATGTTGTGGTCACCTGACTTGGGCAATAGAGTGTGCCTAAGGATCCAGTTGATCGTTGGCAGCCCTGACAGAAGCAAATGGACAGACCCAAACTTGAAAGTCTCAAGTGCCTTGTCTGGGATCTCCTTGTACATATGTGACATTGAATTGTGATCCTTCTTCTTCTTTGAGTAGACATCCAAGTCATCTTCTCTCTCCTCTGGGGCATTGATCAGATTTGCCCATTCCTCAATAGTTGATTGGTACCTTGTATCTTCAGACATCCAGACTATTCTGCCATCAGGATAAAAGTGAGCCGTGGAGTAGAATTGCATAACTAGCTCATCATTCCAGTTTGTGAACTTCTGTCCAACAAACTCATCAACTCCACATGCCTTAAAGCTGTCAAATACTCCTGGGTAGTGATCCTCATTTTCCTTCATGTATTTCCAGTCTACCCACCTCATATCACAAACTATGGGCTTCTTATCCAACAGCACAGTCTCATAGAAGTCCTATTGTTCCTTAGTGTGGAACCTGTAATCTATAGTAGTTCTTCTCCTGATTGCATATGGATCAGACAATCTCCACTACCTAAGCCATGCATCTTTCCTCAGCTTCATATTCTCAGCCACTGGATGAGCATCGTTGTGGTCTGGAATCTTGGGTTTGAGCTTCCTTAGAACTTGTCCTTCATCATCTTCCTCAGCAGCAACTTCATGCACTGGGGCCTTGTTCTTCTCAGCAGCTGGTATGCTCCTGGTATTCCTCTTCGGTGCAGACTTGGCCTTGGAGGCAGCTTTGGGTGCTTCTTTGGGCTTTAATGATGCAGCCCCTGACCTTATAGCACCACCCATCAGCTTTTGTGCCTTGGGTGCTGGTGCAGCAACCTCTTCTTCCTCCTCCTCTTCCATCATGGAAGGTTGTCCAACAACTCTGGCCATGGTCTTTCTGACCCTTTCCTTCCTCTTCTTTCCTTCTGCAGCTGGCTCTTTGGGATCAGGTTTCTCAGGTTCTTGTGTTGATCCTTTGACCTTCAGCATAGGTGTCCTCTTGGCAGGGACCTTCCTATTCAGTCCAGGCTTTGTGGTCTTAGCTGAGCCATACTCCTTTTTGAGCACTACCTTCTTGGAAGTAGCCTCATCTTCAGCTGCCACATAGTCCTCTTCCTCAGAGTCTGAGGTTCTCTTCCTTCTGGCTCTTGTGGCTGCTTTGGGCAAATTGCTAGGAGTGCTCCTGTTGCCTTCATCTGAGGAACTAGAGGGACTAGTGCCCTCACTCATGTGAATCTGATCTTCTTCCCTGTTCTGGCTGTCACTTTGGTCTGACATGCTGCAAACACTGACTGCTGACCCTATGAATAGATGTAGTTGAGATAGAATGGATGAGCATCACAAAATGCAGAGATTTTTGCAAAAGAATGATTCAAAAACTTAGTTTTAGTTTTCCACAGAAAGAATTTTGGATCAAATGACTTGCAAACTCGATGATACCGAAGCAGCTTTTGGAACCTAAACTAGTGATCTCGGTCAGATCGAGTCACAGTTCGGTGGCACCAAGACTGCTAGGGTTTCACTGAGTTCTAAAATCGGTCTCACTGATTTGCAATTCTCGGTCAGACCGAGAATCACTTGTGCAATGGCATTAGCCGAATCGGTGGAACCGAGTTTTTCAACTCGGTGGGTCCGAGATGGTTTCGGTGGGAATCTAACCCTAAATTTTCAAATCTCATCTATTCTAAGGATTGTTTTGACTGGATAGATGCGTTTCAATTGTGGCAAGAATCATAATGAACACAATGTTCTAGGAATCGGATGAGGATAGCACTGTGATCGAGTCCATACCCTAGTTTGGCGATGAACTCGCTACGACGGCAACGGCGGGGATGAATTCCGTTGACGGCGGCGGAGACCAGCGACTGGAGGCGGCTGGCGACGAAGTCGACGATCCGGAGACCTAGGAGGCAGAGCGAGCTATGCGCGGGTGAAGGGGTTTGGAGAAGTTTTCCAAAAAAATCCCGTGTGTATATATAGCCCGACCCTGTCGGTGTGACCGAGTGGAACAGCTCGGTGGCACCGAGATGTATAACTATTGATAGTTACAGCAACTCGGTGAGACCGAAATGTTCAAATCGTTTGCACCGAGATTGAAAACCTAGATCGACTTAGTGATCTCGGTATGACCGAAATGGAAGAATTGGTTAGACCGAAACACACAAAGAAGTTTTGGAAGTTTAAGCCCATGACGAATCGGGGACTCCGAGTGCTCCTCACACAGAGTGGTTCGAATCTGACTTGATCAAAATTTGTGATGTAGCATGAATAGAGTTTGAGACAAGAAAAGCATAGATAGCTAGAGAAGGTTCTTAGGCATTCTTGTTCATCCACTTGGCAAAATAAAAAGGAAGCCAATCAATCAAAGCAACAAGTGGATGTCCTCGAATGAGTTAAATATGCAACCAACATGCTCACGCAATAAAATGGCAAATGAAATATGTGGCAAAACATGCACAACCAATTCTAGCATCTATGAAACAATTGGCGATGACTTAGTCATCTATATATGAGTATATTGACTTAGGAGTCAAATGAGAACATTTGATCATAGGTCATACTCATTGTTTAAGCTCAAATGGGGTTACCACTTTTACATAATGCATTGATATGTTCACATAATGAGAGTTGCTTTGACTCAATTCTTAGAGTTAAGCTCCCCCTAGATGTGAGATCCCCCCTTAGAGGGATGAACTAACCTTGGGTTTTGTCGATGATGACTTCATGTAGGTGTTGAAGATGTGGATGCTCAATGTTGATGAAGATCATTTGGAGCAATCCTTTGGAGTGAGTTGCACTTTCAATACCTACACGGGTTAGTCCCACAAGGAACAAACAGGTATATCCATAGACATAGAGTGATGCACACACAAGATGATGTCCATGAAAGCATTAGGTTACCTTGTCCCTTGCCTTACCAACATGAGGGTTTGTGACTCCTTGAAGTAGTGCAAGATGTGGAAGTTGATTGCACTTGTCCTTGCCATAATGATATGAGTGAAGAATGTTGGTGGAGTCACCCTCAAGAACTCTCTAGTTCTTCTTCTTCGGGATCCACATCATCTTGATGGGAATCCTTGGAGTTGTAGTCGTGCTTGATGAAGTAGAACTTGACGTAGTCTTGGGAACCCACTTGACCAAGGCCTTAGGAGCTTCTTCAAATGCATCAATCTCCTCTTGAAGCTTGTCCTTGCCTTTTTGCTTGTGGTCTTGTGGTGGAAGATCATCTTGAGCTTGTGTTCCCTTGAAGGAAGTAGGATCATACTTCTCTTGTTGAGGAACAAACTTCGTCTTGGGGTATTGATCTTCTTCCCACTCAACTCCATTGGCATTGAACTTTCGTTCAAAACCAACACCTTGATTCTTCCGGTGCCTTCCTTGCTTGCGTACAATTTCCTCGAATTGCTTACTCCCTACAAGGCTCTTGTAAACACCTTTCTCTATATTTCCCTTCAATAAGCTATTTTCTTGCTCAAGTGTAACTTGGCTAAGAGAATCATTAGTGGAATCAAGAGAACTACTAGAAGCAACAATATTGGATTTAGCATGATTATTGTTACTACTAGAGGGAGAATCCTTCTTGTTCTTGTTACCACACTTGAGTTGAGGCATGTAAGTAGATAAGAGTAAACGCTTGGCAATGTAAGAAGAATTTTTCTTGCGAAGATCATCATTGATTGCTTTTAAGAACTCATGCTCTTGCTCAAGATTGAGCTTTTCAAAGTGTAACTTCTCATGAGTCCTCAAAAGTTCTTGATGATCTCCTATGATAGTTTCATGAGCTAACTTAAGAGTGTTTAGTTCTTTAGTTAGAAGCTCAATCTTCTCATTATCATTGTCATTCGTTTTATCTTGTTTAGCATGATTAATTGATGTTTCATCATAGTATTCATCACTAGAGTTGTCAATAAGTAAATCATCATCACCTAACAAGTCATCTTCATCACTATTGAAATCAACATACTCGGGGTGAGTTACCTTAGGGCCTTTAGACATGAAGCATCTTCCAATTCCTTCATTTGGTGAATCAAATATGTCGTAGGAGTTGGTCGACACAAGTGCTAGACCGGCAACACCTTCATCTTGAGTATGTTCGGAGTCGGAGTGATAGCTTCTCTCGGAGTGATGTTCAGAGTCGGAACCGGATACCCATTCACTAACATGAGCTTGATGTCTTCGTTTTGTGTAGCTCTTTGATGACTTGTCCTTCCTTTCCGAATTTTGCTTCTCCGGGATGTTCTTCGTTCATAACGATCATCTCTACTCCTTCTCTCTCTTGGCGGTGATTGTTCTCTTCTACTTCTTCTCTTGGGAGATTCTTCTCTTCTTTTGTGGGGTGTCGTGCACTCATTGGAATAGTGTCTAGTTCTCCCACAACTGTAGCAATTGTGCTCTCGATTGGAAGATCTTTTGTCATTGTAAGACCTTGACTTGGAGCTTCTTTCTTTGCTTCTACTCTTGTAGAATTTGTTGAAGTTCTTCACCATTAAGCTCAATTCTTCATTAAAGGTTTGTTTCTCACTTGATGATGTAGGGGCTTCACATGAGGCTTTGTAAGCACCACTTGACTTGTTGTGAAGTTCCTCCTTATCCTTGAGTGACATCTCATGAGCAACAATTCTTCCAACGACCTCCGTTGGCTTGAGATTCTTGTAATTGGGCATCATTTGGATCAATGTGCAAACGGTATCATATTTTTCATCCAATGCTCATAGGATCTTCTTGATGATGAATCTGTCGGTCATCTCTTCACTTCCTAAGCCCGCAATCTCATTTGTGATAAGAGCAAGCCTAGAGTACATTTCAGCGACACCTTCACCATCCTTCATTTTGAACATGTCAAGTTGACTTTGGAGCACATCCAATTTGGATTCCTTGACGGAGTCGATACCTTCATGCATATCAATCAAAGTATCCCAAATTTCCTTTGCATTCTCAAGATGGCTGATTTTGTTGAATTCTTCGGGGCACAATCTGTTGAAGAGGATATCACAAGGTTGAGCATTGTATTGCAGCATCTTCAATTCACCCACGCTAGCTTCACGGTTTGGTTCCCTCCCATCAAAGAATTCACCTTGCAAGCCAATACACACAATAGCACAAACGGCGGGGTTATGTCCGAGAATATGCATTTTCATCTTATGCTTCCAACTAGCAAAATTAGTGCCATCAAAGTAAGGACCTCTACGGTGATAATTTCCCTCGCTAGACGCCATACTCTCCTAGGTTCTAAAACCAAGGCTATGACCACCAAAAGCTATGGAAATCAAAGCAAATGGAGACCAAAGCTCTGATACCACTTGTAGGACCTTGAAGTATGTCTAGAGGGGGGTGATTAGACTACTTGACCAATTAAAAATTTAACCTTTTCCCAATTTTAGTCTTTGGCAGATTTTAGCTATCTTAGCACAAGTCAAGTAATTTTCACACAATTCAAGCAAGCATGCAAAGAATATATGAGCAGCGGAAATTAAAGCATGCAACTTGCAAGAATGTAAAGGGAAGGGTTTGGAGATTTCAAACGCAATTTGGAGACACGGTGATTTTTGAGCCGTGGTTCCCATAGGTGGTGCTATCGTACATCCACGTTGATGGAGACTTCAACCCACGAAGGGTAACGGTTGCGCGAGTCCACGGAGGGCTCCACCCAAGAAGGGTCCACAAAGAAGCAACCTTGTCTATCCCACCATGGCCGTCGCCCACGAAGGACTTGCCTCACTAGCGGTAGATCTTCACAAAGTAGGCGATCTCCTTGCCCTTACAAACTCCTTGGTTCAACTCCACAATCTTGTCGGAGGCTCCCAAGTGACACCTAGCCAATCTAGGAGACACCACTCTCCAAGAAGTAACAAATGGTGTGTTGATGATGAACTCCTTGCTCTTGTGCTTCAAATGATAGTCTCCCCAACACTCAACTCTCTCTCACATGATTTGGATCTGGTGGAAAGAAGATTTGAGTGGAAAGCAACTTGGGGAAGGCTAGAGATCAAGATTCATATGGTAGGAATGGAATATCTTGGCCTCAACACATGAGTAGGTAGTTCTCTCTCAGAAATGGTAAGTTGGAAGTGTAGGTTTGTTCTGATGGCTCTCTCCACGAATGAAGAGGAGGTGGAGGGGGTATTTATAGCCTCCACACAAAATCTAACCGTTACACACAATTTACCAATCTCGGTGGGACCGAATTGACAAACTCGGTCGGACCGATTCAGTAAACCTAGTGACCGTTAGTGATTTCGGTGGGACCGACATGCAACTCGGTGGGACTGATATGGTTAGGGTTAGGGCATAACGTAATCTCGGTGAGACCGATTACACAAACTCGGTGAGACCGATTTTGGCAATTAGCTAACCAGAGAGTTGGTCAGGTAAACTCGGTGGGATCGATTCGCTCTTTTCGGTGAGACCGAAATGTTACGAAAGGGAAACAGAGAGTTTACATTGCAATCTCGGTGGGACCGATCGCTCACTTCGGTTAGACCGAAACGTTACGAAGGGAAACAGAGAGATTGCAATCCCATCTCGGTGAGACCAAGATCCCTATCGGTGAGACCGATTTGCCTAGGGTTTGTGGCAGTGGCTATGACATCTGAACTCAGTGGCGTCGGATAGATAGAATCGGTGGGGCCGAGATTGACTTTAGGTTTAGGTCATATGTGGATATGAGAAAGTAGTTGAGGGTTTTTGGAGCATATCACTAAGCACTTGAAGCAAGAAACTCATCAAACAACACCTCGTCCCTCCTTGATAGTATTGGCTTTTCCTATAGACTCAATGTGATCTTGGATCACTAAAATATAAAATGTAGAGTCTTGAGCTTTTGAACTTCAGCCAATCCTTTTGTCCTTAGTATTTTGAGGGATCCACTTTCATCATCCATGCCATTCCATTCATTGAGCTTTCCTGAAATATTTGTCTTGGAATAGTATTAGCTCAATGAGCTATATGTTGTTATGAATTACCAAAACCACCTAGGGATAGTTGCACTTTCACCAACCGGTACTAAAAAGTTTGGGGGGTTTTGGTTTTATTATTTATTTTTTCTTTAATTTTGTGTTTTCCATTTAATTCTTTTTCGTTTGCTGGTATTTCACGATACTACATATTGTACACGTTATGCATATATATAAAATAGAATTTCTTGTAGAACCGATTATATATATATATATATATATATATATATATATATATATATATATATATATATAGGATGGGTCTATTATTATAACACCCCTTAAGAGTCTTATTCTAATAACACTTATGCTTATTCTGATAACACTTGTACACTGTCTGAATCAAAGCAGTAAACCGCATAAAAGCATCGGGACGAACTGTACGCAAAAAAAACCACCTAACCCCCACCCCCACCTTCTTCTTGTATCCGTGCCCACCAAAACCACCCTGGGCCCAGCACCATACCTCCATCCACCATCCTCCCATCCCTCCCTGACCCCGGCCTTCATCCCCTCACCGGCGGCACGCGGTGACCCCCGGCACCCTCCCCCTCCCTCCCGGAATGGGCCGGCTCCAGATCCAGGCAGCGGTGCCCCGGGCGATGCCTCGCCCCCAGAACCAAGCCGCTCCCCGACCCCCATGGTGGCTCCCCGATATCCACTTGCCTGGTGCCTTCCCTTCCATCTCCCCTGACCAACCCTCCTCAGGGATACCTGACGACCCTGCTTTGCTCGCTGACGACCCCCCGTCATCGAATCCAAGCTCCGTGCCCCTGAACTCCGCATCCATGGTTGCGCCTCCAGATCCCATCAACCCACGAGCCGAGGACGAGCTCTCTCTCCTCATGGCGGTCTCCGGCAAGGGACTCAACTCAGGCCCCGGACAGGGCTCACCTACCCTCCCCCCACCCCATGCACGCGGTCCACGCCCCACTCTGTCGCACTCCACTCTTCCTGCAAAAATCCCGGTCGTCTCCAACGCCAGCAGAATCAACACCTTGGGTGCACGTGTGCAGTTCTGATAAGCTCCTTTTGCTCTCCTTTTTTTTGCAGATTTTGGATGGTGCACTTCGCATCATGCGGATTCAGTGTTGCGATTTGGTGGTGCATGACTTGCGTCTCCTCTTTTTTTAGCGAGGTTATTTCAGTATGGTGGTGCAGTCCGGCGAGCACCCACACTACAAGAAATATGTCAACTTGTGACCTTGACTATTGGTCACTGAAAGGTCATTGTTTTTCATTTGCGACCTTTTTTGACCAAAAACAAAAGGTCAAAAGCTGAGGGTCATTAACTGACTATAGCGACCTTTCTTCTGGAATGGTCGAAGACGTTTATGACCAAAATATGTCCATTGTGGCATTTTGGTCAGTAGCAACCTCCCCAGGCCACGTAGGCATCCAGCTTGGCAAGCCGATGTGGCACAAGATTCAGCCCGGTCCAATTGGGTGTTTTACATGGGCCGAGCCCAACAATTCGGCCTATTTGTGTTTTTTTCTCATATTAATTTTGGCTAGGTAGATGGGCCAAGCCCAACAATTAAGCCTTCTTATTTTTGGGCCGTGGCCTTTTCTGCTAGAAAGTTTTAGTTTTTTTCAAATGGGTCCTAGATGTCAGGTTCAGGTACGTGGGTCCCAGATGTCAGGTTCAGGTACATGGGTCCCAACTAGCAAGTTCATATTCTTCATATTTCAATTTAACAGTAAATAAATAACCAGTATTTAAATTGGCACAAACAAAACACACACATAATACTCCAAATATTTCAAATGGAACAGAACTAAATTCTTGAACAAGAGGCAGATTACAATAAATGTGCTGACTACTACCGATATGCAAAATCAGCCTATTACAGTCTTTACAGTATAACTAGAACAAGAGGCAGATTACAATATATGTGCTGACTACTACCGATTACAATATAACTAGCTACAGAGTACAACCAGAACAAGAGGCAGATTGATAAAATAACAACATGCTTCATCGTCTTCCTCTTCCAACTTCTGAAAATCAAATCACCTAGCATTGAAAGGATCACGCATTAGAAGCATATAGAACATCAAACTAATAAATGAATGACATTTAGTATGAAATCACGATAGCACTAGTATACTTTAACTCATCTTACAACCATCAGTATAGTTTGCTTATAAGAAAACATACGGCCTGATACTTATGCGTGCCTAGATTACTAGATAAATTGCACACTATGCACTCATTTGATACTTGCTATAGGTTCAATGTAAACCAATAGTTAAACCTGAGAAGATGTGAAGCTGAAACCTAACCCATAACTGTAGCAAGGGTGCTCCCAACACAACATCACAGTTCTGCATTTCTAACCTCTACTTACAACATTTAATGATGGCAAAAACATATGGACGCAGATATAGTTCCCAATGATATCTACATGACCAATGTATTTATTACTACTAAGGTGCATACAGGTCTAGTTGAGGATGAGAACAGACAACAAGTCATCAGGTTTGCAAGCTAAAGTAGGACATAAAGCAACTTCTGTGAGGCACTGAAGTTCTTGAATACCAAGATATAGTACATTTACTTTATTTATTTATTTGCTACTGAAAAAACAACAGTAATGTGAGCAGGATTGATGAATATGGCATGAAACACCAGCAATGTGAAACTGGACATACAGGAAGAACATAAAATAGAGTAAAATTGTTTCAGATAGCCACATCAGGGTTAGTATATTTCCTTGGAAATATCATCATAACCCTGCAAAGAACAATGTGCATCAGACAAGTAACCAATTTATGCTACAACATCATCAGGTTTAAAACAACATATTGATACTCAGTGCTGGATGAGACTATACACAATACCACTACAATAGAATAGGCCGCCGGACGCTGTGGTGCACCATCTTACACGTCCGACCTCAAGAAACCAGTAGCGCTGCTAGCTCCCTTGGCCCAACTCCTTGCTGTGGAGGATGAACGAGACTCAGATGCGGAGCTCCCTGCACATGACATATTGTATCAATGCTTTCAGCAACAACAGCAACTCACATACCATAGAACTTGTGTAATAGTGTATCAGCACCCCAAAGGAGGCATTACAAAATTCTCAAAGAATGTTGCCAAAGGGATTAACCTCACAGCAACCTGAATAAACTACCACTGTTACCACTGTAGTGGCACCACCATCCATTCAACCAACAGGATATAACAAATACCAAGTCAGGCAACACACGCAGATAACTATGTTTGTGCAAATTAGATCTTTTGCATAGAACAGTACATCCTATTCAAAAGAATACACTGACCTCAAGCTATGTAAATACTGAAAGAAGAGGAAATGAATGCAATTCTATATACACAAAAACACATTTAGCAGTGTTATACATAGCAAAACTTTAGTATCTCATGGTACAATGAAAGAGCAGTTCAGTTGAAGAATTTGATTGCCATTCTCAATTTTACTACTTAAAGATATAATGTAACAAATACTGGATACTTCATAGCAAGCAAATAGTGCAATAAATTCACTGGTCTATGGATACGATCACAGATTCACATGAGGCATGCGTGGAATATAGTGCAAATAACAACGGAAATTTAAAGAAGCTCACTTCTTAACAAAGGCCTACCAATCACTTCAACCTAACCTAAAAATAACAGTACATAGACTGTTCCATTACATAGTACTGCTATTTAATTGATACACAAAAGAAGATACATCTCCCATGTTCGGCAATCAGGATCAACCATGAAGCTTTCACTACTCCTACATCACTACTCCTGTTGCTAGTGTTCTAAACCAACAGAGCAATGCTATAGGAGTAGAAAAGAGAACTAGGGGTAGTAGAGGGAGCCGCTCACCGGAGAGCTTGTGGTCGCGGCCATACACACCCGCCATCACGCCGGTCTCCTCAAGAACACGGCTGCACCGGAGACGCCACCAAACATGTGCAAGAGCAAAGCACCTTGTCGTCCAGCCCGTCGTGCATCCTTCCGCTTGCCGTTGTCGTGGTCTGGCCGGCGCAGAACAAGAAGAGATGACATCTGCATCTGCCCATGGAAGGAAGAAAGCAAAGCAAGCAGTGGTACATGAGATGGGAGGAGATGCAGCAGGTTATGGAGGAGATTCAGAACGGGGAAAGAAGAAGGAGGGCGTACCTAGCCGCCTCCTACCTCGACGTCATCAAGGGCCACCGCGGCGGCGGCGTCGAGATCCCCCATGTACTACGAGGGAAGGGATCTGGCGCCGTCTTCGCTGGAACACGCGTGGAGGAAGGATCCCTAGCCATCTCTGTCGCCTCGTCCGCGAGAGGCTAGGGTTTCGGGCGCTCACGGGGAAGGGTCGCCGAAGGGGCTTGGGGAGACGGGGTCGCCGGCCGGCGGCGGTGGGGCTGGGGGAGAGGAGTTGGGCGGGCGGCGCGGTGACGACTGGAATTGGGGAGGAATCGGGGTTGGGTGAATCGGGGTGGGAGAAGGAGCAGGCGAGATGGGAGTGGGGAAGGGGACGCGGACGGGAGGAGAACCGATCGAGGAAGGAGGTGGTGGCGGGACGCGCCGCTGCAGGACAGGGAGGAGGTGGCGGCAGCGAGGGGATGAGGGAGGGGGTGGATCTGGCCGCCGCCATGGCCATGGCCGTGCCATGCGACTAGGTCTATGTCATGAGCGAGGATTTGACCACGGCCGTGGGAGAGAAGGGGAGGGGAGGGATCGCCGGCGGCCGGGGTTGGGGGAGAGGGCGGGAGGACGGCAGCGGCGGCGGTGGCGGTGGTTGGGGATCGAGAGATTGAGACGGAGGGGGAGCGAGAGGGTTTGGGGTGGCGGCTGTGGGACGAGAGGGGGAAAGTGGATCGGGGGAGAGGAGGGGATATGGTTAGGGTTTGGGTGAGAGAGGAGGGGGAGAGGGCTGCCGTTCGATTCAGAAGCATCCGACGGTGGTGGATGCATGATCCGCGTGATAAGCCTATGAACCAATTAGAACACGTTAAACAATTTGAAGACCTTTTGACCTTTTAAATTGGTCATGATTGAACACAAATTTTTCATTCCATTTTTCAATGCTCAAAATGAGTTTTTTTGTGCGAGACCTAGCAAATATTTGTTCAAATGATGTCATATTTTGCACAATTTTATATCTTAGATTGGCAAACAACATTGACACGGGGGGTTTTTATTTCATTTGCATGAAGAAACATTTTTTCCATTTTTTTGAGTGCCCAAAATGAGTTTTTTGTGAAAGACCTACCATATATTTGTTGCAAAATTGGACCTGATTAATTTTATAAAATACTAGGCCATATATAATGCACAATTGACAAAATGGTTGAGTGTTAAAAGTTTTTGATCCACCTCTGGTGAAAAATACAAATCCTCGCCGATTCAGCTGGAAGCGGGTCAAATTTGAACTGTAGCTACCTCGTATTTTGCTCTTTATTTTTCCAAAAATCATTTCTAGGTAAATAAGTATTTATTTAATCACAGAAACACCAAAAAAATACAAGATTCAACCACTAGCTAGGAACGGTCATTCCCGCCGTTTTGACCGCATTTTGAAACGGGCATAAAAAATTCAAAAAAAAATCAAAAAATTGGAAAACCTTCGCATTGTGTCATTATATGTGACCAAGTTTCCAGGAAAAATAATAAACTTGTAATACGGTAATTATTTTTAAAAAGTGTTCTCATAATTGAGCAATCATGTGTGAAGATTCATGGCTTTCAAGCCAAATGATCAATCTTATGGCCACATTCATGACATAGTTTGTTCAAATGACCTCATATCATGCACAAGGGTACATCTTGGAATTACAAACAATGTTGCCTAAGGAAGTTTTCATTTTCTTTGGACGAAAAAACCATTTTCCATTTTTTGAGTGCTCGAAATGAGGTTTTTTTGTGAAGGACCTCCCAAATAATTGTTGCAAAATTGGACCAAATCATTTTTATAAAATACTAGGCCATATTTAATGCATAATTGACCAAATGGTTGGGTATAAAAAGTTTTGATCCACTTCTGGTGAAAAAGACAAATTCCCGCTAATTCAGTTGGAAGCGGGTCAAATCTGAACTGCAGCTGCCTCATAGTTTGCTCTTTATTTTTTCCAAAAATCATTTCTAGGTACATAAGTATCTATTTAATCAGAGAAACATCAAAAAAAATCCAAGATTCAACCACTAGCTAGGAACGGTCAAGCCCGCCGTTTTGACCCCATTTTGAAACGGGCATAAAAAATTCAAAAAAATCAAAAAATTGGAAAACCTTCGCATTGTGTCATTATATGTGGCCAAGTTCTCAGGAAAAGTAACAAACTTGTAATACGGCAATTATTTTAAAAAAAGTGTTCTCAGAAACGAGCTATCACGTGTGGAGATCAATGGCTTTCAAGCCAAATGATCAATCTTATGGCCACATTCTTGGCATAGTTTGTTCAAATGATCTCATATCGTGCACAAGGGTGCATATTGGAATGGCAAACAATGTTGCCGAAGGAAGTTTTCATTTTCTTTGGACGAAAAAACCATTTTCCATTTTTCGAGTGCCCAAAAGGAGGTTTTTTTGTGAAGGACCTCCCAAATAATTGTTGCAAAATTGGACCAAATCATTTTTCTAAAATACTAGGCCATATTTAATGCACAATTGACCAAATGGTTGGGTGTAAAAAGTTTTGATCCACCTCTGGTGAAAAAGACAAATTCCCGCCGATTCAGTTGGAAGCGGGTCAAATCTGAACTGCAGCTGCCTCATAGTTTGCTCTTTATTTTTTCCAAAAATCATTTCTAGGTACATAAGTATCTATTTAATCAGAGAAACATCAAAAAATTTCCAAGATTCAACCACTAGCTAGGAACGGTCATTCCCGCCGTTTTGACCGCATTTTGAAACGGGCATAAAAAATTCAAAAAAAATCAAAAAATTGGAAAACCTTCGCATTGTGTCATTATATGTGACCAAGTTTCCAGAAAAAATAATAAACTTGTAATATGGTAATTATTTTTAAAAAGTGTTCTCATAAATGAGCAATCATTTGTGAAGATTCATGGCTTTCAAGCCAAATGATCAATCTTATGGCCACATTCATGACATAGTTTGTTCAAATGACCTCATATCATGCACAAGGGTACATCTTGGAATTACAAACAATGTTGCCTAAGGAAGTTTTCATTTTCTTTGGACGAAAAAACCATTTTCCATTTTTCGAGTGCCCGAAATGAGGTTTTTTTGTGAAGGACCTCCCAAATAATTGTTGCAAAATTGGACCAAATCAGTTTTCTAAAATACTAGGCCATATTTAATGCATAATTGACCAAATGGTTGGGTGTAAAAAGTTTTGATCCACTTCTGGTGAAGAAGACAAATTCCTGCTGATTCAGTTGGAAGCGGGTCAAATCTGAACTGCAGCTGCCTCATAGATTGCTCTTTATTTTTTCCAAAAATCATTTCTAGGTACATAAGTATCTATTTAATTAGAGAAACATCAAAAAAATTCCAAGATTCAACGACTAGCTAGGAACGGTCAAGCCCGCCGTTTTGACCGCATTTTGAAACGGGCATAAAAAATTCAAAAAATTGGAAAACCTTCTCATTGTGTCATTATATGTGGCCAAGTTCTCAGGAAAAATAACAAACTTGTAATGCGGCAATTATTTAAAAAAAGTGTTCTCAGAAACGAGCTATCACGTGTGGAGATCAATGGCTTTCAAGCCAAATGATCAATCTTATGGCCACATTCTTGGCATAGTTTGTTCAAATGATCTCATATCGTGCACAAGGGTGCATATTGGAATGGCAAACAATGTTGCCTAAGGAAGTTTTCATTTTCTTTGGACGAAAAAACCATTTTCCATTTTTCGAGTGCCCAAAAGGAGGTTTTTTTGTGAAGGACCTCCCAAATAATTGTTGCAAAATTGGACCAAATCATTTTTCTAAAATACTAGGCCATATTTAATGCACAATTGACCAAATGGTTGGGTGTAAAAAGTTTTGATCCACCTCTGGTGAAAAAGACAAATTCCCGCCGATTCAGTTGGAAGCGGGTCAAATCTGAACTGCAGCTGCCTCATAGTTTGCTCTTTATTTTTTCCAAAAATCATTTCTAGGTACATAAGTATCTATTTAATCAGAGAAACATCAAAAAATTTCCAAGATTCAACCACTAGCTAGGAACGGTCATTCCCGCCGTTTTGACCGCATTTTGAAACGGGCATAAAAAATTCAAAAAAAATCAAAAAATTGGAAAACCTTCGCATTGTGTCATTATATGTGACCAAGTTTCCAGGAAAAATAATAAACTTGTAATATGGTTATTATTTTTAAAAAGTGTTCTCATAAATGAGCAATCATTTGTGAAGATTCATGGCTTTCAAGCCAAATGATCAATCTTATGGCCACATTCATGACATAGTTTGTTCAAATGACCTCATATCATGCACAAGGGTACATATTGGAATTACAAACAATGTTGCCTAAGGAAGTTTTCATTTTCTTTGGAAGAAAAAACCATTTTCCATTTTTCGAGTGCCCGAAATGAGGTTTTTTTGTGAAGGACCTCCCAAATAATTGTTGCAAAATTGGACCAAATCAGTTTTCTAAAATACTAGGCCATATTTAATGCATAATTGACCAAATGGTTGGGTGTAAAAAGTTATGATCCACTTCTGGTGAAAAAGACAAATTCCCGCTGATTCAGTTGGAAGCGGGTCAAATCTGAACTGCAGCTGCCTCATAGATTGCTCTTTATTTTTTCCAAAAATCATTTCTAGGTACATTAGTATCTATTTAATTAGAGAAACATCAAAAAAATTCCAAGATTCAACCACTAGCTAGGAACGGTCAAGCCCGCCGTTTTGATCGCATTTTGAAACGGGCATAAAAAATTCAAAAAATTGGAAAACCTTCTCATTGTGTCATTATATGTGGCCAAGTTCTCAGGAAAAATAACAAACTTGTAATACGGCAATTATTTAAAAAAAGTGTTCTCAGAAACGAGCTATCACGTGTGGAGATCAATGGCTTTCAAGCCAAATGATCAATCTTATGGCCACATTCTTGGCATAGTTTGTTCAAATGATCTCATATCGTGCACAAGGGTGCATATTGGAATGGCAAACAATGTTGCCTAAGGAAGTTTTCATTTTCTTTGGACGAAAAAACCATTTTCCATTTTTCGAGTGCCCAAAAGGAGGTTTTTTTGTGAAGGACCTCCCAAATAATTGTTGCAAAATTGGACCAAATCATTTTTCTAAAATACTAGGCCATATTTAATGCACAATTGACCAAATGGTTGGGTGTAAAAAGTTTTGATCCACCTCTGGTGAAAAAGACAAATTCCCGCCGATTCAGTTGGAAGCGGGTCAAATCTGAACTGCAGCTGCCTCATAGTTTGCTCTTTATTTTTTCCAAAAATCATTTCTAGGTACATAAGTATCTATTTAATCAGAGAAACATCAAAAAATTTCCAAGATTCAACCACTAGCTAGGAACGGTCATTCCCGCCGTTTTGACCGCATTTTGAAACGGGCATAAAAAATTCAAAAAAAATCAAAAAATTGGAAAACCTTCGCATTGTGTCATTATATGTGACCAAGTTTCCAGGAAAAATAATAAACTTGTAATATGGTAATTATTTTTAAAAAGTGTTCTCATAAATGAGCAATCATTTGTGAAGATTCATGGCTTTCAAGCCAAATGATCAATTTTATGGCCACATTCATGACATAGTTTGTTCAAATGACCTCATATCATGCACAAGGGTACATCTTGGAATTACAAACAATGTTGCCTAAGGAAGTTTTCATTTTCTTTGGACGAAAAAACCATTTTTCATTTTTCGAGTGCCCGAAATGAGGTTTTTTTGTGAAGGACCTCCCAAATAATTGTTGCAAAATTGGACCAAATCAGTTTTCTAAAATACTAGGCCATATTTAATGCATAATTGACCAAATGGTTGGGTGTAAAAAGTTTTGATCCACTTCTGGTGAAGAAGACAAATTCCCGCTGATTCAGTTGGAAGCGGGTCAAATCTGAACTGCAGCTGCCTCATAGTTTGCTCTTTATTTTTTCCAAAAATCATTTCTAGGTACATAAGTATCTATTTAATCAGAGAAACATCAAAAAAATTCCAAGATTCAACCACTAGCTAGGAACGGTCAAGCCCGCCGTTTTGACCGCATTTTGAAACGGGCATAAAAAATTCAAAAAAATCAAAAAATTGGAAAACCTTCGCATTGTGTCATTATATGTGGCCAAGTTCTCAGGAAAAATAACAAACTTGTAATACGGCAATTATTTTAAAAAAAGTGTTCTCAGAAACGAGCTATCACGTGTGGAGATCAATGGCTTTCAAGCCAAATGATCAATCTTATGGCCACATTCTTGGCATAGTTTGTTCAAATGATCTCATATCGTGCACAAGGGTGCATATTGGAATGGCAAACAATGTTGCCTAAGGAAATTTTCATTTTCTTTGGACGAAAAAACCATTTTCCATTTTTCGATTGCCCAAAAGGAGGTTTTTTTGTGAAGGACCTCCCAAATAATTGTTGCAAAATTGGACCAAATAATTTTTCTAAAATACTAGGCCATATTTAATGCACAATTGACCAAATGGTTGGGTGTAAAAAGTTTTGATCCACTTCTGGTGAAAAAGACAAATTCCTGCCGATTTAGTTGGAAGCGGGTCAAATCTGAACTACAGCTGCCTCATAGTTTGCTCTTTATTTTTTCCAAAAATCATTTCTAGGTACATAAGTATCTATTTAATTAGAGAAACATCAAAAAATTTCCAAGATTCAACCACTAGCTAGGAACGGTCAAGCCCGCCGTTTTGACCGCATTTTGAAACGGGCATAAAAAATTCAAAAAAAAATTAAAAAATTGGAAAACCTTCGCATTTGTGTCATTATATGTGACCAAGTTTCCAGGAAAAATAATAAACTTGTAATACGGCAATTATTTTAAAAAAGTGTTCTCAGAAACTAGCTATCATGCGTGAAGATTCATGGCTTTGAAGCCAAATGATCAATCTTATGGCCACATTCATGGCATAGTTTGTTCAAATGATATCATATTGTGCACAAGGGTACATCTTGGAATTCTAAACAATGTTTCCTAAGGAAATTTTCATTTCCTTTGCACGGAAAATTCATCTTTCATTTTCCGAGTGCCCAAAAGGAGGTTTTTTTGTGAAGGAACTACCAAATTATTGTTGCAAAAATGGACTAAATAAATTTTATTAAATACTAGGCCATATATAATGCACAATTGACAAAATGGTTGGGTGAAAAAAGTTTTGATCCACCTCTGGTGAAAAAGACAAATTGTCGTCGATTCAGTTGGAAACGGGTCAAATTTGAACTGCATCTGCCTCATAGTTTGCTCTTTATTTTTTCAAAAAATAATTTCTAGGTAAATAAGTATCTATTTAATCATAGAAACACCAAAAAAATTGCAAGATTCAACCACTAGCTAGGAACGGTCAAGCCCGCCGTTTTGACCGCATTTTGAAATTGGCATAAAAAATTCAAAAAAAATCAAAAAAAATTGGAAAACCTTTGCATTGTGTAATTATATGTGACCAAGTTTCTAGGAAAAATAATAAACTTGTAATACGGCAATTATTTTAAAAAACTGTTCTCAGAAACGAGCTATCATGCGTGAAGATTCATGGCTTTCAAGCCAAATGATCAATCTTATGGCCACATTCATGGCATAGTTTGTTCAAATGATCTCATATTGTGCACAAGGGTACATCTTGGAATGGAAAACAATGTTGCCTAAGGAAGTTTTCATTTTCTTTGGACGAAAAAACCATTTTTCATTTTCCGAGTGCCCAAAAGGAGGTTTTTTTGTGAAGGAACTCCCAAATTATTGTTGCAAAATTGGACCTAATCAATTTTCTAAAATACTAGGACATATTTAATGCACAATTGACAAAATGGTTGGGTGCAAAAAGTTTTGATCCACCTCTCGTGAAAAAGACAAATTTCCGCCGATTCAGTTGGAATCGGGTCAAATTTGAACTGCAGCTGCCTCATAGTTTGCTATTTATTTTTTCCAAAAATCATTTCTAGTTACATAAGTACCTATTTAATCATAAATACATGGTTTGGTGGCGATACGTCGAGGTTTGGGCGGTGGCCGAGGGCCCCAACTCTAGAGCGCGTAAACTCGCATGCCTGCCGTGTGGTCACCGCGTGACCGTGGCGTTGCCATGTGTTCTGGGCGGCCTAGGCATGTCTAGTGGGTTGGGTACTCTCCAGGTAGGTGCTAGGAAGAAAATCACAACATAATATTCTCACGAGGAGACCGATCGATGCTCAAACATGAATAAGCAGCCAAGTGTTTGATTTGCGGTACGGGAAATGCACATGGCTAATGGGCGTGAGTTTCGACTGAGGATGATCAGTTACTAAGAAGACCGTCTTCACAAATTTTCAGCTCAAAAGGAGGATCCTATGTGGTACTTGCTTTGCAAACTACCACACTGGACATAAATACGAATGTTGAAGCTCGGCTCAAAATAATGAATGGATTGAGCTGGCATTTGGTGGAGGATGGTTATTTGGGCATAGAAAAGCACTGTAGAAAATGGATACTATTTGGACATGTCAAAGTGGTACTTCCTTCACAAACTGTTGTTCTGAACAGAATAGGAAAATGAATATTTTTAAATTATTTTTGAACTACGCAAGGAATGTTTTTACATATTTGATGAAGATATGACCCAAAGAATTTATGAGATTTTTTTGGGAATTTTGGGAATGACAGAAATATAGGTTGCTTCACAACCTAGGGCAAAAACCGCCACATGGACATGACACATAGGCAAAACTGATGAGGTGGCGCCTAGTCATAGCAACCCACCACAATTTACAAGGCTATGACCATCTATATTGGTCGTTAACAACTAGAAATAAGGCAGCGGACTAGCGTTGTTTGCTTTATGACCTTTTCGTGTAAGGAAATTACGACCTTTCTGACCAAAATGGTCGCAATGGTTTAGGGTTTCGAGCCCCTCGAACAGCTTTTGACCAATTGGTCTTAAATGGTCATAGATCTATGACCAATTCTTCCAGGGTCACTGACAGAAGGTCACTAGTTGACATATTTCTTGTAATGCCAATTTATATGACTCGTGCGGTTACCTAATTGTAATCTTGTTTTAGATACCTTTTTGCTAAAGATATATACGAGCGTGCAATCTACGACCTCCTCTTCTCCATGGTTTCTGCTCCCAACCATGACTGAACTGCAGCAGAGACGGCAGCACATCACCGAGCGGATCTGGAAGGCGAAGTCCTCCTTGAGCCATTCACACGGAGCACGGTGAAGCCCACCTTGCAGTTTGCCGCTTGTAGGCGTGAAGTACGCCGGGCGCGTGCATGCAATCGAATGAGGTAGCGCGATGAGATTTGCCGTGTGCACCTGCAGTCTACCGTCTTTGTTGCTTTTTTTTTAAGAAAAGTCAAAAGTGCAATGTGGTCCGCTATTGTTTGCTCTTGAGGTTCAGTTTACATGTTGTTGCAGGAAGCAGTACAGATTATGCCCGATGAGGTCCCAGGCGCCCTCGACAAAGTAGTACGGATGGCGACCCCGTGCAGCTCATCGACATACTCGTGGTTTTGCAGCTAGGAGTGTGTAGTTCGGTAGCCACCTGATACATGTTATTTTTGTATTTCTTTTGTTGTGCTGCGTGATCTTTATGTGTTATGCCAAGTGCTAGGTTCTCTTCGGAAAAAAATAGCAAAGAAATTCCCACAAGAGGTTCACTTCTTTTTCTAATACAAATTGTTTTGTTTGTGGGCTGATTTAATAATGGTATTGAAGTTCACTAGCAAAAAATAATGCGGTTCACTTTGGAGAGTGATGTTGCTCACTTGCGCCCGACGTGAAAGTGTAGAAATATTAGGGAAACAACAAAAAAGTAATGCGGTTCACTTTGATATATGTTGTGGTTCACTTGCCTCCTCTCTGTGGTCCACTCTCGTTCATAAAAAAAGGTTAAAAAAACAACAAAAACTCGTCCGATCAAAGAAATTATGCAGCTAGCTTGCCCATCCGATGCAGTGCGGTTTTCATTCTGAAGCAGTGCGGTCAGCCTATGATGTTGTTCATCCCGTAAGTGCAAAAAATTGTTACGAAACCGGAAAAAAGTAATGCGGTTCACTTCTTGATAGTGTTATGGTTCATTTACACCCGATGTGAAGTGCACTCTACTTTATCGTCCTTGAAAAAATTATGTTTGAATAAAATAAACCATGCAGTTCTCTAATACGTCTGATGCAGTGCGGTTTTCGTCCGATGCGGTTTTCAGTCGGATGAAGTACCCACGTCAATTTGGGTGTCGCGAAAAACAGAGTGTCCGCATTTCGGTAAATTTAAAACTGCTCTTAAACATAACGAATTAGAGAGAGTGTTCTACATTAAAAAGTTGCGTCTTGTCGATATATTTCCAACGGTATATCTTTTGAATCATTTCGACAACCGGTTTGTAAAAATTTCACGAAAAACTGCCGCTGCCACTCGCCGTCCGCCGCACGATTTTAAAAGTTAACTTAACAATGTAGGGAACCTCAAAACCATTTCTGCATATGAAAGTTGCGCCTTGTCCTTAGGTTTCCAACGATGTATTACACGCCTCGTTTCACAAACGGTCCAAAAACTAGAGCGGAAACAGTACCGAAAATTGCAAAAATTTCAAAAAAACGTAATACAGCGATTTAGTAAATTTGAAATTGCTCTTAAATCATAACGAATTAGAGAAAATAATAGATATGAAAAAGATGCGCCTCGATGATATCTTTCCTACGGCGTATCATTTGCTTCATTCCGATGAGCGGTTTAGAAACAATCACGAAAATACGCTCGCTGCCACTCGTCATCCGCCGTACCATTTTTGAAACTGCTCTTAAACCGAGAGGAATCTCGAAAAGTGTTCAACATGGCGAAGTTGCACCTAATCAATAGCTTTCCAAGGGTATATTATACGCCTCGTTCCGATAAACGGTTAAAAAATTAGAGTGAAAAGAGTATCAGAAAAACACTGCGTGCAGTTTTTTCCGACACGAAGTTCACTCGTGTGAGTACTGCAGCACACTCGGTTCAAACAATAACGTGCACTTGCATTGAGCGTGTAGTAGGGAAGTGATATCAGAATAGTTATTCTGCTAATATATATATATATATATATATATATATATATATATATATATATATAGCCTACATTTAGCCTTCAGAGCCAGTGGCATTTGCCTTGGTGCCTTCGGAGCACGATGACAATTGGGAGTAGTTCATTGGGGCAGTAGCTCATAGTAGAATTCTCCTTTGGGATCTATGACCTCAGCGAGCAAAAATCCCGCTATTTCTCTTGAAGTGCTCGTATGCGCTCCACCGCTAGGAGCGTCTCCTGCACCGATTCGAACTGTTAAGAAGGAGATCAATATGCATGTATTAGTTATGTGACTAGATATCGATAATTACGTAAAAATTGTGAATAGTGTTCTGTCAAACGCGCGTACCCATAGCTGTCTATCAGTTTTGGTCCTTTCGGATGTCATCATGCGAATGTTCTCGAAAACGCAGTATGCACACGTATCACTCTCCTGCGTCTGCTTCAGGGCCTTTACGAGAATAGAATTTAATCAGATAATAATTAATCAAGCATGATAATTAATGGTATTGAAACTAGAATTAAAGAGATGCATGGTAGGTAGCTAGATAGTACTATTTAATTAATTATACCTTTGGTTGAAACCAATGCAGCCTTTCTCTCCATTCGCCTGGAACCTATTTTGAATTACTGAACTTTGCCCAAGCCCTGCCCGCCAGCAAAGAAAATGAATAAACGAGTTATTAAATAGTTAATATCAGGAAATGACGAACTAAAGAGGCCGACATATAGTTAATAATGATTGAAATTACCTGTCGACTATCCCCTTCACGATTGTGTAGTCTCTCTTATCTTTAAGTAGTGAGTCCAGTATTTCAACTGTTTCTTCGTCAACTTTAATGATTAACAAGATCCAATGGAAACTGCATGCACACACATTTGCATGTCTTAATTAAGCGGGCATGTGCATAACACTCATCAACTACCCTAACCCTATACACTTAATTATTAACATCTAGCTAGCTAGTAAGTAAAAACAGAATTTGTAGTACAAGACAGGGTGACTCACGTGTAGTTGTTAGGAAGTAGTATATGTTCATTGGTATTGAGGCGCTTCAAGAACTCTAGCATGTTTTTCTCTACATCTCCTTTATATCATTCATATGTCCATGTTTCTTCATTAAGGGTATTTGGGTCAATGAACCCAATGCCATAGCGTCCAGCTTTTTTCATTTCATACATCTTCATCCTGCATAATACCACAAAAAAGAATATAGTGAGGATAATTACAGGTAATGATCGATCAATGAGCACTACAGCTAGCTTGAGACTTGAATTACAGAATGAAATCACTTACAGATAATAGCAACTGACGATGGATTTGTCGAGTGCGTCTTGATTGAATAACTGAAATAGTTCTGCATACTCAATGGACAGAGCTAGCTTATTAAAGTAATACTCTTCCTTGACTTCCACCATGAGGCCCTCTCGATTGATACTCTCGGTAATTTTCATGTACCAATCATGCAATTGATACATTCTCGTTGGGAGGTTCTTGACCTCCTCAGGCTTGACCAAAGGTTGCCGTGGACATATTTCCGTTTTATGTCCTGCTCTTTAAGCTTAGGCATGGGCTCAATCTTGAGGAGTTGTCCAACAGTGATACCGAGCATTTCAGTGCTCCGTCTATGCTCATCGGTTATTACCAGCTGACCGATGCCGGTACTCTCATGTGTTGGTACAACAAGCGGGGGATCGATTGTGATGCCTGTTCTCCTAGCTGGGGAACGGTTTTCCCGCATTTTTGGCCAGCTGCTTGGCTCGAGCTCGAGCTCGACCCCTTTTGTCGTGCTCGATGTGCCTTCCTGATTTGGCGCTTATAGTCTGAGTCAATAGGCTTGGGAGCTGTTGATCGCGCCATAGGAATAAAGTGGTCAATCTTATCCTCGGGCACTTTCTCCCTTGGTGACGGTGCCGGTTTTGGTGTGAAATGGGCGTCCACTTGGGCCTTCACTATGGCTTTGTTTTGCTCCTTGGTCATGTCGTAAGGCCTCTGCGGAAGAGGCGTGAGGCTTTTTGGACCATATTGAAATCGCTTGCCTCCGCCTGTACCTCCTGTACTACCTCGACTTGTAGCACTACACACCATAGCTGCGGCGGCTCTCTTCCGTGATTGCTGAGGCAGCGGAGATGGCTGACGCAGTGTCGGACTTGGAGGAGGAGTGGCACGTGTTGGTGGACTTGGAGGAGGAGGAGTGGCCTCACGCGTTGGCTGAGTTGAAGCAGGAGGAGTGGCCTCACGCGTTGGCTGAGTTGAAGCTGAAGGAGTGGCCTCACGCGTTGGAGGAGCATGAGTCGTCTGGTCCTCGTCACCTCCTGGAATTTCAAGCTCTAGCTGACGTGGTGTCGGTGGCCTTCGAAAGATGATGCAATCCTTTCTCCATAGGATGATATGATGTATGGCCTCTCCCAGTGTGTGCTCCTCGTCACCTCCAGGAATGTCAAGCTGTAGCCCTGAATATTGGTCCACCACCTCATCAACCACGACACGAGCATAGCCGGCTGGAATCGTTCTGCAATGGTAGGTTGCTCCGGGGGGATTTGTATAAGCAACGGTGTCCGCCGCCTTCACGGATATGTTCATTAATTTTGAAGTGTAGCTCACAGTTAGTGTTCTCCATGATGTCATCCACAGGGTATCTATCCAGCAGTGCGTCGCCCGGGACGGAACCCACGGTGCTTCTCGGCATGGATGGGACAGTGTTATCCAATGCTAGATCATCCGCTAGCTGCGGCCGCTGCTGAGACCCTCTTTCCTGGCTAAGCGAGTCGATCTGTTGCTGCTGCCTCTCCAATTTGAGTGCCAAGTCTGCGTGCACTGATTCTAGGCCTTGAAGCCGTTCTGCTTCATGCTTCCTCTACTTGTCCTCTAGCTTCTTCTTCTTCTCCTCCTCCATCTTCCTTCTTGCACGGCTTTTGTAGTCGGTGTTCCACTCAGAAAAGCCCTCATACCACGGAACAACACCCTTGCCTCGTGTTCTTCCCGGGTGTTCAGGATTTCCCGGGGCGCGCGTAAGCTCGTCGTTCTCTCTGTTGGGCGTGAACACCCCCTTTCGAGCTTCTTCTATTGCTTCAACTAACTTATCATCGGCTCCTTTAAGACATGCCATCTTCGAAACCTCGCCTGTCTTCGGGTCCAACGCCCCCCCTCCCATGCGCATAGAACCAACTTCTGCACCTGGGGGCCAGCTCAATGTAACTGGAGTGACCTGTGCAGCCAGCATCTCTTGTTCAGACTTATCCCACTTAGGCATTGCCACCGTGTAGCCACCTGGCCCCAGCCTATGGAATTGCTGCTTTTTTGTGGCATTGGCCTTATTTTTTCTGGACCGTTCCTTAGATAATTTTGATTCCTTGAATTTCACGAAATCATCCCAGTGTTCTCTTTGGTTCTCTAGTGTTCCCTTGAATTCTGGAGTCTTCTTTCCTGCTTTGACATAGTTATTCCATACAGTTTTCTTGTGGTTGTTGAATGCAATTGCCATCTTCCTAAGAGCAGCGTCCTTGACATTCTCCACATCTGCAGCTGTGAAATGATCTGGTAGGGTGAAATGTTCCATGAGATCTTCCCAAAGCGCTTTTTTTGCTCTGTCATCGACAAAAGTAAGATCTGGACGGGGCTTTGATGGCTCTTTCCATTCTTGAAGGGAGATCGGGAGTTTGTCCATCACAAGAACTCCGCACTGAAGAATAAACTTGTTCGCAATGTTCTTAGGCGCTATTGGTTCGCCATTAGTTTTGATGGCATCGATGTTGTACTTTACGCCCTGCTTCAACTTTTTCCCGGGCCTCACACTCTGCCTGTAGAAGATTTGCTCGATCTGGAGGGCTGAAAAGAAGAAAGATCGATTCGTTAATATATCTTCAAATCATTTAAAACATGTGATGATCACCAGATGCCTGCTTATATAAATATACCTCGCCGGTCTTTGTTTTATCAAGATCAACATTTTCTTTGCCATCATAATCATTAATTTCTTCACCATCATAATCATTAATTTCTTCGCCATCATAATCCATGACTTCATCAATTCGGTCGTCGCGATCGAATATCATATCATCACCCTCCCCGGTATTGTTCAGATATTGGGAGCCGTCATCTTCTTCATTTCAATAATCTGGTGCGCGAGGGGAGCATATGATCTCGAACAGGGCCTCTTCTCCCTCTCTGTCGGTATTGTCCACCATAGCTTTTATTTAACAAATCCAGAAGAAATATAAAACAATTTAGTATTAAAATTACAATATGCATGCATGCAATCAATAAGAGGAAATCCCAAATCATAGTACATAATATGCATCATCTCGAATAATATATAATCTCGAATACATTGTCTCAAATATTATATAACGAATACATCACTAGCTAGCTAGCTAATAAAGATCGAATACTACAGAATAATCTAGGCCACTCGTGGTTCCTGAGGCGTGGGCGGTGGACACCCAAAGAGAAGGAACCATGACAGGATCATAGCTCCGGTCATCTCCCCAAAGACCCTGCCAGGTATTGGAGAACCTGACATCCGTAGAAGCCATGTAGCGACGGACGTGCTCGTCCTCCTCCGTGACACGGCGACGCACCACCTCCGGCGGGGCCGGCTCCCTCTGCACCAAAAGTGGCCCATGGGAACGCCACCAAAGGAGCTCAGGGTCGACGATGGGACCCGGGTTCCTCACCAAGCGGCGAGCCCCTGAAGGTAGCACCTCCCAATGCCAGCCCGGCGGAGCCCAGTCCCGGACATGGGCCCTCTGAAGCAGGACATCGTCGCGAACGGGTCGACGGCGAGGATGCGGGCCGGGCATCGTCGAGAACAAATACTATACGCCACAAAAGTAACATTTTTTAAATGATTCGCTTGTGATTTCTTATATGCAAATTATATATTTGTATAATTAAAATTATAAGAAACTAAAAACTAACATTTCTATAACAATTTGAAATTAATCTAATTCATCTAGCTAAAACTAACATTTCTAACATTTCTGACATTTCTATAACATTTCTAACATTTCTTTATACTATTTGACATTAATATAATCTAATTAATTAATTCATCTAAAACTTTGTATGAAAAACAGAAAAACAGAAAAAACTAAAAACTAAAAACAGAAAAAATGTGTGTGTGTGTGCGCGCGTAGTGTGAGTGTGTGTGTGTGTGTGTGTGCATGTGTAGTGTGTGTGTGTGTGCGAGCGCGCAGCCGGCGGCGGCGGCGGCGCGGTGGATTGGAGGGAGGAGAGGCCGGGGAAGGGGCTCACAGCGCGCACGAGCGAGGTCGAGGTGACGACGACGGCAAGGTCCAGGCGACGGCGATGGCGAGGCGAGGTCGATCCAAGGCGACGGCGACGGCGAGACGAGGGGCCGGACGGCGATGGCGTGGGATGGGGCGACGGTGCGATAGGGATGGCGATGACAGGGAAGGCGACGACGCGGGAGGGGGCGGCGACGGCACGGGACGGGGGCGGCGGCGACGGGGCAGAGGAGAAGAAGTAGAGGGAGAACTAACGAAATTTTTTGAAGTGTTTTCTTATATATAACCTATCTTTAGTACCGGTTGGAGCCACTAACCGGTACTAAAGGTTTGTTTTGGCCAGGCGAAGTGGCGGGAAGTGTACCCCTTTAGTACCAGGTGGTGGCTACAACCGGTACTAAAGCCCCCCCCCTTTAGTATCGGTTGTAGCCACGACCCGGTACTAAAGGGGGTGCGCTGGCGCAGGTGAGGTGCGGGCAAGTTTACTCCCACCTCGCTAGCCGAGGGCGCCCCGCACCTGTTTAAAAGCCCCGGCACGGCTGCTGTATTGAACTCGTATCTATAGCAGGCTTCTGGGTCTAACTCTGCATCTTAGCTCTGTGGGCCTACGGGGCCCTACGGGCCTGCATCCTGGCCCAACTACAGGTTGGGTTACTAGTCGTATGCAGGCCGCTGTGGCCCAGTAGGTGGGCTTTTTTTTATTTAGTTTTTGTCTCAACAAAAATTTAGATTTTTTTTCTTTTCTACTTTATTTATTTTCATTTATTTATTTCTGAATATTTTTACTTTAGGTACAAAAATTACAAACTTTCTGTTAGTGCGAGTAGCTTTCAAATTTGAATAGTTTAATTTTTTTATTTAGTTTTTGTCTCAACAAAAATTTAGTTTTTTTCTTTTCTACTTTATTTATTTTCATTTATTTATTTCTGAATATTGTTTCTATAGTTACAAATTACAAACTTTCTGTTAGTGCTAGTAGTTTTCAAATTTGAATAGTTTAAATTTGAATTATTTGACGAACTAATTTGTAGATGAAGTGCATCCAGTTTTTGCACATAAAATTTCTTCGCGTTTCAAATACCAAAACACATAAGTATCCTAACTATTACAAAGATTCCTTCCGGTTTGTTCGAAGCGGCACTTTCCAGATATATAAGTCTGGAAAGTCACTATAGAAGAAAGTGATGACAGTGAAGCCTATCACATGCCAGTGTAGGATCTTTGGGTGTGAAACTTTTTCTTTGCGTGTGTCCCTTTGCGCCGTAACAATGGACAATCTTCATCATTTAACTGGATGCTCGGATCAATATTCACTGTGAATGGAGCAATTTTATCAAACTTTTCATAATCTTCTGACATGTCTGTCTTGGCATCCACTCCCACGATGTTTCTTTTCCCCCAAAGAACTATGTGGCACTTTGGCTCATCATATGATCCATTCGCTTCCTTATCTTTTCTTTTTCTCGGCCTAGTAGACATGTCTTTCACATAGAAAACCTGCGCCACATCATTGGCTAGGACGAATGGTTCGTCTGCATATGCAAGATTTTTGAGATCCACTGTTGTCATTCCATACTGCGGGTCTTCCGTTACCCCGCCTCGTGTCATATTGACCCACTTTCACCGAAACAAAGGGACCTTCAAACCATCTCCACAGTTAAGTTTCCATATGTCATCTATGTAACCATAATATGTTTCCTTTCCCGTGTTGGTTGTTGCATCAAAGCGGACACCACTATTTTGGTTGGTGCTCTTCTTATCTTGGGCGATCGTGTAAAATGTATTCCCATTTATCTCGTACCCTTTGAAAGTCATTATATTCGAAGATGGTAACTGGGACAGCAAGTACAGGTCATCTTCAATATTGCCATCATGCATGACACGTGTCAGCAACCAACCGGCGAAAGTCCTCATTTGTTCACATGTAATCCAGTCGTTAGACTGCTCCAGGTGTTTGGAGTGTAGAAAATTCTTGTGTTCCTCCATATACGGAGCCACCAAGGCAGAATTCTGTAGAAATGTGTAGTGTGCTTCAGCGAGAGAATGCCCGTCCATACATATTATTTGATCCCCTCCTAGCGTGCCTTTTCCATCCAGTCTGCCCTTATGCCGTGATTCAGGAACACCAATCGGCTTAAGGTCGGGAATAAAGTCAATACAAAACTCAGTGACCTCCTCATTTTCATGGCCCTTCAAGATGCTTCCTTCTGTCCTAGCACGGTTATGAACATATTTTTTCAAGACTCCCACCAACCTCTCAAAGGGGAACATATTGTGTAGAAATACAAGACCCAAACTGTTAATCTCTTTGCAAAGGTGAACTAGGACGTGCGTCATGATGTTGAAGAAGGATGGTGGGAACACCAACTCGAAACTGACAAGACATTGCACCGAATCATTCTGTAACCTTGGTATGATTTCTGGATCAATTACCTTCCGAGAGATTGCATTGAGGAATTCACATAGCTTCACAATGGCTAATCGAACGTTTTCCGGTAGAAGCCCCCTCAATGCAACCGGAAGCAGTTGCGTCATAATCATGTGGCAGTCATGAGACTTTAGGTTCTAGAACTTTTTCTCTGCCATATTTATTATTCCCTTTATATTCGACGAGAAGCGAGACGATACCTTCATACTGAGCAGGCATTCAAAGAAGATATCCTTCTCTTCTTTGGTAAGAGCATAGCTGGCCTGACCCTGATGTATGCTGTCTTTTCCGTGCATAGGTTGCTGGTCCTCTCGTGCCTCCGGTGTATCTTTTGTCTTCCCATACACGCCCAAGAAGCCAAGCAGGGTCGTGCAAAGAATCTTCGTCACGTGCATCACGTCGATTGCGGAGTGGACCTCTAGGTCTTTCCAATAGGGCAGGTTCCAAAATATAGATTTATTTTTCCACATGGGTGCACGTCCGTAAGCGTCCTTCGGAACAGGTTGTCCGCCAGGACCCTTTCCAAAGATTACCTTCAAATCCTTGACCATATCATGTACATCAGCACCAGTACGGTGGCGAGGCTTCGTCCGGTGATCCGCCTCACCTTTGAAATGCTTGCCTTTCTTTCTTATGGGATGCCTGCTCGGAAGAAGTCGATGATGTCCCAGGTACACGTTCTTCCTACAACTATCCTAATATATACTGTCGGTATCATCCAAACAGTGCGTGCATCCGCAGTATCCCTTTTTTGTCTGTCCTGAAAGGTTACTGAGAGCAGGCCAATCATTAATGGTCACGAACAGCAACGCCTTTAGGTCAAATTCTTCATGTTTGTGCTCATACCACTCACATACACCTTTTCCGTTCCAAAGTTGTAATAGTTCTTCAACTAATGGCCTTAGGTACACATCAATGTAGTTGACGGGTTGCTTAGGGCCTTGGATGAGCACTGGCATCATAATGAACTTCCGCTTCATGCACAACCAAGGAGGAAGGTTATACAAACATAGAGTCACAGGCAACATGCTATGGTTGCTGCTCTGCTCCCCAAAAGGATTAGTGCCATCTGCGCTTAGACCAAACCATACGTTCCTTGGGTCACCTGCAAACTCTTCCCTGTACTTTCTCTCGATTTTTCTCCACTGCGACCCGTCAGCGGGTACTCTCAACTTTCCGTCTTTCTTACGGTCTTGTCCGTGCCATCGCATCGCCTTGGCATGCTCTTTGTTTTGGAACAAATGTTTCAACCGTGGTATTATAGGAGCATACCACATCACCTTCACAGGAATCTTCTTCCTGGGGCGCTCGCCCTCGACATCACCAGGGTCATCGCTGCTGATCTTATAGGGCAATGCACCACATACCGGGCACGCGTTCAAATCCTCATACTCACCGCGGTAGAGGATGTAGTCATTAGGGCATGCATGTATCTTCTACACATCTAAACCTAGAGGGCAGACATCCTTCTTCGCTTCGTACGTACTCTCGGGCAATTCATTGTCCTTTGGAAGCATATTCTTTATTATTACCAGCAACTTTCCAAATCCCTTGTCAGATACACCATTCTCTGCCTTCTATTGCAGCAATTCCAGTGTGGTGCCCACCTTTTTCTTGTCACCTTCGCAATTCAGGTACAACAATTTCTTGTGATCCTCTAACATGCGCTGCAACTACTTCTTCTCCTTTTCACTTGCGCAGTTTCTCTTTGCATCAGCAATGGCCTGACCTAGATCATCAGCGGGCTCATCTGATGCCTCTTCTTCAGCTTCTTCCCGCATGGCCGGCTCAGCTTCTTCCCCCATTGTTGTATCATCGTATTCAGGGAATCCATGGCCAGGATAGCTATCGTTGTCCTCTTATTCTTCATTGTCTTCCAACATAACCCCTCTTTCTCCATGCTTGGTCCAAACATTATAGTGGGGCATGAAATCGGACTCAAACAGGTGGACGTGAATGGTTCTTGAGTTAGAGTAATTGTGACCATTCTTACAGCCAGCACATGGACAAGGCATAAAACCATCCGCCCACTTGTTTGCCTAAGCCACAATCAGAAAAGTATGCACACCATCAATGAACTGGGGAGAGCATCGGTCATCTTACATCCATTGCCGGCGCATCTTCATTACACACCACCGAATAGACCAAATTAATACAAGTTCATACAACACTTAAATGCAACATACAAATAACTCTCTAGCTAAAGCATTTAAATGCAACAACAAATGCGATCAAGATCGCAACTAAGGTAACAATTGATCCAACAACATAATGATACCAAGCCACACTATCAATGACATATTTTCTAATCTTTTTAATCTTCAACTGCATTTTATCCATCTTGATCTTGTGATCATCGACGACATCGGCAACATGCAACTCCAATTCCATCTTCTCCCCCTCAATTCTTTTCAATTTTTCTTTCAAATACTCGTTTTCTCTTTCAACTAAATTTAACCTCTCGACAATAGGGTCGGTTGGAATTTCCGGTTCACATACCTCCTAGATAAAAATATCTATGTCAACTTGATGGGCACAATTTGTCATAAACACAAAATGCAACAAATAGTTTTAAAAGAGAATATACCACATCCGAATCATAACACGGACGAGGGCCGACAGGGACAGATATCAAAACCATGGCACTATGTATAACAAACAACGTACGGGTAAGATAATTATACAAGTAACTATATATCTAAATCACACAAACATGATTTTTTATATAAAAAAGATAAGAACAAGAGGCTCACCACAAGGTGGTGCCAGCGACGGGTCGGTGCGGACGATCAACGGTGGTTACGATGGAGACGGGAAGGCACTAAGTAAACCACACCTACATATGCAAACTAAGAGTTATTTTAAGCTCAAATTGCATATAAATCAAATAAACTACCACATATAATTCCTCCCAAATTACTAAAACCCACAAACTAATCACTATATAAAGCATTGCAAGAGCTAATCTAGCATTGAGAGATGAAAGGACAAAGTTGCTAACCTTTGTGATCACTTGAATGGATGGGGGCCTTCAAATCTTGACAAAATTTGGGAAAAATGTCTGATGAGCTCGAGGGGAGAAGAGGAAGAACAGAGAGGAGGAGAGGGGAAAGGGGGAGAACAGAGCGAGTTGGGCGAAGGGTTTATATGCAGGATGACCTATAGTACCGGTTCGTGGCAAGAACCGGTACTAAAGGTGGGGCCCCAGTCTGACAACATCCTGCCACCACACCCTTTTAGTACCAGTTCGTGGAACGAACCGGTGCTAAAGGTTCTGCACAAACCGGTACTAAAGAGAGTGGCCCGCCTAGTCGTTGGAACCGGCACTAATGGTCACATTAGTGTCGTCTAAATTTCAAACCGGGACTAATGAGCTACACATTAGACCCATTTTCTACTAGTGGTCACCCGCAGCAAGCCTCGGCTGAAGGAGCAGAGCGTCCGACACGGATGCGGTGACCCGTCGGATGTTGGCAAAGAGGGCGAAAGAGGGCCCCATGCGGATGCATAGCACCGCCCCCTCAGAGTCACCGATGGTGGGGTCGGGGTCCATGTCGCGGCAAGACAGGGTGTCGGCCACAGTGTTAAGGCGGCTTGGACGATACTTGGCAGTGAAGTCAAAGCCAAAGAGCTTGCTGATCAACTGATGATGCGGTACGGTAGACAACCTCTGGTCCAATAAGAACTTAAGGCTGTAGTGATCCGTGCGAATCCGGAACGAGCGGCCCCAAAGATAGGGCCACCAATGGCGCACAACATGCACCAAGCCAATGAGCTCCCGCTCATAAGCCGCGAGCTTAAGATGGCGCGCGGCGAAGTGCCTGCTGAAGAAGGCGAGAGGGTCATCGCCCTGATGAAGGACGGCGCCGAACCCCGCACGGGAGGCGTCGCAGTCCACCACAAACGGGCAGTCGAAATCCAGCATCTGAAGAACGAGGCCCATCGTGAGGGCCCCCTTGAGGGTCTCGAACGCCGTTGTCGCCTCCTCATCCCAGGGAAAGGCGTCGCAGCGCAGCAGGCACGTGAGCAGTGATGCAATGAGGCCGAACTCCCGAATAAATTTCCGGTAGTATCCCGCGAGGCCCAGGAAGCCGTGAAGAGCCCACGGTGAGTGCGGTGTCGGCCAGGCCGCGACAGCCACCACCTAGTCGGCATCCATAGCAACCCCCTCGTCCGAGATGGCGTGGCCGAGGTAGGTGACTAAACGCGTCCCGAACGAGCACTTCGAGCGCTTAAGATGAAGATGGTGCACCCAAAGCTCGTTGAAGACGATGGCGACGTGCTGAAAGGTGCACCACCCACGAGGCGCTGTAGATAAGAATGTCATCAAAGAAAACGAGCACAAATCGATGCAAGTAGGGGTAGAGGACGTCGTTCATCTGAGCCTGGAAGGTCACCGAGGCGTTGGAGAGGCCAAAAGGAATCACTAAGAACTCGAAGTGGCCATGATAAGTCTGAAGCGTCGTCTTGGCGACATTGCCCGGGTGCATGCGCACCTGGTGGTAGCCCGACCGGAGGTCAAGCTTGGTGAAGAAACACGCCCCATGGAGCTCGTCCAGGAGCTCATCGACCACCGGAATAGGGAACTTGTTATTGAGCGTCACGGCATTAAGAGTGCGATAGTCGATGCAAAAGCGCCACGTGCCATCCGATTTGTGGACGAGGAGGACCGGCACCGAAAACGAAGACATGAAGATCCGGATGATGCCCAAGGCGAGCATGAGCGTGCACTGCCGCTCTAGCTTATCCTTCTGCAGGTGGGGATAGCGGTAGGGGCGCACTGCAACTGGTGTCGTGCCCGGCAGGAGATGAATGCGGTGATCATATACCCGGGCTGGCGGAAGACCCCGAGGCTCGTCGAAGAGGTCGCGGTGCTACTGCAGGAGGTAATCCAGCAAGGGATGCTCGGGCTCGGCGGCGGTCGTGGCCAGCTGAACCCGCGGCGTTGCCGGTGAGGCGCCACCCACGCCCTCCCATCGGATGCAGCAACCCTGGTGCCAGAAGGTCATCGTCAGGGCATCGAAGTCCCAGAGGATGGGACCAAGGGTCCGTAAGAAGTCAACGCCGAGGATGAAGTCGAAGTAGCCCAAGTCAATGCCCGAGCACGTGATGGTGAAGTGCTCGTCGCCGATAATAATGGGCACATTCCGCGCTAGCCCATGACACCGGAGGCGGTCGCTGTTAGCCACCATGACCCAAAGTTGCTCCACGCCCGTCGGCTGGAGCGCTAAGCGACGCATGGTAGCCTCGGTCAGGAAGTTATGTGTGGAGCCCATATCCAAGAGGGCCACCAGGCGCTCACCGTGAATCATCACCGGCAAGAGCATAGTCCGCTCATCGCGAATGCCAGTAAGCACATGGATCGAGACCACGAGCGCCGTAGCGGGTGCAGCCGCGGGGGCGGCCTTCGTAGCTTGGGGCGGCAACTCGCCGAGACCGTCGGTGGGTGCGTCCTCCTTGACGTAGTCGGCCGTCTCCAAGTAGAAGAGGCGCGGGCAGATGTGACCCAACACGTAGGGCTCATCGCAGTTAAAGCAAAGCCCCTGGCACTAACGCTCAAGTTGCTCGGCCGAAGAGAGCCAATGGAAGGGCCGCTTCACGGCTGTGGTGGTAATTGTAGGAGCGGCCAGGGGCGGCCGGCCCGGCGGCGATGCTGGGGGCTGCCTGGCGTGTTGTCGACCTCCGCGAGCCGGGGCCAACTGCTGCAAGGCCTGGCGCGACACTCGAAGGCGCGGGCGTAGTACATGGCCGTCTAGAGGTCCTGGGGTCCCCGGAGCTCGACGTCAACGCGGATGTGGTCCGGAAGACCGCCGACGAATAGCTCGGCCCGCTTCTGCGCCGTCACGCCTGGCGCATGGCATGCCAGGGCCTGGAAGCGGTCGGCGAAGGCCTGCATCGTGGATATGAAGGGGAGGCGACCGAGCTTCGCCAGCTGGCTCCCACAGATCGGCGGCCCGAAGCGAAGGAGGGATAGCTCACAAAAACGCTCCCAAGGGGGCATACCGCCCTCGTCCTACTCGAGGGCGTAGTACCACGTCTATGCGGCGCCCCGAAGGTGATATGAGGCGAGCCAGTTGCGGCCCGACTTGAGTGTGTGTTGCCCAAAAAGAACTGCTCGCACTGGTTGAGCCAGTTGAGGGGGTCCTCAGTCCCGTCGTAGGTGGCGAAGTCCAGCTTGGAGAAGCGTGGTGATGTCTGGTTATGACCGCCCTAGCTGTATGGCTCGGTGGCGTGAAGCAGCGAGGGGGGTTGTGCCCTATGGAACGGCGGGTCGACACGGCCCCCTAAAGGACCCACGGAGCCGAACGGATCGTCGAACGGCAAGGTGGGTGCCGGCTGGTCCCCGACCGTAGTGTAGACGGGCTGCGGCGTCGACCCGGACAGCCAGACCGGGAGCGGTGACGGCAATGATGGGAAGCGAACCTGCTGGATCGGGACGCCTCCCTGCGTGTTCGGCCCTGGCCCGGTGCTGCATGGAGGAGGGGCCTGCAGCAATGTCTGTTGCTGGATGGGGGTGGTAGGCGCTGGAGGCGCGGCGGGAGCCAGCACCGGCCACTGCAGCCACTACGGGGCAGCGGCGGGAGGCGGCGGTAGCTGCAGCTGGGGCTTCAGTGTCCCAGCAAGTGCCGTGAGGGCCCCTTGGTGCGCCTAGTACCACGGTAGGGCGGGCGGCCCGTGTTGGGGAACGTAGTAATTCCAAAAAAATTCCTACGCACACGCAAGATCATGGTGATGCATAGCAACGAGAGGGGAGAGTGTGTCCACGTACCCTCGTAGCCGAAAGCGGAAGCGTTAGCACAACGCGGTTGATGTAGTCGTACGTCTTCACGGCCTGACCGATCAAGCACCGAAACTACGACACCTCCGAGTTCTAGCACATGTTCAGCTCGATGACGTCCCTCGAACTCCGATCCAGCCGAGTGTCGAGGGAGAGTTCCGTCAGCACGACGGCGTGGTGACGATCTTGATGTTCTACCGTTGCAGGGCTTCGCCTAAGCACCGCTACGATATTATCAAGGTGGACTATGGTGGAGGGGGCACCTCACACGGCTAAGAGATCCAAGGGATCAATTGTTGTGTCTATGGGGTGTCCCCTGCTCCCGTATATAAAGGAGCAAGGGGGGAGGCGGCCTACCAAGGAGGAGGGCGCGCCAAGGGGGGAGTCCTACTCCCACCGGGAGTAGGACTCCTCCTTTCCTTGTTGGAGTGGGAGAGAAGGAAAGAGGGGGAGAGGAAGAAGGAAAAGGGGGTTGCGCTCGGTGTCCAATTCGGACCAGAGGGGGGGCGCACGCCTCCTTCCTTTTGGCCTCTCTCCTCTATTCCCGTATGGCCCAATAAGGCCCATATACTCCCCGGCGAATTCCCGTAACTCTCCGGTACTCTGAAAAATACCCGAATCATTCGGAACCTTTTCGAAGTCCGAATATAGTCGTCCAATATATCTATCTTTACGTCTCGACCATTTCGAGACTCCTCGTCATGTCCCTGATCTCATCCGGGACTCCGAACTCCTTCGGTACATCAAAACACATAAACTCATAATATAACTGTCATCGAAACCTTAAGCGTGCGGACCCTACGGGTTCGAGAACTATGTAGACATGACCGAGACAAGTTTCCGGTCAATAACCAATAGCGGAACCTGGATGCTCATATTGGCTCCTACATATTCTACGAAGATCTTTATCGGTCAAACCGCATAACAACATACGTTGTTCCCTTTGTCATCGGTATGTTACTTGCCCGAGATTTGATCGTCGGTATCTCAATACCTAGTTCAATCTCGTTACCGGCAAGTCTCTTTACTCGTTACGTAATGCATCATTCCGTAACTAACTCATTAGCTACATTGCTTGCAAGGTTTATAGTGATGTGCATTACCGAGAGGGCCCAGAGATACCTCTCCGATAATCGAAGTGACAAATCCTAATCTCGAAATACGCCAACCCAACATGTACCTTCGAAGACACCTGTAGAGCTCCTTTATAATCACCCAGTTACGTTGTGACGTTTGGTAGCACACAAAGTGTTCCTCCGGTAAACGGGAGTTGCATAATCTCATAGTTATAGGAACATGTATAAGTCATGAAGAAAGCAACAACAACATACTAAATGATCAAGTGCTAAGCTAACGGAATGGGTCAAGTCAATCACATCATTCTCCTAATGATGTGATCCCGTTAATCAAATGACAACTCATGTCTATGGTTAGGAAACATAACCATCTTTGATTAATGAGCTAGTCAAGTAGAGGCATACTAGTGACATTAAGTTTGTCTATGTATTCACACATGTATCATGTTTCCGGTTAATACAATTCTAGCATGAATAATAAACATTTATCGTGATATAAGGAAATAAATAATAACTTTATTATTGCCTCTAGGTCCTTCAGTCTCCCACTTGCACTAGAGTCAATAATCTAGTTCACATCACCATGTGGTTTAACACCAATATTCACATCTGTATGTGATTAACACCCATAGTTCACATCGTTATGTGACCAACACCCAAAGGGTTACTAGAGTGAATAATCTAGTTCACATTGATGTGATTAACACCCAAATAGTACTAAGGTATGATCATGTTTTGCTCGTGAGAGAAGTTTAGTCAACGGGTTTGTCATATTCAGAGCCATATGTATTTTGCAAATATTCTATGTCTACAATGCTCTACACGGAGCTACTCTAGCTAATTGCTCCCACTTTCAATATGTATCCAGAATGAGACTTAGAGTCATTTGGATCGTTGTAAAAGCTTGTACCGATGTAAGTCTTTACGACGAACTCTTTTATCACCTCCATAATCGAGAAACATCTCCTTAGTCCTCACTAAGGATATTCTTGACCGCTATCTAGTGATCTACTATTAGATCAAAATTGTATTCCTTTGCCAAACTCAGAGCAAGGTATACAATAGGTCTGGTACACAACATAGCATACTTTATAGAACCTATGACTGAGGCATAGGGAATGACTTTTCATTCTCTTTCTATTTTCTGACATGGTCGGGTTTTGAGTCTTACTCAACTTCACACCTTGCAACACAGGCAAGAACTCCTTCTTTGACTGTTCCATTTTGAACTACTTCAAATATTTATCAAGGTATGTACTCATTGAAAAATCTTATCAAGCGTCTTGATCTATCTATATAGATCTTGATGCTCAATGTGTAAGAAGCTTTACCGAGGTCTTTCTTTGAAAAACTCTTATTCAAGTATCCTTTTATGCTATCCAGAATTTCTATATCATTTCCAATCAACAATATGTCATCTACATATAGTTTTAGAAATGCTACAGAGCTCCCACTCACTTTCTTGTAAATACAGGCTTCTCAAAAAAGTATGTATAAAACCATATGCTTTGATCAACTCATCAAAGCGTATATTCCAACTCCGAGATGCTTCCACCAGTCCATAGATGGATCGCTGGAGCTTGCACATTTTGTTAGCACCTTTATGATTGACAAAACCTTATGGTTGCATCATATGCAACTCTTCTTTAATAAATACATTAAGGAATGCAGTTTTGACATCCATTTGCCATATTTCATAAAATGTGGTAATTGCTAACATGGTTCGGACAGACTTAAGCATCGATACGAGTGAGAATATCTCATCGTATTCAACACCCTGAACTTGTCTAAAAACCTTTTTGCGACAAGTCGAGCTTTGTAGATAGTAACACTACTATCAGCGTCTGTCTTCCTCTTGAAGATCCATTTATTTTCTATGGCTTGCCGATCATCGGGCAAGTCCACCAAAGTCCATACTTTGTTCTCATACATCGATCCCATCTCAGATTTCATGGCCTCATGCCATTTCGCGGAATATGGGCTCATCATCGCTTCCTCATAGTTTGTAGGTTCATCATGGTCTAGTAACATGACTTCAGAATAGGATTACCGTACCACTATGGTGCGGATCTTAATCTGGAAGATCTACAAATTTTGGTAGTAACTTGATCTGAAGTTTCATGATCATCATCATTAGCTTCCTCACTAATTGGTGTAGGAATCACTGGAACTAATTTCTGTGATGAACTACTTTCCAATTCGGGAGAAGGTACAATTACCTTATCAAGCTCTACTTTCCTCCCACTCACTTCTTTCGAGAGAAACTTCTTCTCTAGAAAGGATCCATCTTAGCAACGAATACCTTGCCTTAGGATCTGTGATAGAAGGTGTACCCAATAGTTACCTTTGGGTATTCTATGAAGACACACTTCTACGATTTGGGTTCGAGCTTATCAGGTTGAAATTTTTTCACATAAGCATCGCAGTCCCAAACTTTAAGAAACGACAACTTTGGTTTCTTGACAAACCACAGTTCATAAGCCGTCGTCTCAATGGATTTTGATGGTGCCCTATTTAAAGTGAATGCAACTGTCTCTAATGCATAACCCCAAAACGATAGTGGTAAATCAATAAGAGACATCATAGGTTGCACAATATCCAATAAAGTGCGGTTACGACGTTCGGACACACCATAACGTTGTGGTGTTCCAGGTGGTGTGAACTGTGAAACTATTCCACATTGTTTTATATGAAGGCCAAACTCATAACTCAAATATTCTCCTCCACGATCAGATCGTAGAAACTTTATTTTCTTGTTACGATGATTCTCCACTTCACTTTGAAATTCTTTGAACTTTTCAAATGTTTCAGACTTGTGTTTTATTAAGTAGATATACTCATATCTCCTCAAATCATCTTGTGAAGCTCTGGAAATAACGATACCCGCCACGAGCATCAATACTCATTGGACTGCATACATCAGTATGTACTATTTCCAATAAGTCACTAGCTCGTTCCATTGTTTCGGAGAACGGAGTTTTAGTCATCTTGCCCAAAAGGCACGGTTCGCAAGCATCAAATGATTCATAACCAAGTGATTCCAAAAATCCATCTTTTTGGAGTTTCTTCATGCGCTTTACACCGATATGACCCAAACAGCAGTGCCACAAATAAGTATCACTATCATTATAACTTTGCATCTTTTTGGCATCAATATTATGAATATGTGTATCACTACGATCGAGATCCAATAAACTATTTTCATTGGGTGTATGACCATCGAAGGTTTTATTCATGTAAACAGAACAACAATTATTCTCTGGCTTTAAATAAATAACCGTATTGCAACAAACATTATCAAATCATATTTATGCTCAACGCAAACGCCAAATAACATTTATTTAGGTTTAACACTAATCCCGAAAGTATAGGGAGTGTGCGATGATGATCATATCAATCTTGGAACTACTTCCAACACTCATCGTCACTTCACCCTCAACTAGTCTCTGTTTATTCTGTAACTCCTGTTTCGAGTTACTAATTTTTAGCAACCGAACAAGTATCAAATACTCAGGGGCTACTATAAACACTAGTAAGGTACACATCAATAACATGTATATCAAATATACCCTTGTTCACTTTGCCATCCTTCTTATCCACCAAATATTCAGGGCATTTCTGCTTCCAACGACCATTTCCTTTGCAGTGTAAGCACTCAGTTTCAGGCTTTGGTCCAGCTTTGGGCTTCTTCGCGGGAGTGACAACTTGCTTGTCATTCTACTTGAAGTTCCCTTTCTTTCCCTTTGCCCTTTTCTTGAAACTAGTGATCTTGTAAATCATCAACACTTGATGCTCTTTCTTGATTTCTACCTTCGTCGGTTTCAGCATCACGAAGAGCTCGGGAATCGTTTTCGTCATCCCTTGCATTATAGTTCATCACGAAGTTCCAGTAACTTGGTGATGGTGACTAGAGAACTCTGTCACTCACTATCTTATCTGGAAGATTAACTCCCACTTGATTCAAGCGATTGTAGTACTCAGACAATCTAAGTACTTGCTCACTAGTTGAGCAATTCTCCTCCATCTTTTAGGCGAAGTATTTGTCAAAGGTCTCTGCCTCTTGACACGGGCATGAGTCTGAAATACCAATTTCATCTCTTGAAACATCTTATATGTTTCATGATGTTTCAAAAACGTTTTTGTAGTCCCGGTTCTAAGCCATAAAGCATGGTGCACAAAACTATCAAGTAGTCATCATATTGAGCTTAGCCAAACGTTCATAACGTCTGCATCTGCTCGTGCAATAGGTCTGTCACCTAGCGGTGCATAAAGGACATAATTCTTCTGTGCGGCAATGAGGATAAACCTCAGATCACGGACTAAGTCTGCATCATTGCTACTAACATCTTTCAACTTAGTTTTCTCTAGGAACACATATAAAACATAGGGAAGCAACAATGCGAGCTATTGATCTACAATGTAATTTGCAAAATACTACCAGGACTAAGTTCATGATAAATTAAAGTTCAATTAATCATATTACTTAAGAACTCCCACTTAGACAGACATCTATCTAGTCATCTAAGTGATCACGTGATCCAAATAAACTAAATCATGTCCGATCATCACGTGAGATGGAGTAGTTTTCAATGGTGAACATTACTATGTTGATCATATCTACTATATGATTCACGTTCGACCTTTCGGTCCCCGTGTTCCGAGGCCATATCTGTATATGCTAGGCTTATCAAGTTTAACCTGAGTGTTCCGCGTGCGCAACTGTTTTGCACCCGTTGTATTTGAACGTAGAGCCTATCACACCCGATCATCACGTGGTGTCTCAGCACGAAGAACTTTCGCAATGGTGCATACTCAGGGAGAACACTTCTTGATAATTAGTGAGAGATCATCTTAAAATGCTACCATCAATCAAAGCAAGATAAGATGCATAAAGGATAAACATCACATGCAATCAATATAAGTGATATGATATGGCCATCATCATCTTGTGCTTGTGATCTCCGTCTCCGAAGCACCATCGTGATCACCATTGTCACCGGCGCGACACCTTGATCTCCATCGTAGCATCGTTGTCGTTTCGCCATCTATTGCTTCTATGACTATCGCTACCGCTTAGTGATAAAGTAAAGCAATTACAGGGCGCTTGCATTTCATACAATAAAGCGACAACCATATGGCTCCTGCCAGTTGCCGATAACTCGGTTACAAAACATGATCATCTCATACAATAAAATATATCATCACGTCTTGACCATATCACATCACAACATGCCCTGCAAAAACAAGTTAGACGTCCTCTACTTTGTTATTGCAAATTTTACGTGGCTGCTACGGGCTGAGCAAGAACCGTTCTTACCTACGCATCAAAACCACAACGATAGTTCGTCAAGTTAGTGATATTTTAATCTTCTCAAGGACCGGGCGTAGCCACACTCGGTTCAACTAAAGTTGGAGAAACTGACACCCACTCGTCACCTGTGTGCAAAGCACGGCGGTAAAACCAGTCTCACATAAGCGTACGCATAATGTCGGTCCGGGCCGCTTCATCCAACAATACCGCTGGACCAAAGTATGACATGCTGGTAAGCAGTATGACTTGTATCGCCCACAACCAACTTGTGTTCTACTCGTGCATATAACATCAACGTGTAAAACCTAGGCTCGGATGCCACTGTTGGGGAACGTACTAATTTCAAAAAAAATCCTACGCCCATGCAAGAACATGGTGATGCATAGCAACGAGAGGGGAGAGTGTGTCCACGTACCCTCGTAGACCGAAAGTGGAAGCGTTAGCACAACGTGGTTGATGTAGTCGTACGTCTTCACGGCCCGACCAATCAAGCACCGAAACTACGACACCTCCGAGTTCTAGCACACGTTCAGCTCGATGACGTCCCTCGAACTCCGATCCAGCTAAGTGTTGAGGGAGAGTTCCGTCAGCACGACGGCGTGATGACGATCTTGATATTCTACCGTCGCAGGGCTTCGCCTAAGCACCGCTACGATATTATCAAGGTGGACTATGGTGGAGGGGGCACCTCACACGGCTAAGAGATCCAAGGGATCAATTGTTGTGTCTATGGGGTGTCCCCTGCCCCCGTATATAAAGGAGCAAGGGGGGAGGCGGCCTACCAAGGAGGAGGGCGCGCCAAGGGGGGAGTCCTACTCCCACCGGGAGTAGGACTCCTCCTTTCCTTGTTGGAGTGGGAGAGAAGGAAAGAGGGGGAGAGGAAGAAGGAAAAGGGGGTTGCGCTCGTTGTCCAATTCGGACCAGAGGGGGGGCGCACGCCTCCTTCCTTTTGGCCTCTCTCCTCTATTCCCGTATGGCCCAATAAGGCCCATATACTCCCCGGCGAATTCCCGTAACTCTCCGGTACTCTGAAAAATACCCGAATCATTCGGAACCTTTTCGAAGTCCGAATATAGTCGTCCAATATATCTATCTTTACGTCTCGACCATTTCGAGACTCCTCGTCATGTCCCTGATCTCATCCGGGACTCCGAACTCCTTCGGTACATCAAAACACATAAACTCATAATATAACTGTCATCGAAACCTTAAGCGTGCGGACCCTACGGGTTCGAGAACTATGTAGACATGACCGAGACAAGTTTCCGGTCAATAACCAATAGCGGAACCTGGATGCTCATATTGGCTCCTACATATTCTACGAAGATCTTTATCGGTCAAACCGCATAACAACATACGTTGTTCCCTTTGTCATCGGTATGTTACTTGCCCGAGATTTGATCGTCGGTATCTCAATACCTAGTTCAATCTCGTTACCGGCAAGTCTCTTTACTCGTTACGTAATGCATCATTCCGTAACTAACTCATTAGCTACATTGCTTGCAAGGTTTATAGTGATGTGCATTACCGAGAGGGCCCAGAGATACCTCTCCGATAATCGAAGTGACAAATCCTAATCTCGAAATACGCCAACCCAACATGTACCTTCGAAGACACCTGTAGAGCTCCTTTATAATCACCCAGTTACGTTGTGACGTTTGGTAGCACACAAAGTGTTCCTCCGGTAAACGGGAGTTGCATAATCTCATAGTTATGGGAACATGTATAAGTCATGAAGAAAGCAACAGCAACATACTAAATGATCAAGTGCTAAGCTAATGGAATGGGTCAAGTCAATCACATCATTCTCCTAATGATGTGATCCCGTTAATCAAATGACAACTCATGTCTATGGGTAGGAAACATAATCATCTTTGATTAATGAGCTAGTCAAGTAGAGGCATACTAGTGACATTAAGTTTGTCTATATATTCACACATGTATCATGTTTCCGGTTAATACAATTCTAGCATGAATAATAAACATTTATCATGATATAAGGAAATAAATAATAACTTTATTATTGCCTCTAGGGCATATTTCCTTCAGCCCGGTGGCGGCGGTCGGGGGCTGGACCGGCGGCGGCCCGTAGGGGCTGGTCAGGTACAGCCTGATCCCTTGGACGGAGGTGACGAGGTCGTTGAGGACCCCGGTGATCTCCTCCGCAGTGTACGCGGCGGCCGGTGGTGCGGTGGAGGGCGCCGGCATCTGGGCGGTGGCGGCGCCAGAAGATGCGACCAGCGGCGCGGACAGGTAGGGTAGCGGCACAGTGGAGATGGCCAGCGGCGCGGTGGTGCCGGTCGCCAGCGGAAGCGACGGGGTGGGCGGCGGCGAAGACATGATCGGAACTGAACTACCTGATACCAAGGTGTTAGGAGCTATGGTTCTGCCCGGTCTAGGCCGTAGCTTGTAGGGTAAGGAGAGAGCGGGGCGAGGTTGAGCACGCGGCCCCCGGTGGCTGGACGCCGTCGTGCGCGTGGGGAAGGCGGCGACGGTGAGAGGAGGTGGCTAGGGTTTAGGGTTCCGCTCCTCCGGGAGCCGGGCAATAGAATTGTCTTATTGCTTAATCTCAAAAGGAGTCTTACAGCTTGTTTGTATATCCACGAAAATAAGATAACTTGTGGGCTAAGCCCCTAACTAAACTTGCCCGGTGGGCCTCCTACGGGTATAAGTTACCCGGTCATAACAACTTCTCAAAAATCCATAGGGAGCAGGGTTTACAAAATCGTAATATTTAAATCATGTATACATTACACGTGAGATTTGGGAGACAAGAGATAATGCCCGCAAATGAGCATCAACTTGAAAGAACCCCAAACAAAATGGTTCACTCAATAAACAATTCAGATTATTTACCTCTGGTAATGTACATCAAGTCGTCAATCCTCCATAAAATGAGATGGTGAGTTCTTTATCCATAACAGAAGCACGGCAAAACATGTAAAGTACAAAAGCTTACTCCACATTTTTTCTATATTAACTATCATGCATGATCCTATCATATAAATCCAAATAACATCATTCTTCAGCCTAGTAAATTTAAAAAATGGAATATTTTATATCTTCCTCTGCAATTTACAAAAACAGGGATAAATGTTCCCCTGGAAAGCTACAGGAGCCTAGAGCAGCATGAAATATGTTCTCCCATAATTGATAAGTAAAAAGTTTATGCTATCATAGAATCAGTTCATTAGTCTACATTCTGTTCTTAGCAGTTGAAACAGTGGTAAAAAAAAGGCAAGTGCTATAGTCCTATCTATCTAATTGGCAATATAAAATAGAAAGAAAGGACAAATATGAATATGTTTTCTGTTGCAAAATTCAGAAACTCGCATAAAGATGCAACGTTGGACCCAAGTCTCTAAATCTTATCTGCCTACAAAGATAATAGTGTTACGGGATTAGGATTTGATATAGACATCTGAAGTTGGCATTTACCAAGCACACGAAGCAAGCGTACCCATTTTTGTTTAATTATCCACACATAGCATGAATGTATTTCAACATTTCAGCAGCTACAATTGCATACATACACATAATAATAGAAAAATGTATTGTACTTTCATGCATACATACACATAATAATAGAAAAATTTATTTAGTAAAAAAAGTGCACAAAACAATTATCATTTGTATTACCCTTAAAGAATAAAAAATGAAAAAAAAACTTTCCACACAATTAACACAGAAAATGCACTTTTCATAATATGTAGAATAAATATATAAGAGTGAAGTTTATGTACTCCGATATAATATGTACATGTAATACTTGTATGTATACATTTTCACGCACTCAACATCCAAAAATACACGTAAATAAGAAAAAAAAAACTCAACATAAAAAAGGCATACATGTGCAGAAAACAAAAGTAAACACATGAAAAAAAAAGTATACACACACCAAAATCCTGCCCAAGAAGGAAATCGACTGACCCAAAATAGGTGTCAATCGAATCCAAACAGCCCAATACCACCAGCAAAAATTGACAGAAAAAAGAAAAGCTACACAAATCTTAAAGCACAATCCAAGGGTTAGAAAATAGATTGACCATAAACTAAAATTCAGCTGACTGAAATCTAACTAAAGTGATGTTTAATAGTATAGTCAACTGTTGGCTATAAGAAAGTGCCATGTCATCTATAGCCAATATGTATAACAATTAGCTATAAGTATGTGTTACTTTATTAATATATGGCTCACCTTTCACTCTCACATAGTGCCTAGAAGCACGTGTTGCAGCTGGCTCTTGCATGAGAGCCCGTTTACATTCTCTCTCCTGTCCCCTCTCCTTCAACTAAGCATAGAAATAATACTTTACTCCTTACAGCTTGCTGACTGTTTTTTATTGTACTTGCTCTTATCGAAGACTCCCAAAGTTGGGACAACATTGGCCAGTGTGCAACCTCATACGCCTGGCGAACGCCACTCGAAGTGGCTGGCACCTACTGCTAGTTGGGCAAAAGTCAATTCGGATGCAACTTTTATCCCTCAAAGCGGTTAGTGCTGGGCAGGAGCAGTAGCCAGATATCACAAGGGTCTTGTTTTCCTGTCCACATGCAAGAAGCTGACCCATGCGGCAAAATTTCGTGTTTTGACCCTTTTATGAAACCTATTCGAGATCTGGCCCTAGGTTGAATTTTTTTTCGAGATCTGACCCTTTTGCTACCGCCAGAGTCCATGGCGGTAGGGTCTAACAGCCTACCGCCAGGAACTTTGGCGGTAGGAAATATCGCTACCGCCAAACGGGCTGGCAGTAGCCTACACAACCCTACCGATAAGGTGCTTGGCGGTAGGCATGAGCACGCACTGTGTTCAATACTTAGGAGGTTTTTGGCGGTAGGGCATGCAACCCTACCACCAGGGTCCTTGGCGGTAGGCTGTTATACCCTACCGCCATGGTATCTAGCAGTAGCAAAAGGGTCAGATCTCGAAAAAAATTCAAACTAGGGTCAGATCTCGAATAGGTTTGGGAAAAGGGTCAAAACACGAAATTTAGCCGACCCATGCAGATGCAGATAGCGCGGAGGAAGCTAAGGGACCAGCTGCTCTCATTGGAGGGGAATGGAGCTGCAGCCAAATGCCCCGCCGGCGCCGGTGCCATCCAACAACAGGGAGGCAAAATTGACAATTTTAACCTGTGTAACCAATGAATTCCCAAAATGAACTGTACCTAAAACTATTTCACGCGCCTGACCTTTTTGTGTGGCGCCCGACACGCAGGCGCCACACTCTACGGTGCAGCGCCCCCCTCTGGGGCGTTGCACACCTGTCCACCATGGCAGCCCTGGGCCCGCACCCCAAGTAGTGCAGCGCCTCCGAGCTAGGTGCCACACATGTAATGTGCAGCGCCTGGCCCTTAGGGCGCTGCACTGTGACTTAGATTGCAGTCGCCCCCTCCCCATCCCCCCACCCCACCCATTCGTTCCAGCAGATGTTACAGAACAAAATGGCGAGGCGGCTTCCTCCTCTCCCCTTCTCAATCCCCTCTCCCAAATCCTGCAGATTCGACGATTTGGTCCGTGGATTTCGTCGCCAATCCATCCTAGAAGGTATTCTCCTCTGATCCCCTTCTTTCTATCCATAGAAAATATGCTATTTTGAAGATTTTGGGAACCTTTGTTTGATTTGATTAGATTAGAATCTTGCATGTATTAGAATCTTGCATGTATTAGAACCCTTGTTTGTTTGATTTGGGGAACCCTAGTTTAGTTTAGTTTATCGAAAAAATATGGTTGGATACATTGGTTGACATGTTATTTCTATGGAAAAGTTTATTTGTATGAAGTAGGCCTAGTTTAGTTTATTTGTATTGACATATACATAGGTTGGATACATAGGTTGACATGTTATTTCTATGGAAAAGTTATACATAGGTTGACATGTTATTTCTATGGAAAAGTTATACATAGGTTGACGTGTTGACAAGATTGCTTTGTTTGAAATTGTTAGGATGGTTTGGCTTCTCGATGATCATTGGGACCAGAAACACCGGTCGTACGCTTTGTCGGTGCAGCAGGAGGTAATTATGAATTTCGTGTTTATTTGAAAGACAAATGCCCCATATGTAATTTTCTGATTTGCTTGTTTGTAGGATGTTCAAGCTCTCAAGCTTCGGTCTCACGGGTCAACCTTTCCGGGATGCGGTATGATGAGCGATACACACCGTATGTAAGGGAGACATGACTCCTCCCTTTCATTCAGTTGGTCAGCCGGTTGATGCCACCCCACAATGTTGCAGCAATCACCACGCTTGTTGATCATTGGAGGCCGGAGACACACAGTTTCCATCTTCGAACCGGGGACATGACCGTGACGCTCCAGGATATTGCTATGATCACCGGGCTTCCTATCAAGGGTAATCCTCTATGTATGAGGACCGATTCTGATAGGTGGCGCGAACAGATGCATGCCCTTATCGGTATGGTTCCTCCGGAACCTCGGCAACGAGAAGCAGAAGACAAGAAGAAGGAAAGAGTCGCAGCCGGTGCTCCTTTTAGCTGGATTGCATGGAACTTTGCTAACTGCCCCGAGGAGGCTAATGAGGATGAGGTCAAGACATATGCTCGTGTGTACATGTGGTATGTTATATTCAGGACTATGTTTGTTGATGGCACATGCATGAATGCTCCATGGATGTGGCTGAAGGCGTTGACCGTCTTCGATAGCAAATGGAGTTGGGGTTCGGCGACACTGGCTTACTTGTATAGGCAGGTATAAAGTTGTTTCTTTTTCACTTCATTGCTACCTTATCAATGCGATCTTCTTGTTAATTCAACCATGTTTTCTTTTATGTGCAATTGGATGAAGCCTCTTGTAGGAAATCAGGAGGTATTGGTGGTTGTATGCTCGTACTTTCTATATGGAGCTGGGAGTGATTGCCGGTTGGATGACCAAAGACCGTGAAGTACGAGGATTGGAACAACCATGACGACCCACTACGGTACCCCACTTGGTCTTACAAGTGGGATGTGGTAGATGAGACGACGGATGATCACTAGGTCATGTACAAGTTGTACAAGAGCGAGCTGGACATGATAATGGATGAGCAGGTGACTCGACATTGTATAAGTGATTCTCATGCTTCTATCGTAACTCATAATTAATTTTGCAATATATGCTATGTTGCAGGTGGAATGGGAGCCGTATGGAAAATGGGATAGTCTTGGTATCATTAGAGACTTTGTGCTGAATCTGATGTGCTTTAGTGATACGGATCTTTTGGCATATGCGGTGCCCACTCATATGCAACTGGGCGGTTGAGCTTCACCTGCCACATCGGGTGTATCGCCAATTCAGTTTGTTCTAGCCACACCCGCCGGAGTAGGGGGACACGGACAAGTGTCTCCACGGGTAAGATATAATAAACCTTGAGCACTTAGCAGGTTCTCAGTGGTTTCGATGGTGCTAACATTCTATTTCTAACCTGCAGGATGGATAGAAAAAAGCAACGGAAGGTCAAGTATTGGGACAAGCATCACAGGAAGTATATCATATAGTTTGCACTTAGTGTGGAGCAAGCTAAGGCTGGAAAACGAGCCAAGCTTCGTGAGCACTGCCCGATCACGTTCAACAACTATCTCACATGGTTTCTTGCAAGCACCCGTGTGGAGGTATGCAAGCCGACGTATGCTGAGGAGATTTTGGAAGATCCCACCGTCTTTGATGAGCAAACCCAGCACCAGTACAAAAAATTAGTCAGGGAAGGCACCTCGGTCCCTTCAGCTCCAATGATGAACTTTGTGGTATTTCCTCTTTCTGCTTTCCCATTCCACTATTCACATCTTTTCTTGTCTAATACGTTAATGTTGTTTCTGTTCATAGCGTGCCCAGCTCAAGAAAGCAGTTGATGAGACCGAGACTATTCTAGAGACAACCCGGTTGGGAAAAGCGATGGGGAAGGTGCACTTCAAGCATTCATTAAGGTTCACATCTCATTCAATTGTCCATGTAACATGTGTTGCTACGTTCGATATCTCATTCACTTGTACATGTCGCAGCGTCAGGGACAAAGGTTAAGGCGACTATCCAACCTTGTCGGTTGTCGTGACCCCGAGTATGTATCGCAACCAATAAGGTCCCCTTGTATTGTCCGGTCAAGAACGTGCCATCAATGGCGATGACCGGCCTACAGTGTTCGAAAGCCCTCACGCATTGCTTGAACGCCCAAAATGCACGGCCAAATACTCGGACTTTCCTTCCGTCATGATCCATTGTTTTTCCCCATAAGGCTCGACCACATGCACCATGCCCGGGTTTGTGGCGGCCATGGCTAACAACAATCTAGGGATTTGATTGTATGCTTCCTCCAAACTACCATACAACATCTTAAATGCAGCTTGCTTCGCCTTCCATGCCTTCCCGTACTTCACCTTGTAATGAAAGATGGCTTTCACAAGGTCAATGATATGTTGGATGCTCAATGTTGGAAGTGTGGAAATTGAGTTGGAGAGCCTGTAAGCGATGAACTTGGATGTGAGTTGCCTGTGGTCTTGGGACACAACCTTCCCATCCACCCTTTTGCCTCGGCACATGTGAGTTGCCACACAACTCACTACATGCCAAGTGGGACCTCCTTTCCATGGTCTTGCACGCACAATCCACGGACATTTTTCATCATCTTCACATGCACATGCAACCGTATAGCACACATTGACGTCCGAGTGCACCACCTTGTGTGGACGATAATGCGTAACCAAGTAGTTGTCGAGCCACATCTTCAACTCCAACAAGGTTTGGAACTTAGACCCTTTAGCAATCCCGTTCTAGCCATCATTCAAATCACGGTGAGAGTTTGGCCTAACCCCAAGAGATATACCTTGGCCACCATCTACCCCGGCTTCATCCGCGAGACTAACATCCTTGAACAATGTAGTCCGATGATCCCGACCGAATAGCTTCTCGAAACCTTTGGCCCCCTTCACCGTGAACCCCTTCTCATCAACTTGTTCATCGGGACCTTCGTCATCCGAATCCGATGCATAGCCACGGGAATAAGGGATGGAATGGTCCATAGCCTCCTGCAAATGATATTTGTCGAGATCACCCACATTGTTGTCATGGAGCTCAACTTCATTGCCATCGTCCGCATACTCATCATTCTCCTCTTGCAAAGCTTCATTTTGATTGTTTGGAAAAGGGCTCAATGTTGACCTCACTTCTTGGGTCATAAGAGGTTCAACAATTTCATCTCGGTTCAAGGGTGGGGGGCTACTAGCAACCAAAGGGGAGGGGTTCTGGTTCAAGTCCAAATGCAAACTTGAATCAACCTTCTTCGTTGCAAATAACTCAAGAGCCTTGTCTAGTGATTCGGCCATCGTCTCCTTGTATGCAACCCAACGTTGCTCCGAGTTGACACACATTGTCTTCCAACGGATGTGCATTCCAAAACCTACATTATGTCTTCCCTCCAACTCAATGATATCACTAGGGTCCATCCAATTCAAATATTTCCTCACTTGTTGCAAGAGCTCCGCATAGCTAGGACTATTATCAAACACCATGTCAATCTCATCCGGGTCTGGTTCAATATTGCCTTTCAAGAAGGCGTCTTTATCCCCATGATGAACAAACACACATGTTCTTCCCATCCCTATAAGTATTCAAACAACACAACGTAACATTTCTTCCATGAGTACTAATCCAAAGATTAACACGGAATAGAAACCTTAACATATATATGAAACAACAACCATAACCCTAACCCTAACCCTAGCACCAACATATATATGAAACAACAACCATAACCCTAACCATAACCCTAATCCTAGCCATAACCCTAACCCTAACCATATCCATGCAAATCTCTAGATCCATACAAATCTCTAGGGTTTCCCCAAACTAGCAAAAAATGAGCAATTTGTTAACATTACTTGGATCAAAAGAAGGGGATCAGAGAAGATTACCTTGAGGGAGGGTTTGAGTTTGAAATCCACAGACAAAATCTTCAAATTTGTAGGATTTGGGGAAGTATTTGAGAGGGGGAGAGAGGGGGAGAGGGGGAAGATCTCGGGTGAGCTGTGTGTGGGGTGGGGGTGTGTGGGGGGAGTGGGGGAGGGGGGCCCGGCCAATAACATTACTTGGATCAAAAGAAGGGGATCAGAGAAGATTACCTTGAGGGAGGGTTTGAGTTTGAAATCCACAGACAAAATCTTCAAATTTGTAGGATTTGGGGAAGTATTTGAGAGGGGGAGAGAGGGGGAGAGGGGGAAGATCTCGGGTGAGCTGTGTGTGGGGTGGGGGTGTGTGGGGGGAGTGGGGGAGGGGGGCCCGGCCAACTAGTAACAGACAGTGCAGCGCCTAAGGGCTAGGCGCAGCACATTACATGTGTGGCGCCTAGCTCGGAGGCGCTGCACTGCTTGGGGTGCGGGCCCAGGGCTGCCATGGTGGACAGGGGTACAACGCCACAAAGGTGGGCGTTGCACCGTAGGGTGCGGCGCCTGCGTGTTGGGCTCCACACAAAATGGTCAGGCGCGTGAAATAGTTTTAGATGCAGTTCATTTTGTGAATTCATTGCTTGCACAGGTCAAAATTGTTAATTTTGCCCAAAAGGTACTGGTCGGAGCTGCCTCAGCTTGCGCTTACTTTGATCCTTGCCGGGACGGGCGCTGTCGACTCGACGTGCTGATGGGTGATACGTCTCCAACGTATCTATAATTTTTTATTGTTCCATGCTATTATATTACGTGTTTTGGATATTTATGGGCTTTACTTTACACTTTTATATCATTTTTGGGACTAACCTACTAACCGGAAGGCCCAACCTGTATTGCTGTTTTTTTGCCTATTTCAGTGTTTCGAAGAAAAGGAATACCAAACGGAGTCCAAACGGAATGAAACCTTCGGGAGCATGATTTTTGGAACGAACGTGATCCAGAGGACTTGGAGTGCAAGTCAAGAAGCATTCGAGGCGGCCACGAGGGTGGAGGGCGCGCCCTCCTATCTCGTGGACCCCTCGGGCATCCACCGACCTACTTCTTCCTCCTATATATACCCACGTACCCCGAGAACATCAGAGGCAACCACGAAAAACTATTCCCACCACCATAACCTTCTGTATCTGTGAGATCCCATCTTGGAGCCTTTGTCGGTGCTCCGCCGGAGGGGGAATCGACCACCGAGGGCTTCTACATCAACACCATAGCCTCTCTGATGAGTTGTGAGTAGTTTACCACAGACCTTCGGGTCCATAGTTATTAGCTAGATGGCTTCTTCTCTCTCTTTGGATCTCAATACCATGTTCTCCTTGATCTTCTTGGAGATCTATTCGATGTAACTGTTTTTGCGGTGTGTTTGTCGAGATCCGATGAATTGTGGGTTTATGATCAAGTTTATCTATGAGAAATATTTGAATCTCCTCTGAATTCTTTTATGTGTGATTGAGTTATCTTTGCAAGTCTCTTCGAATTATCAGTTTGGTTTGGCCTACTAGATTGATCTTTCTTGCAATGGGAGAAGTGCTTGGCTTTGGGTTCAATCTTGCGGTGTCCTTTCCCAGTGAAAGCAGGGGCAGCAAGGCACGTATTGTATTGTTTCCATCGGGGATAAAAAGATGGGGTTTACATCATATTGCATGAGTTTATCCATCTACATCATGTCATCTTTCTTAATGCATTACTCTCTTCTTATGAACTTAATACTCTAGATGCATGCTAGATAGCGGTCGATGTATGGAGTAATAGTAGTAGATGCAGGCAGGAGTCGATCTACTTGTCACAGACGTGATGCCTATATACATGATCATGCCTAGATAATCTTGTGATTATTCGCTTTTATATCAATTGCTCGACAGTAATTTGTTCACCCACTGTAATACCTATGCTATCTTGAGAGAAGCCACTAGTGAAATCTATGGCCCCCGGGTCTATCTTTTATCATATAAGCTTTCAATCTACTTTTATTTGCATCTTTACTTTTCCAATCTATATTATAAATACCAAAAATATATTTATCTTATCATATTATCTCTATCAGATCTCACTTTCGCAAGTGGCCGTGAAGGGATTGACAACCCATTTATTGCGTTGGTTGCGAGTTCTTGTTTGTTTGTGTAGGTGTGTGAGACTTTTGAGGAGCCTCCTACTGGATTGATACCTTGGTTCTCAAAAACTGAGGGAAATACTTACGCTACTATTGCTGCATCACCCTTTCCTCTTCAAGGAAAACAACGCAAGCTCAAGACGTAGCAATGGCCGTCGGCCTCGTGTGCCACTCATAGCTAGAGGCGGCCAAGACGCCTGAACTCTGGCGTGAGGTGGAAATGAGGCGAGAGCCGCGTGAAAAGGTGGTCATGTCTAGAGAGAATGTAGTGTTGTATGCATGGATGTAACAAGTCCAGCCCTATACTAAGAAGTGAATAATGTAGTTCAACATAAGAATAAATCTACTTAGCCCCTCTGAATATCAAGGTCTGGCCTACTTAATTAACACACAAATCTAATATTTGACTGGTGAATTCCATGCTATCTAAATCATAGACTTTGGAGCAGTTTGCCCTTGTGGCAGTGTCCACCTAACGAGCCTCATGGGTGAAACATTCTCCGAAACTATCCAAATATGTGATTAAGACACTAGTCGATGCTTTTAATGGTACAAGTTTTTATAAGTTCTTATAATTAAGTAGGTTAAGCTGGACAACCTTGATGCTAGGAGTTGTTAGGATAGACTTATTCCTCCAAATAATTGCATATGAGTAAGGATGTGTACCTTCTCCACAATGATGGGATCATCCCTGCTAATATTGTCGACATAATTAAGCAACACATCCGGATCATCCCACACTGCTATGTATCCATACAACTCTACTAAGTCATCATCCCGAGGAATTTTAGCCATAGCTAATGAGAAAATTTGCAACATGCAACAAGTAGGATGTTTCATGCCCAGCCGAGCTCCATAAAAAGTAAAATTATACTGTTAGTTTTTAGCTGCAATTAATAAAGTAAAAGAATACATGTCGTTCAAAATTTGAAAAAAAAAGTTTGATGATCATTTGACCACCTCACTTAGAGGGTCCGAATGGACACACCATTCACTGGCTATGGTCATGGAAAAAGGAGTTTCATTGTCAAAAACATTGAGGATTTGAGTTTGAGCACTAAGCAAGAAAAACTTCTCATCACTAGGTCAAAGTCCTTTTTATGGTACCAGCATAGCTACTCAAAGTGATCACTGAATCATAACATTAGAAATGTCCTTAGTATTGTTGAATCATTTGCAACATTTTCAGGGTCGTGAACCATCTTCCAAATAGAATCTTTTGGGACTAAATTTGATCATCACTAGATTCAAGGATTAGCAAAACCCGCTACGGGGGTTGAGATGCACTTACCCATTTGGACAAAAGATCGACATGCTCATGTGTTGCCATACACGTGATTTGTTTTCATATTGCATCGCTTGTTTCATAAACTTGTACCATCATAGTCCTTAACTTTGTGCGAGGTACTTTTTTCTTACAATACTCATCAATCGAATCAATTATTTGCCATCCATAGTATTGACGACAACTATGGCAATTTCCCAGTAAAATAACTGGTAATTTTGATGACGACTGGTAGGGCGAATGAATTACCACTAGCTGAGATCTTATAAGAATAAATGTAGAGATTAATGGAAGCATCTTCCCATAGTTAAGACAAAATACTACATGGGAGTTATAACACAATAAATGCCTATCGAACAACAACAACAAACAAATCTTCCATGTACTTATTAAGAAAATGAAGGGTAAAAACTGAGCTTTATGATTACTAAATAATTTGAGAGCCCAGATAATACACCATACAAAGTTCCCACATTTAATAGTGTAAAAGACCATCGTAGTTGTAGTATGCCATGGACATGATGTAGTGGTCCAATCTCATATGTTCTATTCATGTGATGATTTTATCCTTATACTACAAAATGCATAATATAATGTAAAATAGAGATAATAAGTCTACTTAACCAACAAATATCAATGTTCATCTACTTAACACACTTCTTTACAAGATCTTGCATCCCTAAATATGTTGTACCATCAAAATATACCCATCTAAATGATTCTCTAGGCAGTTTTGCCCATGCACCAATGTCCACCTAATGAGCCACATGGGAGTGGATAATTAAGAGGATTAAGTGTAGGATCGTTTAGTCTAGTCTGGAGAGTGGGGCGGTGAATTGACTACAAGAAAATCAAAGGGACTCTTTACCCAGTTTTAAGTTTGCGCTTAGCAATTATATATTTTTCTATCGATATCCTAGAAACACCCTACACGTACAAGTCTAATAGGGTACGGGCGCGGAAGACAACAAATTGCACAAGTTGAAACCTTGACCAATCATCTCCTTGCTTAGAGCATCTCCAATCGCGCCCCCAACAGCCTCCCCAGGCCATTTTTTGCGGCGTCCAAAAAACGGCCTAGTCGCGCCCTCAGGAGCCCGTTTTTTGTCGGTGTGGGCCGAAACTGGTGCCGGCGGACCCAGGCCGAACCCGGCACGCTGGGGGGCGCCTGGGAGCGCCGGTGAAAGCATTTTTGGCGCGCACGGGGATGGGCCTGCACAGTCAGTGACACGCCGCTTCGTCGTCCTCATCGCCTCGGTTCCCGCGGGAATCAATGCCAAGGCTGACGCGCTACCGCGCCGGTCAGTCTCCATTGATGCCTCACGGGTGGCGCAGTGAAGGCGTCGTGCCGTGTGTCCTGCCCGCTCCCGCCACGCGTCGCCCGGCATGTAGGTTCACACTTCCCCCGCCTCGGCTATAAAAGCCACCTCCCCGCCGGTGAACGCCACAGTCGCCACAACTCGCCTTCTCTCGTCCCCCCCCCCCCCCCCCCAGAAGTCACCCTCTTCCCCCGCCGACGAGCATGGCTGACCGGTACCCCGGCAACTCCAGGGCGGCGAAAGGCTTTGACCGACGCCACCTCCACGAGGACGAGGCGTACCTCCTCTACGAGGCCTACTATCCGACGCCACCAGTCATGCGGATGCTGGGCTCATGGAAGTTGAGCGCCGGCGGCGTCCCGGTACCACCGGTGCCCGACGGGGCTGAATGGCGGGCCGAGATCGCCCGCATCCGCTCGTCGCTGACGGAGGCGCAGCGGAACGAGCCGAGGTACGCCGCCGATAGCCACACACTGTGGATGATGTAATTCGAGCACCGCCATGAAGAGAAGATTGCCTCCGCCAACGGCATCATCCCCCGCGGCGGCCTCAACACCGACGGGCGGCGTGAGTGGTGGGGTGTGCCCGGACGCACCCTCGAGGCCGTCCTCGACCACATCGAGACCGGCAACACGCCTTGCCTCGAGTACCCGCCGTGCCCGTCATTCTCTCGCCGCCGCAGCCGCTCCTGGACGTCGTGGCAAATGGAGGCGGGGACCTCCTCATTGTCGGGCTCCAGCTCGCTCTCCTCCGGCTCGCCGGCTTCGTCAAGCAGGAGTCGCAGGAGACGCCGCTTGGGCGCCACACCCGCAGCGGCGCCCTCGTCATCAACAAGGGCGGCCGCCCCTCCCCGCGTTTCCTCCGCCTAGTCCGGCCGAAGCCCGAGCCGGGGTTGCTTCCCGTGAAGCCGGAGCATGCGGAGATGGCCGCCGATGACGAGACCGCCCTCAAATGGGCGAAGGAGGACTACGTCTGCGAGCAGGTGCTCCGCCAGCGCCCGGCATACACGGAGATCAAGGCCCGGCACCGCAGATGCGAGGAGGGCGACGTCATCATCCTCAACAGCGACGACGAGGATGAGCCCGAGCCGTCCACACACCCCCCCCCCCCCCCCGCGCGTCGGCGACCCTAGTCAGGGGTGCAGTAGGGACAGCGGCGGCTCTAGCGGGGCATAGGGAGGCGGCGACGACAATGATGGCGGCGGCGACGGCGACTACACCCGGTTCTATATGCTCCTTGGCATGTAGAAGGCAGGTGGCGGCCGCGGCGTAGCAGGGCTAGGCGTAGTTTGTATGCTTCTCTGTTTTTTTACAGATTTCAATGAGAAATCGCCGAGTTTGTGCCAGATTCGTATCAGATCGCCGAGTTTGCGCAATTTTTGTGCGACCTAGGGGCGACGACTAGGAACGCAATGGCCCCCATGGCAAAAGCAAATGCTAGTTCGGCCCCAGACGGTGTTTTTTCAGCGTCTTGGGGAGCCGAACGGCTGGAGATGCTCTTAGGTAAAGGTTATAGGAATGCAAACACGGGATGGATTGATGATGATTTTTTGCGTGGTTTGGATAGTTGGGCACTATCCTACTACACATTGATGGAGGCTTCAAACCACTATGGTTCTAGGATTAGAAATCCCGACCACGAGTTCCATGGGAGAATGACGCACGGAGAACAAGACAAAAGAAGACCGGACGAAGTATTTTAATTTTTTTGAACGTTGGCAGGAGAACTGCCAAATTCATTGATCATAAGAAGCGTTACAAGAGCCCTCCAAAGAGGAAAGCACAACAAAAAGGCTAGTGCAAAAAGAAAAAGAAAGAAAAAATTGTCGGCACCACCATCAACCCAAGCTCCACCAACAACCGTGCACACCATCGAAATCCATCACCGGGTCTCCAAGATGATGCCTTCAAGGAGGAAGTGATGTCGAAGACAACACCGTCACCCGATCTGGCATAGCCAAATCTTAGGTTTTCACCTGGAGACCACATGCCATGAGGTACGAAGAACAAAACAAGCTCCACGGCGGTACCTTGAGGAAGGAAGACGACATTCAAAGACGTCGTTACCGTCGGCACTAACTAGGTCAATGCAGGATTTTCATCCGAAGTCGAGTCTTCCACCAACAATCCTGCATCTGAGGCCTACCAGCGCCACGGGACAGAAAGAGACCATGCACACAATACCAAGAATGGACATGCCACCGCCACACGCAGGAACTCGGCAAACGCGAGTCAACCTGGCTGGACCGTCCCGCTGCACGTTGGCACTAGGCGAGCCAAAACCAGATCCAATCATCCTTGCCTCCATGCGCGGAACTGGTCGAGGATCCGCACCACATCGCACACGAAGAGCAAGTCAGAACCGGAGCTGGGTAGCCTGCAGCACCGCGCGCTGAAACTGGATGAACACCAAGCCAAAACTGACAGCCTCACCCCGCCGCGCGCGAAGACAGGAGCAGCCGAGCTAGATCTGGTCTACCTGAAACCTCCTCTACACCATAGACGTTGTATGATGCCGCTGCTCAAATGAGCTGGACGAGGACACGCTTGAGAGGAGAGCCCACCAGCATCCGCCAACCCCACCGTACAACCACCACAACTGCTACCCTGGGCAACAAGATCCGTACACGAGCGTGTCGGATTGATAATCGCCTCGGCGAGGCCCGCACCTCCGTAGGACATGCGAACGCGCCAGATCCGTGCAGGCCTGCATTGGCCTCCCACATCGCGCCCACGCTAAAATGGCGCCCGCTCCCGCACGACGCGCCAGCCCACGCCCGCTCGCCGCACTCCGCGCCTGCTCGCCTCGCGCACCGCAGCCGTTGCGCCCATCGCGCCCACAGGGCGCGCCCGCTGCGCCTGCTCGCCTCCCGTGCCGCACCAAATGGCGTCTACACGATGCGGCCTTCGCGCCCCCACGCCTCTCCTCAGCCAAGTAGCCCCGTGCTGCCCTGACCTCGTGAGAGGAAAAAATGGAAGGCCCCGCCGCCGCCGCTCCGCGCGGGCTTTGCCCGGCGGCGGCGAGGGAAGGGGAGATCTGGGGAGGGGGAGTTGGTGTGGCGGCTAGGGTTTCGCCCGTGTCGCCCGCAAGGGAGATGACACGAGCGAGCGCTTTCATCCTCAATTTTCGCAGGCAAGCTCGGGCTCCACAATCCGGAGGAGGGGGATGGTGGATCTTCTCAAGCGGCAATTTTGGGTTTCGACCTCTTTTAAAAAAATTAAAGTAAAGCATTGAGATTTCGGATATTGGGCGCTCTAGTAGGTTAGAGCAACTCTAACAGACCCCGCATCCGGCCGGCCCGCAAAACGCGTTTGTAGGTCGGGGAAAACCGCTTTTGCGGGCTGGCTTGTACGGCAGCAAATGCAGACCCTCCCAAACGGACCCGTATAAAAGGATATTCGCGGAATATACTTTTTTAGGGTCGGCTTTTGCGGGGTCTGTTCGGACCCCGCCACGTCGACTCGAAAATAGAAAACGCGCAATTCTCGCATTTGACATAAGTTCCCACAAATAATTTCAAATTCAAACAAACATAACACAGTTTTATGCGCAAATAAAAGCCAAGTTCAGTATGACAAATGCAAAAGAGGGCCTTGCAAAAGTTATGGCCATGTCCGACATCATCTTGGTCGATCTTCACTTCGCACCCTCGAGCCCATCTTGAAGTTCATCGGCACCGCTGAATCCACCTCCAGCGCTTGTCCCAACTCCCGCACTGAAATCATCAACATTGCCACCATATGGAGCAGAGAAAATATCTCCGGAACTGTAACACGGACCGGCCGACGCGACCATTCTCCTCTTCAAGATTTCTCTCCTTGCCATATCATGCCATGTTTTGGTGAGGTCGTTCATGTCATTGCAGTTCATTGACATGATCTTGTCCTACACAATGCTCTAGTTTGAAGAATTTGCCTTCCGAAGCTTCCATGTCTTTGTATCTATGTTGGGCAATCTTGTCCTACACAATGTGAACAAAGTGATGTAATCAATTCGCATGATGCAAATATGATTATGCACAACTTGAACAAATGCAAAACAAACTCACATAGTCGGATTCCATGGTCTCACTTGGAGGTGCATTGCGTACTTGCTCCAAGCAAGCTGCCCAACGGCTGCACATAGGCTTGATATTCTCCCAACGCCCTTGAAGCGACCGAAATGTGCGTGGAGTCCTATTCGGATATTTTGCCATAATGCGGAAGTATTGATTTTCGATCCTTTGCCAATATCTCTTGGCGGTTTGAGAAGTACCCGTGCATGCATCAAGAGACACCGCACTCCATGCTTAGATCAAAGCTTGATCTTTCAAGATCGTGTAGTTCTTCGATCTTTGGCTTTTCCAAGTTTTTTCTTGCGATTGCTCATACGCTTCTGCTTCGATCTCCCCCAATTCGTCCTCACAACCATGATCGTCCATGCCGCCCTCTGTTTCATTGTAGTCGAATGCGGCGAACGGGGCTTGATCAATGTCAATGGCATTGGTGTCCAACAAGTTCACGAACTCGACAGTTGCATTGTTTGAACCACTGCTATATTGAACGATAACAAGTCACGAGCTATCGCAAAAAATGGTGAAAACGAAAGGAAATCGCCATGACCGAAGACGCATACCTTCCGGCCATTTCGTTGAACACCTCGCTTGCGGGGGGAGCAGCACCGTTGAACAGCATAGCCGGGGCACATCTTTCCGGGATGGAGTGAGAGGATGAAGGAGGCGGCTTGTTTGTAGCCGGAATCCTCTTCCTCTTGCCGCCCGTGGCCTTGGTGACCTTCTCCGCCGCCGGCCGAGATCGCGCAACAGCATTGGTGCCCGGAGCGCGAGCCTTCGCGGCGGGGGCTGTCGAATTACCACCTTGCACGACCACGTTGCCCTGCCGCTTGCGGGCAGGCGTGGAGCTAGTTTGAGCGATGGCGGGGCCAACATGGCCGGCGACGAGATCCGCCCGAGGGAAAGGAGCGTGCGCGACCTCGACGGTGACGGAGGACAGCAGGGAGTCGTCCATGGCGGGGAGGGACGGCCGCGGAGGATGCATCGGAGCGTGCGTTGGCGGGGCAATGGTGGCGGAGGGTGAGGGAAGCGGGAAAGGCCGTGCGGAAATGTCCCTCCCGCCAAATCTCGCTGCGGATAGGGACTGAGCTCGGGTCGGCCTCCCAGCCCGCGAAAATAGAGGCTGGGGGAGAAGTTTTGCCACGCCCCGCAAAAATATTTGCGGGCCGGGGCGGGATGCAGGATCTAATCGGGCAGGTTTTCCCGCTCCGACCCGCACTTTGGCGATTATTTTGCGGGCCGGAGCGGGATGCGAGGTTTGCTATAGTTGCTCTTAGGCTAGTCATAGTGGGTAGTAACTTAGACTAGTAACATGCATATGTTATTAGTCTATGTTACTACCATCATAGTGGGTAGTAACATAAATGTAGTGTCATGCAAGCATTTATTTATTATGTTGTAGACTCATTTTGCATTGGGGTACGTTATGTTACCGTAACATATTATGTTACCACAAGCACCTCTCTCTTCATTAATTCTATGCCACATAAGCATATATGTCTTGAGATGCGTTATGTTACTACTTAAGTTACTTCCACTGTGGCTAGCTTTACAAGCGCTGGCTAGAGGGCTGACAACCGTTCAGTTTCCCCTGAACCCGTTCATCAATGTTTTTGCAAAGTAGCCCTTTCATATTCTCCAATAAACGATGGTTCCCATCCCTGCGACCCTGACTGAATATGAGGCGAAATTAATAGCCTGCCGAGCCGTGTGCTGCTCCAACTTCTATCTCTCAGCGAGCCATTACGAATGGATCGTCAACTATCTCCTCGTCCGCACCGTATTCATGGCGACTCTGTTTTTAACATCTGCATGGAAACGTGGAAATTACTAGCGAGGAAAACGAAAGGTTTGGTGCTGGCCTTTATAAACCACACCGAACCAGGCCGATTCATTCCCCCTACTACTGGCTACTGCTCTGCCGTCGCAAGACGCCGTCCGTCGTCAAGGTTCTTCAGATCCATCAGCTCTTTGCAGGGTATACACTACTTCTTTCGTCTAGGTGAGTAAGTCATCTTAGGTTGTGCACCGTGACCAAGGAGGAGGGGAAAACGAGAGACATTAATGTTTATTTAGTAATTAATAGCATTGCATGTAATGAGCTAACCACTGCATGTCGTGTTTGGTAGTTTCAAGTCATTAAAAGCATGTACACCTTTTGTCTCTTATTGGTTGATATGTGAAGAAACAAGAAACGAGGTAGAAGTTAATGCACCGCGCCTTAGTATTTTGGGATTATTTGATTTTCGTAAGATGACTTACACACCTAGACGGAGGGAGTACCTAGCTTTCTCACACCAAGCTCTGCTTTCAGGTGTTCAAGGGGAATGGAGCTGCAGCCAGACGCCCCGCCAGCGCCGGTGCCATCCGACACCAGGGACTGGTCGGAGCTGCCTCTGGTTGCGCTTACTTCGATCCTCGCCGGGCTGGGCGCCGTCGACGTTCTCATGGGCGCGGGTCTCGTGTGCCACTCATGGCTAGGGACGGCCAAGACGCCTGAGCTCTGGCGTGAGGTGGAAATGGGGCACGGGCCGCGTGACAAGAAGGTCATGGATATGGACGAAGACATTGATTTGGACCTCTCAAGCCAAGGCTCGGCGTTTGCCAGTCGTATGCTTCCCCGTCAACCTCGGGACCACTACACCGGCGAGAACAGAGAAGCGATGTGCGCAATGGCGAAGGTGGCCGTGGACCGATCCGACAGGAACCTGTGTTAGAGCTAATCTTGATATTATTGTATCAGCATTTAGTTTGTTTTTGTTATGCATGTAACTTAGATGGTCTAGGAGTAGCTAGTCGTCGAAACTTTGGTTGAGCGCACGAAGAAGGCGAGATGCCGGGATGCCGTGCGAAGCGGCGAGTATGGCGAGATGCCGAGGCGGTGTGAAGCCGTGGTGCTGCGTGAAGTGGCAAGGCGCGACGAAGGCTGAAGTGTGATGGGCTAAAGTATGAGCAAGTAAGTCAGGTGATCTGGCAAGTTCTGGGCTGCTGTGTTGATCAAGTAGCCGATGCATGCGTCGGTGATTAGCTGCATGGTAGTAGTAGGCCACGTTGAGACGTGGAATTGGTTTTAGATATGGCCGAGTCTTGTGGCTGCTGGAGTGATTCTAGCTAGGAGTAGGATAAGGCAGTTAGTATGTGCATGTAGATAGGACTAGTTAGTGCATGCAGGACGTGCTGTTAGTGGCCGATCGTGATGGCCGGACGTGATGGCTGGCTGTGTGCCCTCCTGTGTATATATATTTCACATTGAGCAATGGAGAAAGAGGCCGTGAGGGCTGAGCATCAAAGATGTAGCACCTGTGTATTTCACCGGGGGAGACAAGGCAAAGCAAGCTTTCTCCTTGGTGAAGTGTGTGTGTGCGTTCCCCATGTGTGTATGTGTTTTCTTGTGTGTTGAGAGAAACAACCAGAGAGAGTTGTGAGAGGCAGCAAGAGGTAGAAGAAGGAGGCGTTGTGAGGAGGCGGCGCCAACAATTGGCATCAGAGCCTTGTTGATCCATGGCGGCGACGACGGTGCCGGCGGCTATGGTGGCCGGCGTGGCGGTGGGCGGAGGCAACGGCTGCGACGGCGGTGACACGGTGGACTCCATGTAAGGTGGAGGACACCGGCGCTAGGTGATGGCCGGCGGCAGCGCAATGCCGCCGGTGGGACGCTGCGGTGGGATGCCGCAAGATGATGATGGCGTGGTGATCGGCGTCGCGAGGACGTCATCCACGACAAGATGGTCCATGGTGACCGGCGCTGCGACGGCGTCGGTGACGACGAGTGGCCGGCTGCGGCGCTGCGATGGCGTCGTCAAGTGGCTGCGGGTGATCCGCATCGAAGAGTATGATATCAAGATTAGGGGGTGAATGTTAGAGCTAATCTGGATATTATTGTATCAGCATTTAGTTTGTTTTTGTTATGCATGTAACTTAGATGGTCTAGGAGTAGCTAGTCGTCGAAACTTTGGTTGAGCGCACGAAGAAGGCGAGATGCCGGGATGCCGTGCGAAGCGGCGAGTATGGCGAGATGCCGAGGCGGTGTGAAGCCGTGGTGCTGCGTGAAGTGGCAAGGCGCGACGAAGGCTGAAGTGTGATGGGCTAAAGTATGAGCAAGTAAGTCAGGTGATCTGGCAAGTTCTCGGCTGCTGTGTTGATCAAGTAGCCGATGCATGCGTCGGTGATTAGCTGCATGGTAGTAGTAGGCCACGTTGAGACGTGGAATTGGTTTTAGATATGGCCGAGTCTTGTGGCTGCTGGAGTGATTCTAGCTAGGAGTAGGATAAGGCAGTTAGTATGTGCATGTAGATAGGACTAGTTAGTGCATGCAGGACGTGCTGTTAGTGGCCGATCGTGATGGCCGGACGTGATGGCTGGCTGTGTGCCCTCCTGTGTATATATATTTCACATTGAGCAATGGAGAAAGAGGCCGTGAGGGCTGAGCATCAAAGATGTAGCACCTGTGTATTTCACCGGGGGAGACAAGGCAAAGCAAGCTTTCTCCTTCGTGAAGTGTGTGTGTGCGTTCCCCATGTGTGTATGTGTTTTTTTGTGTGTTGAGAGAAACAACCAGAGAGAGTTGTGAGAGGCAGCAAGAGGTAGAAGAAGGAGGCGTTGTGAGGAGGCGGCGCCAACAACCTGGAGGTGTTTGTGGGGGCGCACTTCGTCACTGATGAGATCCTCGATTATATTGGAGCCAGGTACTTTTATTGGTCGTCTGAATCCTCGTATGAAGATGTTGGCTGATACATTTTGCACGATCTTCTTTGCAGGTCGCCCTCCCTGAAGCGGCTTGCTCTCGTCTCATGCGAGGAAGTGAGCTGCGACGGGTTCACCGATCTGGTAAACAAGTGCCCTCTGCTAGAAGACATCGAGGTTTCGGGCTGTAAACATGTCGGCGGCCGCGCAATGGTGGCCGCCGGCAGGGCATGCCCACGGCTGACGCGGCTGGTGCTGAACAAACCGTGGAGGCGCAGGTGGGACAGGTGGGATGCGGCCGGCATCTTGTCCATGCGCGAGCTGCGGCACCTTCGCATTTCCCGCAGCGAAATCAGGAACGAGGAGCTCATGGCCGTCGTCGATGGCTGCCCGTTCCTGGAGCACCTCTCCGTGGCGGAGTGCTCCAACATAGTCGTTGACGACGCCCTGCGAGCGAAGTGTGCCACTGTCAAGACGCTGGAGCTTTCCGGCTTGCCAGGATTTGGACGACCTTGATGCCTATGAGTATGGGAGTCTCTCCTACTTTGTCCAGGTCGACAATGACTGGATGTCCGATCCTGCCTGGATGGCCTAAGTGTGATGATTTGGCTGACAGCCAGGGCCTGAATGCATGCGTCGATCTTATTACTCATGTCTTTCATTTCCTCAAACTATGAACTTTAGTTTCAAGAATAAGACTATGAAGTCGATCTCAGTTCTCAACTTCGTTTTAGCCTCGTCGTGATGGTTGCCTATGTTAACATTAGTTATGCGATGTGTAATGCATGCTTCAGTATGATTAGAAGATGAACTCGATACCAGTTATCAACTTTGTAGTAATTCATGGAACTGTGTCCAAATGTGCCGTGCTGTCCAAATGTGCTGTGCTTTGCTCTCGGGTGTTCTCAAATAGGCGTTTTTCTCTCAGCGTTCCTAAATAAAATGATATTGAATCCAAAAAAAAAAATACTTGTATCTTATTGACGATTAGTCGATTACTACAACGTCAAACTCGTTATTGGTTCCATGCGATCGTTTCGTTAAGTTGAAGCATGAATGATTATATGATTATTCTATACAAAACCTCTAATACCCCTATATTAGCAAGGGTTTTTGAGCTACTAAAATTATGTTCCAGTCTGCGATTTATTTGGGTTAGTCGACTGACCACAACTTATTTCAGTCGATTTATTTGTGTACCGCCGGCAATATTTTAAATAGCACGCTATTTCGCTGTTATAACGCGGTTATAGCATATTTGAAAGAGAGACGTTACGTTTTGGCAAAATCAAACGTTATGGCGCTAATCGCGTAATTAGCGCGCTACACACGCTATAACGTTGTAACATTGTAACGTTATAACGTGCAGACCATGTAAAACTGAAATAAGCACAACCCAGCAGGCCAAAACCAACCCACGACCACTAGCTTTCTCACTCCTTTTATCAGATTCTCCCACTAGCTTTCTCACTCCTTTTATCTGATGCATATATTGCTTGCTCCTATGAAAAATTTAGTTGCCTAAATACTTTATTTCTAGATATATTTGATTTTTTTTGCAAACACTATTTTAAAATATAGCACGCTATTAGCGCGCTATAACTTGTGTAGCATTTAGAGAAGGGCCTCGCTATATTTTGTAGCGCGCTATTTAAAATATTGACCGCCGGTGCTTGCCGCTCCTTTCAGCAACTAAATCAAGTAAAGTTACGTCGCTAAAACAGCGAAGGCATTATTCTTTAATCTAGACTAGTAAGCGTGCACGTGCGATCACACGTCTGTGCCATGCCGGAGCGACAACCCCAAAAGCGGTACCGGTTGAGTGAGCAAGGTGTGTTGGAGGAGTGGATGTCAGGGCGGCAGCTGCGAGAGCTTTGCAACTTCGACAACATGGACCGTGTCGTGTGGGTTGCAACTAACACAGGCGTGTGGAATGCTTGTCTCTTCATTGCCGCGGGAGAGTGCCTCGTGACTTCTTTCCAGCAGGTGATGAAAGGGTGGTTTGTTTGGCAGAGTGCCCCAGCTAGTGTGTGTTTGTGTGGTTGGCGTTTGTTGTGTCATTCGGCAGCACACTGTTGAGAGTGGTGCTTACGGTGTTCTGGAGCGGGCTTGGCCCTTTTATTAACTGGACAATCTTCTGCTTAATTAATGAAACGTCAAAGCTTTTGCTTCGTGTTTCAATTTACTTGTACTCTACTCAATTACTCAACTAAAATTCAGATATATCTAATGTGTTTTTCTATCAATAAACACAAATGGATAACACTCATGTGTGTTTTGAAAATCCACCCAAGATAAAATCAAAATTAAGAAGCAAGACCATAGAGAAATAGACCTACAAAGTACAATTTCATATACTTACAAATTCATGACATCCTTCTGCCAATTTTCAGTGAATCATGTTCGTAACTTCAATCCAAATTCATTGCCAAGCCTTTGAAATAATATAAAGGAATCATCTACCGAACTGATGGTTATACATCATACCAAATTCTAGATCAAACCATCAATAACACCGGAGGAATAATCCTATAATCTGGCTTCAAATAAGAGCATCCGCTGAATTTAGTTACATTTTTATACTAACCCAAACAGTGTAAGTGAAGATAGAAGGAAAATGTTATTTCTGAATTTAAACATATTTACATGCTATACTTTATTTGATATAAAGAGAGGAAATATACAACATGAGATGGAGTAGTGGAGTGGAGCGCCCGTCAATCTATCGTAGGCAAGTGAATGATGTGGTGCCGCGACTGTTATTCACTGGTGGCAAAAAGGGAAGCGGTGGCCTTGCTCAAACGAAGGAGATGCCCCTGGCGGGCGTGCCTCCCCTGGGAGCCCTCCCGTTCGACGCTCGCTGTGTCAAACAGTCGAGGAATTGCACAGGGCACTCCAATCTTGCACGCGACCAGATCTCCAAATAGTCGAGAAAACGCACAGGGTAACTTGTTAGTATATCAACAAAGAAACTAATGAGGCTACACCAACTCTGCCCTCCTGTAGCAAACGTGCAAGCTTACACCAGTGCAAATGTTATTCACATATTACTATGATTTCACATTAAAAATATAGAGACAAGGCCCTAAACATGCATGATATAAACATCCGAAAGTTGGTTCCGCCCCACAAGCTCGGACAATTTAAAGAAGGAACATTACCTTCTTATGCAAACCTTGTGGAGACCTTTGTATATTTAATGCTTTCTTCGATGAATATGCTTAATCATTGTTCGCTGGATGCAATCTTCTACTTTTATTTTCAATCTGATCAGGTGGAAGTTGTCGGACCATATATTCAAAATCTCCTGCTGCTTCTTTAGCAATTATAACCTTCAAGGTGGACGATCAACAATTCAAATCAGTCAACTGCAGTAACTTCAACAGAATTGACGAAACAAACAACATAAATGAAGTAAAATAGCTAGAGTCACACACAGAAAAATCAGGGAAGAACACCTTTAGGTAAAATCTCTACAGTTGAGAGGAAAGGCCCCACAAAACATTGAAAGTTGCAAATTTAGCAGAGCATGTAGAATCATGTTTTATATTGCCTGAGAGACACAACAGCCATACATCTTTTAAGAAATATCAGTTAGATTGTAAACAGAGTACCTTGCTAGTTGCAAAGCCTCCTTCAGTACCATCTTTATACTATTATTTATTAAGGCTCCCTAATTTAATTATCCTAATAGAACAGCTTGTCATTGTAGGCATAATATGTTCATAAATTAGAAAAAAAAACAATATTAGAGATGAGTAATATGTCCTAATATAATAAGGTGGATTGGCATGTAGGGAAAATGAACATATATTGTCCCTCCAAGACATCTCTGCACACACATTCTTGATGCTTTTTCCAGTGGGATGAATATACCATGTGTAGACATACAGAAATTATTATCGCCTTCCAACCACCGGCATGTAAAAATACAAAGCAATAACTCGTTTGCAATAACAAGTACAGCCTTGATCCTGAGCTCATAGTTATTTAGCATCACCAACAATTTGTAATAACAGGTACAACCTTGATCATGTCGTATTTTTATAGAACGTCATTTCAATTTGAAGGAGGTAATCATACGTAGCATGTACAACAGATAGTACTGGGGGCTACCAACTTATAAGCATTACACTAACCGTCATTGTTCAATCAATTATTAAGCTAAGAGTGTATCATGAACTCGCGAAGTGTTGACAAAGGGTGTTACGGGACAATCAGAGGTTCCCAGTCTTTGGTTTTGTCTATCTTTTCACTGCTGATCAACATCTCAGTTTAGTCAAATTCTTCCTTTTGAAGTCATGGGACATGCTGAGCAGATCATTCCAATTAATTTGCTTTTTTGAGAATCTATTCATTAGCATTAGAGATGAAAACTACTTCTGATCGCATTTCGCAAAATAAAAAGGGGAAGGACTCAAAGCTGTTGTGATTAGTTCTCAATCTCTGGAAGAGTTTATCTGACAACCTGCAGAAAACTACATAATCTGAAACATAATTACTCAGTGACCGTGAGCCGATGCATTTTTACAAAAAGAAAAAACATATAAGCAAAACATACCTGAGAGGAAGAGTATCACTTACCATGCAAAAGCTGCTCTTATTGGCAATGAATATGGCTCTAGGTCCAAAACAGATGTGTAATCTCCACTTTGTTTATATGAAAGGTTTCGGCTTATTAAATTTACAGTACTAAAAAGACAATCGCATCAGGCAGAATCCATAGAGTAAAGGTTTCTGGAAAGAATGTAGGCCAATTTTATAACAAGAGCAATAGCATCAGCGGGAAACTACACTGCTATTTTCTTACTCTCTTTTATGTAGTGTTTAAAATTCATTTAGAGAAAGCACACCAACAGTACTTCACTGGATCAGCTAGTAAGAAACCCTTACAATCCTTGCAGCATGAAGACCATATTCTTAAAATAAATAGGGAATGATATGATATATTGCTCTGGATTTGTCAACAGAAGAAACAATATGGAGCAGGAAATGTTAACTATCACAACTACGTATGTCGGTAGCAAACATTGATATGAAATAGATGTCTACTGTCCAACATTTGGTATCTTATAAACTGGTCCAAAAAATTTATAGAACGAAGATGCAAGAAGCGTCCGACTTTAAATTAATATAAAGCTCACACACCCGGCAACATCCATAGAGTACAGGTCACATATTACAAACCCAGCATCTGAGAGATAAACTGGTCGAGGTATTCCATGTCGCACTGCATTTCGTTTTTATCTTCTCTGGTTGCAACAACAAATCAGAAGAAATTTTATTGAGCGGTCAGTCACAAAGTGTAAGCTTAAGCTAAAAGAAAACAAAAAAGAGGAGGGACAATTACTTCAATATTTACACTTCATAGTGCCACTAATATCACCTCGTACTCAAATTGGCACAGCAGCAACATAAAACAAAATATTGTCATGTAATATATTTTTTTTGAGAAGAGAATCAAAATATCCAAGATCTGATGCTTAAACAAGTTTCGGTTTAAAAAAAAAACCTTGTACAAGTATGCAGACAGACGATGGAAGTTAAACAGCATAGAAGCAAAGAGAATTGCTAGACAGACGATGGGTTGTGCCTGATATCTACACGTCAAGATATAGCAGCCATCGATCCCCTCGGTTCACATGGGCCGCAGCCATTGATCAAGGTCGTGTGAAAATCGTCCTGCAAAGGGTCGTGTGCAAAGCAATTTCGTTAAACAAATTCTGGAAAACACTCTGCATTCACAATAGTCAATAGTTAACCGTGGGTGAGGATCCTCTGTTGCTCTGGAATTCTGCACGGGATGCAAAATTGCTGCTTAGCCTCCTCCCTGAGTATCCTTTTCTCTATTTTACACATGTTGCATAACAAAAATTGGGGCATTTACTAACAAAGATTATATACAACAAAGAATGGTAAAAGAAAAGAGTGCACAGACTGTACGTAGTAGACATACGAAAGAAAAAGAGCAAAGATAGAGATAAGATGAGCAAATGAACATGGAAAAAAGAGACGAGTTGCTGTAGGCGTGGGATCGAGTACATGCGCTGGACATGGCGAAGGGAAGGGGAGAAAGAAGATTTCACGGTGATGGAACTCACCTGACGCCGTTCTCCTCCTGGCGACGCTCCGCGGCATCAAGCTCGTACGCCCGCCCCAGCGGCCCATCGACCTTGCACCTCCGCGGCGCGAATCTCGAGCCGCTGTTCCAGCCCTGCCACGCGCTCGACGCGCACCCGCGAGGTTCAACAACCTCGACCTCGGCCTCGCCGGCGCCTCCAATGGCTTCCATGCCGCCGAGCTCGGGGCCATTGCCGCCGCGTGCCCCGGCCTCCGGTGGCCATGGCGTCCTCCAGTGTGGGCGTCCTGCAGTGTGTGAATGGAGAGAGGGAGAGAGATTAGTGAGGAGATGGAGAGAGAAGGGAGGAAGGCGTTGGGTGCGGCTGACCGGCAGAGGATGTCGGCGGCGGCTTGCACAAGCGCGGGCGGCGACGGAGGCAGGGTCGACTCGGTGTGGATCGGAGAAAGCGCATGGGAGGAGGGGAAGGGAGACCGTACCTGCTGAGATGTTGTCATCGTCGTCCCTTGGTCCTCGCCTAACCTCTTTGTCACATCGTCCAGGAACTCGCTCAGCGCCGGATCTTGGATCGGTGAGTACGGCACGCAGCAGACCACATCGACGCCCAACTTATCCCAGCAATCACGGCTGGTCCTGCCCTTGCACGACTGCTCCTGCCGCCTCCCCTTGCGCGTGCAGGTCGCCACCGATTGTGCCCTCGCCGGCGGGCGGCTGCGGCGGACGGGTGCGGCGCTGCCGGAGGGGCGGGGGCAGCCGGGTGCGACTGTGCTGGGGAAAGCGCGGCCGGGCGCGCCTCTGCCGGAGGTCGCCGCATCCTGCGCCAGGGATGGGTCGGCGCCGCCCTCAGATGGGATCATCGGCGGCGGCAGTCTGCGGTCGCGTCCGTGGGGCAGCAGAGGATCTGCGGGGGCGGGCGAGCGGAGGATGTGCGGGAGGCGTGGGTAGCAGAGGAAGAGCAGTGAAGGTCGTGGGTTCGTGCGGGCAGTTTGGTTCAGGATGAAGGGATGGGCAGGGTTATTGGTGCGGGCCATTTTGCGTTTGTTCGGGTCCTTTCGCTTACTGTGTGATTAGTGGCTTGCTAGTGTTAAACATAGAAAGACCGTGGACCATTAGATGTTGATGATGGATGGATGTGATCGTTTGGATCTGCCCCTCTCTTTCTTTTATAGTGGTAGTAGATAGTAGATGAGTCGCGGACTTGGGCCTTAGCAAGGGCTAGAGGGCTCGCTGCGATCACTCAATTTGGGGCGATTTGATAATTTGCCACCCCTTACTTCTCCCTTTCACAATTTGCCACCCATTGTCTTAATGACGGGCGGGCCCGGGCCCCACCTGTCATTCTCAGGGGGGGCAAATTATGAAAGGGGGAGGTAAGAGGTGGCAAATTATCAAATTTGCCCTCAATTCGAGCCGCCTTAGAGCATTACTAGTAGAACCCTCAAACCCTCAAACCCTCACTAGCGTTTTAAGGGTCCAAAAATGGTCTTTTTGTGCACTTTTACGGGTTGAAAAACATGGGCGAAGATTAGAACCCTCAAACCCAACCCTTATAACAGAATATTTCCCATGAACGATATTGTCGTTGTGGGCATACCGTCGAGCACCTCGTGCATGACAGCCGGAGGGCAGCGCGGGGGCGGAGGGCGGATGGCGGGGCGGGCGCGGGCGGAGGGCAGTGGCCAGGGGGTGGGAGGCGGAGGCGGAGGGCGCGGGGGCGGGAGGCGGAGGGCGTGGGAGCGGGCGCGGGCCGAAGGGCGGTGGCGGCGGGTCGAGGCGGAGGGCGCGGAGTCGGAGGGGCGCGGGAGGAGGAGAGGCCGGGGGGCGGGAGGCGGAGGCGGCGGGCGGGCGCACGGGAGTAGAAGCCGGCGGGGCGGCGGGCGGGCGCGCGGGGGTAGAAGCCGACGGGGCGCCGGGCGGGCGCGCGGGAGTAGAAGCCGGCGGGGCGGCGGGCAGCGCGGGTGGCGGGACGGATGGCGACGGCCGGGGGCGGGGCGAGCGCGGCCGCGGCCGGGAGGAGGTGGAGGAGAGGCCGGCGGCTGGGGGCTGGGCGGGCGCGGGCGCGCGGGAGGTCGACGGGGCGGGCGGCGGCGGCGGGGGCGACTAGCAGCGGCGGACACAGGAATGGACGCGGGTGCGGAGTTGGCGCGAGGATAACCGCCAAGTGAGGGTTGGGGTAGGTTTTGCTCCCCAACCCTTACTTCTGAAGGTTGGGAGAGGGTTTGAGGGTTGGACCCTTAAAAAAATTTAAGGGTTTGAGGGTTAAGGGGTTTCTAGTCTACGCGTTTTTTGCTCGCAAACTGCAAAAAAGCAGTTATTTATAAGGTTTGAGGGTTTGAGGGTTCTACTAGTAATGCTCTTAGGCGTGCCTCTGCTCTGTTTTCCGGGCTGAGCATGCAGGTCTCTTTGGCTCTTCCTAGATACACGCTCTCCCGCTGGAGCTGGAGTTTGTATTTAGACCCCTAAAACTTTTGCTTTCTACCTGTCAATGAAATGATACGCAACTTGTGTATTTGCAAAAAAAATTGTGATATTGTGTTTTACTACGCACGTGTAAGATGAGATGACCTGAGCCTGAGTGGACGAGAAAGGATTAGATCAAGCACTGATTGGTGAATGGTACGAATTGATAATACATACATACACGAAGATTACTAGTGCATGCTCCCAGCTTGCCACAATCACCGTCTAGTACATGCATTCATATTTGAAATTGCATTTTTTATAATATGAAGATTAAGTATAGAATAGTGGAATTTTTGTGAAGAAGTTCATAAGAAGCAATGAAGTACTGACATTGGTATTACGCTTAAAATAATTAATGAAGTTTTCTAAGTCAGAATGAATTAGTGGGGTTGGTATTACCCTTTAGAAAGAAAGAAAATAAAAAACTAAAACAAATAATGACAAAAATTGCACATAATTTACACATAAACTATGATTGTTTACAATATGCAAGAACAAGAATATAGTAGAGTAATTCTCCCGAAGAGTATGTTCTCTAAGAAGGAATGAACCGACATTTGTATTACCCATAAAGAAGATAGAAAACTAAAAAAAATACGAAAATAAAAAAATCAAATAATGAAGTATTCTAAGAAAAAATAAATTAGTGGCATTGGTAGTCCTTTAAGAATAAATAAAACTAAAACAAACAATAAAAAGAGTTCACATAATTTACCCTGAAATTGTGCTTCTTTAAATAGGCAAGAATAAGTACATAAATAGTGCATTTTTTGCAAAAGTAGTTTTATATGAAGTAATGAATTAGTGGTATTGATACAACCATTACATATGAAAGTAGATGAAAAAAAACTGAAACTAGATCAAAATTATAAAAAAATCTAAAGAAGAGTGAATTAGTGGCATTGGTATTACCATTTAAGAGGAAAGTAAACAAAATAAAAATAAAACATAAGGACAAGATTGGCACACAATTTACACTGAAATTTTATCTTTTTATAATAAGCTAGAATAAGCATGTAATAGTGGAATTTTCGCAAAAAAGAAGTTCTCTGAAATGAAATGAATTAGTGGAATTGGTATCACCATTAAAAAGAAAGAAAAAACTAAAACAAATAAGGACAAAATTTGCATGACATATACCAAAAAAAAGTATTTTTATGATATGCAAAGATAAGCATAAAATAGTGGAATTTTGTAAACAAATATACCTCCAATGTAATTGATTATGTATTGGTATTAGCTTAAGTAAGAACGAAAATAAAATAAAAACAATAAAAATGAAAATAATAAAGTTTTCAACGGAAGAATGAACTAGTGGCGTTCGTATTATCCTTCAAGAAGAAAGAAAATAAAAAAACTCAAACAAATAATGACAAAATTTGCACATAATTTACACAGAAATTGTGTCTTCTTACATTATGCAAGAATAAACATATATTATTGGATTTTTTGTAAAATAAAGTCTTCTAAGATTAAATGAATTAGTGTAATTGGTATTACCCTTAAATAAGAAAGAAAATTAAAATTTAATTAAATAATGAAAAAAATGCAAATAATTTACACGAAAATTGCGCCTTGCTATAATATGAAAAATAAGCATATAATAATGATTTTTTCACATGACAAAAAGTTCCTTCGAAGGGAATAAACTAGTGACACTGTTATTACCATGAAGGACGAAATAAAATAAAACAAGAAATAAAAAAACCAAAATAAAGAATTTATTATAAAAATAAATTAGTGAGATTGGTATTACACAATAAGAAGAAATAAATTGAAACAAAAATAATGATGTTTTCTAAGGAAAATTGAATTAGTGGCACTGGTATTACACATTAAGTAAAAAACAAGACTAAAATAAGTAATGAAAAATTTGCAAACCATTTACACAGAAATTATTTCTTTTTACATAATGCAAGAATAAGCATTATTATTAGAATTTTTTGTAAAATAAGGTTTTCTAATAAATGAATTAGTGGCATCGTTATTACCCTTAAAACATAAAGGAAATGGAAAAAAAATCCAAGAAGAATTAATTAGTGGCATTGGTACTCACTTAACATCTCAAAAATAATATGCAAACTACTTATAAACAATTTGCATGTATTCATTCATGTTATACTCCACATTCAAATAACAAAGCACCAAAGTTAGAGATTAATCATCTCTCGACATATCAAAAATAAATTGCATCTTATATCAATGGTATCGTCTCCCTCAACAGAATGTACGCGCACACGTACACAAAGAAAAACTGAAAAATAAAATAAATATAAAGAAGAGACATACAAAATTCATCGGGACTTTGTGCGTTGACACGATAGAGAAAATTCATAAAATATCTTTATATTCCCACTAACACAAGATTGTTGGACCGATCTCTGTTAGTCTTCACTAACAAGCCCCATTAATGCTCCCAGCCACCGTATCACTCTATCTCACCTGCAAGAGAACGTATCTAATGCTACGACCGAACTGGTGCAACGAGTGCTCCGAGCGATTCTGCGCCACTGGATCAAAAGTTGATGGAACAGATTTATCACGTGTAGAGCTTCTGGTACATTTTACATCTTAGGCCTTGTAGAAATCATTTAAGTGTGAATAGTCCTCAACACACCTCCGGTCTCTTCTCCTTCTGATGTACCTTTCTTCTTCGTGGGATCTCCTCTGTGCGCCACGCGCCGTCAAGTTGCGACCTAGGGTTAGAGGAATTTTCTCCGTCGGCCTCTCTTCCCCACTCCTGGGCCACTCGACCTCCTCCCCCCTGTTTCCTGTACCTAGGTCCAACACCGGCGACGAGCGGCAGTGCCGCGCCTCTCCCCTGAAACGGCCGCGCCGGCGAGGAGCGCCGCCGGGCTGTAACTCCAGGGACAACATCGGATCTGCCACAAAGGAGCCGGCTATCTTCTGCACGTCATGGATCTAGCGTATGCTCTCTTATTCGACTATCCATTTTATTGTAGTCATACTGGATACTTCCCGTTTGTGATTTTTCCTCAATTCATTCCAAACCAGTGTCATTATGAACTTTGAATACATAGTGTGAACACTTAATTTATGTATGCATGCTCGCAGGTGTTGGAGTGGAAAATAGTCAACGAGACGTGCTTTCTTTTCTGATTCGTTTAAAAATCCATATGTTTGCAAACTTTGAAATAAGATTTGTTACTGAAGGTTAAACTTGTATGTAACACCCCAAATTTTCAATTTGGAATGTTATACGTTAGATCATCATTGCATATCATATTTTATTGCATTTGGCTTGATCCTAGAAATTCTCTGCAACTCAAGGACCCAAGAAGAGAGTTGGGGATTTTGTTATTTTCATATTTGAGTTTTCTTAAATTTCGGAAATAGGATCATTTGATTTTATTTATTTTTATCTTCAATTATTTCAATTATGAAAATATGAGAGAGGGAATAAAATGACTTTCCCAAAATAAAGAAATATTGAGGATTTAATAAAAAAATCAAATAAGATTTTATTTGGAGTTTTTCGCTATTTTATTTGAATTTAGGAAAAATACGTGTTTTTCAAAGGTGCATTTAGGCCCCAAATAAATGTTCATTTTGCCCGGCTTGATTTTAGAAGTCGGAGAAAAATTATTTAGGGATTTTTTAAGTCGGTTTAGTATTTCTTTTATTTGATTTTCTGTGCAATATATTTTTTTTAAAAAAACAAGCGAATCGACTAGGGCCGCCGTGGCCGACCCGGACTCCTCTCCGCCAGGGCCTTATAAGCCGCCGACCCCCGCCAGCCCACCTCAGCCCGCCACCCCACTGAAACCCTAACCCTAACTCGCCGCCACCGCTGTCGCCGCCGCCCGACCCCACCGACCCCACCGCCCCGCCGCCGTCGCCACCCTCCCCCCCCCCCCCCGCCGACCACCGCCACCCGCAGAAACTTCCCGGCCCTCGGCGGAGGTAGCCGCCGTCGCTGGTTTTTTTAGGAACCGCGGTTTATTTTTTTATATAGATCGGTTTAGTTTTTTTCGGTTTACTTATTTTGCGGACGTTCGTCCGTACGTTCATTTTAATGAACGGTTTCCATTGTTTAGCCCCAGACAGCGAACGTTCGTTCGTTAGCCTGTTCGTCCATTTTTCGTTTTCCCAGATTTTCGCGATTATTCGAGATCGCGATTTCTGATTCGATTTTCGTTTTAGTTTAACTTTTTCGCTTGTTTATCGGAATCAAGCGATTCAAGCGCCTAGAGTTTTGTCGAAACCCTCTTTCCGTTTAATTAACTCAAACAAGTTTTTGTTACTGAAAAATTTGACTAAGGTCCAGATTAGTAAACGAAGTCTGTTTCTTTCGCCGTTTGACTTTCGTTGCTTCGTTTGGTTTGATTTTTTTTTTGCGAACCGGAGTTCTTAAGTTGAACTTTCTGGTTAGATCTCTTATTTGAGTTTTATCTATGCATTAGATGAGTACTTATTGTATGCTTGCTTGTTTGTTTGCGATAGAGTACCCGGAGTGCGCCGCTTGCTACTTCGAATCCCTAGGTTTTCCGGAACATCAGCAAGGCAAGTAACACTTTGATCATACCTCTTTACTACCCAGTTTTTATTGCATTAGATCAATCCTCAAACGATTGCATGATTAGGATCTGATTAATATGTGGGTTTTGGGAAGTAGATGAGGTAGTACCTGTTACCTGTTTATTTTAAAATCTTTGGAAGTTACTTCTACGTTTGCTTATATTGCTATGCTATGCTTGTAGACGTGGATTGGGTGAGTGAATCCATGACAGATGTGACATTGTTATTTAATGGCTTATTTAAGGTGGCAACTTTAATACACATCTAGGTAGATTGAGGCACCTGGGTATTCCAGCGATTGCCTGTTTTTTTTTTGAACCGCCACCGAGGCTCAAAGGGATCATAAGATTATTCATGCTAGAAACTTCCGTGTGCAGCCACAAGCTACTATGGGCTCTATCATAGTTGATTAAGTCGTGCGAACTCTTACAGTGGTAGACTAGTAGATGTAGGGGAAAGTAGGTGTAACAGTCTACCCAATCGTAAGGTGCTAGCGCTTCTGAAAAACTATGTCTCGGTCATCCGTTTCTCAAACACCATGTAGTGCGAGAAAACCAACGGAAGAGATCAAGTCTTGTGGGGAAAAGTGCGCAAATCTCTGCAGAGTGTATAAACTAATCATGGTTAGCCGTGTCCCCGGTTATGGACGTTTTGAGTATCTAGTAATTGGATTATCATGTGAATCTCATCATGTTACTTTTAATCAAATTTTTTGGGTTTAATGATGATGCTTAATTGGGATTGAGAGGGTGTCTACCTTCTCAATGTTTAACAACCACCATGATAGTTAAATAAAATTTATTCCTTTGTTGTAGGAAAAAATTGGCTTTATGCAAAACTGTAACCATAGAGCTTTCCACCAGCCATATATGCATGTAGTGATAGCATTATTCTGTTTATTACTCTCTATGTGTTACATTTGGCAGCATATTCCATGTGCTGACCCGTTTTCGGGCTGCAACGTTCATGTTGCAGACTTTTCAGACGACGAGTAAGATGCTTAGGATCGTGGTCTTATACTCAGTGATGCCGTTGGAGTTGATAGACTCACTTATCTTCCAAGCCTTCCACTGTTATCATTATTAGATGGCCTTAAGCCATATTTATTGTAATAAGCTCTCTTTTGAGACCTTCGATGTAAGAAATGTGTGATTGCTACTCTGTTATAAATCCTTCGAGTACTGTGTGTGTCAGCATTACTGATCCAGGAATGACACTGAAGCACAAAGATCAGACTGTTTGAGGTCTGGTCGCTACAAGATGGTATCAGAGCACACGCTGAGTAGGACACGACCACTAAGCTAAAGCCCTAGATCACTACTCTCTCTTCTCATTTTTCTGACACCTCATCTTTTCTACTCTTTTAGGATGGCGGATGCAATGAACAAGTTCACGCAACCAGATGAAGATACACTCTTTGGACGCCACTTGAAGGAAGTCACTAAGTATATGAACATAGGAGTACCAAGCTTCACCGGGGCCTACATCGCCACTTTACCCGAAGAGGAGCGTTGGATGATTCAAGTTCAAGTCCTAGGAAGAACATTCATGCTTGTCACTGAGCCCATAGAGTTTTCCTTTGATGCACCAACCTGGAGTTTAGGAAAGAGCATGGCAGCCCACATCACCATTGGACGCATTGGAGAAGTTTACCACAAGGATCTTAAGGACACTATCTACCAGATTTGTGGGCGTCGAGATGAGCAATGGGAAATGATCAGCACCGGGAAGGATAGATCAATTGCAGCTTTCATCCCGGAGTTGAATCAGCACATTCGCCGCCAGGAGAACCAGATGTGCGCAGGCATGATAGATCTGAAGAAGGCTATGACTAAGATCATGGAGCTGGAGGAAGAACTCAAGTCTGCACGCGATGGATATGAGGAAGAAATGATGACACTTGTGGAGAAGAATGAAGATCTGAAGAAGAAGCTAAAGGTGTTCATGGGATTTTCCGTGACTGGAGGAGAAGACGATGATTGCACTTGTCCGGAGAACTACATCACCATCGATGACACCAATTCGGACCCAGACAATAGCGATGATGACTATGTTGATGAAGCTGGAGCAGACATCATGGAGTGTTCAACCGAGCAATTTTTCTAGTCGACCACCACAACAGTAGTAGTTTTCCCCCATGTATATAGTATAGTCTGAGCACTTTTGTAATGATAGTTAGACCGTTGTATGCCCTTATTTGTTTTGATTGAAGTGAAATTGTGTGTTTTTGTCTCATGTGCATATGGGTAGTGATTTCCCTCTAGACCTTATTCTATTCTCTTTTCTCATCTCTTCTAAACCCTCAGATGCCTCCGAGACGTGACAATGGATTTGCTTTCCCGCCGGAGCTCACCTAGTTGATCCAGCAGCAGAATGCATTTATGCAGATGCTAGTCCAGAATCAAAATCAGGGGAACAACAACAACAACCCACCACCACCCCCACCTGTTGATCATTTAGCCCGTTTCTTGAGGCTAAATCCGCCGGTGTTCTCCAGTAGCACCGAGCTGATAGTTGCAGATGATTGGCTCCGCAAGATGGGAAGGGAGTTAACCACTGTAGGATGCACAGATGCGGAGAAGGTGCGTTTTGCCGCACATCAGCTTGATGGACCCGCAGCATCATGGTGGGAGAATTTCACAGCCACTTATCCAATCGACACTGTCACATGGGATCAGTTTCAGCAGGCTTTCCGTACTGCCCATGTTTCAGCAGGAGCTATGGCCATAAAGAAGCATGAGTTTCGTAACTTGCGCCAGGGAGGACGTACAGTTGTCCAGTATATGGATGACTTTAGTAAGCTAGCACGTTATGCTCCAGATGATATTGCTACGGATGCATCTAAGCAGGAGAAGTTTCTGGAAGGAATGAATGATGAGCTAAGCATGCAGTTGATGGTAGAAACCTTCAACAACTACCAGGAGTTGGTAGATAGAGCTCTTATGATTGAAGGGAAGCAGCAGCAGATTGACAATCGCAAGAGGAAGTATGGACAAGGGAAGTACAATTCTGGAGCTCAGTAGAAGCCACGTTTTACCCCGAAATCAGGAGGATATTTTCAGCATACTCATGGAGGAGGAAGCTCGCACAATCATAATGGCCCCAAGAATGGGAATGAGAATGGAGGAAGCAACGACCATAACTGTACCAACCCATCAACCCCAGCCAAGAGAGATCTGAGTCAAGTCACTTGCTATAAGTGTCAGAAGACTGGACATTATGCTAATGAATGTCCTGAAGCCTAGAATGGAAATGGCAATGGAAGCTCTGGGAAGAAGCCGAACCCTTTCAACAAGGGGCAGGTGAACCACATTAATGTGGAGGAGGTTAAAGCCCAACCAGATGCAGTAATAGGTAAGTTTTTGGTTAAGTCATTTACTGCAATCGTTCTTTTTGATACTGGTGCATCGCATTCATACATATCAAGGGGATTTGTGGATAAATATAAATTGTCCACCAAAGTTCTTAGGACACCTATGTTAGTAAGCTCACCAGGAGCGGAGTATATGGCCAGTCAAGGATGTTTTCAAGTGCCTTTGAGCATAGGTAGGCATGTGTTTCCCCTGGATTTAATCATTTTGGAATCGCAAGGTTTGGATGTAATTCTGGGTATGGATTGGCTATCGATGTATGGAGGAAACATCAATTGCGCCAGTAAGTCTATTTTGCTTACCACCCCAGAAGGGAGAAGGATCAAGTATGTATCCCGGCATATGCCGAAGAGAACTCAAGTAAATTCCTTATCAGGAGTTATACAGGAGGAAGTACCAGTGGTGAAGGATTTTCCTGATGTATTTCCAGAGGAGTTGCCAGGCATGCCACCAGATAGAGACATTGAGTTTTTGATTGAGCTTTTGCCAGGCACATGGCCTATTCTAAGAGACCGTACAGGATGCCCGCACAAGATTTGGAGGAAATTTAGAAGCAAATCAAGGAGTTATTGGATAAAGGCTATATTCGCCCAAGTTCTTCACCTTGGGAATCGCCAGTGCTTCTAGTGGAGAAGAAGGATGGATCATTGAGGATGGTTACTGATTATCGAGGATTGAATAAAGTAACAATCAAGAACAAGTACCCACTGCCGATGATCAATGACTTGCTTGACCAGTTGCAAGGAGCTAAGGTAATTTCCAAGATCGGTCTGCGATCAGGATACCACCAGTTGAAGATTAGAGAGCAGGATATACCTAAGACGACTTTTACCACCAGGTGCGGGTTGTATGAGTATACCGTTATGTCATTTGGTCTGACTAACGCACCTGCCTATTTCATGAACATGATGAATAAGGTGTTTATGAAGTTTCTGGATAAGTTCATCGTGGTGTTCATTGATGATATTTTGGTCTACTCGAAGAATGAAGAAGAGCATAAGGAGCATTTGCGTTTGGTACTTGAGAAGCTCAGAGAACATCAGTTATATGCCAAGTTCAGCAAATGTGAGTTTTGGTTGAAGGAAGTTGGATTTCTCGGACAATGTTATATCCGGAGAAGGAATAGCAGTAGACCCCACCAATGTTGTCACCGTGACAAACTAGGAAGCCCCAACGACAGTTGTAGAGATCCGGAGTTTTCTGGGAATCGCAGGATACTACCGGAGGTTCATTGAGAATTTCTCGAAGATTGCTAAACCCATGACGGAGTTGTTGAAGAAGGACACCAAATTCAAATGGACTGAGGAATGTGAGGCCAGTTTCTAGGAGTTGAAGAAACGTTTGGTTACATCGCCAGTTTTGATTCTGCCTGGCTAGCGCAAGGATTATGAAGTATATTGTGACGCTTCTCGTCGAGGATTTGGAGCAGTGCTTATGCAGGAGAGAAGAGTTGTTTCGTATGCCTCACGACAACTTAAGCCCCATGAGTTGAATTATGCTACACATGATTTGGAGTTAGTAGCCGTAGTGCATGCGTTGAAGACATGGAGACATTTTCTCATCGGAAACCATTGCGAGGTGTACACGGATCACAAGAGTTTGAAGTACATCTTCACGCAGAAGGAGTTGAATCTCAGACAAAGGAGATGGTTGGAACTCATCAAGGATTATGATATTAGATTGCATTATCACCCCGGAAAGGCTAACGTATTAGCCGATGCATTGAGCCGCAAGAGCCATGTCAACACTCTCATGACCGGAGAGTTACCAAAGGAGGTAGCCGAGGACCTTCGTGAGCTATGTTTGGAGATAGTTCCGAGAGGCTATGTTGCAGCATTGGAGATTCAGTCGACTTTGATGGATAAGATCAGTGAAGCTCAGAAGATTGACAAGGAGACTGCCGCTATAAAGGAAAGGATGAACAAAAGAAAAGCTAAAGAATTTCGTGAGGATGAGCACGATACCTTATGGTTTGAGGACCACATTTATGTGCCTAATGACCCGAAGATCAGGAAGTTAATTTTGCAAGAGGCCCATGATTCGCCATACTTGATTCACCCAGGAAATACCATGATGTATCTGGATTTGAAGGACACTTTCTGGTGGACCGGAATGAAGAAGGATATTGCGGAGTATGTAGCAGTTTGTGATGTATGTCAGAAAGTGAAGGCAGAGCATCAGAAGCCAGCAGGATTGCTACAGCCATTGCTGATACCCGAATGGAAGTGGGATAAGCTAGGCATGGATTTTATCACGGGATTGCCCAGGACTCGTTCAGGCTATGACTCGATTTGGGTTGTAGTTGATCGACTCACGAAGGTAGCTCATTTCATCCCAATGAAGACCACTTACACCAGTGCTAAATTGGCCAAGATATACATGACCAGGATCGTATGTTTGCATGGAGTTTCGAGGAGCATTGTATCAGATAGAGGAACCCAGTTTACCTCAAAGTTCTGGAATCAGTTGCATGAAACTTTGGGTACCAGGCTAGAGTTCAGTACAGCCTTTCATCCGCAGATAGATGGATAGACCGAGAGTAATCAGATTCTGGAAGACATGCTGAGAGCTTGTGCGCTAGATTATGGATCTAGTTGGGACGATAATTTGCCGTATGCGGAGTTCTCTTACAACAACAGTTATCAATCCAGTTTGAAGATGGCCCCTTTCGAAGCCTTGTACGGAAGGAGGTGCAGGACCCCATTGTTGTGGGAGGAAGTTGGAGACCGCCAGTTGTTCGGACCAGATTTGATTAAGGAGTCTGAACAGAAAGTGAAGTTGATTCGCGACAGGCTCAAGGTAGCCCAGTCCAGACAGAAGAGCTATGCAGATTCTAAACGCAAGGAGACAGTTTACGAAGTCGGAGACAGAGTTTATCTTCGTGTATCTCCACTTTGAGGAGTTAAGCGCTTTGGAGTTAAGGGAAAGTTAGTGCCACGTTTTGTGGGACCATACAAAGTTTTGGTGCGTATGGGAGAAGTTGCTTACAAGTTGGAACTGCCCGAAGGATTGTCAGGAGTTCATGACGTGTTTCACGTTTCCTAGTTGAAAAAGTGCCACGCAGAGATGGCTGATATACCGTTGAGAGATACAGTGCCACTGGAAGCGATTTAGCTGGATAGTGATTTGACCTATGAGGAGAAACCAGTCAAGATTCTCGAGTTTGCCAGCCGAGTCACCCGCGGCAAGGTTATCAAGTTCTGCAAAGTTCAGTGGAGCCACCATACTGAAGATGAAGTAACCTGGGAGCGAGAGGAAGATTTGTTGAAGGACCACCCTCACCTATTCTCTAGCCAACCCGAATCTCGAGGGCGAGATTCATCTTAAGGGGGGGTAGGTTTGTAACATCCCAAATTTTCAATTTGGAATGTTATACATTAGATCATCATTGCATATCATATTTTATTGCATTTGGCTTGATCCTAGAAATTCTTCGCAACTCAAGGACACAAGGAGAGAGTTGGGGATTTCGTTATTTTCATATTTGAGTTTTCTCAAATTTCGGAAATACGATTATTTGATTTTATTTATTTTTATCTTTAATTATTTCAATTATGAAAATATAAGAGAGGGAATAAAATGACTTTCCTAAAATAAAGAAATATTGAGGATTTAATAAAAAAATCAAATAAGATTTTATTTGGAGTTTTTCGCTATTTTATTTGAATTTAGGAAAAATGCGCATTTTTCAAAGTTGCATTTAGGCCCCAAATAAATGTTCATCTTGTCTGGCTTGATTTTAGAAGTCGGCCAAAATTTATTTCAGGATTTTTGGAGTCCGTTTAGTATTTATTTTATTTGATTTTCTGCGTGATATATTTAAAAAACAAACGAACCACTCAGGCTGCCTTGGGCGACCCTGACTCCTCTTCGCCCGGGCCTTATAAGCCGTCGACCCCCGCCAGCCCACCTCAGCCCGCCACCCCGCCGAAACCCTAACCCTTACTCGCCGCCGCCGCGACCCCGCCGCCCGACGCCGCCAACCCCGCCGCCCCATGCCGGAGCCGCCCCGCCGCCGCCGACCGCCGCCACCCGCCGGAGCTCGCCGCCCCTCGCCGGATCTCGCCGCCGCCGGAGGTAGCCGCCGCCGTCGGTTTTCTTTGGAAAACCGTTGGTTTTTTCAGATACCGCGGTTTATTTTTTTATATATAGACCGGTTTAGTTTTTTCAGTTTACTTATTTTGCGGACGTTCATTGGTATGTTCATTTTAACGAACGGTTTCCGTTGTTTAGCCACAGACAGCGAACGTTCGTTCGTTAGCCTGTTCGTCCGTTTTTCTTTTTTCCGGATTTTCGCGATTATTCCAGATCGCGATTTCTGATCCGATTTTCGTTTTAGTTTAACTTTTCGCTTGTTTATCGGAATCATGCGATTCAAGCGCCTAGAGTTTCGTCTCAAAACCCTCTTTTCGTTTAATCAACTCAAACAAGTTTTTGTTACTGAAAAATTTGACTTAGGTCTAGATTATTTAACGAAGCATGTTTCTTTCGCCGTTTGACTTTCGTTGCTTCGTTTGATTTGATTTTTTTTGCAAACCAGAGTTCTTAAGTTGAACTTTCTAGTTAGATCTCTTATTTGAGTTTTACCTGTGTATTAGATGAGTACTTATTGTATGCTTGCTTGTTTGTTTGCGATAGAGTACCCGGAGTGCGCCGCTTGCTACTTCGAATCCCTAGGTTTCCCGGATCATCAGCAAGGCAAGTAACACTTTGATCATACCTCTTTACTACCCAGTTTTTATTGCATTAGATCAATCCTCAAACGATTGCATGATTAGGATCTGATTAATATGTGGGTTTTGGGAAGTAGATGAGGTAGTACCTATTACCTGTTTATTTTAAAACCTTTGGGAGTTACTTCTACATTTGCTTATATTGCTATGCTATGCTAGTAGACATGGATTGGGTGAGTGAATCCATGACAGATGTGACATTGTCATTTAATGGCTTATTTAAGGTGCCAACTTCAATACACATCTGGGTGGATTGAGGCACTTGGGTATTCCAGTGATTGCCTGTTTTTTTGGACCGCCACCCAGGCTCAAAGGGATCATAAGATTATTCATGCTAGAAACTTCCATGTGCAGCCACAAGCTACTATGGGCTCTAGCATAGTTGATTAAGTCATGCGAACTCTTACAGTGGTAGACTAGCTGATGTAGGAGAAAGTAGGTGTAACTGTCTACCCGATCGTAAGGTGTTAGCGCTTCTGAAAGACTATGTCTCGGTCATCCGTTTCTCAAACACCATGTAGTGTAAGAAAACCAACGGAGGAGATCGAGTCTTGTGGGTAAAAGTGCGCAAACCTCTGCAGAGTGTATAAACTAATTATGGTTCGCCGTGTCCCTGGTTATGAACGTTTTGAGTATCTAGTACTTGGATTATCATGTGAATCTCATCATGTTACTTTTAATTAAATTTTTTGGGTTTAAATGATGATGCTTAATTGGGATTGAGAGGGAGTCTACCTTCTCAATGTTTAACAACCACCATGATAGTTAAATAAAATTTATTTCTTTGTTGTAGGGAAAAATTGACTTTATGCAAAACTGTAAGCATATAGCTTTTCACCAGCCATATATGCATGTAGTGATAGCATTATTCTGTTTATTACTCTCTATGTGTTACATTTGTCAGCATATTCCATGTGCTGACCCGTTTTCGGGCTGCAATGTTCATGTTGCAGACTTTTCAGACGACGAGTAAGATGCTTAGGATTGTGGTCTTATACTCAGTGATGCCGTTGGAGTTGATGGACTCACTTATCTTCCTAGCCTTCCGCTGTTATCATTATTAGATGGCCTTAAGCCATATTTATTGTAACAATCTCTCTTTTGAGACCTTTGATGTAAGAAGTGTGTGATTGATACTCTGTTATAAATCCTTCGAGTATTGTGTGTGTCAGCATTACTGATTCAGGGATGACACTGAAGCACAGAGATCAGACTGTTTGAGGTCTGGTCGCTACATTGTATGAGAAAAAAATGATTGCCTGGTAGTTCGCGTATATTATGGGTGTATTTGCAACGTTTTCATTAGATTAAATTTCTTGATTTTAAAATCAAAGAGCAATTGCGGTTCCCAATTGAACCGTTTGAATGCATTATAAGCTCTCTTTTTTGTAATTTTTGTTGTTGCGATCCACATGGCAATTATCTGAAAGTAACGATACAAATATGTGTCACTTGTTAGTATGTTAGTCATCTTACCAATTCCTGATTCATGTAATGTTTTGTGATACATTTCAGCAAAATAGCCAGTGATGGAGTCAGTGGCAAGTGTTGCTCTAAGCCTTGGTTCAACTACAGCTATAGGAGTTGAAGACGACGCCAATAGCTTTTCTGTGAGGAAAAAATGAGATATCTTCATAAGGCTATTGCCGATGCCTTCGCACATTTGGGGCAGAAGGGCGCAGTTAGTGATCAAACTAGGTTCAAGAGTTTGAATCCTTTGTTGGAACAACATTCCCAAGTGTGTCAATATTCATCTGAAGATACCTTGGCCTGCAGAACAAGGCAAAAGTGGATGCAACTTCAACACTAGCTTGTACAACAATATATTTTCTCTAGAGATGAGCTTGCAGCTGAACATACAGACAAGAATACTTGAAAAAAATAGGAACATCAACTATTTTCAGGTGCATATCCAAGACGAAAGGTCAACAAAATTATCTAGTTAGATAAAGTTTACTTTATGCTAAAGGCCATGTGAACGATACTGCTTAAGATTTGCATGCCAGATCATGGCTCTTACTCCTAAAATCATTGGCAAGTGCTGATAACGAAATAAAAATGTTCTTACTCGCTACCATTAAAAAAAGGATTTGTGTACAAGATTTTGCTTAATGCATGTTCTTCATATCTGCAAGCTTATATGGTACATAAAAATTCAAAACAAGAGGAGTATATCTAACCTGAAACTGTTATAGATCAACTCAAGAATCATATTCTATTCTTAGAGATAAGGGGCACACCCCTTTCCATTTTATTAGAATGCAAGCACAAGTGCACAAGCAGTGTGATTTCTCGGATGCCAGCACAGGCGCAATCATTAGACTCCAAAAACAATTGGAAAAAAATGTAGCGACAGCCAGAGGTCGGCCAGAGTACAATCAGAATCATCAGCCAAATAAATGTTGCCGAACAGGAGCGTTTCAAGATAGCGCATCAGCAAAGATGGAAAATCACAACATGAGTCCTTCGCAAAGATAGGACATCGTTAGCACTGACGCAGGGCATCGAACTTGCTTGCAGTTAAGAATCATCGAATCAAAATAAAAGTGTATATCTATAATTAAAGTTCACGTGCACTACAGTTACATGTATCAGGATTCATTGAATTGGTAAGATCACTCCAGGCATGTACGCTAGATCAGTATTGTTGATTTTGAAGTACTGTTAGAGTGTGGATTTGCAACAAGAAAATAAATCATGAACAAGATGATGGACTAGTAATGCTTTCAGAAATTTCAGTTGGACATCAAAAGTGCAGTTTCATTTTGAGACCAACAAAGTGAACCAGAAGAAAAACACAACAAATATAATCTACTCCAGGCATGTATGCTAACTCCATGGTAACCATTTTGCACATACCCATGAAATTCAAAAACAAATCTTACTTTACATATTCCAAGGCATATGGATACTCTTTCAAATTAGGGATGGGAACAACAAGCACATCTCTTACATAATACATGAATAATCGTATAGGGAATTATACCATGGATCCTTTAAGTTGTAGAAGATGGGCGGCTCCATGGCGACGGCTGCGTCGACGTTGACTAGATCTACAGCATGGCGGCGCTCACAGTGGCTGCTGTGTGAAGTCGTCCAGAGGATAGGAGGGCCACCGGTGCTAGAACTAGGTAGGGTGGTCCGGCGGATGGGGAGAGAGTGACGATAGACCTATTTGCGAACCCTAGCTTACACTTTGCCTCGTATTGGTACAGAAAGCGAACAGAGGAAAGGAAGGAGAAGATGGGATTTCAGAGGGACTCTTTGCACAGTTAAATGGTTTTACAAGGTCCTTTTTGTAAAATGTACCGGCGGCCACCTGATGATAACATCCTGTCCATCAAATTTTCATCCAGTGGCTCAGAATCGCTTGGAGCATTCATATCACGAGTTCAGCCGTAGCACTGGATACGTTCTCGGATACGTTCTCCTACCTGCAAAACTGCCTGCATGCTGCATGCATGCGGTATGTACGGGTGTGTATAGTTCGGAAAAAGGAAATCGACTTACGGTAATTAGTTTTGCGCTGGATTGATGTATAGCTAAAATGTACTCCCATATAGTACTACCTCAGTCATGGCTTATTGGTCACCATAGTATTTTATGCAAAATTTTGACCATAAATTTAACTAATAAAAATGTCAATGCATGTCACCAAAAATTATATCATTGGAAACTATGTTCGAATACGAATCCAACGACATAATTTTTGTTAACATGCATTAATATTTTGTTAGTTAAATATTTGGTCAAAATTTGGGTCAAATTACAAAGAGGACCAATAAACTAGGACGGATGTAGTATTAGTCTGGACTAACCTAATTTTTTTCGTTTCCCTCAACAGAATGTACGCTATGAGACTGGATCCGGTGAGCAACTCTCTTGTTTCGCTCCCTCCTGCTCTCAACCATACTCTCCCTTCTCTGTAGTTTTTCGTTTTTTACCTCTTTATCTTGCTATTTTTTATCTCCTTGATGAAAAACATGTATGACGCCAGGTAATGTACCAACTGGTGGGGCTTTTGCCCCCCCCCCCCCCCCCCCCCCCCCAATCTAAACATATTAACTAACGTAAGCACACTATAATATAGTAACCTAACCGGTATATGTTCTCAAATGTATCTGACCGACTGATCCATCGGCCGGGCTCTCACTCCAACCCACACGTGTCGTTTTCTTATTCGCACCCACATGCGGCGTTCCCCCACCTTACCTCATCTCCTTCCTCATAAGAACCTGCCCCTACGGTTCCTTCTCTCTTCTGAACGCCCCCTTCTCCTCCACCGATCTTCCTCCGTTGGATGCCTATCTTTGCCATATGTGTCCCCGTGGAGTTGTGCATCTCGGACGGGTGACTCCATGGTGGATTTTGAGGTCACACCACTAAGCTCTAGAAAGGCACTGGGACTATCTGCCCAAGGCGACGCCTGCGTTGATGATGTCAGTGAAAGTCACTGGGACTATCTCTAGGTCACACGTCAAAAGTAAGCATGTAATATGTGTAAAAAATCTATGTAACATCAAAATTCCAGTGCGTTTATCATGAAATGCACTGGAATTTTGATGTTACATACTACATGGTTACTTTTGATGTGTTGGATACATGTACTTGACATGCAACGATGAAATTAGATGTGAGTTGCATATATTGCGTTCATGTTGAGAGTTGTATTTGCATTGTTGCAAGCTTTGAATTCCATATTGCATGCTCGATAATTTTTCTCGAGGATTTGCTGCAATCAATGGGAACGTATTGCATGCACTTTTTTTGGTAAATGGGTGAGCTTGAAATGCTGGAACTTTCTTTTGCATGTTTTAACTTGTCGTGAATAAAAAATGTTGCGGCATGCATACAAACAAAATTGCATGCTAAGATGGTGACTAAAGTTAGCTTACAAATCTAGCATTAGCCAATACAAATGCTTGAGAAAAATAATTTTTCTAATAGCGTAGGAATCAATAGGTTTTGTTATCAAGGAAATGACCACAAAGAGTCTACAAACAAATTCATAGGTTTTGTCCACGAGGAATGAAGTAGTTCAATGTTGTAAACTCAGTCATGCATTATACGTCACAAAACTAGCATAGGAAGCAATCACGAAGAGTCTTCGGCTAACTACCACTCCGTAGGCTACTCATTCATAAGCATAAAACCCATCCCAATCATAATGGTGATGTTGAAAAGTCGGAAGCTCCAGCGTCTTGACAGTGACACACTTTGCTCACAGTGCGACATTAGCGACTATGTTGTAGCAGTCGACCACGGAGAGATAATCCAGGCATGGGCAGGCATCGACGACGGCCATGAGCTCGTCGTTCGTGATTTCGCTGCGGGCGAGGCTAAGGTGCCGGAGCTTGTGCATCATCGAGATGCCTGCCACCTCCCCCCTGTCCCACCTGCGCCTCCACGTTTTGTCCAGCACCAGCCGCTTCAGCCGCAGGCATGCCCTGCCAGTGGCCACCATTGCGTCGCCGCTGACACCTATACAACCCGAAAGCTCGATGTCTTCTAGCAGAGGGCACTTGGTTACCAGATCGGTGAACCCTTGGCTGGTTACATGGAAGCATGATAAGAGGGCAAGCCCCTTCAGAGAGGGCGACCTGCAAAGTAAGTAAAGGAGATAATGGGATCACCATCCTCTCCACACGACAATCGAGTACGATTGCTAAGTAAGAAATCGGCAAAACAAGTTTTTAGAAAAATCAATGACAACATCAACATGATCTAAGTACAAGCTAGGTTTCCAATAGATGGCACTTCCGTAAAAATACACTGGAAATTAAGTATGTTCTGTTGCAAAACTGATGTGGTACGATTATTTGTTCTGTGAAAACACTTCTATGATAAAAAGATGAGTACCTGGCTCCAATATAATTGAGGATCTCATCAGTAACAAAATTCGACCCCACAAACACCTCCATCTTCCCGTCGGATCGGTCGACGGGCACCTTCGCCATTGCGCACATCACCTGTGTGCTCTTGCTCAAGTTGTTTTTGCCATTGCCAAGAATACGGAGGACAAACGCCACGCCTCTGCTTGAATGGTTCAAATTAATACCTCCGTTCTTCTCCATCACCTCCTTGTCCCGCGGCCCGCGGCCCATGTCCACCCTGCGCCAGAGATCAGGCGCCTTGGCCGCCTCCAGCCACGAGTGGCACACGAGGCCCGCGCCCATGAGAACGTCGACGGTGCCGAGCCCCGCGAAGACCGAAGTAAGTGCATCCAGAGGCAACTCCGACCAGTCCCTTATTGATGGCACCGGCGTAGGCGTGGCGTCTGGCTGCGGCTCCATTTCCTTGGGACACCTGAAAACAATGGTGTCCATGAGAAGATGGCGAGACGTGCTCGGCCGTGAGGCTTGGTGTAAAAGAGCTGATGGATCGGATGATCAACCTCGAATCCCAGAACGGAGTCTTGCGTCGGATCTCAGAACGGAGTCTTGCGGAGCGGCAGCCAGTGCTCCAGTAGGGGCGAATGAACCAGCGTCGTTCGAGGTGGTTTATAGAAGCCGGTGGTACTCAGTAAACGAGGAAAGCAGATTGGGCACACATGGTCACGAGCGAGATATAGTTGACCGTCGGCTCGTAGCTGGAAGTTGGAACAACAGGGTAGCCTATTAATTTCGGGATAGAACGTTTATCATTGATTGGAGAATTTGAAAGGGTTTTTACTTTCACAGATAATCAGACGGACGGAAAGATGGCTAAATTGCACAAAAATAGAGGGTGCCTGGATACGTTTTAGTCCCATGACTAAAAGTAGTGGGACTAAAACTTGCTAGCCTCACCCATGCTTGGATACAAATACTAAATAGACTAAAATCGAGGTAATAAGCATTTATTATCCTTCAAACACTTCAATCCAGAATTCGCATGTGTTAAAGGAGGGGAATTAAATGAGGAGAGAGGACTAATCCACATTTTAGTAGGGTTCCCCTGACTAAAAATTTTTAGTCTCAAGACTAGTTCTAGCCTCTCTTTAGTCAGGGATGATTGGAACTTTAGCCTCTAAAAAAGACTAATTTTAGTCAGACTAAAAATAGTCCCTTGGATCCAAGCATGCCCATAGTTGGTGTGAGGGTTGTTGGGCGGGAAACTTGTACGATCTTCCAGCCTCTCGCGGCCAGCGAATGAACCATCGTCGTTCAAAAAAAAATGGTTTACCCCCAGTCTTCATGTGTTGTAGCCAGTGCTGGGCCAGCTGAGAGGGTGCTTGGATACGTTTTAGTCCCATGACTAAAAGTAGTGGGACTAAAACTTGCTAGCTTCACCCATGCTTGGATACAAATACTAGATAGACTAAAATTGAGTTAATGAGCATTTATTATCCTCCAAACCCTCCAATCCAGAACTCGCATGTGTTAAAGGAGAGGAGTTAAATGAGGAGAGAGAGGACTAATCCACATTTTAGTAGGGTTCCCCTGACTAAATTTTTTTAGTCTCAAGACCCTTTAATCCAGAACTCGCATGTGTTAAAGGAGAGGAGTTAAATGAGGAGAGAGAGACTAATCCACATTTTAGTAGGGTCCCCTGACTAAAATTTTTAGTTTCAAGACTAGTTCTAGCCTCTCTTTAGTCAGGGGTGATTGGAACTTTAGCCTCTAAAAGAGACTAGTTTTAGTCAGACTAAAAATAGTCCCTTGGATCCAAGCATGCTCTAATTTCGCTTATCCTCCTTGTTTTTACAAAAAACACTCGTCTCGTTTTATATATAAAGCAACGGGTCATACAGCCCAGCGCATACAACTCGACCACATACAAATGTACCAAGACAAGATACAACAGTGAAAGAAACAGCTACGCCACCCAAACCACACATAAAGAGACAAAGTCATGCCCGACTAACTGAGGACTCCAAGATGGCGCCTCCAAGAATGTTACTACATTGGAGTGTCGCCACCCCCCCCCCTCCCCCCTCCCCCCGGTCCAAAGGATTAAGGTCTTCACCCGGAGCCACCGAAAGGACAGAGAGAGTCGCGACGATGCCTTCAAGAAGCATACGATGCCCACAAACGCCGTCGCCGTCGACCTGGCCAAAGCCAAGCATGGAATGGCCCCCGACACTAAAACCCTGCCTCTGGAAAGTGGTGCGACCAATCACGAGGGCACCTACCGCACCACCCTCACCGGACGTCAAGCACCTGTCACCATGTCGCCCTCACGGCCATGAAAACCAGCCCACACCTGAGCCGCTGTCTCCGCCCACCAGCATCATGGCTCCACCGCCCCATCTGAGACGTGCAGTTACGCTGGCCAAAGACATGAGTGGAAAGATCCCTCCTTTCTCACCAATGGGCGGCCCCAGTGCCGAGACCCACCTAGGCGCGACAGATATGGTCTACACCGCCCCGCCTTGCCCCTCCCGGGCAAGGGGCGAGCTCTCCGGTGGCACACCACCACCGGACGAGAGGCAAGGATGACTCTGCAGCCCACCTGGCGATGGAATCTTCCCTCAATGATGGACGGCGAATGATGATCTGCCCCATTGCAGCACACCAATATGTGTGGAACATAGTAAACTTGTGTGGTTGGTGGACATGCAAATGATCGATCCAATCATCTGCATCAGGGCCAAGCAGGTGGAGCCGATGAAGTAATCCGGTACTCTTTAAAGGTCGATAGGAGTACCAATCACATATGATCTCCATAGTTTTCATCTTGATAATAGATGTATCATTGACATTAAATGGCAATCTAAATTTCCAAAAATCCATTTCGGCTCTTGGGAGCATGTGCTCCTACGTGCCAAAAAAATGCTTTTTCAAATGTAAACAAAATCAAAGAAAACAAGATGTGTTCATAGTCACATCCAAATGCTACCCGCAAATATTTAGGTGAAAAGCTTAAGCATCTTGGCATGCAGAAAAAAAACAAGTTGAACACAAAATGTTGCACCCAACTTTGTATTTTTCAGCGACGAAACATTGTTGCTCCATTTTGCATGAAAAATATGAACATGTTTGCGACACTAACATGAACATCTACAAAAAGAATTGGATTTTAAAATTTTATTTCTATTTTTTTAAAATTTACTGCTCACTAGGGGAGCAAATGCACTCCTCCACCGCAAAAAGTCCCCGCTGGTCGAGGGAGTGTCTCCAAATTTCAACCATTGAAAAAAAATGTCAACTTTCATGTTTGCCATTCGGTCTACTAGGCAACTTTAACCACTAGTGTTTGTCCCTAAAACGCGAACCAACCTGTGGTTGAGATGGTTAGGTGGACAGTGGTATTCCCAACCCACCAGGGTTCAAATCCTAGTGCTCGCATTATTCCAACCTCCTCATCAAGACCTCCCGCGTATGTTTCCCACTCTCGCACTGACTTTTTAGGAATGCTATCTCCCCACCCATCTGGGGTTTCCTATTTAAACCGTGTTTCCATCTTTGGTAATTGGTAACAAATCATGGTAACCCAATCATGTTCAAAAGGAAGGAAGGAATCAATCAATCAAAAGGAATGAATCAATCAAGTTAGTATTTGGTTTTTTGGAAATGGAGGCATACCCCCGGCCTCTGCATCATGATGATGCATGCAGCCCTCTTATTAAAAATCCATAAAGTATCGTCATAAAGGTCTTACAGCTCGCAAATGGAGCAAAACAAAGTACATAAACCGGAAAAATACAAGCGGACAAAGACAACCGATACGGTAATAATAAGGATAAGCTCTCTAGACTCCTATCCTGTTATGCGAACGCCATCCGAACCGGTTGAATATAACCCGAGTCACCATCTCCCATTGGTTGCACCCAGTAACCAAAGGCTTCTTGGAGTCCATAGGAGTGAGTAAGGACCACGTACGGATCCAAGCTGTAGCTCTGAAGATAACCTGCAAAAAAGTTAAGTTGTGTTGTCTGTTAAAAATCATATCATTTCTGCAGTTTCATATAGCCCGTAATAGCGCGCATATTCCAATCCGAATACGAACTGCCGTGATCTATTCAACCCCAGCTAACCACGTCCCAAACAAAGACGCAATATCTACTGGAGCATTGATATTAAAAGCTATATGAATCGTTCTTCAAAGTAACTTGGCAAGTGGGCATTCAAGAAATAAATGTTGTATTATCTCATCCTGAGCACAAAAACAACACCACGAGTTGCCTACCCATCGCCTCTTAAGTAAGTTGTCCTTTGTGAGTATTACTTGCTTGTGGACAAACCACATAAAAAAATTAATCCGCAAAGGAACCTTAACCTTCCATGTATGTAATGACCTTGAGAGGGGGCCAGAATTAATCAAATCCGTATAAAAAGATTTCACAGTAAATATCCCATTTTTAGTTAACTTCCATTGTGTTGAGTCCAGCATGTCAGAGAGTCGAACTTCAATCAATCTCCGAACCAAGTGCATCCAGGCTGTCCATCTCTCACCCACTAACGTACGTCTGAACTGGATGTTCAAGGGGATAGTTTGAAGGACGATACCTACATAATCCTCCTTACGTTGCACAATATTGTAGAGGGTAGGATATTGTAAGGCCAGAGGCGTCTCTCTTAACCACGTATCCTCCCAAAATCTTGTTGACATCCCGTTGCCAACCAAGAATTTGACCATACGAAAGAACATGTCCTTCGTTCTCATAAGTCCCTTCCAGAACGGCGAATCAGCGGGTCTGATGGTAGCCTGGGCTAGCATTTTCGAGTACAAAAACTTATTGCGTAGGATTTGAGACCACATGCCCTCCGGCTCTGTCTCTAACCTGTATAACCACTTGCTTATAAGGCATTTATTCTTAATTTCTAAGTTCTCAATACCGAGGCCCCCTTGGTCTTTAGGTCGACACAGGATATCCCATCGCGCGAGACGGTATTTCCTCTTGGCCTCATCAGACTGCCAAAAGAAACGAGATCTAAAGAAATCAAGTCGCTTTCGGACCCCCCCTTCACTCCTTGGTGGCCCCATGCACAGGATTCGCCACTGATTGATGCACGTCTCCATCCCTCCGGAGCACATCCCCTCGCTGGTCGCCGGCGCCTCCATCCCCAGCACTCCCAGCCGACGCTGTAGGTCGTCACCACCATCCCTTCGAAGAATAGTGTCACCATGGTCGCCGTCGCCTCCATCTCCCGCACGGTCGGCCGCTGCTGCAGGTTGGGGAGACCGAGGGCGATGTGCAGCCGGAGTTTCATCTATTCGTTTACTATCTTTTTCAAGAAAGCGGAGTGCATATATTTGTTTGTTTTTACTGTATGTAGGGCTTTGAGATGAATACGAGACCCCTTCAGAAGGTGAATGGCAGAAATATCAGCTTTCTTGTGCTCTGATGATCACCATCAACACTATCACATTGCCGCTGATAATTAATTGTGTGTTTTTAAGTATGAGTGATTTATATTGTGAGTATGCAATACAAGAGATGGGCACGGCGAGACATACACGCCATACATATGCCATGAAGATCTTACCGGACCTGGGCATATCCATCAACGACATTGACAATGAGCAGTACTCTATCTAGCTAAAAAGACCTTTCTCCCAGGTTTAAAATCTATAGAAGAGTTTTCCTCCGGAATTTCTTTATTAAATGTTAAAATGCAAATCACTTAACAATGCAAGTGCTTTACGGATAGATGAGTTGCAAAAATATGAACATTGTTAACCAAAAGAATGCAGTGCTGCACCTTCTTATTAGACTTTCACCATCAAATGCAGTTCCTAACGCTAATTGCCATGCCATCACTTATTCTGTAATTAGACTATGGCACTAATCCTAACGTTTACAAATAGGAGAGAAAAAATTTCCACAGAACTTCGGCGATGTGTTTCTTGCAAAAACAAAAAAAAGTTGGAAATGTGGAGCCAGCTCTGTACCATCCTTACTCAATTGTTCTCAACTTCTGGCTCAACCGACCGCCAATACAAAATCAATGGTTGTGTTGGAGCATGGAGATTATGACATATTGGATAATTTAATTTTTTTAATTCATAGCAACGCACATGTATTATAGTGGATGACGAACAAAGAAGAGTGAATTTATCTTTCCGGTAATAAGGAATCGTCTATGTTGTTTAAAATATTGACATCGGATGTGGATGATGTTTCACATAATTACTGATTTCCGTTGCAACGCACGGTCATTTTGCCAGTATATGAAAAAATATTGACTTTTGTCATACCAAATAAATACATTATGAAAATATATTTCATAATGTACTTGTTCATATTGTAGATGTTGGTATTTTCTATAAACCTAGTCAAATTTATGATTGACTGTTTTTTGGCGGGAAGAAAGGAAGTTTTATTCCACAACGAGAGGGTTACAATCATGAAACAACAAGTCCTCACCCCATGGAGGAATCGAGTTCAACCATACAACAGTACAAACTTCAGTGCGACTATAATGTGCCAATTGATGTACTATCCTATTTTGATATCTGCTAACCTTTAGAGGAACAAACTTTCTAACTACCATATGAGCTTTAATCTCAGCAGTTAGATGACCATAGGCCGACCTGGAGAGATTGTCGCTCGAGAGATTGCCAGAGCATTTGAAGAATCTGATTGAAAAAAAAATATTATGATTGACTTGGATATAGAAACATGTAAACGTACCTGTATAAAAATCTATAGACGTATCTGGTAGTTGTAGCATATATAATTCACAAACATGGACTCTCTTAACCTCAACTGCCCAACGTCTAAAAATCGTTTAAAAAAAAGGTCTAAAAATCATGTTTTAAATGTTGACTGAATCGGTAGATAAAGCCTACTATATTCTCATATTTTCCTTCTCGTCTACTCCACGATCACGTGTGGGCCATAGCTATCGAAAACATCCTGACTTTTCTGGGAAAAAAGAATGTTTTGTGTCGTCCCTGCATGCATGGAGCCAGTTACGCAATTACTAGTAAATGTGCCCGTGCGTTGCAACGGGAGGAAAGAAAACTTCACACACCTCTAGCGACCTATCAAAAACTCTGAGGTGCAAGTCTCTATTGAACTTTCAGAGATGTGACTTGCTGAAATAACAACCAGGTACCTTGAAGATTCTCACCAGAACACCCAAGCAAAAAAGAAGAGTATTTGATAGGATTGTGCTTTCATACACAACAATCAGGTATGTGGTTAAGCTCAAAGTAAGCTATACTGGCAGCTAATAATGATGCAAACTCCTTAGTTTCTGATCAAGCAGTACGCCTTTCCACTCCTCTATCCCTTTCAAAAGAAAAGAGAAAGATAAGGTTAAATTCAGATGTCCTGTGTTGCATTGATGATCTGGTAGATCCTTTTCCTATGCAATACCTCAAGCCATATATGATCACTCTTACTCTGAACTGCAAAGAGAGCATCCCGTGTCCACACACCGAGATGCACGAGCACATGCGCGCTTGCGTGCGCCTACAACTTACCCCCTGACGGACAACTCCCGTCATGAAACCGGAGCACGGAAACTGAATTGACCAGCAGCAGAACATCAAACAGTCTAAATTCAATGCACCAGAGGAGTATGTTTTATCTCTCCCGTTGTTTCTGTCCTCACGAAATCCTCACTTCTCCTTGTCGCCATCCTCCACATCAAGTGCCCCCGACCCTTCTTTGAAGCAACACAGCAGGCAGGCAGCAGGCTGGACACAGCAGCGAGAGAGGTAGAGGATTGAAGAGGGCTTCACTTCCCGGGCTTTATGGGTCGCTGAAGCTTCAATGAATGACCTGAAGAGAGAGGGAACACCAACTCTCAACATTCCAAGTAATACAAACTAAAATAAAGTAAATTCATGCACAACGATGAATCATGTGACAAAAATTTTAATCAGACCAAATGAGTATTTTATTATCAAGAAAAGGACATACAATTCCTAGTATCGTGTGTCAGTTCTGGTATACTTCATCAGTTTACTCAATAATAACATTACACCAACTTCAAAAATTAAGTACCATAGTGGAACTTAATGAAAGTATCAGAGAATAGAACAGGTCTATTGATTACGCGTACTTGATTGTTGCTCCTCCTTTACCAATAATTCCACCGCAAGAGCTATTAGGAACTACAAGTCTAAATTTAGGCCTAGCTTCAGCTTCATTGGATTCTTCACCCTGGAAAATAACAGGAGAATATCAGTTATCAAACAATGGCAACATGGTCCTACAGACATGACCATTTGCAAAACAAATTGTTTTACCTCTGATAATAGTTTCTCCAGAACCAACTCCATGGCCTTAACTACTTCGTCAAACAGTCGAGATACCATTATGATTCTGTCATTTGTACCAGGGAAAAACTCATGGCTGCGCGATAAAGTGGGTATGCTAGCAGCTATAGATTATTACAGCGACAAATTGCAAACTACACGTAATAACACCGACCCGACTGCTTTCCTAGACTATTGGCTGCAATGATTTTACTAATCATGAATAACATATTCTAGTATTAAATAAAGAAAACATGAAGCTTGGATTCGACACAAAATTAGAGCATTGCATTTGAAACAGACATTAGGGCCGGTGTATCAATTTGGATGCTAGCCATACCATCAACTATAAATCTTCCTGCGTCTGCATCTTTCAGAAGGATACTATACTGTTGTGATACATAACAAACAATAAATTAGAAGTTAGATCCATCAGTGGATATGCTAGGATGTCTAAGGAGAATAAATTTTCCATTCATTCTATACCTTTGCAGACTCAGCTACAATTTCTGGAAGTTCATTAGCCATAACATCATTCAAAGCCTACATCCAATTTGCAACCAGAACTACCTATATAATCGGCATTTAATTATACAGTTTATGCTAAGAACCTAAGTAGCAGTAGAAAAATGAATCACCGAATGGTTATTTCACAACATTGCTCAAGCCTTAACATCATCAAAGCCGGCGACGAACTTATAACCAGAAGTACCTAGTATTATTTTACCGGCTTATGCTAAGCATCTTAGTAGCAGTAGAAAGAGTAATCGCTAAATGGTTATTTCACAAGGTTGCTCAAACTGTAAAAGGTCGTATTTCTATCAGTTCTGGACCTTCTGGTGACACCAATAAAATGTAATTTCTCAAACTAGTCTGAAGTCTATAATTGTCCATGGAAGAGAACAGAAATGTAAATAAAATTTATTATGAGCATGCTATATATTGCTTTTTGCCAGCTCATGATTCAATATGTTCAAACAGCAAAAACATGTGTTCTTTTTAATTCAAACTACAATGTCAAGCAAACCTACCAAAATTTACCTTTTTCTTCTTATTTTATATTTAAATTTATATATTAATTAACTCCATGGCGTATAAATTCCCATGCTAAAGGAAGCGTTCCAAGAACCACATCACCTGCTCCCAAGTGAATCTCTTATGAATCAACAACATACATGAAGCTCGTAGCGGGTGCTCTGGAACAGGGTTTATCATCTATGAATAGAACTTCGTTAATGGTATAAGAGACTCCAGAATGGCTGCTCTGGAAAGTACTTCATGTAGGTTGCTGATCAAATAAATAATTAAACGTAAAAAAAATAAGAAGAGAAAGCATGGAAAAAGATGTTATTTGAGTAATTACTACCAGGCAGAAAACTCCTACTGTCCATGAATTACAGATAATTCTTATTGTACCATGAGTCATGCATGAACAAAAATCCCCTGCAAAGAACTACAGAAATACTGTAAGAAATTGTAAAAACTGAATTCATGTATTGACAGAGATCCAAAGTCCGCGAGATGATAATGAGGGAAACACCAATGGACTGAAAACATTAGCAAACATACACGCGACAGCTTTTTGGCAAGTCCCAATTCCCAAGCCTAAATATTAAGGAACACGTGGCTAACTACATCAACTTGTTTACCACTATTCATGTCAGGCGACACCACCATCCTCCTCGCCACGCTGCTGATTGCTAGATGTCCCCATCTCCTTGTTTTTTCTCTTGTAGGTCAATCCTCTTGTTGTAATGTTTCACGTGGCATACCAGTCCTCTCCCTGAGTTATCATCCTTGCACATCTTTACCTCTGATGCTTCCCCTCCCCATCTTATTGTTGTCAATCAACTCATCCTCAAGACTGAAAGGAGCAAACCATCGGATTATTTCCCAGAGAAATGGACTGGTCTTCTTCCCATCGGTGTCCTTCTGCTACACACGCAACTTGGACCCTTGTAGCCATTGCGTTGTGCCAGTCTCCAGAGATGGTGGCAGCAGCGCCTTGTGCTCGCCGGCGTCCTCCTTTGAGACTTTCTGCCATGGTCATGGACGCCCAGAACACCGCTGTCGGAGCAGGCAAGGGAGAAGAGGCCGGGTTCTTACCATATCCGCCATTGCAAGGTAACACAACTGGACGAATCAATTACTTGCATCATGTTTCTTCTTCAGACATGGCACAACCCTTAATAGAGGAGGAGAAAGCGACCTTATGGGGTGAGTGACCGTGGTTCGGCTGGATGAATCTGCCGGCGTCGAGCTTGAGTTCGGACTCGGTGAAATTCTGGTTGAGCTTGTCACCACAGGCCAAGTACACCCTCAGCAATTAGCTCATGGAGCTTGGTGCAGCGTTGTGGGCCGATGACGCACGGTAATGTGGCATGGCTGGGAGGAAGGGGGTCCAGTGGGGCGCCTACCAATTAAGGAACAATAGCAGTAGCCAAAACGCGAGGAGACGCTCACCTGGGCGAGAACCGCCGCGAAGGACATCCCCAGCGGCAGCGCGAGGCCCCTGCACGTCGTCACCGGCGCCCTTGCCGTCGCCTTCGCCGCCGTCTCCTCTCCGAGCGGACAATGGTCACCGGCGCCGCCGCAGGTGAATCCCCTTGTGCGGCCGGGAGCGCCGAGAGGCCGAACCGGTCGAGGACGCGGAGGAGGAGGCCCTGTCGGCCTCCGGGGAGTCGCCGGCGACGTGGGCAACCCCGTCCATCGAAAGGGGGGCCGCTGGAGTTCAAGCCCCGCCGCTGGACCTCCTCCCGCACCTCGTAGATCGCCTCCACGCTATCCCCCGAGCAGGATCCGGCCCCTGCCTCGCCTCCTAGACCGGATCTGGCCGGAGATTGTCGTCGTCGCGCCCGGCATCGTCTGCATCACAGCCCCATCTCGCTCGGAACCGGCGAGGAACGCCGCCGGCATGTACTTGGAGTTGAAGCTCCGCCGCTGGACCTCCTCCCGCGCCTCCTAGATCGCTCCAGCCTCGCCTCCTCGACCGGATCTGGCCGGAGATCGCAGCCGCCGCGCCGGACATCTTCTGCATCGCGGCCAGCCTCGACCTGCAGCTCGTCTCGCTCGCCAGCAACCGAATAACAAAACACAGGGTCTTTTTTGTAAGAACGACGTATATCATATATCCACTTAAAAAGGGACCGCGGGTTGAATAACAAAAAGGACAGGGACTATTTTGCAAAATCGCTAGCGAAGACGGACTGCAGAAACCCAATTTTCTTTATTATTAGGTAAAGATAAAGATATGAGATTTTATTGATCAGTTTCCTTCCATATACTCCGGCGGTTGGGCTTAGGCACGCACACGCCGATTCATATCCATCTCGCCAACGAAATCGACCAAACCCTAGCTATTGGCACGTCGATGTCGCACAACATTTTTCCCTGGCTCGCCGTGCCGCCGCCGGCCCCGGCCCCGGCCCCGGTTGCCGCGTACTACCAAGACGACGAGCCGGTGGAGGACAAGAAACCCCTGGCGAACAACGGCCGGGGGTTGGTCCTCAAGACCCACTGCGAGTTCCCGGCCATCGGAAGGGGCGCGGCCAGGGACAAGTTCGCGGTGCTCGTCCACGCCAAGGCGCCCGCCGACGTGGCGCGCGCGCCGCTCGACCTCGTCACCGTGCTCGATGTCAGCGGCAGCATGAATGGCGAAAAGCTGGCGCTGCTGAAACAGGCCATGGGCTTCGTCATCGATCAGCTCGGCCCCGCCGATCGCCTCTCCGTCGTGTTCTTCTCGGATCGGGCGGGCCGCCTGACCCGCCTCGCGCGCATGTCGGGCGCCGGCAAAGCCTCGGCTAAGCTTGCTGTGGAGTCCCTTGTTGCCTTAGCGGGCACGAACATCCGCGAGGGCCTCCATGTGGGCGCCCAGGTGCTCGTCGGCCGCCGCCACAAGAACTCCGTCGCCAGCATGATCCTTCTCTCCGACGGCCAGGACTCGTATGTCAGGGGCAACTACATGGACCTTGTGCCACCCTCGTTCAAGGACGCTGGGAGCCGGCCCGGGCCGATCCACACGTTCGGCTTCGGCGCCACCCACGACGCCGCGGCATTGCACACCGTCGCGGAGGCCACGGGCGGCACCTTCTCCTTCGTCGGGAACCAGGCGGCTATCCAGAACTCGTTTGCACAGTGCATCGGCGGGCTTCTGTCGGTCGCCGTGCAGGAGGCGCGCATCGCCGTCACGTGCCTGCACCGAGGCGTGCACGTCCAGGAAGTCAAGTCCGGCTGCTACGGCAACCACGTGGACGCCGACGGCCGCGCTGCCTCCATCGACGTCGGAGAGCTCTATGACGACGAGGAGAGGCGCTTCTTGGTGCTTGTGTACGTGCCGAGAGCCCGGCCCACGGAGTCGGTCACCCGCCTGGTCAAGGTGACCTGCGCCTACAAGGACGCCGCGACAGGGCAGGCCGCCAACGCAGCCGCACCCGCGGCGGTGATCCAGAGGCCGCTGGAGCTGACGGACCTGCCGCCTCCGTGCATGGAGGTGGAGCGGGAGCGCGTGCGCCTCGCCGCGACCCAGGACATCGCGGCCGCACGGGATGCCGCTGAAGGCGGGCAACACGCCGGGGCTGCGCGGATACAGGACTCCCGGCTGAAGGCCGTGGAGCGGTCGGCGCCCGGGATGGCGGGAGATGATCCCACGTGTGAGGCGATCAAGGAGGAGCTGCGCGACCTTAGCGCCCGCGTGGGCGACCGGCGGGAGTACCAGCAGACGGGGCGCGCGGCCCTTCTGGCCGGCATGAGCTCGCACTCGCAGCAGCGAGCCTCGGCGGTGGAGCTGCAGTCGGCGAGCAAGCCCCGGGCGTACCTGACGTCGCGTGAGCAGAGCAGGAAGCGTGGCAACAGCAGCGGATCCACCACCCAGCAGCTTAATAAACACATCAAGCAAGACCTGATCGACGACTAATTTCTCTGCCTGGTGAAACCTGGTCAAACAAGAGGCAGGTTGATTATATTATGGCCTTTTATTATTCCGAAGTCTGAACAATTTATATATGAGTAATTGTCAGTCCTCTTCTATGCGTCTGTAAAAATACATTAAAAAAACCAAGTTTCCCTTTTCTTGCGATTTTTATGGTCCTACTTTTTTGAGTGGATTTTTTCATGCTGCTATGCCTGCATTTGTGTTATCATTAATGAGAACAAATATAAAGAACAATTTTCAGTAACCAAAAATAGTGCTCTAAAAAATTTCAACTACCCCCTCCGTCTCTAAATATAAGACCTTATAGAGTTTCGATATTAACTACATATAGATATATATAGACGTACTCCCTCTGTCCTAAAATATAAGACAAGAATTTTGGAACGAAGGGAGTATTTTAGAGTGTAGATTCACTCATTTTACCTAGTATGTAGTCCATATCGAAAGCTGTAAAAGGTCTTATACGGAGGGAGTACATTAGTTGTTTTATAGCATTAACAAAAAAAATATGCTTTTCGTCCCTCAATTCTTGGTGTAGTCTAGATTTAATCCCTGAACTCTAAAACCGAAGAACTCGCACCTCAGACTACTGAAACCGGGCAAGGTTCGTCCCTAGTCTCGGTTTTGACCAATTTTGGTGCTGACTCACCCCGGTTTTGACCGGTGCTCACTCAAATTCACATAATTTTTTCATACCCATGAACTTTTGGAAATATACATACACTTTTAAAATCCGCATAGATTTTTCAAGGTTGTATAATTTGTCAAAAATAAACATTCTTTTTTCAAATCAATAAACTATTTTGAAAATTGCGTGTTTTTATCAAATCCATGATTTTTTTAATTTGTCTATCTTTTTCAAATCCGCGTATTTTTCCCGAGTTTGTGTAATTTTAACAAATCCAAGTATTTTTTCAAATCCATGAACTGTTTTCAAAATTCGCATACTTGTTTCAAATCCGCATACTTTCTAAAGATCGCGTATTTTTTTCAAATCCGTGTTCCTTTTACGATCCATGAACTTTTTTTGAAATTCACGTACTTGTCTCTAGTTGGCATAATTTTTTCAAATCCACATTTTTTGCTTAAAAAATCCAAATCCATGTACGTTTTTCAAGTTCGCATAAACTTTTCAAATTCATGAACTCTTTTGAAACAATGTACGCGAATATGAAAAAGTACGTCAATTTAAAAAAATTAAATGGATTTGAAAAAAATACACGAACTTTTAAAAAGTATACAGATTTGAAAAATACGTGAACTTGAAAAAAGAATGCGCATTTGAAAAGTACACAAATTTTTAGAAAGTTCACATATTTGAATAAAGTGCCTGAATTTGAAAACATTACACGGACTTGGAAAAAGTACGTGGATTTGAGTCGGCGCGGTCAAGACCGGGGTGGGATAGCACAAAATTCGGTCAAAACCGTGACCATGGATGTATCTTGTACGGTTTCAGTAGTTAAGAGCATCTCCAACCGTTCAACCCCCCAGGGCGCCGAAAAAGGGCGGCCTGGGGGCGAACCAGTGCTAGATTGGCCCCTGGGGGCGGCCTAGCTCCCAGCCACGCCCCCAGGCGCCGCCCCCAGCCACGGCAAATTCGAACGTAGTCATTCCCGCGCACAAAATAGACGCCACAATCCGGTGATCAAGCGGCCAGCAGATCGGCGATCGGATGAAAAGTTCGGCGTACAAAAAGCAGAAAGGACGAAAGCGCACATCAGGCGGCGAGGTCGGCCTCCGGCGTCGGCGGAGTCGGCATGCGCGGGCTTGACGGGGTCTCTGTGCTTGGTGGCGTCGGCGTGGCTTCTGTCCTACGGCGAGTCTCGGCGGCATCATCGCTCGGGCTTGGCGGCGGCGTGGGCGTGGGCGTCGTCGTCGAGGGAAGCTGGTTCAGGATGAGGCCACGCTCCGCCAAGTACCACGCCTTGACCGCCTCGTCGTTGCTCTGGAGCATGTCCGCCCCGCCTAGCAGGAAAGCCAGGTCGGTGTTTGTCTTCTTCGCGGCGACGTTGGTCCGGAGTAGGTCGAGCTTGATGGCGCTGCTCGACATCAACGCCGACCACCGCGCCTCGGTCTTCTCTTCACGAAGGGTGGCCCGGACCTGTGCGTCGCCGAGGCAGTGCTGGATGCACTCCTGCACGCAAGCGGTGGCCGCGTCGGCGTGTTTCCCCTTCTTGGCACCTTTGTTGCCGTCCGGCCGCCCTTCTGACGCGCCCGGAGTCGGCGCGTCCGGCTTGTCGGTCTCCTTGGCCTTGTCGAGGATGCGTCAGACTTCCGCCCACTTCTCGCACTTCTCAATGCGCTTGTAAACGTGGAGGTACTTGAATTCGGCGTTGTTGTTGCTCTGCCGATACAGGGCGAACATGCGCAGCAACTGCGCGGACGAACAAACAGTTGGCGGGCGCACACCGCGAAGAGAGAGGCGGGAGACCGGCGTGCCATACCTGATCCTCAACGCTGGCGCCACTCTCCGGGCGAGCGGCGACCTCCTCGACGACCCCATGCCATTTGTTGCACGCCCCTTGGATACGCCCCCAATGGTTCGCCATCGCCTTTGACCCGCGCTGCATGTAGACGCCTTTGAAGTAGGGGTCAACGAGTTTGCGCTCGTCGAACTCCGCCTTGATGCGCTCCCAGTACGTCTGGATGCTCTGGTACGTGCCGGTGGTCGGGTCGAGGCAGACGACTTTTCATGCTTCGGCGAGGCATTCCTCCTCCTTGGATGCCCACTTGATGCGCGGCTCGCCTGACCTGGCCGCCCGCTTCTTCTTCTTCTTGCTCCTCCTCGCTGGAACAGTCGTCGGCTCCTCCTCCTCCTCATCCTCCTCCTCCTACTCCTCCTGCTCCTCGTCGCCGTAGACGTAGCCGAGCTCGTCGTCCATGCCACCGCTGAGATCCACCGTCTCATCCGCGGTGAACCCGGGAGACGCGGCGGCCGTGACCGAACCTGCCGCGATGATGTCGTCCATGTCGGCCTCGGTCTCGTCGGCGTCGCCGAGGTGCGAGAATTGGCAGCGCGCAACGGCGGAGAGGGGGCGTCGGGGAGGACGCATACGCGGACGGCGAGTAGTTGTATGGAGGGTACTGCACGCCGGTGAAGGCAGGCGAGGGCGTGCGCTGGGCCGGGTGTCCATGGGGGAAAGTGACGTTTGTGTTGAACCCACCGTGCGCGTCCCCGTCGGCGTAGCCCGGCGAAGACGATCCCCGTGGCTGCGGCGACGGAGAGCCGGCGCCTTGCTGGCCCCAGGGCGCGTATTGCGCGTGGTTTCCGGGTGGATTCATCCTCCCCGCGCGAGTTGCCTCGGCCTCGGCCTGGTCCGCCGAAGCGGCAGCGGCAGCCGTAGTCGCGCGTGCCGCGTTGTCACAGGCCTTCTTGGCGATGGCTCTGTTCCGCCGGTCGGCGGTGACAGCCTCCCGTCACTGCACTTCCACCCTCCAATCGGCGTTTGTCATGCCCGGTGGCTTGGACGGCGGCGCCCTCGGCTTCCTCTGCTTCGGCTGGGCTACGGAGGCAGTCGCAGTTGCCGCGGCGCGGGGGACGACCTACTTCTTCGGTGGCATGGCGGCCGGCTGGGAGGCGAGCAGGAGGGAGATTGGCGGGAGGAAAGGAGAAAATGTGAGGGAAGTGGGGAAAAGCAGGAAGAAACGGCGAGAAGAGGCGCTTGACTCGCCAACAGGGCGGACCCACGCGCCCTTTTCGCTTGTGCCGGCGCCCAGGCGCTCCCCAGGGCGCCGGGTTCTGCCTGGGTCCGCCGGCACCAGTTTCGGCCCGAGCTGGCGAAAAACGGGCTTCTGGGGGGGGGGGGGGGACTGGGCCATTTTTTCGGCGCCGGCGCGACAAAAACGCCTGGGGAGGGCCTGTTGGGGGCACGGCTGGAGATGCTCTAAGGGTGCAAGTTGTCCGGTTTTTGAACTTGAGGGACCAAATCTATACTCCGCCAGGAATTGAGGAACGAAAAGTATACTTTTACCTAGAGTACCACTTAGAGCATCTAATAGCTGGACTTGGCAAATCCGGCCCTCAAATGCCTGCGGACGCGTCCGTGGACAGTGACCGGGCACTCCTCAAATCGCGTTGTCCACATCCATGTCTCTCATATCTGAACCCCTATATCCATACTATAGCATGCAGTGTCGATGAAACTACGTAGATCTGTTCCGGACATAGAAATTGCACAATAATTCTCCAAAAGGTCCACCAAAGTTCACACGAAACGACGGACAACTATATACTACATCTAAAACTTGAAATTAAAATCAACTTCACCACTTCCGGGCCGGCCCTTTCCCCTTCTAGTTGCCAGCGTAGCTGTACCCGTCGTCAGCTGGTGGAGGATCGTCCGATTCATCAAAGGAGGAGCCGTCATCGTCGAAGGAGGAGTCGACGATGACAAGGCCCTTGAGGCGCTGGACGGCTCGGTCCTGCTGGCGCCTAAGCTTGGCCAGCCGAGCCATTTCCTTCACCTTCTCTAATGCCTCCCGCTCGGACTACTCAATGGCAAGCCGAAGAGCCTTGGCGTTCTTCCGGCGGAGCCGCCGAGCGTCCATCTCCGCCGTCGTAAGTGACCGGCGGTGACCCACGCGAGGAGCCACTGGTCCTCGTCGGGCTCCGCCGGTAACTCACGCCGACGGCGGACAGAGCTCTCCATAGCCTCCGTATTCCTTGCCCGCTTCCTCTCGCGGCGGGCGGCGCGCGCCTCCGACTCCGGCGTGCACGTCCGGGACGGCGGGGCGGGCACAAGAACCCACCGGTGCCCACGAGGGGGAACAACAGTTGGCGGGACGAGGGACGGGGTTGGGAAGCAGCAACCGGCGGGGCGATGGGACAGTGTGGGGGAGGTGCCGATTGCGCTGGCCGCCTGCCGGAGCTGCCCATGGGCCGGGAGGGGCTAGCGCCATCGTCCGAGATGCATCGATAGGGAAGCGGCGGCCGCGGAAAGGCTGCAGATCCGGAGCTACCCCCTGTGTCCACCTTGGACTGGTCCAAGGCAATGCGGAGGGCAAGCTCATACTCAGATCCACCTCGTCGTCGGAGCGCTTGCCAGACCTCTACATTGCGCCGGATTCGATCGAAATCGGTGAGGGGAGAGGAGATGACGGAGCGAGAGAGGAGAGTGAGTGAGCTAGGGTTTCGGACCGACGAGGCCAGTTTTTGTGGGACATCCATGAGGGCAGTGGTGGGCCGGGCTTGCCAGGCGGACGCGCCCGGTCGTACGCAGGCCACCCCATATCTGCCCCATATATGGGCTGGATATGGGGGGTGCCGGTCAGTCCCAGTGTTTGAGGCCCATTTGAGGCGTCCGTCTGGGTCGAAAAAACCTGACCGGACAGTGAGTGGGCAGCCCGCCCGGGTGTATGAGGCGACTTTGAGAGGTCGGGTTGTATATGCTCTTATGTCACTCAAACATATTTCTTGCTACAAAAATAATTCTAATATCTTCATTTTTTCTATTTTTGAATTTAACTAGCAAAAGGGCTCGTGCGTTGCAACAGGAGAGAAAATCATCACATTTGATTTGATTTATTATGACCCAAAATCAATAATTTCATCCCTTGGAATTCAACTTCTAACCATGACTCTCGGTGTACACTTCTAATCTTAGGTTTTCAGTAATAAACAAAATTCAACCATGACATATGTGAACACTATTAGTTGCCGAAACTTCCCTTGGTACTGATTCTTCAAAATCATTACAAATAAGTATACTTGTACAGCTTATACATTCTCAAAAGAAGAACAGGTTGGTTGTTTCAAATAGAAGATCTCTGGAAACTTATGGACAAAAGTAAAAAATGAATATAGGAAATAAACATACACAAATTATTTGCCAAACAAGAGGCTAAAAATCTCAACAACTTATATAAGTAGTAATTTTTGGTCCTCCTCTTCTATATATGCTTGTGTGGAAAAACATTTAAAAGAATCAAGTTTCCATTTTCTTGCGATTTCTGTGATGCTAATTTGCATTTGCAGTACCCAAAAACAGGCTCTAACATGTTTGCGCGGCAGGCGATCTTGGTCCTGTTTTTCTGATTCTTTCTTAATTATTATGGTTGGCATCAGAGTTTGCAGATGCGTTTTTTTTTCATGCTCAGTCGTGTGCTTGGTTTCGATTAATCATCCAATATATGCTTTCATCTTTCTTTTTTACATATATCATTTGTTGATATGCTTTTGTGTGTGGTACACAAGTGATGGGATTTATCTAGAGCTTTATTTTCTTCTGATGGCATTTCAAAGTTTTTTTTGCTCCCCCGCAGAAAAAGAGAGTTTTTTTTTGCTTTGCAAACACCCAACTTAAACTTTGTTTTTGCAAAGGTGGTGTCAGATAATTGATAATAATACCTTACCATGGATGTCAATTGTTTGGCAAATAATTGTGAAAATACCGTTTCAGTTTCGCTATGTGAACCACCTGATGCCAGCCATCATTTTTGCCTATATTTTAGACAAGTAATTCCTTTTCCAGGGGCGAAACCAAGTTTATTCATCAAAAGGCACAACAGTTGGGATACAGTTTGTCATGGGGTTGGCCATACCAGACGTGGCACTCCAGACCTAGAGACAAAGAAAACTTCGCTAAATTATGTCCTTCGGTGTTGACAGCACAACCTTCGAAAATAACTTTACAAAAAGTTGAGTTGCTTTGAGATTGATCTCACTAACTATAGCCCCATAGCTACCTTGACTACTATTAATAATATGAACTACTTGGTTCTAGTCAGAAGCAATGATAAAACGCTGAAAATTTAAATCTTCAGCCAGAGCAGGCCTCACGACACACAATGGCCTCCAGAGTCGCGGGATCATCAACTTCACGAATAACTAACATAGAACTACCCAACTAATGGCCTTCTCAGGCTCAGCAGACTGCCGCAGCCAAACCTCCCCTGACTTTCATCACACCAGCGTCAACATGGATTTTAGCATAGCCTGTTGGTGGAGCCTTGGGGCGACCAGGTGCAGCCCGCGGTGCTCCCGGCCGTGTACTGCCTTCTCCATGTTTACTAGTTCCAGTTCATCAATGAACCTGTTGACAAAAGAGTTGATCACTTGAGGGGTTTGAAAGATGCCTTGATGAATCACCTTACGCCGTGAGGTCCAAATCGCCCACAGAGTGACCGAGAAGCGAACAAATTTATCATGCGATAACGAGTCCCGGAGTTAAAAGAGCCACTGCTTGGCATTGGGTTCCATGTTAGCCACAACCACAGTGTGCCCGTCTATATTCTCATCTAATGTTCAGTACTTCATGTTGTTGAAGGAGGCAGTAGGTCCGAAATACTTGATTCTCATGTATGTTTTCATATATATAGTTATCTATGCTCTCAAATTTCTGATCTATTTGTACTTACTAATGTTGGTTTCCATTTTTTGGTTTTCAGAATATGTTCCATAAAAGCAGATGCACGCTTTCTTTCTGTTCATTCTTCCATGGTGCATTTTATATAAGCAGGAACAACTTTACTGTTTATTCTACGAATACATAATGATGTAGAATGGCTGGCTCCGAAACGTTCTGTTTGAACTAGTGATTTACGCTGACATCTATAAGCAGGATACAATTTGTATACAGCATTCCAGCTTAAATATTTTGCTTCAGCTCGGCTAGATACCGTCGCCTACTCAGCTAATCACGCATCCCCTTTGCGCTACCATCTTTGGCAGTTGTACATTTTGCCTGTATACATCCTATGAAATTGCTTTGGATACAACTTTTTAGCTTGGTTTCCATCCTGTGCATTTTGCATGTATACACTACGACTCATAATTTCCCAAGTGTCTTCCATCCATCAAACAGACGCTCCGCCGCATCACATCAAAAGGCTCTCGTCTCCCACATCCTTGATCATATCTTGTCTCTCGCGTCTGGGAACAGCTGTCCAGACAAGTTTCACCTCCACAAGTGCGAGCCTAATTTATAATGCATCAACTCAGTTGATCGTCCTAAAGGTGTGATGATGTTTTTATCAAAAACATCACCAACACTACGACCGGTGACAAGGAGCACCAACTTTCTACCAAGTGGGACAGCTACAACGCGACGACTCAAGGGAACGGTCCCTCCTGCCTCAATCTCTCCTGCTGCTTCACCACCGCCGTTGTAAAGATCCATACTATACTCATAATTCTTGGTAGTCCAGGCAGCAACTCTTGAGACACTACACGGTCCTTTCAAGATATTGACTTCAATGGTAGCTTCAATGGGATATACAACATATGCACATCTCACTTCCACCCTGCTCAGATAGCTATTTAGACTCACACCCATGGTCTGCTTATCATTAGGGAGGCGGGCTCTGTTGAAAACGATCACACCTTTGCTGAAATCTTCAACCTCACCTCCATCATGGACTATCTTTAAATTCATCTCAAAATATATTCTGTCCGCCGGAACAAGCCCTCGGCATGGATCCATCAAAGTTAACTTGCCATCCTGCAAAAACAAAATTCAACCAAAACAATCTTTCCATCTGTTTTGGAGCCAAACATAAGCATAGGAAAAGATTGGAGGCACAAATACATACTACCGAGGTGATGAGTTGGGGATCATCCCTTTCACGCCTGAAGAGATAAACACATCTATAGTCTACTTGGTCTCTTGCTACAACGGTACCAAAAACTTTTATCGGGAAGCCAACTTCCGATTCCTTTACCTTCAAGGTAATGACATTTACACATGATGCTACGATCGAGTCACGTATTGGTGAAGGTATCATGTTAAGCCGCAGACCACGACAAAATTCAGCTGTGGATAGAGGCCACAATCACAAATCAAAGCCAACATGTATGCACATCAAATGTGTACCTAAAGAATATTAACGAATGAAACAATAATGAAAAATACTCACACTCTTTGTCAAGCTCAGAGAAGGCTAGGTTGAATATGTCGAATTGGGTACGGGTGTAAGCATTGACCTTAGGGTCGTATCCTGTAAACTCTTGACATCGAACTATGTCAAGAGCCTGCAAAGCCTTTTCCTCGAATTCGAGCTCTTGAATTAAACATGGGGTCTCACTGCATGGCAACTCCTGCTTGTCCACAACACAAGGGTAAGATTTTTTTGCTAATCCGCCAAAGCAACAATGGAATAAGTGTAAAAGATGACCATAGGATTTTATGTCACAATGAAACAAGTCGTAAGATAAATGACTCTATAGCGGTAAAATTGCATTGCGTCAAAAGAGTGCATCGATCAAGGAACATACCTTGTCGCTCGAACATGTTGTAGAATCTTGCAATCGCTTTGCTATCGTTTCTCCATCTAATTCCGGAGGAAAGACACTCTTGATGTTGAAGATATTACAAATTTCACGCGGAGATTTCCCCTGTATCTTACTAGCAATAGTCTGGCAGGCTAGGTCAATCAGTCCCCTTATTTGAAGATATTCCGAAGCCTGCAAGTAGTAATGCAAAGCTTAAAGGAATGAAAGAGATATGGCATTGCTAAGGAGTTGATTGAGCTCTAAGATAATTCTCATTCGAATGAGCAAAACCGTTTGTTGCTATATGGGCGTGACTCGTATCATAGACAACACCAGTGGCGGAGCCAGGAACCGACGATGCCTTGGACCAAAATCTTACATATTCTTGGTTTCATACCGGGGAGGGTGTATCAAATCGATTTATAATCTTTAACACCAAATTGAAATCCAACACTTTTAGTTTTTGTTTGTGGTGACATATGTTCCTCCCTACTATTCTCGAATTAAAAGTTTAGAATTCTCATGAATAATCTCAATGTGAATTAGGTGTAAATCCAACTTTAGCAAAAATCTCGTAAAGCAAAAAAGATATTCAGTTGATATAATATCAACTAATAATAGAAAATTGAGGCATACCTAAGTTAATGAATTTGTTTTTGTTTCATATATAATGTGTACACTCTGTGTATGTATGTTCTATCCTATAGGAATCTCGCTATATGAAATTTGATAGGAATTGATTTGTTGTTATGGTTAAACAACACAGTTCATTATTAAACCGTGCATTTGATTTAGACAAATTATACCCAAGCCAGTTCTATCAATTGATTGAGGTATAACTTTTCTTAGATATATACGTGCATACTAGTAAATGTATACTTGATAATATAAATCATTCTATTTTTTGGGAAAGTATGTATGTACGTACTCACCAGGATGAGATCGAAGAGGGCCTCGTGGCTGAAACCAGCGATGAACTCCGCATCCCAGTGGCTCAAGTCGTGGGATCCTGAGGCGTGCATCTTGGAGTAGTCTATCACCTTGGAGAGTGTGTCGCCTCGGACGGAGAGGCGGATGAGGCAGTACTTGATTTCGCCGCCGCCGCCGCCGTCGGAAGGGATGACGTGGTTCTCGAAGTCGTGCTTCATCATTATTTTGATTTTCCTGCCGCAATGGGCCTCGGCCTCGGACTCTGACAGCACGAAGTCCACGCCGTCGTCGCTCCGCAACATCACCATCTTCTTCTTTTCCTCCCCCTCCGCCGCCATGGCTCCTCTGCTCGCTCGAGCTCTCGCTCGATTTGATGTTACTTTTTTTTCCGATTTGATGTTGGACGATGTAATTCCTTTTTCGATTTGATGTTGCTTGGGCTTACCCTAGAGGATCGACTTTATTGCGCGGCAGGCGATCCGGAATCGGAGCCGTCGATTCGTTGTCCGGAAGTGCACAGGCTTTATGGGGTACGAGGTTCAAGTTTGAGTCCAGTTCGACAACAACAAAAAGGTTTGAGTCATAGTTGGGCTTACCGCAATATTGGTTGGGCCTACCCACAAAGCTGGGCCCAGCCGGGAGCTCCTGTTTGGGGGGAGTTCCTATACGGGAGCTCCTATACGCCGCTCGTTGCGGCAAGGAGTCGAGCAAACGCACAGAAGGAGTCTGACCTGGGCCGGCCCAGTCGGTGCAGTGTATCGCGTAATTGAAAAAATACAAAATGGGAAAACGCGCGCGCTTACTAGGAATCGAACCCTGGATCTCACGCTATTGGGGGCGCAACAATAGCCAACAGAAAAATCAAACATTGGTGACATATACGCAGCGCAGCCTGTTAAGAACAATGTACTGGTACGGACATGCTGTCTTAATACGAACATGAAATATTAATTTGAAATCCATGAAATATTTATTTGAAATCGTGAATATATTTTGAAACCTATATCATTTTTAAAAATTACTGGACATTTTCTGAAATTGTAAACAAGTACATTTTAAAATTCTAGAACATTTTCTGAAACATGAAACATTTTTTCAAATTTTGAACACGAGAACATTTGTCAATATTGAGAACAAATATTTGAAAATTTCAAACAAAAGAAACATGAAAAATAACAACAAAAAAGTAAAGGAAAATAAAAACCAAAAAGAAACAGAGAACATATTTTGAAAACTCGAATTTTTTTCAAAATTATGAACAAATTTTCAAAACAAGAAATTTAATAAAATTCCCTGAACATTTTTCTAATTGACAAACATTTTTTGAATCTTGAGAACAAACTTGTACCGGATAACAAATTTGGAAGCGCGAACAATTTTCTAAAGTGCAAACATTTTTTTGAATCTTGAGAACAAATTTTGAAATGGAGAACAAATTTGGAAGCGCGAACAATTTTTGAAAGCACGAACATTTTTTGAATCTTGAGAACAAATTTTGAAACAAAGAAGAAATTTGGACATTTTCTTAAAGCATGAACATTTTTTGAATCTTGAGAACATATTTATGAATGAAAAGAACATTTTTTGAACAAAAATTTAAAATCCCGAACATTTTCTGAATTTAGAGAACAAAATTTTCAAATTGAGAACAAAATTTGAACATAAATATTTTCTAAAAGTACGAACATTTTTTGAATCTTGAGAACAAATTTTGAAATGAAGAACAAATTTGGACAATTTCTTAAAGAATGAACATTTTTTGAATCTTGAGAACAAATTTATGAATGAAAAGAACATTTTTTTGAAAGAGAAAACATAAACTTGAAAGACAAAAAAGAAAAAAAGAAAAGTAAAAGAAACAGAAATAGAAAAAGAAAGGAAAATAAAAAAACGGTTTAGGAACCTTCTAGAAGGTTCCCAAAACCGAAAAAACCCAGCTGGGAACCTCTAGAAGGAAAAAAAGAAATAGAAAAAGAAAGGAAAATAAAAAAGATATTCAGGAACCTTCTAGAAGGTTCCCAAAATAGGGAGCGCTAGACGGTTAAACGGGCCGGCCCGTTGCGTCGCTGCTCGGTCGCTCGCCTGTGCGAAGCGCCGTCAGTTTGACGCAACAAGCGGCATATAGGATTTTTCTTCCTATACGCCGCACTTTGCGGCAAAAGGACGCCCCAATTGGGCCGGCCCATGGCAGATACCGCTGGTCTGTAGCGCAACTGGGAAAAATAAGGAAAAATGAAGCTTTCCAGAGGAATCGAACTGCATACCTCTCAGTAACGAGGTCCTGTCGATTGCCATGCAAGCTGAGGATTCTTAGACGCAATTTGCGGCACTAATGTCTAAGAACTAACAAAGGTGCCAGAACTATAACAGATTTTTATTTAATTCAAACAAATATTGTAAATTATAAACAATTTTCTACAAGTTACGTAATGTTTCAAAGTTCAAACATTTTTCAAACAACATGAACAAAAATTTGAAACTCCAAACATTTTTTTGAATATGTGAACAATTTTCAAACATGAACATATTTTGAAGTTTTCTGAACAAAATTTGAAAACATGAACATTTTTTTGAATCTGTGAACATTTTATGAAAATGCGAACAATTTTGAAAATATGAACAATTTTTTAAAAATGGGAACAAATGTGAAATTCCAAAAAAATAACAAATTTGAAAATGTGAACATTTTTTGAAAATACCAGACAAAATTTAAAAAATGTGAAATTCCTAAAAAGTTTGAAAATTTGAACAAATTTTAAAATACGAACATTTTTTGAAAATCACAAACAAATTTTGAAACAGCGTACAAATTTTCAAAATACAAAAAAAAAATTGTACATTTTTTGAAAAGAACAACATGTCTTTTGAAACTTGAACAAATAAATTGGAACACTTTTCAAAGCCGAACAAAGTATTAAATATATTAAACTGCGATTTTTCTAAAACAAAAATAAAACAAAGAAAGAAAAAGAAAAACAAAATGAAAAACACGAAAAAAAAGAAACAGATAATAGTCAATCGCTTGCATGTATAGGACACTAGTGTCGTGAAGCTCCGGTGGCTAGCAACGCAGATCGACGAGTGGGTGGTTTGAGGTTTGATTCCTCGCTCTTTTCATTTTTTGCGGGGATTTTCTCTGTATGAAGCACCCGTCATGGGCCGGCCCATGAACGATCGATGGTGTGTGGGAGGTCGACATTTTGCCGCAGAATACGGCGAATAGGGATTTCCCCTGTTTGGCGCCCTCAGCGCCCCTTAAACACAGTGAGACGCAAAAGAAACGAAAGAAAGACTGATTACTTATTCGGGAGAAGCAGGTTTCGAACCGCGAACAGAACCATGGAAATTGTAGCCGGTAACCACTAGGTCGCCCTCATTTCACTGTCTAATATCTGCAAGGAGCGTTATTTGAACCTTAATTTAGTTAAAAAAATTCAAAAAAATTAGTTAATATATTGACCCTTTTCCTTTTGCGAGTAACATATACTCCATCCGTTCCTAAATATTTGTCTTTTTAGAGATTTCAAATGGACTACCACATACGGATGTATATAGACATATTTTAGAGTGTAGATTCACTCATTTTGCTTCGTATGTACTCACTTGTTGAAATCTCTATAAAGACAAATATTTAGGAACGGACGGAGTACTATTATAAAAAAACGAAATCATAACTTTCATAATATGAAAAGGTGAAAGCGTTTGTGAATTACAAAATGTTCACGGATTTTGAAGAACAATTCATGTTTTTTATAAAAAGTTCATGCAATTTTAAAAAAAATCATCAAATATGAAAAAAGTTCGTGCAATATTAAAAAAAGTTCATCAAATTTGAAAAAAATATTCATCGGATTTGAAAAAAGGTACAGTAATTTCGAAAATAGTTCATCGATTTCAAAAAAAGTTCACCGAATCTGAAAAAATTCTTAAATTTTGAAAAAAGTTCATCGTTTTTTAATAAAAATTATCACATTTCAAAAAAAAGTTCATCAGATTTGAAAAAAGTTCATTGATTTCGAAAAAAGTTCATCAAATCTGAAAAGGTATATTCAATTTGAATTAAAAAATCATCAATTTTGAAAAAAGTTCATCGGATCTAAAAAAAAGTTCATTCAAATTGAAAAGGAATTCATTGGTTTTGAAAAAAGTTCAGAGTATTTGAAAAAGGATGAGGAAAAGAAAAAAAAGTAAAAGAAGAAGGAAAAAAAATGACATGAGGTCCACAATAAATGAAAGGACTGAAGTAAATGTTCATAGAATCGGTCCTGGCCTAGTGGCTAGGGCCTAGCGCTCGCAGCTACCTGTTTCCAGGTTCGACCCCTCGTTTGTACAATTTTTTACGTCCCTCGAAAAACAAAAGAAGAAAAAAAAAGGGATGAGCCTCCATTTGCAAATTGCACTGTAACGGGCGCTTGCAACGTCAAATAGGAATTGCCAGCCCAGCCGCGTCCTTCCGTGCTTTTGTATTGGGCGACGTAGTGCAATGTTTGTGGGGAAATCATATTCATTGCTCGTTGCGTCGAACTGTCAATGCAACACACATGGGAGCAACTAGCTGAGGAGCGCTCGTTCACAACCTCCCTAGGGTCAATTGAGGTGCGCCAAATAGGAATTGCCAGCCCAGCCGCGTCCTCCCGTGCTTTTGTATTGGGCGACGTAGTGCAATGTTTGTGGGAAAATCATATTCATTGCTCGTTGCGTCGAACGGTCAATGCAACACACATGGGAGCAACTAGCTGAGGAGTGCTCGTTCACAACCTCCCTAGGGTCAATTGAGGTGGGCGAGGTGGCTCGTGCAGCCACCACGTGTCGCGCTTTGTGCGTTTTCTTCAGAATTTTTTTTGCACGTGTTTTCTGCTTTTTAGGTGATTTTTCTCGGTTTTTTCCTTTTCATTTTTTCATCGGTCTTTCTTAGCTTGTCGACCAAAAAGAAAATTCAAAAAAAATTGCGTGAAAAACATTTTTTTTCTTTCACGAGAGACAAGGTTTTTCTTTCACGAGTGACATGGTTTTGCTTCCGCGAGAGGCATGGCCGTGCCTCTCGGAAACGAGAAAAATGTGTTTTTTTTTTCATCAGAGGCACGGTTTTGCTTCAGTGATTACCTCTCGGAAACGAAAATAAAACGCGTTTTTTTTCTTTCGCGAGAGGCATGGATTTGCTTTCGCGAGAGACACAACCCGGAAACGGACAAAAAACGCATTTTTTTCCTTCCGCAAGAGGAATGGTTTTTTCTCCTAGTATTTTTGTTGGTTTTTTTAGAATAAAAAGTTCGTCAAAACCTATCAACATGGGATCTAATTTTGAAGATCTCGACGCAAGAAATCCAATGGTGAAAACGGCTCAAGATTTGGACGCACAATTTAAGAGATAAAATATTTTAAATAAATAAATCTACGAAAGAAGGAAATATCCCCGATGCGATGAATTATTATTGTTGACAATTATCTCTATGATAAATGAGTTGAGAGGCGAAACATTAAACCCCTATCTTTCTCTGTGTTCGATGGATGCCATTTGTTCTAAAAATATGCCTTGAGTACTAGCAATCATAGAAGACTACATGATGATTGAGTATGTAGAGCTCTTACTTAGGCTTTGTTGAGAATAAGTTGAATTGCAATTGTTTGGTGACTAAGAACATAGGTTGTTAAGTTTCAAGAGAATGCATTGTTTGAACCATAACATGTGAACTGATTGCTACCTTATCATGATGAGTTTTATGATAAATAGTTGCTGTTATGATGCTAGAAAAAGTGATTGAAATTATCATTGATCAAACTTATGCACTATGCTAGTATTCACACTTCATAATTTTTTTCTTTTATCATTTACCTACTCGAGGACGAGAAGGAATTAAGTTTAGGGATGCTGATATGTCTCCAATGTATCTATAATTTATGAAGTATTCATGTTATGTTTAAAATATTTTTATATGGTTTTGGTATGATTTGAATGGAACTGACCCGGACTGATGCTGTTTTCAGCAGAACTACCGTGGTGTTGTTTTTTGCGCAAAAATAAAAGTTTTCGGAATAGGACGAAACTTTTTGGAGATTTTTTATGAAACAAATAAAGAATATTGGAGCAAAGAACCATTGGAAGGGGGCCCCCTGCTGCCCACTAGGCACCAGGGCGCGTCACCCCCCTCTAGCGCGCCTTGGTGGGTAGTGGGCCCCTCGAGGCTCATCTCAGCGTGAGACTGATGCCAAAAAATTCTATAAATACAGAAACCCCTAGAAATAACCCTAGATCAGAAGTTCCGCCGCCGCAAGCCTCTGTAGCCATGAAAAACCAAGCTGGACCCTGTTCCGGCACTCTGCCGGAGGGGAAAATCATCACGAGAGGCCATCTTCATCATCCCGGCGGCCACCATGATCAGGGGGGAGTAGTCCACCCTCGGGGATGAGGGTTTGTACTTGTAGCTATGTATTTAATCTCTCTCTCTCTCTCTTGTGTTCTTGATTTGGCACGACCTTGATGTACCAAGGCTTTGTTAATATAGTTGGATCATATGGTGTTTCTCCCTCTCTATCTTGTTGTGATGAATTGAGTTTTACCTTTGAGATTTCACTTTTATCAAACTGAATACTTTAATGGATTTGACAGCACTTGATGTATGTTTTGGTACTCAACTCGTGGATTCCCGAGGTGACATTAGGGTAATCTATGCATGGGGGTTGATGCATGTTTTAGTCCTTGTTTCTCAAGTAGAAATCTCGGGGCACTCTTTGAGGTTAGTTGTGTTGGATTGAGTATTATGAATCTAAAATTGTTTGATGCATATCATATAATCAACTCACAGATACTCGCAGTGACATTGGAGTATCTAGGTGACATTAGAGTTGGTTGATTTGTATCATATGGTGTTATTTTAGTACGAACTCTAGGGATATTTGCGACACTTATAGGGAGAATCGAAAGATTGATCGGAAAGAATAACTTTGAGGTGGTCTCGTACCCTACAAATAATTTCTTCTTATGTTCTCCGCTAGATAAGAAATTTGGAGTGATTCTTCATCGCACGTTGAGGGATAGTTATATGATCCAAATATATTAGCATTGTTGAGAGGTTGCACTAGTGAAAGTATGAACCCTAGGCCTCATTTTGAAGCTTTGCAATACCCTTCGCCGAACTAGTGCACCTATGCAATTTACCATTGTATTTGGTGTGTTGGGGACACAAGAGACTCTTTGTTATTTGGTTGCAGGGCTGTTTGAGAGATACCATCTTCATCCAACGCCTCCCATGGATTGATAAACCTTAGGTCATCCACTCGGGGGAAATTTGCTACTGTCCTATAAAACTCTGAACTTGGAGGCCTAACAACGTCTACAAGAAGAAAGGTTGTTATGTGAAGACTCTCTCCCATAAAGAAAATTTAGATCTTAAGTAGTTTATTCAAACAGCAAGAAAATACTAATATAATAAAATGACGCTCCAAGCAAAACGCATATCATGTGGTGAATAAAAATATAGCTCCAAGTAAGGTTACCGATGAACGAAGACGAAAGAGGGGATGCCATGCGGGGCCTCCCCAAGCTTAGGCTCTTGGTTGTCCTTGAATATTACCTTGGGGTGCCTTGGGCATCCCCAAGCTTAGTCTCTTGCCACTCCTCATTCCATAGTCCTATGAATCTTTACCCAAAACTTGAAAACTTCACAACAAAAAACTCAACAGAAAACTCGTAAGCTCCGTTAGTATAATAAAGCAAATCACCACTTAGGTACTATTGTGAACTCATTCTAAATTTACATTGGTGTTGTATATACTGTATTACAACTTCTTCATGGTTCATACCCTCCGATACTACTCATAGATTCATCAAAATAAGCAACCAACACATAGAAAACATAATCTGTCAAAAACAAAATAGTTTGTAGTAATCTGGAAACTTTCCATACTTCTGTAACTTCAAAAATTCTGAGACATTAGGAAAACGTAGGACATTTGTATTTCAATCATGTGTAAAAAATTCATATCAAAATTAAGTTCCAGTGAATTTTCAAAATTCCTGGACTGAGCGCAAAAGTTTCTGTTTTTGCACAGAATCAAGTCAACTATCATCCACACTATCCCAAAGGCTTTACTTGTTACTTTATTGAAACAAAAGCTATAAAACATGATTACTACAGTAGCTTAATCATGTGAACACACAAAAATAGTAAGTATAAATATTGGGTTGTCTCCCAACCAACGCTTTTCTTTAATGCCTTTTTAGCTAGGCATGCTAATTTCAATGATGCTCACATAAAAGAGAAGGATTGAAACACAAACAGAGCATCATGAAGCATATGACTAGCACATTTAAGTCTAACCCACTTCCTATGCATAGGGATTTTGTGAGAAAACAATTTTGGGAACAAGAATCAACTAGCATAGGAAGGCAAAACAAGCAAATCTTCAAGATTTTCAACACATAGAGAGGAAACTTGATATTATTGCAATTCCTACAAGCATGTATTCCTCCCTCATAATAATTTTAAGTAGCATCATGAAGGAATTCAACAATATAACCATCACATAAAGCATTTTTTCATGATCCCCAAGCATAGAAAATTACTACTCTCCACATTAACAAAATTCTTCTCAATCAGAATAGTGGGAGTATCATAAGAAACTCGAATACTATAGATTGTTTCCACATTAGAAGAGTAATGTTCAGAAAAAGGGTAATAATAATCATGACAAGTTTTATAAATATAATCATCACTACTTTTTGTAACATAAGTGTCATCAGAATAATCATCATAAGTAGCAACTTTGTTCTCATCATAATCAATTAAAACCTCTTCCAAGATAGTGGAATCATTACTAAATAAAGTCATGACCTATCCAAATCCACTTTTATCATTATAATAAGATTCAACACCCTCCAAAATAGTGGGATAATTATTATCTAAAGTCGACACTCTTCCAAACCCACTTTCATAAATATTGCAATCATCATAAATAGGAGGCATGCTATTGTTGGAAATATGCCCTAGAGGCAATAATAAAACGGTTATTATTATATTTCCTTGTTCATGATAATTGTCTATTTTTATGCTATAATTGTATTAACTGGAAACTATAATACATGTGTGAATACATATACCACAACATGTCCCTAGTGAGCCTCTAGTTGACTAGCTCGTTGATCAATAGATGGTTATGGTTTCTTGACCATGGACATTGGATGTCATTGATAACGGGATCACATCATTAGGAGAATGATGTGATGGACAAGACCCAATCCTAAGCATAGCACAAGATTGTGTAGTTCGTTTGCTAAAGCTTTTCTAATGTCAAGTATCATTTCCTTAGACCATGAGATTGTGCAACTCCCGGATACCGTAGGAATGCTTTGGGTGTACCAAACGTCACAACGTAACTGGGTGGCTATAAAGGTGCACTACAAGTATCTCTGAAAGTGTTTGTTGGGTTGGCATGAATCGAGACTGGGATTTGTCACTCCGTATGACGGAGAGGTATCTCTGGGCCCACTCGGTAATGCATCATCATAATGAGCTCAATGTGACTAAGTAGTTAGTCGCGGGATCATGCATTACGGAACGAGTAAAGTGACTTGCTGGTAACAAGATTGAACGAGGTATTGGGATATCAATGATCGAACCTCGGGCAAGTAACATACCGATTGACAAAAGGGAATTGCATACGGGATTGCTTGAATCCTTGACATCGTGGTTCATCCGATGAGATCATCATGGAACATGTGGGAGCCAACACGGGTATCCAGATCCCGCTGTTGGTTATTGGCCAGAGAGCTGTCTCGGTCATGTCTGCATGATTCCCGAACCCGTAGGGTCTACACACTTAAGGTTCAATGATGCTAGGGTTATAAAGGAAGTTTGTATGTGATTACCGAATGTTGTTCGGAGTCCCGGATAAGATCCCAGATGCCACGAGGAGTTTCGGAATGGTCCGGAGGTAAAGATTTATATATGGGAAGTCCAGTTTCAGTCACCGGAATAGTTTCGGGGGTTATCGGTATTGTACCGGGACCACCGAAAGGTGTCCGTGAAGGAAATATGCCTTAGAGGCAATAATAAAGTTATTATTTATTTCCTCATATCATGATAAATGTTTATTATTCATGCTAGAATTGTATTAACCGGAAACATGATACATGTGTGAATACATAGACAAACATAAAGTCACTAGTATGCCTCTACTTGACTAGCTCATAAATCAAAGATGGTTATGTTTCCTAACCATAGACATGTGTTGTCATTTGATTAATGGGATCACATCATTAGGATAATGATGTGATTGACATGACCCATTCCGTTAGCCTAGCACTTGATCGTTTAGTATATTGCTATTGCTTTCTTCATGACTTATACAAAGTTCCTGCAACTATGAGATTGTGTAACTCCCGTTTACCGGAAGAACACTTTGTGTGCTACCAAACGTCACAACGTAACTGGGTGATTATAAAGGTGCTCTACAGGTGTTTCCGAAGGTACATGTTGAGTTGGCATAATTCAAGATTAGGTTGTGTCACTCCGATTGGCGGAGAGGTATCTCTGGGCCCTCTTGGTAATACTCATCACCTAAGCCTTGCAAGCGTTGTAACTAATGAGTTAGTTATAAGATGATGTGTTACAGAACGAGTAAAGAGACTTGCCGGTAACGAGATTGAACTAGGTATTGGATACCGACGATCAAATCTCGGGCAAGTAACATCCCGATGACAAAGGGAACAACGTATGTTGTTATGCGGTTTGAACGATAAAGATCTTCGTAGAATATGTAGGAACCAATATGGGCATCCAGGTCCCGCTATTGGTTATTGACTGAGAATGGTTCTAGGTCATCTCTACATAGTTCTCGAACCCGTAGGGTCCGCACGCTTAACGTTACGATGACAGTTTTATTATGAGTTTATAAGTTTTGATGTACCGAAGTTTGTTCGGTGTCCCGGATGTGATCACGGACATGACGAGGAGTCTCGAAATGGTCGAGACATAAAGATTGATATATTGGACGACTATATTCGGACACCAGAAGTGTTCCAGGTGATTTCAGAGAAAACCGGAGTGCCGGGGGGGTTACCGGAACCCCCCGGGAGAGTATTGGGCCTTATGGGCCTTAGGGGAAAGGAGAGAGGGGCGGCCAGCATGGGCCGCGTGACCCTCCACCCTCTGGTCCGAATTGGACTAGGAGGGGGGGGGGAGGCGCGGCGCCCCCCCTCTTTCCTTCCCCCTCTCCCCCTTCCTTCCCCCTCATAATAGGAGTAGGAAAGGAGGAGTCCTACTCCTACTAGGAGGAGGATTCCTCCTCCCTTGGCGCGCCCAAAGGGGCCGGCCGGCCTCCCCCTCCTTCCTTTATATACGGGGGCAGGGGGCACCCCATAGACACACAAGTTGATCTACGGATCGTTCCTTAGCCGTGTGCGGTGCCCCCCTCCACCATATTCCACCTCGGTCATATTGTCGCGGAGTTTAGGCGAAGCCCTGCACCGGTAGAGCATCATCATCGTCACCACGTCGTCGTGCTGACGAAACTCATCCCTGAAGCTTTGCTGGATCGGAGCCTGGGGATCGTCAACGAGCTGAACGTGTGCTGAACTCGGAGGTGTCGTACGTCCGGTGCTTGGATCGGTCGGATCGTGAAGACGTACGACTACATCAACCGCGTTGTCATAACGCTTCCGCTTACGGTCTACGAGGGTACGTGGACAACACTCTCCCCTCTCATTGCTATGCCATCACCATGATCTTGCGTGTGCGTAGGAATTTTTTTTGAAATTACTACGTTCCCCAACAGTGGCATCCGAGCCTAGGTTTTATGCGTTGATGTTATATGCACGAGTAGAACACATGTGAGTTGTGGGCGATACAAGTCATACTGCTTACCAGCATGTCATACTTTGGTTCGGCGGTATTGTTGGATGAAGCGGCCCGGACCGACATTACGCGTACGCTTACGCGAGACTGGTTTTACCGCCGTGCTTTGCACACAGGTGACTAGCGGGTGTCTGTTTCTCCAAATTTAGTTGAACCGAGTGTGGCTACGCCCGGTCCTTGCGAAGGTTAAAACAACACCAACTTGACGAACTATCGTTGTGGTTTTGATGCGTAGGTAAGAACGGTTCTTGCTAAAGCCCGTAGCAGCCACGTAAAATTTGCAACAACAAAGTAGAGGACGTCTAACTTGTTTTTGCAGGGCATGTTGTGATGTGATATGGTCAAGACGTGATGCTATATTTTATTGTATGAGATGATCATGTTTTGTAACCGAAGTTATCGGCAACTGGCAGGGGCCATATGGTTGTCGCTTTATTGTATGAAATGCAAACGCCCTGTAATTGCTTTACTTTATCACTAAGCGGTAGCGATAGTCGTAGAAGCAATAGATGGCGTAACGACAACGATGCTACGATGGAGATCAAGGTGTCGCGCCGGTGACGATGGTGATCACGACGGTGCTTCAAAGATGGAGATCACAAGCACAAGATGATGATGGCCATATCATATCACTTATATTGATTGCATGTGATGTTTATCCTTTATGCATCTTATCTTGCTTTGATTGACGGTAGCATTTTAAGATGATCTCTCACTAAAATTATCAAGAAGTGTTCTCCCTGAGTATGCACCGTTGCCAAAGTTCGTCGTGCCCAGACACCACGTGATGATCGGGTGTGATAAGCTCTACGTCCATCTACAACGGGTGCAAGACAGTTTTGCACACGCGGAATACTCAGGTTAAACTTGACGAGCCTAGCATATGCAGATATGGCCTCGGAACACGGAGACCGAAAGGTCGAGCGTGAATCATATAGTAGATATGATCAACATAATGATGTTCACCATTGAAACTACTCCATCTCACGTGATGATTGGTTATGGTTTAGTTGATTTGGATCACGTGATCACTTAGATGACTAGAGAGATGTCTGTCTAAGTGGGAGTTATTTAGTAATATGATTAATTGAACTTAAATTTATCATGAACTTAGTCCTGGTAGTATTTTGCAAATTATGTTGTAGATCAATAGCTTGCGTTATTGCTTTCATATGTTTATTTTGATATGTTCCTAGAGAAAATTGTGTTGAAAAATGTTAGTAGCAATGATGCGGATTGGATCCGTGATCTGAGGTTTATCCTCATTGCTGCGCAGAAGAATTATGTCCTTAATGCACCGCTAGGTGACAAACCTATTGCAGGAGCAGATGCAGACGTTATGAACGTTTGGCTAGCTCAATATGATGACTACTTGATAGTTTAGTGCACCATGCTTAACGGCTTAGAATCGGGACTTCAAAGACGTTTTGAACATCATGGACTATATGAGATGTTCCAGGAATTGAAGTTAATATTTCAAGCAAATACCCGAGTTGAGAGATATGAACTCTCCAACAAGTTCTATAGCTAAAAGATGGAGGAGAATCGCTCAACTAGTGAGCATGTGCTCAGATTGTCTGGGTACTACAATCGCTTGAATCAAGTGGGAGTTAATATTCCAGATAAAATAGTGATTGACAGAATTCTCTAGTCACCATCACCAAGTTAGTAGAACTTCGTGCTGAACTATAATATGCAAGGGATGACGAAAGTGATTCCCAAGCTCTTCGTGATGTTAAAATCAACGAAGGTAGAAATCAAGAAAGAGCATCAAGTGTTGATGGTTGACAAGATCACTAGTTTCAAGAAAAGGGCAAAGGGAAAGAAAGGGGAACTTCAAGTAGAATGACAAGCAAGTTGTCACTCCCATGAAGAAGCCCAAAGCTGAACCAAAGTCTGAAACTGAGTGCTTACACTGCAAAGGAAATGGTCACTAGAAGCGAAATGCCTTGAATATTTGGTGGATAAGAAGGATGGCAAAGTGAACAAGGGTATATTTGATATACATGTTATTGATGTGTACCTTACTAGTGTTTATAGTAACCCCTGAGTATTTGATACTTGTTCGGTTGCTAAGATTAGTAACTCAAAACAGGAGTTACAGAATAAACAGAAACTAGTTGAGGGTGAAGTGGCGATGTATGTTGGAAGTGGTTCCAAGATTGATATGATCATCATCGCACACTCCCTATACTTTCGGGATTAGTATTGAACCAAAATAAATGTTATTTGGTGTTTGCGTTGAGCATGAATATGATTTGATCATGTTTATTGCAATACGGTTATTCATTTAAAATCGGAGAATAATTGTTGTTCTGTTTAAATGAATAAACCCTTTGATGGTCATACACCCAATGAAAATAGTTTGTTGGATCTCGATCGTAGTGATACACATATTCATAATATTGATGCCAAAAGATGCAAAGTTAATAATGATAGTGCAACTTATTTGTGGCACTGCCGTTTGGGTCATATCGGTGTAAAGCGCATGAAGAAACTCCATAAAGATGGATTTTCGGAATCACTTGGTTATGAATCATTTGATGCTTGCGAACCGTGCCTTTTGGGCAAGATGACTAAAACTCCGTTCTTCGGAACAATGGAACGAGCAACAAACTTGTTGGAAATAATACATACTGATGTATGCAGACCAATGAGTATTAAGGCTCGTGGCGAGTATCGTTATTTTCTGACCTTCACAGATGATTTAAGAAGATATGGGTATATCTACTTGATGAAACATAAGTCTGAAATAATTGAAAGGTTCAAAGAATTTCAGAGTGAAGTGGAAAAATCATCGTAACAAGAAAATAAAGTTTCTACGATCTGATCGCGGAGACGAATATTTGAGTTACGAGTTTGGTCTTCAATTAAAACAATGTGGAATAGTTTCACAGCTCATGCCACCTGGAACACCACAACGTTATGGTGTGTCCGAACGTCATAACTGCACTTTATTGGATATGGTGCGATCTATGATGTCTCTTATCGGTTTTACCACTATCGTTTTGGGGTTGTGCATTAGAGATAGCTGCATTCATGTTTAAAAGGGCACCATCTAAATCCGTTGAAACAACACCGTATGAACTATGGTTTAGCAGTAAACCTAAGCTATCGTTTCTTAAAGTTTGGAGTTGCGATGCTTATATGAAAAAGGTTTTCAACCTGATAAGCTCGAACCCAAATCGGAGAAGTGCGTCTTCATAGAATACCCAAAGGAAACTGTTGGGTACTCCTTCTATCACAAATCCAAAGGCAAAACATTCGTTGCTAAGAATGGATCCTTTCTAGAGAAGGAGTTTCTCTTGAAAGAAGTGAGTGGGAGGAAAGTAGAACTTGATAAGGTAATTTTACCTTCTCCCGAATTGGAAAGTAGTTCATCACAGAAATCAGTTCTAGTGATTCCTACACCAATTAGTGAGGAAGCTAATGATAATGATCATGAAGCTTCAGATCAAGTTACTACCAAACTTTGTAGATCTTCCAGATTAAGACCCGCACCAGAGTGGTACGGTAATCTTATTCTGGAAATCATGTTACTAGACCATGATGAACCTACAAACTATGAGGAAGCGATGATGAGCCCAGATTCCACGAAAAGGCTTGAGGCCATAAAATCTGAGATGAGATCCATCTATGAGAACAAAGTATGGACTCTGGTTGTCTTGCCCGATGATCGGCAAGCCATAAAAAATAAATGGATCTTCAAGAGGAAGACGGACGTTGATAGTAGTGTTACTATCTACAAAGCTCGACTTGTCGCAAAAAGGTTTCTGACAAGTTCAAGGTGTTGACTACAATGAGATTTTCTCAACTGTAGCGATGCTTAAGTCTATCCGAATCATGTTAGCAATTGCCACATTTTATGAAATCTGGCAAATGGATGTCAAAACTGCATTCTTTAATGGTTTTCTTAAAGAAGAGTTGTATATGATGCAACCAGAAGGTTTTGTCAATCCTAAAGGTGCCGACAAAATGTACAAGCTCCAGCGATCCATCTATGGACTGGTGCAAGCATCTCGGAGTTGGAATATACGCTTTGATGAGTTGATCAAAGCATATGGTTTTATACAGACTTTTGGAGAAGCCTGTATTTACAAGAAAGTGAGTGGGAGCTCTGTAGCATTTCTAATATTATATGTGGATGACATATTGTTAATTGGAAATGATATGGAAATTCTGGATAACATGAAAGGATACTTGAATAAGAGTTTTTCAAAGCAAGACCTCGATGAAGCTGCTTACACATTGAGCATCAAGATCTATATAGATAGATCAAGACGCTTGATAAGTTTTTCAATAAGTACATACCTTGTCAAGATTTTGAAATAATTCAAAATGGAACAGTCAAAGAAAGAGTTCTTGCTTGTGTTGCAAAGGTGTGAAATTGGGTAAGACTTAAGACCCGACCTCGGCAGAAAATAGAAAGAGAATGAAAGTCATTCCCTATGCATCAGTCATAGGTTCTATAAAAGTATGCCATGTTATGGACCAGACCTATTGTATACTCTGCCCTGGTTTGGCAAGGGAGTACAATAGTGATCTAGGAGTAGATCACTGGACATTGGTCAAAATTATCCTTAGTAGAATAAGGATATGTTTCTCGATTATGGAGGTGATAAAAGAGTTCGTCGTAAAGAGTTACATCGATGCAAACTTTTACACTAATCCAGATGACTCTAAGTCTCAATCTGGATACATATTGAAAGTGGGAGCAATTAGCTAGAGTAGCTCCGTGCAAAGCATTGTAGACATAGAATATTTGCAAAATACATACGGCTCTGAATATGACAGACCCGTTGACTAAAGTTCTCTCACAAGCAAAACATGATCATACCTTAGTACTCTTTTGGTGTTAATCACATAGCAATGTGAACTAGATTATTGACTCTAGTAAACCCTTTGGGTGTTGATCACATGACGATGTGAACAATGGGTATTAATCACATACAGATGTGAATATTGGTGCTAAATCACATGGCGATGTGAACTAGATTATTGACTCGAGTGCAAGTGGGAGACTGAAGGAAATATGCCCTAGAGGCAATAATAAAGTTATTATTTATTTCCTCATATCATGATAAATGTTTATTATTCATGCTAGAATTGTATTAACCGAAAACATGATACATGTGTGAATACATAGACAAACATAAAGTCACTAGTATGCCTCTACTAGACTAGCTCATTAATCAAAGATGGTTATGTTTCCTAACCATAGACATGTGTTGTAATTTGATTAATGGGATCACAACATTAGGATAATGATGTGATTGACATGACCCATTCCATTAGCCTAGCACTTGATCGTTTAGTATATTGCTATTGCTTTCTTCATGACTTATACAAAGTTCCTGCAACTATGAGATTGTGCAACTCCCGTTTACCGGAAGAACACTTTGTGTGCTAGCAAATGTCACAACGTAACTGGGTGATTATAAAGGTGCTCTACAGGTGTTTCCGAAGGTACATGTTGAGTTGGCATAATTCGAGATTAGGTTTTGTCATTCCGATTGGCGGAGAGGTATCTCTGGGCCCTCTCGGTAATACTCATCACCTAAGCCTTGCAAGCATTGTAACTAATGAGTTAGTTATAAGATGATGTGTTACAGAACGAGTAAAGAGACTTGCCGGTAACGAGATTGAACTACGTATTGGATACCGACGATCAAATCTCGGGCAAGTAACATACCGATGACAAAGGGAACAACGTATGTTGTTATGCGGTTTGACCGATAAAGATCTTCGTAGAATATGTAGGAACCAATATGGGCATCTAGGTCCCGCTATTGGTTATTGACCGAGAATGGTTCTAGGTCATGTCTACATAGTTCTCGAACCCGTAGGGTCCGCACGCTTAACGTTACGATGAAGGTTTTATTATGAGTTTATAAGTTTTGATATACCGAAGTTTGTTCGGAGTCCCGGATGTGATCACGGACATGACGAGGAGTCTCGAAATGGTCGAGACATAAAGATTGATATATTGGACGACTATATTCGGACACCGGAAGTGTTCCGGGTGATTTCGGAGAAAACTAGAGTGCCGGGGGGGTTACCGGAACCCCCCGGGAGAGTATTGGGCCTTATGGGCCTTAGGGGAAAGGAGAGAGGGGCGGCCAACATGGGCCGCGCGCCCCTCCACCCTCTGGTCCGAATTGGACTAGGAGGGGGGCGGCGCCCCCCCTCTTTCCTTCCCCCTCTCCCCCTTCCTTCCCCCTCATAGTAGGAGTAGGAAAGGAGGAGTCCTACTCCTACTAGGAGGAGGATTCCTCCTCCCTTGGCGCGCCCAAAGGGGCCGGCCGGCCTCCCCCTCCCTCCTTTATATATGGGGGCAGGGGGCACCCCATAGACACACAAGTTGATCTACGGATCGTTCCTTAGCCGTGTGCGGTGCCCCCCTCCACCATATTCCACCTCGGTCATATCGTCGCGGAGTTTAGGCGAAGCCCTGCGCCGGTAGAGCATCATCATCGTCACCACATCGTCGTGCTGACAGAACTCATCCCCGAAGCTTTGCTGGATCGGAGCCCGGGGATCGTCATCGAGCTGAACGTGTGCTGAACTCGGAGGTGCCGTACGTTCGGTGCTTGGATCGGTCGGATCGTGAAGACGTACGACTACATCAACCGCGTTGTCATAACGCTTCCGCTTACGTTCTACGAGGGTACATGGACAACACTCTCCCCTCTCGTTGCTATGCCATCACCATGATCTTGCGTGTGCGTAGTAATTTTTTTTTGAAATTACTACGTTCCCCATCAGTCCGGAGGTCCACCGGGTGGGGCCACCTGCCCCGGGGGGCTTGATGGGCTGAATATGGGAGGGAACCAGCCCCTAGTGTCTGGTGCGCCCCTTCCCAAGGGCCCAAGGCGCCTAGGGTTGAAAACCCTAGGGGAGGGGGGCGCCTCCACCTTGCTTGGGGGGCAAGCCTCCCCTCCTGGCCGCCGCCCCTCCCCTCTAGATGGGATCTGGAGGGGGACGACCCCCTCTCCCCTTCCCCTATATATAGTGGGCGTTTTGGGGCTGCCAAGAACATGAGTTTCCACCTCTCCTGGCGCAGCCCTACCCCTCTCCCTCCTTGTCTCTCGTAGTTCTTGGCGAAGCCCTGCTGGAGTGCCATGCTCCTCCATCACCACCACGCCGTTGTGCTATTGCTGGATGGAGTCTTCCCCAACCTATCCCTCTCTCCTTGCTGGATCAAGGCACGGGAGACGTCACCGGGTTGCATGTGTGTTGAACGTGGAGGCACCATTGTTCGGTGCTTAGATCGGATTCGACCGTGATCTGAATCGCTTCGTGAATGACTCCATCGACCGCGTTCTTGCAACGCTTCCGCATCACGATCTTCAAGGGTATGAAGATACACCCCCTCTCTCTTGTTGCTACAATCTCCATAGATTGATCTTGGTGATGCGTAGAAAATTTTGAATTTCTGCTACGTTCCCCTACAGTGGTATCAGAGCTAGGTCTATTGCGTAGATTCTATGCACGAGTAGAACACAAGTTGTTGTGGGCGTTGATTTTGTTCAATATGCTTACCGTTACTAGTCCTATCTTGTTTCGACGGTATTGTGGGATGAAGCGGCCCGGACCGACCTTACACGTACACTTACGTGAGATAGGTTCCACCGACTGACATGCACTTGTTGCATAAGGTGGCTAGCGGGTGTCTGTCTCTCCCACTTTAGTCAGATCGGATTCGATGAAAAGGTCCTTATGAAGGGTAAATAGTAATTGGCATATCACGTTGTGGTTTTGGCGTAGGTAAGAAGCATTCTTGCTAGAAACCTATAGCAGCCACGTAAAAACTTGCAACAACAATTAGAGGACGTCTAACTTGTTTTTGCAGCATATGCCATGTGATGTGATATGGCCAAGAAGGATATGATGAATGAAATATATGTGATGTATGAGATTGATCATATTCTTGTAATAGGAATCACGACTTGCATGTTGATGAGTATGACAACCGGCAGGAGCCATAGGAGTTGTCTTTATTTATTGTATGACCTGCGTGTCGTTGAATAACGCCATGTAATTACTTTACTTCATTGCTAAACCGTTAGCCATAGTAGTAGAAGTAATAAGTTGGTGAGACAACTTCATGGAGACACGATGATGGAGATCATGATGATGGAGATCATGGTGTCATGCCAGTGAGGATGATGATCATGGAGCCCCGAAGATGGAGATCAAAAGGAGCAAAATGATATTGGCCATATCATGTCACTATTTGATTGCATGTGATGTTTATCATGTTTATCATGTTTATCATGTTTATCATGTGATGTTTATCATGTGATGTTTACATGGAGATGTTCACCGATGATGACTAGTCCATCTCACGTGATGATCGAACATGACCTAGTTGACTCGGATCATGTATCACTTAGATAACTAGAGGGATGTCTATCTGAGTGGGAGTTCATAAGATGAACTTAATTATCCTGAACATAGTCAAAAGGTCTTTGCAAATTATGTCGTAAGCTCGCGTTTTAGTTCTACTGTTTAGATATGTTCCTAGAGAAAATATAGTTGAAAGTTGATAGTAGCAATTATGCGGACTGGGTCCGTAAACTGAGGATTGTCCTCATTGCTATGCAGAAGGCTTATGTCCTTAATGCACTGCTCGGTGTGCTGAACCTCGAACGTCGTCTGTGGATGTTGCGAACATCTGACATACACGTTTTGATGACTACATGATAGTTCAGTAATGTTAAACGGTTTAGAATTGTGGCGCCGAAGACGTTTTTTGAAACGTCGCGAAACATATGAGATGTTCCAAGGGCTGAAATTGGGATTTCAGGCTCATGCCCACGTCAAGAGGTATGAGACCTCCGACGAGTTTCTTAGCCTACAAACTAAGGGAGAAAAGCTCAATCGTTGAGCTTGTACTCAGATTGTCTGGGTACAACAATCACTTGAATCGAGTGGGAGTTAATCTTCCAGATGAGATAGTGATGGTTCTCCAAAGTCATTGCCACCAAGCTACTAGAGCTTCATGATGAACTATAACATATCAGGGATAGATAAGATGATCCTTGAAATATTCGCGATGTTTGACACCACGAAAGTAGAAATCAAGAACGGTCACTGGAGCAGAATTACCCTAGATACTTGGTAGATAAGAAGGCAGACAAGGTCGACAGAAGTATATTGGATATACATTATATTAATGTGTACTCTACTAGTACTCCTAGTAGCACCATGGTAATAGATACCGGTTCGGTTGCTAAGTGTTAGTAACTCGAAATAAAAGGCTACGGAATAAACGGAGACTAGCTGAAGGCGAGGTGACGATATGTGTTGAGGGTATTTCCAAGGTTGATGTGATCAAACATCGCACGCTCCCTCTACCATCGGGATCGGTGTTAAACCTAAATAATTGTTATTTGGTGTTGCATTGAGCATAGACATGATTGGATTATGTCTATCGCAAAATGGTTATTCATTTAAGGAGAATAATGGTTAATCTGTTTATTTGAATAATACCTTCAATGGTCTTGCACCTAAAATGAATGGTTTATTGAATCTCGATCGTAGTGATACACATGTTCATGCCAAAAGATATAAGATAGTAATGATAGTACCACATACTTGTGGCACTGCCACTTGAGTCATATTGGTATAAAACGCATGAAGAAGCTCCATGTTTGATGGATCTTTGGACTCACTTGTTTTTTGAAAAGATTGAGACATGCGAACCATGTCTATTGTTATATATGCATGAAGAAACTCCATACAGATGGATTGTTTGGACTCACTTGATTTTGAATCACTTGAGACATGCAAATCATACCACATGGGCAAGATGACTGAAAGGCCTCGTTTTCAGTAAGATGGAACAAGAAAGCAACTTGTTGGAAGTAATACATTTTGATGTGTGCAGTCCAATGAGTGCCGAGGCACGTAGTGGATATCGTTATGTTCTTACTTCACAGATGATTTGAGTAGATTATAAGTATATTTACTTGATGAAACACAAGTCTGAATTATTAAAAGGTTCAAGTAATTTCAGAGTGAAGTTGAAGATCGTCGTGACAAGAAGATAAAATTTCTATGATATGATCATAGAGATGAATATCTGAGTTACGTGTTTGGTACACAATTAAGACATTGTGGAAATTGTTTCACAACTAATACCGCCTGGAACACCATAGTGTGATGGTGTGTCCGAACATCATAGATGCACCCTATTGGATATGGGGCATACCATGATGTCTCTTATCAAATTACCACTATCATTTTATAGGTTAGGCATTAGAGATAACCGCATTCACTTTAAATAGGGTACCACGCAATTCCGTTGAGACGACATCATATGAACTATGGTTTGGAGAATCCTAAGCTGTTGTTTCTTAAAAGTTTGGGGCTGCGACGCTTATGTGAAAAAAGGTTTCAGGCTGATAAGCTCGAACCCAAAGCGGATAAATGCATCTTCATAGGACACCCAAAACAGTTGGGTATACCTCCAGTCTCAGTTCCGGAAGCAAAACGGATTGTTTCTAGAATCAGGTCCTTTCTCGAGGAAAAGTTTCTCTCGAAAGAATTGAGTGGGAGGATGGTGGAGACTTGATGAGGTTATTGAACCGTCACTTCAACTAGTGTGTAGCAGGGCACAGGAAGTTGTTCCTGTGGCGCCTACACCAATTGAAGTAGAAGCTTATGATAGTGATCATGAAGCTTCGGATCAAGTCACTGCCGTACCTCGTAGGGTGACAAGGATGCGTACTACTTCAGAGTGGTACAGTAATCCTGTCTTGAAGGTCATGTTGCTAGACAACAATGAACCTACGAGCTATGGAGAAGCGACTGTGGGCCCGGATTCTGACAAATGGCTAGAGGCCATAAAATCCGAGAGAGGATCCATGTATGAAAACAAAGTGTAGACTTTGGAAGAACTACTCGATGGTCGTAAGGCTGTTGAGTACAGATGGATTCTAAAAGGAAGATGGACAATCATGGTAAGTGTCACCATTAAGAAAGCTTGACTTGTCGCTAAGATGTTTTCCGACAAGTTCAAGGAGTTGACTACGATGAGACTTTCTCACTCGTAGCGATGCTAAGAGTCTGTTGGAATTATATTAGCAGTTATTGCATTATTTATGAAATCTTGCAGATATGATGTAAAAAACATTCTTTCCTCGACAATTTTCTTGAGGAAAGGTTGTATGTGATACAACCAGAAGGTTTTGTCAATCCTGAAAGATGTTAACAAGTATGCAAAGCTCCAGCAATCCTTCTAAGGATTGGAGTAAGCATATCGGAATTGGAATATACACTTTGATGAAGACGATCAAATATTTTGGGTTTATACAAAGTTTATGAGAAACTTGTATTTCCAAAGAAGTGAGTGGGAGCACTATAGAATTTCTGATGAGTATATGTTGTTAACATATTTTTGATCAGAAATGCTGTAGAATTTCTGGAAAGCATATAGGGTTGTTTGAAAGGTGTTTTTCAATAAAAACCTGGATTAAGCTACTTGAACATTTAGCATCAAGATCTATAAGGATAGATCAAAAACCCTTAATAGTACTTTTAGATGAATACATACTGTGACAAGATTTTGAAGGAGTTCAAACTAGATCGGCAAAGAAGGAGTTCTTGGCTGTGTCATAAGGTGTGAGTATTGAGTAAGACTCAAGACCTGACCATGGCAGAAGAGAGAGAAAGGACGAAGGTCATCCCCTATGCTTTAGACGTAGGCTCCACAGTATGCTATGTTGTGTACCGCACCTAAAGTGTGCCTTGCCATGAGTCAGTCAAGGGGTACAAGTGTGATCCAGGAATGGATCATAGGACAACGGTCAAGGTTATCCTTAGTAACTAGTGGACTAAGGAATTTTCTCGATTATGGAGGTGGTAAAAGAGTTCGTCGTAAAGGGTTATGCCCATGCAAACTTTGACACTAATCTGGATGACTCTGAGTAGTAGACCGGATTCGTATAGTAGAGCAGTTATTTGGAATAGTTCCAAATAGCGCGTGGTAGCTGCATCTAGGAGATGACATAGAGATTTGTAAAGCACACATGGATCTGAAAGATTTAGACCCGTTAACTAATAACCTCTCTCACACGCGAGATATGATCAACACCAATGGGTGTTGGATTCATTACAATTACATAGTGATGTGAACTAGATTATTGACTCTAGTGCAAGTGGGAGACTGTTGGAAATATTCCCTAGAGGCAATAATAAAATGGTTATTATTATATTTCCTTGTTCATGATAATTGTCTATTGTTCATGCTATAATTGTATTAACTGGAAACCGTAATACATGTGTGTATACATAGACCATAACATGTCCCTAGTGAGCCTCTAGTTGACTAGCTCGTTGATCAATAGATGGTTATGGTTTCTTGACCATGGACATTGGATGTCATTGATAACGGGATCACATCATTAGGAGAATGATGTGATGGACAAGACCCAATCCTAAGCATAACACAAGATCGTGTAGTTCGTTTGCTAAAGCTTTTCTATTGTCAAGTATAATTTCCTTAGACCATGAGATTGTGCAACTCCCAGATACCGTAGGAATGCTTTGGGTGTACCAAACGTCACAGCGTAACTGGGTGGCTATAAAGGTGCACTACAGGTATCTCCGAAAGTGTTTGTTGGTTTGGCACGAATCGAGACTGGGATTTGTCACTCCGTATGACGGAGAGGTATCTCTGGGCCCACTCGGTAATGCATCATCATAATGAGCTCAATGTGACTAAGTAGTTAGTCGCGGGATCATGCATTACGGAACGAGTAAAGTGACTTGCCGGTAACGAGACTGAATGAGGTATTGGGATACCGACGATCGAACCTCGGGCAAGTAACGTACCGATTAACAAAAGGGAATTGCATACGGGATTGCTTGAATCCTTGACATCGTGGTTCATCCGATGAGATCATCATGGAACAAGTGGGAGCCAACATGGGTATATAGATCCCGCTGTTGGTTATTGGCCAGAGAGCTGTCTCGGTCATGTTTGCATGATTCCCGAACCCGTAGGGTCTACACACTTAAGGTTCGATGACGCTAGGGTTATAAAGGAAGTTTGTATGTGGTTACCGAATGTTGTTCGAGTCCCGGATGAGATCCCGGACGCCACGAGAAGTTCCAGAATGGTCTGGAGGTAAATATTTATATATGGGAAGTCCAGTTTCAGTCACCGGATTTGTTTCGGGGGTTAGCGGTATTGTACCGGAACCACCGAAAGGTGTCCGGAGGTCCATCGGGTGGGGCCACCTGCCCCGGGGGGCTTGATGGGCTGAATATGGGAGGGAACCAGCCCCTAGTGGGCTGGTGCGCCCCTCCCCAAGGGCCCAAGGCGCCTAGGGTTGAAAACCCTAGGGGAGGGGGGCGCCTCCACCTTGCTTGGGGGGCAAGCCTCCCCTCCTGGCCGCCGCCCCTCCCCTCTAGATGGGATCTGGAGGGGGCCGCCCCCCTCTCCCCTTCCCCTATATATAGTGGGGGTTTTGGGGCTGCAATAACATGAGTTTCCACCTCTCCTGGCGCAGCCCTACCCCTCTCCCTCCTTGTCTCTCGTAGTGCTTGGCGAAGCCCTGTTGGAGTGCCATGCTCCTCCATCACCACCACGTTGTTGTGCTGTTGCTGGATGGAGTCTTCCCCAACCTCTCCCTCTCTCCTTGCTGGATCAAGGCACGAGAGACGTCACCGGGCTGCACATGTGTTGAACGCGGAGGCACCGTTGTTCGGTGCTTAGATCAGATTCGGCCGTGATCTGAATCGCTTCATGAACGACTCCACCGACCGCGTTCTTGCAACGCTTCCGCATCACGATCTTCAAGGGTATGAAGATACACTCCCCTCTCTCTTGTTGCTAGAATCTCCATAGATTGATCTTGGTGATGCATAGAAAATTTTGAATTTCTGCTACGTTCCCCAACAGCTATCATCATAATAAATTTGCACATCAAAACTTGGGGGACTAAAAATATCATCTTCATTAAACATAGCATCCCCAAGCTTGGGACAAACATTAATTGTAGTAAACAAATTCTCAAACATGTTATTCTCATCAAACATAGCATCCCCAAGCTTGGGCCTTTGCATATCATAAGCATAACCACTCTCATCATTAGTAGTATGGATATCACCAATAGTATAGCAATTATTATCATCACAATTTTCTAAGTTGGTGCCAAAAAGATTGTCAAGATTATAACAAGTATCATTACTTTCCCAATATAATCATCACAATGAGCAATAGGCATAACAATAATAGGAGCAACATCATTTGGGAGGGATACCGGTTTACCTTTGCTTCCCCGTCTTTTCTTTTTCTTCTTCACATCATGTGTGGGTTTAATCGCCTTTTTGGAACTCCTTATTAATGAGATTGGTTGAACAAAAATCTCCTCCTCGTTACCTGATTCATCATAAGAAAAAATAGAAGGATATTGGGAAACCTCTTCCCTTTCATTAGAATTCTCTTCGTCTTCCATTTGTTTCTTGTCTTTAACTAATTGAAAATATAAGGATTTTCAATGCAATTTACCACACAATACATATAAATTTCATCTAGATAAAAATTAAGAAATCTCTTAAGATTATATTCTGGAATATCCTTAGTTATATGTTTCATTCCTTCATATCCCAGAAGCAAACTAAGTTCATTATGATGCGCAAGGGAAACCAAGTCATCACAATTTTTGGGCATGATTTGATCATGAAACAATTTGCATTGGAGATTTAAATGACCACGTTCATTGCAAAGTTCCCAAGGATGGTGATAAAAATTAAGTTTTCAGCACAAACATCTAGCCTCTCTTGCAACCATTTAGTTTCTAAATACTTATGCCTCTTGCAAAATCTATCTTCCCTTTTTGGTATGTAACTACAAACTCTATGCACTCCACAAAAGTTGACATGGTTATAAGAAACATTTTTATCATGACTAGTGCAATCATCATTAGTATTGTGGATATTCAAAGAGTTCATACTAACAACATTGCAATCATGCTCATCATTCAAATATTTAGTGCCAAACAATTTATTGACTTCTTGTTCCAGCACTTGAGCACAATTTTCCTTTCCATCATTTTCATGAAAGACATTAAAAAGATGAAGCATATAAGGCAACCTCAATTCCAATTTTTTTTGTAGTTTTCTTTTATAAACTAAACTAGTGATAAAACAAGAAACTAAAAGATTCAATTGCAAGATCTAAAGATATACCTTCAAGCACTCACTTCCCCGGCAACGGCGCCAGAAAAGAGCTTCATTGACGGGATGTGAGTGCCTCTTACCTAGCCTCCCCGGCAACGGCGCCAGAAAAGAGCTTGATGTTTACTACGCAACCTTTCTTCTTGTAGACGTTGTTGGGCCTCCAAGTGTAGAGTTTTGTAGGACAATAGCAAATTTCCCTCAAGTGGATGACCTAAAGTTTATCAATCTGTGGGAGGCGTAGGATGAAGATGGTCTCTCTCAAACAACCCTGCAACTAAATAAAAAAGAGTCTCTTGTGTCCCCCAACACACCCAATACAATGGTAAATTGTATAGGTGCACTAGTTCGGTAAAGAGATGGTGATACAAGTGTAGTATGGATAGTAGATATAGGTTTTGTAATCTGAATAAATAAAACCAGCAAGGTAACTAGTAACAAAAGTGAGCAAAAACGGTATTGCAATGCTTGGAAACAAGGCCTGGGGTTCATACTTTCACTAGTGGAAGTTCTCTCAACAATGATAACATAATTAGATCATATGGCAATCCCTCAACGTGCGACAAAAGTCACTCCAAAGTTCCTACCACGGAGAACATAAGATGAAATTGCTTGTAGGGTACGAAACCACCTCAAAGTTATTCTTTCTGATCAATCCATCGGGCTATTCCTATAAGTGTCACAAACAGCCCTATAGTTCGTAGTAAAATAACACCGTATGACACACATCAATCAACCCTAATGTCACCTAGATACTCCAATGCCACCACAAGTATCTGTGGGTCAATATGATATGCATCAAACAACTTTAGATTCATAATATTCAATCAAACACAAAGAACTTCAGGAGCATCCTGAATTTTCTACTGGAGAAAGGAATATGAAAACCTGCATCAACGCCTCTGCATAGATTACCCCAATGTCACCACGGAAATCTGCAAGTTGCTAACCAAAACATACATCAAGTGGAACAACAGAACATCCCATTGTCACCACGGATATCCCATCGCAAGACATACATCAAGTGCTCTCACATCCAAAGATTCAATCCGACATAACAAAACCGCAAATGAAAAGACTCAATTCATCACAAGAAGGTAGAGGGGGAGAAACACCATATGATCCAACTATAGTAACAAAGCTCACGATACATCAAGATCGTGCCATATCAAGAACACGAGAGAGAGAGAGAGAGAGAGAGAGAGATCAAACACATAGCTACTGGTACATACCCTCAACCCCAAGGGTGAACTACTCCCTCCTCGTCATGGAGAGAGTCAGGATGATGAAGATGGCCACCGGTGATGGATTCCCCCTCCGGCAGGGTGCCGGAACAGGGTCCCAAGAGGTTTTTCATGGCTATAGAAGCTTGCCGCGGCGGAACTCCCGATCTAGGTTTCTTTCAGGGGGTTTCTAGATTTATAGGAATTTTTGGCATCATTTTCACGTCAGGGGGGGTCCACAAGTCAACGACAAGACAGGGGGGCGCGCCCTAGGGGGGTGATGTCTGCTAGAACTAAGTCGGTATTTCCCCAAAGAGGAAGGGATGATGCAGTATAGCGACAGTAGGTATTTCCCTCAGTGATGAGACCAGGTTATCGAACCAGTAGGAGAACCTCCTCACACCACGTAAACAACACCTACACACAAATTACAAATGCTCGCAACCCGACATGTTAAAGGGGTTGTTAATCCTTTTCGGGTACGGCGCCTCAAGATAGGCAAATAACATGAGGTAAAAGTGGTAGATAGGATAAATAGATCGCGGAACAAATAAATTGCAGCAAGGTATTTTTGTATTTTTGGTTTAATAGATCTAAAAATAAATGCAAGAGAAAATAGATCGCAAAGGCAAATATGATGAAAAGAGACCCGGGGGCCGTATGTTTCACTAGTGGCTTCTCTCGAGAAAAATAGCAAACGGTGGGAAAACAATTAATGTTGGGCAATTGATTGAACTTCAAATAATCATGACAATATCCAGGCAATGATCATTATATAGGCATCATGTCCAAGATTAGTAGACCGAATCCTACGTGCATCTACTACTATTACTCCACACATCGACCGCTATCCAGCATGCATCTAGTGTATTAAGTTCATGAGAAAACGGAGTAATGCAATAAGAACAATGACATGATGTACACGAGATCCATTTATCTATTGCGGAAATATATATCCCATCTTGTTATCCTTAGTAGCAACGATACATACGTGTCGGTTCCCCTTCTGTCACTGGGATCAAGCACCATAAGATCAAACCCACTACAAAGCACCTCTTCCCATTGCAAGATAAATAAATCAAGTTGGCCAAACAAAACCCAAATATCAGAGAAGAAATACGAGGCTATAAGCAATCATGCATATAAGAGATCAAATAATACTCAAATAACTTTCATGATAAAAAATAGATCTGATCATAAACTCAAAGTTCATTGGATCCCAACAAACACAACGCAAAAAGGCTTACATCATATGGATCTCCAAGACACCATTGTATTGATAAGCAAGAGAGAGAGAGAGAGGAGAAGCCATCTAGCTACTAACTACGGACCCGTAGGTCTACAAAGAACTACTCACGCATCATCTGGGAGGCACCAATGGAAGTGGTGAACCCCTCCATGACGGTGTCTAGATTGGATCTGGTGGTTCTGGACTCTGTGGCGGCTGGAATTGATTTCCGTCGACTCTCCTAGGGTTTCTGGAACATTGGGGTATTTATAGAGTAAAGAGGTGGTTCAGGGGGCACCCGAGGTGGGCACAACCCACCAGGGTGCGCCTGGGCCTCTTGGCGCGCCCTGGTCGGTGTTGCTCTCCTCAAGCAACCCCCCAGGTTCTTCCTTGGCCCAATGGATGTCTTCTGGCCCAAAAAAACCCTCCAGGAGTTTCGTTGCATTTGGACTCCATTTGATATTGATTTCCTGCGATGTAAAAAACATGCAGAAAACAGCAACTGGCACTGGGCACTATGTCAATAGGTTAGTACCAAAAAATGATATAAAATGACTATAAAATGATTGTAAAACATCCATGAATGATAATATAAAAGCATGGAACAATAAAAAATTGTAGATACGTTGAAGACATATCAACATCCCCAAGCTTAATTCCTGCTCGTCCTCAAGTAGGTAAATGATAAAAACAAAAAAATTGATGTGGAATGCTTCCTAACATGTTCATCACATTTATTTTCTTTATAGCATGGACATAAGGACTTTTATATGATTCAAAGCAATAGTCTAGTTTTGACATGAAGACTTTAATACTCAAGCATACCAACAAGCAACCATGCCTTTCAAAATATCAACACTAAAGCAAGTTATCCCTAGCCCATCATGCTCAATCATTGATCCATTCATGAAACACACTCGAATATTAGCTACACCCAATTCTCAAATACGATCATAGTGCCCCTTAGTTGGTGCTTTATAAGAGAAGATGGAGACTCAAAATCAAATAAAAATTTCATAAGTAAAAGAAAGGCCCTTTGCGGAGGGAAGTAGTGATTTGTAGAGGTGCGAGAGCTCAAAGCTTAAATTGAGAGATAAAAATTATTTTTGAGAGCCATACTTCTCCCACCAACGAAAACGACTTGGAGCATCCCAACACTTTCCATGCCAGATACATCATAGGCGGTTCCCAAATAGAAAATAAAGTTTATTCCTTTTTCCACCATAACTTTCACATTCCATGGCTAACCGTATCCACGGGTGCCCTCCATACCAACACTTTCCAAGGAATTTATTATTTGACAACATAAAGTAAATTCATTGTTCATTTCGGGACTGGGCATCCCTAGTACCTTTGTCGTACTCTCGTGCATTGATAAGTGAATAAACACTCATCGTGAGAATAACACATCTAGCATGGAAAATATTGGCTACCCTTTACCGCTTCGCGAGTAGTAGAGCACACAAAAGAGAAATTTATTTTTGAACATTAGAGATGGCACATGCAAATTTTCTTAGAACGGCATGGAAATACCGCATATAGGTAGGTATAGTGGACTCATAAGGCAAAACTGGTTTAAAGGGTTTTGGATGCACAAGTAGTGATCATATTTAGTGCAAAATGAAGGCTAGCAAAAAGATTGAGAAGCGACCAACCAAAAAGCAAAAAATCTCGTACCCAAGCATTAAGCATAAGTAACACCGAATAATGCACCATAAGTAGGATATAAATTTCATTGCATAACTATTGACTTTCGTGCTTGCATAGGGAATCACAAACCTTAACATCAATATTCTTACTAAAGCACAATTACTCATCAACATGACTCACATATCATATCGTCATATGTCAAAACCATTACTAAGAATCAAGTTTATTTTGTCCAATGATCTTCATGAAAGTTTTTATTGTATCCTCCTTAGATATCTATCACTTTGAGACTATTTTCATATGTTCCTTTTGATAAGCTCAAACAAATATAAGTGAAGATCATGAGCATAATTTTTGCTTTCTCTCAAAATAATCTAAGTAAAGCAAGAGAGAATTTCTTAAAAATTTACTAACTCCCAAACAAATCTAAGTGAAGCATGAGAGCAAGCATAGCTTAAGTTTTGGCTCTCTCAAAAAGGTGTGTACATCAAGGATTTGACACTTAAAACACAAAGCAAAACAAGCAAATACTCATATCATACAAGACGCTCCAAGAAAAACTCATATTATCTGACGAATAAAAATATAGCTTCGAGTAAAATACCGATGGTTGTTAGAAGAAAGCGGGGATGCCACTCGGGGGCATCCCCAAGCTTAGTTGCTTGCTACTTCTTTGAATATTATCTTGGGGTGCCTCGTGCATCCCCAATCTTAGCCTTTTGCTTATCCTTATTCCTTCATCCATCGTAAGATAACCCAAAACTTGAAAACTTCAATAACACAAAACTCAAACAAAACCTTCATGAGATCTGTTAGTATAAGAAACAAAACCACTACTATAAGTATTGTAGCAAACCTATTCCTATTTTGTTTTTTCATTATATCTACTGTATTCCAACTTTTATATGGAAAAAACTCATCAAATAAAACCATAGAATCATCAAAACAAGCACACAACGCAAAGAAAACAGAATTTGTCAAAACCAGAACCGTCTGTAGCAATCTGAATATTTAGAATACTTATGTAACTCCAAAAATTATGAAATAAATTGGTGTACGTGAGTAATTTTCCTATTAATCCAATGCAAAAAGAATCAACTTAAAATCACTCTTCTGTAAAAAATGACAAATAATCTCGTGAGCGCAAAAGTTTCTGTTTTTCAGCAAGATCAAATAAACTTTCACCCCAAGTCTTCCCAAAGGCCTTGCTTGGCACAAGCACTAACTAAAACACAAAAAACACAATCATAACAGTAGCATACTTGTCCTAACACTCAATAACAGGAAGCAAAAAAGAAAAAAGAAAATGTATTCATTGGGTTGCCTCCCAACAAGCGCTATCGTTTTACGCCCCTAGCTAGGCATAACGCGTAGGATCTAAGTGTTGTCATCCTTGTCCAATTCTTTAATCGAACACTTAGGAATTTTCAAGGATTTTGCTTGTAAATTCTCAGTGACAATATTTCTTGGCATGAGATTGAAAAAGTTATTTTCGCAAAAAGGGTCTCTTATGACTTCAATAAAGTTAGGATGGATACTAATCATCTTAAGATCTCCTTTATCATTGCTAGAAGTTGCACCTTTGTTTTTAGTGACTTGAGTCTTACTAATTTTCATAGGGGTTTTAGCAAAAGCAAAAGCCGTACCTAGATTAGAAAAAAATTCTTCTAGTTTATCAATCCTAGACGGGCTCTCTTTGATTCTTTCATGAATTATAGTTCCCTTTTCTTTTAGCAACTTAAAGATGTCTCCCGCTTTTGACCAAACTTTAGTAGCATAACTTTGCATTTTTCTATCCAAGTTTTCAGTATGTTCTACGGTAAGCATTTTCTTTTCAATGGCATCTAGACTTTCCATAACATGCTCGAGAGTCAATATTGTTTCATTGATCACGAGTGGTGGTGAACCCACTAAATTTCCCAAAGCATTAAAAGCATCAAGAGAAGGACACATCAAGAAATTCCCACCGGTAATTGTATCAAGGACGAATCTATACCAAGTGGTAATTCCCACATAAAAGCAAAGAAGAAGAACAACGGTAGATTGCTTACGGATGGATCTATTATGAGCATTGCAAATCCTATACCAAGCATCTTTTAAATTTTCTCCTCCCCTTTGTTTAAAGTTGAGAACCTCGTTCTCGGGGGTACACACTGTCGGTGTACTAGAGTAGGGGTACCCTAGTATCCCGAACTTGTGCACGGGCAGTTGCAGCACCCCGCGGCAAGGCTTGCCGGGCGACCGCCAAGGTCCTCCGTGGTTCCTTTGGAGCCATTCAAGAACAAAGTATTCAAGCCAAGGAGACAAGGCCCCGGCAAGAGGAGCTTGCCGGGAAGGCCAACCAGGGCATCTCAAGGAGCTTACCGCGACGCGCCACGCGTCCCGGCAAGGCCTGGTGAGCGACAAGCTTCCGGGCGCGACAAGACAACAACCGCGGCAAGGCGCTTGCCGCGACAAGCTACCACCCTGTACCCGCGCTCCAGCACATCCACCAACGTGTCGCCCTGGGGCCTTTCCAGGCGCGCGTGGCAAGAGGCTGTGTAGCCAGCGGTGCGAGGTGGCGAGCGACGCTGACAAGATTACCATCATGGCGAATGGTGGCATCCCTGACGGTCCTTTTCTACACTGTTTGGGTGACACAGACGGGCATTTAATGCCTTTGTCCCCTGCCGTCAAAGTTAGGTAGGATACACTATACAGGTAGTTGTACCAAGCGCAACTCCTTTTCCATTTTTACCCTTGTCTACGTTGCCACCTGTCGGTGACCCCTTGAGCATATAAAAGGAGGCCCATGCGCAACATAGAGGAGGGTCGGCTCAGTTCGAAGGCAGAAAAACACTCACGCTCGGTCTCGTAGCACTCAGCGCTCCCGAGCAAGAACTCAATACACTAAGACATGCAGCAGTAGGAGTGTTATCTCTCCGGAGAGCTCTGAAGCTGGGTAAACTGCTCGTGTGCTTCGCCTCGATCCGCTCTTCGTGCGATCTCCGCCCCCCTCCGAACCGAAAGGGGCTCGGTCCGCCGGTCCCATAGGTGTTCGTGGATTAGTTTCCCCGACATCTTTGGCGCGCCAGGTAGGGGGCGTCGAGGTTGTGTGAACCTGATCCGACGTTCACACGAGCTAGATCTTCATTTTCTTCATCGACATGCCACAGAAGAAGAAGGCTTCGGGGGCAACTGTTCCGTCCACGTCAATCCCACCACCACCGGAGCAATCAGGTGGTGGGGTAGGCGCTGGCGGAAGAACGGGCATCGACGAGGAAGCTCACGGTGCTGCCAGGTCCAAGGACAAGGCTGCGCAGACCTAGGCGTCCGTACATGCACCGCGCCCATCTCAGGAGGCGCAGGACCGACAGCGTCATGGTATTCGCAGTACCATACGTTTGTTGGACCAAGATCGAGCTGGTGGATCTCGGGGTGCTCAAGACCAACATGCACGCCAACATGCTGGCACGAGCGAGACACGGTCGCCTGGACGGGATACTGCTCCTTCTAACATAGTTAGAAGTCCGAGCATATCCCGCTCCTCGCACCGTTCGCCACTGCCGCCCACCACTCGAGCAGAAGCTTTGGTGCGAGCTCAACTGCTCCTAGATTACCCTCCAACAACAGACAAGATCAACGAATGGAGGGCCACCATTCAGAGTCTCATCGGCTTCGCCAACGGCGACACTCCGTGGCAGCCGAGTACATCGCTGCCGCGGCAGGACCCCCAGGCACGAGCCGATGGCGAAGAGACCGGTGGGGGTGCGACCACCATGCACTCTCCACCCCGAAGGCCAAGATCGCCGACTCGCCGGATCCACCTCGACAGCGACTCCACTGCATCGTTGGATCCACGAGCTCGTCGCGATCAGCGCCAAGTCTTCACGAACGACAGCAAGAAGACGCTCGTACTCGCATCGAGCGCCGAAGAGAAGTGCGGCGTCAATCAGACCAGCGCACTGGGCCCTCTGTCGACATGCATGCGCCAGGGGAACCAGGCGACTTGCCGTACGCGGTAGGTTGCCCTGCGTTCACCCGTGAGCTGCGGCAAGTCCAGTGGCCCAGCACGAAGAATTTCAAGCCAGACGTACCAGAGAAGTACGACGGCAAGACGCACCCGTCGGAGTTCCTCAGCATCTACACCATCGCGGTGCAAGCTGCCAGGGGACGGGATGACAAGATCCTTGCCAACTACTTCCCGCTAGCGCTCTAGCCCAATGTCAGATCCTGGCTCATGCACTTGCCGGACAACTCCATATCCTCCTAGGCTGACTTGTGCCATCAGTTTGTCGGCGCCTTTACAGGCGGCCACAAGCCTCATGGCCAAGAAAGCGACCTTCATCTGCTCGCCTAGAAGGAAGGAGAGCCCCTGCACAAGTACATTCAGAGATTCAGCCGCGTACAACACAACATCCCAGATGTCCACCCTGCCGCGGTAATCAGCGCGTTTCATCAGAACGTGTGAAACCGCAGGATGCGAGAGGAGATGGCGATGTGCAAGATCAGAGACGTCAGTGAGCTATATGCCCTGGCCGACAAGTGTGCGCGTGCTGAGGAAGGGAGGAAACTCCCCGGAGAGAATACAGAAGCAGGAGGATCTGATAGTGAGGAGGCTGCCCCGGCAAAGAGAAACCGGCGGCGGAACAACAGGAAGAAGAAAGGCAAAGATGTGCTAGTCATTGAGCAATCCGGCAAGAAAGCCAAAGTTGGTTGCTCCGGCAAGGAGATTGCGCAGGCACCAACCACCAGGCTGTGGCGGTCGCCGACAAGCAGGACGGCACCAACAAGCAGTATTGCAAGATCCACCGCACCAAGGGCCATGACCTCCAGAGCTGCAAGAAAGTCGAGCAGCTTGTCGAGCAGCATAAGGCTGAATACGAGCGGCGCGACAAGGAGAAGGGCCAGGAAGGTGCTGGAGGAACCGGCAAGAAACGTCTCGGCCGAGGAGGACGCCGCGGCAAGGCCAAGCAGCGGCAAGGAGACAGACCTCCCCGCGGCCGTGACAAGGATGAAGATGACGACGACAATGAAGATATGGATGATGACGAGACCGATGAGCAGGAGTTCCAGAAAGCCACAGAGATCCTGTGCGTTGACGGCGGTGCTTCTCTGCATACTTCACACCGCCAGCTCAAGCAATGGGTGCGGGAAGTCAATGCAGCAGAGCCACCCGTCGAGTCACGCAAGCCTCTGAAATGGTCCAGCACGCCTATCATCTTTGATATTGAGGACCACCCTGATCGCATAACTGCGGTCGAGTGCTTGCCGATGTTGGATTCACCAACTATCCGCAACCTCAAGGTCACTAAGATGCTAGTTGACGGCGGGGCCGGCTTGAACCTGATCTCCTCCGTGGTACTCCAGAAACTCCAGATCCCTGATAGTGAGCTCGAAGAGACCGGCACATTCCAAGGAATCAATCCGGGAAGGAGCAAGCCGAAGGGAAAGATCACGTTGCCGGTAACATTTGGCAGCGAGTTAAACTTCAGGACTGAGAGGGTCACTTTTGATGTTGCTAACTTTCCATTGCCTTACAATGGGATACTCGGCCGTCCAGCGCTCGCCAAATTCATAGCAGCCTCTCACTATGCATACAACGTGCTGAAGATGCCAGGCCCAATAAGTGCATCTCTGTCCTTGGCGACAAGAAGGATGCTCTTATCTGTGCCGACAAGATCTACCGGGAAGCAGCAGCCGCAACAGATCGCAGATCACTTGCCGTTGAAGCTCCCGGGGGAAAGAAGAAGACCAAGTCCGGCAAGAGTTCTGATGCCCACTCCGGCAAGCGCACCTCTTCGGAGTGCTGCGCTACCGTCGAGGATGCACCATTGAGCTCCACCGGCAAGTGTAAGAAGACAATGGTAGCTTCACCTGAGACCAAGAAGGTGCCCGCCAAGGAGGACGGCACTGGTGGTACCTTCACCATCAGTGCCACTCTCGACCCTAAATAGGAAAGCGCGCTCGTTGCTTTCCTGCGGGCGAACGTTGACGTGTTTGCATGGCAACCGTCTGACATCCCCGGTGTTCCCAGGAAAGTAATCGAGCACCATCTTGCTGTCTGTCCTCACGCGCAGCCCATCAAGCAAAAAGTCAGGAAACAGGCAGTGGAACGCCAAGAATTCATCGCTGAAGAAATCAAGAAGTTGGAAGCAGCAGGCCTTGTCAGAGGAGTGCTCCATCCTACGTGGTTGGCCAATCCTGTAGTCGTGCGCAAGGCAAACGGGAAATGGAGACTTTGTATCGACTTTACCAATGTTAATAAAGCTTGTCCCAAAGACCCATTTCCCTTGCCGCGCATTGACCAGATTGTTGACTCCACGGCCGGATGTGACTTGCTTTCATTTCTTGATGCATACTCAGGATATCATCAGATCTTCATGGCAGAAGAGGATGAGGAGAAGACCGCATTCATTACCCCCTGTGGCACATACTGTTTTGTACGGATGCCTTTCGGTCTAAAGAATGCTGGTTCAACATTTGCAAGGGTAGTCCATGACGCTTTTGAGCCACAGATACACAGAAATGTGGAAGCCTACATGGATGACATAGTGGTCAAGAGCAAGGACAAGGCAACTCTGATCCAAGATTTAGATGAAACCTTTACAAATCTGCGCAGGATCAACCTCAAGCTTAACCCCGAGAAGTGTGTGTTTGGAGTCCCCTCCAGCAAGCTTCTCGGGTTCTTCATGTCTCAGCGGGGAATTGAAGCCAATCCCGACAAGATCAAGGCCATTGAGCAGATTGAAGCACCGAAGCGCGTCAAGGATGTACGAAGGCTTGCCGGTTGCGTGGCTGCTCTCAGTGGGTTTATCTCTAGGTCTGCTGAGTGCGCCCTGCCATTTTTCAAAATATTGAAAAAGGCAGGTCCAATGAAATGGACTCCGGAAGCGGAGGCTGCGCTGCAGGACTTGAAGAAATACCTGTCCTCCACTCTGACACTTGTCGCACCTAAGCCACAAGAGAAGTTGCTGCTATATATAGTGGCGACCAATCAAGTGGTTAGTGCTGCATTAGTAGGAAGAGGGAGGCGGATGATGAGCCAGCAACCACGGCAGAGGCACCCAGCGACAAGCAAGGGACTTCACCGACAAGCTCTGGTCCCGACAAAGATGGATCTGCGCAGGCGCGTGAGAAGATGCAGAAAAGAATGGTGCAGCGCCCAGTTTACTTTGTCAGCTCCCTTCTGCAGGGGGCTAGGTCAAGGTACTCTGGTGTGCAGAAATTGCTTTTCGGCCTCCTCATGGCCTCGAGAAAGCTGCGCCATTACTTCCAAGCACACGAGATCACAATCGTCACTCGTTTTCCGCTGAAGAGGATACTGCAAAATCCAGAAGCAACAGGCAGGATTGTCGAGTGGGCACTGGAACTGTCAAGCTTTGGCCTCAAGTTTGAGAGCACTTCAGCTATCCAAAGCAGAGCATTGGCAGAATTCATAGCAGAGTGGATGCCAACACCAGATGAAGAAATTCCAGAAACGAGCATCCCCGTCAAGGAAGCAAGCAAAGAGTGGCTGATGTACTTTGATGGTGCCTTCTCGCTGCAAGGCGCCGGTGCGGGCGTGCTACTTGTTGCACCCACCGGAGAGCACCTCAAGTACGTAGTCCAGATGCACTTTCCCAAGGAGCAAGCAACAAACAATACTGCATAGTATGAAGGTTTGCTTGCTGGTCTCAGGATCGCAGCAGACCTTGGGATCAAGAAGCTCATTGTCAGGGGTGACTCACAGCTTGTCGTCCGCCAGGTGAACAAGACTTATCAGAGTCCGTTGATGGAAGCTTACGTTGATGAAGTGAGAAAGCTAGAAGAGCACTTTGACGGCCTACAGATGGAACATGTTCCAAGAGCTCAGAACGACATTGCCGATGGCTTGTCGAAGTGCGCCGCACTTAGGTTACCTGTGGAACCAGGGATCTTTGTGCTCAAGCTGACTCAGCCGTCTGTAACGCCATCAACTGGACAGAGCAAGAAGAGGAAGTTGATTTCTGGTGACTACTTTTCGGCAAAGCTCCCCGAAGCCGCCGCCAAGAAGGTCCCCAAGATCAACACCAAGGATGCTGAGGAGCAGTCTGCTCCGGCAAGCCTTAGGGTTTGTTCCGTTGAAGCAGACGCTCCCGACAAGTTTTGCTCCGGCAAGCTTGCCGGGGAACATCAAGCTCCGGCTGAGCCGCAGGTTCTCGCCATAGAAGCGGATGTTCCCGCAGCAGCAGCTATGCCTTTAGTCCTTGTTGTCGAGCCGCAAGCTCCAACATGGGCACAACAGATTGTCCGTTTCCTTCAGACAGGAGAACTTCCCGAAGAGCAAGAAGAAGCGGAAAGAGTAGCCCGGCAGTCAAGTATGTACCAGTTTGTCGACAACACACTGTACAGAAGAAGACTCATAGGCGTGAAATTGAAGTGTATTCACCGGGAAGACGGACAAAAGCTGTTGGCAGAGATACATGGAGGCATATGTGGTCACCACATTGGCGCAAGAGCACTTGCCGGCAAGGCGTTCCGGCAAGGTTTCTTTCGGCCGACAACCCTCCAAGATGCAACTGCACAAGTAACCAAGTGTGAAGCGTGCCAGTTCCATTCCAAGCAGATACACCAGCCAGCTCAAGCTCTCCAGACGATCCCTTTATCCTGGCCATTTTCGGTCTGGGGGCTCGACATCCTCGGCCCCTTTCCCCGAGCTGTCGGGGGCTTTGAGTACTTGTACGTTGCAACCGACAAGTTCACAAAGTGGCCGGAAGTGAAACCAGTGAGGAAGGTGACAGCACAGTCAGCAGTCAAGTTCTTCAGGTCAATTGTTTGCCGTTTCGGGATCCCTAACAGGATCATCACCGACAACGGCACGCAATTCACGAGCCGCACCTTCATGCAGTACGTCCAAGATCTTGGCGCCAAGATCTGCTTCGCTTCTGTTGCTCATCCAAGGAGCAACGGTCAAGCAGAGAGGGCGAATGCTGAAGTGCTGCGCGGGCCCAAGACCAGGACTTTCGACAGGCTGCACAAGTGCGGAAGAAACTGGATTGAGGAGTTGCTGGTGGTTCTTTGGTCGATTAGAACGATGCCAAATCGAGCTACTGGCCAGACACCTTTCGCTCTAGTCTATGGAGCGGAGGCAGTTCTCCCCACGGAACTCGTATACGGGTCACCTCGAGTGCTCGCTTATGATGAGCTTGAGCAAGAGCAGCTGCGACAAGATGACGCGCTGCTCCTTGAGGAGGACCGTCTTCAGGCTGCTGTACGAGCTGCTCGATACCAGCAAGCTTTGCGCCGCTACCATAGCCGCAAAGTTAATGCCAGAAGTTTCGAGGAAGGCGACCTTGTTCTTCGGCGCGTTCAGTCCGCCAAGAATTCCAACAAGTTGACGCCGAAGTGGGAAGGCCCTTACCGGGTGAAACGAGTCACTAGGCCTGGCGCTGTCCGCCTTGAGACCAAAGATGGCATTCCGGTGAGCAACTCCTGGAACATTGAGCATCTTCGTAAGTTTTACCCGTAGGGCGCGGTTGCCGGAACCCGTTCCGGCAACCACCTTTTGTACAAGTCTTGCCGATGTTGCATGTAATCCTTTGTACAAAGCCAGGCGCAGACCCCGTTCATAAGTAAAGCTCATGTGCTCCGCACATCTTGTCAATTTCATGCTTTCTACTATTTCTTGCATGCATTATCTGACACTTTGTGCAGCACCTACCTCCAGTAAGCAATAACATTTGGGTCCTTGTTGATACGCTTCCGATTCTACCGCAATGTGAGTTTCTCAAACATAGTCATTAACTAATTTATATTGTTTATTTCAAAATAGTTGACAACTTATTTCCATTGACAGCTTATTTTGATTCTTCAAAGAATGTGCGGAAGATGGTAGACAAAACCCACTACACTGATGGCTCTGAATTAACTTATAAGGAGAAAAGTCATCTGCTCGCTTATTGTACTTATCTTGAGAATTACAATACCTATTATCGAACTCCTCCAAATTATGGTGAATACGTGCCACTAGTGCATGTGTTGAACCACGGTAACTTCTATGGAGATACCCTGGTAAGAGTTTTTACTATTACAACATCCGTGCATATTTTGCATACTTCTAAAACTAGTACATCATTGCTAACTACGAAGTTATTACTATGTTTTTCAACAGAAAATCCTGATGGATTATGTACCTCATCTGATGTATCTGAATGGTCGCCTTAGAGTTCTGAACATACTACCAGGTCAATCTAGCGAGCTCACCTGTGCATATCGGATTTATAAAACCGGTGAACACATGCTCATCAAAGAATGGAAAAAAATATATGGACATTCGCAAAGAGGTTCTTGGAAGTAACATTAAGCGAAAGGCAAGAATTGGAGACAGGATAATCTCCATTCTCCATAATGGAGAGTCAGGGGCTATCTTGTTTTTTTTCTATTTTACCTTAGAGAATGTAGTAGGTCCTAAGAGAATGTAGTAGGTCCTATGAGGTACAATATGTTTATTATGTGGTACAATATTTTAGAGTTGATGATGAGGAGTACTTGTGATTACGACTAGTGACCAATTTGCTATGTGATGTCATCGATGAAAACGATGATCTTGAGGAGGTGTTATATGACAATGATGTATTATGATGATAAGTTGCTAATGATATGATGATGATGATGATATTTATTATATCATTGGGTGAAAGAACCGTGGATTAGTTTCAAGTGGATGGACATCCACTTGAAACTAGTCCACGGTTCTTTCACCCCGTGTTGTAATAACTCATTGTGATGTAAAAACAATCTCTAAATTCCTGTTGTATGAAAACTTGTGTAAAGGTGTATGAATACAACGTGAAATAAAATACGAAATAATAGTAGTAGCGCGGGCGGGGAGAAGTGCTACTACTAATTACCAGTAGCGCTCCTCTGGGGAAGCACTACTACTAAGTCGATTTAGCAGTAGCGTGGGTTGAGGCATGCTCTTGCTAAGCTTTAGCTGTAGCGCCGTACCTGTAGCGCTCCAGCCCGCGCTACTGATAGGCCTAAAACCCGCGCTGCTGCTAGGCTTTTCCCTAGTAGTGTGTAATCAACACTACTAGTCACCCACAAGCACCAATTTATAGTTCTGGTACAAAGATTGAACACAAGAGATGAACTAGGGTTTGAGAGGAGATGATGTTGTTGAAGATGTTGATGGAGATTGCCCTCCCCAAGATGGGAGAGTTGTTTGGTGATGATGATGACGATGATTTCCTCTTCCAGGAGGGAAGTTCCCCGGCAGAATCGCTCCGCCGGAGGGCAAAAGTGCTCCTGCCCAAGTTCCACCTCGAGAAGGCGGCGCTTCATCCTGAAAGTCCTCTCCTTATTTTTTTTCTAGGTCAAAATGACTTATATACCAGAAGAGGGGCACCGGAGGTGGGCCGAGGGGACCACAACCCACCAGAGGGCGCCTGGGCTCCCTGGCGCGCCCAGGTGGGTTGTGCCCACTTGGTGGGCCCCCTCTAGTACTTATTGGCTCCAATAATTCTCATTTATTCCATAAAAATTCCTCTTAAAGTTTCAACTCATTTGGATTTGTGCAGAATAGGTGGCCTGACGTAGCTTTTTCAGGTCCAGATTTCCAGCTGCTGGAATTCTCCCTCTTTGTGTGAACCTTGCATATTATGAGAGAAAAGGCATTAGCATTACTCCATAAAGCATTATTATGCAATGAAACAACATAAATAGCAGTAGGTAAACATGATGCAAAATGGACGTATCAAATCCCCCAAACTTAGACCTCGCTTCTCCTCAAGCGAAAACCAAAATCGAGAAACATGTCCACATGCTTAGAGAGAGAGGTGTCGATAAAAACAAAATACGGACATAGAAGCATCATGTAACTTATTATGACAGCAACAAACTTTAACATAAAACTTTTATCATAAAAAATTTATCATAGAATTTTTATCATAGACTTCTTATGAACAAGTAACAATTCATCACAACATCAAAGTATAAAGTATAAACTCTATTGGAAACCAAAAAACTATGTTCTTAGTCAACTTTGCAACTACAATTCATCATCTTTTCAGGAAGGGTCACGCATCGGAGCCTTTAGGCAAGTCCACATACTCAACCATCATATAGTCTTCTATGATTGCTAACACTCACCGCGTACACATGAGCAAAATGTTTCAACTGGACACATAGAAAGATAGGGGCTTATAGTTTCGCCTCCCAACGTGTTCACCACAAGGATGATGTCAACAATAATAACTCATGCTACCTGTCAGGGATATACCCCGTGGTATGAATCGGCCGGATATATGACCCGGCTGGGACTTGGCGGTTCATCGGTAACCCGCTTGAAGACTGGCGACTCACTGGTTTGGCAATTCACCAGTCTAGTGACTCACTGATGACCCTGATGGCGATTCAAATAGATGACAAGGTCCAAGGCCCAGAAGGCCATCTCATGTTATGGTGGGCCGGCTTGAAGAGGAAAGGCATAAGGAATATTCCCTACAAAGGAAGCAAGACTAGGGCTCCACTTGTAATAGAGTAATCCTAATCCTACTAGGACTAGTCATGTAACCCGCCCCTTCAACTTATATAAGGAGGGGCGGGGCACCCCAAGAGGGACAAGTTAAGACAGACAAATCAATAGCTCTCGAGATAGAGGTAGTGAAAGAGCACCCTTTGTAATCGTGAGCGTCATCATCATCAATATCAATGAAGCAGGATGTAGGCTTTTACCTCCACCGTGAGGGGTCGAACCTGGGTAAAACCTCGCGTCTCTCATCCCTCTCAACCTCTCTCAAGCTACCACATAGATGCGTTGGCCTCACGACTAAGTCCTCACACTAAGGACATCTGCCATGACAAATCCACGACACTACCCATATTCAACTGGATATATGTGCCTAGATCTTTCCTCACCACATGATGCTTGCCAAAAGACAAAATAAAAAGGAATAGAGAGAAGAACTTTGACTCTTGCATGAAAGTAAATACATAAAAGTAAAAGATAGGCCCTTCGCAGAGGGAAGCAGAGGTTGCCATGCGCTTTTTGTTTGTATGATCAATCCCTCAGTGCAAGAGAACGTCACGTTATATTGCCCCTTATGATGGCAACCTTTATCATGCAGTCTGTTGCTTTTATTCTTCACCATCACAAGTTCGTACAACGCTCAATTTTCTCTTACACTAAATGATCTAACACTTTTAGAAGCAATCTTTATTGCCTTATTGCACTGATGACAACTTACTTGAACGATCTTACTCAATCCATAGGTAGCTATGGTGGACTCTCAAAACAAGATTTGGGTTTAAGGGTTTTTGGATGCACAAGTAGTATATCTACTTGGTGCAGAATTTTTGGCTAGCAAAGATAGGGGCAAACACCACATGTTGAAGGATCTATGACAATATAGCTTCTATGTGAATATGAACAAACATAAATCATTACGTTGTCTTCCTTGTCCAATGTCAACAATTTTGGCATATAATATTTTGATGGGTGCTCACAATCACAAAAGATTTCCAAGATAGTGTATTTGCATGTGAATCTTCTCTTCCCTTATTAATTCTTTCATGAGTTGCATCATTAACCAATGCTATGTTTGTCAATCTACAATAAAATTTTCTACTTATACTTTTGTTTGTGTGATGTCATTACTTATCATAAGATTAGAATATGATCTTTTTCATTTATTTCCTTTCTTTTTATTGAAACATGAAAGTAAAGAAAGCAAAACTCAAACTAAACTTTATTATAAATCTCGCACACGATTACAAAGATAGATCACTAAGCAAAGTTTCAAAAGAAAGGATCGAACTAAACTTTTGTTCATGTAAAGCAAAAGATAACTATGGATTGAACTAAGGTAAGTAAAGGCAAAAGATAGTGGAGGTGATACAATACCGGGGCACCTCCCCCAATCTTAGCGAAATCCAAGGGGAGTGCCCATACCCGATACTTAAATTCCTTTTGGTGATGAAGAAGGAGGTGGTGATGATGAAATGGTAGCAATCTTTTCCCATATATCTCTGAGCGCCTCCCTTAAACTATGAATATCCCGAAGAGCTTGGTGAAGCAACTCAGTGTTCTTCTCTACTTCAGCCATGATATGCTTATTTTCCGGACCCCAATAGTTTGTCCCTGCACTTTCTCTTGGATGAGATATGTCCCAATTGGACGGTATATGCACACGAGGAGTGTTTTCAAACCCATAGTTATGAATCAAATTGTGAAAATTGTTATGATGTAACCTGTGTAAAGGCCTTCTGGAAGGGAGTTCTTCATGTACTTCAGAGCGCTCTCGAATGTTTGTTGACCTCATGGCTTGATGAGGATTAGGACGGGTAGAGATATCAGCTAGTGTGCCCCTCTCAAAAGCCGGAGGGTGAACTCTGAGGGAATTCCCTTCATCTTCCTCCATGGCAACCTCCTGAACTCTCTCCCCCTCTAGCTCCTCCTGCAGCAACCTTGCATCGTCTTCTCCATTGTTGGAAGAGGGGGAAGACATGATGCCCGGCTTAACAGATCTGACAGAAAATAGCAAGAAAAGAAGATATAAAATTTCTCCGTGATACGGAGGTCAATAGGTTCGGGGGGTATATAAAGATTTTTTCTATCTTGGGAAACAAGCAAAGGGAAGAAAAACAGAGTACGGAAGGTACCCGAGGTGGGCACAACCCACCTTGGCGCGCCTGCCCCGGTGTCTTGTGCCCACCAGGGGTGCCTTCCTGGTTGTTTCTTATGTTCCTAATTTTCTAAATATTCCAAAACTGACAAAAAATATTTTTGCGGATTTTTCAGAGTCCGTTTACTTACCATATCACGTACCTCCTCTTTTTCATAATTCTGAATTGTTACGGAAGGTTTCTCTTATGTGTTCCTCCGGTGTCATAGTTTGGATAATATTGCTTTCAACAATAATGGGCGTACCTGAGATATAATGTTTTATTCGTTGCCCATTAACAACCTCCGGGTTAGTACCTTTGGCATTATTTATTTTGATAGCTCCAGATCGATAAACCTCCTCAATAACATAGGGTCCTTCCCATTTAGAGAGGAGTTTTCCTGCAAAGAATCTAAAACAAGAGTTGTACAAAAGAACATATTCTCCAACTTTGAACTCACGCTTTTGGATTCTTTTATCATGCCATCTTTTAACTTTTTTCTTTAAATAACTTGGCATTTTCATAAGCTTGGGTTCTCCATTCATCTAATGAGATAATATCAAATAAACTCTTCTCACCAGCAAGTTTGAAATCATAGTTGAGTTCTTTAATTACCCAATATGCTTTATGTTCTAACTCAAGAGGCAAATGACAAGATTTTCCATAAACCATTTTATAAGGAGACATACCCATAGGATTTTTATGTGATGTTCTATAAGCCCAAAGTGCATCATCTATTTTCTTAGACCAATTCTTCTGGGACCTATTGACAATCTTTTGTAAAATTAGTTTTATTTTTCTATTGCTAAGTTCAACTAGACCACTAGATTGAGGATGATAAGGTGATGCAATTCTATGGTTAACATCATATTTGGCAAGCATTTTACGGAAAGCACCATGAATAAAGAGTGAACCACCATCGGTCATTAAATATCTAGGGACTCCAAACCTTGGGAAAATAACTTCCTTAAGCATTTTAATAGAGGTGTTGTGATCAGCACTACTAGTTGGAATAGCTTCTACACACTTAGTAACATAATCAACAGCGACCAAAATATGAGTATACCCATTAGAGGAAGGAAAAGGTCCCATGAAATCAAATCCCCAAACATCAAATGGTTCAACAACAAGAGAATAATTCATAGGCGTTTCTTGACGGTTACCGATATTACCTATTCTTCGACATTCATCACAAGATAATACGAACTTACGAGCATCCTTGAAGAGAGTAGGCCAATAAAAACTAGATTGCAATACCTTATGAGCGGTTCTGTCTCCCGCATGATGTCCTCCATAAGCTTCGGAGTGACATTTCCACAGGATTTGTTCTTGTTCATGCTTAGGTACACAACGTCTAATATCATCTACTCCTTTATAAAGATGTGGGTCATCCCAAAAGTAATGTCTTAAATCATAGACGAATTTTTTTTGTTGGTATGTAAAGCTAGGTGGTATGTATTTAGCAACAATATAATTAGCATAGTCAGCATACCAAGGAGTGTTATGAGAAACATTTACTACAGCTAACTGTTCATCAAGAAAGCTATCATTAATAGGTTGTGGCTCATCAAGAATATTTTCAAGCCTAGACAGGTTATCGGCTACGGGGTTCTCCGCTCCTTTTCTATCAGTGATATGCAAATCAAATTCTTGTAGTAGAAGAACCCACCTAATGAGTCTAGGTTTAGCATCTTTCTTTTTCATAAGATATTTTATAGCAGCATGATTGGTGTGAACAATTACTTTTGAATCTACAATATAGGATCTAAATTTATCACAAGCAAACACAACTGCAAAAAATTCCTTTTCAGTAGTAGCATAATTTCGTTGGGCACTGTCTAAAGTTTTACTAGCATAGTTGATAACATTCAGTTTCTTATCAACTCTTTGTCCTAGAATAACACCAACATCATAATCACTAGCATCACACATAATTTCAAAAGGCAAGTTCCAATCAGGTGGTTGAACAATAGGTGCGGAAATTAAGGCTTTCATTAGTGTTTCGAAGGCTTCCAAACAATCATCATCAAAAACAAAAGGGATATCCTTTTGCAAAAGATTTGTAAGAGGCCTAGAAATTTTAGAAAAGTCTTTGATAAATCTCCTATAGAAACCAGCATGACCAAGGAAACTACGAATACCCTTGATATCTTTAGGACATGGCATTTTCTCAATTGCATCAACCTTGGCTTTGTCCACTTCAATACCTCTTTCAGAAATTTTATGGCCCAAAACAATACCTTCGTTAACCATACAGTGGCACTTCTCCCAATTCAAGACAAGATTTGTTTGCTCACATCTCTGCAAAACTCGATCAAGATTGCTTAAACAATCATCAAAAGACTTCCCATAAATAGAAAAGTCATCCATGAAAACCTCAACAATGGTTTCACAAAAACCAGAGAATATAGTAGTCATACATCTTTGGAAGGTAGCAGATGCATTGCATAAACCAAAAGGCATACGTCTATAAGCATAAGTTCCAAAAGGACAAGTAAAAGTGGTCTTTCTTGATCAGGTTGAGAAATAGGTATTTGTGAAAAACCAGAATATCCATCAAGGAAGAAAAAATGTGTGTGCTTAGATACTCTTTCTAGCATTTGATCAATAAAAGGTAGAGGGTAATGATCTTTTCTAGTTGCTTTATTTAATTTTCTAAAAACCAATTACCATTCTATAGCCTGTGACAATTCTTTGTGGAATGAGTTCATTCTTATCATTAGGAACAACTGTAATGCCTCCCTTCTTAGGGACACAATGAACAGGACTTACCCATCTACTATCAGCTATAGGATAGATTATACCTGCTTCCAGAAGTTTCAGTATTTCGGTTCTTACTACTTCTTTCATCTTCGGATTTAACCGGCGTTGGTGACCAACAACGGGTTTAGCATCAGGTTCCATATTAATCTTGTGCTGGCATAGAGTGGGACTAATGCCCTTAAGATCATCAAGAGTATATCCAATAGCAGCTCGGTGCTTCCTTAGAACTTTCAATAATCTTTCTTCGTCATGTTCTAAAAGGTTATCACTAATAATAATAGGATATATCTTCTTCTCATCAAGATAAGCATATTTCAAAGTGTCTGGCAATTGTTTTAACTAAAACATAGGATCACCTTTAGGTGGAGGAGGACCTCCTAGAGTTTCAATAGGTAGATTGTGTTTAAGCAGAGGTTGTTGTTCAAACAAGATTCTATCTATTTCATTTCTTTCATGCATATGCAAATCATTTTCATGGTCTAGCAAATATTGTTCAAAAGGATCAGTAGAAGGTACAGCAATAGAAGCAAGACCAATAATTTCATCCTTACTAGGAAAATCTTTCTTATGAGGTTTTCTACTAAACTTTGAAAAATTAAACTCATGAGACTCATCACCAAAACTAACACCGACAATTTGTTTCTCACAATCTATTTTAGCATTAACGGTGTTCAGAAAGGTCTACCAAAGATAATGGGACAAAAGTCATCTTGTGGGGAACCAAGAACAAGAAAATCAGTAGGGTATTTTATTTTCCCACACAAGACTTCAACATCTCTAACAATCCCAATTGGTGATATAGTATCTCTATTGGCAAGCTTAATAGTAACATCCATGTCTTCTATTTCAGCTGGTGCTATATCATTCATAATTTCTTGATATAAGGTAAAAGGTATAGCACTCATGCTAGCACCTATGTCACATAAGCCATGATAACATTGATCTCCTATCTTAACTGAGACAATAAGCATACCAACAACATGTTTATGTTTATCTTTTTCATCGGGTTTGGCAATTCTAGCAGCTTCATCACAGAATTAAATAGCATGCCCATCAATATTATCGACCAAGAGATCTTTAATGATAGCAACACTAGGTTCTACTTTGATTTGTTCAGCTCGTTTAGGTGTTCTAATATAACTTTTGTTGACCATGGTTGAAACTTTAGCATGTTCCTTCATCCTAACAGGGAAAGGTGGTTTTTCAATATAAGAAGTGGGAACAACTGGATCAACATTATAAATGATAGTTTCATCTTTAGCTTTTACCGGTTCTTTAATTTCTTCTTTAATTGGTGGGTGATATTTGAACCACTTCTCTTTAGGAAGATCAACATGAGTAGCAAAAGATTCACAAAAGGAAGCTATTATCTCATAGTCAAGTCCATATTTAGTGCTAAACTTTTGAAAAGCATCGGTATTCATAAAAGATTTAACACAATCAAACTTAGGCTCAATACCTGACTCTTTACCTTCGTCAAGTTCCCAATCTTCAGAGTTGCATTTAATTCTTTCTAAAAGATCCCACCGGAATTCAATAGTCTTCTTCATAAAAGAAGCAGTACAAGAAGTATCGAGCATGGATTGATCATTACGAGAAAGCCGAGCATAAAAATTCTGAATAATAATTTCTCTTGAGAGCTCATGATTGAATATAACATTGACTTAAGCCTCCCCAAAGCTAGAGCGATACTTTCTCCTTCATGAGGCCAAAAATTATATATATAATTCCAATCACGATGAACTAGAAGCATAGGATAATTTTTTTGATGGAATTACAATTTCAATCGATTCCAGTTCCAAGATCCAATATCACTGCATAGCTTATACCATGTTAATGCCTTTCCCTTCAAAGATAAAGGGAAAACCTTCTTCTTAGCTTCATCTCCGGGTAAACCTACAAGTTTAAGTAATCCACAAATTTCATCCACATATATCAAGTGCATATCAGGATGTTCGGTTCCATCTCCTGCATAAGGATTAGTTAGCAATTGTTCTACCATACCTGAAGGAATTTCATATTCAATATTTTCAGCAGGTGCAGTAGGTTGAGGGGCAACTAATCGTGGTGCTGGTCGAGGTGAAGATACCCCGAACAAACGCCTCAAAGGATTGTTTTCCATAGTAACAAGTGATAATAAATTTCAGCACGTAGTAATAATTTTTCCTTACCAATTTCCACTTACCAAGAGCGCTTCACTCCCCGGCAACGGTGCCAGAAAATAGCCTTGATGACCCACAAGTATATGGGATCAACTGTAGCCTTTTTGATAAGTAAGAGTGTCAAACCCAATAAGGAGCAGAAGGAAATCACAAGTGGTTTTCAGCAAGGTAATGTCTGCAAGTGCTGAAATTGTTAGTAACAGAGTAGTTTGATAGCAAGATAATTTGTAACGAGCAAGTAACGGTGGTAGTAACAAAAGTGCAGAAAGGTAGCCCAATCCTTTTGAGGCAATGGACAGGCCAAAACGGTCTCTTATGATAAGCAAAGTGTTCTTGAGGGTACACGGGAATTTCATCTAGTCACTTTCATCATGTTGGTTCGATTCATGATCGCTACTTTGATAATTTGGTATGTGGGTGGGCCGGTGCTAGGTGCTGTTATTACTTGAACCAACCTCCTACTTATGATTAACCCTCTCGCAAGCATCCGCAACTACGAGAAAAGTATTAATAATAAATTCTAACCATAGCATTATACTTTTGGATCCAATCGGCCCCTTACGGAATAGCGCAAAAACTAGGGTTTAAGCTTCTGTCACTCTCGCAACCCATCATCTAATAACTACTCCACAATGAATTCCCTTAGGCCCAAATATGGTGAAGTGTCATGTACTCGACGTTCACATGACACCACTAAGGGAATCACAACATACATATCAACAAAATATCAAACACATATCAAGTTCACATGATTACTTGCAGCATGATTTCTCCCGTGACCTCAAGAACAAAAGTAACTACTCACAAATGATAATCATGCTCAAGATCAGAGGGGGATTAAATAGCATAATGGATCTGAACATATAATCTTCCACCAAATAAACCATATAGTAATCAACTACAAGATGTAATCAACACTACTAGTCACCCACAAGCACCAATCTATAGTTCAAGTACAAAGATTGAACACAAGAGATGAACTAGGGTTTGAGAGGAGATGGTGTTGTTGAAGAAGTTGATGGAGATTGCCCTCCCCAAGATGGGAGAGTTGTTGGTGATGATGATGACGGTGATTTCCTCCTTCGGGAGGGAAGTTCCCCCAGCGGAATCGCTCCACCGGAGGGCAAAAGTGCTCCTGCCCAAGTTCCGCCTCGAGACGGCAGCACTTCGTCCTGAAAGTCCTCTCATTATTTTTTCTAGGTCAAAATTAGTTGTATACCAGAAGAGGGGCATCAGAGGTGGGCCGAGGGGAGCACAAATCACCAGGGTGCACCTAGGCTCCCTGGTGCACCCAGGTGGGTTGTGCCCACCTGGTGGGCCCCTCTGGTACTTATTGGCTCCAATAGTTCTCAATTATTCCATAAAAAATCCTAGTAAAGTTTCACCTGATTTGGAGTTGTGCAGAATAGGTGACCTGACGTAGCTTTTTCAGGTCCAGATTTCCAGCTGCCAGAATTCTCCCTCTTTGTGTGAACGTTGCATATTATGAGAGAAAAGGCATTAGAATTACTCCATAAAGCATTATTATGCAATGAAACAACATAAATTACAGTAGGTAAACATGATGCAAAATTGACGTATCATCTCCCACGAGGTGTTCAGTTCGGCGTTGGCTTCGGTGTCTCACCTCTGGTTGGTGATACTGTGGCTTTCTGATACGTCTCCAATGTATATATTTTTTTATCGTTCCATGCTATTATATTATTTGCTTTGGATGTTTAATATGCATTTATATGCTATTTTATATTATTTTTTGGACTAACCTATTAACCAAGGGCCCAGTGCCAGTTTTTGTTTTTTGCCTATTTTAGAGTTTCGCAGAAAAGGAATACCAAACGGAATGAAACTTTCGCGATGATCTTTCTTGGACCAGAAGCAAACCAGGAGACTTGGATATGAAGTCGGAGACTCAACAAGGCGACCACGAGGGTGGAGGGCGCGCCCAGGGGGGCAGGGCGTGCCCCTACCTCGTGGGCCCCTCGCGGGTCTCCTGATCTAGTTCCTTCGCCTATATATTCTCTTATACCCCAAGAACATCAGGGGGAGCCACGGAAACACTTTTCCACTTCCGCAACCTTCTGTACCCGTGAGATCCTATCTAGGGGCCTTTACCGGCATCCTGCCAAAGGGGGATTCGATCATGGAGGGCTGTTGGGGAACGTTGCATAAAATAAAAAAATTCCTACGTTCACCAAGATCAATCTATGAGTTCATCTAGCAACGAGAGAGGGGAGTGCATCTACATACCCTTGTAGATCGCAAGAGGAAGCGTTCAAGAGAACGAGGTTGAGGGAGTCGTACTCGTCGTGATCCAAATCACCGGAGATCCTAGCGCCGAACGGACGGCACCTCTGTGTTCAACACATGTACGGTCAGCGTGACGTCTCCTCCTTCTTGATCCAGCAAGGGGGAAGGAGAGGTTGATGAAGATAAAGCAGCACGATGGCGTGGTAGTGGATGCAGCAGGGATTCCGGCAGGGCTTCGCCAAGCGTCTGCGGGAGGGAGAGGAGTAGCAAGGGGGAAGGGAGGCGCCAAGTGCAAGGGTGCGGCTGCCCTCCCTCCCCCCTCTTTATATAGGGACCCCAGGGGGGCGCCGGCCCTAGGAGATCCCATCTCCAAGGGGGGCGGCGGCCAAGGGGGGTGGCTTGCCCCCCAAGGCAAGTGGAGGCGCCCCCCCACCCTAGGGTTTCCAACCCTAGGCGCAGGGGGGGCCAAGGGGGGCGCACCAGCCCACCAGGGGCTGGTTCCCCTCCCCACTTCAGCCCAAGGGGCCCTCTGGGATAGTTGGCCCCACCCGCTGGACCCCCGGGACCCTTCCTGTGGTCCCGGTACAATACCCGTGACCCCCGAAACTTTCCTGATGGCCGAAACTCGACTTCCCATATATAATTCTTTACCTCCGGACCATTCCAGAACTCCTCGTGACGTCCGGGATCTCATCCGGGACTCCAAAAAACTTTCGGTTTGCTGCATACTAATATCTCTACAACCCTAGCGTCACTGAACCTTAAGTGTGTAGACCCTACGGGTTCGGGAGACATGTAGACATGACCGAGACGACTCTCCGGTCAATAACCAACAGCGGGATCTGGATACCCATGTTGGCTCCCACATGCTCCCCGATGATCTCATCGGATGAACCATGATGTCGAGGATTCAAGCAACCCCGTATACAATTCCCTTTGTCAATCAGTATGTTACTTGCCCGATATTCGATCGTCGGTATCCCAATACCTCGTTCAATCTTGTTACCGGCAAGTCACTTTACTCGTACCGTAATGCATGATCCCGTGACCAGACACTTGGTCACTTTGAGCTCATTATGATGATGCATTACCGAGTGGGCCCAGAGATACCTCTCCGTCATACGGAGTGACAAATCCCAGTCTCGATCCATGTCAACCCAACAGACACTTTCGGAGATACCCGTAGTATACCTTTATAGTCACCCAGTTACGTTGTGACGTTTGGTACACCCAAAGCACTCCTACGGTATCCGGGAGTTACACGATCTCATGGTCTAAGGAAAAGATACTTGACATTGGAAAAGCTCTAGCAAACGAATTACACGATCTTATTCTATGCTTAGGATTGGGTCTTGTCCATCACATCATTCTCCTAATGATGTGATCTCGTTATCAATGACATCCAATGTCCATAGTCATGAAACCATGATTGTCTGTTGATTAACGAGCTAGTCAACTAGAGGCTCACTAGGGACATGTTGTGGTCTATGTATTCACATGTGTATTATGATTTCCGGATAATACAATTATAGCATGAATAAAAGACAATTATCATGAACAAGTAAATATAATAATAATCCTTTTATTATTGCCTCTAGGGCATATTTCCAATAGTCTCCCACTTGCACTAGAGTCAATAATCTAGTTACATTGTGATGAATCAGACACCCATGGAGTTCTGGTGTTGATCATGTTTTGCTCGCGGAAGAGGTTTAGTCAAAGGATCTGTGACATTCAGATCCGTATGTACTTTGCAAATATCTATGTCTCCATCTTGAACATTTTCACGGATGGAGTTGAAACGACGCTTGATGTGCCTGGTCTTCTTGTGAAACCTGGGCTCCTTGGCAAGGACAATAGCTCCAGTGTTGTCATAGAAGAGAGTGATCGGCCCCGACGCATTGGGTATGACTCCTAGGTCGGTGATGAACTCCTTCATCCATATTGCTTCATGCGCTGCCTCCGAGGCTACCATGTACTCTGCTTCACATGTAGATCCCGCCACGACGCTCTGCTTGCAACTGCACCAACTTACTACTCCACGATTCAACATATACACGTATCCGGTTTGTGACTTAGAGTCATCCAGATCTGTGTCGAAGCTAGCATCGACGTAACCCTTTACGACGAGCTCTTCGTCACCTCCATAAACGAGAAACATGTCCTTTGTCCTTTTCAGGTACTTAAGGATATTCTTAACCGCTGTCCAGTGTTCCTTGTCGGGATTACTTTGGTACCTTCCTACCAAACTTACGGCAAGGTTTACATCAGGTCTGGTACACAACATGGCATACATAATAGATCCTATGGCTGAGGCATAGGGGATGACACTCATCTCTTCTTTATCTTCTGCCGTGGTCGAGCATTGAGCCGAGCTCAATCTCACACCTTGCAATATGGGCAAGAACCCTTTCTTGGACTGATCCATATTGAACTTTTTCAATATCTTATCAAGGTATGTGCTTTGTGAAAGACCTATGAGGTGTCTCGATCTATCCCTATAGATCTTGATGCCTAATATGTAAGCAACTTCTCCAAGGTCCTTCATTGAAAAAAACTTATTCAAGTAGGCCTTAATGTTGTCCAATAGTTCTATATCATTTCCCATCAAAAGTATGTCATCTACATATAATATGAGAAATGCTACAGAGCTCCCACTCACTTTCTTGTAAACGCAGGCTTCTCCATAAGTCTGCATAAACCCAAATGCTTTGATCATCTCATCAAAGCGAATGTTCCAACTCCGAGATGCTTGCACCAGCCCATAAATGGATCGCTGGAGCTTGCACACCTTGTTAGCATTCTTAGGGTCGACAAAACCTTCCGACTGCATCATATACAGTTCTTCCTTAAGATGTCCGTTAAGGAATGCTGTTTTGACGTCCATCTGCCATATCTCATAATCATAGTATGCGGCAATTGCTAACATGATTCGGACGGACTTTAGCTTCGCTACGGGAGAGAATGTCTCATCGTAGTCAACCCCTTGAACTTGTCGATAACCCTTAGCGACAAGTCGAGCTTTATAGATGGTAACATTACCATCTGCGTCCGTCTTCTTCTTAAAGATCCATTTGTTTTCTATCGCTCGCCGATCATCGGGCAAATCTGTCAAAGTCCATACTTCATTTTCATACATGAATCCTATCTCGGATTGCATGGCTTCAAGCCATTTGTTGGAATCTGGGCCCGCCATTGCTTCTTCATAGTTCGAAGGTTCACCATTGTCTAACAACATGATTTCCAGGACAGGGTTGCCATACCACTCTGGTGTGGAACGTGTCCTTGTGGACCTACGAAGTTCAGTAGCAACTTGATCTGAAGTACCTTGATCATCATCATTAATTTCCTCTCCAGTCGGTGTAGGCACCACATGAACATTTTCCTGAGCTGCACTACTTTCCAGTTGAAGAGGTAGTACTTCATCGAGTTCTACTTTCCTCCCACTCACTCCTTTCGAGAGAAACTCTTTTTCCAGAAAGGATCCATTCTTGGCAACAAAGATCTTGCCTTCGGATCTAAGGTAGAAGGTATACCCAATGGTTTCCTTAGGGTATCCTATGAAGACGCATTTTTCCGACTTGGGTTCGAGCTTTTCAGGTTGAAGTTTCTTGACATAAGCATCGCATCCCCAAACTTTTAGAAACGACAGCTTAGGTTTCTTCCCAAACCATAATTCATATGGTGTCGTCTCAACGGATTTAGACAGAGCCCTATTTAAAGTGAATGTAGCTGTCTCTAGAGCGTATCCCCAAAATGATAGTGGTAAATCGGTAAGAGACGTCATAGATCGTACCATATCCAATAGAGTGTGATTACGACGTTCGGACACACCATTACGCTGAGGTGTTCCAGGCGGCGTGAGTTGTGAAACGATTCCACATTTCCTTAAGTGCGTACCAAATTCGTGACTTAAATATTCTCCTCCACGATCTGATCGTAAGAACTTTATCTTTCGGTCACATTGATTCTCTACCTCATTCCAAAATTCCTTGAACTTTTCAAAGGTCTCAGACTTGTGTTTCATCAAGTAGACATACCCATATCTACTCAAGTCATCAGTGAGAGTGAGAACATAACGATATCCTCCGCGAGCCTCAACGCTCATTGGACCGCCCACATCGGTATGTATGATTTCCAATAAGTTGGTTGCTCGCTCCATTGTTCCGGAGAATGGAATCTTGGTCATTTTGCCCATGAGGCATGGTTCGCATGTGTCAAATGATTCATAATCGAGAGACTCTAAAAGTCCATCAGCATGGAGCTTCTTCATGCGCTTGACACCAATGTGACCAAGGCGGCAGTGCCACAAGTATGTGGGACTATCGTTATCAACTTTACATCTTTTGGTATTCACACTATGAATATGTGTAACATTACATTTGAGATTCATTAAGAATAAACCATTGACCATCGGGGCATGACCATAAAACATATATCTCATATAAATAGAACAACCATTATTCTCGGATTTAAATGAGTAGCCATCTCATATTAAACGAGATCCAGATACAATGTTCATGCTCAAACTTGGCACTAAATAACAATTATTGAGGTTTAAAACTAATCCCATAGGTAAATGCAGAGGTAGCATGCCGACGGCGATCACATCGACCTTGGAACCATTCCCGACGCGCATCGTCACCTCGTCCTTCGCCAGTCTCCGCTTATTCTGCAGCTCCTGCTTTGAGTTACAAATATGAGCAACGGCACCGGTATCAAATACCCAGGAGCTACTACGAGCACTGGTAAGGTACACATCAATTACATGTATATCACATATACCTTTAGTGTTGCCGGCCTTCTTGTCCACTAAGTATTTGGGGCAGTTCCACTTCCAGTGACCCTTCCCTTTGCAATAAAAGCACTCAGTTTCAGGCTTGGGTCCACTCTTTGACTTCTTCCCGGCAACTGGCTTACCGGACGCGGCAACATCCTTGCCGTCCTCCTTGAAGTTCTTCTTACCCTTGCCTTTCTTGAACTTGGTGGTTTTATTGACCACCAACACTTGATGTTCCTTTCTGATTTCTACCTCTGTTGACTTCAGCATTGAAAATACTTCAGGAATAGTTTTCACCATCCCCTGCATATTGTAGTTCATCACAAAGCTCTTGTAGCTCGGTGGGAGCGACTGAAGGATTCTGTCAATGACCGCCTCGTCCGGGAGGTTAATGTCCAGCTGGGATAGGCGGTTGTGCAACCCAGACATTTTGAGTATGTGCTCACTGACAAAACTATTTTCCTCCATCTTACAACTATAGAACTTGTCGGAGACTTCATATCTCTCGACCCGGGCGTGAGCTTGGAAAACCATTTTCAGCTCCTCGAACATCTCATATGCTCCGTGTTGCTCAAAACGCTTTTGGAGCCCCGGCTCTAAGCTGTAAAGCATGCCGCACTGAACGAGGGAGTAATCATCAGCACGTGTCTGCCAAACGTTCAAATCGTTTTGCAGTGCTAGGAGAGCAGGTGAGTCACCTAGCGGTGCTTCTAGGACATATGCTTTCTTGGCAGCTATGAGGATGATCCTCAGGTTCCGGACCCAGTCCGTATAGTTGCTGCCATCATTTTCAGCTTGGTTTTCTCTAGGAACGCGTTGAAGTTCATGTTGACATGAGCGTTGGCCATTTGATCTACAAGACATTTTTGCAAAGATTTTAGACTAACTTCATGATAATTAAGTTCATCTAATCAAATTATTTAATGAACTCCCACTCAGATTAGACATCCCTCTAGTCATCTAAGTTTTACATGATCCGAGTCGACTAGGCCGTGTCCGATCATCACGTGAGATGGACTAGTCATCATCGGTGAACATCTCCATGTTGATTGTATCTTTCATACGACTCATGTTCGACCTTTCGGTCTCTTGTGTTCCGAGGCCATGTTTGTACATGCTAGGCTCGTCAAGTTAACCTAAGTGTTTTGCATGTGTAAACCTGTCTTACACTCGTTGTATGTGAACGTTAGAATCTATCACACCCGATCATCACGTGGTGCTTCGAAACAACAAACTGTCGCAACGGCGCACAGTTAGGGGGAACACTTTCTTGAAATTATTATGAGGGATCATCTTATTTACTACCGTCGTTCTAAGTAAACAAGATGCAAAAACATGATAAACATCGCATGCAATCAAATAGTAGTGACATGATATGGCCAATATCATATAGCTCCTTTGATCTCCATCTTCGGGGCTCCATGATCATCTTCGTCACCGGCATGACACCATGATCTCCATCATCATGATCTCCATCATCGTGTCTCCATGAAGTTGCTCGCCAACTATTACTTCTACTACTATAGCTAAAGGTTTAGCAATAAAGTAAAGTAATTACATGGCGTTAAATCATTAACATGCAGGTCATACAATAATTAAGACAACTCCTATGGCTCCTGCCGGTTGTCATACTCATCGACATGCAAGTCGTGATTCCTATTACAAGAACATGATCTCATACATCACAATATATCATTCATCATTCATCACAACTTTTGGCCATATCACATCACAAAGCAATTGCTGCAAAAACAAGTTAAACGTCCTCTAATTGTTGTTGCATCTTTTACGTGGCTGCAATAGGGTTCTAGCAAGAACGTTTTCTTACCTACGAAAAAGCCACAACGTGATTTGTCAACTTCTATTTACCCTTCATAAGGACCCTTTTCATCGAATCCGCTCCAACTAAAGTGGGAGAGACAGACACCCGCTAGCCACCTTATGCAACTAGTGCATGTCAGTCGGTGGAACCTGTCTCACGTAAGCGTACGTGTAAGGTCGGTCCGGGCCGCTTCATCCCACAATACCGCTGAAGCAAAATAAGACTAGTAGTGGCAAGAAAGTTGACAACATCTATGCCCACAACAGATTTGTGTTCTACTCGTGCAAAGAGAACTACGCATAGACCAAGCTCATGATGCCACTGTTGGGGAACGTTGCATAAAATAAAAAAATTCCTACATTCACCAAGATCAATCTATGTGTTCATCTAGCAATGAGAGAGGGGAGTGCATCTACATACCCTTGTAGATCGCGAGCGGAAGCGTTCAAGGGAACGAGGTTGAGGCAGTCGTACTCGTCGTGATCCAAATCACCGGAGATCCTAGCGTCGAACAAACGGCACCTCCGCGTTCAACACACGTACGGTCAGCGACGTCTCCTCCTTCTTGATCCAGCAAGGAGGGAGGAGAGGTTGATGAAGATCCGGCAGCACGACGGCGTGGTAGTGGATGCAGCAGGGATTCCGGTAGGGCTTCGCCAAGCGTCTGCGGGAGGGAGAGGTGTAGCAAGGGGGAAGGGAGGCGCCAAGTGCAAGGGTGCGTCTGCCCTCCCTCCCCCCTCTTTATATAGGGACCCCAGGGGGGAGGCCCTAGGAGATCCCATCTCCAAGGGGGGCGGCGGCCAAGGGGGGTGGCTTGCCCCCCATGGCAAGTGGAGGCGCCCCCCCACCCTAGGGTTTCCAACCCTAGGCGCAGGGGGGGCCAAGGGGTGCGCACCAGCCCACCAGGGGCTGGTTCCTCTCCCCACTTCAGCCCACGGGGCCCTCCGGGATAGTTGGCCCCACCCGGTGGACCCCCGGGACCCTTCCGGTGGTCCCGGTACAATACCGGTGACCCCAAAACTTTCTCGGTGGCCGAAACTCGACTTCCCATATATAATTCTTTACCTCCGGACCATTCCGGAACTCCTCGTGACGTCCGGGATCTCATCCGGGACTCCGAACAACTTTCGGTTTGCTGCATACTAATATCTCTACAACCCTAGCGTCACCGAACCTTAAGTGTGTAGACCCTACGGGTTTGGGAGACACGTAGACATGACCGAGACGGCTCTCCGGTCAATAACCAACAACGGGATCTGGATACCCATGTTGGCTCCCACATGCTCCTCGATGATCTCATCGGATAAACCATGATGTCGAGGATTCAAGCAACCCCATATACAATTCCCTTTGTCAATCGGTATGTTACTTGCCCGAGATTCGATCGTCGGTATCCCAATACCTTGTTCAATCTTGTTACCGGCAAGTCACTTTACTCGTACCATAATGCATGATCACGTGACCAGACACTTGGTCACTTTGAGCTCATTATGATGATGCATTACCGAGTGGGCCCAGAGATAACTCTCCGTCATACGGAGTGACAAATCCCAGTCTCGATCCGTGTCAACCCAACAGACACTTTCGGAGATACCCATAGTATACCTTTATAGTCACCCAGTTACGTTGTGACGTTTGGTACACCCAAAGCACTCCTACGGTATCCGGGAGTTACACGATCTCATGGTCTAAGGAAAAGATACTTGACATTGGAAAAGCTCTAGCAAACGAACTACACGATCTTGTGCTATGCTTAGGATTGGGTCTTGTCCATCACATCATTCTCCTAATGATGTGATCTCGTTATCAATAACATCCAATGTCCATAGTTAGGAAACCATGACTGTCTGTTGATTAACGAGCTAGTCAACTAGAGGCTCACTAGGGACATGTTGTGGTCTATGTATTCACATGTGTATTACGATTTCCGGATAATACAATTATAGCATAAATAAAAGACAATTATCATGAACAAGGAAATATAATAATAATCCTTTTATTATTGCCTCTAGGGCATATTTCCAACAAGGGCTTCTACATCAACACCAATACCCTTCCGCTGAAGCGTGAGTAGTTTACCACAGACCTACGGGTCCATAGCTAGTAGCTATATGGCTTCTTCTCTCTCTTTGATTCTCAATACCATGTTCTTGGAGATCTATTCGATATAATACTCTTTTGTAGTGTGTTTGTTGAGATCCGATGAATTGTGGATTTATGATCAGATTATCTATGAATATTATTTGAGTCTTCTCTGAATTCTTATATGCATGATTTGATATCTTTGCAAGTCTCTTTGAATTATCGGTTTAGTTTGGCCTACTAGATTGGTTTTTCTTGCAATGGGATAAGTGCTTAGCTTTGGATTCAATCTTGTGGTGTCCTTTCCCAGTGACAGCAGGGGCAGCAAGGCACGTATTGTATTGGTGCCATCGAGGATAAAAAGATGGGGTTTTCATCATATTGCTTGAGTTAATTCCTCTGCATCATTTCATCTTACTTAATGCATTACTCCGTTCTTTATGAACTTAATACTCTAGATGCATGTTGGATAGCGATCGATGTGTGGAGTAGTAGTAGTAGATGCAGAATCATTTTGATCTACTTGACACGGACGTGATGCCTATATTCATGATCATTGCCTTATATATTGTCATAATTATGCGCTCTTGTATCAATTGCTCGGCAGTAATTTGTTCACCCACCGTAATATTTACTATCTTGAGAGAAGCCACTAGTGAAACATATGGCCCCCGGGTCTATTTTACATCATATTAGTTTCCCGTCAACTTGCCAATTTTGTCGTCGTTCCTTTAATTTGCAATCTTTAATTTCCAATCTATAAAACAAAATACCAAAAAATATTTGTTTTACCATTTATCTATCTCTATCAGATCTCACTTTTTCAAGTAACCGTGAAGGGATTGACAACCCCTTTATATTGTTGGGTGCAAGTTTGTTGATTGTTTGTGCAGGTATTCGGTGACTTGTGTGTAATCTCCTACTGGATTGATACCTGGGTTCTCAAACTGAGGGAAATACTTACTCTACTTTGCTGCAACACCCTTTCCTCTTCAAGGGAAAAACCAACGCAAGCTTAAGAGGTAGCAGAAAGAATTTCTTGCGCCATTGTCGGGGAGATCTACGTCAAGTCAAGACATACCAAGTACCCATCATAAACTCTCATCTCTTGCATTACATTATTTGCCATTCGCCTCTCGTTTTCCTCTCCCCCACCTCTAAAATGATTTTCGAAAAGATTTGCCTTTTCTTCGCCTCTCTACCGTTCGTCTTCTTTGCTTGCCTCTTGTGTGCTTGTGTGTTGGATTTCTTGCTTTGTCACGATGGCTTAATATAATACCAAATTATGTGAGTTTTCCAATACCAACAATAATAATTTTATTAGCACTCCGATTGCTCCCACTACTAATGCTGAATCTTGTGAAATTAATGTCGCTTTACTGAATCTCGTGATGAAAGATCAATTTTCTGGCCTTCCTAGTGAAGATGCCGCATCCCATCTAAACAATTTCGTTAATTTGTGTGATATGCAAAAGAAGAAAGATGTGGATAATGATATTGTTAAATTGAAGCTATTTCCATTTTCGCTTAGAGATCGTACTAAAACTTGGTTTTCATCTTTGCCTAAAAATAGTACTGATTCATGGAATAAGTGTAAAGATGCTTTCATCTCTAAGTATTTTCCTCCCACTAAGATCATCTCCCTTGGGAACAATATTATGAATTTTAAGCAACTTTATCATGAGCATGTTTCACAATCTTGGGAGAGGATGAAATTGATGATACGAAATTGCCCTACTCATGGTTTGAATTTGTGGATGATTATACAAAAAAATTATGCCGGATTGAATTTTGCTTCTAGAAATTACTTTAGGGGAGGCTACTAAACTCCTATATAATATCATGGTTAATTATTCTCAATGGCACACCGAAAGATCTACTAGTAAAAAGGTTCATGTGATTGAAGAGATTAATGTTTGAGTGGAAAGATGGATGAACTTATGAAATTATTTGCTAATAAGAGTGCTTCTTCTGATCCTAATGATATGCCTTTGTCCACTTTGATTGAGAATAATAATGAATCTATGGATGTGAATTTTGTTGGTAGGAACAATTTTGGTAACAACGCGTATAGAGGCAATTTAAACCTAGGCCTTTTCCTAGTAATTCATCTAATAATTATGGTATTTCCTACAACAATTCTTATGGAAATTTTAATAATATGCCCTCTGATTTTGAGAATAGTGTTAAAGAATTTCTGAGTTTGCAAAAAGAATTTTAATGCTTTGATTGAAGAAAAATTTCTCAAGATTGATGATTTGGCTAGGAACGTGGATAGAATTTCTCTTGATGTTGATTCTTTAAAACTTAGATCTATCCCACCTAAGCATGATATCAATGAGTCTCTCAAAGCCATGAGAATTCCCATTGATGAGTACAAAGAAAGAACTGCTAAGATGCGTGCTAAAAAAGATTGGTTTGTAAAAAACGTGTTCTTCTAGTTTTCATGATAATAATGATGAAGATCTAGAAGTGATTGATGTGACTCCTATAGAATCTTTGTTTTCCAATATTAATCTTGATAAAGATGGGACTGGAGATGAGTCAACTTTAGTTAAAAGGCGTCCCAATGATTCGGAGTTTTTAGATCTAGATGCAAAAATTGATAAAAGTGGGATTGGAGAGGTCAAGACTTTAAGTAACAGTGAACCCACTATTTTGGATTTCAAGGAATTTAATTATGATAATTGTTCTTTAATAGATTGTATTTCCTTGTTGCAATCCGTGTTGAATTCTCCTCATGCTTATAATCGAAACAAAGCTTTTACTAAACATATCGTTGATGCCATGATGCAATCTTTTGAAGAAAAGCTTGAGTTAGAAGTTTCTATCCCTAGAAAACTTTATGATGAGTGGGAACCTACTATTAAGATTAAGATTAAAGATTATGAATGCCATGCTTTGTGTGATTTGGGTGCTAGTGTTTCCACGATTCCAAAAACTTTGTGTGATGTGTTAGGGTTCCGTGAATTTGATGATTGTTCTTTAAATTTGCATCTTGCAGATTCCACTATTAAGAAACCTATGGGAAGAATTAATGATGTCCTTATTGTTGCAAATAGCAATTATGTGCCCGTAGATTTCATTGTTCTTGATATAGATTGCAATCCTACATGTCCTATTATTCTTAGTAGACCTTTCCTTAGAACGATTGGTGCAATTATTGATATGAAAGAAGGAAACATTAGATTCCAATTCCCGTTAAGGAAAGGCTGGAACACTTTCCTAGGAAGAAAATTAAATTGCCATATGAATCTATTATGAGAGCCACTTATGGATTGCATACCAAAGATGACAATACTTAGATCTATTCGCGTTTCTATGCCTAGCTAAGGGCCTTAAACAATAGCCCTTGTTGGGAGGCAACCCAATTTTATTTTTGTGTTTGTGCCAAGTTAAACCTTTAGGATAGCTTACGGTGATAGCTGTGTTGATCCTGCTTAAAATCAGAAACTTTTGCACCCAGGAAAATAATTTTCATAATTCACAGAAACGTGATTTTGATCTTATTCTTTTTTATTTGGATTGGTACACAAATTTCTCAGGTCTTCCTAATTTTTCAGAATTTTTGGAGTTACATAAGTATTCGAGAGTTACAGATTGCTACAGACTGTTCTGTTTTTGACAGATTCTGTTTTTTGCGTGTTGTTAGCTTATTTTGATGAATCTATGGGTAGTATCGGGGGGTATGAACCATGTAAAAGTTGGAATGCAGTAGATATTACACCAATATAAATAAAAAATGAGTTTGCAACAGTACCTTAAAGTGGTGATTTATTTTCTTATACTAACGGAGCTTATGAGATTTTCTTTTGAGTTTTGTGTTGTGAAGTTTTCAAGTTTTGGGTAAGGATTTGATGGACTATGGAATAAGGAGTGGCAAGAGCCTAAGCTTGAGGATTCCCAAGGCACCCCAAGGTAATATTCAAGGACAACCAAAATCCTAAGCTTGGGGATGCCCCGGAAGGCATCCCCTCTTTCGTCTTTGTCTACCGGTAACTTTACTTGAAGCTATATTTTTATTCACCACATGATATGTGTTTTGCTTCGAGCGTCTTGTATGATTTGATTATTTTATTTTTAGTTACCACAATCATCCTTGCTGTACACACCTTTTGAGAGAGACACGCATGAATCGTGATTTATTAGAATACTCTATGTGCTTCACTTATATCTTTTGAGCTAGGCAACATTGCTCTAGTACTTCACTTATATCTTTTTAGAGCACGGCGGTGGTTTTATTTTATAGAAATTGATGAACTCTCATGCTTCACTTATATTATTTTGAGAGTCTTTTAGAATAGCATGGTAATTTGCTTTGGTTATAAATTTAGTCCTAATATGATAGGCATCCAAGATGGATATAATAAAAACTTTCATATAAAGTGCATTGAATACTATGAGAAGTTTGATTCTTTATGATTGTTTCAAGATATGAAGATGGTGATATTAGAGTCATGCTAGTGAGTAGTTGTGAATTTGGGAGATACTTGTGTTAAAGTTTGTGATTCTCGTAGCATGCACGTATGGTGAACCGTTATGTGATGAAGTCGGAGCATGATTTATTTTTTGATTGTCTTCCTTATGAGTGGCAGTCGGGGACAAGCAATGGTCTTTTCCTACCAATATATCCCCCTAGGAGCATGCGTGTAGTACTTCGTTTCCATAACTAATAGATTTTTGCAATAAGTATGTGAGTTCTTTTTGACTAATGTTGAGTCCATGGATTATACACACTCTCACCCTTCCACCATTGCTATCCTCTCTTGTGCCGCGCAACTTTTGCCGATACAATACACCCACCATACACCTTCCTCAAAAAAGCCACCATACCTACCTATTATGGCATTTCCATAGCCATTCCGAGATATATTGCCATGCAACTTTCCACCGTTCCGTTTATTATGGCATGCTTCATCATTGTCATATTGCTTTTCATGATCTTGTAGTTGACATAGTATTTGTGGCAAAGCCACCTTTCATAATTCTTCCATACATGTCACTCTTAATTCATTGCACATCCCGGTACACCGCCGGATACATTCACATAGAGTCATATTTTGTTCTAAGCATTGAGTTGTAATTCTTTGAGTTGTAAGTAAATAAAAGTGTGATGATCTTCATTATTAGAGCATTGTCCCATGTGAGGAAAGGATGATGGAGGCTATGATTCCCCCACAAGTCAGGATGAGACTCCGGACGAAAGGAGAAAAAGAAAAAGAAAAAAGAAAAAAAAGAGAGAAGGGGCAATGTTACTATCCTTTTTCCACACTTGTGCTTCAAAGTAGCACCATGATCTTCATGATAGAGACTCCTATTTTGTCACTTTCATATACTAGTGGGAATTTTTCATTATAGAACTTGGCTTGTATATTCCAATGATGGGCTTCCTCAAATTGCCCTAGGTCTTCATGAGCAAGCAAGTCGGATGCACACCCACTTAGTTTCTTTTTGAGCTTTCATACACTTATAGCTCTAGTGCATCCGTTGCATGGCAATCCCTACTCACTCACATTGATATCTATTGATGGGCATCTCCATAGCCCGTTGATATGCCTATCTTCCTCCTTTTTGTCTTCTCCACAACCACCTTATTCTCTTCCACCATAGTGCTATATCCATGGCTCACGCTCATGTATTGCGTGAAGGTTGAAAAAGTTTAAGAACATCAAAAGTATGAAACAATTGCTTGGCTTGTCATCGGGGTTGTGGATGATTTAAATATTTTCTGTGATGAAGACAGAGCATAGCCAGACTATATGATTTTGTAGGGATAGCTTTCTTTGGCCATGTTATTTTGAGAAGAATTAATTACTTTATTAGTATGCTTGAAGTATTATTGTTTTTATGTCAATATTAAACTTTTGTTTTGAATCTTACGAATCTGAACATTCATGCCACAATAAAGAGAATTACATGGATAAATATGTTAGGTACCATTCCACATCAAAAAATTCTGTTTTTATCATTTACCTACTCAAGGACGAGAAGGAATTAAGCTTGGGGATGCTTGATATGTCTCCAACGTTCTATAATTTTTTATTGTTCCATGTTATTATATTATCTGTTTTGGATGTTTAATATGCATTTATATGCTATTTTATATTATTTTTGGGACTAACCTATTAACTAAGGGCCCAGTGCCAGTTTTTGTTTTTTTTGCCTATTTTAGAGTTTCGCAGAAAAGGAATACCAAACGGAATCCAAACGGGATAAAACTTTCGCGATGATCTTTCTTGCACCAGAAGCAAACCAGGAGACTTGGAGATGAAGTCGGAGACTCAACGAGGCGGCCACGAGGGTGGAGGGCGTGCCCAGGGGGTAGGGCGCGCCCTCCTACCTCGTGGGCCCCTCGTGGGTCTCCTGACCTAGTTCCTTCGCCTATATATATTCTCTTATACCCCAAAAACATCAAGGGGAGCCACGAAAACACTTTTCCACCGCCGCAACCTTCTGTGCCCGTGAGATCCTATCTAGGGGCCTTTTCCGGCATCCTGTCAAAGGGGGATTCGATCACGGAGGGCTTCTACATCAACACCATTACCCTTCCGATGAAGCATGAGTAGTTTACCACAGACTTACGAGTCCATAGCTAGATGGCTTCTTCTCTCTCTTTGATTCTCAATACCATGTTCTCCTCGATGTTCTTGGAGATCTACTCGATGTAATACTCTTTTGCGGAGTGTTTGCCGAGATCCGGTGAATTGTGGATTTATGATCAGATTATTTATGAATATTATTTGAGTCTTCTCTGAATTCTTATATGCATGATTTGATATCTTTGCAAGTCTCTTCGAATTATCAGTTTAGTTTGGCCTACTAAATTGGTTTTTCTTGCAATGGGATAAGTGCTTAGCTTTGGGTTCAATCTTGCGGTGTCCTTTCCCAGTGACAGCAGGGGCAGCAAGGCACGTATTGTATTGTTGCCATCAAGGACAAAAAGATGGGGTTTTCATCATATTGCTTGAGTTAATTCCTCTACATCATGTCATCTTACTTAATGCATTACTCCGTTCTTTATGAACTTAATACTCTAGATGCATGCTGGATAGCGGTCGATGTGTGGAGTAATAGTAGTAGATGCAGAATCGTTTCGGTCTACTTGACACGGACGTGATGCCTATATTCATGATCATTGTCTTAGATATCGTAATAATTATGCGCTCTTCTATCAATTGCTTGGCAGTAATTTGTTCACCCACCATAATATTTACTATCTTAAGAGAAGCCACTAGTGAAACCTATGGCCCTTGGGTCTATTTTACATCATATTAGTCTCCCGTCAACTTGCCAATTTATGTCGTTGTTCCTTTAATTTGAAATCTTTACTTTCCAATCTATAAACCAAAAATACCAACAGTATTTATTTTACTGTTTATCTATCTCTATCAAATCTCACTTTTGCAAGTAACCGTGAAGGGATTGACAACCCCTTTATCACGTTGGGTGCAAGTTTGTTGATTGTTTGTGCAGGTATTTGGTGACTTGTGCGTAGTCTCCTACCGGATTGATACCTTGGTTCTCAAACTGAGGGAAATACTTACTCTACTTTGCTGCATCACCCTTTCCTCTTCAATGGAAAAACCAATGCAAGCTCAAGAGGTAGCACTTTATCGACATTAATGTTCTCGTGGGAGGTTGGCTCGCTGTCAACACCCTCATGATCAATGAGCGAGAGTAGATCGGTTGTGTCGATGTTGCAATCCAAAATTGTCTCGTCAAGGAAACAATCTTCTAGTGCGTGGTCGATGTGACAGTTGTCGTAGACCATGGTGACAAACTGTATGTTCTTGGGGGGGTTGATGGAGCTCCTACTGGTACGCAGCTCCCATGTTTTGTAGTCTGAATGGGGAGAGGCGGCCTAGGCAGGATGGCAAGGTCGCTGAGATCGGAAAGTTATCCCGAGCCTTGGGATTGATCGGTGGAAAGCATAATCGCAGATCGTCGTGAGCGTTGGGGGTGAAGGTGATGTTGTCGATGTAGATGGTGCATAGGCGAGAAGGTGGGTTGATGTCGACCCGACCTACCCCATCAGCGATGAATTTAAAGGAGCCAAAGGTTAGGCTCTCTCCCAGCGGAAGGTCGCCGGAAGCAAAAGAATATATGTTCCAAGATTGGTCTCCAGCCGACGCCGCCCGTGCCTGGTGCCAACTGACGGTGTAAAATCCTGTCAGATCCCTTGGTAGGGTCCGAGCACGGCTGGAATTCTTGGATCGAAGATCATGCACATGGTTTATCCAGGTTTTGGCCTCTAGAGAGTAATACCCTGCATCATGCTTGTTTTCGTTAGTCATGGTGGATGGATACCTCATGCGAGGGGTTACAATGGGGTATGAGATTGCTACCGAGAGTTTGCCTATCTGATGATAGATGACCTAGGAGGGGCTCCTGACCTCCCTTTATATAGGCAAGGAGGTCTAGGGTTTACATAGCAATAGATGCGATCTGGGGGTCGTCATCCTTTGCCTTGGAGGGCATGCAGATCTATGGTGCTCCCCTAGGGCTTCCTTCATACTGTGGGCCAAGTGGCCCCCCTGACGGGCACCGAGGCCGGGCTCCCCTAGGAGAGTCACCCTCGGTGCAGGACCCCGTCAGACGTCCTCGCACGGGCGGTTCGAAATAAGATAATTGGCGCATAAGGATTTCCAGGTTGGACGCCTGCTGTGTAACGCATGAGGATTTCTAGGCTGGATGGCTGTTGTGTAGCGCATGAGGATTTCCAGACTGGATGCATGCTATGGACAGCCTGCTGGTTGAGTGGCGTACCTCTCACGCACCCACAAAGTGCCAGGCGAAAGGACTTCAATGCAGTGTCACGTGGGAGCTCTCGCAACATAGGAATGACTTCGTCTTTAATGACGCATCAACCTCCAGCTCATGTCCTCGAGAAAGTGCTCGAGGAAGGTAGGTTGTGGGTCATGGAGTGGCTGCTACGTAATTTCATTTGCATCGTTCTTTAGGTGGACGGTTGGTGAGTAGTAGCTCCTTCGACGGTGGATGTGTGACCACCGCATTTGTAGCGTGATGATGTAGCATGGACGGGCTCTTTACCCACTTCCCCTTTAATAGACGATACGCACGTGTGTGTGTGTGTGTGCGTATTCTAGAAGAAAAAGATTATGCTGTGGCACACTTATCTAAAAAGAACTGATCATCGGCATCCGCACGCGCATGGGATGCGTTCGTAACGACAAGATGATTTCGGCAGTATGCCCTTACACGCTGTGCGCCAGCTGTGTGTCCACCTTTCCTTGTTGCCCTCGCCTTCTCTCGTTTTCAAGCGTTCACGGCTACCGTGACACGTAGATCTTAGCGTGCGGAAAACCATAGACATATAGAAGGCCCACCGCCACCTAGAGGAACAGCAATTTGCGATACTCCCCTCGTGGCCGCCAACCCGAGGACTTGCGCGCATATTTCACAGAAAGCCAGGGTCCGGCGTGCAAAAGGCGCAGGCAGCATGTAAAAACTGCCCGGAGGCCGATTCCCAGCCCAGGATTCTGGGGGCAGGGGCAGAGAGAGGAAGGGAAGCGCCGTGCCCAACAACTGCAAGAGGGGGCCAGCCATTCCTCTCTTCTCTACCACCTACTCCCCTTCTCTCTAGGATCGCCAGCCAGCCAGCCAGCGCCAGCCAATCGCGCACCCACAGCGCGCGCGCCTCCCAACTGAGCCCCGAGAAAGAAGAAGAAGAAGCAGCAGAGGAACAGAGACAGAGAAAGAGCAATCACTCGTCGGAAAGTGAAGAAGAAGTGTTCTTGGCCTCCGCTCCTCTCCGCCCGCCATGTCCATTGGTAACCCGTCTTCTTCCTCCTCCGCCGCCCTCCTCGAAACTGCTTTCCTCCCTGCGGCGGCACTCTGCTTTTCCGGTCCCCTTCCATTTCGTCGCTGCATCTCTGCCTCCATTTCCCTGTTAATCTCCTTGATGGCTAGGGTTCTGGTTCTGTTTCTGCTTGCCCTGTTTGTTCCTGATTCTTGGAATACATTTCTTTTTAGAAAAAACATTCTTGGAATATATTCAGCCGTTCCATCCCCGGCCCTCCATGGCCCTCGATCGCCGCTGCACAGATTCGAAATAAAAATCGTAGTACTAATTAACTCTGATTTGCTGGTTCCTGTTGTGTACCCCTTCGATTTCCACACGTTTCTTGCCGCGTCGCCAACGCCGAGGCCGTACCGTGATTAATTAATGGTTCCATGTGACAGATGAAGGCTATGGCCCTACCTGGGACAGCGACGACGAGTACGACAACTTCATACGCAAGATGAACCCGCCAAGGTGAGGTGCATCCACATTCACATGCTGCTGTCTCTGCTTCTGCTTCTGCACCCCCAAAAAGATTACCCTCCAGTTTTTACCATCAGGTCTTGTTTCTTAATCCTATGTCTCGTTAACTGCAGTATCATCATCGACAACGATTCGTTGGCGGACGCGACGATTGTCAAGGTATGTTTAATTTCCTAGTTCATGGTTTTCTGTGACAGATATTGCAGTCAAGTGCGCTCGTTTGATTTTTGTATTGGTGGTTGCAATTACAGGTTGGTAGTGCAAACGAGTATGGGATTCTGCTGGAAGTGATCCAAGTCCTCATGGATCTCAATCTTGTGATAAGCAAGGCATACATAACCTCGGATGGGGGCTGGTTCATGGATGGTAAGGTGTTACACCAAATAAAATCTAATAAATGATGCCCTCGATTTCCCTGCTCCTTTTTGTTGATTTGGTAAAAACTCGTGCTGTTTCAGTTTTCAATGTGACTGATAAGGAAGGGCTGAAATTGAAAGACAATGCTGCTATTGCGGAGATTGAGGGCTACATCCGGAAGGTATGTAATCCTGAGAGCAATCTTGCCATTTTCAGTTCACCAGTCATGTATGATTATCCAACATTCCAGCTCACTGACAATTGAAACATTCTTTGAATGTGTAGTCCTTGGGCGCAGATTCAAGATACATGCCTGCTAAACGGAGATCGGTGGGTGTCGCCGCTTCAACCGACCACAATGTCATTGAGCTGACAGGGAGCGACCGCCCAGGCCTGCTCTCTGAAGTCAGCGCGGTGCTTGTGAGCCTCAAATGCAATGTGGTCAGTGCTGAGATTTGGACCCATAACACCAGAGTTGCAGCCGTGATGCGAGTCACTGATGAGGACACCATGCTAGCTGTCACCGATACCATGAGGCTTGAAATGATCAAGGAGCGACTATCCTACCTTCTCCGAGGAAACAATCTCTCGCGAGGAGCTGCCATGGCAGAAGCATCGGGGACTTCTGCCACACATACCGACAGAAGGCTGCACCAGATGCTTAGTGACGGGGACTGTGAAGAGTTTCATGGGCATGTCCCAGCTCAACCTCAGAGGCCTAAGGTCACTGTTCGGAATTGGAAAGACAAGGACTACTCGGTGGTGACCATCCGGTGCAAGGACAGGCCGAAGCTTCTGTTCGATACTGTTTGCACCTTGACAGACCTGCGCTATGTTGTCTACCATGCAAACATTGACGCCAACAATAATCAGGCGTACCAGGTGAATACACACAACCCGACATATCCGGACCGGGCAGTCGCTGCTACCATGTAGGCTCATAAGATTTCATACAAGAAAATGTGTGACCTTGATACACTCTTCTGCAGGAATTCTATGTAAGACATGTGAATGGATCTCCAATGAACACTGAAGCTGAAAGATTGAGAGTCATCCAGTGCCTTGAAAGTGCAATTGAGCGCAGGGTATCTGAGGTAACGATCCATGAACTTATCAAAGGTAACTTTGCCAGAATTATTTTCTTATGAAGCCCAAATTTTGGCTTTCCAGGGTGTGAAACTTGAGCTGTGTTCAAATGACAAGGTCGGCCTCCTATCTGAGGTCACGCGCATCTTCCGGGAGAACAGCCTGACTGTCACAAGAGCAGAGGTGAGCACCAAGGGCAGGACAGCCGTCAACACATTCTACGTCCGCAGTTCTGCGGGGGAGGTAGTTGACCAGAAGACCATTGATTCCATCAGGGAAGCCATAGGACATAACATTCAGGTGAAAGGCCACCCTGAGGCACCAGCACCTCAGAAGAAAGAGTCCCCGACATGGTTCCTCTTCGCAAACTTATTCCGGCCAAGGTCTCTCTCTAGTCTTGGCTTGTTTGTGCGTTAATGCACTCATCGGAGAACTTCTCTGTCAAGCAAATCTTAACTGCTGAAGCGGTCCGTGAGAATTGGAGCCTACATTTGGCTCCGGTAGTGCAGAGTTAGTGTTACATACATTATATTGTGTTGCTTATAGACCATCATCACCTGTAAATATGCATTGTACATAGAGTGTAAATACAAGTGTAGGAAGCATTACCAATAAGGAATCCGGAACCGTTACCGCCTCGGAAAACATGTCATCTTTTTCGAAAAAAGAATCAGGTGAAGAAAAGGCCATGGAATTTCGCCATGTTCTATCTTCCATGATGATGATGATGATGATGATGCCGAAAACGAAAGGCCAAGTCGGCCTGCTTGGTTCCTGGAATTATTGTGGCTATCCTATCCAGCCACCGGAATCTGCACGACAGCAACGGGCATCCGGTTCTGTGGAGGGCGAGCAGATGCAGGTCAGTAGCCAAAAAGCATCATCCCCTATCATCATCAATCTTCTTCTTCGCCGAAGCTTTGCTGATAAGGACATGTTGCATTAGCCTTTGTCTGTATCCTAACAAGACCGAGTAATAACTAATAAGCACCGTGAAAAAGCAAAATTCAGCTCCTGTGCCGTGTCTGATGACCTGCTGCCCTGTCATCTCACACTAGCTCCGGTGCACCGCGACGCCTGCTGATGGGTGGAGAGAAAGCCAGAAGAGAAGACCATGCCAGGCCGGAACCATGAAGCAGGCATAGTAGTGGTAGCACGCAATGGGAGTCAGTTTGGGGTGTATATTTACCTTTTGGGTCCTCATGTGTAGTGCTGCTTTTGGGCCGTCTTGCGATGGCTGATTGGCGCCACCTGTGTGCTCCATGATTGGTGACGTCTGACCTAAAAAGGCATATGGGAAAAGGAAAGGCATGGAAGCAAGACTGATACATAAATAATGCACGCTGAGGTGAGGTCGGAAGAGCTCAGGGCATTGCTGAGCAGTGAAAGCCGCCTTGTGGCTCGCATGATTTGCAGAGGGGTTTGGTGTGTGCACCATCAGGCGCACGCACGCACGCACAGGCTTAGTGGCCACTTGAAGCAGTGAGATGGTGACAACCTGAAGCTGCTCCAGCCTACAGGAGACGACCGAATGCGATAGTAATTTGCATGGTGGCAAACAGAGCTTCCCTCTGAAATATGAGCATGCTACAAGGTTCAGAGAGAAGAAAACCATGCCAAAAAGGGCACCCGTCACTCAAAGTGGCATTGAACAGTAGTATGTCACCAATGATTAAATTCCAGTGTAGGATGCCTTCCCATTAATTTGGGAAAAGCAACAAGATGAACAGGACTGTGTTGGTTCGGATGCATACAAGAAATCAGGACAAAAAAAGCGAACAAAAATCGCTTCCTGCGCTACATCAGATTACTACTATTGCACGAGTACAGCACTCTGGAGCAACTCATTCTCGAGTGCAAGAAACATAACGCCTCCATCCACATCAGCGTTTGCAACATGATTACTCTTTCCGAGTGTGTCTTCCACATGAAGTGGCAAAGGCAGTTAAAACGAGGCATGCCAGGATCACCAGGTGCATGCCTAATTTTCTAGCTCCACTACCCAGCGCAAACTGGACTGTGATAGCAACATGATCAGCATATCATCACCTCCTCCTCTTTTTGCCTTTTCCCATCTGCCCGCATTTAAAAGCGCTTTCTTGTTCTTGAAGAAAAGCCATTGCTTTGCCATACTTTTCAGACCTCTCTTGCTCGTGTCTCGCCCTCTCCTTCTGTTTCACAGCAGCCATGAAATAACTATCTTTGCGAAGCTCGGACATCGCACCTCTCTTCTCGCTCTTCACTTGTTTCGCCAGCTTCTTCAGGCGTGCCCTTTCTCGGTCAGGATCGTAATCAAGACCCTTTACGTAACTGCACCAAAGAGAAGAAGGATGTGTGAAATGCACAATTAGACCTTTCCAACAACAGAACAGGACAGGCCAAAACAGAGCACAACAGCGACAAGAAACTGGCAACAAGGAATGACAAGTATACATACTTCTCCTCAAATTTGGGATTCAGCTGCTTGATTGGTTCAGGCTTCTGCTTCCGCATTTGGAGTGGCTCTCTTGAAGCATGGTGTTCATCACTTCTCTTCTTAATCAAGTCGATGACATCTTGGAAAATTTCTTGTAACAGGGCAGGCAACTCGGATTTTTCCATAATTTGTTGCAGCAGAGAAGAAACTGGCATGAAAATTTCTGGAAAAGAGCAGAACCCTTCATGTATAATTACAAAGCCCCTCAAACATTCAGCCACAGACAGAAGTACACCAGCCCTGTCAGAAAATGTATGTTTATAAGATAAATATATAACATGTAAAACGACAACTTCCAGTATCCAATCGTGAGTCCACTAAGACCAGGTGCTCACTTGAAATTATCTGATGCGAAGAATGGGGAATCAGGATCCATGCTCATTAGGTCGAGGATATTCATACGATTCACCTCATGCACTTGCTCACTGATATGAAGCCATGGTTTCAATGTCTTGAGCTCCATAAACTGGTCATTGATCTATACCAAAGAAGATTCAACTTAATATGAAGCAGCAAGCTGAAATGTATGCTCAACAACTGGATTCTTACTTACCTGATTGCTAACTTCTCCTTTAAGTGATGTTACTAAAAGAGTTTGCAGAAAACTGATAGCTTCAGGGCAGAACTTTTTCGATTCTTTAGTAGCCTACAGATTGAAATTTGCAGACATGATGAATATTTCCTGCTGTAAAAGTGGTGGGGGGGGGGGGGGGGGGGGGGGGAAGGAATTCCATGTGTACTTGGGAATGAAGGAACGGAATAAATTCAGCTAATTGGCTTTTGCCATTCAAATTAATCATGCTAATTAGGTCTCTGGAGCATACAATATGTACTCATCGGGGAGAAAGATAAACTAATACACAAGATAATATAAGGATGGAGAGCATACCGCAAGCACCATGGAGCACAAGAAAGAACCAACAGCTGCATCTCGGCCAGACTGTATAGGGCATCGCATCAGATATTCGCACATAAGCAGAAGCATTGGAGTTGCGACAGCATGCCGGAAGTCGGAGCAGGGGAATATAAGAGACCATAACCTCAGTAGAAGTAATGTCTTCAAACTAGGCAAGCTGCTTTTTCCTGTAAGTTTAAAGAGACAACATAATAAGGATGGCAGATTAATGACAACAAAACCAATTTCCAGTTTAAAAAAGAATGGCCTCGGAAACCTGGAACTTTGATGTCTTCACATAGACGAGCACGTGTACGAGTAAGTCGTTCCCTAGCACATATTGCAGCAAAATATGGTGTCTCTCCACTCATCTCAACTAAGGGTTTAACAAGGGTCTCAATTACTTTAAACTTCACTGGACTCTGAGTAGCTAAAACTGCAAAATACTGCAGGAGAACACCATAGAAAACCTGCAAAATATTTGAGGATACATTGATGGCTGCAATGGGAATGATAATGAATAATTAAGTAAATATATTTGGTAATAACCAGATGAATTTAGTTTACCACATACTTGCATTTTCTTTCTGTTTTCAGGTGTGAGCCTTATTGAATTGCAAGTACGTATCCGGCTTATAATCTCAGCTATTTCAGTTTCTGAGCGACCATCGACCAAGGAGCATAGATCTTGTAAGTTGTTTGGTGCTTCTATCACAAAAGGAAGATCTTCATCCTTGCCAGGTGGTTTTTGCTTCGCATTAGATACTCTCTTCAAATTTTGTTCATTTGTTTTCAAAACTTTTTCCCCAATAACTTGTTCTTTATCTTTGACATCATCCTTTTCATCTTCTTCTACAGCAACCTCATCGTCATCGCTTTGCTCCCAGTCCCTTGCCGGCATATTACGGAAGTCATTATCACTAGAATCCTCTTCATCGCCAGCATCTTCTTCTTCATCCTCATCCTCATCTTCACCACTGTCATCACTTCCTTCATCGCCAGATGCTACACCTTCACCTATCTTTCTACCCTCATTCTCATAAATTTCGTCAACCCAACCTTTTTTCCTTTTTGCTGGCTCGTCAAAAGAGAAGGAATCACCAAGATCATCGCCAGATATAGGTTTTGAGTTATCCACCCTCATATGATGATCACCATCCTCGCTATCATCATCTTCTTCATCAGAGGACTCAGCAGTTCCAAGCATCCGCTTGTGACGTTCCTTCTACAATGTCATTAAGCATCAGCAAGCGATTTAATATCAGTACTTCCATCAGCAAAAACACCACTGATGTATTAGAATTATAAGCTAAACCTAAAATCACACTAGAGTTCACAAAAACAACTGTAGGATGGACAGAAAAGGCAAATTTTAAATATGCAAGCAGCAGTTGCATCCAATGCAACTAGATCGGACGAACCTCCAACTTCTCAAGACGTTCTTTTTCTTCCTGAGCTAGTTCTTCTGGGGTTTTTGTCCTGTCTGACGGGCGAGCACGTTGATCCATCATCATTTCTTTCACCAGTTTGTCGTATGCATCTGGCTTTTCCTGGAATGCAACAAACAATATGCAACTTCAGTACCAGGAACTGACAAAGATAACATATTTACAGGCCCATGCACAACAATCAAAATTTGCGAAATTAGAAGTGGACATGCTGCTGTACACACTTCATCCCAAGGTACCAAATGAGAGGAGCTACTCCACCAAGGACGTGCATATCTTTAGAATAGACACATAAACTGGTCCACAAAATTTAAAGCAAAACAACTAATGGGCTACCATGTGCAGTCTACTATTTTCTCTTTTCAAGCTTCATGTGTGTGCAGTGTTCGGTGTGTGCACTGAGCCACCGACTTCTAACAACATAACAGAGGTTCCACCCATGCTACCAGCTTAACTGTCAACTGAAAGCTATGTAATATAATGAATAATCTTGGGCTTGTTGATGATCTAAATAGGAAGACAAGCATTAAATGCTACCTTATTGAAAATCTCCTTTCCGGTCAGACCAGATGAACCTTTATGGATTGTACTTGAATTGTTTTTATGTGTGTTCACTCTAGCTGACTCGGTCAGGGATAGAAGTGCTGGCGTCTGGGCCAGCAATGCAAAATCACTATCTAACTTGTCAACAAGATGTTCATCCTCTTCCTTTTCCTTGGCTTTTTGGGCCTGCAACAAGACAAAATTATGTTAACGTAGCCACTTCATGCTACAAATATGGAAATAGAAGAATGCATAATAACAAGTCATGTACACAACCCCAGCAGACCTGCATACCAATCTAATGAGGTCATGTATAAAGCAACATGGAACTATAATGGAAATAGGAGGTGGCTGGATTGGAATGAGTCCAATACTATTGTCTTAGGAAGTTAAGGAGTCTAATATGTTCGAGTTCAAGCTGTGCATCCAGTATATAAGAATGATATCCTCGGTTTATCTAATCCCTCACATCCACATATATCTTCACCGCACTGATAAACACTTGGTCATTTTTGTCATGGAAGGCACTAAGGCAGACATACAAAGCTATATCAAGGCTTCTTTTGATTACCTTTGAAAACAATTTGGAAAAAAAGCAAAGACCAAGAGTTGAAAACAGTGAAATAAGCATCATGTATCGAACCAAACAATAATTTGTAGAGAAAATTCAAAACAGTTTATTTAAGTTTCAGAATGATAAGAAATGTTCTAGGTGATAGCCCAAGACAGAAATAAAGAGGCAGCAACAGAAGGAATAACGTTTTTTATACACATGGGATACTCTACCTTGTAAAATTTACTCTTCAAAATGATCTCTGACATAACTTCCTTTTTGCTCTTGTGACCCTGCAAACAGGAGCAAATAGATTAAGCACACAGCATATCAATTACAGATGAGATCTAAATGTAGTTCGTAATTCCTAGGAAACATTACATGTGTTTCTCCAGGTAGGTCAGTTTCTGAAGGGAGATCACTACTTTGGAGAGATAGGCGCTTCTTTGAGAGCGTGTTACCTGAAAATACAAAAGGTTAAGCACATTAAGCAAAATAGAAACATTAACATCAGTTCCTGTAGATGGGGATTCTAATCCTTATAAAGTTGTAATATGTTAACATAAATAATTTCTCCAATAACACCATCGTACATTCCCAAAGCTGAGTCTAGCAAACTAAGTGCCAAAATTGAAACTAGGTCATGTGTGATATAGGGGAAAATCAGTGGTTACCAAAGGTAGAGACCACAAGGGATTTTAGATACTGAACAATAACAAACATTGATAGCTAAATCAAATATCTACGGTACAAAGTTATGTTATGCTATCTTATCAGTTTTACTAGGGACAACCCCGTCCCAGATTATTTTGAGTCGGACGTGTAAAATTCCAACCCATGCTTTGGATTCCAATTGTTATTCGCCAACGTCAAGAAATTCTTGCCAAGCCAGAGACCTAAATTCAAGACAATTCCAACACCTGTATGAGCCCGTAACACTTGCATCCCTCAGAATAAATAGAATGAGCAAATTTCAGAATCTCTCAGAGCAAACCTAAAGCTACGTGTCAGACTACAGTAATCTACAGAATCTCTCAGAAGAACAAGCACAACTCCAAAAGGTTTGTTTTGCAGGCCATCGACAAAAAAATAATTTATTTTGGATTGACAACATATATCTTTTAGTCTTTAAAATGCTCTAATCCCAGTTTATGTGTCCAGCCTTTGGCCCCAGGAACCTACACGACAAGCAGAACTTCAAAAGATTTGTTTTAGTCTTTTAAATGCTCCGTTTCAGATAATAAACTAAAAGCTAACTTAAAATACCACAGTAGTTTGTAAAATACAAATGTGAGATACATACGTACATAACACAGGAGACTCAGAAGTACCCCACGAAGCAAAAAAAATATGGGCTTAAAACACACCTTCTTCATCACTGTCGTCACCAATAGGCACCTCTTCATTGAAATCATCATTTCCCAAAAGCGTGTGAGAATCCTCGTCATCCTCCTCATCGGACAGATTGAATTTGCTTGCTCGTTTCAACTTCGCCTAGAAACCATGAGAAAGGGAGGAAACTTAACAAACTCTTGGACACACACCGCCGCCGTTACCAAAATGAGAAAGAGCACTTCGACCGCAGACTTGCAATGCGTGGCACATACTGATAGACAGAAATGAAGGGGACAAAACATGCATACATTTGTTCCTATAACACAACAAGAACACTGGTTTCCCTATTTGCATCTCTAATCCATGCAGTTTATGTGTCCAACCTTGGACCCAGGAATCTCATTGTTGACTAGAGAATGCTGCGCTAACAGAGTGACTCTGGATATAACGAGGTAAGCGGCACATACCATGTGCTCTCGCTGCTGACGGAGGATGGCCTTGTCGTACTCGGGCAGAGTCTCGTCCCTCTCGCCGATGCGCCGGTCATGGAAGACCGACGACTTGGCGCTCTGCTCGAACTCCTTGAGCAGGGTGTTCTCCCTCTGCAACCAAGCCATGCCGCGGCATCAGGCCAAAGAATCGAGCTTCGCCCGAAAATTGCTCGGTCTATTAGCAGTTCAGCACTTACCTTGTGGATAGCGTCGGAGCGGGAGCGGGAGGTGCGCCTCTCCTCGCCCTTGCGCTTCTTGCCGAGCACGTCGAACTTGCGGCGCGACCAGATGGCCTCGAAGGGGTTGCTCCGCTCCGCCGCCGCGGCCCCGGCCCCGCGCGCCTTCATGGCCACGGCCGCCGGGCCGTTCTTCCCCTTGATGTTCCCCTTGCCTTTCTTCTTGTTATTATGCTTCTTGTCCGCCGCGGCCGCACCGGCTGCCGTCGGCTTCGTCTTCGCCATGGCCGAGACGGAGCGCCACGTCGCGGGGCGGCGGCGAGGTGGCTGCGGGACGAGACGGGCGGCGGCGGCGGGGTGTGGTGGTGGCTCCGCGGGAGGAGAGGTGCGTTATGTGCAACACCCCTGCTATGGGCCGTCGCCGTATGTTTCGTAACCTAGGCCTGGGCTACAAGATGGGCCTCTTATTGCATCCCTTGAGGCCGGGTCCCACACGACAGTCGCAGGGCGCACAGAGGGAGCAGAGGCCGAAAGAAGAGCACCGAACGAGCACGAAGGAGGAGGTTTGGGCGCCGGAGAAGAGGAGCAAGAGGGAGGTGCGGAGGAGGATGCAGCCGTCGCCGGCGGCGGGCTGGTCGGTGACGGCGCTGGAGGGAGAGACGAGAGAGGAGACGTGGGGATCGGTCTCTTTTTTTTAGGGTAAAGTCCAAGTTTATTCATGAAAGTCCACATGGAATGGGATACATCTGAGGTCATGGGGCGCATCAAACGTGGCGTCCCAGGCCTCTAGAAAACGAAAACTTGACTAAACGATGTGCTTCTACATTGACAGCATGACTCTTAAACACAAAAATGCAAATAAAAGAAGATGATCTAAGATTTATCTCACGACTTCGTGGCTTCTTCATCCCAATTGTGTGCTCTCTAAGGTCCTGCACGGACTAGGCTCGCGGGACTAGGCGCTAGGGTTTCCCCTCCTCCCCTTCCGCCGCCGTCGGCCGCCGACCTCGCGCCCTGCCTCCGCCCTCCTCCTTCCTTCGTCCAGATCCGCCTCGCGCCGCCTTCCCGGGAGGTGGCCGGGCGGAGCTCGAGCTCCTCTCCCGCGGGTCCCTTCCTTCCCCGTCTCCTCCCACCGCTGCCGGCAGGCGCCCCAGACGTTGGCCCGGGTGGTGCCGGCGGCGGCGGGCCTTCTTGTCCCTGCGCGCACGTGCTCCCTTCCCGGGGCAGGGAGGCGGCGGCGGTGCAGCCCGGCTTGGCTACGGTCCAGCAGCCCTGCGGCGGCGGTCGGCGGCAGGCGTGGTGACGGCGCCGCTCCTTGGCGGCGGGGCGGCGTGGTGGTGCTGGGTGGCCGACGATGCGCCCCCGGCCCAGATCTGGGCCCGACGGGCCCCATCTGGGCCCTAGCGGGCCGGGCCCCCGGCGTGGTCTTGTTGTCTGTGGCGCGGTGAGGAGGAGGAGCGGCTCAGATATGGGGCGTCGGTGCCGACGGCGTGTGCTACCTCTTGAGAACTGCGTTGGATTTCTCCGAAGAGGAGAGGATGATGCAGTAAAGTAGCGTAAGTATTTCCCTCAGTTTTTGAGAACCAAGGTATCAATCCAGTAGGAGACCACGTACAAGTCCCTCGTACCTACACAAAACGATAGCTACTCGCAACCAACGCGATTAGGGGTTGCCAATCCCTTCACGGTCACTTACGAGAGTGAGATCTGATAGAGATGATAAATAATATTTTTGGTATTTTTGATAGATAGATGCAAAGTGAAAAGTAAAGGGCAAAGTAAAAACAAGCAAGTAAATAAAGCGATAGAGATTGATATGATGAGAATAGACCCGGAGGCCATAGGTTTCACTAGTGGCTTCTCTCAAGAGCATAGATATTCTACGGTGGGTAAACAAATTACTGTTGAGCAATTGACATAATTGAGCATAGTTATGAGTATATCTAGGTAATGATCATGTATATAGGCATCACGTCCGAGACAAGTAGATCGAAACGATTTTGCATCTACTACTATTACTCCACTCATCGACCGCTATCCAGCATGCATCTAGAGTATTAAGTTAAAAACAGAGTAACGCCTTAAGCAAGATGACATGATGTAGAGAGATAAATTCATGCAATATGATAAAAAACCCATCTTGTTATCCTCGATGGCAACAATACAATACGTGCCTTGCAACCCTTTCTGTCACTGGGTAAGGACACCGCAAGATTGAACCCAAAGCTAAACACTTCTCCCGTTGCAAGAACTACCAATCTAGTTGGCCAAATCAAACAGATAATTCGAAGAGACTTGCAAAGATAACTCAATCATACATAAAAGAATTCAGAGAAGATTCAAATATTTCCATAGATAATACTGGGTCATAAACCCACAATTCATCGGTCTCAACAAACACACCGCAAAAAGAAGATTACATCGAATAGATCTCCACAAGAGAGGGGGAGAACATTGTATTGAGATCCAAAAAGAGAGAAGAAGCCATCTAGCTACTAGCTATGGACCCGAAGGTCTGAAGTAAACTACTCACACTTCATCGGAGAGGCTATGGTGTTGATGTAGAAGCCCTCCATGGTAGATGCCCCCTCCGGCGGAGCTCCGGAACAGGCCCCAAGATGGGATCTCATGGATACAGAAGGTTACGGCGGTGGAATTAAGTTTTTGGCTCCGTCTCTGATCTGTCGGGGGTACGTAGGTATATATAGGAGGAAGGAGTACGTCGGTGGAGCAATAGGGGTCCCACGAGGTAGGGGGCCCGCCCAGGGGGGCACCCTCCACCCTCGTGACCGCCTCTGGCACTTCTTGGAGTAGGGTCCAAGTCTCCTGGATCACGTTCGGTGAGAAAATCACGTTCCCGAAGGTTTCATTCCATTTGGACTCCGTTTGATATTTCGTTTCTTCTAAACACTGAAATAGGCAAAAAAAAGCAATTCTGGGCTGGGCCTCCGGTTAATAGGTTAGTCCCAAAAATAATATAAAAGTGGAAAATAAAGCCCAATATAGTCCAAAACAGTAGATAAAGTAGCATGGAGCAATCAAAAATTATAGATACGTTGGAGACGTATCAGCGTGCCGGCAGCAGCGCGAAGGTGGGAGCTTCACGGGCCTACGAGGGCCCCCTCCCAGGCATGTGGGCCTATGGGCATGGTGTGCTCCCGATATTGCGTCCGGACGGCTACCGTCGCTGACGGTGGAGGTGGGGCCCTCCCGCGTGACGACGGTGCTGATGCCCTAGTCCCGGCTCTGATTCTTCGTCGCGTTGTCCTCACTTCACGGTGACATGGTGAGACGGCGTGGGGGCCTCATGACCGCGTTGGCGCAGGGTGGTGGTTGGTTTGGTGGCTGGATCCGGAGCACCCAAGGTGCCGGTTGGGATCGGAGGAAACCCTTGTCGGCGTGGCCGACTCCGGCGCAGTGGCGCCTGTGGGTGCCACCTAACCTTTCGGGAGGGCGTCGGGGGCTACCTTCCTCTCGTCTCGTCGTGTACCGGGGAAACCCTTGGCAGCAGCGTCGTCATCGTCGCGATCCTTCTTGGAGGTGTTGATTGGTGTCGGCGCTTCGGAGTCTTGGAGCCTAGTGGAAGAGCCCGGTGGGCGCAGTGATCGCGAGGCTTCTTCGTTTTTGTTGATCCGCCGTTGTCGGTATTTGTTTCTTTTGCTCTTTCTCTGTCGTTTCTTTTGGGCGTGACTGTGTTGCTTCCGCCCCAGCACCTATCCCTGTATGGTTCGGTTGGTTGCTTTGTATACAAAGCGGGGGGAAACCCTTTTTCGATAGATTTATCTCACTAACAATTGCTCCATAAGTTCCCCTAGCTCTTCTGTTGATGTCCGAGACCACCTGTTGACAGTCAGAAGCCACCACAAAGTGTTGGATTCCCAGATCTTCTGCTAGGGCCAAAGCCTCTCGGCATGCCATCGCTTCTAGAGTAGGTGGGTCAGTTACTCCTTGCACCACCAGTGCTGAGCTCCCCAAGAAGTTCCCTTGTTCGTCCCTACATACTGCCGCTGCCAAACCTCCTCTAGTACCCAAGACTCCCCCATCCACATCTATCTTGCAAAAACCAGGTGGTGGCTTCCTTGGGTGCGTGAAGCACTGATTTGATGTCACTCCTCTCCCGGCAACTTGTTGCATGTTCCCCTTGACAATACCGAGATCAGCTATATACCTCATGATGAAACCATGAGTCGTATGGGGGCTCTGGAAGATAGCTTCATGGATAGACTTGCGCCTTGCATGCCATATGGACCATAATGTCATCGATACCAACGTGAAATCATCACGCGATAACATTTCCATCAACGTGAACATCCATTGCTTTGCCTTTGGCTCCGATGTAGTTATGATTTTATGTGTGATCTCCTCGTCAATCAGAGCCCACACACTCCTCGACAATGTACACTCCAGAAGTGAATGACGCCAGGAATCCCGAACTCCACATAGTCCACATTGGGGCGAATCCGCCATATGACGATGGGCGTGGACGTCGTTTGTCGGAAGCTAGTGTTTCGACAATCTCCACAAGAACATCCGTACCTTGCCCGAAACTTCCGTTTTCCACAGGGTTTTCCAGTGCCCCTCCTCGGCCCGAGAGCTAGAAGGACCCGGGACTTCCTCTAGCCACGCTTCTCTTCGGTTCCTGGTAGCTACAAGCATGTTCTATGCCAATTTTATTGTAAAGGGTCCATGCTTCTCGTGATACCATGCCCAAAAATCTGTAATGTTTCGTGTGCACAAGGGAATTCCCAGTATAACATGTGCATCCATTGGCATGAACATTGCTTGGACAAGCTGTCTATCCCAAGAGGCGGTCACACTGGTTATGAGCTCCAAAACCAGGGTGGGTGGATTTGGCGAAATACTCCCATAAGGCTACATCATCTCCTCTCCGGGTAACCAGTTTTGCGTCCATATATTTGTGTCTGCTCCATTCCCGATTTTCTTTATCAAACTTTGCTTCAAAACATCTCTTCCCTCAATAATGGCCCGCCAAACCTGGCTCAGATGGCCTCCCAATTCGGCATGGAGGATGTTAGAGTTAGGGTAGTACACACTTTTCAGTATTCGCGCAGTTAAGGACTCCGGGTATTGCAGCAAACGTCATGTCTGCCTAGCCAGCATAGACAGATTGAAGAGTTCAAAGTCTTTGAATTCGAGGCCTCCCATGCCCTTGGGTTGAGTCATCGTTTTCCAAGAAACCCAATGCGGTTTTCGCTTTCCATCCTTAGCACCCCACCAAAACTTTCGCATGAGCATGTTTAGATGTTCACACAAGCCTCTAGGAAGTTTGAAACATGACATGGAGAACACTGGGACAACCTGGGCTACAGCTTTAACAAGAACTTCCTTGCCCGCCGAAGACATGGTTCGCTCGATCCTTCCCTGAACCTTGCTCCAAAGGCGATCCTTGAGGTATTTGAAAGCCCCGTTCTTTGAGCTTCCTATATCTGACGGCAATCCCATGTACTTCTCATTAAGTGTTTCGTTGGGGACATTGAGTGTTTCCTTAATTTCTTGCCTTACTGCATCAGGTACCCCTTTGCTAAAATAAATTGATGACTTGGAGTAGTTGATACGTTGCCCCGTTGCTTGATAATAAGTATCCAGAACATGGTACACCTCAGTTGCCCCCACACTGTTAGCCTTGAAGAACAGCAGGCTGTCATCAGCAAATAGGAGATGGCTTACCGGTGGCGCCATGGGAGCTACCTGTAGTCCATGCAAATTGGATGACTCACTTTTTGATTTTAACAGGCATGAAAGGCCCTCTGCTGCCATCAAGAACAAGTATGGAGATATCGGGTCCCCTTGTCAGATACCTCTTGAAGGAATAAATTGTTGGAGCTTCTTCCCATTGAATAAAATGGAAAACTTGACTGTGGTGACCAAGCTCATAACAATATCAACCCATCGTTTGTAAATCCTAGCTTTATCATGATTGCCCTTAAATAAGGCCACTCCACCCTATCATAGGCTTTCATCATATCAAGATTGAGTGCACAAGACTGATTTTTCTTGGCTTTGTTCCTTTTCATAAAATGCAAGCGCTCATATGATGTGATTATGTTGTCTGTAATCAGCCTGCTTGGGACAAAAGCTGATTGCTCCTCTGAGATTATGTCAGGTAATACTAACTTGAGTCTATTAGAAATCAGCTTCGAAGCAATCTTGTACAAAACATTACACAAATTGATTGGACGAAATTGGGACAGTAGAGTTGGGTTTTTCCCCTTTGGTATGAGTACCAAAATCGTGTCGTTTATGCATTCTGCCGACTCAATGCCCTCCACTATCCTCAAAACTGCCTTTGTAACCTCATCACCGCAGGTGTCCCAATGGTGCTGAAAAAAGTGTGTTGGGTATCCATCAGGCCTCGGAGCTTTCATTGGGTACATTTGAAACAGGGCTATTTTTACTTCTCGTTGTGTGTATGGAGCATTTAACATGGCATTCATGGCCGGTGTAACCCTTGTTGGAACTGTATCAATCACCTGTTCCATGTTATGCACTCCCTCCAATGTATAGAGATTTTGATAAAAGGTTGTGGTCATGTTCTCCATCTCTATCACGTTTTCTGTTACCTGACCATCCGGTCTCTGAAGTGACTTTATTTGGTTTTTCCTCCTTCTTCGGCTTGCCCTGAGGTGTAAAAATGTGTGTTCTTGTTGCCGTGCACCAGCCACTCCAGCCGGGCGCGCTATCTCCATAGGATCTCTTCTCTATGATAAAGCTCAGTTAGCCTTTCAATTTTTTTAACTCTAAATGACTTGGCCTGTATCTGTTTTGGATCCCGTGAAGCTCTTGTAGCTCCGACTTCAGTGGCTGAATCTCACGTTGCACGTTATGAAAATGATTGCGGTCCCACTGGCTCAGATCATGTGACAATGATTGCAATTTGTCGCTTATGCTCAGCACCGAATCACCAACACTCTTTTGCCATGCATTCTGAACCATTGGCGATAACTCCGGGTCCCGTTCCCAGGCCAACTCATATTTAAAAGAACACGGGGCCCGTCTGCATGCTTCATGCACGTAGCTCACGTAGAGAGGGGTGTGGTCGCTCGACGCCGCAGTGCCGTGCTCCAGTCTGGCTGATGGAAAAGCTATTGACCAGGACGGATTAGCTACTCCTCGATCCAGCCTCACCCTTGTGTATGTCCCACCTGTCACTTTCTTCTCAAACGTCCAATCAGTGCCAGCGTACCCTATATCATATAGACTACAAGTGTCAAGAGCATCTCTGAAAGCGTCCATTTGCGCCTGGCTTTTGTTCCCTACTCCATCGTGTTCGTGTGCATGCAACACCTCATTGAAATCACCTAAGGCTAGCCAGGGTATATCATTTGTACCAACGATTCCTCTTAGCATGTCCCACGTCTTGTATCTTTCATTGACGTGTGCTTCCCCATAGACAAAGGTTACCCTTTTTTTGACATCTTCAAGTTCATCAATAATTGCATCAATATGATACTGTGAATAACCAACAATCTCAAGCTTTATTTCTTCGTTCCAGAAAATTCCTAGACCCCCACTTCTCCCCGAGCTACTAACAGCAAAACTCTTATTAAAGCCTAAAGAACTAGCCACATTCTCAACTCTAGAACCCTCTATCTGAGTCTCAAGGATGCATAGTACAGAGGGGGCATATTGCTTCATTAGGTCACGAAGCTCTTGAACCGCTGCGGGTTTGCCAGCCCCACGGCAGTTCCAACAGAGGAGACTCATTGTGCTAGGCACGACCCCACTGGGAGGCCCACCAAATGCGCATCAGTGTTCTTGGTCAGAGTTGTGTTCTTTCCGCTGGTTTTATCGCTAGTCATTATGTTGGTCTTGTTCCTCTTCGGCTCCTGCTTTGACGATGGGCTGGGTGGGATTTCAATGGATGGCAGCATCAAAGAATTGTTTGAGCTGTCAGAGGGCGCTGGCAGCAGCAATAATGCATTTGGGTCTACAACTACAGCCCCTCTCTTTCTATTTTTATCTCCGTCCTCCATAGCCACGTCCCCGTCAAGTGTTCCATCTTTCATCGTAGATGCATACATGTTCTAATCAGTTGCACGGCCCCTGCCTCTACCAGCACGGCCTGCCCCCCGGCCTCCTCCTCGGCCACTCCTTGTTCCATTGCCTTCAGTGTTGCCTCGTCCTTCTCCTGGTCCACTCCCAGGGCTTTTAAACCATGATGCTTTCAGATCTTTAAAGACCAATGCCTTTGGATCATGGACTCCATCTCCACACTCCTTGAAAAGATGACCCATGTATCCACAGACAGCACACCAATCAGGGAGCCGTTCATACTTCACTCTGTAAATCTCCCTATGGATAGTATCTTTCTTCTTCACCACCAAAGAAACAACATTCTTGAGGGGCTTTGTGACATCTATCTTCACACGCACCCGTGCAAAGTTACCTTCAAAGTCTTGAGATCTTGGTTCAACATAGATGAACTCTCCCATGGTTGAAGACAGAGCCTTGATTTCTGAGAAAAAGCCATCTGGGAAATCATGGATCTGTATCCACATATCGATCTTGTTGAGCTCTATAGTCGACGGTTTCGTAAATCCGTCATACTTCTCCAGAACCACCGCTTTACCCTTGAAGCTCCAAGGACCGTCCTCCATTACTCGCTCCTAATCGCCTAGACATTCAAATTGCAGCGTGTACAAGTTGTCTTCAACTGGCCCGATCTTCACCTCCTTTGCTAGATCCCAGGCTACCCTCATGTTCCTGTAAAACCAGTACTTGTTGTAGGTTTTCTGGGTATGAACCCTAGCAATGGCCATCCACCGGGTTGCCTCGACCGGCAGCTCGTCATCCTCAATTACCATGTCTTGGAGATCATCTTCCTTCAAACCCAGCTCATCCATCATTGCTTCCAGATCCGTCATGCCGCTCCCCGATCCCGAAGCAGCGTCTTCCATCTTCCCTTGCCCGAGGGTTTTGTTTCCGCGAGTGGTATGATCCCTAGAAACCTCGACACCACCGGTAACGAGACCCCGAGGGTCCCTAACAACGCCGACATGAGGGGAGGAAGGGGATCGGTCTCCTGGCTGCCTATAGGGTTAACGGGGGTGGGTGGGCCGACCTGGGAAGTTTAACTGGGTCGATGTATGCTGGCTGATAAACTATCTCCTCCTTGCTTTTTTCCCTTTTTCAATTAAATAGAAGATTGAAGAAAAGGAAGATTTAGACCAAGATAGTTATTTCTCTGGGATCAGATAATTATGATGAACATAAAATAAGTTGTTTGGGGATTTTTTACAAACTTAAAAATTCAAACAACTTTAATTTCACACGAAGTGTTTGAATTTAAAACCTAACAAAACCAAACCCGGATGGACTCGAAACGTATGAAGTGGATTTAGGCAGTGAAATTGAATCATGGGCAGATTCGCAAACCGGAAGAAGACCACAATCTTCCCCGCGGTTCAAAATGCATTCCCAAGGAGTGTAACATAAGTGTGGGGTATAATACATACTCTCCCTCATTCCGATTTGTTGAGCCTATCTCATTATCTTTTTTGTTTGTAAGTTCTATTTTTATTTCTTTCCCACATCTGTTTAGTTTATGAGATGCATTAAATTCTTGCATGTAAGGATTAAAAGAAAATTGTGCATACAACATTTGTACCCATTCGGTGGTCATGACATGCATCCACCCCAGTTAATGGCGATTAAAGCTTGTATGAATATAAATTCAATGTTCAGATATTAAAGGCTCATTAGTGATAGTGGCTATGAAAAAATAGGTGTCTTTTACAAGCCTACGTTTTTAGATATCATTTCAAGATAGGACATTTAGTGACGCCATGTATGTGTGGCTTTACTGAACAATCATAAATCAACAAGATGTTGATAAATGAAGCAAATGATCAGTCTCACAACAACATGCAACATGTACCAACAAACTTGTCTAAATGTTTTGTTACTAATTTTATATAAAAAAAGATGCAACATTTAGTAGAGGGCTAACACTCACAGTGAGACCGTACAATGTTCTTCTTATTTTTTTGTGATGGAACCATATCATGTTCTTCAAGTCTTGAATCACTTACTATGAATGTTAAGCAAGGACAAAAGTACAAAGCAGAAGAAAAAAAAGTCTTGCCAAAGCGTGGCACATCCTACAAAAATGAAAGATTTATAATTCTAAAAAACATTGCTAAACAAATAAGCAAGTAAGAAAAAAAATACTAGTAGTAAGTTTCATGGATACTATATCAAAGCATGTTTCTATATCACTAATTCATTCCATGCTTCCAAACAAATCCATAAAAGCAGCAAGACAACTCACTCTTCTCCATAGGGAATAGATTTTGACTGCCGTATTTACTTGAACTGGATATGCATATGGATTGACTTCTACATGACGGGGTGGTAACCAGTACAAGAGCACCTTCTCAGCACAATGGCACAGGTGTAGCAAGAACTAACGTAAATTAGTCTACATATAAACATTGAACAAACCGGAAGTCCAAGAAAAGCAATGTAGTACATATCACCTATAGATGGGAAAACGGAATTAGAGGAAAAGAGACCAAGTAGCACCAATATATATATTTTCCAAATCTAAACACATGTGTATTTAAGATTTTATTGCGTAAGCCATAAGCCGTAAGCCTAAGTCTTTTGTCCCTAACAAGTTGGGGTAGGCTAGATATGAAACCCTTTCACAAGGACTTCTAGGAGGTCACCCATCCTAGTATTACTCTCGCCCAAATGGGTTTCATACCCAAAGGACTGGCTAGTTTTTACGTTGGCTCGCCAAACCTATCACAACCCTTCGATATGGAACCCTTTCATGAGGACTTCCCAGGAGGTCACCCAACCTAGTACTACCCTCGCTCAAATGGGTTTCATACTCATGGAACTGGCTAGTTTTTACGTTGGCTCATCAAGCCCATCACAACCCTCCTCCTTTACCCGGGCTTGGGACCGGCTATGCCTAGAAGATATAGGCGGAGTTATTTAAGATTTGTATTGCATAGACCTTAAATTGGTCACCAAACGCATAATCAATAATTTTTCATAGATAATTGCACAAGAATTTACAAAAAAACAGAGTCTAGATGTGAAGCTCAAGTATGATTTTTGCGAGAAAGATGTGAAGCTCAAGTTAACACCAAAGAAGATGAAAGGAACGAGAAACAAGGTGGAGGGTTATCTGAAGACATGCTCTCCCCTTTCACCTTGCATGTCAAGTAGATAAGTAGACTAACAAATGCCCAAGAGCGTAAAAGAGTGTCATTGAAAATTGCTCAAAGAATCAATCACGAAGAAATATGGCAAGGGTGCCATCAGCCTTATTCAAGTATATGATTTCTTTTCCTCAAACATGCTTCAAGGAATTCCTATGGAGCTAATCTTAAATAAAAATTTAAATGCAAAAATATCAGCTACGGTGAGCAAATACTATACTTCAATAGACGCTTAATGCATACTGCATACAAAGAAATCATGGTTTGGTTAATCAATTGCCAAAGTTAACTTGCACAAAAATGAAATGGTGTACGAAAAGCATTTGCAAGTACCTCAAGTCCAGCAGAACCTATCAATTCAAAGTTTTAGATCTCGAAACTTCACCATTTGATCGGTTGAGCCTGGATAATAATAGTAAACTATTTTTTTAGTTGTTTGGATTGCTTACCACATGTATCATGTGGTAATAGTAAACTAATTAGGAATACACTTTAGCTTCCTAACTCTTGTTGCTAAGTCCAACAAGAAAACACATTTGTCTAGTCAAAAAAGTTGTTTCTACTTATTAAACGGTTATAACGGGATCCTCGGGCACTCAAATTTGTTACGAGATAATATTAATAAATACATTATTTTTGAACTAGCCTATGTATCCAACCTTCCTATGTACATATCTCAATGTGTCTAGAATCAATGGTCACAAAGTTCACTGAACCAAAAAAAGGTGCCCGTCAAATAGCAAAAGCATTATTTCCAAATAATAAAGCCTAAATCCTCAAAAGTGCACGCACACTCAATAGTCGAACCGGGCGGCCGCTTCCTGGCCGCACGACCGCGCGAGCGATCGCGCCCGGGTGCACCAGGTGCCACATGGTCCGCACTGGCCCCGCGCCGCGTGTCGTGGGAGGTTTTGTCCTTATCCGGATGTGGGAGGCCCACATGTAAACGTAGACGAGTGAGGAGAGCGGGTCGTGGGCGGCGGTTTTGAAATCCGTGCCTGAAATCCCTCGCCCGCGGCGGTGCTTTCTCCCCATTCCTCCCCTCGCCTTTATCTTCGTCCTCGCCAGCCTCTCCACCGAACGGGTGCGATTCCGGGAGTCACGGCGGAGTCCTCAGGTTGGCGGCGGTTGCGGGTGGCTCTCCGCGGGGCGAATCACTGGTGCTCCTCGGCGTCGGAGGTACGCTCGCCCGCGACTTCTCCATGCTTCTCCTCCCTCTCTTTGTCTCGTGGTGCGCAGATTCGCCGATACGTGAGGGGAATGCTTACTAGGGTTCGGGAACGGGGCGAACTACCCCCACTTATGCTCAAACTTTTGGTCATGTTCAATTTTCTCCTCTCCTCTATGGTAGCACGCACCCAACGTTGGTCGGGATCTACAAGGACGCGTCTAGTGGGGTTGTTCAGGGCACGGGGTGGTTGGCCAGGGCACGGGGTAGTCGATAGGTAGCATGGGATGCACGTCCACGGCGCCCGTTACGCGATTTTAGGGTGATAGGTAGTGAAGTTCAGCCCCTATTCAATTGGCAGGGGTTTGAGATCTATTCATGATTCTTATTTCCTTCTCCAAGTTGTAATGCTGTGTGCAATGTATTTGCTGATTTGAAGTTGTTGTACAGAGATTTAGGTAGAGATTTTCTATTAGTTGCACAAAATTCTATCTAGTTGGCTTCATTCATATAGTAGTTGGTTGTCCTTATGTTCTACAGTTGCATCAGTTTGTGCTAGTTGGGTGTCTACACACTGTTTAGTTGCACAAGTTGCTTGCTCAGTTGGCTGCATCAGTTTTACTAGTTGGCTGTCCATATGTTCTACACTTTCACTACTTGTCCTGCTTAGTTGGTTTGCTGTTTTGCACTAGGTTGACTGTCTATATGTTGTTCATTTGCACAATTTGTCTGCTTAGTTGGTTGCATCCATATACTAGTTGGTTGTCCACATGTTCTGCATTGTACTAGGTTGGCTGCTAGGTTGTCATGCTTAGGTTGCTTCCTAATTTGTACTAGGTTGTCTATATGATGTTTGAGTTGCACAAGTTGCTCTGCTTCCGTGTTCGAGTTGCCCCCGTAGGTGCCCTGCTGGTGCACCTAATTGTCCATATATTCCAGTTGGCTATACTAGTTGGTTTTTTGTTTGTCCCAGTTGCACAAATTATCATACTCAGCTGGTTGCCTTTAGTTAACTATTTTTCTGCCTAGTTATTTCTTTCCTTAGTGGAACTAGTTGGCTTATAAGCTGTCCAGTTACACAAGGTTGACTGCCCAGTTGGCTGCATCACTGTAGTAGTTGGCTATCCACATGTTTTACAGTTTCTTGCACTAGGTGTCCTGCTTATGTGTAGAGGTCTGCAGATCAAAGCAAGCTTTTATGTTTTCTCTAGTTCGTTTGCGCATCTTCTAACTATGTTTTCTTTTCTTGTATTTCCCCCACAGGCTAAAAATGGTTATAATAGGAGGAGATGCGGATGGCAATGAAGAAGATGTATTTTCTCTTTTTTTTTCTGTGTCTTTGAGTTGTTTTCAACTTATCCATGTATGCTTATGTCCTTTTTTCATGTTTTTTTGGTTGCTTAATTAGGGTTCTGGAAGTCAGTCCCTTCGCCGGAACTCGAAGCGTGCTGCTAATCGCCAGCCACGCTCTGCGCGTAGTGTTTAGCAGGGAGAGAAAGTTGAGGTAAGTGGCATGCTGATGACACAAGCACCTTATTTTGGTTTTGTTTGGGTCATATAATAAATATTTCCCATGCCCATGTTTTTATTTTTTCTTAGGATGTTGATAAGTTTCGGGTTGTAAAGTGGACTAGACGTGCAACAGTAGCAGGGCGAGCTGAATCATCTACTAGGGTAAGTAAATCCTTGAATATCAATGTTTCTCGCTTTTTTAGGCGCTGATGAAATTATGCAGCCGTTGGCACCACTATTTTGTTCTAGTTGCTCAATAACCATCTTGTAGTTGACATCACTGGTCATCTTGATGTAAATATAGTTTTCGCAGAAGTTGACATGAGTTGGCATCTTTGTAGTTGACATCACCGATCACTATTTTGTGCAGGCAACAGTTGCTGGAGGAGCTGCCTCATCTTCGGCAACAGATGGTGAGGTATGTGGTTTTTTGTGTGTGTTTATGAGCTATTGAACAATTTCTTGCAAACATTTTTTCTTAGTTTTTGTTATCTTTCTTGCAATATCATGCTTTATAATTGCACATCCCCAAGAAATTTTTGTTGTTATCAGGTCTAGTATGTTTTCTTAGTTTTTTTGTAGGTTGCACACTAGTAGTCTTCAGTTGCCATGATGAGCTTTCATAGTTGCACAAAAACATCATATTAGTTGGCATGATCCATTGTTTATATAGTTTTTGCAATATTGATCCAAATGATCAATGCTAGTATTTTCTCAGTCTAGTTTTTTGTCTTCTATTTGATTTTTTATTTTCTCATCATTAGGCCAACGGTTAAGGAGTTGAGGTGGCTGCCCGGGAAGATGTGGAGCGACCATCACAAGCGGGCAGGATAAGGGCATCACCAGGGCGGTTTGCAAAGTTCAACAGCTCGCTATCCCCACCGCAGAAGTCTGAGCTAGTTTCAAGGTTGTTTGGGGGCCTATTGAACTTATCAGATACACTTCCAGCGGACTTCACTAAATTCCTGGTGCAGTCCTACCAGCCAGAGACCTCTGAAATGGTGTTCCCAGGCAGGGGAAGGATCCGTGTCGATGCTGACAGTGTTCAAAGGGTATTTGATCTTCCTAACAGGGGTCAAAAAGTCGGATATGTAGTTGACAAGGATGCAACTAGGAGATTCAGAGAGGCTTTCAACATACCTAGAGATTCTCCTCCCCAGATCACTACATGGTGTAAGATGATTAAGGATATGGCGGGAGGAATGGATGACACATTCTTTATGGCTTGGCTTGCGGTTGCATTCAACACTTTCCTAGCACCAAGCACAGCCCTGAGGCTGGGCCCAAAGTTCTACGGACTCGTGCTAGATCATCCAAACCTCAAGAACACAAACATCTGCCTTTTTGTAGCAGAACACATTAATGAAGCTTTCCAGAACATGGATCAGGCGAAGCAAACTGTTTGCATATGCTTGTATCACTTGATAGCGAGTGAAAACTAGCACTTCCATGTGTTTTTCTTCTTTTTATGCAGTTATAGTTTCTGAAATACCCCTCATAATAACTGATGTTGGGTTTCCTTTTTTGGTTCTACGGCAGCTCCTGCACCTTGATGCACTCGTTCATGACATCCCAGTAAGCAATTGCGCGATACGAGCGAATGCTTGGGATAGTAGCCTAATCGCCAAGGTGATCAAGAAGGACTCGATCTCTCCTGGTGTGTTCGGCAAATCACAAGTGAGTTCTCTTTTTTTCTTTCAACAGTGGCTATTTTTATGTTCTATTCATTTCTTCTCAGTTTTAATTCCTTAGTAGCTGCACATACGCTTTTGAGATCAGCTTTTCGACACTTTTTGGTAGTTGTGCAAAAACTATAATCAGTTGGCACAATAATGCATGTAGTTGCACAGCTTGTAGCTCTAGTTTGGCATCTAGACACATGTTCATTTTTATATGGCACATCATCTATTTCAAGTTGCACAATTTTACTTATCTTGTTGCACAGATGTGTGACATCAGTTGGCAGAAACATTTTTTAGTGACTTGTGGGGTGCATAGTTTTTTTTTGGTTTGTGCAGTTGCATACATGTAGAATCCAGTCTGCCCAACATTTTGTTGTAGTTGCACATGTTATAACATTTGGTTTTCATTCAACACAATATCTATTTGATAACCTTTTTCTTTTATTTTTTCTTTTTTACATCAGCTTAAAGAGGAGTATAGGGGCACGGAGAAGACACCACTGTTTGGTGGTATTTTGCAAGCTCAAGCATTCATGGCATCCAAATTACCACTAACGTACAATCCGCAGGTAAGTCTTTTGCATAAAGGAGTTTGGATCAGTTACCGACATTTTCTTTTTTAAAATTGTTTCTAATTGAATGAGTACTCAAATTTTTTGTGTTGATGCAGAAAAAGGCAAAGATTGCCAAAGTGGTCAATGACTTGTGCAAGGCAGTAACTGAACAGGTTGGCAACTTCATTGAAGCAGTTGCCAAGATTGATGATGAGGAACCAGATATTGATCCATATGTATAGCAAACATCAACAGGAACCGGCATGTCACACCGTGCTCCAAAAAGGAAGAGGCGGGTTTCACTTTCACCTATACAAGAAGAAGAAGAGTTTGATGAGGAGGAGTCAGAAGAAGATGATGAAATGGAAGTACCACAAGATGTTGAAGATGACGGGGACACAGATGAGGATGAATTAGAGGAGGAGGACAAAGAGGAGGATGACAAAGAAGATGTGGAGGAGGAGGAGGAGGAAGAAGAGGAGGAGAAGGACAAAGAAAAAGAGGACAAAGGAGAGGAGGAGGACAAGGAAGAAGATAGTGAGGCAGAGGAGGAGGAACAAGAAGATGAGGCCAAAGAGGGAGATGGAGACAAAGCTGCAGCAGTTGATGGCAGTGAGGGGGAAGGAGATGACGAGGAAGAAGACGAGGATGCTGATCCTGATGATCAAGGGGGATCTAATGGAGGCAGTGCCAACTCCGATGATGATGATGACAATGGCCCTGGTTCTAGGGGTACAGGCGGCAACACAACCAGGGGGAGTAGCATCTCTGCCTACCTTGCCAGCAGCAGCACCTCAATGAGCAGCAGGAGCACACTACAGATGTTGATTGACAAAACTTGCTAGAAAGAGGAGCATTTGCCAAAGTCAAAGAAAAATGATGAAGCGGAGTCTCAGGGGAGCATTGATATGTTTAAGATGTGCAACTTGAAGCCAGCTTTGCCAACCACTTTCCCAGTGCCAGAGTTCCATGAGCAAGAGTTGTGTGACAAGATAGATTTTGCCATTGACCAGAAACTTTTCTTCTTGAGTGAGGCTGACAAGAATCTAGTTGACATGGAGGAAGCAGGGAAGGGTCTTGACTGGGTTCATTCGAGGGCAAAATACATGGAATATTTGAAGCAGCTTCCAGATATGAGCTCCAGCAAGAGCAAGGCAGTGATACGTCTCCAACGTATCTATAATTTTTGATTGTTCCATGCTATTATATTACCCATTTTGGATGTTTATGGGCTTTACTTTACACTTTTATATCATTTTTAGGACTAACCTACTAACCGGAGGCCCAACCCGAAATTGCTATTTTTTTGCCTATTTCAGTGTTTCGAAGAAAAGGAATATCAAACGGAGTCCAAACGGAATGAAACCTTCGGGAGCGATCTTTTCAGAACAAACGCAATCCAGGAGACTTGGAGTGGACGTCAAGAAGCGAATGAGGCGGCCACGAGGGTGCCCTCGTGGGCCCCTCGTGGCTCAACTGACCTACTTCTTCCTCCTATATATATCCACGTGCCCTAAAAACATCCAGGAGCACCACGAAAACCTAATTCCACCGCCGCAACCTTCTGTATCCGTGAGATCCCATCTTGGAGCCTTTGCCGGCGCTCCGCCGGAGGGGGAATCGACCACGGAGGGCCTCTACATCATCTCCAAGGCCCCTCCGATGAGTTGTGAGTAGTTTACCACAGACCTTCGAGTCCATAGTTATTAGATGGCTTCTTCTCTCTCTTTGAATCTCAATACAAAGTTCTCCTTTATCTTCTTGGAGATCTATTCGATGTAACTCTTTTTGCAGTGTGTTTGTCGAGATCCGATGAATTGTGGGTTTACGATCAAGTTTATCTATGAGAAATATTTGAATCTCCTCTGAATTCTTTTATGTGTGATTGGTTATCTTTGCAAGTCTCTTCGAGTTATCAATTTGGCTTGGCCTACTAGATTGATCTTTCTTGCAATGGGAGAAGTGCTTAGCTTTGGGTTCAATCTTGCGGTGTCCTTTCCCAGTGACAACAGGGGCAGCAAGGCATGTATTGTATTGTTGCCATCGAGGATAAAAAGATGGGGTTTATATCATATTGCATGAGTTTATCCCTCTACATCATGTCATCTTACTTAATGCATTACTCTGTTCTTATGAACTTAATACTCTAGATGCAGGTAGGAGTCGGTCGATGTGTGGAGTAATAGTAGTAGATGCAGAATCGTTTCGATCTACTTGTTGCGAACGTGATGCCTATATACATGATCATGCCTAGATAATCTCATAACTATGCACTTCTCTATCAATTGCTCGACAATAATTTGTTCACCCACCGTAATACTTATGCTATCTTGAGAGAAGCCACTAGTGAAACCTATGGCCCCCGGGTCTATCTTTTATCATATAAGTTTTTCATCTACTTTTATTTGCATATTTTACTTTCCAATCTATATCATAAAAATACCAAAAATATTTATCTTATCATATTATCTCTATCAGATCTCACTTTCGCAAGTTACCGTGAAGGGATTGACAACCCCTTTATCGCGTTGGTTGCGAGGTTCTTGTTTGTTTGTGTATGTGTGTGGGACTTTTGAGGAGCCTCCTACTGGATTGATACCTTCGTTCTCAAAAACTGAGGGAAATACTTACGCTACTTTGCTGCATCACCCTTTCCTCTTCAAGGGAAAACCAACGTAGTGCTCAAGAAGTAGCAAGAAGGATTTCTGGCGCCGTTGCCGGGGAGGTCTTCGCTCAAGTCAATACATACCAAGTACACATCACAAACTCATCTCCCTCGCATTACATTATTTGCCATTTGCCTCTCGTTTTCCTTTCCCCCACTTCACCCTTGCCGTTTTATTCGCCCTCTCTTTGCCATTTGCCTTCTCTCTCTCGCTTGCCTTTTGTGTGCTTGTGTGTTGGATTGCTTGTCACTATGGCACAAGATAATACCAAATTGTGTGACTTTTCCAATACCAATAATAATGATTTCCTTAGCACTCTGATTGGTCCTCTTAATGATGCTGAATCTTGTGAAATCAATGCTGCTTTGTTTAAACTTGTTATGAAAGATCAATTCTCCGGCCTTCCTAGTGAAGATGTCGCTACTCATCTAAACAACTTTGTTGATTTGTGTGATATGCAAAAGAAGAAAGAAGGATAATGATATTGTTAAATTGAAGTTATTTCCATTTTCACTTAGAGATCGTGCTAAAACTTGGTTTTCGTCTTTGCCTAAAAATAGTATTGATTCTTGCAACAAGTGCAAAGATTCTTTTATCTCTAAGTATTTTCCTCCCGCTAAGATTATCTCTCTTAGAAATGATATTATGAATTTTAAATAACTTGATCATGAGCATGTTGCCCAATCTTGGGAAAGAATGAAATTAATGATTCACAATTGCCCTACTCATGGTTTGAATTTATGGATGATCATACAAAAGAATTATGCTGGATTGAATTTTGCTTCTAGAAATCTTTTAGATTCGGCCGCGGGAGGCACTTTTATGGAAATCACTTTAGGAGAAGCTACTAAACTCCTTGATAACATTATGGTTAATTATTCTCAATGGCACACCAAAAGATCTACTAGTAAAAAGGTGCATGCTATAGAAGAGATTAATATTTTGAGTGGAAAGATGGATGAACTTATAAAATTATTTGCTACTAAGAGTGATCCTATTGATCCTAATGATATGCCTTTGTCTACTTTTATTAAGAATAATAATGAATCTATGAATGTGAATTTTGTTGGTAGGAATAATTTTGGTAACAACGCATATAGAGGAAACTTTAATCCTAGGCCGTTCCCTAGTAATTCCTCTAATAATTATGGTAATTCCCGCAACAACTCTATGGAAATTTTAATAAGATGCCCTCTGATTTTGAGAATAGTGTTAAAGAATTTATGATATCTCAAAAGAATTTTAATGCTTTGCTTGAAGAGAAATTTCTTAAAGTTGATGATTTGGCTAGGAACGTTGATAGACTTTCGCTTGATGTTGATTCTTTGAAACTTATATCTAATCCACCTAAGCATGATATCAATGAGTCTCTCAAAGCCATGAGAATTTCCATTCATGAGTGCAAAGAAAGAACCGCTAGGTTTCATGCTAAGAAAGATTGCTTTGTAAAAGCATGTTCTTCTAGTTTCCATGAAAATAATGATGAAGATCTAAAAGTTATTGATGTGTCCCCTATTAAATCTTAGTTTTGCAATATGAATCTTGATAATGATGGGATTGGAGATGAGTCAACTCTAGTTAAAAGGCGTCCCAATGATTCGGAGTTTTTAGATCTTGATGCTAAGTTTGGTAAAAGTGGGATTCGAGAGGTCAAAACTTTACATAGCATTGAACCCACTATTATGAATTTCAAGGAATTTAATTATGATAATTGTTCTTTAATAGATTGTATTTCCTTGTTGCAATCCATGTTGAATTCTCCTCATGCTTATAGTCAAAATAAATCTTTTAGCAACCATATTGTTGATGCTTTGATGCAATTTTATGAGGAAAAACTTGAACTGGAAGTTTCTATATTTAGAAAACTTTATGATGAGTGGGAACCTACTATAAAAATTAAAATTAAAGATCATCAATGCTATGCTTTATGTGATTTGGGTGCTAGTGTTTCCACGATTCCGAAAACTTTATGTGATATGCTAGATTTTCATGAATTTGATGATTGCTCTTTAAACTTGCACCTTGCGGATTCTACCATTAAGAAACCTATGGGAAGGATCAATGATGTTCTTATTGTTGCAAATAGGAATTATGTGCCCGTAGATTTTATCAGTCTTGATATAGATTGCAATCTTTCATGTCCTATTATTCTTGGTAGACCTTTCCTTAGAACGATTGGTGCAATTATTGATATGAAGGAAGGGAATAGTAGATTCCAATTTCCATTAAGGAAAGGCATGGAACACTTTCCAAGAAAGAAAGTCAAATTACCTTATGAATCTATCATGCGAGCTACTTATGAATTGAATGCCAAAGATGGCACTACTTAGATCTATTCTCGCTTTTATGCCTAGCTAGGGGCGTTAAACAATAGCGCTAGTTGGGAGGCAACCCAATTTTATTTTTGTTTCTTGCTTTTTTGCTTCTGTTTAGTAATAAATATTTCATCTAGCCTCTATTTAGATGTGGTTTTATGTTTTAATTAGTGTTGGTGCCATGTAGAACCTATAGGATAACCTACAGTGATAGTTAATTTGATTCTGCTGAAAAACAGAAACTTTTCCGCGCACGAGAATAATTTTAATAAATCATGGAAACCTGATTTTGCGTTGATTCTTTTTGCAGTAGATCAATAGAAAAATTTCCCAGGACTTCCTATTTTGGTAGGATTTTTAGAGTTCCAGAAGTATTCGAAAGTTACAGATTGCTACAGACTATTCTATTTTTGATAGATTCTGTTTTTATGTGTTATTTGCTTATTTTGATGCATCTATGGCTAGTATCGGGGGGTATGAACCATAGATAAGTTGGAATACAGTAGGTTTAACACCAATATAAATAAATAATGACTTCATTACAGTACATTATGTGGTGGTATTTCTTTCTTGCACTAACGGAGCTTATGAGATTTCCTGTTGAGTTTTGTGTTTTGAAGTTTTCAAGTTTTATGTAAAGATTTGATGGACTATGGAATAAGGAGTGGCAAGAGCTTAAGCTTGGGGATGTCCATGGCACCCCAAGATAATCCAAGGACAACCAAAAGCCTAAGCTTGGGGATGCCCCGGAAGGCATCCCCTCTTTCGTCTTCGTCTATCGGTAACTTTACTTGGAGCTATATTTTTATTCGCCACATGATATGTGTTTTGCTTGGAGCGTCTTGTATGATATGAGTCTTTGCTTTTTAGATTACCACAATCATACTTGCTGTACACACCTTTTGGGAGAAACCCACATGATTTGGAATTTATTAGAATACTCTATGCGCTTCACTTATATCTTTTGAGCTAGATAATTTTGCTCTAGTGCTTCACTTATATCTTTTAGAGAACGGCGGTGGTTTAATTTTGTAGAAATTATTGATCTATCATGCTTCACTTATATTATTTTGAGAGTCTTTTATAACAGCATGGTTTTTTCTATGGTTAAAAAATTGGTCCTAGAATGTTGGGCATCCAAGTTGGGTATAATAAAAACTATCATAGGAAGTGAATTGGATGCTATGATCAATTTGATGCTTTATAATTGTTTTGAGATATAGAGGTGGTGATATTAGAGTCATGCTAGTTGGGTAATTGTGAATTTAAAGAATACTTGTCTCGAAGTTGGCAAGTCCCGTAGCATGCACGTATGGTAACCGTTGTGTAACAAATTTGAAACATGAGGTGTTCTTGGATTGTCATCCTTAGGAGTGGCGGTCGGGGACGAGCGATGGTCTTTTCCTACCAATCTATCCCCCTAGGAGCATGCGCGTAGTGCTTGGTTTTTGATGACTTGTAGATTTTTGCAATAAGTATATGAGTTCTTTATGACTAATGTGTCCATGGATTATACACACTCTTACCCTTCCATCATTGCTAGCCTCTTCGGTACCGTGCATTGCCCTTTCTCACCTTGAGAGTTGGTGCAAACTTCGCCGGTGCATCCAAACCTCGTGATACGATACGCTCTATCACACATAAACCTCCTTATATCTTCCTCAAAACAGCCACCATATCTACCTATTATGGAATTTCCATAGCCATTCCGAGATATATTGCCATGCAACTCTCCACCGTTTTGTTCATCATGACATGCATCATCATTGTCATATTGCCTTGCATGATCATGTAGTTGACATCGTATTTGTGGCAAAGCCACCCTCATAATTTTTCATACATGTCACTCTTGATTCATTGCCCATCCCGGTACACCGCCGGAGGCATTCATATCTTGTTCTAGTTTTGAGTTGTAATTCATGAGTTGTAAATAAATAGAAGTGTGATGATCATCATTATTAGAGCATTATCCCTTATAAAAAAGGAAAGGCCAAAAAGAAAATAAGAAAGGCCAAAGAAAAAAAGGCCAAAAAAAGGAAAGGCCCAAAAAAATAAAAAAATAAAATAAAAAAGGGGGACAATGTTACTATCTTTTTCCACACTTGTGCTTCAAAGTAGCACCATGTTCTTCATATAGAGAGTCTCATTTGTTGTCACTTTCATATACTAGTGGGAATTTTTCATTATAGAACTTGGCTTGTATATTCCAACGATGGGCTTCCTCAAAATGCCCTAGGTCTTCGTGAGCAAGCAAGTTGGGTGCACACCCACTAGTTTCTTTTGTTGAGCTTTCATACATTTATAGCTCTAGTGCATCCGTTGCATGGCAATCCCTACTCCTCATGTTGACATCAATTGATGGGCATCTCCATAGCCCGTTGATTAGCCTCGTTAACATGAGACTTTTTTTGTCTTCTCCACATAATCCCCTTCATCATATTTTATTCCACTCTTAGTGCTATATCCATGGCTCACGCTCATGTATTGCGTGAAAGTTGATTTTTTTAGATTACTAAAGTATGAAACAATTGCTTGGCTTGTCATCGGGGGTGTGCAAGATGAGAGCATTCTTGTGTGACAAAAATGGAGCATGACCAAACTATATGATTTTGTAGGGATGAACTTTCTTTAGCCATGCTATTTTGAGAAGACATGATTACTTTGTTAGTATGCTTGAGGTATTACTATTTATTATGTCAATATGAACTTTTATTTTGAATCATTTGGATCTGAACATTCATGCCACAATAAAGAGAATTACATTAACAATTATGCTAGGTAGCATTCCACATCAAAAATTCTGTTTTTATCATTTATCTACTCGAGGACGAGCAGGAATTAAGCTTGGGGATGCTTGATACGTCTCCAACGCATCTATAATTTCTGATCGTTCCATGCTTTTATATTACCCGTTTTGGATGTTTATGGCCTTTACTTTACACTTTTATATCATTTTTGGGACTAACCTACTAACCGGAGGCCCAACCCGAATTGCTGTTTTTTTGCCTATTTCAGTGCTTCGAAGAAAAGGAATATCAAATGGAGTCCAAACGGAATGAAACCTTCGGGAGCGATCTTTTCGGAACAAATGCAATCCAGGAGGCTTGGAGTGGACGTCAAGAAGCGAACTAGGCGGCCACGAGGGTGCCCGGCGCGCCACGGGAGGTGGGCGCGCCCCCCACCCTCGTGGGCCTCTCGTGGCTCAACCGACCTACTTCTTCCTCCTATATATATCCACGTACCCTGAAAACATCCAGGAGCACCACAAAACCTAATTCCACTGCCGCAACATTCTGTATCCATGAGATCCCATCTTGGAGCCTTTGCCGGTGCTCCGCCGGAGGGGGAATCGACCACGAAAGGCCTCTACATCATCTCCAAGGCCCCTCCGATGAGTTGTGAGTAGTTTACCACAGACCTTCGGGTCCATAGTTATTAGCTAGATGGAGTCTTCTCTCTCTTTGAATCTCAATACAAAGTTCTCCTTGATCTTCTTGGAGATCTATTCGATGTAACTCTTTTTGCGGTGTGTTTGTCGAGATCCGATGAATTGTGGGTTTATGATCAAGTTTATCTATGAGAAATATTTGAATCTCCTCTGAATTCTTTTATGTGTGATTGGTTATCTTTGCAAGTCTCTTTGAATTATCAGTTTGGTTTGGCCTACTAGATTGATCTTTATTGCAATGGGAGAAGTGCTTAGCTTTGGGTTCAATCTTGCGGTGTCCTTTCCAAGTGACAGCAGGGGCAGCAAGGCACGTATTGTATTGTTGCCATCGATGATAAAAAGATGGGGTTTATGTCATATTGCATGAGTTTATCCCTCTACATCATGTCATCTTTCTTAATGTGTTAGTCTGTTCTTATGAACTTAATACTCTAGATGCAGGCAGGAGTCGGTCGATGTGTGGAGTAATAGTAGTAGATGCAGAATCGTTTCGATCTACTTGTTGCGGATGTGATGCCTATATACATGATCATGCCTAGATAATCTCATAACTATGCACTTCTCTATCAATTGCTCGATAGTAATTTGTTCACCCACCGTAATACTTATGCTATCTTGAGAGAAGCCACTAGTGAAACCTATGCCCCCCCGGGTCTATCTTTTATCATATAAGTTTTTCATCTACTTTTATTTGCATATTTTACTTTCCAATCTATATCATAAAAATACCAAAAATATTTATCTTATCATATTATCTCTATCAGATCTCACTTTCGCAAGTTACCGTGAAGGGATTGACAACCCCTTTATCGCGTTGGTTGTGAGGTTCTTATTTGTTTGTGTAGGTGCATGGGACTTTTTAGGAGCCTCATACTGGATTGATACCTTGGTCCTCAAAAACTGAGGGAAATACTTACGCTACTTTGCTGCATCACCTTGTCCTCTTCAAGGGAAAACCAACGTAGTGCTCAAGAGGTAGCAGGCAACATCTATGGCAAACCCTTATGTGGTCTAGAAGTGCAAAGGAGTTTCAATGAAGAAGAATCTCAAGTTGCCTCAAACCAAGCAACAGATGCTGTGGGCAGATGCAAAGATAAATATGGAGGAGGAAGGTGTGGCGCAAACTGTTGTGCCAACTGTAGTGAGTAGAGAGCCAACCACCACTCAAGATGTGTCATCAATGCCTGTTGAGCCTACAACCATCAGAGGAGTTCAACAGATCAAGGGAAAGACTCCTCTGTCAACAGTCCCACCTAACCAGCTAAGCAACAAAAGATTGTCAAGCTTGCCAAGGGCACAAAGGGGGAACAGGGTAGAAGAGGTGTGGGGTCCAGACACGAGACAGAACAACGTGCCACAACCATCGATGCAGGAGTGCCAAGTTCTACTAGTTTGCTACCAACTCAGGTTGGGAAGATGCCAACTGAAGATACTAGTGTACCAACTGAAGTGTCAATTAGCACGCGGGTCATAGTCAAAACTACCACTGTTGCTCAGGAAGACACAACTACAACCGCAAGGCCCAAGGTGACAACTCATAGAGATTCTTCAAGGCCAAACACAGAGGGAGGTCATCAATCTGCCAAACTGCTGTCTACAAGAGCTATCACATAGCATCCAAGAAAGCCTACATCACCAAGAGCTGATTTTCAGCACACATTAACACAAGAGGAGGTGTTCAACATTGTAAGCAGGTGCAAGCCTCCCAGGCCGCCAACCACAACATTATTGCGAACTGATAACCCACAAGTGTAGGGGATCGCAACAATTTTCGATAAGTAAGAGTGTCGAACCCAACAAGGAGCTAAAGGTAGAATAAATATTCCCTCAAGCTCTATCGACCACCGATACAACTCTACGCACGCTTGACGTTCACTTTACCTAGAACAAGAATGAAACTAGAAGTACTTTGTAGGTGTGATAGGATAGGTTTGCAAGATAATAAAGAGCATGTAAATAAAATCTAGGGGCTGTTTAGATAAAGATGCAATAAAGTAAATATTAGTAGATAGCTTTTTGTTATGAGAAAGTTATTTGTCCAAGGCAATCGATAACTAGACCGGTAATCATTGTTGCAATTCTATTTGAGGGAGAGGCATAAGCTAACATACTTTCTCTACTTGGATCATATGCACTTATGATTGGAACTCTAGCAAGCGTCTACAACTACTAAAGATTCATTAAGGTAAAACCCAACCATAGCATTAAAGTATCAAGTCCCCTTTTATCCCATGCGCAAACAACCTACTTACTCGGGTTTGTGTTTCAGTCACTCACGCAACCCACCATAAGCAAATCATAAACATATTGCCAACCCTACAGCGGGAATCCCTCATGCTTGCATGACACGGAGGGCACAATAGGACAGCACCAATAATAAAACATGCAACTCAAACCAATCATGATCATCAATTAACCCATAGGACAAAACGGATCTACTCAAACATCATAAGATAGCCATACATCATTGGGGAATAATATATAGCGTCGAGCACCATGTTTAAGTAGAGATTACAGCAAGTAAGAGAGAGGTTACACCGCTGCATAGAGGGAGGAAGAGTTGGTGGAGATGTTGGTGAAGATGAAGGCGGTGTTGGTGAAGACCGCGGTGATGATGATGGCCCCCGGCAGCGCTCCGGCGCCACCGGAAGCAAGGGGGATAGAGGGCCCCTTCTTCTTCTTCTTCCTTGACCTCCTCCCTAGATGGGAGAAGGGTTTCCCCTCTGGTCCTTGGCTCCCATGGCTTGGGAGGGGCGAGAGCCCCTCCGAGATTGGACCTATCTCTCTGTTTCTGCGTTATCTGCGTTGTCTGATTCTACCCCTTCACCGTTTCCTTTATATCTGGAGATCCGTAACTCCGACTGGGGTGAATCTTTCGTTCAGATTTTTCTCATAAAATTAGCTTTGTTGCGGCAAAAGTAGAGCCTCAATCACCTTACGGGTGGCCCACGAGAGCCCAGGGCGCACCCAGGGGTAGGGGGCACGCCCCCTGTCTCGTGGCCACCTCGGACACTGTTTCGCGTTGATTCTTCCTCCGAAAAATCCCAAATATTCCAAAATAATTCTCCATCCGTTTTTATCCCGTTTGGATTCCGTTTGATATTGATTTTCTGCGACACATAAAACATGCAACAAACAGGAGCTGGCACTGGGCACTGGATCAATATGTTAGTCCCAGAAAATAGTATAAAAAGTTGCCAAAAGTATATAAAAGTTGAATAATATTGGCATGGAACAATCAAAAATTATAGATACGACGGAGACGTATCAGCATCCCCAAGCTTAATTCCTGCTCATCCTCGAGTAGGTAAATGATAAAAAAGATAATTTTTGATGTGGAATGATCATATGTCTAATCATGGCATGAATATTAAGACATGAGTGATTCAAAGCAATAGTCTATCATTTGACATAAAAACAATAATACTTCGAGTGTACCAATAAAGCAATCATGTCTTTTCAAAACAACATGGCCAACGAAAGTTATCCCTACAAAATCATATAGTCTGGCTGTTGCTCTATCTTCATCACACAAAGTATTTAATCATGCACAACCCCGATGACAAGCCAAGCAATTGTTTCATACTTTATTAATCTCAAACTTTTTCAACTTTCACGCAATACATGAGCGTGAGCCATGGATATAGCACTATAGGTGGAATAGAAAATGATGGTGGGGGTTATGTGGAGAAGACAAAAAGGGAGAAAGTCTCACATCAACTAGGCGTATCAACGGGCTATGGAGATGCCCATCAATAGATATCAATGTGAGTGAGTAGGGATTGCCATGCAACAGATGCACTAAAGAGCTATAAGTGTATGAAAGCTCAAACTGAAACTAAGTGGGTGTGCATCCAACTTGCTTGCTCATGAAGACCTTGGACATTTGAGGAAGCCCATCATTGGAATATACAAGCCAAGTTCTATAATGAAAATTCCCACTAGTATATGAAAGTGAAAGCATAGGAGGCTCTCTCTATGAAGAACATGGTGCTACTCTGAAGCACAAGTGTGGTAAAAGGATAGTAACATTGCCCCTTCTCTCCTTTTCTCTCATTTTTTTAATTTTTTTATTTTTTTCTCTTTTTTTCTTTTTTTTTCTTTTTGGTGGGCTTCTTTGGCCTTTTTTTATTTGGGCTTCTTTGGCCTCTTTTTTTTCATAAAGTCCGGAGTCTCGTCCGGACTTGTGGGGGAATCAAAGTCTCCATCATCCTTTCCTCTCTAGGGCAATGCTCTAATAATGATGATCATCACACTTTTATTTACTTACAACTCAATATCTAGAACAAAGATATGACTCTATATGAATGCCTCCAGCGGTGTACCGGGATGTGCAATGATCTAGCGTAGCAATGACATCAAACATCATGCTAGCTATCTTACGATCATGCGAAGCAATATGACAATGAAAAGCTCAAGTCATGTATATGATGATGATGATGAAAGTTGCATGGCAATACATCTCGGAATGGCTATAGAAATGCCATGATACATAGGTATGGTGGCTGTTTTGAGGAAGATATAATGAGGCTTATGTGTGATAGAGCATATCGTATCACGGGTTTTGGATGCACCGGCGAAGTTTGCACCAACTCTCAAGGTGAGAAAGGGCAATGCACGGTACCAAAGAGGCTAGCAATGATGGAAGGGTGAGAGTGCGTATAATCCATGGACTCAACATTAGTCATAAAGAACTCATATACTTATTGCAAAAATCTACAAGCCATTGAAAACAAAGTACTATGCGCATGCTCCTAGGGGGATAGATTGGTAGGAAAAGACCATCGCTCATCCCCGACCGCCACTCATAAGGAAGACAATCAATAAATAAAATTGTGCTCCAACTTCATCACAAAGCGGTTCACCATACGTGCATGCTACGGGAATCACAAACCTCAACACAAGTATTTCTACTAATCCACAACCACCCACTAGCATGGCTCTAATATCACTACCTTTATATCGCGAAACTATTGCAAGGAATCAAACATATCATATTAAGCGATCTAAAAGTTTATGTAGGATTTTATGACTAACCATGTGAATGACCAATTCCTGTCATCTCTCTAAATAGATATAAGTGAAGCAAGAGAGTTTAATTCTTTCTACAAAAGATATGCCCACGCTCTAACAAATATAAGTGAAGCAAAAGAGCATTCTACAAATGGCGGTTTTCTATGTGAAGAGAAACAGGCAATCCAAACTTCAAATGATATAAGTGAAGCACATGAAGCATTCTATAAAGCCACACTCAAAAGATTTAAGTGAAGTGCAATGAGAATTCTATAAATCAACCAAGGACTATCTCAAACCAGCATGGTTCATAAAATAAAAATGAAAACTAGATGCAAAAGATGCTCCAAGACTTGCACATAATGCATAAACAAAACGAATACGAAAACATACCGATACTTGTTGAAGAAAGAGGGGATGCCTTCCGGGGCATCCCCAAGCTTAGACACTTGAGTCTCCTTGAATATTTACTTGGGGTGCCTTGTGCATCCCCAAGCTTGAGCTCTTGCCTCTCTTCCTTTTCCTCATATCGAGACCTCCTCGTTTAGACACTTCATCCACACAAAACTTCAACAGAAAACTCGGTACGATCCATTAGTATAATAAAGCAAAGCACTACTCTAAGTACGGTAGTAAACCAATTCATATTTTGTTTTTGCATTGTGTCTACTGTAATATAGCTTTTCCATGGCTTAATCCACTGATATAAATTGATAGATTCATCAAAAACAAGCAAACTATGCATCAAAAACAGAATCTGTCAAAAACAGAACAGTCTGTAGCAATCTGAACATCCACCATACTTCTGTTAGCCCAAAAATTCTACCAAAATTAGGCAAAATAAAAAAGTTGTATATCAAGACAATTCAAAAGGAATCATAACCAATTGACGTTCCAGTTAAAAATGTAAAATCGCGCACTTCAGACAAAGTTTCTGTCCTGCACCGTACAAACCAACAAGCATTGCAAACATCCTAAAGGCAAACCTTAGCACATTATATTTATAATACATTGGAATTGTACAAGGGGATAATTATTTTTGATGAAAAGTTTCTTTAATCAAGATTCACAAAGTTTCCGTGAGAATGAACAAAGTTCAAGGAGCTCCCCCACTTCAACAATGCTTGTCTCTCTCACTTTCACTTTCCTTTTTGAAAAGTTTTTGTGTTCCCCTATTTTTTTGTTTTGTTTTTAAACTATATAAAAGCACTCAACAGAAATAAATGACTCTTTAAATGACTCTCTAAAACTTCCGGGTTGTCTCCCTGGCAGCGCTTTCTTTAAAGCCATTAAGCTAGGCATTTAGTGCTCAAGTAATGAATCCACCCGAATCCCAAGGTATATCAAAGCCAATTTTAATTAACAATGATTTATAATTTAGTAGTGAGCACAAAGTATTATATATCAAGCAACAACGAAGCCTAACTCTCTTCCTATGCAGCGGCATGTCATAAGAGAACAATTCATGCACACATAGTAAAGGCCAATGCATAGTTTAAGTAGTTTCTTGCAATTTCATAGTATGGGAAACATAGAGAGGTGGAATAGTTCCTCTCTCATAATAATTGCAAGTAGGAGCAGCAAGCATATGCACATTACATTCATCAAAATCATCATGTGCAATGGTAAAAGGCAACCCATCAATATAATCCTTACTAAGCGCAAACTTCTTCGATATAGTGTAGTTTGGAGAATTCAAAAAGACGATATCATGCATGGGTGCAATAGCAACAATTTCATGTTTAACATAAGTAACTATAGCAAGTTCATCTCCATAAGCATAATTCATATTGACATCTTGGCCACAAGCATAGCAAGCATCATCAAAAAGGGATATTTCAAAAAAATTCAAGGGATCATAGCAATCATCCTTCGGTAAGCACGAAGGGGAATTAAATAATGTATGAGTTGGAGGGTTACTCTCATTAGAAGGTGGGCACGGGTAGCTAATCCGCTCTTCCTCCTTTTGTTCTTCGCTCTCCTCATCATCTTTTTCATCCAATGAGCTCACTGTTTCATCAATTTCTTCTTCCATAGCTTCCTGCAAAATATTAGTCACTTCTTGGATAGCGTTGACTTTCTTCATAAAAGCATTAATATAGTAATTGTATTCATAATTTTCATAGCAATATCCAAGTATAGCAAGATTTTCCAGCCTATAACCATCATCATCAAAAGCTTCATACTTTTCAAAAAAAGCTTCAATATCATAGGCAGCCTTAAAAGCAACAAATTCTTCTATTTGTTCCACATCATAGTAATCATATATACCATTAGCATAGGAAGCTAAGGTTTCATTATTGTTAAATTTGCATGAAAAGGGGAGGTGTGGAGCCTCCATCGTAGAGCAACAACTAATATCATATCTCAAGCATAGATTCCAGGCATACCAACGCAACATAATAAATTGATCCCATAATAGTTTCCCTTTTTGTGTCGAGCGATAATCCCTAAAGTATTCATGTTGATCCAACGTGTCTCCCGTTATAAAGTTGAATGGGGCTTTCTCAGGATTATCAAAGTAGTACATAATATCTTTCGCATAATGAGAATCGAGGGTTTTAGGAGTTACCCCATCTTCATGAGTAGCAAGTACAGCTAATTTTTTTGGTATCCATATCCATAACTAAAGATAGAGAACAACTAAGAACAGCAAATAAAAATTACTTAGTGATAAAGCAAACAAGCACACACGAGAATATTCACCACATGCTATGACTCCCCGGCAACGGCGCCAGAAAAAGGTCTTGATAACCCACAAGTATAGGGGATCGCAATAGTTTTTGATAAGTAAGAGTGTCGAACCCAACGAGGAGCTAAAGGTAGAATAAATATTCCCTCAAGTTCTATCGACCACCGATACAACTCTACGCACGCTTGACGTTCACTTTACCTAGAACAAGAATGAAACTAGAAGTACTTTGTAGGTGTGATAGGATAGGTTTGCAAGATAATAAAGAGCATGTAAATAAAAGCTAGGGGCTGTTTAGATAAACATGCAATAAAGTAAATATTAGTAGAGAGCTTTGTGTTATGATAAAGTTATTTGTCCAAGGCAATCGATAACTAGACCGGTAATCATTGTTGCAATTCTATTTGAGGGAGAGGCATAAGCTAACATACTTTCTCTACTTGGATCAAATGCACTTATGATTGGAACTCTAGCAAGCGTCCGCAACTACTAAAGATTCATTAAGGTAAAACCCAACCATAGCATTAAAGTATCAAGTCCCCTTTTATCCCATATGCAAACAACCTACTTACTCGGGTTTGTGTTTCAGTCACTCACGCAACCCACCATAAGCAAATCATAAACATATTGCAAACCCTACAGCGGGAATCCCTCACGCTTGCGCGACACGGAGGGCACAATAGGACATCACCAATAATAAAACATGCAACTCAAACCAATCACAATCATCAATTAACCCATAGGACAAAACGGATCTACTCAAACATCATAAGATAGCCATACATCATTGGGGAATAATATATAGCATTGAGCACCATGTTTAAGTAGAGATTACAGCGGGTAAGAGAGAGGTTACACCGCTGCATAGAGGGAGGAAGATTTGGTGGAGATGTTGGTGAAGATGACGGCGGTGTTGGTGAAGATCGCGGTGATGATGATGGCCCCCGACAGCGCTCCGGCGCCACCGGAAGCAAGGGGGAGAGAGGGCCCCTTCTTCTTCTTCTTCCTTGACCTCCTCCCTAGATGGGAGAAGGGTTTCCCCTCTGGTCCTTGGCTCTCATGGCTTGGGAGGGGAGAGAGCCCCTCCGAGATTAGATCTATCTCTCTGTTTCTCTCTGTTTCTGCGTTGTCTACATTGTTTGATTCTACCCCTTCAGCGTTTCCTTTATATCCGGAGATCCGTAACTCCGATTGGGGTGAATCTTTTGCCCAGATTTTTCTCATAAAATTAGCTTTATTGCGGCAAAAGTAGAGCCTCAACCGCCTTACGGGTGGCCCATGAGAGCCCAGGGTGCGCCCAGGGGTAGGGGGCGCGCCCCCCTGTCTCGTGGCCACCTCGGACACTGTCTCGCGTTGATTCTTCCTCCGGAAAATCCCAAATATTCCAAAATAATTCTCCGTCCGTTTTTATCCCATTTGGATTCCGTTTGATTTTGGTTTTATGCGAAACATAAAACACACAACAAACAGGAACTAGCACTGGGCACTGGATCAATATGTTAGTCCCAAAAAATAGTATAAAAAAAGTTGCCAAAAGTATATAAAAGTTGAATAATATTGGCATGGAACAATCAAAAATTATAGATACGATGGAGACGTATCACGAACCAGGTCAGCGAATGATGCACCTGTGAATGTGCCGCAAGGAGATGCCCCTGGCCTTCAACCCATACGCAGATCAAATTCTTATAGCTATCATGGTGATGGGTACTGCGATGCACCAACTTTTGACCTGGGCATAGATGGTGATGCTGGGCCTGCTGCACCACTTGCTCCAGCAGCACAAACAGGGGAAGCCAATGTGGTTGTCATAGATGAGGATGAGTTGGACCCAGCAACTATGAATGAAGGATGCGTTGCTGCTGATGCTGGCAAGGGATTAGCTCATGTGACGCCCGGATATTTAGGCTACAGTAATTCCACGCTAATGAGGCCACGTAACCTCGGTTACTGTTGTTAATGCCGCGATGGTTCAAAAACGATTCAAATTCAAATTTAAAATCAAGTCAAACAATTAAAGTTTTCAAAAGTCAAAACTAAAATGTTCTTAATGTGACAAATAAATCATGGATATTATTGGTGGGGAAACAACATCTTTATAAGATATTAAAATACACTAAAGTGATTAAAACAATATCAAAACAATTAGTTATACTCCTAATATATTTTACCAAATACTAAACTATTTTTATTCTAAGGTAAAACTTCTTAGAACAGTGGATTATTTTGACACACTATTTTTGGGGCTATTTTCATATTTTACTAAACCAAAAATAAAGTGCAACTAAAATAAAACAGTAAAGAAATAAAATAATAAAAACAGAAAACAAAACAATACGAAAAAAGGGAAAGTGAGGGAACCCCTCCCTGCTGGACCGTGGCCCAGCTGGCCACTAGGCCGCCTGGCCGGCCCAACCGGCCACCCACTCCCCCATTAACCCCACGGTCCACCCGACCGAAACCCTAGCCGCACCCCACATTCCCCCCACGATCCCCCCGATCTCTTTCCCCTTCCCCCGCGTGGATCTGGATCGGGGGCGCTCGCCCCCGAAAACGGTGCCCCGACCCCATCGCCTCATCGCCTCGCGAACGCTGCCTGGAGCCCGCGCCGCTGCCGTGGGACCCCTCCCGGAGCTACATCGCCGTCGCCTCGTCGTCCTCGCCGGATCTCCCTCGTCGGACTTCCCCAAACTCCGTCGAGCCCGCTGCCCAAAATCCCTACTGCCATCGTGAGCCCCTCCTCTCCTCTCTCTCCCTCGCCCGGCCGCGTCCCCGCCTGACCTCATGGCGCCGCACCACGCCGGCCGCCCCGTGCCCTCGACGCCTCCGCCCGCGCCTGCCTCGTCCGGCCTCAAGACGCACCCGCCTCCACCTGGCTGCGCCCGCGCTCTGCCGGAGCGCGCTGGCACCCGCGCCCGCTAACCTCCCTGTGAGCGCTTGCCCCCGCGACCGTCCCCGGTCGCACCCTCTGCTGCTTCCGACCGAGCACCCCCGGCGCCGCTCCACTGCAGGCGCGCGCCCGCCGCCCCATGTCTCTGTCCTGCCGGCCTCGACCATGGCCTCGCCGGAGCCTGGTTCGGCCACCGCGCCCCTGCCCTTCCCTGTGCGCGTTCGTGCACAGAAGGGAGGTGGCCTGAGCCACTTACAGGTGGGGCCCTCCCCTTGTAAATCAGATAAATAGAAAAGAGTAGAGGAAAACGAAAATGGAAAATAAAAGGAAATAGTAAAGTGAATTAATTAATTAGTAATATAATTAGTTTAATTAATTAACCTTGCTTAATTTGACCTAATTAACTAGCTTAGGTGTTTAAGCCTATTTTAATTAAATTGTGACAATTACATGTGGGTCTCACACGCCCTATTCACACCTTTGACCAGTCAACCGTTGACTTGGTCAACAGGGTCCCCTGGCCCCACATGTCATAGGTTGTGGCTGGCTTCTGCTGTGTACACATAGCTTTTACTACTTAAATTGAATTAAAATAATTTAGAAAATGAATTAAAACTTTAGAAATTGATATAAGATAATCCGTAACTCGGAAAAACTTTGTACATGAAAGTTGCTCAGAACGACGAGACGAATCCAGATACGCAGCCCGTTCATCCGCCACGCGTCCCTAGCATAGTGAACCTGCAACATTTCACCTCGGTTCATCTGACCGAAAACACGAAACACCGGGGATACTTTCCCGGATGTTTCCCCCCTTCACCGGTATCACCTCAGACCGCGTTAGAACACGTCTAGCTCTGCTTGTTGTCCTGATATGCATCTGTTTGCATGATATTCATTGTTTCTTCCCCCTCTTCTCTCTGGTAGACTATGAGACCAACGCTGCTGCTACCCAGTACGACTACGGAGTTGACGACCCCCCTCTCTTGCCAGAGCAACCAGGCAAGCCCCCCCCCCTTGATCACCAGATATCGCCTATTCTCCTCTATACTGCTTGCATTAGAGTAGTGTAGCATGTTACTGCTTTCCGTTAATCCTATTCTGATGCATAGCCTGACATTGTTGCTACATGTGTTGATACCTTACCTGCAATCCTAAATGCTTAGTATAGGATGCTAGTTTATCATCATTGGCCCTACCTTCTTGTCAGTCTGCCTTGCTATACTATTGGGCCGTGATCACTCGGGAGGTGATCACGGGTATATACTATACATACATACATACTATACAGATGGTGACTAAAGTCGGGTCAGCTCGATGAGTACCCGCAAGTGATTCTGATGAGGGGGCTGAAAGGACAGGTGGCTTCATCCCGGTAGAGGTGGGCCTGGGTTCCCGACGGCCCCCGACTGTTACTTTGTGGTGGAGCGACAGGGCAGGTTGAGACCACCTAGGAGACAGGTGGGCCTGGCCCTGTTTGGCGTTCGCGGATACTTAACAAGCTTAACGTGATCTTGGTATTTGATCTGAGTCTGGCCATTTGGTCTATACGCACTAACCATCTACGTGGGAGTAGTTATGGGTATCCCGACGTCGTGGTATCAGCCGAAGCCTTCTTGACGTCAGCGACGGAGCAGCGCGCGCCGGATTGGACTAGAACGCCTACTCTTGTATAAGGGAGGCTAGGTCTGCTTCCGGCCGCCCTCGCAACGTGCAGGTGTGCAATGGGCGATGGGCCCAGACCCCTGTGCGCATAGGTTTAGACAGGCGTGCTGACCTCTCTGTTGTGCCTAGGTGGGGCTACGACGTGTTGATCTTCCGAGGCCGGGCATGACCCAGGAAAGTGTGTCCGGCCAGATGGGATCAAGCGTGTTGGGTTATGTGGTGCACCCCTGCAGGGAAGTTAATCTATTCGAATAGCCGTGATCTTCGGTAACAGGACGACTTGGAGTTGTACCTTGACCTTATGACAACTAGAACCGGATACTTAATAAAACACACCCTTCCAAGTTCCACAGACAACCCGGTGATCGCTTTTCCACAGGGCGACAAGGGGAGGATCGCCGGGTAGGATTATGCTATGCGATGCTACTGGAGATGCTACTTGGAGATGCTACTTGGAGATGCTACTTGGAGGACTTCAATCTACTCTCTTCTACGTGCTGCAAGATGGAGGCTGCCAGAAGCGTAGTCTTCGATAGGACTAGCTATCCCCCTCTTATTCTGGCATTCTGCAGTTCAGTCCACTGATATGGCCTCCTTACACATATACCCATGCATATGTAGTGTAGTTCCTTGCTTGCGAGTACTTTGGATGAGTACTCACGGTTGCTTTCTCCCCCCTTTTCCCCCTTTCCTTTCTTTCTGGTTGTCGCAACCAGATGCTGGAGTCCAGGAGCCAGACGCCACCGTCGACGATGACTCCTACTACACCGGAGGTGCCTACTACTACGTGCAGCCCGCTGACGACGACCAGGAGTAGTTAGGAGGATCCCAGGCAGGAGGCCTGCGCCTCTTTCGATCTGTATCCCAGTTTGTGCTAGCCTTCTTAAGGCAAACTAGTTTAACTTATGTCTGTACTCATATATTGTTGCTTCCGCTGACTCGTCTATGATCGAGCACTTGTATTCGAGCCCTCGAGGCCCCTGGCTTGTATTATGATGCTTGTATGACTTATTTATGTTTTAGAGTTGTGTTGTGATATCTTCCCGTGAGTCCCTGATTTTGATCATACACATTTGCGTGCATGATTAGTGTACGATTGAATCGGGGGTGTCACAGCTCACCAGCCAGATGTTGGATCACCAGACAGCTGCCACACCCCGATATGCGGAGAACCAGCAGTTGGCACGAGCAGTTCTTCAGGACCACCTATTGCACGAAGATAGAGGAGGGTAATAAGGCCCGGAGCATCTCAACGATCCCCATTCATTGATTACAACAAAAAGAAGACCTTTAACTCCAATGAGGCAATCAACAAGCTTTACGCTGCCCTTTTGTATTGGGCCAGGCATCATGAAGGAGCAAATGATGATGATACTAGGTAAACCAACTCCCCATAGCCTATATACATATTCTTTTTAGTTGCACAGTAGCACCCACTTAGTTGCACAGCAAGGAGATCATGTTGCACAGAATAGTGCTTTTACTTGCACACTCTTGTTTTTTTAATACACATTTTCTTTCTTGCTGTGACCCTTCAAGCTAAATTTGTCTTTCATTTCTTTTTTAAAAAAATTCAGCCCTGAGATAATCAGGTATGGTAATTTCTACATTTCTTTAAAGGAGTTAGTTGATTCCATGAAGCCTCTTCAATGTCTGTCAACAATTGTTATTGAGACTGGAATCATACACATCATGGATAACTTACCAGAAGGGTCAAAGAAAGTCATTATGCCACTGAGGTTTTCTGTAAGATTTTTCAAAACCTTTGTACCCTCTTCCTTTTTTTGTACCAATTTTGTTGACCAATTCAGGGAGTCCTTTCATATAGTAAGGAGTTTGAGGCATGTTTATAATTTCTGCAGATCAATTCACAATAGGGGATCCACAATGTGAATGAGATAAATAAGAAGTTTGAATACAAGAATCGCCTCGACAAGAAAGACTTGGTCAGTGTTGTGCCCACATGATCCATCTCTTAGTTGGCACTCATAGCATGTTCAGTTGCACATGACACATCTATTAGTTGGCAAATACCTTCAGCCAACTGATACGTCTCCAACATATCTATAATTTTTGATTGTTCCATGCTATTATATTATCTGTTTTGGATGTTTAATGGGATTTACTATACACTTTTATATTATTTTTGGGACTAACCTATTAACCGGAGGCCCAACCCAAATTGCTGTTTTTTTGCCTATTTCAGTGTTTCGTAGAAAAGGAATACCAAACGGAATGAAACCTTCGGGAGAGTTATTTTTGGAACAAACGCAATCCAGGAGACTTGGAGTGGATGTCAAGAAAGAAACGAGGCGGCCACGAGGCAGGAGGGCGTGCCGAGGGGGGTAGGCGCCCCCACCCTTGTGGGCCCCTCGTGGCTCCCCTGACCGACTTACTTCGCCTATATATACTCATATACCCTGAAAACATCCAGGAGCACCACGAAACCCTATTTACACCGCCGCAACCTTCTGTACCCATGAGATGCCATCTTGGGGCCTTTTCCGGCGCTCCGTCGGAGGGGGAATCGACCATGGAGGGCTTCTACATCAACACCATAGCCTCTCCGATGAAGTGTGAGTAGTTTACCACAGACCTTCGGGTCCATAGTTATTAGCTAGATGGCTTCTTCTCTCTCTTTGGATCTCAATACAAAGTTCTCCTTGATCTTCTTGGAGATCTATTCGATGTAATTATTTTTGCGGTGTGTTTGTCGAGATCCGATGAATTGTGGGTTTGTGATCAAGATTATCTATGAACAATATTTGAATCTCCTCTAAATTCTTTTATGTATGATTTGTTATCTTTGCAAGTCTCTTCGAATTATCAGTTTGGTTTGGCCTACTAGATTGATCTTTCTTGCAATGGGAGAAGTGCTTAGCTTTGGGTTCAATCTTGCGGTGTCCTTTCCCAGTGACAGCAGGGGCAGCAAGGCACGTATTGTATTGTTGCCATCGAGGATAAAAAGATGGGGTTTATACCATATTGCTTGAGTTTATCCCTCTACATTATGTCATCTTGCCTAATGCATTACTCTGTTCTTATGAACTTAATACTCTAGATGCATGCTGGATAGCGGTCGATGTGTGGAGTAATAGTAGTAGATGCAAAATCATTTTGATCTACTTGTCGCGGATGTGATGCCTATATACATGATCATGCCTAGATATTCTCATAACTATGCACTTTTCTATCAATTGCTCGATGATAACCCGCAAGTATATGGGATAGTTGTAGCCTCTTTCGATAAGTAAGAGTGTCGAACCCAACGAGGAGCTAAAGGTAGAACAAATACTCTCTCAAGTCCTATCGGCCACTGATACGACTTACGCACGCTTGACGTTCGCTTTACCTAGAACAAGTATGAAACTAGAAGTACTTTGTAGGTGTGATAGGAAAGGTTTGCGAGATAATAAAGAGCACGTAAATAAAAAGTATGGGATGTTTAGATAAAGATGCAATAAAGTAAATATAGCGAGTGTGGAAAAGTGGTGGTAGGAGTTGTGAAAGTGTCCCTAAGCAATTGACTACTTTACTAGACTGATAGCAAGTTTTTATGTGGGAGAGGCCACTGCTAGCATGTCATCCCTGACTTGGAATTCTATGCACTTATGATTGGAACTATTAGCAAGCATCCGCAACTAGTAATGTTCATTAAGGTAAAACCCAACCATAGCATTAAGATATATTGGTCCGCCTTCAATCCCGTACGCAACAATCCCCTTACTCGGGTTTGTGTTTCAGTCACTCATGCAACCCACCATAAAAGAATCATGAACGTATTGCAACACCCTACAGCGGGAATCCCTCATGCTTGCGCGACACGGAGGTCACAATAGGACAATAACATAACCACAAGCAAATTAAATCAATCATAGCAATTCATCAACCACCAACAGGACAACAAAAATCTACTGAGACATCATAGGATGGCAACACATCATTGGATAATAATATGAAGCATAAAGCACCATGTTCAAGTAGAGGGTACAATGGGTTGCGGGAGAGTGGACCGCTGGATATAGAAGGGGGAAGGTGATGGAGATGTTGGTGAAGATAACAGCGGTGTTGGTGAAGATCGCGGTGATGATGATGGCCCCCGGCAGCGCTCCGGCGCCACCGGAAGCAAGGGGGGGGGGGGAGTCCCCCTTCTTCTTCTTCTTCTTCTTCTTCTTCCTTGACCTCCTCCCTAGATGGGAGAAGGGTTTCCCCTCTGGTTCTTGGCTCCCATGGCTTGGGACGGGCGAGAGCCCCTCCGAGATTGGATCTATCTATCTGTTTCCGCGTTCTCTGATTCTAACCCTTCACCATTTCTTTTATATCTGGAGATCCGTAACTCCGATTGGGGTGAATCTTTCGCCCAGATTTTTCTTGTAAAATTAGCTTTCTTGCGGCAAAAGAAGAGCGTCAACCGCCTTACGGATGGCCCACGAGAGGCCAGGGCACGCCTGCCTCCCTGGGGCGCGCCCCCTATCTCGTGGCCACCTCGGACACCGTTTCGCGTTGATTCTTCCTCCGGAAAATCCCAAATATTCCAGAAAAATTCTCCGTCCGTTTTTATCCCGTTTGGATTCCGTTTGATATTAGTTTTCTATGAAACATAAAACATGCAACAGACAGGAACTGGCACTGGGCACTGGATCAATATGTTAGTCCCAAAAATAGTATAAAAAGTTGCCAAAAGTATATGAAAGTTGAATAATATTGGCATGGAACAATAAAAAATTATAGATACGATGGAGACGTATCAGCATGCCCAAGCTTAATTCTTGCTCGTCCTTGAGTAGGTAATGATAAAAAGATAATTTTTGATGTGGAATGCTACCTAGCATAATCTTGATCAAATGTCTAATCATGGCATGAATATTAATACATGAGTGATTCAAAGCAATAGTCTATCATTTGACATAAAAACAATAATACTTCAAGCATACCAACCAAGCAATTATGTCTTATCGAAATAACATAGCCAAAGAAAGCTCATCCCTACAAAATCATATAGTCTGGCTATGCTCCATCTTCGTCACACAAAATACTCCCATCATGCACAACCCCGATGACGAGCCGAGCAATTGGTTCATACTTTTTAACGCGCTTCAACTTTTTCAACTCTTACACAATACATGAGCGCAAGCCATGGACATAGCACTATGGTGGTATATGGTGGTGGTTGTGAGAACAAAAAGAGGGAGAAGATAGTCACACATCAACTAGGCGTATCAACGGGCTATGGAGATGCCCATCAATAGATATCAATGTGAGTGAGTAGGGATTGCCATGCAACGGATGCACTAAGAGCTATAAGTGTATGAAAGCTCAAACTGGAAGCTAAGTGGGTGTGCATCCAACTTGCTTGCTCATGAAGACCTCGGGCGTTTGAGGAAGCCCATCATCGGAATATACACGCCAAGTTCTATAATGAAAATTCCCACTAGTATATGAAAGTGAAATCATAGGAGGCTCTCTCTATGAAGAACATGGTGCTACTCTGAAGCACAAGTGTGGTAAAAGGATAGTAACATTGCCCCTTCTCTATTTTTCTCTCATTTTCTTCTTCTTTTTTTCTTCTTCTCTTTTTGTTTTCTTTTTATTTTTTGGTGGGCTTCTTTGGCCTCTTTTTTTATTTGGGCTTCTTTGGCCTCTTTTATTTTTCATAAAGTCTAGAGTCTCATCCCGACTTGTGGGGGAATCATAGTCTCCTTCATCCTTTCCTCACTGGGGCAATGCTCTAATAATGATGATCATCACACTTTTATTTACTTACAACTCAATATTACAACTCAAAGCTAGAACAAAATATGACTCTATATGAATGCCTCCGGCAGTGTACCGGGATATGCAATGAATGAAGAGTGACATGTATGAAGATTATGAAGGTGGCCTTACCACAAATACGATGTGAACTATATGATCATGCAAAGAGCAATATGACAATGATGAAACGTGTCATAACAAACGGAATGGTGGAAAGTTGCATGGCAATATATCTCGGAATAGCTATGGAAATGCCATATAGGTAGATATGGTGGCTGTTTTGAGTAGGGTAAATAATGGGTTTATGCTACCGGCAAAAGTTGCACGGTAAAATAGAAACTAGCAAAGTGGAAGGATGAGTGTGCGTATATCCATGGACTCACATTAGTCATAAAGAACTCACATACTTATTGCAAAAGTCTACTTAGCCCTCGAAGCAAAGTACTACTATGCATGCCCCAAGAGGGATAGAATTGTAGGAAAAGACCATCACTCGTCCCCGACTGCCACTCATAAGGAAAGCAATCAAAGAGCACCTCATGCTCCAACTTCGTTACATAACGGTTCACCATACGTGCATGCTACGGGACTTGTAAACCCCAACACAAGTATTTCTCAATTTCACAACTACTGAACTAGCACGACTCTAATATCACCACCTTTATATCGCAAAACTATTGCAAGGAATTAAACATATCATATTCAGTGATCTACAAGTTTATGTAGGATTTTATGACTAACCATGTGAATGACCAATTCCTGTCATCTCTCTAAATAGATATAAGTGAAGCAAGAGAGTTTAATTCTTTCTACAAAAGATATGCCCATGCTCTAACAAATATAAGTGAAGCAAAAGAGCATTCTACAAATGGCGGTTTTCTATGTGAAGAGAAACAAGCAATCCAAACTTCAAATGATATAAGTGAAGCACATGAAGCATTCTATAAACCCACACTCAAAAGATTTAAGTGAAGTGCAATGAGCATTCTATAAATCAACCAAGGACTATCTCATACCAGCATGGTGCATAAAAGAAAAATGAAAACTAAATGCAAAAGAGGCTCCAAGACTTGCACATAATGCATAAACGAAACGAATACGAAAACATACCGATACTTGTTGAAGAAAGAGGGGATGCCTTCCGGGGCATCCCCAAGCTTAGACGCTTGAGTCTCCTTGAATATTTACTTGGGGTGCCTTGGGAATCCCCAAGCTTGAGCTCTTGCCTCTCTTCCTTTTCCTCATATCGAGACCTCCTCGTTTAGACACTTCATCCACACAAAACTTCAACAGAAATCTCAGTAAGATCCGTTAGTATAATAAAGCAAAGCACTACTCTAAGTACTGTAGTAAACCAATTCATATTTTGTTTTTGCATTGTGTCTACTGTAATATAGCTTTTCCATGGCTTAATCCACTGATATAAATTGATAGATTCATCAAAACAAGCAAACTATGCATCAAAAATAGAATCTGTCAAAAACAGAACAGTCTGTAGCAATCTGATCATTCACCATACTTATGTTACCCCAAATATTCTACCAAAATTAGGAAAAAAGAGAAAAGTTGTACGGAAAGACAGTGCAAAAGGAATAAGAACCATTTAATGTTCCAGTTAAAAAATGTAAAATCAAGCACTACAACCAAAGTTTCTGTCCTGCATCGTACAAACCAACAAACATTGTAAACATCCTAAAGGCAAACCTTAGCACATTATTTTTATAATACAATGGAATTATACAAGGGGATAATTATTTTTCATGAAAAGTTTCTGTAATCAAGATTCACAAAGTTTCCGTGAGCATGAACAAAGTTCAAGGCTAGCTCCCACTTCAACAATGCTTGCCTTTCTCACTTTCACTTTCCTTTTTGAAAAGTTTTAGGTTCCCCTCTTTATTTTTGTGTTTTTAAACTATATAAAAGCACTCAACAGAAATAAATGACTCTCTAAAACTTCCGGGTTGTCTCCCTGGCAGCGCTTTCTTTAAAGCCATTAAGCTAGGCATATAGTGCTCAAGTAATGAATCCACCCGGACCCCAAGGTATATCAAAGCCAATTTTAATTAACAATGATTTGTAATTTAGTAGTGAGCACAAAGTAACATATATCATGCAACAACGAAGTCTAACTATCTTCCTATGCATCGACATGTCATAAAAGAACAATTCATGCACACCAAGTAAAGGCCAATGCATAGTATAAACAGTTTCTTGCAATTCTATCGTATGGGAAACATAGAGAGGCGGAGATACAGTTCCTCTCTCATAATAATTGCAAGTAGGAGCAGCAAGCACATGCATATTATATTCATCAAAATCATCATGTGCAATGGTAAAAGGAAACCCATCAATATAATCCTTAGCACAAACTTCTCTGATAAAGTGTAGTAGGGAGAATTCAAAAAGATAATAGGACTATCTTGCGTGGGTGAAATAGCAACAATTTCATGTTTAACATAAGGAACTATAGCAAGTTCATCTCCATAAGCATAATTCATATTGGCATCTTGGCCACAAGCATAGCAAGCAACATCAAAAAGGGATATTTCAAACAAATTCAAGGGATCATAGCAATCATCATAGCAATCATCCTTCGGTAAGCAAGAAGGGAAATTAAACAATGTATGAGTTGAAGAGTTACTCTCATTAGAAGGTGGGCATGGGTAGCTAATCCGCTCTTCCTCCTTTTGTTCTTTGCTCTCCTCATCATCTTTTTCATCCAATGAGCTCACAATTCCATCAATTTCTTCTTCCAAAGCTTCCTGCAAAATATTAGTCTCTTCTTGGACAGTGGAGAATTTCTCAATATATGGTTTAACATAGGCATTAGAAGCATAATTATCATAACAATATTCAAGTATGGCAAAACTTTCAGATTTGTAAAGAGTAGCATCATACTTTTCAATCAAAGAAGCAATTTCAAAAGCACCCTTAAAAGCAAACAATCCTTTAATTTGTTGAACATCATAGTAATTATAAACACCCTTAGCATACGAAGATATGATTCCATTATCAAACTCACATTGGTAGGGTAGGTGTTTCTTAGGGTTTTCAGAACAACAAGTAATATCATATAATTCACATAAAGTCCAAGCATAGCATTGCAAACGTTGAATTTGATCCCATAATAGTTTCCCTTTTTCCGATATACGGTGTCGCACATAACAAGCATGCTTATCTAAAGATTTGCCCTCAACTAAGCTAGTTGGGGTTTCAGCACGAGCACAAATGGATCAAAGATGATCCAAGTAAAAAGCTTCAATAGTGTGATAGATTTCGAGTGGTTCTTCAACCATTGGTGCAGTAGGTACAACTAATTTTTTTGGTATTTTGCGTTTCCTACCCATAACTAAAGATAGAAAACAAGTAAGAACATCAAATAAAAATTACTTTGTGATAAAGCAAACAAGCACACACGAGAATATTCACCCCACGCTATGACTCCCCGGCAACGGCGCCAGAAAAAGGTCTTGATAACCTGCAAGTATACGGGATAGTTGTAAAGGTAGAACAAATACTCTCTCAAGTCCTATCGTCCACTGATATGACTCTACGCATGCTTGACGTTCGCTTTACCTAGAACAAGTATGAAACTAGAAGTACTTTGTAGGTGTGATAGGAAAGGTTTGCAAGATAATAAAGAGCACGTAAATAAAAAGTAGGGGATGTTTAGATAAAGATGCAATAAAGTAAATATAGCGAGTGTGGAAAAGTGGTGGTAGGAGTTGTGAAAGTGTCCCTAAGCAATTGACTACTTTACTAGACCGATAGCAAGTTTTTATGTGGGAGAGGCCACCGCTAGCATGTCATCCCTGACTTGGAATTCTATGCACTTATGATTGGAACTATTAGCAAGCATCCTCAACTACTAACATTCATTAAGGTAAAACCCAACCATAGCATTAAGATATATTGGTCCCCCTTCAATCCCGTACGCAACAATCCCTTTACACGGGTTTGTGTTTCAGTCACTCACGCAACCCACCATAAAAGAATCATGAACGTATTGCAACACCCTACAGCGGGAATCCCTCACGCTTGCACGACGCGGAGGGCACAATAGGACAGCAACATAACCACAAGCAAATTAAATCAATGATAGCAATTCATCAACCACCAATAGGACAACGAAAATCTACTCAGACATCATAGGATGGCAACACATCATTGGATAATAATATGAAGCATAAAGCACCATGTTCAAGTAGAGGGTACAACGGGTTGCGGGAGAGTGGACCGCTGGATATAGAAGGGGGAAGGTGATGGAGATGTTGGTGAAGATGACGGCGGTGTTGGTGAAGATCGCGGTGATGATGATGGCCCCCGGTAGCGCTCCGGCGCCACCGGAAGCAAGGGGGAGAGAGGCCCCCTTCTTCTTCTTCTTCCTTGACCTCCTCCCTAGATGGGAGAAGGGTTTCCCCTCTGGTCCTTGTCTCCCATGGCTTGGGAGGGGTGAGAGTCCCTCCGAGATTGGATCTATCTCTCTGTTTCTGCGTTCTCTGATTCTACCCCTTCACCGTTTCTTTTATATCTGGAGATCCGTAACTCCGATTGGGGTGAATCTTTCGCCCAGATTTTTCCTGTAAAATTAGATTTCTTGGGGCAAAAGAAGAGCGTCAACCGCCTTACGGGTGGCCCATGAGAGGTCAGGGAGCGCCTGCCTCCCTGGGGCGCTCCCCCCTATCTCGTGGCCACCTCGGACACCGTTTCGCGTTGATTCTTCCTCCGAAAAATCCCAAATATTCCAAAATAATTCTCTGTCCGTTTTTATCCCGTTTGGATTCCGTTTGATATTGGTTTTGTGCGAAACATAAAACATGCAACAGACAGGAACTGGCACTGGGCACTGGATCAATATGTTAGTCCCAAAAATAGTATAAAAAGTTGCCAAAAGTATATGAAAGTTGAATAATATTGGCATGGAACAATCAAAAATTATAGATACGATGGAGACGTATCACTCGACAGTAATTTGTTCACCCACTATAATACTTATGCTATCTTGAGAGAAGCCACTAGTGAAACCTATGGCCTCGGGGTCTATTTTCCATCATATAAGTTTCTGATCTACTTTATTTTGTAATCTTTACTTTCCAATCTATATCATAAAAATACCAAAAATATTTATCTTATTATCTCTATAAGATCTCACTTTTGCTAGTGGCTGTGAAGGGATTGACAACCCCCTTATCGCGTTGGTTGCAAGGTTCTTATTTGTTTGTGAAGGTACGAGGGATTTGCGTGTAGCCTCCTACTGGATTGATACCTTGGTTCTAAAAAACCGAGGGAAATACTTACGCTACTTTGCTGCATCACCCTTTCCTCTTCAAGGGAAAACCAACTCATGCTCAAGAGGTAGCAAGAAGGATTTCTGGCACCGTTGCCGGGGAGTCTACACACAAGTCAAGACATACCAAGTACCCATCACAAACTCTTATCCCTTGCATTACATTATTTGCCATTTGCCTCTCATTTTCCTCTCCCCCACTTCACCTTTGCCGTTTTATTCGCCCTATTTTCCCCGTTCGGCTCTTTTTCGCTTGCTTCTTGTGTGCATGTTTGCCCTGATGGCCTTTCCTAAAAACGTTGATCCTCACCTTAGAAGGATGGAAGAAATCGAAAACAAACATTAGAAGCTTTATGACTTTACAATTTGAGCATAATAATTTCTTTAGAAACGAGCTTAAAGAACAAAAAAGCTTTATGGAATACATGAATAAAGAGCTTGATGATATGTCTAAGGAATTTTATGGTTTGAAATCTTAGTTTGCTCGTCTTGAAAACTCAATAGCCCAAATTTCGGATAAGCAGGCCACCTTAGTTAATAAGATGGCCGCCAAATCGGAAGGGTTAGAAGGAAATAGGGATGAAGATCTAAAAGTGATTGATGTGTCCCCTATTAAATCTTTGTTTTGCAATATGAATCTTGATAATGATAGGACTTGAGATGAGTCAACTTTAGTTAAGAGGCGTCCCAATGATTCGGGGTTTTTAGATCTTGATGCAAAAATTGGTAAAAGTGGGATTAAAGAGGCCAAAACTTTACACAGCAATGAACCCACTATTTTGGATTTCAAGGAATTTAATTATGATAATTGTTCTTTAATAGATTGTATTTCCTTGTTGCAATCCGTGTTAAATTCTCCTCATGCTTATAGTCAAAATAAAGCTTTTACTATACATATCATTGATGCTTTAATGCAATCTTATGAAGAAAAACTTGAGTTAGAAGTTTCTATCCCTAGAAAAATTTATGATGAGTGGGAACCTACTATTAAAATTAAAATTAAAGATCATGAATGCTATGCTTTGTGTGATTTGGGTGCTACTGTTTCCACGATTCCAAAAACTTTATGTGATGTGTTAGGTTTCCGTGAATTTGATGATTGCTCTTTAAACTTGCACCTTGCGGATTCCACCATTAAGAAACCTATGGGAAGGATTAATGACGTTCTTATTGTTGCAAATAGGAATTATGTGCCTGTAGATTTTATTGTTCTTGATATAGATTGCAATCCTTCATGTCCTATTATTCTTGGTAGACCTTTCCTTAGAATGATTGGTGCAATTATTGATATGAAAGAAGGAAATATTAGATTACAATTTCCATTAAGGAAAGGCATGGAACACTTTCCTAGGAAGAAAATCGAATTACCTTGTGAATCTATTATGAGAGCCACCTATGAATTGAATACCAAAGATGGCAATACTTAGATCTATTCTTGCTTTTATGCGATAGTGCTTGTTGGGAGGCAACCCAATTTATTTTTGTTCCTTGTTTTTTGTTCCTGTTTAGTAATAAATAATTCATCTAGCCTCTGGTTAGATGTAGTTTTTTGTTTTAATTAGTGTTTGTGCCAAGTAAAACCTTTAGGATAACCTACGATGTTAGTTAATTTGATCTTGCTGAAAAATAGAAACTTTTGCACGCACGAGAATAATTTTCATAAATCACAGAAATGTGATTTTCAATTTATTCTATTTGCAGAAGATTAATAAAAAAATTACCTAGAACTTCCTAATTTGGTAGAATTTTTGAGGTTCCAGAAGTATTCTAGAGTTACAGATTGCTACAGACTGCTCTGTTTTTGACAGATTCTGTTTTTCGTGTGTTGTTTGCTCATTTTGATGAATCTATGGCTAGTATCGGGGGGTATGAACCATAAGTTGGAATACAGTAGGTTTAACACCAATATAAATAAAGAATGAGTTCATTACAGTACCTTAAAGTGGTGGTTTGTTTTCTTGTACTAACGGAGCTCATGAGATTTTCTGTTGAGTTTTGTGTTGTGAAGTTTTCAAGTTTTTGGGTAAAGATTTGATGGATTATGGAATAAGGCGTGGCAAGAGCCTAAGCTTGGGGATGCCCAAGGCACACCAAGGTGAAATTCAAGGACAACCAAAAGCCGAAGCTTGGGGATGCCCCGGAAGGCATCCCCTCTTTCGTCTTCGTCCATCGGTAACTTTACTTGATGCTATATTTTTATTCACCACATGATATGTGTTTTTCTTGGAGTGTCTTGTATGATTTGAGTCTTTGCTTTTTAGTTTACCACAATCATCCTTGATGTACACACCTTTTGGAGAGACACACATGAATCGGAATTTATTAGAATACTCTATGTGCTTCACTTATATCTTTTGAGCTAGATAATTTTGCTCTAGTACTTCACTTATATCTTTTTAGAGCACGGTGGTGGTTTTATTTTATAGAAATTATTGATCTCTCATTCTTCACTTATATTATTTTGAGAGTCTTTTAGAACAGCATGGTAATTTGCTTGGGTTATAAAATTAGTCCTAATATGACGAGCATCCAAGATAGGTATAATAAAAACTATCATATAGAGTGCATTAAACACTATGATAAATTTGATACTTGATAATTGTTTTGAGATATAAAGATGGTAATGTTAGAGTCATGCTAGTTGGGTAATTATCAAATTGAGAAATACTTGGGTTAAAGTTGGCAAGTCCCGTAGCATGCACGTATGATGAATGTTGTGTGACAAATTTGAAGCATGGGGTGTTCTTTGATTGCCTTCCTTATGAGTGGAGGTCAGGATCGCGCGATGGTTAAATCCTACCAACCCTTCCCCTAGGAGCATGCATAGTAGTACTTTGCTTCGAGGGCTAATAAACTTTTGCAATAAGTATATGAGTTCTTTATGACTAATGTTAGTCCATGGATTATACGCACTCTTACCCTTCTGCAATTTGCTAGCCTCTATGGTACCGAGCATTGCCCTTTTTCACCTTGAGAGTTGGTGCAAACTTCGCCGGTGCATCCAAACCCCGTGATACGATACACTCTATCACACATAAACCTCCTTATATCTTCCTCAATACAGCCACCATACCTACCTATTATGGCATTTCCATAGCCATTCCGAGATATATTGCCATGCAACTTTCCACCATTCCGTTTATTATGACATGCTCCATCATTGTCATATTGCTTTGCATGATCATGTAGTTGACATCGTATTTGTGGCAAAGCCACCTTTATAATTCTTTCATACATGTCACTCTTGATTCATTGCATATCCCGGTATACCGCTGGAGGCATTCACATAGAGTCATATTTTGTCCTAAGTATTGAGTTGTAATTCTTGAGGTCTAAATAAATAGAAGTGTGATGATTTCCATTATTAGAGCATTGTCCCATGTGAGGAAAGGATGATGGATACTATGATTCTGTCAGATATCGGGTTCTGGCAAAACCCTTAAGGTTCGAACTCTGGGGTGCGCATGAAGATCTTCTCCCTACCAATCCACGTCCCAAAGCCTCACCGTGAATCTAAGCTACACGATCAACGACACAAGGGACACAAGGTTTATACTGGTTCTGGCCACCGTTGTGGTGTAATACCCTAATCCAGTGTGTGGTGTGGTGGATTGCCTCGGGGGCTGATGATGAACAGTACAGAGGAAGAACAACCTCGCGAGGAGTGTTCTTGTGGTGGCGTGCTTGGAGAGGGATGGCTCCGTCTCTCTTGGCTCTAGATGAGATATCTCTCCTTTCTACTATGGTGGCTATCTCTATATATAGAGGCCCTGGTCCTCTTCCCAAATATTGAGCCGGAAGGGAGCCAACAACGACCATTTTGAAGGGGGACAACTAGTACAAGCTATCCTGACTAAAGTTGGTCTTCGACTGTCAAAGGCACTGGTGATGACGCCGTCTTGGGCTCCATGGTGACCTCCGTCCTGCCGCTCTGTTGGTCTTGGTCTCGTTGCACCGATATGGTAACCTTTGATTGATGCCTCGGTACTCCACGCCTGCGCTTGCCCCCTTTGCACCAAAGAGGAAACGAGGACACTGCGTAGGCTGGCGCCCGCCTGGTCTTGATCGTCATGGCTTGCGTCATGAGCACTTCGCGAGGTACTCCTTGCCTTGATCTCTCCACCTCCTCGCGAGCCCGCCTGGTGAGGCCGCCCCTGAGGAATCCTTGCATCGTCCGCCCCGTGAGGCTTGGACCCTCGCGAGGGTCTTGAGCTTGGGTTGATGTGGACAGGCCGTGCTGGGCCACTGCTTGAGCCACGCCGCAGGCTGCAGGCAGGCAAGTCTGGGGACCCCCGTTCCCAGAACACCGACAGTAGCCCCCGGGCCCAAGGCGCGCTCGGACTTGGCTTAGCAGCAAAGCCAAAGGGCAAGTGCAGAGCTCCGCGGGCCCCAACAGCCTGCGGCCTTGGTCGCCGCGTGGCGGTTGATTGGACGTGGGCGTCTCCGCTTCCCCACGCTACCTCGACAACTGCCCAATTTGACGAGTCCCTGCTGCATGCAAAAAGATTCATGATTACTTGCGATCGTGGAGGCCGACGGTTGGCCTCCCCTGGACTATAAGTACGGAGAGGCGCGAGCCCCCGTTGTCCTTCTCTTCTTGCTCCGCTCGCTTCTTCTTCCTTGCTCCTCCTCCACCTTGCCTCCAATGGTGCCAATCCGCCGGTTCTCAGCTAAAGAGAAAGGAAAGGCCCCCCGGGAGGGGCCCGTCCTGCTCCCGTCGAAGAAACGGCCGGTCCTCGGCCGCCGCGACGAGGTTGCAAGGCCGGAGACGTCGAGGCCTTGTTACGAGCGGCCACCTCCTGGGTTTCCGCTACCCCGGTATGCCCGGGCTGAGGGTCCTGGAGAAGGAGACACCGAGCGACGCCGTCCGTGCCGTCGGCGACGCTGACGAGCCATGGCGGTGCGTGCCGTTGCTCCTGGGGTCCACGCCGCAGACTCCTCTCGTGAGCTCGTGCTTCACGCCATGATGCCTCCGGGCACCTGGATTCGCTTTCCTCCCTTCTTCACCTTCGAGATGCCGCCGTGGGGGCTTCTCATGCTCTGGTTGTAGCACGCCGACTGCGGTACCCCGGCGACCAGAGTGGAGGTCGAAGTCGTCACTCTGGGCAAGGTCTACATGACCTGAGGCCGGGGCGAGATCACCCGGGTCTGCCGAAAAGGGGGTGCCCTCGTGATTCATTTTGAATACGATTGCGCCTCCTTGATGCTCTTCAAGGTCTTCGATGCAGAAGGCTGCAGACTGGAGTGCTGCCCTAGAGGAGGCAGCCAGGACATCAATGTGGCAAGGGCTAGGGGTGCCACCCGCTTCCCCAATGGCTCCTCCAGCAGCAGTGGAGATGCTTGGGAGTCCAGCGACTCTCCCGAGCCCCTCGCGACTCCGAAGACGAGCGATGACAGCTATGTGCCCTCAAGCTCGCGTCGTGCTCGGAGCAGGGCGGCTGCATCAGGCCGCCGGCGCAGCTGATCTGGATTGGGTTGGCGCCGGCCTCCCATGGCCCACTGTTAATGATGGCATCGGCCACGAGGGCATGTTTAGTTAGGGCTCCTTAGGATTCGCACCTTTTGTTCCCTGCGAGGAATTGAGAAAGTACCCCGCGGGGGCATGTAAAGTGTCCGCAATGTCTTTTGTTGATATTATCCTGGTTATGAAGTGGTGCAAATGCTTGTCCAGTCCCGGCTTGGTTTCCCCTTTCTAACTTTGCGACGACTTGGTGCTCTATGCTGACAGGTCCTGGTCCCCAGGCAGGCTTCAGCCGTCACTGGTATGCCAGGTCGCGATGCCGTGGTCAAGGCCAGGAGGTGAGCGCCCCGAGGTCCAGTAAGAGCCCCTGAGGCGCGATGCTCAGGAGGTCCCCTTTAGCGCTCAAGTAGCCGCCGAAAGGCGAGAAAGGAAGGCAACACCGCTGTCATAGGGCCGCATTAAGTGGGGGTTTCGTGTCACGTCAATTAGCTATTCCAGGGGCGAGACTTATCTCGAAAGCAGGGGGTAGATCCTTCGCGAGGCGCCGGATTTGCGTGCCTGCAGCTGGGATGTAGCTGGGCTAGGCCTTCGCGAGCTTCCCCTCACCTCCCTGTACTCTCCTTCGTGCTCTACGTCCTCAGGTCCCGGCCCTCGAGCGAGCTTAGCTGCCGCTAGTATGCCAGGTCGCGATGCCGTGGACAAGGCCAGGGGGTGAGGGATGGAGAGCCAATAAGAGCTCCTGAGTCGTGATGCTCAGGCACCCCCCTTTTAACACGCAAGCGGATCGCACGGGTAAGAGAAGGAGAGAGCTCGCGATGCCTCCCATTTTAGGTCTCAGGTAGTCCCTGTAAACCAACACGAGAAAAGCAAGGGTTGCCATTACGATTGCCGACCGGCCATTGGTTGCTCCAAGAGAGTGGTAAGGGCACTGAAGGCCTGGTGAGGTGACGCTTGCGGCGCTACCGCGGCCAGAGATCGACCACTCAGATTTGTCGACGTTGCAGGGACGGACCCATGCGCAAGCGCCATGCCAGTGCGAGCGGCTCCAAAGGTAGGTGTCAATCGAGCAGGCAATTATCATAGGCAGGTTAAGCATGGAAGGAAAATCTGCTTAGACAAATGCAGGAAGGATACACGCCACTGGGTCAGGCCCGAGCGGCTTGGGGATGATGCAGCCCGAGGGGCGCCCCCAGCAAGGTAAACTAAAGACACAAGCAAAAGGGATACATGCCGTAGGGACAGACCCACGCGACCTGGGAATAATGCAGCCCTGAGGGCACTCCCAGCTGAAATGAGCTCGAAAGATGTCACCTGATACCATTGTAGAGCGGGTGTTGAAGTAGCTGACGATACGCGGTGAAGAGGCCGATCCTCACGAGCCACCGGAGCCCTGAGCATCGGGAGGCTCTGGGGGTCCGGGCGGCTCCTCGAGGACCATCTCCATCTCCGCCAGGACCGTGTACTGTCTGACCTCTTGAGCTGCCAGAATGCTCTGCAGAAGACGCTGGTGAGTGGCAGCCGCGTTCGGCAGGCCGAAAAGCATGTGAACGTAGCTGTGCAATGGACCCTCGCAGCATCCCACGCGCGAAGGCCAGAGGCGCTCCTGAGACGCGACTCGACTGAGCCCTGGGTAGTCGACGCAGATGCGTAGCCCGCCATCCTCGCCTCGATGGGGAGCTACGCTGGGTAGGCAGCGATCGCCGCATATGACTCTTGATTCTTGAAGCTCCTGAGTGGCCTTGGTGATGAACTCCTGAGGGTTGGGCCCTCCTTTCCCCGTGCCTTCCTGAGGGAAACGTGCCGCGAAGCACGCCTCCAAGTGGTGCCCGAGCGCCTCCCTCGTGATCCTGGCAAAGTCTGAGGCCCTCTAGGAGAGAGCTCCCGAGCCTTGCCCGAGGAGGGTGCCGGGCACGCCTTCCTATGTGACAGTGGGAGGCGCCCCTTGCACGGGCGTAGATCTTGAAGCGGCACCTCCGGAGATGTCAACCTCCTGAGGCCTTGAGCTGGGTGATGTCTTCTTCCTCTTGGGAACTGCCTCCGGAGGGTTCCCACTCTTGTTGTCTCGGTCCTCGACTGATGCAGCTTGGAAGGCACACTCGAGAGAGCATACCACATCCTTCTCTTCGCAGGGGACTGTGATGATTCCGCCGCTTCCCGGCATCTTGAGGACATTGTAACCATGGTGAGTTATCGCCATGAACTTGGCCAGGGCTGGATAGTCGAGGATGGCATTGTATGGCAGGCGAATGTGGGCAACGTTGAAGTTGATGAGCTCGGTACGGTAGTTCTTGCGCTCTCCGAAAGTGACAGGGAGGCGAACCTGCCCTATCGGAGTGGTGGTGCCGTCAGTGACTCCTGAGAAAGGCTTGGTTGGCTGGAGTTGATCATAAGGCACTTGGAGGTTGTTGAACGTCTCCACGGACAGAACGTTGAGCCCTGCGCCGCCATCGATGAGGGTCCTAGTAACTTGCACGTTGCTGATGACTGAGGAACAAAGCATTGGGAGGACGCTGATACGTCTCCAACGTATCTACTTTTCCAAACATGTTTGCCCTTGTTTTGGACTCTAACTTGCATGATTTGAATGAAACTAACCCGGACTGACACTGTTTTCTGCAGAACTGCCATGATGTTGTTTCATGTCTAGGAAAGAAAAGTTCTCGGAATGTCCTGGAAATCCACGGAGGCACTTTTTGGAATTAATAAGAATTTTTGGTGAAAGAATTAATGCTAGGGGCCCCACAGCCTGTCCACGAGACAGGGGGGCGCGCCCCCCTAGGGCGCGGCCTCCTATCTCGTGGGCCCCCTAGACCTCCTCCGACCTCAACTCCAACTCCATATATTTCGTCTCGCGGAGAAAAAAAATCAGGGAGAAAGTTTCATCACGTTTTACGACACAGAGCCGCCGCCAAGCCCTAATCTCTATCGGGAGGGCTGATCTGGAGTCCGTTCGGGGCTCCGGAGAGGGGGATTCGTCGCCGTCGTCATCATGAACCATCCTCCATCACCAATTTCATGATGCTCACCATCGTGTGTGAGTAATTCCATCGTAGGCTTGCTGGACGGTGATGGGTTGGATGAGATTTACCATGTAATCAAGTTAGTTTTGTTAGGGTTTGATCCCTAGAATCCACTATGTTCTGAGATTGATGTTGCTATGACTTCGCTATGCTTAATGCTTGTCACTAGGGCCCGAGTGCCATGATTTCAGATCTGAACCTATTATGTTTTCATGAATATATGTGTGTTCTTGATCCTATCTTGCAAGTCTATAGTCACCTATTATGTGTTATGATCTAACAACCCTGAAGTGACAATAATCGGGATACTTCTCGGTGATGACCGTAGTTTGAGGAGGTCATGTATTCACTATGTGTTAATGCTTTGGTCTAGTTCTCTATTAAAAGGAGGCCTTAATATCCCTTAGTTTCCGCTAGGACCCCGCTGCCACAGGAGGGTAGGACAAAAGACGTCATACAAGTTCTTTTCCATAAGCACGTATGACTATTTACAGAATACATGCCTACATTACATTGATGAATTGCAGCTAGTTCTATATCACCCTATGTTATAACTATTGCATGAGGAATCACATCCGGCATAATTATCCATCACTGATCCATTGCCTATGAGCTTTTCATATATTCTTCTTCGCTTATTTACTTTTCCGTTGCTACTGTTACAAATACTACAAAAACCCAAAAACATTTATCTTTACTTTTGCTACCGTTACCTTTATTATCATACCACTTTTGCTACTAAATACTATGCTGCAGATACTAAGTTATCCAGGTGCGGTTGAATTGACAACTCAACTGCTAATACTCAAGAATATTCTTTGGCTCCCCTTGTGTCGAATCAATAAATTTGGGTTGAATACTTTACCCTCGAAAGCTGTTGCGATCCCCTACACTTGTGGGTTATCAAGACTAATTTCTGGCGCCGTTGCCAGGGAGCATAGCTCTATTCTCTAAGTCACTTGGGATTTATATCTACTGATCACTATGAAGAACTTGAAAGACGCTAAGACCAAGATTTTACCCTCAACTACGAGGGGAGGTAAGGAACTTCCATCTAGCTCTGCACTAGATTCTCCTTCCGTTATTAGTAGGCTTGCGACACCTAAACCTGCTACTGCTATGAATTCTGATATTTCATATGTTATTGATGATGCCACTTCTCCTATGCATGATGAAACTACTTCTGTGCGTGATACTACTTTGCCATTAGGTGAATTTCTAGATGAACAACTTGCTAGAGTTAGGGGGAATGAAAATATTGAAGAACCTATTATTGATGATAGTGATGATGAACGTTCCCCCAATGATTATGTATTACCTGTTGTTCCTAAGGGTTATGTTATGAATGAAGCAGCTGCTATGGAAATTCTTGCTTGCAATGATAGAAATGATCTTAAGAAATTATTAGCTAAATGGAAGCAGCAGTCTCTTAATGCTAGAATGAAACCCGATCCTGCTTTTGCCATTTCACCTATCTGTGTTACAGATAAGGATTATGAATTCTCTGTTGATCCTGATATTATTACTTTTGTTGAATCTGATCCTTTTTATGGCCTTGAACCTGAAACTGTTGTGGCACATCTTACCAAGTTGAATGATATAGCCACCCTGTTCACTCATGATCAGAAGTCTCTCTATTTATATATCCTTAAGATATTTCCATTCTCATTAAAGGGTGATGCTAAGACTTGGTATAATTCTCTTGCTCCTGGTTGTGTGCGTAGTCCCTAGGATATGATTTATTACTTCTCTGCTAAATATTTCCTTGCTCATAAGAAACAAGCTGCCTTGCGGCAAATATATAATTTTGTGCAAATCAGAGAAGAGAGTCTCCCACAAGCTTGGGGGAGGCTTCTCCGGTTACTTAATGCTTTGCCTGATCATCCTCTTAAGAAAAATGAAATACTTGATATCTTTTATAATGGACTAACTGATGCTTCCAAGGACTACTTGGATAGTTGTGCTGGTTGTGTTTTCAGGGAAAGAACAGTCGACGAAGCTGAAATATTATTGAATAATATGTTGACTAATGAAAATAATTGGACTCTTCCTGAGCGAGTTTCTGAAGTAATTCCTGAACCAATTGAGCCAACTCCTGAGCCTATTCTTAAACCCACTCCGAAGAAGAAAGGTGTTTTATTTCTCAGTCCTGAAGATATGCAAGAGGCAAAGAAATCAGTGAAAGAAAAAGGTATTAAAGTTGAAGATGTTAAGAATTTACCACCTATTTAAGAAATACATGGTCTTAATTTACCGCCTGAAGAACCACATTGTCTTGATAACCCGACACAGGTAGTAAAGGTAAATTCTCTCTATAGATATGATAAAGTTGAAATACCCTCTACTAAATTTCATAGCCCATGCTTAGATGAATTTGATGACTTTATGGCTAGACAAGAAAGTTTTAATGCTTATGTTGGTAGAGAGTTAAAGAATAATGCTTTCGAGATAGGATATGTAGGTGATAATCTAGCTAGAGTTAAAGATGAACTTCACCGCATTAGCAAATATGCTTCTATGGTTGGTACTCAAGCTGAGCAAGTACTCAAAGCTCAAAATGATTTGCTTGATGAATTGAATAATAAAAATGACTTTGCCGTTAGAGTGGCTACTAGAACTGGTAGAATGACTCAGGAACCTTTGTATCCTGAAGGCCACCCTAAGAGAATCGAGCAAGATTCTCAGAGAAATAATTTAGAGGCACCTAGTTCTTCTAAGAAGAAGAAAAAGAAAAACGATAGAACGTTGCATGCTTCTAGTGAACCTACTGTAGACACACCTGAGAATCCCAATGATATTTCTATTTCTGATACTGAAACACAATCAGGTGATGAACATGAACCTAGTGATAATGTTAATGATAATGCTCATGTTGATGCTCAACCTAGCAAAAACAATGATGTAGAGATTGAACCTGCTGTTGATCTTGATAACCCATAGTCAAAGAATCAATGTTATGATAAGAGAGATTTTGTTGCTAGGAAGCACGGTAAAGAAAGAGAACCATGGGTTTAGAAACCCATGCCCTTTCCTCCTAAACCATCCAAGTCAAAGGATGATGAGGATTTTGAGCGCTTTGCCGAAATGATTAGACCTATTTTCTTATGTATGCGCTTAACTGATATGCTTAAAGTAAATCCTTATGCTAAGTATATGAAGGATATCATCACAAATAAAAGAAAGATACCGGAAGCTGAAATTTCCACCATGCTTGCTAATTACACTTTTAAGGGTGGAATACCAAAGAAACTTGGAGATCTGGGTGTTCCAACTATACCATGCTCCATTAAAAGAAATTATGTTAGAACTGCTTTATGTGATCTTGCAGCCGGTGTTAGTGTTATGCCTCTCTCTTTATATCATAGACTTGAACTAAATAAGTTGACACCTACTGAAATATCTTTGCAAATTGCTGATAAATCAACTGCTATACCTATGGGTATTTGTGAGGATGTTCCTGTTGTGGATGCAAATGTCACTATCTTAACGGACTTTGTTATTCTGGATATTCCCGAGGACGATAGTATGTCTATTATCCTTGGTAGACCTTTTCTTAATACTGCAGGGGCTATTATTGATTGCAACAAAGGCAATGTCACTTTTCATGTTAATGGCAATGAGCATACGGTACACTTTCCGAGGAAACAATCTCAAGTTCATAGCATCAATTCTATTGAAAAAGTTCCAACTATCATTTTTGGAGGTTTTGAATTTCCTCTCCCTACTGTCAAGAAAAAGTATGATATTATTATTGTTGGGGATTTTCATATCCCTGTTGAGGTAACTTAGTGTTATTCAAAATTTCTCCGGTTCCGTGTTATTCGGAATGAGTTTGTTAACAAGACTTGATCAACCTTGTTAGCGGGTTCATTTTGATGATCACGAGATGGATGAAGCTAGAAGGCACAACCTTATGTACCCTCCTTTTACTTTCTGTTATTTAGAATAAATAAAGCAAAAATAGTATTATCCGTCTGTTTCCTGAATTATCCGTGCATTAAAAAAATAGTCCGAAAATAAAAGTGCTCCAAATGCCCTGCAAATTTAGTATGATTTTTTTGGAATATTTGAGGCTTTTAGGCACTGAAAACACTGCAGGAGGGGCAAGAACCAGGCCACGAGAGAGGAGGGCGCGCCCCCTGTCTCGTGGGCCCCTAGTGGCTCCCCTCCGCTAATGCCAGCACCCACACACTTCATCTTCTACCCAAAAAAATCCCCATTTAGCTTAAGCACGAGTTCTAGCTCATTTTGCTGCGATTTTCAATCTCTTAGCTCAAGGCTCCATTCACAAAACTGCTTTGGGAGATTGTTGCTTGGTATGTGACTCCTCCATTGGTCCAATTTGTTTTTGTTCTAGTGCTTTATTCATTGCAAATTTTTGCTGCTTAGGTGACCATGTTCTTGAGCTTGCATGTGAAATTTTTGAGGTCCCAAGCAATTCCCATGCATGATATAGGCTCTAGGCACTTGTAGGAGTAGTTGCTATCAATCTTGTTTAGTTTTATCCACTTTTATTTTGAAGTTACTAAAATTTCAGAAATTTTCAGAAAAAGAAATATGCTTAGAAGAATGTACCAAGGAGGTTCCTCGGCAAAGAAAGGGCCAATAATTGCTATATGTGATCAAGATATTAAATTGCCAAGGGACGCAAATGTACGGGCTTGTGAGTGGCCATCCGATGATTTCATGGTCGAAGCAGGCTTCAAGGAGGAATTTGACGCATATGTGCGTAATGGAGAGCTGGAGGACTTCTTACAAGATAAGTGTCCTCAATATTATCAATTGACCGATTCCTTTGTGCGGAGGTTCGAATATATTTCTGCGCATAATTCTCCTCGTGTCATGTTTGATATTTATGATACGTCTTATACCATGGATTTAGAGGATTTCACAACTTCTTGCAAACTCCCACAGTGGGGTAATATTAATGATCCTCCCAAATCTGAATTTAGAGATTTTCTTGCTAATATTACTGTGGGAGAATCTAGGGACATAACACAAGCTACCATAGGGAGCATTCATTTTCCTACTATACATTACTTTGCTCTCTTTATTGGTAGATGCATTAACGGTAAGGACGAGATATGTCACATGTGTGCAACTGATCTTTGTGTCCTCAAGAGTGCTGTGTCAGGTTATAAAGGTTATAAGTTGGGGGCAATAGTTGCACGTAGGTTGTAGAATAATAGTAGAAGGGGAGATTTCTTTGGAGGAATTTATGCAACCTGTGTGGCTAATTTTCTTAATATAGATCCACAAGAGGGGGATATGTTTGTACCTCCTGTTTATTTGGATAAAGAAGCTATGTTTGATCATCATTTTCTTGAGAGGAATGAACAATTCCTCCATTATCGACTAATCTATGACAGACGTAATGTCGTCCCTGTTACTCTTCCTGCTCCCTACCTTTTTGATTATCAGGCAAAAGTAAGATATGTTGTCACCAGGGAAGAAGCAATTGAATATGAGAGGGGAATGGAGGCAGCTCGTCAACACGCTGCTGCTCAGGAGGTGGTAGCCTCTGCATCTCAGTACTACCCCAGTTTCACTTATGGATATCAGCCAGGCGGTCCTTGGTATTAAACCAACTTAGGCCAAAAGCCTAAGCTTGGGGGAGTACGTATTTCTGACCGACTTTACATTCATGTTCACACACTAGTCGTCGGTGCTCATACTCTTTCATTGTATTATCCATGCTAGTTTAAATTTCTTTTTCTAGTTTTCTTTTTGTGTGTTTGATAAACCTTAAGAAAAACCAAAAAAAATTAGTTAGTTTAATTTCCTTGCCTGTAGTAGGAATTAAAATGAAAACCCAAAAATATTTCTCATTCTTCTTTTACTTGTTGGGAGCTTTCCCGTGTAAATAGTTTTATTTTATTTTCTTTCCTTTGGGGGTCGAGAAGACCATATTGAAAATGCTTAGTGGCTCTTATATGCATGATTGTTTATTTTATTTAGAGCCCATATTACTTGTCTTCTCTCTTGAGTTGAATGCTTGCAGATTCCAGCTTAGTCCAATGCACATGCACTCTTATTATTATACACATCGTTCGGTCGTGCAAGTGAAAGGCAATAATGACGATATATGATGGACTTATTGGGATGAGAAAAGCTGGTATGAACTCGACCTCTCTTGTTTTTGTAAATATGATGAGTTCATCGTTCCTGAGTCAGCTATTATGAAGTAAAAATATTTGCAATGACATTTAGAGATTATAGCTACTTGTGCCATGCTTGATTAGCTATGAGTTATAATGGTTTACCTTGCGTGCGAACATGCTATTAGAATGATTATGATGTGATATGATGGGATGGTATCCTCCTTTGAATGAATTGAGTGACTCGACTTGGCACATGTTCACGCATGTAGTTGAATCAAATCAACATAGCCTTCACGATATTTATTTTCAGGGTGGATTATATCCTACTCATGCTTGTACTCGGTGTGAATTAATTTTAATGCATGCTTACGACTATTGTCGCTCTCTCAGTTGGCCGCTTCCCAGTCTTTTGCTAGCCTTCACCTGTACTAAGCGGGAATACTGCTTGTGCATCCAAACTCCTTAAACCCCAAAGTTGTTCCATATGAGTCCACTATACCTACCTATATGCGGTATCTACCTGCCATTCCAAGTAAATTTGTATGTGCCAAACTCCAAACCTTCAAATGAAATTCTGTTTTGTATGCTCGAGCAGCTCATGTTACAACTAGGGATGCGTATATCTTCCATGCTAGGTGGGTTATTCTCATGAGGAGTGGACTCCGCTCCTCATTCACGAGAAAGGGCCGGTAACCGGGATGCCCAGTCCCATGATCCAAAAAGATCAAAGCAAATCAACATAATTAAACAAAACTCCCCCAGGGCTGTTGTATGTTGGAGGCACTCATTGTTTCGAGCAAGCCATGGATTGATGCTTGTTGGTGGTTGGGGGAGTATAAACCTTTACCATTCTGTTTGGGAACTGCCTATAATGCATTTATTATGGAAGATACAGCCATCTCATAGATGTTGCGTTGACAACAAAAGTATGCCGCCCAAAATGTTATTCAATCTCTATTTTAAAATCAAGCTCTGGCACCACTAAAAACCCCCTGCTTCCCTCTGCAAAGGGCCTATCTATTTACTTTTATGTTGATTCATAATCCTTCTTATTAAAAGCACCCGCTGGAGAGCACACTGTCTTTTGCATTCATTATTACTGGTTTATATTGGGTATGACTTGACTGGATCTCTTTTACCATGAATTACAATGTTTAGTCAGTCCTTGATCTTTATAGGTGTTCTGCATTTATGTTTTGTGGTCTCAGAAAGGGCTAGCGAGATACCATTTTGTTATATCATGTTATGATTATTTTGAGAAAGTGTTGTAATCCGAGTTTTATTATTATGGCTCGCTAGCTGATTATGCTATTGATGTGAGTAATTGTGAGACCTATGTGTTATTGTGAGTATGGTTAGTTCATAATATTTGCTGAAACTTGAATGCTGGCTTTTCATGTTACAACAACAAGAGCAAACAGAGTTTGTAAAAGTTTTTCTTTATCACTTTCAGTTTATCAACTGAATTGCTTGAGGACAAGCAAAGGTTTAAGCTTGGGGGAGTTGATACGTCTCCAACGTATCTACTTTTCCAAACACTTTTGCCCTTGTTTTGGACTCTAACTTGCATGATTTGAATGAAACTAACCCGGACTGATGCTGTTTTTAGCAGAACTGCCATGATGTTGTTTTATGTGTAGAAAAGAAAAGTTCTCGGAATGTCCTGGAAATCCACGAAGGCACTTTTTGGAATTAATAAGAATTTTTGGCGAAAGAATTAATGCCAGGGGGCCCACAGCCTGTCCACGAGACAGGGGGCGTGCCCCCCCTAGGGCGTGGCCTCCTATCTCGTGGCCCCCCTGGACCTCCTCCGACCTCAACTCCAACTCCATATATTCCGTCTCGTGGAGAAAAAAAATCAGGGAGAAAGTTTAATCGCGTTTTACGACACGGAGCCGGCGCCAAGCCCTAATCTCTCTCGGGAGGGCTGATCTGGAGTCCGTTCGGGGCTCCGGAGAGGGGGATTCGTCGCCGTCATCATCATCAATCATCCTCCATCACCAATTTCATGATGCTCACCGCCGTGTGTGAGTAATTCCATCATAGGCTTGCTGGACGGTGATGGGTTGGATGAGATTTACCATGTAATCAAGTTAGTTTTGTTAGGGTTTGATCCCTAGTATCCACTATGTTCTGAGATTGATGTTGCTATGACTTTGCTATGCTTAATGCTTATCACTAGGGCCCGAGTGCCATGATTTCAGATCTGAACCTATTATATTTTCATGAATATATGTGTGTTCTTGATCCGGCATAATTATCCATCACTGATCCATTGCCTACGAGCTTTTCATATATTGTTCTTCGCTTATTTACTTTTCCGTTGCTACTGTTACAACTACTACAAAACCCCAAAAACATTTATCTTTACTTTTGCTACCGTTACCTTTATTATCATACCACTTTTGCTACTAAATACTTTGCTGCAGATACTAAGTTATCCAGGTGTGGTTGAATTGACAACTCAACTGCTAATACTCAAGAATATTTTTTGGCTCCCCTTGTGTCGAATCAATAAATTTGGGTTGAATACTTTACCCATGAAAGCTGTTGCGATCCCCTACACTTATGGGTTATCAGACGCCAGCTATAGCCACACACTTGAGCTGATCTGCTGAGCTGAACGTGATGGCGCACGTGGACCACTTGAGAGGGCGCGTGGCCTCGAGCTTGGGGAGGACTGCATTCACCTCGCGAGCGAACTGCTTGAAGATGCGCTGAGAGGCTGGGGCCTAGGCACCGCCCAAGATGCAAGCAATAACATGTGGCTCCTGGAAGCCCCCAGCCCCCTCGTCCTGGTGGTGGTCGTCTTTCCTTCTTGGCGGTGGTGGCAGAGGAGGAAGGCCTACGTTTCCCTGCGGGCGATCCTCACGAGGCTGATCCCTCCAAGCCCCCTCGCGAGGCTGGTCCTGTCAGCGATCCTCGAGAGGTCGGTCACGCCACTCCTGGCGAGGGCCTCGGTCGTCCCATCGTCCTCCACTTCTTCCTCCTCCTCGGTCGTAGCCCCGGTCGTTGCGCTTGGGGCATCGACCGATGCGTCCTTCTCGAACGGCTCTAAGCTCCTGGCATTCATTGGTGTTGTGGGTGTAGAGGTTGTGGTAGGCACAGAATCAGTTGCCCTTGGATGACTCCGGCTGGTCCATGTCGCGCTTCGTGTCTGGTTCTGCTGCGAGCACATCTACTCCTTTGCGCTTCACGTCCTTGGCCTTGGCTTTCTTCACTTTTGGGTCAGCGGCTAGAAGCTCGAGGAGGGAGAGGCGCCCCTCCTCAGCTCTTGCACACTTGGTCGCCAGGTTGAACAGCTCCAGAGATGTGCACAGGTCCTTGTGGATGGCGAGCTCCTCCTTCATCTTGACGTCGCGAACACCGTCAGAGGATGCTGAGATGATGGCCTCCTCGGTCACCTTGGGAATCTTGAGGCGAGCATTGTTGAAGCGCTGGATGTACTTCTGCAAGGTCTCTCCCAGCTGGTGCTTGATGTGGCGCAGGTCACCCATGACTGGAGGATGGTCGCGAGTGCCCTGGAAGTTGGTGATGAAGCGGCTGCGCATCTCGTCCCAAGAGGAGATCAAGCCGGGAGGCAGGTTCAGGAGCTAGGTGCGGGCACCATCCTTGAGCGCCATGGGAAACCAGTTCGCCATGACCTTTTCATCTCTGTTGGTCGCCTCGATTCCCAGGTCGTAGAGCTGCAGGAACTCCGTGGGGTTAGCAGTGCCGTCGTAACGAGGAGGCAGATCCGTCTTGAACTTGCCCGGCCAGGCGACACTGCGTAGCTCGGCGGTGAAGGCGCGGCAGCCTGTGATGGCCACCAGAGCCCTTTGCAGACGCGGGGCTTGCTCTTGGAGATTCCCGCACGCTGCCTCTAGGTGCAGTGCGGGGTCTTGACGTGCTGGCGCAAGGGTGCGGTCTTGACGTGCTGGAGCAGGGAGCACGCGAGCGCCTTCTTGGGGCCGAGGGATTTCTTGGCAGCTCATTTCTTGTCGCGCGGGTGCTGGACGTGGCGGGTCCCGTCCAGGGGCCGCGCGCCTTGGAGCCAGGGAACCTTCTAGGGGAGGAGGTGGCGGAGGCACCTCCTGAGGTGCATCACCCATGTAGGACGGAGGGCGAGGCAGCGAGAGGGACGGCGCAGGAGAGCCCCCTGCGGCGCTGATGAGCTCGGTGATGCGAGCGATCCACTCCTCGTAGAGGTCGTCGATGGGGCGGTAGTGTAGGAGATCACGTGCCAGGAGCAACGCGGCCTGCGTGTCTGTGGGAGCGCGACGAGCATGAGATGATGAACCAGCTGGAGTTAGCGACGGAGTGGTGGTGTGGCCTTCCCGCCGTACCGAGGGATGCAGCGACAATGCTTGCTGCTTGTTCCCCGCCGGGACGGTGGCGGCATTGGCGGCAGGCGAAGGAGAGCGACGAGGAGGCCCACCAATGAGAGCTGTCTGGGCGAGGCGGGCAGCGAGAGCAGCCCGACGCACGACGCGAGCTCGGCGAGCGTCCGCCATGGATGCGACGAAACGATGGAACGCAGAACCGCGGAAACAGGATTTTGGCGCAACCCTACCTGGTGCGGCAAATGCCAGATATCGGGTTCCGGCAAAACCCTTAAGGTTCAAACTCTGGGGTGCGCATGAAGATCTTCTCCCTACTGATTCACGTCCCAAAGCCTCGCCGTGAATCTAAGCTACACGATGAACAACACAAGGGACACAAGGTTTATACTGGTTCGGGCCACCGTTGTGGTGTAATACCCTAATCCAGTGTGTGGTGTGGTGGATTGCCTCGGGGGCTGATGATGAACAGTACAGAGGAAGAACAACCTCACGAGGAGTGTTCTTGTGGTGGCGTGCTTGGAGAGGGATGGCTCCGTCTCTCTTGGCTCTAGGTGAGATCTCGCTCCTTTCTACCGTGGTGGCTATCTCTATATATAGAGGCCCTGGTCCTCTTCCCAAATATTGAGCTGGAAGGGGGACAACTAGTACAAGCTATCCTGACTAAAGTTGGTCTTCGACTGTCAAAGGCACTGGTGATGACGATGTCTTGGGCTCCATGGTGACCTCCTTCCTGCCGCTCTGTTTGTCTTGGTCTCGCTGCACCGATATGGTAACCTTTGCTTGATGCCTCGGTACTCCATGCCTGCGCTTGGCCCCTTTGCACGAAAGAGGAAACGAGGACACTACGCAGGGTGGCATCTGCCTGGCGCCCGCCTGGTCTTGATCGTCATGGCTTGCGTCACGAGCACTTGGCGAGGTACTCCTTGCCTTGATCTCTCCGCCTCCTCATGATCCCGCCTGGTGTGGCCGCCCCTGAGGAAGCCTTGCGTCGTCCGCCCCGCGAGGCTTGGCCCCTCGCGAGGGTCTTGAGCTTGGGTTGATGTGGATGGGCCGTGCTGGGCCACTGCTTGAGCCACGCCGCAGGCCGCAGGCAGGCAAGTCTGGGGACCCTTGTTCCCAGAACGCCGACAGATTCCCCCACAAGTCGGGATGCGACTCCGGACTTTATGAAAAATAAAAGAGGCCAAAGAAGCCCAAATAAAAAAAAAGAGGCCAAATAAGCCCAAATAAAAAAATGAGAGAAAAAGAAAGAAGGGACAATGTTACTATCCTTTTACCACACTTGTGCTTTAAAGTAGCACCATGATCTTCATGACTCTTATGTTGTCACTTTCATATACTAGTGGGAATTTTTCATTATAGAACTTGGCTTGTATATTCCAATGATGGGCTTCCTCAAATTTCCCTAGGTTTTCGTGAGCAAGCAAGTTGGATGCACACCCACTTAGTTCCTTTTGATGAGCTTTCATACATTTATAGCTCTAGTGCATATGTTGCATGGCAATCCCTACTCCTTGTATTGACATCAATTGATGGGCATCTCCATAGCCCGTTGATTAGCCGCATCAATGTGAGACCTTCTCCCTTTTTGTTTTCTCACATAATCCCTATCATCATACTCTACTCCACCCATAGTGCTATGTCCATGGCTTACACTCATGTATTGTGTGAGGGTTGAAAAGGCTGAAGCGCGTTAAAAAGTATGAACCAATTGCTTGGCTGAAACCGGGGTTGTGCATGATGGGAGCATTTTGTGTGACAAAAATGAAGCATGGCCAAACTATATGATTTTGTAGGGATAAGCCTTCTTTGGCTATGTTATTTTGATAAGACATAAACTGCTTGGTTAGCATGCTTGAAGTATTACTATTTTTATGTCAATATTAAACTTTTATCTTGAATCTTTTGGATCTGAACATTCATGCCACAATAAAGAAAATTACATTGAGAATTATGCTGGTAGCATTCCACATCAAAAATTCTGTTTTTATCATTTACCTACTCGAGGACGAGCAGGGATTAAGCTTGGGGATGCTTGATACGTCTCCAGCGTATCTATAATTTTTGATTGTTCCATGCTATTATATTATCTGTTTGGATGTTTAATGGGCTTTAATATGCTCTTTTATATTATTTTTGGAAATAACCTATTAACCGGAGGCCCAGCCCAAATTGCTGTTTTTTTTGCCTATTTCAGTGTTTTGCAGAAAAGGAATTTCAAACGGAGTCCAAATGGAATGAAACCTTCGGGAGAGTTATTTTTGGAACAAACGCAATCCAGGAGACTTGGAGTGGACGTCAAGAAAGAAACGAGGCAGCCATGAGTCAGGAGGGCGCGCCCAGTGGGGTAGGCGCCCCCCACCCTCGTGGGCCCCTCGTGGCTCCCCTGACCGACTTCCTTCACCTATATATACTCGTATACCCTAAAAACATCCAGGAGCACCATGAAACCCTATTTCCACCGCCGCAACCTTTTGTACCCGTGAGATCCTATCTTGGGGCCTTTTCTGGTGCTCCGTCGGAGGGGGAATCGGTCACGGAGGGCTTCTACATCAACACCATAGCCTCTCTGATGAAGTGTGAGTAGTTTACCACAGACCTTCGGGTCCATAGTTATTAGCTAGATGGCTTCTTCTCTCTCTTTGGATCTCAATACAAAGTTCTCCTCGATCTTCTTGGAGATCTATTCGATGTAATTCTTTTTGCGGTGTGTTTGTTGAGATCCGATGAATTGTGGGTTTATGATCAAGATTATCTATGAACAATATTTGAATCTCCTCTGAATTCTTTTATGTATGATTTGTTATCTTTGCAAGTCTCTTCGAATTATCAGTTTGGGTTGGCCTACTAGATTGATCTTTCTTGCAATGGGAGAAGTGCTTAGCTTTAGGTTCAATCTTGCGGTGTCCTTTCCCAGTGATAGCAGGGGCAGCAAGGCACATATATTGTTGCCATTGAGGATAAAAAGATGGGGTTTATATCATATTGCTTGAGTTTATCCCTCTACATCATGTCATCTGGCCTAATGCGTTACTCTGTTCTTATGAACTTAATACTCTAGATGCATGCTGGATAGCGGTCGATGTGTGGAGTAATAGTAGTAGATGTAGAATCGTTTCGATCTACTTGTCGCGGACGTGATGCCTATATACATGATCATGCCTAGATATTCTCATAACTATGCACTTTTCTATCAATTGCTCGACAGTAATTTGTTCATCCACCGTAATACTTATTGTTGACACCAGATTTTGGCATGGTCAAAAACATAATTAAGAAGGCCTCAAATGAAGAAGTGCTCAAATTGAGAAAGTTTCGTATCGTCAAAAGGAGAAACTTTGATATTTGGGCCGTAGCCATCCGATCTCATCTTTAAGGCCGAAGTTGTGTTCGAAGTATTCAGATTTTGTATTTAGAACACTATTCGGATGATTATGCCCCCAAGATGGCCTCATATGGGAAAATATTCTACACGAATTGTCTTCATCTTGTCGAAGCAATCGATTTTGATATAAGAAACGTCTAAATCGGAGTTCGTATGCAAAAGTTAGAGCCAAAACAATGTGCTGCATAAGTCTGCCCCGGAAGTTCCGGGCTAAACAGAAACTTCGCACGCGGTCCGCCCCGAAAACTGGAATTTCAACATTATTTGCAGATTTGCAGGGACGATTTCGACATTAAGATGACCTCTGATGAAAAAATAATCAACTAAGGAATTTTTATGCATTGCAAGATCTACAACTTTGCTTTTGGGACCATTGCTATCCGAAGCCATATGTGACCTGCAGGAGCTATGCAAGAGGGCTACTTAATGTAATTTCAGCTCGGAAGTTCCGGATTGACCGGAAGTTCTGGCCCTCGTAGTCCGAGTTAGGTTATCTTTTGATGTTTTGGACGAGATTTGTCCTTTTCTTGTATGGAAAGTCCAGCCGCCTCTTATATATGTAAGAGGTGACGGCCGATTGAAGAACAACACGCAATCGACATATCAATTTATCAATTTTTTACCTTTACTTTTACCTTCTCCCTTGTTCTTCTTCTTTCTTGTTCTTCGCTTGTTCTTCTTCATTGCAGGGCGGCGAACCTCGAGGCCCTAGGGGCGGTCAGGTCGACCTACGGCAGCCCATAGCCGCCGCGTGCCCAGATGCGGTTCCTCCCGGTCGTGTGGAGTTTCGGGTCTTCATAAGCGCCCGCCGGATTGCTTGTGTATCGCGCTTCCGGACGGGTCTCCTTTGAGGTGAGCTGCAGTGCATCACCCCCGGCGTCGAGGGTACACAGTGACGTGTTCGTGTGCGAACACACTTTTTGGTATAAGAAACGTCTAAATCGGAGTTCGTATGCAAAAGTCAGAGCCAAAACAGTGTGCTGCATAAGTCTGCCTCGGAAGTTCCGGGCAAAACTTCCGGGGAGGTTCCGGGCTAAACAGAAACTTTGCACGTGGTGCGCCCCGAAAACTGGAATTTCAACATTATTTGCAGATTTGCGGGGACAATTTCGACATTAAGATGACCTCGGATGAAAAAGTGATCAACTAAGGAATTCTTATGCATTACAAGATCTACAATTTTGCTTTTGGGACCATCGCGATCCGAAGCCATATGCGACCTGCAGGAGCTGTGCAAGAGGGCTACTTAATGTAGTTTCAGCCTAGAAGTTCCTGGCTGACCGGAAGTTCCGGCCCTCGTAGTCCGAGTTAGGTTATCTTTTGATGTTTTGGACGGGATTTGGGTCCTTTTCTTGTACGGAAAGTCCAGCCGCCTCATATATATGTAAGAGGTGACGGCCGATTGAAGAACAACACACAATCAATCAATCAATATATCACTTTTTACCTTTACCTTTATTTTCTCCCTTGTTCTTCTTCTTCCTCGTTCTTCGTTCGTTCTTCTTCATTGCAGGGCGGCGAACCTCGAGGCCCTAGGGCGGTCAAGCCGACCTAGGGCAGCCCATAGCTGCCGCGCGCCCTGACGGGGTCCCTCCCGGGCGTGTGGGGTTTCGGATCTACAAAAGCGCCCGCCGGATTGTCTTGCGTACCGCGCTTCCGGCAGGTCTCCTTCGACGTGAGCTGCGGTGCATCATCCCCGGTGTCGAGGGTACACGGTGACGTGTTCGTGTGTGAACACACTTTTTGGTGACTCCGCTGGGGACGAAGTTTTGAACGGTCTCCGGCCCGTTCTTGCTACGAAGAGATCGTCATCTAGGGTTTGCAATCTACAAAGGTAATATGAATACCCAATTCACATATGTAGATGCAAATAATGCATATGTTGTTGCTAGATCATCTAATGAGCATAATGTATCGGCTAACCCTAGCTTTATCAATTATGTGCAAGGGCCGATGCAACAAAATCTCCATGATTCTACTTCATATAATTTTAGCAACATGCAATATATGTATCCCAACTCCCATGCATTGGCAACCCCACAAATTTATATGCCGACGAATAACATGATGGGTTCGGTTAATCAAGTTGAGACACCCTATGTAGGAACTTCCAATGGTATGCAACAAACTGTTTCAAGTTTTTATTCATCGGCAAATAACTTGCAGTACGTTAATCCAAACGTGCCGGTGGATAGGGCAATTGGCCATGATACTACTAGTTATTTGGCCAATTACCCTCAAACATTATATGCTACATGTAATGCTACTAATTTTTTGGCACCATACGCAACTGTTGATGTCCATAATTCGGCTCCGCACCTTCATGGTCATGGCCGAATAAGTGAAACTTCTACAGGAGCACAAATGCCTTCACCTACTACCGTGGCCTATCATGTCCCCTACACAATTATAGAATTTCAGCAACATCTCATTGCCGAAAGAGTCTAAAAGCATCGGGGGCAACCATATCCAGACTGGGTGGTTGAGAACAAGCTTACATTCTCTTGGGATTTGTGCAACTCCATTCAAAAGGAACTAGTAGAAGGCGGGAAGCCTCATGATTTTGCTGCAGTAAAAGCTAGAGTTGTGCAAATGATGTAGTTGCCCAGTGTTGTACCATCCAGTGCACCCCGTAAACAATTGCAAAGTTTCGGCACCTCATTGCCGGAAAAGTCTGAAAGTATTGGGGGGCAATCTCATGAGGAGTGGATGGAAATTGAGATGAAAAAGTTTAAAGCTCGCCAAGCTGAGATGTGGGCTAAAATTAGACAAGAGTGAGAAGCCTTGCAAATTAAAAAAGATAAAGTTATTGATTCAGGTAATAAAGAAAATTTGGTTATTGGAAAAGCCGAATCAAGTAGTATATATTCTGAGTCCATCAAATCCAAAGAGGCAAGCATTATTGAGAAAGGGCATGGAAAGCATAGCAAAACAACCATGCTTGATTTTTCTGAAGTCAATGGAACCTACTTCCTGCCCTATGAGTTCCGTGCCGTAGAAATTGAGAAGCCTCAAGGACAAGAACAAGTAGCCGAACAAAGTTCGGCTGACATGGATCTTCAAAGCAATGATGCACAAAATCAAGAAAAAGATGATGACAAGGTGTTGGGGAGCCATCCAAAGACGGAGCAAGATGTTCTTCAAGTGGCACCACCATCATGCTCTCCCAACATATTTGAAGAGGTATGCATAGCGAGTAATTTACCTATTTTCAGATTTGGTCGCAACTTCATTATTGAAGCATCTATAAGAAATATTCTCATAAGTAATTTTGAAAGACCAGTGAAGAAGGGTAATTTACTTGTTAGCAATAAAATTGTTATGGAACATATCGGTCAACGCATTGCGCCATTTATAAAGACCGACAATGACTTATTGTTACAGCCAAAGCTTTCCCTGTTGCTTTATCTAAAGTTCATATCTAGTTGGGTAGCTTTGCTTATTTCGTACTTGGCTTGCACTTGGTCTCAACTGAGGCATGTATGTTCTAAATATCTTCATTTCATAAACTTAAAGCCAAGGTTAAATTCTATTGAGAAAACCGATGCTAATATAATATCTTATCCAAAGACATCGGAGATAGAGTGGAAAACACAATGCATAGCCGAATGGGGAGATTCCAAATCCGAACCATTCGTTTGCTTATCTCCAAAGCCGTTTGAGGGAGTCCCGGATTAGGGGGTGTTCGGATGACCGGACTATGACCTTTGGCCGGACTCCCGGACTATGAAGATACAAGATTGAAGACTTCGTCCCGTGTCCGGATGGGACTTTCCTTGGCGTGGAAGGCAACTTGGCGATACGGATATGTAGATCTCCTCCCATTGTAACCGACTCTGTGTAACCCTAGCCCTCTCCGGTGTCTATATAAACCGGAGGGTTTTAGTCCGTAGGACGAACAACAATCATACCATAGGCTAGCTTCTAGGGTTTAGCCTCCCTGATCTCGTGGTAGATCTACTCTTGTACTACCCATATCATCAATATTAATCAAGCAGGAGTAGGGTTTTACCTCCATCGAGAGGGCCCGAACCTGGGTAAAAACATCGTGTCCCCTGTCTCCTGTTACCATCCGCCTAGACGCACAGTTCGGGACCCCCTACCCGAGATCCACCGGTTTTGACGCCGACACCATTCAAACAGAAAGATCGGCTAGAAAACAAGAAGTATACCTTCAATTCAAGCATGTGTGATCAAATATTTGATTTGTTGCTGAAAAATAGTTACATTACAATTCTTGATCACCATGTTAAGCCATCAATCCAAGGATGAATGTATTGTAAGTTGCATGATTCGTCCAAGCATAATTTTGAGGATTGCAACATGTTTCGTCAAATAGTTAAATCGGCCATTGAAAAAGGATGATTGAAGTTTGTTGAAACACCAAGAGATGACCAGTCTATTCCGATTGGTCCCGATGGCAAAAAGTTTTTGCATCGGCTGCTTCAAGCCGATCCATTTAAAGAGAATGTAAAAGCTGCAGGTGATGGGATCAAGCTTTCAAGTAAAGAAGTTGTTGAAGAGCATAACGAACATAATCTTGAGGGCGAGAATTCCATCGAAGCTACAATGGAGACGCCAAGGACTAGGGGGCAGCAAGAAAATCCAATGATCGATGAAAGCAAACCAAAAGAAAACAAAGGCCGAAATAAGCCCAAGTGTAAGAGATCAAAAATCACCTTCGCTGAAGTATTGGATAAATATCAAAAGAAGAGTGAAGATAAGAATGCTTATCGGCCAAATCATGCAAAGAAACCAAGATCACCCCCAAGGCGCAAATATGAGGATTGGTATTGGCAAAGTGATAATTTTAATGCAACATATTCGTACCCTTATTTTGGGCCGCCAATGCCAATGTCATGGATGCCTTCCTATGCACATATAGATACATATTCATCATGGGACAGATATGATACAAGGGCACATTCTCCATCTTATTGTAGATCATCTCACCAATACTATGCAGCTCCAAGAAGATCAACATTTGAACAATCACGCATTGAAGACCGTTTCAATCATAAGGAATCGGTCCAGAGCTCAAGGAAGAAGAAAGAGGTAGTAAAGCAAGTTTACCGCGTGAAAAGAGATGGTCGTAAGTGTGCTACTTCAGATTTGATCTCAAATAACAAAGAGTCAATTAAAGTGTTGACATTGGCTACAAAAGGCAAAGAAGTGAAGTAATCAATTGATAAAAATCAGAGTGCCAAATCTAAAGAAAAGAAGTTGAGGGTGCACAAGGCCCAAAAAGAGTTGCCATTGATTGAAACAAAATCATAGTCGAAATGCTCACTCGGCTTATCGTATTGGCAAAGGAAGGAGTTACAAAAGCTTAGTGCACAAGAACTTGAAGAAAGGAACATGGCATGGGTTCCCAAAGGAAGTACTCAAAATAATAATTATGTGCAAGCTTCCATTACAAGAAATGCGGCGAAGGTGAAGAAGAAAAATAGTGAAAACTATGAAGGACCAAGCCGAAGGTTTCAACATCTTCAGTCTACACATTATCCATATTCTTCAACTATGCCATTAACGCCTATGCCATGGAATTTGTCATCAGGTATGATTGGTAACCTTGAATGGGCTTATTTTAATCCATGGATGCAATACAATTTCTTACATCATGAAAGGGTATTGCCAAATCACTATACATTTGATTAGCTACAAGTTTGTTGCTGATCCAAAGAGCCAAAATACTTGATTTGTCATTTCATTTGTTTATTTCAGCTATATGTGCTTTGAATGAAGTTTACATGGTAATGGTCAATATTTATCTATCGTCCTAAGATTATGTCAATGCATGGCCGGTGTAGTATCCTAACATCGTCCTTAGTTCAATAGGAGACCAAAACAAGCCTCATACCACTTAAAATATTTTTGCACAATAATAAAAGCCGAATATGAAATTTTATTCGGTTTGGAGCTTTTGGTTGCCATAGGTGCTATACATATTGAGGCTTTCGGTGATTTGTTATGAGTAGTGCAAGGGTTATCCGTGTTTTCACGAATCACTTATAGTTTATCTTTTGGTATGTCTAGATGCAAGATTTACCTTGGGTTGCTTTAAAATTGTTCATATATCTAGACATGACAATTCGAAAGAGTTGACATAGCAAGCATCCGGCTACTATGTTAACCATGGTGTATTGCATTTCTATCAATAGCCGATGCTAGGTCTTGTCAACATAGGTAAGGCCGAATCGAAGCCCACCGCTTCGGCCACTAATGAAACTTCTATGCAGGCAAAGTAAGGATTGGAGGAAGTTCATTCTTTATTATCTGCAAAATCCTAGTGATAGGGTGAACAATATGGTTCGGAGGATGGTTTTGATCTATGAAACCTTATCACCGGATTGTTATAGAAGTTGAGAAGTTTTCACCCAAGTTTGCATCAAGAGGTTCAAACAAGCAATGGCCGATATATACTTATCGTCCTAAGAACATGCAAAATGGCCGATGGAGTGTTGACATTGTCCTTAGAACAAGCTATGCGGAAGTTATTTTTCGGCACATAAGCTTTGCCGAAAAACAGGGGGCATGTGTTGACACCAGATTTTAGCATGGTCAAAAACATAATTAAGAAGGCCTCAAATGGAGAAGTGCTCAAATTGAGAAAGTTCCGTATCGTCAAAAGGAGAAACTTTGATATTTGGGCCGTAGCCATCCGATCTCATCTCTAAGGCCGAAGTTGTGTTTGAAGTATTCAGATTTTGTATTCAGAACACTATTCGGCTGATTACGCCCCCAAGATTGTTTTATATGGGAAAAGTTTCTACACGGATTGTCTTCGTCTTGTCGAAACAATCGATTTTGATATAAGAAACGTCTAAATCGGAGTTCGTATGCAAAAGTTAGAGCCAAAATAGTGTGCTGCATAAGTCTGCCCCGGAAGTTCCGGGCAAAACTTCCGGGGAGGTTCCGGGCTAAACAGAAACTTTGCACGCGGTGCACCCCGAAAACTGGAATTTCAACATTATTTGCAGATTTGCGGGGATGATTTTGACATCAAGATGACCTCAGATGAAAAAGTGATCAACTAAGGAATTTTTATGCATTGCAAGATCTACAACTTTGCTTTTGGGACCATCGTGATCCGAAGCCATATGCGACCTGCAGGAGCTGTGCAAGAGAGCTACTTAATGTAATTTCAGCTCGGAAGTTCCGGGCTGACCGGAAGTTCCGGCCCTCGTAGTCCGAGTTAGGTTATCTTTTGATGTTTTGGACGGGATTTGAGTCCTTTTCTTGTACGGAAAGTCCAACCGCCTCATATATATGTAAGGGGTGACGGCCGATTGAAGAACAACACACAATCGATCTATCAATATATCACTTTTTACCTTTACCTTTATCTTCTCCCTTGTTCTTCTTGTTCCTCGTTCTTCGTTCGTTCTTCTTCATTGCAGGGCGGCGAACCTCGAGGCCCTAGGGGCGGTCAGACCGACCTAGGGCAGCCCATAGCCGCCGCGCGCCCTGTCGGGGTCCCTCCCGGACGTGTGGGGTTTCGGGTCTACAAAAGCGCCCTTCCGATTGTCTTGCGTACCACGCTTCCGGCAGGTCTCCTTCGACGTGAGCTGTGGTGCATCACCCCCGGCGTCTTGGGTACACGGTGACGTGTTCGTGTGTGAACACTTATGCTATCTTGAGAGAAGCCACTAGTGAAACCTATGGCCCCCGGGTCTATTTTCCATCATATAAGTTTCCGATCTACTTTATTTTGCAATCTTTACTTTCCAATCTATATCATAAAAATACCAAAAATATTTATCTTATTATCTCTATCAAATCTCACTTTTGCAAGTGGCCATGATGGGATTGACAACCGCTTTATCGCGTTGGTTGCAAGGTTCTAATTTGTTTGTGCAGGTATGAGGGATTTGCGTGTAGCCTCCTACTGGATTGATACCTTGGTTCTCAAAAACTGAGGGAAATACTTACACTACTTTGCTGCATCACCCTTTCCTCTTCAAGGGAAAACCAACGCATGCTCAAGAGGTAGCACCAACCTGTTTCAACTTCACCATTTTTTTACTGTTTTTTCCTTACCTACAGCTTGTATCTGTGTCTGAATCATTCACACATGCAGGTCATGCTGCCAGTGCTCGAATGCGCTGATGTAAACGACCGTGAAGGAGGCAGGCATTATTGGGTCTTCAACGTCAACTTGAGGGATGAACATCAGGAAGAAGCTGGCATATGATTGGGTCACCAGCACGCACAACTCCGCCCCATGGAGGAAGTTGCTGAGATACGACAAGGACTAGGTCAGTACTCTTTTTTATTCTCTGCCCTTTTTTCAATACCTTGCTTGTTTGCACAATTTTAGTCAGATTTCTAGTTGCATATTAGTAGTAATTCCGTTGCAACTCAATGTCATCACTTTTGTTGACACATTAGGAGCACTGAGCATACAGTTGTTCAACAACTAAATATTAAACGATTTGCCAACAAAGGCACAAATAGCAACCATTTTTACACAGTGCATGAACTAATTCAAGGAAAAAAACTTAGAGAAGAGAAAGCATAGATGCTGAATGTGTCCACTTGGCCCCAACATTGCTAAAAAACCATCATTCTTTTCCTTTTTCCCTTTTTTGATACAAATGATGCAAGAGAATCACAACAGCCTGAGTGGACACACACCAGCAGTGTGCTTTGTAGATTGGCAGTGGCTGCATTTGTTTCTCTTCTTTGGGTGTAGCTCCAGTGCCGATTTGTACCATCGACTCTTCGCCCTACCCTTTTTAGTAGACCTTGGAGGATCCCTCGGCACAAAATCATCAGAAGCTTGTGCAGGGGATTCAACCTCGAACAGGGCAGTAGTACCAGTGTGCGTTGGCACTGGACCATCACGAGGTTGTGTTCGAACACCCGTGGAATAATCATATAAAAAGTTTAGTTTTTTTTGCGCAACCAGGAATGATGTTCTCTGTAACCACACAACTTATGATGTGTAACTAACTGGTTGTTGTGTGCAAGTTAAGTTGAAAAGAAAACCTGTAGTAGCACGGCCCGTCATGGCACTTGGATGGTAATCACCTATAGCCAGAACAGGAAAACAAGTTAGTTGTTTGTCTTGATGCTCGAACTAACATAGCGCGCGCAACTGGGTAGCCTGTTCTGTGCAACAGGGCACCATGATGTGTGCAACTAAAATCACACACCTACTTGCGTGGGGAGTTGGGGCAGGTAATCACCTGGATGACGAGCCCCCTGAGTACTCCCTGTGGGGCCATTGGGAGGAGCATGCGGGGCACTGTTTGTTGGGCCAGGCGGGGTAGGAGGTGGCGAAGCATGCCGTGTAGGGCATGGAGGTGGAGGAGGTCCTCAAGGGTTGCCATCAACTATAGCCAGAACAGGAAAAACAAGTTAGTTGTTTATCTTGATGCTCGAACTAACATAGCGTGCGCAACTGGGTAGCATGTTCTGTGCAACTGGGCACCATGATATGTGCAACTGAAGTTACACACCTAGTTAGATGGGGTGTTGGGGCAGGTAATTACCTGGGTGATGAGCCCCCTGAGTACTCCCTGTAGGGCCATTGGGAGGAGCACGCGGGGCACTGCTGGTTGGGCTAGGCGCGGGAGGAGGTGGCGGAGCATGCCGTGTAGGGCCTAGAGGTGGAGGAGGTCCTCGAGGGTTGCCATCATTTGATGGCCCCGTAGCAGCAGCCAATTTTTTCTTTTTCTTGGACTTGTTCAGGTGGCCGATCTCGGTACGTGCTCCGTGCATATGCTTGTATACAATAGCTTGTGCTGCATCAGAGCCATTCACAAACTTGGCTAGTTTCTGAAAATCATATATCATGTTTTTCTCCCTCATCTGCTTCTTTGATTGAGGAGGCATTTCATCCGGTTGCTCATACCCAGTCCTTGGCGCACTAGGTACAACAGTAGGTGTCCACCATCTTAGCAGGTACCTTTCCGGTATGACATCAACTCCAATATGGGTGAACACCTTGAGGATGTGGCAACAAAGGATGCCGTCCTTGTCCATTTTACAACACTCACATAGGAACCCTCCTCCACCCTTGCCTGCACCAAGTAGTTTTGAGGACCATATTTGGCAACAAATTCCTGGTTCGGTCTGAGCTCAAAAATATCAAGACCAACTTGGAATGCATTATAACGTCCAATCAACTCAAACTCTTCTCTGAACTTGTGGTAAATGTCCCTAGTGTAGGTTTCGTAAGCTTGCATCTTGATGTCTACTACACAACCTTCTTCTTGTAGACGTTGTTGGGCCTCCAAGTGCAGAGGTTTGTAGGACAATAGAAAATTTCCCTCAAGTGGATGACCTAAGGTTTATCAATCCGTGGGAGGCGTAGGATGAAGATGGTCTCTCTCAAACAACCCTGCAACCAAATAACAAAGAGTCTCTTGTGTCCCCAACACACCCAATACAATGGTAAATTGTATAGGTGCACTAGTTCGGCGAAGAGATGGTGATACAAGTGCAATATGGATGGTAGATATAGGTATTTGTAATCTGAAAATATAAAAACAGCAAGGTAACTAATGATAAAACTGAGCGTAAATGGTATTGCAATGCTAGGAAACAAGGCCTAGGGTTCATACTTTCACTAGTGCAAGTTCTCTCAACAATAATAACATAACTGGATCGTATAACTATCCCTCAACATGCAACAAAGAGTCACCCCGAAGCCACTAATAGAGGAGAACAAACGAAGAGATTATGGTAGGGTACAAAACCACCTCAAAGTTATCCTTTCTATTCTATCTATTCAAGAGTCCGTAGTAAAATAACATGAAGCTATTCTTTCCGTTCAATCTATCATAGAGTTCATACTAGAATAACACCTTAAGACACAAATCAACCAAAACCCTAATGTCACCTAGATACTCCATTGTGACCTCAAGTATCCATTGGCATGATTATACGATATGCATCATTCAATCTCAAATTTATCTATTCAACCAACACAAAGTACTTCAAAGAGTGCCCCAAAGTTTCTACCGGAGAGTCAAGACAAAAACGTGTGCCAAGCCCCTCTGCATAGGTTCATGGGCGGAACCCGCAAGTTGATCACCAAAATATACATCAAGTGGATCACGTGATATCCCATTGTCACCACAGATAAGCACGGCAAGACATACATCAAGTGTTCTCAAATCCTTAAAGACTCAATCCGATAAGATAACTTCAAAGGGAAAACTCAATCCATTACAAGAGAGTAGAGGGGGAGAAATATCATAAGATCCAAGTATAATAGCAAAGCTCGCGATACATCAAGATCATTCCATAGAGAGAACACGAGAGAGAGAGATCAGACACATAGCTACTGGTACATACCCTCAGCCCCGAGGGTGAACTACTCCCTCCTCGTCATGGAGAGCACCGGGATGATGAAGATGGCCACTGGTGAGGGATCCCCCCTACGGCAGGGTGCCGGAACGGGCTCCCGAGAGGTTTTTGGTGGCTACAGAGGCTTGCAGCGGCGGAACTCCCGATCTATCTTCGTCTTCGATGTTTTTAGGGTATATGGGAATATATAGGCGAAACAAGTCGGTCGGGGAGCCACGAGGGGGCCACGAGAGTGGAGGGCGCGCCCAGGGGGGTGGGCGCGCCCCCCTATCTCGTGGCCTCCTCGAAGCTTCCCTGGCTTGCACTCCAAGTTCCCTGGATTGCTTCTATTCCAAAAATAACGCTCCCAAAGGTTTCATTCCATTTGGACTCCGTTTGATATTCCTTTTCTTTGAAACACTAAAATAGGCAAGAAAACAACAATATGGGCTGGGCCTCTGGTTAATAGGTTAGTCCCAAAAGTAATATAAAAGTGTATAATAAAGCTCGTAATCATTCAAAACAGATAATAAAATAGCATGAATGCTTCATAAATTATAGATACGTTGGAGACGTATTAGCATCCCCAAGCTTAATTCCTTCTCGTCCTCGAGTAGGTAAATGATAAAAGAAAGAATTTATGAAGTGTGAATGCTAGAAGGTGCACAAGTTTGATCAATAATAATTTCAATCACCTTTTCTAGCATCATTATATGTCATAATAGTAGTTCATCTCATAAAACTTCTCAAGATCAAGTAACAAGCTATTCACATGTTAAAGCATAGACCATAAACTTTCTTGAAAACTAGCTGTCGGTGTCAAAACCGACGGATCTCAGGTAGGGGGTCCCGAACTGCGTCTAGGCGGATGGTAACATGAGGCAAGGGACACGATGTTTTTACCAAGGTTCGGGCCCTCTCGATGGAGGTAAAACCCTACTCCTGCTTGATTAATATTATGATATGGGTAGTACAAGAGTAGATCTACCACGAGATCAAAGAGGTTAAACCCTAGAAGCTAGCCTATGGTATGATTGTTGTTCGTCCTATGGACTAAAACTCTCCGGTTTATATAGACACCGGAGAAGGGTAGGGTTACACAGAGTTGGTTACAATGGGAGGAGATCTACATATCGTATCGCCAAGCTTGCCTTCCACGCCAAGGAAAGTCCCATCCGGACACGGGACGAAGTCTTCAATCTGGTATCTTCATAGTCCGGGAGTCCGGCCAAAGGTCATAGTCCGGCCATACGGACACCCCCTAATCCAGGACTCCCTTAGTAGCCCCTGAACCAGGCTTCAATGACGACGAGTCCGGCGCGCAAATTGTCTTCGGCATTGCAAGGCGGGTTCCCCCTCCGAATACTTCATAGAAGATGTTGAACACAAGGATAGTGTCCGGCTCTGCAAAATAGTTTCCACATACCACCGTAGAGAGAATAATATTCGCACAAATCTAATCTGCTGACGTATTCCGTAGCATGACATCATGCCACAGCCAAGCCTTTATTTGAATCGTTTTACTGTCCCACCTCAGCGTGTTTAGCGAGGCGGTTTCCTTGGCACGTCTTGTCAAAGCAGAGATCGTGTCCCCTTATTCTGGGATTCTCATCAATACGGGCGTGGGTAACCCAACCACGCCATTAATCGCGGCGCTTGGGAGATAAGCGAGTTTTACTAGTCTGGTGGGGGCACATAGTTTCGGCCGCCCATATAAGGGGATAAGAATCCACCCTTTCCATCTATGCCTTCCTCCTCCTTCGCTTATCCATTCCTGCGCACTCGAGCTCCAGCGCCCAAGTCCGCACTTCCCACCTCAACCTTCTCCAATCATGTCCGGAGCGGGAGGCAAGTGGATGGCCTCCTCCGTTACGGAGGGGCAAATCAAAAAGCTGAGGAAAGCCGGATACTTGTCCAACGACATCGCGCACCGGTTCCCAGATGAGGGACAGCTCATCCCCACCCCCAGGACCCATGAGAGGGTCGTGTTTCTCCCCCATTTCCTCCATGGACTGGGCTTTCCTCTTCACCCATTTGTCCGGGGGCTCATGTTCTACTACGGCCTGGACTTCCACGATCTGGCCCCGAACTTCATCCTCAACATCTCGGCGTTTATCGTCGTGTGTGAGGTCTTCCTGCGCATCCAGCCCCACTTCGGCTTATGGCTGAAGACCTTCAATGTCAAGCCGAAGGTTGTGGGCGGCCGACAAGCGGAGTGCGGAGGCGCCATGGTGGGCAATATGGCTAACGTCACATGGCTCGAGGGCTCCTTTGTGGAAACCATCAAAGGGTGGCAATCGGGGTGGTTCTACATCACCGAGCCGCGTGACCCTAAATGGGCAGTGGCCCCCTGAGTTCCAATCTGGCATCCCCACTCGGCTCACCTCATGGAAAGAGACGGGCCTGTCGTGGGGTAATCCGGAAGAGGCGACCGGACTCCAAACCTGCGTCCAGAACCTGATGGACAAGAAGGTTAAACTCGTCAACGTAGTCCAGGTCATGCTCTTCTGCCAGATCCTCCCGTGTCAACGGCGGGCTTTTAATATGTGGGAATTCAACCCGGCCCAGCACCAAACTCTTTCTAGGCTCTTCGACACAACACACGAAGATGCTTGGAAGGTGCTTTTAAAGAGCTCCGAGGTTCATCCTCCCACTACCGAGGATCGCGGATTTTGCGCGAAGCGCCAAGCCAGCGTGGTAAGCTTAGTTTACCCATTACAGGGTTTTTTTTTTCATAGTTTGACTCTATGCGGGATCTAAACTCCCATTCCTTTAACAGACTGGCAGAAGAAGGCCGGACAGATCGACTGTCCGGCTCCTTTGCCCGAAGACCCAGCAGATGCCCGTTTGGCAAAGCTGCTAGTTCCAGCACCTCACGTGGTGCCGGAGAAGAAGGCCAAGAAGAAGGCCACGGGAACTCGAAGGAGCTCCCAGTGACTGGTGGTGTTGGACTCATCGCTCGACGACCCCAAAGCACACTCCTCCTCCGAAGACAAGGAGGAGGAAGAAGAAGCCTCTCCCCCTCCAGCGGGGGGAGGCACGAAAAGGAAGGCCGCCCCGACTGGGGAGGCCGGAGGGTCCAAGAAGGAGAAGACCCTTCTCCCGGACAACGCCTCCGACGCCGAAGACGGCGGAGAGGAGTGGCCAACCAGGGCCAAGCCCCTGGCAACATCGTAAGTATCCGGATACCAGAATAACTCATGGTGTTCCTTTAGTGCACAACACCTTCTGACGCTGAAGATAATTATGCAGTCCGCCCAAGGCTCAGCTCGACAATTCGTCGAGTGGCTCCCTGGACTCGTCGGATATGAATAGTCTTTCACTCCCGACGGCTTCCTCCCCCGCCCTACGAACGAAGCCGAGGTGGAGTCCCAAAAGGGGCTGAGCCAGGAGGAGGCGGTCCTGGAGGCGCAGCAAGGCAATCTCTCGGACTCCAGGCCCAAAGGGGATAAAACCCCGAAGGGATCTAAGTCCGGCCCTGGGCCGGACACCGCACCGGAACCTTCAGTGGTTCCAGAGTCCGGCAGGCGGCCCCCTCGCAAGAAGGGCAAGCCTACGACGCCGGCGGCCTCCGTCCAACCGGAGGCGCCGAACAATTTGCTGGAGGTGCTTAACGGCGCCTCCATCGACGAGGAGCACCGCACTGTTATGAGTGCGGTGATCAAGAAGGTTCAGTCCGCCAAGAGCGGGCTAACAGAAGCCTGTGCCAGCCTTTTAACAGGCTTTGAGGTATGTATTTAAAACATATGAAAATGTTACCGCATAGACAGTAGCCCCTGATGCTCAGTTTGGTGTTCGGAAAGAAAAGCCGGACCGAGGATCTAAAAAGATATACGCAGGAGTCTAACATAAAAATGTCAATATGGGAATGCAGGCTGCGCTGCTGACCTCTGCCGCACTGACTGCGGAGGTCGATGCATTGAAGCAGAGCCTCGAGCGGTCCGAGAATGAGCTCGGCCATTCCAAGAAGCAGCTGAACGACAAGGAAGGTAGGTAGTGCCTTATGTAAATATATATAAAAATACCTGGTTGCAAATAATGACAGGACCAATGTGAATGTTACAGGGGCCACAACCAAGGTGGCGACCCTGAAGGAAGCACCGTCCAAGGCCGAAGATAATGCAGCCATGGAGCGCACCGAGCGAGAGAAACAAGAGGCGCGGGTGGCAGAGGTGCGGCAAGAGCTCAATGCTCTCGTGAAGAAACACGAGAGTTTAGAGCTTGACTCAAAGACGCGAGAGTCCGAGCTTGCCTCGGCACTTGAAAGTGCCAAATCTGCCAAAGCCGAAGCCCAAAAAGCCCTCCAGGAGATTGAGGCGATGAAAAAGATAGCGGCGGGTAAGGAATTCTTTATGCAAAGCAAGCATGTGAAAGTGAATTACGTATTACTTACCCGAATTCGAAGCTCTCCAAGAGCATTCGCAGATCTGCCCCGCAGTGTATCCGACGCCACCGCATTCTACCGAGCCGAAGAAGGGAGCTCGACGGAGAAGGTGTTCTGGTCCCAGTATGCTGAGGCCAGACGCCCTGTGCCCTTGAGCGACCAGCTGAAGCAGCTGGTCGAGCTCCATAAGGTGGCCGAATAGGCCATGAAGGGCCTTATAGGCTGGCTGTGGCCTGGGGAGGTCCTGCCTGAGAGCTACTTCGGGCTGGTGAGGCGGCTGGTGGATGCCTGTCCGCGGCTTGAAATCATCAAGCGCTCTTTATGCATCGAAGGCGCCCGTAGGGCTTTTGCCCATGCTAAGGTGCACTGGGCAAGCTGGATGCTGAGAAGCTGGTGACAGAAGGGCCACCGGAGGGGAAGGAGCATCACAGGCCCGAGATGTATTATGAGGGCGTCCTGAAGGGTGCCCGCCTTGTGGTGAATGAATGTACCAGGGATGTAATTTTTGAGTAAACTCGCTCGTGTTTATCCTGTGCGCTGAAAACTTGTTCATATGCGCTAAGCAACACTTTTTGAATTTAAAATATTACCTTCTGTGCGGCCGTTTATTAAATCTAAGAGATGCAAGTCATCGGCTTCTGCCCCCATGCCGCGAGTGCTGGGGTTTTCGGGATAAACCTGAGCACTCTTGTTCCCATTCTTGGGTCGTTTGAGGGAGGCGCTCAGCACAACGAACAAGGCAATCAGACTTATAATGCTTTATCACTCTCACTTAGCCATAGAATTCTATAATTTTAAATTTTGGCGAAGCCCCTAGTATTCGGAAGACCGAGTTCGGGGCGCTATCCACGCCTAGGCCGGACAAAGCCAGCTCCTCGCTCTAAGCAGCATAAGTCTTTAAGGACTCGAAAAACCTCGCGAACAGCGACCGGCTCTCGCCCTATCATGATGGTCAGTTTTAGCTTTCTCTACTGAGGTGTTAACCCAACTCAACTGGGGCACAATCGCAGTAGTTCTCCCAGTGCTACCTTAGCCGATATAGCGGAACGTAAGGTACCAAAACATGGGAGCCGGGCAAACCCAACTATTGACCCAAGACATGATTCGGAGCCGATGCATATAATGCTATAAGTTTGGGGTGCCACACTCATGAGAGTGTTCGGTCTTCTCACACCGTATTCTGGAGTAATTAAGCCCCTGGTGTATTGGTCGTACCAAAGTGTATGGTTGCATGATGTCAAAACTGAACATATGTAAGAAATAAATGCAATAATAGACAAGAGCTATATATTGTTTATTAAAGGGCTGCTATGAGAGCAGAACGATACAAATAGTGCGATAAGAAAGAGATGGGATTATTTGAAATGTCCCCCTCCAGGGGCAAGCTGCGAGACTTTAAGTAAGACAGGTATTTAGCTCGTTATAGAGACCACCTGGACGTTCGACGTGGCTTGCTGTCTCCCTGGCTATTGCATCATGTGTTCGGCGATTGTACTGCCGGACAGGTCTTCCGAATAGTGGAGTCCTAAAAGTAAAAAAAAGAAAAATCACAAAATTCGGGAGCCCCTAGTGCGGTTAAGCCGCATTCTGGGCATGCCGTGGTTGTGCCCCTCCCCTTATGCCCATGGTATTTCTAGAGTGTAATTATGTACACGTGGTACTGGTTTCGCAATCTTGCGAGGGCTGGGGCTGGGGCCGCACTGCTACGCTAGCTCGGAACGTGCCAGACGGTCTTGTTGTAGGTTACACCGGGCGCGCTTGACGGTGTCCGGACGCTTAGCAGCCGGACTGGAGAATTGCCTTGAGAGGCTACTTTGTACTTCCGCCGCGAGGGCCACCGTGTGCTCCTCTGTTCGGAGAGAGCATTCGGTGTTTCCATTGACCATAATGACTCCGCGAGGGCCTGGCATCTTGAGCTTGAGATATGCATAGTGCGGCACCGCATTGAACTTTGCAAATGTGGTTCGTCCGAGCAGGACGTGATAGCCACTGCGGAACGGGACTATGTCGAAGATTAACTCCTCGCTTCGGAAATTATCCGGGGATCCGAAGACCACTTCGAGTGTAACTGAGCCTGTACAGCTGGCCTCTACACCTGGTATGACGCCTTTAAAGGTCGTCTTTGTGGGTTTAATCCTTGAGGGATCTATGACCATTTTCCGCACTGTATCCTGATAAAGCAGGTTAAGGCTGCCGCCGCCGTCCATGAGGACTCTAGTGAGGTGAAATCCGTCAATGATTGGGTCTAGGACCAATGCGGCGAATCTGCCATGATGAATGCTAGTGGGGTGGTCCCTTTGATCAAAAGTGATCGGGCAGGAGGACCATGGGTTGAACTTTGGGGCGATTGGCTCCAATGCATATACGTCCCTGAGCGCACGCTTCTGTTCCTTTTTGGGGATGTGGGTTGCATATATCATGTTCACCGTCTGCACTTGTGGGGGAAAGCCCTTCTGTCCTCTGTTGTTCGGCGGCTGGGGCTCCTCCTCGTCATTGCTATGTAGCCCCTTGTCTCTGTTTTCGGCACTTAACTTGCCTGCCTACTTGAACACCCAACAATCCCTGTTGGTGTGATTTGCTGGTTGTTCGGGGGTGCCGTGTATCTGGCATGAGCGATCGAGTATCTGGTGTAAACTGGATGGGCCCGGAGTATTTCTTTTAAATGGCTTTTTCCGCTGACCGGGTTTAGAGCCTCTGAATCCGGCATTAACTTTCGTATCCTCAGTGTTGTCGCTGTTAATGCGGCGCTTGTGCTTGTTGCGACGCAACCTGCCATTGTTGTCCTTGGTATCCGAATTACCAGGGCTCTTTGTCATGTTATTGCTACGAGCTAGCCAGTTGTCTTCTCCCGTGCAAAAGCGGGTCATGAGTGTCATGAGGGCTGCCATGGATTTCGGCTTTTCCCGTCCTAGGTGCCGGGCAAGCCATTCGTCTCGGATGTTATGCTTGAAGGCTGCGAGGGCCTCTGCGTCCGGACAGTCGACTATTTGATTTTTCTTGGTTAGAAACCGTGTCTAGAATTGTCTGGCCGATTCCTCTGGCTGCTGAATTAAGTGGCTTAGGTCATCAGCGTCTAGTGGTCACACATAGGTGCCCTGGAAATTGTCAAGGAATGTGGATTCCAGGTCCTCCCAGGAACCAATTGACTCTGCTGGCAAGCTGTTAAGCCAATGCCGAGCCGGTCCTTTAAGTTTGAGTGGGAGGTATTTTATAGCGTGTAGACCATCACCACGGGCCATGTGGATATGAAGGAGATAATCCTCGATCCATACCGCATGATCTGTTGTGCCATCGTATGATTCGATGTTTACGGGTTTAAAACCCTCGGGGATTTGATGATCCATTACTTCATCTGTGAAGCATAGTGGGTGTGCGGCACCTCTGTACTGGGCTATATCACGATGTAGCTCGGATGAGCTTTGTATGTTGTGTTCGGCCTGGCCGTATTTGCCATATCCGGCGTGAAGGTTATCGTCACGTGTCGTGGGGCGCCCACGTGATCCGTAGATCGATCTTGTTTGCCTTGCCTTGTCCTCCAATATGTCTTGCAGGTCTGGCGCGTTTCCCCATGCCTTAGTACTTTTTGAGCGGCGCCGGGGTGCGGCTTGAGTTGATGGCCGAAAGGCCTCTCTGTCGTGGCCACGGGGTGGCCGATCGGCCGCATCATACGCTGGTGATGTAGGTTTAGTTGCTTCCTCCTCTAGTTGGGGTAGCAGCCTGTGCTGTGGGTAGCTCTTGGAGGGGTGTTCGAGTTTGTGCTCTTCGGCAGCGAGGACTTCAGTCCATCTGTCGGCTAGCAAGTCTTGGTCAGCTCTAAGCTGCTGCTGCTTTCTCTTGAGGCTGCTTGCCGTGGCCATAAGCCTGCATTTGAAACGCTCTTGTTCGACGGGGTCCTCAGGCACGACAAATTTGTCGTCATCGAGGCTTGCTTCGTCTTCGGAGGGAGGCATGTAATTATCGTCCTCGACCTCTCTGTCTGCCGCTCTCTCATGAGGGCTGGCTTCTCCATCCTCCTACGCTGAATCCTGCTAGAGGGGGTTATCTTCGGCGTTGTCCGGGGTATTATTGTCTCCGTTGCTGGACTCACCGTTTTTGCTTTGGCGGGATTTAGAGCGGCGCCGCTGACGCCGGCGCTTAGGCTGTTTCTTGGAGGGGTCATCCTCCGTTGTTCCATCGCCATCCCCTTCTTTTGGGGTGTCCACCATGTATATGTCGTATGACGAGGTGGCCTTCCAGTGCCTATAGGCGCTGGTTCTTGGTTGTCTCCTTCATCAGCGTCCATACCGTCGATGTCTTCAGAGTCGAAGTCAAGCATGTCGGTTAAATCGTCAACAGTGGCTACGAAGTGGGTGGTGGGTAGGTTTCGAATTTCTTCGTCGTCCGCATTCCAACCTTGCTGACCATAGTCCGGCCAGGGCTCTCCTGATAAAGAGAGACTTTAGTGAATTCAGGATGTCGCCAAAGGGCGAGTGTTGAAAGATGTCCGTGGCGGTGAACTCCATGATCGGAGCCCAATTGGGTTCAATCGGGAGGGGTGCGGAAGATTCGGAGTCCGGAACGGAGTCCGGCACCTTGGAGTCACGAGCTCCGCGAAGGACAAGATTGGTGTTTGGCTCGATCACCATAGAGATTGCAGCCCCCGAGGCGGCGTCCAGCCGCCCGTCCTCGATCGGCGCAGTCGGCTCCGAGCTAAGGGTCGGAGCGGACACCTGAGCGGCGCTCTGGGCACTGTCCGGCGGCAGAGCTAGATCATGCCCATCATGACAGTGCGGCGCGCTCGGCTGTGGCTCTAATCCGTCGAAGATCAAGTCTCCGCGGATGTCAGCCGTGTAGTTTAAACTTCCAAATCTGACCTGATGGCAAGGGGCGTAGCTTTCGATCTGCTCCAGATGGCCAAGTGAATTGGCCCGCAATGCAAAGCCGTCGAATACGAAGATCTGTCCAGGGAGAAAAGTCTCACCCTAGACCGCGTCGTGGTTGATGAACGAAGAAGCCGTCGGGCCTGAAGGTGACGACACAGAGGAACTCTCAATGAAAGCACCAATGTCGGTGTCAAAACCGGCGGATCTCGGGTAGGGGGTCCCGAACTGTGCGTCTAGGCGGATGGTAACAGGAGGCAAGGGACACGATGTTTTTACCCAGTTGCGGGCCCTCTCGATGGAGGTAAAACCCTACTCCTGCTTGATTAATATTGATGATATGGGTAGTACAAGAGTAGATCTACCACGAGATCAGAGAGGCTAAACCCTAGAAGCTAGCCTATGGTATGATTGTTGTTCATCCTACGGACTAAAACTCTCTGGTTTATATAGACACCAGAGAAGGCTAGGGTTACACAGAGTCGGTTACAATGGGAGGAGATCTACATATTGTATCACCAAGCTTGCCTTCCACGCCAAGGAAAGTCCCATCCGGACACGGGACGAAGTCTTCAATCTGGTATCTTCATAGTCCGGGAGTCCGGCCAAAGGTCATAGTCCGGCCATCCGGACACCCCCTAATCCAGGACTCCCTCACTAGCAAACTTCATTCTCAGTCATCAAACAACTACAATTCATCTTATTTTCAGGAAGGGTCTATGTTAGAGCTTTGATTTAGCAAACTCCACATACTCAACTATCATATAGTCTTCTACAATTGCTAACACTCACGCAATAGTTATGGTTATGGAATTTTAATCGGACACTAAGAAAGAGAGGGGCTTATAGTGTTGCCTCCCAACGTATTCACCTTTGGGTGATGTCGGCAATAATAGTTCATGCTAACTTACATACAATTGGATATATATATATATCAGGATCTTTCCAACACGAGGTGCTTGCCAAAGGATAAAAATGAAAAAGGGAAAGGTGAAGATCACCTTGACTCTTGCATAAAGTAAAACTCATAAAGTAAAAGATAGGCCCTTCACAAGGGGAAGCAGAGGTTGGCATGCGCTTTTATGGTTGGATGCACAAAATCTTAATGCAAAAGAACATCACTTTATATTGCCACTTGTATATGGACCTTTATTATGCAGTCCGTCGCTTTTATTGCTTCGATAACAAGATCGTATAAAGCTTATTTTCTTCACACTAATAGATCATACATATTTAGAGAGCAACTTTTATTGCTTGCACCGATGAGAACTTACTTGAAGGATCTTACTCAATCCATAGGTAGGTATGGTGGACTCTCATGGCAAAACTGGGTTTAAGGATATTTGGAAGCACAAGTAGTATCTCTACTTGGTGCAAGGAATTTGGCTAGCATGAGGGGGAAAGGCAAGCTCAACATGTTTGAATGATCCATGACAATATACTTTAACTAAGATGTGAGAAAACATAACCCATTATGTTGTCTTCCTTGTCCAACATCAACTCTTTAGCATGTCATACTTAATGAGTGCCCACAATTATAAAATATGTCCAATATAGTATATTTGTATGTGAAATCTCTCTTCCTTCAATATTCTTTCATGAATTGTTCAAATGACCAATACAATGCTTGCTAACCTTGAATAAATTTACAACCACTACTTCTTAGATGTGAAGTCATTACTCCCCATGGGATAAGCAAATGAGACATATATAATTTCAGATTTATGACATTCAACTCATTCAACCATTTACTCATAGGATATAAGTAAAGCACATGAGTAAATGACAAACTACTCCAAAAAGATATAAGTAAAGATCAATGAGTAGCTAAATAATTGTGTAGCTATGTGAAGACTCTCTCTCATTTAAGAATTTCAGATCTTAAGTACTTTATTCAAGCATCAAGCAAAACAAAATAAAAATGGCATTGCAAGGATAGCACGACTCATGTGAAGAAGCAAAAACTTAGGCTCAACTGATACTAACCGATAATTGTTGAAGAAAAAAGGTGGGGTGCCTAACGGGGCATCCCCAAACTTAGATGCTTGAGACTTCTTGGAATATTATCTTGGGGTGCCTTGGGAATCCCCAGGCTTGAACTTTTGTGTCTCCTTAATTCCTCTCATATCATGGTTTCTCTATTTCTCAAAGACTTCATCCACATAAAACTCAACAAGAACTCGTGAGATAAGTTAGTATAAACCAATGCAAAACCTTATCATTCTCTACTGTAACAAATCACTAAAATTATTAACATTGCATACTAAACGTCTCTGCATATTTAATACCCCTATCCTCAAATAGAATCATTAAACAAGCAAACATATGCAAACAATGCAAACATAACAACAATCTGCCAAAACAGTATAGTCTGTAAAGAATGCAATATTCATCATACTTACCTAACTCCAAAAATTATGAGAAAAATACCTCACTGTAGAAGATTTATCAGATCTCAATATGCAAAAAATTTCAACAATATGCCATTCTCTGACTTTTCTAGGGAATGTATGCAACAGCGGTAAACTTTCTGTTTTCAAACACCAACATGTATACTAGCAAAATAAGCATGGTAAAGGCTATCCTTGACATTTTTATTGAAAATAAAGATGCAAAACATTATTCTAAATAACAGAAAGCAAATACTAACAAAATAAAATGATTCTCCAAGCAAAACACATATCATGTGGCGAATAAAAATATAGCTCCAAGTAAAGTTACCGATGAACGAAGACGAAAGAGGGGATGCCTTCCGGGGCATCCCCAAGCTTAGGCTCTTGATTGTCCTTGAATATTACCTTGGGGTGCCTTGGGAATCCCCAAGATTAGGCTCTTGCCACTCCTTATTCCATAGTCCATTGAATCTTTACCCAAAACTTGAAAACTTCACAACACAAAACTCAACAGAAAACTCGTAAGCTCCGTTAGTAAAAGAAAATAAAACCACCACTTAGGTACTGTAATGGACTCATTCTAAATTCATATTGGTGTAATATCTACTGTATTAAAATTTATCTATGGTTCATACCCTCCGATACTACTCATAGATTCATCAAAATAAGCAAACAACACATAGAAAACAGAATCTGTCAAAAACAGAACATTCTGTAGTAATCTGTATCAAACGTATACTTATGGAACTCCAAAAATCCTACCAAATTAGGAAGGCCTTAGCAATATGTGTACCAATACAGAGCAAAAAGAATTAGATCAAAATCACGTTTCTATGAATTATCAAAACTAATTCACTGAGTGCAAAAGTTTCTGATTTTCAGCAGGATCAACACAACTATCACCGTAAGCTATCCTAAAGGTCTTACTTGGAACTTTATTGAAATAAAAGCTATAAAACATGATTACTACAGTAGCATAATCATGTGGACACACAAAAACAGTAAGGATAAATATTGGGTTGTCTCCCAACAAGTGCTTTTCTTTAATGCCTTTCTAGCTAGACATGATGATGACAATGATGCTCACATAAAAGATAAGGATTGAAACATAACGGGAGCATCATGAAGCATATGACTAGCACATTTAAGTATAACCCACTTCCTATGCATAGGGATTTTGTGAGCAAACAACTTATGGGAACAATAATCAATTAACATAGGAAGGTAAAACAAGCATAGCTTCAAAACTTTAAGCACATAGAGAGGAAACTTGATAGTATTGCAATATGTAAGAGCACATGTTCCTCTCTCATAATAACTTTCAGTAGCATCATGAATGAATTCAACAATATAACCAGCACCTAAAGCATTCTTTTCATGATCTACAAGCATAGAAAATTTACTACTCTCCACATAAGCACAATTCTTCTCATTCGGAATGGTGGGAGTATCATAAGAGACTCGAATACTATAAATTGTTTCCACATTAAAAGAGTAATGTTCAGAAAAAGGGTAATCATAATCATGACAAGTTTTATAAATATAATCATCACTACTTTTTATAGTATAAGTTTGATCACAATAATCGTCATAAGTAGCAACTTTGTTCTCATCATAATCGATAGAAACCTCTTCCAAGATAGTGGAATCACTAAATAAAGTTGACACTCTTCCAAATCCACTTTCATAAATATTATACGATTCAACATCCTCCAAAATAGTGGGATCATTACTTCCTAAAGTTAACACTCTTCCAAACCCACTTTCCTCAATATAATCATCATAGGTAAGAGGCATGCTATCATCATAACAACTTTGCATATCAAAACTTGGGATGCTAAAAAATATCATCTTCATTAAATGTAGCATCCCCAAGCTTGGGACAAACATTAATTTTGGCAAATATATTCTCAAATATTTCATCCTCATCAAACATGGCTTCCCCAAGCTTGGGCCTTTTCATATCATAAGCATAATCACTCTCATCATTAATAGTATGGATAGCACCAATAGTATAGCAATTATCATCATCACAATGAGTAGTAGGAGCAACATCAGTTGGGAGGGATACCTTCTTACCTTTGTTGCTCCTTCTTTTATTTTTCTTCTTCACATCATGTGTGGGTTCAACCTTCTTCTTTGAGCTCCTTATTGATGATATTGGTTGAATAGAAAGCCCCTCCTCGTTACCTGATTCATCATAAGAAATAATAGGAGGAGATTGGGAAGTATCTTCCCTTTCATTAGTATTCTCATCATCTTCTATTTGCTTTCTTTTTTTTATGTAATTGGCAATATAAGGATTTTCAATGCAATTCACCGCACAATACATATAAATATCCTCTAGATCAAAATCAAGAAATATGTCAAGATCAAATTTTGGAATACCCTCAGTTATACGTTTCATTTCTTCATACCCCAAAAGAAGACTAAGCTCTTTATGATGCTCAAGGGTAATCAAGCTATCACAATTTTTGGACACGATTCGATCATGAAACAATTTGCATTGGAGATTTAAATGACCATGTTCATTGCAAAGTTCACAAGGAGCACGAAAAATATTGAATTTTTCAGCACAAACATCAAGACTTTCTTGCAACAATTTAGTTTCTAAATGCTTAAGCCTCTTGCAATATTTATCTTCCCTATTTGGTGCGTACTTGCAAACCCGATTCACTCCACAAAAATCGACATGCCTATAGGAGAAATTTTCATCATAACTAGTGCAATCATCATAAGTACTATGGATATTCAAAGAGTTCATACTAACAACATTGCAATCATGCTCATCATTCAAAGATTTAGTACCAAGCATTTTAATGCATTCTTCTTCTAGCACTTGAGCACAATTTTCCTTTTCATCATACTCACGAAAGATATTAAAAAGATGAAGCGTATGAGACAAACTCAACTCCATTTTTTGTAGTTTTCTTTTATAAACTAAACTAGTGATAAAACAAGAAACAAAAAGATTCGATTGCAAGATCTAAAGATATACCTTCAAGCACTCACCTCCCCAGCAATGGCGCCAGAAAAGAGCTTGATGTCTACTACACAACCTTCTTCTTGTAGACGTTGTTGGGCCTCCAAGTGCAGAGGTTTGTAGGACAGTAGCAAATTTCCCTCAAGTGGATGACCTAAGGTTTATCAATCCGTGGGAGGCGTAGGATGAAGATGGTCTCTCTCAAACAACCCTGCAACCAAATAACAAAGAGTCTCTTGTGTCCCCAGCACACCCAATACAATGGTAAATTGTATAGGTGCACTAGTTCGGCAAAGAGATGGTGATACAAGTGCAATATGGATGGTAGATATATGTATTTGTAATCTGAAAATATAAAAAACAGCAAGGTAACTAATGATAAAAGTGAGCGTAAACGATATTGCAATGCTAGGAAACAAGGCCTAGGGTTCATACTTTCACTAGTGCAAGTTCTCTCAACAATAATAACATAACTGGATCGTATAACTATCCCTCAACATGCAACAAAGAGTCACTCCGAAGCCACTAACAGTGGAGAACAAACGAAGAGATTATGGTAGGGTACAAAACCACCTCAAAGTTATCCTTTTTGTTCTATCTATTCAAAAGTCCGTAGTAAAATAACATGAAGCTATTCTTTCTGTTCAATCTATCATAGAGTTCATACTAGAATAACACCTTAAGACACAAATTAACCAAAACCCTAATGTCACCTAGATACTCCATTGTCACCTCAAGTATCCATGGGCATGATTATACGATATGCATCACTCAATCTCAGATTCATCTATTCAACCAACACAAAGTACTTCAAAGGGTGCCCCAAAGTTTCTACCAGAGAGTCAAGGCGAAAACGTGTGCCAACCCCCTATGCATAGGTTCATGGGCGGAGCCTGCAAGTTGATCAGCAAAACACACATCAAGTGGATCACGTGATATCCCATTGTCACCACAGATAAGCACGGCAAGACATACATCAAGTGTTCTCAAATCCTTAAAGACTCAATCCGATAAGATAACTTCAAAGGGAAAACTCAATCCATTACAAGAGAGTAGAGGGGGAGAAACATCATAAGATCCAACTATAATAGCAAAGCTCGCGATACATCAAGATCGTGCCATAGAGAGAACACGAGAGAGAGAGAGAGAGATCAAACACATAGCTACTGGTACATACCCTTAGCCCCGAGGGTGAACTACTCCCTCCTCGTCATGGAGAGCGCCGGGATGATGAAGATGGCCACCGGTGAGGGATCCCCCCCTCCGGCAGGGTGCCGGAACGGGCTCCCGAGAGGTTTTTGGTGGCTATAGAGGCTTGCGGCGGCGAAACTCCCGATCTATCTTCGTCTTCGATGTTTTTAGGGTATATGGGAATATATAGGCGAAAGAAGTCGGTCGAGGGAGACACGAGGGGCCCATGAGAGTGGAGGGCATGTCCAGGGGGGTGGGTGCGCCCCCTATCTCGTGGCCTCGTCGAAGATTCCCTGGCTTGCACTCCAAGTTCCCTGGATTGCTTCTGTTCCAAAAATAACGCTCCCAAAGGTTTCATTCCGTTTGGATTCTGTTTGATATTCCTTTTCTTTGAAACACTGAAATAGGCAAGAAAACAACAATATGGGCTAGGCCTCCGGTTAATAGGTTAGTCCCAAAAGTAATATAAAAGTGTATAATAAAGCCTGTAATAATTCAAAATAGATAATAAAATAGCATGAATGCTTCATAAATTATAGATACGTTGGAGACTTATCACCTCTCTATTGGGAAGTTGGACCATAGCTCAATCTCAAGGTGTTTTGTCCTGTAATCATTGCAGCCTTCCTTGGCAAGGATGTGGTTCTAAATTTTTTCATATTGCTTGACAAAGTTTAACATTGAGTTGTGTCGGTTCATATATCTTTTTAGGACAGCATTGAACCCCTCACTACGCTGACTGCAGGAAGGGGAATAACCTATCTTTGAAGTAGCACGACACCCAAGTTGACCTGTATTCGTACAACTTCTCAAAGTGTGTGTGTGCCATAGCCTCATAGTTCATCATTAACCCAGCCCAATTCTATTCAAACTCATTTGCAGTGAAGCTGAAGTCAACACAGTAGTTGAAATCATCAGAGAGCCCTGGATTCCGGCATAACAGGCAACCAACTTTTTCCTATGCCTTCTTCATGTGTGCCATCGACAACAACGATGCACGGTGGTTGGAAAGATGCTCTGTATTGACTGCCTCATTGCACCATCCTGATCGGTTATGAAGTTGTTAGGAGGTTTGCCATCCATAGCCTCTAGGAATGTTTGGAAGATCCAATCAAAGCTTGATGTTAATACGTCTCCAACATATCTATAATTTTTGATTATTCCATGCTATTATATTATCTATTTTGGATGTTTAATGGGCTATAATATGCTCTTTTATATTATTTTTGGGACTAACCTATTAACCGAGGGCCCAGTGCTAGTTTCTGTTTTTTTGCCTATTTTAGAGTTTTGCAAAAAAGGAATACCAAACGGGGTCCAAACGGAATGAAACATTCATGATGATCTTTCTTGGACCAAGCAAACTAGAAGACTTGGGTATGAAGTTGGAGACATAACGAGGAGGCCACGAGGCAGGAGGGTGCGCCCTGGGGGGTAGGCGCGCCCCTCACCCTCGTGGGCCCCTCGTAGATCCACTGTACTAGTTCTTTCGCCTATATATACTCTTATACCCTAAAAACACAAGGGGGAGCCATGAAACCACTTTTCCACCGCCACAACCTTCTATACCCGTGAGATCCCATCTTGGGGCCTTTTCCGGTGTTCTTTCGGAGGGGGATTCGATCATGGAGGGCATCTACATCAACACCATTACCTCTCTGGTGAAGCGTGAGTAGTTTGCCACAGACCTTCGGGTCCATAGTTATTAGCTAGATGGCTTCTTCTCTCTCTTTGATTCTCAATACAAAGTTCTCCTTGATGTTCTTGGAGATCTATTCGATGTAATACTCTTTTGCGGTGTGTTTGCCGAGATTCGACGAATTATGGATTTATGATCAAGATTATCTATGAATATTATTTGGTTCTTCTCTGAATTCTTATATGCATGATTTGATATCTTTGCTAGTCTCTTCAAATTATTGGTTTAGTTTGGCCTACTAGATTGATCTTTCTTGCCATGAGAGAAGTGCTTAGCTTTGGGTTCAATCTTTTGGTGTCCTTTCTAGTGACAGTAGGGGCAGCAAGGTGTTGGGGAACGTAGTAATTTCAAAAAAATTCCTACGCACAAGCAAGATCATGGTGATGCATAGCAACAAGAGGGGAGAGTGTTGTCCACGTACCCTCGTAGACCGAAAGCGGAAGCGTTAGCACAACGCGGTTGATGTAGTCATACGTCTTCACGGCCCGACCGATCAAGCACCGAAAGCACGAAACCTCTGAGTTCTTGCACACGTTCAGCTCGTTGACGTCCCTCGAACTCCAATACAGCCGAGTGTCGAGGGAGAGTTCCGTCAGGACGACGGCGTGGTGATGATGATGATGTTCTACCGACGCAGGGCTTCACCTAAGAACCGCTACGATATTATTGAGGAGGACTATGGTGGAGGGGGGCACCGCACACGGCTAAGAGATCAATGATCAATTATTGTGTCTATGGGGTGCCCCCTCCCCCGTATATAAAGGAGTGGAGGAGGGGGCCGGACGCGCCCAAGGGGGGGGAGTCCTACTCCCACCGGAAGTAGGACTCCTCCCTTTCCTATTTGGAGAGGGAGAGGGAAGGAAGAGGAAGGAGGGAGGAAGGAAAGAGGGGGCCGGCCCCCCTCCCAATTCAGATTGGGCTTGGGGGGGGGGGGGGGGCGCCCACTCCCTTGCTCCTTTCCCCTCCTTTCCACTAAGGCCCATTAAAGCCCATATACCTCCCGGGGGGTTCCGATAACCTCCTGGAGCTCCGGTATTGTCCCAATCTCACCCGGAACCTTTCCGGTGTCCAAATATAGTCGTCCAATATATCGATCTTTATGTCTCGACCATTTTGAGACTCCTCGTCATGTACGTGATCACATCCGGGACTCTAAACAACCTTCGGTACATCAAAACACATAAACTCATAATATAACTGTCATCTAACTTTAAGCGTGCGGACCCTACGGGTTCGAGAACTATGTAGACATGACCGAGACACATACCCGGTCAATAACTAATAGTGGAACCTGAATGCTCATATTGTCTCCTACATATTCTACGAAGATCTTTATCGGTCAAACCGCATAACAACATACATTGTTCCTTTTGTCATCGGTATGTTACTTGCCCGGGATTCGATCGTTGGTATCTCAATACCTAGTTCAATCTCGTTACTGGCAAGTCTCTTTACTCGTGACATAATGCATCATCCCGTAACTAACTCATTAACTACATTGCTTGCAAGGCTTATAGTGATGCGCATTACCGAGAGGGCCCATAGATACCTCTCCGACAATCGGAGTGACAAATCCTAATCTTGAAATACGTTAACTCAACAAGTACCTTTGGAGACACCTATAGAGCACCTTTATAATCACCCAGTTACATTGTGACGTTTGGTAGCACACAAAGTGTTCCTCTAGTAAGCGGGAGTTACATAATCTCATAGTCATAGGAACATGTATAAGTCATGAAGAAAGCAATAGCAACATACTAAACGATCAAGTGCTAAGCTAACAGAATGGGTCAAGTCAATCACATCATTCTACTAATGATGTGATCCCGTTAATCAAATGACAACTCATTTCTATGGTTAGGAAACTTAACCATCTTTGATTCACGAGCTAGTCAAGTAGAGGCATACTAGTGACACTATGTTTGTCTATGTATTCACACATGTATTATGTTTCCGGGTAATACAATTCTAGCATGAATAATAAACATTTATCATGATATGAGGAAATAAATAATAACTTTATTATTGCCTCTAGGGCATATTTCCTTTAGTCTTCCACTTGCACTAGAGTCAATAATCTAGATTACACAGTAATGATTCTAACACCCATGGAGCCTTGGTGCTGATCATGTTTCACTCGTGGAAGAGGATTAGTCAATGGGTCTACAACATTCAGATCCGTATGTATCTTGCAAATCTCTATGTCTCCCACCTGGACTTGGTCCCGGATGGAATTGAAGCATCTCTTGATGTGCTTGGTTCTCTTGTGAAATCTGGATTCCTTTGCCAAGGCAATTGCACCAGTATTGTCACAAAAGATTTTCATTGGACCCGATGCACTAGGTATGACACCTAGATCGGATATGAACTCCTTCATCCAGAGTCCTTCATTTGCTGCTTCCGAAGAAGCAATATACTCCACTTCACATGTAGATCCCGCCACGACGCTTTGTTTAGAACTGCACCAACTGACAGCTCCACCGTTCAATATAAACACGTATTCGGTTTGCGATTTAGAATCATCCGGATCAGTGTCAAAGCTTGCATCGACGTAACCATTTATGACTAGCTCTTTGTCACCTCCATAAACGAGAAACATATCCTTAGTCCTTTTTAGGTATTTCAGGACGTTCTTGACCGCTGTACAGTGATCCACTCCTAGATTACTTTGGTACCTCCCTGCTAAACTAATAGCAAGGCAAACATCAGGCCCGGTACACATCATTGCATACATGATAGAGCCTATGGCTGAATCATAGGGAACTTCTTTCATTTTCTCTCTATCTTCTGCAGTGGTCGGGCATTGAGTCTGACTCAATTTCACACCTTGTATTATAGGCAAGAACCCTTTCTTTGCTTGATCCATTTTAAACTTTTTCAAACTTTATCAAGGTATGTACTTTGTGAAAGTCCAATTAAGCGTCTTGATCTATCTCTATAGATCTTGATGCCCAATATGTAAGCAACTTCACTGAGGTCTTTCATTGAAAAACTTTTATTCAAGTATCCTTTTATGCTATCCAGAAATTCTATATCATTTCCAAACAATAATAATGTCGTCCACATATAATATTAGAAATGCTACAGAGCTCCCATTCACTTTCTTGTAAATACAGGCTTCTCCAAAAGTCCGTATAAAACCATATGCTTTGATCACACTATCAAAGCGTTTATTCCAACTCCGAGAGGCTTGCACCAGTCCATAAATGGATCGCTGGAGCTTGCACACTTTGTTAGCATCCTTTGGATCGACAAAACCTTCTGGTTGCATCATATACAACTCTTCTTCCAGAAATCCATTTAGGAATGCAGTTTTGACATCCATTTGCCAAATTTCATAATCATAAAATGAGACAATTGCTAACATGATTCAAACAGACTTAAGCATCGCTACGGGTGAGAAAGTCTCATCGTAGTCAACTCCTTGAACTTGTCAAAAACCTTTTGCAACAAGTCGAGCTTTGTAGACAGTAATATTACCATCAACGTCAGTCTTCTTCTTGAATATCCATTTATTCTCGATGGCTTGCCGATCATCGAGCAAGTCAACCAAAGTCCACACTTTGTTCTCATACATGGATCCCACCTCAGATTTCATGGCCTCAAGCCATTTTTCGAAATCTGGGGTTATCGTCGCCTCCTCATAGTTCGTAGGTTTGCCATGGTCAAGTAACATGACCTCCAGAATAGGATTACCATACCACTCTGGTGCGGATCTTAATTTGGTTGACCTACGAGGTTCTGTAGTAACTTGATCTGAAGTTTCATGATCAATATCATTAGCTTCCTCACTTATTGGTGTAGTCGTCACAGGAACCAGTTTCTGTGATGAACTATTTTCTAATAAAGGAGAAGGTACAGTCACCTCATCAAGTTCTACTTTCCTCCCACTCACTTCTTTCGAGAGAAACTCCTTCTCTAGAAAGGATCCATTCTTGGCAACAAATGTCTTGCCTTCGGATCTGTGATAGAAGGTGTACCCAACAGTTTCCTTTGGGTATCATATGAAGACAGATTTCTCCGATTTGGGTTCGAGCTTATCGGGTTGAAGCTTTTTCACATAAGCATCACAGCCCCAAACTTTAAGAAACGACAACTTTGGTTTCTTGCCAAACCACAGTTCATAAGGCGTCATCTCAACGGATTTTGATGGTGCCCTATTTAACGTGAATGCGGCCGTCTCTAAAGCATAACCCCAAAACGATAACGGTAAGTCAGTAAGAGACATCATAGATCGCACCATATCTAGTAAAGTACGATTACGACGTTTGGACACACCATTACGCTATGGTGTTCCGGGTGTCGTGAGTTGCGAAACTATTCCGCATTGCTTCAAATGTAAACCAAACTCGTAACTCAAATATTCTCCTCCACGATCAGATCGTATAAACTTTATTTTCTTGTTACGATGATTTTCAACTTCACCCTGAAATCTTTGAACTTTTCAAATGTTTCAGACTTATGTTTCATTAAGTAGATATACCATATCTGCTCAAATCATTTGTGAAGGTGAGAAAATAACGATACCCGCCGCGAGCCTCAACATTCATTGGACCACACACATCTATATGTATGATTTCCAACAAATCAGTTGCTCGCTCCATAGTTCCGAAGAACGGCATTTTAGTCATCTTGCCCATGAGGCATGGTTCGCAAGTACCAAGTGATTCATAATCAAGTGATTCCAAAAGTCCATCAGTATGGAGTTTCTTCATGTGCTTTACACCAATATGACCTAAACGGAAGTGCCACAAATAAGTTGCACTATCATTATCAACTCTGCATCTTTTGGCTTCAACATTATGGATATGTGTATCACTACTATCGAGATTCATCAAAAATAGACCACTCTTTAAGGGTGCATGACCATAAAAGATACTACTCATATAAATAGAACAACCATTATTCTCATATTTAAATGAATAACCATCTCGCATCAAACAAGATCCAGATATAATGTTCATGCTCAACGCTGGCACCAAATAACAATTATTTAGGTCTAAAACTAATCCCGAAGGTAGATGTAGAGGTAGCGTGCCGACGGCGATCACATCGACTTTGGAACCATTTCCCACGCGCATCGTCACCTCGTCCTTAGCGAGTGTCCACTTAATCTGTAGTCCCTATTTCGAGTTGCAAATATTAGCAACAGAACCAGTATCAAATACCCAGGTGCCACTGCAAGCTCTAGTAAGGTACACATCAATAACATGTATATCACATATACCTTTGTTCACCTTGCCATCCTTCTTATCCGCCAAATACTTGGGGCAGTTTTGCTTCTAGTGACCAGTCTGCTTGTAGTAGAAGCACTCAGTCTCAGGCTTAGGTCCATACTTGGATTTCTTCTTTTGAGCAGCAACTTGTTTGCTGTTCTTCTTGAAGTTCCCCTTCTTTTTCCCTTTGCCCTTTTTCTTGAAACTGGTGGTCTTATTGACCATCAACACTTGATGCTCCTTCTTGATTTCTACCTCCGCAGCCTTTAGCATTGCAAAGAGCTCGGGAATTGTATTATCCATCCCTTGGATATTATAGTTCATCACGAAGATCTTGTAGCTTGGTGGCAGTGATTGAAGAATTCTGTCAATGACGCTATCATCCGGAAGATTAACTCCCAGTTGAATTAAGTGATTGTTATACCCAGACATTCTGAGTATATGCTCACTGATAGAACTATTCTCCTCCATCTTGCAGCTGTAGAACTTATTGGAGACTTCATATCTCTCAATCCGGGCATTTTCTTGAAATATTAACTTCAACTCCTGGAACATCTCATATGCTCCATGACGTTCAAAACGTCGTTGAAGTCCCGGTTCTAAGCCATAAAGCATGGCACACTGAACTATCGAGTAGTCGTCAGCTTTGCTCTGCCATATGTTCATAACATCTGGTGTTGCTCCTGCAGCAGGTTTGGCACCTAGCGGCGCTTCCAGGACGTAATTCTTCTGTGCAGCAATGAGGATAATCTTCAAGTTATGGACCCAGTCAGTGTAATTGCTACCATCATTTTTCAACTTTGCTTTCTCAAGGAACGCATTAAAATTCAACGGAAGAACAACACGGGCCATCTATCTACAACAAACATAGACAAGAAAAATACTACCAGGTACTAAGTTCATGATAAATTTAAGTTCAATTAATCATATTACTTAAGAACTCCCACTTAGATAGACATTCCTCTAATCATCTAAGTGATCACGTGATCCAAATCAACTAAACCATAACCGATCATCACGTGAAATGGAGTAGTTTTCAATGGTGAACATCACTATGTTGATCATATCTATTATATGATTCATGCTCGACCTTTCGGTCTCAGTGTTCCGAGGCCATATCTGCATATGCTAGGCTTGTCAAGTTTAACCTGAGTATTCTGCGTGTGCAAAACTGGCTTCCACCCGTTGTAGATGGACGTAGAGCTTATCACACCCGATCATCATGTGGTGTCTGGGCACGATGAACTTTGGCAACGGTGCATACTCAGGGAGAACACTTTTATCTTGAAATTTAGTGAGAGATCATCTTATAATGCTATCATCAATCAAAGCAAGATAAGATGCATAAAAGATAAACATCACATGCAATCAATATAAGTGATATGATATGGCCATCATCATCTTGTGCTTGTGATCTCCATCTCCGAAGCACCGTCATGATCACCATAGTCACCGGCACGACACCTTGATCTCCATCATAGCATCATTGTCGTCTCGCCAACTATTGCTTCCACGACTATCGCTACTGCTTAGTGATAAAGTAAAGCAATTACAGGGCGATTGCATTGCATACAATAAAGTGACAACCATATGGCTCCTGCCAGTTGCCGATAACTTGGTTACAAAACATGATCATCTCATAGAATAAAATATAGCATCACGTCTTGACCATATCACATCACAACATGCCCTGCAAAAACAAGTTAGACGTCCTCTACTTTATTGTTGCAAGTTTTACGTGGCTGCTACAGGCTTAGCAAGAACCGTTCTTACCTACACATCAAAACCACAACGATAGTTCGTCAAGTTAGTGTTGTTTTAACCTTCTCAAGGACCGCGCGTAGCCACACTCGGTTCAACTAAAGTTGGAGAAACTCACACCCGCCAGCCACCTATGTGCAAAGCACGTCGGTAGAACCAGTCTCGTGTAAGCGTACGCGCAATGTCAGTCCGGGCCGCTTCATCCAACAATACCGCCGAACCAAAGTATGACATGCTGGTAAGCAGTATGACTTGTATCGCCCACAACTCACTTGTCACTACAAAAAAAATACACTTTCGTGATGATACGTGTTTGTCATAGTAGGTCGCGTTTTCTGTCATGCATGTACATCCATGACAAATTTATGACAGAATCAAGATAGTCATACCTGTGCTGTCGTAGAAGTGTTCCATGACATTACCAATTATCATCACAGAAGTGTCCACTTCCATGACGATAAATCGTGTGTCACAGAAGTGCTTTCGTCAAGGGTGACCGACACATGGTATCCACCGTAACGGAACGCCGTTAAGCTATCAGGTCGGGTTTTGGATCCGATAACCCGTTAACAACCCCGACCAATGGGGATTTTCCACGTGTAAAATCATCATTGGCTGGAGGAAACACGTGTCGGCTCATCGCTGGGACAAATGCCATCCACTCATTGGCCAGAAGGCGCCTATGATACGTCGACACGTGGCACGGCCCAACAAAGGCCCATTCTTGTGAAAAGGCCGGCCCATTTGACTTGGTAAAAAGGTGGCGGGCCGGCCCATGGAAAGCCTGTTAACGACATGTTTGCATATTGCCCATTTATAGCCCGCTAACCCAAGGCCCGTTACGCCCTATTCGAATTAGGCCCAGTAGCATCATCTGGGCCATCCAATATGATTCCAGCCCGTTTTCACTTCTGGCCCACGTATGGCCCATGACGTCTTTCGGCCCATATGAGGCCCTACGTAACTCTTGGCCTATTAATGGCCCGTGGTAAAACTGGCCCGTAATGAACAGTGTATCACTTTACACCCATTAACGGCCCGTGGTGAAACTGGCCCGTAAAGAACAGTGTATCACTTTATACCCATTAACGGCCCGTTATTCCGGTGGGCCGTTTCCAGCCCATGTTATCTTTCGGCCTTCTCAGAGCCCATTTATTCTTGGGCTCATTTCCAGCATTCGTTTACTTACGACCCATTAGTGTCATTTTCTGCTTGTGGGCCAAATTCAGCCCGTGGTTAGAGTCGGCCCATTTGTGGTCCGTTAATACGTTGGGCCGTTTTCATAGCGTCATCAAATACGACCTATTAACGATGGCCCGTTATGGTCGGCCCATGAACGGACGATTCCAACTCTAGCCCATTTACGGCCTGAATGCGGTCTACTTGGCCCATGTTTGGCCAATCAATCATACGGCCCGTATAAGGCCCATTGATGATACGGCCCATAGAAGGCCCATTGTTTCTACGGCCCGTAGAAGGCCCACTCTTTCTACGGCCCGTAGAAGGCCCACTGCTTCTACGGCCCATGGAAGGCCCACTGCTTATATGGCCCGTAGAAGGCCCACTGTTTCTATGGCCCGTAGGAGGTGCAGTTTCACTACAGTAAATATTAGCCCATGGTTATTATGGCCTAGTTTTAAAAAATAGGTTATTGCAGCCACTAGCAAACCACAGAAAAAGAACTGCACTGACTACAAGCAAACAAATAAACTAGACAACAAGGAAATAAATAAGCAAGCAACTTACACTAGGCTATCACGGCTATTACACATATTACATCCACTAGGCATCAAAGTTCACCACCAGTGCAAATATAGGGAACACAGCAGCATATAAACGCCACAGCAAAACAAGTCCAGAATTGAAACCACTTCAGAAGAGCTCAAGAAACAATATCCTGGGTACCCATAATGCTGGCAAGATGCTTAGCAAGCTTATTAACTTTCTCTTGTTTGGCGCTTAAGTCCTCCAGCGCTTGCTGTTGCACCAGAAAGTATGCCTCCGAATTCTGCAGGGACTTCCTAAGTCCTTTGGCTTCCTGTCGCATAACATCTGATCGATGTCTTTCAACTTGAAGTTGAGACTCAAGAAGCCGATCTGATTCAGGCAAAGAGTTCGAAGAGCTGGTGCCAGCAGTGGTAGCCAGTAACTCGAACACTACATCAAGACAGGACTTTGGGGGTTGTCTCAGTGTCTTCAATATAGTTTTTATCAGCTTTCTTGGAGACCAACTGGGATGTCTCACTATCTTGAACCTTATCTGCATTACTTTCTTTACCATTGCATAACAGGGTACTCTTCTCCAATATTTAATCCGCGTTCTAAAAGAGAAACAAACAAACACATCTCAGGTTTAAAATGTAGTATATGAAACTCATTTTGGTAAACCAATTCAGTAGTAAGGTGGACAGGATAACAATATGAAACAAACATATATCTTTGTAGTATGGTCACTGTATGGTCTATATAATTCTAGTTTATGTTGCCAAATCAAGATAGATACAGTTCGAATCATATCTATTTAAGACAAAGCAGCATAGACAGAATATAAGTGTGGGAAACTACACATCAATAACAACACTTGTAATGTGCATGGCATGAGAACATAACTATTTATTCAATTGAAACTGAAATCAACATAGAGCAAGTTACAACAAAAAACAACTAAACACGTTGAAGAAACAGGTTTAAAACATACCTGTTGCGCCATTGGAGTTTCAATTGCATCCTTCAAATTTGAAATTAGTTGGTATCAGTAAATATAGTGATGCAAGAGCAAAGTAGTATGAACCATAGCTATGGAACCTGACCTGAGAACAATTCTTCTTCTGCTTTAAGCGTTGACTTCGGGTTCAGAGTGGTGGTCCTCATGATTTGGGCACTGCAGTTGCCTTACTAACTGCTCGTGTTTGGGTGCTCTGTGGTGGAGACGGTGCTGTGTCAACGGGAACTGGGTGTCTATCTGCTGGGGTTGGGCTTAGAAGGGGTGTAGCTAGTTCTCTGTCCAACAGGGTAGGGGTACAATCTGCATGAGTGTGGGTTATGTGTGGCGGGGCTGGTTCTTGGGCAAGTACAATCGTGGTTCTATCTGCATTGACAGGTAGCATGATCTTTTCTGAAGACCGTGTTTTTACTCCCACGGATACTGCCATCACTCCCTCCAATTGAAATGGCTGATAAACAAGAAAATTAATTGAATCTACAGACATTGTAAGGTAGATAGGTGCAATGGATAGTAGGGAAGAAAACAGGGCATGAAATAACTCACATTTATGTTGTCTAAGTAAACAGAATAGCATGACATAATTTCACATATATGATGGCTAATTAAACAGGATAGCATGACACAATTTCACATGTATGATGGCTAACTAAACAGGATAGAATGTCATACTTCAAAATATGATGACTATGTAAACAGGATGACATGATATAACTATATGATGTGTCTATTAAAGTAGTTGGCATGCCATAAATCACAAACATGCCGTCGATGCAAACATGATGGCATGATATAATTCACGGATAGAATGACATAATTTCAAATATGATGACTATGTAAACAGGATGAGATGATATAACTATATCATGTCTTTAGAAAATGGGTTGGCATGCCATAATCCAGATACATGCTGCCTATGTAAACATCATGGCATGACATAATTCAAATATATGAGTTATATACTAAGGAAGTGAGCAGAGGGCAATCACATATATGATGTGTCAACTAAGGAGATGGCATTCAATATTGTGTATATGATGTAAAAATTAAGCATTGCAATACAACATATGCATTATATGAGTAATATAACCCTGCCAAGTTTGAGCATACACCTCAGGGGGTTAATAGGACTGGTCATCTGCGTCTGAATCCTCCTCTGAAGAGCTATCTGTAATGAGCAAGATATCTGCTTCAACAGGTAGCATTGTCTACTCTGAAGACCTTGTTTTCCCTCCAGATTTCTCCATCACCAATTCAAATAGCTGATGCACAGGAAGAGCAGTTAAATATACAAACATTGTCGACAAAAGCAATGAGAAATACAAAAAAAAGGATGGCATGATATAATTCACATATATGACGCTTGCCTAAACAGCATGGCATTGCATAATTCACATACATAATGCCTTGAAACAACATAACATTGCATAATTAGCATATATAATGTCTTGCAACAAGATGGAATTGCATAATTCACATATACGGTAATTAGACACTAAACAGGTGGCATTCACACAAAGCATGTCTAAACTAAGCAAATGACATAGCAATGCAAGATACCATACGCACGATATGAGTAACATAACCCTGCCAAGTTAGGGCATGCACCTTGGGGGGGGGGAATATGAATGGTCATCTGCCTCTGAATCCTCCTCTGAGGAGCTACCGGTAACCAGCAAGACATGCGCTTTGTCAGATAGCATTGTCTGCTCTGAAGACCTCGTTTCCACTCCAGATTTTTCCATGACCGTGCCAAATGGCTGATGCAGAGGAAGAGTAATTGAATGTACTAAAATTGTTGACAAATTTAACACGTAATAAAAAAATGATGGCATGATATAATTCACATATAAGATGACTGGCTAATTAGGGTGGCATTGCAAAATTCACATATATGATGCCTGGCTAGATAAGATGGCATTGCATGATTCACATATACGATAAAGAAACTAAACAGATGGCATTGACACAAAGCATGTCTAAACTAAGCAGATGACATCTTTAATGTATACAGTAAGCAATGTAAGGGACCATATGCATGATATTACCAACATCAGCATGCCAAGTTAGAGCGAAGACCTCATGGGGTAAATAGGGGTGGTCTTCTCCTTCCGAATCCCCCTCAGAATAGTTATCTTCCTCTTGATTATGATCCGAAATGGGTGGAGGGGGGCTGCCTTTGCGCCCACCATGGAACGACGTCTGCATGAAATTTTATTGCCACGCAAGGCTCGTCTATTTTGTTCTACATGATCGGTTCCATTGTGTACAATAACTGGCATGCATAAGAATGAAACATAGTGAGATTATGTAAGGAGTGCATGCACAACTCTAGAGTGATGGTAGCAAACTGTGTATAGACCCAAAACCAATGATAGCAGGCAGATAATAGCTTTAGTTAAAAATACAGATAATGGCTCCTTTAATGTTTGTTTGCACCCAACATGAAACTCATAGTAGACACCGGAGATTAACCAGATAGTAGACAGATAGTACTGATTGCTGCCCCAATATGTACCCCACAACCATTTAAAAACTCAAGTTTCAGCATTAGTTTGGACCTGACTCGGAGTCTAATAGGTGAACACGATGATAAAGTAGCATGTCATCATATTAAGCGACGCATAACGTAAGCAGACACGGAAGAGTGCGACATCTCTTGCGGACCCGTGTAGTCCTCAAGGTTATCTGCTCAGTTGATGATGGTAATGCAGTTGTCGTGGCTGCCGGCGGCGGGGAAGAAGATCTGAGGCGGCGAAAGACAGTGTGGAGAGCGGATCCCTACTGTGGTGAACCCTTCCGTCGTTGGAGCAGCTGAGCTGGGGTGGAACACAGCGCCGCAGGAGCAGGACAAACCACACAAGGTTTTCTTTGACACATATCTGTAACAGAAGTAATTGAGTAAGGGCATGTTTGAATTTGAGGATTCTAACAATGCAGGGATAGGAAATAGACAGGAATAGGATAGGAATGCACGTGCAAAACAGAGAATAAAAAAAACAAAATTTCTGCCAATCTGGGTGTTTGATTAACAACTATTGGAAGATCACAGGATGCAAAAAAGCATGGTGAGATTAAGTCAAACCACAAGAAAATGTACGGTTATAATGCTATTATGCTACTATCTCTTAGTCTTGTGCTTGATGAATAGGAATATGAAAAGGAGGAGAAGTGGAAATTAGAATTCCTACGGTTTTTCTTTCAAGGAGACACTAAAGGAACAAATCCTATAGTTTTTCTTTGCTCCATTCCTTTGCACCAAATTCATGAAAAGTAGTACCATAGGAAACTTTCCAATTCCTATGTTTTTCATTCACTTTTCCTTTCAAGCACTGGCGATTCTAGTAGGCAGGCTTGAGCAAGGAAAATCCTACACTAAAAAAATGTTTTTGTGCTACTTCTATTACTTCGGACCCAGGCCACTTCCATACTAGCTCAACTCCCAGGCCCATTGACAAATGCATAGCTCAAACGCGTAGAGATAAATAATGATGGCATTCAAGAGAGTCCATCACGGATAGCTAAGTTGCCTGGTACCTCACTGCTTGTCATATAGTAGGATAAAATAATCTTATTTCCTGTTACTACGAGTGCTCAGTGGACAATATATATAACATGCAGAGTAAAAAAGAGATGCAACACATGTACAACCTCCTTGGCGAAGCCATGTCAATCTCAGCGTGATTGGGTTGGCCGGTGAGGATGCTCCGGCTGACTTAGTTGTCGGAGGAGGGGAAGAAGATCTTAGGCGTCTGGAGATGGAGCCCGAGGTACTGCTCCGCTGTGATGGAGGGTTCGTTGTTGGAGCAGCTCTGGTGAGTTGTACGACGCTGAGGCTGAAGCAGGACAAGAGAGACAACGAACAACGTTAACCTGAGTGGAATTCTAATAGCATCTCCAACACATGACGTAATATACATAACCACAAAGTGCTAGATGTAAAACACATCAACCGCTCATCTCTGAACTTAACTGTTGAAACTGAACTTAACTGTTGAAACTGAACTTAACTATCGAAACTGAACTTAACTATCGAAACTGAACTTAACTGTTGAAACTGAATTTTGCTGTCGAAACTGAATTTTGCTGTCGAAACTGAGTGCACTAGCAAGGTGAGGCTACACGTCGGTCGACTAACTTTTTCATCTCTAGTCAGTCGATTTTGCAGCCGTTGGATACGAAATCAAGGGCCTGCGGTTCATCTTCAACCTCCACCCACCTGAGCCGCCAGCCACCACCAGCCAAACAGCAGCCCCCCGCCGCCCGCGGCCGGTGGTGCGCCGCCCCGCCCGCCCCGAAAACACTCCCCACCGCCGGTCCGCCGCCGCCCCGGCCATCCATCTAGGTCCCCCGTGCCGAGCTTTTTCTATGGCGATCCCCACGCCACCGCCCCGCCACCACCGGCGACCACCGCCCCCATCCTGAACCCTAAGATAGATAGTGGGGTACCTCTCCGACGAGCCCCCCTCCCCGCTGCGGCTGGTTCTTCCTTCACCCCCACCCCACCCCATGAACCGGCGAGACCCCCTCCCTGCTGCGGCTGGTTCTTCCTTCACCCCGGCGAGCCCCCCACCACCCCCTGAAAATCGACTGACCCAAAAGTCGATTCAATCGACTGAAGTGTAGCTAAATTGGAGCAGCATCGCAAGAAAGAGCAAGAGCGAGAGCAGCAGCACGAGCAAGAGCAATATCAAGAGCAGACCAGGAAGGGGACCGAGAGCAAGAGCAGAGCAGCAGCGCGAGGGAGAGCAAAAGCAGCAGCAGCTCCTACTGATGTGGACGTCACCGCCGAGGGAGCGACACCATGGAGGTAGTGGCAGGTGACGCCGCTGTGGATGGAGCTGCGCCGTGTCGGCTCGAGACCGAGCGCCGACAGCACGGTGAGATCGAATCAAGAAGAAAATGCGGCGATTAGTGTACAACCTCTTTGGTGGCACCGATTAGGCCGCAACTTCATCCGAGGAAACGGTGATGATGATGCCCTTCCGGTGGTGCAGGTGAAGATGGCGGTGTGGGAATGGAGGTGGCGCGAAAGACGAGGGGAACATCGGGGCAGCTCCTTCGAGGTGGAGGACGGGGTGGCTGAACCGGCGGGACCACGAGATCAACGATGGATCCTCATCCGGTATGATTGATGAGGGACGTCGAGGTGTTGCTATGGACGACGTCGTCGGGGAAGAGGCTCCGGCTGGGCGGCAGATGGAACATGGTGTGGGGTTTCGTCGCGGGTTTTCGCGGCCTCAGTGTACGAATGGGTGCGTGGATGGGATGGCAGTGGGGAAGCATGGCTGAGAGACGCACTTTTCCGAAATGTGGGGTAAGTTACGAAAGTACCCCCACCGATTTGAGGCGGTTCTTTCGGTTCAGGGTACCACAAGCATTTCGCGTGTCGGGATTTCACAGGAGGTGGGAGTTTTCGCGCGCGTTGTAATTTCGGAATAGCAAGGCGCGGGTTGAGATGGAGGGAGTTGTCGGAGCACAACGAGACAAAGATATATCTTAAATATTTTGGGCTAACAAGGCGCGGGTTGAAGAGGCGGGAGTTTCGCCGTACGATAGACAGAGACGGTAGCTTGAATTTTCGGCATAACAAGGCGCGGCTTGAAATTTCGGAAGAACAAGCTTGACGTGTACCCAAAAAAAGACAATTTGCACCTCAACACGCACAACACACACACAAACACCATTTAGACTAGAGTAAGGTACACGTGCATTGCACACATGAGATTTGGCAACCAAATTATGAATAAATACCACATTATAGCATGCAAGCTTTGAGTCATATATGTATGATGTAGATGTTCGTTTAATTCTTATAGTTCATTTCATTCAAAATCATCTAGTTTTTATAAGAAAGCTAATCTATTTTAAGCTTCATGGAATTGTGCGTTGTAATACATAAAGTAAAAACAAATAATGGCAAATCATGTAGAAAAACATTTGGGAAATTCTGATACGGAAGATTCTAGAACAAATAAGAAGTGCTTGTGTTTCGATGTTTGTGCATTATGCTTAAGTTCAACCATGGAGTCTTTTAGATTATACATGTGGTGAAATCTGGTGGAATCTAGATGATATCCAATGGCCAGTAGTGCTCAAATTTGCCATCTTTGGACCATCAAATTCGCCTCATCCAACGACCATCTTTCAAAGTTAAAGTTACCCGCACACAATATAAAAAAATATAAAATACTATATATATATATATAGGGGTATAGATATAGATATGTGATGCGAAAGCCGCCCATCATCTCCAATTAGAATAGTGTGTCCATGCACGGATGCGACGTGGCCAAATGATGTCTGCCATCGGTATCTCAAATTCAAATCAGTCTGACCTTGTTCAATGTGTATACATTACAACATGCTCATTTCCAAACCACACCACACATATCTCCGTTATATTCATGCATGCATGGGTTTCAAACATCAGGATCTCTTATTCAAAATATTTGAATTCAACTTTACATTGATTATGACCTCACCTATTCTTTTACACCCACACAGTAGTCTTCTCTTTATAATTGTACCACTAACTTTCTCTCGTGCATGCATGCACACACACTACCAGTCGACATTATCCATCGCACGCATGCAATCTTTTTCTTCAGGTCGGTCTCCCATGAAGGCACACACCCACACACACCCCCTCTCCATCATATCGGGCATTCTTCATCTCTCACGCGTGCATGCGCAACGATCGATGTTCCTCTATGTATGTGTGTATATAGCTAGGTCTTTCATAGTTTTCCACACAAACCGATCAATCGATATATCCAGTGAGGGCCACCCTCTTTCCCACGTCCACATCGATCAATCTATACCTCTATATATAGGATTAACATATATAGCTAATACACCCACATTAATTATATATCCAACGTCCCCCTCTCATCATCCATGCCTTCCGCTTCATCTCTCAGACGCATGCACAATGGCGAAGACAGGGGGCAGTAAGGGCCCTGCCCCCCCCCCTAACATCACTATATATCGAGGCTAATATGAATGTGATCATTAGACAATTGCTGCTAAACTGGTTTAAGTTCATGAATTGACCCTCCTCGTAAAGGATTAGCAATGCTTGGCCCCCTAGCTCATTTATTTTTCATGGCTCTGCCACTGCGTGCAACAACGCATGTGTTCGCCCCCTCTCTCTAAATATCGATCTTGCACTTGTGCATTCCTTCATAGTCTCCCTCCACTCGCCCCCTCGCACCATCTTCTAGCCCCCCACCGGATTTTGCCACATGTACAATCTAGCAGACTCCATGGTTGAACTTAAGCATAATGCACAAACCTCAAAACAACAGTGGTTCTCTTTTGTTCTAGAATCTTCCGTATCATAACTGCCCAAACATTTTTTCTAGTTGAATTGCCATTATTTGTTTTTTACTTTATGCTTTACAACGCACAATTCCATGAATCATAAAATAGATTAAGGGCTTCTTTGATTCAAAGGATTCTCAAAGGAATTTTGGAGGATTCTAATTATTAGGAATTTTTCCTATCTTGGTTGTTTGATTCGTAGGATTGTAAACCATAGGAATTTTTCCATATGATCCATTTGCACTAGATTTCATAGGAAACATCCCATCCACTCAAACCTCTTTGAAAGAATTCTGCGCTTTTTCTATGCACAATCAAACACTCGTACAATCCTGTAGGATTCAAGACGACATTCCACTATAATCCCATGTTTTTCCTATTCCCACGTTCTTAGCTTTTTTATAAAAACTAATTGATTTTGAATGAGATGAACTATAAGAATTAAATGAAGGGCTACATCAGGCATATATGACTCAGAGCTTACATGCTATATTGTGGTATTTATTCATAATTTGGTTGCAAAATCTGATGCGTGCAATGCACGTGTACCTTACTAGTACTTTGAGTATGTGCAAAACACGTAAATTAGAATACCAATGGCAGCTACACAATGTCTCTCTTACAGTTCATCAAGCCACGTGGAACATGTGGAGGCGTTGTCGCGACCTCCTTGCGTGGATTGATCACAGTGACGTGCTGCTAGTTCCAGAAGAATGTACTCGTCCTCCCTGAGCCATACTGGCGGTAAATGCACGAAGCAAAGATGTGCACCCACCCCACCCACGCACTCATTCCCTCGCACGCACACGCGGGTACACGGGCGGACGTAATTTTGTACCAAGATCCACCCCATGTGATAATTTGACGTGTGCAAAGTCTTTCACTTCATTGATGGTCAATTAATACAGTGCATGCAAATTGAGTGGATGTGAGGGCGGAAGAAAGACATTATTACTCCACTGCGCGCATGTGGGTAGTTAAATCGTGGGTTGCTAGTAGTACTTCCATTGGTCTCCTTCATATTTTGTGCCAATTTTTGACAGTAACATAATATTTACGCATTTGAGCAATGTAGTACTTGAAATTTATGTTCCGCTAAACTCATCGGGAGCCGTTTCAGGCCTCGAAACCAAAACCATCAATTAGTCTTTACCTTGTTCCCATCACATTCGAAAGCCTGCTCACACCTACTAGTATGTATCAAACCTGAACGCTTTCCCACTATGCAGGTATTAGTACTAGTGGTAGTACATAGGTTATAAAAAGGGGAACTACCTAACCAAAAATTACTCTGCCTTTCCTCCTCATAAGTGCTTCTTCTTCGTCCGTCGTTGCCATGGCCGGTGAGCAGAGCTCTAGGTCGAGAACTACTCGTAACAAGGGAGCGGTAACCAAGGCTGCGGAAAAAAAGAGAGGGCTCACCGCCACACAGAGACCTCGAAAGATCTCTCACGGGCAGGCAATGGCTCCCAGGAGCGCCCTAGCCGCGGAGGCGAACATGCCGAACCGGCGGAGCTGGAGTCATTATCCCTCGACGGCATGCTTGATCAGCTCAAGAAGCACCTCAATAAGCAGAAGGAGTGCATCCAAGGCTTGATGGAGTTGCTGAAGGAGAGACTCGACGACATGCCCGCTGAGCTCAATCAGCAGGGGGAGTTGACCGCCGGCTTGGTGATGCTGCTGAAGAAGAGCATTGCCTTGGAGAAGAAGGCGACCGGGGAAATCTTGCGACTTCAGGAGGACAAGGCGAAGCTCTGCCAGGAGATCGACCTGTTGAAGGAGAAGAACGCCGGCTGGAAGAAGCTGCTTGAGAATAGTAGTTCCTCGATGAAGATGCTGCAGGCCCTCATAATGGAACAGAAGGAGGAGTTGGCGAAGCTCTGCATCAAGCACCCGGCTACTGTCAAGGTATGTAATGCGGCCGTGGAATAGATGATGAAGGCTCGTGTTGAGAAATCCCGCGTCATGGACAGAATGAAGAAGATGGCGGAGGATACGCGCAAGGAAATGGAGGTCATGGAGGCGATGAAGAAGCAGTTACGACTCCGCGGCGAATTAGATCATTTGGGATGATAATCTTCCTTCTTCTTTTGGTCCCGTGTTTCATCTTTTGCTTCGGGTGTTTCACCGCACGTGTCACGTTCTCTGCGAGGCATGAATAGAACAATGGTTTTTTGAGGGAATGAATAGTACAATGCTAACAAGAGATGACTAGCAAATTAGATCATTTTTATCGCCATATGGCACTGGGCTACCGTGTTTCGTGCTCCTCCGTCGCAGTACTACTCCAGTGGAAAACTTGAGTATACCACATGGTTGTTTGCTCCTCCTCGATCAGGTCGTCGGCACATTTATACGAGCAGTCAAATCACAAGGCCCTGCCTTCCAGCAGTAATGAGCCGTCAAATCACAAAGGCCCTCGCCTCTCGTGAAACCGACCAAGCTAGACTGCCCCGCCCTCTAGCCTTTTAAAAAATGTATACTTTTGTACAACAGTAGTATCGGTGGATTGCGCCATGGAGCAAAACTTGAAATTAAAAAAAGGTGGTACATATAGAGAGCGCTCGTCGCCAAATTATGCATATAGTACTATTAAAAAGGCTAGTCACAATTATGGTGTCCAGCACAACCCACCCCTCAAATAAAACTAAGCACCCTGGAATTCTTTGACAAAACTAAGCACCCTGAAATTCTTTGACAACTAAACTACTGGCTATATGATGTTGGCCATATATATTGTATGTATATAATGTGAAGAAACGAGTGGTAGTACTATACCAACTAAAAGATGAAATGTAAGAAATACTAGTATGTACGTACTGAAGAGTTAAAGTAACAAGAAGAAACATAACATAGTTATGCTGGGGGCTCAACACAACACACCCCTCAAATTAAATTAAGCACACCTGAAATTAAACTTTGCAACTATTCCAGTAGACACTGCATTAGAACCACCATGAGCAACGACACTGCCACCTTACTCAGAGTCCTCGTCCATGTCCTCGACTTCGTCCTTGTCCCTCTTCCTCTTGGCCGATACTTCTTTGCTTGAACCGCACACTTGGCTGTTGCTCTTCATCCAACCCTTGTAGATATTGAAGCAAAGGTAGCCATCCATTGCAGCGTAGTGGATGTGGTCTATATCTAGTACATTCCGCTGCCATGCATGACGATGAAACGTGTATGGAGGTTTCTCCAGTTTACCGTATGAAGGATGAACCATGGCTCCTACCAGGGTCAGCATTGAAGGCTGATGAGAGGACACCAGCCGATTCTTCTGGAGGTCGAAGTTGTTGCCTACAACGAGGCCTATCCGACACAGGACTTCTTTGTCGTTACCAAAGTCTACAGTAACGAATTTGACTAGGTTGCTCTCGAGGAAGTTCTTAAAATCCTGGCACTCAACGTCGGCATGGCATATGTGGTAGACCAAGCATAAGTCATGCATGCGAACCTGGATCACGGCGGGCTTCTTCCTCTCTTTGTCCTTTAGATCCTTCTCTTGTCCCAGGACTGTGGTGTACTCAACATCTAGCCCAGCGACCCACTCATCATCTGAGTCTTCGAACATGCGTCTGAAGCGAGAAAGGCATCCTTTCACCGTCGTGGAAGAACGGGTGTAGATGGCGTCGATCTCATCGCCAGTGATGGTTCTAACCTTGTACTCACCGTCGATTGTGGAGATTTGGGACGCCATGGATTTGGGAGGAGGGTTAGGATTAGTGGAACTGCCGTAATGTGAATGGACGAGACGACTAGGAGCAAACCGCCATAGTATTGAAGGACGTGCGGGGACGAGTAGGAGCGAACTGCCAGCGTGCAAACGGCAGGGTAGTGGCTTTCCATTCTCCCATGATACGGGCTTCCGAGAGCCCTTGGATCTGAGATCGAACGGTTGCATGGCGTGATTCTAGACCTATGGGTGAATATCCTATCCTGGAGGGTTATTCTGCAAATTTTCAGCAACTTACCATGCGACCGTTTGATCTCAGATCCAAGGGCTGCCAGCAGCCCGTATCATGGTCGCACCTACCACGACCATCGCGTCACTCGCGCGGTCGCGCCCTTGGAGATTTAACATGGTGCGTTAGGCTATCTGATGTTGGCATGTCATACATAGTCATCACTTAGTCACTCATACTACAACAAGGTTAGCTATAAGGTTGGCTATAAGTGTATTTTTTACTCCTCTCTATCTCTTTCTTTGTACTCCCTCTGTCCCATAATATAAGAACGTTTTTGACACTAGGACACATGGAGTACTAGTATTTATTGCATTTGCCAAGGAGTGACCTCTTCCAATGAAATGGTGTTGCTAAGTTTGCTTCATTTAATTAGCGACTCAAAATTGTCTTTTCATCTAGGTACACGCGCTTAGCACTATTTCTTCCTTGGGTCACCAAACTAGTCTCTCTCTTCTTGATTAACTTGCCACATCAGACTTTATGCCTATGTGGCAAGCTTAGCACCTGTAGGAGCAAGTAAAAGTAAGTACAATAGTGCACTTTACATGGCATTTTTGCATATGTGGAGGAAAGAGAGGCAAGGAAAAAGTGGAGAAGTGGGCTCTCATGCAAGAGCCGGCCTCTACTACATGGTGGAGCATTGGGAGAGGCACATGTATGGAGATGGTCAGGAATCGGGAGACTCACGCCGGTCGTAGCGCCGCAGTTAAAATGATATTGGCAAGTCAAATCACAGGGCCCCACCTGTCCAGCAGTAACTCGCTGTCAAATCACACAACCCTACGTTTGCAGCAGCCTACTCCCTCATCTTCTCGCGTCTCTGTCGAACCGACTAGGCGGAACTTCCCCGCCGCCTACCGCGCAGGAAAAGCCCCGCCCTCGACTTTTAAATAGTATACAGTATACTAATTTTGTATCCATGGATTGCGCCCGCGCCATGGAGCAAAGCGTCTAGAAAACGGCGGTACACATGTACGGAGTATACAACACGCCCGTCGCGTTCGCGTAGCACCCTAGACGGTCGGTCGGTCTGGCACGTTGCTCTCCGAATGGGATGCGCGTCATATTGCATTTGCACACACATGTGGGACGGCAATTGAGAACCGACCATAGGCACACTCCCCAGCCCCGCAAGTTGGGTGACTTAATAGAAGAGGGAGACGAGCGATAGTACTAGAGAAGTGGTGTACTCCCTCCATTCCTAAATATTTGTCTTTCTAGAATTTCAAATGGACTACCACATACGAATGTATGTAGACATATTTTAGAGTGTAGATTCACTCATTTTGCTCCGTATGTAGTCACTTGTTGAAATGTCTAGAAAGACAAATATTTAGGAACGGAGGGAGTACTACGTTGGTGCCTGGACGATCCCTGCAAGACACGGAAGATCAGTTCGTTCATGCATGTGACCAGACTCCAGCAGACACGCCTGGATTGGCTATCGTCTACATATCGTGTAGGTTGTGTTGTACATGGCTGTAGTTGTGGTGAGAAATGTAAAAAAAGGTTTCTTGTCATCTCGCAAAATTAGGTGTCATGTGCTTCGGATCACTGTGAGGGTTAAACAGCGACAACTAAGTTGGGCTAGTCATTGGGGGCACATGCACGAACAGTGACTACTCGGCTGCCATCTAGGTCAAGCCGGCTATGTTAATTAGGACATCTATCAACGGACCCCTTTTCTATGAGTTTATCTTTAATTTGAGCTTTGTTCCTCGTCTAGTTTGTCCGTCGGGATTCATGTTGTCTCCTTTGGGCAGTGAGGTTATGATTTCTTGTCATGTGGCGTTTTTTTGTTTTATATGTTATAATCCGGCGCTTCAGATCAAAATGACGACAACTGCGCCTCCGGGCCACATGCATGAAGACTTCTCGACAGTAATTGACGAGGTCAAGCCGGCTCCGATAGACAAAAGAAAACTAGTACTTCTCCACTATATAGGCAGGAGCTTCCGCGCTTGCTTGCTAGTGTTGCTCTCTTCACACTGTCTCGGCCTCTCCAGATCTAAACTCAACAGCGGTGGCCACACTCTCTCTCTCTCTGCTCACCGCTGGTCACAGATCCAGCCAGATCCTCTCCGCCAGGAAGGTGAGAAGGTGCAACGTTCACGCGGTCGTCCTCGGCGACGACTCTTACCCACTGCTGGGCGCGTCCCGATCAGCCTGCCTTGCCATTCTCTCCCAAGCACCGCTGGCGAGGGAGGGCCTCCTACCCCTTCTTCCTCGCTGCCATAGTGTGGGCAGATCCGGCCTCCCGCCGCCCACCTAGCGACATCCCGGCAGCCATCAGGTATAACTTCCTTCGAAACCGGCCTTGCTCTACTTCCCGAGCTCCTAACGTCGCTGAATTTGTATCTTTTACTATTTCTCAGGCTCCCTCGTAGATAGGATCGATCGACTGTTCGAAAACAACCTATTTTTTTATGTTTAAGAGGTAAAACTAGTTCAGGCACTCGAATCTAGTACTACTTGGTTCAAACAAGGAAGAAAGGGGGTGGGGGTGGGGGAGGATTTGTTACCTGAATCTAGGACTTGGTCGAAAGAGGAAATAATGGGGGCGATAAGTAGCAGAGACTGGCTATCCAACTGGTCTCTAGGTCTAACAGGGAAATAAAGGGAAACGCAGTACAAACTCAATATAAACCCAATCTATTGGTTGAAAAAGGAAAGAAAGCGGGGACTGGGGGACAAGTCAATAGAGTAAGTCCAACACTAGATTTGCTAGCCTCACACAGTATAAGGTGGCTATACCGAACAAAAATGGGACCAACCCAGATATCCTGTTCTGATGTTTGTTCCCCCGAGCCACTCTTATGTAATGCCACTCGTAAAATGTACCAGTCGCACTGTTAAAAGTAAGGACACGTTAAACCAATGTTGTTTTCAATGTAATGCCTCCAGTAATATGAATCAATGGCACTTATTTACATGTCAAGCTAAAATTTCCCATTAAGATAAGTTAGTTCTTTTTGTTAGAAATGCAACTATCCTGGTCCGCCTACTCTCCCGTGCCCAAAGTAATGTCGTATTTAACGGTTGTCATAGTTAATCCTAATGCCCACACTAATAGATAGCAATGCCACTACTTTAGAAATTGCTACTGTCCTTGTAGGATTGCCATTCAAATAAGGAACATGATTATTTTCATTTGATGCATGTTTCATCACTTGTTAGTCACCCTCCTTTCCACCTTTTTTGTGCAAACAGAGATATACATTTCACGCTCGATCTTAGTTGAACTGCACAAATGATATCCAAATTATAGTTGAGCATTCCAGGAGCTTCACAACCAACCTTGATGTTGCTCAATTTTATTGCAACTAATGAAGAAGAAGCTCTGTGGGTTTCGTTTTCTGATGGAAATGGAACCGGGGTTGGAGCCCTTTTCTTAATTTTTTTTGAAGAAGAAGCTGCTAGCTCACGGGACATTGCTTCATTTTAGGTGAACTGCACCAAAAGGTCCCATGAATTGAATCATCCATGTTGGTGGCTGAAAGAGCCAGCTTCAGCATCCCAGTCTAAGCACCCCCGGCCTCCATCCTTGCGACGCACGGTACACCTCGTTTGCCACCTGCTCGACCCTAGTGTCACTGATAAAATGAAGTAATAATACAGTTAAAATAGAGCGAGTGTCATCTCTATCATTTCATTTCTAATGTAGATAAATAAAGTGCTTCTGTTTGTTAATGTATGTTTCATCAACTAGTCCCATTGTTAATGTTTAAGCGTTTCTACAAACTGGGGTGCTTAATGTTAGTTGATATGTACAAAAATAGAGATTTCAATGTCTCAAGGCGCCTCCTTGTACTACCGCTGTAAACTGATGTTCATCACTAGCAGAAGGTGTATCTGGGAGACTTGGGACGATGTCCAGTATGAGGTGTACCGTATGAGGCGTCGCAGGGCCCATATCGCCCTCGCGGCATGGCATACTATGATACTATTGCAATATTTTGTTCTATTTATTTTGTGTGTTTCATCAACTAGTGCCACTATAATGTAATCATGCTTTTTCATTATCTGTGCAAACAGGGTTATTCAGCTGCATTTTGGTGGAACTGCACAAATGTACATATGGAACCGACATATATGCAGAGTGCGAGGTGTGCCAAGTAAAAATTACCAACACCAACCTTGCTGCATGCATGCATTGGCAACCACCACCACCAGTGGGATGTGTGGCGCTCTCTATGGACGGATCTTTCTCGGCAGCAAATCCTCTAACCAAATACTAGTAGCTTATATTAGCAGTTTTCTAGGGAGTACTCTTTTCTGAAAGAAGCACCAATCTATTTTTCTTTGTTTGTACACTGTGTCACAACTTTGACCCAAAGGTCCAGAGCTATTTTAGGGTGATTGGCGTAGTACTCGGAGACTGATTGTAAGCATGATTTTCATTAGCTGTCACACTGATTGTAAGCATGAGCAGGTGGAAGATTAGGTTAGTGCGAAGCTTACCTTAAACCCTATCGCCGCAATTGAAACGAGGCGAGCGTCGAGGGAACCATGGAGAACGGCGGGGAAGCGACGTCGCGCCATCCGGCCTCCTCTTGCGGTGGGAGAACGAATACTCCTGTGGCTCCGGCTGGCTCTGCACCCTCACAAATGACACCATACTCGATCGATTCGTTATCCTCTGGGTGCTCGACCTTCGACCTGTACGCCCACCACCTCCGCCTGACTGTCGCCTCGGGCGAATCTGTCTGCTCCATCGCATAGAGGAGATACTCGATGAACTCGGAGGACTGCGGCGTGACTGCCGCCGAGGAGTACATGTACATCGCCGCCCTCATCGCCGCCGTCTCGCTCTTTCGCATACATTGCCACATGGCCCCCACCGTCCTCAAAATCTCCCACTCATTGTCAAACCAACTAAGGATCTCCTTCAACCTGGCTAACTTTGCCTGGTCGCCGCCGGCGATCTGCCTGATTCGCTTCTACATCCTCTCCATAGATGTCCTTCTGAGTGGTCCGGTGCTAGCTTTGGAAGATGGGAGGAGAGACGGGTGGTCTTGCAATAGAGAAGAGGGAGAGGCGAGACGGTGGTTTTGGAATAGAGATGATGGAGAGGAGAGGAGGTGGTTTTGCAATGGAGAAGATCAGAAGAGGTAGAGGCGAGACGGTGGTTTTGGAATGGAGATGATGGAGAGGAGAGGAGGTGGTTTCGCAATGGAGAAGATCAGAAGAGGAAGAGCCAAGACGGTGGTTTTGGAATGGAGATGATGGAGAGGAGAGGAGGTGGTTTTGGAATGGAGATGATGGAGAGGAGAGGAGGTGGTTTTGCAATGGAGAAGATCAGAAGAGGGAGAGGCGAGACAATGGTTTTGGAATGGAGATGATGGAGAGGAGAGGAGGTGGTTTTGCAATGGAGAAGAGGGAGAGGAGCGTGCGGCAGCGATTTAGGATTGGACGAGAAGGTGGACACGCTGTGACTGGATCAAAATCAAAATCAATTTACCCTTCAATTAAGGAAGCGACCCCACATTAACTAGTCTCCCTTTTATTCTGGGTCATAATTGACCATGATTTTCGCACATAAAATATATGTTATACATTGCAAAAATAATATAATTTGAAAGTACATTCAGATAAGAACCAAACGATACAATTTTTGGTGACATGCATTCACATTTTGCATGGGGTACGTGGTCAAACTTTGACCCAAAATACGCAAAACAACAAAAGAATACTTCCAAGACCAGCGCTGCTCTTCCGCTCTTCTCCTCTTAAACCACCGCCGCTCCTCTCCTGTTCCAATCTAAATACAGCGCCGCCCCTCTCCTCTTCCATTTCAAAACCATCAGCCTCCTCTCCTGTTCCAGTCCAAAACTAGCGTCGCTCCTCTCCCGTTCTAATCCAAAACCAGTGCTGCTCCTCTGCTCTTCCATTCAAAAACCACCGCCGGCGAGCGAAGGTGCTGTGGAGAAGTAGATCGATGGAGGAGTACAACCAATACGTGAGGATCGCAGATGGCGACCCTGTGAAGCTAGGTAGGATGTTGGAGATACAGTCTTGGTTTGACAACAAGGACCAACTAGCGGCGACGGCGACATTCATGGCCAAATATCTGCAATAGAGCGAAAAGGCGGCGATACTCCCGGAGGGAGTCGCGCCAGAGTACATAGAGCTGCTCCACTGGGCCATGGAGCAAATAGATTCACCGAATCCGATTGTGAGGGAGCGGTGGTGGGAGTATCGATCCCAGATGGAGCATCCACCAGAGATTGAAGGATCGAGCATCTAGAGGGTGCCATTTGTGAGGGTGTCCTGCTAGAGCGAGCCAGTGGAGTCTTCGTCGACCGAACCCAACTGCAAGAGGATAAAAGTAGTTGGCCCGATGGCACTTCCCTGCCATCGTCTCCCTCACCGTTCACATAGTCTCACGGGGCGGCTGTCTGCCGTCGAGGAATAGGAGGGGGCTGCCCCCACAGCCCAATAGTCGGGCAGGTTGTGAATTGTCAGGAGGAGCTTAAGGTTGTCAGTATTTGCAGGTTGTGAATTGTGTTTTGTGTTGTGTATTTTGAGAGTACTTTCAGATATGAAGGTGTTTTGAATTTCAGATTTGCAGTATTGAGCATATGAAGTATTTTATGAATTCTAGAGATCTATTTTTAACACTTAAAAAATGTAGTTTCATAGGAGTATAAAAGTGCAGACAATGTGATTCTTAGAGAAGAAACTGCAAGTTTCAGTTTCAGATAAGAAACTGCAAGTTCAGTTTCAGATAAGAAACTGCAACTTTCAGTTTCAGATAAGAAACTGCAACTTTCAGAGGCAGAGCATTTATATTAACACGGCCTTTTCAAACAGGGTTAACATCATGTTGGAAGTTTTATTCATGGTCAAAAATGGAACTACCAGCCAGTTAACATCGTGCTGATCAACATTCATGCATAGCACATCTTCATATGATGCACAGTCAAAATATCCACACAATGTCGAGTGTGCGAAACACAGAGAAAACGAGGGATGAAGTTTTGGCAAGTGTTGGACGTGGTTTTGGGCTGCCCCGTCTAGGCTTTCATTTTTAACATGCGCAGCCCACGACCTCGGATGGGAGGTCCATAGGCCTGTTTGTATTTTCTTAGGGCCGTCATGTATCGACCGGCCTATGGACCTCCCATCCGAGGTTTTATTTTTGGCAGCCCAATTTATGTATTTTTTTGAAGAAAACATAGAGGTCTATTCTATTTTTCTATATAAGAATAGGAACGCCAGGTCCAACTTATGTTTCCCTTCTAACTATATTATATATATTTAAATTATTTTATATGTTATTGTAATTTTTTTATTTTCATCATATATTTAACAGATACTTACATATGTAAGAAAACAATATCCCACATCTTATTAACTTATAAAAATAATTTCTTAACAAATAAAATCCTGGATTGTTTTGGCACGAAAATCCTAGTGATTGTGTACAAAAGCTTGGTAAGATTTAAGGACGAATGCAATAATATCACTTATTATTTAATTATGTTTATAACAAAATGCTCAGCCCCTTTTTATTTTTTGATAACATTGCTGGCCCAACCCAACATTATAATTAGAATCAGCCCAGCAAAATCGTATATTTCGAGAAAGTGCAAATGGCCTATATTTTTTAGGAAATAAAATAAATGGGCCGCATGGACGCTATATTATTTGTTAACCCAGCCCAGCTAATGGCTGTAATTCAAGAAAAGATCAAATTGACTGTAAATTCTATCGCGCAAAAAGAAGACTGTAAATTCTGAAAAAATGGGTTGAATGCGTGCCACATTTTTGGAGGCTGAAATGTGGGCCAATAGGTCGAAGCCAACGCAAGTCGTTGTCAATTTAGTCAACAAACGATTCTGACATGTTTGCCGTTGGATTTACATCCAACGACCGGCATCCATCTTCAATTTCTCGTCTTCTTCCTCCAGCGCCGCCGGGACCACCTCCCGCCTACTACTGCTAGCAGCTCTGCTTAGCACGCTTCACTATGAAGCGCTACTCCACCGTTGGCCAGGCCATCCCTCCACCCCTCCACACCTCCTGTTCCTCTCCACCGACTGCCGAACCAGACCGCACTAGAACCAGTTAACCCTCATACACCTCTCCGTCTGCGACTCTACTCCCGCGTCTTCCCATCTCCGGCTCGTTGCTGTCCGGGGCCTCGCCGTCGTCCACCACCTTGGATGCGCTCGGCGCGGCGTGGTCAATGTGGTCAACGAACGACACCATCGGAAGTAGACTGTGTGTGGAGAGGTTGATAGCTGGGTCCACGACCGCACACAAGGAAATGCCTCCTTATTACGCACAAAATAATGATTCCTCCACCTGACATCTGGGACCCACCGGAAGGGCCTCTGTATTTTGCGAAAAAAACGTGCCCCCCGCTGACATGTCGGACCCACCAGCTATCTTCGCACGCAAGGAAGTGCCTCCTTATTACGCACAAACAAATGAATACCCCCCGCCAGCTGGAACCCAGCATAGTGGGAGGCTGACTTGTGGGCCTACCAAGTTGACGGGGACGGAGGGTTTTGTCAACTTAGTCAATATGAACGATTCGAGCTCCTGTTACCGTATGATGTTCATCCAACAGCCGTAGTGCTTCTTCAACCTCTCGTCTTCTTGCTCCAGCCGCCCAAACCAGCGCCGGTCGTGTCGCATGCTCCTGCCTCCCGTGGCCGGCTGTGATGCCGCGGAGGCCTCACCACCACCTACTATTCCCACCGCTGGCCAGGCCATCCCTCTACTCACCCACACCCCCTGTTATTCTGCGGCGATAGCAGCCTCACACCGCAGCCGAACCAGTGAACCCTCGTAGTCCTCTTCGCGGGGGCATCCACTGCTGTGTCTTCCCCGGCTCTGAGTCGTCCCCTTCCTAGGCCTCGCCGTCGTCCACCACCGTGGTGCTCTCGGCGCGGCGTGGTCAACATGGTCAAGGAACGACTTCCATCGGACGTGGACTATACGTAAAGAGGCCGACAGCTGGGTCCACGGCCGCAGCATGGAAGTGCCTCCTTATTACGCGCAAAATAATGATTCCTCCACCTGACAGCGGGGACCCACCGGACGGGCCACCGTATTTCACAAAAAAAAACATTTCCTCCTGACTGCTGGGACCCACCAGCTACATCTTCGCACGCAAGGAAGTGCGTCTGGGAAAAAAAATGATTCGCCCCTTTGACTATTGGGACCCACCAGCTACATCTTCGTAGGCAAGGAAGTTCCTGATAGTCGGGACCCACCTGGTCGAAGCGTACGTAGCATTGTCATTCTGGTCGCGAACGTGTACATACATACTTGTCGATGTAGAGGCGCGCACGTGTCGTAGTAGATGCGCGCATGTGTCGTAGTAGAGGCGCGCATGTAGCATGTACACATATGTACAACGGCCAGGGTGCAAGAAAGAAAATATGACCACGTACGTACATACGGGCGGGGTCTTGAACGCCTACTCGCGCATACGTACGGCCAGGGCTCGTGAACATGGCTGGATCGGAACAGAGAAACAGTGTCGTCGTCGTGTTCATGGGGAGGCAACGGAATGTGTTGTGTTCATGAGGAGGCAACGAAATGCGTCGTGTTCATGGGGAGGCAACAGAATGCGTCATGTTCATCGGGAGGCAACGGAACGCGTGGGAGCCAATCGGCTGGGTCGGAACGGAATGCATTTTCATGTTCATCGGGAGGGCTTGGACGGAACAGGGGGGAGGCGTGCCCAAGGGGAGGAGTCCTACTCCCACCGGGAGTAGGACTCCTCCCTTTCCTATTTGGAGAGGGAGAGGGAAGGAAGAGGAAGGAGGGAGGAAGGAAAGGGGGGGCCGACCCCCCTCCCAATTTGGATTGGGCTTGGGGGGCGCGCCCCCTCCCTTGCTCCTTTCCCCTCCTTTCCACTAAGGCCCATTAAGGCCCATATACCTCCCAGGGGGTTCCGATAACCTCCCGGAGCTCCGGTATTGTCCCAATCTCACCCGGAACCTTTCCGGTGTCCAAATATAGTCGTCCAATATATCGGTCTTTATGTCTCGACCATTTCGAGACTCCTTGTCATGTCCGTTATCACATACGGGACTCCAAACAACCTTCGGTACATCAAAACACATAAACTCATAATATAACTGTCATCTAACTTTAAGCGTGCGGACCCTACGGGTTCGAGAACTATGTAGACATGACCGAGACACGTCTCCGGTCAATAACCAATAGCGGAACCTGGATGCTCATATTGGCTCCTACATATTCTATGAAGATCTTTATCGGTCAAACCGCATAACAACATAGTTGTTCCCTTTGTCATCGGTATGTTACTTGCCCGAGATTCGATTGTCGGTATCTCAATACCTAGTTCAATCTCGTTACCGGCAAGTCTCTTTATTTGTTACATAATGCATCATCCCGTAACTAACTCATTAGGTGCATTGCTTGCAAGGCTTATAGTGATGTGCATTACCGAGAGGGCCCAGAGATACCTCTTCGACAATCGGAGTGACAAATCCTAATCTCGAAATACATCAACTCAACTAGTACCTTTGGAGACACCTGTAGAGCACCTTTATAATCACCCAGTTACATTGTGACGTTTGGTAGCACACAAAGTGTTCCTCCGGTAAGCGGGAGTTACATAATCTCATAGTCATATGAACATGTATAAGACATGAAGAAAGCAATAGCAACATACTAAACGATCAAGTGCTAAGCTAACGGAATGGGTCAAGTCAATCACATCATTCTACTAATGATGTGATCCCGTTAATCAAATGACAACTCATGTCTATGGTTAGGAAACTTAAGCATCTTTGATTCACGAGCTAGTCAAGTAGAGGCATACTAGTGACACTATGTTTGTCTATGTATTCACACATGTATTATGTTTCCGGGTAATACAATTCTAGCATGAATAATAAACATTTATCATGATATGAGGAAATAAATAATAACTTTATTATTGCCTCTAGGGCATATTTCCTTCACAAGGCACGTATAGTATTGTTGCTATCGAGGATAAAAAGATGGAGTTTATATCATATTGCTTGAGTTTATCCCTACACATCATGTCATCTTGCTTAATGCGTTACTCCGTTCTTTATGAACTTAATACTCTAGATGGATGCTAGATAGAAGTCGATGTGTGGAGTAATAGTAGTAGATGCAGGCAGGAGTTGGTCTACTTGACACGGACGTGATGCCTATGTTCATGATCATTGCCTTAGATGTCATCATAATTATGTGCTTTTCTATCAATTGCTTGGCAGTAATTTGTTCACCCACGATAATGTTGGGTTCTACGGTAGGGTGCATCAACTGAAAATTAAAATTTTCCTACACGCAGAACAACCTGCAACATGCTACGGGATATGGATCACACTTTGTTACCACTAGACACACAGTGCCGTGCAGCGAAAGAAGAGTTGGGGCAGCGCGTCCGCGTGGATCGTCTCCTCCTCGTCCGATCTCCCTCAAACAGCTGGTCGTCCGATCCCACATACAAGTTCGCCGTAGCGGCGCAAGTGCACTGCCTCTAACGGTTTCCGCGCATGCAGGAGGAACATCGTGCGGCGGACTGCTAGGTCTGATCACACAGTCGGCGGCCAGTGGAGGTGGCTATTCGCAACACATGCAAACCCTAGTCATAGCACCGAAGCCATCAACCAAATGAGTGTGCCGCACCTCCACGTTATATAGGCATCCATCGCAGGCTCAACACTTGGGCCTCGCACAGACCCTAAAGCCCACAAGTATACTCGGCCACAATCCGAATACAGCTCGGATCACATCCGACCAGTGTCCTCGGATGCGACCTCGTAGGTTCCTTCCCTTAAGCGCGCGACCCCTTAGGTTCAAGCCGGCTTGGTCATAGTTCGGATCACGTCCAACCTGCACAGTTGGTAGCGGCCTCTAGCAAGGCATGCCGACCACCAAGCAGACTATGAAGCTGGTTAGGCAAACCTGTACAACATGTCACACTTCTGTTCCCTTTGCCTCAAGATATATGTTGTCAGGGTCAAGGCGAGATAGTCATCCTTGTGCTAGCCCGACGTCTTTCTCGTTCCAGTGATACCGACCACTATCCGGATTATCTCATAATCCTTGTCGTATGGCCATGCTTATGCTGGTCGGATCACATGAGGGCCCCAGAGTATACCTCTCCTGATCGGAGGGGCAAATCCCATCTTGGTCGACCACGTCTCGCAGCATGGGACTGGACAAACCCGAAACCTACCTTTGTAACTACCCAGTCACGAAGTAGTGTTTGGTCGACCCAAAGCAAGTCTGCCACCATCCCGAGTACATGCGTCAGCTCAGGTCTTAGGACATATAACGTATGTTATACTAGAGTCTCACATATGACATATCGCTGTGTCTCATAGTTGGGTCTTTCCGACTCGGACCTTATTTCGACTCAGATTCGATTATGTCGAATCCGACCATATCCTTCAGAGTCCATATTATCCGGTTAGCATCCAATGCTCCATGGCTAGTGATACCAAGCCATCGACCGTGTCATATGCTAGTCTAGTCGGCTGCGCGTCCACACATCCCTTTCGACTAGGGACCTTTTAGGACAATCATCATACAATGCTTAGTCCCACAAACAAGTCACGTACTTGCTAATACACATCATTGATAATTTCCAAGGACTATCTTTATTCATAAACACATAGGAAATATCATCATTCATGATTGCCTCTAGGGCATATCTCCAACAGTAACTATTGGGTTCTACGATAGGGTGTGTCGACTGCAAATTATAACTTCCTACATGCGGAACAACCAAGAACATGCTATGGGAGATGGATCACAGTTTTTTACCTAGACGCACGGTGTTGTGCAGCAGAAGAAGAGTTGGCACAACGCATCCGCGTGGATCGTCTCCTCCTCGTCCGATCTCCCTCGAAGAGCCAGTCGTCCGATCCCACGTACAAGTTCGCCGGAGCGGCACAAGTGCACCGCCTCTAATGGTATCCGCGCGTGTAGGAGGAACACCGTGCGGCGGACTGCGAGGTCCAATCACACAGTCGGCGGTGAGTGGAGATGGCTATTCACAACACATGCAAACCCTAGTGACAGTGCCAAAGCGATCAACCGCATGAGTGTGCCGCACCTCCACTTTATATAGGTGTCCATCGCCGGCTCAACACTTGGGCCTCGCACGGACCCTAAAGCCCACAAGTCTACTCGGCCACAATCAGAATACAGCTCGGATCACATCCGACCAATATCCTCGGATCCGACCTTGTAGGTTCCTTCCCTTAAGCGCGCGACCCCTTAGGTTCAAGTCAGCTTGGTCACAGTTTGGATCACCTCCGACCTGCACGGTTGGTAGCGGCCTCTAGCAAGGCGTGCCGACCACCAAGCAAACTATGAAGCTGGTTAGGCGAACCTGTACAACATGTCACACTTTTGTTCCTTTTGCCACACGATATATGTTGTCGGGCTCAAGGCGGGATTGTCATCCTTGTGCTAGCCCGACATCTTTCTCATTCTAGTGATGCCGACCACTATCCGGATTATCTCATAATCCTTGTCGCATGGCCATGCTTATCCTGGTCGGATCACACGAGGGGCCCAGAGTATATCTCTCCGAATCGAAGGGGCAAATCCCATCTTGCTCAACCATGTCTCGCAACATGGGACTGGACAAACCCGAAACCTACCTTTGTAACTACCCAGTCACGGAGTAGAGTTTGGCCGGCCCAAAGCAAGTCTATCACCATCCCGAGTACATGCGTCAGCTCAGGTCTTAGGACATAGAATGTATGTTGTACTAGAGACTCACAAATGACATATCGCTGCGTCTCATAGTTGGGTCTGTCCGACTCAGACCTTATCTCGACTCGGATTCGACTACATCGAATCTGACCAGATCCTTCTGAGTCCATATTATCTGGTTAGCATCCAATGCTCCATGGCTAGTGAGACCAAGCCATCGACCGTGTCATATGCTAGTCTAGTCGGCTGCGCGTCCACACAGCCCTTTCGACTAGGGACCTTTTAGGACAGTCATCATACAATGCATAGTCCCACAAACAAGTCACGTACTTGCTAATACACATCATTGATAATTTTTAAGGACTATCTTTATTCATAAACACATAGGAAATATCATCATACGTGATTGCCTCTAGGGCATATCTCAAACAGTCTCCCACTTGCACTAGAGTCAATCAAATAGACATCAAATGCCCATAGCTCTAACGTGCCCCTCATGCTTGGGTTGTGGAAGCTGCTTAGTCAACGGATCTGCAACATTTGCATCCGTGTGAATTTTGCATAAGTCTACATCACCATTCTTTACTATCTTTTGTATCAGGTGATATTTCCGATCTATGTGTCTGACCTTGTGGTGATTCCTCGGCTCCTTGGCTTGTGCGATGGCACCTGAATTATCACAATAAAGGTCCAAGGGTTTTACCCAGGCTGGGAAAATACCAAGATCATCCAGAAAATGTCAGATCCAAACACCTTCCTTTGCAGCTTCACAAGACGCAATGTATTTGGCTTCTGTGGTAGAATCGGCCACCGTATCTTGCTTGGAACTCATCCAGCTCACTGCCCCTCCGTTCATGACATACACGAATCCGGACTGTGATCGACAATCATCTCTGTCGGTTTGGAAACTAGCATCGGCGTAACCCTTTACGACGAGCTCTTCCTCACCTCCATAAACTAGGAACATCTCTTTAGTCCTTTTCAGGTACTTCAAAATAGTATTTACAGCTACCCAGTGACTCTCACCTGGGTGGCCTGGTATCTACTTGTTAGGCTTATTGCAAAAGCAACATCAGGTCGTGTACATATCATGGTATACATGATGGATCCGATTGTCGAGGCATACAGAATCCTACTCATCCTGCTTCGCTCATTAGATGTCGAAGGACTCTAAGTCTCGCTTAGTCTTATACCATGTGAGAGTGGCAAGAACCCTTTCTTTGCCTCACTCATGTTGAACCGCTTCAACACTTTATCTGTGTACGTGCTCTGGCTCAAGCCGAGCAGCCTCCTCGATCTATCTCTATAGATCTTAATGCCTAAAATATACACTGCCTCACCAAGGTCCTTCATCGAAAACTTGCCATTCAATGACTCCTTGACCGAGTTCAGCATCGAAACATTGTTCCCGATCAACAATATGTCATCCACATACAAGATCAAAAACACTATCGAGCACCCACTTAACTTCTAGTATAAACAAGCATCCCCTTCGCTTTTGATGAAACTGAGACCAGTGACGACCTCATCAAAATGAATATTCCAGCTCCGAGATGCTTGCCTCAACCCATAAATGGATCTCTTGAGCTTACATACTTTACTAGTGCTAGTCGGATCGACAAAACCCTCAGATTGTATCATATACACGTCCCCAATTAAATTTCCGTGAAGGAAAGCCGTTTCAACATCCATCTGCCATATCTCGTAATCAAAATATGCAGCTATAGCTAGTACGATCCTCACCGACTTCAGCATCACTACCGGCGAGTAAGTCTCGTTGTAGTCAATTCCTTGAACTTGTCCGTAACCCTTAGCGACAAGCCGTGCTTTGTGGATCTGAACATTTCCATCCACATCGGTTTTCTTCTTAAAGACCCATTTGCAACCAATGGCTGTTACGCTAGGCGGCGGATCAACCAAGTCCCAGACTTGATTCTCATCCATGGACTTTAACTCGGCTCTCATGGCCTCCAGCCATGCCTCGGAATCTGGGCTCACCATCGCTTCTGCATATGTGGCCAATTCGTCGCTTTCTAGCAACAATACATCACGCACTCTGCGCAATCTTTCCAACCTCCGTGGTTCCGGTGCCGCTCCTACTACGGGTTCCCTGACTGACTCTGGTATGATCTCATCACCAGCCGAGCCGTCCCCGAGTTGTCCTTGAATTTCTTCGAGTCGGACCATCCTCCCATTGGCCTCCCAACTGAGAAACTCTTTCTCAAGCAATACCCCGTTCCGAGCAACAAACACTTTGTTCTCTTCCTAGTTGTAGAAGCTATATCCCAAGGTTTCCCTTGGATATCCCACGAATATGCATTTATCCGACTTGGGTGTAAGCTCGTCTGACATAAGTCGCTTGACAAGTGCTTCACAACCCCAAATCTTTAGAAAAGACAAACCGGGACTCTTCCCGATCCACATCTCATGTGGTGTCTTGTCTACGAATTTTGATGGCACCCTGTTAAGTGTGAAAGCTGCAGTTTCTAGAGCGAATCCCCAAAATGACAAGGGTAAATCCCATTTGCTCATCATAGACCAGACCATGTCCAACAGGTCCTATTCCTCTGTTCTGACACGCTGTTTCTCTGTGGCGTACCCGGAGGTGTGAGCTGAGGTACTATACCTCGACTTTTCAGATGATCATCAAACTCCTGGCTCATGTACTGACCTCCACGATCTGATCGTAGAAGCTTTATTGTCTTGCTGAGCTGATTCTCAACCTCGTTCTGAAACTCTTTGAACTTTTCAAAAGTTTCCGACTTGTGTCTCATCAAATAGATATATCCATATCTACTCAAGTCATCGGTAAAAGTCAGGAAGTACTATAGCCACCTCTAGCAGTTGTGCTCATTGGACCATACACATCACTATGTATAAGTTCCAACAGCTCGGACGCCCTCTCGCAACTCTTTGCGAAAGGAGACTTAGTAATCTTGCCGAGCAAGCATGATTCACATGTCTCGAACGACCCAAAGTCAGACGAAGTTAGGAGCCCATCATCATGGAGCTTCTTCATGCGTTTCAGACTAATGTGTCCAAGCCGATAATGCCAGAAATATGTCAGATTTATCTCATTAGGCTTATGCCTCTTGACATTCACGTTATAGACCGGTTCCTGTTCTAGATTCAATATAAATAACCCATCAATAATGGGTGCATAGCCGTGGAACATGCCATTCAAAAATATCGAACAACCATTGTCCTTTAAATTGAATTCATAACCTTGACTCATCAAACATGAGGCAGAAATAATGTTCCGACTAAGTGCAAGAATGTAATAACGATTATTCAATTCCATAATGAATCCAGAAGCAAGCTGGAGCTGCATCGTGCCGACCTCCAACGCAACAACTCTTGCTTTGTTGCCGACCCTGATGTCAATCTCCCCTTGTGACACACGCCTAGTTCTTACCAGCCTCTGCTTCAAGTTGCAAATATGAACAACCGATCCGGTATCAAATACCCAAGAGCTACTAGGTATGTCAGCAAGGTAAATGTCTATAACATATACAACAAGTGTACCTTTGCCTGAAGAAGCATTTTCGGCCTTCTTGCCATGCTCTGCAAGCCACTTGCTACGGTTCCTCTTCCAGTGACCAGTTTCCTTGCAATGATAGCAAATGGTCTTCGAATCCGGTCTAGACTTCGGCGCAGCGGCGGAGGTTACCGTCTCTATGCCCTTTGCCTTAGCCTTTTTCTTGGAGCAACTCTTCTTGAACTTAGCCGATTTCTGCACCATCAACACTTGGTGCGTGCCTTTCTTAATATCCTGCTCTGCCACTTTGAGCATCCCATGCAATTCAGTGAGCTTCTTATCCATGCCATGCATATGATAGTTCGAGATGAACGCCCCATAGCTGGGCAGAAGAGAACCCAGAACTGCATCTGTAGCAAGCTCATCCAAGAGCGGGAAGCGTAACCGATCCAAAGTTTGCACATATCCGATCATCTTGATCACATGTGGGCTCAGTGGATCACCTTCCTTCAGCTTGCAATCCATCAAGGATCGCCAGACGTTGAAACTTTCGGTCCTAGCCTGTGTTTGAAACATGCTCTTGAGATTCTCGATCATATCATAAGCCTCAACATTTTCGAAATGCTGTTGCAAATAGGGCTCCATACAAGCCAGCATCAGACAACTGATCTTCATTGATTCATCAACGAGTTTCTGGTAGGCATTCTTAGTTGTGGCATTAGCATTATCGGCAGATTCCTCTAGAAGTGGATCCTGTAGAACATGTTCCTTTTTATCGTGCTTGAGAACAATTCTCAGATTTGTATACCAAGTGGTAAAGTTTGTTCCATTCAGTTTATCCTTTTCCAGAATTGATTTCAATGCAAAGTTGGGTTGAGTAGGTGGTGCCATTGATCTACAACAGAAAATATGCAATCACTAAGCAATGTGTTTATGTAGAGTAATTCAAGCCTAAACAGAAATACTCCCACTGAAGTCAGCATCCCTCCACAGACTCTCATTGATTCAGGATCCGACTAGCGCATGCGACTAGTGAGCTTTAGCATCACTGCTAGCCAACATACCTATCCGGTAAGAAACTCCTTGCTAATCGTATCTCTATACGACTCCTGTCGGTTAGGTATGTATCTTATACCCCAGCTCCCAACCTTCTTTGCCACAAGGCCCAAAACTGTTTCGATAGCCTTGTCAAGTTAACCTGATGCAGTGCATGTCCATGTCCAACACGAACCCTTCAGTTCAAGGACATCCAGTAGCACCCCAATTTTATGAGCCCACTACTAGACGTACTTGACGTGCGAAGGTGCAACATCGGGGATGGCAATTCGCTTGATATTCATGAGGGATCATTCTACCACTCTAACATGCATAGAAACAAAGAAGCATAACAACCACAAATAAACACATGTTGTGAAATAGTATGGCTCCTTCATGGACGTTCTTCAAGGTCGGCTCCGACTCCGATGACCATATAGGAACTCCATCTTGTTTGTCATGCCGGGACACCAAGCCACCAACCTGATCTCTATTATCCAACTACTACAACTAGTAATGAATTTTACATAGAGTCACAAGTCGACACGCAGGTCGTTATACATTATAATGACAACACTTTGGCTCCTGCCGGCTGACAAACATGACACGCAGGACATGTATAATTTACACACATGCATCACATATACATGAGCCATACTATTCACATCAAACCCTGCAAAATAAAGTTATGCATAGATTCAGATTCTACCAGTTTGAGTGATTGTGTACAAAATAAAGTTATTCATAGAATCACATTTTCGAAAATCACAGATCACATCTAAACACCGATCATGTCGAATTTTCTGATCTAGCCGATCTTATCGATCATCACCAGTCCGATTCAGATTTATGTTTCACTGTTAACCCCGATGACAGATACCGACCGGTAGGGGTAGGTTGTGTCGCGACCTCATCGACTCTGATCATCAGAAAACATAGCCACATCAATCCCCATGTGCAGTTGATCTCATCAACCATGCACACAGCCGATCTTATGAACGACAATATATCTCATCTGCTGCCTCCACATATCTAATACGCATACGATCTGAATCAAAATCCTATAGCAGAGGCTCTGATACCACTGTTGGGTTCTACGGTAGGGTGCGTCGACTGCAAATTAAAATTTTCTACACGCATGACAACCCAGAACATGCTACGGGAGACGGATCACAGTTCGTATACCACTAGACGCGTAGTGCCGTGCAACAGAAGAAGAGTTGGTGCAGCGCATTCGCGTGGATCGTCTCCTCCTTGTCCGATCTCCCTCCAATAGCCGGTCGTCCGATCCCACGTACAAGTTTGCCGGAGCAGCGCAAGTGCACCGCCTCTAACGGTATTCACGCATGCAGGAGGAACACCGTGCGGCGGACTCCTAGGTCCGATCACACAGTCCGCGGCGAGTGGAGATGGCTATTCGCAACACATGCAACCCCTAGTGACAGCACTGAAGCAATCAACTGCATGAGTGTGCCGCACCTCCACTTTATATAGGCGTCCGTCGCGGGCTCAACACTTGGGCCTCGCACGGACCCTAAAGCCCACAAGTCTACTCGGCCACAATCCGAATACAGCTCGGATCAACATCCGACCAATGTCCTCGGATTCGACTGTCGTGGTTCTAAGTCTGACAGTAGTGTAGGGGGGTAGGTATGGAGAAGCAAGATCCTAGCTATGGAGTAGTTGTATACGCAAGGGATTTACGAGTTCAGGCCCTTCTCGGAGGAAGTAACAACCCTACATCTCGGAGCCCGGAGGCGGTCGACTGGATTATGTGTGTATGAGTTACAAGGGTGCAAACCCTTTACACTGAGGAGGGGGGTGGCTTATATAGAGTTCGCCAGGCCCCTTCGGCCCTCAGTTATGTAGGGTTTAAGGTACATTGAGATCTGGCGTTACTGGTAACGCCACAAGTAAAGTGCTATAATGACCATAAATGCTACACAATGACCGACCGTTTACATGCAGAGTGACTTTAGTCTTCCCGGCCGTCGAGTGGTTGGCTTCATGGTCGGGTGGTTGGCTTCATGGTCGAGTGTGTCGAGTGGAACACTTCTGAGTTGATTGACAGGTGGTTTCTTCTAGAGATGTCCTTTGGTAGGGTAGTTTGGACAGGTCCATGACCCTACCCTAGGTACATAGCTTCATCATTAGCCCCCGAATGGATTGAGGTTTGAGTGGGGAAGGAGTTGATAACTCTTCTGACCCATTTTTCGTGCTATGAGTGTATCTGGATCTGATCCAAGAACTTGAGTAACGACACCAACTTCTTTTTCGGTCGCCTTGATCCATTCTTGGTTTCAGTCGAGTGAGTTTCTTCACTTGAAAAGCTCCGAGTGGTGGTGCGGAGGAGATCCTCCATCTGACAAGTTGTTCTGCTGCTCGCAGATTCTGCGGGATTCGAATTTTGGGAAGCGCGCGGGGCGGAGGAGGCCTTAGTAATCGGATGGGATAAGGCAGGGACGCCTCGATCTCCGCGCCACCTTTTTCTCCACGTATCACACGCGCGACTGTTTCGGGATTTGACAGGATAGCCCGGGCCTACAAGTCAGTCGCTCGGAGGTAACCTCATATAAGGCGCCGGACGGGGGTGTTTGAACAGTGCGTTCTCATTTCCTCCTCCCTCCCCCAGACTTATCCGCCGCATTCGCCTCCGTCTCAGTGCCGCTACCCCGTGCGCGTCTCGCCGGCGACGATGGTGAAAGAGAAGACGGCGGCCCTGGAGCGGGCGAAGAAAGTGACGGCGAAGGTGAAGGGAAGGGCGACCAGTCGAGGCGGATCTTCATCGAGGGCCGGCCTGCCGCAGGGCTGGATCCAGGGCGACTGGATCCGCTCGACGATCCGTCAAGCAGATCTTGACGACCTGGCCGATGGAGGAGTGACCCCCCATGGATCGGCGCGGCTCCCGGGGAAGGAGTCTGAGCCGCAGCCTCAGGAGGGTGAGTGCGTTCTCTTGGCCACCCATGTCGACCGTGGGTTTTCTTTGCCGCCTCACCCTTTCTTTCGGGGATTTCTGAATTTCTTTGGGGCACAACTCCACCACTTCACACCCAACACCATCGTGTACCTTGCTGCTTTCGTGTCTTTGTGCGAGAATTTCTTGGGTTGTCGGCCTCATTGGGGTCTTTTCAAGCACATCTTCACCTGTCGCTCCCAGATGGTGAAAAAGGCCAATCCGAGTGACGAGAGAACACAAGTGATTCAGATGTGTGGGGGTCTTGGGGTTCACATGAGAGGAAAAAGCTCTTTTTCGGCCACGATCCTACCCGACTCAGTTCGTGGATGGCAGTCGACCTGGTTCTACTGCAAAGACCAGCCGACGCCAGGGCAGTCGACTGGGCTCCCTCCTTTTTCCATGGAACGAGTGAGGAAGTCTTCCTCTTTGAAGGTGATCCCGGAAGAGAAGGTGCAAGTTAAGGTGCTGGTCGAGCGTTTCGTCCAACTTATCCGTGACGGGGTGATCGGCATGGACCTCTTGGAGGTCTTCCTCCGACGATGCATCCAGCCGCTTCAAGCTCGAGACCATCCGATGTGGTTGTATTCTGGCATTGAGGACACCACTCGGATCCACCCGGAGGAGATTGACGATGCCACGCTGGAGAGGTGGCTGGCGAGCATCACAGGGAACAAAGACAACCCCCGAGGAGCCATGAGGATTCCTCCACTCGACCAATCATACAAAGTAGACAAGGTCCAATTCTGCATTTCCGACTGTGATCCTGCTTTCTTCATTCTGTTTGCTTAAAATCAGTCGACTGACTTTTGTCTTGTTTGTTGTCTTCTAGGTCACGACTGAGATGTACTTGATGCCCAACGGGGCGCAAGAACAGGCCGAGGAAGGAGAGGCGAGCAGAGGTGAAAGTGAGGAGGAGTGGCAATATGATGGTGAGGGGGAAGAGGATGACGACGGATCCAACAAAGAGGAGGAGGAGGAGAAAGTCGATCCTCCTCGCACAGAAAGGCGATCCAAGCTCATCCACGACCCTGCGAGCGAGCGTGGCAAAGAGATTGCGCCCATTGGGCAATCATCAGAGCGCCCTCGGGCGGCTTCTCCGGTGCCGACTGAGAAAGTGCCAAAGCATCCACGAGCGGCGCCATCAAAGCCGCCGAAAGCCTTGCCCAAGATGAGAATGGCCATTCCCACTATCTCCGGGTAACAGAAGAACTTGTGTTTTCTCATTTAGCACGGACGAACTCTTGGTCGACTCATCGACTAACCGACTGGTTTCTGAAATTCGCAGCGCTGCTACCTCCGAGACCTCCGCCAAGAACGAAGACCAGGAAATGGAAGACGCTGCCACCTCCAACCTTGGTACGCTCTTTGTGGTTTTACTTTTGGTCGATTGGATTTCGATTTCAACTTTTGATTTTTCCTGTAGTTCCTCCTCATGTCATCGATCTCCCTGATGATGACGACGAGGTGCCACTGAGGGCGAGGAGGAATAAAAAGGCGCCGGCTGGCAAGACCAGTCAGACTGCATCAGTGCCTGAGGCATCGATTCAAGAGGGTGACGATGTCACTCGGCATTCCGTGACCTTCGTTGTTCCGCTGACGAGTGTCCGGCCTTCGACGTTGACTGTTGATCCGCCCTCCCTTTTCGCCACACACCACATCCCAGAGGACCAAGCGGGTGCTGCTACGGAGGCCATACACCAGGCGGGGATCATGATGGAGCAGGTGAAGGCGATCCGGGAAGCCAGCCAAGCGGCCTATGATGCTAGCTCAGCCCTTCAGAGCAACATCCAGGTTAGTTGGTCACCGCTTGTTCTGTTAGGATATGCTATCCGAATACTTTCTTTCCGAAGATCTTTGCATCTGTACACCCACTAGGTGTGTCGATTGAATATTTGAATTCGTGGGGGCACGCTGAGTGCACCCACTGGGTGTAGTCCCCGAGACTATGGTGGACTACTGGAAGTCGACTGTGGTCTTTGTATTTTGAATTTCTTCACTCTAGCTTCTTCACTCGGTCTGGTCGGACCATGTCGAATGGAATCTTGGAACCGGTGGGGGCATGCTGAGTGCACCCACTCGGTGTAGTCCCCGAGACTACGATGGACTGCTTGCAGTTGACTGTAGTGTGAAGAACCTGTTTTTTTGGCAGATCATGATGAGACCGTGACTAACTGCTGGTAGTTAGCTATAGGGCTATAGTTTTAGGACCATAACCTCTTTATCTCTTTCGGCCGACTGATCGGACCAAGTCGGTAGAACCAGTGGGGGCACGCTGAGTGCACCCACTGGGTGTAGTCCCCGAGACTACTGTTGAATATTTTGATTCGGCTGTAGTCTTAGAAATGCTATGATTTTTCTCTTAGTCACTCGGAAGCGACCTATCTTTGATGTCTATCAACTGACCCTTCGCAGAAATCTTGCGAGCTCGTGGCTCGCTATACTGAGTTGGAAAACAACAATATCCAGCTCGACCTTGACTTGAAGCTTGTTCAGGAGAACTTTCAGAAGGCGAAGGACGAGGCAACAGGAATGATTGGTGAGAACTTGACAACTGTCTGTATCTTTCTGCCCATTCCTGATTCTGATCTCATTGTCATTTTGCAGATAAAATGAAGGAGGCTCTGAAGAAGAAGGACCATGACCTTGCCAAGGCACAGAAGGCGGCTTTGGACAAAATGAAGCTTGCGGAAGAAAAACTGGCTTCAATCGGTAAACTTGAAGAGGAGAACGCCAATCTGAAGGCTGCTCTCGACGCAGCCAACAAGGAAGTCAGCCGTCTGAAGAATGACAAGATAGCTCTGAATGACAAGGCTGGTGAGCTGGTGGGGAAGAAGAATGATCTAGAGGCTTATCTGGGAGGGCTCGCCAAGAAGTTATTCATCATGCTTGAGGGTAATCTCTCTTACCTGACTGATTTGTAATCACCGACTTATCGTAGAACTGCTGGTGTACTTTTGAATTGTGTTCACAGAATTCTGCCAAAACTTCGAGGAGGAGACCAGCCGAGTGGAGACAGGCTTGGACCCCATTAACTCTCTCGTGAAGGATGAAGCTGCCATGAACGTGCTCCGACTGGAGTCTCATGTTGCTGGTGTGGTTGACTACCTTGCTCGACTGAAGGTTGCGGCATCGCGAATCGACACGGCCCTCTAGCCAGGAGCGATGCTTCAAAATGACCTCGAGTCTCTAATGACTCGACTGAATGAAGTTCCAGGTCGAGTGCAAGAATGGAAGAAATCTCCTGCCAGGTGCGTCGCTGACGTTGCTCTCTCCCTGGTCCGTGTTCATTGCAAGGATGCGCTAGAGGAAAAGCTGGCGTCCATCAAGGTTGCCAATACCAAGAAGCACGACTTCTGATCTTTCATGGAGACCTTCATTGCTGCTGCCACTCGGATTGCTGACGGAATCAACTTGGACCAGTTTGTTGCACCCTCCAGTCCTCCGCCTGAGGAGTAAAAAACTTCTATGCTTCGTCTTAAATTTGCCTCGAATGCCAAGTGGTTTTGTAACCGATAAACTTTTGCAGGCTTGACACCTGAGCACTTTCGAACCCGTAGGATATTATCTGAACTAGGTTTATCGTTGAATATGCTTGCATTTGCCTTCGAACGAACTTTGTTCTTCATTCGGAATATATTTTAGCGCTTGAAACGCAGCCCTGAGGTGGAGGATCCAGTCGACCTGCTCTTCATCGCTCTTGCAGGTAAGGATTGAGCACAGATCACAGTCGACCCGGGTCCTTGCGGATCGGGATGGAGCGCATGTTGTATTTGTGGTGTAGCTCCGAAGGAGAAGGTAGCAGTCGACCTGCACCTCGTCGTCCTTGCAGAGCGCACATTATATTTGTGGCGTAGCTCCTAAGGAGAAGGTAGCAGTCGACCTGCACCTCGTTGTCCTTGCAGAGCGCACATTGTATTTGTGGTGTAGCTCCGAAGGAGAAGGTAGCAGTCGACCTGCACCTCGTCGTCCTTGCAGAGCGCACATTGTATTTGTGGGGTAGCTCCGAAGGAGAAGGTAGCAGTCGAACTGCACCTCGTCGTCCTTGCAGAGCGCACATTGTATTTGTGGCGTAGCTCCGAAGGAGAAGGTAGCAGTTGACCTGCACCTCATCGTCCTTGCGGATCGGAATGGATTTCATATTTAGGCGAGTACTGGACTGCAGCTAAGCCTCCGAGTGGGAGGTTTGCTCTCCACTCGGTAGGATTTTCAAATACTTAAGCGAGTACTGGACTGCAGCTAAGCCCCCGAGTGGACGGTTTGCTCTCCACTCGGTAGGATTTTCAAACACTTAGGCGAGTACTGGACTGCAGCTAAGCCCCCGAGTGGGAGGTTTGCTCTCCACTCGGTAGGATTTTCAAATACTTAGGCAAGTACTGGACTGCAGCTAAGCCCCCGAGTGGGAGGTTTGCTCTCCACTCGGTAGGACTTTCAAACACTTAGGCGAGTACTGGACTGCAGCTAAGCCCCCGAGTGGGAGGTTTGCTCTCCACTCGGTAGGATTTTCAAATACTTAGGCAAGTACTGGACTGCAGCTAAGCCCCCGAGTGGGAGGTTTGCTCTCCACTCGGTAGGATTTTCAAATACTTAGGTGAGTACTTGACTGCAGCTAAGCCCCCGAGTGGAAGGTTTGCTCTCCACTCGGTAGGAATTTCAAACACTTAGGCGAGTACTAGACTGCAGCTAAGCCCCCGAGTGGGAGGTTTGCTCTCCACTCGGTAGGATTTCCGAATACTTAGGCGAGTACTGGACTGCAGCTAAGCCCCCGAGTGGAAGGTTTGCTCTCCACTCGGTAGGATTTTCAAATACTTAGGCGAGTACTGGACTGCAGCTAAGCCCCCGAGTGGAAGGTTTGCTCTCCACTCGGTAGGAATTTCAAACACTTAGGCGAGTACTGGACTACAGCTAAGCCCCCGAGTGGGAGGTTTGCTCTCCACTCGGTAGGATTTTCAAATACTTAGGCGAGTACTGGACTGCAGCTAAGCCCCCGAGTGGAAGGTTTGCTCTCCACTCGGTAGGAATTTCAAACACTTAGGCGAGTACTGGACTGCAGCTAAGCCCCCGAGTGGGAGGTTTTCTCTCCACTCGGTAGGATTTTCAAATACTTAGGCGAGTACTGGACTGCAGCTAAGCCTCCGAGTGGAAGGTTTGCTCTCCACTCGGTAGGATTTTCAAATACTTAGGCGAGTACTGGACTGCAGCTAAGCCCCCGAGTGGAAGGTTTGCTCTCCACTCGGTAGGATTTTCAAACACTTAGGCGAAACGGATTCGTAGCTAAGCCCCCGAGTGAGAGGCTTGCTCGTCACTCGGTATGGATTGTTTTTTGCAAACTTAGGCGAAACGGATTCGCAGCTAAGCCACCCACTGGGGGATTTCTCAAGTAAACAGAAGCAACAACAATCACTAGGAAAATTATAATACTCTTGTCTTTGATAAACAAGCTACAGAGGTACTTTTTATTGCATCTCATCCGAGTGAGTATTTAAGTATAAAAGGGGCGGAGCAGCTCCGCATTCCAAGCTCGTGGCTCATCAATCTGGCGATTGACATTGTAAAGACGGTACGCCCCATTGTGGAGAACTTTGGTGACGATGAAGGGACCTTCCCAAGTAGGAGCGAGTTTGTGTGGCTTTGGCTGATCCACTCGGAGGACCGAGTCTCCTTCTTGGAAGGCTCGGCTCTTCACGTTTCTGGCATGGAATCGACGCAAGTCCTGCTGATAGATAGTCGATCGTATCATGGCCATCTCTCTTTCTTCTTCTAGAAGGTCGACTGCGTCCTGCCGGGCTTGTTCTGCTTCATCTTCGGAGTAGAGCTCGACTCGTGGTGCGTTGTGAAGCAGGTCACTCGGCAGAACTGCTTCGGCTCCATAAACCAGAAAAAATGGAGTTCGCCCAGTCGATCGATTAGGAGTGGTCCTCAATCCCTAAAGAACTGAAGGAAGTTCGTCGACCCACATGCCTGCTGCGTGTTTGAGATCATGCATCAACCGGGGTTTCAGTCCTTTGAGAATTAGGCCATTTGCTCTTTCTGCTTGTCCATTCGACTGGGGATGAGCGACGGAAGCGTAGTCGACTCGCGTGCCCTGAGAAGCACAAAAAGCTCTGAATTGGTCGGAATCGAAGTTTGAACCATTATCAATGATGATGTTGTGAGGAACTCCATATCTGAATATCAACTCTCTGATGAAGCTGATAGCAGTTCTGGCATCAAGATTCTTGATAGGCTTGGCTTCGATCCACTTAGTGAACTTGTCGACTGCCACTAGCACATGGGTGAAGCCGCTTCTGCCAGTTCTCAGTGGTCCAACCATATCCAATCCCCAAACAGCAAAGGGCCAGATGAGTGGAATGGTCTTCAAGGCTGAGGTGGGTTTATGTGACATACTGGAGTAGAACTGACATCCTTCACACTTGTTGACTATCTCCTTCGCCATTTCATTTGCTCTTGGCCAGTAAAACCCCACTCGGTATGCATTAGCCACAATTGTCCGAGAGGACGCATGATGACCACAGGGCCCTGAGTGGATATCGTCAAGAATTATCTGACCTTCTTCTGGTGTTATACATTTCTGACCGACACCAGTCGCGCTTTCTCTGTACAATTGTCCCTTCATCACAATAAAGGCCTTGGATCGACGGACGATCTGTCGAGCCTCTTCTTCATTCTCTGGGAGCTCTTTCCTTAGGATATACGCGATGTATGACACTTTCCAGTCGGGAGTGATGACCAACACTTCCATGATCAGGTGGACCATAGCTGGGACTTCAACTTTAGTCGGATCCGTGGCACTTTTTGGCTGCGGGGCTTCTTCGGTGAAAGGATCCTCCTGAACTGATGGTGTGTGGATGTGTTCCAAAAACACATTACTAGGAACGACTTCTCTCTTGGAACCTATTTTTGCCAAATCATCAGCCGCTTGATTTTTCAGTCGGGGTATATGATGAAGCTCTAACCCCTCGAATTTCTTCTCCAGCTTTCTCACTGCATTGCAGTAACCAGTCATGGCTGGACTTCTGATGTCCCACTCCTTCATCACTTGGTTAACCACCAAATCTGAGTCGCCATAGACCATGAAGCGACGGACGCCGAGTGAAATGGCCATACGCAACCCATACAAAAGTGCTTAGTATTCTGCTTTGTTATTGGAGGAATCAAAGTGAATCTGGAGCACATATCTGAGCTTATCTCCTCGGGGGGAAAACCAACACTACCCCAGCACCGGAACCATTCAACATCTTAGAACCATCAAAGAACATGGTCCAGTGCTTCGAGTGAACTTGATTCGGCAGTTGCTGTTTAGTCCACTCGGCGATGAAATCTGCTATTGCATGGGACTTGATGGCTTTCTTTGCCTCAAACTTGATATCTAAGGGAAGAAGTTCAATCGCCCATTTTGCCACTCGACCAGTTGCATCTCTGTTATGCAGAATCTTTGACAGTGGAGCGTCGCTGACGACTGTAATGGAATGGTCGGAGAAGTAATGAGCAACCTTCTTCGTCGTCATATAAATCCCATATACAAGCTTTTGATAATGATGGTATCTTTGCTTTGATGGGGTAAAACTTCAGAAACATAATATACTGGGCGCTAAACTTTAAAGGATTTTCCTTCTTATTCCCACTCGACCGTAAGTACTGTACTGACGACTTGTCCCGTGGCTGCAATGTAAAGCAGCAAAGGCTCTTTGTTGATCGGGGAAGCAAGCACCGGTTGGGTGGAGAGCATGGCTTTTAGCTCTACAAACACTGCATCAGCTTCAGGGGTGCACTCGAACTTGTGTGACTTCTTCATCAGTCGGTAAAGAGGCAATGCCTTTTCACCGAGACGAGATATGAATCGACTTAAAGCGGCCAAGCAACCAGTAAGCTTCTGGACATCATGCACACGCACAGGGCATTTCATTCGGAGTATACTACCAACCTTTTCTGGATTGGCGTCGATTCCTCGTTCGGAAACAAGAAAACCGAGTAACTTTCCGCCAGGAACTCTGAATGTGCACTTTGATGGATTAAGCTTGATATCATACCTCCTGAGGTTGGCAAATGTCTCTGCAAGATCAGTCAACAGGTCGGAACCTTTCCGTGACTTGACCACAATGTCATCCATGTATGCTTCCACATTCCAACTGATTTGAGTGAGCAAACACTTCTGAATCATCCTCATGAACGTGGCTCCGGCATTCTTGAGGCCGAATGGCATGGTGACATAACAAAAGCACCCGAATGGAGTGATGAAAGCTGTTTTGATCTCATCGGGCTCATACAGACGGATCTGATGGTAACCGGAATAAGCATCTAAAAAAGACAGGCGCTCACATCCCGCGGTCGAGTCGACTATTTGGTCGATGCGGGGGAGAGGAAAATGATCTTTCGGGCAGGCCCGATTGATATGTTTGAAGTCGATGCACATGCGAAGTGACTTGTCCTTCTTGGGGACCATGACCACATTGGCGAGCCACTCGGAGTAATAAATCTGTCGGATAAACTCAGCTGCTAAGAGCCGAGCCACCTCCTCGCCAATGGCCTATCTTTTCTGGACGGCGGACCGTCGAAGATGTTCTTTGACAGGTTTCACTTTTGAGTCGACTCGTAGGCGGTGCTCAGCCAGTCCCCTGGGAACAGCCGGCATGTCAGAAGGCTTCCATGCGAAGATGTCCCAGTTCTCACGGAGGAACTGGATGAGCGCTTCTTCCTATTTGGAGTCGAGCGTTGTAGAGATGTGAATCGAAGTAGCACTGGGGTCGGTCGGGTGAATGTGAATTGGTTTGGTCTCCCCAGATGACTGAAATGCTGAATCCGTAGCGGGCTTCTTGGCTCGCAACAAATCACTCGGGTCTGTAGTTTTCTGGTATTCCTGCCACTCTACCGCTGCCATCTGAGCATTGGTGATCTTTGAGCCTTTCTGAAAGCACTCTTCCGCCTTCTTCCGATTGCCAGTTATAGTGATCACACCTTTGGGGCCAGGCATCTTCAATTTGAGGTACACATAACATGGTCGGGCCATAAAACGTGCATAAGCCGGCCTGCCCAAAATACCGTGATAGGCACTCTGGAAATCCACAACTTCAAATGTCAACTTTTCTTTGCGGTAATTTTTGGAATCACCGAAAACCACATCAAGAGCGATTTGGCCGAGTGACTCAGCCTTCTTTCCAGGAATGACTCCATGGAAACTCATGTTGCTGGTACTGAGTCTGGATATCGGAATACCCATCCCTTTCAACGTCTCTGTGTATAGTATATTCAGGCCAGTGCCACCATCCATCAAAACTTTAGTCAGTCGAGTGCCTTCGACGACTGGGTCGACTACCAGAGCTTGCCTCCCAGGGGTGGCTATGTGTGTCAGGTGATCAGACTGGTCGAATGTGATGGCAGTCTGAGACCATTTCATATAACTGGGTGTCGCCGGAGCAACCATATTCACTTCTCGATTGATGTAACACCCCCAGTGTCATGCTACAGTAACCCTTTGTGATTAAGCCTAATCATTTGGCTAAAGAATGATTAATCACCTTTGTTCGATATCTCTTTTCAACTCCCATCTGAATTCAAATTCAAATCACAAGTGAAATTTGAAGTTGCACAAAAGTTGCTAGAAAAATGTTCATGATTTAGGAAATATTCCAATACCATTTGATGTAAATAAAAACAACATCACTCCTATGCTAGAATGGACACTAAAATTTATAACAATGCCATTCTAGCAATTTAAAATGCATATTCATTTATGAAAATTCCAAATGAATCTAAATCTCTCCCAAAAATAATTGTGGCAGTGCCTAAAAATGCACTGGACTTTTATGATCCAGTTCCACTTTTTCCCTAAATCATTAGGGTCCCCAGATAAATCATTATTCTTCTATGCTAATTAAAGAAAAAGAAAAGGAAAAGCATAAGAGAGAGAGAGAGGACCCCCCTGTCCCTCTGGACCTCAACCAACTGGCAACTAGGCCACCAGCCGTCCCAGCCCACGCCCCCCTGGGTCGTCCTCCTCACTGCTCCTCTGACCGGGGCGCGTCCCCGCCGGACCAGGCGCGCCGCCCCGTACTGCCACGTCGCCGACGAGAGGATAAGGTCGAGCCCCCCCCCCCTCGACGCCTCGGCCTCCTCTCCACCTACCTCCACTCCCCTCTCTCGCCTCCCAGATCCACGCGCTCCTCCCCCTCTCTGTCTCGCTCGCCCGCCTCACCCGAGCGCCATCACCGTCGTCCCACCTCGCATCACCGTGGCGACCGCCTCCCTCGTGCTCCTCCGACGTAACCAGCCGCTCCGCCGCACTCCGCTACGTCGACTACGGCCACGAACGCGAGCCGACGAGCCCCATCGCCCGGATCTGCGCCTTCTTCCTCCTCAGGTCGCCGGCGATCTCCTTCGACTCCGGCCACCCCCTGCGCTTCTAGCCCTCAACGAGCCACCTTGTGCTCCTCGGTGAGCACCGCCCGCTTCCCCTCTGTTCTCCCTTCGTTCGCTGCCCGTGTTTTGCCCCGCCGCCATAGTCGTAGCTCACTGCCGCCCTGCTGTGTCACCGCCGTGGCCACCGCTGCCATGGCCCCCATCTGAGCCCTCCGTCGTGCTCCTGGTGTTCCCAGGAGCCCGACGAGCCCTTTCTCTCGCCCTCTCGTGCCCCCAGCCCCGATCCCGACGACGACCAAAGTCCTGCGTCCGCCTCGCCGCTCACCGTCGACATTCCCGACCACCGCAGCCTCTCCCACCACCCCAGATCGCCTCCTCGTCGTCTTCTCGTTCGAACGGGCCCGGTCGCGCCAGAAATGGCGCCCTGTGCGTGAAACCCGACCACCTCCCGAGAGCGCCGCTGTCGTTCTTGGTCGCCGGAGCTCTCTCCGGCGCCGACGCCGACGTGGCTCCATGGGTCCCGCCCCTAGGTCGCTGACCAGTGGGCCCGGGTGGCCCAGTTGACTGAGTTGACCCAGTCAACTGCTGACTAGGCTGCCCAGTGAGGCTGACATGTGGGCCCCACTTGTTTAAAACGTTTTATGAATAAATAAATCTGTTAATTAGTTTTAATTGTTAATTAGTCGCTGACACCAGGGGCCCACACCTCTAATTAGCCTGTTAGATTAGTTTAATCCACTGTTAAGCTAACAGAGTCTGACATGTGGGACCCCGTGGCCCCACTAGTCAGGTTTGACCTGGTTAGCCGCTCTTTTGACTGCTGATGTCATCAACATGTCATGCTGACATCATGTTTTCATTTCTGTTAATATTAATAAATCCAGAATATTGTTTAAACTTTGAAAATTCATAGAAAATAAACCGTAACTCGGATGAAAATGGTTTCTATAAGAAAGTTCCTCAGAAAAATCCAACGAATTCAAATATGCGGTCCGTTCATCTGTCACATGCCCCTAGCATGCTGAACATGGAACTTTCCCCCTCCGGTCATCTGTCTGACACAGGTCCGGAACCGGGAACACCTTCCCAATTGAATTCCCCCTTCACCTATAACGTCTAGGAACGCGTTAGAACACGTCTAGCTATGCCTGTTGTCCTGTTATACACTTGCTTGCTATGTATTTACTGTTCCCCCCTTCTCTTCGGTAGACCCCGTGGGGGCTGCCGATGCCGCTGTGATCGACTACGTCACCGACGACCCCTCCTTCTTGTCTGAGCAACCAGGCAAGCCCCCCCTTTGATCATCCTGATATCGCCCATTCCTTTCTCTCATGCTTGCATTAGATTTTGCTACTGTTATTGTATGCTCCTATTCTGATGCATAGCCTGCTTTTGTATCTGTTATTGTACCTTACCTGCTTATCCTAAACTGCTTAGTATAGGTTGGTTAGTGATCCATCAGTGACCCCCACCTTCTCCTTGTTGCCCCTGCTTCATCATTGAAGACCCGATCAACGGGATTGAAGACCAGGCCCCGGCACCACACATCACTTTCCCCTTAGTTGCTCGACACTGCTGGGTTACTATCGAGTGCCGAGGATGAGACCTCTACAGCACTTCTGATGTTAACCCTGTAGTGTAGCTATTCGGTCGTGGTCATCGAGGGTGATTCCACCTTAACCACTTCCGGTATGACTCTGTCGTGCAACCCATCAAGCGTGAACCTCGGGGGTGATTCCTCTTACGTTCACCTTGATGATTACATTGAGTGGAATTCACCGGGGGTGATTCCTCGGGTTTTCCCCTTGATGTTTAAACACACAGTTACTATGGTTCCTCGGGGGTGATTCCTCGTGAGTCTCTGCTTGTTACCGTGCGTTCCCAATCCACTACGATTTGGATATTTGATCTGAGGGGCCTCTGGCCTGATAGCACTAACCATCACGTGGGCATAGTATGGGCATTCTGCGTCGTATGCATCAGCCGAATCTTAATAGACGTCAGCGACTGAGCGGTGCGCGCCGGGTTGGACTGGTTACGCCTTCTCTTGTATAAGGGAGGCTAGGTCTACTCACCGACCGCGTACGCAACGTGCAGGAGTTTCCGGGGAGATGGCCCATGACCCCTGGGGGCATAGGTTTAGTCCGGCATGGTGACCTCTCTGTTAGGTCTAGGTCGGGTTGCGGCGTATTGTTTGGCCGAGGCCGAGCATGACCCAGGAAAGTGTGTTCGGCCGGATTTAATCAAGCGTGGTGGGTAAGTTGGTGCACCCCTGCAGGGAAGAAAACATCTATCGATAGCCTGTCCTACGGTAACGGACACTCGGAGTTGTATCCCGATCGATACAACTAGAACTGGATACTTGTGATGAGAATTGGATGGTGATGAGAATTGAATTGTGATGATAATTGGATAGTATGGCTCTGGGATTGCTTTCTCACAGGGAGTCGAGAAAGGATCTCTGGCCGAGGTTGATAACACTACTACTACTTTACTTTATGCTACTCTACTCCCTCCTGTTTGCTGCAAGATGGTGGTTTCCAGAAGATGCTAGTCTTCGATAGGACTAGGCCTTCTCTCTACTCTGGCATTTCTGCAGCCCAGTCCACATATACAGCCTTTCTTTGATAATGTTGCATATGTAGTGTAGCTCCTTGCTTGCGAGTACTTTGGATGAGTACTTACGGTTGCTTTGCTCCCCCTTTCCCCTTCTTTCTTCTTTCTGGTTGATGCAACCAGATGGTGGAGTCCAGGAGCCAGATGCCACCTTTGACGACTGCTACTACACCGAGGGCGTCTACTATCACGTGACGGAGACCGCCGATGACCAGGAGTAGTTAGGAGGCTCCCAGGCAGGAGGCCTTGCCTTTTCGATCAATGTTGCTTTTGTGCTAGCCTTCTTAAGGCAAACTTGTCTAACTTATGTCTGTACTCAGATATTGTTGCTTTCGCTGACTCTTGTGTTTAAACACATTTTCCTTTCCATTGTTTTAATTTGTGTCTAGAGTTGTGTTGTGATATCTTCCCGTGAGTCCCTGATCTTGATCGTACACATTTGCGTGCATGATTAGTGTACGATTAAATCGAGGGCATCACAAGTTGGTATCAGAGCTGACTGCCTGTAGGTAGCCCCCTTTCCAACTCCTTGGCCGAAGTCGAGTCTAGTCACTACAAAAAACTTTTACTAACATTGGTTGTGTGTCTTATGGGCCCAGGTCGCCATTGGGTGGTATTAGGATCTTTTACTCCTCGTCTATACTCTGGGACTCTGATCTCTCTTCTATTCCGGTTAAATGATTTTATTAACTCTAACATTAGGTTCTCGTAACCATTTCCTCCCGGAGAGCCCTTCATTCCAGATGATCGCTTGGTGCACTAGAAGATTCCCAAGATACTCTCCGATGTTTCTCCCGAGACCCTTGTGCCCTTCACCATTGCAATTCCCTACCACCGATAAATCCCCATGGATAGCTATATACACTTGCCATCCTTACCTTCATTTCCAGTTGCTCTTGTTACTACAAGATACCCTGAAATACTTTGCGATTTTCCGAGAATCCTTCGCGCTTGCTGCCTTGCAGCTCCTTTTCCGCCTGAATACCCCTACCAACAATTCCTCACACTTATCGGGGATTCGTTCATCCCTCGTTGATCATATGTCTCACAAAATTCTTTGAATACAATTCAATCTCCCGAAGATCCTTTGCAGCCTAGTGCTCTCGAAAGTCTAGTCTGCCTGCATTATGGTTAAATCCATATGTGTGACAATATTCATTGACATCCTTTGTCATTGTCATCCTGAGCCTATTGATTCAATATGTTGCGTTGCTTGCAATCATCAGTCGAACCCTGAAATTTAACCTTCCTGCTCATACGTCATTCTAGACATGAGTTGGATCTCGGCCAATCATGTTGTAATCGATTGCCCACCTAGTTCCCCTCAACTTGAACATCGAATTATTCAGCTGTTTCTACAATCTGATGCCTCTTTGCATTCTTTCCTTCTTCTGATTGAGTACTGATACTCGCATCAGATCCATTGAGGACCGCCATATCCTTGGTTGGATTATTATCCGACAATGTCCTTCTTATTCATTAAACTTTTGAGTTTTGCCTTGACATATAATGCGTTTGGTAAATTCTATCATCTGCTTTTGTCAACCATACTCTGCTTTTGAGCTGGTATATTTTAATCCTGAAATTAGTGGTATATGTTCCTAAGATACCCCTATGGGTTGAACTTATGCCTTCCATAATCCGTGTGAACCCGAGAGTTCTCACGAGTCTTACTCTTCTGGTACTTCGCCAGATAAATCCTCTGCACTACAATTTCTTCGAAAAAGTTATGCATTGAAGAAGTGGGAGTCGACCTTGAACTTTGTGTTCATGCCCATGGACCTGATGTAGAACTTATCATGGAAGCTGCTCGTAAAAATATTTACGCCTTGTTATAAGTTCATATTGTATCGATGGTTTGATCATTCATAATCATGGTTCCGACCATAGTTTCTCCTTAATTCCATTTCCCGGACAAGTTAAAATACTTGTCTCCTGCAAGTCATTTCATCTGTCCACCTCCAATTTGATCTACCTTCAAGTATTGCCTCATGTTATCTCGAGGATATTGTGTCATTGCACTACCTCTTGTAAATTCTTAATTGGAGTGATACTCCGTCACATTATTCCTAGCCTGATCGGATATATCATTATCGTGCTAATTTTAACTGTGCTACCTGGTCCTTATTCTTGGAGCACAACTTTTCGACGATGAGCGAAGCTTACGTCGATCTTCCTCATCTTGTCATTTCACCTCAAACAACAAGCTTGATTTTGAGCTTGTGTCGCATCCGTGGTTCCAATAGCCTTTCGCTTCATCATTCCTTTTGCTTGATGTTGCCGTTGTTCGATGGCCTCTTCATAGTACCTTGACAAAATCTGTCGTGATCCCCATCAATATACTGACCTGTTTCAGGATATCAATCGAATTCATGATGAGAAATGCCATCCTCACCCCTCGATGATTGGGTTATCATCAACAACGTCCTTGACGTCCTGCCAACACAGACCTGATCGTGTTTGGTTATACCTTACGTTCCGACATAATCTTGGATTTGAATCTCTTATGTTCTACAGACCCAGTCCTTAATTGAGACACCATATCAGTGCTATCTCGAAGCATGACTGTGGTATTCCGAATATCAACACAAACATTTGAATTGAAATGCTAAATTCTTCTTGTTCAATTATCCAAACACCGTTGTACGGGTAAATCTCATAAATTCCTTGCCCCTTTGTCTAAATGGTTTCATACTTGGAGCCCTGTCATGTATATCATGCTCCGCCTTTCCTTGGGAAAGTTACACCCCTAAATCTTGTGTTTAAACACATTTTCCTTTCCATTGTTTTGTTTAACCTTTCTGGTGTTCTATATATGTTATAAGCAGAAATAATACCCTGCTTATGGAAACACCTGGAGGTACAAATCAGTTGGTACGACCCTATTAATAATATTGGTGACATTCCGGTAAACCCCAACGGACGAGAACTTTGCCTATTGGTCAGCCTCGCTTTAAAGAGCAGGAAAATGGTTCTCTTTGTCCCACGCCCTTGGTACCAAACTTTGTTGCCAACATAACTGACAGGCTATCCTCTGACCTGCCCTGCTATCACGACCGTTCAAGATGTTAGCGCCTTCCTACTTTTAACCCACATGGTGGGCCCATAACCCACAGTTCCACAAGATCGAAACCTAACTCTCCTGTACACCCTTGTTTCTAAGATTATTTCTCACACTTGGCTTCATTTGAAAATCCCGAGCCGCCTTTCAAGAGGCGATCTATTCTGGCATAAAAAAATACTTACTCCCGTCGCTCTAAAACCCTTTCACACTTTGTTTCAAGCAACGAACGATTGACTACCCGATTGAAGCTTCTTATTTCACCTTCTTACCTTGCTCTCGATGACTTCCTTGAAATTCAACTCGAGAGATGCCTCCTTGCCATGTTCACCGAGATAGTCCCCAGGTAACTATCTTGTGTTGAGCTGCGTCCTTCCCGAGTCTTTCCCCCTTACTCCACCCCTTCAATCTCGGGACGAGATTTCTTATAGTGGAGGAGATTTGTAACACCCCCAGTGTCATGCTACAGTAACCCTCTGTGATTAAGCCTAATCATTTGGCTAAAGAATGCTTAATCACCTTTGTTTGATATCTCTTTTCAACTCCCATTTGAATTCAAATTCAAATCATAAGTGAAATTTGAAGTTGCACAAAAGTTGCTAGAAAAATGTTCATCATTTAGGAAATATTCCAATACCATTTGATGTAAATAAAAACAACATCACTCCTATGCTAGAATGGACACTAACATTTATAACAATGCCATTCTAGCAATTTAAAATGCAAATTCATTTATGAAAATTCCAAATGAATCTAAATCTCTCCCAAAAATAATTGTGGCAGTGCCTAAAAATGCACTTGACTTTTATGATCCAGTTCCACTTTTTCCCTAAATCATTAGGGTCCCTAGATAAATCATTATTCTTCTCTGCTAATTAAAGAAAAAGAAAAGGAAAAGCATAAGAGAGAGAGAGAGGACCCCCCTGTCCCTCTGGACCTCAACCAACTGGCAACTAGGCCACCAGCCGGCCCAGCCCACGCCCCCCCGGGTCGTCCTCCTCACTGCTCCTCCGACCGGGGCGCGTCCCCGCCGGACCAGGCACGCCGCCCCGTACTGCCACGTCGCCAACGAGAGGATAAGGTCGAGCCCTCCCCCCCTCAACGCCTCGGCCTCCTCCCCACCTACCTCCACTCCCCTCTCTCGCCTCCCAGATCCATGCGCTCCTCCCCCTCTCTGTCTCGCTCGCCCGCCTCACCCGAGCGCCATCGCCGCCGTCCCACCTCGCGTCACCGCGGCGACCGCCTCCCTCATGCTCCTCCGACGTAACCAGCCGCTCCGCCGCACTCCGCTACGTCGACTACGGCCACGAACGCGAGCCGACGAGCCCCATCGCCCGGATCTGCACATTCTTCCTCCTCAGGTCGCTGGTGATCTCCTTCGACTCCGGCCACCCCCTGTGCTTCTAGCCCTCAACGAGCCACCTTGTGCTCCTCGGTGAGCACCGCCCGCTTCTCCTCTGTTCTCCCTTCGTTCGCTGCCTGTGTTTTGCCCCGCCGCCATAGTCGTAGCTCACTGCCGCCCTGCTGCGTCACCGCCGTGGCCACCGCTGCCATGGCCCCCATCTGAGCCCTCTGTCGTGCTCCTGGTGTTCCCAGGAGCCCAACGAGCCCTTTCTCTCGCCCTCTCGTGCCCCCAGCCCCGATCCCGACGACGACCGAAGTCCGGCGTCCGCCTCGCCTCTCACCCTCAACGTTCCCGACCACCGCAGCCTCTCCCACCACCCCAGATCGCCTCCTCGTCATCTTCTCGTTCGAACGGGCCCGGTCGCGCTAGAAACGGCGCCCTGTGCGTGAAACCCGACCACCTCCCGAGCGCGCCGCCGTCGTTCTTGGTCGCCGGAGCTCTCTCCGGCGCCGACGCTGACGTGGCTCCATGGGTCCCGCCCCTAGGTCGCTGACCAGTGGGCCCGGGTGGCCCAGTTGACTGAGTTGACCCAGTCAACTGCTGACTAGGCTGCCCAGTGAGGCTGACATGTGGGCCCCACTTGTTTAAAATGTTTTATAAATAAATAAATCTGTTAATTAGTTTTAATTGTTAATTAGTCGCTGACACCAGGGGCCCACACCTCTAATTAGCTTGTTAGATTAGTTTAATCCACTGTTAAGCTAACAGAGTCTGACATGTGGGTCCCAGTGGCCCCACTAGTCAGGTTTGACCTGTTTAGCCGCTCTTTTGACTGCTGACGTCATCAACAAGTCATGCTGACATCATGTTTTCATTTCTGTTAATATTAATAAATCCAGAATATTGTTTAAATTTTGAAAATTCATAGAAAATAAACCGTAACTCGGATGAAAATGTTTTCTATATGAAAGTTCCTCAGAAAAATCCAACGAATCCGAATACGCGGTCCGTTCATCTGTCACATGCCCCTAGCATGCTGAACATGGAACTTTCCCCCTCCGGTCATCTGTCTCACACAGGTCCGGAACCGGGAACACCTTCCCAATTGAATTCCCCCTTCACCTATAACGTCTAGGACCGCGTTGGAACACGTCTAGCTATGCCTGTTGTCCTGTTATACACTTGCTTGCTATGTATTTATTGTTCCCCCCTTCTCTTCGGTAGACCCCGTGGCGGCTGCCGATGCCGCTGTGATCGACTACGTGATCGACGACCCCTCCTTCTTGTCTGAGCAACCAGGCAAGCCCCCCCTTTGATCATCCCGATATCGCCCATTCCTTTCTCTCATGCTTGCATTAGATTTTGCTACTGTTATTGTATGCTCCTATTCTGATGCATAGCCTGCTTTTGTATCTGTTATTGTACCTTACCTGCTTATCCTAAACTGCTTAGTATAGGTTGGTTAGTGATCCATCAGTGACCCCCACCTTGTCCTTGTTGCCCCTGCTTCATCATTGAAGACCCGATCAACGGGATTGAAGACCATGCCCCGGCACCACACATCACTTTCCCCTTAGTTGCTCGACACTGCTGGGTTACTATCGAGTGCCGAGGGTCAGACCTCTACAGCACTTCTGATGTTAACCCTGTAGTGTAGCTATTCGGTCGTGGTCATTGAAGGTGATTCCACCTTAACCACTTCTGATATGACTTTGTCGTGCAACCCCTCAAGTGTGAACCTCGGGGGTGATTCCTCTTACGTTCACCTTGATGATTACATTGAGTGGAATTCACCGGGGGTGATTCCTCGGGTTTTCCCCTTGATGTTTAAACACACAGTTACTATGGTTACTATGACTTTACACTGAACCATGTTACTAAAGACGGGTCGACCCTGAGGGGTGCCCACGCGAGCATAATTGCGAGTGATGAGGAGTCGGGTTGACCTGGAAGGTGCCCGTGAGATAATTACGAGGCGTGGCCGGGCATTCTTAGCCCTTGCCGCAAGTCCTCGAGACGGGGCAACGGGGTCACATCTTTCGTGAGTCTCTGCTTGTTACCGCGCGTTCCCAATCCACTACGATTTGGATATTTGATCCGAGGGGCCTCTGGCCTGATAGCACTAACCATCACGTGGGCATAGTATGGGCGTTCTGCGTCGTATGCATCAGCCGAAGCTTAATAGACGTCAGCGACTGAGCGGCACGCGCCGGGTTGGATTGGTTACACCTTCTCTTGTATAAGGGAGGCTAGGTCTGCTCACCGGCCGCGTACGCAACGTGCAGGAGTTTCCGGGGAGATGGCCCATGACCCCTGGGGGCATAGGTTTAGTCCGGCATGCTGACCTCTCTGTTAGGTCTAGGTTGGGTTGCGGCGTATTGTTTGGCCGAGGCCGGGCATGACCCAGGAAAGTGTGTCCGGCCGGAGTTAATCAAGCGTGGTGGGTAAGTTGGTGCACCACTGCAGGGAAGAAAACATCTATCGATAGCCTGTCCTATGGTAACGGACACTCGGAGTTGTATCCCAATCGATACAACTAGAACTAGATACTTGTGATGAGAATTGGATGGTGATGAGAATTGAATTGTGATGATAATTGGATAGTATGGCTCTGGGATTGCATTCTCGCAGGGAGTCGAGAAAGGATCTCTGGCCGAGGTTGATAACACTACTACTACTTTACTTTATGCTACTCTACTCCCTCCTGTTTGCTGCAAGATGGTGGTTTCCAGAAGATGCTAGTCTTCGATAGGACTAGGCCTTCTCTCTACTCTGGCATTTCTGCAGCCCAGTCCACATATACAGCTTTTCTTTGATAATGTTGCATATGTAGTGTAGCTCCTTGCTTGCGAGTACTTTGGATGAGTACTTACGGTTGCTTTGCTCCCCCTTTCCCCTTCTTTCTTCTTTCTGGTTGATGCAACCAGATGGTGGAGTCCAGGAGCCAGATGCCACCTTTGACGACTGCTACTACACTGAGGGCGTCTACTATCACGTGACGGAGACCGCCGATGACCAGGAGTAGTTAGGAGGCTCCCAGGCAGGAGGCCTTGCCTTTTCGATCAATGTTGCTTTTGTGCTAGCCTTCTTAAGGCAAACTTGTCTAACTTATGTCTGTACTCAGATATTGTTGCTTTCACTGACTCTTGTGTTTTCGAGCTTATGTATTCGAGCCCTCGAGGCCCCTGGCTTGTAATATAAAGCTTGTATTATTTTAATTTGTGTCTAGAGTTGTGTTGTGATATCTTCCCGTGAGTCCCTGATCTTGATCATACACATTTGCGTGCATGATTAGTGTACGATTGAATCGAGGGCATCACAATTGATCACTTTTAATCGACTTTTGCTTTCAATGTCAGCAAAAAATCATCAGGGTGGAATTGACCTGAGGATATCCATCATCACTATTTTCTTTGTCCGACTCCTTTTCCTTATCTTTGGGCTGTTTCCCCTGGAATTGTTGGATCAAGAGCTGACACTGTCGAGTGGTATGTTTCGGGTAAATGAGCTTACCCTCCTCATCTTTCTTCGTGTGGATGTGGCAATGGCAAATCCAACACGTCATTTCCTTCCTTGTCTTTCACCTTATTAGGGTTCCAAGACCCTTTAGGTTTCCCTTTAAACTTTCCTTGAGTGACGGCCAAGGCTTCTCCAGGAGCAGCTGGCTCGGCTTTCCGCTTCTGCTTCCGACTGGCGTTCCCTCCTCCGGTTTCGTGGGCGACTGACTTGTGCTTGCCACTCCAGAGCCGATCCTCTTCTTCACCATTGGCATACTTGGTGACGATCTCCATCATTCGACTCAGAGACATGTCTCTGGTTCGACCGAATTTCAGGTTTAGCTCTCTATACTTAATGCCTTCCTTGAAGGCACAGACTGCCTGGTGATCAGATACATTTTCTACCGTGTGATGCAATGTGATCCATCTTTGGATGTAATCCCTCAAAGTTTCATTCGACTTCTGCACACAAGATTGCAGCTCTGTCAACCCTGCTGGTCGCTTGCAAGTTCCTTCAAATGTTATGACAAACACTCGGGCAAGATCTTCCCAAGTGTAAATGCTGCTGGGTGCCAACTGATTCAACCATGCTCTGGCCGAGCCCTACAACATAAGAGAGAGGTGTTTCATGGCCACTTCATCATTGCCGCCGCCAATCTGAACAGCCACTCGGTAGTCCTCAAGCCAAGTGTTAGGCTTGGACTCACCAGTGAAATTACTGACTCCAGTCGCCAACCTGAAGTTGGGAGGAATCACCGCGGCCCTGATGGCTCTGCTGAAACACTCTGGTCCTGAGACATGTACTCTGCTGCTGGTGGGTACATCTCTGTCATGACCTTCTTGGTGAGCTCTGTTCCTGTCGACCAAACCTTGAACAATAATCGATCTCGCATCAAAGCCTGGTTCTCTGGGGTCGACTGGAATCCTTCGCCCAACACTGTGATGACGTCTATCATCCTGCTGTCGAGGCGCGTACGATCCACCCCTTGGGGGAGGGGTGGGCACTCGACGTCGATCGTCACGATCGAATTGGTGATCATATTGCTCATGGTCCTTGTACTGATCATGCCGGTCCCCACGTTCCTCACGCCTCGGGGGCAATCTTGGGATGTGGGCCGACTGGACTGTATTTGCAGCGACAGATCTGCTGTGAATCCTATTCCACGACTGCGATACAGCTGAATTTTGATCTCCTGCTGCCCGGAGTAAATCTCTGATCTGTAACAAGCCTCTGCCAGCCTCTGATTGGGAAGGCTGAATCGACTCTGCTATACGGGTTGCAGCTGCTAAATTCTGAATCGGAGTTCGATATACCTGAGTCGGTAGTGGAAAGAGTTTACATCGACTGGATGCTGGAACCCGTTGTTGCGCACGCTCATCGAGTGCTCGCTGAAGGTTCTCCAGTCGAGTGCGCTCAGCCAAGTTGGCCAAGCGCACGTCCTCTAAGGCACGAGCCTCGGGGGTTTCTCCAACGATTGGAGTGTGCAGCGCATCCATGTTCCGGCGGCGAAGTTCTTCCCTCTGCAGCGAAGTGAGGGGCTCGGGGAGATATTCTTCATGGGCATGCGACGGTTTGCCTCCGCCGTCGCCCCCGTCAGTGCGGGGAAAACCAGGAGGACTGCGTGGTCCATCAACCATCAAAACCTCCGCCACTGGATCACTGTTGTCGCACTCGGATGCAGTCTCTGCGGAGCCAGTCGACAGGTCAAACAGGCCGCAGAGAGATTCGTCTGGCTCGATTGCCGCGACTTGGGGGGTGGCCGTCTGGCGAGCCACCACGTGCCTCACCCACCGCTGAAGCCTCGACCGACCAGAGCGCTTGCGCTGGCGGGAAACAGGGAGGGAGGAGGATGCAGGAGCCGACCGATACTGGGTCGACGGTTGCCGCAGGAGGATGCCGCGGACGCACGGGCGAAAGTGCGTCGCCCCATGGACAGGGATCGCGTCGACGTCGAGCGGAGCCTCCTGAAGCCAAGCGGAGTCGTTGGCGATGAACGTGAGTGCGCCAAGACGGATCTCGCGCCCTCAACCAGAGCTCCGCCTGAAACCATGATGAAGGAGATCAGAAAAATCGCAACTTCTCCAATAAGTCGCTAAGACACCGGCCCCACGGTGGGCGCCAACTGTCGTGTTTCTAAGTCTGACAGTAGTGTAAGGGGGTAGGTATGGAGAGGCAAGATCCTAGCTATGGAGTAGTTGTATACGCAAGGGATTTACGAGTTCAGGCCCTTCTCGGAGGAAGTAACAGCCCTACGTCTCGGAGCCCGGAGGTGGTCGACGGGATTATGTGCGTATGAGTTACAGGGATGCGAACCATTTACACTGAGGAGGGGGGTGGCTTATATAGAGTTCGCTAGGCCCCTCCGGCCCTCAGTTATGTAGAGTTTAAGGTACATTAAGATCTGGCGTTACTGGTAACGCCACAAGTAAAGTGCTATGATGACCATAAATGCTACTCAATGACCGACCGTTTACATGTAGGGTGACTTTAGTCTTCCCGGCCGTCGAGTGGTTGGCTTCATGGTCGAGTGGTTGGCTTCATGGTCGAGTGTGTCGAGTGGAACACTTCTGAGTCGATTGACAGGTGGTTTCTTCTAGAGATGTCCTTGGGTAGGGTAGTTTGGACAGGTCCATGACCCTACCCTAGGTACATAGCTTCATCATCGACCTCATAGGTTTCTTCCCTTAAGCACGTGACCCCTTAGGTTCAAGTCAACTTGGTCACAGTTCGGATCACCTCCGACCTGCACGGTTGGTAGTAGCCTCTAGCAAGGCGTGCCGACCACCAAGCAGACTATGAAGCTGGTTAGTCATCTCTCTCTTTGATTCTCAATACAAAGTTCTCCTTGATGTTCTTGGAGATCTTTTCTATGTAATACTCTTTTGTGGTGTGTTTACCGAGATCCGATGAATTGTGGATTTATGATCAAGATTATCTATGAATATTATTTGGTTCTTCTCTGAATTCTTATATGCATGATTTGATATCTTTGCAAGTCTCTCCGAATTATCAGTTTAGTTTGGCCTACTAGATTGGTCTTTCTTGCCATGAGAGAAGTGCTTAGCTTTGGGTTCAATCTTTTGGTGTCCTTTCCCAGTGACAGTAGGGGCAGCAAGGCACGTATTGTATTGTTGCCATCGAGGATAAAAAGATGGAGTTTATATCATATTGCTTGAGTTTATCCCTCTACATCATGTCATCTTGCTTAATGCGTTACTCCGTTCTTTATGAACTTAATACTCTAGATGCATGCTGGATAGTGGTCGATGTGTGGAGTAATAGTACACTACAAAAAAGTACACTTCCGTGATGATACATGTTTGTCACAGTAGGTCGCATTTTTTGTCATGCATGTACATCCATGACGATTTTATGAAAGAATCAAGATAGTAATACCTGTGCTGTCGTAGAAGTCTTCCATGACATTACCAAAATTATCATCACGGAAGTGTCCACTTCCATGACGATAAATCGCGCGTCACAGAAGTGCTTTCGTCAAGGGTGACCGACACGTGGCATCCACCGTAACGGAACACCGTTAAGCTATCAGGTCCGGTTTTGGATCCGATAACCCGTTAACAGCCCGGACCAATGGGGATTTTCCACGTGTAAAATCATCATTGGCCGCAGGAAACACGTGTTGCCTCACTGTTGGGACAGATGACATCCACTCATTGGACAGGAGGCGCCTATGATAGGTTGACACGTGGCACGGCCCAACAGTGGCCCATTCCGGTGAAAAAGGCCGGCCCAGTAAAAATTAGCAGGTCGGCCCATATAAGGCCTACTTGTGTCAAGTCCATCTAAGCCCACGGCCCATACGAGATGTGCCAATTCGGCCCGTCAATGGCACGTTAAAGATTTGACACCATTGCAGCCCATCGTCAGTTCGAGCCTGTTAACAGCCCGCTATATATTTTGGCTCAGTATCGGCCTGATGAGATTTCGGCCTGTTAACGGCCCATTCAATGGATGGGCCAATTTTCATGATGTACATCTTTCGGCCTTTTAGCGACCCATTTAAATGTTGGGCTAATTTCCGGCCCGGTGTGTCTTTCAGCCTGTTGACGGTCCATAAATCTGATGGGCCATTTGTTGTCGGACCTGAGTTTCGGCCTTTTAGCGGCCCATTTAAGTGTTGGGCCAATTTCTGGCCCTGTGTGCCTTTCGGCCTGTTAACGGACCATAAATGAGTTGGGCCATTTGTAGTCGCACCTTAGTTTTGGCCTTTTAACGGCCCATGCCCTTCATGGTCCAATACCAGTCCGATTTCTCTTTCGGCCTGCTAAAGGCCCACAACACAGTTGGGCCATTTACAATACGACCTGACTTTCGGCCTCTTAGCGGCCCATGCTCTTCATGGTCCAGTACAAGCCCGCTGTCTCTTTCGGCCTGCTAAAGGCCTATAGTATAGTTGGGCCATATGTAGCCCAAACTTAGTAACGACATGTTAACGGCCCGTGAAATAAATTGGGCCCACCTGTTACCCGCTTCGATGTCGACCTGTTAACGACCCGGGAGGTAAGAGGGCCGACCATTAACTTTTGGCCTAGTAATGGCCCATTAACTTAATCGGCCCACTAAAGTTCGTACATGTCTTTAGGCCAAATTGGATAATTTGAAAATATTACAATGAGCAATTATGCACAGGACCAAAACCGATCAAGCAAAGGTACGGCATACAGGGAATAACGTTGCACATCCAGCATATATTACAGAAAATTATATCCACTGGGCAATCAAAGATTGGTGCCAGTGCAAATAAATGAGCAGAACCTAACCATCTACAACGTCACAATCTGCAACCTCAGCACAGATGACACCCATAAGCATGTGGGCAAGTTCTTGCTGCTTTGCTACACTGTCTCTGAAAACATTGATCAGTTGTTGTGTTGCACGAGCCTGCACCTCTGATTCATCCACCATTTCCATCATTGCTTCAGCCATTAATTGGTTCACAAACATACATTTATTCTGTTGCATTCGAGACAAAGGATACTGAACAGATTCAGATGGCGATTTTGGCAAGCTTGTATTATTTATAGCGGAGAGTGCCTTGACCAGTGCATAATAACATAAATTAGGACAAGAACCAAACAGATTAATCATGAGTTATTGCCATATTACCTAGCCTAGATTTACTAGAAAGAAACAATGGGGTTGCCTTGCTGTTTTCAGAGTTTGTCTTCTTATCTTCAGTAGCCTGCACAAAATTAACACACTAGCATTGCTATCATTGGCCAAGTCAGATAATAGGAAAGCAACATTGACACAATGAACGTTTGGGCAACTAGCCTACACCAAATTAACACAATATGGCACAGCTATCATCAGCCAGGTAAGGTAATACAAAAGCAACATTGAGACAATGAATGAATGGGCAACCAGAGAAGCACTACAATTCAGTAATGTGCGTGATATGAGATAGTACACTCATGCAGCTCAGTATGCAAAACTACCAGGCAGTTTCCCTTACAAAAATCAACATTGGCGCCTTTAACATTTTGCTACAACTAATTTTAGATCAGATAAAGGTTAGATTCACACTGATTAACAAAATACATGCTGATGTAAAAAATATAGTGATATACAACAGGTACTTACATCAGCATTGGAGCACAGAGAATTCCCACAAGATATTTTCCTCGAGTACGATCCCAATGGAGGAAGTCTTCTATTGTTTAACCTTATTTTCTAAAAGAGAGATGGGTAAGAAACATGTAGAAAATATGATCAAAATGCTATAAGATTTCATGACGAGGATACGCACACACTTCTTAGAATGGAGTTGACATTCTTTTGCTGGACTGGAGCGGACTAGTTCTTTGGCCACTGGAATCTGCTTATTATCAGTGGGAGTTGGGTTTCTCTGTGCTGGAGCAGTATCTATGAAAAATGGAGTTGGTTTATTATCTCCTGGCGTTTGGATCTTTTGCAAAGACCTGGTTTGTAACCCTTCAGATTATAACATAGCCGTCTTCCCCTTGCATGTCTTATATAGAAGAATGGTGATTCAGTTATAAAACATGCTACAACAGAGATGGAATAGGTACTGAAGAATAGAAAGGCATGACATATTGACATGTATTCCCTCCATCCGGAAATAAATGGATGGGTCTAGGCGTATTTCGGTTCTAGATACATCCAGTTTTATCCTTTTTTGTGACATGTAATCCGGACGGAGGGAGTATGATGTAAGAGCCAGGGATACGACAGGACAATACAGTAAAAAAACACTGAAAAACCACTACAGAACCAAAGTATTCAGACCCACTGATATGAGATAGTACACTCATGCAGCTCAGGATGCATAACTACCAGGCAGTTTTCCTTACAAAAATCAACAATGTGGCCTTTAATCGTACATTTTGCTACAACTAAATTTAGATCAGATAAAGGTTGGATTCACGCCGATTAACAAAATAAATGCTGACCTAAAAATAGTGATATACAACAGGTACTTACATCTACATTGGAGCACAGAGAATTCCTGCAAGAATCTTTACTCATAAACGATACCATTGGAGAAATTCTTCTATCTGTTAAGCTTATTTTCTGAAAGAGAGATGGGTAAGAAACATGTAGAAAGTATGATCAGCATGCTATAAAATTTCATGATGCAAGGATACGCACACGCTTCTTAGAATGGAGTTGACATACTTTTGCTGGACTGGAGCGGACTAGTTCTTTGGCCACTGGAATCTTCTTATTATCAGTAGGAGTTGGGTTTCTCTGTGCTAGAAAAGTATCTATAAAAACTGGAGTTAGTTTATTATCTCCTGGCGTTTGGATCTTTTGCAAAGGTCTTGTTTGTAACCCTTCAGATTCTAACATCGTCATCTTCCCCTTACATGCCTTGTATAGAAGAATGGTGCTTTAATTATAAAACATGCTACAACAGAGAGATGAAATAGGTACTGAAGAATAGAAAGGCGTGACATATTGACATGTATTCCCTCCATCCGGAAAAAAATGGATGGGTCTAGGTGCATTTTAGTTCTAGATACATCCTTTTTTATCCATTTCGGCAACATGTAATCCGGACGGAGGGAGTATGGTGTAAGAGCTAGGGATACGATAGGACAACACAGCAAAAAAACACTAGTTGAATGTAAAACTATATGCTAGCGGAATACGTACAGAAATAACTAATGCAACATACACGTGTATGATTGGGAAACTAAGATGGCATTTCAACAGAGCACTTGAACAGCACTTCAATGTAAAAAAACATGGTATGGTAGACATATGAAGTACATACTTATGAATAACAATGCATAAGGTATTCAGAAGCATGATGTCCAAATTAAGCAGATGGCATTGCGATAGAGTAGAATGACAGTACTTGAATTTGAAAACATGTTATCATGAATGGATTAGGTATTGAAAAACAGGAAGGCATGACATATTTACATGCATGATCAGGATGCTAAGCGCATGGCATTGCAACAGAGTAGATACACTCCAGGACATTATATGCATGTTGTACCCATATCACAGGCCAAGTTAGAGCAAGGACCTTGTGGTGTGAAGAGGATTCATCATCTTTCTGCAAGTCTTCTGAAGAACTGCCTTTACATGTTCCATCATATTGGGTATCATTGACATCAACTTTATTGGCCTTTACATTGCTCCGTGAGGTCTTGTGGATATATCAGTGTGTGCAATTATATTTGACATGCATGGAAGACAACTAGTAGTTAGATTTATGTAATGAGTGCCTGTAGGAGATGACATAAATAGTCGGACTAGGTTTAACTAGCAGCAACAGGTCTCATAAACTAAAGGGAGAACACAGATGAAAGCTACAGAATATGTATTGTTTGTACTCGAGATTAACTAGATGGCACACAAAAGTATTAAAGAACAACATAGGTAATAATAGAAGTGGTATAATACTATAATCACCAGCCTGTGGGATAGCATTGGCTGATGGATGATAACTATGGAACAACCTTACCTAAAGAACAAGTATCTTAGCTGAACTATGGAACAACGTTAACTCCTGAACAAGACCCGTAAGAGACCAGCATGAATATACAGTGAAATGTGATGATCTATTTTCCATTATTATATGAATAACAAAGCCATAAATGTTGCACACAAGTAAGATGAGGGTACAACCTATCTGTCTGCCCTCCATAGGAGTGAGCATCATGTGCTGACTTGTCGATGGCCCTGCAGTTGTTGTGGTTGTCCATGTCGGGAACGCGCATTCAATGCAGGGAACTATTGAGTGGGGACTATAGCTCCCTTGTGGTGTATGCTTCCCTTGTTGGAGCAGCTGTGGTGAGTCGGAAGACGGTGTGTTTGAAGATGGAGATAACGCATAATGTTAAGAATGGCATATCTATTCAATCTGAAGAAATACACTAAGAGATCAACAGAAAGGTACGAGAGTAGTCACACGTCTGTTGACTGAAGACTAAATTGGGGTCACATGATTTTGTTTTATTTTGGTACTGTACGATCTACGCCAGATGGCTTGATGGCCGTCTTGTGCCTCCCGGCTGACACTGTTCGGAATCGTCCCCGAAGAGCCAACGACCAACGACAGAGCAGCCTGGCTCTGCCGTCCGTGGCCCCGGCCAAAACCCTGCTCCCCGCCCCACCAAACTGTCTTGGTTGCGCCACCCCCGGGCCAATCCACAAAGTCTCCCCGTCATCCAGATCCGGCGGCGGCAGTACCTTCAACCCACGCAACTCTAAAAGATAGCCATCTAAGCGCTGCTTCCGCGGCGAACTTGTGGCCTAATGACCCACAAGTGTAGGGGATCTATCATAGTCCTTTCGATAAGTAAGAGTATCGAACCCAACGAGGAGCAAAAGGAAATGATAAGCGGTTTTCAGTAAGGTTTTCTCTGCAAGCACTGAAATAGCAGGTGATAGATAGTTTTGTGATAAGATAAATTATAACGAGCAAAAAGTAAATAACGTAAATAAAGTGCAGCAAGGTGGCCCAATCCTTTATGTAGCAAAGTATAAGCTTGGACAAATTCTAATAATGAGGAAGGAGCTCCCGAGGTCACATTGGGAATTATCGTCAAGCTAGTTTTCATCACGTTCGTAAGATTCGCGTATGGTACTTTGATAATTTGATATGTGGGTGGACCAGTGCTTGGGTACTGCCCTTCCTTGGACAAGCATCCCACTTATGATTAACCCCTATTGCAAGCATCCGCAACTAAAAAAGGAGTATTAAGGTAAACCTAACCACAACATTAAACATATGGGTCCATATCAACCCCTAACAAAGCAACACATAAACTTGGGTTTAAGCTTCTGTCACTCTAGCAACCCATCATCTACTTATTACTTCCCTATGCCTTCCTCTAGGCCCAAATAATGGTGAAGTGTCATGTAGTCGACATTCACATAACACCACTAGAGGAAAGACAACATACATCTCATCAAAACATCGAACGAATACCAAATTCACATGACTACTAATAGCAAGACATCACCCATGTCCTCAGGAACAAACGTAACTACTCACAAAGCATATTCATGTTCATAATCAGAGGAGTAATAATATGCATAAAGGATCTGAACATATGATCTTCCGCCAAGTAAACCAATTAGTATCAACTACAAGGAGTAATCAACACTACTAGCAACCCACAGGTACCAATTTGTGATTTTGATACAAGATTGGATACAAGAGATGAACTAGGGTTTTGAGAGGAGACAATTCTGGTGAAGATGTTGATGGAGATTGACCCCCTCACGATGAGGGGATCGTTGGTGATGATTTCCCCCTCCCGGAGGGAAGTGTCCCCAGCAGAACAGCTCCGCCAGAGCCCTAGATTGATTCCGCCAAGGTTTCGCCTCATGGCGGCGGAGTTTCGTCCCATAAGCTTGCCCACGATTTTTTCCAGGGAATGAGTGATGATATAGCAGAAGATGGACACCGGAGGCCCACCAGGGGGCCCAGGAGATAGGGGGCCGCGCCCTACAGGGGGGCGCCCCCTGTCTCCTGGACAGGGTGTGGGCCCCCTGGCCTATTTCTTTCGCTCATAAATTCTTAATAAATCCAAAAAGTTGTTTCGTGGAGTTTCAAGACTTCTCGAGTTGTGCAGAATAGGTTTCCAATGTTTGCTCCTGTTCCAGTCAGAATTCCAGCCGCCGGCATTCCCCCTCTTCATGGTAAACCTTGTAAAATAAGAGAGAATAGCCATAAGTATTGAGATATAATGTGTAATAACAGCCCATAATGCAATAAATATTGAGATAAAAGCATGATGCAAAATGGACGTAGGAACTCCCCCAAGCTTAGACCTCGCTTGTCCTCAAGCGGAAGCCGAAATCGACAAATATGTCCGCATGTTTAGAGATAGAGGTGTCCATAAAAATAAAATAAAGACATGAGGGCATCATGATCATTCTAATAACAGCAACATATATAGATTTTTTCATATGATTTTCTATGCTCAAGTAATAAGCAATTCACAATGTCAAGTATGGTTCATAAACTTCATTCGGAACTAACAAACTATAATCTCAGTAATTGAAGCAATTGCAATTTATCGTAACATCAGAAAGAGTCAACAATAAAACTTTTCAACAAGCTCACACACTCAACTATCTCATAGTCTCCCATAATTGCTAACACTCACGCAATACTTGTGGTTATAGAGTTTCAGCCGGACACTGAGAAAGATAGGGGCTTATTGTGTTGCCTCCCAACGTATTCACCTTTAGGTGATGTCAACAATAATAGCCTATGCCAACTTACATCCAATTGGATATATGTATCATGATCTTTCAAACACGAGGAGCTTGCCAAAGGATAAAATGAAAAAGGGAAAGGTGAAGATCACCTTGACTCAAGCAAAAAGTAAAAACATAAAGTAAAAGATAGGCCCTTCGCAAAGGGAAGCAGAGGTTGTCATGCGCGTTTAGGGTTGATGCATGAAATCTTAATGCAAAAGAACGTCACTTTATATTGCCCCTTGTATATGGACCTTTATTATGCAATCCGTCGCTTTTATTACTTCCACAACAAGTTCGTACAAAGCTTATTTTCTCTGCACTAATAAGTCATACATATTTAGAGAGCAATTTTTATTGCTTGCACCGATGACAACTTACTTGAAGGATCTTACTCAATCCATAGGTAGGTATAGTGGACTCTCATGGCAAAACTGGGTTTGAGGATATTTGGAAGCACAAGTAGTATATCTACTTGGTGCAAGGAATTTGGCTAGCAATAGGGGGAATGGCAAGCTCAACATGTTTGGAAGGTCAATGACAATATACTTTAATTGAGATGTCAGAAAACATAAACCATTATGTTGTCTTCCTTGTCCAACATCAACTCTTTTAGCATGTCATACTTCATGAGTGCTTCACAATCATAAAAGATGTCCAAGATAATATATCTATATGTGAACCCCTCTTTCCTTATCACTTCCTATTAATTGCAACGATGACCAAGGCTACGTTCATCAACTCTCAACAATTTTTATGCCTCATACTTTCTATGTGTGAAGTTATCACTATCCATAAGATCAATATAAACTCCTTTTGTTCTTTCTACTTTCACAAGATCATAGCAACATAGCAAAGCCCTTGACTCAACACTAATCTTTATTATAGATAGCACACGGACTCGCTTACATAAAGAGATCACAACGCAAAATTCAAAACTACTTGATATCAAAACTTCAATATACTAGATCAACATACTATTAAAAGTATTGAACTAAATAAAGCGGTAAAGATAGGAATGAGATGGTGATACGATACCAGGGCACCTCCCCCAAGCTTGGCAGTTGCCAAGGGGAGTGCCCATACCCATGTGATTATTTCTTCGGAGGTGATGGAGGTAACTCCTTGATCTTCCTCCATGGCATCTATCCTTTTCAAATCAGCCTCCATCTCATCCTTCGTTAATGGTACGAAGTGATAGGCATTGTTATTTGCTCCTGGACCTAGCGTTGGATGAGATACCCGGCTCTCCCCAACTGATTCCTGAGAAGACATCTTGCTTTATTCTGCAACAGGAACAACTCGAGACGAAAACAAAAGATATTTGCGTGATACGGTGGTCAAAACCTTCGGGAGTATATATAATGAATTTTTACCGACCAAAATACGTAACATAGTGCCCACGAGACAGGGGGGCGTGCCCTACAGGGGGAGGGGGCGGCCTCCTCTCTCGTGGGAGCCTCGTGTCCCTTTCGGACTACTTCTTTCTTCCTAAAATTCTTAAATAATCCAAAACTGATAAAAATTGCCATTAGAGTTGTTTTGGAGTCGGTTTACTTACCGTACCACGTACCTATGCCTTTTTGGAGTCTGGAACATTCTGGAATGTGTCTCTTATGTATTCCTCGGGGGTTATGGTTTCAATAATATTAGTTTCAACATCGATAGGATTACCTGAAATATAATGTTTAATTCTTTGACCGTTTACCACCCTTAGATTTGTGCCTTCGAAGTTGTTGATTTTAATAGCACCAGAACGGTAGACCTCCTCGATAACGTAGGGACCTTCCCATTTTGAGAGAAGTTTTCCTGCAAAAAATCTTAAACGAGAGTAGAATAATAACACATAATCTCCTACGTTAAACTCACGCTTTGGTATCCTCTTATCATGCCAGCATTTGACTTTTTCTTTGAAAAGCTTGGCATTCTCATATGCTTGGGTTCTCCATTCATCAAGTGAGATAATATCAAACAACCTCTTCTCATCGGCAAGTTTGAAGTCATAATTGAGCTCTTTAATAGCCCAATATGCTTTATGTTCAAGTTCAAGAGGTTAATGACATGCTTTTCCATAAACCATCTTATATGGAGACATACCCATAGAATTTTTGTATGTAGTTCTATAGGCCCATAATGCATCATCACGTTTTTTGGACCAATTCTTTCTAGATCTATTCACAGTCTTTTGCAAAATTAATTTGAGCTCTCTATTGCTCAACTCTACTTGACCACTAGACTGTGGGTGATAAGGAGATGTGATTCTATGATTGACATCATACTTAGCAAGCATCTTACGGAAAGCACCATGAATAAAGTGTGAACCGCCATCAGTCATAAGATATCTAGGGACTCCAAACCTCAGAAAAATAACTTCTTTAAGCATTTTAATAGAAGTGTTATGATCAACACTACTAGTTGGAATAACTTCTACCCACTTAGTAACATAATCAACAGCAACTAAAATATGTGTATAACCATTAGAGGCAGGAAAAGGTCCCATATAATCAAAGCCCCAAACATCAAACGGTTCAATAACAAGAGAATAATTCATAGGCATTTCTTGACGTCTACTAATGTTACCTATTCTTTGACATTCGTCACAAGATAAGACAAACTTACGAGCATCTTTGAAGAGAGTAGGCCAATAAAAACCAGATTGTAGTACCTTGTGTGCAGTTCTATCTCCAGCGTGGTGTCCTCCATAAGATTCAGAGTAACACTTGCATATGATTTGTTCCTGTTCATGCTCAGGCACACAACGTCTAATAAGACCATCTACTCCTTCTTTATAAAGGTGTGGATCATCGCAGAAGTAATGTCTTAAATCATAAAATAACTTTTTCTTTTGCTGGTATGTGAAACTAGGCGGTATATATTTAGTGACAATGTAATTAGCATAATCAGCATATCAAGGAGCAGTACGAGAAGCATTGACCACCGCTAATTGTTCATCAGGAAAACTATCATTAATAGGCAGTGGGTCATAAAGAAAATTCTCTAACCTAGACAAGTTGTCTGCAACGGGGTTCTCAGCTCCCTTTCTATCAATAATATGCAAGTCAAATTCTTGGAGCAAGAGAACCCATCTAATGAGTCTAGGCTTAGCATCTTTCTTTTCCATAAGATATTTAATAGCAGCATGATCAGTATGAATAGTAACTTTCGAATCAACAATATAAGGTCTAAACTTATCACATGCAAACACAACTGCTAAGAACTCTTTTTCAGTAGTAGCATAATTTCTCTAGGCGGAATCAAGAGTCTTACTAGCATACTGGATAACATTCAATTTCTTATCGACTCGTTGCCCTAAAACAGCACCTACAGCATAATCACTAGCATCGCACATAATTTCAAAAGGTAAATTCCAATCAGGTGGCTGGACAATAGGTGCTATGATCAAAGCTTTCTTAAGTGTTTCAAATGCTTCTACACAATCATCATCAAAGACAAAAGGAATATCTTTTTGCAATAAATTAGTCAAAGGCCTAGAGATTTTAGAAAAGTCCTTAATGAACCTCCTATAAAAACCGGCATGACCAAGGAAACTTCTTATACCTTTTATGTCCTTGGGACATGGAATCTTTTCAATAGCATCAACTTTGGCTTTATCAACTTCAATACCTTTCTCAGAGATCTTGTGCCCCAAGACAATGCCTTCATTAACCATAAAGTGACACTTTTCCCAATTCAGGACAAGACTAATGTCTTCGCATCTCTGCAAAACTCGATCAAGGTTGCTCAAACAATCATCAAAAGAGGATCCATAGACGGAGAAGTCATCCATGAATACCTCACAAATCTTTTCACAAAAATCAGAGAATATAGCCATCATGCATCTTTGAAAGGTAGCAGGTGCATTACATAAACAAAAAGGCATACGTCTATAAGCAAAAGTACCAAAAGGGAAAGTAAAAGTAGTTTTAGATTGATCCTTCACAGACACAAGTATTTGAGAGAAGCCAAAATAACCATCTAGAAAGCAAAAGTGTGTGTGTTTGGATAGCCTTTCTAGCATTTGATCAATAAAAGGTAAAGGGTAATGATCTTTCTTAGTAGCTTTATTTAACTTACTGAAATCTATTACCATCCTATATCCTGTAATAATTCTTTGCGGGATCAATTCATCTTTATCATTAGGAACAACAATAATACCTCCCTTTTTAGGGACACAATGCACAGGGCTTACCAATTCACTATCAGCAATGGGATAAATAATACCTGCCTCAAGGAGTTTTAGAATCTCCTTTCTTACCACTTCCTTCATTTTAGGATTTAATCGTCTTTGAGGATCCCTAACTGGTTAGGCATCTTTCTCCACTGAAATTTTATGCTGACATAATGTGGGGCTAATGCCCTTAAGATTGTTCAGAGTATATCCAATAGCAGCTCGGTGCTTCTTCAGAGTTTTCAATAATCTTTCTTCTTCTTTCTCTGAAAGGTTAGCACTAATAATAACATGATATATTTCTTTTTCATCAAGATAAGCATACTTAAGATTATCAGGTAAGGGTTTGAGTTCAAACACTGGATCACCCTTGGGTGGAGGGGGATCCCCAAGAATTTCAACGGGAATGTTATGTTTTAGCATAGGTTCTTGTTTAAGGAACACTTCATCTATTTCTTCCCTTTCCTTCATAAACATATCGTTTTCATGGTCTAACAAATATTGTTCTAACGGATCAGTTGGAGGAACAACAATGGAAACAAGACCAATAATTTCATCCTTACTAGGTGGTTCCCTTTCACGAGGTTGTCTACTAAACTTAGCGAAATTAAACTCATGAGACATACCATCTATGCCAACAGTGACAATATTCTTTTCACAATTAATCTTAGCACTAGCAGTATTCAAGAAGGGTCTACCAAAAATAATGGGACATAAATCATCTTGTGGGGAACCAAGAATAGGAAAATCAGCAGGGTATTTAATCTTCCCACACAAGACTTCAACATCTCTAACAATCCCAATAGGTTTAATGGTGTCCCTATTAGCAAGCTTAATAGTAACATCAATGTCTTCTAATTCAACAGGTGCAATATCGTGCATAATTTCTTTATAAAGATCATAAGGTATCCCATTAGCACTAGCACCCATATCACATAAGCCATGATAACAATGATCTCCTATTTTAACAGAAATAACAGGCGTGCCTACAACAGGTCTACGTGTCTTAGTATCGGGTCTAGCAATATTAGCAGTTTCACCCAAGAAAGAGATAACATGCCCATCTAAGTCCTCGTCCAAGAGATCTTTAATAATAGCAATACCAGGTTCAACATCAATTTGCTCAGGAGGTGTATAGGTCCTAGTATTACTCTTACAAACAACAGTCGAAGCTTTAACATGATCTTTTATCCTAACAGGAAAAGGAGGTTTTTCAACATAAGGAGTAGGAATAATAGGATCACTATATGTAATACTCTTTTCTTCGACTGTAATAGGTGCAACTACTTTCACTTCAACAGGAGGGTTATATTTAAACCACTTCTCTTTAGGGAGATCAACGTGAGTAGCAAAAGTTTCACAAAAGGTAGCTAATATCTCAGAGTCAAGTCCATACTTAGAGCTAAATCCACGGAAAGCATCGGTATCCATAAAAGATTTAACACAATCGAACTTAGGTGTCATACCTGACTCCTTACCATCGCCGGAACCCCAATCTTCAGAGTTGCGTTTAATTCTTTCCAATAAGTCCCATTTGAAATCAATTGTCTTCAACATATAGGAACCAACACAGGAAGTATCAAGCAGGTTGCGATTATCAAGAGAAAGTCGAGCATAAAAATTCTGAATAATCATTTCCCAAGAGAGCTCATGATTGTGGCATGAATATAACATTGACTTAAGCCTCCCCCAAGCTTGAGCGATGCTTTCTCCTTCGCGAGTCCAGAAATTATATATGTAATTACGATCACGATGAACAAGATGCATAGGATAGAACTTCTGGTGAAATTCCAACTTCAGTCGCTTATAATTCCAAAATCTCGTATCATCACATAGCCTATACCATGTCATTGCATCTCCCTTCAAAGATAAAAGGAAGACCTTCCTTTTAACAACATCATCGGGGATACCTGCAAGCTTAAATAATCCACAAACTTCGTCCACAAAGATAAGGTGTAAATCGGGATGCAATGTTCCGTCTCCTGCAAAAGGATTAGATAGCAGTTTTTCTATCATACCCGAAGGAATCTCAAAGTGAATATTTTCATAAGGTTCAGTAGGTTGAGAAGCATCTCTTTGCTCTTCTGGTTGGGGTGAAGATACCCCAAACAAGCCCTTCAAAGGATTAGTTTCCATAGTGACAAGTAACAGAATATTTCAGCACACTATATAAATGTTTCCTTACCAAGTTCCACTCACCAAAAGTGCTACACTCCCCGGCAATGGCGCCAGAAAATAGTCTTGATGACCCACAAGTGTTGGGGATCTATCATAGTCCTTTCGATAAGTAAGAGTGTCGAACCCAACGAGGAGCAGAAGGAAATGATAAGCGGTTTTCAGTAAGGTTTTCTCTGCAAGCACTGAAATAGCAGGTGATAGATAGTTTTGTGATAAGATAAATAGTAACGAGCAAAAAGTAAATAACATAAATAAAGTGCAGCAAGGTGGCCCAATCCTTTATGTAGCAAAGGATAAGCCTGGACAAATTCTAATAATGAGGAAGGAGCTCCCGAGGACACATTGGAAATTATCGTCAAGCTAGTTTTCATCACATTCATAAGATTCGCGTTCGGTACTTTGATAATTTTATATGTGGGTGGACCACTGCATGGTATTACCCTTCCTTGGACAAGCATCCCACTTATGATTAACCCCTATTGCAAGCATCCGCAACTACAAAAAGGAGTATTAAGGTAAACCTAACCACAACATTAACCACTAATAGCAAGACTTCACCCATGTCCTCAGGAACAAACGTAACTACTCACAAAGCATATTCATGTTCATAATCAGAGGAGTAATAATATGCATAAAGGATCTGAACATATCATCTTCCACCAAGTAAACCAATTAGTATCAACTACAAGGAGTAATCAACACTACTAGCAACCCACAGGTACCAATTTGTGGTTTTGATACAAGATTGGATACAAGAGATGAACTAGGGTTTTGAGAGGAGATGGTGCTGGTGAAGATGTTGATGGAGATTCACCCCCTCCCGATGAGAGGATCATTGGTGGTGACATTGGTGATGATTTCCCCCTCCTAGAGGGAAGAGTCCCCGGTAGAACAGCTCCGCCAGAGCCCTAGATTGATTCCGCCAAGGTTCCGCCTCGTGGCGGCGGAGTTTCATCCTGTAAGCTTGCCCACGATTTTTTCCAGGGAAAGAGTGATGATATAGCAGAAGATGGACGCCGGAGGCCCACCAGGGGGCCCAGGAGATAGGGGGCCGCGCCCTACAGGGGGGGCGCACCCCCTGTCTCCTGGACAGGGTGTGGGCCCCCTGGCCTATTTCTTTCTCTCATAAATTCTTAATAAATCCAAAAGGTTGTTTCGTGGAGTTTCAGGACTTTTGGAGTTGTGCAGAATAGGTTTCTAACGTTTGCTCCTTTTCCCGTCAGAATTCCAGCTGCCGGCATTCCCCCTCTTCATGGTAAACCTTGTAAAATAAGTGAGAATAGCCATAATTATTGAGATATAATGTGTAATAACAGCCCATAATGCAATAAATATTGATATAAAAGCATGATGCAAAATGGACATATCATGGCCCCGCACCCTTACGTTAGACACCAGCCAACCGGCAGCCTAGGAGCTCCACCGCCTCGAGGGGTGCTGCTTCCCATCGGGAATCGATTGGCCCAGAATAAAAATTCAGACAACTGACGCCTAAATAAAGTGATTTGAGATGAGGGTGCGACCTATCTGGCGGCATGGTGAAGTAGGCAGGTCCAGCTGCCAAGTCGGTGTGTCCGGCGCGGTTGCGGTGGCGACCGGCGGCAGGGAAACAACGATGTCGCGATGGTCGACGGCTACGGGGAAGCAGCGCCAAGACTCTAGACGGATCCGAAGTTGGAGCCGCTCCGGTGCCGTGAACAACGGCGGGGGTGAATTGGCTCCGGTACGGTTCACTCGGTTGTCGTCGAGGCAGCACCAGTAGCACGGAGTAAGAGGCACACGGCCCAGTGCACAATGGCAAATGGACAGCGTCTTCGGCATTAGGGAGGAGGGCGGCTATGAAATTGGTGCGGTGGGGGCGCCATGGAGGTGGGGCTAAGGTTTCGCGGCTCGGGAGAAGGGAGCTTCCCAAGGAGAAGGTGATTGGGCGCCCATGAGGTATGAATGGGGAGGGATTGGGAGGAGAGTGGAACCATGTCTTACGGACACATATGTCTTCAATGTGAGGGGGAGTTACAGTTCTACCCTTGCCTTTAGGCTTCTCGGCTTGGGTCTGTGTACTGAGGGTCAGGGATAGTAGAGTAACTTTGCTTCTCCCCAAATAGTGGGCGGGAGCGATTTCGGGCGAGGAGGGCGTGTTTTGAACTATAGTGGGCGCGAGCGATTTCGGGCGAGGAGAGCGTGTCTTGAAATAGTGGGCACGAGCTATTTCGGGCGAGGAGAGCATGTTTTGCCGACCATGGTTTATGAATTATTCGGCACATGTCATTTCGGCTGAGGAGAAGGCACGCTTGGATGAAGTTACAAACCTACCCTCGATGTACAACGGGCCAATTGATGTGTGTCCCACATAGGACAATAATTTCGTGTCTCCCATTTATTTGCTCGGTCGAATTCCACCGAGCAGAGATGATGTTTAACGGTTCATTCAAATTTTGGGAGAACGAGCATCCACGTCTACCTTACCAAGTTGATTCGAATCAAATTTTGAAATATTAGCTTGCCACTCCTTTTTTAGATGGAGAGATGATGCTCGGGAGTAATGTGTTTTTACATGCTCATTGCTAGCGATTTACTATATGCCAAATAGTTGACCCACTCAAAAACGCGAATCAAACCCAAAATGAAATATCTCAATTCAATGAAATAGCTCGTTCACTAGGTCAAAATAGTGAACTAAATCCAAAATTGAACACCTCAATCGAGTAGCATGTTGTACAGTATTATAGTACTCCATGAACATGATGAAAGTCAAATTAATGAACTTGTTTGATATACGCATATATCCGTTCATGTGTGGATTGCAGACAACATGTTCTCCAATTTAAATATTTGAATGCAAGTTTATATTGAAACATGGTTTATATCAGTCTTTGATGCATAAAACGCGACCTCCCCCTCTCCCAGACTCCTGTTCTCTCTCTCTCTCGCCGACAATCTTCAATTCTGTCGCATGCATCCGACACAAAAACCTTGTTGGTCCCTGTCCCTTTCTCTCCATCTCTCTCTCTCTCTCCCTCTCTTTGTGTGTGTGTGTGTGGGGGGGGGTCTTTCTAGTTCGCATGCATATATACACCATCTATAGGTCTCTCTCGCACACTATGTATGATACTCTAGCTAGTCCAAGCTAGATATCTTGGGTGCACTCATTGTACGCACACAAATTCCTTGGCTCTTTGCCCGTAACTCTCTCATGCACCACTCTGTCGTCTCGGAGCTCTTCCCCCTCTCTCAAACTCTCCATCCACCTGGGTCACACATACACATGCATATCTCACTCGCACTTGATAGGCCCATCTAAAACTCTATCTCTCTCCCTCGTTCTATCTCCATCTCACATGCACACACACACAATCTCATGCCTAGCTAGCCAAGTATGATGGTCTCTCACTCAATTGTAGGCACACGTAGTCCCCCCTATATGCATATACTAGCTAATCTTAGTCTCCATCACAAACATGTGCAAGGTCTATCTCAAATTCTCTCGGGGCATCTTTCTATCACGCACGTACCTCCCTCGATCTCCCACCCATATAGTCCCCTAACGATCTCGAGGGGATCTCTCTATCACAAACACACCCTCTCTCCCTCCCCATGCGTCCATGTCCTCCATGTGTCCCTCTCGACCTCTATTGGCCATGTGCTATAGGGGTGTCTCTCTTCGTTGCAAGCAATCACACACTAGCTATCTTCGTGTATCTCCTCGCCTCGCTTTTCTATCTCGGAGATGCATGCGTGATATGTTCGCATAAGAAACGAAAAAAGACACTCTCTCTCTAATTTATCGTTTGTTGTCACTTTCTCTTTCAGACACATACTCTTTTTGCACACTTACTCATTCTCCTTCACACACACTTGATCTGTCTCGACTTAGGCACTCTCCTCGGTCCATAGAATATAGATTTATTGAAAAGTCAAACATCACAAAGTTTGACCATGTACGCAGAGAAAAACAATTACATCTAGTATGTCAAACATATACCATTAGATTCACCATGAGATGTAGTTTTGTATGATGTATCTTTGGTATTGTAGATATAAATAACATTTGCGTAAACCTGATCAAAGTTCCAAAGTTTGACTTCTAAAAAATTTACATGCACTACATTATCGAGCGGATGGAATATCTCTTTCCCCCTCTCAGCTATCTGACGCACCACTCAGCCTTATCGGGGCTCCTCAATCTCTCTCAAACTTTATTGGTCAGTTTGGTTTGTGACCTGACCCTCATGCCTTGATGGCCAGTACTGCCTGATGTGGACGTGAGATGTAAAATATTTCTGCCTGGCCAGGCTTGTGTGGTTCTGAAGCATTTGGTTCATGCCTGGGCCAGGCAAAGCATCAATGTCCCATCAATCAATCCATGCAGCAATTATTTAATGCGAATATCCATCCATGTTGTTGTTAGCCTCGTGGCCGCACGACCAGGCATGGCCAGGCCTTCAAAATCGGTCGCCTGGGCGAGGCTACTTGCAGTGTCTGGAGTCTAGCCAGGCTAATTAAAGTGCAAGGGAACCCAGGCCAGGTGGGATTTCTTTTTCACAGGGTAGCAACCAAACAAGCGTGCATGAAATCCAGCCACAACCCCAGGCCAGGCAAAAGATGCTCAGGACGCAAGCCAAACTGACCTTATATCTCCCTGGTTCACACATACACATGTCTCGCTCGCGCTATACATATAGACCCGTTCAACACTCTCCGCCCTTGTTCTCTCTCCATGTGACACCCCACCTAAGTACCATAATCCCACACACCATCATAGGCGCAAGCACTCCCCCCTCCTAAGTATGATTATCTCTTACTAGCCATTAGGAACACACGTATTGTCTCCTTCCATCCATATGTCTATCTCGATATCTCTCAGGGCATCTTCTATCGCGCACACACCTTGTCACTCGATCTCCCACCCATGTAGTCCCATCACGATCTCCAGGGGATCTCTCTATGACAAACATACACTCTCTCCTCCCCATGTCTGCATTTTCTCCGTACGTCTCTCTCGACCTCTCTCCCTTGTTTTTCAGACCCCTCTTGGCCACGTGCTAGGGGTCTTGCTCTCTCGGTTCCAAGTAACCACACACTATCTCCTCACCTTGCCTCCGTTGTCAAAGATGCATGTGTGATATGTTTGCATAAGACACACACGTTTTTTCTCTACTTTTAATGTGTGTTGTCCATGTCTCTTTCACACACGTACACACACTTTTTTCACTCACTCTTTCTGTCTCTCTCTCACTCACACAGACTCTCTCTCTCTCTAATTAGGGACTCTATCACGTCCATAAGCATATGCATGTTTTGAAAAGTCAAACCTCAGAAAACTTTGACCAGGTATATGTGGAGAAAAACATTTACGTCTGGAATGATCATTAGATTCATCACAACATGTACTTACTTCATACTATCATTTATCTTTGGTATTGTAGATATAAGTAATTTCTTTATAAACTTGGTCAAAGTTTCAAAAGTTTGACTTTAAAAAAATGCTGGAACTACATTATCGAATGGAGGGAGTAGATCTTTCTCTCTCTCTCTCTCTGCTATCTCTCATGGGCCTCCCCTCTCACTCGAACTCTCTATACCGATGGATTATACGCTCACTGTGTCAGCGTATAGCTTCGTATATTGTTTAGTTGACCAGTCAACCAATCCACATGCTTCCTTGTCAGCTCGTGTTCTGTATCTTCATGTGGTGGCCCATGTGGCAGTGGGTGAAAATAAGTAAACAAGAGGCCCATCTGACACGCGGTGAAGTAAACAAAGTTGAAACCACTCGGGGTAGCACCCCGCTCGCTAGTAAATTGAGGGCGCATTGAGGCCACACTTCTTGCGCGTGAAAGACACACTCGCACACAATTCACCACTACGCGGCAGCATGCATAGAAGGACGCAATCGCGCACACCCAGCACACAACACACACCAGCACACGTGTACACCGGCGTCGCTGCCGGTTGAGATAGACGGCGAGGCAGCCAACAAGCAGAGGCGGCTCGAGCCAAAACCGCATCCGGTGATCCTGGACATCATCAGCAGCCTCCCCGATGACATGCTTCTCGTCATCATCGGCCTCCTCCCCACCAAATTTGCCGTGCAGACCGCCCTACTCTCCCGGCAGTGGCGCCCCCTCTGGCGCTGCGTCCCCCTCAACCTCACCGTCGACAGCTGCCTCTGCGACGGGGATTGCAAACGCATGGCCGCAGTCTCCAAGATCCTTTCATCGCACCCTGGGCCAGCCAGACGCCTTGACATCCGCATGTTCAGTACTAACTGCAAGGTCCAACCCAAGTTCGACGAGTGGTTCTTATCCCCCACCCTAGATCAGCTCGAGGAGCTCAGCTTTGAAGCTGGACGATGTCGCTCTCTACCGCCGTTCGCGCTCCACCTCACGCCAACGCTGTGCCACGCCAGCTTCAGCTCCTGCTATCTTCCCCAGATTAATGCCGCGCCCACTCTTCTTCTCCCTCAACTCAAGCAGCTCGACCTCTTCGACGTTGTCATCTCGAAGAAGGCTATGGAGCACCTGCTCCGCAGCTGTACTGCGCTCGAGTACCTTCGTCTTGAGCGGATCCATGGGTTCATTAGCCTCCACGTCGCCTCGATGAATCTCCGATGGATTTAGGTGTCTTGATGGCCATGCAACAAGACATCAATTGGGAAGAGATCACTCCAGCTGTTCCATGTTATGGTCATTGAGAATGCGCCTTTCCTTGAGAGATTGCTTGTATCGGATCTAGAAGGTCCAACAAAAATCAGGGTCACTGACGCGCCGAAATTGACAGCGTTGGTGTACTCGTCTGCCAAATTCTCCGAACTCTTTATTGGATCCATAATCGTTCAGGTACAACACTCATCTTCTTCTCCGTCTTCTTAAAATTCACATTTTTAAATTTCTTCCTGATGTATTTACAACCGTCTTCCAGAAAATGATTCCCACAAGCTTGACCCAGTCCATGCGCACAGTGAAGATCTTGGCACTAAAATCTATCGACCCCAATTTGGATCAAGTTGTTGGATTCCTTACATGCTTTCCGTGCACGGAGAAGCTACTCATCGAGGTGAAACTTCTTTCCTATAAGTAAACGGTAATCACAACGTAGCTCAATTTTTTTCGTAATTTTCCAAAATTACGATGACAAGTGTAGTGTTCAAAATTGCATCTATGCACTACACCGAAAGAAATGTTTTTAGTATTTTTTCTCACGTGATTACCTGCATCGTTTTTATGTTGTACTACTATAGTAGCCTAGGCTAGTCATAGTGGAAAGTAACTTAGACTACTCCAGTAACTCTATGGTTACCCTAAGAGCAAGTACTACCTCCGTCTTGGTTTACTCTTCCAATTTTGTATATCAAATTTTGACCATAGATTTAACTGACAAAATGTTAATGCATGTCACTAAGAACTATATCGTTGGATTCGTATTTGAACATAATTTCAAATGGTGTAATTTTTAGTGACATGCATTGGCATTTTCTTAGGTAAATCTATGGTCAAAATTTTATACTAAATACGAGGTAGTATTCCCTCGGTCCCAAAATTCTTGTCTTACATATTTTTAGATACAGATGTATCTAACACTAAAATGTAACTAGATACATCCGTATTTAGACAAATTTAAGACAAGAATTTTGGGACGGAGGGAGTTCAAAAGTGGGCTATGTAGGCCAAAAAACACGTGCCAAATTCACTTGTGATGCATTTGGCATCGATGCCCCTCCATTGCTCACCTGGTGCCGCAATCTGGCTCACCTACTTTGCTCCGGTGCCAAATTAACTCATGCAATGAAAAAACACTGCATGGAAGAGAGAGAGGACTGAGGCAATAAAAAACACTTGTTTGGGAGAGTGAGAGGATGGTGTAGTTGGTTTGATTGATTTGTTTATACATGTGGGTCTGTGTGCACAGTGGTGCCAACTCTCTCACATTGCGAGAGCGGTGCCAAAATCTTTTGATTTGACATTGATGCGTATTATGTGGCATACTTTTGTGAAATATGGCATCGGCCACATAGTGGAAGGCAGCAAATACCCAAGCTCTTCACGTGATCCTAGTTAAATGATAGGAAACAGAAAGAGATAGAGAGAGAGAGAGAGAGTGAAAAAATATCACTAGCCAGCCAACCCTATCGTATGAGCGAATGATATTGGTACCTCTTGATGACACGGCAATCTTATACAGCCAGCTACTCTAATATGTTCTCTTCTTTCGCAGATAAAAAAAGACCCGAAAGTGGAAAATGTGCTGCACTATAACAATCTCATCGAATGCCTTGATCTCCATCTTACAGAAATTGATTTGATCGACTACCGAGGCAGCACATCTGAGATTAAATTGGCCAGGTTCTTTGTTCTGGAGGCAAGTGTGCTCAAGGTAATGAGGTTTGGCGTTCTCTGGCGCAACAATGAATGGCATGCTGATCACCGCAAGCGTCTAAGCCTAAATGACGAAGTCTCCGCAGAAGCTGAATTTGTTTTTGAAACATCAAGTGGCCAGAGACTCGAAAACTTATTTGCCCATTAGTGACTTGTCAGGGCGGTCGATTTTAGTTTGTACGATAATGCTGCATCCACCTAAAGTAACGAAAGTTCTTACGTAAACTTCCTAGTAGTCCCCTCTTCGTAGGTGCAGCATTACTCCTAACATTTGTAATATCAGATTGAAACTTGTAATATTGCCGTGTCCTATTCCTGCGTTTTCAAAATCTTGCGAATCAAATAGGTCCTGAGTTGGTGATGATGTTGTGCCTCCCATCTTTCACCAATAGCCGTCGGATCTAGATCTGACGCATACAAACCAAGCTTCTCCATTTTTGCAAAAATATGCCTGCACTTGTTCCCTATTTACAAACAACTCCTTGTCTCTCACAATCAGCCTTATCTCCTCCCCACCACATCTAGAAGGCCATGGAAAAACTGGCGCGATGGCCGCTGCCGGCGCCGTCCACCCCAAATCTTGGTGTTGCATGCAATGCACGGGCATCTACGCACGGGAAATTATGTCGAATAGGGCTAGTACTAGTACTACTACTAGTACTAGTAGCACCACCGTGTGGATTTAGGAGTACTACCACGTCCATCTGGATTTTAGTATTTGACTAGCAATATCTAGTAATGCATGTCACAAAAATGTACTACTCCCTCTGTAAATAAATACATGGTGTTTTATTCCTATCAGCGAGAGAACTTAATGTCTTTTTGCTAACTAGAGTAATAGGATTACATGCAATGAACTAAACACTGCATGTCATGTTTGGTAGTCTCAAGTCATTGAAAGCATGCACGACCCACATCTCTCATTGGTTGATATGTCACGAAATAAGAAACAAGGAGGGAGTTAATGCACCGTGCCTAAGTGTTTTGGAATTATTTGGTTTTCGTAAGGTGACTTACACAACATTTTTGTTTATTCATTAACATTTTATTAGTTAAATCAAAGGTCAAAACTTGGCGCAAAATGCAAAGGGGACAAATAAACCAGTAAACATCAAACTTCTCTCGTTTGGCCCCAACTAGAGGTCCAGTGACATGACTATACTACACCGACACGGAGGGGGACGTAGCTTCATTGACTTACTGCAACTTCCTTTGGGTGAATGACACGTGGGCCCAAGGGGTGGATGGCCCACCTATCATATAGCCAAAGGCAGGTGTAGTAGAGGGCCGAGGAGTAGTACGAAATCCTACGCACCTATGCACGCTAACCAAGGGCAAGAGTGATCACTCGAATCGCAAGATCAGCTGACTAGAAGCTAAGCTAGACCCATGGAGGCGATGAGCACGAGCATCAGCCGGCTGTGCCAGATGGTCCACGACGCCGGCCTATGGCCTGGCACCGAGGAATGTCTCCAGGTATTGCTTGAGGCCGCCAGGGAAAGGGGTCGATTGACCGACAACTTCGTCTCCTTGTTCAACGAGGTCCTCGTCGGTTTCCTCAACAAGTTCACCATCGTCAAGAAGCTCACGAATGACTTTGACGTACGCCTCCAGCCTACGCGCCCAGGCTCTGCGATGCCTGCCACCCTCAATGGCCACTATGGTGACAACCTCTTCGATGCACTAGTGGTCCTACGACTGCCCGCCGTCGCGCCGGAGAATGTCCACCTCGAGGTTGCGCTCGCCGCGCAGCGCCTGGCGCAGCAAGAGACCATCGACATAATCACCCACGTCTACGCGCAAATCGTCCACGAGGACTACTACATGCAAGAGGAGGACGCTATGATGCTGGCCTTTTTGGACCGCAGGGCAACCTTGGACGGCATTGTTCAGAAGCATGTTGAGCTCGCCGCCAACGCCGCTGCTCCTCACACGTCGGTTGGTGACCCGGCGCACCAGGGCGTGAGGATGTCGTTGATGGATCCGTATGTATTTTTATCTTTCCGTCAAATCCATGTAGTAGTATATGGTACTACTAGTAACTACCTTACCTTTCGCATCAACTTCATAATTTTCATACGTACTCCATGCATGAACGGCGCCAGAACCAAACTTCTCATTACTCTAGGAAAAATTGTTATTTTCTATCTATCGGTCGCGCCATGGAGTAGAACCAAATTTTACAAGTTACGAGTTCAAAAGGAAAAGCCTACTGTGTTCGCGTCGCACCCCCACACGGTTGGTCCGGCATGCAGCTCAAGGGGGAATGTGTGCGGTGTTGCATTTTCACTTACAAGTGGGACCACAGTTGAGCAAACCGACTATCGGCAAACCCCCACCCCGCCCACCATGCGATGGCTGAGAAAACAGGAGGGAGAGGAGATGGTTGTAGCATGGACTCCAAGAAAATTGGTGTCGGATGGGACTTGTGTGGGTGGCATGTGTCGTACTGCTAGACGTGAATGCTAGTTATGGCACATGCCACCCCACTATATCAAGCCTATATCGAGGTACGTAGAACAAATTTCCTGGAGTCCGTGCTCAGCCCTCCTCTATCTCTCTTCTTAGTCAGCCAGCGGATGCGTGGAGCCCATCGTCTGTTTGCTCACATGCGGTCCAACATGTCAGTGAAAACACAAGAGGACCCACTAAACTTGCACATCTTTCACCTCGACGTGCTGGTGATGAAAAAAATCCAATAAAGATCTTCGGTGGCCGCTTTTGGAGTTACTCAAGAGTAGTAAGATTCTATTTACAGTTTAACCCAAGATGCACATCACGTGGCTTCAACTACCACTCTATTTTCTTGCATGACACGACCTGGATGCTGGATGTCCCACGTGTCGGCCAAAGGAGGAAGAACCCGACCAAATCTTCGGTTGTGCTCTCGGATTAGACTAGTTGTGCTAACTTCAAATTTTTATTGTGTACTCCCTCCGTTCCAAAATACTTGACTTCCATTTGTCCAAAAAAGGATGTACCTATATACTAAAACATGTCTAGATACATCTATATTTTGACAAATAGAAGGCATGTATTGTGGAACAGAGGGAGTAGAGTGGATGCAAGTTTGGGTATTGGGAAGAAGAGTACATCAATATATTGATAGAGCACAATTTAGTAGATGTTCTAGCACTTTTAGCTAGCATAGAGGCTAGAGATGAGACTAGTGCACTTGTTGATACTCCTACTAGAATAGAGGCTAGACATGAGACTAGATGCGAGGAAGCAACATCTACTTCTTTACACTCGAAGAAGAAAGAAGCACGCAAGATCGAGCCTTCGCAGATCAACAATGAATGCATCGAGAAGGCACTAATACAACTTACAAGAGCAGTTATGGAAGTTGGATATCTTCTAGAGTAATAAAATGTATTCTTGTGGTTCTTGTTTTCTTTGGTCTTGCTTTTGTAGTCAAAATTATCGTTGGAGTTCATGCAAAACAGAGGTCCGTTTGGGGTCGTGCATTGGAGTTGGCCTTACAAGTGGGACCGCAGTTGAGGAAACCAACTATCGGAAAACCCTCACCTCGCCCGATGCACGATGGCTGAAGTTAGAGAAACGACGAGGTTGAAGAGATTGTTCTAGCACGGACTCCAAGAAATAATATGGTGTTAGAGGGAAGTCGTGCTGGTGGCGTGTGTCGTACTCCTGGACGTGAATGCTTGTTCTGGCCCATGCCACCCTACTACTCCTACTACTTACTATATAGTACTAGTATCGAGGATTCGAGGTGCTGGTTATGTACAGCGAACACATTAACATATGGCTACAGTAAAAATACCCGCCCGACACGTGAAGCATGTGAAGCTAGTACAAATAGTGTACTAGTATTGTTGATTGGCCTCATCCGATAACCTGTTGGAATGCATGTACAATTATGTATTTGGAAAATATTTGTTTGCCTCGACTACATACCTGACATCATGATGTAATGTTAAGTCATTTCCTCTTGTACAGTATCACTAAATTGTCAAGGCAGTGATGGCATTTTATTTTAGTTGAACTGCACAAAATATGCTTAAAAGAAGAGGAAAAGTCAGGAATGGCTCAATTTTTTTTAGAAAAAACTATGTATGCCTTCCTGACATCAGCCGTTGTTGCTTTATTTATTCCTTCAAACCGGTGGTTAGAAACAGTCTTGCTACCTTTTCCCATTAAGAAATTGGAATGCTTATATTTGTGAGTCTATGCTTCAACTAGTGCCACTTTTATAGTAATCACACTTTCAATATCTATCCAAACAGGGATGCTCGATTTTAGTGGAACTGCACAAAAAGTCCAACTGGTTCAACATTAGGAGCATGTTTTTTTCCCAAACCTTTATATCCAATTGGTGGCACTATGAGCTGTTCATTACGAAGGTACATGGTTTGCTACTATCTTGCTACTCTTTTTGTACTGTCATTAGATAGTAATACTAGTGGTTTGCATGTGAATTTATTGGCAGGGTGGACCTACATATTGGAGGTGAAGGACATGATTCAATGATTGGATGCTCAACTTCGGTTGTATCAATTTCACCTCTTCCATCACTGCAAACATGGATATCCTTGGTTTGATGAAGAATAGGCGCTATATTTCTGCTCTGAACCAGCAAATCAATTCAATATGAAATTGTCCAGGGCAAAACATAACTGTATCAGATTGTCCAGTGCAGAACATGACAGATGCCAAGCGGAAGAGACATGTTTAAACCGAAAATACATGGTGTGGTATATGTTTGCTAGCTGCTTGATATTTGTGCAGACAGAGATGTCTGCCCGTTGCTATTTGGCAAACAAACAAAGTGTCCACAGTTTTGGTTGAACTGCACAAGAGAATAGTATAGTCACTACATGCGGTGCCTTTTGAAAATAGACACAGAAAGATTGGATAGTCACTTCATGGACTGCAGAAAAGTAGTACTGTACTATTTATTGGCCAACACTAGGTGCTTCATTGCTTTGGTATGGTTATACAATGGCCATCATTTTGCCTAAGTTCAAGTTTGTATTCCGAAAATAGTCTCGTGGTGTGATCGAGAGAAGACCAAATCATATTGCAGTGGATGTTCCTCCATCATGTGTGGTTCATTCTCATGGTTCCAACTATTGGTGAAACCACTTACGTTTGCAAAAGGAATTGTAGACTTCACAAACAAATTTGTCTTTCAGTCTGTACTGAATGTTGGCCAAGAGAAGCATCCATGTTAGTAGGAAGAACATATGTTTTTTCTAGATCTTTGCTTTTGGAGCTACATATTTGTATATGAGCTGTGAATTATTGAGATGCATTAAAATGTTGATCTTATGTATGGGAATCGTACTAGTTAGTTTTAGTTGCGACGCAAGATCCGAAGTGGCTGATCTTTGCTTTTGGAGCTACATATTTGTATATGATCTGTGAATCATTGAGATGCATTAACAATTACTTATTTCTATTCGCTCAGTGTTTACAAGTTACTCACCGATCACTAGCTAGCCTACTAATGCGCTCCTGGTAGTTTAATTTGCGACACAAGATTCGAAGTGGCAGTTTTTTGAATAAAAATGCCTACCTCTGGAGAAACTGACAAGCTACACTATCCTACCTACTCGATCCTACACAGATAAATAGCGGATCATGCACGTACTACCTCCTTTCCGGTTTGCAGGGCTCAATTCAAGAAACGACCTACTTAATCCTACACGAATAAATAGCGGATCACGCACGTACTAGTACCTGCTTTCCGGTTTGCAGGGATTAATTCAAACCTCTCACCAGCCAAGGTACTCCCTCCGTCCAGGTTTATTAGTCCCGTGAGCAAAGCAGCAAGACCAAGGCATGGTAATAATTAACGGCATGCAGAAGTTTAAGCCTAATTAATTCCAGCGATTTAAGTGGCTGCATGCGTGCCCTCGGCTACGACTCGTTGCATGCTGCTCCACGTACTGGCTGCGACCGATTCTAAGTGCCTGCATGCAGCCGGCCGTAATTAAGGCAGCTAAATGATGCGAAAAAAGATGCACTTTAATTGTTGCGGGCTTTTTAAATCCGTGGAATCAGAGGGTGCTTGGATCCAAGGGACTTATTTTAGTCTGACTAAAAATAGTCTCTTTAAGAGGCTAAAGTTCCAAGCACCTCTGACTAAAGAGGGGCTAAAACTAGTCTTGAGACTAAATTTTTTTAGTCAGGGGTACCCCTACTAAAATGTGGATTAGTCCTCTCTCTCCTCATTTAACTCCTCTCCTTTAACACAGGCTAGTTCTGGATTGGAGGGTTTGGAGGATAATAAATGCTCATTAAATTGATTTTAGTCTCTTTAGTATTTGGATCAAAGCATGGGTGAGGCTACCAAGTTTTAGTCCCACTACTTTTAGCCATGGAACTAAAACGTATCCAAGCACCCTCTCATTATTGACAAGGAGGGAGATGATTCGAGCGCACTCGTTTGACCGCCATGCCGGTGTGCACCCGAGACGGGATGGGATGACACAGTCATAATTTCAGTTTCTCTAGTTTTCCACGGCAAGCCATTATGCATTGAATTTCGATGACCGTCACGCTACCTTCCGCCTATAAGTACTGTTTCTCGGCCTTCTCCGGTGGCACCGTGACCCAACTCGCCATATCCTCATAAGCCCCCACCGGCCCGACGTCGCTCGCCACATCCACCATGCCCCCGCTCGTCCGCGGTAGGCGACGCCGGAGGCAGTCACCACCGGAACTAGTGTTCGGTTTTTCACCGGAAGGCAGACGGAGGGAGGAGGCATTCTATCTGTCTTTAGATGGCAATGTGGAGATCGAGGAGTTGTTGGAGCACGACCGCCTGGCGGAGGAGCAGGAGTTGTTGGAGCGCGACCGCCTGGCGGAGGAGCAACGTATAGACGATTTGCGCCGCCAGTGGGACATGGAGCAGCAGCGCACCGATGCTCTGAGTCGCGAGCAGAGCGCCCGCAACTGGGCCGACTACGTGGAAGTCGGCACCTGGCAAATACCCCTAGAGGCTGTCGGGCACGCACGCGTTCGCGAAGCTGATTTTTACTACCAGCTCGTCAAGTGGGTTTCCCGCTTGGAAGCCGAAGCTTCGGTGGACCACGCCGGCATGGAAAGGGCCAACGCGCGTGAGCAACACGCCCTATCGCACCTCTTGCTAGTCCGAGGCGAGGCGCAGGACGCCGGTGCCGGCGTTTAGCGTGTACCACAGATGGCGGTCGGCATCGTCTAGTTAGCTAAGAGTAAGTTAGTACTTGTACGCTACTAGAGTATTAGTGGGAGTAGATAGTTAACTTGGCTATGATGGTTGTCAACGTGGAAGTTCAGTACTCTATATGTGGATCAAACCTGTTACTTTGCTCTGAATGTTGAACTTTACATTTGAACGTATGGAATGGGCTGTTATTTTTTTAAATGGGTTGTATTTGTCCTCCACGGGTTTAGAGGCTGACTTGTGGGCCTACCAAGTTGACGTGTACTCAATCAGGAGATGATTGTACGTGGAGAGGATAACAGTAGGTGTCGGTGTCAAAACCGGCAGATCTTGGGTAGGGGGTCCCGAACTGTGCGTCTAAGACTAACGGTAACAGGAGGCAGGGGACACGATGTTTACCCAGGTTCGGGCCCTCTCGTTGGAGGTAATACCCTACTTCCTGCTTGATTGATCTTGATGATATGAGTATTACAAGAGTTGATCTACAACAAGATCGTAGAGGCTTAACCCTAGAAGCTAGCCTGTGATTATGATTGTTGTTGTCCTACGGACTAAACCCTCCGGTTTATATAGACACCGGAGGGGGCTAGGGTTACACAAAGTCGGTTACAGAGAAGGAGATCTACATATCCGAATCGCCAAGTATGCCTTTCACGCAAAGGAGAGTCCCATCTGGACACGGGACGAAGTCTTCAATCTTGTATCTTCATAGTCCAATAGTCTAACCAAAGTATATAGTCCGGCTGTCCGGATACCCCCTAATCCAGGACTCCCTCAGTAGCCCCTGAACTAGGCTTCAATGAAGATGAGTCCGGCGCGCAGATTGTCTTCGGCATTGCAAGGCGGGTTCCTCCTCCGAATACTCCATAGAAGATTTTAAACACGAAAGTCGTGTCAGGCTCTGCAAAATAAATTCCACATACGACCGTAGACAGAACAATATTCCACAAATCTGATATGCTGACAATTTTTCGTAGGGTGACATCACGCCACGGCTCGGTCATTATTCGAACCGTTTTTCACAACCAGCTACTGCACATATTGCGAGGCGGTTTCCTTGGCACGTCTTGTCGAAACAGAGATCGTGTGCCCTTATTTGCGGGATTATGATCAATACGTGTGTGGGTAACCGAACCGCATTTATTAACATGACTCCTTGACTTTAGGCAAGTTCCAAATAGTCACGCGGGGGACGCTTGATATTCATCCCCTTTATTAAGGGGCCAAGGTCTTATCTTTTTAAAGCCATGCTCTCTCCTCTCCTTCCCCTACCTCGAGTTCCAACACCCAAGGCTCGGGTTCAAGCTCTTCGGACCTTCAATCATGTCCGGATCCAACCTTCAAGGCCGGTGGATGGCTTCCTCTATCATAGAGGAGGACATCAAGAAGCTCAGGGAGGCCAGGTATCTGACCGCTGATATCCTGCATAGGCTGCCTGCTCAAGGGCAGGTTATCCTTACTCCCAATCCCAACGACAGCGTCGTATTTTTTTCCCACTTATTCCGAGGGTTAGGCTTTAGTCTTGATCCCTTTGTTAGGGGGCTCATGTACTATTACGGTCTAGATTTCCATGATCTGGCTCTGGATTCCGTCCTTCTCATCTCGTGGTTCATCATCGTGTGTGAGGCCTTCCTCCACGTCACTCCACACTTCGGCATGTGGCTCAAGACCTTCAATGTGCGGCCGAAGATGATCAGTGGGCGACACACAGAGTGCGGAGGTGCTATAATAAGCAAAGGCATCGATGCCCCCTGGCCCAAGGGTTCCTTCCCGGAGGTATCCGACTTATGGCAACGGGAGTGTTTCTACATCACAGCTCCTCATGGCACAAAGTGGGCGGCCGCCCGTGCCTTCCGCTCGGGCCCTCCGCCTCAACTGGCGTCGTGGGTCAACAACAGACTGGACTGGGGGCTTGCTAATGATGTACCGACATTGCAAAGCCGCATTCAGGATGTTCTCTAGAGGGATGTTAGCCTTGTTAAAATAATTCAAGTAATGCTAGTCCGTCGGGTCCTGCCGTGGAAGCGTCGACCTCTCCGAATGTGGGAGTTCAATCCAGAAGGACCGTGGACCATTCAGCACTTCCTCGGCATAACGCTCGAGGGGATGTATCGGTTATTTTTGGATCACGAATAAAGTGTCCGGACACCACCGAGGATGTGGGCTTGGACTGTCATCGTTCGGATACCCAAGTAAGTATCCCCACAACCAAACATGTTTTTTATGTTTTATCATAACATTTATCTCGAAAACTTCCCCCTGCCAGGAGTGGCTGAGAAAGGTGGAGAGGATCAGGTGTCTAGCCCCTCTTCCCGAAGTTTCGCTAGATCCCTTGTTAACCAGGATGCTTCAGCGCGCACCGTATCAGGTGCCATCAGGGGAAGATGATGGGAAGGATAGAGAAGCCGAGAGCGGGCTTCATACATTATACATCCAAACCAGGGGAATTGATGTCTCCGAGAAGGAGGATGATCGGGGAGGTGAATTGAACATCGCCTCCCCCCACGGGAAGAAAAGGGCCGCCTTTGAAGATTTGGATACGTAGGTTTCCAAATGAGGGAGGAAACCTTTTCCAGGAGGCCCTGCCCCGGAGAGCGTCCTCACCGCGCAGCGCCCGCAAGTGGGCCAGCCCCCACTGAGCTTTAAGAGAATCAAAATTATTTTGGTAAATATATCCTGTTTTTCTCTGAGAAAACAACTGAGGCCTACCCCTTGTAGTCCGGCTCGTAGCCCTTCTCAACAGAGCTCGTCTTGGGTGGATCTTCTTCCGGAGATGATGGAGAGCGAAACGCCTTCTCCTGCTTCTCGGCCCCATATGGGGTGGACGACCCCGAGGTGTCGTCACGGAGGACTTCTCCTGATCTGCCAAGGCCAGAAGTTAACACTTCGGCCGCCCAAAGCCCAGAGTATGCGGCTCCCAAGGAGAGCGATAGGAAGAGTTCGGGGGTGTCCGGCACACAGCCAGACACACTGACGGATCTTCTGGAGTGAGCGGCTATCTCAGAGGTGCATCGTACCTTGATGGGTACGGTGTGTGAGAGGATTTCTTCCGCCAATAGCGAGCTAAGTGAAGCTTTTACGAGAATGCTCAAAGGCTATGAGGTACACACAGTAATATATACATATTCGGCTATACCGCACACACTAGGTGTGCTCCGTTTAGATAGTAGCCCCAGAGACTGTGGTTGCCATCCAGAGGTGGCAAACAGAGGATCATAATCCCAGGTAATGATCGCACTACATTATGTGTAGGCAGCTGATTGTCCGGCGACGGACCAGACTGCAGATTTTGCCGAACTAAAGCGGCAGCTTGACGTGGCAGATGCCGACATCGTGCTTGTGAACAAGCGGCTTGACGAGGCACATGGTATGTTACTTCGGATTGTCAGTGAATATTAAGAGGAGCATGGTGCTAGTATCTATAATATGTTTTATGACTGCAGATGGAGCTGCTGCCGTGGAGACCCTTCGGGCGGAGCTTGCCCGAGCCAAGGAGGAAGCCCGGATAAGTGATGCGGCCGCCCTAAAGGCGGTCGAGGAGTTGAGAGCCGAACAGGCTACTTGTCACCAGAGCGAAGAAAAAATAGCCAATATGGCTGTTGAGCTGAAGGAGGCCGCTGACCGATATGATCTCCTTGATAAGGAAAACCAGGCGAAAGCGGCTGACCTAAAGAAGGCCTTGGAAATTGCTAAGGAGACTCGCTCTGGGATCATACGGCTGGGAAGCCCTTTTTGTTGTGGATGAAGTTCGGAGATCCGAAGTATGCCCCTCTGGATAAATTATGGAGTGCTGAGGACGCGTACTTGGACTTGGCCAAGAGTGTTGCTGATGCGACTGAATATTTCAAAGATCAGAAAGGTCATGAGGCAGAATGGTTATTCTGGTCGCAGTTCAATGCTCCAAACGAACGAATGGCTGAGTGGGCCGAGCTCCATAGGTTATCTGGGCTTGCCACGAGGTCTGTCGTGGATCATCTTTGGCCGGAGGGACCAAGGTCGGACAATTATTTTGGTTTAGTGCAACAATTCCTTGGTGCTGTGTCACATATCGACGCTGTCAAGAGGTCGGCGTGCATACACTACAAAAAAATGCACTTCCGTGATGATACGTGTTTGTCATAGTAGGTCGCGTTTTCTGTCATGCATGTACATCCATGACAAATTTATGACAGAATCAAGATAGTCATACATGTGCTGTCGTAGAAGTGTTCCATGACATTACAAAAATTATCATCACGGAAGTGTCCACTTCCATGACGATAAATCGCGTGTCACAGAAGTGCTTTCGTCAAGGGTAACCGACACGTAGCATCCACCATAACGGAACGCCGTTAAGCTATCAGGTCGGGTTTTGGATCTGATAACCCGTTAACAACCCCAACCAATGGGGATTTTCCACGTGTAAAATCATCATTGGCTGGAGGAAACACGTGTTGGCTCATCGTTGGGACAGATGTCATCCACTCATTGGACGGAAGGCGCCTATGATACGTCGACACGTGGCACGGCCCAACAGAGGCCCATTCCTTTGAAAAGGTCGGCCCGTTTGACTTGGTCAAAAGGTGGCGGGCCGGCCCATGGAAAGCCTGTTAACGGCCTGTTCGCATATTGCCCATTTATAGCCCGCTAACCCAAGGCCCGTTACGCCATATCCGAATTAGGCCCAGTAGCGTCATCTGGGCCATCCAATATGATTCCAGCTTGTTTCTTCTGGCGCATGTATGGCCCATGACGTCTTTCGGCCCATATGAGGCCCTATGTAACCCTTGGCCTATTAACGACACGTGGTGAAACTGGCCCGTAATGAACACTGTATCACTTTACACCCATTAATGGCCCGTGGTGAAACTGGCCCGTAATGAATAGTGTATCACTTTATACCCATTAACGCCCTTTTATTCCCTTGGGCCGTTTCCAGCCCATGTTATCTTTCAGCCTTCTCAGAGCCCATTTATTCTTGAGCTCATTTCCAGCATTCGTTTACTTACGGTCTGTTACTATCATTTTCTGCTTGTGGGCCAAATTCAGCCCGTGGTTACAGTCGGCCCGCTTGTGGTCCATTAATACGTTGGGCCTTTTTCATAGCATCATCAAATACGGCCTATTAAAGATGGCCTGTTATGGTCGGCCCATGAACGGACTATTCCAACTCTAGCCCGTTTACAGCCATAATGCGGTCTGTTTGGCCCATGTTTGGCCAATCGATCATACGGCCCGTATAAGGCCCATTGATGATACGGCCCATAGAAGGCCCATTGTTTCTACGGCCCGTAGGAGGCCCATTGTTTCTACGGCCTGTAGAAGGCCCACTGTTTCTACGGCTGGTAGGAGGACCGGTGTCACTATAGTAAATATTAGCCCATGGTTATTGTGGTCTACTTCTAAAAAATAGGTTATTGCAGGCACTAGCAAACCGCGGAAAAAGAAACGCAATGACTACAAGCAACAAATAAACATGACAACAAGGAAATAAATAAGCAAGCAACTAATGCTAGGCTATCACGGCTATTACACATATTACATCCACTGGGCATCAAAGTTCACCACCAGTGCAAATATAGGGAACAAAGTAGCATATCATATACACTGGTTGTCAAAGTTGGCGACCAGCGCAAATAAACGCCGCAACAAAACAAATCCAGAACTAAAACTACTTGAGAAGATCTCAAGAAACAATATCCTGGGTACCCATAATGCTGGCAAGATGCTTAGCAAGCTTATTAACTTCTCTTGTTTGGCGCTTAAATCCTCCAGCGCTTGCTGTTGCACCAGAAAATATGCATCTGAATTCTGTAGGGACTTCCTCAGTCCTTCAGCTTCCTGTCGCAGCACATCTGATCGATGTCTTTCAACTTGAAGTTGAGACTCAAGAAGACGAACTGATTCAGGCAGCGAGTTTGAAGAGCTTGTGCCAGCAGTAGTGGCCAGTAACTCAAACACTACATCAAGACAGGACTTTTGGGTTCCCTCACTGTCGTCAAGATAGTTTTTATCAGCTTTCTTGGAGACCAATAGGGATGTCTCACTATCTTGAACCTTATCTGCATTACTTCCTTTACCGTTGGATAACGCGGTACTGTTCTCCAATATTTTGTCCGCATTCTGAAAGAGAAACAAGCAGACACATCACATGTTTACCATGTTGTATATGAAACTCATTTTGGTAAATGAGTTCACTAGTAAAGTGGACAGAATAACAGCATGAAACAAACATATATCTATGTACCATGGTCACTTTATGGTCTATATCATTCTAGTTTTTGTTGCCAAATCAAGAGAGAGACACAGTTCAAATAATATTTGTTCAACACAAAGCAGAATAGACAGAATATAAGTGTGGGTAACTATAGAGCAATAACAACACTTGTAATGTGCATGACATGAGAACATAACTGTTTATTCAATTGAAACTGAAATCAACATAGAACAGGTTACAACAGCAAACCAGTTAAAGAAACAGGTTTAAAACATACCTGTTGCGCCATTGGAGTTTCAATTCCATCCTTCAAATTTGAAAATAGTTGGTATGAGAAATACAGTAATGCAAGAGCAAAGGAGTATGAACCATAGCTACAGAACCTGACCTGAGAACAAATCTTCTTCTCCTTTAAGTGTTGAGTTGGGATTTGGAGTGGTGGTCCTCGTGCTTTGTGCACTGCAGTTCCCTTACTAACTGCTCGTGTTTGGATGCTCTGTGGTGGAGACGGTGTTGTGTCAACTGGAACTGGGTTACTATCTGCCGGGTTGGGGTTGGAAGGGGTGTAGCTGGTTCTCTGTCCAACTAGGTAGGGGTACAATCTGCGAGAGTCTGGGTTATGTGTGGTATATCTGGTCCTTGGGCAAGTACAACCGTGGATCTATCTGCATCAACTGGTAGCACTATCTTTTCTGAAGACCGTGTTGTTACTCCCTTAGATATTGCCATCAGGCTCTCCAATTCAAATGGCTGATAAACAAGAAAAGTAATTGAAAGTATAGACATTGTATGATAGACAGGTGCAATGGATAGTGGGGAATAAAAGAGGGCATGAAATAATTCATATTTATGGTGTCTAACCAAACAGGATAGCATGACACAATTTCAAACATATGATGGCTAACTAAACAGGATAGCATGACACAATTTCACATTATGATGGCTAACTAAAAAAGATGGAAAGACATAGTTCAAAATATGAGACTATGTAAACATGATGACATGACATAACTATATAATGTGTTTATTAAATAGGTTGGCATGCCATAATTCACATACATTCACGGATAGAATGCCATAATTCAAAATATGATGACTGTAAACACTAAACAGGATGAGATGATATAACTATATGATGTCTTTATTAAATGGGTTGCCATGCCATAATTCAGATAGATGATGTGTATGTACTATGTAAACATGATGGCATGATATAATTCAAATATATGATTTATATAGTAAGCAAGTAAGCAGATGGCAATCCATATATGATGTAGAAACTAAGCAATGCAAGACAACATGCATGACATGGGTAATATAACCCTTCCAAGTTTGAGCATAGACCTCAGGGGGGAAATAGGACTGGTCATCAGTCTCTGAATCCTCCTCTGAGGAGCTCTCTGTAACCAAGAAGATGTCTGCTTTAGCAGGTAGCATTGTCTGCTCTAAATACCTTGTTTTCACTTCAAATACTTCCATCATCGCTTCAAATGGCTGATGCACAAGAAGAGTAGTTGAATATACAAACGTTGTCGACAAATGGAACATGTAATACAAAATGGAACATGTAATACATGATATAATTCACATACATGATGATTGGCTAAACAGCATGGCATTGCATTTCACATATATAATGCCTTTGCAACAAGATAGCATTGTATAATTCACACATATAATGTCTTGCAATAAGATGGCAATGCATAATTCACATATATGGTAATTAGACACTGAACAGGTGGCATTCACACAAATCATGTCTATACTAATCAAATGACATAGGAATGCGAGACACCATATGCACGATATGAGCAACATAACCCTACCAAGTTAGAGCATACACCTCGGGGGGGGGGGGGAATAGGACTGGTCATTTGTCTCTGAATCCTCCTATGGGGAGCTATCTGTAACCAGCAAGATATGCGCTTCGTCAGATAGCATAGTCTGCTCTGAAGACCTTGTTTTCACTCCAGAATTTGCCATCACCGTGTCAAATGGCTGATGCACACGAAGAGCAGTTGAATGTACTAACATTGTTGAAACATGTAATATGTAATGGAAAAAAAGGATGGCCTGATATAATTTACATATAAGATGACTGGCTAAGCAGGATGGCATTGCAAAATTCACATATATGATGCCTGGCTAAACAAAATGGTGTTGCATAATTCACAAAAATGATGAATAAACTAAAAGATGGCATTCGAACAAAGGATGTCTAAACTAAGCAGATGGCATATTTGATGTATAAAGTAAGCAATGCAAGACACCATATGCATGATATAACCAACATCAGCATCCCAAGTTAGAGCGAAGACCTCAGGGGGTAAATAGGAGTTGTCTTCTCCTTCTGATTCCCCCTCGGAACACATATCTTCCTCTCGATTACAATCCGAAATGCGTGGAGGGGGGCTGCCTTTGCGCCTACCATGGAGTGAAGTCTGCATGAAATTTTATTGCCACGCAAGGCTCGTCTCTTTTGCTCTACATGTTCAGTTCCATTGTTTACAATAACTGTCATGCATAGGAATAAAACATAGTGAGATTATGTAAGGAGTGCATGCAGAAATCCAGAGTGATGGTAGCAACCTGTGGATAGACCCAAAACCAATAATAGCAGGCAGATAATGGCTTCAGTTAAAAAATACAGATAATGGCTTCTTTACTATTTGTTTCCCACCCAACATGAAACTCATAGTAGACACCGGAGATTAACCAGATAGTAGATAGATAATATTGATAGTGGCCCCGATATGTACCCCACAACCATTTACAAACTCAAGTTTGACCATTAGTTTGGAGTTGACTCAGAGTCTAATCGGTGAACGGGACGATAAAGTAGCATGTAATATTAAGCGATGCATAACGTAAGCAGACACGAAAGAGTGTGACCTCTCTTGCGGGCCCGTGTAGTCCTCGAGGTCATCTGCTCGGTTGATGATGGTAATGCAGTTTTCATGGCTACCAGCGGCGGGAAAGAAGATCTAAGGCAGCGAAAGACAGTCTAGAGGCCAGATCCCTGATGTGCTGGACCCTTCTGTCGTTGGAGCAGCTGAGCTGGGGTGGACGACGGCGCAGCAGGAGCGGGACAAACCACACAAGGTTTTCTTTGACAACTATCTATAAGAGAAGTAATTCTGTAAGGGCTCGTTTGAATTGGAGGATTCCAATAATGCAGGTATAGAAAATAGACAGGAATAGGATAGGAATGCACATGCAAAATAGAGAATTTAAAAAACACAGGATTTCTGCCAATCTGGGTGTTTGATTCACAACAATTGGAAGATCATAGGATGCAAAGAAGCATGGTGAGATTAAGTCAAACCACAAGAAAATGTACGGTTATAATGCTATTATGCTACTATCCCTTAGTCTTGTGCTTCATGAATAGGAATTTGAAAAGGAGGAAAAGTGAAAATTAAAATTCCTACATTTTTTCTTTCAAGGAGACACTAAAGGAACAAATCTGTGTGCTCAGTAGACAATATATATAACATGTAGAGTAAAAAAAGAGATGCAGCAAGTGTACAACCTCTTTGGCGAAGCCATGTCGATCTCAGCGTGATTGGGTTGGCCGGTGAGGATGCTCCGGCTGACTTTGCTGTCGGAGGAGGGGAAGAAGATCTTAGGCGTCTGGAGATGGAGCCCGAGGTACTGCTCCGCTGTGATGGAGGGTTTCATCATTGGAGCAGCTCCGGTGAGTTATACGACGCCGAGGCTGAAGCAGGACAAGAGAGACAACGAACAACGTTAACCTGAGTGGAATTCTAATAGCATCTCCAATACATGACGTAAAATACATAACAACAAAGTGCTAGATGTAAAATACATCAGCTGCTCATCTCTGAAGTTAACTGTCGAAACTGAACTTAACTGTCGAAACTGAACTTAACTATCGAAACTGAACTTAACTGTCGAAACTGAACTTAACTGTCAAAACTGAATTTTGCTGTCGAAACTGAATTTTGCTGTTGAAACTGAACGCACTAGCAAGGTGAGGCTACACGTCGGTCGACTGACTTTTTCATCTCTGGTCAGTCGATTTTGCAGCTGTTAGATACGAAATCAAGGGCATGCGGTTCATCTTCAACCTCCACCCCCCTGAGCCGCCAGCCACCACCGGCCAAACAGCAGCCCCCCGCCGCTCGCGGCCGGCGGTGCGCCTCCCCTCCCGCCCCGGAACCACTCCCCACCGCCGGTCTGCCGCCGCCTCTGCCATCCCTCTAGCCCCCCCCCCCCCCCCCGTGCCGAGCTTTTTCTCCGGCGATTCCCATGCCATCGCCCCACCAACGCCCCGCTACCACCGGCGACCACCGCCCACATCCTGAATCCTAAGATAGATAGTGGGGTACCTCTCCGGCGACCCCCCCTCCCTGCCGCGGCTGGTTCTTCCTTCACCCCGGCGAGCCCACCCCTTGAAAATTGACTGACCCAAAAGTCGATTCAGTTGACTGAAGTGTAGCCAAATCGGAGCAGCATTGCAAGCAAGAGCAAGAGCGAGAGCAGCAGTGCGAGCCAGAGCAGACCAGGCAGGGGACCAAGAGCAAGAGCAGAGCAGCAGCGCGAGCGAGAGCTAAAGAAGCAGCAGCTCCTACTGATGTGGACGTCGCCGCCGAGGGAGCGACGCCGTGGAGGAAGTGGTCGGCGACGCCGCCGTGGATGGAGCCGCACCGTGTCATCTCGGGACCGAGCACCGGCTACACCATGAGATCGAATCAAGAAGAAAATGTGGCGATTAGTGTACAACCTCTTTGGTGGCGCCGATTAGGCCGCAACTTCATCCGAGGAAACGGTGATGATGATGCTCTTTCGGTGGTGCAGTTGAAGAAGGCGGTGTGGGAATGGAGGTGGCGCGAAAGACGAGGGGAACGTCGGGGCAGCTCCTTGGAGGTGGAGGACGGGGTGGCTGAACCGCCGGGACGATGAGATCGATGACGGATCCTCATCCGGTACGGTGGATTAGGGACGTCGAGGTGTTGCTGTGGACGACATCGTCGGGGAAGAGGCTCCGGCTGGGTGGCGGACAGAGCAGGGTGTGGGGTTTCGTCGCGGGTTTTCACGGCCTCGGTGTATGAATGGGTGGGCGGATGGGATGGCAGTGGGGAATCATGGCTTAGATACGCGCTTGTCCGAAATGTGGGGTAAGTTACGAAAGTACCCCCCCCCCGATTTGCGGCGGTTCTTTCGGTTCAGGGGTGCCACGGGCATTTCACGTGTCGGAATTTCACAGGAGGTGGGAGTTTTCGCGAGCATTGTAATTTCGGAATAGCAAGGCGCGGGTTGAGATGGAGGGAGTTGTCGGAGCACAACGAGACAAAGATATATCTTAAATATTTCAGGCTAACAAGGCGTGGGTTGAAATTTCTAGACAAGCCTAATGTGTACTGTACCTAATCAATGCGCACTACAAATGTCATTCAAAACTTTGAATTCATGTTATGTTCAATTAAAACATTTTGCTACGTGTATAATGCATGCAACCTACTACTCAAATGAATGTTTTAGTGCATTCCAAACATATATACTACCGCTTCAATATGAACTAAATTTGAATAAGATCTACAGTAATGATTGTTGTGAAGTCAAAGCATTTGAATCCATTTCTCTGTTTTCATAAGATCTACAATCATCATTATTGTCAAGTTAAACCATCATTTGTGTATTATCTTCACATCACACCACATGATTAGTCTCGAGTTACATATGAACTATGTGTACTATATGAACTCGAACTAGATTTTTTGAATCCACTTTATTTTGATTTCAAATCACATTACATTTCTAGCTCTAGCTAGATCTTCATAATCTAAACCATGTCTCATATGTATAATGTGTTTATCACATTATATATGGTGCCCCGCCCCCTACGCCTACAAGTATTTAGATGTGAGTTGCAAACACCACACATTACCACAAATTCAAATAAAATGTGAGAATGTTCGATATATAGTATTGTTTAGATTGCTCGATATTTAGTTGTAAGCTGCAAACAACACACATTATCACAAATTCAAATAAAATGTGAGATTGTTTGATGTATAGTATGGTTTAGATTGTTCGGCATTTAGCTGTGAGTTGCAAACGCCATGCATTATCACATTATGGTATAACATGTGCACAACACGTGTATCACCGCTATACTCATGCATGCAATGTTTAAAACACTATGATCTCCTATTCAAATACATGTATCCGCTTTCATATCAAATTATGATCTTTGTTAGTCTCTTACACCCACACAATCCTCTAACCTTTGTAGCTACCACTAACTTTCTCTCGTGCATGCACACGCCCTCCTCGCCCTCCCCCTCCCTCAGCATTCTATCCACCGGGCACATTCATTTTTTTCTTTAGGTTGTTCTCCCAGAGTCTCCACAACTCCTTTCCGACACACACCGATCGATAAACCTCTCCAGTGATGCCTGCCTACAACATACACACACACCTTCAATCTCCTCCTTTATGTGTCCTTGCCTCGTGTCTCTCATACGGTCAGACACACGTGTAAACTCTCGCCCCTCTTTTCATCGATCTCACAACCGCACACTCCTCCCCCTATATAGCTAGTAGTTGGGCCTCTCGCACCACCTCCCAGCTCCATTCTCTCTGTCTATCCATCTCGCTGGGTCTTATTTGCCTCTAACAAATGGACGTACACCCACCGATCTCTCGCTATACATATATCTAGCTAGGTCCTTATAACTCGTTTTTACCCACACGTCGATCGATCTACCTCATTAGTCGTGTCTCTCCCTTCCTCCGACAAACAACAATTGATCTACCGATCTAGTTAGGTTTACTTACCAAACACATGGTTCCCCTTCATCATCCATGGATGCGTCCCGACAGATCTATAACACACAGGCACACACAGAAACACATCCCCACTCTTATCGATAACATTGCAGTTCCACCCTCAGTTTGTCTAGTAGGCCTCTCCCAACATCTCTGAGAAGCACCTCCATCACCCATCCAGCACTCTACCCCTCTCCCTCCTTCTCCCTCTCGCTCTCTCTCCTCTCTCTCTCTCTCTGTCCCATCATATTTCCCGTCCTTCAGTTCTGTATGGATGTTGACTGATCTCCCTCAAGACATAGCTGGATCTCTCCTTCTCAACACATATACGAGTCGTTCTACTTCTATAGTTAGGCCTCTACCTACCCCTCCCCCCACCCCCCTCCCCTCCCACACACACCGATACATTGAGCGCTCTAGTCATGTATCCCTGCCACACACAAACTTGACATGTGCCCTCTAATGTTCCGGTAGGCCAGCCGCTATATCTTTGACTTGCACACACACACAATTTCGATGGCTCTCTTCATCGATCTCGCACCCACCCACTTGATCCTCTCTTCGACTCTATCGATAGCTATGACACCTCCATCTCTTCTCGTGGATTGCCCGACCCTCTATGTATGATATGGATAGGCCTCCATTTCACACATATTGCATGCAAAATTTTGTTTGAGATGTTATCGACACATGTCACATCCCTAGTTCTGGTATGCTCAAGGCTAGCTAGTCATGTGTGCATCATGTTTAAATTTAATTTAAATTTGAAATGGGGATTTGTGAAACCCTCAGAATCATTTCTGGAAATGACCCAGATAAAAATTGCTCCAAAAGGTCCAAGAAAATATTCATGTCGCTCTCTGAAAATATTGGACAAAGATTAAAAAAACAATATTTTTAGGAGCTCATAAGTATTTATTTTGGGCATTTGGAATTAATGCATAATTATTTGCATTGGATATATATTTGTTATATATATAATATATGTCCAAAATTTATGCCATTTGTTGAGGAGCTCTCGAATAATACCACTAGTTCCTGCAAAAATTGGCATAAGAAATAAAATGATTTAGTATTTTTATTAAATCAAAACAAATATCAGGAAAAAATAGAAAAGAAAAGGAAATGGGAAAAACCTACCTGGCACTTACCTCCCTGTGCAGCCTGGCCTGGCCCAGTGGCCCAACAGGCTGGCCCAGCCAGCAGACGGCCCAACCCAACTGCCAGGAGCTTCTTCAAGCTCCTGCTAGTAGGAGCTGCTGCATGGCCGCGCCACAGCCGGCCGTGGCCACGTCTCCCCGCCACCTCCTGCTTCTCCCCCTCGTCGCTCTGGCCTCCCTGGACGTCGCCACGACGCCCTGCACCTCTATCCCTCTCTCTCATTCCTCCCCCTCCCCTGGTCTCTCTCCCACGCGCACGGTCGAACGCCACCGTCGCCGCTGCTCGCCGTCACCGTAGCCACCGCCTGCCCTCGCCTCTCTGACACGCGCAGCAGCTCCGCCTCCTCGCCCTGAAGCTCTCCGCCGGGCCACGCAAGCCGGAGCGCCCCGTGGAGCCGTCATCGTCGCCATCTTCATCTCCGGTCGCCGGAGATCGTGTTCACCGCCCCGCCGTCTTCAGTGCGTCCCCGAGCTCGCCGACAAGCCCATCGCGTCCGCTGTGAGATTCTGCTCCGTTCCCCTCTCCCCACTCCTCCGTTCTCGCGCCGTAGCCCCCTTTCCCCACCATGGCCGTAGCTCCTCGCCACCGTCCATGTCGCCGCCGTCGCCCTGGCCACCGCAGCCCGCAACTGAGTGCGTCACCGTGCTCCCGGTGCCACGAGGGTGCCGCAGAGCCCCTCGGGTGGCCTCCCTGTGCCCGGCAGGCCGCTCCCGCTCGAAGCCGTGCTCCGGCCGGCGCCGTGAGCTCTGCTCCGGCGAGCTCCGGCCTTCTCGGCTCCTCCCCCAGCCCCATTGGATGCGTGCGAGCACCATCTCCTCGGAGATGGTCTCCGCCGCCCGGATGGACGTCAGAGGGCAGATCCCGAGCCCTCCGCCGCGTTTGGCCTCGCAGGCGGCTAAACGCCGATCGGTTTGACCGCCTTGACCCCACTGGCCTGACAAATGGGCCCAGGACCCTGCTAATTGTAGTTAAATGTTAATTAAACTTAATTAGCCTACTGATACTGACATGTGGGCCCCAGGCCACTAACTAAACTAGATTAGTGTTAGATTAAAACTAACTAAATTAGATTAGTTAGGTTAGAAACTGACATATGGGTCCCACTGGTCAGGTTTGACCTGGACCGAACCGTTGACCTGCTGACACAGGCATGACGTCATGCTGATGCAGTTATCTATTTTCTGGATTTAAATTAATCAGGAAAATCCAGAAAATGATTTAAACTTCAAAAAATCATAGAAATTTAACCGTAGCTCAGATTGAAATAATTTATATATGAAAAATTATCATAAAAATGCAATCTTTCCATCTGTACTAGTTTCATGCATGACAACCCAACTTATACCTACTGTATAAGTGAAAACATGTAAATGGCATCTATAAAGAGTTAATTTGGAGTTGCATTTGAACTCTTGGTTCAAATGAACATCAACCAAATGATTGCTAGCTGCATTAGCTCAAACAGCATCACATTTTCATGCCATGTTCATGCATCATATTGTTGCATATGCTTGTGTATTGATTGTCGACACCGTTCCTTCTCGATAGGTCTTGCTCCGGAGACCGTTCCAGAGTACCTGTCTGAGGAGCAGTGCCTTCCTTGTTAATCTATCAGGCAAGTAAACCCCCTTGTTCATTCCGATACAATCCTACTCTCTCGCTCCTGCTCTCAGTTATTGCATTAGGACAACAACGATTCATCTGCTACTTTGTGCTGCGGTCGTTGAACCCATTCCTCTGCATGACCTGTCATTGCCACAGTAAATAGTTGAAACGCACTAGCATGTGTAGGAGTTGATTGAGCCATGTTGTGTTCCTACCATGTTATGCCTGCTATTGCTTAGAGTTGTGTCATGTCTGATTTATTGGGAATGAATTGGTGTGTTACGATATGTTCTGATGCTGAAAGTGAAGTGTGTGAACACGATTTGGTCAAGGTAGCGATGAGAGGACATGTAGGAGTACATGGTGGGTTGTCTCACTGGAACCGTCCTTAAGCACTGAGTTCTATGTATGTTGTCCAATGACTCGATACTACCACACATTGGGTTCCGGTAACTCGAACCCTCTCGGCTTATTAACCAACTTGATCTCTGTCCAGGAGTCGCAACTAGTTTCTGGTGTTTGTAGGTAGTGCTATTTTTCTTCTGAGTGGCACCCGGCAGGGTGGGCTTGGGACAGACTAGGCACACGTGTCCTGGTGTACCGAGTGGCACCCGGATGGTGGGCTCGGGAACCCTGCACACATCGTTTGGGGCCGTGAGCGAAACCTCGGCCAGATCTCCTTGCGGATGGAACCCGAATAGGTGATAAACCTGGACTAGAGTCTTGTCTAGTTAGTCAGGTCGTGGCCGACTCCCTCGCCAGGCTTCCGCTTGAAGGTTCCCGAGATACATGACGTGTACATGGCGATAAGTGGCGAGAGCGTGTGTGAAGAAGTACACCCCTGCAAGGTTAACATGATCTATTCGAATAGCCGGGTCCGCAGTTATGGACTTCTTGGATGCTTACATTGTACATAGAGAACTTGAAGTGGATACTCTAAAATGCTCAAGACAAGTGTGAGTGCTATGGATGGCCTTCTCGTAGGGAGACGGGGATGAATCCATAGTAGTGTATTGTGTGGTGATTAGTGGACTCGTGTGCGCCATATCACCTTAGAGAAGTTCTCGTAGTCGTAGAACAGGATAGCCACTGAGTCAAAGCTGGCTTGCTGCAACTAAACCCCACATTACCCTCTTGATACAAATGCATGTATGATAGGATATGATGTAAGACTTGTTGAGTACCTTTGTACTCATGTTGCTTTAATTATGTTTTTGCAGCGGAGACTTCGGTCTTACTAGTGTTCTCGTGGACTTTGACGAGTAGCTTGTACCTCAGCTACAATCTTGATAGGATGTTGTAGATAGTCAGGCTCTTCAGCCTTTTTCATTTGTAGATGTCTGTACTCAGACATGTAATGCTTTCGCTTGTTGCTTGTCTGCTCTGAATGTTGGGTCATGTGACCCCTGTTTGTAATATATGCTATGATGGATCTTTGAGCCTTATCTATATGAGTTGTTGAGTTATGTTGTGATGCCATGTTGTACAACACATATTTGCATGTTATGCGTACGTGTAATGTGTATTGCTATGTGTGGGATCTGACTATCTAGTTGTTTATCCTTAGTAGCCTCTCTTACCGGGAAATGTCTCCTAGTGCTTCCACTGAGCCCTGGTAGCTTGCTACTGCTCCGGAACACTTAGGCTAGCCGGCATGTGTCCTTCTTCGTTCATGTGTCTGTCCCTTCAGGGAAATGTCACGCGGTGTCTACCGGAGTCCTGCTAGCCTGCTATAGCCCGGTTTACCGGGGTCCTGCTAGCCCAGTTGCTACAGCCCGGATTCACACCGACACGTTCGTTGCTGGGTCATGTATGCCTGTTCCTGTAAGTTAGTGCCACTTTGGGTTCACGACTAGCCATGTCAGCCAGGGTTCATTTAACTACCAAGCAACGGAGTTGCTAGGCGTATAGATTTCACACATCACGATACACTTGTCGGCATTCCGGTTGCAAGAACATGGAACCGAGGAATGAGTAATGATGGCGAGAAGTATCACTACGTCAAGAATTCACAAGAGCCGATGCAATTCTCATGAAAATCCTGACATAAAGACGGTAATACTTCAGGGTAGAACAGAATCAAAAGCTGGGTTGGCATTTTGATCTGCGGAGCACAACTATTTTGACCCAATCCTGGATATGGAAGAGGTACTGGAGTTTGTTTCTCCTAGTCATCCTGAATAGAATGGCTTGACGGACCACAAGAATAATAAGCATAGAGAACACGAATGCACTATTACTCCTGACTATCAATTGATAGACGAAGATCGGAATACGACTGAAGAGGGACAACTCAAAGGAACATATATCTTTCTGAGTTGTGGATGCATAGATTAGTATGTCGAGCAAAGCTCAACATTTCTTCCGGATAACCCATGCAGAAGGTAGAACTGGCAGATTCACAATATAGAATGGAGAACTCATCAAGAGCACTCTGGTTGTGATCTTTTGTTTCAAAAGAACTCCTGCCAAGAATGGTTCATGGTATTTGGGAGAACGATATACCACGGACCTCGAGGACTATCGCAAAGGTTACTAATATCCTAAAGGAACTAGCAAACACTATCAAGACGAGGTAAGTAGGGTGAATCTCGGGTTCAAAACCCAAGGAGTAGAATACCTACTACTAAGTGGCATCACAGGATGCTTTCGAGAATAAGGCCAAAATCATCACACTGGGAACACAAATCATGGCTAGCTTACTAGGTGGTACTCTAACACACCTAGGGTCATAATACTAGCTCCAACATATATGCCGAGGCAATGAAGTACCTCAACACACTAGTTGGTGTGGTTAATCTGGCCAAAGGAACATCGGAACGGTAAGAAGGTATTTGCAAATGCATCAGACTATTTAGAAACCTAGGATGACTCGGACAACATAACGGTTGTAAATGCTCAAAAGAATTTAGACATGCTACAAAAATGGTGGCATCGCTGTCGGTGTCAAAACCGGCGGATCACGGGTAGGGGGTCCCGAACTGTGCGTCTAGGCGAATGGTAACAGGAGACAAGGGACACGATGTTTTACCCAGGTTTGGGCCCTCTTGATGGAGGCAAAACCCTACGTCCTGCTTGATTAATATTGATGATGTGTGTTACAAGAGTGGATCTACCACGAGATCAAGGAGGCTAAACCCTAGAAGCTAGCCTATGGTATGATTGTTGTTCGTCCTATGGACTAAAGCCATCCGGTTTATATAGACACCGGAGAGGGCTAGGGTTACACAGAGTCGGTTACAATGGTATGAGATCTACATATCCGTATCGCCAAGCTTGCCTTCCACGCCAAGGAAAGTCCCATGCGGACACGGGACGAAGTCTTCAATCTTGTATCTTCATAGTCTTGGAGTCCGGCCGATCATGATAGTTCGGCTATCCGGACACCCCCTAGTCCGGAACTCCCTCAGTACCCCTTGAACCAGGCTTCAATGACGACGAGTCCGGCGCGCATGTTGTCTTCGGCATTGCATGGCGGGTTCTTCCTCCGAATAATTTATAGAAGATTGTGAACACCAGGATAGTGTACGGCTCTGCAAAAATAATTTCCACCTACCACCGTAGAGAGAATAGTATTTACACAAGTTCAATCTGCTGACGTATTTGATGGTGTGACGTCACACAACTACCAAGCCTTTACTTAAATTGTCTTTATTGTACCACCTCAGCGCGTTTAGCGAAGCTGTTTCCTTGGCACGTCTTGTCGAAGCAGAGATCGTGTTCCCCTTATTCCGGGATTCCCATCAATATGGACGTGGGTAACCCAACGGCGCCCGTTGCCACGCCCCCTCCATCGAAGGTGGGTTCCAAACGGTCACGGGGACGGCTCTCGGTATTCTTCCTCTTTATAATGAGACGAAGGCCAGTTCTTTTTCTTCAATCCTCAATCGAATCCGCCCCTCGCCCCCGAGTTCCAACACCCAGGGCTCCAGATTCTGGTACCTTCGACCTTCGACAATGTCCGGCTCCGACCTACGGGGCCGATGGATGCCCTCTTCCGTCACGGAAGAAGATGTGTTAAAGCTGAGAGACGCCAGGTACTTGACCTACGAGATTTCGCATAGGTTGCCTGCCCGAGGGCAAGTTATTCCTAGTCCCGAGCCTGGCGAGAGCGTTGTGTTCGCGTCTCACCTCTGTCGAGGTTTAGGCTTCCCGATGGACCCCTTCGTGAGGGGGCTCATGTTTTACTATGAGCTGGAATTCCATGACTTGGCTCCGGAGTCCATCCTCCACATCTCATCGTTTATTGTCATTTGTGAAGCCTTCCTCCGCACTACCTCTCACTTCGGCTTGTGGCTCAAAACCTTTAATGTGGAGCCGAAGATGATTGAGGGGCGTCAGGCAGAGTGCGGCGGGGCGGTTATAAGTAAGAGGGCCGATGCTCCATGGCCCGAGGGCTCTTTTCAGGAGGAGCTCGGCGTGTGGCAACATGAGTGGTTTTATATCACTGCTCCCAGGGGCAGCAGGCAGAGGCTGCCGCCCGTCTTCCGCTCGGGCCCTCCACAGCGGCTGACGTCATGGGTCAACAAGGGGCGTGACTGGGGGCGTCCAAGGACGTTCCCCTGTTGCAGGACCGGATTCGAGGCCTCCAAGAAAGGGAGATCAATCTGGCCGTAGTGGTACAGGTTATGTTGATCCGACGCCTACTACCCTGCAAACGTCGCCCCCTCTGCCTGTGGGAATTTAATCCGGAGGGGCCACGAGCTCTTCAACATTTCATGGGTTTGACACCCGCGGAGATGTACGAACTGTTCTTCGGATCGCAAGAGATGCGTCCGGAATTGACCGAGGATGCTGGCCTAAGCTGCAATCGCCCGGATACTCAAGTAAGTAGCCCTGTGTCCGGACACATCATCCATTCATTTACTGTGGGTTTGCCTTTTAACCAGCTATCCCTTGTACAGGAGTGGATAGCGCAAGCAAAACTGCTACAGTGTCTGGCCCCCCTCCCTGAGACCACGCAGGATCCCGTGTTAATCAAAATGTTAGAGGTTGCACCTTCGGAGGAGGGCGAAGAAGGGCACAGGGGAACTACCACCTCAGCCACGGAGGCTTTCAGTAAGGGAGGAATCGAGAGTCCCTCCTTCCAGGGGGAGAAGAGGACCGCTTCCGAAGACCCGGAGGCCAAGGCCTCAAAGCGGGGAAAGAAATCTGTACCGGAAGGTCCTATGCCGGGAGGAGCCCCGGCCGTACTGTCTCCTTGGAGGAATCAGCCCTCTAGCGAGCCGTAAGTATAAAAGGGGGAATTTTGTAATAGTGGACATCCCTGCTTAATTTCTAAGGGTAACCGAAGTTTTCACCTTGTAGTTCAGATCTCAGCCCATCTCAGCACAGCTCATCGTCGGGAGACCTTTGTCCAGAGATGATGGAGAGCGAAATGCCTCCATCTGCCGCCCCGTCGTGCGGGGTGGGCGACCCTGAGGTGTCTTCATGGAGGGTCTCCCCGAGTCCGGCGGGGCCAGAGAGTTCGACACCCATTGGAGTATGGTCGGTGGAGCTGCAGGATTTGCTCAAGAGGGCGTCTATCTCAGAAGATCACCGCACATTAATGGGTAGGGTGATTGAGAGGATCTCGTCCGCCGAAAGCGGGTTGTATGAGGCCGTCGGAAGTTTGCTGAGGGGTTTGAGGTATGCAAAAAATGACATACCTTTTGACAGTTTTGCACATGAAGTGCGCCCTGTATAGATAGTAGCCCCTGAGACTTGGTATGCTGTCGAAAGCGACAGCTTGCTGAGGATCATGATCTCAGTTATAGATTGTCGCCTTCCCTATGCAGGTGGCGGAACATTCGGTGGCCAGCCGGACTGATGGATTTGCCGAGCTGAAGAGGCAACTCGACGTTGCGGATGCGGACATCTCGCTGGTCAATAAACGACTTGATGAGTCACAAGGTATGTGGTTGCTCTGCGGTCGCCTGGTAAGGGAGCTGACGCCCATTCCTTACAACTTGTATGCTTGATGCAGATGGTGCTGCTGCTATGGAAGGCCTTCGAGCAGAATTGCTCGGGCCAAGGAGCAAGCCAGAAAAAGTGAGGTGGCTGCCTCGAAGGCAGCGGAAGAGCTAGAAGCCGAGAAGGTTGCTCACTGCCGAAGCAGGGAGGAGATGGCCGGAATGGCCGCGAAATTAAAAGTTGCTACCGACCGCCAGGAGGTTCTTGAAAGAGATTGCCGAGCGGAGCAAGAGGACCTGAAGAAGGCCGACGCCGAAGCCAAGGATGCCTGTAGTGCGATGGGGCTATGAAGGAGGAACTGCATCAGGTCGGAGACATTGTGGCTGGAAAGCCCTTCATGCTGCATAGGAAGCTCATGGATCCGAAGTATGCTCAGCTGGGCCGATTGTACGGTGCGGAGGATCCTTATCTGGACTTGGCGGCGAGTGCGGCGGACGCAGTCGTGCACTTTCGAAGCCAGAAGGATCACGAAATGGAAGAGCTTTTCTGGTCTCAATTCCATAGTCTGGAGCATCCACTTCCGTTGAGTGATCGGCTGGTTGAGTGGGCTGAGCTGAATAGATTGTCCGGACTTGCCATGATGGATGTGGTCGCTCATCTGTGGCCGGAAAGGCCTAAGCCAAAGAGTTATTTTGGCTTGTTGCAGCAATTCCTTGGGGCGGTGCCGCGTATTGGGGCGATGAAGCGGTCGGCATGCATAGAAGGTGCACGGATGGCTCTCGCCCGTGGTAAGACATATTGGGAGGAGATCGATGCCACAACTGTTGCATCCCGGGGTTCAGACAAAAGCCGATTCCCCACCGAGCACTATTTTGAGGAAGTCCTGCAGGGCGCTCGTTTAATAGAGTCGCAGTGCTCGAAAGATGTTATGTTTCAATGACATGTATGATTTCTGAGATCATGTTTATAATGCAATAACTTTTTATACTTGTGTGTTCAAGTATTGAACTATCTCCTGTGCGGCCGTATATGTATGTATAATCTGAAAGATGGCAGTCTTTGGCTTCATCCCCCATGCACATGGTGCGGGGGTGTTTGCAAAAAGAAAAGCGCTTTTTCACACTTAATCCAACGTCTTGGTCCTTTTAAGGAGGTGATAGCGTAGCAAACTAGGCAACCGGACTATAATGCTTTATCACTTTCACTTAGCCATAGGAGCTCGAATGTGGGGCTACTATATAGCCCCTGGTGGCACCGCTCTTCTACGAACTCGGGGCGCGTATGTGCCTGACCAGGAAGCGGTCCTTCGTCAAAGTGGAGGAATTCTAAACATTCCAATGGTCGATCGAGTGGTTGACCAGTCTCTCGATATATCATGACAGTCAGTTTTCGGCTTTCTCTACTGAGGTGCTCGCCCGGCCGAACCGGGGCACAATCGCAGTAGTTCTCCTGGTGCCGCGTTAGACGATGATACGGAACGTAAGGCAGCAAAACACAAGAGCCGGGCAACCCAACATTTGACCAAAGACATGATTCGGAGCTGATGCATATAAGGCCTAACTCGAGACACCGAACACTCCCTGAGGTGTTCGGTCTTTATGATACCGGGCAAAACAATGCCCTAAGCCCCTAGTGTCCAGGTACAGGCGGGAACTTCTGACGCGGCCGAAGCCAAAACGCTAGCCTCCTCCTCGGCTATGGTGGGAAACCGGGGGATGTGTATCAACAAGAGACAGTAAGAAAGGTTTACGCAAGGTCTTAATCTGAAAAGAATCCTTGCAACGGGTCCCTCCTGCACATCTACGCCTGTGTCTCCGTTGTGCTGTATCCTGGACGGGTGTAGCACGTGCTTCATCTGTAAAAGAGAAGGACTTAGTTTCCAAGAAATATCGTGCAGAAGTTGTATTAAAATAGAATAGAATGAAGAAAGTTGAGCTTTATTGGCTCTCATCATTTATACGTGCGGCCCCTTATAAAGGGGGTATGTGTCTGGGAAGCCCCTTGTTTATTTACGCCGGACTCACCTAACCGTGTTCGGGGTCTGAATGACCTGTGTTTAGGGGCCTTGACCTGCAAGGTCGGAGTGGCTGTCAAGGCAGCCCCACGCTCTCCGTGGTCGAGGAACACTCGTAGTTACTCTTTAATGAGATTATGCCGCGTGGACCGGGCATTGTAAGTATAAGAGATGTGTAGTGTGGTATGGCGTTAAAGCGGGCGAAAGCTTTGCGTCCCAGTAGTGCTTGATGGCCACTGTAAAATGGGGCGCTACGAAGAGTGAGCCTTTCGCGACGGAGGTTGTCGGATGAACCGAACGCAACCTCTAGTGGTACAGAGCCCGTATAATTGGCTTAAAGGCCTGACGTCACTCCTGTGAAGGAAGTGCTGTTATGGCGAATGTTGGTAGGGTCTATCCCCATTCTGCGGACGGTGTCCTGGTATGGCAGGTGCCGCGCTGTGTTTTCATGTTATCACATGAAGTGAGTTCACTATTTTGACTTCTAGTGGGAAAGTCTTATGTTTTCCGGAGTGCTGCTTTTGGGACTCGTCACTTTCGCTTGGTGTGTCGAGCCCCTTGTGTTCGGTGTTAAGTCGGCCGGACTGCTTGAAGACCCAACAATCTCTGTGGGTATGGTTTGCAGGCTTTCCGTAGGTACCGTGTATTTGACATAGCCTGTCCAGAATCTTGTTTAGGTTGGATAGCTCGTCACTGTTGTCCTTGAGGGGCAGTGTTTTGTTATTCGGCCGAGAGCTTTTGAATCCCGCGTTGACCGCCGTACTATTTGGGCCATTTTCCTTGTTCCGGCGCTGATCTTTTCTCCGTCGTGATTTCCCATTTCCATCCCTGACTTCGGATGTACTCGGGTCGCTGGTGCTGCATCTAGCCAGCCAGCTGTCCTCCCCTGCGCAAAATCGTGTCATGAGGCTTGTTAGTGCGGCCATTGTTCTTGGTTTTTCTTGGCCGAGGTGTCTGGCGAGCCATTCATCTCGGACGTTGTGTTTAAAGGCTGCTAAGGCTTCAGCGTCCGAACAGTCCACTATTTGGTTCTTTTTAGTGAGGAACCTATTCCAGAATTTGCGTGCTGACTCTCCGGGCTATTGAGTTATGTGACTTAAATCGTCTGCATCCGGAGGGCGGACATAAGTCCCCTGAAAGTTTGCTCGAAACGCATCCTCTAGCTCTTCCCAACTTCCAATGGTATTTTCTGGGAGGCTTTTGAGCCAATGCCGAGCTGGCCCTTTGAGCTTGAGGGGCAGGTATTTTATGGCATGGAGATCATCTCCTCTGGCCATATGTATGTGTAGGATATAATCCTCAATCCAGACTCCGGGGTCTGTTGTTCCGTCATATGCCTCTATGTTTACGGGTTTGAATCCCGCTGGAAATCCATGATCCAATACCTCGTTGGTGAAACATAGTGGATGTGCGGCGCCCCTATATTTGGGTGTGCCGTTGTCTTCAAATGCTCGGCGGGTTATGTTGCTTCCTGGAGTCTTCTTTTTTGGCCCATAGATAGACCTGGCCGGGTCATCCTTTTTCCGAGGATCTTTGTGCTGATCGTGTGCCGGCTTGTGTGCGGCGCCCCTGGCTGTTCTTGGCCTGTCATCTGGTCGTCTATCCGGCCAGGCGGCTTCTTTCTTTTTTGACTGCGGGGGCTCTAAGTCCACCTCGTCAAATTCGGGCAACAGCTTGCGCTTCGGGTAGCTCTTTGTCTAGTGACTAGCGCCGTATTTATCTGCGATGTTGAGTATTTTGCTCCATTTCATTCTGAGTGCGTCCTCCGCTGTTTTGAGCTTCCGCTTTTGCATCTTCAAACTTCTTGCAGTGGCGACGAGCCTTTTATGGAGGTTCATATGCTCTGGTGATGTGAGATCGTCTTCGCCGGAGATGGTTTGCTTTCTGGCATCTTCGTCGTCCGCTGCTTGGCCCTGCTCTAGGGCCGGGTCCGTATGGGTGCCGTTTTTATCTAGGCCGGTCTTCAGGCGGCACTTGCGTCGCCGTTTTGGTTGTTTGTTGGGGGGGTTGTCCTTCGCCATGTCCTGTTTTTCCTCATTATCGCTTCCTGTTGGTATATCCACCATACATACATCTTGAGTTGAGGTGGCTTTCCAGTGCCCGATAGGCGCTGGTTCTTGGTTGTCTCCGGCATCGTCATCCATACCGTCGATGTCTTCAGAGTCATAGTCTAGCATGTCGGTTAGGTCGTCGACAGTGGCTACCAAGTGGGTGGTGGGTGGGCTTTGAATTTCTTCGTCATCCGCATCCCAACCGTCCTGGCCGCAGTCTGGCCAGGGCTCTCCTGATAACGAGAGATATTTTAGCGAACTCAAGATGTCACCGAAAGGTGAGTGTTGAAAGATGTCCGCTGCGGTGAACTCCATGACCGGCGCCCGACCGGATTCGATCGGAGGGGGCGCGGGAGGTTCGGAGTCCGGCAAGGAGTCCGGCACCTCGGAGTCACAAGTTTCATGAAGGACAAGGTGAGTGTTCGGCTCTAACGCCATAGAGGTTGCAGCCCCCGAGGCGGTGTCTAGCCATCCGTCCTCGATCTGCGCAGCCGGCCCCGAATTGAAGATCGGAGAAGGCTCGAGTGCGGCCTCCAGGGTACTGTCTGGCAGCAGAGCTAAATCATGCCCATCGTGACAGTGCGGCGTGCTTGGCTGTGGCTCGAATCCATCGAAGATCAAGTCCCCGCGGATGTCAGCCGTGAAGTTCAAACTTCCAAATCTGACCTGACGGCCAGGGGCGTAGCTTTCGATCTGCTCCAGATGGCCAAGAGAATTGGCCCGCAGTGCAAAACCGCCGAATACGAAGATCTGTCCGGGGAGGAAGGTCTCACCCTGGACTGCGTCGTTGTTGATGATCGAAGAGGCCATCGAGCCTATCGGTGACGACACAGAGGAACTCTCAATGAAAGCACCAATGTCGGTGTCAAAACCGGCGGATCTTGGGTAGGGGTCCCCGAACTGTGCGTCTAGGCGGATGGTAATAGGAGACAAGGGACACGATGTTTTACCCAGGTTCGGGCCCTCTTGATGGAGGTAAAACCCTACGTCCTGCTTGATTAATATTGATGATGTGTGTTACAATAATGGATCTACCACGAGATCAAGGAGGCTAAACCCTAGAAGCTAGCCTATGGTATGATTGTTGTTCATCCTATGGACTATAGCCATCCGGTTTATATAGACACCGGAGAGGGCTAGGGTTACATAGAGTCGGTTACAATGGTATGAGATCTACATATCCGTATTGCCAAGCTTGCCTTCCACTCCAAGGAAAGTCCCATCCGGACACGGGACGAAGTCTTCAATCTTGTATCTTCATAGTCTTGGAGTCCGGCCGTTTATGATAGTTCGGCTATCCGGACACCCCCTAGTCTGGAACTCCCTCAATCGCCACTTAGAAGCACAATATCAAGGTTTCGAGATCAACAATTAACATACGGAAGTAGTAGGAACTTAACCGAGGCTTGAAACCAACAATCCTATAAGTCTACGGATTAGTAACACGTGATCCTGATAGAAAGAAGAGAAGGCCTAGTTCTTAACCCTGTAGAGAAGAAGAGGGTGACTCATATCAGAAGGACATAAGGTAAAGGAGTAAAAAGAGCCTTACGTTCCATCACACAATCAATTCCCTTATATAACGAAAGAATTTCTAGACTCAACTTCGATCAGTTTGGCTTGGTAATCCTACAGGCAGTCAAGCTCTGATACCAAAGCTGTCAGGACCCCGACTCAATTCCACATCGATCTAGCATGTAACACCTCATATCACTTTGCGGCCTCACGAACGGTATCCTTATGGGTGTCGCCTTACCTTTAACCAAGGCCGTTTGCGCCTTTTAGCACACGTATATGATAGTGTCGCTAGCATCCATATGATAAGGAGCCCGAGCTGACATGGCTAGTCGTAAACCCAAAGTGGCACAAACTTACAGGGACATGCATCCATGACCCAGCATCGAACATGTCGGTCATCAGCGAGTGAATCCAGGCTGTAGCACTGGGCTAGCAGGACTCCGGTGAACCGGGCTGTAGCGGGCTAACAGGACTCTGGTATTCATCGCGTGACATTTCCCCGAAGGGACAGACACATGAACGAAGAAGGACACATGCCGGCCAACCTAAGTGTTCTGGAGCAGTAGCAATCTACCATGGCTCAGTGGAAGCACTAGGAGACATTTCCCGGTAAGAGAGGCTACTAAGGATAAACAACTAGATAGTCAGATCCGACACATACCAAGCATTTCAATAACATACACACAATATGCTCAATATGTGCAAATACAACATGGCATCACAACATGACTCTACAACTCAAGTATTTTATTCAATAGGCTCCGAGGAGCGAGATATTAGGAACATGGGTCTCATGACCCAGCATTCAGAGCATACCAGTGAAAGCACAAGCGGAAGCTTAACATGTCTGAGTACAGATAACTACAAATGAAAAAGGCTGAGAAGCCTGACTAACTACCAGATCCTGCCGAGGGCACAAGATCATAGCTGAGGTAACAAGCTAAACGTCGAAGTTCACGCGGAACTACTAGTGAGACTGAAGTCTCTCTGCAAAAACATAAAATAGGCAAACGTGAGTACAAATGTACCCAGCAAAACTTACGTCAGGACTAACTACATATGCATCATTATCAACAAAGGGGATGGTGGGGTTTAACTGCAGCAAGCCAGCTTTGACTCAGTGGCTATCCTAAACTACGACTGCAAGTAACTCTTTTGAGGTGGCGCATACGAGTCCACATATTCACCATATCAATACACCACTATGGATCCGCTCCCGTCTCCCTACAAGAACGCCATCCATAGCACTCACACTTATCTTGTGTATTTTATAGTATCCACTTTCACTTGTCTATGAACTGTACAAGCAACCCAGAAGTCCTTTACCGCGGACACGGCTATTCAAATAGATCATATTAACCCTGCAGGGTTGTACTTCTTCACACACGCTCTCACCACTTACCGCCGTTTACATGATATGTACTCGGCAACCTTCAAGCGGAAGCCCGGCGAGGGTGTCGGCCACGACCTGACTAACCACACAAGTCTCTCATCCAGGTTTATCGCCTATTCGGGTTCCATCCGCAAGGAGATCCGGCCGGGGTGTCACTCACGGCCCCAAACGATGTGAGCAAGGTTCCCAATCCCACCATCCGGGTGCCACTTGGTACACTGTGCCACTGTTCCTAGTCTGTCCCAAGCCAACCTGTACCGGGTGCCACTTGGTAGACTACTAACACTACCTACAAAGGATCCCAATGTGTGGTAGTAGCTGTTCATGGATCACAAACACAGAACTCAGTTCCTGAGGACGGCTGCAATGAGACAACCCACCATGTACTCCTACATGGCCTCTCACCGCTACCTTTACCAAATTGTGTTCACACTCTTAGACCACACACAGTAGGACATGTACACCACATTTCAATTCATCCCCGATGAATCATACCTGACTCAACTCTAAGAAGTAGCAGGCATGACAACAAGCATGAATGAGTAGGCACATCAGGGCTCAAACAACTCCTACTCATGCTAGTGGGTTTCATCTATTTACTGTGGCAATGACAGGTCATGCAGAGGATAAAGGGGTTCAACTACCGTAGCAAGTAACAGTTGTATCGTTGTTGTCCTAATGAAGTAAAATAGAGCAGGAGGAAGAGAGTGGGATTGTATCGGAATGAACAAGGGGGTTTTGCTTGCCTGGCACTTCTGAAGATAATATAGCTCTTCATCGGTGTCATCGATCTCATCATCGGAACCACGTCTACTAGGGGGACAATTACCGGCAACAGAGAGGAAACACAATCAATGCAATGCAACAATATGATGCAAGATCATGACATGGTAAAATGAGTGTGTTGGGCTAAGGCAACTACAACCAAATGGGTTTGAGCTATTTTGAACCAAAGATTCAAAGCTCAAACTAACTTCTGATCTTAAATAGTGCTTTATCATGTTTTGCACTAAACAGCAAGTTAGCTTGTTTAAACATGCATGAAACTAGTAGATATGGATAGATTGGATTTTTCTGATCATTTTTCATATATAACTTATTTCATTTGGAGTTGTAGATAATTTTCTATGAATTGTTGAAGTTTGAAGCATTTTCTGGAATTTCCTGAATAAGAATAAATCAAGTAAATGATTTATTGCATCACCATTGCGTTAGGGTCATGTCATCATGTCAACAGCGGTCAAACCTGGCCGTGGGACCCGCATGTCAGTGTCACAGTGACTAATTATGATTAGTTAAAAATCTAACAAGATATTTAGCCGGGCTGGGCCCACTGTCAGTGTCACTGGATTAGTTAACCAGGTGATTAGCTACTAATTAAGTGCCACGTCATCCAGAACGGCGGTTAGCCATCGACGACCAAATCCCGCGGCAGTGGCTCGCCGGCATTGCTCGGGACGGCGCCGTAGAGCACCATTTCGTGCGCGGTTTGCGGCTACGGAGAGCTGGCGGTGTGGCGCAAGCGGTGGTAGCCGTGTGGTGCACTGGGGCGGCCTGTAATGGCGGAGGCGACGAGCCGGGCGGCGGCCAGAGCTCGGAGGTGTGCGGCTGCGGGGCCGCAGCTCGCAAGGAAGCCGGCTAGGGGTGGCGTTGGCTTCCTGGTTGCTCCAGGAGACTGCGGGGTGCGCGGATCCGAGCGGAGAAGCACCGTCGCTACAGGAACAATGGCCACGGCGGAGGGCGGCTTTGGTCACGGCGAGGAACGGCGCTACAGCATGGAAGCGAGCAAAAGGGGCGAGGGGAGACGCTCAGGGGCTCACCGCGGGTCAGTTGGGTAGGTCAGTTGGCTCGGGGACGCACTGGAGCCCGTGAATCGACGATGGCGAGGTGCGGCAGTAGGCGGCGAAGACGGCGATCTTGGTGATGCTGTTGACCTCCCGGGGTCCCTTCAGTCGATGAGGCGAAGAAGCGCGATGAGGCGGAGCTTCTGGGATGGCTTTTAGCGCAAGGGGTGGCCGGTGGACGCAACAACAGCGAGCGGTGGCGACGACGCGTTCGGGTGTGCGTGAGAGAACGAGACAAAGGAGGGGAACGAGGGAGAGGGAGAGAGCGAGGGGGTCCAGGGGGCTCTGGGCATCTACAGAAGTGGGGTCAGGAAGGAGGACAAGCCTCCAGCACGAAGCAGGAGGTGGCCCTCGCCTCCTCTGCGTGCGCCATGCACAGTGCACACTGGTGGGAGGGAGGGGATGACTGGCAGAGCCAGTCGGCTGGGCTGATTGCTGGGCCACCAGGTAAGGCCCAGGTAGCTTCTCCCTTCTCCTTTCTGATTTTTCCTATTTCTTTTTGTTTTCTATTTCCTGAAGTTTGTTTTGATTTGATTTAAAAATGAAATCATTTTAGTAGCTTCTGAAAAGATTTATGTGGCTTGATACAAAGTATTCAAAGTCACTCACAAATTTTCAGAATTGTTGGACTTATAATTCTTTTATAGGAGAATTAAATCCAACTCAAATACTTATTGATTTAAATCCAAATGGCCAAACTAATTCCTCAAAAATGTTCCATATTTTTGGTTTGGGTCAGAACCCTTGTAAAAAATATCAAACATCATTGAAGTGCATTCTGGAAACATTGGATGCATTTTCCAGGGTTATTTGCCCTTCTTTTAATTGGATTTTTGAGGCTTTCAAATTTCCTCAGTTCAACTTTCAGAATTTAGACATGATGCATGGATGCAATGCCACTAATTACAAACATTATTCTAGGGCTGTGACATGTAAGGGAATTGATTGTGGGAAGGAACATAAGGATCTTTTTACTCCTTATACCTCATGGCCTTCTGATCTGAGTCATCCTATCTTTCCTACGGGGTTAAGGAACTAGGCTTTCTCTTCCGTCTATCAGGATCACGTGTTACTACTCCGTAGTCCCATAGGTTTGGTTGATCAGAGTCATACCCAGTTTTCGAGTACTTCCAGTGTAGTATGTTAGTTCTATCCCAGAACCTTGAGTGGTGATGTTGAGTTATTGTTCTACCCCATTTTTAGCAGGATGTCTCGTTCCGAGCATTTTACTGCCGTTATGCTACCGGAATTGCCTTAGGACTTCGAGAGATACTAATTTCCTTGTCCTACATTCTACAGCCTATAGATGACGCTGATTCTGTCCTTGATTTTGCTTCTCAGGATGTCATCAGTTAAGCGAAGTTCTGTTGCTCATCGCCAGAACCACGGATATGGTAGGGATGAGGATCCTCCTGACCCGCCTTCGTTGACAGAGTTCATGCTAGAGATGGAGAGGAACAAGTGTGAGTCTAACCGCTTGTTGGCACGTATCGAGGAGAACACCGCACATCAGTTCAAAGGGTCTGTAACCATTCATGACTTCATTCGCTTGCACCCACCTACCTTTCATCATTCCATCGAGCCACTCGATGCAGATGACTGGCTCCATAGCTTCACTCATAAGCTGCGTTCCACGAATGTAGCTGAAGATGACAAGGTCACCTATGCCACATACCACCTGGAAGGTCCTGCTAGTCTTTGGTGGCAGAACTATGAGGCTATGCTTCCAGCTGGCCATATTCCTACCTGGAGAGATTTCACTGAGGCTTTTCGCGAGCATCACATTCCTGAGGCCCTCATCGATCGCAAGAGAGAAGAGTTCTATAGTTTCACCCAGAGTAAGATGGTTGTTGATGCTTACAGTAGAGAGTTTGAGAACCTCGCCCGCTATGCCACAGAAGAAGTGTCCACGGACGCCAAGAAGCAGGCTAGGTTCCGGAAGGGTCTCAACCCCAAGTTGCATCGTGATCTCCACCTGCATCATTGTGATACATTCAAAGCTCTTGTGAACAAGGCCATCAATGCAGAGACAGCTCAGCTCACTTACGAGGAGTCTCGTAAGCACACCCGTGATTTGGGATCTTCCTCCGGTTCTAGTTCTCAGAAGCGCCGGTTTTGGGTTCCAAACTCCGCTCTTCCTTCCAGATATTCACCGAGGCCATCTTATGTGGTGCCTCCCCCAGCTCAGTCATATGTTCCACCCAGGCCTATTGGTAGACCGCTTGTCAGTGCGGGTCCATGTCCAACCTCAGGTACTTGCTTCACATGCGGGAAGCCAGGACACTATGCACGTGATTGCTCTCAGGCTAGTTATGCTCCACCCCAGCCCGACAAGTCTGTTGGCTGTGTCAAGCCATCAAGCAAGACGATCAGTGCCAAGCTAGCTCGCACTGAACGTGGACGTGTGCATCACGTCTCAGCTAAAGACACTAATGATGATCCAGATGTCGTTCCTTGTACACTCCTTGTCAATTGTCATCCAGCATCGGTTCTGTTCGATACTGGAGCATCCCATTCTTTCATCTCTGAAGGCTATGCTCGTTTGCATGACATATCATTTTGTGACATGCCAACTCCGCTTGAAATCCAAACCCCGGGGTCTAGATGGCAGACCACCAGAATCAGCTATGGTAATGAAATCCTTGTTGATAGACTGGTATTTCTTGCATCACTTGTAACCCTCAAGTCCTCAGATATTAACATCATCTTGGGTATGGATTGGATGACAGCTCATCATGCCAAGATTGATTGTCACTCTCTGCACCAGAGTTGCAAAGCGTCAGCTCTATTCTCTTAATGCCAGCCCTGTTGGAAATATGCCCTAGAGGCAATAATAAAAGTATTATTATATTTCAATGTTCATGATAATTGTCTTTTGTTCATGCTATAACTGTATTATCCGGAAATCGTAATACACGTGTGAATACTTAGACCACAATATGTCCCTGGTGAGCCTCTAGTTGACTAGCTCGTTGTGATCAACAGATAGTCATGGTTTCCTGACTATGGACATTGGATGTCGTTGATAACGGGATCACATCATTAGGAGAATGATGTGATGGACAAGACCCAATCCTAAGCATAGCATAAAAGATCGTGTAGTTCGTTTTGCTAGAGCTTTGCCAATGTCAAGTATCTCTTCCTTCGACCATGAGATCGTGTAACTCCCGGATACCGTAAGAGTGCCTTGGGTGTATCAAACGTCACAACGTAACTGGGTGACTATAAAGGTGCATTACAGGTATCTCCGAAAGTATCTGTTGGGTTGACACGGATCGAGACTGGGATTTGTCACTCCGTATGACGGAGAGGTATCTCTGGGCCCACTCGGTAATGCATCATCATAATGAGCTCAAGGTGACCAAGGTGTTGGCCACGGGATCATGCATTACGGTACGAGTAGAGTGACTTGCCGGTAACGAGACTGAACAAGGTATTGGGATACCGACGATCGGGTCTCGGGCAAGTAACGTACCGATTGACAAAGGGAATTGCATACAGGGTTTGATCGAATCCTCGACATCGTGGTTCAACCGATGAAATCATCGAGAAGCATGTGGGAGCCAACATGGGTATCCAGACCCCGCTGTTGGTTATTGCCCGAGAGTCGTCTCGGTCATGTCTGCGTGTCTCCCGAACCAGTAGGGTCTACACACTTAAGGTTCGGTGATGCTAGGGTTATTAGGAAGACTAGTATGTGACTACCGAATGTTGTTCGGAGTCCCGGATGAGATCCCGGATGTCACGAGGAGTTCCGGAAGGGTCCGGAGGTAAAGATTTATATAAGGGAAGTTGTTAAAAGGACACCGGAAAGTTTCGGGGGCATACCAGTATTATACCGAGGCCACCGGAAGGATTCCGGGGGTCCACCGGGAGGGGCCACCCCTCCCGGGGGGCCACTTGGGCTGCGTGGGGAGTTGGCCAGCCCCTGGTGGGCTTGGCGCACCCCCTCCCCTGGGCCCATGCGCCTAGGGTTGAAGGGGGAACCCTAGAGGGGGCGCCCCCCCTTGCTTGGGGGGCAAGTTTCCCCTCCCCTTGGCCGCCGCCCCCCTCTAGATGGATCTAGAGGGGCCGGCCCCCTTCTCCCTTCCCTCTATAAATAGAGGGGTGAGGGGAGGGCAGCCGTACCATAAGCCAAGGCGCAGCCCTCCCCTCCGCAACACCTCTCCTCCTCCGTTGTGTGCTCGGCGAAGCCCTGTCGGAGTACTGCTTCTCCACCATCACCACGCCGTCGTGCTGCCGGTGGAGCTGTCTTCCTCAACCTCTCCTTCCTCCTTGCTGGATCAAGACGGAGGAGACGTCACCCGTACCGTACGTGTGTTGAACGCGGAGGTGCTATCCGTTCAGCACTTGGTCATCGGTGATTCGAATCACATCGAGTACGACTCCATCATCACCTTGCAAGCTTCCGCACGTGATCTACAAGTGGTATGTAGATGCAAACTCTCTCCCATGACTCGTTGCTTAGATGAACTCATAGATGGATCTTGGTGAAACCGTAGGAAAAATTTTAATTTTCTGCAACGTTCCCCAACAAGCCCTCTTCCAGACCTTGAAGATATCTCGGTAGTCCATGACTTTCCGGATGTCTTTCCAGAGGAACTGCCAGGTGTTCCACCTGACAGGGATGTAGAGTTAGTCATAGATCTTATCCCAGGTACCGCTCCAATCTCTAGCAGACCTTACAAAATGGCACCTTTAGAACTAGCCGAGCTTAAGAAACAACTTGATGAGTCCCTGCAAAAGGGTTTCATCCGTCCTAGTTCTTCTCCTTGGGCTTGCCCCGTCCTCTTCGTCAAGAAGAAGGATGGTACGGACCAGATGGTTGTAGATTATCATCCCATTAATTTGGTCACGATAAAGAACAAGTATACGCTCCCCAGGATTAACGACCTGTATGATCAGCTCGCTGGATCCTCAGTCTTCTCCAAGTTGGATTTGATGTTAGGCTACCACCAAATCAAGATCATAAATGGGGACATTCCTGAGACGGACTTTGTCACTCGTTATGGTCAGTACGAGTACACCATCATGTCCTTCGGTCTAACCAACGCCCCAGCCACTTTCTCCCGCTTGATGAACACGATCTTCATGGAGTACTTAGATAAGTTCGTCGTGGTTTACCTCGATGATATTCTTATTTACTCGAAGAACGAGGAAGAGCATGCCGAACATCTTAGACTTGTGTTAGAAAAACTCAGAGAGCACCACCTTTATGCCAAGTTCTCCAAGTTTGAATTTTGGTTGCCAGAAGTGACCTACCTAGGCCACATAATCTCTGGTAAGGGCATTGCTATCAACCCCGAGAGAGTTAAGGCCGTTCTTTATAGGACTCCACCTGAAACAGTCAAACAAGTTAGGAGTTCCCTTGGTCTAGCCAGCTATTGTCGCCGCTTTGTTGAAAACTTCTCCAAAGTGGCCAAACCCCTCACGGAACTTCTCAAGAAAGATAAAAAGTTTGAGTGGTCCCCATAGTGTGAGTACAGTTTTCAGGAACTGAAAAGACGCCTGACTTCTGCTCCCATACTTGTGCCACCGGATTTCACTAAAGACTTTGTTAACTATTGTGATGCCTCACGACAGGGACTAGGTTGCATTCTTATGCAGGATCATCATGTGATTGCCTATGCATCTCGACAGTTGCATCCACATGAGGAGAATTATCCTACACATGATCTAGAGCTTGTAGCCGTAGTCTATGCACTCAAGACCTGGCGACATTACCTTCTTGGTAAACATTGCGAGATCTACACTGATCACCAGAGTCTCAAGTATATCTTCACCCAACCAGATTTGAACCTTAGGCAAAGACGTTGGTTGGAGTTGATCTCAGATTATGATCTAGGGATTACCTACACTCCAGGCAAAGCTAATGTCATGGCTGATGCGTTAAGCCGTAAATCCTATTGCAACAATCTCATGTTGCAGCAAGGCCAACCACTTCTCCATGAGGAATTCTGTAAGCTTAACCTCCACATTGCTCCTCACGGTTTCCTTTCTACCTTGGTGGCGAAACCTACTCTTGTGGATCATATCATAGAAGCCCAGAAGCATGATACGGGGATTACCCGGATCAAGAGAAACATTGCCAAAGGTGTTGCTGGTAGTTTATCTATAGATAATAGAGGTGTTGTTTTCTTTGGGAACCGCCTGGTGGTCCCCAAGAAGCAACATCTTCGACAATTGATTCTTAAGGAGGCGCATGAATCTCCTCTCATGATTCATCCTGGTAGTACTAAGATGTATCAGGACCTACGCCAGAGGTTCTAGTGGACTAGGATGAAGAGAGAAATCGCTCTGTTTATTGCTAACTGTGACGTTTGTCGTCGCGTTAAGGCAGAGCATCAGAGACCTGTTGGCACCCTTCAGCCTTTAGCTATTCCTGAGTGGAAATGGGATAAAGTTGGTATGGATTTCATCATCGGCTTTCCCAGGACCAAGAAAGGGAATAACGCTATCTTCGTAGTCGTTGATCGTCTTTCCAAAGTGGCTCACTTCCTTCCTGTTCGAGAGAGTATCACCGCTAGTCAGCTCGCTGACTTATATATTTCTCGAATAGTATCACTTCATGGTGTTCCACTAGAGATCAATTCAGACCGTGGCAGTCTTTTCACTTCTCATTTCTGGGAGAGTTTCCAAACTGCCATGGGAACCTATCTTTCCTTCAGCACCGCATTCCACCCTCAGTCGAGTGGTATGGTGGAAAGGGTCAATCAAATTCTCGAAGACATGCTTAGAGCTTGCGTTATCTCATTCGGTATGGACTGGGAGAAATGTCTTCCTTTCGCTGAGTTTGCTTATAACAATAGCTATCAATCCAGTCTCAAGAAAGCTCCTTTTGAGATTCTCTATGGACGAAGATGTCGAACACCTTTGAACTGGTCAGAAACCGGTGAAAGAAAATTCTTTGGACCGGACATGATCCAGGAGGCAGAAGAGCAAGTTGGCATCATTCGTGAGAATTTGAAAACAGCCCAGTCTCGTCAAAAGAGCCAGTATGATCGTCATCATAAGGATATGACTTATGAAGTTGGCGACAAAGCCTATCTTCGGGTTACTCCCTTGAAGGGTACCCATCGTTTTGGTATCAAGGGCAAGTTGGCTCCTCGTTACATTGGTCCTTTTTGCATTCTTGCTAAACGAGGAGAGGTTGCCTACCAGTTGGAACTACCCCCACATCTTTCCAGAGTGCATGATGTCTTCCACGTCTCTCAACTCAGGCGTTGCTTCTCGGATCCCATCCGCGGAGTGGACCACGAAACGCTTGATATCCAAGATAACCTTACATACCGAGAGTACCCGGTTTGCATTCTTGATCAAGAAGAACGTGTTAACCGACGTCAGAATATCAAGTTTCTCCAGGTTCAGTGGTCTCATCATCCTGAGAGAGAAGCTACTTGGGAGCGAGAAGATCATCTTCGACTGGAGTACCCCACTTTCTTTCCATCGACCCCTGAATCTCGGGACGAGATTCTTTCAAGTGGGGGCGAGTTGTCACATCCCTAGTTCTGGTATGCTCAAGGCTAGCTAGTCATGTGTGCATCATGTTTCAATTTCATTTGAATTTGAAATGGGGATTTATGAAACCCTCAGAATCATTTCTGGAAATGACCCAGATAAAAATTGCTCCAAAAGGTCCAAGAAAATATTCATGTTGCTCTCTGAAAATATTGGACAGAGATAAAAACCAAACCAATATTTTTAGTAGCTCATAAGTATTTATTTTGGGCATTTGGAATTAATGCATAATTATTTGCATTGGATATATATTTGTTATATATATAATATATGTCCAAAAATTATTCCATTTATTGAGGAGCTCTCGAATAATACCACTAGTTCTTGCAAAAATTGGCATAAGAAATAAAATGATTTAGTATTTTTATTAAATCAAAACAAATATCAGAAAAGAAATAGAAAAGAAAAGGAAATTGGAAAAACCTACCTGACCGCTTACCTCCCTGTGCAGCCTGGCCTGGCCCAGTGGCCCAACAGGCTGGCCCAGCCAGCAGGCGGCCCAACCCAACTGCCAGGAGCTTCTTCAAGCTCCTGCCAGTAGGAGTTGTTGTGTGGCCGCGCCACAGCCGGCCGTGGCCACATCTCCCCGCCACCTCCTGCTTCTCCCCCTCGTCGCTCTGGCCTCCCTGGACGTCGCCACGATGCCCCGCACCTCTCTCCCTCTCTCTCATTCCTCCCCCTCCCCTGGTCTCTCTCCCACGCGCACGGTCGAACGCTACCGACGCCGCTGCTCGCCGTCACCGTAGCCACCGCCTGCCCTCGCCTCTCTGACACGTGTAGGAGATCCGCCTCCTCGCCCTGAAGCTCTCCACCGGGCCACGCAAGCCGGAGCGCCCCATGGAGCCGTCGCCGTCGCCATCTTCATCTCCAGTCGCCGGAGATCGTCTTCACCGCCCCGCCGTCTTCAGCGGTCCCTGAGCTCACCGACAAGCCCGTCGCATCCGCTGTGAGCTTCTTCTCCGTTCCCCTCTCCCCACTCCTCCATTCTCGTGACGTATCCCCCTTTCCCCGCCATGGCCGTAGCTCCTCGCCGCCGTCCATGTCGCCACCATCGCCCTGGCCACCGCAGCCTGCAACTGAGCACGTCACCATGCTCCTGGTGCCACGACGGTGCCGCAGAGCCCCTCGGGTGGCCTCCCCGTGACCCGCAGGCCGCTCCTGCTCGAAGCCGTGCTCCGGCCGGCGCCGCGAGCTCTGCTCCGGTGATATCCGTCCTTCCTGGCTCCTCCCCCCTGCCCCAGTGGATGCGCGCGAGCACCAGCTCCTCGGAGATGGTCTTCGCCGCCCGGATGGACGCCGGAGGGCAGATCCCGAGCCCTCCGCCGCGTTCGGCCTCGCCGGCGGCTAAACGCTGATGGGTTTGACCGCCTTGACCCCGCCGGCCTGACAAATGGGCCCAGGCCCCTGCTAATTGTAGCTAAATGTTAATTTAACTTAATTAGCCTACTGATATTGACATGTGGGCCCCAGGCCACTAACTAAACTAGATTAGTGTTAGATTAAAGCTAACTAAATTAGATTAGTTAGGTTAGACACTGACATATGGGTCCCACTGGTCAGGTTTGACCTGGACCGACCCGTTGACCTGCTGACGCAGGCATTACGTCATGCTAACGCAGTTATCTATTTTCTGGATTTGAATGAATCAGGAAAATCCAGAAAATGATTTAAACTTCAAAAAATCATAGAAATTTAACTGTAGCTCAGATTGAAATAATTTATATATGAAAAAATATCAGAAAAATGCAATATTTCCATCTGTATTAGTTTCATGCATGACAACCCAACTTATACCTACTGTATAAGTGAAAACATGTAAATGGCATTTATAAAGAGTTAATTTGGAGTTGCATTTGAACTCTTAGTTCAAATGAACTTCAACCAAATGATTGCTAGCTGTATTAGCTCAAACAGCATCACATCTTCATGCCATGTTCATGCATCAAATTGTTGCATATAGTTGTGTATTGACTGTCGACACCGTTCCTTCTTGATAGGTCATGCTCCGGAGACCGTTCCAGAGTACCTGTCTGAGGAGCAGTGCCTTCCTTGTTGATCTATCAGGCAAGCAAACCCCCCTTGTTCATTCTGATACAATCCTACTCTCTCGCTCCAGCTCTTAGTTATTGCATTAGGACAACAACGATTCATCTGCTACTTTGTGCTGCGGTAGTTGAACCCATTCCTCTGCATGACCTGTCATTGCCACAGTAAATAGTTGAAACCCACTAGCATGTGTATGAGTTGATTGAGCCATGTTGTGTTCCTACCATGCTATGCCTGCTATTGCTTAGAGTTGTGTCAGGTATGATTCATTGGGAATGAATTGGAGTGTTATGATATGTTCTGATGCTGACAGTGAAGTGTGTGAACACGATTTGGTCAAGGTAGCGGTGAGAGGCCATGTAGGAGTACATGGTGGGTTGTCTCACTGGAACCGTCCTTAAGCACTGAGTTCTATGTATGTTGTCCAATGACTCAATACTACCACACATTGGGTTCCGGTAACTCGACCCCTCTCGGCTTATTAACCAACTTGATCTCTGTCCAGGAGTCGCAACTAGTTTCTGGTGTTTGTAGGTAGTGATATCTTTCTACCGAGTGGCACCCGGCAGGGTGGGCTTGGGACAGACTAGGCACACGTGGCCTGGTGTACTGAGTGGCACCCGGATGGTGGGCTCGGGAACCCTGCACACATCGTTTGGGGCTGTGAGCGAAACCACGGCCGGATCTCCTTGCGGATGGAACCCGAATAGGAGATAAACCTGGACTAGAGTCTTGTGTGGTTAGTCAGGTCGTGGCCGACTCCCTCGCCAGGCTTCTGCTTGAAGGTTGCCAAGATACATGACGTGTACATGGCGGTAAGTGGCGAGAGCGTGTGTGAAGAAGTACACCCCTGCAGGGTTAACATAATCTATTCGAATAGCCGGGTCCGCGGTTATGGACTTCTTGGATGCTTACATGGTACATAGACAACTTGAAGTGGATACTCTAAAATGCTCAAGACAAGTGTGAGTGCTATGGATGGCCTTCTCGTAGGGAGACGGGGATGAATCCATAGTAGTGTATTGTGTGGTGATTAGTGGACTCGTGCGCGCCATATCACCTCAGAGAAGTTCTCGTAGTCGTAGAACAGGATAGCCACTGAGTCAAAGCTGGCTTGTTGCAACTAAACCCCACATTACCCTCTTGATACAAATGCATGTATGATAGGATCTGATGTAAGTCTTGCTGAGTACCTTTGTACTCATGTTGCTTTAATTATGTTTTTGCAGCGGAGACTTTGGTCTTACTAGTGTTCTCGTGGACTTTGACGAGTAGCTTGTACCTCAGCTATGATCTTGATAGGATGTTGTAGATAGTCAGGCTCTTCAGCCTTTTTCATTTGTAGATGTCTGCACTCAGACATGTAATGCTTCCGCTTGTTGCGTGTTTGCTTTGAATGTTGGGTCATGTGACCCCTGTTTGTAATATATGCTATGATGGCTCTTTGAGCCTTATCTATATGAGTTGTTGAGTTATGCTGTGATGCCATGTTGTACAGCACATACTTGCATGTTATGCATACGTGTAATGTGTATTGCTATGTGTGGGATCTGACTATCTAGTTGTTTATCCTTAGTAGCCTCTCTTACCGGGAAATGTCTCCTAGTGCTTACACTGAGCCCTGGTAGCTTGCTACTGCTTCGGAACACTTAGGCTGGCCGGCATCTGTCCTTCTTCGTTCCTGTGTCTGTCCCTTCGGGGAAATGTCACGCGGTGTCTACCGGAGTCCTGCTAGCCTGCTACAGCCCGGTTTACCGGAGTCCTGCTAGCCCAGTTGCTACAGCCCGGATTCACTCGCCGATGACCGACACGTTTGTTGCTGGGTCATGTATGCCTGTTCCTCTAAGTTAGTGCCACTTTGGGTTCACGACTAGCCATGTCAGCCCGGGTTCGTTGTCATATGGATGCTAGCGACACCATCATATACGTGTGCCAAAAGGCGCAAACGGTCCCGGGCATGGTAAGGCGACACCCGTGGGAATACCATGCGTGAAGCCACAAAGTGATATGAGGTGTTACATGCTAGATCGGTGTGGCATGGAATCAGGGTCCTGACAACACATATTCCCAAAAATAATTCACGAAATCAACCCCCCACCCCACCCCCACACCCACCCCAAAACAAAAAACACTCACGAACACGGTTTGTATCTCTCACACACACCCACGTAGGTGGGGGACGTGCACAAAGAGAAGATGTGCATGCACGGTGCACGTACTCCCGTCTCTTTCCCAACCACACCCGCGTGGGTACACCGTGGAGCTCATTTCTGTACGAAAAAGGCAGCCCACATGGTAATTTGGCACGTGTACTGGTTGTCCACTTGGTGGAGGGAGGATCGTCTACCACGGGTGAACAAACAAATTGCGACTTGACGCGTTATGTTAAATTAAAAAAAGAGGCAAACCATGTGGGGCCTACCTTAGAGGCAAGGCTCTATACACTCGAGTACTTTTGATGTGTCCCGTCAACTCGCAAAACGAGGAGAAGCTTGCTTAGTACACCGTCTCGCCCGCCCACGGGCGCGGTGGCTCGCATGATGAGGTGAAGCTTGCTCCGCCTTTATGCCTGCTCCCTCACCCATGCGCGCGGTGGCTCGCAGGACGAGGAGAAAAATTTACTACTCCCTCCGTTTACTCCTCGTCCCTACTACCTTGGTTATAGAGATTATATCATATTGTTTGGAATATATATGTCCTTTAATAGATTTCAATATGAACTACTAGTACATACTCCAAACACTGATGTATATAGATGTATTTTAGAGTGTAGATTCACTCATTTTGCTCCGTATGTACTACTACCTCTGTCCGGGTTTATTGGTCCCCATTGTATTTCGTGCCAAATTTTGACCATGGATTAAACTAAGGAAATGTTCACGCATGTCACCAAACATTATATCTTTGAAAACTATGTTCGAATACGAATCCAATGGGATAATTTTTCTTGACATGCATTAACATTTTGTTAGTTAAATCTTTAGTCAAAATTTGGCACAAACTATAAAAGGGACCTATAAACCAGGACAGAGGTAGTAACACTCTCCCTCGCCCCTCGACCCTCGCCCACGTGGTGGATGTGCAGCAATTCATTCGGTCTCATATAGCCAGAACGATATATACTGCACTAGCATTATTGCTCGACTTCCCGAAGAGGCGAAGAGCCAATCGCAAGGTTAATATTTTGGAGAGGAGTTTACTCCTACACGCGCGAGCGCTCCCCTATATACATAGTCAGGACGGGCCAGCCTACACAGTTGCTTGCTGGGGTTGCTCTCTTCACACTCTCTCGCACAAAATGATTGTGGCCACATCTCTAACATCCCAGTGGATCATGTCCGCTTGGGGAAGGGGTGGATGCTTAGTGTAGATGCGGTGGCCGTCGCCGACGGCGAAAACCCACTGTCGGCACGTCCCGATAAGGGGTACCTGTCATTCTCTCTCACAAAGATGGTGAGGTTGCATTCATCCCTTGCTCACTGCCGCGACGTGGGCAGTTTCCGCCTCCCACCGCCCTCCTCAAGGTTGAGCTACGTCCCTCAGGTACAACTCCCTTTACAGCCGGCTTGCACCACTGCTCCAGCTGCCCACATCACTCCTTGTGGATATTTCTCTACTTCTTTGCCCCGCACATACCTGATACCTCTACTGGCTTTTTTAGGGAAACCTCTATTGGCTTCTACGTACTGTATTTGTGATGAGTTTATGTCTCATCAACTAGTCCTAGTAATCTTATTCTAATCACGCTTCTTCAATTTCTTTGCCACAGGGATGCTCATCTCGATTTTGGTGAAACTGCACACAATGATCCGATGGTCAAAAGGTTGCAAACTTCATTTATTAGGAAGCTTGAACGTTGCCACCAAATTGAAGCCTGGTCAGGGTTCATGGTTCAACGGCTAGGGACTACATGGATCGTTTTTTTCTTTAGCTGCCTCTGTTCCAAAATAAGTGTTAACTTTAGTAGTAGTACAACTTTGTACTAAAGTTTGCACAAAGTTGAGACACTTATTTTGGAACGGAGGGAGTATGTATTTGCTATGATCTGTCAATCATTGAGATGCAATAGCATGCATGTTAGTCTCCTTTGTATTTGATGAAATGTTGCAACGGGCAACCTTGGACGCAAGATACATGTAACAGGAGTTGGAAGCTTCATAGCATTGTACAAATTTATCTCGCTGATAATTACAGTACGTAGTACTATACTAGTACTTCCTCCGTTCCTAAATATAAGTCTTTGTAGAGATTTCACCATGAACCACATGCGGATGTATATAGATGCATTTTAAGTGTAGATTCATTCATTTTGTTCCGTATGTAGTTCACCTAGTGGAATCTCTACAAAGACTTATCTACTAGTAATAGCTAGCCCCCACTACTAGGAATTCTCCATCCTCTCCTTGAGCCATATCATCAAAATTGATGTAGCTTTTAGATGAAGTAAATCAGTCCATAATAGCCGTCTGATCTAGACGCTGAGAGGCTCCACACTAAGCCACATGCAAGCATGCAGAAATACTGTGGCACATGCATGTGAGTGGGTTTTAAATCACATCAACATGTCTGTATGCAAGCATGCACCGGTAGCATGCATGTAAGTGAGCTTTTAAGTCACATTAACATGTCAAAAAGAAAATATAATCCCATTATGCAGTAGGAGTTGGCTGATCTTTTTTCCTTGCGTGGGATGATCTAAATGATGATGGGAGTTTATTTAGTTTGGCTACCACATTTGTCATGCGGTTATAGAGTTTTTTTAGTTCTATGAAAACGATAATTTTGCGCAGAGAGATATACCGTTGTTCCGCGGCAACGCGCGGGGACTCATCTAGTATTATTTACGAACGAAGGGAGTACTATGTAAAGAGTTAGGTGTTGCACGGTGATAGTGTGAGGTGGGCCATGTAATCACTGAGCCTGCGTGTTTTCACTGCTCTTGCACTCCTCCGCTGTAAGAATGGAGAAAATTGTAATCTAGTAGTAGTAGTACCTCCTTTCGCCAAAAGCGTGGGACATCCAGCAGTCCTACCACCTCAGTAATAAAGACCAATGAGCCATCAAATCACATATACCCAGCAGTAAGTTGGACGGACGAAGCAACCATCACTCTTGCGCCAGTGAGAGGTCACATCCGCTCTGCCCGGGCATGAATGCGGCACCGATTCTTTGGAGCGGCGCTGACCGTTTCGGGTGGGAAGCACGCGCGGGCGATGGAGGGGCTTTGGGTGAGCCAGGCTAGTCAGGAGCGGGCGTGGCAGCTGTCCGCATGTCCCTACCGGACACGCCTAGAAACGAGAGGATGCACCGACTCTCGTGGCTAAAATCGTACACTACACACCATCTCTATGTAGGAGTAGGTCGATCTGTCACACTCTCTAACACACACATGCTGTTAAACACACACACGCACACGCACGCACCTTGGTCCCATTGCACCTTCTAACGTGACTTACTGCACCTAGACGGAGGGAGTAGTAAGTATACGAGATATGGTGGCACGCTGACTTAAGTTGAATACAAGTGCCCAAAATTTGTGTGCATGTTATAATAAGGATTCACTTAAAATAGTACGTGAGCGAACGGAGGTATCAATTGGACAGTGTTCCCGAGCAGTAGCGAGATGTGTGAGGTAAGATACACCGTTGGCGCTTTTAATTTTTCTTATTAATTTGTTTGTTTCACCCTCTGACTAGTAGGACCCAACGTACTACGTGGAGAGAGGTAAGGTGACTAAGGCTGCATTATTTCTGCACCACTGTGGATAGTCTTACCACCAAAGCCACATGACACGATTATGATTGAAATCCCAATGACTCCCACACACACACACACAAAAAACACGGCATGCTTGTCACACGAATGCAGGAATGTATAAAAGGTTATTTTCCTCTCGTTGAACATAACGGGAGGGTTGTGTAGCTGGTTAGCCTATTCGCTCATCAAACTTGAGGTCTCGGGTTCGATAACTACACTTGAGCATATTTTTTTCCAGGAGGATTCTTTGACTGGTCAAAATGTTTTCTAGGGTTTGCACGCTTCACACTCTCTCTCCTGTATATAGATACACGCTGGAGCCTCAGCGCTTGTGGTTGCTCTCTTCACACTCTCTCGCCCTCTCCAGATCTAAACAAGACATCCAATCAAAATGTTTTCTAGGGTTTGCACACTTCACACTCTCTCTCCAGTATATATATACACGCTGGAGCCTCAGCGCTTGTAGTTGCTCTCTTCACACACTCTCGCCCTCTCCCGCTGGAGCCTCAGTGCTTGTAGTTGCTCTCTTCACACTCTCTCGCCCTCTCCAGATCTAAACAAGACATCGTTAGCCTCTCTCTCTCCCCTCACTGTTGCTCAAAGAGCCGGCAGGATCCGTCCGCCGGGAAGGGAAGGAGGCTTAACGCTTTCGCCGTCGGCGAGGGAGGGAATCCACTACCGGCGCAACTGTTCACTTTCCACCTAGCGGCAGCGCGGGAGGGCCACCAACCCCTTCTTCTTCGCCGCCATCCCGTCGCCCACCGAACCACGCCCCAAGAACCTTAAGTTATATTTTACTTACTCCACATGCATTGATCTAGCTGCATGTATACCATGAATCTAGGACGTGGTTCAAAGAGGAAAGGAGTGGGGGAAAGTAGTTGGAAAAGTTGTATATAGGATGAATCTAGGACGCGGTTCAAAGAGGAAATGGAGGGGGAAAGTTGTATAGCATGAACCAAGGACGTGGTTCAAAGAGGAAGGGAATGGGGGAAAGTAGTGGGGAAAGTTGTATCGCATAAATCTAGGACGTGGTTCAAAGAGGAAAGGAAGGGGCGAAAGAACTAGTTCAAAAAGGAAAGGAAGGGACAAGGCTGTAGAGTTTGAGCCGGAATAGATTTGTTGCGCTCACATACGAAAAGGTGTCTAAAGATAACAAAACTGGGACTGACACAAATATGCTCCTTGGTTGTTTGTTCTTTGTTGCAACAGACTGTGCATGACCACAGTACATCGGTAGATGCACATGGTACTGGTGCGTCCACTGCCCCGTGCAACTCATTAGCTATTGTTAAATCTAACGCCCTGTTTGGTTAAAAACTCCCTAGTCTCTACCTGCTTGGTTCCAGGGACTAAACATGGACTAGAGGTTATTAAATGATATGCTAAAAGACCATGTTACCCCTAGTAATGAACTAATAGAAACAAGGTGTGATGCGTGGCAGGGGCAACTGTTGGAAAAAGTCCCAAAAAGACTCCCTCGGGGTCTTCTTTCTTTAGTCCCAAATGCCCACTTTTAGTCCCTATAAGTCCCTCTTGTTTGGTTTAGATGGGACTGACACGGAGTTTTTTTAGTCCCTACACCAAAATGTCCCTGTAAACAAACACCCTCTAATAATGCCGCTGGAAAATTGATGCAATGCCACAGTTAAAAGCAACATACATGTTTAACGAATGTTATTGTTAATATAATATCTATGTTAATATTAATCAATGCCACCGTTTGAGAAATGCTACTGTCTTGCTTTCTTTCCATTTAGATAAGGTAGATGCTTCTTTTTGTTGGCTTCTGTGTCATCCATCGTTATTGACCACTAATTGTTTCCTTTCCACCTCTGTGTAAACAGGGTTATCTACTTCACCTCGTTGCCATTGTGACCTTTTGTTGCACTGCACAAAACACTTTTGTTTTAAGAGTGTTTTGTGCAGTTCAACCAAAATGTTACACCGACAATGTTGCTTGATTGCTTGATCTTAGTGGAACTGCACAAGAGGATATCTTACTTCCTATCCGTTAAGGCGAATTTGGTTCAGACCTTCTTCTTGTGAGTTGTTTGAATTCCGCATCATGAGAGGTCTTCTTATTGAACCAAGTGATGAAGGGGAAGAACAAGCGGAAGAAAAACAAAAATCAACTCCCGGTGCTGTAATGAAGCACTGGAACTGTGATGACACAAGTAATGATATAGTTTTGCATCTTAATTTATTGCTATGGCTGGAACGAGCAATTGTTTTGCCACTGATTTGATGTCATACATAATTATCTCTACTTGTGCAAACAGGGATCTTCTTTGAAGATACCATATGTTTAGTGGAACTGCACAAGAAGATGTTGGAAACATTAAACTAATCGAGGAGTATATAGTAAGCATGGCCACCCCCGTAGATAGCAACTGATGGTTCCGGAGAAGTGCTTCATCTGTATGCTCTACACAATCAGCCTCCTGACAAAGGTTGGTACTCGCCCACTGATTTCATCCATATGATTGAGCTTTGTCATCTCTATTGGTGTTGTGCTACTATTTAGATACTGTCATGAAAAAGTGGTATTGTCCTTGAGAAGTGCTTCATCTGTGCTGTTTTAAATATTTCCTTTCCTTTTTTTCGAGCAAACAAGGATGCTAGCATTTAGTAGTCCTCTTGTCTTTGCACAACAGGAACAACTTCCTCTGAAGAAGAATATGGAGTACGTGAAGTGACTAGTTCCGATTATGCCAGGATCAAGAAGCCATGTCTATCTTCTCATCAGAAGGAGCAGTTGAAGGATGGTTACATTACTCCCCACAAGACCAAACTAATTTCAGCTCAGAAGGACTAACAAATCTCCATTTTTTGCTGTGATGCGTGAGTACAATGTTGTTCTAGGATTCTTTCTGGTGAGTTCCATTTTTCTAAAAGTGTGCTCTACATGGACCATGTATGTGCCTGTTGAAACTGTCAAATCAAAGTACAGTTTGCTTTATACTAATCACTTTTTTGTATTTGTGCAAACAGGGGTGCTCAGCTTGATTTCAATGGGAACTGCACAAAATGTTCATAAATACATCGAATCATTCATTTCCACCACAAAAAAGGAGGTGCCCATAAGTTCAAGGCGTTGCAACATATAAGGGCGAAATCATACAAGCTACGCGCGAATTTGGTTGATTTTGGTGGAACTGCACAAAAAAGAATAGCTGGTTTATTTAGCACGAGGTGCCATGTCAATGTCCAAACTGATGGCAAACCCGGACCATTCCACAATCCTAGGCATTTGATATTTTGGAATGGGACAACCTTGTCAAATTTTGCACATTGATTTTAGCAAGATATGTGTTTGATATTTTCGAATGGGACGCCCTTTGCTGTCAGCAGCGTCGATCAATTTTTTCTTTATTCTTTAGTTGTGAAGTAAATATTGCCTCTGACATGTGAGTCACTGAGATGCATAATCATCGATTGTTTTGAATGTTCTCTATGAATTGCCAGGCCTGTGTGTTTGATTGCAATGTACAGAAATGCTAAAAAGCTGCTCAAACTCTTTGTACTCCTTTTGTTCCTTTTTACTTCGCACATTTTGAAAGTGCATACTTTTTTGTATAAGATTGGTCAAAGTAGAGATACTTTGACTGCAGACAAAACTTATATGCAGAGTAGAAAGGACCGGAGGGAGTACATGTGAAACTGCTGCAGACGAGGTGATCACCCTGGGAATAATGCTAGTACGTATTGTTTTGCATGTTCATCAAATGCCAGTGATACAAGAATTCGAACTAATCGAAATAAATTCATTCATACATGGTCGGATTACATATAAACATGCCGGATTTCATTACATTTCATACATTCTTCAACTAAAAAGGGGTGCGCTGGAGGTATAATTAATTAACCAAAGATACCCACCTGTGTCCCGCTGAGCCGAACAGAAGCTTCAGTGAATTAACTGCAGGTGCAGTTGCATAACTCACATGTGGCCTGTTGGGCCCACGTGTTAGTGAGCCAACTGCACCAGCAGTTAAGTAGAAGCAGCATTCTTCTCCAGCGCAACTCTCCGACTCCACGTCGTCGCCAAGAAGCTAACCGGCCGTCAATGGTCAACTCGCCTAGCTTGGCTTCAACCGGAGGGTAGCAGCGGTGGCCTTACTTGGACCCGAGCGGCGGCGACCTACCGTGTTCTACTCTTCCTCGTTTTCTGTGTGGCGCAGCCTCGTTGGCAGCGGGGCGGGGCCTCGGCGGAGCCGGCGATGTCCTCTGTCTCGTTGCCGGCAGGCGGCACCTCAGCGGAGCGGTGGAAATCCTCCCCCATGTTGCCAGCAGGGTGGGGCCTCGGCTGAGCCGGCGATGTCCTCTGCCTCGTTGTTGGCGGGGCGGGGGCTCGACGGAGCTGGCAGTGTCCTCTGCCTCGTTGTTGGCACCGCGGGGCCTCGGTGGAGCCGGTGGTGTCCTTTGCCTCATTGTTGGCGCCGCGGGGCCTCGGCGGAGCAGGGCCTTGTCGACGCTAGTGGAGCGCGGACTCGTCGGAGCCGGCATTGTCCTCTGCCTCGTCCTCGGTCTCGCCAAACAGTGCCTCGCCCGCTTCATCGCCCTCTTTGCTAGCCTCTTTGTAGGCGGTCGCAGCCTCCGCCACCCGCATGTAGTACCACCAGCGCTCGAGGCGGCCCTTACGGGTGGAGCGGTATGAGTCGAGCAGCGTCTCCTGCTCCGCCCGCTCCTCGGCGATCTGCTCCTCCGCCTGCAGGTGCTCCTGGAGGAGATGGTGGTTGTAGGTGGCGTCGGCCTGCGCCTCCCGGAACTGCTCCTCACGCATCTACCTCACCCTGTCCATATATTAGGCACGGGCCTCGCCGATGGTCATGGTGCAATGCACCAGCGAGGATGGCATGGAGGAGGGGGTGGGCGCCGGATCATCGACTACCATGTTCTCCACTGGGACGTCGTTGTCCTCCGGCTGCCTGCTAGCCAGCCGGTTGGCAGCAATGGCTGCCATCTCCTTGTGGTCCTTCGTCCGCCCGTCCCGAAGAGCGCTGGAGCGCGAGGAAGCCATGGTGGGTAGTAGTGGTGTGGACAGGAGAATGGGAACGGATGCGGATGACTACGGCTATGGCCAGCGCAGCAGTTTATATAGCAATGGTGGGCGGGCGGAGGGACGGACGTGTGGCGCCGTAGTAGCCACCTCGGCAACGGCGTATCATTAATGTGTGCGGCAGATGGATGGACCGGGGGCGCTTGTGTCATTTGAAGGCGGAGCAATCGCCTACACCGGGAAGCGGGGCGGCCCGCGCTGACTGTTTCGTGTGGAAAGCGCGCGCAGGCGAGGAGATGACTTTACTTGGAGAGGATGACAATGGGGACCCACCAGGTCCATAGCCTCACGTACACAAGTGCCTCCTTATTATATAACTATAATTTATTTTGCTTCCTCCTGGTTTCCTGATATCACGGTCCCACACCATTGTCAACCTATGTACTCCCTCCTTTCCGATTTATAGGGCTTATCTCAAAATTTTAGTTTTTCCATTTTATAAAGCTCAATTTGGTTGTTTTCCATCACATGTTCAGATTCCAAGGTGCATTAAATCATTGCATGCAAGTATTAAGAGAAAATTGACCAATGCATGTACTTCATACATGCATGCATTGCAATTAATGCATTGATAAACATAATTTTTTAGGATAACAAGAGCATTAATTAGGTGCTTTTGCAAAACTACAAAAAGTATTCCACCACTCGCCATCTACCTTGATTGGTGAGATTTTTGAATTGAGCATTATAAACAGGAAGCGGCCGACAGCTGGGACCAAGCAGCTCGAGCAGTATTTGTGTTTTTTGAGGTGTGAGCACTGCAAAGTTTTTTGATGTTTACCCCAGATATTAATTTTTCTCCTCTGAACAACAACGAAAACTTCGCTGCAGGTATTAACTGGGCGGGCTGTGGCCTTTCTAGCCCAGGCCAGATATCCAGCCCAGATATTAATTTTTTTCAGGCTGAAAATGGCTAGCTCAGCTATACTTTTTTTAGGAATACCCAGGCAAGGTCAAGTTGTTATTCTCCGCCCCGCTGGGCTGCAAATCTTTCCTAGGAGGGATGCATTAGGCTTAACAAGAAAATGGGCTTTAAGAAATAATAAATGGGATTTAATTATAAAAACTGGGTAGTAACTATAAAAAATGCAACAAACAGTGATTACTTTATAAAATATTATTTTTGGATATTACAAATTTTAATTTAATTAATTGTTGCGAGCGCAATGTTTCATTGGATTTTTACATAATATAAATTTATATTGAAATTGTATTTAATCTGACTAGAAATTTCAGGATAAAAATATTCGGATCCCATCAAAATGTGGGAAATTTTATTGAATTCTGTTTTGAACGGTTGGTTGAAATGGGATGTACTTTTAACAAACTGTAAATGGGCTGTAGTAAATTCCATTAGAATTCAAAAATGGGCTACACATTCTTACAAATCTCAAATGGGCTATAAGTTCTCTGCCACACACTTCTGGCCTTACTAAGTTGATGCGTCCCCTAAAAAACAGAGTTGACGCGTATAAAAGGCTTTGTCAACTTATAGTCAACACACGGTTCCTGCAGCAGTGGCCGTTGGATGTCCATCCAACGGATGACGTGCTTCTTCTTCAATCTCGGATATTCTAGCTTCACCCGCCCAAAAAATGATTCCTCCCCCTGACATCTGGCGTGCACCATTTCGGAAGCTGGCCTGTGGGCCTACTAAGTTGACGTACCAAGGGCTTTGTCAACTTAGTCAATATAAACAATTCTAGCTGCAGTGACCGTACGATGTCCATCCAACGACCGTCGTGCTTCTTCAACCTCTGGTCTTCTTGCTCCATCCACCCAAAGTAGCGCCGGTCGTGCCGCCTGCTCCTGCCTCCCGTGGCCGGCTGTGCTACCGCGGAGGCCTGACCACCCCCTACTACTCCCACCGCTGGCCAGGCCATCCCTCCACTCACCCACACCCCCTGTTATTTTGCGGCGACGGCAGCGCAACCGAACCAGTGAACCCTCGTACTCCTCTCCGCATGTGCATCCACTGCCGCGTCTTCCCGGCTTCACGTCGTCCCCTTCCTAGGCCTCGCTGTTGTCCACCGCCGTGGTGCTCTCGACGCGGCGTGGTCAACGTGGTCAAGGAATGACTTCCATCGGACGTGGACTATACGTGGAGAGGCTGACAGCTGGGTCCATGGCAGCCGCAAGGAAGTGCCTCCTTATTACGGGCAAAATAATTATTCCTCCACCTGACAACGGGGACCCACCGGATGGGCCACCGTATTTTGCAAAAAAAAAATGATTCACCCCCTGACTGCTGGGACCCACGAGCTACATCTTCGCACGCAAGGAAGTGCGTCTAAGAATAAAAAAATGATTCGCCCCCCGGACTGCTAGGACCCACCAGCTACATCTTCGCACGAAAGGAAGTGCGTCCGAAAAAACGATTGGCCCCCCGACTGCTGGGACCCACCAGCTACACCTTCGCACGTAAGGAAGTGCGTCCGGGCAAAAAACGATCCGGCCCCCTGCCTGCTGGGACCCAACAGCTACACCTTCGCACACAAGGAAGTGTGTCCGGGCAAAAAAAACCAAAACGATTCACCCCCCTAACTGCTGGGACCCACCAGCTACATCTTCGTAGGCAAGGAAGTGCGTGACAGTCGGGACCCACCTGGTCGAAGCGTACGTAGCATTGTCATCCTGGTCGCGAACGTGTACGTACATACTGGTCGATGTAGAGGCGTGCACGTGTCATAGTAGAGGCGCGCACGTAGCATGTACACGTACGTACAGCGGCCAGGGTGCAAGAAAGAAAATACAGCCATGTATGTGTACATATGGGCGGGGTCTCGAACGCCTACTCGCGCATACATACGGCGAGGGCTCGTGTTCATGGGGAGGCAACGGAATGCGTCGTGTTCATGGGGAGGCAACGGAATGCGTCTTGTTCATTGGGAGGAAACGGAACGCGTGGGAGCCAACCGGCTGGGTCGGAATGGAATGCGTGGTCATGTTCATCGGGAGGGCTTGGATGGAACAGGCGATGGAAACGAGGCCTGGCGTACCACAAAACGGAGGAAACGGACCTCCTACGGTCGAAACGGGGGTCCTGTTGATCGGGAGGGGTGTGGCATACCGCAAAACGAAGGAAACGGACCTCCTACGGTCGAAACAGGTGGTCCTGTTTATCGGGAGGGGTGTGGCATACCACAAAATGGACGAAACAGACCTCCTACGGTCGAAACGGGGGTCCTGTTGATCGGGAGGGGTGTGGCGTACCGCAAAACGGACGAAACGGACCTCCTACGGTCGAAATGGGGGTCCTGTTCATCGGGAGGGGTGTGGCGTACCACAAAACAGGACTCCACAGGAAACTGTTCATCTCCACCATCGACCTCCTCCAGCCTCCATGGGCTACCGTCAACCTCCTCCAGCCTCCACGGGCTCCTGTTCATCCAGCCTCCACCGTGCGCTACTCCACCGGCTACTGTTCAACCACCCCTCCACAGGCACCCCCCCACCATCTACTGTTCATCCAGCCCTCCACACCACGGGGTCCTGTTGAACCACCCTCCACGGGCACCCCTCCACCTTCGACTGTTCACCCAGCCCTCCACACCACGGGGTCCTGTTCATCTAGAGGCAATGCCACCGCTCACTATTCATCCACCCCCCTCCCCCCCCCCCCCCCCGCAATGCTCACTGTTCATCCCAATTGATTGGCTTCAGTTAGCAGCAGTAGCGAAGGAATCGCTCGATCGGGTTCAGTTAACAGCCATCGATCGATCGCTCGTTTTCAGTAACGCGTAGCCTGCAGTGCAATCGCTTGGGTTAAGTTAGAGCGCAACGCCTCGCTCGGGTTCAGTTAGAGCCAATGCCTCGCACACACACGCGTACATGTACGAGAGAAACGCGCATCGCTCAGCCCCCGACCTCCCACCGTAACCGGCAAGTCCCCGAAATTTTCCTCCCCCTCGCTTCTACCACGGTTTTTTCCATCATGGACGGCCCAAAGAATGTCATGCAGCTGCGTCTCCGGCCCGCCCAGGACAAAAGGCCCATTTGCTGTCATGATTTTTTGTCATAGAAGTAGGAGCCCACCACATCTATGATGATACCGGGTTTTGTCACAATTATCCTCATAGAAGTGTCATATGTATGACAGAAAAAAATTCGTTCAGCCCAAAATGTCACGGATGTGTCTTTTTTTTGTAGTGATAGAGGGTGCATGGATGGCCCTTGCCCGTGTTAAAACATATTGGGCAGGGATGAAAGCTACCGCTGTTGCAACCCGGGGTCTGGCGGGAGGCCAGGACCCGGACGAGCACTATTTTGAAGAAGTCCTGGAAGGTGCCCGTTTAATAGAGTCTCAGTGCTTGAAGAGTACCATGTTCGAGTGACTTGTATCTCTATTGTAAAAACAATTCGATTTTGATTATAGAGGCTATATTTATACTTTTTCCTGAAAGTATTATGGTGCCTCCTGTGCGGCCGTTTATGTATGTATGTGTATAACCTGAAAGTTAGCAGTCGTCGGCTTCCGCCCCCACGCATATAATGCGGGGGTGTTCAAAAAATGCGTAGTCACACTTGACCCAACGTCTTGGTCCGTTAAGGAGGTGATAGCGTAGCGAACCAGGCAATCGGACTATATAGCTTTAACACTTTCACTTAGCCATAGGAGTTTGACGGTGGGGCTACTATATAGCCCCTGGTACATTTGCGCTCATCCGAATACGGTGCGCGTACATACATGACCGGGAAACCGGTCCTTCATTAATGCGGAGGAATCGCTAAGATTCCGCTGAGTCCTCGAGTGGTTGACCAGTCTCATGCTTTATCATGACAGTCAGTTTTCAACTTTCTCTACTGAGGTGCTCACCCAGATGAACCAGGGCACAATCACAGTAGTTCTCCCGGTGCCGCCTTAGCCGAGAGAGCGGAACATAAGGTAGCAAAACACGGGAGCCGGGCAAACCCAACATTTGACCAAAGACATGATTCGGAGCTGATGCATATAAGGCCAAACTCACGACGCCGAACACTCCCTAAGGTATTCGGTCTTTATGACATATACTGGGCTGAGTAACGCCCTCGATAATGAGCCCTACGTTTCCAGATACATGCATTAGTCTGGCGTGACGAAATGTCAAGAACGCCAGTATCCCTCTTAGTTATGTTAAGTGTTCGAAGGGTATGAAGCAACAAGAGATAGTAAAAAAGGTTTACGCAGGGTCTTAATCTAAAAAGAAACCTTTGAGCGGGGCCCTGCTTCACGTCTGCGCCTTTATCTCCGTTGTGCCGTATTCTGGAAGGGTGTAGCACGATGATCATCTGTAAAAAAGAAAAACCCAAGTGAAGGCTTCGTGCGAAGAGTTGGTTAATTCTGCACGAACCATCAAAATGTAATATGTTATTGTATTGATAAGGGCGAGCCGAACTATGGGCTTCTTTATTTTTGTGAGCAGCCCCTAGCACCACCTTTGGGGGTATCTCTATCAATCCCAAGCTCAGGTTCATCTGAGCTGTTACATCTGGTGTGGCGCCGAACTTGTCTAACCGTATACATGGTCCTGACGACCGACCATTTATTCTGGTTGGAGAGGTCGTTCGGTGTTCGGCTGCTAGAGCCGCCACATATGCTTTTGCACGTAAGGAACGCTTTCTATTTCCACTAACTGTAATGACGCTGTGAGGACCGGGCATCGTGAGTTTAAGATAGGCGTAGTGCGGTACTGCATTAAAGCGAGCGAAGGCCATTCTCCCAAGTAGTGCATGATAGCCGCTTCGGAATGGAGCAATGTCGAAAATTAGCTCTTCGCTTCTGAAGTTGCCGGGAGAACCAAATACAACCTCTAGTGCTAGAGAGCCCATGCAACGGGCCTCAACGCCTGGTATTACTCCTTTAAAGGTAGTATTGCTTTGGCTGATTCTTGACGGGTCTATCCCCATTTTGCGTATAGTATCATGATATATCAGGTTAAGACTACTGCCGCCGTCCATAAGGACTCGAGTGAGATGGTATCCATCAATTATTGGGTCGAGCACCAAGGAAGCCGATCCTTCATGTCGGATACTAGTCGGGTGATCCCTGTGATCAAAGGTGATCGGGCAGGCCGACCAGGGATTGAATTTGGGAGCAACGGGCTCTATAGCGTATATGTCGTGGAGTGTGCGTTGCGCCTTCTCTTTGAAATGTGAGTTGCGTAAATCATATTCACTGTTTTGACTGCTGGTGGGAATTTTTTCTGTCCCCCAGTGTTCGGCTGGCGCGGCTCATCCTCGTCATCGCTTGGCGTCTCCCTCCCCTTGTGTTCAACGTTTAGCTTGTCGGCCTGCTTGAAAACCCAGCACTCTCTGTGGGTGTGGTTTTCAGGTTTTTCGGGAGTGCCATGAATCTGACATAGCTTGTCTAGAATCTTATTTAGGTTGGACGCTCCATCTCTAATGCCTTTAAATGGCTTCTTCCGTTGACCGGGTCGAGAGCCCCTGAATCCAGCATTAACCGTTGTATTATCTGGGCTGTTTTCATTGTTTCAACGCTTGTTTTCACTGCGTCGCGGCTTCCTGTTGCCATCCCCTACTTCGAATGTGCCTGGGTCGTTGGTGCCGCTACGGGCTAACCAGCTGTCCTCGCCCGCGTAAAAGTGGGTCATAAGGCTTGTGAGAGCTGCCATTGTCCTCGGCTTTTCTTGGCCGAGGTGTCTGGCAAGCCATTCGTCTCGGATACTGTGCTTGAAAGCCGCTAAGGCCTCCGCATCCGGACAATCGACGATTTGATTCTTCTTAGTGAGAAATTTGTTCCAAAGTTTGTAGGCTGAGTCTCCGAGTTGTTGGATTATGTGACTTAGATCGTCTGCATCCGGAGGTCGGACATAGGTCCCTTGAAAGTTGGCCCTGAAAGCATCCTCAAGTTCCTCCCAACTTCCAATTGAGTTTTCGGGGAGGCTTTTCAACCAGTGCCGAGCTGGTCCCTTCAACTTGAGGGGTAAGTATTTGATGGCGTGGAGATCGTCTCCGCGGGCCATGTGGATATGAAGGATAAAGTCCTCAATCCAGACCCCAGGGTCTGTCGTTCCCTCGTATGCCTCTATATTCACGGGTTTAAATCCCTCTGGAAATTCATGATCTAGCACCTCATTGGTGAATCATAGGGGGTGCACGGCACCCTTGTACTTGGTTGTGTCATGGCATGTTGTCGACGGTTGTTGATTCTGAGCTGGTATTCGATCGGCACGATCGTTTTGATGGCTGTGATCTTGCGTCGGAGCGTGCTTTCTAGATCCATAGATGGACCTGACCCCACCGGTTTTTTTGTTCAGGAGCTCACGTAGATCGTGTGCTGACTTGTGTGCGGCATAGTTAGCCGCCCTTTCATGTCCGCGGGGCAGTCGATCCGGTTGATCGGCCATATTAATCTTCGACGGAATGGGCTCTATGGACTCATCGTCGAATTCGGGAAGCAACTTTGCTTTGGGTAGCTCTTTGTGTGGCGATCATCGCCATATTTTTCTTCAGTGTTGAGCACTTTGTTCCACCTGCGGTTGAGCGTGTCCTGCGCGGCTTTGAGCCTTTGCTTCTGCTTCTTTAAACTCTTCGCGGTGGCAATAAGCCTTCGATGGAGGTTCTCTTGTTCCAAGTTTTTTCCTGGGATGATGAGTGCATCATCGTCCGGATTGTTCTCCTCTCCGGAGACAGGTTGACTAATTTTACCCTCGGGATCGGCGTCATCTGGCATTGGCTCTGGACTGTGTTCACCATCCCCTGGTTTGTCCTGCTCCATCGCTGGGTCCATGGGGTTGTCGCTTCCTTTGGAGTCGACCGGGGTATTATTCCTTCTTGTGTTGTTTTTACTGTGGCGGGATTTAGAGCGGCGCCTGTGGCGTCGCTTTGGTGGCTTATCGAGGGGATTATCCTTTGTTGTGTCCTTCCGTTCCTTGCCATTGTTTTCTTTGGGTGTATCCACCATATATACATCGTATTATGAGGTGGCTGTCCAGCGCCCTATAGGTGGTGGTTCCTGTTCTTCTCCTGCATCGTCGTCCATACTGTCGACATCTTCGGGGCTGAAGTCAAGCACGTCGGTTAAGTCATCGACAGTGGCTATTAAGTGGGTGGTGGGTGGGGAACGAATTTCTTTGTCATTCACTTCCCACCCGAGTCGGACATAGTTCGGCCAAGAGTCTCCTGACAAAGAGAGAGACTTTAATGAGTTTAGCACATCACCAAATGGCGAGTGCTGAAAGATGTCCGCGGAGGTGAACTCCATAACCGGCGCCCAATCGGATTTGATAGGCACAGGCATACGCGGTTCGGATCCTGTAGCCGGAGACGAGTCCAGGTATCCTATAATTCCGGCCTCATAAGAGGTGGGATCAGTGTTCGGCTTTAAGGCCGGTGAGTGTGCGGCCTCTGTGGTGGGGTCCATCCTCCCGTCCTCGGATGGCGCGATCTGCTCTGGATTGATTCCCGGGGAAGCCGCAGGCGCGATCCCTCGAATACTGTCTGTCGGCAGATCCAAATCATGTTCGTCGGGACTGTTCGGTGCACCTAACACGGGCTCAAATCCGTCGAAGATCAAGTCTCCGCGGATGTCGGCAGTGTAGTTCAAGCTTCCAAACCTGACCTGATGGCCAGGGGCGTAGCTATCAATCTGCTCCAGACGGCCAAGCGAATTGGCCCGCAGTACGAAGCCACCGAATACGAAGATCTGTCCAGGAAGGAAAACCTCCCTCTGGACTGCATCGTTGAAGATGATTGAAGGAGCCATCAAGCCTTATCACGACGGCACAATGGAACTCTCAATGAAAGCACCAATGTCGGTGTCAAAATCAGCGGATCTCGGGTAGGGGGTCCCGAACTGTGCGTCTAAGGCTAATGGTAACAAGAGGCAGGGGACACGATGCTTACCCAGGTTTGGGCCCTCTCGATGGAGGTAATACCCTACTTCCTGCTTGATTGATCTTGATGATATGAGTATTACAGGAGTTGATCTACCACCAGATCTTAGAGGCTAAACCCAAGAAGCTAGCCTATGATTGTAATTGTTGTTGTCCTAAGGACTAAACCCTCTAGTTTATATAGACACCAGAGGGGGCTAGGGTTACACAAAGTCGGTTACAGAGAAGGAGATCTACATATCTGAATCGCCAAGCTTGCCTTCCACGCAAAGGAGAGTCCCATCCGGACACGGGACGAAGTCTTCAATCTTGTATCTTCATAGTCCAACAGTCCGGCCAAAGTATATAGTCCGGCTGTCCGGATACCCCCTAATCCAGGACTCCCTTAGCAGGGACCCGCCAAGGTCATGGCAGTACGCAAGCAAGTGCCTCCTTATTTCAAGCCAATAAAAAATGGCTCCTCCTAGTGGATTTCTAACATCTGGGTCCCATGCCATTTACAACGTCACTACTGGAATCAGCTACTTTGCCATCTGCCAGAACTTTCTCGTCCGCTAGCGGACGGCAAAGAAGCTCTTTGCCATCAGCTATCATAAAGCAGACGGCAAAGAAACGGCGGACAGCAAAGAACCTCTTTGCCATGAGCCATTTCGTTGCCGTCCGCCAACTGACAGCAAAGAATCTTTGCCGTCAGCCAGCTGACGGCAAAGAGGGAGGTGGCCCCCACCCACCCGCCTATTTTAAAAAAACTTAACACCCCCACCTCTTTGCCGTCTGCTAGCGGACGACAAAGAGAGATAACGGCGGACGGCAAAGAGTGGCGGACGGCAAAGAGCCGAGTAACTAACGGACGCCACCCCCGCCCGTTACTCTCCCTTCTCTTCCTCTCTCCTCCCCGATGCCCCGCCCTAGCTAGATCCACCGCCACCCCCGCCACCCGGCACCGCCCCCGCCCCTGCCGCCCGGCGCCGCCCCCGCCCCCGCACCCTTGGCCCGTCGCGCCACCACCACTCCACCCCCACCCCACCCGCCGACGCCCCGTCGCCCCACCACCCCTCCGCCACCCGCTGCCTGGCGCCGCCCCTGCCGCCCGATGCCGCCCCCACAACCTTGGCCCATCGCCCCACCACCCCTCCGCCCCCCCACCCCACCCGCCGACGCCCCGTCGCCCTGCCACCCGCTGCACGGCGCCGCCCCCGCCGCCCGGTGCCCCCCTGCCGATCGTCCCATTGCTCCGGTGGGGGACTACTACTTTTTTCAGTTTTTTCATTTTTTTTGCTGTTTAATTGTTAGTGCTAGATTGTGTTAGTGTTAGTGTTAGAAAAAATTAGAAGAAGTAGAAGTAGTAGAAAGATGAAAAAAGAAGAAGAAGAAAAGAAGTAGAAGAAGAAGAAAAGAAGAAATGAAAAGAAGTAAAAAAGTAGAAAAAAGATGAAAGAAGAAGAAGAAGAAAGGAAAGAAGAAGAAGAAGAGAAAGAAAGAAGAAGAAGGATAGAAGGAAACACCCCGACCCCCTGACCCCCCTGACCCCGACACCCCGACCCCGACACCCCGACCCCCTGACCCTGACCCCGACACCCTTACCCTGACACCACACCCCGACAACGACATGACACCCAGACACCCCGACACCCGACCCCCCGAGGCCAACAGGGTCTTATATTTGTGAATTATTAGTTAGGTCATATATTTTTCGATTTTGTTATGAAAAACATCATATATAATTGTGTTGATCGGGTTGATTTAAATGTGCAGTTGTTTCACCGCTGCGAGGTTTGGTGTTCGACGACCTCGCCGTGCGTTTGACGAGCTCTGCCCCTTCATTCGTGGGTGAGCACAAATGACATGTCCTCCTCCCCCATTAATTATTTGCTCTGTTCCGGTGTTCGTGCCGATGAAACTTGATAGCTAGCTATATATGTGTGTTGAATCATCAGTATGCGTAACCAATATGTGTCTCCCGTTCGAAAGTGTCATAGTTATAAATATGCATGCATTTGCATATTTATAACCTTGATTCTTTCGAATTGTCCAACGCTATCCATGGACAGCCCGAGTATGTGTAGATTGGGTTCGTTTTCCCATATGCTTTGCTCCGGATCCGACGCATAAATTTCGTCAGTGCATCCCTTGTTGTTCTCCGGGTACACATCCTCTCTGTTTATTGCAGAGACGTGTATCAGGAGAACAGCGGGGAGGTGCTGCTGAAATTTTGCGTCAGATCCGGAGCATAGCATGGGAAAATGAACCCAATCTACACATACTCGGGTGGGATTAGGACCTATCATTACCTATTAGAGTGTAGGTTGCATGGACGTAATAAAATTGACAAAGTAGATCAACTGATGAATATATACATGGTTAATTATATATATAATTGTTGTGTGTCTAGTAGCTCTGAAAGTCAAGATGAGTGATCGTGCGTGGATGTATACCGGTCACACTGATTAGAACAAATGGAGCGTTGAATGGTTCACAAAAACCAAGGGGTTTGTGCAAGCCGCATTTGCAAATGGCCAGAGGAAAACTTGGTGCCCCTGTTTCCGATGCGGCAATTGGGAAAAGAGGACAGAGGCTGAAATGGGTAAACACCTGCAGAAGAATGGTTTTACGCCTGATTATATGGTGTGGACATTTCATGGTGAGTCTGCCCAACGTGACCGAGCTGAGGTGGATCATCGTCGCACCGACGAGCATGGTACCGGGATAGAAAACATGGTGCAAGACTATGATGATGCTCGGGATTCGGACGAGGAGATGGAGGAATCTGCAAAGGCCTTTAATGAAATGTTGGAGTCTTCAAAACGTCCGCTCCACGAGTACACTGAGCTTTGTCAGTTGGATGCCATCTCACAAGTAATGGCTTTGAAGGCTCAGTTCAACTTGGGCAGAGAATGCTATGACGCAATTATGACAGTATTTGGACGCTTTCTACCCAAAGGCCATGTAATGCCTGCAAACTTGTACCAGTCGGACAAAATCCTCCGTGCACTGAAGATGCCCTATGAGAAGATACATGCCTGTGAGAAAGGATGTGCCTTATTTAGGCTTGACTATGCGGACTTGAACTATTGTCCTATTTGCAAGTCTTCCAGGTATATTGTGGTAGACAATGGTATGGGTGAGAAGACACAGACCAAAATCCCTGTTAGTGTTCTTCGGTATATGCCAATCGTACCAAGACTTCAACGTCTTTTCATGGTCGAAGAGACGTCCAGACAGATGACATGGCACAAAAAAGGCAAAAGAACGGAACTAGACGCAGATGGGAATCTGATGATGGTACACACATCGAATGGTGTTGTGTGGAAAAAGTTTGATGAATTATATGCTGACAAAGCGGCAGATCCGAGGCATCCTCCAGTCGGCATCAGCACCAATGGGTTCAGTGTGTTTGGTATGACGGCAGCCCAATACAGTTGTTGGCCCGTATTTGTCTTTCCACTCAATCTCCCCCCCGGACAGATTATGCAAAGAAAGAACATTTTCCTGACGTTGATAATTCTAGGGCCCAACTATCCGGGGAAAAATATGAATGTGTACATGCAGCCGCTTAAGGACGAATTGCAAGAAGCCTGGGATAATGGGTTCAAGACATACGACGCCTATAGCAAACGAAACTTCATAATACGTGTCTGGTACATGTACTCGACGCATGACTTGCCGGCGTATGCGCTATTCGTTGGCTGGTGTGTGCATGGAAGGTTCCCGTGCCCCAAATGCAAGGGAGCTCTTGAGTTTCGTTGGCTTTAGGCCGGTCGCAAGTTTTCTTGCTTCGACATGCATAGACAGTTCTTGGATCCTCGCCATAAGTTCAGGAAAGACAAGAAGAACTTCATCAGAGGTAGAGTTATAAAAAACTCTGCACCACCTGCGTTGACAGGCCAACAGACCTTGGATCAATTAAACGCTCTCGAGCCAGATCCAGAGCGTCCAGAGTACTTCAAGGGGTATAATTCTGAGCACGCCTGGACTCACAAAACATGCTTATGGGATCTGCCTTACTTCAAAGACCTCCTTTTCCCACACAACATCGACGTGATGCACACTGAGAAGAATATCGCCGAGGCACTTTTTGGTACATTGTTCGGCATAGATGGGAAGTCAAAGGATAATACTAAGGCTAGAGTTGATCTGGAGGTTCTATGTGATAGGCCGTTACAAAACATGAAAGAACCGAAAGGAAAGCAGAACTGGATGAAGCCAAAGGCATGGTTCAATCTTGGAAGGCCAGCTATGAGGGAAATTATCTTGTGGGTGAAAATGAAGTTGATGTTCCCTGATGGGTATGCAGCGAATCTAAAGAGGGGAGCGAGTCTTGATAAATTGAAGATATTTGGTCTCAAGAGTCATGATTGGCACATATGGATTGAGTGGGTAATGTCAGTGATGTTGCGTGGCTTCATCCCTGAGGATGAATGGCTAGTACTGGCAGAACTCAGCTATTTCTTCCGTGTTCTTTGTGCGAAAGAACTATCGCCTAGCGTGCTAGAAGAAATGGAAGAGTTGGCGCCAGAGTTGATCTGCAAGTTAGAGAAGATCTTTCCACTGGGCTTCTTTAATCCAATGCAGCATTTGATTTTGCATCTCCCGGCCGAGGCAAGATTGGGGGGCCCGTGCAAAATCGAAGGTGCTACCCAACTGAGAGGATGCAGAAGACGCTTCGAGAAAAATGTAAAAATAAACGTAGAATTGAATCGTCTATGGCTGAGGCATTCATCACTGAGGAGGCGGCAAACTTCGTGATAGCACACTACGAAACCAAAAATCGTCATTTGCATAATCCGAAGCCTCGGTACAATGCTGACGAGCCTAAAAAGGGTGGATCCAACCTCAGCCTATTCAAAGGGAATCTCGCACCAGCTAGTGTTTCAAATCCAGTATCTTTGGATAACGAAGAATGGTGTACCATTTCGTTGTATATCTTCAACAACCTGATAGAAGTGCGGCCGTACATCGAGTAAGTTCTCGGTACATTGTTTCGCAACTTCTATTTCCGTTTGAATTGCTCTTATTCCTGGATATTTCATACAGTCGATACGTCGCCCTATTCTCGTATGGAGCAGTGATCCAAACGGATTCCGTCGAAGAGTATGAGCTTCTCGCAAAGCAAGGAGACGGCTATCCTGGTTTCATCTATTGGTTCAAACAAACGGTAAATTCTATTAGACAATTTCATTTCATTCTCTAATTTGTGCGTAATGTAACAATCCTTTCATATTAAACTTGTAGGCTAATTCAGAGTCTTTGGACGCCGAATTGAGACAAGTCGCTAATGGTTTTGACTATAAGGTCCGTTCATTTGACAAATAAGACATCAACGGGTATCGTTTTCGTACCTATGGCAAAGAGCTATCTATGGCCGACCGAAAGTCTACAAATTGTTGTGTATCTGCTATCGGCGAAGGAGGTACCGAGTATTATGGGAGAGTTGAAGCAATTTATGAACTTCTATTCTATGGTGAAAACCCACCGAATGTCGTAGTCTTCAAATGTTATTGGTTTCAGCCGAAGGAGACTAGAAGGACTCATGAACATATAGGGCTACTTGAAATCAACCAAAGCACCCATTTAGATGTTCCTGATGTCTATATTACGGCTCAATAGGCGACCCAAGTATTCTATCTACCCTGGGCCTGCCAAACTAATCCAAATCTGAAAGGTTGGGATGTCGTTTATGAAGTGCGGCCATGTGCTAGACTATCTCCCCCAAAGGAAGAGGATTATGAAGATTATAACCCAGACACATATGAAGGGGAATTCTTCCAAGAGACACGTCTTTCCAAAAAGCGTTTCAAGAACCGGTATACTTCACCCCAAAACATTGAAGTAGACAGCGACAGTCAATCCCACATCACCCCAGAGGAGGAACAAGAAGAGCCGAAACAAGAAGAGATTACTGCTGCGGACGACCTCTCAATGCTTGACCGATTATGTAAAGGTTGCCTTCCACATGTTGATGCCACTGAACCCTATGAGCCCGTCATTAATTATAGTGATGATGATGATTATGCATTTATTGATGATACTGATCAAGATTATTAGTAGTATCAGGTATTCAAATTTTCTATGTTGTACTTGATGATGATACACTTAAGTGATATACATATTATTATTCATGTCGGTATTTTTTATGTTGTACTAATTTCGTTTACTCTTTGTCATGGCAGGTGTTGAAATATGGAAGGGGAGCCGACTAAGGCCAAGGACAAACGTGCCCAAATTGAAGGTGTGCCACACCATCAAGGTAGCTCCAGCTTATATCAGTTCGGGCGGAATTGGGTATGTGGTTTGCTTCATTCATCATGCTAGCTTGAGCCCTTTAATTACTAATTTACTTTGTTTCTCTCTTTCAGGCATGCTACAATAAGACGGATAAGGTGCCAGAGGGGTACGACCTGTATGCCATGGCCCACACTGCCTCTTACAAGCAAGTCAAGGGGAAGGCGGGGAAAGGGGAGGAGTTTAACCCGAGCCAGATTCCCTACAATCCAAAGTAGGTGATGATATCTAGTGGCGGGAGGTCCCGTGGCTCCATAGCCATTGATCCAGAGATTGCTCCTGAGACCACGGTGAGTTTAATTTGAATGGACGGTACTTGCTAGTATTAACATTTGAGTGTCATCATGCTAACGAAACATTGGAAATAATCTTTGGTGCAGCGTAACTCCACACAAGCATCACACGATCCTTCTCCAGCTACTGGCATGAGCCAGCCCGCTCCCACACCTCCATGATCAAGGTAAGTTTCTCTAGTTTTTTGCTTAACAAATGCATAAAGACCTAGACTTAGCTTTATTTCATCCAATATGCTTACTTTAATGACCTAGAGTTAGCTTCTTTTCCTGCAAAATGACTTAATAAGCTTACTGACCTCCAAAACCAGCCATTTTACCTAAGTTAGCTCTAAAACGATCTATACTTAGATTTGTTTCCTCCAAAATGACCTAAGTTAGTTATAATATGCTTAGTTAACTAGGTTTGCTCAATAATGACATGTACTTACCTTACTTATGTAAAAATAGCATAATTAGCTTAGTTAGCTCATAAACGATCCATTTTACCTACATTAGCTCTAAAATGATGCATTTTACCTAAGTTAGCTCATAAACGATCCATTTCACCTAAGTTACCTCACAAATGATGGCGTGCTTCTTCTTCTAGTCACCTTTTCCTAACTTTCTTATTTGCCATTTTGCAGATTTCATTCACTTCTCGGAAGCTAGCTTGCTATGATGGAGTGCTTGTTTTTTATTTCATTCCCTTCTAGTATTCTTCTAGCTTGCTACGATGGAACTTGCTATCTTGATGAAACTTTGCATTGTAATATGTATGTGCAACTTCCTAATGGTTGCAACTTATGTGTATGTGCAACTTGCTATATATGTATGTACAATGAAACTTATTGCTGTTAAATAGCCCTGTGAAATATATCTATATATGTCATATATATTTGCTGCAAAAATTGTTGGATTTAAAAAAACAGGGGAAAAAGCCAATATGCAGGCTCTTTGCCGTCTGCCACCGACGGCAAAGGGCTCTTTGCCATCAGCAGCGGACGGCAAAGAGGCCACGTGGCAGGCAACTGTGCTTCCTGGGAGGCTGACCAATTTGGTCAGTTTGCCTACAGCGGCTGATGGCAAAGGCCTTACGAAGTTTGCCGTCAGCGGCCGACGGCAAAGGCTTGCCGTTAACCACCTAACGGAAGTAACAGCGCATTTATTGCCGCCTGCATTCTTTGCCATCGGCTGCTGATGGCAAAGGCTCCTTTGCCGTCAGCCGCCCGAAGCAGACGGCAACGTAGCTCTTAGCCGCCCCGTACTTTGCCGTCCACTTTTGCCGTCCGCCGCGGACGGCAAAGACCTTTGTCATCCTCCATCCATGCCTTTGCCGTCCGCCGTGGCAGATGGCAAAGTAGCTGACTCCTGTAGTGCGTAGTCAATAAACAAGAGAATTGCACAACGAGCGGCTAACACCAGGGACCCAGCAGCTCGCCCAGTTATTTTGTTTTGGTTTAATTTGATAAATGCCACTCCAAATCTGGTGTTTTCGCGAAATGCCACTACAATTTCCAAAATTTGAAAAATGCCATTTCTAGTGGCATTTTTTGAAGTCTCGAGTGGCGTTTTTCAAAGTTTGCAAACTGCAGTGGCGTTTTTCAAAGTTTGCAAAAATTGCAGTGGAGTTTTTCAAAGTTTGGAAATTGCAGTGGCATTTTTATGAATCACCATAATTGGAGTGGCATTTATCTAATTTGTTTTTGAGACGGAAGAAGGGTGTCAACTGGGCTGTCCGGGACACTCTGGCTTGTCTAGACAGCCTTTTCTTTTATGTTTACCACAGACCAGCCCAGTAGTTTTGCTTTCTTTCTGAAAATGGCTAGCCCAGTTTTTTTGTGATTTGTCAAGTAAGTCGCTTTATCAGGCCTGTTGGGCTGCAAATCTTTCAAGATGAGGAGAGCTTCATTCGGCTGGCCGAGAAAATGGCCTATCAGTAATGAGAAATGGGTTGTACATTTTTAAAACACATCAATTTGGCAATTAGTTTCAAATATCTTTTTTCATTTCGAGATTTCAAATTGCATTGATTTTTATGCGTGGACAATTTATTGGATTTTATATTGATATACATTTATTTTTAAAATCAGTCTGAATATGACTCGAAATTTCGGGATTAAAAACAGTTCAGACCGCACTAACATATGCAAAATTTCGTATAATTTTTTAACCGTGGCCACAATATGGGCTATAATGCTAACAAAAAGAATATGGGCTCCAAAAAACCCGTAAGAATTAGCAAATGGGCTGTAAATTATTTGAAATAATGGCAGATGGCCTGTATGTTGTTTTCCACAGATTTGAGGCTTTCCTAAAAAAGGTTGACGCACAAGCAGTGACTGTTGGATGTCCATCCAACGGCCGTCGTGCTTCTTCAATCTCTACTCTTCCTGCTCCAGCCACTCAAACAAGCGTCAGCAGGACTACATGCTCCCTCCTCCCTGCGGCCGGTTGTGCTGCCGCGCAGGCCTCACCGCCCCACCGTACTCCCATCGCTGGCCTAGCCATCCCTCTACTCACCCACACCCTTTTGTTATTCTCCGGCGACGGCAGACGAACCATTAAACCCTCGTACAGTCGTACTCCCCTCCGCATGGGAAACAACTGCAGAGTCTTCCATGGCTCCGTGTCATTCCCTTCCTAGGCCTCGCCGGCGTCCACCGCCCTGGTGCTCTCGGCGTGGCGTGGTCAACATGGTCAACGACCGACATGCATCTGAAGTGGATTGTACGTGGAGAGGCTGGCAGCTGGGTCCATGGCCGCACGCAAGGAAATGCCTCCTTATTACGTGCAAAATAATGACTCCTCCACCTGACATCTGGGACCCACCGAAAGGGCCTCTGTATTTCGCGAAAAAACATTACCGCCGCTTACAGCTTGGACCCACCAGCTATATCTTCTCACGCAAGGAAGTGCCTCCTTATTACGCACACAAAAATGAATACTCCCCCTCCTAGCTGGGACCCAGTATAGTGGGCCTACTAAGTTGACGGGGACGGAGGGCTTTGTCAACTTAGTCAATATGCACGACTCTAGCTCGACTGACCGTATGATATCCATCCAACGGCTGTAGTGCTTCTTCACCCTCTGGTCTTCTTGCTCCAGCCGCCCAAAGCAGTGTCGGTCGTGCCGCCTGCTCCTGCCTCCCATGGCTGGCTGTACTGCAGCTGAGGCCTCACTGCCCCCATACTACTCCCACCGCTGGCCAGGCCATCCCTCCACTCCACTCACCTACACCCCCTGTTATTTTGCGGCGGCGGCAGCGCAGCCGAACCAGTGAACCCCCGTACTCCTCTCCGCGTGGGCATCCACTGCCGCGTCTTCCCCGGCTCCGCGTCGTCCGCTTCCTAGGCCTCGCCGTCGTCCATCGCTGTGGTGCTCTCGCCGCGGCGTGGTCAATGTGGTCAATGACCGAATTCCATCGGAAGAGTACTTTACATGGAGAGGCTGACAGCTAGGTCCACAGCAGCCAAAAGGAAGTGCCTCCTTATTACGCGGAAAATAATTATTCCTCCCCCTGACAGCAGGGACCCACCGGAAGGGCCACCAGTATTTCGCAAAAAAACGTTTCCCCCCTGACTGCTGGGACCCACCGGACGGGCCACCGTATTTCACAAAAAAAACTTTCCCCCCTGACTGCTGGGACCCACCAGACGGACCACCGTATTTCGCGAAAAAAATGTTCCCCCCGCTGTCAGCTCAGACCCACCGGAAGTGCCTCCTTATTACGCACAAAAAAATGAATACTCCCCCTGCTAGCTAGGACCCAGTATAGTGGGCCTACTAAGTTGACGGGGACGGAGGGCTTTGTCAACTTAGTCAATATGCACGATTCTAGCTCGACTAACCGTACGATGTCCATCCAACGGCCGTAGTGCTTCTTCAACCTCTGGTCTTCTTGCTCCAGCCGCCCAAAGCAGTGCCGGTCGTGCCGCCTGCTCCTGCCTCCCATGGCCGGCTGTGCTGTAGCTGAGGCCTCACTGCCCCCATACTACTCCCACCGCTGGCCAGGCCATCCCTCCACTCCACTCACCTACACCCCCTGTTATTCTGCGGCGACGGCAGCGCAGCCGAACCAGTGAAACCTCGTACTCCTCTCCGCGTGGGCATCCACTGCCGCGTCTTCCCCGGCTCCGCGTCGTCCGCTTCCCAGGCCTCACCGTCGTCCATCGCTGTGGTGCTCTCGGCGCGGTGTGGTCAATGTGGTCAACAACCGAATTCCATCGGAAGAGTACTTTACATGGAGAGGCTGACAGCTAGGTCCACGGCAGCCGAAAGGAAGTGCCTCCTTATTACGCGGAAAATAATTATTCCTCCACCTGACAGCAGGGACCCACCGGAAGGGCCGCCAGTATTTCGGCAAAAAACGTTTCCCCCCTGACTGCTGGGACCCACCGGACGGGCCACCGTATTTCACGAAAAAAAACTTTTCCCCCTGACTGCTAGGACCCACCAGACGGACCACCGTATTTCGCAAAAAAAACGTTCCCCCTGCTGTCAGCTCAGACCCACCGGAAGTGCCTCCTTATTAAGCACAAAAAAATGAATACTCTCCCTGCTAGCTAGGACCCACCATGGTGGGAGGCTGACTTGTGGGCCTACTAAGTTGACTGGGACGGGGGCCTTTGTCAACTTTAGTCAATATGAACGATTCTAGCTCCAGTGACTGTACGATGTCCATCCAACGGCCGTAGTGCTTCTTCAACCTCTGGTCTTCTTGCTCCAGCCGCCCAAAGCAGCGCCGGTCGTGCCGCATGCTCCTGCCTCCCGTGGCCGGCTGTGATGCCGCGGAGGCCTCACCGCCTCCTACTACTCCCACCGCTGGCCAGGCCATCCCTCTACTCACCCACACCCCCTGTTATTCTGCGACGACGGCAGCATCACACCGCAGCCGGACTAGTGGACCCTCGTACTCCTCTCTGCATGGGCATCCACTGCCGCGTCTTCCCCTGCTCCGCGTCGTCCCCTTCCCAGGCCTCGCCATTGTCCACTGCCCTGGTGCTCTCGGCGCGGCGTGGTCAACGTGGTTAAGGAATGACTTCCATCGGACGTGGACTGTACATGGAGAGGCTGACAACTGGGTCCACGGTCGCAGCAAGGAAGTGCCTCCTTATAACGTAGAAAATAATGATACCTCCACCTGACAGCAGGGACCCATCGGACGGGCCACTGTATTTCACGAAAAAAACGTTTCCCTCCTGACTGCTGGGACCCATCAGCTACATCTTCGCACGCAAGGAAGTGCGTCCAAAAAAATGATTCGCCCCCCTGACTGCTGGGACCCACCAGCTACATCTTCGCACGCAAGGAAGTGCGTCCGGGAAAAAATGATTTGCCCTCTAACTGCTGGGACCCACCAGCTACATCTTCGCACGCAAGGAAGTGCATCCAAAAAAAAACGATTCGCCCCCCTGACTGTTGGGACCCACCAGCTACATCTTTGCACGCAAGGAAGTGCCTCACAGTTGGGACCCACCTGGTCGAAGCGTACGTAGCGTTGTCATTATGGTCACGAACGTGTACGTACATACTGGTGGATGTAGAGGCGCGCACGTGTCGTAGTAGAGGCGCGCACGTGTCGTAGTAGAGGCGCGTACGTGTCGTAGTAGAGGCGCGCACGTAGCATGTACACGTACGTACATCGGCCAGTGTGCAAGAAATAAAATACGGCCACGTATGTGTACACACGGGCGGGGTCTCAAACGCCTACTCGCGCATACGTACGGCCAGGGCTCGTGTACATGGCTAGGTCAGAACGGAGAAACAACATCGTCGTCGTGTTCATGGGGAGCCAACCGGCTGGGTCGGAACGAAATGCGTCGTCGTGTTCATCGGGAGGTCTTGGACGGAACATGCAATGGAAATGAGGCCTGGCGTACCACGGAACGGAGGAAACGGCCTTGTGTTCGACCGGCCACGTTCGAAACGGGATCCTATTCATCGGGAGGGGTCTGGCGTACCGCAAAATGGAGGAAACGGACCTCCTACAGTCGAAACAGGGGTCCTGTTGATCAGGAGGGGTGTGGTGTACCGCAAAACGGATGAAACGGACTTGTGTTGGAGTGCTACGGTTGAAATAGGGGTCCTGTTCATCGGGAGGGGTGTGGCGTACCGCAAAACGGGACTCCACGGGATACTTTTCATCTCCACCGTCGACCTCCTCTAGCCTCCACAGGCTACTGTTCATCCACCGTCGACCTCCTCCAGCCTCCATGGGCTCTTGTTAATCCAGCCTCCACCATGTGCTACTCCACCGGCTACTGTTCAACCACCCCTCCACGGGCTCCTATTCAACCACCCCTCCACGGGCTATTGTTCATCCACCCATCCACCGTCTACTGTTCATCCAGCCCTCCAAGGGGTCGTCCTATTCATCCAGCCCTCCACGGGGTCCTGTTCATCCAGCCCCAACCGGCTCGATCGATCGGGGTCCTGTTCATCCAGAGGCAACGCCACGGGGTCCTGTTCATCCATCCCCACCGCTCACTATTCATCCAAACCCCCCGCAACACTCACTGTTCATCTAGAGGCAGCATCGATCGGCTTCAGTTAGCAGCAGTAGCGAAGGAATCGTTCAATCGGGTTCAATTAACAGCCATCGATCGATCGTTCGGGTTCAGTAACGCGTAGCCTGCAATGCAATTGCTCGGGTTCAGTTAGAGCCGAACGCCTCGCTCAGGTTGAGTTAGAGCCAACGCCTTGCACACACGTGCATACGAGTATGAGAGAAACGCGCATCGCTCGGCCCCCGACCACCCACCGTAACCGGGAACTCCCCAAAATTTTCCTCGCCCTCGCTTCTACCATAGTTTTTTCCGTCATGGACGACCCAAAGAATGTCATGCAGCTGCGTCTCTAGCCTGCCCAGGACGAAAAGCCCATTTTCTGTCATGATTTTTTGCCATAGAAGAAGGAGCCCACCACATCTATGATGATACCGGGTTTTGTCACAATTATTGTCATAGAAGTGTCATAAGTATGACATAAAAAAATTTCGTTTGGCCCAAAATGTCACGGATGTGTCTTTTTTTTGTAGTGGTAGTAGACACAGGCAGGAGTCGGTCTACTTGACACAGACGTGATGCCTATGTTCATGATCATTGCCTTAGATGTCATCATAATTATGTGCTTTTCTATCAATTGCTCGACAGTAATTTGTTCACCCACTATAATACATGCTATCTTGAGAGAAGCCACTAGTGAAACCTATGGCCCCCGGGTCTCTTTTCCATCATATTAAGTCTCTTTTCTATTATATTGAATCTCGTTTACATCTTGCTAGTTTTCGATCTACTATTTTGCAATCTTTACTTTCCAATCTATAAACCAAAAATACCAAAAATATTTACTTTACCATTTATCTATCTCTATTAGATCTCACTTTTGCGAGTGACCGTGAAGGGATTGACAACCCCTTTATCACGTTGGTTCCAAGTTCTTGATTGTTTGTGCAGATATTCCGTGACTTGTGCGTCATCTCCTACTTGATTGATACTTTGGTTTTCAAAACTGAGGGAAATATTTTCGCTACTTTGCCGCATCACCCTTTCCTCTTTAGTGGAAAAACCAACGCAAGCTCAAGAGGTAGCAAGAAGGATTTCTGGCGCCGTTGCCGGGGAAATCTACGCCAAGTCAAGCCATACCAAGTACCCATCATAAACTCTTCTCCCTTGCATTACATTATTCGTCATTCGCCTCTCATTGTCCTCTCCCCCACTTCTAAAACAATTTTCGAAAACCCTTGCCTTTTCTTCGCCCTTTTCCATTCATCTCTTGTCGCTTGCTTGTTGTGTGCTCGTTTGTTAGTGCGGTTTATTGTCATTGTGTCTGAAACTGGGGAGGTTATCATTGAAATGGATAGTAGTGACGATGGGGGGAACTTTGATGCTTTTAATAATCCTCATGAAGAACCTACTATTTTGCACACTAAAAGGTTTCGCATTGGTAGTGGTAATATTATTGGAAAATGGGTTATTCAAGATTTTTTTTACTTGTGCTGGTGCTTTACCCACTATGGGTGGGTTTATTCTCCATAAAACAAGTAGTCTTGCGGACGCTATATCTTTGCTCGTAGTTGAACTTGAAAGACAATTTATTCACATTCATCCTTGCATACAAAGGATTTTTCTAGAGTTTTCAAATATTGAGCATTCTTCTATTAAGCGAGCTGCTACCATCTTTCTAGCACATGAGTTTAGATTTATAATAAAAGAGGCTAATCAAATTTTTGCGCATTATAGGCTGGACGACGGTCGTCCTCCCATAGAAGCAATTCTCTTTAATCAAGAAGACATAATGTGTTTACGTTCCTTAGATCACGTTGCTTATAATGAAAATCTTAGAAAGAGGGTTCCTACCGATGTTCTAGCTGATAGGATTTTGGAACTTAATGATAATTTTTCTATTCAGAACAATGGGTTGGGATTTTATCTTGAACGAAGGCTCATGATCTTTTGCCAACAGAACGCTTATAATGATGAGTTGGTTGTATAATATGGAGGGCCAAATGAGGAACCAATTCCTCCTGAGATTGATCTTGGGGACTTCTGTCCCATTAAATTTAGCCCTTTTGATTACTTTTGCTTGCCACGAAGAAAACTTGCTGCTGAACGTAGGGAGTACGAGATGACTTTTTGAGATTTACCCTACCACTATTATAGTAATACCTAGATCTATTCTTGTTTTTGTGCCTAGCTAGGGGCGTTAAACGATAGCGCTTGTTGGGAGGCAACCCAATTTTATTTTTTGTTCTTAGATTTTTTCTCATGTTTAGTAATAAATAATTTATTTAGCTTCTGGTTAGATGTGGTTTTATGTTTTAATTAGTGTTTGTACCAAGTAGAACCTTTGGGAAGACTTGGGTGAAGTCTTTGCGATCCTGCTGTAAAAAACAGAAAATTTTGCACTCACAAGAATAACTGTCATTTTTTACAGAAGAGTGCTTTTAGGTTGATTCTTTTTGAAGAAGATTAATAGACAAATTCCTCACGTCCACCAGTTTGTTTCAGAATTTTTAGAGTTACATAAGTATTCGAAAGTTACAGATTGCTACAGACTGTTCTGTTTTTGACAGATTCTATTTTTCGTGTGTTGTTTGCTTATTTTGATGAATCTATGAGTAGTATCCGGGGGTATGAACCATAGAGAAGTTGGAATACAGTAGGTTTAACACCAATACAAAGAAAGAATGAGTTCATTACAGTACCTTCAAGTGGTGGTTTATTTTCTTATACTAACGGAGCTCATGAGATTTTCTGTTGAAGTTTTGTGTTGTGAAGTTTTCAAGTTTTGGGTAAGGATTTGATGTATTTTAGAATAAGGAGTGGTAAGAGCGTAAGCTTGGGGATGCCCAAGGCACCCCAAGGTAAAATTCAAGGACAACCAAAAGCCTAAGATTAGGGATGCCCCGGAAGGCATCCCCTCTTTCGTCTTCGTCTATCTGTAACTTTACTTGAGGCTATATCTTTATTCGCCACATATATGTGTTTTGCTTGGAGCGTCTTGTATGATTTGAGTCTTTGCTTTTTATTTTACCACAATCATCCTTGTTGTCCACACATTTTGGGAGAGACACACATGAATCATGATTTATTATAATACTCTATGTGCTTCACCTATATCTTTTGAGCTAGACAATATTGCTCTAGTGCTTCACTTATATCTTTTTAGAGCACGTCTGTGGTTTTATTTTATAGAGATTGTTGATCTCTCATGCTTCACTTATATTATTTTGAGAGTCTTTTAGAACATCATGGTAATTTGCTTAGGTTATAAAATTAGTCCTAATATGATGGGAATCCAAGATGGGTATAATAAAAACTTTAATATAAAGTGCATTGAATACTATGAGAAGTTTGATTCTTTATGATTGTTTTGAGATATGAAGATGGTGATATTAGAGTCATGCTAGTAGAGTAGTTGTGAATTTGAGAGATACTTGTGTTAAAGTCTGTGATTCCCGTAGCATGCACGTATGGTGAACCGTTATGTGATGAAGTTGGAGCACGATTTATTTATTGATTGTCTTCCTTCTGAATGGCGGTCGGGGATGAGCAATGGTATTTTCCTACCAATATATACCGCTAGGAGCATGCGCGTAGTACTTCGCTTTGATAACTAATAGATTTTTGCAATAAGTATGTGAGTTCTTTATGGCTAATGTTGAGTCCATGGATTATACGCACTCTCGCCCTTCCACCATTGCTAGCCTCTCTTGTACCGTGCAACTTTCGTTGATATCATATACCCACCTTATACCTTCCTCAAAACAACCACCATACCTACCTATTATGGCATTTCCATATCCATTCCTAGATATATTGCCATGCAACTTTCCATCGTTCCGTTTATTATGACACGCTCCATCATTGTCATATTGCTCTGCATGATCATGTAGTTGACATCATATTTGTGGCAAAGCCACCGTTCATAATTTTTCATACATGTCACTCTTGAATCATTTCACATCACGATACACCACTGGAGGCATTCACATAGAGTCATATTTTGTTCTAAGTATCGAGTTGTAATTCCTGAGTTGTAAGTAAATAAAAGTGTGATGATCTTCATTATTAGAGCATTGTCCTAGTGAGGAAAGGATGATGGAGACTATGATTCCCCCACAAGTCGGGATAAGACTCTGGACGAAAAAAAAGAGAAAAAAAAGAGGCCATAAAAAAGGAGAAAAAAGGTCCAAACAAAAAAAAGAGAAAAAAAGAGAGAAGGGGCAATGCTACTATCCTTTTTCCACACTTGTGCTTCAAAGTAGCACCATGATCTTCATGATAGAGAGTCTCCTATGTTGTTACTTTCATATACTAGCGGGAATTTTTCATTATAGAACTTGGCTTGTATATTCCAATGATGGGCTTCCTCAAAGTGCCCTAGGTCTTCGTGAGCAAGCAAGTTGGATGCACACCCACTTAGTTTCTTTTTGAGCTTTCATACACTTATAGCTCTAGTGCATCCGTTGCATGGCAATCCCTACTCACTCACATTGATATCTATTGATGGACATCTCCATAGCCCGTTGATACACCTAGTTGATGTAAGACTATCTTCTCCTATTTGTCTTCTCCACAACCACCATTCTATTCCATCTATAGTGCTATGTCCACGGCTCATGCTCATTTATTGCATGAAGATTGAAGAAGTTTGAGAACATCAAAAGTATGAAACAATTGCTTGGCTTGTCATCGGGGTTGTGCGTGGTTAAATACTTTTTGTGATGAAGATAGAGCATAGACAGACTATATGATTTTGTAGGGATAGCTTTCTTTGGCCATGTTATTTTGATAAGACATGATTGCTTTGTTAGTATGCTTGAGGTATTATTATTTTTATGTCAATATTAATCTTTTGTCTTGAATCTTTCGGATCTGAATGTTCATGCCACAATAAAGAAAATTACATTGATAAATATGTTAGGTAGCATTCCACATCAAAAAATCTGTTTTTATCATTTACCTACTCGAGGACGAGCATGAATTAACCTTGGGGATGCTTGATACGTCTCCAACGTATCTATAATTTTTGTTTGCTCCATGCTATTATATTATCTGTTTTGGATGTTTAATGGGCTTTAATATGCCCTTTTATATTATTTTTGGGACTAACCTATTAACCGAGGGCCCAGTGCTAGTTTTTTTTGCCTATTTTAGAGTTTTGCAGAAAAGGAATACCAAACGGAGTCCAAACGAAATGAAACCTTCGCGATGTTATTTCTTGGACCGAAAGCAAACCAGAAGACTTGGAGATGAAGTTGGCAACATAACGAGGAGGCCACGAGGCAGGAGGGCGCGCCCAGGGGGTACGCGCACCCCCACCCTCGTGGGCCACTTGTAGCTCCGTCGACCTAGTTCTTTCGCCTATATATACTCTTATACCCTAAAAACATCAGGAGGAGCCATGAAACCACTTTTCCACCGCCGCAACCTTCTGTACCCGTGAGATCCCATCTTGGGGCCTTTTCCAGCGTCCTGCCGGAGGGGGATTCGATCAAGGAGGGCTTCTACATCAACACCATTACCTCTCCGATGAAGCATGAGTAGTTTACCACAGACCTTCGGGTCCATAGTTATTAGCTAGATGGCTTCTTCTCTCTCTTTGATTCTCAATACAAAGTTCTCCTTGATGTTCTTGGAGATCTACTCAATGTAATACTCTTTTGCGGTGTATTTGCCGAGATCCGTTGAATTATGGATTTATGATCAAGATTATCTATGAATATTATTTGGTTCTTCTCTGAATTCTTATATGCATGATTTGATATCTTTGCAAGTCTCTTCGAATTATCAGTTTAGTTTGTCTTACTAGATTGATCTTTCTTGCCATGAGGGAAGTGCTTAGCTTTGGGTTCAATCTTGCGGAGTCCTTTCCCAGTGATAGTAGGGGAAGCAAGGCACGTATTGTATTGTTGCCATCAAGGATAAAAAGATGGGGTTTATACCATATTGCTTGAGTTTATCCCTCTATATCATGTCATCTTGCTTAAAGAGTTACTCTGTTCTTTATGAACTTAATACTCTAGATGCATGCTGGATAGCGGTCGATGTGTGGAGCAATAGTAGTAGATGTAAGCAGGAGTCAGTCTACTTGACACGGACGTGATGCCTATGTTCATGATCATTGCCTTAGATGTCATCATAATTATGCGCTTTTCTATCAATTGCTCGGCAGTAATTTGTTCATCCACCGTAATACATGCTATCTTGAGAGAAGCCACTAGTGAAACCTATGGCCCCCGGGTCTCTTTTCCATCATACTAAGTCTCTTTTCTATTATATTGTATCTCGTTTACATCTTGCTAGTTTCTAATCTACTATTTTGCAATATTTACTTTCCAGTCTATAAACCAAAAATACCAAAAAATATTTACTTCACTGTTTATCTATCTCTATTAGATCTCACTTTTGCGAGTGACTGTGAAGGGATTTACAACCCCTTTATCGCATTGGTTCCAAGTTCTTGATTGTTTGTGCAGGTATTCTGTGACTTGTGTGTCCTCTCCTACTGGATTGATACCTTAGTTCTCAAAACTGAGGGAAATACTTACGCTACTTTGCTACGTCACCCTTTCCTCTTCAAGAGAAAAACCAACGCAAGCTCAAGAGGTAGCAGATGCCAACTCCTACCTCACAAAAGAGCAACAGAGCATGAAATATTGGCCATGTCGGTTTATTCCAATGAAGCGTGCGAACGACATATTGTACACGTTGGTCATATAGGTGGTGTCAAACGATATGCATTCATGGTACGCCTCCGCATAAGTTTTTCGAGCTAAGCCATCCACCCAAAATATGTTGATAATTCTATCCTCTTCATCATATTTTACCTTATAGAAGAAGTCTGGATCGGTTTTCTGTATATCCTTGAAGTGCGCAATTGTCTCAATCATGTCACTCTCCTTTGTGTCATCTCTACGGAAACTTGTACAAAGATTTGTTATTGCCTTTGGTCCAAATGACACCATCATCTCAGATCCGTAGAACTCTGCCATTATATGCATCATACATCCTACATAATACAAAAAGAAAACAATATACTCCCTCCATAAAGAAATATAAGAGCGTTGTTTATTTATAGAGGGAGTATCTTTTTTTAGTCGCACGAATGCACACATCCAGCTGCACAGTAATAGGACATGTGTTGGCACAGAAGATAATTGCAGGAAATGGACACCTAGCTGCACCTTTTTTTAAAACACTTTGCACTTTCCACACAGGACATTGTGTAGTTGCACAATGAAGGTAATCTAGTTGCACAACAAGCACCAAAGTGATATAGAAACACATGGGAAGTTGGACACTAGTTGCACAATTAAGACATTTCAGTTGCACAGGAGTACCATAACAGTTGCACATTGGACTGCCTAGAGGGAAACTTAATTCTGTAAGGGATATAGAAATACACCTATAGTCAAGTTGCAGTTATACAAGATGCGCAAAACTCCTTTTCATCAGGAGAGATGCCTTGGTGGGAACTCAAGTATTTGGACAATGAAGGTTTGTTCACCAGCGGATGGTTGTGGTCACGAACAAAGTGCGTCACCTCCCATCATCCATCTAGCAGCTTTACCAACATTTTTGCCTTGCATTGAGTCTGCTTTATTGTCTTGCATTTCCGTTTCTTCTTTTTCTTACTGGGACCAGCCTCCTCTTCAGCAAAGATTGGAGGTCCATCTTTCATTTCCTCATCACTGTCAACAGATTTTGGATCTGGTATAGGGTCCAGGACAGGAGGAGCCTCAGCTCCTCCATCATTAGCTTTGGGCTTCTTAAACTTGTTGCAACAAAACTGTTGTTTTACCAATACATTGGTGTGAGGTGTCCGCCTAGAGGTGTTCATCTTGACAGAAAAACCCATCCGTAGGGTATAGCTGTTGTAGTGATCCTTAGCAATTTGAAGGCTGACAAACCTCATGCCAACATAGGGTTCCATGGGCTGAGAACCAGCCTCATCCTCTCCTTCTTCTCCTTGCACAACACCGTCAACAGCCCCAACTCCTAGCTCAGTCCTAGTTGGACCAGCAACATTTGCCGCGGTTCCCGTGTCATCAGAAGTATGGCTTTTTGACTGCAAAGACACCACTACATGGGCACCACGGGTTGATGAATGCCCTGTCACATTGTCATGGCCCATAGGGTTAGGACCACGACCTGTCTATGTGTAGTAAACAGATCGCCCATTTTCTACCCAATTTTCTTATGGTATGCTGGGTTGCTGCTGATTCATATCATGAGGAAGCTCATTGAGATCAGGAGGCAACTCATTGAGATCAAGCATCTTTTTTCCTTTTTTGGATGCTGCCACACACTCCCTGCACATAAAAAAGAAGAAAGTGATGTCATCAGTTTTAATCATGAAAGAGTGTTTCAAACAATCTAAAAACTTAGTAAATAGGCAGTTGCACACCATTATGACAATCTTAGTTGCAAAAACTACATGTCTATAGCAGAATCTTTATTATAACAGGTATGCATTTTTTGTTTGCACGGAGTTGTTATGTTAGTTGCACAGTCTGTAGTAAATAGCTGGCAAGAACATGACTTCTTTTTACTACAGAGTTTTTCTGACTTTTTTCCTCTGTTTGTTGCAATGGTCTGCAGGTTTTCTGTTTGGCAAGGAGCTGATTCAGATTTTTTCTGCACATAATTTGATGCTACATTTGAGATGAAAATCCAGGTGAAGAAGAAAGAAGAATTGGATGACAGATTATAGTTATATGTTTTCATCATCGTTTCTGTTTTTACTTCTAGTATATTGAACATATTTTTACACTATAGTTTTGCAATAGGTGTGGGACCAGAATATATGTGTGGGACAAGAGTATATGCGTGACTATTTTAATATGGTTTGTGGTTTCATTAGCTATGGACAAAAGTTCTTGTGTTTTTGTTGTCATACTATAGATTTTTGGTTTCGGCTAGAATAGATGTCTCGGTTGGCCAAGACGTATTTTTTCAGTTGGCTAGCATGCATGTTCAATTGGAAAGTCAATGTGTTCAATTGGCTAGAATAGATGTCTCAGTTGGTCAGGATGCATTTTTCAGTTTGACCAACATGCATGTTCAGTTGGACAGTCAATGTGTTCAGTGGGCTAGAATAGATGTCTCAGTTGGCCAGGATGCATTTTTTCAGTTTGGCCAACATGCATGTTTAGTTGGCCAGAAAACACGTTTTTGTTGCACATATACTTCAGGTTTTCTAAAGCCTATCTAAAGTGTTCACTCAGAAAACGGGTTATATGTTCAGGATACATGTTCAGGATACATGTTCAGTTTGCCTAGCATGCATGTTGAGTTGCCAGAATACAGGATTCAGTTGGCTGGGATGTATTTTCAATTGCATACATGCATTTTTAGTTGCGCATATTATGTGGATAGTCAATGTGTTCGTTTGCAAGCACTAACTACAACTTGGTAGAATGCATTTTAGTTTTTGGCTACTTTGCTTGTTGAGTTGGCTAGAAACATGTTTTAGTTGGCTAGAAAATATGTCTTAGTTGGCTAGCTGAACACCTCCAGTTTAGAAAACATGTTCAGTTTCTGCTAAACTTGGTCTCAAACCATGTTTAGTGTGCGGATGCACTCATGGGGTGGTGGGGGGTGTGTGATGTTTGACAATGGGGTGATGTGGCAGATCCACTCATTTTTTGAAGTAGCTTCTCCAAGGATTTGCTGATAGATCCATGGATAAGGTGGTTTACAGATGCAGTACAAGAAGGGGGGGGACTGAAGAGTGGCAGAGGGGAGTTACTTGCCTGATGTTGCTACCTGTTATTTCTTGAAGCAGTTTCTTCTACTGTTGGATTGTCACGGCTGTTGTATAGGAGGAGGAAGAAGGCCCTTGGATCCCCTTCTGGCATGAAGAAGGGCCTTGGATCCCCTTCTACTGTTGGTATGGCTCTTGAAGTTGTTTCTTCTAGTGTTGGATTGCCATGGCGGCTGTACAAGAGGAGGAAGAAGGGCCTTTGGATCCCCTTCTGGCGTGGAGAAGAAGAATAAGGCAGCGTGGGAGGGGCTGAGGCGTGGGGGCTGTCCACAGGGGGGAGGGGGATTCTGTTGGGGTTTGGGCGCTCCATCGGCTCGGTTTGGTGGCCGTCTGTCCCCTTCCTTTTCTGTACCGCGGGGGGACAGGGATTACCTTTTTGGGTCGGCCGCTAGATCGCATTAGTGGGCAGCTGGCCGGCCACTAGACGCGTCCATAATAAAGTCGTATCGCGTATCCACCCAAAATCAACCGAACGAGTTGTATCATTTCTGAAAAGTAAAGCTAACCAATAACATTATGCGTGAATCCGCGGGCGCATTGGGTCTTTTCATTAAAAATAGGGCAATGAAAGAAAATATGTATTATGTCAACGGAAAAAATCCCCAAGCAATGTATGAAAGAAAAATATGTAGTACAAAAATAAGTGCTAACCACAGTGTGTCGTGTGGTCTTCAAATGTCCTCAATATCATATCAAGCCTGGATAATAATAGTAAACTGCTCCCTCCGTCCCACAATATAAGAACGTTTTTCAAACTGTTTTAGCTTGGAAAACGTTCTTATATTGGATAGAGGGAGTAATTTTTTTTTGAGTTCTTTGAATTGCTTACCACATGTATCACGTGGTAATAGTAAACTAAATACACTTTAGCTTCCTAACACTTGTTGCTAAGTCCAACAAGAACACACATTTGTCTAGTCAAAAAAATTGTTTCTAGTTATTAAACGGTTATAACGGGATCCTTGGGCACTCAAATTTGTTACGAGATAATATTAATAAATACATTATTTTCAAACTAGCCTATGTATCCAACCTTCCTATGTATAGATCTCAATGTGTCTAGAATCAATGGTCACAAAGTTCACTGAACCAAAAAAAAGGCGCCTGTCAAAGAGCAAAAGCGTTATTTTGAAATAATAAAGTCACATCGCATGTCCACCCAAAATCAACCGAACGAGTTGTATCATTTGTGAAAAGTTGTATCAACCGAACGAGTTGTATCATTTGGGTCTTTTCTAAAAAAAAAGGCAATGAAAGAAAATGTGTATTATGTCAATGGAAAAATTCCCCAAGAAATGTATGAAAGAAAATATGTAGTACCAAAAAAAATGCTAACAACACAGCATGTCGTGTGGTCTTCAAATGTCCTGAATATCATATCAAACCGGATATATATCTCAAGATAATTTAAGTGTGCTGACCGGGCCTGCCGCTCGGTGCTATCCTCTTTGGCAGACTAATCCATAAACACGTTTGACCTAGCTTCAGCTAGCGATGAGGTATTAGAAAAGCAGAACCGAAATTCAAAAGAGCCTTGCGGTGTGCACGCGTAGTATTTGTTGGCTGCCATATTTCAGCCCAACGTGCTGCAGAAGTATTAACCGGCTACTTGGAGGCCCACTCATCATGGACGTGCGTCGAGGGTCAGGGCCTGGCGCGGGAAGAGATACCGGCGTCCATCCATGCTGGCCTTCTAGTTCTCAAAAAAAAAAAATCCATACTGCGCTTCTGCCCCTAAAAAAAAAAATCCATACTGCCCTTCATAATTAACACACAATATTCAAATGATGTAAAGTGTTTCCCTTCAATGATCTACCACGTGGATCTATATATATGCTCCACAAAATCATTGAATGGGAATTGATCTAGCGATCAAATGCCAACAGGTCGTCCTCCTCCTCTCGCGACCGCGTCGCCCCCCCCCCCCCCCCCCCCCCCCCCCCCCCCCCCGCGGGCGACCGACCGCGCGACCTCCCTCCTCCCTCCAGGTCCTCCCTTCCTCCTTCCTTCCCGCCGCCGGCGCCGGCGCTCGCGGTCGGCTTGGCCCCGGGACTGCTGGTGGAAACCCTCAATCGCAGACTCTAGATTCCACGAGACCTACGCCAAGTCGGTAGCGTCTTAGTATGTCTACTAATACGGTAAGGGAAAGGCCTGGTTCAGGTGTTGTGGCTACTGCTCGTCGGTGAGGACGACATCGGCATTTCTCCTGTGACCGTGGGCGTGCTCGGCGCCGCTACGGCCCCCATGTATTTGATGAAACGGCGGCGCGCAGGATCCAGTATACCATGGTCAGCCGATTCAAGGTGCTGGTGTGAGTGCCCTGGCTGCTGCGCTCCCTCGACCGTCGATGATGTAGTGCAAATCCAGCTGGTGCCGCCGGTGAGCCCACCATTCTTACCGTCAATGAAGCAGCGGATGGGGCAGGCCACAGCCAGACCTCCTCAAGGAGCAGCTACTCGAGCTCTGTCACGTGCTCGCGCCATTCAGCCTGGATAACACCTACCTCGCCACAGCCGGCCTCCGGCGCGGTCTTTTGCGCCGCGTAGGTCAGCTAATGAAACGACGGGCGTGCGACACACACATATATGGAATCGCATCACAGCCTCGCAGGCCGATGGATCATAGCACGGTGGGGTTGATGGCAGTGGTGGCGCCGCCGGAGATGAGGTTGTGGCCGCCGACAAACCCGACGTCCCGGCCTGGTCGGACGCGAGGAATAGCGCGGCATCCGTCACGTCGACCACGCGTGTTGTTGCCGCCACTCCCTCGCCGCAGCTCTCCTCTCTCTCCCTCTGTTGCCGTGGCTCTCTCCAACGAAGAAGAAAGGGAGGATGGAAGAAAAACAGTGACACAATGAGGCTTTTTCCCGGCACACGAACGCCCTTTCTTTCCCCTGAGCACGAACTCAGCCTGCTCCACTTACTGCGACCTCCACACAGGTTTTATACCCCGCACTGCACTGGGCACAACCCGCACCCGTCCACTCCCCCAAGCCCACGTTCTGGCCCGCTCTGGCTGCGTCCACCCCGCGCATACACGCGCCTGGTGCGCGTCGAGCCCTCTACAGAACGGCCTGGTGACCTGGTCCAGCTCGCCCTAGTCCTACGGTGCATCACGCTCACCACGCGCCCGCACCCTAGCCTACTCACACACGCACACACCCGCGGTCCCGGCACGCTCGCTACGTCTGGCGCGCGCCCATACACGCACCTGACGCGGTGAGCACGTTGCCGCGGCTTATTGCACCCAACATACGCGCCCTAAGCCGCGGCTCAGAGCAGGCCATCGACCTTGACGGTAGCCTCCGCCATCATCGCGTGCTCCGCCGCCGGCACCTTCTTCCACTGTGGACACTGCGCTTTAAGTGCCCACGGTCGTTGCACTTGTAACAGCAACCACGCCGGTTCCCGAAGCCCGAGGCCTCGTTGCACGCCCCGTCGTCGTCGTCCCGAGCTCCGCCGTGCTGTCGCTCGCGCGCCCGCCATTGTGCCTCCGTGAACATCATCTCTCCATCAACTCGCTCGCCGCCCGGCTGCCCATGTCGACGTAGCCGCTCGTCGAACGGTTTCAGACGCCCGAGCGGATCTTCGAACAACAGCGTGGACAGCTCACAAAACTGCTCCATTCCGGCGACCGCCGCGTACAGATGATCGGGAATGTAGTCCAGCAGCTTCTTCACCATCGATGCATCCTCCAGCGTCGATCCAAGCCCTGCAAAACGCGTCGCCATAGCTCCGAACTTGCCGGCGAACTCGTCCAGCGTCTCGCCGCTCGCCATGCGCATGAGCTCGAACTCGCTGCGCAGCGTGCCCAGCCGCGCCGCCCTGACGCGACCGACTCTGATGAAACGTGCCTTGAGGCTGGCCCATATCTCCGCCGTGGTGTTCTTCGCGGCCACCTGCAGCAGCAAGTCGTCGGCGAGCGCTCGGAGTAGGTAGGCCCGCGCTGGCTTATCCTTCTTGGCGATAACAGCCGACGCCGCGTCCTCCGGTGGCACCACCGCCTCCCACAGCCCGGTGGCGTCAAGGTCCGCCTCCACCTTGATGGCCCAAGTAGTGTAGTTTTACCCCGTGAGTACAGGCGCTGGATGCGACACCGCGCCGCCCATCCGCCGGCGTACGGGACGATCGACATCGTTGGCGCGCCCTGGTCACCACGAGGCTCTGATGCCAAATGTTGTCGCTGCCACTCCCTCGCCGCAGCTTCCTCTCTCTCTCTCTCTATTGTCGTGGCTCTCTCCAACAAAGAATAAAGGAAGGACGGAAGAAAAACAGTGACATGACGAGGCTTTTTCCCGGCGCACGAACGCCCTTTCTTTCCCCTGAGCACGAACTCAGCCTGCTCCACTAACAGCAATCTCCACACGGGTTTTATACCCCGGACTGCACTAGGCACGACCCGCACGTGTCCACTCCCCCAAGCCCACGTTCTGGCCCGCTCTGGCCGCGTCCACCCCGCGCATGCATGCGCCTGGTGCGCATCGAGCCCTCTACAGAACGCCCTGGTGACCCGGTCCAGCTCGCCCTAGTCCTACGGTGCATCGCGCTCACCACGCACCCGCACCCTAGCCTACTCACACACGCACACACCCGCGGTCCTGACGCGCCCGCTACGTCTGGCGCGCGCCCATACACGCACCCGACGCGGTGAGCACGTCGCCGCGGCTTATTGCACCCAACAGCGTGTAGCACCTTCCCACGCAGCACATCGTGCGTCTCCGTCACTGCCTCCATCTCCTCGACGCTCAAGGCCGCAACGGCGCAGCTCAATAGCGTATGTGGCGCCCCAGCTCCCCGTGGACACAAGTAACAGGCCCAACAACGGCGAGCAATTTGATGGACATGACGTGGTCGAGCGCCCAGCTCCATGTCTGTGAAAGGCCCGTCGGGAGTGGCACAAACTACGCCATGGTCGACGTGCTGGGCGCGGTGCCTCCTTTCATGTGAACAGTTTGGAATCTTTCTCAAGGTTGAGGATGACCCAAAAGAGACGCCAAACAAAGTATTATATAGACCAGTTTTAATAAAACAACAACTTAAAACTGGTTTTCCTAAAAATACTCTTAAAACTGATTTTACTAAAACTTGTTCCAAATACTAGTTATCCAAACAACCTTTCTCCATATCCTTTGTAACACCTTCCTGCATTTGTGAAAAGAGACGTCATTTGTTTCCTTGGGGATGGGTATAGTCTTCACAAATTATGCCCACTGGAGAAATATATCATTGGCAAGGTCGTATCCCATGGTGTAGTCATGCCTGTTGACAGTATAGTTGCATGTCAAAGCATCCCATCAGAAAGTCTCTTGAACAGACATCACTGCTTCAAATGTAATGGTGACCTCTTTGGTGTGACCTTAGTACTGCTTGCGCAAACATTTCATGCAATTTTCTACTGCCAATGCATGCAACCAACTGAACCGAGCATACATGGAAAAATTTCTTATTGCATCAATTGCTAATAACTTGTATCTGTCCTCGGCAGTTGGTTCTTTCAAGTACTGAGCATATCTAACTAATCCCACATAATTTAGAGTTAACCGCTGAGTATCATTTAGAGAAGTATATTCGCTCTTACAAAATAAGTGTGGTTTCTAACTGAATCCCTAAACTTAAATCCCTAAGAGTTACATTTGGCTCATACATTTCATTGAACACTTGTTATGCATCTCTGCAATGAGCGACGATGATGATGACTGCGTCAGGACGAGCAGCGTCGGCGCCGACGAGGAGGACGTGTCATCGGCGACCACGAGACATGCGACCATGTCCCTGTTTTTTCCCGACATTGGCTTCTTCACCCTGGAGGCACCACCGCATGGATCGCCTCCTCTACCTCGCTTTTTCGATGCATCTCAAGCTCCGACCGACATATGCATCTCGGTTTTGTCATCATTCAACTTCCCCAACCCTCACGCAACTAACGGTCCACCTCTCCAAGATGAGTTGCGTCTCTTCCCACCTATCCATATCTATTTCCCGTTGTCCCACTTGATTTTGTACATTTTTTAGAAGAACAGGGAGGCCTCTCCTCGGTTCCATTAACCAGAATGAAACCATATAGAGTCTTACAACTACAAAGCTAAAGTTCAGCGATCTAGACTTAAACAGTTATTACATCCCTGCTCGACTAAGAGCCAAAGGACAAAAAACAAAGCACAATGAAGGCTAAAAACAGACACCTGCTAGATCAGGGGGTGAGATCACACCGCAAACTCGCTCGCTCCCGTCCTGAACTTGAGTGGTGGTGCCAAGGCCGCCTGGGGCGACCAGCAGATTGCGAGGGTAGACACGGGGCTATTCACCATGGTCTGGTTGTCAGTGTCAGGCTTCTTGGCAGGAGAAAAGAAACGCCGTCTTCAGAGATCTTGAGGTTGTCCCAGCTTACACCAATATCCAATCCAGAGTTCCTAGCCTTCAGCCACATGAGATCATCAAGGGTTGCTGAAGTAGCTTCGCCAACGCACTCAAGAACTCCTCCACTCGGCTTTTGCTTGCTTCTGGGGTCAGAGTCACCCAGAACTTGAGCATCCTATGTATCAGTCTCCACGCCTGATTAATAGACATCCAAATGGTGTTATTAAAAATCATAGAGTTCCTAAATTTCCATAAACACCATAGGACATCAGAACTAACTATGTTTAAAGCTAAGTTCTTATTATTGGAGATCCAAAATCGGGCCACAGTTTCAAAGCTTGTACACAAATTCTTTTGGAAAAAGAGATTGACAAACGACCAACTATTCCTGGCTACTACATAGTCAAAAAATAAATGGTGGTTTGTTTCCTGTTCAGCACAGAAAACACAATCAATTGGTTTAATTATATGTCTTTTCCTCAGATTGTCTCTAGTCATCAGCTTGTTTTGGGAAAACAGCCAAAGGAAGACATGAATCTTTGGAGGCACTACCAGTTTCCAAACAGCTGGCAGGAACAGGGGTTGAATCCCTCTAAAGTTAATCACATGGTACAAAGAACTAGAGGAGTACGCACCCTTATTCTCAAGTTGCCAGATCAGAGCATCAAAGTCACCATCGAAGGTGATTTCTTTAGCAATCTCCACCAGCTGGTACCATTGTTCCATCATCTTACTGTCAAAGTTCCTCCTAAAAGTCAACTTCAGTGTTTCACCATCCTAGACATCTCTGACACTTTTGTTTTGCTCACTACAAATCATGTAGATGTGCTAGAATTGTACTCCTAGGGGGGGTGCCAAACCAAGTATCTTCCCAAAGCCTAATCTTGTCTCTTGTCCCTATTTTCCATCTATATCCAAATTTCAAGGTTTGGATGATGGATTTCACTCCTTTCCAGAACCTAGAGGTACTGGTGGAGGTACTTGGGGCAAAAACATCAGTTTTGCCTCTCATATATTTCTGGTCTATCATCATCTTGCATGGTTTCCCTTCACCTGCATAGTATCTTTTAACCCAAGATCCTAGGAGGCAGAGGTTGACCTCTTGGAGATTTGGGATGCCAAGCCCCCCAAATTCTTTCTTCATACAGACCATCTTCCAGTTAGCTAAGTGCAATTTCCTGTGCCCCTCAAAATCATTCCATAGACAGTTTGCAATTTGGGCATTAATAAGTTCTGTTGCCCACTTAGGAAATTTAAAGAAAGAAAGTAAGTACACAGGGATACTAGCTAAGCATGCATGGATGAGGATAATTCTTCCCTTGTAAGATAGAAGTTTCCCTCTCCACCTAGCAATTCTTTTCATAATCCTATCAATAAGTGGTTGAACATCTTCTCTTCTAAGCTTATCATAGTGTAAAGGTATCCCAAGGTACTTAATGGGGAAGGAACCTTTAGTGCACTCTAGTATATCTAGGAACTCTCCCACTTCAGTTGCATCCATGTTAACTGGTATGAGCTCACTTTTACTATAGTTGATTCTCATGCCAGAGATCATTTCAAAACCAGAGAGAACCATTTTAAGGTTTCTGGTATGTTCCAGGTTATTATCTAAAAACAACATAGTATCATCAGCATATTGGAGGCATACAATCCCTCCAGGGCAAATCTCAGCACACAGCCCTTGTATCAACTGAGGATTTACTATTTTCATTAACATTCTAGTTAATATGTCAACTACTAGGTTGAACAGTAGGGGGGAAATGGGGTCCCCCTTCTACAAACCCTTCCCTGTGAGGAAAAAATCACTCTCAGTGTTATTTAGCTTCACACCTACCGATCCTCCTCTAGTGACTTGCAGGATCCAATGGACCCATTTATCTCCAAAGCCCCTTTTCCTAAGCAGCTCTTCAACGAATTCCAAATCTACCTTGTCAAAGGCCTTCTCATAGTCCAGCTTAAGTACTAGGCCCTGTCTCTTGGTAGAGTGGATGGAGTGCAGAATCTCATGAGTTGTAACCACACTTTCTAAGATATACCTGCCTTTAAGGAAGGCTGATTGGTTACTTGCTATGAGCCTTTGCAGGATCCTAGCTAGTCTATTTGTGAGGACCTTAGTGAAGATCTTGAAGCTACAATTAAGCAAACTAATGGGCCTAAAATTTTTCATACTGGAAGCATCAGCTTCTTTTGGGATCAAAGTCAGCATAGCAAAATTAAGCCTATCAATAGCCAGCTCCCCTTGATGGAAAACTTCAAACATGGCTATCAGGTCTTTTTTAACCAGTTCCCGAAAGTGCTAGTAAAAAAAGAAGGGGATACCATCCGGGCCAAGGGCACCATCAGAGCATGATTCAAAGATAGCCTTTTTAATTTCCTCTTCCAAGAAGGGGGACTCAAGGGCCTCATTTACATCAATGTTAACTTTCTCTTCATCTGAGAAAAAGGTTGGATCTAACTGGATTCCACTCCTTTCCTCTTTCTTGAAAAGATCTTTATAGAAGTCACAAGCAATTCCAAGCATTTTCTTAGTATCAGTGACTGGCCCAAGTGGGCCATCCAAAGAGTGGATAGCCGTTTTCCTCCTCCTTTGGTTTGCCACTGCATGGAAGTACTCATTATTTATGTCTCCTTCCTTAATGTCTCTATCTCTAGATCTCTGCTTTGCTTTGATCTCCTCTTGGAGCCAAATTTTCTGGAGCTCACTATGTGTAAATTTGAGTCTAGAGGATTCAGAGTCAGAGAGCACTATTGTTTCAGATTTAATATCTAGTTTGTCATATTCCTCCAAAAGGATTTTCTTATATCTCCTAAGTTGAGCCTCCTCATTTGAGTTCCAACTGAAAGATCGTGGATGTCGCCTAGAGGGGGGGGTGAATAGGCGCTTTAAAATATTAACGGTTGAGGCTTGAACAAATGCGGAATAAACCTAGCGGTTAATTTGTCAAGCACAAAACCTACAACAACTAGGCTCACCTATGTGCACCAACAACTTATGCTAAGCAAGAAAAACTACTTAGGTGATAGCAATATATATGACAAGAAACAATATGGCTATCACAAAGTAAAGTGCATAAGTAAAGGGCTCGGGTAAGAGATAACCGAGGCACGCGAAGACGATGATGTATCCCGAAGTTCACACCCTTGCGGATGCTAATCTCCGTTTGGAGCGGTGTGGAGGCACAATGCTCCCCAAGAAGCCACTAGGGCCACCGTAATCTCCTCACGCCGTTGCACAATGCAAGATGCCGTGATTCCATAAGGGACCCTTGAGGGCGGTCACCGAACCCGTACAAATGGCAACCCTTGGGGGCGGTCACCGAACCCGTACACTTTGGCAACCCTTGGGGGCGGTCACCGGAACCCGTCAAATTGCTCGGGGCGATCTCCACAACCTAATTGGAGACCCCGACGCTTGCCCGGAGCTTTACACCACAATGATTGAGCTCCGAACACCACCAGCCGTCTAGGGCGCCCAAGCACCCAAGAGGAACAAGCTCAAGGGTACCAAGCACCCAAGAGTAATAAGCTTCTCAACTTGTAACTTCCACGTATTACGTGAAGAACTCAAACCGATGCACCAAATGCAATGGCAAGGGCACACGGAGTGTCCAAGTCCTTCTCTCTCAAATCCCACCGAAGCAACTAATGCTAGGGAGGAAAATGAGAGGAAGAACAAGAAGGAGAACACCAAGAACTCCAAGATCAAGATCCAAGGGGTTCCCCTCACATAGAGGAGAAAGTGATTGGTGGAAATGTGGATCTAGATCTCCTCTCTCTTTTCCCTCAAATACTAGCAAGAATCCATGGAGGGATTGAGAGTTAGCAAGCTCGAAGAAGGTCAACAATGGGGGAAGAACACGAGATCAAAGGATAAGGTTCATTGGGGAAGAAGACCCCCTTTTATAGGACCTCCCGAATCCAACCGTTATGTGCTCAGGTCGTGCACAAGCGGTACTACGGCTTGGAGGAGCGATACTACCGCTTAGCACGGTCAAAACAGCCCAACGAGAGAGGAAACACAAGTTTTTTGTCCCGAGCGGAAGTAGCCACGGAAGTAGCCGCGGTAGTACTGCTCCAAGCGGTAGTACCTCTCCCAAGAGCGGTAGTAAAAAATTACTTCCGCTCCCGTCCGCGGTAGTACCGCTGCAGCCTTTTCAGAACACCAAAACTGGCACAACTTCTGCAAACGGACTCCGAATTCAACGAAACCAAGTTTGTTGGAAAGCTAGCGACAAGGGCTAACACAATCTTGATAGAAAAATCAATAAGAATCAAATAAGAAAAGGCCCAAAATAAAATGGTGAGAACCCTTCCTCTGATAAGACCGGTAAAACCTCCAACACCGAAAACATAATAGAAGACGCATGCAAACTCCGTTTTCGATGAACTCAAGCTTGTCATCAAGATAACCATAAGCTATAAGACTCACAAAGAGAACCAAACAAGAACCAAGAAACATGATGCAAGGATGCAATGGTTTAAGATCTCGACGAACGATATGATCAAGCTACTCACTTGAGAGCCCCCCTTGATAGTATGGCTATCGATCCTATAACCCGGTCTCCCAACTACCACCATGAGACCGGTAAAATAGAAAACCTATCAAGGGCAAACCTTTGCCTTGCACATGATCCACTTGAGCTAGATGATGATGATCTTGTCCTCCTCAAGATGGACCACCTTTCTTGATTGCGTTGGGTCGATGGAGACTAGATGATTGCTCCCCATACTCCACTATGGGTGAGCCACTCTTCGGCACATCTTCACAAGTCCATTGACACCACAATGGATGGCAAGCTTCAAGCACTTGATCTCTTCGTGATGCTCCACTTGAACTTGCACACAGCAATCTTGATGACGATCACCACTTGATGCCATCCTTTCCATGGGTTGTATGATATCTTCCTCTTGACGCAAGCCCATGGACACGTACCTAACCCCACATAGACTCTCACATAGAACATGGGTTAGTACACAAAGTGCAATGAACAATGCTTACCATACCATGGGATCACTTGATCCCTCTCGGTACATCCTTTACACTTTCTGAGTTGATCAACTTGATTCACTCTTGACTTAGTCTTGATCAACCTTGAATCTTTCCAACTCTCTTCGTTTGGATGATGTCTTGAAGGTAAACATGAATGATCACACAATCTTATTCTTCAAGACATGCTTGCAATAAGCTCAACACTCACATGACCAATCTTTGGATAATTCCTTAATAGCACCTTGGTCAACCCATAAACTCCTTGAAACCAACACATGGACTTCAAGAACTGCCTATGGAAAAATCCTTCAAATATAACTCAATGCAACCATTAGTCCATAGAGAATGTCATCAATTACCAAAACCACACATGGGGGCACCGCATGTCCTTTCACCAACCTTTGGTCACTCTTCTAAGCTTTCTCATCTTCTCTTGCCAATTGTCCAAAGGGTTGGCCTTAAAGGTGGGTTCATTCTGAAAGTGCGTTATATCGACTAGAGGGGGGTGAATAGGTGATTTTTATGAATTCTTCACTGAGGAATTTGCCGGTGAGGAAATTCCTTTGTGAAGAACTATTAGCAGCGGAATAAGTACTCAGAAGTAAGCATAACAGAATACAAGCATGGTCATCATGATGAAATGAAGACAAACACAGAGTACAGAAAGCGTAATCACGGGATAACACAAGATAAAGACAAACAGACTGAAGAAATTGAACTGACGAAATTGAGAAAGTCTTCAGTCAAAGTCTTCAAACACAGATATGAACAAACACTCAACACGGTAATGAGGAAATGAAAGGGTTGAGGAAATGGAACCAGTTAGGTTGGTGAAGACAATGATTTGGTAGACCAGTTCCAACTGATGTCTCAGTTGTACGTCTGGTTGGAGCGGCTGAGTATTTAAACTCGAGGACACACAGTCCCGGACACCCAGTCGCTGAGCACGCAGCTGAGGACACCCAATCCTCACCGTATTCTCCTTGAACTAAGGTCACACAGACCTCGTCCAATCACTCGTGGTAAGTCTTCAGGCAACTTCCAAACCTTCACAGACTTGGTCACTCGGCGATCCACAATTCCTCTTGGATGCTCTAGACCTTGACGCCTAACCGTCTGGAAGAAGCACAGTCTTCAAAGGTAACAAGCGTCGGATCCACGCAGGATCAATTTCTTCAGTGATGCTCAATCACTTTGGGGTTTGTAGGTGTTTGGGTTTGGGATTTTCCTCACTTGATGATTTTTGCTCAAAGTCCTCGGAGGATGGGTTGCTCTCAAATGACAAGTGTCAAGTTCTCTCGGAGTAGCCAACCAGCTAGTGGTTGACGGGGGCGGCTATTTATAGCCTAGGGAGCAGCCCGACATGATAAGACATAAATGCCCCTCAATGATATGACCGTTAGGTGGATAAGATATTTTGGGACAGCTGGCGCGCAGCACAGCAACGGTCGGAAATTTGAGTCTCAAATTCCTCAGGGCTATCATGTTCCTCACTATGTAGGTAATTCGCACTAACGAATTCCTAACTCCTCAGTCAGAACAAATTCATCAGCGACCAGTAGAACTTTGTCTCTGTCACTGAAGAAAGTGACTGAACTGTATGAGATTTCCAAAGGCTTCACTCGAAGGGATTGGTAGGTGTAGGATTTTGAGTTGAGCATCACATGGAAATTTTTCCTTAGTATTTCCTCGACCCCCTTTAACAGTACGGTGTTTCCTATGACTCAAGAAAGAGAAAATGAAACTACGAAAACAAAAGTCTTCACGCTTCATGTTCCACAAATGAATACCAAGTCTTCAAGGTCACACCAATTTCTTCACTTTCAAAGTCTTCAGAAAGTCTTCAGAATATCAAAGTCTTCAGTTGAAGAACTTCATTTTTAGGGGTCGACTTTCTCTGTAAATATCAAACTCCTCATAGACTTATAGACCTGTGTACACTCACAAACGCATTAGTCCCTTAACCTATAAGTCTTCAATACACCAAAATCACTAAGGGGCACTAGATGCACTTACAATCTCCCCCTTTTTGGTGATTGATGACAACATAGGTTAAGTTTTCAACGGGGATAAACATATGAAGTGTATACACTGATATTGAGGAATTTGATTATAAGATATAGAAGAACTCCCCCTGAAGATGTGCATAGTGAGGAATTTGCTTTTGAGGCAATGCACATTTGAAGAGTTGAATCATGGAGATCTCCCCCTATATCTTGTAATTCATACACGCATTTGATATATAATATGAAGAATTTGAAATGCATGATGAAATATGGTGCCTGATGAGATTCAGCATGCGTGCAATGTCATTAATGAGGAATAAGCATGCAAAGCATAATGCAACAAAAGTATCAGCGCACCATCGGGTTTAAGATTACAACTCGATCCAAATAAAAGTTTCAGAAGAACGAGAGTTGTAACTTAAAAAATGCCCTTAATATAGACCCGCTTGAAGACTAACTCAGATTTCTCCCCGTTTGTCATCAAATGACCAAAAGGATTGAAACTGAGGACTAACGCCCCTGAAGAATTTCAAGTTGATGGAGGAGCGCCAGCGTTGTCGGGGTTGTTTGTTGTAGCAGGGCCTGCCGCAGTGTCGTCCAAATCTTCATACTCATCAGTGTCACGCGATGAAGAATAAGAGTTGGCCACTAGTGGAGGAATTTTGACCCTCTTGAATTTGTTCGGAGGAGGTGCAGACCAGTCAAATTCTTCCTTGAGACCCATAGTCTTCAGTTCTTCAGCGCTATAGACATGAGTGAGGACAGCCCAGGTGCGATTGAAGGTTTCATGAAGGTAGTATTGGTTCTTCTTCACTGCATTGTGTGTTGAGGTCATATTGTGAAGAAGTGCACCAAACTGACGCTTTACCCATTTGTGATTGCGATCAACCATCTGATGAAGACTGAGGAGTAACTCACGGTTAGTCATCACCCTAGGTGTTGTGGCTTGAGGATTTTGCTTGGCTGAGGTATTTGCGGCAGAGTCATGTGTGGCAGAATTGTCATTTGTAGAGTAAGATGCAGCCTTGCGAAATTGACCATCCAATGGACGAATGCCTTCATCGATCACAGCAGCGGTCTTGCCTTTATCATCAGCTGATGAAACTGTCTGTTTGAGGACTTCAATGGGAGGCAAGTAGCTACCGTGGTTCAGAGTGTCAGCTTTGTAATTCAGTGAAGATCTTGCCCTGATGAATCTCATAATCCAAGGAGCATAGGGCTTCAGCTCGAATGGTGACATAGCAATATTGGCCAGAGTCCTCATGAAGAAATCATGGAAGTTGACGGGAACGCCATGAATGATGTTGAAAAGCATATTCTTCATGATGCCAACTACTTCTTCATCATTTGAGTCGTGGCCTTTGATAGGACTCATTGTCTTCGTCAGAATTCGATAGATAGTCCGAGGCACATAGAGTAATTCCTTGACGAGGAATTTGGTTCGTGGGGCCTGCCTAGGCTTCAAAGGCTTCATCAGCACTTGCATATAGTGATTTGAAAGTTCTGGTTCGTTGTAGATACAACGAGCACCATCAAGTGGAGGACTGAGTGGTAGAGCACGAAGCAATTCAGTTGCTAGTGCCTTGTAGTGAGTATTTTCAGACATCCAGTCTAATACCCATGAGTTCACGTCTTCAGCCTCTCCAGTGATGTGCAGAGTTGCATAGAATTGAAGAATGAGTTCTTCATTCCAGTCACAGATATCAGTGCAGAAAATCAGAAGTCCTGCGTCGTGAAGAACACAGAGGACTGGCTCAAAGCAAGGCAAAGATTCCATGTCCACGTGGGGAATATGTTCATGATCGAAGATTTTATCTCTGTCAAACAGCACAGAGGAATAGAAGTTGGCTTGACTAGCAGTCCAGAAACGCCTCTTCCTTATGCGAGCAGAATCATATGGATTATAATCAGTGAAGAATACATGCTCGGCAAAGAAATCTTCAGCATTGAACTTCTGTTAGCTTGAGAACGGATTCTTTGGCTTTGGCAGAGGGGTGTCAGTGAGTTGCATCACCACCTCAGGAATCGCGAGCTCAGGTTCTTCAGGCTGGGGAATTTCTGGTTCCTCTTCTTGTGCAACCTGAGGATCAGCAGCAGCAGGTTCATCAGCACTAGTGGCTGGAATTTCTTCATGCACAGAGAGAGTGGGTTGAGTTTCATCAGAGCCCATTTGAACTATTGGTGCAGGGGACTGAGGTATCTGTTGGATTGGGGTGAAGAGTGGAGAATTTGGATGCTGACTTTCCCAAAAGTCATCGTTCATCACTGGCGCTGTGCATCCTATATCCACATCTTCATCTTCAATTTCCTCAACACCAGCCTCTTCAGCTGTGAACTGAGGCATAGGTGAGGAAATGATTGGCGTTGAAGGGATTGCTTCCACTTCAATTTCTTCATCAATCTGCTCTGACGAAGCAGCAGAATGATTTTCTTCATCAGATCCGCTTCGGATCACATAGTCTTCTCCAAAAGGAACAAGGTCCTTTGATGGCATGGAGGAAATCGGAACAGCATCGATTGGGTTTTCGAGTGAGCTGGTCATTGGCTTCATTTTCTTCACAGCCGAAGAGTTTGACGCAGCTGATGCCTTCCTTTTCTTCACTGCAGCTCGCTCTGCAGCATTGGTCTTCTTCACATCAGTAGCAGATGGAAGAATTGGAGTTGGTGTGGGCGCAGGAGGAGCTGAGGAACCTGGTTCATCTTCTTCAGGCGCAACTGATGCAGTTGCTCCGATCTCTTCAGTTTCTTCAGGCGCACCACTAGTGGATGCCCTGGCAATTTCTTCAGCGACTGGAATTTCTTCACCAGCCCTAGAACGAGCATTTTCTTTAGCAGGCTGAAAGTCATCAGCGGTGCTGGCATGTTCTTCAGCAGGCTGAGCAGTGTCTGCAGCCTGAAGATTTTCTTGTTGTGATGGGGCTGCAACATTTGTGAATTTCTTCGTCAGATTGACGAACCTGACTTTAGCTCCTTGCCAATTACCATAGTAGGCATCAAAGTCTTTGCTGAGGGCTTGAATTTCAGACTGAGCCTGGAGAAGTTCCTCAGGTGTCATTCTGACAACGTTTTTCTTCAGGAGCTTCTCATTTCTGTATTGAGCTTTCTTGATCTCTCTTGCCTTTTCAAACTTCCATTTCTCTTCAGTGATGAAATGGGTCAGCATATGACTTTGTCCAGGGGTCAGATGAAAATCAGGCATGGGGGTGTTTGGATCCTTGTGCCAGAGATCAATGTAATCGAGGATTTTCCTCGGATCCAAAAGCAGTGGCACAGATGTGCCTTTGGCTCTAGCGGCCTTCACCTGTCTGTCTCTGATGATTTCTGCAAGTTCATCATCAGAAGCTTCATCATCAGAAGGCACATGGAATGCGACCTGTTTCTTCTTTGGACTTGGCCGAGGACCTCGTCCAGCTGTTGCTTTGGTCTTCAACAGTGTGGGGCCAGATGATGACTTTGGTGCAGCTGAGGAACTTTCTGAAACACCAGAGGCAATCGAGAAACCAGCAGTCCTTTGACATGTAGCCAGATGCATAGGAGCTGAGGACTTTGAAGGAGCTGTTGAGGACTTTGGTGGAGCTGTAGCAGTGCGAGGAATTTGCCGTGAGGGCATTGCTGAGGAACTTGGCCGTGAGGGCACTATTGGTGAAGCACTTGGCTTACGAGCAGGCTTCTTTGGCATGGATTTCCTCGGTTTGACCGAGGCCTCAGTAGCAGTAGCAGTGGCAGAATCCTCATTGAATTTCTTCACTACCTCCTTGGCTTGTCTTGCCAATTTAGCTTGGCGCTTAGCCCATTCTTCAGGAAAGTCCTCACCACGTTTGATGCTTGTGGGGTCAGCTACTTGGCCAGGTGCCAATGGAGCTCTTGGGCATGGAGGATTGAGGGCGAATTTCCTCATGTACTTTGGAGTCACATATCTGTATTCCCTCCATTCCCTTGCCCATCTCCATTCAATCCTCTGAATGCGCACCTTGCACTGATTTTTGTTTTCTTTGCCAAATTTTGCTTCATCAGGTGTGCAATAGTCAGCATAAATTTCCTCAGGGATTTCAAACGCAGTCATAACCTCAGGTTTCTTTCCTCCTTTCTGCGGCTTCTTACCGTCTGCCATATTCTTCAGTTGAGGAATTTGAACAATTGAGTTTTCTGAAGAAGTATGCAGTTTTTCTTCGAGGAACGCTGCAAATGAGTTAAGTTGATGAGAACCTAGTGATTCAGAAGCAGACATGAGTACCTGTGAACAGAGTACAGGTGCGAGGAATTTGGAGAGGTCATATGCGTTCTCAGAAGGTTTTTCAAAAAGAACAAGTTTTGAGGATTTTGACCAGATGAGCCTTGAAGAATTTCACTAAGCGTTCTTTGTCTTAGGTTCCAGAGTTGTACAGATCGAGGATCCACACAATTGAGGAATCTTGAAGAAAAATGATTGCTTAGAGAAACGAATAAAGAGTATATAACTAGTGAGGTGTTTGTGTGTGAGGATTTGAAGAATAAACACCTTTGAAGATTTTCAGGAAGGTTTGAGAATCAAAGCGAGTAATAAAAGTAACTTTTAATTAGCCGAAGTGAAGAACACGACGAACTGGGTGTTGTAGATGTGAAGCTCGTCTGTTCAGATCTTCCACGCCCTAACTTGGCAGAGGAAGACAGCTACGGCGGCAGCGGAGTGAAGATTTCTGAGGTCGGCGTGAGTACGACGGTGACGAGGTCGAGGCAGCGAAGCTCTTCCTCACCGTCGACGATGGAGTAGCGGCGGCGCTAGGGTTTGAGGAGCTCGAGTGAGAGAGTAGCGATCGAGCGGAGTAAATGAAGTGAGGAAGGGGAGAGGGGTATTTATAGACACAGTGAAAAACTGTTCGCCCAAAGATTTGGGACGAACGTGCCCCTGTCCTTTCTCCTTCTCACGACATGTGTCACCCACGTACTGTGTAGTTGAGATCGTGTACGATCGTGGGTGAGTAAAATAATGCATCATGGGATGCGGAACGGTTTGAGCGGCAAAACCGAAAATTTGGATAAGATTTGTTTTAAAGTTTCATTCGCAATTTCTTCAGCTGACAAGGACACAGTGAAGATTTTGAACGAGTTTCATGTAGAACGCACATGAAGAATTTGTAAAGAGAGTAGGGTCGAGTGAACCGGGTGTGAAGCCGTTCTTCATGAAGAATTCCTTCAATGTATCATACCACGCCCGAGGGGCTTGCTTGAGGCCATAGAGGGCCTTATTAAGTCTGAAGACTTTGTCAGGATTCTTTGGATCTTCAAAACCTGGGGGTTGAGCAACATATACTTCTTCCTCAAGCTTACCATTGAGGAATGCACTTTTCACATCCATTTGATATAAGATGATATCATTATGATTAGCATAAGCAAGTAATATGCGAATAGCCTCAAGTCTAGCAACAGGTGCAAAAGTTTCATCGAAATCAATTCCTTCAACCTGTGTGTAGCCTTGAGCTACCAGTCGTGCCTTATTCCTCACCACAAGGCCATTTTCATCTTGCTTGTTGCGGTAGATCCACTTTGTGCCAATGATATTATGCTTGCGAGGATCTGGACGTTTGACCAGTTCCCAGACATTGTTGAGCTCGAATTGATGTAATTCTTCTTGCATAGACTGAATCCACTCCGGCTCCAAAAATGCTTCATCTACCTTAGTGGGCTCTGTGATAGAGACAAAAGCATAGTGCCCACAAAAGTTAGATAAATGTGAAGCTTTTGAGTGTGTGAGAGGACCTGGTGCTCTAATGTCATCGATGATCTTCTCCACTTGCACTTCTTTTGCAATGCGAGGATGAGCTGGTTGTCGCTGAGGAGTTTGATCAGCATTTTCTTTAGCACCATTTTCCTCAGCATTTTCTTCAGGTGCATCAGCTCGATGTTCTTCATGAACTGGAATGAATTCTTCAGCAGATTCTTCAGTAGGAATGACATCCTCAGTTGCCTTGAACTTGATAGAATCCTCAGGTGCTGGTTCATCTAACATAGAAGGTAGGTGCTCTCTTTGCGAGCCATTATTTTCATCGAACCGCACATCTACAGTGTCAACAATCTTGTGAAGAACAATGTTGAAGACTCTATAGGTGTGCGAGTCCTTTCCGTAACCAAGCATAAAACCTTCATGTGCTTTCGGTGTAAATTTAGAATTGTGGTGAGGATCTCTAATCCAACATTTAGCACCGAAGACTTTGAAATAACTCACATTGGGTTTCTTGTCAGTGAGGAGTTCATAGGCCGTCTTCTTGAAGAATTTGTGAAGATATACTCTGTTGATGATGTGGCACGCAGTATCAATTGCATCAATCCAAAAATGATGAGGCGTTTTGTATTCATCAAGCATAGTGCAAGCCATCTCAACAAGAGTTCTGTTCTTGCGCTCCACGATGCCATTCTGCTGAGGAGTATAGGGAGCAGATAACTCATGAGTAATACCAAGTTCATCAAGATAGTCATCAAGACCGGAATTCTTGAACTCAGTTCCATTGTCACTTCTGATGTGCTTGATCTTCACACCAAAGTTGGTTGAAGCCCTCGAGGAAAAACATTTGAAGACTTCCTGCACTTCATGTTTGTAAGTAACAATGTGTACCCATGTATATCGACAGTAATCATCAACAATGACAAAACCATATAGAGATGCATCATTAGTGACTGCTGAGTAATGATTAGGTCCGAAGAGGTCCATGTGAAGCAATTCGAATGGACGAGTAGTGGTCATGATAGTCTTCGCTGGATGCTTGGCCTTGGTCATTTTTCCAGCTTCACAGGCTCCGCATAAGTGATCCTTGAGGAATTTGACATTCTCAATGCCAATGACATGCTTCTTCTTCGCAAGCGTATGCAAATTCCTCATGCCTGCGTGACCAAGTCGTCGATGCCATAGCCAGCCTTCTGAAGCTTTTGCAAGTAGACACACGACTGGTTGTGGTCCTGTAGAGAAATCAACAATATACAAATCTCCTCTCCTAAAGCCTTCGAAGACTTTGGAATTGTCAGCTTCCATAATCACAACACAACTATACTTGCCAAAGACAACAACCATATCAAGATCACAAAGCATTGAGACTGACATGAGGTTGTATCCTAAGGACTCAACAAGCATGACTTTGTCCATGTGTTTATCCTTAGAGATCGCAACCTTACCAAGACCCAATACCTGACTTTTGCCTTTGTCAGCAAAGATGATGTGCTTCAGATGTGACGGTGATAAGGGAGCATCCATCAAACGATTCTTGTCACCAGTCATGTGATTTGTACATCCACTATCGAGGACCCACTCAGTGGTTTTGGGTTGATCATCCTGCAGATGAATTAGTACAACTTACGATCTCATATACTTCATCAGTGAAGAATATGATATCAAGTTCATCAGATGAATTTCATCAGTCAGTATAACAGATAAGCAGTATGAGGACGTGTGAAATGAAAGTTCATTTCATCATGATTAGCCTGCGTCCTTTCAGGCATTTTTGTCAGGTCCCCAGCAAATTCTTCAGACGTTAAGGCACGTCTAGAGACCTGACCCTGTAGAAGAGATTAGTTCTTTTTCTTCACCACCCACATCTGAAGGGGTGGCAAAGAGTTCATCACTCTGCGAGCACCATACGAGAATGGTGGCATAGAAGCCAAACCATTTCATTTCACATAAGAGGGGTTAGGGTAAGCATATGAATAAGCAGAGAAATTCTTCGAGGACTTATGAACATAATGGTTTGAAGAATAATGCACATATTCATAGCCCTTAGCTCTACCCTGTGAAACAGAGTTGTTAGCACGATGATAATCATATGAGGACTCTGATCCATTTGAGGAATTTGATCCATATGAAGAATTTGATCTGGGGTTCCTGTTCTTCACTGGTGGTGTCATGAGGACATTCACCTGAAGACTTTCAAGGCACTTCTTGGGAACCCAGATTTTCTTCATAGGAGAACCATTCCTGCAGTTAGTGCCAACACATCTAGCAAATACTTCACCATTCTGTTTTTTAAACAGTTTATAGTTGGAGTCAAATGACTCATCAGAGGGATGAGGGGATTCACATGTAAAGCCAGATAAGTTAGATGGATCAACTGGAGGTCCCTTTGCAGCAACCCATGAGGTTTTGGGGTACTGCTCAGGCTTCCAATATGTTCCATCAGCATTAAGTTTCCTCTCAAAGGCGATACCCTCTTTCCTAGGGTTTCTGTTGAGGATCTGCTTTTTGAGCACATCACAAAGAATCTGATGCCCTTTGAGGCTTTTGTACATGCCTGTCGTGTACAATTCCTTCAGCCCTGCATCGTCAGTGATACTAGCAATGTCCTCAGATGAAGAATTAGTTATAGCAGTGGCAGGTGAAGAATTTGTAACAGTTGAAGCATTTGAACATTCAGGTGAAGAATTAGCATATTCACGTTCAATGCACTTTAAGCATGGAGGAACAAATTCTTCTTGAGTAGCACTGATTTGTTGAGCTAGTAATGAATCGCGATCCTTCTGAAGATCTTCAGAACTCACTCTTAGCTTCTCAAGATCTTGCTTTCTTTGAAGAAATTCATAAGAAAGTTTCTCATGATCAGATAAGAGAGTGTTATGATGACTTTGAAGGTTATCAAACCTAGACTGAAGTCTCTGAAAATTTTCAGTCAGGGCTTTAGTGCGATCCATTTCTTCACCCAACATATCATCACTTTTGTCTAGCATGTTTTGAACCTTTTCCAAAGCCGTTTGTTGTTTTACAGCAATCTTAGCAAGTTTAGAGTAGCTGGGCTTGAGATCCTCATCAGATTCATTTTCACTAGATTCAGAGGAGGTGTATTTGAGTACCTTTGCACCTTTTGCCATGAAGCAATAGGTGGGAGCGTAGTCATCATTATCTTCATCAGGCTTGTCGGTGGGGTCAGTTTCTTCAGTGTTGAAGATGGACTTGCTAATGAAAGCAGTAGCGAAGGCCAGACTCGCCACACCAGATTCGGATTCTTCAGACGCCTCCTCTTCCTCATGTTCCTCAGATTCAGCTTTAGAGTCCATTTCCTTGCCAATGAATGCCCGAGCCTTCTTGGAGCTGCTCTTCTTGTGAGATGAAGACTTCGAGGATTTTGATGACGAAGATTTTGACGATTTCTTCTTCTTCTTCGCATCATCAGAACTGTAATCCTTGTATTTCTTCTTCTTCAATTCCTTTTCCCACTGAGGACAATCTTGAATATAATGACCAGGTTTCTTGCATTTGTGGCACAACCTTCTCTTATAGTCACTAGAGGAATCACTGCTTCTTGAGGATTTTCCAAAGCGACCACGTCTTGAGAACTTCTGGAATTTCTTCATGAGCAGTGCTAGCTCCTGGCTCAATTCTTCAGGATCACCAAGGCTACTACCAGAATCCTCACATTCAGACTCAGACACAACCTTGGCCTTCAGGGCACGTGGTTTGCCATAGCTCGAACCATAGAGATCTCTCTTTTCAGCAAGTTGGAACTCGTGAGTATTTAGCCTTTCGAGGATATCGGCAGGATCAAGAGACTTGTAGTCAGCCCGTTCTTGTATCATCAGACCCAGAGTGTCAAATGAGGAATCAAGCAATCTCAACAGTTTCTTCACCACCTCATGGTCAGTGATGTTAGTGGCACCGAGGGCTTGAAGCTCATTTGAGATGTCAGTGAGGCGATCAAAGGTTTGTTGGAAATTTTCATTGTCGAGTCTTTTGAAGCGGTTGAAGACATTCTGAAGAACATCAACTCGAGAGTCACGCTGAGTTGAGACTCCTTCATTCACTTTGGACAGCCTATCCCAGATAAGCTTAGTAGTTTCCAAAGAACTCACTCTTCCATACTGTCCTTTACTCAGATGGCCACATATGATATTCTTCGCTTGAGAATCGAGTTGCTTGAATCTCTTCACATCGGTAGCGTTCAGTGAGGGTGAGACAGAGGGAACACCATTTTCCACAACATACCAGAGATCGTTGTCAATTGCCTCAATATGAATTTGCATCTTGTTTTTCCAGTAGGGGTAGTCCGTCCCATCAAAGGTAGGACACCCAGCCGAGACCTTGATCATACCTGCGGTCGACATAACTAAAACTCCAGGCGGTTAAACCAAAATCACACAGAACAAGGGAGTACCTTGCTCTGATACCAACTGAAAGTGCATTATATCGACTAGAGGGGGGGTGAATAGGCGATTTTTATGAATTCTTCAATGAGGAATTTGCCGGTGAGGAAATTCCTTTGCGAAGAACTATTAGCAGTGGAATAAGTACTCAGAAGTAAGCATAACAGAATACAAGCATGGTCATCATGATGAAATGAAGACAAACACAGAGTACAGAAAGCGTAATCACAGGATAACACAAGATGAAGACAAACAGACTGAAGAAATTGAACTGAGGAAATTGAGAAAGTCTTCAGTCAAAGTCTTCAAACACAGATATGAACAAACACTCAACACAGTAATGAGGAAATGAAAGGGTTCAGGAAATGGAACCAGTTAGGTTGGTGAAGACAATGATTTGGTAGACCAGTTCCAACTGCTGTCTCAGTTGTACGTCTGGTTGGAGCGGCTGAGTATTTAAACTCGAGGACACACAGTCCCGGACACCCAGTCGCTGAGCACGCAGCTCAGGACACCCAGTCCTCACAGTATTCTCCTTGAACTAAGGTCACACAGACCTCGTCCAATCACTCGTGGTAAGTCTTCAGGCGACTTCCAAACCTTCACAGACTTGGTCACTCGGCGATCCAGAATTCCTCTTGGATGCTCTAGACCTTGACGCCTAACCATCTGGAAGAAGCACAGTCTTCAAAGGTAACAAGCATCGGATCCACGCAGGATCAATTTCTTCAGTGATGCTCAATCACTTTGGGGTTTGTAGGTGTTTGGGTTTGGGATTTTCCTCACTTGACGATTTTCGCTCAAAGTCCTCGGAGGATGGGTTGCTCTCAAATGACAAGTGTCAAGTTCTCTCGGAGCAGCCAACCAGCTAGTGGTTGAAGGGGGCGGCTATTTATAGCCTAGGGAGCAGCCCGACATGATAAGACATAAATGCACCTCAATGATATGACCGTTAGGTGGATAAGATATTTTGGGACAGCTGGCGCGCAGCACAGCAACGGTCGGAAATTTGACTCTCAAATTCCTCAGGGCTATCATGTTCCTCACTGTGTAGGTAATTCGCACTGACGAATTCCTAACTCCTCAGTCAGAACAAATTCATCAGCGACCAGAAGAACTTCGTCTCTGTCACTGAAGAAAGTGATTGAACTGTATGAGATTTCCAAAGGCTTCACTCGAAGGGATTGGTAGGTGTAGGATTTTGAGTTGAGCATCACATGGAAATTTTTCCTTAGTATTTCCTCGACCCCCTTTAACAGTACGGTGTTTCCTATGACTCAAGAAAGAGAAAATGAAACTACGAAAGCAAAAGTCTTCACGCTTCATGTTCCACAAATGAATACCAAGTCTTTAAGGTCACACCAATTTCTTCACTTTCAAAGTCTTCAGGAAGTCTTCAGAATATCAAAGTCTTCAGTTGAAGAACTTCATTTTTAGGGGTCGACTTTCTCTGTAAATATAAAACTCCTCATAGACTTATAGACCTGTGTACACTCACAAACGCATTAGTCCCTTAACCTATAAGTCTTCAATACACCAAAATCACTAAGGGGCACTAGATGCACTTACACATTCCAAATTTTGGCAATTAGATTGGAGAAGTCCTCTCTAAGAAGCCACCATTTTTCCATCCTATAACTACTACTTTTAGGCATTTGCTCCACACCTGATTCCCAAATAATGGGTGCATGGTCACTGCCACATCTAGGTAGAGCAATGCAGGAGGCTAATGGAAATATTTTGTCAAGATCAGTATTGCAGAAAAGCCTATCTATTGTAGACATGATCAAGTTTACCTGGTTATTAGCCCAGGTGAATTTTCTGCTAGATAGCTTGATTTCCAACAGACTCCAAATTTCTATCCAAGCATTGAATTTGTCACACCATCTATGGTTGAATACACCGTTGCTTTTTTCTCTAGCATATCTAACTAAATTGAAGTCCTCCCCAATCAGGGTGGGGTATGGATTCTCTATGAACAAGGAGTGAAGCTCAGAGATAAAGCCTTCTTTTCCTTCCTCATAGGGAGATCCATAAACAGTGATAATTCTAAAAGTTACATCCTTGCTCTTCATCTTAAGAACACAACTAACTGAGTAATCAAGATGAGACCAGGAGATGATCTTAAAAAGGTCAGCATCCACCCCCATCAGGATGCCCCCAGCAGAGCCTTTGGATGTGAGGTGGTGCCAGGAGAAGTTCCTGCTTCCTACTAAGGATTTAAGATAGGAGTCAGAAAATTCTTCCTTTTTGGTTTCTTGGAAACCAAGGACAGAGGCTTGTAATTTCCTAATTGTATCAACTATAAGGGTATTCCTCCCTCGAGCAGAGATGCCCCTAACATTCCAAAAGATTGCATTCATTGGGAAACCCTTGTCCTAGGGTGCTTGCCCCGTTTGTGTTTACATACTAGGTTCCACACTTCATTAGAGTCAAAGCTACTACTATGTTCCACCCCACCATCCATATTGCATTTGGGGGGGGGGGGGGTGAATCCTGGATCAAGATCAACATTCCTGTCAGGATTCAGAGTTCTAGGAAAAGGTAAGTTAAGATTGTTCACATCTCTAGGGTCTATATCAATTCCTATTTTGGAAGCTATTGAAATAAAATGAGGGTTATTGAAGAGGGAGAAAGGTGTGGATTTTTTACCTTGCTCTTTTTTAGTTGATGCATCTTGAGCCTCTTTGATTTGTTGTGCTTTTTGTAGGATGGTTCTGGCGTCTCCAGCATTCCTTGCACTGGCCCTAGGAGCTTGAATGGGGCCCCGCTTCTCTGTCTTCTTAGACTCATGGGTCTGGAGGGGTGGGTAATCTACCTCATACTGTTTGGTTGTCAGTACTTCATCCTGTCCCAGGGGCTCCTTATTCTACATCTCCTCTTGCAGCTCATCCCATTCATCCTCTGTGTCAATGTCATCATTGTTCCATCCTTCCATTTCCCTTAGCAGGCTAGAACCATCTACATTGTCATTTTTGTTGTTCATGAAACAGCTTAGTGCACTCCCCTTGGCCTATTGCAGGTTTTCTGGAGCTTGTGCCTTCAAGAGGGAGGTGGGTGTGGGTGGCTCAGTGGTCACAGTCAGTTGGTTGTGGGTAGAGCTCTTGTCACTCTTCCCACTCCTAGCATTAGAATTACCGCCAGCTCCAAACTTAGCACTTTTTTGCACCTCTGTGCCCCCAGGTACCCCTTCATTCCCTTTATGAGTGTCCATAGAGTCAGAGCTGTTGGCTTTTGGAGGCTCTTGTACTACTATCTATGCATCTGCCTGGGGTGGCTCCACCTCAACTTGGATCATGCATAGCTTCCCTTGGATCCCAAAAACTCTTTCCTGTAGAATTCTTCTATGGTCTTTGCATGATATTTTGACTCTTTTTTATTTCATAAAAGCTCTGGAAGTTGTGTTGCAAGTCTACATCCAGTAGGACCCCAAAAGTTGATGTGATCTGATCAAGGACAGTCCACTCACACCATTTAAGGTTTAGTTTCCTGAGTTTCAGCCAGACTTCTTGGAGCTCCTCCTCTGTTGTGATATCTCCCAACCAGGCTTCCACTTTGACCATAGTGGCCAAAACATGGGTAACCAGCCACTTGCTCCACATCAATCTCTGGGGGAAACTTGACCAGAAAGGTCCATTCATCCAGCTTGTTGATGTCCCATGGCCAGTTTGTTTCGTAAGTACTAGCAAACTCCTTAGCTAACTATTGCTTAGTGACCTCCCCTTGCTCCACAAAGACTATTCCGACATTCTGGAGCCAACCCTGATGCTGGGCATTGACATCTGGCATATCCAAGTGGTAGAAACCGAAGCCCTGTGCAGCACCACCCACATATTTGGCAGCTGAGTGAGGTCTTCTCCTGGTATGACAATCTTCAACTTTGTGACTGATCATCTTGCAAATGAAACACCCCTTTGGCTTGGTGCACTTGTCTTTGTGGTGCCCAGGATCTCCATAATTATAGCAAGTAACACTTGTGTAGGACATCAAGCATGGGTTGATATGTTGCTTCTGAGCCACATCTTGTTTCTTTTTCTGTTGAATCTTCCCTTGGTTCTTGCTCTGCTGCGAGCTCCTCCCTGACTGTTGCTGGGGTCCGAAGAGCCCCCCTGTTTTGTTGGAAATATGCCCTAGAGGCAATAATAAAAGGATTATTATTATATTTCCTTGTTCATGATAATTGTCTTTTATTCATGCTATAATTGTATTATCCGGAAATCGTAATACACTTGTGAATACTTAGACCAAATACGTCCCTAGTAAGCCTCTAGTTGACTAGCTCGTTGGTCAACAGATAGTCATGGTTCCCTGACTATGGACATTAGATGTCGTTGACAACGGGATCACATCATTAGGAGAATGATGTCATGGACAAGACCCAATCCTAAGCATAGCACAAGATCGTGTAGTTCGTTTTGCTAGAGCTTTTCCAATGTCAAGTATCTCTTCCTTAGACCATGAGATCGTGTAACTCCTGGATACCATAGGAGTGCTTTGGGTGTACCAAACGTCACAACATAACTGGGTGACTATAAAGGTGCACTACAGGTATCTCTGAAAGTGTCTGTTGGGTTGACACGGATCGAGACTGGGATTTGTCACTCCGTATGACGGAGAGGTATCTCTGGGCCCACTCGGTAATGCATCATCATAATGAGCTCAAAGTGACCAAGCGTTTGGTCATGGGATCATGCATTACGGTACGAGTAAAGTGACTTGCCGGTAACGATACTGAACGAGGTATTGGGATACCGACGATCGAGTCTCGGGCATGTAACGTACCGATTGACAAAGGGAATTGTATACGAGGTTGATTGAATCCTCGACATCGTGGTTCATTCGATGAGATCATTGAGGAGCATGTGGGAGCCAACATGGGTATCCAGATCCCGCTGTTGGTTATTGACCGGAGAGCCATCTCGGTCATGTCTGCATGTCTCCCGAACCCGTAGGGTCTACACACTTAAGGTTCGGTGACGCTAGGGTTATTAGGAAGACTTGTATGTGATTACCGAACGTTGTTTGGAGTCCCGGATGAGATCCCGGATGTCACGAGGAGTTCCGGAATGGTCCGGAGGTGAAGATTTATATATGGGAAGTTCTCATACGGACATCGGAAAGTTTCGGGGGCATATCGGTATTGTACCGGGGCCACCGGAGGGGTTCCGGGGGTCCACCGGGAGGGGCCACCCCTCTCGGAGGGCCTCATGGGCCGCAAGGGGTAGGGAACCAGCCCCTGGAGGGCTGGGCGCACCCCCCCTTGGGCCCATGAGCCTAGGGTTGGGGGGAACCCTAGTGGGGGCACCCCCCCCCCTTGCTTGGGGGGCAAGCCCCCCTCCCTGCCCCCCCCCCTAGATCTCATCTAGAGGGGGCCGGCCCCCTTCCCCCTTCCCCTATAAATAGAGGGGAGAGGGGAGGGTTGAACACCTGATCCAAGGCGCAGCCCCTCCCCTCCCCAACACCTCTCCTCCTCCGTTGAGTGCTTGGCGAAGCCCTGTCGGAGTACTGCCTCTCCACCATCATCACGCCGTCGCGCTGCTGCTGGAGCCTTCTTCCTCAACCTCTCCTTTCCCCTTGCTGGATCAAGAAGGAGGAGACATCGTCCGCTCCGTACGTGTGTTGAACGCGGAGGTGCTGTCCGTTCAGCACTTGGTCATCGGTGATTTGGATCATGGCGAGTACGACTCCTGTTGGGGAACGTAGTAATTTCAAAAAAATCCACGCACACGCAAGATCATGGTGATGGCATAGCAACGAGAGGGAAGAGTATTGTCCACGTACCCTCGTAGACCGTAAGCGGAAGCGTTATGACAACGTGGTTGATGTAGTCGTACGTCTTCATGATCCGACCGATCCAAGTACCGGACGTACGGCACCTCCGAGTTCAGCACACGTTCAGCTCGATGACGATCACCGGGCTCTGATCCAGCAAAGCTTCGGGGATGAGTTCCGTCAGCACGACGGCGTGGTGACGATGATGATGCTCTACCGGCGCAGGGCTTGGCCTAAACTCCACGACGATATGACCGAGGTGGAATATGGTGGAGGGGGGCACCGCACACGGCTAAGGAACGATCCGTAGATCAACTTGTGTTGTTGTGCCTAGAGGTGCCCCCCTGCCCCCGTATATAAAGGAGCAAGGGGGAGGGGGCGGCCGGCCTAGGGGGGGCGTGCCAAGGGGAGTCCTACTCCCACCGGGAGTAGGACACCCTTCTTCCTTGTTGGAGTAGGAGAAGGGGGAAAGAGGGGGAGAGGAGGAAGGAAAAGGGGGCCGCACCCCTTGTCCAATTCGGACCAGAGGGGGGCTGCGCGCCTCCTTCCTTTCGGCCTCTCTCCTCTATTCCTATGGCCCAATAAGGCCCATATACTCCCCGGCGAATTCCCGTAACTCTCCGGTACTCCGAAAAATACCCGAATCACTCGGAACCTTTCCAAACTCCGAATATAGTCGTCCAATGTCGTCGTGGGGGACGAGCACCTATGGGGCAGGGCCCCTTTTCGGTTCGGCAGGGAGCGGAGGGGGCACAAAGAGCAGATCGAGGCGATACACGCGCGGGGGGATTTTACCCAGCTTCGGAGCTCTCCGGAGAGATAACACTCCTACTGCTGCTTTGTGTCTATATTGAGTTCTTGCTCAGGAGCGATGAACGCTGTCCGACTGAGCGTGGGTGTCGAATGAGTCAAACCCCTAATTCCCAACTGTCCAACCCTCTAACCCCTTCTACGTGCGCATGGGCCTCCTTTTTATAGGCTAAAGGGGTCACCGACAGATGGCACGCAGAGAAAGAGGGGTAGAAAGGTAAAAACGCGGGTTGGTACAACCACTATCTACAGTGCCCCCTACCTAACTCTGACGGCAGGGGACAGGGGCATTTAATGCCAGTCCAGTCGCTTAAACAGTGCAGAAAACGACCGCTAGGAGTGCCACCGTTTGCCACGATGGCCTCCTCTTCGTCTCCGCTTGCCACCACGTACCCCTAGCTGCACAGGCTCCTGCCACGCGCCCCTGAGAAAGCCTCAGGGCGACACGCGGGCGGATGCGCTGGAGCGCGGGTAGAGAGTGGCAGCTGGCCCCCGGCAAGTACCTTGCCGGGGTCGTCGTCTTGTCGTGTCCGGAAGCTTGTCGCTCGCCGGACCTTGCCGGGACGCGTGGCGCGTCGCGGCAAGCCTCTTGAGGTGCCAAGGTTGGCCTCCCCGGCAAGCTCCTCTTGCCGGGGCCTTGTCTCTTCCCGGCAAGCTCCTCTTGCCGGGGTCTTGTCTCTTCTGGTCTTGAATACTTTGTTCTTGAATGGTATCAATATGAGCTACGGAGGATCTTGGCGGACGCCCGGCAGGCCTTGCCGCGGGACGCTGCGACTGCCCGTGCACAAGTTCGGGATACTAAGGTACCCCTACTTTAGTACACCGACAGGAGCCCCCGGGCCTGGGCCACACACGGTGCCGAGCGCTGTTGGGCCAGGCCCAAAACAGGGCACGGGCACGCGCGGCCTGGGTTCAAACCTAATCTGACTCTGTATTCGCCGCGCTCTCCCGCAACGGCACGCGTCAAACATGGCGTCGTGGGAGAGATCGTGGGCAATTCTTTAATCAGGAAAGGCGAAACGTCCGCCCCCCCTCCTGTTTATAGGCAGGGGAAACAGGGCCGTTCCCCCACCTTCGCCACTTGCAGTTCCTTCCTCAGAAAGCTCCGCCGCCCCCCTTCCGCTTCCCAAGCCGAAAGAGAGCAGCGCTCCGCCGCTCGTCGCCACCAACGCCTCCGCCATCGCTCCGAAGACCGGGAAGGCCGAGAAGTCGGCTGAGGCGCTGCGACTCGAGGCGCAGCGCAAGGAGCGGGCACTCCCCCCCCCCCCCCCCCCCCCCCCCGAGCTCACCCGGAAAGCGCTGCGGGAGGAGTTCTACCTCTTCTGGTCGACGGAGACGCGGGCGCATCCGCGCACGCCGGTGCTCTCCGCCAAAGCTTCTACTTCGAAGCGGGGCCCAAAAGGGTACCATTTCTTTCCGGTGTTCTTCTATTGCGGGCTCTGTCCACCTTTTTCTGATTTCTTCTGCGACATCATGAATACCTACGGGTTTCATCTTCTTGACTTCACCCCCAACGCCGTCCTGACAATGCGGTTTTCGCACACCTCTGCGAGAACTTTGTTGGCATCCACCCGAATGTTGCTCTTTTTCGCCACTATTTCACCCCCCGAGCCGAGAAAGGAGAGCCATTGGCTGGTGGAATCGCCTGGATCTCACGAACCTGCATGAAGGAGGTGTATCTGGCGGGCGAGCTCCACAGCAAGTGGGATGAGTGGAGGGCGGAGTGGTGCTGGATCGCTGACGCCAATCCGCAACCATTCACCAACCTGCGCCAGACTCGGGTAGTTCGCGGCGGCGACTGGAGTGCTCTGTCGCCGGACGATGCCAAGCTGAAGATTGCCACTACCCGAATCCTCCGGCTCAGGCTTGCCGGTCTCACAGCAGGGGCAGTTGGCGCGGATTTCCTTCGCCGTCGCATCGCCCCTCTGCAGAAGAGGGGGAGGCCCGCCCGGCAGTTTGGCAGCCCGGCGGATATCATGAGGCTGCGCCCAGGCCTCAACTTCAACTTTACTGTTCTGGAGCTTGACGGGATGCTGAAGGAGCTGTTCAAGCATGACGCCAACCATCCGGAGTGGTTCAGGCTGCCGCAGGGCGTCATCCCATTGTGCAACAACTCCCAGCGCGATCGCATCTGCGCAATGATGCCAGAGTGCGATTCGCACGGGATAATCCCAACTTGATTGGAGCCCGCCGATGACGTCGTGCAGCAATTCTTCGATGGCCTGGTGGAAGTAGCAGTCAGCGCCGACGAGCAGAGGCTCCTCACCCGTGACACCACCGACGATGAGATGCGGTACACCGCCACCAGGGCCGAAGAGGCGGCGGCAGCCGCCGCCGCGGGCGAATTTGGCTTCACGTTGGCGGAGGCAGAGGCGGCCGAGGCGGCAAGCCTTGCCGGCCAAGAGGACCTTGCTGAAGGGGGCGTTGGCGAGGAGGAGCCCGAAGCCGAAACGAGCGAGCCGGCCGGGGGCGCAAGTGGCCAGCCATCTTCGAGCAACTTGCCACAAGCGGAGCCCCTAGCACAGCCCCAAGCGCAACCAAGAAGGCGCCTCCGTAGGACTGAAGACACGACGGGGCAGCAGGCAGGACGACAGCCACTGCACCGTGCGTCACGCTCCACTGCGGCAAACACTGTTGCCGCGGGAGCGTCGCAAGCCGCGCTGGCAGCTGGAGCGGGGTCTTCCCGAGCCGCCACACCTGACCCTGCCGCAGCTTCTGCCAAGCGTCCAAGGGAGCCTACTCCTCCACCTCGCCACGAAGAGAGGATACCGGACTTCGACCTCTCCGCGCTGAGCTCCGACGAGGAGGAAGAATAGGAGGAGGAGTAAGACTTTCTTCCTGTTGCACTTGTATTTCTTCAGTTTTTGTTGTGCCTTGTCTTGCATCTGATCTTCTTCTCTCTGAACCTTGTCCCATTTCAGGACTCTGGCCGAGAGAGCGGCGAAGAGGGCCAAAGTCCCCGTGGTTGTCATCGAGGATGATCCTGCTGTGATAGCAGAGGACACGTCCGAGACTACCCTGACGGACCCAGCGCCATCTCCTCGACGTAGCCCCCAGCGCAGCCCCCAGCGTAAGTATTTGGTTTTCTTCCTGTGGAGGGGCGCGCACGGGTGCTTTTCCTTTTGCCGACATCTTGATTGTTGATTTGTTCGTGTAGGAGCAGAGCAAGCCCATCCGGAGGAACCAGAAGCCGCTCCAGAGGTGCTGTCTGCTTCAACTATGCCGCCAAGGGGCGATTTTCCGACAAGGGAGCGCTCTCCGGCAAGGGAGCGGTCCCCGGCAAGGGGTAGTTCCCTGGCGAGGGGTGGGACCAGCGAGCCTTTGGTGGTGGAGCCCACGGTCACCGAGCCCAGCACAGGTAACCCTCCTTGTCGGAAATTTTCCCTTGAGTTTCTCTTCTTCTGATCTTATTTTTGGATATTTGCTTGACTTTTTCTTCCTCTTCCTGTCTTCTGATCCCCCTCCCACAGATCCGATGGAGACTGAGGCCACCGGTGAGGAGGGCGCACGCGGCAATACTGAAGATGCCGCCGCGGACGAGGAAGAGGCCGGCGCTGATGAACCCGCCGACGAAGAAGCCGCCAAGGCTGCTGGCGCAGGAGCTGGCGAGGGGTCCAGCAATCGTACTGGCGACCCTGAGCGTGCAGGAGCGCAGGGCGCTACACCGACTGTCGACCCCTCCGCCGCTGATGCAGTGCCGGGCTCCGAGGAGCCCCAGCCAGGCGCATACTTGAAGGCCGGCGAGGGCGTATACATCAAGCTTCCCTAGCCGTCGAGTTCCAGGGCGTCGGTCGAAGGAGAAGAGTTTGACGGAGAAGTACTCACCTCTGCTGGGCTGGCAGTGGTTGACGCGCCCAGCAGCAGCAGTGGCGAGTCCGAGGAGGAGCAGTTGCTCCGGAAGTTGGTGTCACTCTACCGCGCCCGTCAAGCGAAGCTTGAGTCCCGGGAAGCGCTTGTCGTGTGGGCGGGAGTTGACATAGAAAAGCATGCGGAGGAGCTCAAAAGCCGCAACCAGGAGGCCCTCCGATCCATTGCGGAGTAAAGGGAGCAACTTGACGAGGCGAAGAAGGCGTTCATCCTGGAAAAGGCTGAAGCCGAGGAGCAGCAGAGGCTCGCCGCCGAGGAGCTGTCCAGGTGGGAAGGTGAACTGTCACAGAAAAAGGTTAATCTGGACAGCCATGAGGAGGAGCTCGAGGCCCGGGAGCAGTCACTTGGCGGGGCACTCAAGGAGGCAAAGGATGTCGCCGCGGCTGCTGAGGTCGCCAAGAAGGAGCTGGAAGCGAAGGTGACGCAGCTGGAGGCTGACATGAAAAAGAAGAATGAGGAGCTTGCCGCACTCCGGCGCGAACGCGAGAAGGATGCCCTTGCCCATGGCGATCTGCAAGTCCAGCTTTCCGACAAGATCAAGGAGCTGAACACCGTCAAGGACTCAAATGCTGATCTGGAGCTGAAGCTGGCCTCACTGACGGAGACGCTGGACGCCGCCAAGAGGCGAGAGAATGATTTGAAGAAAGAAGTCAAGGGCAACGAAGAACTGCTGACGAGGGCCGCTGAGACTCAGAACACCTTCAGGACCACGGTGGAGCTCTGGACGGAAGGCCTCGTCAACATTGCTACAACGATCCACGAAGAGCTGGAGCAGCTGGACTTGGCGGGCTTCGGGTACTCTACCAACGAGAATCTCCAGCCCAGCACCAAGCTCACTTTGTTCTTCAAGGGCGTGGCGACGGCTCTCCAGCAACTTCGGGAAAGGATCCCAAAGCAGTTGGCTGACGAGTCGCGCGCCATCTGCGCCAAGGTCTTGGAGAAGGTGTTGGTGAAGATACTCTTCCGCAACCCGGGCCTCGACCTCACCCGTGTCCTCAAGAAGCTGCCGGCGGGTGCTGATCTTGAAGAACTCAAAGCCATTGTCGCACCCATCGTGGACAAGGTGAATGAGGTCAAGAGGGTTGACAGCGAGCGCGTGGATTAGACCACCTTTCTTCTCCTTTCCTTATCGCTGTTTATCTAAGTCACGAGAACACTTTAGTCAGTGCCGCAACAAGCTACTTTTGTAATATAACTTTAACTGAGTAGTATCTGCCATGTTACTTCCTTTACTCGATCTCTCCCTTTGTATGTTTTTACCCTACGCTTTTGGGGAACTTGCCGGTGGGGCTCGATGGTGCGTCCTCGACGGCAGCCAGCACTCCGGAGAGGTGTGCTTGCCGGAGTGGGCATCAGAGCTACCCTTGCCGCGAGCGCCGAGTGCGGGACATCAGCAGCTCACCGGCAGTGCTGCTACCGGCAAGGAACCTTGCCGTAGCTAGTTGCAGCTCGCTTAATCTGTTGAGCGGGCTCGAAACAAAGTAAGGGCGCTAGCAGCTCACTTAAGTTGTTGAGCGGACTCGAAACAAAGTAAGGGCGCTAGCAGCTCACTTAAGTTGTTGAGCAGACTCGGAACAAAATAAGGGCGCAACTAGCTACGAGTTGGTTCCTCCGCGCACAGGTTTTCCATACAAAGTGCGATCGTTCGAGGAAGATAACTTAAAAATTTAAAAAAAAACTAATTGCTCAAACTCTGGCAACTTAGCTTTTCTGTCGTCTGCTTCCCGGCAAGAGCGGGTCGTCTGCTTCCCGGCAAGAGCGGGTCGTCTGCTTCCCGGCAAGAGCGGGTCGTATGCTTCCCGGCAAGAGCGGCACCTTTCTTGAACGATGCCCGGTCCACACCATTATCCCCTCCTTCCCCCCCGGCAAACTTGTGCGCGAGGGAAACTTTCTTCTCTTTGGGAAAAAGAAAGGAGAGAAAATAATAATATGGAGCCTTATTGCTCATCATAGCTTACCGGGGCTTGGTGCTGCACAAGGTGTCAGATAGTACATGCTAAAAAAGGAAGAATGCATGAAATTGACAGAAAGCATGAAGCACTCAAGCTTTACTTGTGCACGGGGTCTGCGCCCGGCTTTGTACAAAGGATTACATGCAACAGCGGCAAGACTTGTATAAAAGGTGGTTGCCGGAACGGGTTCCGGCAACCGCGCCTTACGGGTAAAACTTACGAAGATGCTCAATGTTCCAGGAGTTGCTCACCGGAAAGCCATCTTCGGTCTCAAGGCGGACAGCGCCGGGCCTAGTGACTCGTTTCACCCGGTAAGGGCCTTCCCACTTCGGTGTCAACTTGTTGGAATTCTTGGCGGATTGAACGCGCCGAAGAACAAGGTCGCCTTCCTCGAGACTTCTGGCATTAACTTTGCGGCTATGGTAGCGGCGCAAAGCTTGCTGGTAGCGAGCGGCTCGCACAGCAGCCTGAAGACGATCTTCCTCGAGGAGCAACGCGTCATCTTGCCGCAGTTGCTCTTGCTCAAGCTCATCGTAAGCGAGCACTTGAGGTGATCCGTATACGAGTTCCATGGGGAGAACTGCCTCTGCTCCGTAGACTAGAGCAAAAGGTGTCTGGCCGGTGGCTCGATTTGGCATCGTCCTGATCGACCAAAGAGCCACCGGCAGCTCCTCGATCCAGTTTCTTCCGCACTTGTGCAGCCTGTCGAAAGTTCTGGTCCTGAGCCCGCGCAGCACTTCAGCGTTCGCCCTTTCTGCTTGACCGTTACTTCTCGGGTGAGCAACAGAAGCGAAGCAGATCTTGGAGCCAAGATCTTGGGCGTACTGCATGAAGGTGCGGCTCGTGAACTGTGTGCCATTGTCGGTGATGATCCGGTTAGGGACTCCGAAACGGCAAACAATTGACCTGAAGAACTTGATGGCTAACTGTGCGGTCACCTTCCTCACTAGTTCCACTTCTGGCCACTTTGTGAACTTGTCGATTGCAACGTACAAGAACTCAAAGCCCCCGACAGCTCGGGGAAAGGGGCCGAGGATGTCGAGCCCCCAGACCAAAAATGGCCAGGATAAAGGGATCGTCTGGAGAGCTTGAGCTGGCTGGTGTATCTGTTTGGAATGGAACTGGCACGCTTCACACTTGGTTACTTGTGCAGTTGCATCCTGGAGGGCTGTCGGCCAGAAGAATCCTTGCCGGAATGCTTTGCCGGCAAGTGCTCTTGCGCCAATGTGGTGGCCACATATGCCTCCATGTATCTCTGCCAACAGCTCTTGTCCTTCTTCCCGGGAAATGCACTTCAATTTCACTCCGTTGAATCTTCTTCTGTACAGTATGTCATCGACAAACTGGTACATACTTGATTGCCGGGCTACTCTTTCAGCGTCTTCTTGCTCTTCGGGAAGTTCTCCTGTTTGGAGGAAACGGACAATCTGCTGTGCCCATGCCGGAGCTTGTGGCTCGACGACAAGGACTAAAGGCGCAAATGCTGCTGCGGGAACATCTGCTTCTACGGCGAGGAGCTGCACCTCTGCCGGAGCTTGATGTCCCCCGACAAGGTTGCCGGAGCAAAACTTATCGGGAGCTTCTGCTTCAACGGAACAAACCCTAGGGCTTGCCGGAGCGGACTGCTCCTCAGCAATCTTTGTGTTGATCTCAGCTGCTGCGGGAACATCCGCTTCTACAGCGAGGAGCTGCACCTCTGCCGGAGCTTGATGTCCCCCGACAAGGTTGCCGAAGCAAAACTTATCGGGAGCTTCTGCTTCAATGAAACAAACCCTAGGGCTTGCCGGAGCGGACTGCTCCTCAGCAATCTTTGTGTTGATCTCAGCTGCTACAGGAACATCCGCTTCTACGGCGAGGAGCTGCACCTCTGCCGGAGCTTGATGTCCCCCGACAAGGTTGCCGGAGCAAAACTTATCGGGAGCTTCTGCTTCAACGGAACAAACCCTAGGGCTTGCCGGAGCAGACTGCTCCTCAGCAATCTTTGTGTTGATCTTAGGGACCTTCTCGACGGCGGCTTCGGGGAGCTCTGCCGGAAAGTAGTCGCCAGTAATCAACTTCCTCTTCTTGCTCTGTCCGGTTGATGGTGTCACAGATGGTTGAGCCAGCTTGAGCACAAAAATCCCTGGTTCCGCAGGCAACTTGAGTGCGGCGCATTTTGACAGGCCATCTGCAATGTCGTTCTGTGCTCTTGGAACGTGTTCCATCTGTAGGCCGTCAAAATGCTCTTCCAGCTTTCTCACTTCATCGATGTAAGCTTCCATCAACGGACTCTGATAATCCTTATTGACCTGACGGACGACAAGCTGCGAGTCCCCCCTGACAATGAGCTTTTTGATCCCAAGTTCTACTACGATTCTGAGTCCGGCAAGCAAGCCCTCGTATTCCGCAGTATTGTTCGTTGCTTGCTCCTTGGGAAAGTGCATCTGGACCACTTACTTGAGGTGCTCTCCGGTGGGTGCGACAAGCAACACACCCGCACCGGCGCCTTGCAGCGAGAAGGCACCGTCAAAGTACATGATCCATTCTTTGCTCGCCTCCTTGACGGGGATGCTCGTCTCCAGAGTTTCTTCATCAGGTGTTGGTGTCCATTCTGCTATAAATTCTGCCAATGCTCGGCTCTGGATAGTTGAGGTACTCTCAAACTTGAGGCCAAAGCTTGACAATTCTAGTGCCCACTCGACAATCCTGCATGTTGCTTCTGGATTCTGCAATATCCTCTTCAATGGGAAGCGAGTGACAACTGTAATCTCATGTGCTTGAAAGTAATGGCGCAGGTTCCTTGAGGCCATGAGAAGGCCGAAAAGCAACTTCTGCACTCCAGAGTACCTTGATCTAGCCCCCTGCAGAAGGGAACTGACAAAATAAACTGGGCGCTGCACCATCTTCTTCTGTTTCTCTTCTTGTGACTGCGCTGATTCATCCTTGTCGGGACCAGAGCTTGCCGGAGGAGCCCCCTGCTTGTCGCTGGATGCGCTTGCCGCGGCCACTGGCTCTTCATCCGCTTCCCTCTCCGCCACTAACGCAGCACTAACCACTTGATTGGTTGCCGCTAGGTATAGCAGCAACTTTTCTTGTGGCTTAGGTGCGACAAGTGTTGGAGTGGTGGACAGGTACCTCTTCAGATCTTGGAGCGCGGCCTCCGCTTCCAGAGTCCATTTCATTGGACCTGCCTTTTTCAGAATTTTGAAAAACGGCAGGGCGCGCTCTGCGGACTTAGAGATGAACCTACTGAGAGCAGCTACACAGCCGGCAAGCCTTCGCACATCCTTGACGCGCTTCGGTGCCTCGATCTGCTCAATGGCCTTGATCTTGTCGGGATTGGCTTCAATCCCCCTCTGGGACACAAAGAACCCGAGAAGCTTGCCGGAAGGAACTCCAAATACACACTTCTCGGGGTTCAACTTGAGATTGATCTTGCGCAGATTTGCAAAAGTCTCGTCCAAATCTTGGATCAAAGTAGCTCTGTCTTTGCTCTTGACCACTATGTCATCCATGTAAGCTTCTACATTTCTGTGAAGCTGTGATCCAAAAGCATGACTGACTACTCTTGCAAACGTCGACCCGGCATTCTTTAGTCCGAAAGGCATCCGTACAAAGCAGTACGTGCCACATTGAGTAATGAATGCGGTCTTCTCTTCATCCTCTTCTGCCATGAAGATCTGATGATACCCTGAGTATGCATGAAGGAACGAAAGCAGATCACATCCTGCCGTGGAGTCGACAATCTGGTCAATGCGCGGCAAGGGAAATGGATCCTTGGGACAAGCTTTATTAACATCAGTGAAGTCAATGCAAAGCCTCCATTTCCCGTTCGCCTTGCGCACGACTACTGGATTGGCTAACCACGTTGGATGGAGTACCCCTCGGACAAGGCCTGCTGCTTCCAACTTCTTGATCTCTTCTGCAATGAACTCTTGGCGTTCCATCGCTTGCTTCCTAACTCTCTGCTTGACGGGCCGCGCATGAGGACAAACGGCTAGGTGGTGCTCAATCACTTTCCTGGGAACACCGGGGATATCAGACGGTTTCCATGCAAACACGTCGACATTCGCCCGCAGGAAAGCAACGAGCGCGCTTTCCTATTTAGGGTCAAGCGTGGCACTGATGGTGAAGGTACCACCAGTGCCATCCTCCTTGGCGGCCACCTTCTTGGTTTCCGCTGAAGCTGTCTTCGCCTTCTTGCACTTGCCGGCGGAGCTCGATGGTGCGTCCTCGACGGCAGCGCAGCACTCCGAAGAGGTGCGCTTGCCGGAGTGGGCATCAGAGCTACCCTTGTCGGGTGCATCCTCGACGGTAGCACAGCACTCCGATGAGGTGCGCTTGCCGGAGTGGGCATCAGAGCTACTCTTGCCGGACTTGGTCTTCTTCTTCCTCCCGGGAGCTTCAGCGGCAAGTGGGTTGCATTCTGTTGCGGCTGCTGCTTCCCGGTAGATTTTGTCGGTGCAGATAAGTGCATCTTTCTTGTCGCCATGGACAGAAATGACACTTATCGGACCGGGCATCTTGAGCACATTGTAGTCGTAGTGTGAGGCTGCCATGAACTTGGCAAGCGCTGGTCGGCCGAGTATCCCATTGTAGGGCAATGGGAAATCAGCAACGTCAAATGTGACTCTCTCTGTCCTGAAATTGAGCTCGCTGCCAAACGTTACTGGCAATGTGATCTTCCCCTTCGGCTTGCTCCTTCCTGGACTAATTCCTTGAAAAGTACCAGTCTCTTCGAGCTCGCTGTCGGGGATCTGGAGCTTCCTGAGCACTGCGGAGGAGATCAGATTCAAGCCGGCCCCGCCGTCAACTAGCATCTTTGTGACCTTGAGGTTGCGGATGGTTGGCGAAACCAACATCGGCAAGCACCCGACCGCAGTTATGCGATCAGGGTGATCCTCGACATCAAAGATGATGGGCGTGCTGGACCACTTTAGGGGCTTGCGCGATTCGACTGATGGTTCTACTGCATTTACCTCCCGCATCCACTATTTGAGTTGGCAGTGCGAGGTGTGCAGAGAAGCGCCGCCGTCAATGCACAAAACCTCTGTCGCTTTCTGAAACTCCTGCTCATCTGCCTCATCCTCATCTATCTCATCATCTTCGTCTTCGTCTTCGTCTTTGTCGCGGCCGCGAGGAGGCCTATCTCCTTGCCGCTGCTTGGCCTTGCCGCGGCGCCCTCCCCGGGCGGGGTACTTCTTGCCGGATCCTCCGCCACCTTCCTGGGCCTTCTCCTTGTCACGGCGCTCGTATTCAGCTCTCTGAAGCTCAACAAGCTGCTCGACCTTCTTGCAGGCCTGGAGGTCATGGCCCTTGGTGCGGTGGATCTTGCAGTACTGCTTGCCGGAGCCGTCCTGCTTGTCGGCGGCCACCACAGACTTGCCGGAGTCGCCAGCTTTGGCCTTCTCGGCGCCACATCCGTTGCCGGACTGCTCGACAGCTAGCACATCCTTAACCTTCCTCTTTTTGTTATTCCGCCTCCGGTTCTTCCTTGCCGGAGGGGTATCCTCACTGTCAGATCATTCTGCTCCTGCGCTCTCTCCGGGGAGTTTCCTCCCCTCCTCAGCACGTGCACATTTGTCGGCCAGAGCATATAGCTCGCTGACATCTCTAATTTTGCACATCGCCATCTCCTCCCTCATCCTGCGGTTACGCACGTTCTGATGGAACGCGCTGATAACCGCGGCAGGGTGGACGTCTGGGATGTTGCGCTGCACCTGGCTGAATCTCTGTATATACTTGCGCAAGGGTTCTCCTTCTTTCTGGGCGAGCAGATGAAGATCGCTCTCCTGGCCATGGGGCTTGTGGCCGCCCGTGAAGGCGCCAACAAACTGATGGCACAGGTCCGCCCACGAAGAGATGGAGTTGTCCGGCAAGTGCATGAGCCAAGATCTGACGTTGGGCTTGAGCACCAGCGGGACGTTGCGCCCCCCGGCAGCCTGCACCGCGATGGTGTAGACACTGAGGAACTCCGACGGATGTATCCTACCATCGTACTTCTCGGGCACATCTGGCTTGAAGTTCTTGGTACTGGGCCACTGGACTTGCCGCAGCTCACGAGTGAACGCTGGGCAACCTACCGCGTACGGCAAGTCGCCCGGTTCCCCTAGCGCATGCATATCAACAGCAGGCCCAGCGCGCTGGTCTGACTGACGCCGCGCTTCTCTTTGACGCTCGATACGAGTACGAGCGTCTTCTTGTCGTTCTTGGAGAACTTGGCGTTGATCGTGGCGGGCTCACGGGTCCGACGACGCGGTGGAGTCGGTGTCGAGGTTGGCCCGGCGAGTCGGCGATCTCGGCCTTCGGGGTGGGGAGTGCACGGTGGTGGCGCCCCCACCTGTCTTGTCGCCTCCGGCCTTCGTCTGGGCGTCTTGCCGTGGCTTCGACGTGCTCGGCTGCCGGGGCTTGTCGGCGTTGGCGAAGCCGATGAGGCTCTGGATGGTCATCCTCCAGTCGTCGATCTTGTCCGGCGCTGGAGGGTAGTCTAGTAGCAGTTGGGCTCGGGCCAACGCTTCTTCCGGGGTTTTCGGCAGTGGGGGCAAACGATGCGAGGAGCGGGATATGCTCAAACTTCTAACAGTGTTAGAAGGAGCATCATCTCGTCCAGGCGACCGTGCCGCGCTCGCGCCAACGTGTTGACGTGTATGTTGGCCTTGAGCTTCCCGCGATCCGCCGGCTTGGCCTTGCTCCAACGCGAGCACGGTGCCAGGGGCACCATGGCGTTGTCGATCCCGTGCCTCTTGAGAGGGGCGCGGTGTAAGTACGGACGCTGAAGCTTGCGGGGCTTTGTCCTTGGATCTGGTGACGACGGGAGTCCCCCCGCCAGCGCCCGTTCCTCCGCCGGCGTCTCCCCCACCGCCCGTTTGCTCCGGCGGCGGCGGTATCGACGTGGACGGAGCGGCTACCTCCGAAGTCTTCTTCTTCGGTGGCATGTCGATGAAGATGTTGATGTAGCGTGCGCGAAAACCGGATCAGGTTCGCACAACCTCGACGCCCCCTACCTAGCGCGCCAGAGATGTCGTCGTGCGGGACGAGCACCTATGGGGCAGGGCCCCTTTTCGGTTCGGCAGGGAGCGGAGGGGGCACGAAGAGCAGATCGAGGCGATACACGCGCGGGGGGGGATTTTACCCAGCTTCGGAGCTCTCCGGAGAGATAACACTCCTACTGCTGCTTTGCGTCTATATTGAGTTCTTGCTCAGGAGCGATGAACGCTGTCCGACTGAGCGTGGGTGTCGAATGAGTAGAACCCCTAATTCCCAACTGTCCAACCCTCTAACCCCTTCTACGTGCGCATGGGCCTCCTTTTTATAGGCTAAAGGGGTCACCGACAGATGGCACGCAGAGAAAGAGGGGTAGAAAGGTAAAAATGCGGGTTGGTACAACCACTATCTACAGTGCCCCCTACCTAACTCTGGCGGCAGGGGACAGGGGCATTTAATGCCAGTCCAGTCACTTAAACAGTGCAGAAAACGACCGCTAGGAGTGCCACCGTTTGCCACGATGGCCTCCTCTTCGTCTCCGCTTGCCACCACGTACCCCTAGCTGCACAGGCTCCTGCCACGCGCCCCTGAGAAAGCCTCAGGGCGACACGCGGGCGGATGCGCTGGAGCGCGGGTAGAGAGTGGCAGCTGGCCCCCGGCAAGTACCTTGCCGGGGTCGTCGTCTTGTCGTGTCCGGAAGCTTGTCGCTCGCCGGACCTTGCCGGGACGCGTGGCGCGTCGCGGCAAGCCTCTTGAGGTGCCAAGGTTGGCCTTCCCGGCAAGCTCCTCTTGCCGGGGCCTTGTCTCTTCCCGGCAAGCTCCTCTTGCCGGGGTCTTGTCTCTTCTGGTCTTGAATACTTTGTTCTTGAATGGTATCAATATGAGCTACGGAGGATCTTGGCGGACGCCCGGCAAGCCTTGCCGCGGGACGCTGCGACTGCCCGTGCACAAGTTCGGGATACTAAGGTACCCCTACTTTAGTACACCGACATCCAATATATCGATCTTTACGTCTCGACCATTTCGAGACTCCTCGTCATGTCCCCAATCTCATCCAAGACTCTGAACTCCTTCGGTACATCAAAACTCATAAACTCATAATATAACTGTCATCGAAACCTTAAGCGTGCGGACCCTACGGGTTCGAGAACTATGTAGACATGACCTAGAACTATCCTTGGTCAATAACCAATAGCGGAACCTGGATGCTCATATTGGCTCCTACATATTCTACAAAGATCTTTATCGGTCAAACCGCATAACAAAATACGTTGTTCCCTTTGTCATCGGTATGTTACTTGCCCGAGATTCGATCGTCAGTATCCAATACCGAGTTCAATCTCGTTACCGGCAAGTCTCTTTACTCGTTACGTAATGCATCATTCCGCAACTAACTCATTAGTCACATTGCTTTCAAGGCTTATAGTGATGTGCATTACCGAGAGGGCCCAGAGATACCTCTCCGACAATCAGAGTGACAAAACCTGATCTCGAAATACGCCAACCCAACATGTACCTTTGGAGACACCTGTAGTACTCCTTTATAATCACCCAGTTACATTGTGACGTTTGGTAGCACCCAAAGTGTTCCTCCGGTAAACGGGAGTTGCATAATCTCATAGTTACAGGAACATGTATAAGTCATGAAGAAAGCAATAGCAACATACTAAATGATCAAGTGCTAGGCTAACGGAATGGGTCATGTCAATCACATCATTCTCCTAATGATGTGATCCCATTAATCAAATGACAACACATGTCTATGGTTAGGAAACATAACCATCTTTGATTAATGAGCTAGTCAAGTAGAGGCATACTAGTGACTATATGTTTGTCTATGTATTCACACATGTATTATGTTTCCGGTTAATACAATTCTAGCATGAATAATAAATATTTATCATGATATAAGGAAATAAATAATAACTTTATTATTGCCTCTAGGGCATATTTCCTTCAGTCTCCCACTTGCACTAGAGTCAATAATCTAGTTCACATCGATATGTGATTTAACACCAATATTCACATCTACATGTGATTAATACCCATGGTTCACATCATCATGTGATCAACACCCAAAGGGTTTACTAGAGTCAATAATCTAGTTCACATCGCTATGTGATTAACACCCAACAGAGTACTAAGGTATGATCATTTTTGCTCGTGAGAGAAGCTTAGTCAACGGGTCTGTCATATTCAGAGTCGTATGTATTTCGCAAATATTCTATGTCCACAATGCTCTGCACGGAGCTACTCTAGCTAATTGCTCCCACTTTCAATATGTATCCAGATTGAGACTTAGAGTCATCTGGATCGGTGAAAAAGCTTGCACCGATGTAACTTTTTATGACGGGCTCTTTTATCACCTCCATAATCGAGAAGTATTTCCTTGGTCCTTACTAAGGATATTCTTGACCACTGTCCAGTGATCTACTATTAGATCAATATTGTATTCCTTTGCCAAACACAGAGCAAGGTATACAATAGGTCTGGTTCACAACATAGCATACTTTATAGAACCTATGACTGAGGCATAGGGAATGACTTTTCATTCTCTTTCTATTTTCTGCCATAGTCGGGTTTTGAGTCTTACTCAACTTCACACCTTGCAACACAGGCAAGAACTCTTTCTATGACTGTTCCATTTTGAACTACTTCAAAAAAATTATCAAGGTATGTACTCATTGAAAAACTTATCAAGCGTCTTGATCTATCTCAATAGATCTTGATGCTTAATATGTAAGCAGCTTCACTGAGGTATTTCTTTGAAAAACTCCTTTCAAACACTCCTTTATGCTTTGCAGAATAACTCTACATTATTTCCGATCAACAATATGTCATTCACATATACTTATCAGAAATGTTGTAGTGCTCCCACTCACTTTCTTGTAAATACAGGCCTTTCCAAAAGTCTGTATAAAACCATATGCTTTGATCAACTCATCAAAGTGTATATTCCAACTCCGAGATGCTTGCACCAATCCATTGATGGATCGCTGGAGGTTGCACATTTTGTTAGCACCTTTAGGATTAGCAAAACCTTCTGGTTGCATCATATACAACTCTTGTTTAAAAATCCATTAAGGAATGCAGTTTTGACATCCATTTGCTAGATTTCATAAAATGTGGCAATTGCTAACATGATTCAGACAGGCTTAAGCATCGATACGAGTGAGAAAATCTCATCATATTCAACACCTTGAAGTTGTCGAAAACCTTTCGCAACAAGTCGAGCTTAGTAGATAGTAACACTACTATCAGTGTCCGTCTTCCTCTTGAAGATCCATTTATTTAACATGGCTTGCTGATCATCAAGCAAGTCAATCAAAGTCCATACTTTGTTCTCATACATGGATCATATCTCAGATTTTATGGCCTCAAGCCATTTCGTGGAATCTGGGCTCATCATCGCTTCCTCATAGTTCGTAGGTTCATCATGGTCTAGTAACATGACTTCCAGAACATGATTACCGTACCACTCTAGTGCGGATCTTACTCTGGAAGACCTACGAGATTTGGTAGCAACTTGATCTGAAGTTTCATGATCATCATCATTAACTTCCTCACTAATTGGTGTAGGAATCACTAGAACTGATTTCTGTGATGAACTACTTTGCAATAAGGGAGAAGTTACAATTACCTCATCAAGTTCTACTTTCCTCCCACTCACTTCTTTCGAGAGAAACTTCTTCTCTAGAAAGGATCCATTCTTAGCAACGAATGTTTTGCCTTCGAATCTGTGATAGAAGGAGTACCCAACAGTTTCCTTTGGGTATTCTATGAAGACGCACTTCTCCAATTTGGGTTCGAGCTTATCAGGTTGAAAACCTTTTTCACATAAGCATTGCAACTCCAAACTTTAAGAAACGACAGCTTAGGTTTACTGCTAAACCATAGTTCATATGGTGTCGTCTCAACGGATTTAGATGGTGCCCTTTTAACGTGAATGTAGCTGTCTCTAATGCATAACCCCAAAACGATAATGGTAAATCAGTAAGAGACATCATAGATCGCACCATATCCAATAAAGTGCGGTTACGACATTCGGACACACCATAACGTTGTGGTGTTCCAAGTGGCATGAGCTGTGAAACTATTCCACATTATTTTAATTGAAGACCAAACTCGTAACTCAAATATTCGTCTCCGCGATCAGATCGCAGAAACTTTATTTTCTTGTTACGATGATTTTTCAACTTCACTCTGAAACTCTTTGAACCTTTCAACTATTTTAGACGTATGTTTCATCAAGTAGATATACCCATATCTGCTCAAATCATCTGTGAAGGTCAGAAAATAATGATACTTGCCACGAGCATCAACACTCATTGGATCGCATACATCGGTATGTAATATTTTCCAATAAGTCAGTAGCTCGTTCCATTGTTCCGGAGAACGGAGTTTTAGTCATCTTGCCCAATAGGCACGGTTCGCAAGCATCAAATGATTCATAACCAAGTGATTCCGAAAATCCATCTTTATGGAGTTTCTTCATGTGCTTTACACCGATATGACCTAAACGGCAGTGCCACAAATAAGTTGCACTATCATTATTAACTTTGCATCTTTTGGCTTCAACATTATGAATATGTGTATCACTACGATCGAGATCCAACAAACTATTTTCATTGGGTGTATGACCATTGAAGGTTTTATTCATGTAAACAGAACAACAATTATTCTCTGACTTTAAATGAATAACCGTATTGCAATAAACATGATCAAATCATATTCATGCTCAACGCAAACGCCAAATAACATTTATTTAGGTTTAACACTAATCCTGAAAGTATAGGGAGTATGCGATGATGATCATATCAATCTTGGAACCACTTCCAACACACATCGTCACTTCACCCTCAACTAGTCTCTGTTTATTCTGTAGCTCCTGTTTCGAGTTACTAATCTTAGCAACCGAACAAGTATCAAATACTCAGGGGCTACTATAAACACTAGTAAGGCACACATTAATAACCTGTATATCAAATATACCCTTGTTCACTTTGCCATCCTTCTTATCCACCAAATATTCAGGGCATTTCCGTTTCCAGTGAACATTTCCTTTGCAGTGTTAACACTCAGTTTCAGGCTTTGGTCCAGCTTTGGTCTTCTTCACGGGAGTGACAACTTGTTTGCCATTCTACTTGAAGTTTCCCTTTCTTTTCCTTTGCCCTTTTCTTGAAACTAGTGGTCTTGTCAATCATCAACACTTGATACTCTTTCTTGATTTCTACCTTCGTCGATTTCAACATTACGAAGAGCTCGGGAATCGTTTTCATCATCCCTTGCATACTATAGTTCATCACGAAGTTCTAGTAACTTAGTGATGGTGACTAGAGAATTCTGTCAATCACTATCTTATCTGGAAGATTAACTCCCACTAGATTCAAGCGATTGAAGTACCCAGACAATCTGAGCACATGCTCACTAGTTGAGCGATTCTCCTACATCTTTTAGCCATAAAACTTGTTGGAGACTTCATATCTCTCAACTCGGGTATTTGCTGGAAATATTAACTTCAACTCCTAGAACATCTCATATGGTCCATGATTTTCAAAACGTCTTTGAAGTCCCGATTCTAAACCGTTAAGCATGGGGCACTAAACTATCAAGTAGTCGTCATATTGAGCTAGCCAAACGTTCATAACGTCTGCATCTGCTCCTGCAATAGGTTTTTCACCTAGCAGTGCATCAAGGACATGTGTGCAGCAATGAGGATAAACCTCAAATCATGGATCCAATCAGCATCATTGCTACTAACATCTTTCAACACAATTTTCTTTAGGAACATATCAAAATAAACATATGAAAGCAACAACGCGAGCTATTGATCTACAACATAATTTGCAAAATACTATCAGGACTAAGTTCATGATAAATTTAAGTTCAATTAATCATATTACTTAAGAACTCCCACTTAGATAGACATCCCTCTAATCCTCTAAGTGATTACGTGATCCATATCAACTACACCATGTCCGATCATCACGTGAGATGGAGTAGTTTCAACGGTGAACATCACTATGTTGATCATATCTACTATATGATTCACGCTCGACCTTTCGGTCTCCGTGTTCCGAGGCCATATCTGTATATGCTAGGCTCGTCAAGTTTAACCTGAGTATTCCGTGTGTGCAACTGTTTTGCACCTGTTGTATTTGAACGTAGAGCCTATCACACCCGATCATCACGTGGTGTCTCAGCACGAAGAACTTTCGCAACGGTGCATACTCGGGGAGAACACTTCTTGATAATTAGTGAGAGATCATCTTATAATGCTACCGTCAAACAAAACAGAATAAGATGTATAACAGATAAACATCATATGCAATCAAAATATGTGACATGATATGGCCATGATCATCTTGCGCCTTTGATCTCCATCTCCAAAGTACTATCATGATCTCTATCGTTACCGGCACGACACCATGATCTTCATCATCTTGATCTATATCAATGTGTCGTCACATGGTCGTCTCGCCAACTATTGCTCTTGCAACTATTGCTATCGCATAGCGATAAAGTAAAGCAATTATTTGGCACTTGCATCTTATGCAACAAAGAGACAACCAAAGGGCTTCTGCCAGTTGCCGACAAAACATGATCATCTCATACAACAACTTATATCTCATCACGTCTTGACCATATCACATCACAACATGCCCTACAAAAACAAGTTAGACGTCCTCTACTTTGTTGTTGCAAGTTTTACATGGCTGCTATGGGCTTAGCAAGAACCGTTCTTACCTACGCATCAAAAACCACAACGATAGTTTGTCAAGTTGGTGTTGTTTTAACCTTCGCAAGGACCGGGCATAGCCACACTCGATTCAGCTAAAGTGAGAGAGACAGACACCCGCCAGCCACCTTTAAGCACGAGTGCTCGTAACGGTGAAACCAGTCTCGCGTAAGCGTACGCGTAATGTCGATCCGGGCCACTTCATCTCACAATACCGCCGAACCAAAGTATGACATGCTGGTAAGCAGTATGACTTGTATCGCCCACAACTCACTTGTGTTCTACTCGTGTATATGACATCTACGCATAAAACCTGGCTCTGATACCACTGTTGGGGAACGTAGTAATTTTAAAAAAATTCCTACGCACACGCAAGATCATGGTGATGGCATAGCAACGAGAGGGAAGAGTATTGTCCACGTACCCTCGTAGACCGTAAGCAGAAGCGTTATGACAACGCGGTTGATGTAGTCGTACGTCTTCACGATCCGACCGATCCAAGTACCGAACGTACGGCACCTCCAAGTTCAGCACACGTTCAGCTCGATGACGATCCCCGGGCTCCGATCCAGCAAAGCTTCGGGGATGAGTTCCATCAGCACGACGGCGTGGTGACGATGATGATGCTCTACCGGCACAGGGTTTCGCCTAAACTCCGCGACGATATGACCGAGGTGGAATATGGTGGAGGGGGGCACCGCACACGGCTAAGGAATGATCCGTAGATCAACTTGTGTTGTTGTGCCTAGAGGTGCCCCCCTGCCCCCGTATATAAAGGAGCAAGGGGGGAGGGGGCGGCCGGCCTAGGAGGGGCGCGCCAAGGGGAGTCCTACTCCCACCGGGAGTAGGACTCCCTCCTTCCTTGTTGGAGTAGGAGAAGGGGGAAAGAGGGGGAGAGGAGGAAGGAAAAGGGGGCCGCACCCCTTGTCCAATTCGGACCAGAGGGGGGCTGCGCGCATCCTTCCTTTTGGCCTCTCTCCTCTATTCCCGTATGGCCCAATAAGGCCCATATACTCCCCGGCGAATTCCCGTAACTCTCCGGTACTCCGAAAAATACCAGAATCACTCGGAACCTTTCCGAACTCCGAATATAGTCGTCCAATATATTGATCTTTACGTCTCGACCATTTCGAGACTCCTCGTCATGTCCCCGATCTCATCCGGGACTCCGAACTCCTTCGGTACATCAAAACTCATAAACTCATAATATAACTGTCATCGAAACCATAAGCGTGCGGACCCTACGGGTTCGAGAACTATGTAGACATGACCTAGAACTATTTTTGGTCAATAACCAATAGCGGAACCTGGATGCTCATATTGGCTCCTACATATTCTACGAAGATCTTTATCGGTCAAACCGCATAACAACATACGTTGTTCCCTTTGTCATCGGTATGTTACTTGCCCGAGATTCGATCGTCGGTATCCAATACCTAGTTCAATCTCGTTACCGGCAAGTCTCTTTACTCGTTACGTAATGCATCATCCCGCAACTAACTCATTAGTCACATTGCTTGCAAGGCTTATAGTGATGTGCATTACCGAGAGGGCCCAGAGATACCTCTCCGACAATCGGAGTGACAAAACCTAATCTCGAAATACGCCAACCCAACATGTACCTTTGGAGACACCTGTAGTACTCCTTTATAATCACCCAGTTACGTTGTGACGTTTGGTAGCACCCAAAGTGTTCCTCCGGTAAACGGGAGTTGCATAATCTCATAGTTACAGGAACATGTATAAGTCATGAAGAAAGCAATAGCAACATACTAAACGATCAAGTGCTAGGTTAACGGAATGGGTCATGTCAATCACATCATTCTCCTAATGATGTGATCCCATTAATCAAATGACAACACATGTCTATGGTTAGGAAACATAACCATCTTTGATTAATGAGCTAGTCAAGTAGAGGCATACTAGTGACTATATGTTTGTCTATGTAGTCACACATGTATTATGTTTCCGGTTAATACAATTCTAGCATGAATAATAAATATTTATCATGATATAAGGAAATAAATAATAACTTTATTATTGCCTCTAGGGCATATTTCCTTCAACTCCATCATCCCCGTTCCCTTGAACGCTTCCGCACGCGATCTACAAGTGGTATGTGGATGCTTCCCTCTCCTATCACTCGTTGCTTAGATGAACTCATAGATGGATCTTGGTGAAACCGTAGGAAAAATTTTAATTTTCTGCAACGTTCCCCAACAGTGGCATCATGAGCTAGGTCTATGCGTAGTTCTCTATTGCACGAGTAGAACACAATTTTGTTGTGGGCGTAGATCTTGTCAACTTGCTTGCCGCTACTATTCTTTTCTTGCTTCAGCGGTATTATGGGATGAAGCGGCCCGGACCGACCTTACACGTACGCTTACGTGAGACAGGTTCCACCGACTGACATGCACTAGTTGCATAAGGTGGCTAGCGGGTGTCTGTCTCTCCTACTTTAGTTGGAGCGGATTCGACGAAAAGGGTCCTTATGAAGGGTAAATAGAAGTTGACAAAATCACGTTGTGGTTATTCGTAGGTAAGAAAATGTTCTTGCTAGAACCCAATTGCAGCCACGTAAAAGATGCAACAACAATTAGAGGACGTCTAACTTGTTTTTGCAGCAATTGTCATGTGATGTGATATGGCCAGAAGTTGTGATGAATGATGAATGATATATTGTGATGTATGAGATCATGTTCTTGTAATAGGAATCACGACTTGCATGTCGATGAGTATGACAACCGGCAGGAGCCATAGGAGTTGTCTTTATTTTTTGTATGACATTCGTGTCATTGAAGAACGCCATGTAAATTACTTTACTTTATTGCTAAACGCGTTAGCCATAGAAGTAGAAGTAGTCGTTGGCGTGACAACTTCATGAAGACACGATGATGGAGATCATGATGATGGAGATCATGGTGTCATGCCGGTGACGAAGATGATCATGGAGCCCCGAAGATGGAGATCGAAGGAGCTATATGATATTGGCCATATCATGTCACTACTTTATATAATTGCATGTGATGTTTATTATGTTTATACATCTTGTTTACTTAGAACGACGGTAGTAAATAAGATGATCCCTTATAATAATTTCAAGAAAGTGTTCCCCCTAACTGTGCGCCGTTGCTAAAGTTCGTCGTTTCGAAGCACCACGTGATGATCGGGTGTGATAGATCCTTACGTTCACATACAACGGGTGTAAGACAGTTTTACACACGCAGAAACACTTAGGGTTAACTTGACAAGCCTAGCATGTACAGACATGGCCTCGGAACACAAGAGACCGAAAGGTCGAACATGAGTCGTATGGAAGATACGATCAACATGGAGATGTTCACCGATGATGACTAGTCCGTCTCGCATGATGATCGGACACGGCCTAGTCGACTCGGATCGTGTAACACTTAGATGACTAGAGGGATGTCAATCTGAGTGGGAGTTCATTAAATAATTTGATTAGATGAACTTAATTATCATGAACTTAGTCTAAAGTCTTTGCAAAAATATGTCTTGTAGATCAAATGGCCAACGCTCATGTCAACATGAACTTCAACGCGTTCCTAGAGAAAACCAAGCTGAAAGATGATGGCAGCAACTATTCGAATTGGGTCCGGAACCTGAGGATCATCCTCATAGCAGCCAAGAAAGATTATGTCCTAGATGCACCGCTAGGTGAAGCACCCATCCCAGAGAACAAAGACGTTATGAACACTTGGCAATCACGAGCTGATGATTACTCCCTCGTTCAGTGTGGCATGCTTTACAGCTTAGAACTGGGGCTCCAAAAGCATTTTGAGTGACACGGAGCATATGAGATGTTCGAGGAGCTGAAAATGGTTTTTTAAGCTCATACCCGGGTCGAGAGATATGAAGAGGAAAACAGTTCTGTCAGTGAGCACATACTCAAAATGTCTGGGTTGCACAACCGCCTGTCCCAGCTGGAGATCAACCTCCTGGACGAGGCGGTCATTGACAGAATCCTTCAGTCGCTCCCACCGAGCTACACAAGAGCTTTGTGTTGAACTACAATATGCAGGGGATGGTGAAGACCATTCCTGAAGTATTTTCAATGCTGAAGTCAGCAGAGGTTGAAATCAAGAAAGAACATCAAGTGTTGATGGTCAATAAGACCACTAAGTTCAAGAAGGGCAAGGGTAAGAAGAACTTCAAGAAGGACGGCAAAGATGTTGCCGCGCCTGGTAAGCCAGTTGCCGGGAAGAAGTCAAAGAATGGACCCAAGCCTGAGACTGAGTGCTTTTATTGCAAAGGGAAGGGTCACTGGAAGCGGAACTGCCCCAAATACTTAGCGGACAAGAAGGCCGGCAACACTAAAGGTATATTTGATATACATGTAATTGATGTGTACCTTACCAGTACTCGTAGTAACTCCTGGGTATTTGATACCAGTGCCGTTGCTCATATTTGTAACTCACAGCAGGAGCTGTGGAATAAGTGGAGACTGGCGAAGGACGAGGTGACGATGCGCGTCGGGAATGGTTCCAAGGTCGATGTGATCGCCGTCGGCACGCTACCTCTACATTTACGCACGGGATTAGTTTTAAACCTCAATAATTGTTATTTAGTGCCAAGTTTGAGCATGAACATTGTATCTGGATCTCGTTTGATGCGAGATGGCTACTCATTTAAATCCGAGAATAATGGTTGTTCTATTTATATGAGAGATATGTTCTATGGTCATGCCCCGATGGTCAATGGTTTATTCTTAATAAATCTCGAACGTAATGTTACACATATTCATAGTGTGAATACCAAAAGATGTAAAGTTGATAACGATAGTCCCACATACTTGTGGCACTGCCGCCTTGGTCACATAGGTGTCAAGCGCATGAAGAAGCTCCATACTGATGGACTTTTAGAGTCTCTCGATTATGAATCATTTGACACATGCGAACCATGCCTCATGGATAAAATGACCAAGACTCCGTTCTTCGGAACAATAGAGCGAGAAACCAACTTATTGGAAATCATACATACCGATGTGTGCGGTCCAATGAGCGTTGAGGCTCGCGGAGGATATCGTTATGTTCTCACTCTCACTGATGACTTGAGTAGATATGGGTATGTCTACTTGATGAAACACAAGTCTGAGACCTTTGAAAAGTTCAAGGAATTTCAGAATGAGGTAGAGAATCAACGTGACCGAAAGATAAAGTTCCTACGATCAGATCGTGGAGGAGAATATTTAAGTCACGAATTTGGTACACACTTAAGGAAATGTAGAATCGTTTCACAACTCACGCTGCCTGGAACACCTCAGCGTAACGGTGTGTCCGAACGTCGTAATCGCACTCTATTGGATATGGTGCGATCTATGATGTCTCTTACCGATTTACCGCTATCATTTTGGGGATACGCTCTAGATACAGCTACATTCACTTTAAATAGGGCACCGTCTAAATCAGTTGAGACGACACCGTATGAATTATGGTTTGGGAAGAAACCTAAGCTGTCGTTTCTAAAAGTTTGGGGATGTGATGCTTATGTCAAGAAACTTCAACCTAAAAAGCTCGAATCCAAGTCGGAAAAATGCATCTTCATAGGATACCCTAAGGAAACCATTGGGTATACCTTCTACCTTAGATCCGAAGGCAAGATCTTTGTTGCCAAGAACGGATCCTTTCTGGAAAAAGAGTTTCTCTCGAAAGGAGTAAGTGGGAGGAAAGTAGAACTCGATGAAGTACTACCTCTTGAACCGGAAAGTACTGCAGCTCAGGAAAATGTTCCTGTGGTGCCTACACCGACTGGAGTGGAAATTAATGATGATGATCAAGGTACATCGGATCAAGTTGCTACTGAACTTCGTAGGTCCACGAGGACACGTTCCACACCAGAGTGGTATGGCAACCCTGTCCTGGAAATCATGTTGTTAGATAACGGTGAACCTTCAAACTATGAAGAAGTGATGGCGGGTCCAGATTCCAACAAATGGCTAGAAGCCATGCAATCCGAGATAGAATCCATGTATGAAAACAAAGTATGGACTTTGACTGACTTGCCCGATGATCGGCGAGCGAAAGAAAACAAATGGATCTTTAAGAAGAAGACGGACGCGAATGGTAATGTCACCATCTATAAAGCTCGACTTGTCGCTAAGGGTTATCGGCAAGTTCAAGGGATTGACTACGATGAGACTTTCTCTCCCGTAGCGAAGCTTAAGTCCGTCCGAATCATGTTAGCAATTGCCGCATACTATGATTATGAGATATGGCAGATGGACGTCAAAACGGCATTCCTTAACGGTTATCTTAAGGAAGAGCTGTATATGATGCAGCCGGAAGGTTTTGTCGATCCTAAGAATGCTAACAAAGTATGCAAGCTCCAGCGATCCATTTATGGGCTGGTGCAAGCATCTCGGAGTTGAAACATTCGCTTTGATGAGATGATCAAAGCGTTTGGGTTTATGCAGACTTATGGAGAAGCCTGCGTTTACAAGAAAGTGAGTGGGAGCTCTGTAGCATTTCTCATATTATATGTAGATGACATACTTTTGATGGGAAATGATATAGAATTCTTGGACAGCATTAAGGCCTACTTGAATAAGTGTTTTTCAATGAAGGACCTTGGAGAAGCTGCTTACATATTAGGCATCAAGATCTATAGGGATAGATCGAGACGTCTCATAGGTCTTTCACAAAGCATATACCTTGATAAGATTTTGAAAAAGTTCAAAATGGATCAGTCCAAGAAAGGGTTCTTGCCTGTACTGCAAGGTGTGAGATTGAGCTCGGCTCAATGCCCGACCACGGCAAAAGATAAAGAAGAGATGAGCGTCATCCCCTATGCCTCAGCCATAGGATCTATTATGTATGCCATGCTGTGTACCAGACCTGATGTAAACCTTGTCGTAAGTTTGGTAGGGAGGTACCAAAGTAATCCCGGCAAGGAACACTGGACAGCGGTCAAGAATATCCTGAAGTACCTGAAAAGGACAAAGGACATGTTTCTCGTTTATGGAGGTGACGAAGAGCTCGTCGTAAAGGGTTACATCGACGCTAGCTTCGACACAGATCTGGATGACTCTAAGTCATAAACCGGATACGTGTATATATTGAATGGTGGAGCAGTAAGCTGGTGCAGCCGCAAGCAGAGCGTCGTGGCGGGATCTACATGTGAAGCGGAGTACATGGCAGCCTCGGAGACAGCGCATGAAGCAATTTGGGTGAAGGAGTTCATCACCGACCTAGGAGTCATACCCAATGCGTCGGGGCCGATCAAACTCTTCTGTGACAACACTGGAGCTATTGCCCTTGCCAAGGAGCCCAGGTTTCACAAGAAGACCAGGCACATCAAGCGTCGTTTCAACTCCATCCGTGAAAATGTTCAAGATGGAGACATAGATATTTGCAAAGTACATACGGATCTGAATGCCGCAGATCCGTTGACTAAACCTCTTTCGCGAGCAAAACATGATCAACACCAGAACTCTATGGGTGTTCGATTCATCACAATGTAACTAGATTATTGACTCTAGTGCAAGTGGGAGACTGTTGGAAATACGCCCTAGAGGCAATATTAAAAGGATTATTATTATATTTCCTTGTTCATGATAATTGTCTTTTATTCATGCTATAATTGTATTATCCGGAAATCGTAATACACATGTGAATACTTAGACCAAATATGTCCCTAGTAAGCCTCTAGTTGACTAGCTCGTTGGTCAACAGATAGTCATGGTTTCCTGACTATGGACATTAGATGTCGTTGACAACGGGATCACATCATTAGGAGAATGATGTGATGGACAAGACCCAATCCTAAGCATAGCACAAGATCGTGTAGTTCGTTTTGCTAGAGCTTTTCCAATGTCAAGTATCTCTTCCTTAGACCATGAGATCATGTAACTCCCAGATACCGTAGGAGTGCTTTGGGTGTACCAAACGTCACAACGTAACTGGGTGACTATAAAGGTGCACTACAGGTATCTCCGAAAGTGTCTGTTGGGTTGACACGGATCAAGACTGGGATTTGTCACTCCGTATGACGGAGAGGTATCTCTGGGCCCACTCGGTAATGCATCATCATAATGAGCTCAAAGTGACCAAGTGTTTGGTCACGGGATCATGCATTACGGTACGAGTAAAGTGACTTGCCGGTAACGAGACTGAACGAGGTATTGGGATACCGACGATCGAGTCTCGGGCATGTAACGTACCGATTGACAAAGGGAATTGTATACGGGGTTGATTCAATCCTCGACATCGTGGTTCATCCGATGAGATCATCGAGGAGCATGTGGGAGCCAACATGGGTATCCAGATCCCGCTGTTGGTTATTGACCGGAGAGCCATCTCGGTCATGTCTGCACGTCTCCCGAACCCGTAGGGTCTACACACTTAAGGTTCGGTGACGCTAGGGTTATTAGAAAGACTTGTATGTGATTACCGAATGTTGTTCGGAGTCCCGGATGAGATCCCGGACGTCACGAGGAGTTCCGGAATGGTCCGGAGGTGAAGATTTATATATGGGAAGTTGTCATACGGACACCGAAAAGTTTCAGGGGCATATCGGTATTGTACCAGGGCCACCGGAGGGGTTCCGGGGGTCCACCGGGAGGGGCCACCCCTCTCGGAGGGCCTCATGGGCCGCAAGGGGCAAGGAACCAGCCCCTGGAGGGCTGGGCGCCCCCCCCCCTTGGGCCCATGCGCCTAGGGTTGGGGGGAACCCTAGTGGGGGCGCCCCCCTTGCTTGGGGGGCAAGCCCCCCTCCCTGGCCGCCGCCCCCCCCCCCCCCCCTCTAGATCTCATCTAGAGGGGGTCGGCCCCCTTCCCCCTTCCCCTATAAATAGAGGGGCAAGGGGAGGGCTGAACACCTGATCCAAGGCGCAGCCCCTCCCCTCCCCAACACCTCTCCTCCTCCGTTGAGTGCTTGGCGAAGCCCTATCGGAGTACTGCCTCTCCACCATCATCACGCTGCCGTGCTGCTGCTGGAGCCTTCTTCCTCAACCTCTCCTTTCCCCTTGCTGGATCAAGAAGGAGGAGACGTCGTCCGCTCCGTACGTGTGTTGAACGCGGAGGTGCTGTCCGTTCAGCACTTGGTATCGGTGATTTGGATCACGGCGAGTATGACTCCATCATCCCCGTTCCCTTGAACGCTTCCGCACGCGATCTACAAGTGGTATGTAGATGCTTCCCTCTCCTATCACCCGTTGCTTATATGAACTCATAGATGGATCTTGATAAAACCGTAGGAAAATTTTTAATTTTCTGCAACGTTCCCCAACATGTTTGCCCTTGCAACTACTGATGTGGAGGGTCGTACCATTGCTGCTGCACGCCCCCCACAATTTCTGCGGAAATTGGCCATGGAATTGACCCGAGAAAGCCCATGGTGGGGGTGGCCCTTGATTTTGTACATGGCTGCCGTAGCCGGAGCTTCGAAGCTCGATAGACACGCACCTCACCCGCTCCTATATGAGCCCCACGCACACACACTGCGACAGCCTTGCGGCCCCACAGCACGCGCAAAAGCTCCTCCAACCCCTCATTGCACACGCTCGTGGCGATGTTGTTCCAGCCAGCCGCAATGGCCAAGCTAGGCTTGGCCTCTCACGCCCTTGGCTGCACCCTCACATTCGCTACAACAACACCCACGTGTTCTCCACACCACGCACACGACCCTCGCCATAGATGCACGCACGCTCCACATGCACGTCGGTGAGCTGCCTTGGAGCTTCCATGCGTGCGTACGCGGAGCTTGGAGCTGCTCGAGGGCAATGGGCGAGTGGCGGACCGTGGTGGGGTGCAGCGGCGGCAGTCCGAGGCTGTGTGGCGACGACGCGAACGAAACGGGAGGCGCGTGGGCATCTTCGGAGCAGTTTTTTTACTCCAGCCAGCTACAGGGGAGTATATTTAGGAATAGAGGTGGTTGGAATAAAAGCTATCCTCCTTTAGAACTTTTGAGGTATTAGTTAGGTGTCAATTTGAGGAGGAAAACCGAATTTATGGGTAAGATGCTCTTAGGGAATTTCTAACCGCTCCCCTATCTGGCTATAAGGGAGTATAATTTTGTTTTTCCTCCTCTATGTCGCACCTAGCCGATCCCTTAAACCGGTTAGTGGAGTAAAAAACTTACTCCAACCCCTATCCCGCAAGTATACTTACTCCGGCTAGAGGTGGACGAGTAAAATCTCCTGCCTCTCCTGGCTCCCCTTCGAACCTGAATTCGCTTTGGGCCCGTCATCTACCCTGTTGGGGATATAACCCCGCGGTGTGACCTGCCCAGGAGGGGCCGGGTTACACTGTTGGCGACTCATAAGTGGAAGCCTGAGTAGGCCCAAGAAGCCAAGACTTAAGAGCCTGGAGGCGGCTTACAAGGCAGGCCAGTTGAAGGCCCAATACCGGGAGATGGCGCATAACCCGGAGGTGTGAGCCGCCCGTTGGCGACTTGCCTAGCAAGGCGAGGCAACCTAGAACCAGGATCAGTCACGTTGTATGATCCGACCTGGACTCTTGTAAGCCTAGGGGCCTCGACCTGTATATATAAAGGCGAGACCACGCGGCTGGTAAACTCAAGTTACAATCAATCGAGAGCTAGGTTAAGCGATCCCGCTCCCTTGTAATCGATACTCAATCAATACAACACAAAGCAGAAAGTAGGCTTTTACCTCATCGGTGAGGGGCCGAACCTGGGTAAACTCGTGTCTCTCGTCCCGCTCAATCCTTTTAAGCTAATCACTGTAGTCATGGTCTCGCACCTAAGTCCTTTCACGAGGGCATCTGCCGTGACAAAACCACGACAGTTGGCGCCCACCATGGGGCCAGCGCACGGTGGTTTCAAGTTCTTGAAGGGCTCTTTCCCAGGGATCGAGGGGTACACCTTTGGCGGGATGACCAAGAGTTGCCGCGGTAAGCTCTACATCAACGACGCTGGCTGTGGCCCGAGGCCGACTCAATTGAGTATGGTTACCGGGTCCCCTTAAGCGGAATTCACATCTTCATCGGCAAGATCGGCGAATCTGTGCCTGAGCCGGACACCTCCACCGACCTCTTCGAGTCGGCTCGGCGCACGCAACCCGCCCGAGTTCAGCTCGGCCGGTAGTGTTTTCGTTAAATCAGCGGGGTGCATTGGGTCTTTTCATTAAAAAAAGGCAATGAAAGAAAATATGTATTATGTCAATGGAAAAATTTCCCAAGAAATGTATGAAAGAAAAATATGTAGTATCAAAAAAAATGTAACCACAGCGTGTCGTGTGGTCTTCAAATGTCCTGAATATCATATCAAACCGGATATATCTCAAGATAATTTAAGTGTGCTGACCGGGCCTGCCGCTCGGTGCTATCCTCTTTGGCAGACTAATCTATAAACACGTTTGACCTAGCTTCCGCTAGAGATGTGGTATTAGAAAAGCAGAACCGAAATTCGAAAGAGCCTTGCGGTGTGCACGCGTAGTATTGTTGGCTGTCATATTTCGGCCCAACGTGCTGCAGAAGTATTAACCGGCTACTTGGAGGCCCACTCATCAAGGCCATGCTGCCCTTCTAGTTCTTCAAAAGTTCTTCAAAAAAATAAAAAAATCCATGCTGCCCTTCTGCCCCTCAAAAAAAAAAATCCATACTGCCCTTCATAATTAACGCCTAATATTCAAATGATGTAAAGTGTTTCCTTTCAATGATCTACCATGTAGATCTACATATATGCTCCACAAAATCATTGAATAGTTGTACATGTGCTTGTTTATCTTAAAGTTTGCCCTTCATAATTAACGCATAATACTCAAATGATGTAAACTGTTTCCTTTCAATGATCTACCATGTAGATTTACATATATGCTCCACAAGATTATTGAATAGTTGCACGTGCGCTTGTTTATCTTAAAGTTGTCACAACAACATGCTTTGCATCTTGTCCCGGGAGGCGGACATATACTCCGAACTACTTAAAATCATGTGGGCAAGCTGCCCCTTCGCTCTCATCATCTACAATCATATTGTTCAAGATTACACAACGGGTCATCACTTCCACCGGTGTCTCCGGATACTACTCATTGCCGCTCCACGAACAATACCTCAACGAGTTTGGAGCACTCTAATTGCTTTCTCCATATCCTTCGTAACACCTTCTTGCATTTGTGCAAAGAGACGTCATTTGTTACCTTGGGGATGGGTATAGTCTTCACAAATTCTGCCCACTGAGGAAATATTATCATTGGCAAGGTCGTATCCCATGGTGTAGTCATGCACGTTGAAAGTATAGTTGCATGTCGAAGCATCCCATCAGAAAGTCTCTTGAACAGACGTCACTACTTCAAATATGATGGTGACCTCTTTGGTGTGACCTTAGTACTGCTCGCGCAAACATTTCAGTCAATTTTCTAATGTCAATGCATGCAACCAAATGAACCGAGCATACATGGAAAAATCTCTTATTGCATCAATTGCTAATAACTTGTATTTGTCCTCGGCAGTTGATTCTCTCAAGAGGTAATAACACCAGTGGTGCCTAAACTTGTCATTAATGTTCACTTTGGTGCTTAAACTTGAAAAATACACCGAACCGGTTCTAGAACTTGGCGGTATGGTTCAAATACGGTTCAAATCACGTCCAGATATGTATGTATTGTTGACTACAAATGCCAGCATGGCACGGGGCCCACTTGCAGTGCCGAAACAGGCTGACATGGAAAGAGTGTGTCTAAATGACCATCGGGTCCCACCTGTCAGTGCACAACTGAAATAAATAAAAATGGAACTCGGGTGGGATTTGAACAAGCGACCTATGCGCTACAAAGGACCTGCACAAACCACTTCACCAAGGAAAGTTAGTTGACTATTACGCATCGCTAACCTATATCTAGCTACTTAGACCGCAATCAGTGCAGCCAATTTTCCACATGCTAGTTATTTTTGATTTTCAGAAGAAAAAAAATCTAATAACCCCTCAAAAAATGTTAATGAAACTTAAAATATTCAAAAAATTAAAATAATAAAAAATAATTAATAAAATGGTTTCATAATATTTGTAAGGATTCACAAGATATAAGAAAATAAGTTTACAATTTTTAAAATTATACATTTTCGAAATGTCAATCTCATTTTCAAAATCTTCATGTTTAAAAAAAATTATCACGTGGTCCTTTTTTTAAAACTATTAGTTCTTTTGCCTTTTGTACGTGACCCTTCGACATGTGAGTTTCTTTTTCGTTTTTAGTAATTCTAAAACTTATGCAAATTATTGTATTAGTAATAAAAATAAAAATAAAATCTTCTTGTCTTGAAAATAATATGCATAAAAATCTATTGTAAAACATGTTAATGTAATTTTATAAAATATTTACGTATTATTAAAAATTCATGTAATTAAAATGTTTTTAAGTAGACAAATGTATATATAGTTTGAAAATTGTTAATTTAAATTTAAGAATGTATAAAATCGTGGGGTAACACCAAGCCGTTGTTGATTTATCACACATATTTTAAAATTTATTTTTCTTCAAAAATATATCTTTTGAAAAACACATATACTTTATTACAGCACGGGAACACTTTTTACAACTAGAAATACATTTCCTAATAGAATAATCACATCTTATACTATCCGAATATTTTGTAATTTCTACAATAAGAAAAACAACTAGCATGTGGAAAATGGGTGCAGCCCATTTAACTGGGTCGTGTCGGATATATAAAATGTTGAAGTGCGTGAAAAACAGCAAACGTACATGGGGCAATTGGGCGGCGCATGTTCTTTGCGGCGCACACGTGACCGGTTCCGAAACTCAGCGTTGCATCTTTTTTGTTTATTTCAGTTGTGCACTGACAGGTGGGACTCGATGGTCATTGAGACGCACACTCTTCATGTTAGTCTTTTCCGACACTGCAAGTGGGCCCCGCGCCACGCTGCCATGTGTAGTCAGCAATACATACATATCTAGATGTGATTTGAACCGTATTTGAACCATACTGTCAAGTTATAGAACCAGTTCAACGTATTTTTCAAGTTCAGGCATCAAAGTGAACATTGATGGCAAGTTTAGGCACCACTACTGTTATTCTCAAGTACTCTAGTTCAAACACTGATGCATTGATTAGAGCATATCTAACTGATCCCACAATATTTAGAGGAGTTAACTGTCGAATATCATTTAGAAAGGTATATTTGCTCCAATAAAAGAAGTGTGGTTTCTAACCGAATCCCTAAACTTAACTTCCTAAAATTTACATTTGGTTCACACATTTCGTCGAATACTTCTTATGCATCTCCGCAACGAGCGGCGGATGATGACCACGCCAGGAGGAGCAGCGCCAGCGCCGGCGAGGAGGACGCATCATCAGCAACCACAGGACGTCCGCCCATGTCCCTCTTCTTCCCCGTTGTTGGCTTCTCTGCCCTGGAGGCAACCCTTGTTACCTCCTCTACATCGCTTTTGTTCGCTACATCTCAAGCTCCGACCAACATATGCATCTCACTCTCGTCGTCATTCCACTTCCCCGGCCCTCGCCCAACTCACTATCGACCTCCCCAAGATGAGCCATGTCTCTTCACGCCTCTCCAGCTTTGTTTCCCGTGGTCCCACTTGACTTTGTACATGGCTGCCATAGCTGGAGCTTCGAAGCTCGACAGACCGGCGCCTCGCCTGCTCCTGTATGAGCCCCATGCACACACTATGGCAGCCTTGCGCCCCCATAGCACGTGCAAAGCTCCTGCAACCCCTCGTTGCACACGCCCGCGACGATGCTGTTCCGGTCGGCCGTCGTGGCCAAGTTGGGCTTGGCCTCGCACGCCCTTGGTTGCACCCTCACACTCGCTACAACAACGCCCAAGTGTTCTCCACACCACTCACACTACCCTCATCGTAGATGCACGCACGCTCCACATGCATGTCGGCGAGCTGCCGTGGAGCTTCCATGCGTGCGTGCACGGAGCTTGGAGCTGCTTGAGGGCAGCGGGAGAGTGGCGGACCGCGATGGAGTGCAGTGGCGGCAATCCGTGGCTGTGTTGCGATGACGAGGACGAAACGGGAGGTGTGGATGCGTCTTCGAAGCAATTTATTTTCTCCACCCAACCGCGGGGGAGTATATTTAGGAACATAGGTGATTGGAGTAAAAACTATCCTCTTCTAGAGCTTTTGAGGGATTGGTTAGGTGTCAATTAGAGGATGAAAACCGAAATTACCGAAAAAGGCTTTTGCCCCGCTTTATATATAAAGTACTGATCATACAAACACACGCCACCACCGCACATGACACACACCCAAGGCAAAATACAAAGGTGCCAAGCACCACCACGCCACCCCAACGACTATCAAACAATATGAATAGCTTGGAGCCAACGAAGACCTCCATCGCAATCTTCCGAGGAGAGGCGAGGCGGATAACGACGGAGTAGGGACTCCAGGACGGTGCCTCCAGAAGGGCACGACTATGGGTAGCCGCCATCGTCCGATCTTGAAGATCAAGTTTTCACCTGGAGCATCACGAAGGAGTGGGAACACCGCGACGGAGCCTTCATGAAGGATATGGCGTCCACGGACATCGCCACCGTCGGCCCTTGAGCAAGTGGTGTACCCCGGCGCTCACACCCCTCCAACGCATCCTACCTCCGCCAACCACCCGCAACCAAACCACCCGTGTGGCCATGGCTGCACACCCACACCTGAGACGCATGCTCCGCCCACGAACGTTGCGTCTCCCACCGCCAAGGTCGCCGCCCTGCATCCAGACACCCCCAAGACCAGCCAAAGTCACCGGCTTTGGCCGAAAGGACGCACCCGACCGCCAAACCGCAGCATACGTCCCGCCTCGAACAACGCCGGAGCTACATCAGCCCGCACCCGGCCGGGGAAAGGGGGAGGAGGGGGAGCGGACACATCTAGGACCGGCACACCCCCGTGCCGGTGACGGGTGGCCCGAACTCTTGTCGGCACCTCCCATACCTCCAGCCTACCTCCCCACCGAACACCCCCTGTGTCGCCCCACCTCGGCAGCCGGCGCAACTCCACGCAAGGCCACCAACACACACCCGTCTGTCGGCAAGGAAAACCCCAAGGTCCGCTGCCGACCACCAAGAAAGCTCACCGGGGAGCCCATCCGCGCTGCCCGCCGCCGCCCAACCACCGGAGCACCTGGAGCCGGCGAGCCCGCCCACCGACCTACCGCTGCTGCGACGCTGCAGCCGTGCCACCCTCAGCCCGCGTCGACCGGCCCCAGATCCAGCCGCGCCCGTCAGGCCACAGATCTGGCCGCGTCGTCGCTGATCCCGGAGAGCCGCGCACGCACCATCTCCTGGCCGCCCACCGCGGGGGAGCAGAGGCACCGGAGCTCCGCCTCTGTCCGCTGCATCGCCATGTCGCCCGGCACAGCTCCATGCTCCGACCCGAGGCGCCAGCCCGCGCCAGCACCGCCCGAATAGGAGGACGACGAGGCCCCGCCGCCGCCAGCGACGGCGAGGGAGGAGGAGGGGAGAGGGGGCGAAGACCGTCGGGATTTAGGGTTGCCCCCCGGTCGCCTCGCGGGAGCGACGCGGGGGGGGGGGAGGAGGGACTTGTTTTGTTCCCTGTTTGACCATCGAAAACCGAAATTACGGGGAGGATAATTTCATTTTCCCTCATCTATGTCGCACCTAGCCAATCCCTTAAACAGGTTAGTGGAGTATTTTTTTTTTACTCCAACCCCTTTGACAAGGCCGGCGGACCAAGGGGATGGTGGCAGCCCTACCTCTCCCTCTAACCTATATATACTAGGGGATTTGTGCTCTTGATATACAAGATTTGTGCTCTAGTTCTTCTAGTTATAGTTCTAGTTAGTCCTAGTTGACTAATTAGAGTTAGGCTAATCCTCTTGTCCTCACAATTAGAAGCCTTGTGTGGTTCTAATCTCCCCCTAATTCTCTGGTGACGATTAGCTGTGGACAGCGAAATGCTGCCGGATCATGAAGGCTGCATGCTTGCAACCAAGTAGAGAGGTCGTGCTTTCGGTCTTCGGTTCGAGGGACTGTTCATGGGCGATACGAGGGGTCGTTCATCGACTGTTCGAGTCCTCCAAGTACGATCTACACCAACACGTTCTTCTTCCGCAGAAACTCGGTGACGATAACGATCGTGATCCCAACCCGTTATGCACCTTCATATTGATCTTGGTAGGCGCGGAACTTTTGTTTTCTACTACGTTTCCCAACAAGCAGCTAGTCGGGGACGGGCGGCGCCAGCCTCGAGCGTGGGATGAGAAGCTCGCCAGGGACGGGCGGCAAAGCAGCTCTTCAGCCCAATGCACTGCATTCTCCTTGTCGCTACAATGGTTTGTCGCCTCCTCCCGTCCTCCCAGTCGAGAACTCCTGGGAGGCACCATCCACCGCAACTACGACCTGCTACTCCGGTACCGGCTCCTCGTCCACCACTGCCTGCTTGCCCTCCCGGGGGTCCGCCGGGAGTTGCTGGCCTGAGTCATCTCACACCCGAAGGTGCTGGCATAGTGTGAGCAAACGCTGACACGCATGGGACTCAACATGGCGCGTGAGGCCTTCGAAGACACGGTCGACACCGCGAAGCACATCACCGCGCACGGCCTCCGGACACGGCCACCATCGCATCCGTGCGCACCACGGAGCTCTACATGTCCATGGCCGACGTCCGTGCCCAGATCCTCGTCGATAACATGCAAAATGATACGTCTCCAACGTATCTATAATTTTGATTTTTCCATGCTATCATAGTATCAATCTTGGATGTTTTATATACATTTGCAAGCAACTTTATATCATTTTTTTGGACTAACCTACTAACTTAGTGCCCAGTGCCAGTTGCTATTTTTTTGCTTGTTTTTGACTTTGCAGAATATACAGTATCAAATAAAGTCCAAATACAGAATATACAGTATCAAATAAGAGACCCTGGAAGCTTCGGGAGGGGACGAGATGTTGGAAATATGCCCTAGAGGCAATAATAAATTGGTTATTATCATATTTCCCTGTTCATGATAATCGTTTATTATCCATGCTAGAATTGTATTGATCGAAAACTCAGATACATGTGTGGATACATAGACAACAACTTGTCCCTAGTGAGCCTCTACTAGACTAGCTCGTTAATCAAAGATGGCTATGGTTTCCTAGTCATAGACATGACATGAGTTGTCATCTGATAACGGGATCACATTATTAGGAGAATGATGTGATGGATGAGACCCAAACTATAAACGTAGCATATGATCGTATCAAGTCTATTGCTATCGCTTTCTGCATGTAAGTATATGTTCCTATGACCATGAGATCATGCAACTCACTGACACCGGAGGAATACCTTGTGTGTACCAAACGTCCCAATGTAACTGTGTGACTATAAAGGTGCTCTACAGGTATCTCTGAGGGTGTCCGTTGAGTTGGCATGGATAAAGACTGGGATTTGTCACTCCGTATGACGGGGAGGTATCTCAGAGGCCCACTCGGTAATACAACATCACAGTAAGCTTGCAAGCAATATGGCTAATGAGTTAGCCATGGGATCTTGTATTACAGAACGAGTAAAGAGAGTTGACGGTAACGAGATTGAGCTAGGTATGGAGACACCGACGACCGAATCTCGGGCAAGTAACATACCGATGGACAAAGGGAACTGCATACGGGATTAGCAGAATCCTTGACATTGAGGTTCGACCAATAAGATCTTCGTAGAATATGTAGGAACCAATATGGGCATCCAGGTCCCGCTATTGGTTATTGACCATAGAGGTGTCTCGGTCATGTCTGCATAATTCTCGAACCCGCGGGGTCTACACACTTAACGTTTGGTGACAATATAAGTATAATTGAGTCATTATGGTGGTTACTGAAGGATGTTCAGAGTCCCGGATGAGATCTCGGACATGACGAGGAACTCCGGAATGGTTCGGAGGTGAAGATTGATATATTGGACGAAGGGTATTGGAGTCCGGAATTGGGGGGGGGGTACCGGGTGATGACCAGCATGACCGAAAGGGGTTTCGGGGGGTCCCGGCAAGTCTTGGGGGGGCTCATGGGCCAAGGGAAGGGGGGCAAACCAGCCCACTAAGGGGTTGAGCGCCCCTCTCACCCCATCTCACGTGACCAGGGAAGGTGGGGCCCCTCCACCTGGCTTGGCTTGGGGGGCAAGTCACCCTAGGGTTTCCCTAGGGGAGATCCCATCTGCCCTGGCCGCCACCCCCTAGGGGAAACCCTAGGGGCGCCACCCCTCCTCCCTTCTCCTATATATAGAGAGGTAGAGAGAGGGTAGCCGCACCCATACAGATCTATTCGTGCCACGGCGCTGCTCCTCCTCTCCCTCATAGCCATCTTCTTCTCCGTAGTGCTTAGCAAAGCTCTGCTGAGATTCCGCCACCACCACCGCCACCACGCCGTCGTGCTGCCGGAGGACTCGAGGTACTACTTCACCATCGCTCGCTGGATCGAGGAGGTGAAGGCATCATGAAGCCGTACATGTGTTGAACGCGGAGGTGCCATCCGTTCGGCACTTGGGTCGGGTGTTCGTGGGACGGATCGTGATTGGATCGCGAAGACGTTCGACTACATCAACCACCTTTCTTAAAGCTTCCGCTTAGCGTTCTACAAGGGTATGTAGATCCAACCTCTCCTCTCGTAGATGGTCATCTCCTAGATTGGATCTTGGTGAGCGTAGAATTTTTTTTTGTTTTCCATGCAACGTTCCCCAATAGTGGTATCAGAGTTAGGTTTATGCGTAGATGACATCACGAGTAGAACACAAGGAGTTTGTGGGCGTTGATATTCAAATTGCTTCCTTCCTTGGTATTTTCTTGATTCAGCGGTATTGTGGGATGAAGTGGCTTGGACCAACCTTACATGTCCACGTACATGAGACCGGTTCCATCGACAGACATGTGACTTTGTTGCATAAAGACCGGTTCCATCGACAAATGTGGTCCTTGTAGAAGGATAAATAGCAACTTGCATATCACCATTGTGGCTTTGCGTAGGTAAGAATCATTCTTGCTAGATACCCATAGCAGCCACGTAAAACATGAAACAACAATTAGAGGACGTCTAACTTGCTTTTGCAGGGTATGTTGTGATATGATATGGCCAAAGACATGGTGAAATATATTTTATGTATGAGATGATCATGTTTGTAATAGTTTATATCGACTCGCATGTCGATGCATACGGCAACCGACAGGAGCCATATGATTGTCTTTAATTATTGTATGACATGTGTGTCAATCATTAAGCGCTATGTAATGCTTTACTTTACCGCTAAGCGGTAGCAATAGTAGTAGAAGCATGGCTGGCGTGACAACCCCGATGGCGACACGATGATGGAGATCATGATGATGGAGATCATGGTGTCATGCCGGTGACGATGGAGATCACGCCGGTGCTTTGGAGATGGAGATCAAAAGCACAAGTTGATGGCCATATCATGTCACTTTTGCATGTGATGTTAATACTTTTATGCATCTTATTTTTCTTAGGACGACGGTAGCATTATAAGGTGACCCCTCACTAAAATTTCAAGATAAAATTGTGTTCTCCCCAAGTGTGCACCGTTGCGAAAGTTCGTTGTTTCAAGGCACCACATGATGATCGGGTGTGATAGACTCTACATTCACATACAACGGGTGCAATACAGTTTTACACATGCGGAACACTTGGGTTAAACTTGACGAGCCTAGCATGTACAGACATGGCCTCGGAAGAATGAAAGGTCGAACATGAGTCATATAGTAGATATGATCAACATGGAGATGCTCACCATTGAAACCTCCTCATATCACATGATGATCGGACTTGGGTTGGTGAATTTGGATCATGTTACACTCGGATGACTGGAGGGATGTCAATTTGAGTGGGAGTTCTTAAGTAATATGATTAATTGAACTCATTATCATGAACAATAGTCTAAGTTGTCTTTGCAAGTTATGTTGTAGATCAATAGCTCGCACTGTAGCTCCCTGTTTTAATACGTTCCTAGAGAAAGACTAAGTTGAAAGATATTGTAAGCAATTATGCCGACTAGGGCCGTAGTCTGAGGATTGTCCTCACTGTTGCACAGAAGGCTTATGTCCTTGATGCACCGCTCGGTGTGCCAACCCCTCCAGCGTCATCTGTGGATGTTGTGAACATCTGGCAGACACGTTTAAATGACTACTTGATAGTTTAGTGTGCCATGATTTACGGTTTAGAATCGGGGCTCGAAAGACGTTCTTGAACGCCATGGAACATATGAGATGTTCCAGGAGCTGAAATTGGTATTTCAGGCTCATGCCCGTGTTGGGAGGTATGAGACCTCTGACAAGTTCTTTGCCTACAAGATGGAGGAGACTAGCTTAGCCAGTGAGCATGTGCTCAGAATGTCTGGGTGCTACAATCGCTTGAATCAAGTGGGAGTTAATCTTCTAGATATGATAGTGATTGACAGAGTTCTCCAAACACTATCACCAAGCTACTAGAACTTCGTGATGAACTATAATATGCAAGGGATGGAGATGATCCCAGAGATGTCCGCGGTAGGCCGTGAAGGTAGAAATCAAGAAGGAGCATCAAGTGTTGATGGTTAACAAGACCACTGGTTTCAAGAAGGGCAAGGGCAAGAAGGGAAACTTCATGAATGGCAAGCCAGTTGCCGCTCCAGTGAAGAAAACTAAGGTTGAGCCCAAACCCGATACTAAGTGCTTCTATTGTAAGGGGAACGGTCACTGGTAGCGGAACTACCCCAAATACTTGGTAGGTAAGAAGGCTCGCAACTTCAAGAAAAGTATATTTGATATATGTGTTCTTGATGTGTACCTTACTAGTACTCCTTGTAGCACCTGGGTATTAGATACCGGTTCAGTTGCTAATATTTGTAACTCAAAACAAAAGCTGCAGAATAAATAGAGACTACCTAAGGGTGAGGTGACGATGTGCGTTGGACGTGTTTCCATGGTTGATGTGATCACCATCTCATGATCCCTCTACCTTCAGGATTAGTGTTAAACCTAGATAAATGTTATTTGGTGTCTTTGTTGAGCATGAACATGATGAGTTCGTGTTTATTGTAATGCGGTTATTCATTTAAGTCAGAGAATAACGGTTATTCTATTTACATGAATAATACCTTCTGTGGTCATGCACCCAATGTGAATGGTTTATTGAATCTCGATCGTAGTGATACACATGTTCATAATATTGATGCCAAAAGATGCGAAGTTAATAATGATAGTACCACATACTTGTGGCATTGCTGCTTAAGTCATATTGGTGTAAAGCGCATGAAGAAACTCCATGATGGTGGACTTTTGGGGTCACTTGATTTTGAATCACTTGACACATGTGAACCATGCCTTGTTGTCAAGATGACTAAAACCCCGTTTTCCAGAACAATGCAACGGGCAAGTGACTTGTTGGAAATCATACATGCTGATGTGTGTGATCCGGTGAGTGTTGACGCGTCCAGTGGACATCGTTGTTTCCTCACCTTCACCGATGATTTTAGTAGATATGGGTATATTTACTTAATAAAGCATAAGTTTGAAACGTTTGAAAAGTTCAAGCAATTTCAAAGTGAAGTTGAGGATCATCATAACAAGAAGATTACATTCCTACGATCCGATCGAAGGGGAGAATATCTGAGTTATGAGTTTGGCAATCACTTAATATAATGTGGAATTGTTTCACAATTGACGTGACTTGGAACACCACAGCGTAATGGCATGTACAAACGTCGTAATCGTACCTTAATGGATAAGGTGCGTTCTATGATGTCTCTTGCTGATCTACCACTATCGTTTCGGGGTTATGCATTAGACACAACTACATTCACTTTAAATAGGGCACCATCTAAATCCGTTGAGGCGACACCGTATGAATTATGGTTTGGCAAGAAACCTAAGTTGTTGTTTCTTAAGGTTTGGGGCTGCAACACTTATGTGAAAAGGCTTCAGCCTGATAATCTCGAACCTAAAGCGGACAAGTGCGTCTTCATAGGATACCCAAAATATATGGTTGGGTATACCTTCTATCTCATATCTGAGGGCAAAGTGTTTGTCTCTAAGAACGGGTCCTTTCTCGAGAAAGAGTTTCTCTCGAAAGAATTGAGTGGGAGGAAGATAGAACTTGATGAGGTTGTTGAACCTTTACTTCAACCAGAGAGTAGTGCAGCACAGAAAGAAGTTTCTGTGGCACCTACGTCAGTTGAAGAGGAAGCTAATTGAAAGAACATGCAGTGCCCTCATGTTTGGTTTTGGTAATTGATGACAATCTCTATGGACTAATGGTTGCCTTGAGTTATATTTGAAGATTTTGTCCATAGGCTTTTCTTGAAGTCCATGTGTTGGTTTCAAGGAGTTTATGAGTTGACCAAGGTGCTATTAAGGAATTATCCAAAGATTGGTCATGTGAGTGTTGAGCTTATTGCAAGCATGTTTTGAAGAAGAAGATTGTGTGATCATTCATGTTTACCTTCAAGACATCACCCAAATGAAGAGAGTTGGAAAGATTCAAGGTTGATCAAGACTAAGTCAAGAGTGAATCAAGTTGATCAACTCACAAAGCATATAAGATGTACCGAGAGGGATCAAGTGATCCCATGGTATGGTAAGCATTGTCAATTACGCTCTGTGTACTAACCCATGGTCTTCGTGAGTGTTCTTTGTGGGGTTAGGATGCAGTGTGCAAGTTCAAGTGATGCATCATGAAGAGATCAAGTGCTTGAATCTTGCCGCCCATTGTGGTGACAATGGACTTGTGAAGATGAGCCTAAGAGTGGCTCACCCATAGTGGACTATGGGGGAGCAATCATCTAGTCTTCATCGAGCCTACGCAATCAAGAAAGGTGGTCCAACTTGAGGGAGTCAAAATCGTCATCATCTAGCTCAAGTGTACCAAGTGCAAGTCAAAGGTTTTCCATTGATAGGTTTTCTATTTTACCGGTCTCATGGTGGTAGTTGGGAGACCGGGTTATAGGATCGTTTGCCGTACTATCAAGGGGGGCTCTCAAGTTGGTAGCTTGATCGTATCATTAGTAGAGAGCTCAAACCATTGCGTCATTTCATCTTGTTACTTGGTTCTTTTTTGGTTCTCTTTGTGATTCTTAGAGCTTATTGTCATCTTGACGACAAGCTTGAGTTCATCGAAAACGGAGTTCGCATGCGTCTTCTATGATGTTTTCGGTGTTGGAGGTTTTACCGGTCTTATCCGAGGAAGGGTTCTCACCATTTTCTTATGGTCCTTTTTCTAATTTTCTTCTTATTGACATTTATTTCAATATTGTGTTAGCCCTTGTGTCTAGCTTTCCAACAAACTTGGTTTCATCGAATTCGGAGTCCATTTGCAAAAGTTGTGGCAGTTTTGGTGTTCTGAAAAGGCTGCAGCGGTACTACCGCGAATTGGAGCGGATGTAATTTTTTACTACCGCTCCAGAGCGGTACTACCACGGCTCCTACAGCGGTAGTACCGCTCCGGACCAAAAACTCGTCCCAAGTCATGCGGTGGTAGGACCGGATGTAATTTTTTAGTACCGCTCGCAAGCAGTAGTACCGCTACCCTTAGCAGTAGTACTGCTACCCCGAGCGGTAGTACCATGAGGTCAAGCGGTACTACCGCTCCGATGGTTCTTCTGGCCTTTTTTCCTCCTTGCTGTTGTGTTTCGAAGGGGTACTACCGCCCTAGTGGTAGTACCGCTCCTTGGAGCGATAGTACCGCTCTGTGCGGGCTGTGAGCATAACGGTTCGATTTTTCCCCACCTATAAAAGGGGGTCTTCTTCCCCATTGAACCTTATCCCTTGAGCTCGTGTTCTTCCCCCATTGTTGATCTTCTTCGAGCTTGCTAACTCTCAATCCCTCCATGGATTCTTGCTAGTTTTTGAGGGAAAAGAGAGAGGAGATCTAGATCCACATTTCCACCAATCACTTTCTCCTCTATGTGAGGGGAACCCCTTGGATCTAGATCTTGGAGTTCTTGGTGTTCTCCTTCTTGTTCTTCCTCTCATCTTCCTCCCTAGCATTAGTGGCTTCGGTGGGATTTGAGAGAGAAGGACTTGGGCACTCAGTGTGCCCTTGCCATTGCATTTGGTGCATCGGTTTGAGTTCTCCACGTGATACGTGGAAGTTACAAGTTGAGAAGCTTATTACTCTTGGGTGCTTGGTACCCTTAAGCTTGTTACTCTTGGGTGTTTGGACACCCTAGAGCTTGTTCCTCTTGGGTGCCTTGGCGCCCTAGACGGTTGGTGTTGTTCGAAGCTCAATCATTGTGGTGTAAAGCTTCGGGGAAGCGTCGGGGTCTCCAATTAGGTTGTGGAGATCGCCCCGAGCAATTTGACGGGTACCGGTGACCGCCCCCAAGGGTTGCCAAAGTGTACGGGTTCGATGACTGCCCCCAAGGGTCGCCATTTGTAAGGGTTCGGTGACCGCCCTCAAGGGTCCCTTAGTGGAATCACGGCATCTTGCATTGTGCGAGGGCGTGAGGAGATTACGGTGGCCTAGTGGATTCTTGGGGAGCATTGTGCCTCCACACCGCTCCAAACTGAGATTAGCATCGGCAAGGGTGTGAACTTTGGGATACATCGTCGTCTCCACGTGCCTCGGTTATCTCTTCCCCAAGCCCTTTACTTATGCACTTTACTTTGTGATAGCCATATTGTTTCTTGTCATATATCTTGCTATCACATAGTTACTTATCTTGCTTAGCATAAGTTGTTGGTGCACATAGGTGAGCCTAGTTGTTTTAGGTTTTGTGCTTGACAAATTAACCGCTAGGTTTATTTCGCATTTGTTCAAGCCTAAACCGTAATTATTTTAAAGCGCCTATTCAACCCCCCCCCCTCTAGGCGACATCCTCGATCTTTCAATTGGTATCAGAGCCTCGTCTCTCTTTGTTAGGCTTAACCGCCTAGATAGTAAAGATGTCGACTAGGGGATTAGGATTCTCTGACACTCTTAGTTTCGATGGCACAAATTTTGATGTTTGGGTAATTCACATGCTTAACCTCTTTAGGGTCATGGACCCAAACTTAGAGAGAATTGTAGACATGGGCTTTTCTCCTTCAAAGGATCCCCAAAGATTATCTTTAGAGGATGAGAAAAACTCTTATCTCAATGCTCAAGCTTCTAATGTGCTTTTCGATGCTTTCAGCAATGTGGTTATATTTCAACTCATGCCGTTCTGGGATGCTCATGAGTTATGGACAAAGCTTCAAGATAAATATGGTGTGTCCAAGATTTGTGGGGATGATTGTTCTCCCTCCTCCTCCGACCGTGTTGCCTTCTCAACTTCTTCTACTTCACCTACATGTGGATTGCCACAAGGTAATGCTAGGGTGAGTAGTGGTGGTCATTGCAATGATGATAGTGTGCTTGTTCTTGGTGATTCTTCATCACTATCTTATTGCAATGGTCCTTCTTTGGACTTTAACACTTCGAGCACCTTACATGTTTCACATGCTCGTGTTGGTAGTCCTTGCATATCATATCTAAATTGCTTGCTCAAATCTCATGATGATATGCTTGCTATGTCTTGTTGCCATGATAAAAATGTATATATTTCCTCGAGTTGTTGTGCTAACAATGTAGAGGAAACTCAACACTCCATGGAACAAAATGTGGTCTTGAATGGTGCTTCAAGGGATCCTACATCATCATCTATTGCATTTTTCCTTATGGCCAAGGCCTCAAAGGTATCTCCCACTTTGAATACCAATATATCTTGTGATGATATTGATGATGGCAAGAATGATGTTGATGTTGATTATGATGAAGGGAATGATAATGTTGCCTCCTTAAAAATTAAGGGGGAAATGGTTTTTAAAGCTCTTCATAAAAATAAAATTGCTTGTTCCAACTTCATGGAAATTACGTCCATTGCCATTGAGGGCAAGAAATATATTGAGGAGTTGGAATCTCAACTCGAGGAGCATGAGGTCACCATTGAGAAAATGGAAGGTCATGAGCGTGATTACGCCAATGAGATTGCGGACCTCTCTCAAGCTCTTGAATTTGAACAAACCACCAAGGAATCTCTTGAGGAGACTTTTGCTCTAGAATTATCTAGAGTAAGGGAATCTCGTGATATAGCTCTTGAGGTGGCCAATGATTTTGAAACTAAAAATGAGGAGCTTGAAGTTGCGCATGCTAAACTCCTTGAGGACTTTGAGCACCTCGAAAATGGCTCAAGGGTCATTAAGAGTGAGCTCATCAAACTCACCGAGTCTCATGCTCAACTTAAAGCTTCATATTCAAAAGAGCTTGCCAAGTTGTCTTCTCCTCTTGTTGCTAATGATGATGCTTGTGCTACTAACTCTATCTCTTGTGAAGCATCCATATTGAAGGAGAATGTTGAGCTACGGGCTCAACTTGAGTTGTTATCTAGCAAATATGGGAAATTGGAAGAAAGTCATGAAAAGCTCTCAAACTCTCATGATGATCTTCTAGTATCCCATAATGTGCTAAAGATAGCTCATGGGGCCATGCTTGCTAAGGTAACATCTAGTGAGCCTCATGTGGATACTAGCTCTACATCTAGTCAAAGTGCTATATTGCCATGTGCTAGTCCTTGTAATTCATCTACTCACAATGTTGGTACATCTTGTGATGAATTGCTTTCCTTGCCTTGTTGCTCAAACGATGAAGCTTATACTTTCTCTAGTACTTGTGTTGAGACTAACCATGTAGAGTAAATCAAAGATCTCAAGGCCCAAGTCACTTCTTTGAAGAAAGACTTGGAAAAGTGTCATGAAGGGAAGGCCACACTCAACAATATCTTGAGTGTGCAAAAATCCCCCAATGACAAAGGTGGACTTGGATTCAACTCCAATAAGAATAAGAAGTCCAAGAGCAACAAGAAGAAGGGCCAAAAACAAGTCAAGAATTCAGCCAAGATCATTTGCTTCAAGTGCAAAATTGAAGGGCATCATGTTAGATCTTGCCCTTTGAAGAAGAAGGCCATTAGTGACAACCAACAAGGGAAGCGGCCACAAGTTCACTCTCATTCTCAATCTCAAGTTGAGAAATCAAGTGAGAAGAAAGTAAAGAGTAGACGTTGCTACCTATGTCGTGAAAAAGGTCATGTCGCTTCTTCATGCACAAATGGTACCTCATCCAACCCAATTATCATTGATGATGTCTATTATCTTGGGAAGGATAAGGTTGGTAATGTGTTTTCCAAGTTTGTTGGTACTCAAAGTGGTTTGAAGCAAAGAACCATTTGGGTAGCCAAGCCTATTGTGACTAACCTCTTACGACCCAACTTGGTTGGGGACCAACTAGCTCAAACTTGATCAATAGGTGTTGTTGGAGGGCATTGGACACTTGGCTGCATTATGAAGAATTAAGGGGACTTCATCACTCTTATTGCCTCAAGCCAAGTCAATTGAATCATCAAGCTTATATTTTATATCCAATGTGCCTCCTTGCGGTAACTTGTACTTAAATTGTTTACATTGAAAGTTACTTGCCCACTTGCATGTTTTGGTTTTGTTCCTTGCATGTGTTTGTATATGTTGTGCTTCCAACTTGATTATCTTGAGCAATCAAGTATGTGTGTGTTGGTTTGCACATCATGTATGTGTGTGTCATGCATTGAGCCTTTTTCATCTTGTTTATTTCTTAGTTGGATCTTGTGAGAGATTAATGGAATATCCCATTATGGGGGAGTGATGTGCTTTGTGCACCTCACAATCCTATAAATGTGTGTACATGAGTAATACAATCTAGTATTGATATTTCAAGATTATCTAGTTCCTATGTGGTATGTCTTCTCATGAGAAATTCAAATTCTAAATTGTCCATTAATTATCTCTTGTTGGATCCTCTTATTGCCTCTTGTTAAGTTTTCTTCATTGGTATCACATTATGGGGGAGTAATATGCTATGTATATTACTAGCCTAGAAAATGTGTACATTTGAGATTTTGTCACCTAGTGTTGATATTGTAGATTATCTTGTTCCTAGGTGGCATGTTAGCTCTACAAGTTGCAAGTTGCTTGTGTTTGGTGTGAAGATGATGTTGGATATCCTTCCTATCTACCAACGGGAATTATTTCCAAATACTGTTTGTCTTATGAAAATTGGTACTCACTTATGTGTGGTACAAATTATTGATCATCTTTACATTGGCCTTTGCTTTTATTTGCCTTATCTCGTGCCTAGGATTGTGTCAACTCCCATTGTTTTCCATACCACTTGTGGATCTTGTTATTTTCTTGATCATGTTTAGTGTTTTCTAGATATAGTGAAAGTGGTGATCCCACCTTGTGCATTTTGTATTCAAATACAAATTCTCTATAATGCACTAGTCTTGGGGGAGCTATCCTATTTTCTATAAAACACTCATCTTGTGATCCATATTAAGTGTGTGTTGGTGGATGGCAAGTCATTTCTTTTGGTACTTTGTGCCAACATGAAACTTTGTAGAGAGCTTGGTTTGTTTGGAACCATCCTCTCCTTGGGGAGTTTGACATCTTTTTTGTGTGTTCCAATGGATATCTCATTCCTTGATGTATCTTTTAGTGGTATCTTCCAAGTGATGATTTCTCCATTTGGTATCCTTTTCTCTTGGTTTTCCTTTTATTTTGGTATCGGTTCTTGAAAGTCTTGAGCATGCATTTTAACTTCATGTAGTTCCTTTGGCATGTTTTCTTTCTTTGACCCAATATATAGGGGAAACTCCACCAAGTCTCAAATTGGATGAGATGTGCATGGGATTCATTTTCATATCTATATGCACACATCTATGTGGAGTTTGTCCTATGTATTGTTGGTTCTCTAACTCTTTGGTCCCAATGAGTTTGGGTACCATTTTGTTTGTGTTGTTGTTCTAGGAACAATTGGAGATGCATTGGATACTCGGCTCATTCAAAAGGAAGGTGTTGTCACCATGTGCTTATTGGAGTCAAGCTAGGATGATCAATGAACTACTTTCTACCTTCAATTGGTATCTACTACATCCTTCCAGTGCTATCTCGGTAACAAGTATCATCATCTACTACATGCACACATTATTGCATCAATCGTGTGTAGATTATATCATGGCATGTTATTCTTTCTTTCTTGTGATACTTGTTTCCTTTCTCAAAGCATCCCAACAATGATCTCTTGTTGCTAGTTGTGGTGTCTTTGATGGTTGTGTGGTAGGAATTCATTTATATACAATAAGACCATATCTAGCCTTGGGCTATGCTTCCAAGCACATATCTTATTGGTATATGTATGACTTCCTTTTGGATATCTTGTTCCTTCGTGTTGTAACTATTTCGGGTGTACATCCTTCTTTGTAGATATATATTGTCATGATTTCTTCTACCTAGACACTTATACACTTGAGAGAAATTACATCTCTAGATGATATCCTTTCTTTCACGTCCACCTTGTCTTTCTTATGTTATTTCTTTGGTGGCTCTGTGAAAGCTTTTGCCTTGAGTGTGTGTCTTATCTCGTTGCATCTTTATGCACTCTTGTGTGGTGAAGATTATTTCCTCATGCTTGTCTTGACGAGGCTTTTGCCATCTTAATTGGTATCCCCTGTCTTGATGATGCTTATGCTTTCTATCTTCACCTTGGGTTGTCACAAGTGTTGGTTATTCATTTTGCATATTTAGTGTTCTTGTGAACCCATTTGCTTAGTTGTGTGTGAGAATGAAAGGCTATGCACCGTGTATCTCATTCATTTGAGACTATGTTGATGCTTATGCTCATCCGTATATTAGTCCTCTCATGTGCTTTGCCATGACTCACACACATCATTTTGGTTGAGCCTATTCTTAAGTTGTCTCTTTTACATGTTGCTCAACCATGTGTTTGTTGCAAGTGCTAGGCTTCGTTTCCTTTATGCTCACTTTCACTTGTTGTTTTTTCCTATTGATTTTGGGGGAGCTATGATCCTATATTCTGCACTTTGTATCCAAATACAAAAATTATTATGTGTGCACAAATCATGGGGAGCTTCTCTAGCTTATTTAGAATAATCCTTTGCTCATATCATAATATCCTTCATTCATGTGGCTCATAGGATCTTTGGTCTAGTTGGTTCAATTGATATCCTTTGATTGCTTGCTTCAATTGGTATCTTTTGATTGCTCAATTTCTTCTTTCTCTCTTTGTTATGTCTTTGTGGCATATCATTCTTTTGTAATCTTTGGGCCTCAATATAGTTTGTCTTCCTCCAAGTATTTACCATTGGATATATGTATTGCATTCCACTCTGTTTTTGAGAGATACACAATTTATGGAGGAACACTCTTTATATTGGCCTTGTAAGCTTTTCACCCATTTTGGCAATCGATCCCAATGGGGGAGGAGTTTCAGAGAGTTTTGTGGAGAAGTCTTCAGAGTTTTCTCCATGCTTTGGTTTTGGTTCCTAAGCATTTGCATCCCATTCTCATGCATCGTTGGTTGTTGCATTGCATGGTGATGCATAACTCCTTGTATAAACTCTCTTGAAAGTGATTGTAATCAATTACCAAAATGGGGGAGATTGAAAGAACATGCGGTGCCCCCATGTTTGGTTTTGGTAATTGATGACAATATCTATGGACTAATGGTTGCCTTGAGTTATATTTGAAGATTTTGTCCATAGGCTTTTCTTGAAGTCCATGTGTTGGTTTCAAGGATTTTATGAGTTGACCAAGGTGCTATTAAGGAATTATCCAAAGATTGGTCATGTGAGTGTTGAGCTTATTGCAATCATGTTTTGAAGAAGAAGATTGTGTGATCATTCATGTTTACCTTCAAGACATCACCCAAATGAAGAGAGTTGGAAAGATTCAAGGTTGATCAAGACTAAGTCAAGAGTGAATCAAGTTGATCAACTCACAAAGCGTAGAAGATGTACCGAGAGGGATCAAGTGATCCCATGGTATGGTAAGCATTGTTAATTAGGCTCTGTGTACTAACCCATGGTCTTTGTGAGAGTTCTTTGTGGGGTTAGGATGCGGTGTGCAAGTTCAAATGATGCATCATGAAGAGATCAAGTGCTTGAAGCTTGCCTCCCATTGTGGTGACAATGGACTTGTGAAGATGAGCCAAAGAGTGGCTCACCCATAGTGGACTATGGGGGAGCAATCCTCTAGTCTTCATCGAGCCAACGCAATCAAGAAAGGTGGTCCAACTTGAGGGAGTCAAGATCGTCATCATCTAGCTCAAGTGTACCATGTGCAAGGCAAAGGTTTTCCCTTGATAGGTTTTCTATTTTACCGGTCTCATGGTGGTAGTTGGGAGATCGGGTTATAGGATCGTTTGCCGTACTATCAAGGGGGGCTCTCAAGTTGGTAGCTTGATCGTATCGTTAGTAGAGAGCTCAAACCATTGCATCAATGCATCTTGTTTCTTGGTTCTTGTTTGGTTCTCTTTGTGAGTCTTAGAGCTTATGGTCATGTTGATGACAAGCTTGAGTTCATCGAAAACGGAGTTTGTTGCGTCTTCTATGATGTTTTCAGTGTTGGAGGTTTTACCGGTCTTATCCGAGGAAGGGTTCTCACCATTTTCTTATGGGCCTTTTTCTAGTTTGCTTCTTATTGATATTTCTTTCAATATTGTTGTCGGTGTCAAAACCGGCGGATCTCGGGTAGGGGGTCCCAAGCAGTGCGTCTTAGGATCAATGGTAACAGGAGGCAAGGGACACGATGTTTTACCCAGGTTCGGGCCCTCTCGATGGAGGTAAAACCCTACGTCCTGCTTGATTAATATTGATGATATGGGTAGTACAAGAGTAGATCTACCACGAGATCATAGAGGCTAAACCCTAAAAGCTAGCCTATGGTATGATTGTTGTATATATCTATCGACTAGCCTGGCCTCGATTTATATAATGCACCAGAGGCCTAGGATTACAAGAGTCCTAGCCGAATACGCCGGTGGGGGAGGAGTCCTTGTCTTGATCGCCAAGTCTTGTTGATTCTTCCTTGTATGCGGCAACTGTCCGGACTGGCCCATGAGTATACGGCCATGGGGATCCTCGGCCCAATCCACCTGATCGGGAGACGACGTGGTGAGTACCCCCTAGTCCAGGACACCGTCAGTAGCCCCCTGAACCGGTCTTCAAGTTGGGGACGCTCCTCGATTCTTCCGAACTATTCTTCATCTTCGGTTGCCGGTCTTGAAAACTGGTTCAACAAATCTTCTCATCTTCTATCTTGAGGATCGCCGAAATGCATTCGACGAGTTTACCCGTTGGGTATCCGAGGAGCCCCTTTAAGTTTACGGCCTTTATCAATGCCTTGTTATTTTTATGCCATGCCTCGGGTTTGAAGTTGTTCCCGGGTGGCAACGTCCTCTTGCGTCCGAGCTCCAACGCCAGCCTGCATTCGAGGTATCTTTTGCAGCCGAGCACCAATGCTGGACTGCTTCCCAGCTCTAAGCCGGACTATGTATCCGAGCTCCAACGCCGGACTGTATCCGAGCTCCAACGCCGGACTATGTATCCGAGCTCCAACGCCGGACTATATCTGAGCTCCAACGCCGGACTATGTATCCGAGCTCCAACGCCGGACTATGTATCTGAGGTGTCATAAATCACCTTGGTTCAAAGAAGTTTGAAGGAGTTTAACCGAGCTTAATGCCGGAAATGCCCTCTAAGGAGCCAGCCACTTGCATCCGAGCTATATGTCGAACTGCTTCCGAGGTGGTTAAGCACCTCGGTCATGGGCTGATTTTTGGTCAATGTTTTTTATTGATGTAATTTATTTTCTGACGAGATATATAGCCAGTAGCCCTCAAGGTATGTATCGGTCTAAAACCCGAGATGTACCTAAAGGATGACATAAGACCGCTGATCCCCGTAGCCGCTGAGACTCAGGTTGATTTGCAAAATCGGTCTGAGGATCAAGTCCTAGCTCGGCAGAATACTTCGGGACACAAAAAGCGGCGTGGTCAGTCCTCGAGACTCAGGTTGGGTGCGGCCGACCAACCTGAGGATCAAAATCTCCTCGGAAACTGTATTGCACTTAAGATTTTCTGCATAGAACAAGCAATGCAGTAGCCCCCGAGACACTGGTCGGGTGGCAATACCAGATCAGGGGATCGATGTGCCCCTTTAATATTTGTATAAATAATAAGCCCGAAGCCCAGTAGCCCCCGAGCCTTAATGCGGGCACGGGAGGCCGAATTAAGGATCGATATCCATAGTAAAATCACAAATTATGTGTAATGACTCTATGTATCCAAGTACTTTACGTCATTAATGCTCGGATCCGCATTGTACAAAACTTTGTTGACCGACCATCGGCTTCCACCTCCTCGGCCAATAGCCGAGGAGTGTTTGCCCTACTTTATAAAGCCTTTATGAGGGCAAAGATTTACAACAAACAAGGCAATCTGGCCATACGGTTTTATAAACAAAGGTACGCGGAGAGACATGTTATATTACTGTTTAACAGAAGAAATGTCTTCTAGAGAAAATAGTCCCGCTATCGGTTCCTTTCTTTGGGTTGTCATGCTAAGCATGATCATGAAACCTCTGCTCCAATGTAAGAGCAAAATATCGAGGATTTAGTTTGGGAGGCCAGTTAATAGCCCCCGATAGTGTTCGGCGACAATCGAGGTCAAGCCGGAAACACTTCGGCCAATGTTATGAATGGCCCATCATTTATAATAGTCATCGGATCACTGACCAGTTTACACCTATTGTGACAGTCAGTTTTCGGCTTTCTCCACTGAGGTGCTTGACCATGCGAGCTGGAAGCACAATCGCAGTGGTTCTCCCTTTGCACACCTAGCCGAACAAAGCGGAACGTAGGAGGCAAGCGCGGGAGCCGGGCAACCCAACTATTGACCGAAGACACAATTCGAAGCTGATGCATATATAGCAATATCCGAGAATGTTGTTGCCGAATCTCTAAAGGTATCCGGCGTTGCACTGCGAGACTTGTGCTGAAAACACACAAATAGTTAAAAGTGCCATAAGCTTTGAAAACCAAAAAACGTCAGTAAAAACATGACGTCCGAACAAGATCAAGTGTTCGGTGCCGATCCGAAAATTGGACTTTAGAAAAAAGTGCTTCTGTCGTGCTTTAACTTTGCAACGACTAAGAAGAAAAACACTTAGTATGAAACGGCTCAAATAAATATAAGAGCCCCCAAGCGACTTGGGTAAAAGTTGACTATAAAATGTAAGGTGACATGTAGAATGCCTTCTAGCCGGATTGTAGATCGTTTGTCATAGCGGACCTTTTCGCTTCAACCTCTGGACCCAATAGTCCGGAGTGTGTCCGAATACCCTCGCGGTTATAAAAACCGGGGCATGCATGGAGACCAGGCGTAGGGGTCATTAGTGCTTTATCAGACAAGTGCCCAACTAGTTATGTTATATTACATGGTTAGTAAGAAACATCTTCCAGGGAGAATAGTTCCGTTAGGGGTTCCTTTCCCTGGGAGGCATGCCCTAAAGTGCATGTCCGTACTGCGAAAAGAGCAGAAAAACATCTGGGGGCAGGTAAATAAATAGGTAAGAAATCATCTTTTAGTTCACCGACCGAGTATTCCCTTAAGAACGCTAGCTTTCGGCTTCACCCAGTCTGAGGTACACATCCGGCTGACCCGGCAGTAACAATCGTAGAGGTGCTCCCTTTACCACCTAGCCGAACAATCGGGAAGGTAGGGGTAAGCACAGGAGCCAGGCAACCCAGCTTGGCCAAAACTTAAGTCATATCGATGCATATAATGGTGAATAAAAGGTACATGCGGAAGTGTGACACATGTATTGGGCATAAGGCCCGAATTAATAAGCTTCTGTTAAAGAAGCCCCCAGGTATAATGAGCACGGGTAGCGCGTCAAGTGTGTGCGAACAAAGTTTCGACAAGGAAGATTTTTACAAGCAACTTTTTTCCGAGAAAGTATAATGCTTGGTTGAACCGAACACAAGTTAGAAATTTTAAAACTTTGAGCATGAAGGCAACTTAGCTGGTTAATGTGTTCGGTATTGACGATGCGGTCCGAGCTTGATGCGGGACAAGGTTCCGTCCCCCAAGCCGGTCCCGAGGTGGCGAAGCAAAGAGCTCGGCACTGTGAAGTGGTGGCATAGCATGGTCAATGCAGGACGGCAGAGTGATGCCGAAGTCCCTGGCATGGGGTAATGAAGTGTTGACGAAGCCCCCCGTCCAGCCGAGGTGACGTCAAAGGATATAGTCCGGCTGGATCATTTTCCTGTGCACAAAAAATAGTGCAAACCAGAGATAATAGTAAAAAAATCGTTGCATAATAAATAATTTATGCAAAGTGAGTAATAAAAGAAATATGGCCTGGTGCCGAAGTCGATGTCGATGCAGATCGTCGGCGTAATGCAATAAAGGCGTGGCAAAGCCTGGATTCACAGGTCGGTCCGAGTTCCGGATGCGGCGTTCGCCGGACTATGTACGGAAACTGACCGAACCATCATGCGACCGTCGATAATGCGGCCACTATTTGATAGACCTGTGTACATATGATGGACTAACCAGAGTAATAATTCCTTGGGAAAAATTAACCCAAACAAGCAAAAAGAAATACTAGGATTAATAGCACCTGGTTTATTTGTTGTAGCAATCCGAAGGAAGGTGATTCTCAAAATTGGGACTCGATCCACGCACCCATTGTCTGGTCAGCTAGTGACGCCGAAGTGTCCGGAGTAGGTTGATGAAGAGATGGCGAAGCCCCCGGTCCGGCCGAGATGTCGAAGTAGGTTGGCGTGATGGACACCAGCTTGAAGAAGCAATAGTGCAGCCCTGCCGATGCAGGTCGTGACGTGGTCGATGCCGGCTTGATGAAGCGACCGTGCGGCGATGCCGGTATGCCCGCTCCGTGTAATCCGTGGGGCGGCGATGTTGGTGATGATTTATCCTTCGCGATGCCGGACTCTTGTTCGGCTTGCCAAGATGATGATCCGAAGAAATTGAGCTCGGTTCAAGAAAGCGACGACGTGTCTAACGCAGGTCGGCCGCCGTGGAGTGATGTTGTCGGGCTGGTTTGACACCGGCGCGACGGTGAAGTTCGTATTGCAAGAATACTTTCAATACTACTGGGATGTGTTTGAGAATAAAACACAACACCCCATACAAAAACTTCCTTCAAAAAGGATGTCCGAGATCCCGTTCATAAAGAAGATGAATTCGGGTCGGATTCGTTCTCGCGCAGAAAACAGATCTAAAAAGTGATGCACTAATCGGAAGTTTCCCGGAGTTTGGACGGTCGGATCGAGCTGAATTTTTGGCAGGTGGTAGATATGGTAATTCCGCAGAAAATCAACGGTTGGATCTTCCAAAGGACATCCGAGCTAAATGCCGGACACCATGCCCTAAACTCGTCTGGATTCTCGTCCAGATTCAACAGGGCTCCGGTATATCGGAGATTGCCGGAGATTCCTCCATCGGAACTCGACGAAATTTTTGCAGGGTTGTTGTAGACTTAATTCCGCATAGTTCCACCGAAGTAATCGTTTAAGCGACACTCGAGGAGGCGCTGGCAGCGGATACAAGTTTGTTGTCCATAAAAACAGCACGGTCGCCTGAGGGCAATGTTGACGTTGAGCCCCCGAGCTCCATTGATGACTCCTCCATGATCTTGATAGAGATTGGAGTTGGTGTTGATGAAGGCCTTCATCCAAACATGACGATCGGAGCTAAGCCGCAGTCCTCGGTCAAGCCAAGGTGACTAGTCGAGCTGGTGACGAAGAAGCCGACGTTGCAGTTGACCTGCAGTCGAGCCATTGATCCTTTCGTCGATCACACAGGGGAACTCTCAATGAAAGCACCAATGTCGGTGTCAAAACCGGCGGATCTCGGGTAGGGGGTCCCAAGCAGTGTGTCTTAGGATCAATGGTAACAGGAGGCAAGGGACACAATGTTTTACCCAGGTTCGGGCCCTCTCGATGGAGGTAAAACCCTACGTCCTGCTTGATTAATATTGATGATATGGGTAGTACAAGAGTAGATCTACCACGAGATCGTAGAGGCTAAACCCTAAAAGCTAGCCTATGGTATGATTGTTGTATATATCTATCGACTAGCCTGGCCTCGGTTTATATAATGCACCAGAGGCCTAGGATTACAAGAGTCCTAGCCGAATACGCCGGTGGGGGAGGAGTCCTTGTCTTGATCGCCAAGTCTTGTTGATTCTTCCTTGTATGCGGCAACTGTCCGGACTGGCCCATGAGTATACGGCCATGGGGATCCTCGGCCCAATCCACCTGATCGGGAGACGACGTGGTGAGTACCCCCTAGTCTAGGACACCGTCAATTGTGTTAGCCCTTGTCGCTAGCTTTCCAACAAACTTGGTTTCATCGAATTCGGAGTCCATTTGCAAAAGTTGTGGCAGTTTTGGTGTTCTGAAAAGGCTGCAGCGGTACTACCGCGAATTGGAGCAGATGTAATTTTTTACTACCGCTCGAGAGCGGTACTACTGTGGCTCCTACAGCGGTAGTACCGCTCCGGACCAAAAACTCGTCCCAAGTCCTGCGGTGGTAGGCCCGGATGTAATTTTTTAGTACCGCTCGCAAGCAGTAGTACCTCTACCCTTAGCAGTAGTACCACTACCCCTAGCGGTAGTACCGTGAGGTCAAGCAGTACTACCGCTCCGACGGTTCTTTTGGCCTTTTTGCCTCCTCGCTGTTGTGTTTCGAAGGGGTACTACCGCCCTAGTGGTAGTACCACTCCTTGGAGCGGTAGTACCGCTCTGTGCGGGCTGTGAGCATAACGGTTGGATTTTTCCCCACCTATAAAAGAGGGTCTTCTTCCCCATTGAACCTTATCCCTTGAGCTCGTGTTCTTCCCCCATTGTTGAACTTCTTCGAGCTTGCTAACTCTCAATCCCTCCATGGATTCTTGCTAGTTTTTGAGGGAAAAGAGAGAGGAGATCTAGATCCACATTTCCACCAATCACTTTCTCCTCTATGTGAGGGGAACCCCTTGGATCTAGATCTTGGAGTTCTTGGTGTTCTCCTTCTTGTTCTTCCTCTCATCTTCCTCCCTAGCATTAGTTGCTTCAGTGGGATTTGAGAGATAAGGACTTGGGAACTCTGTGTGCCCTTGCCATTGCATTTGGTGCATCCGTTTGAGTTCTCCACGTGATACGTGGAAGTTACAAATTGAGAAGCTTATTACTCTTGGGTGCTTGGTACCCTTAAGCTTATTACTCTTGGGTGTTTGGACACCCTAGAGCTTGTTCCTCTTGGGTGCCTTGGTGCCCTAGATGGTTGGTGTTGTTCGAAGCTCAATCATTGTGGTGTAAAGCTTCGGGCAAGCGTCGAGGTCTCCAATTAGGTTGTGGAGATCGCCCCGAGCAATTTGACGGGTACCGGTGACCGCCCCCAAGGGTTGCCAAAGTGTACGGGTTCGGTGACTGTCGTGGTTCTAAGACTAACAGTACTGTAGGGGGTACTAAAGGAGAGGCAAGATCCTAGCTATAGAGTAGTTGTTCACGCAAGTGTTTTACGAGTTCAGGCCCTTCTCGGAGGAAGTAACAGCCCTACGTCTCGGTGCCCGGAGGCGATCGACTGGATTATATGCGTATGAGTTACAGGGGTGCAAACACTTCTGCCTGTGGAGGGGGGTGGCTTATATAGAGTGCGCCAGGACCCCAGCCAGCCCACGTAGCAGAGAGTTCAATGTACATAAAGGCTGGGCGTTACTGGTAACGCCTTACATAAAGTGATATCATTGCCATAAAGACTACTTAATAACAGACCGTTTGGATGTAGAGTGACCTTAGATCTTCTGGTGGTCGAGTGAGTCTTCATGGTCGACTGTCTTCGAGTTCGTCGAGTGGAATCCTTCCAGGTCGACTGAAAGGTAGTTTCTTCTAGAAATGTCCTTGGGTAGGGTACTTTGGACAGGTCCGTGACCCTACCCTAGGTACATGACTTCATCATTAGCCCCCGGATGGATCGAGGTTTGAGTGAGGAAGGAGTTGAGAATTCTTCCGACTCCTCTTTTCGTGATATGGGTATGTCTTGTTCTGGATCAATGACCTTAGGTGACGGCACCAACCTCTTTTTCAGTCTCCTTGATCCATTCTTTATATTAGTCGAGTGACTTTTTCATACTTGGAGATTTCCGAGCGACGGATCAGAGGAAATCTTCGGTTTGACAAGTTGCTCTGCTGTTTGCGAATTTAGCGGGATCTGAATTTCAGGAAGCGCGCGGGGCGGAGGAAGCCGTAGTACTCGGATGGGATAAGGCAGGGACGCCTCGATTTCCGCGCCACCTTTTTTGCCACGTATCGCGCGCGCGACCATTGCGGGATTTGACAGGATCGCCCGGGCCTACCAGTCAGCCACTCGGAAGAGACTTCATATAAGGCATCGGACGGGGGTTTTTCAAACAGTGCGCCCTCAATCCCCTCTCCCTCTTCTTCGAACTCCTCCGCTGCGCTTGCTTCCACCTCCGCCTCGCTGCTCCTTGCGCGCCTCGCCGGCGACGATGGTGAAGGAAAAGACGGCGGCTTTGAAGCGGGCGAAGAAGGCGACGGTGAAGGCAAAGGGGAGAGCGCCTAGTCGGGGCGGATCTTCGTCACGGTCAGGCCTGCCGCAAGGCTGGATCCAGGAAGATTGGATCCGCTCGACCATCACCCAGAAGGACCTCGACAACCTGGCCAACGAAGGACTGATCCCCCATGGGTCAGCAAGGCTTTCGGGGAAGGAGTGGCAGCTGCAGCCTCAGGAGGGTGAGTGCGTCCTCTTAGCCACCCATGTAGATCGCGGTTTTTCTCTACCGCCGAATCTTTTCTTCCGAGGGTTTCTAAACTTCTTTGGTGCACAACTCCACCACTTCACACCCAATTCCATTGCCTACCTCGCCGCTTTCGTGTCTTTGTGCGAAAACTTCTTGGGTTGCCGGCCACACTGGGGCCTTTTCAAACACATTTTCACTTGTCGCTCCCAGACGGTAAAAAAGGCTAACCCAAATGACGAGAGGACCCAAGTAATCCAGATGTGTGGGGGTCTTGGGGTTCAGATGAGGAGTAAGAGTGCCTTTCCAGCCATGACCCTTCCCGAGTCAGTTCGAAGGTGGCAGTCGACCTGGTTCTACTGCCAAGACCAGTCGACGCCAGGGCAATCGTCTGGCCTCCCCCCGTTCTCCATGGACCGAGTGAACAAGCCATCTTCTCTGAAGGTGCTTCCGAAGGAGAAAGCTCAGGTTAGGATGTTGATGTAGCGCACGGTCCAGCTCATTCACGACGGAGTGACGGGCATGTATCTTCTAGAGGTTTTCCTTCGACGGCGCATTCAGCCACTTCAGTACCGAGGCCATCTGATGTGGTTGTACTCTGGCACTGAAGACACCACTCGGGTCCACCCGGAGGAGGTCGACGATGTCACTCTGGAGAGGTGGATGACCGCCATCACGGGGAACAGAGATAATCCTCGTGGAGCAAGGAGGATCCCGCCACTCGACCAGTCCTACGAGCCAGACAAGGTCTGACTACATTTCTCTGACTTGTGATTCTGTTTTCTTCATTCTGCTTTGCTGTAGTTCGGTTGACTGACCTTTATCTTGTTTGTTGTCTTCTAGGTCACAACCAAGATGTACTCGATGCCCAACAGGGCGCAAGAACAGGCCGAAGAAGAAGAAGGAAGTGGAGGTGAAAGTCAGGAGGAGTGGGAGTCGGACGGCGATGAACGTGAAGAAGATGCCGGCTCTGATGAGGAAGAGGAGGAGGCAGTCGAGCCTCCTCGTACTGAAATACGGTCCAAGCTCGCCCATGATCATGCGGTCGAGCGAAGCAAGGGAGTCGTGCCTGCTGGGCAGTCGACCAAACGCCCTCGGACGACTTCTCCAGCGCCGACTGAGAAAGCGTCGAAGCCACCCCGAGCGGCACAGACAAAACCGGCGAAGGCTCTACCAAAGATGAGGATGGAGATTCCGACTGTTTCTGGGTAACGGCATAACTCATGCTTTCTTTTTTAACATGGATATATTCTTGGTCGACTCGATTGCTGACTCACTGATTTCTGAAAATCGCAGAGTTGCTACTTCTGAGACCTCAGCCAGGCATGACGATCAAGAAATGGAGGATGCTGCCACTTCCAATTCTGGTATGATCTGTGCAGTTTCACTTTCGGTCGATCGGATCTTCATTTTTAACTTTGAACCTTTTCTGTAGCTCCACCTAGCATTATCATTGATCTCCCCGACGACGACGATGAGGAGCCACTGAGGCAAAGGAGGAACAGGAAAGCGTCTACTGGCAAGACTGCTCAGGTTGCGTCAGTGCCTAAGACATTGGTTCCGGAGGGGGGCAACATTGCTCGTGCTACCGTGTCCTTTGCGGTGCCATTGACGAGTGTCCGCCCTCCGTCGTCGAGTGCTGATCCACCTTCCCTCTTCTCCACACACCACGTCCCGGAGGACCAAGCAGGTGCTGCCAAGTGCCAAGGAAGCCATATGCCAGGCGGGGGTCATGATGGAGCAGGTGAAGGCGATCCGAGACGCCAGCCAAGCAGCTTATGATGCAAGTTCAGCTCTTCAGAGCAATGTCCAGGTTGGTTGACCACCGCCTGTTCTGTTAGGATATGATACCTGACAATTTTTCTTTCTGAACATGTTAATATTTGTCATACAGCAAGTGGGTGTGTCAATTGAAAACTCTAGATTAGTGGGGGCACGCTGAGTGCACCCACTAGGTGTAGTCCCCGAGACTACGGTGGACTGCTGGCAGTCGACTGTAGTCTTTATGTCTTTAATTTTTTTTACTTTCTTCACTCGATCTGGTCGAATGGAATCATGAAACTAGTGGGGGCACTCTGAGTGCACCCACTGGGTGTATTCCCCGAGACCGTGGTCGACTGCTGGTAGTCGGCTATGGTCTGGAGAATACTTTCCTCTCTCTTTTGTTTTGTCTAACTGTTGGCAGTTAGCTACTTTCGGTCGACTGATCGATCCGAGCCGGTAGAACCAGTGGGGGCACGCTGAGTGCACCCACTGGGTGTAGTCCCCGAGACTACATTCGAAATTTTTGGTTCGGCTGCAGTCTTAGAAATGCTACGATTTTTCTCTTAGTCATTCGGAAATGACATGTCTTTGATGTCCGTCGACTGATTTTTCGCAGAAATCTTGCGAGCTTGTGGCTCGTTATACTGAGTTGGAGAACAAGCATATCCAGCTCGAACTTGATCTGAAGCTTGTCCAGGAGAAATTCACGAAGGCGAAGGAGGAGACAAAAGGTATGTTTGGTGAGAACCTTGACGACTGCTCTTGTTTGTTGTCCATTCCTGAGTCTGACCTCACTGTCATTTCATAGATAAACTAAGGGATGCTCTGAAGAAGAAGGACCTTGACCTCGCCGAGGCGCAGAAAGCGGCTTCGGACAAGACGAAACTCGCAGAAGAAAAGTTGGCTTCAATCAGCAAACTTGAAGAGGAGAATACCAATCTGAGAGTTGCTCTCGATGTGGCTAACCAGGAGGTCACTCGACTGAAGAATGACAAGATGGTCCTGAGTGAAAAGGCTAGCGAACTGGTGGGAAAGAAGAACGACTTAGAAGCTTATCTGGGAGGGCTCGCTAAGAAGTTATTCCTCATGCTCGAAGGTAACCTCTTATATCCGACTGGTAATCACTGACTTATTGTGTGGACGTTAGCTTATCCTTGGATCGTACCCACAGAATTCTGCCAAAACATTGAAGAGGAGACTAGTCGAGTGGAGACTGGCTTAGATCCCATCAACTCTCTTGTGAAGGATGAAGCCGCCATGAACGTGCTCCGTCTCGAGTCTTGAGTTGCTGCCGTGGCCGACTATCTTGCGAGGCTGAAGGTTGCAACATCCCGCATCGACACAGCACTTTGGCCGGGAGAAACACTTCAGAACGATCTCGAGTCTCTGATGACTCAACTGAACGAAATTCCAAGTCGAGTGCAAGAATGGAAAAAATCTTCTGCCAGGTGTGGTGCCAACATTGCTCTGTCTATGGTCCGTGTTCACTGCAAGGACGCGCGAGAGGACAAGCTGGCGTCTCTCAAAGTGGCCAATACCAAGAAGCACGACTTCCGATCTTTCATGGAGACCTTCATTGCTGCTGCCACTCGGATCGCAGATGGAATCGACCTGGACGAGTTCGTTGCGCCTTCCAGTCCTCCACAGGAGGAGTAAAAAACTTCTATGCTCAATGCTTTAAATTTGCCTTGGAATGCCGAGTGGTTTTTGTAACCGATAAACTTTAACAGGCTTGGTGCCTGAGCACTCCTGGATCCGTAAGACGTTATCTGAACTTAGGTTTGCCGTTGAATATGTTTGCTTCTGCCTTCGAACAATCATCATCCTTTGCTTGGAATATATACTAGTGTTTGTGATGCTCTTTTGCAGGTAGGGACGAAGCACAAATTGCAATCGACTTGTACTCGTCATGCTTAGGCGAGCACTGGGCTGCAGCTAAGCCCCCGAGTGGGAGGTTTTCTCACCACTCAGTAGGATTTTCAAAAACTTAGGCGAGCACTGGGCTACAGCTAAGCCCCCGAGTGGGAGGTTTGCTCACCACTCGGTAGGATTTTCAAAAACTTAGGCGAGCACTGGGCTGCAGCTAAGCCCCCGAGTGGGAGGTTTGCTCACCACTCGGTAGGATTTTCAAAAACTTAGGCGAGCACTGTGCTGCAGCTAAGCCCCCGAGTGGGAGGTTTGCTCACCACTCGGTAGGATTTTCAAAAACTTAGGCGAGCACTAGGCTGCAGCTAAGCCCCCGAGTGGGAGGTTTGCTCACCACTCGGTAGGATTTTCAAAAACTTAGGCGAGCACTGGGCTGCAGCTAAGCCCCCGAGTGGGAGGTTTGCTCTCCACTTGGTAGGATTTTCGTGGTTTACCTCCGAAGGAGAAGATAGCAGTCGACCTGCGCTTCGTCCTCCTTGCGGAGCGCACGTTGTATTTGTGGCGTAGCTTGGAAGGACAAGGCAGGAGTCGACCTGCGCCTCGTCCTCCTTGCGGAGCGCATGTTGTATTTGTGGCGTAGCTCGGAAGGAGAAGGCAGGAGTCGACCTGCGCCTCGTCCTCCTTGCGGAGTGCATGTTGTATTTGTGGCGTAGCTCAGAAGGAGAAGGCAGTAGTCGACATGCGCTTCGTCCTCCTTGCGGAGCGCACGTTGTATTTATGGCGTAGCTCGGAAGGAGAAGGCAGTAGTCGACCTGCGCTTCGTCCTCCTTGCGGAGCGCACGTTGTATTTTATACTTAGACGAACACTAGGTTGCAGCTAAGCCCCCGAGTGGGAGGCTGGCTCACCACCCGGCAGGATTTGGTTTAAACTTAGGCGAGTACTTGGACTGCAGCTAAGCCTCCGAGTGGAAGGTTGGCTTACCACTCAGTAGGATTTTGTTTTAACTTAGGTGAAACGGATTCGCAGCTAAGCCTCCGAGCGGGAGGCTGGCTCACCACTCGGTAGGATTTTGTTTAAACAAACTTAGGCGAAACGGATTCGCAGCTAAGCCACCCACTGGGGGACTGATTTGTGTGAACAAAAGTAACAACAATCACTGGGAAAATTATAAAACTCTTGTCTTTGATAAATAAACTACAGAAGTACTTTTATTACAACTCATCCGAGTGAATACTTAAGTATAAAAGGGGCAGAGCAGATCCGCATTCCAAACTCGTGGCTCGTCAATCTGGCGATTGACGTTGTAAAGACAGTATGCTCCGTTGTGGAGAACTTTGGTAACAATGAAGGGGCCTTCCCAAGTAGGGGCGAGTTTGTGCAGCTTCTATTGGTCCACTCAGAGGACCAAGTCTCCTTCCTGAAAGGCTCGGCTCTTCACATTTCTGGCGTAGAATCGGCGCAAGTCTTGCTGATAGATGGTCGACCGGATCATGGCCATCTCTCTTTCTTCTTCCAGAAGGTCGACTACGTCCTGCCGGGCTTGTTCTGCTTCGACTTCAGAGTAGAGCTCGACTCGCGGTGCATTGTGAAGCAGGTCACTTGGCAGAACCGCCTCAGCTCCGTAGACCAGAAAGAACGGAGTTCTCCCAGTCGACCGATTTGGAGTAGTCCTCAATCCCCAAAGAACTGATGGAAGTTCGTCGACCCACGCGCCTGCTGCATGCTTGAGGTCACGCATCAACCGGGGTTTCAGTCCCTTGAGAATTAGGTCGTTTGCTCTTTCTGCTTGTCCATTCGACTGGGGGTGGGCGAGTGAAGCGTAGTCGACTCAAGTGCCTTGAGAAGCGCAGAAGGCTTTGAACTAATCGGAATCAAAGTTTCACCCATTATCAGTGATGATGCTATGCGGAACTCCATATCTGAATATCAATTCTCTGATGAAGCTGATGGCAGTGCCAGCATCCAGATTTTTAATGGGCTTGGCTTCGATCCACTTGGTGAACTTGTCGACTGCCACCAGTACATGGGTGAAGCCACTCCTGCCAGTTCTCAGTGGTCAAACCATATCTAACCCCCAAACAGCGAAAGGCCAGACGATTGGAATGGTCTTCAAGGCTGAGGCGGGCTTGTGTGACATATTGGAGTAGAACTGACATCCTTCACATTTGTCGACTATCTCTTTCGCCATTTCATTTGCTCTGGGCCAATAAAAGCCTGCTCGGTATGCTTTAGCCACGATGGTCCGAGAGGACGCATGATGGCCACAGGTCCCTGAGTGGATGTCGTTGAGAATCATCGACCCTCTTCCGGTGTTATGCATTTCTGACTGACTCCAGTCGCGCTTTCTCTGTACAACTGTCCCCTCATGACAGTAAAGGCCTTGGATCAACGGACGATCTGCCGAGCCTCTTCTTCATTCTCTGGGAGCTCTTCCCTTAAGATATACGCGATGTAAGGCACTGTCCAGTCGGGAGTGATAACCAGAACTTCCATAATTAAGTCAACCACAGCTGGGACCTCAACTTCATCGGATCCGTGGCACTTTTTGGCTGCGGGGCTTCTTCGGTGAAAGGATCCTCTTGAACCGACGGCGTGTGAACATGCTCCAAAAACACGCCACTCGGGATGGCTTCTCTTTTGGAACCTATCTTCGCCAAGTCATCATCTGCTTGGTTTTTCAGTCGGGGAACATGATGGAGCTCTAATCCCTCGAATTTCTTCTCCAGCTTTCTGACTGCATTGCAGTAACCAGTCATAGCTGGGCTTCTGACGTCCCACTCCTTCATCACTTTGTTAACCACCAAATCCAAGTCACCATAGACCATGAGGCGACGGACACCGAGTGAAATGGCCATACGCAACCCATACAAAAGTGCTTCGTATTCTGCTTCGTTGTTGGAGGAGTCAAAGTGAATCTGGAGTACGTATCTGAGCTTATCTCCTCGGGGGGAAACCAACACTACCCCAGCACCAGAACCATTCAGCATTTTAGAGCCATCAAAGAACATAGTCCAGTGCTCCGAGTGAACTTGAGTCAGTAACTTCTGTTCAGTCCATTCGGCGAGGAAATCTGCTATTGCTTGGGACTTGATAGCTTTCTTTGCCTCAAATCTGATATCAAGGGGAAGGAGTTCAATCGCCCATTTAGCCACTTGACCAGTTGCATCTCTGTTGTGCAGAATCTCTGATAAGGGGGAGTCGCTGACGACTGTGATGGTATGGTCAGAGAAGTAGTGAGCAACTTTCTTCGTGGTCATATAAATCCCATATACAAGCTTCTAATAATGAGGGTATCGTTGCTTTGATGGGCTCAGGACTTCGGAAATATAGTATATTGGGCGCTGAACTTTGAAGGTTTTCCCTTCTTCTTCCCGCTCGACCGTAAGTACTATACTGACGACTTGTCCTGTGGCTGCAATGTAAAGCAACAAAGGCTCTTTGCTGATTGGGGCAGCAAGCACCGGCTGGGTGGAAAGCAGGGTTTTTAACTCTGCAAATGCTGCGTCAGCTTCAGGAGTCCACTCGAACTTGTCTGACTTCTTCATCAGTTGGTAAAGAGGCAATGCCTTCTCACCGAGACGAGAGATGAATCGACTTAAAGCGGCCAAGCAACCAGTAAGCTTCTGAACATCGTGCACACGCACAGGTCGTTTCATTCGGAGTATAGTGCCCACTTTCTCTGGGTTTGCATCGATTCCCCGTTCGGAAACGAGAAAACCGAGTAACTTTCCGCCAGGAACTCCGAATGTGCACTTGGATGGATTAAGCTTGATATCATACCTCCTGAGGTTGGCAAATGTTTCAGCGAGGTCAGTTAGCAGGTCGGAACCTTTCCGTGACTTGACCACAATGTCATCCATGTATGCTTCCACATTCCGACTGATTTGAGTGAGCAAACACTTCTGAATCATCCTCATGAACGTGGCTCCGACATTCTTGAGGCCGAATGGCATGGTGACATAATAGAAGCACCCAAATGGGGTGATGAAAGCTGTCTTGATCTCGTCGGTTCCATACAGACGGATCTGATGGTACCTGGAATAGGCGTCTAAGAAAGACAGTCGCTCACATCCCGCAGTCGAGTCGACTATTTGATCGATGCGGGGAAGAGGAAAATGATCTTTCGGGCAAGGCCCGATTGATATGTTTAAAGTCAATGCACATGCGAAGTGAGTTATCCTTTTTGGGGACTATGACAACATTGGCGAGCCACTCGGAGTGGTAAATCTCTCGGATAAACTCTGTTGCTAAGAGCCGAGCCACCTCTTCGCCAATAGCCTTCCTTTTCTGGACGGCGGACCGTTGCAGATGTTCCTTGACAGGTTTTGCCTTTGAATCGACTCGAAGACGATGCTCAGTCAGCCCCCTGGGTACACCTGGCATGTCAGAAGGTTTCCATGCAAAGATGTCCCAGTTCTCACGGAGGAACTGGATTAGCGCTTCTTCCTATTTGGGGTCGAGTGTTGTGGAGATGTGAGTCGGAGCAGCGTTGGGGTCGGTCGGGTGGATGTGAACTAGTTTTGTCTCACCGGACGACTGAAATGCTGATTCCGTAGCGGGCTTCTTGTCTCGCAACAAATCACTCGGATCCGCATTCCTCTGGTGTTCCTGCCACTCTTCTGCCACCATCTGAGCATCGGCGATCTTTGAGCCTCTCTGGAAGCACTCTTCTGCCTTCTTGCGATTACCAGTAACAGTGATAACGCCCTTAGGGCCAGGCATCTTCAATTTGAGGTACATGTAACATGGTCGAGCCATAAAATGTGCATAAGCTGGCCTGCCCAAAATAGCGTGGTAGGCACTCTGGAAGTCTACAACCTCAAATGTCAGCTTTTCTTTGCGGAAGTTCTTGGAATCACCAAAAACCACATCGACAGCAATCTGGCCGAGTGATGCGGCCTTCTTGCCAGGAATGACTCCATAGAAACTCATGTTGCTCATGCTGAGTCTGGACATTGGAATGCCCATCCCTTTCAGTGTCTCGGTGTATAGTATATTCAAACTACTGCCTCCATCCATCAACACTTTAGTCAGTCGAGTGCCCTCAACGACTGGGTCGACCACCAGAGCTTGCCTCCCAGGGGTGGCTATGTGCGTCGGGTGATCAGACTGGTCGAATGTGATGGCTGTCTGAGACCACTTCAGATAATTGGGTGTTGCTGGAGCAACCATATTCACCTCTCGGTTTATAACTTTCAGTCGACTTTTGCTCTCAACGTCAGCAAAAATCACTAGAGTAGAATTGACCTGAGGGTATTTCTTGTCACTATCTCCCTTGTTCTCAGCTTTGTCTAACTCCTTTTCCTTATCCTTGGTTTGTTTCCCCTGGAACTGCTGTATCAGAAGTCAACACTGTCGAGTGGTATGCTTCGGGTAAATGAAATTACCCTCTTCATCTTTCTTCGTGTGGATGTGACACGGCAAATCCATCACGTCATTTCCCTCTTTATCCTTCACTTTCTTGGGGTTCCAAGGTCCTTTGGGCTTTCCTTTGAACTTTTCTTGAGTCACGACCAAGGTTTCTCCAGGAGCAGCTGGCTCGGCTTTCCGCTTTTGCTTCCGACTGGAGCTCCCTCCTCCGGTTTCCTGGGCGACTGACTTGTGCTTGCTGCTCCGGAGCCGATCCTCTTCCTCACCATTGGCATATTTGGTGGCTATCTCCATCATTCGACTCAGAGACATGTCTCCGGTTCGACCAAATTTCAGGCTTAGCTCTCTGTACTTTACGCCTTCCTTGAAGGCGCAGACTGCCTGGTGATCAGATACATTCTCTACTGTGTGATGCAACGTGGTCCATCTCTAGATGTAATCTCTCAGAGTCTCATTCGACTTCTGCACACAAGATTGCAACTCTGTCAGTCCTGCTAGTCGCTTGCATGTTCCTTCGAACGTTCTGACAAACACTCGGGAGAGGTCTTCCCATGTGTAAATGCTGCTGGGTGTCAACTGATTCAGCCATGCCCTGGCTGACCCTTCCAAGATAAGAGGCAGATGTTTCATGGCCACCTCGTCATTTCCGCCGCCGATCTGGATAGCCACTCGGTGGTCTTCAAGCCAAGTATCGGGCTTAGACTCACCGTTGAACTTGCTGACTCCAGTCGCCAACCTGAAGTTGGGAGGAATCACTGCGGCTTGGATGGCTCTACTGAAACACTCTGGTCCAGAGACATGCACTCGGCTGCTGGTGGGTAGTGTCGTTGCCCTCTCTGTGAGCTCTGTTACAGTCGACCAGACCTTGAACGATGATGGATCTCGCATCAAAGCCTGGTTCCCTGGGGTCGACTGGGATTCTTCGTCCGCCACTGTGCTGGCGCCTATCATCCTACTATCGAGGCACATAGGATCCACCTCTCGGAGGAGGAGTGGGCGCTCGACGTCGACCGTTACGATCAAATTGGTGATCATACTGCTCATGGTTCCTGTACTGATTGTGCCGATCACCATGCCCTTCACGCCTCGGGGGCGATCTGGGGCTATGAGCCGACTGAACCGTATTCGCTGCCACGGATCTGCTGTGAATCCTGTTCCGCTACTGCGATACAGCTAAATTCTGATCTCCTGCTGCCCGGAGCAAATCTCTGATCTACATCAAGCCTCTGCAAGCCTCCAACTGGGAAGGCTGAATTGACTCTGCTATACAGGCTGCAGCTGCTAAATTCTGAATCGGAGTTCAATATACCTGAGTCGGAGGTGGAAAGAGCTGGCGTCGACTGGAGTCAGGAATCCGTTGCCGTGCGCGCTCGTCGAGTGCCCGCTGAAGGTTCTCTAGTCGAGTGCGCTCAGCCAAGTTGGCCAAGCGCGCGTCCTCCAAGGCATGAGCCTCAGGGGTTTCTCCAACGATTGGAGTGTGAAGCGCATCCATGTTCCGGCGGCGAAGTTCTTCCCTCTGCAGCGAATTGAGGGGCTCGGGGAGGTATTCCTCATGGACGTGCGACGGATCGCCTCCACCGTTGCCTCCCTCGGCACCGGGAAAGCCGGGGGAACGTGTGGTCCGTTGACCATCAGGACCTCCGCCGTTGGATCACTGCTGTCGCACTCGGATGCAGTCTCTGCGGAGCCAGTCGATAGATCGAACAGGCTGTAGAGAGATTTGTCGGGCTCGATTGCCGCGACTTGGGTGGTGGTCGACTGGCAAGCCATCACATGCCTCACCCACCACTGAAGCCTCGACTGACCGGAGCGCTTACGTCAGCGGGAAGCTGGGAGGGAGGATGACACAAAAACCGGTTGATACTGGGTCGACAGTTGTCTCAGGAGGACACCGCGGACGCACGCGCGAAAGTGCGTCGCTCCGCGGACTGGGAGCGCGTCGACGTCGAGCGGAGCTTCCTGAAGCCAGGCAGAGTCGTCGGCGATGAACGTGAGCGCGCCGAGACGGATCTCGCGGCCCTCGACCAAAACTCCGCCTGAAACCATGATGAAGGCAATCGGAAAAAATTGCAACTTCTCCAATAAATCGCTAAGACACCTGCCCCAAGGTGGGCGCCAAGTGTCGTGGTTCTAAGTCTGACAGTAGTGTAGGGGGTACTAAAGAAGAGGCAAGATCCTAGCTATGGAGTAGTTGTTTACGCAAGTGTTTTACGAGTTCAGGCCCTTCTCGGAGGAAGTAACAGCCCTACATCTCGGTGCCCGGAGGCGGTCGACTGGATTATATGCGTATGAGTTACAGGGGTGCGAACCCTTCTGCCTGTGGAGGGGGTGGCTTATATAGAGTGCGCCAGGACCCCAGCCAGCCCATGTAGCAGAGAGTTCAATGTACATAAAGGCCGGGCGTTACTGGTAATGCCTTACATAAAGTGATATCATGGCCATAAAGACTACTTAATAACAGACCGTTTGGATGTAGAGTGACCTTAGATCTTCTGGTGGTCGAGTGAGTCTTCATGGTCGACTGTCTTCGAGTCCGTCGAGTGGAATCCTTCCAGGTCGACTGAAAGGTAGTTTCTTCTAGAGATGTCCTTGGGTAGGGTACTTTGACAGGTCCGTGACCCTACCCTAGGTACATGACTTCATCAGTGACCGCCCCCAAGGGTCGCCATTTGTACGGGTTCGGTGACCGCCCTCAAGGGTCCCTTAGTGGAATCACGGCATCTTGCATTGTGCGAGGGCGTGAGGAGATTACGGTGGCCCTAGTGGCTTCTTGGGGAGCATTGTGCCTTCACACCGCTCCAAATGGAGATTAGCATCAGGAAGGGTGTGAACTTCGGGATACATCGTCGTCTCCACGTGCCTTGGTTATCTCTTCCCCGAGCCCTTTACTTATGCACTTTACTTTGTGATAGCCATATTGTTTCTTGTCGTATATCTTGCTATCACATAGTTACTTATCTTGCTTAGCATAAGTTGTTGGTGCACATAGGTGAGCCTAGTTGTTTTAGGTTTTGTTCTTGACAAGTTAACTGCTAGGTTTATTCCGCATTTGTTCAAGCCTAAACCATAATTATTTTAAAGTGCCTATTCACCCCCCCCCCTCTAGGCGACATCCTCGATCTTTCACTAATGATGATGATCATGAAGCTTCGGATCAAGTTACTGTTGAGCCTCGTAGGTTGACAAGGGTACGTACAACTTCTGAGTGGTACGGTAACCCTGTCTTAGAGGTCATGCTGTTGGACAACAGTGAACCTACGAGCTACGGAGAAGCGATGGTGAGTCCGGATTCTAACAAATGGTTAGAGGCCATGAAATCCGAGATGGGATCCATGTATGAAACCAAAGTATGTACTTTGGAAGTATTACCTGAAGGGAAAAAGGTCATTCAGAATAAATGGATCTTTAAGAACACAAACGTTGATGGTAATGTAACCATTTATGAAGCTCGACTTGTTGCAAAGAAGTTTCCCGACAAATTCAAGGAGTTGACTATGATGAGACTTTCTCACTCGTAGCGATGCTAAAGTCTATTGGGATTATGTTAGCAGTTGCTACATTTTTTGATTATGAAATCTGGCGGATGGATGTCAAAACAAAGTTTTCTTAATGGTTTCCGGGAGGTAAGGTTGTATGTGATACAACCAGAAGGTTTTGTCGATCCTAAGAATGCTAAAAGGCATGCAAGCTCCAGTGATCCTTCTATGGACTGGAGCAAGCATCTCGGAGTTGGAATATACACTTTGATGAGGTGATCAAAGCTTTTGGGTTTATACAAAGTTTGCAAGAAACTTGTATTTACAAGAAATTGAGTGGGAGCACTACAACATTTCTGATAAGTATATGTGGATGACATATTGGTGATCGGAAATGATGTAGAATTTCTGGAAAGCATAAAGGATTGTTTGAAAGGAGTTTTTCAAAGGAAGACCTGGGTAAAGCTGCTTACATATTGGGCAACAAGATCTATAGAGATAGACGCCTGATAAGACTTTCATGGAGCACATACCTTGACATGATTTTGAAGGAGTTCAAAATGGATCAGTCAAAGAAGGAGTTCTTGCCTGAGTTGTAAGGTGTGAAGTTGATTAAGACCCAAAGCTCGACCACGATAGAAGAAAGAGAAAGGACGAAGGTCGTCTCCTATGCCATTGCCATAGGCTCTATACGGTATGCCATGATGTGTACCGCACATGATGTGTACCTTGCCACATGTCTGGCAAAGGGGTACAAGAGTGTTCCAGGAGTGGATCCCTGGACAGCGGTCAAAATTATCCTTAGAAGAATAAGGAAATGTTTCTCTATTATGGAGGTGATAAAGAGTTCGACGTAAAGGGTTACAGTGATGCAAGCTTCAACACCAATCCGGGTGACTCTTAGTAGCAAACCAGATACGTATGGCGGAGCACCCAATTGGAATAGTTCCAAGTGGAGCGTGGTAGAACCATCTAGAGTATGACATAAAGATTTGCGAAGTACACACGGATCTGAATGTTATAGACCCGTTGACTAAAACCTCTCTCACAAGCATAACATGATCAAACCCCAGAACTCATTGAGTGTTAATCACATGGTGATGTGAACTAGATTATTGACTCTAGTAAACTCTTTGGGTGTTAGTCACATGGCAATGTGAACTGTGAGTGTTAATCACATGTCAATGTGAACTAGATTATTGAATCTAGTGCAAGTGGGAGACTGTCGAAAATATGCCCTAGAGGCAATAATAAATTAGTTATTATCATATTTCCCTGTTCATGATAATCATTTATTATCCATGCTAGAATTGTATTGATCGGAAACTCAGATACATGTGTGGATACATAGACAACAACATGTCCCTAGTGAGCCTCTAGTAGACTAGCTCGTTAATCAAAGATGTCTATGGTTTCCTAGTCATAGACATGAGTTGTCATTTGGTAACGGGATCACGTCATTAGGAGAATGATGTGATGGACAAGACTCAAACTATAAACGTAGCATATGATCGTATCAAGTTTATTGCTATCGTTTTCTGCATGTCAAGTTTATGTTGTTATGACCATAAGATCATGCAACTCACTGACACCGGAGGAATACCTTGTGTGTACCAAACGTCACAACGTAACTATGTGACTATAAAGGTGCTCTACAGGTATCTCTGAGGGTGTCCGTTGAGTTGGCATGGATCAAGACTGGGATTTGTCACTCCGTATGACGGAGAGGTATCTCAAGGGCTCACTCGATAATACAACATCACAGTAAGCTTGCAAGCATTGTGGCTAATGAGTTAACCATGGTATCTTGTATTACGGAACGATTAAAGAGAGTTGACGGTAACGAGATTGAGCTAGGTATGGAGATACCGAGGATCGAATCTCGGGCAAGTAACATACTGATGGACAAAGGGAACTGCATACGGGATTAGCAGAATCCTTGACACTGAGGTTCGGCCAATAAGATCTTCGTAGAATATGTAGGAACCAATATGGGCATCCATGTCCCGCTATTGTTTATTGAACGTAGAGGTGTCTTGATCATGTCTGCATAGTTCTCGATCCCGTGGGGTCTACACACTTAATGTTTGGTGACGATATAAGTATAATTGGGTCATTATGGTGGTTACCAAAGGTTGTTGGAGTCCCGGATGAGATCTTGGACATGACGAGGAACTACGGAATGGTTCAAAGGTGAAGATTGATATATTGGACGAAGGGTATTGGAGTCCGGAACTGGGGGTGGGGGGGGGTACCGGGTGATGACCAGCATGACCGAAAGGGGTTTCGGAGGGTCCCGACAAGTGTTGGGGGGATCATGGGCCAAGGGGAGGGGGCAAACCAGCCCACTAAGGGGATGAGCGCCCCTCTCACCCCGTCCCACGTGACCAGGGGAGGTGGGGCGCCTCCACCTGGCTTGGCTTGGGGGGCAAGTCACCCTAGGGTTTCCCTAGGGGAGATCCCATCTGCCCTGGCCGCCACCCCCTAGGGGCGCCACCCCCTCCTTCCTTCTCCTATATATAGAGAGGTACAGAAAGGGTAGCCACACTGATACGTCCATTTTGCATCATGCTTTTATATCAATATTTATTGCATTATGGGCTGTTATTACACATTATATCTCAATACTTATGGCTATTCTTTCTTATTTTACAAGGTTTACCATGAAGAGGGGGGGTGCCGGCAGCTGGAATTCTGGCTGGAAAAGGAGCAAACATTGGAAACCTATTCTGCACTGCTCCAAAAGTCCTGAAACTACATGAAACATATTTTTGGATTTATTAAAAATTATTGAGCGAAAGAAACACATCAGGGGGCCCACACCCTGGCCAGGAGGGTGGGGGCGCCCCCCCCCCCTACTGGGCGCGCCCCCTGTCTCCTGGGCCCCCTGGTGTCCCTTCGGTGTCCATCTTCTGCTATTTGAGGGCTTTTACCCTGGAAAAAATCGTGGGCAAGCTTACGGGACGAAACTCCACCGCCACGAGGCGGAACCTTTGCGGAACTAATCTAGGGCTCTGGCGGAGTTGTTCTGCCGGGGACACTTCCCTCCGGGAGGGGGAAATCATCACCAACGTCATCACGAACGGTCCTCTCATCGGGAGGGGGTCAATCTCCATCAACATCTTCACCAGCACCATCTCCTCTCCAAACCCTAGTTCATCTCTTGTATCCAATCTTGTATCAAAACCACAAATTGGTACCTGTGGGTTGCTAGTAGTGTTGATTACTCCTTGTAGTTGATGCTAATTGGTTTACTTGGTGGAAGATCATATGTTCAGATCCTGTATGCACATTATTACTCCTCTGATTATGAACATGAATATGCTTTGTGAGTAGTTATGTTTGTTCCTGAGGACATGGGTGAAGTCTTGCTATTAGTAGTCATGTGAATTTGGTATTCGTTCGATATTTTGATGAGATGTATGTTATCTTTTCCTCTAGTGGTGTTATTTGAACATCGATTACATGACACTTCACCATTATTTGGGCCTAGAGGAAGGCATAGGGAAGTAATAAGTAGATGATGGGTTGCTAGAGTGACAGAAGCTTAAGACCTAGTTTATGCGTTGCTTCGTTAGGGGCTGATTTGGATCCATATGTTTATTGTTGGGGTTAGGTTTACCTTAATACTCTTGTTGTAGTTGCCGATGCTTGCAATAGGGGTTAGTCATAAGTGGGATGCTTGTCCAAGTAAGGGCAGTACCCAAGCACCGGTCCACCCACATATCAAATTATCAAAGTACCGAACGCGAATCATATGAACGTGATGAAAACTAGCTTCACGATAATTCCCATGTGTCCTCGGGAGCTCCTTTCTTATTATTAGAAATTGTCCAGGCTTATCCTTTGCTACATAAGGGATTGGGCCATCTTGCTGCACTTTATTTACTTTATTTACTTGTTACTCGTTACTATTTATCTTATCACAAAACTATCTATCACCTACAATTTCAGTGCTTGCAAAGAAAACCTTATTGAAAACCGCTTATCATTTCCTTCTGCTCCTCGTTGGGTTCGACACTCTTACTTATCGAAAGGACTAGATAGATCCCCTACACTTGTGGGTCATCAAGACTCTTTTCTGGCGCCGTTGCCGGGGAGTGTAGCGCTTTTGGTGAGTGGAACTTGGTAAGGAAACATTTATATAGTGTGCTGAAATTTTCTGTTACTTGTCACTATGGAAACTAATCCTTTGAGGGGCTTGTTCGGGGTATCTTCACCCCGACCAGAAGAGCGAAGAGTTGCTCCTCAACCTACTGAACTTTATGAAAATATTTACTTTGAGATTCCTTCGGGTATGATAGAGAAACTGCTAGCTAATCCATTTACAGGAGATGGAACATTGCATCCCGATTTACACCTTATCTTTGTGGATGAAGTTTGTGGATTATTTAAGCTTGCAGGTATTCCCGATGATGTTGTCAAAAGGAAGGTATTCCCTTTATCTTTGAAGGGAGATGCATTGACATGGTATAGGCTATGTGATGATACGAGATCTTGGAATTATAAGCGATTGAAGTTGGAATTTCACCAGAAGTTCTATCCTATGCATCTTGTTCATCGTGATCGTAATTACATATATATTTTTTGGCCTCGCGAAGGAGAAAGCATCGCTCAATTTTGGGGGAGGCTTAAGTCAATGTTATACTCATGCCCCAATCATGAGCTCTCCTAGGAAATGATTATTCAAAAAAAAATATGCTCGGCTTTCTCTTAATAATCGCAACCTGCTCGATACTTCCTGTGCTGGTTCTTATATGCTGAAGACTATTGATTTCAAATGGGACTTATTGGAAAGAATTAAACGCAACTCTGAAGATTGGGGTTCCGACGATGGTAAGGAGTCAGGTATGACACCTAAGTTCGATTGTGTTAAATCTTTTATGGATACCGATGCTTTTCGTGGATTTAGTGCTAAGTATGGACTTGACTCTGAGATAGTAGCTTCTTTCTGTGAATCTTTTGCTACTCACGTTGATCTCCCTCAAGAGAAGTGGTTTAAATATAATCCTCATGTTGAAGTGAAAGTAGTTGCACCTATTACAGTTGAAGAAAAGACTATCACCTATAGTGATCCTATTGTTCCTACTACTTATGTTGAGAAACCCCCATTTCCTGTTAGGATAAAGGATCATGCTCTGTTGTTCGTAAGAGTAATACTAGGACTTATACACCTCCTGAGCAAATCAATGTTGAACCTAGTATTGCTATGGTTAAAGATCTCTTAGATGATGATTTAGATGGGCATGTTATTTATTTCTGTGATGAAATTGCTAATATTGCTAGACCAGATACTAAGATACATAGACCTGTCATAGGCATGCTTGTTATTTCTGTTAAAAATAGGAGATCATTGTTATCATGGTTTATGTGATATGGGTGCTAGTGCTAGCGCGATACCTTATGATTTATATGAAGAAATTATGCACGACATTGCACCCATTGAATTAGAAGACATTGATGTTACTATTAAGCTTGCTAATAGGGATACCATTAAACCAGTTGGGATTGTTAGAGATGTTGAAGTTTTGTGTGGGAAAGTTAAATACCCTGCTGATTTTCTTGTTCTTGCTTCCCCACAAGATTGCTTCTGTCCAATTATTTTTGGTAGACCCTTCTTGCATACAGCTAGTGCTAAGATTGATTGTGAAAAAGATACCGTCACCATTGGCTTAGATGGTATGTCTCATGAGTTTAATTTTGCTAAGTTTCGTAGACAACCTCGTGATAGGGAACCACCTAGTAAGGATGAGATTATTGGTCTTTCTTCCATTGTTGTGCCTCCTACTGATCCGTTAGAACAATATTTGCTAGACCATGAAAATGATATGTTTATGAAGGAAATAAGGGAAATAGATGAAGTATTCCTTAAACAGGAACCTGTGCTGAAACATAATCTTCCCGTTGATATTCTTGGGGATCCCCCTCCACCCAAGGGTGATCCCGTGTTTGAACTCAAACCTTTACCTGATAATCTTAAGTATGCTTATCTTGATAAAAAGAAAATATATCTTGTTATTATTAGTGCTAACCTTTCAGAGCAAGAAGAAGAAAGATTATTGAAAACTCTGAAGAAGCACTGAGGTGCTATTGGATATACTTTGGATGATCTTAAGGGCGTTAGTCCCACATTATGCCAACACAATATTAAATTGGAGGATGATGCCAAACCAGTTAGAGATCCTCAACGACCACTAAAACCCAAGATGAAAGAAGTGGTAAGAAAGGAGATATTAAAACTCCTTGAGGCAGGTATAATTTATCCCGTTCCTGATAGTGATTGGGTAAGCCCTATCCATTGTGTTCCTAAAAAGGGAATTATTACCGGTGTTCCTAATGATAAAGATGAATTGATCTCGCAAAGAATTATTACAGGTTATAGGATGGTAATTGATTTTCGTAAATTAAATAAGGCTACTAAGAAAGATCATCACCCTTTACCTTTTATTGATCAAATGCTAGAAAGACTATCCAAACACACACATTTTTGCTTTCTAGATGGTTATTCTGGGTTCTCTCAAATACCTGTGTCAAAAACTACTTTTACTTGCCCTTTCGGTACTTTTGCTTATAGACTTATGCCTTTTGGTTTATGTAATGCACCTGCTACCTTTCAAAGATGTGTGATGGCTATATTCTCTGATTTTTGTGAAAAGATTTGTGAGGTATTCATGGATGACTTCTCCGTTTATGGATCCTCCTTTGATAATTGTTTGAGCAACCTTGATCGAGTTTTGCAGAGATGCGAAGAAACTAGTGCCGTTCTGGATTGGGAAAAGTGTCACTTTATGGTTAATGAAGGCATTGTCTTGGGGCATAAGATTTCCGAGAGAGGTATTGAAGTTGACAAGGCCAAAGTTGATGCTATTGAAAAGATGCCATGTCCCAAGGACATAAAAGGTATAAGAAGTTTCCTTGGTCATGCCAGTTTTTATAGGAGGTTCATTAAGGACTTTTCTAAGATCTCTAGGCCTTTGACTAATTTGTTGCAAAAAGATATTCCTTTTGTCTTTGATGATGATTGTGTGGAAGCATTTGAAATACTTAAGAAAGCTTTGATCACTGCACCTGTTGTTCAGCCACCTGATTGGAATTTACCTTTTGAAATTATGTGTGATGCTAGTGATTATGCTGTAGGTGTTGTTCTAGGGCAAAGAGTTGATAAGAAATTGAATGTTATCCAGTATGCTAGTAAGACTCTTGATACTGCCCAAAGAAATTATGCTACTACTGAAAAAGAATTCTTAGCAGTTGTGTTTGCATGTGATAAGTTTAGACCTTATATTGTTGATTCCAAAGTTACTATTCACACTGATCATGCTGATATTAAATATCTTATGGAAAAGAAAGACGCTAAGTGTTGGGGATATAACTATTTGTGTAAGCCGCCCAGGAGGGGCCGGGTTATGCAAAGAGGATTCACCAAAGAGAAGCCCAAGACCAAAGCATGAAGATGGCGGTTCATAGAGAGCTTAAGGCCCATAGGCGGCTTAAGGCCCGTTGTAGTAAACCGCTGTAATAATATTACTTGTATCATAAGGTAGACTAAACTAGTCACCGAGTCGGACATTGTGTATAAGCCGGCCGGGACTCTGTAAGCCGCAGGGTGTCAACCCGTGTATATAAGGGGACGACCTACAGGCGACTTAGGGCAAGAAACAACTCATCGAGAGCCAGGCATAGCGTATCTCGCTCCCTGGTCATCGAAACATCAATACCAACCCAACTAGACGTAGGCCTTACCTTCACCGTAAGGGGCCGAACTAGTATAAAACCCCTCGTGTCCTTTGTCCCGATTAAACCCTTCAAGCTTCCTAGTTGCGATGGCTCCACTACTAAGTCCTTTCACGAGGACATCTGACGTGACAATTCCACGACAGTTGGCGCCCACCGTGGGGCCAGCACACGATGGATTTAAGTTCTTGAAGGGCAACTTCGAAGGGCTCAAGGGATACGTAGTAGGCCGGATGACCAAGAGTCGTCGTGGTAAGATCTACATCGACGACGAAGGCTGGGGCCCCGACGCCGGCTCAATTGAGTACGGGTACCGGGTCCCCTTCGGAGGGATCCACGTCTTCATTGGCCGGATTGGTGCGCCGGGGCCTGAGCCGGACATCTGCACCGACCTCGTCGAGACGGCTCAGCGTGCGAAACCCGCCCGAGCTCAACCCGGCATGAAGCGTGTCTTTGTGGGCTGCGTCCACGGAGAAGAGCTTTCTGGAGGACCCGAAGATGGTGGTGAGACGGCCGTCCACTCTGATGGTGATTCGTCCGCCGGTTCAATAGATTCTCTGTATCAAGTTCAAGAGGGTGTGCTCGGGGGCTGTTCTGATGGCTTTAGTATTCCGGACCGAGTCTTTATGGCTGGGACTCAACCCGGACAAAACTCTACAGCTGTGGCTGCAATTGCTGTCGGATTAGGAGCGGCCGGGGCAGGAGGCCCTGTGCGCCCGCCGGCTCAAGTGCTGATAGACCTCATGGACAAGCTTACGGCCCTGTTAATCGCCACGGTTATCCCTGCGAATAAAGATGAGCATGACGCGGAGGTAGCACGGGTACGTGAGGAGATAGCCCAGGCCAAGGAGGCCTTAGCAGCTGAGGATACTAGACTAGCTACGGAGCGGGCGGCTCTCGACACTCGGGCACAGTGGTTGCAGTCCGAGGCTTACCAGCTCACGATGAGTATAAACGCGTCCAATGAGGTAATGAGGAGGAGACACCAGAAGACCCAATCCCGGTTACCTCCGAATTACGACCCTAGGGTTCTTTTTGCTACACCCGGAGCCGGCCCAAGTAACACGCCCGATGCAAACCAGTTTATGACATCCGGAGCAGGAGGACCGGCTCAGCGTCGGGAGATGCCACCTCCTCATATGAGCATGGCTCCGCCGGGTTATGTGCCGATACCGGAGGGTCACTTTTCCAACCCCATGGAGAACTTAATCGCAGCGTCAGCGCGTCTGGCGGCTCTTCCAGTGGGCGGTGATGATCCGACAGCGGTAGAGACCCGAAGGATCAGAGAACTTGTCCAGACGGCCCTGGCTTAGCAGGAGACCTATTCTTACAGCCGGGATAGGATTCATTCAACCCCGCTGCCTTGGTTAGCACCGCCTTGTCAGAACCGGAGCCCGAGTTACAGCAGGCGTATGGAACTAAAAGCTTTGTCAAGCAACGCTCAACGCCGTGACCAGCATGGTGGCTATAACCCGGTGCGAGACCGAGTACATCAGGAGAACGAACGGGCGGCTCAACTAACGGCTCAACAGGCGGTTCAGCTGGCGGCTCATCAAGATATCCCAGAGTATCCAACAACTTCTATTGAGATGGGAGTAGCCACCAGAACCGGCGGAGTTCCTTGTTTGATACCGCCTTTGCGCAATGTTCGCCTGCCCAAGGACTTCAAGGGACCTCGAAAGGTGCCGAATTATACTGCCAACTTACATCCTGAAGCATGGATCGAGAGTTATGAGATGGCCATGGAGCTCTTGGAGGTGGGTGACGCGGCAATGGCTAAATATTTTACCATGATGTTAGATGGAACGGCCCGGTCTTGGTTTAAAGGCTTACCACCCGATTCTATTGGTTCGTGGGAAGAGCTAAAAGCCCGTTTCATCCGGAACTTCAAGGACACCTGTAAGCAATCTATGACGATCATGGACTTGACAAATTGTAAGCAGGGGGAAGGTGAATCTACCACCCATTGGGTACGCCGGGTCAAGGAGATAATTCATTCATCTGATAAGATGGATGTCTATTCTGCAGTCCTTATACTGGAAAAGAATTGCAGCTTCAAGCCACTGAGGCAGAAGTTAGGGCGCCTTAAACGTGGCTGCAAGGATATGGGTACACTAATGGCAGCTCTGGTCAAGTACACTGATTCTGATAGTACCAAAGATCCCAGGTCTGACGATGAAAAGACAGGGAAGGGAAAACGGAGTAACAGTATAAAGGGCCAACAGCACAACCCAGTGAACCAAAGTGCCAATAAGCGTAAGGCGGACGACAACCCAGAACTTGTGGCCAATGTTAATACACAGGGTAACAATCAGAGACATAAGGGTGAGTGGCCTCGATCCGGCGGGTTATACACCTTTCTTCATAGCTTATGGAGTGGAGGCAGCTTTGCTAAGTGATATCCAGCGCGATTCGCCCCGCCGGCTGTGGGATATAACTCATATTCAGCCTTGTTATATTTAAGCCACCGGCTCTTGAGATATATATGTTTTTGACAATGTATATATTATATAAAGTAATAAAGCAGGACCTCTGTCCTTTTTTCACCCTCAAACAAGTATATATGTCTTTTTGACAGGTGGTGGAAACAACCAATAGGGACTGGATCATATCTGAATCAGGCTTTACCTTTGGTCCGGCTTATGATCATATCTGAATCTAGCCATGATCACTTGGGGGCTTCCTGTTCAAACATAGGTCGTATTCAAACCAAAGAGAACATAGCTGTCGATACCCGCTTGATCGGCATACTGCCAAACCTACTTGGGGGCTTCTTGATCATATTTGAATCATAGCTTAACCCCTTTAGGTCTGACGTGGATCGTATACGAATCAGCGTCATTAAACAAATCTTATGGTCACTTGGGGGCTTCTTGTTCAAACATAGGTTGTATTCGAACCAAAGAGAACATAGCTGTCGATACCCACTTGATCGGCATCGCCAAGCCACTGGGGGCTATATGATCATATCCGAATCTTAGCTTAACCCCTTTGGAACGGTTTACTGATCGTATCTGAATCAGAAGCCTGTAAAGTATTTTGATTATCTTGAAACCTTGTGGAAAGCATTATGAGATGTTTTTTGTCTTGCCGGTTTAATATTCATCGCCCCAGGTCGTTAAGTGCCAGGTGAACGTCATATGAGCCGGAAAGATTATCCAAGGATCGCAGGTATGCTATTATGCTTAGGTTTAACAAAATATGGTCATAAACCAGCCTGTATATCAAACGGTTGGTTTGTGTCCGGGTTATCAATACTTTCTGTGCAGAATAAGGCGAGCAGAATTTAAAACGCTAAAGAAATAAAGCCAGAAATATACAGCCACGGCGGCTTACGGAAAGCGTTAAGCGATAAGAGCATGCACGAAGGCATGACGAGCATTGGGAGTTCTTTCTACCCTATTACAAGACTCCCCGAGTCTGAATTGATGAAGCATTGTTTTTTGGCCAAACACCTGGCGATTCACTCCTTGGGTGGGCTTGAGGGCTCCGGGTTATCCTTCTCCGCTTCTCCGTCGGCTATTTTGTCCTAGAAAGTTGAGGAGGCCCAATCAATGCCGCTCAAAGCTTCAAATTCAGCTTCATCATCTATTAAACCAGCCGAATCTACTTCAGGAGCAAAAGTATGCTTACGAATTGGAGGGATCAGACTGATTTGATCATATGGAGCGTTTGGGATTCTCCGGTTTTCACTGTCATAAGCCGGCGCATACTTGCTAAGGTCAGTATCGTTTCCAATAAGGGTTGCCACCGGACGCATGGCTCTGACGCAGGCAGTGAAATCATGGTCATCAAATGCAGTACCGTCTTCTTTTAGACTTGGGTACCCAAGGGCAAGATCTGTCGGGTCTAGTTCTGGGAGCCATGCTTTAGCCCGGCTCAATGCGGCCACGGCCCCGGCTCTTGAGGACGCCCGCCTTAAGTCTTGGATCCGCTGAGGAAGAAAGGCGAGGCTCTTCAAAACGTCTTGCAGAAGGCGGGGATGTGGAGTTGATAAGGCTACAACGGCCAAGGCGTGTTGTGACCCGGAGTACAGCTGTTCTACTAAAGTTTAAACTGCTTTAAGCTTGATCAGCATGTTTTGCTTCAGATTGGTACTCCTGGGGCCTGTATGGGCATAAGCATAATCGTCAGCCGGAGGTAATTAATGCAATAGTCATTATGAGGCTACAATGTTTAAATCTGTTTCACGATAACTTACCGAAGATGGCTGAGACCATTTGAGATATCTGTTGTTTTAAGTTGGTCAGCTCGGTTGTTGCTTCTGCAAGAGATGCTTCGGCTGTTTTGGCCCGAGTCACCAGGGAAGCCTTCTCATCAGCCCAAGTTTTCTTCTCCGACTCAAATTTCTTCTTTAGTTTCTCATTTTCAGAGACACTAAATTCAAATTTGGAGTTAGCCTTCTGTGTCTCAAGTTCTTGAGTTTTCAGATGACTCTTCAGGACCGCAAGCTCTGATTCAAACTGACTTATGGCAGCCTGCATTAACATCAGGTTATGGTAAGGATTATAAGGTAACATTAAAGTCTCAAGCACCTTACAAGTAAAGATACTTGACACTTGGGGGCTAATGTATGCTGAAGAATTTTTACCTTATCTTACCGGGTCACATATATTAAAGCCTCAAGCACCTTACAAGTAAAGATACTTGACACTTGGGGGCTAATGTATGTTGCAAATTTAAAAGCCTTATGTTATAATCGGTTTAAGTAAATTCTTCTTGAGCTGGATAATTTAACAGGTACAGCAGATTTCTAAAGTCTACAACATATTTGTTCAATAAGCAATAGACTTGGGGGCTGGTACAGTATGTAAGACTCAGGTAAACAGTATAAGTAATACCTCAGATTTGTGTTGCATTTGTTTCACCATGTCAATTTCCAGGTCACGGCTATTATGCACTTGATTCAGATAGCCCGAGACTATATCACCAATGCTTAAGTGAGTATAATCAGTAATGTCCTGCTTGGCCTGTCGGCGTTGGGCAAATTCTTCCTTGGCGGTACATTTGGCAAGGATGGTAGGCCGTCCTAGTTCAACAAACTGAGACTTCACAATCTCAACTTCCGGTTCATTTGTTTTGACCGGGCTAGGAGTTTCCGGATCACTTGTGTGGAGAGTATCTTCGGCAGGTGGATCCGAAGTTGGCATTGGAATATCAGAAACCGGGTCTGGCGGTGGCTGATGGGCAGAGTTGTCTGGAACAGACGCATTGATCACCGGTTCAGCCACGACCGGTTCTTCAGACGGCTTATTCTTCTTTGCCCGTTTACTGGGCTTCACTTGCATGCTGTTAACAACAGCAGAAGGATGAATACGCAAGTGTGGATAAAGCAAAAAGTGCATATGTTTACATTACCCGGGAGCAGTTTTGAAAGTCGGCATGTTTGACTGCATGGATTCACCGGAAGAAGGAGAAGTATCCTGATAATTGGAGTCGGAAGAATTAAGAGGATGACGAATTAAGGCCGCTAAAGGTAAACAGAACGTAAGTCGGAGATAACCTCAGTCCGACGCTTCCTGGTTATGTCAGGTAAGCCGGAGGAGATTTCTGCATCCTTGTTGTTTTGGGTCTGCCTCCGGCTCTCAAGCTATTGTTGCTTCAAAATAAATTGAGGATCTTGATAAGCAAGTGCATGTGAAAATCTTACTTTCCGGGTCACCCTTCGAATCTTTTGCTTTGGCAAAGGCTCTGAGTCGGAGGAGATTATAGTTACCTCTTCATTGGCTGCTCGACTGTTCCCCGTATCCTCCTGAAGGGATAAAATGTCAGACAGGTGATAAGAAGGGACTTAAGAAAATTTAAAGATTACCTCTTCCTCATCTGAAGAGCTATCCTCCAATCCGAGTAAGTCGGAGGCACTGGGTTTCTTCTTCTTTGAGGTTCCTACCTTGGCGGCTTTCCCTTCAGCTTTCTTGGTCGTCCTGGCTTGTTTGGCAGCTTCATGATCATATTTGGCTTTCCAGAAGTTATCACCGGCCTGTGGAAAAGGTGAAGGAATTATGAGTATCAAAAAAGGTATAGTATAGCAATAAGTATTTGTTACGATTGATAACTTACTGCGGGGGCCGGGTTATTCTTGCAAAATGGAAGTAAGCCGAAGGCGTTGCTCGTCACAGTGCCTTCCTTCAGCAGTGACTGGGTCGTAGCATCCACTACGTCATCTGGTAGGTTGTCAGGGCTATGGTGTAACGGGTCATTCTTTTCGCATGTATAAGTACACATTAAGCCGGGACAGCGGCTTAATGGAAGTATACGCCAAGTGACCCAGACTCGGACTAGATCGATGCCGTTTAAACCATTTCCCAAGAGAGCTTTAATCTTCTTGATGGTGGAATTGAGAGGCACGCGTTCAAGGGTTGTCAGCTTGTCTGGTAGCGGATGATTAGACTCAAGGCGCAGGGCGCGAAAGCCGGGCAGAGGTTTTTCATCAGCCGGAGAAGTGTCCTGACAGTAGAACCATGTCTGGTTCCAAGATTTGGGGTGACTCGGCAACTCAGCATAAGGGAAAAGACAGTCTCTCCGTCGCTGGATTGAGATGCCGCCAAGCTCAAGACTGGGCCCATTTGCACGTTCATTTTGCCGGTTCATGTAAAAAAGTTCCCTGAACAATAGTAGACTTGGCTCCTCACCCAGGTACACCTCGCAGAAGACTTGAAAATTACAAATATTTGACACGGAGTTGGGTCCAATGTCTTGAGGTCTAAGGTCAAAGAAATTCAAAACCTCCCTGAAGAATTTTGAGCCGGGAGGAGCAAATCCACGGCTCATATGATCCGTAAAAATTATTACTTCCCCTGCTTTGGGATGAGGCTTTTCTTCAGACGGGTCAGGGGCATGGTAAGACATGACATCCTTTTTTGGCAGATGCCCAGACTTCACAAACTCAGCTAGTTTGCTATTGGTAACTATGGATGGAACCCAATTGCAAGTTACAGGGGCCTTGGTAGCCTTAGGAGCCATCACAGCAATTGGCCTATGGAAAAACAAGAAGATCCGGTTCAATTTTAACCCAGGAGAAAGATCCTAATTATTCAAAGTGGCGGCTTAATGAGGGGCCTAATGATATAAGGATGGTTGTGCAAACAATATTTAAGCCGCTACAGGTATCAACAGCAGTTCAAAAATTATTCGGATCATTTATTTAAGCCGGACACCTCGACAATTCTGTTTCAGGGCATTTACCAGAAGAGGTTTCCGGGTGATAAAAACAAGTTTTCACAGATAACAGTTATTACGCTGGATCAGAATATTGCTCTGAAAAGAAATTTTTCTAGACCTAAAAACAGGGTAGAGAAGTTCGTACACTCGAAGAGGGTTTCCAAACAAGGGAAATGAGATCTATTTCTATGCAAGGTCAACACAAACAAGTACCGCAGCAGTTCTACGTAGTTTTCACGATCTAAGCAGGGCATTGGAGGTAAGAACTAGCGAGGGTTTGCGTCAGGCAGTGATGAACACCGACGAACTCGACAAAGTCCTAATGCAGATCTGAGAAGGGGAACGAGAGGAACTCATGGATGCGGACGAGCTGCGGAGGAGCGCCGTCGATCTCTAGTCAGAGTCAGGTTGATGCAGCAGCCTGAGTCGGTGAAGATGAGGGGTTCGACGGTGGCGGCGGCAGAGCTCGGGAAGAGGCAAGAGAAAGAAGACGATTGGGGCAAAGACCTAGGTCGCCCTATTTATAAGGGAAGACTGATCGAGAGGGCGTGAAAGACGAGGAGATAACATTTATTATCCAGCGGCTCTAGCACCTCGATTCTCGGGATGGTCAGTAAAGACAAAGATCCGTTGAAGATATGACGGAGTAAAAGTTAATTTTTATTGAAGATGACATCATGATGATTTAACCCGGATCCAGATGATGACGTCACGGCGGGTTAAAATTCTTCGCGCAAGACAAAAGACTGCAGGACAGTTCATAAGGTATTTTAAGATTGACATGAATAGGTTCAAATCAATCTGGGGCCTAATGTTGGGGATATAACTATTTGTGTAAGCCGCCCAGGAGGGGTCGGGTTATGCAAAGAGGATTCACCAAAGAGAAGCCCAAGACCAAAGCATGAAGATGGCGGTTCATAGAGAGCTTAAGGCCCATAGGCGACTTAAGGCCCGTTGTAGTAAACCGCTGTAATAATATTATTTGTATCATAAGGTAGACTAAACTAGTCATCGAGCCGGACATTGTGTATAAGCCGGCCGGGACTCTGTAAGCTGCAGGGTGTCAACCCGTGTATATAAGGGGACGACCTACGGGCGACTTAGGGCAAGAAACAACTCATCGAGAGCCAGGCATAGCGTATCTCGCTCACTGGTCATCGAAACATCAATACCAACCCAACTAGACGTAGGCCTTACCTTCACCGTAAGGGGCCGAACTAGTATAAAACCCCTCGTGTCCTTTGTCCCGATTAACCCCTTCAAGCTTCCTAGTTGTGATGGCTCCACTACTAAGTCCTTTCACGAGGACATCTGACGTGACAATTCCACGACACTAAGCCTAGACTCATTAGATGGGTTCTCCTGCTCCAAGAATTTAATTTGCATATTATTGATAGAAAGGGAGCTGAGAGCCCCGTTACAGACAACTTGTCTAGGTTAGAGAATGTTCTTGATGACCCACTGCCTATTGATGATAGCTTTCCTGATGACAATTAGCGGTCATTAATGCTTCTCGTACTGCTCCTTGGTATGCGGATTATGCTATACATTGTTGCCAAATTTATACCACCTAGTTTCACATACCAGCAAAATAAAAGGTTCTTTTATGATTTAAGACATTACTTTTGGGATGACCCGCACCTTTATAAAGAAGGAGTAGATGGTGTTATTAGACGTTGTGTGCCTGAGCATGAACAGGAACAGATCCTACGCAAGTGTCACTCTGAATCCTATGGAGGACACCACGCTGGAGATAGAACTGCACATAAGGTACTACAATCTGGTTTTTATTGGCCTACTCTCTTCAAAGATGCTCGTAAGTTTGTCTTATCTTGTGACGAATGTCAAAGAATAGGTAACATTAGTAGACGTCAAGAAATGCCTATGAATTATTCTCTTGTTATTAAACCGTTTGATATTTGGGGCTTTGATTATATGGGACCTTTTCCTGCCTCTAATGGTTATACACATATTTTACTTGTTGTTGATTACGTTACTAAGTGGGTAGAAGCTATTCCAACTAGTAGTGCTGATCATAACACTTCTATTAAAATGCTTAAAGAAGTTATTTTTCTGAGGTTTGGAGTCCCTAAATATCTTATGACTGATGGTGGTTCACATTTTATTCATGGTGCTTTCCGTAAGATGCTTGCTAAGTATGATGTCAATCATAGAATCGCATCTCCTTATCACCCGTACTCTAGTGGTCAGGTAGAGTTGAGCAATAGAGAGCTCAAATTAATTTTGCAAAAGACTGTGAATAGATCTAGAAAGAATTGGTCCAAAAAACTTGATGATGCATTATGGGCCTATAGAACTGCATACAAAAATCCTATGGGTATGTCTCCATATAAGATGGTTTATGGAAAGGTTTGTCATTTACCTCTTGAACTTGAACATAAAGCATATTGGGCTATTAAAGAGCTCAACTATGACTTCAAACTTGCCGGTGAGAAGAGGTTGTTTGATATTAGTTCACTTGATGAATGGAGAGCCCAAGCTTATGAGAATGCCAAGCTATTCAAAGAAAAAGTTAAACGCTCGCATGATAAAAGGATACAAAAGCGTGAGTTTAACGTAGGAGATTATGTGTTATTATTCAACTCTCGTTTAAGATTTTTTGCAGGAGAACTTCTCTCTAAATGGGAAGGTCCTTACGTTGTCGAGGAGGTCTATCGTTCTAGTGCCATAAAAATCAACAACTTCGAAGGCACAAGTCCGAGGGTGGTAAACGGTCAAAGAATTAAACATTATATTTCAGGTAATCCTATTAATGTTGGAACTAATATTATTGAAACCGTAACCCCGGAGGAATACATAAGGGACACTTTCCAGAATGTTCCAGACTCCGAAAAGGAATAGGTATGTGGTACGGTAAGTAAACCGACTCCAAAACAACTCCAATGGCAATTTTTATCAGTTTTGGATTATTTAAGAATTTTAGGACGGAAGAAGTAGTCCGAAAGGGACACGAGGCCCCCACAAGAGTGGAGGGCGCGCCCACCCTTACTGGGCGTGCCCCCTGTCTCGTGGGCACCTCGTGTGCCTCCCGGACTCCGTTTTCTTGCACGTTACGTATTTTGGTTGGTAAAAATTCATTATATATACTCCTAAAGGTTTTGACCACCGTATCACGCAATTATCCTCTGTTTTCGTTTCGAGTTGTTCCTGTTGCAGATTAAGAGCAAGATGTCTTCCCAAGAGTCAGTTGGGGAGAGTCGGGTGTCTCACCCAACACCGGGACCAGGAGCAAATAGCGATGCTTATCACTTTGGACCATCAACGGAGGATGAGATGGAGGCCGACTTGAAAAGGATAGATGCCCTGGAGGAAGATCAAGAAGTTACCTCTCGTCTCCAAGCAGAATTCACCATGAGGGAACTACACAGCTCGGCTATTCCAAATTTGGTCATCCCTTCCAACTTTAGATTTCTTTCTTATGAAAATATGAAAAAGAGTGTCACTTGTTCTCCAGAAGCTATGTAGCATCTTTGGGTAAAGGGGGCTCTAACTGTTACGGGTAAGCTCCGTAAAGAAATTATGGACCTCAAACAACAAATCAATAAGCTCGAGGAGGAGAACCGTATCCTGAAGGGCATCATCGCCAAGAAGATCATAACACCGACAGTGAAGAAGGAGACATAATCACATGGGTATGGGCACTCCCCTTGGCAACTGCCAAGCTTGGGGGAGGTGCCCCGGTATCGTATCACCATCACTCTCCTATCTTTACCGTTTTATTTAGTTCGATCATTTTTAGTAGCATCTTGATCTAGTAGATTGAAGTTTTGATATCAAATAGTTTCTAGTTTTGCTTTGTGATCTCTTTTATGTAATCAAGTCCATGAGTTATCTATAATAAAGATTAGTGTTGAGTCAAGGGCTTTGTTTTCTTGCTATGATCTTGAGAAAAATAGAAAGAATAAAAAGAATAAAAGAGTTCATATTGATCTTATGGATGGTAATAACTTCACACATAGAAAGTATGAGGCTTAAAAGTTGTTGAGAGATGATAAGCATAGTTTTGGTCATCGTTGCAATTAATAGGAAGTAATAAGGAAAGAGGGGTTTCACATATAAATATACTATCTTGGACATCTTTTATGATTGTGAAGCACTCATTAAGTATGACATGCTAAAAGAATTGACGTTGGACAAGGAAGACAACGTAATGGTTTATGTTTTCTCACATCTCAGTTAAAGTATGTTGTCATTGACCTTCCAAACATGTTGAGCTTGCCTTTCCCCCTCATGCTAGCCAAATTCCTAGCACCAAGTAGAGATACTACTTGTGCTTCCAAATATCCTTAAAACCAGTTTTGCCATGAGAGTCCACCATATCTACCTATGGATTGAGTAAGATCCTTCAAGTAAGTTGTCATCGGTGCAAGCAATAAAAATTGCTCTCTAAATATGCATGACTTATTAGTGCGGAGAAAATAAGCTTTATACGATCTTGTTATGGAAGCAATAAAAGCGACGGACTGCATAATAAAGGTCCATACACAAGTGGCAATATAAAGTGACGTTCTTTCGTACTAAGATTTTGTGTATCCAACCCTAAAAGCGCATGACAACCTCTACTTCCCTCTGCGAAGGGCCTATCTTTTACTTTATGTTCTTACTTTATGTTTTTGCTTTATACTTGTGTCGAGGTGATCTTCACCTTTCCCCATTTTCATTTTATCCTTTGGCAAGCTCCTTGTGTTTGAAAGATCATGATATATATATATATATATATATATATATATATATATATATATCCAATTGGATGTTCGTTAGCATGGACTATTATTATTGACATCACCTAAAGGTGAATACGTTGGGAGGCAACACAATAAGCCCCTATCTTTCTCAGTGTCCGGCTGAAACTCCATAACCACAAGTATTGCGTGAGTGTTAGCAATTGTAGAAGACTATATGATAGTTGAGTATGTGGACTTGCTGAAAAGCTCTATTCTTGACTCTTTGTGATGTTACGATAAATTGCAATTGCTTCAATGACCGAGATTATAGTTTGCTAGCTTTCAATGAAGTTTCTGAACCATACTTGACATTGTGAATTGATTGTTACTTGAGCATAAGAATTCATATGACAAAATCTATATATGTTGCTGTTATAAGAATGATCATGATGCCCTCATGTCCGTATTTTATTTTTATCGACACCTCTATCTCTAAACATGTGGACATATTTTTCGTCATCGGCTTCCGCTTGAGGACAAGCGAGGTCTAAGCTTGGGGGAGTTGATACGTCCATTTTGCATCATGCTTTTATATAAATATTTATTGCATTATGGGCTGTTATTACACATTATATCTCAATACTTATGGCTATTCTCTCTTATTTTACAAGGTTTACCATGAAGAGGGGGGATGCCGGCAGCTGGAATTCTGGCTGGAAAAGGAGCAAACATTGGAAACCTATTATGCACTGCTCCAAAAGTCCTGAAACTCCACGAAACATATTTTTGGATTTATTAAGAATTATTGAGCAAAAGAAATACATCAGGGGGCCGACACCCTGGCCAGGAGGGTGGGGCGCCCCCTCCCCCTACTGGGCGCGCCCCCTGTCTCCTGGGTCCCCTGGTGGCCCTCCGGTGTCCATCTTCTGCTATATTAGGGCTTTTACCCTGGAAAAAATCGTGGGCAAGCTTACGGGACGAAACTCCGCCGCCACGAGGTGGAACCTTGGCGGAACCAATCTTGGGCTCTGGCGGAGCTGTTCTGCCGGGGACACTTCCCTCCGGGAGGGGAAAATCATCACCAACGTCATCACCAACGATCCTCTCATCGGGAGGGGGTCAATCTCCATCAACATCTTCACCAGCACCATCTCCTCTCCAAACCCTAGTTCATCTCTTGTATCCAATCTTGTATCAAAACCTACCTGTGGGTTGCTAGTAGTGTTGATTACTCCTTGTAGTTGATGCTAATTGGTTTACTTGGTGGAAGATCATATGTTCAGATCCTTTATGCACATTATTACTCCTCTGATTATGAACATGAATATGCTTTGTGAGTAGTTACGTTTGTTCCTGAGGACATGGGTGAAGTCTTGCTATTAGTAGTCATGTGAATTTGGTATTCGTTCGATATTTTGATGAGATGTATGTTGTCTTTTCACCTAGTGGTGTTATGTGAACATCGACTACATGACACTTCACCATTATTTGGGCCTAGAGGAAGGCATAGGGAAGTAATAAGTAGATGATGGGTTGCTAGAGTGACAGAAGCTTAAACCCTAGTTTATGCGTTGCTTCGTTAGGGGCTGATTTGGATCCATATGTTTATTGTTGTGGTTAGGTTTACCTTAATACTCTTGTTGTAGTTGTGGATACTTGCAATAGGGGTTAATCATAAGTGGGATGCTTGTCCAAGTAAGGGCAGTACCCAAGCACCGGTCCACCCACATATCAAATTATCAAAGTACCGAACGCGAATCATATGAACGTGATGAAAACTAGCTTGACGATAATTCCCATGTGTCCTCGGGAGCTCCTTTCTCATTATTAGAAATTGTCCAGGCTTATCCTTTGCTACATAAGGGATTGGGCCATCTTGTTGCACTTTATTTACTTTATTTACTTGTTACTCGTTACTATTTATCTTATCACAAAACTATCTATCACCTACAATTTCAGTGCTTGCAGAGAAAACCTTACTGAAAACCACTTATCATTTCCTTCTGCTCCTCGTTGAGTTTGACACTCTTACTTATCGAAAGGACTATGATAGACCCCCTACACTTGTGGGTCATCATGCACCCATACAGATCTATTCGTGCCACAGCACTCCTCCTCCTCTCCCTCATAGCCATCTTCTTCTCCATAGTGTTTAGTGAAGCTCTACTGAGATTCCGCCACCACCACTGCCACCACGCCGTCGTGCTACCGGAGGACTCGAGGCACTACTTCAACATCGCTCGCTAGATCGAGGAGGTGAAGGCGGCATCAAGCCGTACGTGTGTGGAACGCGGAGGTGTCGTCCGTTCGGCACTTGGATCGGGAGTTCGTGGGACGGATCGTGATTGGATCGCGAAGACGTTCGACTACATCAACCGCGTTTCCTAACGCTTTCGCTTAGCGATCTACAAGGTTATGTAGATCCAATCTCTCTCCTCTCATAGATGGTCATCTCCTAGATTGGATCTTGGTGAGAGTAGATTTTTTTTGTTTCCCATGCAACGTTCCCCAACACAAGAAGATGGAGCGGTAGTCCAAAAAGCACCAGGGCGCGCCCTGGTACCTTCTGGGGCCCACGTAGCTCCGTTTGACCTAACTCCGGCTCTATAAATTTTCAAAAAATCAGGAAACCAACAGGGAAGTCCACGAAATACTTTTTCTGCCGCCACAAGCCTCTGTTCCCGAGAGATCCCATCCGGGGACTTTTTCTGGCACTCCGCCGGATGGGGATTCAATCACGGAGGGGCTCTACATCAACCCTGTCGCCCTTCCGATGACGCGTGAGTAGTTTGCCATAGACCTACGGGTCCATAGTTAGTAGCTAGATGACTTCTTCTCTTTCAATGTTCTTCAATACAATGTTCTCCTTGATGTTATTGGAGTTCTATTCGATGTAATTTTTTTGTGACGTGTTTGTTGGAATCTGATGAATTATGAGTTTATGATCAGATCTATCCATGAATATTATTTGAGTTTTCTCTGAACTCTTTTATGCATGATTGTTATAGCTTCGTATTTATTCTCTGATCTATTGATTTGGTTTGGCCAACTAGATTGATTTATCTTGCAATGGGAAGAGGTGTTCTGTAATGGGTTCGTCTTGCGGTGCTCAATCTCAGTGACAGAAGGGGACATGACATGTATGTATCGTTGCTATTAAGGGTAAAAAGATGGTGCTTATTAATGCGTGAGTTTATCTTGTCTACATCATGCCATCTTGATTAAGGCGTTAATCCATTCTTTATCAACTTAATACTCTAGATGCATGCTGGATAGCGGTCGATGTGTGGAGTAATAGTAGTAGATGCAGGCAAGAGTCGGTCTACTTGTTTTGGACGTGATGCCTATATACATGATCATTGCCTTCGATATCGTCATAATTAATTTTCTTTTCTATCAATTGCCCAACAATAATTTGTCTATTCACCGTATGCTATTTCTCGAGAGAAGTCTCTAGTGAAAACTATGGCACCAAGTTTATCTTTTATTATATAAAAATCCTAAAAATACCTTGCTGCAATTTTCTTTTATTTATTTTATTTTATATTTTTGTCCGATTTGTCTATCAATTACCGTACAATTTAATTTTGCTCGTAAGGTCAAGGGATTGACAACCCCTTGTTCGCGATGGGTTGCAAGGATTTGTTGCTTGTGTGCAGGCGCTGCTAACAAGGTGTTGCTTGGTTCTCCTACTGGATTGATAACCTTGATTTTTAACTGAGGAAAATACTTATCTCTGCTGTACTGCATCATCCCCTCTTCTTCGGTGAAATCCCAACATAGTTCACAAGTAGCACAGGACGACACCGGGGAGCACTTCGAGTACATGTCCATGGCCGACGTGGCTAGCGGTCCCCGTCCTTGATGCTGCTGGTGCCCTCCCGTCAAACACCCCGACCCACGGCAGCCGAGCACGATGACCGGCGTGCTCACTAGCCGTGCCGACTTGGTCACCATTGTCGCGGGGGCGTATAGTAGTTGTTCGATGAAATGTATAAGCCAAAACTAAGTTTTAATCCGCTATATATAAAGGATAGGCGACAAAATCTTATAGCAGTGAAATAAAAATACTCTACTAAGGGCCGCATAGTGGGTGTGTTTGTTTTCTAATCCCCACCGCATCCACCAAGCTCGCCCGTCCCCCATCCCCTGTCGTGTGCCGCCCCCGTCACCGGCCTTTGTTTTCTAGTCCCCGCCGGATCCATTAAGCAAGGAGAAATCTGCTCGTCGTGGTCTCTCTCGTGGAGTGCGATTTCTAAATGAGAGAGAGAGAGAGAGAGAGAGAGAGAGAGAGAGTCCTGCCCGCTCCTCTCTCCTCCTGCGAGTCCAATCGCGAGGATAGGGATGGAGAGCTCCAACGGCAAGCCGCCGCAGGGACAGGAAGAGGGGAAGGCGGCGGGGTCGATCGGAGACCACGAGTCGCTGCACAGGCTCCTCGAGTCCAACCTCTCCCCCGAGCTCTTCAAGGTGCGTACCCTCGCTCGCTAGCTCCTCAGAGCCAGTCGCTCGGTCCGCCTGGTTGGTTGGGTGAAATATTTGTATACGAATGAAAAAGATCTCGAGGTAATCGCACTGCGTGGTTCAGTCGATTGCATCGAGGAACCTGATGAACCATGTAAGCGGATTCAGTTGGTTGTTTCCCAACACAAACACAAGTTATCTGTCAGATAGCCGCGATCTTAGCAGTGAAATAATTGATTCAGTGCGAGAATTTGCATGTCTATCTATCCGACCTGTGTTCGGGATCTGTTTTCTGTCAAATCATTCAACGAATTTGTATCCAAATTATTGTGCAATGATGTTAGTAGTCTGTGTTTGTGATCTGTTGTTCAGGTACCTGTATTTTTTCACACTGTACTTTATTTCCGATATACTGATGGTATTTAGATTCATTTTGTTTTAGGAACCTATTTAGGCTTGGTTTGTTTATACTGAGTTTTCTTTAACTTATATTCTCCATTTGGTGACAGGAGGCAAGCCGGTTGCTTTTGGGGCTGAATTGTGCACGCCCTCTTGAGGCTGTTTCCCTGCCTGGGGCCACCACTGATCTTGCCCAAGTGCATGATTTCTTGCAGGTTATCTATGAATAAATTGCCTTCATTTTAAATACCTGTGGTAGATTATGAACTGATCGTGTAATTTCTAGACGTCATATTTCGTAAACCAGCAGCACCTAACAACTGAAACTATTTGTTTGCTTTCTCTTTTTTGAAAATTTTAAACTGTTAGCTGCTTGTATTACAGGCATTCCGTTTTAATGCTGACAAAGAGCATATGAGGCAACCACGGATTGTTCGAGTTGGCCTAATTCAGAACTCAATTGCTGCTCCAACGACTTGTCATTTTGCTGATCAAAAGAAGTCTATCATGGAGAAAGTAAAACCCATCATAGATGCAGCTGGTGCTTCTGGTGTCAATATTTTGTGCTTACAGGTACTTCTAACATTGGTGATTTAGTTGTGGTGTTCTCTTGTGACTCTTATCTGCATCTTTGTTTTCAAACCTGGTGTCGTATTGGTCTTAGTGTATGAGCCTCTGCTTGGCATATCCTGCGCTTCAACTTCTGCCAGCCAAGAAAAGTTCGAGCCTTAAATAAACAGTCGCTTTCTCTGCCCATCATCTTGAGAAACTGAAGACCACCTATTTAAATAAGCTAGAAGCTGTTGAGTAGCCGCTTCTGTAGCTTCAGAATCTCTCTGGTGTCCCATTCCAAGCACCACTGAAGGAAAAAAAGTCCTTCCATTTGCGATTACTCAAAAAAAAAAAAAATCCTTTTATCCAAACGAACCTTATAGGCGGATACTTCTTACCAAACAGGTTTGCCACCTTCTATGAGATGCTACCTTTTTGGGCTTCTAAGCACCAAAAACTAGAAAAGCTTAAGCCAGTCCAAACTAGCTATAATATTGAGACGTATTTGCTTATATTTCCACAGAAGCAGATCATTTGTTGTGATTCATACCCTCAAATTTCAGGAAGCCTGGACAATGCCATTTGCATTCTGCACGCGTGAAAAACGATGGTGTGAGTTTGCTGAGCCTGTTGATGGAGAATCTACTCAGTTTCTTCAAGAGCTTGCACAGAAATATAACATGGTAATTGTTAGCCCCATCCTTGAAAGGGATATAAACCATGGAGAGACTATATGGAATACCGTTGTTGTAATTGGAAATAATGGCAACATAATTGGCATTCATCGAAAGGTATGCATACCAGTACATTTTTCTTTCCTTTGGTTGCATTTCCCTTTTTCTTCCTGCTACCTCAAAGTATTTTTAGTCTCTAACTGAACACTACTGCAGAATCACATCCCAAGAGTTGGTGACTTCAATGAGAGCACGTACTATATGGAAGGTAACACTGGGCATCCGGTGTTTGAAACAGCATATGGCAAAATTGCTGTAAACATCTGCTACGGCAGGCATCATCCTCTGAATTGGCTTGCATTTGGCCTCAATGGAGCTGAAATAGTTTTCAACCCATCTGCAACTGTCGGTGAACTTAGTGAACCAATGTGGCCTATTGAGGTCAGATAAAACAATTCACATGACATTTGTTATTATTTCTGACGTTGTTCATGCTGGAGCAACCCTGATGCTAAGCTGGTCCATTTCAGGCAAGGAATGCTGCAATTGCAAATAGCTACTTTGTCGGATCAATTAACCGGGTAGGCACAGAGGTATTCCCGAACCCATTCACTTCTGGTGATGGGAAACCTCAGCATGCCGACTTCGGTCATTTCTATGGATCCAGCCATTTCTCAGCGCCTGATGCTTCCTGCACCCCGTCGCTATCGCGCTACCGAGATGGCTTGATGATATCTGACATGGACCTGAACTTATGCCGCCAGATCAAAGACAAGTGGGCCTTCCGCATGACTGCTCGGTATGACATGTATGCTAACTTGCTTTCAGAGTACTTGAAGCCAGATTTTAAGCCTCAAGTCATTGCCGATCCGCTGATAAATAAGAGGGCTTAATTCTGGATCAGTTGGGTCTAAGCAGACGAAGTCGATGCCCTTTCCCTTCTTTTCTGTATATGTTGTATAAACATAAAAATAAATCAGTAAACATCTTTTGATCAAGTTTCCATGGTCTGACTTTACCCGATGTTGAAATCATACATATTCACCCTTTTATGTTGTGAATTTCCAAGTGAATGTTCTTTGAATAAAATACACCACACAATGGCCCATATATAAAAAGAATCCTAGTTGGATTTACATTATGGATGTCGCACAACTAAGGGCGCAGATTCTCTGAGGTAAGTTACCTGCCTTTGGCTTGCTGACATGTGGGCCATCTTGTTCCTGGGCGCACATGTCAGACACTGTAAAGGCAGGTGATGTAAGTCAGAGAATCCATCATCGTCCAAAGAGATGAACAGCTGCCATATGATGCAGTGCATTCTTTTTAGACTAAGGAAATTAGGCCAGCCTAAGAAAGGGGATTGGCTATAGAGTGCATAATCCTTTAATTTACTAAGCTCCCTAGGGGTTAAAGCTCTCACAATTAATTGAGGTGTATAATTTGAGATCTTGCCACAGAATTTTGACTTGGTCATTTTCTCGGTGGGTCCCTTTGGTCACTGCATGTTAATTTATTTTGTCGCTGCATGGGATTTTAGTCTGGGCATTCGGTCTAACCGTTTGGTTCTTCAAGCGATAAAGAAATTCTGTTCCTACATATATGTGATGACTGATCGGTTATTCCACAAATGAAAAACCAATTGTTTTTTCCACCATGAACTCGGTTCGGTCCCCGGTCATGACCGAAGAGGACAAATTTATTTATTTTTTTGCGGGATGAAGAGGACAGATATTTAATGGGAGGAACAAATCAAGAGTCAAATCTTGAGCAAGAAACGATGTAAAAAATCATTACTGTTGTAAAAAATGGTAGGAGGAAGGAACTGTTGTAAAAAATCATTGTAGGCGGGCCGCCGGTCACTTTGCGAGTGCTACGAGTGCCATCTTTGACCATGGAGGAGCCATGGCCGTCGCGCATGGAAGCCATGTGAACAACCGGCCGCTGTGCGTCGGGAGATACAAACCACAACCTTCGGCCATGAAGGAGCCATGGTCGCCACCGCATACAAGTCATGGGCACCAGTGGTTGTCGTGACTATGCGAGGTAGGGGAACGGAGGCGGCGACGTTGCAATGAAGAATGAAACACATTAAGGTTAGGGGTTGCGTACGTTTGGGCTGAGGTAAGGCTACGTGGTATAGTTCAGTTCTGAACATTTGCTAACCTTTTTTGACATCGGTCCTGGTTTTTTCATCCAGTTTTCGGTTCGCGGTTTTCTGCCCACCCATCGGTCAAACGCTTGTTACACCTAGCCCGGTCTGATATCCTCATGTCACCTAGTTGCCCTTTTCGACAGTGTGTGCCTCATTCGCATGTGTTGCTAAGTTGGGGGTCCTAGTGAGAGACGAGAAGGGGTGATTTGCTACTTCCGTGAGTGCGACTGGAGACTGCATTGTTAGTTCATTCGATGGTTGTGTCTTTGCGCCCCGATATGTCTTTCGATTGCTGGTCTTGCGAAAGCAAGGCGAGCCGCAAGATATTGCTCTAGCTGCTCTTCGAGTCCACGCTATTCCACGGCTATTTTTTTTTAAAACGGAGGCAAAAGTTTTGCTAGAAGAGAGTTGCTCGGTTAATTAGGAAAAACCGAGCAAAAACCAGATTGGCCAGTTAATTATGGAGAACCGAACGAAAACCCTCACAACCGCTGAGCGGCACACCTAAAAAAAACCACGCGCACCACTCCAAAGAGGGCCTCGGCGAGACCGCACGCAGGCGTCATCGTCATCACTCCTCCCCTAGAGGCGTCATCGTCATCCCTACACTCTGAGCAAACGACTCCGATTACATCAACGAGATTGGGCAGTGTGGGTGTCATCCGCTCCTCCGTGTTGGACCTCAAATGTTTTAGCAAGGCCTTCAAGATTGCGAGGTTCACCATCTTCTATTCACCGCCAACGCTCTGAACTAGTGTAACGCCGCCACGATGAATGAATGACTAGATGGAAAGTGCGGCTTGCCGCACCCCGCACCCCTGCCGGGTACGGTCATATCCAACCTGGTGACCATCGAACACTATAGGTCACACTTCAAATTCGATAGGTTGACATGATGAAGGAAAAGTGCGCAAGTTTAGAACATTATACCAAAAGCAAAAAAGAATGACATCACACAATAACTCATTTACAATGCATTGACTTTATATCCAACTTGGTAGAACACGATTCATATTCGATTCAGGTTGTTACACAAAATAGCAAAGCATGATGGCAACACCGACCCAGTCCACTATTGGTTACACAATATATATTCCACAAATTAAAGGAAATATAAACCATTGATTCCATCATTTGAATTTCTCAAACATATAGGAGAAACTAAGCACTAAGAACAGTAATGGTTTGCTTAATAACTATACTTTGAATCAACATAGGTATCATGGTTTCTATTCTTTCTGCCGCCTCTTCCAAAAGCAATCCGACCAATTGTCTTCTCAATCCTTACGGACATCACGTAGACCTGAAACATAAATGGGGATCGGTGAGCCTTGATATGAAGTGCACATAACCACATACAAATATTAGATGTTTACATGACAAAAATATCCCACCGAGGGTCGGCATCAGCAAGAACAAATGCTCATGAAACTGTACCAGAATACTTAAGAAGCTATATAATCATACTTATCTTTCTAAATGACCTTATACAACTATATATTCTACTCATTATGATTATGAATAGCTTACTGAGGGTATGGAAGATTTGTTCTACATGTTTTCTTGTCTACTGATTATGAATAGAAAATGTAGCATTAACCTAAATCCGTCCTCTGATTACACACATATCATGCCAATTTATACATACACAAGTATAAGTAGCTATAGCCTTACAATCATTGTCAGGGTAGCCTGCAGAAGAAGCGTTGAGCTTGTCCACCCTGAATAAATCAAATCAGAAGGTAACATTCAGTTATGTAATACTGCAATAAGCATCACTAAAAGTTCGATAAAAAGGAAATACATAAATATGTACATGCATATGAACCTATTGTAAATGAAACTGATGCTTGGCATGGCAATCCGTTAACTTTACATCATTCAAGAGAACAAATCAATATTACCAGTTTGAGACAACAATAGTTTTCTCACCAATGCACTGTGTAATCTTTCTAATAAAGTTCATCGTCGATTGTCAAACAACATGGACATTATTAATACTCTCCCAAGCAACCAAAGCTTCCCCGTTTTCCCCCAATGCGCAGAGTGCCTTGTCTGATTAAAAATGATAGTAATGTCAAATTTAATGGTGAAATTTGCTTCAAAACAACAGTATCCACATTCAGGTGTTCTTTTGATCATTGGTGTACCTAGGACTCAGAGCAGGGGAGCATCCTCTTGCAAGGCAAGCTAGCGGCCAGCACCGTCTGAGCCCAACACAACAGGTTGTCTCCTGCAATTCCACGATGATGGGTGGATCAGTGGAGAGAGAGAGAGAGAGAGAGAGAGAGAGAGAGAGAGAGAGAGGACCTATAGTAGAACTGCAGAACTGCAGCCATGCCCCTCCCGACAATGGAGAAGGAGGAGCTATCAGCAAGCACCTGCAGCGAAAGAAGGAGGCGTGACGGGGGGAGAACCATATCAAGCGCCTGTGGCTGGCGCTCCACGACCACGCACACCGCCTGGCCTCCGACTTGGCCGAGCCCCTTAAGCATGTCGGAGTCCCATCGATGCGCCAGCCGGTGGCGATGACGTGCTCTGCTTGGACTCCTCCCGTCGCCCCGCCTGGCCTCCTGCGTCGATGGCACACTCCTTGGGGATAAGCAGTGCCAGCTTCCTCTCCCCCTGACGATGCGACGATTCACACAGAGGCGATGCGAGCACGGAGAGCTCGGGGTCCAGATGCAATCGAGGCTCTTGGCGGGGGCAAGGAGCAGAGAGGAGGATTCCCAGCTACGACTCACCGTCGGCGAACGGAGCTTAGAGCCGAAGAGGGGCATTCTCGGGCCTCGATGCGATGGATAGAAAAGCAACATAAGATTTTTTTTCCTCTCAGAAACACAACTAATTGAAGCTGAATAAAGTAACAGAAGAAGCTTATTAGATGACTCTAGAATGTGGATACAAATAATAGATAGAAAGAATGATACAAACATATAGTTGCTTGAAAGCCACAACAATCTAAACCATTATAGGATCATGAAGAATGGGTGCAAGTTTAGGACATGGTATGAATAACCTTTTTGAAGGTCGATAAGGTAAAGTAATGTACACCTGAGAAACTAATTGTGCATTTATACACATAGATAAGATGTAAACATTACATTCGCATATCCAGAGGTAATTAAGTTCATATTTAGTTGTCGCATGAGATTGATGATAGGTAGTCAAGTTGTTAAACACAAAACTAAATAACAAATAAGGGTCTAGTTGAAATCTTTGATGTATCTTTTGAATCCATCAGTTTTTCATTGACAAACCTATATATTTCTACAAAAGTATAAACAACAAAAGATGATGGCAGATGCTGAAGCAACTTGAGCGAAGTGGGGTGTTGAATCCTCAACACTCTTTAGCTATAAAAAATGCACTTTAAGCATCTGGTGTTACATAGCAAGACAAATGTAAGTAAAAGTAGAACCTCGCTATATGAAAGTAAAAGACCATGCACATCACTCCCCAAACATCAGTTGGAAGAGTTTTCTCTTACCAACAAACATTTTTTATATTGACAACAAATGATAATTGGCAAGGAACTGAATATTTTTTGTAAAGCTAAACAGGTGAGTTTGATCAGGTATCAACCAAGACTACAACCATTCTGTCTTGTATCTAAATAAACAGTGTACGTGCAGATGAGTAGTGCTACTGCCCAACAAGAAGTACATATAACAGGACAGCCATAGCTCACATAGCTAACAGAAGTACATATCCAAAAAGATATGGAGCGGTATATATTCTAATAATATGAGAACATAAATGTATCCCTTCCGGTATTCTCCCACATTCAACAAAATGAAAATCTGCAGCAGCAACTAAAAAGCATGAGCAGAGACCATGCAGAACTAAAAAAGGAATGATGACAAGTTGGCAGCAAACAACTAAAAAAAGGTTCAATTTTGAATAGAAATAATCTGCCAAGATTTTTTTAAACCACCATAAGAGGGTATGTTGCTAATTCAGTCCCTAATTCCATGAAGTAGGTTCAAATGATGTCGATTTTCAACTTTGACTTGCTGGTCCTGGTAAATGTAAAATAAGACATGAGTAGTGGCATGGTCCTCACTGGTCACTGCAGAGTAGAGGCATGAGCGGCGGCCTACACAACACCTCCAGCGATGGTGATGGGCGAACCGAAGGGAGACATAACGGCAACCAGCAAACCAAGACGATGGGAGGTGCGGTCAGAGAGAGAGAGAGACGGCATGGTGGTGACCTGCAAGCATATGATTTCTCGTTAGTAAATATCATATGTCATTCTAAGGGAAAAAATGAAGAATCAAATAAGGACCAAAGCTGACCTTTTCAAAGTTATATGGATTCCAATGTAGAACGGCACACACAACCCTCCCGACAATGGCGAGGGGCGAGCCAGCAGGAGATACGGTGGTGACCAGGATGCGAAGTCAATGGGAGGAGGGGCGGTCAGAGAGAGACACGACATACAGTGACCTGTGAGCATATTATTTCTATTTCAGAGTTAAACAATAAATATCATATACCATTATGGGGAAAATAAGAAATGAACAATCAAATAAGGACCAAAGCTGACCTTCTCAAAGTTATATGGATGATTGGATTCCAATGTAGAATGATCTTCTCGTGCCAATTCAGAGAGAGGCAGACACATTGAAATTATACACTCTGGGGACATTTGTTTTCTATAAGCCACTAATCTGCAGGATATATAATGAAAATTATTTTAAACTGGCTGAATATTATTTTATAAAAACAGATGGTTAAAGCACTGAAGCTTCTAAATAGGCACTTCTCCAACACATGTTCTGCATATTCTGATTCTGATAAAGCCAAGTGCAAACCTAAACTTGCGAAAATAATACCAGTTTAAAAATTGATTGACCTATCAGCTACATCCATGAACGTAAGTTGACTAAAACAAATTTCATTTGAGCTCAAGGCTACAAATTCTAGAATTGTCAAAAAAATCTAAGCACAAAAATATATCTAATACATGAAATTGCTGAGCCAAAATACTTTGAGCCAGATAAATTGTTGTTTCAAAAATATAAGGGTGGATCGACCAAGCACTGAAGAATTTCCAGCTTGTATAATACATCTATAATAAAATTTCGAACACGCTTACACTGCAATAACCAAGAAACTTATAATCAAGTTAGAGACTACTTACATTAGTCTATCCACTATGCATCTTCAGTATGTCAATCACCTCCGCATCCCGGTCCCCTTCTAATCGAAGGGCTATACGTTCCTTGACAAAATTTATCAACCTCTAGGTCCTGGCTGATCATCTTGCTGCTGAGTCATAAGAAGTCATTCACACGGTTGCCATCATCACCTTGCAAGCTAAGCACGATAAATTGTTCTGCTGCCAGCTTATAAACAGGAAGACATTGTGAACAGACCACTAAAGAAGGCCACATGTAAAGAAAAGTTCAATAACAAAGGATCAATTACAGTAGCTTATATTGGCCACCAACTTTCTCGCTCAAACGATGCAAAGATGTGTTTCTACAAGTGCTCAAAAGCTCACAATATGTAGTACAGACCATCAAACGTGTCCTTGTGGACCCTCCCAAGAAGCTCAATCTTTACCACTCCACCAATACATAGAACTGAGTGTGGTAGCTTAAAAGACTGCATCACATTTTCCTGGAATATCACGCCTCATGTTACTTTCGAACATCTAAATTTTATATTTATTACACAGACAAGAAAGACAGCTAGGAATATGTATTCAACTGACCTGCAATATTCGAAATTCCAGAGATGTGTATGTCCAGATATTTTCGATAAAGGGCGCTTTTATTATCTCAAAATGTAGCATCAAAGTGATACAAAGCATTAAGAGTATCACCCGGCCTCTGCATAACTAGGATGCACACAGCCAAACATCAGTAGTCTGATAAATAGAAAGATAAAAGACCGACAATTCGGCAATAGTAGAGTCCATAGACCAACACTATGCCTATGTCGAAAAAGATGGTGGACCGAGCCGGAGATTATGCTGCCATCCATGTTGGGTAAAAACCTCCGTAGCCACCTGCTCCAACAGCGTACACACCGCCTTGAACAACGGTTGGTACTCCGCTTGTTGTAGCGAACACCACGTACGAAGCGAGTGCGTACAACGAAAAATAACCTGCAAAGGAGAAACAATTTTGTCATTAAAAACAACATCATTTCTACATAGCCAAAGCGACCATAGTAAGGCATACGCTCCCACCCTTATTAGAGTTTTGTACCTATTTGAAATACCGTCCAGCCAATGACCAAAAATATTGGCAACACTTGTGGGCGGATACAAATTTGACGCTATTTGGATGGCTGACCACGTAGAACGCGCAAACTTACAGTGAAAAAAGAGGTGTTTAATTGTCTCGTCGTGAGTACAAAAACAACACTTCTTACTTCCCGACCAGTTGCGTCGTGCGAGATTGTCTTTTGTTAGCACAACTCCCCTACGAAGATACCACATGAATATTTTGACTTTAAGTGGTACCTTCGCTTTCCAAATTTTTTTGTTATTACTCACCGGTACCTCAGAATGCGCGAGTGCACGATACATAGAGTCTACTGTGAAAGACCCCGATGTAGTAAGGTTCCAGCGAAACACATCACGACCTTGTGTCAGGATAATCGAATCCAGACGGGACAATAGATTATTCCATGACATAAGTCGGATGCCGATCAAATCCCGCCTGAACGAAATATTTGGCGGGGATGAGCTGAGCACTTGCGCAATAGTATTATTCTTATCACGTGCAATGTTGTATAAGGCTGGGTATTGTTCTCGGAGGCTAGCATTGCCTAGCCAGATGTCTTTCCAAAAACGAATCTCCGACCCGTCCTTTATCGCGAAAGACCCAAAGTGAAAAAGATGTTTCTTTGCCGTCATTAGGCCGGCCCAAAAGTGTGAGTCTCCAGGTTTCCAATATACCTGAGACACCGCCTTTTGGCCTATATACTTATTGCGCAGCATGGTTTGCCAAACACCATCCTCAGTAAGAAGTTTGAACAACCATTTACTAAGTAGGGCCTCATTCTTGACCTGTAGGTCATGAATACCGAGGCCGCCCTGGTCTTTCGGCCTACAAACCACACTCCATTTGGCCAGCCTATATTTTTTTCTTTTCACCATCTCCTTGCCAAAAGAACCTGGACCTAAAATAGTCCAGTCTTTGCAAGACCCCTTTTGGGAGATGGAAGAATGAAAGCATATAGAGAACCATATTTGTGAGGACAGAGTTTATTAAAACCAATCGTCCTCCAACCGAGAGCAACTTGCCTTTCCAGCTGCTCAAGCGTTTCTCTAGCCTCTCCTCTACATGCTTCCACTCCGCAATGGTGAGACGCCGATAATGAATTGGTATTCCCAAATATTTTATTGGGAATTGTCCATGTGCACAACCAAAAAGGTCAGCATAATCGGCCGCTGCCTTAGGGGCTTCTCCAAAGCAGAACAATTCACTTTTATGGAAGTTAATCTTAAGACCCGACATTTGCTCAAACGCTGACAACAGAAGTTTCAGGTTTCTAGCCTTGTCTAGGTCATGTTCCATAAAGAGAATTGTGTCATCAGCATATTGCAGAATAGAGAGACCACCATCCACTAGATGTGGCACTACTCCTGTAATCTGCCCGTCCTGCTTGGCGCACTCAATCAGAATAGCCAACATGTCAGCCACAATGTTAAATAACATTGGGGATATGGCATCACCCTGTCGTAGTCTTTTTTTTGTCTGAAAGTAATGGCCGACATCATCATTGACTTTGATGGCCACACTACCTCCAGTTACAAAATTGTGGATCCACTTGCACCATTTATCGGAGAAGCCTTTCATCCTTAGGGCCTGTTGGAGGAAAGACCATTTGACCTTGTCATAGGATTTTTCAAAGTCTATTTTTAATACTACTCCACTCATGTTTTTCCGGCGCATCTCATGGACTGTCTCATGCAGGATTACTACGCCATCGAGTATGTTCCTTCCTTGCATGAAAGCTGTTTGAGATGGCCGAACAACATGGCCAGCTACCGAGTTTAATCTATTCGTCGCCACTTTGGTGAAAATCTTGAAGCTGACATTAAGGAGGCATATGGGTCTGAACTGTTGAATCCGTTTGGCCTCCTTAATCTTCGGCAACAAGACAATCTCGCCAAAATTAAGTCTGAATAAGTCAAGTCGGTCGGCATGAAAACAATTGAACAACTCCAAAAGGTCAGACTTGATGATATCCCAGACCATAGGGGTGGTTTTAGATAGCCCAAGCAGAACCGGGCATGTTTTGCTGAATAAATCAGATGATCAAGTCAGAAAAATGCTGCACGGTGAAGAGTATTAACACAGAAGGCACCTTTTGGATATAGAAATAAGGCTGAATCAAGTCTCAACACGCGTGAAGTAGGAAACCTCCGGATAGACCCGTAGGCACAAGATCTTGCTGAACTGATTTGCAATAACCAAAATTAATCCCAGTAACTAATTAGGCAACACATTGTACCAGTCCAACATATTCATAATTAAGCGTAGTTTGCCTTTAGGGGGGCAAACAAATCTGAATCTCTGACCTTAGCATCCTATATGGCACCATGTACTGGATCGCGCTATAGCCGGCGAGGTCCCTAAATTGACAAAGCACCGTTCAGCGGGTGAAACAACAAATGAACCACAAAAAAAATACTTATAGAATATGCATCATGTGCCCTGCAGAGCCCCCTTCGATCAATGATGTCCCTCCTTCCAACAGGGAAAAAGGTTGAGCAAACCAAATATTCGCATCGTGATGAGCAAACACAAACAATACATTTTTTGAATGATCCCAACCAATCCCTGGACAACCTTGCAAACAAACGCACCCTAAATGAACCGGACCAAGAAATAGACAGAGGCCATGTTTTATACAGATTGCACCCTCCTGACAACACATCTACCGCAGCTGCATGGTAACGAACAATTTTTATGGACTCTATTTGACACGCCATTGGCCTCTTTCATAGCCTGAAGAACAAGACATAGGCAAACAGGAAACAAAATGAACAACCCATACAAATGACTGCATCTTGTCATCACCTAACTACCGCAACTACTGTCCAACGAATAGTCTTTATAAATCATATCTGCAACGACACTGGCTTGTTTGGTAGCTCCAACAACATGGCACATGCGAGTAGTTCCAACAAACAAATCAACAGGACATGACAAAAACATATAGAAAGAAATTAGGTCCCACAAAGATTCATAGAAGTGACAAAAATCTCCAATTCCAACCAGTAAGGAAGCACAAAAATACAAGCAGATAACGACACTCTTAGACGCCAGCTTTCTACCAACAAGAACAAGGAAGATACACGGCCGCAAGAACGCAAGCGTAGGCCTGGAGAGCTGAGAGATGAAGGAGAAAATGGGTTGACCTGCAGAGCAATGACCAAAGACGCAACAGGACGAACCGACCAGCACCACGAGCACCTGCAGACAGCAGACCAACCAGCAAGGTGAAAAGGAGCAAATCAGGGATGAGCTTCAAGTAATCAAAACTGAGAGGGTTGAAAACAAGCAATTATAGATCAAGAAACACAGCAACATATCTGACGCATAGGGAGCAAGAATAGGAAATCTGCAGGCAAACGAGATCCAAAATTAGTCAAGCACAGCTACGGCAACCAAAACAAATTGGATCAGAGGAAAGAAACTACCTTAACCAGCGTCACGCGAAGACCAACCTTGGGAACAAGGGGGCCATCTTCTTCCTCCCAATGGCCTCAAGTTCCTCTCCCTGCTGCTCCCCGGTTGAGCTCGAGCTCGTCCATGGCCGCCGCCGCCGCGAGAGGGGGAGAGCAGGCGCACGGGAGGGGGAGGGGAGGCATTGCTACGCGGGAGCGGCTGTTCCAGGGAGGGATGCGCTGCTGGGCGGGAGCGGCTCCTCCAGGGAGGGAGGCGCTACTGGGCACCTGTACCGGCGGCCGGGCAGCGGAGGCGTCGGCCGGCAAGGCGCGCCACGGCGGTGGGCTGGCGGTGGTTGTAGGCAGGCCACGACCCTGTCCAGATCAAGGGGGGCGAGGCCTCCCCTCCTCGCCCGTGGCCCCGTCCTGGCTCGGAAGACGCGGAGGTGGAGGAAACTGGAGGAGAGGCGCAGGATCTCGGGCTCGATGCGCGCGATCTCGACGTCGGGCTCGTCCTCCTCGCGCTCCTGGGATGGGCGGTGGTTCTCCTTCTCGCCCCGGGCGTGCGGTGCGGCGGCGGCCGGCTGGGTGAAGGAGATGATGGCGGCGTGGGGCTGGAGCTGGACGGTGGCGGGGCAGGGAGGCGCGGGCGGGTCTAGGGTTTGGAGGGAGGGAGAGAGGCGAGGCGGGAGGAAGAGGAGAGGGCGCGACGCGAGTGGGGAAGGAGCGATGACCCCGTGCTCACCCTGTCGAATTGGATATTTTTCCAACCATGTGAAATGACGGGAATGCCCTCGGGGGGCACCAAAATAACGCGCGGTGGCACAGCTGGGCGGGTTTCTGGATGCTACAGGGGGTGCGGGTTTTGATCCGATGGACGCGATCGCTCCAGGGGTCGATCCGACGGCTGGAAACGAATCAAGCAAGTCGATCGGACGGTCAGCATTCCCAAATCGCTGAGGAGCCTGGGGTTCGGAAGCTTCTCGTTTTTCTGGATGTTGTGGCCTCGTGGGTCCTGATTTTCGCAGCGTAGGTACCATGAAAGATGAACTGAGGAGCTTCCTTTAGTTAACCTGCCAAAGATGAAGGAGGGAAAGAAGACCAAGTTTAGTGTCAGCATCATGGAGCACAAGGTTGGGTTCCACATCACCGAGGCCACCACAATATGTTCTATTAATAATGGGTGAAAATCAACTTTTGACCACGCGGTATCCATAGTACCGTGGTCAGAAATTAGTGAGGATGTGTATGATTATGTCGAAGGTCGTTGTACACTTGACAAAGTGGCTCGGTTATGTTTTTTAATATGTTCAGTTACCTCATCGGAGCGCGACCTACATTGTATGGGAGGGTAGTTGAGAGTGGTGCCCGATGCACGAGGCACTTGCATCCGCTTCCGGTGTCCCACAAGTCCCAACTAGTATGAACGTTACAATGTCCCTCGGACTCTAAGCTCCCAGCCTTCGTTTGCCCTCCTGAAGGGTCTTGGAAGGGGAGAGTGACCCTCCACTTGAGTGTATTCAAGTGAGAGTGAGTTGGCTACATGCTTATGAGGAGCTTTATATAGACTAAGGAGGTGAGAGGGTATAACTAGGTAATTTTCCATCCTTTAGCCTATGTGCTTCTTATTGGACTAGGAAGTGGGTCGTGACACATTAGCGCGCGCGGGGGGGGGGGGGGGGGGGTCCCTACACTAGGAGAGGCCTTTTTGCTTGGGCTTAGGCCTCTTTGCTCCCTTGTGTCCTCACTACTAGGAAAATATTTATAGACAGTAGCATAGTAGTAGCGCTTTTTATAACAAAGCGCTGCTACTACTATGCACCTACCAGTAGCGCTGCTTTAATAAACAACGCTACTACTACAATTGCCAGGCCGTTGCCGGCAGGCCAGGCATAGTAGTAGCGCTTTTATGTAGGAAGCGCTACTGCTACTGGACGTAGCAGTAGCGCTTTCTACATAAAGGTGCTACTACTACGGGCTCCTTATCCAGCCCAACGGCCCGCGCTCGACCTCTCTCACTCCCCCTGCGCGCCTCTCCTCCTCACACTCTCACTCTCGCGCGCCTCTCTGCCATCGTCGCTGCCGCCCTCCCACGCGCACCGCCATCCCCCGCGCCGGAGCTCTCCCGCCGGCCGCCCTCCCCCGCGCACCGCCATCCCCCGCGCCGGAGCTCTCCCGCCGGCCGCCCACGCCCGCGCCGGTTCTCCTCCCTGGCCAGCCACCCTCCCCCGCGCCGGCCTCCTCCCCCGCCGCCCATCCTGCGTCGGCCTCCTCCCCCGCCGTCTGTCCCGCATCGGCCTCCTCCCGTTCTGGCCTCCACCACCACCGTGAGTGTCACGCCCAATATGCGACCCTATCCAAAAGGAACTCGAAGATCCCACCAAGGATAGACCCGCATATTGAAACGCTTTTGCAAGGTGGATATCATTACATCAACATTACATAATAGATGGGGATACATACATAAGGCATACAATGCCACATGATTACAACATCACAATACATAAGAGCATCATCCGACTACGGATGAATCACAAACAGAAACTCAAACGACATCCACCCTGCTAGCCCAGGCTGCCGACCTGGAACCTATCCCCTGATCGAGGAAGCAGAAGAAGAACTCAATGCAAGCAAGCATCGCTCTCGCGTCATGATCATCGCATAAACCTGTACCTGCAACTGTTGTTGTAATAATCTGTGAGCCACGAGGACTCAGCAATCCCATTACCATGGGTATCAAGACTAGCAAAGCTTACAGGGAAAGGAAGGGGTAAAGTGGTGAGGCTGCAGCAGCGACTAAGCAAGTATGGTGGCTAACATACGCAGATAAGAGCGAGAAGAGAGCAAGCAGAACGGACATGAAGCTAGCAATGATCAAGAAGTGATCCTGAACTCCTACTTACGTCAAACATAACACAGAAACCGTGTTCACTTTCCGGACTCCGCCGAAAAGAGACCATCACAGCTACACACGCGGTTGATGCGTTTTAATTCGGATCTGGTGTCAAGTTATCTACAACCGGACATTAACAAATTCCCATCTGCCTATAACCGCAGGCACGGCTTTCGAAAGATTATACCCTGCAGGGGTGTCCCAACTTAGCCCATGACAAGCTCTCGCGATCAACGAAGGAATAGACCTTCTCCCAGGAAGACCCGATCAGACTTAGAATCCCGGTTTACAAGACATTTCAACAATGGTAAAACAAGACCAGCAAAGCCTCCCGCTGTGCCGACAAATCCCGATAGGAGCTGCACATATCTCGTTCTCAGGGCACACCGGATGAGCCAGGCGTCGGGTTGGCATAGACCCTGGTTGCCCAGGGGGCGCCGGACATCGCTCAGTTTGGACCAACACTTAGACAAGCACTGGCCCGGGGGGGTAAAATAAAGATGACCCTCGGGATGCGCGAGTCCCAAGGGAAAAAGGGCTAGGTGAGGCAAATGCTAAAACCAATGTTGGGCCTTGCTGGAGGAGTTTTATTCAAAGCGAACTTTCAAGGGGGTCCCATAAATCACCCGACCGCGTAAGGAACGCAAAATCCGGGAACATAGCACCGGTATGACGGGAACTAGGGAGGCAAGAGTGGAACAAAACACTAGGCAAAAGGCCAAGTCTTCCACCCTTTACCAAATATATATATGCATTAATAATATAAGAGATATTGTGATATCCCAACCAAAATCCTGTCCACCATGGAGAAATCTTCAACTTCACCTGCAACTAGCAACGCTATAAGAGGGGCTGAGCAAAGCGGTAACATAGCCAAGCAACGGTTTGCATAGGAAAGGTGTCAAAGGTTAGAGGTTCATGGCAACATGGGATGGCTCGACAAATAGATGATAGGTAGCGCAGCAAAGCGATAGAACAAAGCAACTAGCATAGCAATGATAGTAGTGAGATCCAGGGTAGCGGTCATCTTGCCTGAAATCCCGCTAGGAAGAAGAACGAGTGCATGAAGAAGACGAACGGGAGCAGTCGAACGAATCCTCACAATCGCAACATTACCGGAACTAAGAAGCAACACCGGAAAGAAACAAACAACATGGTAAATGCACAAGCATAAACATGGCATGATGCACAAACAAGTATGATGCATGTCCGGTTTAATGAGGCATGGCATGGCAAAGTGCACAAACAATACTACAAATTAAGTGGAGCTCAATATGCAACGAGTTGCATATTGACAAAACACCACATGCAATTATTTAGTTTGATCTCGGTTATGTACCCAACAATATTAAATGTTGTTAAACATGGCAAGAGGTGAAACATATGAAAACTACCTATCTAGGCAAGTTTAAATGAGGCCGGAAACAACAAACAACAATTCCGGAAAATCCCCATATGCAAATTATGGATTTGGTACTGTTCTGCCTATTACATAATTTTAGAGTTGTTAAACAGGAAAATAAAGTGGACCATGTTAATCTAGGCATTTTTCCACCCCATTTACATATAAAGAACATTTAATTCCGAGCTACGGTTATTTAGTTATGAAATAAAGCATTTTAACGTGGCATTTATGCAAAAATAATGCAAACAGCAATTTAAACATTTTAAACATGTATGAAAGTTAGATATTATTAAACTACACGAAATTCTAAGCATTTTACATATATGAAGTTTTTACAAATGATGCATTGTTAAAGAGTTATTATATGCAAGATGTTTAGGGGCCAGACTGTAAATATGCAGTTTTCTGGATAAGGTTAAATTCGCAGAGTCTAAAAAAAACAGAACTAGGCCGAATCTTGGTTTGGGCGAGGGTTGCTCACATTGGGCCAAGCCCAGCTGGTGGAGGAGGCTGGGGCAGATCTAGAGCAGGCCCGATCCGGAGGGAAAGCAGGCTGGGCCTTGGAGCTGGCTGGCGACGCGGGGCCCACGCGAGGCGCGGCCCAAGCGGGAGGGGGCTGGCGCTCGTCCTCCTCCCCGCACAGGAGGACACAGCGAGGCCACAGCGAGGACGGCGACGATTCCGGCGACGGGGTCGATGGAGAAGAGACTGGAGGGAGCGAGGGAGGCCGCGATCCATCAGATCCGGCGCTCGGGAACCCGTTCCCGGCGGCGGCAGGCCCGGACAAGCACGGCGGCGTGGGATCCGGCCGCAAACTCCATGGCGGAGGTCCTGGTTGAGAGAGGGAGAGAGAGCTCGGGGTTAGAGAGCACGCGGGGGAGAAACGAGAGGAGGAGAGGGAGCGGGACCGGCCTGGGGGTCGCCGGCGGGGACGGCCGCACCACTCCGGCGACGCTGCCGGCGAGCGGAACGGCAGGAGGCGTGCGAGAGCGGGGCGCTCCTGCGCTGCGGGCGGCGGTGCGGTTCCGGGCCCAGATCGGCCCGGGGCGGGCCGCGGACGGGCTGGAGCGGGCCAGCGGCGGAGGAGGCTGAGGGGGACGCGTGGCCAGCTCCGGTTGGAGGAGGGAGGCTGCGCGGCGGCGGCAGGCCAATGGGGAGCTGCCATGTGGCTCTCGGGAGGTGGCTGGCGCCGGATTTGGAGGGGTAGGCGGCAGCGCGGGGCTCGAGGAGGGGGGCTTGGCTGCCAAAAATGAAAGGGAGGCTTCCATTTATAGGTAGAGCTAGGGTTTGGGGGTTTAGGAGGGGGGTTTGAGGCCGTTTCGGAGCCGTTCGATCTCGATCGGACGGTCCGGAGCGGAGGGGGGTTAGGTAGGTGGGCTAGTGGGCTGTGAAGAGGAGTTGGGCTGAGAGGAGAGAAGAGAAGAGAGGCCCGGCAACAGTTTCGGAGACCGAAACGTCCGACGAAGGTACCGACAACGGTACCGCTACACATTTAACGGTTGGGCTATCAAACGAACTCCGAATGCGACGAAACTTGGCAGGCGCTCTGTCTACACTATAATAAGAGCGCACGACAAGTTGCAACCCATTCCGAGAACATTATTATGCCACTTATAAAATAATATTTCGGAGGTGCCGCGGGCGCGTGCAAGTGTGGTCGGGCTCAGAACGGACAACGGAGAGAACCGGCGGAACACGAATGGATGCAAGTTTTATGAAAACGATGCCGATGCAAAGTGCATGATGCTATGAGATGAGATGCATAACAAGAACAAAATGCAAAACAGCAGACAAAACCCAACCACGGAGGAAATAACATATCGCATCTCCGGAAATGGCAAGAGTTGGAGTTATGAATATGGAAAGTTGTATCCGGGGCGTTACAACACTCCACCACTACGAGAGGATCTCGTCCCAAGATCTAGGATGGCACCGGAGGGAAAAGGAAGAGGAAGATAAGCGGTAAAACTAAGTTGCTTCTTCAACCAACGAGTGAAAACACGAACCTTGAGAGGTTGAACAAATTGAAAGAAACAAAACAACGGAGATGGCCAAGATTGCAAATAGTCCGTTAGAAAAGAGGAACAAGGAACAATACGAGAACTTGAAGGTTGCAAAGACATGAATGACGAGCACAATGGACAAGAAGGAATTGAAACCACTCTGGTTGAAACGAGATAAGAATGAATAATAATGATATAATTTGGCAGCACTCCGACCGAACATGGAAGGAATAGAACATGAACTTGAGAAGATACTTGATGAAATCAACAACACACTGCCTCCGGAACTATTGAAAGAATGGCATAATGGGTAAGAAGGATTTCAGACAGCACTCAGGTTGGAAAGAGAGGCAAAACTTGAGAAGATGAAAGAACTTGGATGAGAACACAACACTCCGGTTAAATGGATAAGAGAGAAAAGAACACGATCCTCACAATTGAGATGATGAGTGAAAAGAGCAACGTTACAATGCCTCCGAAAGAAAGAATAGAAGATAGATCATTGGAATAACAGAATGGAGAAGAAAATGCCAACTTGTGCCACAAATGAGCTTGGAAAGCATACTTCCGAGAAGGTTATAACGGAGTCGTTGGAAAACAACAACGAAAAGAATAAGCTTGTAGTGGGCTTATGGAAGCATCTCAACACTTGAGGTGAAAATCTGCCACTAACGAAAAAACAATTGCTTGCTTGAGATGAAAGAAGAGATGAAAACTTCTTTCACCGAGAGGACAGAGAGATAACTTGGATCATCGATAAGCACCACAAAAGCAACATTCCTTAGGGAAGGCTGTAGGTGAAATCTATACCAAGATAACTCCAAAGAAGAGATTGATGGATTTAAAATACCCCATTCTTGACAACATGTGAATCATGAAACATGAAGGAAATTGTCTAGAGTGACATAACACCACCTCAAAAGATAAGGTAGAAATAATTGCACTTCAGAATGCAAGATGAAGAATACTTGAACGCCTCAAAACAAAACATGTGTTTAGCACCATGTTTAATTTTGAGTATAGCTTGGCGGATCATAGCTTCGAGAGAAATCTTGAAGAACAATTGAAAATGAATAGAATCCTTGACGAACCACCATGTAGAGCCTCCATGAAGAACTCCGGTAATAAAAAGATGATAGAAAGAAAGAGAAGTTGAAACACAAGGTGAAACCTTGCAATGTTTTAGATGGAGCTTTGCGATGATATAACCGAGAGAACTTGGAATTCCGGAAAAGGAAAAGATGAACACTAGAACCGAGAATTACTTCATCATGAACAATCTCCGGAAGAAGGAATTAATCACTTGGATGAAACAAGAATAAGAATTATGTCATGCCTATCCTTCACCAATTTAAATTGATGACAAGCAACGGATTTGGCATACTACTTATTCTCGTAGAAAGGATGGATTAAGAGAGATATAGCGCAAACTTGAGAAGGTATTCAACGAACCACCGGTGGAATTGAAGGAACGAATGGATTAAAATGATAACGAAGGAAGAGAAATCTTGAAGGAACCACCATAAGAATTGAAAATGAACGAAGTAAAGGGGTGAATCACCGGTAAGAATTAGAGAACGAATGAAGATACTTGAGGGAATTTGATACAAGAGAACAAAGAGATCACGAGCTGATTAGAGAATACTTGAGCAATGCACCGGTAAGATTTGGATAACGAGAGCTGAAAAGTGAGGACGAAGAATTATGACATGATGGCCTTCGGAGGAAAGAAATGAAAACAACTCATGAAATGCTCCGGATGGTAAGAAAAGAATTATCACAATCAAAACAATTATGAGGATAGCATGAAGCTAGAACCATGAATCTTGAAGAGAATGGAGCAAGATTTAAGAGAAACTCTTCTTCGATCTTCAAATGTTGAGAATGATGATGAGAACCACCATGAATTGTTGAGATACTCCGGGAGAATGAAAAAAAAGAGGTTGAACCAACAATGAACAAGAATTTGAAATCGATCTTGGAAAAGCATCTGACTGAAGAAATCCATTCTTACGTCACACTTTGAAAAGAATTCGAGAATAGCTCCGGGAAAATTAGAAGAGTCAGGTAAGATCCTGGGAAAAGACCTGTGGGTTAGGGCCCACTCAAAAGAAACACCATTGAAATAATTTAGAAGAGGGATTGCACCGGTAGAATTAAATGACTTGAATGAGATAATAACCTCGAAAAATCTTGAGCGGATTGAGAATGGAAACACAAATCTTTTGAGATATCTTCAGCACTCCAGAACAAATAAATAGGAAGAAGTGAATGATTAAGAGGTGCATCGGCATTAGAAAGCATTAGGAACGAGGAAAGGAATATGATGAACATCGAAAGCTTGAATTGGATCCGCCGGAGAAGAAACAACAATGAAGGATGATGAACTTGAAGCTCCTGGCCAACTTCATGATAATCACCGGGTAAGAACATTGATTGAAAAGAGTGAATAGACTTCACATCAATTAAAGGATACTTGATTAAGAAATATGAGTCCTTGCAGAAAAAGGGTGGGGGGGGGGGCGGGAAAACAAAGACAACTTGGGACGGATGAAACAAACACCGTTGAGAAAACTTAGAATTGATCTTGCGGATGGGGAGAATGATGGGATCATCTCGAAGAGAAGCGCACCGGTTGGAAAGAATTGACATGACAACCTCAATGATCAAAGGATTAGTACTCCCATAGAAATATGAGAACACCACTTGAAAGGTATGGATTCAACATTTGACTTCGAAGCAAGTCGAATACCACAAACAAAACAAAGGATTTAGCTTGCAGAATAAGCCGGAACAAACATATGATAGATCCCATATCGTATCATGTGTCTGTTGGAAAGATATCCTACGAGCTACTTGAATTCCCACCTATAAAACTCCCGAAACTTTCTGGTTATGCAATCTGGTGTTGGGGATACAGGGGAAGCAATATATCTCACCCAAACTAACAATACCTACATCCAGCTGTATCCATCCGTCAACACATAACCAAGAAACCTTCGGAAATCGTGTACCTCAACCTTCGAAAAGCATCCGTTATACGAGTTATGGCAATACTCCCGAGCTCGCCCCAGTACTGGGTTATCGGGGTTATCTCACCAACAACTGTACAAAAGAGATTTTCGATGTCGGCAGAGCTCAGGTATTCCAGAACTGCAACGATAAAATTGTGACGACAACACCTCGGAGCTCAACTCCCCGGGACACTGCGACAACCCCTAAATGTCAGGAGGCACCAAGAACAATGTTCTCGTCACAAAACCATCGGAACGATTCCAAGATACCCGCGTGATCCTAAAAAAAAAATTTGAGTGACATTTGAGGAGAGGAAAGACAAAACATCTATGTCAAGAGTCCTCACCAGAGCGACGAAGGGGGCTGAGGAGTAAAAAGAATCCTACTCTCTGATATATATAATCCTAAGCCTCAAAATAGTTTTTCTTCTAGACTCAACAACGGCCAACAATCAAGGGGGCTCCTAAGGTCGGTCGAGACTCTGATACCAACTTGTCACGCCCAATATGCGACCCTATCCAAAAGGAACTCGAAGGTCCCACCAAGGATAGACCCGCATATTGAAACGCTTTTGCAAGGTGGATATCATTACATCAACATTACATAATAGATGGGGATACATACATAAGGCATACAATGCCACATGATTACAACATCACAATACATAAGAGCATCATCCGACTATGGATGAATCACAAACAGAAACTCAAACGACATCCACCCTGCTAGCCCAGGCTGCCGACCTGGAACCTATCCCCTGATCGAAGAAGCAGAAGAAGAACTCAACGCAAGCAAGCATCGCTCTCGCGTCATGATCATCGCATAAACCTGTACCTGCAACTGTTGTTGTAGTAATCTGTGAGCCACGAGGACTCAGCAATCCCATTACCATGGGTATCAAGACTAGCAAAGCTTACAGGGAAAGGAAGGGGTAAAGTGGTGAGGCTGCAATAGCGACTAAGCAAGTATGGTGGCTAACATCCGCAGATAAGAGCGAGAAGAGAGCAAGTAGAACGGACGTGAAGCTAGCAATGATCAAGAAGTGATCCTGAACTCCTACTTACGTCAAACATAACACAGAAACCGTGTTCACTTTCCGGACTCCGCCGAAAAGAGACCATCACGGCTACACACGCGGTTGATGCGTTTTAATTCGGATCTGGTGTCAAGTTATCTACAACCGGACATTAACAAATTCCCATCTGCCTATAACCGCAGGCACGACTTTCGAAAGATTATACCCTGCAGGGGTGTCCCAACTTAGCCCATGACAAGCTCTCGCGATCAACGAAGGAATATACCTTCTCCCAGGAAGACCCGATCAGACTCAGAATCCCGGTTTACAAGACATTTCGACAATGGTAAAACAAGACCAGCAAAGCCTCCCGCTGTGCCGACAAATCCCGATAGGAGCTGCACATATCTCGTTCTCAGGGCACACCGGATGAGCCAGACGTCGGGTTGGCATAGACCCTGGTTGCCCAGGGGCCGCCGGACATCGCTCAGTTTGGACCAACACTTAGACAAGCACTGGCCCGGGGGGGGGGGGGGGGTAAAATAAAGATGACCCTCGGGATGCGCGACTCCCAAGGGAAAAAGGGCTAGGTGAGGCAAATGGTAAAACCAATGTTGGGCCTTGCTGGAGGAGTTTTATTCAAAGCGAACTTTCAAGGGGGTCCCATAAATCACCCGACCGCGTAAGGAACGCAAAATCCGGGAACATAGCACCGGTATGACGGAAACTAGGGCGGCAAGAGTGGAACAAAACACTAGGCAAAAGGCCAAGTCTTCCACCCTTTACCAAATATATAGATGCATTAATAATATAAGAGATATTGTGATATCCCAACCAAAATCCTGTCCACCATGGAGAAATCTTCAACTTCACCTGCAACTAGCAATGCTATAAGAGGGGCTGAGCAAAGCGGTAACATAGCCAAGCAACGGTTTGCATAGGAAAGGTGTCAAAGGTTAGAGGTTCATGGCAACATGGGATGGCTCGACAAACAGATGATAGGTAGCGCAGCAAAGCGATAGAACGAAGCAACTAGCATAGCAATGATAGTAGTGAGATCCAGGATAGCGGTCATCTTGCCTGAAATCCCGCTAGGAAGAAGAACGAGTCCATGAAGAAGACGAACGGGAGCAGTCAAACGAATCCTCACAATCGCAACATTACCGGAACTAAGAAGCAACACCGAAAAGAAACAAACAACATGGTAAATGCACAAGCATAAACATGGCATGATGCACAAACAAGTATGATGCATGTCCGGTTTAATGAGGCATGGCATGGCAAAGTGCACAAACAATACTACAAATTAAGTGGAGCTCAATATGCAACGAGTTGCATATTGACAAAACACCACATGCAATTATTTAGTTTGATCTCGGTTATGTACCCAACAATATTAAATGTTGTTAAACATGGCAAGAGGTGAAACATATGAAAACTACCTATCTAGGCAAGTTTAAATGAGGCCGGAAACAACAAACAACAATTCCGAAAAATCCCCATATGCAAATCATGGATTTGGTACTGTTCTGCCTATTACATAATTTTAGAGTTGTTAAACAGGAAAATAAAGTGGACCATGTTAATCTAGGCATTTTTCCACCCCATTTACATATAAAGAACATTTAATTCCGAGCTACGGTTATTTAGTTATGAAATAAAGCATTTTAACGTGGCATTTATGCAAAAATAATGCAAACAACAATTTAAACATTTTAAACATGGATGAAAGTTGGATATTATTAAATTACACGAAATTCTAAGCATTTTACATATATGAAGTTTTTACAAATGATGCACTGTTAAAGAGTTATTATATGCATGATGTTTAGGGGCCAGACTGTAAATATGCAGTTTTCTGGATAAGGTTAAATTCGCAGAGTCTAAAAAAACAAAACTAGGCCGAATCTTGGTTTGGGCGAGGGTTGCTCACATTGGGCCAAGCCCAGCTGGTGGAGGAGGCTGGGGCAGATCTGGAGCAGGCCCGATCCGGAGGGGAAGCAGGCTAGGCCTTGGCTGGCTGGCGACGCGGGGCCCACGCGAGGCGCGGCCCAAGCGGGAGGGGGCTGGCGCTCGTCCTCCTCCCCGCACAGGAGGACACGGCGAGGCCACAGCGAGGACGGCGACGATTCCGGCGACGGGGTCGATGGAGAAGAGACTGGAGGGAGCGAGGGAGGCCGGGATCCATCAGATCCGGCGCTCGGGAACCTGTTCCCGGCGGCGGCAGGCCCGGACGAGCACGGCGGCGTGGGATCCGGCCGCGAACTCCATGGTGGAGGTCCTGGTTGAGAGAGGGAGAGAGAGCTCGGGGTCAGAGAGCACGCGGGGGAGAAACGAGAGGAGGAGAGGGAGCGGGACCGGCCTGGGGGTCGCCGGCGGGGACGGCCGCACCACTCCGGCGACGCTGCCGGCGAGCAGAACGGCAGGAGGCGTGCGGGAACGGAGCGCTCCTGCGCTGCGGGCGGCGGTGCGGTTCCGGGCCCAGATCGGCCCGGGGCGGGCCGCGGACGGGCTGGAGAGGGCCAACGGCGGAGGAGGCTGAGGGGGACGCGTGGCCAGCTCCGGTTGGAGGAGGGAGGCTGCGTGGCAGCGGCAGGCCAATGGGGAGCTGCCATGTAGCTCTCGGGAGGTGGCTGGCACCGGATTTGGAGGGGAAGGCGGCGGCGCGGGGCTCGAGGAGGGGGGCTTGGCTGCCAAAAATGAAAGGGAGGCTTCCATTTATAGGTAGAGCTAGGGTTTGGGGGTTTAGGAGGGGGGTTTGAGGCCGTTTCGGAGCCGTTCGATCTCGATCGGACGGTCCGGAGCGGAGGGGGGTTAGGTAGGTGGGCTAGTGGGCTGTGAAGAGGAGTTGGGCCGAGAGGAGAGAAGAGAAGAGAGGCCCGGCAACAGTTTCGGAGACCGAAACGTCCGACGAAGGTACCGACAACGGTACCGCTACACATTTAACGGTTGGGCTATCAAACGAACTCCGAATGCGACGAAACTTGGCAGGCGCTCTGTCTACACTATAATAAGACCGCACAACAAGTTGCAACCCATTCCGAGAACATTTTTATGCCACTTATAAAATAATATTTCGGAGGTGCCGCGGGCGCGTGCAAGTGTGGTCGGGCTCAGAACGGACAACGGAGAGAACCGGCGGAACACGAACGGATGCAAGTTTTATGAAAAGGATGCCGATGCAAAGCGCATGATGCTATGAGATGAGATGCATAACAAGAACAAAATGCAAAACAGCAGACAAAACCCAACCACGGAGGAAATAACATATCGCATCTCCAGAAAAGGCAAGAGTTGGAGTTATGAATATGGAAAGTTGTATCCGGGGCGTTACAGTGAGGTACTCCTCCTCCCTCCTCCCTTTTTAGTCAGGGAAGTAGGCTAGGTAACTAATTAAGTAGATGTTAATTTAGGGCAGTGGTGTTTAGTTTATAGAAAAAAATTCAATATAGTTTTTTACTTTTTTAGTAAGTGTTTAATAGAATTAGTTAGAAAATTAATAGAACTAGTTAAACTAGTTTATTTTTAGTAAGTACTAGTTTATTTTATTTATAGTAAGTGCTTAGTTGAACTAGTTGAATTAATAAAACTAGTTTATTTTTAGTAAGAAAATTTAAGTATATGAGATTTGATGATCTAATTAAAATTTACTATAGGACTAGTTTATTTTTAGCAAGAAAATTAATAGAACTAGTTTATTTTTTAGTTACACCAATTATTCCCACATCGACGTCGATGATGCCTATCCCGCATCCTCGTTGTTGACTCAGCGGAGGAGGCCTGCTTGATCAGAGGGGCCATGTCCAGGACTGGGCTCCCCCGGGCTAGTACTGGGAGGTGCTACCTTTCGGGGGGCGCAGCTTGGTGAGGAGCCAGCCCATCGTTGACCCGAACCTTCTTTGGTGATAGTCGCGTGGGCCAGTGATGGTGCGGAGGCTTGAGGACACCGCGGAGGTGGTACGTCACCGTGTCAGCGAGGAGGACGAGCACGTCCGTCGCTACATGGTTGCGTTGGAGGGCAGGTTCTCCAATACCTGACAGGTTCTTCAAGGATCTCATAGGAGCTATGATCCTGTGATGATTTCTTCTCTTTGGGTGTCCAACGCCCGTGCCGATACCCGTCGTTCGCTACGGTTTTAGCTGTATCAGTGATGTTATATGTATGATACTATTCAAGGTGTATTAGTGATAATATTCGACGATGTACGGACGAAAGAGATGATTTATTTTTGCTTATTGAATGCATGCTAATTTGAATACTAATTTATTTTACGATTTGGTTTTGCTTATTGAATGCTCATATTGGAAAACTACTCCTACTTTGGATGCTAAAATTGGAGAGCACTATGCAAGGCGTATGCATTTGATTAGTTGATAGCTTATAGGGTTTTTGTTTTTGCAGAAATCAAGGAACCCCTCCATCATCACCGCCGTCGTCCCCGTCACCGACCCCCTTCGACCTCGAGGTGAGACCCCCTCCATCGTCCCCATCAAGTTTGAATGCCCATATGTTGTAGATATAAACATGTATATATTGTGTTGCTCAAATAGGATATGTGCTTGCCCAAGTGGCCGACCATGTTTGCAGGTTACACCTCCTATAGTGGCCTATGTTTTGTCGGAGTGTTGATTAATTTCCGTTCCGGCAAATTTCAGGTGCTTGATATGTCCTTTTTTTTAGCAAAGATCATGTCGGATTTTTTCATGAATTCTAGCATGACTTGTGCTAGAATATGTAGGAAATATCGAGTGGCCTGGATTTTCTAGAAAAATAATTAAACGACATTTCGGGTTGACTTTAAGTCTGTCGAGGCTCCATCACCGAAGGTCGAAAAATCAGTGAGGGAGTGTATCCACCATATATGAGAGAGGACGAAGAAGCCTGACTGTTGTTGTGGGGGTCGTTTCTCCTTCTTCTCCGGGCGCTAGACCTTTGTTATGCACTAAGGGAAGGAGGAGTAACGACCATCACCGACGGTCGCAAATATCAGAGAGGAATTAGTGAGTGAGAGTCTCCACCACATATGGGAGGATGAAAAATCCCGACTGTTGTCGTGGGGGTTGCTTCTCCTTCGTTCCCGTGTGCTAGACATTTTGGTGTAATGCACTTGGGAACGAAAGAGGAGCGACCATCACCAACAGTCGAATGTATACACCACGCGAGCTGAGAGTTTTCAAGAAAAAGACTCGACAGACCGATAGTCAACCCGTGATGAATAATAATGATCTAATTTAATTTTTGTAGTATATATATTGAATTGTATAAGTTTAATCTTTGAATTATGAACGTAGGAAATGTCGTCATCGGACGACAAAAGTCTTCCGGGGGAGTGCAGCTGGTGCAACGACGACCGAGGTCTGTGCGACAGGCCTCACCTGGACGAAGATCGGCGCTTCAGCATTAAGCTCCAGGAGACCTTCGATGTTGAAACAGTACGCAACGATGACAAGTGTTTTTTTGAAAATGAGGTATGAAATCTAGTTTCGAAGCTCTCGCCGCCATGGATTTAACAGTGAAAATGGATTTTGAACCCGGCCGATTGTTTGAACTATAAAACATTTTAAACTTTCAAAGTTAGGTGTAATCTTTCCCGACATCAGCAGGTATGCATGCAATGGGCTAGTGTGCATGCCTGAGCAGTGGGCAGCCAGGCGTTCGGTTCTACAACTAAATTCATAATAAGGTCTGCCAGTTAGTCCATCCCTGTAATGAAAATGACACTTGGATTAACATAAAAAGTATGAATATCATTTCTCCTAAAAAATATGAATAAGATTGCCATGACTAAACATTATAATCGACATTGAGAATGAAAATGGCATTGGTATTATATTCAAGATATCATAAAATAAAAATTATAATAAATATCACATTGATTTTTTTCTAAATAGAATTAACTTCATTGAGAAATTGATCATAGACTCATCATCATCTTTTATGCAACACAGTGCGGTGCGAAAAACCGAACCACATGACTATCATAATTTTTCTTAAGGTAGCTTCAGCCCGCTAGTAATGATCAAATGGTTTAAAAATGCCATAAACATGGCATTAACATAAACTTCACATGAAATAAAAAATTCAATATTTTTTTCCAAATCTCTAATGATGATTCATAATTGTTCTCAATATTAATATCATTTTATAACATTATTTTCATCATTGAAATAATACTTGAAAGGTGATCATCATAAAAGATGACACAAGAAAATGGCATCAACATCAATATGAAACCATGTTTTGCAAATAAAATCTCCTGTTTGTTATATTCTTCTTTAAAAATTGAATAATAATTTACAACACATTTTAGTGGCAATTGTTCAATTTATAGCAGTGCAAAAACATTTTTAGAATAAACATAATATGGGAAAAAGGCACTGAGTTTTTTTGAGCGGCTGAGAAAAAGGCACTGAATAAAATGAAAAAGTCCAGAACATAACATGGCCCACGGATGCCAATTACACACATAGCCCACCAGATTTTATCTAAAAAGATGCCCACCAGATTTTTAAAACTACTAGGAAAATTGCCCGTGCGTTGCAACGGGAGAAAAAAATAACTCGTACACTCTCATTTTTGTATAGTATAAGATGTGTGATTAATTAGACCAATCGTAATCCCTGGACAAATGGCTTACATATTCTGACTAATGTCTGAGGTTTCTTGATCTTTGATCTTTTTTATCACGCATCGGGGAGATATCACATATGCCCTGCGTTGCAACGAGATTTTTTTGTCATATATTTAAATTTAATGAGAATTATATGTGCAAAATACATTAGCAGTTCATGAAAAATTTAATATATCAGTGATATCTTATAGAGTATATACACTTCGGTGTCTATCCTCCCGCAAAATCAATTCTAAAATTCTACTGCTTGTGGATTTTCAAGCTTATAGTTGTACTTTTTGTGCTTGGCGATTCGATAAAGGTCTTTAATACTAAAATCCGCATTTATTTGCATGCGTTAAAAAAATCTACACGCTGAAATCCTATCCTACTGCTTCAATTCTGTAAAAGATGAAATATAAGTAGACTAATTATTTTTTACGTGATCCCATATTCAAATTTTATTATCTCAATGTGAGTTATTCTTTTCTAAAAAGGAGTCTAGTTTCTTAGATCTTCCTTGGTCATTATACCAGAATATGGCTATGTTTGTAGCAAAAAGGAAAAGACACTCAAATGTGTGGGTCTTTTTCATGTAGAGCATGCAAGTTTGTATAGTTAATTTTCTCATGATGTGAGCATGCTGGTTTACATGTTTCCAGCAATTTTGTAAGTGACCTGTACAGCTAGGTAAATCAGCAACCACGCCAACTTCCCATGGTGACACTCATATGCAACAGGCGCACAGTCACGTCCTAGTTGGTTCTGCCATGTTGTGTTGACAGTGCATACATGGCTGGCTCTGATCCTCACGTCCATCCGCCTTGTCATATCCGTGTTCTCCCCTCCTTATTATACTCTAAGGCCATCTTGATTCCTGCTGCATAGAGGCCTCCTTGCTCCCCCATCCGACCTCGATCCTCCCTTTCCTCGGATTAGATGTGCCAGCTTGTTGATTTTCTGAACCCACGTATATTTAAGAAGATGTGATTTGTTGCCGAAAAGCGATGTGGTACTATTCATGGCGAACCTTATTTTCTATCACATATGTGATCTAGTTCAGTTGGTGTGAGCCTTAAACTTTGGAGAAGAGGTCTTGAGTTCGATCCCACTTCACGTGGCCAACATTTTTTAATTCACTCTGAAGGCCCACGTTAATACTTTTGGCCCAGGTCGATTTGTACGAAGCCGGCTGAGGCCCGGGCACCCAGCAACGCAAATAAAATTGAGATCAAGCAGCGATTAGTACCACCTCGTGCGTGACCAAAATAGAACGAAGGTACGTTGTACGTGACCAAAACCAATTGGAAAAAAAATCTGATGGCGGGACGAAACCAAGAATATCACATTGCTTTAATAGTAAGAGAAGAGAAGAGAAGAGAAGAGATGACGACGGGACGAAACCAAAAATATCACCTTGCTTTAATAGTAGGTATAGAAAAAGAAAAACATTTCTTTGCTCGGTCAGGACAACCTAGGCCGTTGCCCATGGTCAGATTTGGCCCGTTTAGCACCCCTGTTCCAGGCTGTGTCTCCGCTCTATCGCCAGCCGTTGGATCAGATCGAGCAGCTCCGGACTTATCCGCTCCCAACGAGAGAGGCGATTCCAGCGGCGATTGAATTGCGCCTATCCGGCGACACCATCCATGGCGGCGCGGTGGCTGCGTTCGGCGTAGCAGCGTGCGACGGCCCAAGTCCTGCGCGCTCCTCCGTCGACCGTGGCTGCCGGCGACGCGCGCATGGCGTCCGGTGACGAGGTTGTGGAGGCGAGCGGCGGTCACCACGACATGAGGAGGAGACGGCAACGTGCGCGGACGGGTTCATCTTTCCGCGCATCGTCCGAGGGACGGCGGCGTTGCCGGCCACGTCCTCCTCACACAACAGCACGACAGTGCAGACCCCGAAGGCCTTCGCCATCCAAGCTAATCCCCCACCTTTTCTTTGATTTCTGCATTTTGGGCTTCAAAATTTGGGGATTTTCGATCTAGGGTTAGGTTTTCGTGTTTGGGGAAAATTGGGGATTTCATAAATTTGCTAATTCCGCTCCTCGTTGCTACCCAAAACGTATAAAGTGCTAATCCATCATAAACATGAAGTATAGTCCCTTAATCATGATCAGATAATCAATCACAGAGAATACTTATGCCCTAAACATGTAACTGAGACCATTATGCTTGGACAGAAAACCATTTAAATTGCAACTGTATCGAGTGGTGAAACCATTATATTTAGAATTTAACCGAAATGAGTTAGCAGTAAAACATGAACGTTGGGTGCTAACTGTAAACCATTAGAATTTAATCATGATCAGTTAGCACTAGCGTATAAAATTAGACCGTGGCATTAGCAATTAACATCAACCATGGTCTACCAAACATGCTCATGGTACCAATATTAGAATGGACATTTTAGCTTAACATCATTAGGATCTAGATATCTGATTGGAACACCTTAAGGCCCTGTACAATCCAAGGCGCTTAGGGGAGGTGCTTACTCCCTCCGCCCGTGAACAAATGTACTTCTAGCTTTTGTCGCAAGTCAAAGTTTTAAAATTTTGACCAACTTTATAGGGAAAAGTAGCAACATTTATGGCACTAAATTAGGATCACTAGATTTGTTTCGAAATGTACTTTCATAATATGCCAATTTGATTTCATATATGTTACTACTCTTCTCTATAAGTTGGTCAAAATTTTAAAACTTTGACTTAGGACAAAAGATAAAAGTACACTTATTCGTGGGAGGGAGTACATAAATAAACCAGTGTTTCTTTAAGCACCGGTGCTTATTTGTATAGGATAGACGCTTACTTAGGCGTCTAGAAATAAGCACCGGTGCTTCAGAAAAAACTGATTTATTTTTCCAAGCATCTACTCTCTCCGTTCCAGATTACTCGTCGTGGTTTTAGTTCTGAACTAAAACCACGACGAGTAATTTGGAACGGAGGGAGTAGCATTGTACAAGGCCTAAGCGTAGCGGAATATGATGTACTAACTGTTATTTGCAGGGACCAGTAGAGTATAGCCCATGCTGGATGCACCTTGGGGTCTCCAGCAAGGGGGAGATGGCTGGGGAAGAAAGGCAGCAGCAGGGTAGATGGCAGCAGGAAGCCACCGACACAGCCTTGCGGTGTCCGGCGGTGGATGTTGGCCTTTTGATCCCCTTAGCACCCTTTTAGGATCGGCGGTTAGGAGCTGTTGGGGTTTAATCCATGTATACCTGTGTACATATGCCCAAGGAGCACAACCTCTTACTTTTATATCTTATATCCAACAACTGAAAAAGAGGACGAGCCTACACAAAATTACCTCCCATCAACCAAAGAGAAATATCCTAGACGGACCTACTCCTACATATCTACACTGATTTTCTTCTGCACCTCCTTTTGCCATTCATGGTAAATAGAGAAATGCTCAGATAGAACATTTGGATTGAATTTTGGGTATATGATTATCAAACAATAGAAAGTTCCCAGATTATTCAAATTGCAAAAAATCAGCAACGAACACAGCGTTCTTCTGGCAGCCAGTGCTTTTTCTCGATGGCCCTGCCATGGAACAGGGTTTGACCCGTTCGCCTGGTATTTGTAGGAGTTTGGCCCTTTCCCCAAATGTACTAGGATGCTATTTCTTTTACAGACCAGAAAAGGGGGGAAATATAGTTACATGGGAACTGAATCTGCATACAGCAGGCATGCAAAACAGAATCCCAGCAAAAGCTGTCAAAAGCTGTACTCACATATCAGCTAGCTGCTCAAAGCATCAGGCTAGCAAGGAGCCGAAACAAGGGAAATGAATAGTACTAGCATTGTGTTGCCAGGAGAAGCACCAGCAATCTTCAACAAAGAACACACTTCCTTCGGTTACAGCACCACCCTCAATAGATTAATCTTTGTATCGTACTTTCGCTGCATTAAACACCTCCCTTGCCGCCTACTCCAAACAACTTTGTTCCCAACAGCAGTAGCAGATTTTGCATCTCCTCCTTTAACCACAGCGCGAAGACCAAACTATGAAGCCAATGGCTTATCAGTTTAACAACTATTACCTCCTTCTGGAAAAGCTTGTCTTCAATTTATCTAGATAAGGATGTATCTAACACTTAAACGTGTGTAGATACATCCGTATCTAGATAAATCTAAGACAAGCTTTTTAGGACGGAGGGAGTATGTTGGAAGCATGCTCTGTTTTTAGTATTAATTCCAGACCAACCATAACACAGCTGCTAGTCCAACCAGAACAAGGCACTTAGTGTTGCCAGTAAAAAGAATGAACCAAACTTGCCAACAGACTGAATAATTACAGTTTTATTAGTAGTAAGAGAAAAAGAGATACAAAATAGTGGTCCACCGAATTATCCGACTTTACAATGGTGATATCTATTATTAATCAGCTCTTAACACTTCCATGACAAAGAGTTAGTAATTGGGCTGTTGGAGTCCATGATTCAACAAGGATTCATGGGAGGAATAAGGTTGATGATCTGAAGTGACAAGACATACGTGTTGGTGTTGGTGTGGTGTTTAGATCATTCAAACATGGGAAGCTCTGTTGCTACTCCAGTACTGATTCGGTTACTTTGATATAAGATGGTCAGTGAAGATCTACCTTACTGGGCTTCACCCTTCAAGAAGGGTCTTCTGAGACAGAACCACGAATACGCCGTCCATTGATTGCTTCTGCCCGTGCCCCAACATTCAAGAAGGGTCTTCAAGAAGGATCTACCTTACTGCACTAGCTTACTGCCCCAACATTCAAAATGTACACGTATCCGGTTTGTGACTTGAAGTCATCCAGATCTATGTCGAAGCTAGCATTGACGTAACCCTTTACGATGAGCTCTTCGTCACCTTCATAAACGAGAAACATATCCTTAATCCTTTTCAGGTACTTCAGGATATTCTTGACCGTTGTCCAGTGTTTCATGCCGGGATTACTTTGGTACCTCCCTACCAAACTTATGGCAAGGTTCACATCAGGTCTGGTACACAACATGGCATACGTAATAGAACCTATGGCTGAGACATAGGGGATGACACTCATCTTTTCTCTATCTTCTGCCAAGGTCGGGCATTGAGCCATGCTTAATCTCACACCTTGCAATACAGGCAAGAACCCCTTCTTGGACTGATCCATATTAAACTTTTTCAATATCTTATCAAGGTATGTGCTTTGTGAAAGACCAATGAGGCGTCTCGATCTATCTCTATAGATCTTGATGCCTAATATGTAAGCAACTTCTCCAAGGTCCTTCATTGAAAAACACTTATTAAAGTAGGCCTTTATGCTTTTCAAAAGTTTTATATCATTTCCCATCAATAATATGTCATCTACATATAATATGAGAAATGCTACAGAGCTCCCACTCACTTTCTTGTAAACACAGGCTTCTCCATAAGTCTGCATAAACCCAAACGCTTTGATCATTTCATTAAAGCAAATGTTCCAACTTCGAGATGCTTGCACTAGCCCATAGATGGAGCGATGGAGCTTGCACACCTTGTCAGCATTCTTAGGATCGACAAAACCTTCCGGCTGCATCATATACAATTCTTCCTTAAGGAAACCGTTAAGGAATACAGTTTTGACGTCCATTTGCCATATCTCATAATCACATAATGCGGCAACTGCTAACATGATTCAGACGGACTTCAGCTTCGCTATGGGTGAGAAGGTCTCATCGTAGTCAACCCCTTGAACTTGTCGATAACCCTTAGCGACAAGCCGAGCCTTATAGACGGTCACATTACCATCCGCGTCAGTCTTCTTCTTAAAGATCCACTTATTTTCTATGGCTTGCCGATCATCGGGCAAGTCTGTCAAAGTCCATACTTTGTTTTCATACATGGATCCTATCTCGGATTTCATGGCTTCAAGCCATTTGTTGGAATCCGGGCCCGCCATCGCTTCTTCATAGTTCAAAGGTTCACCGTTGTCTAACAACATGTTTTCCAGGACAGGGTTGCCGTACCATTCTGGTGCGGAACATGCCCTTGTGGACCTACGAAGTTCAGTAGCAACTTGATCCGAAGTTTCATGACCATCATGATTAAGTTCCTCTCCAGTCGGTGCAGGCACCACATAAACATCTTCCTGAGCTGTGCTACTTTCCGGTTCAAGAGGCAGTACTTCATCAAGTTCTACTCTCCTTTCACTTACTTCTTTCGAGAGAAACTCTTTCTCCAGAAAGGACCCGTTCTTGGCAACAAAGATCTTGCCTTCGGATCTGAGGTAGAAGGTATACCCAATGGTTTCCTTAGGGTATCCTATGAAGACACATTTTTTTTGGTTCGAGCTTTTCAGGTTGAAGTTTCTTGACATAGGCATCACATTCCCAAACTTTTAGAAACGACAGCTTAGGTTTCTTCCCAAACCATAATTCATACGGTGTCGTCTCAACAGATTTAGACAGTGCCCTATTTAAAGTGAATGCGGCTGTCTCTAAAGCATAAGCCCAAAAGAGAGCGGTAAATCGGTAAGAGACATCATAGATCGCACCATTTCCAATAGAGTGCGATTACGACGTTCGGATACACCATTACGCTGAGGTGTTTCAGGCGGCGTGAGTTGTGAAACAATTCCACATTTCCTTAAGTGCGTACCAAACTCGTGACTCAAATATTCTCCTCCACGATCTGATCGTAAGAACTTTATTTTCCTGTCATTTTGATTCTCTACCTCACTCTGAAATTCCTTGAACTTTTCAAAGGTCTCAGACTTGTGTTTCATTAAGTAGATATACCCATATCTACTTAAGTCATCGGTGAGGGTGATAACATAATGATAGCCACCGCGAGCCTCAACGCTCATTGGACCGCACACATCAGTATGTATTATTTCCAACAAGTTGGTTGCTCGCTCCATTGTTCCGGAGAATGGAGTCTTGGTCATTTTGCCCATGAGGCATGGTTCGCACGTGTCAAATGATTCATAATCAAGAGACTCCAAAAGTCTATCTGCATGGAGTTTCTTCATGCGTTTGACACCAATGTGACCAAGGCGGTAGTGCCACAAGTACGTGGGACTATCATTATCAACCTTACATCTTTTGGTATTCACACTATGAATATGTGTAACATCACGTTTGAGATTCCGTAAAAATAAACCATTGACCAGCGGGGCATGACCATAAAACATGTCTCTCATATAAATAGAACAATCATTATTCTTGGATTTAAATGAGTAGCCATCTCGCATTAAACGTGATCCAGATACAATGTTCATACTCAAAGCTGGCACTAAATAACAATTATTGAGGTTTAAAACTAACCCCGCAGGTAAATGTAGAGGTAGCGTGCCAACGGTGATCACATCGACCTTGGAACCATTCCCAACACGCATCATCACCTCGTCCTTCGCCAGTCTCCGCTTATTCCGCAGCTCCTGTTTTGAGTTACAAATATGAGCAACCGCACCGGTATCAAATACCCATGAGCTACTACGACTACTGGTAAGGTACACATCAATAACATGTATATCACATATACCTTTGGTGTTGCCGGCCTTCTTATCCGCTAAGTACTTGGGGTAGTTCCGCTTCCAGTGACCATTTCCCTTACAATAAAAGCACTGAGTCTCGGGCTTGGGTCCATTGTTTGGCTTCTTCCCGGCAACTGATTTACCGGGCGCGGCAACTCCCTTGTCGTCCTTCTTGAAGTTCTTTTTACCCTTGCCTTTCTTGAAACTAGTGGTCTTATTCACCATCAACACTTGATGTTCCTTTTTGATTTCTACTTCTGCTGATTTCAGCATTGAATATAACTCAGGAATGGACTTCTCCATCCCTTGCATATTGTAGTTCATCACAAAGCTCTTATAGCTAGGTGGGAGCGACTGGAGGATCCTGTCAATGACCGAGTCATCTGGAAGATTAACTCCCAGCTGAGACAAACGGTTGTGCAACCCAGGCATTTTGAGTATATGCTTGCTGACAGAACTGTTTTCCTCCATCTTACAACTGTAGAACTTATCGGAGACTTCATATCTCTCGACCCGGGCATGAGCTTGGAAAACCATTTTCAGCTCTTGGAACATCTCATATGCTCCGTGCTGCTCAAAACACTTTTGGAGCCCCAGTTCTAAGCTGTAAAGCATGCCGCACTGAACCAGGGAGTAATCATCACTACGCGACTGCCAGACGTTCATAACATCTTGAGTTGCTGGGAAAATGGGTGCGTCACCTAGCGGTGCTTCAAGGACATATGCTTTCTTGGCAGCTATGAGGATGTTCCTCAAGTTTCGGACCCAGTCTGTATAGTTGCAACCATCGTCTTTCAGCTTGGTTTTCTCTAGGAACGCATTGAAGTTGAGGGCAACATTAGCGTGGGCCATTTGATCTACAATACATATTGTAAAGATATTTTAGACTATGTTCATGATAATTAAGTTCATCTAATCAAATTATTCAATGAACTCCCACTCAGATAGACATCCCTCTAGTCATCTAAGTGATACATGATCCGAGTCAACTAGGCCGTGTCCGATCATCACGTGAGACGGACTAGTCATCATCGGTGAACATCTCCATGTTGACCGTATCTACTATACGACTCATGTTCGACCTATCGGTCTCTCATGTTCCGAGGCCATGTCTGTACATGCTAGGCTCGTCAAGTCAACCTAAGTGTTTTGCATGTGTAAATCTGGCTTACACCCATTGTATGCGAATGTTAGAATCTATCACACCCGATCATCACGTGGTGCTTCAAAACAACGAACTTTCGCAACGGTGCATAGTTAGGGGGAACACTTTCTTGAATTTTTTAGTGAGGGATCATCTTATTTATGCTATCTTCGTTCTAAGCAAATAAGATGTAAACATGACAAACATCACATGCAAATCATAAAGTGACATGATATGGCCAATATCATCTTGCGCCTTTGATCTCCATCTTTGAGGCGCGGCATGATCACCTTCGTCACCGGCATGACACCATGATCTCCATCATCGTGTCTTCATGAAGTTGTCTCGCCAACTATTATTTCTACTACTATGGCTAACGGTTAGCAATAAAGTAAAGTAATTACATGGCGTCTTCATTGACACGGAGGTCATACAATAAATTAACACAACTTCTATGGCTCCTGCTGGTTGTCATACTCATCGACATGCAAGTCGTGATTCCTATTACAAGAACATGATCAATCTCATACATCACATATATCATTCATCACATCCTTTTGGCCATATCACATCACATAGCATACCCTGCAAAAACAAGTTAGACGTCCTCTAATTGTTGTTGCATATTTTACGTGGCTGCTATGGGTTTCTAGCAAGAACGTTTCTTACCTACGCAAAAGTCACAACGGTGATATGCCAATTGCTATTTACCCTTCACAAGGACCCTTTTCATCGAATCCGATCCGATTAAAGTGGGAGAGACAGACACCCGCTAGCCACCTTATGCAACAAGTGCATGTCAGTCGGTGGAACCTGTCTCACGTAAGCGTACGTGTAAGGTCGGTCCGACCACTTCATCCCACAATGCCACCAAACCAAGATAGGACTAGTAACGGTAATCAAATTGAACAAACCATCACCCACAACTACTTGTGTTCTACTCGTGCATAGAATCTACGCATAGACCTAGCTCATGATGCCACTGTTGGGGAACGTAGCAATAATTCAAAAAAATTCCTATGTATCACCAAGATCAATCTAGGAATGCTAGCAACGAGAGAGAGGAAGTGCATCTTCATACCTCTTGAAGATCGCAAAACGGAAGCGTTACAAGAACGCGGATAATGGAGTTGTACTCGTGGAGATTCAAATCGCAGAAGATCCGATCTAGTGCCGAACGGACGGTGCCTCTGCGTTCAACACACGTACAGCCCGATGACGTCTCCTCCTTCTTGAACCAGCAAGGGGAGAGGAGAAGTTGAGGGAGAGCTCCGGCAGCACGACGGCGTGGTGATGGAGCTTGTGGATTTTCTGCAGGGCTTCGCCAAGCTCTACGGAGGAGGAGGTGTTGGAGGAGGGAGGGGCTGTGCCAGGGGAAGGGTGTGGCAGCCCTTCCACCCCCCACTATTTATAGGGGAAGGGGAGAGGGGGCCGGCCCCCTTAGATCCCATCTAGGGGGGGGGGGGGGGGGGGGCAAGGGGGGAGCTGTAACACCCCGGATGTAACTTTCCATCTTTGTAACTCCAACTCTTGCCATTTTCGGCTATGGTTATGATATTCCCTCCGTGGTTGGGTTTTGTCTTTTGTTTTGCATTTTATTCATGTCATGCATATTATATCATGTCATCATGTGCATCTCATTTGCATACGTGTTCGTCTCATGCATCCGAGCATTTTCCCCGTTGTCCGTTTCGCAATCCGACACTCCCACATGCACCGGCGCACCCCTCTTGTATCTTTTCATGTGCGGGTGTTAAACGTTCTTGGAATGGACCGAGCCTTGTCAAGTGGTCCTGGTATAGCACCGGTAGACCACCTGTCAAGTTTCGGGTCATTTGGAGCTCGTTTGGTACTCCAACGGTTAACCGCATAACCGCAAAGGCCTCTTTTGAGTTGCAGCCCAACACCCCTCCAAAACAGCCCAATAACCCATCTAAGTCACTTCCATGCTCTCCGCCGTCGGATCACGATCGTGTGGGCGAAAACTACACCTCATTTGGACACTCCTAGCTCCCTCTACCTACAAATATGCATCTCCCCCTCCAAATCCGGGCGAAACCCTAGAAAATCCCCCCTCTCCGCAGCCGGACACGTCCGGATCGGGCCGGACACGTCCGCCGCCGCGCCCGAGCCAATCGCGAGCCGCCACGTGGCGCGTCCGCCGCCCCCGCGCCGCCGGCCCGCCGAGCCCGCGCCTGGCCCCCGCGGTCCGCGTCCCCGCCGCCCGAGCGCGTCGCGGCCCGCCGCCGCGGCCCCGCGCTCCGCCCCATCCGCCTCCGCCACTAGCCGCCGTCCTCGTCGCCTCGAAGGCCGCGCCCCGCCGCCCGGTTGCCGCCCGGCCCCGCCATCCGCGCCGCCTCGGCCGCCTGCCGCCGCGCGCCGTCCGCCGCGCCCTGCCGTCCGCACCGGCGCCGCCGCCCGCCGCCTCGCTCCGGCCGTCCTCTCCACCGACCACCGCGCCTTCCTCGTCCTCCTCCTGGCCTACTCCGGCGACGCCTCGGCGTCCGTGCGACCGGATCCGGATCAGATCTGAGAAGACCCTGGTTGACTTCTTCCCCGAAATTCGTCCAAGTCCTTATCTGTCATTAATTTTGTTGCATGTTCATCGCACCACAACTCTGCACCCGTGGCTCCGTTTTGGGCGTGTAGCATACCAAATTGTTCGCCTCGAAGAGTACATCATTTCATCTCATTGCATCATTTTCATTTGAGCTCATCTTGATGCCCGAAATGCTGTTGGAAGAGTGCTTCATAATGTTAGTTTCAGATTCTTATCAGAACATGCACTTTTGTCATTTTTGCCATGATTGATGTGTGCATCCTATGTACTTGATCCCTACATGTGTTTTGAACTATGCCATGTCTTCTTTACAGAGGTACTTGCCATGTATTTTTGTGATCGATGTTGTGACTAGCACAAGCATGCAAACTAGGCTTCGTGATATTGCTGATTTTAGTCCCTGTTCTGCTGTTATTTTCATGCCATGTAAACTTGATGCTACAGAGATATCCATGCATATTTTGAGATACTTCAGTAAGGGTGTTTTGAACATATGGTTATGCTCTATCCATTCATGCCCCTGGTTGCAATTATGGATTAGTCTAGCATGCCATTTTCGTGCTCTACTTTTGCTTCAAAATGTTTCCTGGCAGATTGTTTACATGTTATTCAATTTTGTCAAGGTTGTTGTAGTTGATCCGTGTATGCTATGATGTTGTTCTTGCCATGTATAACTTCTATGTCATGTATTCTTGATGGATGTATGCTTAGTTTATCATGAAATGCTCTGTAGTGAGTGCATCGAGCTCACGAAGGTGCCTTCATAATTCTGTCAATGCCATGCTCTGTTTGCTGAATCTGTTAACGAAACTTGCTATGTTTACATGGGTCCATCATATTTTCTGATCCTTTTTGGCTTATTGTCAGTAAGGGACTTTTGATCTATGCTTTGAGTAGATTCATACCATGCCTTGTTTTGCTATTATAAGTTCCTGTAGCATATTGATAACTTGCTCTGAACATTGCTTCGTGATGCTGTTTATGCCATGTCCAACCTGATATTTTTTGCTCTTTTGCCATGCTTGTTTGAACCTGTTGTGATGTGATTTAGCCGTAGCTCAGTGTTCCTCTTTTGTTAAGCATCTCCTGTAGATCACTGCCATATGCTTTGTTTTTATGTTGGGGTGCTGTAGCATAGTTTCTTGTTGCATGCTAAGTAGCATCGTGCTGTTAATCGCAGCTTTGTGCCATTCTTGTTTTGCTTGCCGTTTGCAAATCGTGCATCCGTTTCTGGTGATCCTTATATCGATTTCAACCGAAATCATCTCATCTTTTCAGCGGCATACTTGGTTTGCCAAGTTGATGCCTTGTTCATCCCTTCTCCTCCCAAAGCACGCATACGCATTGCATATCACATCTCGCATATCATGACATGTATTGCATCATGTTGCTTGTGCATTGCACCATGATTTATTGTGGTTCCTTTGCTTGTGTTCTTGCTTTAGGTAGAGCCGGGAGACGAGTACGTGCACGAGGAACCTGTTGAGTACGCTAACGAGGATCAAGCCTTCGACAACTCTGAGAACCTTGCAGGCAAGATGACCACACCTTCGATATCACTTCTATCTTTGCTTGCTAGTACTCGCTCTATCACTATGTTAGCTCTACCTGCCACTGTTTATCATGCCTCCCTATTGCCATGTCAAACCTCTAACCATCCTGTCCTAGCAACCGTTGTTTGGCCATGTCACCGCTTTTGCTCAGCCCCTCTTATAGCGTTGTTAGTTGCAGGTGAAGATGAAGTTTGTTCCTGGTCGAAACATAGATATTTTGGGATATCACAATATCTCCTGTTTAATTAATGCACCTTATATACTAGGTAAAGGGTGGAAGGCTCGGCCTTATGCCTGGTGACTTGTTCCACTCTTGCCGCCCTAGTTTCCGTCATACCGGTGTTATGTTCCTTGATTTTGCGTTCCTTACACGGTTGGGTGATTTATGGGACCCCCTTGACAGTTCGCTTTGAATAAAACTCCTCCAGCAAGGCCCAAACTTGGTTTTACCATTTTCCACCTAAGCCTTTTCCCTTGGGTTTTCGCGAGCCCAAGGGTCATCTTTATTTACCCCCCCGGGCCAGTGCTCCTCCGAGTGTTGGTCCAAACTAGAGCACCGTGCAGGACCATTCCTTGGCAACTTGGATTCGTCGGTTCCTGTACGCTTCGCTTATCCGGTGTGCCCTAAGAATGAGATATGTGCAGCTCCTATCGGGATTTGTCGGCACTTCGGGCGGCTTTGCTGGTCTTGTTTTACCATTGTCGAAATGTCTTGCGAACCGGGATTCCGAGACTGATCGGGTCTTCCCGGGAGAAGGTATATCCTTCGTTGACCGTGAGAGCTTGTGATGGGCTGAGTTGGGACACCCCTGCAGGGTATTTTATCTTTCGAAAGCCGTGCCCGCGGTTATGAGGCAGATGGGAATTTGTTAATGTCTGGTTTGTTGATAAGTTGACACTTGACTTCATTAAAAAGCATCAACCGTGTGTGTAGCCATGATGGTCTCTTCTCGGCGGAGTCCGGGAAGTGAACACGGTTTGAGTTATGCTTGACGTAAGTAGTTTCAGGATCACTTCTTGATCACTTCTAGCTTCTCGACTGTTGCGTTGCTACTCTTCTCGCTCTCACTTGCGTATGTTAGCCACCATACATGCTTAGTGCTTGCCGCAGCTCCACCATATTATCCCTTTTCCTACCTATGAGCTTAAATGGTCTTGATCTCGCGGGTGTGAGATTGCTGAGTCCTCGTGACTCACAGATTCTACCAAAACAGATGCAGGTGTCGAGGATACCAGCGCAGATGGCGCAACTGAGCTGAAGTGGGAGTTTGATGAGGCCCTTGGTCGTTACTATGTATCATTCCCAAATGATCAGTAGAGGTGCCCAGTCGGGCGATCGGGGATCTAGCATTTGGGGTTGTCTTCTTTTCATTTGGATTTGACCGTAGCCGGTCTATGAGTGTATTTGAATGATGTATGATCTTAATTATGTATTGCGTGAAGTGGCGATTGTAAGCCAACTCTCTTTATCCCATTCTTGTTCATTACATGGGATTGTGTGAAGATGACCCTTCTTGCGACAAAACCACCATGCGGTTATGCCTCTAAGTCGTGCTTCGACACGTGGGAGATATAGCTGCATCGTGGGTGTTACAAGTTGGTAATCAGAGCCATCTCCGACTTAGGAGCCCCCTGCTTGATTGTTTGCTGGCAATGTTGAGTCTAGAACAAAAATGTTTTGAGTCTTAGGACTATATATATCGGAGAGTAGGATTCTTTTTACTCCTCAGTCCCTTCGTCGCTCTGGTGAGGTCTCCTGACGTAGATGTTTTGACTGTCCTCTTCTCAAATTTCACTAAAATTGTTTTTAGGATCACGCAGGTATCTTGGAATCGTTTCGATGGTTTTGTGACAAGAACATTGTTCTTGGTGCCTCCTGTCTATTATGTGGCTTTGACCCGGGGAGTTGAGCTCTGAGGTGTTGTCGTCACAATTTTATCGTTGTAGTTCTAGAATACCTGAGTTTTGCCGACATCGAAAATCTCTTTTATGAAGTTGTTGGTGAGATAACCTCGACGCCACCCAGTACTGGAGCGGGAGTTCGGGAGTATTGCCATAACTCGTATAACGGATGCTTTTCGAAGGTTGAGGTACACGATTTCTGAAGGTTTCTTAGTTATGTGTTGACGGATGGATACGGCTGGATGTAGGGATTGTTAGTTTTGGTGAGATATATTGCTTCCCCTGTATCCCCAACACCTGATTGCATAACCAGAAAGTTTTGGGAGTTTATAGGTGGGATTCAAGTAGCTCTAGCATTTCTTCCCGCAGATATTTGGTTTGTGATTGGGTAATCCTTACCACTTATTTGTTCTAGTTGTACCTTGTTTATTTCATTCATCAATTTCTAATCAAGTGGCTTCTCACCTTAATGGACGTGTGATGTTTGCTTTGGAATTCATTCGTTCATCCTTGTTCGAATGTTTATTGTGAAGACTATATGTTGCAATTTCTATCCGTTGATTCAACTTGTCTATCTGTCTATCAAGATGCTAACGGATGTCACCCTCTTCAGGATGGCTCCGCCAACGCGTCAGAATCCGGATCACAATGATGGGAGTCAGGCGAACCCTCCACCTCCACCTCCGCCTCCGGAGGCATGGCAAGCTTTGATGGCAGCCACAAACGCCAATGCCTAGTGGATGATTCAGCTCATGCAAGAGGGCAACCAAGGCCAAGGCAACCAAGGGAATCAAGGTCAAGGGCAGTTCAATCATCAGCCTCTATTTCCTACCCTCAACCAATTCCTTGCAAATCAGCCGAAGTCTTTCAGCTACTGTGTCGAGGCCACAGACGCCGATGATTGGCTCGTGGATATCAAAAAGCATTTTGAATGCAGCAATGTCAGACCTGAGGACTATGTCAAGTTCGCTTCTTTTCAGCTCAAGGATCAGGCAGCTGATTGGTTCCAGCAATACAAGGATTCCAGAGGAGGTCGAGTGATTACTTGGACTGACTTCTGTCGGGACTTTAAAGCTCACCACATTCCTACCAGTGTTGTTGAGAGCAAGCGTGAGGAGTTCCGCAATCTCAAGCAAGGCAACATGTTAGTGTACGAATACAACAAGCAGTTTCAGAAACTTTCTCATTTCGCTAAGCAAGATGTTCCTGATGAGAAGAGTATGATCTATCAATTCAGAGGTGGCCTCAGAGAGGATCTGCAGTTAGCTCTCGTTCTTGTTGAGCCTACTCAGTTTGATCAATTCTACAATATGGCACTCAAGCAAGAAGGTGCTCAGCTCAAGTGTGAGGCTTCTAAGAAGAGAATCAGGGATGCAGTCCAGTCTTCTTCTTCCTCACAGGTGGCAGCTAAGCAGCAGAAGTTCTACCTTCCTCCTCCGTTTCGTCAGCCTTACCAAAAGAAGAACTCAGGTGGTCGTGGATCTTCCCACCCACCCAACCCAGGCTATCAGAACAAGTCTCAATCTCAAGCTCCAAAGTCAAATGCTCCTTATCATCGTCCGCTCTCAGAAGTGACTTGCAACAAGTGCCAGCAGAAAGGTCACTATGCGAACAAATGTTTCAATCAAAGGCGCCTTCCTCCTCCTCCTCCTGTGAGATCTTCAAGCAATGCAGTGGTCAAGCATAATCCAAAGTCCGCAAAGGTGAATATGATGAATGCAGCGCAAGCAGAGGATTCTTCTGACGTGATAATGGGTAATCTTCTAGTTAATGATATTCCTGCAAAAGTCTTATTTGATACTGGTGCATCGCATTGTTTCATGTCAAGATCGTTCTTTGCAAAGAATGATTTTACTTGGTCTTACCTGGATAAACCCTTGGGTGTTGTTTCTCCGGGGAAGTCAATGAGGGCCAACTCGGTAGTTCATGATGTCTCTATCAAGATGGGCGACTACAAATTTCTTTCTAAACCATTTGTTCTTGGTGACTCGGATATTGATCTAATTCTCGGGATGGACTGGCTTTCTAAGCACAAGGCTCAGCTTGATTGTGCTGTCAGGCGATTCAATTGACACACCCTTCTGAGGATGTTATCATCTATGCCGCTCGTGATGAAACCATTCGGTTGTTTTCTCTCAATGAGAAGGGCGAGTTGGATGCTATTTCTCAAATTCCAGTCGTTTGTGAGTACCAAGATGTCTTTCCAGAAGAGCTTCCGGGTATGCCTCCTCATCGGCCAGTCGAGTTCATTATTGATCTTGAGCCTGGAACTGAACCCGTTTGCCAGCGTCCTTACAAGCTTGGACCCAAGGAGCTAAAGGAATTGAAGAAGCAGCTCGATGAACAAGAGCGTCTGGGTTTGATCAGACCGAGTTCATCCCCATGGGGTTGTGGAGTTCTTTTTGTCCAGAAGAAGGATGGCACGGACCGACTTTGTGTCGATTACCGTCCATTGAACAAGAAGACAATCAAGAACAAGTATCCACTTCCCAACATCAATGAGCTTTTCGAGCAACTCAAAGGTGCTAAATTTTTCTCCAAGCTTGACCTTCGTATGGGTTATCATCAGATTCGCATTCTGTTGGAAATATGCCCTAGAGGCAATAATGAAAGTATTATTATATTTCCTTGTTCATGATAATTGTATTTTATTCATGCTATAACTGTATTATCCGGAAATCGTAATACACGTGTGAATACATAGACCACAATATGTCCCTAGTGAGCCTCTAGTTGACTAGCTCGTTGTGATCAACAGATAGTCATGGTTTCCTGGCTATGGACATTGGATGTCGTTGATAACGGGATCACATCATTAGGAGAATGATGTGATGGACGAGACCCATCCTAAGCATAGCACAAAGATCGTGTAGTTCGTTTGCTAGAGCTTTTCCAATGTCAAGTATCTCTTCCTTAGACCATGAGATCGTGTAACTCCCGGATACCGTAGGAGTGCTTTGGGTGTATCAAACGTCACAACGTAACTGGGTGACTATAAAGGTGCACTACAGGTATCTCCGAAAGTGTCTGTTGGGTTGACACGGATCGAGACTGGGATTTGTCACTCCGTGTAAACGGAGAGGTATCTCCGGGCCCACTCGGTAGGACATCATCATAATGTGCACAATGTGACCAAGGGGTTGATCACGGGATGATGTGTTGCGGAACGAGTAAAGAGACTTGCCGGCAACGAGATTGAACAAGGTATCGGTATACCGACGATCGAATCTCGGGCAAGTATAATACCGCTAGACAAAAGGAATTGTATACGGGATCGATTGAGTCCTTGACATCGTGGTTCATCCGATGAGATCATAGTGGAACATGTGGGAGCCAACATGGGTATCCAGATCCCGCTGTTGGTTATTGACCGGAGAACGTCTCGGTCATGTCTACATGTCTCCCGAACCCGTAGGGTCTACACACTTAAGGTTCGATGATGCTAGGGTTATAAAGGAAGTTTGTATGTGGTTACCGAATGTTGTTCGGAGTCCCGGATGAGATCCCGGACGTCACGAGGAGTTCCGGAATGGTCTGAAGGTAAAGATTTATATATGGGAAGTCCTATTTTGGCCACTGGAAAATGTTCGGGATTTTTCGGTATTGTACCGGGAAGGTTCTAGAAGGTTCCAGAGTGGGGCCCACCTGCATGGGGGGACCCACATGAACGTGGGTAGTGGGGGCAAGGCCCCACATCCCTGGTCAAGGCGCACCAAGATCCCCCCTTAGAAGGAATAAGATCATATCCCGAAGGGATAAGATCAAGATCCCTAAAAAGGGGGGATAACAATCGGTGGGGAAGGAAATGATGGGATTTCTTTCCTCCCACCTTGGCCAATGCCCCAATGGACTTGGAGGGCAAGAAACCAGCCCCTCCACCCCTATATATAGTGGGGAGGCGCATGGGAGCTACACACGAAGTTCTGGCGCAGTCCTCCCCCTCTCCCAAGTCCTCCTCCTCTCCCGCGGTGCTTGGCGAAGCCTTGCAGGATTGCCACGCTCCTCCACCACCACCACGCCGTCGTGCTGCTGCTGGATGGAGTCTTCCTCAACCTCTCCCTCTCTCCTTGCTGGATCAAGGCATGGGAGACGTCACCGGGCTGTACGTGTGTTGAACGCGGAGGTGCCGTCCGTTCGGCACTAGGATCTCCGGTGATTTGGATCACGACGAGTACGACTCCTTCAACCCCGTTCTCTTGAACGCTTCCGCTTAGCGATCTACAAGGGTATGTAGATGCACTCTCCTTCCCCTCGTTGCTGGTTTCTCCATAGATAGATCTTGGTGACACATAGGAAAATTTTGAATTTCTGCTACGTTCCCCAACACATTCGTGAAAAAGATATTCCCAAGACAACATTCAGAACAAGCTATGGTTCTTATGAATATACTGTCATGTCTTTCGGCCTTGTCAATGCTCCTCCAACGTTCTCTCGCATGATGAACTTTATCTTCAACCCCTACACCAATGAATTCGTCTTGGTGTATCTCGATGATATTTTGGTCTTCTCCAAGAATAAGCAGGATCATGCCAAACATTTGCGATTGGTGCTTGACAAGCTCAGAGAGCATCAATTCTATGTGAAGTTTTCCAAATGTGAGTTCTGGCTTGATGAAGTTCTTTATCTTGTTCACATCATCTCCGCCAAGGGCATTGCTGTTAATCCCGCGAAGGTGACTGCAGTTGTGAATTGGGAACCTCCTCAGAATGTCAAGCAGCTCCGCAGTTTTCTTGGTCTTGCAAGCTATTGCCGAAGATTCGTTGAGAACTTTTCTAAGATTGCAAAGCCTCTTTCCAACCTCCTCCAGAAGCATGTCAAGTATGTCTGGACGCCTGAGTGTGACGTCGCTTTCAACACCCTCAAAGAGAAGCTAGTCACAGCTCCTGTTTTGACTCCTCCTGATGAATCCAAGCCATTCGAAGTATTCTGTGATGCTTCCCTTCAAGGTCTCGGTGCTGTGTTGATGCAAGAGAAAAAAATTGTGGCCTATACTTCTCGTCAGTTGAAGCCCAACGAAAAGAACTACCCACTCACGATCTCGAGTTGGCGGCAGTTGTCCATGCATTGATAACATGGAGACATCTCTTATTGGGAAGGCAAGTGGACATTTTCACCGATCACAAGAGTCTCAAGTATATCTTCACTCAACCCAACCTCAACCTCAGGCAAACTCCATGGGTCGAAATGATTCAAGAGTACAATCTGAGTATTGAATATACTCCTGGCAAGGCGAATGTGATTGCAGATGCTCTGAGCAGAAAGGCTTATTGCAACAGTCTAATTCTCAAGCCGTTTCAACCGGATCTTTGTGAGGCTTTCCGCAAGCTGAATCTTCAAGTTGTTCCTCAAGGCTTTCTTGCCAACCTCATAGTCTCTCCTACTTTGGAAGATCAAATTTGTGAGGCACAACTCCTGGATACCATTGTGAAGAAGGTGAAACGTGGTATTGACAAGGGCATTCCCAAATACAAGTGCTATCGCTTGGATGACAAAGATACTCTTTTCTTCGAGGATCGAATTGTGGTTCCAAAAGGTGATTTGAGAAAAGTCATCATGAGTGAGGCACACAATTCCCTCCTATCCATTCATCCTGGAAGTACAAAGATGTACCATGACCTCAAGCAGTCGTATTGGTGGACTCGAATGAAGCGAGAGATTGCTCAATTCATGAATGAATGTGATGTCTGCAGAAGGGTGAAAGCAGAAGACCAACGACTAGCTGGTCTCCTCCAACCTCTTGCTATTCCAGAATGGAAGTTTGATCATATCGAGATGGACTTCGTGAATGGTTTTCCTAAGTCCAAGCGTGGAAATGATGCTATCTTCGTTGTCATTGACAAGCTTACTAAAGTGGCTCATTTTCTTCCTATCAAAGAATCTATCACAGCAGCTTAGCTGGCAGAGCTATACACCTCCAGAATTGTCTCCTTGCACGGTATTCCACAATCGATATCTTCAGATCATGGAAGCATCTTCACTTCTAAGTTCTGGGACTCCTTTCAGAAGGCCATGGGCTCCAACATTCGTTTCAGCACAGCTTTCCATCCTCAAACAAGTGGCCAAGTCGAGCGAGTTAATCAAATCATTGAAGATATGCTCAGGGCTTGTGTCATCTCTTTCGGTATGAAGTGGGAAGATTGTCTTCCATATGCCGAGTTCTCATACAACAACAGCTTCCAAGCGAGTTCGGGCAAGGCCCCATTCGAAATTCTCTATGGCAGAAAGTGCCGTACTCCTCTCAATTGGTCTAAGACAGGTGAACGCCAACTTCTTGGCAACGACTTGATCATAGAAGCCGAAGAAATGTGCAAAGTCATTCATGAGAATCTCAAAGCCGCGCAATCGCGACAGAAGAGCTATTATGATAGCAAGCACCGTGACTTGGCTTTTGAAATCGAAGACCATGTATACCTCCGCGTCTCTCCAATGAAAGGCACTCGACGCTTCGGTATCAAAGGGAAGCTTGCCCCTAGATACGTGGATCCTTTCAAGATCATTGGCAAAAGAGGCGACCTCGCCTATCAACTTGAGCTTCCATCCAACTTCGCAAACGTGCACGATGTGTTTCACGTGTCACAGATTCGCAAGTGCTCCAAGACTCCTGAGCGCACTATCAACTTCGAAGAAATCGACCTCCAAGAAGATCTCTCTTATCATGAGCACCCCGTTGCTATTCTTGAAGAAACCGAGCGCAACACTCGCAACAAGTCAATCAAATTCCTGAAAGTGAAGTGGTCACACCATTCCGACCGAGAAGCCACCTGGGAGCACGAGGATCACCTCCGTTCCGAATATCCGGAGTTCTTTCAGTCCTAGATCTCGGGACGAGATCCTCTTGTAGTGGTGGAGTGTTGTAACACCCCGGATGTAATTTTCCATCTTTGTAACTCCAACTCTTGCCATTTTCGGCTATGGTTATGATATTCCCTCCATGGTTGGGTTTTGTCTTTTGTTTTGCATTTTATTCATGTCATGCATATTATATCATGTCATCATGTGCATCTCATTTGCATACGTGTTCGTCTCATGCATCCGAGCATTTCTCCCGTTGTCCGTTTCGCAATCCGACACTCCCACATGCACCGGCGCACCCCTCTTGTATCTTTTCGTGTGCGGGTGTTAAACATTCTCGGAATGGACCGAGCCTTGTCAAGTGGCCCTGGTATAGCACCGGTAGACCACCTGTCAAGTTTCGGGTCATTTGGAGCTCGTTTGGTACTCCAACGGTTAACCGCATAACCGCAAAGGCCTCTTTTGAGTTGCAGCCCAACACCCCTCCAAAACAGCCCAATAACCCATCTAAGTCACTTCCATGCTCTCCGTCGTCGGATCACGATCGTGTGGGCGAAAACTACACCTCATTTGGACACTCCTAGCTCCCTCTACCTACAAATATGCATCTCCCCTTCCAAATACGGGCGAAACCCTAGAAAATCCCCCCTCTCCGCAGCCGGACACGTCCGGATCGGGCCGGACGCGTCCGCCGCCGCGCCCGAGCCAATCGCGAGCCGCCACGTGGCGCGTCCGTCGCCCCCGCGCCGCCGGCCCGCCGAGCCCGCGCCTGGCCCCCGCGGCCCGTGTCCCCGCCACCCGAGCGCGCCGCGGCCCCGCGCTCCGCCGCCTCCGCCTCCACCGCCGGCCGCCGTCCCCGTCGCCCCGAAGGCCGCGCCCCGGCGCCCGGTCGCCGCCCAGCCCCGCCATCCGCGCCGCCTCGGCCGCCCGCCGCCGCGCGCCGTCCGCCGCGCCCCGCCGTCCGCACCGGCGCCGCCGCCCGCCGTCCCGGCCGCCGCCTCGCTCCAGCCATCCTCTCCAACGACCACCGTGCCTTCCTCGTCCTCCTCCCGGACTACTCCGGCGACGCCTCGGCGTCCGTGCGACCGGATCTGGATCAGATCTGAGAAGACCCTGGTTGACCTCTTCCCCGATATTCGTTAGTCCTTATCTGTCATTAATTTTGTTGCATGTTCATCGCACCACAACTCTGCATACGTGGCTCCGTTTTGGGCGTGTAGCATACCGAATTGTTCGCCTCGAAGAGTACATAATTTCATCTCATTGCATCATTTTCATTTGAGCTCATCTTGATGCCCTAAATGCTATTGGAAGAGTGCTTCATAATGTTAGTTTCAGATTCTTATCAGAACATGCACTTTTGTCATTTTTGCCATGATTGATGTGTGCATCCTATGTACTTGATCCCTACATGTGTTTTGAACTATGCCATGTCTTATTTACAGAGGTACTTGCCATGTATTTTTGTGATCAATGTGGTGACTAGCACAAGCATGCAAACTAGGCTTCATGATATTGCTGATTTGAGTCCCTGTTCTGCTGTTATTTTCATGCCATGTAAACTTGATGCTACAGAGAGATCCATGCATATTTTGAGATACATCAGTAAGGGTGTTTTGAACATATGGTTATGCTATATCCATTCATGCCCCTGGTTGAAATTATGGAGTAGTCTAGCATGTCATTTTCGTGCTCTACTTTTGTTTCAAAATGTTTCCTGGCAGATTGTTTACATGTTATTCAATTTTGCCAAGGTTGTTGTAGTTGATCCGTGTATGCTATGATGTTGTTCTTGCCATGTATAGCTTCTATGTCATGTCTTCTTGATGGATGTATGCTTAGTTTATCATGAAATGCTCTGTAGTGAGTGCATCGATCTCGCGAAGGTGCCTTCGTAATTCTGTCAATGCCATGCTCTGTTTGCTGAATCTGTTAACGAAACTTGCTATGTTTACATGGGTGCCATCATATTTTCTGATCATTTTTGGCTTATGGTCAGTAAGGGACTTTTGATCTATGATTTGAGTAGATTCATGCCATGCCTTGTTTTGCTATTATAAGTTCCTGTAGCATATTGATAACTTGCTCTGAACATTGCTTCGTGATGCTGTTTATGCCATGTCCAACCTGATATTTTTTGCTCTTTTGCCATGCTTGTTTGAACCTGTTGTGATGTGATTTAGCCGTAGCTTAGTGTTCCTCTTTTGTTAAGCATCTCCTGTAGATAACTGCCATATGCTTTGTTTTTATGTTGGGGTGCTGTAGCATAGTTTCTTGTTGCATGCTAAGTAGCATCGTGCTGTTAATCGCAGCTTTGTGCCATTCTTGTTTTGCTTGCCATTTGCAAACCGTGCATCCGTTTCCGGTGTCCTTATATCGATTTCAACCGAAATCATCTCATCTTTCCAGCGGCATACTTGGTTTGCCAAGTTGATGCCTTGTTCATCCCTTCTCCTCCCAAAGCACGCATACGCATTGCATATCACATCTCGCATATCATGACATGTATTGCATCATGTTGCTTGTGCATTGCACCGTGATTTATTGTGGTTCCTTTGCTTGTGTTCTTGCTTTGGGTAGAGCCGGGAGACGAGTACGTGCACGAGGAACCTGTTGAGTACGCTAACGAGGATCAAGCCTTCGACAACTCTGAGAACCTTGCAGGCAAGATGACCACACCTTCGATATCACTTCTATCTTTGCTTGCTAGTAGTCGCTCTATCGCTATGTTAGCTCTACCTGCCACTGTTTATCATGCCTCTCTATTGCCATGTCAAACCTCTAACCATCCTGTCCTAGCAACCGTTGTTTAGCCATGTCACCGCTTTTGCTCAGCCCCTCTTATAGCGTTGTTAGTTGCAGGTGAAGATGAAGTTTGTTCCTGGTCGGAACATAGATATTTTGGGATATCACAATATCTCCTGTTTAATTAATGCACCTTATATACTTGGTAAAGGGTGGAAGGCTCGGCCTTATGCCTGGTGACTTGTTCCACTCTTGCCGCCCTAGTTTCCGTCATACCGGTGTTATGTTCCTTGATTTTGCGTTCCTTACACGATTGGGTGATTTATGGGACCCCCTTGACAGTTCGCTTTGAATAAAACTCCTCCAGCAAGGCCCAAACTTGGTTTTACCATTTGCCACCTAAGCCTTTTCCCTTGGGTTTTCGCGAGCCCAAGGGTCATCTTTATTTACCCCCCCGGGCCAGTGCTCCTCCGAGTGTTGGTCCAAACTAGAGCACCGTGCGGGACCATTCCTTGGAAACTTGGATTCGTCGGTTCCTGTACGCTTCACTTATCCAGTGTGCCCTAGGAACGAGATATGTGCAGCTCCTATCGGGATTTGTCGGCACTTCGGGCGGCTTTGCTGGTCTTGTTTTACCATTGTCGAAATGTCTTGCGAACCGGGATTCCGAGACTGATCGGGTCTTCCCGGGAGAAGGTATATCCTTCGTTGACCGTGAGAGCTTGTGATGGGCTGAGTTGGGACACCCCTGCAGGGTATATTATCTTTCGAAAGCCGTGCCCGCGGTTATGAGGCAGATGGGAATTTGTTAATGTCCGGTTGTAGATAACTTGACACTTGACTTCGTTAAAAAGCATCAACCGTGTGTGTAGCCGTGATGGTCTCTTCTCGGCGGAGTCCGGGAAGTGAACACGGTTTGAGTTATGCTTGACGTAAGTAGTTTCAGGATCACTTCTTGATCACTTCTAGCTTCTCGACCATTGCATTGCTACTCTTCTCGCTCTCACTTGCGTATGTTAGCCACCATATATGCTTAGTGCTTGCCGCAGCTCCACCATATTATCCCTTTTCCTACCTATGAGCTTAAATAGTCTTGATCTCGCGGGTGTGAGATTGCTGAGTCCTCATGACTCACATATTCTACCAAAACAGATGCAGGTGCCGAGGATACCAGCGCAGATGGCACAATTGTGCTGAAGTGGGAGTTTGATGAGGCCCTTGGTTGTTACTATGTATCGTTTCCAGATGATCAGTAGAGGTGCCCAGTCGGGCGATCGGGGATCTAGCATTTGGGGTTGTCTTCTTTTCATTTGGATTTGACCGTAGCCGGTCTATGAGTGTATTTGAATGATGTATGATCTTAATTATGTATTGTGTGAAGTGGTGATTGTAAGCCAACTCTCTTTATCCCATTCTTGTTCATTACATGGGATTGTGTGAAGATGAACCTTCTTGCGACAAAACCACCATGCAGTTATGCCTCTAAGTCGTGCTTCGACACGTGGGAGATATAGCCGCATCGTGGGTGTTACAGGAGCTTGCCCCCCAAGTTTGGTGGGAGGTGCCCCCACCCCCTAGGGTTTCCAACCCTAGGCGCCTTGTGCCCTTGGGGGGGGGGGCGCACCAGCCCACTAGGGGCTGGTTCCCACCATTTGTTCAGCCCATTAAGTCCCCCGGGGCAGGTGGCCCCACCCGGTGGACCCCTGGACACCTTTCGGTGATCCCGGTACAATACCGATAACCCCCGAAACCATTCCGGTGACTGAAACTGGATTTCCCATATACAAATCTTTACCTTCGGACCATTCCGGAACTCCTCGTGACGTCCGGGATCTCATCCTAGACTCCGAACAACCTTCGGTAACCACATACTATTTCCCATAACAACTCTAGCGTCACCAAACCTTAAGTGTGTAGACCCTACGGGTTCGGGAACCATGCAGATATGACCGAGACATCTCTCCGACCAATGACCAACAGCGGGATCTGGATACCCATGTTGTCTCCCACATATTCCACGATGATCTCATCGGATGAACCACGATGTCGGGGATTCAATCAATCCTGTATACAATTCCCTTTGTCCACCGGTATGTTACTTGCCCGAGATTCGATCGTCGGTATCCCGATACCTCATTCAATCTCGTTACCGGCAACTCTCTTTACTCGTTCCGTAACGCATGATCCCATGACTAACTCCTTAGTCACATTGAGCTCATTATGATGATGCATTACCGAGTGGGCCCATAGATACCTCTCCGTCATACGGAGTGACAAACCCCAGTCTCGACTCGTGCCAACCCAACAGATACTTTCGGAGATACCTGTAGTGCACTTTTATAGCCACCCAGTTATGTTGTGACGTTTGGTACACCCAAAGCATTCCTATGGTATCCGGGAGTTGCACAATCTCATGGTCTAAGGAAATAATACTTGACATTAGAAAAGCTCTTAGCAAACGAACTACACGATCTTGTGCTATGCTTAGGATTGGGTCTTGTCCATCACATCATTCTCATAATGATGTGATCCCGTTGTCAACGATATCCAATGTCCATGGTCAGGAAACCACAACCATCTATTGATCAACGAGCTAGTCAACTAGAGGCTTACTAGGGACATATTACGGTCTATGTATTCACACATGTATTACGGTTTGCGGTTAATACAATTATAGCATGAACAACAGACAATTATCATGAACAAGGAAATATAATAATAACCATTTTATTATTGCCTCTAGGGCATATTTCCAACAGAAGAATCCCGACTGTTGTCGTGGGGGTAGCTTCTCCTTCGTTCCCATATGCTAAACAGTTTGGTGTAATGCACCCGGGAGCGAAAGGAGGAGCTACCATCACCAACGGTCGAATATATACACCACGTGAGCTAAGAGTTTTCAAGAAAAGACTCGATAGACCGATAGTCAACCTGTGATGAATAATAATGATCTAATTTAGTTTTTGTAGTACATATATTTAATTATACAAGTTTAATCTTTGAATTATGAACATAGGAAATGTCGTCGGACGAAGAAGGTCCCGGGGAGTGCTCCTGGTGCGGCGACAACCGGGGTTTCTGCGACAGGCCTCACCTGGACGAAGGTCGGCGCTTCAGCATTAAGCTCGAGGAGGCCTTCGATTGTGATACGGTAAGCTATGATGCAAAGTGTTTTTTTCGTAATTAAGTTCGCCTTCTACTACTTCAAGGTGTAACTTTTGTCTTTTACAATTCGACTAGCTTATCCCATGCCATGCAAGACGCTATGTCTTGGAGAGGATGGGTTTTGAAGATCATGAGAGGAATGAAACAAAGAAATTAACCTAAGGACCCATCATGGTATGGATTTTGAGGTAAATCTATACAATTCTGAGAGCGTATCCCATTTTGGTTGCCCGGGTTGGGAAACACTTTGCAAGATGTATGATTTTCAAGAGGGTATGTTTGTCACCATGGATCTTGGTGATCCTGACATCAACCAAGACAATTTGGACATTTGGGTCCTTGTTGATATGCTTCCAATTCTACCACGATGTGAGTTTCTCAAACATAGTTATTAAGTAATTTATATTGTTTATTTCAAAATAGTTGACATCTTATTTCCATTGATAGCTCATTTTCATTCTTCAAAGAATGTGCAGAAGATGGTAGACAGAACCTACTACACCAATGGCTCTGAGTTAACTTATCAGGAGAAAAATAATCTGGTCGCATATTGTACTAAAATTGAGAATTACAATGCCTATTATCGAACTCCTCCACATTATGGTCAATACGTGCCACTAGTGCACGTGTTGAACCACGATAACTTCCATGGAGATGCCCTGGTAAGATTTTTTTACTATTACGACATCCATGCATCTTTTGCATACTTCTAAAACTGAACTACATTGCTAACTACGAAGTTATTACTATGTTTTTCAACAGAAAATCCCGATGGATTGTGTGCCTCATTTGATGTATCAGAATGGTCGCCTTGATGTTTTGAACATACAGCCAGGTCGTCCTACGAATCTCACCTGTCCATACCGGATTTCTAAAACCGGTGAATACATGATAATCAAATAATGGAAAAAATGTATGGACAGTCCTAAGGAGGTTCTTGGAAGCAACATTGTGCAAAAGGCAAGAATTGAAGACATGATAATCTCCATTCTCCATAATGGAGAGTCAGGGGCTATCTTGTTTTATGCTATTTTACCTAAGAGAATATAGTAGGTCCTAAGAGAATGTAGTAGGTCCTATGAGGTACAATATGTTTATGAGAGTTGATGATGTGTAGTAGTTGTGATTATGACTAGTGAGTAGTGACCAACTTGTATGTGATGTCTCATTGATGAAAACGATGATCATGAGGAGGTGTTATATGACAATGATGTATTATGATGATAAGTTGTTAATGATATGATGATGATGATATTTATTATATCATTGGGTGAAAGAACCGTGGATTAGTTTCCAGTGGATGTCCATCCACTTGAAACTAGTCCACGATTCTTTCTCCCTGTGATTTAATAACTCATTATGATGTAAAAACAATCTCTAAATTGCTGCGGTATGAAAACTTGTATAAAGGTGTATGAATATAACATGAAATAAATAAAAAAAAGAAGTAAAATACGGAATAATAGTAGTAGCGCGTGCTGGGAGAAGCGCTACTACTAATTACCAGTAGCTCATTGTAGAAAGCGCTACTACTAAGTCGATATAGCAGTAGTGTGGTCCAACCCACGCTACTGCTAACCTTTAGCTGTAGCGTCTTACTAGTAGCGCGGCACCCCGCGCTACTAATAGGCATTAAACACGCGCTACTGCTAGGGTTTTCCCTAGTAGTGGCAATTTAATAGATACTTAGGTACACAGTGTTATATATTTCATTACATGGTAGCATGATAGCTCAAAAGAAAGTTATGAGATTACTTGATGATAGCTTACATTGGCTTTATAAAGCAAGATATGTTAGTTGAGATGCATCATATAAATAGCGCTAGTCTCTTAACCCCTGGCTGAGTCTTGTATCTGTTGTCAATAAGAAAGACCAATACATGAAGGCGTTGATATTATGTAGAGCTATCACTGCATGCTTCATCAGTATCGAACATAATTTCATCGTCTAAACAACTAAATTTCAACATTGAAATTTAACATATATTTGTTAAAGTCATCAAAAGATACTCAAAATGAATCTTATTTAAAAGCATTGGTCACGAGAAACACAAATATGAAAACAGAACTTAATTTGATTTTTCTTTTAAAAAGATATAGAACTTTAGAAATCAGAAGCCAAAATAAACAGACAGACACCAGGGACTTGCATGCCTTGAGACTCACATGCCCTAAATCCTCGTCCACACATATCGCCGCTTTATTGTCTGTTTTTTTTGCGAAAAAATATTAATTTCATATCAATTAAGGTGGCTCATTACAATCCTCTTGGCAAAGAGTGCCAATTTCGTCTGGGCCATGGCGGAGCCAGACGGCCGTGCGAGTAGATGATCTACCCATCTGTGCTAAAGCATGAGCTACATTATTTTGGCTTCTCCTAACATGTGCTATAGAATAATCATGCCTAGACTTAAGTAGTAGTTTCCCTTCCTCGACTAAAGCAGCCACGGAAGATCTATTTGGCGTGTCATCCATAAGCATTTGAGCAGCCACAGAACAATCCGTTTCGATGATAAAAGTCTCTGTGCTCCACTCCAAGGTGAGTGCAATGCCTTCTGCACATGCTGAAACTTTCGCTTCAAGGGCGCTAGGAGATGTACGAAAAAAAAACCGACATTATGCAAAGATGATATGTCCTTCACGGTTCTGCAGTATCACAATGGCTCCTCCCGTCCCGTCCTCCTCCCTAAACGTTTCGTCTGTATTCAGCTTGTTCCAGCCCGCTGGCGGCCGGCTCCATCTTTTACATGTACTTGCATCTTTTACTTGCGCCGGTTGGCATGCACGGCTGCGTCCGTCCTGGTACACCACCATCTTCCCCTTCTCCAAATTTGCTGCAGGATTCTGCTCACAAGAGCGACATCATATAACTATTCAAAAATCGACGGGACGTAGCAATGGGAGTCGCCGGCTTGTGGTGTGTCAGCTCGTTATGCACATGCCAAGTTCTCCATAGTGTCATCAATATATGAAGTCGTTCCTCCTCACTGCACTTGTTGAGAAGATGCAGCAACCACTCCCGTCCAATGCTCACTCATCGCACGCAAGAGTCCTTGGGCCATCGGACATCTACAAAAAGCGTGGAAAGTATCCTCGCGTTCCACACCACAGATCATGCATATGTCAGAAGTCTTGATCTTTCTCTTTGCCTTATTTTCCATCATAGCCGGAGAGTTTGTGACAAAGCCACCATGCAAACACGCGTGCCTTTGGAGGGGTAGGGCACCCCCACAATGATTCCCAGACAGCACGTGTGCCGCCCGGTGCCCTGCTCATGGCGCACGATGACGTGCGGTTCCTCTCATCAACGGCAAGGTGATAGGCGCTCTGTATAGTGAAGACGCCCATGGGATCGGGCGCCCAGGCAAGGACATCGTCGAAACCCCTTGTCGACAGCTTGATCTTCATGATATCCGCAACATCCATGGGAAGGAAGTGTCATCGTAGGAGATCTCCATTCCACCTCCCGGCATCATCCAATAGCTCCGCCATGCGTCTCAAGCGGCATGTACCTCTCGGTGACACCGACTTGAAGGAAAAAGGGCGGGGTAGCCAAGGGTCCCTCCAAATGCGAATGTGTTCCCCATTTTCTACCCTCCAAATCAAGCCCTTCTTGAGAAGTTCGAGGCCATAGTGGATAGCGTGCCAAGTCGGCGAGGCATTACCTGAAAACACAGTATCTTCAAAATTACCATTAGGGTAGTACCTTGCTTTGAGATTGTAATGAGACACCACGCTTGCCTTGCTAACAAGGCTTGATTAGACATACGGAAATCTCGGAACCCCAAGCCACCTCTGCACTTAGTCTCGATGATCTTATCCCATGTCGGCTTCATACCATATCAAGTATTATCTGCCAGATATCATATCAATAGAATGAATTCTAGAAGGAATAACAGATTCGTACAGGCACGCACGCAACGCACGTCACAAGATCACACAACTGTGGCTTTATAATTAAAACTAAAACAGAGCTCTGATCGCTATTTTGGTCATCCATTTCAACGAAAATCCACGCACATGGGCTTGATCCGGTAGTGTTGCCCACGACTGGACTTAACCGCAGAACATCTGTGATGCTGATCGTGAAGTTTTTATTTCACAAGAATATATAGGTGCACGGAACCCCTCCATATAGGCAGCAAGATCTCACATGTGCCACGCGAACACAGTGCAGAGTTGCAGACCGAGCCATCAAGATGATAAGGTGGGGGGACGTGTACAAGGTGGTGGCCGCCATGGCGCCAATCTACTTCGCCCTGGGACTCGGGTACGGCTCTGTGCGGTGGTGGAGGCTCTTCACGCCGGACCAGTGTGACGCTGTGAACCGCCTCGTGGCCTACTTCGCGGTTCCTTTCTTCGCGCTCGACTTCGCCGCGCGCATGGACCCATACGCGCTCAACTACCGCGTCCTCGCCGCCGACGCGCTCTCCAAGCTCGCCGTCGCGCTGGCTCTCGCAGCCTGGGCCGCCGCGTCCACTCACTGCTGCCGCGGTGGCGGCAAGCGCGGCGGGGAACTGGCCTCATCGTGGTGCATCACCGGCTTCTCGCTGGCGACGCTGACCAACACGCTCGTCGTGGGCGTGCCGCTGCTGGACGCCATGTACGGCGGGTGGGCGCGCGACCTCGTCGTGCAAATATCGGTGGTGCAGATCATCGTCTACTTCCCGCTCCTCCTGTTGGCGTTCGAGGCGAGGCGTGCCTGGGGTATTGGCCCCGGGAAGCCGGGCGCCGAAGCGGCTTTAGCGAGCGACGGCGACGTAGAGGACGGCGGCGCGGAGGGTTCGAGGCAGCGCCAGCCGGTGTGGCCGTTGGTGAGAGCGGTGTGGCTCAAGGTGGCGCGGAATCCCAACGTGTACGCGGGCATGCTTGGCGTCGCGTGGTCGTGCATCACAAACAGGTACACCTGCAGCGCCGCCTCTTGGGCTTGTTGTAACTTTTTAAGGGCATCTCCAACTTTTTTTTTATCTCCAACTTTGACATGTAAAACCCATATCGCATCCGTCTGACGACCAGCCGTGAACATGGGATGCCGCAGCCGGCCATCCATGTTATCTCATACATTTTAAAGAAGATTTAAAATAACTAGACGAAATTAATGCAAACCGGCTAATTTTCATATAAACCAGATGAAATTCATTACATTTCGAACATTTTCTTAACTAAAACTAATCTAAATGATCGCCGGTGCCTGTTCCTCATGTCCGGCTGGCCGTGATCCCCGCGAAGTGAAGCTCCAGCTCCGCCTCCCCAACCTGCAAATGGCTAATCGGCCGACGAGGATGAGCCCGCCGAGCTTAGCTTCAGCGGGAGGGGAGGAGCGGTGGGCTTCTTGGGACCTAGCACCAACGACCTACCATGCAGTACTCTTTTTCACTGTCGTCATCGTCGTGGCGTCATGCCGCGGCCGCCGCGGAGCTTTCAACCTCGTCGCCATCGTCGAAGTCGGGCATGTAAACCTCATCAATCGCCTCATCGATTTCCTTGTAGGCGGCCTCCAAATATGCCTGATATTGGTGGTAGCGCCAGTGGTCGCGGAGGATGTCGTGGGCGGAGCAATAGGACTAGAGCAGCGCCTCGTGCTCGTCCACCTCCATGTACGCCGCAATACCAGGGCCGATGGCCAGTAGATTTTCCGTGCGCCGGTGCTCGTCGAGGAGGCGGGGGTTGTAGGCTTGGTCGGCCTGCGTTTGCCGGAATGCGACCGCCCCGCTCCTCCAACACCATGTCGATCTAGTGGGCATGGACCTCGCCCATGGTGATGCCGGCATTGCCCGGCGCGGACGGTGGCATCAGCTCGCTTGTTGTCCGCCACTGGCATTTACGCATCCGCAACGCCAGCCTCAGGTGAGCTCGAGCGCCTGGCGGCCTGCTAGCCGGAAGCAATGGCAGCGAGCTCCTTGTTTTGGTCGAACGAGGCCATCCCACAAAGCTTTAGAGCTCGAGAAGGCCATGACGGGTGTGGTATGGAGAGTAGATAGAGAGGGAAGGAGGGTGTATATATGGATGCAGTTGTGTTGCCGGCCTAGGGTTTAAATAGCAGGCCGATGGCAGACCATGTGGCGAGGTCCTTAATGGTGGGTGGCGGAGGGACCAACGGGTGGCTCCGGAGTAGGTTCCTCTATTAATGGAGGGAGGCGGACAGACTGGTGTTGTTTGAATGCGGAGAGGCGTCAAGTGCACCGGGAGGCGGCACAGGGCGCTAAGTTGGCGCCGCTTCAATGTCGGCTCCAATGAGTGGTCGTGTCCGCTCTGGGCCTGCATAGATGTAGTGTTGACTATCTGTACTGGCGCTGACCTTCGTCGGGCAGGAAAGCACACATGCGAGGGAGGAGGATTCTGGATGGGTCAGGGCAGTCCGACGAGGGCGTGGCAGCGGTACGAACACTCGCAAAGCCCCCCTCCACTTTGTTTCAGATTTGCGGGAAAAAAATGATTCCAGACCGATCGATCAACCAATACAAAAAAATGTTGGATGACAAAACACGTCCCGACCGCGTGGCGCGAACGGTTGCGGGCGGTTTAAGGATCCGCATTGGAGATACCCTAACCAATAAAAATATGTCCTATGGCTGTGCATCTTAAGGTACAGAAGACTGGTACTCCTTTTTTTGAAAAAAATAATCAGAATATGCTCTAAGTCAATGTAATTTTTGGTCAACTAGTCTTTCCGCTTAAGACATTTTAAAATAGATTTTTGACCAGCTTTATAAGTAAAGCATCAACCATGTGACATACAAGTAGTAAAATAAATAAAATAACTAAGAGCATCTACAACCAGGCATCTCAAACCCATTTTAAACGTCCGGACGGACTACCCAGTGAGTGACTGGTAGAAAACCCGACCCAAACGAACGCCTCAAACGAGTTTCAAATGCCCGGACTGACCGGCACCCCTCATATCATCCCCAAATATGGGGCGGATATGGGAAGGCCCAGGCGCGTCCGAACATGTCCCCACGTCGGACGAACAACCGGGTCCCACATGGAATCGCCCGGAAAACCAACAGTCTGACATGTGTCTCCTTCAGTGAGGGTGTGAACGCCGCGTGGCGCTGCTCCTGCTTGCTGCCAAAGTCCAGCTATTTAAGCCGGTTGGTGTCCCAGCCCTAGCCACAACGATTTCCTCCCTCTTTTTGCCACTAGCCCGAGCACATTCCTCTTCGTCTCCACCTCCCTCTTCCCTCTTCCTTCCCCGCTTGCCATGGCCCGACAAAAGAAGACCGCCTAAGCTATGCTAACGTCGTAGTGCAACTTCCAGATTGAGGAGGAGATCCGGGCCAGGCGCGCTGCCGAATCATAGCCTGTCTGCCTCCTGACTCGCTGTAGCTGGAGAAGGAGGAGGGGGAGGAGGGGGCAGCAACCGGAGCCGATGGAGGGGGCGGATGTGGCGTACGTGGAGTCCAACTGGCACTTCCTCCGGCAAGAACAGGCGGAGACCGACGCGCTCTTCAACGGACGAGGAGATGGAGGCCTAGTCGAAGGCAGTGGACTAGCTGGAGGAGCCGGAGTTGCGTCTGCCCCATTTACCCGGAGCCCGAAAGTTGATCTACGTACTAAGTAGATGTTTATTTGCATGATTTATATGGTTTTAAAATTTCATATATGAGATGTTCGGATGCAAACAGATATTTAAGTAGTGTCCGATCAATGCCCGTGGGTGTTTGAGGTTTGGATTTGTCAAGTCCAGCTATAGGTGCTCTGATGATGGGGCAACAACAGGAGACCTGCCCAAAAGCAGAAAAAAAGGGTGAAACATGACTTCTCAGAGTCAAGGGATGAACTGCTAGCGGGAGCAGCGAGATGATGGCTGGCCACTAGAAGATCATTCCTCATGTCGCCTGGCCGATCGGTGTCCTACGTCTATATAGCCGGCGCACGGCTGTAAAATTGTTAATAATTTAAAAACAGAGTCAAAAGCACGTCATGAGAAGAGCCTCTAAACAACCATTTTGGTACGTGTGGTTCCTAGGATACAGGTCATTGGTCATACCATCTTGAATTTTGAATAATATCAACCAACATATAGCTTTTTTTTCGAAAAACAAAGAGTTAATTCCATTTTTACTCATTCTTTTGTCATTTTTACAAAGATTGCCATACTCAAGAGATTTTTATTCATTTTATCCCATTTAGTCAAACTTGTGTCATGTTATATCTTTAAATAAATGTGCAAGTTTTGTCAAGCTGGTACACGTGACACGCCATTTTGATGAGTTTTTCTTCCGTAGCTGGTTTCTTCACGTGACGGTGAAAAAAAAACCTTTGAAATGACGTGGGACCTATGCCCTAACACGTGGGACTAACTTGACATAACATGCACAGTAAAATTTTTTAAGAGTCAATTACACTACTGGTGCTTAAACTTGGCGAGGAAAGTCATTTTAGTATCAAAACTTGTGGCATACATTGTATACGCATGCGATGCTGACAAGACATGACAACGCGGTGTGAGGCCCATTGTAAGTGACCAGGCGATGGAGACTAGGCGTGTGGCTGTTTTTTTGCGAAACCCCCCTCTTTTTTATTATTTTTTTCTCATGAAAAAACCCTTGACATGTGCATAGCATGGGACCCACCTGTCAGCAAAAGAGCACAAGATATATTAGAATGACAAATTGCACGCTCGGGGCGAACCACGACCTAGAGCTAACCTACGTGCGCTGCAAGCCAACTAAGCACGATAACATTTGGTGTTCTATAAAGATACTCAATCCTTATGTCATTTTGTTGAACAGCAAAAATTAAGAATTTTAAGAGCATCTCCAACAGCCGCGCGAAACGACGCGCGCGCGCGGTAAATGCTGCTTTTAGCGCGCGCGGGGCGTTTTGCCGCGCTCCAGCGGTGACGGTATAATCACGCGCACGGGAATCGTTTGCGCGCGCGCGAAAAGGCGTCAGCTCGCGCCTCATTTTTTGCGCACCGCTTCCGGCGCGCCTATAAGTGCGGCGCGCGCCACACGCCTCTCCACGCCTCTCCTTCCTTCCCTCTCTGCCACGCGCCGCTCCCGCGCCCCGCCACCGACGCGCCGCTCCCGCGCCCCGCCACCGACGCGCTGCTCCCGCGACATAGTTTCAGTAGGTGGGAGGTCGTTCTTCACCGCTATATGCCGTAGTAGTTTCTATCTATCTATCTATCTATGTCGTAGTAGTATGTCGAACTATCTATCTATCGATGTAAAATATCTCGTATCGTTTTTTTTTATCTATGCAAAAAATGTTTTTTATATTTAGAAATAAGCGCGCGCTGCATTTTTACCGCGCCTGCTGGAGCTGCGCGCGCGGCTTTACAGCGCGGCTGCTGGAGAAAACGCTGCGCGCCACGTCAAACCAGACGATGGACGCGCGTCAAATCAGTTTTTAGCGCGCGGCGCGTTCGGCGCCTGTTGGAGATGCTCTAATTCCAGCAAAAATATGCGGCCATGAGGGTTCGAACACGTGACCTGGCACAAAAAAGTTGACAGGGCTACCACCGGGACAAAGTACTGTTCTAACTTTGTTGCAATGTTTCTTATTATGCTACAATTGACATCGTTCATGCACTAAAACGGACTGCAGTTAGTGCGGCCCATTTTGAACATGTGTTTTGTTTTTCTTTTCATCTTTCCAAAATTATAAAATATGTGAATCATAACTATAAGTAATATACACATAATTGTAAATATGTATTCATTTGAGGATCTGCAGATGGCACACTAGGCTCATCTTGTTTTCATAAATATATTTCTATTTATTTTTGAAAAACACAAACTTTATCAAAAACCATAAAAAAGTTAAAGCAACATTAAAAAAATCAAACATGAACACTTTTATAAACTAACTGATTATTTTAGAAAAAACCTGCAAACTTTTGAACTTATATGTAAATTATTGATATATATATATACATATATACACATTAGTAAATTACTTTAGTGTTTGTATTTAATATGAAAAATCCATTTAAAATTGTACAAAATTTTGTATCATTCGTAATGTAATAGTATGGATTTTTGTTAAATTAATAGGTGGACATTTGTAATCATATGAGCATATTTTTGTTTCATTTTTTTAGTTTATATGTATATTATTTACAATTAGGATTTATATATTTTCACATTTTTTTTGAAAAAAGACAGTATGTTTTAGCCCATGAGCATGGTTTGTTAGTGATAAAAAGTATAAGACTCCCAGTAGGAAATAAATGGTCGTGGATGTAGTGGCGGACGCACCTTATTGTTTGCCCGTGTCACAGGTTCCAACCTCCACGGCAGCTTTTTTGGGAATTATTAAAATTCTTAATTTATGTTGTCGAAGAAACAAATATACAACTTGTGTATCTTCTAGGTAAACAAATTGTGTTGCTGTCGAGATAACTGGACATAGGCAGTTCGAATCTCCTAAGGTGCAATTTTTCATTCTGATATTAAACTTGCATTGTTTCCCTGACCGGTGGATCCCACACCTGCTAGGAGCTTTTCCATGATAAAAAACGTAAAAATCGAGGGTGTTTTGCAAAAAAAAAAATGCCACAAGCCTAGTCTACACCGCCCAGTCACTGACGATGGGCCCCTTGCCATCCTGTCATGTCTCGTCAGCATTGCATGCGTATTCAAACGAGTTTTACACCGTATTTGCACGCTCGAGCCAAGTTATAACACCAGTTCATCGTATGCCGCAAGTTTAGGCACTAAACTGACTTTTCTCGCCAAGTTTAAGCACCGGTGGTGTAATTGACTCTTTTTTTTAACATCAGTACAGACACAGAGCGCTCATATACACGTGCATACACTCACCCCTATGAACGCACACACGCATATCCTACGCTATGAGCATCTCCGAAAGACTGAGCCGACATATCATCTTGAAATTTAGCACCTCGTCATCGACGGGAACGTCTCCTCATACTGAATGCGTGTCGCCGAAAATCCTGAAATAAATCCAGGAATAAATGCGAGCAGCAGGATTTGAACCCTGGTGGGCTGGGTATACCACAGTCTTCTAACCATCCAACCACAAATTGGTTCGCAACATGCACAATAATTTAAAAGGGGTAAACCCTGCAATTTTTTTAAAAGGGGTAAAATATGGCAGAAGTCCACTTAAATGGGATAAAATGGATACAAATCTCTTAAATGGTGAACTCCCTGTCAAAAATGTTGAAGAGGGGGCAAAAGATGGAATTAACTAAAAAGACACATAGCTCAGTTTTCAAAATGGACTTTCTCTTTCTATTTATAGGTGGCACATCGAGACGCCAAGCATCATCGAGGGCTCCGTGCTGATCATGTCCAGGACGGGGCTTGGACTCTGCATGTTTAGCATGGGTAAGCAGCCATGAAAACAATCTCAAGAAAAGAAGAGCATGAACAGTAAACTGTTTTTTTTAAAAGACAAAAAATTCAATCTTTTTTGTGATGCAAGATGCTCAAATGCGTGATGTTCGTGTAAAGTTTTGTGAATTTTGGACATTTGATGAGCTCGTGTTAAAAAATGAGTATGTAGGAAACATTTGAAAACAGCATTGTTCACGACTGATTTTGTCTTTTTTGCCGCGCGCTTCTTAAATGTCCAAACTTCATCAAATTTTGCACGAACATCACGCACATGCACATCTGGCTTGCAAAAAAATTAGCATTTTTTAAAAAACCATTTTACTGTTTTTTTTTGCGGAAAAACTTCCAATCTATTCATCTTCAATCATGGCAGTACAACGAATACCAAAAATATAAATTACATCCAGAATCATAGACCACCTAGCGACGACTACAAGCACCGAAGCATTTGAAAACAACATTGTTCATGTTTGATTTTGTCTTTTTGTCACACGCTCCTCGAGTGTTAAAACTTCACCAATTTTTGCACAAACATAAGGCACACATCTTGCTTGCAAAAAATGTTCAGATTTCTTTTCTATATATATTTTGAATTATTTTACTGTTCACCGTGATCATCTGAGCCCGGACACCAAAGTGGATATTCGATAGTATCTGGCATTTTTTTGCATTAAAATTGTTTGTCTTGGTCGCAGGCCAGTTCATGGCGCTTCAGGAGAGGGTCGTCGCATGCGGGGCCCAACTGACCGCGCTGGGCATGGCGCTGCGGTTCCTTGTCGGCCCGGCCGCCACCGCTGCCGGAGCCGTCGCTCTGGGGCTCCATGGAGACGTCCTGCGTGTTACCATCATTCAGGTACGTACCATCAAGCTGCGGTACGCATATGCATGGTCGATTGAATGATCTCTCTGAATGTTCTTGCTCTGCATGGTGATCAATCGACAGGCTGCACTTCCTCAAGCCATTACCACGTTCGTGTTCGCGAGGGAGTATGGCCTACACGCTGATGTACTCAGCACCGCGTAAGTTGCTCTATGCTTTTGGATACAAGGGTATCTCCAACGCGGATCTTTAAACGCCCACAACCGTTCCGATTGTATCGTTCGAGCGTGTTTTGCCCTCCGGTGCAGTTATGTGTCGCTCCGCCAACCGGTTTAAACGCATTTTTTCCACAAACCCTATACAAATTGCTTTAGGGAGGGGACTTTGTTGGCGTTAGGACCGCTGCCACGCTAGTGTCTGACTACCATGACACATCTAAAAGGTAAACGTTTACGATCGGCGCGCCAGCCGAACGCTCGGCCGGTTGCGCGCGACCCGTGCGATCGACTTATATCGTACGGCAGCCTTCTCGCGTGGTGGGATGCGTGGCTGACCGGATCCACCAACTGCTCGCCATCAAACCAACTGCTCGCCATCAACGCCCTGTGCGGCTGCGCTGCTCTACCTTTCTCTCTCATCTCGTGGGCCGGCCGGCCGCATCGAAAGTCCTCGCCCACGCCGGCCGTCCAAGTCGCCGGTCGCTGCCCATGCCGGCCGTCCTCGTCGCTGTTCGCCGCCCTCGCTGGCCGTCGTCGTCGTCGTTCGCGCACCCACACAACCTGCTCTTTTGCAGCTCTCGACGCGATGGTTGTAGCTCCGGTGGAGATAGCTGCAGCTCACCGGCGAGCTCGCCGCCGCTCATGTCCGTGAGTCGCAGCTCGTCGCACAGATCCCTCGCCATTGCAACATCTCGCTTACCCCGTTCCAGCAAATATGAGCATCACTTCCAGCAAAAAACGCATTTGTCGTGCAATGCAGCAAATCACGATTGTGGTTGTAGCTATACGGCACGTGGTGGTAGCAATTTTCAATGCCGGTTGTAGCATGTAGCACAAATCCACGAGGCCGTCCTCGCCGCCCGCGGTCACCACGCTCACCAGCCATGGCTGTATCAAAAAACGAAGCAAGAAAACGAAGTTGGTTGTAGCAAAAACAAAATCACTGTGCGCGGTCACCACGCTCGCCGGTTGCAGCTTTCACGAACATGGACGAAGCTTTTTCAATGTACAATTGCAATATTTTGTCAACATATATCGTCGATGGATGTAGCTTTTGGTGTGAAAAGGTTGCAGCTCTGTACGAACGTGGATGTAGCCTTTATCGGGTACGGTTGTAACAAACGACGATGACCGCGTTTCTAGCCACAGCTTTGGTTCCAACAAAAAACATCATCGAATGCAACATCTCTAATAGCCGGTTCCAGCATTTTCCAAATATGTTTCCAGCATCCACATCGACGGTTCGAAAAAAATCCATGGCCGGGAAGCACCGGCAGCGCGATGGTGGTTTTACAACCCGTTGGTCGCTGTCGCCAACGCCGATGATCTCCCGCGGCGCAGCAAAACGTGCATGGGGAGGGTGGGGGTTGTGGCGCCCAACGAGAGACACATGGGAGGCGCCGACCGCCAGCGAGGGCCGCGACCACCGGCGAGGGCGACGGCCGGCGGCGAAGCTACGACGACCGGCGGCGAGGCGGCAATTACGGCAGGGGTCGACGGCGCTTGCCGCAGCCTCCTGTCTCTTGGTCTATACGGTGCTGCAATTTTTTTAGGAAGGCCGTGGAGAAGAAGGACGAAGGGAAAAGGCATATCCGATGACTAGAATCCTGGGATCGTACGGTCCTGGTTGGATCGGCCGAATCATTGTGCCGGTGCGCCGTCGCAGAGTATTGCTCCACCCAAAAAACCCATCTCTCCCGTGCTTTCCAACCAACACCCGCGCCATTTGTTATGCCGCATTCATGTCGGCCCAGAGCATGCAGTGGCCGGCATTGATGTCGAGCGATATGACCGAACGTGAAGGCGGGGCCGACAGACGCGACCTCTCGTGCGTCGCCGCTTCAATGCGGATGTCGAGTCCCGGCAAACCAACTTTGGCCGCCGCGCGCATTGAAGCGCGATGACCGGCCCTTCACATGGCTTGGCCACATCTATTTAAGATGTGCGCCGGCGATGCACACATCCACACTGCATCGTATCTGAGCCTCGCCTCCTTGAGCCCTTCTTCCTCAGCGAGCATCTCCAATTTCGACGAAGCCGAAGTCCTGGTTCTTCGTGCTGGCAGGTAGAGGTAGTGGTAGGTTTTCTTCAGGCGGATCATGGCGCTGCCGTCCTCCCTCTCCAGGCCCCTCGACATCCGCGACGGCCGGCTTCTCCGGCAAGGAGGAGATCACCATCTCCACCGCCGACGTGAAGGATCAGGCGCCGCCGCAGGAGCAGCTCCGCCTCCTCGCTAAGGCCGCGGTGAAGGACGAAGAATTCGTCTGTCAGATGGAGATCATGACAGACCAATTGTTATGTCACATGGGCCTGGCACCACCATCACAATCGTGTGCTGTCAAGGAGGAGTCGTCGTCCCCGCCATGCTACCGCGTGAAGCGGGAGCCGACGTCCCCACTCTGGTGAGTGAAGGAGAAGCATGCGTCCTTGCGCAACCGAGCGGCCTCCAGATCGAACGATGCGTCAAGGGTGAGCCCGCTCACCCCCCACTCCCCGCGCATGCAACCGCGATGTCCAAATCGAAATCCGCATGAAGGAGGAGCCGATGTTGCTGTAGGCGCACAACCGCTACGCCCGCATTGACGGGCCAGTGTCACCGCCCGCCCGCAACCGCCGTGGGCAGTTCGTCCAGGATGAGCTGCTGCCCGTGATCACGAAGGCGCTAGGCCGCATCCCCCATTACCCGAAGGCGGTGTCCCTCGGGCTCGAGAGCCGTCGTGTCTGAGGAGGAGCGAGCGGCAAGGCAACCGACGCGCTATGACCGGCGCAACGCCGCCCGCCGCTCCACGTTCGCCTAGTTGGACGAGGCGCCGGAATGGGTCCGCAATGGACCAGATCTCATCAGCGCATGGGCCCTCGATTGTTCCGTCACCACCGCGGAGACGGCCACCCTGCCCCGCCGCCTTGATGGTGAGGAGTGGTCGCTTAGCCACGCCTCCGCCAACGCCTGCAGGGGCAAGGTCGCCGCCAGAGCTCCGCGGGCGCCGTTGGCATTGGCCGCGGCGGCCCTCCACACCATGCACGAGGAGGTGGAGCGGCTCCTTCGCGAGCGGTTGGCTGCGACTGCACCGGCACCCTACCGCTGCTGGATGGACGACGGACGGACGGCGACGGCGGTGCGGCCGGGCAGGGCGATCATGCGTACGAGGTGGTCATCCAGTACAAGCTATGCTTTTTTTAGTTTTTAGTTAAATGCCCAAAATGTATCGGTCATATATGTAAATTATTTTCGAACTTGAATGAAATTCGATGTTTTTGTTTAAATTTGTCTGAGTATTTTAAATCATTTTAAAAATGTTTGCGGATAGCTTTGGATGACCGCCTTCTGTATCCGTGTTCCGGACTGGACCCTGGTCCCCGGATCGATATGGAGCTGATTTGTTGGTCAACGTTGGAGATGCCCTTAGTTTAATACTGCCTGAATTTTTCTGCTTCCATAGCTGAAACTGTGTGTTTTTTGGTTGAATCTTACAGGGTTATATTCGGGACGTTGATGTCGCTGCCCGTGTTAATCGTATACTACACCGCTCTGCCCTTCATATAGGATAACTAAACATTTCAAAAACACTGTATGTTAATATTACAACATTACAAAAACACCCTTGTGGAAAGTAAAAATTCGTCGACAGCACCTGGGGATTGCGTCGTCTTCAACCTCCGGAACGGGTGGATGGCTCCATTGCATAATTAGTCACAGGATCTATCTTGTCTAATCTTCATAGAGGTCAATGGGTAAAATAGGACTACCCCTTCTATATTATCAATTTAAGACATGCATACATTGAAATTTAGAGAGTGCCTGATCACTTTTCCAATTTAGTCATATTAGATAATCTTTATCTTGTATAAGGTTCATGGACCTGAGCAACAGGTTTATGTTTGTGTATAATTAGTACTCCCGTTTACACCTTCCTTCGATAATTTGTGCTTAAGATTGCACGTACCTACACTCTTGCACGAATAATACGACTATACATTTGTCTTTTTTTCTCATGGCGGAAGTAGAGTTGATGTAGCATGTAGATGCAGATCTTGTCAAATAGTGCTATCCTCCTACGAGATCCTACACGCAGTTCGTCCAAGTGTTCAAGATACAATGCCTTCAAAGTATCCACATGTACAGAGCAGAATGTTCGGTGATGGATTGCTAGATCCGATCACAACACAACTCGGGCATGGAGGTGATAACAACAAGGGTTTCCAATCCCTTGCTCAAGTGATCCAATTGGGTTACAACCAACTGTATGCACATCCTACTTATATAGATGTCCTTAGGCATGCTCAACAATCGCGTCCCAACCAATATCCACTCAGATACCATTCAAGTTGATCTCATCCCCTTAAGTGTGTGCGCTATAGGTTCATGTGTTAGGTTGATCTCTCCACCGAGTGGGCTCAACGGCCCACCGGGCCCTGATCTATTCGCGCCCTGATCGGGGGCGCCCAACCGTTCTATGGTTGGTGGGCCCCTGTGACCTACGATATATAAAGAGGTGGGGGCCGGGGCGCACGGTACGAGGTTAACCGCGCCGCCAGACTCCCCACCGAAATCCTCTTCCGATCTAGGGCAATCGCAGTGCTCACGGGAAGCACCACTGCCACCTCTCCATCTCGATCACTCTGCGATCACCGGCCCCTACGTCACCATGGCCGGCTCTGGATCGAGCTCATCGGCACCCAAGGAAGGTAGGTTACCGGATCTACTAGCCTACTCCGATCATAAGGATCTATCAATGGTATGAGGTAGCCAGATCGGGCTAGAAGATTTTCGGTAAAAAGAATACATCAGAGAAAGAAAAAGAGATCCCCTCCCCAAAGAACCCTGACAGGGCAAAGTAAATTCATCAACAGAGAAAGTAGCGCCGCTTTCACGGCCGCGCCGTTCCTCTCGATCTCGAATCGCATCGGCATGCCGAGGATTCGGGAAGAAGAACATCACCCCGAGAGGGGCAAAGAACGTCGCTCGCCAAACCGCTCGACGGCGGCGCGCTCACCACAAGGGGAACGCGCCACCGGCGAAGGGGATGGCAACGGACGCCGCCTCGGTGTTTTCCTCGCCGGGTGCGGGAGCACAGAGGAGCCAAGAAAGGCTCTGCCACATCTCTCTGATCTCTCTCTCATGAAGAAGGAGGTTGGTGGATGGAAGAAAGAAAGGGGAGTTGCCTCGCGCGGAGCGCACGTCCGACACCGTCTCCGGCGGCCGGCGGTTTGCCTAGAGCCGCGGCGCGGTGGCCCGTCTCGTGCGCGAGATTGAGGCGCCCCGGGGGGAAGGAAGCAGAGGCGCCCCGGGGGAGAGGGAAACAGAGGCGCGCACGCGGGGTGGTGCGGTGGCGCTCGTCGCCGGCGGCCGGCCTGGTGCCGCGGCGCGGTGGCCTGACTCGGTCGGGACAGCGAGCGAGAGGGGTGCGAGCGGCGCGCGGGGGAGGAAATGATTAGGGTTCCTCTCGCCCCCCACCGCATCGATCGGTTTTGATCGAGCGATGCGCACGGTCGGCCCTCGGATCTCCACGAACGGCCCAGATCGGAACCCTAGCGAGCTGAGCAGGCTTTTTGGGCCAAAAGAGGAGGCCGTGCTGGGCCAAGGCCAGCGGCCCAGGCCGAGGCCAGGCTCTGTTTGCGTGAGCGCGCGGGGGAGCAGACCGTGGGCCGCTGCGGGCCTCCCGCGCCAGGCCGAGGCCGGCTGGAGCTGCTGTTTTCTTTTCGTTTTAATAGCTTCTGTCCAGTTTTTTTGGGCAGTTTCCTAATAGATTTTCTATGCAATTTTTTTCCAACGAAATTTTTTTGTTTAGAAAATAGAAAAGCGACAGAAAAAGTTTCTGAAAATGCAAACAGAAAATTTTCAGAAAAGAAATGCTCATGAATTTTATACAGAAAATTAAAAAGTTCATGATTTTTTTTATTCGGTCAAAGTAAAAGTTTCTGTAGAAATAAAAAAGTTCGTGAATTTTATTCACGTTTTTCCGCTGCATAAATAATTATTAGTGCTCTTTTAAAAGAAAATAAAAGTTCAGATAGAATTATGTTTTAAGAGCATGTTAAAGTAATTATGGAAATGAATATGATTATGTTATTTTTATGACCAACGTTGTTTTAATAACATGATCATGTTTTATTATTGAAATTTAAAGGTGCATTTATTTCTAGTATTTTGCCCAACGGTAATATAGATTTAAATTGCATAGACAATTATATGTTTAATTTGAGCAACGTTAGATTAATGCATATGATTGTTATATTGATGTCACTTAAATTGTGATTTCAGGAGGCTTTCATTTGATGAGTTGCCTAAAAGAAGTTCCGACACTCAGAGGTGACAATCACACTGAGTGGAGGAAGAAAGTTGAACTGTCATTTGTTTGTGCTGATCTGGACTGGGTTCTGGAAGAACCACAGCCGGTCAGACCTACAGAACCAGTAAGAGAGACTACTGAGGATGATGCTGCATGGGCTAAAAGGAAAGGGGATTATGCTCCTTTGGAGATGTCCTACATCATAACCAACCAAAAGTGGGTCAATGCAAATAAGAAATGCATGGCCTTTATAAAGAATACCATTGAGAGCACCATTGTGGGCTCCATTGCAGAGTGCTCTTCAGCAACTGAGTTGCTGACAAAGATAAAGAGCCAGTTCCACCCAGGTGTTAAAACAACTTGTGACAGAACAATACACAGGTGGTGGAATAAGAGAGCACATCTTGAGGATGAGCAATATGGCAGCAAAGTTAAAGCCTATGGATGAGGATCTGGAGATCAAACCAAAACTCCTGGTCCACCTTGTCATGGCTTCACTGCCAAAAGAATTTGAAACTTTTGTTGTGAATTATAATATGTCACCTGGAACATGGGACATAGAAAAGACAATTGCTATGTGTGTCCAAGAAGAGGACAGACTAAAAGCTTCACATGGTGGAACACTCAACTATGTGAAGGATCATAAGAAAAAGAACTACAAGCAAAACAACAAAAGTTCTCCTTCAAAGCCACAAGGAAAAGCTCCCTATCAGCTTCAACGTCAGCAACAGTCTTTCCCAGTGGACAAAGACACTTGTCTCCACTGTAAGCAGACCGGGCATTACAAGAAAGACTGCCCTGTTTGGCTGAAGTCCTTAATGGCAAAGCAAGGTAACAATATTGTTTCCTTAGTAAATGAATCCTTGTACACACAGTTTTCGAAATCTACTTGGTGGATTGACTCAGGGGCAACTGTTCATGTTGCAAATTGTTTACAGGGATTCCATTCGACCCGGACTACGCTAAGAAGAGAAGGAGGCATTGAGGTAGCCAATGGAATAAAAGCAGAAGTTGAAGCTATCGGCGACATCTCCTTGAAGTTAGCTGATGGATTCAAGCTTCTACTTAGAGATGTTCTTTATGTTCCTTCATGTAATAGGAACTTAATTAGCGTTTCATGTTTGGACAAAGAAAACTATGAGTGTTATTTTGGACATGGCAAGTGTGCCATCTGGTATAATAATGCTTATGTTGGTAATGCTTTACTACATGATGAGCTTTATCTGTTATCACTTCATGAAAAAGTGCATTCTGTATGCAATGTGAATGAACATGTTTCCGCGTCGAATAAAGAGCAAAAGAAAAGAAAAGGAACATTCGACTCATCGAAATTATGGCACTGTCGCTTGGGCCATATTTCGAAGGGGAGAATAGAAAGATTAGTCAAAAGTGTAATTCTTCCTCCGTTAGAATTTTCAGACTTAGAACAATGCATAGATTGCGTGAAAGGAAAGTACGTAAAACAAATCAAAAAAGGTGCAATCCATAGCACAGGCACACTAGAAATCATCCACACTGATATTTATGGACCATTTCCGGTGAAAAGTGTGGATGGATATGACTCATTCATAACATTCACAGATGATTGCTCTCGCTATGGTTATATTTATCCAATCAAAGAAAGATCTGAAGCGTTGGATAAATTTAAAATATTCAAAGCTGAAGTTGAAAATCAGCATGATAAAAGAATAAAGATAGTAAGGTCCGACCGTGGGGGAGAGTACTACGGTCGGCACACTCCATATGGCCAAGTCCCTGGACCTTTTGCAAAGTTCTTACAGGAGACTGGCATAGTTGCCCAGTATTCAATGCCGGGAGAACCTCAGCAAAATGGAGTAGCTGAAAGGCGCAACCATACACTAATGGATATGGTGCGCAGCATGATGAGTTATTCCAACTTGCCATTGGGATTATGGATGGAGGCGCTTAAAACCGCCATTCACATTCTCAATAGAGTACCAAGCAAGTCGGTGCCCAAAACACCGTACGAGCTATGGACAGGAAGGGTACCCTCCCTACAACACTTCAGGGTGTGGGGGTGCCCTGCTGAGGCCAAAATGTTTAATCCAAACATTGCAAAGTTAGATCTCAAAACAGTAAGTTGCCACTTCATTAGCTATCCAGACAGATCAAAAGGTTTTCGTTTCTACTGCCCAGACAGATATACAAAGTTTGTAGAAACGAGACATGCAGTCTTCTTTGAGGACGAAATGATGAGGGGGAGCTTGGTAGCTCGGAAAATTGATCTTGAGGAGAAGAGGGTGCATGCACCTAATCCAATGATCCATGAGCCATTTTTCTCACTACCAGTTGCAACTCCACCCATGACAACTATGGGGGCAGACCCGGAACCTGTCCGTCAGGAGCCAACTGAACCCGTTGTTGAGCATGAAAGGGAGGTGCAGCAGCAAATTTTAGAAGAAGTGCCAGAAGTTGAGGCACAGAATGTGCCAGAAACCGAGGCCCTTAGAAGGTCTACATGACCAAGAAAGTCAGCTATTTCTACTGACTTTAAAGTTTATAACACAGAAATGGTTCATATGAAAAAAGATCCCACCTCATATGAAGAAGCCATGAGAAGCCCTCATTCATCCATGTGGATGAAGGCAATGGAAGAAGAGATGAAATCGATGAGTTCCAAAGATGTTTGGGACTTAGAGGAAATTCCTAAAGGAGCCAAAACAGTAGGCTGTAAATGGGTCTACAAAATTAAGTATGACTCTAAAGGGAACATAGAAAAGTATAAAGCACGACTCGTGGCAAAAGGATTTACACAAAGAGAAGGGATAGATTACAATGAGACATTTTCTCCAGTCTCATGTAAGGATTCCTTCAGAATCATAATGGCATTAGTTGCTCATTTTGATTTAGAGTTACATCAAATGGATGTTAAGACGGCATTTCTGAATGGTGATTTAAAAGAAAAGGTCTACATGAAACAACCCAAGGGTTTTATCATGGAAGGCAAGGAAAATGTGGGATGCCGCCTGAAGAAATCCATTTATGAATTAAGACAAGCCTCTCGACAGTGGTATCTAAAGTTTAATGAAACAATTAAAAGTTTTGGATTTAAAGAAAATATTGAGGATAATTGCATTTATGCAAAGTTTAAAAATGGGAAATATATTTTCCTAATCTTGTATGTGGATGATATCCTGCTTGCTAGCAGTGATGTTAGTCTACTACAAGAAACAAAGAAATACTTATCCTCAAATTTTGACATAACAGATCTTGGTGAAGCATCATATGTTTTGGGCATAGAAATTCACCGAGATAGGAACAGTGGAGTCTTAGGACTATCGCAGAAAGCATATTTAGAAAAGGTTCTTAAAAAGTATAACATGCATGCGAGTAAAGCCACACCTGCTCCTATAGTCAAGGGCGATAGTTTTGGGAAATTCCAATGTCCCAAGAACCAGTACGAGATCAATCAAATGAAAGCAGTACCATATGCTTCGGCAGTTGGCAGCTTACAGTATGCACAAGTGTGCACTCGCCCTGACTTAGCTTTTATCACCGGGGTACTCGGTAGATATCAAGAGAATCCAGGCATGGAGCACTGGAAGATGGTAAAGAAAGCATTGCGTTATGCGCAAGGCACGAAGGACTACATGCTAATATACAGGAGAAGTGAATCCCTAGAGATAAAAGGGTATTCAGACGCAGATTTTGCGGGGGACAGAGATGATAGAAAATCCACGTCAGGATGCGTCTTCACTCTCGCTGGGGGAGCTATTTCGTGGAAAAGCTCCAAACAGTCAATAGTTGCACCATCCACGATGTATGCAGAATTCATAGCATGCTTCGAAGCCACGGGGCAGGCGACATGGCTAAAGAAATTTGTACCCGACTTGAAAGTGGTAGATTGTATTCACAAGCCACTAAAGATGTACTGCGACAACCAACCCGCAGTATTTTACGCTCACAACAACAAGTCGAGTAATGCTGCCAAAACAATAGAGATAAGGTATTATGTTGTGAAAGATAAAATCCAGGATCAAACTATAAGTCTCGAGCATATAAGGACAAAGGATATGCTTGCGGATCCACTAACGAAAGGCTTACCACCCAATGTGTTCAAGGAACACATAGCCGGCATGGGTTTAAGGGAAAGCCTTATGATTCCTGGATAGGCCCAAAAGGAACAGAATTTGCTTCTGATCATAACGTATGTTGTAGCTGTATGATTCTAACGGCAATTAAGTTGTGACGATGAAACATGCTCTATGTACCAATATGTGATGAAACAAATAAACTAGAAAGTATAAGGTTAAAAGTAAAAATTGAGATCAAGGGGGAGAATGTTAGGTTGATCTCTCCACCGAGTGGGCTCAACGGCCCACCGGGCCCTGATCTATTCGTGCCCTGATCGGGGGCGCCCAACCGTTCTATGGTTGGTGGGCCCCTGTGACCTGCGATATATAAAGAGGTGGGGGCCGGGGCGCACGGTACGAGGTTAACCGCGCCGCCAGACTCCCCACCGAAATCCCCTTCCGATCTAGGGCAATCGCAGTGCTCACGGGAAGCACCACTGCCACCTCTCCATCTCGATCACTCTGCGATCACCGGCCCCTACGTCACCATGGTCGGCTCTGGATCGAGCTCATCGGCACCCAAGGAAGGTAGGTTACCGGATCTACTAGCCTACTCCGATCATAAGGATCTATCATCATGATCTATTAGGCAAGTCTGAAGTGGCATTAGTAGATCTCGCTTGACCTTCGAATACCTCGTTGTGCCCCAAGCACACTACTCGGATCTCAACTTACTAAACTTGGATAATACTCCCTCCGTTTCAAAATAGATGACCCAACTTTATACTAAAATTAGTACAAAGTTGAGTCATCTATTTTGGAACGGAGGGAGTAGTTTGTACCAGCTCCCAACGACATATTTGTCAGCTTATCCGCTCTTCCTTGCAAGGAAAAACCACATTTAAGTGGAGAAGTAAGTATCACAAGACAATTCCATTATAGATTCACAACAGCATATGTATACAACAACTCCAGAGAGTCAAAATTAATAAATTGATACATACAAGGGTCTTGCGATCAAGATACAACTCACAACGGAGGCAAAATATACCTTAGACACGTGAAGTTTAACAAATGCCGTAAGAAGGCTTACAAAAGCAAATGATGTCTATATCCCCGCCCATGCCACTGTCTGGGGAATAACCAAGCTAACGTCGTCCTTCACCGTACCCAGCCATAGCTCTGAGTGAGACCCATCCATTGTAAGCGGGGTCAGGATTGGCTAGATCTCCACAGAAATAACCATTGTCACGCCACAATCCTATATATACAAAAAGATCGACCATCCATCCATCATCGACATACATATAAATCATCTGTAACAGGAATATAAACACCAAACATGTGTATGCCAAATGGAAAGTCAGAATTAAATTGGCCCTTGAACAAGTTTGTAGTGTGATTAGTCCCTTTAATGATCCGGTTAAGGAGCAGAAAGGATTCTCGCCTTTTTACCCGGAGGCGACTCTGAGTTATGAACCCACGAGAGGACGACAAGTAAGGACGCTGATAATGCCTACACGTGTGGTGAGAGCGACACCCGCCCACACGCCATATAGTACACATACTACACCACGTCATCGCATGCATGCATGTGAGAATCTTTTTGGATTTCCAGTTTTTAAACTGTTTTATCTCTTTGACGAAAAATCCGATTGAAAATCCGTTTTCACCATTAAATCAATCACGATGAGATCTTCGAAATTAGATCTCATATCAATATGTTTCGATGACTTTTAAAAGTTGCCATGTCTATTGCACATGAATTGACATGATGTTTACGCTGAAGTTGCCATGATATGTTTCAGCTATTTTCTTGTACATTTAAAAGAAAATTTTGACATATTATAAAGCGGGGAATTAAGAAACTAGATTTGCCATGAACCATAAAGTAAAATTTTCATGATACATGCACTTAAAATTGCCATGTTTCATACAAAAAATAATTTTCATGGTCAAAGTACTGGAATTTTCATGGTCAAAATACTAAAATTGCCATGCTCTATAAACTAAAATTTCCACATCGCAACTTTAGTGCAACACTATGGCAACTACAGTGTAAACATTATGGCAACTTTTGGCCAAATTATTTTTTCGTCGAAACATATCAACATGGTATCTAGTTTTGAAGATCTCGTCGAGACGGATTTAATGATGAAAACGGATTTTTAATTAGGAGACAAAATATATTAAGCCAAAAACCAAAAGATTCCTGCTGATGTCATCTGTTTTGATGTGGAATAATGAATGGTACCGGAGGCGTTTGAGCCATGTTGGTTCGTGCCACATGTGTGGGCGTTAACATTTGCGTTGAGTAAAGAGTTTCTAACAAGCTTTTGCAAAAGAATTAATTCCAACTTTTGACCGGATCGGAACCAAGTTGACACTAAAAACACTTATAATAAAAATAGGCATGGGTGTCAAACTTATTCTTACAACCATATATTTGGGTCAGGGCCATTATGATCTTAATTTGTGCCCTGAAAGTCATCCATTGAGATGTGCTTGCTATGTATTGCAGTGAGGGATGTGTTCAAATTATACCAGCACGCGTCATACATCAAGAGTCAGTTGCCCAACCAAAGGCCCTATCTATCGCGCAGGGTTTCCCCGGTAATTAAGATAAAAATCAGACAAAAGCATTGGGTGTTTAATGACTACATCTCTTGTATCCCCACAGATAGGATCTGTGTTACCATACTAAACCTTTCTGTAACTAGTGTTCAGAATAACACATCTCTTTCTCCTTGCCCTTAGCCTCTCTGTGGCTCCTTCTCCATAATCCTAACACTACTGCAGAAAAGTCTAGCTATGGTGTGGCAAAAACGGCCTTGCTGGCTTTGGTACCCGACGCCATTGCTAAAAAACAATGGTGACGTTGGAGCCCACATCAGCAGTATTTTAGAGAGTGATGGAGTGCCACGTGTCCAAGATCAACAGTAATATTCATCAGTAGTGGCATACCATGTTGGTGCGACGCCAGCAATTTGATTTTCAGATTTGAAATAAAAGCTATACAACAGCGCGATCCCAACCAAGATGACAACATAATCCAGTTTGAGAACAGTAATTAAATCAACTTTTCACTATATTAAATAGACGCAAATAACAACATTTAAGTTGAACAATGTACTTATTGACATAGTTCAACAAAGTATCAAAAAGAGGCAAGTAATACGTGTATAAGTTCAACTAAATAAAGGCGGTAATAAAACGAGATCTGCCATGCATGCCTACTAGCTAACTAGACATTTCGGCGGGCGGACTCTGCTACTTGTGATCTGCGTCGGGATTTTTCCTCGAAGAGGAAGGGTAAAGCGGATAGTATTTTCCTCAGTGAGAACCAAGGTTATCGAACAAACAGGAGAACCAAGCAAATGCCTAGTAAATAGTACCTACACACATAAGAGCAAATACTTGCACCCAACACAGGCAAGAGGGTTGTCAATCCCGTTGAACTCATTATTTGCAAGGAATTAAATCTGATAGTACTAGATAGATAAATTGCAAAGTAAAATAAAAAGAGTAAAATTGTAGAATGGTATTTTTGGTTTTTGTAATATGATTAAGGTAGACCCGGAGGGCAAAGTTTTCACCAGAGACTTCTCTCTCATAAAAATAGCATACGGTGGATGAACAAATTAGTGTTTGGCAATTGATAGAAAATCGCATAGTTATGATGTTATCCATGGCAATGATCATGTATATAGGCATTGCATCCGTGACAAGTAGAGCAACTCCTGCCTGCATCTACTACTATTATTCCACCAATCGACAGCTATCCAGCATGCATCTATGGTATTAAATTCATAACAAACAGAGTAACGCTTTAAGCAAGAATGCAAGATGACATAATGTAGACAGAATAAAACCAAGTAATATGATTAAACCCCCATCGTTTTACCCTTAGTGACAATAATACAATACGTGCCTCGCTACCCATTTTGTCACGAGGTGAGGACACCGCAAGATTGAACCCACTATAAAGCACCTCTCCCACTAAAGATAAATCAATCTAGTTGGCCAAACCAAACAGATAGATCGGAGAGAATACAAAACTATAATAATCATGCACAATAAAGTTCATAAAAGACTCAATAATTTCAATGAATGATATGATCATAAACCCTCAATTCATTGGATCCCAGCAAACACACTGTAAAACAAGATTACATCGGATCGATCTCTGAACAGAATAATATATTGAAGATCAAAGAGAAAGAAGAAGCCATGTAGCTAATAACCGTGGACCCGTAGGTCTATGGTGAACTACTCACACATCATTGGTGGTGCAGCAAGGTTGATGTATAGGCCCTCTGTGATTGATCCCCTCTTCGGCAAAGTACCAAAAAAGGCCTCCAGATGGGATCACGGAAGAACAGAAGCTTGCAGCGGCGGAGAAATTGTTTCGGGTGGCTCTCCGTTGGTTTTGGGATTTATGGGAATTTATAGAAGTCAAATTAGGTCAAACAGAGATGCATGGGGCCTACAAGCTCAGGTGGCACCCCCTGGGGGGCACCGTGTGAGCTTGTGGCCCTCCCGTACATCTTCTGGCCTCCTCCCGAACCTTCTAGGCTCCCTTCTGGTCTAGAAAAACGTCACCGTAAAGTTTCATCGTGCTTGGACATTGTTTAGTATTGATTTTCTGAAGAAGAAAAACATGAAGAAAACAGGAACTGACACTCGGCACTGAGTTAATAGGTCAGTCCCCAAAAATGATATGAAATTGCATATAAAGCATCTAAGATTGATAATATAATAGCATGAAATAATAAAAAATTATAGATAGTTGGAGACGTATCAGACTCAGGGTCATAGTCTGGAGTAAGTGAAACCATCGCTGCCAACAAGCATGTTGTAAACCATGATTTCGTCATGATGGCACTCAAGGTAGAACGTGGCTCACTCCCTAGCTTCCATCTGGTAAGCAGTTGCATGGGCTCTCAAACTAGGGCAACCGAAATATGTGCGGTTTGGCTTGTTGGTGACAAGACAATTGAAGTGTTGATCCATCAACATCTTCATGAGGGTGCACTCGAATGTGATGGTGACATCAAGTGGAACTCAAAAACTTCAAGTGAGCCGTGGCCCTCATCAATGCGCAGAGGTTAATGATCTATTATACAGATAAGCACTTTGGTCGGTAGGGGTATCAACGAGCTAAACATGGGTTTGTGGACCGTGGACGGGGTGGTGTGCTATCAACATAAACTAACCTCACACAATGGTTGTTGCACCATGTTTTAACTAAATTATGGCCACACACATGCATGCAGAATCATGGAGTAATTGTGCCAATAGTAACCGGTAGAGAGAGAAATCATAGATGATATGTATAATAACGTTAAAAAAACACATCTTCATATTTATTTAGTAATTACCAAAATTAGGTGGTGTTAATATATATAACGCCATCACCAATTTTTTTGTGCCTCAAAGCTTATAATAGTTTATAAGCTACAAAAATAGGTAGCAAAATAGTATATATCAAATATAAATATTTTGCATTTCTAATTTCTAGAATATTTTAGACAGAATAATACTGAAAAGAACTCTATGTGCAATATCATAATGTTCCAAAAATTACTAGCCCGTGCAGTAGCACGGTTTGGCGACTAGTATATATAATTCCGATCACGATGAACCAGATGCATAGGATAAAAATTCTGATGAAATTCCAATTTCAATCGGTTGTAGTTCCAAGATCCAATATCATCACATAGCCTATACCATGTCAATGCCTTTCCCTTCAAAGATAAAAGGGAAGACCTTCTTCTTGACTTCATCCTCGGGCAAACCCGCAAGCTTAAATAATCCACAAACTTCATACACATAGATTAGGTGCATATCAGGATATAATGTTCCATCTCCTGCATAAGGATTAGCTACCAATTTCTCTAACATGCCAGAAGGATTTTAATAATAAATATTTTCAGTAGGTTCAGTAGGTTGAGGGGAAACCCTTTGCTCTTCCGGTCGGGGTGAACATGTTGGGAAACGTAGCATGCAATTTCAAAAAAAAATCCTATGCTCACGCAAAATCTATCTAGGAGGTGCATAGCAATGAGAGGGGGAGAGTGTGTCTACGTACCCTCGTAGACTGAAAGAGGAAGCGTTTGACAACACAGTTGATGTAATCGAACTTCTTCTCGTTCCGACCGATCAAGCACCGAACGTACGGTACCTACGAGTTCTGCACACGTTCATCTCGATGATGTCCCTCGAACTCTTGATCCAGCAAAGTGTCGAGGAAGTAGATGAGTTCTGTCAGCACGACGGCGTGGTGACGGAGACGGTGAAGTTATCCGTGCAGGGCTTCGCCTAAGCACTACGAGAATATGACCGATGGTGTAATCTGTGGAGGGAGGCGCCGCACACGGCTAACAGATGTTGTTGTGTGTTCTAGGCGCCTCCCCCCTCATATATATATAGGTGATAGGGAGAGGGAGCATCCAAGGGGGGCGCCCCAAGTAGGCCGAATCCTACTTGGGTTCCTACCCAATTCGCCCCCCTTTCCTTTTTAACCGGAGGGGGAAGGAAAGAGGAGGGAGGAGGGAAAGAAGGAGGAGGTCGAATCCCTCCCCTTACTTCTCTCTTCCCCTCTTTCCTTTCTCCTCTTATGTGTCCCATATGTGGGGCACAACAACCCCTGTTGGCTGATGTGTTTCCTCTCTTGGCCCATTAGGCCCATATCTTTGCTGGGGGAGGGGGGGGGGGTACCCGGAACCCCTTCCCGTGACCCGATATGTACCCGGTATCCTCCGGAACACTTCCGGTGCCCGGATACTATCGTCCTATATATCAATCTTTATCTCTCGACCATTTCGAGACTCCTCGTCATGTCCATGATCTCATCCAGGACTCTGATAAGGACATGACTACATTCGATACAACCAAAAATATTGCATACATGTATATTTGTGAGGTGGTTTCTAATGCAAACAATGCAATAATATATTTATGTTATCCAGAAAAAATACTTCACAAACTTTTGTGCCATGTCTAATTGAAGGTGTATGGTACATTTTTATAATCCACAGAAGATAAGGGAAAAATAGAAGTTTAGGTGTTGTTCAAAAAGTCCTCTCACGTCACTTTTGGGCCAAGAGAAGATAGAGTCCAAGTCTCTCACGTTCTGGATTCAGATTCGGACTGCACAGACATACCTGAATCAAAACGCCAAGAACTCTTTGATACGGACTCCAAATTGGGCGATTCTTTTCTTGTTGGAAAGTAGATTTCATGATCTTTCCAACCCAGTTGGATTCACCTTCAAATTCGTTCGGAGCGTTGAGTTATCGACGAAACAATCTGACGCTGCAGCAGAATCCGAGTCAAACTACAAGTCCAAAGGTGTTACATTACCTCCACTTGGGCCCATGAGCCTTGTACGACCTAGGGTTAGTTTTAGGCTGCCTTGGGATGTCCTTACACCTCCTTGGCCGCCACACCTTGCTCTTATATAAGTAGATCGATCTAGTAGCTTTTTCCTTGGGATTTGTTCAATTAAAAGTTAGCCATTGCAACTTCATGTACTTCGTTTGTGTCCAAAGACCAGACCAAGATCGCTTTCGGATCCCCACCTTTATCAATACTTCATCTATATTGGCAATATTCAAATTGCATCATTATATTCTTGCTTGTTCTTCGACTGCGTGCAGGAATGGACCTTCGTGGTCAGGCTGATCGTGCTTCTAGCATCGTCAGTAACCTCAGGAGATTGGTTTAGCAATTGCTAAGGTGCAACGTCGTGCACGTTTGTAGTCGGATCATCAAAGTCGCCTCCACCAAATCGATAGTTATCATCTCATCGAAAGATCGGGACACCCTCGCCTCTATCAAGTGGTATCCGTTTTCAGGTTGCTCGGTGAGAATTTCTAGTTTTCCCTAGATTAGATTTATTTTGTTACCTATTGTCCAAGAAAAAATCACCAAAAGAAAAGTTAGATCTGTTCATCCTTTGTCCAAGCTAGTCTGAGCCTTTGCAATTTTCTTTTTATTGTTTGCATTATTGAATTATCGATTGCATCGTCGTGTCGAGTTGCTGGTGTTAGTGTCTAGTTCCTTTAGAGTTTCGAGTTCTGTTCACATTAGTCACGCCACTGCTGCATCATTATCCCTTTTGCTGTCCACCACCCCATTCATCAATTTCCACCATGTGCTACCCACCGTTCGTTGTCATAATCATAGTTGAGGTCGTTCACATCTTTGCTTGATCCAATCTGCATCTTATCTAGTTTGTTTTGGAAAGAGGGAGAGAGAGAAAAAAGACAGAGAAAAAAAAGAGAAAAAAGTTAGAGCAAAAAAAGGAGAGAAATAAAAAGGAAAAAAGTGTGAGAAAAAAGATAGAATAAGAAGAAAACAAAATTCGGATCTATCTAGAGTCAATCTCGTAGCTGAATTCGGATTGGAATCTGTTTTGTGTATGGTTGATACGTCTCCAACGTATCTATAATTTTTTATTGTTCCATGCTATTATATTACCTGTTTTGGATGTTTATGTGCTTTACTTTACACTTTTATATCATTTTTGGGACTAACCTACTAACCGGAGGCCCAACCCGTATTGCGGTCTTTTTGCCTATTTCAGTATTTCAAAGAAAAGGAATATCAAACGGAGTCCAAACGCAATGAAACCTTCGGGAGCGTGATTTTTGGAACGAACGTGATCCAGAGGACTTGGAGTGCAAGTCAAGAAGCAGTCGAGGCGGCCACGAGGGTGGAGGGCGCCCCCCTACTGAGCGCCCCCTATCTCGTGGGCCCCTCGGGCGGCCACCGACCTACTTCTTCCTCCTATATATACTCACGTACCCCGAGAACATCAGAACAAGCCACGAAAACCTAATTCCATCGCCAACCTTCTGTATCCGCAAGATCCCATCTTGGAGCCTTCGCCAGCACTCCGTCGGAGGGGGAATCGACCATGGAGGGCTTCTACATCAACACCATAGCCCCTCCGATGAGTTTTGAGTAGTTTACCACAGACCTTCGGGCCCATAGTTATTAGCTAGATGGCTTCTTCTCTCTTTTTGGATCTCAATACCATGTTCTCCTCGATCTTCTTGGAGATCTATTCGATGTAACTCTTTTTGCGGTGTGTTTGTCGAGATCCGATGAATCGTGGGTTTATGATCAAGTTTATCTATGAGAAATATTTGAATCTCCTCTGAATTATTTTATGTGTGATTAAGTTATCTTTGCAAGTCTCTTCGAATTATCAGTTTGGTTTGGCCTACTAGATTGATCTTTCTTGCAATGGGAGAAGTGCTTAGCTTTGGGTTCAATCTTGCGATGTCCTTTCCCAGTGACAGCAGGGGCAGCAAGGCACGTATTGTATTGTTGCCATCAAGGATAAAAAGATGGGGTTTATATCATATTGCATGAGTTTATCCCTCTACATCATGTCATCTTTCTTAATGCGTTACTCTGTTCTTTATGAACTTAATACTCTAGATGCATGCTGGATAGCGGTCGATGTGTGGAGTAATAGTAGTAGATGCAGGCATGAGTCGGTCTACTTGCACTACAAAAAAATACACTTTCGTGATGATACGTGTTTGTCACAGTAGGTCGCGTTTTTTGTCATGCATGTACATCCATGACAAATTTATGATAGAATCAACATAGTCATACCTGTGCTGTCGTAAAGTGTTCCATGACATTACCAAAATTATCTCACGGAAGTGTCCACTTCCATGACGATAAATCGCGCGTCACAGAAGTGCTTTCGTCAAGGGTGACCGACACGTGGCATCCACCGTAACGGAACGCCGTTAAGCTATCGGGTCGGGTTTTGGATCCGATAACCCGTTAACAGCCCCGACCAATGGGGATTTTCCACGTGTAAAATCATCATTGGCTAGAGGAAACACGTGTCGGCTCACCGTTGGGACATATGTCATCCGCTCATTGGACCGAAGGCGCCTATGATACGGCGACACGTGGCACGACCCAACAGAGGCCCATTCCGGTGAAAAGGCCGGCCCGTTTGACTTGGTCAAAAGGTGGCGGGCCGGCCCACGGAAAGCCTGTTAACGACCTGTTCGCATATAGCCCGTTTACAGCCCGCTAACCCAGGGCCCGTTAGGCCCTATCCGAATTAGGCCCAGTAGTGTCATTTGGGCCGTCCAATATGATTCCAGCATGTTTTAACTTTCGGCTCATGTGTGCCCATGACTTCTTTCGGCCCATATGAGGCCCTTTGTAACTCTTGGCCCATTAACGGCCCGTGGTGAAACTGGCCCGTAATGAACAGTGTATCACTTTATACCCATTAACGGCCCATTATTCCATTGGGCCGTTTCTAGCCCAAGTTATCTTTCAGCCTTCTCAGGGCCCATTGATTCTTGGGCTCATTTGTAGCATTCGGTTACATACGACCCGTTACTGTCATTTTCTGCTTGTGGGCCAAATTCAGCCCGTCGTTACAGTCGGCCCGTTTGCAGACCGTTAATACGTTGGGCCGTTTTCATGTAAAAAAACCATTGGGCTGTTCATAGAGTTATCAAATACGGCCTATTAATGGCCCGTTATGGTCCATGAATAGTACGACCCATGATTGGCGAAATGATGATACGCCCCGTAGAAGGCCCATGGATCCTACGGCCCGTATGAGGCCCATGGATAGTACGGCCCGTAGAAGGCCCATGGATCGTACGACCCGTAGAAGGCCCATGGACCCTACGGCCCGCAGAAGGCCCATGGACCCTACGGCCCGTAGAAGGCCCATGGACCCTAAGGCCCGTATAGAAGGCCGATGGATCCTACGGCTGGAAGAAGGCCCATGGATCATACGACCTGCAGGAGGCCCATGGTTACAACAGTTCGTGTGTTGCCATGATTATTTTGGCCTAGTTACCAAAAATAGGCTATTGTGGCCACTAGAAAAACACAGAAAAAGAACTGTAGTGACTACAAGCAAACAACTAAACAAGACAATAAGGAAATAAATAAGCAAGCAATTAACGCTGGCCTATTACCCCTATTACACATATTACATCCACTGGGCATCAAAGTTCGCCACCAGTGCAAATATAGGGAACAAAGCAGCACATTTGGCCGTCAAAATTGGCCACCAGTGCAAATAAGCGCGGCAGCAAAACAAGAGCATAACTGAAACAACTTCAGAAGAGCTCAAGAAACGTTATCCTAGGTATCCACCATGCTGGCAATAAGCTTAGCAAGCTGATTAGCTTTGTCCTTTTTGGTGCTAAAATCCTCCAACGCTTTCTATTGCACTAGAAAGTATGCATCTGAATGCTCTAGGGACTTCCGTAGTCCTTCCGCTTCTTATCGCAGCATAGCTGATTGATGTCTTTCAGCTTGTAGTTGAGACTCAAGAAACCGAACTAATTCAGATAGTGAGTTTGAATAGCTTGTGCAAGCGGTAGTGGCCAGTAACTCGAACACTAAACCAAGACATGACTTTGAGGTTGTCTCGCTGTCTTCAAGATAGTCTTCCTTAGCTGTTTTATCAGCTTTGTTGGAGACCAACAAGGATGTGTCACTATCCTGAACCTTATCTGCATTACTTCATTTACCATTTCTTAATAAGGCACTCTTCCCCAATATTATGTCAGCATTCTAAAAGAAGAAACAAGTAGACACATAACAAGTTTAGCATGTACTAGTATATGAAACTCATTTCGGTGAACCAGTTCAGTAGTAAGGTGGACAGGATTAAACTACCAAGTCTTCTATTGCCAAGTACTAGTACATAATAAAAGCATCAAACAAACATATATCTATGTCCTATGGTCACTGCATTGTCTTGCCAAATCAAAATAGAGACACAGTTCAAATCATATCAGTTCAAGACAAAGCAGCAGTGAAAGAATACAAAGCGTGGGAAACTACATGGCACAACAAGATTTCAGATGGGTACCACGGGTCTACATGTACAACAACACTCTTGGCTCTGTTGTGATGCTAGTAATATGCATGATATGAAAGTCAACTGTATACACAATTGAAATTGAAATCAACAGAGCTATTGATAATAGCAAACCTATTAAAGAAACATGCGTGAACATACCTGCTATGCCATTGGAGTTTCGATTGGATCCTTCAATTTAAAAAAAAGTTTATATGAGTAAATACAGTGATACAAGAGCAACGCAATCATAGTTAAAAAAAACACACGCCTAAGCGAGCGCTTAAGCACGCCTAGGCTCTAGGCGTTGGCAAAACGCATTGCGCATAACTACGCATAATCTGTGCATAACTGCGCATAAGCATGCGCTTTGGTCAGTAAAGCGCAAGGCGGTGGCAAAATGCACAATTAACGCCTAGCACTTTTTTGAACTATGATAGCAATGGAATCTTAAATTAGAACAGTTGTTCTTCAGGTTTAGGAACTTGTTCTACATGAATAGAGTACATAAGACGCAAGAATATAATACTTAAAAATAGAAAATGAGCTCATAGACCTTACCACATTCTTGGTTCGGGACCAGTACAGAACAAGGCGTTCCCAGTCATCGTCCAGTAAATGTGTCTCAGGAGAACGTAAGGGAATTTGATGAGTTTCTTTGCCGGTGAAGTATGTTTTCTTCAGGTAATTCCGATACTGCCACCAAGCATTCTTGAAGATAGCAGAGGTATTAGCACAGGTTACCTCATCCTGAGTTTCCAAATTGGTCCTTCTTTATAGAGAAAAATGGGAAAATTTGCTGTATATAACCATCATGGAGGTAGGATGTATGGGACGAAGTAAAGTAATTGCCATGAATAACATTACTTACACATAACTCCTGGACAAACACCTGCAACTGGCATTTTCCTTCATCTTCGGTATAATAATTCCAAGATGGGAAGATACGCACATACGATTTAACAACATCAAATGCGATAGATGCTAAACTATGACTAGCTGGTTGTGCTTCCTCCACAGGAATAGGCGTACTAACTGGTGGAGTTGGGGTTCGCCGTGATAGTACTGGCCCTTTGAGCACTGGAGCTGCCTTACTAACTGCTCTTGTTTGGGAGCTCTGTGGTGGAGATGGTGCTGTGTCAACATGAACTGGGTTACTATCGGCTGGGGTTGGGGTTAGATTGGGTGAAGCTGGTTCTCTGTCCATCGCAGTAGGGGTACAATCTGCGAGAGTTTGGGTTATGTGTGGTAGGGATGGTTCTTGTGCATGTACAACCGGGGTGCTATCTCCACCAAGAGGTAGCACTGTTTTATTTGAAGACCGTGTTTTTAGTCCGCTAGATACTGACATCACCCGCTCCAATTCAAATGGCTGATAAATAGGAAACATAGTTGAATGTACATACATTGTATGAGAGACAGATGCAATAGATAGTGTGGAAAAAAGAGGGCATGAAATCATTGACATGTATATTGTTTAACTAAAATGGATAGCATGACATAATTTCACATATATGATGTCTATCTAATCTGGATAGCATAGCATAACATAATTCAAAGATATGATGAATAACTAAACAGGATCGCATGACATAATTCACCTACATGTTATCTAAGTAATCAGGATCGCATCATTTAATTCACATATGTGATTTATATGCTAAAAAAGGGCATTCGATATGATGTCTGAACTAAGAACATGGTGTTGAATATTGTGTATATGATGTCTAAACTATGCAATGCAAGACACCGTATGCATGATATGAGCAGTATAACCGTGCCAAGTTAGAGCATACACCTCAGTGGGGGAATAGGACTGGTCATTTGTCTCTGAATCCATCTCTGAGGAGCTATCGGGACCCAACAAGAGATCTACTTCGACAGGTAGCACAAATGGTTGATTCACAGGAAGAGTAGTTTAATGTACAAACATTGTCGAAAAATGGAAATGTAATGAAGAAAAGGATGGGCAAGATATCATTCAAATATATGATGCCTGGTTAAACAGGACGGCATTGCACATTTCACATATATTATGGCTGGCTAAAAGACATGAGACTGCATAATTCCCATATATGATATAGAAACTAAATAGGTGGCATTACAGAACATGTCTAAACTAAGCAGATGACATATATGATGTCAAAAGTAGGCACTGCAAGGCAACATATGCATGATATGACTAACATCATCATGCCAAGGTAGAGCAAACACCTTGGGGGGTAAATAGGAGTGGTCAACAGCGTCTGAATCCACCTCAGAATAGATATCTTCCTCTGGATTACAATCTGGAGAGGGGTGGGGAGGGTTTGCCATTGAACCCACCATGGAGCAATGTCTGCATGACATTGTATTGCCGCGTAGAACTCTTCTCTTTTTCTCTACATGTTCAGCATGACTGCGTACAATATCTGACATGCATACAAAAAAATATGGTGAGATTATGTAAGGAGAGCATGCAAAAATTTAGAGTGATGGTAACAACCAGTGGATCGAGGTTTTTCCGTTGAACCAAAATAGCCCTAATGGATCGATGTGAATGTATAGTAATAAGTGATGCAACAAGTGTACAACCTCTTTGTCGTAGCCGTGTCGACCTCAACATCATTGGGTTGGTCGCTGAAGCAGCTGAGGCAGAGGTGGCTGTCGGAGGTGTGGAGGAAGATCTGAGGAATCTGTAGACGGCGTCCAGGGCACTGCTCTGTTGCGATGGATCGTTCTATCGTTGGAGCATCTCCAGTGAGCCGTAAGACGTCAAGGCTGAAGCAACACAAGACAGACATCGCCAATCTCAAGTGGGATTCTAATAGCATCTCTAGTAGATGTTTTAAAATGGATGTAAAATTAACATCACCAAAAACCACCTGACTACAACAGATGAGGTAAAAACTGTTGACTCTGAACTTAACTGTCGAAACTAAAATTTACTGTGGAATCTGAATGTTACTGTCGAAACTGAACGCAATGGTAGTAGAGAGGCACTTGACATGTAGTTTAGGGAGGGCCTGTAGTTCATCTTCAACCTGCACCCCCCTGAGCCGCCAGCCACCACCGGCCGAACCGCCGGCCCCAGTGCCGCCTCGCCGCCCTAAAACAACTCGACACCGCCGCCCCGGCCAGCCCTCTAGGCCCTCCGCCCCCCCACCCTGAACCCTAAGATAGAAAGTGGGGTACCTCTCCGGCGAGCCCCCGTCCCCGCTACGGGTGGTTCTTCCTTAACTCCGGCGAGCCCCCCAACCCCTGAAAATTGATTGACCCAAAAGTCGATTTAGTCGACTGAAGTGTGGCTTAATCAGAGCAGAGCAGCAGCACGAGCGATGGGAGAGCAGTAGCAGCAGCTGGGCGAGCGAGTGATCGAGCGAGAGCCGGAGCAGTAGCAGCAGCGCGAGCGAGCGAACGAGAGCCGTAGCAGCAGCAGCAGATCCGGCTGGTATGGCCACCGCCGCCGAAGGGGCCTCGCACTGGGGGAGAGCCGCCGTGGAGATGTCGCTCGCGGAGCCGGCTTCAAGGTAGATGCTCCATGGGGGTGTGGGATGGAGCATCGTCGGTGCCGGGAGGTCGAGTTAAGGAGAAGGTGCGATGCAATGAGTGTACAACCTCTTTGGTGGTGCCGAGTAGGCCTCGGCTTCGTCCGAGGAGTCGATGAGGATGCTGCGGTTCTGGTGGAGCAGGTTAATGCGGCGCTGTGGGGATGGAGCAGCCACGATAGACGAGGCGATCGTCGGTGCAGCTCCTTGGAGGTGGAGGACGGGGCGATTGAACCGGCGGGACGGCGATATGGACGACGGATCCTGGAGGGAGTTTTCGCCTGTCAGGATTTGGCAGCTGGAGGGAGTTTTCGCGCGTGTTGTAATTTCGGGATAGCAAGGCCTGGGTTGTGAAGGCGCCAGTTTTGAGAGCACGATATCTGAATTTTCGGGATATAACAAGATGCGGGTTGAATTTTAGGGACAAGCCTAACGTGTAGTAATATTGTACTTGTACGTACCTAATCAATTCGCACTTCCCTCAACCAAAAAGAAAACAAAAAAATTAAAACTATTCACACCACACAAAGAGAGAGTCTTGCCCCGTTTTACTATACAAATGCTATTCAAAGCTACTCCCTCCTTCCGTCTATATAGGGCCTAATGCGTTTTTCGATGCTAACTTTGACCAAATATTAGAGCAATGATATATGACATGCAACTTACACAAAGCACACCGTTAAATTCATCTGTGAAAGGTTCTTTCAATGATATAATTTTCACATTGTGCATGTCATGTACTATTAATCTTGTCAATAGTCAAAGGTGGTCTTAAAAATCTCATTACGCCCTATATAGATGGAAGAAGGGAGTATGAATCCATGTTATGTCCGATTAAATTTTTTCGCTTGCTGTATAATGCATGTAACCTACTCATACCAACATTTTAGTGCATTCCAAATGTCTATACTACCGCTGGAATTTGAACTAAATTTGAATTCGTTTCTCTATTTCAATAAGAATCTACAATCATGATTGTTGCCAACGTCAACCATCATAGTTTCCTTGCTATCCGCCAGATATAAATCGGACGGCCTATAATGCAGGATGGCAGGCACACCATCATCAACAAGTCCGTTTTTTATAAGAGCAGAGATAAAATATATTAAATGTAGTATAACATGTTCATAACCACACCATGTGTATCACCGTTATATATATTCACACATGCGTCGGTTTAAAACACTATGATAAATTCTTCAAATATCTGAATTTTCTTTTTATAATGAAGTATATATGATCTCTATTCGTCTTTTACACCCACACAACCCTCTTATCTTTGTAACTAGCGCTAACTTTCTCTTGTGCATACACACGCACGCATCCCTCTCACCCTCCCTCGGCATTCTCTAGCTCCATCGTGCAAATTCGTCTTTTCACTTTAGGTCGTTCACCCATGGTGTGTGTAGGCCCCCCAGCTCCTTCTTTACGGCACACATCGATCGATATACCTCTCTAGCCAGGTGTGCCTAGCACAAACACAAGCTTCCCATCTTCTGTTGTCACCGTCCATGCCTCACTCCCACCACTCTTTTCATCGTTCTTGTACTCGCACACTCCTCCCCCTCGATATAGTATGCCTCTCGTACCACCTCCTACATGCATCCCTCTCTCTCTCTATCCTTCTTCTCGTGCCTCATTTGCTTCTAACACACACATGCATGTATACCGATCGATCTCCCAACATATACCTAGATCAACTTTAACTACCCCCCATCGATCGACGTACCTCACAAGTTATGTCTCTCCTTTCTCTAACAAAGGGCGATTGATCTTCCTATGTAGTTACATCTGCTTACCATAGCCACATCATCCCCCCTCATCATTCGTGCATGCCTCCTGACCCGTCTCTCACATGCACGTGCACAGACAACAAGCAGCCATCTCCTCTCTTATTGATATTGCGGGCGTGCCCTCCGTTTTTCTAGCAAGCCTATCCCACCATTTGTTAGAAGCAACTCCACTACCACCCCCTCCAACACTCTAGCTATGTCTCTCTCCCAACCTTATTCCTCTCCTGCACATATGCATGGATGCCGATCGATCTCCCTTAATACACGAGGCAGATCTATCTCCTTAATACATGAGGTATGCCTCTCTCCTCCTCCACACATATACCAGCCATTGTACCTCTATAGTTAATTGGGCCTCCCTCTTCCCCCACCACACACCGATAGTCGAGCGCTGCAGGTAGGTATCCATGCCATAGAGACAAACTGCACATGTCCCCTCTCACGTTCCAGTAGGCCAGCTACTCTATATCTTTGACGTGGGCACACACAAATTTGATGGCACTCTTTACCGATTGTGCACGCACACACACACACATCATCCCTCTCTTCGATTCTATGGACATCTTAAGTCGATGATACCTCCACTCTCTTCTCGTGGATCGCCCCCTCTATATATATGTTATATCCAGGACTCTATTTCACACACATTGCATATGTTACATTTTTTGATTGACCCCCCCCAAAAGAAACTCTCAAGAACCCACACACTATATCTCTCTAGGTTTGTATCTCTCTCACACAACCCCACGTAGGTGGTGTACGTATACAAGAAGAGAATAGGTGCACCTAAGTTAAAAAAAGAGAATAGGTGCACCGTGCACGTACTCACGCTTCGTGCCCAGCCACACCCGCGCGGGTACACGGTGGAGCTCATTTCTTTACGAAATGGCAGCCCACGTGCTAATTTGAATGCCTATAGCGGTTGTTTACGTAGGGAGGTCGTGTACCACGCGTGCATGAAACAAAGTTCGACTTGACGCGTTGCTACGTTAATTTTAAATAAAGTTATAGCGCTCAATGGCATGTATACAGAATATAAAACGATTTTTATGGAGAAAAAGGTAGTCCGCTCACCGGCAATGGAGCCTGCCTGCCTGGTTTGTCGCTCTTCAGAGTATCTCACACAAGGCTGCGGTGGCCTCTCTCTCTCACCATTGGTCACTGATCCGGTCGCATCCCGTCCGCCGGGGGAAAGGGAGTGCGGTGGTCTCTCTCTCTCTCTCACCGTTGGTCACTGATCCGGCCGCATCCCGTCCGCTGGGGGAAAGGGAGTGCGGTGGCCTCTCTCTCTCTCTCATCGTTGGTCACTGATCTGGCCGCATCCCGTCCGCCGGGGAAAGGGAGGAAGTGCATCGTTTCTCCGTTCGACGGTGCCAAGGAAGCACGTCCCAATCTGTGGTACACGCCGTTCTCTCTGACCAAGCTCCGGCGCGGCAGGGCCTACGCCACTTGCTCACAGATTCTGCTCGCCGCTGCTCACCTAGTTACATCCCGACGACCTCTAGGTATCCCCTCCGGCCTTGCTCCACTGCCCGTCTTCCCACGTCGCTGCATGTGGATCTTCCATAGTTCTTTGCCTAAAATGTAGCTCGTCCGGCGTATTTTCCATATTGCATTCTCGTCCTCACACCGTTTTAGACAAACACAACCGTGTTGTTATCTTCCCTTGGGACAAGGAATATGCTTCTTTTTTGTCGTCGCATGTGTCATCAACTGTTATTGGCCAGTAATTGTTTCCTCTCTACCTCTTTTTTGCAAACAGGGCTATCCATTTCACCTCGTTGCTATTGTGACCTTTTGGTGAACTGCACAAATCACTTTTTTCTTAAGAGTGTTTTGTGCAGTTGTACTAAAATGTCACACGGGCAACGTCTCTACATTTCAGTGCGACTGCACAAAGGGAGATTGGTTTTGCTCTATCCTCCTCATCCAACTCCGAGCCTAATCTTCTCCAACTAATTAGTCTTAAGAGAGACTGCAAAGGTGACCGGCTTCTATTTGTGTGTTTATTGTTTCATCAGAAGTCCTCTATTATCGTAATCACACTTAATATCTTTGGAACAGGGACGCTCAGCTCTATTTTAGTGGAACTGCACAAAATGATCGGAATGTTGCATGCTCCAAACAGCTACTTTTTTGCCCAACATGCCTTGTTGATTTAGACAGAGCTGGGGGGATGTTGATGCCAATGAAAGCATGGATCAATTTGAATTTAACACCTTCTCACAACTCTGTCTTTAGCTCTGATCTGCTAATAATTGATGGCAAGAGCATTAATGGAAGCATGGATCAATTTGCATTAGCAAGGAAGTTAGTTTTTTATTGTTTTCGAAAGAGCATCGATGGCAAGACACGCGAAACAAAAGCTGAAAGCTCACACCATTGTACAATTTCATGTTGCTGGAAAATTATTTGTATAGTACGTCAATTATGTACACAAATGATGGAAGCTTGATAGCATTGCAAGAAGCTTCTTCATCATCCGGGTCCATGTGCCATGCACAAAATTATACTCCTTCGTTCCTAAATATTTGTCTTTTTGCAAATTTCAAATGGGCATATTTTAGAGTGTAGATTCACTCATTTTGCTTCGTATGTGTACTCCCTCCGTTCCTAAATATTCTATTCGTCTTACTAGAGATTTCAACAAGTGACTACATATGGAGCAAAATGAGTGAATCTACACTCTAAAATATGTCTATATACATCTGTATGTGCCAGTCCATTTGAAATCTCTAAAAAGACAATTATTTGAGTAGTCACTCGCTGAAATCTCTAGAAAGACAAATGCTTCGGAGTATATTTAAGAACCAAGGGGGTAGTGCACAACCGCATGGGAGACTCAGCCCGGTCGTTGCACCACATTAATAGTGAGTAATGAGCAGTCAAATCATAAGCCCCACCTTTCCCATTGTAAGTTGCTCTGAAGAAGCAACCATCAATATGCTCTTCTTCGAATCCGCTCATACTACTCCATTCGTCGCTGTTTATACAACGCGCTTTAGAAAAAAGAAAAAAATCTGTGGGACCAAGGAGACTAGCGATCGGCCTGAAAAATAGCATTGGTAGTTATAGCACGGCGTCTATTACTAGAGGGAATAATGCGTACACACATGCATGCAGTGCTTCCACCCCGGGTACACACATGCATGCACTTAGACCTCTTCCAATGCAAAGGTGCTTAGATGAGATGCTAAGTACATTAAATACCTTAGCAACTCAACTCCCCAATGCATAGGTGCTTAACTTGTTGTTGCTAAGCACACTTTATTTAATGAGTTAGCACCTAAAGTCTTTCCTGCATTGGCTAAATTATTTCATTTAAGTTGATTGCCTAGGTTCTCGCGCTTGGCATTGGTTCTTCCTGGGGTCACCAAAGTACTCTCTCCCCTCCTTAAATGTTGTGCCATGTCATTTTTTTGCTTATGTGGCATGCTTAGCACCTGTCCACGGTGGAGCACTAGGAAAGGCCGTACTCCACTCCGTAGTAGTACAGAGTACATGGAGAGAAAATTGTGGACTTGATTGCGGTTACGACGCCCTAATTAATTGAGCATTAAACCAAACGCATCTAAAGTCTCTCTGATGGTGGAAATGCATTGAGAGAAATGCATCATAATGAAGCGCGCCCTGTAAACTGTGACGGAGGGAGGAGTAGTATGAAGGTGCAAAACCAAGTACGCATATGGCCAGTCGGTCAACACACCTCCTCTTGGCATATCCCTGACATGTGGGACAAGAGTGTGAGCAAACCAATCTCAATTGACGGCAAAGAGCCAACCCGCCTTTCGTTGAGAGAGACGAGGAGCGAGAACACACAGACGGGCTCGCACGGAGGCCAAGATATATTCGAGCATGGTTGGTTGATCGATATCATTCATTACATGTTGGGCTGCCGTTTTCCGCCCTTCTCCGGAATAAACATGTACTTTATCAGAGATAAAAAAATAAGAGTACAGACGCTCCACCATGCAGTTCTAGTAGTAGTACTACTCGTACTACTGCGCTTGGATCTTCGCCTCTTCGTGAAGTCGAACAATGATGGTACTCTGCATGTTGGGTACTATAGTGTATGCCTCTGACAATCTGACACCAAATGGACTGATGCATGTCCACCGAGGGTAGGTTGCATTAGTCAAAAGGCGTAAGCGAGCTTCACCTTGTCCTGCAAGCTTCTCCTCGTTCCGCGAGTTGACGGGACACACCAAAAAGTAGTGCTAGTCCATACTCCCTCCTTTCCGGTTAATATGGCTTAAAAATTTTGCGGGTAAATGAGAGAGATTTATTCATGTATAAGCATTCTTAGGACGATCAGCCAAGACACTGGTCTTTGGACTTCATAATACGCCCATTGTGCTCAATATATATATATATATATATATATATATATATATATATATATTTTTTTTTCCAGTGTTTATACAGTCACTAGCTCACCCTGACTGAGTATGTGTGTGCATGCACGTGTAGGTTGAGCACTTGAGCGTGACTATGTGTGTTCGTGTGCTCGGACATGCATGCATTAGGGCGTCGCGCGTGTTTTTGCGTCCATGTGTACGTGTGACTGTTGCATACATGTAGGGGGAGTACGTGTAGGGGCCACTAACGAGCAGTCAAATCACACAGTAAGTTAGTCGGAAGAAGCAACCATCATTTCACTCTTGAATGACACGTACGCAATATAAAATGGTTGATATGGAGAGAAAAAGAAAACCACTATATATACACTAGCAGGAGCCTAAGCTACAAGCCTGCTTGCTTAGGTTGCTCTCTTCACAAGCATAGAACAACGGGCCTGATCCCGCAGCTGGGGGAAGGGAACAATGTTCTGCGTAGACGCGGTCGACATCGGCGAGGGAGAAAACCCACAGTCGGTGCGTCCCAATCAGGGGTCACCGCGGTATGGGCCGATGCCGCGTCCCAACCGCCCTTCTAGCTATAGCCCGACGTCCCAGGTATAGTGCATCTTCCTTTTGGAGCCGGCTTGCTCCACTGCCGTAGCTCCATCTCCATGTCGATCTTTCTCTACTTCTACCGGCTTCTACTTGTGATGAGTTTATGTCTCGTGAACTAGTGCCAGTACTATTATTCTAATCACACTTCTTCAATATCTTTGCCATCAGGGATGCTTAGGTCGATTTTAGTGGAACTGCACAAAAGCATCGTATGATCCGAGGGTGCCAGCCGTCTTTCCTTCGACAAGTTCTACCTAGCCGGGAAATTACTCCCTCCGTAAAGAAATGTAAGAGCGTTTACATCACTAAAATAGTGTTCTAAACGCTCTTATATTTGTTTGCATAGGGAGTAAATCATGTTTAGGGTTTAGGGTTTAAGTCGTAGTGACCCCATCAGTAGTTTTTCTTTCGTACACGCTCTCACAACTTTTTTCTTTAGTTGTGAAGTAAATATTGGCTATGATCTGTGAATCATTGAGATGCATCAGCATGCGTGTTAGTTTTCCTTTGTATTTGATGGAATGTTGTAACGGGGCAACCTTTGAATAGGAATAAAAATGGAGTGGAAAGTTTCCGTTTTTCCGGAGAAAAAATGGAAATGGAGAGAAACCAACGTTTCGTTTCGTTGGATCGCGCCATCGAGAAAAAACAACGTTTGAATCACGTCTGTCGTGTTCGTGTCTCACCCTCCTCCACGGCTCGACCCCACACGGTTGCTCGGCCTGCCACTCACCGCTAACCGAGTAGTATACGATAACTTTCCCGCCTGCTTGTCGATGGACCGCGCCATGGAGTACTAGCACTACTGGAAGAGATTGACGAGTTGGGGGAGGACAGCTAGCTGTAGCACGGACTCCCAAGAACTTTTTACATGCATGTTGTAGCCGACTTTTGCGACCTTTGAACGCGGAGCAGCCGCGTGCACCCGGAAGCGGCGCGGGCAACGCTCTCTCGGCCGGCGCGCCGCTTCAATGCCGGCACCAGTGAGAGGTCGCGTCCGCTCTGGCCGGGCATGAATGCGGCACTAACCGTTTCGAGCGGGAGGCACGTGCGGGTGATAAAGAGGGTTCGGGTTGGTCAGGACCGGCTGTGGCAGCGGTCCGGACGTGCGCAAACAAGATATTTTGTATGTTAATATTGCTGCGTATATAATTAACAACATAAATAATGTGCCATTTGGACAAATATGATTGGAGATGGAGATGGAAATGGAATTTTATGTAAACATGGATATGCATGTCTATGTCTATGTGTGTATGCGCGACGACTCTCGCGACCTGGAAGCGGGGGCGTGTTTTTGATTGAATTTTCTTTCTTGGTACGTTAGAAAATCAGTTTGTCTAATTCACATCTAGATGTTATTTAAGGATATCACATCTAAGCTCCCACAAGTATAAATGTAGCAACAAGAAACAAAAAAACTAGGACAAAAAAATAGACCACAAACAGAGTGGACATCAATTTAGATGTGATATAACTATGTCACATGTAGATGTGTCCTAGACAGACCCTTAAAAAATTGTCCGCCAATTTTCGTTTCTTTTTTCCGGGAACGCGCGTATTCTATTTAAAACCACTACTATGGAAAGATTTTTTACTCCATTATAGCCTCTTGTTTGATAGAGTTTCTCGCGTCTCGCTCTCTCACCCTCTCCATATCAAAACAAGATGACAGTGTCCACTCTACCTCTCTCCTCGCCGGTGGTCATAGATCCGGCCGAATCCCGTCCACTGCGGAAGGTGAGGAGGTGCAGCGTTGACGTTGTCGCCGTCGGTGATGGAGGAAGCCGATGCGCACCGTCCTCTCGGAGCTAGCGCTGGCACGGACGAAGATCCTCCGCGCCCTTGTTCGATGCCGTCGTGTGGGCAGATCCTGCCCGCCCGCCTAAACGACATCTCGCCCACCTGAGGTATAACTTCTTGTACTGGTCCAGCTCCCCAGGTCGCTGCGTGCGAGTTTTCTTCTATGCGACTACTCCCCAGCTCCCCATGCATAGTAGCTAGGGTTCGTCGGCTGGTCCAACATCACCCACTAGTACTATTATAGAGGAAATGCCACTCGAAAAGTTGTCCTGATTTATGCCTCGGTGGAGGTATACATGTTTCAAAAAAAGGTACATGGTGGTTGTGCGGTCATTGTCCATATGGTGGTACTAGTACTATCACTTGTTAAATGAAGAAATGCTTTTTTTCTCGGGTATCCTGGTTTAGTTCCCATCAAGATAATTATGATGCTTCTGTTTGTTGGTGTACTTTTCATTAATTCTTATTGACAATTGAGATTCCGTTGCTAACCCTTTTTTATATTTTTGGAAACAGCGACGCGTGTCTCCATACCCGGGCATGTCTTCCTCAATTTTAGTGGAACTGCACAAAATTGGATGGCCATTGTTGTTCCACCTCACTGTCCTCTGCCACGTGGTTCTTCCTTCCTCGAGCTTGATTACTGAGAAGAAACAGACCACAGTGAGGATTTGTCGAACTTCATAGGTGCCTCACCCAAACTTGATGCCAAATGGATGATGCATCACCACGATGACCTATCAATGCTCATGGTTGCGTCGGCTGGTGAAGCTGATCGATTTTTTTTTGAATTTTCACCAGGGGAGGAGGGGGAGCCCCTCCACCACCTGAATTATATTCATTTGCCTATAAGGCTTTGCAGCCTTTTTGCAAGATGGGTTCAAATGAACCAGAATTACAGGGGGGCACGGAAGAAGAGATAAAGCAAAAACAGAATACTCCAAACATACAAACAAGGGAGAACAAAGAGGGAAGACACATCCCAGCACAACACAAAGCACCACCAATGTGATCGAACGGCATTGGCCAGCCGACCAAGCCAAGACACTGCACCATTGACGCAATCGAAAGGCTTCACGCATCCGAGAGTGCACAACGCCACAACACCACCTGTGCCGGGGGTGCATTCGAAAGGTTACGCGAGGCCGAGACGATGCCACGGCGCCTATGTGCCACAGGCAAAGTCAGCCTCGCCAAGAAAACAAGACCATGACACTGCACCGTTGACACAATTGAAAGGCTCCGCGCGTCCGAGACTGCACAACACCGCGACACCACCTGTGCCGTGGGGCACATTCGAAAGGTCACGCGAGGCCGAGACAGCGCCACGGCACCTGTGTGCTACCGCCGCTGTCGCTTGGCATCACCTAGCAGAGAACACACTTAGGAGTGCAGGAGCAAGAACACGAGAAGAACACCCCCGAAGAAGAGCTCAAACCACCGTCGACCCCAACCCGGCCGCACCACCACCATCCAACCGCCAACACAAACACCTCAACGCGGCCAAAGGCATGGCCGAGCCAAGATCACGAAGACAGAGCACCACCTCTCCACCGCTAACGCCCATACGGACCGCCAACGAGACCACCTCAAGCCACTGGTCACCCTAGCCAAGGCAAGCTCAAAGACGAAGCCCCAAGTGGGAGTGTGACGTTGAGCGCCACCATCGCCCGATCCGGGAGACCCAAGATCCAAAGTTTCCTCCGGAGCAATTTAGGAGGGAAGACGAACACCAGCAGCACGACGCCTTCAGCAAGGATACGGCGCCCACAGGCACCGCCGTCGTTGGCTCCAACCGAAACTGGAGCCCAGCTTTACACCGGCAGTGTCACGACCCCCAACCTGCAGCCTGCTAGCCAAACCAACACACCAGCAAGAGCACTCGCAGCCTGACCACGGAACAGAGGCCGCCGCACCATGCGAAGCCTCCAGATCGGGAGAGCGAGCAGAGCTCGATCTAAGAGGCAGCGAGAGCTGCACCTGCATCACGCCGAGTCCGCCGCACACCTCGTGTGTAGAAGCCCAGCGCACTCACCACACCCATCCCGAGGTCCAGCTCACCGGAGAGAGCAGGAATCAGCAGATCCGTCGCAGAAGATAGCACACGCCCAGGCCCGCCGCGGCCGTCCAAACCGAGGCAGATGGCTCCGCCGCAGCCCCACGCCGCCCTCACGGCCGGGGGAATGACCAGCCGCCACGAACGCCATGAGGCACCGCAGGCAGCGGCCCAACCCACCGGATTGGGAGGCGAAGCGCATCGCGCGGGCCAAAGATGGCCGGAGCACGGGACGCCCACCCCCCGCCGCAAGCACCGCCGCCCTCGCACCGCCACAGAGCACGAACGGCGTGCGCGGAGGAGCGTCGTGCCGCCGCTACCGCACGAGTCCCTGCTCGCAGCCGGGCCGCTCCGGCGCACCAGAGCCCCTCCGCCGTCGGATCCGCGCGGGGCTTTGCCCGGCGGAGGCTAACGGGCGGCGGCGAGGAGGGGGGAAGCAGGGGGCGGCCGCTGTGGTGGCGAGATGCGCCGCCGCCCGAGTCGCCCTGGGGAGGACGACGCGGGGGCCCTTCAGAAAATCGGAGTCCCGATCACCACATAAGCTGATCGATTTTCAACGAAAAACAAGCTGTCTTCCATCAGTGTTCTTTGCTTGTTACGCACAAAGAAGGATCGACGTTGGTACTAAGAGCATAAGTTTTGTATTGATTTCTAAGCCTTCTCACAACTTTGTCTCCAGCTCCCCTGTAATTTTATTTGTCCAGCTATTAACTTTGATTTTAAAAATGGTGTGGACTAAAAACCCGGATGGACGTAGTAGCCCTCCATTTTTATTTACTCCGCATATTAGATTTGACTGAAGTCAAACTTTGTATTACTCTCAAACCTTTCCAATAATTGAAATTAAAATTCTTTATTTGTACACACTCTCACACGTTTACGATAATTTGGCGCATGTGTGGTTGTTCACTTAAGGGACGATAGTGTACCACACGTGAAGGATAGGAAGTGCGACCAGGAAGAGCTCAGTCCGTACTACAGTAGTATATATAGAAGCGGGAGCCTCAGCGCTTGTTCACTAGGGTTTGCACTCTCCACACGCTCGCCGCACTACATATATGTTACACGTTGGAGGCTCAGCGTTCATTTGCTAGGGTTTGCTATATTCATAGTCTCTCACCCTCTCTTCACCAGATCTAAACAAGACTGCGTTGGCCTCTTGTCTCTCTCCCCCCCCCCCTCACAGCTGGTGAAGGAGGCGTCCGTATCCCGCCGCACCGGGAAGGGGAGGAGGTGCAACGTTCACTCTATCGCCTTCGGCGAGGGAGGCAATCCACCGCCGGCTGCGTTGTTCTCTTTCACCCAGCGCCTGTGCGGGAGGGCCACCGACCCCTTCTTCCTCGCTGTCATATGCAGTGTGGGCAGATCCAGACTCCCGCCGCACGCCTTGCCACATCCCGACGACCCTAAGGTATAAGTTTCTTTGAAACCGTCGTTGCTCTAGCTGCATGTGGATCTTTGTTGATATGTAGTCAAATTAGGTCTTGGTTCAAAGAGGAAAGAAGGGTGCGGTGGGCTGGAGCAAGAATCTAGGACATGGTTCAATGAGGAAATAAGGGGCGGAAAGTAGTATAGACTAGCTATCCAGCCACTTTGTAGGTCGAAAAGGGGAAAAGGGGGTAACCCAGTACACACATCTGTAAGGAACCGATCTCTTTGTTGAAAAGGGAAAGAAACTGGGGGTCGGGTAGTTTGTGTAGGACTAGATTTGCTGCCCTCACATAGGAAAAAGGTTCAAAGAGAACAAATATGGGACCAACGCATATATGCTGCTTGGCTACATTCTCTGCATCACCCATTTATACGTGTGGACGCACATGGTGCTGGCATGTCCCATACAGCTATTTTGTTGTTGTTAATCTAAGAATGCCGCCGAAAAATTGAAGCAATGCCACTGTTAAAAGTATTATACATTTTTAACGAATGTTGTTTCAAGAGAATGTCTCTGTTAATATGAATCAATGCAACCGTTTTAGAAATGCTACTATCCTACTTTGTTTTCCATCCAAGATAAGTTAGATGCTTCTTTCTGTCATCATTTGTTTCATCCTCCTTTATCGGCAAGTAATTGTTTCCTTTTTTGCCTCTACTAAAACAAGGGTATCGATTCAACTTGTTGCTATTGCGACATTTTGCTTTGCTACTCGAAACACTTATGTTTTAAGAGTGTTTTGTGCAGTTCGACTTGAATGTCACACCGGTGACTTTGCTTAATTTTGGTGGAACTGCACAAAAGGAGATCGAGATTTGTTTCCAGTCTTCGTGGCGAGTTGTTTCAAATCTTGGTCTCATCCACATGATGTGCAGTGTGCTTTGACATGTTGTGCTACTTGTTTTGGTACTGTTTTAAATAAATGTTGAATTGAAGCTATTGTATTGCTGTCTTTTCCCATTAAGTAGTGAACAAAAATGGGACCAACCCAGACATGATGCTTGTTGCTTTGTTACAACAAATTCAGCATCACCCCTTTATAAGCCAGTAATTGATGCCACTCTCAGAATTAACTACTGAATCTTATTTCAAAACTTCAACACTTGTTAGGGATTGGCGGGATTACCATTTTTGTGGCCGCATGTTTCATCCTCCTTTATTAGCCAGTAATTGATTCCTTTTTTGCCTCTGTTTAAATAGGGATATCTATTCAACTTGTTGCTATTGTGACATTTTGCTTCGCTATGCGAAACACTTTGCTTGATTTCAGTGCAACTGCACAAAACGAGATTGGATTTCCTATTCGTGTTAGCAGATTCGTATTTTATCTTGTCCGTCTCATGAAAGGTCAGTACAGGCCTTCATCCACATGATTGTGTAGTGTGCTTTGAGATGTTGTGCTACTTGTATTGGTACTGTTTTAAATAAATGTTTAATTGAAGCTATTGTATTGCTGTCTTTTCCCATTAAGTAGTGAATAAAAATGGGACCAACCCAGACATGATGCGTGTTGCTTTGTTACAACAAACTCTGCATCACCCCCTTTATAAGTATATGGAAGCACATGTTGTTGTTGCGCCCACTCTCCACTGGAACTGTTTATGATTTTCGTTAATCTAATGCCATTGGTAAAATTAAGCAATGCCACTCTCGGAATTAATTAACTACTGAATCTTAGTTCAAAACTGCAACACTTGTTAGGAATGGTACTATCCTGCTTTGTAGTTCTTTCTACATGTTTAACCAAGGTATTGTTAAGATAATGTCTCTGTTAAAATGAATTAGTTGCATTGTTTTAGGAATGGTACTTTTCTGCTTTGTCGTTCTTTATACATGTTGAAACAAGGCATTGTTAAGATAATGTCTCAGTCAATATGAATGAATCAAACAGATGGAGAATTGCTACTCTCCTGCTTTGTTTCCCATTAAGATAAAGTAGATCAGCAGATGCTTTTCTTCTGGGAGTACAAGTCATCAACCGTTATTTCTCAGTAATTGTTTCCCTATACCTATTGTTGCTTACAGGGATATCAAAATTAAAGCTCGGTTTTATTCCGACTTCGACTTTAGTTGAACTGCACAAAAGGAGCCAATGTGTCCAAGGAAAACTGCTGCATTACTGGGTCCAGTTGGTCGTTCCACTTTGCAGAAAGAAGCAATCACTGTTTGCGCTACATTATAGAAGGAATGACCGAGAAGCTTTACAAAGTATTATTAGACACTGGTGACATGACTAGTCTGCAGAGACCATTGGCAATTTAAGAAGCTACGACAAGACTCCACGATCATAGGCATTACATATTTTGAATGGGAAAAGCTTGTCAAAGTTTAATCATTGATGTTAGCAAGAAGACGTTAGTTTAATATATTGGAATTGGAAAACTTTATCAAAATTTGCTCATTGATGTTAGCTAGAAGACATGCATTTTATATTTTTGAGTGGCACGCCCTTGCTGTGAGCAGCGTCGAGTGATTTTCCTATTCCTGTGTTCAGTTTAGAAGTAAATAGTTACTCTGCTGAGATATTCCTGTGTTAAGAGTTTGTTCTGAATATTGTCTATGTAACGCCAAGCCTTGTGTTTGATTGCAAAGTTGAGCTTGGAATGTTGTGGCATGCGGCATCACGAGCTGTTCACTGTGCCTCTTGAGAATAATGCTTCGTATTGTTTTGCAAGTCGATCTAATGCCAGTGATTTGCTTGTTAAGAAGATCATCCTCTTCTGTTGTTTTCGTGCTTAAGAAGTTCATCGTCTGATGTTCCATTCATAGCCTATACGACAAGTCGGGTAGTTTAGACGTGAAACCATTTGATCTTCCGACCAACTCATGATATTAGGCCGTGATTGGATCGTCGTTTTACAACCAAAACCGCTTGTAAAACAGACACTTGTAAATTAAAGCATATGGTCTCGGGCAAAGGCGCTTGGTTGGTTGATTTCGACTAGTAAAATATCGGAAGTACTTCACACACGATAAAAACGCTGAACGACACTCGGATGGTTGCTAATCCAGCCGTTAGCTGTTGTTTCAGCCTTGCATATGGATGGCATGATACGCACGTTGTGCATGTATCGTCTGGTAATGTCGTACATATAGCAGTGCTCGTAAAATATACATTGGTCTCTCAAATTACACGCGTAACCCGCCGGTTTTACTTATAGACCTCGGGCCGTCGGTTTCATTACGCCTGTATTTTACGCGTTGTTTCCGATGACGAGTAAATTACACTTGTGTATGTTAATACAGGTTTGAAATAAACCAGAGCTCCCAAGCGCGGCCTTACCGTTTCATGCCGTCTCAGTTTCTCGAAGGTGCTCATAGGTGTCCGATGATCATGGCTTCCTGAATGAGCAGCGGGCACTGTATCAGACCATCCGTAGGGCCTGCGAGACCCTCTCTTGTCCTTCGAGTTGTTGAGCTCGCCGTGGCGCCGAGCATTGTTAACATCGTCAACAAATATGAGGATTCAGGAGATGACTTTATTTTGACTGGATGACATTAGGGACCCACTAGGGCCATAGCCGTACGTACGCAAGTGCCTCCTTATTATGTACAACTATATTTTTTTTGCTTTCTCCTGGTTTCCTGACATCACGATCCCACACCATTGTCAACATATGTAGTCAATATAAACGAGAGAATTTCACAACGTGCGGCCGAAACCTGGGACCAAGCAGCTCGAGCAGTATTTGTGTTTTTGAGGCATGAGCACTGAAGAGTTTTTCTTGGCGATGATTTTGTTGTTGTTCAGAGGAGAGCAGGGTATTAACTGGGCGGGCTGTGGCCCTTCTAGCCCAGGCCAGATATCCAGCCCAGATACTAATTTTTTCAAGATAGAAATAGCTAGCCCAGCTATACGTCTTTTTGAGGAATACACATGCAAGGTCAACTTGTTATTCTCCGCCCCGCTGGGCTGCAAATCTTTCCTAGGAGGGATGATTTAGGCTTAACAGGAAAATGGGCTTTAAAAAATAATAAATGGGATGTAATTATAAAAACTGGGCAGTAACTACAAAAATGCACCAAACACGAAATTAGTTTATAAAATATTATTTATGGATTTTGAAAATCTTAAATTTTCATTGTTGCACGTGCAATGTTTCGTTGGATTTTTACGTAATACAAATTTATATTTAATCTGACTAGAAATTTCGGGATAAAAATATTTTGGATCCCATCAAAATGTGGGAAATTTTATTGAATTATGTCTTGAACGGTTGGTTGAAATTATTAATCGTTGTCCTAGCTAGAAAATGGGATGTACTTTTAACAAACTATAAATGGGCTGTTGTAAATTTCATTAGAATTCAAAAATGGGTTGTACATTCTTACAAAACGCAAATGGGCTATAAGTTCTCTGCCACACACTTGTGGGCCTACTAAGTGACGCGTCCCCTAAAAAAATAAGTTGACGCGTATGCAAGTATTTGTCAACTTATTATAGTCAACACATGGTTCTAGCAACAGTGGCCATTGGATGTCTATCCAACGGATGTCGTGCTTCTTCTCCAATCTCGGATATTCTTAGCTTCGGCCGCCCAAAAAATGATTCCTCCCCCTAACATCTGGGGCGCACCGTTTCGGAGGCTGACCTGTGGGCCTACTAAGTTGGAGTGTACCAAGGGCTTTGTCAACTTAGTCAATAATAAACGATTCTAGCTTCAGTGACCGTACGATGTCCATCCAACGGCCGTAGTGCTTCTTCAACCTCTGGTCTTCTTGGTCCAGCCGCCAAAAGCAGCGCCGGTCGTGCCGCCTGCTCCTGCCTCCCGTGGCCGGCTGTGCTGCCGCGGAGGCCTCACCGCCCCCATACTACTCCCACCGCTAGCCAGGCCATCCCTCCACTCACCCACACCCCCTGTTATTCTGCGGCGACGGCAACCTCACACCACAGCCGAACCAGTGAACCCTCTTACTCCTCTCCACGCGGGCTTCCACTGCTACATCTTCCCCGGCTCCGCGTCGTCCCCTTCCTAGGCCTCGCCGTCGTCCACCGCCCTGGTGCTCTCCGCGCGGCATGGTCAACGTGGTCAACGGCCGACTTCCATCGGAAGAGTATTGTATGTGGAGAGGCTGACAGCTGGGTCCATGGCAGCCGCAAGGAAGTGCCTCCTTATTACATGCAAAATAATTATTCCTCCACCTGACAGCAGGCACCCACCGAACGGGCCACCTTATTTCGCGAAAAAAATGTTTCCCCCTGACTGCTGGGACCCACCGGACGGGCCACCGTATTTCGCGAAAAAACATTCCCCCCGCTGTCAGCTCGGACCCACCGGAAGTGCCTCCTTATTACACAAAAAAAAATGAATACCCCCTGCTAGCTGGGACCCACCTTGGTGGGAGGCTGACTTGTGGGCCTACTAAGTTGACAGGGATGGAGGGCTTTGTCAACTTAGTCAATATGAACGATTCTAGATCCAGTGACCGTACGATGTCCATCCAACGGCCGTAGTGCTTCTTCAACCTCTGGTCTTCTTGCTCCAGTCGCCCAAAGCAGCACCGGTCATGCCGCCTGCTCCTGCCTCCCGTGGCCAGCTGTGCTGCCGCGGAGGCCTCACCACCCCCTACTATTCTCACCGCTGGCCAGGCCCTGCGGTGACGGTAGCCTCACACCGCAGCCGAACGAATGAACCCTCATACTCCTCTCTGTGTGGGCATCCACTGCTGCGTCTTCACCGGCTCCGCGTCGTCCCTTCCTAGGCCTCACCGTCGTCCACTGCCCTGGTGCTCTCGGCGCGGCGTGGTCAACATGGTCAAGGAACAATTTCCATCAGACATGGATTGTACGTGGAGAGTCTAACAACTGGGTCCACGACCGCAGCAAGGAAGTGCCTCCTTATTACGCGGAAAATAATGATTCCTCCACCTGACAGCAGGGACCCACCGGATAGGCCATCGTATTTCGCGAAAAAACATTCCCCCCTGACTGCTGGGACCCACCAGCTACACCTTCGCACGCAAGGAAGTGTGTCCGGCCAAAAAAAAATGATTCGCCCCCCTGACTGCTGGGACCCACCAGCTACATCTTCACACGCAAGGAAGTGCGTCCGAAAAAAAAACAATTCGCCCCCCTGACTGCTGGGACCCACCAGCTACATCTTCGCACGCAAGGAAGTGCCTAACAGTCGGGACACACCTGGTCGAAGCGTACGTAGGGTTGTCATTCTGGTCGCGAACGTGTACATACATATATACTGGTGGATGTAGAGGCACGCACGTGTCGTAGTAGAGGTGCGCACGTAGCATGTACACGTACGTACAACGGCCAGGGTGCAAGAAAGAAAATACGGCCACGTACGTACGTACGGGCAGGGTCTCGAATGCCTACTCACGCATATGTACGACCAGGGCTCGTGTTCATGGGGAGGCAACGGAATGCGTCGTATTCATGGGGAGGCAACGGAATGCGTCGTGTTCATGGGGAGGCAACAGAATGCGTCGTGTTCATTGGGAGGCAACGGAACGCGTGGGAGCCAACCGGCTGGGTCGGAACAGAATGTGTGGTCGTGTTCATCGGGAGGGCTTGGAAGGAACAGGCGATGGAAACGAGGCCTGGCGTACCGCAGAACGGAGGAAACGAACCTCCTATGTTCGGAACGGGGTCTTGTTGATCGGGAGGGGTTTGGCGTACCGCAAAACGGAGGAAACGGACCTCCTACGGTCGAAACGGGGGTCATGTTGATCGGGAGGGGTGTGGCGTACCGCAAAACGGAGGAAACGGACCTCCTATGGTCGAAACAGGGGTCCTGTTGATCGGGAGGGGTGTGGCGTACCGCAAAACGGACAAAACAGACTTGTGTTGGAGCGCTACGGTCGAAACGGGGGTCCTATTCATCGGGAGGGGTGTGGCGTACGGCAAAATGGGACTCCACGGGATACTGTTCATCTCCACCGTCGACCTCCTCCAGCCTCCACGGGCTGCTATCGACCTCCTCCAGCCTCCACGGGCTCCTGTTCATCCAGCCTCGACCACGCGCTACTCCATCGGCTACTATTCAACCACCCCTCCACGGGCACCCCTCCACCGTCTACTGTTCATCCAGCCCTCCACACCACGGGGTCCTGTTCAACCACCCCTCCACGGGCACCCCTCCACTGTCTACTGTTCATCCAGCCCTCCACACCACGGGGTCCTGTTCAACCACCCCTCCACGGGCACCCCTCCACCGTCTACTATTCATCCAGCCCTCCACACCACGGGGTCCTGTTTATCCATAGGCAACGCCACCACTCACTGTTCATCCAAACCCCCCGCAACACTCACTGTTCATCCAATCAATCGGCTTCAGTTAGCAGCAGTAGCGAAGGAATCGCTCGATCGGGTTCAGTTAACAGCTATCGATGGATCGCTTGGGTTCAGTAACCTGTAGCCTGCAGTGCAATCGCTCGGGTTCAGTTAGAGCCCAATGCCTCGCTCGGGTTCAGTTAGAGCCAACGCCTCGCACACACGTGCGTACGTGTACGAGAGAAACGTGCATCGCTCGGCCCCCGACCACCCACCGTAACCGGGAACTCCCCAAAATTTTCCTCTCCCTCGCTTCTACCACGATTTTTTCCGTCATGACTGGCCCAAAGAATGTCATGCAGCTGCGTCTCCGGCCCGCCCAGGACGAAAAGCCCATTTTCTGTCATGATTTTTTGTCATAGAAGTAGGAGCCCACCACATCTATGATGATACCGGGTTTTGTCACAATTATCGTCATAGAAGTGTCATATGTATGACAGAAAAAAAATCGTTCGACCCAAAATGTCACGGATGTGTCTTTTTTTTGTAGTGTTGTCACGGACGTGATGCCTATATACATGATCATGCCTAGATAATATCATAATTATTCGCTTTTCTATCAATTGCTTGACAGTAATTTATTCACCCACCATAATACGTATGCTATCTTGAGAGAAGCCACTAGTGAAACCTATGGACCCCGGGTCTATCTTTTATCATATAAGCTTTCAATCTACTTTTATTTGCATCTTTAATTTTCCAATCTATATTATAAAATACCAAGAATATATTTATCTTATCATAGTATCTCTATCATATCTCACTTTCGCAAGTGGTCGTGAAGGGATTGACAACCCCTTTATTGTGTTGGTTGCGAGTTCTTTGTTTGTTTGTGTAGGTGCGTGGGACTTTTGAGGAGCCTCCTACTGGATTGATACCTTGGTTCTAAAAAAACTGAGGGAAATACTTACGCTACTATTGTTGCATCACCCTTTCCTCTTCAAGGCAAACCAACACAAGCTCAAGACGTAGCAAGAAGGATTTCTGGCGCCGCTGCCGGGGAGGTATTCTCTCAAGTGAAGACATACCAAGTACCCATCACAAACTCATCTCCCTCGCATTTACATTATTTGCCATTTGCCTCTCGTTTTCCTCTTCCCCACTTCACCCTTGCCGTTTTTATTCACCCTCTCTTTCCCAATCTCCTCTCTCTCTCTTTCGCTTGTCTTTTTTTGTGTGCCTGCTTGCCCTTATGGCTTTGCCTAAGAACACCGACCTTCATCTTAGAAGGTTGGAAGAGATTGAATCAAACGTTAGAAGTTTTATGACTTTACAATTTGAGCATAATAATTTCTTTAGAAAAGAGCTTAAAGAACAAAAAAGTTTTTTGGGGTTTATGAACAAAGAGCTTGATGATATGTCTAAAGAATTTTATGGTTTGAACTCCCAAATTATTCGGCTTGAAAATTCTATAGCCCAAATTTCTGATAAGCAAGCTACCTTAGTCAATAAGATGGCTGCCAAACCAGAAAAGTTAGGTGAAAATAATGATGAAAATCTTAAAGTTATTGATGTGTCTCCTATTAGATCTTTGTTTTGCAATATGAATCTTAATAATGATGGGACTGGAGATGAGTCAACTTTAGTTAAAAGGCATCCCAATGATTGAGAGTTTTTAGATTTTGATGCTAAATTTGGTAAAAGTGGGATTGGATAGGTCAAGACTTTAAATAGCATTGAACCCACTATCTTGGATTTCAAGGAATTTAATTATGATAATTGTTCTTTAGAAGATTGTATTTCCTTGTTGCAATCCGTTGTGAATTCTCCTCATGCTTATAGTCAAAATAAAGCTTTTACCAAATATATTGTTGATGCCTTGATGCAATCTTATGATGAAAAACTTAATTTGGAAGTTTCTATACCTAGAAAACTTAATGATGAGTGGGAACCTACTATAAAGATTAAAATTAAAGATCATGAGTGTTATGCTTTATGTGATTTGGGTTCTAGTGTTTCCACGATTCCGAAAACGTTATGTGATATTCTAGGTTTCCATGATTTTGATGATTGCTCTTTAAATTTGCACCTTGCGGATTCCACCATTAAAAAGCCAATGGGAAGGATCAATGATGTTCTCATTGTTGCAAATAGAAATTTGGTGCCCGTAGATTTTATCGTTCTTGATATTGATTGCAATCTTTCTTGCCCTATTATTCTTGGTAGACCTTTTCTAAGAATGATTGGTGCGATTATTGATATGAAGGAAGGGAATATTAGATTCCAATTTCGATTAAGGAAAGGCATGGAGCACTTTCCAAGAAAGAAAGTCAAATTACCTTATGAATCTATCATGCGAGCTACTTATGAATTGAGTGCCAAAGATGGCACTACTTAGATCTATCCTCGCTTTTATGCCTACCTAGGGGCGTTAAACGACAGCGCTAGTTGGGAGGCAACCCAATTCTATTGGTGTTTTTTGTTTTTGTTTCTGTTTAGTAATAAATTTCGCATCTACCTTCTGTTTAGATGTGTTTTTATGTTTTAATTAGTGTTTGTGCCAAGTAGAACCTATAGGATAACCTATGGTGATAGTTAATTTGATTCTGCTGAAAAACAGAAACTTTGCGCGCATGAAATTAGTTTTGTTAATTCACAGAAAAGTGCTTTTGTGTTTATTCTTTCTACTGTAGATCAATAGACACATTTCCCAGGACTTCCTATTTTTGTAGGATTTTTAAAGGTCCAGAAGTATTCGAGAGTTACAGATTGCTACAGACTGTTCTGTTTTTGACAGATTCTGTTTTTCGTGTGTTGTTTGCTTATTTTGATGCATCTATGGCTAGTATGTAAGGGTATGAACCATAGAGAACTTGAAATACAGTAGGTTTAACACCAATATAAATAAAGAATGAGTTCATTACAGTACCTTATGTGGTGGTTTTGCTTTCTTTCACTAACAGAGCTTATGAGATTTCCTGTTGAGTTTTGTGTTGTGAAGTTTTCAAGTTTTGGGTAAAGATTTGATGGAATATGGAATAAGGAGTGGCAAGAGCCTAAGCTTGGGGATGTCCATGGCACTCCAAGATATTCAAGAATAGCCAAAAGCCTAAGCTTGGGGATGCCCCCGGAAGGCATCCCCTCTTTCGTCTTCGTTCATTGGTAACTTTACTTGGAGATATATTTTTATTTGCCACATGATTTGTGTTTTGCTTGGAGCGTCTTGTATTATATTAGTATTTGATTCTTAGTTTTCCACAATCATCCTTGCTGTACACACCTTTTGGGAGAAGCCCACTTGATTAGAATTTATTAGAATACGATATGTGCTTGACTTATATCTTTTGAGCTAGATAGTTTTTTGCTCTAGTGCTTCGCTTATATCTTTTAGAGCACGGCGGTGGCTTAATTTTGGAGAAATTGTTGATCTCTCATGCTTCACTTATATTATTTTGAGAGTCTCTTAGAATAGCATGGTTTTTGCTATGTTTATAAAATTGGTCCTAGAATGATGGGCATCCAAGTTGGGTATAATAAAAACTATCATAGAAAGTGAATTGGATTCTATGGTCAATTTGATACTTGATAATTGTTTTGAGATATAGAGGTGGTAATATTAAAGTCATGCTAGTTGGGTGATTATGAATTTAAAGAATGCTTGTGTTGAAGTTTGTGATTCCCATAGCATGCACGTATGGTGAACCGCTTTGTGATGAAGTTGGAGCATAATTTTATTTATTGATTGTCTTCCTTATGAGTGGTGGTCGGGGACGAGCGATGGTCTTTTCCTACCAATCTATCCCCCTAGGAGCATGTGCGTTATACTTTGTTTTTGATGACTTGTAGATTTTTGCAATAAGTACATGAGTTCTTTATGACTAATGTTGAGTCCATGGATTATACGCACTCTCACCCCTCCCACCGTTGCTAGCCCCTCTTGTGCCGCGCAACTTTCACCGGTACCATACACCCACCATATACCTTCCTCAAAACAGCCACCATACCTACCTATTATGGCATTTCCATAGCCATTCCGAGATATATTGCCATGCAACTTTCCACCGTTCCGTTTATATGACATGCATTATCATTGTCATATTGCTCTTTGCATGATCATGTAGTTGACATCGTATTTGTGGCAAGGCCACCTTCATAATTTTCATACATGTCACTCTTGATTCATTGCATATCCCGGTACACCGCTGGAGGCATTCATATAGAGTCATATCTTGTTCTAAGTATTGAGTTGTAATCTTGAGTTGTAAATCAATAAAAGTGTGATGATCTTCATTATTAGAGCATTGTCCTAGTGAGGAAAGGATGATGGAGACTATGATTCCCCCACAAGTCGGGATGAGACTTCGGACTTAAAAAAAAGAGATTGTCCAAATAAAAAAATGAGAGAAAAAGAGAGAAGGGACAATGCTACTATCCTTTTTACCACACTTGTGCTTCAAAGTAGCACCATGATCTTGATGATAGAGAGTCTCCTATGTTGTCACTTTCATATACTAGTGGGAATTTTTCATTATCGAACTTGGATTGTATATTCCAATGATGGGCTTCTTCAAAATGCCCTAGGTCTTCGTGAGCAAGCGAGTTGGATGCACACCCACTTAGTTTCTTTTGTTGAGCTTTCATACATTTATAGCTCTAGTGCATCCGTTGCATGGCAATCCCTACTCACTCACATTGATATCTATTAATGGGCATCTCCATAGCCCGTTGATACGCCTAGTTGATGTGAGACTATTTTCCTCCTTTTTGTCTTCTCCACAACCACCATTCTATTCCACATATAGTGCTATGTCCATGGCTCACGCTCATGTATTGCGTGAAAGTTGAAAATGTTTGAGATTACTAAAGTATGAAACAATTTCTTGGCTTGTCATCGGGTTGTGCATGATTACATACTTTTTGTGATGAAGATAGAGCAATAGTCAGACTATATGATTTTGTAGGGATAACTTTCTTTGGCCATGTTATTTTGAGAAGACATGATTGTAGGATTAAGTATGCTTGAAGTATTATTATTTCTTATGTCAATATGAACTTTTATTTTGAATCATTTGGATCTGAACATTCATGCCACAATAGAGAAAATTACATTGAGAATTATGCTAGGTAGCATTCCACATCAAAAATTCTGTTTTTATCATTTACCTACTCGAGGACGAGCATGAATTAAGCTTGGGGATGCTTGATACGTCTCCAACGTATCCATAATTTTTGTTTGTTCCATGCTATTATATTACCTGTTTTGGATGTTTATGGGCTTTACTTTACACTTTTATATCATTTTTGGGACTAACCTACTAACCGGAGCCCAACCTGTATTGCTGTTTTTTTTGCCTATTTCAGTATTTCGAAGAAAAGGAATATCAAACGGAGTCCAAATGCAATGAAACCTTCGGGAGCGTGATTTTTGGAACGAACGTGATCCAGAGAACTTGGAGTGCAAGTCAAGAAGCAGTCGAGGCGGCCACGGGGGTGGAGGCCCCCCCTACTAGGCACGCCCCTATCTCATGGGCCCCTTGGGCAGCCACCGACCTACTTATTCCTCCTATATATACCCATGTACCCCGAGAACATCAGAACATGCCACGAAAACCTAATTCCACCAGCTCAACCTTCTGTATCCGCGAGATCCCATCTTGGAGCCTTTGCCGGCGCTCCGCCGGAGGGGGAATCAACCACGGAGGGCTTCTACATCAACACCATAGCCCCTCCGCTGAGTTGTGAGTAGTTTACCACATACCTTCGGGTCCATAGTTATTATCTAGATGGCTTCTTCTCTCTTTTTGGATCTCAATACCATGTTCTCCTCGATCTTCTTGGAGATCTATTCAATGTAACTCTTTTTGCGGTGTGTTTGTCGAGATCCGATGAATCGTGGGTTTATGATCAAGTTTATCTATGAGAAATATTTGAATCTCCTCTGAATTCTTTTATGTGTGATTAAGTTATCTTTACAAGTCTCTTCGAATTATCAGTTTGGTTTGGCCTACTAGATTGATCTTTCTTGCAATGGGTGTCAGTGTCAAAACCGGTGGATCTCGGGTAGGGGGTCCCGAACTGTGCGTCTAAGGCTAATGGTAACAGGAGGCAGGGGACACGATGTTTTACCCGGGTTCGGGCCCTCTCGATGGAGGTAATACCCTACTTCCTGCTTGATTGATCTTGATGATATGAGTATTACAAGAGTTGATCTACCACGAGATCGTAGAGGCTAAACCCTAGAAGCTAGCCTATGATTATGATTGTCCTTGTCCTACGGACTAAACCCTCCGGTTTATATAGACATCAGAGGGGGCTAGGGTTACACAGAGTCGGTTACAGAGAAGGAAATCTACATATCCGAATATCCAAGCTTGCCTTCCACGCAAAGGAGAGTCCCGTCCGGACACGGGATGGAGTATTCAATCTTGTATCTTCATAGTTCAACAGTCCAGCCAAAGTATATAGTCCGGCTGTCCGAGGACCCCTTAATCCAGGACTCCCTCAATAGCCCCTGAACCAGGTTTCAATGACGATGAGTCCGGCGCATAGATTGTCTTCGGCATTGCAAGGTGGGTTCCTTCTCCGAATACTTCGTAAGAGATTTAGAACACAAGGATCGTGTCCGGCTCTGCAAAACAAATTCCACATTCCACCGTAGAGAGATTATAATATTCCACAAATCTAATATGCTGACAACTTTTTACGACATCACGCCATTGTCCAGTCACTATTCGAACCATTTCTCACAACCAGCCGCCGCACATATCATGAAGCAGTTTTATCGGCACGTCTTGTCGAAGCAGAGATTGTGTCCCCCTATTGCGGGATTCCAATCAATACGGGTGTGGGTAACCCAACCATGCCATCAATCACGGCGCTTGGGGGAACAAGCGTTTTTAGCGGGCAAGTGGGGAGGCGCAGGATCTTTGCTGCCTTTATAGGGGGATAAGAACCTTCCCTTTCAACCACGCCCTTCTCTGCTCATTCATTCCTTTTCGCTCAAGCCCTAGTGCCCAAGCGCTCCTCTTCTCCGCCCAAAAAGGCTTCCCGAAGATGTCCGGATCTGGAGCAGGAGGCAAGTGGATGGCCTCTACCGTCCGGGAGAAGGATATCAGAAAGCTTCGGGGGGCTGGGTATCTGGCCAAGAGAATTAGCCACCGTCTTTCAACGGCGGGACAAATTGTCCCCACCCCGAAACCCCACGAGAGGGTGGTATTTCTTCCTCACTTTGTCCACGGGCTAGGGTATCCCCTCCACCCATTTGTTCGCGGCGTCATGCATTAGTACGAGATTGATTTCCATGATCTATCCCCAAACTCTTTCCTCAACATCTCGACATTCATAGTCGTGTGCGAGGCCTTTCTCCGCGTTTCGCCGCACTTCGGCTTATGGCTAAAGGTTTTTAATGTAAAGCCCAAGGTAGTGAGCAGCGAGCATGCCGAATGCGGAGGCGCCATGGTGAGCAAGATGCCCAATTTCACATGGCCGACAGGGACTTTCAATGATTTTGTCAAGGAGTGGTAGCAGCAGTGGTTCTACATCACCGAGCCGCGTGGCAAGGAATGGACCGCCATTCCGGAGTTCAGATCCGGTGCCCCCTGTGACTTACATCATGGCATGAGAAGGGTCTGAGCTGGGATTTGTCTGACGAGTTATCAGAGCTCCAGACGTGCGTCCAAGGCATGGAAGACAAGAGCGTCAAGCTCGTCAATGTAGTCCAGGTGATGTTGGTTCATCGGGTTCTACCATGTCAACGCCGAGCTTGCAATCTATTGGAGTTCGACCCGGCCAAGCACCAGACCTTGCTAGAGCTCTTTGGCTCTACACACAAGGACATCTGGAAGGTGCTTTTCAAGTCCGGCAAACCATGGCCGGACTCCACCGAGGACCGCGGGTACCAACTGTCCCGCCCCGCAAGTTCGGTAAGCAATTGAATGTTTGACAATTCATGCACCCGTACATCCTCAGAAAAACACTTAACGTATTTCCCATCATTTTTCCTAGGGTTGCGTGAAGAAGGCGGGGCGGATCTACTGTCATGCCCCTCTGCCAGAAGAACCGGCCGGCCCACTTCTGACGAAAATGCTGGTCCCAGCGCCATATAAAGCGCCAAAGAAGAAGACCGAGAAGGAGGCCAAGAAGACCAGGGGCGGCCTCCGTCGCCGTGGTACCACAGACACAAAATCCGAAGACTCCAATGCCCATTCTTCCTTGGAAGAGGACGGGGAGGAGGAGGACGAATCCCCTGCAGGGGGGAAGAAGAAAAGAATGGCCTCCAGCTCCTTGGAGGCCGATTCGCCTAAGAGGGGAAAAACTCCCCCTCAAGAGGAGTCCACCGGCGCCACCGATAGCAGCCCGGAGTGGGATCCCAGGGCCGAGCCCCTGGTGAACTCGTAAGTATAAAATCCGAACACACTCATGCATCCGAACTTGTCATGGCATCACATTCTAATTTGAGTCGTGCTTTTCTTTCTCAGTCCGGCGAAGCCCCACGCCGAACAATCCTCGTTAGAAGATCTACTGGGTTTGGATGCTATGGGGAGCGGGACACCCCCGAAGGCCTCCTTCTCCAAACATAGGGATGAAACCAAGGTTTCGTCCCAGAAGGACCCAGGCCACGTAGGAGGGGAGAAGGTCGCAAAGGCGGCGCCAGGAGGCTATACTTCTAGGCTCGGTCACATGGGAGAAAAAGCTCCCGTGGGTGTCGATGGTGGGGGTCATCTTGTACCCAAGCCAGACAATATTCTAGAGACCCATAAGGTCCCCGAGTCAGACAGACGGACTCCGCCAACTGGAAGAGGTATGTCTGCTCCATCGGCCGCCTCTGTCCAACCACAGGTGCCGGATACTTTATTGGCGGCGCTGAAGGGTGCCTCCATCGTTGATGAACACCGTGCCCTCATGGGTGCGGTGATTGAGAAGATTCAGTCCGCTGAGAGTCGATTGGATGAATCCTGTATCAGCCTCATAAGAGGCTTTGAGGTATGTTTTATGAGTTTTTGGGAGAGTGTCATGGTATAGATAGTAGCCCCTGATACACTGTTTGGTGAAAGAAAGAACCGGACAGAGGATCAAATTCATGTTCACATGAGACTTACTTGGTGACTTTTACCACTCTTTTTAACCAGTAGGCATCTGTAGCGACTGCGGCCTCTCAAGCTGCAGAAGTATCTGGACTGAGGCGTAGTCTGGAGCGGGCCGAAGGAGAACTTGGCCAAGTGAAGAGACAACTGGAGGATAATCAAGGTGTGTAGAAACCTTGTTTATGTACCACAAAAGGAAGAGTGTGCATGATAACAATTTTTGATAATGTGCTCTAGGGGCGTCGGCCGAAATTGAGGCCTTGAAGAAGGTTGTGGCCGAAGCTGAGAGGAAAGCAGCCGCAGAGCAGGTGCTCCGTGAGAAGCACGAGGCCAGAGTTATTGAGGCTGAGCGAGAGCTTCAAGAGGCCGTGCAGAAATCCGAGACCCTGGAGCAGAGTTTAGGAGGGAAAGAATCTGAACTCTCCCAGGCTCGCCAAGCCGCAAGTGATGCCCGGGGGAAGCCCAAGGTGCCCTGAAGGAAATCCAGGAGGCGAGGAAGATTGCGGCTGGTAAGGCTTTTTCTGTAAAAAGAGAGTATAGGAGAGGAGAAAATCAAATTTGACAATCTTGAGTTTTGATGTATACAGGGGTATTTGCAGAGGTGCCGCGCAGCATATCTGATGCCGCCCAATTCTACCGAGTCGAAGGGGGGAATACGGCGGATAAGCTCTTCTGGATGCAGTATCTGGCGCCGAATTATCCGGTGCCTTTCTCCGATCAGCTGAAGCAGCTGGTCGAGCTGCATAAGGCGGCCGAATTAGCCATGAAGGATTTAATTATCCGGTTGTGGCCTGCTGAGCCGATTCCAAGCAGCTATTTCGGGCTCGTGAAGCGGCTTGTGGGTGTCTGCCCTCGACTCGAAGTCATCAAGCGGTCGGTCTGCATAGAGGGTGCGCGAATGGCATTCGCCCGTGCCAAGGTGCATTGGGGGAAGATGGATGCGGAGAAGCTGATGACCGAGGGACCGCCGGAGGGGAAGGAGCACCGCAAGCCCGAACTGTATTATGAAGGTGTCTTAAAAGGAGCCTGCCTTGTGGCGGAGCAATGCACCAAGGACATTATATTTCCATAAATACGATCATGTTCGTCCTTTGTAATATTTGAACAAGAGCATTCTTATCATCTATTGCTTTGTCGTATGAATGTTTTTCATCCTGTGCGGCCGTTGTATATAATAATTCTGAGAGTCGGCCAGTCATCGGCTTCTGCCCCCACGTAGTGAGTACGGGGGTGTTTGGGATAAACCTGAGCACTCTTTATCCCAGTTTTGGGTCCCTAAAGGAGGTGTTCAGCACAAAGAACCAGGCAATCGGACTATAGGGCTTTATCGCTCTCACTTAGTCATAGGAGTTTTTTCGAGGAAGGTAGGCGCAGCCCCTAGTGTTTGGAAGTCCGCACGAGGGGCTCTATAAGCGCCTGACCGGAAAAGGCCGATCCATCGCATGCTGCATTGGTTATAGCATTATGCGGAAGAAATCCTTAAAGATTTTAGAACCTCTCGAACAGCTGACCAGCTCTCGCTACATCATGACAGTCAGTTTTCGGCTTTCTCTACTGAGGTGCTCGTCCGGAAGAACCGGGACACAATCGCAGTAGTTCTCCCAGTGCTACCTTAGCTGATATAGTGGAACGTAAGGTACCAAAACATAGGAGCCGGGCAAACCCAACTATTGACCCAAGACATGATTCGGAGCTGATGCATATAATGCTATAAGTTCGGGGTGTCGAACTACCGTGAAGGTGTTCGGTCTTTTTTACCGTAGTATGGGCGTGATTAAGCCCCTGGCATATTGAGGCATATCGCGATAAGCAGCCGCCTGCTGATACCAGGCGTGCGGGAGTTGTGTTCGGATCCAAGGTGCAGTCGGATGATTACAGGGGAATATCTAGAGATTTCCTGACATGCTCGAACTGTCCTACGTAGAGGTGAACCTGTAAAGAAAACATAAGAAATGGTTTTGCGCCACCTGGCGGTTGTGCCGCAGTATGTGGCTTGTTCTATCCTTTTCCGGAGTGTTTTTAATTAATCTCCGGGCTGGCCGGGCTATCCCGCCGCGCAGTAGTTCGGATTCCTTTGGTGGTGTCCGGGAGCTTTGCCTTCGACTCGAGGTTCGACTGTAAGGTGCCGTCCGTTGTTCTTGCTGTTAAAGCGGTGGTAGACTCTTCGGTTGTGAGGGGGAATTTGGGCCTGCCATTAACCGTGATGACGCCGCGTGGACCGGGCATCTTTAATTTTTCAGTAGGCATAATGTGGCACCGCGTTGAACCGAGCGAATGTGGTTTATCCGAGCAGTGCCTGATGGTCGCTACGAAAGGGGACGATGTCGAAGACTAAGTCTTCGGTACGGTGATTGTCTAGAGATCCGAAGACCACTTCCAGTGTGATTGAGCCCGTGCAATAGGCCTCTACACCTGGTATTATACCTTTAAAGGTGGTTTTTGTGGGCTGGATCCTTGAAGGGTTGATGCCCATTTTGTGCATTGTATCCTGGTAAAGCAGGTTCAGGCTGCTGCCTCCGTCCATAAGGACTTGTGTGAGGTGGAATCCGTTAATGATGGTGTCGAGGACCAATGCGGCCGAACCGCTATGACGGCTACTGGTAGGGTGGTCCCTGCGATCGAAGGTGATCGGGCAAGAGGACCATGGGTTGAACTTTGGGTTGATTGTATAGACCTCCCTTAGTGCATGTTTCCACTTGGGAATGTGGCTTGTGCGTATCATATTCACTGTTTTCACCTGGGGAGGGAATTTCATCTTTCCTCCTATGTTCGGTGATCGGGGCTCTTCGTCGTCGTCGTCGCTTTGAGACCCCTTCCCCTTGTTTTCGGCGCCTGACATGCCGGCTTGTCTAAAGACCCAGCATTCTCTATTGGTGTGGTTGGCTGGTTTTCCAGGGATGCCATGAATTTGGCATGGACGGTCGAGTATGCGGTCAAAACTGGATGGGCCTGAATTATTTTTGTTGAATGGTTTCTTCCGCTAACCGGACTTGGAGCCGCTGAATCCGGCATTGACTGATGTGTCTTTGGCGCTATCGCCGTTTTTGTGGTGCTTGTGTTTGTTGCGTAGTGATTTGTTGTTGCTGTCTTTAGCTTTCGATGTGCCTGGATTGCTTGTTGTATTGTTGCCACGGGCCAACCAGCTATCCTCGCCCGCGCAAAAGCGAGTCATGAGTGTTGTGAGAGCTGCCATGGACTTTGGTTTTTCCTGACCGAGATGTCGGGCAAGCCATTCATCACGAATGTTATGTTTAAAGGCCGCTAGGGCTTCGGCATCCGGACAGTCAATAATTTGATTCTTTTTGGTTAGGAAGCGGGTCCAAAATTTCCTGGCTGACTCTCCGGGCTGCTGGGTTATGTGACTTAGATCATCAATATTCGGTGGGCGCACGTAAGTGCCCTGGAAGTTATCAAGGAATGTGTCTGCCAGGTTCTCCCAATTCCCGATGGAGTTTGCCGGTAAGCTGTTCAGCCAATGCCGAGCCGGTCCCTTTAGTTTTAGTGGGAGGTACTTGATGGCGTGTAGATCATCTCCGCGGACCATGTGAATGTGGAGAAAGAAATCTTCTATCTATACTGCGGGGTCTGTGGTGCCATCGTATGATTCAATGTTCACGGGTTTAAACCCTTCTGGGAATTCATGGTCCATTACTTCATCAGTGAAGCATAGGGGATGTGCAGCGCCTCTGTGTCGGGCTTCATTGTATTCGGCCCGGCTAGACTTGTTAGTGTATCCGGCATGACGATCCTTGTCACGCGTTGGGGCACGTCCCCGTGATCCATAGATCGATCTTGACTGTCCTGCTTTATCTTCCAGTACATCTCGCGCAGGTCCTTCATGTAGCCTCGGGCTTTAGTGTTATTGTTTGATTGGCTACGGGGTGCGGTCTGGACTTTGGGCTGGTATGCCGCTTTGTTACGGCCACGGGGTGGCCGGTCCGCCGCATCATGCGCTGGTAGCGTGGGCTTTAAAGCCTCCTCCTCGAGTTGAGGTAGCAGCTTGCGCTTTGGGTAGCTTTTTCTAGGGCGCTCGAGTCCACGTTCCTTGGCAGCCAGGACATCAGTCCATCTGTCAGTTAGCAGATCTTGATCAGCTTGAAGTTGTTGCTGTTTTTTCTTCAAGCTTTTTGCAGTGGCTATAAGCCGGCATTTGAAGCGCTCCTGCTCGACGGGATCCTCCGGCACGATGAATTCTTCATCGCCAAGGCTCACTTCCTCTTCGGAGAGAGGCATGTGATTAACGTCCTCTGATTCTCCATTAGTTGCTTGTTCTTTAGGGCTAGCTTGTCCGTCCTCTTGCTCGGCCTACTCGAAGCCTGGCTGGGCAGGATTGTTTTCATCTTCGGCACCATCCGGATTGTTATCTCTTGTGCTGGTATCACTATTTTTGCTATGGCGGGGCTTGGAGCGGCGCCGATGACGCCGGTGTCTAGATTGCTTCCCCAAGGTGTTATCTTCTGTTGCCTCATCACCATTGTTTTCTTTAGGGGTGTCCACCATATAGATATCATATGATGAGGTGGTTGTCCGTCGCCCTACAGGTGGTGGTTCCTGTTCTTCTCCTGCATCGTCGTCCATACCGTCGATGTCTTCGGAGTCAAAGTCAAGCACATCGTTTAAGTCATCGACAGTGGCTATAAAGTGGGTGGTGGGTGGGTGACGAATTTCTTCATCGTCCGCTCCCCACTCGAGCCGGACATAGTTCGGCCAAGAACCTCCTAATGAGGAAAGAGACCTTAATGAGTTCAGTACATCACCAAGTGCGAGTGCTGAAAAATATTCGCGGCGGTGAACTCCATAACGGGTGCCCAATCCGATTCGATAGGCACGGATGCACGCAGTTCGGATCCTGCAACCGGAGACGAGTCTGGGGGTCCAATGACACCAACCTCACAGGAGGCGGGTTCAGTGTTCGGCTCCGACACCGATGAGTGTGTGGCCTCCGTGGCGGGGTCCATCCACCCGTCCTCGAAAGGCACGATCTGCTCTGGATTGATTCCCGGAGCCAACACGGGTGTGATCTCCCAAATACTGTCCAACGGCAGATCAAAGTCATGTTCTTTGTGATTGTTCGGCGCACCCGTCATGGGATCGAATCCGTCGAAGATCAAGTCTCCGCGGACGTCGGCAGTATAGTTTAAGCTTCCAAACCTGACCTGATGGCCAGGGGTGTAGCTATCGATCTGCTCCAGATGGCCAAGCGAGTTGGCCCGCAGTACGAAGCCGCCGAATACGAAGATGTGTCCGAGGAGGAACACCTCCTCCTGGACCGCATCGTTGAAGATGATCGAAGAGGCCATCAAGCCTTACAACGGCGGCACAGTGGAACTCTCAATGAAAGCACCAATGTCGGTGTCAAAACCGGCGGATCTCGGGTAGGGGGTCCCGAACTGTGCGTCTAAGGCTAATGGTAACAGGAGGCAGGGGACACGATGTTTTACCTAGGTTCGGGCCCTCTCGATGGAGGTAATACCCTACTTCCTGCTTGATTGATATGAGTATTACAAGAGTTGATCTACCACGAGATCGTAGAGGCTAAACCCTAGAAGCTAGCCTATGATTATGATTGTCCTTGTCCTATGGACTAAACCCTCCGGTTTATATAGACACCGGAGGGGGCTAGGGTTACACAGAGTCGGTTACAGAGAAGGAAATCTACATATCCGAATATCTAAGCTTGCCTTCCACGCAAAGGAGAGTCCCATCCGAACACGGGACGAAGTCTTCAATCTTGTATCTTCATAGTTCAATAGTCCGGCCAAAGTATATAGTCCGGCTGCCCGAGGACCCCTTAATCCAGGACTCCCTCAATGGGAGAAGTTCTTAGCTTTGGGTTCAATCTTGCGGTGTCCTTTCCCAGTGACAGCAGGGGCAGCAAGGCACGTATTGTATTGTTGCCATCGAGGATAAAAAGATGGGGTTTATATCATATTGCATGAGTTTATCCCTCTACATCATGTCATCTTTCTTAATGCGTTACTCTATTCTTTATGAACTTAATACTCTAGATGCATGCTGGATAGCGGTTGAGGTGTGGAGTAATAGTAGTAGATGCAGGCAGGAGTCAGTCTACTTGTCACAGACGTGATGCCTATATACATGATCATGCCTAGATAATCTCATAATTATTCGCTTTTCTATCAATTGCTCGATAGTAATTTGTTCACCCACCGTAATACTTATGCTATCTTGAGAGAAGCCACTAGTGAAACCTATGGCCCCAGGGTCTATCTTTTATCATATAAGCTTTCAATATACTTTTATTTGCATCTTTACTTTTCCAATCTATATTATAAAATACCAAAAATATGTTTATCTTATCATACTATCTCTATCAGATCTCACTTGCGCAAGTGGCCGTGAAGGGATTGCCAACCCCTTTATTGTGTTGGTTGCTAGTTCTTTGTTTGTTTGTGTAGGTGCGTGGGACTTTTAAGGAGCCCCCTACTAGATTGATACCTTGGTTCTCAAAAACTAAGGGAAATACTTACGCTACTATTGCTGCATCACCCTTTCCTCTTCAAGGAAAACCAACGCAAGCTCAAGACGTAGCAATGGTTCAGTAAAACAAGCATATCTTCCTCATACGAAGTCCGTTTTGACTCCGTGAGTACTCAAATTAAAGCTAGCGACGAGTCGCATCTACATAGTTGCAGAATCTAGTTTAATATTTGACACCTCAAAATTGGCTTCTAAATAGGTCTTTTTTCCCTCTGAAGTTCGCGCATATAGCTTGTTCCACTTTTTCAGGCTAGTTTTAGACTTGTTTGACTCCTCATATCAATTCGGAATTGAGTGATTCTTTTTGCATTGGAAAGCTTGATTTAGTAGAATTCTTTGAAAAAATTATCAAAAAATTGGCTCAAACTTTTCAAGAGGAAAGTTGGAGAGAAAGAGAGTTGTTGTATATCCTGCCTAGCAGTTATTTTTCATCATTATATCTTGCTTATATCTTCACTTATATCTTGCTGTCCAGAGCTTTTGAAATGAATAAGAGCCTCACTTATATGTGCAAACTGAGTTGCAATATTTTCACGCCTTCTCCTTCTTGTGATAATATTTTGGCTTTAGATTTTATGAACTATGAAAATCACTCATGTGTACTTGTGTCATATGTGCAAAAACCAAGGGAAGTAAAAATGGATGACTGATACGTCTCAAATGTCTATAATTTTTTATGTATTCATGCCATGTTTATAATATTTCTACATGATTTTTGTATGATTTGGTTATAACTAACCCGGACTGACGCTGTTTTTCAGCAGAACTACCGTGGTGTTGTTTTTGTGCAGAAATAAAAGTTCTCGGAATGCGCAGAAAATCAACAGAGATTTTTTCTGAAAAGTATAGAAAATACTGGAATGAAGAGTTACCGGAGGGGAGGCCCATAGGCCCCACGAGGGTGGAGGCCGCGCCCCTGTGCCTTGTGGACTCTCCGTGGGGCCCCCTAACTTGTTCTCGACGCCAACCTCTCTTATAAATCCCCAAACCTCTAGAAAATAACCTAGATCGGGAGTTCCGCCGCCGCAAGCCTCTGTATCCACAAAAAAACCAATCGAGACCCTATTCCGGCACCCTGCCGGAGGGGGGATCCATCACCAGTGGCCATCTTCATCATCCCAGCGCTCTCCATGACGAGGAGGGAGTAGTTCACCCTTGGGGCTGAGGGTGTGTGCCAGTAGCTATGTGTTTGATCTCTCTCTCTCTCTCTCATGTTCTTGATTTGGCACGATCTTGATGTACCGCGAGCTTTGCTACTATAGTTGGATCTTATGATGTTTCTCCCCCTCTACCTCTTGTAATGGTTTGAGTTTTCCCTTTGAAGTTATCTTATTGGATTGAGTCTTTAAGGATTTGAGAACACTTGAAGTATGTCTTGTGTGGGATACCTGTGGTGACAATGGGGTATTCTATTGATTCACTTGATGTATGTTTTGGTGATCAACTTACGGGTTCCGTGACCTTGGGAATCTATGCATAGGGGTTGGCACACGTTTTCGTCTTGACTCTCTGGTAGAAACTTTGGGGCACTCTTTGAAATTCTTTGTGTTGGTTTGAATAGATGAATCTGAGATTGTGTGATGCATATCGTATAATCATACCCACGGATACTTGAGGTGACATTGGAGTATGTAGGTGACATTAGGGTTTTGGTTGATGTGTGTATTAAGGTGTTATTTTACTACGAACTCTAGGGCTGTTTGTGACACTTATAGGAATAGCCCAATGGATTGATCGGAAAGAATAACTTTGAGGTGGTTTCATACCTACAATAATCTCTTCGTTTATTCTCCACTATTAGTGACTTTGGAGTGACTCTTTGTTGCATGTTGAGGGACTATTATATGATCCAATTATGCTATTTGAGAGAACTTGCACTAGTGAAAGTATGAACCTTAGGCCTTGTTTCAAAGCATTGCAATACCGTTTCCGCTCACTTTTATCATTAGTTACCTTGCTATATTTATATTTTCAGATTACAAAAACCTATATCTACCATCCATATTGCAATTGTATCACCATCTCTTCGCCGAACTAGTGCACCTATACATATTACCATTGTATTGTGTGTGTTGGGGACACAAGGACTCTTTGTTATTTGGTTGCAGGGTTGTTTGAGAGAGACCGTCTTCATCCTACGCCTCCCACGGATTGATAAACCTTAGGCCATCCACTTGAGGGAAATTTGCTACTGTCCTACAAACCTCAGCACTTGGAGGCCCAACAACGTCTACAAGAAGAAGGTTGCATAGTAGACATTAGTGATATATACATATACAACACGTACACCTTGTATCTTTTGTCAGCCGCATTTCAGATTAAGCAACGCCGAGGACAGCTTTGTTTTCAAGAAGGGGAGGATGATGAGGACATGACTACATTCGATACAACCAAAAATATTGCATACATGTATATTTCTGAGGTGGTTTCTAATGCAAACAATGCAATATTTATTTATGTTATCTAGAAAAAAATACTTCACAAATGATGAGGACATGACTACATTCGATACAACCAAAAATATTGCATACATGAATATTTGTGAGGTGGTTTCTAATGCAAACAAAGCAATAATTTATTTACGTTATCCAGAAAAAAATACTTCACAAACTTTTGTGCCATGTCTAATTGCAGGTGTATGGGACATTTGTACAATCCACATATGAAGATGAGGAAAAAGAGAAGTTTAGGTGTTGTTCAAAAAGTCCTCTCACGTCACGTTTGGGCCAAGAGAAGATATAGTCCAAGTGTCTCATGTTCTGAATTCAGATTCAGACTACACAGACATACCTGATTCAAAACCCCAAGAACTCTTTCATACAGACTCCGAATTGGGTGATTCTTTTTTTGTTGGAAAGTAGATTTCATGCTCTTTCCAACCCAGTTGGATTCACCTTCAAATTCGTCCGAAGCGTTGAGTTATGGACTAAACAATCTGATGCTATAGCAGAATCCGAGTCAAACTACAAGTCCAAAGGTGTTGCATCACCTCCACTTGGGCCCATGAGCCTTGTACGACCTAGGGTTAGTTTTAGGATGCCTTGGGACATCCTCTCACCTCCTTGGCCGCCACCCCTTGCTCTTCTATAAGTAGATCCATCTAGTAGCTTTTTTCCTTCGGATTTGTTTAGTTAAAAGTTAGCCATTGTAACTTCGTGTACTTCGTTTGTGTCCAACGACCAGACCAAGACCGCTTTTGGATCCCCACCTTTATCAATATTTAATCTATGTTCACAATATTCAAATTGCATTATTATATTCTTGCTTGTTCTTAGATTGCTTGTAGGAATAGACCTTCGTGGTTAGGCTGATCGTGCTTCCAGCATCATCAGTAACATCAGGAGATTGGTATAGTGATTGCTAAGGCGCAACATTGTGCACGTTTGTAGCCGCATCGTCAAAGTCGCCTCCACAAAATCGATAGTTATCATCTCATCAAAGATAAGGACACCCTCGCCTCTATCAGACTCCGAACAACATTCGGTCAACAAATCACATAACTCATATAATAGAAAATCGTCACTGAACGTTAAGCGTGTGGATCCTACAGGTTTGAGAACTATGTAGACATGACCGAGACACCTCTCCGGTCAATAACCAATAGTGGAACCTAGATGCTCATATTGGCTCCTACATATTCTACGGGGATCTTTATCGGTCGAACCATAATGACCACATACGTTATTCCCTTTGTCATCGGTATGTTACTTGCCCGAGATTCGATCGTCGGTATCTTCATACCTAGTTCAATGTCGTTACCGGTAAGTCTCTTTACTCGTTCCGTAATACATCATCCTGCAACTAACTCATTAGTCACTTTACTTGCAAGGCTTCTTATGATGTGTATTACCGAGAGGGCCCAGAGATACCTCTCCGATACACGGAGTGACAAATCCTAATCTTGATCTATGCCAACCCAACAAACACCTTCGAAGATACCTATAGAGCATCTTTATAATCACCCAGTTATGTTGTGACGTTTGACAGCACACAAGGTATTCCCCCGGTCTCCGGGAGTTGCATAATCTCATAGTGAAAGGAATATGTATATGACATGAAGAAAGCAATAACAATAAAATTGAATGATCATAATGCTACGCTAACGAATGGGTCTTGTCCATCACATCATACTCCTAATGATATGATCTCGTTCATCAAATGACAACACATGTCTATGGTTAGGAAACTTAACCATCTTTGATTAACGAGCTAGTCTAGTAGAGGCTTACTAACGGTGTTTTGTCTATGTATCCACACATGTATCAAGTTTCCGGTTAATACAATTCTAGCATGAATAATAAACATTTATCATGAATAAGGAAATATAAAATAACAACTTTATTATTGCCTCTAGGGCATATTTCCTTCAGTCTCCCACTTGCACTAGAGTCAATAATATAGATTACATTGTAATGATTCTAACACCCATGGAGTCTTGGTGTTGATCATGTTTTGCTCGTGGAAGAGGCTTAGTCAATGCGTCTGCCATATTCAGATTCGTATGTATTTTGCAAATCTCTATGTCTCCCTCCTTGATTAGATCATGTATGGAGTTGAAGCATCTCTTGATGTGTTTGGTCTTTTTGTGAAATCTGGATTCCTTCACTAAGGCAATTGCTCCAGTATTTTCACAAAAGATTTTCATTGGACCTGATGCACTAGGTATTACACCTAGATCGGATATGAACTCCTTCATCTACACTCCTTCATTTGCTGCTTCCGAAGCAGCTATGTACTCCGCTTCACACGTACATCTCGCCATGATGCTTTGCTTGGAACTGCACCAACTGACAACTCCACCATTCAATATAAATAAGTATCCGGTTTGTGACTTAGAGTCATCTGGATCAGTGTCAAAACTAGCATCGATGTAACCATTTACGACGAGCTCTTTATCACCTCCATAAACGAGAAACATATCCTTGGTCTTCTTTAGGTACTTCAGGATATTATTGATCGTTGTCCGGTGATCCACTCCTGGATTACTTTGGTACCTCCCTGCTAAACTTATAGCAAGGCACATATCAGGTCTGGTAGACATCATAGCATACATGATAGAACCTATGGCTGACGCATAGGGAATGACTTTCACTTTCTCTCTATCTTCTGTAGTGGTCGGGCATTAAGTCTAACTCAACTTCACACCTTGTAACACAGGCAAGAACCCTTTCTTTGACTGATCCATTTTGAACTTCTTCAAAACTTTATCAAGGTATGTGCTTTGTGAAAGTACTATTAAGCGCCTTGATCTATCTCTATAGATCTTGATGCCCAATATTTATGCAGCTTCACCGAGGTCTTTCATTGAATTTTTTTATTCAAGTATCTTGTTATGCTATCCAGAAAATCTACATAATTTCCAATCAACAATATGTCATCCACATATAATATTAGAAATGCTACAAAGCTCCCACTCACTTTCTTGTAAATACAGGCTTCTCCAAAAGTCTGTATAAACCATATGCTTTGATCAGCTCATCAAAGCGTATATTCCAACTCCAAGATGCTTGCACCAGTCCATAGATGGATCGCTGGAGCTTGCACACTTTGTTAGCACCTTTAGGATCGACAAAACCTTCTAGTTGCATCATATACAACTCTTCTTTTAGAAATCCATTAAGGAATGCAGTTTTGACGTCCATTTGCTAGATTTCATAATCATAAAATGCGGCAATTGCTAACATGATTCAGATAGACTTAAGCATCACTACGGGTGAGAAAGTCTCATCGTAGTCTATTCCTTGAACTTGTCAAAAACCTTTTGCAACAAGTCGAGCTTTATAGATAGTAACATTACCATCAGCGTCAGTCTTCTCCTTGAAGATCCATTTATTCTCTATGGTTCGCCGATCATCGGGCAAATCCACCAAAGTCTACAGTTTGTTCTCATACATGGATCCTATCTTAGATTTCATGGCCTCAAGCCATTTATCGGAATCTGGGCTCATCATAGCTTCTTCATAGTTCGTAGATTCGCCATGGTCTAGTAACATGACTTCCAGAATAGGATTACTGAACCACTCTGGTGTTGATCGTGTTCTGGTTAACCTATGATGTTTGGTAGTAACTTGATCTGAGTTTCATGATTATCATCATTAGCTTCCTCTCTAGGTGGTGTAGGCATCACGGGAACGGATTTCTTGGATGAGCTACTTTCTGAATTGAGAGAATGTACAATTACCTCATCAAGTTCTACTTTCCTCCCACTCACTTGTTTCGAGAGAAACTCCTTCTCTAGAAAGGTTCCATTCTTGGCAACAAAGATCTTGCTTTCGGATCTATGGTAGAAGGTGTACTGTCGGTGTCAAAACCGGTGGATCTCGGGTAGGGGGTCCCGAACTGTGCGTCTAAGGCTAATGGTAATAGGAGGCAGGGGACACGATGTTTTACCCAGGTTCGGGCCCTCTCAATGGAGGTAATACCATACTTCCTGCTTGATTGATCTTGATGATATGAGTATTACAAGAGTTGATCTACCGCGAGATCGTAGAGGCTAAACCCTAGAAGCTAACCTATGATTATGATTGTTGTTGTCCTACGGACTAGACCCTCTGGTTTATATAGACACCGGAGGGGGCTAGGGTTACATAGAGTCGGTTACAGAGAAGGAAATCTACATATCCGAATATCCAAGCTTGACTTCCACGTAAAGGAGAGTCCCATCCAGACATAGGACAAAGTCTTCAATCTTGTATCTTCATAGTCCAATAGTCTGACCAAAGTATATAGTCCGGCTGTCCGAGGACCCCTTAATCCAGGACTCCCTCATGTACCCAATTGTTTCCCTAGGGTATCCTATGAAGACGCACTTCTATGATTTAGATTCGAGCTTATCAGGGTGAAGCCTTTTGACATAAGTGTCGCAACCCCAAACTTTAAGAAATGACAACTTAGGTTTATGGCCAAACCACTATTCATATGGTGTCGTCTCAAGGATTTAGACGGCGCCCTATTTAACATGAATGCAACTGTCTCTAATGCATAACCACGATAGTGGTAAACCGGTAAGAGACATCATAGATTGCACCATATTTAATAAAGTACGGTTATGACATTCGGACACACCATTACGCTGTGGTGTTCCAGGTGGCATGAGTTGTGAAACAATTCCACATTGTTTTAAATGAAGGCCAAACTTGTAACTCAAATATTCGCCTCCGTGATCATATTGTAGAAACTTTATTTTCTTGTTACGATAATTCTCCACTTCATTCTGAAATTCTTTGAACTTTTCAAATGTTTCAGACTTGTGTTTCATTAAGTAGATATACCCATATCTACTCAAATCATCTATGAAGGTCAGAAAATAACGATACCCGTCACGAGCCCCAACACTCACTGGACCACATGCATTGGTATGTATTATTTCCAATAATTCATTGGCTCACTCCATTGACTGGAGAACGGAGTTTTAGTCATCTTGCCCATGAGGCATGGTTCGCAAGTATCAAATGATTCGTAATCAAGTGATTCCAAAAGTCCATCTGCATGGAATTTCTTCATGCGTTTTAAACCAATATAACCTAAACGGCGGTACCACAAATATGTTACACTATCATTATCAACTTTGCATCTTTTGGCATCAATATTATGAATATGTGTATCACCACAATCAAGATTCAACAGAAATAAACCACTCTTCAAGGGTGCATGACCATAAAAGATATTACTCATATAAATAGAACAACCATTACTCTCTGATTTAAATGAATAACTGTCTCACACTAAACAAGATCCAGATATAATGTTCATGCTCAACGCTGGCACCAAATAACAATTATTTAGGTCTAAAGCTAATCACGAAGGTAGATGTAGAGGTAGCGTGCTGACGGCGATCACATCGACCTTGGAACCATTCCCGACGTGCATCATCACCTCGTCCTTAGACATTCTTCATTTAATCTGTAGTCCCTGTTTCGATTTACAAATATGATCAACCGAACCGGTATTAAATACCCAGGCGCTACTACGAGCATTAGTAAGGTACACATCAATAACATGTATATCAAATATACCTTTGTTCACTTTGACATCCTTCTTATCCGCCAAATACTTGGGGCAGTTCCGCTTCTAGTGACCAGCCCCTTTGTAGTAGAAGCACTCAGTTTCACGCTTAGGTCCAACTTTGGGCTTCTTCCCGGGAGTGGCAACTTGCTTGCCATTCTTCATGAAGTTCCCCTTCTTTCCCTTGCCCTTTTTCTTGAAACTAGTGGTCTTGTTAACCATCAACACTTGATGCTCCTTCTTGATTTCTACCTCCGCATCTATGAACATTGCGAAGAGCTCGGGAATAGTCTTCTCCATCCCTTGCATATTATAGTTCATAACGAATCCTCTAGCTTGGTGGCAGTGATTGGAGAACTTTGTCAATAACACTATCATCTGGAAGATTAACTCCCAGCTGAGTCAAGTGATTATGATATCCAGACATTCTGAGTATGTGTTCATTGACATAACTATTTCCTCCATCTTGCAGCTATAGAACTTGTTGGAGACTTCATATCTCTCAACTCGGGCATTTGCTTGAAATATTAACTTCAACTCTTGGAACATCGCATACGCTCCATGACGTTCAAATGTCTTCGAAGTCCTGATTCTAAGCTGTAAAACATGGCACACTGAACTATCGAGTAGTCATCAACATGCAACTGCCAGGCACTCACAACGTCTGTAGTTGCTAGAGGGGGTGGTACACCTAGAGGTGCATCAAGGACATGATTCTTCTATGCAGCAATGAGGATAATCCTCAAGTTACGGACCCAGTTCGTGTAGTTGCTACCATCATCTTTCAACTTATCTTTCTCTAGGAACGCATTAAAATTCAAGGGAACGATAGCACGGGCCATTGATCTACAACATAGATATGTAAAAATTATCAGGACTAAGTTCATGATAAATTAAGTTCATTTAATCATATTACTTAAGAACTCCCACTTAGATTGACATCCCTCAAGTCATCTAAATGATACGTGATCCAAATAAAATAAACCATGTCCGATCATCACGTGAGATGGAGTAGTCATCAATGGTGAACATCTCTATGCTGGTCATATCTACTATATGATTCACGTTCGACCTTTCGGTCTCCAGTGTTTTGAGGCCATGTCTGTACATGCTAGGCTCGTCAAGTTTAACCTGAGTATTCTACATGTGCAAAACTGTCTTGCACCCGTTGTATGTGAATGTAGAGCCTATTGACGGTGTCCTAGACTAGAGGGTACTCACCACGTCATCCCCCAATCAGTTAGATTGGGCCGAGGACCCCCATGGTCGTATACTCATGGGCCAGTTCGGACAGCTGTCGCATACAAGGAAGATTACACAAGACTTGGTGATCAAGACAACTCCTCCCCACCGGCGTATTCGTCTAGGACTCTTGTTATCCTAGGCCTCTGGTGCATTATATAAACCGAGTCCAGGCTAGTCGATAGACCATAACAACAATCATGATCATAGGCCAGCTTCTAGGGTTTAGCTTCTATGATCTCGTGGTAGATCAACTCTTGTAATACTCATATCATCAAGATCAATCAAGCAGGAAGTAGGGTATTACCTCCATCGAGAGGGCCCGAACCTGGGTAAACATCGTGTCCCCCGCCTCATGTTACCATTAGCCTTAGACACACAGTTTGGGACCCCTTACCCAAGATCCGTCAGTTTTGACACCGACATTGGTGCTTTCATTGAGAGTTCCGCTGTGTGATCAGCAAAAGGATCAATGGCTCGTCTGCAGATTAACTACAACGTCAACATCTTTATCACCGGCTCGACTGGTCACCTTGTCTTGACCGAGGACTGTGCCCTGCCTCCGATCATCATGTTCGGACGAGGGCCTTCATCAACACCTACTCCGATCACTATCAAGACCATGGAGGAATCATCCATGGAGCTCGGGGGCTCAACGTCAACATTGCCCTCGGGCGACCGTGCTGTTTTTCTGGACAGCGAACTTGTATCCTCCGCCACCACCTCCTCGAGTGTCGTTTTAATGATTGCTTCGATGGGATTGTGCGAAATTGAGTCTACAACAACCCTGGAAAATTTCGTTGAGTTTCAATGGAGGAATCTCTGGCAATCTCCGATATACCGGAGCCCTGTCAAACATGGACGGGAATCTGGACGAGTTTAGGGCGTGGCCTCCAGAGCCCAGCTCGGAGGTCATTTGGAAGATCCAACCGTTCATTTGCTGCATAATTCCCATATGTACCACCCCTCAGAATTTCAGCTCGATCCGACCGTCCAAACTCCGGGAACCTTCCGACTAGTGCATCACTTTTCAGATCTGTTTCCTGCGCGAATACGGATCCGACCCGAATTCATGTTTCTTTATGAACGTGATATTTGACAACCTTTTTAAAGGAATTTTCTTCTAAGGTATTGTGCGTTGTTTTTAACACGCGCCCATAAAATTTTCATCCTCCTTTGAGGTAATCTTCGCCATCACGCTGGTGTCAAACTAGTCCGGCAATATAGCTCCATGGTTGCCGACCTGCGCTTGACATGTCGTCGCTTTGTGAGCCGAGCTCAACTTCTTCGGATCCTCACCTCGGCGAGCCGAATAAGATTTCAGAATCGCCAAGGATAAATCATCACCAACATCCCCGCCCCACGGATTACACAGAGGAGGCACACCGGCATCGCCGCATGGTCACTCTATCAAACCAGCATTGGATGCGTCACAAGTTACGACCTGGGTCGGCATGGCCGCACTGTTGCCTCTTCGAGCCAATGTCCGTAACGCCAAATTACTTCAACACCTCGGCTGACATGGCAGCTGCAACAACTACTCACCGGCCTGCTCCATCACCTCGGCTAGACCGGGGACTTGGCTATTTCTTCATCACCATACTCCGGTGACTTCGGCGTCACCAACCGACCAGCTTCGTCACGTTAGCTGGACCGGGGGCTTTGCCTCGGTAAGCCAACCTTTGCCAGCATCGCCATGTTGTCGCTTTATCGCCCATCAGGCAATGGGTGTGCGGATCGATTCCCAATTTTGGGAGTCGCTTTTCTTCGGACTACTACAACAAATAAACCAGGTGCTATTAATCCTAACAATTTTTGCTTGTTGGGCTTATTTTTCTTAAGGAATTATTACTCTGGTCTGTTCCATCATCTGTACACAGGTCTATCAAATGGTGGCCACATTAAAACAGTCGCGTGGTGGTTCGGTCATTTTCCGTACATAGTTCGGCGAACGCCGCATTCGAAACTCAGACCACCCTACAAATTCAGGCTTTGTCACGCCTTCACTGCGTCATGTCGATGCCCTGCATCGACATTTGCTTCGGCGCCAAGCCACATCTCTTTAAATAAATTATTCTTGCGTAAAGCAATTATTCAAGGATTATATATATATTATTATTATTTCCTGGACCGCACTGTTTTATGTGTGCATGTAATCGATTTTGACCGCGTTATGTGGTCACTACTCCGGAATGCCGAACTCCTTGCTCGGACACCTCGGGCCTGGGGGCTGGGACCTCGGCCATGCCGAGGACTGCGAACCATGTCGGTTCAATGGGCGTCTTCATCTCACCACAAGACCGAATCGCGTCATCAACACCGAACACATTAACCAGCTAAGTTGCTTTCATGCTAAAAAACTTTCACTTCTAAATTTTGTTTGGTTCGACCAAGCATTATACTTTTTGGCACAAAGTTGTTTGTGACAAAGTTCCTTGTCAAAACTTTTTTTTGTGACGCACATATTCAAATACCCTGTTTATTTGGGGGGTCCCTTGATGGAGCTTTTCCTCTTGCATATGATTATACTTGTACGGCTTCGTTCCTTGTTCGTGTATTAAGCCACAATATGCACGATATTGACCTAAGCAATTTGCAAGCTGGGTTGCCTTGCTCCTGTGTTTACCCCTACGTTCCCGATTGTTTGGCTAGGGAGTAAAGGGAGCACCTCTGCGATTGTCATGATCGGGTCATCCGAGCCGGACCTCAGACTGGGTGAAGCGGAAAGCTAGCGCTCTTACTATTTTCAATAATGGTCGTCACACAACGGAACTCATGAGTACAAAAAATCTATTGCACAAGTCTCATAGTAATAATGAGCAACCAAAGAAAGGTGTCGGTGGGGCTACTATTTTCTTCGAAGATGCTTCTTACACTTCGTCGGTAATATAGCATAAGTTCCCTGAGCGCGCTTTGTCTGTTACAGCCTTATGGCCTGATTGCCTGGTTATCAAAAACACCGTCAATATTCTCGACAAGGGGAGTACATAACACTTTTCGGTCCTTGACCGAAGAGGGAGAAGCCGACGGTCGGTTAAGACACTTTTAAAGTTTGGGTGAACACAAATATGATATAAGTACTTCGGTACACACAATCATTATAACATAAAATGCTTTTCCCCAAGTCACTTGGGGGCTCTTAAAATTTACATGAGCTATTTTATAGTAAATGTGCAATGTCGGACACCTTTAGAGATTTGAAAAAAAAACATCTCAGATATTGTTATATATGCATCGGTTTCAAATTGTGTCTTCGATCAATAGTTGGGTTGCCCGGCTCCTGCGCTTGCCTCCTACGTTTCGCTTTGTTCGTCTAGGTGTGAAAAGGGAGAACCAATGTGATTGTGCTTCTAGATCGCATGGTTAAGCACCTCAGTGGAGAAAGCCGAGAACTGACTATCACAATAAGCGTAAACCGGTCAGTGATCCGATGATTATGTTAAATGACGGGCTGTTCATAATATTGGCCGAAGTGTTTACGGCTTGACCTCGGCTGTCGCCGAACACTAACCGAGGGCTCGTAGCTAGCTTCCCCAGTTTAAAACTCCTATGACTAAGTAAAAGTTATAAAGTCCGGATATCTGATTGCTCATTTGCCCTAACATAACCACCTTCGGGCACCGCGATGTCGGCTAAGGGTTGTCTCGTTATTGCGGAAATACCCTGCGTAGTATCTACAAATGGGTAGAAGCCGACGATGGGCCACTTTCAACTGATAAACGGTCGCAACGGAGTCAAAATAAACATATCGTCACCATTTGTATTTAATATACAAGGGCCGCCTTTCGTAATCATCGTTATAAAGCCATAGATATGCATCAATTTTGACTTAAGATTTTGGCCAAGCTGGGTTGCCTGGCTCATGTGCTTACCCCTACGTTCCCGGTTGTTCGACTGCGGTAAAGGGAGCACCTCTGTGATTGTTACTACCGGGTCATTTGAGTTAGTACCTCAGACTGGGTGAAGCCGAAAGCTAGCAATCTTAAAGGATCACATTAGTCGGCAACGACAGAAGTGAAAATTTTGGTTCATTAATACCATAGAGTTCGGGAACTTTCCCCGAACTAAATCCTCAATATTTTGCTCCCACATTGATCGGAGCTGAGGTTTCATGATCACGCTTAGCATGACAACCCAAAGAAAGGAACCGATAGTGGGACTGTTTTCTTTGGAAGATGTTTCTTACGTTAAAAAGTAATATAACATATCTCTCCGCGTACCTTTGTTTATAAAACCGTATGGCCGGATTGCCTTGTTTGCAGTAAATCTTTGCCCTCATAAAGGCTTTATAAAGTAGGACACACACTCCTCGGCTCCTTGCCAAGGAGGTGGAAGCCGATGGTTGATGTCTACTACACAACCTTCTTCTTGTAGACGTTGTTGGGCCTGCAAGTGCGCAGGTTTGTAGGACAGTAGCAAATTTCCCTCAAGTGGATGACCTAAGGTTTATCAATCCGTAGGAGGCGTAGGATGAAGATGGTCTCTCTCAAACAACCCTGCAACCAAATAACAAAGAGTCTCTTGTGTCCCCAACACACCCAATACAATGGTAAATTGTATAGGTGCACTAGTTCGACGAAGAGATGAAGATGCAAGTGCAAAATAGATAGTAGATAAAGGTATTTGTAATCTGAAATAATAAAAACAGCAAGGTAACAAGTGGTAAAAGTGAGCGTAAACGGTATTGCAATGATAGGAAACAAGGCCTAGGGTTCATACTTTCACTAGTGCAAGTTCTCTCAACAATAATAACATAGATAGATCATATAACAAGCCCTCAACATGCAACAAAGAGTCACTCCAAAGACACTAATAGCAGAGAACGAACGAAGAGAATATGGTAGGGTACGAAACCACCTCAAAGTTATTCTTTCGGATCAATCTATTAAAGAGTTCGTACTAGAATAACACCTTAAGACCCAAATCAACCAAAACCCTAATCTCACCTAGATACTCCATTGTCACCTCAAGTATCCGTGGGGATGATTATACGATATGCATCACACAATCTCAGATTCATCTATTCAACCAACACAAAGTACTTCAAAGAGTGCCCCAAAGTTTCTACCGGAGAGTCAAGAACGTGTGCCAACCCCTATACATAGGTTCATGGGCGGAACCCACAAGTTGGTCACCAAAACATACATCAAGAGGCACATGATATCCCATTGTCACCACAGATAAGCATGGCAAGACATACATCAAGTGTTCTCATAAAAGACTCAATCCGATAAGATAACTTCAAAGGGGAAAACTCAATTCATCACAAGAGAGTAGATGGGGAGAAACACCATAAGATCCAACTACAATAGCAAAGCTCGGGATACATCAAGATCGTGCCATAGAGGGAACACGAGAGAGAACACGAGAGAGAGAGAGATCAAACACATAGCTACTGGTACATACCCTCAGCCTCGAGGGTGAACTACTCCCTCCTCGTCATGGAGAGCGCCGGGATGATGAAGATGGCCACCGGTGAAGGATCCCCCCTCCGGCAGGGTGACGGGAAGGGCTCCCAAGAGGTTTTTGGTGGCTACAGAGGCTTGCGGCGGCAGAACTCCCGATCTATCTTCATTTTCGATGGTTTTAGGGTACGTAGGGTTATATAGGCGAAAGAAGTCAGTCGGGGGGTGTTCGAGGGGTCCACGAGACAGGGGGCCGCGCCCTGTAGGGGGGGGGGGGGGGCTATCTCCTAGGCCCCTAGAGGATCTTCTGACTTGATCTCCAAGCCTCCAGGATGATATTCTTCCAAAAAATCACGATGCCGAAGGTTTCATTCCGTTTGGACTCTGTTTGATATTCCTTTTCTTCAAAATACTGAAACCGGCAATAAAACAGCAATATGGGCTAGGCCTTCGGTTAATAGGTTAGTCCCAAAAGTAATATAAAAGTGTATAATAAAGCCTGTAATCATTCAAAACAGATAATAATATAGCATGAATGCTTCATAAATTATAGATACGTTGGAGACGTATCAATGGTCGGTCAACAAAGTTTTTTACAATGCGGATCCGAGCATTAATGATGTAAAGTACTTGGATACATAGAATCATTACACATAATTTGTGATTTTACTACGGATATCGATCCTTAATTCGGCCACCCGTGCCCACATTAAGGCTCGGGAGCTACTGGGCTATGTGCTTATCATTTACAAATATTAAAGGGGTACATCGATCCCCTGATCTGGTGTTGCCACCCGACCAGTGGCTCGGGAGCTACTGCATTGACAATCCAATGCAGAAAATTTAAAGTGCAATATAGTTTTCGAGGTCATTATTATCCTCAGGTTGGTCGGCCGCACCCAACCTGAGTCTCGAGGACTTTGCACACCGCTTTTTTATTCCTAGGTATGCTGCCGAGCTGGGAATTGATCCTCAGGCTGATTTTACGAATCGACCTGAGTCTCAGGGCTACTAGGGTCAACGGTCTGATTCTTTCCTTCAGGTGCATCCAGGATATTAGGCCAACACGCACCTTGAGGACTACTGGCCATACATCTTGTCAGATATTACATTGCACAGTTCGGAATTAAATTCATAGAAATCATCCCATGGCCAAGGTGGTGCACCACCTCGGAAGTAGTCCGGCATAAAGCTCTGGCGCCAGTGGCTGGCTCCATAGCGGGCATTTCCGACATTAAGCTCGGCTAAAACTTCTTCAGACCTTTTTGAACCAAGGTGATCTATGATACCTCGGATATAATCCAACGTTGGAGCTCGGATACATTCCGGCGTTGGAGCTTGGACACAGTCCGGTGTTGGAGCTCGGATACATTCCAGCGTTGGATCTCTGAAGCAGTCCGGCGTTGGTGCTCGGCTGCAAAAGACACCTCGAATGTAGTTCGGCGTTGGAGCTCGGACGCAAGAGGACACTGCCGCCCGGGAACAACTTCAAACCCAAGGTGTGGCATAAAAATAACAAGGCATTGATAAAGGCCGAGAACTTAAAGGGGCTCCTCAGATACCCGAGTGTAAACTCTTCAGATTTACTTCGGCGATCCTCAAGATCGAAGATGAGAAGATTTGTTGAACCAGTTTTCAAGACCGAGGACCGAAGATGAAGAACAGTTCGGAAGAATCGAGGAGCGTCCCCAACTTGAAGACCGGTTCAGGGGGCTACTGATGGTGTCCTAGACTAGAGGGTACTCACCACGTTGTCCCCCGATCAGTTAGATTGGGCCGAGGACCCCCATGGCCGTATACTCATGGGCTAGTTCGGACAGCTGCCGCATACAAGGAATATTCCACAAGACTTGGTGATCAAGACAAGGACTCCTCCCCACCGGCGTATTCGGCTAGGACTCTTGTTATCCTAGGCCTCTGGTGCATTATATAAACCGAGGCCAGGCTAGTCGATAGACCATAACAACAATCATGATCATAGGCTAGCTTCTAGGGTTTTGCCTCTACGATCTCGTGGTAGATCAACTCTTGTAATACTCATATCATCAAGATCAATCAAGCAAGAAGTAGGGTATTACCTCCATCGAGAGAGCCCGAACCTGGGTAAACATCGTGTCCCCCGCCTCCTGTTACCATTAGCCTTAGACGCACAGTTCGGGACCCCGTACCCGGGATCCGCCTGTTTTTACACCAACACCTATCACACCCGATCATCACGTGGTGTCTCAGCACAAAGAACTGTCACAACGGTGCATACTCAGGGAGAACACTTATACCTTGAAATTTTAGTTAAGGGATCATCTTATAATGCTATCGCCGTACTAAGCAAAATAAGATGCATAAAAGATAAACATCACATGCAATCAAAATATGTGACATGATATGGCCATCATCATCTTGTGCTTTTGATCTCCATCTCCAAAGCATCATCACTGGCTCGACACCTTGATCTCGATCGTAGCGTCGTGGTCATCTCGCCAACTATTGCTTCTACAACTATTGTTGCCGCTTAGTGATAAAGTAAAGCAATTACATGGCGTTTGCATTTCATACAATAAAGTGACAACCATAAGGCTCCTGTCAGTTGTCGATAACTTTTACAAAACATGATCATCTCATACAATAACGTATATCACATCATATCTTGACCATGTCACATCACAACATGCCCTGCAAAACACAAGTTAGGCATCCTCTACTTTGTTGTTGCAAGTTCTACGTGGCTGATACGGGCTTCTAGCAAGAATAGTTCTTACCTACGACACAAAACCACAACGGTGATTTACCAAGTTTGTTGTATTAACCTTCAACAAGGACCGATTGCAGTCAAATTTGATTCAACTAAAGTAGGAGAAACAGACACCCGCCAGCCACCTTTATGCAAAACTAGTTGAATGTCTGTCGGTGGAACCGATCTCATGAACGTGGTCATGTAAGGTTGGTCCGGGCCGCTTCATCCAACAATACTGCTGAATCAAAAGAACACATTGGTGGTAAGTAGTATTACGATCACCACCCACAAATCTTTGTGTTCTACTCGTGCATATCATCTACGCATAGACCTGGTCTGATGCAACTGTAGGGAAACGTAGCATGCAATTTCAAAAAAATTCCTACGCTCACGCGAGATCTATCTAGGAGATGCATAGCAATGAGAGGGGGAGAGTGTGTCTGTGTACCCTCATAGACCGAAAGCGGAAGTGTTTGACAACGTAGTTGATGTAGTCGAACTTCTTCTCATTCCAAGCGATCAAGCACCGAATGTACGGTACCTCCGAGTTCTGCACACGTTCAGGTCGATGACGTCCCTCGAACTCTTGATCCAGCAAAGTGTCGAGGAAATAGATGAGTTCTGTCAGCATGACGGCATGGTGACAGTGATGCTGAAGTGATCCATGCAGGGCTTCGCCTAAGCACTACGAGAATATGATCGAGGGTGTAATCTGTGGAGGGAGGTGCCGCACACGGCTAACAGATGTTGTTGTGTGTTCTAGGCACCTCCCCCCCTCATATATATAGGTGGGAGGGAGAGGGAGTAGCCAAGGGGGCGCCCCAAGTAGGCCGAATCCTAATCAGGGTTCCTCCCCAATTCGCCCCCTTTCCTTTTTCACCGGAGGGGGAAGGAAAGAGGAGGGAGGAGGGAAGGAAGGGGGAGGCCGAATCCCTCCCCTTCCTTCTCTCTTCCCATCTTTCCTTTCTCCTTTGGTGCGGCCCATATGGGGGGTGCAGCAGCCCCTGCTGGCTGCTGTGTTTCCCCTCTTGGCCCTTTAGGCCCATATCATTGCCGGGGGTGCCCGGAACCCCTTCCGGTCACCTGATATGTACCCGGTATCCTCCGGAACACTTCCGGTGTCCGAATAATATCGTCTTATATATTAATCTTTACCTCTCGACCATTTAGAGACTCCTTGTCATGTCCGTGATCTCATCCAGGACTCCGAACAACATTCGGTCACCAAATCACATAACTCATATAATACAAAATTGTCATCGAACGTTAAGCGTGCGGACCCTACAGGTTCGAGAACTACGTGGACATGACCGAGACACCTCTCCGGTCAGTAACTAATATCGAAACCTGGATGCTCATATTGGCTCCTACATATTCTATGAAGATCTTTATCGGTCGAACCGTAATGACGACATACGTTATTTCCTTTGTCATCGGTATGTTACTTGCCCGAGATTCGATCGTCGATATCTTCATACCTAGTTCAATCTTGTTATCAGTAAGTCTCTTTACTCATTCCTTAATACATCATCCCGCAACTAACTCATTAGTCACTTTACTTGCAAGGCTTCTTATGATGTGTATTACCGAGAGGGCCCAGAGATACCTCTTCGATACACGGAGTGACAAATCCTAATCTTGATCTATGCCAACCCAACAAACACCTTCAGAGATACCTGTAGAGCATCTTTATAATCACCCACGTATGTTGTGACGTTTGATAGCACACAAGGTATTACTACGGTATCCGGGAGTTGCATAATCTCATAGTCAAAGGAATATGTATATGACATGAAAAAAGCAATAGCAATAAAACTGAATGATCATAATGCTAAGCTAATGAATAGGTCTTTTCCAATCATTCTCCTAATGATGTGATCTCGTTCATCAAATGACAACACATGTCTATGGTTAGGAAACTTAACCATCTTTGATTAACGAGCTAGTCTAGTAGAGGCTTACTAGGGACACGGTGTTTTGTCTATGTATCCATACATCTATCAAGTTTCCGGTTAATACAATTCTAGCATGAATAAGAAACATTTATCATGAATAAGGAAATATAAAATAACAAATTTATTATTCCCTCTAGGGCATATTTCCTTCAGAAGAACCCCGAACAAACCCCTCAAAAGATTATTTTCCATAGTAACAAGTGACAGTAAATTTTAGCACACTATATAAATGTTTCCTTACCAAAGGCGCTTCACTACCCGGCAACGGCGCCAGAAAAGAGTCTTGATGACCCACAAGTATAGGGGATCTATCGTAGTCCTTTCGATAAGTAAGAGTGTCAAATCCAAGGAGGAGTAGAAGGAAATGACAAATGGCTTTTAGCAAGGTTTTCTCTCCAAGCATTGAAATTATCGGTAACAAATAGTTGTGTGATAAGATAATTTGTAACGGGTAACAATTAACAAAAGTAACTAATGTGCAGCAAGGTGGCCCAATCCTTTTTGTAGCAAAGGACAAGCATGTACGAACTCTTATATAAAGCAAAGCGCTCCCGAGGACACATGAGAACTACTGTCAAGCCAGTTTTCATCATGCTCATATGATTCATGTTCATTACTTTGATAATTTGATATGTGGGTGGACCGGTGCTTGGGTGCTGTCTGTAACACCACGGATGCAACTTTCCATATTTGTAACTCCAACTCTTGCCTTTTCCAGAGATGCGATATGTTATTTCCTCCGTCGTTGGGTTTTTGTCTTTTGTTTTGCATTTGGTTGGTTCGTTGCATTCATCTTTGCATCATGTGCATTGCATCATGTCATCTTGCACCCCTTTTTAAAAATCAGCTAAATAAATTGCATGGATCTTCGATCCATTTAAATCGAGGGAATTCACATGGTTATTTCTCTTTAAAACATATTCAAAATCTCCTACTATATTTAGGGAGCTATAATAAATATTCCATTAATTTGGAATTCACTATAACACACTTACAATTTAATTCCATGCCTCTTCTGCTTCAAGTTTCATCTCCAAACTTTGCCAACAATTCTTTTCTCTTTTATCGAGGCTCTTCCTAATTTCTCAACATTTTTGGACACTTCTAAAACCTCGTCCTAGTTCAAACCATTTGAATTAAATTCAAATGAGTTTGGATTTAAATCTTGCATTCGTGCCAACTTCTATTTTCTTGGATCAAGCTCATTTTTGTGAGTCCGGGAAAATTATCCGCGTGTCCAACTTCTTCCCCTAACCTCCCTTTCTTTTCTTTCTTATCTCTGTCTTGTTTTATTTTCTTTAGAGTGAGAGAGAGAAGAGAGCCAGCCCAGCCGGCCTCTTGGGTCTGACCAACTAGGCCGACCCATTCGTGCAGCTAGCCCAACCCAGCCGCCCCTCTACCTAACCCTAGCCCGACCTCGCTCGATCCCCATCTCTCCCTTCATTCTCCTCCTGCGCTGCCGCACACCCATCAATCGATCCCCATCTCCCTCGCAGCCTCTCTCCCCCGATCCCATCACCCCTCTTCCCCACGTCGCAATCTCCCATTCGCTCGAACCCCTCCTCCCGAGCGCGCCTCCCATGGCGCCCCGCATCAGCCGGCCTCCTTCCTCTCCTCCTCCATGGCGCCTCCTCGCCACCCGAGGCCTGCAGCCCTGTCGGCCTCCTCGCCACCGTCGCCCCCCCTTCCATCAGCAGCCGCACCCTCGTCCTGTCCCCTCTGCCTCCTCCTCGTTGCCTGCTTCCGCCGTCAGCCACCGCAGAACCAGGCCGCTGTCGCACCATCTCGCCTCCTCCTCACCTCACCATGCACTGGCACCAGTGACCTCCGCCTCCAGCCGTGACTGCGAGCAAGCCGCTGCCGTCCGCCTCGCCGCGTTCCCCTTCGCCTTCGTCACCTCAAGTTCCACGCCCGAGCCTCTGCTCGACCAGGAGCTCGTCACCTCCAGCGCCTCTACATGTCCAAGCCCACTGCACCGCCTCTGCTTCGTTCGAGTGGGAAGGAGGATGCGCCTCCGCTCGCCCGCATCGACTAGCGCCAAGTCCCTACCGCCGGCATCCTGTCTTGCTTCTTTTGGACCAGCAAGAACGCCGCCAAGAACCGTACGCGGACACATCGTCCCCAGGATTTTTCGCCAAGTACCTCTACGTGCGGACTCGCCAAGTACCCTTCGGATGCGCCAAGTTTGACTACATGGACCGCCAAGTTCCGCTCCGAACGTGTACGACTACACCCGGTGATGCGACAAGTACCCCGACAACATGTACATCTACACCGCCAAGACCGGACCGACAAGTACCCTGACATCGTGTGTACCACCACCGTCGCCCCGAAGACATTGGATTCTTCAAGTACCTCTCCGAAAACGAACGTGTACCACTACTTCAACTACGACCGTTCCGAGAATGTCTACTTCCTCTGCGCCGCTCCGAACCGCACGCTTTGGAGGTATAACCGCCGAGATGACCTTTCGAGAACGAATGTTTGCGATGCATGAGATGCTCGTGTTTGCACTGTGTTCGAGTTGTCATTGCAAGTTCCTCGTTTGCCATGCCGTCGACCCGTGGGAACCCGGTTACCAGGATCACCCCACCACCTTTTGCATGACACACTCATCCACACTTTCTTTTGCGCCGGTATCTCATCGAGTTGCTAGATCATCGGAATGTTGTCGTGGCACCATTTTCGTTTTAGTTGCCGTGGCACCCTTTTTGTTCCGCCATGGTGACCAAATGCTTCATAACATGCTCATGTCAACATTTTCATAAATATTGCATAAAACTTGCATATGTCATCCGCATCATGGTAACAACATTTAAAATGTTAAAATTATGTTTGCATTAAATTGCTAAATGACATATGGGGATTTTCTGGAATTGTTGTTTGTTGTTTACGGCCTCATTTAAACTTGCCTAAATAGTTAGTTTTATTATGCTTCACCTCTTGCCATGTTAATTAACATTTAATCTTGTCTTGTTCATAACGAGATTAAACTAAATATGTCAATGTGGTGTTTCGTCAATATGCAACTCGTTGCATATTGAGCTCCACTTAACTTGTAGTGTTGTTTGTGCACTTTGCCATGTCATGCCTCATTAAACCAGACATGCATCATACTTGATTGTGCATCATGCCATGTTTGTGTGTGGTGTGCTTACCATGTTGTGTGCTTCTTCTCGATAGTTCCTGTTTCGTTGCGATCGTGAGGATTCGTTCGTCTATGCTTGGTTCGGCTTCATCCATTCGTCTTCTTCATGGACTCGTTCTTCTTCCTAGCGGGATTTCAGGAAAGATGACCATCACCTTGGATCTCATTACTATCATTGCTATGCTAGTTGCTCCGTTCTATCGCTTTGCTATGCTACCTATCACTTGTTCTTCAAGCCTCCCAATTTGCCATGTCAGCCTCTAACCTTTTCACCCTTCCTAGCAAACCGTTGTTTGGCTATATTACCGCTTTTGCTCAGCCCCTCGTATAGCGTTGTTAGTTGCAGGTGAAGTTGAAGATTGCTCCATGGTGGACAGGATTATGTTGGGATATCACAATATCTCTTATTTAATTAATGCATCTATATACTTGGTAAAGGGTGGAAGACTCGGCCTTATGCCCGGTGTTTTGTTCCACTCTTGCCGCCCTAGTTTCCATCATACCGGTGTTATGTTCCCGGATTTTGTGTTCCTTACGTGGTTGGGTGATTTATGGGACCCCCTTGACAGTTCGCTTTGAATAAAACTCTTCCAGCAAGGCCCAACCTTGGTTTTACCATTTGCCTCACCACCACCTATACCTTTCCCTTGGGTCGGCCAACCCGAGGGTCATCTTTATTTTAGCCCCCCCCCCCCCGAGCCAGTGCTTCTGTAAGTGCTGGTCCGAACCGAGCTGCCTGCGGGGCCACCTTGGGGAAACTTGAGGTCTGGTTTTACTCGTAGCTAGTCTCATCCGGTGTTGCCCTGAGAACGAGATATGTGCAGCTCCTATCGGGATTGTCGGCACATCGGGCGGCTTTGCTGGTTTTGTTTTACCATTGTCGAAATGTCTTGTAAACCGGGGTTCCGAGACTGATCGGGTCTTCCTGGGAGAAGGTATATCCTTCATTGACCGTGAGAGCTTGTGATGGGCTAAGTTGGGACACCCATGCAGGGTATAAATTTTCGAGAGCCGTGCCCACGGTTATGTGGCAGATGGGAATTTGTTAATGTCCGGTTGTAGATAACTTGACACTTGACTTAACTAAAAGGCATCAACCATGTGTGTAACCGTGATGGTCTCTTTTCGGCGGAGTCCGGGAAGTGAACACGGTTTTGGGTTATGTTTGACGTAAGTAGGAGTTCAGGATCACCTCTTGATCATTGCTAGCTTCACGACCGTTTCGTTTGCTCTCTTCTCACTCTTATTTGCGTATGTTAGCCACCATATCGTGCTTAGTCGCTGCTGCAACCTCACCACTTATCCTTTCCATACCCATTAAGCTTTGCTAGTCTTGATACCCATGGTAATGGGATTGTTGAGTCCTCGTGGCTCACAGATTACTACAACAACAGTTGCAGGTACAAGTTATGCGATGATCATGACGCGAGAGCGATGCTTGCTTGTTTTGGAGTTCTTCTTCTGCTTCTTCTTCGTTCAGGGGATAGGTTCCAGGTCGGCAACCTGGGCTAGTAGGGTGGATGTTGTTTGAGTTTCTGTTTGTGTTTCATCCGTAGTCGGATGGTGCTCTTATGTAAGATGATGTTGTATTCGTGTGGCATTGTATGCCTTTGGTTGTATCCCCATCTATTATGTAATGTTGATGTTATGATATCCACCTTGCAAAAGCGTATCAATATGCGGTTCTATCCTTGGTGGGACCTTCGTGTCTCTTTAGGATAATATCACATATTGGGCGTGACATTGTCCTTCCATGGACAAGCTTCCCACTTATGATTAACCCCTCTCACAAGCATCCACAACTATGAAAGAAGAATTAAGATAAATCTAACCATAGCATGAAACATATGGACCCAAATCAGCCCCTTACGAAGCAACGCATAAACTAGAGTTTAAGCTTTTGTCACTCTAGCAACCCATCATCTACTTATTACTTCCCAATGCCTTCCCCTAGGCCCAATCATGGTGAAGTGTCATGTAATCGATGCGGGGGCCTTCCAGGTGGCCCACAAGGCAGGGGGCGTGCCTAGGGGGTAGGGCGCGCCCCCCACCCTTGTGGATGGCTGGTGCCCCCCCCCCCCCCGGTGCTTTCTTCGCCCAATATTTTTTATTAATTTCAAAATGACTCTCCGTGAAATTTCAAGACTTCTGGAGTTGTGCAGAATAGGTCTCTAATATTTGCTCCTTTTTCAGTCCAGAATTCCAGCTGTCGGCATTCTCCCTCTTCATGTAAACCTTATAAAATAAGAGAGAAAAGACATAAGTATTGTGCTATAATGTGTAATAACAGCTCATAATGCAATAAATAGCAATATAAAAGCATGATGCAAAATGGACGTATTAAGCAGGCATGCATGCAAATGTCATTGCCATCGAGTAAACATTATAATCAACATTGAGAATGATGGCATTGATATTATCTTCAGGATATCAGAAAATAAAAATTATAGTAAATTTACACCGATTTTTCTTTTCTAAATAAAATTTACGTCATTGAGAAATTGATCATAGACTCATCATCATTTTTTATGCAGCACAGTGCGGTGCGAAAAACCGAACCACATGACTATCATAATTTTCCTTAAGGTAGCTTGAGCCCACTAGTAATGGTCAAATTGGTTAAAAATGCCATAAACATGGCATTAACATAAATTTCACATGCAATAAAAATTTCAAATATTTTTTTCCAAAACTCTAATGATGATTCATAATTGTGCTCATTATTAATATTATTTTATAACATTAATTTCATCATTGAAATAATACTTGAAAGGTGATCGTCATAAAAGATGACACAAGAAAATGACATCAACATCAATATGAAACCACGTTTTGCAAATAAAATCTCCTGTTTGTTCTATTCTTGTTTGAAAATTGAATCATAATTGCCTGGTTCAAAAAAAATTGAATCATAATTTACAACACATTTTAGTGGCAATTGTTCAATTTATAGCAGTGCAAAACATTTTTAAAATAAACATAATATGGGAAAAAGGCATTGAATTATTTTGAGCGGTTGAAAAAGAGGCACTGAACAAAGTCCAGAACATAACATGGCCCACGGATGCCAATTACACACATAGCCCACCAGATTTTATCTAAAAAAAAAGCCCACCAGATTTTAAAACTAAAAAGAAAAACATTTCTTTGCTCGGTCAGGACAACCTAGGCCGTTGCCCATGGTCAGATTTGGCCCGTTTAGCATCCCCGTTCCAGGCTGTGTCTCCGCTCTATCGCCAGCCGTTGGATCAGATCGAACAGCTCCGTACTTATCCGCTCCCGACGAGAGAGGCGATTCCAGCGGCGATTCCTATCCGGCGACACCATCCATGGCGGCGCGGTGGCTGTGTTCGACGGAGCAGCGTGCGACGGGCCTGCGCGCTCCTCCGTCGACCGTGGCTGCCGGCTACGCGCGCATGGCGTCCGGTGACGAGGTTGTGGAGGCGAGCGGCGGTCACCACGACATGAGGAGACGGCGACGTGCGCGGACGGGTGCATCTTTCCGCGCGTCGTCCGAGGAACGGCAGCGTTGGCGGCCTCATCGTCCTCACGCAACAGCACGACAGTGCAGACCCCGAAGGCCTTCGCCATCCAAGCTAATGCCCCCACCTTTTCTTTGATTTCTGCATTTTGGGCTTCAAATTTTGGGGATTTTCGATCTAGGGTTAGGGTTTCGTATTTGGGGAAAATTGGGGATTTCATAAATTTGCTAATTCCGCTCCTCGTTGCTACCCAAAACGTATAAAGTGCTAATCCATCATAAACATGAAGTATAGTCCCTTAATCATGATCAGATAATCAATCACAGAGAATACTTATGCCCTAAACATGTAACTGAGACCATTATGCTTGGACAGAAAACCATTTAAGTTGCAACTATATCTAGTGGTGAAACCATTATCGTTAGAATTTAACCGAAATAAGTTAGCAGTAAAACATGAACGTTGGGTGCTAACTGTAAACCATTAGAATTTAATCATGATCAGTTAGCACTAGCGTATGAAATTAGACCGTGGCATTAGCAATTAACATCAACCATGGTCTACCAAACATGCTCATGATACCAATATTAGAATGAACTTTTTAGCTTAACATCATTAGGATCTAGATATTTGATTGGAACACCTTAAGGCCATGTACAATCCAAGGCGCTTAGGGGAGGTGCTACTCCCTCTGCCTGTGAACAAATGTACTTCTAGCTTTTGTCGTAAGTCAAAGTTTTAAAATTTTGACCAACTTTATAGGGAAAAGTAGCAACATTTATGGCACTAAATTATATCACTAGATTTGTTTTGAAATGCACTTTCATAATATGCTAATTTGATTTCATATATGTTACTACTCTAATCTATAAGTTGGTCAAAATTTTAAAACTTTGACTTAGGACAAAAGATAGAAGTACACTTATTCGTGGGAGGGAGTACATAAATAAACCAGTGTTTCTTTAAGCACCAGTGCTTATTTGTATAGGATAGACGCTTACTTAGGCGTCTAGAAATAGGCACTGGTGCTACAGAAGAACCTGATTTATTTTTCTAAGCACCTCCCTAAGCATCTACTCCCTCCGTTCCAAAATAGATGACCCAACTTTGTACTAACTTTAGTACAAAGTTGAGTCATCTATTTTGGAACGGAGGGAGTAGCATTGTACAAGGCCTAAGCGTAGCTGAATATGATGTACTAACCGTTATTTGCAGGGACCAGTAGAGTATAGCCCATGCTGGATGCACCTTGGGGTCTTCAGCAAGGGGGAGATGGCTGGGGAAGAAAGGCGGCAGCAGGAAGCCACCGACACAGCCTTGCGGTGTCCGGCGGTGGATGTTGGCCTTTTGATCCGCTTAGCACCCTTTTAGGATCGGCGGTTAGGAGTTTGTTGGGGTTTAACCCATGTATACCTGTGTACATCTGCCCAAGGAGCACAACCTCTTACTTTTATATCTTATATCCAATAACCGAAAAACAGGACGAGCCTACACAAAATTACCTCCCATCAACCAAAGAGAAATATCCTAGACGGACCTACTCCTACATATCTACACTGATTTTCTTCTGCACCTCATTTTGCCATTCATGGTAAATAGAGAAATGCTCAGATAGAACATTTGGATTGAATTTTGGGTATATGATTATCAAACAATAGAAAGGTCCCAGATTATTCAAATTGCAGAATATCAGCAACGAACACAGCGTTCTTCTGGCAGCCAGTGCTTTTTCTCGATGGCCCTGCCATGGAACAGGGTTTGACCCATTCGCCTGGTATTCATAGGAGTTTGGCCCTTTCCCCAAGTGTACTAGGATGCTATTTCTTTTACAGACCAGAAAAGGGGGAAATATAGTTACATGGGAACTTAATCTGCATACAGCAGGCATGCAAAACAGAATCCCAGCAAAAGCTGTCAAAAGCTATACTCACATATCAGCTAGCTGCCCAAAACATCAGGCTAGCAAGGAGCCGAAACAAGCAAAATGAATAGTACTAGTATTATGTTGCCAGGAGAAGCACCAGCAATCTTCAACAAAGAACACACTTCCTTTGGTTACAGCACCACCCTCAATAGATTAATCTTTGTATCGTACTTTCGCTGCATTAAACACCTCCCTTGCCGCCTACTCCAAACAACTTTGTTCCCAACAGCAGTAGCAGATTTTGCATCTCCTCCTTTAACCGCAGCGCGAAGACCAAACTATGAAGCCAATGGCTTATCAGTTTAACAACTATTAGAGTATTTGGAAGCATGCTCTGTTTCTAGTATTAATTCCAGACCGACCATAACACAGCTGCTAGTCCAACCAGAACAAAGCACTTAGTGTTGCCAGTAAAAAGAATGAACCAAACTTGCCAACAGACTGAATAATTACAGTTTTATTAGTAGTATAAGAGAAAAAGAGATACAAAATAGTGGTCCACCGAATTATCTGACTTTACAATGGTGATATCTATTATAAATCAGCTCTTAACACTTCCATGCCAAAGAGTTAGTAATTGGGCTGTTGGATTCCATGATTCAACAAGGATTCGTGGGAGGAATAAGGTTGATGATCTGAAGTGACAAGACATACGTGTTGGTGTTGGTGTTGGTGTGGTGTTTAGATCATTCAAACATGGGAAGCTCTGTTGCTACTCCAATACTGATTCGGTTACTTTGATATAAGATGGTCAGTGAAGATCTACCTTACTGGGCTTCACCCTTCAAGAAGGGTCTTCTGAGACAGAACCACGAATACGTCGTCCATTGATTGCTTCTGCCCGCGCCCTCCATCTGCTCTTTGGGATATGGAATTTGTTGGAAAACATTTGACCCCAAGTCTAACACAATAGCCCAATCTTGATGCTTGACTGTATCGTGCTCTACAAAGTAGACACAATTCCTCTGGATCATAGTAAAGTCCTTTGCACAGAGGGCAAACGCGTCACCGCGGCCCAAGAAGAGTGAGTACTCGCCGAGATCCGTAACCTTGTCCTGCAGCTCCAGGCGCTCCGCTGCCCAATCCGGGCGGTAAACTTCGACAGCCTTTATGTTGGGCGCCCGGTACATCACAACAAGCAGCAACTCGCCATTGAATGCGACCACATACCACGTCGGCCTACCACCGCCAGGGAACTGTCGATATCCATGGCGCGCTCGCAGAGCACTGTAAAGGTACGTGCTCTCGACAAGCTTGGGAGGGGAGCGATCAAGATCATAGACGTGAAGGCTCCACCCAATCTCGGTGAAGTAGAATTTCCTTTGATGGAATGCCGCGCTATCGATTCTGCCGTTTGGCGGCTCGAGCTGCATAGTCCATGCGGCATCACCAGGCCGCCAGAAGAAGAGTGTCTGGCCCATGCAAGTACCAGTACTGTCGAGCTTCTGGCTTGCGATCGCCATCCAATCAGGCGAGGTGAGCGGGTCTCCTGAGAGGAAGACTTGGACAACGGCGGGCAAACAGGGCAGAAAGATCTCAGCTTCAGAGAGGGGCTCCCAGAGGACAAACCGCGTTGGGGATTGCAGGTTGTCCATGAGAGCAAGCCAGCCAAGGGGCGTGCCGCAGCAATATGGTAGGCCCGCCGGCGTGGGCGTGCCCAAGTAGATCCGCCGGCCGCCAAGGGGCAGCCAAAATGAGTGCTCGCCGACCGGGCCAACCAGGTTCCATGGTTCGCGGCCGGCGACGATCCATGGACGACAGGCGGCCAGCCGGGAAGTGGATGCGCGCCAGTGGGAGCATACCTGATGGATGTGGATCCGGTCCGCGTCGCCTGGCAGGCGGCCGGAGATTTCCGTGAGGAGCTCCGCCGGGATGGAGGTCCAGCCGGCCATCTTTTGAGGGGTAGCGAGGTGATGCGTTGGACGATCGTGTGTGGTTTCTTGGTCTTTTTATTAGGGCTCGCATCCGAGTCAGGAACGCCGGCGATGGTGCGTTTCGACCGTACGCTGGCTCGGCTTGTCGCTATAGACTGGTTTAGGCTTAGCTAGGATGGAAGTGCACTCAACAGATTAGTACATGGAATTATTATGTACAGATGAGCCTTCCAAGCTGAATATTTGAGTGCACTTCCGTTGAAGATTTTGTTCACAGCAGCAGGTCGACGCCCGGAGCTGTTTGGCATCAAATTCAAAAGATACACAACCTAAGAATGAAACAATGCTACCTGAACCAAAGGGTTGTACACCCACCATTATTATTTTTTCATACTATTCCCTCCGTTCCTAAATACTTGTCTTTCTAAGCATTTCAACAATTGACTACATACGGAGCAAAATGAGTGAATCTACACTCTAAAATATGTCTACATACATCCGTATGTAGTAGTCATTTGAAATGTCTAGAAAGACAAATATTTAGGAACGGAGGGAGTATTTGTGTTCTTCAGATCCCAATGATTTATTCAGTCTCTGAAAACATTCTATAAAAGATCTTCAGAAACATTTTTCACCTATATATTATTTATCAGTATTACACGGTAAACCCCGAAATCCTTCTGGTGACCCCGGAATGCTTCCGGTTCCTCCCGAAACTATTTTGAATAATAATGAAACTATTTCATAAATATTTCCCCATTACTCGTGTCCTACTAACACTCGGCATATCGTGGTTACCTTAACCTTGTGACCCTGTAGGTTCGGTAAAACATAGACATGAACAAAACCCCTTTCTTCAATGACCGATAGTGGAACCATGGACGTTCATATGGATCTCTATGAGTACACGAATGACATTTGAGTGAACCTTTGGTTATCATGTGCTATTCCCTTTGCTTCGCGGTACTTTACAAAACCCAAGGTGAGATGTATCGATGTCCTGTTGAGTCATTCTCATGCTCACTATACTAGCCCCTTCGTTATCGATTTTGTTCTTCTTTCTCGTTGACATGTTCCAGCATCCCTATGACATAGTTACCTGTGTCTGGCCAGACGATGATGGTGTTGTCACACCGAGAGGGGTCCCTAGGAATATCTCTCCATTGCCGGAGGAGCAAATCCCACTCTTGAGCTATCTAGTCCCTTCTCAAACTTTACGATGAACCTTTAAGTTGTTCTTACGATCACCGTGTTATAGATGACGTTTGAGCAACCCCAAAATCCATCGTACGGTAAGAAGTGACTACTACACTGTCATGGTCTAATGAACTAAAGCATATGTTAACTCTCCATGTTATAACGATTGACTTGTGAAGATGGCTCTCAAAGTATAACAATCAAGTTTGGGTCATTTCAATATGATCGGTTTTCTAACATCATATGCAAATGAATGATTGAAATCGAACCTGATATTATGAACGTCTTGCAGAGCAAAGCTGATGACTACTCGATAGTTCAGTGTGACATGCTTTACGGCTTAGAACCGAGACTTCAACGACGTTTTGAACGTCATGGAGCATATGAGATGTTCCAGGAGTTAAAGTTAATATTTCAAGCAAATGCCCGGATTGAAAGATATGAAGTCTCCAATAAGTTCTGCGGCTGCAAGATGGAGGAGAATAGTTCTGTCAGTGAGCATATACTCAAAATATCTGGGTATAACAATCACTTGATTCAACTGGAAGTTAATCTTTCGGATGATAGTGTCATTGACAGAATTCTTCAATCACCGCCACCAAGCTACAAAAGCTTCGTGATGAACTATAATATGCAAGGGATGGATAAGACAATTCCCGAGCTCTTCGCGATGCTAAAGGCTGCGGAGGTAGAAATCAAGAAGGGGCATCAAGTGTTGATGGTCAACAAGACCACCAGTTTCAAGAAAAAGGGTAAAGGGAAGAAGGGGAACTTCAAGAAGAACGGCAAGCAAGTTGCTGCTCAAGTGAAGAAGCCTAAGTCTGGACCTAAGCCTGAGACTGAGTGCTTCTACTACAAAGGGACTGGTCACTGGAAGCGGAACTGCCCCAAATATTTGGCAGATAAGAAGGATGGCAAGGTGAACAAAGGTATATGTGATATATATGGTATTGATGTGTACCTTAATAATGCTCGCAGTAGCACCTGGGTATTTGATAATGTTTCTGTTGCTAATATTTCCAACTCGAAACAGGGACTACAGATTAAGCGAAGATTGGCTAAGGACGAGGTGACGATGCGCGTGGGAAATGGTTCCAAAGTCGATGTGATCGCGGTCAGCACGCTACCTCTACATCTACCTTCTGGATTAGTTTTAGACATGAATAATTGTTATTTGGTGCCAGCGTTGAGTATGAACATTATATCTGGATCTTGTTTGATGCGAGACGGTTATTCATTTAAATCTGAGAATAATTGTTGTTCTATTTATATGAATAATATCTTTTATGGCCATGCACCCTTGAAGAGTGGTCTATTTTTGATGAATCTCGATAGTAGTGATACACATATTCATAATATTGAAGCCAAAAGATGTAGAGTTGATAATGATAGTGCAACTTATTTGTGGCACTGTCGTTTAGGTCATATTGGTGTAAAGCGCAAGAAACTCCATTCTGATGGACTTTTGGAATCACTTGATTATGAATCACTTGGTACTTGCAAACCATGCCTCATGGGCAAGATGACTAAAACGCCGTTCTCCAGAACAATGGAGCGAGCAACAGATTTGTTGGAAATCATACATACTGATATATGTAGTCCGATGAATGTTGAGGCTCGCGGCGGGTATCGTTATTTTCTCACCTTCACAGATGATTTGAGCAGATATGGGTATATCTACTTGATGAAACATAAGTCCGAAACATTTGAAAAGTTCAAAGAATTTCAGAGTGAAGTGGAAAATCATCGTAATAAGAAAATAAAGTTTCTGCGATCTGATCGTGGAGGAGAATATTTGAGTTATGAGTTTGGTCTTCATTTAAAATAATGCAGAATAGTTTCGCAACTCACGCCACCCGGAACACCACGCCGTAATGGTGTGTCCGAACATCGTAATCGTACTTTACTAGATATGGTGCGATCTATGATGTCTCTTACTGATTTACCGCTATTGTTTTGGGGTTATGCTTTAGAGACGGCTGCATTTACGTTAAATAGGGCACCATCTAAGTCCGTTGAGATGACGCCTTATGAACTGTGGTCTGGCAGAAACCAAAATTGTCGTTTCTTAAAGTTTGCGGCTGCGATGCTTATGTGAAAAAGCTTCAACCTGATAAGCTCGAACACAAATCGGAGAAATGTGTCTTCATAGGATACCCAAAGGAGACTGTTGGGTACACCTTCTACCACAGATCCGAAGGCAAGGCATTCGTTGCTAAGAATGAATCCTTTCCAGAGAAGGAGTTTCTCTCGAAAGAAGTGAGTGGAGGAAAGTAGAACTTGATGAGATAACTGTATCTGCTCCCTTATTGGAAAGTAGTTCATCACAGAAATCTGTTCCTGTGACTTCTACACAAATTAGTGAGGAAGCTAATGATGATGATCATGTAACTTCAGATCAAGTTACTACCGAACCTCGTAGGTCAACCAGAGTAAGATCCACACCAGAGTGGTACGGTAATCCTGTTCTGGAGGTCATGTTACTTGACCCTGACGAACCTACGAACTATGAGAAAGCGATGATGAGCCCAGATTCCGCAAAATGGCTTGAGGCCATGAAATCTGAGATGGGATCCATGTATGAGAACAAAGTGTGGACTTTGGTTGACTTGCCCGATGATCGGCAAGCCATCAAGAATAAATGGATCTTCAAGAAGAAGACTGACGCTGACGGTAATGTTACTGTCTACAAAGCTCGACTTGTTGCGAAAGGTTTTCGACAAGTTCAAGGAGTTGACTACGATGAGACTTTCTCACCCGTAGCGATGCTTAAGTCCGTCCGAATCATGTTAGTAATTGCCGCATTTTATGATTATGAAATTTGGCAAATGGATGTAAAGACTGCATTCCTGAATGGATTTCTGGAAGAAGAGTTGTATATGATGCAACCTGAAGGTTTTATCGATCCAAAGGATGCTAACAAAGTGTGCAAGCTCCAGCGATCCATCTATGGACTGGTGCAAGCATCTCGGAGTTGGAATAAACGTTTTGATAGTGTGATCAAAGCATATGGTTTTATACAGACTTTTGGAGAAGCCTGTATTTACAAGAAAGTGAGTGGGAGCTCTGTAGCATTTCTAATATTATATGTGGATGACATATTGTTGATTGGAAATGATATAGAATTTCTGGATAGCATAAAAGGATACTTGAATAAGAGTTTTTCAATGAAAGACCTCAGTGAAGCTGCTTATATATTGGGCATCAAGATCTATAGAGATAGATCAAGACGCTTAATTGGACTTTCACAAAGCACATACCTTGATAAATTTTTGAAGAAGTTCAAAATGGATCAAGCAAAGAAAGGGTTCTTGCCTGTGTTACAAGGTGTGAAGTTGAGTTAGACTCAATGCCCGACCACTGCAGAAGATAGAGAGAAAATGAAAGGTGTTCCCTATGTTTCAGCCATAGGCTTTATCATGTATGCAATGTTGTGTACCAGACCTGATGTGTGCCTTGCTATTAGTTTAGTAGGGAGGTACCAAAGTAATCCAGGAGTGGATCACTGGACAGCAGTCAAGAACATCCTGAAATACCTGAAAAGGACTAAGGATATGTTTCTCGTTTATGGAGGTGATAAAGAGCTCGTCGTAAATGGTTACGTCGATGCAAACTTTGACACTGATCCGGATGACTCTAAGTCACAATCCGGATACGTGTTTATATTGAACGGTGGAGCTGTCAGTTGGTGCAGTTCTAAGCAAGGTGTCGTGGCGGGATCTACGTGTGAAGCGGAGTACATAGCTGCTTCGGAAGCAGCAAATGAAGGAGTCTCGATGAATGAGTTCATATCCGATCTAGGTGCCATACCTAGTGCATCGGGTCCAATGAATTTTTTTTGAGACAATACTGGTGCAAATTGCCTTGGCAAAGGAATCCAGATTTCACAAGAGAACCAAGCACATTAAGAGACGCTTCAATTCCATCCACGATCAAGTCAAGGAGGGAGATATAGAGATTTGCAAGATACATACAGATCTTAATGTTGCAGACCCGTTGACTAAACCTCTCTGACGAGCAAAACATGATCAGCACCAAGACTCCATGGGTGTTAGAATCATTACTGTGTAATCTAGATTATTGACTCTAGTGCAAGTGGGAGACTGAAGGAAATATGCCCTAGAGGCAATAATAAAGTTGTTATTTATATTTCCTTATATCATGATAAATGTTTATTATTCATGCTAGAATTGTATTAACCGGAAACTTAGTACATGTGTGAATACATAGACAAACAAAGTGTCACTAGTATGCCTCTACTTGACTAGCCCGTTGAATCAAAGATGGTTAAGTTTCCTAGCCATAGACATGAGTTGTCATTTGATTAATGGGATCACATCATTAGAGAATGATGTGATTGATTTGACCCATTCCGTTAGCTTAGCATTTTATCGTTTAGTATATTGCTATTGCTTTCTTCATGACTTATACATGTTCCTATGACTATGAGATTATGCAACTCCCGAATACCGGAGGAACACTTTGTGTGCTACCAAACGTCACAACGTAACTGGGTGATTATAAAGGTGATCTACAGGTGTCTCCGATGGTACTTGTTGAGTTGGCATAGATCAAGATTAGGATTTGTTACTCCGATTGTCGGAGAGGTATCTCTGGGCCCTCTCGGTAATGCACATCACTATAAGCCTTGCAAGCAATGCAACTAATGAGTTAGTTGCGGGATGATGTATTACGGAACGAGTAAAGAGACTTTCCACTAACGAGATTGAACTAGGTATTGAGATACCGACGATCTAATCTCAGGCAAGTAACATACCGATGACAAAGGGAACAACGTATGTTGTTATGCGGTTTGACCGATAAAGATCTTCGTAGAATATGTAGGAACCAATATGAGCATCTAGGTTCCGCTATTGCTTATTAACCGGAGACGTGTCTCGGTCATGTCTACATAGTTCTCGAACCCGTAGGGTCCACACGCTTAACATTCAAGTACGATCGGTATTATGAGTTTATGTGTTTTGATGTACCGAAGTTAGTTCAGAGTCCCGGATATGATCACGGACATGACAAGGAGTCTCAAAATGGTCGAGACATAAAGATCAATATATTGGAAGCCTATATTTGGACATCGGAATAGTTCTGGGTGAAATCGGGATTTTACCGGAGTACCAGAAGGCTACCAGAACCCCCCGGTAAGTGTATGGGCCTTATTGGGCCATAATGGAGAGAGAGAGAGAGGAGACGAGGGCAGGCCGTGCGCGCCCTCTCCCTCTGGTCCTAATTGGACTAGGAGGGGGGCGGCGCCCCCTTTCCTTCCTCCCTCTCTCCCTTCCTTCTCTCCTAGTCCAACTAGGGAAGGGGGAATCCTACTCCTGGTGGGAGTAGGACTCCTCCAGGGCGCGCCATAGGAGGGCCGGCCCTCCCCCCTCCTCCACTCCTTTATATACGGGGGAGGGGGCACCCCATAGAGACACAAGTTGATCAGTTGATCTTTTAGCCGTGTGCGGTGCTCCCCTCCACCATAATCCACCTCGGTCATATCGTAACGGTGCTTAGGCGAAGCCCTGCGTCGGTAGCTTCATCAACACCGTCATCACGCCGTCGTGCTGAAGGAACTCTCCCTCGAAGCTCTACTGGATCGCGAGTTCATGGGACGTCACCGAGCTGAACGTGTGCAGATCGCGGAGGTGTCGTACATTCGGTACTAGGAACGGTTGATCGTGAAGAGGAATGACTACATCAACCGTGTTGTCATAACGCTTCTGCTTATGGTCTATGAGGGTACATGGAGGACACTCTCCCCTCTCGTTGCTATGCATCACCATGATCTTGCGTGTGCGTAGGAAGTTTTTTGAAATTACTACGTTTCCCAACACCTTTTAGGTCAATCGGAGCACGTTCCGCACCAGAGTGGTACGGTAATCCTATTTTAGAAGTCATGTTACTAGACCATGACGAACCTACAAACTATGAGGAAGCGATGATGAGTCCAGATTCCACGAAATGGTTAGAGGCCATGAAATCTGAGATGGGATCCATGTATAAGAACAAAGTGTGGACTTTGGTTGACTTGCCCGATGATCGGTAAGCCATAGAAAATAAATGGATCTTCAAGAGGAAGACAGACGCTGATAGTAGTGTTACTATCTACAAAGCTAGACCTGTCGAAAAAGATTTTTGACAAAGTTCAAAGTGTTGACTACGATGAGATTTTCTCACTCGTAGCGATGCTTAAGTATGTCTGAATCATGTTAGCAAATTGCCACATTTTATGAAATCTGGGAAATGGATGTCAAAACTACATTCCTTAATGGATTTCTTAAAGAAGAGTTGTATATGATGCAACCAGAAGGTTTTGTCGATCCTAAAGATGCTAACAAAATGTGCAAGCTCCAGCGATCCATCCATGGACTGGTGCAAAGCATCTCAGAGTTGGAATATACGATTTGATGAGTTTATCAAAGCATATAGTTTTATACAGACTTGCGATGAAGCCTGTATTTACAAGAAAGTGAGTGGGAGCACTACAACCTTTCTGATAAGTATATGTGAATGACATATTGTTAATCAGAAATGATGTAGAATTTTCTGGAAAGCATAAAAGGAGTGTTTGAAAGGAGTTTTTCAAAGAAAGACCTCGATGAAGCTGCTTACATATTGAGCATCAAGATCTATAGAGATAGATCAAGATGCTTGATAAGCTTTTTCAATGAGTACATAACTTGGCAATTTTTGAAGTAGTTCAAAATGGAAAAGTCAAAGAAGGAGTTCTTGCCTGTATTGAAATGTGTGAAATTGAGTAAGACTCAAAGCACGACCACGACAGAAGATAGAAAGAGAATGAAAGTCATTCCCTATGCATCAGCCATAGGTTCTATAAAGTATGCCATGCTATGTACCAGATCTATTGTATACCCTACATTGAGTTTGGCAAGGGAGTACAATAGTGATGTAGGAATAGATCACTGGACAACGGTCAAAATTATCCTTAGTGGAATAAGGATATGTTTCTCGATTATGGAGGTGACAAAAGGTTTGTCGTAAAGGGTTACGTCGATGCAAGTTTTGACACTGATCCAGATGACTCTATGTCTCAATCTGGATACATATTGAAAGTGGGAGCAATTAGCTAGAGTATCTCCATGCAGAGCATTGTTGACATAGAAATTTGCAAAATACATACGGATCTGAATATGGCAGACCCGTTGACTAAACTTCTCTCACAAGCAAAACATGATCACACCTTAGTACTCTTTGGGTGTTATCACATGGCGATGTGAACTAAGATTACTGACTCTAGTAAGCCCTTTGAGTGTTGGTCACATGGCGATGTGAACTATGGGTGTTAATCACATGGTAATGTGAACTATTGGTGTTAAATCACATGGCGATGTGAACTAGATTATTGACTCTAGTGCAAGTGGGAGACTGTAGGAAATATGCCGTAAAGGCAATAATAAAGTTATTATTTATTTCCTTATTTCATGATAAATGTTTATTATTCATGCTAGAATTGCATTAACCAGAAACTTAGTACATGTGTGAATACATAGACAAAACAAAGTGTCCCTAGTATGCCTCTACTTGACTAGCTCGTTTACCAAAGATGGTTACGTTTCCTAACCATAGACATGTGTTGTCATTTGATGAACGGGATCACATCTTTAGGAGAATGATGTGATGGACAAGACCCATTCGTTAGCTTAGCATTATGATCGTTACAGTTTCATTGCTACTGCTTTCTTCATGACTTATACATGTTCCTCAGACTATGAGATTATGCAACTCCCGAATACCGGAGGAACACCTTGTGTGCTATCAAACGTCACAACGTAACTGTGTGACTATAAAGATGCTCTACAGGTGTCTCCGATGGTGTTTTTTGAGTTGGCATAGATCGAGATTAGGATTTGTCACTCCGTGTATCGGAGAGGTATCTCTGGGCCCTCTCGGTAATGCACATCACTATAAGCCTTGCAAGCAATGTGACTAATGAGTTAGTTGCGGGATGATGCATTACAGAACGAGTAAAGAGACTTGTCGGTAACGAGATTTAACTAGGTATGGTGATACCGACGATCGAATCTCGGGCAAGTAACATAACGATGACAAAGGGAACAACGTATGTTGTTATGCGGTTTGACCAATAAATATCTTCGTAGAATATGTAGGAGCCAATAGGAGCATCCAGGTTCCGCTATTGGTTATTGACCGGAGATGTGTCTCGGTCATGTCTACATAGTTCTCGAGCCCGTAGGGTCCGCACGCATAACGTTCTCTGACAATTTGTATTATGAGTTATGTGATTTGATGACCGAAGTTTGTTCGGAGTCCCGGATGAGATCGGGGACATGACGAGGAGTCTCGAAATGGTCGAGACGTAAAGATCGATATATTGGAAGGGTATATTCGGACATCGGAAAGGTTCTGAGTGGTTCGGGTATTTATCGGAGAACCGGAGAGTTACGGGAATTCGCCGGGGAGTATATGGGCCTTATTGGGCTTTAGGGGAGAGATAGAGGGGCTGCCTAGGGCAGGCCCCCCCCAATGCCTAGTCCGAATTGGACTAGGGGAGGGGCGACACCCCCTCTTCCTTATCTTCTCTCTCCCCCTTCCTTCTCTCCTACTCCTACTACTTGGAAGGGGGGAATCCTACTCCCGGTGAGAGTAGGACTCCCCAGGGCGCGCCATAGTAGAGGGTCGGCCCTCCCCCTCCTCCACTCCTTTATATATGGGGGAGGGGGCACCCCATAGACATAAAAGTTGATCATTGATCTTTTAGCCATGTGCGGTGCCCCCCTCCACCATAATCCACGTTGGTCATATCATAGCGGTGCTTAGGCAAAGTCCTGCATCGGTAGCATTGAGGGAGTCCTGGATTAGGGGGTATCCGGACAGACGGACTGTGTACAACGTCCGGACTATTGAAGTGTGAAGATACAAGACTCAAGACTTCGGCCCTGTCCGGATGGGACTCTCCTTTGCGTGGAAGGCAAGCTTGGCGATCCGGATATTATATTTCCTTCCTTGCAACCGACTCCATGTAAACCCTAGCCCTCTCCGGTGTCTATATAAACCGGAGAGGTTGGTCCTTAGAAGGCCGATCACAATTACAATCATACCATCATAGGCTAGCTCTTAGTGTTTAGCCTCTACGATCTCGTGGTAGATCTACTCTTGTACTACCCATATCATCAATATTAATCAAGCAGGAAGTAGGGTTTTACCTCCATCGAGAGGGCCCGAACCTGGGTAAACATCTGTGTCCCTTGCTTCCTGTTACCATCAGCCTTGACGCACATATCGGGACGCCCTACCCAAGATCCACCGGTTTTGACACCGACATTGGTGCTTTCATTGAGAGTTCCTCTGTGTTGTCGCCGTAAGGCTCGATGGCTCGTCTTGTCATCAAGGACGACATTACCTCGGAGGGAGCCCTGGCTGTAGGCCAGACGCTCCGGCTCGGCGGCTTTATCATGGCCGCCCAATCGGCGGTAGTGCCGACGATGGCCTCTCGGTTCATCAATCATAACCTTCGCGTCAGTTCAGAACTTGCCAAACAGATGGATCCAATGGAGCTCTCCTCCCTTAATGAACTCTTGGATCGCATCGCCGCTTTGGGAGTCGCTACGAACTATGACCGGATTGGGCTTAAACCCGACCGAAGGGACATCAGGTCCCCGCCGGTCACCCATGAGATAGCGATAGTAGAGGAACCACACGCAGATTGTCCCTCAACTTTGAGGACGAGTTATGTTCGGATCACCGAACTCCTAGAGCCGAAAACTTGCTCAAAGGAAAACATGACCCAGGTCCCGGACTTAGAATCGGGCACTGGGCCAAAAAAATTGGGCAGCGCTCCGGATTCTGAGCCATTAAGCTCGGAACCGTCCGCGCCCTTGGGCGTTAGATCGGATCAAAATCCGGACTCTGCTATCAACACCTACCTCGACTTAAATTGTCTCTCCCGCATCAGGCAAGAGCCCTAGGAAACCATACATCACTACTGGGCCAGATTCCTCCTTGCGCTTAACAAGGTCAAGGACTGCCGCGAGGAGAACATGGTCTCAATCTTCTGCAAAAACTGCACGGACGAAGGACTCCTCAATGCCATAAACCACCGCGACATAGTATGCTTCGTGGACTTGGCAACCATAGTACAGAAGTATTGTGCAATGGAGAGCGCGTGGGAAACCCAAACGGAATTTTGGGATAGTACCGCTCTCACCAAGACCTTCGCCCGAACTAAACGGACAAACTCTCGTAAGAGGTCCGACCCAATCCCCAAGAAACCAAAGCCCACCCCAGGGCGGGGATCCGTATTGGAAGAATGGCTCGACGGGCCATGTAAGCTCCATGTACTCCAGATACAATACCAACTCATAGCCTTAGGGCATGCTGGATACTCCGGCAGGTGGCAAAAGGTGGCGAGGATCTTCTTGTAGGCCATAAAGAGGAACAACATCCTGCCAACGGACACAATACGGTACTAACAGTCTTCGAGACTTTTGCCTCGAACAACAGGCGCAAGCGGGCTCGTCAAAGCTCCATGGAAATTTGCCATGTGGCGAAGATAAACCCCTGGAACGACACTGCTATAACTTTCAACGCCAGTGATGAACCTCGATTCCAGACTGTCCGAGCACCGGCCGCTCTGGTCCTTAGCCCAGTTGTGGACGGCTTTCGGCTCACCAAAGTACTCATGGATGGCGGAAGCGGATTAAACTTGATCTATGAGGAAACGCTCAACAAGATGGAAATTGATAAAGGCAGCATCGAGCAAAGCGACACCACCTTCAGGGGAATCATCCCTACTTGGGAAGGGCGGTGTGTGGGAAAAATCACACTCGATGTGGTATTCGGCACCCCGGAGAATTACAGGTCCGAAGAAATCACATTCCAAGTGGCTCCCTTTAGCAGCGGATACCACGCCCTTCTGGGGCGGGACTCGTTTACGAGCTTTCAAGTTGTACCTCATTACGGATACATGAAGCTTAAAATGCCCAGACCCAACGGAATTATCACTCTAGCCAGTGATCCGGATGTTGCACTTCGTGCCGAAAACAAAACCGCAGCACTGGCCCTGGAAGCATTATCTGAAGCCCTAGCAGTCGAAGAGTTAACAACACTGCAGGCCACCGTGGACAGGGACGACGTGATACTCGACAAGAGACCCAAGTCCACCTCATTTAAACCTGCATACGAGATAGTCAAATTCCAAGTCCACCCAACGGACCCCACGAAGACAGCATCCATCGGGACACAGTTGAGCCCCGTGATGGACGCCGCACTGTGAGATTTCTTACGCGAGAATTGGGACATTTTTGCCTGGCACCCTTCGGACATGCCAGGCATCCCACGCCGGCTGGCCGAACACAGCCTCAATATACTAAAGGGATACAAACCGGTCAAACAGACCCTAAGGCGGTTTTCAGAACCCAAACGGCAAGCCATAGGGGAAGAGCTAGCCAAGCTACTTGAGGTCGGATTCATCAAAGATATTAAACATCCGGATTGGCTGGCAAATTTGGTAATGGTACCAAAAAAGGACAAATCATGGCGCCTATGCGTCGATTTCAAAGACCTCAACAAGGCTTGCCCCAAGGATCCCTTTCCCCTCCCTCGCATTGATCAAATTATCGATGCCACAGCTGGACATGACTCGCTGTGCTTTCTCGACGCATACTCCGGATGCCATCAAATAAATGGCAGAGTCTGACCAAACTGCAACAACTTTTATAACACCATATGGCCCTTTTTGCTTCAACACTATGCCTTTCGGGCTCAAGAATGCCGGCGCAACCTATCAACGCATGATTCAAACATGCCTGGAAAAACAAATCGGCAAAACAGTGGAAGCATATGTGGACGACGTGGTCATAAAAACTAGACACGTCGAAACCCTAATAGATGACTTGAGGCTTACATTCGATAACCTCCGGACATACGACATCAAGCTGAATCCGGAAAAATGCATTTTCGGTGTCCCCTCGGGGAAGCTGCTGGGCTTCATTGTTTCCAATACAGGAATCAAAGCGAATCCAGCGAAAATCCGAGCTCTGTCGCAGTTGGCTATACCAACGGACCTCAAGCACATCCAGAAGCTAGCTGGATGCGTGGCCGCTTTGAGCCGCTTTATATCCAGGCCAGGAGAAAAGGCATTGCCTCTTTACCGCCTCCTCCGGCACATCGAACACTTTGTATGGATGGATGCAGCCGCAGCCGGACTCGATGAGATAAAGACCCTATTGGCCAGTAATCTAGTCCTAACAGCGCCAAACATCGGCGAACCAATGCTACTATACATAGCTGCAACACATCAGGTGGTAAGCGCAGTGCTCGTCATTGAACGAGAGGTAGACGGATACAAATTCCCGCTTCAAAAGCCGGTTTATTACGTATCCACGGTCCTCACCCCATGCAAATCCCGATACCCACACTATCAAAAAATAGCATACGCGGTCTTCATGGCATCCCGAAAGCTAAGACACTACTTTCAAAAGTGTTCGATTACCGTCGCCTCCGAAGTACCACTCAATGACATAATTAATAATCACGACGCTACGGGCCGGATTGCTAAATGGGCTATCGAGCTCCTTCCGTTCGACATAATATACAAACCACGGCGAGCCATTACGTCGCAAGTACTGGCTGACTTCGTCGCCGAATGGACAGAAGCCGAACTCCCTAAAGAGTACGGCGCGTACTCCAACTGGATCATGCACTTTGACGGCTCCAAAATGCTGGCCGGATTGGGAGCAGGGGTAGTCCTGACTTCTCCCACCGGGGACATGGTCCAGTACGTCCTACAGATATTATACACAGACTCCAACAATGTAGCCGAATATGAGGCTCTGTTGCATGGTCTTCGGATGGCAGTCTCTATGGGCATCCAACGCCTGGAGGTGCGCGGGGATTCGAACCTTGCAATATCACAAATAAATGGAGACTTTGATGCCAAGGATCCGAAAATGGTGGCCTATCGTAATGCCGTCCTCAAAATGTCAGCTCGGTTCGAGGGGCTCGAATTCCACCATGTGGCTGGAGAAAACAATCAAGCGGCGGACATCCTCGCCCGCATTGGCGCAAAACGCGACCCTGTCCCACCTAATATATTCCTAGAAAGGCTGTTCAAGCCATCCGTAGTATGGGAAGGGGAATCCGGCAATACCAGCATGGATCCGAACACATCCCCAGATTCCGAACCATCAGACACAATCGGAGGCTCTGCCACCGAAATAACATCTTCGGCCCATGGAATCATGGCCGTAATTGCCCCGTGGACCGAGTCTTTCTTGGCCTACCTAAATAGGCAGGAGCTCCCCGGAGACCAAAACGAAGCACGCTGCATAATCCGGCGCTCTAAAGCTTACAAGGTCCACGAAGGGGAACTCTATAAGAAAAGCGCGACCAGAGTGCTCCAAAGGTGCATCTCCAAAGAGGAAGGGCGACAACTCTTGGCTGAAATCCACGCCGGACTGGGCGGACATCACGCCGCGGCTCGAGCGCTAGTCAGCAAGGCCTTCCGTACAGGCTTCTATTGGCCCACGGCCCGAGCAGACGCACAGTACCTTGTCCAACATTGCGTCGGTTGCCAGCTCTTTGCCAATCAGAGTCATATGCCCCCCACCCCTCTCCAAACAATCCCCATAACCTGGCCCATCGCGGTCTGGGGCTGGATATGGTTGGACCCCTTAAAGGGGGAGCCATAAGAAAAAATACTTATTGCTCATGGTGGACAAGTTCACCAAATGGATAGAAGCCAAACCAGTTAAAACGACCGAATCCGGACCAGTAATAGACTTCATATCCGGGGTCGTACACCGATACGGTGTCCCCCACAGCATCATCATTGATAATGGCTCAAATTTCACAGCCGATGAGGTGAAAACTTGGTGCGGCAAAATGGGCATTAAGCTCGACTACGCTTCCGTCTACCACCCCCAAACAAACGGCCAGGTTGAACGAGCAAATGGTCTCATCATGAGCGGCATAAAACCCAGACTAGTGCGATCTTTAACAGAATCGGATACGCACTGGGTAGAGGAGCTTGACTCCGTACTCTGGGGGCTGTGGACCCCACCAAATTGAACCACCGGATATACACCATTTTTTATGGTGTACGGTGCGGAAGCAGTACTACCCTGCGACATAATACATGATTCGCCACGCGTACGCATGTACGAAGAGAAGGAAGCCGAGTTAGATCGGCAGGATAACTTGGATGCCCTGGAGGAGGAGCGCGATGTCGCAAAAGCCCGTTCCGCATTCTATTAGCAGCAGGCTCGACGATATCAAAGCAGAGAAGTGCAGGCCAAAACTTACAATATTGGCGAGCTCGTTCTACGCCTACCGGAGAAGAAGAAGGACAAACTCAAACCCAAGTGGGAAGGTCCCTTCGTCATTGACAAAGTTCTCACCGGAGGAGCGTACCGTCTATGTAATGCATCCGATAACAGACTCGAGCCGAACCCATGGAATGCGGCTAGACTCCAAAGATTCTATGCCTAACGCCGAACTCAGTGTTCGTCTCCTTACCCCTCCTTTTTAATTATGCTCCACCCCCTTTTCTCTCCTTTCTCGACCCTTTTTCTCTTCACACAAAGTATCTGATACAGTGCGGACTCCCGGATCATTCCGGCCGTACTATGTGTGTAATTTGTACCTGGGGGCTTCCTATCCGGAAGCTAGACATAATTACTTTAAATGGCTTTTTGCCCATCGCATATGCGTTCTTTTTCCATATGTGCCTTTTCTTCACCATTATATGCATCAATATGACTTAAGATGTGGCCAAGCTGGGTTGCCTGGCTCTTGTGTTTATGCCCTATGTTCCCGTTAATTCGGCTAGGGCATAAGGGGAGCACCTCTGTGATTGTTACTACCAGTTAAGCCAGATGTGTACCTCAGACTGGGTGAAGCCGAAAGCTAGTTTCCTTAAGAGAATATTCGATCGGTGAACAAAGGATGTATTCGTTGTTTACAACAAAAAAACCCCAGATGCTTTGTATCCTGCGCCATCGCTCGCAGTCCAGACATGTGCATCGACACATGCATACCCAGGGAAAGGAACCCCTAACGGAACTATTCTCCCTGGAAGATGTTTCTTGCTATCCATGCAATATAACATAACTAGTTGGGTACTTTTCTGTTCAAGCACTTATGACCCCTATGCCTGGTCTCCATGCATACCCTGGTTTTTGCATAGCAGAGCAAGTATTCAAACACACCCCGAACTATAGGATCCGGGGGCTGAAGGGAAAAGGTCCGCCATGACAAATGATTTCAATCTGGCTAAGGGCTACTTATGCCAAATTAAAAATACACAGTCACTGAGACTGACTATATTCCTCCTCTATACCATCTAACAGGCTAACATGATTTGGACAGACTTAAGCATCGCTACTAGTGAGAAGGTCTCATCGTAGTCAACCCCTCGAACTTGTCAAAAACCTTTCGCAACAAGTCGAGCTTTATAGACAGTTACATTACCGTCAGCGTCAGTCTTCTTCTTAAAGATCCATTTATTCTCAATGGCTTGCCGATCATCGGGAAAGTCAACCAAAGTCCATACTTTGTTCTCATACATGGATCCCATCTCAGATTTCATGGCCTCTAGCCATTTTGCGGAATCTGGGCTCATCATCGCTTCCTCATAGTTTGTAGGTTCATCATGGTCAAGTAACATGACTTCCAGAATAGGATTACCGTACCACTCTGGTGCAGATCTTACTCTGGTAGACCTACGAGGTTCAGTAGAAACTTGATCTGAAGTTTCATGATCAGTATCATTAGTTTCCTCACCAATTGGTGTAGTTGTGACACGAACCGGTTCTTGTGATGAACTACCTTCCAATAAGGGAGCAGGTACAGTTACCTCATCAAGTTCTACTTTCCTCCCACTCACTTCTTTCGAGAGAAACTCCTTCTCTAGAAAGGATCTGATTTTAGCAACGAAAATCTTGCCCTCAGATTTGTGATAGAAGGTGTACCCAATAGTTTCTTTTGGGTATCCTATAAAGACACATTTCTCCGATTTAGGTTCGAGCTTATCTGGTTGAAGTTTCTTCACATAAGCATCGCAGCCCCAAACTTTAAGAAACGACAACTTTGGTTTCTTGCCAAACCACAGTTCATAAGGCGTCGTCTCAACGGATTTTGATGGTGCCCTATTCAACGTGAATGCGGCCGTCTCTAAAGCATAACCCCAGAACAATAGCGGTAAATCAGTAAGAGACATCATAGATCGCACCATATCTAGTAAAGTACGATTACGACGTTCGGACACACCATTACGTTGTGGTGTTCCGGGTGGCATGAGTTGCGAAACTATTCCGCATTGTTTCAAATGTAAACCAAACTCGTAACTCAAATATTCTCCTCCACGATCAGATCGTAGAAACTTTATTTTCTTGTTACAATGATTTTCCACTTCACTCTGAAATTCTTTGAACTTTTCAAATGTTTCAGACTTGTGTTTCATTAAGTAGATATACCCATATCTGCTCAAATCATCTGTGAAGGTGAGAAAATAACGATACCCGCCGCGAGCTTCAACATTCATTGGACCACAAACATCAGTATGTATGATTTCCAACAAATCAGTTGCTCGCTCCATAGTTCCAGAGATCGGCATTTTAGTCATCTTGCCCATGAGGCACGGTTTGCAAGTACCAAGTGATTCATAATCAAGTGATTCCAAAAGCCCATCAGTATGGAGTTTCTTCATGCGCTTTATACCGATATGACCTAAACGGCTGTGCCACAAATAAGTTGCACTATCATTATCAACTCTGCATCTTTTGGTTTCAACACTATGAATATGTGTATCACTACTATCGAGATTCAATAAAAATAGACCACTCTTCAAGGGTACATGACCATAAAAGATATTACTCATATAAATAGAACAAGCATTATTCTCTGATTTAAATGAATAACCGTCTTGCATCAAACAAGATCCAGATATAATGTTCATGCTCAACGCTGGCACCAAATAACAATTATTTAGGTCTAAAACTAATCCCGATGGTAGATGTAGAGGTAGCGTGCCGACCGCGATCACATCGACTTTGGAACCATTTCCCACGCGCATCGTCACCTCGTCCTTATCTAATCTTCGCTTAATCCGTAGTCCCTATTTCGAGTTGCAAATATTAGCAACAGAACCAGTATCAAATACCCAGGTACTACTGCGAGCATTAGTAAGGTACACATCAATAACATGTATATCACATATACCTTTGTTCACTTTGCCATCCTTCTTATCCGCCAAATACTTGGGGTAGTTCCGCTTCCAGTGTCCAGTCTGCTTGTAGTAGAAGCACTCAGTCTCAGGCTTAGGTCCAGACTTGGGTTTCTTCTCTTGAGCAGCAACTTGTTTGCTGTTCTTCTTGAAGTTCCCCTTCTTCTTCCCTTTGCCCTTTTTCTTGAAACTGGTGGTCTTGTTAACCATCAACACTTGATGCTCCTTCTTGATTTCTACCTCCGCGGCTTTTAGCATTATGAAGAGCTCGTGAATAGTCTTGTCCATCCCTTGCATATTATAGTTCATCACGAAGCTCTTGTAGCTTGGTGGCGGTGATTGAAGAATTCTGTCAATGAAACTATCATCAGGAAGATTAACTCCCAGTTGAATCAAGTGATTATTATACCCAGACATTTTGAGTATGTGTTCACTGACAGAACTATTCTCCTCCATCTTGCAGCTATAGAACTTATTGGAGACTTCATATCTCTCAATCCGGGCATTTGCTTGAAATATTAACTTCAACTCCTGGAACATCTCATATGCTCCATGACGTTCAAAACGTCGTTGAAGACCCGGTTCTAAGCCGTAAAGCATGGCACACTGAACTATCGAGTAGTCATCAGCTTTGCTCTGCCAGACGTTCTTAACATCGTCAGTTGCATCAGCAGCAGGCCTGGCACCCAGCGGTGCTTCCAGGACATAATTCTTCTATGCAGCAATGAGGATAATCCTCAGGTTACGGACCCAGTCTGTGTAATTGCTACCATCATCTTTCAACTTTGCTTTCTCAAGGAATGCATTAAAATTCAACGGAACAATAGCACGAGCCATCTATCTACAACAAACATAGACAAGCAAAATACTATCAGGTACTAAGTTCATGATAAATTTAAGTTCAATTAATCATATTACTTAAGAACTCCCACTTAGACAGACATCTCTCTAGTCATCTAAGTGATTACGTGATCCAAATCAACTAAACCATGTCCGATCATCACGTGAGATGGAGTAGTTTTCAATGGTGAACATCACTATGTTGATCATATCTACTATATGATTCACGCTCGACCTTTCGGTCTCCGTGTTCCGAGGCCATATCTGTATATGCTAGGCTTGTCAAGTTTAACCTGAGTATTCCGCGTGTGCAACTGTTTTGCACCCGTTGTATTTGAACGTAGAGCCTATCACACCCGATCATCACGTGGTGTCTCAGCACGAAGAACTTTCGCAACGGTGCATACTCAGGGAGAACACTTCTTGATAATTAGTGAGAGATCGTCTTAAAATGCTACCGTCAATCAAAGCAAGATAAGATGCATAAAGGATAAACATCACATGCAATCAATATAAGTGATATGATATGGCCATCATCATCTTGTGCTTGTGATCTCCATCTCCGAAGCACCATCGTGATCACCATCGTCACCGGCGCAACACCTTGATCTCCATCGTAGCATCGTTGTCGTTTACGCCATCTATTGCTTCTACGACTATCGCTACAACTTAGTGATAAAGTAAAGCAATTACAGGGCGTTTGCATTTCATACAATAAAGCGACAACCATATGGCTCCTGCCAGTTGCCGATAACTTCGGTTACAAAACATGATCATCTCATACAATAAAATATAGCATCACGTCTTGACCATATCACATCACAACATGCCCTGCAAAAACAAGTTAGACGTCCTCTACTTTGTTGTTGCAAGTTTTACGTGGCTGCTACGGGCTGAGCAAGAACCGTTCTTACCTACGCATGAAAACCACAACGATAGTTTGTCAAGTTAGTGCTGTTTTAACCTTCGCAAGGACCGGGCGTAGCCACACTCGGTTCAACTAAAGTTGGAGAAACAGACACCCGCTAGTCACCTGTGTGCAAAGCACGGCGGTAAAACCAGTCTCGCGTAAGCGTACACGTAATGTCGGTCCGGGCCGCTTCATCCAACAATACCGCTGAACCAAAGTATGACATGCTGGTAAGCAGTATGACTTGTATTGCCCACAACTCACGTGTGTTCTACTCGTGCATATAACATCAATGCATAAAACCTAGGCTCGGATGCCACTGTTGGGGAACGTAGTAATTTCAAAAAAATTTCCTACGCACACGCAAGATCATGGTGATGGTATAGCAACAAGAGGGGAGAGTGTTGTCCATGTACCCTCGTAGACCATAAACGGAAGCGTTATGACAACGCGGTTGATGTAGTCGTACGTCTTCACAATCCGACCGATCCAAGCACCGAACGTACGGCACCTCCGTGTTCAGCACACGTTCAGCTCGATGACGTTCCCCGGGCTCCAATCCAGCAAAGCATCGGGGATGAGTTCCGTCAGCAAGACGGCGTGGTGATGATGATGATGTTCTACCGGCGCAGGGCTTCGTCTAAACTCCGCGACGATATGACCGAGGTGGAATATGGTGGAGGGGGGCACTGCACACGGCTAAGGAACAATCCGTAGATCAACTTGTGTGTTCTAGGGGTGCCCCCCTCCCCCGTATATAAAGGGGAGAGGAGGAGGCGGCCGGCCAAGGGGAGAGGCGCGCCCTAGGGGGGGCAATCCTACTCCAAGTAGGTTTGGCCCCGCTTTCCTATTAGGAGTAGGAGAGGGAAGGAAGAGAGGGGAGGGAAGAAGGAAAGGGGGGGCGGGCCCCCTCCCAATTCGGATTGGGCTTGGGGGGGCGCGCCCCCTCCTTTGCTCCTTCTCCCTCCTTTCCACTAAGGCCCAATAAGGCCCATATACTTACCGGGGGGTTCCGGTAACCTCCCGGAGCTCCGGTATATTCCCAATCTCATCCGGAACCTTTCCGGTATCCAAATATATCCGTCCAATATATCAATCTTTATGTCTCGACCATTTAAAGACTCCTCGTCATGTCCATGATCACATCCGGGACTCCGAACAAACTTCAGTACATCAAAACTTATAAACTCATAATAAAACTGTCATCGTAACGTTAAGCGTGCGGACCCTACGGGTTCGAGAACTATGTAGACATGACCTAGAACTATTCTCGGTCAATAACCAATAGTGGAACCTGGATGTCCATATTGGTTCCTACATATTCTATGAAGATCTTTATCGGTCAAACCGCATAACAACATACATTGTTCCCTTTGTCATCGGTATGTTACTTGCCCGAGATTCGATCGTCGGTATCCAATACCTAGTTCAATCTTGTTACCGGCAAGTCTCTTTACTCGTTCCGTAATACATCATTTCATAACTAGCTCATTAGTTACAATTCTTGCAAGGCTTAAGTGATGTGTATTACCGAGAGGACCAGAGATACCGCTCCGACAATCGGAGTGACAAAACCTAATCTCGAATTATGCCAACTCATCATGTACCTTTGGAGACACCTGTAGAGCACCTTTATAATCACCCAGTTACATTGTGACGTTTGGTAGCACACAAAGTGTTCCTCCGGTAAACGGGAGTTGCATAATCTCATAGTTACAGGAACATGTATAAGTCATGAAGAAAGCAATAGCAACATACTAAACGATCAAGTGCTAGGCTAACGGAATGGGTCATGTCAATCACATCATTCTCCTAATGATGTGATCCCGTTAATCAAATGACAACTCTTTTGTCCATGACTAGGAAACATAACCATCTTTGATAAACGAGCTAGTCAAGTAGAGGCATACTAGTGACTATATGTTTGTCTATGTATTCACACATGTATCATTGTTTCCGGTTAATACAATTCTAGCATGAATAATAAACATTTATCATGATATGAGGAAATAAATAATAACTTTATTATTGCCTCTAGGGCATATTTCCTTCACAAATCACCTGCAGATGAGGGCATCTCCTCTTCAGGGCGATCCGTCAACATTCCTGCAAGCAAAAAAAATTCAAAAAACTTCCTCGCCGAACTATCACACAGTTCGCTTGAGCTCTTACCATAAATGTCACGTCGAAGCCTTTTGTTCTCCTTCACGGAGTCCGCCAGTTGAGACTGGATGTCCTTTAATTCCACGACCAGCCGAATATTGGCATCTTGTAGCTTGTTCTTATCTTGCGTCACCTGCGTAAGGATGCGCTCGCCAGCCTTTAGCTGCCGTTGGAGATGAGAGTCATCACCCATTACGCCTTCCGGACTCACCCCGAGATTGTCTGCGGAATTTTCTGCTAGACTAACCGCACCAGCCATTTACTAACTGGTACATCTGCGTATAAGGAAGACAAATATTACCAGAGGGGGCCTTTCGGGATCCCTCTAACTTTGCTACCGCATCAGTCAGCTGGGCCTTGCATGCCTCCAGCTCCCGCGCCAATTGTTCATTCTTGTCCACAAGGACATGTACATATATTGATCCTTCAAACAGTTGTCCCAACTATTCCAAGTCCCAGGGGCTACTGCTATATATACTTATCAAAATTTCTTACCTGTATATCTTTGGTGTACTGGTTCGTCGCCTAGGCCAGCCCGCCTCGAGCAGCGCGGACGTATGCGTCTGCCGAATTGAAGGCATTAAAAGCCTCTTCGGAAAAGATGTTGTTCTGAAGCACGGCCCTCCGGCGCCGGTGATTCATGGCGCTCTCCACCTCGGAGTTTGTTGCCGAACACATATCCGCGTCCTCTGTCGGAGAACTGCGCGGTTCTGGCCCCGTGTCCGCCTCCGCCCCCAAAGCCGGTTCTGGAACCCGGCTGGTGGAGGCGTGATTGGTGGGGTCTCTGGATATGGTCTGGTTATTCCTCTTCCTGCCAGACACAAAGGGCGCAGTCATATCTCAAATTCTATGATTACAGGACAGGTTATTACTTTACCTCTATAGTGGTGTGTCAACCCGCACCGCCTTCCTCTTGAGCCTGCCCGATCCGGACGCCCGTGGTTGACGAGTCCCGAGGGGCTCGACCCCTCGCTCCGGCCGTCGTTTCTGTGAATAGAACGATGCCTCAAGGGTAAATTATAGTACCCGGGGGAGTCCTCTTCAGAGGATAGGGTTTTTAGTTCGGCTTACCCGCGACGCAGGGAGTAGTCCGGGGTAGTCGGCCGTAATGGCCACTAGGGCGCCATCCCAGCTCGCTTGATAGAATACCCCGTTGACAAGCTCCACAGTGTATATCTGGATCTACTTTGAGTCCCGGATCTAGTGCCCTTCCAGGGTCCTCTTGTTGCGGGGAGGGGCTGAAGATTCCTTCTACGGCCCTCCTCAGTTCCTGCTCAGAAGCATTGATGCAAGTAATCTTAGCAGAAGAACGCTAGAGTAAGTGAAGCAGGGAAAAGGATGGCAACTTACCCACTCTGGGGGGTTGTACATGGAGAATCCGTCCCGTGTTTTTATGCGAAGGAATTCCTCCTCTTCCCCCTTGTACAAATCGTACAATATCCTTGCCAAAGCGGCAGCGGAGTCCGAACCCTTACGGCCGCAGCGGGTGGCGTCGTCTTCCCCGTTGAAATGCCACATGGGCTTCCCCCGATATTGGAGCGGTTGCACTCCTCGCCTTATGCATATCGCCATGACCTCAACTATCATCAGTCCGGATTTGGCCAGCAACTTTATCCTGTTCATCAGGAGGTATATTTCCCTTGTGTCCTCTTCTTGAGGGCCCCGGGGGCGCCAGCTTAAGCGTGCCCTTGGTGGGGCGTTGCTGAACTTGGGGAGACCTGTTCGGACTGGATCCGGGAGGGGAACGTCATCTATATAGAACCACTCTGAAGGCCAGTTTTCTGGTGCCTTCTCAGGAGTGCTACACAGATATCCGGTCTCGGCGATGCACCATACTTCGGCCCCGCCCACTTGACATAGGGATTCTCCCTAGGTGCGGGGGAGAAGGCAGAACAACTTCCTCCATAATCCGAAGTGTGATTCGCAGCCTAAAAACAGCCCGCAAAGGGCGACATACCCCGCTATGTGCAGAATAGAGGCAGGGGTAAGATTGTGTAACTGGAGGCCGTAGAACTCCAGGATCCCGCGAAGAAACGGGTGGATATGAAACTCGACGCCCCTCAGTAGATGCGAGATGAGGCATATCCGCTCCTCCGGAGATGGGTTAGGAGATCCCTCAGCTTGTTCCCCTCCGTTGTAAGTGGCTATTCCAGCTCGGACGGGGACCATGAACGTCGGTGGAAGAAACCCTTGGGTTTGTAACTTTACCAAACGGCTGTGAGGAACCGAGCACTCTCCCAATCCCCCGACTTAGAGCGAGGAGGGAAAGCAGAAGAGCTGTAACGACTGGCCATGTTGGAATGGTTTTTCACGGAGCGCTCTAGGATGCTGGCTCAAGGGAAGAGAGTGAGGTTTGGATCTGAGAATCCCTGTCCCTTCAAATAGACGGTTGGCCCGGAGGATCGAGGGTGGAAAATGCAAAAATGCCTTGACTCCTCGCATTCGCTCGACACGTGGAGATGGTCATTACTGAGGCGCTGAAGCCGAGGAACACAACATTGATAGGAGGCCGAACACTATTGGTCGTAACAGGTACTTTGGTGTATTCGGAGAAGGAACCCGCCTTGCAATGCCGAAGACAATACTGCACGCCGGACTCATCATCATTGAAGCCTGGTTCAGGGGCTACTGAGGGAGTCCTGGATTAGGGGGTATCCAGACAGCCGGACTGTGTACAACGTCCGGACTATTGAAGCGTGAAGATACAAGACTCAAGACTTCGGCCCGTGTCCGGATGGGACTCTCCTTTGCATGGAAGGCAAGCTTGGCGATCCGGATATTATATTTCCTTCCTTGTAACCGACTCCATGTAAACCCTAGCCCTCTCCGGTGTCTATATAAACCGGAGAGGTTGGTCCTTAGAAGGCCGATCACGATTACAATCATATCATCATAGGCTAGCTCTTAGGGTTTAGCCTCTACGATCTCGTGGTAGATCTACTCTTGTACTACCCATATCATCAATATTAATCAAGCAGGAAGTAGGGTTTTACCTCCATCGAGAGGGCCCGAACCTGGGTAAACATCTGTGTCCCTTGCTTCCTGTTACCATCAGCCTTGACGCACAGATCGGGACCCCCTACCCGAGATCCGCCGGTTTTGACACCGACAAGCATCATCATCACCGTCATCATGCCGTCGTGCTGACGGAACTCTCCCTCGAAGCTCTGCTGGATTGTGAGTTCGTGGGACGTCACCGAGCTGAACGTATGCTGAACTCGGAGGTGCCGTGTGTTCGGTACTTGGATCGGTCGGATCGTGAAGACGTACGACTACATCAACCGCGTTGTCATAACGCTTCCGCTTTCGGTCTATGAGGGTACGTGGACAACACACTCCCCTCTCGTTGCCATGCATCACCATGATCTTGCGTATGCGTAGGATTTTTTTTGAAATTACTACGTTCCCCAACAGCAAATGTGCTGTGGCATGGGAATCGCTGAGTCGGCCGAAGTGGGCAGGAGGGCTTGGAGTTCCAAACCTAAGGTGGATGAATATTGCCTTACAAACTAAGTGGCTCTGGCTATAGCGCGTTGAGTCAATCCAGGCCATGGGTGGAATTCAAGTTGAACATACCCGAGGAGGCCAGAGGGCTCTTTCGGGCAGCTGCGAGGATGGTCATCGGCGATGGGCGCACAGATCTCTTCTGGGGGGACCGGTGGCTGAGCCACATACAGGAGCTCGCTCTAGCCGTGTATGACAGAATGCCCAAATGGACGAAGCAGTCCCGAACTGTTGTGGAGGCCCTAACTGATGCCACTTGGGCCCGGGACATCGACCCAGACATGGACGAGCACAAGCTAACCCAATTCCTTGGGCTATGGCCACAGGTGCAGAGCGTGAGACTAAACGACCACACACTAGACAAATTGACATGGTCATGGGAGAAGGAGGGGTTTTCTCGGCACGGTCGGCCTATGCGGCAAGGTTTGCAGCACTTCAGGCCTCCCCCACGGCAGCTTACACATGGTCATCGCATGCACCCCTGCGGTGTCGCTTTTTCGCATGGCAGGCCCTTCGAGATCGGGTGTGGACTCAGATAGACTTGCGAGGAGGGGTCTCCCACACCAAGACCGCTGCCCGTTCTGCGGTCAGGATGATGAAACCATTAACCACCTTTTGATCCAGTGTGTGTTCGCTAGGGAAACCTGGGACGCAGTATGCCAGGCGCTAGGCTCAATTGGCGCAGCTCCAACGATGGAGGACGATCTACTGGCTTGGACTACGAGACCTGCGTTATCCAAGAGACATGCCAAATCTCTACGTGCACTACATCTCCTGATCATGTGGGAGTTGTGGAAGCACAGGAATTCCATTGTGTTTGAGGGGAAGACACCGGACGTGCAGGTACTCCTACGGAAAATTGCCTCCGAGTGCGCGGTGTGGACGAAGGCGGGGATCATCCATAGCGATCTCGAGCCCTGGGCGGCTGAGATAGGTGTGTGGGCAGCTAGGGAGTAGTCCATGTAATTTCCTTTTCGGGTGGAGTGCGCTTACTTGTGTAAAGCGAGTTTGTAAACTGTGGATGGGGCTTCTTTCCCCTTTCCTCTTCAATATATGATACGCACACTCGTGCGTATTCAAGAAAAAAACCAATCTCAACATGGTAAATATGTGAGTGGGCATGTTAAATTGGACGTGTTAACCATTGTATCAAGGAAAACGCCTTTTCTCATCAGAAAAGACACCCAAAGGGCATCTATAATTGAACATAATCAATAAAAACAATATGCAATACAATGGAAATACAACAAGATGAAATATGACCAACAAATAATAGTATCACAATGAAAACTATCCTAGCCGTCATCTTCCTTCAATTGTACATTGTTTGTCGGAGCTTGAAAAATGCAATGAAGAATCAGTAAGGGAAAAGGACACCTACCAATGCCCTAGCCATACAAGACTTTGAAGACCGAAATAGCCACTTGGCACTAGAAATGAGATCTAGTAACTGCTGAAATAATATCGGTTGGGGCATCACCCCCCCCCCCCTACACACACAATGCAGGTTATATAGTCCTTCACCACCAGTCTAGATGGTTGGGAAACCGGGCCAAGCCGCGTAATAACTCAAAAAGAAGGTTGAAGTCGCCACACCAAGATCCAGCCAACTGCTTTCCATAATTGGCACGCCAACTACCAAGGCCCGAGGAAAGCCAACAAATATGACAACACCTTCCCTTCGTCGGCATCGAACCAAACGTCGTTAAGGTAAGGAGAGGCCCGAGAGACCTTATTTCAATGTATCATTGCTGCCACCACCTCATCCGATGAAATTAGGGAAATAAACATCTATGGAAAAGAAGAACAAAGGGGACAAGTCTCCACCCCTCTATCCGGCAACGAACCGCCAGAGGGAGAGAGGAAGGGGACCGAAGCGGCGAAGGAATGGCGGATTTTATAAATCAAACCTTCTAGAGCTTTTGGGTAGCACGCGTTCATTCAATTTGTTGTAATCTGATTTGTTAGGATAAGGTACGTTCTCCTCTTTGTGTAGGTTGATGATGAGACCCAAGCCTAATCTAAACCAACCGACTCCTTGTACTCGTTGCTATATGCTAAACATGTATGTGGCACACATACGTTTCCTAGCATGTTCATGTTGCTAAGTATCTCATGACTTGTGCAACATGTTCATGTTGCTAGCGTAAGTATCTCTTAGTATTCGGCATATGATCAATTAGAGATATATTTTTATTGTGTAGGGATCGCAATATCCTAGTAATTTATTGGTTTCGATTGTATCTTGATTCTCAAGTTGAGACTATAAATGGAGGCAAGCTCCCAAGGAGCATCTGAGAGCAAAACCATCTTTGTCAATTTAACATTAGAGCCACGGCCTCATCTCATGTCTCCCATGCCACATCGTCCACCATCCATGAGTGGCATGACCTCCCACATTACCGGTGCTCCATCTATCTGGCCCTGCCGCCACCATCCCTTCATCGGCCTCATCACCGTTCATCTCACCTGTGCCAATTCTCTCCTTGGAAAATGCAGGTTATGCTCGATAGAACCTCCTTGGGTACCTTTTGTACGATTCCTCCGTCAATGGTACCGTTGTTGCGCTGCCTTGACCATCATCGAGGGTTCCCTACTCATGACTTGGGATCTGGGGATTCTTCCGCATCACCAGTGTGGCGCGATATCATTAAGCATATAGACTTCTTCAGGTCCATCACCTCGGTCAATCTCGGTAATGGGGCCACCACCTCATTCTGGAATGATCTTTGGCTCCCAAACACCCAGACCACTCCCGCTTGCCAATTTGCTGCTCTATACTCACACTCCAATAGGCAGTCGGCCTCGGTCGCGCGGGTGTTGGATTCGACAGAACTCAACCTTGATCTTGCGCCTCGGTTATCCCTTGTAGCGGAGAACGAACTGGCTACCTTGCGTACTATTATGGCTACAGTTAACTTGGATCCGCAGGTTGACGATAACAGGGTTTGCAGGCGGGAGGGCAAAGCTCTTTCCACCAGTTTGGCCTACGCAGCGGTCTGGCATGAACACCCGAAAGACCCAATGGCGGCTGCGATATGGAAGAACTATGCGCCCAACAAGTGTCGAATCTTCATGTGGTTGGCTCACAAAGATCGTGTCTACACCAACGAGCGAAGGCTGCATCGCTCAATCGCTACCTCTGATGCATGCCTGTTCTGTGGCAGTTGCGAGAATATCACCCACCTCCTCCTCAGCTGCACCGCTCTTCGGCCGCTATGGGATGAGCTCGACAACCTCTATAGGGGCTCGCCTAACAACATTGCAGATATCTGGCGGATGACACCGAGCGATAAAGTTCGCTCTACAGTTCTCATCGCAATCTTCTGGAACACCTGGAAGCGCCGAAATGCCAAGGTCTTTCGACAAGAGACCCTGCACATTCATCACATTGCCAGGGTTGCGGCGGATGATCTCAAGCTATGGTCTCAACGATGCAAGAATGCCCAGCGCAAATTGCTCCTCCAAGAATGGGGCTCTATGTTGTCAAACCTTGCCGCGAGATTGTGACCTTATGTAATCCCCTGTACCCCACCCCCCTCGCAATCCCCTTGTAACATCCTGTGTGAACATCTCTTTTAAGTAATATATGGTTCAGGCCGGCGTAAGCCCGCCGTTGACGCGTCAAAAAAAAATCATCGAGGGTTCCGCGCAGACAGAATGGGCATGACCTGCGCCTTGCACATGAGAAAATTGGCACAGAAGAGATGTGCAATGATGACACTCGCTCGTTTGCGCATGCGTAGTTCTCTCGCTTGCATATTCCCCTGACAGTTCGTGAATTCTAACAAAACCTGCAAGACGTATAGCTCCCCTGACAGTTCGTGAATTCTAACAAAAACCCGTAAAAAGTCTAAAAAGAACCTGCAAGACGTATAGCTACAGAGATACAAAAACCTTTTGTACGATTCCTTCTGTCATGCACTCATGCTCTCTGATATCTACAGGAATAAAACGCATTGATGGAGGAATAGCCGTGAGCCCAATCGAATGGTACAATAGGGTCAATGGCTCTCACTGCTTGGGATGCCACAGGAATAAAATGCATCCGTCTCAAGCATGCACCCTGCGAGTGGCAGACATGAGGAGCATCGTGCACAATCTGGATTCCTGTTTGGCGCTCATAATAGCAGCCATGCCGACTACTAAGCACTAAGCAGTAAGCACATATGCCTTTTGTTTCCTAAGTTTGATCAACAGTACTAAGCACTAAGCAGTAAGCACATATGCCTTTTGTTTCCTAAGTTTGATCAACAGTTTTATAGTTGCGTGTACTATTCTTTTTTTTTTTAGGGTAGTTGCGTGTACTATTCTAAGTCGTAACGTTACTGGCTGTAATTCAGTGCAAGGCGTAGTGCGGCGGCAGTGCAGATTGCTTTGCCGATTTAAGCATTCTCAAAGAGAAATAAAGAGAGCGGCTCATGAGATAGCTACCTAGCTAAGTCTTGTTTCTAGGTTAGGTCTCTTTGTTGATTTATAGGACTTCTCAAATGCGGGAATAGAAAAAACACATAGATAGAGTAACATGTCATCCTCAATACTATGGGATTGTAGCCAACCAATCTGTGGTTGGATGGTTAGTCGGATAGTGGTATCCCCAGCCCATCAGAGTTTAAAACGTTCCTACTAAGGCGTCTGTGACGACTTCGTCAATCTCAAGATGATGTGCCAGCAGAGGTGATTATAGAGGTAGGGTGTATGTGTGTTCATAGGGATGAGTGTATGTGTGTATATATGAGCGTATACATCTGTATTGTGTTAAAAAAATACTACAAACTGTATAGACATTTGATTGTGCCCAGGATAAACGTAGTAATCTTCATACAAGGACGAGGTGGATGGAAATTTTTCTATGAAATCTCTTATAAAGCAATCCCGAGGAAAGATTACTATGAATTATAATCCTGAGAAACAAACAACCCATGTAAAGATTTCTCTCAAAATCCTATGAATCAAAGAGACCTAAAAGTTCTTCCAATAGATTAATTTTATAAACCTAGCCATGCATGAATCATGATGGTCTTCCCAAAGAAGCCTTAATACTTCCCATGCTTGAGACATAATCATTGTTTCCATATTGACGTGAATGAAAAAAATAAGCAGAGAATGCCCTGATCACCGGGAGTGGATGGGGCAGTGGGCGGCGAGGAAGAAAAGACAAGAGGAGGGAGAAGAATGAACGATAGCGGTAGAGTGCGGAGGTTGCGCTGGGCACTACGGCTATCCTTGGTGAAATGATGCTGATGCTGACTGTGAATCCCTTTCTTACTTTCTGTTCGATGCCAAAGTTCTGCAAATCAGAATATGTTCCGTATACATGCATGCAACTGCAACCTCGAGCCCACATATAGGCACCCAGAAACGGCACCGAAACACATCGCGCGCTTGTGAGTTGTGACACACGAACAGAGCGTGGCGGAGGAGATGATCGGATGGGGCGACGTGTACAAGGTGGTGGCCGCCATGGCGCCGCTCTACTTCGCCCTCAGCCTCGGCTACGGCTCGGTGCGGTGGTGGAAGCTCTTCACGCCGGACCAGTGCGACGCCGTGAACCGCCTCGTGGCCTACTTCGCGGTCCCCTTCTTCGCCTTCGACTTCGCCGCGCGCATGGACCCCTACGCGCTCAACTACCGCGTCCTCGCCGCCGACGCGCTCTCCAAGCTCGCCGTCGCGCTTGTGCTCGCCGCCTAGGCCGCCGCGTCCACGCGCTGCTGCCGCGGTGGCGCTAAGCGCGGCGGGGGCGGCGCGGAGCTGGCCTCCTCGTGGTGCATCACCGGCTTCTCGCTGGCGACGCTGAACAACACGCTCGTCGTGGGCGTGCCACTGCTGGACGCCATGTACGGCGGGTGGGCGCGCGACCTCGTCGTGCAGATATCGGTGGTGCAGATCATCGTCTACTTCCCGCTGCTGCTGCTGGCGTTCGAGGTCAGGCGTGCGTGCGGTGGTGGCGCAGGGAAGCCTGACGCGGCGGCGGCCGTTTCAGCGAGCGAGGACGACGTGGAGGACGGCGGCGCGGAGGGGAGGAGGCGGCGCGAGCCGGTATGGCCGTTGGTCAGAGCGGTCTGGCTGAAGGTGGCACGGAATCCCAACGTTTACGCGGGCGTCCTCGGGGTCGCCTGGTCTTGCGTCACAAACAGGTACGATCCGTATTTCTCTGCATGCACGCACCACACTTAGCTACGTGCAACCTTTTCTCTGGGAGGACGTGATGTTGTTACGTTCGCACGAGTCGGACGTGAAGACGGTCTCGATAGTGCGGAGGGAACGTCTTAAACGCGCATCACCTGAAATACTGAAATAAATCCAAAATAATGCGAGCATCAGAACTTGAACCCTGGTGGGATAGAATACCGCTATCCACGGTCCACTTAACCATCTAACCAAGTATGACATGATGGAAGAATGTGATTGGGATGTGTCATGGAAAAAAACACTTATTGGTTGGGTTAAGGATAGCTAATCACTCTTGCAGTTTATATCATTTTTTGATAGATATCTTTTGTCATGTCTTTTTTTCCTGAAAAAAGATATATGGGTCAAATAAACCACTACAAATATCAATGAAAAATTGTACATCAAAGTCCATGAAGGTTGACTGCCTTTATCCCTCGAACAGGCATGCAACGCCTACCTCATGCCGCTGCCGCTCCATCATCGGAGCCAACATGTGTTTTCGATCCCGAACGGGGAGTCATCAAGGTCAATAACGTAGTGGAGAAGAAACCGTTGCCGCTGAAAGAACCACGGATACAAGAGTCAAACCTTCATTATTTCTCACAAGCCTTGCAAGCATCGGAGGTCGTAACGATGTGGTGGAGGCGAAGCTGGAGAACCAAACTACAAAGGGAAGTCATTGTCGTCGCATCAACAAGCCCTTCAAACTTTAATCTCATCGACCGGAATGGTCGACCCGAAAATATGCCATCGAGTCATCGGCACAGTCACACCGTTGTGATGGGGAGACTCGAGGAAACCTTATACGCCTACTTGGCCTCAACGTGCCGTCGAAAAAGGGAGGGAAAACATAACACACAAGAAAGTCAAGAAGGAACGATAAAAAAAAATTAGAGACTTGCAAAAAAGTCTTGTAAATAAAGGACTTTAAATCATAGGATGACAGTAGAAATTCCCAAGGAATGCGTCCGTTTGACATCAGCTCTATGGAAAATCAAACATGAATCCAAACCTTATTTATTCCAAAATTGATCCTATTTTGATGTCTCGAGGCCAATTTTAGCTTTTGTCCTAAATCCAATGCAATATAGTATTCACCTTTACTTTCAATGCTGGTTGTATTGTTTTTTTTTGTGTGTGAAAAGGAGGATAGCCCCCGGCCTCTGCATCAGAATGATACATGCAGCCATTTATTTAATAAACAGTTGTATTTGGTTTTTTGAGGCAATCATACACATTGTAGCCCCGTCAAGACACAAAATAAGACGAGTTAGAAAATAGTGAGAAATTTTCAGGAGGATTTAAAGGGGAAAATGAAAAATAAATCAAACTGATGACAAAATCAAATTAGAGGTAGAAAGGTAAGTAGAAAACAAAATATGTAAAAGTATGTAAAATTTTAAAAGTATTTACTTACAATTTGGGAATTGTTAATGTTAAAAACCAAAAGGTTCACAAATTTATGTTGGAAATCAATTAATTCAAGAAATATCTCAAATAATTTAACACCATTGAAGTCACAAATGCATCACTTAAAAAACAATATGTTGTAATGTGATTTTTTTTTCTATGAAGAGACCGGTAGGTGTTGTAGCAAGAGGTGCAAACTGAAAAGTTGTAGGCCTACCATTAAACAGGGGATGGTCGATTCACAGCACGCCCACAGTATATAATCCCAACATATAATAATCACGCAGAGTTGCATCAAGTAGTTAACGGAACCTGTACTCTCTGTCCCTCCTAAAGTGTTAAGCAAGCTTAGGTGGTTCACACTAAGAAATAATAACTGAGGCAGAATAAATACTCCTTGTTAGTGGAACAGACGAATAAACAAGAGACTATGTGCTCAACGATCTATAATTAAATCAACTTGCAGGCAAATCAGATTGATACTTGCTGCATCCGGTGCACTTCGCATTCATACCACTGCTGCAGGCAAAGTATTAGCACATAGTCCTGTCGGGACGCTGGCACACTGGCACTTGGCATCCTTCTGAACGTACCACTCTTGATCGGCCGTTCCTCAGTTAGTAGTTCCGTGCATATACAGGTGGCACATCGTGACGCCGAGCATCATCGAAGGCTCGGTGCTGATCATGTCCAGGACCGGGGTCGGACTCGCCATGTTCAGCATGGGTAAGCTAGCTAGCAAATTGTTGGAACAGAACTCACGAAATTGCCGAGAGGCGTGTGTCTGTCTGTCGATGTATGAGTTGGTTGATTGCATGCAGGCCTGTTCATGGCGCTGCAGGAGAAGATCATCGTCTGCGGGGCCGGCCTGACCGCGCTGGGCATGGCGCTGCGGTTCGTCGCCGGCCCGGCGGCCACCGCGGCCGGAGCCGTCGCCCTGGGGCTCCGCGGCGACGTCCTGCGCCTCGCCATCATACAGGTCACAGCACAATCTACTTCAAAAGTTTTTTTTTCTGAACGATGCACGCTACATCGACTGACACGCATGTTGTTCGCCATGTCAACGCTCTTGCTTCACCTGGCGACCGATGTACCGCAGGCTGCGCTCCCCCAGTCCATCACCACGTTCGTGTTCGCCAAGGAGTACGGCCTGCACGCCGATGTGCTGAGCACCGCGTAAGTAATGGAGTGGTATTATACCTACGTCTGCTTGGTTAATTAGGCTTGATTTCTGAACGCGTAGTACGTTTTGTCTGAAACTGTGCTGAATCTTGCAGGGTTATATTCGGGACGCTGGCGTCGTTGCCCGTGTTGATCGTGTACTACATCGTTCTAGGCTTCGTTGGATAGTTAACTCGGGCTTATCGTGGGGGCGGAGAACTTGTTGGGTGCGCGAGTGTCAGGCTCATTACTGAATCTAAACTGACTATTATCTTCAGTTAGCTGTACATCAGTTCCAGCACGCACTGAAGACCCTCCGATCAAGATCAGACGGCCTGGATGTAACCGGCGAACCAGTCGCGGGCCACTAAAGAGATGACGTGAGTGATCTCTGATCGCCATCCAACGGCCTACATTAAATTACCTAACTGGCGCCTTTTTTTTGTTTCTGATCATGTCGCACTTGGCTTTCTCTTTTCGCCTTTTACTTCTTCAGTGTAATGGCTCCTTATAAAACCTAGGATAGTGCATCGAGTTGTAATCGGGTTGTAAACCCTAGCCGCCACTGGAGTGGTTGTCGTCTACTTTTCCCTTTGCTAATATAAACCCTAGCTAGAATCCTCTCCGAATTCGGGGCTAACTAGTGAAATTATCCGAAATTAATGATTGAGTGACCATAATCCCAACGGTGATTTGTCTCGGGCGTGTTTGGTTCGTGTCGAATCGCAGGCGTCTGAAATCGAATGCTTGAGATCGTTGCATGCGCTAGGTAGCACTACCCATAAGCAAACTAAACAGGCCCCGTCTCGCATCTTTTTTTTGAACAAACGTCTCGCATCTTTACTCTTCAATATCACAGTGGGAGCATGGTAGCATCTGAGCACGGCCCGCATCCAAAAAGTATCGTCCATCGATTTGATTATTGATTTACGGCTGAAACAAATTAGAGCTTGCAAAATTCTATGGACTGATGGCACTTGTCCTTCCGTGGATCTGGTTGCCAGAAGGGTGTGGACGGCATTGGATGCCGATGTTGGTTTTCTTTTCTTCCCAGTTTCTATAATTTTGCTCTTCAAGTTTTTTTTCTATTCTATATGCAACTTTATAAACATGAACTTTATCCATCGCAAAAAAAACATAATGATGGACTTTCTAGTAATGCACGATGACCATTATTACATGCACAGTAAACATTTTAAATAGCAATAATATTTCAAAATACGAGAAAACTTTTTAACATGCAATGAACATTTTTCTAATATATGTTTAATTTTTTTTTAGAATACTTCATGAAAATTAAAATATACATGAGATTTTTTTAGTACGTAATGGATATTCTTTTAATATGAGATGACCATTTTTCAAGACATGCCGAAAATAATATAAAATATATGATTAATATTTTCAATCACGTGGCGAATATTTTTCAAACCTGTGACGATTTTTTAAAAAAAATACAGGGTCAACATGCTTCGTATTTTTTAATTTTTTGTATTTTGTATTTTTCAAAACTTTTTATCTCTGTTTGTCGTTTTAGTCCTTTTTAGTACTTTGTCATTGTTAGTCTATAGAGTTATATTTTGCAAAGAAAACACAAAACATGTACATGGGCCGGCCTACCGTGACGGGGTGCACGTTTACTATCCCGCACGTAGGATGCGGAATAGGAGGGTTTCCGCTAGCATTGGGTCGTTGCGTCCATGCGCAGGAGAAGCATCTGACGGCTCGATTTTTACTCAAAAAAATAATAATCTGACGGGTCGATTTTTTTTCCGTCGGTCACTTTGTTCTCCATCGTCCGATCTGTATTTGACGGACCGCAATCTTCTTCTCCCTCTAGCCGCGTCGCCATTCCCGTCGCCCCTGCCATCCGAACCACCGACCCCTGCCATGGCGGTGGGCCGGCGCCGTCTTTGCCTCGGAGTCGACGCGTCGCTTCGCCTTCGCACGCTCAGGAGCCCTTTCCGTTCTTTCGTGCACTGCACGAGGCATGAGCTTTTTGTTTTAGATGAACACGGAGGCAACCTCCCCGGCTCCATTTCTCTAGAACCACGAGGTATGAGCTCGATCGATCGTGCTACGTGCGCGCGCTATATCGATATGATCGAGGACGATCGATTTACTAGCAGATTGAACACATGTTTGGTCACATTTGCTTACGTAGGGTCCGTCCAAACATGGTGATTTGTGCCAGCACGTTTGCGCGCGTCTCAAGGACTAGTCAGTGGCGTTTTTCGTCTCTACCGCGCCGACTGCCCGGGTCGATTGCCATCTCTCGCCCCATTGCCGTAAAGAGCTCGCAATATCGCATCACAGGCATGTGGTCTTTCCTTCTTTCTTTCTTTCTTTCTTGTATGCATGCATTTCCTTGTGTAGGCAATTTATCAGATGATAGATCGTGTTTCGTGTACGTACGCACCTGCTTTGATGATGTACCGCACAAATTGGTTGCAACTGCATCGATGCGGACGGGCCTAATGAGGCGGTAGCTGTTCCATGCTAGCCCTGATGACGTTTTAAGATGGGTTGTGCTGGCGATCATCACTATGTTCCTTTTCTGAGACGCGTCTCACTCACGAGGACAGGTGGATGGGCACCGTCCATCTGTCCCGTTCGGTGGGCATGCTCACATTGTCGATCGACCTCTGCAATCGCATCAGTAGTACGTACTATATTTATTTATATTTATTAGGTAGAAAAACCTGCAAAAGTAAGGGAACAGATATTCAGCTAGTACGTACTGTATTTATTTCTACTTATTAGGTAGAAAAAACTACTGCCTCTATCTAAGTTTATATGTCCTACCGCCGCGCTAGATTGTTTGTTGTTATGCAAGTGATGAAAACCTAATTAATCCTAACATAATCAAAGATGAATCTCTCTCAGACAATCTACCATGCATAGCAGGTCATCCACCAAATTGACTTTGTTTACCGGTCTTAACTACTGACTCTTTTAGGGAACCCTACCAACAATTAATTTAAAATACGAATGCACTTATATGCATCCCTTTTTTAACAGTCATTTCATCTATGCTACTATGTCTATCAATGTTTTTAAGAGTACCTTGGCCTCTGCATCATATGATGTACACAACCATTCTATGCCGACTGACGAGGGTACAGACCCAGGGTAGGGTCATGGGCTCGACCTATGAGTCCCACCCAAGGTCACTACCCTAGAAGATGGAAAGACCAAGAGTCAACGGAAGAGCACCAATCTCATATGTCGAGTGCGATCCACTCGACGGTCACCCCACTCGACGGTCACTACTTATCGTCAGTCGACCACGAAGAAGGTCACTCGACCATATCGAAGACCAGGAGTCGGAAGAGTACGCAACGGCCGGATATTTACTCCTAGTCTTCATGAGCATTAAGAGTACTTAATGTTGGCGTTACCAGTAACGCCCCTTACTTTATGTACATTAGTTCCCTTGTAACGGGGGGAGCTGGGGTCCTGGCGTACTCTATATAAGCCACCCCTCTCCTCTAATACAAGGGTTCGCACTCTTTGTAATACAACACACATAATCCAATCGACCGCCTCCGGGCACCGAGAGGTAAGGCTATTACTTCCTCAGAGAAGGGCCCGAACTCGTAAATCTCGTGTGTACACCTTTACCATAGCTAAGATCTTGCCTCTCCATACCTACCCCCTTTTCTACTGTCAGGCTTAGAACCACGACAGTTGGCGCCCACCGTGGGGCAGGTGTCTTAGCGACTTATTGGTGAAGTTGCAAGTTTTTCCGATCACCATCATCATGGTTTCCGGTGGCGGATTGGCTGAGGGCCGCGAGATCCGTCTCGGCGCGCTCGTTTTCGTCGCCGACGACTCTGCGTGGCTCCAAGAAGCTCCCCTGGACACTGAGGCGCTCCCCGTCCGAGGAGCGACGCATTTCCGCGCGTGCGTTTGAGGCGTTCTTCTTCGGCAGTCGTCGACTCAATACCAGTCGGCTCCAATGGCGTTTTCCCTCCCCGCAGTACGCCGCCGCAAGCGATCTGGTCGGTCGCGGCTTCAGCGGTGGGTGAAACACGCGGTGGCTCGGCAATCGACCACCCATCAAGTCGCGGCAATCGAGCCCGACGAAACTCTCCATGGCCTGTTCGATCTATCGACTGGATCCGCGAAGACCGCATCCGAATGCGATAGCAGCGATCCTGCGGCCGAAGTCTTGATGGTCGATGGGCCTCGCAGCCCACCTGGTTTCCGCCGCGAGGGCGGCGGTGACGGAGGTGGCGATCCGTTGCACGCCCATGAAGAATACCGACCCAAGCCCCTCTCTTCTCAGCAGAGGGAAGAACTTCGTCGCCGCAACATGGATGCACTCCACATGCCCATGGTAGGGGAAACCCCCGAGGCTCGGGCCTTGGAGGAGGTGTGCTTAGCTAATCTGGCCGAGCGCACTCGACTGGATAACCTCCAGCGGGCTCTCGACGAGCGCGCTCAGGAGCGGATGCATGAGTCCAGTCGACGACAACTCTTTCCGCCTCCACCTAAGGTATACCGCACTCCGATTCAGAATCTCACAACCGCAGCCCGCATAGCAGAGTCGATCCAACCCTCCCAGTCAGAGGTTAGCAGAGGGTTGATGCAAATCCGGGCCCTGCTCAGGGCGGCAGGAGAGCAGAATACAACAGTATCTCAGTCGCGGAATAGGATTCACAGCAGGTCCGTTGCAGCAGGCACAGTTCAGTCGGCTCATAGCCCCAGATCACCTCCGCGGTGTGAAGGGCATGGGCAATACGATCATCCACTCGACCGTGACAAACGCCGTCGAGGACCCACGCCTCCCCCGAGGAGTGCGTCGTATGTGCCTCGGTGGAACGATGACAGGTGCCGTCATAGTGGTGAGCGCAGAGCTTCAGTCGACCCAAGGGAACCAGGCTTTGACGCGAGATCTATCCTCGTTCAAGGCTTGGTCAACCGAAACTGCAGGGCGCACAGAGAAGACCCAGTCAGAGACCATCCGAGTGGCAGTCGAGTGCATGTTTCTGGCCCCGAGTGTTTCAGTAGAGCCATCAGAGCAGCAGTGATTCCACCCAACTTCAGGTTGGCGTCCGGGGTCAGTAAGTTCACCGGTGAATCCAAGCCGGAAACTTGGCTTGAGGATTGGGGGAGGCAGCGACGAGATAGCAATGAAGCATCTTCCTCTTATGTTGGAGGGGTCGGCCCGAGCGTGGCTAACACAGTTGTCTCCAGGCAGTATTCACAGTTGGGAGGAGCTATCCCGAGTGTTCGTGAGAACTTTTGAGGGCACGTGCAAGCGACCAGCAGGTTTGCCCGAGCTGCAGCATTGTGTGCAGAAGCCGAATGAGACTTTGAGGGAATTCATCCAGAGATGGTCCACTTTGCATCACACTGTCGAGAATGTCTTAGAGCATCAAGCTGTATGTGCCTTCAAGGAAGGCGTCAAGTATAGGGAGTTAGTCTTGAAATTCGATCGGACTGGAGATATGACTCTGGCTCGGATGATGGAGATAGCCACCCGGTATGCTAACGGAGAAGAAGAGGATCGACTCCGTAGCGGGAAGAGCAAACCAGTCGGCCAAGACGCCGGTGGAGGTAACTCCAGTCGGAAGCAGAAGCGTAAAGCTGAGCTAGCGGCTCCTGGAGAGATCGCCGCGGTGAATCAAGGAAAGTTTAAGGGAAAACCTAAGGGGCCCTGGCCCCCTATAAGAAGGTGAAGGATAAGGAAGGAAATGATGTGCTGGATTTGCCATGCCACATCCACACGAAGAAAGATGAGGAAGGTAATCTGATTTATCTGAAGCATACCACTCGGCAGTGTCGACTCCTAATCCAGCAATTCCGAGAGAAACGGCCCAATGAGAAGGAAAATGAGTCAGACAAAGAGGAAGATGAAGAGCAAGACGATGGTTATCCCAAAGTCAATTCCACTCTGATGATTTTTGCTGATATTCAAAGCAAGAGTCGATTGAAGGTCATCAACAAAGAAGTGAACATGGTCGCCCCTGCGGAGAAGACCACCTATCTGAGGTGGTCTCAGACAGACATCACATTCGACCAGTCGGACCATCCCGCTCGTGTGGCCACCCCTGGGAGGCAAGCGCCGGTGGTCGACCCTGTGGTTGGGGGCACTCGACTGACCAAAGTTCTGATGGATAGTGGCAGTGGCCTGAACATCCTTTACGCTGAAACCTTGAAGGGGATGGGCATTCTGATGTCCAAACTTAGTGAGAGCAACATGAGTTTCCATGGTGTTATTCCTGGAAAGAAAGTCGAGTCACTCGGCCAGATCGCCCTCGACGTAGTTTTCGGTGACTCGAAGCATTACCGAAAGGAGAAGTTGACATTTGAAGTCGTGGATTTCCAGAGTGCCTATCATGCCACTTTGGGTAGACCAGTCTATGCATGCTTTATGGCTCGCCCATGTTATGTGTATCTCAAATTGAAGATGCCTGGCCCCAAAGGTGTGATCACAGTTACAGGCAATCGGCAGAAGGCTGAGGAATGTTTCCAGAAAGGTTCCAAGATCGCCGACGAACAGATGGCAGCAGTTGAATTCCAAGAATATTAGAAGAATGTAGATCCGAGTGATTTGCTTAGAGCCAAGAAGCCTGCCACAGATTCTGCATTCCAATCGACCGGTGAGACGAAGCCAGTTCATATTCATCCGACGGATCCCAATGCTGCACCGACTCATATATCAACGACGCTCGACAGCAAATAGGAAGAAGCGCTCGTTTAGTTCCTCTGTGAGAACTGGGACATCTTTGCATGGAAATCTTCTGACATGCCAGGTGTGCCCAGGGGACTGGCTGAGCACCGTTTGCGTGTCGTCCCCAAAGTAAAACCCATAAAAGAGCACCTTCAGCGGTCCGCTGTGCAGAAGAGGAAAGCAATTGGCGAAGAAGTGGCTCAACTATTGGCAGCAGAGTTCATCCGTGAAATCTACCACTCCGAGTGGTTAGCCAATGTAGTCATGGTTCCTAAAAAGGACGATTCACTTCGTATGTGCATTGACTTCAAGCATATCAATCGGGCCTGCCCGAAAGATCACTTTCCTCTCCCTCGCATCGATCAGATTGTTGACTCGAGTGCAGGGTGTGAGCGCTTGTCTTTCTTAGATGCGTATTCCGGATACCATCAGATTCGACTGTATGGTCCCGATGAAATAAAAACAGCCTTCATCACCCCATTCGGGTGCTTTTGCTATGTCACCATGCCTTTTGGTTTGAAAAATGCCAGAGCCACATTCATGAGAATGATTCAGAAGTGCCTGCTCACTCAAATCAGTCGGAATGTGGAAGCGTACATGGATGACATTGTGGTCAAGTCTCGCAAAGGTTCCGACCTATTGACTGACCTTGCAGAAACCTTTGCCAACCTAAGAAGGTATGATATCAAGCTTAATCCGTCAAAATGCACGTTCGGAGTTCCAGGAGGAAAGTTACTCGGTTTTCTCGTTTTCGAACGAGGGTTCGACGCCAATCCAGAAAAAGTTGATACCATCCTCCGAATGAAACGCCCCGTGCGAGTGCATGATGTTCAGAAGCTGACTGGTTGTCTGGCCGCCCTGAGTCGATTCATTTCTCGTCTCGGTGAAAAGGCCTTGCCTCTTTACCGATTGATGAACAAGTCTGATAAGTTCGAGTGGACTGATGAAGCTGAAGCAGCGTTTGCAAAGCTCAAAACCCTGCTCTCCACCCAGTCGGTGCTCGCTGCGCCAATCAGCAAAGAGCCTTTACTGCTCTACATTGCAGCCACTGGACAACTTGTCAGCACAGTACTCACGGTCGAGCGAGAAGAAGAAGGAAAAGCTTACAAAGTTCAACGCCCAGTCTATTATCTCTCTGAAGTTTTGACTCCATCCAAGCAACGATACCCACATTATCAGAAGCTTGTCTATGGAATTTACATGACCATGAAGAAGGTGGCGCATTATTTCTCTGACCACTCCATTACAGTCGTCAGCGACGCGCCACTATCTAAAATTCTGAATAACACAGACGCAACTGGTCGAGTGGCAAAATGGGCGATTGAACTCCTTCCATTAGATGTCAAGTTCGAGGCAAAGAAGGCCATCAAGTCCCAAGCAATTGCAGATTTCCTTGCCGAATGGATTGAGCAGCAATTGCCGACTCAAGTTCACTCGGAGCATTGGACTATGTTCTTTGATGGCTCCAAGATGCTGAATGGTTCGGGTGCTGGAGTAGTTTTGGTATCCCCCTGCGGAGACAGTCTTAGTTACGTTCTCCAGATTCATTTTGATTCTTCCAATAACGAAGCCGAATATGAAGCACTTCTATACGGGTTGCGTATGGCCATTTCACTCGGTGTCCGTCGCCTTATGGTCTACGGCGACTCAGATTTGGTGGTTAACCAAGTGATGAAGGAATGGGATGTCAGGAGCCCAGCCATGACTGGTTATTGCAATGCAGTGAGAAAGCTGGAGAAGAGGTTTGAAGGTTTGGAGCTCCACCATATACCCCGACTGAAAAATCAAGCCGCCGATGAGTTGGCCAAGATAGGCTCAAAGAGAGAAGCTATTCCCCGAAACGTGTTCCTGGAACATATCCATTCGCCTTCGGTTCAGGAAGATCCTTTCACCGAAGAGCCACCGCAGCCCAAGAGAGCCACGGATCCGACTGAAGTTGAGGTCCCAGCCGTGGTCGACTTAATCATGGAGGTTTTGGTCACCACTCCCGACTGGACGGTACCATACATTGCATGCATCCTTAGGAAGGAACTCCCGGAGGATGAAGAAGAGGCTCGACAGATTGTCCGACAGTCTAAAGCCTTTACTATGATAAAGGGACAGATGTTCAGAGAGAGTGTAACTGGAGCCTGCCAGAAGCGCATCACGCCTGAAGAAGGCCGAATGATCCTTAACGATATTCACTCGGGGACCTGTGGTCACCATGCGTCCTCTCGGACCATCGTAGCCAAAGCATACCGAGCCGGATTTTATTGGCCGCACGCTAACGAGATGGCAAAGGAAATTGTGGACAAGTGTGAAGGTTGTCAGTTTTATTCCAACATGTCCCACAAACCAGCATCAGCTTTGAAGACTATTCCTCTTGTCTGGCCTTTCGCTGTTTGGGGTCTGGACATGGTTGGACCTCTGACGACAGGGAGGAGTGGATTTACACATGTGCTAGTAGCAGTCGACAAGTTCACCAAATGGATCGAAGCCAAGCCCATCAAGAGCCTTGAAGCAAGCACAGCCGTGAGTTTCATCAGAGAACCTATATTCAGATATGGCGTCCCACACAACATTATCACGGATAATGGCTCAAACTTAGATTCGGAAGAATTCAAAGCTTTTTGCGCCTCCCAAGGCACGAGGGTGGATTACGCTTCGGTCGCCCATCCCCAGTCAAATGGACAGGCGGAACGAGCGACTGGATTGATTCTCAAAGGGCTGAAGCCTCGGTTAATGCACGACCTCAAGCACGCGGCAGGGGCTTGGGTCGACGAACTCCCCTCGGTGCTTTGGGGGCTGAGGACAACCCCCAATCGGTCGACTGGACGGACTCCATTCTTTCTAGTCTACGGAGCCGAAGCCGTCTTACCGAGCGATTTGCTCCACAACGCTCCCCGAGTCGAACTCTTCTCAGAACAAGAAGCAGAGTAAGCTTGACAAGATGCAGTCGACCTCTTGGAGGAGGAAAGAGAGATGGCCTTGATCCGATCGACCATTTACCAGCAAGACTTGCGTCGTTTCCATGCCAAAAACGTAAGGGGTCATGCATTCCAGGAAGGGGACTTGGTCCTCCGAGTGGATCAACAAAAGCCACACAAGCTCGCCCCCGCCTGGGAAGGCCCTTTCATCATCACCAAGGTGCTCCACAACAGAGCGTATCGTCTCTTCAACGTCGAACATAATAAAGATGAGCCGCGTGCTTGGAATACGGATCTGCTCCGCCCTTTCTATTCTTAAATGTTTAGACCGGTCAGATGTAATAAGAAATACTTTTTAGTTTGACTATCAAAAGACATAATTTACTCCTCCCGCATAGTTGTTGTTTATTTCTTTTGTGTACATTACCTTAGCCGCGAATCTATTTCGCCTAGGTCAATTTGACAAAAATCCTACCGAGTGGTGAGTCTGCCTCTCACTCGGGGGCTTAGCTACAGCCCAGTGCTTGCCTAAGTGATAAAAATCCTACCGAGTGGTGAGTCTGCCTCTCACTCGGGGGCTTAGCTGCAGCCCAGTGCTTGCCTAAGTGATAAAAATCCTACCGAGTGATGAGTCTGCCTCTCACTCGGGGGCTTAGCTGCAGCCCAGTGCTTGCCTAAGTGACAAAAATCCTACCGAGTGGTGAGTCTGCCTCTCACTCGGGGGCTTAGCTGCAGCTCAGTGCTCGCCTAAGTGATAAAAATCCTACCGAGTGGTGAGTCTGCCTCTCACTCGGGGGCTTAGCTGCAGCCCAGTGCTCACCTAAGTGACAAAAATCCTACCGAGTGGTGAGCCTGCCTCTCACTCGGGGGCTTAGCTGCAGCCCAGTGCTCGCCTAAGTGACAAAAATCCTACCGAGTGGTGAGTCTGCCTCTCACTCGGGGGCTTAGCTGCAGCCCAGTGCCCACCTAAGTGAAAAAAATCCTACCGAGTGGTGAGCCTGCCTCTCACTCGGGGGCTTAGCTGCAGCCCAGTGCTCACCTAAGTGATAAAAATCCTACCGAGTGGTGAGTCTGCCTCTCACTCGGGGGCTTAGCTGCAGCCCAGTGCTCGCCTAAGTGACAAAAATCCTACCGAATGGTGAGCCTGCCTCTCACTCGGGGGCTTAGCTGCAGCCCAGTGCTCGCCTAAGTTTGAAAAAATCCTATCGAGTGAAGAGCAGTCCTCTCGCTCGGAGGCTTAGCTGCAGCCCAGTGCTCGCCTAAGTTTGAAAAAATCCTACCGAGTGAAGAGCGGTCCTCTTGCTCGGAGGCTTAGCTGCAGCCCAGTGCTCGCCTAAGTTTGAAAAAATCCTACCGAGTGAAGAGCAGTTCTCTCGCTCGAAGGCTTAGCTGCAGCACAGTGCTCGCCTAAGTTTGAAAAAATCCTATCGAGTGGTGAGTGAACCTCCCGCTCAGAGGCTTAGCTGCAGTCTTGTACTCGCCTAAATTTGAAAACATCCTACCGAGTGGTGAGCGAACCTCCCGCTCGGAGGCTTAGCTGCAGTCTCGTACTCGCCTAAGTTTCAAAGAACCCTACCGAGTGAAGAGCCAACCTCTCACTCGGGGGCTTAGCTGCAGTCTCGTACTCGCCGAAGTTTTGAAACCTTACCCAATCGGTTGACAGGAACATCAAGATCATTGCTGAGTACCTTGCTGATGAGTTGATCCATGCTGCGCAAGGATCACCAGATCTGTCGACTGGAACCTCAAGACCATTGCTGAGTGCCTTGCTGATGAGCTGATCAATGTTGCGCAAGGATCACCTGACTAGTCGACTGGAATGTCAAGACCATTGCTGAGTGCCTTGCTGATGAGCTGATCAATGTTGCGCAAGGATCACCCAACCGGTCGACTGGAACGTCAAGACCATTGTTGAGTGCCTTGTTGATGAGCTGATCAATGTTGCGCAAGGATCACCTGACCGGTCGACTGGAACGTCAACACCATTGCTGAGTGCCTTACTAATGAGCCGATCAATGCTACTCAAAGATCGCTCGATCAGACGACTGACCATTCTTCTCCAGAAGCTACATTAAACAAACGGACAATAATTCGGGAGAAAGACGAAATTCATTCGAAGACAGACGCAATATGGGGGATGATAAATCCGAAGTTCCCTAACCGCAAAATAAAATGCTCGGGCGCCAGACCCAAAGGAGTTTTAACGATTACAAATCCACTCGGCATTCCGAGGCAAATCAAAGCGGTGACATAATGTTTTTTAAATCACTCGGCGGGAGAAGGATTGGCGGGTCGCAGAAGCTGTCAAGGTCAATGCTGTCTGCAATGCGAGTGGCTGCCTCGAGGAAAGTGGCCATGAAGTCCTGGAAGGAATGCTTCTTGGTGTTTGCCACTTTGAGAGCTGCCAGCTTGTCCTCCTTGGCCTCCTTGCAGTGCACTCGGACCAAAGACAAGGCAACGTCAGTCCCACAGCGCGCAGAAGATTTCTTCCATTCTTGCAGTCGGTCTGCAATCTGGTTCAGCCAAGTCATCAAGGAATCGAGGTCTCGAGACATCTCCGCCTGAGGCCAGAGCTCGGCGTCCACTCGGACCATCGCCACCTTCAGCCGAGCCAAATAGTCGACTGCACCATACAAGCGCGATTCCAGTCGTAGCAAGTTCATCGCGACTTCATCTTTCATGGGGCAATTGATGGGGTCGAGACCTGTCTCGACCCATCCAGTTTCAGCCTCGAAGTCCTGACAGAGTTCTGTTTCATCACAACGAACAATGAGTCAACAGTATTGCAAATCCCAGTCAATGATGGTTATTTAACTGATTAGACATACCTTCAAGCTTCAAGACAAGCTTTGCAGCAAGTTGTTCTAAATGAGACTCTAGCTTGTCGGTCCTGGTCTTGAGACCCTCAACTTCAGCGGTCAAGTTCTCCTTGTCCTTCCTCAGCTGCTCGACTTCACGATTAGCGTCCGAGACAGCCGTCTTCAATGTCGCGTTCTCATCCTCCAACTTGCCGACTGAAGCTAGCTTCTCGTCCGCAAGCTTCGTCTTCTCGCGCGCTTCCTTTTGAGCAGCTGCCAAGTCCAGATCCTTCTGCTCCAGAGCTTCCTTCATCCTCTCTAAAGAAACAACACTCTTCAGACGAGATTGAAGTTGGCGATTTTCACTACGCACATCTGCTTGTGTGAATTCACTCGGTTCAAAGAGACTAAAAGAAAAGGCAGCACCAAGTGTGAAGCTACAAAGCAGACAGAATGATCGAGTGATTACCTCCCATGATGGCTGTTTCTTCTTGAGCTTTCTTCAGATTCTTCTTCGCCAGTTGGAGATCAAGTTCAACACTGACATGCTTCTTCTTTAATTCGGTGAGACGAGCTCCAAGATCACAAGACCTCTGCAGCCAGAAAGACAGACATGTCAGTCGACACATACAAGTAACAGTGAAGGAAAAGATCTATTCTCAGACTACTGCCGAATCAAATATTCAACAGTAATCTCGAGGACTACACCCAGTGGGTGCACTTAGCGTGCCCCCACTGGATCAGATCAATACTCAGCGAAGAGCTTCAAAAAAAAGAGACAGAATGTTCAACACTCATCAGACCTCAGTTGACTGCTAGCAGCCGACCGTGGTCTCGGGGATTACACCCAGTGGGTGCACCCGACATGCCCCCACTGATTCAGAAAGTGTAAAATCAGAGATTTCTTGAGTCCTAAATGAAGGAACACCCAGTGGGCGATCAGATATAAAGCAACGTTCAAAAATTCAGTTCGAAGTTTACTGACCTGAACATTGGTCTGAAGAGCAGTGCTGGCATTGTAAGCTATCTGACTAGCTTCATGCATCACTTTCACCTGCTCCATGACAAGATTCGCCTGGCGAAGAGCTTCCCTAGCGGCACTCGGCGAGTCGTCCGGAGTCTGATATGTAGCAAAGAGGGATGGCTCCAGAGGAGTCAAAGTAGCGGCCGGGTCAGACGAGTGGAATTGCACTGGTGCAGCAAGCGTTTGTGCAGTCGACCCCGACGGACGACCAGTCGTCAACGGGTTAGCAAATGTGACGTTTGTCTGAGCTATTGCCTCCGGTGCCGGTCTCGACTGAGGGATTTGGACTTCAAGTCTCCTTCTTCTCTAACCTCCACTCTTCTTCTTCCTCTCCTGTAGAGGCGCTTCTTCTTCTTCATCATCAGGGAGCACAACGATATCTTGCGGAGCTACATAAGAAGAGCAATATAAAATTTTCAGTCAATCAACCACTCACTCAGTTAAACAGAACTGGGTTGAACAAACTTACCAGCTCGTGAGGTGGCTTCTTCGTCTTCTGGTGCCTTGTCAACGTCCATGTCGGTGGCAGCAGAGGCGGGGCTGGAAGGGCACAAGGATTAGTCAGTCGGATCGAGAGAACTTTCAGTCGACTTACGGAAACACAAACAAGATACCCACCCTGAGGCAACAGGGACGTCCATCTTAATTCGAGGCAATGTCTTTTGGGTCTTGGAAGGGGCAACTTTTGGCTGCTTAGCCACCTTCTCCGTCGGCTCCGGAGTCGACGTCCGAGTGTGCTTCTGGATGGCGGCACTTGGAGCCGCACTCTTCACACGACCGCCGGACGGATTGTGTTGCTGCTTGGATCGACACTCGGAGCACGGCGGCGAGTCGACCTCTTCCTCCTTGTCCGACTCCTTGCTCTCCTCCTCCTCCTTCCCTTCAGGAGACTCCCACTCGCCACTCTCCTCCGCACTGTCCTCCCCCTCCTGGTCCTGCACCGAATCCTGTTCGCCGTTGGGCATTGAGTACATCTCAGTGAATACCTGCAAAGCAAATTGGTCAAGACAAGAGTCAGTCGACATCGAGCACAGTCGTAACGCAAGCGGAAAACAGTCGGAACGGAGAATGTACCTTGTCGGGTGGGTTGTCACTTCCGAAAGGGACGACTCGTCTGGATCCTCTAGGGTTATCTTGAGTGCCCGTAATACTCTTCAACCACGAGACCATGGTGTCGAGCGACACTTCTTCTGGATGGACCCGAGTGGTGTCGCCCGGTCCAGAATACAACCACATCGAGTGATCACGGGCCTGGAGAGGCTGGATACGCCAAGCAAGGAACACCTCCAGCAAGTCCAGTCCAGTGACACCATCATTGATGAGCTGGACCACTCGGTCCACTAACATCCTCGTCTCCATGATCTCAGCAGCAGTAACCTTCAGTGGAGCAGGAGTTTGGACACGGTTGGATGAAAAAGGAGGAAGACCGGTCGACTGACCTGGAGTAGCAATGTCCTGGCAGTAGAACCAGGATGATTGCCAACCCCTAACGGATTCGGGAAGAGTCATAGCAGGGAAAGCGCTCCTATTCCTCTTTTGGATACCTAAGCCCCCGCACATCTGGATAACATGGGTTTTCGAGTCACTCGACTTTGCCTTTTTAACCGACTGGGAGCGAATGGTGAAGATATGTTTGAAGAGACCCCAGTGCGGTCGACACCCTAAGAAGTTCTCGCACATCAACACAAAGGTGGCTAGATACGTAATGGTATTGGGGGAAAAGTGATGGAGATGTGCCTCGAAGAAGTTCAAAAACCCTCGGAAGAAAGGGTGCGGAGGAAGCGAGAAACCCCGGTCGACATGAGTGGTGAGCAAGACGCACTCACCCGGTCGAGGCTGTGACTCTGTCTCTCCCTTCGGCAGCCTTGCCGCCCCCGCTGCAATCAGCCCAGACTCCTCTAGATCGGTCAGATCTTCCTACCGGATCGAAGACCGGATCCAATTGCCTTGGATCTAGCCCGGCGGCAGCCCCGAGCGCGATGACGATCCACGGCTTGGTTTCTTGCCCTTCGCCGCCCCCGTTGCTTTCTTGGAGCGCTCTAGCGCCGCCGTCTTGTCCTTCACCATGGTGGAGAGCGGCGGTGTTGGAGGCGGAGGCGCTTGGTGCGGCGGAGGAGCAGAGGAGAAAGAAGAAGAGGCAGGCGTGCACAGTGCAAGCACCCCGGCCCTGTCGCCTTATAAAGGTTCACTTCCGAGTGACTGACACGTGGGGCCGGGTAATCCCGTCAAATCTTGCTACAGTTGCACGCAGCGAACGTGGCAAAAAAGGCGGCGCGATGATCGAGGCGTCGCTGCTTATCCGGGTCCCCCTTTTTTCGGCACCATCCTGCTCGCGCGCGCCCTCGAAATTTCGTATCCCGCGGAATCCGGGATCCCCCACGGGCAATCACGCCCGAGATCTCGCACTCCCGCACGACGCTCGACGCATGAAGCCACCAGTTCAATCGACAACTTTCTGAATGTGTCAAGGTAGCCGAGTCTACCCCGAAGTACCAACGCCGGCGTTCGGTCTAGGAGGAAACACTCGCGGAGGCACAAATCGCAGGACAGGTCCAACTTTGCCTCCCTTTCCTCTCATACCTTAATCCATTCGGGGGCTACTGACGAAGGTACAGACCCAGGGTAGGGTCATGGGCTCGACCTATGAGTCCCACCCAAGGTCACTACCCTAGAAGATGGAAAGACCAAGAATCAATGGAAGAGCACCAATCTCATATGTTGAGTGCGATCCACTCGATGGTCACCCCACTCGACGGTCACTACTTATCATCAGTCGACCACGAAGAAGGTCACTCGACCATATCGAAGACCAGGAGTCGGAAGAGTACGCAACGGCCGGATATTTACTCCTAGTCTTCATGAGCATTAATAGTACTTAATGCTGGCATTACCAGTAACGCCCCTTACTTTATGTACATTAGTTCCCTTGTAACGGGGGGGGGGGGGGGGGGGAGCTGGGGTCCTGGTGTACTCTATGTAAGCCACCCCTCTCCTCTGATACAAGGGTTCGCACTCTTTGTAATACAACACACATAATCCAATCGACCGCCTCCGGGCACCGAGACGTAGGGCTATTACTTCCTCAGAGAAGGGTCTGAACTCGTAAAATCTCGTGTGTACACCTTTACCATAGCTAAGATCTTGCCTCTCCATACCTACCCCCCCTTTCTACTATCAGACTTATAACCACGACACCGACCAGTTGGTTAAATATGCATTGGTTTTCAATCATGGATCTTTCTTTGACAATAGACACCAAACTTCTACTGACCAGCGCCAGATGGCTGATGTTTTGACGTGCCTTGACTAGATGGCTGATGCCAGAAATTTACTTATGTAACCTCACCAAAAACCTTACAGCTTGTGGAAATGAATATAATTCAATCAACTCCTAGGTGCAAAACTAGAAAAAAATGTATGTGGGCCATTGGATCTCCAATGGATGGCCCAAATTGATCACACGGGAGGGGTTCAATCCTTTTCAAAAAAGACTAACTTCTATATACAAAAAGGAGTTCCACACTAGCTCCCGCATGCAATCTTGACCATCATCCATTAGAGATCCAACAGCCCACGGGGGAGGGCGCTTTGGCTCCCGGGTGCATTTGCTCTCGCATGAACATGGAAAATTAGTACTTTTTTAGAAAAAATCTGAATTTTTTTGTAGATGTCCTTGTTAGTGTCACAAGCATGCTTGGCAATTTTCATGCGAGACGGAGTAGTAGTGTTTCGTCGGTGAAAAAAACATATATGGGTGCAACATTTGGTGTTCAATTTGTTTTTATGCTGGCCAAAATGCTTAACCTTTTTACCTAAAAAATTACAAATAGCATTTGGATGTGCCTATGAACACATCCAATTTTTGTTAGGATTTTTTTAATATTTCAAAATCATTTTCCGCTCATAGGACCACATGCACCCGGTAGCCCGTGGCCCATGCTTTTTATTTTTGTATCTTTTTTTTTGCAATCTAAGCTTGCCTACTAGTTCTGGTTTTGCAAAGCGTATGCATGTAATTAAGTGCAACACATTCATAACTGTTGGGGAACGTAGTAATTTCAAAAAATTTCCTACGTACACGCAAGATCATGGTGATGACATAGCAACGAGAGGGGAGAGTGTTGTCCACGTACCCTCGTAGACCGTAAGCGGAAGCGTTATGACAACGCGGTTGATGTAGTTGTACGTCTTCACGATCCGACCGATCCAAGCACCGAACGTACGGCACCTTCGAGTTCAGCACACGTTCAGCTCGATGACGATCCCCGGGCTCCAATCCAGCAAAGCGTCGGGGAGGAGTTTCGTCAGCACGACAGCGTGGTGACGATCTTGATGTTCTACCGTCGCAGGGCTTCGCCTAAGCACCGCTACAATATGACCGAGGTGGAATATGGTGGAGGGGGGCACCGCACACGGCTAAGGAACGATCACGAAGATCAACTTGTGTTGTCGTGCCTAGAGGTGCCCCCTGCCCCCGTATATAAAGGAGCAAGGGGGAAGGGGGCGGCCGGCCTAGGAGGGGCGCGCCAAGGGGAGTCCTACTCCCACCGGGAGTAGGACTCCCTCCTTCCTTTTTGGAGTAGGAGAAGGGGGGAAAGAGGGGGAGAGGAGGAAGGAAAGGGGGGCCGCACCCCTTGTCCAATTCGGACCAGAGGGGGGCTGCGCGCCTCCTTCCTTTCGGCCTCTCTCCTCTATTCCCGTATGGCCCAATAAGGCCCATATACTCCCCGGCGAATTCCCGTAACTCTCCGGTACTCCGAAAAATACCCGAATCACTCGGAACCTTTCCGAACTCCGAATATAGTCATCCAATATATCGATCTTTATGTCTCGACCATTTCGAGACTCCTCGTCATGTCCCCGATCTCATCCGGGACTCCGAACTCCTTCGGTACATCAAAACTCATAAACTCATAATATAACTGTCATCGAAACCTTAAGCGTGCGGACCCTACGGGTTCGAGAACTATGTAGACATGACCTAGAACTATTCTTGGTCAATAACCAATAGCGGAACCTAGATGCCCATATTGGCTCCTACATATTCTATGAAGATCTTTATCGGTCAAACCGCATAACAACATACTTTGTTCCCTTTGTCATCGGCATGTTATTTGCCCGAGATTCGATCGTCGGTATCTAATACCTAGTTCAATCTCGTTACCGGCAAGTCTCTTTACTCGTTATGTAATGCATCACTCCATAACTAACTCATTAGCTACATTGCTTGCAAGGCTTATAGTGATGTGCATTACCGAGAGGGCCCAGAGATACCTCTCCGACAATCGGAGTGACAAAACCTAATCTCGAAACACGCCAACCCAACATGTACCTTTGGAGACACCTGTAGTACTCCTTTATAATCACCCAGTTACGTTGTGACGTTTGGTAGCACCCAAAGTGTTCCTCCGGTAAACGGGAGTTGCATAATCTCATAGTTATAGGAACATGTATAAGTCATGAAGAAAGCAGTAGCAACATACTAAATGATCAAGTGCTAAGCTAACGGAATGGGTCAAGTCAATCACATCATTCTCCTAATGATGTGATCCCGTTAATCAAATGACAACTCTTTTGTCCATGGCTAGGAAATATAACCATCTTTGATAAATGAGCTAGTCAAGTAGAGGCATACTAGTGACACTATGTTTGTCTATGTATTCACACATGTATTATGTTTCCGGTTAATACAATTCTAGCATGAATAATAAACATTTATCATAATATAAGGAAATAAATAATATCTTTATTATTGCCTCTAGGGCATATTTCCTTCAGTCTCCCACTTGCACTAGAGTCAATAATCTAGTTTACATCATCATGTGATTTAACACCAATATTCATATCTGTATATGATTAACACCCATAGTTCACATCGTCATGTGATCAGCACCCAAAGGGTTTACTAGAGTCAATAATCTAGTTCACATCACTATGTGATTAACACCCAAAGAGTACTAAGGCATGATCATGTTTTGCTCGTAAGAGAAGTTTAGTCTACGGGTCTATCACATTCAGAGCCGTATGTATTTTGCAAATATTCTATGTCCACAATGCTCTGCACGGAGCTACTCTAGCTAATTTCTCCCACTTTCAATATGTATCCAGATTGAGACTTAGAGTCATCTGGATTGGTGTAAAAGCTTGCATCGTTGTAACCTTTTACGACTGGCTCTTTTATCACCTCCATAATCGAGAAACATCTCCTTAGTCCTCACTAAGGATATTCTTGACCGCTGTTCTAGTGATCTACTTTTAGATCAAAATTGTATTCCTTTGCCAAACTCAGAGCAAGGTATACAATGGGTCTGGTATACAGCATAGCATACTTTATAGAACCTATGACTGAGGCATAGGGAATGACTTTAATTCTTCTTTTCTATTTTCTGCCGTGGTCGGGATTTTTGAGTCTTACTCAATTTCACACCTTTGCAACACAGGCAAGAACTCTTTCTTTGACTGTTCCATTTTGAACTATTTCAAAATCTTGACAAGGTATGTACTTATTGAAAAACTTATCAAACGTCTTGATCTATCTCAATAGATCTTGATGCTCAATATGTAAGCAGCTTCACCGAGGTCTTTTATTGAAAAACTTTTTATTCAAGTATCATTTTATGCTATCCAGAAATTCTATATCATTTCCAATCAACAATATGTCTTGCACATATAATATCAGAAATGCTACAGAGCTCCCACTCACTTTCTTGTAAATACAGGCCTTTCCAAAAGTCTGTATAAAACCATATGCTTTGATCAACTCATCAAAGCATATATTCCAACTCCGAGATGCTTGCACCAGTCCATTGATGGATCGTTGGAGCTTGCACATTTTGTTAGTACCTTTAGGATTAACAAAACCTTCTGGTTGCATCATATACAACTCTTCTTTAATAAATCCATTAAAGAATGTAGTTTTGACATCCATTTGCCAGATTTCATAACACGTGACAATTGCTAACATGATTCGGACAGACTTAAGCTTCGATACGAGTGAGAAAATCTCATCGTATTCAACACCTTGAACTTGTTGAAAACATTTCGCAACAAGTCGAGCTTAGTAGATAGTAACACTACTATCAGTGTCCGTCTTCCTCTTTAAGATCCATTTATTTAACATGGCTTGCTGATCATCGAGCAAGTCAATCAAAGTCCATACTTTGTTCTCATACATGGATCATATCTCAGATTTTATGGCCTCAAGCCATTTCGTGGAATCTGGGCTCATCATCGCTTCCTCATAGTTCGTAGGTTCATCATGGTCTAGTAACATGAATTCCAGAACATGATTACCGTACCACTCTGGTGCGGATCTTACTCTGGAAGACCTACGAGGTTTGGTAGCAACTTGATCTTGATCTGAAGTTTTTATGATCATCATCATTAACTTCCTCACTAATTGGTGTAGGAATCACTGGAACTGATTTCTGTGATGAACTACTTTCCAATAAGGGAGAAGGTACAATTACCTCATCAAGTTCTACTTTCCTCCCACTCACTTCTTTCGAGAGAAACTTCTTCTCTAGAAAGGATCCATTCTTGGCAACGAATGTTTTGCCTTCAGATCTGTGATAGAAGGTGTACCCAACAGTTTTCTTTGGGTATTCTATGAAGACGCACTTCTCCGATTTGGGTTTGAGCTTATCATCCTAAAACTTTTTCACATAAGCATTGCAACCCCAAACTTTAAGAAACGACAGCTTAGGTTCATTGCTAAACCATAGTTCATACTGTGTCGTCTCAACGGATTTAGATGGTGCCCCATTTAACGTGAATGCAGCTGTCTCTAATGCATAACCCCAAAACGATAATGGTAAATCAATAAGAGACATCATAGATCGCACCATATCCAATAAAGTGCGGTTACGACGTTTGGACACACCATAACGTTGTGGTGTTCCAGGTGGCGTGAGCTGTGAAACTATTCCACATTGTTTTAATTGAAGACCAAACTCGTAACTCAAATATTCGTCTCCGCGATCAGATCGCAGAAACTTTATTTTCTTGTTACGATGATTTTTCCACTTCACTCTGAAATTCTTTGAACCTTTCAATTATTTTAGACTTATGTTTCATCAAGTAGATATACCCATATCTGCTCAAATCATCTTGTGAAGGTCAGAAAATAACGATACTTGCCACGAGCATCAACACTCATTGGATCACATACATCGATATGTATTATTTCCAACAAGTCAGTAGCTCATTCCATTGTTCCGAAGAACGGAGTTTTAGTCATCTTGCCCAAAAGGCACGGTTCGCAAGTATCAAATGATTCATAACCAAGTGATTCTGAAAATCCATCTTTATGGAGCTTCTTCATGCGCTTTACACCGATATGACCCAAACGGCAGTGCCACATATAAGTTGCACTATCATTATTAACTTTGCATCTTTTGGCATCAATATTATGAATATGTGTATCACTACGATCAATATTGTGCGGCACGGGACGGACTGCTAGATCAGCGCGCGCAAGCTCCCGGACGAGGACAACCAATTGTCGTCGTGCGGAAGCTGTCGGCGGCGACTCTACCTGCCGTCGGGCGGCAGCCTCCCGTGCGGCTGCTCGGGACGACCTACACGGAGGCGGCGGTCGTGCAGCTTCGGAATGGCGCCCTCCTCGGTGCGGCGGTCGTTGGCTGGCCATGCAGCGGCACGAGCTTGAGGGTGGCGGTAGCGATGCACCAAAGGTGTTTGATGGAAAGCCTCCAAAGAGAATGAGAACGTTTGAGAGAGATAAGGGTGCTGATGGGTGGGCCCTCCGTCTAACTTAACAGGTCAGCAAATGATGTTGACAAAATTTTGTGCCATGTCAGCACTTACAGCGGGCCTGACTTGTCAGAAATCAAACTAATTACGTAAAATCGTTCATTAGTGTTTATTGAGAATTTTAGCAAGGAAAACGGTAGATTTTTGGAGCGGCCAAGAAATGTGGTGGCAATTCCGGAACAGGACTTAAAATGTGGTGGTTTTTTGCAATTCACTTCCTGCAGACGGCTGCACATCGATTGGTTGGTTGACATAGACATAGCTAAATACCGGTGTCAGCCAGGAATATCTCTTTCAGAGTGAATATGCACTTGGTTTAGCCGCCAGCCCGCATGCGACCATATCGGATTGACCGTATCCATCAGGACTGAATTTAGCATATCTCAGCCGTCGATCTATTCTGCAGTCAATTCATGTGCCGGCCGGGCTGTATGCTTCAAGCTAGCTTGCTTGCTTGTCTACAATAGGCTATTTGACGGCTTGTCAGAGACTCGGAGTAAGTACACTAGCGAGAGATACGTCCAAATTAACTGCATTTTAACTCTGTACGTACTACTTGGTCCAGAGGCAGCGTCAGATCGAGATTTATTTATTGCCCTTGACCTGAAATAAATGGAGCTATGCATTAATCCAACTTGGAGCACTGTGGCTGCTACGGGCGATCGACAATTTCGATCTGTAGCTAGTGTGACCAGTCCACGGAAACATGGGCATCTACAGTTAGCTACTGATGCATGGAACCGTTCAATATTTCGATTCTTTTCTCTTTCCTTTATGTTCTCTGTCGCCGCTGACTTATGCTAAGAACCTAATTAAACTCGGGATGGACATGTGCGTTGATGTGTGCTGATGTATGTGCAACGAAGGAAGTATATAGTGCATATGAGTACATCCTAGCACCTGTGCAAACAAGCCCACTTGTAAAGAAAAAGGGTGTGGTAGAAAAAGAAGAAAACCAGTTTTTGCTTAGTAACTACTAAATAGTTGTAGAAAGAAGCATGGAACAAAATTGAAGTTTTTGTAAAGAAAACAATAGGGAAAAATATAACACGTCACTCTTCTCAGATTTCAGGGCCTGCCGTGATGGTGTGGCGTCAGGTTGAAAGCTCTAGATTTGACAGGTGTCGTTGCCAATGATTAGATAATGGTTAATAGTATAGCCAGTTGCTGGCTATATGGTCTCGGCGCATCATCTATAGCCAAGTTTATAGCCGGCAAGTACAACAGTTGCAGATAAATATGTATTATTTTTTTGATATATCACCCACATCACTCTCTCACAACATGCCTAGGAGCGCGTGCTGCAGCCGGCTGTTAATCAGTAGCCTGCTTCCCTTCTCTCTCCTCCAACTCATCCGAAATATAATATTTAAAAACTTACAGCCTACCTACGTCATTCTATTGTACTTATTCTTAGGGCATATTCGTGGGCATCCTTTCTCTTCTTGGAGGCATCACCAATCACCAAAGAGTACTTTCCTCATCCTTGGGCCGTGTTCATTCAGAGTGGGAGTGGTGGTGGCGTCTGTTGGCAAGGTTTTTTTTTTTCCTGAGATTAGGTGGGTCGAGTGGATGGGTCTATGCGAAAGCTTTGTGATCTAAAGGGGCAGACGCTGGCGACAACCACGTTCTTAGGCATCGTTCCCTTCTTGAAGACGTTTTCAAAGACCTCGTTCTCAATCGCTTCAGGTGGTGGTGGTCTTATTGTTTTGACTCATTTTTTCTGTCATTCTATTCTTATTCTATGTGGTTTTCAGCCTAGTTTCCCTTATAAATCAACATATTATGTATTTTTCATTTCCGTTTTAATGAAACCGTGAGAACGCATGCCTTGCGACGTTAATGAATACATAAATCATGTCCACTATAGTAAAGAAACCTCATCGTGGGGGCATGGGGCTCCTATAGTTCATTAAGAAGAAGAGATGCCCGGTTTATAAGGAAATCCGGACCCAAAAATCTAACATCCCCGGTTAATCAGGAACAACCGAATGAAAACCCAAAAAAGGCACTAGAGGATGGAGATATGGACAAGACAAATGAAACATCAAAGGACATCGCTAGAGCCAGACACTATAGCTCAAGGCCCCAAGCAGCTAGACATGGCTCAAGTGCCACCAAACTGACCACCACTCGCTGAAGAGAAACCATCCATATCGAATGACTCTTCTGTCTCGGTCTGGAAGCATGATGTGCTAATTAACATTATCGTGTGAAATCATCCCGAAAGATCCATCTTCGACTTCCCCGCGATGCTGGCAAAGTTCTCAATGCCTCGATCACTTGTGGTGAGAGCGATTTTTCGTACATGTCTAGGTATGTTTTCATCTTTTGCTCAACGCCCTCCGCTTTGATAACCTCTGACAGCTCACCAAAAGCCTCCAACAACCTATGCTCCACGCGCTTGGACGTCGGGATGTTGCACGCCTTGTTCTTCTTTTCCAAACGCCCGCTTCGTCAACCCTTCATCCTTCTCCCCGTGCAAACGTGTTGGGGTCCCAAATAGAGGGTGTGGGACTACACAAGTAACTTTGATGAGAACATCCTCCAGAGATAATGGTAGTGCTTTAGCCTGCGCCACCTCCGCAACAACATTGCTCGCTTCAACCATAGGCTCAACCAGAACGCCAGACTTGTCGAAGGCCCCCATCATGCGGCCCGTGTTGAAAGCAAGCGGTTCCTCTGAACTAAGAATCAGACATGCAAGGGACTGCACATCGAAAGACGAGGAGCATCCACCGAGGCGGGATGACCAGAGCTTAGCCTCCGAGCACATTGGATCAATGGATTCCCCACCCCACTGATGAGACACCACGGGTCAACCACAAATCATCTCCCCAAGCAGAGCAAACCACAAGATAGTTGACAGTAGGCAATACCTGAGGATAAGCTGCCAATGCTTCATCAAGCATAGGATCACTATGGCGCGGATCGATGCCCACTGGCCTAGCCGAGAGAATAGCAACAAGGATATCCTGGTCGAGAACGTGAGGGTAGATGCAGCAGTCCATAGGACGAGCTAATCGATCTCCAAGGGGTGCCGCCAAGAGAGCCTCGGCATACGAACGTGGCCTAGAAGCAAGGCCAGCTAGTACGCCACCGCCAACCCCAACACTGAGCCAACAACCGGAGGGAGGCATCGACGACGATAGCTTCAACGGAGGGGCCAGGCCATTGTATGGCAATATGAAAATCCTTGTAGGAGTGCCATAACTTAGTGGTTCCTAGTAGTCCATGGTGAAATGCTTGCGTCTGAGACAACAGAAACACTGTCCGCCGACCTATTTGAGGTAGGCGGCACACTCTGCCAGACTAAACCACCGGATGCGGCTTCGATGACGTAACCCCCTGCCGCTAACAACATTCGCTCATCTCCTACTCCCTTGCACGTCAAGCCATCCTCCACGGTTTACGTCAGGTGACGAATCCCCTCCTCCAGTTGCCATAGCGTCGTCTCGGACTACCATCAAACTAAGTCGAGAACGCGGAAGGGAGGGCGAAGCAGCAGCAACATCTTCGTTCGGACTAGCCCACATGCTACAAGCACTTAGTGGCATGCCAGTAGCGACCCAAGCAGCAGGGCGACGACTAGTAGCGCGCATCGTGGCAGTGGGCTCCCGGACAACCAGGGATTTGAGGCAAGGCGCCGATGCAAAAAGGGCAAAGGCAAGCGAAGAAGCCGAGTCGGTGGACGGGGAGGGTGGGAGCGAGTCGACCACCATCTCAGAGGACGAGGATAGTCTCGGGTGTGACAACAACACATTTGGATCGGATTGCCCTGACCCCGATGTCCACACCTGGTAGAGGCGCGCGACGGCGTGAGAGAACTGGATGCAAGAGAGGCGAGGAGGGCATGAACGGCGGCGGAGGGAGGGCAAGGGGCGGCGGCGTACGTGAGCGGGCGTTGCGAGAGCGGTGTAGTACTATAGTAAAACTTTCACCATGAAGAAACAATGGCAATCTTTAGTTTGGTACTCAAAAATGGGTAAATCCCACATGGAAAAATGGAAAACTTTCTCCACGAGTAAATCCCACATTGAAAAATGACACTGCCACTGCTTAACACCGATCGACGACTCGCCTCGAGCGTGTGTACCATTACTCAAGTGCCGAAGCACGTGCCTGCGCTACGCAAGAGCCAAGAGCTCGTCGAGATCTCGCTCACGTGCTCACCGCGATCCGTCCGTCCATCCATTCATCCATCACAAGGGCCATAGTTTTTTTGGCAGAAATCACATATTTGACCTGAGGCCGAAATCAAATCACAAACTGACCTGCTCTTAAAAAAATTTCACTCTGCTGACCCTTTCGTGTGGCGCCCGACAGTGAGGCGCCGCTCCTACAGTGCAGCGCCCTTTCCTTAGGCGTCACAGATCCAGCCAGCGTGGCAGCTCTGGTCCTCTTGCGGCCCCACAGACAGCAATGCAGCGCCTAAGGCTAGGGCACCACACTATGTATAGTGCAGCGTCTATCTCTTGGGCGATGCACGTTGACTTAAGCCGCATCGGGCCAGCCCCTCCCAGGCAGTTCTTCCCCCTCTGAGGAAGTTGCTCTCTGTAGAGAGAGCGGCGGCGGTGCCCCCTTCGGATCCCCCCATACCCCCTCTCAGATCTAAAGTTTTGAGGCCTGGATTCAATCTCCAATCCCTCCTAGTATGTAAACTCCTCCATTCCCTTTCTTTTCCTCCGTAAATTCGTTGCAATTTTAGGGACTTGCCTAAGATTAAGTGGAACCTTTGATTTGCTTGGTTTGGATCTTTGTTTGTCCAAGATTGTGTGTTGTGATGGAGGATGTGTAGTCATATCCGGTAGTATATGATTCTTGTTAGTGAAACCTAGATTGTTTATTTTTTTAGATATATATGAGATGCCTAGTTTTGTAGATAATTATGAGGTGTTGAGTTTTGTAGCTATATGTGAGATGTTGAGTTTTTTTAGATATATATTAGATGTTGAGTTTATTTGAAATATGAGATGTTGATTTATTTGAACACATATGTCATACGAGATATATATGAGAATTTACAATCATTTATTCATTGTGTGAGAAGGAGATGTTGATATTCTTGTAGATGAATACATATGAGATGTTTAGATGAACACATATGAAATGTTGAGTGTTTACTGATATTTGAGATGAACTCATATATGTTTATTGTTTGAAATTTGTAAGGATGGTTTGGCTTTTGGACGATGTCTACGACGTCAACACCGGGCCTACATGATGCGCGAGAAGGAGAAGGTAATAACTAGTAATCTAAATATTTTGCAAATTTGCCTTTAGTTGAAATTTACATGCCCTAAGATTTGTCATTACTTGTTTTTTTGCAGAAGCTTGATCCTCTGAAGATTCGGTATCACGGGGTCTCTGGTCCTGCCATGCCTTACGATGAGCGGTACACACCGTACATCAAGCAGGCAGAACTACTCCCGTGGATTCAGTTGGTCAGCCGGTCCACGCCGAATCTGAACGCTCCACTGGTGTCCGCTCTTGTTGATCGGTGGAGGCCGGAGACGCACAGTTTCCATCTTCGGACTGGGGAGATGACCGTGACGCTCGAGGATGTCTCGTTGATCACCGGTCTTGCTATCGATGGGAGGCCTCTCTGTATGAGCACCGATTATGATGGGTGGCGCGAGCAGATGATTTCTCTTATCGGTATGGCTCCTACCGAGGTTGAGGCTGATATAGAGGAGGGAGAAGAGAAGAAGAAGAGGGAAAGGAAAGCAATCGGAGCTGCTTTCACATGGATTCAAAATAACTTTGCGACATGCCCTCTGGATGCCACTAATGATGTGATCCAGACACATGCTCGTGTGTATATGTGGTACGTTGTGTCAAGGACTTTGTTTCCTGACTCCACTGGCAAGAACGCTCCATGGATGTGGCTGAAGGTGTTGACCGTCTTCGATAGCAAATGGAGCTGGGGTTCAGCAACTCTTACCTACTTGTACCGACAGGTAGTTGGTCTGCTTTGTGGTCAACTCATTTCTTCATTAGCAATGCAAGCTTACCGTCAAGTTAACATTGTTTTTCTTTCATATGCAGCTGGACGATGTGTGTTGCAGGATCACAGATAATGCAGGCATTGGTGGTAATCTGCTTCTACTTTCTGTATGGAGCTGGGAGCGTCTGCCTGTTGGACGCCCGAAGAGCGTCAGGTTTAATCCTTGGTATGAAGATGAACATGACGAATTACGGCGCCCCACTTGGGCTTACAAGTGGGATGTGGTTTCCGAGATGACGAACGATGTCAATCTCATGTACCAAAAGTACATTGCCGAGTTGGACACGATTATGCCTGAGCAGGTAAGGAGGTCATTACTTCAGTCCTTTCTCATGCTTGCTTGAAAAATAGTCATCAATTTTGCATTGTTGCCTATTTCATAGGTGGTATGGCAGCCATATGGCGCGGGTGAGAGCTTTGGGTACACCGTGGAGTTCCGCCTCAACCCGATGTGCTTGCGGGATAAGGATCTCTGGCTTATGCGGTGCCCACCGATATGCAACTGGGCGGTTGAGTTTCATTTGCCACATCGGGTGCATCGTCAGTTTGGTCTGTTCCAGCCTCACCCTCCGGATTGGGTGGACACGGACAAAGCACTTCATAGGTAAGAGAGCATGTCTGCGTATTGACTAAGCATCGGCACTCCTTTTGATTGTGCTAATGTTTGGTTTTGTACCACGCGGGTTGGACAGGAGAAGATAGCGGAAGATAAAGGACTGGGACAAGCATCATGCTGCGTATGTTACCCGCTTCCAGCTTTGTGTGGAGCAAGCTCGTAGCAGTGCACGCGCCCAGCTTTGTGAGCACAACCCACTTGCTTTTGATAACTACGTACAATGGTTTATTGAAACTACTCGAGTTGAGATATGCCCGCCGGCATATAATGAGGATATTCTTGAAGAACCCGTAAACTTTGAGGATCTATCAAAGGGGAAGTACAACAGAGATGTCAGGGAAGGGCAAGGAGTCCCTGTTGTTCCGGTGATTAACTATGTGGTAAAGTGTTCCCTTCTTTACTTTCCCGTTGAACGTATTACACATGTTTGAATAGCTAACCTATTCATTCTTTCTCATCCACAGTGCACCGAGATCAAGAAAGCAGCTGATGAGAGCCAGTCTATTCTGGAGAAGACACCGGTTTGGAAACGGCAATGATGATGGTTCACTACGAGCATTCCTCAAGGTACATATCGCATTCACTATGAGAGCCAGTCTATGTTGCGGAGTTTGATATCTTATACACTTGTTCATGTTACAGCATCAGGCCAAGAAGTTAAGGCAGTTATCGAATCTTCTCGGTTGCCGTGATCCTTAATATGATGAACCATCTGCCTCTAGGTCTGGTACACCATCAGACCCCTCATCTCACCATCAGAGGGACGATGTGAGTTCCTCATATGCTTATCTGGATGATGAGGGTGCGGTCACCCAAGAGGTATGACTAATCCTTTAGGTGTGATTCTCACTTGATTACGACACCGATCTTCACCATATTGTATGATTGTGTGATAGGGCCATGAGCTTGATGATGACATGACTTTGGCAGACACTCAAGTTCGGTCCGCATATATGTTCAAGCCTAGGCAGCCTAGATGCCGGTACACGCCCAACGACTATGACAACAGAGGCAACCCAAAGGTGGTCGTAGGTACCTCGCGGATGGCTAGCTTGGATGATGAGGCGGAGGTGGAGGTGGAGGAGAAAGTGCAGGAAGAGGAGGCTCGTCCTTCCAGGAAGAAAAAGATGGCCTGCAGGCGTGGCACCAGGAACACGCGTGAAAGGCATTAGCGCTTGTGTTTGTTACTATGGAAGTGCTCTCTTGTAGCCGTTTCATTAGGTTGATGAATTTGTGAGGTTATGTTATATGTTGGTGAACTCTTACTAGTGTGGTATTTGTGTTTGCGAACTTGTAGTAATGTTGAATTGTCTTAAATGATGTGATGTTCAAGTTATTAGTTCTCTTTGTTTAGTATGTGCAGTTTATAGTACTTTTAGTGATATTCAAGTTATGTGAGTGCTCCATGAGGTGCATGAGGCCAAAATGGCATCTGTTTCTGCAGTTTAGCAGTTAACAGTACTGCAGCGCCCAACAGTTAGGCGCTGCACTGTATTGTGCAGCGCCCAACGCTTAGGCGCTGCACTGTACAGTGCAGCGCCCTTCCCATAGGCGCTGCTCAACTGGCCATGGCTATCTAGAGAGCCACAGAAGGCTTGCAACACTGACCATCCATAATACTTACAATGACTGCAGCATCACAACAATTTGAACAAACACAAATTTTATTCCGACGAGTACATAACTTAAGACAATTCAAACATTACTATGACATGGTTCACGACACATTCATTACAAATGACAAATGACAGGTTGCCCTAGAAGATAGTTCACCAACATCTCACATGCCCTCACAAGTTCACAACACATTCATTAGAAGATAGTTGACGACGAGTGCACCGAAGCGAAGTTCCTACTGAGTAGAGCGAGGCCATTTCCCCTTCTTGTCACGTGCCGAGTCCTCCTCTTGCGCCTCGCGAGCCTTTGCAAGCTTTCTTGCCCTCTCCTCCTCACGAGCAAGTTTCGCTTGACGTGCCCTCTCCTCCTCTCGTTTCTTCCGCTCCATCCTCTCCTTCTGACGACGCTCTTCCTATAGATGGCACATAATCATATCCAAATTACATGTAGATGGCACATAATCATATCTAAATTACATGTAGTAGTCCAAAACACAGAAAGAGTAGTCCAATCACATAGTCATACACACATAGCACATATAGTTGTCCAAATCACATAGTCATACACACATAGCAATAGAGTAGTCCAATCACATAGTCATACACAAACATTGAGCCAAAACACATAGTCATTTACGTCTCATAGCACATAGTGGCACACATTTTGGTTCATAAGAAGGTCACGGTCCTTGTCCCTTCTTCTTCTTCCTCTCTTCTTCTTCTTCTTCTCCCTCCTCCCACCACCAAGGGATCTCACCTTCCCCCTTCATTACTTCCATACCTATGAAAATGGCAATATAATAGTTAGTCACACAATACAAAATGACAACACAAGCATTGAGCCAAAAGAACAAGATCATAGTAAGTCACATACGACAATGGTCCATTGAGCCAAGAGAACATTCCTCCACTACGACCGCCGCCAAGGCCAAGATCACCACCATGGCCTCCACCAGCACCACGGCCTAGACCACCACTATGGCCTCTACCGCCACCACCATGGCCTCTACCAGCACCACGGCCAAGACCATCACCACGGCCTCTACCAGCACCATGGACAAGACCATCACCACGGCCTAGGCCTTCACCACGTCCTAGGCCTTCACCACGGCCAAAACCATCACCACGACCTCTACCACCACCACGGCCTCTACCACCACCACGGCCAAGACCATCACCATGGCCTCTTCTAAGACCTAGTTGACTCCCTCTTTGTTTCCTAGTTCCTCGTTGGCTTGTTTGATTTGATTGGTTTGGCACTCCACCACTTGTTTGACTTAGTTGGCTACTCCTTGGTTGACTTGGTTGGCTATCATTTGCTTGGCTTGTGCTTGCACCATTTTTCTTTGATCTCTTTCTTGGTTTGGGACAAGTTCTTGTGTTGTGTCCCCCATGACTGCAGTCCCCACAACGGGATTGCTCACGAGGCTCTTGGAATTGATCGGTGCCGTATTCTCCACCACCATCACGGCCCCATCCGTCCATGTCACCTCTAAGATGCTTTGTCTTATGTCTTCCCCGTCTAACGACCTTCAATTCCGGGTCCGGCCATAGTTGAACTGCATGATACTCCGGCCATTGTGATTGGTCCAAGTATGGCTAAAACCGTGGTGCCCATGTATTCTTTACCGTCATGATTGAGAACTTGGACTCCCTCATGGTAAGAGGGTGATTGACGTCCACATTCCTAACACGGGATGCGTTTAACAAGTGCGAGCATGGGAGATGAAGCAACGATGGCCTCATGCAGCTGCAATCACACCGTGTTAGGGAGACCTTGAAAGCCCGGCCTCCGTGTTGGTGGCCATGGTTTGTGGTTCCTCCAGACTCTTTCACCTCATACTTCCAATCATTGTCGTCATATAGTACAACTTCTTGGGAGTCTGCCTTTCATGATTGAAATTCCAACCATTCTTCAACCTTTGGTGGGAAATTGTACTTGTGCTTATCCTTGTTCTCACCAGCAATCTGCTTATCCGTCTCCATTGAGTACTTTGAAAAGTATCCATTCATCTTGTCAAATGTGTATTGAACTATTGCCGTCACGAGTAATGCACGTACACCCTTGAGCACCTTATTGAAGCATTCTGCCATATTGCTTGTCATTTGACCGTACCTCCGGCCATCTTCATCGAAAGCACGTTCCCACATATTCCTTTTGACAATGTTCTTATTGAGAAATTCATGACCGCCGGGGTCAAGTTTCTTGTGTCTAAGCAATGCATTGAACAATGTGGCAAACCGCTTATTGGTAAAAGCGAGACAACAATCCTGAAGATCATCGGCCAACTCCTTGATACCACATGCCCTATAGAAGTTTGCACAAAAGTGCCTCATGCACCATCGATGGTGCAACTTTGTATGTCCGGGAATGTCAATCACCACAACATTTGGAATTCCTGGATGGCGATCCGATATGACACAAATTTCCCTTTCAGCCGGTAATACCCTTGTTCTCAGTTGACGCAAGAACCACTCCCAGTTATCATTGTTCTCCACCTCAACCAAAGCGAAAGCCAAAGGCAACACCCGGTTATTGGCATCACTTGCTATTGCAACCAATAAAGTGCCCTTGTATTGTCCTGTCAAGAACGTGCCATCAACGGTGATGACGGGCCGACAATGCTCAAAAGCCCTCACGCATTGCTCAAAGGCCCAAAATGCACGGCCAAATACTCGGACGGTCCTCCCGTTGTGAATCAATGTTTGGTGCCCATGAGGCTCAACCACGTGAACCATGCCTGGGTTTGTGGCGGCCATAGCTAACAACAACCTAGGGAGTCGGTTGTATGCTTCCTCCCAATTGCCATACAACATCTTGAATGCGGCTTGCTTCGCCTTCCATGCCTTGCCGTACTTCACCTTGTAATGAAAGATGGCTTTCACAAGGTTAATGACACTCTTGATGCTCATTATTGGAAGTGTGGATATTTGGTTGGATAACCTGTAAGCAATGAACTCGGACGTGAGTTGTCTGTTTTGTTGGTACACAAGCTTACCATCCGCATTCTTGTGCCGGCACATGTGAGTTGGCAGACAACTCACTATGCGCCAAGTGGGACCTCCTTTCCATGGCCTTGCACGCACAATCCATGGACATGTTGGCACTTCACATTTGATCGTGTAACGCACTTTGACGTTCGAGTTGGTCACTTTATGTGGACGATAATACGTAACCGAGTAGTTGTCGAGCCACATCTTCAATTCCAAGAAGGATTGAAACTCACAACCGGGATATATCCCATTCTTGCCGTCTTCCAAATCGCGGTGAGAACTTGGCCTATCTCCAAGAGATATGCATTTGCCACCATCCACAACGGCTTCATCCGCGAGACTAAGATCCTTGAACAATGGTGTCTTGTGATCCCGCCCGAATACTTTCTTGAATGCTTGGGCCTCCTTGGGCGTGAACCCCTCCTCATCAACTTCTTCATCGGGACCATTGTCATCGGAGTCCGATGCATATGCACGGGGAAAAAGGGATGGCTTGGTCCATTGTCTCTTGCACATGATATTGGTCAATATCACCCACATTGTTGTCATGGAGATCAACTTCGTTGTCATCCTCCTCGTACTCATCATTCTCCTCTTCAAAAGCTTCATTTTGGTTGTTCGGAGTCGGGCTCAATGTTGACCAATCTTGTTGCGTGAAATGAGGTTCACTCATTTGATCTTGGTTCATTGGTGGGGGAGTGCTAGCAACCAACGGGGAGGGGTTCCGGTTCAAGTCCAAATTCAAAGTAGACTCAACCTTCTTGGAGGCAAATAACTCAAGAGCATTGTCTAGAGATTCGGCAACCGTCTCCTTGTATGCAACCCAACGTTGCTCGGAGTTCACACGCATTGTCTTCCAACGGATGTGCATTCCAAAACCAACATTATGCCTTCCCTCGAACTCAACAACGTCACTTGGGTCCATCCAATTCAAATCATTCCTCACTTGTTCCAAGAGCTCCGCATAGTTAGGACTACTCTCAAACACCATGTCAAGCTCATACGGGTCCGGCTCAACATTGCCTTTCAAAAATGCCTCTTTATCCACATGATGAACATAAACACATGTTCTCCCCATCCCTACAATAATAAAAAACACACATATATCAAATAAGTACTTAACAAAAATATTTGCATAAAATACATATGCCCTAACATATATATGAATTAATAACCCTAACCCCATTTAGCAATAACCACAACCCTAATCATAGCATAACCCTAACACCAACATCAAACACACATAACCCTAACCCTAGCATACTGTGAAATCCTAACCATACCAAATTAGCAAAGAAACATAACTTGATTCAACATAAATTTCCAAATCCAAGCAAAAACTAGGGTTTCCCCAAACTAGTAAGATTTGAGCAAATGTGACAATTCCTATGGATGAAAACGAAGAGATCGAAGAAGATTACCTTAAGGAAGGGGTTGGCTTCGAAATCCACGGAATACTTCGGATTTGCAAGATTTGATAAGGAGTTGAGGGAGGGGAGAGGGGAAGAGAGGAGGGGCGCAAGGGTAAGGGTTTGGGGCCAGCCTAAGTGACACACAGACAGTGCAAGTGTGCAACGCCTAAGATACCGCGCGTCATTGTATGTACCGCGCGTCACGGTGCAGGCAGGAAAAAGAAGACACCGCGATTGATTTCATTTCCCACCCGGCGCGCCAGTCCACGAGTCCACGGGTCGCCCCGCCCCGCCCCCCTCCCTCTGGCTCGGGCTCGCTCTCTCTTTCCCCATCGTCACCGCGCCTCCCTTCCTCGTTCCTATCGCCCGGCCCATCTCCACCGCTCCACCGCATCGCTACCGCCCACCGCCCCGCGCCATCCCGACCCTCACCTCCCTCCATTTAAACCCCACCCGTCGGCGGCCGAATCTCGGACCGCCCCCGCGACCGACCCCCCATGCTGCGCTGCCACATCCCGCCGCAATGCGGCCCGGCCCCGCTCGGCCGCCGCGGCCTGCCCCGGGCGGCCACGGCGCCCGCGGCGGTGCGCTGCGCCGCGCGGGCCCCGTCGCGGGGGACCGTGGCGGCGGCGGCGGCGCAGGTCGCCGCGGCGGTGGCCACGGCCGAGGGGCGCGAGGGGGTGGAGCGGCCCGGCCTGGCGGAGCGGCTGCGGATGGGGAGCCTCCTCGAGGACGGCCTCTCCTACAAGGAGAGCTTCATCGTGCGCTGCTACGAGGTCGGCATCAACAAGACCGCCACCGTCGAGACCATCGCAAACCTCCTCCAGGTACGCGCGAGGCTCCTCAATTCTCTCCCCCTCTCTCTCCGCCCCCCAAGGAGATCCGGGAAGGAAGCTCGATTCGTGCCGGCCTGTCTGCTGGACTGCGAAATGAGATGCCATCGCCCACCCCCCTTGGGGGTCTCAAGAGCCAGGGGTTCGGATCTGAATTTTCGTAGCTTCAGACTTGCGGCAGATTCAGAGCTCCTGCTGCTGTGTCTCGATTAGAATTTACCAAGGGGAGCTCCTAGTTAGTACCATTATACTCAAACGTTTGCTGCTTGCCATTTTTCTAAGTTGAGCTCGAGCTTGAACAAGTTAGCTATCCTAGCGCCCGCGATATCACCCACAGAATTTTGCTCGTCGTCCGTAAGTGCCACACACTGCTAACCGGAGTAGTATGACTTTTCCTTTGTCCATGGTTAACTAAAGCCTGGGCTCTTGAAATCCTGTGCTCAAAGATCTGATAGGGAACACCAGTGCTATTGTGGATTGACTCAGTTCAAGTAATTCTGCGTGCTGGAAGAATTTTGGTGGGGCTGTTACCGAATCTTGTGGATTTGCTTGCTTTGGCATATAATCAACTAATCTCCGTTCTCAAAATAAATAAATCAATTAACATTTCATTATAAGTATGCTAAGAAATGTAACTCTAATGATTCTAAGGAGATACTAACGTCCTGGGTGATCCATCTGTCATGGCATAATGGCGGGCTTGTCGATAATGGTCTTGTTATTTTCTCTTTTATGGCCTGTTTGTGGTAAGCTTTCTTGTAACTGCAGGAGGTAGGGTGTAATCATGCACAAAGCGTTGGGTTCTCCACCGACGGTTTTGCCACGACTACAACAATGAGAGAACTTGGACTCATTTGGGTCACAAATAGGATGCACATTGAGATCTACAAATACCCCGCTTGGTAAATTTGCAAGATAAAGATAGTATTTGTTCCTGCCGTTCTTCTTGAAACAGGATTTAGTCCTGACTGGGGTAATTCTGCTATGTATAGGGGTGACGTTGTTGAGATTGAAACATGGTGCCAAGCTGATGGAAAGATCGGTACTCGGCGTGATTGGATCCTTAAGGATTTAGCTAATGGTGAAGTTATTGGAAGAGCTACCAGGTACATACTGCTCAATTGTGAAGCTTAAGCTTTTTTGTTCCGTTAGAGATACTCATCATGCTTGTTCACAGTTAGAACCACTTTTATGTGTAATGGAAGAAGAAAAAAAAGGACAAGTAATTGTTTTGTACCTGTTTTATAACTAACTATATGTCTTGCCTTTTTTAACTTCATCTCCACCTTGTTATCTGTACCTTTTCTTCTCCATGCAAATCTAGCAAAGTAAGTTTCTAAGACAGTAATCAGACTTTCCAATTGTTCTTGCAGTATACTTTATTTGATGTGGTATGCTGTACTTATTTGCTGCTTGTTGACTTAATAGCAGCCCTAATGATCCATGCTTAAGAAGGAGGATCGGTTAGGGACTTTGTTGAGCTGTTCAACACATGTTTACGTAACTGAAGTTTAATAGTAGTTTAGTACAGAGCTAGATCTCTCACTGTGCTCAGCACAAGTAATGAAGTTCACTTGTTTTTCCAGCAAGTGGGTCATGATGAACCAAAATACACGCAGACTTCAAAGAGTCAGTGACGAAGTCAGGGATGAGGTGTTTATCCACTGTCCGAAGAGTCCAAGGTAAATTGGTACTCATATTTTCCTCTTCTTTAGGTTTGAACCGAGATAGTATCGCTTCTTTTATACTTCAAATGTGCTTCACTGCACACTCTTATGGTCTTATGTGATTCAATGGATAAATGTTCTTGAATAACTTGAAAATTGCTATAATATTTTTTCCCCATTGTAGACACAGATAACAAATTACCGTTGTGCAGATTAGCATTCCCTGAGGAAAATAATGGCAGTCTGAAGAAGATTCCTGTTCTAACAGATCCTGCACAGCACTCGAGGCTCGGTCTAGTGGTTAGTTTTTCTCCCCTTTATGGATGGTTGTTATGCCCTGCGCTTGAGCAACTGTAATGCTGACATGCCTTGATTTCTGAATTGCAGCCTAGAAGAGCTGATCTGGACATGAACCAACATGTCAATAATGTCACTTACATTGGTTGGGTCCTCGAAGTGAGTTTTCCAGCAGCCCTTTTTGTAATCATCAGTTCACTGTTCCTCCTTTTGCCTGAGTTATCCTGTTTTCAAACTTCCTTTATTGAGATAGATATCTTGAGTAGTTCACTATCACTTATTTGGTTATTCCTTAATACTCCCTCTGTAAACAATCACTCGCTGGAAACATGTATAAATGTATCCTTGTTGATTTGTGATAGTTTTCTGATATCTCTTTTATTTTTCCTCTCAAACCACAGAGCATACCTCAAGATATTATTGATACCCATGAGTTGCAAACAATCACTCTTGACTACAGAAGAGAGTGCCAGCATGATGACATAGTCGATTCTCTCACCTATATAGAGGAAGGGGAGGAGATAAATTCTAATGGATCTCTGTTTTCAGCGCCGCACCCAGAAGAGCAGCGTCAGTTCTTGCACTGCTTGAGATTTGCTGGGGCTGGGGACGAGATCAACCGTGGTCGCACCGTGTGGAGGAAACTAGCTAGATAGAAAGTGATATGTATTTGCTCATATGTATTGTGCTGTTCCATTTGTTTTACTGTTTTGCTCTTTGCGACCGGCGCCGCATCACGAGAGAATCAACTGTACCCGGAATTTTGTGATTACCTTTGTGACCTGTGTAACAATCAATGCCAATCTGTGGCAAATGTTGGACCTCAGCTGGTGTTCATCCGTTTTGGACTATGCAATATATGTATGTATACAAGACTACAAGAGGTCCATTGTCATCCTGGTCCAATTCTTGATTGCATGTTCGCCACAAGTATATCATTACATCAAGGGTTGATCTTATGGTCATTGCCAATTGCTGGTGTGTTCTGTTCGATTGTCTTTGGGATAACATGTTGGTGTCAAAATGCATGACCATATGTTTTTGCCATGTTATTCTTCATCGTCTCAAATCCTCCATGGAACTAACAAAGTCGTGAGATAGGTTCAAAACATAGAGACTGCCAGAAAGGATTGAAGCCTCCAGCGCGGCCAGCCTTTGACTGTCGAATTGGAACGCTGTTAGGTCCCTCACGGCCCCGGGTGACACGGGGAACCCTCGCTGTCGCCACCACCAGGTCCATCGCTTCGCCGCCGCTAGAGGGGCCGTTGACGAAGTCCACGTGTGCCCAAGGGAAGGTGGCCCCCGCGTCGCCCCGGGTGACACGGGGAACCCTAGCGCCGCCGCCGCCACCAGGTCCATCGCTTCGCCGCCGCTGGAGGGGCCGCTGACGAAGTCCACGGGTGCCCAAGGGAAGGTGGTGGCTGATACGTCTCCAATGTATCTATAATTTTTGATTGTTTCATGCTATAATATTATTTGTTTTGGATATTTTATATGCATTAATATGTAATTTTATATTATTTTTGGGACTAACTTATTAACCTAGAGCCCAGTGTCAGTTTCTGTTTTTTTTAGTTTTTCAGGAAAATGAATATCAAACGGAATAAAACTTTCGCGATGATTTTTCTTGGACCAGAAGACACACGTAGGACTTGGAGTCCAAGTCAGAGAGTCCTCGAGGAGACGACAAGCCAGGAGGGCGCGCCCGGGGGGGCTTGTGGACCCCTCGGAGACCCCCTGACCTCCTACCTCGGCCTATAAATTCAGAAATATTCCCAAAACCCTAAAAGTATCCACAAAACCACTTTTCCACCGCTGCAGGTCTCTGACCTCGTGAGATCCCATCTGGAGGCCTTTTTCGGTACTTTGCTGGAGGGGGATTCGATCTCGGAGGGCTTCTACATCAACCTTACTACCCTTCTGATGATGCGTGAGTAGTTTACCACAGACCTACGAGTCCATAGCTAGTAGCTAGATGGCTTCTTTTCTCTATTTGATCTTCAATACAATGTTCTCCTCAATGTTCTTGGAGTTCTATCTGATGTAATCTTCTTTCGCGGTGTGTTTGTCGAGATCAGATGAATTGTGGATTTATGATCAGATTATCTATGAATATTATTTGAGTCTTCTCTGAATTCTTATATGCATGATTTGATATCTTTGTATTTCTCTTCGAATTATTGGTTTGGTTTGGCCAACTAGATTGGTAGTTCTTACAATGAGAGAGGTGTTTAGTTTTGGGTTCGATCTTGCGGTGTCCTGACCCAGTGATAGAAAGGGTAGCGAGGCACATATTGTATTATTGCCATCAATGGTAAAAAGATGGGGTTTATATCATATTGCTTGAGTTTATCCATCTACATCATGTCATCTTGCTTAAACCGTTACTATGTTCTTATGAACTTAATACTCTAGATGCAGGCAGGAGTCGATCGATGTGTGGAGTAATAGTAGTAGATGCAGGCAGGAGTCGGTCTACTTGTCACGGACGTGATGCCTATATTCATGATCATTGCCTTAGATATTGTCATAACTTTGCGCTTTTCTATCAATTGCTCGATAGTAATTTGTTTACCCACCGTATGTTTTCTTTCGAGAGAGAAGCCTCTAGTGAAACCTATGGCCCCCGGTCTATTTTCCATCTATTATTTTCAGATCTACAAAACCAAAAATACGAAAATACCTCGCTGAGTTTTATTTACTTTTATTTGTTTTATCTATCTATCAGATCTCACTCTTGTTCGTGACCATGAAGGGATTGACAACCCCTTTTTTGCGTTGTGTGCAAGTGTTTGTTAGTTTGTGTAGGTGCATAGTCTCGTGCCTCCTACTGGATTGATACCTTGGTTCTCAACTGAAGGAAATAATTATCTCTACTTTGCCGCATCACCCTTTCCTCTTCAAGGGAAAAATCAACGCAAGTTCAAGAAGTAGCAGGAAGAATTTCTGGCGCCATTGTCGGGGAGGTTCTACATCAAGCCTACCAAGTACTTTTCATAAACTCTCATCTCTTGCACTTACATTATTTGCCATTTGCTTCTAGTTTTCACCCCCACTTCTTAAATGTTTTCAGAAAAACACAAAAATATTTACCTTTTTATTTGCCTTCTTTCCGTTTGTCTTTATGTCTTACTTGGTTTGTTTGCTCGTTTGCTTGGCATAATTCTGTTTATTGCAATTCAGAAAAAAAGAGATTTATGGATCCTCATCCACTTGCTAATCTTTTTAAAAGATCCAATTATGATGAACCAATTGCTAGTGAGTTGAGTGCACTAGATTATCTTTATGAGGTTTTGCTTGAAATTCGTGAATTTGAAATTTGTGATGAAGTGTTAAAAGAAATTTATAAAGTGATTCATGATAGCTCCTTGAATGAAAAGCATGATTGAAATGATGTTATTATAAATTTTATTAATGTCAGTTGTGTTAATGATATGTAAAACCCTAAGCTTGGGGATGCTAATTTTGCTATGTCTACTACTTGTTGCAATGATCATGATTGGGGCGATTCTTCTTATAACACTAGTGCAGAACCGGCCTTTAGTGCCAGTTCGTAACGGCCTTTTGAAAGAACATGCGGTGCCCCCATGTTTGGTTTTGGTAATTGATGACAATCTCTATGGACTAATGGTTGCCTTGAGTATATTTGAAGGTTTTGTCCATAGGCTTTTCTTGGAGTACATGTGTTGGTTTCAAGGAGAGTTTGTGTTGACCAAGGTGCTATTAAGGAATTATCCAAAGATTGGTCATGTGAGAGTTGAGCTTATTGAAAGCATGTCTTGAATAAGAAGATTGTGTGATCATTCATGTTTACCTTCAAGACATCATCCAAATGAAGAGAGTTGGAAATATTCAAGGTTGATAAAAACTAAGTCAAGAGTGAATCAAGTTGATCAACTCACAAAGCGTAGAAGATGTACCGAGAGGGATCAAGTGATCCCATGGCATGGTAAGCATTGTCCATTGTGCTTTGTGTACTAACCCATGGTCTATGTGAGAGTTCTATGTGGGGTTAGGTACGTGTTCATGGGCTTGCATCAAGAGGAAGATATCACTCAACCCATGGAGAGGATGACATCAAGTGGTGATCGTCATCAAGATTGCTGTGTGCAAGTTCAAGTGGAGCATCACGAAGAGATCAAGTGCTTGAAGCTTTCCATCCATTGTGGTGTCAATGGACTTGTGAAGATGTGCCGAAGAGTGGCTCACCCATAGTGGAGTATGGGGGAGCAATCATCTAGTCTCCATCGACCCAACACAATCAAGAAAGGTGGTCCATCTTGAGGAGGACAAGATCGTCATCATCTAGCTCAAGTGGATCATGTGCAAGGAAAAGGTTTGCCCTTGATAGGTTTTCTATTTTACCGGTCTCATGGTGGTAGTTGGGAGACCGGGTTATAGGATCGATAGCCGTACTATCAAGGGGGGCTCTCAAGTGAGTAGCTTGATCGTATCATTCATCGAGAGCTCAAACCATTGCATCCTTGCATCATGTTTCTTGGTTGTTGTTTAGTTCTCCTTGTGAGTCTTAGAGCTTATGGTCATCTTGATGACAAGCTTGAGTTCATCGAAAACGGAGTTTGCATGCGTCTTCTATGATGTTTTCGGTATTGGAGGTTTTACCGGTCTTATCCGAGGAAGGGTTCTCACCATTTTCTTTTGGGCCTTTTATCATTTGCTTCTTATTGATATTTCTATCAAGATTGTGTTATCCCTTGTCACTAGCTTTCCAACAAACTTGGTTTCATCGAATTCGGAGTCCGTTTGCAGAAGTTGTGTCAGTTTTGGTGTTCTGAAAAGGCTGCAGCGGTACTACCGCGGACAGGAGCGGAAGTAATTTTTTACTACCGCTTGGAGCAGTACTACCGTGGCTACTTCCGCTCGGGACCAAAAACTCGTGTTTTCTCTCTCGTTGGGCTGTTTTGACCATGCTAAGCGGTAGTACCGCTCCTCCAAGCGGTAGTACCGCTTGTGCACGACCTGAGCACATAACGGTTGGATTCGGGAGGTCCTATAAAAGGGGGCCTTCTTCCCCAATGAACCTTATCCTTTGAGCTCGTATTCTCCCCCCATTGTTGACCTTCTTCGATCTTGCTAACTCTCAATCCCTCCATGGATTCTTGCTAGTTTTTGAGGGAAAAGAGAGAGGAAATTTAGATCCACATTTCCACCAATCACTTTCTCCTCTATGTGAGGGGAACCCCTTGGATCTAGATCTTGGAGTTCTTGGTGTTCTCCTTCTTGTTCTTCCTCTCATTTTCTTCCCTAGCATTAGTTGCTTCGGTGGGATTTGAGAGAGAAGAACTTGGGCACTCCGTGTGCCCTTGCCATTGCATTTGGTGCATCGGTTTGAGTTCTCCACGGTGATACGTGGAAGTTACAAGTTGAGAAGCTTATTACTCTTGGGTGCTTGGTGCCCTTGAGCTTGTTCCTCTTGGGTGCTTGGGCGCCCTAGACGGTTGGTGGTTGCCAAGTTGTCTTCTCCTCTTTTTGCTAATGATGATGCTTGTGCTACTAACTCTATCTCTTGTGAAGCATCCATATTGAAGGAGAATATTGAGCTAAGGGCTCAACTTGAGTTGCTATCTAGCAATTATGGGATGTTGGAAGAAAATCATGTAAAGCTCACAAGCTCTCATGATGATCTCCTAGTATCCCATAATGTGCTAAAGTTAGCTCACGAGGCTATGATTGCTAAGGTAACATCGAGTGAGCCTCATGTGGACATTAGCACTACTTTTAGTCAACATGCTATATTGCTTTGTGCTAGTCCTCGTAATTCGTCTATGCATAACATTGGTACATCTTGTGATGAATTGCTTTCCTTGCCTTGTTGCTCCAATGATGAAGCTTATACTTCCTCTAGTACTTGTGTTGAGACTAACCATGTAGAGGAAATCAAAGAACTCAAGGCCCAAGTCACTTCCTTGAAGAAAGACATGGAAAAGTGTCATGAAGGGAAATCCACACTCAACAATATCTTGAGTGTGCAAAAATCCCCCAATGACAAAGGTGGACTTGTATTCAACTCCAACAAGAAGAAGAAGTCCAAGATGAACAAGAAGAAGGGCCAAGAACACGTCAAGAATTCGGCCAAGATTATTTGTTTCAAGTGCAAAATTGAAGGGCATCATGTTAGATCTTGCCCATTGAAGAAGAAGGCCGTTAGTGACAAGCAACAAGGGAAGCGGCTACAAGTGCATTCTCATGCTCAACCTCAAGTTGAAGAAAGGCCTCTTCCCAAGAAGACTCAAGCTAATGCTTCTCAAGTTGAGAAATCAAGTGAGAAGAAAGTGAAGAGTAGACGTTGCTACATATGTCGTGAGAAAGGTCACCTCGCTTCTTCATGCACTAGTGGTAACTTATCCAACCCAATTATTATTGATGATGTCTATTCTCTTGGGAAGGATAAGGTTGGCAATATGGTTGCCAAGTTTGTTGGTACTCAAAGCGGTTTGAAGCAAAGAACCATTTGGGTAGCCAAGCCTATTGTGACTAACCTCTTAGGACCCAACTTGGTTGGGGACCAACTAGCTCAAACTTGATTAATAGGTATTGTTGGAGGTTATTGGAGATTTGGCTACATTATGAAGAATTAAGGGGACTTCATCATTCTTATTGTCTCAAGCCAAGTCAATTGGGTTATCAAGTTTCTATCTTATATCCAATGTGCCTCCTTGCAGTAACTTGTAGTTAAATTGTTTACATTGAAAGTTACTTGCCCCTTTGCATGTTTTGGTTTTGTTCCTTGCATGTGTTTGTATGTGTTGTGTCTCCAAATTGCTTTTCTTGAGTAATAAAGTTTATGTATGTTGGTTTGCACTTCATCTACATGTGTGTCATTCGTTGAGCCTTTATGCATCTTGTTTGTATCTCAGTTGGCTCTTGTGAGAGATTAATGGAATATCCCATTATGGGGGAGTGATGTGCTTTGTACACCTCACAATCCTATAAATGTGTGTACATGAGTAATACCATCTAGTATTTATATTACAAGATTATCTAGTCTCTATGTGGTATGTCTTCTCATGAGAAATTGAAATTCTAATTTGTCCATTAATTATCTCATGTTGGGTCTTTATTTTGCCTCTTGTTTATCTTTAATTGGTATCACATTATGGGGGAGTAATATTCTATGTGTATATTACTAGCCTAGAAAATGTGTACATTTGAGATATTGTCACCTAGAATTGATATTGTAAATTATCTTGTTACTAGGTGGCATGTTAGCTCTACAAGTTGCAATTTGCTTGTGTTTGGTGTGAAGATGATGTCGGATATCCTTGCTATCTACCACCGGGAATTATTTCCAAATACTTCTTGTCTTTTGACAATTGGTACTCACTTATGTGTGGTAGAAATTATTGATCATCTTCACGTTGGCGTTTGCTTTTTATTTGCCTTATCTCTTGCCAAGTTTGTGTCAACTCCCATTGCCTTCCGTGCCACTTGAGGATCTTGCTGTTTTCTTGATCTTGTCTAGTGTTTTCCTTGATATAGTGAACGTGGTGATCCTACCTTGTGTATTTTGTATTCAAATGCAAATTCTCTATAATGCACAACTCGTGGGGGGAGCTATCCTATTTTCTATAAAACACTAAACTTGTGATCCATTTTAAGTGTGTGTTGGTGGACGGCAAGCGATTTCTTTTTGGTACTTGTGCCATCATGAAACTTTGTAGAGAGCTTGGTTTGTTTGGAACCATCCTCTCTTTTGGGAGTTTGATATCATTTTGTGGGTTCCAATGGATATCTCATTCCTTGTTGTATCTTTTAATGATATCTTCCAAGTGATGATTTCTCCTTTTGGTATTCTTTTCACTTGGTATTTCCTTGTATTTTGGTATCGGTTCTTGAAAGTCTTGAGCATGCATATTAACTTCATGTAGTTTCCTTGGCATGCTTTCTCTCTTTGACCCAATATATAGGGGAAACTCCACCAAGTATAAAATTGGATGAGATGTGCATGAAATTCATTTTCATATCTATATGCACATATTTATGTGGAGTTTGTCATATGTATTGTTGGTTTTCTAACTCTTTGGTCCCAACGAGTTTGGGTACCATTTTGTTTGTGGTGTTGTTCTAGGAACAACTAGAGATGCATTGGATGCTCGGCTCATTCACAAGGAAGGTGGTGTCACCATGTGCTTATTGGAGTCAAGCTAGGATGCTCAATGAACTACTATCTATTACCTTCAATTGGTTTCTTCTACATCCTTCCAATGATATCTCGGTAACAAGTATCTATTCATGCATTCTTTTCTTGCATTCAACCTTGTGTAGGTTGCATCTTGGCATGATATTCATTCCATCTTGTGATACTTGTTTCCTTTCTCAAAGCATCTCAACGATGATCTCATGTTGCTAGTTGTGATGTCTTTGATGGTTGTGTGGTAGGAATTCATTTATATACAATAAGACCTTATCTAGCCATGTGCTATGCTTCCAAGCAAATATCTTATTGGTATATCTATGACTTCCTTTTGGATATCTTGTTCCTTCATGTTGTAGCTATTTTGGGTGTATATCCTTCTTTTTAGATATATATCATCATGATTTCATCTACCTGGAACCTTATACACTTGAGAGAAACTACATCTATAGATGATATCCTTTCTTTAACGTCCACCTTGTCTTCCTTATGTTATTTCTTTGGTGGCTCCGTGAAAGCTTTTGCCTTGAGTGCGTGTATTATCTCATTGCATCTTGATGCGCTCTTGTGTGGTGAAGATTATTTTCCTCGTGCTTATCTCTACGAGGCTTTTGCCATCTTAATTGGTATCCCTCGTCTTGATGAGGCTTTCATCTTCTATATTCACCATGGGTTGTGGCAAGCTTTGTTGTTATCTTTTTAGTGAGCTTCCGAACCCATTTGCTAGTGGGTGTGTGTGGGAATGATAGGCCTTGCACCGTGTGCCTCATTCTTTCAAGACTTTATTGATGCTTAATGCCCATACGTACATTAGTCTTCTCAAGTGCATTGCCTTGACTCACACACATCATTTTGGTTGAGACCACTCTTAAGTTGCCTCTCTTACTTGTTGCCCAACCATGTGTTTGTTGCAAGTACTAGGCTTAGTTTCCTATATGCTCACTTGCACTTGTTGTAAGTTTCTATTGATTTTGGGGGAGCTATGATCCTATTTTGTGCACTTGGTATCCTAATACAAAAAATTCTTATGTGTGCACAAATCATGGGGAGATTCTCTAGTTTCTTTAGATCACTCCTTTGCTCTTATCATAATATCCTTTATTCATGTGGCTCGTTAGATCATTGGCCTAGTTGGTTCAATTGGTATCTTTTGATAGCTTGCTTCAGTAGGTATCTTTTGATTGCTTGATTGCTTGTTTCTCTCTTTGTTATGTCTTTGTGGCATATCTTCCTTTTGTAATCTTTGGGCCTCAATATAGTTTGTCTTCCTCCAAGTATTTACCATTGGATATGTGCATTGCATTCCACTCTCTTGTTGAGAAATACACAAATTATGGAGGAACACAATTTATATTGGCCTTCTAAGCTTTTCTCCCATTTTGGCAATCGACGCCAATGGGGGAGAAGTTTCAGAGAGTTTTGTGGAGAAGTTTAGAGAATTCTCTCCTCTTGCTTTGGTTTTGTTCCAAAGCATTTGCATCTCTTACTCATGCATCATTGGTTGTTGCATTGCATGGTGATGCATAATTCCTTATATAAACTCTCTTGAAAGTGATTGTCATCAATTACCAAAATGGGGGAGATTGAAAGAACATGCGGTGCCCCCATGTTTGGTTTTGGTAATTGATGACAATCTCTATGGACTAATGGTTGCCTTGAGTTATATTTGAAGGTTTTGTCCATAGGCTTTTCTTGGAGTACATGTGTTGGTTTCAAGGAGAGTTTGTGTTGAACAAGGTGCTATTAAGGAATTATCCAAAGATTGGTCATCTGAGAGTTGAGCTTATTGAAAGCATGTCTTGAATAAGAATATTGTGTGATCATTCATGTTTACCTTCAAGACATCATCCAAATGAAGAAAGTTGGAAATATTCAAGGTTGATCAAGACTAAGTCAAGAGTGAATCAAGTTGATCAACTCACAAAGCGTAGAAGATGTACCGAGAGGGATCAAGTGATCCCATGGCATGGTAAGCATTGTCCATTGTGCTTTGTGTACTAACCCATGGTCTATGTGAGAGTTCTATGTGGGGTTAGGTACGTGTTCATGGGCTTGCGTCAAGAGGAAGATATCACTCAACCCATGGAGAGGATGACATCAAGTGGTGATCGTCATCAAGATTACTGTGTGCAAGTTCAAGTGGAGCATCACGAAGAGATCAAGTGCTTGAAGCTTTCCATCCATTGTGGTGTCAATGGACTTGTGAAGATGTGCCGAAGAGTGGCTCACCCATAGTGGAGTATGGGGGAGCAATAATCTAGTCTCCATCGACCCAACGCAATCAAGAAAGGTGGTCCATCTTGAGGAGGACAAGATCGTCATCATCTAGCTCAAGTGGATAATGTGCAAGGCAAAGGTTTGCCCTTGATAGGTTTTCTATTTTACCGGTCTCATGGTGGTAGTTGGGAGACCGGGTTATAGGATCGATAGCCGTACTATCAAGGGGGGCTCTCAAGTGAGTAGCTTGATCGTATCATTCGTCGAGAGCTCAAACCATTGCATCCTTGCATCATGTTTCTTGGTTGTTATTTGGTTCTCATTGTGAGTCTTAGAGCTTATGGTCATCTTGATGACAAGCTTGAGTTCATCGAAAACGGAGTTTGCATGCGTCTTCTATGATGTTTTCGGTATTGGAGGTTTTACCGGTCTTATCCGAGGAAGGGTTCTCACCATTTTCTTTTGGGCCTTTTCTCATTTGCTTATTATTGATATTCTAGCAAGATTGTGTTATCCTTTGTCGCTAGCTTTCCAACAAACTTGGTTTCGTCGAATTCGGAGTCCGTTTGCAGAAGTTGTGTCAGTTTTGGTGTTCTGAAAAGGCTGCAACGGTACTACCGCGGACAGGAGCGGAAGTAATTTTTTACTACCGCTCTTGGGAGCAGTACTACCGCTTGGAGTAGTACTACCACGGCTACTTCCATGGCTACTTCCGCTCGGGACCAAAAACTCATGTTTTCTCTCTCGTTGGGCTGTTTTGACCGTTCTAAGCGGTAGTACCGCTCCTCCAAGCGGTAGTACCGCTTGTGCACGACCTGAGCACATAACGGTTGGATTCGGGAGGTCCTATAATAGGGGGTCTTCTTCCCCAATGAACCTTATCCTTTGAGCTCGTGTTCTTCCCCCATTGTTGACCTTCTTCGAGCTTGCTAACTCTCAATCCCTCCATGGATTCTTGCTAGTTTTTGAGGGAAAAGAGATAGGAGATCTAGATCCACATTTCCACCAATCACTTTCTCCTCTATGTGAGGGGAACCCCTTGGATCTAGATCTTGGAGTTCTTGGTGTTCTCCTTCTTGTTCTTCCTCTCATTTTCTTCCCTAGAATTAGTTGCTTCAGTGGGATTTGAGAGAGAAGGACTTGGGCACTCCGTGTGCCCTTGCCATTGCATTTGGTGCATCGGTTTGAGTTCTCCACGGTGATATGTGGAAGTTACAAGTTGAGAAGCTTATTACTCTTGGGTGCTTGGTGCCCTTGAGCTTGTTCCTCTTGGGTGCTTGTGCGCCCTAGATGGTTGGTGGTGTTCGGATCTCAATCATTGTGGTGTAAAGCTCTGGGCAAGCGTCGGGGTCTCCAATTAGGTTGTGGAGATTGCCCCGAGCAGTTTGACGGGTACCGGTGACCGCCCCCAAGGGTTGCCATTCATACGGGTTCAGTGACTGCCCTCAAGGGTCCCTTAGTGGAATCACGGCACCTTGCATTGTGCGAGGGCGTGAGGAGATTACGGTGGCCCTAGTGGCTTCTTGGGGAGCATTGTGCCTCCACACCGCTCCAAACGGAGATTAGCATCCGCAAGGGTGTGAACTTCGGGATACATCGTCATCTCTGCGTGCCTCGGTTATCTCTTATCCGAGCCCTTTACTTATGCACTTTACATTGTGATAGCCATATTGTTTCTTGTCATATATCTTGCTATCACCTAAGTAGTTTTTCTTTCTTGGCATAAGTTGTTGGTGCACATAGGTGAGCCTAGTTGTTGTAGGTTTTGTGCTTGACAAATTAACCGCTAGGTTTATTCCGCATTTGTTCAAGCCTCAACCGTAATTATTTTAAAGCGCCTATTCACCCCCCCTCTAGGCGACATCCACGATCTTTCACCTTTAGTGCCGGTTCGGCAACTGGCACTAAAGAGTGGGGACTAAAGGTCCCCCCCTTTAGTACCGGTTCATCACGAACCGGCGGCTCAAGTGTCACCATGTGGCACGAGCCAGGCCCGAGTGCGTGTAGGACATTAGTACCGGTTGGTAACACCACCCGGTACTAAATGTTTGGGGGGGGGGTGTTGGCTTTATTTTCTATTTAATTCTTTTTTGTTTGCTGGTATTTCATGATACTACAAATTGTATACGTTATGCATATATATAAATAGATTTTCTCATACGTAGAACCGCATATATATATAAATATATATCATCGAATGTCTCACAACCAACACCATTAATTATTTACACATACACATGTATATACATATACAATTTCTCCTACATGTTGCCTTGGTGCCTCCGGAGCACGATGACAAGTGGTTCATGGGGGCGGTAGCGGGTAATAGTATTCTCCTTTGGGATCTATGACCTGGTCGAGCAAAAATCCGGCTATTTCCTCTGGAAGTGCTAGTATGCGGTCCGCTAGTAGGAGCTTATCCCGCACCTCTCTGAACTGTTAAGAAGGAGATCAGTATGCATGTGTATTAGTTGTGTGACTAGATATCGATAATGGTGTGAATAGTGTTCTGACAAACGTACCCAGTCTTGTCTTTTAGATCTGCTCCTTTCGGACGCCATCATGCAAATGTTCTCGCAAACGTAGAATGCACACAAATCATTCCCCGGCGCCTGCTTCAGGGCCTTTACGAGAACGGAATTGAATCAGATAATGATTAATCAAGCATGATAATTAATTAATGGTATTGAAACAAGAATTAAAGAGATGGTAGCTAGCTAGTACTACTTAATTACTTACCTTTGGTCGATGCCAAAACAACTTTTTTGCCCATTTGCCTGGAGTCACCTTGATGAACTTTGCCCAAGCCTGCCCGCCGGCAAAGAAAATTAATAAAGGGGTTATTAAATAGTTCATATCAGGAAATGACGAACTAATAATAGGCCGAGATATAGTTAATAATGATTGAAATTACCTGTTGACTATCCCCTTCACGATGGTGTAGTCTTTATCTTCTTTAAGTAGTGAGTCAAGTAATTCAACTCTTCCTTTGTCAACTTTAATGTCTAACAAGATCCAGTGGTAACTGCATGTGCATAAATTTAATCAACTACCGTAAACCTTATACACTTAATTATTAACATCTAGCTAGCTAGTAAGCAAAAACAGAATTTGTATTACAAGACAATGTGACTCACATGAAGTTGTAAGGAAGTAGTATATCTTCATTGGTATTGAGGCGCTTCAAGAACTCTAGCATGCTTTCCTCTACACTTGCTTGATAAATTGGAAGATTCCATATGTACTCATTAATGGTATTTGGGTCAATGAACCCAATGCCATAGCGTCCAGATTTTTTCATTTCATACATCTTCATCCTGCATATAATACCACAGAAAAGAATATAGTGAGGATAGTTACATGTAATGATTGATCAAAATTATCACTACATAGCTAGCTTGAGACTTAAATTACAGAAAGAAATCACTTACAGACAATAGCAACTGACGAGAGACTTGTCGAGTGCATCTTGATTGTATAACTGAAATAGTTCTGAATACTCAACGGCCAAAGCTTTCTGATGGTAGTAATGCTCATGCTTGACATTCACCATGAGGGACTCTCGATTGGAAATCTTGGTAATGTTCATGTACCATTGATGCAATTAATACATTCTCGTTGGGAGGTTCTTGACCTTGTCTGGCTCGACCAAAGGTTGGCCCCGGACATATTTCCGTTTTATTTCCGATTCTCTAAGTGGAGACATGGGCTCGATTTCGAGGAGTTGTCCAACAGAGATCTTGAGCATTTCAGCCTGCATTATATGCTCCTCCATTATTACCACATCGCCCAGCTGGGGAACGCTAACGGTTTGCCCACAATAATATTGGGCGCGCGTACTCCTCTCATGTGTTGTTGGCACAACAAGCGGGGGGATCGCTTGCGCCACCTGTTCTCCCAGCTGGGGAACGGTTTTCCCGCATTTTTTGCTAGCTGCTTGTTGGCTCGAGCTCGAGCTCGCTTCCTTCTGTAGCCATGCTCGATGTAGCTTCCTGATTTGGCGCTCATAGTCTGAGTCAACAGGGTTGGGAGCTGGTGCTCTAGCCATACGAATGAAGTGGTCAATCGTTCTCTCAGGCACTTTCTCCTTTGGCGGCGGTGCCGGTTTCGGTCCAAAATGGGCGTCCACTTGGGCCTGCACTATGGCTGTGTTTTTCTCCTCGGTCATGTCGTAAGGCCTCTGAGGAAGAGGAGCGAGGCTTGGACCATATTTATATCGCTTGTCTCCGCCTGTACTTCCTGTACTACCTCGACTCGTACCGCTACGCACCATAGCTGCAGAGTGTCTCTTCTGCGATTGCTGAGACGGCGGAGACGGCTGACGTGGCTGAGTTGGAGCAGGAGAAGTGGCCTGACGATGTGCCGGACTAGAAGCAGGAGGCATGGCCTGACACGGTGCCAAACATTAAACCGGAGAAGTGGCCTAACGTTGTGCCGGACTTGAAACCAGAGGAGTCAGCTCACGCGTTCGGGGACTTGGAGGAGGTGGCGGACTTCGAGGAGGAGTCGGCTCACGCGTTCGTGGACTTGGAGGAGCGGGAGTCTGCTGATTTGGTCACGGACTTCGAGGAGGAGTTGGCAGACGATGCGGTGTCGGTGGACTTCGAAAGATGATGCAATCCTTTCTCCATAGGATGATAGATGTATTGGCCTCTCCCAGTGTGCGCTCGTCTTCACCTCCAGGAATGTCAAGCTGTAGCCCCGAATATGGGTCCACCACTTCATCAACCAAGACACGAGCATAGCCCTCTGGAATCGGGATGCAATGGAAGGTTGCTTCGGGGGTAATTGTAAAAGCAAGGCCATCCGCCACCTTCATGGATATGTTCTTCATTTTGGAGTGTAGCTCATAGTTAGTGTTCTCTATGATGTCATCCATAGGGCGCCCGGGCCGGAACCAACGCTGCTTCTCGGCATGGATGGGACGGTGCTATCCAATGCTGGACGATCATCCGCTTGCTGCTGCCGCTGCTAAGACCCCCTTTCCTAGGTAAGTGAGTCGATCTGCTGCTGCTGCTACTGGAATTTGAGTGCCAAGTCCGCGTGCCTTGCTTCTAGGCCTTGAAGGCGTTCTGCGTCCTGCTTCCTCTGCTCCTCCTCCAGCTTCCTCTTCTTCTCCTCCTCCATCTTCTTTCTTGCACGGGTCCTGTAGTGCTTGTTCCATTCTGAAGCCATCATACCAGGGAATAACGCCCTTGCCTCGTGTTCTTCCCGGGTGTTCAGGATTTCCCAGGGCGCGCGTAAGCTCATCGTTCTCTCTGTTGGGCGTGAACACCCCCCTTCGAGCTTCTTCTATTGCGTCAAGTATCTTTTGTTCGGCTCCTTTTAGACTTGCCTTCTGCGAAACCAGGCCTGTCTTCGGGTCCAACGCCCCCCATGCGCATAGAACCAAGTTCTGCACCTGGGGGGCCAGCTCCTAGTAACCGGAGTGACCCCTGCATCCTCCATCTCTTGCTCAGACTTATCCCACTTAGCCATTCCCACCGCATAGCCACCTGGACCCAGCCTATGGAACTGCGTCTTTTTTGCGGCATTGGCCTTGTTTTTTATCGACCGTTCCTTAGATAATTCCGAATCCTTGAATTTCACGAAATCGTCCCAGTGTTCTCTTTGCTTCTCCAGTGTTCCCGTGAATTCTGGAGTCTTCCTTTCTACAACGAGGTAGTTGGCCCATACGGTTTTCTCGTGGGAGTTGAATGCAATTGCCATGTTCTTAAGAGCAGCGCCCTTGACTTTCTCCACATCTGCTTCAGTGAAATGATCTGGTAGGGTGAAATGTTCCATCAGAGATTCCCAAAGGTCTTTTTTGGCTCTGTCGTCGACCCAAGTAACACCTGGACGTTTAGTCTTTGGCTCTTTCCATTCTTGAATGAGATCGGGAGTTTGTCCTTCATAAGAACTCCGCACTGACGAGTCCACTTGTTCGCAATGTTCTTAGGCGTGAGGGGTTCGCCACTAGGTTTGGTGGATTCGATGTTGTACTTTACACCATCCTTCAACAATCTGCCCGGGCCTCATTTTGTTTTGCTGTCTGTAGAAGCAGTTTTGCTCGATCCGGAGGGCTGAAAGAAGAAAGATCGATTCATTCATATATCTTCAATAAAAAAACATGTGATGATCACCATGATGCCTGCTTATATAAATATACCTCGCCGATAGTCTTTGTTATTTGAAGATCAACATTCTCTGTGTCATCATAAACATTGTCTGTGTCATCATAATCAGAATCATAGTTCATGACTTCATCAGCTCGGTCGTCGAGATCGAATACTTCATTCAGATCATCTAGCCTGCGAGGGCTGCGTATGATGTCGAACAATTCCTCTTCCCTGTCTCTGCTGGTATTGTCCGCCATAGCTTTTACTTAACTAATACATAAGAAATATAAAACAATTTAGTATTCAAATTACAATGCATGGATGCAATCAATAAGGAAAAACTGAATCATATAGTACATAATATATGCATCGTCTTGATTAATATATAATCTCGAATACATCATCGTCTCGAATAATATATATAATCTCGAATACATCGTCTCGAATATTATATATCGAATACATCACTGGCTAGGTACCTAATAAAGATTGAGTACTACAGAAGAATCTAGGGCGCCACTCGCGCTTCCTGGGGCGCGGGCCATGGACACCCAAAGAGAAGGAACCATCACAGGATCATATCTCCGGTCATCTGCCAAAGAACCTACCAAGTAGTGGAGAACCTGACGTCGTCCATAGCAGCCATGTAGCGATGGACGTGCTCGTCTTCCTCCCTGACATGGTGACGCACCACCTCCGGTAGGGCCGACTGCCTCTTCACCGAATGTGGCCCACGCGAACGCCACCAAAAGAGATCAGGGTCGACGACGGGACCCGAGGCCGGGTTCCTCACCAAGCGGGGCACCCCTCCAGGTAGCACCTCCCAGTGCCAGCCCGACGGAGCCCAGTCCCGGACATTGGTCCTCTGAAGCATGATGTCATCGCGAACGGGTCGACGACGAGGATGCGGGCCGGGCATATCGTCGAGAACAAATACTATATATATGCCCGCAAAAAGTAACATTTTTTAAATGATTGGATTGTGATAACTAAAATTCTATATATATGCAAATTCTAACAAATTGACATTAATCTAATTCATCCAATTAACTAAAACTAATTCTAAATTTTTTAACATTTCTGATTATATAACTAGCATTTCTACAACATTTCTAATATTTATAACATTTATAACATTTCTATATAACTAACATTTCTATAACTACAAAACAGAATAATTTCTAACATTTCTATAACTAAAAAACAGAAAAAATTCTATAACTATTCTATAATATGTGTGTGTGTGTAGTGTGTGTGTGTGTGTGTGTGTGTGGAGTGGCGGCCGGGGTGAGCTCACCGGCGAGGCGACGACGGGGCGGCGACAACGGGGCAACGGGACAGGGCGGCGACGACGGGGCGACGGGACGGGGCGGCAACGGCGATGGGGCGGGGCGCGGCGACGGGGACGACGGGGGCGGTGATGAGGGGCGGGGACGACCGGGGCGGCGACGGCGTCGATCGGGGCAGGCGGCGCGTGTCGTCGACGGAGAGAAGAAACAGAGAGGGAAACTAAATTTTTTTCAAGTGTTGTATATATAGGATGGACCTTTAGTACCGGTTGGAGCCACCAACCGGTACTAAAGGTCTGTTTTGGCTAGGCCAAGCGGCGGGAAGCGCCCCCCTTTAGTACCGGGTGGTGGCACCAACCGGTACTTAAGACCCCCTCTTTAGTACCGGTTGCAGCCACCACCCGGTACTAAAGGGGGTGCACTGGCGCAGTGCGGTGCGGCAAGTTTAGTCCCACCTCGCTAGTCGAGGGGCTACCGCACTGGTTTATAAGCCCCAGTGCAGTAGCTCTCTCGAGCTCCTGTTCTGTGCTGCCCCGTGGGCCTACTGGGCCTTTGTGGGCCTGCATCCTGGCCCAACAATAGGTTGTGTTTCTAGTCGTATGCAGGCCGCTTTAGCCTAGTAGGCGGGCCTTTTTATTTTCTTAATTTTTTTGCTTTATTTATTTATGTTTTATTTATTTTTGAGTTGTTTTTTGCTATATTTAGAGTTTCTTTGTGAATATTTTTGCTTTAGGTACAAAAAATTACAAACTTTCTGTTAGTGCCGGTAGTTTTCAAATTTGAATAGCTTAAATTTTGAATTATTTGAAATTTGTGTGAATCACTAGTTTGTGAATAACTTAACTTTGAAAAAGATTTTTCAGCGATTCTTTTTTCTTATGTTTAATATTAGTGTGTTTTATCATTATATTCAATTTGGTAATGCTTAGGTTATTTAAAAAATGAAATGCCTTTGTAACAGATGAGTTTTCGTCCGAAACCCTGATACTTTGAAAGAGATTGTCCATTTTGTACACGAAGTGCATCCAGTTTTTGCCGTAACCCTCTCTACTTTTTTGCACATGCTATGTGGTTGAAATTATGATACCATGCCAACTTTCAACCTTTTCTGAGTTCATTTGAAATGCTTTTCAATTTCAGGGTCATTTAGCTGAAAAAATCAGTAAATGCATGAAAGAATTTGTTTGCACATAAAATTTCTTCGCGTTTCAAATGCCAAAACACATAACTACCCTAACTATTATAGAGATTCCCTCCTGGGTGTGAAACACGGAAGAAAGTGATGATAGTGAAGCCGATCACATCCCAGATCTTTAGGTGTGAAACTTTTTCTTCACGTGTGTTACTTTGCGCTGTAGCCATGGAAAATCTTCATCATTTAACTGGATGCTCGGGTCAATATTTACTGTGAATGGAGCAATTTCATCAAACTTTTCATAATCTTCTGACATGTTTGTCTTGTCATCCACTCCCACGATGTTTCTTTTCCCTGAAAGAACTATGTGGCGCTTTGGCTCGTCGTATGATCCATTCGCTTCCTTATATTTTCTTTTTCTCGGCCTGGTAGACATGTCTTTTACATAAAAAACCCGCGCCACATCATTGGCTAGGACGAATGGTTCGTCTGCATACACAAGATTGTTGAGATCCACTGTTTTCATTCCGTACCGCGGGTCTTCCGTTACCCCGCCTCGTGTCATATTGACCCATTTGCACCGAAACAAAGGGACCTTCAAACCACCTCCATAGTTAAGTTCCCATATGTCCTCTATGTAACCATAATATGTTTCCTTTCCCGTGTTGGTTGTTGCATCAAAGCGGACACCACTGTTTTGGTTGGTGCTCTTCTTATCTTGGGCGATCGTGTAAAATGTATTCCCATTTATCTGGTACCCTTTGAAAGTCAATATATTCGAAGATGGTAACTAGGAGAGCGAGTACATGTCATTTTGAATATCGCCATCATTCATGGCACGTTCCTGCAACCAACCGGCGAAAGTCCTCGTTTTTTCACGTGTAATCCAGTCGTCAGACTTCTCTGGGTGTTTGGAGTGTAGAAAGTTCTTGTGTTCCTCCATATACGGAGCCACAAAGGAGGAATTCTGTAGAACTGTGTAGTGTGCTTCAGTGAGAGAATGCCCGTCCATACATATTATTTGATGCCCTCCTAGCGTGCCTTTTCCATCCAGTCTGCCCTTATGCTGTGATTCAGGAACACCAATCGGCTTAAGGTCAGGAATAAAGTCAATACAAAACTCAATGACCTCCTCATTTTCATGGCCCTTCGAGATGCTTCTTTCTGGCCTAGCACGGTTATGAACATATTTCTTCAAGACTCCCATGAACCTCTCAAAGGGGAACATATTGTGTGGAAATACATGACCCAAAACGTTAATCTCTTCGCAAAGGTGAACTAGGACGTGCATCATGATGTTGAAGAAGGATGGTGGGAACACCAACTCGAAACTGACAAGACATTGCACCAAATCATTCTGTAACCTTGGTATGATTTCTGGATTGATTACCTTCTGAGAGATTGCATTGAGGAATACACATAGCTTCACAATGGCTAATCAAACGTTTTCCGGTAGAAGCCCCCTCAATGCAACCGGAAGGAATTGCGTCATAATCACGTGGCAGTCATGAGACTTTAGGTTCTGGAACTTTTTCTCTGCCATATTTATTATTCCCTTTATATTTGACGAGAAGCCAGACGGTACCTTCATGCTGAGCAGGCATTCAAAGAAGATTTCCTTCTCTTCTTTGGTAAGAGCGTAGCTGGCCTGACCCCGATGTATGCCGTCTTTTCCGTGCATACGTTGCTGGTCCTCCCGTGCCTCTAGTGTATCTTTTGTCTTCCCATACACGCCCAAAAAGCCAAGCAGGGTCACGCAAAGATTCTTCGTCATGTGCATCACATAGATTACGGAGCGGACTTCTAGGTCTTTCCAATATGGCAGGTCCCAAAATATAGATTTCTTCTTCCACATGGGTGCGCGTCCATCAGCGTCCTTCGGAACAGGTTGTCCGCCAGGACCCTTTCCAAAGATTACCTTCAATTCCTTGACCATATCATGTACATCAGCACTAGTACGGTGGCGAGGCTTCGTCTGGTGATCCGCCTCACCTTTGAAATGTTGGGGAACGTAGCAGAAATTCAAAATTTTCCTACGTGTCACCAAGATCTATCTATGGAGAAACCAGCAACGAGGGGAAGGAGAGTGGATCTACATACCCTTGTAGATCGCTAAGCGGAAGCGTTCAAGAGAACGGGGTTGAAGGAGTTGTACTCGTCGTGATTCAAATCACCGGAGATCCTAGTGCCGAACGGACGGCACCTCCGCGTTCAACACACGTACAGCCCGGTGACGTCTCCCACGCCTTGATCCTGCAAGGAGAGTGGGAGAGGTTGAGGAAGACTCCATCCAACAGCAGCACAACGGCGTGGTGGTGATGGAGGAGCGTGGTAGTCCTGCAGGGCTTTGCCAAGCACCGCGAGATATGAGGAGAAGGGAGAGAGGTAGGGCTGCACCAAGAGGAGAAGTTCTCATGTGTTGGCAGCCCCAAAACCTCAAGTATATATAGGGGGAAGGGGGGCTGCACCCCCTTTAGGGTTTCCCACCCCAAGGGGTGCGGCCAAGGGGGGGAGGAGTGCCTCCCAAGTCAAGTGGAGGCCCTCCCCCTTAGGGTTTCCCCCTTCCCATGCGCATGGGCCTTGGGGGGGCTGGTGCCCCTGGCCCATTAAGGCTAGGGCGCCCCCCTATAGCCCATGATACTGTATTGGATGTGGTGGAACAATTTCCAGACTTCTGGACCCTTCCGGAATCCTCCGGAACCTTCTGGAAGCTTCCCGGTACAATATCGAAAAAACCCGAACTTTTTCCGGAACCCGAACAACAACTTTCCATATATAAATCTTTACCTCCGGACCATTCCGGAACTCCTCATGACGTCCGGGATCTCATCCGGGACTCCGAACAACATTCGGTAACCACATACAAACTTCCTTTATAACCCTAGCGTCATCGAACCTTAAGTGTGTAGACCCTACGGGTTCGGGAACCATGCAGACATGACCGAGACGTTCTCCGGTCAATAACCAACAGCGGGATCTGGATACCCATGTTGGCTCCCACATGTTCCACGATGATCTCATCGGATGAACCACGATGTCAAGGACTCAATCGATCCCGTATACAATTCCCTTTGTCTAGCGGTATTTTACTTGCCCGAGATTCGATCGTCGGTATACCGATACCTTGTTCAATCTCGTTACCGGCAAGTCTCTTTACTCGTTCCGTAACACATCATCCCGTGATCAACCCCTTGGTCACATTGTGCACATTATTATGATGTCTTACCGAGTGGGCCCAGAGATACCTCTCCGTTTACACGGAGTGACAAATCCCAGTCTCGATTCGTGCCAACCCAACAGACACTTTCGGAGATACCTGTAATGCACCTTTATAGCCACCCAGTTACGTTGTGACGTTTGGTACACCCAAAGCATTTCTCCGGTATCCGGAAGTTGCACAATCTCATGGTCTAAGGAAAAGATACTTGACATTAGAAAAGCTTTAGCATACGAACTACACGATCTTTGTGCTAGGCTTAGGATTGGGTCTTGTCCATCACATCATTCTCCTAATGATGTGATCCCATTATCAACGACATCCAATGTCCATAGCCAGGAAACCAAGACTATCTGTTGATCACAACGAGCTAGTCAACTAGAGGCTCACTAGGGACATATTGTGGTCTATGTATTCACACGTGTATTATGATTTCCGGATAATACAGTTATAGCATGAATAAAAGACAATTATCATGAACAAGGAAATATAATAACTTTTATTATTGCCTCTAGGGCATATTTCCAACCTTCTCCCACTTGCACTAGAGTCAATAATCTAGTTCACATCGCCATGTGATTAACACTCACAGGTCACATCACCATGTGACCAACATCCAAAGAGTTTACTAGTGTCATTAAACTAGTTCACATCATCATGTGATTAAGACTCTATGAGTTCTGGGGTTTGATCATGTTCTGCTTGTGAGAGAGGTTTTAGTCAACGGGTCTGCAACATTCAGATCCGTATGTACTTCGCAATTCTCTATGTCATATTGTAAACGCTGCTACCATTCTCCACTTGGAGCTATTCCAAATGGTTGTTCCACTATACGTATCCGGTTTGCTACTCAGAGTCATTCGGATAGGTGTTAAAGCTTGCATCGACGTAACCCTTTACGCCGAACTCTTTATCACCTCCATAATCGAGAAACATGTCCTTATTTACTTCAAGGACAATTTTGACCGCTGTCCAATGATCCATTCCTGGATCATTCTTGTACCCCTTGACTGACTCATGGCAAGGCACACTTCCGGTGCGGTACACAGCATAGCATACTATAGAGCCTACGTCTAAAGCATAGGGGACGACCTTCGTCCTTTCTCTCTTTTCTACCGTGGTCGAGCTTTAAGTCTTAACTTCATACCTTACATCTCAGGCAAGAACTCCTTCTATGACTGATCCATCTTGAACACCTTCAAGATCATGTCAAGGTATATGCTCATTTGAAAGTATTATTAAGCATTTTGATCTATCCTCATAGGTCTTGATGCCCAATGTTTAAGTAGCTTAAACCAGGTTTTCTATTGAAAAACACCTTCCAAATAACCCTATATGCTTTCTAGAAATTCTACATCATTTCTGATCATCAATATGTCAACAACATATACTCATCAGAAATTCTATAGTGCTCCCACTCACTTCTTTGGAAATATAAGTTTCTCATAAACTTTGTATAGACCCAAAATCTTTGATCATCTTATCAAAGCGTACATTCCAACTCCGAGATGCTTACTCCAGTCCATGGAAGGATCGCTAGAGCTAGCATACCTTTTAACATCCTCAGGATCGACAAAACCTTTCTGATTGTATCACATACAACCTTTCCTTACGACTGGTAAGGAAACTCGTTTTGACATCCATCTGCCAGATTTCATAAATGCAGCTAATGCTAACATGAATCCGACGGACTTAAGCATCGCTACAGATGAGAAAATCTCATCGTAGTCAACTCCTTGAACTTGTCGGGAAACATCTTAACGACAAGTCGAGCTTTCTTAATGGTGACATTTACCATCATTGTCCGTCTTTTTTTAAAATCCATATGTACCTAATAGCCTTACGACCATCAAGTAGTTCTTCCAAAGTCTACACTTTGTTTTCATACATGGATCCTATCTCGGATTTTATGGCTTCTAACCATTTGTCGGAATTTGGGCCCACCATCGCTTCTCCATAGCTCGTAGGTTCATTGTTGTCTAGCAACATGACCTTCAAGACAGGATTACCGTACCACTCCGAAGTAGTACGCATCCTTGTCACCCTACAAGGTACGGTAGTGACTTGATCCAAAACTTCATGATCACTATCATAAGCTTCCACTTCAATTGGTGTAGGTGCCACAGGAACAACTTCCTGTGCCCTGATACACACTGGTTGAAGTGATGGTTCAATAACCATATCAAGTCTCCACCATCCTCCCACTCAACTCTTTCGAGAGAAACCTTTCCTCGAGAAAGGACCCGATTCAAGAAGCAATCCATATTGCTTTCGGATCTGAATTAGGAGGTATAACCAACTGGTTTTGGGTGTCCTATGAAGATGCATGTTATCCGCTTTGGGTTCGAGCTTATCAACCTGAAACTTTTTCACATAAGCATCGCAGCCCCAAACCTTTAAGAAACGACAACTTAGGTTTCTCTAAACCATAATTCATACGGTGTCATCTCAACGGAATTACGTGGTGCCCTATTTAAAGTGAATGTGGTTGTCTCTAATGCCTAACCCATGAACGATAGTGGTAATTCGATAAGAGACATCATGGTACGCACCATATCCAATAGGGTGCAACTATGATGTTCGGACACACCATCACACTATGGTGTTCCAGGCGGTATTAATTGTGAAACAATTTCCACAATGTCTTAATTGTGTGCCAAAACTCGTAACTCAGATATTCATCTCTATGATCATATCATAGACATTTTATCCTCTTGTCACAATGATCTTCTACTTCACTCTGAAATTACTTGAACCATTCAATAATTCAGACTCGTGTTTCATCAAGTAAATATTCTCAACATCTACTCGAATCATCTGTGAAGTAAGAACATAACGATATTCACTTCATGCCTCAGCACTCATTGGACTGCACACATCAAAATGTGTTGCTTCCAACAAGTTGCTGTCTTGTTCCATTTTACTAAAAACGAGGCTTTTCAGTCATCTTGCCCATGTGGTATGATTTGCATATCTCAAGTGATTCAAAATCAAGTGAGTCCAAATGATCCATTTGCATGGAGTTTCTTCATGCGTATACACCAATAGACATGGTTCGCATGTCTCAAACTTTTCAAAAACGAGTGAGTCCAAAGATCCATCAACATGGAGCTCCTTCATGCGTTTTACACCAATATGACTTACATGGCAGTGCCACGATTAAGTGGTACTATCATTACTATCTTATATCTTTTGGCATGAAAAATGTGTATCACTACGATCGAGATTCAATAAACCATTCGTTTCAGGTGCAAGACCATTGAAGGTATTATTCAAATAAACAGAGTGACCATTACTCTCCTTAAATGAATAACCGTATTGCGATAGTCATAATCCAATCATGTCTATGCTCAACGCAAACACCAAATCTCGATGGTAGGGGGAGCGTGCGATGCTTGATCACATCAACCTTGGAAATACTTCCAACACACATTGTCAGCTCACCTTTAGCTAGTCTCCGTTTATTCCGTAGCTCTTTTATTTCGAGTTACTAACACTTAGCAACCGAACCGGTATCTTATACCCTGGTGCTACTAGGAGTACTAGTAAAGTACACATTAACATAATGTATATCCAATATACTTCTATCGACCTTGCCAGCCTTCTCATCTACCAAGTATCTAGGGTAATTCTGCTCCAGTGGTTGTTCCCCTTATTACAGAAGCACTTAGTCTCGGGTTTGGGTTCAACCTTGGGTTTCTTCACTGGTGCAGCAGCTGATTTGCCGTTTCATGAAGTATCCCTTCTTGCCCTTGCCCTTCTTGAAACTAGTGGTTTCACCAACCATCAACAATTGATGCTCCTTCTTGATTTCTACTTTTGCGGTGTCAAACATCACGAATATCTCAAGGATCATCATATCTATCCCTGATTTGTTATAGTTCATCACAAAGCTCTAGCAGCTTGGTGGTATTGACTTTGGAGAAACATCACTATCTCATCTGGAAGATCAACTCCCACTCGATTCAAGTGATTGTTGCACTCAGACAATCTGAGCACAAGCTCAACGATTGAGCTTTTCTCCCTTAGTTTGCAGTTTAAGAAAATCGTCGGAGGTCTTATACCTCTTGACGTGGGCATGAGCCTGAAATCCCAATTTCAGCCCTTGAAACATCTCATATGTTCCGCGATGTTTTGAAAAACGTCTTTGATGCCTCTACTTAAACCATTTAACTGAACTATCACGTAGTTATCAAAACGTGTATGTCCGATGTTCGCAACATCGACAAATGACGTTTGGGGTTCAGCACACTGAGCGGTGCATTAAGGACATAAGCTTTCTACTGATCGCATAATCGCTACTATCAACTTTCAACTATATTTTCTCTAGGAACATATCTAAACAGTGGAACTACAACGCGAGCTTACGACATAATTTGCAAAAGGTCTTTTGACTATGTTCAGGATAATTAAGTTCATCTTATGAACTCCCACTTAGATAGACATCCCTCTGGTCATCTAAGTGATCACATGATCCGAGTCAACTAGGCCGTGTCCGATCATCACGTGAGACGGACTAGTCATCATCGGTGAACATCTTCATGTTGATCGTATCTACTATACGACTCATGCTCGACCTTTCGGTCTCCATGTTCCGAGGCCATGTCTGTACATGCTAGGCTCGTCAAGTTAACCCTAAGTGTTTTCGCTGTGTAAAACTATCTTACACCCGTTGTATGTGAACGTAAGAATCCATCACACCCGATCATCACGTGGTGCTTAGAAGCGACGAACTGTAGCAACGGTGCACAGTTAGGGGAGAACACTTCTTGAATTTTTTTGTAAGGGATCATCTTATTTACTACCGTCGTCCTAAGTAAACAAGATGCATAATCATAATAAACATCACATGCAATTATATAGTTGTGACATGATATGGCCAGTATCATATAGCTCCATTGATCTCCATCTTCGGGGCTCCATGATCATCTTGTCACCGGCTTGACACCATGATCTCCATCATCATAATTTCCATCATCGTGTCTTCATGAAGTTGTCACGCCAACGACTACTTCTACTTCTATGGCTAACGCGTTTAGCAATAAAGTAAAGTAAGTTACATGGCGTTCTTCAATGACACATAGGTCATACAATAAATAAAGACAACTCCTATGGCTCCTGCCGGTTGTCATACTCATTGACATGCAAGTCGTGAATCCTATTACAAGAACATGATCTCATACATCACAATATCATTTATCACATTCTTCTTGGCCATATCACATCACAAAGCATACCCTGCAAAAACAAGTTAGACGTCCTCTAATTGTTGTTGCATGTTTTATGTGGCTGCTATGGGTTTCTAGCAAGAATGTTTCTTACCTACGCAAAACCACAACGTGATATGCCAATTGCTATTTACCCTTCATAAGGACCCTTTTCATCGAATCCGTTCCGACTAAAGTGGGAGAGACTGGCACCCGCTAGCCACCTTATGCACCAAGTGCATGTCAATCGGTGGAACCTGTCTCACGTAAGAGTACATGTAAGGTCGGTCCGGGCCGCTTCATCCCACAATACCGTCGAAACAATATTGGACTAGTAACGGTAAGCATATTGAACAACATCAACGCCCATAACCCACAGGTCCCAGGATCGTAACCTGGCTCTGATACCACTGTTGGGGAACGTAGCAGAAATTCAAAATTTTCCTACGTGTCACCAAGATCTATCTATGGAGAAACCAGCAATGAGGGGAAGGAGAGTGCATCTACATACCCTTGTAGATTGCTAAGCGGAAGCGTTCAAGAGAACGGGGTTGAAGGAGTTGTACTCGTCGTGATTCAAATCACCGGAGATCCTAGTGCCGAACGGACGGCACCTCCGCGTTCAACACACGTACAGCCCGGTGACGTCTCCCACTCCTTGATCCAGCAAGGAGAGTGGGAGAGGTTGAGGAAGACTCCATCCAACAGCAGCACAACGGCGTGGTGGTGATGGAGGAGCGTGGTAGTCCTGCAGGGCTTCGCCAAGCACCGCGAGATATGAGGAGAAGGGAGAGAGGTAGGGCTGCACCAAGAGGAGAAGTTCTCATGTGTTGGCAGCCCCAAAACCTCAAGTATATATAGGGGGAAGGGGGGATGCGCCCCCTTTAGGGTTTCCCACCCCAAGGGGTGCGGCCAAGGGGGGGAGGAGTGCCTCCCAAGTCAAGTGGAGGCCCTCCCCCTTAGGGTTTCCCCCTTCCCATGCGCATGGGCCTTGGGGGGGCTGGTGCCCCTGTCCCATTAAGGCTAGGGCGCCCCCCTACAGCCCATGCTAGTGTATTGGACGTGGTGGAACAATTTCCGGACTTTCGGACCCTTCCGGAATCCTCCGGAACCTTCTGGAAGCTTCCCGGTACAATACCGAAAAAACCCGAACTTTTTCCGGAACCCGAACAACAACTTTCCATATATAAATCTTTACCTCCGGACCATTCCGGAACTCCTCGTGACGTCCGGGATCTCATCCGGGACTCCGAACAACATTCGGTAACCACATACAAACTTCCTTTATAACCCTAGCGTCATCGAACCTTAAGTGTGTAGACCCTACGGGTTCGGGAACCATGCAGACATGACCGAGACGTTCTCCGGTCAATAACCAACAGCGGGATCTGGATACCCATGTTGGCTCCCACATGTTCCACGATGATCTCATCGGATGAACCACGATGTCAAGGACTCAATCGATCCCGTATACAATTCCCTTTGTCTAGCGGTATTTTACTTGCCCGAGATTCGATCGTCGGTATACCGATACCTTGTTCAATCTCGTTACCGGCAAGTCTCTTTACTCATTCCGTAACACATCATCCCGTGATCAACCCCTTGGTCACATTGTGCACATTATGATGATGTCCTACCGAGTGGGCCCAGAGATACCTCTCCGTTTACACGGAGTGACAAATCCCAGTCTCGATTCGTGCCAACCCAACAGACACTTTCGGAGATACCTGTAATGCACCTTTATAGCCACCCAGTTACGTTGTGACGTTTGGTACACCCAAAGCATTCCTCCGGTATCCGGGAGTTGCACAATCTCATGGTCTAAGGAAAAGATACTTGACATTAGAAAAGCTTTAGCATACGAACTACACGATCTTTGTGCTAGGCTTAGGATTGGGTCTTGTCCATCACATCATTCTCCTAATGATGTGATCCCATTATCAACGACATCCAATGTCCATAGCCAGGAAACCATGACTATCTGTTGATCACAACGAGCTAGTCAACTAGAGGCTCACTAGGGACATATTGTGGTCTATGTATTCACACGTGTATTACGATTTCCGGATAATACAGTTATAGCATGAATAAAAGACAATTATCATGAACAAGGAAATATAATAATACTTTTATTATTGCCTCTAGGGCATATTTCCAACATGAAATGCTTGCCTTTCTTTCTTACGGGATGCCTGCTCGGAAGAAATCGACGATGTCCCAGGTACACATTCTTCCTACAACTATCCAAATATATATACTGTCGGTATCATCCAAACAGTGCGTGCATCCGTGGTATCCCTTGTTTGCCTGTCCTTAAAGGTTACTGAGAGTAGGCCAATCATTGATGGTCACGAACAACAACGCCTTTAGGTCAAATTCTTCCTGTCCGTGCTCATCCCACGCACGTACACTTGTTCCATTCCACAGCTGTAATAGTTCTTCAACTAATGGCCTTAGGTACACATCAATGTCGTTGCCGGGTTGCTTAGGGCCTTGGATGAGCACTGGCATCATAATGAACTTCCGCTTCATGCACAACCAAGGAGGAAGGTTATACAAACATAGAGTCACAGGCCAGGTGCTATGGTTGCTGCTCTGCTCCCCAAAAGGATTAATGCCATCTGCGCTTAGACCAAACCATACGTTTCTTGGGTCACCTGCAAACTCCTCCCAGTACTTTCTCTCGATGTTTCTCAACTACGAACCGTCAGTGGGTACTCTCAACTTTCCGTCTTTCTTACGGTCTTCTCCGTGCCACCGCATCGCCTTCACATGCTCTTTGTTTTGGAACAAACCTTTCAACCGTGGTATTATAGGAGCATACCACATCACCTTGGCAGGAATCTTCTTCCTGGGGCGCTCGCCCTCGACATCATTATAACACAATGCACCGCATATTGGGCAAGCGTTCAAATCCTCGTACTCACCGCGGTAGAGGATGCAGTCTTTAGGGCATGCATGTATCTTTTGCACCTCTAACCTTAGAGGGCAGACAACCTTCTTTGCTTCATATGTACTCTCGGGAAATTCGTTGTCCTTTAGAAGCATATTCTTTATCATTACCAGCAAATTTCCAAATACCTTGTCAGATACACCATTCTCTGCCTTCCATTGCAGCAATTCCAGTGTGGTGCCCAACTTTTTTTTGTCAGCTTCGCAATTTGGGTACAACAATTTCTTGTGATCCTCTAACATGCGCTGCAACTTCTTCTTCTCCAAATCACTTGCGCAGTTTCTCTTTGCATCGGCAATGGCCCGACCTAGATCATCAGCGGGCTCATCTGATGCCTCTTCTTCAGCTTCTTCCTGCATTGCCGGCTCAGCTTCTTCCCCCATTGTTGTATCATCGTATTCAGGGAACCCATGGCTAGGATAGCCGTCGTCGTCCTCTTCTTCTTCATTGTATTCCATCATAACCCCTATTTCTCCGTGCTTGGTCCAAACATTATAGTGGGGCATGAAACCGGACTCAAATAGGTGGACGTGAATGGTTCTTGACGTAGAGTAATTGTGACCATTCTTACAGCCAACACATGGACAAGGCATAAAACCATCGGCTCGCTTGTTTGCCTCAGCGGCAAGCAGAAAAGTATGCACGCCATTAATGAACTCGGGAGAGAATCGGTCATCATACATCCATTGTCGGCTCATCTTCATTACACAACACCGAATAGACCAAATTAATACAAGTTCATACATAAAGTTCAGACATAAAGTTCATATACAACACTTAATTAAATGCAACATACAAATAACTCTCTAGCTAAAGAATTTAAATGCAATAACAAATGCGATCAAGATCACAACTAAGGTAACAATTGATCCAACAACATAATGATACCAAGCCACACTATCAATGGCATATTTTCTAATCTTTCTAATCTTCAACCTCATTTTCTCCATCTTGATCTTGTGATCATCGACGACATCGGCAACATGCAACTCCAATTCCATCTTCTCCCCCGCAATTCTTTTCAATTTTTCTTTCAAATACTCGTTTTCTCTTTCAACTAAATTTAACCTCTCGACAATAGGGTCGGTTGGAATTTCCGGTTCACATACCTCCTAGATAAAAATATCTATGTCAACTTGATGGGCATAATTTGTCATAAACACGAAATGCAACAACTAGTTTTAAAAGGGAATATACCACATCCGAATCATAACAAGGACGAGGGCCGACGGGGACGGATATCAAAACCATGGCACTATGTATAACAAACAACTTACGGGTAAGATAATTATACGAGTAACTATATATCCAAATCACACAAACATCAATTTGGCAATGTAAAACATTCATGAACAAGAGCCTCACCACAAGGTGGTGCCGGCGACGGGACGGTGCGGGCGATCGACAGTGGTTACGACGAAGATTTAGAAGGCACTATGTAAACCACACCTACATATGCAAACTAAGTGTTATTTTTGACCTCAAATTGCATATAAATCAAACACTAGCACATATAATTCCTCTCAAATTACTAAACTCACAAATTAATCACTATACAAAGCATTGCAAGAGCTAATCTAGCAATGAGATATGAAAGGACAAAGTTGCTAACCTTTGTGATCATTTGAATGGATGGGGGCCTTCAAATCTTGACAAATTTTGGGCAAAATTTACGATGAGCTCGAGGAAGAGAGGGGAGGAACAAAGGAAGTGAGGGGAAATGGGAAGAATAGAGCGAGCTCGGGTGGATGAAGGGTTTATGTACGACGACCTTTAGTACCGGTTTGTGCCACGAACCGATACTAAAGGTGCTAGAGGGGCCCCAGACTGACAGCATCCTGCCACCACTCTCTTTAGTACCGGTTCATGGCACGAACCAGTGCTAAAAGTTTGCCACGAACCAGTACTAATGAGAGCGGCCGGCTAGCCATTGGAACCGACACTAATGGACACATTAGTGCCGGCTCAAAATCAAACCGGCACTAATGTGTCTCAGATTTGCCCCTTTTTCTACTAGTGTAATCTTGAAAATTTATTTAAGCCCCATGATGAATGTGAGATGGATAATAATATTGGCAACAATATTGAAAGTGGGTTTGCAAGAGTGTCAACTTTAGATCCCACATATTTGGAGATTGATCAATCTTATGATTTTTTATGAAAGTGAGTTAGGAGAGGTCATGACTTTATTTGATGATAATCCCACTATTATGGAAGAGTGTCAACTTTGCATGCATGTGGATCATGTAGAGAATATTTTATGTGATAGCTATATTATTGAGTTCGAATATGATCCTACATGCAATTATTTTGAGAGAGGAAAATATGATTGTAGAAATTTTCATGTTACTAAATCACCTCTCGTTATGAGATTGCCAATGTTTTATTTTTCTTCCTTGCATATGCTAGTTTTTGCTTGTCTTGATAATTTGTTTTCTTATAAAATGCCCATACATAAGAAGTCTGTTAGACTTAGATGTGTTTGTTGCATGTTTTATGATGCTCTCTTTTTGCTTCAATTCTTGTCTTTCATGTGAGCATCATTGAAATTTCGATGCAAAGCTAAAAGGCTTTAAAGAAAAGCCCTTCTTGGGAGATAACCCAATAATTTTATTTCCTGTTTTTAAATAAATATATCATCTAGCCTCTGGTTAGATGTGTTTTCATGTATTAATTTAGTGTTTGTGCCAAGTAAGACCTTTGGGATAGTTTGGAACATTGTTGATTTGATTTTGCTGAAAAACAGAAACTTTTGCGCCCAGTGTAGAAAATCCTAAAAATCACCATAGCATGATAAATTTCTAATTCTTTTACACAAGATTGATATAAAAATTTCCCACGGTCCTAATTTTTCAGAATTTTTGGAGTTACAGAAGTATGCAAAGTTTCCTGATTACTACAGACTGTTCTGTTTTGGACATATTCTGTTTTCATTGTGTTATTTGCTTATTTTGATGAATCTATTTGTAGTATTGGGGGGTATGAACCATGGAAAAGTTGGAATACAGTAGATATAACACCAATATAAAATTAGAATGAGTTCACAACAGTACCTAAAGGTGGTGATTTGCTTGATTATACTAATTAATGGACCTCATGAGTTTTCTGTTGAGTTTTGTGTTGTGAAGTTTTCAAGTTTTGGGTAAAGATATGATGGACTACGGAATAAGGAGTAGAAATAGCCTAAGCTTGGGGATGCCCAAGGCACCCCAAGGTAATACTCGAGGACAACCAAGCATCTAAGTGATACGTCCATTTTGCATCATGCTTTTATATCGACATTTATTGCATTATGGGTTGTTATTACGCATTATAGCACAATACTTATGCCATTTCTCTCTTATTTTACAAAGTTTAGATGAAGAGGGAGAATGCCGGCAGCTGGAATTCTGGACTGGAAAAGGAGCAAATATTAGAGACCTATTCCACATAACTCCAAAAGTCATGAAACTTCACGAAAAGTCATTTTAGAATAAATAAAAAATATTGGGCGAAGAAAGCACCAAAGGGGGCCACCAGTCATCCACAAGGGTGGGGGGGCACACCCCCTTCCTTGTGGCCCCCCTGTCAGGCCTCCGGTGCCCATCTTCTTCTATATGGTGTGTTTTGACCTAGAAAAAAAATCAGAAGGAAGATTTCAGGATGAAGCACCGCCGTCTAGAGGCGGAACCTGGGCAGAACTAATCTAGGGCTCCGGTGGAGCTGTTCTACTGGGGAAACTTGTCTCGGGGAGGGAAAAAAAATTGAAACCATCGTCATCACTAACGATCCTATCATCGAGAGGGGGTCAATCTCCATCAACATCTTCACCAGCACCATCTCCTCTCCAAACCCTAGTTCATCTCTTGTATCCGATCTTTATCTCAAAACCTTAGATTGGTACCCATGGGTTGCTAGTAGTGTTGATTACTCCTTGTAGTTGATGCTAGTTGGTTTATTCGGTGGAAGATCATATGTTCAGATCCTTAATGATAATTAATACTCCTATGATTATGAACATGAACATGCTTTGTGAGTAGTTACGTCTGTTCCTAAGGACATGGGAGAAGTCTTGTTACAAGTAATCATGTGAATTTGGTATTCGTTCGATATTTTGATGAGATGTATGTTGTCTTTGCTCTAGTGGTCTTATGTGAACATTGATCACATGACACTTCACCATGATTTGGGCCTAGGGGAAGGCACTGGGAAGTAATAAGTAGATGATGGGCTTCTAGAGGTATACAAGCTTAAACCCTAGTTTATGTGTTGCTTCATAAGGGGCTGATTTGGATCCATATGTTTCATGCTATGGTTAGATTTATCTTAATTCTTCTTTCGTAGTTGCGGATGCTTGCGAGAGGGGTTAATCATAAGTGGGAGGCTTGTCCAAGGAAGTACAACACACAAGCACCGGTCCACGAACATATCAAATTATCGAAGTAACGAACGTGAATCATATGAGCATGATGAAAACTAGCTTGACAGTAATTCCCATGTGTCCTCGGGAGTGCATTGCTTTATATAAGAGTTCGTCCAGGCTTGTCCTTTGCTACAAAAAGGATTGGGCCACCTTGCTGCACCTTAATTACTTTTGTTACTTGTTACCTGTTATGAATTATCTTATCACAAAAGTATTTGTTAGCGATAATTTCAGTGCTTGCACATAATACCTTGCTGAAAACCGCCTGTCATTTCCTTCTGCTCCTCGTTGGGTTCGACACTCTTACTTATTAAAAGGACTATGATAGATCCCCTATACTTGTGGGTTATCAAGCTCTTTTCTGGCGCCATTGCCGGGGAGTGAAGCGCATTTGGTGAGTGGAATTTGGTAAGGAAACATTTATATAGTGTGCTGAAATTTACTGTCACTTGTTACTATGGAAAATAATCCTTTGAGGGGCTTTTTTGGGGTATCTTTGATACCTCTCAATCGTATCTATAATTTTTGATTGTCTCATGCCAATATTATTCAACTTTTACATACTTTTGACAACTTTTTATATGATTTATTTGGACTAACTTACTTATCTAGTGCCCAGTGCCAGTTCTTGTTTGTTGCATGTTTTTGTACCACAGAAAATCAATATCAAACGAAGTCCAAATGCAATAAAAACTATGGAGAATTATTTTGGAATAACTGTGAATTTTAGGAGGTGGAATCAACGTAAACGGAGGACCGAGGCCACCACAACTCACCAGGGCATGCCACCAGGCCCAGACGCGCCCTGGTGTATTGTGCCCTCCTCGAACGTCGGTTGGAGCTATACTTCGGGCGCAAGGAAGCTTATATCTAAAAAAACGTGTAAAAATCTCAGCGCGATCGGAGTTACGGATCTACGGGAATTTAAGAAACAGTGAAGGGCCAGATCTTGGGAGCGCGAAACAGAAGAGAACAGAGAGGGAGATCCATTCTTGGAGGGGCTCCCACCCCTCTGCCGCGATGGAGGCCATCGACCAAAGGGGGAACTCTCTTCCCATCTAGGGGGAGGCCAAGGAAGAAGAAGAAGGAGGAGGACTCTCTCCCCCTCTCTCCCTGTGGCGCCGGAGTGCCGCCAGGGCTAGGATTGTGACGACGATCTTCATCAACAAGCTTGCTACCGTCAACACCAACTCTCTCCCCCTCCATTCAGCGGTGTAACACCCCTTCTCCCCGCTGTAATCTCTACTTAAACATGGTGCTCAACTCCATATATTATTTCCCAATGATCCATGGTTATCCTATGATGTTTGACTAGATCCGTTTTGTCCTGTGGGTTAATCGTGATCTTGGTTGGTATGATTGTATATTTTATTTAGGGTGTTGTCCTACGATGCCCTCTGTCTCGTGCAAACGTGAGGGGCCCCCACTGTAGGGTGTTTCAATATGTTCATGGTTTGCTTATTGTCAGTGTTGTGGGGGATGACAGCAGCCTAAACGCGGATAAGTGGGTCATGGCGTATGGGAGTAAAGAGGACTTGATACTTAATGCTATGGTTGGGTTTCACGACCTTAATGATCTTTAGTAGTTGCGGATGCTTGCTAGAGTTCCAATCAGAAGTGCATATGATCCGAGTAGAGAAAGTATGTTAGCTCATGCCTCTCCCTCATATAAAATTACAAGAATGATTACCGATACTTGTTATCAATTGCCTAGGGACAAATGACTTTCTTGTTGACAAAAGCTATCCACTTTTATTACCTTGCATTTTATTCGTAGTTTTATTCTTGCAAAGTACTCGTAGTTTTATTCTCGCAAAATAGTTTCATACTTGTTCTAGGTAGAGCAAACGTCAAGTGTGCGTAGAGTTGTATTGGTGGTCGATAGAACTTGAGGGAATATTTGTTCTGCCTTCAGCTCCTCGTTGGGTTCGACACTCTTATTTATCAAAGAAGGCTACAAACGATCCCCTATACTTGTGGGTTATCAAGACCTTTTTCTAGCACCGTTGCTAGGGAGCAATAGCGTGGGGTGAATATTCTCGTGTGTGCTTGTTTGCTTTATCACTAAGTAGTTTTTATTTCCCGTTCTAAGTTGCTCTCTATCTTTAGTTATGGATATGGAACACGAAACACCAAAAAAATTAGTTGTACTTGCTACTCATGGAGATGGGGAACCTCCTAAAACCATTGATGCTCATTATGTGAAAAATATTATGCACTACTTTGATAATCCTGAGAAAACCCCATTCAACTATATAATGGGAGTAACATTGTATCAACGTGAATACTTTAGGGATTATCGCTTGACTCATAAAGGGATATTGTTATGGGATCAAATTCATATGTTGCATTGGTATGCTCGGGAGCTATGCTTGAGATATGATTATACTTGTTGCTCTAGGACAAACGCTCCACATCTCCCCTTTTCATGTGAATTTAATGATAATGAAACTTTGGCTTCTTATGCTAATGGTATATATGATTACTATGATGTGGAACGAATAGAAGAATTTGTTGCTTTTAAGGGTGCTTATGAAATTGAATCTTTGTTTGAAAAGTTTGAAGATTTTGATGATTCAGTTTATAGACCTTAAATTTTTGCTATCCTTAAATATTGCTATGATAATTAAATTCAATTCCGATATTGGTGCATTTATTGAGAAAGTCTCCGCTGTCCAAGAAGAGGCTAATATTTTGCAGGAGTCTATGGAAGAAGGAATTGATGAAAAATTGAGCTCATTGGATGAAAAAGATGATGAGGAGAGCGAAGAACAAAAGGAGGAAGAGCGGATTAGCTACCCGTGCCCACCTTCTAATGAGAGTTACTCTTCAACTCATACATTTTAATTTCCCTTCGTTCTTACCGAAGGATGAATGCTATGATAATTGCTATGATCCCGTTGATTCTTTTGAAATATCCCTTTTTGATGAACTTGATGCTTGATATGCTTGTGGCCATGATGCCAATATGAATTATGCTTATGGAGATGAACTTGCTATAGTTCCTTATGTTAATAATGAAATTGTTGCTATTGCACCCAAACATGATAGTCCTATTATCTTTTTGAATCCTCCCAACTACACTATATCGGAGAAGTTTGTTCTTATTAAGGATTATATTGATGTGTTGCCTTTTACTATTGCACATGATGATTTTGATGAATATATTATGCATGTGCTTGCTGCTCCTACTTGCAATTTTTATGAGAGAGGAACTACCTCTCCGCCTCTCTATGTTTCCAACACGATAAAATTGCAAGAAATTGCTTATGCTATGTATTGGCCATTACTTGATGTGCATGAATTGTTCTTGTATGACATGCCGATGCATAGGAAGAGAGTTAGACTTTGTCATTGCATGATATATGTTGCTTTGTGCTCACTACTAAATGACAAATCATTGTTAATTAAAATTGGCTTTGATATACCTTGGGATCCGGGTGGATCCATTACTTGAGCACTTCATGCCTAGCTTAATGGCTTTAAAGAAAGCGCTGCCAGGGAGACAACCTGGAAGTTTTAGAGAGTCATTTATTTCTGTTGGGTGCTTTTATAAATTTAAAAAAAAATATAGAGGGAAACTTAAAACTTCACAAAAAGAAAAGTGAAAGTGAGAAGGACGAGCACCGTGGAAGCGGGAGCATGCCTTGAACTTTGTTCATGCCCATGGAAACTTTGTGAATCTTGAATTACAGAAAAATTTCAACAAAAATAATTATCCCCTTGCACAATTCCATTGTATTATAAAAATAATGTGCAATATTTTCCTTTAGGATGATTAGATTGCTTGTTGGTTTGAGTGGTGCAGAAACAGAAACTTTGGCTGTAGCGCGTGAATTTTCATTTTTTACTGGAATGTCAAACGTTTCTGAAACTTTTGCATAGTCTTTCTATACAAATTTTTTATGTTTTTCTAATTTGGTAGAATGTTTGGAGTAGCAGAAGTATGGTAGATGTTCAGATTACTACAGCCTTTCCTGTTTAAGACAGATTCTGTTTTTGATGCATTGTTTTGCTTGTTTTGATGAAACTATCGATTTTTATCAGTGGTATGAGCCATAGAAAAGTTATATTACAGTAGCTACAATGCAAAAACAAAATATGAAATTGTTTGAAACAATACTTAGAGTAGTGATTTGCTTTATTATACTAATGGATCTTGCCGAGTTTTCTATTGAGTTTTGTGTGGATGAAGTGATCAAAGATCAAGGAGGTCTCGATATGAGGAGAAGGAGGAGAGGCAAGAGCTCAAGCTTGGGGATTCCCAAGGCACCCCAAGTAAATATTCAAGGAGACTCAAGCGTCAAAGCTTGGGGATGCCCCAGAAGGCATCCCATCTTTCTTCAACAAGTATCGATATGTTTTCGTCTTCGTTCCGTTCATGTGATATGTGCAAATCTTGGAGCATATTTTGCATTTAGTTTATATTTTTTAATGCACCATGCTGGTATGATATAGTCCATGGTTGATTTATAGAATGCTTCATGTGCTTCACTTATATCATTTGAAGTTTGGATTGCCTGTTTCTCTTCACATAGAAAACCGATGTTTGTAGAATGCTCTTTTACTTCACTTATATTTGTTAGAGCATGTTCTTTTGTAGAAAAAATTGAACTCTCATGCTTCACTTATATCTATTTAGAGAGTCAACAGGAATTGGTCAATTGCATGGTTAGTCATGAAATCCTACATAAAACTTATGGATCACTGAATATGATATGTTTGGTTCCTTTCAATAGTTTTGCGATATAGAGATGATAATATGTGGGAAGTACTAGTAAACGGTTGTGGTTAGTTAGAATATTGGTGTTAAGGTTTGTGATTCCCGAAGCATGCACGTATAGTCTCTCGTTATGCTATGAAAGTTGGAGCATGATTTATTATTGATTGTCTTCCTTATGAGTGGCAGACGGGGATGAGCGATGGTCTTTTCCTACCAATCTATCCCCTAGGGGCATGCGTAGTATTACTTTGCTTCGAGGGCTAATAATCTTTTGTATATGAGTTCTTTATGACTAATGTGAGTCCATGGATTATACACACTCTTACCTTTCCGCAATTTGCTAGCCTCTACGGTACCGTGCATTGCCCTTTCTCACCTTGAGACGTGGTGCAAACTTCGCAGGTGCATCCAAACCCCGTGATATGATACGCTCTATCACACATAAGCCTTATTATATCCTCCTCAAAACAGCCACCATACCTACCTATTATGGCCTTTCCATAGCCATTCCGAGATATATTGCCATGCAACTTCCACCGCTTCCGTTTGATGACTTGAGCATTCATTGTCATATTGCTTTGCATGATCATATAGCTGACATAGTAGTTGTGGCTCAGCCACCGTTCATCATTTTTCATACATGTTATTCTAGATCATTGCACATCCTGGTACATTGCTAGAGGCATTCATATAGAGCCATACTTTGTCATAGGTATCGAGTTGTAATTTTGAGTTATAAGTAAATAGAAGTGTGATGAGCGTCATTATTCATTTTTAGAGCAGCGCCCCAGTGAGGAAAGGATGATGGAGACTATGATTCCCCCACAAGTCGGGATGATACTCCGGAGAATGATAAAAAAAAGAAAAATAAAAAAGGAAAAAGAAGAAAAAAAAGAAAAAGAAAGAAGAAGAAAAAATAATAAAAAATAAACAAAGAGAGAAGGGGCATTGTTAGTATCCTTTACCACACTTGTGCTTCAAAGTAGCACCATGTTTTTCATACGGAGAGTCTCCTATGTTGTCACTTTCATATACTAGTGGAAATTTTTCATTATAGGATTAGATGCACACCCACTTAGTTTTCATATGGAGCTTTCATACACTTATAGCTCTTAGTGCACTCGTTGCATGGCAATCCCTACTCCTCACGTTGATATCAATTGATGGGCATCTCCATAGCCCATTGGTTAGCCGCGTCGATGTGAGACTTTCTTACCTTTTTGTCTTCTCTATATTTACCCCTATCATCATACTCTGTTCCACCCGTAGTGCTATATCAGTGGCTTGCGCTCATGTATTGCATGAGGGTTGAAAATGCTGAAGCGCGTTAAAAAGTATGAACCAATTGCTTGGCTAACACCGGGGTAGTACATGATTTATACTTTGTGTTAGGAAGACATAGCATGACAAGATTATATGCTATTGTAGGGATAGCTTTCTTTAGCATTGATATTTTGAGAGACATGATTGTTTATTGGGATGCCTGAGTATTGATGTCTTTATGTCAAATTATAGACTATTGCTTTGAATCACTTATGTCTTAATATTCATGCCATGACTAGATATATGATCAAGTTTATGCTAGGTAGCATTCCACATAAAAAATTATCTTTTTCATCATTTACCTACTCGAGGACGAGTAGGAATTAAGCTTGGGGATGCTGATACGTCTCTGTCGTATCTATAATTTTTGATTGTTTCATGCCAATATTATTCAACTTTTACATACTTTTGGAAACTTTTTATATGATTTATTTGGACTAACTTACTTATCCAGTGCCTAGTGCCAGTTCCTGTTTCTTGCATGTTTTTGTATCGTAGAAAATCCATATCAAACAAAGTCCAAATGCAATTAAAACTAAGGAGAATTATTTTGGAATATTTGTGAATTTTAGGAGGTGGAATCAACATAAACGGAGGCCCGAGGCCACCACAACCCACCAGGGCGCGCCACTAGGCCCAGGCACGCCCTGGTGTATCATGCCCTCCTCGAACGTCGGTTGGAGCTATACTTCAGGTGCAAGGAAGCTTATATCCGGAAAAAAATGGTGTAAAAATCTCGCGCATTCAGAGTTACGGATCTCCGGGAATTTAAGAAACCGTGAAGGGCCAGATCTCAGGAGCGCGAAATAGAAGAGAACGAAGAGGGAGATCCAATCTCGGAGGGGCTCCCGCCCCTCCACCGCCATGGAGGCCATCGACCAGAGGTGGAACTCTCCTCCCATCTAGGGGGCAGGCCAAGGAATAAGAAGAAGAAGGAGGGGGGGGGGGGGGGGGGGGCTCGCTCCCCCTCTCTCTGCCGGTGGCGCCGGAGTGCCGCCAGGGCTAGGATCGTGACGACGATCTTCATCAACAATCTTGCTACCGTCAACACCAACTATCTCCCCCTCTATGCAGCGGTGTATCACCCCTTCTCCCTGCTGTAATCTCTACTTAAACATGGTGCTCAACTCCATATATTATTTCCCAATGATCTATGGTTATCCTATGATGTTTGAGTAGATCCATTTTGTCCTGTGGGTTAATTGTGATCTTGGTTGGTATGATTGTATACTTTATTTATGGTGCTGTCCTAAGGTGCCCTCCATATCGCGCAAACGTGAGGGCCCTCCGCTATAGGGTGTTGCAATATGTTCATGGTTTGCTTATTGTCAGTGTTGCGGGGGATGACAACAGCCTAAACGCGGATAAGTGGGCGTATGGGAGTAAAGAGGACTTGATACTTAATGCTATGGTTGGGTTTCACGACCTTAATGATCTTTAGTAGTTGCAGATGCTTGCTAGAGTTCCAATCATAAGTGCATATGATCCAAGTAGAGAAAGTATGTTAGCTCATGCCTCTCGCTCATATAAAATTACAAGAATAATTACCGAAACTTGTTATATCAATTGTCTAGGGACAAATGACTTTCTTGTTGACAAAAGCTACCCACTTTTATTACTTTGCAATTTATTCGTAGTTTTATTCTCACAAAGTACTCGTAGTTTTATTCTTGCAAAATAGTTTCATACTTTTTCTAGGTAAAGCAAACATCAAGTGTGCGTAGAGTTGTATCGGTGGTCGATAGAACTTGAGGGAATATTTGTTCTGCCTTTAGCTCCTCGTTGGGTTCAACACTCTTATTTATCGAAGAATGCTACAAATGATCCCCTATACTTGTGGGTTATCAATCTTCAGCTCGGCCGGAAAAGCAAATAGTTGCTCCTCAACCTACTACACCTACTGAAAATATTTACTATGAAATTCCTTTGGGTATGATCGAGAAATTGCTAGTTAATCGTTATGCAGGAGATGGAACATTACATCCTTATATGCACCTAATCTATGTGGATGAAGTTTGTGGATTATTTAAGCTTGCAGGTCTGCTCGAGGATGTTGTCAAGAAGAAGGTCTTACCTTTATCTTTGAAGGAAAAGGCATTGACATGGTATAGGCTATGTGATGATATTGGATCATGGAGCTACAACCGATTGAAATTGGAATTTCATCAGAAGTTTTATCCTATGCATCTGGTTCATCATGATCAGAATTATATATATAAATTTCTGGCCTCGTGAAGGATAAAGTATCGCTCAAGCTTGGGGGAGGCTTTAGTCAATGTTATATTCATGCCCCAATCATGAGCTTTCAAGAGAAATTATTATTCAAAATTTTTATGCGCGGCATTCTCATAATGATCGATCCATGCTCGATACTTCTTATACTGGTTCTTTTATGAAGAAGACTATTGAATTCAAATGGGATTTATTGGAAAGAATTATATGCAATTCTAAAGATTGGGAACTCGAAGAAGGTAAGGAGTCAGGTATAAACCTTAAGTTTGATTGTGTTAAATCTTTTATGGATACTGACGCTTTTCATGATTTTAGCACTAAATATGGACTTGACTGTGAGATAGGAGCTTCTTTCTGTGAATCTTTTGCTACTCATGTTGATCTCCCTAAGGATAAGTGGTTTAAATATCATCCTCCCATTGAAGTTAAAGTAGTAGAACCTATTAAAGTTGAATAATAAACTATTACTTATAATGTTGATCCTATTGTTCCTACTGCTTATATTGAGAAACCACCTTTTCCTGTTAGGATAAAGGAACATGCTAAAGCTTCAACTGTGGTTCGTAAGAGTTATACTAGAACACCTACACCCCCTGAACAAATTAAAGTTGAACCTAGTATTGCTATGGTTAAAGATCTCTTGGTCGATAATATTGATGGGCATGTTATTTACTTCTATGATGAAGCTGCTAGGATTGCTAAACCCGATATTAAAGATAAACGTAGACCTGTTGTTGGCATGCCTGTTGTTTCTGTTATAATAGGAGACCAATGTTATCATGGTGAAAGGATCGAGAAGAGGTGTCTAGAGGGGGGGGGGGGGTGATTTGACACTATGTACCAAAAGTTGCAGTTTTCAATTTCCTTAAGTTGAAGTGGAGTTGGCACAAGTTTAACAATCACAATACATATCAAGTAAGCATGCAAAGAGTATATGGGCAGCGGAATGTAGAGCATGCAACTTGCAAAAATGTAAAGGGATGGGATTGGTGTGTGAAAACGCAATTTGTAGACACGGAGATTTTTGATCTGTGGTTCCGATAGGTGGTGCTATCGTACATCCACGTTGATGGAGACTTCAACCCACGAAGGGTAACGGCTGCGCGAGTCCACGGAGGGCTCCACCCACGAAGGGTCTACAAAGAAGCAACCTTGTCTATCCCACCATGGCCGTTTCCCACGAAGGACTTGCCTCACTAGGGGTAGATCTTCACGAAGTAGGCGATCTCCTTGCCCGTACAAACTCCCTGGTTCAACTCCACAATCTTGTTGGAGGCTCCCAAGTGATACCTAGCCAATCTAGGAGACACCACTCTCCAAGAAGTAACAAATGGTGTGTTGATGATGAACTCCTTGCTCTTGTGCTTCAAATGATAGTCTCCCCAATACTCAATTCTCTCTCACTGGATTTGGATTTGGTGGAAAGAAGATTTGAGTGGAAAGCAACTTGGGGAAGGCTAGAGATCAAGATTCATATGGTAGGATTGGAATATCTTGACCTCAACACAAGTGTAGGTGGTTCTCTCTCAAAAAATGTAAGTTGGAAGTGTAGGCATTCTGATGGCTTTCTCCACAAATGGAGAGTGGGAGGAGGGGTATATATAGCCTCCACACAAAATCTAACTGTTACACACAACTTACCAATCTTGGTGGGACCGAATTGAGAAACTCGGTCGGACCGATTTAGCAAATGATGTGACCGTTAGGATTTTCGGTGGGACCGACATGCAATTCGGTAGGACGGATATGGTTAGGGTTAGGGCATAACGTAATCTCGGTGAGACCGATTACACAAACTCGATGAGACTGATTTTGGTAATAAGCTAACCAAAGAGTTGGTCAGGCAAACTTGGTGGGACCGATTCGCTCATCTCGGTAAGACCGAAATGTTACAAAAAGGAAACAGAGAGTTTGCATTGTAATCTCGGTAGGACCGATTACACAAACTCGGTGGGACCGATTTTGGTAATGGATACATACAGAGAGATTACAATCCCATCTCGGTGAGACCGAGATCCCTATCGGTGAGACCGATTTTCCTAGGGTTTGTGGCAGTGGCTATGACATCTGAACTTGGTGGCGCCAGATAGAAAGAATTGGTGGGGCCGAGTTTGACTTTTGGTTTAGGTCATAGGTGGATGTGAGAAAGTAGTTGAGGGCTTTGGAGCATATCACTAAGCATTTTGAGCAAGAACCTCATTAGGCAACACCTCATCTCTCCTTGATAGTATTGGCTTTTCCTATAGACTCAATGCGATCTTGGATCACTAAAATAGAAAATGTAGAGTCTTGAGGTTTGAGCGTGAGCCAATCCTTTTGTCCTTATCATTTTGAGGGATCCACTTCCTCTAGTCCATGCCACTCCATTGTTGAACTTATCTGAAACATACTAGGTAAAGGTATTAGTCCAACAAGAGATATGTTGACATTAATTACCAAAATCACCGAGGGAGTACATGTGCTTTCAATCTCCCCTTTTTGGTAATTGATGACAACATACATCAAAGCTTTAGATAAAGATACAGAGAGTAACAAGTAAAGCTTTGGAAAGACATGTAACTTGCATAGGCTCCCCCTACATGTATGCAATCATGTAAATATGGAATATAGGAGCGTGTGAACGCATAAGCATGATAGAGAAGGCAATGTGTTACATGTATCTTGGTTATATGCATCAGAGCAAAAGATGTGAATATGGGAAATGCACCTTCATGCTCATGAGTCCTTCTTGCAAACAGTATGTACATCAACAAGAGATCCTCATACACATGATTGTGATGCATATACTTACCTTGTGGTCTTGAGTTGACTTAGGATGAAATGAACTTGTGAAAACAAGGTTAGATAACACAGATGCACTTACTAGCTAGAGCAAACAAAAGAAACCACACGAATACCAAGACTAGGATGACTTGTAGAGAGTGAGTACTGAGTACTCCATTTGATATAGACATGTCCCCAAATGTAAAGATGTGCAATGAATTCAAGGATTTTCTTCCTTTAGATGTCTTGCTCCCCCTGAATCTAACATGGGATACTGGGAGAAGATAGGGAATCAGAAAATCAGAGCTCAAGGAAAAGAAATAGAGCAAATGCAGACAAATAAATATGAACATGTCTTTTCCCCTCTTAAAGACATGTGACCTCTCTCCTCTTGAATCACCAGGCATCTGGGGTCCTTGAAGATTACTCTCTCTCCTTGAGTATTCTCTCCCCCTATAGATATGGTAAAGTTTTGACGTGATCTCTCTCTCCCCCTTTGACATCAATTTCCAAGAAGGGTCCTTCTGGAATTTTGTTACAGGAGGGTTTGGTCCTTGAGACCTGAGGGAGTCCTGGATTAGGGGGTGTTCGGATGGCCGGACTGTGACCTTTGGCCGGACTCCCGGACTATGAAGATACAAGATTGAAGACGTCGTCCCGTGTACGGATAGGACTTTCCTTGGCGTGGAAGGCAAGCTTGGCGATACAATATGTAGATCTACTCCCATTGTAACCGACTCTGTGTAACCCTAGCCCTCTCCAGTGTCTATATAAACCGAAGAGTTTTAGTCCATAGGACGAACAACAATCATACCATAGGCTAGCTTCTAGGGTTTAGCCTCTCTGATCTCGTGCTAGATCAACTCTTGTACTACCCATATCATCAATATTAATCAAGCAGGAGTAGGGTTTTACCTCCATCGAGAGGGCCCGAACCTGGGTAAAAACATCGTGTCCCTTGTCTCCTGTTACCATCCTCCTAGACGCACAGTTCGGGACCCCCTACCAGAGATCCGCCGGTTTTGACACCGACATTGGTGCTTTCATTAAGAGTTCCTCTGTGTCGTCACATTTAGGCCCAATGGCTCCTTCGATCATCAACCACGACGTGGTCCAGGGTGAGACTTTTCTCCCCGGACAGATCTTCGTATTCGGCGTCTTTGCACTGCGGGCCAGTTTGCTTGGCCATCTGGAGCAGATCGAAAGCTACGCCCCTGGCCATCAGGTCAGATTTGGAAGTTTAAACTACACGGCTGACATCCGCGGAGACTTGATCTTCGACGGATTTGAGCCACAGCCAAGCGCGCCGTGCTGTCTCGATGGGCATGATCTAGCTCTGCCGCCGGACAGTGCCCAGAGCGCCGCTCAGGTGTCTGCTCTGAACCTCAGCTCGGAGCTAACTGTGCCGGTCGAGGATGGGTGGCTAGACGCCGCCTCGGGGGCTGCAATCTCTACGGCAATCGAGCCGAACACCAATCTTGTCCCTCGCGGAGCTCGTGACTCCAAGGTGTCGGACTCCTTTCCAGACTCCGAATCTCCCGCACCCCTTCCGATCAAACCCAATTGGGCTCCGATCATGGAGTTCACCGCCGCGGACATCTTTCAGCACTCGCCCTTTGGTGACATCCTGAATTCACCTAAGTCTCTCACTTTGTCAGGAGAGCCCTGGCCGGACTATGGTCAGCAAGGTTGGGATGCGGACGACGAAGAAATTCGAAACCCACCCACCACCCACTTCGTAGCCACTGTCAATGGTTTAACCGACATGCTCGACTTCGACTCCGAAGACATCGACGGTATGGACGCCGATGAAGGAGACGACCAAGAACCAGCGCCTATAGGGCACTGGAAAGCCACCTCGTCATATGAAATATACATGGTGGACACCCCAAAAGAAGGGAATGGCGATGAAAAAACGGAGGATAACCCCTCCAAGAAACAACCTAAGCGCCGGCATCAGCGGCGCCACTCTAAATCCCGCCAAAGCAAAAACGGCGAGTCCGACACTGGAGATAACAACACCCCGGACAGTGTCGAAGACAACCCGCTCTAGCAGGATTCAGCGCAGGAGGATGGAGAAGCCAGCCCTCATGAGAGAGCGGCAGACAGAGAGGTCGAGGACGACAATTATATGCCTCCCTACGAAGACGAGGCAAGCCTCGACGACGATGAATTTGTCATGCCTGAGGATCCCGTCGAACAAGAGCGTTTCAAATGCAGGCTTATGGCCACAACAAGCAGCCTCAAAAGAAAACAACAGCAGCTTAGAGCTGACCAAGATTTGCTAGCCGACAGATGGACTGAAGTCCTGGCGTCCGAAGAGTACAAACTCAAACGACCCTCCAAGTGCTACCCAAAGCGCAGGCTGCACCCCAACTAGAGGAGGAAGCAACTAAACATACATCACCAGCGTATGATGCAGCCGATCGGCCACCCCATGGCCGCGACAGAGAGGCCTCTCGGCCCTCAACTCAAGCCGCACCCAGGCGCCGGTCGAAAAGTACCAAGGCACGGGGAAACATGCCAGACCTGCGAGACATATTGGAGGACAAGGCAAGGCAAACAAGATCGATCTACGGATTGCGTGGGCGCCCCACGACACGTGATGATAACCTTCACGCCGGATATGGCAAATACAGCCAGGCCGAACAGGGCAGGCAAGGCTCATATGAGCTACATCGTGATATAGCCCAGTACAGAGGCGCCGCACACCCACTATGCTTCATAGATGAAGTAATGGATCATCAAATCCCCGAAGGGTTTAAACCCGTAAACATCGAATCATACGATGACACAACAGATCCCGCGGTATGGATCAAGGATTATCTCCTTCATATCCACATAGCCTGCGGTGATGATCTACACGCTATAAAATACCTCCCACTCAAGCTTAAAGGACCAGCTCGGCATTGGCTTAACAGCTTGCCAGCAGAGTCAATTGGTTGCTGGGAGGACCTGGAATCCGCATTCCTCGACAACTTCCAGCGCACTTATGTGCGACCACCAGACGCCGATGACCTAAGCCATATAATTCAGCAGCCAGAGGAATTTTCCAGACAATTCTAGACACGGTTCCTAACCAAGAAAAATCAAATAGTTGACTGTCCGGACGCAGAGGCTCTCGCAGCCTTCAAACATAATATCCGTGACGAATGGCTTGCCCGGCACCTTGGACAGGAAAAGCCGAAATCCATGGCAGCCCTCACAACACTCATGACCCACTTTTGCGCGAGAGAAGATAGCTGGCTAGCTCGTAGTAATAACATGATGAAGAGCCCGGGTAATTCAGATACTAAGGACAACAATGGCATGTCACATCACAACAAGCACAAGCGCCGCATTAACGGCGACAATACTGAGGATACGGCAGTTAATGCCGTATTCAGAGGCTGTAAACCCGGTCAGCGGAAGAAGCCATTCAAAAGAAATCCTCCGGGCCCATCCAGTTTAGACCGGATACTCGATCGCTCGTGCCAGATACACGGCACCCCCGAACAACCAGCCAATCACACCAACAGGGATTGTTGCGTGTTCAAGCAGGCATGCAAGTTAAGTGCCTGAAGGCAGCATGCCCAGAAGGCAGCTCAACCGCACTAGGGGCTCCCGATTTTTTCGTTTCTCTTTTCTTACTTTCAGGACTCCACTCTTCGGAAGGCCTGTCCGGCAATACAATCGCCGAACACACGATGCAACAGCCAGGGAGACAGCAAGCCACGTCGAACGTCCAGGTGGTCTCTGTAACGAGCTAAATACCTGTCTTACTTAAAGTCTCGCAGCTTGCCCCTGGAGGGGGACATGTCAAATAATCCCATCTCTTGCTTATCGCACTATTTGTATCGTTCTGCTTTGGTACGGCCAATACACCAGGGGCTCAAGTTCCCCAGAATACGGTGTGAGAAGACCGAACACTCTTATGAGTACGGCACCCCGAACTTATAGCATTATATGGATCAGCTCCGAATCATGTCTTGGGTCAATAGTTGGGTTTGCCCGGCTCCCATGTTTTGGTACCTTACGTTCCGCTATGTCGGCTAAGGTAGCGCTGGGAGAACTACTGTGATTGTGCCCCAATTGAGCTGGGTTAACACCTCAGTAGAGAAAGCTAAAACTGACCGTCATGATAGGGCGAGAGACCGGTCGCTATTCGAGAGGTTTTTCGAGTCCCTAAAGACTTATGCCGCTTCGAGCCGGATTTATCCGGCCTAGGCGTGGATAGCGCCCCGAACTCGGTCTTCCGATTACTAGGGGCTTCGCCGAAATTTAAAATTATAGAATTCCATGGCTAAGTGAAAGTGATAATGCATTATAAGTCCGATCGCCTTGTTCGTTGTGCTGAGCGCCTCCCTCGAAGGACCCAAGAATGGGAACAAGAGCGCTCAGGTTTATCCCGAACACCCCAGCACTCGTGGCATGGGGGCAGAAGCAGACGACTTGCATCTCTCAGATTTAATAAACGGCCGCACAGAAGGTAATATTTTAAATTCAAAAAGCGTTGCTTAACGCACATGAACAAGTTTTCAGCGCACAGGATAAACACGAGCGAGTTTACTCAAAAATTACATCCCTGGTACATTCATTCGCCACAAGACGGGCACCCTTCAGGACGCCCTCATAATACATATCAGGCCGGCGATGCTCCTTCCCCTCCGGTGGCCCTTCTGTCACCAGCTTCTCAGCATCCAGCTTGCCCCGGTGCACTTTAGCACGGGCAAAAGCCCTACGGGCGCCTTCGATGCATACAGAGTGCTTGATGACTTCAAGCCGTGGAAAGGCATCCACCAGCCGCCACACCAGCCCAAAATAGCTCAAAGGCATGGCCTCCCCAGGCCACAGCCGGCCTATCAGGCCCTTCATGGCCTGTTCGGCTGCCTTATGAAGCTCGACCAGCTGCTTCAGCTGGTCGCTTAGGGGCACCGGGTGTCCAGTCTCAACATACTGGGACCAGAACACCTTCTCCATCGAGCTCCCTTCCTCGGCCCGGTAGAATGCGGCGGCGTCGGATACACTGTGGGGCAGATCTGTGAATGCTCCTGGAGAGCTCCGGATTCGGGTAAGTAACAGGTAATTTACTTTCGCGTGCTTGCTTTGCATAAAGAATTCCTTACCCGCCACAATCTTCTTCATGGCCTCTATTTCCTGGAGGGCTTTTTGGGCTTCGGCCTTGGCAGATTTGGCGCTTTCAAGTGCCGAGGCAAGCTCGGACTCTCGAGTCTTCGAGTCAAGCTCTAAACTCTCATGTTTTTTCACAAGAGCATTGAGCTCTTGCCGCACCCCCGCCACCTGCACCTCTTGTTTCTCTCGCTCGAAGCGCTCCATGGCCACATTGTGTTCGGCCTTGGAAAGCTCTTCCTTCAGGGTCGCCACCTCGATTGTGGCCCCTGTAACATTCATGTTGGTCCTGTCATTTTTGCAACCAGGTATTTCTATATACTTACATAAGGTACTACATACCTTCCTTGTCCTGGAGCTTCTTCTTGGCAAGACCAAGCTCGTTCTCGGAGCGCTCGAGGCTTTGCTTCAATGCATCGACCTCCGCAGTCAGTGCGGCAGAGGTCAGCAGCGCAGCCTGCATTCCCATATTGACATATTTATGTTAGACTCCTGCGTATATCTTTTTTAGATCCTCAGTCCGGCTTTTCCTTCCGAACACCAAACTGAGCATCAGGGGCTACTGTCTATGCGGTACCATTTTTCATATGTTTTAAATACATACCTCAAAGCCTGTTAGAAGGCAGGCACAGGCTTCTGTCAGCCCGCTCTTGGCGGACTGAACCTTCTGGATCACCGCACTCATAATAGTGCGGTGCTCCTCGTCGATGGAGGCGCTGTTAAGCACCTCCAGCAAATTGTCCGGCGCCTCCGGTTGGACGGAGGCCGCCGGCGTCGTAGGCTTGCCCTTCTTGTGAGGGGGCCGCCTGCCGGACTCCGGAATCACTGAAGGTTCCGGAGTGGTGTCCGGCCCAGGGTCGGACTTAGATCCCTCTGGGGCTTCGTCCCCTTTGGGCCTGGAGTCCGGGAGGTCGCCTTGCGGCGCCTCCAGGACCACCTCCTCCTGGTTTAGCCCCCTTTTGGGACTCCACCTCGGCATGGTCCGTAGGGTGGGGGGAGGTAGCCGTCGGGAGTGAAGCGCTATTCACATCCGACGAGTCTAGGGAGCCGCTCGACGAATCACCAAGCTGAGCCTTGGGCAGACTGCATAATTGAATTCGGCGTCAGAAGGTACTGTACAATAGAGGAACGCCATAAGTTATTCCGGTATCCGGATACTTATGATTTTGCCAGGGGCTTGACCCTGGATGGCCATTCCTCTCCGCCGTCGTCGGCGTCGGAGGCGTAGTCCGGAAGAAGGGTCTTCCCCTTCTTGGACCCTCCGGCCTCCCCAGTTGGGGTGGCCTTCCTTTTCTTTCCTCCCCCCGCTGGAGGGAGAGAGGCTTCTTCTTCCTCCTCCTCGTCTTCGGAGGCGGAGGGCGTCTCGGGGTCGTCGGGCGATGAGTTCGACACCACCAGGCGTCGGGAACTCTTTCGAGTCCCCGTGGCCTTCTTCTCTGGCACCCCGTGGGGTGCCGGAACCAGCAGCTTTGCCAAACGGGCGTCCGCTGGGTCTTCGGGCAAAGGAGCCGGACAGTTGATCTGTCCGGCCTTCTTTTGCCGGTCCTGTTAAAGGAATGGGAGTTTAGATCCCGCATAGAGTCAAACTATGAAAAACAAATACCCTGTAATGCGTAAACTAAGCTTATCGCGCTGGCTTGGCACTTCGCATAGAATCCACGATCCTCGGTAGTGTGAGGGTGGACCTCGGAGTTCTTGAAAATCGCCTTCCAAGCATCTTCGTGTGTTGTGTCGAAGAGCCTGGACAGAGTTTGGTGCTGAGCCGGGTCGAATTCCCACAGATTAAAAGCCCGCCGTTGACACGGGATGATCCGGCAGAAGAGCATGACCTGGACTACGTTGACGAGTTTAACCTTCTTGTCCATGAGGTTCTGGACGCAGGTTTGGAGTCCGGTCGCCTCTTCCGGATTACCCCACGACAGGCCTGTCTCTTTCCATGAGGTGAGCTGCGTGGGGATGCCAGATCGGAACTCGGGGGCCGCTGCCCATTCAGGGTCATGCGGCTCGGTGATGTAGAACCACCCCAATTGCCACCCTTTGATGGTTTCCACAAAGGAGCCCTCGAGCTATGTGACATTGGCCATCTTGCCCACCATGGCGCCTCCGCACTCCGCTTGTCGGCCGCCCACAACCTTCGGCTTGACATTGAAGGTCTTCAGCCATAAGCCGAAATGGGGCTGGATGCGGAGGAAGACCTCACACACGACGATGAACGCCGAGATGTTGAGGATGAAGTTCGGGGCCAGATCGTGGAAGTCCAGGCCGTAGTAGAACATGAGCCCCCAGACAAATGGGTGAAGAGGAAAGCCCAGTCCGCGGAGGAAATGGGGGAGAAACACGACCCTCTCATGGGGCCTGGGGGCGGGGATGAGCTGCCCCTCATCTGGAAGCCGGTGCGCGATGTCGTTAGACAAGTATCCGGCCTTCCTCAACTTTTTGATGTGCCCCTCCGTGATGGTGGAGGCCATCCATCTACCTCCCGCTCCGGACATGATTGGAGAAGGTTGAGGTGGGAAGTGCGGACTTGGGCGCTGGAGCTCGAGTGCGCAGGAATGGATAAGCAAGGGAGGAAGAAGGCGTAGATGGAAATGGTAGATCCTTATCCCCTTATATGGGCGGCCGAAGCTATGAGCCCCCACCAGCCTAGTAAAAACTCGCTTATCTCCCAAGCACCGCGATTAATGGCGCGGTTGGGTTACCCACGCCCGTATTGGTGACAATCCCGGAATAAGGGGACACGATCTCTGCTTTGACAAGACGTGCCAAGGAAACCGCCTCGCTAGACACGCTGAGGTGGGAGAGTAAAACGATTCGAATAATGGCTTGGCTGTAGCATGATGTCACGCTACGGTCCGTCATCAGATTAGATTTACGTGAATATTATTCTCTCTATCATGGTATGTGGAAACTATTTTGCAGAGCCGGACACTATCCTTATGTTCAACATCTTCTATGAAGTATTCGGAGGAGGAACCCGCCTTGCAATGCCGAAGACAATTTGCACGCCGAACTCGTCGTCATTGAAGCCTGGTTCAGGGGCTACTGAGGGAGTCCTGGATTAGGGGGTGTTCGGATGGCCGGACTGTGACCTTTGGCCGGACTCCCGGACTATGAAGATACAAGATTGAAGACGTTCTCCCGTGTCCGGATAGGACTTTCCTTGGCATGGAAGGCAAGCTTGGCAATACGATATGTAGATCTCCTCCTATTGTAACCGACTCTGTGTAACCCTAGAGCTCTCCAGTGTCTATATAAACCGGAGAGTTTTAGTCCATAGGACGAACAACAATCATACCATAGTCTAGCTTCTAGGGTTTAGCCTCTCTGATCTTGTGGTAGATCAACTCTTGTATTACCCATATCATCAATATTAATCAAGCAGGAGTAGGGTTTTACCTCCATCTAGAGGGCCCAAACCTGGGTAAAAACATCGTGTCCCTTGTCTCCTGTTACCATCCGCCTAGACGCACAGTTCGGGACCCCCTACCCGGGATCCACCGGTTTTGACACCGACAAGACCCAAAACAAAGCAGCAAGATGAATGTGATGCTAGTAGAGGACAAGATTCATTGAGTGAAGCTGGATCAGGGAACCACAAGAACAAGTGGCAAGCTGTTTTTTTCATGGTGAAATCGGCGACATCGAGTCGTATGCTACGGTGGCACCAAAAGGATTCGGTTGGAGCGAACACAACAGACCGGTTTGACCGAGTTCATGACAAAGAAAACACTTGTCACCTCAGCTCACTAGACAAGTAAGATCTCACAAAGATTTGCTAGGAATTGGATGCAGGGAATGCAGAACAGAAGAGGGAAACAAAAGGGAATCTAGATGAAGTTTTTTTTGAAAGAGGAAACAAATATGCATGAAAGAAATGCAAGAGCACAGAAAAAAGAACACGAGAGAACTTCATCTAGAATTGGTCGGCGATAAAGTCACCTATGTTAGAGTATATTGACATAGGATTCAAGTGAGATCACTTGATCATAAGTCATACTCATCGTTTAAGCTCAAAAATGGGTTAACAATTTTTGTTTAAGCATTTCGATGCACTCACATCTTGTTGAGTTGCTTGGACTCATGACTTAGAGTAAAGCGTCTCTAAGATGGAATAACATACCTTGAGTGGTGGTGTTGATCATGATCATGTAATTGAACTTAAGTGGGTTGCTCAAGGTTGATGTAGCTCATCAAGAGTTGGGAGCACCACTTGGAGTGGGAGTTCATCTACCTACATGGGTTAGTTTTTGCAAGGAAGTGCACTTGTGTATCCAATATGACAATCATAAAGTTCAAAATAGTATTTGTCAAAGGATATGTTGAAGAGTTCCGTGCTTCCTTGTCTTCAACGACCATTGTGTAGAGACTTGGTGATGTAGAGATTGCTCACGATGTGAGTGAGTTGCAATCTCATAGATTTAGATTTATCCAAGTACCTACAAGGGTTAGATGACATGCAAGGTGCAAATGTATCCAAGACATAAGATTTTCTTCACAAGAGAAACATCAAGGATTAGTCATAGGCTCATGCCTTGCACATATCCAAATGGAGTTCCTACTCCAGGTTTGAAGCATCAATGATGTTGAATTCACCTCTCAACCGGCAAAACACTTTCTCATCAAGTGGTTTAGTGAATATATCTGCTAATTGCTTCTCGGTGCGAACATGCTTAAGATTAATGTCCCCTTTGGCAACATGATCTCGAATAAAATGATGACGAACTTCAATATGCTTAGTTCGAGAGTGTTGCACGAGATTGTGAGCAATCTTGATTGCACTTTCATTGTCACAAAGTAATGGAACATGTTTCACATATATCCCATAATCTTTAAGAGTTTGGGTCATCTAAAGTAATTGGGCACAACATGAACTAGCGGCAATGTATTCTGCTTCGGCGGTGGATAAGGATACCGAGTTTTGTTTCTTGGAAGACCAAGACACAAGAGATCTACCAAGAAATTGCAAGTACCCGAAGTGGAATTTCTATAAACCTTGTCTCCTACATAGTCCGAGTCGGAGTAGCCAACAAGATCAAAAGATGCCTCTTTGGATACCAAATGCTAAAATTTGGTGTATGAATTAAGTATCTCACTATCCTTTTCATAGCCTTAAGATGACATTCTTTAGGAGCAGCTTGATATCGTGCACACATGCACACACTTAGCATAATATTGGGACGTGAAGCACATAGGTACATGAAAGTGCGTTATGTCGACTAGAGGGGGGGGGGGTGAATAGGTGATTTTTATGAATTCTTCACTGAGGAATTTGTCGGTGAGGAAATTCCTTAGCGAAGAACTATTAGCAGAGGAATAAGTACTCAGAAGTAAGCATAACAGAATACACGCATGGTCATCATGATGAAATGAAGACTAGCACAGAGTACAGAAAGCGTAATCACAGGATAACACAAGATGAAGACAAACAGACTGAAGAAATTGAACTGAGGAAATTGAGAAAGTCTTCAGTCAAAGTCTTCAAACACAGATATGAACAAGCACTCAACACAGTAATGAGGAAATGAAAGGGTTGAGGAAATAGAATCAGTTAGGTTGGTGAAGACAATGATTTGGTAGACCAGTTCCAACTGCTGTCTCAGTTGTACGTCTGGTTGGAGCGGCTGAGTATTTAAACTCGAGGACAAGCAGTCCCGGACACCCAGTCATTGAGCACGCAGCTCAGGACACCCAGTCCTCACCGTATTCTCCTTGAACTAAGGTCACGCAGACCTTGTCCAATCACTCGTGGTAAGTCTTCAGGCGACTTCCAAACCTTCACAGACTTGGTCACTCGGCGATCCACAATTCCTCTTGGATGCTCTAGACCTTGACGCCTAACCGTCTGGAAGAAGCACAGTCTTCAAAGGTAACAAGCGTCGGATCCACGCAGGATCAATTTCTTGAGTGATGCTCAATCACTTTGGGTTTGTAGGGGTATGGTTTTGGGTTTTCCTCTCTCGTTGATTTTCGCTCAAAGTCCTCGGAGGATGGGTTGCTCTCAAATGACAAGTGTCAAGTTCTCTCGGAGCAGCCAACCAGCTAGTGGTTGTAGGGGCGGCTATTTATAGCCTAGGGAGCAGCCCGACATGATAAGACATAAATGCCCCTCAATGATATGACCGTTAGGTGGATAAGATATTTTGGGACAGCTGGCGCGCAGCACAGCAACGGTCGGAAATTTGACTCTCAAATTCCTCAGGGCTATCATGTTCCTCACTGTGTAGGTAATTCGCACTGGCGAATTCCTAACTCCTCAGTCAGAACAAATTCATCAGCGACTAGGAGAACTTCGTCTCTGTCACTGAAGAAAGTGACTGAACTGTATGAGATTTCCAAAAGCTTCACTCGAAGGGATTGGTAGGTGTAGGATTTGAGTTGAGCATCACATGGAAATTTTTCCTTAGTATTTCCTCGACCCCCTTTAATAGTACGGTGTTTCCTATGACTCAAGAAGGTGAAAATGAAACTATGAAAACAAAAGTCTTCACGCTTCATGTTCCACAAATGAATACCAAGTCTTCAAGGTCACACCAATTTCTTCACTTTCAAAGTCTTCAGAATATCAAAGTCTTCAGTTGAAGAACTTCATTTTTAGGGGTTGACTTTCTCTGTAAATATCAAACTCCTTATAGACTTATAGACCTGTGTACACTCAGAAACGCATTAGTTCCTTAACCTATAAGTCTTCAATACACCAAAATCACTAAGGGGCACTAGATGCACTTACAATCTCCCCCTTTTTGGTGATTGATGACAACATAGGTTAAGTTTTCAACGGGGATAAACATATGAAGTGTATACACTGATATTGAGGAATTTGATTGCAAGATATAGAAGAACTCCCCCTGAATATGTGCATAGTGAGGAATTTTCTTTTGAGGCAATGCACATTTGAAGAGTTGAATCATGGAGATATCCCCCTATATCTTGTAATTCATACACGCATTTGATATATAATATGAAGAATTTGAAATGCATGACGAAATATGGTGCCTGATGAGATTCAGCATGCGTGCAATGTCATTAACGAGGAATAAGCATGCAGAGCATAATGCAACAAAAGTATCAGCGCACCATCGGGTTTAAGATTACAACTCGATCCAAATAAAAGTTTCAGAAGAACGAGAGTTGTAACTTAAAAAATGCCCTTAATATAGACCCGCTTGAAGACTAACTCAGATTTCTCCCCCTTTGTCATCAAATGACCAAACGGATTGAAACTGAGGACTAACGCCCCTGAAGAATTTCAAGTCGATGGAGGAGCGCCAGCGTTGTCGGGGTTGTTTGTTGTAGCAGGGCCTGCCGCAGTGTCGTCCAAATCTTCATACTCATCAGTGTCACGCGATGAAGAATAAGAGCTGGCCACCAAGGAAGGAACTTTGACCTTCTTGAATTTCTTCAGTGGAGGTGCAGACCAGTCAAATTCTTCCTTGAGACCCATATTCTTCAGATCTGCAGCGCTGTAGACATGAGAGAGAACAGGCCAGGTGCGGTTGAAGGTTTCATGGAGGTAGTATTGGTTTTTCTTCACTGCATTGTGTGTTGAGGTCATGTTGTGAAGAATTGAACCAAACTGACGCTTGACCCATTTATGATTGCGATCAACCTTCTGATGAAGACTGAGGAGTAACTCACGATCATTCATCACCCTGGGTGCTGTGGCTTGAGGAGTTTGCTTGGCTGAGGTATTTGCGGCAGAGTCATGTGTGTCGGAATCGTCATTGGTAGAGTAAGATGTAGCCTTGCGAAATTGACCATCCAATGGACGAATGCCTTCATCGATCACAGCAGCGGCCTTGCCTTTATCATCAGCTGATGAAACTGTCCGTTCGAGGACTTCAATGGGAGGCAAGTAGCTACCGTGGTTCAGAGTGTCAGCTTTGTAATTCAGTGAAGATCTTGCCCTGATGAATCTCATAATCCAAGGAGCATAGGGCTTAAGCTCGAATGGTGACATAGCAAATATTGGCCAGAGTCCTCATGAAGAAATCATGGAAGTTGATGGGAACACCATGAATGATGTTGAAAAGCATATTCTTCATGATGCCAACGACTTCTTCATCATTTGAGTCGTGGCCTTTGATGGGACTCATTGTCTTCGTCAGAATTCGATAGACAGTCCGAGGCACATAGAGTAATTCCTTGACGAGGAATTTGGTTCGTGGGGCCTGCCTTGGCTTCAAAGGCTTCATCAGCACTTGCATATAGTGATTTGAAAGTTCTGGTTCATTGTAGATACAATGAGCGTCATCAAGTGGAGGACTGAGTGGTAGGGCACGAAGCAATTCAGTTGCTGGTGCCTTGTAGTGAGTATTTTCAGACATCGAGTCTAATACCCATGAGTTCACGTCTTCAGCATCTCCGGTGATGTGCAGAGTTGCATAGAATTGAAGAATGAGTTCTTCATTCCAGTCACAGATATCAATGCAGAAATTCAGAAGTCCTGCATCATGAAGAACAATGTGGACTGGCTCAAAGCCGGGCAGAGACTCCATGTCCACATGAGGAATATGTGCATGATCGAAGACTTTGTCTTTGTTGAAGAGCACTGAGGAATAGAAATTGGCTTGGCTGGCAGTCCAGAAGCGCCTCTTCCTTATGCGAGCAGAATCATATGGATTATAATCAGTGAAGAATACGTGCTCGGCAAAGAAATCTTCAGCCTTGAACTTCTGTTTGCTTGAGAACGGATTCTTTTGCTTTGGTAGAGGGGTGTCAGTGAGTTGCTGTTGGAAATATGCCCTAGAGACAATAATAAAAGGATTATTATTATATTTCCTTGTTCATGATAATTGTCTTTTATTCATGCTATAACTGTATTATCCGGAAATCGTAATACACGTGTGAATACATAGACCATAACAAGTCCCTAGTAAGCCTCTAGTTGACTAGCTCGTTGGTCAACAGATAGTCATGGTTTCCTGACTATGGACATTAGATGTCATTGACAACGGGATCACTTCATTAGGAGAATGATGTGATGGACAAGACCCAATCCTAAGCATAGCACAAGATCGTGTAGTTCGTTTTGCTAGAGCTTTTCCAATGTCAAGTATCTCTTCCTTAGACCATGAGATCGTGTATCTCTCGGATACCGTAGGAGTGCTTTGGGTGTACCAAACGTCACAACGTAACTGGGTGACTATAAAGGTACACTAGAGGTATCTCCGAAAGTGTCTGTTGGGTTGACACGGATCGAGACTGGGATATGTCACTCCGTATGACGGAGAGGTATCTCTGGGCCCACTCGGTAATGCATCATCATAATGAGCTCAAAGTGACCAAGTGCTTGGTCACGGGATCATGCATTACGGTACGAGTAAAGTGACTTGCCGGTAACGAGACTGAATGAGGTATTGGGATACTGACGATCGAGTCTTGGGCATGTAACGTACCGATTGACAAAGGGAATAGTATATGGGGTTGCTTGAATCCTCGACATCGTGGTTCATCTGATGACATCATCGAGGAGCATGTGGGAGCCAACATGGTATCCAGATCCCGCTGTTGGTTATTGACCTGAGAGCCGTCTCGGTCATGTCTGCGTGTCTCCCGAACCCGTAGGGTCTTCACACTTAAGGTTCGGTGACGCTAGGGTTATTAGGAAGACTTGTATGTGATTACCGAATGTTGTTCGGAGTCTCGGATGAGATCCCGGACGTCACGAGGAGTTCCGGAAGGGTCCGGAGGTAAAGATTTATATATGGGAAGTTGTCAAACGGACACCGGAAAGTTTCGGGGGCATATCGGTATTGTACCGGGGCCACCGGAAGGGTTCCGGGGGTCCACCGGGAGGGGCCACCCCTCCCGGGGGGCCACATGGTCTGCGTGGGGCAGGAGCCAGCCCCTGGAGGGCTGGGCGCGCCCCCCCTTGGGCCCATGCGCCTAGGGTTGGGGGGGGACCCTAGAGGGGGCGCCCCCTTTGCTTGGGGGGCAAGTCCCCCCTCCCTGGCCGCCGCCCCCTCTAGATCCCATCTAGAGGGGCCGGCCCCCCTTGCCCCTTCCCCTATAAATAGAGGGGTGAGGGGAGGGCTGCAACACACAAGCCAAGGCGCAGCCCCTCCCCTCCCCAACACCTCTCCGTCTCCGTCACGAGCTTGGCGAAGCCCTGCCGGAGTGCCGCTTCTCCACCAACACCACGCCGTCGTGCTGCCGGTGGTGCTGTCTTCCTCAACCTCTCCTTCCTCTTTGCTGGATCAAGACGGAGGAGACGTCGCCCGTACCATACGTGTGTTGAACGCGGAGGTGCTGTCCGTTCAGCACTTTGTCATCGGTGATCTGAATCACGTCGAGTACGACTCCATCATCACCGCTCCCTCGAACGCTTCCGTACGCGATCTACAAGTGATATGTAGATGCAAACTCACTCCCTTGACTCATTGCTTAGATGAACTCATAGATGGATCTTGGTGAAACCGTAGGAAAATTTTTAATTTTCTGCAACGTTCCCCAACAGTGGCATCATGAGCTAGGTCTATGCGTAGTTCTCTATTGCACGAGTAGAACACAATTTTGTTGTGGGTGTAGATCTTGTCAACTTGCTTGCCGCTACTAGTCTTATCTTGCTTCAGCGGTATTATGGGATGAAGCGGCCCGGACCAACCTTACACGTACGCTTACGTGAGACCGGTTCCACCGACTAACATGCACTAGTTGCATAAGGTGGCTGGCGGGTGTCTGTCTCTCCCACTTTAGTTGGAGCGGATTCGATGAAAAGGGTCCTTATGAAGGGTAAATAGAAGTTTACAAAATCATGTTGTGGTTATTCGTAGGTAAGAAAACGTTCTTGCTAGAACCCAATTGCAGCCACGTAAAATATGCAACAACAATTAGAGGACGTCTAACTTGTTTTTGCAGCAATTGTCATGTGATGTGATATGGCCAGAAGTTGTGATGAATGATGAATGATATATTGTGATGTATGAGATCATGTTCTTGTAATAGGAATCACGACTTGCATGTCGATGAGTATGACAACCGGCAGGAGCCATAGGAGTTGTCTTTATTTTTGTATGACCTGCGTGTCATTGAAGAACGCCATGTAAATTACTTTACTTTATTGCTAAACGCGTTAGCCATAGAAGTAGAAGTAGTCATTGGCGTGACAACTTCATGAAGACACGATGATGGAGATCATGATGATGGAGATCATGGTGTCATGCCGGTGACAAGATGATCATGGAGCCCCGAAGATGAAGATCAAAGGAGCTATATGATATTGGCCATATCATGTCACTACTTTATATAATTGCATGTGATGTTTATTATGTTTTATGCATCTTGTCTACTTAGAACGACGGTAGTAAATAAGATGATCCCTTATAATAATTTCAAGAAAGTGTTCCCCCTAACTGTGCACCGTTGCTAAAGTTCGTCGTTTCGAAGCACCACGTGATGATCGGGTGTGATAGATCCTTACGTTCACATACAACGGGTGTAAGACGGATTTACACATGCAGAACACTTAGGGTTAACTTGACGAGCCTAGCATGTATAGACATGGCCTCGGAACACAAAGACCGAAAGGTCAAACATGAGTCGTATGGAAGATACGATCAACATGGAGATGTTCACCGATGATGACTAGTCCGTCTCACGTGATGATCAGACACGGCCTAGTCGACTCAGATCGTGTAACACTTAGATGACTAGAGGGATGTCAAATCTGAGTGGGAGCTCATTAAATAATTTGATTAGATGAACTTAATTATCATGACCTTAGTCTAAAACTTTTGCATAATATGTCTTGTAGATCAAATGGCCAACGCTCATGTCAACATGAACTTCAACGCATTCCTAGAGAAAACCAAGCTGAAAGATGATGGCAGCAACTATACGGACTGGGTCCAGAACCTGAGGATCATCCTTATAGCTGCCAGGAAACAATATGTCCTAGAAGGACCGCTAGGTGACGCTCCTCTCCCAGAGAACCAAGACATTATGAATACTTGGCAGTCTCGTGCTGATGATTACTCCCTCGTTCAGTGCGGCATGCTTTACAGCTTAGAACCGGGGCTCCAAAAGCGTTTTGAGCAACACGGAGCATATGAGATGTTCGAGGAGCTGAAACTAGTTTTCCAAGCTCATGCCAGGGTCGAGAGATATGAAGTCTCCGACAAGTTCTATAGTTGTAAGATGGAGGAAAATAGTTCTGTCAGTGAGCATATACTCAAAATGTCTGGGTTGCACAACCGCCTGTCCCAGCTGGACATTAACCTCCCGGATGAGGCGGTCATTGACAGAATCCTTCAGTCGCTCCCACCGAGCTACAAGAGCTTTGTGATGAAATACAATATGCAAGGGATGGTGAAGACCATTCCTGAAGTATTTTCAATGCTGAAGTCAGCAGAGGTTGAAATCAAGAAAGAACATCAAGTGTTGATGGTCAATAAGACCACTAAGTTCAAGAAGGGCAAGGGTAAGAAGAACTTCAAGAAGGACGGCAAAGATGTTGCCGCGCCCGGTAAGCCAGTTGCCGGGAAGAAGTCAAAGAATGGACCCAAGCCTGAAACTTAGTGCTTTTATTGCAAGGGGAAGGGTCACTGGAAGCGGAACTGCCCCAAATACTTAGCGGATAAGAAGGCCGGCAACACTAAAGGTATATTTGATATACATGTAATTGATGTGTACCTTACCAGTACTCGTAGTAACTCCTGGGCATTTGATACCGGTGCCGTTGCTCATATTTGTAACTCACAGCAGGAGCTGCGGAATAAGCGGAGACTGGCGAAGGACGAGGTGACGATGCGCGTCGGGAATGGTTCCAAGGTCGATGTGATCGCCGTCGGCATGCTACCTCTACATTTACCCACGGGATTAGTTTTAAACCTCAATAATTGTTATTTAGTGCCAAGTTTGAGCATGAAAATTGTATCTTTATCTCGTTTGATGCGAGATGGCTACTCATTTAAATCCGAGAATAATGGTTGTTCTATTTATATGAGAGATATGTTTTATGGTCATGCCCCGATGGTCAATGGTTTATTCTTAATGAATCTCGAACGTAATACTACACATATTCATAGTGTGAATACCAAAAGATGTAAAGTTGATAACGATAGTCCCACATACTTGTGGCACTGCCGCCTTGGTCACATTGGTGTCAAGCGCATGAAGAAGCTCCATGCTGATGGACTTTTAGAGTCTCTCGATTATGAATCATTTGACACATGCGAACCATGCCTCATGGGCAAGATGACCAAGACTCCGTTCTTCGAAACAATGGAGCGAGCAACCAACTTGTTGGAAATCATACATACCGATGTGTGCGGTCCAATGAGCGTTGAGGCTCGCGGAGGATATCGTTATGTTCTCACTCTCATAGACGACTTGAGTAGATATGGGTATGTCTACTTGATGAAACACAAGTCTGAGACTTTTGAAAAGTTCAAGGAATTTCATAATGAAGTAGAGAATCAACGTGACCGAAAAATAAAATTCTTACGATCAGATCATGGAGGAGAATATTTAAGTCACGAATTTGGTACACACTTAAGAAAATGTGGAATCGTTTCACAACTCATGCCGCCTGGAACACCTCAGCGTAACGGTGTGTCCGAACGTCATAATCGCACTCTATTGGATATGATGCGGTCTATGATGTCTCTTACCGATTTACCGCTATCATTTTGGGGATACGCTCTAGAGACAGCTACATTCACTTTAAATAGGGCACCGTCTAAATCCGTTGAGACGACACCGTATGAATTATGGTTTGGGAAGAAACCTAAGCTGTCGTTTCTAAAAGTTTGGGGATGCGATGCTTATGTCAAGAAACTTCAACCTGAAAAGCTTGAACCCAAGTCGGAAAAATGCGTCTTCATAGGATACCCTAAGGAAACCATTGGGTATACCTTCTACTTAAGATCCGAGGGCAAGATCTTTGTTGCCAAGAACGGATCCTTTCTGGAAAAAGAGTTTCTCTCGAAAGAAGTAAGTGGGAGGAAAGTAGAACTCGATGAAGTACTACCTCTTGAGCGGGATAGTAGTGCAGCTCAGGAAGATGTTCCTGTGATGCCTACACCAACTGAAGAGGAAAATAATGATGATCAAGGTACTTCGGATCAAGTTGCTACTGAACTTCGTAGGTCCACAAGGACACGTTCCGCACCAGAGTGGTACGGCAACCCTGTCCTGGAAATCATGATTTTAGACAACGGTGAACCTTTGAACTATGAAGAAGCGATGGCGGGCTCAGATTCCAACAAATGGCTTGAAGCCATGAAATCCGAGATAGAATCCATGTATGAAAACAAAGTATGGACTTTGACTGACTTGCCCGATGATCGGCGAGCGATAGAAAACAAATGGATCTTTAAGAAGAAGATGGACGCAGATGGTAATATTACCATCTATAAAGCTCGACTTGTCGCTAAGGGTTATCGGCAAGTTCAAGGGATTGACTACGATGAGACTTTCTCTCCCGTAGCAAAGCTTAAGTCCGTCCGAATCATGTTAGCAATTGCCGCATACTATGATTATGAGATATGGCAGATGGACGTCAAAACGGCATTCCTTAACGGTTATCTTAAGGAAGAGCTGTATATGATGCAGCCGGAGGGTTTTGTCGATACTAAGAATGCTAACAAAGTGTGCAAGCTCCAGCGATCCATTTATGGGCTGGTGCAAGCATCTCGGAGTTGGAACAGTCGTTTTGATGAGATGATCAAAGCGTTTGGGTTTATGCAGAATATGGAGAAGCCTGCGTTTACAAGAAAGTGAGTGGGAGGTCTGTAGCATTTCTCATATTATATGTAGATGACATACTTTTGATGGGAAATGATATAGAATTCTTGGACAGCATTAAGGCCTACTTGAATAAGTGTTTTTCAATGAAGGACCTTGGAGAAGCTGCTTATATATTAGGCATCAAGATCTATAGAGATAGATCAAGACGCCTCATAGGTCTTTCAGAAAGCACATACCTTGATAAGATTTTGAAGAAGTTCAAAATGGATCAGTCCAAGAAGGGGTTCTTGCCCGTATTGCAAGGTGTGAGATTGAGCTCGGCTCAATCCCGACCACGGCAAAAGATAAAGAAGAGATGAGCGTCATCCCCTATGCCTCAACCATAGGATCTATTATGTATGCCATGCTGTGTACCAGACCTGATGTAAACCTTGCCGTAAGTTTGGTAGGAAGATACCAAAGTAATCCCGGCAAGGAACACTAGACAGCGGTCAAGATTATCCTGAAGTACCTGAAAAAGGACAAAGGACATGTTTCTCGTTTATGGAGGTGACGAAGAGCTCGCCGTAAAGGGTTACGTCGACGCTAGCTTCGACATAGATCTGGATGACTCTAAGTCACAAACTGGATACGTGTATATGTTGAATGGTGGAGCAGTAAGCTGGTGCAGCTGCAAGCAGAGCGTCGTGGCGGGATCTACATGTGAAGCGGAGTACATGGCAGCCTCGGAGGCAGCGCATGAAGCAATTTGGGTGAAGGAGTTATTCACCGACCTAGGAGTCATACCCAATGCGTCGGGGCCAATCAAACTCTTCTGTGACAACACTGGAGCTATTTCCCTTGCCAAGGAGCCCAGGTTTCACAAGAAGACCAGGCACATCAAGCGTCGCTTCTACTCCATCCGTGAAAATGTTCAAGATGGAGACATAGAAATTTGCAAAGTACATACAGATCTGAATGTTGCAGATCCGTTGACTAAACCTCTCTTGCGAGCAAAACATGATCAACACCAGAACTCTATGGGTGTTCGATTCATCACAATGTAACTAGATTATTGACTCTAGTGCAAATGGGAGACTGTTGGAAATATGCCCTAGAGGCAATAATAAAACGATTATTATTATATTTCCTTGTTCATGATAATTTTCTTTTATTCATGCTATAACTGTATTATCCGGAAATCGTAATACACATGTGAATACATAGACCATAACAAGTCCCTAGTAAGCCTCTAGTTGACTAGCTCGTTGGTCAACAGATAGTCATGGTTTCCTGACTATGGGCATTAGATGTCGTTGACAACGGGATCACTTCATTAGGAGAATGATGTGATGGACAAGACCCAATCCTAAGCATAGCACAAGATCGTGTAGTTCGTTTTGCTAGAGCTTTTCCAATGTCAAGTATCTCTTCCTTAGACCATGAGATCGTGTATCTCCCGGATACCGTAGGAGTGCTTTGGGTGTACCAAACGTCACAACGTAACTGGGTGACTATAAAGGTACACTACCGGTATCTCCGAAAGTGTCTGTTGGGTTGACACAGATCGAGACTGTGATTTGTCACTCCGTATGACGGAGAGGTATCTCTGGGCCCACTCGGTAATGCATCATCATAATGAGCTCAAAGTGACCAAGTGCTTGGTCACGGGATCATGCATTACGGTACGAGTAAAGTGACTTGCCGGTAACGAGACTGAACGAGGTATTGGGATACCGACGATCGAGTCTCGGGCATGTAACGTACCAATTGACAAAGGGAATAGTATATGGGGTTGCTTGAATCCTCGACATCGTGGTTCATCCGATGACATCATCGAGGAGCATGTGGGAGCCAACATGGGTATCCAGATCCCACTGTTGGTTATTGACCTGAGAGCCGTCTCGGTCATGTCTGCGTGTCTCCCGAACCCGTAGGGTCTTCACACTTAAGGTTCGGTGACGCTAGGGTTATTAGGAAGACTTGTATGTGATTACCAAATGTTTTTCAGAGTCCCGGATGAGATCTCGGACGTCACGAGGAGTTCCGGAAGGGTCCGGAGGTAAAGATTTATATATGGGAAGTTGTCAAACGGACACCGAAAAGTTTCGGGGGCATATCGGTATTGTACCGGGGCCACCGGAAGGGTTCCGGGGGTCCACCGGGAGGGGCCACCCCTCCCGGGGGGCCACATGGGCTGCGTGGGGCAGGAGCCAGCCCCTGGAGGGCTGGGCGCGCCCCCCCCCTTGGGCCCATGCGCCTAGGGTTGGGGGGGGGACCCTAGAGGGGGCGCCCCCATTTGCTTGGGGGGCAAGTCCCCCCTCCCTGGCCGCCGCCCCCTCTAGAACCCATCTAGAGGGGCCACCCCCCTTTGCTTGGGGGGCAAGTCCCCCTCCCTGGCCGTTGCCCCCTCTAGATCCCATCTAGAGGGGCCGGCCCCCCTTGCCCCTTCCCTATAAATAGAGGGTGAGGGGAGGGCTGCAACACACAAGCCAAGGCGTAGCCCCTCCCCTCCCCAACACCTCTCCTTCTCCGTCACGAGCTTGGCAAAGCCCTGCCGGAGTGCTGCTTCTCCACCAACACCACGCCGTCGTGCTGCCGGTGGTGCTGTCTTCCTCAACCTCTCCTTCCTCCTTGCTGGATCAAGACGGAGGAGACGTCACCCGTACCATACGTGTGTTGAACGCGGAGGTGCTGTCCGTTCAGCACTTGGTCATCGGTGATCTAAATCACGTCGAGTATGACTCCATCATCACCGCTCCCTCGAATTCTTCCGTACGCGATCTACAAGTGGTATGTAGATGCAAACTCACTCCCTTGACTCGTTTCTTAGATGAACTCATAGATGGATCTTGGTGAAACCGTAGGAAAAATTTTAATTTTCTGCAACGTTCCCCAACAGTTGCATCACCACCTCAGGAATCGCGAGCTCAGGTTCTTCAGGCTGAGGAATTTCTTGTTCCTCAACAGGTGCAGTCTGAGGATCAGCAGCAGCAGGTTCATCAGTACTAGTGGCTGGAATTTCTTCATGCACAGAGCGAGTGGGTTGAGTTTCTTCAGAGCCCATTTGAACTGTTGGTGCAGGGGACTGAGGAATCTGTTGGAGCGGGGTGAAGAGAGGAGTATTGGGATGCTGACTTTCCCAAAAGTCATCATTCATCACAGGTGTGGTGCATCCTATATCCACATCTTCATCTTTAATTTCCTCAACACCAGCCTCTTCAGCTATGAACTGAGGCGTAGGTGAGGAAATGACTGGCGTTGAAGGGATTGTATCCACTTCAATTTCTTCATGAATCTGCTCTGTCGAAGCAGCAGAATGATGTTCTTCATCTGATCCGATTGGGATCTCATAATCTTCTCCAAAAGGAACAAGGTCCTTTGATGGCATGGAGGAAATCGGAACAGCATCAATTGGATTTTCAAGTGAGCTGGTCATTGGCTTCATTTTCTTCACAGCCGAAGAATTTGACACAGCTGATGCCTTCCTTTTCTTCACTGCAGCTCGCTTTGCAGCCTTGGTTTTCTTCACATCAAATGCACATGGAAGAATTGGAGTTGGTGTAGGCGCAGGAGGAGCTGAGGAATCTGGTTGAATTTCTTCAGGCGCAACTAAAGCAGTTGCCCTGACTTCTTCAGTTTCTTCAGGTGCACCACTAGTGGATGCCCTGGCAATTTCTTTAGCGGCTGGAATGGGATCATCAGCCCTGGAACTAGCATTTTCATTAGCAGCCTGAACTTCATTAGCGGTGCTGGCATGTTCTTCAGTCGGCTGAGCTGAGACTTCAGCCTGAGGAATTTCATGTTGCGTTGGGGCTGCAACATTGGTGAATTTCTTCGTCAGATTGACGAATCTGACTTTACCTCCTTGCCAATCAGCATAGTAGGCATCAAAGTCCTTGCTGAGGGCTTGAATTTCAGACTGAGCCTGGAGAAGTTCCTCAGGTGTCATTCTGACAACGTTTTTCTTCAGGAGCTTCTCCTTTCTGTATTGAGATTTCTTAATCTCTCTTGCCTTTTCAAACTTCCATTTCTCTTCAGTGATGAAATGGGTCAACATATGACTTTGTCCAGGGGTTAGATGGAAATCAGGCATTGGGTGTTTGGATCCTTGTGCCAGAGATCAATATAATCGAGGATTTTCCTCAGATCCAACAGCAGTGGCACAGATGTGCCTTTGGCTCTAGTGGCCTTCACCTGTCTGTCTCTGATGATTTCCGCAAGTTCATCAGAAGCTTCATCATCAGAAGGCACATGGAGTGTGACCTGTTTCTTCTTTGGACTTGGCCGAGGACCTCGTCCAGCTATTGCTTTGGTCTTCAGCAGAGTCGGGCCAGATGATGAAATTGGTGCAGCTGAGGAACTTGCTGAAACACCAGAGGCAATCGAGAAACCAGCAGTCCTTTGACATGTAGCCAGATGCACAGGAGCTGAGGACTTTGAAGGAGCTGTTGAGGACTTTGGTGGAGCTGTAGCAGTATGAGGAATTTGCCTTGAGGGCGCTGCTGAGGAACTTGGCCGTGAGGGCACTGTTGGTGAAGCACTTGGCTTACGAGCAGGCTTCTTTGGCATGGATTTCCTCGGTTTGACCGAGGCCTCAGTAGCAGTAGCAGTGGCAGAATCCTCATTGAATTTCTTCACTGCCTCCTTGGCTTGTCTTGCCAATTTAGCTTGGCGCTTAGCCCATTCTTCAGGAAAGTCCTCTCCACGTTTGATGCTTGTGGGATCAGCTACTTGGCCAGGTGCCAATGGAGCTCTTGGGCATGGAGGGTTGAGGGCGAATTTCTTCATGTACTTTGGAGTCACATATCTGTATTCCCTCCATTCCCTTGCCCATCTCCGTTCAATCTTCTGAATGCGCACCTTGCGCTGATTTTTGTTTTCTTTGCCAAATTTTGCTTCATCTGGTGTGCAATAGTCAGCATAAATTTCCTCAGGGATCTCGAACGCAGTCATAACCTCAGGTTTCTTTCCTCCCTTCTGCGGCTTCTTACCATCTGCCATATTCTTCAGTTGAGGAATTTGAACAATTGAGTTCTCTGAAGAAGTATGCAGTTTTTCTTCGAGGAACGCTACAAATGAGTTAAGTTGATGAGAACCTAGTGATTCAGCAGCAGACATGAGTACCTGTGAATAGAGTGCAGGTGCGAGGAATTTGGAGAGGTCATATGCGTTCTGAGAAGGTTTTTCGAAAAGAACAAGTTTTGAGGAATTTGACCAGATGTGCCTTGAAGAATTTCACTAAGCGTTCTTGTCTTAGGTTCCAGAGTTGTACAGATCGAAGATCCACACAATTAGGGAATCTTGAAGAAAATGATTGCTTATAAAAACAGTTCAAGATCATATGATGTGTGGGGTGTTCATATGTGTGAAGATTTGAGGAATAAACACCTTTGAAGATTTTCAGAAAAGCTTGAGAGTCAAAGCGAGTAAATAAAAGTAACTTTTAATTACCCGAAATGAAGAACACGACGAACTAAGAAGAACAGATGGGAAGTTCGTCAGGTTAGATCTTCCTTGCCCTAACTCGGCGGAGGAAGACAGCTACGGCGGCGGCGGAGTGAAGATTTCCGCGGTCGGCGTGAGTACGACGGCGATGAGGTCGAGGCAGCGAAGCTCTTCCTCACCGGCGACGATGGAGTAGCGGAGGCGCTAGGGTTGGAGGAGCTCGAGCGGGAGAGAGAGGTCGAGCGGAGTAAATGAAGTGAGGAAGGGGAGAGGGGTATTTATAGACACGGTGAAAAACTGTTCGCCCGAAGATTTGGGACGAACGTGCCCCTGCCCTTTCTCCTTCACGCGACATGTGTCACCCACGTACTGTGTAGTGGAGATCGTGTACGATCGTGGGTGAATAGAATAATGCATCGTGGGATGCGTAATAGTTTGAGCGGCAAAACCGAAAATTTGGATAAGATTTGTTTTGAAGTTTCATTCGCAATTTCTTCAGCTGACAAGGACACAATGAAGATTTTGAATGAGTTTCAAATAGAATGCACATGAAGAATTTGTGAATAGATTGGGTTGAGTATAGCATATAGGGGGAAGGGTCCGATCACATTCACTTAGCAGAAAAAAAAACAGCTTGAAGAAATAACTATAAGTGAATGCTATAGAGGACATAAACTCATATATATATATATATATATATATATATATATATATATATATATATATATATATATATATATATAGCCAATGAAGAAAAACGAAGGAACCAGTGAAGATTTTGAAAAGTTGAAGAATTTGAAAAACTGAAGAATTTCAAAACTGAGGAAAAACTCAAATTGAAGATTTTCAACTTTTTGTGGTGGCGTGACCCACCGTATAAGAATGATGATTTCAGACACCGCGTACAATTGTCGTAGGGTTATGAGAATCAAATTCTTCATTAATTTCTTCACACTTAGAGTGTTATTCTTCATTGATTGAAGAAAAACGTTTCTTCATGTGTTGCACATCTAAGTCATCAATTTTGCATAAGTGTTAGGATGTGTGCCTTTTTCAAAGAACATTCAAAGATTCTAAGATATTTAGCTCACACCGCAACTTGCTAAATCTCTTCTCATCCAAGGGCTTAGTGAAGATATCAGCTAGCTGTTCTTCAGTCTTCACGTGCTCGATAGAGATGTCGCCCTTCAACACATGATCACGAAGAAAATGATGACGAATTTGAATGTGCTTTGTCTTGGAGTGCTGAACTGGGTTGTGAGCAATCTTGATGGCAGTCTCATTGTCGCAGAGGAGAGGCACATTCTTCACATTGACTCCATAGTCCTTGAGTGTTTGCTTCATCCAAAGCAGTTGAGCACAGCAAGAGCCAGCAGCAATGTATTCAGCTTCCGCAGTAGACAGTGATACGCAGTTCTGTTTCTTCGAGGACCAACAGACCAAAGATCGTCCGAGGAAATGACAAGTGCCAGAAGTTGACTTGCGGTCCACACGATCACCAGCATAGTCAGAGTCAGAATATCCAATGAGATCAAAAACAGAGCCCTTGGGGTACCATAATCCTTGTGTTGGTGTGTGAGCTAGATATCGAAGAATATGCTTCACAGCCTTATGGTGTGATTCCTTCAGTGCAGCTTGAAATCGGGCACACATGCAAACACTAAGCATTATATCTGGCCTAGATGCACATAAGTACAATAAAGAACTAATCATGGAGCGGTATACCTTGTGATCAAAGTCAATACCATTTTCATCAGTGCATAGATGACCTTTTGTGGGCATAGGAATTTTGACGCCTTTGCAATCTTGCATGCCGAATTTCCTCAGTACATCCTTGAGGTATTTCTCTTGAGATATGAATATGCCATTGCGCTGTTGACAAATTTGAAGACCTAAGAAGAATTTCAACTCTCCCATCATAGACATTTGATATTCTTCACTCATCATATAGGCAAATTCAACACTATAATGTTGGTCAGTACAGCCAAAGATAATATCATCAACATATATTTGGCACACAAACAGTTCACCATCATAAGATTTCGTAAAGAGAGTAGGGTCGAGTGAACCGGGTGTGAAGCCGTTCTTCACGGAGAATTCCTTTAATTTATCATACCACGCCCGAGGGGCTTGCTTGAGGCCATAGAGGGCCTTATTAAGTCTGAAGACTTTGTCAGGATCTTTGGATCTTCAAAACCTGGGGGTTGAGCAACATATACTTCTTCCTCAAGCTTACCATTGAGGAATGCACTTTTCACATCCATTTGATATAAGATGATATCATGATGATTAGCATAAGCAAGTAATATGCGAATAGCCTCAAGTCTAGCAACAGGTGCAAAAGTTTCATCGAAATCAATTCCTTCAACCTGTGTGTAGCCTTGAGCTACCAATCGTGCCTTATTCCTTACCACAAGGCCATTTTCATCTTGCTTGTTGCGGTAGATCCACTTTGTGCCAATGATATTATGCTTGCGAGGATCTGGACGTTTGACCAGTTCCCAGACATTGTTGAGCTCGAACTGATGTAATTCTTCTTGCATAGCCTGAATCCACTCCGGCTCCAAAAATGCTTCATCTACCTTAGTGGGCTCTGTGATAGAGACAAAATCATAGTGCCCACAAAAGTTAGATAAATGTGAAGCTTTTGAGCGTGTGAGAGGACCTGGCGCTTCAATGTCATCGATGATCTTGTCAACTTGTACTTCTTTTGCAACGCGAGGATGAGCTGGTTGTCGTCGAGGTATTTGATCATTTTCCTCAGCACCATTGTCTTCATCATTATCTTCAGGTGCGTCATCTCGACGTTCTTCGCGTACTGGAATGAATTCTTCAGCAAGTTCTTCAGTAGGAATGACATCCTCAGTTGCCTTGAACTTGATAGAATCCTCAGGTGCTGGTTCATCTAACACAGAAGGTAGGTGCTCTCTTTGCGAGCCATTAGTTTCATCGAACCGCACATCTACAGTTTCAACTATCTTGTGAAGAGCGATGTTGAAGACTCTGTAGGTGTGCGAGTCCTTTTCGTAACCATGCATAAAACCTTCAGGTGCTTTCGGTGCAAATTTAGAATTGTGGTGAGGATCTCTAATCCAACATTTAGCACCAAAGACTTTGAAATAACTCACATTGGGTTTCTTGTCACTTAGGAGTTCATAGGCCGTCTTCTTGAAGAATTTGTGAAGATATACTCTATTGATGATGTGGCACGCAGTATCAATTGCATCAATCCAAAAATGATGAGGCGTTTTGTATTCATCAAGCATAGTGCGAGCCATCTCAACAAGAGTTCTGTTCTTGCGCTCCACGACGCCATTTTGCTGAGGAGTATAAGGAGCAGATAACTCATGAGTAATACCAAGTTCATCAAGATAGTCATCAAGACCGGAATTCTTGAACTCAGTTCCATTGTCACTTCTGATGTGCTTGATCTTCACACCAAAGTTGGTTGAAGCCCTCGAGAAAAATCGTTTGAAGACTTCCTGCACTTCATGTTTGTAAGTAACAATGTGTACCCATGTATATCGAGAGTAATCATCAACAATGACAAAACCATATAGAGATGCAGCATTAGAGAATGCTGAGTAATGATTTGGTCCGAAGAGGTCTATGTGAAGCAATTCGAATGGACGAGTAGTGGTCATGATAGTCTTTGCTGGATGCTTGGCCTTGGTCATTTTTCCAGCTTCACAGGCTCCGCATAAGTGATGCTTGAGGAATTTGACATTCTCAATGCCAATGACATGCTTCTTCTTCGCAAGCGTGTGGAAATTCCTCATGCCTGCGTGACCAAGTCATCGATGCCATAGCCAGCCTTCTGAAGCTTTTGCAAGTAGACACACGGCTGGTTGTGGTCCTGTAGAGAAATCAACAATATACAAATCTCCTCTCCTAAAGCCTTCGAAGACTTTGGAATTGTCAGCTTCCATAATCACAACACAGCGATACTTGCCAAAGACAACAACCATATCAAGATCACAAAGCATTGAGACTGACATGAGGTTGTATCCTAAGGACTCAACAAGCATGACTTTGTCCATGTGTTTATCCTTAGAGATCGCAAACTTACCAAGACCCAATACCCGACTTTTGCCTTTGTCAGCAAAGATGATATGCTTCAGATGTGATGGTGATAAGGGAGCATCCATCAAAAGATTCTTGTCACCAGTCATGTGATTTGTACATCCACTATCGAGGACCCATTCAGTGGTTTTGGGTTGATCATCCTGCAGATGAATTAGTGTAACTTACAATCTCATGCTTCATCAGTGAAGAATATGATATCAAGTTCATTAGATGAATTTCATCAAGCAGTAAACAAATATAGCAGTAGGAGGACGTGTGAAATGAAATTTCATTTCATCATGGTTAGCCTGCGTCCTTTCAGGCAATTTTTGTCAGGTCCCCAGCAAATTCTTCAGACGTTAAGGCACGTCTGGAGACCTGACCCTGCAGAAGAGATCAGTTCTTTTTCTTCACCACCCACATCTGAAGGGGTGGCAAAGAGTTCATCACTCTGCGAGCACCATATGAGAATGGTGGCATAGAAGCCAAACCATTTCGTTTCACATAAGAGGGGTTAGGGTAAGCATATGAATAAGCAGAGAAATTCTTCGAGGACTTATGAACATAATGATTTGAAGAATAATGTGCATATTCGTAGCCCTTAGCTCTACCCTGCGAAACAGAGTTGTTAGCACGATGATAATCATGTGAGGACTTTGATCCATTTGAGGAATTTGAACCATATGAAGAATTTGGTCCATATGAAGAGTTTGATCTGGGGTTCCTATTCTTCACAGGTGGTGTCATGAGGACATTCACCTGAAGACTTTCAACATAACTTTTGGGAACCCAGATTTTCTTCATAGGGGAACCGTTCCTGCAGTTAGTCCCAACATATCTAGCAAATACTTCACCATTCTGATTTTTGAGCAGTTTATAGTTGGAGTCAAATGACTCATCAAAAGAATGAGGAGATTCACATGTAAAGCCAGATAAGTTGGATGGATCAACTGGAGGTCCCTTTGCAGCAACCCATGAGGTTTTGGGGTACTGCTCAGGTTTCCAATATGTTCCATCAGCATTAAGTTTCCTCTCAAAGGCAATACCCTCTTTCCTAGGGTTTCTGTTGAGGATCTGCTTTTTGAGCTCATCACAAAGAATCTGATGCCCTTTGAGGCTTTTGTACATGCCTGTAGTGTACAGTTCCTTCAACCCTGCATCGTCAGTGATACTAGCAATGTCCTCAGATGAGGAATTAGTGATAGCAGAGGCAGGTGAAGAATTTGTAACAGTTGAAGCATTTGAACATTCATGTGAAGAATTAGCAGATTCACGTTCAATGCACTTTAAGCATGGAGGAACAAATTCTTCCTGAGAAGTGCTGATTTGTTGAGCAAGTAATGAATCGCGCTCCTTCTGAAGATCTTCATAACTCACTCTTAGCTTCTCAAGATCTTGCTTTCTTTGAAGAAATTCATTAGAAAGTTTCTCATGATCAGATAAGAGAGTGTTATGATGACTTTGAAGGTTATCAAACCTAGACTGTAGTCTCTGAATATTTTCAGTCAGGGCTTTAGTGCGATCCATTTCTTCACCCAACATATCATCACTTTTGTCTAGCATGTTTTGAACCTTTTCCAAGGCATGTTGTTGTTTGGTGGCAATGCAAACAAGTTTGGTATAGCTAGGTTCAATATCATCATCAGATTCATCATCATCAGATTCACAGTTACTAAATTCAGACGAGGAATATTCGGCTACCTCGTCACCCTTTGCCATGAGACATGATGCAGACGATGATGATTCTGGCTGGAAAGTCATCGTTTTGAGAGATTCCTTGAAGTCCTCAAACCAGGGATCATGACGGGTTCGATGACCTTCATAAACGTCGGAGATTCGGTCCCAGATAAGCTTTGCATTGCAAAGATGCATAATGTGCCTGAATTGGTCTCTGGATAGGCAGAAACAGATGATATCCTTCGCCATGCAATCAAGTCGAGTGTATTTGCGAATATCATCTGCATTCGCCGACTTGCATAGATTAGTAAGACCAATCTCAGTGACGGTCCACAGCTCGCTGTCCCTTGCCATGAGGCGCTTCCTCATCATGGCCTTCCACTTGGGATAATCATGACCGTCAAAGATAGGGCATGTCACTTTCTTCATACCTGCGGTCGGCATAACTAAACTCCAGGCGGTTAAACCAAAATCACACAGAACAAGGGAGTACCTTGCTCTGATACCAATTGAAAGTGCGTTATGTCGACTAGAGGGGGGGTGAATAGGCGATTTTTATGAATTCTTCACTGAGGAATTTGCCGGTGAGGAAATTCCTTAGCGAAGAACTATTAGCAGCGGAATAAGTACTTAGAAGTAAGCATAACAGAATACACGCATGGTCATCATGATGAAATGAAGACTAGCACAGAGTACAGAAAGCGTAATCACAGGATAACACAAGATGAAGACAAACAGACTGAAGAAATTGAACTGAGGAAATTGAGAAAGTCTTCAGTCAAAGTCTTCAAACACAGATATGAAAAAACACTCAACACAGTAATGAGGAAATGAAAGGGTTGAGGAAATAGAACCTGTTAGGTTGGTGAAGACAATGATTTGGTAGACCAGTTCCAACTGCTGTCTCAGTTGTACGTCTGGTTGGAGCGGCTGAGTATTTAAACTTGAGGACACGCAGTCCCGGACACCCAGTCGCTGAGCATGCAGCTCAGGACACCCAGTCCTCACCGTATTCTCCTTGAACTAAGGTCACGCAGACCAAATCCAATCACTCGTGGTAAGTCTTCAGGCGACTTCCAAACCTTCACAGACTTGGTCACTCGGCGATCTACAATTCCTCTTGGATGCTCTAGACCTTGACGCCTAACCGTTTGGAAGAAGCACAGTCTTCAAAGGTAACAAGCGCCGGATCCATGCAGGATCAATTTCTTCAGTGATGCTCAATCACTTTGGGTTTGTAGGGGTTTGGTTTTGGGTTTTCCTCACTCGATGATTTTCGCTCAAAGTCCTCGGAGGATGGGTTGCTCTCAAATGACAAGTGTCAAGTTATCTCGGAGCAGCCAACCAGCTAGTGGTTGTAGGGGCGGCTATTTATAGCCTAGGGAGCAGCCCGACATGATAAGACATAAATGCCCCTCAATGATATGACCGTTAGGTGGATAAGATATTTTGGGACAGCTGGCGTGCAGCACAGCAACGGTCGGAAATTTGACTCTCAAATTCCTCAGGGCTACCATGTTCCTCACTGCGTAGGTAATTCGCACTGGCGAATTCCTAACTCCTCAGTCAGAACAAAATCATCAGCGACCAGGAGAACTTCGTCTCTGTCACTGAAGAAAGTGACTGAACTGTATGAGATTTCCAAAGGCTTCACTCGAAGGGATTGGTAGGTGTAGGATTTGAGTTGAGCATCACATGGAAATTTTGCTTAGTATTTCCTCGACCCCCTTTAATAGTACGGTGTTTCCTATGACTCAAGAAGGTGAAAATGAAACTACGAAAACAAAAATCTTCACGCTTCATGTTCCACAAATGAATACCAAGTCTTCAAGGTTACACCAATTTCTTCACTTTCAAAGTCTTCAGAATATCAAAGTCTTCAGTTGAAGAACTTCATTTTTAGGGGTCGACTTTCTTTGTAAATATCAAACTCCTTATAGACTTATAGACCGGTGTACACTCACAAACGCATTAGTCCCTTAACCTATAAGTCTTCAATACACCAAAATCACTAAGGGGCACTAGATGCACTTACAGTACAACAATGAACCAATCATAGAGCGATAAAATTTTTGATCAACCGGTTCACCATCTTTGGTCAAGTCAAGATGTCCACTAGTAGGCATGGGTGTAGTCATACCTTTGCATTCTTGCATTTGATCTTCTTGAATAAGTCCTTGGTGTATTTCGTTTGAGAGACAAAAGTACCTTTCTTAGTTTGCTTGATTTGCAAACCGAGAAAGAATTTGATTTCACTCATCATCGACATCTCAAACTTCTCCGACATTAGCTTTCCAAACTTCTCACTAAAGTGAGGGTTAGTCGAACCAAATATAATATCATCAACATAGATTTGGCACACAGATAATTCTCCATTAACCCTTTTAGTAAAAAGAGTAGAATCAAATTTTCCAATTTCAAACCCCTTTTCAATAAGGAACTTGGTTAAGCATTTATACCAAGCTCTAGGAGCTTGTCTAAGTCCATAAAGAGCTTTGCGAAGTTTGTAAACATGATTAGGTTTCTTAGGATTGATAAAGCCGGGAGGTTGCTTAACATAAACTTCCTCCTCTATTTCACCGTTTAGAAAAGCACTTTTAATGTCCATTTGGTACAAGGTGATATCATGGTAATTAGCATAGGCAAGTAAGATGCGAACAAGTATAGCAACAGGGGCATATGTCTCACCATAGTCCATACCTTTGATTTGAGTGTAGCCTTGGGCGACGAGACGTGCTTTGTTGCGAACTACTTCTCCATCTTCATCTTGCTTGTTGCAAAACACACATTTGGTATCGATGATGTTATGGTTGTTGTCTGGCTTCTCAACCAATGTCCAAACTTGGTTTCTCTCAAAGTTGTGTAGCTCTTCATGCATGGTGTTTATCCAATCTGGATCTTCCAAAGCTTCTTCAACCTTCATAGGTTCAATGCTAGAGATGAATGAATAATGTTCACAAAAGTTAGCTAAACGAGTTTTAGAGCGAGTGATTCTCCCGGTTTCGATATCATTGTAGATTTGGTTGACGGGATGGTCTCTGGCAACTCTTGCTCGAACTCGTGAAAGCTTTTGCTTGGATCTTGGTTCAACATCTTCTTCATCTTGTTCTTCTTCTTGGCCTTCTTCATTGTTGTTGATGTTGTCGTTCTCTTGTCATGGTGGAGAAGGAGTTTGTTGACATTCATCTTGGTGTGCTTCCTCGTTTTCTTCATCTTGGTGTGTCCCACTTATGGATGCTTCCATATCAACTCTTGGTTCACCTTGTCGTGAGGTAGAAGCTTCCACCTGGACGGACGAGGTACTCTCCTTCACCTCCGTTGGACGAATCTTGCCAATAGACAAATCTTGGATTGCTTCCGAAGGATCTTTGTCTCCTACATCAATTGGCAATTGCTCTACTTGCGAGCCGTTAGATTCATCAAACTTCACATCTACCGTCTCTTCAACCTTTCGAGTGAAATTGTTGTAGACACGGTAAGTGTGAGAGTTTGAGCCATAACCAAGTAGGAATCCCTCATGAGACTTAGGAGCAAATTTAGAACGATGATGCTTATCAAGAATGTAGCACTTTGAGCCGAATACTCGAAAGTATCCAACTTGGGGTTTGTTACCAGTGAGGAGCTCGTATGCCGTCTTGCTGAGTAGCTTGTGAAGATACAAGCGATTTGTTGCGTGCCAAGCTATCTCAACCGCTTTTGCCCAAAAGTGCTTCAGCGTCTTCTACTCATCAAGCATCGTTCTTGCCATTTCGATGAGCGTTCGGTTCTTCCTCTCAATAACTCCATATTGTTGCGGTGTGTACGTAGCCGAGAACTCATGTGAAATCCATTCTTCGTCAAGAAAGGTGTCCACATTTGTGTTCTTGAACTCTGTTCCGTTGTCGTTCCGAACCTTCTTGATCTTCACTTCAAACTTATTTTGGGCTTTCCTCGCGATGTTTTTGAAGATCTTTTGGACCTACGATTTATCATCGAGAAAGAACACCCACGTAAATCTTGAAAAATCATCAACTATAACTAGACCAAAAGAATTTCCACTGAGACTTTTGTAAGCGCTGGGACCAAAGAGATCCATGTGAAGTAGCTCGAGTGGCCTCCTTGTGGTCATGATGCTCTTCACGGGATGCCTTCCTCCAACCTGTTTACCTGCTTGACAAGTGCTGCAAAGTCTATCCTTATCAAATATGACATCGTTAATGCCAAGGATATGATTACCTTTAATAAGCTTGTCAAGTTTCGCATGCCCACATGACCTAATCGTCTATGCCATAACCAACCTTTAGAAGATTTAGCAATGAAGCAAGTTCTAGGTTGAGCCTTTTTAGTGAAATCAACAATGTACAGATCACCTCTACGCATACCGGTAAGGACCATTTTATGATTGTCCCTACGAAACACTTGACAATCTATTTCAGTAAATAGGACATTGAAACCGAAATCAGCAAGCCTAGATACTGAAAGTAAATTGTATCCAATAGATTCAACGAGCATTGCATTTTGTATGGAGCTATCATGTGATATGGCCACCTTACCGAGGCCAACCACCTTACCCTTTGAGTTGTCACCGAAAGTGACAAACTTTCGAGGACCGGTGTTTTCAGCAAGCTCACGAAACATATATTTATCTCCGGTCATGTGATCGGTACATCCACTATCAAGAACCCATTCCTTTCCTCTGCCATATATCCCCGAAGATTTTCCATAAGACCAAAGTGTCTCACTGCATCATCAAGATCAAAGTCATCATCATCCTCGTCATAGTATCCATGTTCAACATCGTCATGTGGTGGATAAATTCCTAGAGAGGGTGAATCGTTAGAGTGAGTTTGACTATGATCTCCTTTATGAATCCTAGTAGCTTCGGAGATAATACCGCTAATGATTCCAACATCTCCTTTGGCACGCATAAGGTTTGTAAGTTCAAATAGACAGTCACCAAACATAGGATCATTGGAATTTATCTTACTCAAGGCAATGGACTTATGGAGAATTTCATCTTGATTTTTCAAGGAATAATTCAGAAATCGTTCCTCAATAAATTTCCATATAGTGTAGGCACACTCAAGAGTAGGCAAATTTCCAATCAAGTTTCTAGGCAAGCCTCTAGTGATAAGATTAACAACTTTAAGATTGCGAATCATGTCAATTGACTCATCAAGAGTAGGATGCTTAGGATCAACATGAGGTGCACAAGGGCTAGCAATGTACTTGTTCAAATGATATTTATTGAAAATCACAAGCATCTCATTTTTCCACTCATGAAAATACTCTCCGTCAAGTATAGGCACTCTATGTCTAAGACTCCCCAAAGTTGACTCATCCATCTTCCTCCAATGGTGATTAAACCAAAGTAATGGAGACCAATGCTCTGATACCAATTGAATGGATCAAGAAGAGGTGTCTAGAGGGGGGTGGGGTGATTAGACACTATGTACCAGAAGTTACAGTTTTTAATTTCCTTAAGTTGAAGTGGAGTTGGCACAAGTTTAACAATCACAATACATATCAAGCAAGCATGCAAAGAGTATATGGGCAGCAGAATGTAGAGCATGCAACTTGCAAAAATGTAAAGGGATGGGATTGGAGTGTGCAAACGCAATTTGGAGACACGGAGATTTTTGAGCCATGGTTCCGATAGGTGGTGCTATCGTACATCTACGTTGATGGAGACTTCAACCCACGAAGGGTAAGGGCTGCGCGAGTCCACGGAGGGCTCCACCCACGAAGGGTCCACGAAGAAGCAACCTTGTCTATCCCACCATGGCCATCGCCCACGAAGGATTGCCTCACTAGGGGTAGATCTTCATGAAGTAGGCGATCTCCTTGCCCGTACAAACTCCTTGGTTCAACTCCACAATCTTGTCGGAGGCTCCCAAGTGACACCTAGCCAATCTAGGAGACACCACTCTCTAAGAAGTAACAAATGGTGTGTTGATGATGAACTCCTTTCTCTTGTGCTTCAAATGATAGTCTCCCCAACAATCAACTCTCTCTCACTGGATTTGGATTTGCTGGAAAGAAGATTTGAGTGGAAAGCAACTTGGGGAAGGGTGGAGATCAAGATTCATATGGTAGGATTGGAATATCTTGACCTCAACACAAGTGTAGGTGGTTCTCTCTCAGAAAATGTAAGTTGGAAGTGTAGGCATGTTCTGACGGCTTTCTCCATGAATGAAGAGTGGGTGGAGGGGTATATATAGCCTCCACACAAAATCTAACCGTTACACACAACTTACCAATCTCGGTGGGACCGAATTGAGAAACTCGGTCGAACGATTTAGCAAATGATGTGACCATTAGGATTTTCGGTGGGACCGACATGCAACTCGTTAGGACCGATATGGTTAGGGTTAGGGAATAATGTCATCTCGGTGAGACCGATTACACAAACTCGGTGAGACTGATTTTGGTAATAAGCTAACCAGAGAGTTGGTCAGGCAAACTCGGTGGGACCGATTCGCTCATCTCGGTAAGACCGAAATGTTACAAAAAGGAAACAGAGAGTTTGCATTGTAATATCGGTAGGACCATTACACAAACTTGGTGGGACCGATTTTGGTAATGGATACATACAGAGAGATTACAATCCCATCTCGGTGAGACCGAGGTCCCTATTGGTGAGACCGATTTGCCTAGGGTTTGTGGCAGTGGCTATGACATCTGAACTCGGTGGCACCGCATAGAAAGAATCGGTGGGGCTGAGCTTGACTTTTGGTTTAGGTCATAAGTGGATGTGAGAAAGTAGTTGAGGGCTTTGGAGCATATCACTAAGCATTTTGAGCAAGAACCTCATTAGGCAACACCTCATCCCTCCTTGATAGTATTGGCTTTTCCTATAGACTCAATGTGATCTTGGATCACTAAAGTACAAAATGTAGAGTCTTGAGCTTTGAGCTTGAGCCAATCCTTTTGTCCTTAGCATTTTGAGGGATGCACTTCCTCTAGTCCATGCCACTCCATTGTTGAACTTATTTGAAACATACTAGGTAAAGGTATTAGTCCAACAAGAGATATGTTGACATTAATTACCAAAATCACCCAGGGAGTACATGTGCTTTAACATGGCTTATGTAATGTGGGTTCTAGTGTGAGTGAAATTCCTTTTACCTTATATCAAGAAATTATGAATGATATTGCACCTGCTGAGATAGAAGATATTGATGTTACTATTAAGCCTGCCAATAGAGATACTATTTCACAAATTGGGATTGTTAGTGCTATTGAAGTCTTGTGTGGGAAAATTAAATACCCTACTAATTTTCTTGTTCTTGGTTCCCCACAAGATGATTTTTGTCCCATTATATTTGGTAGACCTTTCTTGAACACTGTTAATGCTAAGATAGACTGTGACAAAGATATTGTTACCACCGGTTTAGGGGATATGTCTCATGATTTTATTTTTTCTGAACTTCATAGACAACCCCTTGATAAAGAACTGCCCAGTAAGGATTAAATTATTGGTCTTGCTTCTATTTCCGTGCCTCATACTGATCCTTTAGAACAATATTTGGTAGACCATGAAAATGATATGTTTATGAATGAAAGATAGGAAATAGCTGGAATATTCTTTAATCAAGGGCCTATTTTGAAACACAATTTCCTGTTGAAATCCTTGGGGATCCTCCTCCACCCAAGGGTGATCCCATCTTTCAGCTTAAACAATTACCCGATAGTTTGAAATATGCTAATCTTGATGAAAAGAAGATATATCCTGTTATTATTAGTGCTAACCTTTCAGAGCATGAAGAAAAGAAACTATCGAAAACTCTAAAAAAGCACCGTGCCGCTATTGGATATACTCTTGATGATCTTAAGGGCATTAGTCCCACTCTATGTCAATACAAAATTAATTTGGAGCCTGATGCTAAACCAGTTGTTGATCATCAACGACGGTTAAGTCCTAAGATGAAAGAAGTGGCAAAAAATGAAATACTAAATCTTTTGGAGGCATGTATAATTTATCCTATTGCTGATAGTAGATGGGTAAGTCCTGTTCATTGTGTCCCTAAGAAGGGAGGTAATACTGTTGTTCCTAATGATAAGAATGAATTGATTCCACAAAGAATTGTTACAGGTTATAGAATGGTAGTTGATTTTCACAAATTAAACAAAGCTACTAGGAAAGATCATTACCCTCTACCTTTTATTGACCAAATGCTAGAAAGACTATCCAAACATACACATTTATGCTTCTTAGAGGACCAAGAAAAGACCACTTTTACTTGCCCTTTCGGTACCTGTGCTTATAGACGTATGTCTTTTGGTTCATGCAATGCACCTGCTACCTTTCAAAGATGTACGATTGCTATATTCTCTGACTTTTGTGAAAAGATTGTTGAGGTTTTCATGGATGATTTCTCTGTTTATGGAACTTCCGTTGATGATTGCTTAAGCAACCTTGATCGAGTTTTGCAGAGATGCGAAGAAACTAATCTCGTCTTGAAGTGGGAGAAGTCCACTTTATGGTTAATGAAGGTATTGTATTGGGGCATAAAATTTCTAAAAGAGGTATTGAAGTTGATAAAGCTAAAGTAGACGCTATTGAAAAGATGACGTGTCCTAAAGATATGAAAGGTATAATAAGTTTCCGGTGTCATGGAAACGTCACGGCAGATGTCCTAGTGTGAGGACTTAGTCGTGAGGCTAACACATCCATGCGGTAGCTTGAGAGGGGTTAATCAAGGTAAGAGACACAACACACAAGACAAGGATTTAGACTGCTTCGGGCCCCGGGAAACATCATCCGGTAATAGCCCTACATGCTGTTTGTGGCTAGGTCCCATTATGATCATGAGGAAGTCGTCGGTAAGCCGGCTCTTTGTGTCTAGCCCTAGAGATTGTTTCTTCTTACTTGTCCCCCTTTGGGGAGCCCTGCCCCTCCTTATATATGTTGAAGGGGCGGGTTACATGACTAGTCCTAATAGGATTAGGATTACTCTATTACAAGCGGAGTCCTAGTCTTTCTTCCTTTGTAAGGGAAAATTCCTTATGATTTCCTCTTAAGCCGGCCCACCATAACATGAGCCGGCCTTCTGGGCCTTGGGCCTAGTCCTCTATATGACCCGCCATCGGGGTCATTAGTGAGTCGACAGGCTCATATGTCATCAATCCTTCGGCGGGTTATCAATGAAACGCCATTTCCCAGCTGGATCATGTATCCGGCCGGGTCATGCCGCGGGGTATATCCCCGACATTAGCCCCCAGTTTAATTTGGATTCATTCATGTTAAACTGATCCTGTAAAACAAACACAAGAACAATTTTGAAAGATTATGCTCCGGGTTAAGAACTCTTGTAAGCCGACACTTGATCATCCTTAAGTCCTTGTCATTTCCTCCTTCTGGAAAGTACGGATCAATAGACCAACTTTATAATCAATTTGCTTTGTAGAAGAAATAAAGAATCCATTTGAGTCAGCCTTTAATGCTCTGACTTGACAAAAATATTGGTCTTGAAATACTCATCTGATTTTTAACCGGCTTGAAGATGTAGAAACTTGCCAATTTATGATTACAAAAATTGCCGGGTTATAAATAGATGATGCTGAGCCATAGTTGTTGCCGACGCTAGGTCATAATTATTGGTGATGCCAGGTCATGATTGTTGGTGACGCCGGGTCAATCTAGTCTGCTCAAACCTGAGAATTTTAAATATTTTCTCCCTTATATGTATATCACCTGTAGCCCCCAAGTCCCAGGTCATTATGCAATAATGAGCAGGGACTTTGTAGATATGATCATGTAGACTTGAGCAGCAACATGTAGCCCCCAAGGGCCGACTCAGTAAGATAATACTAGGCTGGGAATTTGTATATAATTCATTGATAATAACATCATATGATGTAATCTCCACCATGGGGCTTGAACCCACGTCCACAAGGTTAAGAGCTTTGTACTCTACCAACTGAGTAGTGGACCTTTCAATATAATGGATTAAGGCTTGTGCACCTTGAATTTTGACAAGAGAAATTGGTAGCCCCCAAGGGTCGTCTCATTACAATGGGATGAGTCGGGTCTTCAATAAGTTGATCAAAAAATGACTTTGCATTAGCCCCCAAGTGCCATGGTGCATGCTGGCAGTGACATGGGACTTGCATATTTGATGTAATCTTAATTTGAATAATGTAGCCCCCAAGTGCTGGGTCGTAAGCCCGCAGTGACTCGGGACTATTCGTTTCATTGTAGAATAAATCATATCCATTGATAAAATAATAGCCATTGCGCCCAAGCGACTTTGAATACCTTATCTATTGACAAGTAAATTCGGAGTTTAAATACCTGGCGGCTCTTGGCTGATGGCGATTTAATACGCCTCCATTGTAAGCCGAATTTTTTATAACCCGAAGGCTTATAGCCTTAGAGAAAATCCAGAACGGATAATCATTTTGAACATCAATTTTGATGATGAGCTTGAATTTAAACATCTAGATATGTCATAGTTCTGCAAATCCTGCATAGAGTTTAAACAACATATGTCCTGGTGACTTAACGTCAAAACCAGGGCAGGTAATAACCCAAACATAATATAGTCTTTATGCAAGTATGGAAAAGACTAGAATTAAGGCCATTCAAGCCAAAACATACTGGCGATTTAACGTCAAAAGCGAGGTCGGGTTATCAAACCTCACATATTTATATAACAAGGGAAACATACCTGTAGAATTGACTTAGACTGTCAACTTACATCACCATATGAAGTGAAGGTAACAATCCAATGATTTATAAGCGCATTATTCCCATGGCGCAATCCAAAATGATACTGGCGACTTAAAGTCCATAGCCAGGGCCAGTTTAGAAAAACATGTGATAGAATCATACTGCCGGCTTATGAGACCAATGCAGTAAGGGTGATAACCCAACCTTTTAGAAGCTAATAATTCCAAATATTTATGATTGTCATATGCTGGCGACTTATCGTCGCAAGTCAAGCCGCGTTAAATAGAAACCACACATATATGCTTCAGATATGAGCAAAAAGATCTCAAGACAAACCCAAAAGACTGTTTTCAAAAAACTTAAGCCAAATAGAGAGAAAAGGAGAGGCTTCTGATTTAAATACGACCAGTAAGCCGGACCAAAAGGGGTTAAGCTATGATTCAAATACGATCAAAATGCCCCCTAGTGGTTTTGGCATTGCGCCGATCAAGAGGGTACCGTCAACTATGTTCTCTTTGGTTCGAATACGACCTATGTTTGAACAGGAAGCCCCCAAATGACCTTGAGACTTTTTTAACGACTCTGATTCGAATACGATCAAAGTCGGACCCAAAAGGGGTTAAGCTATGATTCGAATACGATCAAGAAGCCCGCAAGTGGGTTTGGCATTGCGCCTATCAAGAGGGCATCAACAACTATGTTCTCTTTGGTTCGAATACGACCTATGTTTGAATAGGTAGCACCCAAATGACCTTGAGACTTTTCTAACGACTTTGATTTGAATACGATCAAAGTCGGACCCAAAAGGGCTGAACCTATGATTCGAATACGATCAGCCCCCAATGGTCATTGAAGCAGGGTACCTATGTTTGAGTGATGCTTTGCAACAGACTCTCTTTGGTCCCTTTAATTTTTCCAAGAACTCAAACTTGTGAGTAATGAATTCTTCTTGAACCGGGCGTTGAGCTGGATATTGAAAGCTTCAGAGCTTTGTGGGAGATAGATTTCCCTTGAGCCGGATTTTAAACCGGAATTCTTCATTTTGAGTTGGATATTTTCTGATGGCCTTTAAACTGGCAACATTTACTGAGCTATGTCCATGTAGCCCCCGAGTCTTTAAGACGACTCAATGAGTTGGCTTGAGATTCTCCATAGTTGACCGTGATATAGACCGGTTTGAGTCCTGTATTGGAGAACTTGCAAGCCAAAGTAATTGCTCTTTTTAAAGAAAATAATATGTAATAAAAATATACTGGATGGATTTCACTAGATATGTCAGTCCAGTGATTATCCACCGCGGAGTTGATGATCACCATGGTGAAGGTGAAATCAATTCATGTGTGAGCCAGCCGCGGTGTTGTAAGCCACGCGGACGGGCGAGTTAATCACAGGTGCGGTAAGCCGCGTGAACGGGCGAGTCAGCCGCTTCGTGTTGATGTAGCAGGGGCGGCGACCTACACACATACTCGTCGAGCAGCACGGCACGAACAAGCGCTATGCAAAAATAATGCTGATGAACGCCCCTTGCGCGACACCTTTGTAATAAACAAGTAGTCCTGCAAAAACAATATCACGGACCAGAGTAATTGTTCTTTGACAAAAACAATATGTGCTAAAATATATAGAAAGGGTAGCACCTCATAGTATCGTGAAGTGGACATAGCAGTTCACATCAATTAGTATCAGATCAATCAACCAGTACTAGTACTCCTGTAGAAACATTAGTAACTTTAGTAACCAAGGGGTACAATATCCTTGATTTCACGTGGATTAAGTAGTACTCCCAGTAGTTGACGTGACTTGTATTGATCAATATGGAAGCAACAATGGCCAAAATAAAAGCCAGAGAAAAGAACATAGGAAAAAGCGACTCTCATTCGCTTGATTTCTTCTCACACATGCACCAATATTAGAAGTAGTATTACGACGACTCAGTGGACATGAGCGAGTCATGACTGCGCGTGCGCGGAGCAGAGCAGAAGACCAAGGGAGCGTCAGGCGGCTCACGCCACTGCTGGAGGCGAAGACTAAGTAGAGTGTGGAGGAGCGATGGGCCAAGGCAGCAAGGCAGAGGCAACCTGCGGGCGTAGCGACCCAAAGATAGCGAAGCGACAGAGGAAACGTGACCGCAGCAGCTCGAGGACAGCATGATATGGCATGGCGGTTCAGCAACAAGGGCCACAGCAGCTCGGCCCCCAATGATGGCTTGCAGGCGTTTTGAGGCAGTCCTCCATCAACTCACGGGCGACCCATGATAGAGGCGAAGGGTGGGGCCAGACATAGAGACGGCTCATCCCCGGGTTTGCTCAATACTTCATATCCATTCACAATCTTCAGGTCTTTTTTATTCAATAGTTTTCCAGTCTGATGGGCTATGAAGGTCCTTGATTTAGGAGCAGCGGAGAAGGGGGCATCGGGCCACGCCAGGCACAGACGGAGGAACAGTGAGCAGGCCGGGCGCACCGGAGCCGACCGGGGCAGGGCCGGGGAGGCAGCCAAGGCTGCACCAACGAGGTCCTCGAGCTGATGCAAAACGGAATAGAGGCACCTCGGTAGCAGAGTAAGGCCGGGACGGCGGCTTGGATGCGGGTCTCCGGCGAGGGCTGCCCGCAACGGCAACAGCGACTGTGGCTCAGGGGCCGGTTCCAGGCCAGAAGGCTCAGTGGCCAACAGCTGAATAGCTTGGCCATGGCGGCTCAGTGGAGACGACCTTTGACCTTTGACCGCGGCAATAGACGTGCACCCGGCGAACGAGTGGAAAAGCCGGAGCGGCTCACTAGCACGGCGGCTCACGGGTAGGAGGCGTCGCGGCGTAGTAGACGGAGGAGGGGCCGGGCGGCCAGTCCTGGCAAGGGTGGCCCGACGGCAGCGGTGATGGCAAAGCGCAGATGGGGCCATAGTCTCCACTTACAAGACGGCAGCGACCGAGATCGGCCACAGGGGAGAAAACAGGTGGAGCGATAGCGACTTGATGGCGGAAACCGAGTCTCCTATCCCAATCCACTTAGGGGTCGTGGGCTCTTTCCCTTTTTTTAATCTAATCACGTCTGGACTTCTCAGGACTTGGTGGATCCAACCGTAACCCTGGAACAAGTTGTACGCATACGTGCAGCAGATCAACTTCCTTGTCAACCTCAGATTCGGCGCAGAAACGGTTTCGACGGATCGCTTCGTCACATCCAGCGACACGGACGAAGGAACCCTAACCTCTTGATCTCAAAGCTTATGCTATAAACTCCAAAGCTAATCATGATTCTGATCACTAAACCATCTTTTCTTCATCTGACCAACCGCGAGCTCGTCGATCCCTAGATAAGATCCCTTCAAGAACTCAACACCACCAAGCGCAGGCCCCACGGTGGGCGTCAAATGTCATGGAAACGTCAGACAAATGTCCTAGTGTGAGGACTTAGTCATGAGGCCAACGCATTCATGCGGTAGCTTGAGAGGGGTTGATCGGGACGAGAGACGCAACACACAAGACAAGGATTTAGGCTGCTTCGGGCCCCGGAAAACATCATCCGGTAATAGCCCTACATGCTGGTTGTGGCTAGGTCTCATTATGATCATGAGGGAGTCGTCGGTAAGCCGGCTCTTTGTGTCTAGCCCTAGAGATTGTTTCTTCTTACTCGTCCCCCTTTGGGGAGCCCTGCCCCTCCTTATATATGTTGAAGGGGCGGGTTACATGACTAGTCCTAGTAGGATTAGGATTACTATATTACAAGCGGAGTCCTAGTCTTGCTTCCTTTGTAATTGAAAATTCCTTATGCTTTCCTCTTAAGCCGGTCCACCATAACATGAGCCGGCCTTCTGGGCCTTGGGCCTAGTCCTCTATATGACCCGCCATCGGGGTCATTAGTGAGTCGCCAGGCTCGTAATTCGTCAATCCTTCGCCGGGTTATCAATGAAACACCAAGTCCCAGCCGGGTCATGTATCCGGCCGGGTCATACCGTGGGGTATATCCCCGACACTTGGTCATGCTAGTTTCTATAGGAGGTTTATTAAAGACTTCTCTAAAATTTCTAGGCCTCTCACTAATCTCTTGCAAAAATATGTTCCTTTTGTTTTTGATGATGATTGTGTAGAAGCATTCGAAATACTTAAGAAAGCCTTGATTTCTGCACCTATTGTTCAACCACCTGATTGGAATTTACCCTTTGAAATCATGCGTGATGCTAGTGATTATGCTGCTGGTGCTGTTCTTGGGCAAAGAGTTGATAAGAAATTGAATGTCATTCATTATGCTAGTAAAACTCTAGACAGTGCCCAGAGAAATTATGCTACTACTGAAAAGGAATATTTAGCAGTTGTTTTCGCTTGTGATAAGTTCAGATCTTATATTGTTGATTCAAAAATAACTATTCACACTGATCATGCTGCTATTAAATATCTTATGAAAAAGAAAGACGTTAAACCTAGACTTATTAGATGGGTTCTGTTGGGGATATGACTACTGAGTATAAACCACCCAGGAGGGGCCGGATTATACTCACAAGGAGTCATCTATGTAGAAGCTCATGATGATGAAGGCTATGGCGCTTTAATACAGAATCTTAGAGGCCCAGAGCACAATGGTGGATTAGGGCCTATGTATGTAAACCGCCTTGCAATGTGTAACTTGTATTGTAAGGTAGGGAAAGGAAGAAACCGAGCCAGACACTTGTATGAGCCGGCCTCGGGATTCTGTAGACCGGCTGGGCGTCAACCTATGTATATAAAGGGATGACCCGGCGACGGTTCAGGAACATAAAACAACAACTCGAGAACTAGGCAAACCATATTTTCTCCCTGGTGATCGAGACCCCATCAAAAACACCACAACTGGATCGTAGGCTTTTACCTTCACCGCAAGGGGCTGAACCAGTATAAACTCCCCGTGTCCTTTGTACGGTTTAACCCCTCTAAGATAACCTAGTCGTGATGGCTCCACGACTAAGTCCTCACACTAGGACATCTGACGTGATAATTCCACGACAGTTGGCGCCCACCGTGGGGCTATCGCACGACGGTTTCAAGTTCTTGGAGGGCAAGTTCGAAGGGCTCAAGGGATATGCAGTGGGCCGGATGACCAAAAGTCGTCGCGGCAAGCTCTACATCGACGACGCAGGCTGGGGCCCCGACGCCGGCTCAATCGAGTACGGGTACCGGGTCCCCTTCGGGGGAATTCACATCTTCATCGGTAAGATCAGCGAACCAGGCCCTGAACCAGACATCTTCACCGACCTCGTCGAGACGGCTCAGCGTGCGAGCCCCTCCTGGGTTCAGCCCACCATGAAGCGTGCGTTCGTAGGATTCATCCATGGTACCGAATCTGAACCGGTATCTGATGGTGAGACGGCCGACTATTCCGATGGCGAGTCATCCATCGGCGAGACCGAGTCTTTGTATCAAGTGCAGGATGGCCTGTTCAAGGGTTGTTCCAATGGCGACAGTATTTTGGACCCCTTTGAACCGCCAAACCGGGTTGCAATCTTCATGGCTGGCACACAGCTCGCGCCTCAATCTTCAACAGCGACGACGATGATTTCCGGATCAGTAGCCGGGGCAGGAGGCCCCGCACGCCTGCTGGCTCAAGTCTTGTCCGATTTGTTGGATGCTTTAGCAACATTGTTGACCACAGAGGTTAATCCGGATAATCAGGATGAGCATAATGCGGAGGTCAGAAAGTTGCGGGATCAGATAGATCAGGCTAAGGAGGACATGGCAGCTGAAGAAACTAGGATGGCTGAGGAACGTGCCGCTTTAGATGCCCAGTCACAGAGGATTCAGGCCAAGAACTACCGGCTCTTGCTGGATCAGAACGTTTCGAATGACGTATTGAGGAGGAGACATCAGTTCCGCCTACCGCCAGTTTACGAAGCGATGAATCTCTTCAATACTCCAGGAACAGGGCCCAGTAACCTAGCAGCGGTAAACCGGACCGCAGCGCCTAGGACCGGAGCGCCGGATCAACCACGGGTGATGGACCCGCCTCGACGAACGAATAACCCGCCACAGTATATGACACCCCCGCCGGGTCACTTCTCCACCCCTTTGGACAACATGATTCCTGCGGCGTCTCGATTGGCGGCTATTCCAATGGAGGGTGAGTCTCCAGCGGCGGTTGAGATGCGGCGGGCCAGGGATCTTCTTCAAACCGCTATGGTGCACCAACAAGCCTACTCGTATAGTCGGGACAGAATTCACTCGACCCCTCGCCCAAGCAAAAGTTACATCAGGCACACTGAGGAACCCGCTGTCTTAAGCAGTGCGCGGAACCATGACGCCCCTCGGGGACCTAATCCGGCGCGCGGTGGTGCAAATGCTCAGGATGTGGTGGATAATGGTAGAGCACGACGGGAGGCAGAGTTAGCGGCACAATACGCGGATCGTCGTCAGCCCGCCCCGGTTCAACCGACGACGTCAGTGGAGCGAGGACTTGCTTTCATCTCTTGGGGGGTGCCGTGTCTCATCCCGGCCCTACATAATGTGTGATTACCCAAGGATTTCAAGGGCCCACATAAGGTGCCTAACTACACCACCGATGTACCCCCCGAATCATGGGTTGAGAGCTACGAGATGGCTATGGAGATGCTGGATGTAGATGAAGCGGCATGTGCGAAGTACTTCACCATGATGTTGGATGGGACAGCTCGTACTTCGTTAAAAAGCCGGCCAGTTAACTCCATCAGTTCATGGGGCGAGTTGAAGGCCCGGTTTATAGCAAACTTCAAAGATACATGCAAGCAACCCATGTCCATTGTGGATTTGGCTACTTGTGTCCAAGGATAAGATGAATCAACGACTCATTGGGTGCGCCGGGTTTCGGAAATCCTGCATTCGTCAGACCGCATCAATGCTGATTCGGTAATCATAACATTGGAGGGCAATTGTTGATTTAAGTCACTGAAGCAGAAATTGGGACGGCTCAAACATCACTGTAATGACATGGGAATGCTTATGGCAGCTTTGGTTAAGTATGCCGACTCTGATAGTACCAAGGATCCCGAGTCTGACGAGGAAAAGCCGGGGAAGGGAAAAAAGAGCGGCAACGCCAAGGGGCAGCAGCCTAATCCGACGGGCCACGGGAACAATGGTAAGCGTAAAGCGAAAGGTTCAGATTTTGTGGCTAACACCAATGTGCAGGGTAATGCTCAGTGTCGCAAGAGTAAACCGCCCCAATGGGGTGGAGGTATGAATCTGGAGCGCCTGTTGAACCAACCTTGCCCAAAGCACGGGACGAAGGAGGTTCCAGCCACGCACCTCTGGAATGATTGTTTCATTATGCGAGAATTCAAAAACTTTGATCTTTTTCGGTATGATCAGTGTCCATCTGACGGTTGAGGTCCTGGATCTCATGGGCCGGGTTACGACGGAGCCGGTTCAAACTCAGGTTTCCAGAATAATCAGGGCAATCAGAACAACCAGGGTGGTTATAATCAGGAGAATAATCAAGGGAATCAACAACAGTCGGGTTATCAGAGCCATCCGAAGCAGTTGAATAGTGGGCAGTATCATGTTTTCACCACTAGTTTGTGCAAACGCGATCAAAAGCTTCACAAAAGGGTAGTTAACATCGTTGAACCGGCAGTACCTCGTTACTTGTGTTGGTCTGAGCAGCCCATTGTGTGGAGCAGAGAGGATCATTCGCCCCGGGTTGATAATCCGGGTCATCTGGCTTTGGTGGTGGCACCTCAGGTTGGGGGTTATAAGTTCACAAAGGTGCTCATGGATGGAGGGAGCAGTATCAACATTCTGTACTACGAAACCTTCCGCCGCATGGGATTGACGGATAAAAATCTTAAACCGTCAAACACTGTTTTTCACGGGGTGGTACTAGGTAAATCGGCGTACCCAGTGGGTAAGATAGCTCTGGAGGTTGTGTTTGGAGATGACCGTGATTCCATGTCAGAAACCTTAACTTTTGAAGTGGTGAAAATCCAGAGCCCTTATCATGCCCTGTTTGGGTGGCCAGCTTATGCAAGGTTTATGGTGAGGCCCTGTTATGTTTATCTACAAATCAAAATGTCGGGTCATAAGGGGACCATTATGATACATGGGAGTCATAAGATTGCTTTGGACTACGAAGAGGGTGATGCGGCTTATGCTGAATCGGTTTGTGCGGCAGAAGAGTTGAAGTTCTACAAGGACAATGTTCATCCGGCAGATATGACTCCTCTAAAGAAGCCCACTACAGAGCATGACCCGACCCTGAAGTTTAAACCGGATGATGAGACTAAGCTGGTTGATTTTGTCCCTGGTGATTCATCCAAGCAGTTTAGTATCAGCACTAATCTGGATCTGAAATAGGAAAGCACGCTCATCGAGTTCATCCGTGAGAACCGGGACATCTTTGCATGGAAGCCTTCTGACATGCCAGGTGTACTGAGGGAACTCGCTGAGCACAATCTTAATATTGATCCCAAGTTTAAACCGATAAAGCAATTTCTTCGCCGCTTCAACGAAGAAAGGCGCAAGGCTATTGGTGAGGAGGTAGCCCGGCTTCTGGCAGCTGGGTTTATCATTGAGGTTTTTCATCTGGAGTGGCTGGCTAATATGCTACTGGTGCTTAAGAAGAATGGCACTTGGCTCATGTGTGTGGATTACGCGGACTTGAACAAGGCTTGTCCGGCCGATCGTTTTGCTCTCCCTCGTATTGATCAGATCATTGATGCTACGGCGGGTTGTGGGTGTTTGAGTTTCTTAGATGCATATTCTGGCTATCATCAGATCAAGATGGCAGTTAAGGAACTGGAAAAAACAGCTTTTATAAGTCCCTTTGGAGCCTTCTGCTATGTGTCTATGCCCTTTGGGCTCAAGAGTGCCCAGGCGACTTATCAGCGATGTGTGCAGAATTGTCTTCATACTCAAATTGGGCGCAACGTTCATGCTTATGTGGACAACATTGTGGTCAAATCCAAAAAGAAGGAGACACTCATCAATGAGTTGAAGGAGACCTTTGACAATCTTCGAGTTTATAAGATGATGCTCAATCCGGCCAAGTGCATTTTTGGTGTTCCGGCAGGCAAACTCTTAGGTTTTCTAGTGTCTAACAGGGGCATTGAGGCTAATCCGAAAAAGATCAAGGCTATTACGTCTCTGGCTAAACCGGCATGTATCAATGATGTTCAACGTTTGGCGGGTTGTATTGCGGCCCTGAGCCGATTTATCAGCCATTTGGGAGAGAAGGCAACCCCTCTGTATCAGATGTTGAAGAAGACAAACACTTTTGTCTGGAGTAACGCTGTTGATGCGGCGTTTGAGGACTTGAAGAAGCAGTTGGCTGAACTACCGGTCCTTGCTGCTTCGGTCGATACAGAGCTACTGTTGTTATACGTAGCTGCTAATGCTCGGGCTGTCAGCATGGCCATTGTGGTCGAACGCAAGGAGGCTGGGAAGGAATATCCGGTTCAAAGGCCGGTTTACTATATCAGCGAGGTTCTCATCGAGTCAAAGCAAAGATATCTGCATTGGCAGAAGCTTGTGTATGGGGTTTTCATGGTGAGTCGGGAGTTTAAGCAGTACTTTCAGGGCCATCCCATCACGGTGGTCAGCTGTGCTCCTTTGGGAGATATAATTCAGAACAGGGAGGCAACTGGTCGGATTGCAAAGTGGGCTATTGAGCTTGGACCACATGGGCTGAAATATGTTCCTCGGACAACTATCAAGTCCCAGACCCTTGTGGACTTCATCAATGACTGGATAGAATTGCAGCCACTGGAAGACAAACCGGATAACACATACTGGACTATCCACTTCAATGGATCCAGGCAATTGGAGGGCTCGGGGGCTGGAGTTGTCCTTACTTCCCCTCGAGGTGATAAAATTCATTATGTTCTCCGCTTAATGTTTCCCTGTACTAACAATGCAACTGACTACGAGGCCTTGCTCCATGGTCTTCGAGTGGCTAAGGAAATGAACTTAAGCCGGGTACGATGCTTCGGGGACTCTGATCTAGTGGCTCAACAAGTTTCAGGTACTTGGGATTCTAAGGATCCACTCATGGCGGCTTACCGACAAGAGGTGGATATTGTTCCTAGTCACTTCAAGGGTTATCAGGTTGAGCACATTGATCAGCGCAAAAAATGAAGCGGCAGATGCTTTAAGCCGGCTGGGGTCTCAGCGTAAACAGGTGCCGCCCAATACCTTTCTGGATGTTTTACATAACCCGTCAGTTAAGTTGCCAACGGAGGAGGACCTGTCTATTCCTGATCCGGAGTCTCAACTGGTGGCCGCTCTGCATATTATTCCGGATTGGACGGTTCCATATTTGGCGTATATGAACCGGGGCAAGTTACCAGAAGATGAAGTTTTGTCCAGACAGATAATCCAGCGATCCAAGTCCATGGTTATTCACAATGGCGAGTTACACCACTACAGTGTCTCGGGTCTGTTCCAGCGCTGTGTTTCTCCTAAAGAAGGCCGTGAGATTCTGCGTGAGATCCACGAATGAGACTGTGGTCATCATGCCGGTTCAAAATCCTTGGTTACTAAAGCTTTTCGTCATGGCTTCTATTGGCTGACGGCTCATGCTGATGCTGAGGACTTGGTGAAACGGTGCGATGCTTGTCAGAAATTTTCATGCCGAGCTCATGTTCCGGCTCAAGACCTAAGGATGATTCCAATCACTTGGCCGTTTGCTACTTGGGGGCTGGATATGGTAGGACATTTTAAGCAGTCCAAAGATAAGAAGACCCACCTATTGGTGGTGGTTGACAAATTCACTAAATGGGTTGAAGCGGAGCCAATGAGCAAGTGTGATGCAGCCACGGCGGTTCAATTCCTGAAGAAGGTAATCTTCCGTTTTGGTTTTCCACACAGCATCATCACAGATAATGGCACACACCTTTTCAAAGGTGAGATTGACGATTTCTGTCAAAGAGAGCACATCCGGCTTGATGTGTCATCAGTGGCCCACCCCCAGTCTAATGGTCAAGCTGAGAGAGCTAATCAGGAAATCTTGAAGGGTATCAAGCCCCGGCTTATGGTTCCTTTGAAGAGGACATCGGGTTGTTGGGTGGAGGAATTACCTTCTGTATTATGGAGCATAAACACCACCCCCAATCGATCTACGGGTTATACACCTTTCTTCATGGCTTACGGGGCAGAGGCGGTACTCCCAAGTGATATTCGTCATGACTCGCCCCGGGTTGCCAATTATGTTGAAGCGGACAACGAGCAAGCACGTCAAGAAGCACTGGACCTGTTAGATGAAAAACGGGACATGGCATTGGCTCGTTTGGCAGTTTATCACCAAGACCTATGGCATTATCACAGCCGCCGGGTTAAAACGAGAACCTTTCAAGAAGGCGACTTAGTGCTCCGGCTCATCCAGGATCAGGCCGATATGCACAAGTTATCCCCACCTTGGGAAGGGCCCTTTGTGGTCAGCAAGAATCTGCACAATGGATCATACTACCCCATTGACGTTCGAGAGCACAAAGACTCACGCAAATTGGAGGAGGAGACCCGTCATTCGTGGAACATTGCTCATCTTCGGCCTTACTACACCTGAGCCAGAGGCTCTTCTTATGTACATATTTTGACATATATTATAATCAATATAATAAACCGACATCCTTGCTATAAGCAGGGCCTCTGCCATTTTTCCCATATTCCTTGATTACATGGGGGCTTCAGCTGACAAAGCGGAGTCATGTCCATTAATCCGGCTATCACGCCACAATAAAGCTTGGGAGCTTCACACCCAAGGGGCCAATGAGAGTCTTGTTGCTAAGCACAGCTCAAACATAGGCACCCATTGAGCACAGCACACAAAGTTACTTGGGGGCTCTTTGTGCAAAGCAACAAAGAGTTTGAAGGGACCCTTGTAATAGGCTATCGAGCCAGGCTTGGAAGCCCGGTGTATTCATCTAAAACCCCGGGTTAACCTACCTTCATCAAGTAAGCCACTCCTTCCAGGTAATCCTAGCATGACCCGCCGAACGTTTGACAAGCCAATCTTACACAGACCCTGAAGTTGTCAAAGTTAAAATGACTATTGGTTAATTGGAGGCCCATCTTGAAAGGCTTTGCGAAATGGTTCAACTCAGCAGCCTGGCAGCCCATGAAAAGCCTCGGATTTGGGCCTAGCAGCCCTTGAAAAGCCTCAACTACAAGATTTTATTTGTCTGTTAAGATTTTTTCTCTTTTGATAAGGTTTTATGTTAAACATGCGTCTATTGACCCGACATGACTATAAGTCATCATATTAACCCGATGTTTGTTAACCCGGCTTGGCTTTCAGCTACAAGTTGTTAGATCACATTCAATTATAAACCGGTGATTGTTAGCCCAGTCTGGCATTGACTATGCGTCACCAGGATGATCATCCAGTGTTTATCATAACCTGGCATTGCTTATTATACACCAGCACAGCATGGTGGGAGTTATCAACACTCAAGATTTGGGTTATCACCCTTACTACAATCAATTTGGTAAACCAACGATATGATTCAATATCACAGGTATGGTCTATTTCATATTTTGGTATTCTTGCAGCCTTGGTTATAAACCAGGCTTTATATTGGGCATTATGACCCGTCCGGCGGTAAACCGCCAGGACAACTTTTTTGTGTAGAAACAAGGATTGCATGAAATTACTAAGGCACATAAGCAAGCATAGCAACAATCATGGCGTTTTGATGGCAGCAGATCATGATGGCAGCAGATCATGATGGCAGCAGATCAAAGTATTTCAACTAGCCTATTACAAGGCGTTTTGATGCCCAAAAAGAATAACTGTTTATTGCATAGAACGTAATCTACGGAAATAAAGACGGCCGCTGAATTACGATTCGTCACCAGGTTGATGTGAAGTTGATGGATCATCCTGCGCAGGTTCATCCTCCTCCTCCCCATCTACTAGCTGGAAGTCAATGGTTCCCAGTTAATTCCAGACAAAGCTCGGAAGATAGCTTCATCGCTTATAAGATCTGACGGTTCAACATCAGTGTCAGGACCCCGACTCAATGCCACATCGATCTAGCATGTAACACATCATATCACTTTGTGGCCTCACGCACGGTATCCCCACGGGTGTCGCCTTACCTTGCCCGGGACCGTTTGCGCCTTTTGACTCACGTATATGATAGTGTCGCTAGCATCCATACGACAAGGAGCCCGGGCTGACATGGCTAGTCGTGAACCCAAAGTGGCACTAACTTACAGGGACAGACATCCATGACCCAGCATCGAACGTGTTGGTCATTAGCGAGTGAATCAAGGCTGTAGCAATGGGCTAGCAGGACTCCGGTGAACCGGGCTGTAGTGGGCTAACAGGACTCCGGTATTCATCGCGTGACATTTCCCCGAGGGGACAGACAAAGGAACGAAGAAGGACACATGCCGGCCAGCCTAAGTGTTCCGGAGCAGTAGCAAGCTACCATGGCTCAGTGGAAGCACTAGGAGACATTTCCCGGTAAGAGAGGCTACTAAAGATAAACAACTAGGTAGTCAGATCCCACACATACCAAGAATTTCAATAACATACACACAATATGCTCGATATGTGCAAATACAACATGGCATCACAACATGACTCTACAACTCAAGTATTTATTCAATAGGCTCCGAGGAGCGAGATATTACAAACATGGGTCTCATGACCCAACACTCAGAGCATACAAGTCAAAGCACAAGCGGAAGCTTAACATGTCTGAGTACAGACATCTACAAAAGAAAAAGGTTGAGAAGCCTGACTATCTACCAGATCCTGCCGAGGGCACAAGATCGTAGCTGAGGTAACAAGCTAAACGTCGAAGTCCACGCGGTACTACTAGCGAGACTGAAGTCTCTCTGCAAAAACATAAATTAAGCAACGTGAGTACAAATGTACCCAGCAAGACTTACATCAGATCTAACTACATATGCATCATTATCAACAAAGGGGGTGGTGGAGTTTAACTGCAGCAAGCCAGCTTTGACTCGGTGGCTATCCTGAACTACGACTGCAAGTAACTCTTTTGAGGTGGCGCACACAAGTCCACATATTCACCATATCAATACACCACTATGGATCCGCTCCCGTCTCCCTACGAGAATGCCATCCATAGCACTCACGCTTATCTTGCGTATTTTAGAGTATCCACATTCACTTGTCTATGAACTGTACAGGCAACCCAGAAGTCCTTTTCCGCGGACACGGCTATTCGAATAGATCATATTAACCCTGCAGGGGTGTACTTCTTCACACACGCTCTCACCACTTACCGCCGTTTACACGACATGTACTCGGCAACCTTCAAGCGGAAGCCCAGCGAGGGTGTCGGCCCCGACCTGACTAACCACACAAGTCTCTAGTCCAGGTTTATCGCCTATTCGGGTTCCATCCGCAAGGAGATCCGGCCGGGGTGTCGCTCACGACCCCAAACGATGTGTGCAGGGTTCCCAAGTCCACCATCCGGGTGCCACTTGGTACACCGGGCCACTGTGCCTAGTCTGTCCCAAGCCCACCTGTACCGGGTGCCACTTGGTAGACTACTAACACTACCTACAAACACCAGAAACTAGTTGCAACTCCTGGACAGAGATCAAGTTGATTAATAAGTCGAGAGAGTCAATTAAGGATCCCAATGTGTGGTAGTAGCTGTTCATGGATCACAAACACAGAACTCAGTTCCTGAGGACGGCTGCAATGAGACAACCCACCATGTACTCCTACATGGCCTCTCACCGCTACCTTTACCAAATCGTGTTCACACACTTAGCTCACACACAGTAGGACATGTTCACACGCCTCTGATTCATCCCCGATGAATCAGACCTGACTCAACTCTAAGCAGTAGCAGGCATGACAAACAAGCATGAATGAGTAGGCACATCAGGGCTCAAACAACTCCTACTCATGCTAGTGGGTTTCATCTATTTACTGTGGCAATGACAGGTCATGCAAAGGATAAAGGGGTTCAGCTACCGCAGCAAGTAACAGATGAATCGGTGTTGTCCTAATGCAGTAAAAGAGAGCAGGAGCGAGAGAGTAGGATTATATCGGAATGAACAAGGGGGTTTTGCTTGCCTGGCACTTCTGAAGATAATATAGCTCTTCATCGGTGTCATCGATCTCATCGTCGGTATCACGTCTATCGAGAGGGGACAAGCACCGACAAACAAAGAAGAAACACAATCAATGCAATGCAACAATATGATGCATGAATGTGACATGGCAATATGCTGTGGTTTGGGCTAATGCAACTAGCAGCAAGTTAAATGGAGTTGGTTTGAATCCAAGATTCAAATTCAAACTCCACATGTGGTTATTTAAATGCCTTTAATATGATTTGTGCTAAACAGCAACTATAAGTTGTTCTAACATGCATGAAAATTGTACAGATGGATAGATTGGATTTTTCTGATCATTTTTCATATATAATTTATTTCATTCTGAGCTATAGATTATTTTCTATGATCTTTACAAGTTTTAAACATTTTCTGAAATTTCCTGAATATTTAGAATTAAGCTAATTCCAGAAAATGCATTACTGCGTCAGCCTGACGTCAGTGTGACGTCAGCAGGTCAACAGGTCACGGTCCGGTCAAACCTAGCAGTGGGTCCCGCATGTCAGTGTGATTAGTTTAACTAAATTCATTTGGTACTAACCCTAGTTAATTAGCGGGGCTGGGCCCCACCTGTGATTGACACAGGGGGTCAAACTGGCCCACCCGTGGTCAAACAGGGTCAGCGAGGTCAAACCCGCCGGCGACTCGATGCCGGCGAGGCCCGAGACGGTGGCGGCCGTCGGAAACGCGCTATAGGGCACGGGCGAGGCCGTTCTTGGGCTTGTTGGAGAGCTCTAGCAGGCGCGCATCTAGTGGTGGTGGAGGCCGGGTCTATCGTGGCCGGAGCCAATGACGGCGAGCTCCAAGGCGGTGGTCGGAGTTCGGCCAGGTGTGGGGTTGGGGCTGCGGCGTGCAAACGCAGAAGCTGAGGCACTAGCGAGGCACTATGTGATGCGGCGGGCATGTTGGTTAGCACGGGATGACCAAATGGTCGCCGGAGCGACGCCGGCGACAAGCTCGGGCGGCGGTGGTTCTCGGTCTCGATGAACGCGACGGCTAGAGGACGGGAAAGATGCGGGAAACAGAGGGGAAATGCAGCGGAGCTCACAAGGAGGCGACGCAGAAGGTCAGCGGGCTCGGGGGCGCGCCAGACGCCGCGAATCGACGGCGGTGAGCTTCAGTGGCCGGCGACGGAAACGGCGATGGTGGCGACGTTGCAGCGTGTCCGGGACCTCGTGGCTCGGTGGAAAGGAAGAGGGGGTCGAGGCGGAGCCTCTGGGCACAACGGCAAGGCGAGGCAGTGGCGGTGGCCACGGCAGCAGCGAGCGGCAGCGACGTGCGTGCTCGGGCGCGAGAGGGAGAGAGCAGAGAAGGGGGAAGGGGTCGGGAGAGAGTGAGAGAGAGCCAGGGGCTGCGTGGCACTCTGTGGCGCTGGCTAGGAGGGGCTGGGGAAGCAGGAGGTGGCCGGGGCAGCGTCGGCGCTCGCCACGCACCTGTTCGTCCTCCTGGCAGAGGAGGAAGATGACAAGGGGGCGCTGGTGGGCTGGGCCGGAACGGGAGCTGGGCCGGCTGGGCTGCCAGGTGAGCGCCAGGTAAGTTCCTTCTCTTTTATTTATTGCTTCTGTTTTCTATTATTCTGTAGTTTTAGGGCTTTATTAAAAATACCAGGGCACTTCTAAAAATCCTGAAAATAATTGTGGGCACCTTCTGAAATATATGCAATAGCCCACATTTAGTTTCAGAATTATTTGAGCATTTAAATTATTTATAGCATTCGAATGCCCAAATTCAAATACTTTATGAGTTAATTCAAAAATCCATAAATGGCCAAGAAATATGCTGATCATTTTTGGCAGAGGTTTTCACCTTTATCAAAAATCATGAACATTTGCAAAGGCATTTTGGGTTCATTGAAAATATTTTTATTGAACCTAGTTGAATTCAATTGGTGCTAGGGTTTCAACAATCCCCATTTCAGGTTTAAAAGAAATTTAAACATGATGCAACACAAGACTAGCTAGCCCAGATCATACCAGAACTAGGGATGTGACAATCAGGGGCATAAGTGTGCTTACGGATTGGTGGGATTAGATTCTGCACTTCATTCACAGATGCATCAATCCGTTTGTTGTCCGCATCATAGTTGGACTAGTGGACAGACAAGTCAGCTTCTTCGGCCAATCTGCTTGCAAGCGGGCGCATCTCCTTTGTCAAGGCTTTGAGGGCTTCATTGTCAATTTTTGACCCGTATTATTTTTGGCTAGAATAGCCATTTCCAATATCTTCCGGATCAAGATCAGCTATCCAAGCTTTGGCCCGAGTCAGTGCAGATAAAGCGCCAGCCCTTGTAGTAGATCTCTTCACCTCTTCTAGCTGGGCAGGAGTCATGCATAATTTGGCTAACGTATCCTTGATTAAGGTTGGCGGCGGTTTATTGTACGAGGCTGCGCAGATGACTCGTTGAGCACCGGTATATAGTTGTTCTATCAAGTTATAGGCTGCTTTCAACTTCTTGCGCATATCCGAGCCCAGATGAGCAACACGACTACCTGCAACGGTTTAAGAACTTGTTGTTAAACCGGCAGTTTCAAAGATTTTTAAGAAAGGCTCTTGAAAAGAGTACTTACCAAAGACAACCGAATTCATAGCATTGATTTGCCGCTTTAAGTCAGTCAGTTCATGTGCCACCGGTTTAAGTGCCGCTTCAGCATCCTCCGCCCGTTTCAGCAATGTGGCTTTTTCAGTCTCCCAGCCTGCCCGTTCATTTTTGAAGCCATCCTTCAATTGTTCCATGGATGTTAAAGTGCCTTTCATTCATCTTTGGCTTTGGATGTTTTGGCTTGTTGGGACTTGATGTTCTCCTGAAGGTCGGTGATTTGAGAATCTTTGATGGTTAAGTCAGCCTGCAAAAGACAGATCATAAATTGATAATACTTTTTCAAAAGTCCCAAGCACATAACAAGTTATGCACTTGGCACTTGGGGGCTAATGCGGATTGCTTCTTCTTAACTGATATTTTAAAGTCCCAAGGCTCAATAAAAGTATTAAACTTGGCACTTGGGGGCTAATGCTTAATTGATCAGATGAAGTGGATATGAAGGAATTTAACAAGGATAAGCTTTACAACAGGAAGTACCGGTTCATCTTGAAGAGATAAACCAGCTCTTGGGGGCTACACAGTTGAAGTCTTTCTTATCAAAGTCCCTGTTCATCTTGAAGAGATAAACCGGCCCTTGGGGGCTACACTGGAGTTGATATAAAGCAAAAGGAAGAAAAATTTATGAAAGGTTTGAACAGGAATTACCTCATAGCGCTCCTTCATCAAGTTGACTATACCGATCTCATAATCACGACTTGTATAAAGGCGGTTTAGATATCCAGAGTGGAGTTCTTGAGCATTGAGGTGAGCACAGTTGGATAAATCTATTTTCCATTTGCCCTTGTCCACAACAGAGAATTCTTCTTTGGCACTCTGCTTTGATAAAGCGACAGGATTGCCAGGAGCAGTGTGACCAAAACCGGTGATCACAACATCATCTGTGGTGACATCAACACTTTTTGGTGGGCTTGACAGTATCTCAGATGATCTGGCTGGGCTTGGTGGATAAACACTTGGGCTTGGCGGATCAGCATGAGGACTAGTTGGATTAACTTCTAGCGGATCAACGAAAGTATCTTGACCCTGCAGAACCAGATCATCCAGAGCAATATCAGCATCTTGATCATGAGCTTCAGAGGTCCTCTCCGGTTCAGTAGCCGGATTATTATCAGTTGGTGTAGCCAGCTTAGCTTTTTTGCTAAGTCTAGCTTTAGCACTGAAAAGAACAAGATACAGAGATTAGTACAATAAACCGAAGCAAGGCATAAAAATAAGGTCTACTATGCTTACCCACGGACGGTCTTGAGTGGAGGCATCTGTGTGGTTGATGAATCTCCAGAGGATGAATTGGAAGTTCCCTGATAATTTGAATCAGACGGATTAAGCGGATATCAGAAGTAACCCACCTTGGGATTACAAATATTAGAAGTACAAGAGACCTCTGGTCAACGTTTTCGAATTGGGGTGTCTGGTAAACTGGAGGAGGTGACCTGTTGGCCGCTATGCCGGGTTATGCGACGAGCTTCATGTTGCTGTGTCTTCAAAGAAAAGTGTGGATCCAAATGAGCAAGAGGATGTGAACGTTTACTTTCCGGACTACGCGACGGAATTTTTGTACTGGCACATGATCTGAATCGGAGGAAAGGGAAATTACCTCTACATGATCAGCGCGGCTGGCTTCCGCATCATCCTGATAATGATCATTGTCAATAAGGTGCATGAAAAATGAACCAAGAGAATCAAGTTCTACCCCTGGTTCTGAGTCATCAACATCTTCGGCCGGATCAGAGGACTCGGCGGTTCTCTTCTTTGCTAACCTCTTTGAGACTTTGGTCTTGATACGGGGTGCTCTCACCGATTTGTCTTGAGATTTTCTCTTCCAGAACGAATCATTACCCTGCAAAGATAAATAGAAGGCCATCAGAAAATGTCAAAAGGGTGGCGGATTGAAGTAGAAAGATACAATACTTACGGCTGGCGGTTTGTTGGAGGCATAAAAGGGACGCAACACAGTCTTGCTGCACTCAGATATCGGTTCATCCAACATCTTTTTAACAACTTCAGTAATCTCATCATCAGTTAGCTGAATATCAATATGACATTGAGGGTCTTTCAAGTCTCCCATGTACTCGCACATTAAACCGGGACGACAGCTTAAGGGCAAAGTACTCCATGAAACCCAGCAACGGACAAGGTCAATACCGGTTAAACCGTTTGCCATGAAAGCCCAAATCTTAGAAATCCGTGGTGCATATTTCGATCGCTCCCTGGCAGTAAGCCAGTGAGGCACTAGATGTTCATTACTGAGCCGGTGAGCACGATAACCCAGCAGAGGATTTTCATCATCAGGAGCAGTATTCCAGTAGTAAAACCAAGTCTGATTCCAATCCTTGGGGTGGTTGTGATGTCTGGCATGAGGAAAATTGACTTCTTTCCTTTTTTGAATCGACGCACCGCCAATTTCAGTATTGGGGCTGTCGGTAAACTCAGTACGGTGGTTCAAATGAAAGAAATCTCTAAAAAATTCAATGGTAGGTTCTTCTTGAAGGTAAGCCTCACAAAATACTTGGAAATTGCAAAGGTTGGACACAGAGTTCAGTCCAATGTCTTGAGGGTGGAGTTGGAAGCTGGCAAGTACATCACGGAAATTTTTTGATCTGGGAGGGCTAAACCCTCGGTCCAGATGATGTACAAACACAACTACTTCTCCATCTTGAGGTTCATGAGGATTTTCAGTACCCGGGACTCTCCAATGGATGGTTTCTTGTTTTTCTAAAGCACCAGCCAGAACATAACCAGTCAGTAGCTCTTCTGTAACCCGGGAGGGAACCCAATTGCAAGAGGAGAACTGTTTGGCCATTTTTGATGACAAGCTGTAAAAGAAGTTTAAACGCCAGTTGACGGTTCAAGATTGATATGTATAAACCGGCGTCAAACTGGGGGAAGGAGTCAATCAGAGCATATGTGCACGTTAAACTGGATACTGATGGTCAGGTAAAGCTGGTGGTTTACGTGAGGGCTAATGGTGCCTGGCGGATTATCATTTTCTAAAGGTTAAACCGCCTACAGTGGTATGGAAGAAACAGATCTGAAAATTGCTAAGTGCTACACAAACATGTTTCACAAGCTAAGGTTATCATGATGGATCTAGCGTACTTAAGGAAAAGGAAAAATATCAAAGCCCTAAAATGGCGACAATAGCATAGCAAAGGTTCAGATGGGATCTGTTCACGGACGAGGGGATGCTATGGTGAGGAAAAATAAAACTACAGCTTCGGCCATGTGGGGAAGACGTCAAGTTCGTCCAGATTCGATGGGACAGTAAGGGAAAGCAAACAAACAACGATGAACACTGATGAACACCGACGAAGGTATGAAACCCTAATGCAGATCTAGGGTTGAAGAAGGAAGGTTTACCAGCTTCACAGGAGCGGCGGAGAAGTGCTGCAGCTCTCTGGTACGATCAGGTTGATGCGGCAGCCAGTGGTGATGCAGAGCTTGAAGGTCGAGGGCGGCGGCGAAGCTTTAGGGATCGGGCGTCGCGAGGAGGAAGAAGAGGCAAAGAGGCACGGAAGGAGGAAGAAAAGGACCGTCTGGTCCTATTTATAAGGCAAATGGATAAATAGGCATGCGCGGGAATCGAGGAGCCCAAAATGGAGAATGGGGCACATCTGTCGTCTCGGTCTTCGGAGATTAATTAATAAAGAGAAGTATTTATGGATTTTTACACAGATGACGTGATGGCGGTTTATGATGATTCCAGAAGATGACGTCACGGCGGTTTACAAAGTCAACACGAAGATGTTCAAATCAAAAAATTTCTAAGTCGAAGATTGACATGAACAAGTTCAAACCAATCAGGGGCCTAATGTTGGGGATATGACTACTGAGTATAAACCGCCCAGGAGGGGCCGGATTATACTCACAAGGAGTCATCTATGTAGAAGCTTATGAAGACGAAGGCTATGGCGCTTTAATACAGAATCTTAGAGGCCCAGAGCCCAATGGCGGATTAGGGCCCATGTATGTAAACCACCTTGCAATGTGTAACTTGTATTGTAAGGTAGGGAAAGGAAGAAACCGAGCCGGACACTTGTATGAGCCGGCCTCGGGCTTCTGTAGACAGGCCGGGCGTAAACCTATGTATATAAAGGGATGACCCGGCGGCGGTTCAGGAACAGAAAACAACAACTTGAGAACTACGCAAGGCATATTTGCTCCCTGGTGATTGAGACCCCATCAAAAACACCACAACTGGATCGTAGGATTTTACCTTCACCGCAAGGGGCCGAACCAGTATAAACTCCCCATGTCCTTTTTCTGGTTTAACCCCTCTAAGCTAACCTAGTTGCGATGGCTCCACGACTAAGCCCTCACACTAGGACATCTGGCGTGATAATTCCACGACAGGTTCTCTTGCTGCAAGAAGTTGATTAGCATATTATTGATAGAAAGGGAGCTGAGAACCCCGTTGCAGACAACTTGTCTAGGTTAGAAGATATTGTTGATGACCCACTACCTATTGATGATAGCTTTCCTGATGGACAATTAGCTGCCATAAATGCTTCTCGTAATACTCCATGGTATGCTGATTATGCTAATTACATTATTGCTAAATTTATACCACCTAGTTTCACATACCAACAAAAGAAAAGTTTTTCTGTGATTTAAGACATTAATTTTGGGATGACCCACACCTTTTTAAAGAAGGAGTAGATTGTGTTATTAGACGTTGTGTATGTAACGCCCCGGATACAACTTTCCATATTCGTAACTCCAACTCTTGCCTTTTCTGAAGATGCGATATATTATTTCCTCCGTGGTTGGGTTTTTGTCTGTTGTTTTACATTTTGTTCTTGTTATGCATCTCATCTCATAGCATCATGTGCATTGCATCGGCATCGTTTTCATAAAACTTGCATCCGTTCGGGTTCCGCCGGTTCTCTCCGTTGTCCGTTCTGAACCCGACCACACTCGCACGCGCCCGCGACACCTCCGTAACATTATTTTATAAGTGGCATAAAAATGTTCTCGGAATGGGATGCAACTTGTCGTGCGGTCTTATTATAGTGTAGACAGGCCGCCTGCCAAGTTTTGTCGCATTCGGAGTTCATTTGATAGCCCAACCGTGTAACATATAGCGGTACCGTTGCCGGTACCATCGTCGGACGTTTCGGTCTCCTGAAACTGCCGCCAGGCTGCAACCTCTCTTCTCTCCCGTCAGCCCGAGCCCCCTATTCACAGCCCACCAACACTTCACCTAGTCCCTCTCCGCTTCGGAGCCGTTCGGTGGCGATCGTACGCTCCGAAAAGCCCCCAAAACCCCCAACCCTAGCCTCTTTTGCTATATAAAGACCCCCTCTCTCCATTTTGGCCTCCTACCTAGCCCCCTCCTCAAATTCCCGCAGCCAGCCGCCGCTTCCCTCCTCGTTTTCAGCGCCGGTGCGCTCCCCCGCCGCCACTTGGCGCCATCCCGCTCGCCAGCGCCACCGTCCCCGCCGCCTTGGAGCCAAACAGGGGAGGCCACGTGCCTTCCCCGCGCCTCCAGCCGCCGCGGCCCGCGAAGCCCACGGGGAGCCCGCCTCGGGCCGCTACCGGGCCCGACCCCGTGCGCCCTGGCCCCCTCGCCCGCGCCTCCCGCTCCCTGCCCGAGCGCCCCGCGCCCGAGCCCCGTCCTCATCGCCGGCGACCAGCGCCTCGCCGGAGCTGACTCCGCTGCCCCCGAAGCTTCTAACCAGGCCGGAACCCCGTCGCCCTCTCCTTCTTTTTCCTTCCTTCTCCCTCTCCCTCATGGCTTTTCTCTCTCCTTCGCCGCAGGTCCCTGCCGCCCTAGGAGCTCCGCCCGTTGCCGGCTGGCCTCGCCGTCACCGGGAACGGAGCCGCCGCGTCCAGATTTGCTTGTCCCCGACCGGATCCGCGCCCTCGGCTCCTTCCCGCGCCTCGCCGGACCTCCTCCCCTCGCCGGAGTGGCCCTCATCCCCGGTGCTCGCCTGCACGCCCGCATCGCCCGTGCCCGTTGACTGCGTCTCCCGCGTGGGCCGTGCCCTCCCGTGTGGGCCGGCCTCGTCCGCAGCAAGGCCCAGCCCAGCCGCACCTTGCCCTGCCGCTTGGGCCTCTTCCTCTCCAGATCCGGCCTGCCTCGCTTCCTCACCGACCGGGCCTTGGCCCATGGTGAGCAGCCCCGCCCCCTGTGCACTGTTGGCCCAACTGTAGTAGATTCGGCCCTGTTATGTTTTTTTTACCATCTGCGATTTGTCTATTTATCCAGTGAATTAACAGATTTGCAGAAAACCCCCTGTTGTTCATGCATTTAATAACTCACAAAATATGCATCATATGTAAATAATTTATATATGTAAAATGCTCAAAAAATTGTGTAGATTAATAATATGCCATTTTCATCCATGTTTAAAATGTTTAAATTGATGTTTGCATTAATTTGCTAATATGCCATGTTAAAATGTTTTATTTCATAACTAATTAACCGGAGCTCCGAATTTAATAAACTTTATATGTAAATGGGGTGGAAAAATGCCTAGTTTAACATGGTGCACTTTGTTTTGCTATTTAACAACATTAAAATTTTGTTTAGGGAAGAACATTACCAAATCCATAATATGCATATGGGGATTTTCGGAATTGTTGTTTGTTACTTCCGGCCTCATTTAAATTTGCCTAGATAGGTAGTTTCATTATGCTTTACCTCTTGCCATGTTTAACAACATTTAATATTGTTGGGTACATAGCCGAGAGAGAACTAAATAAGTCATGTGGTGTTTCGTCAATATGCAACTCGTTGCATATTGAGCTCCACTTAACTTGTAGTTTTGTTTGTTGCACTTTGCCATGCCATGCCTCATTAAACCGGACATGCATCATGCTTGTTTGTGCATCATGTCATGTTTATGCTTGTGTGTTTACCATGTTGTTTGTTTCTTTCCGGTGTTGCTTCTTAATTCCGGTAATGTCGCGATTGTGAGGATTCGTTCGACTACTCCCGTTCGTCTTCTTCATGGACTCGTTCTTCTTCCTAGCGGGATTTCAGGAAAGATGACCGCTACCCTGGATCTCAATACTATCATTGCTATGCTAGTTGATTCGTTCTATCGCTATGTTGCGCTACCTATCACTTGTTCTTCAAGCCTTCCCAAATTGCCATGAACCTCTAACCTTTGACACCCTACCTAGCAAACCGTTGCTTGGCTATGTTACCGCTTTGCTCAGCCCTCTTATAGCGTTGTTAGTTGCAGGTGAAGTTGAAGATTGCTCCATGGTGGACAAGATTTTGTTGGGATATCACAATATCTCTTATTTAATTAATGCATCTATATATTTGGTAAAGGGTGGAAGGCTCGGCCTTATGCCTGGTGTTTTTTTCCACTCTTGCCGCCCTAGTTTCCGTCATACCGGTGTTATGTTCACGGATTTTGCGTTCCTTACGCGGTCGGGTGATTTATGGGACCCCCTTGACAGTTTGCTTTGAATAAAACTCCTCCAGCAAGGCCCAACCTTGGTTTTACCATTTGCCTCACCACCACCTATATTTCCCTTGGGAGTAATTAACCCAAGGGTCATCTTTACTTTAGCCCCCCAGGGCCAGTGCTTGTCTAAGTGTTGGTCCGAACTGGGCAGACTGCGGGGCCACCTCGGGGCAACTCAAGGGTTGGTTTTACTCGTAGGCTGACCTATCCGGTGTTGCCCTGAGAACGAGATATGTGCAGCTACTATCGGGATTGTCGGCGCATCGGGCGGCTTTGCTGGTCTTGTTTTACCATCGTCGAAATGTCTTGTAAACCGGGATTCCGAGTCTGATCGGGTCTTCCTGGGAGAAGGTCTATTCCTTCGTTGATCGCGAGAGCTTGTCATGGGCTAAGTTGGGACACTCCTGCAGGGTATAATCTTTCGAAAGCCGTGCCTGCGGTTATAGGCAGATGGGAATTTGTTAATGTCTTGTTGTAGATAACTTGACACCATATCCGAACTAAAACGCATCAACCGCATGTGTAGCCATGATGGTCTCTTTTCGGCGGAGTCCGGGAAGTGAACACGGTTTCTGGGTTATGTTTGACGTAAGTAGGAGTTCAGGATCACTTCTTGATCATTGCTAGCTTCACGACCGTTCCGCTTGCTCTCTTCTCACTCTTATTTGCGTATGCTAGCCACCATATATGCTTAGTCGCTACTGCAGCCTCACCACTTTACCCCTTCCTTTCCCTTTAAGCTTTGCTAGTCTTGATACCCATGGTAATGGGATTGCTGAGTCCTCGTGGCTCAAAGATTACTACAACAACAGTTGCAGGTACAGGTTATGCGATGATCATGACGCGAGAGCGATGTTGTCTTGCATTGAGTTCTTCTTCTGCTTCTTCGATCAGGGGATAGGTTCCAGGTCGGCAGCCTAGGCTAGCAGGGTGGATGTCGTTTGAGTTTCTGTTTGTGTTTCATCCGTTGTCGGATGATGCTCTTATGTATTGTGATGTTGTATTCATGTGGCATTGTATGCCTTATGTATGTATCCCCATCTATTATGTAATGTTGATGTAATGATATCCACCTTGCAAAAGCGTTTCAATATGCGGGTCTATCCTTGGTGGGACCTTCGAGTTCCTTTTGGATAGGGTCGCATATTGGGCGTGACAAGTTGGTATCAGAGCCTCGACCGACCATAGGAGCCCCCTTGATTGTTGGCCATTGTTGAGTCTAGAAGAAAACTATTTTGAGTCTTAGGATTATATATATGGGAGAGTAGGATTCTTTTTACTCCTCAGCCCCCTTCGTCGCTCTGGTGAGGTCTCCTGACGTAGATGTTTTGTCTTTCCTCTCCTCAAGTTTCACTAAAAAAAATTTAGGATCACGCGGGTATCTTGGAATCGTTCCGATGGTTTTGTGACGAGAACATTGTTCTTGGTGCCTCCTGTCTATTTATGTGGCATTGACCCGGGGAGTTGAGCTCCGAGGTGTTGTCAACACAATTTTATCGTTGCAGTTCTAGAATACCTGAGTTTTGCCGACATCAAAAATCTCTTTTATGCAGTTGTTGGTGAGATAACCTCGACGTCACCCAGTACTGGGGAGTTCGGGAGTATTGCCATAACTCGTATAATGGATGCTTTTCGAATGTTGAGGTACACGATTTCCGAAGGTTTCTTGGTTATGTGTTGACGGATGGATACAACTGGATGTAGGTATTATTAGTTTGGGTGAGATATATTGCTTCCCCTGTATCCCCAACACCAGATTGCATAACCAGAAAGTTTCGGGAGTTTATAGGTGGGAATTCAAGTAGCTCCTAGAATATCTTTCCGACAGATGCATGATATGGGATTGGGTAAATCTCTATCATATGTATTTGTTCCGGCTTATTCTGCAAGCCAAATCCTTTGTTTTGTTTTATTTGTGGTATTCGAGTTGCTTCAATGTCAAGTGTTGATTCCATACCTTTCAAATGGTGTTCTCATATTGCTATGTGAATACTAATCCTTTTGATCATTGAGGTTGTCATGTTAATTCTTTTCCAACCGGTGCGCTTCTCTTCGAGATGATCCCATCATTCTCCCCATCCGCAAGATCAATTCTAAGTTTTTCTCATCGGTATCTGTTTCGTCCGTCCCCAAGTTGTCTTTGTTTTTCCCCACCCTCCCACCCCTTTTCTTCAAGGACTCAGATTTCTTAATCAAGTATCCATTTATTCATGTGAAGTCTCTTCACTCTTTTCAATCAATGTTTTGATCTGGTGATCCCTCATGAAGATGCTAATGGAACTTTGAGTTTATCATTCTTCGTTCTCTTTTTCTTCTCTGGTGGTTCCAATTCAAGCTTTCAGTGTTAATCATATTCCTTTCCTCGTGGCAAATGCTTTCTCATGCCGATGCACCTCTTAATCGTTCACTTCTTCCTATTCATTTGTTTTGGAGTGCTGAAGATATCTCACAAGACTTGTGTTTCCATTCTCAATCCGTTCAAGCTATTTCGAGATTATTATCTCATTCAAGTCATTTTATTCTACCGGTGCAATCCCCCCTTTAAATCAAATGTTCAATAGTGTATCTTTTAGTGGGCCCTAACCCACAGGTCTTTTCCCAGGATCTTACCTGACTCTTCTAATTATTCCGGAGCCATTCCTAATTCTTTTCGAGTTTGACGTAAGAATGAATTATCATCAGTCATATTCTTTCTCCAAGATCTCTTTCAAATCATTTTCATCTTTGGTTCAACCCTTCTTCTTTTTCATTCTCCCGGAGTATCTCAGTAATTTTTGTGGTGTTTCTCGTCGTCATTATCGGATTTTGAAGACGAAGAAGAGTTTTTCCTCTAAATCTTGGCCATTCTCTTGAAGATTCATGGTTCTAGCTTGAGGCCATCCTCTCATAATTGTTTTCGATTGTGAGAATTTTTTTCATCCATCCGGAGCAATTCAAGAGTCTTTTTAGATTGATTCTCCGTAGCCCATCATCTCAGAATTATTCATTCAAGCTGTCAACTCTCGTTCTCCAAATCATACCGGTGCATCGTTCAAGTATTATCTAATCAGCTCGGGATCTCTGCGTTCACTTGTATCTAAATTCTCTCAAGTATCTTCGTTCATTTTCAAATTCTTCCCGGTGTTTCTTTATCTTTTCTTCGTTCATTTTCAATTCTTACGGTGGTTCATTCAAGAGTTCTCTTTTCTTGGTTATCATATCAAATCGTTCGTTGTTTCCAAATTCCACCAGTGGTTCCTTGAAGACCTTCACAAGTTTGTGCCATATCTCTTTTAATCCTTTCTATGAGAATAAGTAGTAGTATGCCAAATCCGTTGCTTGTCATCAATTTAAATTGGTGAAGGATAGGCATGACATAATTCTTATTCTTGTTTCATCCAAGTGATTAATTCCTTCTTCCGGATATTGTTCATGATGAAGTAATTCTCGGTTCTAGTGTTTCATCTTTTCTTTTTCGGAGTCCCAAGTTTTCTCGATTATCTCATCGCGAAACTCCATCTAAATCATCGCAAGGCTTCACCTTGTGTTTTCAACTTCTCTTTCTTTGTTATCATCCTTTCATTACCGGAGTTCTTCATGGAGGCTCTACATGGTGGTTCATCAAGGATTCCTTTCATTCTTCAATTGTTCTTCAAGATTTCTCTCGAAGCTATGATCCGCCAAGCTATTCTCAAAAATTAAACATGGTGCTCAACACATGTTTTGTTTTGAGGAGTTCAAGTATTCTTCATCTTGCATTCCGAAGTGCAATTCTTTCTACCTTATCTTTTGAGGTGGTGTTATGTCACTCTTGACAATTTCCTTCATGTTTCATGATTCATATGTTGTCAAGAATGAGGTATTTTAAATCCATCAATCTCTTTGTTGGTGTTATCTTGGGTTATATTTCACCTAAAGCCTTCCCCTAAGGAATGTTGCTATTTGTGGTGCTTATCAATGATCTGAGTTTCCTCCTATCCTCTCGGCGAAAGCAGTTTTCATCTCTTCGTTGATCTCAAGCAATCAATTGTTTTTCGTTAGTGGCAGGTTGTCACCTCATCATTTTGACAAGTTTTCCATAAGCCAACTACAAGCTTATTCTTTTCGTTGTTGGTTTTCCAACAACCCCGTTGTAACCACCTTGGAAGGGTGCTTTCCAAGCTCATTTGTGGCACAAGTTGTCATTTTCTTCTCCGTCCCTTTATCCCAACAATCTAGCTTCTATTCTTTCGTTCCGGAGGCATTGTGATGTTGCTCTTTTCACTCATCATCTTGCTTTGGCAAGATCATGTTCTTCTCCTTGCTTCTCCATTTAACCGGAGTGTTGTGTCATCTCTTCAAGTTCTTTCATCTTATCAAGTTTTGCCTCTCTTTTCAACCTGAGTGCTGTCTGAAATCTTTCTTACCCCTTATGCCATTCTTTCAATAGTTCCGGAGGAAGTGTGTTGTTGATCTCATCAAGTATCCTCTCATCTTGTCAAGTTCATGTTCAATTTCTTCCATTTACAGTCGGAGTGCTATCCAAATTATATCATTATTATTCATTCTTATCTCGTTTCAACCAGAGTGGTTTCAATTCCTTCTTGTCCATTAAACTCCTGATTTGTGTCTTTGCAACCTCCAAGGTTCACATGGTGCCCCTTGTTTCTATTCTCTATCGCAGTGCTCTCAATTGTATTCAATTCCGTTGTGTTCTTTCTTTCAACTTTTCAACCTCTCAAGGTTCTTTGGTTTCACTCGTTTGTCAGAGAAGCAACTTAGTTTTACCGCTTATCTTCCTCTTCCTTTTCCCTCCGGTGCCATCCTAGATCTCGGGACGAGATCCTCTCGTAGTGGTGGAGTGTTGTAACGCCCCGGATACAACTTTCCATATTCATAACTCCAACTCTTGCCTTTTCCGGAGATGCGATATATTATTTCCTCCGTGGTTGGGTGAGTGGAGGGATGGCCTAGCTAGTAGTAGGAGTAGTAGGGGACGGTGAGGCCTCCGTGGCAGCGCAGCCGTCCACGGTAGGCAGGAGCAGGCAGCACGACCAACGCTGCTTTGGGCGGCTGGAGCAAGAAGACCAGAGGTTGAAGAAGCACGACAGCCATTGGATGGACATCGTACGGTCAGTGCAACTAGAATCATTCATATTGACTAAGTTGACAAAGCCCTTGGTACGTCAACTTAGTAGACCCACAGGTCAGCTTCCGAAACGATGCGCCCCAGATGTCAGGGGGAGGAATCATTTTTTGGGCGGGTGAAGCAATAATATCTGAGATTGAAGAAGAAGCATGGCATCCGTTGTATGGACATCCAACAACCACTGCTACTAGAACCGTGTGTTGACTATAAGTTGACAAAGCCTTGCATACGCGTCAACTCTCTTTTTTTAGGGGACGCGTCAACTTAGTAAGGCCACAAGTGTGTGGCAGAGAACTTATAGCCCATTTGAGATTTGTAAGAATTTGCAGCCCATTTTTGAATTCTAATGGAATTTACTACAGCCCATTTACAGTTTGTTAAAAGTACAGCCCATTTCAACCAATTTTTCAAAATAGAATTCAATAAAATTTCCCACATTTTGATGGGATCCGAAATATTTTTATCCTGAAATTTCGAGTCAGATTAAATACAATTTCAATATAAATTTATATTACATAAAATCCAACGAAACATTGCGCTCGCAACAATTAATGAAATTAAAATTTTCAATATCCAGAAAAAAATATTTTATAAATTAATTACATGTTTGGTGCATTTTTTATAGTTACTGCCTAGTTTTTATAATTATATCCCATTTATTATTTCTTAAAGCCCATTTTCTTTTTAAGCCTAATGCATCCCTCCTAGGAAAGATTTGCAGCCCAGCGGGGCGGAGAATAACAACTTGACCTTGCCTGGGTATTCCTAAAAAAAAGTATTGTTGGGCTAGCCATTTTCAGCTTGTAAAAAATTAATATCTGGCCTGGGCTAGACGGGCCACAGCCCGCCCAGTTAATACCTGCAGCGATGTTTTTGTTGTTTTTCAGAGGAGAGAAACTAAAATCTGGGCTAAACATCGAAAAACTCTGCAGTGCTCACACCTCAAAAACACAAATACTGCTCGAGCTGCTTGGTCCCAGCTGTCGGCCACTTCTTGTGAAATTCTCTCTTTTATTGACTGCATAGGTTGACAATGGTGTGGGACCGTGATGTCAGGAAACGAGGAGGAAGCAAAAAAATTATTGTTATATATATATATAATATATATATATATATATATATAAAATAAGGAGGCACTTGCGTACGTGAGGCTATGGCCCTGGTGGGTCCCTATTGTCATCCTCTCCAAGTAAAGTCATCTCCTCGCCCGCGCGCACTTTCCGCCCGAAACAGTCAGCGCTGCCCGCCCACTTCCCGATGCAGGCTATTGCTCCGCCTTCAAACGACACAAGTGTCATCCGTCCGCCCATCTGCTGTCCACATTAATGATACGCGGTTGCCGAGGCGACTACTCCGGCCCCACACGTCCGTCCCTTCGTCGCCCACCATTGCTATATAAACTGCTGCGCCGGCCATAGCCGCACTCATCCGCATCCGTTCCCTTTCTCCTGTCCACACCACTACTGCCCACCATGGCTTCCTCGCGTTCCAGCGCTCTTCGGGACGGGCGGACGACGGACCACAAGGAGATGGCAGCCATTGCTGCCGGAGGACGACGATGTGCCAATGGAGAACATGGTAGTCGATGATTTGGCACCAACCCCCTCCTCCGCGCCATCCTCGCTGGTGCATTGCACCATGACCATCGGCGAGGCCCGTGCCCAATATATGGACACGGTGAGGCAGATGCTTGAGGAGCAGTTCCGGGAGGCGCAGGCCGACGCCCCCTACAACCACCATCTCCTCCAGGAGCACCTGCAGGCGGCAGAGCGGGTAGAGTAGGAGGTGCTGCTCGACTCATACCGCTCCGCCCGCGAGGGCCGCCTCGAGCGCTAGCGGTACCTCATGCGGGTGGCGGAGGTTGCGGCCACCTACAAAGAGGGTGATGAAGCGGGCGAGGCGCTGTTTGGCGAGACCGAGGACGAGGCAGAGGACAATGCCTGCTCCGATGAGTGCCCGCTCCGCTGGCGTCAACGAGGCCCTGCTCCGCCGAGGCCTCGCGGCGCCAACAACGAGGCAGAGGACACCGCCGGCTCCGCCGAGGCCCCACCCCGTCAACGAGGCAGAGGACATCACCGGCTCAGCCGAGGCTCCACCTTGCCGGCAACGAGGGGGAGGATTTCCACTGCTCCGCCGAGGCGCCGCCCGCCGGCAACGAGAGAGAGGACATCGCCGGCTCCGCTGAGGCCCCGCCCCGCTGCCAACGAGGCCGCGCCACATAGAAAACAAAGAAGAGTAGAACACGGTAGGTTGCCGCCGCTCGGGTCCAAGTAAGGCCACCGCTGCTACCCTCCGGTTGAAGCCAAGCTAGGCGGGTTGACCATTGACGGCCGGTTAGCTTCTTGGTGGCGACGTGGAGTTAGAGAGCTGTGTTGGAGAAGAATGTTGCTTCTACTTAACTGCTAGTGCAGTTGGCTGACTGACACGTGGGCCCAACAGGCCACAGGTCAGTTACACAATTGCACCTGCAGTTAAGTCATTGAAGCTTCTGTTCGGCTCAGTGGGACATAGGTGGGTAGCTCCAGCGCACCCCTTTTTAGTTGAAGAATGCATGAAATGTAATGAAATCCGGCATGTTTATATGAAATCTGACCGTGTATGAATGAATTTATTTCGATTAGTTCAAATTCTTGTATCACTAGCATTGAATGAACATGCAAAACAGTACGTACTAGCATTATTCCCAGGGTGGTCACCTCGTTTGCAGCAGTTTCACATGTACTCCCTCCGGTCCTTTCTAGTCTGCATACAAGTTTTGTCTGCAGTCAAAGTATCTCTACTTTGACCAATCTTATAGAAAAAAGTATGCATTTTCACAATGTGCGAAGTAAAAAGGAAGAGAAGGAGTACAAAGAGTTTGAGCAGCTTTTTAGCGTTTCTGTACATTGCAATCAAACACACAGGGCTGGCAATTCATAGAGAACATTCAAAACAATCGATGATTATGCATCTCAGCGACTCACATGTCAGAGGCAATATTTACTTCACAACTAAAGAATAAAGAAAAATTGATCGACGCTGCTGACAGCAAAGGGCGTCCCATTCGAAAATATCAAACACATGTCTTGCTAAAATCAATGAGCAAAATTTGACAAGGTTGTCCCATTCCAAAATATCAAATGCCTACGACTGTGGAATGGGCAGGGTTTGCCATCAGTTCAAACATTGACATGGCACCTCGTGCTAAATAAACCAGCTGTTCTTTTTGTGCAGTTCCACCAAAATCAACCAAATTCGCGCGTAGCTTGTATGATTTCGCCCTTATATGTTGCAACGCCTTGAACTTATTGGCACCTCCTTTCTTGTGGTGGAAATGAATGATTCGATGTATTCATAAACATTTTGGGCAGTTCCCATTGAAATCAAGCTGAGCATCCCTGTTTGCACAAATACAAAAAAGTGATTAGTATAGAGCAAACTGTACTATGAATTGACAGTTTAAACAGGCACCTACATGGTCCATGTAGAGCACACTTTTAGAAAAATGGAACTCACCAGAAAGAATCCTAGAACAACATTGTACTCGCGCATCACAGCAAAAAAATGGAGATTTGTCAGTCCTTCTGAGCTGAAGTTAGTTTGGTCTTGTGGGGAGTAATGTAACCATCCTTTAACTGCTCCTTCTGATGAGAAGATAGACATGGCTTCTTCATCCTGGCATAATCGGAAGTAGTCACTTCACATACTCCATATTCTTCTTTAGAGGAAGATGATCCTGTTGTGCAAAGACAAGAGGACAACTAAATGCTAGCATCCCTGTTTGCTCAAAAAAAGGAAAGGAAATATTTAAAACAACACAGATGAAGCACTTCTCAAGGACAATACCACTTTTTCATGACAGTATCTAAATAGTAGCACAACACCAATAGAGATGACAAAGCTCAATCATATGGATGAAATCAGTGGGCGAGTACCATCCTTTGTCAGGAGGCTTATTGTTTAGAGCATACAGATCAAGCACTTCTCCGGAACCATCTGTTGCTATCTACTGTGGTGGCCATGCTTACTATATAGTCCTCGATTACTTTAGTGTTTCCAACATCTTCTTGTGCAGTTCCACTAAAATATATGGTTTCTTCGAAGAAGATCCCTGTCTGCACAAGTAGAGATAATTACGTATTACATTAAGAGTGTCATCAAATCAGTGGCAAAACAATTGCTCATTCCAGCCATAGCAATAAATTAAGATGCAAAACTATATCATTACTTGTGTCATCACAGTTCCAGTGCTTCATTACAGCACCGGGAGTTGATTTTTGTTTTTCTTCCGCTTATTCTTCCCCTTCATCACTTGGTTCAATAAAAGACAAGCTTCGCCTTCAATGTAAGATTTGGCATGTCAATTAGGGAGCACAAGTATAGCACTAAACAATGACATTAATTTTGTGATCAAAGTGGCAAAATATAGGCCAACAGTTGTGAAATATCCTTATCTTACCTCAATGGGATATTATGGTGCACATACAGATTGGAAGTCTTGTCTCCATTTGTGCAGTTCACTAAAATCAAGCAACATTACCATACAAGTAGCACAACATATGAAAGCACACTGCAGAATCATGTGAAAGAATGCTACTACTAACCTCTCATGATTCATAATTCAAACAACTCACAAGAAGAAGATCTGAACCAAATTTGCCAACACAGATAGGAAGTAAGATATCCTCTTGTGCAGTTCCACTGAGATCAAGCAATCAAGCAATGTTGTCGGTGTGACATTTTGGTTGAACTGCACAAAACACTCTTAAAACAAAAGTGTTTTGTGTAGTGCAACAAAAGGTCACAATGGCAACGAGGTGAAGTAGATAACCCCATTTACACAGAGGTGCAAAGGAATCAACTAGTGGTTAATAATGGTGGATGACACAGAAGCCAACAAAGAGAAGCATCTACCTTATCCAAATGGGAAAGAAAGTAAGACAGTAGCATTTCTCAAACGGTGACATTGATTAATATTAACATAGAGATTATATTAACAATAAAATTCGTTAAACATGTAATTTTCTTTTATCTATGGCATTGCATCAATTTTCCAGCGTCATTATTAGAGGGTGTTTGTTTACAGGGACATTTTGGTGTAGGGACTATAAAAACTCCGTGTCAGTCCTATCTGAACCAAACAGGAGGGACTTTTAGGGACTAAAAGTGGGCATTTTTGGGACTAAAGAAAGAAGACCCCGAGGGAGTCTTTTTGGGACTTTTTCCAACAGTTGCCCCAGCCAGGCATCGCACCTTTTCTCTATTAGTTCATTACTAGGGGTAACATGGTCTTTTAGCATGTCATTTAATAACCTCTAGTCCATGTTTAGTCCCTGGAATCAAGAAGGTAGGGACTAGGGAGTTTTTAACCAAACAGGGCCTTAGATTAACAACAGCTAAAGAGTTGCACGGGACAGTGGACGCACCAGCACCATGTGCATCTACCGATGTACTGTGGTCCCAGTCTGTTGCAACAAAGAACAAACAACCAAGGAGCATATTTGTGTTGGTCCCAGTTTTGTTATCTTTAGACACCTTTCCCTATGTGAGTGCAGCAAATCTAGTCCTGCTCAAACTCTACAGCCTTGTCCCTCAAAACAAAAGATCAATTTGTTACAGATGTGCGTACTGCATTTTTCCTTGTTTTCCCTTTTCGACCAACGTAGGTGCTGGATAGCCAGTCTGTACTAGTACTTTCGCCCCTTCCTTCCTCTTTGAACCATGTCCTAGATTTATGCGATACAACTTTCCCCACTACTTTCCCCCATTCCTTTCCTCTTTGAACCACGTCCTAGATTCATGCTATACAACTTTCCCCCTTCCTTTCCACTTTGAACCACTTTTCCCACTGCTTTCCCCCACTCCTTTCCTCTTTGAACCACGTCCTAGATTCATGGTATACATGCAGCTAGAGCAATGCATGTGGAATAAGTAAATTATACCTTAAGGTTCTTGGGGCGTGGTTCGGTGGGCGACGGGACGGCGACGCGGAAGAAGGGGTTGGAGGCCCTCTTGCACCGCCACTGGGTGAAAGTGAGCAACTGCGCCGGTAGTGGATTCCCTCCCTCGCCGACGGTGACAGCATTAAGCCTCCTTCCCTTCCCGGTGGACGGATCCTGCCAGCTCTTTGAGCAGCAGTGAGGGGAGAGAGAGGCCAATGAAGTCTTGTTTAGATCTGGAGAGGGTGAGAGTGTGTGAAGAGAGCAACTACAAGCGCTGAGGCTCCAGCGTGTATATATATACTGGAGAGAGAGTGTGAAGCGTGCAAACCCTAGAAAACAAGCGCCGAGGCTGCAGCTTATATGTGATGGGGTGAGTATACGGTCACTACGAGATCGTATAGCTCCGTATCCATCCATTTTGACCAGTCAAAGAATCCTCCTGGCACAAATTATGCTCGAGTGTAGTTATCGAACTCGAGACCTCAAGTTATTTTTTGAGTGGAATCCGAGACCTCAAGTTTGATGAGCGAACAGGCTAACCAGCTACACAACCCTCCCATTATGTTCAACGAGAGGAAAATAACCTTTTATACATTCCTGCATTCATGTGACAAGCATGCCATGTTTTTTTGCGTGTGGGGGAGTCATTGGGATTTAAATCATAATTGTGTCATGTGGCTTTGGTGGTAAGACTATCCACAGTGGTGCAGAAATAATGCAGTCTTAGTCAGCTTACCTCTCTCCATGTAGTACATTGGGTCCCACCAGTCAGAGGGAGAAACAAACAAATTAATAAGAAAATTTAAAAGTGCCAGCGGAGTATCTTACCTCACACATCTCGCTACTGCTCGGGAACACTGTCCAATTGATCCCTCTGTTCACTCACGTACTACTTTAAGTGAATCCTTATTATAACATGCACACAATTTTGGGCACTTGTATTCGACCTAAGTTAGTGTGCCACTGTATCTCGTACTTACTACTCCCTCCGACTAGGTGTAATAAGTCACGTTAGAAGGTGCAGCGGGACCATGGTGCATGTGTGTGTGTGTGTTAGACAGAGCGACAGCTCGACCTACTCCTATAGAGAGATGGTGTCTAGTGTACGATTTTAGCCATGAGAGTTGGTGCATCCTCTCATTTCCGGGCGTGTCCGGTAGGGACAGGCGGACAGCTGCCACGCCCGCTCCTGACCAGCCTGGCCCACCCAAAGCCCCTCCATCGCCCGCGCGTGCTTCCCTCCCAAAACGGTCAACGCTTCTCCAAAGAATTGGTACCACATTCATGCCTGGGCAGAGCGGACGCGACCTCTCACTGGCGCAAGAGTGATGGTTACTTCGTGCGTCCAACTTACTGATGGGTCTATGTGATTTGACGGCTCATTGGTCTTTATTACTGAGGTGGTAGGACTGCTGGATGTCCCACGCTTTCGGCGAAGGGAGGTACTACTAGATCACAACTTTCTCCATTCTTACAGTGGAGGAGTGCAAGAGCAGTGAAAACACGCAGGCTCAGTGATTACATGGCCCACCTCACACTATCACCATATTTTCTGGACACCGTGCGACACCTAACTCTTTACATAGTACTCCCTCCGTTCCTAAATACTAGATAAGTCCCCGTGCATTGCCGTGAAACAGCCGTATATCTCTCTGTGTAAAATTATCGATTTCATATAACTAAAAAAACGCTATAACCGCATGACAAATGTGGTAGCCAAACTAAAACTCCCATCATCATTTAGATCAGCCCACGTAAGGAAAAAAGATCAGCAAACTCCTACTGCATAATGGGATTATATTTTTCTATTTGACATGTTAATGGGAATTAAAAGATCACTTACATGCATGCTATCGGTGCATGCTTGCGTGCAGACATGTTGATGTGATTTAAAACCCACTCACATGCCTGCCACGGTATTTCTGCATGCTTGCATGTGGCTTAGTGCGGAGCCTCTCAATGTCTAGATCAGACGGCTATTATGGACTGATTTAGTTCATCTAACGGCTACATTAATTTTGATGATGTGGCTCAAGGATAGGATAGATAATTCCTAGTAGTGGGGGCTAGCTATTACTAGTAGATAAGTCTTTGTAGAGATTCCACTAGGTGAACTAGATACAGAACAAAATGAATGAATCTACACTTAAAATGCATATATATACATTTGCATCTGGTTCATGGTGAAATCTCTACAAAGACTTATATTTAGGAATGGAGGAAGTACTAGTATAGTACGTACTGTAATTTATCAGCGAGATAAATTTGTACCATGCTATGAAGCTTCCAGCTTCTGTTAGATGTATCTTGTGTCCAAGGTTGCCCGTTGCAACATTTGATCAAATACAAAGGAGACTAACATGCATGCTATTGCATCTCAATGGTTGACAGATCATAGCAAATATGTACTCCCTCCGTTCCAAAATAACTGTCTCAACTTTATGCAAACTTTAGTACAAAGTTATACTACTACTGAAGTTGACGCTTATTTGGAACAGAGGCAGCTAAAGAAAAAAATGATCCATGCAGTCCCTAGCCCTTGAACCATGAACCCTAACCAGGCTTCAATTTGCTCGAAACATTCGAGCTTCCTAAGAAATGAAGTTTGCAACCTTTTGACCATCGGATCATTTTGTGCAATTTCACCAAAATCGAGATGAGCATCCCTGTGGCAAAGAAATTGAAGAAGCATGATTAGGATAAGATTACTGGGACTAGTTGATGAGACATAAACTCATCAGAAATACAGTACGTAGAAGCTAGTAGAGGTATGTGTGGGGCAAAGAAGTAGAGAAATATCCACAAGGAGTGATGTGGGCAGGTGGAGCAGTGGTGCAAGCCGGCTGTAAAGGGAGTTGTACCTGAGGGATGTGGCTCAACCTTGAGGAGGGTGGCGGGAGGTGGCAACTGCCCATGTCGCGGCAGTGAGCAAGGGAGGAAGGAAACCTCACCGGCTTTGTGAGAGAGAACGGCGGGGCCCCTGATCGGGACGTGCCGACAGTGGGTTTTCGCCGTCGGCGACGGCGACCGCATCTACACTAAGCATCCACCCCTTCCCCCGGCGGACGTGATCCACCGGGATGTTAGAGATGTGGCCATAGTCGTTTTGTGTGAGAGAGTGTGAAGAGAGAAACCCCAGCAAGCAACCGTGTAGGCTGGCCCGTCCTGACTATGTATATAGTAGAGCGGTTTCCTTTTCTCTCCATATGAACCTATCATATTGCGTACGTGCCACTGAAGAAACAAAAACTTTATTTATAAATGACGCGGCACCTACTACTCGTTCTCCTATAACCTTGCACTTGGCATCTCCAAAATATTAACCTTGCGATTGGGTCTTTGCCTCTTCGGGAAGTCGAGCAATAATGGTAGTGCAGTGTATATCGTTCTTGCTATATGAGACCAAATGAATTGCTGCACATCCACCACGTGGGCGAGGGGCGAGGGGCGAGGGATAGTGCTACATACAGAGCAAAATGAGTGAATCTACACTCTAAAATACGTCTGTATACATCAGTGTTTGGAGTATGTACTAGTAGTTCATATTGAAATCTACTAAAGGACATATATATTCCAAACAATATGATATAATCTCTATAACCAAGGTAGTAGGTACAAGGAGTAAACAGAGGGAGTAGTAAATTTTTCTCCTCGTCCTACGAACCACCGCGCGCATGGGCGAGGGAGCGGGCGTAAGGCGGACAGTACTAAGCAAGCTTCACCTCATCCCGCGAGACATGCGCCCGTGGGCGGGGGAGATGGCGTACTAAGCAAGCTTTTCCTTGTTTTGAAAGTTGACGGGACACATCAAAAGTACTCCAGTGCATAGAGCCTTGCCTCTAAGGTAGGCACCACATGGTTTGCCTCTTTTTTAACATAACGCGTCAAGTCGCAATTTGTTTGTTCACCTGCGGTAGACGATCCTCCCTCCACCAAGTGGACAACCAGTATACGTGCCAAATTACCACGTGGGCTGCCTTTTTGGTACAGAAATGAGGTCCACCGTGTACCCGCGCGGGTGTGGTTGGGAAAGAGACGGGAGTACGTGTGCCGTGCATGCACCTCTTCTCTTCATGCATGTCCCCCACCTACGTGGGTGTGTGTGAGAGATACAAACCGCATTTATGAGTTTTTTTTGTTTTGGGGTGGGGTGGGGGGGTGGGGGTGGGGTGGGGGTTGGTTTCATGAATGTATTTATGGTAATATGTGTCGATGACATATCAAACAAAATTTTGCATGCAATGTGTGTGAAATGGAGGCCTATCCATATAATATATAGATGGTCGGGCAATCCATGAGAAGAGAGGGAGGGGTCATAGATATCGATAGAGTCGAAGAGAGGATCAAGTGGGTGGGTGCGAGATCGATGAAGAGAGCCATCAAAATTGTGTGTGTGTGCAAGTCAAAGATATAGGGGGACTGACCTACCGGAACGTCAGAGGGCACATGTCAAGTTTGTGTGTGGCAGGGAGACATGACTAGAGCACTCGATGTATCAGTGTGTGTGGGGGGGAGGGGGGAGGGGTAGGCAGAGGCCTAACTATAGAGGTAGAACGACTCGTATATGTGTTGAGAAGGAGAGACCCAGCTATGTCTTGAGGGAGATCGATCGACATCCATACATAACTGAAGGACGGGAAATATGATGGGACAGAGAGAGAGATGAGAGAGAGAGAGGGAGGGAGAGGGGTAGAGTGCTGGATGGGTGATGGAGTTGCTTCTCGAAGATGGTGGGAGAGGCCTACTAGACAAACAGAGGGTGGAACTGCAATGTTATCAATAAGAGTGGGGATGTGTTTTTGTGTGTGCCTGTGCGTGATAGATCTGTCAGGACGCATCCATGGATGATGAAGGGGAACCATGTGTTTGGTAAGCAAACCTAACTAGATCGGTAGATCAATTGTTGTTTGTCGGAGGAAGGGAGAGACATAACTAATGAGGTAGATCGATCGACGCATGGGTAAAAATGAGTTATAAGGACCTAGCTAGCTATATGTATAGTGAGAGTGGGTCGGTGTACGTCCATTTGTTAGAGGCAAATAAGGCCCAGCGAGACGGATAGACAGATAGAATGGAGCTAGGATGTGGTGCGAGAGGCCCAACTACTGGCTAGATAGGGGGAGGAGTGTGCAGTTGTGAGATCGATGAAAAGAGGGGCGAGAGTTTACATGTGTGTGTGACGGTATGAGAGACACGAGGCAAGGACACATAAAAGAGGACATTGAAGGTGCGTGTGTATGTTGAAGGCAGGCATCGCTGGAGAGGTTTATCAATCAGTGTGTGTCGGAAAGGAGTTGTGGAGACTCTGGGAGAACGACCTAAAGAAAATAAAATTAATGTGTCCGGTGGATAGAATGCCGAGGGAGGGGGAGGGCGAGGAGGACGTGTGCATGCACAAGAGAAAGTTAGTGGTAGCTACAAAGGTTCGAGGATTGTGTGGGTGTAAGAGACTAACAAAGATCATAATTTGATATGAAAGCGGATTCATATATTTGAATAGGATATCATAGTGTTTTAAACATATGCATGCATGAATATAGCGGTGATACACGTGTTGTGCACATGTTATACCATAATAATGTGATAATGCATGGCGTTTTCAACTCACAGCTAAATGTCGAACAATCTAAACCATACTATACATCAAACAATCTCACATTTTATTTGAATTTGTGATAATGTGTGGCATTTGCAGCTTACAACTGAATATCGAACAATCTAAACAATACTATATATCAAACATTCTCACATTTTATTTGAATTTGTTGAAATGTGTGGTGTTTGCAACTCACATCTAAATCCTTGTAAGCGTAGGGGGCGGGGCACCGTACATAATGTGATAAACACATTATACATATGAGACATGGTTTAGATTATGAAGATCTAGCTAGAGCTAGAAATGTAATGTGATTTGAAATCAACATAAAGTGGATTCAAAAAATCGAGTTCGAGTTCATATAGTACACATAGTTCATATGTAACTCGAGACTAATCATGTGGTGTGCTATGAAGATAATACACAAACGATGGTTTAACTTGACAATAATGATGATTGTAGATCTTATTAAAACAGAGAAACGAATTCAAATGCTTTGACTTCACACCAATCATTACTATAGATCTTATTCAAATAGAGAATCGAATTCAAATTTAGTTCATATTGAAGCGGTAGTATATACGTTTGGAATGTACTAAAACATTCATTTGAGTAGTAGGTTGCATGCATTATATATGTAGCAAAATATTTTAATTGAACATAACATGTATTCAAAGTTTTGAATGACATTTGTAGTGCGCATTGATTTGGTACAGTACACATTAGGCTTGTCTGGAAATTTCAACCCGCGCCTTGTTAGCCCGAAATATTTAAGATATATCTTTGTCTTGTTGTGCTCCGACAACTCCCTCCATCTCAACCAGCGCCTTGCTATTCCTAAATTACAACGCGCGCGAAAACTCCCACCTCCTATGAAATCCCAACACGCGAAATGCCTGTGGTACCCCTGAACCGAAAGAACCACCTCAAATTGGTGGGGGTATTTTCGTAACTTACCCCACATTTCAGACAAGCGCGTCCCTAAGCCATGGTTCCCCACTGCCATCCCATCCTCCCACCCATTCATACACCGACGCCGCGAAAACACGCAATGAAGCCTCACACCCTGCTCCGTCCGCCACCCAGCCGGAGCCTCTTCCCCGACGACGTCGTCTACAGCAACACCTCGATGTCCCTCATCCACCGTACCGGATGAGGATCCGTCGTCAATCTCGTCGTCCCGCCAGTTCAGCCACCTCTTCCTCCACCTCCAAGGAGCTGCCCTGATGTTTCCCTCGTCTTTCGCACCACCTCCATTCCCACACCGCCGTCTTCACCTGCACCACCAGAAGAGCATCATCATCAACGTTTCCTCAGATGAAGTTGCGGCCTATTCGGCGCCACCAAAGAGGTTGTACACTAATTGCCGCATTTTCTTCTTGATTCGATCTCACGGTGCTGCCGGCGCTCGGTCCCGAGCCGACACGCGCGGCTCCATCCACGGCGGCGTCGCCGGCTACTTCCTCCACGTCGTCGCTCCCTTAGCGGAGACATCCACATCACTAGGAGCTGCTACTGCTTTAGCTCTCGCTCGCGCTGCTGCTCTGCTCTTGCTCTGGGTCCCCTGCTTGGTCTGCTCTTGCTATTGCTCTTGCTCGCGCTGCTGCTCTCGCTCTTGCTCTTGCTTGCGATGCTGCTTCGATTTAGCTACACTTCAGTCGACTGAATCGACTTTTGGGTCAGTCGGTTTTCAGGGGGGGGGGGGGGGGCTCGCCGGGGTGAAGGAAGAACCAGCCGTAGCGGGAAGGGGGGCTCGTCGGAGAGGTACCCCACTATCTATCTAGGGTTCAGGGTGGGGCGGTGGTCGCCGGTGGTGGCAAGGCGGTGGCGTGGGGATCGCTGGAGAAAAAGCTCGGCACGGGGGGGGGGGGGCTAGAGGGATGGTCGGGGCGGTGGCAGACCGACGGTGGGGAGTGTTTTCGGGGCGGGCGGGGCGGCGCACCGCCGGCCGCGGGCGGTGGGGGGCTCCTGTTTGGCCGGTGGTGGCTGGCGGCTCAGGGGGTGGAGGTTGAAGATCAACTGCAGGCCCTTGATTTCGTATCCAACGGCTGCAAAATCGACTGACCAGAGATGAAAAAGTCAGTCGACCGACGTGTAGCCTCACCTTGCTAGTGCGTTCAGTTTCGACACCAAAATTCAGTTTCGACAGCAAAATTCAGTTTCGACAGTTAAGTTCAGTTTCGACAGTTAAGTTCAGTTTCGACAGTTAAATTCAGTTTCGACAGTTAAGTTCAGAGATGAGCGGCTGATGTATTTTACATCTAGCACTTTGTGGTTATGTATTTTACATCATGTATTGGAGATGCTATTAGAATTCCACTCAGGTTAATGTTGTCTCTCTTGTCCTGCTTTAGCCTCGGCGTCGTACAACTCACCGGAGCTTCTCCTACGATAAAACCCTCCATCACAGCTGAGTAGTACCTCGGGCTCCATCTCCAGACGCCTAAGATCTTCTTCCCCTCCTCCGACAGCCAAGTCAGTCGGAGCATCCTCACCGGCCAACCCAATCACGCTGAGATCGACATGGCTTCGCCAAAGAGGTTGTACACTTGTTACATCTCTTTTTTACTCTACATGTTATATATATTGTCCACTGAGCACACGTAGTAATAGGAAATACGATTATTTTATCCTACTATATGACAAGCAGTGACGTACCAGGCAACTTAGCTTTCCGTGATGGACTCTCTTGAACGCCATCATTATTTATCTCTACGCGTTTGAGCTGTGCATTTGTCGATGGCCCTGGGAGTTGAGCTAGTAGGGCAGTGGCCTGGGTCCAAAGTAATAGAAGTAGCACAAAAACATTTTTTAGTGCAGGCTTTTCCTTGCTCAAGCCTGCCTACTAGAATCGCTAGTGCTTAAAAGGAAAAGAGAATGAAAAACATAGGAATTGGGAAGTTTCCTATGGTACCACTATCCATGAATTTGGTTCAAACGAATGGAGCAAAGGAAAACTGTAGGATTTGTTCCTTTAGTGTCTCCTTGAAAGAAAAAACGTAGGAATTTTAATTTTCACTCGTCCTCCTTTTCAAATTCCTATTCATGAAGCACAAGACTAAGAGATAGTAGCATAATAGCATTGTAACCGTACATTTTCTTGTGGTTTGACTTAATCTCACCATGCTTCTTTGCATCCTGTGATCTTCGAATTGTTGTGAATCAAACACCCAGATTGGCGGAAATCCTGTGTTTTTAAATTATCTGTTTTGCACGTGCATTCCTACCCTATTCATGTCTATTTCCTATCCCTGCATTGTTGGAATCCTCCAATTCAAACGAGCCCTTACATAATTACTTCTCTTACAGATAGTTGTAAAAGAAAACCTTGCGTGGTTTGTCTCGCTCCTGCTGTGTTGTCGTCCACCCTAGCTCAGCTGCTCCAACGACAAAAGGGTCCAGCACAGCAGGGATCCAGCCTCCAGACTGTCTTTTGCCGCCTCAGATCTTCTTCCCCGCCGCCGGCAGCCATGAAAACTGCATTACCATCATCAACCGAGCAGATGACCTCGAGGACTACACGGGTCCGCAAGAGAGGTCGCACTCTTTCGTGTGTGTTTATGTTATGCATCACTTAATATTACATGCTACTTTATCATCATGTTCACCGATTAGACTCTGAGTCAGCTCCAAACTAATGGTCAAACTTGAGTTTTTAAATGGTTGTGGGGTACATATCGGGGCCGCAATCAATAGTATCTATCTACTATCTAGTTAATATCTGGTGTCTACTATGAGTTTCATGTTGGGTGGGAAACAAACAGTATAGAAGCAATTATCTGTATTTTTTAACTGAAGCCATTATCTGCCTGCTATTATTGGTTTTGGGTCTATCCACAGGTTGCTACCATCACTCTGGATTTTTGCATGCACTCCTTACATAATCTCACTATGTTTTATTTCTATGCATGACAGTTATTTTAAACAATGGAACTGAACATGTAGAGTAAAAGAGACGAGCCTTGCGTGGCAATAAAATTTCATGCAGATGTCGCTCCATGGTAGGCGCAAAGGCAGCCCCCCTCCATGCATTTCGGATTGTAATAGAGAGGAAGATATCCGTTCTGAGGGGTTTCAGAAGGAGAAGACAAGTCCTATTTACCCTCTGAGGTCTTCGCTCTAACTAGGCATGCTGATGTTGGTTATATCATGCATATGGTGTCTTGCATTGCTTACTTTATACATCAAATATATCATCTGCTTAGTTTAGACATCCTTTGTGCGAATGACATCTGTTTAGTTTATTCATCGTTTATGTGAATTATGCAACGCCATCTTGTTTAGCCAGGCATCATATATGTGAATTTTGCAATGCCATCCTGCTTAGCCAGTCATCTTATATGTAAATTATATCAGGCCATCCTTTTTTTCATTACATATTACATTATTCAACAATGTTAGTACATTCAACTGCTCTTCGTGTGCATTAGTCATTTGACACGGTGATGGCAAATTCTGGAGTGAAAACAAGGTCTTCAGAGCAGACTATGACATCTGACGAAGCGCATATCTCGCTGGTTACGGATAGCTCCTCAGAGGAGATTTCAGAGACAGATGACTAGTTCTATCCCCCCCCCCCGAGGTGTATGCTCTAACTTGGCAGGGTTATGCTCATATCGTGCGTATGTGTCTCGCATTGCTATGTCATTTGATTAGTTTAGACATGCTTTGTGTGAATGCCACATGTTCAGTGTCTAATTACCATATATGTGAATTATGCATTGCCATCTTGTTACAAGACATTATATATGTGAATTATACAATGCTATCTTGTTGCAAAGGCATTATATATGTGAATTATGCAATGCCATGCTGTTTAGCCAATCATCATGTATGTGAATTATATCATGCTATCATTTTTTTGTAATACATGTTCCATTTGTCGACAATGTTTGTATATTCAACTACTCTTCCTGTGCATCAGCAATTTGAAGTGGTGATGGAAGTATCTGGAGTGAAAACAAGGTATTCAGAGCAGACAATGCTACCTGCTGAAGCAGACATCTTGCTAGTTACAGAGAGCTCCTCAGAGGAGGATTCAGAGACTGATGACCAGTCCTATTTCCCCCCTGAGGTCTATGCTCAAACTTGCAGGGTTATATTACCCATGTCATGCATGTTGTCTTGCATTGCTTAGTTTTTACATCATATATGGATTGCCATCTGCTTACTTGCTTACTATATTAATCATATATTTGAATTATATCATGCCATCATGTTTACATAGTACATACACATCATCTATCTGAATTATGGCATGGCAACCCATTTAATAAAGACATCATATAGTTATATCATCTCATCCTGTTTAGTGTTTACAGTCATCATATTTTGAATTATGGCATTCTTTCCGTGAATGTATGTGATTGTGGCATGCCAACCTATTTAATAAACACATTATATAGTTATATCATGTCATCATGTTTACATAGTCATCATATTTTGAACTATGTCTTTCCATCTTTTTTAGTTAGCCATCATAATGTGAAATTGTGTCATGCTATCCTGCTTAGTTAGCCATCATATATGTGAAATTATGTCATGCTATCCCTTTTGGTTAGACAACATAAATATGAATTTTATTTCATGCCCTCTTTTATTCCCCACTATCCATTGCACCTGTCATTCATAGAATGTCTATACTTTCAATTACTTTTCTTGTTTATCAGCCATTTGAATTGGAGAGGGTGATGGCAGTATCTACGGGAGTAACAACACGGTCTTCAGAAAAGATAGTGCTACCAGTTGATGCAGATAGAACCACGGTTGTACTTGCCCAAGGACCAGATCCACCAACACATAACCCGAACTCTCACAGATTGTACCCCTACCCAGTTGGACAGAGAACCAGCTACACCCCTTCTAACCCCAACCTCGGCAGATAGTAACCCAGTTCCGGTTGACACAACACCGTCTCCACCACAGAGCACCCAAACATGAGCAGTTAGTAAGGGAACTGCAGTGCCCAAAGCACGAGGACTACCACTCTGAATCCCAACTCAACGCTTAAAGGAGAAGATTTGTTCTCAGGTCAGGTTCTGTAGCTATGGTTCATACTCCTTTGCTCTTGCATTACTGTATTTACTCATACCAACTATTTTCAAAGTTGAAGGATGGAATTGAAACTCCAATGGCGCAACAGGTATGTCTTAAACCTGTTTCTTTAACTGGTTTGCTATTGTAACCTGCTCTATGTTGATTTCAGTTCCAATTGAATAAACAGTTATGTTCTCATGTCATGCACACTAAAAGTGCTGTTATTGCTCTATAGTTTCCCACACTTATATTCTATCTATTATGCTTTGTCTTGAACAAATATTATTTGAACTATGTCTCTATCTTAATTTGGTAACAAAAACTAGAATGATATAGACCATAAAGTGACCATGGTACATAGATATATGTTTGTTTCATACTGTTATCCTGTCCACTTTACTACTGAACTCATTTACCAAAATGAGTTTCATATACAACATGGTAAACCTGTGATGTGTTTGCTTGTTTCTCTTTTAGAGTGCGGACAAAATATTGGAGAACAGTACCGCGTTATGCAATGGTAAAGGAAGTAAGGCAGATATGGTTCAAGATAGTGAGACATCCCTGTTGGTCTCCAAGAAAGCTGATAAAAACTATCTTGACAATAGTGAGAGAACCCAAAAGTCCTGTCTTGATGTAGTGTTCGAGTTACTGGCCCACTACTGCTGGCACAAGCTCTTCGAACTCGCTGCCTGAATCAGTTTGTCTTCTTGAGTCTCAACTTCAAGTTGAAAGACATCAATCGGATGTGCTGCGACAGGAAGCTGAAGGACTGAGGAAGTCCCTGCATAATTCAGATGCATATTTCCTAGTGCAACAGCAAGCACTGGAGGATTTAAGCGCCAAACAAGAGAAAGTTAATAAGCTTGCTAAGCATCTTGCCAGCATTATGGGTACCCAGGATATTGTTTCTTGAGATCTTCTGAAGTGGTTTCAGTTCTGGATTTGTTTTGCTGCAGCGTTTATTTGCGCTTGTCGCCAACTTTGACAACCAGTGTAAATGATATGCTGCTTTGTTCCCTATATTTGCACTGGTGGCGAACTTTGATGCCCAGTGGATGTAATATGTGTAATAGCCGTGATAGCCTAGCGTTAGTTGCTTGCTTATTTATTTCCTTGTTGTCTTGTTTATTTGTTTGCTTGTAGTCATTGCAGTTCTTTTTCCGCGGTTTGCTAGTGGCTACAATAACCTATTTTTAAAAACTAGGCCACAATAACCATGGGCTAATATTTACTGTAGTGACACTGGGCCTCCTATGGGCCGTAGAAATAGTGGGCCTTCTATGGGCCGTAGAAACAATGGGCCGTCTACGGGCCGTAGAAACAATGGGCCTTCTACGGGCCGTAGAAACAATGGGCCTTCTACGGGCCGTATCATCAATGGGCCTTATACGGGCCGTATGATCGATTGGCCAAACATGGGCCAAACAGACAACATTATGGCCATAAACGGGCTAGAGTTGGAATCGTCCGTTCATGGGCCGACCATAACGGGCCATCGTTAATAGGTCGTATTTGATGACGCTATGAAAACGGCCCAACGTATTAACATACCACAAACGGGCCGACTGTAACCACGAGCTGAATTTGGCCCACAAGCAGAAAATGACAGTAATGGGCAGTAAGTAAACGAATGCTGGAAATGAGCCCAAGAATAAATGGGCTCTGAGAAGGCCGAAAGATAACATGGGCTGGAAACGGCCCAACGGAATAACGGGCCGTTAATGGGTATAAAGTGATACACTGTTCATTACGGGATAGTTTCAGCACGTGCCGTTAATGGGTGTAAAGTGATACACTGTTCATTACGGGCCAGTTTCACCACAGGCCGTTATACAAAGGGCCTCATATGGGCCGAAAGACGTCATGGGCCATACATGGGCCAGAAGTGAAAACGAGCTGGAATCATATTGGATGGCCCAGATGACGCTACTGAGCGTAATTCGGATAGGGCGTAACGGGCCTTGGGTTAGCGAGCTGTTAATGGGCTATATGTGAACATGCCATTAACAGGCATTCCATGGGCCGGCCCGTCACCTTTTGACCAAGTCAAACGGGCCGGCCTTTTCACAGGAATGGGCCTCTGTTGGGCCATGCCACGTGTTGACGTATCATAGGCGCCTTCTGTCCAATGAGTGGATGACATCTGTCCCAACGATGAGCTGACACGTGTTTCCTCCAGCCAATGATGATTTTACATGTGCAAAATCCCCATTGGTCGGGGCTGTTAACGGGTTATCGGATCCAAAACCCGACCCGATAGCTTAACGATGTTCCGTTACGGTGGATGCCATGTGTCGGTCACCCTTGACAAAAGCACTTCTGTGACGCGCGATTTATCGTCATGGAAGTGGACACTTCCCTGATGATAATTTTGGTAATGTCATGGAACACTTCTACGACAGCACAGGTATGACTATCTTGATTCTGTCATAAAATCGTCATGGATGTACATGCATGACAAAAAACGTGACCTACTGTGACAAACACATATCATCACGGAAGTGTATTTTTTTTGTAGTGTATGTAGCCGATTTCATTGCATAGCCCAAGGTTTACGGGGATGTGGAGCATTATAGTTGGATCAAGGAGGAAGAAGAAGACTATGACCTGAAAGGAAAAGAATAGGCAAGTTTCGATGAAGAGGAAGTTCCACTACCCCAACCTAGGGACATACACGAGGAGTTCAAAAAGTCAAGTCTCCCCACTAAAGCAAAGAAACCTAAGATCGAGTTTATCCCTTTCCGTCTTTTGTAGGAGAGCAGGCAAGAATTATGCAAAAATGTATTAATACTAGAGCAAGAGGTCGGTGACCTGAAGGAGGAAAATTCCATTCTCAAGCGTAAGCTGAAGAATAAGGAAAGCCCACTCCATCATCAACAACTCCATCATCACCACCTCCAAAGAAAGAGACATAAATACATGGGTATGGGCACTCCACTTGGCAACTGCCAAGCTTGGGGGAGGTTCCCCGGTATCGTATCATCATCACACCTTTACTTTCATCGTTTTTCTTAGTTCGATCCTTTTGGTTATATCTCGATCTAGTAGAATAAAGTTTTAGCATGATCTAGCTTTGAGTTTTATTTCGAGATCTATCTATGTAATCGAGTCCGTGAGCTATAAAATAAAGTGTAGTTTTGAGTTGAGGGCTTTGTTTTCCTGCTATGATCTTGAGGGAATAAAAATAGTAAAAAAGAATAGAAAAAAAAGATAATATATCGATCTTATGGAGAGTAATGACTTCACATATAAAGAATATGATGAATAAAATTTGTTGAGAGTTCACAAACATAGTTTTGGTCATTGTTGCAATTAATAGGAAGTAATAAAGAAAGAGAGGCTTCACATATAAATATACTATCTTGGACATCTTTTGTAATTGTGAGCACTCATTAAAATATGACATGCTAAAAAGTTGATGTTGGACAAGGAAGACAACATAATGGGTTATGTTTTCTTATATCCGAATAGAAGTTATATTGTCATGGATCCTCCAACATGTTGAGCTTGCTTTTCCCTCTTATGCTAGCCAAATTCTTTGCATCAAGTAGAAATACTAGTTGTGCATCCAAACATCCCTTAAACCAGTTTTGTCATGAGAGTCCATCATACCTACCTATGTATTGAGTAATATCCTTCAAGTAAGTTGTCATCGGTGCAAGCAGTAAAAATTGCTCTCTAAATATGTATGATCTATTAGTGTGAATAAAATAAGCTTTATACGAACTTGTGATATGGAAGAAATAAAAGCGACAGACTGCATAATAAAGTTCTTTATCACAAGCAGCAATATAAAGTAACATTCTTTTGCATTAAGATTTTGTGCATCCAACCATAAAAGCGCATGAAAACCCCTGCTTCCCTCTGCGAAGGGCCTATCTTTTACTTTTATCTTCTACCCTTATACAAGAGTCATGGTGATCTTCACCTTTCCTTTTTACACTTTTTTTCTTTTGGCAAGCACTATGTGTTGGAGACATCCATATATATATATATATATATATATATATATATATATATATATATATATATATATATATATATATATATATATATATATATATATATATATATATATATATATATATATATATATATATATATATATCCACTCGGATGTAGGTTATCATGAAGTATTATTGTTGACATTACCCTTGAGGTAAAAGGTTGGGAGGCGAAACTATAAGTCCCTATCTTTCTCTGTGTCCGGTTGAAGCTTTGAACCCATAAGTATCGCGTGAGTGTTAGCAAGTATGAAAGACTAAATGATAGTTCAGTATGTGGACTTGCTGAAAAGCTCTTGAATTGACTCTTTCAGATGTTATGATAAATTGCAATTGCTTCAATGACTGAGATCATAGTTTGTTAGTTTTAAATGAAGTTTTTGATTCATAGTTTATGTCGGAGTACAAAAGTATGGGTACTTCTGTACCCCTTACTTGTGCACGGGCAGTCGCAGCCACACCTGCGGTAGGGCTTGGTGGGGCAGAGGGGGACAAAACACAAAGACTACCAAGGCAGACACTCAAGATAGCGAACAAGGAGCAGAAGCTGAGTTGGACCACCCCCGGCAAGGCCCTTGCCGGGGCAGCTCGCATAGCCTCGGCGGCTCTTTGCCGGGGCAACCTACATAGCACCAGCAAGCCCATCACCCTTGAGGCTGAGAGTTCTAACACCATCGACAACGTTAAGACCAAGATTTGGGAACGCATGCGTGGTAGCATGCAAATCTTCATGAAGATTGATAGCCCGCGGGTCCACATGGGACGAGAAGACGAAGACCCCTGGCAAGACCCTTGTCGGGATGACTGTGAGGCCCCCCGGCAAGCCTTGACGGGGACAATCGATGGGCCACGGCCAGGTCCATGCCCGACAAGGATTTGACACCTCACCACCACTCCAGTGCGACGACCAGTGTGCCAACTAAGCAGGCGCCTGTGTGGCAGAATGCAGATCTTTGTGGAGGCTCTACCATCACGCCAACACAACAGCTAGCTAGCCAGCGTGGCACTACATGCCTCGTCAGCCTGGACGCGTGTCGAAGCAAGGAGAGGCAGCGACGAACGAGATAGCTCCTGTTGCTGTCCCCGATAAAGGAAGAGGGCACGTAGGCAACACATTAAATGCGTTTGTCCTACGGTGCTGAGCGATAAGCTCATACACTGTAGCTTGCTTTCCACCTCCTGTGTGCCATTGTGGCAACCCATTTACGTATAAAAGGAGGCCCGAGGCGTACAGAGAGAGGATTTGTACTTTTTGGACTATGCACGCACCGTAGCTAGTTCAAAAGCTCATCTTTACCGCCCAAACCTGGCTAAAGAAAACTCTTGTGCTGACGCTAGACCTGCTCTTCCTGCAGCTACTCTGCCCGCCGAACATAGAAAGGATTCTTGTGATCCCATAGGTGTTTGTTTCCCCGACATCTTTGGCGTGCCAGGTAGGGGGAGTTAGTTGTGAGAATCTGGTCTATTAGTTAGCGCAACAATTTCTTCACCGTGATGGCTCAGAAGAAGAAGACGATCACAGCGGTCGATCCGTCCAGAGACGCTCCACCCGTGCACGCACAGACGGGTGATACGTCTCCGTCGTATCTATAATTTTTGATTGTTCCATGCCAATATTCTTCAACTTTCATATACTTTTGGCAACTTTTTATACTATTTTTGGGACTAACATATTGATCCAGTGCCCAGTGTCAGTTCCTGTTTGTTGCATGTTTTATGTTTCATAGAAAACCAATATCAAACGGAATCCAAATAGGATAAAAACGGACAGAGAATTATTTTAGAATATTTGGGATTTTCCGGAGGAAGAATCAACGCGAAACGGTGTCCGATGTGGCCACAAGACAGGGGGGCGCGCCCACCCCTTGGGCGCGCCTGGCACTCTCGTGGGCCACCTGTAAGGTGGTTGATGCCCTTCTTTTGCTGCAAGAAAGCTAATTTTATGAGAAAAACCTAGGCGAAAGATTCACCCCAATCGGAGTTACGGATCTTCGGATATTAAAGAAACGGTGAAGGGGTAGAATCAGAGAACGCAGAAACAGAGAGATAGATCCAATCTCGGAGGGGCTCTCGCCCCTCCCAAGCCATGGGAGCCAAGGACCAGAGGGGAAACCCTTCTCCCATCTAGGGAGGAGGTCAAGGAAGAAGAAGAAGAAGGGGGCCTCTCCCCCCTTGCTTCCGGTGGCGCCGGAGCGCTGCCGGGGGCCATCATCATCACCGCGATCTTCACCAACACCACCGCCATCTTCACCAACATCTCCATTACCTTCTCCCATCTATTTTCAGCGGTCCACTCTCCCGCAACCCGCTGTACCCTCTACTTGAACATGGTGCTTTATGCTTCATATTATTATCCAATGATGTGTTTCCATCCTATGATGCCTGAGTAGATTTTCGTTGTCCTACCGGTGATTGATGAATTGCTATGATTGGTTTAATTTTCTTGTGGTTATGTTGCTGTCCTATTGTGCCCTCCGTGTCGCACAAGCGTGAGGGAGTACCGCTGTAGGGTGTTGCAATATGTTCATGATTCGCTTATAGTGGGTTGCTTTAGTGACAGAAGCATAAACCCGAGTAAGGGGATTGTTGCGTATGGGATAAAAGGGGACTTGATACTTTAATGCTATGGTTGGGTTTTACCTTAATGAATCTTTAGTAGTTGCGGACGCTTGCTAGAGTTCCAATCATAAGTGCATATGATCCAAGTAGAGAAAGTATGTTAGCTTATGCCTCTCCCACATTGAACTTGCTATCGGTCTAGTAACGTAGTCAATTGCTTAGGGGCAATTTCACCACTCCTACCACCACTTTTCCGCACTCGCTATATTTACTTTATTGCATCTTTATCTAAATATCCCCTTGCTTTTATTTACGTGTTCTTTATTATCTTGCAAACCTACCCTATCACACCTACAAAGTACTTCTAGTTTCATACTTGTTATAGGTAAAGCGAACACTAAGTGTGTGTAGAGTCGTATCAGTGGCAGATAGGACTTGAGAGAATATTTGTTCTACCTTTAGCTCCTCGTTGGGTTCGACACTCTTACTTATTGAAAGAGGCTACAATTATCCCCTACACTTGTGGGTTATCAAGACCTTTTTCTGGCGCCGTTGCCGGGGAGTCATAGCGTGCAGTGAATATTCTCGTGTGTGCTTGTTTGCTTTATCACTAAGTAATTTTTATTTGCTGTTCTTAGTTGTTTTCTATCTTTAGTTATGGATATGCAACACAAAATACCAAAAAAATAGGTGTACTTGCTACTCATGTAGATGGGGTAACTCCTAAAACCCCCAATTCTCATTATGTGAAAGATATTATGTACTACTTTGGTAATCCTGAGAAAACCCCATTCAAATTTATATTGGGAGACACGTTGAATCAACGTGAATACTTTAGGGATTACCGCTCGACACAAAAGGGGAAACTATTATGGGATCAATTTATTATGTTGCGTTGGTATGCTCGTCAACTATGCTTGACATATGATTATACTTGTTGTTGTAGGATGAATGCTCCACACCTTCCCTTTTCATGCAAATTTAATGATAATGAAACCTTAGCTTCTTATGCTAATGGTATATATGATTACTATGATGTGGAACAAATAGAAGAATTTGTTGCTTTTATGGGTGCTTATGAGATTGAATCTATGTTTAAAGTGGTTGATGATTTTGATGATTCAGTTTATAGAACAAAAAATCTTGCTATACTTAGATATTGCTATGAAAATTGTGAATACAATTACTATATTAATGCATTTATTGAGAAAGTCTCCGCTGTCCAAGAAGAGACTAATATTTTGCAGGAAGCTATGGAAGAAGAAATTGATGAAACTGTGAGGTCATTGGATGAAAAAGATGATGAGGAGAGCGAAGAACAAAAGGAGGAAGAGCGGATTGATCACCCATGCCCACCTTCTAATGAGAGTAACTCTTCAACTCATACATTGTTTAATTCCCCTTCGTGCTTGTCGAAGGATGATTGCTATGATCCCTTGAATTTGTTTGAAATATCCCTTTTTGATGATGCTTGCTATGATTGTGGCCAAGATGCCAATATGAATTATTCTTATGGAGATGAACTTGCTATAGTTCCTTATGTTAAACATGAAATTGTTGCTATTGCACCCACGCATGATAGTCCTATTATCTTTTTGAATTCTCCAAACTACACTATATTGGAGAAGTTTGTGCTTACTAAGGATTATATTGATGGGTTGCCTTTTACTATTGCACATGATGGTTTTGCTAGATATAATATGCATGTGCTTGCTGCTCCTACTTGCAATTATTATGAGAGAGGAACTATATCTCCACCTCTCTATGTTTCCAACACGATAGAATTGCAAGAAACTGTTTATACTATGCATTGGCCTTTACTATGTGTGCATGAATTGTTCTCTCATGACATGCTGATGCATAGGAACAGAGTTAGACTTCATTGTTGCATGATATATGTTACTTTGTGCTCACAACTAAATTACAAATCATTGTTAATTAAAATTGGCTTTGATATACCTTGGGATCTGGGTGGATTCATTACTTGAGCACTATATGCCTAGCTTAATGGCTGTAAAGAAAGTGCTACCAGGGAGACAACCCAGAAGTTTTAGAGAGTCATTTATTTCTGTTGTGTGCTTTCATATAGTTTAAAAATAAAAAAATAAAGAGGGGAACCTAAAAACTTTTCAAAAAGGAAAGTGAAAGTAGGAAAGACAAGCACCGTTGAAGTGGGAGCTAGCCTTGAACTTTGTTCATGCTCATAGAAACTTTGTGAATCTTGATTACAGAAACTTTTCAACAAAAATAATTATCCCCTTGTATAATTCCATTGTTTTATAAAAATAATGTGCCAATGTTTGCCTTTAGGATGTTTACAATGCTTGTTGGTTTGTACGGTGCAGGACAGAAACTTTGGCTGTAGTGCACGATTTTACATTTTTAATTGGAACGTCAAATGGTTCTGATTCCTTTTGCACTGTCTTTCTGTACAACTTTTTTATTTTTCTGAATTTTCATAGAATTGTTGGGGTACCATAAGTATGGTGAATCTTCATATTGCTATAGACTGTTCTGTTTTTGACAGATTCTGTTTTTGATGCATAGTTTACTTGTTTTGATGAAACTATCAATTTATATCAGTGGATTAAGCCATGGAAAAGTTATATTACAGTAGAAAGAATGCAAAAACAAAATATGAATTGGTTTGCTACAGTACTTAGAGTAGTGATTTGCTTTATTATACTAACGGATCTTACCGAGTTTTCTGTTGAAGTTTTGTGTGGATGAAGTGTCTAATCGAGGATGTCTCGATATGAGGAAAAGGAAGAGAGGCAAGAGCTCAAGCTTGGCGATGCCCGAGGCACCTCAAGTAAATATTCAAGGAGACTCATACCTCTAAGCTTGGGGATGCCCCGGAAGGCATCCCCTCTTTCTTCAACAAGTATCGGTATGTTTTCGGATTCGTTTCGTTCTTGCATTATGTGCAAGTCCTGGAGCATCTTTTGCATTTAGTTTTCATTTTTATTTTATGCACCATGCTGGTATGAGATAGTCCTTGGTTGATTTATAGAATTATCATTGAACTTCATTTAAATCTTTTGAGTATGGCTTTATAGAATGCTTCATGTGCTTCACGTATATCATTTGAAGTTTGGATAGCCTGTTTCTCTTCACATAGAAAACCGTCATTTGTAGAATGCTCTTTTGCTTCATTTATATTTGTTAGAGAGTGGGCATATCTTTTGTAGAAAGAATTAAACTCTCTTACTTCATTTATATCAATTTAGAGAGATGACAGGAATTGGTCATTCACATGGTTAGTCACAAAATCCTACATAAACTTGTAGATCGCTGAATATGATATGTTTGATTCCTTGCAATAGTTTTGCGATATAAAGGTGGGGTTATTAGAGTCATGCTAATGGGTGGTTGTGGATTGTAGAGACACTTGTGTTGAGGTTTGAAAGTCCCGTAGCATGCACCTATGGTAAGCGTTGTGTGAAAAATTTGAAGCATGGGGTGTTTCTTTGATTGTCTTCCTTATGAGTGGTAGTCGGGGACGAGCGATGGTCTTTTCCTACCAATCTATCCCCCTAGGGGCATGCGTAGTAGTACTTTGCTTCCAGGGCTAATAAACTTTTGCAATAAGTATATGAGTTCTTTATGACTAATGTGAGTCCATGGATTATACGCACTTTTACCTTTCCATCATTGCTAGCCTCTTCGGTACCGTGCATTGCCCTTTCTCACCTCGAGAGTTGGTGCAAACTTCGCCGGTGCATCCAAACCCCATGATACAATCCGCTCTATCACACATAAGCCTCATTATATCTTCCTCAAAACATCCACCATACCCACCTATCATGGCATTTCCATAGCCATTCCGAGATATATTGCCATGCAACTTCCATCATCATCATATACATGACTTGAGCATTTATTGTCATATTGCTTTGCATGATCGTAAGATAGCTAGCATGATGTTTTCATGGCTTGTCCGTTTTTTGATGTCATTGCTATGCTAGATCATTGCACATCCCGGTACACCGCCGGAAGCATTCATATAGAGTCATATCTTTGTTCTAATATCGAGTTGTAAGTAAATAAAAGTGTGATGATCATCATTATAGAGCATTGCCCCGTAAAAAAAGAAAAAAAGGAAAGGCCAAAGAAGCCTAAATAAAAAAGGGGGCCAAAGAAGCCCACCGAAAAGAAAAAAAAAAGAAAAAAAAAGAAAAAGAAAAAGGGGCAATGTTACTATCCTTTTTCCACACTTGTGCTTCAAAGTAGCACCATGTTCTTCATATAGATTGTCTCCTATGTTGTCACTTTCATATACTAGTGATAATTTTCATTATAGAACTTGGCTTGTATATTCCAACGATGGGCTTCCTCAAATGCCCTAGGTCTTCATGAGCAAGCAAGTTGGATGCCCACACACTTAGTTTCTTTTGATGAGCTTTCATACATTTATAGCTCTTAGTGCATCCGTTGCATGGAAATCCCTACTCCTCGCATTGACATCAATTGATGGGCATCTCCATAGCCCGTTGATTAGCCGCGTCGATGTGAGACTTTCTCCATTTTTGTCTTCTCCACATAACCTCCATTATTATATTCTATTCCACCTATAGTGCTATATCCATGGCTTGAGCTCATGTATTGCGTGAGGGTTGAAAAAGCTGAAGCGCGTTAAAAAGTATGAACCCATTGCTCGGCTCGTCATCGGGGTTGTGCATGATGGGAGCATTTTGTGTGACGAAAATGAAGCATGGCCAAACTATATGATTTTGTAGGGATAAGCTTGCTTTGGCCTTGTTGTTTTGAAAAGACATGATTGCTTTACTGGTACGCTCGAAGTATTATTGTTTTTTATGTCAAATGATAGACTATTGCTTTGAATCACTCGTCTCTTAATATTCATACCATGATTAGACATATGATCAAGATTATGCTAGGTAGCATTCCACATCAAAAATTATCTTTTTTATCATTTACCTACTCGAGGACGAATAGGAATTAAGCTTGGGGATGCTGATACGTCTCCGTCGTATCTATAATTTTTGTTTGTTCCATGCCAATATTCTTCAACTTTCATATACTTTTGGCAACTTTTTATACTATTTTTTTGGGACTAACATATTGATCCAGTGCCCAGTGCCAGTTCCTGTCTGTTGCATGTTTTATGTTTCGCGGAAAACCAATATCAAACGGAATCCAAACGGGATAAAAACGGACGGAGAATTATTTTGGAATATTTGGGATTTTCTGGAGGAAGAATCAACGCGAAACGGTGTCCGAGGTGGCCACGAGATAGGGGGGCCCACCCTCCTGGGCGCGCCTGGCACTCTCGTGGGCCACCCGTAAGGCGGTTGATGCCCTTCTTTTTCTGCAAGAAAGCCAATTTTATGAGAAAAATCTGGGCAAAAGATTCACCCCAATCGGAGTTACGGATCTCTGGATATTAAAGAAACGGTGAAGGGGTAGAATCAGAGACGCGGAAACAGAGAGATAGATCCAATCTTGGATGGGCTCTCGCCCCTCCCAAGCCATGGGAGCCAAGGACTAGAGGGGAAACCCTTCTCCCATCTAGGGAGGAGGTCAAGGAAGAAGAAGAAGAAGGGGCCTGTCGGTGTCAAAACCGGCGGATCTCGGGTAGGAATTCCCGAACTGTGCGTCTAGGCGGATGGTAACAGGAGACAAGGGACACGGTGTTTTTACCCAGGTTCGGGCCCTCTCGATGGAGGTAAAACCCTACTCCTGCTTGATTAATATTGATGATATGGGTAGTACAAGAGTAGATCTACCACGAGATCGGAGTGGCTAAACCCTAGAAGCTAGCCTATGGTATGATTGTTGTTCATCCTATGGACTAAAACTCTCCGGTTTATATAGACACCGGAGAGGGCTAGGGTTACACAGAGTCGGTTACAATAGGAGGAGATCTTCATATCGTATCGCCAAGCTTACCTTCCACACCAAGGAAAGTCCCATCCGGACATGGTACGGAGTCTTCAATCTTGTATCTTCATAGTCCGGGAGTCCGGCCAAAGGTCTTAGTACGGCCATCCGGACACCCCCTAATCTAGGACTCCCTCAGTAGCCCCTGAACCAGGCTTCAATGACGACGAGTCCGGTGCGCAAGTTGTCTTCGGTATTGCAAGGCGGGTTCCTCCTCCGAATATTTCATTGAAGATGTTGAACACCAGGATAGTGTCCGGCTCTGCAAAATAAGTTCCACATGACACCATAGAGAGAATAACATTTGCACCAATCTAATCTGCTGACGTATTCCGTAGCGTGGCATCACGCCACGGCCAGGCTTTTATTCACTTTACTGTTCCACCTCAGTGCGTTTAGCGAGGCGGTTTCCTTGGCACGTCTTGTCAAAGCAGAGATCGTGTCCCCTTATTCCGGGATTCTCATCATTACAGGCGTGGGTAACCCAACCGCGCCATTAACCGCGGCGCTTGGGAGATAACCGAGTTTTATTAGGCCGGTGGGGGCTCGTAGTTTTGGCCGCCCATATAAGGGGATAAGAATCCGCCCTTTCCATTCACGCCTTCTTCCTCTTCTGCTTATCCGTCCCTCCGCGCTCGAGTTCAGCGCCCAAGCACGCACTTCCCACCTCAACCTTCTCCAACCATGTCCGGAGCGGGAGGTAGATGGATGGCCTCCTCCGTCACGGAGGGGCAAATCAAAAAGCTGAGGAAGGTCGAATACTTGTCTGATGACATCACGCACCGGCTTCCAGATGTGGGGCAACTCATCCCCACCCCAGGCCCGATGAGAGGGTTGTTTTTCTTCCCCATTTCCTCCGCAGACTGGTTTCCCTCTTCACCCGTTCGTCCGGGGGCTCATGTTCTACTACGGCCTAGACTTCCACGATCTGGCCCCGAACTTCATCCTCAATATCTCGGCGTTTATCGTCGTGTGCGAGGCCTTCTTCCGCATCCAGCCTCACTTTGGCCTATGGCTGAAGATCTTCAGCGTCAAACCGAAGGTTGTGAAAGGCCGACAAGCAGAGTGCAGAGGCACTATGGTGGGCAAGATGGCCAACGTCACTTGGCTCGAGGGTGCCTTCGTGGAAACCATCAAAGGGTGGCAATCGGGGTGGTTCTACATCACTGAGCCGCGTGACCCTAAGTGGGCCGCGGCCCCCGAATTTCGATCCGGCATCCCCACCCAGCTCACATCTTGGAAAGAGACGGGCCTGTCGTGGGGTAATCCAGAAGAGGTGACCGGACTCCAAACCTGCGTCCGAGACCTGGTGACCAAGAAGGTCAAGCTTGTCAACGTAGTCCAGGTCATGCTCTTCCGCCGGATCCTCCCGTGTCAATGACGGGTCTTCAATTTGTGGGAGTTCGACCCGACCCAGCACCAGACTCTATCCCGGCTCTTCGAAATGAAGCACGAGGACGCCTGGAAGGTGCTTTTCAAGAGTTCAGAGGTCTCCCCTCCCGTCACCGAGGATCGCGGATTCTGCATCAAATGTCAAGCCTCCGAAGTAAGCTTTCATTTAGTCCCTTACGGGACACCCGAATTTCATAGTGTGACTTTACGTGGGATCTAAACTCCCGTTCCTTTGACAGGACTGGAAGAGGACATCCGGACAGTTCGACTGTCCGGCCCCTTTATCCGAAGGCCTAGTAGACGCACACTTGGCGAAGCTACTGGTTTCGGCACCTCACATGGTGCCGGAGAACAAGGCCAAGGAGAAGGCCACGGGGACCCGAAAGAGTTCCCGGCGCCCGGTGGTGTCGGATTCATCGCCCGACGACCCCAAAGCACCCTCCGCCTCAGAGGACGAGGAGGAGGAAGAGGAGGAAGAAGAAGAAGCCTCTTCCCCTCCAGCAAGGGGAGGAAAGAAAAGGAAGGCCGCCCCAACTGGGGAGGCCGGAGGGTCCAAGAAGGGGAAGACCCCTCTGCCGGACTACGCCTCGGATGCCGAGGACGGCAGGGAGGAATGGCCACCCAGGGTAAAGCCCCTGGCAAAATCCTAAGTATCCAGATATCCGAATAACTTATGGCACTCCTATAATGCATGGTTCCTTCTGATGCTGAATTTAATGATGCAGTCCGCCCCGGGCTCAGCTCGGTGATTCGTCAAGTGGATCCCTGGACTCGTCGGATGTGAATAGCGCTTCACTTCCGACGGCCTCCTCCCCTCTCCCTACAGACGATGCTAAGGTGGAGTCCCGAAAGGGGCAAAACCAGGAGGAGGTGGTCCTGGAGGCGCCACAAGGCGACCTCCCGGACTCCAGGACCAAAGGGGGTAAAGCTTCGGAGGGATCTAAGTCCGGCCCCGGGCCGGACACTGCTCCGGAACCGTCGATGGTTCCGGGACCCGACCGGCGACGCCTTCATAAGAAAGGTAAGCCTACAATGCCGGTGACCCCCGTCCATCCGGAGGCGCCGACCAATTTGCTGGAGGCGCTTAACGGCGCTTCCATCAACGAGGAACACCGCACTGTCATGAGTGCGGTGATTCAGAAGGTTCAGTCCGCCAAGAGCGGGCTGACGGAAGCTTGTACAAGCCTGTTAACAGGCTTTGAGGTATGTGTTAAAAACATATAAAAATGTTACTACATAGACAGTAGCCCCTGATGCTTAGTTCGGCGTTCGGAAAGAAAAGCCGAGCTGAGGATCTAAAAAGATATACGCAGGAGTCTAATGGAAATGTGTTAATATGGGAATGCAGGCTGTGCTGCTGACCTCTGCCGCACTGACTGCGGAGGTCAATGCATTGAAGGAAAGCCTCGAGCGGTCCGAGAGCGAGCTCGGCCGTGCCAAGAAGCAGCTCGAGGATAAAGAGGGTACATAGTACCGCCTGAAAATGTATATAGAAATACTTGGTTGCAAATAATGACAGGACCAACTTAAATTTTGCAGGGGCCACAGCCGAGGTGGCGACCCTGAAGGAGGCGGTCTCCAAGGCCGAAAATAGTGCGGCCCTGGAGTGCGCCGAGCGAGAGAAGCAGGAGGCGCGGGTTGTGGAGGTGCAGTAAGAGCTCCAGGCTCTCGTGGAAAAACACGAGAGCTTGGAGCGTGACTCGAAGACTCGAGAGTGCGAGATCGCCCTGGCTCTTGAGAGTGCCAAAAATGCTAAGGCCGAAGCCCAGAAGGCCCCCCAGGAGATCGAGGCGATGAGGAAGATAGCGGCGGGTAAGGCATTCTTTGTGCAAAGCAAAAATATAAAAGTTAATTATCTGCTACTTACCCGAATCCGGAGCTCTCCAGGAGCGTTCGCCGATCTGCCCCGTAGTGTGTCTGATGCCATCGCATACTACCGAGCCAAAGAGGGGATGTCGACGGAAAAAGTGTTCTGGTCTCAGCATGCTGAGGCCGAACATCCGGTGCCCCTGAGCGACCAGTTGAAGCAGCTGGTCGAGCTCCACAAGGTGGCCGAACAGGCCATGAAGGGCCTCATAGCTCGGTTGTGGCCTGGAGAAGCCATGCCTGGGAGCTACTTCGGTCTGGTGCGGCGGCTGGTGTACGCGTGTCCGTGGATTGAGGTCGTCAAGTGCTCCGTTTGTATCGAAGGTGCCCGTCGGGCCCTTGCCCTTGTTAAGGTGCACTGGGGCAAGCTGGACGCTGAGAAGCTTTTGACGGACGTGCCACCGCCGGGCAAGGAGTATCGCACGCCCGAGATGTATTATAAGCGTGTCCTGAAGGGTACTCGCCGTATAGCGGATGAATGCTCCAAAGATGTAATTTTTGAGTAGACTCGCATTTGTTATCTTGTACGCTGAAACTTTGTTCATATGCGTTAAGCAACGCTTGTTGATTTAAAATATTACCTTCTGTGCGGCCGTTTATCAAATCTGAGAGATGCAAGTCGTCGGCTTCAACCCCCATGCCACGAGTGCTGGGGTGTTCGGCATAAACCTGAGCGCTCTTGTTCCCATTCTTGGGTCCATCTAGGGAGGCGCTCAGCACAACGAACCAGGCCGTCGGACTTATAATGCTTTATCACTCTCACTTAGCCATAGAATTCTATAATTTTAAATTTCGACGAAGCCCCTAGTATTCGGAAGACCGAGTTCGGGGCGCTATCCACGGCTAGGCCGGATAAGTCTGGTTCATCGCTCTAAGCGGCATAAGTCTTTAAGGACTCGTAAAACCTCGCGAACAGCGACCGGTCTCTCGCACTATCATGACAGTCAGTTTTAGCTTTCTCTACTGAGGTGTTAACCCAGCTCAACTGGGGCACAATCGCAGTAGTTCTCCCAGCACTACCTTAGCCAACATTGCGGAACGTAAGGTACCAAAACATGGGAGCCGGGCAAACCCAACTATTGACCAAAGACATGATTCGGAGCCGATGCATATATGCTATAAGTTCGGGGTGCCGCACTCATGAGAGTGTTTGGTCTTCTCACACCATGTTATGGGGTGTTTTAAGCCCCTGGTGTATTGTCCGTACCAAAGTGTACGGTTGCAGAATGTCATGACTGAACATATTTGTATATAAAAAATAGATATGTACAATAATAGAGAAGGGCTATATATTGTTTATTAAAAAAGGGCTGCTGCGAAAGCAGAACGATACAAGAAGTGCGATAAGCAAGAGATGGGAGTATTTGACATGCTCCCCTCCAGGGGCAAGCTGCGGGATTGTAAGTAAAACAGGTATTAAACTCGTTATAGAGACCACCTGGACGTTTGACATGGCTTCCTCTTTCCGTGGCTGTGGCATCGTGTGTTCGGCGAGTGTATTGTCGGACAGGCCTTCTGAATAGTTGGGTCCTGAAGGAAGGAAAACGGCGAAATAGGGAGCCCCTTAGTGCGGTTGAGCCGCACTCTGGGCGTGCCGTAGTTGTGCCCTCCCCTTATGCCCATGGTATCTCTAAGGCGTAATTATGTATGCGTGGTACCAGTATCGCCATTTGGCAGGGGCTGGGGTTGGGGCCGCACTGCTATACTTGCTCGGAACATGCCAGCCGGATTTGTTGTAGGTTACTTCGGGCTCGCTTGACGTTGTCCTGACGTTTCACGCCTGGATTGGAGAACTGCCTTGAGAGGCTACTTTGTACTTCCGCCGCCAGGGCAGCCGTGTGCTGCTCCGTTCGGAGAGAGCATTTGGTGTTTCCATTTACTGTGATGACTCCGCGAGGTCCTGGCATCTTGAGCTTGAGATATGCGTAGTGCGGCACCGCATTGAATTTTGCAAATGCGGTTTGTCCAAGCAGGGCGTGATAGCCGCTGCGGAATGGGACTATGTCGAAGATTAACTCTTCGCTCCGGAAGTTATCCGGGGATCCGAAGACCACTTCGAGTGTAACCGAGCCTGTACAGCTGGCCTCTACACCTGGTATGACGCCTTTGAAGGTTGTCTTTGTGGGTTTAATCCTTGAAGTATCGATGCCCATTTTTCGCACTGTGTCCTGGTAAAGCAGGTTCAGGCTGCTGCTGCCATCCATTAGGACTATGGTAAGGTGAAATCCGTCGATAATTGGGTCTAGGACCAATGCGGCGAATCCGCCGTGACGGATGCTGGTGGGATGGTCCCTTCGATCGAAGGTGATCGGGCAGGAGGACCATGGGGTGAACTTTGGGGCGACTGGCTCCAACGCATAGACGTCCTTGAGAGCACGCTTACGGTCCCTTTTGGGGATGTGGGTTGCGTATATCATGTTCACCGTCCGCACTTGCGGGGGAAATCCCTTCTGTCCTTTGTTGTTCGGCGACCGGGGCTCCTCCTCGTCATCGCTATGTAGCCCCTTGTCTCTGGTTTCGGCGCTTAACTTGCCTGCCTGCTTGAACACCCAACAATCCCTGTTGGTGTGATTGGCTGGCTGTTCGGGGCTTGCCGTGTATCTGGCATGAGCGATTGAGTATCTGGTCTAAGCTGGATGGGCCCGGAGGGTTTCTTTTGAATGGCTTCTTCCGCTGACCGGGTTTAGAGCCTCTGAATCCGGCATTGACTGTCATATCTTCAGTATTGTCACCGTTAATGCGGCGCTTATGCTTGTTGCGACGTGACCTGCCGTTGTTGTCCTTGGTATACAAATTGCCGGGGCTCTTGGTTATATTGTTGCTACGAGCTAGCCAGCTGTCTTCTCCCGCACAAAAGCGGGTCATGAGTGTCGTGAGGGCTGCCATAGATTTGGGATTTTCCTGTCCTAGGTGCCGGGCAAGCCATTCATCTCGGATGTTGTGCCTGAAGGCTGCAAGGGCCTCGGTGTCCGGACAGTCGACTATTTGATTTTTCTTGGTTAGGAACCGTGTCCAGAATTGTCTGGCTGATTCCTCTGGCTGCTGGATTATGTGGCTTAGGTCATCGGCGTCTGGTGGTCGCACATAAGTGCCCTGGAAGTTGTCAAGGAATGCGGATTCCAGGTCCTCCCAACAACTAATTGACTCTGCTGGTAGGCTGTTAAGCCAATGTCGAGCTGGTCCTTTAAGCTTGAGCGGGAGGTATTTGATGGCGTGTAGATCATCACCATAGGCCATGTGGATATGAAGGAGATAATCCTCGATCCATACCGCAGGATCTGTTGTGCCATCGTATGATTCGATGTTTACGGGTTTGAAGCCCTCGGGGATTTGATGATCCATTACTTCGTCTATGAAGCATAGTGGGTGTGCGGCGCCCTTGTACTGGGCTATATCATGACGCAGCTCGGATGAGCTTGGTCTGTTGTATTCGACCGGGCCGTACTTATTATGTCCGGCGTGATGGTTAGCGTCACGTGAAGCGGGGTGCCCATGCGATCCGTAGATCGATCTTGTTTGCCTTGCCTTATTCTCCAAGATGTCTCGCAGGTCTGTTGCGTCTCCCCGTACTCTGGTATGTTTTGAGCGGTGCCGGGGTGCGGCTTGGGTCGAGGGCCTGAAGGCCTCTCTATCACGGCCATGGGGTGGCCGATTGGGCGCATCGTACGCTGGTGATGTAAGCTTAGTTGCTTCCTCCTCAAGTTGGGGTAGTAGCCTGTGCTTTGGGTAGCTCTTGGAGGGGCGTTCTAGTTTATACTCTTCGGCCGCCAGGACTTCGGTCCATCTGTCGGCTAGAAAGTCTTGGTCAACTCTAAGCTGCTGCTGTTTCTTCTTGAGGCTGCTTGCCGTGGCCACAAGCCTGCGTTTGAAACGCTCTTGTTCGACGGGATCCTCTGGCACGACGAATTCGTCATCGTCGAAGCTTGCCTCGTCTTCGGAGGGAGGCATATAATTGTCGTCCTCAACCTCTCTGTCGGCCGCTCTCTCATGAGGGATGGCTCCTTTGTCCTCCTGCACTGAATCCTGCTGGAGGGGGTTGTCTTCGGCATTGTCTGGCGTGTTGTTATCTCTGGTGCCGGAATCGCCATTTTTGCTTTGGCGGGACTTAGAGCGGCGCCGCTGACGTCAGCGCTTGGGTTGCTTCTTGGAGGGATCATCCTCCGTTTTTTCCTCGCCATCCCCCGCTTTAGGGGTGTCCACCATGTATATGTCATATGACGAGGTGGCTTTCTAGTTTCCTATAGGTGCTGGTTCTTAATCGTCTCCTTCATCGGCATCCATGCCATCGATGTCTTCGGAGTCAAAGTCGAGCATGTCGGTTAAATCATCGACAGTGGCTACGAAGTGGGTGGTGGGTGGGCTTCGAATTTCTTCGTCGTCCGCATCCCAACCGTGTTGGCCGTAGTTCGGCCAGGGCTCTCCTGACAAAGAGAGAGACTTTAATGAGTTTAGGATATCGCCAAAAGGCGAGTGCTGAAAGACATCCGCGGCGGTGAACTCCATGACCGGAGCCCCATCGGGCTTGATCGGAAGAGGTGCGGGATTTACGGAGTCCGGAGTGGAGTCCGGCACCTTGGAGTCACGGGCCTTGCGAAGGACTAGGTTGGTATCCGTCTCTATAGCCGTAGAGGTTGCAGCTTCCGGGGAGGCGTCCAACCGTCCGTCCCCGACTAGCGCAGTGGGCTCCGAGCTAATGGTCGGAGCGGACACCTGAGCGACGCTCTGGGCATTGTCAGGCGGCAGAGCTAAATCATGCCCATTGTGACAGTGCGGCGCGCCCGGTTGTGGCTCGAATCCGTCGAAGATCAAGTCCCCGCGGATGTCGGCCGTGTAGTTTAAGCTTCCAAACCTGACCTGATGGCCAGGGGCGTAGCTTTCGATCTGCTCCAGATGGCCAAACGAGTTGGCCCGCAGTGCGAAGCCGCCGAATACAAAGATCTGTCCGGGAAGAAAAGTCTCATCCCGGACCGCATCGCGATTGACGAGCGAAGAAGCCATCGGGCATAAAGGCGACGACACAGAGGAACTCTCAATGAAAGCACCAATGTCGGTGTCAAAACCGGCGGATCTCGGGTAGGGGGTCACGAACTGTGCGTCTAGGCGGATGGTAATAGGAGACAAGGAACACGGTGTTTTTACCCAGGTTCGGGCCCTCTCGATGGAGGTAAAACCCTACTCCTGCTTGATTAATATTGATGATATGGGTAGTACAAGAGTAGATCTACCACGAGATCGGAGTGGCTAAACCCTAGAAGCTAGCCTATGGTATGATTGTTGTTCGTCCTATGGACTAAAACTCTCCGGTTTATATAGACACCGGAGAGGGCTAGGGTTACACACAGTCGGTTACAATGGGAGGAGATCTTCATATCGTATCGCCAAGCTTGCCTTCCATGCCAAGGAAAGTCCCATCCGGACACAGGACGGAGTCTTCAATCTTGTATCTTCATAGTCCGGGAGTCTGGCCAAAGGTCTTAGTCTGGCCATCCGGACACCCCCTAATCCAGGACTCCCTCAGGGCCCTCTCTCCCCCTTGCTTCCGGTGGCGCCGGAGCGCTGCTGGGGGCCATCATCATCACCGCAATCTTCACCAACACCACCGCCATCTTCACCAACATCTCCATTACCTTCCCCCATCTGTATTCAGCGGTCCACTCTCCCGCAACCCACTGTATCCTCTACTTGAACATGGTGCTTTATGCTTCATATTATTATCCAATGATGTGTTGCCATCCTATGATGTCTGAGTAGATTTTCATTGTCCTACCTTTGATTGATGAATTGCTATGATTTGTTTAATTTGCTTGTGGTTATGTTGATATCCTATTGTGCCCTCCGTCTCGCGCAAGCGTGAGGGAGTACCGCCGTAGGGTGTTGCAATATGTTCATGATTCGCTTATAGTGGGTTGCTTGAGTGACAGAAGCATAAACCCGAGTAAGGGGATTGTTGCGTATGGGATAAAAGGGGACTTGATACTTTAATGCTATGGTTGGGTTTTACCTTAATGAATCTTTAGTAGTTGCGGACGCTTGCTAGAGTTCCAATCATAAGTGCATATGATCCAAGTAGAGAAAGTATGTTAGCTTATGCCTCTCCCACAAAGAACTTGCTATCGGTCTAGTAACATAGTCAATTGCTTAGGGGCAATTTCACCACTCCTACCATGACTTTTCCACACTCGCTATATTTAGTTTATTGTATCTTTATCTAAACAGCCCCTAGCTTTTATTTACGTGTTCTTTATTTTCTTGCAAACCTATCCTATCACACCTACAAAGTACATCTAGTTTCATACTTGTTCTAGGTAAAGCGAACACTAAGCGTGCGTAGAGTCGTATCAGTGGTAGATAGGACTTGAGAGAATATTTGTTCTACCTTTAGCTCCTCGTTGGGTTCGACACTCTTACTTATCGAAAGAGGCTACAATTATCCCCTACACTCGTGGGTTATCAACGGGCGACGTGGCGGACGTCAGTGGTGGAGGAGATCAAGATCGTCCACGCCACCCAGATATGAGAAGCCAGGTGAGCGGCGTCGTCTACAACTGCGACGACGATCCGCACAACAACAAAAACCTAAGTCATGACAAACCATGAGTAATTCTCTCTTTTATAAGATGATCCTCCTCGATGGTTTTGGTCCTTGTATGGAGAACCTGCACGCAAAAGGAACCCTCCCGCGATTGGCAACACCCCTGTTCTATTTCGAGTCCACTCTACAACTCAGGTGCCGTGCTCTGCGAAGGACGACAGGGTACCTTGCCGTGATCCACAACTCCCATGTTCTATTTCGAGACTACTCGACAACTCAGGTGACTGCGCCGAGAATGGCAAGGTAACTTGTTGGCATCGCCGCCCTCCACAGGCTGCTAAGGATCCGTCCTTATAGCGCCTGTGGCAAGGGGTGCGCGCGCCAGCAAGCCTATCCAATTAAGCGCAGGGTGCAGAACATACAAGGATGAACTAAACAAGAAGATAACATACAATCAGTTTGAGGCACGACAGAGTTATATTATGTCAAAAGTTACTGCGGTTCTAACTTAAGATGAGTTGTCTTGGGACTGAATTCGCAGCGGCAGCAAGGAAATGGGCGGCTAGTCCCGGCATTGGCCTTCCACCCGCTTGACTCCGTCGAAGCAGCTGATGATGGGCTCGATGTGCTCCTCGAGTGCCTTGATGTCCATGTCCTCTGGCAAGTTGTCGAGCGCCTGGGCAAAGTTGACACTGGGATTCCAGTGCGCCACCATGGTGAGCACCTTGCTCAAGGCGCCCCGGCAAAGCCTACTGGTCGCGTCAGCCAGCTGAGTTGCTCGGCTGGAGTGGAGCAGTGCCAAGGCGTCAAGGACATGCTCGAAGAACACGGTCAGCCTGGCACTGTCGGTCACGTTCACTTCGTGGGAGAACTTGAAGTTGGGCATGCCCATGACAAACAGCTGTGTGGTGAGCCTGTTTGCAACGTCCACGGGGCGGCTGGTCCAGAGCGTGGTGTTGGCCACAAGCTCGTTGTGGATGACGGTAGCGTTCTACAGCAGCTGCCTCTCGTCGGCAAGCTGCTTGACCAACGCCTTCTCGCGGTCTCTGGTCTCCGAGAGCGTCTTCTCCATGCCCTCCAATTTCAGCTTCAGATCAGCAATGGAATCGTTGGCCTTGGAGAGCAGCTTGGTTTTGTCAAATATGGTGGTCTGCATCTCCGCCAGGGCATAGAGAGTTTTCTCTCTGTCGTCCTTGAGTGTGGAAAGATCCTTGCTAAGCTTCGCCAGGTCCGCCTCCAGCCTCTCTACCTTGCCGACCAGCTCAACCTTGGCGGCCTCTGCGGCCTCAGCACCATCGGCGGCCTCCTTGAGCTTGCCGGCATGGTCCAGCACCATAGCATTGAGTGCTTCTTTGTGCTCCGGCTTCAGCTCCTAGGTCCGCTGCGCGACGAGCTTTTCAATCTCTTCGTCCTTGGCGTGAAGCGTGGCGGCGAGCGCCGCTTCGAGGGCAACCAAGTCCTCCTCCTGGGCATCGAGCAAGATGCAGCACTGAGTCTGGTTAGACTTGTCCTTGGCGGCCATCGCCTTCGCCACTTCTTGTGCCTTGTCGAAATCATCCTGCTTTAGAAGGAGCTCCCACTGGCGCTCACCTAGCTGGATCTAGGAGGCTTTCGGATCTTCCTGGGCCTCGTCAAACCAGACTTGCATTTGAGCGACACGCTCTTGGAGGTCTGCCTCGGCCTTGTCCAAGGCCGCCATCTTGGAGTCCGCCTTCTCCTTGCGAGCCTGATGGAGAGCTTGGAGCTTGTGGAAATTGGCGCTCATGGCCTGAAGGAGTTGATCTCTTTGGAGCCACTGATGCTGACGCTCGGTTCGTCAACAACCTAGAGCCCCGCAGCGGTGAGGATCTCCTCATCGAATACCTCCCCTTCAGTTGGCGCTCTGGTGCTTGCTGCTCTTGGAATGCTGATGAAAAGGTCATCACCAATCTTCAAGTACTTGCTCGAGGCAGGGGCTGTCGAGGAGGAGGGTTGATCATTAACCATCTCCTCTTCGGCAGGCTCCTTGGAAGCGACCCCGGCGGCCTCCTTGGCATTGGTCTCGTCGGCCTCCCCGGCAGACCCTTGGCGACCTCCTCGGCAGCAGCCCTGGTGGTTTCCGCGGCAGTAGCCTTGGTGGCCTCCTCGACAACAATCCTGGCGGCTTCAGCCTCAGCGTCCCTGGCCGTCTCCTTGATGACGGCATCGACATCCGTCTGATCCACCAAGATAGGCTCTAGAGACCGAAAAAGAGAGTGGGGTGGAGCCAAAAACAGAGTTCAAGGCAAAGAGAAGGGAGATAATTGCATGGGCGACAAGGGACGAAAAGCAGATAGCTTACAAGTGGTGGAGTGAGGAAAGGTGGTTCCCTCCCCAGCAACATTCGTTGCCGAGGTAGAACCGCCGGTGCCTGTGCTCGGCATCTCCTCCTCCATGCGCGGGGGCTCGTCAGTGGACACCCTTGCCGGAGACGCCCCTTCGGGCGGCGTGGTTGATAGGGGTGGCATGTCGGAGGTGGCCCTCAGTGGCTCCTCCTGCTTCTGCCCTTCTCCTGTGGATCCGGCAAGGTCAGCAACAAGAGTACGCACCCGAGTGCCCGCCAGCGGGAAATAAGTAGCAGACTTACGCTGGGGGCTGGAGTGGGGGCTGCGCTGGGGGCTGGACTCTAGGCTGATGAAGGTCATGCCCGGTGCATGTGGAGTTCTTGCCGAGGGCTCGTCGCCCGTCCAGGCCCTGGCCTTCTTCGCTACCCGCTGAGCCAGCTTCTCCGAGTCGCTGTGAAAAACAAGATCAGGTCAAGACAAGATAATCCAAATAAAAGATCAGAAAATTAGCAAAGAGGCAAGATGCTTACTTGTCTTCCTCCTCCAGCCTCCTTTTCCTCTTCGGGCTGAAGGACCCGAGGTCAAAATTAGCTGATGGGCTGGTGCCCGCAGGGGGAGAAGGAGGCAGAGTCCTAGGCCGCTTGGTCGAGGGAAAAGCGACAGCGCGCTTTGTTAAGGAGGAGGCAGCGGCGCGAACTTCTTTGTCACCGCAGTTTCCTTTGCCGCTTCCGCGGCATCACGCCTTGTCTGGCGCATAGGCTGTGCCTGAGCCTCTTGCCGCCGGGCCACCCTGCCGGGTCGGACTGGCTCGCTGGAGCTGGCCCGCTGCAGGACGTGTTTCTTCTTTGGGCCAGACGGGTCGTCCGCGTCAGACCCCTCCTCCTCGGCCGACTCCTCGGCCACCTCCTCAGCAAGGGGGGCCCTGCCGACGGTGCCACTGGTTTCCCCGGCATGCCCCATCCACTCAAGGAATCTCCTCTCCTCTTCAGCCTCTTCGACCTCGTCCTCCACGGTGTCGCTTTTGCGGAAAGTGCTGCCTCATCTGCCCTTTGCAGCATGTACTACTAGGAAAAGGCCAGCTAGTGGCGCACCTGTTTTGGCTACTAATGGCGCACTACAGGTGCGCCACTAGCATCACGCCATTAGAATTTTTTACTAATGGCACACCAGGCAGTGCGCCATTAGTATATCACACGGTGCGCCATTAGTATGCCTCCCAAGGGGCCATATTTACCCATGTGCTCTGGCTTACTAATGGCGCACTTGTAGATGATGTGCCACTAGTGTGCTTATTCCAGTGCGCCACTAAAGTGCCGAGTGGTGCACCACTAGTATGAATATTAGGGATTATTTTTTTTTCTTTTCTGATATTTGCACAGGTTACAAAACATATTACTGCACAGAATATAGACAACACAACATATGAACAACAGATTTATCGAATACAATAGAAGATTAGTCTCCGAATACAATTCATCATATTAGTCTCCGAATTTAAAATATCGAACAAAGTTAGAACATTACAAGTCTCGCGACCACGAGTAGCGAGTTTGTCTTCACATTACAAGTCGATATCGATCATCTAAACTACCATCACATAGAAGAGTGCTGTGGTCATCACGATGAGCATCATCGTGATGAAACTGGTCTTCATCCGGTTCCTCAAACGCTCCATCCTCTCTCCTGCTAGATAGCGCGTGTATCTAGCTTCTGCCTCCGCCCTAGTGGTGTACCCTTTGTAACTGTTACCGCTGAAACGGTGAACCTGTCTCCGACAGTCCTCCCAGTCGCCGTAGACTCCGGAAACCTTACCCTTGTACATGACATACGACGACATCTCTATGCACTAGCCAAACAAAACATTCATAGCAATTCACAGAGACATACAAGTTCATTAAATTTTAATATTACAACTATAATAGCACGATTCATGGTCCTACAAATAAATAGCATCGATTACATATAAGTTGAACGACTTTCCAAACCAAAGATACATACAAGTTCATTAAAGTTTAATATTACAACATGAGCCAATCGATGTTTCATAACTACATAGCATCACTACTTTCGACTCGACTTAGGGACCGGAGCGTGGATGAAGCCGCCGTCTTTCATGATGGTCAGAAATCACGGTCGTTGTCAGCCTGCTTTTGTAGTGTTGTTTCTATCTCACTGTTGGACGGTTGAAAACTGAGGTAGAACTGCCCCGAGGTACGAAGGACATCTTGATGGATGATTTCTGCAAACTCCGACTGGATGCGAAGGAATTCTTGTCTGATGTCCGTGTCCTGGATTGCCGACAAGCGTGCGGCCCAATCTTTGAGATTATTTGGTAGCCGAAGGTGATTATGGTTCCGTATGATCGCCCGCATGTGATGGAGGGCGTAGTAGGCATCCTTCTGACCGCCAGGCGGCTGCTTGACGCAGGGGAACATCGCATTGTGGGTGAACACATGCTGGCCATACCTATGAATTGTCCTACTGAAGGTGCCTCCAGATCTGGCATAGCCGGGAAGAGCTTCATCAAGAACTTTCTTGATATTTGTGTAGTATTTTTTCGACTGACGGTCCGAGTCGAAATATGTGGCCATGGCATATTTCGGGCTTAAGAGGATGAGTGTGCAATGTGTGTCACTGCACAAAACACTGAATGTTATAAAAGAAGAACGATCAAAATCTAATAAATCATATGTTATGGGGCGGTGAGGGGATAACTTACTCGGGAAAGTAAGGCATGAGGAAGTTATCCTTATCTGGGTTTGCCAGAATGACGCCTTCGAGGTATGAACTCACGACTTGCCGGTCCCCAATGCTGCCCAAGATCTTGGCACGCATGTAGAAGGGGTCGACTATCACGATGTTCGGGGTCTTGTCTCTAATGATCCGCATCTACATACTCAGCGAAAATAGCCGAATGAAGGTGTAGTGCAGCGGATGAAGGTTAAACATAGCAAAGATGTCAGCAAACCGCAGGACGATCATACCCCCAATGACGCTATCGACAAAGCCCTTGCCCTCTGGCACCTTGGCCACGAAAACCGGGTATGCCACATCATTCTCGGAGAGACGCCACTTCTCCAAAGAAAGAACACTGTCATGTAGACTTCGCATAGCACTGGTTGCAACATTGAGCAGGTTAGTCGGTAGCATCAGCCTACCCGCCACATGCACCCTCCTCGGGATATCCTTAGGTGAAGGTGGCCCGTCCTGAGCACGGATCATACTCGGTGCCGGCTAACTCACACCCTTGTTAGTCTTTCTTTTCTGTCCCTTCTTCTGCTGCTGCTGTAATGGGATCGAGTTCTGCTCAGAGACCACCTTCTTGAGTGTGTTAGGGCTGATAATATTTCGCACCTCGGCTATCTGAGGCTCGGTGAAGGCGGCAGCTGGAGGCATCTCCGGAGAACTGAATGCCAGACGACGCCTATTGCAATTGGGTTTCTCCGTGGTACTAGCTAGATCGCGGTCGTATTTTGCAGGGTTGGGTTCTTGAGAAGGAGGCCCCAAGAATTCGTCACCGTACCCATGTTTGGAAAAGTACTTATCGACCTTGGTAAATGTACCATCGTCGTCGTTCTCCGGATCCTGTGCCATATGCATGTCCGACATGTCCGGTAGCGTTGCGGCGGTCTTGCCATGGCTTGGCGCCGGCACGACTGGCGGTGTTGTTTGTGGGGTGGTGTCCCCTGCCCCCAAACGAATCTAGCTCTTCGGCCAAAGCAAGGGCCAGCTTAAGCAGACGCTGAGGGTCATCTCATTATCTTCGTCGGCCCCAGCGGGTCGCAACATAGGTAACAAGTCATCGTAGCCTGGCATTACCCGAACTAGTTGAACCCTATACACGGTGGGTGGCATCGGATTACCGTGGAACACGGGGTTGCCCGGTTAAACGATTATGCCCTTGGCGACATTGATCAACTCGCCGCCCACGAAGTGCAGGAGAGTGCATGGAACGTCGGCGTCGGCGCCCTGCGAAAACATGTATGGCGTCAGGGGATGCCCAGTCAAAGGCAAGGACATGAAGTCAGATGAAGTCATCGACCGAGAGAGGCTTATTTACCGTGATGGCGTCGAGCTCGACTAATGTCGAGGCACCGCCAACGGCGGGCGTGCAAGTGACGGAGGGGCCGCTTGCTGCCGAGGTGCTAGCCGGCATATTCTTTGCACACCCGGGTGCATTAATAAGCTTCAATGCCCGTGCCGGCGCCGGAGACACCAATGGCGCCGGCGCCAAAGACACCAATGGCGCCGCCTGCGCGTTGTGCGAGTTGCTGGCTGTGAAGCTGGGAACCGGGGGTGGCCCCTGTTGGCCGCTTGCAATCCACGCTTGCAGCCCCTCAATCAAGGTAGGAACAATGGCGGTGATCGCCCCTCCCAGTTGGTGTTGCACTTGCTCTTGGACCATCTCCGGAATCCGCGCCACTTGTGCCCTGAGTTCTTGAACCTCGCGCGACTGGCTTTCCAAGTTGGTCTTTCTCCCTTTTCGCCCACTAGCGTTATAGTATGACGACCATTTCATGGACAAGCCTTTGTCGGCCACACGACTAGCTGACGACGGCTTACTGGACTTATCCTTGTTTTTCATTACGTTCAACGCCCTATTTAAAGTGGTGTCCCAAGGGGAGCTTTGAGACGACCCCGCGCTACTGCTTTCAGTGTCCTGTGGAAGGAATGTGAACCATTTAGAAATTTGGCTTCATTAATTAGAATGCAACCATATGGAGCTAATTACGCGGGGGTGTATTCCTTACTAGAACAGGCTCAAGCGCCTTGGTCTTCGCATCCGTGGTAAGCTCCTTTGTTACCGGGTCCACGTTGTACCGGGCCCTACCATAGTTCCTGGTCTGCTTGTCACCGTATTTATCAAAGCGGGGTGGTAGGCCTTGCTCGGCATGCTCCGCGTCCTCCTTGTCCCATATAGGTTCCGCCACTCTCTTTAACTGCCGTGACCGAGTTGGTGGACCCCTAAGTTCAACTCCCGCATTTCTTTCCCCCACTGACTTGATTCCACGGTTGCGTTGCTCTCATACTTGATCTTGAACTCCTTGTAGTCATCTTCGCTGATCGAAGGATTTTTCGCCTTGATCTTCTCATAACTATCACCTTTGTCAATCATTCTCTTCACCGCGCTTCTCCAAGTAGACAGGGTCGTGCTCATCTTCGTGAGGGCGGCATTGTTCACTTTATTCCCTGAGAGGCGTGTGTTTGCGACGTCACCGGGGAACTTGTATCGTTCGTGCAGCTTCGAGAAGAGGAGGTTGCGCAAATTCCCTCGGTCCTTATGCCTTAGGTTCTCGGTGTTGATCGAGACGGTGCTCCGGAGAATGCACCCGAGCTGAACCGCGTACCCCTTGACTATTTCTTTGGGTGCCGTTGGTGTTGGGGAACGTTGCAGAAAATAAAAAATTTCTACGCTTCACCAAGATCAATCTATGGAGTTCATCTAGCAACAAGAGAGAGGAGTGCATCTACATACCCTTGTAGATCGCGAGCGGAAGCATTCAAGAGAACGGGGTTGAGGGAGTCGTACTCGTCGTGATCCAAATCACCGATGATCCTAGTGCTGAACGGACAGCACCTCCGCGTTCAACACACGTACGGTTGGGGAAGACGTCTCCTCCTTCTTGATCCAGCAAGGGGGAAGGAGAGGTTGATGGAGATCCAGCAGCACGACGGCGTGGTGGTGGATGCAACAGCGATCTCGGTAGGGCTTCGCCAAGCTCTACGAGAAGGAGAGGTGGTGCAGAGGGAGAGGGAGGCGCCAGAGACTTGGGGTGCGGCTTCCCTCCCTCCCCCCACTATATATAGGGCCCCTAGGGGGGGCGCCGGCCCTAGGAGATCCAATCTCCAAGGGGGGCGGCGGCTAGGGGGGGAAACTTGCCCCCCAAGCCAGGTGGAGGCGCCCCCACCCCTAGGGTTTCCAACCCTAGGCGCAGGGGGGGCCAAGGGGGGCGCACCAGCCCACCAGGGGCTGGTTCCCCTCCCACTTCAGCCCATGGGGCCCTCCAGGATAGGTGGCCCCACCCGGTGGACCCCCGGGACCCTTCCGGTGGTCCCGGTACAATACTGGTGACCCCCGAAACTTTCCGGATGGCCGAAACCTGACTTCCTATATATAATTCTTCACCTCCGGACCATTCCGGAACTCCTCGTGACGTCCGGGATCTCATCCGAGACTCCGAACAACTTTCGGGTTACCGCATACTAATATCTCAACAACCCTAGCGTCACCAAACCTTAAGTGTGTAGACCCTACGGGTTCGGGAGACATGCAGACACGACCGAGACGACTCTCCGGTCAATAACCAACAGCGGGATCTGGATACCCATGTTGGCTCCCACATGCTCCTCGATGATCTCATTGGATGAACCACGAAGTCGAGGATTCAATCAATCCGGTATACAATTCCCTTTGTCAATCGGTACGTTACTTGCCCGAGATTCGATCGTCGGTATCCCAATACCTCGTTTAATATCGTTACCGGCAAGTCATTTTACTCGTACCGTAATGCATGATCCCGTGACCAGACACTTGGTCACATTGAGCTCATTATGATGATGCATTACCGAGTGGGCCCGAAGATACCTCTCCGTCATACGGAGTGACAAATCCCAGTCTCGATTTGTGCCAACCCAACAGACACTTTCGGAGATACCCGTAATGCACCTTTATAGTCATCCAGTTACGTTGTGACGTTTGGCACACCCAAAGCACTCCTACGGTATCCGGGAGTTGCACAATCTCATGGTCTAAGGAAATGATACTTGACATTTGGAAAAGCTCTAGCAAAACGAACTACATGATCTTGAGCTATGCTTAGGATTGGGTCTTGTCCATCACATCATTCTCCTAATGATGTGATCCCGTTATCAATGACATCCAATGTCCATAGTCAGGAAACCATGACTATCTGTTGATCAATGAGCTAGTCAACTAGAGGCTCACTAGGGACATGTTGTGGTCTATGTATTCACACGTGTATTACGATTTCCGGATAACACAATTATAGCATGAATAACAGACAATTATCATGAACAAGGAAATATAATAATAACCATTTTATTATTGCCTCTAGGGCATATTTCCAATAGTTGGATACCCGTCGGAGGACACTTCAGTAAATTCCTCCTTGACGGTGCCGAGCATGTTTGGGCACCGGTCCTTCCGTTGCCTCTTCGATTGGCTGCCATTTGTGCGTGCGCTGCCATCATCAGTGGTGGTATCCTCGGCGGCACCATCAGTTGTGTCATCCCCGACGCCACTAGGGGTTGTGTAGTCGGGATCGGTGTCTTCTGCGGTGTCCTCATAGCGGTGAGGTTCTTCCTCCATCTCCTGGGACAGCTCCCAGAATGCCTTGCCCGAACCTCCGGCCTCATCGTTGTGGGCCATGTTTCGCTCTAAATAGGAAAAAAGTTTGGTCAAAAAGTTGGTTATTGTCAAGGAACAAGATCATGGTCTCATCATTTAGGGTTTGCCGACACCGAGGCATCCTAAAAGCTAAGCTTTTATCATTTAGGGTTTGTCGATGCCGAGGCACCCTAAAAGCCTAAGCTTTTATCATTTAGGTTTTTATCGACACCGAGGCACCCTAAAAGCCAAGGTTTTATAATTTAGGGTTTGTCGACGCTGACGCATCCTAAATGCTAAGTTAAGTTTTCATCATTTAGGGTTTATCGATGCCAAGGCACCCTAGGTTGACTGATATATATGGGTATCTTCTAATAATATACCCTATCAAGAAAAGGAAAGGAAAATTCTAAGTTGGGCCTAATAACTTGGCTCTATTGCCACCTATGATTTAATGCAGCAAGAATAAAGGGGCAGTTGATCCTACTTAATTAAGTACTAACATACCCCAGGCCATGCATTAGTCGCAAGTACCCCATATGTCCTATTTTTAGCAAAGTCATGCTAAAATTCACAGAAAATTAGCATGACCTTTGCTGAAAATAGGACATATGGAGTACCCGAATTTGCCGGAACGGAAGTTAATCGACATTCCGGCAAACTCAAGGGCCTCTCGGGGTACCTGCAAAATCATTATCCCCGCGTAATGAAGTCGTCAATGGGTCATTTCAGAAGATCACAAGTAGCATCATGACAAGTACAACATCATCACAAGTACAGTAGCAGCAGCAGTGAATACAGGCATAACAGCAGCAGCAGCAGGTTTATTCTTCTTCTTCATAAACACTAATTGTCTAATTGAGCAATACAGCGATAGTGTAAAAAAAATAAAAAAACAGCCGAGCAGTCACAAAAAACAATAAATGTAACAAAAATACGCAGTCACAAGTGACAGGAGTTGTGCCTGCCACTAGGATGAGCACTTTTAATTTTTTGCTTCTTATTTTTTTTGAGATAGAAGCACTTTCAGTCTCAGAAACAAAGATCACACGTCTTTATAAAATCAACTTTATAGGAAGTATTCGTGTAAGGAAACATTAATAAGTATCTAAGTGTTTTCAGTTCATTTTATACAAAAGACAAACAACAGCCCTTTTCTTTTGCACCAGAAGAAAATGCTAGTACTATGTGATAAGCTTTAGAAAATGGAGTACTTACAGCAACTATGCAGGCAATCAATCCATGCTTCTCCCGGTGATCCAAAGCAACAAAGAATGGAACAAAAGCACCAATATACCAGGGAATTGCAGCCAAGAAGAACCCTAGTAAGAACCTTCAAAACAAAACCAACCTAAAGTCTTTAATATGGATTGATTGTGCTTTCATTTTAAATTTGCAGGTAAGGACAATGAACTTATAGAAACTCCTTAATATGAATATTATACCGATGATAAAAGATGTCAGTTTACTAGTAGATAGCAAAGCAGTAGACAACACACTCAGAAGTAACCATGCCAGTTTAGGATAATCCTCTACTGATGCATCAACTTATATCCTAATCCAATTCCAGTACCATTTGATCGCACCATATATTATAACTATGACCATGAGCCCTTACCAGCCAGCCTAGCTCCCCGTGAAGAACACTGGAAGCCACTGTACTTCATCAGGCGAGAGCTTCCATTCTGCAGAGCTAGCAAGTGCCACATTAACAGATACCAGCTTCACTGGGATATTTGCATCCTATCCGCATCTTGCTTCGAAAGAACACAAAAGAACACATGGCCAATTTAGCAAAGCAGCAGTGACAACTCAATAGACACCCTCTTTTCCAGCAAAGATTGAACCCTTTTTATCCAATAATATTTGTTGAAAAAATATTTATATTTTCTAAAAGACAAGGTAATAAGGCTAGTCATAGAAGGGAGGTGGTAATTTTGCATGGAGCAAAACAGAGGAGCACTACATAATGGTTTGCTATAATAAGCGGAAGAGGTGGACCGGACAGCGGCGCGGGCTCCGGCTCGGCGGGGTGTATCTCAGGAATTGTACGAACCTACCCTTTATACGTTTTGGTACCGAAGCGGGCTAAAGGAAAAATGATTTAACCGAGCACATAATGTTCTGCCACCATTCATCAAATACTTTGTGTTAGCCGAAACCAAAGCAAGGTAAAAGTGGATTGCGGTAATTGGCCACCCCTGGTTACATGTGTTGGTCATAGCTTCATGCGTGGGAGCTACATTTTGGAGGGGATGCACTACGAAGGATGTGGCAGCTGGCCATCGAGGCTGTCCTCAACCCGCCGTCTGAATACCAGCACAGGCTGGTGTTAGAGCAACGTTATGATGCAGTAGAGCAACAACAACAAAGAACAAAACTTTATTACCTAGGGCTGGTGCAGGACGTGTACATCGGCCGGAGCAGGATGCTGATGACAGCGGAAGGTTGTGGGCACTGTGGAGACTGGTTGAGGACGGCGGCTCCTGAACTGGACAGGGACAAAGACGCCTGGTTGGGATAGGATTCTTCAAAATTCAACTAGTTGGCCAGGGATAGGATTCAGACTTTTGCAGTAGCATGATCCTGTCTAAAACATCAAAAGGACGTTTTGTTTTTGTTTTGTTTGCATATCGAATATGCAATGGAGGCAAACTCCGTGGCACAATTCAAGCATCCACAAATTTGTATGCGATGGAGAAGAGAAATAGAGAATGTTTCCCGATGCGAACATGCAGTGACCGCATGTATGAATCTGGCATGAACCAGCAGTAATTCTAGCTGTATTCTATTCTACTGTACATAGCTGACGAACCTAGTTACTCCGATCCGGCTCCACTAATACTGGCAGGAGGAGGTGCAAACGAGCCAGATTCTGCCAGGATCCAGGATGGACCGGAGATGCGCGAAGAGGTGGACCGGATAGCGGAGCAGGCTCCGGCTCGGCGGGGCCGGGCGCCGCGGCGGCGAGGCGCGGAGGGGAGCCACATCCACGGATGGCAGCGGTTCGCAGGGCAGGCACCACGCGGCAGGGGGAGGAGGAGGCGTGGGGCGCGGGAGGCAGCGCGGGGGACGGAGGCCGCCGCAGCCTTAGCATCGTGAGGCACGGCGGAGGGGCCGCCGGCGGGGAGAGAAACCTATGGGGAAGGAGGGGTGGAGAGAGGAGGAATCACCTAGAGGACGCCGGCGTCGAGGAGGCTGCAGGCGGCGGCGCATCGAGGAGGCGGCACGTTCTTGCTTCCTCGAGGACCGAGACGGCAAGGCGGGGCCGGCGGCGGTGCTGGAACCCTAGCGATGTTTGGTCGGAGCACCTCGTCGGAGCAGGCGCAGCGGTCGTTGGAGCGGGTGTGGTGCGGGTGCGGGGGTCGTCAGAGCGGGCGCGGGGGTCGTCGGAGCGGGTGTGGCGAGTGAGGGAAGGGGGATCTGGCGAGCGAGGGACGAAGGGATCGGGCGAAGGGGGAATTAGCTAGAGGGGGAAGGTTAGTAATGGCGCACCCCCTAGCGGTGCGCCATTAGTATTTTTTTTTTGATAGCAATGGCGCACCTCCTGGCAGTGCGCCATTAGTAAAAAAAAATGGATAGCAATGGCGCACCCCCTAGCGGTGCGCCATTAGTAAGTTATTTTTAGGATTTTTTGTTGCCTAGCAGAGGGCCGGCAGCGGCGGCTTGAACCCTAGGTCTCGCGGGGGGGAGGGGGTGGGTGGTGCGCTCGGCCGATTCCATTCGGGGGAACCGAGGGGGAGGGTGCGAGGGGTCGTCGGCAGCTGTGGAGCGGGGGAGGGTGCGGGGGGTCGGCAGCGGCGGTGGAGCAGGGGAGGGTGCGAGGGGTCATCGGCGGCGGTGGAGCGGGGGAGGGTGCGGGGGGTCGGCGGCGGTGGAGCGGGCGAGGGTGCAGGGGGTCGGCGGCGGCGGTGGAGCGGGAGAGGATGCGGGGGGTCGGTGGCGGCGGTGGAGCGGGTGGCGGGGGGTCGGCAGCGGCGATGAATATTCATGAGTTCAAAAAATATTAACAAATTCAATACTTTTTGTGAGTTAGAAATTCAATACCATAATAAACATAATATTAAAAAGTGCCCATGAAATTTAAAAATATTCATCAAGAAATGAAGGCTACAATTTAAATACAATCAATCTTAGCTAGCTATCTGTTCACAATCTTTTTGCCCTTATTTTTCGCAAATGGAGTTCTTCTCTTGAACGGACGTCCTTTAGGTAGGGTGGTCCTGCTTCTTCTTGTGGTGTATGCTGGTACTTCATCGTCGTCGTCATGTTCCATCTTCGGGTCACCGTACTTGTCGAAGTCGTGCTCATTGGCGACTCCATCCATTCCGATGATCTTCCTTTTGCATCTTCTCACGACAACACGACTGGGCTTTGGCGGGTCAGTAATGAAGAAGCATTGATCCACTTGGGAAGCCAGCACCCATGGCTCATTTTTCTCGGTGACGTTTGCGCCCGCGGTTTTGGATTTGGCTTCGGGTATAACCATGGTGGTGAAATACCGGTCTTCTTTTAGGACGCTCTTCGCCCATCTGACACGGAACATCGGGACCTTCTCTCTAGCGTAGCTCAGCTCCCAGATCTCCTCGATCCTTCCGTAGTATCTGTCCTTGTTGTTACCGGTGTAGGATTCCATCGTTACCCCGGAGTTCTGATGAACATCGCTCTTCATGTCCTTTCCCTCGGTGTAGAATATGTAGCCGTTGATATCGTATGCCTCATACGTCATCAGGTTGTGCTCGGCGCCCTGTGACAAGGCGAATATGAGTTGTTCTTTCGCGGAAGAATCCTCATGTAAAGGGTACGACAGAAGATTCTTCTTGAACCAACGCGTGATACATGAGTTGTGCTCTTTGATTATATCTCCGTCCGTCCTCTGTTGGCCTCGGTCATTGTACGTCTTCTCAATAAAGGTTTTGTGCTCTACCACCCAAGGATTGACCACGTCTATGTGTTGTAGCGCGACTAGGTTTGCTCTTTCAAAGTCGGCGAGTCGACCCTCGAAGTCGACATGCATTTCGCGGCGACCCTCACGGTGACCCCATCCAGCGAGCCTGCCGAGGTGCCTGTTGACGGGCAGACCAACGGGGTTCTCGATGCCTAGATAATTCGTGTAGTAGGAGATGCACTCTTCGGTCAGAAAGCTCCTGGCTATGCTTCCCTCTAGACGTGACATGTTGCAAACGTATCCTTTGATGACACCATTCATCCTTTCGAACGACATCATGCTGTGCAGGAACGTCGACCCGAGTTGGATGATATCCTCCACGATATGGACCAGCAGATGCACCATAACGTCAAAGAATGCGGGCGGGAAGTACATCTAAAGCTCACATAGTATCACCACGATCTCTTTCTGTAGCCTTCTGAGTTGCCTCACGCCAACCAACTTCCAAGAGATGATGTCGAAAAAGTTGCATAGGTCAAATAGCGTTTCACAGACGTGCGCGTCCATGATCCCACGGATTGCAACTGGAAGTATCTGCGTCATCAGCACGTGACAGTCGTGAGACTTCATCCCGCTGAACTTCTGCTTCGCTGAGTCTATGTATCTGCTTATCTTCCCCGCGTAACCGTAAGGAAGTTTTACTCCTACGAGGCAGGTGAAAAACTGATCAATCTCCTCCTGACTTAGAGTGAAGCATGTGGGAGGGAAGTCATTTCCGGCCTTCCTGGCCTTTTTGCCTTTGCGATGACTTTTCGTGTCCTGCTTCGACTCATCATCATCATCATCATCATCAGCGTGAAGCTCCTCCCTGATGCCCATTGATTTCAAGTCCGCCCTTGCTTTTGACCCATGTTTGGTCCTCTCTGGCATGTTGAGCAGGGTACCAAGCAGACTCTCGCACACGTTCTTCGTGATATGCATGACATCAAGGCTGTGAGGCACACAGAGGATCTTCCAGTACGGCAAGTCCCAGAAAACAGACCTCGTTTTCCATACCTTCAGCAGCGGCTCTGGAGCCTTTCGCTTCTTTCCTGGCTCTGGCGCCTTTCCCGGCGGTGGGCACTCTTTCCAATTTTTCAACAACTCGTCTATTTCCTCGCCACTCCTCATACGCGGGCGTCTTCGGGGTTCGGTTTCACCATCGAACAGATCCTTGCTTTTTCTCCATGAGTCATCGTCGTGAAGCCACCTTCAATGTCCCATGAACATGGTTTTCGAAGACCCGGGATCTCTATCTAGCTGGCAATACGTTGTGTCATCCATGCACCTGACGCATCCAGAAAATCCATGGACCACCTGCCCCGTGACATATCCGTAACCGAGATAGTCATGCACCGTCGTGAGCAGTGCGGCTCTCATAGGGAAATATTCTTTCTCTGCGGCAACCCACATATTGGCTGGCGTTTTCCACAGTGTGTCTAGCTCCTCTTTCAGCTGCCCCAGATACAGATTGATGTTGTTCCCTAGTTGTTTCGGCCCTTCAATTAGCATACTCATGTGAATGTACTTCCTCTTCATGCACAACCAGGGGGGAAGGTTGTACATCCACACAAACACAGGCCAAGTGCTATGTGTGCTTCTCTGGCTGCCAAATGGATTGACTCCATCGGTGCTCGCACCCAGCACGATGTTCCTTGGATCGTCCCCAAATTCTGGGTATTCGAAGTTCAACGCTTGCCACTGGCTCGCATCCTTAGGGTGACTCGGCATCTTGTCTTTTTTATTTATCTTTGGATCATTTCCGTCATCTTCTCGCTTTTTCTCCTCCCTATCCGCGTGCCAACGCAGGAGCTTTGCTACCTTAGGGTCCGCGAAATACCACTGCAGATGAGGAGTGATCAGAAAGTACCACACCACTTTTCGAGGAGCTTTCTTCCTCTTCTTGTATCGGCTGACGCCGCACACCAGACATATGGTAGACTCCGCGTGCTCGTCCCGATAAATGATGCAATTGTTCATGGGGACATGGTATTTCACGTGCGGTAAATCCAGAGGACACACGATTTTCTTCGCCTCCTTGAAACCGGTCGGGCACTTGTTCCCCTTGGGAAGACGTTCGTGCCAGAATGACATGTTCTCGTCGAAGCATGTGTCGGTCATTTTTTGTTTTACCTTCATCTCTAGAGCCATGAGCATTACTTTCAGGCGGGTATCCTCGGGCCTGCATCCTTCATACAATGGAGTAACCGCGTCTATCTCCAGTTGATCCAGCTTGGCTTTCTGTCGGGCGACAGCTCTTGCGTTATCCGTCTGCTTGAGAAGCAGCTCTTGAATATGAGGGTCCTGCACCCAGGCCATAGATGGTCCATCATCGTCTGCTCCGGCATCTTCATCTTCATGATCATGCCCTTCGTCTGCTCCAGCATCTTACTCATCATCATGTCTGGCATCTTCTACATGATGACTATGTCCTAGAGATTCTTCGTCTTCTCGCCCGCCCTCGCCGCGGTTGTCTTGCTCATGCCCTTCCTCATTTCTTGCCCAGCCCCCATGGACGACTTCATAATCATCTTCATCACCTTGCCACCGATAGCCATCCATGAAACCACGCAAGAGCAAGTGGTCCCGCACCTTTACGGAATCCGGGTCCATAAGGCTCTTTAGCTTGCATCTTTGACACGGACATCTTATCTCCATCTCGTTCTTTTGAAGCATCTCGGCCTTCGGCGAGCTCAAAAACCTACTCACGATGCCTTCGGTCATCGTGCGGACCGTGGTCGCCTGCGGGGTAGAGCAAAACGATATTTTAGAACCAAAATTTTTTTGGCATGACTTTGCCTAAAAATAGGACCAAAAAGAATGCATAGTGCAAAATTCTCGCCGAAACGGAAATGAATCAACATTCCGGCAAAATATTGGCAACTATCGCATTTCAAATACCGGTACCTTCAAACACAAACACATATGCAACACCACAAACATATGCAACACCACAAACATACGTAGATCTAGCTAGGCCATAAAAAGTGCATGTGCACGTTGTTGGAGGGAGAAAAAAAGTAGATCTACAACATAAAAGATTTCCCCTTACTTACCTATCAAAAAAAGGTAATTTAACCACTTAATTTGGGTGAATCTATGATGCAAATGAGGTGAGGAGGAGGAGGCACCTAAGACAAGCTTGGAGGAGGAGGTGGACAGAATGAAAGTGGGGAAAGTGAGTATGGTAGGTGGCTGTCCAAAATATCTAGCTGGTCCCAGGTTACTAATGGCGCACCACCTACAAATGTGCCATTAGTAACCCTGGTTACTAATGGCGCACCAGCTGGTGGTGCGCCGTTAGTAGTTTTGCAAAAAAATGATAGTAGTGGCGCACGGTGTGAGTGGTGCACCATTACTAGTTAAAACTAGTAATGGCGCACTGTGCCTGGTGCGCCATTAGTATTTTTGGAAAAAAAGTTTGTTAGTAGTGGCGCACCGTGTGTGTGGTGCGCCATTAGTGTCCATCACACTAATGGCGAACCCGCACATGGTGCGCCACTGCTATATAGTAGTGGCACACCACTTGTCTGGTGCGTCATTAATGTCCATATTATCTATAGCCCTTTTCCTAGTAGTGTCACGTTCACTTCCTGGGAGAACTTGAAGTTGGGCATGCCCATGACAGACAGCTGCGTGGTGAGCCTGTTTCAACATCCACGAGGCGGCTGGTCCAGAGCGTGGTGTTGGCCACAAGCTCGTTGTGGCTGACTGCGGCGTTCTGCAGCAGCTGCCTCTTGTCGGCAAGCTGCTTGACCAAGGCCTTCTCGCGGTCTCTGGTCTTCGAGAGCGTCTTCTCCAGGCCCTCCAGTTTCAGATTCAGATCAGCAATGGAATTGTTGACCTTGGAGATCAGCTTGGTTTTGTCAAATATGGTGGTCTGCATCTCCGCCAGGTCATAGAGAGTTTTCTCTCTGTCGTCCTTGAGTGTGGAGAGCTCCTTGCTAAGCTTCGCCAGGTCCGCCTCCAGCCTCTCTACCTTGCCAGACAGCTCAACCTTGGCGGCCTCTGCGGCCTCAGCATTGTCGGCGGCCTGCTTTAGCTTGCCGGCGTGGTCCAGGACCATAGCATTGAGTGCTTCTTTGTGCTCCTGCTTCAGCTCCTGGGTCCGCTACGCGACAAGCATTTCAATCTCTTGGTCCTTGGTGCGAAGCGTGGCGGCGAGCGCTGCTTAACGGGCAACCAAGTCCTCCTCCTGGGCGTTGAGCAAGATGCAGTGCTGAGTCTGGTCAGACTTGTCCTTGGCAGTCTTCACCTTCGCCACATCTTGTGCCTTGTCGAAATCAGCCTGCTTTAGAAGGAGCTCCCGTTGGCGCTCACCTAGCTGGATCTGGGAGGCCTTCAGATCTTCCTAGGCCTCGTCAAACCATACTTGCATTTGAGCGACACGCTCTTGGAGGTCCGCCTCGACCTTGTCCAAGGCTGCCATCTTGGAGTCTGCCTTCTCCTTGCGAGCCCGATGGAGAGCTTGGAGCTTGTGGAAATTGGTGCTCATGGCCTGAAGGAGGTGATCCTCTTTGGAGCCACCACTGCTGACGCTCGGTTCGTCAACAACCTGGAGCCCCGCAGCAGTGAGGATCTCCTTATCGAATACCTCCCCTTCAGTTGGCGCTCTAGTGCTTGCCGCTCTTGGAATGCTGACGAAAAGGTCATCACCAATCTTCAAGTACTTGCTCGAGGCAAGGGCTGTCAAGGAGGAGGGTTGATCATTAACCATCTCCTCTTCGGCAGGCTCCTTGGAAGCGACCCCGGCGGCCTCCTCGGCATTGGTCTCGCCGGCCTCCCTGGCAGGCCCCTTGGCGACCTCCTTGGCAGCAGCACTGGTGGTTTCCGCGGCAATAGCCTTGGTGGCCTCCTCGTCAGCAATCCTGGCGGTTTCAACCTCAGCGTCCCTGGCCGTCTCCTTGATGACGGCATCGACATCCGTCAGATCCACCAAGATAGGCTCTGGAGACCGAAAAAGAGAGTGGGGTGGAGCCAAAAACAGAAATCAAGGCAAACAGAAGGGAGATAATTGCATGGCAAGGGCGACAAGGGACGAAAAGCAGATAGCTTACAAGTGGTGGAGTGAGGAAAGGTAGTTCCCTCCCCAGCAACATTCGTTGCCGAGGTAGAATCGCCGGTGCCTGTGCTCGGCATCTCCTGCTCCATGCACGGGGGCTCGTCAGTGGACACCCTTTCTGGAGACGCCCCTCCGGGCGGCGTGGTTGATAGGGGCGGCATGTCAGAGGTGGCCCTCAGTGGCTCCTCCTGCTTCTGCCCTTCTCCTGCGGATCCGGCAAGGTCAGCAACAAGAGTACGCACCCCAGTGCCCGCCAGCGGGAAATAAGTAGCAGACTTACGCAGGGGGCTGGAGTGGGGGTTGCGCTGGGGGATGGACTCCAGGCTGATGAAGGTCATGCTCGGCACATCTGGAGTTCTTGCCGGGGGCTCGTCGCCCGTCCAGGCCCTGGCCCTCCTCGCTACCCGTTGAGCCAGCTTCTCCGAGTCGATGTGAAAAACAAGATCAGGTCAAGACAAGATAATCCAAATAAAAGATCAGAAAATCAGCAAAGAGGCAAGATGCTTACTCGTCTTCCTCCTCCGGCCTCCTTTTCCTCTTCAGGCTGAAGGACCCGAAGTCAAAATCAGCTGCCGGGCAGGTGCCCGCAGGGAGAGGAGGAGGCGGAGTCCTAGGCCGCTTGGTCGAGGGAGAAGCGACAGCACGCTTTGTCAAGGAGGAGGCAGTGGACACGACCTTCTTTGTCACCGCAGTTTCCTTTGCCGCTTCCGCGGCAGCACGCCTTGTCTGGCGCATAGGCTTCACCTGAGCCTCTTGCCTCCGGGCCGCCCTGCCGGGTCGGACTGGCTCGCTGGAGACGGGTCGCCGCAGGACGCGTTTCTTCTTTGGGCCAGACGGGTCGTCCGTGTCAGACTCCTCCTCCTCGGCCGACTCCTCGGCCACCTCCTCAACAAGGGGGGCCCTGCCGGCGGTGCCGCTGGTTTCCCCGGCAGGCCCCATCCACTCAAGGAATCTCCTCTCCACTTCAGCCTCTTCGACCTCGTCCTCCATGGTGTCGCCTTTGCGGCAAGTGCTGGTTCATCTGCCCTGGCGGCAATGTATGCCACCTATTTGTCGGTGGTGGGGCGGATGAGCTCTGGCTCGGTGTGGATGGTGCCTTCTGATAAGTTATCGAAGAACTGCCGCACCAACTCCGCCTCTAGCTTGACCGAGGTTGGGTCCAGGCCATGGGCATTGAAGACTGGCATCATAACAATGATATCGGTCAAGCGAGAGTTGTTGCTCAATGGGTGCACCCCCGCCGACAACCTGAACGGGTCACCGGTCTTGCCGGCTTTTGCGGCCTTGCCAGTCCTCTCAACGTTGCCATCCTTGTCGATTTTGAGCTGGAAGAGCCTCTGGCAGACGGACACATGCTGCATCACCGTAAAGTTATGCTTCAGGCCAGGGCAGAGCCTCATGATATCTGCTGCATTCTTGAAATCCCAGGCCGGACTCCCCTTATTGTGCAAAGGGGTGATAAGGTGGCAGATGAAGTCAGCCCCAATCATCTCCAGTGTGAGGCTGACAGAGACGAGACGGTGAATTCTGGTAGTGGAAATCGTGAGCTTCTTGTCGTCGGGGTTGAGATCGCTCCAATCGTTGCCGCAGACCGGCGGACTCTGATGAACCTGACAAAATAGCTGCGGGTCCTCCTCCATAATCCAGCACCATCAGCCCCACCATTCATCCCACCGCTCCTTCTGGCCTCCCTCCGGGTACACACCTTTGCTCGAAGCCCTGGGGATCCAAGTAACACAGCCAGAAACGGCGTCCCCTAACTGGATACGGGGGGTGAAGTAATGGCAAAAGAGTGCCGTGTTGGGATGAACCCCGGCAAAATCCTCGCAAAGATGGGCGAAGAAGGCCATGCATGCCACAGCATTTGGTGTGAACTCCAGGAGGCGGAAGCCAAATGTGTGCATGACGTCGTTGAAGAAGTCGGAAAAAGGGGGGCAGAGGCCGCAAGAAAAATAGTCAGCGAAGAAGGGATAAGTGTTCGAACCGAGCTTGGCAAAGGGGGCGGGGATGACCTGCGTGGCAGGATGCCCCGTCGTCTCCCTCCCCCACAGGCACTAGGACTGGTCCCTGAGCGTGAGCGCGTCGACCAACGAGACGAAGAGGGCATGCTTCTTCCGCAACTTCATCAACTCATTCTCTGACACCTCCTTCCCTGCGGCGGCCTTGGCCACTCCCTTGGCCTTGCTCGCTTTGGGCGCCATGGCGGCTGAGAAGAAGCAAGGGATCAGGAGCAATGGAAGCACGACGGCGGCGAGCGAAGGAGAGTGCTCCGGTTCGGATTTGGGGAACAAGAGGGGAATGGCGGTTCCAAGATTGGGAGAAGCAGAGAGGGTAAATGAGTAGTGCCCCTGCGGATTTCCCTTTTTTATGGGGAAGGTGCGGGCCACCTCTTTACCATTTACTGCGGGGTGACACATGCGTGCCACACCCATCCCACGCACGACCCCCACGTCACGCGCTCAAACGTGGGTCGTGGGGAAGCATAACTGACAGAAAGATCGTGACGATTCAGCTCTACTACGCCCGCCCGCGCACCGCTTTGGGCCTGGCCCAACTACGCCTTGCGCTTATGTGTGGCCCAGGCCCGGGGACTCCTGCCGGAGTACAAAAGTATGGGTACTTCTGTACCCCTTACTTGTGCAAGGGCATTCGCAGCCACACCTGCGGCAGGGCTTGGCGGGGCAGAGGGGGACAAAACACAAAGACTACTGAGGCAGACACTCAAGACAGCGAACAAGGAGCAGAGGGTGAGTTGGACCACCCCCGGCAAGACCCTTTCCGGGGAAGCTCTCATAGCCCCGCCAGGCTCCTTGCCGGGGCAACCTACGTAACACCAGCAAGCCCATCACCCTTGAGGCTAAGAGTTCTTACACCATCGACAACGTTAAGACCAAGATTTGGGAATGCATGCGTGGTAGCATGCAGATCTTTATGAAGATTGATAGCCTGCGGGTCCACATGGGACTAGAAGACGAAGACCCCCGGCAAGACCCTTGCCGGGGATGACTGTGAGGCCCCCCGGCAAGCCTTGCCGGGGACAATCGATGGGCTGTGGCCAGGCCCGCGCCCGACAAGGATTTGCCACCTCACCACCACTCCAGTGCGATGACCAGTGTGCCAATTAAGTAGGCGCCTGAGTGGCGGCATGCAGATCTTCGTGGAGGCTCTACCATCATGCCAACACAGCAGCTAGCTAGCCAGCATGGCACTGCATGCCTTGTCAGCCTGGACGCGTGTCGAAGCAAGGAGGGGCGGCCACGGACGAGATTGCTCTTGTTGCCATCCCTGATAAAGGAAGAGGGCGCATAGGCAACGCATTAAATGCGTTTGTCCTACGGTGCCGAGCGATAAGCTCATACACTGTAGCTTGCTTTCCACCTCCTGTGTGCCACTGTGGCGAACCGTTTACGTATAAAAGGAGGCCCGAGGCGTACAGAGAGAGGATTCGGGCTTTCTGGACTGTGCACGCACCGTAGCTAGTTCAAAAGCTCAAGAACACATATATCCAGACAAGAAGGACTAGGGTATTACCCATCTTCGCGGCCCGAACCTGGGTAAAAAACCCTTGTGCTGACTGTTAGACCTGCTCTTCGTGGAGCTACTCTCCCCGCCGAACGTAGAAGGGATTCTTGTGATCCCATATGTGTTCGTTTCCCCGACAGTTTACCGTGTGAATGAATTGTTACTTTAATGTAAGAAATTATATGACATTATATGTTGTTTTTCTAAAAGATGATCATGATGCCCTCATGTCCTTATTTTATTTTAACGAAACCTCTATCTCTAAACATGTGGGCATATTTTTCATTTCAGCTTTTGCTTGAGGAAAGCGAGGTCTAAGCTTGGGGGAGTTGATACGTCCATTTTGCATCATGCTTTTATATTCATATTTATTGCATTATGGGATGTTATTACGCATTATAGCACAATACTTATGCCATTTCTCTCTTATTTTACAAGGTTTACATGAAGAGGGAGAATGCCGGCAGCTGAAATTCTGGACTGGAAAAGGAGCAAATATTAGAGACCTATTATGCACAACTCCAAAAGTTCTGAAACTTCACAGAGAGTCATTTTGAAATTAATAAAAAATATTGGGCAAAGAAAGCACCAGAGGGGGCCACCAGTAATCCACAAGGGTGGGGGGCACTCCCTACCCCCTGGACCCGCCTGTGCCTTGTAGGGCCCCTGTCAGGCCTCCGGTGCCCATCTTCTGCTATATGGTGTGTTTTGACCTGGGAAAAATCAAAAGGAAGCTTTCGGGATGAAGCACCACCGTCTAGAGGCGGAACCTAGGCAGAACTAATCTAGGGCTCCGGCGGAGCTGTTCTACCGGGGAAACTTGTCTCCGAGAGGGAAAAAATCGAAACCATCGTCATCACCAACGATCCTATCATTGAGAGGGGGTCAATATCCATCAACATCTTCACCAGCACCATCTCCTCTCCAAACCCTAGTTCATCTCTTGTATCCGATCTCTGTCTCAAATTAAAACCTCAGATTGGTACCTGTGTGTTGCTAGTAGTGTTGATTACTCCTTGTAGTTAATGCTAGTAGGTTTATTTGGTGGAAGATCATATGTTTAGATCCTTAATGATAATTAATACTCCTCTTGTTATGAATATGAACTTTGTGAGTAGTTACATTTGTTCCTGAGAACGTGGGAGAAGTCTTGTTACAAGTAATCATGTGAATTTGGTATTCGTTTGATATTTTGATGAGATGTATGTTGTCTTTCCTCTAGTGGTGTTATGTGAACGTCGAATACATGACACTTCACCATGATTTGTGCCTAGGGGAAGGCATTGGGAAGTAATAAGTAGATGATGGGTTGCTAGAGTGACAGAAGCTTAAACCCTAGTTTATGCGTTGCTTCGTAAGGGGCTGATTTGGATCCATATGTTTCATGCTATGGTTAGATTTATCTTAATTCTTCTTTCATAGTTGTGGATGCTTGCGAGAGGGGTTAATCATAAGTGGGAGGCTTGTCCAAGGAAGGATAGCACGCAAGAACCAATCCACCCACATATCAAATTATCAAAGTAACGGACGCGAATCATATGAGCATGATGAAAACTAGCTTGACAATAATTCCCATGTGTCCTCGGGAGCGATTTGCTTTATATAAGAGTTTTTCTAGGCTTGTCCTTTGCTACAAAACGGATTTGGCCACCTTACTGCACCTCGGTTACTTTTGTTACTTGTTACCCGTTATGAATTATCTTATCACAAAACTATCTGTTACCAATAATTTCAGTGCTTGCAGATAATACCTTGCTGAAAACCGCTTGTCATTTCTTTCTGCTCCTCGTTGGGTTCGACACTCTTACTTATCGAAAGGACTACAATATATCCCCTATACTTGTGGGTCATCACGAAGCTTATGGATGCCCCGGATGGCATCCCCTCTTTTGTGTTCAATCCATCGGTAAATTTACTTGAGGCTATATTTTTATTCACCACATGATATGTGTTTTGCTTGCAGAGAATTGTATGATTTGAGTCTTTGCTTTTTACTTTGCCACAATCATCCTTGATGTACAAACCTTTTGAGAGGGACATGCATTAATCGTGAATTTATTAGAATACTCTTTGTGCTTCACTTATATCTTTTGAGCTAGGGTAGTTGCTCTAGTGCTTCACTTATATCTTTTTGAGCACGGCAGTGATGTTATTTTGAAGAAATTGATGAACTATCATGCTTCACTTATATTATTTTTAGAGTCTCTATACAACATGGTAATTTTCTTAGGTTGTGAATTTAGTCCTAATATGATAGGCATCCAAATAAGATATAATAAAAACTTTCATATAGAGCATTGAATATACGAGAAGTTTGATTCCTTGGATTTGTTTACAAGTATGAAGATGGTGATATTAGAGTCATGCTAGTAGTAAATTGTGGAGTCAAAGAAATAATTGCGTTAAGGTTTGTAATTCCCATAGCATGCACGTATGATCTTCTAGTTATGTGATGAAGTTGGAGCGCAATTCATGAAAGTTGGGAGCGCGCAATGGTTAACTCCTACCAATCTCTCCCCTAGGAGCATGCATAGTAGTACTTTGCTTCGTGGGCTAATAATTTTTTTGCAATAAGCATGTGAGTTCTTTATGACTAATGTTGAGTCCATGGATTATATGTTGGGTAGCATTCCACATAAAAAATATCTTTTTTTATCATTTACCTACTCGAGGACGAGCAGGAATTAAGCTTGGGGATGCTTGATATGTCTCCAACGTAACTATAATCTTTGATTGTTCAATGCTATAATATTTTCTGTTTTGGATGTTTTATATGCATTAATATGCTATTTTATATTATTTTTGGACTAACTTATAAACCTAGAGCCCAGTGCAAGTTTATGTTTTTCCTTGGTTTTGAGTTTTTCAGGAAAGGAATATCAAATGAAATAAACTTTCGCAATGATTTTTCTTGGACCAGAAGACACACGTAGGACTTGGAGTCCAAGTCAGAGAGTCCCCGAGGAGACGACAAGCCAGGGAACGCGCCCCACAGGGGCGCCCCTAGGGCTTGTGGCCCCCTCGGAGACCCACTGATCTCCTACCTTGGCCTATAAATTCAGAAATATTCCCAAAACCCTAAAAGTATCCACGAAACCACTTTTCCACCGCCGCAGGTCTCTGACTTCGTGAGATCCCATCTAGAGGCCTTTTTTCGGTACTTTGCCGGAGGGGAATTCGATCACAAAGGGCTTCTACATCAACCTTACTACCCTTCCGATGATGCATGAGTAGTTTACCACAGACCTACGGGTCCATAGCTAGTAGCTAGATGGCTTCTTCTCTCTATTTGATCTTTAATACAATGTTCTCCTCGATGTTCTTGGAGTTCTATCCGATGTAATCGTCTTTTGCGGTGTGTTTATTGAGGTCGGATGAATTGTGGATTTATGATTAGATTATCTATGAATATTATTTGAGCCTTCTCTGAATTCTTATATGTATGATTTGATATCTTTGTATTTATCTTTGAATTATTGGTTTGGTTTGGCCAACTATATTGGTAGTCCTTGCAATGGGAGAGGTGCTTAGTTTTGGGTTCGATCTTGCGGTGTCCTCACCCAGTGACAAAAAGGGTAGCAAGGCATGTATTGTATTGTTGCCATCAAGGGTAAATGATGGGGTTTATATCGTATTTCTTGAGTTTATCCCACTACATCATGTCATCTTGCTTAAAGCGTTACTCTGTTCTTATGAACTTAATACTCTAGATGCAGACAGGAGTCAGTCGATGTGTAGAGTAATAATAGTAGATGCAAGCAGGAGTCGGTCTACTTGACACGGACGTGATGCCTATACTCATGATCATTGCCTTAGATATCGTCATAACTTTGCGCTTTTCTATCAATTGCTCAATAGTAATTTGTTTACCCACCCTATGTTTTCTTTCGAGAGAGAAGCATCTAGTGAAACCTATGGCCTCCGGGTCTATTTTCCATATATTATTCTCAGATCTACAAAACCAAAAATACAAAAATACCTCGCTGAGTTTTATTTACTTTTATTTGTTTTATATCTATCAATCAGATCTCACTCTTGTTCGTGACTGTGAAGGGATTGACAACCCCTTTTTCGTGTTGCGTGCAAGTGTTTTTTAGTTGTGCAGGTGCATAGATTGGAGACTTGATTGTGCCTCCTACTGCATTGATACCTTGGTTCTCAACCAAGGGAAATACTTATCTCTACTTTGCTGCATCATCATTTCCTCTTCAAGGAGAAAATCAACGCAAGCTCAAGAAGTAGCAGCAGTGGAGCGTTTCCCCTCTCCGCGGCTTTGCGCGCGCATGCACTGCATGCGTCGCCTCGAGCTTGGGCGAGATGCAGGGCTGCAGGAGCGGCGTCTGCGCGGGGAGAGGCCGGATCCTGGTCGGGCTTGGCCGGATCTAACTTCTCCGCCCTCGTTGGCCGCCCTCGATGTGGTGTGCACCGCGTAGGCGGCCAGTGCTCGATGGCTCCATGGTGGGGTCGCGGACGTTGGTCTGAAGCGGGCAGCGTCCGACGGCGAGGAGAGGCTCTGTGGCTCCATGGTGGGGCTGCGAGCTCCGGCGGGCATCGAGCGATGGATCCTGGGACGGAGGCCCCGGGACGACGGAGGATGTGTCGTCTGCTGTGGACTCATGACGGGCGATGCGGCGGTCGCGGTGTTGGACGATCCGTGCACAAGACGTTTGATGGAGGTTATTGGAACAGATCTGGGTGAAAATCTGCTCTCGGCTACTATCGAGGCCAGCGATGGCAGTGTTATTTGGTGTCGTTTCCTTGTTGAAGGCATCGTTGTTGAGAAGTTCCAGGCCACTATCTGCTACCTCCGAGGAAAACCCTAGATCAGTAGATCGGATGACGGTGATATTCTTGTGTAGTTTTCCCTTGGGGGCGTAATTCTCGGAGGTATACACTAGATAAAGGGACCAGTGGACGGCATCTTTGGTGGAGTGGTGCGTCATTCTACACAATGATGATGGCGTATCTCGGCGGCGTGGCGCAGTGGAGACTCAGCGTCCGATGCATGGCGAGGGACTCACGCAGGAGGGCGACGCTATCTGGTGTCGTGGTGGCTTGATGGCAGAGAGACCTGGCAAGTTTGATGCATCAGTTCTGCTTTAAGGATGGATCGATGGAAAATGGAGGTGACGACCCTTGAAGCTTGCGCATGTGCTGCTCACTAGGAGTGCGTAGGACCACTGTGTGGCCCATTCTAGGTAGTGGCTTGGATGGGGCATCTGGCTTTTTATGTTAGGCTTTGGTGCGATGTCTGTTTGGTATTAGGCTCGGACATTCGGCGCCCCTTCATCAAGGGGATAGGAGTAACAACAGGCGTGTCAAGATGGTGGCTTCAGGCTTACTGATGTATTACCTTGGAAGGTCTTTGTCAATAATTAATAAAATGGCAGCATGCATCCTCTAGATGCAGAGGCCGGGGTACATCCTCCTTTTCAAAAAAAGAAAAAGGAAAAGAAAGGATTGAAACAAAATAACAGTAGCAGAGTGTGCTACTGCTAACAAATTCGTGAGAAATGGACAAGACATTTTCACCAATCACATGCTTTTAGGGTAACTTCAGTTCCATGGATCCCCATAATCACAGCTACTGGGTCACTCAGTGGTGTTTTGCAGCACCAAAACGCAGTGAAGATAAGTTGTTACCCTTGAGATGCTGAAGCCTCTCCAATTGACCACACACCAGAAGAAGGACTCTTCCAGCCGTTGCTGGAGCAATCTGCCTTTCTTTGGGCCTCTGTTTCAGGCGCCAGTGGCGGAGCTAGAAAGGAACTTCCGGGGGGGTGTGCACTAAAACCTGCGAACTTGAGGGGGCTAAATACCTTTTTTTTCTCATCTAAGCTCTCAAAAGAGATTCCCTTCACACATTTTCCTAAGGCTGGGGGGGGGGGGGGGGGGGGGGCATGAGCACACATAGCTCCGCGGCATGTAGCTAGAAACTACTAGGTGAGCTTCGCCTGGCTGTTTTTTCTTCTTCTATTTTTTCAAGTCTCAAGAGATCATACACACATGACTAAGTATCAGGTGCAGATTTTAAGTTTGATGCAAACAAATGTATTCGTGAGCCCGGTGGAAAATGAACAAATTAACTGCACAAAAGAAGTTGCGATTCTAGGCACAAGTAATTCTTGTTCTTTTTTCTTTTCTTTGCGAAGAACACAAACTAGCATGTTTTAAAATGTGCATGCCACAATTTATTCAGCATTTCTGAAAATTTACAGTATGCTTTTATCATTGGTTTTCTCTTCTTATTCATGGGAGACCGTTGAATCTGTAACTTTGGCCTCTTGGTCTTCTTAATATAAGGTAGAAATCTCTACCTTGGTCACAATTTCTTTTTGACAGCACGCACTCTACTAACTGATAGAACAAGTGATATCAGAAAAAAAGCTATTGCTCCTCAGAGGCTAAAGCCTTTTATTCCTCTAGTATTTCACTAAACAAGTGCGGCAATAAGCACTCATTCAATTTGCGAATTAGTAATATATCAAAGCAAATATACCGACGCTCAGCCCAAAAATCCAGATTATTCTTCTTAACAGCAGACAGTGCGAAAAGTACACAAGTAAAGCCCACCCGCGAAGGTTTACAGGATTACAATGAGCTGAAGATACAAACAAATAGAAATCTCTGAGGTGACAGGCTTACAACATGAGCTGATGACACAAACAAAGAGAAATCTCCATTTTTATTTTTTGGACACGAACCTGGCAGTGACCAGATCAACCTCAGGGCAGCAAAACTTATGAGCCAAGCTGACAAGCGAAACAAACTCTAATGTTATTGTGCCTCTAGAGATTGAACTCATGATAAACATCTCCGGGTGATTCTTGAGCAGCTCCAATAGCCTGTGTCATGGCCTCGCTGCTGTTCTGGTTGAGGAGCCATCCTCTGGTGCCAGGTACTTTTGGGCATTGCCATAGGGCCATATCGCAGTGAACTTTTTAGTAAGCTGCAAAACAACCAATAATTAGTTCGCATGTCTTAAAGTATTCGTAACAAGCGATGATTCAGAAGTGTAACTGTATTATGTGGAACAAACCGATTATCACAATGTTATAGGATGTAGGAGCGTACTGTTAAGGTAGAGCGGTAACTAAGATATTTAACTAATTAACAGGAAATTAACTGATAAGCAATGAGGTCATGAGGTATCATGCAACTTGTACCATGTTGAAGGGATCCCATAACGCAAGCAAGTCTTGAATTTACTAATTAATTAATGAACAAATAATTGATATTCAATGATATCCATAAACATTCCAAAAGGTTGCGAGCAATGTCATGATCTTCAAGTTAGATCTTACAAAAGTAATGCACACTACCATAAAAGAGATATCAAGTAATTAGTACATTCCAGAAGGTTGACGATGATGAACGGGGGAAACTGAGTTTGGAGTGGGTTATCCACAATTCTATGCGAACGAGACAATAAGGCTAAGGATTTAGAGCATTTTAAAATAATTGCAAGCTCAAGGTTTATTGATGGATCTTTTCCTCTAAAAAACTGAAAAGGCTATTGAAGGGTCATGTGATTCTTAACAACATCACATATTCATTTTACCAAATGTAATTAACAAGACATATTTTTAGTCTTTCCATGGTATAACATGTTAAGCTTGCCCTGTTGATACGAACAAATCACATCTTCAGATGGAAACATTGTTATTTTTTATTCAAGGACGCTAATTAAAGGAATAACTCGAAGAATCAAAAGCATGCATTTTTTTTAATAATTTAACATAAAAGTATGATGATTGAAATCTAAAATTAATACCAATTGTACAGCCCAACAACTATGCTTTCCCATACTAGCTAGTGTTAATATCAAGGCGGTTAGAGTTAATTTTTAGAATTCTAGAACTGGAAAAAAGAATAATCTTGGATAACAAACCTCTGCATGGAGTTGTTCCACAGGCATCCATTGTCTACGACTAGCATCCAGTGGATTGATATCATGACTGCAACACATGAGGTAAGATGATACTCCAACTTATTGTCTTCATCCTTGTCTGCCTTTCTAGTCTCAAATTTTTTGGCTGCAGGAATAAAGTAAGCTAGTGAGGGTACGTAGCTGTGAGCAATAATGAGATCTAGGCTTCTTACTGGCGTAATGTTGTTGCTGACAACAAATGATAGAGGAAAAACCATTGACATTATATTTAGTTTAGGAACTTGTGTCAATACAGCCACAATTTCTAGCAATATGATTCCACATATGTTAGTATACCTCTGATGCAATATAAATCTCAAAAAGTGTGAATTGCACATTTACGATTGCAGGTATATTATTAGTTCATGACTGGGACTATCTCTACTTCAGTAGCCAAATATTTGTAACTCACAAATCTTTTTTTTTTGTGGGTGTAACTCACAAATCAGTCTAGGAGAAAGTAGTGATAGTATTAGTACAGGTAATATGTTGTTTATTTTATGTTAGTATATCACAAAGCACAATACAGGAGAGAAATGAATATAACATAAGTATGTAACAATGATAACGTACCACGTTCAACGTTGATAGGCCCGGTCTTCAGTTCAACAGAAGACATCTTGATTGGCACCGTAAACAGTCCTTGAGTTCCAGTGCCAACATTAATTCCATTGCCACAATTGGCCCCGCCATAACCATTGTTACGAGAAGCAGAAAAATCAGAATGGGAAGGGCGCTTGCTGGATGAAGACATGTGTTATGATGGAATATGAGTTTGCCGAGGAGAAGCTGTGGCAGAACCAATATGAACGGATTGGCCATGAAAATTAGAGGAGTGTGGAGTTCCCTCAGCAGCAAAGGATGCAAAGATGGGGCGAGCTGGTAGGAGAAAGTAGAATCGTGTTTGTCCCATCTGAATGAGATCCTGGGACTTCAGTTTAACGGGATCATCACTTGGGCGGTGAAGGACCCTCTGAACATAGCATCCATGTTGGCCCAGAACCTCAAGGGAAAACGAGCGGTGTTGAAAATCATAGAAGATGCGTGCATGGAGGCGGGAAACATCCCTATCTCCGCCAACGGCGCTGAGATATAATTCTACCTTTCCTTTCTTGGAATTGCGTCTCACGATGATTTCATAAGATTGCATGATGTACTGGAAGTCTTTGCCTTGAAGCTTCGCAAATCCTGCATCCAGTTGAGCACCACGAGCAGATCCCATACCAACATTCAGGCCTGACATCTCTAGTATTCCTGGTAGTAGAAGAATTCAAAGTGTCACTAATTTTCAGTTTCTTCTATAAAATAAATGATGGAGAGATAAAAAAAATGCACTGAAGCCAGAACAATAGACATATGATGTGACAGGACAAAATGTGAAACACTTTTATTAATTGCAATATAAAGAGAATAGTTCAAATGGCAAATTTTCGTATCAGGTCCATGCCACAAAAGATAATAAACACACCGGATATAAGATTGCACATTAAACAATACTGGGAGATGATGCCAGGCGATATTCTCAATCAGTCTAGCAATCTTTGGAAAGAACATAATTTCATTTGTTTGTATATTTTACCCATTCAATTATTAAAGAATACAAGATGCATCGATACAATTTGGCCAGTACATATTAGACAGCCCTAATACAATCTGACCCCATGTTGGCGTGTTAGATTGTTTGAAGGTAGACTAGTTTTTGGCAACAACGAGCATGGGCATTTCTCGCTAAAATGGAAATTTATAAATGCATTAAAATGCCTTTGCAAGCCGGGTCATCTCTCCTACGTCATGGGAAAAAAAGAATAGAATTGCTAATTAAAGAATAGAATGCCTAATGTTTTATTTACTTTATCAGCAAGCTATTTATTATGATGATAAATCTTTAAATAAAATTTGTCATGAGTCGGCCCAAGTGTCGTCAATGCTAAAGTTGCTTCAATGCAATCTGCTACGAATGGTTACTAGTAAGTCAAGCATCCATTGTTGGACAAAATAGGCATAGACCAGGTTTATGCGATTTACTTAGAAAATATACCTTGTCAGATACATGATGCCATATAACAATCTAGTGTGACAAAAAAACTTGAATAGCCATGACATTATTCTTCTCTCTCACTTTGTGCTAACCATAGTAAAGAGGGTACCCATGGGTCACCATATTTGAAACTAATCAGAAGAGTCCTACTGATCAGAACACTAAAATGAATGCAATGCTGCGCCGAGCACTTCCATCCAGATTAAAATATGAAATTAACACATTACTGCTAAGTTGCCAGAAAGAGAAAAAATTGCCCAACTGATAATGTGCACTTGCAAGGAGGAGCAAACCAAAACATGCAAGGCTTGTTGCCCTCCATAGTTTATGCTATTCTAGTTACTCTAGTGCTCCAGACTTTGAATGAAAAGAGAACTATTTCTCTTTAGAACTAATCACAAGATTGGATACTCTCGTTACCCATAATTTATCAGATACATACATTTTGAGACCTGAAAACATCATCCTCTTAGATCTAGCAAAGGAAAGGAATAACAATATTCAACCAACAGCGGAAAGATTCAGTTACAAGATCAAAAAACTCTTATCATCTATGACGATGCAAAAAGAAAACTGCTTTCATCCATGATCTATCAGATGCATACATTTTAACACCCGAAGAACACCATCCGCCTAGATCTAGCAAAGGAAAAGAATAAAGCACCAAGCAACAGTGGAAGAATTACAAGGTCTAAAACTCTTATCATCCAGCGTGCAAAAGAAACTTTTGTTATTCATGATCTGTCAGATGCATAAATTTGGACACCCGAAAAACAGCATCTGCTAGGATCTTGCGAAGGGAAGGAATGACACATCAAGCAATAGCGAAAAGAATTAAAGACCTAAAACTCTTATGAACTACTGTGCAAAAAAAAAATCTTGTCATCCACGATCTTACATTTTAACACCTGAAAAACAGTATCCGCTTAGATCTACCAAAGGAAGGAATATCACATCAAGCAACAGCAAAAGGGATCAATTACGAGATCTAAAACTCGTATCGTCTAGGATGCAAAGAACTGTGTCACCCCACCCCTGATCTATCAGATGCATATACATCTTAACACCCAGAAAACCATCATCTGCCTAGATCTAGCACAGGAAAAGAATAACACACATCAAGGAACCGCCAGAAAAATTAATCACAAGATCTAATCAAACTGTCTTGCTTGAAGAAGAATTCTCATCAGCCATGATCTATGCAGATACATCATGATTGTTGGAACTCGCCCTCAGGATCGATCACATCAAAACCATAGAAATGCACGCAAAAACTTTAGCCAAAGGCACCTGTCGTGCCTTGTTCTATTTTCTTTATTTTCTCGACAATATCCCACGTTGTTACAGAACTTTACAGCCGGCTGCATATATATACTACACCAGCAGCGGCCGACCCTTGCAACCTAAACCTACATGGACTCAGCCGGCTTGACCATCTAATAGGACTCCTAACAAGACTCGCTCACGATTCCTAAACTGACTCGGACTAACCTCACGTACGGTATGCAAGCTGACTATACATCCAACTTTACAGACCGAATACAACTAGTACTCCCTCCGTCCGGAAATACTTGTCGGAGGAATGGATGTATCTAGACGTATTTTAGTTCTAGATACATCCATTTTTATGGATTTCTTCGACAAATATTTCTAGACGGAGGGAGTACTAAATACTACCACCACGTAAACACCTAGCTGATTAGGACATGAGACATGAGGCAAGATTATTGCCAACAATGATTTATGCCGATATGTGCATCCCAACATAGGAAAAAAGTATCATTTCTCTTGGATCTAGCAAAGCACATCAAGCAAAAGCAAAAATAATAATAATTACAAGTCCTAAAACTCCAATCAGACCGCACTAGTAGAAAAAGGACCTAATGTGAGACACATTAGTGCCGGTTCGATTTTGGCCCGGTACTAATGGTACCATTAGTGCCGGTTCGAACGGCTATGCATTAATGCCGGTTTGTTTTGAAACTTTAGTACCGGTTCGTGCCACGAACCTGTATTAAAGGGGTGGTGGCAGGCTGGCGTCAGGCCGGGGCCCCGTGATTACCTTTAGTACCGGTTCGTGGCACAAACCGGTACTAAAGGGTTAACCTTTAGTACCGGTTCGTGCCACGAACCGGTACTAAAGGGGTTTGACCTATAGTACCGGTTCGTGGCACAAACCGGTACTAAAGGGCAATTTTCAATCTCTACCCCCCCCCCCCCCCCCCCCCGCGCGTATATCGCCATTTCAGTTTTGAAAAATACAGAAGAAAATGATAAAAAATTCAAAAAATAAAATTCTTCGAGATGTAGTTATATTACTACATCTACTAGTTAGGAAAATTAAAAAACTTAAATTTGGACATGTCTTGCAAAAAGTGTAGGGAAAATGTAAAACGGCTATAACTTTTGCATACGATGTCGAAAAAAAACGTATAATATATCAAAAAATTCAGCACGAAAATCCGCATCCGATTTTGATAGCCTATGACCTGTTTGCGATTTTTTAGAATCCTCAAATTCCAAAAGGAGAAAAAGATATGCTCAAATTTAAGTTTTTTTTTCATTTTGGTTAAATCTGATCAAACTATGGTCAAACTACTTATTCAAGAAGTATTAATGTTACTACATACTTATTCAAGAATATTAGTGATACTAAATAATTATTTCAAATTTTTGAATTTTGGTCAAATCTGGTCAAACTATGGTCAAACTATGGTCAAACTTATTTAAGAAATGTTAGTGTTACTAAATAATTACTGTTTTTTAGAATAATAGTTTCAAACTCAAACGGTGATGTGACCTAATGCTCAAACTAAACTGCTGAGGGTTAATAGGATTTACAACTTAGATTTGTCAGGAAAACAACAAGTGCAGACTTGGAAAGTAGGGGGAATAGAACTCCGAAGTTAAGCGTGCTCAGGCTGGGGGAGTAAGAGGATGGGTGACCGGTCGAGAAGTTAGACGATTTGGAATGAGTGATACACACTTGAGTAGTTAAGAGGGGCAATTAGAGACTAAATCATCAAATAATTCAGAAAATTGAAAATCGAAAAAAAAAATATATTTTTTTCAAAAATTTTAAAAAATAAATTTCAAAAAAATACCTTTAGTACCGGTTGGTAACACCAACCGGTATTAAAGGTGCCCAATACCACGGCGCGAGCTCACGCCACGTGGTGGACCTTTAGTGGCGGTTCGTGCCGAACCGGTACTAAAGGGGGGGGGGGCTTTAGTATCCACTCTTTAGTGCCGGTTGCAGAACCGGTATTAAAGGCCCTTATGAACCGGTATTAAAGCTCCGTTTTCTACTAGTGTCGTATTGCTACAAGGGAATTCTTATGACCCATGCATGACATATGCAGATGCATATATTTCAACACAGGAAAAGGAACCATTTCTCTTAGATCTGGCTACCAAAGAAAGCGAAGTAACACATCAAGCAATTGTTAGAAGGATTAATCATGAGATCTGAAACTCTAATCATACCGAAGTGCTACAAAGGAACTCCTATGACCCATGATCTATGCAGAATTGCAGATAGATGCACTTCAGTACTGGAAAAGAGTCCATCTCTCTTAGGTATATCTAGCAAATACATGAAGAGATCCATCTAGGGAAGAAATGATGTAAAATAGCTGGAAAAAGAACCACCGGGAAATTACCTCACCGAGAAAGTGAAGCAGCCGTGCTCGGGTTGGCGAGGAAGAGGGCTGATCGCCGGCCGATGGAGATGAGCAGAGGACGCCGGCGAGGGAGGTGGGATGAGGAAGAGAGTGGGTCTGTCTCGAAACCTAGCAGCCGCAATTCTCATCTCGCGTCCGCAGTCGCAACCCTTTTTAAACCCGATTTCTACCGCCCGCGGCGAACCCTAGCACACAATCCCTAAATTGCCAGCGCCAGGAATTAGAGCCTCGTAATAACTATCCTAATTAGGAGCGTGTTCGTCGTGACCCCCTGCACTAATTCCATACGCGATCGCCAGACCTCTGTTTCCCTCTCAATCTGGGTTCGCAGCGCGCGCAGAGTGTTCGTGTTCGCGGAGGAGCGCGCCCGCGAAGGGGAAATTTCGAAGGTGGGGAACGTGAGAGGCTGCTACGTGGGCCGGTCGTGTCAGTGAGAAAGGTTGATGTAAAAATTCAGAGAAGCTGTCTAGAATTAATGCAGAGGTTAGTTGCAACAAAAAACCAAAGAATTGGTCTCTAGGTAAAACGCTAGGAATAAAAAAAGAATTCGTCTAGGCCTGGTCCTCTACCTGTTCTGATGGAAGGGATGGGAGGGACCGGCGGCTTCCCCTTCCCGTCTCGCCGGGTGCTCTTAGGCGGGTTGAGGAGCTACACCGAGAAGCAAAGTTGCGTTAGGCCTTGTACAATGGGAGATACTTAGGAGAGGTGCTTAGAGAAATAAATCAGGTTTTTCTTAAGCACCGGTGCTTATTTATACAGGATAGACGCTTAACTAAGCGTCTCTTCTATAGAAATAGGCACCGGTGCTTCAGAAAAATCCGGTTTATTTTTTTAAGCATCTCTCTAAGCACCTCCCATCGTACAAGGCCTTAGAAGCTCGTTTAGTGGGAACTCCCGGCTCAGGTCAATCGAACGACTCCCGTGGCAGCGAGGGTGGCGATGCCGGACGCTAGGACTGCTTGGTTGGGGCTTGTGAGCAGCGACGCGGTTCCCGGGTTGACACCGATGGGTCCTGTGTGGACCACAAGGGTTGTGGCTCTCTAGCATCCCAGGAGGATCTTGGGGGACGTGCGCGCCGCTTCAGAGTGAGGCCTTAGATTGGCGGAGGGGCAAAGCGACCCCCCCCCACCCCCTACCCCCATAGGAACGAGATCCTCTGACTTAGATCCATATACTGCTGAGGGAAGTAGTACGCATTGCACCGTCCGTTGGCGATCTGACGACTCGTGTGAGGTGCGCTCTTTCCTTCTCTTTCGTTCGTGTCCACACGAACACAAGCAGCCCATCCGGCCCAACAGGACGACACCCATCGATTCGTCGCCCGAGCTCTCGTCTCTTTAAAAAAAGGAACTCTCGCCTCGCCTTAGGGTTCGCCGGCGGGGAGGAGCAGCTCCGGGAGGACGGGACGCCGCGTAGCCGTGGAGGTGGCAGACAGCCCCCGCTTCGTCCAGGTGTCAGGGTGCCTAGCAGTGGAGGCTACGGAGCCAGCAGCTGCCTCGTCCAGGGCGTGATGCGTCGGAGCTATCGAGGGTCGAGGTCGTGGAGCTGTGGAGCCAGCGCCGTCGAGGCCGTGGAGCTGCGGAGCCGGCGCCGTAGACGCCGCCGAGCTGCCGAGGCCACGAAGCCAGCCTCGTCAAGGCTTCTGCGGGTCATCTGCTCTATTGCTTGTATTGTGTCTTGATGTACGAATGTTTTTAGAGTAAAAAGAGAGAAGCTACAGCAGCATTTTGAATGAATGTTATGATTGAATTACTGTTCTAGTTTGTACTTCTACATTTGCAGAATTAGTCCGACTTGAGTGGTACTTGTACATGTGCAGAGTTGAACAGATTTGTATGGAAAATGTTCCTGCTTTCTTGAATGTTTGTTTTGGCTGAAGAATTGTTCCAGTAAACAGAGTGTGTGTGTGTGTGATGACCTAGTGGATCTCGATCTAGAATGGGGATGAGGAAGGAGAGAACAGAGTAGGTGAGAGGCGTGGAGAAGGAGAGAAGGATTCGATCAAACACTTGCTACTCATTTCCCCAATGCTTCGTACATAAGTAGCTGCCCTCCTGGGCTACCCTTACATGGCCTTTGGCCCACACGCTCCCACGGGGCCAAGGCCCACACACGCACACACCCATTGCAGTTCAGTTATCTGAATAACTGACTGCACTCGTTCAGTCCGCTACTGATGCATCAGTAGGCGCGACATTGTCCTCCCCTTGAGATGAAGCTCCTTCCCAGATGCAGGCTGATGGGTAGCGCTGGCGAAGAACGGCGTAATCTTCCCAAGTGGTGGCTGATGGTGGCATGTTTGCCCACTGGACACGGAGTTGCACAACTGGTGCATCGCCCTTCTTCATCATCCTCCGCTCCACGATCGCCACAGGCTCCGTTTCACCCCCAGAGAGATCAGGCACCCGCGGCAGCTCGGCGAAGACTGGGGTATAATCTAGGGTGAAGGGTTTGAGCTGGGAGATGTGAAATACCGGATGGATACGGCTGTCTGGAGGCAACTGCAGGCGATATGCCAGAGTCCCAATCCGCTCTGTTACTTCAAACGGCCCGAAGAACTTGTAGGACAGCTTGCGGCATGGGCGGTTCGCGACGGTCGACTGCGCGTATGGCTGCAGTTTCAGGAGCACCTTCTCGCCGACGCCGAAAGCGCGCTCCGCGCGATGACGGTCGGCTTGCTTCTTGAAGCGAGTTTGGGCGCGCGCGAGCTGGGTGCGCAGCATCTCTGTGTGTGCTGTCCAGTCCAGCTCCGGTGACGCCGCTTGATCTTGTGGGGCGGAGCTCAGGTGTGGTAGGCTGCCCAGGTTCGGTTCCTTGCCATACAGGGACTTGAACAGCGAACAGTTGAGCGAGGAGTGATGAGCGGAGTTGTACCAGAATTCAGCTGCAGGAAGCCACTTGCGCCATTGCCGTGGCGTGTCGTGTACCGCGCACCGCAAATACATCTCGAGGCATTGGTTGACGCGTTCGGTCTGGTCGTCCGTCCGTTTGTGGTGAAGTTCGTAAGCATCCAGTCCGGCCATGGGGGAGAGGTTGGTGGTGCGAACCCCTTGTAGTTGCATCGTCTTGCCCTCTGTTTCGAACGAAATGCGCTTCAGTTTCCAGTGACAGTTCATCGGGCTGTGGTCAGAGAGCCAATCCATGCCCAAAACTGTGTCATACGCACTCAGCTGTAACACCCGAAGATCAGTGTGGAATGTATGTCCTGGCACTTGCCATGCCAACTGCTTCACCACCTTGTTACAGTGCAACCGCTGGCCATTTACTACCCAAACAGAGACAGGCGGCAGTGCTTGGGTGTCAACCGCGATTCGCTGAATGAATGCCTCACTGACGAAGCTATGAGAAGTGCCCGAGTCCACCAGGAGCAGCATCACTTGATCCCCCACTTGTGCTCGAAGGCGAACGGTGGACGGCGCGTCTTCGCCGGAAATCGCGTGCTGCGATAAGGTACAGCACTCCGGCTCGGGCAGGGCTGGCTCATCGAGCAATTGCAACGCGTGCACAGTGTCATCCGAGAGGATCTCGCCGAAATCACCCACTTCATTCATCAGTATTTGACCCGTGCGCTTGCACTGATGTTCGCGGGAGTACTTGTCGCCACAGCGAAAACAGAGCCCGTTGGCTCGCCTGAATTCGCGCAGCTGTCGCTCGCGTGCATACTCGTCGCCGCCCGGTCGTGCGGCAGGAGCTGCACGCGCTTGGTTGTGGCTGGATGCTGCTGGAGGTGGCCTGCCCACTGGAACAATGCACGGCCGCTGCAGCCGTTGCTTCTCCAGTTCTTCTTCCTGGATCCTTGCAAAAACAACTGCGCGTGTGATGCTTGTTGGGGCCTGCAAACGGACGCCCAATCGCAGTTCATCTTTCAGACCGAGAAGGAACTGGGAGATGAAGAATTGTGTGCTCAAGGTTGGATCCAGCGACAATAGGTGGTACATGGAGGTCTCAAATTGCTGACGATACTCTTGCACACCTCCAGTCTGCCGCAATTTCACTAGCTGATGCATCTGAGCTTCAAATTCTTCTGGTCCGAACTCTGCTTCAACTGCTGTTCTGAAGGCTGGCCATGACAGAGCAGGGTGCGTCTGTCTGTACGCCTGAAGCCACATGGCTACGAGCCCATCCATGTACAGGCCGGCTGTGGCAACCCAACTGTGCTGCGGCACCCGGTAGAGGTCGAAGTATGAGAGGCACCGCTCCAGCCAGATGCACGGCGCGTCGTCGTCGAAGCGGGGGAAATCGTGCTTGGGCGGCTTGGTGTAGTGCTCGGCGCCCCGCTTGTACGCCATAGGCGAGGTTTGCAGCAACAGAGGCGGCCCGTGGTTAACGAGCCGGGCGAACGGCAACTGAGTTGCGCCCTCCGTGTAGAGCGGTGGTGGCGGGGGTGGACGGGTCGTCGGAGGCGGAGGTGGTGGCGCGGGTTGGAAGGAGCCCGCGGTCGTCGACGTACCGGACGCAGATGCCCCGTGGTTGCTCGTAGCAGCGGGATCGGGGGGTGGAGGGGATTTGCGGGCCTCATCCACATCCGCTTGAGTCAGATCGATTTGCTTCGCCAAGTGCTTGAGCTCGGTGGAGACTTGGTCGTTGTAGGCGACTTGCGCTTGGTGGCGCTCGTCGGCGGTCCTCTGGCTGCCGTCGAGGCGGCGCAGGATGGTCTCAAGGAGGCCCTGCATCTTGTCTGTAGTTTCCGTCATCACGTCCAGCACGCGGCGGGTCTGCGCGGAGGGCTTGGATGGTGCCGTGGTCGCGATCCAGATCGAGGCGAACCCCAAGTAGGATTTTGAGCGAGCTCACCGGAGCGGCTCGTACCTAGCTCGGTGGGTGTTACCGCCTGATCGGGGACGCGGCGGCGGCGGTGGCGGGTGGTGGGGAAAATTTTTTGGGGAAGGCTCTGTGTACCAGATTGTAATGACCAAGTGGATCTCGATCTAGAATGGGGATGAGGAAGGAGAGAACAGAGTAGGTGAGAGGCGTGGAGAAGGAGAGAAGGATTCGATCAAACACTCGCTGCTCATTTCCCCGATGCTTCGTACATAAGTAGCTACCCTCCTGGGCTACCCTTACGTGGCCTCCGGCCCACACGCTCCCACGGGCCCAAGGCCCACACACGCACACACCCGTTGCAGTTCAGTTATCTGAATAACTGGCTGCACTTGTTCAGTCCCTACTGATGCATCAGTAGGCGCGACAGTGTGCAAAATCGGACAGAACTGATAGAAATGAACTGAATTGAACTGTTGTGATATAAGGTTGTCAATTTGAAAGCATATAACAGGTGTTGTTAATTAAAGAGGATAGCACCTGCTATAGACAATTTGTGAGCATGTCCTTCCAAGAATAAAATGATTTGCAAGTCATAATGCCTGCTTTGGCTGCGGAATGTAAATGAGCATGCATACAGAAATTGCAGGTGCATTGAACAAAGTAGATGCTAACCCCTGGAGTATATCTCTGAAATGCATGAAATTGGTGGGCTAGCATTTGTGGGAATAGTACATGGGTACCCAGATGTGCTTTTACATGCACTAATTTTTTCTTCAATATGCTTACCAAGCATGTCAAGTGTTCTATCTACTAACACGATGCATTCTTGAAAGTTGGCTGCTCGATGTGCCAAATTTTGAAATTTGAGGGACATATATCGGTAGCCAAGAATGGCATCCATATGTCAGATAGAATACTTGTGTCTTCATCCTCCTCTTCATTCTTCTCTTCATTTTTCTCTTTCTTCTTCCCTTTTTTCTTCCCCTTTTTCTTCTCATTTTTATTCTCTTCATTCAGCTCTTCATCATTCTCTTCACGTAGATGTTTGACAGCATTGTGCATAATGTGAAAGGTGCATAATCCATGCCATGCTTCTGTAAACACTTCCCCAACTGCCTTTCCCATTGCAACATCTTGATCGGTATAGAATGTTTTAGGCCCCTTTCCTTTATGAGCTATTAGAAAGGCCTCAAACAACCACTTGAAGGATGCAAATGTTTCATCATACATGAGAGCAGCACCAAAAACTACAGTTTCTCTAAAATGGTTGAAACCGACAAACACACCAAAGGGTCTGCTCTCCTTATTTGTTCCAAAAGTAGTGTCAAAACTGACAACATCACCAAAATGTGCATATTCCATGATCATCTTTGCATCAGCCCAAAATATGTTTGCTATTTGTTCTTCACAATCCATTTGCAATGCATATTGGAATGACGGGTTTTCAGCAATTTTGTCTTGAAAATATTTAAGCATGCTACCTGCTTGACCATATGTCATTTCTCGTTGGCGCTTGGTACGCAAGTAGTTCTTGTGATCACGGAGGGTATAACTAAGATTGAGTGATCCACCAACTTGGCGACTAGCCAATTCATGTGCAGCTTTTGGCCCAATTCCTGCATCATCCGCCGTTTCAATTTCAAATGCTTGCAACTCTGAAATTTTCCTTTGTGATACCATTAGGTGTAAGGTTTCTGGCAGGTGTAGTGTGTGATTGTGTTCCAAAACCAACTCAGACACTTTCAGATTTTCCTTCTTTCGATCCATTTTAAGATTCATGTAGACTTGACAATAGGTTCTAGTTTTAGCTCGAGGGCACTTTGTTAAATAATCCCTTTTGTCTTGTGTTCGATGACCTTCATTCGTGCAAACAAATCTACATGATGTAACCATGCCATCTGTTGGCCTCTTGTTTGTATACCTTTTTCTGACCTCGAATCCTTTTTGCACACTGTAGGTAAGCCAAAATGCCCATGCCTCATCTGAATTTCTAAATTCCATGCCAATATGAGGTACCAAACTAGGCAATACAACTCTGTAATGTAAATGGCATGAACATTAGACTTGTGAAAGTGTATAAAAAATATTGGGACTTATAGTCACTGGAAAAAGATTTCCATAAGAGAATAAGCAAATAATAGCGTAATTGGGGATAAGAATAAAATCAAGAAAAATCAGTGTACTTGGGATAAGAAAATTTACTTATTAGAATTAGAATCATGGTGCACTGTATCAGCCTCTTCTTCCCTCTCAGTTGCTTCTTCCATCAGGAAAAGAATGCTTGATTGGAGTTCAGCAGACTGCTTCTTTCATCAGAAAAAGGGGTGCCTAATCCGAGTTTAGCAGGATACTTCTTCCATCACAAAAAGGAAAATTTGATCAAGCTCTAAAGTAATCTGATGGTCGAAGTTCAATCAATTCACTAGTAGAAAAACACCTAATAGTCCCGGTTCGTGAGGGCCTTTAGTCCCGGTTCATGAACCGGGACTAATGGGCCGTTACTAATACCTCCACCCATTAGTCCCGGTTCAAACTAGAACCGGGACTAATGTGCCTCCACGTGGCTCTGTGCGCCGAGCCCAGTCAGGGGGCCTTTGGTCCCGGTTGGTGGCACCAACCGGGACCAAAAGTCCATGTTTTTTTTTGGAAATTGGCTGCTTTAGGGGTTTTGGGGGTTATTTTTAGGTTATTATATTAGCTAGCTAATAGAGAGAAGTGTCCTCTCTTATATCTTCGTCCTTGGTTTACCAACGCTGCTGCTATATATGTTCATTTTACCCGCTAATATAATAACTCATGCATGCTCGCATACATCAGCATATATAATAACAAGTACTCGTCCTACTAATCATGCATCATCATACAACTTCTACTCGTTATTAATAATAAGTCATACGATCATCATCCTCATAGTCATCGAACCCAACCCTACATAATTGTTCTTAACACATGATCATCAATATCAGGTAGGACCTAAACACCCTTAAGGTAAAATAGCATAAAACAATATAGACCCTGACTCTCCATTATGAAGAATGGCGATCATCATGTCTCCAATTTTTGCCCTTCGCTGAATGTTGCTTCCGAGAAGCTCCTTACGACTGTCCATACATTTTTTCCATTCTTTGATTCTCATGTCTCCACTTATTTTAGAAACCCGGTATGGAAAGTTGAGATTCGTAGGACGACCTGGTTGTATGTTCAAAACATGAAGGCTACCATGTGTATACATCAGATGAGGCACACAATCATTCGGGATTATCTGTTGAAAAACATAGTAGTAACTTCGTAGTTAGCAATGATATGATGTACTAGTTTTAGAAGTGTGCAAAAAGATGCACGGATGTTGTAATAGTACAAAAATCTTACCAGGGTATCTCCATGGTAGTTACCGTAGTTCAACACGTGCACTAGTGGCACGTATTGACCATAATGTTGAGGAGTTCGATTGTAGACATTGTAATTCTCAAGATTAGTACAAAATGCGACCAGATGATTTTTCTCCTGATAAGTTAGTTCGGAGCCTTCGGTGTAGTAGGTTCTATCTACCATCTTCCGCACATTCTTTGAAGAATGAAAATAAGCTGTCAATGGAGAATAAGTTGTCAACTATTTTGAAATAAACAATATAAATTACTTAATAACTATGGTAAGCTCACATGGGGGAAGAATTGGAGGTGTATCCACAAGGACTAAAATCGTAGGGCTCTCTTGCTCGATTGTAGGATCACCAAGATCCATGGTAACAAGCATACCCTCATCAAAACCATACATCTTGCAAAGTGCTTCCCAATTTTTGCAACCAAAATGGGTTACACTCTGAGCATTGTACAGCTTTACTTGAAAATCCACACCATGATGGGTACTTAGGATAATTTTTTTGGTTTCGAAACTTTCATGGTCTTCAAAACCCATCCTCTCCAAGACATAGCGTCTTGCAAAGCATGGGATAAGCTAGTCGAATTGGAAAAGATGAAAAATATTGTCATGATTAAAATAGTTGAAGTCATGAGTAATTACGAAAAAAAACTATTATCGTTGGTTGCGTACCGTATGAACATCGAAGGTCTCCTCGAGCTTAATGCTGAAGCGACGATCTTCGTCCAGCACAATGAACCTGTCACAGATACCTCGGTCGTCGTGGCACCAGTCGCACTCCCCCGGGCGGTTTTCGTCGTCCGATGAGTACGACATTTCCGGCCTACGTTCATAATTCAAATATTAAACTAGATCATTATTATTAATCACGGGTTGACTATCGATGATCGATGTACGTAGCTCCTCCTTTCATTCCCGAATGCATTATTATATCAAATTGTCACTACAAGGATCCGGGTATATTGCAACAAAATCGTTTGTCGCAATATATGCCGTTTTGTGGCGATAAGTACCTATTGCCACGAAAAGACATTCGTTGGCAGCCGTTGCGACTGGACGCATGGTAATAGGTTATTGCCACGAAAAAGCAACCGTGGCAATAAAGTGTGTTATTGCAACATTGATGTGGGAAGTTGCCACATGTTTTCCCATGGCAACACTCACGTGATGCCACAATTATATTTGTGGAGATAGTTTTAATGCAACATGTAACGAATCGTGGCGCCTGATATCTCGTGGCGATAGACATTTGTGGCAACAACCTATGTCAACGACGCCCGTTTTGTGGCGCATTACTCTTTTGTGGCAATAGTCAACTGTGGCAATAAACTATGGCAACAATCCTTGTTTTTGTGGCATTAGGCATGTTGCCACGACCCACTATACTTGTGGCAAAAAACTATGGCAACAATCCTTGTTTTCGTAGCATTAGGCATGTTGCCACGACCCACTATAATTGTGGCAAAAAACTATCGCAACAATCCTTGTTTTCGCGGCATTAGGCATGTTGCCACGACCCACTACACTTGTGGCATTAACTTATAGCAACAAATATTTTAGTCGTCGTAACAGGAAATTGCAACACTTGTTTTGGTGGTGATATATAGGTATCACAATTGCAACACTTGTTTTGGTGGTGATATATAGGTATCACAACAGATGAAATATTTGTAGCGAGAAACTATTGCGACAATCCGTGGTGATACTTTATCTCAACAAAAAATACTTTGATGGCGCCAAACAATTATCGCATCGTGAAAAAAATTGTGGTGCCAAGCTATTGTGACAATATGAAGTGATCCGTTACAACATCCTAGTGCAACAAAATAGGTAGGCGTCGCGACTGAGATATGACGCAACACTTTTTTGGTGGTGCTAACATGTGGCAACCGAAAGTGGGTTGTAGCATATTGCAACCATAAAAAAAATGCATGCATTCAATTACAATATTCAAAACCATACATATAATATGTAGATTCATAAAGTTCATAATTCTTGTAGCAAATATCCATTAAATTAAACTCATATGTAATTTAGCCATTCTAATTACTTGTGAAGACTGGTTCGTGGTCTAGAGTCCAGGCCAGCTAGTTCTTTGGATCCTGCAATCAAGAAATGAAAAAAGTTCTAGTTAATGAGTCCAACATAATATACGCCATATAATTATTCCAGCCCCGTAGTTAAAAAGAACTATCGCCAGACTACAAGTGTAAATGTCTAAAGCATAAGCACAAGTACATCTACTAAAAGGTTCTGCTATTGATTTAAGTTGTGACTCGATGTATAGTTTCAGTTAAGTTCATGTCCCTAGCTAGCACATATTCATTTTTTGTTTAAGTTGTGACTCGATGCAGCAACAACACATGGTAAAAGAGAAGAAGAAGCTAGCTAATTATGAATGCCAATGACGTATAAAATGCAACTGATCATGAAGAGAAAGTATGGTTGTGACTTACCATTGCTTTAAACATTCGAGAATTCCTTGCTGCAGCTTGTATGAGCGCATTTGAAGAAATAATAATTGGCCTTGAACCTAGAGTCTTATTAGGACTAGATCTCTATACAAGAGTATTTTGCAAGTTTGGGTTACTATTTTCTTTGTCAATCCTTAGGCAACTGTAAATACAAGTGCACTTTTAGCAATGCAAGTAAGCAACATAAATCTTACAAGGTCGCAAGCATATGATTGTAATCACCTGTTGGGTACATATCTGTTGGCTCAATGCTACAAACTGTCACCATGTTTTTTTCAAATTCCAGTCTTGATGTTCGCTCCTCTTCCAACAATCTTTCCCTTTCAGCACGCTCTTCTTTTAACCTCTCCTCAAGTGTTCTCTCTCACCACGCTCCAAGTTAATCCTCTCTTGTGTGTTTGCATGTTCATCTTGTAGTTGATCTTGTAATTCGTTGACCTGCTGGCTGAGCTTAGAGTTTTGCTGCTGGGTGGCTGTTGTAGGCTTGCTCTTCAATCTAGATACGAAACCTTTGAGAACCAGTTGAAGGTTTGGCCATGTATCCGTACCCACGAGGCTGCGATGACTTGCATTTCAGAGTGTCTTTGTATGAGGTCTGGAAAATATTGTTTTTCTGCTCACTTGAAAGTAGACCTTCAGTTTCAGTTTCTTTGTTTTGAACCTCTTGACGTGCTTTGTTCTAAAAATGAAAATAACAATTATAGGTACGGCATCAATATTGACACTATAAAAGATGAAACAAGAATAGCACGATCCAATGCATGAATAATCTCAGCCGATGATGAAACATACCGAATGCACATCATTGAATAACTATAGAATAACCAAAAGTCAGTGTACTTACGTAAACTTTCTAGGACTCTGTGTTAGACCATGTTCAGTCATTCGTGTGGGTGAGTTCCAAGTTTCTCTGCAAGTAATATAATAACGAGATGCTTGAAACACGAAACCATATTTAGCAGCGAGGCATATACATATTTATAGTTAGACTCATACCTTCTCAAAGCTTACTTGCGAGTAAGATTTTGATCCAATTTTGTGTTTTGTCTTCTGTTTCTTACATTTATCGGCGTTCTTTTGGCTGCGTTCCTATCAATTCATTGAAACCAAATATAACCAGTCAGACAAGCCATTGTAGAAGCTGAAGATATTGTACTACTGAGTGTGTACCCAAATAGTGTAGTACAGTGTGGGGCCTGTGGGCTGTGTGCGTGCACAGGTATCGATACAGTGTGGTCTTTTTTTGTGTAAGTGAACATCAAAAGAGCAGAGCTAGCATGTGTTGGTGGTTCAGTGGAAAAAAGGGCACTTGTTGCCTTGAACACACACCCAAGTCTAGCTGCTCTGCTTCTTCTCTGTTCTGGCCCTGAGTCCACATTACATCTAGCAGGTTCAGTGTGAGACCAAACAACCAAATATAAAAGAGGGAGAGCAGGAGACGCCAAACAATATTGACAATCTCTGAATAAGACTTGGTACATTGGCAATAGTTTCTGCAAAATTGGGAATGAACAATTATTGCAAAAAAGGAGGGAAAATACGACGATGGAGCGACTTATTGCAACATTATTAGACTATACACAAAGTCTCCCGTCTCCAGTTTTGCGGCTATCCACATCTGATAAAGTCAAGTAAATGAACTGAATTCTCAACTTCAGAATACCCCCGTACATAGAACTGAAAAAAATCTAAAGAAGATACCGCCTAAAAGCACAATTTTTGCAATGGTTAACCCGAGATTTAAGATTTACTACATCTATACGTCATACTCTACCTTTGAGCTAGAGCTGAGGTCAGTGGCTGATCGGATTAGCATGGATGATGCTAGGTGTAAAGCTCGAGCCTAGTGCAGCGTCGCCCATCCGCTGTGGTTCGTCGAGTGATCGCGTGTCGGCGTGACGCTACGACACCTAAGGGCGTTGACGCCTTGATGCCCAGCCACACCAAACCTACCCAAAAGGCCCACAAGGCTACGCCAAGGCCTGGCCACGTCTGAACAAGACCTGGCCTACCCATGAACCAGTTCCGAACAAGGCCGCCATGGGATTGTCTCTGTACCTGATGCACCGCTGTCAGCCTAACCTGGTGCACGGCCAAACAACTCTACACAATCGCTTCAAGAAATCAACATCGACCCTGATGCATGTGCATCCGGGAGGCTCCTACTAGCTCCGCCCCTGCTGTGAACATCATACTGCAATTAAATACACTATGTAGGTTCAGCCAATTGAAGCAGGATATGAGGCAGATGTACAACGCTCGCTAATTGTAACCAAAAACACTATGAGACTGATCCCATCAGCCAATTGAAGTAGGATATGAGGAGTATGGAATACCAAAAAAACTGATCTACATCGCTTGCTATGGAGGTTCAAGGATGCGGCAGAGATGGTAGGATACTGAGTCTAATCTAAAGATTCAGACTGAACCCAAGGGAAAAGAAGTGAGCGGACAGATTGGGGGACAAGCAAGATGGGGGAAGACAAACCTTGAAGGTGTGGCGTGGCTTGCAGCCCATGAGCTGGAGCGCGCTCTGCGGGATGGGGCGCGTGCAGGGGAAGCTGCTCTTCTGGCGGCCGTCGGCGACGGCAATGTATAGCGGCCGCCATGTCGTCCCCTGCCCTGACTAGTTCTACGACCAAGCGGCGAGCGGAGGAGAGAAGGGACGAAGAGAGCGGGGCGTCGAGGAGGAGGACCTCGTGGGGGAGGGGGGTTTGAGCCCGGGCGGGCATTGTCGCGGCGTGAAACACCGAGATGGTGTCGTGCTTGGTCCAGACACGGGATTAATGGGCAAGGGGATGAGACGGTAACTCCGTCGGCGCCGACACCAGATCGCATCGCTGCCGCCGCCGGCATGGCCGAGGACATGGAGACGCGGCCCACGTCGGCGGGCGCAGAGGAGAGGGAGGAGGGCGAGATCGAGGAGGACCGGAGGTTCCAGGAAGGGAGGAGATCGGGAGGAATAACCTGACGCCGTGCAGCTGACTCGAGTGTGGTTCGCTCTGTTGACGCACAGAGGAAGACGAGAGCTCAGATCCAATCTTCCGTGAAGACGCCGTGATGTGGTTCTGTTAGGAGGGTATTTAGCGGGAAGGATAAGCTATTTTTTTGGGAACCTTTTAGCGGGAGATTAAAAAATAGTGGCGCAAACAACAGTAAACCTAAATTTTTAATGTACACACTGAACATTTTTAATGTACGCTGAACAAATATTTAAATACACATTGAACATTTTGGTGAATATATGTTGAACAATTTCAAAATACACAATGAACATTTTCTTAAATATATGATGAACATGTTTGTATATAAATATGCAATGAAATGTGTATAATATACGAAAAATAAAGAAAAAGAAAGACGGAAAAGAAAATGAAACAGAAAAACAGAAATGAAAGAAACAGGAAAAAGAAGAAAAAGCATCCGACCGTGGGCCGGCCCAAACTGGGGCGTTGGGTGGCCAGGCTTCAGCGGAGCCACGTCCTTTTGACGCATGCGGGCGTCAAATAGGATCCGCCAAGGAAGTTTTCTTACCTTTGTCACAGCTTTTCTTAGGTGAGAGAATCTATTCATTTTTATTAACAACACATAAATACATACAATCACGGTGAGAGAATCTTGGATGCTATACATTTTTATTAACATCACATAAATGCATACAATCACATCAAGCAAGATACAGAAAAATTAGGAAGGAAGAGAGTGTGAGGATTTGCTGCCCAGTGCTCACGACTCACCTTGGTGAGAAGGGCAGTGAGCTTGCCGTCTTTCCGCTGCCGAGGACGGCCTTGCTACCGAAGGAGGTCAGTAGGGTGAGTAGAGGAGACCTTGGCGGTGCAAGAAACCCTAATGTGAAGGGCATCCGCGAGTGTGCAACGCTTCACACACGCGTAAAACGAGCATTCCTCCAAGTTGTAGTACCACTGATGTCCACTTTGCAAGATATGTGACTAAAATACAACTTAGGTGCAATTTGTGGTACCAAATGTGTTAATACCTCTATGAACTAGTACGCCCCTTTAACCAGATCCTGAGAAATAGTATAATAAATAAATGAAAAAATCAGAGGCATTATAGAGAATATCGTTGCAATATCCTGCTCCTTTTTTTGCAATACAAGAGGATTGTTGCAATATGTTGTACTTATTACCATGGACGCACAAGTTGTCGCAATATGTAATAGTTATTGCAACACAACGAAGGTGAGGCAAAAAATCGCCCTATTACAACTAATGCATGTTTGGTTGCAATAAGAAGCCATGTATTTTGCAACAGTATCTATGGCTAGCGCGACATGTCAGACTTGTCGCAATATATGTCTAAATATTGCCACAAAGATTTACTTTGTTGCAATACCTAGTCTTTATTGCATCAAAATGACCAATTCATGCAACGGGATGCAACTGTCGCAATATCACTACCATATTGCAATGCTGATGCAGCTTGTGGCAATACATGGCTTCTATTGCAACAAAATGAGTACCTAGCGCGATGAAACTAAATTGTGGCAATATGTAGATCCTATTACCACGAACTCAAATTTTGTGGTAATATAGCATTTTATTGCAATGAAAGATAGTTGTAGCAATAAATTTTGTTGCAATAGACTGGAATCCTTGTAGTGTGTCTAGCACACAGGAATGAAGGAGAACTTATCCAATATGAGCATTCAATAAGCAAAACCAAATCATAAAATAAGCAAAACAAAATCATAAAATAAAGTATAGTATTCAAATTAGCATGCATTCAATAATTATAAGCAAAAGTACATCATCTCTTGGTGTCCGTACATCATCGAATATTATCACTAATACAACTAGAACCGTAGCGCCCGACGGGTATCGACGCGAGCGGTGGACACCCAAAGATAAGGAACCATCACAGGATCATAGCTCCAGTGAGATCCCTGAAGAACCTGCCAGGTATTGTCGAATCTGCCCTCCAATGCAACCATGTAGCGACAGACGTGCTCGTCCTCCTTGCTGACACGGTGACGTATCACCTCCACGGTGTCCGGATGCCTCACCACCGTCACTGGCCCACGCGACCGCCATCAAACAAGGATCGGGTCAACAACGGGCTGCCTCCTCACCAACCTACGTCCCCCGGAAGGTAGCACCTCCCAATACCAGCCTGGCGGAGCCCAGTCCCGAACATTGCCCTGATCAAGCAGGCCTCCACCGCCGAGTCGACGACGACGAGGATGCGGGATAGGCATCACCGACATCGATGCGGCAACTACTTCTAATCTAACAAAAAAATCTAACATAATATAAACAAATTAATTACTACACATCTAATCTAACAAAAAAAATCTAATCTAACAAAAAAAAACTATGAACTACATATCTAAATTACTACACACATCTAATCTAACAAAAAAAATCTAATTAATCTAACAAAAAAATCTAACATCATATAAACAAATTAATTACTACACATCTAATCTAACAAAAAAAAAATCTAATCTAACAAAAAAATATATGAACTACATATCTAAATTACTACCCACATCTAATCTAACAAAAAAAATCTAATTAATCTAACAAAAAAATCTAACATTATATAGACAAATTAATTACTACACATCTAATCTAACCAAAAAAATCTAATCTAACAACAAAATCTATGAACTACATATATCTAGATTACTACACATCTAACCTAACAAAAAAATCTAATTAAATCTAACAAAAAAATGACGGTGACGGCCGGCGAAGGCGACGGCGAGGTGCTCACGTACGGCCGGCGACGGCGATGGCAAAGGCGACGGCGAGGTGCGGAGCGGGGCGGCGATGGCGACGGCGAAGGCGATGGCGAAGGCGACGGCGCGGGCGGGCTGGGCGGGGCGGGGCGCGCGGGCGGCGACGGCGCGGGGCGGGGCTGGGCGGGGCGGCGTGGCGGGGCGGGGCGGCGACGGCGAGGTGGCGGCAGGGAGACGCGCGGCGACGGGAGTGGAGCAGGAGAGATCGAAAACTGCTAAGTCCTGTATATATAGCAAGAGCATCGGTCCCGGTTGATGGCTCCAACCGGGACTAATGCCCCATTTCGTCCCGGTTGGTGCCACCAACCGGGACCAAAGGCCTCTTTTCAGCAGCCTAAAGGGCGGGAAACGAAGACCTTTGGTTCCGGTTGGTGGCACGAACCGAGACTAAAAGGGAGGCATTGGTCCCGGTTGGTGACACCAACCGGTACCAAAGAGTGGCATTGGTACCGGTTGGTGCCACCAACCGGTACCAATGGACCCGTCTAACTACTTTTTTTATTTTCTGCAGCTGTTTTTTTGTTGATTCTTCCTGCAGCTGTTTTTTTAGTCCCACCTCGCCAAGCGAGAGGCACTCGCAGCTGTTTATAAGCCTTGAGTGCAGAGACGATGACGAAGAGGCCCAATGCTCCTGCACGTTGGTTAGCTTCAAGCCTTAAGAAATACGGTAGACTGCACAGAGCTATGTGCAGTGCAGTTGACACTATTTCGAAAGGCTTGAAGCAAATTAACAAGCATTGCACCTCTTTTTTATTTTTAATGACTTATTACAACTGAGAAATAAAAAGAAAAAAAATAAATATAGCTGAAAAGAAAAAAAAGCTATATAGAAAACTACTCAGAAATGAATTGAAGCAAAAAATAGTTGTGATTAACTGTACTAAAAAAGGAGCATAGATGCTTATTTTTAATGACTTATTACAACTCAGAAATAAAAAGAAAAAAAATAAATATAGCAGAAAAGAAAAAAAAACTATATAAAAAGATACTCAGAAATGAATCGAAGCAAAAAATAGTTGCGATTAACTGTACTAAAAAAGGAGCATAGATGCTTATTTTTAATGACTTATTACAACTCAGAAATAAAAAAAAAGAAAATAGTTGTGATTAACTTTACTAAAACATGAGCATAGATGCTTATTCTTAATGACTTATTACAATTAAAAAATAAATAGAAGAAAACATAGTTATGATTAACTTTACTAAAAAATGAGCATAGATGCTTATTTTTAATGATTTATTACAACTGAGAAATAAAAAGAAAACAAATAAATATAGCTGAAAAAAAACTATATAGAAAACTACTCAGAAATGAATTGAAGCAAAAAATAGTTGTGATTAACTGTACTAAAAAAGTAGCATAGATACTTATTTTTAATGACTTATTACAACTCAGAAATAAAAAGAAGAAAAAATAGTTGTGCTTAACTTTACTAAAATATGAGCATAGATGCTTATTTTTAATGACTTATTACAACTCAGAAATAAAAAGAAAAAAATAAATATAGCAGAAAAAAACTATATAAAAAGCTACTCAGAAATGAGCATAGATGCGCTTATAGAAGAAATTCAAATTAAATTCATAACAAATTTCAAGAGAAATTCATATGAATTTAGCCTAAATTTCCTATATAAGGGCATCTATTTTCATTTTCAGAGGAGCTCAATAAGGCAGAGAGGGAGGGGCTTATAAACCGGTCTGTTTCCCCTCCGGTTGGCGAGGTGGGACTAAACTTTGGCCGCAACGAGGACCAACCCTTTAGTCCCGGTTGGTGGAATGGACCGCGACTAATGGTGGTGGGCCAGGAGCGAGGCACATTGGTCCCGGTTCGTCCCACCAACCGGGACCAATAGGTCCAGACGAACCGGGACCAATGGCCCACGTGGCCCGGCCGGCCCCTGGCGCTCACGAACCGGGTCCAATGCCCCCATTGGTCCCGGTTCGGGATTGAACCGGGACTAATGGGCTGGATCGGCCTGGACCATTGGCCCCTTTTCTACTAGTGATTTCAGAAAAAGGGATGCCCGGTCCAAGTTTAGCAGGCTACTTCTTCCATCCGAAAGAACTATGGAGACTTACGTGAGATCGAGAAGCAGAGCAGCCGGTCGAGCGCCAGGGATCTCCTTCCGATCAACTTTGGCACCGTTTCTGTACTGCTGGCGCCTTTTTCTGTGGCCTCTCGCACCTTTTTCCCTGACTTCCCTCGCTTTCTTCTCGCTAGCGTCAAACTGGGCCGATGGGCCGCGTATTTCCACTTCCATCTGAGCGAGAAAGCTGGAACAGGCTGTAGTTACTGATGGATGCCTAAGGTATCATTGGATGCCTGATGGACGGTGCAGCGGGAACGACGTCCCTCGGCAGTAGAACGAACTAAGTCAGAGGATCTCGTCCCCCCCCCCCCCCCACACACACATGCTATACTTCCCTTCTTTGCACTTGCCCCGCATCCCGGGGCCTTGCAGCTTCTTGAGAATAAGAAAGTATAATAAGAAGAAATCAGGTGCTGGTGGTCGGCGGGGTGGTTTGTCGGGGTTGGCGTTGATTCCATTCGCTCCCATGTACCGGCCGGATACTCGTGGGAAGTTGCGGGCAAAGCAAATTAGCTTCAGCTGCAGCACACTAGGACACTTCCGCTCCGAGTGTCAGGCACCTCCTTGCCGCCACATAGTCCATGGGTTTCTCAGGATGGATGAGAGGGGTTCTACTATGTGGACATGGCCGGGGAGGTGATGTCCATCTCGGAGCACCTGACGGTTATCTTTGTGGTTCCTGACCAGGAGCCGCCCCCGGTTGTGGAGGTCATCGCCGACATCATCAAGGCAGAGTTGAGCGACTACATCTCGGACACCTTCGTTTGGAAGGTCCGCGAGATCTTTGCCGGACTTCACAGTGGCCTTTCCCACCGCGAAGCTCCTCCGTACGTACTCATATGTGCTAGCATGGCGAGCCGATGATGCTCCCCTTTCACCATATCATGGCCATTGTCAACGAATCCTGCCTCGATTCTGAGGCAGCCTCCTCCCTATGTTTGGCTTGGTTGTATATCTATGGGATGCCTGAAGAGGCCAAGCAGGACCACATCATCAAGGCAGTCTCTAAGCTATAGACAAGTTGACTAGTGATTGATGAGGGTTGCTTTCTAGGGTGGATCTAGCGCGCATTCATGTCTTTTGCCTGGATCCCACTAGGCTCGACGTACACGTGGTTATTCTTTGTCACGGTGGGGCGGGAGGTTGTCCTTGAGTTGGACCAAGAGGGGCCGATGATGGAGTCAAAGCTAGCATATCTCGGGTAGGGGATCCCGAGCTGGTAGCCTTGGCACCATGGTAACAGATGACACAACACAGGGATTTACCTAGGTTCGGGCTCTCTGGAAAAGATAATACCCTATGTCTTGTTTTGGTTGTATTGATATTGATATGGTACAAAATACAAGTCGATCTACCTCGAGGCCGTGTGTGTATGAGAGTTCTCGTCAATGGTCCTCATCCCTCGGCTAGTGCGCATCGAATGGTAATATTAGCGATGACAACTTGTATGTCTTGGAGTATCCGCCAAGTCTTCAGAACCTTCCATCGATGCTCCTGGCCCGATGAACATGGTCCACTGGCTGATAATATTGGGGGTCCTTGGTCCAACATATAAGGTCGGGAGCCGAGGTGGCAAGCATCCCCTAGTCCAGGACACATCAGTAGACCCCCGAATCGGTCTTCAAGTTGAGGACGCTCCTCGGTCTATCTGAGTTGTTCCTCGTCTTTACTCAATGGTCTTGCAAGTTGGTTCAATGAGCCACCCATATTTTCTCTGAAATGGAAAAGCCTTGCCTAATAAGTTTTATACCTTAGGTATCCGAAAAGTCCTCTAAGATTTCAAGAAACCCTTTAACATGAGCCTTTATTGTTTTTGAGCAGATCCTCGAAGTCGAGTATCTCGACTTGTGCGCCACAATTTCAGTACAACCAGTATTTCCAAACATACGATTCCACATATGTTAGTCTACTTCTTCTTTTTTGCGGGAATGTTGGTATACATCTCATGCAATATTTATTGCAAAAAGTGTTAATTCCACATTTACGATTGCGGGTATATTATAAGTTCATGATTAGAACTATATGTACTCCCCCCCACCCCCCCCCCCCCCCCCCGCCGCCGCCGCTCCTGCGAGCGACGCGGGGGAAACCGCTGGCAAGGGCCTCCCTCCCTCCTCCTCCCCTCGCCGCAGCTGGCAAGGGCCAGCAGGCGAAGCCCGACTGGCCTAGGCAGCGGCGGGGCCTCGTTTCCCTCCTCTCGCCTTCCCTCGGCTGGTGCGGGACGGCCCGGACCCACGGAGGCGCTGCGCTAGCGCAGGGTGCAACGGTGCGGCGGCAGGGGCTCTGAGGGGCGGCGCGCGTGATTGGCGGCGTCACGTGCTGGGTTTCCTCTTGCGGCATGGCGGGTACGGTCTCTAGTGGTGCCGCATCCGTCGGATACGGCCAGATCTGGCGCCGGCGGCCCGGCATGTGGCGGGGGCTGCGTGCGGCCTGGACCACGGGCGACCTCCCCTGCCGTGGCCGGCGGCTGGCGGGCAGGTGGCGGGGCGGCGGGGCCTCCAGTTTGGGTGGCGCTGGTGCGGCGGCGGCGGCCTCCTTCGGCGAGGGCGCCCCTCCCTGGCGAGGGGGCCGGGGGGTGTGGTGTTGATGGTTCCGGGCGCTGGACTTGGCCGTGTGGGCGGCGAGCCGGCGATGAGCTCGGATTTCAATTTGAAGAAGGTGACCTTCGCGTTCTATGTCCGCCCACGCCAAAGTCGGTTGCCGGCAACCTCGTGTGGCTGGTTTGGTGGTTGGTCGGAGTGGGCTATGGATGGGGGAAACCCTTGGCGAGCTGCGGCAGCTACGATTCCGACGGCGCTCTGTCGCCGTTCTACTTCTTGGGGTCAGCATCGAGTCCTAGACCATGCTCCTCCTCTCCTTGTCCCGGGTGAAAACCCAAATCCCCTTGGATTGGGCGGCGACGACGTCTTGGCGTCGCTTTCTTCTTGAAGACGCTGCCTTTGGGACGGGTGTGTGGTGGTCGCGGCTTTGGCTTGGTCGGTTGCCGGTTGCCGGTCTTCAGTTGGTCCTGCTCGACAATGTTCGATGTTCTTCGTGGCGTGGCCCGAGGCGGTGGCGTTGATCGGAGTAGCTTTGCTGGTGTGGCAGCGTGTTGCCATCCTCTCCTAGTCCATCCGGAATCAAGCGTGCTCTCGGATGGCCGGCAACGGTATGGGAGTTGACGGTTGTGCGCTTCCTCCGGCGACGGGCCGCTCCATTAGCGTGAGCGTATCATGGGCATGTCCTGAAGTTGCCGGGGTCCTCAATGTCCTAGCTTCTAGGGTTGTCAGGACTGTTGTTGTCCGGTTGCATCTTGTATCCTCTGTTGCCTTCTTTTTTCTTCTTCTTTCTTTTTGTGGTATCGGTGGTTGTATGCTCGGCTGTTGCTTTATAATATAAAGCGGGGGAAAACCCTTTTTCTTAACTATATGTACTTCAGTAGCCAAATAGTTGCAACTAACACAAATCAGTTTAAGAGAGAGGAGTGATAGTATTAGTACCAGATAATATGTTGTCAATTTTATGTTAGTTTATCACTAAGGAGTAAATACAGGAGAGAAATGGATCTAGCCTAAGTATGTGACAATGATGACGTACCATATTCAACCGTGGTAGGCCCACTATGGGCAGGGCACTTGCCGGATGAAGACATGATTTGTGATGAAATATGACTGTGCTGAGGAGAAGCTGCGGAAAAACCAATATCCTAGGAATGATCTTGAAACTTAAACGAGTGTGGAGTGCCCTCAACAACAAATGATGCAAAGATGGAGCGAGCTGGTAGGAGAAGGTAGAATTGTGTGTGCCCAATCTGAATGGCATTCTGGGACTTTAGTTTCATCGGACCATCACTTGGCAATGAAGGACCCTCTAAACATAGCATCCACGTTGGCCCAGAACCTCAAGGGCAAATGAGTGATGTTGAAAATCATAGAAGATAAAAGAAAACGACAACTGAGCCCCCGCGTCGCTCTACACGAGCGACACGGGCGACGACCCAGGCTCCCTCCGGCAGCCGGCCCCTCCGTCTTCTCCCTCCTCGCCGCCGCCGGGACGCGTCGCCGGGCAAAGTCCGTGTGGCAGAGGCGGCGACGGGGCTTCTTCTCCAGGGTGCGGACGGCCCGTGGCTGGATCGTGCGGCACCGGCGCGTGGTCGTCGCGAGCTCTGCGCCAGCGGGCTGGAGCTTCTCCCCTCCGGCGGGAGCGGCGGATCCGGGGCCCTCACACCCGGATCTGGTGGTGTGCGGGCGGAGCGCGCAGGTAGGCCACTGCGACAGATCTGGTCCCTGCAGGTGCTCGGCGTGCATGATGCTCGCCGGTGCCCCTGATGTTTGGCTGTGGCTCGGAACCGTGGTGGTTTCTGGCCTCGGGCAACGCTCATCTGTTCCTTCCCGGCATGGGTGCTCGGCATGGAATGGTGGCTCGCTGCGTCCGGCGGTCATGGGTCCGGTCGGCCGCTGATGGTTCTGGTGCCTGCTGATGGAGTTTGGTTGCTGATGGAGATGCAGCGAGGGAAGGTGGGCTGCCGGATTGGCTGTCGACCGGAGGATTACGAGGGCTGGGTGAAAACACGTCTCTGGCCATGGCCGGAGCCTGTGACGGTGGTGTATGTGGACGTCGTAACCTTCTTGAAGGCGTCGACAGGATGCTCTCTCTTCCTCTGCGAGGGACAACTCCGGCGGAAACCCCAGACCTGGAGGGTCGGTCGTTGGCGGCGTGTTGGCGTTGCTTCCCTCTCGAGGGCATCGATTTTGGAGTTCAATCCGGTCAGAGGGATCAACTGGTGTGTTGGGAGGTTGGTGGTATGCGTTGGTGTGGCGCCGAGGCTTCTGTGGCAACGACGATTGGGCAAGTGAAGTCGGAGACATTGCAGTGGTAGTCGGCTCTTCTTCGGCGTGTTCCTGGGATTGCCTCGGTTTGGTTGTTATGGTGAAGTTGGAGCTGCGGCGGCGGGCCCCGGTGGCAACGATGACATGCATCACGTGGTTCGTTCGGTGGTCTTTCACGACCCCAGTCTTGCATAGGGATCTTTGCTTCAGAGCCGGAGCTGCGTAGCCCTCGATGCGGGTGGTTGAGTTCTGGCATGGATCTTCATGTTTTCCTACTCAGCCTCTGCGGTGAGTGTTGGTTCGACGTTCGTCCACGGAGAAGTCGGAGTCGCTTGCTCGAGGATTAGGGATGGCGATGACGCCTGTTTGGGGAGAAGTGATGACGATGACGCTTGTGTGCTAGCTTGACAAGGCACTCTTTGTAAAGGTGTGCGTAGGATATCTTGGTGTGCCGCTCAGCGGTTTGTGACGGTTTTCGCCCGGTTTTTCGTAGATTAACCGGACAATTCTCTTCTGCTTAATTAATGGATGAGGCAAATCTTTTGCCTCCGTTTCAAAAAAATAATATCATAGAAAATGCGTCCATGGCGGCCGAATACATCCTTGTCTCCGCCAACAACGTTGAGATCGAAGTCTGGTACTGCGTCCCGCGGTGATTTCATAAGATTGCACGATGTAATTAAAGTCTTTGCCTTGGAGCTTTGCAAATTCTGCATCCAATAGATCACCATGAGCAAATCCCGTACATGCACTAGAGTGCAAGTCCTAGATTTGACATTGTTGTTCGTATTTTCCTGGATTTATTTCAGACTTTTTGGCGATGTGTGTTCAGTGAGAGTAGACGTTGTCATTGACTAACAAAGTGTCTGTGATGACTTCGGCAATCTCAAAATGACGTGCTAGCTTAGTCTATCAGAGGTACTCATATGAATAGGATGTACGTGAATGCGTTCATATGGTTAACTGTATATGTGTATATATGAGCGGCTGGGTCTGTATCGTGTTAAAAAAGAGCCTCGAACCATCCTCCCATCCGCGTGCAATAGCCCAGGGAAACCAATTCCTAAGGGAAAGAAAAGGTCCAGCCTGTCGCAATCTGTCCACATGCAAAGATGCAGAGCTGTCGTCTTCAAGACTTCCCCATCGGTCCATCCACCGGTTCCACGAGGATGGATGGCAGCGGCCAATCTCTCCACGTCGCGCCCATTACATTTTCCGAAACTACTCTGCCCACAACAGTGCAATCACGGTTTTTGGACCATATGCCTTTCTTAAACAACACTGATTTGTAAAACAATGCTATCCAACGGATGCTTTTGTCTATCGCAGGGCCGGCCCTGAGGGGGGCAGAGGGGGCGGCCGCCCCGGGCCCCGGAGCTGGAAGGGGCCCCCGATGGATTGGTTTCCCTATATACGTGCCTGATATTGATTCTCACATAGGGAAAAAATGGAACTGATTGATTAATCGTCGGCTTGTCGCACGCCATGCAGTCTTCTCGTATACTAATTGGCAACGAATCAACCATGCCATGGATGACGGGGCTCGTCCATCCATCTAATTGTGATTTTTGGCTGTTGGGCGTGATTACTGGAAGGAGGTAGTGCGATTTCCAGATTTCCATCAATCCCCTCTTTAATGCAAAATTTCTCTTTCATTCGTTTCCTGAAGATCATCCGTGTACATGTCTCTTTCTCACACTCCAGTTTCTTGTATATTGACTGGGATTAGAAACGACAAACTCGGACTTTTGTTCGTCAATCGTATGCAGCAGCAAAATCTTGCGATTTCTATTTTTTTTTCTAGCCATCCAGGTACCTTGTTTCATACCTTTCGTTATCACTTTTATGCAATTTGCAGTGCTCTTAATTTTCTGTATCATATGTTTGTGTGCTAATTAGCAATATTGCTAGTATCTAGAATGTGTCCATGTGATAATGAGAAGTATAATCATGCATGTGAGATGATTGAGTCCCACGCGAGGTATTGGCATTTTTTAGAATAGATACAAGTACTCTGCTGATTCCCTTCAAAAAAAGAGTATTTATACTACTAGAAATTATGAGTTAGCTTTAGTTGTCGAAGAACAACCTTGTGAAAATTATAGGAAGATACAAATTTGAGTAGGCACAAAAATGTTACTAAAAGTGTCGATTGACAATGTTTATGACTCCGGTTTTTCTGATACTAAAGAAAAGGCACCATAAATTGTTGTGGTACTGAGAATTTATTTGCAGCTAAAATAGAATAAAAAAATGCGCATGTTTATGTGGCTTTAGGGCCCCTCTATGTTGCCTTGCCCCGGGCCCCCGAAATCTCAGGGCCGGCCCTGGTCTATCGTGCAGCAATCGTGCAAAATGTTAGCGTATCTGTAGCACTGCTCTACATTTTCAGCCTCGACGGTGTTCCCTCCCTCTTTAGATCTCTATCTCCAATCTCCATACAAAACCCCCAGCCCACCGCAACGCCAACCACCTAACTATCACCAAACCCTAGAGCTCAAATTGGTGGAGACAGAGCATTCAGATCGGCTGGGTGGTATGTGCCCCAACATATGAGGAAGGGTGGAGAAGATGGAGGAGGCAGTGAAGCTGCTCGTGGAGCACCTGGTGAAGCCCGTGCTACCGCAGGGCCTGGAGCAGCGCTACATGGCGCTCGAGAAGGAGAGCGCCGCTGCGCAGCAGGTGAGACGACCCCATTACATGCATATAGCTAGGCCCTTCCCGTAATTGTATATATCCGTGTCTGCTGTCTCTCTTTTTTTAGATGACAATGTGTTGCCGCTATCAGATATAAACTGTCAGTTTTATTAATTTTCACCCTAGAGCGTCAAGAGATACGTATATAGTCTTTGTGTTTATAGAGATATGTCTCTATAGTGTCCTTGTTTGGATTAGGTGATTATTAGTGTTACTGACCAGAGGTTTATGTCCTTAAATATAGTGACAAAAACCAGGAGAAGGGCGTGGATCAGAGTGGTACCAGTATGCATGAAGAAATACTCGTAGGTAGCGTGTGGTCGTTGGTAGCGGGCATACATAGGAATCATCCTTGTGATACCTCACTAGTAGAAAAACACCTAATAGTCCCGGTTCGTAAGGGCCTTTTGTCCCGGTTCATGGACCGGGACTAATGGGTCGTTACTAATACCTCCACACATTAGTCCCGGTTCAAACACGAAGTGGGACCAATGTGCCTCCACGTGGCCCTGTGCGCCGAGCCCAGTCAGGGGGCATTTGGTCCCGGTTGGTGGAACCAACCGGGACCAAAAGTCCATGTTTTTTTTGGAAAGTGGCTGCTTTAGGGGTTTTGGGGGTTATTTTTAGGTTGTTATATTAGCTAGCTAATAGAGAGAAGTGTCCTCTCTTATATCTTCGTCCTTGGTTTACCAACGTTGCTGCTATGTATGTTCATTTTACCCGCTGATATAATAACTCATGCATGCTCGCATACATCAGCATATATAATAACAAGTACTCGTCCTACTAATCATGCATCATTATACAACTTCTACTCGTTATTAATAATAAGTCATACGATCATCATCCTCATAGTCATCGAACCCAACCCTACATAATTGTTCTTAGCACATGATCATCGGTATCAGGTAGGACCTAAATACCCTTAAGGTAAAATAGCATAAAATAATATAGACCCTGACTCTCCATTATGAAGAATGGCGATCATCCTGTCTTCAATTTTTGCCCTTCGCTGAATGTTGCTTCCAAGAAGCTCCTTACGACTGTCCATACATTTTTTCATTCTTTGATTGTCATGTCTCCACTTCTTTTAGAAACTCGGTATGGACAGTTCAGATTCGTAGGAAGACCTGGTTGTATGTTCAAAACATGAAGGCTACCGTGTGTATACATCAGATGAGGCACACAATCCTTCGGGATTATCTGTTGAAAAACATAGTAATAACTTCGTAGTTAGCAATGATATGATGTACTAGTTTTAGAAGTGTGCAAAAAGATGCACAGATGTCGTAATAGTAAAAAATCTTACCAGGGTATCTTCATGGTAGTTACCGTAGTTCAACACATGCACTAGTGGCACGTATTGACCATAATGTTGAGGAGTTCGATTGTAGACATTGTAATTCTCAAGATCAGTACAAAATGCGACCAGATGATTTTTCTCCTGATAAGTTAGTTCGGAGCCTTCGGTGTAGTAGGTTCTGTCTACCATCTTCCGCACATTCTTTGAAGAATGAAAATAAGCTGTCAATGAAGAATAAGTTGTCAACTATTTTGAAATAAACAATATAAATTACTTAATAACTATGTTAAGCTCACATGGGGGAAGAATTGGAGGTGTATCCACAAGGACGAAAATCATAGGTCTCTCTTGCGCGATTGTAGGATCACCAAGATCCATGGTGACAAGCATACCCTTATCAAAACCATACATCTTGCAAAGTGCTTCCCAATTTTTGCAACCAAAATGGGTTACACTCTGAGCATTGTACAACTTTACTTGAAAATCTACACCATGATGGGTACTTAGGATAATTTTTTTGGTTTCCATACTTTCATGGTCTTCAAAACCCATCATCTCCAAGACATAGCGTCTTGCAAAGCATGGGATAAGCTAGTCGAATTGGAAAAGATGAAAAATACACGTTAAAATAGTTGAAGTCGTGCTTAATTACGAAAAAAACTATTGTCGTTGTTGCGTACCGTATGAACATCGAAGGTCTCCTCGAGCTTAATGCTGAAGCGCCGATCTTCGTCCAGCTCAATGAACCTGTCGCACATACCTCGGTTGTCGTGGCACCAGTCGCACTCCCCCGGGCGGTTTTCATCGTCCGAGTACGACATTTCCGGCCTAAGTTCATAATTCAAATATTAAATATATGTACTAAAAAACCTAAATTAGATCATTATTATTAATCACAGGTTGACTATCGGTGATGGTGAAAGGATCGAGATGGACCTAGAGGGGGGGGTGAATAGGTACAATTACAAATTTTAATTATTACTAAGCAATTTTAGGCAATAATGCGGAAAACGAAAGTGAGCCTAACAATTGCAAGTATGATACTAATGAGCTAAGCAAGATAATCAAGTGGCACAAATATATGAGTAAGTAAGCACAAGATGAGATAAGTAAGTGCTAAGAGACAAGTAACCACAAGTAGAGAGATAGGGTTAGGAATAACCGCAACTCCGAGAGACGAGGATGTAAGCCGATGTTCACTTCCTTGGAGGGAAGCTACGTCACCGTTTAGAGAGGTGGATGTTACCACGAAGGCACACCAATGCCACGAAGGCTCACCCTATTCTCTCTTTGAGACAACACCACGGAGGCGTTTCTCAACCACTAGTGGTAGACCTTGGGGTGGTCTCCAAACCCTCACAAACTTTTCGGAGGGTAATCACAAAGGTCGATTCCTCTCCGGATGACTCCTACCGCCTAGGAGTCTCCAACCTCCAAGAGTAACAAGAACGATGGGGAAATGCTCAAAACTTGCTCAAGTCACGAATTCCTTTGGTGCAAAGAAAGGGAAGAAGTGGATCTATCACTTGATTGGAGAACTTCTCTCAAAAAGCTCCTAGAACACTTGGAATCTAGGATTTAGTGTGGATGAATGAGAGAGAGAGTGAGGAGTGTTCTTGTGGGGGCTCAAAGTGAATGGTCAACCCTATCCCGTGGAAGGGAAGGGAGTATATATAGGTGGTGGGAAAAAGTGACCGTTTGGGGTACAGGATGGCCGGACGTCCGTAGAACGTCGGACGTCCGGAGGCCCAAATGAGTCCGGACGTCCGACAGTCATCGGACGACCGGCCGCTGTGAAAAGTGTGACCCACAATCCAGTGTACAGGATACGGACGTCCGAGCTGGGCCGGACATCCGTAAGAATGCTTCTGATGTGAAAGTGTCGGACGTCCGGAGGGTTCCGGACATCCGTAAAAATGTTTCTGTTGTGGAAGTATCGGACGTCCGGAAGTGTCCGGACGTCCGGGCAATCAGGAAGGACCGAACGTCCGTAGAACACCGGACGTCCGAAGGTAAGGTAGCAACTTTGAGCAAGTTTTTCATAGATCCATCGATCCCCTCTTAATAGTGCGGGATCCCTATACTCAAGAACAAACCATAAATGAAGTCAACATCTTGTATCTCCATTCTTGAGTTATATGCTTTTGTCCCTAGTCATGATCCATGCACACGGTCTTTGGAACATAATCCTGAGATATACTTGATAAACATGATTAGTCCCGAGCATATGTGTTGTCATCAACATCAAAATATGATTAAGGGCATGATTGCACTTTCAATCTCCCCCTTTTTGGTAGTTGATGACAACTCATATGCATACTCATAATAGTAATCGGAAGTATTTGTTGTGGAGCTCAATAACCATAATAAGAATAAGTAGCGAGCGAGCTCCCCCTCAAAGTGATACCACAAATACTACTTAAAAAATGAATGAGGGCTCCCCCTCAAACTGATGCCACAATAGTTGGATCACTTCATATAGATTCACCAAATCTCAGATTCAACAAAACTCATAACCAACAAACTCATAACATAGTTCAACAACTCATAACATAGTTCAACAAACTATTCCTAACATAGGTTCGATTACATAATGAGCTAGAGTAATGCATATGGAGCCTACTCCCCCTTTGGCATCAAGTATCCAAAAAAACTAGGGGGAATGACATGACAGTATTAAAGATCATCCTCATCATCATCATCATGAACACCACTGCCACCAACCTCGTCAAAGAAATCAGCCCACTCAGGACCGGAGGGAAAACCAAAATCAGAAGGGGGAGCTGCAGGAAGACGCTCATCGTCACTCACATCATATACGCCTGAGTCTCTCAGACGAGCCTTCAGAGCGTTCTTGGAAGTGACCATGCGGGTGACCACATCGTGGTGTTGGGAGCAATGGAAGGTGAACATCTTCATCATGGCTGAATGAGCCTTCCCAAGAAAACGAGCAATGCGCCCAAAGGGGGCATCACTGGAAGGAGGATGGGTAGCGTGAGAGGGAAAACTAGCGGCGGTGCGACTAGCAGTAGCGGGAGGAGGAGGAACATGGTCAGCCGCCATGTGAGGTGGGATGACCCATCTCTCATGTATATGAGTGCGTGCAATGGGAAAGGGAGCGACACTCTCGATAAATGCCTGAAGAAAAGGTGCATGAGGGAAAGCCCGCTTGTGCTGGAAGCTAGCAAGGCGAATCTCATGCCATAGAAAGTGTGGAATATTTATCTTCCCTTTAGGAGATGTGTAGAGGCGATGCATGAGATCAATGTAGTAGCTGCTGCATGAGCCCTTGTCACCCATCTTGGGATAAATGGTGCGGATGACACACTGATAAATGAAGTTGAATGGAAAACGCCAAATGGAGACTTGATTTAGACCCTTTTGTTTTTCAGTACTAGACAAAGATGATATGGGTCTAAGGAGATCCGCACAGACCGCAATGCCTTTGGGCTTATGGTTGGGGTCATTGGTGTGGATTTTGAACCCAGTGTGGGAAATCCAAGTGCGGTGATAAACTCGACATAAGATGCTGTGAGTGCAGTGTCGGAGGTCATCCATGTGACAGTGTTATCAGGAGCAAAGTAACATGTGGCATAAAACTGATGGATGGCAGCGTGGTTAAAATCGTGTTGAAAGGCGAATGGAGCAGCAAGGTTTGACGACTCAATGAGCTCAATGGCTCCCGGATATTTCTCCGGATGAGTGCGAATGTGCTCAAGATCAATGCAAACATGAAGTGACAAGCCTTTAGGGATGACAATCATGGTGAAGATGTCAGCTTGGACATTTGTGCGAAAACGACTATCCTGAGAATCCCTAACAACAGTAAATTGATCTACATCACGACGCAATTTGAGATAAGAAGATTTGGGGACCTCATTGAAACGCTTAACATGACGGCCGAGTGATAGTGGAGGCTCAATGGAGATGTGACGGGCATCACCGTGGGGTTGCACCGGAGGAGGAGGAGGTTGAAATGTTGGACGACGAGCGCCGGGCTTGGGGGCAGCGACGCGGACGCCAATCATCGGGGACGGATCCACCTCTTCACGCTCATCCTCAAAATCAGACCCCTCCGAAGAGGAATCACTGGACGAGCTGGGAGGACGAGCGACACGTTTCCGAGGGCGATCTTCCTCCTGGGAGTCATCGGAGCCGCCACGACGAGACGGACGAGCCGCCCCTCGGGCGACTTGCTTGCGTGCGGAGTGCTTGGACCGAGGCATCGTGACCTAGGGGAGAAGGAAAGCACATGTCAACACCCCTCCATAGATCAGGGTGAACCAAGTGGAGAGCGGGGGTAAATGCATGAGGAGGTTGTGCCCTACCTTGCGAGGAAGAGCAGGGAGGAGCCGAGAGGGGGGGGGGGTCGACGGACGGGCGGGGAGAGAAGCTCCGAGCAGATCCGCGGCCGGACGGCAGGACGGGCCGGACGACAAGTGGCAGATCCGCGGCGGGGAGAAACCCCGGCGAGGGGTACGGCGGCGGGCGGCTGCGGGGAGAAGACGCACAACAGGAGCGGCGGCGGCGGCGAACTGAGTGGAGAGGATGGGGTTGGTTGACCAAAACCCTACGGCGCAGGATATATAGACCCCAGTAGAAACGTACGGACGTCCGGAGCCTACGGACGACCGGAGTCATATATGCGTCCGGACGTCCGGGAACGGACGGATGACCGGAGTCAGGACCATCAGCTAAGAGAGGATAACAGAGATGATTTTACGGACGTCCGACAGCGTCGGACAACCGGGCATATTGTAACAGAACGGTTTTTACGGACGTCCGGAGTCTTCCGGACGTCCGGAGCTTCATTTTCTAGGCCAACTTAAGTGAACCAGAGTGGATTTTACGGACGTCCGGCGAGGCCGGACGACCGGTCGAAGGTAACCAGAGCAGAATATACGGACGTCCGGATGCTTACGGACGTCCGGCAGTGAAATACCACACGGACGTCCGGAACCTACGGACGTCCGACGCCAGAAGTTTGGACAGGAGGGCTGATCATGATGATGAGAAAAGCATTTTCTCACAGTAAACCTTATCTATTTTAGTAACTCAGATCCTATCTTACTCAATCATAGCCATAGACTACAAGTGGTGGCTAATTCCACCATGTCTGAGTAGACATGACATGACACAGAAAGACTTGAACTTTAAGTGCATAGTCACTACTCCATCATGTTAAAGCACCATAGGTCTAGACCCATGGATACTTTGAGAGTGTTGGTTCTTTGTATGCATTGAGTAGGGTGAGAACATTCATGAATTGAATGTCTCCCCCTAAGTATATGCCTACATCATGACAAGACATTAGATTCATGCATGACTGGGTACTAGATTTCACATAATGTTGTCTAGCTCCAAGATACCAAGTTCACGCCTAAGTCGACAGAACCTTGCTTCATCTAGAGGTTTGGTGAAGATATCTGCTAGTTGAAAATCTGTACCAATGTGATCAATGTGAATATCACCCTTTTCAACATGATCTCTCAAGAAATGATACCTAATATCAATGTGTTTGGTGCGGAGATGATCTTTGGGGTTCTCAGCAATATTGATGGCACTTTCATTATCACACAGAAGGGGCACATTTCTATAGGTGATACCGTAATCCTTCAAAGTTTGCCTCATCCATAACAACTGAGTTGCACAACTAGCGGCAGCAATGTATTCAGCTTCTACGGTAGAGAGAGCAATACAATTTTGTTTCTTCGAGGACCAACTCACCAAGGATCGTCCAAGAAACTGACATGCACCGGATGTGGACTTACGATCCACTTTGTCTCCAGCCCAATCCGCATCCGTGTACCCAATGAGATCAAACTTAGCATCCTTGGGGTACCAGAGGCCCAACTTTGGGGTGTGAACAAGGTATCTAAGAATATGCTTAACCGCTTTATGATGACTTTCCTTAGGGAAAGATTGAAATCTAGCACACATGCATACACTGAACATGATGTCTGGTCTAGATGCACAAAGATAAAGCAATGAACCAATCATAGAGCGGTAAGTAGATGGGTCGAAAGGAGTACCATTTGTGTCTTCAGTGAGAGTGATTTTGGTTGGCATGGGTGTCTTGCATGGACTAGTGTCAGACATACCAAACTTTTCTAGAATATCCTTGAGGTACTTTGCTTGAGATAAGAAAATTCCTTCTTGAAATTGTTGAATTTGAAAACCGAGGAAGAACTTCAAATCCGTATTGAGTGACATTTCAAAATTCTTGGTCATGGAATCCGCAAACTTCTTGCACAAATGAATGTTAGAAGAACCAAAAATGATGTCATCTACATAGATTTGGCATAGAATCAAATCACCCTTGTCCCTCTTAGTAAAAAGAGTGGGATCGATAACCCCTCTCAAAAAACCATCATCGAGTAAAAACTTCTTCAAATGATCATACCAAGCACGAGGTGCTTGTTTGAGACCATACAAAGCCTTATGAAGTTTATACACATAGTCTTTGTGAAAGGGGTCAACGAACCCGGGTGGTTGTGACACATATACTTCTTCTTGTAGAGGACCGTTAAGGAAAGCACTCTTCACATCCATTTGATGTAATGTAAAATCATTGAAAGCGGCATAAGCAAGTAAAATGCGAATGGATTCAAGGCGGGCAACAGGAGCAAAGGTCTCACCAAAGTCCAAACCTTCAACTTGTGAGTACCCTTGTGCCACTAACCTTGCCTTATTTCGGATGATGACACCATTTTCATCTTGCTTATTCTTGAAAATCCATTTTGTTCCAATGACGTTGTGCTCGGTGGACGACCTCTTGACTAGTGACCACACTTGGTTGCGTTCAAAACTGTTCAACTCTTCTTGCATAGCAACAAGCCAATCGTTGTCCATCAAAGCCTCTTGTACCTTGAGTGGTTCAATACTAGACACAAACGAGAAGTGAGCACAAAAGTTTGTCAAATGTTTACGAGTGACTCTACCTTCCGAGATGCCGGTGAGGATTTTTTCAACATCAACACGACCGGCCACTCGAGGCATGATGGAGGTGAGGGTTTCACGAGGTTCAACTTCATGTCCATCATCCACATCTTCAACATATGGATCATTCACGTGTGGAGGAAGATCTTCTTGTTCATGTTGCATTTGTTGAGGTTCGTCATCCATGATTGGACTTTCTTGTTCTTGCTCTTGATGATGATCTTGTTCTTGATGGTTATAATTTAGTGAGACTTGATCAACCTCATCAACTTGGGCTAAGGATATAGGTTGAACAATAGGAAGTTGTGTTGGTATGGATGTTGAAGTAGTTTGATGATGCGTGAGACCTCCATCTTCTTCTTGATCATCATGAGGTTCTTGTTCCATAGGAAGAAGTGCACCAACACCCATGTTCAAAATGTCTTGAGAAGAATCTTCTTCACCTACATCACTTAGATCAACTTGCTCCCCATGGGAGCCATTAAATTCATCAAACACCACGTCACAAGTTTCTACAACACATCCATTGGATTTGTTGTAGACTCTATAGGCGTGAGAGTTTGATCCATAACCAACAAATATACCCTCAATAGTTTTGGATTGAAATTTTCCTAACCGTTCTCTTTTGTTGAGAATGAAACATTTGCACCCAAATACACGAAAGTACTTGACATTTGGCTTGTTACCAGTTAGAAGCTCATATGGAGTCTTTTCCAATATAGTGCAGAGGAAGAGTCGGTTTGATGCATGGCATGCGGTATTGACAACTTCAGCCCAAAAACTATGTGGTGACTTGTATTCATCCAACATGGACCTTGCCAATTCTATAAGTGTACGGTTCTTCCGTTCGGCTACACCATTTTGCTGAGGAGTGTATGGAGATGAATATTGATGCTCAATCCCTTCATCACTAAGAAATTCTTCCAAGGTATAGTTCTTGAACTCAGACCCATTGTCACTCCTTATTGCTCGGATTTCTCTGTCAAACTTGCGTTGAGCTTGCTTGGCAAAATCGATGAAGGTGATCTTCGTTTCGTCCTTGGACTTGAGGAAGAACACCCATGTATATCTTGAGTAATCATCAACAATGACAAGCCCATACTTTTTCCCACCAAGACTATCCCATGAAGGAGGCCCGAAAAGATCCACATGAAGGAGTTCTAGGGGCCTTGAAGTAGATACTATGTTCTTGGGTGGGTGCTTTGATTGATGTTGCTTCCCGGCTATGCATGCACTACACACACGATCTTTCTCAAAAGAGACATTGGTTAGTCCAAGGATGTGATTTCCCTTTGAGAGATCTTGAAGATTTCTCATACCGACATGGGCTAGCCGGTGATGCCATAGCCACCCCTTGTCAGCCTTGGCCATTAGACAAGTTGCATGGAATGTGCTCTCTTTTGAGAAATCAACTGTGTAAAGGTTGCCATCCAACTCTCCAACAAAGGCCACTTCGAGAGTATCTCTCTTAAAGACTTTCACATCCGTTAGTCCAAAGAGTGTATCATAACCAACAGAAGCCAATTGGCGAACAGAAAGCAAGTGATATTTAAGGGATTGGACAAGCATAACATTTGCAAGAGACATATCATTGGTGATAGCCACCTTGCCCAACCCGAGTACCTTTCCTTTTGAACCTCCACCAAACATAATGCTCATGAATGGTTGAATAGCTTCCATGAAATCGTAGAGCAATTTGCTATCTCCGGTCATATGATTTGTACATCCACTATCAATCACCCATTTCACTCCACCGGAGAAGCTTACCTACACACAATTAGGACTTGGTTAGAGGCACCCATTTTGCAATGGGACCTCTCAAGTTAGTTACAAGGGTCTTAGGGACCCAAATAGCATAGAAACGGAATGCATTTCGAGGACCAACAAATTTTGCAAAGACTTCTCCATCCTTAGTCTTCCGAAGTACATAGGAAGGAGGCATGAACTCTTTAGGCTTGTTGAGAGTGGGCATGCCCCTTGTGGCCTTTCCACTCACAACCTTACCTTTCTCCTTGTGCCCTTCTCTTACAAAAGTTTCGTTTAGAGGAGTTGTGCACTTTTGGGAGGACGTCTTCTTCTTACTTGTGCTAGGGTCAAACCCAAGTCCCTCTTTGGCAAACACCTCATTGTGTTGACTCAAAATCTCATCAAGATTCTTTTGCCCTTGAGCACATGTCATGAGACCTTTCTCAATTTGAGCCTTGAGAAAATGATTTTCCTCAAGAATAGATGCTAGATCACTACCAAAGTTAGTAGCACAAGCATCAACATTTATAATAGGGGAAGAGTAAAGCCTTGGCTAAAGTTTCAAGATAAGTAAGTTTGAGCGTCTCAAAACTCTTTCTAAGAACGGTGAGCTCTCCTTCCTTAGTCTCGAGGGACACGGATAGAAGCTCACAATCCTTAGATAGAGAAGCATGAGTCTTCACAAGCTTGCTTTTATCATTCATTAACTCGTCACAAGAGTCAATAGCCTTTTTCAAGGAGGCAAGATCATTAGTGTGAACATCAATGTTTGCACCAATTTTTAAGCATAGTTCATCATTTCGTGCTTCCTCATATTGGACTTCCCGCTCAAGGATTTCACACTTTTCCTTTTCCTCGGTGACGAGGGTTTCGAGTTCCTTAATGGTGATGGTGTGCTTACTCACCATCTCCATAAGCATATGAAACATAGTGAGTTTCTTTCCTTTGAGGGAGCACATGAACTTATTAAGTTTAGCAATCATAGGATCATCTAGATCATCATCCTCATAGCTATCCTCCGCATCAAGGTACTCATCACTAGGAGTAGAAGGTGTGAAAAGAGGAGGATTTGATCGTGGAGTTACCTTGACCTTGTCAGAAGAGCTTTGGTCCTCTCCTTCTTCAACCATGGCCTTTGCCATTAGGCACTTGTGAGCGTTGCCCTTGTAATCTTTCATGTAGTTGTAGGTGACCACGTCACCACTCCTGTTTACTAACCTTAACGTGTTTTGAGAGTCTTGAGCAACTCCGGCAACACCACTAACATCATCCAGATCAGATTCTTCTTGAGCAACCATTGCCATTCCATCTCTCTTCTTGAGCTTGGAGTTCAAAGGATTTGGCAACTTCTTCTTGGGAAATGTCTTGGGAAACCTTGGTTTATCTTCTCTCTTCTCATAAGGGCACTCGTTGGAGAAGTGACTGGTTTCTTCACAGTTGTAACATTTTCTCACTTTCTTTTTTTTTAAATCTTCCCTTGAATTTTCCGGCGCTAAACTTCTTGACAAAAAGAGCCATGTCTTCATACGAAGGGCCCTCGTCGGAGTCAATCTCATTACCATCTTCATCCTCATCATCTTCTTCTTCTTCTTCACTTTGCTCATCTTCACATACTTGCTTGGCCTTCAACGCAAGATTGATTTTTGATGATGGGGAACCATGCATGGCAAGATGTTTTGTGGCATTGGCCTTTGATTATTCAAATAGTTGGAAGGTGGATATGATGTAATCTGTAGTCATTTCTTTGAAGGTATGGTGTTGTCTTATGTCCCACACCATTTGATGATGATATGGAGCAAGAGCATGAAGCAACTTATCCACAAGAAACCTCTTAGTCATATTGAATCCATCTTGAGTCTTGTCACACTCACATGACTCAATATTCGCAGTGAGAGTCATGAGACGCTCAAGGAGTTGATTGGGGGTTTCACCTTTTTCCATACAAAAATTTTGCAATTGCCCTTTGGCAATTTCATATTGAGCACTCCGGAGGGTAGAAGTGCCAGTCCTGGATCGTATAATACTTTCCCATAGTTCCTTGGCACTTTTGATGTGTATGAACGGTCTCCTTTGCTTTTCATCCATACCTCTCCTTATACACATGATTGCCGTGTCATTGAGGTTCTTGTCATATATTTCTCTTGGTGTGGGGTTCTTTGGATCAAGCACATGATAGCCATACTCTATAATCTCCAGCATCTCATCGTTTCCATGTCGAAGATGATCCTGCATAGCAACTTTCCACAATGCAAAATCGGCAGTAGCAGTAAGTAAAGGAGGTTTGCCTTGAGGGTTATATCTTGGTTTCTCAACCTGAGGTCTTGCGTAAAGCCAAGGAACACTGGTGTGTTCATTGCTAGGAGGTTGTTGACCAAGTGATGAAGTAGGCACAGTTGGGCTCAGACTCACACCACTTGAGTGTGGTGCAAGCACCGCGGACAACGTGGCTAATCTCAGTTGGACCAAGGCCTCAAGAGAAGCATCATGCTCCTCTTTTTTCTTAGCAAGGGCCCGTTCAAGATCCTGAGACGTAAAGGACTTGACTTCAGAAGAAGCCTCGCCTTTATCCTTAGGACCTACAACCAAGGGAGTCCCATCTGGGTTCATCTCGCTCTAGGGCGGTTAAGCCACAAGAATAGAGCACGAGGCTCTGATACCAATTGAAAGGATCGAGATGGACCTAGAGGGGGGGTGAATAGGTACAATTACAAATTTTAATTATTACTAAGCAATTTTAGGCAATAATGCGGAAAACGAAAGTGAGCCTAACAATTGCAAGTATGATACTAATGAGCTAAGCAAGATAATCAAGTGGCACAAATATATGAGTAAGTAAGCACAAGATGAGATAAGTAAGTGCTAAGAGACAAGTAACCACAAGTAGAGAGATAGGGTTAGGAATAACCGCAACTCCGAGAGACGAGGATGTAAGCCGATGTTCACTTCCTTGGAGGGAAGCTACGTCACCGTTTAGAGAGGTGGATGTTACCACGAAGGCACACCAACGCCACGAAGGCTCACCCTATTCTCTCTTTGAGACAACACCACGGAGGCGTTTCTCAACCACTAGTGGTAGACCTTGGGGTGGTCTCCAAACCCTCACAAACTTTTCGGAGGGTAATCACAAAGGTCGATTCCTCTCCGGATGACTCCTACCGCCTAGGAGTCTCCAACCTCCAAGAGTAACAAGAACGATGGGGAAATGCTCAAAACTTGCTCAAGTCACGAATTCCTTTGGTGCAAAGAAAGGGAAGAAGTGGATCTATCACTTGATTGGAGAACTTCTCTCAAAAAGCTCCTAGAACACTTGGAATCTAGGATTTAGTGTGGATGAATGAGAGAGAGAGTGAGGAGTGTTCTTGTGGGGGCTCAAAGTGAATGGTCAACCCTATCCCGTGGAAGGGAAGGGAGTATATATAGGTGGTGGGAAAAAGTGACCGTTTGGGGTACAGGATGGCCGGACGTCCGGAGAACGTCGGACGTCCGGAGGCCCAAATGAGTCCGGACGTCCGACAGTCATCGGACGACCGGCCGCTGTGAAAAGTGTGACCCACAATCCAGTGTACAGGATACGGACGTCCGAGCTGGGCCGGACATCCGTAAGAATGCTTCTGATGTGAAAGTGTCGGACGTCCGGAGGGTTCCGGACATCCGTAAAAATGTTTCTGTTGTGGAAGTATCGGACGTCCGGAAGTGTCCGGACGTCCGGGCAATCAGGAAGGACCGGACGTCCGTAGAACACCGGACGTCCGAAGGTAAGGTAGCAACTTTGAGCAAGTTTTTCACAGATCCATCGATCCCCTCTTAATAGTGTGGGATCCCTATACTCAAGAACAAACCATAAATGAAGTCAACATCTTGTATCTCCATTCTTGAGTTATATGCTTTTGCCCCTAGTCATGATCCATGCACACGGTCTTTGGAACATAATCCTGAGATATACTTGATAAACATGATTAGTCCCGAGCATATGTGTTGTCATCAACATCAAAATATGATTAAGGGCATGATTGCACTTTCAGATGGTATGTAGCTCCTCCTTTCATTCCCGAGTGCATTATTACAACAAATTGTCTAGCACACGGGAATGAAGGAGAAGCTACCCCCACGTCGACGTAAACCAAATATGAGCATTCAAAGTAGGAGTACTTTTCCAATATGAGCATTCAATAAGCAAAACCAAATCGTAAAATAAAGTAGTATTCAAATTAGCATGCATTCAATTATAACCAAAAGTACATCATCTCTTGTGTCCGTACATCGTCGAATACTCCTCGAATACTATCATACATATAGCATCGCTAAGTAATACAGCTAGAACCGTAGCGCCCGACGGGTATCGTCGTGGGCGGTGGACACCCAAAGATAAAGAACGATCACAGGACCATAGCTCCAGTGAGATCCCTGAAGAACCTGCCAGGTATTGTCGAACCTGCCCTCCAACGCAACCATGTAGCGACGAACGTGCTCGTTCTCCTCGCTGACACTGTGACGTACCACCTCCGCGGTGTCCGGAAGCCTCGGCACCATTACTGTCCCACGCGACCGCCATCAAACAAGGATCGGGTCAACAACGGGCTGCCTCCTCACCAACCTACGTCCTCAGAAGGTAGCACCTCCCAATACCATCCCGGCGGAGCCCAGTCCCGAACATGGCCCTGATCAAGCAGGCCTCTACCGCCGAGTCGACGACGACGAGGATGCGGGATAGGCATCGCCGACGTCGATGCGGGAACTACGTACTTCTATATATAGTTAAATAAAGTAGTTTTATTAATTAAATCAACTATCTAGTTCAACTACTAAGCACTTAGTATAAATAAATAAAGTAGTAATTATATTTTTCTAACTAGATAGTTCAATTATAGTACTTAATTACTAACACAATCTAAATATCACCAAAAAAATCTATTAACAATAATATCACCAAACATACTATGAACAAATTAATACCAAAAAAAATCTATTAACAGAAAAAAAAATCTAACACCATATGAACACATTAATTACACCCAAAAAAACTATTAACAGAAAAAAATCTAACACAATATGAACACATTAATTACACCAAAAAAATCTATTAACAGAACAAAAATCTAACACAATATGAACACATTAATTACACCAAAAAAATCTATTAACAGAAAAAAAATCTAACACAATATGAACAAATTAATTACACCAAAAAAATCTATTAACAAAAAAAAAAAAATCTAACACAATATGAACAAATTAATTACACCAAAAAAATCTATTAACAGAAAAAAAATCTAACACAATATGAACAAATTAATTACACCAAAAAAATCTATTAACAGAAAAAAAATCTAACACAATATGAACACATTAATTACACCCCAAAAAAACTATTAACAGAAAAAAAATCTAACACAATATGAACACATTAATTACACCAAAAAATCTATTAATAGAAAAAAATCTAACACAATATGAACAAATTAATTACATAATCTAAATTAACATACTATGAACTACATATCTAAATTACTACACATCTAATCTAACAAAAAAAATCTATAAACTACAAAAAAATCTAACAAAAATCTAACAAAAATCACAAAAATCTAACAAAAATCTAAATTGCTCACGGCGAGGTCGACGACGACGGCGACGGCGACGGCGAAGGCGAGGTGCGGCGCGGGGCGGCGACGGCGTCAGGGGCGGCGACGTCGGGGAGGCAGGGCGGGGCGGGGCGGCGACGGCGGCGGGGCGGGGCGGGGCGGCGACGGCGGCGGGGCGGGGCGGGTCGGCGACGGTGTCGGGGCGGGGTGGCGACGGCGTCGGGGCGGGGCGGCGACGGGGCGGCGACGGCGAGGTGGCGGCAGGCGACGACGTCGGGAGATCGAGAGGAGGAGGAGAGATCGAAGTGGGGATGCGGTTCTAAAATTTTCCTTATATAGCAAAGCCTTTAGTCCCGGTTGGTACCACCAACCGGGACCAAAGGTCACTTTTCAGCAGCACAAAGGGCGGGAAGTAGAGGGCTTTGGTCCCGGTTGGTGCCACCAACCGGGACTAAAGGGTGGGCAATGGTCCCGGTTGGAGCCACGAACTGGGACCAATGGTCATGTGCTGGCACGGTGCGGCACGAAATTTAGTCCCACCTCGCTAGCTGAGAGGGGCGCGCAGTGGTTTATAAGCCCCACTGCCGCACCCCTCTCGAGCTCCTCTCCACTGCAGGCTTACGGGACTACTTACTACCGCGTTGCCTGATGGGCCTACTGGGCCACCTGCGGGCCTGAATCCTGGCCCATGGTGGGTTTCTAGTCGTATTCAGGCCGTGGGTGCCCAGTAGGAGGCACTTTTTCCCCTTTACTTATTGTTGCTATTTTTATATTTTCCCAGATTTTTTGTTTTGTTTTCTGCATTATTTATTTTCTTTTGTTTTTTTGCTTTATTTTTTAATTCTTTTTTGCTTTTAGTTTTAGAACAATTTTAAACTTTCTGTTAGTGCCATTAGTTCTCAAATTTGAAAACACTTTTTTTGTTTTTTTGTTTTGTTTCGTGATTTATTTATTTTATTTTGTTTCTACTTACAACAAAATACTTATTGTTGCTATTTTTATTTTTTCCCCAGATTTTTTGTTTTGTTTTCTGCATTATTTATTTTCTTTTGTTTTTTTGCTTTACTTTTTAATTCCTTTTGCTTTGAATTTTAGAAAAATTATAAACTTTCTGTTAGTGTCATTAGTTTTCAAATTTGAATACACTTTTTTTGTTTTTATTTTTGCTTTATTTATTTTATTTTTTTCCAGTTTTTTTTTTGTTTTCTGCATTAAAGCATTTCAAATGAACTCTGAAAAAGTTGAAAGTGGAAAGTTGGCATGGTATCACGAGGGCCGAACCATAATGGGCTGCCTTTGGTCCTAGTTCGTCCCACCAACCGGGGCCAATGGTGGTCGGCCAGGACCAAGGCCCATTGGTCCCGGTTCGTCCCACCAACCAGGACCAAAAGGTCCAGTCGAACCGGGACCAATGGCCCACGTGGCCCGGCCGGCCCTCGGGGCTCACGAACCGGGTCCAATGCCCCCATTGGTCCCGGTTCTGGATTGAACCGGGACTAATGGGCTGACCCGATCGGCCTGGACCATTGCCCCCTTTTTAGCCCCACCTCGCCAAGCGAGAGGCACTCGCAGCTGTTTATAAGCCCTGAGTGCAGAGACGATGAAGAAGAGGCTCAATGCTCACCTGCACGTTGGTTCGCTTCAAGCCTTGAGGAATAGGGTAGACTGCACGGAGCTATGTGCAGTGCAGTTTACACTATTCCGAAAGGCTTGAAGCGAATTAACTAGCATTGCGCCTTTTTTTTATTTTTAATGACTTATTACCACACAGAAATAAATAAAAAAAAATATAGCAGAAAAGAAAAAAAACTATATAAAAACTACTCAGAAATAATTAGAAGAAAAAATAGTTGTGATTAACTTTACTAAAATATTTCTTATTTTTAATAACTTATTACAACTCAGAAATAAATAGAAAAAGATAAATATAGCAGAAAAGAAAAAAAAACTATATAAGAAACTACTCAGAAATGAGCATAGATGCGCTTATAGAGAAAATTAGACCTAAATTCATAATAAATTTCTATTAACTTCAGAGAAATTCAATATGAATTTAGGTCAAATTTCCTGTATAAGGGCATCTATTTTCACTTTGAGAGCAGCTCAACAAGGCAGAGAGGGAGGGGCTTATAAACCGGTGTGAGCCCCCTTCGGTTGGCGAGGTGGGACTAAACTCTGGCCGCAACGAGGACCACCCCTTTAGTCCCGGTTCGTGCCACCAACCAGCACTAATGGGCTGCCTTTGTTCCCGGTTTGTCCCACCAACCGGGGCCAATGGTGGTGGGCCAGGACCAAGGCCCATTGATAACGGTTCGTCCCACCAACCGGGACCAAAATGTCCAAAAGAACCGGGACCAATGGCTCACGTGGCCCGGCAGGCCCCCAGGGCTCACGAACCGGGTCCAATGCGCCCATTGGTCCCGGTTCTGGATTGAACCTGGACTAATGGGCTGACCCGGCCTGGACCATTGCCCCCTTTTCTACTAGTGCCTCTCTACCACTCTGCCGCAACGGGAGAGTTGAGTAGGGGGTGGCTTCCTCTCCGGAGATAGGAGGAATAAGCTAGGAAAGGCGGGATTTTTTTTGTTTGATGGGCAAGAAATCAAGGTGATGGGCTTAATGGATAGTGAACTGGTTGAGTTGGAGCGGTCTGCCTAGATGCACATATTGGAGGCCCAATCGGCAAGCGTAATGGAGCACACAACGGCGAGCGCACTGTTGGGTAGACCGCTCTATGCGATGCGAATGACGGCGGCGGGGGTGTGGTCTCCCCAGTTGACGGTAGCGAAGGTGCGCCACATCGGAGGATGGCTAGAGACGTAGTGACGGTGTTGGGACGCATCATATAGCATCTGGTACGACATGAGGCTAGCTTGCTTTGTTGGATTGCAGCCCTTGCTAGGTCATATGCTTACATTCCCCCGGTCAATTTTTGGAACGTAGGCTCCAAAAAAGCCCGGCTTTGAATTAATAAAGCCATCAACTGGTCAGGATTACAGCGACGGAATACAACCACACTCCAACTAAAAGAAAAGAAAACAAAAGGCAAAGATACAATGGCGCCTAGAAGCAGCTCGCAGAGGCATACAACAAGCTAGCAAGCATAGCTAGAGATGCCATGAACCCCAAACACGCCGAGAACCAAGGCAAAAACGCTAAACGTCTCAGGAAAGAGCACCGACGACGGAGCAAAGCACGCCATAGCCGAACGCTTGGGCTTGAAGGAGACACATCCATCCAGATCCATCGTCACAGAAGGCCCCTGCCTCCTCGCCTGGCTCGAGGCGCCGCACCGGTGAGCGATGGACATGCTCACCTAGAACCTGCATGAATGGCATCGCAGGAAACCACAGGGACGGAACCAGGCGTTCCCAGCCTGCCGACGACGCCTAATCTGAAACAGAGCAACGCCAAATGCAAGAGTCCAGGCATGAAACAGGGGCGAGCTGTCGGAATGCACAAATGGGCAGCAGCAGTGGCCAAAACCAGATCATCGGCTCGCTCGACGAGCAGAAGAGCAGCCACCGGAGGAGGGGAACCCTATCCCCTCCCATCCTGGAGAATCCACGGGCACCGGAGGAGCCCTGCAGCCCAACGAAGAGCACCCAACCAGCTTGACCACACGCCCAGGAGGACACCGCCGTCGCTGGAGACACGCCGCCGCCGCCGACACACTCCACCTACACCACAACGAAGCCCACAACCCATCTTTGTTCCCAAAACAACGCCTTCAAGAAGGTTACGGCGCCCTGGGCGTCGCCGCTACCCAACAAAGTTGAGGATTTCACCCGGGAAACAAAGGGGAAGGGGGTAGGGGGCAGGACCTGACCGGCACCTCCAGGAAGGTGAGCGGCGCCCGCGAGCGTCGCCGCCGTCGCAGCCGACACGGCTGGCTAGGGGTTTCCCCCGGTCCTGCAGCCCCGTCGCCCACTCCCACCCGCAGAAGACCGCGGAAGTGCGGATCTGAGGGGGGAGGCGCTCGTTGGGGAAGAAGGGGAGTGGGGCGGCCAGATCTGACGCGACAGGAGACGAATCCGCCGCCGTCGCGCGCCGAGCCGCAACCACCGGGACTCTCGCCGCCCGCACGGCCGAGAGAACACCGACCCGCGCCCACGCCACCGGGAGCCGAAGTCGGCGGCGCCACACCTGCCGAGGCCGCCGCCCCGGATCCAAAGGCCCCCCGCGGGAGGCGAGGCGGCGAGGGCCCCGCCGCCGCCTTCAGCAGCAGTGGGCCGAGCTTGCTCGGCAGCCGCTGCCTCAGGCGGCGGCGAGGGAAGGGCGAGGAGGGGAGGGGGACGGCGGGGCTAGGGTTTTCGCCCCTCACGAGGGATGGGAGGGATTGTCCCCCCCCCCCCCCCCCCCCCGCGTCAATTTACCATTGCAATTGTATTAGTCTAGTTTCCTGTCGTATTCATGAAATGCTTGTCACATTTTGTTTGTGTATATCCGCAAAAAAACATTTTATTTGTGTATATTCCAATTTTTTAATTACTTCTCTTCTTAAATGCATGCAAGACATTGTTCCTCTTTACATATATATAGCATAAAACTGATTAGCTGCTAACTCGTCACGCTTGATTGTGGTTTTGCAGATTCACACGGCTATCATTCTGTACAATTACTACCACAGGAAGATGTTTCCGTACCTTACGTTCACTGATGCCAAACTGTTTCTTGTGTGCGCTTCACTTTTTATTGGAGAAGATATAATGCTCACGCACTACCATGAGCAGTAAAACAAGTCTCGGAAGCATGTGAGCTCATCTATTTTTGACAGAGTGGCAATACAAGCTTGTGAGATCGCTCGAGGACTCGATGCGAGCAAAGATTCTCCAGACATGGCAATGTGGCCAATATTGAAAGTCGCCGTGCTACTTCTGGACCCAACAAGAAAAAGGGGTTTGATGGAGTATAGTACTAACACTGAGGGTGTCTGGTCAATCATAGAGAAGGAAATTCATACAGAAGCTGGTAATTCATTGGTTGGACCATATGTGTTTCAGAAACTAGCATTTTCATAGGTGGAGCATAGAACAGGTCAGAGTTTATCATTACTGCCCTTTATTGTATATATCCATATCTGTTGTTTCCCTTTTTTAGATGACAAGGTGTTGCCTCTTCGGATATTCACGCACGAGTTGCAAAAAATCACTCTTCACTACAGGAGAGAATGCCAGCATGATGACATAGTCGATTCTCTCACCTATATAGAGGAGGGGAGGAGATAAATTCTAATGGATCGATGTTTTCAGCACTGCACCCAGAAGAGCAGCGCCAGTTCTTGCACTGCTTGAGATTTGCTGGGGCCGGGGACGAGATCAACCGTGGCCGGACAGTGTGGAGGAAACTAGCCAGATAGAAAATGATAGTATGTATTTGCTCATATGTATTGTGCTGTTCTATTTGTTTTACTGATTTTCTCTTTGCGACCAGCCCCGCATCAGCAGAGAATCAATTGTACCTGGAACTTTGTGACTACCTTTGTGACATGTGTAACAATCAATGCCAATGTGTGGCAAATGTTGGACCTCAGCAGGCGTTCATCCATTTTGGACTATGCATTATATGTATGTATACAAGACTACAACCCTTCCAAGGATTGCAACTTTGCCACAACTATATATTTACATCAATGCTTTATCTCAGGGTCATTGCCAATTGCTGGTGTGTTCTGTTGGATTGTCTTGGGATAACACCGAGGTGTGTATCAAAATGTGCTACTCGGTAGATCCATATGTTTTTGCCATGTTATTCTTCAACATCTCAATTCGTCCATGGAACTAACAAAGTCGTAAGATTGGATCAGAACATAAAACTGGTAAAAAACATTGAAGCGAAAAAACAGCAGCAGAGTGTGCTGCTAGCAAATTCGTAAGAAATGGGCAAGACATTTTCACCAATCACATGCTTTCTGGGTAACTTCAGTTCCATGAAGGAATACCATAATCACAGCTACTGTTCTACTCAGCGGTGTCTGCAGTACCAAAACACATCAAAGAGAAGTTGTTAGGCTTGAGATGCTAAAGCCTCAACAATTGACCACACACCAGAAGCAGCAGAAGGACTCTTCCAGCCTGTGGTTCGTTTTAGGGTTGGTGGAGCAGCTTACAGCCGTTTTCTGGAGCCATCAGCCTTTCTTTGTGCCTCTGTTTCTGGCGCCGTGTAGCCGGAAACTACTAGGTGAGCTTGGGCGCCTGGCTGTTTCTTTCTGTCTTTTCAAGTCTCAAGAGATCATACACACACATGACTAAGTATCATGTGCAGATTTTAAGTTTGATGCAAACAAATGTATTCGTGAGCCCTGTGGAAAATGAATAAATTAACTGCACAAAAGAAGTTGCAATTCTAGACACTAGTAATTCTTGTTCTTTTTTCTTTTCTTTGCGAAGAACAAAAACTAGCATGTTTTAAAATGTGCATGCCACAATTTATTCAGCATTTCTGTAAATTTACAGTATGCTTTCATCATTGGTTTTCTCTTCTTATTCATGGGAGACCGTTGAATCTGTAACTTTGGCCTCTTGGCCTTGTTAATAGAAGGTAGAAATCTCTAGCTTGGTCACAATTTATTTTTGACAACACTTGCGCTACTAACTGACAGAACAAGTGATACCAGAAAAGAAGCCATTGCTCCTCAGATGCTAAAGCCTTTTATTCCTCTAGTATCGCACAAAACAAGTGTGACAATAAGCACTCACCCAATTTGCGAATTAGTAATATATAGCAAAGAAAATAAACCGACGACCAACCCAAAAATCCAGATTATTCTTCTTAACAGCAGACAGTGCCAAAAGTACACAAGTAAAGCCTACCCACGAAGGTGTACAGGCTTACAATGAGCTGAAGATACAGACAAGTAGAAATCTCCGAGGTGACAGGCTTACAACATGAGCTGATGACACAAAAAAAGAGAAATCTCCATTTTTATTTTTTGGAAACGAACCTGGCAGTGACCTGATCAACCTCAGGGGAGCAAAACTTATCAGCCAAGCTGACCAGCGAAACGAACTCTAATGTTATTGTGCCTCTAGAGACTGAACTCATGATAAACCTCTCCGGGTGATTCTTGAGCAGCTCCAACAGCCTGTGCCATGGCCTCTCTGCTGTTCTGGTTGATGAGCCATCCTCTGCTGCCAGGTACTTTTGGGCATTGCCATAGGGCCATATCGCAGTGAACTTTCCAGTAAGCTGCAAAACAATCAGGAATTAGTTTGCATGCCTTACTAATTCACAACAAGCGATAATTCAGAAGTGTAACTGTACTATGTAGAGCAAACAGATTATCACGATGTTGTAGGCTGTAGCAGCGTACTGTTAAGGTAGAGAGGTAACTAAGATATCTACTCCCTCAGTTCCAAATTACTCGTCGTTGAAATGGATGTATTTAGAACGAAAATACATCTAAATACATCCATCCGTGCGACAAGTAATTCGGAACGGAGGGAGTAACAAATTAATAGAAAATTAACTGATAAACAATGCGGTCATGAGGTATCATGCAACTTGTACCATGTTGAAGGGATCCTACAACGCAAGCAAGTCTTGAATTTACTAATTAATTTATGCAGAAATAATTGATATTCAATGATAGCAAGTGGAAGGTTGTAGACTTCGGTCCAAAAACATTCCAAAAGATTGCGAGTTATATCATGATCTCTGTGAATTAAATCTTACAAATTAATGCACACTACCATAAAAGAGAAATCAAGTAATCAACACATTCCATAAGGTTGACGATGTTGAATGGGGGAAAGTGAGTTTGGAGTGTGTTGTCCACAATTCGATGCGCATGAGACAATAAGGCTAATGATTTTAAAATAATTGCAAGCTCAAGGTTTATTGACGGATCTTTTCCTCCAAAAAACTGAAAAGGCACCTTGGGAAACACAGTTCCTTAGTGAACTGAAATATGGATGCAAACTAACACAAATGTAACAAGACACATTTTTGGTCTTTCCATGGTATAACATGTTAAGTTTACTCTGTTGATATGAACAAATCTCATCTTCAATGGAAACATTGTTATTTTCTATTCAAGGACGCTAATTAAAGGAATAACTCAATAAATCAAAAATATGTTTTTTATATAAGTTAACATACAAGTATACTAATTGAAATCTAAAACTAATACCAATTGTACAGCCCAACAACTATGCTTTCCGTACTAGCTAGTGTTAATCAAGGCGGTTAGAGTTAATTTTTAGAATTCTAGAACTGAAAAAAAATGAATAATCTTGCATAACAAACCTCTGCATGGAGTTGTTCCACAGGCATCCATTGTCTACCACTAGCATCACAGTGGATTGATACCATTATTGCAACACATGAGGCAAGATGATACTCCAACTTCTTGTCTTCATCCTTGTGTGCGATTCTAGTTTCTAATATTTTGGCTGCAGAAATAAAGTAAGCTAGTTAGGGTACGTAGCTGTACAATGATATTGTATTTATATTAGGAACTTATCTCAGTACAGCCACAATTTCCAGCAATATGATTCCACATATGTTTGTACACTCCTGATGCAAGTATGTTGCAAAAAGTGTGGATTCCACATTTACGATTGCGTATACTATTAGTTCATGATTGGAAATATCTCTACTTTAGTAGCCGAATAGTTGTAACTCACAAATCAGTCTAGGAGAAAGTAGTGATAGTATTAGTACAGGTAATATGTTGTCTGTTTTATGTTAGTATATCACAAAGGAAACAATACAGGAGAGAAATGATATAGCATAAGTACGTAACAATGATAACGTACCACGTTCAACGTTGATAGGCCCGGTCTTCAGTTCAGCAGAGGACATCTTGATTGGCACCGTAAACAGTCCTTGAGTTCCAGTGCCAACATTAATTCCATTGCCACAATTGGCCCCGCCATAACCATTGTGACGAGAAGCAGAAAAATCAGAATGGGCAGGGCGCTTGCCGGATGAAGACATGGGTTGTGATGGAATATGAGTTTGCCGAGGAGAAGCTGTGGCGCGGAATCAATATGAATGGTTTGGCCACGAAAATTAAATGAGTGTGGCGTGCCCTCAGCAGCAAAGGATGCAAAGATGGGGCGAGCTGGTAGGAGAAAGTAGAATTGTGTTTGTTCAATCTGAATGAGATCCTGAGACTTCAGTTTAACGGGATCATCACCTGGGCGGTGAAGGACCCTCTGAACATAGCAGCCATGTTGGCCCAGAACCTCAAGGGCAAACGAGCGGTGTTGAAAATCATAGAAGATGCGTGCATGGCGGCGGGAAACATCCCTATCTCCACCAACGGCGCTAAGATCAAAGTCTACCTTTCCTTTCTTGGAATTGCGTCCCACGATGATTTCATAAGATTGCATGATGTACTGGAAGTCTTCGCCTTGAAGCTTCGCAAATCCTGCCTCCAGTTGATCACCACGAGCAGATCCCATACCAGCATTCATGCCTGACATCTCTAGTATTCCTGGTAGTAGAAGAATTGAAAGTGTCACTAATTTTCAGTTTCTTCTATAAAGTAAATGAAGGAGAGCTGGAAAAAATGCACTGAAGCCAGAACAATAGAGATATGATGTGACAGGACAAAATGCGAAACACATTTATTAATTGCAATATAAAGAGAATGGTTCAAATGGCAAATATCTGGTAGGCAATATAATCGGTCCTACATTGCATATTTTCGTATCAGGTCCATGCCACAAAAGATAATAAACACACCGGATAAAAGATTGCACATAAAACAATACCGGGAGATGATGCCAGGCGATATTCTCAATCAGTCTAGCAATCTTTGGAAAGAACATAATTTCAGTTGTTTGTATATTTTATTAGTTCCATTATTGAAGAATAGAAGAGGCATTGATACAATTCGGCCAGTACATATTAGACAGCCCTAATACAATCTGACCCTATGTTTGCGTGTTAGATTGTTTGAAGGTCGACTGCTTTTTAGCAACAACGAGCATGGGCATTTCTCGCTAAAATGGAAAATTACAAATGCATTAAAATGCCTTTGCAAGCCGGGTCATCTCCCCTACATCATGGAATTTCTTTTTGCTAATTAAAGAATAGAATGCATAATGTTTTATGTACTTTATCAGCAAGCTATCATTATTCTGATGATAAAGCTTTAAATAAAAAAATTTATGAGTCGGCACAAGTATCGTCAATGCTAAAGTTGCTTAGATCTATGAATGGTTACTAATAAGTCAAGCATCCATTGTTGGACAAAATAGGCATAGACCAGGTTTATGTGATTTACTTAGAAAATATACCTTGTCAGATACATGATGCCTTATAACAAACTAGTGTGATAAAAAAAACTGAATAACCATGACATTCTTCTTCTCTCTCACTTTGTGCTAACCATAGTAAAGAGGGTACCCATGGGTCACCATATTTGAAACTAATCAGAAGAGTCCTACTGATCAAAACACTAAAATGAATGTAATGTTACGCCGAGCACTTCCATCCAGATTAAAATATGAAATTAACACACTACTGCTAAGTTGTCAGAAAGGGAAAAATTTGCCCAACTGATAATGTGCACTTGCAAGGAGGAGCAAACCAAAACATGCAAGCCTTGTTGCTCTCCATAGTTTATACTATTCTAGTTACTCTAGTGCTCCAGACGTTGAATGTAAATAGAACTATTTCTATTTAGAACCAATCACAGGATCGGATACTCTCGTTGCCCGTAATTTATCAGATACATACATTTTGAGACCAGAGAACATCATCCTTTTAGATCTAGCAAAGGAAAGGAATAACAATATTCAACCAACAGCGAAAAGATTCAGTTACAAGGTAAAAAAACTCTTATCATCTATGACGATGCAAAAAATTAGTTTTCATCCATGATTTATCAGATGCATACACTTTAACACCCGAAGAACACCATCCGCCTAGACTTAGCAAAGGAAAATAATAACGCAGCAATCAATAGAGAAAGAATTACAAGGTCTAAATCTGTTAGCATCAAGCATGCAAAAAAACTCTTGTCACTCATGATCTATCAGATGCATACATTTCTTTTCAAAAAGAAAAAAAATCAGATGCATACATTTTGACACCTGAAAAACAGCATCTGCTTGGATCTAGCAAAGCGAAGGATTGACACATCAAGCAATAGCGAAAAGTCTTATCAACTACCGTGCAAAGTAAAAAAACTTGTCACCCATGATCTATCCGATGCATATATTTTAACACCTGAAAAACAGTATCCGCTTAGATCTTGCAAAGGAAGGAATATCACATCAAGCAACAGCAAAATGGATCAATTACGAGATCTAAAACTCGTATTGTCTAGGATGCAAAGAACTGTGTCACCCCTGATCTATCAGATGCATACACATCTTAACACCCAGAAAAACACCATCCGCCTAGATCTAGCACAGGAAAAGAATAACACATCAAGGAACTGCTAGAAAAATTAATCACAAGATCTAAAACTCTAATCACACTGTCCTGCTTGAAGAACAACTCTCATCAGCCATGATCTATGCAGATACATCATGATGTATGCTGATACATAGATCCCAACATTGGAAAAAAGTATCATTTCTCTTGGATCTTGCAAAGCACATCAAGCAAAAGCGAAAAAATTAATTACAAGTCCTAAAACTCCAATCAGACTGCATTGCTACAAGGGGATTCTTATGACCCATACATGAGATCTTTGCAGATGCACATATTTCAACACAGGAAAAGGAACCATTTCTCTTAGATCTGGCTGCCAAAGCAAACGAAGTAACACATCAAGCAATTGCTAGAAGGATTAATCACGAGATCTGAAACTCTAATCATACAGAAGTGCTACAAAGGAATTCCTATATGACCCATGATCTATATATGCAGAATTGCAGATAGATGCACTTCAAGTCTTCAGTACAGGAAACGAGTCCATCTCTCTTAGGTCTATCTAGCAAATACATGAAGAGATCTATCTAGAGAAGAAATGGTGTAAAATAGCTGGAAAAAGAACCACCGGGAAATTACCTCTGCGAGCAAAGGAAGCAGCCGTGCCCGGGTTTCCTCCGGAGAGCACGAAGATGACGATGACGAGGAAGAAGGTTGATCGCCGGCCGGGATGAGCAGAGGACGCCGACAGAGGGAGGTGGGATGAGGAAGAGAGTGGGTCTGTCTCGAAACCTAGCAGCCGGAATTCCCATCTCGCGTCCGCAGCCGCAACCCTTTTTAAACCCGATTTCTACCGCCCGCGGCGAACCCTAGCACGCGATCCCTGAATTGCCAGCGCCAGGAAATAGAGGATATCGTAATAACTATCCTAATTAGGAGCGTGTTCATCTCGTGACCCCCGCGAGATGGGTCAATTCCATACGCGATCGCCAGACCTCCCTTTCCCTCTCAATCTGGGTTCGCAGCGCGCGCAGAGTGTTCGTGTTCGCGGAGGAGCGCGCCCGCGAAGGGGAAATTTCGAAGGTGGGGAACGTGAGAGGCTGCTACGTGGGCCGGTCGTGTCAGTGAGAAAGGTTGATGTAAAAATTCAGAGAAGCTGTCTAGAATTAGTGCAGAGGTTAGTCGCAACAGAAAACCAAAGAATTAGTCCAGAGGTAAAACGCTAAGAATAAAAAAAAGAATTTGTTTAGGCCTGCTCGACCTGTTACCCAAAAAGGCTTTCGCCCCGCTTCATTATATACTATAAAGCAAAGATCATCAACAAACCCGGTATAAACACACGCCAACACAACACACACCCAAGGCAGGAAACAAAGATGTTGAGCGCAGAAACACCATCCCTAGCACTACAAGAGTAACCGAAGATCTTAGCCGTGAACATGCCGCCGCCAAGAGGTGAAGCCGCATACGGCGAACCGTGGGCTTCAAGGCGGTGCCTTCAGGAAGGGAACGATACCGGAGCGCCGCCACCGCCTGACATGAGGGTCAGGGTTTCCCCTGGAGCAACACGACGGGCAATGAAGGCCGCGGCGACGCCTTCAACAAGGGAACGATTCGCCGCCGCCGGTCCGTCCAAAGATAGAGCAGATTTTCACCCCGGCCAACAATCACCACCATTGAAAGCCACACCCCGGCAACCATGCCGCCCACACGGCCATGGTCACCAGGCAGCATCAAGCCACGGGCTCTGCCCATGTGCATCGCGCTACCACCCCCAGGGCCGCCGTCCTGGCATCCAAGACCTTGACACCACCTCAACCGAGACCGGCCACTACTCCAACCAAAGAGACGAGTGGAAAGGTCCTATCTTTCGCCCAACGCCGAGACCTAAGAGGCCGGCCGAAACTGGCCTCCATCGCCCTGTCCTGCTGCACCGGGCGCGAGACGGGCTCAGTCCTGCTGCCGGCGCGAGACGAGGTCGGTCCTGCTGCCGGGCGCGAGACGAGGTCGGTCCTACTGCCGGGCGCGAGACGAGATCAGTCCAGCAGCACCGGGCGTGAGACGGGCGATGGACCGTAGCTGGGAGAGGGCCAGCCCTTCGACGAAGATAGCGTCCGAACGACGAGGAAAGGAATCGAAGGCCAAAACAGGCCGCTTCCCGACGGGCCGATGTCGAAGATGTCCGGCCGCGCCGTGAAACGACCCAAACCACCGCCATGAGCCACCACCACCCCATGGCAGCCCACATCCATGCTGGGACCCCGAGGGGCTGCCCCGAGCCGCCTTGCAGCGGCTGCGATGCGTCGCCGAGGTTGCAGCCCGCCCCTGCGCCGCTCGCCCGCGCCAGATCCAAAACCGGGAGCCACCATTGCCACGAGCACGCCGGCCACCTCACAGCTTGCACCCTAGCCCCGCCGCCACCTCCCGCACCGCACCGGAGCAACCGGAGTCCCCACTGCGACCAACTACTATGTGGTACAATCAAGAAATAGTTCGCATGACTTATATATTCACAACAAGCACATAATTCAGAAGTGTAACTACTATGTGGAACAAGTACTCCCTCCGTTCCGAATTACTTGTCTTAGATTTGTCTAGATACGGATGTATCTAGCATTAAAATGAGTCCAGATACATATGTATCTAGACAAATCCAAGACAAGTAATTCGGAACGGAGGGAGTAAGTAGATTATCACAAATGCTGCTGACTGTAGCTGCGGTCTGTTAACGTAGAGCGGTATTAGGCCATGAGGGAAATAAGTGGCAAACAATGAGGCCATGAGGTATCATGGAGCTTGTAGCATGTTGAAGGGATCCTACAACACAAGAAGGTCTTGAATTTACTAACTCGGTTATGGAGAAATAATTGATACTCCCTCCCTCCGGAAATACTTGTCATCAAAATGAATGAAAATGGATGTATCTATAACTAAAATACATCTAGATACATCCATTTCAATGACAAGTATTTTCGGGCGGAGGGAGTATTAAATAATAGCAAGTGGAAGCAGGTCATAGACTTCGGTCCAAAAGCATTCCAAAAAGGTTGCGAGCTATGTGATGATCCACGAGTTAAATCTTACTAATTAATACATACTATTATAAAAGTAAAATCAACACATTGCAAAAGGTTGATGATGCTGAAGGGATGAGGTCATCCACAATTCTATATGCAGGCCAACATCTAATATAAAGGTTGCAAAATCATCAAGAAGAAAGCAAGGGCTAAGGTGTTAGAGCATTTTAAACTAACTGAAGCTTATTACAGGACATATGGAACAAGATTTATTAATTGACGCCTTTTCACAGGGCTGTAGATTGTCTTGACGAGAAAGGGTTTCCCCCTATTTAGATTAGAAAGCAATATTCGAGCATTACAACCACCGATACAACAAAAAAAGAAAAGAAGAAGAAGAAACAAAGATAGGCGACAGAAGGATACATGATTCTACCGAACAGCTAATAGGCCCTGACTAAACCCAGAACACACTAGGACATCAAGGACCACGACAAATCCAGGTCATGCCATCGATGCGACCACAATAAAGGAGTGGCCCACCGCCCGAGGAAGACCACGCGCCGTCAACTCCCAAGAGGCCAACACCGTTGTCCTGCCATCCGTCTTAGCCTCCGAAGAGGGCCCCCTACCCTCTCTTCCTGGATCGTAGCACGGCGCACCGTCGACAAGCAGAAAAACTCACCCCGAGCCCGTATGGACTGGAACAACATGTTGCGGGGAGAGGACGACAGACACGGTGACCACGCCTGGCAAAGCAACTCTGTTCATCACCATCGCCTCTGTCCACAACCACGAAGCCCACTGTAATATGCCGTGTAGGAAAAGCACTGAAGACCTCCGGCAAGTCGGCACACACGGCAATACCACAAGCACCACTCCACGGTCCCAAGGCGGTGTCTTCAGGAAGAGAACGACGCCAATGCGCCATTGTAGCCCAATCCATGAGATTTTGGGTTTTCACCCGGGACCAGGAAGAGGAGGGTGTGGGCTAGAACTCGATGTCGACTCCAAGAATTACAACCGCGTTGGAGCGCCGACTACATCATGACTGCCGCTGCATGTCAAGGGTTTCCCCCATCGAAAGCCAACACCCCAACCAACCACCTGACCTGCCACACGAGGTCGTCGGCATCCTGGTTCGGTGTGAGAGGTCAAAGAACGCGGAGGGTCGCCGTATTCAGATTGGCACCATGGGTAACCGGGCAGCCCTGGTTTGAGATCCATGCTCGTTGCCAACTTGCCGCCCGCACGGCCAAGTGAGACACCCAACATCATGAGCACCACCTCCCCCGTCGCCGAGAAGGAGGCACCCTCACCGAAAATGGTCGCCGCAAGCACGCCAAGCGCTACACGCATGGAACACCACCAGCCGCCCGATGGGACGTAGATCGGGCCACGACCTAGACCCCGCCGCCATCACGGCGAGGACGCACAACTGCCTCCCAGCCACTTAGCCGCCGGATCCGAGCGCCCCCGCCACTGGGAACCCCACCGAACCCCATGCCCCCATGAGCAGCTTCACCTGCGCAGTCGGGATCTCAAACATGGGAGGGAGCGTGAGGCCCCTCCACCGGCAGCGTTGCACCGGCTTCGCCCAGTGGACGCCCTCCGGCAGCGGCGAGGAGGAGGAGAAGCCAACTGAGGGAGGCTAGCGCTGGCGGCGGAGCTCAGGCTCTCGTGACGCGCGCGTGGGGCGTGTTGCGGGAGCTGGGGGAGTAGGAACCCTCCTACCAAATCTCATTCTAACTATGTCGACGAGAACTAGGTTGTAGCCTAGTGGCAGGGTGGGTAGTGGCGCACCCTGCAGCCAGGGTTCGAATCCTGTCAGGGTCGAATTTCTGATTCCTCACCCGGGTGGGCTTCTTCTATAAAACTAAGAGCATCTCCAACAGGCGCCGAACGCGCGGCGCACTAAAAACTTGTTTGCGGCGCGCCCATCGTCAGGTTTGGCGCGGCGCGCAGCGCTGGCTCAAGCAGTCGCGCTAAACTACAGCGTGCGCGCGTAGCTTTAGTAGGTATGCTAAAATGCAGCGCGGTGCGCAGCGCTGGCTCCAGCGACCGCGCTAAACTACAGCGCGCGCGCGTAGCTCCAGTAGGCGCGCTAAAATGCAGCGCGCGCTCTCGCACAAACTTTTTTTTGATAATTTTGTTCATAGATAAAAAACGAGACACAGTTCATAGCATAGATAAAAAAGGATACAAAGATATTTTACATAATTCCTCATAGCATAGATAGATAGAACTACAGAGCAACTTAGATAGAAAAACTACGGTGCAACTTGATAAAACTACGGTGCAACTAAAACCTACTCCCAGTCGTCATCATCATCACCATCATCATCATCATCCTTGATGGTGTTGTCCGAGGTATCGAGCCACATGTCATCCCAACGGTCATCGTTAGGGGAGAAGATCGACGTCCCGCCTGCCTCGACGATATCGCACTGCGATATGGCTAATGCCTTGCGTCGACGCCTGTCGACACGCTCCGCGCGGCGCCTTGCCGTCCTCTCCGCCCAGAAGGCGTTCTCGGGGCGACGTTCTTCGGGTGGCGCCAGCGCTACTCCGCCATGGCTCGCTCGTCCTCCTCGGTGACGAGGAGGCGGCACTGCAGCCGAACGTGGTCCGCACGGTCCTGGTCCGTGATCAGACGAGGCGGAGGGGCGACGCGCTGCGCCTGCTCGCGCATGTAGACGTCCCGGAAGTTCATCTGCGACGAGGGCATCTCCAAGTGCCAGGCCGTCGTGTCGTACGTGCGGGCCGCTTCGTGCACGGTCCGGAATGAGCCGAGGCCGAGCCGGACGTCGCCGGACCAGATCTCGGCGGAGTACCAGCCGTTGGCGCGCTCGCGGACGCCGCGGTAGCCCGAAGATCCCTGGCGACGTGGCAGCATGGTGGCGCGGTGGTGGCTGGGCACTGGAAGTGGCGAGAAAGCCTGGAAGCGGTGAGGTGGCGAGGGGAAGGGCGCGTGGCAGTGTGGCGGAGTGCGTGGCGAGCGCCCCATTTTATAGGCGCGCGTAGCGGCGCGCCAAATCTACCGCACGAGCTGTCGCTTTCTCCCGCGCGCGCGCAACCGCTTCCCGCGCCCGCTAGTTTGCCGTCACCGCTGGAGCGCGCGAAAACAGGCCCCACGCGCTAAAAAACCAATTTACTGCGTGCACGTATCTTTTGACGCGACTGTTGGAGATGCTCTAAGTCTTGGATGCTAGTGCCCATGGTTCTCATTTTTTTTAACTATGTCTAGACAAGCATTGCGTCAACTCGACACAAGGGTCATCATCCTTGTCCGCTCTTCTAGTTTCTAAGTTTTTGGCTGCAGAAATAAAGTAAGCTAGTTAGGGTACGTAGGTGTGTGTATACTGAGTTCTAAAGGCTTCTGACTAGCATAATGATGTTCCTTACAATAAATGATAGAGGAAACAGAACTTGACCTTGTATTTAGTTTATGAATTTGTCTCCGTACAACTACAATTTTCAGAAATATGATTCCACATATGTTAGTACATACTCACTCAGACGGAGGCAAGGGGGCATTTGGTTACTGGATCTATCCGATAGAAGATGGTAGCTCGGAATATATTCAGCCGGTTTGGATGGCAGTCATGTAATAGGATAGGCAAATAGTTTTCCTATCTATTTTGCATGCCGGCTGTGGCTTTTATTTTCCGCTCTTTGTGAGCCGTTTGGTGGCTAGTTTGTAACGGATTACATGACCTTTGTTAAACCTATTTGCTTTTAATAAATATGGCCGTATGCATCTCTCTGATGCAGAGGCCGGGGTTGCGCCCCTTTTCCAAAAAAAACATATATTAGTACATTTCTAATGATATATATTTCATAAAAGTGTGCATTCCACATTTATGGTTGCAAGTATGTTATTACTTACTGATTATAACAATCTTTAAAAGAGAACATGTAATTAGTAATTGGACAGTTTTTTTTTTTTGCACCTTTTGCAAAGAAAAGAAATACTACGAAAACTAATTTGCCAGAAGAGATCAGAATCACGAGGGAATTTTGTGATAATTACAATGCATATCATAAGAGAAGTTTACATCCACGCACAACTGAAGCATCAGGTAGTGTACTAATCTGATACAACATATACAAAGTGGTCCAATTGGTTGCCTTTGTTTAGAAACGTGTAGCCAAATAGTTGCCTTTGGTACAAAGCACTCTAATGAAGATGCTCACAGTTAATTTGGTACTATTTGATAGCACAACTAAAGCATCAGGAAGATATTTATAAACATGCTATATTTTTGGTTGCCTTTGTTTAGAAACACACTGTACCATCCATAGACGCACACAAAAACTGACTCATGGACTCATCAGACCCAAGCATGGGTGCCTACCCAACATTTAACCATTCATTCCTACAGTTATGCGTGAATCCCACAATTCATCCTCTATACTTCAGTAGCCAAATAGTTGTAACTCAAAAGTTAGTCTAGGAGAAAGGAGTGATAGTACTAGTACCAGGTAATATGTTGCCTCTTTTATGTCAGTATCTATACTACTATTAAACAATTCAACATTTTCTTTTCTAAAGCCACCCCGTTATGTGTACCTAGGCTAATTTGTGCCACCGGATTATTCCATCTAAAATGATCTAATGGCCTAGATACATCTGGCCGGAGACCCCGATTGCATATAGCAATTAGTGTTGGCTGACCATTCTCCACCGGATCACACCTATCCCATCTCTATTCTCTCATCATCTCCTCTAATCACGGGAGGGGCCACGCCACAAATTCTCAAATACAAAGAAAAACAATATCCCATCTATCGTCTCCTCTAATCACGGGAGACAAAATCGCCGCTATGAATCCCGTCTCCTCCCTCGGGAGGCAACCGCTCCGGCGCCGCTGCCCATGCATGGCCCAATTCCTCCATCTTGACCGTCGTTGCAGACGTGAAAACAGATCTGCCGCCGCCCCAACCCCTCATTCCATTCCCTTCTTCCGCGCAACCGGCATTCAGTGCTATTGTGGAGGACATTGACTGGCGCGTCTCGACCGATGCATGTCCACGACGAGATTGGCGCCGCAACCGGTACAAGCGGCGTGAGCAGAGCCAGGGCTGGGGAGTGCCACATACGTAAGTAACGTCGAGCGTGGCCGATGACGCCAAGATGAGATTCTTTAGATCGTTTTTTCATCTCTCTCTTTACCAATCCTTCTTGCTTTCCCTCTTGTCTCTCTTGCCACTGTATGCGAATTTGGACATGTGCTCTGGTTTGAACCGAGCTTGATTTTTTTCGTTAAGATTCAGGGATGGTAGTGTTGGGTTGGGTTGAGGTGCATCACTGCGTTGGGGTGCGGGGCGAAGTTGGCGGAGGTTAGAGGTCAGGCCCGACTTAGGGGGCGGTTGTTTTGGTGTTGTGATCGTCTGGGTTTTGCGATGGAGAGATGAATCCGCCTGAATTTTCTTTTCCTCTCTTGTTGCCTTCAAGAAGAAGAGGAGATGTCAAGTGGAAGTAGAATAGGGATGGAGGATGCTGTTGATTTGCTTCGGAACAAAGTGTTTGGTGGTTTGGTTGCTGTTACTGGTATACTCTTGTCTTTGAATTACTCGGGCTCGAATAATGTACTGTCTGATTTATAAGCAAACGATGTGCTGTGAGTATACCCTACGAGGATGGTTGATGCAAGCCCATGCTTCTCACAAGTTTAATTCAAGGTTGGTGTCGCTCTATTTTTACTATTGTTTCTTTATCAATATTTCAGTACTGGGGCAGAAAACATTTACCTATTATGTAGTTCTTCGCTGAAAGCTGAATGTATTGTTTAAACTGTTTTCCCTAGATGAAGGAAGTACGGTTTGCATGTAATTTTTTTACTATTATATGTTTACATGAATCTGTGTCATTTTCAGTCCAACAAAATCTATGTGAGTTCAAGTTTGCATTGAGCATCTTCCAGTTCTCTCTCCTCTTAGGATAATTTAGGTAGTTTTACTCGTCATGCATATTCGCTTCGCGTCTTTTCTTTCCTTTGTGCTTAGCGAATGTAACTGATTGAACTTTCTATTGTTTTTGGTGTGTCAATAGATCCAGTTGTATTGCCCGGGGAGCCTGGAGGCGGGAGCAATGCTGATGGTCACCACGGCAGTGGGTGGCCGCCGGGAGGCAATGCACTCGCCGGACGTCATTCACTTCACCGGCATTGGTGGCACCAAGGGCGACCACAACCTCCATGTTGGCGTTGCGTTGTGTGCGCACGCGACATAGTCTACGTTTTCATAGAGGCAGAACATTATATCAGGTTATTCAAATATATGTCGTGCATTTGCTCATAATAATACAACTTTTGTCTTTATAAGTTATGATAAGTGTGCACGGAATGGTTTAATACCATTTAGTTTATTAATATTAATATCACTGTAATATCTCACGCTTATCTGAGGTCTGGGTTTAAGTATGCCACTGAGGTTGAGAGAGAGAGAGGCTAGCACCTTTTATGATTAGTCATCTATGTATACATCTATTCCTAACAATCATATATAGCCCAATCTAATGTTATCTATGATTTATTTTCTCAATATTACTAATCATGCTGACTGTTCAATCATTTACTCATTTATGTATAGAGCCAGTCCTAACAACCATATATAGTCAAACTAATGTTATCTCTGATTTCTCATGTCAGTATTACAATTCATGCTTACTAATGCTATACTTGCTTTATTAGCATGCATCGGGAATATTCTTATGATGGATTACTTCTTTGGAGTGCAAACGAAGCTGGTGTACCTTGGGAGGTGAAGAATAATAAGCTTGAGAAAATTTTGACAATCTTAGTTTAAGACTTGCTCTGCAAGGGAGAGTGTTTGTAGGCTTTATTGCTTTTGTGCTACTCTGCAAGTATGCTTGTTTCTGCCAGTATAAGGACAAATATTTTTGCAACTCGTAGTTCCTTGTTTTTCTAAATAAACATAGCTTATGATATTTTTCCTTTGTTTTCTTATTGATGATAATGAATAGTTTGCTCCTTGAGACGTGTGTTGCACGTGCACACTAACTAGTATCACAAAGGAGAAAATACAGGAGAGAAATGGTTCATGTATTCCAATTGGTTCATCTTTGGTATGATAGAATGATAATGTATCAGCAAGTATAATAGAATGACGTAGGCGAGCTATTAGAGATGCCACATCAGATTTGTGCCTAGTTGAAGAGGAGAGGAGAGGAGAGAGAAGAAAAGTGGGCTACAAACTTACAACCGACTGTAGCACAAGCCCGAACAACCTTTACGATAGAAAAATGTGTGCGTATATTAATGATATCGCATACTAGTATGAATAACTATTGTACTCCCTCCTTCCATCTATATAGGGCCTAATACATTTTTCGAGGCTAACTTTGACCAAATGTTAGAGCAATAATATATGACATGCAACTTACACAAAGCACATTGTCAAATTCGTATGTGAAAGGAGTTTTCAATGATATAATTTTCACATTATGCATGTCATGTATTATTAATCTTGTCAATAGTCAAAGGATGTCTTAAAAAACGCATTAGGCCCTATATAGATGGAAGGAGGGAGTATATTGTATGAGTGGACTATTATGCTAGCTATAAGTGACATGACAACTTCATATAGCCGGCTCTTGGCTATATTATTAACGATGCTCTTATTCTTGTCCCAGTTCTTGGGCTGCTGGTTTCCATTCACTTGGCTATGTGATGAGATTTGCCCGATCCCAACGCCCGCTGCCGGCTGCCACCACTCCTGCATCCTCCTGTGATGCCGTGTCTCTGAAGTCGGTGACGAACTGACGATGACCGTGCCATCAATCCAACGAACACCTCTCCCACCACCCTTCCCCCATCCGCGACGTTCGGCCGCCGTGCCTCTGTCGGGCCGGGGTAGAAACGAAAGGAACGGGGCAGACTAAATCTACATCTACTCGGGCCGAGGAGGAGATCCAGATGCAGCTAGCAATGGCGCCGTCCGCCAGTCTGTGTCCCTCAGCAACTGTGCTGGCGACCTGTACATGGATATGGATACTCAGGAAGGCCAAGCTTACAGGTTTCGTCAGAGGCGTCCGCTTCACCGCCGGCCAGGACGAGGGCCACACCGCGGAGGCGCTCTCGTGGCACTACTAGGTGAGACGACATCCACGGTTTCGGTTCAAGTTCCGTGTATGCTGAAGTAAAAGTCTCTAATGAGATAATTATTAGGTTGCAATCTACCATAATTTGTTTCCGAAAAGGATTAGTGTGGAGCAAGGTTGCGTTGGTAGTTCATGTATACAGTCACCTCTTCCATCCATGCTATTTGCTATTCCCATTTGGCCTAGAGGCTTGAGATTTGTGTGTCTGTGAGCGCGTGCACACATACATACAAAGCATAAGAACAACTTGCTGTATTCCGCCAATTGGTTCACCTTGCTGTATTCCAATGGATCGTGTATACAAAGCATAAGTATGTGACAATGATAACCTACCATGTTCATCATGTATTCCAATTGGTTCGACTTTCATAGGCTCACTAGTGTTCGTTTCAGCAGAAGACATGTTGATTGGCACCGTAAACATTCCTTCTGTTCCAGTGCCAACAGTAATTCCATTGCCATGACCATTGTCACCAGAAGCAAAAATCAGAGTGGGCAAGGCACTTTCCGGATGGAGTCATGGGTTGTAATGGAATATGAGTGCGGAGGAGAAGCTATGAGGGAACCAATATGATAGGAATGGCCACGAAAATTAAACTACTATGGAGTGCCCTAAGCAGTTAAGTATGCAAACACGGAGCTAGCTCATAGGAGAAAGTGTAATTGTGTGTGCCCAATCTGAATGACATCCTGGGACTTCATTTTAATGGGACACCATCACCTAGGCGGTGAAGGACACTTTGAACATAGCATCCACGTTGGCCATAAATGAGATTTCATAAGATTGGATGACCTAATTAAATCTTTGCCTTGAAGCTTTGCAAATCCTGCATCCAATAGATCACCATGAGCAGATCCCATACCAACATTCAGGCCTGACATCTCTAGTATTCCTTCTAGTAGAAAAATTCAGAGTGTCACTGCTTTTCAGTTTCTTCTATAAAGTAAATGAAGGAGAAGTAAAAAAACAATGCACTCAAGCAAGAACGATAGAGGTTTGATGTAACAGGAAAAAATGTGAAGCACATTTATTGCAATATAAATAGAAAGTACGTAACTTGGGCCTATTGGCCTTGTTGATATAAGGTAGAAATCTCTACCTTGGTCACATTTTCTTTTTGACAACACAAATAATATCAGAATAGAAGCTATTGCTCCCGAGAGGCTAAAGCCTTTTATTCCTCTAGTACTGCACAAAACAAGTGCTAACAGAAGCACTCATCCAATTTGCGAATTAGTAATATAGCAAAGAAAATATACCAACAATGAGGGTCATGAGGCACTGTTAAGGTAGAGCGGTAGCTAAGATATCTAACAAATTAATAGGAAAATAACATACAAATAGTGAGGTCATGAGGTACCATGCAACTTGTAGCACGTTGAAGGGGTCCTACAACACAAGCAAGTATTCAATTTACTAATTAGTTTATGGTGAAATAATTGATATTCGATAATAGCAAGTAGAGGTTGTAGACTTTTGTCCAAAAACATTCAAAAAGGTTGCGAACTATGTTAGATCAGCGAGCCTAATCTTTTAAATTAATGCACACTACCATAAAAGAGAAACTAAATAATCAACACATTCCAGAAGGTTGACGATGAAGAACGTTGGAACTGTGGAAGTGAGTTTGGAGTGGGTTGTCCATAATTTTATGTGCATGAGGCAATAAGGCTAAGTGTTTAGAGCATTTTAAAATAACTGCAAGCTCAAGGTTTATTGACGGATATCTTGCTCTAAAAAGAAAAGAAAAAGGCTATTGAAGGGTCATGTGATTCTTAATAACATCACATGTTCATTTTACCACCATAGTCACCTTGACAAACATAGTTCCTTAGTGAATCGAAATTTGGATGCAAACTAACATAAATGTAACAAGACACTCTTTTAGTCTTTTCATGGTATAACATGTTAAGTTTGCCTTGTTGATATGAACAAATCACTCATTCAAATGGAAACATTGTTATTTTTATTCAATGATGATAATTAAGGAATCACTCTATAAATCAAAAGCATGTTTTTAAATTTAAAATACAAGTATACTAATTGAAATCTAAAATTAATACTAATTATACAGCCCAACAACTATGCTTTGCTGAACTAGCTAGTGTTAATCAAGGCGGTGTTGGAAATATGCCCTAGATGCAATAATAAAATGATTATTATTATATTCCTTGTTCATGATAATTGTCTATTATTCATTCTATAATTGTATTAACCGGAAACAGTGATACATGTGTGAATTCATAGACCACAACATGTCCCTTGTGAGCATCTAGTTGACTAGCTCGTTGATCAACAGATAGTCATGGTTTCCTGACTATGGACATTGGATGTCATTGATAACGGGATCACATCATTAGGAGAATGATGTGATGGACAAGACCCAATCCTAAGCATAGCACAAGATCGTGTAGTTCGTTTGCTAAAGCTTTTTTAATGTCAAGTATCAGTTCCTTAGACCATGAGATTGTGTAACTCTCGGATACCGTAGGAGTGCTTTGGGTGTACCAAACGTCACAACGTAACTGGGTGACTATAAAGGTGCACTACAGGTATCTCCGAAAGTATCTGTTGGGTTGGCACGAATCGAGACTGGGATTTGTCACTCCGTATGACGGAGAGGTATCTCTGGGCCCACTCGGTAATGCATCATCAAAATAAGCTCAATGTGACTAAGTGGTTAGTCACTGGATCATGCATTATGTAACGAGTAAAGTGACTTGCCGTGAACGAGATTGAACGAGGTATTGGGATACCGACGATCGAATCTCGGGCAACTAACGTACCGATTGATAAAGGGAATTGTATACGGGATTACCTGAATCCTCGACATCGTGGTTCATCCGATGAGATCATCGTGGAACACATGGGAGCCAACATGGGTATCCAGATCCCGTTGTTGGTTATTGGCCAGAGAGCTGTCTCGGTCATGTGTGCGTGATTCCCGAACTCGTAGGGTCTACACACTTAAGGTTCGATGACGCTATGGTTATTAGGAAGACTTGTATGTGATTACCGAATGTTGTTCGGAGTCTCGGATGAGATCTCGGATGTCACGAGGAGTTCTGGAATGGTCCTGATGTGAATATTTATATATGGGAAGTTGACATACGGTCACCGAAAAGGTTCACTACAAGAAATATGTCAACTAGTGACATTCTGTCAGTGACCCTGGAAGAATTAGTCATAGATCTATGACCATTTAGAGCAATTAGTCAAAAGCTGTTCGGGGGGCTCCAAACCCTAAAGCATTGCGACCATTTTGGTCAGAAATGTCGTAATTTCCTTACACGAAATGGTCATAAAGCAAACAACACTGGTCCGATGCATTATTTCTAGCTAATCACGACCAATATAGATGGTCATAGCCTTGTAAATTGTGGTGCATTGCTATGACTAGGTGCCACCTCATCATGTTTGTCCTATGTGTCATGTCCATGTGTCATTTTTGCCTATATGTCATGCACATGGCACTGGTTTGAATCTACCACTTACAAATGGGCCCCACCAAACTAACATGGAGGACCCACCAATAAACTGACTCCAGGTGTCCCACCATTGAACTGACCCGTTGGCCCCACTGACCCGACATGCGGGTCCCACCACCGACCTGACAGGTAGGACGACCTGACCACACAACACCACCAACTGACATGCGGGTCCCACCACTTACCCGACAAGCAGGACCCACCAACTAGCATGAGGCATCACCACTGTCAATGGAGAAAACTAGAAAAGAAATATGGGCAACGGGGGATTCGAACCCGCGCCGCACCACACAAACCCGCAGAGCCACACCACCACGCCACCACCTTAGTACTGATATGCTACCGCAATCCATTCTTTTATAGATAATCTCGTTTCCTGGGCTTGGGCCTAAGTCCTGATAGGCCTCCCCTTCTCTCCTTCTTTTTTACGTTAACACAGCGGTCCGCCGAGTGGGCTCACGGCCCATAGCCTATTAGCAGGCGTTTTTACGTCTCAAATGTATGCTTATTATTAAAAAAATATGTTTCATTTCTTCTTCTTTCAAATAATTTGGGATTTCAAAAAAGTTTCAAACATAAAAAGGAATTTGTTAGAAAAATGTAAGCGAAATCATAAAATGTACGCGGACTAAAAGAAGTTCATGATTTTGAAGAAATGTTTGCGCATTGAAATCATGCTTGTGAATTTGACCCAAAATTTTTGAATTAAAAAATGTTCATAATTTTTTCATAAAAAAGTTCACAAAAAATGATTGTAAATTTCAAAAAAAAATCATCAATTCAAAATCATCATTTCGAAGTTTGTAATTTTTTTATTAACTATGTGACGCAACGCTAAGTTTTTTAATTTTCATGATTTTTTCAACTTCTCATGTATAAGAAATTTTTTATACAAAAATATATAATGTATACTAAATGGTTTATCATGTATTTTAAAAAATTTAATCGAAGCATTGGAAAAAATATGTGAAACATTTTGTGATTAAATGTTGACCAAGTTTTCAAAAAATCTTAAACTTGCACTCCAAAATGTTAAATATGTATTGAAAATGGTGTTGTTCCACTTTGCAAAAAATATTTTCTAGATTTTTCAAAAAAATTATTTAAAAATATTAAACTTTGTTTGAAATTGAGGAATTAGTGAAAAATTTGTCAATTTCACTAGAGGTGTATGGAAACCTTTTTACATGAAACCATTTGGTGATTTGTACATGAAATGTGGTCTAATGTTTTGTAACAAATATTTGGAATGTGAAGGAAGTACCATTTTTATATATCCAAATGACATGTAATTAATATAGTTCCTTCATATGCCCAAATTATCACCCTCCTTCAAATTGCAACTCAGTCAAATCATCTACGTGAGCCCAGGTTTAATTTCTATTTTATGGCCAGATTGGCACATTGCAAAGCAAGTGTTATCTAGAACCCTCCTATTTTATGGCCAGATGACGCAGCTGCAGGACAAATTTGACCCGCTTCCTACTGAATCGGCGGCAATTTGTCTTTTTCATCAGAGGTGGATAAAATCTTTGTACACCCAACCATTTTGTCAATTGTGCATTAAATATGGCCTAGTATTTTATAAAAATGATTTGGTACAAATTTGCAACAAATATATGGTAGGTCCTTCACAAAAAAACTCATTTCGGGCTCGAAAAAATGGAAAATGAATTTTTCATCCAAACAAAATGAAAACTTCCTTAGGCAACATTGTTTGCCATTCCAATATGCCCCTTTGTGCACAATATGACATCATTTGAACAAACTATGTCATGAATGTGGCCATAAGATTGAATAGTTGGCTTGAAAGCCATGAATCTTCACACATGATAGCTCTTTTCTGAGAACACATTTTTAAAAGAATTGCCATATTACAAGTTTATAATTTTTTCTAATAACTTGGTCACATATAATGACACAATGCGAAGGTTTTCCAATTTTTTGATTTTTTTTGAATTTTTTATGCCCATTTCAAAATGCGGTCAAAACGGCGGGAATGACCGTTCCTAGCTAGTGGTTGAATCTTGGAATTTTTTTGGTGTTTCTCTGATTAAATATATACTTATTTACCTAGAAATGATATTTGTAAACAATAAAGAGCAAACTACGAGGTAGCTACAGTTCAAATTTGACCCGCTTCCAACTGAATCAGCGGGAATTTGTCTTTTTCACTAGAGGTGGATCAAAATTTTTGACACCCAACCATTTTTTCAATTGTGCATTATATATGGCCTAGTATTTTACAAAAATGATTTGGTCCAATTTTGCAACAAATATATGGTAGGTCCTTGACAAAAAAACTCATTTTGGGCAGTCGAAAAAATGGAAAATGAATATTTCGTCCAAAGAAATTGAAAAGTTCCTTAGGCAACATTGTTTGTCATTCCAAGATGCACCCTTGTGCACGATATGAGGTCATTTGAACAAACTATTCCACGAATGTGGCCATAAGATTGATCATTTGGCTTGAAAGACATTGATCTCCACACATGATAATGATAGCTCGTTCCTGAGAACACCTTTTTTAAATAATTACCGTATTACAAGTTTATTATTTTTCCTGGAAACTTGGTCACATATATGACACAATGCGAAGGGTTTTCCAATTTTTTATTTTTTTTGAATTTTTTATGCCCGTTTCAAAATGCGGTCAAAACGGCGGGAATGACCGTTCCTAGCTAGTGGTTGAATCTTGAATTTTTTTTGGTGTTTCTATGATTAAATAGATACTTATGTACCTAGAAATGATTTTTGGAAAAAATAAAGAGCAAACTATGAGGCAGCTATAGTTCAAATTTGACCCGTTTCCTACTAAATCGACGACAATTTGTCTTTTTCACCAAAGGTAGATCAAAACTTTTTTCACCCAACCATTTTGTCAATTGTGCATTATATATGGCCTAGTATTTTATAAAAATGATTTGGTCCAATTTTGCAACAATTATTTGGTAGTTCCTTCACAAAAAAACCTCCTTTTGGGCACTCGGAAAATGAAAAATGAATTTTCCGTGCAAAGCAAATGAAAACTTCCTTAGGCAACATTGTTTGGAATTCCAAGATGCACCCTTGTGCATAATATGAGATCATTTGAACAAACTATGCCATGAATGTGGCCATAAGATTGATCATTTGGCTTGAAAGCCATGAATCTTCACGCATGATAGCTCATTTCTGAGAACATTTTTTTAAATTATTACCGTATTACAAGTTTATTATTTTTCCTGGAAACTTGGTCACATATAATGACACAATGCGAAGGTTTTCCAATTTTTTAATTTTTTTTGAATTTTTTATGCCCGTTTTAAAATGCGGTCAAAACGGCGGGCTCGACCGTTCCTAGCTAGTGGTTGAATCTTGGAATTTTTTTGGTGTTTCTCTGATTAAATAGATACTTATTTACCTAGAAATGATTTTTGGAAAAAATGAAGAGCAAACTATGAGGCAGCTACAGTTCAAATTTGACCCGTTTCCAACTGAATCGACGACAATTTGTCTTTTTCACCAGAGGTCGATTAAAACTTTTTTCACCCAACCATTTTGTCAATTGTGAATTATATATGGCCTAGTATTTTATAAAAATGGTTTGGTCCAATTTTGCAACAATTATTTGGTAGTTCCTTCACAAAAAAACCTCATTTTGGGCACTCGGAAAATGAAAAATGAATTTTCCGTGCAAAGAAAATGAAAACTTCCTGAGGCAACATTGTTAGGAATTCCAAGATGCACCCTTTTGCACAATATGAGATCATTTGAACAAACTATGCCATGAATGTGGCCATAAGATTGATCATTTGGCTTGAAAGCCCTGAATCTTCACGCTTGATAGCTCCTTTCTGAGAACATTTTTTTAAAATAATTACTGTATTACAAGTTTATTATTTTTCCTGGAAACTTGGTCACATATAATGACACAGTGCGAAGGTTTTCCAATTTTTTGATTTTTTTGAATTTTTTTATGCCCGTTTCAATATGCGGTCAAAACGGCGGGCTTGACCGTTCCTAGCTAGTGGTTGAATCTTGGAAAACTTTTGATGTTTCTCTGATTAAATAGATACTTATGTACCTAGAAATGATTTTTGGAAAAAATAAAGAGCAAACTATGAGGCAGCTGCAGTTCAAATTTGACCCGCTTTCAGCTGAACCGACGGAAATTTGTCTTTTTCATGAGAGGTGGATCAAAGCTTTTTACACCCAACCATTTGGTCAATTGTGAATTAAATATGGACTAGTATTTTACAAAAATGATTTGGTCCAATTTTGCAACAATTATTTGGTAGGTTCTTCACAAAAAAACCTCATTTGGGGCACTCAAAAAATGGAAAATGATTTTTTTGTCCAAAGAAGATGAATATTTCCTTAGGCAACCTTGTTTGCCATTCCAATATGCACCCTAATGCAAAGTATGATATATTTTAAACAAATTATGCCATTCTAAAATGCACCCTCGTGCAAAAAATACAAGAGAAACAAATAGGAAAACACAATTACATAAGCTTTGTTTTTATTGGTTGAAATATTTGTGCCATGGATCGATGACATGGCATCCATCCATCCATCCATCCATTGATCCATCCCACTTATCTAAAGAAAAAAATAGAAAGAAAGAAAAAGAACCCCCACCCCCGGGGCAGCCCAACCACCCAAACCCTATCCCCTCCCCAGATCCATCGTCGCCGCGCCCTTCTCCCCCCTCATCCCCTCCAACCACCCAAACCCTATCCCCTCCCCAGATCCAATCTCGCCGCCGGCCTCACTCCCCCCTATCCTCTCCCGCTCGCGCATGATCCTCCCGCGGTGGCTCCTCCCAATTCCCCCCGCGGCTCCGACCATGGCCACCGTCCTCGCGTCGCCGCCACCCGCCCCTCCCCTCACTCTCCTCGATCCAAATCGCCGTGCTCTGCTCCTCCCTCCCTCCCCTCCGACAAGATCCCCACGCTCTGCTCCTCCCTCCCTCTCTCCCCTTCCGGCAAGATCCAGCGCACGACCTCCCTCTCCTCGATCTAGATCGAGGCACTCGGCCGCCCCGCCTCCGTATCCCTCCGTCTCCCACCCGTGGAAAGCTCCACCGCCACCACCCCCACCCAACACCGCCACCTCCACCCAACGCCGACCTCGTATCCACCACCCACACTCCCCCCCTCGCCATGACCGCTTGGATGGATGGATGGGGAACCGGGACCGACGCGCTGTTGTCCACCAGTTCCTCGAGGGAGGCCGGCCGACCGTGGAGGACCGACCCCAACCGACGCATGGACAGACGGATGGATGGATGGCCGGGGTGAAACCCTAGCCCCACACCCACCCATCCCCATCCCCATCCCCATGGAGCTCTTCTATGTTCCTCGGCGGGGACCCGAGCTTGCTGATGTGGTGGCCCTCGACTCCGGCAAAGCCAAAGGTACGTACGCCCCCCTCCTTCCCCTCGTCTTTTCTTCTTCTTCTTCTTCTGGATTTGCCCATCTGATTTGCGTAGTTGGTTTGTGCAGGCCATCACCATCACCATGGAACAAGTCAAGGAGGAGGCCATCGCCATGGAAGGAAGGTCATGGTAAGAGGTGTGTGTGTGTGTGTGTGTTCCAGCCATGGCTAGGTCCAGATTTCGTGCTACTGTATTTACAGAGTAGTTAAGGATGTTTAGGTTGATGGTCAGATTAGCCCCTTTCAAATTTCATATATTAATCAATGGAGCGCTAGCAGCCAACCTTGGAGATGGGCGTGCAAGTGTCTGACCTCCAACCCTGAATGTGTTCTTTCCATATTTCTACAGCCACTAGTACCAAACTGCCATTACAAACATGTCATATATATGAGTTGCTTATGTTCAGTAAATTTCATGAATGTATGAGTGTTTGTCCATCAAAATCAGGAGGTGTAGTATATATCTACCAGGGATAGTAATCATTGTTGCTTACAGGTTACCATAGTGTTGTAGTTCATAGTAAATGCATTTCTAGTAGAAGTCATAATATATCAAGGAAGGATAAGAGATCATCTACTTTCAGAAGGTTTTACTTGGTTGGTTGATTAGTGTTTTTCTGTAGAATAGACTCCGGGCTGTGTATAATGGGCATTTCGGGTTGTGTATAATGGGCATTTATAATTCACATGTATCATTGAGTGTATTATTTTCCTGTTGAGTGACTTTTAACTATAGAAGAGAAATCATCTATTTCTTTGCAGTTTTGTTTGACTTATCCTTTGGTTTCAACTATACATAAGAGTGTACCATTGACTGTATTATGCTGCTGCTGATGTGCTATTTATAGCTATAGTTTGACACTATTAGTTAGGCTTGCTGGACATGTCATGGTACACGCCTTTGTCATTTTTAGCATCAACAAATGTTTATCTACTGTGAAGTACTATTAATTAGGCTAAAAAGATTTTTGTTTTCTGGCGCCTATGGGTTCTTGGCCTTTGTTTATCTGTTATGCTATGTGCTGTGCAAATATACATAATCCACACTAACCTACTGCTGCTATTTTCAGGTACGCCATCACAAAAGCCTTCTGTGTTGCTTTTGTCATGACATTCTTCTTGGTATTTGCCGCTGTACTAGTCGGAGGTGCTGCTGCTACATTTGGCGGAGCTACCGCTGTCGCCCCAAAGGGCAACCTTCATCAGACACTACCTCATAACAGTGCCTCAAAGTTCTGTGCCCCATCTCCCCTCTTTCTATATTACCGAACAAACTATGCCAAACAAAACTCATATGCTTATGCTGCGCTTACTTTTAATCTTGTGAACATGCTAATTTAGAGGATGTACTGTAGTTCCACTCATTTATTCTGTGTGATGATCTTACTTTTGTACTGTAGCCACCTTCTTGTTTACTTTGCTGAATCCTGTCTTGTGTACTAATCATGAGTTACTAGCATTTGGCTTCTCTGTGCTAATTAAACCTGATAAGTATGTATACTTCTTTGAGATACAAATTCCACATTGCATGTTTATGTGCTAATTAAACCTGATAAGTATGTATACTTCTTTGAGATACAAATTCCACATTGCATGTTTATGAGGTTCAATTTCTACAGATGTTGCCAAATGAATGCGTCAACATGTCTCTCCTTAGGGGTTGTTTTAAACCGCAAATGATCTACTGTATCAATTTTTTGCTGTTCAGAGATTGAAATCCTGGTTCATTTTCAAAGATCGAAATGTTGTTGACCCTGTTCTTCTATGCTTAAATGGTAAAAATGTCGCATTTTGCTTGTTCTAACCATTTTTCTTGATAACTTGTAGATGCTGGCCTTCATTCATGTTTTTTCGTAAGGTCCAGGATGAACAAGTTGGGAGAAGCATTGGAGCTAGTTATGCTGTGATAGTTGTGTTACCTGATGTGAACATTTTTTATCGTAAACTTGATGTGAACCATATTTTTCTGTAATAATGTGTTACCAGGATGAACCATCCTTGCTGCGTTACCAGGGTGAACAAGTTTGATTGTAATAATGTGCCAAGTTTGGCTCTTTCTGATTGTATTCGTGATGTGTACCATATTTTTCCTGATTAGTCATGCTCTGTTTGAAGCATTTTGTTTTCTCTCTGTTCGGATTTAAATATTGTTATTTATTTACTGGAAAATTGAGATCTGAAGAATATAACACTGACAATTGGGACCCACTTGTTAGAACCTGACAACTGGGTCCCATCTCACTAGTGGGCTCATATTTTGGAAAAAATAAAATAAAAAGGCCATGGCCTAGAAAATAAAAAGGCCGAATTCTTGGGCCAGGCCCATGTAGCTAATAAAAGCATAGGAAAGAAATATAGAAAGGCCGAATTGTTGGGCTAGGCCCATGTAGAAAACTGAATTGGACCGGGCTGAATCTTATGCCACATCAGCTTGCCACGCTGGATGCCTACGTGGCCTGGGGAGGTTGCTAGTGACCAAAACGCCACAGTAGGAATATTTTGGTCGTAAACGTCCACGACCTTCTCACAAAGAAGGTCGCTATAGTCAGTTAACGACCCTCAGCTTTTGACCTTCTGTTTTTGGTCAAAAAAGGTCACAAATGAAAAACCATGACCTTTCAGTGACCAATAGTCAAGGTCACAAGTTGACATATTTCTTGTAGTGGTTCGGGGGCATACCGGTATTGTACCGGGGCCACCGGAAGGGTTCCGGGGGTCCACCGGGAGGGGTCACCTCTCCCGGAGGGCCTCATGGGATGTAGTGGGAAGGGAACCAGCCCTTAGAGGGTTGGGCGCATCCCCCCTTGGGCCCATGCGCCTAGGGTTGGGGGGAAACCCTAAAGGGGGCGCCCCCCTTGCTTGGGGGGCAAGTCCCCCCCTTGCCCCCCCTCTAGATCTCATCTAGAGGGGGCCGACCCCCTTCCTCCTCCCCCTATAAATAGAGGGGCGAAGGGAGGGCTGCACACACATCTCCAAGGCGCAGCCCCTCCCCTCCCCAACACCTCTGCTCCTCCGCAGAAGCTTGGCGAAGCCCTGCTGGAGTACTGCCTCTCCATCACCACCACGATGTCGTGCTGCTATTGGAGCTCTCTTCCTCAACCTCTCCCTCCTCCTTTCTAGATCAAGGCGCGGGAGACGTCTCCGCCCCGTACGTGCGTTGAATACGGAGGTGCCGCCCGTTCGGCGCTAGGATCATCGATGATTTGGATCACGGCGAGTACAACTCCATCAACCCCGTTCTCTTGAGCGCTTGCGCTCGCGATCTACAAGGGTATGTAGATGTACCTCTCTCTCTCGTTGCTAGATGACTCCATAGATTGATCTTGGTGATGCATAGAAATTTTTTATTTTCTGCAACGATCTTCAATAGTGGTATCAGAGCTAGGTCTATGTGTTGTTTCTATGCACGAGTAGAACCCAATTTTGTTGTGGGCATAGATTTTGTCAATTTACTTGCCACTACTAGTATTATCTTGTTTCGGCGGCATCGTGGGATGAAGCGGCCCGGACCGACCTTACACGTACACTTACGTGAGACAGGTTCCACCGACTGACATGCACTAGTTGCATAAGGTGGATAGCGGGTGTCTGTCTCTCCCACCTTAGTCGGATCAGATTCGATGAAAAGGGTCCTTATAAAGGGTAAATAGAAATTGGTATATCACGTTGTGGTTTTGGCGTAGGTAAGAAACGTTCTTGCTAGGACCCTATAGCAGCCACGTAAAAACATGCAACAACAATTAGAGGACGTCTAGCTTGTTTTTGCAGCATATGCCTTGTGATGTGATATGGCCAAAAAGGATGTGATGAATGAAATATATGTGATGTATGAGATTGATCATGTTCTTGTAATAGGAATCACGACTTGCATGTCGATGAGTATGACAACTGGCAGGAGCCATAGGAGTTGTCTTTATTTATTGTATGACCTGCGTGTCACTGAATAATGCCATGTAATTACTTTGCTTCTTTGCTAAACCATTAGCCATAGTAGTAGAAGTAATAGTTGGCGAGACAACTTCATGGAGACAAGATGATGGAGATCATGATGATGGAGATCATGGTGTCATGCCGGTGACGATCATGTCGCCCCGAAGATGGAGATCAAAGGAGCAAAATGATATTGGCCATATCATGTCACTATTTGATTGCATGTGATGTTTATCATGTTTTTGCATCTTATTTGCTTAGAACGACGGTAGTAAATAAGATGATCCCTCATAAAAATTTCAATAAAGTGTTCCCCCTAACTGTGCGCCGTTGCGAAAGTTCGTTGTTTCAAAGCACCACGTGATGATCGGGTGTGATAGATCCTAACATTCATATACAACGGGTGTAAGCTAGATTTACACGTGCAAAACACTTAGGTTGACTTGACGAGCCTAGCATGTACAGACATGGCCTCGGAACACAAGAGACCGAAAGGTCGAACATGAGTCGTATAGAAGATACGATCAACATGGAGATGTTCACCAATGATGACTAGTCTGTCTCACGTGATGATCGGACACAGCCTAGTTGACTCGGATCATGTATCACTTAGATGACTAGAGGGACGTCTATCTGAGTGGGAGTTCATTAAATAATTTGATTAGATGAACTTAATTATCATGAACTTAGTCTAAAACATTTTGCAAAATGTCTTGTAGATCAAATGGCCCATGCTCATGTCAACCTCAACTTCAACGCGTTCCTAGAGAAAACCAAGCTGAAAGACGATGGTAGCAACTATACGGACTGGGTCCGGAACCTGAGGATCATCCTCATAGCTGCCAAGAAAGCATATGTCCTAGAAGCACCGCTAGGTGAAGCACCCGTCCCAATGAACCAAGACGTTATGAACGCTTGGCAGTCGCGTGTTGATGATTACTGCCTCGTTCAGTGCGGCATGCTTTACAGCTTAGAACCGGGGCACCAAAAGCGTTTTGAGCAACACGAAGCATATGAGATGTTCGCAGAGCTGAAAATGGTTTTCCAAGCTCATGCCCGGGTCGAGCGATATGAAGTCTCTGACAAGTTCTACAGTTGTAAGATGGAGGAAAATAGTTCTGTCAGCGAGCACATACTCAAAATGTCTGGGTTGCACAACCGCTTGTCCCAGCTGGACATTAACCTCCTGGATGAGGCGGTCATTGACAGAATCCTTCAGTCGCTCCCACCTAGCTACAAGAGCTTTGTGATGAACTACAATATGCAGGGGATGGTGAAAACTATTCCTGAGGTATTTTCAATGCTGAAATCAGCAGAGGTAGAAATCAAAAAGGAACATCAAGTGTTGATGGTCAATAAAACCACTTGTTTCAAGAAAGGCAAGGGTAAGAAGAACTTCAAGAAGGACGGCAAGGGAGTTGCCGCGCGCGGTAAGCCAGTTGCAGGGAAGAAGCCAAAGCACGGACCCAAACCTGAGAAAGAGTGTTTTTATTGCAAGGGGAACGGTCACTGGAAGCGGAACTGCCCCAAGTACTTAGCGGATAAGAAGGCCGACAACACCAAAGGTATATGTGATATACATGTTATTGATGTGTACCTTACCAATACTCGTAGTAGCTCCTGGGTATTTGATACCGGTGCGGTTGCTCATATTTGTAACTCAAAACAGGAGCTACCGAATAAGCGGAGACTGGCGAAGGACGAGGTGACGATGCGCGTCGGGAATGGTTCCAAGGTCAATGTGATCGCCGTCGGCACACTACCTCTACATTTACCTACGGGATTAGTTTTAAACCTCAATAATTGTTATTTAGTGCCAGCTTTGAGCATGAACATTGTATCTGGATCTCGTTTAATATGAGATGGCTACTCATTTAAATCCGAGAATAATGGTTGTTCTATTTATATGAGAGATATGTTTTATGGTCATGCCCCGCTGGTCAATGGTTTATTATTAATGAATCTCGAACGTGATGTTACACATATTCATAGTGTGAATACCAAAAGATGTAAGATTGATAATGATAGTCCCACATATCTGTGGCACTACCGCCTTGGTCACATTGGTGTCAAACGCATGAAGAAGCTCCATACAGATGGACTTTTGGAGTCTCTTGATTTCGAATCATTTGACACGTACGAACCATGCCTCATGGGCAAAATGACCAAGACTCCGTTCTCCGGAACAATGGAGCGAGCAACCAACTTATTCGAAATTATACATACTGATGTGTGCGGTCCAATGAGCGTTGAGGCTCGCGGTGGCTATCGTTATGTTCTCACCCTCACTGATGACTTAAGTAGATATGGGTATGTCTACTTGATGAAACACAAGTCTGAGACCTTTGAAAAGTTCAAGGAATTTCAGAATGAGGTAGAGAATCAACGTGACAGAAAAATAAAGTTCTTACGATCAGATCGTGGGGGAGAATATTTAAGTCACGAGTTTGGTACACACTTAAGGAAATGTGGAATTTTTTCACAACTCACGCCGCCTGGAACACCTCAGTGTAACGGTGTGTCCGAACATCGTAATCGCACTGTATTGGATATGATGCGGTCTATGATGTCTCTTACCGATTTACCGCTATCATTTTAGGGATACGCTTTAGAGACAGCTACATTCACTTTAAATAGGGCACCGTCTAAATCCGTTGAGACGACACCGTATGAGTTATGGTTTGGAAAGAAACCTAAGCTGTCGTTTCTAAAAGTTTGGGGATGCGATGCTTATGTCAAGAAACTTCAACCTAAAAAGCTCGAACCCAAGTCGGAAAAATGCGTCTTCATAGGATACCCTAAGGAAATCATTGGGTATACCTTCTACCTTAGATACGAAGGCAAGGTCTTTGTTGCCAAGAATGGGTCCTTTCTGGAGAAAGAGTTTCTCTCGAAAGAATTAAGTGGGTGGAAAGTGGAACTTGATGAAGTACTGCCTCTTGAACCGGTAAGTAGCGCAGCTCAGGAAGATGTTCCTGTGGTGCCTGCACCAACTAGAGAGGAAGTTAATGATGATGATCAAGGTACTTCGGATCAAGTTACTACTAAACTTCGTAGGTCCACAAGGACATGTTCTACACCAGAATGGTATGGCAACCCTGTCCTGGAAATCATGTTGTTAGACAACGGTGAACCTTCGAACTATGAAGAAGCGAAGGCGGGCCCAGATTCCAACAAATGGCTTGAAGCAATGCAATCCGAGATAGGATCCATGTATGAAAACAAAGTGTGGACTTTGACAGACTTGCCCGATGATCGGCGAGCGATAGAAAATAAATGGATCTTTAAGAAGAAGATGGACGCGGATGGTAATGTTACCATCAATAAAGCAGGTCATAGACTTCGGTCCAAAAGCATTCCAAAAAGGTTGCAAGCTATGTGATGATCCACGAGTTAAATCTTACTAATTAATACATACTATTATAAAAGTAAAATCAACACATTGCAAAAGGTTGATGATGCTGAAGGGATGAGGTCATCCACAATTCTATATGCAGGCCAACATCTAATATAAAGGTCGCAAAATCATCATGAAGAAAGCAAGGGCTAAGGTGTTAGAGCATTTTAAACTAACTGAAGCTTATTACAGGACATATGGAACAAGATTTATTAATTGACGTCTTTTCACAGGGCTATAGATTGTCTTGACGAGAAAGGGTTTCCCCCTATTTAGATTAGAAAGCAATATTTGAGCATTACAACCACCGATACAACAAAAAAGGAAAAGAAGAAGAAGAAACAAAGATAGGCGACAGAAGGATACATGATTCTACCGAACAGCTAATAGGCCCTGACTAAACCCAGAACACACTAGGACATCAAGGACCACGACAAATCCAGGTCATGCCATCGATGCGACCACAATAAAGGAGTGGCCCACCGCCCGAGGAAGACCACGCGCCATCAACTCCCAAGAGGCCAACACCGTTGTCCTGCCATCCGTCTTAGCCTCCGAAGAGGGCCCCCTACCCTCTCTTCCTGGATCGTAGCACGGTGCACCGTCGACAAGCAGAAAAACTCACCCCGAGCCCGTATGGACTGGAACAACATGTTGCGGGGAGAGGACGACAGACACGGTGACCACGCCTGGCAAAGCAACTCTGTTCATCACCATCGCCTCTGTCCACAACCACGAAGCCCACTGTAATATGCCGTGTAGGAAAAGCACTGAAGACCTCCGGCAAGTCGGCACACACGGCAATACCACAAGCACCACTCCACAGTCCCAAGGCAGTGTCTTCAGGAAGACAACGACGCCAATGCGCCATTGTAGCCCAATCCATGGGATTTTGGGTTTTCACCCAGGACCAGGAAGAGGAGGGTGTGGGCTAAAACTCAATGTCGACTCCAAGAATTACAACCGCGTTGGAGCGCCGACTACATCATGACTGCCGTTGCATGTCAAGGGTTTCCCCCATCGAAAGCCAACACCCCAACCAACCACCTGACCTGCCACACGAGGTCGTCGGCATCCTGGTTCGGTGTGAGAGGTCAAAGAACACGGAGGGTCGCCGTATTCAGATTGGCACCATGGGTAACGGGCAGCCCTGGTTTGAGATCCATGCTCGTTGCCAACTTGCCGCCCGCACGGCCAAGTGAGACACCCAACATCATGAGCACCACCTCCCCCGTCGCCGAGAAGGAGGCACCCTCACCGAAAATGGTCGTCGCAAGCACGCCAAGCGCTACACGCATGGAACACCACCAGCCGCCCGATGAGATGTAGATCGGGCCACGACCTAGACCCCGCCGCCATCACGGCGAGGACGCAAAACTGCCTCCTAGCCACTCAGCCGCCGGATCCAAGCGCCCCCGCCACCGGGAACCCCACCGAACCCCATGCCCCCATGAGCAGCTTCACCTGCGCAGTCGGGATCTCAAACATGGGAGGGAGCGTGAGGCCCCTCCACCAGCAGCGTTGCACCGGCTTCGCCCAGTGGACGCCCTCCGGCGGCGGCGAGGAGGAGGATAAGCCAACTGAGGGAGGCTAGCGCAGGCGGCGGAGCTTAGGCTCTCGTGACGCGCGCGTGGGGCGTGTCGCGAGAGCTGGGGGAGTAGGAACACTCCTACTAATCTCATTCTAACTATGTCGACGAGAACTAGGTTGTAGCCTAGTGGCAGGATGGATAGTGGCGCATCCTGCAGCCAGGGTTCGAATCCTGTCAGGGTCGAATTTCTGATTCCTCACCCGGGTGGGCTTCTTCTATAAAACTAAGAGCATCTCCAACAGGCGCCGAACGCGCGGCGCACTAAAAACTTTTTTGCGGCGCGCCCATCGTCAGGTTTGGCGCGATGCGCAGCGCTGGCTCCAGCAGTCGCGCTAAACTACAGCGCGCGCGTAGCTCCAGCAGGCACGCTAAAATGCAGCGCGACGCGCAGCGCTGGCTCCAGCGGCCGCGCTAAACTACAGCGCGCGCGCGTAGCTCCAGTAGGCGCGCTAAAATGGAGCGCGCGCTCCCGCACAAACTTTTTTTCGATAATTTTGTTCATAGATAAAAAACGAGACATAGTTCATAGCATAGATAAAAAAGGATACAAAGATATTTTACATAATTCCTCATAGCATAGATAGATAGAACTACGGAGCAACTTAGATAGAAAAACTACGGTGCAACTTGATAAAACTACGGTGCAACTAAAACCTACTCTCAGTCGTCATCATCATCACCATCATCATCATCATCCTCGATGGTGTTGTCCGAGGTATCGAGCCACATGTCATCCCAACGGTCATCGTTAGGGGAGAAGATCGACGTCCCGCCTGCCTCGACGATATCGCACTGCGATATGGCCAGTGCCTTGCGTCGACGCCTATCGACACGCTCCGCGCGGCGCCTTGCCGTCCTCTCCGCCCAGAAGGCGTTCTCGGCGGCGACGTCTTTCGGGTGGCGCCAGAGCTACTCCGCCATGGCTCGCTCATCCTCCTCGGCAACGAGGAGGCGGCACTGCAGCCGAACGTGGTCCGCACGGTCCTGGTCCATGATCAGACGAGGCGGACGGGCGACGCGCTGCGCCTGCTCGCGCATGTAGATGTCCCGGAAGTTCATCTGCGACGAGGGCATCTCCAAGTGCCATGCCGCCGCGTCGTACGTGCGGGCCGCCTCGGGCACGGTCTGGAATGAGCCGAGGCCGAGCCGGACGTCGCCGGACCAGATCTCGGCGGAGCACCAGCCGTTGGCGCGCTCGCGGACGCCGCGGTAGCCCGAAGATCCCTGGCGGCGCGGCAGCATGGTGGAACGGTGGTGGCGGGGCACTGGAAGTGGCGAGAAAGCCTGGAAGCGGTGAGGTGGCGAGGGGAAGGGCGCGTGGCAGTGTGGCGGAGTGCGTGGCGACAGCCGCATTTTATAGGCGCGCGTAACGGCGCGCCAATTCTACCGCGCGAGCTGTCGCTTTCTCCCCCGCGCGCGCAACCGCTTCCCGCGCCCGCTAGTTTGCCGTCACCGCTGGAGCGCGCGAAAACAGGCCCCACGCGCTAAAAACCAGTTTACCGCGCGCACGCATCTTTTGACGCGGCTGTTGGAGATGCTCTAAGTCTTGGGTGCTAGTGCCCATGGTTCTTATTTTTTTTAACTATGTCTAGACAAGCATTGCGTCAACTCGACACAAGGGTCATCATCCCTGTCCGCTCTTCTAGTTTCTAAGTTTTTGGCTGCAGAAATAAAGTAAGCTAGTTAGGGTACGTAGTTGTGTGTATACTGAGTTCTAAAGGCTTCTGAGTAGCATAATGATGTCCTTACAATAAATGATAGAGGAAACAGAACTTGACCTTGTATTTAGTTTATGAATTTGTCTCTGTACAACTACAATTTTCAGAAATATGATTCCACATATGTTAGTACATACTCACTCAGACGGAGGCCAGGGAGCATTTGGTTACTGTATCTATCCGATAGAAGATGGTAGCTCGGGATATATTCAGCCGGTTTGGATGGCAGTCATGTAATAGGATAGGCAAATAGTTTTCCTATCTTTATTTTGCATGCCGGCTGTGGCTTTTATTTTCCGCTCTTTGTGAGCCGTTTGGTGGCTAGTTTGTAACGGACTACATGACCTTTGTTGAACCTATTTGCTTTTAATAAATATGGCCGTATGCATCTCTTTGATGTAGAGGCCGGGGTTGCGCCCCTTTTCCAAAAAAAAAACATATATTAGTACATTTCTAATGATATATATTGCATAAAAGTGTGCATTCCACATTTATGGTTGCAAGTATGTTATTACTTATTGATTATAACAATCTTTAAAAGAGAACATGTAATTAGTAATTGGACAGTTTTTTTTGCACCTTTTGCAAAGAAAAGAAATACTATGAAAACTAATTTGCCAGAAGAGATCAGAATCACGAGGGAATTTTGTGATAATTACAATGCATATCATAAGAGAAGTTTACATCCACGCACAACTGAAGCATCAGGTAGTGTACTAATCTGATACAACATATACAAAGTGGTCCAATTGGTTGCCTTTGTTTAGAAACGTGTAGCCAAATAGTTGCCTTTGGTACAAAGCACTCTAATGAAGATGCTCACAGTTAATTTGGTACTATTTGATAGCACAACTAAAGCATCAGGAAGATATTTATAAACATGCTATATTTTTGGTTGCCTTTGTTTAGAAACACACTGTACCATCCATAGACGCACACAAAAACTGACTCATGGACTCATCAGACCCAAGCATGGGTGCCTACCCAACATTTAACCATTCATTCCTACAGTTATGCGTGAATCCCACAATTCATCCTCTATACTTCAGTAGCCAAATAGTTGTAACTCAAAAGTTAGTCTAGGAGAAAGGAGTGATAGTACTAGTACCAGGTAATATGTTGCCTCTTTTATGTCAGTATATCACAAAGGAGAAAATACAGGAGAGAAATGGTTCATGTATTCCAATTGGTTCATCTTTGGTATGATAGAATGATAATGTATCAGCAAGTATAATAGAATGACGTAGGCGAGCTATTAGAGATGTCACATCAGATTTGTGCCTAGTTGGAGAGGAGAGAGAAGAAAAGTGGGCTACAAACTTACAACCGACTGTAGCACAAGCCCGAACAACCTTTACGATAGAAAAATGTGTGCGTATATTAATGATATCGCATACTAGTATGAATAACTATTGTATATTGTATGAGTGGACTATTACGTTAGCTATAAGTGACATGACAACTTCATATAGCCGGCTCTTGGCTACATTATTAACGATGCTCTTATTCTTGTCCAAGTTCTTGGGCTGCTGGTTTCCATTCACTTGGCTATGTGATGAGATTTGCCCGATCCCAACGCCCGCTGCTGGCTGCCACCACTCCTGCATCCTCCTGTGATGCCGTGTCTCTGAAGTCGGTGACGAACTGACGATGACCGTGCCATCAATCCAACGAACACCTCTCCCACCACCCTTCCCCCATCCGCGACGTTCGGCCGCCGTGCCTCTGTCGGGCCGGGGTAGAAACGAAAGGAACAGGGCAGACTAAATCTACATCTACTTGGGCCGGGGAGGAGATCCAGATGCAGCTAGCAATGGCGTCGTCCGCCAGTCTGTGTCCCTCAGCAACTGTGCTGGCGACCTGTACATGGATATGGATACTCAGGAAGGCCAAGCTTACAGGTTTCGTCAGAGGCGTCCGCTTCACCGCCGGCCAGGACGAGGGCCACACCGCGGAGGCGCTCTCGTGGCACTACTAGATGAGGCGACATCCACGATTTCGGTTCAAGTTTCGTGTATGCTGAAGTAAAAGTCTCTAATGAGATAAGTATTAGGTTGCAATCTACCATAATTTTTTTCCGAAAAGGATTAGTGTGGAGCAAGGTTGCGTTGGTAGTTCATGTATACAGTTACCTCTTCCATCCATGCTATTTGCTATTCCCATTTGGCCTAGAGGCTTGAGATTTGTGTGTCTGTGAGCGCGTGCACACATACATACAAAGCATAAGAACAACTTGCTGTATTCCGCCGATTGGTTCACCTTGCTGTATTCCAATGGATCGTGTATACAAAGCATAAGTATGTGACAATGATAACCTACCATGTTCATCATGTATTCCAATTGGTTCGACTTTCATAGGCTCACTAGTGTTCGTTTCAGCAGAAGACATGTTGATTGGCACCGTAAACATTCCTTCTGTTCCAGTGCCAACAGTAATTCCATTGCCATGACCATTGTCACCAGAAGCAAAAATCAGAGTGGGAGGGCACTTTCCGGATGGAGTCATGGGTTGTAATGGAATATGAGTGCGGAGGAGAAGCTATGAGGGAACCAATATGATAGGAATGGCCACGAAAATTAAAATACTATGGAGTGCCCTAAGCAGTTGAGTTTGCAAACACGGAGCTAGCTCATAGGAGAAAGTGTAATTGTGTGTGCCCAATCTGAATGACATCCTGGGACTTCATTTTAATGGGACCATCACCTAGGCGGTGAAGGACACTTTGAACATAGCATCCACGTTGGCCATAGATGAGATTTCATAAGATTGGATGACCTAATTAAATCTTTGCCTTGAAGCTTTGCAAATCCTGCATCCAATAGATCACCATGAGCAGATCCCATACCAACATTCAGGCCTGACATCTCTAGTATTCCTTCTAGTAGAAAAATTCAGAGTGTCACTGCTTTTCAGTTTCTTCTATAAAGTAAATGAAGGAGAAGTAAAAAAAAAACAATGCACTCAAGCAAGAACGATAGAGGTTTGATGTAACAGGAAAAAATGTGAAGCACATTTATTGCAATATAAATAGAATAGTACGTAACTTGGGCCTATTGGCCTTGTTGATATAAGGTAGAAATCTCTACCTTGGTCACATTTTCTTTTTGAAAACACAAATAATATCAGAATAGAAGCTATTGCTCCCGAGAGGCTAAAGCCTTTTATTCCTCTAGTATTGCACAAAACAAGTTCTAACAGAAGCACTCATCCAATTTGCGAATTAGTAATATAGCAAAGAAAATATACCAACAATGAGGGTCATGAGGCACTGTTAAGGTAGAGCGGTAGCTAAGATATCTAACAAATTAATAGGAAATAACATACAAACAGTGAGGTCATGAGGTACCATGCAACTTGTAGCACGTTGAAGGGGTCCTACAACACAAGCAAGTATTCAATTTACTAATTAGTTTATGGTGAAATAATTGATATTCGATAATAGCAAGTAGAGGTTGTAGACTTTTGTCCAAAAACATTCAAAAAGGTTGCGAACTATGTCAGATCAGCGAGCCTAATCTTTTAAATTAATGCACACTACCATAAAAGAGAAACTAAATAATCAACACATTCCAGAAGGTTGACGATGAAGAACGTTGGAACTGTGGAAGTGAGTTTGGAGTGGGTTGTCCACAATTTTATGTGCATGAGGCAATAAGGCTAAGTGTTTAGAGCATTTAAAAATAACTGCAAGCTCAAGGTTTATTGACGGATATCTTGCTCTAAAAAGAAAAGAAAAAGGCTATTGAAGGGTCATGTGATTCTTAATAACATCACATGTTCATTTTACCACCATAGTCACCTTGACAAACATAGTTCCTTAGTGAATCGAAATTTGGATGCAAACTAACATAAATGTAACAAGACACTCTTTTAGTCTTTTCATGGTATAACATGTTAAGTTTGCCTTGTTGATATGAACAAATCACTCATTCAAATGGAAACATTGTTATTTTTTATTCAATGATGATAATTAAGGAATCACTCTATAAATCAAAAGCATGTTTTTAAATTTAAAATACAAGTATACTAATTGAAATCTAAAATTAATACTAATTATACAGCCCAACAACTATGCTTTGCTGAAGTAACTAGTCTTAATCAAGGCGGTGTTGGAAATATGCCCTAGAGGCAATAATAAAATGATTATTATTATATTTACTTGTTCATGATAATTATCTATTATTCATGCTATAATTGTATTAACCGGAAACAGTGATACATGTGTAAATTCATAGACCACAACATGTCCCTAGTGAGCATCTAGTTGACTAGCTCGTTGATCATCAGATAGTCATGGTTTCCTGACTATGGACATTGGATGTCATTGATAACGGGATCACATCATTAGGAGAATGATGTGATGGACAAGACCCAATCCTAAGCATAGCACAAGATCGTGTAGTTCGTTTGCTAAAGCTTTTCTAATGTCAAGTATCAGTTCCTTAGAACATGAGATTGTGTAACTCTCGGATACCATGGGAGTGCTTTGGGTGTACCAAACGTCACAACGTAACTGGGTGACTATAAAGGTGCACTACAGGTATCTCCGAAAGTATCTGTTGGGTTGGCACGAATCGAGACTGGGATTTGTCACTCCGTATGACGGAGAGGTATCTCTGGGCCCACTCGGTAATGCATCATCATAATGAGCTCAATGTGACTAAGTGGTTAGTCACTGGATCATGCATTATGTAACGAGTAAAGTGACTTGCCGGTAACGAGATTGAACGAGGTATTGGGATACCGACGATCGAATCTCGGGCAAGTAATGTACCGATTGATAAAGGGAATTGTATACGGGATTAACTGAATCCTCGACATCGTGGTTCATCCGATGAGATCATCGTGGAACACATGGGAGCCAACATGGGTATCCAGATCCCGTTGTTGGTTATTGGCCGGAGAGTTGTCTTGGTCATGTCTGCGTGATTCCCGAACCCGTAGGGTCTACACACTTAAGGTTCGATGACGCTAGGGTTATTAGGAAGACTTGTATGTGATTACCGAATGTTGTTCGGAGTCCAGGATGAGATCCCGGACGTCACGAGGAGTTCTAGAATGGTCCTGAGGTGAATATTTATATATGGGAAGTTGACATACGGTCACCGGAAAGGTTCGGGGGCATACCGGTATTGTACCGGGGCCACCGGAAGGGTTCCGGGGGTCCACCGGGAGGGGCCACCTCTCGCGGAGGGCCTCATGGGCTGTAGTGGGAAGGGAAACAGCCCTTAGAGGGCTGGGCACATCCCCCCTTGGGCCCATGCGCCTAGGCTTGGGGGGGAAACCCTAAAGGGCCCCCCCCTTGCTTGGGGGGCAAGTCCCCCCCTTGCCCCCCCTCTAGATCTCATCTAGAGGGGGGCGACCCCCTTCCTCCTCCCCCTATAAATAGAGGGGCGAAGGGAGGGCTGCACACACATCTCGAAGGCGCAAACCCTCCCCTCCGCAACACCTCTCCTCCTCCGCAGAAGCTTGGCGAAGCCCTGCTGGAGTACTGCCTCTCCATCACCACCACGCCGTCGTGCTGCTGTTGGAGCTCTCTTCCTCAACCTCTCCCTCCTCCTTGCTGGATCAAGGCGCGGGAGACGTCTCCACCCCGTATGTGTGTTGAACGCGGAGGTGCCGTCCGTTCGGCGCTAGGATCATCGATGATTTGGATCATGGCGAGTAGAACTCCATTAACCCCGTTCTCTTGAACGCTTCCGCTCGCGATCTACAAGGGTATGTAGATGCACCTCTCTCTCTCATTGCTAGATGACTCCATAGATTGATCTTGGTGATGCATAGAAATTTTTTATTTTCTGCAACGATCTCCAACAGTGGTATCAGAGCTAGGTCTATGCGTAGTTTCTATGCATGAGTAGAACACAATTTCGTTGTGGGCGTAGATTTTGTCAATTTACTTGCCACTACTAGTATTATCTTGTTTCGGCGGCATCATGGGATGAAGCGGCCCGGACCGACCTTACACGTACACTTACGTGAGACAGGTTCCACCGACTGACATGCACTAGTTGCATAAGGTGGATAGCGGGTGTCTGTCTCTCCCACGTTAGTTGGATCGGATTCGATGAAATGGGTCCTTATGAAGGGTAAATAGAAATTGGCATATCACGCTGTGGTTTTGGCGTAGGTAAGAAACGTTCTTGCTAGGACCCTATAGCAGCCTCGTAAAAACATGCAACAACAATTGGAGGACGTCTAACTTGTTTTTGCAGCATATGCCTTGTGATGTAATATGGCCAAAACGGATGTGATGAATGAAATATATGTGATGTATGAGATTGATCATGTTCTTATCATAGGAATCACGACTTGCATGTCGATGAGTATGACAACCGGCAGGAGCCATAGGAGTTGTCTTTATTTATTGTATGACCTGCGTGTCACTGAATAATGCCATGTAATTACTTTGCTTCTTTGCTAAGCCGTTAGCCATAGTAGTAGAAGTAATAGTTGGCGAGACAACTTCATGGAGACACGATGATGGAGATCATGATGATGGAGATCATGGTGTCATGCCGGTGACGATCATGTCGCCCCGAAGATGGAGATCAAAGGAGCAAAATGATATTGACCATATCATGTCACTATTTGATTGCATGTGATGTTTATCATGTTTTTGCATCTTATTTGCTTAGAACGACGGTAGTAAATAAGATGATCCCTCATAACAATTTCAATAAAGTGTTCCCCCTAACTATGCGCCATTGTGAAAGTTCGTTATTTCGAAGCACCACGTGTTGATCGGATGTGATAGATCCTAACATTCATATACAACGGGTGTAAGCCAGATTTACACGTGTAAAACACTTAGGTTGGCTTGACGAGCCTAGCATGTACAGACATGGCCTCCGAACACAAGAGACCGAAAGGTCGAACATGAGTCGTATAGAAGATACGATCAACATGGAGATGTTCACCGATGATGACTAGTCTGTCTCACGTGATGATCGGACACAGCCTAGTTGACTCGGATCATGTATCACTTAGATGACTAGAGGGATGTATATCTGAGTGGGAGTTCATTAAATAATTTGATTAGGTGAACTTAATTATCATGAACTTAGTCTAAAACCTTTTGCAAAATGTCTTGTAGATCAAATGGCCCACGCTCATGACAACCTCAACTTCAACGCGTTCCTAGAGAAAACCAAGCTGAAAGACGATGGTAGCAACTATACGGACTGGGTCCGGAACCTGAGGATCATCCTCATAGCTGCCAAGAAAGCATATGTCCTAGAAGCACTGCTAGGTGAAGCACCCGTCCCAGTGAACCAAGACGTTATGAACGCTTGGCAGTTGCGTGTTGATGATTACTCCCTCGTTCAGTGCGGCATGCTTTACAACTTAGAACCGGGGCTCCAAAAGCGTTTTGAGCAACATGGAGCATGTGAGATGTTCCAAGAGCTGAAAATGGTTTTCCAAGCTCATGCCCGGGTCGAGAGATATGAAGTCTCTGACAAGTGCTACAGTTGTAAGATGGAGGGAAATAGTTCCGTCAGCGAGCACATACTCAAAATGGCTGGGTTGCACAACCGCTTGTCCCCACTGGACATTAACCTCCCGGCTGAGGCGGTCATTGACAGAATCCTTCAGTCGCTCCCACCTAGCTACAAGAGCTTTGTGATGAACTACAATATGCAGGGGATGGTGAAAACTATTCCTGAGGTATTTTCAATGCTGAAATCAGCTGAGGTAGAAATCAAAAAGGAACATCAAGTGTTGATGGTCAATAAAACCACTAGTTTCAAGAAAGGCAAGGGTAAGAAGAACTTCAAGAAGGACGGCAAGGGAGTTGTCGCGCCCGGTAAGCCAGTTGCAGGGAAGAAGCCAAAGCACGGACCCAAACCTGAGACTGAGTGTTTTTATTGCAAGGGGAACGGTCACTGGAAGCGGAACTGCCCCAAGTACTTAGCGGATAAGAAGGCCGGCAACACCAAAGGTATATGTGATATACATGTTATTGATGTGTAACTTACCAGTACTCGTAGTAGCTCCTGGGTATTTGATACCGGTGTGGTTGCTCATATTTGTAACTCAAAACAGGAGCTACGGAATAAGCGGAGACTGGCGAAGGACGAGGTGATGATGCGTGTCGGGAATGGTTCCAAGGTCAATGTGATCGCCGTTGGCACACTACCTCTACATTTACCTATGGGATTAGTTCTAAACCTCAATAATTGTTATTTAGTGCCAGCTTTGAGCATGAACATTGTATCTGGATCTCGTTTAATACGAGATGGCTACTCATTTAAATCCGAGAATAATGGTTGTTCTATTTATATGAGAGATATGTTTTATGGTCATGCCCCGCTGGTCAATGGTTTATTCTTAATGAATATCGAACGTGATGTTACACATATTCATAGTGTGAATACCAAAAGATGTAAGATTGATAATGATAGTCCCACATATCTGTGGCACTACCGCCTTGGTCACATTGGTGTCAAACGCATGAAGAAGCTCCATTCAGATGGACTTTTGGAGTCTCTTGATTTCGAATCATTTGACACGTGCGAACCATGCCTCATGGGCAAAATGACCAAGACTCCGTTCTCCGGAACAATGGAGCGAGCAACCAACTTATTCGAAATTATACATACTGATGTGTGTGGTCCAATGAGCGTTGAGGCTCGTGGTGGCTATCGTTATGTTCTCACCCTCACTGATGACTTAAGTAGATATGGGTATGTCTACTTGATAAAACACAAGTCCGAGACCTTTGAAAAGTTCAAGGAATTTCAGAATGAGGTAGAGAATCAACGTGACAGAAAAATAAAGTTCTTACGATCAGATCGTGGGGGAGAATATTTAAGTCACGAGTTTGGTACGCACTTAAGGAAATGTGGAATTGTTTCACAACTCACGCCGCCTGGAACACCTCAGCGTAACGGTGTGTCCGAACATCGTAATCGCACTCAATTGGATATGGTGCGATCTATGATGTCTCTTATCGATTTACTGCTATCATTTTAGGGATACGCTTTAGAGACAACTACATTCACTTTAAATAGGGCACCGTCTAAATCCGTTGAGACGACACCGTATGAGTTATGGTTTGGAAAGAAACCTAAGTTGTCGTTTCTAAAAGTTTGGGGATGCGATGCTCATGTCAAGAAACTTCAACCTGAAAAGCTCGAACCCAAGTCAGAAAAATGCGTCTTCATAGGATACCCTAAGGAAATCATTGGGTATACCTTCTACCTTAGATACGAAGGCAAGATCTTTGTTGCCAAGAATGGGTCCTTTCTGGAGAAAGAGTTTCTCTCAAAAGAATTAAGTGGGTGGAAAGTGGAACTTGATGAAGTACTGCTTCTTGAACCGGTAAGTAGCACAGCTCAGGAAGATGTTCCTGTGGTGCCTGCACCAACTAGAGAGGAAGTTAATGATGATGATCAAGGTACTTCGGATCAAGTTACTACTAAACTTCGTAGGTCCACAAGGACATGTTCTACACAAGAATGGTATGGCAACCCTGTCCTAGAAATCATGTTGTTAGACAACGGTGAACCTTCGAACTATGAAGAAGCAAAGGCGGGCCCAGATTCCAACAAATGGCTTGAAGCCATGCAATCCGAGATAGGATCCATGTATGAAAACAAAGTGTGGACTTTGACAGACTTGCCCGATGATCGACGAGCGATAGAAAATAAATGGATCTTTAAGAAGAAGATGGACGCAGATGGTAATGTTACCATCTATAAAGCTCGACTTGTCGCTAAGGGTTATCGGCATGTTCAAGGAGTTGACTACGATGAGACTTTCTCTCCCGTAGCGATGGTGAAGTCCGTCCGAATCATGTTAGCAATTGTCGCATACTATGATTATGAGATATGGCAAATGGACGTCAAAACGGCATTCCTTAACGGCTATCTTAAGGAAGAGTTGTATATGATGCAGCCGGAAGGTTTTGTCGATCCTAAGAATGCTAACAAGGTATGGAAGCTCCAGCGATCCATTTATGGGCTGGTGCAAGCATCTCGGAGTTGGAACATTCAATTTGATGAGATGATCAAAGCGTTTGGGTTTATGCAGACTTATGGAGAAGCCTGCGTTTACAAGAAAGTGAGTGGGAGCTCTGTAGCATTTCTCATATTATATGTGGATGACATACTTTTGATGGGAAATGATATAGAACTTTTGGACATCATAAAGGCCTACTTGAATAAGTGTTTTTCAATGAAGGACCTTGGAGAAGCTGCTTATATATTAGGCATCAAGATCTATAGAGATAGATCGAGACGCCTCATAGGTCTTTCACAAAGCACATACCTTTGATAAGATATTGAAGAATTTCAATATGGATCAGTCCAAGGAGGGGTTCTTGCCTGTGTTGCAAGGTGCGAAATTGAGCTCGGCTCAATCCCCGACCACGGCAGAAGATAAAGAAAAGATGAGTGTCATCCCCTATGCCTCGGCCATAGGGTCTATTATGTATGCCATGCTGTGTACCAGACCTGATGTAAACCTTGCCGTAAGTTTGGTTGCAAGACACCAAAGTAATCCTGGCATGGTACACTGGACAGTGGTCAAGAATATCCTGAAGTATCTGAAAAGGACTAAGGATATGTTTCTTGTTTGTGGAGGTGACGAAGAGCTCGTCATAAAGGGTTACGTCGATTCTAGCTTCGACACAGATCTGGATGACTCCAAGTCACAAACCGGATACGTGTATATTTTGAATAGTGGGGTAGTAAGCTGGTGCAGCAGCAAGCAGAGCATCGTGGCGGGATTTACATGTGAAGCGGAGTACATGGCAGCCTCGGAGGCAGCGCATGAAGCAATCTGAATGAAGGAGTTCATCACCGACCTAGGAGTCATTCCCAATGCGTCGGGGTCGATCACTCTCTTCTGTGACAACACTGGAGCTATTGCCCTTGCCAAGGAGCCCAGGTTTCACAAGAAGACTAGGCACATCAAGTGTCGCTTCAACTCCATTCATGAAAATGTTCAAGATGGAGACATAGATATTTGTAAAGTACATACGGACCTGAATGTAGCAGATCCGTTGACTAAACCTCTCCCTAGGGCAAAACATGATCAAGATGGAGACATAGATATTTGCAAAGTGCATACGGATCTGAATGTCGCAGATCCGTTGACTAAACCTCTTCCGCGAGCAAAACATGATCAACACCAGAACTCTATGGGTGTTCGATTCATCACAGTGTAACTAGATTACTGACTCTAGTGCAAGTGGGAGACTGTTGGAAATATGCCCTAGAGGCAATAATAAAATGATTATTATTATATTTCCTTGTTCATGATAATTGTCTATTATTCACGCTATAATTGTATTAACCGTAAATAGTGATACATGTGTGAATTCATAGACCACAACATGTCCCTAGTGAGCCTCTAGTTGACTAGCTCGTTGATTAATAGATAGTCATGGTTTCCTTTGGATGTCATTGATAATGGGATCACATCATTAGAAGAATGATGTGATGGACAAGACCCAATCCTAAGCATAACACAAGATCGTGTAGTTCGTTTGCTAAAGCTTTTCTAACGTCAAGTATCAATTCCTTAGACCATGAGATTGTGTAAATCCCGGATACCGTAGGAGTGCTTTGGGTGTACCAAACATCACAACGTAACTGGGTGACTATAAAGGTGCACTACAGGTATCTCTGAAAGTATCTGTTGGGTTGGCACAAATTGAGACTGGGATTTGTCACTCCGTATGACGGAGAGGTATCTCTGGGCCCACTCGGTAATGCATCATCATAATGAGATCAATGTGACTAAGTGGTTAGTCACGGGATCATGCATTATGTAACGAGTAAAGTGACTTGCCGGTAACGAGATTGAACGAGGTATTGGGATACGGACGATCGAATCTCGGGCAAGTAACATACCGATTGATAAAGGGAATTGTATACGGGATTACCTCAATCCTCGACATCGTGGTTCATCCGATGAGATCATCGTGGAACACATGGGATCCAACATGGGTATCCAGATCCCGCTGTTGGTCATTGGACGGAGAGCTGTCTCGGTCATGTCTGTGTGATTCCCGAACCTGTAGGGTCTACACACTTAAGGTTCGATGACGCTAGGGTTATTAGGAAGACTTGTATGTGATTACCGAATGTTGTTCGGAGTCCCGGATGAGATCCCGGACGTCATGAGGAGTTCCGGAATGGTCCGGAGGTGAAGATTTATATATGGTAAGTTGACATACGGTCACCGGAAAGGTTCGGGGGCATACCGGTATTGTACCGGGGCCACCGGGAGGGGCCACCTCTCCCGGAGGGCCTCATGGGCCGTAGTGGGAAGGGAACCAGCCCTTACAGGTCTGGGAGCACCCCCCCTTGGGCCCATGTGCCTAGGGTTGGGGGGGAGGAATCCCTAAAGGGGGCGCCCCTCCCCCCCTTGCCTGGGGGGCAAGTCCCCCACTTGGCCGCCGCCCCCCCTCTAGATCTCATCTAGAGGGGGCCGCCCCCTTCCTCCTCCCCCTATAAATAGAGGGGCGAGGGGAGGGCTGGACACACACCTCCAAGGCATAGCCCCTCTCCTCCCCAACATCTCTCCTCCTCTGTAGAAGCTTGGCGAAGACCTGCCAGAGTACTGGCTCTCCATCACCACCACGCAGTCGTGCTGCTGTTGGAGCTATCTTCCTCAACATCTCCCTCCTCATTGCTGGATCAAGGCGTGGGAGACATCTCTGCCCCGTACGTGTGTTGGACGCGGAGGTGGTGTCCATTCGGCGCTAGGATCATCGGTGATTTGGATCACGACGAGTACGACTCCATCAACCCTGTTCTCTTGAACGCTTCCGCTCGCGATCTACAAGGGTATGTAGATGAACCTCTCTCTCGCTCGTTGCTAGATGACTCCATAGATTGATCTTGGTGATGCATAGAAAATTTTTATTTTCTGCAACGATCTCCAACAGGCGGTTAGAGTTAATTATTAGAATTCTAGAAACTGAACAAAAACGAATAATCTTGCATCACAAACCTCCGCATGAAGTTGTTCCACAGGCATCCATTGTCTACCATTATAGTGGTTTTATACTGTAGGATCTCGAAGTAAGTCTAGAGGGGGGTGATTAGACTACTTGACCAAATAAAAACTTAACCTTTTCCCAATTTTATTCTTTGGCAGATTTTAGCAAACTTAGCACAAGTCAAGCAACCTTAACACAATTCAAGCAAGCATGCAAAGAGTATATGAGCAGCGGAAAATAAAGCATGCAACTTGCAAGAATGTAAAGGGAAGGGTTTGGAGATTTCAAACGCAATTTGGAGACACGGTGATTTTTGAGCCGTGGTTCCGATAGGTGGTGCTATCGTACATCCACGTTGATGGAGACTTCAACCCACGAAGGGTAACGGCTGCGCGAGTCCACGGAGGGCTCCACCCAAGAAGGGTCCACGAAGAAGCAACCTTGTCTATCCCACCATGGCCGTCGCCCATGAAGGACTTGCCTCACTAGCGGTAGATCTTCACGAAGTAGGCGATCTCCTTGCCCTTACAAACTCCTTGGTTCAACTCCACAATCTTGTCGGAGGCTCCCAAGTGACACCTAGCCAATCTAGGAGACACCACTCTCCAAGAAGTAACAAATGGTGTGTTGATGATGAACTCCTTGCTCTTGTGCTTCAAATGATAGTCTCCCCAACACTCAACTCTCTCTCACAAGATTTGGATTTGGTGGAAAGAAGATTTGAGTGGAAAGCACTTGGGGAAGGCTAGAGATCAAGATTCATATGGTAGGAATGGAATATCTTGGTCTCAACACATGAGTAGGTGGTTTTCTCTCAGAAATGGTAAGTTGGAAGTGTAGGTTTGTTCTGATGGCTCTCTCCACGAATGAAGAGGAGGTGGAGGGGTATATATAGCCTCCACACAAAATCTAACCATTACACACAATTTACCAATCTCGGTGGGACCGAATCAACAGACTCGGTCAGACCGATTTAGTAAACAATGTGACCGTTAGGGTTTTCGGTGGGACCGACATGCAACTCGGTAGGACCGATATGGTTAGGGTTAGGGCATAACGTAATCTCAGTGAGACCGATTACACAAACTCGGTGAGACCGACTTTGGTAATAAGCTAACCAGAGAGTTGGTCAGGCAAACTTGGTGTGACCGATTACACAAACTCGGTGAGACCGACTTTGGTAATAAGTTAATCAGAGAGTTGGTCAGGCAAACTCGGTGTGACCGATTACACAAACTCAGTGGGGCCGATTTTGTTAATAAGTTAACCAGAGAGTTTGCATTGTAATCTCGGTAGGACCGATTACTCAAACTCGGTAAGACCGATTTTGATAATGGACATACACAGAAAGATTACAAGCCCATCTCGGTGAGACTGATTTGCCTAGGGTTTGTGGCAGTGGCTGTGACATCTGAACTCGGTGGCGCCGGATAGAAAGAATCGGTGGGGCCGAGTTTGACTTTAGGTTTAGGTCATATGTGGATGTGGGAAAGTAGTTGAGGGTTTTGGAGCATGTCACTAAGCACTATGAAGCAAGAAACTCATTAAGCAACACCTCATCCCTCCTTGATAGTATTGGCTTTTCCTATAGACTCAATGTGATCTTGGATCACTAAAATGTAAAATGTAGAGTCTTGAGCTTGAAGCTTGAGCCAATCTTGTGTCCTTAGCATCTTGAAGGGGTTCCACATCCTTTAGTTCATGCCACTTCATTGTTGAACTTATCTGAAAATATACTAGATAAAAGTGTTAGTCCAACAAGAGATATGTTGACATTAATTACCAAAATCACCTAGGGAGCACTTGTGCTTTCATATACCATGGTTGCAACACATGAGATAAGATCGTTTCTAATGTTTTTTAGAGAGCCCCCCCCCCCCCCCCCGCGCGCGTCGCCCTCCCCTGGCAACACGGGGGTAACCGCACCCGTCGCCGCCAGGAACCCTCCCCCTCCGCCACCCCCGCTGCGCCACCGCCGGAGGGCCAGCTGCGCCGTTCCTCGGGATGGTGGCGGCGGAGCGGATCCGTTCCCCCGCAACCCCCACGCGCTTCCCTGCCCCCGCCCTGCGCCCCCCAGATCCACCACCGCCGGGGGACCCCCCTGCCCGCTTCCGCCGCGCCACCGCCGGATGGCCGGCCGGCAAGGCCATGTAGCGCTCCAGGAAGGTGGCTACAGGGCGGATCCGTCCCCACCGCGCCATCCACCCCCCGCCCCTGCCCCCGGCTCCGCGTCCTGTTGCTCCTGCGCAGGGACCTTCTTCCCAGATGTTGCACGTCTCAGCCGGTCCACGGCGGGCGCGGCGTGCCGGCCATGGCTGCTCGGTGCCACCCCCTGCAGTCCTCCTCTCCTCCCTCCGTGCACGGCCCAGCTCTGCTGGTGCTGCTGGTCTTGGGTTGGACAGAGGTACTACAGCCGGCCGCGGACGTGCTCGCGGCCTCCCTTCCTGTAGGCAGCCCCCTTCGTCACCGGTGTTGGGGAACGTTGCAGAAAATAAAAAGTTTATACGCTTTCACCAAGATCAATCTATGAGTTCATCCAGCAACGAGAGAGAGGAGTGCATCTACATACCCTTGTAGATCGCGAGCAGAAGCGTTCAAGAGAACGGGGTTGAGGGAGTCGTACTCGTCGTGATCCAAATCACCGGAGATCCTAGCGCCGAACGTACGGCACCTCCGCGTTCAACACACGTACGGTTGAGGAAGACGTCTCCTCCTTCTTGATCCTACAAGGGGAAGGAGAGGTTGATGAAGATCCAGCAGCAGGACGGCGTGGTGGTGGATGCAGCAGCGATCTCGGCAGGGCTTCGCCAAGCTTCTACGAGAGGGAGAGGTGTAGCAAGGGGAGAGGGAGGCGCCAAGAGCATGGGTGCGGCTGCCCTCCCTCCCCCCTCTTTATATAGGGCCCCTAAGGGGGGGCGCCGACCCTAGGAGATGGGATCTCCAAGGGAGGGCGGCGGCCAAGGGGGTGGTTTGCCCCCCCAAGGCAAGTGGAGGCGCCCCCACCCCTAGGGTTTCCAACCCTAGGTGCAGAGGGGGCCCAAGGGGGGGCGCACCAGCCCACCAGGGGCTGGTTCCCCTCCCACTTCAGCCCATGGGGCCCTCCGGGATAGGTGGCCCCACCTGGTGGACCCCTGGGACCCTTTCGATGTTCCCGGTACAATACCGGTAACCCCCGAAACTTTCCCGATGGCCGAAACTTCACTTCCTATTTATAATCCTTTACCTCCGGACCATTCCGGAACTCCTCGTGACGTCCAGGATCTCATCCAGGACTCCGAACAACTTTCGGGTTACTGCATACTCATATCTCTACAACCCTAGCGTCACCGAACCTTAAGTGTGTACACCCTACGGGTTCGGGAGACATGCAGACATGACCGAGACGCCTCTCCGGTCAATAACCAATAGCGGTATCTGGATACCCATGTTGGCTCCCACATGCTCCTCGATGATCTCATCGGATGAACCACGATGTCGAGGACTCAAGCAATCCCGTATACAATTCCCTTTGTGAAAAAGGTACGTTACATGCCCGAGATTCGATCGTCGGTATCCTAATACCTCGTTTAATCTCGTTACCGTCAAGTCACTTTACTCGTACCGTAATGCATGATCCCGTGACCAGACACTTGGTCACATTGAGCTCATTGTGATGATGCATTACTGAGTGGGCCCAGAGATACCTCTCCATCATACGGAGTGACAAATCCCAGTCTCGATTCGTGCCAACCCAATAGACACTTTTGGAGATACCCGTAGTGTACCTTTATAGTCACCCAGTTACGTTGTGACGTTTGGCACACCCAAAGCACTCCTACGGTATCCAGGAGTTGCACAATCTCATGGTCTAAGGAAATGATACTTGACATTTGGAAAAGCTCTAGCTAAACGAACTACACGATCTTTGAGCTATGCTTAGGATTGGGTCTTGTCCATCACATCATTCTCCTAATGATGTGATCCCGTTATCAATGACATCCTATGCCCATAGTCAGGAAACCATGACTATCTGTTGATCAACGAGCTAGTCAACTAGAGGCTCACTAGGGACACGTTGTGGTCTATGTATTCACACGTGTATTACGATTTCCGGATAACACAATTATAGCATGAATAACAGACAATTATCATGAACAAAGAAATATAATAATAACCATTTTATTATTGCCTCTAGGGCATATTTCCAACAGTCTCCCACTTGCACTAGAGTCAATCATCTAGTTACATTGTGATGAATCGAACACCCATGGAATTCTGGTGTTGATCATGTTTTGCCCTAGGGAGAGGTTTAGTCAACGGATCTGCTACATTCAGGTCCGTATGTACTTTACAAATATCTATGTCTCCATCTTGAACATTTTCACGAATGGAGTTGAAGCGACGCTTGATGTGCCTAGTCTTCTTGTGAAACCTGGGCTCCTTGGCAAGTGTAATAGCTCTAGTGTTGTCACAGAAGAGTTTGATCGGCCCCGACGCATTGGGTATGACTCCTAGGTCAGTGATGAACTCCTTCACCCAGATTGCTTCATGCGCTGCCTCCGAGGCTGCCATGTACTCTGCTTCACATGTAGATCCCGCCACGACACTTTGCTTGCAATTGCACCAGCTTACTGCCCCACCATTCAAAATATACACGTATCCGGTTTGTGACTTAGAGTCATCCAGATCTGTGTCGAAGCTAGCATCGACGTAACCCTTTACGACGAGCTCTTCGTCACCTCCATAAACGAGAAACATATCCTTAGTCCTTTTCAGGTACTTTAGGATGTTCTTGACCGTTGTCCAGTGTTCCATGCACGGATTACTTTGGTACCATCCTACCAAACTTACGGCAAGGTTTACATCAGGTCTGGTACACAGCATGGCATACATAATAGACCCTATAGCTGAGGCATAGGGGATGACACTCATCTTTTCTCTATCTTCTACCGTGGTCGGGCATTGAGCTGAGCTCAATTTCACACCTTGCAATACAGGCAAGAACACTTTCTTGGACTGGTCCATATTGAACTTCTTCAATATCTTATCAAGGTATGTGCTTTGTGAAAGACCTATGAGGCGTCTCGATCTATCCCTATAGATCTTGATGCCTAATATGTAAGCAGCTTCTCCAATGTCCTTCATTGAAAAACACTTATTCAAGTAGGCCTTAATGCTGTCCAAGAGTTCTATATCATTTCCCATCAAAAGTGTGTCATCTACATATAATATGAGAAATGCTACATCGCTCCCACTCACTTTCTTGTAAACACAGGCTTCTCCATAAGTCTGCATAAACCCAAACGCTTTGATCATCTCATCAAAGCGAATGTTCCAACTCCAAGATGCTTGCACCAGCCCATAAATGGATCGCTGGAGCTTGCATACCTTGCTAGCATTCTCAGGGTCGACAAAACCTTCCGGCTGCATCATATACAGTTCTTCCTTAAGATGACCGTTAAGGAATTCCGTTTTGACATCCATTTGCCATATCTCATAATCATAGTATGCGGCAATTGCTAACATGATTCGGACGGACTTTAGCTTCGCTACGGGAGAGAATGTCTCATCGTAGTCAACCCCTTGAACTTGCCGATAACCCTTAGTGACAAGTCGAGCTTTATAGATGGTAACATTACCATCCGCGTCCGTCTTCTTCTTAAAGTTCCATTTGTTTTCTATCACTCGCCGATCATCGGGCAAGTCTGTCAAAGTCCATACTTCGTTTTCATACATGGATCCTATCTCGGATTGCATGGCTTCAAGCCATTTGTTGGAATCTGGGCCCGCCATCGCTTCTTCATAGTTCGAAGGTTCACCGTTGTCTAACAACATGATTTCCAGGACAGGGTTGCCATACCACTCTGGTGTGGAACGTGTCCTCGTGGACCTACGAAGTTCAGTAGTAACTTGATCCGAAGTACCTTGATCATCATCATTAACTTCCTCTTCAGTTGGTGCTGGCACCACAGGAACATCTTCCTGAGCTGCGCTACTCACCGGTTCAAGAGGTAGTACTTCATCAAGTTCCACTTTCCTCCCACTTACTTCTCTCTCGAGAAACTCTTTCTCCAGAAAGGACCCGTTCTTGGCAAAAAAGATCTTGCCTTCGGATCTGAGGTAGAAGGTATACCCAATGGTTTCCTTAGGGTATCCTATGAAGACGCATTTTTCCGACTTGGGTTCAAGCTTTTCAGGTTGAAGTTTCTTGACATAAGCATCGCATCCCCAAACTTTTAGAAACGACAACTTAGGTTTCTTCCCAAACCATAATTCATACGGTGTCGTCTCAACGGATTTAGGCGGTGCCCTATTTAAAGTGAACGTAGTAGTCTCTAGAGCGTATCCCCAAAAAGATAGCGGTAAATCGGTAAGAGACATCATAGATTGCACCATATCCAATAAAGTGCGATTACGACGTTCGGACACACCATTACGCTGAGGTGTTCCAGGCGGCGTGAGTTGTGAAACGATTCCACATTTCCTTAAGTGCATACCAAATTCACGACTTAAATATTCTCCTCCACGATCTGATCGTAGGAACTTTATCTTCCAGTCATGTTGATTCTCTACCTCATTCTGAAACTCCTTGAACTTTTCAAAGGTCTTAGACTTGTGTTTCATCAAGTAGACATACCCATATCTACTCAAGTCGTCAGTGAGAGTGAGAACATAACGATATCCTCCGCGAGCCTCAACGCTCATCGGAGCGCACACATGAGTATGTATGATTTCCAATAAGTTGGTTCCTCGCTCCATTGTTCCGGAGAACGGAGTCTTGGTCATTTTGCCCATGAGGCATGGTTCGCATGTGTCAAATGATTCATAATCGAGAGACTCTAAAAGTCCATCAGCATGGAGCTTCTTCATGCGCTTGACACCAATGTGACCAAGGTGGCAGTGCCACAAGTATGTGGGACTATCGTTATCAACTTTACATCTTTTGGTATTCACACTATGAATATGTGTAACATCACGTTCGAGATTCATTAAGAATAAACCATTGACCATCGGGGCATGACCATAAAACATATCTCTCATATAAATAGAACAACCATTATTCTCGGATTTAAATGAGTAGCCATCTCATATTAAAGGAGATCCAGATACAATGTTCATGCTCAAACTTGGCACTAAATAACAATTATTGAGGTTTAAAACTAATCTCTTAGGTAAATGTAGAGGTAGCGTGCCGACGGCGATCACATCGTCCTTGCAACCATTCCCGACGGGCATCGTCACCTCGTCCTTCGCCAGTCTCCGTTTATTCCGCAGTTCCTGCTTTGAGTTACAAATATGAGCAACTGCACCAGTATCAAATACCCAGGAGCTACTACGAGTACTGGTAAGGTACACATCAATTACATGTATATCACATATACCTTTAGTGTTGCCGGCCTTCTTGTCCGCTAAGTACTTGGGGCAGTTCCGCTTCCAGTGACCACTTCCCTTGCAATAAAAGCACTCAGTCTCAGGCTTGGGTCCATTCTTTGACTTCTTCCCGGCAACTGGCTTACCGGGCGTGGCAACTCCCTTGCCGTCCTTCCTGAAGTTCTTCTTACCCTTGCCTTTCTTGAACTTAGTGGTTTTATTCACCATCAACACTTGATGTTCTTTCTTGATCTCTACCTCCGCTGATTTCAGCATTGAATATACCTCAAGAATGGTCTTTTCCATCCCCTGCATATTGAAGTTCATCACAAAGCTCTTGTAGCTCGGTGGAAGCAACTGGAGGATTCTGTCAATAACCGCGTCATCCGGGAGATTAACTCCCAGCTAAGTCAAGCGGTTGTGCAACCCAGACATCTTGAGTATGTGCTCACTGACAGAACTATGTTCTTCCATCTTACAGCTGAAGAACTTGTCGGAGACTTCATATCTCTCGACCCGGGCATGAGCTTGGAATACCATTTTCAGCTCTTCGAACATCTCATATGCTCCGTGTTGCTCAAAACGCTTTTGGAGCCCCGGTTCTAAGCTGTAAAGCATGCCGCACTGAACAAGGGAGTAATCATCAGCACGAGACTGCCAAGCGTTCATAACATCCTGGTTCTCTGGGATGGGAGCTTCACCTAGCAGTGCTTCTAGGACATAATCTTTCTTGGCAGCTATGAGGATGATCCTCAGGTTTCGGATCCAGTCCGTATAGTTGCTGCCATCATCTTTCAGCTTGGTTTTCTCTAGGAATGTGTTGAAGTTGAGGGTAACGTGGGCCATTTGATCTACAAGACATATTGTAAAGATTCTAGACTAAGTTCATGATAATTAAGTTCATCTAATCAAATTACTTAATGAACTCCCACTCAGATTAGATATCCCTCTAGTCATCTAAGTGATACATGATTCGAGTCGACTAGGCCGTGTCCGATCATCACGTGAGACGGACTAGTCATCATCGGTGAACATCTCCATGTTGATAGTATCCTCCATACGACTCATGTTCGACCTTTCGGTCTCTTGTGTTCCGAGGCCATGTCTGTACATGCTAGGCTCGTCAAGTTAACCTAAGTGCTTATGCATGTGTAAATCTGTCTTACACCCGTTGTATGTGAACCTTAGAATCTATCACACCCGATCATCACGTGGTGCTTCGAAACAATGAACTTTCGCAACGGCGCACAGTTAGGGGGAACACTTTCTTGAAATTATTATGAGGGATCATCTTATTTACTACCGTTGTTCTAAGTAAACAAGATGCAAAAACATGATAAACATCACATGCAATCAAATAGTGACATGATATGGCCAATATCATATTGCTCCTTTGATCTCCATCTTCGGGGCTCCATGATCATCTTCGTCGCCGGCAAGACACCATGATCTCCATCATCATGATCTCCATCATCGTGTCTCCATGAAGTTGCTCGCCAACTATTACTTCTACTACTATGGCTAACGATTTAGCAATAAAGTAAAGTAATTACATGGCATTGAATCAATGACAAGCAGGTCATATAATAATTAAGACAACTCCTATGGCTCCTGCCAGTTGTCATACTCATCGACATGCAAGTCGTGATTCCTATTACAAGAACATGATCTCATACATCACATATATCATTCATCATTCATCACAACTTTTAGCCATATCACATCACAAATCATATGCTGCAAAAACAAGTTAGACATCCTCTAATTGTTGTTGCATGTTTTACATGGCTGCAATAGGGTTCTAGCCAGAATGTTTTCTTACCTACGTTAAAGCCACAACGTGATTTGCCAACTTCTATTTACCCTTCCTAAGGACCCTTTTCATCGAATCCGCTCCAATTAAAGTGGGAGAGACAGACACCCGCTAGCCACCTTATGCAACTAGTGCATGTCAGTCAGTGGAACCTATCTCACGTCAGCGTACGTGTAAGGTCGGTCCAGGCTGCTTCATCCCACAATGCCGCTGAAGCAAAATAAGACTAGTAGTGGCAAGAAAGTTGACAACATCAACGCCCACAACAAATTTGTTTTCTACTCGTGCAAAGAGAACTACGCATAGACCTAGCTCTGATACCACTATTGGGGAACGTTGAAGAAAATAAAAAATTTCTACGCTTTCACCAAGATCAATCTATGAGTTCATCCAGCAACGAGAGAGAGGAGTGCATCTACATACCCTTGTAGATCGCGAGCGGAATCGTTCAAGAGAACGGGGTTGAGGGAGTCGTACTCGTCGTGATCCAAATCACCAGAGATCCTAGCGCCGAACGAACGGCACCTTCGCGTTCAACACACGTACGGCTGAGGAAGACGTATCCTCCTTCTTGATCCAGCAAGGGGAAGGAGAGGTTGATGAAGATCCAGCAGCACGACGGCGTGGTGGTGGATGCAGCAGCGATCTCGGCAGGGCTTCGCCAAGCTTCTACGAGAGGGAGAGGTGTAGCAAGGGGAGAGGGAGGCTCCAAGAGCATGGGTGCGGCTGCCCTCCCTCCCCCCTCTTTATATAGGGCCCCTAAGGGGGGGGCGCCGACCCTAGGAGATGGGATCTCCAAGGGAGGGCGGCGGCCAAGGGGGTGGTTTGCCCCCAAGGCAAGTGGAGGCGCCCCCACCCCTAGGGTTTCCAACCCTAGGTGCAGAGGGGGACCAAGGGGGGCGCACCAGCCCACCAGGGGCTGGTTCCCCTCCCACTTCAGCCCATGGGGCCCTCCGGGATAGGTGGCCCCATCTGGTGGACCCCCGGGACCCTTTCGGTGGTCCCGGTACAATACCGGTAACCCCCGAAACTTTCCCGATGGCCGAAACTTCACTTCCTATTTATAATCCTTTACCTCCGGACCATTCCGGAACTCCTCGTGACGTCCAGGATCTCATCCGGGACTCCGAACAACTTTCGGGTTACTGCATACTCATATCTCTACAACCCTAGCGTCACCGAACCTTAAGTGTGTACACCCTACGGGTTCGGGAGACATGCAGACATGACCGAGACGCCTCTCCGGTCAATAACCAACAGCGGTATCTGGATACCCATGTTGGCTCCCACATGCTCCTCGATGATCTCATCGGATGAACCACGATGTCGAGGACTCAAGCAATCCCATATACAATTCCCTTTGTCAATCGATACGTTACATGCCCGAGATATGATCGTCGGTATCCTAATACCTCGTTTAATCTCGTTACCGGCAAGTCACTTTACTCGTACCGTAATGCATGATCCCGTGACCAGACACTTCGTCATATTGAGCTCACTGTGATGATGCATTACCGAGTGGGCCCAGAGATACCTCTCTGTCATACGGAGTGACAAATCCCAGTCTCGATTCGTGCCAACCCAACAGACACTTTCGGAGATACTGTAGTGTACCTTTATAGTCACCCAGTTACGTTGTGACGTTTGGCACACCCAAAGCACTCCTATGGTATCCGGGAGTTGCACAATCTCATGGTCTAAGGAAATGATACTTGACATTTGGAAAAGCTCTAGCTAAACGAACTACACGATCTTTGAGCTATGCTTAGGATTGGGTCTTGTCCATCACATCATTCTCCTAATGATGTGATCCCGTTATCAATGACATCATATGCCCATAGTCAGGAAACCATGACTATCTATTGATCAACGAGCTAGTCAACTAGAGGCTCACTAGGGACACGCTGTGGTCTATGTATTCACACGTGTATTACGATTTCCGGATAACACAATTATAGCATGAATAACAGACAATTATCATGAACAAAGAAATATAATAATAACCATTTTATTATTGCCTCTAGGGCATATTTCCAACAATCGGCGGTCCTTCCTCTCCCCCCTGAGGGAGTCCTGGATTAGGGGGTGTCCGGATGACCGGACTATAACCTTTGGCCGGACTCCTGGACTATGAAGATACAAGATTGAAGACTTCGTCCCGTGTCCGGATGGGACTTTCCTTGGCGTGGAAGGCAAACTTGGCGATACAGATATGTAGATCTCCTCCCATTGTAACCGACTCTGTGTAACCCTAGCCCTCTTCGGTGTCTATATAAACCGGAGGGTTTTAGTCCGTAGGACGAACAACAATCATACCATAGGCTAGCTTCTAGGGTTTAGCCTCTCTGATCTCGTGGTAGATCTACTCTTGTACTACCATATCATCAATATTAATCAAGCAGGAGTAGGGTTTTACCTCCATCGAGAGGGCCCGAACCTGGGTAAAAACATCATGTCCCTTGTCTCCTGTTACCATCCTCCTAGATGCATAGTTCGGGACCCCGTACCCGAGATCCGCCGGTTTTGACACCGACATTGGTGTTTTCATTGAGAGTTCCTCTGTGTCGTCATCTTTAGGCCCGATGGCTCCTCCGATCATCAACAACGATGCGGTCCAGGGTGAGACTTTTCTCCCCGGACAGATCTTCGTATTCGGCGGCTTTGCACTGCGGGCCAATTCGCTTGGCCATCTGGAGCAGATCGAAAGCTACGCCCCTAGCCATCAGGTCAGATTTGGAAGTTTGAACTACACGGCTGACGTCCGCGGAGACTTGATCTTCGACGGGTTTGAACCACAGCCGAGCGTGCCGCACTGTCACGATGGGCATGATCTAGCTCTGCCGCCGAACAGTGCCCAGGAGGCCGCACCAGTGTCCGCTCCGACCCTTAGCTCAGAGCCGACTGTGCCAATTGTGGACGGGTGGTTGGACGCCGCCTCGGGGGCTGCAATCTCTACGGCGATCGAGCCGAACACCAGCCTTGTCCTCTGCGAAGCCCGTGACTCCAAGGTGCCGGACTCCTCCCCGAACTCCGAACCTTCCGCGCCCCTGCCGGTCGAATCCGATTGGGCGCCGATCATGGAGTTCGCCGCCGCGGACATCTCTCAACACTCGCCCTTCGGCGACATTCTGAATTCACTAAAGTCTCTCTCTTTCTCAGGAGAGACCTGGCCGGACTATGGTCAGCAAGGATGGGATGCGAATGACGAAGAAGTTCAAAGCCCACCCACCACCCACTTCGTAGCCACTGTCGATGATTTAACCGACATGCTCGACTTCAACTCTGAAGACATCGACGGTATGGACGATGATGTAGGAGACGAACAGGAACCAGCGCCTATAGGGCACTGGACAACCACCTCATCTGACGATGTATACATGGTGGACACACCTAAAAGAAACAAAGACGAGGAACAAAGGGACGCAATGAGGGATCGTTCCCTCGAAAAGCAGTCAAAGCGGCGGCGTAAGCGCCGCTCCAAAGCCCACCTCGACAGAGACAACAGCCATACAGACCCAGCCACAGAGCAGGGCGAACCGGCGGACGACAAACATGTCATCGAGTAACCGTCTGAACAGGGCAACTTGGGTAAACGAACCGAACAACCCATCCCCGGCGAAGATAATAGTCCGGACGACCTCACGCCAGACAAGTTGCTGGAGCAGAAGAACCTCCACAAAAGGCTCGTCGCCACTGCGCGTAGCCTAAAAAAGCATAAGCGGAAGCTCAAAACAGCGGAAGATGCACTCAGAATTAGATGGGGCAAAGTACTCAACACCTCAGACAAATCGGCGACAGTCGCCACACAAAGAGCTATCCGAAGCGAAAATTATTGCCGGAATTTGATGAGGAGGCCTTAGAGCCCCGCAAACAAAAAATAAGGAAGCCACCCGGTCGGATAAACAACCCCATGGCCAACATAGAGCGGCAAATGGCGCCGCACACAAGCCGGCATGCGATCCGCACAAGGATTCGCATCAACAAGACGGCCCAGCCAGATCTATCTACGGGCCAAGAAAGCAAGCTCTAGTAAGCAATGCAACGCAACAAGTATCCGAACATCACGGCACACCCAAATATAGGGGTGCCGCACACTCCCTATGTTTCACCGATGAGGTGCTGGACCATGAATTTCCAGCGGGATTCAAGCCCGTAAACATAGAGGCATACGACGGAACAACAGATCCTGGAGTCTGGATTGAGGATTATATCCTCCACATACACATGACTAGAGGAGATGACCTCCACGCCATAAAATACTTACTCCTCAAGCTCAAAGGGCCAGCCCGGCACTGGCTTAAAGGCCTTCCCGAAAACACCATCGGAAGTTGGGAAGAGCTCGAGGATGCTTTTCGGGCAAATTTTCAAGGGACCTATGTCCGACCTCCGGATGCAGACGATCTAAGTCATATAACTCAACAACCCGGAGAGTCAGCCCGAAAACTCTGGAACAGATTTCTTACTAAAAAGAACCAGATAGTCGACTGTCCGGATGATGAAGCCTTAGCAGCTTTCAAACACAGCGTTCAAGACGAATGGTGTTGGGGAACGTTGCAGAAAATTAAAAATTTTCCTACGGTTTCACCAAGATCCATCTATGAGTTCATCTAAGCAACGAGTCATGGGAGAGAGATTGCATCTACATACCACTTGTAGATCACGTGCGGAAGCGTTCAAGAGAACGGTGATGATGGAGTCGTACTCGCCGTGATCCAAATCACCGATGACCAAGTGCCGAACGGACAGCACCTCCGCGTTCAACACACGTACGGAGCGGATGACGTCTCCTCCTTCTTGATCCAGCAAGGGGGAAAGAGAGGTTGATGATGACCTAGCAGCACAACGGCGTGGTGGTGGATGCAGCAGAACTCCGGCAGGGCTTCGCCAAGCTGCTGCAGGAGGAGGACGAGGTGTAGCAGGGGGAGGGAGGCACCAAGACGCAGGGTGCGGCTGCCCTCCCCCTGCCCTCCTTTATATAGGCCCCCGGGGGGGCGCCGGGCCTGGGAGATCCAATCTCCCAAGGGGGCGGCGGCCAGGGGGTGGAGTGCCCCCCAAGGCAAGTGGGGCGCCCCCCCCCCACCTAGGGTTTCCAACCCTAGGCGCAGGGGGGGCCTAGTGGGGGGCGCACCAGCTCACTAGGGGCTGGTTCCCCTCCCACTTCAGCCCATGGGGCCCTCCGGGATAGGTGGCCCCACCCGGTGGACCCCCGGGACTCTTCCGGTGGTCCTGATACAATACCGGGTGACCCCGAAACTTTCCCGATGGATGAAACAACACTTCCTATATATATTTTCTTTACCTCCGGACCATTCTGGAACTCCTCGTGACGTCCGGGATCTCATCCGGGACTCCGAACCACATTTGGTTTGCTGCATACATATATTCATACAACCCTAGCGTCACGAACCTTAAGTGTGTAGACCCTATGGGTTCGGGAGACATGCAGACATGACCGAGACGGCTCTCCGGTCAATAACCAACAGCGGGATCTGGATACCCATGTTGGCTCCCACATACTCCTCGATGATCTCATCGGATGAACCACGATGTCGAGGATTCAAGAAACCCCGTATAATATTCCCTTTGTCAGACGGTATGTTACTTGCCCGAGATTCGATCGTCGGTATCCCAATACCTCGTTCAATCTCGTTACTGACAAGTCACTTTACTCGTACCGTAATGCATGATCCCGTGACCAGACACTTGGTCACTTTGAGCTCATTATGATGATGCACTACCGAGTGGGCCCAGTGATACCTCTCCGTTATACGGAGTGACAAATCCCAGTCTTGATCCGTGTCAACCCAACAAACACTTTCGGAGATACCTGTAGTGCACCTTTATAGTCACCCAGTTACGTTGTGACGTTTGGTACACCCAAAGCACTCCTACGGTATCCGGGATTTACACGATCTCATGGTCTGAGGAAGAGATACTTGACATAGGAAAAGCTCTAGCAAAACGAGCTACACGATCTTGTGCTATGCTTAGGATTGGGTCTTGTCCATCACATCATTCTCCTAATGATGTGATCCCGTTGTCAATGACATCCAATGTCCATAGTCAGGAAACCATGACTATCCGTTGACCAACGAGCTAGTCAACTAGAGGCTTACTAGGGACGTATTGTGGTCTATGTATTCACACGTGTATTACGATTTCCGGATAATACAATTATAGCATGAATAAAAGACAATTATCATGAACAAGGAAATATAATAATAATCCTTTTATTATTGCCTATAGGGCATATTTCCAATAGTCTCCCACTTGCACTAGAGTCAATAATCAAGTTACATTGTGATGAATCGAACACCCATAGAGTTCTGGTGTTGATCATGTTTTGCTCGCGGAAGAGGTTTAGTCAACGGATCTGCGACATTCAGATCTGTATGTACTTTGCAAATATCTATGTCTCGATCTTGAACATTTTCACAAATGGAGTTGAAACAATGGTTGATGTGCCTGGTCTTCTTGTGAAACCTGGGCTCCTTGGCAAGGGCAATAGCTCCAGTGTTGTCACAGAAGAGTTTGATCGGCCCCGATGCATTGGGTATGACTCCTAGGTCGGTGATGAACTCCTTCACCCAAATTGCTTCATGCGCTGCCTTTGAGACTGCCATGTACTCCGCTTCACATGTAGATCCCGCCACGACGCTCTGCTTGCAGCGGCACCAGCTTACTGCCCCACCATTCAACATATACACGTATCCGGTTTGTGACTTAGAGTTATCCAGATCTGTGTCGAAGCTAGCGTCGACTTAACCCTTTACGACGAGCTCTTCGTCACCTCCATAAACGATAAACATGTCCTTTGTCCTTTTCAGGTACTTTAGGATATTCTTGACCGCTGTCCAGTGTTCCTTGCCAGGATTACTTTGGTACCTTCCTACTAAACTTACGGCAAGGTTTACATCAGGTCTGGTACACAGCATGGCATACATAATAGATCCTATGGCTGAGGCATAGGGGATGACACTCATCTCTTCTTTATCTTTTGCCGTGGTCGGGCATTGAGCCGAGCTCAATCTCACACCTTGCAATATAGGCAAGAACCCTTTCTTGGACTGATCCATTTTGAACTTCTTCAAAATCTTATCAAGGTATGTGCTTTGTGAAAGACCTAGGAGGCTTCTCGATCTATCCCTATAGATCTTGATGCCTAATATGTAAGCAGCTTCTCCAAGGTCCTTCATTGAAAAACACTTATTCAAGTAGGCCTTAATGCTGTCCAAGAATTCTATATCATTTCCCATCAAAAGTATGTCATCTACATATAATATGAGAAATGCTACAGAGCTCCCACTCACTTTCTTGTAAACGCAGGCTTCTCCATAAGTCTGCATAAACCCAAACGCTTTGATCATCTCATCAAAGCGAATGTTCCAACTCCGAGATGTTTGCACCAACCCATAAATGGATTGCTGGAGCTTGCATACTTTGTTAGCATTCTTAGGATCGACAAAACCTTCCGGCTGCATCATATACAGCTCTTCCTTAAGATAACCGTTAAGGAATGTCGTTTTGACGTCCATCTGCCATATCTCATAATCATAGTATGTGGCAATTGCTAACATGATTCGGACGGACTTAAGCTTCGCTACGGGAGAGAAAGTCTCATCGTAGTCAATCCCTTGAACTTGCCGATAACCCTTAGCGACAAGCCGAGCTTTATAGATGGTAACATTACCATCCGCATCCGTCTTCTTCTTAAAGATCCATTTGTTTTCTATCGCTCGCCGATCATCGGGCAAGTCAGTCAAAGTCCATTATTTGTTTTCATACATGGATTCTATCTTGGATTGCATGGCTTCTAGCCATTTGTTGGAATCTGGGCCCGCCATCGCTTCTTCATAGTTCGAACGTTCACTGTTGTCTAACAACATGATTTCCAGGATAGGGTTGCCATACCACTCTAGTGTGGAACGTGTCCTTGTGGACCTACGAAGTTCAGTAGCAACTTGAGCCGAAGTACCTTGATCATCATCATTAATTTCCTCTCCAGTCGGTGTAGGCACCACAGGAACATTTTCCTGAGCTGCACTACTTTCTGGTTCAAGAGGTAGTACTTCATCGAGTTCTACTTTCCTCCCACTTACTCCTTTCGAGAGAAACTCTTTTTCCAGAAAGGATCCGTTCTTGGCAACAAAGATCTTGCCTTCGGATCTAAGGTAGAAGGTATACCCAATGGTTTCCTTAGGGTATCCTATGAAGACGCATTTTTCCGACTTGGGTTCGAGCTTTTCAGGTTGAAGTTTCTTGACATAAGCATCGCATCCCCAAACTTTTAGAAACGATAGTTTAAGTTTCTTCCCAAACCATAATTCATACGGTGTCGTCTCAACGGATTTAGACAGTGCCCTATTTAAAGTGAATGTAGCTGTCTCTAGAGCATATCCCCAAAATGATAGCGGTAAATCGGTAAGAGACATCATAGATCGCACCATTTCCAATAGAGTGCGATTACGACGTTCGGACACACCGTTACGCTGAGGTATTCCAGGCAGCGTGAGTTGTGAAACGATTCCACATTTCCTTAAGTGTGTACCAAATTCGTGACTTAAATATTCTCCTCCATGATCTGATCGTAGGAACTTAATATTTCGGTCACGTTGATTCTCTACCTCATTCTGAAATTCCTTGAACTTTTCAAAGGTCTCAGACTTGTGTTTCATCAAGTAGACATACCCATATCTACTCAAGTCATTAGTGAGAGTGAGAACATAACAATATCCTCCGCGAGCCTCAACGCTCATTGGACCGCACACATCGGTATGTATGATTTCCAATAAGTTGGTTGCTCGCTCCATTGTTCTGGAGAACGGAGTCTTGGTCATTTTGCCCATGAGGCATGGTTCGCATGTGTCAAATGATTCATAATCGAGAGACTCTAAAAGTCCATCAGCATGGAGCTTCTTCATGCGCTTGACACCAATGTGACCAAGGCGGCAGTGCCACAAGTATGTGGGACTATCGTTATCAACTTTACATCTTTTGGTATTCACACTATGAATATGTGTAACATTACGTTCGAGATTCATTAAGAATAAACCATTGACCATCGGGGCATGACCATAAAACATATCTCTCATATAAATAGAACAACCATTATTCTCGGATTTAAATGAGTAGCCATCTCTCATCAAACGAGATCCAGATACAATGTTCATGCTCAAACTTGGCACTAAATAATAATTATTGAGGTTTAAAACTAATCCCGTAGGTAAATGTAGAGGTAGCGTGCCGACGACGATCACATCGACCTTGGAACCATTCCCGACGCGCATCGTCACCTCGTCCTTCGCCAGTCTCCGCTTATTCCGCAGCTCTTGCTGTGAGTTACAAATATGAGCAACGACACCGGTATCAAATACCCAGGAGTTACTACGAGTACTGGTAAGGTACACATCAATTACATGTATATCAAATATACCTTTAGTGTTGCCGGCCTTCTTGTCCGCTAAGTATTTGGGGCAGTTCCGCTTCAAGTGACCCTTCCCTTTGCAATAAAAGCACTCAGTCTCAGGCTTGGGTCCATTCTTTGACTTCTTCCCGGCAACTGGCTTACCGGGCGCGGAAACATCTTTGCCGTCCTTCTTGAAGTTCTTTTACCCTTGCCCTTCTTGAACTTAGTGGTCTTATTGACCATCAACACTTGATGTTCCTTCTTGATTTCAACCTCTGCTGACTTCAGCATTGAAAATACTTCAGGAATGGTCTTCACCATCCCCTGCATATTGTAGTTCAGCACAAAGCTCTTGTAGCTCGGTGGGAGCGACTGAAGGATTCTGTCAATGACCACCTCGTCCGGGAGGTTGATCTCCAGCTGGGACAGGCGGTTGTGCAACCCAGACATTTTGAGTATGTGCTCACTGGCAAAACTGTTTTCCTCCATCTTACAACTATAGAACTTGTCGGAGACTTCATATCTCTCGACCCGGGCATGAGCTTGAAAAACCATTTTCAGCACCTCGAACATCTCATATGCTCCGTGTCGCTCAAAACGCTTTTGGAGCCCCGGTTCTAAGCTGTAAAGCATGCCGCACTGAACGAAGTAGTAATCATCAGCACGTGATTGCCAAGTGTTCAGAACGTCTTGGTTCTCTGGGACGGGTGCTTCACCTAGCGGTGCATCTAGGACATAATCTTTCTTGGCTGCTATGAGGATGATCCTCAGGTTCTGGACCCAGTCCGAATAGTTGCTGCCATCATCTTTCAGCTTGGTTTTCTCTAGGAATGCGTTGAAGTTCATGTTGACATGAGCGTTGGCCATTTGATCTACAAGACATATTTTGCAAAGACTTTAGACTAAGTTCATGATAATTATGTTCATCTAATCAAATTACTTAATGAACTCCCACTCAGATTGACATCCCTCTAGTCATCTAAGTGTTTACACGATCCGAGTTGACTAGGCTGTGTCCGATCATCACGTGAGATGGACTAGTCATCATCGGTGAACATCTCCATGTTGATCGTATCTTCCATACGACTCATGTTCGACCTTTCGGTCTCTTGTGTTCCGAGGCCATGTCTGTACATGCTAGGCTCGTCAAGTTAACCCTAAGTGCTTTGCATGTGTAAAACTGTCTTACACCCGTTGTATGTGAACGTAAGGATCTATCACACCCGATCATCACGTGGTGCTTCGAAACGACGAACTTTAGCAACGGCGCACAGTTAGGGGGAACACTTTCTTGAAATTATTATAAGGGATCATCTTATTTACTACCGTCGCTCTAACTAAACAAGATGCATAAACATAATAAACATCACATGCAATTTATATAATAGTGACATGATATGGCCAATATCATATAGCTCCTTTGATCTCCATCTTCGGGGCTCCATGATCATCTTCGTCACCGGCATGACACCATGATCTCCATCATCATGATCTCCATCATCGTGTCTTCATGAAGTTGTCACGCCAACGACTACTTCTACTTCTATGGCTAACGCGTTTAGCAATAAAGTAAAGTAATTTACATGGCGTTCTTCAATGACACGCAGGTCATACAAAAAATAAAGACAACTCCTATGGCTCCTGCCGGTTGTCATACTCATCGACATGCAAGTCGTGATTCCTATTACAAGAACATGATCTCATACATCACAATATATCATTCATCATTCATCACAACTTCTGGCCATATCACATCACATGACAATTGCTGCAAAAACAAGTTAGACGTCCTCTAATTGTTGTTGCATCTTTTACGTGGCTGCAATTGGGTTCAAGAAAGAACGTTTTCTTACCTACGAATAACCACAACGTGATTTTGTCAACTTCTATTTACCCTTCATAAGGACCCTTTTCATCTAATCCTCTCCAACTAAAGTAGGAGAGACAGACACCCGCTAGCCACCTTATGCAACTAGTGCATGTCAGTCGGTGGAACCTGTCTCACGTAAGCATACGTGTAAGGTCGGTCCGGGCCGCTTCATCCCACAATACCGCTGAAGCAAGAAAAGACTAGTAGCGGCAAGCAAGTTGACAAGATCTACGCCCACAACAAAATTGTGTTCTACTCGTGCAATAGAGAACTACGCATAGACCTAGCTCTGATACCACTATTGGGGAACGTTGCAGAAAATTAAAAATTTTCCTACGGTTTCACCAAGATCCATCTATGAGTTCATCTAAGCAACGAGTCATGGGAGAGAGATTGCATCTACATACCACTTGTAGATCACGTGCGGAATCGTTCAAGAGAACGGTGATGATGGAGTCGTACTCGCCGTGATCCAAATCACCGATGACCAAGTGCCGAATGGACAGCACCTCCGTGTTCAACACATGTACGGAGTGGATGATGTCTCCTCCTTCTTGATCCAGCAAGGGGGGAGGAGAGGTTGATGATGATCCAGCAGCACAACGGCGTGGTGGTGGATGCAGCAGAACTCCGGCAGGGCTTCGCCAAGCTGCTGCAGGACGAGGACGAGGTGTAGCAGGGGGAGGGAGGCGCCAAGACACAGGGTGCGGCTGCCCTCCCTCCTGCCCTCCTTTATATAGTCCCCCAGGGAGGGCGCCGGCCCTGGGAGATCCAATCTCCCTAGGGGGTGGAGTGCCCCCCAAGGCAAGTGCCCCCCCACCTAGGGTTTCCAACCCTAGGCGCAGGGGGGCCAGGGGGGCACACCAGCCCACTAGGGGCTGGTTCCCCTCCCACTTTAGCCCACGGGGCCCTCCGGGATAGGTGGTCCCACCCGGTGGACCCCCGGGACTCTTCCGGTGGTCCCGGTACAACACCGGGTGACCCCGAAACTTTCCTGATGGCCGAAACAGCACTTCCTATATACAATTCTTTACCTCCGGACCATTCCGGAACTTCTCGTGACGTCCGGGATCTCATCCGGGACTCCGAACCACATTCGGTTTGCTGCATACATATATTCATACAACCCTAGCGTCACCGAACCTTAAGTGTGTAGACCCTACGGGTTCAGGACACATGCAGACATGACCGAGACGGCTCTCCGGTCAATAACCAACAACGGGATCTGGATACCCCTGTTGGCTCCCACATACTCCTCGATGATCTCGTCGAATGAACCACGATGTCGAGGATTCAAGCAACCCCATATACTATTCCCTTTGTCAGACGGTATGTTACTTGCCCGAGATTCGATCGTCGGTATCCCAATACCTCGTTCAATCTCGTTACCGGCAATTCACTTTACTCGTTCCGTAATGCATGATCCCGTGACCAGACACTTGGTCACTTCGAGCTCATTATGATGATGCACTACCGAGTGGGCCCAGTGATACCTCTCCGTTATACGGAGTGACAAATCCCAGTCTTGATCCGTGTCAACCCAACAGACACTTTCGGAGATACCTGTAGTGCACCTTTATAGTCACCCAGTTACGTTGTGACGTTTGGTACACCCAAAGCACTCCTATGGTATCCGGGAGTTACACGATCTCATGGTCTGAGGAAGAGATACTTGACATAGGAAAAGCTCTAGCAAAACGAACTACACGATCTTGTGCTATGCTTAGGATTGGGTCTTGTCCATCACATCATTCTCCTAATGATGTGATCCCGTTGTCAATGACATCCAATGTCCATAATCAGGAAACCATGACTATCCATTGACCAACGAGCTAGTCAACTAGAGGCTTACTAGGGACGTATTGTGGTCTATGTATTCACACATGTATTACGATTTCCGGATAATACAATTATAGCATGAATAAAAGACAATTATCATGAACAAGGAAATATAATAATAATCCTTTTATTATTGCCTCTAGGGCATATTTCCAAAAAATGGCTCGCCAGACACCTCGGCCAAGAAAAGCTAAGAACAATGGCCGCATTAACAAGCCTCATGACCCGCTTTTGCGCAGGAGAGGATAGCTGGTTGGCAAGAAGCAGTACCAGCGACCCAAGTACATCCGAAGTTAGGGATGGAAACGGGAAACCGCGATGTAGCAAGGACCAACGCCGGACCAAGGGAAACATCCCGAAGAGCATGACAGTCAACGCCGGATTCAAAAGCTCTCGGCAGAATCAGAAAAAGTTGCCCCTCAAGGATAACAGGGACGAGCTATCTAACCTAAACAACATCTTGGACAAAATATGCCAAATCCACATTACTCCCGGGAAGCCTGCAAACCATACCCACAGAGATTGTTGGGTCTTCAAGCAATCCGGCAAAATCAACACTGAACACAAGGGGCTCGACATACCAAGCGAGGACGATGACGAACCCCACAAGCAGAGCACCGGAGAACAAAAGAAGTTCCCACAAGAAGTCAAAACAGTAAACTCACTTCACGTGACAAAAGGGAAAAACAGAGTGGCGCCTATAGAGATATGTGCCATACGGCCTATCCCAGAGGAGTCCCGCCACTGGTTGTTAAAATCAATCACTTTCGACCATCAGGATTACTCTAGAAGTATCCGGAATGCAGGCTGGACTGCCTTGATATTAGATCCAATAATTGACGGACTCCACTTTACACAAGTCCTAATGGACGGCGGCAGTGGTCTAAACCTGCTATATCAGCACACAATCTGCAAAATGGGGATAAACCCAACAAAAATTCGCCATGGCAACACTTCCTTTCAAGGGGTAACGCCAGGCCCAGATACCCATTGTACGGGTTCTCTCCTGTTAGAAGTTATGTTCGGCTCCCCCGACAACTTCCGCCGCGAAAAGCTAACCTTCCACATCGCCCCATTTACAAGTAGCTATCAAGCACTACTGGGACGCGAAGCTTTTGCCCGCTTTAACACAATACCGCATTATGCATCCCTTACGCTTAAAATGCCCGGACCGCGAGGCATCATCTCATTAAAGGGAAATATTGAGTGTTCCTCGAGCGCGGAAGACTGTGCGGCTGCCTTGACCGCCACACACTAAACCGGCTTCACTAATCAAAGCACCTAAACAGGTCGTTCAGACCCCGGACATGGCTAGACGAGTCCGGCGTAAACATACAAGGGCTTACTAGCCGCATACCCCCGTACAAGGGGCTCCGCGCGTGTACAACAAGAGACAATAAAGCTCAATTCTACCCATTTTCTGAATTATACTTTGTTTATTTAATATAACATAGATTTTTGCACGATCTTTTTCAACTAAGTTCCTCTCTTTTACAGATGAACACCGTGCTACACCCGTCCAGGATACGGCACAATGGAGACACATGCGCAGACGTGTAGTAGGGACCCGTTCCAAGGATTCTTTTCAGATTAATACCCTGCGTAAACCTTTTTCACTGTCTCTTGTTGATACACATCCCCGGGTTTCTTGTTATAACCGAGGAGGAGGCTGGCGTCTTGGCATGTGGCCATGTCAGAATTTTGCGCGTACCTGGACACTAGGGGCTTCTTACCAAGGGCGTTGTTCAGCCCGTTTTCATAAAGACCGAATACCTTAGGGAGTGTTCGGCATCGCGAGTTTGGCCTTATATGCATCAGCTCCGAATCATGTCTTTGGTCAAATGTTGAGTTTGCTCGGGTCCTGTGTTTTGCTGCCTTACGTTCCGCTCTATCGGCTAAGGCGGCACCAAGAGAACTACTGCGATTGTGCCCCGGTTCGGCCAGGCGAGCACCTCAGTAGAGAAATCCGAAAACTGACTATCATGATATAGCGTGAGACTGGTCAACCACTCAATGACCCGCCAGAATCTTTAGGATTCCTCCGCATTAACGAAGGGACATTTCCCGGCCAGGCACACACGCGCCCTAAATTCGGGTGAGCGCGGTGCCCCTAGGGGCTATATAGTAGCCCCACTGTCAAACTCCTATGGCTAAGTGAAAGTGATAAAGAATTATAGTCCGGTTGCCTAGTTCGCTGCGCTATCACCTCCTTAATAGGACCTAGACGTTGGATCAAGTGTGAAAATGCGCCTTCTGCGAACACCCCCGCATTATATGCATGGGGGATGAAGCCTAAGACTGCCATCTTTCAGGTTATATACACATATACATTAACGGCCACACAGGAGGTATTCTAATTCTTGAAGGCACAAGTATAAAAAGCTTTTATATTCCATCGAAACATTGTTTTACAATAATACATGTTATTCGAACATAACATCCTTCGAGCATTGCGTCTCTATTAAACGAGAGCCCTGCAAAACTTCCTGAAAATAGTGCTCGGCAGGTACTCACTCTCATCCTAATCTTGGGATGCAACAGCAATGGCCTTCATCTCCGCCCAGTATGTCTTGACACGGGAAAGAGCCATCTGTGCACCCTCTATGCACGCTGACCTCTTCATTGCATTAATATGCGGCACCGCACCAAGGAACTGATGCACCAAGCTAAAATAACTCTTCGGCTCGGGCCTTTTCGGCCACAGATGACTCACGACATACTTCATGGCTAGTCCGGGTAACCTATTCAGCTCCGCCCATGCGGCCAAACGATCGGTTAATGGAAGTGGGCGCTCTGGATTGTGGAACTGCGACCAAAAAAGCTTTTCCACTTCGTGTTCCTTTTGATCGCGGAAGTGTTCGGCCGCGTCCGCGGCACTCGCCGCCAAGTCCAGATAAGTGTTCGCCGCACTCCGCTGTCGGTCCAGCGAAGCATATTTAGGATCCCCGAACTTCATCCGCAGCATAAAGGGCTTTCCAGCCGTGATATCTCCGGCCTGACGTAGCTCCTCCTTCATAGCTCTCATCGCAGAGCGAGTATCCTTGGCCTCGGTAGTGATCTTCTCTAGGTCCTTCTATGCCACCCGATCTTCTTCTTCAAGAGGCTTGCAGCGGTCGGCAGCATTCTTCAACTTCACAACCATCTCGGCCATTTCCTTCTTGCTTTGGCAGTGAGCAGCCTGTTCGGCTTTCAGCTCTTCAGCCGCCTTTAAGGTAGCCGCGTCGCTTTTCCTGGCCTGCTCCTTGGCTCGGGAAAGTTCCGCCCGAAGGTTCTCCATGGCAGCGGCACCATCTGCATCAAGCACACATGTTGTAAGGTACGGGTGTCGGTGTCAAAACTGGCGGATCTCGGGTAGGGGGTCCCGAACTGTGCGTCTAGGCGGATGGTAACAGGAGACAAGGGACACGATGTTTTACCCAGGTTCGGGCCCTCTTGATGGAGGTAAAACCCTACGTCCTGCTTGATTGATATTGATGATGTGGGTATTACAAGAGTAGATCTACCACGAGATCAAGGAGGCTAAACCCTAGAAGCTAGCCTATGGTATGATTGTTGTTCGTCCTATGGACTGAAGCCATCCAGTTTATATAGACACCGGAGAGGGCTAGGGTTACACAGAGTCGGTTACAATGGTAGGAGATCTACATATCCGTATTGCCAAGCTTGCCTTCCACGCCAAGGAAAGTCCCATACGGACACGGGACGAAGTCTTCAATCTTGTATCTTCATAGTCTTGGAGTCCGGCTGATGATGATAGTTCGGCTATCCGGACACCCCCTAGTCCAGGACTCCCTCAGTAGCCCCTGAACCAGGCTTCAATGACGACGAGTCCGGCGCGCATATTGTCTTCGGCATTGCAAGGTGGGTTCCTTCTCCGAATAATTTATAGAAGACTGTGAACACCAGGATAGTGTCCGGCTCTGCAAAATAAATTCCACATACCACCGTAGAGAGAATAATATTTACACAAGTTCAATCTGCCGACGTATTTTGTGGCGTGACGTCACGCCACTACCAAGCCTTTACTCGAATTGTTTTTATTGTACCACCTCAGCGCGTTTAGCGAAGCAGTTTCCTTGGCACGTCTTGTCGAAGCAGAGATCGTGTTCCACTTATTCCGGGATTCTCATTAATACGGATGTGGGTAACCCAACTGCGCCTGTTGCCACGCCCCCTCCATCGAAGGCGGGTTCCAAACGGTCACGGGGACGGCTCTTGGTATTCTCCCTCTTTATAATGAGACCAAGGCCCGTTCTTTTTATTCAACCCTCAATCGAATCCGCCCCTCGCCCCGAGTTCCAACACCCAAGGCTCCAGATTCGGGTACTTTCGACCTTCGACAATGTCCGGCTCTGACCTACGAGGCTGGTGGATGCCCTCCTCTATCACGGAAGAGGACGCGCTCAAGCTGAGAGACGCCAGGTACTTAACCTACGAGATTTCGCATAGGTTGCCTACCCAAGGGCAAGTTATTCCTACTCCCGAGCCCGGCGAGAGTGTCGTGTTCGTGTCTCACCTCCGTGGGGGTTTAGGCTTCCCAATGGATCCCTTCGTGAGGGGGCTCATGTTTTACTATGGGCTGGAATTTCACGACTTGGCTCCGGAGTCCATCCTCCACATCTCATCATTCATTGTCGTCTGCGAATCCTTCCTCCGCACTACCCCTCACTTCGGCTTGTGGCTCAAAACCTTCAACGTGGAGCCGAAGATGATTGCGGGGCGTCAGGCAGAGTGCGGAGGGGCGGTTATAAACAAGAGGGCCGATGCTCCATGGCCCGAGGGCTCTTTTCAGGAGGAGCTCGGTTTGTGGCAACAGGAGTGGTTCTATATCACCGCTCCCAGGGGCAGCAAGCAGAGGCCGCCGCCCGTCTTTCTCCCGGGCCCTCCACAACGGCTGACGTCATGGGTCAACAAAGGGCTTGACTGGGGGCCGTCCAAAGATGTACCCCTGTTGCAGGGCCGGATTCGGGACCTCCAGGAAGGGGAGATCAATCTGGTCGTAGTGACACAGGTTATCGTAATTCGGCGCCTTCTACCTTGCAAACATCGCCCCCTCCGCCTGTGGGAATTTTAATACGGAGGGACCACGAGCTCTCCAACACTTCATGGGTTTGACACCCGTGGAGATGTACGAACTATTCTTCGGATCACAAGAGATGCGTCCGGACTTGACCGAGGACGCTGGCCTAAGCTGCAATCGCCCGGATATCCAAGTAAGTAGCCCTGTGTCCGGACACATTGTCCATTTATTTATCATGGGTTTGCCTTTTAACCAGCTATCCCTTGAACAGGAGTGGATAGCGCAAGCAAAATTGATACGGTGTCCGACCCCCCTCCCTGAGACCGCACCGGATCCCGTGTTAATTAAAATGTTGGAGGTTGCACCTTCGGAGGAGGGAAAAGGGGGGCACAGGGAAACTACCACCTCTGCCAAGGAGGCTTGCAGTAAGGGGGGAAACGAGGGTCCCTCCCTCTAGGGGGAGAAGAGGACCGCTTCCGAAGACCCGGAGGCCAAGGCCTCAAAGCGGGGAAGGAAATCACCGGAAGGTCCCGTGCCGGGAAGAGCCCCGGCCGCACAGTCTTCCCAAAGGAATCAGCCCTCCAGCGAGCCGTAAGTAAAAAAGGGGGGTTTTGTAATAGGGGACATCCCTACTTTATTTCTAAGGTTAACCGAAGTTTTCACCTTGTAGTTCGGATCTCAGCCCTTCTCAGCAGAGCTCATCTTCGGGGGACCTTCATCCGGAGATGATGGAGAGCGAAACTCCTCCATCTGCCGCTCCGTCAGGCGGGGCGGACGACCCTGAGGTGTCGTCACGGAGGGTCTCCCCGAGTCCGGCGGGGCCGGGGAGTTCGGCACCCACTGGAGTACGGCCGGTGGAGCTGAAGGATTTGCTCGAGAGGGCGTCTATCTCAGAAGATCACCACACATTAATGAGTATGGTGATTGAAAGGATCTCATCCGCCGAGAGCGGGTTGTATGAGGCCGTCGGAAGCTTGCTGACGGGGTTTGAGGTACGCAAAAAATGACATACCTTTTGGCAGTTTTGCACATGGAGTGCGCCCTGTATAGATAGTAGCCCCTGAGACTTGGTATGCTGTCGAAAGTGACAGCGTGCCGAGGATCATAATCTCAGTTATAGAATGTCGCCTTTCATATGCAGGTGGTGGAACGATCGGTGGCCAGCCGGACTGATGGAGCTGCCGAGCTGAAGCGGCAACTCGACGTTGCGGATGCGAACATCGCGCTGGTCAATAAACGACTTGACAAGTCACAAGGTAAGTGGTTGCTCTGCGGTCACCGAGTAAGGGAGCTAATGCCCGTTCCTTACAATTTGTATGCTTGATGCAGATGGTGCCACTGCTATGGAAGACCTTCGAGCAGAGCTTGCTCGAGCCAAGGAGCAAGCCAGGAAAAGTGATGCGGCTGCCTCGAAGGCAGCGGAAGCGCTAAAAGCCAAAAAGGCTGTTCACTGCCGAAGCAGGGAGGAGATGGCCGGAATGGCCGTGAAATTAAAAGATGCTACCGACCGCTATGAGGTTCTTGAAAGAGAATGCCGAGCGGAGCAAGAGGACCTGAAGAAAGCCGTCGCCGAAGCCAAGGATGCCCGTAGTGCGATGCAGGCTATGAAGAAGGAACTGCGTCAGGCCGGAGACATTGCGGCTGGAAAGCCCTTTCTGCTGCGTAGGAAGTTCACGGATCCGAAGTATGCTCAGTTGGGCCAATTGTGTGGTGCGGAGGATCCTTATCTGGATTTGGCGGCGAGTGCGGCGGACGCAGTCATGCAGTTCCGAAGTCAGAAGGATCACGAAATGGAAGAGCTTTTCTGGTCTCAATTCCATAGTCCGGAGCGTCCACTTCTGTTGACTGATCGGTTGGCGGAGTGGGCTGAGCTGAATAGGTTGTCCGGACTTGCCATGACGGATGTGGTGGCTCATCTATGGCCAGAAAGGCCCAAGCCGGAGAGTTATTTTGGCTTGTTGCAGCAATTCCTTGGGGCGGTGCCGCATATCGAGGCGATGAAGCGGTCGGCATGCATAGAGGGTGCACGGATGGCTCTTGCCCGTGTTAAGACATACTGGGCAGAGATGGATGCCACCGCTGTTGCATCCCGGGGTTTGGACAAAAGCCGATTACCCGCCGAGCACTATTTTGAGGAAGTCCTGCAGGGCGCTCGTTTAATAGAGTCGCAGTGCTCGAAAGATGTTATGTTCAAATGACGTGTATGATTTGTGAGATCATGTTTATAATGTAACAGCTTTTTATACTTGTGCGTTCAAGTATTGAACTATCTCCTGTGCGGCCGTATATGTATGTATAACCTGAAAGATGGCAGTCTTTCGCTTCAGCCCCCACGCACATGGTGCGGGGGTGTTTGCAAAAGAAAAGCGCTTTTTCACACTTAATCCAACGTCTTGGTCCTTTGAAGGAGGTGATAGCATAGCAAACTAGGCAACCGGACTATAATGCTTTATCACTTTCACTTAGCCATAGGAGCTCGAAGGTGGGGCTACGATATAGCCCCTAGAGGCACCACGCTCTCCGAACTCGGGGCGCGTATGTGCCTGGCCGGGAAGCGGTCCTTCATCAAAGCGGGGGAATTCTAAACATTCCAGTAGTCGATCGAGTGGTTGACCAGTCTCTCGCTATATCATGACGGTCAGTTTTCGGCTTTCTCTACTGAGGTGCTCGCCCGGCCGAACCGGGGCACAATCGCAGTAGTTCTCCTGGTTCCGCGTTAGCCGATGGAGCGGAACATAAGGCAGCAAAATACAGGAGCCGGGCAAACCCAACATTTGACTAAAGACATGATTCGGAGCTGATGCATATAAGGCCTAACTCGAGACGCCGAACACTCCCTGAGGTATTCGGTCTTTATGATACTGGGCAGAACAATGCCCTAAGCCCCTAGTGTCCAGGTACGGGCGAGAACTTCTGACGCGGCCGATGCCAAAACGCCAGCCTCCTCCTCGGGTATGGTAGGAAACCGGGGGATGTGTATCAACAAGAGACAGTAAGAAAGGTTTACGCAGGGTCTTAATCTGAAAAGAATCCTTGCAACGGGTCCCTGCTGCACGTCTGCGCTTGTGTCTCCGTTGTGCTGTATCCTGGACGGGTGTAGCACGTGCTTCATCTGTAAAAGAGAAGAACTTAGTTTGGAAAAAATATCGTGCAAAAGATGTATTTAAAATAAAGTATGATAAAGTTGAGCTTTATTGGCTCTCATTGTTTATATGTGCAGCCCCTTGTAAAGAGGTATGCGGCTGGGAAGCCCCTTATTTATTTATGCCGGACTCGCCTAACCGTGTCCGAGGTCTGAATGACCTGTTTTTAGGGGCTTTGACCAGCAAAGTCGGATTAGTGTACGGCTGTCAAAGCAGTCTCACGTTTTCCATGGTCGAGGAACACTCAGAGTTACCCTTTAATGAGATTATGCCGCGTGGACCGGGCATTTTAAGCGTAAGAGACGCGTAATGCGGTATTGCGTTAAAGCGGGCGAAAGCTTCGCGTCCCAGTAGTGCTTGATGGCTACTTTTGAATGGGGCGATATGGAAAATGAGCTTTTCGCGACGGAGGTTGTCGGATGAACCGAACACGACCTCTAGTAGTGCAGAGCCTGTACAATTGGCGTAAAGGCCAGGCGTCACTCCTTTGAAGGAAGTGCTGCTATGGTGAATTTTGGTAGGGTCTATCCCCATTCTGCGGATGGTGTCCTGGTATAGCAGGTTTATATCGCTGCCGCCATCCATTAGGACTTGTGTGAATTGTAGTCCGTCGATTATGGGATCCAGTACCAAAGCAGTCCCTCCTGCGTTTCGAACACTTCTGGAGTAATCCTGATGGTCTAAAGTAATTGGTTTAAACATCCAATTTCGGGACTCTGCTGGGGTGGACCGTGCGGCGCGTGTTTTAGCAGGTGCCGCACTATTTTTCCTTGTTATCACATGAAGTGAGTTCACTGTTTTGACTTCTAGTGGGAAGGTCTTCTGTTTTTCGGCGTGCTGCTTGTGGGGTTCGTCGTCGTCTTCGCTTGGTGTGTCGAGCCCCTTGTGTTCGGCATTAAGTCGGTCGGACTGCTTGAAGACCCAACAATCTCTGTGGGCAGGGGCGGAGCCAGGATTTGAGTATAGGGGGGGCAAGTTCAACGACAGAGCTACAGTTTTGACATAGGGGCCAAGCTAAGTTCGTATTTTTTTTGCAAATAAAAACAACTTTTGCTTTTATATAATAATTTGCCACTTCGACGCATTATAAAATGATTAAAAAATAACTACCATAATATTATAAAAATGTACTGTATCACTTAGGAGCTGTAGAGCAGGGTTTATTTGTATTAGTTTAAAAAAATCCGACGATGTCAATAAAATAAAAAATAAAAATAGTTTCATCGGAAGAGAACTTAGCTGGTAAACTTTATTTTCATGTGGATTATCATGCAATGCCAAAGCAAAGTCATCTTGCATTAAAACGATGCTTAAAATCTGATCGCGAGTAGGCAGGGCCGATGGCCGGGGCGTAGGAAGAAGCAAGAATTCTGGTCTCTCGAATGCCTCGCATTGATTGGCATTGATTAACTCAAGCAGTTAGGGCTAACTGCTTGAGTTAATCACGGCAGTCTTACTACGCAAGGGCCTACGAGACGTAGTAGAGGCCTGTAGGCATCTCATGGGCCTATTCTTTTTCCTGTTTTTTTATACTTGAGACAGAGAAGGCCCAGTACGTGGCTTCTCATGGACCTTTCCTTTTCTCCAGATTGCTTGAGATTAGGGGGGGGGCCTATTACGTGCAAGTAGATATAATTGACACGTTTACCGCTAACTAATGGGGAGTTTCCTTGATGGTTAGGGGGGGCCAGGCCCTTGTTCGCCCCCCTTGTCTCCGCCACTGTCTGTGGGTATGGTTTGCAGGCTTCCCGGGGGTACTATGTATTTGACATATCCTATCCAAGATTTTGTTTAGGTTGGATAGCTCATCGCTGTTGTCCTTGAGAGGCAGTGTTTTATTATTCGGCCGAGAGCTTTTGAATCCGGCGTTGACCGCCGTGCTATTTGGGCCATTTTCCTTATTCCGGCGCTGATCTTTTCTGCGTCGTGATTTCCCATTTCCATCGCTGACCTCGGATGTACTCGGGTCGCTGGTGCTGCATCTTGCCAGCCAACTATCTCCCCCCGCGCAAAAGCGGGTCATGAGGCTTGTTAGCATGGCCATTGTTCTTGGTTTTTCCTGGCCGAGGTGTCTGGCGAGCCATTCATCTCGGACGTTATGCTTAAAGGCTGCTAGGGCTTTGGCGTCCGGACAGTTGACTATTTGGTTCTTTTTGGTGAGCAACCTATTCCAGAATTTGCGTGGTGACTCTCCGGGCTGTTGAGTTATGTGACTTAGATCGTCTGCATCCGGAGGGCGGACATAAGTCCCATGAAAATTTGCTCGAAGCGCATCCTCGAGCTCTTCCTAACTTCCAATGGTATTTTCCAGGAGGCTTTTGAGCCAATGCCGAGCTGGACCTTTGAGCTTGAGGGGTAGGTATTTTATGGCATGGAGGTCGTCTCCTCTGGCCATATGTATGTGTAGGATATAATCCTCAATCCAGACTCCGGGGTCTGTTGTTCCATCATATGCCTCTATGTTTACGGGTTTGAATCCCGCTGGAAATTCATGATCCAGTACCTCATCGGTGAAACATAGTGGGTGTGCGGCGCCCCTGTATTTAGGTGTGTCGTTGTCTTCAAACACTCGGCGGGTTGTGTTGCTCCCTGGAGTCTTCTTTTTTGGCCCATAGATGGACCTGACCGGGACATCCTTTTTGCGAGGATCCTTATGTGGATCGTGTGCCGGCTTGTGTGCGGCGCCGCTTGCCGCTCTTAGCCTGTCATCTGGTCGTCTATCCGACCAGGCGACCTCTTTCTTTTTTGACTGTGGGGACTCTACGGCCTCCTCGTAAAATTAGGGCAGCAGCTTGCGCTTCGGGTAGCTCTTTGCCTGGTGACTATCGCCGTATTTATCTGCGGTATTGAGTACTTTGCTCCATCTCATTCTGAGTGCATCCTCCGCTGTTTTGAGCTTCCGCTTTTGCTTCTTCAAACTTCTTGCAGTGGCGACGAGCCTTTTATGAAGGTTCTTGTGCTCTGGTGATGTGTCCGGCGTGAGATCGTCTGGACTGTTGTTTTCACCGGGGATGGGTTGCTTGTCCAATTCATCCTGTTCGGATGGTTGCTTGGTGGCATGTTCGTCGTCCACTACTTCGCCCTGCTCTAAGGCCGGGTCAGTATGGGTGCCATTGTTATCGAGGCGGGACTTCGGGAGGCGCTTGCGTCGCCGTTTTGGTTGTTTGTCGGGGGAGATGTCCTTCGCCACGTCCCGTTGTTCCTTGTTATCGCTTCTTTTGGCGTATCCACCATGTATACGTCGTGAGTTGAGGTGGCTTTCCAGTGCCAAGTAGGCGCTGGTTCTTGGTCGTCTCCAGCATCGTCGTCCATACCATCGATGTCTTCGGAGCCGAAGTCTAGCATGTCGGTTAGATCGTCGACAGTGGCTACTAAGTGGGTGATGGGTGGGATTTGAATTTATTCGTCGTCCGCATCCCAACCGTCCTGACCGCAGTCCGGCCAGGGCTCTCCTGATAACGAGAGATACTTTAGCAAACTCAAGATGTCGCCGAAAGGTGAGTGTTGAAAGATGTCCGCAGCAGTGAACTCCATGATCGGCGCCCAATCGGATTCGATTGGAGGGGGCGCGGGAGGTTCGGAGTCCGGCGAGGAGTCCGACGCCTCGGAGTCACGAGCTTCACGAGGGACAAGGTTAGTATTCGGCTCCATCGCCGTAGAGGTTGCAGCCCCCGAGGCGGTGTCTAGCCACCCGTCCTCGATCTGCGCAGCCGGCTCCGAATTGAGGGTCGGAGCGGACTCGTGTGCGGCCTCCAGGGCACTGTCCGGCTGTAGAGCTACATCATGCCCATCGTGATAGTGTGGCGTGCTCGGCTGTGGCTCGAATCCATCGAAGATCAAGTCTCTGCGGATGTCAGCCGTGAAGTTCAAACTTCCAAATCTGACCTGACGGCCAGGGGCGTAGCTTTCGATCTGCTCCAGATGGCCAAGCGAATTGGCCCATAGTGCAAAGCCACCGAATACGAAGATCTGTCCGGGGAGAAAGGTCTCAGCCTAGACTGCGTCGTTGTTGATGATTGAAGAAGCCATCGGGTCTATCGGTGACGACACAGAGAAACTCTCAATGAAAGCACCAATGTCGGTGTCAAAACCGGCGGATCTCGGGTAGGGGGTCCCGAACTGTCCGTCTAGGCGGATGGTAACAGGAGACAAGGGACACGATGTTTTACCCAGGTTCGGGCCCTCTTGATGGAGGTAAAACCCTACGTCCTGCTTGATTGATATTGATGATGTGGGTATTACAAGAGTAGATCTACCACGAGATCAAGGAGGATAAACCCTAGAAGCTAGCCTATGGTATGATTGTTGTTCGTCCTATGGACTGAACCCATCCGGTTTATATAGACACCGGAGAGGGCTAGGGTTACACAGAGTCGGTTACAATGGTAGGAGATCTACATATCCGTATTGCCAAGCTTGCCTTCCACGCCAAGGAAAGTCCCATCCGGACACAGGACGAAGTCTTCAATCTTGTATCTTCATAGTCTTGGAGTCCGGCTGATGATGATAGTTCGGCTATCCAGACACCCCCTAGTCCAGGACTCCCTCAACGGGCATCAAGCTCCTCTTACCAGGTGTCTTCGGAGAAATTACATACCTTGTGCCTCGTCCAGCCGCTTGTTGACAAGCACGATGTCGGCATCTACCACATCAAGTTGCCGCTTTAGCGCGGCAAATTCATCAGTACGGCTAGCCACCGGACACTTCGCCACCTACATAGGAAAGGTGACATATTATACCTGGGATTATGATCCTCGGCGCGCCGTCATTTTTGACAACGCACAGAGTCTCAGGGGCTACTATCTATACAGGGTGCATCTTATATATGCGGATCTGTCAAAAGGTACATCATTTCGCGTACCTCAAAACCTGTCAGTAAACTCCTGACGGCCTCGTACAACCCGCTCTCCGCGGATGAAATCCTTCCAACCACCGTATCCATCAACGCATGGTGTTCTTCTGAGATAGACGCTCGCCCAAGCAGGTCCTTCAGCTCCTCCGATCATGCACCGGACAGTGCCGGACTCGTCCGATTGCCTTTTTCGAAGGCCGGACACAGAGGGCCTTGGGGGGCATACGACTGCCTTACGGCCCTACCGAATTCGGAGAAACCCTCCGTGACGACACCTCAGGGTCGCCCACCTCGCAAGGCGGTACGGCAGGGGGAGGCATTCCGCTCTCCATCATCTCCGGACGAAGATCCCCTGAAGATGAGCTCTGCTGAGAAGGGCTGAGATCCGAACTACAAGGTAAAATTTTGGTTATCTTCCTCAGAAATAGAACAGGGATGTCTCTCATTTTAAAACCACCCTCTTTACTTACGGCTCGATGGAGAGCTGATCCCCTTGGGGGCGCAATGCGACCGAGGCACCCCCCGGCGCCGGACCCTCTGACAAAGATTTCTTCCCCCGCTTTGAGACCATGGCCTCCGGGTCTTCAGAGGCGGTCCTCTTCTTCCCCTGGTTAGAGGAATTCTCGATTCCTCCTTTCCTGACAGCCTCCTTCGGGGAGGCGGTAGCTTCCTTGTTCCCCTCTTCGCCTTCTCCCAAATGCGCAACCTCCAGCATCCTGGTTGACACGGGATCCGGCGTAGTCTCAGGGAGGGGAGCTGGACAGCTGATTAGCTTTGCTTTCACTATCCACTCCTGTTTAAGGGACAACTCTTTTAAGGGCAATTTTATGATAAATATACGAATAGCGTGTCCGGGTACAGGGCTACTTACTTGAGTATCCGGGCGATTGCAGCTCAGACCTGCGTCCTCGGACGAGTCCGGACACATTGCTTATGATCCGAAGAACAATTTGTACATCTCCATGGGCGTCGCGCCCACAAAATGTTGGAGGGCTCGTGGTCCTTCCGGATTAAACTCCCACAAGCAGAGGGGCCGACGTTTGCAGGGCAGGATGCGGCGAATCAACATAACTTGCGTCACTACGGCCAGATTGATATCTCTTTCTAGGAGATCTCGAACGCGGCCCTGCAACAAGGGCACGTTCTTGGATGGCCCCCAGTTAAGCCCTTTATTGACCCATGACGCTAGCTATGGTGGGGGGCCCGAGCGAAAGGCAGGTGTCGCCACCCATTTGGTGCCCCTGGGAGCTGTGATATAAAACCACTCTCGTTGCCATAAGCTGAACTCCTCTTGAAAAGAGCCCTCGGGCCATGGAGCATCGGCATTCTTGCTTATAACAGCACCTCCGCACTCTGCGTGCTGCCCCTCGATCATCTTCGGCTCTACTTTGAAGGTCTTAAGCCACAATCCGAAGTGAGGAGTAATACGGAGGAAGGCCTCGCACACGACAATGAACGATGAGATATGGAAGATGGACTCCGGAGCTAAGTCGTGAAATTCCAGCCCATAATAAGACATGAGCCCCCTCACAAAGGGGTCCGTCGGGAAGCCTAGCCCCCGAAGGAAGTGAGACGCGAACACCACGCTCTCACCAGGCTTGGTAGTGGGAATAACCTGCCCTTGAGCAGGCAGCCTATGCGAGATTTCGCCGGTTAGATACCTGGCATCTCTTAGCTTTAGCACGTCTTCTTCCGTAACGGAGGAAGGCATCCACCGGCCTTGAAGGTCGGAGCCGGACATCATCGGAGGTCCGAAGCGCCTGAATCTGGAGCTTTGGGTGTTGGAACTCAAGGTGAGAGGCGGATTTGATTGAGATTGAAAGAAACGAGTCGAGCCTTGGTCTCTTTATAAAGAGGTTGAATACCAAGAGCCCTCCCCGTGACCGTTTGGGACTCGCCTTCGATTGAGGAGACATACCAACAGGCACGATTGGGTTACCCACGCCCTTATTGGTGAGAATCCCGGAATAAGGGGACACGATCTCTGCTTTGACAAGACGTGCCAAGGAAACCGCCTCGCTAAACGCGCTGAGGTGGGACAGTAAAACGATTCGAATAAAGGCTTGGCCGTGGCATGATGTCACGCTGCAGAATACGTCAGCAGATTAGATTTGTGCAAATATTATTCTCTCTACGGTGGTATGTGGAACTTGTTTTGCAGAGCCGGACACTATCCTTGTGTTCAAAATCTTCTATGAAATATTTGGAGGAGGAATCCGCCTTGCAATGCCGAAGACAGTCTGCGCGCCGAACTCGTCGTCATTGAAGCCTGGTTCAGGGGCTACTGAGGGAGTCCTGGATTAGGGGGTGTCCGGATGACCAGACTATAACCTTTGGCCGGACTCCTGGACTATGAAGATACAAGATTATAGACTTCGTCCCGTGTCCGGATGGGACTTTCCTTGGCGTGGAAGGCAAGCTTGGCGATACGGATATGTAGATCTCCTCCCATTGTAACCGACTCTGTGTAACCCTAGCCCTCTCCGATGTCTATATAAACCGGAGGGTTTTAGTCCGTAGGACGAACAACAATCATACCATAGGCTAGCTTCTAGGGTTTAGCCTCTCTGATCTCGTGGTAGATCTACTCTTGTACTACCCATATCATCAATATTAATCAAGCAGGAGTAGCGTTTTACCTCCATCGAGAGGGACCGAACCTGGGTAAAAACATCGTGTCCCTTGTCACATGTTACCATCCGCCTAGACGCACTGTTTGGGACCCCCTACCCGAGATCCGCCGGTTTTGACACCGACACCCCCCGAGCCACGGCAACAGCTCACGCGGTGGCAACAAGACTACAGTGTTAGTGGCAGTCTTGAAGCCCCTCAAGGAGGGTACTTGCTGGAGCTGCTCCGGTCCCGGCGACCTTGGATCCGTGTCTCTCCGGTGTCCATGGTTGCCGGCGTCCTTCGGCGGGTAGCTCCGGCCTCGGTGAGCCAGCGGCTGCGTTCCTTCCAGCTCGCGTCGCTCCCCGATGTTCTGACAGCTATGGCCACGGTAGCTAGGATCTGCGTCCCTCCAGTCCTAGCTTGCCGGCGTTGCTGTTCATCGTCGCCCAACCCTCCTTGTGGTTTGCTTCGCCTCCTGCCCTACTTTGTACACCTCAATGCTTCCCCTTTGCTAGATCCGTGCTCGTGGGTATAGAGGCGGTGCCATCCTCCGACGGCAGATGCAGCCCCGCCAACTCCCTTCCGACATGGTGGCTTCGACCGATGTTGTCCTCCTCATCTTCATTTCCAGACACGGTGGCTATGGGATTGCTCAGCCTCAGGCCAGGGAGAAATCCCTGCTCGGCTTACCGAAGCTGGCAGCGGCGGCATCTGCGGATGTCGTTTCCTTCTTGGAGGCGTTGTCAAGGCCCTCGGCTGCGCCCCTCTTCGAGCTCAGGGGAAACCCTAGGTCTGGTTCCTCCGGACCGGATGGCGACGGCGTCTCGGCGTCGTCCTCCTTCTTGAAGGCGCTATCTTGCTCGCTCGTGGTGTCCCCTGTTTCGGTTCTAGAGATGTTGGTGCTCTTGTTGGTTCGGCATTGCCGTGCTTGGTTCCGGTTTGGTAGGTTTAGCTGTGATGTATCCTCTATTCGGGCCGAGCATCCATTGTTCCCCTGCTCCGGGCACCATGTTCACGCCTATCTGCGTTCGTGTGATGTGTTGTACCCTTAACTGTACTCATTCTTCCTCCTATCAATGAAATGATACGCAAGCTTTGCATATTCGTGAAAAAAGTTTATAATGTTTGGGTGCGGAAATGAAGTAAGCTAGTTAGGGTACGTAGCTATGAGTAATACTGAGTTCCAGGCTTCATGCAAGTATAGTTTTGTTGCTGACAACCAATGATAGAGGAAAACCATTGACATTGTATTTAGTTTAGGAACTTATATCAGTACAGCCACAATTTCTAGCAATACGATTCCACATATGTTAGTATACTTCTTTTTTTTTGCGGGAATGTTGGTATATACTTCTGATGCAATATTTATTGCAAAAAGTGTGAATTCCACATTTACGATTGAGGGTATATTATAAGTTCATGATTGGAACTATATATTTGTACTTCAGTAGCCAAATAGTTGCAACTCACACAAATCAGTTTAGGAGAAAGGAGTGATAGTGTTAGTACCAGGTAATATGTTGTTGATTTTATGTTAGTTTATCGCAAAGGAATAAATACAGGCGAGAAATGGATCTAGCATAAGTATGTGACAATGATGACGTACCAAGTCAACCTTGATAGGCCCACTATGGGCAGGGCGCTTGCCGGATGAAGAAATATGACTGTGTTGAGGAGAAGCTGTGGCAAAACCAATATGGTAGGAATGACCCCGAAACTTAAACGAGTGTGGAATGCCCTCATCAGCAACGGATGCAAAGATGGAGCGAGCTGGTAGGAGAAAGTAGAATTGTGTGTGCCCAATCTGAATGGCACCTTGGAACTTCAGTTTCATGGGACCATCACCTGGGCCATGAAGTACCATCTGAACATAGCATCCACATTGGCCCATAACCTCAAGTGCAAATGACTGGTGTTGAAAATAAATAGAAGATGCGTCCATGGCGGCCGAATACATCATTGTCTCCAGCATGGACGCTGAGATCTAGGTCTACCTTTTTTTTCTTGGTACTGCATCCCATGGCGATTTAATAAAATTGCATGATGTAATTAAAGTCTTTGACTTGAAGCTTTGTAAATCCTGCATCCAATAGATCACCACAAGGAGATCCGATATATACCAGCATTCACTAGAGTTCAAGTCATAGATTTGACATTGTTGTTCGCATTTTTCTAGATTTATTTGAGGCCTTCTGGCAATGTGTGTTCAGTGAGAGTAGACATTGTGGTCGACTACGAAGGTGTCTGTGAAGACTTCGTCAATTTCAAGACGATGTGCCGGCTTAGTCTTCCAGAGGTGCTCATATGAGTAGGATGTGCGTGCATGCGTTCATATGGTTGAGTCGATGAGCGTATGTATGAGGGTATGGGTCTGTGCCGTGTTAAAAAAATCCTCGAACCCTCTTCCCATCGCGTCATAACATAGTGATCCGTAGGGTGCAATAGCCCAGGGAAACCAATTCGTAATGGAAAGAAAAGGTCCAGCCCAATATAATCCGTCGACACACAGAGAGAGGCAGAGCTGTCGTCTTCAAGAGTTTCCCATCGGACCATCCACCAGTTACACGAGGATGGACGACGAAGGGCAATCTCACCACGTCGCGCCTATTACATTTTCCGAAACTACTCTGCACATGATAGTGTAGTCGCGATTTTTGGACGATGCCTTTCTTAAACAGTACTGATTTGTAAAACAATGCGATCCAACGGACGCTTTTGTCCATCGTGCAGCGATCTTGCAGAAAGTTTGCGTATCTGAAGCACTGCTCTACATTTTCAGCATCGACCATGTTCCCTCCCTCTTTACATCTCTATCTCCAATCTCCATACAAAACCCCCAGCCCACCGCAACGCCAGCCACCTACCACCAAACCCTAGAGCTCGAATCGGTGGAGGCCGAGCATTCGGATCGGCTGGGTGGTATGTGCCCCTTCGGGTGGAGTAGATGGAGGAGGCGGTGAAGCTGCTCATGGAGCACCTGGTGAAGCCCGTGCTGCCGCAGGGCCTGGAGCGGCGCTACAAGGCGCCCGAGATGCAGAGCGCCACTATGTAGCAGGTGAGACGACCCCATTACATGCATATAGCTAGGCAGCTGCCCAGTGGGTTTTCGCATCCGCTCGGGAATGGTGCGTGGTGTGCCCATTGGGGGGGGGGGGGGGGGGGTAAAATAGGTCAGATTTTACCATTACTGCCCACAATTGTATATATCTATGTCTGATGTTTCCCTTTTTTAGATGACAAGGTGTTGCCGCTATCAGATATAAATTGTCAGTTTTATTAATTTTCATCCTAGAGCGTAAAGAGATAAGCATACAGTCTTTGTGTCTATAGTTTCCTTGCTTCGATTAGATGATTAATAGTGTTACCAACCAGAAATTTTACGTCCTTAAATATACTAATAAAAACCAGGAGAAGAGCGTGGATCAGAGTGGTACCGGTACGCATGCAAAAATGTTAGCTCATAGTTAGTGGGTCATCGTTGGTAGCGGGCGTACGTATGAATCATCCTTGTGATCTCTCTCTACCATTATGCTTGCTGCGGGAGAGTTGAGAGTAGTCCTGGCCATCTCAGGCCCGGCCCTGTCGGCCCACCCAGGCCCGGCCCTAAAATCCAGGGCCTAGGCCTGATGGGCTTGCCCGTGGGCTGGGCTTGGGCCTGAGTTTTGAGCCCACCAGTAGGGCCTCGACGGGCTTGGGCTTGGCATATTGGCATTTTAAGGAAGAGGCCTGGCCCACGGCCCTAAGCCCTAAGGGCTTTTTACCAGATGGGCCGGGCTTTGGCTTGAAAAGTAGGCCCGATGGTAGGGCCTGGGAGGGCCTGGACTTGAGAGGGTGGCTTCCTCTACGGACATAGGAGGAATAAGCTAAGAGAGGCAGGTTTTTTTGTTTGATGGGCAAGAAATCAAGGTGATGGGCTTAATAGATAGTGAACTGGTTGAGTTGGAGCGGCCTCCTAGATGCACATATTCGAGGCCTAATCGGCAAGCATAACGGAGCACACAACCACGAGTGCACTGTTCAGTAGACCGCTCTATGCGATGGGAATGATGGTGGTGGCGGTGGCGTGGTCTTCCTTGGCGGTCGACGGTGGCGACAGTGCGCCACATTTGAAGATGGCTGAAGGCGTTGTGACGGCGCCTGCGATGCATCATAGCATCATTGCGTCTGGTACGACCTGAGGCTAGCTTGCTTTGTTGTGTTGTAGCCTTTGCTAGGTCATGCTTACATCCCCCCCCCCCCCCCCCCCCCCCCCGCGCCGTTAATTTACCATTGTAATTGTATTAGTATAGTTTCCTGTCGTATTCATGAAATGCTTGTCACATTTTGTTTGTGTACATTCCATTGTTTTATTACATTTCTGCTTAAGTGCACCCAAGACATTGTTCCTCTTTACATATATATATAGCGTAAAACTGATTAGCTGCTAACTCGCCACGCCAGCTTGTGCATTTGTAGATTCACACAGCTATTATTCTCTACAATTACTACCACAGGAAGATGTTTCCGTACCTTGCGTTCGCTGATGCCAAACTGTATCTTGTGTGTGCTTCATTTTTTATTGTAGAAGATATGCTCATGCACGACCATGGCCGGCAAAACATGTCTGGGATGCATGCGAGCCATCTATTTTTGACAGAGCGACAATACAGGCTTGTGAGATTGCTCGAGGACTCGATGTGAGCAAAGTTTCTCCAGACATGGCATTGTGGCCAATATCGAAAATTGCGGTGCTTCTTCTCGACCCAACAAGAAAAAGGTGGTTGATGGAGTGTAGTGCTAACACTAAGGGTGTCTGGTCAATCATAGAGAAGGAAATTGATACAGAAGCTGGTAATTCAGTTTTGGTTGGACCATATATGTTTCTGAAACTACTAGCATTTTCAGAGGTGGAGCATAGAATAGGTAAGATTTTATCATTTACTGCCCTTTATTGTGTATATATCCAAGTATGTTCTTTCTGTTTTTTAGATGACAAAGTGTTGCCTCTATCGGATATTAATCTATCAGTTTTATTAATTTTCATCCTAGAGCATCAAAAGATTAATATACAGTCTTTGTGTCTACAGAGAAATATGTCTGTAGTTTTCTCACTTTGATTAGATGATTATTAGTGTTACCAACTAGAATTTCTATGCCCTTAAATATAATGACCAAAACCAGGAGAAGAACCACTATAGGTGCTCGGTTCAGCATAAGATGTTGATTGGCACCGTAAACAATCCCTGAGTTCCGGTGCCAACAATAATTCTATTGCCACAATTGGCCCCGAAGGTGTACAGGCTTACAACATGAGCTGATGATGCAAACAAAGATACATCTTTATTTTCAATTTTTGGACCTGGCAATGAGCTCAGAAACCTCAGGGCAGCAAAACTTATGGGCCAAGCAGGCTAGCAAAACAAACTCTAATGTTATTGTGCCTCTAGAAATTGAACTCGTGGTAAACTTCTCCGGGTAATTCTTGAGCAGGTCCAACAGCCTATGCCATGGCATCTCTGATGTTCCGGTTGATTAGCCATCCTCTGGTGCCAGGTACTTTTGGACATTGCTACGGGTCCATATCGTACTGAAGTGTTCAATAAGCTGAAAAACAATCAATGATTAGCTCGCCTGCCTTACAAATTCATAACAAGCCCAGCGTACTGTTAAGGTCGAGCTATAGCTAAGGTATCAAACTAGCTAATAGGAAAATAACTGACAAACAATGAGGCCATGAGGTATCATGCAACTGTACCATGTTGAAGGGATCCTACAACGCATGCAAGTCTTGAATTTACTAATTAATTTATGGAGAAATATTTATATTCAATAATAGCAAGTGGAAGGTTGTAGACTTCGGTCCAAAAACATTCCAAAAGGTTGCGAGCTATGTATCTGCGAGTTAAATCTTACAAATTAATGCACACTACCATAAAAAGAGAAACCTGGAGTGAATTGTCCACAATTCTATGCGCATGAGGGAATAAGGCTAAATATTTAGCGCACTTTAAAATAACTACAAGCTCAATGTTTATTGACGGATCTTTTCCTCTAATAAAGAAAAGAGAAAAGTATTTTTTTTCGTCCCTCAACTCTCGACGGAGTCTAGATTTGGCCCCACAACTTTGAAACCGGACAACTTGGACCACCAAATTCTGAAACCGAACATGGTTCGTCCCTGGTCTCAGTTTTGGCCGGTCTTGGTGCTAACTTACCCCGGTTTGGACCAGTGCTGGCTCAAATTTGTTTAAAATTTTCAAATCCGTGAACTTATTTGAAATTCACATACTCTTATCAAATCTGCTTAGTTTTTTAAAATTCACATAATTTTTAAAAGAGACATTTACATCTATGCCCTTAACTCGAACCCACTACTCAGTTTTGCCCCTAATTTTTAGGTATGCTCAGTTTTGCCCCTCCGCAGTTAGTTTCACTTATAGAAATGCCCTTCTCTGTCGTTACCGTTCGGTCAAATGGCTTCGACCGTCCTGAAAAAATAGGAAAAAATTTCAAAAAAATAGGAACTTTGTGGGATCGAAGATACTCATGTCTGCAAGATGTGTACAAATTTTCATGCCGTTCGGACACCCTGGGAGCTCGTGGCAAAGGAAATCATAAATTTTGTACGCATGTGAACAGTAAATTTTAAAAAATAATAAAAATATGAAATTATGTGGGACTGAAGATACTCAAGTGCGCAAGATGTGTGCACATTTTTGTTGTGTTTGGACATCGTAGGAGCTCGTGGAGAAAAAACAAAATTTAGCTCAAAAAAACTTTGAAAAATGCACTATTTTGAAAAAAAAATCTCTAGAGCGCCTCGTACGTCATTTGATCACCAAAACATGCAAGCACCTTGTGCACTCAAGCCTCTTTGAAGCCAAAAAAAATCAATGTTTCAAATTTTGTTGCTTTTTTCCGAATTTACTTTTCATAGGCATAAATTATTTTTGTTTTCCTTTGCCACAAGCTCCCGGAGTGTCCAACCAACACAAAATTTACACGCGCCTTCCGGACATGACTATTAATGATCCCATAAAATTTCAGATTTTTTTGATTTTTTTTGCTATTTTTTTCTGGATGGTCAAAGTCCTTTGACCAGACGGTAACGGCACAAAAGGGCATTTCTATAAGTGACACTAACGGCAGAGTGGCAAAACTGAGCATACCTAAAAATTAGGGGCAAAACTGAGTAGTGGGTTTGAGTTAGGGGCATAACTGGAATTGGCCCTTTTTAAAATTAATATACTTTTTTCTAATCTGCTTATTTTCCTTCAAGTTCGTTTAATTTTATCAAATCCGAGTTCTTTTTCCAAATCAATGAGTTGTTTTGAAATGCGCGTACTAGTTTCAAATTTGCATACTATTTACAAGTTCGTGTTTTTTTTCCCAATCCGTGAACTTTGATTTCAAATTCACATACTAGTTTCAAGTCCACGTACTTTTTTCAAGTTCACGTAATTTTTCAAACTTATGTGTTTGTTTCAAGTTCACATAATATTTTTCACATCAACATATTCTTTTCAAATTTGCATATATTTTTTGCAAATCCATGTACTTTTTTCAAGTTCGCATAAATTTTCAAATTCGTGAAGTCTTTTAAAAAAATGTGTGGTTTTAGTAGTTGAGGGTGCAAGTATAAAAACGAACGAGAATTTGAGTTGGCACGGTCAAAACAATGGTTAAGGACGAATCTTGTCCGGTTTTTGCAGTTGAGGGTGCAAGTTGTCTGGTTTCGGATTTCAAGAACCAAATATAGACTTTGCCAAGAGTTGAGCGATGAAAATATACTTATCTCTAAAGAAAAAAAAGGATATCGTAGGGTCATGTGATTCTTCACAACATCACATATTCATTTTACCACTAAAGTCGCCTTGACAAACACAATTCCTTAGTGAATCGAAATATGGATGCAAACTAACACAAATGTAACAAGACACTTTTTTAGTGTTTCCATGGTATAACATGTTAAGTTAGCCTTCTTGATATGAACAAATCACATCTTATGATGGAAACATTCTTATTTTGTTATTCAAGCATGCTAATTAAGGAATTACTTTATAAATTAAATGCATGTATTTTTTAACATAATTTAACATACAAGTATACTAACTGAAATCTAAAATTAATGCCAATTGTACATCCGAACAACTATGCTTTCCGGCACTAGCTAGTGTTAATCAAGGCGGTTAGAGTTAATTTTAAGAAATCCAGAAACTGTATAAAATGAATAATCTTGCATAACAAACCTCTGCATGGAGTTGTTTCACAGGCATCCATTGTCTACCACTGGCATTACAGTGGTTTGATACCATGGTTGCAACACATGAGATAAGATCATTCTCTTCTTTTAGAACGAGCCGCAGATTATCTTCATCCTTGTTCGCCATTCTAATTTCTAGTTCTTTTGGCTGCAAAAATACAGTAAGCTAGTTAGGGTATCTAGCTGTATAGTAATACTGAGTTCTAGGCTTCTTACTGGCGTAATATTGTTGCTGACAACAAATGATAGAGGAAAAACAACTGACGTTAATAAGTTTAGGAACTTGTCTCAATAAAGCCACAATTTCCATAAATACATTCCACATATGTTAGTATACTCCTGACGCAATAATATATATTGCAAAAAGTGTGAATTCCACATTTATGATAGCAGGTATATTATTAGTTCATGATTGGAACTATCTCTACTTCATTAGCCAAATAGTTGTAACTCACAAATCAATCTAGGACAAAGTAGTGATAGTATTAGTACATGTAATATGTTGTCTATTTTATGTTAATATATCACAAAGGATACAATACATGAAAGAAATGGATATAGCATAAGTACATAGCAATGATAACATACCATGTTCATTAGGTATTCCAAGTGGTTGAACTTTGATAGGTTTGGTGTTCATGTTGATTGGCACCGTAAACAATCCCTGAGTTCCAGTGCCAACAATAATTTCATTGCCACAATTGGCCCCGACATGACCATTGTCAAGAGAAGCAGAAAAATCTGAACGGGCAGGGAGCTTGCCGGATGAAGACATGGGCTGTGATGGAGTGCCCTTAATAGAAAAATTTGCAAAGATGGAGCAAGGTGGTAGGAGAAAGTAGAATTGTGTGTATCCAATCTGAATGGCATCCTGGGAGTTCGGTTTAATGGGACCATCACCTGGGCGGTGAAGGACCTTCCGCTGGCCTAGAACCTCAAGGGCAAACAAGTGGTGTTGAAAATCATAGAAGATGCGCGCATGGCGGCCAGAAACATCCATGTCTCTGGCAAGGGCGTAGAAATCTAAGTCTAATTTTTCTTTCTTGGTACTTCATCCCACAGTGATTTCATAAGATTGCATGATGTAATTGAAGTCTTTGCCTTGAAGCTTTGCAAATCCGGCATCCAATAAATCACCACTAGCAGATCCCATACTAGCATTCGGGCCTGACATCTCTAGTATTCCTGGTAATAGAAAAATTCACAGTGTCACTGGTTTTCAGTTTCTTCTATGAAGAACTCCCTCTGTAAAGAAATATAAGTACATTTAGATCACTACTTTCGTGATCTAAACGCTCTTATATTTTCTTTTGTATAGCTGGAGAAAATGTGGGAGAACTTAAAAAATGCACTCAAGCGAGAACAAAAATAAGGTATGATATAACTGGAAAAAAAATGTGAAGCACATTTATTGCAATATAAAGACAATGGTTCCAATGATAAATATCTGGTAGTGGTATCTGCCCCGATAGACGAGGAGGGGTGGAGCAGATGGAGGAGGCGGTGAAGCTGCTCGTGGAGCACATGGTGAAGCATGTGCTGTCGTAGGGCCTGGAGTAGCGCTACAGGGCGCCCGAGATGCAGGGTGCCGCTGCGCAGCAGGTGAGACGACCCCATTACATACATATAGCTAGGCCGCCCGGTGGGTTTTCGCTTCCGCTTAGGAATGGTGTGTGGTGTGCCGATGGGGGGGATAGAACAGGTCAGATTTTACCATTACTGCCCGTAATTTGATATATCCATGTTTGATATTTCCCTTTTTTTAGAAGACAAGGTGTTGCAGCTATCAGATATAAATTGTCAGTTTTATTAATTTTCATCCTAGAGGGTAAAGAGATAAGCATACGGTCTTTGTGTCTATAGTTTCCTTCGTTGGATTAGATGATTAATAGTGTTACCAACCAGAATTTTTATGTCCTTAAATATACTTATAAGAACCAAGAGAAGGGCGTGGATCAGAGTGGTACCGGTACGCATGCAGAAATGCAAGCTCATAGTTAGTGGATCGTTGTTGGTAGCGGGCGTACGTAGGAATCATCCTTGTGATCTCTCTCTACCACTGTGCTGCCGCAGGAGAGTTGAGAGGGTGGCTTCCTCTATGGAACTAGGAGGAATAAGCTAAGAGAGGCGGGTTTTTTTGTTTGATGGGAAGAAATCAAGGTGATGGGCTTAATAGATAGTGAACTCGTTGAGTTGGAGCGGCCTCCTAGATGCACATATTAGAGGCCCAATCGGCAAGTGTAACGGAGCACACAACCAGGCATGCACTATTGAGTATTCCGCTCTATGCGATGGGGATGACGGCGGCGGCGGTGGCGTGGTCTTCCTTGGCGTTCGGCGGTGGCGATAGTGTGCCACATTGGAAGATGGCTGGAGGCGTAGTGACAGCGCTGTGATGCATCTTAGCATCATCGCCTCCAGTACGACCTGAGGCTAACTTGCTTTGGTGGATTGCAACCTTTGCTAGGTCATGCTTACATTCCCCCTGTTAATTTAACATTGTAATTGTATTAGTCTAGTTTTCTGTCGTATTCATGAAATGCTTGTCACATTTTGTTTGTTTATATTCCATTATTTTATTACATTTCTTCTTAAATGCACCCAAGACATTGTTCCTCTTTACATATATATAGCATAAAACTGATTAGCTACTAAGTCGGCACGCCAGCTTGTGCTTTTGCAGATTCACACGGCTATCATTCTGTACAATTACTACCACAGGAAGATGTTTCTATACCTTGCGTTCGCTGATGCCAAATTGTTTCTTGTGTGTGCTTCACTTTTTATTGGAGAAGATATGCTCACGCACTAGTATGAGCGGCAAAACAAGTCTGGGAAGCATGTGAGCTCATCTATTTTTGACAGAGCGACAATACAGGCCTGTGAGATTGCTCGAGGACTCGAAGTGAGCAAAGTTTCTCTAGGCATGGCATTGTGGACAATATCTGAAATTGTGGTGCTTCTTCTCGACCCAACAAGAAAAAGGTGGTTGATGGAATGTAGTGCTAACACTATGGGTGCTTGGTCAATCATAGAGAAGGAAATTGATACAGAAGCTGGTAATTCAGTTTTGCTTGGACCAGATATGTTTCTGAAACTACTAGCATTTTCTGAGATGGAGCATAGAACAACTCAGATTTTATCATTACTGCCCTTTATTGTATATATCCATGTCTGTAGTTTCCGTTTTTCAGATGACAAGGTGTTGCCTCTATCGGATATTAATCTGTCAGTTTTATTAATTTTCATCCTAAAGCATCAACTGATAAGTATATAGTCTTTGTGTCTACAGAGACATGTGTCTATAGTTTCCTCACTTTGATTAGATGATTATTAGTGTTACAACCTATAATTTTTGTGCCCTTAAATATACTGACCAAAACCAGGAGAAGAAACCACTATAGGTGCTCGGTTCAGCATAAGACATGTTGATCACCGTAAACATTCCCTGAGTTTCGGTGCCAACAATAATTCCAATGCCACAATTGGCCCTGCCATGACCATTGTCATGAGAAGCAGAAAAAACAGAATAGGCAGAGCGCTTGCCGGATGAACACATGGGTTGTGATTGAATACGAGTGTGCTGAGGATAAGTTGTGGCTGAACCAATATGAATGGATTGGCCATGAAAATCTGAATGGCATCCTTGGACTTCAGTTTAGTGGGACAATCACCTGGGCGGTGAAGGACCCTCCTAACATAGCATCCACATTCGCCTAGAGCCTCAAGGGCAAACGAGTGGTGTTGAAAATCATAGAAGATTCACGCATGGCGCCGGAAACATCCTTGTCTCGGATAACGACACTGAGATCTAAGTCTACCTTTTCTTTGTTGGTACTACATCCCACGGTGATTTCATAAGATTGCATGACGTAATTAAAGTCTTTGCCTTGAAGCTTTGCAAATCCTGCATCCAATAGATCACCATGAGCAGATCCCATATATACCAGCATTCAGGCCTGACATCTCTAGTATTCCTTCTAGTAGAAAAAAATCAGAGTGTCGCTGCAAATCCTGCATCCAATAGATCACCACGAGCAGATCCCATATATACCAGCATTCAGGCCTGACATCTCTAGTATTCCTTCTAGTAGAAAAATTCAGAGTGTCGCTTCCTTTCAGTTTCTTTTATAAAGTAAACGAAAGAGAACTAAATAAATGCACTCAAGCGAGAACAATAGAGGTTTGATGTAAGAGGAAAAAATGTGAAACACATTTGTTGCAATATAAAGTGAATGATTTGTGGCTTTGGCCTGTTGGCCTTGTTAATATAAGGTAGAAATCTCTACCTTGGACACAATTTCTTTCTGTCAACACTTGATCTCTACTAATTGACAAAATAAGTGATATCATAAAAGAAGCTATTCCTCCTGAGATCCTAAAGCCTTTTATTCCTCTAATATTGCACAACACAAGTGCTAACAGAAGCACTCATCCAATTTGCAAATTAGCAATATAGCAAAGAAAATGTACCAACGATCAGCCCAAAAATCCGGATTATTCTTCTTAATAGAAGATAGTACCAAAAGTACACAAGCAAAGCCTGCCCGTGAAGGTGTACATGCTTACAACACGAGCTGATGATACAAACAAAGATACATCTCTATTTTTTATTTTTGGACCTGGCAATGAGCTGAGAAACCTCAGGGCAGCAAAACTTATGAGCCAAGCCTCTAGACATTGAACTCATGATAAACTTCTCCAGGTAATTCTTGAGTAGCTCCAACAGCCTGTGCCACGACGCCTCTGCTGTTCCGGTTGATGAGCCATCCTCTGGTGCCAGGTACCTTTGGACATTGTTATGGGTCCATATGGTACTGAAGCCTTCAATAAGCTGAAAAACAATAAATGATTACTTCGCGTGCCTTACAAATTCACAACAAGCCCATAATTCAGAGTGTAACTGTACTATGTTGAACAAATAGATTATCAAAATGATGTAGGCTGTAGCAGCATACTGTTAAGGTCGAGCTGTAGCTAAGGTATCAAACTAATTAATAGGAAAATAACCGACAAACAATGAGGCCATGAGGTATCATGCAACTTGTACCATGTTGAAGGGATCCTACAACACATGCAAGTCTTGAATGTACTTAATTAATTTATGGAGAAGTATTGATATTCAATAATAGCAAGTGGAAGGTTGTAGACTTCGGTCCAAAAACATCCCAAAAGGTTGCGAGTTAAATCTTACAAATTAATGCACACTACCATAAAAGAGAAACCTGGAGCAGATTGTCCACAATTCTATGCGCATGAGAGAATAAGGCTAATGATTTAGCACATTTTAAAATAACTACAAGCTCAATGTTTATTGACGGATCTTTTCCTCTAATAAAGAAAAGAGAAAAGTATTTTTTTCGCCCCTCAACTCCCGACGGAGTCTAGATTTGGCCCCACAACTCTGAATCCGGACAACTTGCACTCCCCAACTTCTGAAACCGAACATGTTTCGTCCCTGGTCTCGGTTTTGGCCGGTCTTGGTGCTAACTTATCCCGGTTTGGACCAGTACCGGCTCAAATTTGTGTAAAATTTTCGAATCCATGAATTATTTGGAATTCACATACTCTTTTCAAATCCTCTTAGTTTTTTCAAGTTCACGTAATTTTTAAAATTAACATACTTTTTTCTAATCTGCATATTTTCCTTCAAGTTCGTTTAATTTTATCAAATCTGAGTACTTTTTCCAAATCAATGAGTTGTTTTTGAAATGCGTGTACTAGTTTCAAATTTGCATACTATTTACATGTTAATGTATTTTTTGTCAAATCCGTTTACTTTTTCCAATCCGCGGTTTTTTTTTTAAATTCACATAGTAGTTTCATGTCCGCGTACTTTTTTCAAGTTCACGTATGTCACATCCCTAGCTTTACTGGGCACTTGGAATAGATTGTTTGCTGCATCATGTCTAAAATACTGAAAGTTGAACTGAGGAAATTCGAAAGCCTCAAAAACTGAAATAAAAGAAGGGCAAGAACCCTGGAAATTTCGTTCCTTGTTTCCAAGATGTCATTTGGCAATGTTTGAGAATTTTGGCAAAACCTATATATCAAACCAAAATTTAGGAACATTTTTAAGGATTTATTTTGGGCATTGAATTTAAATCAATACTATATTTGAATTTGAACTTATATTCAAATATATACTGAATATATGTTCAAATAACTGAAACAATTTTATGTGCCTTGGGATAATTCCATTGTGCTATATAAAATGTTCAGGGGAATTTTGTCACTGTTTTTGAATTTGTTTTATTTGGAAACAGTGGCAAAAGGAAGTAATTAAAAAAACACAAGAAAAACAAAAAAAAGCATAAGACCTACATGGCTTCACCTGTGAAGCCCACCAGAGAGGTCAGGCCACCCACCTGGCCCAGCATTGTGGCTAAGGCCCAGCCCAACTCCCCACCGTCTTCAACCTCTGCCAGTAGGCAGAGGCGTGTCGACGCGCGCGCGATCGCCGTGGCCACCTTCCTGCCTTCTTCCTCCTTCCGACGGACCTTCTCGAGACGCCCAGGATACGGCCGCAGCCTCCTCTACCTCTCCTCTCACTCTCTGCTCTCTCCCTCGGCCTCTAGCCCCCTCTCCCGGGCAGACCCTGACGCGCTCGTCGCCACCGTCGCCGTTCGCCGCGTCCACCAACCTCTCTACGCCCGGCCAGCTAACCACGAGCTCCGCCTCACTGCCGCGCACCTCTACGATGAATCCCATGAGCCCGGACGGCCTGAAGAGACGCCTCCGAGCTCGCCACCGCCGCATCTGCCGCCGGACGTCATCGCCGGATTCACAGCGACCAGAGCGCCCCTGAGCTCTCCGTCTCCTTCCTACGAACCACCGTGAGCCCCTCTTGCTCCTCCCCCTATCCCCACACTCGCGTGCGTGCTCCAACTCCGACCCCCACCGTGCCCACGAACTCCACGCTACCGGCGATGTCACTGCCGTCACTGCAGCCACTGAGGCTTGAAAACGAGCGTGGCACCATGCTCCGCATCCTCCCAGGAGCAGAAAACCCCCCACCTACTTGTCCTACAGTGCCCTAAATCGCTGTTCTCGCGCATGCCCGAACTCCGGCGGCCACAAAAGAGCTCGCCGCCATCAACTCCGGCCACCCCAGCTGCTGCCACTTGTTTCTTTGGATGCGCCTCACTCCCAGGAACCCGTAGGAGCAAACCGCACATCGAATGGTGCTCCGTAGCGAGCGCATGGTGCACCTCTGCCGTCAGCCATGGTCGTCGCCGGTGAAACTCCGGTGGCTGACGTGGCACCATTAGTTTAGGTGCTAATCACGTTTAGTTGGCATCCCGTTTCGATGACATACGCGCCCCACCCCTTAATTAACCACAAGGTTGTTCCCTGTTTAAACTAAGCTAATGACCCTGGGCCCACCCATCAGTTTGACCATGCCACCTCAGTTTTGACCTAGCCCCACCGGTCAGCCTCTGCTGCTGACGCTGTTACACTAACATGTGTGACCCACAGGTCAGGTTTGACCTGCGTCAACGCAGTTGACTTGCTGACGTCATGTTGGCGCAGTGCTAACACAGTAATTCCTTTTCTGGAATTAGTTTAATTCTTATAATTCAGAAAATTCCAGAAAATGGTTTAAACTTCAAAAATTCATAGTAATTCAACCGTATCTCAGAATGAAATAATTTATATATGAAAAATGATCCGAAAAATCCAATCTATCCATCTGTACCATTTTCATGCATGTTAGAACAACTTATAACTGCTGTTTAGGACAAATCATATCAATGGCATTTGAATATCTACATGTGGAAGTTGAATTTGAATCTTGGATTCAAACCAACTTCATTTAACCTGTTGCTTGTTGCATTAGCTCAAATCACAGCAATTTTCCATGTCATGATCATGCATCATATTGTGCATTGCATTGATTGTGTTTCCTTCTCTGTTGCCGGTATTTGTCCCCCTTCAGTAGACGTGCTCCGGCGATGAGTTCGATGACACCGATGAAGAGATATATCATCTTCAGAAGTGCCAAGCAAGCAAAAAAAACCTTGTTCATTCCGATACAATCCCACTATCTTGCTCCTGCTCTCTTTTGATGCATTAGGATAACAATGATTCATCTGTTACCTGTTGTGGTAGTTGAACCCTTTTCCTCTGCATGACCTGTCATTGCCACAGTAAATAGATGAAACCCACTAGTATGAGTAGGATTTGTTTGAGCCCTAATGTGCCTACTCATTCATGTTTTTTTGTCATGCCTGTTATGCTTAGAATTGTGTCAGGTCTGATTCATCGGGGATGAATTGGAATGGTGATGAACATGTCCTACTGTGTGTGAGCTAAGTGTGTGAACACGATTTGGTAAAGGTAGTGGTGAGAGGCCATGTAGGAGTACATGGTGGGTTGTCTCATTGAAACCGTCCAAAGGAACTGAGTTCTGTGTTTGTGATCCATGAACAGCTACTACCACGCGTTGGGCCCGAAACCAATGGACCCTCTCGACTTATTAACTGCCCGTGTCCTCTGTCCAGGAGTTGCAAGTAGTTTCTGGTGTTTATAGTATGCTGGAGGCCATGCGCAGCGCTGACCCGAGGGGTGGGCTATGATGCGGTAGGCTCCTGGCCCGGTGTACCGAGTCGCCTGTTTGATGACCTGGGAACCCTGCACACATCGTTCGGGGTTGTATGTGGAAACCTCAACCGGACTCCCTGTGCATGGAATCTGAATAGGCGATAAACCTGGACTAAGAACTTGTGTGGTTAGTCAGGTCGTGGCCGACACCCTCACTGGGCTTCTGCTTGAAGGTTGCTAAGTACATGTTGAGTAAACGGCGGTAAGTGGCGAGAGCGTCTGTGAAGAAGTACACCCCTGCAGGGTTAACATCATCTATTCGAATAGCCGCGTCTGCGGTAAAGGACCTCTGGGTTGCTTATACAGTTCATAGGGAAGTGAAAGTGGATACTCTAAAATGTGCAAGATAAGCGTGAGTACTATGGATGGCGTTCTCGTAGGGTGACGGGAGTAGATCCATAGTGGTGTATTGATATGGTGAATATGTGGACTCGTGTGCGCCACCTCAATAGAGTTACTTGCAGTCGTAGTTCAGGATAACCACCGAGTCAAAGCTGGCTTGCTGCAGTTAAACCCCACCATCCCTTTGTTCATAATGATGCATATGTAGCTGCTTCTGATGTAAGTCTTGTTGGGTACGTTTGTACTCACGTTTTCTTAATTTATGTTTTTATAGAGAGACTTCAGTCTCACTAGTAGTTCTGCGTGGACTTCGATGTTTAGCTTGTTATCTCAACTACGATCTTGTGCCCTCGGCAGGATCTTGCAGGTAGTCAGGCTTCTCAGCCCTTTTCATTTGTAGTTGTCTGTACTCAGACATGTTATGCTTTCGTTGTTTGTATGTTCTGAATGTTGGGTCATGAGACCCATGTTTGTAATACTTGGCTCCTCGGAGCCTGTTGAATAAATTCTTTGAGTCGTAGAGTTTTGTTGTGATGCCATGTTGTATTTGCACATATCGAGCATATTGTGTGTATGTTATTGAAATGCTTGGTATGTGTGGGATTCGACAACCTAGTTGTTTATTCTTGGTAGCCTCTCTTACCGGGAAATGTCTCCTAGTGCTTCCACTGAGCTATGGTAGCTTGCTACTGCTCTGGAACACCTAGGCTGGCTGGCGTGTGTCCTTCTTCATTCCTGTGTCTGCCCCTTCGGGGAAATGTCACACGTTGTTCCTTTAAGTCCTTGTAGCTTGCTACGACTTGGGTCCATACATTGTTGATCGACATGTTCGTTGCTGGGTCATGTATGCTTGTCATTGTAGTAAGCGCCATCTTGGGTTTACGACTAGTCATGTCGGCCCGGGTTCTTTGACATATGGATGCTAGCGGCACTATCATATACGTGGGCCAAAAGGCGCAAACGGTCCCGGGCCAGCTAATGTGGCACCCGTGGGAATATCATGTGTGAGGCCGCAAAGTAATATGATGTGTTACATGATAGGTCGGTGTGACTTAGGATCGGGGTCCTGACCGTTTTGGTATCAGAGCTTGACTGCCTATAGGATTACCAAGCCAAACTGATCGAAATTGAGTCTAGAAATTCTTTAATTATATAAGGAAATTGATTGTGGAAGGGAACATAAGGCTCTTTTTACTACTTTACCTCATGCCCTTCTAATCCGAGTCATCCTATCTTTCCTACAAGGTTAAGGAACTAGGCTTTCTCTTCTTTCTATCAGCATCATGTGTTCCTAATTAGTAGACTAATAAGATTGATGGATTTAAGCCTCAGTTCAGTTCCTACTACTCCCGTATGTTGACCATTGGTCTCAGAACTCTGATATTGTGATTCCGAGTGGTTATGCCAACATTTTGCGGGATGTCTCAAATCTTTTTGAGCATTTATAGCCATTATGATGTCTGAGTCATCCCAGGTTTCTAAATAGTCTGATGCATTTGCAAATCCCTTCTTACCATTTCGATGTTCCTTTGTGCCAGATCAACCGCACTAACTAGTGTGTTGAGGTACTTCATTGCCTCGGTATATATGTTGGAGTTATTATTATGACCCTAGGTGTCTTAGGGGATCATCTAGTAATCTAGCCATGTCTTGTCTCCAGTGTGATGATTCTGGCCATTATTCTCAAAAGCATCCTGTGATGCCATTTAGTAGTAGGTATTCTACTCCTGGGTTTTTGAACCCGAGATTCACCCTACTTACTTCATGTTGATAGTGATTGCTAGTTCCTTTAGGATATTAGTAACCTTTGCGATAGTCCTCAAGGTCCGTGGTATACCATTCTTCCAAATACCATGAACCATTCTTGGAAGATGTTCCTCGCTGACCGAAAGATCACAACCAGAGTGCTCTTGATGAGTTCTCGATTCTATGTTGTTAGTCTACCAGTTCTACCTTTCTGCATGGGTTATCCGGAGGAAATATGTTGAATTCGTTCGGCATGCTAATCTATGCATCCACAGCTCAAAAAGTTATATGTTCCTTTAGTTGTCCCTCTTTAGTTGTCCTCTGACCTTCGTCTATCAATTGATAGTCAAGAGTATGTGTGCATTCGTTCACCGATGCCTGTTACTCTTGTGGCCCGTCAAGCCATTCTATTTTGGAATGACTAGGAGAAACAAACTCCAGTACCTTATCCATTTCCAGGATTGGGTCAAAGCAGTTGTAATCCGCAAATCAAAATGCCAACCCAGCTTTTGATTATGTTCTACCCTAGAGTATTACCCCCTTTATGTCCGGATTTTCATGAGAATTGCACCGGCTCTTATGAATTCTTGACGCAGTGATACTTCTCGCCATCATTATTCATTCCTTGGTTCTTGTGTTATTGTTGTTGGAAATATGCCCTAGAGGCAATAATAAAATGGTTATTATTATATTTCCTTGTTCATGATAATTGTCTGTTATTCATGCTATAATTGTGTTATCCGGAAATTGTAATACACGTGTGAATACATAGACCACAACATGTCCCTAGTGAGCCTCTAGTTGACTAGCTCGTTGATCAACAGATAGTCGTGGTTTCCTGACTATGGACATTGGATGTCATTGATAATGGGATCACATCATTAGGAGAATGATGTGATGGACAAGACCCAATCCTAAGCATAGCTCAAGATCGTGTAGTTCGTTTTGCTAGAGCTTTTCCAAATGTCAAGTATCATTTCCTTAGACCATGAGATTGTGCAACTCCCGGATACCGTAGGAGTGCTTTGGGTGTGCCAAACGTCACAACGTAACTAGGTGACTATAAAGGTTCATTACGGGTATCTCCGGAAGTGTCTGTTGGGTTGGCACGAATTGAGACTGGGATTTCTCACTCCGTATGACGGAGAGGTATCTGGGCCCACTCGGTAATGCATCATCATAATGAGCTCAATGTGACCAAGTGTCTGGTCACGGGATCATGCATTACGGTACGAGTAAAATGACTTGCCGGTAACGAGATTAAACGAGGTATTGGGATACCGATGATCGAATCTCGGGCAAGTAACATACCGATTGACAAAGGGAATTGTATACGGGATTGATTGAATCCTCGACATCGTGGTTCATCTGATGAGATCATCGAGGAGCATGTGGGAGCCAACATGGGTATCCAGATCCCGTTGTTGGTTGTTGACCGGAGAGTCGTCTCGGTCATGTCTACATGTCTCCCGAACCCATAGGGTCTACACACTTAAGGTTCAGTGACGCTAGGATTGTTGACATATTAGTATGCGGTAACCAGAAAGTTGTTCGGAGTCTCGGATGAGATCCCTAACGTCACGAGGAGTTTCGGAATGGTCCGGAGGTGAAGAATTATATATAGGAAGTCAGGTTTCGGCCATCGGGAAAGTTTCAGGGGTCACCGGTATTGTACCAGGACCACGGAAGGGTCCCGGGGGTCCACCGGGTGGGGCCACCTATCCCGGAGGGCCCCATGGGCTGAAGTGGGAGGGGAACCAGCCCCAGGTGGGCTGGTGCGCCCCCCTTGGGCCCCCCTAAGCCTAGGGTTGGAAACCCTAGGGTGGGGGCACCACCACCTGGCTTGGGGGAAAAGTTCCCCCCCTGGCCGGCGCCCCCCCCCTAGGGGCCCTATATATAGTGGGGGGAGGGAGGGCAGCCGCACCCAAGTCTCTGGCGCCTCCCTCTCCCTCTGCAACACCTCTCCCTCTCGTAGAGCTTGGCGAAGCCCTGCCGAGATCGCTGCTGCATCCACCACCACGTCGTCGTGCTGCTGGATCTCCATCAACCTCTCCTTCCCCCTTGCTGGATCAAGAAGGAGGAGACGTCTTCCCCAACCGTACGTGTGTTGAACGCGGAGGTGCTGTCCGTTCAGCACTAGGATCATCAGTGATTTGCATCACGACGAGTACGACTCCCTCAACCCCGTTCTCTTGAACGCTTCCGCTCGTGATCTACAAGGGTATGTAGATGCACTCCTCTCTCTCGTTGCTAGATGAACTCCATAGATTGATCTTGGTGAAGTGTAGAATTTTTTTATTTTCTGCAACATTCCCCAACAGTGGTATCAGAGCTAGGTCTATGCGTAGTTTCTATGCACGAGTAGAACACAAACTTGTTATGGGCATAGATGTTGTCAATTTTCTTGCCACTACTAGTCTTATCTTGCTTCGGCGGCATCGTGGGATGAAGCGGCCCGGACCGACCTTATACGTACGCTTACGTGAGACAGGTTCCACCGACTGACATGCACTAGTTGCATAGGTGGCTAGCGGGTGTCTGTCTCTCCCACTGTAGTTGGAGCGGATTCGATGAAAAGGGTCCTTATGAAGGGTAAATAGAAATTGGCATATCATGTTGTGGTTTTACGTAGGTAAGAAACTTTCTTGCTAGAAACCTATAGAAGCCACGTAAAAGCATGCAAGAACAATTAGAGGACGTCTAACTTGTTTTTGCAGCATTTGCCTTTGTGATGTCATATGGCCAAAAGTTTGTGATGAATGATATATATGTGATGTATGAGATCATGTTCTTGTAATAGGAATCACGACTTGCATGTCGATGAGTATGACAACCGGCAGGAGCCATAGGAGTTGTCTTAATTATTGTATGACCTCGTGTCAATGAATAAACGCCATGTAATTACTTTACTTTATTGCTAAACCGTTAGCCATAGTAGTAGAAGTAATAGTTGGCGAGCAACTTCATGGAGACATGATGATGGAGATCATGATGATGGAGATCATGGTGTCTTGCCGGTGACGAAGATGATCATGGTGCCCCGAAGATGGAGACCAAAGGAGCAATATGATATTGGCCATATCATGTCACTATTTGATTGCATGTGATGTTTATCATGTTTTACATCTTATTTGCTTAGAACGACGGTAGCTTAAATAAGATGATCCCTCACAATAATTTCAAGAAAGTGTTCCCCCTAACTGTGCACTATTGCGAAGGTTCGTTGTTTCGAAGCACCACATGATGATCGGGTGTGATAGATCCTAATGTTCTTAATACAACGGGTGTAAGCCAGATTTACACACGAAATACACTTAGGTTGACTTGACGAGCCTAGCATGTACAGACATGACCTCGGAACACGGAAGACCGAAAGGTCGAGCATGAGTTGTATAGAAGATACGATCAACATGAAGATGTTCACCGATGTCGACTAGTCCGTCTCACGTGATGATCGGACACGGCCTAGTTGACTCGGATCATGTTTCGCTTAGATGACTAGAGGGATGTCTGTCTAAGTGGGAGTTCATTGAATAATTTGATTAGATGAACTTAATTATCATGAACTTAGTCTAAAAATTTTACAATATGTCTTGTAGATCAAATGGCCCACGCTAATGTTGCCCTCAACTTCAACGTGTTCCTAGAGAAAACCAAGCTGAAAGATGATGGCAGCAACTATACGGACTGGGTCCGGAATCTGAGGATCATCCTCATAGCTGCAAAGAAAGATTATGTCTTAGAAGCACCGCTAGGTGAAGCACCCATCCCAGAGAACCAAGACATTATGAATGCTTGGTAGTCTCGTGCTGATGATTACTCCCTCGTTCAGTGCGGCATGCTTTACAGCTTAGAACCGGGGCTCCAAAAGCGTTTTGAGCAACACGAAGCATATGAGATGTTCGCAGAGCTGAAAATGGTTTTCCAAGCTCATGCCCGGGTCAAGAGATATGAAGTCTCCAACAAGTTCTTCAGTTGTAGGATGGAGGAAAATAGTTCTGTCAGTGAGCACATACTCAAAATGTCTGGGTTGCACAACCGCTTGACTCAGCTGGGAGTTAATCTCCCGGATGACGTGGTTATTGACAGAATCCTTCAGTCGCTTCCACCGAGCTACAAGAGCTTTGTGATGAACTTCAATATGCAGGGGATGGAAAAGACCATTCCTGAGGTATATTCAATGCTGAAATCAGCGGAGGTAGAGATCAAAAAGGAACATCAAGTGTTGATGGTGAATAAACCACTAAGTTCAAGAAAGGCAAGGGTAAGAAGAACTTCAAGAAGGACGGCAAGGGAGTTGCCGCGCCCGGTAAGCCAGTTGCCGGGAAGAAGCCAAAGAATGGACCCAAGCCTGAGACTGAGTGCTTTTTTTGCAAGGGAAGCGGACACTGGAAGCGGAACTGCCCCAAATACTTAGCGGACAAGAAGGCCGGCAACACCAAAGGTATATGTGATATACATGTAATTGATGTGTACCTTACCAGTACTCGTAGTAGCTCCTAGGTATTTGATACCCGTGCGGTTGCTCATATTTGTAACTCAAAGCAGGAGCTGCGGAATAAGCGGAGACTGGCGAAGGACGAGGTGACGATGCGTGTCAGGAATGGTTCCAAGGTCGATGTGATCGTCGTCGGCACGCTACCTCTACATTTACCTATGGGATTAGTTTTAAACCTCAATAATTGTTATTTAGTGCCAGCTTTGAGCATGAACATTATATCTGGATCTCGTTTAATACGAGATGGCTACTCATTTAAATCCGAGAATAATGGTTGTTTTATTTATTTGAGAGATATGTTTTATGGTCATGCCCCGATGGTCAATGGTTTATTCTTAATGAATCTCGAACGTGATGTTACACATATTCATTGTGTGAATACCAAAAGATGTAAAGTTGATAACGATAGTCCCACATACTTGTGGCACTGCCGCCTTGGTCACATTGGTGTCAAGCGCATGAAGAAGCTCCATGCTGATGGACTTTTAGAGTCTCTCGATTATGAATCATTTGACACATGCGAACCATGCCTCGTAGGCAAAATGACCAAGACTCCGTTCTCCGGAACAATGGAGCGAGCAACCAACTTATTGGAAATCATACATACTGATGTGTGCGGTCCAATAAGCGTTGAGGCTCGCGGAGGATATCGTTATGTTCTCACTCTCACTGACGACTTGAGTAGATATGGGTATGTCTACTTGATGAAACACAAGTCTGAGACCTTTGAAAAGTTCAAGGAATTTCAGAATGAGGTAGAGAATCAACGTGACCGAAAGATAATGTTCTTACGATCAGATCGTGGAGGAGAATATTTAAGTCACGAATTTGGTACGCACTTAAGGAAATGTGGAATCGTTTCACAACTCACGCCGCCTGGAACACCTCAGCATAACGGTGTGTCCGAACATCGTAATCGCACTTTATAGGATATGGTGCGATCTATGATGTCTCTTACCAATTTACCGCTATCTTTTTGGGGATACGCTCTAGAGACAGCTACATTCACTTTAAATAGGGCACTGTCTAAATCCATTGAGACGACACCGTATGAATTATGGTTTGGGAAGAAACCTAAGTTGTCGTTTCTAAAAGTTTGGGGATGCGATGCTTATGTCAAGAAACTTCAACCTGAAAAGCTCGAACCCAAGTCGGAAAAATGCGTCTTCATAGGATACCCTAAGGAAACCATTGGGTATACCTTCTACCTCAGATCCGAAGGCAAGATTTTTGTTGCCAAGAACGGGCCCTTTCTGGAGAAAGAGTTTCTCTCGAAATAAGTAAGTGGGAGGAAAGTGGAATTTGATGAAGTACTACCTCTTGAACCGGAAAGTAGCGCAGCTCAGGAAGATGTTCCTGTGGTGCCTGCACCGACTAGAGAGGAAATTAATGATGATGATCAAGGTGCTTCAGATCAAGTTACTACTGAACTTCATAGGTCCACGAGGACACGTTCCACACCAGAGTGGTATGGCAACCCTGTCCTGGAAATCATGTTGTTAGACAACGGTGAACCTTCGAACTATGAAGAAGCGATGGCGGGCCCAGATTCCAACAAATGGCTTGAAGCCATGCAATCCGAGATAGGATCCATGTATGAAAATGAAGTATGGACTTTGACAGACTTGCCCGATGATCGGCGAGCGATAGAAAACAAATGGATCTTTAAGAAGAAGACGGGCGCGGATGGCAATGTTACCATCTATAAAGCTCGACTTGTCGCTAAGGGTTATCGACAAGTTCAAGGGGTTGACTACAATGAGACATTCTCTCCCATAGTGAAGCTAAAGTCTGTCCGAATCATGTTAGCAATTGCCGCATACTATGATTATGAGATATGGCAAATGGACGTCAAAACGGCATTCCTTAACGACTATCTTAAGGAAGAACTGTATATGGTGCAACCAGAAGGTTTTTTCGACCCTGAGAATGCTAACATGGTATGCAAACTCCAGCGATCCATTTATGGGCTGGTGCAAGTATCTCAGAGTTGGAACATTCGCTTTGATGAGATGATCAAAGCGTTTGGGTTTATGCAGACTTATGGAGAAGCCTTCGTTTACAAGAAAGTGAGTGGGAGCTCTGTAGCATTTCTCATATTATATGTAGATGACATACTTTTGATGGGAAATGATATAGAACTTTTGGACAGCATTAAGGCCTACTTGAATAAGTGTTTTTCAATGAAGGACCTTGGAGAAGCTGCTTACATACTAGGCATCAAGATCTATAGGGATAGATCGAAACGCCTCATAGGTCTTTCACAAAGCACATACCTTGATAAGATATTGAAGAAGTTCAATATGGATCAGTCTAAGAAGGGGTTCTTGCCTGTGGTGCAAGGTGTGAAATTGAGCTCAGCTCAATGCCCTACCACGGCAGAAGATAGAGAAAAGATGAGTGTCATCCCCTATGCCTCAGCTATAGGGTCTATTATGTATGTCATGTTGTGTACCAGACCTGATGCAAACCTTGCCGTAAGTTTGGTAGGAAGGTACCAAAGTAATCCCGGCATGGAACACTGGACAGCGGTCAAGAACATCCTAAAGTACCTGAAAAGGACTAAGGATATGTTTCTCGTTTATGGAGGTGACGAAGAGCTCGTCGTAAAGGGTTACGTCGACGCTAGCTTCAACACAGATCTGGATGACTCTAAGTCACAAACCGGATACATGTATATTTTGAATGGTGGGGCAGTAAGCCGGTGTAGTTGCAAGCAAAGCATCGTGGCGGGATCTACATGTGAAGCAGAGTACATGGCAGCCTCGGAGGCAGCACATGAAGTAATCTGGGTGAAGGAGTTAATCACCGACCTAGGAGTCATACCCAATGCGTCGGGGCCGATCACACTCTTCTGTGACAACACTGGAGCTATTGCACTTGCCAAGGAGCCCAGGTTTCACAAGAAGACCAGGCACATCAAGCGTCGCTTCAACTCCATTCGTGAAAATGCTCAAGATGGAGACATAGATATTTTTAAAGTACATACGGACCTGAATGTAGCAGATCCGTTGACTAAACCTCTCCCTAGAGCAAACCATGATCAACACCAGAACTCTATGGGTGTTCGATTCATCACAATGTAACTAGATTGTTGACTCTAGTGCAAGTGGGAGACTGTTGGAAATATGCCCTAGAGGCAATAATAAAATGGTTATTATTATATTTTCTTGTTCATGATAATTGTCTATTATTCATGCTATAATTGGTGTTATCCGGAAATCGTAGTACACGTGTGAATACATAGACCACAATATGTCCCTAGTGAGCCTCTAGTTGACTAGCTCGTTGATCAACAGATAGTCGTGGTTTCCTGACTATGGACATTGGATGTCATTGATAACGGGATCACATCATTAGGAAAATGATGTGATGGACAAGACCCAATCCTAAGCATAGCTCAAGATCGTGTAGTTCGTTTTGCTAGAGCTTTTCCAAATGTCAAGTATCATTTCCTTAGACCATGAGATTGTGCAACTCCCAGATACCGTAGGAGTGCTTTGGGTGTGCCAAACGTCACAACGTAACTGGGTGACTATAAAGGTGCATTACGGGTATCTCGGAAAGTGTCTGTTGGGTTGGCACGAATCGAGACTGGGATTTGTCACTCCGTATGACGAAGAGGTATCTCTGGGCCCACTCGGTAATGCATCATCATAATGAGCTCAATGTGACCAAGTGTCTGGTCAAGGGATCATGCATTACGGTACGAGTAAAGTGACTTGCCGGTAACGAGATTAAATGAGGTATTGGGATACCGACGATCAAATCTCGAGCAAGTAACATACCGATTAATAAAGGGAATTGTATACGGGATTGATTGAATCCTCGACATCGTGGTTCATTTGATGAGATCATCGAGGAGCATGTGGGAGCCAACATGGGTATCCAGATCCCGCTGTTGGTTATTGACGGGAGAGTTGTCTCGGTCATGTCTGCATGTCTCCCGAACCCGTAGGCTCTACACACTTAAGGTTCGGTGACGCTAGGGTTGTTCAGATATTAGTATGCGGTAACCCGAAAGTTGTTCGGAGTCTCGGATGAGATCCCGGACGTCACGAGGAATTCCGGAATGGTCCGTAGGTGAAGAATTATATATAGGAAGTCAGGTTTCGGCCATCGGGAAAGTTTCGGGGGTCACCGGTATTGTACCGGGACCACCGGAAGGGTCCCGGGGGTCCACCGGGTGGGGCCACCTATCCCGGAGGGCCCCATGGGCTGAAGTGGGAGGGGAACCAGCCCCAGGTGGGCTGGTGCACGCCCCCTTGGGCCACCCCACTGCGCCTAGGGTTGGAAACCCTAGCGGTGGGGCGCGCCTCCACCTGGCTTGGGGGGCAAGTTTCCCCCCTGGCCGCCGCCTCCCTTGGAGATTGGATGTCCTAGGGCCGGCGCCCCCCCTAGGGGCCCTATATATAGTGGGGGGAGGGAGGGCAGCCGCACCCAAGTCTCTGGCGCCTCCATCTCCCTCTGCAACACCTCTCCCTCTCGTAGAGCTTGGCGAAGCCCTGCCGAGATCGCTGCTGCATCCACCACCACGTTGTCGTGCTGCTGGATCTCCATCAACTTCTCCTTCCCCCTTGCTGGATCAAGAAGGAGGAGACTTCTTCCCCAACCATACGTGTGTTGAACGCGGAGGTGCTGTCCGTTCAGCACTAGGATCATTGGTGATTTGGATCATGATGAGTACGACTCCCTCAACCCCATTCTCTTGAACGCTTCCGCTCGCGATCTACAAGGGTATGTAGATGCACTCCTCTCCCTCATTGCTAGATGAACTCCATAGATTGATCTTGGTGAAGCGTAGAATTTTTTTATTTTCTGCAACGTTCCCCAACAATTGTAACCGGAATGCCGACAAGTGAATCATGATGTGTGAAATCAATACTCCTAGCAACTTCGTTGCTGGGTAGTTAAGGGACAATAATTTCGTTCTTAGCATGTTGGTTATTGAATCATCATTCTAAGACTGAATGTGCTACCTAGTGCTTATTTCCGGTGCACTCTTCGATCAATGAGTTAGGATTGTGTCAATCCCTCGCTCTTTTGCCCTAAAAAGCAAGATTGTTCTCGATCTTAGTAACATATCGGTGGTTCATGATTTTCTAAATTTCCTCTCGAAAGTATCACCAGGTTGTCTCCTGACTTCTATGTTGAGTTCGTGATCAAGTTGGTTTTCGAAACCACCCTTTCTCCAAGAATTTGTGTTGGATACCCTGAGCTAGTTGGTTAAGCTAAACAACAACTTGGAGAGTTGGAAGATAGATGCTTGTCCGACTTATCTCATATTAAGGGATATCTTGTATGTGTGTTGAAGAAGGATGGTGTTTCCATCGATTGACCCTTGTGATTAGTTAATGGACCTATCATCTTGTCCAATCTTTCATTTGAGTATGGGCTACCATCAAATCAAATCAGAACCAATGATATTTATAATGTTGTCTTACTCATGGTTGTTTCCTTGAGCATACACCATTATATCTTTCGGGTCTGACCAATGCTATCATCTTGTTCACATAATTGTGGAATTCTACTTATATGGAAACCTAGATGAATTGTTATTGAGCCCATCAGCAACATTTTTATCTTCTCCATGATTCCTATTGAATATCAAGCTAGTATTGGAAACTTCTATAAGCATTATCTTCATGTCCCCTTCATGAAGCATATGTTGGATGAAAGAAGTGACTTCTTCTAATTCATGTGCATTCGGTGCAAGTTGCCGCCATGAATTCGAGAAAGCATGTTTTACTTCCTCTGGAATCATCCCAAGTCAGTCATGCACGTGCAAAGTATTTTGTGGTCTGTTAGACTGATCATCTTCATTCCATATGAACTCCATAGCACACCAAGCCACTGATTGACTTGTTCAAGGATAAGAAGTTCAAGTGCTAATCCTGAAGGGCCCAGACGGACATGCACAAGACTTCATTATTTTAATGATGGTTTCTAATCAGAACTCGCTAGTGTTTTATTATAAGACTACTATGTGGTCATGCTTGTCTTGGACAGCGTGTTCACATGTATGTAGCAGAACCAGCTCATGTTTTGGAGCTTGCTATCGTAGTTTATTCCCGAGAACCTCGCAACGCCATCTCGTCGATTTGTGTTGCAAATTTTTATTTTTCTTTCTAGAGTTGATGAGTCTGAGATATCCTGAAACTAACCAGATTTGAATCTCAGGCAGATATGATGGTTGGAACGTCTCCCAAGAGCTATAATATTGGTCTCTCTGTAACCCGATAAAGTGGATGTCGTGGCCAACACACCCAGCGGGACAACCGATTATTGCAGTATCTTGATTGAGGAAGTTGGGCACCTCCCCATAAGGATCTCATAGGGTTTACTCCAATAATTATTCCTTATGGATTCTTGTGCTCCCGAAGTCCGACCTTTTACTTGATGTTCTAGACACCAAACCATATCTATAAATGGGTTACGCTAGCACATCAAGGAGAACATTAGAAGCGAAGTGCTAAATGTATCTTGGTCGACCATCCAGATTTTGTTTCCTTGGCCTCGCTAAGGTGAGTTCTGAGAATGTGTTATCTTCCTTTGCATCTGCATCCTCCACCAATATCCATCATGATAGTATGTTGTGTTGCCAGCATCCTTGACATGGATGTTGGTAAAACCTTGATGAATATGGAAATTCTCAAGTTCTTGAGAGCACGTGCAAGCGCTAGGTTTTATCGTCGGCATTGATTGCATAGTGCTCTCAGTTTCCTCGGTTATGCTATAACCTTTCAAACAGTGGACTCGCTCTCTACTGTTGGGTTTCTCCCCAGTTACTAGAATCATTCCCGGCATTTGCATCTTGCTCCCAGCTTGTACTGCCATTGTGCCATCCTACTATGGACTACCCTTCTCAGTAATTACTGAACAGGATCATCTTCAGAGTAGTCCTACCATGGGTTCCATCCATTTCCGATGATAAGAAAAATCATCCATTGCATTGTCTTCAGCAAGGTAGTTCACATCATCCATCCTAGTCTGAGTATGCCATTCTATTGAACTCCTTCAAATGATCGATTGTGTTCTGCCTTAGGCTGGTATAGAAAGTTCCAATGATCTCTGTATCAAAAGTAATTCTTTTTGCCACTTAAGGGAATAACTCTACGAGTCACCTTCTCCAAGGTGCCCCGTCTTATATGAAGGGTGATGTCTACTACACAACCTTCTTCTTGTAGACGTTGTTGGGCCTGCAAGTGCACAGGTTTGTAGGACAGTAGCAAATTTCCCTCAAGTGGATGACCTAAGGTTTATCAATCCATGGGAGGCATAGGATGAAGATGGTCTCTCTCAAGCAACCCTGCAACCAAATAACAAAGAGTCTCTTGTGTCCCCAACACACCCAATACAATGGTAAATTGTATAGGTGCACTAGTTCGGCGAAGAGATGGTGATACAAGTGAAATATGGATGGTAGATAAAGGTTTTTGTAATTTGAAAATATAAAAACAGCAAGGTAACAAGTGGTAAAAGTGAGCATAGACGGTATTGCAATGGTAGGAAACAAGGCATAGGGTTCATACTTTCACTAGTGCAAGTTCTCTCAACAATAATAACATAGATAGATCATATAACAATCCCTCAATATGCAATAAAGAGACACTCCAAAGCCACTAATAGCGGAGAACAAACGAAGAGATTATGGTAGGGTACGAAACCACCTCAAAGTTATTCTTTCGGATCGATCTATTCAAGAGTTCGTACTAGAATAACACCTTAAGACACAAATCAACCAAAACCCTAATGTCACCTAGATACTCCATTGTCACCTCAAGTATCCGTGGTCATGATTATACGATATGCATCACACAATCTCAGATTCATCTATTCAACCAACACAAAGTACTTCAAAGAGTGCCCCAAAGTTTCTACCGGAGAGTCAAGACGAAAACGTGTGCCAACCCCTATGCATAGGTTCATGGGCGGAACCCGCAAGTTGATCACTAAAACATACATCAAGTGGATCACGTGAATATCCCATTGTCACCACAGATAAGCACGACAAGACATACATCAAGTGTTCTCAAATCCTTAAAGACTCAATCCGATAAGATAACTTCAAGAGGAAAGCTCAATTCCTCACAAGAGAGTAGAGGGGGAGAAACATCATAAGATCCAACTATAATAGCAAAGATCGTGATACATCAAGATCGTGCCATAGAGAGAACACGAGAGAGAGAGAGAGAGATCAAACACATAGCTACTGGTACATACCCTCAGCCCCGAGGGTGAACTACTCCCTCCTCGTCATGGAGAGCGCCGGGATGATGAAGATGGCCACCGGTGAGGGATCCCCCTCTGGCAGGGTGCCGGAACGGGCTCCCGAGAGGTTTTTGGTGGCTACAGAGGCTTGCGGTGGCGGAACTCCCGATCTATATTCGTATTCGATGTTTTTAGGGTATGTGGACTTATATAGGCGAAAGAAGTCGGTCGGGGGAGCCTCGAGGGGCCCAGGAGACAGGGGCGTGCCCAGTGGGGTGGGCGCGCCCTCCTATCTCTTGGCTTCCTCGAACCTTCCCTGGCTTGAACTCCAAGTCTCCCGGATCATATCCTTTCCAAAAATAACGCTCCCGAAGGTTTCATTCCGTTTGGACTCCGTTTGATATTCCTTTTCTTTGAAATACTGAAACAGGCAATAAAATAGCAATATGGCCTGCGCCTCCGGTTAATAGGTTAGTCCCAAAAGTAATATAAAGTATATAATAAAGCCCGTAATCATTCAAAACAGATAATAAAATAGCATGAATGCTTCATAAATTATAGATATGTTGGAGACGTATCAGCATCCCCAAGCTTAATTCCTGCTCGTCCTCGAGTAGGTAAATGATAAAAGAGAGAATTTATGAAGTGTGAATGCTAGAAGGTGCACAAGTTTGATCAATGATAATTTCAATCACCTTTTCTAGCATGATTATATGTCATAACAGTAGTCCAACTCATAAAACTTCTCACAAACCAGTAACAAGCAATTCACATGTTAAAGCATAGACCATAAACTTTCTTGAAAACTAGCAAACTTCATTCTTAGTCATCAAACAATTGCAATTCATCTTATTTTCAGGAAGGGTCTATGTCAGAGCTTTGATTTAGCAAACTTCACATACTCAACTATCATATAGTCTTCTACAATTGCTAACACTCACGCAATACTTATGGTTATGGAGTTTTAATCGAACAATGAGAAAGATAGGGCTTATAGTGTTGCCTCCCAACGTATTCACCTTTGGGTGATGTCAACAATAATAGTTCATGCTAACTTACATCCAATTGGATATATATATCAAGATATCTCCAACGCGAGGTGCTTGCCAAAGGATAAAATGAAAAAGGGAAAGGTGAAGATCACCTTGACTCTTGCATAAAGTAAAAGACATAAAGTAAAAGACATAAAGTAAAAGATAGGCCCTTCGCAGAGGGAAGCAGAGGTTGTCATGCGCTTTTATGGTTGGATGCACAAAATCTTAATGCAAAAGAACGTCACTTTATATTGCCACTTGTATATGGACCTTTATTATGCAGTCCGTCGCTTTTATTGCTTCCATAACAAGATCGTATAAAGCTTATTTTCTTCACACTAATAGATCATACATATTTAGAGAGCAATGTTTATTGCTTGCACCGATGACAACTTACTTGAAGGATCTTACTCAATCCATAGGTAGGTATGATGGACTCTCATGGCAAAACTGGGTTTAAGGATAATTGGAAGCACAAGTAGTATCTCTACTTGGTGCAAGGAATTTTGGCTAGCATGAGGGGGAAAGGCAAGCTCAACATGTTTGAATGATCCATGACAATATACTTTAACTGAGATGTGAGAAAACATAACCCATTACGTTGTATTCCTTGTCCAACATCAACTCTTTAGCATGTCATACTTAAAGAGTGCTCACAATTATAAAAGATGTCTAAGACAGTATATTTATATGTGAAATCTCTCTTCCTTCAATATTCTTTCATGAATTGTTCAAATGACCAATACAATGCTTGCTAACCTTCAATAAACTTACTACCTCTACTTCTTAGATGTGAAGTTATTACTCCCAACAGGGTAAGCATATGAAACATATATAATTTCAGATTTATGACATTCAACTCATTTAAGCATTTACTCATAGGATATAAGTGAAGTACACGAGTAAATGACAAACTACTCCAAAAAGATATAAGTGAAGATCAATGAGTAGTTAAATAATTATGTAACTATGTGAAGACTCTCTCTCATTAAAGAATTTCATATCTTGATATTTTATTCAAACAGCAAGCAAAACAAAATAAAATGGCATTGCAAGGACAGCACGACTCATGTGAAGAAGCAAAAACTTAGGCTCATTCGATACTAACCGATAGTTGCTGAAGAAGAAAGGTGGGATGCCTAACGGGGCATCCCCAAGCTTAGATGCTTGAGACTTCTTGAATATTATCTTGGGGTGCCTTGGGCATCCCCAAGCTTGAACTTTTGTGTCTCCTTAATTCCTCTCATATCATGGTTTCTCTTTTTATCAAAAGCTTCATCCACACCAAACTCAACAAGAACTCGTGAGATAGGTTAGTATAAACCAATGCAAAACCTTATCATTTTCTACTCTAACAAATTACTAAAATTATTATTCAACATTGCATACTAAATTTCTCTGCATATTTAATACTCCTATCCTCAAATAGAATCATTAAACAAGCAAACATATGCAAACAATGCAAACATAACAGCAATCTGCCAAAACAGTACAGTCTGTAAAGAATGCAAGATTAATCATACTTACCTAACTCCAAAAATTATGAGAAAAATACTAAGCTATAGAAGATTTATCAGATCTCAATATGCAAAAAGTTTCAACATTATATCATTCTCTGACTTTTCTAGGGAATTTTTGCAACAGCGCTAAACTTTCTGTTTTCAAACAGCAACATGTATACTAGCAAAATAAGCATGGTAAAGGCTATCCTTGAAATTTTTATTGAAAATGAAGATGCAAGACATTATTCTAAATAACAGCAAGCAAATACTAACAAAATAAAATGATTCTCCAAGCAAAACACATATCATGTGGTGAATAAAAATATAGCTCCAAGTAAAGTTACCGATGAACGAAGACGAAAGAGGGGATGCCATCCGGGGCATCCCCAAGCTTAGGCTCTTGGTTGTGCTTGAATATTACCTTGGGGTGCCTTGTGAATCCCCAAGCTTAGGCTCTTGCCACTCGTTATTCCATAGTCCATCGAATATTTACTCAAAACTTGAAAACTTCACAACACAAAACTCGTAAGCTCCGTTAGTATAAGAGAATAAATAACCACTTAGGTACTGTTGTGAACTCATTATAAATTCATATTGGTGTAGTATCTACTGTATTACAACTTATATATGATTCATACCCTCCGATACTACTCATAGATTCATCAAAATAAGCAAACAACACATAGGAAACAGAATCTGTCAAAAACAGAACAGTCTGTAGTAATATGTATCATTCGAATACTTATGGAACTCAAAAAATTCTGAAATAAATTGGTGGACCTGAGGCATTTGTCTATTAATCATCTGCAAAACAAATCAACCTAAAATCACTCTTCTGTAAAAAATGGCAGCTAATCTCGTGAGCGCTAAAGTTTCTGTTTTTTACAGCAAGATCATAAGACTTCACCCAAGTCTTCCCAAAGGTTCTACTTGGCACAAACACTAATTAAAACATAAAACCACATATAACCAGAGGCTAGATGAATTATTTATTACTAAACATGAACAAAAAATAAGAAAAAAAAATAACATTGGGTTGCCTCCCAACAAGCGCTATCGTTTAACGCTCTAGCTAGGCATGATGATTTCAATGAAGCTCACATAAAAGATAAGAATTGAAACATAAGGAGAGCATAATGAAGAATATGACTAGCACATTTAAGTCTAACCCACTTCCTATGCATAGGGATTTTATGAGCAAACAACTTATGGGAACAATAATCAACTAGCATAGGAGGGCAAAACAAGCATAACTTCAAAATTTTAAGCGCAAAGAGAGGAAACTTGATATTATTGCAATTCCTACAAGCATATGTTCCTCCCTCATAATAGTTTTAAGTAGCATCATGAATGAATTCAACAATATAACCAGAACCTAAAGCATTCTTTTCGTGATCTACAAGCATAAAAAATTTACTACTCTCTACAGAAGCAAATTTCTTCTCATTCGGAATGGTGGAGGAATCATAAGAGACTTGAATACTATAAATTGTTTCCACATTAAAAGAGTAATGTTCAGAAAAAGGGTAATCATTATCATGACAAATTTTATAAATATAATCATCACTACTTTTTATAGCATAAGTTTCATCACAATAATCATCATAAGTAGCAACTTTGTTCTCATCATAATAAATTGAAACCTCTTCCAAGATAGTGGAATCATCACTAAATAAAGTTGACACTCTTCCAAATCCACTTTCATAAATATTATAATATTCAACATCCTCCAAAATAGTGGGATCACTACTTCCTAAAGTTGACACTCTTCCAAACCCACTTTCATCAATATAATCATCATAGGTAAGAGGCATGCTATCATCATAACAACTTTGCATATCAAAACATGGGATGCTAAAAATATCATCTTCATTAAACGTAGCATCCCCAAGCTTGGGACAAACATTAACTTCAGCAAATATATTCTCAAATATGTCATCCTCATCAAACATAGCTTCCCCAAGTTTGGGCCCTTTCATATCATAAGCATAATCACTCTCATCATTAATAGTATGGATAGCACCAATAGTATAGCAATTACCATCATCACAATGAGTAGTAGGAGCAACATCATTTGGGAGGGATACCTTTTTACCTTTGTTGCTCCTTCTTTTCTTTTTCTTCTTCACATTATGTGTGGGTTCAACCTTCTTTATTGATGGGATTGGTTGAATAGAAAGCTCCTCCTCGTTACCTGATTCATCATGAGCAATAATAGGAGGAGATTGGGAAGTCTCTTCCCTTTCATTAGTATTCTCATCATCTTCTATTTGCTTTCTTTTCTTTATGTAATTGGCAATATAAGGATTTTCAATGCAATTCACCGCACAATACAAATGAATCTTCTCTAGATAAAAATCAAGAAATCTATCAAGATTAAATTTTGGAATACCCTTAGTTATATGTTTCATTCTTTATACCCCAAAAGAAGAGTAATCTCTTTATGATGCTCAAGGGTAATCAAATTATCACAATTTTTTGATACGATTTGGTCATGAAACAATTTGCATTGGAGATTTAAATGACCACGTTCATTGCAAAGTTCACAAGGAGCGCGAAAAATATTGAATTTTTTAGCACAAACATCAAGACTTTCTTGCAACTTTTTAGTTTCTAAATACTTATGCCTCTTGCAATATCTATTTTCCCTATTTGGTGTGTACTTGCAAACCCAATCTACTCCACAAAAATCTACATGCTTATAAGAGATATTTTCATCATAACTAGTGCAATCATCATTAGTACTATGGATATTCAAAGCATTCACACTAATAACATTGCAAGCACGCTCATCATTCAAAGATTTAGTGTCAAACATTTTATAGACTTCTTATTCTAGCACTTGAGCACAATTTTCCTTTTCATCATACTCACGAAAGATATTAAAAAGATGAAGTGTATGAGACAAACTCAAATCCTTTTTTTGTAGATTTCTTTTATAAACTAAACTAGTGATAAAATAAGAAACAAAAAGATTCGATTGCAAGATCTAAAGATATACCTTCAAGTACTAACCTCCCCGACAACGGCGCCAGAAAAGAGCTTGGTTGACGGGGCGTGAGTGCCGCTTACCTAGCCTCCCCGGCAATGGCGCCAGAAAAGAGCTTGATGTCTACTACACAGCCTTATTCTTGTAGACGTTGTTGGGCCTGCAAGTGCACATGTTTGTAGGACAGTAGAAAATTTCCCTCAAGTGGATGACCTAAGGTTTATCAATCCGTGGGAGGCATAGGATGAAGATGGTCTCTCTCAAACAACCCTGCAACCAAATAACAAAGAGTCTCTTGTGTCCCCAACACACCCAATACAATGGTAGATTGTATAGGCGCACTAGTTCGGCGAAGAGATGGTGATACAAGTGCAATATGGATGGTAGATAAAGGTTTTTGTAATCTGAAAATATAAAAACAGCAAGGTAACAAGTTGTAAAAGTGAGCGTAAACGGTATTGCAATGGTAGGAAACAAGGCATAGGGCTCATACTTTCACTGGTGCAAGTTCTCTCAACAATAATAACATAGATAGATCATATAACAATCCCTCAATATGCAACAAAGAGTCACTCCAAAGCCACTAATAGCGGAGAACAAACAAAGAGATTATGGTAGGGTACGAAACCACCTCAAATTTATTCTTTCAGATTGATCTATTCAAGAGTTCGTACTAGAATAACACCTTAAGACACAAATCAACCAAAACCCTAATGTCACCTAGATACTCCATTGTCACCTCAAGTATCCGTGGGCATGATTATACGATATGCATCACACAATCTCAGATTCATCTATTCAACCAACACAAAGTACTTCAAAGAGTGCCCCAAAGTTTCTACCGGAGAGTCAAGACGAAAATGTGTGCCAACCCCTATGCATAGGTTCATGGGCGGAATCCGCAAGTTGATCACCAAAACATACATCAAGTGGATCACGTGAATATCCCATTGTCACCACAGATAAGCATGGCAAGACATACATCAAGTGTTCTCAAATCCTTAAAGACTCAATCCGATAAGATAACTTCAAGAGGAAAACTCAATTCATCACAAGAGAGTAGAGGGGGAGAAATATCATAAGATCCAACTATAATAGCAAAGCTCGCGATACATCAAGATCGTGCCATAGAGAGAACACGAGAGAGAGAGAGAGAGAGAGAGAGAGAGATCAAACACATAGCTACTCGTACATACCCTCAGCCTCGAGGGTGAACTACTCCCTCCTCGTCATGGAGAGCACCGGGATGATGAAGATGGCCACCGGTGAGGGATCCCCCCTCTGGCAAGGTGTCGGAACGGGCTCCCGAGAGGTTTTTGGTGGCTACAGAGGCTTTGCGGCGGCGGAACTCCCGATTTATCTTCGTATTCGATGTTTTTAGGGTACGTGGACTTATATAGGCGAAAGAAGTCGGTCGGGGGAGCCTCGAGGGGCCCAGGAGACAGGGGTGGGCGCGCCCTCCTATCTCCTGGCTTCCTCGAACCTTCCCTGGCTTGAACTCCAAGTCTCCCGGATCATATCCTTTCCAAAAAATCACGCTCCCGAAGGTTTCATTCCGTTTGGACTCCGTTTGATATTCCTTTTCTTCGAAATACTGAAACAGGCAATAAAACAGCAATATGGGTTGGGCCTCTGGTTAATTGGTTAGTCCCAAAACTAATATAAAAGTGTATAATAAAGCCCGTAATCATTCAAAACAGATAATAAAATAGCATGAATGCTTCATAAATTATAGATACGTTGGATACGTATCAAAGGGCAATCAACTCCTCGCTACTATGAAACCTTGCACCATCTTACTTAAGCGTGGAATTGTTGCTACCAAATTGAGACTTCATCGTCTGTTTCACTCCATCCCTCTAGATGTATGTTTTAGCATCTCAACTCAAGAGATGTTCCTACATCTCACTCCATGAGTCGATCTTGAGTGTTGCTCGATCTTCGAGGAGATCGATTCCTACATAGTTTCCTTCTGTCGATATCTTGTTGGATGAAGTTCTCGAAAGCAAGGATGTCAAGATCGATTTTAAGCATTGATTCAACATCTTCGAGAAGGGCAATTGGGTCGTGAAGTTTGTGCTAGCTTTGTGTCCCCTTTGTCTTCTTACCTCACGTCTTGAATCTCGGGATGAGATTCTTGTTTATTGGGGGTGAGTTGTCACATCCCTAGCATTACTGGGCACTTGGACTAGCTTGTTTGCTGCATCATGTCTAAAATACTGAAAGTTGAACTGAGGAAATTTGAAAGCCTCAAAAACGGAAATAAAAGAAGGGCAAGAACCCTGGAAATTTCATTCCTTGTTTCCAAGATGTTCTTTGGCAATGTTTGAGAATTTTGGCAAGAGCTATATATCAAACCAAAATTTAGGAACATTTTTAAGGATTTATTTTGGGCATTGAATTTCAATCAATACTATATTTGAATTTGACCTTAAATTCAAATATATACTGAATATATGTTCAAATAATTGAAACAATTTTATGTTCCTTGGGATAATTCCATTGTGCTATATAAAATGTTCAAGGGAATTTTGTCACTGTTTTTTAATTTGTTTAATTTGGAAACAGTGGCAAAAGGAAGTAATTAAAAAAATAGAAGAAAAACGAAAAAAGAGCAGAAGACCTACCTGGCTTCACCTGTGAAGCCCACCAGAGAGGTCAGGCCACCCACCAGGCCCAACACTGTGGCTGGGGCCCAGCCCAACTCCCCACCGTCTTCAACCTCTGCCAGTAGGCAGAGGCGTGTCGACCCGCGCGCGATCACCGTGGCCACGTCCCTGCATGCTTCCTCTTTCCACCGACCCTTCTCGAGACGCCCAGGATACGGCCGCAGCCTCTTCTGCCTCTCACCTTGCTCTCTGCTCTCTCCCTCGGCCTCTAGCCCTCTCCCGAGTAGACCCTAACACACCCATCAACCTCTCCACGCCCGGGAGGGGCCGTTTCACCATCAACTATATTGAAACCCATGAAGACCAAGAAGATGGCGCTTTGCTGATGAAGCTAGAGGCCTAGAGCCCAAAGGCAGATTAGGGCCCATAAGTCGTAAACCGCCATAGCCGTATAACTTGTATTGTAAGTTAGGGAGGCAGAGACCGAGCCGAACACTTGTATGAGCCGGCCTCGGGACTCTGTAAACCGGCCGGGCGTCAACCTATGTATATAAAGGGACGACCAGGCGGCGGTTGAGGGAGAAGAAAAAACAACTCGAGACTCAGGCAAAGCGTATCCGCTCCCTAGTCATCGAAACCCAATCAATTCCATCACAACTAGACGTAGGCTTTTACCTTCATCGTAAGGGGCCGAACTAGTATAAAACTCTCGTGGCCTTTGTCCAGTTTAACCCCTTTAAGATAACCCGTCGCGATGGCTCCACGACTAAGTCCTTTCACGAGGACATCTGACGTGTTAATTCCACGACAGCCACCGTCGCTGTTCGCCGCGTCCACCAACCTCCCCACACCCGGCCAGCTAGCCACAAGCTCAGCCTCGCTGCCGCGCACCTCTACGATGAATCCCATGAGCCCGGACAGCCTGAAGAGACGCCTCTGAGCTCGCCACCACCGCATCTGCCGCTGGATGTCGTCACCGGATTCGCAGCGACCAGAGCGCCCCCAAGATCGTCGTCACCTTCCTATGAACCGCCGTGAGCCCCTCTTGCACCTTCCCCTATCCCCACACTCGTGTGCATGCTCCAGCTCTGACCCCCACCGTGCCCACGAACTCCACGCTGCCGGCAATGTCGCTGCCATCACTACAGCCACTAAGGCTCAAAACCGAGCGCGGCACCATGCTCCGCATCCTCCGAGGAGCCGAAAACCCCCACCTATTTGTCCTACGATGCACCACATCACCGTTCTCGCGCATGTCCAAACTCTGGCGGCCGCAAAAGAGCTCGCCGCCATCAGCTCCGGCCACCCCAGGTTCTGCTGCTTGTTGCTTTGGATGCGCCTCACTCCCTGGAACCCGTAGGAGCAAACCGCACATCAAATGGTGCTCCGTAGCGAGCGAACGTTGCACCTCGCCGTCGGTCGTGGTTGTCACCGGCGAAACTCCGGTGGCTGACATGGCACCATTAGTTTAGGTGCTAATCGCGCTTAGTTAGTGTCCCGTGTCGATGACATATGGGCCCCACCCCTTAATCAACCACATGGTTATTCCTTGTTTAAATTAAGCTAATGACCGTGGGCCCACCCCTCAGTTTGACCATGCCACCTCAGTTTTGACCTGGCCCCACCGGTCAGCCTATGCTGCTGACGCTCTTACACTAACATGCATGACCAACAGGTCAGGTTGGACCTGGGTCAGCATAGTTGACTCGCTGACGTCATGCTGGCGCAGTGCTAACGCAGTAATTCCTTTACTGGAATTAGTTTAATTCTTATAATTCAGAAAATTCTAAAAATTGGTTTAAGCTTCAAAAATTCATAGTAATTCAACCGTATCTTAGAATGAAATAATTTATATATGAAAAATGATCAGAAAAATCCAATCTATTCATCTATAGCAATTTCATGCTTGTTAGAACAACTTATAGATCCTGTTTAGGACAAATCATATAAATGGCATTAGAATATCTACATATGGAGGTTGAATTTGAATCTTGGATTCAAACAAACTTCATTTAACATGTTGCTTGTTGCATTAGCTGAAATCACAATATTTTGCCATGTCATGATCATTAATCACAGCATATTGTGCATTGCATTGATTGTGTTTCCTTCTCTGTTGTCGGTATTTGTCCCCCCTCAGTAGACGTGTTCCGACGATTAGTTTGATGACACCAATGAAGAGCTATATCAGCTTCAGAAGTGCCAGGCAAGCAAAAAAACCTTGTTCATTCCGATACAATCCCACTCTCTCGCTCCTGTTCTCTCTTAATGCATTAGGACAACAATGATTCATCTGTTACTTGTTGCAGTAGTTGAACCCTTTTCCTCTACATGACATGTCGCCACAGTAATAGATGAAACCCACTAGTATGAGTAGGATTCATTCGAGCCCTGATGTGCCTACTCATTCATGCTTGTTTGGCATGCCTGCTATGCTTAGAGTTGTGTCGGGTCTGATTCATCGGGGATGAATTGGAATGGTGATGAACATGTCCTGTTGTGTGTGAGCTAAGTGTGTGAACATGATTTGGTAAAGGTAGCGGTGAGAGGCCATGTAGGAGTACATGGTTGGTTGTCTCATTAAACCGTCCTAAGGAACTGAGTTCTGTGTTTGTGATCCATGAACAGCTACTACCACATGTTGGGCCTGAAACCAATGGACCCTCTCGACTTATTAACCGCCCTTATCCTCTGTCTGGGAGTTGCAAATAGTTTCTGGTGTTTGTAGTATGCTGGAGGCTGTGCATAGCGCTGACCTGAGGGGTGGGCTGTGATGCAGTAGGCTCGTGGCCCGGTGTACCGAGTCGCCCCTTTGGTGACTCGAGAATCCTGCACACATTGTTCGGGGCCGTTTGTGGAAACCTCGGCCGGACTCCCTGTGGATGGAACCTGAATAGGTGATAAACCTGGAATAGGGACTTGTGTGGTTAGTCAGGTCGTGGCCGACACCCTCGCTGGGCTTCCGCTTGAAGGTTGCTGAGTACATGTCGTGTAAACGACGGTAAGTGGCGAGAGCGTGTGTGAAGAAGTACACCCCTGCAGGGTTAACATCATCTATTCGAATAGCCGTGTCCGCGGTAAAGGACCTCTGGGTTGCCTATACAGTTCATAGACAAGTGAAAGTTGATACTCTAAAATGCGCAAGATAAGCATGAGTGTTATGGATGCCGTTCTCGTAGGGAGACGGGAGAGGATCCATAGTGGTGTATTTATATGGTGAATATGTGGACTCGTGTGCGCCACCTCAATAGAATTACTTGCAGTCGTAGTTCAGGGTAGCCACCGAGTCAAAGTTGGCTTGCTGCAGTTAAACCCCACCATCCCTTTCTTGATAATGATGCATATGTAGCTAGTTCTGATGTAAGTCTTGCTGGGTACATTTGTACACATGTTTGCTTAATTTATGTTTTTGCAGAGAGACTTCAGTCTCACTAGTAGTTCTGCGTGGACTTCGCCGTTTAGCTTGTTACCTCAGCTACGATCTTGTGCTTCGGCAGGATCTTGCAGATAATCAGGCTTCTCAGCCCTTTTCATTTGTGGTTGTCTGTACTCAGACATGTTAAGCTTCCGTTGTTTGTATGTTCTGAATATTGGGTCATGAGACCCATGTTTATAATACTTGGCTCCTTAGAGCCTACTGAATAAATTCTTTGAGTCGTAGAGTTTTGTTGTGATGCCATGTTGTATTTGCACATATCAAGCATATTGTGTGTATGTTATTGAAATGCTTGGTATGTGTGGAATTCGACAATCTAGTTGTTTATTCTTGGTAGCCTCTCTTATCGGGAAATGTCTCCTAGTGCTTCCATTGAGCCATGGTAGCTTGCTATTGCTCCGAAACACCTAAGCTAGCCGGCATGTGTCCTTCTTCATTCCTGTGTCTGTCCCTTCGCGGAAATGTCACACGTTGTTCCTTTAAATCCTTATAGCTTGCTACGACTTTGGTCCATACGTTGCTGATCGACACGTTCGTTGCTGGGTCATGTATGCATGTCCCTATAAGTAAGCGCCATCTTGGGTTTACGACTAGTCATGTCGGCCCACCAGCTTCTTTATCATACGTGAGCCAAAAGGCGCAAACGGTCCTGGGCCAGGTAAGGTGGCACCTGCGGGAATACCGTGCGTGAGGCTGCAAAGTAATATGATGTGTTACATACTAGGTCGGTGTGACTTAGGATCGGGGTCCTCACAACGTAATTTTTCAAACTCATGTGTTTGTTTCAAGTTCACATAATAATTTTCACATCAGCATATTCTTTTCAAATTTGCACATATTTTTTTCAAATCCATGTACTTTTTCCAAGTTCGCGTAAATTTTCAAATTCACGAAGTCGCTTCAAAAAAAATGTATGGTTTTAGTAGTTCACGTGCAAGCTGAAAAAAGAACGCGGATTTGGGTTGGCACGGTCAAAACTAGGGTGTGACAACACCAAAACCGGTCAAAACAATGATTAGGGATGATTCTTGTCTGATTTTAGTAGTTGAGGATGCAAGGTGTCTGGTTTCGGATTTCAAGGACTAAATCTAGACTCTGCCAAGAGTTGAGGGACGAAAATATACTTATCTCTAAAGAAAAAAAAGGATATTGAAGGGTCATGTGATTCGTAACAACATCACATATTCATTTTACAACCAAAGTCGCCTTGACAAACACAGTTCCTTAGTGAATCGAAATATGGATGCAAACTAACACAAATGTAACAAGACACTGTTTTAGTCTTTCCATGGTATAATATGCTAAGTTAGCCTTGTTGATATGAACAAATCACATCTTATGATGGAAACATTGTTCTTTTCTTATTCAAGGATGCTAATTAATGAATTACTCTATAAATTAAATGCTCTTTTAAAGTAATTTAACATACAAGTATACTATTTGAAATCTGAAATTAATGCCAATTGTACAGCCCAACAACTATGCTTTCCGGCACTAGCTAGTGTAAATCAAGGCGGTTAGAGTTAATTTTTAGAAATCTAAAAACTGTATAAAATGAATAATCTTGCATAACAAACCTCTGCATGGAGTTGTTCCACGGGCATCCATTGTCTACCACTGGCATTACAGTGGTTTGATACCATCATTGCAACACATGACATAAGATCATTCTCTTCTTTTGGAAGGACCCGCAGATTGTCTTCATTCTTGTTCGCCATTCAAATTTCTAATTTTTTGGCCACAAAAATAAGTACGCTAGTTAGGGTATCTAGCTGTATAGTAATACTGAGTTCTAGGCTTCTTACTGGCGTAATATTGTTGCTGACAACGAATGATAGAGGAAAAACAACTGACGTTGTATATAATAAGTTTAGGAACTTGTCTCAATAAAGCCACAATTTCCATAAATACATTCCACATATGTTAGTATACTCCTGATGCAATAATATATATTGCAAAGAGTGTGAATTCCACATTTACGATAGGAGGTATATTATTAGTTCATGATTGGAACTATCTCTACTTCATTAGCCAAATAGTTGTAACTCACAAATCAATCTAGGAGAAAGTAGTGATAGTATTAGTACAGTTGATATGTTGTCTATTTTATGCTAATATATCACAAAGGATACAATACAGGAAAGAAATGGGTATGGCATAAGTACATAGCAATGGTAACGTACCATGTTCATTATGTATTCCAAGTGGTTGAACTTCGATAGGTTTGGTGTTCAGTTCAACAGAAGACATGTTGATTGGCACCGTAAACAATCCTTGAGTTCCAGTGCCAACAATAATTTCATTGCCACAATTGGCCCCGACATGACCATTGTCACGAGAAGCGGAAAAATCTGAATGGGCAGGGAGCTTGCCGGATGAAGACATGGGCTGTGATGGAGTGCCCTCAATAGAAAAAGTTGCAAAGATGGAGCAACGTGGTAGGAGAAAGTGGAATTGTGTGTATCCAATCTGAATGGCATCCTGGGACTTCAGTTTAATGGGACCATCACCTAGGCGGTGAAGGACCTTCCGCTGGCCCAAAACCTCAAGGGCAAACGAGTGGTGTTGAAAATCATAGAAGATGCACGCATGGCGGCCAGAAACGTCTGTGTCTCTAGCAAGGGCGCTGAGATCTAAGTCTACTTTTTCTTTCTTGGTACTTCGTCCCATAGTGATTTTATAAGATTGCATGATCTAATTGAAGTCTTTGCCTTGAAGCTTTGCAAATCCGGCATCCAATACATCACCACTAGCAGATCCCATAGCATTCAGGACTAACATCTCTAGTATTCCTGGTAGTAGAAAAATTCAAAGTGTCACTGGTTTTCAGTTTCTTCTATGAAGTATTCCCTCTGTAAAGAAATATACATACATTTAGATCACTACTTTACTGATCTAAACGCTCTTATTTCTTTACAGCTGGAAAAATGTGGGAGAACTTAAAAATGAACTCAAGCGAGAACAAAAATAAGGTATGATATAACTGGAAAAAAACATGTGAAGCACATTTATTGCAATATAAAGAGAATGGTTCCAATGATAAATATCTGGTAGTGGTATGTGCCCCGATAGACAAGGATGGGTGGAGCAGATGGAGGAGGCGGTGAAGCTGCTCGTGGAGCACATGGTGAAGCCCGTGCTGCTGTAGGGCCTGGAGCGGCACTACATGGCGCCCGAGATGCAGAGTGCAGCTGCGCAGCAGGTGAGACGACCCCATTGCATGCATATAGCTAGGCCGCCCGGTGGGTTTTCGCTTCCGCTTGGGAATGGTGTGTGTGGTGTGCCGATGGGGGGGGGGGGGGGGGGGGGTAGAACAGGTCTGATTTTATCATTAGTGCCCGTAATTGTATATATCCATGTCTGATGTTTCCCTTTTTTAGATGACAAGGTGTTGCCGCTATCAGATATAAATAGTCAGTTTTATTAATTTTCATCCTAGAGCGTAAAGAGATAAGCATGCAGTTTTTGTGTCTATAGTTTCCTTGCTTGGATTAGATGATTAATAGTGTTACCAACCTGAATTTTTTATGTCATTAAATATACTGATAAGAACCAGGAGAAGGGCGTGGATCAGAGTGGTACCGGTACGCATACAGAAATGCTAGCTCATAGTTAGTGGATCGTTGTTGGTAGCGGACGTACGTAGGAATCATCCTTGTGATCTCTCTCTAACTGTTCTGCCGCAGGAGAGTTGAGAGGGTGGCTTCCTCTATGGAGATTGGAGGAATAAGCTAAGAGAGGCGGGGTGTTTTTTGTTTGATGGGCAAGAAATCAAGGTGATGGGCTTAATAGATAGTGAACTGGCTTGATTTGGTGGATTGCAACCTTTGCTAGGTCATGCTTACATTCTCCCGTGTTAATTTAACATTGTAATTGTATTAGTCTAGTTTCCTGTCATATTCATGAAATGCTTGTCACATTTTGTTTGTTTATATTCCATTGTTTTATTACATTTTATCTTAAATGCACCTAAGACATTGTTCCTCTTTACATATATATAGCATAAAACTGATTAGCTTCTAAGTCGGCACGCCAGCTTGTGCTTTTGCAGATTCACACGGCTATAATTCTACCACCGGAAGATGTTTTTGTACCTTGCGTTCACTGATGCCAAATTGTTTCTTGTGTGTGCTTCACTTTTTATTGGAGAAGATATGCTCATGCACTACCACGAGCGGCAAAACAAATCTAAGAAGCATGTGAGCTTAACAGAGCAACAATACAGGCTTGTGAGATTGCTTGAGGACTCGATGTGAGCAAAGTTTCTCCAGATATGGCATTGTGGCCAATATCTGAAATTGTGGTGCTTCTTCTCGACCCAACAAGAAAAAGGTGTTTGATGGAGTGTAGTGCTAACACTGAGGGTGTCTGGTCAATCATAGAGAAGGAAATTAATACAGAAGCTCGTAATTCAGTTTTGGTTGGACCATATATGTTTCTGAAACTACTAGCATTTTCAGAGATGGAGCATAGAACAAGTCAGATTTTATCATTACTGCCCTTTATTGTATATATCCATGTCTGTTGTTTCCGTTTTTTAGATGACTAGGTGTTGCCTCTATCGGATATTAATCTATCAATTTTATTAATTTTCATCCTAAAGCATCAACCAATAAGTATACAGTCTTTGTATCTACAGAGACATGTGTCTATAGTTTCCTCACTTTGATTAGATGATTATTAGTGTTACCAACTAGAATTTTTATGCCCTTAAATATATTGACCAAAACCAGGAGAAGAACCACTATAGGTGCTCGGTTCAGCATAAGACATGTTGATTGGCACCGTAAACAATCCCAGAGTTTTGGTGCCAACAATAATTCCATTGCCACAATTGGCCCTGCCATGACCATTGTCATGAGAAGCAGAAAAAACAGAATAGGCAGAGCGCTTGCCGGATGAACACATGGGTTGTGATTGAATAGGAGTGTGTTGAGAATAAGCTGTGGCGGAACCAATATGAATGGATTGGCCATGAAAATCTGAATGGCATCCTCAGACTTCAGTTTAATGGGACAATCACCTAGGCAGTGAAGGACCCTCCGAACATAGCATCCACGTTCGCCTAGAGCCTCAAGGGCAAACGAGTGGTGTTGAAAATCATAGAAGATTCACGCATGGCGCCGGAAACATCCTTGTCTCAGATAATGACGCTGAGATCTGTCTACCTTTTCTTTGTTGGTACTACATCCCACAGTGATTTCATAAGATTGCATGATGTAATTAAAGTCTTTCCCTTCAAGCTTTGCAAATCCTGCATCCAATAGATCACCACGAGCAGATCCCATATATACCAGCATTCAGGCCTGACATCTCTAGTATTCCTTCTAGTAGAAAATTTCAGAGTGTCGCTTCTTTTCAGTTTCTTTTATAAAGTAAACGAAAGAGAACTAAATAAATGCACTCAAGCGAGAACAATAGAGGTTTGATGTAAGAGGAAAAAAATGTGAAACACATTTGTTGCAATATAAAGTGAATTGTTTGTGGCTTTTGCCTGTTGGCCTTGTTAATATAAGGTAGAAATCTCTACCTTGGACACAATTTCTTTCTGTCAACACTTGATCTCTACTAATTAACAAAATAAGTTATATCATAAAATAAGCTATTGCTCGTGAGATCCTAAAGCCTTTTATTCCTCTAGTATTGCACAAAACAAGTGCTAACAGAAGCACTCATCGAATTTGCGAATTAGTAATATAGCAAAGAAAATATACCAATGATCAGCCCAAAAATCCAGATTATTCTTCTTAATAGAAGACAGTACCAAAAGTACACAAGCAAAGCCTACCCGTGAAGGTGTACATGCTTACAACACGAGTTGATGATACAAACAAAGATACATCTCTATTTTTTATTTTTGTACCTGGCAATGAGCTGAGAAACCTTAGGGCAGCAAAACTTATGAGCCAAGCAAACCAGCGAAACAAACTCTAATGTTAATGTGCCTCTAGACATTGAACTCGTGATAAACTTCTGCAGGTAATTTTTGAGTAGCTCCAACAGCCTGTGCCACGGTGCCTCTGCTGTTCCGGAGCCAAAAATTTTGTGGAGCCTGGGCAAGTTTAAGCCTAAGTATATAATCTAAAAATTAAAATCGGGAGTTTGAACCACTCTTTTTTTCTTGATACCGGTCTCTTTCCGATAGAGTCCAATAGAACCGGTTTTCAAAAAAAAAAATTTGGCTTCCCCCAAGTATTTAGACGAAATTTGAATTCATATTCATTTATCAGCAGAATATATTGTATTTAACCTCAAAAACACTTCCAGAGTCTAGGTGCGATGTTGTTTTAAAATATGCATCCGTGTTCTATTTGACACTAACCAAACGTCTAGCAAAAAAATTTGGGGTCCAACAAAATGTCCGGTAACCGATCGGTTTCCAAAATTTGGTTGGCCAGTGAAAATACCTTGATTCTAATACACAACATATAGCCACAAATCTATTTTGACAGTGAAGAAGAAATAGTTTATAGCCAGAATGACCAATTGCACACGCTTTAACCTCTAAATTAAAACCCCAAAGTCTATCAATCTTCAAAAGTTAGCAATCTCATCTAATCACAAAGGAGGGGATAAGAAGCCGCCGACCGAGGATGCAAGCCGTTCCTGGGATGGATCTGCTTCGGAGCCCACCGCCGGCCACGCGCACAGCTCAAGCCAGCCTCCACTCGCCGTCGTTCCGTCTCCAATCGACCCTAGAGTACCGCCATATGCAGGAGCCGAGCAGGCCAGGTCGCGGGGAGGTAGATCATGGTCCTCTTTTTCTAGAAAACTAGTAAGCGTGCACGTGCAACGCACGTCTCTGCAGTGGCATGTGGGGGCGATGGCCCTACCTGTTGAGGGTGCAAGGCATGTTGAACCAGTGGACGTCGGGGCGGCGGCCCCGAGAGCTTTGCAACTTCGACGGCATGGACCTCATGCCGTGTGGGTTGCAACTACTACATGCATGTGGAATGCTTATCTCTTCATCGCCGCAGGAGAGTGCCTCATGATTTCTTTCGGACATGGAAGAGTGACTTGTTCGGTGGAGCGAGATCAAGCTAGTGTGTGTTTGCGTGGTTGGCGTTTCTTGTGGCATTACGGTGTTCTAGAGTGGGTTTGGCCCTTTTGTTTTGGTTTTCCGTGATTAACTGGACAATCTTCTGCTTAATCAATAAAACGTCGAAGTTTTTGCTTCGTGTCTGAATTTATTTGCACTCATGCTCATTTACTCAACAAAAATCCAGATATATCTAATGTCTTTCTTTACCAGTAAAGAAGGCATGCTAAGAAAAAAGGACAATACCCATGCCTGCTTTGAAAATCCACCCAAGATAAAATCGAATTTAGAAGCAACACCATAAAAAAACCTAGAAAGTACAATTTCCTATAATTACAAATTCATGACGTCCTTCTTCCAATTTCCGGTGAATCATGTTCATAACTTTAATTCAAATTCATTGCCAAGCCTTTGGAATAATATAAAGGAATCAACTGAGTGCACGTCTCAAACATTGATCAACTGAGTTGACATGATATAAAATTAAATTAATTACTGAAAAATATACAAATCAAATGAGTACAAAAATCATAATTGACATAATATATATGTCAAATTTTACGTCTATATAAAAGATAACCACTAACATTAGAAAAACAATTAAAAACCACTTCACTTGAATTGTATTTCGATAAAGTAATTATTAACATGCATAGAAAAATATATTTCTCTTACTTATATGCACCTCCGACCCGTCATGTTTGTGTCCATGCTTACTGAGGTCGTCATTTTCATAGCAATGAACATAATTCCTTTTTTAAGTCTATTTTGTGAAAATGAGACATATATTTCAAACAAAAATTATATATAATCATGTGAAATATGTATAATTTTTTTGGCAGACTGCTGGATGCAAGGACGCACCCGTTTTGTGCGAAGAGGATTCACTCGTCTTCTAGATCAGCTCCTGTATTTCTTGAGAGGAGTGAGCCGCTTCCAGACCTAGCTAGGCTCGTACGGGCATTCGCTTGTTGGGCCTGTTTGACACTTCTCTCGCCGGCACGCACGGTAGCCACACTTATAGAAATAATAAAGATGTGTTTCTCAAGAAAAAAAATAAAGAAGCATTAGTTATCAGAAAAAATCCAGTCCTCTCACCGCACAGCATCCACTCTGCCCACCTCACAGCCTCGCACATGTCGCTTCTCCCTGCTGCCTCCTCTCCTCACCACGGCTCGCCCTCGGCATCCTCTCCCCACCACGGCTCGCCCCGCAGCCTCCACCTCCGATACGACCTCGCGCTGCCACCAACGCTTCTGGTCTCCCCTGTATCGACACTGCCGCCGGTGTCCAACCTCAGCGACGACGCCAGCCTGCCCGACGCAGCTCCTGGCCGCGGCGGCCTAGAACGCCGAGGTATAGAAGCCTGCTCCGGCTGCCAAGCTGCCGCCCAACCTGCTCTGGTAAGTCTTGGGCTTAGGTCTCACTTCCATATAGCAGAACGATTTATCTGAAGTACTAAGTTTATATGAAGAAAAGAAAGCTAGGTTTTGTTTGTTCAGTCCTCATGTGCTTTGTAGCCAAGCTTTTCATTCTAGAAGCCTGCTAATCTGCTATACTGTTATGATGGAATTCTGTATCTGATTTGGATGAAACAAAACTCAAGAGTACTTATTACAAGCTAAATACTGAGTGAATTGCATTTTAACTGAAGCATTTTTCATACATTACTCAATGTTTGTCAATTGGGATGTACTCAATGTTTGTCCCTTCTCCACTGGACACCAACAGGGGGTTCCATATGATACAAGACTCAAAGGTCTAGATGATGACAGAGGAACCAAAGGTCTAACACAGGATGCTTCAAAGTCTCATTTTAAAAGGTCAACAGGTTGATGTTCTTTTTCATATCTCATCTTGTCGGTCTGATATTTGAAATATCACAGAATTATTGTTCAGATGCACCTGTTATCTAAATTAGTTCCTGCTGGCACATTCAGGCAGTACAAGTTTCACAATAAATCTAATTCCACACATACAGCCAATCTGTAGATTAATTTGGCACTGACGTTCGATTAAGTTGATTCCAGTGTAACAATGAAAAACTTCTGGAGAACTCATACCTTACGGCTATTATAACTTTAGGTCATTACTTCAGAATGATATAATGAGAGAGAGGTCTAAATTTAGGTTATTACTACTTCATCAGGACCATATACCATTTAACAGTATTACTACTTTTTAGAAGATAATTTGTCGTGCTTCTAGTGAACTGGCAACCCCAGTTAAAATTTGAGGTCTGTTAATTTAAGACATACAAATAATTGAACATGTTAAACAAAATAATCATAAGCAAAGGTTCGGCGGCTCATTGTATCAACCAATCCCGAATTACTGGCTAAAGGTTCTAGAATTTACATTTTACAGAAGTAGTAAAAAAACATAATTTTTGTTTTAAATTGAGTTGTGTCTGTAACACAATGATATTCAGAGGACCCAAACTTGGGTGCTTCCAGCGCTATTACACACAAAGTTAAATGCATTGGCTTTAGAGATACCTCGATAGATGCCATTGGGTGGAGAAATTATTTTCAACAGGGCATGAAGAGGATTGTTTGATGGTCAACATTTGCAGGAGTAAGCTTGCTCAAGGATTAGTTTTTGCCTTTTCTGAACATGGACTTTGTGGATGCAGAAGCTGCATGAATAGCATTTAACGTTAATCACAGAACGGCAGACGAAATTCTATAATGTGCTGAAATCTAACAAAATCAATATTAAGAGCACTATGATTTAGACAACAATGTTACAGACACATGGATTACCCCTTTCAAGTAATCACAACCACGAAAGCGCACAGTCAAGGCCAGAAAAGGCGGGGTTCTACTTATTTTAAATCATAGGTTACTTCTGGCAAGGCTGGGTTTTGCTTACTTTATTAAATCATAGGTACGAAAATGCACACGGCTGGGTTCTGCTTATTTTAGTGGCAATCGCTGTAAAGTGGCTTTCTAGTTGGATGTCTACAAAATCAAATATCATTCTAGAATTATTTTCTTTTGTTTCAGATGTCAACTATCAAGAATATAACCTCTGAACTATCCACTAAGTTGTTCAAAACTTGACTTAGAAACAGAGTAAAGTTCACATGGACAGTGATATTTTAGTCTGGCCACTACAAACCAAGGAAGCCTACTATAGAAAAGCAATATTAAGCATTTAGAGTAGTATATTCTGCGGGTTGATGCTTTTTGCTATATATTCCACATTGTTGTAGTAAAACCAATTTTTTAGATATATTACTTGCTGTCGTTTCAGAGGTAGTTGCAGTCCAGCTTAAGCTTTGTAGAGTCATAGCCTCACAGGTAACTCGGGATGGTTGTATTGCAAGCGTAGGATTAAAAAGGAAACCCCCAGATAATATATTTAGTGCCAAAAAACATGACCCTTAGTTGCCAGAGTCAGCTTAAACTCATTCCATTGCTTTGAAAAACATGCATGCATGGTACCCTACCCAATACCAATTGGCAGGCCAACATATAAGAAGAAATTTGTCTTAATTGTATTGCAGATATTTAGAGAGGCATGTACTGAATTTCATTTGCACAAAATGAATTGTTGTAGATTGACAATTGTCATAGAGATTTTGTATAGTCCTTCATTCAAATGGCCTAAAACTAACATAAAAATGTGGTAATTCATTGGCACAAATGGATTGCATACAGTACTCTCAAGACTGCAATACAATAGCAATTGGCAGGCCAACATTCAGAGAAGCATGTACTAAACTTAGGTTGTAGAAATTCAGAGAAGCATCTGCTAGATTTAGCAAGTAGAAATTCATAGAAGCATGAGATGAGGAGCCGAGTCTACCTTTTCCTGGATGTTGTCTACCTTTTCCTGTTATAGTAAACGTTCACGTGCAAATGCACGTATCTAAATAAAATTGATCCTTATTCAGTTTTTACGTGGTATAAATCTGAACAAGAAAATCACTAAATAATATATACTCCCTCCATAAACTAATATAAGCGCGTTTAGATTACTACTTTAGTGATCTAAAAGCTCTTATATTAGTTTACAGAGGGAGTATCTTTTATTCAAAATTGTTGCCTCACCTCAGAAATGCAAAGCAAGCAATATTCTAATGATCATTTACATGCAAGCCACATATTGATCAATGCAAATAGCGCAAAAACATACTTCAAGCACAGGAAACTTTTTGTATACACAATTTTATGAGGGCTAAGAAAAATCATTGAAGTGCTCCTTGCATATACAATATTATAATTTATAAATATAATTCTATAATTTCTAGACTTACAATAAATAAGGAAATCCTACTACTATAGAGGTCTTGTTTGAAGATGACACCATTCAAATATGTTCACACAGATTATTTTGTTACGGGAATATGTTCACATGGTTCACATCAAACATCCCTAACGAACTCTTTATATTAATATTTCAAATGACTTACATAACTAAAACTATACATTAAAAAACTGAAAACACGTCTATGCCTATATGATTGGATTATAGTTCCATGCGCGACTTGATTCCGTTGTTTGATGCTCCATCCAGATGTAACTCTTCCATATAACAAAACATACTTTGTATCACTCTTCACATCTTCTCGTTGATGGCAAAAACATGACTATCGTCACACCTATGCCACCGCTTCATATCCAAACGCAAGATGAAATGAATGGAAGATGGTAAGTACCTGTCAGCATCTTCCTTACTCCCAAGATTATGCTTCCTCCTCTCTTTCCTTCCTCTCCCGATTCTTTTTGTCAAACGAACAACATGAATTGAAAATCAACCAAGCAAATCAGAAATGAGAAACAAAATATGAAAACATGAGTAAACCTTATCTCACTTGAATGCAAATCACGGATGATCGTGGGCGCCCTGCCACTGATTATGTTAATACTTGTTGGAAAGGTCAACCTGTACACCATGTAAAATTACCTACAAGGTTCAGCTCTGGTGGTTCTGCAAGCAAATATCTTGTCTGGATATGATAGTTCTAGGGACAAACCTGAAAACTTTATTGTATGCCCCTATGCACTGTGAGGCCTTGTAGTTTTAGCTCGCCCCAACAGTATGGACATGAAAATTAGGTATCAACATGAAAATATGTAAGATGATTCTATATATCTTTGTAGGTGGAGAAGAAATTACGATTAGAAGTTGTTGCAAGTATATATGTATTGAATAATTATACATACAATATGATATATCAATCCAGTAAAAGCAGCGACAAGTCTATCCATATTGCCGCATTGTACAAATACTAAGATATTTGGTCAATATAACACACCAATTCACAAAACCAAGTCCCCAAAACCAAGGTCATCCTTCTGCATATTTGCACGACAACACATTGTAGTCAAACATATGGAAGAATTATTTGCATTCCGAAATCATACTATTTGAATCTGTTAATCTGAAGAAATGTATACCTTTTTAATCTAATTCAATCATCAAAAGCATATTGGTTCAGAAATAGGAGTTAATCATCAAAAGCATGTGTCTTGTTCTTAACTTCTCCTCTCTCGCTGCTGCTCTCTCCTCCTTCTGTATGCTCTGTTGACATCCTCTTTCAGAAACACATTTAGTATAGAAGGAAAAACCAAAAAATACAAATTTGAAGGTGAACCTACTTTATTAAAAGGAAAAAATTAGCACAGGTCAAATTTGGTAGGTTTAGAAAAATATGCAATTGATGCACATCATTTTGGGTTGTGCTTAAGAACAACACCAATAACTACAACTTAAGATGTGGCCGACAATAGAGAATAGCAACACCTAAAGGCCTATAATATCATCTAGCTTGGCATGCTCATGTAAACTAAATGAAGCTATCATAATAGTGCCTATAATATATCTAAATTTAGTACCATAAAATTAGAGAACCATACGGTTTGATTTCTCATATTTCGTTTCGGAAAATAGCAGACTCTGTTTTTAAAAATGACAGTTAGAACGCTCGTTATGAGATCACAATGTGCCTTTTAACATCGATCTAAGAATGCAAGAGCAACTGAACTTGATCTATGCTAAGCGTTGTCTGAACCAACTATACATGATTTCTATGAAACAAATAAAGACTGTTATGTTAGGATAATCCTCCTACTATAACAGTTTGACTTACTTCACTTGATAAACAAAGCACCTGCCTTTGATTTGGTCTAGTAGGCATCAAAGCTATAGTAATAATTAGAAAATTTCTGTAGAATAAATATTTTCTATATATACATACTTGGCAGAAAAAAAGCCATGTCCTGGTGCTTGTTGAGAATGACGCCGAGGGATAACACTGTGGTAGAAAAGGCTTTTTCAGATGGCAGAAACAAACATCAGTCAATGTGTAAAGGGCATAGACAACAAGAACAGAAACAAAAACTTTTGTACAACCACAACAATAAGTCTACTTTTAAGCTCACTCGTCTAGCTATAAGCAACCAAACTTCACTAACTCTGACTTTAAAACATCAAAATTAGGGGGTTACAAAAACATCGGCGGCCTCACGGTGATGACGACCACCCGATTAAATTGAAACTACCGACAATACACCTGTAATGCTCCGCTGCATTGAGCATCAGCCATCGTAAGATTGATTCCTTAATTGATCTGAAAATAGTTGCTTGGATTGATGTACTATTAGAACAGATTGGAATATGGAGAAGAAAGAGACCGGAGTTAGGAGAAGAAGCAGGGTCAGAGCTTGATGAAGCAGGGCCGTTTACCTGGTGGGAGGCGAGGCTAGCAATGGTGGGGCTGCGATTGCGTCCGAGTGCACAAAGCGGAGGCCGTAGTTAGAGCCCAAGTGGAAGACGGGGAAGAAGTACTGCAGTTCCACGGGCGCGGCGGGGCGGCTCCGGTGGCTGGGGAGGCGACGACCCGTGGCGGGGGCGTGCTCCCGTGGCTGGGGAGGCGGCGACCCGCGGCGGGGGCGGGCTCCCGCGGCTGGGGAGGCGGCGAACGGCGCGGCGGGGGCGGGCTGGCGACCTGCGGGGCTTCCCGTGGCTCCGGCGGCGCGAGGCGGCGGTGAGGGGCGCGGCTTCCCGTGGCTCGGCGCGAGGCTGTGGGAGGCGAACGGCGCGGGAGGAGGAGGTCGTGCGGGAGGAGAAGGTGGAGGTCGTGCGGGCGACCGGTTTTGTTAGTGCGGGGCAGATTAGCGATAGATTGATTGTAGTGGCTTAATGCGTGGTTGGTAGAGTTAAACACAAAATGATTAAAGGCCATTAGATCTTGATGATGGATGGGTGGGATTGTTTGGATCTACCCCTCTCTTTCTTTTATAGTGGTAGTAGATAAGGGTTACATGTGTGTTTTTAGCACTCCGGTCCTGATATTTTTTAAAACTAAAGTTGTATTCGAAAAGAAAAAACAAAGCCAAAAAAACTGAAACTTGTCATCCGAAAAGAAGTTGCCAAATCACGTCAGTAAACTTGTCACGAAAAAGTTCAAAGTCGTCATGTGTTCGTGCCACACGTGTGACATTTATCATATCCATTTTATTTTATTTTTGAATGGACTGGGTCGCAGACAAAAGCGGCACAAGCTGCTATGTATCTTGCAGCGTATCCTGTTCCAAGATGTTGTACGTTAACAAATTATAGGTTGTTTAATCTACTTTTTGCAACAAAAAGAAACTCATAGATTTACTTCTCATACTAATCACCCCATCTCCACCTTCCTCCCCCGTCGGCAGCTTTCCCAAGCGCAGCCGCCGTCAGGCCTCAACCTTCCCCGCGCGCTTCCAGGCCCAGCTCGCAAGACCAGCACCGCCGGCCTCCATATCCTTCGCCGGCGCCGGCCCCCATCTCTCCTCCGTGCGGCACAGGTGGTGGCACACGTTGAAGAGACGGCGCGCCCGGAGCTCCCCGCCACATTGGCATACCACCACCGCTGCGCTTCCTCTGGTCATGATCCCTCAATCTCCTCTATCGATTCCCCAGCGCCGCCAATGCTCTTTGCTTGAGCTGTTCTCCGTGCCTAATTTTGGTGGAATTTTGGTTGCAGGCTACCAGCGCCCCCGCCCACCTGCGTAGCTCGCAAGACCAGCGCCGACTCCCACCTCCGCTGCTGCCTCTGCTGGTACTCCTCCTGTGAAATTACTTTCAGTTGAGGAAGAAACAGAGGAAGGCAGAAACAATAGTGTGGATCAGCAGTGAAAGGCAAAAGGGAGAAAGTAATAGTGTGGATCAGTGAAATCATTCAGTTCTTTACTCCTCCTGTGAAATCGAGCAGTTGATTAACAATAGTGTGGATCAGCAATAGTGTGTTTAAAATTGATCTGGAAAGGCAGAAAGCATTTGTACTCCATACTGAACACTTGATCCATTGTTGATCAAGTTCACAGCCTTCATACTGAACACTTGATCCATGGTTGTAAATCTGCTAGCGTATGAAGATACAGAATTATTCTGGAGTACAGTAGAAACTGCGATTATGATTTTTTGGCAAAGTACTATCTTCTCTGCATGTAATTATTTGGCAAAGAAGATACTGATTTATATGGAGTACAGTAGCTTACTATGAGTTTTGAATAATTGTGAGGAAAATTCAGTAGAAGTTGGATCATAAACAGTAGAAGTTGGACTCAAGACTTCTATTTATACAAACTAGAAAGCCAAAGTACAAGCTAGTCTTTTCCCGTCTATGTATATCTTTTCTGCATGCTTGTGAAAATGGACTGAGTTAAGAACAGAGCAGCTTATTTTGAGGAGCAACAGGATATGCATCTTCGCAGTAATTTTTGCACCAATAGAAAAATGCTTGCTTCTTGACAGTAATTTTTGCACTTGCACCAACAAGAACTAAACTTTGGTTAACTGAATCCATTAACTACTGAGCTGTCCAGAATAACAAATTACAGGGCAAAAATTTACTGTCATCATCAGTAACAAAATTCAGATTAATACGACCCAAAGTGGTCGGACCCTTCCCCGGACCCTGCGCAAGCGGGAGCTACATGCACCGGGCTGCCCTTTTACTAGATTAACAGATTACAGTATCTATCAGACCGATGTCAAAATTCAATAACAAAAACGTTCGGCGACTCCAGACCAGTATCTACCAGAGTTTGGTGCAGACCAGTGTCAAAATTCAGTAACAAATTTACCATGAAAAGAGTTTGGTGCAGACCAGTGTCCACCGGCCATAAAGTATCATAACGGGTTGCACTGGCCTGGACCAATATCACCATGAAAAGAGTTTGACTGGACATGAGAAAACAAAAACAAAAAAATGGCTGAAGACCTTGACTGAAGAACGCATACACTGAGCCAACAAAGGCCTCTATGTGATTATCGAAAAGGCTAATCTAGAGTAATAAATGACTGTAAACGATTCTTTATTTTCCATCTAAATTTTCATAACCATCTACGTCTTCCGTCATGTTTTATAGACACTGATCAATTTCTATCTGCTCCATCTACAAGTCAAGGTTCCACTGTAAGTTACAGTGTAATCACACGAACAATACAGAACTAAAAAACATAAATTACAGAGAAACTATGACGAAAATGATATACAGTCACTTTGTAAATCATAGATCAGTTTTTCGAAAGAACTAGCATAGGCACTAAAGAAAAAATAACCGAAAATACAAGTTACAAACCTTAATAAACACTACAACGTTGGGTTTCAGTAAAAAAAATTACAGAGCACTACACCTTAAAATCAAGAATAAACTAAAAGGCGGAGGTAGAGAAGTGATGTGGACACAATCTGTAAATCATAGGACCTGTACATCATAGATCAGTATATCATAAACAACTCTAGAAAGGATGAACTAGAATGCACCCTTGCAGTAGCATTCACTAGTGACAAAAAACAGAAAAAACCAGGTTTACTTGACACTGAAACCTGTATAAAAACAAGAGTAGAAGTATTACAACAATTAGGTTTAAACTAAAGTTGCATTGACTAACAACAGAAACTACAAGCTAGTTATGCAGTAAATCCTATACAAAGCAAACTATAAACTGCAGCACTTGGGTTTACACTAAACATACAGTGGTAGGCAACTGAAATTACAAAAGTCCTCCGCGAAAAGTCAGAAATTCTGCGTATTTGGACCAATTTAAAGTGAAAAAAGGGGTTGCTCCTTCGGCAAAACTAGGATAAAGTTAAGCCAAAAGGTTAAATGTACAGTAAATTCTACACAAAGAAAACTGTAAACCACAGCAGTTTGGTTTCCATTGAAAAGGCAAACTAAAGTGCTCCTGCTCTTTGGGCTTGCTATTCACAAAGAGTAGACTGCCATAGCCACATACACTCTCCAGCAAAAGTTAGCTTCTGTTTCAAACATTTAACTTTCTGCAGACCAAAAAGGAGAAACACGCAAGAACTCACACGAAATGAAACAAAAACATGAGTGAGCATTGAAGAGAAAAATAACTGATAACCATGATTCACATAGACATCAAACAATGATTTGTCTAAAATACCACCATCCATAGACAAATCTTGCAGAAAGCAAAATGAAACTTAGATAAAATTAGGGCTCATGGAAATCAAAACAAGCATGATAGGCTCGCGAATCAGGAACAGAGGGAAGAACAGCGCAAATCAAGCGACGCAAAGAGAGCACCGCAACAGAATAACCATGGCGCAACAAAAAATTCTTTGGACAAGTCGTAGCAGTAAGTCTGTACAGATCCACAATGAATTCTGTCACGGCCCTTGGTGTGCTAGCACTGCAAAAGTTCCAGAACTATGCTACAATGATACAAGCCTACTACTGATTACAACACGTGAAATACATTTCTGCTTCTGCAACAGTGAAAGCAAAGCTGCGGCCATCAAAATGCTGGAAGGTTGGCAGATAAGGAAGAACCCACTGCTGCTTGGTCTGGATGTTGATGGCATGACACATAGCGCAAAAGCTTCAGAACTGTGCTATGATCACAAGACCTTAAAAGTGAAATACGTTCTCTTCTTCATTTTGCAATGGTGAGAGCCAAGCTGCAACAACATCAACGTGCTGGAAGGCTGGCGGATAAGGAAGAAACCATTGCTCCTGGGTGTTGATGTCGATTGCAATGACTTGTGGCGCAGGACGAAAGCCATCGTGGTCGACAACATAGGCAGTATTGGCGCGAGTTGTGACTGCTGGTAGGGCAAAGGCCTGGTTGAAGCCAAGGAAAAGACTTTGATTACCAATGCTAGTGGTCCTCAGGATGTGGTAATCCTCTTCACCAATCTGGACGACGGAGAAAAGCCTGAGTCCTAGAGTGTGGTTCATGTCGTCGCGCACAAGGATGCAGGCAAACATGTCTCGACCAACTCTGAAGACGTGCTCACCCCTTTGACTCCAAATGATGCTATGAGGCTCATCCAAGGGCATCTCGCGGATGATAGGGGGAGCTACCGGCAGTACCCCGTCAACCATCAAAGGCTCGAGGACCTCCAGTACCTCTGGAGCCAGTTCTGCTGCCACCAGTGGACGCATTCGCTCTATGAAATTTCTGTCAATCACGACGGACCGGGGCGATGCTGCTATGTAATATACGTCAGCAATGGAATCAAGCGACCTAGGTGACAGGTCGTCCGGGAGGTGCATCTGGTTCCAGGTAAGCAGATCGAAATCGTTCCAGAGCAGAACGATTTCGGGAGGAGATGATATAGCACAGTGCACACCCGGGAAGAGCGCAGACGAGGCGAGAGAGGAACCAGCAGGGAGATACCCGATTGTCAGCTCTGATCCACAGTTGACGCAGAAAAGAGTGGTGCGGTCTTCTTCCACGTACCGCAGCGCCATGAGCCCCATGGCGCAGCTCCAGCATCGCCCATCTTGAGGCGGGGGGAACATGGGGAAGAAAGGGCTGAAACCGGCTCCGGCGGCGGCGGCGGCGTTGGCTCCGGCGGCGTTGGCTTCGGCGCCGTCGCCGGCGGCGGAGATGGTGAAGAAGCCCGTCACGGCCACGCCGCCGGGATCCGTCGGAGCTAAAACCAGCCAGGGGCCTCGGGTAGAAGGGATATGCCGACGCCACTCTCGGCAGACGGCCCTCATAGCGTCAATCGACCGCCGGGAAGGTAGAAGGCGGCGGGCGATCTCCCACAGCACTCCGGCCGGGAGATTCGATAGATCCATGGCGGTTAGGGTTTGTGGAGGCGAAGGGGAAATCTTGGATCTGTCTGTGGGGAGAGATTTTGTTTCTTTTTTCGAGAGGACCTGGGGAGAGATTGAAAGAGGTCGGCGCGGGGCTACGGCTAGGACAGAGTTGGGGAGGCCTAATTGGTTGAGTTTTTCTCCTTTTTTTTCTAGTCGAAAAGCAGCCACCTCGCCGTCTCCGTCCTTGCCTGGCTGAGGGGATGTTTCACCTGGACTTCACTCGTGCCTTCGCTGATGCTTGTGCTATGAAAATAACATTGTTCCAAAGATCAGCCAGTTAATCAGCATCTCGATCAGTTAATCTCTACTCGATGGGTCACCAAATAGCCAATTAACTGAAAAAATTGCCTATATATCCCTACTCGGCACCCGACCGATATGTACCGATATCTTCCGGCGAAGGTTCAGCGTTTAGTGTTATCTCTGATCCAGTAGAAATTATGTCTACTACGTATGGGTAGTAATACGTCCCCACCCGGTAGTAATTAGACAGGTCCACATGATACAAAAGGTATAAAGGCAACAGAGAGATAAAAGTAAACATAGAAATTATTGATCCAGAATTTGGATTTCTCAAAGACATAGCAGCAAGTAATACATCATAAGATAAGTAGTACTACATCTGCTAATCAGGTGATATACGCAAATTCATCGCGGTTCTAACACATAGCAATATCTTGTCATTGCAAGGTTCACCAAATAGACAACATAATGACCAAACGGAAACCAGTTGATCTTGTGGCTGATAGTGGATTGAGCCAAAGCGCAGCATCATTCTTTCTCCTTGTCAGCATGGTAACAATGTTCTCCTGTAAAAAGATATACATCAAATTGTTAGTTGAGGGTTAGTTAAGATGTTGCCACTGAACACAATCGATCATCTGGCCACAAGTGACTTATGCACCTAACAAAAGTATACACAATATCAAGTGGGACTGAATTTTGGCAATTAATACGTGACAAACATGAATATTAAATTAGCATGCATCTTGTAAGAATGGTAATATAAATAGCCAATTGCCTTATTAACCTACTATATAGGTAGGTATCACCTCTGTTCCGAATTATAAGAAGTTTTGGATATTTCAATATGGACTATATAAGGCCTGGAATTAGCGAACAAACACACTAAAACGCGTCTATATATACAATAAACAGAAGTAAAAACAACAGTGTAAAAATATGGATGCTATCTCAACAATGGCTATAATTGGTGCTAAAATAGTTACCCCATAGGAAACATAAGACCGCTCAACTATTTATTTTGTAATGAGGACAAAGAACTGAAAAGTACTAAACTATCACTTCCAAATTACTTATGACACTGTTAATTCAGATCCCGTCTTCGATGATAGGTTCATAATAATAAATATATCTTTTATTGCTCAACTATCACACATGGCAAATACTCCCTCCGTTCACTATTATAAGATGTTCCAACTGTTTTCTGAATCGGATGTATATACTCGTTTTAGTGTGTTAGTATAAAACTAATCCCGACTTGATTAGGGAAAGGGAGATGACAGCCAGCAGTGACCAAGTTGCTCAACTTACCAAGACACCAGGAAAACATGGGCACCATAGTACTATATGTAGTCAAGGTCCACTAAATATTTATGCACCGTAAGAAGAAAGTGAGCAGAAAGTAACCACAAAGCAGTAGTATATCTGCAAATATGAACTCCCTCCGATCCAAAATAAGCGATCAGGCAACTGTTCAAAACTGCGATACTCCCTCCATTCCCTTATACAAGGCCACAAACTCAAAATACAGGTACCAAGGCAAAATTTAATGACTACTTTGTAAGTCAACTTTCTTCTCGTTGACCGGGATTATTAATATGCCCGCATGCATGCAAGGGAGAAATGAGAAGAGAGTAGCACAATGTCATTATGACTACATGCATGCAAGTTTAAACAAGTTGCTACTACGAGAAAACATCAATAAATGTTGCCTTGATTACAGTTAGTGGCCTTTTATAGATGTAAAATGTATTTTTCATAGTGGCCTTGTATAAGGGAATGGAGGGAGTACTTATTATGGATCGGAGGTAGAAGATAAGAAGAAAGTGGCTACCAAACAGATCAAGACAGCCAAAGCGATGGACACCACCATTAGAATACCATTCATATAGGATAAAAAGTTCATGCAGCTCCACCTTCCCAGCCAGTTCCTCCTTCCCCAGCCAGCACCTCCGCCCCCAGCCAGCACCTCCACTCCCAGACAGCACCTCCGCCCCGATCTCCTCTGGCCAATCAGTTGCCCTGATGTACTCCGGCCAAGCACCTAGCCGGCACCTCGCCGTGATCTCCTCTGGCCAATCACCTCTCCATGATCTCCTGCCAAGAACCTGCGCCTCGCTGTGATCCCGCTCTTCTCCTCCGGCCCTGCAACAATTGGTGACCCACCGCATCAGCTCCGCATCTGCAAAGAATTCGGGGTCTATCTCATCTCAATCATCAGTATGGTACTCCCGGACCTCAACTGTACTCCACCCGAAGAAGAGGACGGAAACATACCTGTAGGAGGCCATTTTGACCATCATGATGGGAGCATCGGTCAAGATGCAGGCGGTGTTGCTGCAGGTACAATTTTGTCCGTCTAAGGATTGATAAGCTCACCTGGAGTAAGTAAGAGTTCAAGTTGAATAAGAGCTGAGATGAAATATTGACCTAAACAACAACTGGTATGAACAAAAGGTAGTTTGTATTTATCGTGCACAACTAATTGAGAAAAAAGGGGAGTAACAACCTTGTAGGCATGTTAGTAAAATTGACAGCAACATATGCTTAGAAGCATGCATACACAAGTTGAGTAATTGAATGGACCAATCTAATGGAGTAACTTGAATTGCTAATAAGATGGTAAAGAAAGCCAGATCATTCTGGTGGCATGTTGAGCCCATTACAGTGCCTTGTGTAGTCATACAAAACAGTGTAGTGCAATATATGTATGGAAAGGGTTTCACATAAGAACGTGCAGGATCAGATGACTTCGCAGGAACCTTTGAAGTTATATCTAAGACATCAACCGGACTTATCATGGACCATTCTTAATTTCCCTTGTAAGTTGCTTAATAGACATGTTTCAAGTAATATTATTTTTATTGACCTAATGAACAATTCTGAACTAGCATCAACAAAGAGGACATGTATCATAATACTATGAGCAGAAATTCTACTGAAAACCATGCTCACCCTTTTTGGCGACATGATGCCACAGCTTCTTGTTGCCACGAAGAAACACCCGGAAAGAATCTCTTAAAACATTGAGTGGGAACAAAAACAATCACGACCATCGATTTCATGATTGTCAACCATTGACATGCCTGTGAAATCTTTATCATTTGTTCCTGTTGTGAAATCAACCACATGCTCAACACACTGCAAATGATAATCTCAGACAGTTCAGTTTGGAGTATTTAAGAAAATCAAACCAAACAAAACATAGAGGTGTTCACATATTTAGCTTGTGAACAGATAGACCTCCTACTCATGCACTGTAATTTTACTTCAGGCAAGACATGAGCAAGAGTAACAGGCAAGTTGAGCTAGCTACCCATGCACTGTAATTTTAAATAGAAGATTGGATGCTGAAACTAAATCAACTCAAGTGTTCAGCTAGCTACCCATGCACTGTAATTGACAAAATTCCAATGGCACGTCAGAAACATGTTTTCCTACTTTCATCGCCAGTCATGCATGATCAGCTCAAGTGTTTGCTGTTTTCAGCATGGCCATACATTATTATATTTATGTGTAGTTATGTAACCTGTTGATAACATTCAGTCTTAATTTGCTGTGAGGTATAAAATGAGAATAAATACATACTCCACTTGTCAGTTTATGCATTGTTCTTGATTGGGTGTCCACTTGTCAGTTTCAAATTCTTTTACCAAAAGGTAGATTATTCCAAAATAAAATAAGATGTTTGATGTAAGTTCAGTACATATGTCAAATGGATGCAGGTATGCCTCAGTGACACTAAATTACAAAATAGATAAACAGATACTCCTCGGCTACTCACCTTTCTTGTGACTTTGGCTTGTAAGAATGACAGCATTAACTTCACTTGCCGCCTTTAAGCGTTGAGAAACATCCAACAGTTCATCATATGGACAGTTTTTTACATCTTAAAAAACCAGAAGGGCTACAGTTTTCTCTATTTCCTCGAGAAAGGCTTACTGCAAAATTGCCAATATTTCACATAGCGCGGCATGGTCTTAAAAATCAGTGGTATTACCAAGAGATATAATGGGATTTTTGATTGATAAAGGTTTGAACCCTTAGTCCCAACTGAAGTGAAAGAGATAATTTCACAAGAACTCACATTTTCTTTACCTCTTGGTGCAAGTTTTTCTTGAGCAAATTCCAAAGCTTCATTTATTCTTCCCACACGAATCAACTCTATTAGTTTCTGCTGCTGCAGATGGAAGTATAATTGGGGATTTGTATCCATAATCTGCATGTTATGATTCGAGTCAGTGCAACAAGTCAAATTTTAATGAACGATTTGTAGGAGAATAGCTTTCAGAATATACACCTGGATGTGGCCACACCCTATTGTAAAAAATGCAATTTACAAGCACATTTTCTTCAATTTCTATGTAACCAAAGTCTACAATTTCCATTTCACACAACCCATACACTGCAATTTTCAACAGAAGATTGGAGTTGAAACTACTGCACTCCTTGGGGAGGCAATCACAGACACTGGATCACAGATGATGGAGTAAATCACAAGACAGAGTAGGCAATCATGGCAAGAAGCATAGACAGTAGAGAAAAGGGGCTGCATTTTGGGGAGGCAGAGGTGGTCGAGGAGCGCGACGGCCGCGGAGGTCGGGGGCGAGGGCGGCCATCTGGTGGCTCCATGAGAGCCACATCTCCGAGAAGCCGTGGAGGAGGAGGACCACCAGGCCGGCGGCGGAGCCCTGCCCCGCGACGTGGAGGGAGACGTCGTTGACCTCCGCGCTCCAGTGCCGCACCTCACTGCCCGCGTCGACGGACTCGGGTTGGGTTTGACTCGCGGAGATCACCATTTCTCCTCCCGCGTCGCACACTCGAACAGCAGGCCTCTCTTGAGCAGATCCAGCACCTAAGCTCGCAGATCTTGGCGTCCAGGCTAGCACCGCTGGTTTCTTGGCCAGAAAAATCAGACCTTGAACCGAAGAAGTCCACGCTGCGCTTGTAGCGGCGGGTGTAACCAGCTGAGGCGGCGGCGCCGGAAGTATAACAGAGGAAGGAAGGCACCGGGAATGGAGGCGCGAGGGGAGCAAGGCAGCGATGGCGTGGGGGAGAGCAAGGCGGCGGCGATTTGAGGGGAGAGGAGGAGGCGTCGGGAGAGCGAGCGAGCGAGGAAGAGAGTGGCTGCTGGGTGATGACGCGGGCGGCGGAAAGGCAGCTGGGGGCTGCAGCGTTTAGAGCGTTTAGAGCATGGTTAATACCGTAATACATAGGCGAACCAACATGTGGTTGGATGGTTAGAGGGACTGTGGTATTCCCAGCCCACCAGGGTTTAAATCCTGGTGCTCGCATTCAGTGGGAGGAGACGTTCCCGTCGACGACGAGACGCTTACGGTGACTTCGTAAATCTCAAGAGGATATGCCGGCGTAGTCTTTCGGAGGTGCTCATAGGGGTAGGGTGTGCGTGTGTGCGTTTATAGGGGTGAGTGTATGCGCATGTATATGAGCACTTGTGTCTGTACTGATGTTCAAAAAAAATAAATACCGTAATACAGTCAACAATGGGCTATAAGGAGTTGTCACGTCATTTATAGCCAACCTTGTAGCTGACATGTAGTATTATACGTATATGTGTATTATTTTTTATTAGTTGACTCACCTTACAACCTCACAAAGCGTATTGGGTCTCGTGCTAGAGCTGGCTACTAAGAGCCCGCTTGTCCTCTCTCTTCTCTTCTCTCTTCTCCAACTAAGCAAAGATATAACATTCTACTCCTTAGAGCATCTCCAATAGCTTGTCTATACCATTGTCTATACTACTTTTTCACAATGTGAGCCTAAAATGGAGCTCCAACAGCTTGTGTAAATGGATGTCCAAATATGCACATCTTCTAAATCCACCTCCACAATGTCCGGCCCTGGACGATGTGAAGGCATCGTCCATAGCTCAACCGCAGACACTTTTCCTCCCTCCCGCCAACTCCGTCGCCCTTTCTCCCGCCAAGTCGCTTGCTCTGGAGACGAAGAGGACGCCGCCGCGAGGTCGTCGTCGCGCCACACCACAGCATCCCGAGGCGAGGTATGCTCAATTTCTCCTCCCGGCGAGAGAGGGGTGAGAGGATAGGATCCAACCTTTGTGGATCTGGCCGTTGCCGCCGCCGCATATGGGTCGCCGCCGCCGCCGCGTATGGGTCGCCACCGCTGCCGTGTCTGGGTCGAGGGAGGGGGCGCCGCTCGGGGGTTGGGGTGGAGGGGTGGGTGGGGGCGCCGCTCGGGGGTTGGGGTGGAGGGGTGGGTGGGGGCGCTGCTCGGGGGCGGGGTCGCCGTCGCCGCCGCGTCTGGGTCGAGGGCGGGGTCGCCGTCGCCGCCGCGTCTAGGTCGAGGGCGGGGTTGCCGTCGCCGCTGCGTTTGGGTCGAGGGAGGGGGTGCCAGTGATGCTGCTTAATATGTGTGCATGCTGAATTTTGCTGCTAAACATGTGTGCACACCGAAGATGTATGCTGCTACTGCTGATGTATGCTGCTACTGCTGAAGATTGATATTTTTGCTGCCCCTGTATGCTGCTACTGCTGAAGATTGATATTTTGCTGCCCCTGTATGCTGCTACTGCTGATGTATTGTCATATGAAATTTCTGCCATTTTTTGCAGATGGAAGGAGACGAGCGTTTTCTCGACATGTTGAACTTCGGTGTATCACCACAAGTGCCAGATAGTCCAGTTGGGGAGCAAGAGATGCCACCAACTCAAGAAGTGTCTGCATCTGCCAAAGCAAAATCCACTAAAGGAAAGAATTGGTCTAGTCAAGAGGATGAATTGTTGGTGGCAGCATGGTTGCACACCAGTTTGGATGCTGTGATAGGGACAGATCAATCATCAAATTCTTATTGGGGTAGGATTTATGATTACTACAGCACGCGCAAGAAAGTGTCATGGCCGGTGCGTGTTCAAAATGCAATCACTTGTCGTTGGAGCACTATTAATGAACAAGTCAGTAAGTTTTGTGGATACTATCAGCAAATTCTTAATAGAAATCAAAGTGGGGTGACTATCGCTCAGCAGGTACGCATCCATCTTTTTAGTTTGATTCTAAACTTTCATATGTTTTGTGAGAGTTTAATATCTTTTTTATTTGTGCAGCAAGCCCAGGCACTTGTTTTATACAAGTCCAAAGATCCAAAAAACAGGCCATTTGCATTAATGCATTGCTGGTTAGAGTTGCAAAAGCATCCGAAGTGGGAGAATCGTGTGGTTTCGAAGGGGCCTCCGAAAAAGCAGAAGAAGACCTCGGATGCAAGTCCAGGTACAACTTCTAATGATGAAGACTTCGGATCCACTGATGCTCTTGATACAGAGATAAGGCCTGATGGTAATAAGCGAGATAAAGAATGTTTACGGAAAGTTAAAGCTTCTGCTTCCGATGCTCTTGCTCCCAAGTTATCATTAGAAACTGTGTGGGCACAAAAGCTAGAGAAGGCCGAGGCGAAAGAGGCCGCGAAGAATGCTCGTTATGAGCGAGCATTTGAATTGCAGGAGAAGCAAATTGCATTGCAGGAGAGGCAGATGGCAAACCAGGAGAAGGAGAGACAGATGGCAAACCAAGAGAGGGAGAGGCAAATGACAATCAAGGAGAGGGAGATGGCACAGAAACAGTTTGAGTTAGAAGAGAAGATCATGTCCATGGACACTACTACTATGAGTGGGGCACAACAACAATTCTACATCAACAAGCAGAATGAGATTGCCGCTCGCCGATAGAACACATCAGGTTTGTCATGTGAACTATTTGTCATGTCAACTATTTGCCGTGTGAACTGCTTATTGTCTAAACTAGTTGTGAAAGCATTGCAGTATATTGGAAACATTGCATTATGCCATAACTGAAATAGTACATGATAAGATTCAACTACATTATTACAACTGCATACATAATCATTCATCTCCAAACTTCTGCCAGATGTGCTCAACTAGATCATCTTGAAGCAGAGAGTGAAATGCTCTGTTTGTGATCCGTTGATTCATTTGAATAAACACACTCAGTTGTTCCGCATGAGAACGAGATGGGACCACCTTTACTCCCATAGAGTCGTAGTTGTAGTCTCGTGGACCGCTGTCTCGCTCGTCCTCAACTATCATATTGTGCATTATGATGCAAGCTTTCATTAGATCACCAATTTCTTTGCGTTTCCAACCTTTGGCAGGTCCCCAAACAATAGCCAAGCGGGATTGCAGAACTCCAAAGGCTCTCTCCACATCCTTTCTGGCTCCCTCTTGTCTTTTGACGAAATGTTTATTTTTTCTGCCTTCTAGAGATGGTATGGTCTTCACAAATGTTGCCCATGGTGGGTATATACCATCTGCAAGGTAATACCCCATTGTGTACGGATGACCATTGATGGTATAATTCACTTCTGGAGCTTGACCTTCGGATAGCTTTGCAAACAGAGGTGAACGTTGAAGAACATTTATGTCATTGAGAGACCCTGGTAAACCAAAGAATGCATGCCAAATCCAAAGATCCTTCGATGCAACTGCCTCCAGAATCATTGTGGGCTTATTCACATGACCTTTAAACATGCCATGCCATTTTTTAGGACAATTTTTCCAAGTCCAATGCATGCAATCTATACACCCTAACATACCAGGAAAACCTCTTTGCTCCCCTATGTCAAGTAATCTAGCAGTATCTTCTTCATTTGGAGATCTCATATACTGGTCCCCAAAGACTTCACAAATAGCTATCACAAACTTTTTGCAAGATGCTAGATTAGTAGATTCTCCAGACCGACAATACTCATCCGCGGCATCAGCGGCATATCCATACGTTAGCAGTCGCATTGCAGCTGTCATCTTTTGCAGAGGATGCAATCCAAGAGCTCCAGCAGAATTTCTTTTTTGCTTAAAATAACTATCATGCTCAAGTACTGCTTCAGCTATGCGATTAAATAAATTACGAGACATTTTATACCTGTGCGAATAAACACATATGAGATAGGGAGATGAAAAATAGGCAGATACAGAATATTGTAGTAATACTAACCTTCGACGAAAATAACTTTCGGGAAAGGTGGGATTTTCTTTGAAGTAGTCGTCCCACAATAGAACAAATCCCGCATCTCTTCCGCGATACAAATACTGCCGTCCCAGCGTGGAACCGCCATGACGTCGAGCATTTGCCTCCTCTTCATCATCGCGCTCCGCAAATGCTGCAAGAATTAGTTCGTCGTCGTCCGATGAAGACGACGACGACGAATTCATGAGCATATCCAAAACAAACACTGTTTCACTCATTATGTTGTAGGAGAGGAGACAGACGGACTCGGAAGAGAGATGAGACAAGCACAAGATGGAATGATTTGAGAGAGAGGTGAGAAGGGGTGGTATATATAGGCCTGGAATATAGCCGTTGGAATAGAGCTGTTGGAATAGAGCCGTTGGAAATAGAGCTGTTTGAAAAGTGTCTGTTGAAAATATAGCCGTTTGAAAAGTAGCCGTTAACATTGTAGTAATAAGTAAATTGTTGAATTACTGTTAAAATGGTAGTTGAATTGATAGTTACAAAATAATACTAAAATATTAGAGAGAGAATATAGACGTTCCGTTGCAAAATTGGATGTCTATATGAGGGAATCTTTTTAAACCATTGTCTATATGGATATATAGACATCCAAATATACACAAGCTATTGGAGATGCTCTTATAGCCTGCTTATGTCACCTTGTCGTACTTGCTCTTTACAGCATCTCAAGATAGGAAAACGATCAACTTCAACTAGGTGATTTTCTGGTCGTGTCAACCGCGCGCTGCGAACGCCACACGTCTTGTTGCGGGCCCACCTACCTACTAGCCTTATCTCCTCATCCTTCTCGAACTTAACGGGGACCGCTCAAGGTTCCCACCAAGATCGATGGACGAGGATTTGTGGTTCTGAGGTGATGTCCCCCCTGAAATTATAGTCATGCGTTACTCTCATCAGATCAAGACATTAATAGAAATGAAGCATTTCTATTCTCATATACGAGCTGAATACAAACCTTCTATACGCGTGGAGAGGGGTCCATTATTTAATGATGGATGTACTTTCAGTAATTGCTCGAACATGGCATTTAGTTCACCTGGCTGAATTTCTTTTGTAGACCACTCCTTGTATGCCTTTGGGTGCCCACAGAGTTCTTTTTCTTCCCCCGAAAGTGAAGGCTGAATTTCTTGCTCGAACAGGACATTCAAATGAAGGCAAGGGGTGCAAATCAAATGAAGATTGTAGCTTGTAGAAAGAAACTTACATTTGTTAAAATGTTGTTGTAGTTGCAAGGAGATCTCTTTCGTCTAGAGCTGCTTGCATATGGTAAGATGAAGGAGATGGGGTGAACTGAAATGAGGAGCAGCACGGTGTAGTAAATAACAGTGAGTGCGGCGTGCAGATGGCAGATGCACCGGGGAGTGGCCTCCCTGGAATTGGGCACCATGTGCTCACTATTAAATTTAACTGAAAATGCAGAACCAGAAAAGGAACATAAGACAAATCTTTAGCACAGTAAGCATTCATGAACCAATAAAAAATAAGGTAACACAGATGACAGTAGGCGATAATGCTTGGAGATAAGATAACATTCATGTGTTAAAAAACAATATCTCACAAATCACAACAGGGGAACACTTGTATATATATTGGGGTTACAGGCTTACAACACATATCAGTACTTTAGTGTTACCTGAAAATCTTGTTGGGGAACGCAGTAATTTCAAAAAAAAATCTACGCACACGCAAGATCCATCTAGGTGATGCATAGCAACGAGCGGGAGAGTGTGTCCATGTACCCTCGTAGGCCGAAAGCGGAAGCGTTAAGTAACGCGGTTGATATAGTTGAACGTCTTCGCGATCCAACCGATCAAGTACCGAACGCACGACACCTCCGCGATTTGCACACGTTCAGCTCGGCGAAGTCCCTCGTACTCTTGATCCAGCTGAGGCCGAGGGAAAGTTTCGTCAGCACGACGGTGTGATGACGGTGATGATGAAGTTACCAAGGCAGGACTTCGCCTAAGGACTACAACGATATGACCGAGGTGGAAATATGTGGAGGGGGGCACCACACACGGCTAAGACAACTGTCAACTTGTGTGTCTATGGGGTGCCCCCTCCCCCGTATATAAAGGAGGGGAGGAGGGGAGGGCCGGCCCTCTCTATGGCGCACCCAAGGGGGAGTCCTACTCCCAGTAGGAGTAGGTTTCCCCCTTTCCCTAGTTGGAGTAGGAGAAGAAGGAAGAGGGAGAAGGAGAGAAGGAAAGGGGGGGCCGCCCCCCACCCCAATTCGGATCGGGCTTGGGGGGCACGCCCTCCACCTGGCCGCCTCCTCCTCTCTCCCACTAAGGCCCAATAAGGCCCATTGACTCCCAGGGGGGTTCCGTAACCTCCCGGTACTCCGGAAAATGCCCGAACTCATCTGGAATCATTCCGGTGTCCAAACATAGCCTTCCAGTATATCTATATTTATGTATCGACCATTTCGAGACTCCTCGTCGTGTCCGTGATCACATCCTGAAAGTGCATTATATCGACTAGGGGGGGGGGGTGAATAGGTGATTTTTATGAATTCTTCACTGAGGAATTTGCCGGTGAGGAAATTCCTTAGCGAAGAACTACTAGCAGCGGAATAAGTACTCAGAACTAAGCATAACAGGATACAGACATAGTCATCATGATGAAATGAAGACAAGCACAGAGTAAAGAAAGCGTAAACACAGGATAACACAAGATGAAGACAAACTGACTGAAGAAATTGAACTGAGGAAATTGAGAAAGTCTTCAGTCAAAGTCTTCAAACACAGATATGAACAATCACTCAACACAGTAATGAGGAAATGAAAGAGTTGAGGAAATAGAACCAGTAAGGTTGGTGAAGACAATGATTTGTTAGACCAGTTCCAACTGCTGTCTCAGTTGTACGTCTGGTTGGAGCGGCTGAGTATTTAAACTCGAGGACACGCAGTCCCGGACACCCAGTCGCTGAGCACGCAACTCAGGACACCATGTCCTCACCGTATTCTCCTTGAACTAAGATCACACAGATCTCGTCCAATCACTCGTGGTAAGTCTTCAGGCGACTTCCAAACCTTCACAGACTCGGTCACTCGGCAATCCACAATTCCTCTTGGATGCTCTAGACCATGACGCCTAACCGTCTGGAAGAGGCACAGTCTTCAAAGGTAACAAGCGTCGGATCCACGCAGGATCAATCTCTTCAGTGATGCTCAATCACTTTGGGGTTTGTAGGTGTTTGGGTTTTGGATTTTCCTCACTCGATGATTTTTGCTCAAAGTCCTCGGACGATGGGTTGCTCTCAAATGACAAGTGTCAGTTTCTCTCGGAGCAGCCAACCAGCTAGTGGTTGTAGGGGGTGGCTATTTATAGCCTAGGGAGCAGCCCGACATGATAAGACATAAATGCCTTTGTCTGATATGACCGTTAGGTGGATAAGATATTCTGGGACAGCTGGCGCGTAACACAGCAACGGTCGGAAATTTGACTATAAAATTCCTCAGGGCTATCATGATCCTCACTGTGTAGGCAATCCGCACTGGCGAATTCCTAACTCCTCAGTCAGAACAAATTCCTCAGCGACTAGAAGAACTTCGTCTCTGTCACTGAAGAAATTGACTGAACTGTATGAGATTTCCAAAGGCTTCACTCGAAGGGTTTGGTAGGTGTAGGATTTTGAGCTGAGCATCACATGGAAATTTTTCCTTAGTATTTCCTCGACCCCCTTTAACAGTACGGTGTTTCCTATGACTCAAGAACGAGAAAAACAAAACTATGAAAATGAAGTCTTCAAGCTTCATATTCCTCGCATGATTATCAAGTCTTCACGGTAACACCAATTTCTTCACTTTCAAAGTCTTCATGAAAGTCTTCAGAAATACCAAAATCTTCAGTCGAAGATATTCATTTTTAGGGGTCGACTTTCCCTGTAAATATCAAACTCCTCATAGACTTATAGACCTGTGTACACTCACAAACGCATTAGTCCCTTAACCTATAAGTCTTCAATACACCAAAATCACTAAGGGGCACTAGATGCACTTACAATCTCCCCCTTTTTGGTGATTGATGACAATATAGGTTAAGTTTTCAACGGGGATAAACATATGAAGTGTAAGTACTGATATTGAGGAATTTGATTGCAAGATATAGAAGAACCCCCCTGAAGATGTGCATAGTGAGGAATTTGCTTTTGAAGCAATGCACACTTGAAGAGTTGAATCATGGAGATCTCCCCCTATATCTTGTAATTCATACACGCATTTGACATAGAATATGAAGAATTTGAAATGCATGATGAAATATGGCGTCTGATGAAATTCAACATGCGTGCAATAATATTAATGAGTAACAAGCATGCAGAATAACATATCGAGAGTATCAAAGCACAGTGCATCAAAAGTATCAGGGCACCATCGGGTTTAAGATTACAACTCGATCCAATAAAGTTTCAGAAGAACGAGAGTTGTAACTTAGCAAAAAAATGCCCATATAATAGACCCGCTTGAAGACTAACTCAAATTTCTCCCCCTTTGTCATCGAATGACCAAAAGGATCAAAACTGAGGACTAACGCCCCTGAAGAATATCAAGTTGATGGAGGAGCGCCAGCGTTGTTGCGGTCGGTTGTTGTAGTAGGGCTTGCCGCAGTGTCGCCCAAGTCTTCATTTTCATCAGTCTCGCGTGATGAAGAATAGGAGCTGGCCACCAAGGAAGGAACTTTGACCTTCTTGAATTTCTTCGGTGGAGGTGCAGACCAGTCAAATTCTTCCTTGAGACCCATATTCTTCAGATCTGCAGCGCTGTAGACATGAGATAGAACAGCCCAGGTACGGTTGAAGGTTTCATGGAGGTAGTATTGGTTTTTCTTCACTGCATTGTGTGTTGAGGTCATGTTGTGAAGAATTGAACCAAACTGACGCTTGACCCATTTATGATTGCGATCAACCTTTTGATGAAGACTGAGGAGTAACTCACGATCAGTCATCACCCTGGGAGCTGTGACTTGAGGATTTTGCTTGGCGGCAGAGTCATGTGTGGCAGAGTCATCATTGGTGGAGTAGGATGCAGCTTTGCGAAATTGACCATCCAATGGACGAATGCCTTCATCTATCACAGCAGTTGCCTTGCCTTTGTCATCAGCTGAGGAATATGTCCGTTTGAGGACTTCAATCGGGGGCAAGTAGTTGCCATGGTTCAAAGTGTCAGCTTTGTAATTTAGTGAAGCCCTTGTCCTGATGAACCTCATAATCCATGGTGCATAAGGCTTCAGTTCAAAAGGTGACATAGCAATACTCGCCAGAGTCCTCATGAAGAAATCATGGAAGTTGACGGGAACGCCATGAATGATATTGAAAAGCATGTTCTTCATGATGCCAACGACCTCTTCATCATTTGAGTCGTGGCCTTTGATAGGACTCATGGTCTTCGACAGAATGCGACAGACAGTCCGGGGCACATATAGTAATTCCTTGACGAGGAATTTGGTTCGAGGAGCCTGCCCTGGCTTCAAAGGCTTCATCAGCACTTGCATGAAAATGATTTGAAAGTTCAGGTTCATTGTAGACACAACGAGCACCGTCAAGGGGAGGACTGAGTGGAAGGGCACGAAGCAATTCAGTTGCTGGTGCCTTGTAGTGAGTATTTTCAGACATCCAGTCCAGCACCCATGAATTCACATCTTCAGAGTTTCCTGTGATGTGCAGCGTTGCATAGAATTGAAGAATAAGTTCTTCATTCCAGTCACAGATGTCAGTGCAGAAATTTAACAGTCCAGCATTGTGAAGAATACTGAGGACTGGCTCGAAGCACGGCAGAGACTCCATGTCTACATGAGGAATATGCTCATGATCGAAGACTTTATCTTTGTTGAACAGTACTGAGGAATAGAAGTTTGCTTGACTAGCAGTCCAAAAGCGTCTCTTCCTTATGCGAGTAGAGTCATAGGGGTTATAGTCAGTGAAGAACACATGCTCGCTGAAGAAATCTTCAGCCTTGAACTTTTGCTTCTTTGAGAATGGATCCGTTGGCTTGGGCACATGAGTGTCAGTGAGTTGCATCACAACCTCAGGAATCGCAATCTCAGGTTTTTCAGGCTGAGGAATTTCTGGTTCTTCTTCAGTAGCAGGCTGCGTGTTCAAGGGTTCAACAACAGTAGCTTCTTCAGCACTAGTGGCTGGAATGTCTTCATGCATAGACGAGGTGAGATGAGTTTCTTCAGAGCCCATTTGAACTGTTGGTGCAGGGGACTGAGGTATCTGTTGAAGTGGGGTGAAGAGTGGAGTATTGGGGTGCTGACTTTCCCAAAAGTCATCATTCATCACTAGCGTTGTGCAGCCAATGTCCACGTCTTCATCTTCAATTTCTTCAATGCCAGCCTCTTCAGCTGTGAACTGAGGCATTGGCGAGGAAGCAACATGTGTTGAAGGGATGGCATCCACTTCAATTTCTTCATCAACCTGCTCTGACGAAGCAGCAGATTGAGGTTCTTCATTGGATCCGCTTGGGATCACATATTCCTCACCAAAAGGAACAAGGTCCTATGATGACAGGGTGGAAATTGGAACAACATCAATTGGATTTTCAATAGAGCTTGTCAGAGGCTTCATCTTCTTTGGAGCGGAAGATTCTAAAGCACTCGATGCTTTCCTTTTCTTCACTGCAGCTCGCTCTACAGCCTTGGTCTTCTTCACATCGAATGCACATGGAAGAATTGGAGTTGGGGTAGGCACAGATGGAACCGAGGTTTCTGGTTGAATTTCCTCAGGCGCAACTGATGCAGTTGCCCTGACTCCTTCAGTTTCTTCAGGCGCACCACTAGTGGATGCCCTGGCAATTTCTTCAGTGGCTGGAATGGAGTCATCAGCCCTGGAACTAGCATTTTCTTCAGCAGCCTGAATGTCATCAGCGGTGCTGGCATGTTCTTCAGTCGGCTGAGCAGACGCTGCAGCTTGAGGAATTTCTTGTTGCGATGGGGCTGCAACATTTGTGAATTTCTCAGTCAGTTTCACAAACCTGACTTTGGCTCCTTGCCAATCAGCATAGTAAGCATTGAAATCATCGCTGAGGGCTTTGATTTCAGCTTGAATCTTGAGGAGTTCATCAGGTGTCATATTGACAACGTTGTTCTTCGGGAACTTCGCTTTTCTGAACTGAGTTTTCTTGATCTGCCTGGCCTTCTCAAACTTCCATTTCTCTTCAGTGATGAAATGGGTCGGCATGTGACTTTGACCAAGAGTCAACTTGAAATCAGGTATTGGAGTATTTGGATCCTTGTGCCAGAGATCAATGTAATCAAGGATCGCCCTTGGATCCAAAAGCAGTGGAACATTTGTGCCTTTGGCTCTAGCGGCCCTTTCTTGTCGGTCTCTGATGATTTCTGCAAGTTCATCATCATCAGCTTCATCGTCAGATAGCACGTGGAAGGCAACCTATTTCTTCTTCGGACTTGGCCGAGGACCTCGACCAGCCGTTGCCTTAGTCTTCAACAGAGTGGGGCCTAATGAAGATTTTGGTGCAGTTGAGGAACTTGTTGAGGCACCAGAGGCAATAGAGATGCCTGTTGTCCTTTGGCATGTGGCCAGATGTACAAGTGTTGAGGACTTTGCCGGAGCAGCTGAGGACTTTGGAGGAGGAGCAGTAGTTGGTACTGGCCGTGAGGGCTTTGAAGATTCTGGCCGTGAGGGCTTTGAAGATTCTGGCCGTGAGGGCATTGCTGAGGAACTTGGTTGTGAGGGCATAGTTGGTGAAGCACTTGGCTTGTGAGCAGGCTTCTTTGCCATTGATTTTCTTGGCTTGACAGAGGCCTCAGTGGCAGTAGCAGCAGCAGAGTCTTCATTGAATTTCCTCACTGCTTCTTTGGCTTGTCTTGCCAACTTAGCTTGGCGTTTGGCCCATTCTTCAGGAAATTCCTCACCACGCTTGATGCTGGTGGGGTCAGCCACTTGGCCAGGTGCAAACGGAGCTCTTGGGCATGGAGGATTAAGTGCGAATTTCTTCATATACTTTGGAGTCACATATCTGTACTCCCTCCATTCTCTTGCCCATCTCTGTTCAATTTTCTGAATGCGCACCTTGCGCTGATTTAATTTTTCTTTTCCGAACTTAGCCTCATCATGTGTGCAGTAATCAGCATAAATTTCCTCAGGTATTTCAAATGCAGTCATGACCTCAGGTTTCTTTCCTCCCTTCTGCGGCTTCTTACCATCAGCCATATTCTTCAGATGAGGAATTTGAACAATCGAATTTTCTGAAGAAGTATGCAACTTTTCTTCGAGGAACGCTGCAAATGAGTTAAGTTGATGAGAACCTAGTGATTCAGCAGCGGACATGAGTACCTGTGAACATAGTATAGTTGCGAGGAATTTGGAGAGGTCATATGTGTTCTCAGAAGGTTTTTCAAAACGAACAAGTTTGAGGAATTTGACCAGATTAGCCTTGAAGAATTTCACTAAGCGTTCTTTGTCTTAGGTTCCAGAGTTGTATAGATCGAGGATCCACACAATTGAGGAATCTTGAATAAAACGATGCTTAGAGAAACGAGTCAAGAACAGATGACTAGTGAGGTGTTTTGTGTGTGAGGATTTGAAGAACAAAACACTTTTGAAGATTTTGTTGTGAAATTTCGAGTCAAAAGGGTAGTAAAAGTAACTTTTAATTTACCCTGGATGAAGAACACGACGAACTGAGAAGCAGAACAGTGAAGCTCGTCAGTGTAGATCTTCCACGCCCTAACTTGGCGGAGGAAGACAGCTACGGCGGCGGCGGAGTGAAGATTTCCGAGGTCGGCGTGAGTACGACGGCGACGAGGTCGAGGCAGTGAAGATCTTCCTCACTGGCGACGATGGAGTAGCGGCGGTGCTAGGGTTTGAGGAGCTCGAGCGAGAGAGAGAGAGCGGTCGAGCGGAGCAAAGGAAGTGAGGAAGGGATGAGGGGGTATTTATAGTCGCAGTGAAAAACTGTTCGCCCGAAAATTTAGGACGAACCTGCCCCTGACCCTTCTCCTTCGCTTGACATGTTTCACCCACGTACTGAGGAGTGGAGATCGTGTTAGATCGTGGGTGAATAGATAAGTCTATCGTGGGATTCAGAACGGTTTGAGCGGTAAAAACCGAAAATTTGGATAAGATTAGTTTTAAAGTTCCGTTCGCAAATTCTTCAGCTGTCAAAGACACAGTGAAGATTTTGAACGAGTTTCAAATAGAACGCACATGAAGAATTTGTGAATAGACTTGGTTGAGTATAGCATAGAGGGGGAAGGGTCCGATCACATTCACTTAGCAGAAAAATGCAACTTGAAGAATTAGCCATAAGTGAATGCTGTATAGGACTTAAACTCATATATATATATATATATATATATATATATATATATATATATATATATATATATATATATATATATATCGCCAATGAAGAAAAACGACGGAAACAATGAAGATTTTGCAAAGTTGAAGAATTTGAAAAACTAAAGAATTTCAAAAACTGAGGAATTTCAAAAATGAAGATTTTCAACTTTGGTGGTGGCGTGACCCACCGTATAAGAATGATGATTTCAGACACCGCGTACAATTATCGTAGGGTTCTGAGAACCAAATTCTTCGTTAATTTCTTCACACTTAGAGTGTTATTCTTCATTGATTGAAGAAAAACGTTTCTTCATGTGTTGTACATCTAAGTCATCAATTTTGCATAAGTGTCAGGATGTGTGTCCTTTTCAGAGAACATTCGAAGATTCTAAGATATTCCGCAACTTGCTAAATCTCTTCTCATCCAAGGGCTTTGTGAAGATATCGGCTAGCTGTTCTTCAGTCTTCACGTGCTCGATGGAGATATCGCCCTTCAACACATGATCACGAAGAAAATGATGAAGAATCTGAATGTGCTTTGTCTTCGAGTGCTGAACTGGGTTGTGAGCAATCTTGATTGCACTCTCATTGTCACAGAGGAGAGGCACATTCTTCACGTTGATGCCGTAGTCCTTAAGGGTTTGCTTCATCCATAGTAGTTGAGCACAGCACGAACCAGCAGCAATGTACTCAGCCTCTGCAGTAGACAGTGATACTTGTCATTTCCTCGGACGATCTTTGGTCTGTTTCTTCGAGGACCAACAGACCAAAGATCGTCCGAGGAAATGACAAGTACCGGATGTTGACTTGCGGTCCACACGATCACCAGCATAGTCGGAGTCAGAATATCCAATGAGATCAAAAGTAGAGCCCTTGGGGTACCATAATCCTAGTGTTGGTGTGTGAGCTAGATATCGAAGAATATGCTTCACAGCCTAGATGCACATAAGTACAATAACGAACCAATCATGGAGCAGTATACCTTGTGATCGAAGTCAATACCATTTTCATCAGTGCATAGATGGCCATTCGTGGGCATAGGAATTTTGATGCCTTTGCAGTCTTGCATGCCGAATTTCCTTAGAACTTCCTTGAGGTATTTCTCCTGAGATATGAATATACCATTGTGCTGTTGACGAATTTGAAGACCTAAAAAGAATTTCAACTCTCCCATCATAGACATTTGATATTCTTCACTCATCATATAAGCAAATTCATCACTATAACGTTGGTCAGTACAGCCAAAGATAATATCATCAACGTATATTTGGCACACAAAAAGTTCACCATCATAAGATTTAGTAAAGAGAGTAGGGTCGAGTGAACCGGGTGTGAAGCCATTCTTCATGAAGAATTCCTTCAAAGTGTCATACCACGCCCGAGGGGCTTGTTTGAGTCCATACAGAGCCTTGTTGAGTCTGAAGACTTTGTCAGGATTCTTTTGATCTTCAAAACCTGGGGGTTGAGCAACATATACTTCTTCCTCAAGCTTACCATTGAGGAATGCACTTTTCACATCCATTTGTTGTAAGATAATATTATGATGGTTAGCATAAGCAAGTAATATGCGAATAGCCTCAAGTCTAGCAACAGGTGCAAAAGTTTCATCGAAATCAATTCCTTCAACCTATGTGTAGCCTTGAGCTACAAGTCGTGCCTTATTCCTCACCACAAGGCCATTTTCATCTTGCTTGTTGCGGTAGATCCACTTTGTGCCGATGATATTATGCTTGCGAGGATCTGGACGTTTGACCAGTTCCCATACATTGTTGAGCTCGAACTGATGTAATTCTTCTTGCATGGCCTGAATCCACTCAGGCTCCAGAAATGCTTCATCTACCTTAGTGGGCTCTGTAATAGAGACAAAAGCATAGTGCCCACAAAAGTTAGATAAATGTGAAGCTTTTGAGCGTGTGAGAGGACCTGGCGCTCGAATGTGATCGATGATCTTTTCCACTTGCACTTCTTTTGCAATGCGAGGATGAGCTGGTTGTCGTTGAGGAATTTGGTCAGCATTTTCTTCAGCACCATTTTCTTCAGCATTTTCATCAGGTGCACCAGCTCGGTTTTCTTCACGTTCCGTAATGAATTCTTCAGCAGATTCTTCGGTAGGAATAACATCCTCAGTAGCCTTGAACTTGATAGAATCCTCAGGTTCTGGTTTATCTATCACAGAAGGTAGGTGCTCTCTTTGCGAGCCATTAGTTTCATCGAATCGCACATCTACAGTTTCAACAACCTTGTGAAGAACGTTGTTGAAGACTCTGTAGGTGTGCGAGTCCTTTCCGTAACCAAGCATAAAACCTTCATGTGCTTTCGGTGCAAATTTAGCATTGTGATGAGGATCTCTAATCCAACATTTAGCACCGAAGACTTTGAAATAACTCACATTGGGTTTCTTGTCAGTGAGGAGTTCATAGGCAGTCTTCTTGAAGAATTTGTGAAGATATACCCGATTGATGATGTGGCACTCAGTATCAATTGCATTAATCCAAAAATGATGAGGCGTTTTGTATTCATCAAGCATAGTGCGAGCCATTTCAGCGAGGGTTCTGTTCTTGCGCTCCACGACGCCATTCTGTTGAGGAGTATAAGGAGTAGATAACTCATGAGTAATACCAAGTTCATCAAGATAGCCATCAAGACCAGAATTCTTGAACTCGGTTCCATTGTCAGTTTTGATGTGCTTGATCTTCACACCAAAGTTGGTTGAAGCCCTCGAGGAAAATCGTTTGAAGATTTCCTGCACTTCATGTTTGTAAGTGACAATGTGTACCCATGTGTAACAAGAATAGTCATCAACAGTAACAAAGCCATATAGAGATGCATCATTTGAAACAGCAGAATAATGATTAGGACCAAAAAGATCCATGTGAAGCAATTCAAATGGACGAGTAGTGGTCATGATAGTCTTCGCTGGATGCTTGGCCTTTGTCATCTTTCCAGCTTCACAAGCTCCGCATAAGTGATCCTTGAGGAATTTGACATTCTCAATGCCAATTACATGCTTCTTCTTCGCAAGCGTGTTCAGATTCCTCATGCTAGCATGACCAAGTCGTCGATGCCATAGCCAGCCTTCTGAAGCTTTTGCAAGCAAGCACATTGCTGGTTGTGCTCCTGTAGAGAAATCAACAATATACAGATCTCCTCTCCTAAAGCTTTCAAAGACTTTGGAATAGTCAGCTTCCATGATCACAACACATCGATATCTTCCAAACACAACAACCATATCAAGATCACAAGGCATTGAGACAGACATGAGGTTGTATCCTAAGGACTCGACAAGCATGACTTTGTCCATGTTTCGATCCTTTGAGATCGCAACCTTACCTAGACCCAATACCTGACTTTTGCCTTTGTCAGCGAAGATGATATGCTTCAGATGTGATGGTGATAAAGGAGCATCCATCAATAGACTCTTGTCACCCGTCATGTGATTTGTACATCCACTATCTAGAACCCACTCGTTGGCTTTGGGATGATCATCCTGTAGATGAATTAGTGCAACTTACGATCTCATATACTTCATCAGTGAAGAATATGATATCAAGTTCATCAGATGAATTTCATCAATTAGTAAAACAGATATTTCAGTATGAGGACGTGTGAAATGAAAGTTCATTTCATCATGATTCGCCTGCGTCCTTTCAGGCATTTTTGTCAGGCCTCCAACAAATTCTTCAGACGTTTAAAACACGTCTGGAGACCTGACCCTGCATAAGAGATTAGTTCTTTTTCTCCACCACCCACATTTGAAGGGGTGGCAAAGAGTTCATCACTCTGCGAGCACCATATGAGAAAGGTGGCATTGAGGCCAATCCATTTCGTTTCACATAAGAGGGGTTAGGGTAAGCATATGAATACGCAGAGAAATTCTTCGAGGACTTATGAACATAATGATTTGAAGAATAATGCGCATATTCATAGCCCTTAGCTCTACCCTGCGAAACAGAGGGGTTAGCACAATGATGATCATATGAGGACTTTAATCCATGTGAGGAATTTGATCCATGTAAGGAATTTGGTCCATATGAAGAATTGGATCTGGGGTTCCTGTTCTTCACAGGTGGTGTCATGAGGACATTCACCTGAAGACTTTCAACATACCTTTTGGGAACCCAGATTTTCTTCATATGGGAACCTTTCCTGCAGTTAGTGCCAACATATCTAGCAAATACTTCACCATTCTGATTTTTGAACAGTTTATAGTTGGAGTCAAATGACTCATTAGAAGAATGAGAAGATTCACATGTAAAGCCAGATAAGTTAGATGGATCAACTGGAGGTCCCTTTGCAGCAACCCATGAGGTTTTGGGGTACTGCTCAGGCTTCCAATATGTTCCATCAGTATTGAGTTTCCTCTCAAAGGCAATACCCTCTTTCCTAGGGTTTCTGTTGAGGATCTGCTTTTTGAGCACATCACAAAGAATCTGATGCCCTTTAAGGCTTTTGTACATGCCTGTCGTGTACAATTCCTTCAGCCCTGCATCGTTAGTGATACTAGCAATGTCCTCAGATGAGGAATTAGTGATAATAGAGGCAGGTGAAGAATTTGTAACAGTTGAAGCATTGGAACATTCAGGTGAAGAATTAGCAGATTCATGTTCAATGCACTTTAAGCATGGAGGAACAAATTCTTCTTGAGTAGCGCTGATTTGTTGAGCAAGTAATGAATCGCAATCCTTCAGAAGATCTTCATGACTCACTCTTAGCTTCTCAAGATCTTGCTTTCTTTGAAGAAGTTCAAGAGAAAGTTTCTTGTGATCAGATAAGAGAGCGTTATGATGACCTTGAAGATCCTCAAACTTGGAATGGAGTCCCTGAAGACTTTCAGCCAAGGCTTTTGATTGATCCATTTCTTCACCCAACATATCATTGCTCTTATTTAGCATGTAATGAACTTTTTCCAAAGCTCTTTGTTGTTTAGTGGCAAGGGAAGCAAGTTTATCATAGCTAGGTCCAAATTCATCGCCAGATTCATCATCACTGGACTCGGATAGGTAGCATTCGTTTACCTTAGCACTTTTTGCCATGAGGCAGGGGTTGGACGATGATGATTCTGGTTCGAATGTCATATCTTTGAGAGTTTCCTTGTAATCATCAAGCCAGGGATCATTACGATTTAGATGTCCATCATAGACCTCAGAGAGATGGTCCCAGATTAGCTTCGCGTGATTGAGATGCATGACGTTCCTGAATTGATTTCGGGACAGACTTGTGCAGATGACATCCTTCACTGTGAGGTTGAGGAGAGTGTACTTGCGAATGTCATCAGCTTCAGCCATCTTGCATAGATCGGTAAGGCCGATCTCGGTGACGGTCCATAGTTCGCTGTCCATAGCCATGAGTCGCTTCTTCATCATGGCCTTCCACCGAGGATACTCATGACCGTCAAAGATGGGGCAGGAAATGTTCCTCAATCCTGCAGTCGACATAACTAAAACTCCAGGTGATTAAACCAAAATCACACAGAACAAGGGAGTACCTTGCTCTGATACCAATTGAAAGTGCGTTATATTAACTAGAGGGGGGGTGTATAGGCGATTTTTATGAATTCTTCACTGAGGAATTTGCCGGTGAGGAAATTCCTTAGCAAAGAACTACTAGCAGCGGAATAAGTACTCAGAAGTAAGCATAACAGGATACAGACATAGTCATCATGATGAATTGAAGACAAGCACAGAGTAAAGAAAGCGTAAACACAGGATAACACAAGATGAAGACAAACTGACTGAAGAAATTGAACTGAGGAAATTGAGAAAGTCTTCAGTCAAAGTCTTCAAACACAGATATGAACAATCACTCAACACAGTAATGAGGAAATGAAAGAGTTGAGGAAATAGAACCAGTAAGGTTGGTGAAGACAATGATTTGTTAGACCAGTTCCAACTGCTGTCTCAGTTGTACGTCTGGTTGGAGCGGCTGAGTATTTAAACTCGAGGACACGCAGTCCCGGACACCCAGTCGCTGAGCACGCAGCTCAGGACACCAAGTCCTCACCGTATTCTCCTTGAACTAAGATCACACAGATCTCGTCCAATCACTCATGGTAAGTCTTCAAGCGACTTCCAAACCTTCACAGACTCGGTCACTCGGCAATCCATAATTCCTCTTGGATGCTCTAGACCATGACACCTAACCGTCTGGAAGAAGCACAGTCTTCAAAGGTAACAAGCATCGGATCCACGCAGGATCAATCTCTTTAGTGATGCTCAATCACTTTGGGGTTTGTAGGTGTTTGGGTTTGGGATTTTCCTCACTCGATGATTTTCGCTCAAAGTCCTCGGAGGATGGGTTGCTCTCAAATGACAAGTGTCAGTTTCTCTCGGAGCAGCCAACCAGCTAGTGGTTGTAGGGGGTGGCTATTTATAGCCTAGAGAGCAGCCCGACATGATAAGACATAAATGCCCTTGTCTGATATGACCGTTAGGCGGATAAGATATTTTGGGACAGCTGGCGCATAGCACAACAACTGTCGGAAATTTGACTATCAAATTCCTCAGGGCTATCATGATCCTCACTGTGTAGGCAATCCGCACTCGCGAATTCCTAACTCCTCAGTCAGAACAAATTCCTCAGCGACCAGAAGAACTTCGTCTCTGTCACTGAAGAAATTGACTGAACTGTATGAGATTTCCAAAGGCTTCACTCGAAGGGTTTGGTAGGTGTAGGATTTTGAGTTGAGCATCACATGGAAATTTTTCCTTAGTATTTCCTCGACCCCCTTTAACAGTACGGTGTTTCCTATGACTCAAGAACGAGAAAAACAAAACTATGAAAACGAAGTCTTCAAGCTTCATATTCCTCGCATGATTATCAAGTCTTCACGGTAACACCAATTTATTCACTTTCAAGGTCTTCATGAAAGTCTTCAGAAATACCAAAATCTTCAGTCGAAGATATTCATTTTTAGGGGTCGACTTTCCCTGTAAATATCAAACTCCTCATAGACTTATAGACCTGTGTACACTCACAAACGCATTAGTCCCTTAACCTATAAGTCTTCAATACACCGAAATCACTAAGGGACACTAGATGCACTCACACATCCGGAACTCCGAACAACCTTCAGTACATGAAAACACATAAACTCATAATGCCGATCGTCATCGAACGTTTAGCGCGCGGACCCTACGAGTTCGCGAACTATGTAGACATGAGCGAGACTCATCTCTGGTCAATAACCAATAGTGGAACCTGGATGCTCATATTGGCTCCCACATATTCTATGAAGATCTTTATCAGTCAAACCGCATAACAACATACGTTGTTCCAGTCATCGGTATGTTACTTGCCCGAGATTCGATCGTTGGTATCTCAATACCTAGTTCAATCTCGTTACCGGCAAGTCTCTTTACTCGTTCCGTAATGCATCATCCCGTAACTAACTCATTAGTCACATTGCTTGTAAGGCTTATAGTGATGTGCATTACCAAGAGGGCCCAAAGATACCTCTCCGACAATCGGAGTGACAAATCCTAATCTCGATCTATGCCAACTCAACAAATACCATCAGAGACACCTGTAGAGCATCTTTATAATCACCCAGTTATGTTGTGACATTTGATAGCACACTAAGTGTTCCTCCGGTATTCGGAAGTTGCATAATCTCATAGTCATAGGAACATGTATAAGTCATGAAGAAAGCAATAGCAACAAACTAAACGATCATCGTGCTAAGCTAATAGATGGGTCTTGTCAATCACATCATTCTCTAATGATGTGATCCCATTAATCAAATGACAACTCATGTCTATGGCTAGGAATCTTAACCATCTTTGATTAGCGAGCTAGTCAAGTAGAGGCATAGTAGTGACACTCTATTTGTCTATGTATTCACACATGTACTAAGTTTCCGATTAATACAATTCTAGCATGAATAACAAACATTTATCCTAATATAAGGAAATATAAATAACAACTTTATTATTGCCTCTAGGGCATATTTCCTTCAAATCTAACCCCCTGTCGGAGGTGTACTGAAGATAAACTAAAGGAGATATCAACATATGATTCTCCTCATAACACACATTGAACTAAAATTCAGACTACACTTGATTTCAGAGAAACCTAAGACAGGGCACACATAATGATAGTTAATTAACTAGGTAGTTAACATTGATTCAGTCTTGTGGCACCGCATCTCCGTCGGAGCATCTCCAGCTTTAGTGATTTTTGATGCAAAGGTGAAGAACATCAAGCAGGTTGAGGATACCGACGATGAGGATGAACATCATAGCAGGGTCGTTGTTCTTGGGCTGGATTGCCAGGGGAATGAATAGCTTGGGCCACTTGGCTCAAAGAACGTCGATGTATTCATCTTCCCACTTCCATAAAGAACATTTCCCTTTCTAGATTTGAGACGGGAAAGTTTAGAACAGGGATAAACACAGAATATGTGAAAATGAATATGGAAAGATGAAGTACTCACCCAATGATTCTCGCACTTGTAGAAATGCCTACCGGGGTTCGTTTTGGTGCGGGAAACCCACCATTCGACATCTCCCTTCTTGCAGTAGGGGCAGGTGAAGAGCGGGAGAGGTGCGAGCTCCTGGATGAACAACGCGAGGGATTGGGATGAAGACGACGAGGTACACATGGTTGCGTAGATGTATCGGCGACGGACATGCGATTGTGGCGGCAAGGTCGCGGTGGGTGGCGGCGGTGGAGATCTGGTTGGAAGATGGTGATGGGGATTGGGAAGGCAAGAGAGCGGTGAGGAGGGAGTAAAGACGAGGTGGGTGTGGAGCTCTGACTACCGATGGCTGAATTAAGAGCATCTCCAACAGCCGTGCAACATGCGGCGTGCTAAAAAAGCGTTTGCAGCACGCTGCTCGTGAGTTTTTGTGCGGTGCAGAGCGCTTGCTCCAGTGTCTGCTACAAAGTTTAGCGCGCACGAGCCGCTCCAACAGACGCGCTAAACTGTAGCGCGCGCGAGCAGCCGACGCTCGCCATATGTTACGTTTTGGAGACAATGATGATATTTGAAACATGAAAACAAAGACATGGCATAGTTTAAAATCACCCAAACAAGTTCATGACATAAAAGTTCAAATTCATGCCCACAACATCATCCAACCAAACAAGTTCATGACATAAAAGTTCAAATTCATGCCCACAACATTGGCCGCCACCCTCCTTTCCTCGGCCGCCAACCTCCTCTCCTCGGCCGCCAACCTCCTCTCCTCGGCCGCGGCATCTTGGTTCCTTGCCATCTTCCTCACCTTGTTCGCTTCCTTTCTTGCCTTCATAATAGCTTCCATATCATTTTTGAACTCATCGTCTCCTTTCCTCTTCTTTTCTTTTGCGTCTTTCTTGCATCCATCCATTTTTTTTGGCTTGGAGTATGAAGCCTAGTTTGGTGTAGGGCTTCTCTTGTCGTCATCACTTGATGCCTCCTCCTCATCATCATCCAAATCAATAGTTCACTTGCGTTTGTTGCTCTCACATCATCATCATCATCAATAGCATCACGTGTATTCCATTTCTCATCATCCTTCAATTCTTCATAGCAATGAGGCGAGGTAAATGGTCCCCCCTTTCTTGATCTTCCCTTTCTTGGTCTTCTTCTCCTCTCCTTTGAACAAGTTTTGTGCAATATTGAGCTACATACAAAAAAACAAGTTAGCACTAGAAAAACCAAGAAGAAGCATGATGAACATGGACGAATCATGACGAAAGAAATGGCACTTACCCTATCTATATCATTAGTGCAACTTGGGTTCAACTTGTCAACCGCCTTAAGTGCGGCCGCCCACCTTTGACAATCTCGGTTGATTTTCGACCACCGGGAGCGAAGAGATCTTTCGGAGCGGTCGATTCCACTTTTGTTGTGTACATCAAAGTGTTCCTTCATCCGGAGCCAATATGCATCTCTACTTTGATCACCTCCAACGGAGGGATCCCTCGACACTTGCAACCAAGTATTGCATAGCAAGATGTCTTCATACATGGCATAGTTGCCCCCTCTTCCTTTCGGTGCATCGACGATGCCCTCACCATCCTCGGCTACCTCAAACTCATGATCATCGAAATGCATCTCATTGGTTTGAGACCAATTAGAATTATTGGAGTCAACACCAATTGTTGACATATATGCCTTGTCATTGAAACTACAAAGTATGTACAACGAAGCAAATAAGCTATCCATATGTATGCATTCAAAAAACAACAACAACAAAAAGTTGGCGAAATTTTACCTTGGGGGCATTTCATCGAACACCTTGTGCATGTCGGCAGCCGGCTCAACAAGTGAGATCGCCGGTGCTTCGGTAGCCGCCGCGTCCGTCGCACGCCCTGCAAGCTTCTTCCTCGACAGCCTAGAGGAGCCATCCGCCGCCTTGTTCTTCTTCGCGGATACCTTGCCCTTCTTTGCCCGTGCCGCATTTGGGAGCTTCGAGGGGGAACGTGGCTTCACGGCGGGCGCCGACGCGACGCCACCCGCCGCCGAGGTCGTCTGTGGCGGCCCGAAAAGGCCGCGTGTGATACCGGTGCTTGGAGGAGCACCGGCGGAGGCGAAGCCAAAGCTTCCCGTGCTAGGGTTTGTGGCGGCGGCGGCGGAGGGCTCGTGGGTGTAGGAAGGGGTGAGGGGGGTGCCAGCGCGGCCGTCCATCGGGTCAATTCGCTGGCGGCAGCACGGGCTGGGTGAATGTGGCGTGATGTCTACTACACAACCTTCTTCTTGTAGACGTTGTTGGGCCTGCAAGTGCACAGGTTTGTAGGACAGTAGCAAATTTCCCTCAAGTGGATGACCTAAGGTTTATCAATCCGTAGGAGGCGTAGGATGAAGATGGTCTCTCTCAAACAACCGTGCAACCAAATAACAAAGAGTCACTTGTGTCCCCAACACACCCAATACAATGGTAAATTGTATAGGTGCACTAGTTCGGCGAAGAGATGGTGATACAAGTGCAATATGGAGGGTAGATAAAGGTTTTTGTAATCTGAAATTATAAAAACAGCAAGGTAACAAGTGGTAAAAGTGAGCGTAAACGGTATTGCAATGATAGGAAACAAGGCCTAGGGTTCATACTTTCACTAGTGCAAGTTCTCTCAACAATAATAACATAGATAGATCATATAACAAGTCCTCAACATGCAACAAAGAGTCACTCCAAAGACACTAATAGCGGAGAACAAACATAGAGATTATGGTAGGGTACGAAACCACCTCAAAGTTATTCTTTCGGATCGATCTATAAAAGAGTTCGTACTAGAATAACACCTTAAGATACAAATCAACCAAAACCCTAATGTCACCTAGATACGCCATTGTCACCTCAAGTATCCGTGGGCATGATTATACGATATGCGTCACACAATCTCAGATTCATCCAACCAACATAAAAGTACTTCAAAGAGTGCCCCAAAGCTACTACCGGAGAGTCAAGAACGTGTGCCAACCCCTATGCATAGGTTCCCAATGTCACGAAACCCGCAAGTTGATCACCAAGACATACATCAAGTGTTCTCATAAAAGACTCAATCTATCAAGACATACATCAAGTTGATCACCGGAGGTGTAAGGGCATATTTATCCCTCAGGTGTTTTGGTGATTGATGACAATGCATTTGCGGACTAATCGTGTGCTTGAGTTTCTCAGGTTATTCATATCTAGGCACGAGACGATTCGGTGCCCCTCGGAGACTATTGAAGTCGGTGTTGTTCTACGTTTCTCTTTGGTGGATTTGAGTCGTAGGAGAGCCGTACTATTAAGAGGGGGTCCGCGTCGGAAAGGTTTGGGTAGAATCAACACGTACACTTGTTCCTCCTTTCCCTGCTTTTTGGAGCTTCCCTTTGTTATCTTGGTCGTGCGGAAATCTGACAACTACTTCTATGCTTGCGGTAGTACCACAAGTACACACGGTAGTACCGCTATGTGTCACGGTAGTACCGCTCATCCGGAGCGGTAGTACCGCGGCTCACCGGCCTTGTGCCGCTCCGGTGCGGTAGTAGGGGAGGATGTAAATTTTTACATCCGCGCCCTCCACGGTAGTACCGCTCGTCCAGCGCGGTAGTACCGCGGAGGCCCACGGTAGTACCGCTCCCTAGGAGTCGTAGTACCGTGGCCCTCCTACCTAGTACCGCAGTGTCGTGTTAGTAGGCGCGGATGTAATTTTTTACATCCGTGCCCGCACGGTAGTACCGCGCCTCGCGAGCGGTAGTACCACGTCGGATTTTTGTACCACCTCTGTTTCAGCGGAAGTAGGCACGGATGTAATTTATTTCATCCGCGCCCTTCCCAGGCCGTGACTTTCCTGCCTTGCGGTAGTACCGCAGGTGGGTGCGGTAGTACCGCGCAAGCGGTAGTACTGCCCCCTTGTCAGGCTAGTTCCGGCCTGTGTTGCTGTCGCGGTAGTACTGTGGTTAGCCACGGTAGTACCGCACAGCCTCGCGGTAGTACCGCGCCCCTGGAGCGGTAGTACCGTGTGTCGCGGGCTGAACATGTGGATAACGGTTGGATTTTGTCCACGACTATATAAGGGGTGTCTTCTACCTCTAGTTGACTACCTCTTCCATCTCTAAGCTGCATTGTTGCTCCAAGCTCCATTTTCACTCGATCTCTCTCCCTAGCCAATCAAACTTGTTGATTTGCTCGGGATTGGGTGACAAGTGCCCGATCTACACTTCCACCACAGGATATTTGATTCCCCCCACTTATCCCTAGCGAATCTTGTTACTCTTGGGTGTTGAGCACCCTAGACGGTTGAGGTCACCTCGAAGCCATACTCCATTGTGGTGAAGCTTCGCGGTATTGTTGGGAGCCTCCAAGTGTTGTGGAGATTGCCCCAATCTTGTTTGTAAAGGTCCGGTTACCGCCTTCAAGGGCTCCAATAGTGGAATCACGGCATCTCGCATTGTGTGAGGGCGTGAGGAGATTACGGTGGCCCTAGTGGCTTCTTGGGGAGCATTGTGCCTCCACACCGCTCTAACGGAGACGTACTTCCCCTTAAAAGGAAGGAACTTCGGTAACACATCCTCGTCTCCACCGGCTCCACTCTTGGTTATCTTTTCCCTTTACTTTTGCAAGCTTACTTGTGCTATATCCATTGCTTGCTTGTGTGCTTATTGTCTTTGCATCATATAGGTTGTCCACGTAGTTGCACATCTAGACAACCTATTTCATTGCAAGTTTTAAATTGTTAAATAAAAGTCTAAAAAGTGTTAGTTGCCTATTCACCCCCCCTCTAGTCAACCATATCGATCCTTTCAATTGGTATCAGAGCCTCGTCTCTTTATTAAGGACTTTGCCGTCCGAAGAGTATGGTTGACACCAACGACGGTGTGGAGGAGCACTCCGGTGTGAATCCCATCTTGTCTTCGGCCGAAGGGGGAACCTCGGTCTCTCGTGAGGAATTCAATGTGGCTTTAGACACATTGAAAACCTCCATGACGGCCGAGGTTAAAAGCATGTTTTCTGAATTCCTAGAGGGACTCAAACTATCTACCTCGCCGATGAAAGTGGGTGATCCCACTAACAAGGTGACGGATGCTAACCCCAACAAGGGGGAAGCTAATAGTGAAAAGAGTCCGTCTACTAGTGGTAGAAATGGCACCGGCATCTATGCCCATGTGGAACCCCCGGTGTATAGAGGACCGATCCCCTCTACGCATTTGAATCATGCCGGTCCTCCTCCTAAATATGTAAAAAATGAAGATTATGATTCTTGAGTTTATCGCTTCAAGCGTCGTTTAAAACATGTGAATACTAACCTTTGGAGAATTATTGAAGAAGGTTTCTATCCTCATGATCCAAGCAACTTCACCCCTCGAGAAGAAGTGGACAATCAATTCAATGAGAGTGCTCTCTTCATCATCCAAGATGCTATCCTTCCCGAAGATCTCCCTCATCTTTGACCTCATGTCATGGCTAAAGAAGCATGGAAGTGTGTCGAGCGTATGTATCGAGGAAGTGCTAGCATTCAACGCTCCAACTATGAAGTGGTGCAAGATGAAGCCGATGAGTTTGCAATGAAAGAGGATGAAGAACCTCGTGAGCTCTTTCGAAGAGTGACCAAACTTGCGGTCGCACTCCGAGATCATGGGAGCAAGGACACGGATGACAACTGGATCAAGCGCAAGTTACTCAAGGCCATGATGCCCTACAACAAGGCCATGTCCTCCGTCATCTGCCAAAGACCGGACTTCCACTCCATGACCTCTGGTGAAGTGTTGGATGAGTTTGTTGCAATGAACATCTTGGATAAGACCGCCGACAATGCGGTGCTCCGTTCCCAAAGGGCAAAGAAGCCCAACCTTGCTTTGAAGGCCAAGGTTAGTGTGTAAGAAGAAGAAGAGGAGGAAGATGAGGAGAGCAACCCCGAGGACACGAAGTATGATTATCATGAGCACATGGCTCTTGCCTCTAGACAGTTTTGGAGTAAGAAGACTACAAGACCCAACTTCAACAAAAACAACTCAAGTGGCCTCAAGGGGAAGCAACGAGTTAGAACTTGTTTCAACTGTGGCAATGTCAGCCATTTCGTTGCGGATTGCCCATACGAGAAGCGAGAAGACAATGGTGGCAAGTTCATTCGAAAAGACAAAGCCAAGTCCTTCCCCAACAAGAACAACTTCACCAAGAAGACTCCTTCTCGCGGGTTGGTGGTTCCAGAAGAATACCGTGAGGATGACGATGATGATGAAGATGGTGAAACAATGGCCAGGGCATCCGTTGCCATTGTCTCAACTCCTCGGGTGTCTCTCTTCGATGCACCTAACGAGAACATCACCGCCAAGTGCCTCATGGCTAATGCCACCAACAAGGTAACCCCCAACATCAAAACCACCATTATTCCTAACCCTCCTTCAACGGATGATTTTGATAATGGTAAGGGGTCTAATGAGGAGATCAATGAATTTGAGTCCTTCATGAGTAAGCTCAAGGGCAAATCCAAGAAGCATTTCGTTGCTCTCTTGGAACAACTTGGTGAAGCCAATGACATGATCGAGGCTCATGAAGAAACCATCACTAAGATGGAAAGTCATAGCCGTGACTATGCCGATGAGATATCGGATCTCTCTAATGCTCCTGAGGAAGAGCGTGGGCATCGTTTGGCTCTTGAGGAGTCACACAACAATGGTCATGCTAAACTAAAGAAAGATCTTGATCATGCTCTTGTGGTGTCTCGTGTTCTAGCTTCCGAGAAGGCTAAACTTGGGGTTGATCATGTTAGACTCACGGAGGAGTTTGATGTACTTGACAAGGCCCACAAGGTCTTGAAAGGTGCTCATGCCACTCTTAAGGAGTCTCATGCTCAACTCCAAGTTAAGCTAACCAAGGAAAAGGCCACATTTCCTCACATGGTCTTAATTGATAATGCAAATGCTACTAACCCATGTTGTGAGCATGTGCATCTTGTGGAGGAAAATGCCAAGTTGAAGGAACAACTCGAGAAAGGTCTTGTGTCATGCATACAAGGCGAGAAGAACCTAAATGACCTTTTGAGCAATCAAAAGGAAGTTGTGGGCAAGGAGGGAGTTGGGTTCGCACCCAAGTCCAAGAACAAGAAGAAGAACAAGGAGAAGAAGAGCAAGACCAATCGACCTCCTCCGCTCACGCAAACCTTTGTGAAGGAGGGAGAAGGTGCTCCTAAGGAGAAGAAGAACAATGGGATGAGTGGAGAAGCTAAAGAGCGCAACGCCATCTCTCCCAACAAAGCCGGCGACTTCAACCCCTCTTATGTGTTGTGCCGTGCTAGTGATGGCCATGTTTATGCTAAATTTGTTGGTTCTCCTTATGAGTACATTGAATGGTCTATTTGGGTTCCTAAGACCCTTGTTACTAACATCAAAGGACCCATTACTCAATGGGTACCTAAAACCAAGCATTGATCTCTTGTAGGTGTTTGCTTCCGGTGGGGGATCATGGTTGCTCGATAGTGGAGCAACAAATCATATGACCGGGAGCAAGGACTTGGTGGTGGACGTGCACAACATCCCATCTATGCCCACCAATGTTGAATGGGGTGATGCCTCACATTCTAAGGTATTGGGTCTTGGCAAGGTTGTCATTTCTCATGATCTAACGATCGAGAAAGTCATGCTTGTTGAGTCCCTTGCGTTCAATTTACTTTCCGTTCGTCAACTCGCACTCATGGGTTTTGCCACCTTCTTTTATATTGATACCGTGGCCCTCTTGTGGAGCAAGACTCTTAAAGTAGCCTTTGTTGGGCATGTCGAGAACGGCCTCTATGTGGTTAACTTCTCGGAGCAACCCACTAAGACCGCGACATGCCTAATGGCTAAAGTTGATGTGGGATGGCTTTGGCATCGCCGTTTAGCCCACGTCAATATGAGATCTTTGCAAAGTCTTCTCAAGGGGGACCATGTTCATGGACTAACGAATGTTAGTTTTGCCAAAGATCGTGTTTGCAGTGCTTGTATCGAAGGAAAGCTTCATGAGACGGCTCACCCTCCCACGACTATCATCTACTCGAAGAGACCCTTGGAGCTCCTCCACATGGACCTCTTTGGGCCCCCATCCTTTGATAGTCTTGGGGGTAGAAAGTATTGCTTGGTGATAGTGGATGATTATTCAAGATACACTTGGGTATACTTCTTCAAGAGGAAGAGTGGGACCCAACAAACTGTCATCGACTTTGCAAATGAAGCTCAACGTCAACACGATGCAAAGATCTTGACAATAAGAAGTGACAACGGCACCGAGTTCAAGAACTACACCTTGGATGAGTTTCTTAGTGATGAAGGGATCAAGCATCAATATTCTGCACCATATACCCCTCAACAAAATGGTGTTGCCGAGAAAAAGAACCGGACGTTGATGGATGCGGCAAGGACCATGATGGCGGAGTTCAAGTCTCCATACAACTTCTGGGCCGAAGCCATCAACACAGCTTGTCATGCATCCAATCGGCTCTATCTCCGCAAAGGCTTGAACAAGACTCCGTATGAGATACTCACCGGGAACAAGCCCAATCTCAAGTACTTCCGGCTGTTCGGGTGTAAGTGTTTCATTCTCAAGAAAGGTGTTCGTTTGTCTAAATTCGAAGCTAGAGCTCATGAGGGCATATTTGTTGGTTATGCTACAAACTCTCATACTTACCGTGTTCTCAACAAGTCCAACAGATGTCACATCCCTAGTTCTGGTATGCTCAGGGCTAGCTAGTCATGTGTGCATCATGTTTAAATTCCATTTAAATTTGAAATGGGGATTTGTGAAACCCTCAGAATCATTTTTGGAAATGACCCAAATAAAAATTGCTCCAAAAAGGTCCAAGAAAATGCTCATGTTGCTCTCTGAAAATATTGGACAGAGATAAAAATCAAACCAATATTTTTAGGAGCCCATAATGTATTTATTTTGGGCATTTGGAATTAATGCATAAATATTTGCATTGGAAATATATTAGTTATATATATTAATATATGTCCAAAAATTATGCCACTTGTTGGGGAGCTCTGGAATAATGCCATTAGTTCCTACAAAAATTGGCATAAGGTAATAAATTGGTTTAGTATTAAAACTAAATCAAAACAAACTACAGAAAATAGAAAACAGAGGAAAATAGAAAGAGAGAGAGAGTCTTACCTGGCCCCTTACCTGGCCGGCCCAGTGGACAGCCCAGCCCACTGGCCTGGTGCCAGTCGTCCTCTACCTCTGCCAGTAGGCAGAGGAGGGAGACAGCGCATGCGCGCCCGCGGCGCCACGCCACCTCCCTGCCTGCCTGCATCCCACGCCACCGCGGCGCCTGAACCGCCTCCCCGGCCTCCCCTCGACCCCTGGACACCACACTTTCCCCTCTTCGCTCCTCCCTCGCCGTTCCCCACCACAGCCGAGCACGCCCATCGCCGCCGACGCCGTTTACCGCGGCCACAGCCACCCCCTCGCTCCCTCCATGCATCCCTGAGCTCCGCCCTGACCCCGTGGAGCTACACACGCGACGCACGCGACCAGAGGAGGCCCCAGTCGACCGGAGCGTCGTCGTCTTCATCTCCGGTGCCCGGAGATCACCGTCGTCAATTCGCCGTTGCAGAAGCTTCCCCGAGCCCACCGAGCTTCTCTCCCGACCCCTTGTGAGCTCCTACGCCTTTCCCCTCTGTCCCCGAAGTCTAACTCGCCCTCTAGCACTAGCGCTGCCGCGCCCGAGAGCTTGCTGCCGCCGTCCATGGCGCCGCCACGGCCACAGCTGCTGCCACTCGCGTTCGAGCATTGCCGCGTGCTCAGCACGCTCCCAGGAGCCGGGCGCGCCCACCTGTTCGACCTACCGTTCCCCCTAGCGCCAACCCACACCAACCCCGAGCTCCGGCCGCCGCCGCGAGCTCGATTCCGGCGAGCCCGTTCGACCACATTCCCTCCCGCTTGCCTAGATGGATGCGGCTAAGCGCCAGCTACGAGTAGGTGATCGCTGCCGCTGTTTTGGTCGCCGGAGGATGTTTCCCGAGCCCCTCCGCCGCGTTTGGACTCGCCGGCGGTTAAACGCCGGCGACCGTTGACCCTTGACCGGCGTGGGTTGACCCCACTGCCCGGTTTGACCCTCCCCTCTCTCTCTCACTAACGTGTGGGCCCCAGGCCACTAACTAAACCAGGATTAGCAATAGTTTAACGCTAACTAAATTTAGTTAGTTAACTAACTACTGACACGCGGGTCCCACTGGTCAGGGTTGACCTGGACCGCGCTCGTTGACTGCTGACATCACAGTGACGCAGTGCTGACGCAGTAAATCCTTTTCTGGATTTATTTTATACAAGAAATTTCAGAAAATTGTATAAACTTCTAAAAATCATAGAAATTCAACCGTAACTCCAAATTAAATAAATTATATATGAAAAATTATCAGAAAAATTCAAGGAATCCATCTGTACCATTTTCATGCATGTTAGAGCAACTTATAGCTGCTGTTTAGCACAAATCAATTAAATGGCATTTGAATAATCACATATGGAGTTTGAATTTGAATCTTGTATTCAAACCAACTTCATTTAATCTGTTGCTAGTTGCATTAGCTCAAAACACATTCATATCGCCATGTCATGAGCATGCATCATATTGTGCATTGCATTGATTGTATTTCTTCTTTGTTGCCGGTATCTGTTCCCTCCCGGTAGACGATGTTCCGACGTTGTGATCGTTGACACTGATGAAGACTCAATGCTATCTTCAGAAGTGCCAGGCAAGCAAACCCCCTTGTTCATTCCGATACAATCCCACTCTCTTGCTCCTGCTCTCTTTTAATGCATTAGGACAACACCGATTCATCTGTTACTTGCTGCGGTAGTTGAACCCCTTTATCCTTTGCATGACCTGTCATTGCCACAGTAAATAGATGAAACCCACTAGTATGAGTAGGAGTTGTTTGAGCCCTGTTGTGCCTACTCATCATGCTTGTTTGTCATGCCTGCTACTGCTTAGAGTTGTGTCAGGTCTGATTCATCTGGGATGAATCAGAGGTGTGTGAACATGTCCTACTGTGTGTGAGCTAAGTGTGTGAACACGATTTGGTAAAAGGTGTCGGTGAGAGGCCATGTAGGAGTACATGGTGGGTTGTCTCATTGAAGCCGTCCTTAGGAACTGAGCTCTGTGTTTGTGATCCATGATTCAGCTACTACCATGCATTGGGCCCTGAAATATGACCCCGCTCGACTTCTTATTCACCCTAGTCCTCTGTCCAGGAGTTGCAAGTAGTTTCTGGTGTTTGTAGTATGCTGGAGGCCGTGGACAGCGCTGACCGTAGGGGTGGGCTGTGATGCGGTAGGCACGTGGCCGGGTATACCGGGCGCCCGTTTGGTGTCACGGAACCCTGTTCACATCGTTTGGGGCTGTGAGTGAAACTCCGGCCGGATCTCCTCATGGACGGAACCCGAATAGGCGATAAACCTGGACTAGAGACCTGAGTGTTTAGGTAGGTCGTGGTCTACACCCACGTCGGCTTTCGCTTGAAGTCTGCCGAGCACATGTCGTGTGCAGACGCTAAGTGGTGGAAACATGTATGAAGAAGTACACCCCTGCAGGATTAACATCATCTATTCGAATAGCCGTGTCCGCGGAAAAGGACTTCTGGGTTGCTTATATCAGTTCATAGACAAGTGAAAGTGGATACCCTAAAATACGCAAGATAAGCGCGAATGCTATGGATGGCGTTCTCGTAGGGAGACGGGAGTGGATCCATAGTAGTGTATTGATATGGTGAATATGTGGACTCGTGTGCGCCACCTCAAAAGAGTTACTTGCAGTCGTAGTTCAGGATAGCCACCGAGTCAAAGCTGGCTTGCTGCAGTTAAACCCCACCATCCCCTTGTTGATAATGATGCATATGTAGTTAGTTCTGATGTAAGTCTTGCTGGGTACATTTGTACTCACGTTTGCCTATTTTATGTTTTGCGGAGAGACTTCAGTCTCACTAGTAGTTCCACGTGGACTTCGACGTTTAGCTTGTTACCTCAGCTACGATCTTGTGCCCTCGGCAGGATCTGGTAGTTAGTCAGGCTTCTCAGCCTTTTTCATTTATAGATGTCTGTACTCAGACATGATAGCTTCCGCTTGTGCTTTGATTCGTATGCTCTGAATGTTGGGTCATGAGACCCCTGTTTGTAATATCTCGCTCCTCGGAGCCTAATGAATAAATACTTGAGTCGTAGAGTCGTGTTGTGATGCCATGTTGTATTTGCACATATCGAGCATATTGTGTGTATGTTATTGAAATGCTTGGTATGTGTGGGATCTGGCTATCTAGTTGTTTATCCTTAGTAGCCTCTCTTACCGGGAAAGGTCTCCTAGTGTTTCCACTGAGCCATGGTAGCTTGCTACTGCTCCGGAACACTTAGGCTGGCCGGCATGTGTCCTTCTTCGTTCCTGTGTCTGTCCCTTCGGGGAAATGTCACGCGATGAATACCGGAGTCCTGTTAGCCCGCTACAGCCCGGTTCGCCGGAGTCCTGCTAGCCCAGTGCTACAGCCTGGATTCACTCGCTGATGACCGACACGTTCGTTGCTGGGTCATGTATGCCTGTCCCTCTAAGTTAGTGCCACTTTGGGTTCATGACTAGCCATGTCAGCCCGGGTTCTTTGTCATATGGATGCTAGCGGCACTATCATATACGTGAGCCAAAAGGCGCAAACGGTCCCGGGCCAGGTAAGGTGGCACCCGTGGGAATACCGTGCGTGAGGCCGCAAAGTGATATGATGTGTTACATGCTAGATCGGTGTGACTCAGGATCGAGGTCCTGACAGCTTGAATCTTGTATTCAAACCAACTTCATTTAAATCATAGCTAGGTGCATTAGCCCAAAACACATTCATATTGCCATGCCATAGCATGCATCATATTGTGCATTGCATTGATCGTGTTTTCCTCTGTGTTTTGCCGGTGTTGTTCCCCCTGGGTAGACGTTGTACCGACGATGTGATCGTTGACACTGATGAAGACTCAATGTTATCTTCAGAAGTGCCAGGCAAGCAAAACCCCCTTGTTCATTCCGATACGATCCCACTCTCTCGCTCCTGCTCTCTTTTACTGCATTAGGACAACAACGATTCAACTGTTACTTGCTGCGGTAGCTGAACCCCTTTATCCTTTGCATGACCTGTCATTCCACAGTAAATAGATGAAACCCACTAGCATGAGTAGGAGTTGTTTGAGCCCTGTTGTGCCTACTCATACATGCTTGTTTGTCATGCCTGCTACTGCTTAGAGTTGAGTCGGGTCTGATTCATCGAGGATGAATCAGAGGTGTGTGAACATGTCCTACTGTGTGTGAGCTAAGTGTGTGAACACGATTTGGTAAAGGTAGCGGTGGGAGGCCATGTAGGAGTACATGGTGGGTTGTCTCATTGAAGCCGTCCTTAGGAACTGAGTTCTGTGTTTGTGATCCATGATTCAGCTACTACCATGCATTGGGCCCTGAAATATGACCCCGCTCGACTTCTTATTCACCCTTGTCCTCTGTCCAGGAGTTGCAAGTAGTTTCTGGTGTTTGTAGTATGCTGGAGGCCGTGCGCAGCGCTGACCGTAGGGGTGGGCTGTGATGCGGTAGGCACGTGGCCGGGTATACCGGGCGCCAGTTTGGTGTCACGGAACCCTGTTCACATCGTTTGGGGCTGTGAGTGAAACTCCGGCCGGATCTCCTCATGGACGGAACCCGAATAGGCGATAAACCTGGACTAGAGACTTGAGTGTTTAGGTAGGTCGTGGTCTACACCCACGTTGGCTTTCGCTTGAAGTCTGCCGAGCACATGTCGTGTGCAGACGCTAAGTGGTGGAAACATGTATGAAGAAGTACACCCCTGCAGGGTTAACATCATCTATTCGAATAGTCGTGTCCGCGGAAAAGGACTTCTGGGTTGCTTATATCAGTTCATAGACAAGTGAAAGTGGATACCCTAAAATACGCAAGATAAGCGCGAGTGCTATGGATGGCATTCTCGTAGGGAGACGGGAGTGGATCCATAGTAGTGTATTGATATGGTGAATATGTGGACTCGTGTGCGCCACCTCAAAAGAGTTACTTGCAGTCGTAGTTTAGGATAGCCACTGAGTCAAAGCTGGCTTGCTGCAGTTAAACCCCACCATCCCCTTTGTTGATAATGATGCATATGTAGTTAGTCCTGATGTAAGTCTTGCTGGGTACATTTGTACTCATGTTTGCCTATTTTATGTTTTTGCAGAGAGACTTCAGTCTCGCTAGTAGTTCCACGTGGACTTCGACGTTTAGCTTGTTACCTCAGCTACGATCTTGTGCCCTCAGCAGGATCTGGTAGATAGTCAGGCTTCTAAGCCTTTTTCATTTGTAGATGTCTGTACTCAGACATGTTAGCTTCCGCTTGTGCTTAACTTGTATGCTCTGAATGTTGGGTCATGAGACCCATGTTTGTAATATCTCGCTCCCCGGAGCCTATTGAATAAATACTTGAGTCGTAGAGTCATGTTGTGATGCCATGTTGCATTTGCACATATCGAGCATATTGTGTGTATGTTATTGAAATGCTTGGTATGTGTGGGATCTGACTATCTAGTTGTTTTTCCTTAGTAGCCTCTCTTACCGGGAAATACGCTGTCAGGACCCCGACTCAGTGTCACATTGATCTAGCCTGTAACACCTCATATCACTTTGCGGCCTCACGCACGGTATTCCCACGGGTGTCGCCTTACCTTTGCCCGGGACCGTTTGCGCCTTTTGGCACACGTATATGATAGTGTCGCTAGCATCCATATGAAAAGGAGCCCGGGCTGACATGGCTAGTTGTAAACCCAAAGTGGCACAGACTTACAGGGACAGGCATCCATGACCCAGCATCGAACGTGTCGGTCATCAGCAAGTAAGTTCCGGGCTGTAGCACTGGGCTAGCAGGACTCCGGTAAACCGGGCTGTAGCGGGCTAACAGGACTCCGGTACTCAATGCGTGACATTTCCCCGAAGGGACAGACACAGGAACGAAGAAGGACACATGCCGGCCAGCCAAGTGTTCCGGAGCAGTAGCAAGCTACCATGGCTCAGTGGAATCACTAGGAGACATTTCCCGGTAAGAGAGGCTACTAAAGATAAACAACTAGATAGTCAGATCCCACACATACCAAGCATTTCAATCATACACACAATATGCTCGATATGTGCAAATACAACAAGGCATCACAACATGACTCTATGACACAAGTACTTTATTTAAAGGCTCAGAGAGCCATACATAGCATACACACAAGTACGGGTCACACGACCCAGCATTCAAGTCATACAGTCATACAAACCAGCAGCGGAAGTAACTTGTCTGAGTACAGACAACTAGTAAAATAAAAGAGGCTTGGAGAGCCTAGCTATACTACGTGGTCCTTCACAAGCTCAGGATCACCACCTGGGCCTTAGCCTACTCATTGATGTCAACGTCTACGAAGAACCCATCAGAAGGGGTTGCAGCGTCTTCTGTAAAAATGTAAATTATAGCAACATGAGTACAAAGGTACTCAGCAAGAATTACATCAGATCCTACATACATGCACATTATCAAGAAGGGTTGGTGGAGTTATTGCAGCAAGCCAGCTTTGACTCTTGGCTAAGCTATCCTACGAGACTCCAACTTGAGATGGTTTTGCGCACACGAGTCCACTACTCACCACTCAATACACTACCGAGGATCCACCTCCGTCTTCCTTCGGAAGAGCCATCCTCGGCACTCACGCTTATCTTGAGGCTTTTAGTAGTTTCCATTTACTTGTCTATGAACTGTATAGGCAACCAAGTAGTCCTTCACCGCGGACGCGGCTATTCGAATAGATTAGGTTAACCCTGCAGGGGTGTACTTCTTCATACATGTTTCCACCACTTAGCGTCTGCACACGGCATGTGCTCGGCAGACTTCAAGCGAAAGCCGACGTGGGTGTAGACCACGACCTACCTAGACACTCAAGTCTCTAGTCCAGGTTTATCGCCTATTTGGGTTCCATCCATGAGGAGATCCGGCCGAAGTATCGCTCACGGCCCCAAACGATGTGAACAGGGTTCCCGAGATACCAAACGGGCATCCGGTACACCGGCCATGTACCTACCGCATCACAGCCCACCCCTACGGTCAGCGCTGTCCACGGCCTCCAGTAGGCTACAAACACCAGAAACTACTTGCAACTCCTGGACAGAAGACTAGGGTGAATAAGAAGTCGAGCGGGGTCATATTTCAGGGCCCAATGTATGGTAGTAGCTGATTCTTAAATCACACATACAGATCTCAGTGCTTAAGGACGGCCTCAATGAAACAACCCACCATGTACTCCTACATTGCCTCTCATCGATACCTTTACCAAATCGTGTTCAACACCTTACTCTCATACTGACACGATCATTTCACTCTAGCCATCACCCAGATGAACCAGACCTGACACGACTCTAGGCATAGCAGGCATAGCAAGGTAGGAACAACACACACACATGGCTCAATCAACTCCTACACATGCTAGTGGGTTTCATCTAGTTACTGTGGCAATGACAGGTCATGCAGAGGAAATGGGTTCAACTACCACAGCACACAGCAGTATAAAAGAGCAGGAGCGAGAACATAGGATTGTATCGATATGATCAAATAGTTGGTTGCTTGCCTGATGGGTCGATGCACTGATACGGATCTTCGCTAGGGTAATCACGGTACTCCTCGGAGGCAGAACCTGCCGTAAGAACACCGATACATAGCCATCACCAAACAATGTGCGACAATATGATGCATGCATGAAACATGGCAATATGAGTGTGTTGGGCTAATGCAACTAAGACCAGAAGGGTTTGAACCAATTTGAACCAAAGATTCAAATTTCAAACTCATAGATGGCCCTTTTAAGTGTTTTATCTTGTTCTTCATTAAACATCAAGTTAACTTGTTTAATCATGCATGGAAACAGTACAGATGGATAGATTGGATTTTTCTGATCATTTTTCATATATAACTTGTTTGATTTGGAGTTACAGATTAAAAGTTATGAATTTTTGAAGTTTAAACTATATTCTGGAATTTCCTATATTAGAATAAATCCAGAAATTAATTTATTGCGTCAGCCATGCGTCAGGATGACGTCAGGGTCAATGGAGACGTCCAGGTCAAACCTGACAGTGGGTCCAGGGTGTCAAGGTCATTAGTTTAGTTAGAGTTTAATTAAAACTAAACCTATTTAGTTAACAGGGCTGGGCCCCACCTGTCATTGACTCATCGGAGTCAACCAGGGCCCACCCGTGGTCAAAGGCAGGTCGGCTGCACCGGCGTTTAGCCGCCGGCGAGCCCGACGCGGCGGCGGAAGTGGTTTTGGCCGTTCCGGCCACCAAATGGGTCGCGGAGGGCATCAGAGTGGAGCTGAGGACGAGCCGCGGCTCTTGGCGGAGTCCGTTGGGGTCGGGGTGGCCGGAGTTGGCGTCGGCGGCGACTTTGGCGGCCACCGGAGTTCGGGTGAAAGCGAACTCGGGCTAGGGTGTGTGGTGAGGTGCGGGGAGTGCACGGTTGGGTCTAACGCAGCGTGGTGAGTGCGATGGACACCGTGAGGTGGCCGGAGGATGGCCGAGAGCACGTCGGCGACGAGATCCGCGGCGGTGCGTGCGGGTGATCTTCGTGCGATGGCTACACGGCTTGGGAGCGAGAGAGGAAGGGTAGGAGGGGTAGCTAGGCTCACAGAGCACTCGTAGAGGCCACCGATGGGGTCGGGGACGGGCTGATGCGGCGACGGCGTTGAAGGGGATCTCCGACGACGGCGGACTCGGGCGAGGTCGGTGCGGTGGACTCGGGCCACGCGAGCACGCGGGGCTCGGCTAGCCCGACGAAGTGGACGGCGGCGGAGCTCCTGGACACGACGAGTCAGAGCACGGGCGGCGGGGAGCGCGGCTACGACGATGGAGCGGCGGCGGTGGCGTCGGCCATGGCTGGGGAGCGCGAGGGGGAGGAGCTGGAGAGGAGAGGGGTGTCTGGGGGGTTCGGGGGAGAGAGGGGGAGTGATCCCCGTCGTGGCGTGATGAGGACAGCGGCGAGGCGGCGAGCAGGTGCGTGGCACCCATGCGGTGCTCGCCGTCGAGCACCTGCCTGCCTGCCTGGCCGGCAAGCAGCTCGCTGGCGCGGCGCTGGGCTGGGCCGGCAGGTGGGCCGGGTGCTAGGCGCCAGGTAAGATTTCCCCTGTTTTTTTGTCGTGGCACCCATGCGGTGCTCGCCGCCCAGCACCTGCCTGCCTGCCTGGCCGGCAAGCAGCTCCCTGGCAAAGCTGTCAGGACCCCGATCCTGAGTCACACCGATCTAGCATGTAACACATCATATCACTTTGCGGCCTCACGCATGGTATTCCCACGGGTGCCACCTTACCTGGCCCGGGACCGTTTGCGCCTTTTGGCTCACGTATATGATAGTGCCGCTAGCATCCATATGACAAAGAACCCGGGCTGACATGGCTAGTCGTGAACCCAAAGTGGCACTAACTTACAAGGACATGCATACATGACCCAGCAACGAACGTGTCGGTCATCAGCGAGTGAATCCAGGCTGTAGCACTGGGCTAGCAGGACTCCGGCGAACCGGGCTGTAGCGGGCTAACAGGACTCCGGTATTCATCGCGTGACATTTCCCCGAAGGGACAGACACAGGAACGAAGAAGGACACATGCCGGCCAGCCTAAGTGTTCCGGAGCAGTAGCAAGCTACCATGGCTCAGTGGAAACACTAGGAGACCTTTCCCGGTAAGAGAGGCTACTAAGGATAAACAACTAGATAGCCAGATCCCACACATACCAAGCATTTCAATAAGATACACACAATATGCTCGATATGTGCAAATACAACATGGCATCACAACATGACTCTACGACTCAAGTATTTATTCATTAGGCTCCGAGGAGCGAGATATTACAAACAGGGGTCTCATGACCCAACATTCAGAGCATACGAATCAAAGCACAAGCGGAAGCTATCATGTCTGAGTACAGACATCTATAAATGAAAAAGGCTGAGAAGCCTGACTAACTACCAGATCCTGCCGAGGGCACAAGATCGTAGCTGAGGTAACAAGCTAAACGTCAAAGTCCACGTGGAACTACTAGTGAGACTGAAGTCTCTCCGCAAAACATAAAATAGGCAAACGTGAGTACAAATGTACCCAGCAAGACTTACATCAGAACTAACTACATATGCATCATTATCAACAAGGGGATGGTGGGGTTTAACTGCAGCAAGCCAGCTTTGACTAGGTGGCTATCCTGAACTACGACTGCAAGTAACTCTTTTGAGGTGGCGCACACGAGTCCACATATTCACCATATCAATACACTACTATGGATCCACTCCCGTCTCCCTACGAGAACGCCATCCATAGCACTCGCGCTTATCTTGCGTATTTTAGGGTATCCACTTTCACTTGTCTATGAACTGATATAAGCAACCCAGAAGTCCTTTTCCGCGGACACGGCTATTCGAATAGATGATGTTAACCCTGCAGGGGTGTACTTCCTCATACATGTTTCCACCACTTAGCGTCTGCACACGACATGTGCTCGGCAGACTTCAAGCGAAAGCCGACGTGGGTGTAGACCACGACCTACCTAAACACTCAGGTCTCTAGTCCAGGTTTATCGCCTATTCGGGTTCCATCCATGAGGAGATCCGGCCGGAGTTTCACTCACAGCCCCAAACGATGTGAACAGGGTTCCGTGACACCAAACGGGCGCCCGGTATACCCGGCCACGTGCCTACCGCATCACAGCCCACCCCTACGGTCAGCGCTGTCCACGGCCTCCAGCATACTACAAACACCAGAAACTACTTGCAACTCCTGGACAGAGGACTAGGGTGAATAAGAAGTCGAGCGGGGTCATATTTCAGGGCCCAATGCATGGTAGTAGCTGAATCATGGATCACAAACACAGAGCTCAGTTCCTAAGGACGGCTTCAATGAGACAACCCACCATGTACTCCTACATGGCCTCTCACCGACACCTTTTACCAAATCGTGTTCACACACTTAGCTCACACATAGTAGGACATGTTCACACACCTCTGATTCATCCCAGATGAATCAGACCTGACACAACTCTAAGCAGTAGCAGGCATGACAAACAAGCATGAATGAGTAGGCACAACAGGGCTCAAACAACTCCTACTCATACTAGTGGGTTTCATCTATTTACTGTGGCAATGACAGGTCATGCAAAGGATAAAGGGGTTCAACTACCGCAGCAAGTAACAGATGAATCGGTGTTGTCCTAATGCATTAAAAGAGAGCAGGAGCGAGAGAGTGGGATTGTATCGGAATGAACAAGGGGGTTTGCTTGCCTGGCACTTCTGAAGATAGAATTGAGTCTTCATCAGTGTCAACGATCACAACGTCGGAACATCGTCTACCGGGAGGGAACAGATACCGGCAACAAAGAAGAAATACAATCAATGCAATGCACAATATGATGCATGCTCATGACATGGCGATATGAATGTGTTTTGAGCTAATGCAACTAGCAACAGATTAAATGAAGTTGGTTTGAATACAAGATTCAAATTCAAACTCCATATGTGATTATTCAAATGCCATTTAATTGATTTGTGCTAAACAGCAGCTATAAGTTGCTCTAACATGCATGAAAATGGTACAGATGGATTCCTTGAATTTTTCTGATAATTTTTCATATATAATTTATTTAATTTGGAGTTACGGTTGAATTTCTATGATTTTTAGAAGTTTATACAATTTTCTGAAATTTCTTGTATAAAATAAATCCAGAAAAGGATTTACTGCGTCAGCACTGCGTCACTGTGACGTCAGCAGTCAACGAGCGCGGTCCAGGTCAACCCTGACCAATGGGACCCGCGTGTCAGTAGTTAGTTAACTAACTAAATTTAGTTAGCGTTAAACTATTGCTAATCCTGGTTTAGTTAGTGGCCTGGGGCCCACACGTCAGTGAGAGAGAGGGGAGGGTCAAACCGGGCAGTGGGGTCAACCCACGCCGGTCACGGGTCAACGGTCGCCGGCGTTTAACCGCCGGCGAGTCCAAACGCGGCGGAGGGGCTCGGGAAACGTCCTCCGGCGACCAAAACAGCGGCAACGATCACCTACGCATAGCTGGCGCTCAGCCGCATCCATCTAGGCAAGCGGGAGGGGCTGAGGTCGAACGGGCTCGCCGGAATTGAGCTCGTGGCGGCGGCCGGAGCTCGTGGTTGGTGCGGGTTGGCGCTAGGGGGAACGGTAGGTCGAACAGGTGGGCGCGCCCGGCTCCTGGGAGCGTGCTGAGCACGCGGCAATGCTCGGACGCGAGTGGCAGCAGCTGTGGCCGTGGCGGCGCCATGGACGGCGGCAGCAAGCTCTCGGGCGCGGCAGCGCTAGTGCTAGAGGGCGAGTTAGACTTCGGGGAGAGAGGGGAAAGGCGTAGGAGCTCACAAGGGGTCGGGAGAGAAGCTCGGTGGGCTCGGGGAAGCTTCTGCAACGGCGAATTGACGACGGCGATCTCCGGGCACCGGAGATGAAGACGACGACGCTCCGGTCGACTGGGGCCTCCTCTGGTCGCGTGCGTCGCGTGTGTAGCTCCACGGGGTCAGGGCGGAGCTCAGGGATGCATGGAGGGAGCGAGGGGGTGGCTGTGGCCGCGGTAAACGGCGTCGGCGGCGATGGGCGTGCTCGGCTGTGGTGGGGAACGGCGAGGGAGGAGCGAAGAGGGGAAAGTGCGGTGTCCAGGGGTCGAGGGGAGGCCGGGGAGGCGGTTCAGGCGCCGCGGTGGCGTGGGATGCAGGCAGGCAGGGAGGTGGCGTGGCGCCGCGGGCGCGCGTGCGCTGTCTCCCTCCTCTGCCTTTTGGTAGAGGTAGAGGACGACTGGCACCAGGCCAGTGGGCTGGGCTGTCCACTGGGCCGGCCAGGTAAGGGGCCAGGTAAGACTCTCTCTCTCTTTCTATTTTCCTCTGTTTTCTATTTTCTGTAGTTTGTTTTGATTTAGTTTTAATACTAAACCAATTTATTACCCTAGGCCAATTTTTGTAGGAACTAATGGCATTATTCCAGAGCTCCCCAACAAGTGGCATAATTTTTGGACATATATTAATATATATAACTAATATATTTCCAATGCAAATATTTATGCATTAATTCCAAATGCCCAAAATAAATACATTATGGGCTCCTAAAAATATTGGTTTGATTTTTATCTCTGTCCAATATTTTCAGAGAGCAACATGAGCATTTTCTTGGACCTTTTTGGAGCAATTTTTATTTGGGTCATTTCCAAAAATGATTCTGAGGGTTTCACAAATCCCCATTTCAAATTTAAATGGAATTTAAACATGATGCACACATGACTAGCTAGCCCTGAGCATACCAGAACTAGGGTGTGACAACTCACCCCCACTAAACAAAAATCTCGTCCCGAGATTCAAGCGTGAGGTGAGAGGAAAAGGGGGTCACAAAACTATCACAAACTTCACGATCCAGGTTGCACTTCATAGGAACGTTGATTCATTGCTTCAAATTGATCTTGACATCTTTCCTTTCGAAAATTTCATCCAACACAACGGCGACAGAAAGAAACCATACAGAAATCGATCTTCTCGAAGATCGAGCAACTTACGATTAGTTCATGGAATGAGGCATAGAACATCTTTTTACTAAGATCGTGGATTTGAAGTAGGACAAATCGATCCCACTCTTTTTACTAAGAAGGTCAAAGGGGAGTTGTTTGTATGCCAACTATATGTTGATGACATTATCTTTGGATCTCCTAACAAAGCTTTCAATGAGGAATTTGCCGCTCTCATGACCTCCAAGTTCAAGATGTCTTCGATGGGAGAGTTGAAGTTCTTTCTTGGCTTTGACATCAAACAAAGAAGAGAAGGAACCTTCATCAACCAAGCCAAATACACTCAAGACATGCTTAAAAGATTCAAGCTAAGTGATGTCAAGCCGGCTTCTACACCAATGCCTACCAAGTGCCAACTCGACATCGATCCCAATGGTAAAGCGGTGGATCAAAAGGTATATCGCTCCATGATTGGCTCCTTGCTTTACCTTTGTGCATCTAGACCGGATATCATGTTGAGTGTGGGGATGTGTGCACGGTTTCAAGCCGCACCAAAGGAAAGTCACTATGTGGCGGTCAAGCGAATCTTTCGATATTTGGCTCATACCCCAAACTTTGGCTTATGGTACCCAAGAGGAGCAAATTTCAAGCTTGAAGGTTTCACGGATTCCGATTGGGCGGGGGACAAAGTGGATAGGAAGTCCACTTCCGGAGGGTGCCAATTTCTTGGTTGCTCTTTGGTAAGTTGGTCTTCCAAGAAGCAAAGTTGTGTGTCTCTCTCATCCACCGAAGCGGAGTATGTGGCGACCGGTAGTTGTTGTGCTCAACTCCTATGGATGAGGCAAACTTTAAAGGAGTACGGTGTCATTTGTGACAAAGTGCCTCTTTGGTGTGATAATGAAAGTGCCATCAAGATTTCTCTCAACCCGGTACAACACTTCAAGACGAAGCACATTGAGATTCGGTATCACTTCATCCGGGATCACATTAGGCGAGGAGAGATCGAGCTCAAGTATGTCAACACTCATGATAACCTTGCAGATATTTTCACGAAGCCTTGGATGAAGCAAGATTTCGCGAGTTAAGGCATGAGCTAAATATCATTGATTTGAGCAATGTGACTTGAACCCGTTCACCCCCACCACACTCAACGTGTTGTATAGTTTAGGTGTAGGCATGAACATAGGGGGAGTGTTGTTCTCTCAATGAACTCTCCCTCCCCCCATTATGCATAAATCGATCACCTCTTTCACATTAGCCATTTTTAATGGTACTTGTGCTTCAAAGACGAGTTTTGGTCATGGGCCCAAGGATAATTCTTCGCGGTGCCATACCATCCAACTCAAACATAGGTGGCTTCGGCCACCGCCCTCTCTCCTCGAGAGGCTTTGTCGCTTGGTGGTTTCTTGTTGTCTGCTTGCCTCTGGTGTGTGAGTGTTCTTGTGGTTTCTTGTGTGTGGAAAGCTTCCGTGCAAAGGCTTTTTCTTCTCTGTTGAAACCTGCGGTGACTTGAGCTAACGGTACTACCGCGGCCAGCTATGGTTCTACCGCAGCCAGCCATGGTACTACCGCTTGCGGGAGCACGGTACTACCGTGACCACGCGGCAGTAATTTTTTACTGCCGCCTGGTTGAGCGGTACTACCGCGTCGGCGCGGTACTTCCGCCCGAGCGGTACTACCGCGATGATACGCGGTACTACCACGCCGGTTCGAGCGCGTGGGGATAAGGACGGGCAGGGGGAGTTTAACTCCCCATACCCATTCGTTGTCCTCTCTCTCTCCATGTCGCCTCCTTCTCTCCCTCGCTCAAGAACGGAGCCGTCATTCATCGCCGGATCTCCTCCACCGGCTGCCCTCCCGTGATTCCGACAGGTGGGATCGTTCCCCACCACGTGCTCTTGCTATGGACCAAGGTTTTTCCCCAACTCCCTCTCCGTGTTGCTTGTGTTTTGTGTTTCTAGGTTTTGGGGGAGGCTTGTGTGTTCTTGAGATTCTTAGGTTTAATCTCTGCAAGAGTAGGATGATGGAGCGTGGTATTGCATAGGATTTATACTTGTATTGTTGTCTTGCGCTAGATCGGATCACCATAGCACCGCCATTGTTTCGCGGTTCTTTTCAGATTCAAACCGCCGGTTGGATCTGACGCGACGCGGTACTACCGCCCGTCTGGCGCGGTACTACCGCTTTCACGGTACTACCGCCCTTCGGGAGCGGTACTACCGCGCTCTGTGCGGTACTAAAATTTTACTTCCGCTCCAACCACGGTACTACCGTGATCTCGCACGGTACTACCATGATCTCGCACGGTACTACCGCGTTTGGAGCAGTACTAATATTTTAGTACCGCAAGCAGTGGCAGTTCTACCGTGGCTCACATCTATCGCATGCCAACTTTCTCGTATGCCTTCTATGTGTTTCTTGTGCTTTTTCGTGGCCTTTGCATTGATCTTTTCGCGTCTTTGGTGTTTTGCGTGTGTGTCTCAGGTGGTGGCTCTCGCCGCAAGCAGTGGCATGGATGAGATAGCCCAAGCTGATTATGTCCGTCTCAGGCAGCTTCACCCTTATGTGCACCCACGTGCCACTTTCAGAGGCTGTGAGTTGTTCTGGAACAAGCAACAGACCAACATCTATCTGGATGTCATCAAGAACAAGCAAAATACCTATGTGGAGGTGAAGTGGATTGATATGCATCACATGAGGAAGGACAAGTTCCGTGACTACTTTGGAGAGGCTCTGGACTTGGTGGAGCAGTTTGGGATTGAGCATGTGATAACCTTCCACCTCGACTATGACCCTGAGCTTATCTGTCAGTTCTTTGCCTCAGTCTACTTTCACTCCGATGAGGAACGGAGGATGACCTGGATGACCAATGGCCGTAAGCTGTCTGCTACCTGGAAGGAGTTCATGGATCTTCTCCAGGTTCCTGATGATGGGCTCAACTCTCCAGTGGGAGTTCTCCCCCATGCCAATGCTGATTCTGCCAGCAAGGACAGGCTTGCCCCTTTCATGGTTGAGAAGGCGCTCGCCAATGGCAAGACAACTTTGGTGCTCAACCCCTTCCTGGATATCATGTATCGCATCTTCCGCAACTCCTTGTTCCCTCGCATCGGTGACAAAGACAAGGTTCATGCCTATATGGTGGACATGATGCTCATCTATGAGGATGCTCGTTCGTCTCAGTCTCAGCCACTTGATGTCTCACACATCATGTGGTGTGAGCTCCGGTTTGCAGTGTTCAACCGCAAGGTGCCAATCTATGGGCCCTATCTGTTTTTGCTGATTTCAAAGACTTGGGAGAAGATGTTCCCTGATGAGGAGTTTCTTGCTCCAGACTGGGTTCGCCATGAGCCCATCTGCCTGCGTATCAAACCCAACTGGGCCAACACCACTACTCGTGCCGAGGCGACTGCTGCTATGGCTGCTGTTGATGAGGAGGATGCTGGCGCCGAGGATGTTGCTGAGGGCCGTGCTGCTAGGCCTTCCCAGAGTGCCTCTATGCCTTCATGGGCCAAGAAGCTGAAGGACAAGATGAAGACTCTTTTCTGCATGCAAGCTAAGGGGCAGTACAAGACTCACGTGGCTTCCAAGGAGAGTCGTCGCCGGGACAACAAGATCTTGCAGCTCTATGGTGAGGCAGTGTCTGGCGGGTCTGAGGAGCACATCACTCCAGAGGCCGAGTTGATGGAGAAGCAGGGTTACAGGTGGACTGAGTCTGAGGAGGATGTCGAGGAGACCATCCCTGCTGCCGAGGAGTCCGACGGAGAGGCTTGGGACGAGTTCTCTGCTTGAGCCACCTCTTGTGTGTAGGTGTCCTCTCTGCCTTTTTGGCGTCTTGATGCCAAAGGGGGAGAGAGTGTAGGGATTTGCGAGTGTGTCGTGTGTTTGCTGCTTTCTCGTTTGTGTCGTGTGTTTCCTACTTTCTCGTTTGTGTTGTGTGTTTGCTGCTTTCTCGTTTGAACCTCGGTAGCTTTACTTCGTATGGTGTAAGACATATGCACTCTATCTATCCTAGCGAGCTTGTGTTATATTGTTATATTTATGCTATGCTATGCTTATTATCATGCCTTGGTATCTAAAATATAGGGGGAGTGTTGATCCTAGTCTGTGTGCTATGCAGTCCAAAGCATTCATCTAAATTGCACACACCTAGGGGAGCCCGTCTATATTTTAGAGAGGTGGGGTTTGCCCCTGCTCTAAATTATCTTATCTATATGCAAATCCCGTGTTGTCATCAATCCACCAAAAAGGGGGAGATTGTAAGGGCATATTTATCCCTCAGGTGTTTTGGTGATTGATGACAATGCATTTGCGGACTAATCGTGTGCCTTGAGTTTCTCAGGTTATTCATATCTAGGCACGAGACGATTCGGTGCCCCTCGGAGACTATTGAAGTCGGTGTTTGTAAGTGCATCTAGTGCCCCTTAGTGATTTTGGTGTATTGAAGACTTATAGGTTAAGGGACTAATGCATTTGTGAGTGTACACAGGTCTATAAGTCTATGAGGAGTTTGATGTTTACAGAGAAAGTCGACCCCTAAAAATGAAGTTCTTCAACTGAAGACTTTGATATTCCGAAGACTTTCTGAAGACTTTGAAAGTGAAGAAATTGGTGTGACCGTGAAGACTTGGTATTCATTTGTGGAACATGAAGCGTGAAGACTTTTGTTTTCGTAGTTTCATTTTCTTCTTCTTTTGAGTCATAGGAAACACCGTACTATTAAAGGGGGTCGAGGAAATACTAAGGAAAAATTTCCATGTGATGCTCAACTCAAAATCCTACACCTACCAATCCCTTCGAGTGAAGCCTTTGGAAATCTCATACAGTTCAGTCACTTTCTTCAGTGACAGAGATGAGGTTCTTCTGGTCACTGATGAATTTGTTCTGACTGAGGAGTTAGGAATTCATCAGTGCGAATTACCTACACAGTGAGGAACATGATAGCCCTGAGGAATTTGAGAGTCAAATTTCCGACCGATGCTGTGCTGCGCGCCAGCTGTCCCAAAATATCTTATCCACCTAATGGTCATATCATTGAGGGGCATTTATGTCTTATCATGTCGGGCTGCTCCCTAGGCTATAAATAGCCGCCCCCTACAACCACTAGCTGGTTGGCTGCTCCGAGAGAACTTGACACTTGTCATTTGAGAGCAACCCATCCTCCGAGGACTTTGAGCGAAAATCATCGGGTGAGGAAAACCCAAAACCAAACCCCTACAAACCCAAAGTGATTGAGCATCACTGAAGAAATTGATCCTGCGTGGATCCGACGCTTGTTACCTTTGAAGACTGTGCTTCTTCCAGACGGTTAGGCGTCAAGGTCTAGAGCAACCAAGAGGAATTGTGGATCGCCGAGTGACCAAGTCTGTGAAGGTTTGGAAGTCGCCTGAAGACTTACCATGAGTGATTGGACGAGGTCTGCGTGACCTTAGTTCAAGGAGAATACGGTGAGGACTGGGTGTCCTGAGCTGCGTGCTCAGCGACTGGGTGTTCGGGACTGCGTGTCCTCGAGTTTAAATACTCAGTCGCTCCAACCAGACGTACAACTGAGACAGCAGTTGGAACTGGTCTACCAAATCATTGTATTCACCAACCTAACTGGTTCTATTTCCTCAACCCTTTCATTTCCTCATTACTGTGTTGAGTGTTTGTTCATATCTGTGTTTGAAGACTTTGACTGAAGACTTTAGTCTGTTTGTCTTCATCTTGTGTTATCCTGTGATTACGCTTTCTGTACTCTGTGCTAGTCTTCATTTCATCATGATGACCATGCGTGTATTCTGTTATGCTTACTTCTGAGTACTTATTCCGCTGCTAATAGTTCTTCACTAAGGAATTTCCTCACCGGCAAATTCCTTAGTGAAGAATTCATAAAAATCGCCTATTCACCCCCCCTCTAGTCGACATAACGCACTTTCAATTGGTACAGAGCAAGGTACTCCCTTGTTCTGTGTGATTTTGGTTTAACCGCCTGGAATTTTAGTTATGTCGACCGCAGGTATGAAGAAAGTGACATGCCTTATCTTTGACGGTCATGATTATCCCAAGTGGAAGGCCATGATGAGGAAGCGCCTCATGGCAAGGGACAGCGAGCTGTGGACCGTCACTGAGATTGGTCTTACTGATCTATGCAAGTCGGCGAACGCAGATGATATTCGCAAATACACTCGACTTGACTTCATGGCGAAGGATATCATCTATTCCTGCCTATCCAGAGATCAATTCAGGCACATTATGCATCTTTGCAATGCAAAGCTTATCTGGGACCGAATCTTCGACGTCTATGAAGGTCATCGAACCCGTCATGATCCTTGGTTTGAGGACTTCAAGGAATCTCTCAAAATGATGACTTTCGAACCAGAATCATCATCTTCTGCATCATGTCTCATGGCAAAGGGTGTTGAGGTAACCCAATGTTCCTCATCTGAATTTAGTAACTGTGAATCTGATGATGATGAATCTGATGATGATATTGAACCTAGCTATACCAAACTTGTTTACATTGCCACCAAACAACAACATGCCTTGGAAAAGGTTCAAAACATGCTAGACAAAAGTGATGATATGTTGGGTGAAGAAATGGATCGCACTAAAGCCCTGACTGAAAATCTTCAGAGACTTCAGTCTAGGTTTGATAACCTTCAAAGTCATCATAACACTCTCTTATCTGATCATGAGAAACTTTCTTATGAATTTCTTCAAAGAAAGCAAGATCTTGAGAAGCTAAGTGTGAGTTATGAAGGTCTTCAGAAGGAGCGCGATTCATTGCTTGCTCAACAAATCAACACTTCTCAGGAAGAATTTGTTCCTCCATGCTTAAAGTGCATTGAACGTGAATCTGCTAATTCTTCACCTGAATGTTCAAATGCTTCAACTGTTACAAATTTTTCACCTGCCTCTGCTATCACTAATTCCTCATCTGAGGACATTGCTAGTATCACTGAAGATGCAGGGCTGAAGGAATTGTACATGACAGGCATGTACAAAAGCCTCAAAGGGCATCAGATTCTTTGTGATGTGCTCAAAAAGCAGATCCTCAACAGAAACCCTAGGAAAGAGGGTATTGCCTTTGAGAGGAAACTTAATGCTGATGGAACATATTGGAAGCCTGAGCAGTACCCCAAAACCTGATGGGTTGCTGCAAAGGGACCTCCAGTTGATCCATCCAAGTTATCTGGCTTTACATGTGAATCTCCTCATTCTTCTGATGATTCATTTGACTCCAACTATAAACTGTTCAAAAATCAGAATGGTGAAGTATTTGCTAGATATGTTGGGACTAACCGCAGGAACGGTTCCCCTATGAAGAAAATCTGGGTTCCCAAAAGTTATGTTGAAAGTCTTCAGGTGAATGTCCTCATGACACCACCTGTGAAGAATAGGAACCCCAGAACAAACTCTTCATATGGACCTAATTCTTCATATGGATCCAAGTCCTCATATGGATCAAATTCCTCAAATGGATCAAAGTCCTCATATGATTATCATCGTGCTAACAACTCTGTTTCGCAGGGTAGAGCTAAGGGCTACGAATATGCACATTATTCTTCAAATCATTATGTTCATAAGTCCTCGAAGAATTTCTCTGCTTATTCATATGCTTACCCTAACCCTTCTTATGTGAAATGAAATGGTTTGGCTTCTATGCCACCATTCTCGTATGGTGCTCGCAGAGTGATGAACTCTTTGCCACCCCTTCAGATGTGGGTGGTGAAGAAAAAAAAACTAATCTCTTATGCAGGGTCAGGTCTCTAGACGTGCCTTAACGTCTGAAGAATTTGCTGGGGACCTGACAAAATTGCCTGAAAGGACGCAGGCTAACCATGATGAAATGAACTTTCATTTCACACGTCCTCATACTGCTATATCTGTTTACCGCTTGATGAAATTCATCTGATGAACTTGATATCATATTCTTCATTGATGAAGCATATGAGATTGTAAGTTACACTAATTCATCTGCAGGATGATCAACCCAAAACCACTGAATGTACAAATCACATGACTGGTGACAAGAATCTTTTGATGGATGCTCCCTTATCACCGTCACATCTGAAGCATATCATCTTTGCTGACAAAGGCAAAAGTCAGGTATTGGGTCTTGGTAAGGTTGCGATCTCTAAGGATAAACACATGGACAAAGTCATGCTTGTTGAGTCCTTAGGATACAACCTCATGTCAGTCTCAATGCTTTGTGATCTTGATATGGTAGTTGTCTTTGGCAAGTATCACTGTGTTGTGATTATGGAAGCTGACAATTCCAAAGTCTTCGAAGGCTTTAGGAGAGGAGATTTGTATATTATTGATTTCTCTACAGGACCACAACCAGCCGTGTGTCTACTTGCAAAAGCTTCAGAAGGCTGGCTATGGCATCGACGACTTGGTCACGCAGGCATGAGGAATTTGCACACGCTTGCGAAGAAGAAGCATGTCATTGGCATTGAGAATGTCAAATTCCTCAAGGATCACTTATGCGGAGCCTGTGAAGATGGAAAAATGACCAAGGCCAAGCATCCAGCGAAGACTATCATGACCACTACTCGTCCATTCGAATTGCTTCACATGGACCTCTTCGGACCTAATCATTACTCAGCAGTCTCTAATGCTGCATCTCTATATGGTTTTGTCATTGTTGATGATTACTCTCGATATACATGGGTACACATTGTTACTTACAAACATGAAGTGCAGGAAGTCTTCAAATGATTTTCCTTGAGGGCTTCAACCAACTTTGGTGTGAAGATCAAGCACATCAGAAGTGACAATGGAACTGAGTTCAAGAATTCCGGTCTTGATGACTATCTTGATGAACTTGGTATTACTCATGAGTTATCTGCTCCTTATACTCCTCAGCAAAATGGCGTCGTGGAGCACAAGAACAGAACTCTTGTTGAGATGGCTCACACTATGCTTGATGAATACAAAACGCCTCATCGTTTTTGGATTGATGCAATTGATACTGCATGCCACATCATCAACAGAGTATATCTTCACAAATTCTTCAAGAAGACGGCCTATGAACTCCTCACTGACAAGAAACCCAATGTGAGTTATTTCAAAGTCTTCGGTGCTAAATGTTGGATTAGAGATCCTCACCACAATTCTAAATTTGCACCGAAAGCACATGAAGGTTTTATGCTTGGTTACGGAAAGGACTCGCACACCTACAGAGTCTTCAACATCGCTCTTCACAAGATTGTTGAAATTGTAGATGTGCGGTTCGATGAAACTAATGGCTCGCAAAGAGAGCACCTACCTTCTGTGTTAGATGAACCAGTACCTGAGGATTCTATCAAGTTCAAGGCAACTGAGGATGTCATTCCTACTGAAGAATTTGCTGAAGAATTCATTCCAGTACGCGAAGAACATCGAGCTGACGCACCTGAAAATAATGCTGAAGACAATGGTGCTGAGGAAAATGATCAAATACCTCGACGACAACCAGCTCATCCTCGCGTTGCAAAAGAAGTACAAGTTGACAAGATCATCGATGACATTGAAGCGCCAGGTCCTCTCACACGCTCAAAAGCTTCACATTTATCTAACTTTTGTGGGCGCTATGCTTTTGTCTCTATCACAGAGCCCACTAAGGTAGATGAAGCATTTTTGGAGCCGGAGTGGATTCAGGCTATGCAAGAAGAATTACATCAGTTCGAGCTCAACAATGTCTGGGAACTGGTCAAACGTCCAGATCCTCGCAAGCATAATATCATTGGCACAAAGTGGATCTACCGCAACAAGCAAGATGAAAATGGCCTTGTGGTAAGGAATAAGGCACGACTGGTAGCTCAAGGCTACACACAGGTTGATGGAATTGATTTCGATGAAACTTTTGCACCTGTTGCTAGACTTGAGGCTATTCGCATATTACTTGCTTATGCTAATCATCATGATATCATCTTATATCAAATGGATGTGAAAAGTGCATTCCTCAATGGTAAGCTTGAGGAAGAAGTATATGTTTCTCAACCCCCAGGTTTTGAAGATCCAAAGAATCCTGACAAAGTCTTCAGACTTAATAAGGCCCTTTATGGCCTCAAGCAAGCCCCTCGGGCGTGGTATGATACATTGAAGGAATTCTTCGTGAAGAATGGCTTCACACCCGGTTCACTCGATCCTACTCTCTTTACTAAATCTTATGATGGTGAACTGTTTGTGTGTCAAATATATGTTGATGATATTATCTTTGGCTATACTGACCAACGTTATAGTGATGAATTTGCCTATATGATGAGTGAAGAATATCAAATGTCTATGATGGGAGAGTTGAAATTCTTCTTAGGTCTTCAAATTCGTCAACAGCGCAATGGCATATTCATATCTCAGGAGAAATACCTCAAAGATGTACTGAGGAAATTCGGCATGCAAGATTGCAAAGGCGTCAAAATTCCTATGCCCACAAAAGGCCATCTATGCACTGATGAAAATGGTATTGAATTCGATCACAAGGTATACCGCTCCATGATTGGTTCTTTATTGTACTTATGTGCATCTAGGCCAGATATAATGCTGAGTGTTTGCATGTGTGCCCGATTTCAAGCTGCACCGAAGGAATCACACCATAAGGCTGTGAAGCATATTCTTCGATATCTAGCTCACACACCAACACTAGGATTATGGTATCCCAAGGGCTCTGCTTTTGATCTCATTGGATATTCTGACTCTGACTATGCTGGTGATCGTGTGGACCGCAAGTCAACTTCTGGCACTTGTCATTTCCTCGGACGATCTTTGGTCTGTTGGTCCTCGAAGAAACAGAACTGCGTATCACTGTCTACTGCGGAAGCTGAATACATTGCTGCTGGCTCTTGCTGTGCTCAACTGCTTTGGATGAAGCAAACACTCAAGGACTATGGCGTCAACGTGAAGAATGTGCCTCTCCTCTGCGACAATGAGAGTGCCATCAAGATTGCTCACAACCCAGTTCAGCACTCGAAGACAAAGCACATTCAGATTCGTCATCGTTTTCTTCGTGATCATGTGTTGAAGGGCGACATCTCCATCGAGCACGTGAAGACTAAAGAACAGCTAGCTGATATCTTCACTAAGCCCTTGGATGAGAAGAGATTTAGCAAGTTGCGGTGTGAGCTAAATATCTTAGAATCTTCGAATGTTCTTTGAAAAGGACACACATCCTAACACTTATGCAAAATTGATGACTTAGATGTGCAACACATGAAGAAATGTTTTTCTTCAATCAATGAGGAATAACACTCTAAGTGTGAAGAAATTAATGAAGAATTTGATTCTCAGAACCCTACGACAATTGTACGCGGTGTCTGAAATCATCATTCTTATACGGTGGGTCACGCCACCACAAAAAGTTGAAAATCTTCAATTTGAGTATTTCCTCAGTTTTTGAAATTCTTCAATTTCTCAAATTCTTCAACTTTACAAAATCTTCACTGTTTCCTTCGTTTTTCTTCATTGGCTATATATATATATGAGTTTATGTCCTCTACAGCATTCACTTATAGCTATTTCTTCAAGTTTTTTTTTCTGCTAAGTGAATGTGATCGGACCCTTCCCCCTCTATGCTATACTCAACCCAATATATTCACAAATTCTTCATATGCGTTCTATTTGAAACTCGTTCAAAATCTTCACTGTGTCCTGGTCAGCTGAAGAAATTGCGAACGAAACTTTGAAACAAATCTTATCCAAATTTTTGGTTTTGCCGCTCAAACTATTCCGCATCCCACGATGCATTATTCTATTCACCCACGATCGTACACGATCTCCACTACACAGTACGTGGGTGACACATGTCGTGTGAAGGAGAAAGGGCAGGGGCACGTTCGTCCCAAATCTTCGGGCGAACAGTTTTTCACCGTGTCTATAAATACCCCTCTCCCCTTCCTCACTTCATTTACTCCGCTCGATCGCTACTCTCTCACTTGAGCTCCTCAAACCCTAGCGCCGCCGCTACTCCATCGTCGCCGGTGAGGAAGAGCTTCGCTGCCTCGACCTCGTCGCCGTCGTACTCACGCCGACCGCGGAAATCTTCACTCCGCCGCCGCCGTAGCTGTCTTCCTCCGCCGAGTTAGGGCAAGGAAGATCTAACCTGATGAACTTCCCATCTGTTCTTCTCAGTTCGTCGTGTTCTTCACTTCGGGTAATTAAAAGTTACTTTTATTACTCGCTTTGATTCTCAAGCTTTCCTGAAAATCTTCAAAGGTGTTTATTCTTCAAATCTTCACACATATGAACACCACACACATCATATGATCTTGAACTGTTTCTCTAAGCAGTCATTTTCTTCAAGATTCCATAATTGTGTGGATCTTCGATCTGTACAACTCTGGAACCTAAGACAAGAACGCTTAGTGAAATTCCTCAAGGTTCATCTGGTCAAATTCCTCAAAACTTGTTCTTTTCGAAAAACCTTCTCAGAACACATATGACCTCTCTGAATTCCTCGCACCTGTACTCTATTCACAGGTACTCATGTCTGCTGCTGAATCACTAGGTTCTCATCAACTTAACTCATTTGCAGCGTTCCTCGAAGAAAAACTGCATACTTCTTCAGAGAACTCAATTGTTCAAATTCCTCAACTGAAGAATATGGCAGACGGTAAGAAGCCGCAGAGAGGAGGAAAGAAACCTGAGGTTATGACTGTGTTTGAAATCCCTGAGGAAATTTATGCTGACTATTGCACACCTGATGAAGCAAAATTTGGCAAAGAAAACAAAAATCAGCGCAAGGTGCGCATTCAGAAGATTGAACGGAGATGGGCAAGGGAATGGAGGGAATACAAATATGTGACTCCAAAGTACATGAAGAAATTCGCCCTCAATCCTCCATGCCCAAGAGCTCCATTGGCACCTGGCCAAGTAGCTGATCCCACAAGCATCAAACATGGTGAGGACTTTCCTGAAGAATGGGCTAAGCGCCAAGCTAAATTGGCAAGACAAGCCAAGGAGGCAGTGAAGAAATTCAATGAGGATTCTGCCACTGCTACTGCTACTGAGGCCTCGGTCAAACCGAGGAAATCCATGCCAAAGAAGCCTGCTCGTAAGCCAAGTGCTTCACCAACAGCGCCCTCATGGCCAAGTTCCTCAACAGCGCCCCCACGGCAAATTCCTCACACTGCTACAGCTCCACCAAAGTCCTCAACAGCTCCTTCAAAGTCCTCAGCTCCTGTGCATCTGGCTACATATCAAAGGACTGCTGGTTTCTCGATTGCCTCTGGTCTTTCAGCAAGTTCCTCAGCTGCACCAAAGTCATCATCTGGCCCGACTCTGCTGAAGACCAAAGCAACAGCTGGACGAGGTCCTCGGCCTAGTCCCAAGAAGAAACAGGTCGCATTCCATGTGCCTTCTGATGATGAAGCTTCTGATGATGAACTTGCAGAAATCATCAGAGACAGACAGGTGAAGGCCGCTAGAGCCAAAGGCACATCTGTGCCACTGCTGTTGGATCCGAGGAAAATCCTCGATTATATTGATCTCTGGCACAAGGATCCAAACACCCCAATGCCTAATCTTCATCTGACCCCTGGACAAAGTCATATGTTGACCCATTTCATCACTGAAGAGAAATGGAAGTTTGAAAAGGCAAGAGAGATTAAGAAAGCTCAATACAGAAAGGAGAAGCTCCTGAAGAAAAACGTTGTCAGAATGACACCTGAGGAACTTCTCCAGGCTTAGTCTGAAATTCAAGCCCTCATCAATGACTTTGATGCCTACTATGCTGATTGGCAAGGAGCCAAAGTCAGATTCGTTAACCTGACAAAGAAATTCACCAATGTTGCTGCCCCAACGCAACATGAAATTCCTCAGGCTGGAGTCTCAGCTCAGCCGACTGAAGAACATGCCAGCACCGCTGATGAAGTTCAAGCTGCTGATGAAAATGCTAGTTCCAGGGCTGATGATCCCATTCCAGCCGCTGAAGAAATTGCCAGGGCATCCACTAGTGGTGCGCCTGAAGAAACTGAAGAAGTCAGGGCAACTGCATCAGTTGCGCCTGAAGAAAATCAACCAGATTCCTTAGCTCCATCTGCACCTACACCAACTCCAATTCTTCCATGTGCATTCGATGTGAAGAAGACCAAGGCTGCAGAGCGAGCTGCAGTGAAGAAAAGGAAGGCATCAGCTGCGTCAAACTCTTCGGCTGCGAAGAAAATGAAGCCAATGACCAGCTCACTCAAAAATCTAATTGATGCTGTTCCAATTTCCTCCATGCCATCAAAGGACCTTGTTCCTTTTGGAGAAGACTATGAGATCCCAAGCGGATCTGATGAAGAAAATCATTCTGCTGCTTCGTCAGAGCAGATTGATGAAGAAATTGAAGTGGAAGCAATCCCTTCAACCCCAATCATTTCCTCACCTATGCCTCAGTTCACAGCTGAAGAGGCCGGTGTTGAGGAACTTGAAGAAGATGTGGATATTGGAAGCACAACGCCAGTGATGAACGATGACTTTTGGGAAAGTCAACATCCAAATTCTCCACTCTTCACCCCACTCCAACAGATACCTCAGTCCCCTGCACCAACTGTTCAAATGGGCTCTGAAGAAACTCATCCCACTTCATCTGTTCATGAAGAAATTCCAGCCACTAGTGCTGATGAACCTGCTGTTGTTGATCCTCAGACTGCACCTGTTGAGGAACAAGAAATTCCTCAGCCTGAAGAACCTAAGCTAGCGATTCCTGAGGTGGTGATGCAACTCACTGACACCCCTCTGCCAAAGCAAAAGAATCCGTTCTCAAGCAAACAGAAGTTCAAGGCTGAAGATTTCTTTGCCGAGCACGTATTCTTCACTAATTATAATCCATATGATTCTGCTCGCATAAGGAAGAGGCATTTTTGGATTGCCAGCCAAGCCAATTTCTATTACTCAGTGCTCTTCAACAAAGACAAAGTCTTCGATCATGCACATGTTCCTCATGTGGACATGGAGTCTCTGCCCGGCTTTGAGCCAGTCCTCAGTGTTCTTCACGACACAGGACTTCTGAATTTCTGCATTGATATCTGTGACTGGAATGAAGAACTCATTCTTTAATTCTATGCAACTCTCCACATCACCGGAGACGCTGAAGACGTGAACTCATGGGTATTAGACTGGATGTCTGAAAATACTCACTACAAGGCACCAGCAACTGAATTGCTTCGTGCTCTACCACTCAGTCCTCCACTTGATGGTGCTCGTTGTATCTACAACGAACCAGAACTTTCAAATCACTATATGCAAGTGCTGATGAAGCCTTTGAAGCCAAGGCAGGCCCCACGAACCAAATTCCTCGTCAAGGAATTACTGTATGTGCCTCGGACTGTCTATCGAATTCTGACGAAGACAATGAGTCCCCTCAAAGGCCACGATTCAAATGATGAAGAAGTCGTTGGCATCATGAAGAATATGCTTTTCAACATCATTCATGGCGTTCCCGTCAACTTCCATGATTTCTTCATGAGGACTCTGGCCAATATTGCTATGTCACCATTCGAGCTGAAGCCCTATGCTCCTTGGATTATGAGATTCATCAGGGCAAGATTTTCACTGAATTACAAAGCTGACACTCTGAATCACGGTAACTACTTGCCTCCCATTGAAGTCCTCAAACGGACAGTTTCATCAGCTGATGATAAAGGCAAGGCCGCTGATGTGATTGATGAAGGCATTCGTCCATTGGATGGTCAATTTCGCAAGGCTGCATCTTACTCTACCAATGACGATTCTGCCACACATGACTCTGCCGCAAATATCTCAGCCAAGAAAAATCCTCAAGCCACAGCACCCAGGGTGATGACTGACCGTGAGTTACTCCTCAGTCTTCATCAGAAGGTTGATTGCAATCATAAATGGGTCAAGCGTCAGTTTGGTTCAATTCTTCACAACATGACCTAAACACACAATGCAGTGAAGAAAAACCAATACTACCTCCATGAAACCTTCAACCGTACCTGGGCTGTTCTCTCTCATGTCTACAGCACTGCAGATCTGAAGAATATGGGTCTCAAGGAAGAATTTGACTAGTCTACACCTCCACCGAAGAAATTCAAGAAGGTCAAAGTTCCTTCCTTGGTGGCCAGCTCTTATTCTTCATCGTGTGAAACTAATGAGTATGAAGATTTGGACGACACTGCGGTAGGCCCTGCTACAACAAACAACCCCGACAACGCTGGCGCTCCTCCATCGACTTGAAATTCTTCAGGGGCGTTAGTCCTTAGTTTCAATCCTTTCTGTCATTTGATGACAAAGGGGGAGAAATCTGAGTTAGTCTTCAAGCGGGTCTATATTAAGGGCATTTTTTTAAGTTACAACTCTCGTTCTTCTGAAACTTTTATTTGGATCGAGTTGTAATCTTAAACCCGATGGTGCGCTGATACTTTTGTTGCATTATGCTTTGCATGCTTATTCCTCGTTAATGACATTGCACGCATGCTGAATCACATCAGGCACCATATTTCATCATGCATTTCAAATTCTTCATATTATATATCAAATGCGTGTATGACTTACAAGATATAGGGGGAGATCTCCATGATTCAACTCTTCAAATGTGCATTGCCTCAAAAGCAAATTCCTCACTATGCACATCTTCAGGGGGAGTTCTACTATATCTTGTAATCAAATTCCTCAATATCAGTGTATACACTTCATATGTTTATCCCCGTTGAAAACTTAACCTATGTTGTCATCAATCACCAAAAAGGGGGAGATTGTAAGTGCATCTAGTGCCCCTTAGTGATTTTGGTGTATTGAAGACTTATAGGTTAAGGGACTAATGCGTTTGTGAGTGTACACAGGTCTATAAGTCTATGAGGAGTTTGATGTTTACAGAGAAAGTCGACCCCTAAAAATGAAGTTCTTCAACTGAAGACTTTGATATTCTGAAGACTTTTTGAAGACTTTGAAAGTGAAGAAATTGGTGTGACCGTGAAGACTTGGTATTCATTTGTGGAACATGAACCGTGAAGACTTTTGTTTTTGTAGTTTCATTTTCTTCTTCTTTTGAGTCATAGGAAACACCGTACTATTAAAGGGGGTCGAGGAAATACTAAGGAAAAATTTCCATGTGATGCTCAACTCAAAATCCTACACCTACCAATCCCTTCGAGTGAAGCCTTTGGAAATCTCATACAGTTTAGTCACTTTCTTCAGTGACAGAGATGAGGTTCTTCTGGTCACTGATGAATTTGTTATGACTGAGGAGTTAGGAATTCGTCAGTGCGAATTACCTACACAGTGAGGAACATGATAGCCCTGAGGAATTTGAGAGTCAAATTTCCGACCGTTGCTGTGCTGCGCGCCAGCTGTCCCAAAATATCTTATCCACCTAACGGTCATATCATTGAGGGGCATTTATGTCTTATCATGTCGAGCTGCTCCCTAGGCTATAAATGGCCGCCCCCTACAACCACTAGCTGGTTGGCTGCTCCGAGAGAACTTGACACTTGTCATTTGAGAGCAACCCATCCTCGGAGGACTTTGAGCGAAAATCATCGGGTGAGGAAAACCCAAAACCAAACCCCTACAAACCCAAAGTGATTGAGCATCACTGAAGAAATTGATCCTGCGTGGATCCGATGCTTGTTACCTTTGAAGACTGTGCTTCTTCCAGACGGTTAGGCGTCAAGGTCTAGAGCATCCAAGAGGAATTGTGGATCGCCGAGTGACCAAGTCTGTAAAGGTTTGGAAGTCGCCTGAAGACTTACCACGAGTGATTGGACGAGGTCTGCGTGACCTTAGTTCAAGGAGAATACGGTGAGGACTGGGTGTCCTGAGCTGCGTGCTCAGCGACTGGGTGTCCGGGACTGCGTGTCCTCGAGTTTAAATACTCAGCCGCTCGAACCAGACGTACAACTGAGACAGCAGTTGGAACTGGTCTACCAAATCATTGTCTTCACCAACCTAACTGGTTCTATTTCCTCAACCCTTTCATTTCCTCATTACTATGTTGAGTGTTTGTTCATATCTGTGTTTGAAGACTTTGACTGAAGACTTTCTCAATTTCCTCAGTTCAATTACTTCAGTCTGTTTGTCTTCATCTTGTGTTATCCTGTGATTACGCTTTTTGTACTCTGTGCTAGTCTTCATTTCATCATGATGACCATGCATGTATTTTGTTATGCTTACTTCTAAGTACTTATTCCGCTGCAAATAGTTCTTCGCTAAGGAATTTCCTCACCGGCAAATTCCTCAGTGAAGAATTCATAAAAATCGCCTATTCACCCCCTCTAGTCGACATAACACACTTTCAGCGTTGTTCTACGTTTCTCTTTGGTGGATTTGAGTCGTAGGAGAGCCGTACTATTAAGAGGGGGTCCGCGTCAGAAAGGTTTGGGTGGAATCAACACGTACACTTGTTCCTCCTTTCCCTGCTTTTTGGAGCTTCCCTTTGTTATCTTGGTCGTGCGGAAATCTGACGACTACTGCTGTGCTTGCGGTAGTACCGCAAGTACACGCGGTAGTACCGCTGTGTGTCACGGTGGTACCGCTCATCCGGAGCGGTAGTACCGCGGCTCCCTGGCCTTGTGCCGCTCCGGTGCAGTAGTAGGGGCGGATGTAATTTTTTACATCCGCGCCCTCCACGGTAGTACCGCTCCTCCAGCGCGGTAGTACCGCGGAGGCCCACGGTAGTACCGCTCCCTAGGAGTCATAGTACCGTGGCCCTCCTACCTAGTACCATAGTGTCACGGTAGTAGGCGCGGATGTAATTTTTTACATCCGTGCCTGCACGGTAGTACCGCGCCTCGCGAGCGGTAGTACCGCGTCGGATTTTTGTACCACCTCTGTTTCAGCGGAAGTAGGCATAGATGTAATTTATTTCATCCGCGCCCTTCCCAGGCCGTGACTTTCCTGCCTTGCGGTAGTACCGCAGGTGGGTGCGGTAGTACCACGCAAGCGGTAGTACTGCCCCTTGTCAGGCTAGTTCCGGCCGGTGTTGCTGTCGCGGTAGTACCGCGCCCCTGGAGCGGTAGTACCGTGTGTCACGGGCTGAACATGTGGATAACGGTTGGATTTTGTCCACGACTATATAAGGGGTGTCTTCTACCTCTAGTTGACTACCTCTTCCATCTCTAAGCTCTGTTGCTCCAAGCTCCATTTTCACTCGATCTCTCTCCCTAGCCAATCAAACTTGTTGATTTGCTCGGGATTGGGTGACAAGTGCCCGATCTACACTTCCACCACAGGATATTTGATTCCCCCCACTTATCCCTAGCGGATCTTGTTACTCTTGGGTGTTGAGCACCCTAGATAGTTGAGGTCACCTCGAAGCCATACTCCATTGTGGTGAAGCTTCGCGGTATTGTTGGGAGCCTCCAAGTGTTATGGAGATTGCCCCAATCTTGTTTGTAAAGGTCCGGTTGCCGCCTTCAAGGGCTCCAATAGTGGAATCACGGCATCTCTCATTGTGTGAGGGCGTGAGGAGATTAGGGTGGCCCTAGTGGCTTCTTGGGGAGCATTGTGCCTCCACACCACTCTAACGGAGACGTACTTCCCCTTAAAAGGAAGGAACTTCGGTAACACATCCTCGTCTCCACTGGCTCCACTCTTGGTTATCTTGTCCCTTTACTTTTGCAAGCTTACTTGTGCTATATCCATTGCTTGCTTGTGTGCTTATTGTCTTTGCATCATATAGGTTGTCCACGTAGTTGCACATCTAGACAACCTATTTCATTGCAAGTTTTAAATTGTTAAAGAAAAGTCTAAAAAGTGTTAGTTGCCTATTCACCCCCCCCCCCTCTAGTCAACCATATCGATCCTTTCATGAGGGGGGGTGGCCCGGGACTCCCCTGACGTGCACTCCAAGTCTATCAGGTTCCTTTCCTTCCAAAAATAACTTCTCCAGTTGATTTCGTTCCGTTTCGACTCCGTCTGATATTCCTTTTCCTCGAAACACTGAAATAGGAATAAAATAGCAAATCTGGGCTGGGCCTCCGGTTAATAGGTTAGTCCCAAAAATAATATAAAAATGGATAGTAAAGCCCAATATTGCCTAAAACAGCAGATAATATAGCATGGAGCAATCAAAAATTATAGATACGTTGGAGACGTATCAAGCATCCCCAAGCTTAATTTCTGCTCGTCCTCGAGTAGGTAAATTATAAAACAAAATTGATGTGGAGTGCTACTTGGCATAACTTCAATGTAATTCTTCTTACTTGTGGTATGAATATTCAGATCCGAAAGATTCAAGACAAAAGTTCATATTGACATAAAAGTAATAATACTTCAAGCATACTAATCAAAGTAATCATGTCTTCTCAAAATAGCATGGCTAAAGAAAGTTATCCCTACAAAATCATATAGTCTGGCTAAGCTCTATCTTCATCACACAAATTATTTAATCATGCACAACCCCGATGACGAGCCAAGCAATTGTTTCATACTTTAGTAATCTCAAACTTTTTCAACTTTCACGCAATACATGAGCGTGAGCCATGGACATAGCACTATATGTGGAATAGAATGGTGGTTATGGAGAAGACAAAAAAGGAGAAGATAGTCTCACATCAACTAGGTGTATCAATGGGCTATGGAGATGCCCATCAATAGATATCGATGTGAGTGAGTAGGGATTGCCATGCAACGGATGCACTAGAGCTATAAGTATATGAAAGCTCAACAAAAGAAACTAAGTGGGTGTGCATCCAACTTGCTTGCTCACGAAGACCTAGGGCACTTTTGAGGAAGCCCATCATTGGAATATACAAGCCAAGTTCTATAATGAAAAATTCCCACTAGTATATGAAAGTGACAACATATGAGACTCTCTATCATGAAGATCATGGTGCTACTTTGAAGCACAAGTGTGGTAAAAGGATAGTAGCATTGTCCCTTCTCTCTTTTCCTCTCATTTTTTATTTTATTTGGGCCTTTTCTCTTCTTCTTCTTTTATGGCCACTCTTTTTTTCGTCCGGAGTCTCATCCCGACTTATGGGGGAATCATAGTCTCCATCATCCTTTCCTCACTGGGACAATGCTCTAATAATGATGATCATCACACTTTTATTTTTCTTACAACTCAACAATTACAACTCGATACTTAGAACAAAATATGACTCTATATGAATGCCTCCGGCGGTGTACCGGGATATGCAATGAATCAAGAGTGACATGTATGAAAGAATTATGAACGGTGGCTTTGCCACAAATACAATGTCAACTACATGTTCATGCAAAAAGCAATATGACAAAAGTAATGTGTGTCATATGAACGGAACGGTGGAAAGTTGCATGGCAATATATCTCGGAATGGCTATGGAAATGCCATGATAGGTAGGTATGGTGGCTGTTTTGAGGAAGGTATATGGTGGGTGTATGATACCGGCGAAAGGTGCGCGGTATTAGAGAGGCTAGCAATAATGGAAGGGTGAAAGGGTGCGTATAATCCATGGACTCAACATTAATCAAAAGAACTCATGCACTTGTTGCAAAAATTTAGAAGTCATCAAAAACCAAAGCACTACGCGCATGCTCCTAGGGGGATAGATTGGTAGGAAAAGACCATCGCTCGTCCCCGACCGCCACTCATAAGGAAGACAATCAATAAATAAAATTGTGCTCCAACTTCATCACAAAGCGGTTCACCATACGTGCATGCTATGGGAATCACAAACTTCAACACAAGCATTCTTTAAATTCATAATCACCCAACTATCATCACTTTGATATTATCACCTCCATATCTCAAAACAATTATCAAGCATCAAACTTATCTTAGTATTCAACGCACTCAAAAGAAAGTTTCACATATCTTGAATACCAAGTATATTAACATTAATAAAATTACCATGCTATTAATGACTCTCAAAATAATCTAAGTGAAGCAAGAGAGATCAATAATTTCTTTAAAACAAATACACCATCGTGCTCTAAAAGATATAAGTGAAATACTAGAGGAAACGACAAACTACTCTGAAAGATATAAGTGAAGATCAATGAGTAGCAAAATAATTATGCAACTATGCGAAGACTCTCTCTCAATAAAGAATTTCAGATCTTGGTATTGTATTCAAGCAGCAAGCAAAGAAAAATAAAATGACATTGCAAGGATAGCACAACTCATGTGAAGAAGCAAAAACTTAGGTTCAACCGATACTAACCGATGATTGCCGAAGAAGAAAGGTGGGATGCCTACCGGGGCATCCCCAAGCTTAGATGCTTGAGACTTCTTGAAATATTATTTTGGGGTGCCTTGGGCATCCCCAAGCTTGAGCTTTTGTGTCTACTTAATTCCTCTCATATCATGGTTTCTCTTTTTATCAAAAGCTTCATCCACACCAAACTCAACAAGAACTCGTGAGATAGGTTAGTATAAACCAATGCAAAACCATATCATCTTCTACTTTAAAAAATCACTAAAATTATTATTCAACATTGAATACTAAATGTCTCTGAATATTTAATACTCCTATCCTCAAATAGAATCATTAAACAAGCAAACATACGCAAACAATGCAAACATAACAGCAATCTGCCAAAACAGTACAGTCTGTAAAGAATGCAAGAGTATCAATACTTCCCTGACTCCAAAAATTATGAACTAAAATTCACACTGTAATAAATTTATCAGAGCTTAATATGCAAAAAGATTCAACGTTATACCATTCTCTGAATTTTCTAGGGAATTTTTGCAACAGTGGTAAACTTTATATTTTCAAACAGCAACATGTATACTAGCAAAATAAGCATGGCAAAGGCTATCCTTGACTTTTTTTATTGAAACTAAAGATGCAAAACATTTATTATAACTAACAGCAAGCAAAAACTAACAAAATAAAATGATGCTCCAAGCAAAACACATATCATGTGGCGAATAAAAATATAGCTCCAAGTAAAGTTACCGATGAACGAAGACGAAAGAGGCGATGCCATCCGGGGCATACCCAAGCTTAGGCTCTTGGTTGTCCTTGAATATTACCTTGGGGTACCTTGGGCATCCCCAAGCTTAGGCTCTTTCCACTCCTTATTCCATAGTCCATCGAATCTTTACCCAAAACTTGAAAACTTCACAACACAAAACTTAAAACAAAACTCGTAAGCTCCTGTTAGTATAAGAAAATAAAACCACCACTTAGGTACTGTAATTAACTCATTCTAAATTCATATTGGTGTAATATATAATGTATTCTAACATCTCTATGGTTCATACCACTTAATACTAGCCATAGATGTATCAAAATAAGCAAACAACACAATGAAAACAGAATCTGTCAAAAACAGAACAGTCTGTAGTAATCTGTATCAAACGTATACTTCTGGAACCCCAAAAATTCTGAAATAAATTTCTGGACCTGAGGAATTGTCTATTAATCATCTGAAAAAATAATCAACCTAAAATCACTCTCCAGTAAAACATGGCAGCAATTCTCGTGAGCGCTAAAGTTTCTGTTTTTTACAGCAAGATCACATAAACTTCACCCAAGTCTTCCCAAAGGTTCTACTTGGCACTTTATTGAAACAAAAGCTATAAAACATGATTACTACAGTAGCATAATCACGTGGACACACAAAAACATTAAGGATAAATATTGGGTTGTCTCCCAACAAGCTCTTTTCTTTAATGCCTTTGTAGCTAGGCATGATGATGGCAATGATGCTCACATAAAAGATACGAATTGAAACATAACGGGAGCATCATGAAGCATATGACTAGCACATTTAAGCCTAACCCACTTCCTGTGCATAGGGATTTTATGAGCAAACAACTTAGGGGAACAATAATCAACAAGCATAGGAAGGTAAAACAAGCATAACTTCAAGATTTTCAACACATAGAGAGGAAACTTGACATTATTGCAACTCCTACAAGAATATGTTCCTCTCTCATAATAGTTTTCAGTAGCATCATGAATGAATTCAACAATATAACCAGCACCTAAAACATTCTTTTCATGATCTACAAGCATAGAAAATTTACTACTCTCCACATAAGCAAAATTCTTCTCGTTCGGAATAGAGACTTGAATACTATAAATTGTTTCCACATTAAAAGAGTAATGTTCAGAAAAAGGGTAATCATAATCATGACAAGTTTTATAAAAATAATCATCACTACTTTTTATACCATAAGTTTCATCACAATAATCATCATAAGTAGCAACTTTGTTCTCCTCATAATCGATTGAAACCTCTCCCAAGATAGTGGAATCACTAAATAAAGTTGACACTCTTCCAAATCCACTTTCATATTCATCACAAATAGATTCAACATCCTCCAAAATAGTGGGATCACTACTTCCTAAAGTTTACACTCTTCCGAACCCACTTTCATCAATATAATCATCATAGGTAGGAGGCATGCTATCATCATAACAACTTTGCATATCAAAACTTGGGATGCTAAAAATATCATCTTCATTAAACGTAGCAACCCCAAGCTTGGGACAAACATTCATTCCAGCAAATATATTCTCAAATATTCCATACCCATCAAACATAGCTTCCCCAAGCTTGGGCCCTTTCATATCATAAGGATAATCACTTTCATCATTAAAAATATGGATAGCACCAATAGTAGGAGCAACATCATTTGGGAGGGATACCTTTCTACCTTTGTTTCTCCTTCTTTTCTTTTTCTTCTTCACATTATGTGTAGGTTCAACCTTCCTCTTTGAGCTCCTTATTGATGAGATTGGCTGAATAGAAAGCTCCTCCTCGTTACCTGATTCATCATAAGAAATAATAGGAGGAGATTGGGAAGCCTCTTCCATTTCATTAGTATTCTCATCATCTTCCATTTTCTTTCTTTTCTTTAGGTAATTGGCAATATAAGGATTTTCAATGCAATTCACCACACAATACATATAAATTTTCTCTAGATCAATATCAAGAATTTTATCAAGACTAAATTTTGGAATACCCTCAGTTATATGTTTCATTTCTTCATAACCCAAAAGAAGGCTAAGATCTTTATGATGCTCAAGGGTAATCAAATTATCACAATATTTGGACACGACTTGATCATGAAACAAATAGCATTGGAGCTTTAAATGACCATGTTCATTGCAAAGTTCACAAGCAGCGCGAAAAATATTGAATCTTTCAGCACATTCATCTAGCTCTTCTTGCAACACTTTAGTTTCTAAGTACTTATGCCTAGTGCAATAAATATCTTCTCTATTTGGTGTGTTCATGCAAACATGCACTCCACAAAAGTTGACATGCTCATAAGAGATATTTTCATCATAACTAGTGCAATCATCATTAGCATCATGGATATTCAAAGAATTCGTGCTAACAACATTGCAATCATGCTCATCATTCAAAGATTTAGTGCCAAAAATTTTAATGCATTCTTCTTCTAACACTTTGGCACAATTTTCTTTTCCATCATACTCACGAAAGATATTAAAAAGATGAAGCGTATGAGACAAACTTAATTCCATTTTTTGTAGTTTTCTTTTATAAACTAAATTAGTGATAAAAACAAGAAACAAAAAGATTCGATTGCAAGATCTAAAGATATACCTTCAAGCGATAACCGCCCTGGCAACAGCGCCAGAAAAGAGCTTGATGTCTACTACACAACCTTCTTCTTGTAGACGTTGTTGGGCCTGCAAGTGCACAGGTTTGTAGGACAGTAGAAAATTTCCCTCAAGTGGATGACCTAAGGTTTATCAATCCGTAGGAGGCGTAGGATGAAGATGGTCTCTCTCAAACAACCCTGCAACCAAATAACAAAGAGTCTCTTGTGTCCCCAACACACCCAATACAATGCTAAATTGTATAGGTGCACTAGTTCGGTGAAGAGATGGTGATACAAGTGCAATATGGAGGGTAGATAAAGGTTTTTGTAATCTGAAATTATAAAAACAGCAAGGTAACAAGTGGTAAAAGTGAGCGTAAACGGTATTGCAATGATAGGGAACAAGGCCTAGGGTTCATACTTTCACTAGTGCAAGTTCTCTCAACAATAATAACATAGATAGATCATATAACAAGCCCTCAACATGCAACAAAGAGTCACTCCAAAGACACTAATAGCGGAGAACAAACGTAGAGATTATGGTAGGGTACGAAACCACCTCAAAGTTATTCTTTCGGATCGATCTATAAAAGAGTTCGTACTAGAATAACACCTTAAGACACAAATCAACCAAAACCCTAATGTCACCTAGATACTCCATTGTCACCTCAAGTATCTATGGGCATGATTATCGATATGTGTCACACAATCTGAGATTCATCCAACCAACATAAAAGTACTTCAAAGAGTGCCCCAAAGCTACTACCGGAGAGTCAAGAACGTGTGCCAACCCCTATGCATATGTTCCCAATGTCATGAAACCCGCAAGTTGATCACCAAGACATACATCAAGTGTTCTCATAAAAGACTCAATCTGATAAGATAACTTCAAAGGGGAAACTCAATTCATCACAAGAGAGTAGAGGGAGAGAAACATCATAAGATCCAACTACAATATCAAAGCTCGGGATACATCAAGATCGTGCTATAGAGGGAACACGAGAGAGAACACGAGAGAGAGAGAGATCAAACACATAGCTACTGGTACATACCCTCAGCCCTGAGGGTGAACTACTCCCTCCTCGTCATGGAGAGCGCCGGGATGATGAAGATGGCCATCGGTGATGGATCCCCCCTCCGGCAGGGTGCCGGGAAGGGCTCCCGAGAGGTTTTTGGTGGCTACAGAGGCTTGCGGCGGCAGAACTCCCGATCTATCTTCTGTTATGGAAGTTTTAGGGTATGTAGGTATATATGGGTGCAAGGGGTACGTCGATGGACCTCTGGGGTGCTCATGAGGCAGGGAGCGGCCCGGGACTCCCCTGACGTGAACTCCAAGTCTATCTGGTTCCTTTCCTTCCAAAAATAACTTCTCCAGTTGATTTCGTTCCGTTTCGACTCTGTCTGATATTCCTTTTCCTCGAAACACTGAAATAGGCATAAAACAGCAAATCTGGGTTGGGCCTCCGGTTAATAGGTTAGTCCCAAAAATAATATAAAAGTGGATAGTAAAGCCCAATATTGCCTAAAACAATAGATAATATAGCATGGAGCAATCAAAAATTATAGATACGTTGGAGACGTATCATGGCGCGGCGGAGAGAGTGAGGTGTGAGCGCTCGAGTGTGCGGCACGCGGAAGCGGATGCACCAAATAAACGGCGCGTGTTGGCATTTCGAACTGCGCGCTGAACTCTTTATGACACGCGCGCGGTTATCGCGCCTCCGCTGGAGCTCGCTTAGTGGTTGCTCGCGCGCTTAAAACCAAAAATTTCAGGCGCGGCGCTTATATAGCGCGGCTGTTGGAGATGCTCTAACTGCGAACAGCGGAACAACTTCTAGCCTTACTGGTGGGACCAAAGGTGGAGAAACGTCAAGAAAATACGCACTGACATATTGGCGTGAATTAGATGATACGGTGGGCTATACAAAGCAAGCGTAGTATACGTTTCGAATCTAAACGCAATTGGTGGGTGGAGATGTAGGGGGTACAACACCTAGGATCCCCAATGCAATTCCCCAAGATCGATCCCCTTTTCTCGTCTCCCACACATCCCGCGCCATTGCCTGCTGCGTCCACCATGGCTCCACCTGCTGCTTCACGAGACCACATGCCGGTGCTGCCAGCGCTGTGTCATGGCGACCGTCGACTGTCATTGGCTGCAGTGTAGCCCTCGCCGTTTGACTCAGAGCCGCCAGTGTTGTGTCTCGATGGCCGAGGGTGCCACTAGTGCTGCGATGCAACACTCCTCGCCGGCGCCGGTGTTAAGGAAACTAAGGGATATTAAGGCCTCCTTTTAATAGAGAACCGGAACAAAGCATTAGCACTTAGTGAATACATGAACTCCTCAAACTACGGTAATCACCGGAAATAGTCCCAATTATTGTCACCTTGGGGTATGCGGGTCATAACTCGTAATAGGTGTCTACAACTTGCAAGATATGATCAAGAACTCACATATATTCATAAAAACATAATAGTTTCAGGTCTGAAATCATGGCACTCGGGCCCTAGTGACAAGCATTAAGCATAACAAAGTCATAGCAACATCAATCTCAGAACATAGTGGATACCAGGGATCAAGCCCTAACAAAACTAACTCGATTACACGATAAATCTCATCCAACCCATCACCGTCTAGCAAGCCTACGATGGAATTACTCACTCCTGGCGGTGAGCATCATGAAATTGGTGATGGAGGAAGGTTGATGATGACGATGGCAACGGATTCCCTTCTCCGGAGCCCAGAACGGACTCTAGATCAGCCCTCCCGACGAAGAATAGGAGGCGGTGGCGGCTCCGTATCATAAAACGCGATGAATCCTTCTTTCTGATTTTTTTCTCGGTGATTGGGTATATATAGACTTGGAATTAAGGTCGGAGATGGTACAGGGGCCCCACAAGCCTGGGAGGCACGCCCTGGGAGGGGGGGTAGGCGCCCCCAGCGCTTGTGGCCCCCCTCTGGTATCTTTTTGCGCCAATATTTTTTATATATTTCACAAAATTCTCCGTAAATTTTCAGGTCAATCCGAGAACTTTGATTTCAACACAAAAATAAAACCATGGCAATTCTGCTGAAAATTGCATCAGTCCGGGTTATTTCCATTCAAATCATGCAAATTGAATCCCCTGCGCTTCTCCGTCGAGCATGGCTCTGGCGTCCGCGCAGATGGCGCTTTGTTCGATGGGTGAGGGGCGCGCCGGCCACCGCGGCAGTTGGGGTCGACGGCAACATGCAGGTCAACGACCATACACGCGCGTGTCCGTAAGAGTGGCGGCAACGGTGTAGGAGCATTCCGTGCGTTGGCCAGGGCACCACAGTGTCGTAGCGTCTCCGCCCTCACATAATGGTGGGCGCTGCGCAGGCCCCGAAGTGAAGAGGCGAGTATGCGGCGCATTAAGGTGAGCAGTTCTTCTCATTCTGCCCCCAAATGGTGTTCATTTTGTGCTTAATTGGGGAAAATCAATCCTAATTTCAGAATTAGGGTTTTACCGAATTGGGGATTGTTGCTAGGGTTTGTGGCAACATGGGGGTTTGCTACGGCTGACATACTCTTAAACTCCATGTCTTCTAATTAGCTAATGCATACGGAAACAAGACTTAAACATGATCAATTTTAATCAACTTAACATAAAAGTGAGCATTAGATCTTAACTTAGACTAGATGACATGTCGCGCCATTTGGCGCGCAAGAGAAACTTGAACCAAAAACTAAAAGAGATCCCTTTGCCTTTTTTTAGCATATGGTTTTGATGTATATATACTTGTTTATCAAGTGCTATGAATCAATATAGAAATATTTTGGCTGTTTGTTGTGTAGGAAAGGCGAAAGCCCAATTTAAAATATGAACTGAAAGCAATTATTTTGATGTACTTAGGAGTGCACGTGGGTTTTTATCATATATAATGGCCTTGCTTTCGAGTGTATATGATATTTGAAAGAACACAAAGGTTTGACATCATAGATAGCTAAATACGCGATTCAAATAGTTTTTGACACAAGTGATCCACTATAGTTAAGCTAGTACTACATGGTAAGATAGGAAGAAATGTTTGGTTTTGTTGGCAATTGATACATTGTTCTTCCACACGGAGAGATTGTGTCCATCTCTATCACTGGATTGGTAGGTCTCATGGTCTTTGATGGTTAAATGAAGCCTCTTGGCAACTTCTGCAAGATTGTATTCTCCTGTTTATTTCTCCATGGATTGGTGACAGCTGAAACGCGCAGGAGTAGTATAGATTAATGTCCTGGAATTTATCAAGTGACATATATGACTACACTTTTGAAGATTCTCTATGGGAAATGTAGAAGATCTAAGTCAGGCTACTAAACCAACTACAAAAATAATAATATTTAGGCAATATTTCAAGTGAATGGGTAAGGAATTAATAAGATGGAGAGGTGCACTATCATCATTAACTGAAATAAAAAGCATAGACAATGAAGAAACCGCTCACGGACGGGAAGCTCGGGCGCGGGCTCAGCGGCCTCGCAGCACCGACGAGGGGAGGAAGTGGCAGCTGACACCGGCCATCGTCGTGGCTCTCTCTGCCGGCTGCCGCTCGCTTCTCCCCACTGCTCAGCTGGTGGCGTTGTGAGGAACCCGCCTGCCCAACCATTGGCCGCTGATGGAGAGGAGGAGGCCAGGAGGTAGCGTCAGGGGCTCACCCACCGCCGGCCTCCCGGCCCTACCCTGCTCCTCCACCCCAGCAAGAAGACCCTGCCTCCCTAACCATTGGCCGTGGGTGGAGAAGGGGCTATGGGGTGAGCCTTTTTCCGTGAACAGGAAATGGTGAACATGCAGATTAGGTGTAGGATATAATGTGGTGCCTATAAACTAACATAAATCAGCCCATGGACATTTAATTAAACATGAGAGTAGCAACCGAGTTCAGCAACCTATATAGGGACTGCATGCAAAAGTTACTACGCCCAACATATTAGGAAGGAGGGAGTATATACCAACAAAGAGTAGATGTCAATCTAAACCTGAAGCAGTAAAAATAGCCAGCCACATGCTGAAGGAAATAAATGAAATAGCAGGGAGATTCGTGTATCTCCTGCTCTGAAAGTGTTGTATATGATAAAATCAAAAAAGCGGAAAGCCTGAAAGTGAACGAACAACACTTCCAACGGGGTGTTATTTATGCAAGCTGTAATATGCTTTAAATAGTATATATCACCCGACATAACCATGCCCAAAAATACAAGATGGGTCAATAAAACTCTCCATCAATTTTTCCATTGAAGCAAGATGATCTTTGCGTAACACCAATCATTAGAGAAACCTCAAATTCAATTATATGGAGTGATTTTCAGTGGCTAACACATAAAACATCACCAAGTATTTCACTAACTCAATTCTACATAATATAAACAAGCACACATGTGCAAATGAGCAGGACATAAATTATTTTCAGATTTAACCAAACTGCATAAAAATAGGAGTGGAGGATCTGATCATATACCTTCATGTTCAGTAACTCGATTATCTTGAAATGCTCCTAATCCTTTATGATGCGTTACTGGAGATATTCTATCTCAATCGAAATCAATAAGCCTGCCAGCAATCAAATAACACAAAAGTCAATTCTTAAGCAAATCTAATTATAATTTTCCATAGCATGTCCTTAACCTTTCTCCCTCCATTAATTTATATATACACACCCTGACCCTATCAGTACAACTGCACAATATGAGCTGAAAGAGGGACCATAGCATTTATTTTTCATCTTACCATAAGCTTTGCTTCAACTCTTTTGCTTTGGCCTTACTGACATGGTCGGCTAGCTCGGCATTATGACTGCAGTCCGCAGATAACAAAGCACATCCAAGTCACAATAAAAGAAATGCCATAAGATTTGCTTAACCTCTTTTGCTTTGGCCTTACTGACATGGTCGGCTCACCTAAAACACAATTGAAGCCTAATGTGTTGATGCATGTCAAGGGCAGACTGGTGTTATGAAATTAAAACCCCGACATCTTGTTGAGTTTGATCCACCCTTTTAAGCATTCTAATGCCAGCTGAAGCAGCTACTGCTTGTCGGGGTAATTAACCATGGGTACCCCAAAGACGGCAAGACAATATTTCAAGACATCGGGGCTAGCAAAGCCCCTTAGTCTGACTGCTCAGGCCACCCAGGCGGCCCCCTGTCCGACTGCCCGGACCGACTCGCCACCTGGCCTGCTCCCCGTCCGGCTGCTCCAGCCAGCCGGCTGCCGACTACGCCAACCAGCCGGCTACCTGAAGTCAACCACCGACACCGACGAGATGGCACTACAAGAAATATGTCAACTTATGACCTTCTGTCAGTGACCCTCGAAGAATTGGTCATAAATTTATGACCATTTTAGACCAATTGGTCAAAAGCTGTTCAGGGGGCTTCAAACCTAAACCATTGCGACCATTTTGGTCAGAAAGGTCGTAATTTCCTTACACGAAATGGTCACAAAGCAAACAGTGCTAGTCCGCTGCCTTATTTCTAGTTGTTAATGACCAATATAGATGGTCATAACCTTGTAGATTGTGGTGGGTTGTGATGACTAGGCGCCATCTCATCAGTTTTGCCTATGTGTCATGTCCATGTGGAAGTTTTTGCCCTAGGTTGTGAAGCAACCTATATTTCTATCATTCCCAAAATTCCCAAAAAAATCTCATAAATTCTCTGGGTCATATCTTCATCAAATATGTAAAAATCTTCCTTGCCTAGTTCAAAAATAATTCAAAAATATTCATTTTCCTATTCTGTTCAGAGTAACAGTTTGTGAAGGAAGTACCACTTTGGCTTGTCCAAATAGTATCCATTTTCTACAGTGCTTTCCTATGACCAAATAACGATCCTCCACCAAATGCCAGCTCAATCCATTCATTATTTTGAGTCGAGCTTCAACATTCGTATTTATGTCCAGTGTGGTGGTTTGCAAAGCAAGTACCACCTAGGCTCCTCCTTTTGAGCTGGAAATTTGTGAAGACGGTCTTCTTAGTAAGTGATCATCCTCAGCCAAAGCTCACGCCCATTAGCCATGTATATTTCCCATACCGCAAATCAAACACTTGGCCGCTAATTCATGTTTGAGCATCGATCGGTCTCCTCGTGAGAATCTTATGTTGTAATTTTGTTCCTAGCACCTACCTGGGGAGTGCTCAACCCACTAGACATGCGTAGGCTGCCCAGAACACAAGGCAACGCCACGGTCACGCGGTGACCACGCGACGGGCATGCGAGTTTACGCGCTCTAGAGTTGGGGCCCTCAGCCACCACCCAAACCTCGATGTATCACCACCAAACAATGTATTTATGATTAAATAGGTACTTATGTAACTAGAAATAATTTTTGGAAAAAATGAATAGCAAACTATGAGGCAGCTGCAGTTCAAATTTGACCCGCTTCCAACTGAATCAGCGGGAATTTGTCTTTTTCACCAGAGGTGGATCAAAACTTTTGACACCCAACCATTTTTTCAATTGTGCATTAAATATGTCCTAATATTTTATAAAAATGATTTGGTACAATTTTGCAACAAATATATGGTAGGTCCTTCACAAAAAAACCTCATTTCGGGCACTCGAAAAATGGAAAATGAATTTTCCGTGCAAAGAAAATGAAAACTCCCTTTGGCAACATTGTTTGGAATTCCAAGATGCACCCTTGTGCACAATATGAGACCATTTGAACAAACTATGCCATGAATGTGGCCATAAGATTGATCGTTTGGCTTGAAAGCCATGAATCTTCACGCTTGATAGCTCATTTCTGAGAACACTTTTTTAAAATAATTACCATATTACAAGTTTATTATTTTTCCTGGAAACTTGGTCACATATAATGACACAATGAGAAGGGTTTCCAATTTTTTTGATTTTTTTTGAATTTTTTATGCCCGTTTCAAGATGCGGTCAAAACGGCGGGCTTGACCGTTCCTAGCTAGTGGTTGAATCTTTGAATTTTTTTGGTGTTTCTATGATTAAATAGATACTTATGTACTTAGAAATGATTTTTGGAAAAAATAAAGAGCAAACTATGAGGCAACTACAGTTCAAATTTGACCCGTTTCCAGTTGAATCGACGGCAATTTGTCTTTTTCACCAGAGGTGGGTCGAAACTTTTTTCACCCAACCATTTTGTCAATTGTGCATTATATATGGCCTAGTATTTTATAAAATTGATTAGGTCCAATTTTGCAACAATTATTTGGTAGCTCCTTCACAAAAAAAACCTCCTTTTGGGCACTCGGAAAATGAAAAATGAATTTTCCGTTCAAAGAAAATGAAAAATTCCTTAGGCAACATTGTTTGGAATTCCAAGATGCATCCTTGTGCACAATATGAGACCATTTGAATAAACTATGCCATGAATGTGGTCATAAGATTGATCATTTGGCTTGAATGCCATGAATCTTCACGCTTGCTAGCTCATTTCTGAGAACACTTTTTTAAAATAATTACCGTATTACAAGTTTATTATTTTTCCTGGAAACTTGGTCACATATAATGACACAGTGCGAAGGTTTTCCGATTTTTTTGATTTTTTTTGAATTTTTTATGCCCGTTTCAAAATGCGGTCAAAACGGCGGGCTTGACCGTTCCTAGCTAGTGGTCGAATCTTGGAATTTTTTTGGTGTTTCTATGATTAAATAGATACTTATGTACTTATAAATGATTTTTGGAAAAAATAAAGAGCAAACTACGAGGCAGCTACAGTTCAAATTTGACCCGCTTCCAGCTGAATCGACGGGAATTTGTCTTTTTCACCAGAGGTGGATCGAATTTTTTTTCACCCAACCATTTGGTCAATTGTGCATTATATATGGCCTAGTATTTTATAAAATTGATTAGGTCCAATTTTGCAACAAATATATTTTAGGTCCTTCACAAAAAAAACTCATTTTGGGCACTCGAAAAAATGGAATATGAATTTTTCGTCCAAAGAAAATAAAAAGTTCCTTAGGCAACATTGTTTGTCATTCCAAGATGCACCCTTGTGCACGATATGAGGTCATTTGAGTAGACTATGCCAAGAAAGTGGCCATAAGATTGACCATTTGAGCAGACTATGCCATTTGAGAAGACTTTTTAAAGGTATTTATCGTATTAGAAGTTTGTTTTTTTCTAGACACTAGATCACATATAATGACACAATGCAAAGGCTTTCCGTTTTTTGATTTCTTTAATTCTTTATGCCAATTTCAAAACACGATTAAAACGACGGGCATAACCGGTCGTAGCTGCGGGTGGAATCTTACAAAACTTAAATAGCCAAAAAAGGCTAGAACGATTAGAAGGTTATCATCATCCATAAAATGCGGTATAACTTGAGTGAAAATTTTAGTGGTTCCATTTTGCAAAATATTATTGGTAGTTGCTTCAGAAACCCCTTTTTTTAGCACTTAGAGACTATATTATAAATTACAGCCGTATTCTCCAACCAATCAGGACGACTCCCTCGGATCACCCTACCGTAGGAGATCTGAACCGTCCGATCGTCCTGGATGGATCTAACGGCAGACTTGACCCCCCACCGTCTCACAACCCGCACCACTCGTCCTCTCACCCCCTCTCTCTCCTACGCACCCACAGCCGCCGCCCTCTCCCTCCCTCAGATCTCGATCCGATCCAGATCGATGCCGCCACCCCTCTCTAACCCTAGCTTCCCGTCACCGGCGGCGGCGCCCTCCCTCCCCCGCCCTCTCCTCCTTCCCTCTTCACGGCCATCTCTCCGTTCCCCCATAGACACACCTCATCCTCCTCCCCATCCCCCGGTCCCGTCCCCAGACCCGCCCGGATCCACCTTGCATGTCCACAGCCACAGCCGCCGCCCCCAGCCCCGCCCATGGCGGCCGCCACCACCCCAAGCCTTGTCTTGCTATAACTCTTCACGAGCAGCAAAGGGAAGAAGAAGGGGAAAGGGGATGGCCGCCGACACCGCCTACGCGAAGCGGGTGCTGCTCGCCTGCAACGGCGGCGCCGACACCGTCTCGCGGGGGGTCGCCGTCGGCCTCGACAGGCACGACTGCAGGTACTCCCTCTCACTTTTCCCCTTCTTCCTCCCGTGGTTGGGCACTGAATCTAAGCGCGCGCGCACACAGGCTGGTCCTGGTGGGCGACGAGGGCGCCCTGGCTGCGACGGCGGAGGAGGCGCGGCGCAGCACGGCAGAAGGGGCGGCGGCCATCGCGGTGGTCGGGCTGGACCTCGCGGCCTGCGACGAGGCTGCTACTTCCTCGTTTCCGTCCAGGCAAGTAACCTCTCCTCTCTTCTCCGGCTTCGATCCCCGCATCCATCTCCGTTTAGTCCCCGCGGTTGGGCGTCCGTGCGGGCTCTGCAAAAGGCGGGCGTGAATCCCCGGTTGATTTAGGCCTTCGAGTAGCGGAGCAGGATTTTTCGTGCTTATCTCTGCTCATTCGAGTAGCGGACCAAGATTTGCTCCATGGTTTAGGCCTTCAGGTGGGCGGTTTCTGAAAAGAAATTCACATAGCCGATTTCTCATACTGTAGGAGTAGTTATCATCAAGATCTAGAATTTAATCCGGAGGCTTGACACTTGCACCTTGGTACATGAGATCAAGTTATTATCTCATCTTCCTGTTACATCCTATTGCTGCACCAAAATGGTCAAATAAAATTTGCGGGAAACATAATCAGCTTTTGTTCAGCAGTAAGTTCAGAGAACACTGCAGTGTTCCAATATCCGGTTGTCCTGTTATCCACTGGATTGTAATCGAAGAGCAACATAATTTTTGATTATTACCGTTGTAATGTACAGATATATTGTTGTGATCAACGGAGACTGAAGTGAATTTTCTCTTTTCCCTGCCCCCCGGTTTGCAGATCATACCTGAGTTCCTGCTGCTGAAATGGGTAGCACTGAAGCCCCAATGCCCGTGCAGGCACTTGTGTGCTCCATTGTGAACGAAGGCCCAGCAGCTCCAGCTGCTTGCTCCATTGTGAACGAAGCCCCAGCTCCCTTGGCCTGACCTGTGCCAAATGGCAAGCCTTTTATGTTGCGCCTATGCTTGATCTATGAAGTGATACATCTGAAATTTCCTACATATCTTAGTTGTTGGGCCTAGTAGTTGCTGGTCCATTCTTGTGCATTGGTTCTGCTCTAAGAGTCTATTTGTTGCTTGCAATACTACTATTGATTTAACTAGATTTTGTAGCTTGTTGTCAAAACTTCAAACGACCTGAACTTGCGCAACGGTTCTAGTCCGAAAATCATCTGTATTCACAATGATATGTTAGCTTGTAGTCAAACTTGATCATGAGTCTGTTAGCATGTAGTCAAACTTGAATATGAATTTGTATAGCTCTTTATTGTTCTCAACAGACTGTATAGCTCTTTACTGTTCTCCACTTATTTGTACAGCCAATGATGCTTACTTAACTGTATAGCTCGTTATGTTTCTTTTCCAGGTATTCTATTTGTGCTCCACCCGAAATCTATTTTGCACTGCCAAGTTCTTGAAACGAAGCGCTCACTGCTCGACCATTTCTTTACTGAACTGGGAGCAACAGAGGCAAGATATTTTAAACAAGCTGAAGTCCTTTTGATTCTTGATTTCTAGCATACACATGCAACCTGATTGGTGTAGATATGATGTAGGTTCAGTGCTTACTATTTTTTGATGTGATGCATGTTACCTTTGTTTCTGTCTATGCCTTCTTTAGTGTTTTGCTAGCTAACTAGTCTAGCACTGTTGCTAACCTTATTAGCGTTTTTAAATATGAAGATGCATGTAAGCAGTGTTGCTGGCAATCTGGCACATCATATCTACACTTGTTCTCCGTGGCTGGATCAACGCAATGCGTTCCTGACATTTTTCTCTCCGTCTCTGTGGTTGGGCAGATGGAGAGGGTGCTCAAGGATGATGCCATCCAGGAGAAGGGCGAGCGCGCCAGGATGGTAACCACCCCTGATCTACTTGTTTTCCTTCTTGGTCTCACTGGGTCGGTTTGTTCGTCCGTTCGTTCGATGGCGCTGCTTCCATTGTGTGCAACTAGTTTATACTGATCTCAATTAGACTGCAAAATCCGTAGATTGTTAGTTCGACAAGTACAAGACCAACAACCTGACTGCCGGCTTCGCTTAGTAGGATATGTAGGTAACCGCGGCACACACACACACACACTGATGTTGTATTGTTGTTGCATAATGTGTTTTTGCAACTGTGCACAATGAGTTTACGGGTCTCCTTTGACTGCGGAAGCTAAATATCACTCCCTCTGTTCATAAATAAGTGATGTGAAAAGAGGTTGCCTTCAGTTTACTTTCTGCCTGTAGAGTTACTGTGTTAAATCTTGAATGAAGCATTCGGGTAGTTGCATCTCTTGGGTCAAGTGTTTCTGATGGATTTTAAAATCAGACCATATGTTTTCTTATAAGCAAACTATATTGATGGTTGAAAGATTTTATATGCTTCTGATGCGTGATCCTTCTAATGGTAGGTGATTTGTTTCTTGGAATTTGGAAGAGGAAGACGATGAAGCGTTCTGGTTGTACTTCATAGCTAGTTTCATTGTATTTTGTACTGGTCTGGTTGTATGAACAGTATGTAAAGATTGTAATAGGCTACACTTATTGGTCTGGTTGTATTTTGTACTGGTCTGGTTATACTGGTCTGGTCATTTCAAGTATATAGTTTTGTTTCATTTGAAATATTTGTCATGAAATAGTTCTGTTTCTTTGTACTGTGAAAATGTGAGAAATAGAAAGTTGATGAGTTGGACTTACTTATTGGTAGAGGCCAAGACCCAAAACGTGAATAGCATGCAAAAAGGCTGAGGCCCAAAAAAGAAGTCAACTTTTAAAAGGCCGAGGCCCCAAAAGAAATGGACCGTAAAGTTCTGTCTTAGAAACCAAAAAGGCCGAATTGCTGGGCTTGGCCCATGTAGCTAGCGTAAATTGACAGGAAAAAACATATATAAAAGGCTGAATTAATGGGCTAGGCCCATGTAAAACACTCAATTGGACCGGGCTGAATCTTGTGCCACATCAGCTTGCCACGCTGGATGCCTACGTGGCCTGAGGAGGTTGCTAGTGACCAAAACGCCACAGTAGGAATATTTTGGTCGTAAATGTCTTTGACCATTCCAGAAGAAAGGTCGCTATAGTCAGTTTACGACGCCCAGCTTTTGACCTTCTGTTTTTGGTCACAAAAAGGTCATAAATGGAAATTTGTGACCTTTCAGTGACCAATAGTGGTGGTCATAAATTGACATATTTCTTGTAGTGTGGCTGTACCCGGTACTGTTGATGAATAGTAGTGGCGACATCATCTACAGTGTATCTGTCCCTGGGCACTATTTTATAAAGTGCACCAGGGACAAGGAGGCACGCACATCACGTACACACTCTCATGGGCACGATGCCCCATGCCCACTTTCCCCCCACGGAGGGAGTCCTGGACTAAGGGGTCCTCGGGCGTCCGGTCTGTTAGCCATGGGTCGGACTGATGGGCTGTGAAGATACAAAGACCGAGGACTGCACCCGTGTTCGGATAGGACTCTCCTTGGCGTGGAAGGCAAGCTTGGTGACCAAATATGTAGATTATTTTCCTTTGTAACCGACCTTGTGTAACCCTAGATCCTCCCGGTGTGTATATAAACCGGAGGACTTAGTCCGGAAGGAGGGAGACTCATTACCATAGTCATATAGGCTAGACTTCTAGGGTTTAGTCATTACGATCTCGTGGTAGATCAACTCTTGTAATACTCATATTCATCAAGATCAATCAAGCAGGAAGTAGGGTATTACCTCCATAGAGAGGGCCCGAACCTGGGTAAACATCGTGTCCCCTGTCTCCTGTTACCATCGACCTTAGACACATAGTACGGGACCCCCTACCCGAGATCCACCGGTTTTGACACCGACATTGGTGCTTTCATTGTGAGTTCCACTGTGCCATCCTCAAAAGGTTTGATGGCTTCTTCAATCATCAACAACGATGCTGTCCAAAGGGAAACCTTCCTCCCCAGACAGATCTTCGTGTTCGGCGGCTTCGTACTGCAGGCCAACTCGCTTGGCCACCTGGAGCAGATCGACAGCTATGCCCCTGACCATCTGGTCAGATTTGGGAGCTTGAATTACGTCACGGACATCCGTGGAGATTTGATCTTCACCGGATTGGAGACTGCGGCAACCGCTCCTAGTCACCCCGATGAACATGACCTAAATCAGTCATCGGGCCGCATCTAGGAGATTGCTCCTGTAACTGCTCCGGCTGTAGATCCGGAGCATATTGCGCTGTCCGAAGATGGGAGGCTCAACCCCACCATGGAGGCCGCAGATTCCACGGTGTTGGAGCCGAACACAGACCTAAAGTCACACGGCGCCTTTGTCACCGGAACTCCGGACTCGTCTCTGGTCATAAATTCTGATCCATCTGCATCCGTGGATGCCGAGCTGGATCGCTTATCGATCTTCTAGTTTAGCGCCGCAGACATCTTCCAGCATTTGCCCTTGAGAGATGTGCTAAATTCATTAAGAAACTTGTCCTTGGTGGGGGACTCACAGCCGAATTATGTCCGGTTCAAACTGGAGGCTGATGATGAAGGAGAATTTCGCTCCCCACCCACCACCCACTTCATAGCCACCGATGAAGACTTAACCGACGAGCTTGACTATGACTCCGAAGACATTGACGGTATGGACGACGATGCCGGAGATGAGGAGGCTCAAAACCCGCCATTCACTGGACGATGGACGGCCACTTCCTCATACGATGTCTACATGGTAGATACGCCAAAAAATAACAGCGGTGATGACAAGGAAAACCCAGCAAAGGAGGACCCTCCTAAAACACAGCCAAAGCACCGGCGTTAGCGGCGCTGCTCGAAATCCCGCCGCAGCAGGGATAGCAACACCGGCACAGGAGACGACAACACTCCGGATGGTGCCGAAGACACAGAAGAACCCAATGATCAAACAACCGAACAAGACAATCGGGAATCAGGGCATGCCGGCCCTGATGAACAGGCCATAGAAGAAGACTCGAAGGACGGTAGTTACCATCCGTCCTCCGAGGAGAAGGTGAGCCTCGGCAGCGAAGACATCATCATGCCTAAGGAGCCCCTGGAGCAGGAGCGCTTTAAGCTTCAGCTAATAGCCACTGCAAGGAGCCTGGAAAAGAAGCAGCAACAGCTTCAAGCTGATCGAGACCTGCTCAATGACAGATGGACTGATGTCCTGGCAGCCGAGGAATACAGCCTTAAACGCCCAGCCAAAAGCTACCCAATGCGCAGATTACTACCTCAGTTCGACGATGAGGCACCAGATCCTACACCAGCATCACGCAACGCGGCTGATCGGCCACCGCGCGATCGGGATAAAACTGCAACCCGAGCCGAAAACCAGACTGTCCCACTCCGCCATAAAGGCAGGGATAAGTCAACTCGGGGCCATACATATGACCTCTGCCAAGAATTGGACAGTAGAGTGGAACACACAAGATCGATCTACGGATCACGAGGACGTGACTTAAGGCACGGGGACAACTATCTATTTGGGCGTGACAAACCTATTCACGCCCGAGCCGAATGCCGCAGACGGACTCCATCATAGAGGCGCCGTGCACCCTCGTTGCTTCACTAACGAAGTAATGGATCATGAATTCCCAGAAGGGTTCAAACCCGTAAACATCGAATCCTATGATGGAACAACCGATCCTGCGGTATGGATAGAGGATTTTATTCTCCATATCCACATGGCCCGCGGGGATGATCTTCACGCCATCAAATATCTCGCACTAAAACTCAAAGGGCCAGCTCGGCACTGGCTAAACAGTCTGCCTGAAAATTCCATTGGCAGCTGGGAGGACCTGGAAGTTTCCTCGACAACTTCCAAGGTACATATGTTTGGCTACCAGACACCGATGACTTAAGTCACATAGTTAAATAGCCCAGGGAGTTAGCCAGGAAGTTCTGGACTAGGTTCCTAACTAAAAAGAACCAGATCGTCGACTATCCGGATGCCGAAGCCTTAGCGGCCTTTAAACATAGTATCCGCGACGAATGGCTCGCCCGCCACCTTGGCCAAGAAAATCCAAAATATATGGCAGCCCTCACGTCACTTATGACCCGCTTTTGCGTGGGCGAGGATAGTTGGTTGGCTCATAGCAAAAACACAGCCAGTGAGGCAGGCCCCTCCGAGGCTAAGAACAACAACGACAAGCTCCGACGTATCAGACACAAACGCCGAAGCAATGGCGATAATACCGATGATACTACAGCCAACGCAGGATTCAGTGGCTCCAAGTCCAACCAGCGGAAGAAACCATACAAGAGGAACAATCAGGGACCATCCAGTCTGGACCGCATACTCGATCGCCCGTGCCAAATACATGGCACCCCATAAAAACCAGCCAATCATACCAATAGAGACTGTTGGGTTTTTAAACAGGCCGGCAAATTAAACACCGAGAACAGGGAAGCTTGGCGACCAAATATGTAGATTCTTTTCCTTTGTAACCGACCTTGTGTAACCCTAGATCCTCCCGGTGTCTATATAAACCGGAGGACTTAGTCCAGAAGGAGGGAGACTCATTACCTGTGACAGCCTGGTTTTTGCCCTCTTTTCTTTGCCTGGTTTTCAGTTGAGTTGGTTTTGAATTTATGGTTTTTGAATCACTTCATTTGGACTTAACCACTTGGGTACCCCTTGATTTTCACCAAGGTTCTCCCTCTCCTCCCAAAACCATCATTTCACGTCTGGATCAACTCAAAATATTGCTTGGAATATTTTTCTCAAATGAAAATTATTCATTTTGCTCTCCAAAACCCTAGCTAGCCCTTGGTGATCCAAAGCAACCCTAATTTTTCTTGCCCCAAAAATCCTGAGAAAAATCCCAATTATTCTTTGAACCCTAGGGCACCCTTCTGAGCAAAAATATTTCATCACCCTTTGGAATATTTTGGCTACAGAAAATAAATTCATTTCTCGACAGAAATGGTAGTTTCTACAGCAACTACCATTTTACTAGCTCCATTGTAGCTGGCTTTTCTTGTGCCTATTTACCTTAGTAAGTGTAAGCAAACCTCCAAAGCTCAGCCCTTAACTCCCAGTGGTTTGACCACAGTAAATATCCAAAGTTACTGTCCAGAAACTTGCTAGCAGTACAAATCCATTTCTACTGCACCTGGATCCAAGCCCAACCGTGATAACACTTCAAACTACCAAGGACTACACGCCAGACATCAAGTTAGCGCTTAGGGTGGCCTGATGTCACGGTTCACGCAGTGACCGCGTTCGTCCGGGCGTGCTGGCATGCAAAACACATGCTCTGCATGCCGCCTAGCGCTCTATTGAGCACGTGCTCGCTGCCCAGCCTGCCCAAGCATGCCAAGCCTCGCCACCATCCCCGTCTCCACCACCTTAACTCCCCCTGGCACTCGCCGATGCCGGAGCTCGCCGTAGCGGGCACGTTCACGGTCCGGCCAACGAACAGTGCACGGCGCACTGTCTCGTCGTCTTCCCCCTCGCTCTTGTGCTCGTCCGCGCCCGCCAATAGTTCCCGCGTGACCTTCATCGTCATCCCCCTCTCTCACTGGCGCCGTTCGTCGCCGGGCACCGTGGACCGGTGTCCTCCGGTGGAGCCCGAACCCCTCTCGCCGCCCGCCTATAAATGCCGCCACCCCAGCCCTCCTTGAGCACCCGCAACTACTCCCACACTCTCCACAAGCCAGTAGAAGCCGCAGCCCGGCCGGGCAGGCCGTGGGCTGCCGTCCCAAATCCCGAGCTCGCCGGCGATCCCCTCAGGATCGTCCCTGCAGCTCCGACCCCTCCCAGGCCAGGGCGACCCTGCCAGGGCCTCCGCCACTCTTCGGCTCAGCCGTTCCGCTCCGCTGGAGCCCCTGGAGTCGCCTCGAGCCGCCGCCGTCTTCGTCTCCGGCGACCCTTGCCCTCTGCCTCTGCTGGAGAGGCCATTTCCGACACCGTCCGGTCACCTCTAGCCATGCTACGGGTACGGGCAGGTGCGCAGTCTTCTTCTCCTTCGATCCCCCCCTCTCGTTTGACCCCAAGAACCCTCGTCGCCGGCGTGTGCTCCGGCGAAGCTCCGCCTCCCTCTGTTTCCTTCTCCCCCTCCTTCTGGCCTGACTAGCAGGGCCCACTAGTCAGCCACTCAGTACGTGCGCGAAGCGGTAGGAGTGGTGGCGCCCTGGGCTTTTACACCTTCGATGTCACCCCCCAGTTTGTTTATTTTTATTTCAAATTCATTTAAATCCAGGAAACTTCAAACAACCATAACTTTTTATCTATAAGTCCAAATGCATTGATTCTTTTTGCATTGTGTTCTTTGTCCAAAAATCTAACGACACCCAAAAGATGGGATTTTTCCTTGCTGTCTAGATTTTCTGGTAATTTTCAGAAGGTTTCTTGATGTTTTCTTTTTGTGGGTTTATTTATTTTCAGAAGAGCAAGCTTGTCTTGAGGATCACCAGGAGAGTTGTGAACGTCATTAGCACTAAGGCAAGCCACAACAACATTTTCATAGTGCCAATTCAATATTTGTGATTTTCCTACTTGAACTTATGATTATTCCTGCATTTAGAATTATTATGATAATTATATTCTGTTAAATGCTTTCCATGTTAAATATGCTTGATTTACAGAAAGTTTGAAATGAATCTTGCTGATAATCTAACAAGAACTTAGATATGAGTAATGATAAAATGATATGGTCTTAGAGGTTAATAATTAGTTTAATTATTATTCTTGCACGATGAAAAATGAGGAGATTGCTAGAAATGATTCTGGTTTAAGTGAGGTTTGATCTTAACCAGAGAAGTATCTTGAGTTGATGATGGCTCCGTGGGAGCGTAGTTGATTTAGTAAATTTTCATGGTTATGGGATGCATATGTTAGTGATGCATAGCATGGCATTATGACACCGGTTACTTTCACTTTAAGTTGAACCTGATAAATAACTCAACTTAAATATGTTGTTGACCGGGTCGTGGTGCCGCTGAAACGAGTTTTTCCCAGTGCAACCACATTTGCGGGTAAGGGACGGCCTTAATGCGTTTCATTGTTGTGTGTCGGTGTCAAAACCGGCGGATCTCGGGTAGGGGGTCCCGAACTATGCGTCTAGGCGGATGGTAACAGGAGACGAGGGACACAATGTTTTTACCCAGGTTCGGGCCCTCTTGATGGAGGTAAAACCCTACGTCCTGCTTGATTAATATTGATGATGTGGGTTACAAGAGTAGATCTACCACGAGATCAAGGAGGCTAAACCCTAGAAGCTAGCCTATGGTATGATTGTTGTTCGTCCTATGGACTAAAGCCATCCGGTTTATATAGACACCGGAGAGGGCTAGGGTTACACAGAGTCGGTTACAATGGTAGGGATCTACATATCCGTATCACCAAGCTTGCCTTCCACGCCAAGGAAAGTCCCATCCGGACACGGGACGAAGTCTTCAATCTTGTATCTTCATAGTCTTGGAGTCCGGCTGATGATGGTAGTTCGGCTATCCGGACACCCCCTAGTCCGGGAGTCCCTTAGTAGCCCCTGAACCAGGCTTCAATGACGACGAGTCCGGCGCGCATATTGTCTTCGGCATTGCAAGGCGGGTTCTTCCTCCGAATGATTTATAGAAGATTGTGAACACCAGGATACCACCGTAGAGAGAATAATATTACAAAAGATCAATCTGCTGACGTATCCTGTGGCGTGACGTCACACCACTTCCAAGCCTTTACTCGAATTGTTTTTATCGTTCCACCTCAGCGCATTTAGAGAGGCGGTTTCCTTGGCACGTCTTGTCGAAGCAGAGATCGTGTTCCCCTTATTCCGGGATTCCCATCAATACGGACGTGGGTAACCCAACCACGCCATTGATTGCGGCGCTTGGGAGATAAGCAAGTTTTATCAGGCCGGTGGGGACGCATGTTTCCGTCCGCCCATATAAGGGGATAAAGATCCAATCCTTTTACCTGCGCCTTCTTCCTCCTTGGCTTATCCATCTCTGCGAACTCGAGCTCTAGCGCCCAAGCCCGCACATCTCACCTCAACCTTCTCCAAATATGTCCGGAGCGGAAGGCAAGTGGATGGCCTCCTCCGTCACGGAGGGGCATATCCAGAAGCTGCGCAGCGCCGGATACTTGTCCAGCGACATCGCGCATCGGCTCCCTGAAGAGGGAGAGCTCATCCCCACCCCCAGGCCCCATGAGAGGGTAGTATTCCTTCCCCATTTCCTCCGCGGACTGGGCTTCCCACTTCATCCCTTTGTCCAGGGGCTCATGTTCTACTACGGCCTAGATTTCCATGATCTGGCCCCGAATTTTATTCTCAACATCGCGGCGTTTATCGTCGTGTGCGAGGCCTTCCTCTGCATCCAGCCCCACTTCATCTTGTGGCTCAAGACCTTCAGTGTCAAGCCGAAGGTTGTGAAGGGCAGCCAAGCGGAGTGCGGAGGCGCCATGGTGGGTAGGATGTCCCACGTTACGTGGCTGGAGGGCACCTTTGTGGAAACCATCAAGGGGTAGAAATCGGGGTGGTTCTACATCACCGAGCCGCGTGATCCCGAATGGGCAGCAGCCCCCGAATTCAGATCCGGTATCCCTACACGGCTCACCTCCTGGAAAGAGAGTGGCCGGATCTGGGGGGATTCGGAGGAGCTGACCGGACTCCAAGTCTGTATCCAGAAGCTGGTGGACAAGAAGCTCAAGCTTGTCAACGTAGTCCAGGTCATGCTCATTCGCCGGATTCTCCCGTGCCAACGACGGGGCTTCAACATGTGGGAGTTCGATCCGGCGCAGCACCAGACCTTTAATGGGCTCTTCGACACTACGTACGAAGAGGTCTGGAAGGTGCTGTTCAAGGGTGCCGAGGCTCCCGCATCCACTACCGAAGATCGCGGATTCAGCTCGTAGCGTCCAGCTGACGAGGTAAGTGATATTGTCCTTTACGGGACGCTTGTTATTCATAGTTTGACTCTATGCGGGATCTAAACTCCCTTTCCTTTGACAGGACTGGCTGAAGAAGGCCGCACAAGCTATCTGTCCGGCCCCATTGCCAGAGGACCCAGCTGACGCCCGCCTAACGGGGCTGCTGGCTCCGGCACCCCACGTGGTGCCGGAGAAGAAGGCCAAGAAGAAGGCCACGGGGACTCGGAAGAGTTCCCGTTTTCAGGTGCTATCGGACGATGAATCCGAGGCCGACTCCTCCCACCAAGGCGAGGAGGAGAAGAAGAAAGCCTCTCCCCCAGCGGGGGGAGGGAAGAAAAGGAAGGCCTCCCCAACAAGGGAGGCCGAAGGGTCCAAGAGGGGAAAAACTCTTCCCCCGGACTGTTCCGCCAATGCCAGTGAGGACGACAAGGACTGACCTCCAAGGGCCAAGCCTCTGGCGAGATCGTAAGTATCCAGACTCCCGAATAACTTCAAGGTTTTCGTTTTCCGCCACATTATGTCTTTCTAATGCCGCATACAACCCTGCAGTCCGCCTAAGGATGATCTCCCCACTTCGTCGAGCGGGTCCTTAGGGGCGTCGGATATGGATTCTCTTCCGACTGCCTCCACCCCCCGTGATGCGGACGATGCCGAGGTGAGATCCTAGGAAGGGACCCACCAGGAGGAGAGGGCCCCGGAGGTGTCGCAGGACAACCTCCCAGAATTTGCACCGGACTCAGCCCCGGAACCCATAGTGGCTCCGGAGTCCGGCGGGCGACCCCTTCGGAAGAAGGGCAAGACCGCGACGCCGGCTGCCTCCGTCCAACCGGAGGTGCCGGATAATTTGCTGGAGGCGCTCAACGGCGCCTCCATCAAAGAGGAACACCGCACTGTTATGAGTGCGGTGATTCAGAAGGTTCAGCTCGCCAAGAGCGGGCTGACCGAAGCCTGCAGCAGCCTTCTAACAGGCTTTGAGGTAAGTATTTCAATATATGTAAAATGGTACCGCATAGACAGTAGCCCCTGTTGCTCGGTTCGGTGTTCGGAAAGAAAAGCCGGACTAAGGATCTTTAGAAAGATAAATGCAGGAGTCATGAAAATATGTCAATATGGGGTTGTAGGCTGTGCTGCTGACCTCTGCCGCACTGACTGCGGAGGTCAAAACTTTGAAGGAAAACCTCGAGCGGTCCGAGAACGAGCTCGGCCATGCCAAGAAGCAGCTCGAGGAAAAAGAAGGTGAGTAATACCTTATGAAAATTGTACCTTACAGAAAAGGATTTTGGTTGCAAGAAAAATGACAAGGATAACTGGGGTATTGCAGGGGCCACTAACAAGGTGGCGACCCTGAAGGAGGCGGTGGCCGCGGCCGAACGCAATGCGGCTGCGGAGTGCACCGAGCGAGAGAAACAGGAGGCGCGGGTGGCGGAGGTACAGCAAGAGCTCCAGGATCTCGTGAAGAAACACGAGAGCCTGGAGTGTGACTCAAAGACTCGAGAGTCTGAGCTTGCAACGGCTCTTGAGAGTGCCAAAGCCGCTAAGGCCGAAGCCTACAAGGCCCTCCAGGAGATAGAGGCAGTGAAGAAAATAGCAGCGGGTAAGGCATTTTTCATGCAAAGTAAGCATGTGAGTGTTAATTACCTGTCGCTTACCCGAATTCGGAGCTCTCCAGGAGCGTTCGCAGATCTTCCCCGCAGCGTGTCCGATGCTGCCGCATTCTACTGGGCCGAGGAGGGGAGATCAACGGAGAAGGTCTTCTGGTCTCAGTATGCTGAGGCCGGACATCCGGTGCCCCTTAGTGACCAGCTGAAGCAGCTGGTCGAGGTCCACAAGGCGGCCGAACAGGCCATGAAGGGCCTCATAGTTTGGCTGTGGCCTAAGGAGGCTATGCCTGGGAGCTACTTTGGCCTGGTGCGGCGGCTGGTGGACGCGTGCCCGTGGGTTCAAGTTATCAAGCACTCCGCCTGTATCGAGGGTGCGCGTCAGGCCCTTGCCCACGCAAAGGTGTACTGGGGCAAGATGGATGCCCAGAAGCTTGTGACGGACCCCCCACCAGAGGGCAAGGAGCATCGCACGCCCGAGATGTATTATAGGAGTGTGCTGAAGGGCGCCCGCATTATTGCGGGTGAGTGATCCAAAGATGTAATATTTGAGTAGACTCGCATTTTGTTATCCTGTGCGATGAAAACTTGGTTCATATGCGCTAAGCAACGCTTGTTAATTTAAAATATTACCTTCTATGCGGCTGTTTATCAAATCTGAGAGATGGCAAGTCGTCGGCTTCAGCCCCCATGCCACGAGTGCTGGGGTGTTCGGGATAAACTCGAGCGCTCTTGTTCCCATTTTTGGGTCCATCTAGGGAGGCGCTCAACACAACGAACAAGGCAACCGGACTTATAATGCTTGAACACTCTCACTTAGCCATAGAATTCTATAATTTTAAATTTCGGCGAAGCCCCTAGTTTTCGGAAGGCCGAATTTGGGGCGCTATCCACGCCTTGGCCGGACAGAATCCGGCTCCTCACTCGAAGCGGCATAAGTCTTTAGGGACTCGCAAAGAACCTCTCGAACAGCGACCAACTCTCGCCTCATCATGACGGTCAGTTTTAGCTTTCTCCACTGAGGCGTTAACCCAGCTCAACTGGGGCGCAATCGTAGTGGTTCTCCCAGTGCTACCTTAGCCGATAAAACGGAACGTAAGGTACCAAAACATGGGAGCCGGGCAAACCCAACTATTGACCCAAGAACATGATTCGGAGCCAATGCATATAATGCTATAAGTTCGGGGTGCCGCACTTGTGAAAGTGTTCGGACTTATCACACCATAACGCGGGAAACATAAGCCCCTGGTGTATTTAGCCGTACCAAAACGTACGGATGCAACATGTCATAGATGAACATATGTGTAAGAAAGAAATGCAATTAGAAGCAAAAATGTGCTGCATTGCTTTATTCAAATAAAAACTGCTGTAAGTGCAGGACGATACAAGTGGTGCGGTAAGCAAGGGATGGGACTGTTTAACATGTCCCCCTCCAGGGTAGGCTACGTAATAATGCATAAAACAGATTTAATGCTCATAATGGAGACCACCTGGATTTTCGTTGTAGCCTTTCTCCTTCCCTGGCTGTTGTATCGTGGGTTTGGCATGTCTGCTACCGGACAGGGCCTCTGACGAACGGAGTCCTGTGGGTAAAAGATAAAAGGAAAAGAAAAAGAAACGACACACTTAAGAGCCCCTGGTGCGGTTGAGCCGCAGTTTGGGCTTATCGTGGTCGAGCCCCTTGCCCCATGCCCATGGTATCTTCAGAGCGTAATGGAGTACGCGAAGGGTCTGTCTTAATGTTTTACAGGGGCTGGGGTTGGGGCCACACTGCTACGCGTGCTTGGAACGTGCCAGGTGGTCGTGTTGTAGGTTACTCCGGGCACGCTTAGCTGTGTCCGGCCGCTTGGTAGCCGGACTCGAGAATTGCCTTAAAAGGCTGCTTTGTACTTCTGCCGCGAGAGCCGCTGTATGTTCCTCCGTTCGGAGGGAGTGTTCAGTGTTTCCGTTGACCGTGATGACTCCTCTAGGGCCTGGCATCTTGAGCTTGAGGTATGCATAGTGCGGCACCGCGTTGAACTTTGCGAACGCGGTACGTCCGAGCAAGGAATGATAGCCGCTGCGGAACGGGACTATGTCGAAGATTAACTCCTCGCTTCGGAAGTTATCCGGGGATCCGAAGACCACTTCCAGTGTAACTGAGCCTGTACAATTGGCTTCTACACCTGGTATGACGCCTTTAAAGGTCGTCTTGGTAGGTTTAATCCTTGTGGGGTCTATGCCCATTTTGCGCACCGTGTCCTGATAAAGCAGGTTTAGGCTGCTACCGCCATCCATCAGGACTCTGGTGAGATGAAATCCATTGATGATTGGGTCTAGAACCAATGCGGCGAACCCACCATGGCGAATGCTGGTGGGGTGGTCCCTTCGATCAAAGGTGATCGGGCAAGAGGACCATGGATTGAACTTCGGGGCAACTGGCTCCATCGCGTATACATCCCTGAGTGCACGCTTCCGCTCCCTTTTGGGTATGTGCGTGGCATATATCATGTTCACTGTCCGCACCTGTGGGGGGAAACCCTTCTGTCCTCTATTGTTCGGCGGTCGGGTCTCTTCCTCGTCGTCGCTATGTAGCCCCTTGTCGCTGTTTTCGGCAATTAACTTCCCTGCCTGCTTGAACACCCAACAGTCCCTATTGGTGTGGTTAGCTGGCTTTTCAGGGGTGCCATGTATCTGGCACAAGCGGTCGAGAATTTGGTCCAAATTGGACGGACCCTGAGTTGTTCTTTTGAATGGCTTTTTCCATTGACCGGGTTTAGAGCCTCTGAATCCGGCATTGACTGCCGTATCCTCACTGTTATCGCCGTTAATGCAGCGTTTGTTTTTGTTGCGACGCGACTTGCCACTACGGTCCTTGATATCTAGACCGCCAGCATTGTTTTTGAGGTTGTTGCTGCGTGCTAGCCAGCTGTCCTCACCCGCACAGAAGCGGGTCATGAGTGATGTAAGGGCTGCCATGGATTTCGGCTTTTCCTGTCCTAGGTGCCGGGAAAACCACTCGTCGCGGATGTTATGCTTGAAGGCCGCGAGGGCCTCGGTATCCAGACAGTTGACGATTTGGTTTTTCTTGGTTAAGAACCGTGTCTAGAATTGTCTGGCCGATTCGTCTGGCTGCTCAATTATGTGGCTTAGGTCATCTGCATCTGGTGGTCGCACATACGTGCCTTGGAAGTTATCGAGGAATGCGGCTTCCAGGTCCTCCCAACTCCTGATTGACCCTGCTAGCAAGCTGTTAAGCCAGTGTCGGGCTGGTCCTTTAAGTTTGAGTGGGAGATATTTGATGGCGTGGAGATCGTCTCCGCGGGCCATGTGGATGTGGAGGAGATAGTCCTCGATCCAGACCGCGGGGTCTGTTGTGCCATCATAAGATTCAATATTGACGGGTTTAAACCCTTCTGGGATTTGATGATCCATTACCTCATCTGTGAAGCACAGTGGGTGTGCGGCGCCTCTGTACTGGGCGATATCGCGACGGAGCTCAAAAGAGCTTTGTCTGTTGTGTTCGGCCCGGCCGGACTTACCATGTCCGGGGTGACGGTGATCGTCACGTATCGTGGGGCGCCCCCGTGATCCATAGATCGATCTTGATTGTCTTGCCTTATCCTCCAATATGTCTCGCAGGTCCGGAGTGTTCCCCTGTGGCCTTGTGCTTTTCGAGCGATGCCGGGGTACGGGTCTAGTGAAGGGCCTTGAGGCCTCTCTGTCGCGACCACGGGGTGGTCGATCAGCCGTATTGTCTCCTGGTGAAGCGGGATCATATGCCTCCACCTCTAATCTGGGGAGCAGCTTACGTTTGGGGTAGCTTTTGGAGGGGCGTTCGAGTTCATGCTCTTCGGCCGCGAGGACTTCGGTCCATCTGTCGGCTAGCACATCTTGATCAGCTCTAAGCTGCTGCTGCTTTTTCTTGAGGCTGTTCACCGTGGCCATAAGCCTGCGTTTCAAACGCTCCTGTTCGACGGGATCCTCAGGCATGATGAATTCGTCGTCGTCGAGGCTTGCCTCGTCTCCGGAGGGAGGCATATAGTCCTCTACCTCTTCTTCGGCCGCTCTCTCATGAGGGCTGGCGTCCCCCTCCTCCTGTGCTTGATCTTGCTGGAGTGGGTTGTCTTCAGCGCTATTCGGTGTATTATTGTCTCCGGTGCCGGAATCCTCATTCTTGCTATGGCGGGATTTAGAGTAGCGCCGCTGACGCTGGCGCTTGGGCTATTTCTTGGAGGGGTCATCCTCCGCTATTCCTTTGCCGTTCCCATCCTTTGGGATATCCACCATGTATATGTCGTATGAAGAGGTGGCTTTCCAGTGCCCAGTGGGCGCTGGTTCTTGGTCGTCTCCGGCATCGTCGTCCATACCGTCGATGTCCTCAGAGTCTTAATCTAGCATGTCGGTTAGATCGTCGACAGTGGCTACCAAGTGGGTGGTGGGTGGGCTCTGAATTTCTTCATCGTCTGCATCCCAACCGTCCTGGCCGCAGTCCGGCCAGGCCTCTCCTGATAACGAGAGGTACTTTAGCGAACTCAAGATGTCGCCAAAAGGTGAGTGTTGAAAGATGTCCGCCGCGGTGAACTCCATGATCGGCGCCCAATCGGATTCGACTGGAGGGGGCGCGGGAGGTCCGGAGTCCGGCAAGGAGTCTGGCACCTCGGAGTCACGAGCTTCATGGGGGACAAGATCGGTGTTCGGCTCTATCGCCATAGAGGTTGCAGCCCCCATGGCGGTGTCTAGGCATCCATCCTCGATCTGCGGAGCTGGCTCCGAATTGAAGATCGGAGTGGTTTCGAGTGCGGCCTCCAGGGTACTGTCCGGCGGCAGACCTAAATCATGCCCATCGTGACAGTACGGCACACTAGGTTGTGGCTCGAATCCGCCGAGGATCAAGTCCCCGCGGATGTCAGCCGTGAAGTTCAAACTTCCAAATCTGACCTGACAGCCAGGGGCATAGCCTTCGATCTGCTCCAGCTGGCCAAGCGAATTAGCCCGCAGTGCGAAGCCGCCGAATACGAAAATCTGTCCGGGGAGGAAGGTCTCACCCTGGACTGCATCGTCGTTGATGATCGAAGAAGCCATCGAGCCTATCGGTGACGACACAGAGGAACTCTCAATGAAAGCACCAATGTCGGTGTCAAAACCGGCGGATCTCGGGTAGGGGGTCCCGAACTGTGCGTCTAGGCGGATGGTAACAGGAGACGAGGGACACGATGTTTTTACCCAGGTTCGGGCCCTCTTGATGGAGGTAAAACCCTACGTCCTGCTTGATTAATATTGATGATGTGGGTTACAAGAGTAGATCTACCACGAGATCAAGGAGGCTAAACCCTAGAAGCTAGCCTATGGTATGATTGTTGTTCGTCCTATGGACTAAAGCCATTCGGTTTATATAGACACCGGAGAGGGCTAGGGTTACACAGAGTCGGTTACAATGGTAGGGATCTACATATCCGTATCGCCAAGCTTGCCTTCCACGCCAAGGAAAGTCCCATCCGGACACGGGACGAAGTCTTCAATCTTGTATCTTCATAGTCTTGGAGTCCGGCCGATGATGGTAGTTCGGCTATCCGGACACCCCCTAGTCCGGGAATCCCTCATCGTGCCTCTGGTCGGTGCCTCCATCTAGGGAAGGTTATGGGCGTGCTGTACCCTGGCCCGGTATGTTGGGGAACATAGTAATTTCAAAAAAATTCCTACGCACACGCAAGATCATGGTGATGCATAGCAACGAGAGGGGAGAGTGTTGTCCACGTACCCTCGTAGACCAAAAGCGGAAGCGTTAGAACAACGCGGTTTATGTAGTCGTACGTCTTCACGACCCGACCGATCAAGCACCGAAAGCATGGAACCTCCGAGTTCTAGCACACATTCAGCTCGATGACGTCCCTTGAACTCCGATCTAGCCGAGTGTCGAGCGAGAGTTCCGTCAGCATGACGGCATGGTGACGATGATGATGTTCTACTGTCGCAGGGCTTCGCCTAAGCACCGCTACAATATTATCGAGGAGGACTATGGTGGAGGGGGGCACCGCACACGGCTAAGAGATCAATGATCTGTTGTTGTGTCTAGAGGTGCTCCCTGCCCCGTATATAAAGGAGCAAGGGGGGAGGGGGTGGCCGGCCAGGGAGAAGGCGCACCAAGGGGAGTCCTACTCCCACCGGGAGGAGGACTCCCTCCCTTCCTTGTTGGATTAGGAGAAGGGGGAAAGAGGAGGGATAGAGAGGAAGGAAAGGGGGGCGCCGCCCCCCTCTCCTTGTCCTATTCGGACTAGGGGGGAGGGGGTCGTGGCCCTGCCCTGGCCTCCTTTCCTCTTCTCCACTAAGGCCCACTATGGCCCATTAAGCCCCCGGGGGGTTCCGGTAACCCCTCGGTACTCCGATAAAATCCCGATTTCACTCGAAACACTTCCGACATCCAAATATAGGCTTCCAATATATCAAACTTCATGTCTCAACCATTTCGAGACTCCTCGTCATGTCTGTGATTACATCTGGGACTCCAAACAACATTCGGTACATCAAAACTCATAAACTCATAATATAATCACCATTGAAACTTTAAGCGTGCGGACCCTACAGGTTTGGGAACTATGTAGACATTAGTGAGACACGTCTCTGGTTAATAATCTATAGCGGAACCTAGATGCTCATATTGGCTCCTACATATTCTACGAAGATCTTCATCGGTCAAACCGCATAACAACATACGTTGTTCCCTTTGTCATCGGTATGTTACTTGCCCGAGATTCGATCGTCGGTATCCCAATACCTAGTTCAATCTCGTTACCGACAAGTCTCTTTACTCGTTATGTAATGCATCATTCCGTAACTAACTCATTAGCTACATTGCTTGGAAGGCTTATAGTGATGTGCATTTACCGAGAGGGCCCAGAGATACCTCTCCGACAATCAGAGTGATAAAACATAATCTCGAAATACGCCAACTCAACATGTACCTTTGGTGACACCTGTAGAGCTCCTTTATAATCACCCAGTTATGTTGTGATGTTTGGTAGCACACAAAGTGTTCCTCCGGTAAACGGGAGTTGCATAATCTCATAGTTGTAGGAACATGTATAAGTCATGAAGAAAGCAATAGCAACATACTAAATGATCAAGTGCTAAGCTAACGAAATGGGTCAAGTCAATTACATCATTCTCCTAATGATGTGATCCCGTTAATCAAATGACAACTGATGTCTATGGCTAGAAAACTTAACCATCTTTGATTCAACGAGCTAGTCAAGTAGAGGCATACTAGTGACATTATGTTTGTCTATGTATTCACACATGTACTAAGTTTCCGGTTAATACAATTCTAGCATGAATAATAAACATTGTTCATGAAATAAGGAAATAAATAATAACTTTATTATTGCCTCTAGGGCATATTTCCTTCAGTCTCCCACTTGCACTAGAGTCAATAATCTAGTTCACATCACCATGTGATTTAACACCAATATTCACATCTGTATGTGATTAACATCCATAGTTCACATCGTCATGTGATCAACACCCGAAGTGTTTACTAGAGTCAATAATCTAGTTCACATCGCTATGTGATTAACACCCAAGAGTACTAATGTGTGATCATGTTTTGCTTGTGAGAGAAGTTTAGTCAACGGTTCTGTCACATTCAGAGCCTTATGTATTTTGCAAATATTCTATGTCTACAATGCTCTGCACGGAGCTATTCAAGCTAATTGCTCCCACTTTCAATATGTATCCAAATTGAGACTTAGAGTCAGCTGGATTGGTGTAAAAGCTTGCACCAATGTAACTCTTTACGACGGGCACTTTTATCACCTCCATAATCAAGAAATATTTCCTTAGTCCTCACTAAGGATATTCTTGACTACTGTCCAGTGATCTACTCTTAGATCAAAATTGTATACCCTTGCCAAACTCAGAGTAAGGTATACAATAGGTCTCGTACACAGCATATCATACTTTATAGAACCTATGACTGAGGCATAGGAATTACTTTCATTCTCTTTCTATTTTCTGCCGTGGTCGGGATTTGAGTCTTACTCAATTTCACACCTTTGCAAAACAGGCAAGAACTCTTTCTTTGACTGTTCCATTTTGAACTACTTCAAAATCTTGTCAAGGTATGTACTCATTGAAAATCTTATCAAGCGTCTTGATCTATCTCAATAGATCTTGATGCTCAATATGTAAGTAGCTTTACTGAGGTTTTTTCTTTCAAAAACTCTTTTCAAATACTCCTTTATGCTTTCCAGAAAAATTCTACCTTATTTCTGATCAATAATATGTCATTCACACGTACTTATCAGAAATGCTTGTAGTGCTCCCACTCACTTTCTTGTAAATACATGCTTTACCGCAAGTCTATATAAAACTATATGCTTTGATCAACTTATCAAAGCGTATATTCCAACTCTGAGATGCTTGCACCAGTCCATAGATGGATCGCTGGAGCTTGCACATTTTGTTAGCACCTTTAGGATCGACAAAACCTTCTAGTTGCATCATATACAACTCTTCTTTAAGAAATCCATTAAGGAATGTAGTTTTGATATCCATTTGCCAAATTTCATAAAATGTGGCAACTTTATAACATGATTTGGACAGACTTAAGCATCGCTACAATTGAGAAAATCTCATTGTAGTCAACACCTTGAACTTGTTGAAAAACTTTTTTGCGATAAGTCGAGCTTTGTAGATAGTAACACTACTATCAACGTCCGTCTTCTTCTTGAAGAAACATTTATTTTCTATGGCTTGCCGATCATCGAGCAAGTCCACCAAAGTCCACACTTTGTTCTCATACATGGATCCTATCTCAGATTTCATGGCCTCTAGCCATTTCATGGAATCTGGGCTCATCATCGCTTCCTCATAGTTCGTAGGTTCATCATGGTCTAGTAACATGACTTCCAGAACAGGATTACCGTACCACTCTGGTGCGGATCTTACTCTGGTTGACCTACGAGGTTCGGTAGTAACTTGATCTGAAGTTTCATGATCATCATCATTAGCTTCCTCACTTATTGGTGTAGTCGTCATAGGAACCGGTTTCTGCGATTAACTATTTTCCAATAAAGGAGCAGGTAGAGTTACCTCATCAAGTTCTACTTTCCTCCCACTCACTTCTTTCGAGAGAAACTCCTTCTCTAGAAAGGATCTGAATTTAGCAACAAAAGTCTTGCCTTCAGATCTGTGATAGAAGGTGTACCCAATAGTCTATTTTTGGGTATCCTATGAAGACACATTTCTCTGATTTGGGTTTGAGCTTATTTGGTTGAAGTTTCTTCACATAAGCATCGCAGCCCCAAACTTTAAGAAACGACAACTTTGGTTTCTTGCCAAACCATAGTTCATAAGGCGTCATCTCAACGGATTTTGATGGTGCCCTATTTAACGTGAATGCGGCCGTCTCTAAAGCATAACCCCGAAATGATAGCGGTAAATCAGTAAGAGACATCATAGATCGCACCATATCTAGTAAAGTATGATTACGACGTTCAGACACACCATTACGTTGTGGTGTTCCTGGTGGCGTGAGTTGTGAAACTATTCCGCATTGTTTCAAATGTAAACGAAACTCGTAACTCAAATATTCTCCTCCACGATCAGATCGTAGAAACTTTATTTTCTTGTTACGATGATTTTCCACTTCACTCTGAAATTCTTTGAACTTTTCAAATGTTTCAGACTTGTGTTTCATTAAGTAGATATACCCATATCTACTCAAATCATCCGTGAAGGTCAGAAAATAACAATACCCGCCGCGAGCCTCAACAATGACCAGATCACACACATCAGTATGTATTATTTCCAATAAGTCAGTTACTCGCTCCATTGTTCCGGAGAACGGAGTCTTAGTCATCTTGCCCATAAGGCATGGTTCACAAGCATCAAGTGATTCATAATCAAGTGATTCCAAAATTCCATCAGCATGGAGTTTCTTCATGCGCTTTACACCAATATGACCTAAACGGCAGTGCCACAAATAAGTTGCACTATCATTATTAACTTTGCATCTTTTGGCTTCAATATTATGAATATGTGTATCACTTCGATCGAGATCCAACAAACCATTTTCATTGGGTGTATGACCATAGAAGGTTTTATTCATGTAAACAGAACAACAATTATTCTCTAACTTAAATGAATAACCATATTGCAATAAACATGATCAAATCATATTCGTTCTCAATGCAAACACCAAATAACACATATTTAGGTTCAATACTAATCCCGAAAGTATAGGGAGTGTGCAATGATGATCATATCAATATTGGAACCACTTCCAACACACATCGTCACTTCACCCTTAACTAGTATATGTTCATTCTGCAACTCCCGTTTCGAGTTACTACTCTTAGCAACTGAACTAGTATCAAATACCAAGGGGTTACTATGAACACTAGTAAAGTATACATCAATAATCTGTATATCAAATATACCTTTGTTTACTTTGCCATCCTTCTTATGCACCAAATATTCAGGGTATTTCCGCTTCCAGTGACCATTTCCTTTGCAGTAGAAGCACTCAGTTTCAGGCTTTCGTCTAGCTTTGGGCTTCTTCATGGGAGTGACAACTTGCTTGCCATTCTACTTGAAGTTTCCCTTTATTTCCCTTTGCCCTTTTCAAGAAACTAGTGGTCTTGTCAATCATCAACACTTGATGCTCTTTCTTGATTTCTACCTTCGTCGATTTCAACATCACGAAGAGCTCGGGAATCGTTTTCGTCCTCCCTTTGCATACTATAGTCCATCACGAAGTTCTAGCAACTTGGTGATGGTGACTAGAGAACTCTGTCAATCACTATCTTATCTGGAAGATTAACTCCCACTTGATTCAAGCGATTGTAGTACCCAGACAATCTGAGAACATGCTCATTGCTTGAGCTATTCTCCTCCATATTTTAGCTATAGAATTTGTTGGAGACTTCATATCTCTCAACTCGGGTATTTACTTGAAATATTAATTTCAATTCTTGGAACATCTCATATGGCCCATGACGTTCAAAATGTTTTTGAAGTCCCAATTCTAAGCCGTTAAGAATGGTGCACTAAACTATCAAGTAGTCATCATATTGAGCTAGCCAAACGTTCATAACGTCTGCATCTGCTCCTGCAATAGGTCTGTCACCTAGCGGTGCATTAAGGACATAATTCTTATGTGCAGCAATGAGGATAAACCTCAGATAACAGACCCAGTCCGCATCATTGCTACTATCATTTTTCAACTTAGTTTTCTATAGGAACACATATAAAACATAGGGAAGCAACAACGCGAGCTATTGATCTACAACATAATTTGCAAAATACTATCAGGACTAAGTTCATGATAAATTAAAGTTCAATTAATCATATTCCTTAAGAACTCCCACTTAGGTAGACATCCCTCTAATCATCTAAGTGATCACGTGATCCAAATCAACTAAACCATGTCCGATCATCACGTGAGATGGAGTAGTTTTCAATGGTGAACATCACTATGTTGATCATATCTACTATATGATTCATGCTCGACCTTTCGGTCTCCAGTGTTCCGAGGCCATATCTGCATATGCTAGGTTCGCCAAGTTTAACCCGAGTATTCTGCGTGTGCAAAACTGGCTTGCACCCGTTGTAGATGAACGTAGAGCTTATTACACCCGATCATCACGTGGTGTCTCGGCACGATGAACTTTGGCAACGGTGCATACTCAGGGAGAACACTTTTATCTTGAAATTTAGTGAGAGATCATCTTATAATGCTACCGTCAGTCAAAGCAAGATAAGATGCATAAAAGATAAACATCACATGCAATCAATATAAGTGATATGATATGGCCATCATCATCTTGTGCTTGTGATCTCCATCTCCGAAGCACCATTATGATCACCATCATCACCGGCGCGACATGTTGATCTTCATCGTAGCATCGTTGTCGTTTTGCCACCTATTACTTCTACGACTATCGCTACCGCTTAGTGATAAAGTAAAGCAATTACAGGGCAATTGCATTGCATACAATAAAGCGACACCATATTGCTCCTGCCAGTTGCCGATAACTCAGTTCCAAAACATGATCATCTCATACAATAAAATATAGCATCACATCTTGACCATATCACATCACAATATGCCCTGCAAAAACAAGTTAGACGTCCTCTACTTTGTTGTTGCAAGTTTTACGTGGCTGCTACGGGCTGAGCAAGAACCGTTCTTACCTACGCATCAAAACCACAACGATAGTTCGTCAAGTTAGTGATGTTTTAACCTTCTCAAGGACCGGGCGTAGCCACACTCGGTTCAACTAAAGTTGGAGAAACTGACACCCGCTAGTCACCTGTGTGCAAAGCACGACGGTAAAACCAGTCTCGCGTAAGCGTACGCGTAATGTCGGTCCGGGCTGCTTCATCCAACAATACCGCCGAACCAAAGTATGACATGCTGGTAAGCAGTTTGACTTGTATCGCCCACAACTCACTTGTGCTATACTCGTGCATATAACATCTACGCATAAAACCTGGCTCAGATGCCACTGTTGGGGAACGTAGTAATTTCAAAAAAATTCCTACGCACACGCAAGATCATGGTGATGCATAGCAACGAGAGGGGAGAGTATTGTCCACGTACCCTCGTAGACCGAAAGCGGAAGCATTAGAATAACGTGGTTGATGTAGTCGTACGTCTTCATGGCCCGACTGATCAAGCACCAAAAGCATGACACCTCTGAGTTCTAGCACACGTTCAGCTCCATGACGTCCCTCAAACTCCGATCTAGCCGAGTGTCGGGGGAGAGTTCCGTCAGCACGACGACATGGTGAAGATGATGATGTTCTACTGTTGCAGGGCTTCGCCTAAGCACCGCTACAATATTATCAAGGAGGACTATGGTGGAGGGGGGCACCGCACACGGCTAAGAGATCAATGATCTGTTGTTGTGTCTAGAGGTGCCCCCTGCCCCTGTATATAAAGGAGCAAGGGGGGAGGGGCCGGCCGGCCAGGGAGGAGGCGCGCCAAGGGGAGTCCTACTCCCACCGGGAGCAGGACTCCCTCCCTTCCTTGTTGGATTAGGAGAAGGGGGGAAAGAGGAGGGAGAGAGAGGAAGGAAAGGGGGGCGCCGCCCCCTCTCCTTGTCCTATTCGGACTAGGGAGAGGGGCACGCGGCCCTGCCCTGGCCTCCTCTCTCTTCTCCACTAAGGCCCACTATGGCCCATTAAGCCCCCCGGGGGTTCCGGTAACCCCTCGGTACTCCGGTAAAATCCCGATTTCACCCGGAACACTTTTGACATCCAAATATAGGCTTCCAATACATCAATCTTCATGTCTCGACCATTTCGAGACTCCTCGTCATGTCTGTGATTACATCTGGGACTCCGAACAACCTTCGGTATATCAAAACTCATAAACTCATAATATAATCGTCATTGAAACTTTAAGCGTGCGGACCCTACGGGTTCGAGAACTATGTAGACATGACCGAGACACGTCTCCGGTCAATAACCAATAGCGGAACCTGGATGCTCATATTGGCTCCTACATATTCTACGAAGATCTTTATCGGTCAAACCGCATAACAACATACGTTGTTCCCTTTGTCATCGGTATGTTACTTGCCCGAGATTCGATCGTTGGTATCCCAATACCTAGTTCAATCTCGTTACCGGCAAGTCTCTTTACTCGTTATGTAATGCATCATTCCATAACTAACTCATTGGCTACATTTCTTGCAAGGCTTATAGTGATGTGCATTTACCGAGAGGGCCCAGAGATACCTCTCCGACAATCGGAGTGACAAAACCTAATCTCGAAATACGCCAACTCAACATGCACCTTTGGAGACACGTGTAGAGCTCCTTTATAATCACCCAGTTACGTTGTGACGTTTGGTAGCACACAAAGTGTTCCTCCGGTAAACAGGAGTTGCATAATCTCATAGTTGTAGGAACATGTATAAGTCATGAAGAAAGCAATAGCAACATACTAAACGATCAAGTGCTAAGCTAACGAAATGGGTCAAGTCAATCACATCCTTCTCCTAATGATGCGATCTCGTTAATCAAATGACAACTCATGATTATGGCTAGGAAACTTAACCATCTTTGATTCAACGAGCTAGTCAAGTAGAGGCATACTAGTGACATTATGTTTGTCTATGTATTCACACATGTACTAAGTTTTTGGTTAATACAATTCTAGCATGAATAATAAATATTTATCATGAAATAAGGAAATAAATGATAACTTTATTATTGCCCCTAGGGCATATTTCCTTCACGGTAAGCAGGCTTAACCTTGTGTGCCCGATGATGAGTTAAGTGTTTGGGTCCCAGAGTGGATCGTTGCCACGACGGTGGTTTGAGGTGTCTTGAGGTAGACACGGGGCCACCCAGAACTAGCCCAATGGGGAATTGAGTCAGAGTGGCTAGGAGAGTGTCATGAAAATGAAGTGGTTTCGTCGGAATGCCGTTGGTCCACCCGAATGGGAGTGAGAGGCCATGGGTTCCGTAGTGTGGGTCCAGTGCGCTACCTCTGCAGAGTGTATTAATCTATCTATAGCCGAGTCCACGGTTACGGACATGCTCGAAAGTAGGGTACACCATGGGTCAACACTTAATAAATTTGCACACTAAGATTTGCACAGAGGTAATGGCAGTGAGGCCATCGTGTTGAGTTGGACCAGGTGTGGTCTGGTTGTGATCGCCGTAAGGATCACTGTTTGAGACCAAGTGTTGGTCAGGGTTGTGATCACCGTAAGGATCACAAGATTGTTGTGGAGTTCCTCATGTTTGTGGTCTGGAAATGATCACGTTCGGTAAGCTAGTCCATGGGATGAGTATCACTTGAGTATAATCACAGCATGATGGATATATATATATATATATATATATATATATATATATATATATATTGTTGCATTGTCATTAATTGGTTGAATATCATGATATTGTTTGTCATTATGTTTATGCTTGTTGTGAGCTTGCAAGTACATTCAATGTACTGACCTGGCGTGTCATGCCAGATTTCAGGAAAGTCTCGTTGGCAAAGAGAGCTGTCCGAGTCTAGATCGTGTCCACATTGGTGTCCCTGTGCTATGGAGTTCCGCTACGACGTTGTTCCGCTGCCGCGTAGTTGTCATGATCGAGGCCCCTTTATGTTCACTAAACAATGTACATATTGTTCATCCGCACCGTGTGTGCTGCTTGGCCTCGCTAACTGTTGTAATATGAACTATGCTCCGCTAGCATGAATAAAGCGGTTGTTTTCTGTACCAAGTTGTTGTGTGTTGCCAGAAGACAAGGTCTCTGGGCTGGCAATGCAGGGTAAACCGGTCGCTCTGAGCCGGGGTGCCACATTACCATAGTCATACAGGCTAGACTTCTAGGGTTTAGCCATTACGATCTCGTGGTAGATCAACTCTTGTAATACTCGTATTCATCAAGATTAATCAAGCAGGAAGTAGGGTATTACCTCTATAGAGAGGGCCTGAACCTGGGTAAACATCGTGTCCCCTGTCTCCTGTTACCATCGACCTTAGACGCATAGTTCGGGACCCGCTACCCGAGATCCGCTGGTTTTGACACTGACACCCACACCACTACCTAGCTTACATACTAAGCTACCATACCCACTCCACACTATATATAGCCATTCATCCATCCATCCATCCACAAGGTGACTCACGTATGAGCACACCTATCCATTCGGCCACAAGTCATGGGCATAGCCGGCCACCAGAGCATGCCACATACATGCATATACGAGATTAGGTGCCCATGGCACTGATCTCAGATACAGCTCCAGGAGCACTTTGTACTGCTCGATGTGCACCCCACATATATACCCCAGCTTGTGGTAAATTAGCGCATGCTACTTGCATACCCATCCCCGGATATTCCGGCAACAGTCTTGCCCTCACCTTAAGCCACCCTGTGGCATCTGTCGTCTCGCAACTCCCCCATGAGAATACCACGACAGTTGGCGCCCACCGTGGGGCAAGCTACTGCTAGAATCGCAGTCCGGGCGGGACCTTCTTCGTCATCATCACCGCGGTATCGCTGTCGTCTCTCTGGTAGCGCTCGGGGGCCCTGCATCGACACGCCCCCGTGGCAACCACGCGGAGCGGTGCGCCCTCATCATCGGCCTCGCCATCTTCATCGCCTCCGCTGCAGCATCACCGTTGTCTCTCCAGCCTCGCTCGAGGGCTCGACATCAACACGCCCCCGGGGCGACCACGCGGGATAGCGCGTCCTCGCCATCGGCCTCGACACCGCTCGTGTCGCTCTGCTCTCATCAGGCTTTGCTGCTGACTGCTGCGGTGGTAGCTGCTTGTTGCTGCTCCCTGCTCACACTCTGCGGCCGCCCCAAGCTGCAGCCGCTCTCGCCTTACGCATTAACCATACACATCCCAGACTTTAGTCAACGGAAACACTAACGCCCACACGTGTGGGCTTTCCCCAACTCGCCCACACGCCTGGATCGTTGTTCACTGTCTTTTGCACGTATCTTGACACAAAAGGGTGGATTTGGTCTGCCAAGTAGGATGGGGCTGGTGTGTGGGCGTTGGAGAGTTTTCCCACACGCCCGCACCATGCCGTTTGGCAGCTGCGCTGTGTGGGTGAACTAGTTTCTGCCCACACAGCCACCACCTAGTTCATGCGCGTGTGGGCGAACTGCTTTTCGCCCACACGGCACTCCTACGTTGTGAATGGCAATTGCAGTTACGCGAACGTGGCAACTAGGTAAACACACATGGCAACTGTGATTCTTTGCTAGACGGAAACTACAGTTGCGCGTACGTGGCAACCAGATAAACACACATGGCAACTGTGATTAACAATACATGGCAACTATGGTTGGAGCACACATGGCAACAAGGTAAACACACATCGCAACTACTGTTTGACCATATGTGGCAAGTAGTTAATCACAGACAGCAACTATGGTTTGATTACACACGACAACTACCATAAATTAGAGACATGGCAACTATAATTAAGCAAAACAGATAGAGTTGGCATGCTTTTACAACTACACTTGCCATCCCGGATAACTACATCTGCCAACCAGGATGGCAACTAAATCGTCATCCCACGAAGTACCTAACGTAGCTGTGCTGATGACCAACAAGTATAGGGGATATATTGTAGTCCTTTGGATAAGTAAGACTGTCGAACCCAACGAGGAGCAGAAGGAAATGACAAGCGGTTTTCTGTAAGGTATTCTCTGCAAGCACTGGAATTGTAGGTAACAGATAGTTTTGAGATAAGATAACTTGTAACGGGTAACAAGCAATGAAAGTAAATAAAGTGCAGCAAGATGGCCCAATCCTTTTTGTAGCAAAGGACAAGCCTAGACAATTTCTTATAGTGAGAAAAGCGCTCCCGAGGACACATGGGAATTATCGTCAAGCTAGTTTTCATCACGCTCATATGATTCGCGTTCGGTACTTTGATAATTTGATATGTGGGTGGACCGGTGCTTGGGTACTGTCCTTACTTGGACAAGCATCCCACTTATGATTAACCCCTATTGCAAGAATCCACAACTACAAAAGAAGTATTAAGGTAAACCTAACCATAGCATGAAACTAATGGATCCAAATCAGCCCCTTACGAAGCAACGCATAAACTAGGGTTTAAGCTTCTGTCACTCTAGCAACCCATCATCTACTTATTACTTCCCAATGCCTTCCTCTAGGCCCAAATAATGGTGAAGTGTCATGAAGTCGACGTTCACATAACACCACTAGAGGAGAGACAACATACATCTCATCAAAATATCGAACGAATACCAAATTCACATGACTACTAATAGCAAGACTTCACCCATGTCCTCAGGAACAAACGTAACTACTCACAAAGCATATTCATGTTTATAACCAGAGGAGTATTAATATGCATTAAGGCTCTGAACATATGATCTTCCACCAAGTAAACCAATTAGCATCAACTACAAGGAGTAATCAACACTACTAGCAACCCACAGGTACCAATTTGTGGTTTTGATACAAGATTGGATACAAGAGATGAACTAGGGTTTTGAGAGGAGATGGTGCTGGTGAATATGTTGATGGAGATTGACCCCCTCCCGATGAGAGGATCGTTGGTGATGACGATGGTGATGATTTCCCCCTCCCGGAGGGAAGTTTCCCCGGCAGAACAGCTCCCTCGGAGCCCTAGATTGGTTCCGCCAAGGTTCCGCCTCGTGGCGGCGGAGTTTCGTCCCATAAGCTTGCTTATAATTTTTTTTCCAGGGTAAAAGCCTTCATATAGAAGAAGATGGGCACCGGAGGGCCACCAGGGGCCCAGGAGACAGGGGCGCGCCCAGTAGGGGTGGGCGCGGCCCCCACCCTCCTGGCTAGGGTGTGGGCCCCCTCTAGTGTTTTCTTTGCTCAATAATTCTTATTAATTCCAGAAGTGACTTCCGTGGAGTTTCAGGAGTTTTGGAGCTGTGCAGAATAGGTTTCCAATATTTGCTCCTTTTCCAGCGAGAATTCCAGCTGCCGGCATCCCCCCTCTTTATGGTAAACCTTGTAAAATAAGAGAGAATAGCCATAAGTATTGTGACACAACGTGTAATAACAGCCCATAATGCAATAAATATTGACATAAAAGCATGATGCAAATTGGACGTATCATGCACCAGGACTTGTGGGCATTTTTGCTTTGTGCCACACGTGCAGGGTGGAGATGTGCAGTACTTGTTGGGCGTGTGGCACGAAGTAGCCGCGCCTACACGTGTGGGCAATTCCAATGTCCGCCCACACACAGCCCGTGTTGGCTGCCTCCTGCTCACACCACACACGGTGTGTGGGTGCATGTCGAATATACCACACGTGTGGTGGATATCGGTATCCTTAGTCAAACCATGGCCGTGTATCACATGTACAATGCAAAATACAATCCAGACACTATCCATATACTCCTATTAGCCAGATGCAAGTCAGCCATCGCCCGTTCGCCGGCCACGGCTATCGTGCAGTTAGCCATGCCGCCGTGCTGCTCACGCTTGAGCATGAGCCCTCCCTTGAGGCGCCAACGTGCACGCTCCTCTCCTTCTCCCCGCGGCCATGGCGTCCTTGGCCCCTGCCTCAACACCGCGGGCTCCTTGCCCCGTACTTCTACCGCGTCGGCCCCCTGCAGTCGGCTCATCCCCGCACGCGCCGGCCTCGCGCACCACCAGGTTCCAGGTCGCTCCGCCCGCCAACCCGGCCGCCGGCTCCACCCGTCCACCCGGCTACAACCTGCACGCACCTCCTCCCTGCGCGCCGCTGGCTCCACGGTCCGGCTCCCGCGTCCGCCTGCTGGTGCGCCCCGCCTTCGGCTCCCCTGCGGCCGTCCAACCGCGCCCGCGCCAGGTGCTCCACCCCTCGTGCGTCGGCCCCGCCATTCGCCGCCTCTGACTATCCACTATTCGGGTCCACCGCCGGCCGACAACCGCTCCAAGTCGGCTGCCCGCAACCTGGCTCCCCGACGCCGCCCTGCGCCTGGCCCGGTCCGACCTCCTCCGCCACCCGGCCTCCAGCACGCTCGCTGGCCGAGTCGCTGCCCCGCGCGCGTGCTTGCCCGCTCGCCTCCGCGTGCTGGCCCGGCCACCTCGCCCTACTTCGCCCCTGGCCGGCTCCGCCTCGCAGGGCCGCCTGGCCCCCACACCCGGATGCCGACTCCCGGCCTCCCGCAAGCCGGCCCTGCGCCGCTGCTTGGTCTGCGCCCGCGCTGGCTGCTGCTGCGTCGTCATACCGGTCCTCCGCGTCCCCGCCGCCAGCTGGGCGCACCGGCCGGCCCTCTGAGCCCCGGCTGCCGGCTTGCTCGCCCTTCCACCCGCAGTCAGCTGCTCATGTGGTCGGGATCCAAAAAAGAAGAAGAAGAAAGATGGGCCGGCCGCCCCAGTGGCCGGCTGGAAAGAAGTGGCCGAGTGCCCACAGTCGGGTGCTATAAAAAAGAGATAAATGCGATACGTTTGCTCGTTTCCAGAGAGTCCAGCTGTCCAGTTGGCTGAAAAAGAAATGTGCTTCCGGCTGCCCACAACCGGAAGAGAAGAAGAAAAAAGAATCAACTTCAACAAAGAAGACAAAGTAGTTGTCGGGAGATCCGGCCCGACTGCTCAGCGGTCGGCCCGAATCTCGGGGGCTACACCCAGCGGGTGCGCTGACGCGCCCCCGCGAGGAAGAAGACAAAGTAGTTGCCGGGAGATCCGGCCCGACTGCTCAGCAGTCCGCCCGAATCTCAGCGGCTACATCCAGCGGGTGCGCTGACGCGCCCCCGTGAAGAAGAAGACAAAGTAGTTACCGAGAGATCCGGCCCGACCGCTTAGCAGTCGGCCCGAATCTCGGGGGCTACACCCAGTGGGTGCGTTGATGCGCCCCCATGGAAGATTGCAAGAAACAAAAACAAGAGACAAGAGAAGAGTTGGCTGCCAGCAGCCGGTAGAAGAGAAGAAAGAAGAAAAAGGGTGCTGCCAGACGCCTCGCCGCCTGGTCGACTGTGCCAAGCCGGCTCGGCCGCGTCCCGCTCACCCCCTGGCCGGTCAAGTCTGACCGGCTGGACCCCCCTTCGAGCACCTGGAGGCTCGAAGACTTCACCCAGCTGGTGCGCCGGCGCGCCCCACAAGCGCTCAGTCGCGCCGGCTGTCTCCGGCAACTTCTGCCTTGCCTACACAAAAACCAATGTGAGCTCCTCACCCGCATATGTTTGCACCGCGAAAGCACAGATAACCCCGAGCGATGCTCGGGGGGGGGGGGGGGGGGCTATCTCCGCAGTTTATTTCTGTTGCATCACTGTACGCCCCAGCGTCAGCCAGAGCTGGCCCAGAGGCTGGCCGCTTGGCTTGAGACATTCGTTCCCACAGACGGCTTAGCAGCATGAACGGTGTGACACCCGGATACTTAAGCTACAGTGAACCTCTGCTAATGATGCCACGTCACCTCAGTTACGGTTTATAAACTCGCATTAGTTCAAAACGATTAAAATTCAAATTTAAGATATTGAAAAACAATAAAAGTTTTCAAAATGGTAAACTAAAATGATCAGAGTGTGCCAGTAAATGCCTGGGTAATTATGGTGAAGGAATCGTGCTTTTATAAAAAGGCCTATATATTTAAATGAATGAAAATAGGAAAGGAAATAAAATTAAAAAGAAAAAGGAAAGGAAAAAAACAAAGCTAAACGAAAAAAAGAGAAGCCCCCCCACTAGGCCAACCGGCCCAGCAGGCCACTAGGCCGGCCCACCAGCCGTGCCCATATCCCCCCCACTGCTCCTGAAACCCTAACCAGTCGCCCCACTTCCCCCCCACTCCCCCGATCCACCTCTCCCCTCCTCTGCCCCCCGATTGGATCAGGGGGAATGGGCCCATCACCGCCGCCGGGAGCTCCACGCGCCTCCGCTTCGACCCCCGACACCCTGCCACCGTCGCCTCGTCTCCCTCCTGCGCCTCCCCCTCTTCCCTGATCTGGATGCGCCGTCGCCCGAGTACCTCGCCGGAGGCCACGACGCCGGAGCCACCTCGCCGGCCTGCATCCTCTCCTCCGCTCTTCCCCATCCTCCTCCTCAACCCCCACTGCCCCGTCCCCTACGCTCCCTCGGTGAGGCCCACGGCCTCCTCTTCTCTCCCCGTCATCGTCATCCGCCCCGTCGCGCCATCTGGATCGCCGAACGCCACCACGGCCACCGCACCGCACCGCCTTGTTCCTGCCTCGCTCGGCCACGCACCCACCGTGCTTGGTCGCACGGGGCCGCGCCCACAACCGCTCGCTACTCTGGCCACCCGCACACAGGCGTTTCTACCGCGGCTCCTGCTCCACGAGCCCTTCAACGCGCCCTCCCGTCACCAGAGTTATGCTCCCGAGCACCTCCGTCGTCCCCTGTGCCTCACCGGCGCGCACAGCAAACACGCGCCTAAGCCAACGGACTGGCTCACTGACGTGTGGGACCGCCCAGATTATTTTTGACCTAAACACTAATTAGCACTAACCATCACCCTAAAAGCCACCAACACATGGGGCCACCTCACTACCTAATCGGATTGGTTAAATAAAACTCTGTTAAAAAAATTGAACCACCGACAGCCTGGTCCCACCTCACTAATTAGTCTAATTAGATTAACTAAAACTCTGTTAACAGTCCCTGTCTGACTGACCAGTGGGTCCTACTAGCCAGGTTTGACCAGTCAACGCCCTGTTGGCAGCTGACTGGACCTGCTGACTGGGCAGTTGACTCAGTCAACTATCCCCACCTGTCAGCCTTAGGTGCACACTTCTGGGTACATTTCCTGTGTACCCATAGCATTTAAATACTAATTTAGTTTTGAATTAAATAAAATCCAGAAATTAGAAAATCATTTAAAACTTTGGAAATTAATATAAAGCAAACCCTAACTCGGATGAAAATACTTTGTACATGAAAGTTGCTCAGAACGACGAGACAAATCCGAATAGGCAGCCCATTCGTCCGCCACACATCCCTAGCATAGCAAACACACAACTTTCCCCCTATGGTTCGCCTGCCAGAAATCGCGAAACACCGGGGATACTTTCCCGGATGTTTCCACCTTTCGCCGGTATCCCCTACTACCGCGTTAGGGCACACCTAGCACCCCTCATTGTCATGTCATGCATCGTCATGCTTATGTTTGCATTATATTTATTGTTTCTTCCCCCTGTTCTCTTCGGTAGACTACGAGACCGATGCTGCTACTGCCCAGTTCGACTACGGAGTTGACGACCCCTCCTTCTTGCCAGATTAACCAGGCAAGACCCCCCTTGATCACCAAATATCGCCTATTCTTCTCTCTACTACTTGCATTAGAGTAGTGTAGCATGTTACTATTCAGTTACTCCTATTCTGTTGCATAGCCTGTCATTGTTGCTACAGTTGTTGATACCTTACCCGCAATCCTAAATGCTTATATAGGATGCTAGTTTTTCATCAGTGGCCCTACATTCTTGTCAGTCAGCCTTGCTATACTATCGGGCCGTGATCACTCGGGAGGTGATCACGGGTATATACTATACATATATGCATACTATACAGATGGTGACTAAAGTCGGGTTGGCTCGTAGAGTACCACCGAGTGATTCATGGATGAGGGCCTGAAAGGACATTTGTCCCGACGGCCCTCAGTGTGGATCTTTGTGGCGGAGCGATAGGGCAGGTTGAGACCACCTAGGCGAGAGGTGGGCCTGGCCCTGGTCGGTATTTCATCTGAGTCTGGCCACTGGCCTATACGCACTAACCAACTACGCGGGAACAATTATGGGCACTCGACGTCGTGGTATCAGCCAAAGCCTTCTTGATGTCAGCGACTGAGCGGCGCGCGCCGGGTTGGACCACGTAACGCAACTTCCTTTGTAATGGAGGTTGCTAGGTCTGCTCATCGGTCGCGGACGCAACATGCAGGTGTGCAATGGGCGATGGGCCCAGACCCCTGCGCGCATAGGATTTATACCGGCGTGCTGACCTCTCTGTTGTGCCTAGGTGGGGTTGCGACGTGTTGATCTTCCGAGGCCGGCATGACCCAGGAAAGTATGTCTGGCCAAATGGGATCGAGCGTGCTGGGTTATGTGGTGCACCCCTGCAGGGAAGTTTATCTATTCGAATAGTCGCATCCCTCAGTAAAAGGACGACCCGGAGTTGTACCTTGACCTTATGACAACTAGAACCGGATACTTAATAAAACACACCCAGACAAGTTTCAGAGACAACCCGGTGATCACTTTTCCACGGGGCGACGAGGGGAGGATCGTCGGGTAGGATTATGCTATGCGATGCTACTTGGAGGACTTCAATCTACTATCTTCTACATGCTGCAAGACGGAGGCTGCCAGAAGCGTAGTCTTCGATAAGACTAGCTATCCCCCTCTTATTCTGGCATTCTGCAGTTCAGTCCACCGATATTTCCTCTTTACACATATACCCATGCATATGTAGTGTAGATCCTTGCTTGCGAGTACTTTGGATGAGTACTCACGGTTGCTTTGCTCCCTCTTTTCCTCCCTTTCCCTCTTCTTCCCGGATGCTGCAACCAGACGTTGGAGCCCAGGAGCCAGACGCCATCGTCAACGACAACTCCTACTACACTGGAGGTGCCTACTACCACGTGTAGGCCGCCGCCGACGACCAGGAGTAGTTAGGAGGATCCCAGGTAGGAGGCCTGCGCCTCTTTCGATCTGTATCCTAGTTTGTGCTAGCCATCTTATGGCAACTTGTTTAACTTATGTCTATACTCAGATATTGTTGCTTCCGCTGACTCGTTTATGTCGAGCACTTGTATTCGAGCCCTCGAGGCCCCTGCCTTGTATTATGATGCTTGTATGAATTTTTTTATTTTTAGAGTTGTGTTGTGATATCTTCCCATGAGTCCCTGATCTTGATCATACATGTTTGCGTGTATGATTAGTGTACGATTGAATCGGGGGCGTCACAAGTTGGTATCAGAGCTGACTGCCTGTAGGAATCCCCCTTCCACACTCCTTGGACGAAGTCGAGTCTAGTCATTACAAAACTTTTACTAACTTGGCTTTGTGCCTTACGGGCCCACGTCGCCATTGGGTGGCATTATGATCATTTACTCCTCGACCTTTGCTCTGGGACTCTGATCTCTCCTCTATTCGGGTTAAATGATTTTGCTAACTCTAAATCTAGGTTCTGGTAACTATTTCTCCCGGAGAGCCCTCATTCCGGAAGATCACCTACTTCGTCCGAAGATTCTGAGGATATCCCTTGTTATTTTCCCGAGACCCTTGTGCTCATTGCCTTTGCAAATCACTGCCACCGAAATATCCCTATGGATATCTGCTTGCACTTATCATTCTCATGATCATTTGTCGTCTCTCTTGATGTTACAAGATGCCTCAAACTATTCTCCGTTGTCTTGAGAATCCTTTGTGTTTTCTGTCTTGTAGTTTTATTTCGCATGAAAATCCTTATAGTTTTTTTCTCACAATTATCGAGGACCCGACCGTCTCATTGTTCATGTGTCTCACAAAATCTTTCGAAATACTTTTCGATCTTTTGAAAATCCTCTCCAGCCTGTTATTCTTGAAATTCTTGTCTGCTTGCATTATGGTTAATTCCATATGACTAGTAGTCCTCGATAACATGCCTCGTCTTAGTCATTTTTAGACTATTGATTCAATATGTGCGTACGCACGCAGTTATCAGATTATCCCTTTTAAAATTATCTTTTCGACTCAGACGTCATTCCGGACATGAGTTGATTCTTGGCAATTCAAACCTTTATTGATTGTCCAACTAAGTGTATTCAACTTATCCATCCTTGATCAGAGCGTCTGCTTCTGATTCTTCGTTTTGGAAACCATAAATTCTTTCTATTTAAGCATCAGACTAATCAGATGATTCTTCATCTGATGCCTCTGCATTGTTTCTTCCTCTGAGTGAGTACCAATACTCACATTAGCTCCGTTGCGGATCGCCCGGTCCATTGTTGGATTGTTATTCGACAGTGTCATTCATATTCAATCACCTTGTGAGTTCTTTCCCTGATACATAGTGCCTTTGGTAAATTGTATCCTTTGCTTGGCCAACCATGCTTTGCTTTTGAGCTTGTGTATTTACTTTTGAAACTTGTGGTATAGGTTACTAAGACGCCCGATGGGTTGAATCTACGCCTTCCCCTAATTTGTTAGAACCCGTAAGTTTTCACAAGTCATACTCTTCCGGTGTTCTACCAGATAAAATTCCAACACTACAGTTTTATCAAAGTGACAGGTGAATGAAATGATATGCATTAAAGAAGTGGAGTCGACCTTGAACTTTGTGTTCATGCCCATGAAAATGATGTAGACCGTCCCGGAAGCTTCTTGCAAATGATTACCCACCTATATGATTCTTTCAGTATTCTTGAAATTGATTCCTTACAGTTATGGTTCCGACCATGCTGTTCTGATCTGATATATCTGATGGGAATTCAATCCAGTGCCTCGTCTATTTTTGGCAAGGTTGAAGTATCTACTGTCATAGGTCAATGACCCGGTTCTACTTCTATCATGTTCTACCTTCGAGTATTACCCCCTGGTATCTCGAAGATGTCTTTCCATTGCACCACATCTTACTAACTTTGTTGAGGTAATGTCTTTCCTTGTCGTAATCACTCTATGGGTTCTTGGTTGTTGTCAACCGAGGGCACCGACTAGTGAAATTATTCCGCACTATGAATCAAATACCCCTAGTATTTTTACTAGGAAATTCTGAACTCAATCTGGTCATTCCTAGACTATCGGCTGCATCCTGGTCTTGCTATCTTTGACTGTGCTACCTCGTCCTTCTCTGGTGCACGAAATCTTCAGTGTGTGAGCACGACTTACCTCGAGCTTTCAACATCTTGTTGCTTGTCTTGAAAAGAAACTTTGGTTCCGAGCTTGCATCTTATATATTGGTCCTATAACTTGCCACTTCGTCATTTCCTTGCTTGTTGCCATTGTTGTTTGGTTGCATCCTCTTGAAACCTCCCGGCAAATGTGTCGGATCACCTTTAACACTTTGACTTCTTCTGAGATGTTAACTGTGTTCATGATGAGAAATACCCTGCTTGCCCTCGATGATTTTTATTATCATCGACAACACCCTTGACTTCCTTTCATCGCGAACTTGTCCAAATTATGAATACAACTTGCTCTCCAGCTAGTGTTGTGTTCTGCCTTGAAGTATTACTGTCTTTTCTGTTGAGAATGTTGTGGGGATTGCTCCACCTCTTAGAAATTCTTGGTATGATGATACTTATCACCATCACCATTCTTCCTTGGTCCCCATGTTGTTTTTAACCAAGATACCAATATGCTAACGATGTTTTTTGAGTTCTGTACTTCTAGCAACCCTATTGCTTAGAAGTTAATGATTGACAGTTCGTTCTTAGACTGTTGGTTATTGAATCATCACTCTAACATTGATCTTGCTACCTAAGGCCATATTTCGGGCACACCTTTCAACTAATGATTGATGGTGTATGTTTTCCTTGAGCATACAACATTGTATCATTTGAATTGACAAGTGTCATCTCCTTGTTCACATTATTGTGGAAATCCATCCGTTTGGAATTCTCGATGAATTGTCACTGATCCCATCAGCCACCTCCTCATCCCCTCCTTGGTTTAATGATGAACTATTGTTTCAAGAACCTGCTCCCATAGTTCATTTCCCGAGAATCTTGCAATGTCATTTCGTCGATTTGTGTTGCACCTTTTCTTTCCGGACATCCTGAGTCTGAGGTATCATGACACCAATCGGATGTGAATCTTGGTCAGATATGATGGTTGGGACAACTTTCCAGGAGTTATGATGTTGGTCCTTTGATGACCTGGTAATATGATATCATGCCTAGCACCCCCCTGGCTGGAGGACCTATCATTATAATTTCTTTTGCAAGGATAACCATTCTTCCTAGAGGAAATTGTAAGACTTATTTTATAAGTTGCTCCTGATAGATCATTTGTGTATCCAAAGTCTGGCCCTTGATTGAAACACCATATAATTGCTACCTCGAAGCATGACTAGGATACCCCACTCATCAATAAGAACATTGGAGGTGCAATGCTAAATGTTTCTTGGTCAGTTATCCAAACACCGTTGTATGGGTAACATCTTGATTAATCCTTGCCTCTTACCTAAATGGTTGGGTACTTTCTCTCCCACCCTGTATGCCATGTTCTGCTTGTACATGGGAAGGATATACTCCTAATAATAGTGTGTAAACACAATTTTCCTTTCCATTGTTCTGTTTAATCTTATAATCGTGTTTTCCTTTCCATTCTTTTGTTTAACCTTTCCTGAATCTAACTTAACTGAGCAGAGATAAATCCCTGCTTAGGTAGGCACCTTGTTGTACCACTCTGTCTGTAAGACCTTGTTACTATTGTTGATGACATTTCGGTAACCACCGATGGGTGATAACTTTGCCAATTGGTTCGCCTCGTTCAACAAGCAGGAAAATTCCTCTCTTCGTTCCCCGCCCTTGGTGTCAACTTTGTTGCTGGCATAGCTGACAAGCTATTCACTGACATGCCTCCCTGTCACGGCTGTGCAAGAGGTCACCACCCTTCCTACTTTCAACCCACATGGTGGGACCATAACCCACAGGTCCACTGGATCGAAACCTGACTCTTCTTTACAACCCGGATTCTAATGTATCCTGTGCACCTGGCTTCGTATGTGATTCACGAGCTAAAATCTATACCATTATTCATCCTGGAATCAAACACCATGTTATTCTCGTTGTTCAAACCCCCATTTCAGCTTCTGTCTAGTCATTGAATGATTGCCTACCCGTTTGAAACTTTTGTACCATCGTATATTGCACTCAACGAATTCACTAAAATAAAACTCGTGGGGTACCTTTTGTATTTCCCATTGAGTTCACCGTCAGATGCCCAGCTTTGTAGAGATGCGTTCTTCCGGAGTTTTTCCCCTTGGTCGTGTTCGTAGGACGATGGAGATCCCGAAGAAAGGATGACAACTTGATCATGGTGACTTGAAGCAGAGAAATGAAGACATGAACGAAAGGGATCAACCTCTTCGAAAGGGCATCCAAGACCGAGAAGACTCGTTAGGTTTTTCGCTACCAGCACCTCCCCCCCTTACTCCACTGCTTAAATCTCGGGACGAGATTTCTTGTAGTGGAGGAGAATTGTGACACCAGGATACTTAAGCTACAGTGAACCTCTACTAATGATGGCACGTCACCTCGGTTAAGGTTGATAAACTCGCGTTAGTTCAAAATGATTAAAATTCAAATTTAAGATATTGACAAACAATAAAAGTTTTCAAAATGGTAAACTAAAATGTTTGGAGTGTGCCAGTAAATGTCTGGGTAATTATGGTGAAGGAATCGTGCTTTTATAAAAAGGCCTATATATTTATATGAATGAAAACAGGAAAGGAAATAAAATTAAAAAGAAAAAGAAAAGAAAAAAACAAAGCTAAACGAAAAAAAGAGAAGCCCACCCCCACTGGGCCAACCGGCCCAGCAGGCCACCAGGCCGGCCCACCAGCCGCGCCCATATCCCCCCCACTGCTCCCGAAACCCTAACCGGTCGCCCCACTTCCCGCACTCCCCCGATCCACCTCTCCCCTCCTCTGCCTCCCCCCGATTGGATCGGGGGGAATGGACCCGTCGCCGCCGCCGGGAGCTCCACGCGCCTCCGCCTCGGTCCCCGACGCCCCACCGCCGTTGCCTCGTCTCTCTCCTGCGCCTCCCCCTCTTCCCTGATCTGGATGCTCCGTCGCCCGAGTACCTCGCCGGAGGCCATGACGCCGGAGCCACCCCGCCGACCTACATCCTCTCCACCGCTCGTCCCCGTCCTCCTCCTCAACCCCCACTGCCCCGTCCCCTACGCTCCCTCGGTGAGGCCCCCGGCCTCCTCTTCTCTCCCCATCACCGTCGTCCGTCCCATCGCGCCATCTGGATCAATGAATGGTAACACGGCCACCGCACCGCACCGCCTTGTTCCTGCCTCGCTCGGCCGCGCACCCACGCGCGCTTGGTCGCACGGGGCCGCGCCCACAACCGCTCGCTACTCCGGCCACCCGCGCACATGCGTTTCCGCCGCGGCTCCTGCTCCACAAGCCCTTCAACGCGCCCTCCCGTCACAGGAGTTGTGCTCCCGAGCACCTCCGTCGTCCCCTATGCCTCGCCAGCGCGCATAGCACATGCACACCTAAGCCAACGGGCTGGCTCACTGGCGTGTGGGCCCGCCCAGATTATTTTTGACCTAAACGCTAATTAGCACTAACCGGCACCCTAATAGCCACCAACACGTGGGGCCACCTCACTTATTAATCAAATTGGTTAAATAAAACTCTGTTAAAAAAATTGAACCACCGACAGCCTGGTCCCACCCCACTAATTAGTCTAATTAGATTAACTAAAATTCTGTTAACAGTCCCTGTCTGACTGACTAGTGGGTTCTACAAGCCAGGTTTGACTAGTCAACGCCCTGTTGGCTGCTGACTGGACCTGCTGACTGGGCAGTTGACTTAGTCAACTATCCCCACATGTCAGCCTTAGGTGCACACTTGTGGGTACACTTCCTGTGTACCCATAGCATTTAAATACTAATTTAGTTTTGAATTAAATAAAATCCAGAAATTAGAAAATCATTTAAAACTTTGGAAATTAATATAAAGCAAACCGTAACTCGGATGAAAATACTTTGTACATGAAAGTTGCTCAGAACAACGAGACAAATCCGAATAGGCAGCCCATTCGTCCGCCACACATCCCTAGCATAGCAAACACACAACTTTCCCCCTATGGTTCGCCTGCCCGAAATCGCGAAACACCGGGGATACTTTCCCGGATGTTTCCACCTTTCGCCGGTATCACCTACTACCGCGTTAGGGCACACCTAGCACCGCTCATTGTCATGTCATGCATCGTCATGCTTATGTTTGCATTATATTTATTGTTTCTTCCCCCTCTTCTCTCGGTAGACTACGAGACCGATGCTGCTACTGCCCAGTTCGACTATGGAGTTGACGACCCCTCCTTCTTGCTAGAGCAACCAGGCAAGACCCCCCTTGATCACCAGATATCGCCTATTCTTCTCTCCACTACTTGCATTAGAGTAGTGTAGCATGTTACTATTCAGTTACTCCTATTCTGTTGCATAGCCTGTCATTGTTGCTACAGTTGTTGATACCTTACCCGCAATCCTAAATGCTTAGTATAGGATGCTAGTTTTTCATCAGTGGCCCTACATTCTTGTCAGTCAGCCTTGCTATACTATCGGGCCGTGATCACCCGGGAGGTGATCACGGCTATATACTATACATATATGCATACTATACAGATGGTGACTAAAGTCGGGTTGGCTCGTAGAGTACCACCGAGTGATTCACGGATGAGGGCCTGAAAGGACATTTGTCCCGACGGCCCTCAGTGTGGATCTTTGTGGCGGAGCGACAGGGCAGGTTGAGACCACCTAGGCGAGAGGTGGGCCTGGCCCTGGTCAGCGTTCGCGGTTACTTCATAATAACACGCTTAACGAGATCTTGGTATTTGATCTGAGTCTGGCCACTGGCCTATACGCACTAACCAACTACGCGGGAACAGTTATGGGCACTCGACGTCGTGGTATCAGCCGAAGCCTTCTTGACGTCAGCGACTGAGCGGCGTGCGCCGGGTTGGACCGCGTAACGCAACTTCCTTCGTAATGGAGGTTGCTAGGTCTGCTCACCGGCCGCGTACGCGACGTGCAGGTGTGCAATGGGTGATGGGCCCAGACCCCTGCGCGCATAGGATTTAGACCGGTGTGCTGACCTCTCTGTTGTGCCTTGGTGGGGCTGCGACGTGTTGATCTTCCGAGGCCGGGCATGACCCAGGAAAGTGTGTCCGGCCAAATGGGATTGAGCGTGTTGGGTTATGTGGTGCACCCCTGCAGGGAAGTTTATCTATTCGAATAGCTGCGTCCCTCGGTAAAAGGACGACCCGGAGTTGTACCTTGACCTTATGACAACTAGAACCGGATACTTGATAAAACACACCCAGACAAGTTCCAGAGACAACCCGGTGATCGCTTTTCCACAGGGCGACGAGGGGAGGATCGCCGGGTAGGATTATGCTATGCGATGCTACTTGGAGGACTTCAATCTACTCTCTTCTACATGCTGCAAGACGGAGGCTGCCAGAAGCGTAGTCTTCGATAGGACTAGCTATCCCCCTCTTATTCTGGCATTCTGCAGTTCAGTCCATCGATATTGCCTCTTTACACATATACCCATGCATATGTAGTGTAGATCCTTGCTTGCGAGTACTTTGGATGAGTACTCACGGTTGCTTTGCTCCCTCTTTTCCCCCCTTTCCCTCTTCTTCCCGAATGCCGCAACCAGACGTTGGAGCCCAGGAGCCAGACGCCACCGTCGAGGACGACTCCTACTACACTGGAGGTGCCTACTACTACGTGCAGGCCGCTACGACGACCAGGAGTAGTTACGAGGATCCCAGGCAGGAGGCATGCGCCTCTTTCGATCTGTATCCCAGTTTGTGCTAGCCATCTTATAGCAACTTGTTTAACTTATGTCTGTACTCAGATATTGTTGCTTCCGCTGGCTCGTTTATGTCGAGCACTTGTATTCGAGCCCTCGACGCCCCTGGCTTGTATTATGATGCTTGTATGACTTATTTTATTTTTAGAGTTGTGTTGTGATATCTTCCCGTGAGTCCCTGATCTTGATCGTACACATTTGCGTGTATGATTAGTGTACGATTGAATCGGGGGCGTCACACACGGTATCAAAGGCTCACTCTTAGTCACAGACCGTAGAGCGGCTGTCCGACTAGAAAGAGCAAAGGCTGGAGGCCACCCACGCGAAAAACGTCTTGGGAGAAAAACGGTTCGGGCAACCCGGCCGTTTGCTTTATGAGTATCTGCTCGGTTAAATCCGCTCCCAGAGTCTGAGTACTGTACACTCCACTTCGCGGCCCACTCTCGGCCACAGACCGCAGAGCGGCTGTCCGGCAAGCGAGAGCACAAGCCAAAGAGCGGAGGGAAGACGAAAAAGATTGAAGGGGGCTCGGACGAAACCGAGCCGACACCCTCCGCATAAAACTTGCAATGCTAAAAGAAATCATTTGATATATCTGTGTGGACTAACTTTGTCTTTTGCATGATCATTTCCATGGGGAACCCCCCTCCTTGCGCGGAGGCTACACCCAGCGGGTGCGCTTGCGCGTGCCCGCCGGAAGCAAGCCGCGTCTGCTGCGGTCCGCAGCCGGCCGTCATCGACATCTTCTACATCAACACCCGCTAAAAAACCTCCGCCCAACTTTGCCAAGTTGCCTAGAGGCTCGGGGGCTACTGTCGGGGTAATTGACCATAGGTACCCCGAAGACGGCGAGACAATATTTCAAGACATCGGGGCTAGCGAAGCCCCTCAGTACGACTGCTCAGGCCACCCTAGACAGCCCCCTGTCCGACTGCACCAACCAGATGACTGCCGACTGCACCGACCATCGGCTGCCCGAAGTCAACCACCAACACCGATGAGACGGCTGTATCCGGCACTGTTGACGAATAGTAGTGACGACATCATCTACAGTGTATCTGTCCCTGAGCACTATTTTATAAAGTGCACCAGGGACAAGGAGGCATGCACGTCATGTACACACTCTCATGGGCATGGTGCCCCATGCCCACTTGCCCCTACGCCACTACCTAGCTTACATACTAAGCTACCATACCCACTCCACACTATATATAGCCATCCATCTATCCATCCATCCACAAGGTGACTCACATATGAGCACACCGATCCATTCGGCCACAAGCCATGGGCATAGCCGGCCACTAGAGCATGCCACATACATACATATACGAGATCAGGTGCCCATGGCACTGATCTCAGATATAGCTCCAGTAGCACTTTGTACTGCCCGATGTACTTCCCACATATATAGTCAGACATGCAGGAGTAGGGGTATTATCTCTCCGGAGAGCCCCGAACCTGGGTAAACTAGCGCATGCTACTCGCATACCCGTCCCCGGATATTCCGGCAGCAGTCTTGCCCTCACCTTAAGCCATCCTATGGCATCTGACGTCTCGCAATGCCCCCGTGAGAATACCACGACACTTCTCGAACCATTTGGTCAAGTGCATGGGTTCTCAAACAATAACAAAGGATGAGAGGTGTTTGACTTCTAATTTTTCACCTTATAGATGAGGTGTATTAGGTCCATGTCCAGAGCTGCAAGCGTATCCAACATATGTCATTAATGAATCTCTGTTTCCATCTTTATGGTAATTAAATTAGATGCAAAATGGGCAATGAAAAAAAATAACTAAAGCATGCTTTGCATTAGCATAACAAAGGCTTTCTTTAGTATGAATGTGCAGTCGGCTACCCTTGCACAATGATTCTTGCAGTGCATACAAAGAGCAGAAAAGCTTGGGCGACCGTTGCATAATAGTTTTTTGAATCTTTCTTATCTAGCACAAGATCAAGCTTATGAATGTTCACTACGACTTCCTCTACTTTGCACATTTAATATCGTTACATCTATTTGTTTAAACCTAAGATATCTAGAAGGAAATTATGAACTCCTTGACCTGAACATCAGAAATCACAAACAAAAAAATTTGGGCTAAAAGTTGCGCCTAATCAACAAAATTCTTCATAAACACGGAGAATGGTTAATAGAGCAAGCTTACGTCATATAAAAATAAATTAAGATATTATAAGGAAGAATACCAGATAAGCTATCAATCACGATCTGTGAATATTCTGGCCTATAATGCAAAATTTCAAGAAATAACATTTTCCCTGTTATTTAAAAGCAAGAGTATAAATAGAAAGCTTGACTTGATAGCACCATCTTCCATACAAGTTCTAATTACACATGGATAAAGACTGATAGGGCCAATTACCTGATAGATATTTGTTGTGGTTATATTGTTGTCCATCCAATAGAAAAGCTGCATTAGTACTTGGAAAGGGCATCCTTTCTGTCGTACGAATTTGGGAGGCAGAGGTTCCAAGCTGACCTGACCTTGTGCAGCACCAAGTGAAAGAAGCAAGACCAAACGAAAAATAGAGATGAAGATGCAATTAGTACCTGCCTTATGAATCATGCCCTCTTCCCGGAGGACGCAGGGCCTTAACACAGAGCCAACTTTGTCGGTGTTGATAGACAAAGGCCACATGCATCGTCGGGTTTCCTGTGATCACGAGCGAGCGCCATCTGTACATGGGCGTGAGAGGCCCTTGATGTTGTGGACATTGACAAAGGACGCAGGGCGCTACCTCTGCAGTACGCCTCGATGCTCGGTGTCAACCCTTGGGTAGAACAACAAGATGTTGTTCTGCACCACGGGCAAGTACGTCGCCAAACACGCCTTGCTATTCATGTGCACCTGCTGAAGGACAAAATAGCTTAACAATAAATATTTTTGTTGATATGAGCACTCAAAATATTTGAAAGCAAACACGGGGATGATAATAGGGTAAAGCCATAAGAAATAGCTTGTTCTAACTGCGAACTATAAAATAAATATGTAACCTTAGTAGCCTTAGAATATTGTAAATAAATGAAGATCTATAATTATAAGAGGAATCATGTAGCCAGAAAGAAATCTAATTTAATAGGCAACCTAAAATATTATTGGTAAGCATACTAATGAAAGGAAAACATCTGATTTATCAGTAACAATCTCATAGCAAAACAACCAGAAAAGCAAGTACTCTGCAAATCGTGGTATGTGTTTATTAGCCCCAGTAAAATTACTTGCTCACTTAGAATCCTTCACATAAATTCATGAACCATAGTCCAATACATTTTTTATTTCTCTGATACACCTCTCATTAAATAAATGGATCCGGCTCTGAAAAATATATACTAATGGTCAACAAAAAGTAGAGCAGTCCCTTTGGGAAGGGCAAAAGGGAATAAAAGCACGGCTAAATATATACCATTCATGCCCTGTCTCAACAATTTCTGCACCTCATCATAACTAAGACCTGATTCGCATCTTACCAGAATTAAAAAATAGTTAACACCTCGATCAATGCCAGCATTTAAAATCTGAACACTCTACAATCCTGTAATGCAACAACAAAGAAATCTGAATAGTGGCAAGTACTACTTACATTTGGCCTCCTTCATTCTTCATCATGTCCTCTCTTCTGCCTCCCTATCCTACAATACAACAACCAAGAAATAGAGCAATTAATCATAAGCGCGTAGCAACAAGACCAAAAAGATTGGGTCAGTTGAACTAATACTAAGCAGGAGACACCATGACGATCACGAATTTACAGACATCCTGTGCACACATGCAACATAGCATCATTGCAGTACTGCTGCAAGTATCGACCACTAATTACAATATCATGACAGAATGCTTGTGTGGACATTCTTATCCCAAGATATGCCACCTTCTATGTGGCATGTTCTAATACAAGTATGGACCAAGATATGTTCTAATTACATGCTAGCACTCCAAGATAATTAGAGAACATGCAAGTATGGGCCAGCGAATCGATTATATGTGCAGGCACAAAAGATAAAGTGGATACTCAGCCAATTAGCTAAAATTGTAAAAAAAAGCAATTAAACACCTGACTATACTTCCACTGAAACTATTGCAGCATAAGTAGTATTTATCTCTTGGTCTGCACCAATGGACCCAAGGTATCATGCTCTTGTGTTAGAGAATACAAGGTTTTCTTTTCTTATTCTTTGTTTATCTTGGCATGCAATTCACCACTTTCTACTTTGACCAGTTTTGCCCATACACCAAAAGCACCAGAAGGCTAACATAAACAAAAAACAGGACGCAACAATGAATTAAAAAAATAGAGGATATGCTAACGAATTAGAAGTAAACATTTGTAAATATCCCTAATGGTAAATCTATCACGAGAAGTTTCTTATGAATCTTTGTAGCATTTTTTGGAGAGCATCAAACAAGTAATCAAATAATTCTTTGTAAAATTCATACAAACAAGGGGGCAGCAGATCAACACCCCCTACAGTAAACAAACAGCCACCCCTGGCAGTACTGCAAAAGAAATCAAGTACTGAGATAAGCACTAAAATAGACATAGAATATATGAACAATTAGCATGGCAAACATGCTCATTTCAGAAAGTACATCCTACAATCTAGTTGTGCACCACAATGGCCAATCTCAAGTCCCAACTCATGCAATCCTACAATCTAGGTCTTCACAAAAAAAAAACAATCATCATCAACAAAAGGAAATGAAAACAGGAACGCGGCAAGGTCGATTAGTTAATCAATACAACTATACATTAGCCCACTCGGGCGTATACATCGCTAACAAGCATAGCAATATACTTGTAAAAAAGAAACATAACAATAGATCAATAATTCTTTCTTCGCCCTTCATGACTTCTATGCGTGTGTCCTTCATGGGATTATCTAACAGAACAGAGGTATAAATGGCTCTCTTTGTTAGTTCATTTGTTACCATGAATTTGAGTTCTTCAAAATACCTGTTGCCAAACAATCAGTTAGGAAACCACTCTGCAAGATGTGAGTACAAAGAAACCAGGCTATCAGATTTAGTGGCCACTGTATTCCTGCCAATGCGCTCCATGAGCTAATGAGAAGGTCGGTTCAATTGAAGGAAGCTTCCTAGTTGCAAGCACACGGGATTGCTAGGTACAGATCAATTGAACAGTTCTTCAAATCCCCTAATTAATTTAACCCTGCAATAAAGAACGCCTCTCTTTGGCTTGCCGATAATGAAACTAAGCTAAACAAAATCCCTTGATTAATCCGACACAGCCACCAACCCAGCGCAATCCAAAGTTCCAACAAAAGCAACAAAAGGAGACATAGAGAGAAAGAGGTAGGTGGTTTGAGTCGGGCAAGACAAGTATAGGATCAGCCTTTTAGGTGAGATCATAGGATCTACCCCCCCCCCCCCCCCCCCCCCCAAAAAAAATCGTATTTAGAAATCCAAAAAATTCTGAAAATAAGTTACAACATACCTGCGGGTTAGGTCTACAACTCCAAAAAAATTCAGCTCAAAAGTCAATCTACAATTAGAGATAAGAAAAAGACAAATTCGACTATGAATAGTGTCAGCTTTGGGTGAACAGCTTTTGACACTATTCACATCAGATTTTGTCTTTTTTGGTTCTTTGAGTGTAGTTCGAATTAGGAGCTGAAACTTTTTGAGCTTGTACATCAAAGATGGATGAGTGTCTCCAAAAAATTTCATAATTTTTGAACATGTTTTGTATCTTCAAAATGATTGATCTCATTGATCTCACCTAGGAGAAGATCCTATACAAGTCCTCCTCGGTTTGAGTCCTCACCAAGTCACCATGAACTGGCCGAGCTCGTAGCATCGTTTTCGGTGGCGCGGACGGAGCACTTGGCGACGACTCCCTGCGATTGCTCGTCGCTGCGAGGGACCACGCCACCTCCAAATCCTCGACCATGCTGCCTTCCCTGCCCAACGCCTCCCGCGCCCATCCACTGCACACCTGCCAACCCGTTGCTATGGGAGCTCTGCCTAGAGCTCTGTCTCCGCTCCTCCTTTGCTCCGTCGCAGGCTTCTCCTCCAACCCGCTACCACTAACCCACGTCACCCTAGCCCAACTGGTGCGGTGCAGCTCGCCCTGGCCCACTACCGTGCAGTGCAGCTGCGACCCCGTCTCCTCCTGTTGAGCACGGAGGCGGTGGGAGAGGTGGCGCAGCAGCAGAGGAGAGGCGCGGATCTTGGGGAGCTCCGGGGCGTGCGGCGGCTGCCGAAACCGGCCGGCGTGGTAGGGGCGATGGGGAGAGAGAGGGGTTAGGAAGAGAGAGAGAGAGAGAGAGAGAGAGAGAGAGAGAGGAGGGCCACAAGGAGGGGGAGGCGAGTGGGACGGGAGGCGGCGGCTAGGGTTTCTCCACGGCAGCGCTCCGATTTATACCCCTGCACATGAAATTACTAAAATGCCTTCGGCGGGGCACGAAATTTACAGGCGGTGGCAGCAACACTGTTCATGGCGATTTAGGGGCAACGTGGCTGGCTTCGTCCTGCCTATGACTTCTTGAGGGTTTATATGTTCAATTAATTAAAATTGATGAACATATGTGGCAGTACTGATCCGTAGCAAATTCGAATTAAAACATCATTAACAGTGGGAAATTGACATCAACATAAAAAACAGTAGCAATCAAAGTTGATCTACTGATCATGATATAGGGATCTAATGCAATCATGTAGGCGACTGATACCATTGTTGGATCTAATGCATCACTAGGATGCAAGCAACATGATGAAAATTGCATCTAGATCACCCAAAACAACATGAACAAGGATGGGTTTAGAGATCCTTTATATGTCACGGAGTCGACATGATCGCCTGCTCAGTGCAGGGGTGATGTAGTCGAGGTAGAGGACCTCCTCAACGACCTGATGCCCTCAAGACGCCACCGGCACTGGCCTAGGACAGCGGTGGCGGCTGGCTTAGGTCTTCCTGTCGCTGTAGCGCTCCCCTGATCGGATGGGGTGAGAATATCGGGAGGAGAGTAAACCGTACATGAATTGTGATCAGCTCTCTCCTGTTAACAGGGGACCCAAAACCTGAGTTGTTTTTTCGGCGCCTGTCATGGTTCTAAGACTGGCAGTAGAAAGGGGGGTAAGTATGCAGAGGCAAGATCTCAGCTATGGTGAAGATGTACACACGGGATTTACGAGTTCAGGCCCTTAGCGGAGGAAGTAATAGACCTACGTCTCGGTGCCCGGAGGCGGTCGACTGGATTATATGTGTGTGATGTTACAAGGGGTGCGGACCCTTGTCCCAGAGGAGGGGGGTGGCTTATATAGAGTGTGCCAGGACCCCAGCCATCCTCCACTACAAGGGGCTTAATGTACATAAAGTAGGGGCGTTACTAATAACGCCAGTCATAAGTGCTATTAATGACCTTAAAGACTACGGAGTGAATGTCCGACCATTGCAGTGCTGAGTGACTCCTCGCCTTCAGTAGGTCGAGTGATTCCTCACATGGTCGAGAGACAACAGGTAGGAGGGGCACCCGAGTGATATGATTGGTCGAGTGGATTGCACTCGATACCTTTGACTGGGGGTTCTTCGTTGCCTCTTAGACTTCTTATCTTCTAGGGTAGTGACCTTGGGTAGGACGTATAGGTCAGGCCTATGACCCTACCCCGGGTCTGTATCCTTATCAGTAGCCCCCGAATTGATTAAGGTTCGAGTGGAAAGTAGGTTGAAGTTGAACTTGTTCCGAGCTTTGCGTCTCGCGAGTGTTTTACGCAGGATGGAAGACTTACGTTGGTACTTCAGCATCGATTCAGTCGCCTTGATCCATTCAGAGAGTTGCCGACTGAACTTGTAGCATCATCTGCCGAGTGTTGTCTTGGGGTGCAGAATCTTTGGCGCGATTGATAGCAGTGTATCCCGGATTTCACGGGATACGAAATTTCAGGGAAGCACGTAGGACGGGCGTGCCGAAGTAAGCGGGACGGATAAACAGTAGCGCCTCGATCTCCACACCACCTTCTTCGCCACGTACATTGCGCGCGACTGTTGCGGGATTTGACAGGATCGCCTGGTCCCACGCGTCAGACACTCGGAAGCGGCCCTTTATAAGGCGACGGAGCCGAGGCGCCTGCACTGTGTGCGTCTGTTTTTCTTTCTTCTTCCTCTGCTTCTCCACTGCATCCGGCTCCTCCACTCTCGACGCCGCCGCTCCGCCACCATGGTGAAGGACAAAACGGCGACGCTGGAGCGCGCGAAGAAGGCGACAGGGGCGGCGAAGGGCAAGAAGCAGAACCACGGGTCGTCATCGCGCTCGGGGCTGCTGCCAGGCGGGATCCAGGGCGATTGGATCCGGTCTTCGCTCTGGTAGGAAGATCTGGATGAGCTGGTGGAGTCCGGGCTGATCGCCAAGGGTGCAACAAGGCTTCTTGAGGGGGATATGGAGCTGCATCCTCGACCGGGTGAGTGTGTACTACTCGCCACCCACATCGACCGGGGCTTCTCGCTTCCTCCACACCCCTTCTTTCAAGGCTTCTTGAACTTGTTCGGTGCCTAACTCCATCATTTTTCTCCCAATACCATCACGTACTTTGCCGCGTTCGTGTCGATGTGTGAAAATTTTTTGGGGTGTCGACCGCACTGGGGTCTTTTCAAACATATTTTCACCATCCGTTCCTAGTCGATGAAGAAGGCGAAAACGAGTGATGAGAAAACCCATGTCACTCAGATGTGTGGGGGTTTGGGTATCCAGAAGAGGCAGAGGAGTTCTTTCCCTTCCATGACTCTCCCTGAGTCGGTTAGGGGCTGGCAGTTGACCTGGTTCTACTGCCAAGACCTCCCAACTCCAGGTCAGTCGACCGGCCTTCCCCACTTCACTTTTGATCGTGTTTGATACGTCTCCAACGTATCTATAATTTTTTATTGTTCCATGCTATTATATTACCCCTTTTGGATGTTTATGGGCTTTATTTTACACATTTATATCATTTTTTGGACTAACCTACTAACCGGAGGCCCAACCCGTATTGCTGTTTTTTTTGCCTATTTCAGTATTTCGAAGAAAAGGAATATCAAACGGAGTCCAAACGGAATGAAACCTTCGGGAGCGTGATTTTTTGGAATGAACGTGATCCAGAGGACTTGGATTCGTGGGCCCCTCGGGCGTCCACCGACGTACTTCTTCCTCCTATATAAGCCTACGTACCCCGAAAACATCCAAGGAGCAGACAAAACACAATTTCCACCACCGTAACCTTCTGTATCCGTGAGATCCCATCTTGGAGCCTTCGCTGACCTTCTCCCGGAGGGGGAATCGACCACGGAGGGCTTCTACATCAACACCATAGCCCCTCCGATGAGTTGTGAGTAGTTTACCTCAGACCTACGGGTCCATAGTTATTAGCTAGATGGATTCTTCTCTCTTTTTGGATCTCAATACAATGTTCTCCCCCTCTCTTGTGGAGATCTATTCGATGTAAACTCTTTTTGCGGTGTGTTTGTCGAGATCCGATGAATTGTGGGTTTATGATCAAGTTTATCTATGAATAATATTTGAATCTTCTCTGAATTCTTTTATGTATGATTGAGTTATCTTTGCAAGTCTCTTCGAATTATCAGTTTGGTTTGGCCTACTAGATTGATCTTTCTTGCCATGGGAGAAGTGCTTAGCTTTGGGTTCAATCTTGCGGTGTCCTTACTCAGTGACATAAAGGGTTGCAAGGCACGTCTTGTATTGTTGCCATCGAGGATAACAAGATGGGGTTTATATCATATTGCTTGAGTTTATCCCTCTACAACATGTCATCTTGCTTAAAGCGTTACTCTGTTCTTATGAACTTAATACTCTAGATGCAGGCAGGAGTCGGTCGATGTGTGGAGTAATAGTAGTAGATGCAGGCAGGAGTCGGTCTACTTGTTGCGGACGTGATGCCTATATACATGATCATGCCAAGATAATCTCATAATTATTCGCTTTTCTATCAATTGCTCGACAGTAATTTGTTCACCCACCGTAATACTTATGCTATCTTGAGAGAAGACACTAGTGAAACCTATGGCCCCCGGGTCTATCTCTTATCATATTTGCTTCCAATCTACTTTTATTTGCATCTTTACTTTTTGCATCTATATTATAAAATACCAAAAATATATTTATCTTATCATACTATATCTATCAGATCTCACTTTTGCAAGTGACTGTGAAGGGATTGACAACCCCTTTATTGCGTTGGTTGCGAGTTCTTTGTTTGTTTGTGTAGGTGCGTGGGACTTTTGAGGAGCCTCCTACTGGATTGATACCTTGGTTCTCAAAAACTGAGGGAAATACTTACGCTACTATTGCTGCATTAGCCTTTCCTCTTCAAGGAAAACCAACGCAAGCTCAAGACGTAGCAAGAAGGATTTCTGGCGCCGTTGCCGGGAAGGTCTTCGCTCAAGTCAAGACATACCAAGTACCCATCAGAAACTCATCTCCCTCGCATTTACATTATTTGCCATTTGCCTCTCGTTTTCCTCTCCCCCACTTCACCCTTGCCGTTTTATTCGCCCTCTTTTTCCCAATCTCCTCCTCTCCTTTTCCGTTTGCCTTCCCATTGCCATGGCCGAATCAAAAAGAACTAAGGGCTCTTTCCTAGGTTCTAGTACCTTGGATAATCCCTCTATCCTCTCTAAGCTCATAAATAATGATGCTATAGAAAGACCCACCGGGGTCACCAATGAGAGCTTGAATAATTTTGATGAGGATGACTCTGGAATTTTTCGCTATTTACTTGATGAGTGTTTAAAAGATGCTTGGGATAGGTTATTAAGGATTCGGGCTAGCTATGTGCCACAATATCAAATTGAAGTTTACTTAAAAAGTTTCTATGTTGGCTTGCCCGCTTCTTTCAAACAAGTTTTAGATTCTATCTTTGAAGAAGGTTTTATTGAAGGGGATGCTATAGATACCTATGAAAAAATGAAAACCATATTTGGGCACCCCATGAATGATAAGGTGGAATCAACTACTCTCTTGTGCTTTTCTCAAAATGAAATTATTAAAGAGATGAAGTCTAGTTTAGAGGCAAACTTCCGTAACGTGCTTAATCTTACTTATTCCATTAATGGCCATGTGCTTACCTTAAATAGAAGAATGAATGCCATAGAAATAAGATCCTCCCCTCCGAGTTCCAAAGATGGCACTCGTTAGATCTATCTTCGCTTTTATGCCTAGCTAGGGGCGTTAAACGATAGCGCTAGTTGGGAGGCAACCCAATTTTCTTTATGTTTTTTGTTTTTCCTGTTTAGTAATAAATTTTTCATCTACCTTCTGTTTAGATGTGTTTTTATCTTTTAATTAGTGTTTGTGCCAAGTAGAACCTATAGGATAACCTATGATGATAGTTGATTTGATTCTGCTGGAAAAACAGAAACTTTGCACGCACTAATATAATTTTGTTAAATCAGAGAAACATGCTTTTGCGTTGATTCTTTTTTCTGATGATCAATAAACAAATTTTCAGGACTTCCTATTTTGGTAGGATTTTTAGAGGTCCATAAGTTTGCGTTAGTTACAGATTGCTACAGACTGTTCTGTTTTTGACAAATTATGTTTTACGTGTGTTGTTTGCTTATTTTTATGCATCTATGGCTAGTAAAATAGTTTATAAACCATAGAGAAGTTGGAATACAGTAGGTTTAACACCAAAATAAATAAAGAATGAGTTCATTACAGTACCTTATGTGGTGGTTTTGTTTTCTTTCACTAACGGAGCTTATAAGATTTCCTGTTGAGTTTTGTGTTGTGAAGTTTTCAAGTTTTGGGTAAAGCTTTTATGGACTATGGAATAAGGAGTGGCAAGAGCCTAAGCTTGGGGATGCCCAAGGCACCCCAAGATATTCAATGATAGCCAAAAGCCTAAGCTTGGGGATGCCCCGGGAAGGCATCCCCTCTTTCGTCTTCGTTCATTGGTAACTTTACTTGGAGCTATATTTTTATTCGCCACATGATATGTGTTTTTCTTGGAGCGTCGTGTATTATATAAGTCTTTTGAGCTTGATTAGAATTTGCTAGAATACTCTATGTGGTTCACTTATATCTTTTGAGCTTGATAGTTTTCGCTCTAGTGCTTCACTTATATCTTTTAGAGCACGGTGGTGTCTTAATTTTGAAGAAATTGCTAGTCTCTCATGCTTCACTTATATCTTTTTGAGAGTCTTTTAGAACAGCATGGTATTTTCTATGGTTACAAAGTTGGTCCTAGAATGATGAGCATCCAAGTTGGGTATAATAAAAACTATCATAGAAAAGTGAATTGGATGATATGATCAGTATGATGCTTGATAATTGTTTTGAGATATGGAGGTAGTGATATTAGAGTCATGCTAGTTGAGGTGATTATGAAAAATACTTGTGTTAAGGGTTGTGATTCTCGTAGCATGCACGTATGGTGAACCGCTTTGTGATGAAGTTGGAGCACAATTTTATTTATTGATTGTCTTCCTTATGAGTGGCGGTCGGGGACGAGCGATGGTCTTTTTCTACCAATCTATCCCCCTAGGAGCATGTGCGTAGTGCTTTGGTTTTTGATGACTTCTAGATTTTTAAAACAAGTATATGAGTTCTTTTGATTAATGTTGAGTCCATGGATTATACGTACCTCACCCTTCCACCATTGCTAGCCTCTCTTGTGCCGCGCAACTTTCGCCGGTACCATACACCCACCATATACCTTCCTCAAAACAGCCACCATACCTACCAACTATGGCATCTTCATAGCCATTCCGAGATATATTGCCATGCAACTTTCCACCGTTCCGTTCATATGACACGCATTACTTTTGTCATATTGCTCTTTGCATGATCATGTAGTTGACATTGTATTTGTGGCAAGGCCACCTTCATAATTTTCATACATGTCGCTCTTGATTCATTGCATATCCCGGTACACCGCTGGAGGCATTCATATAGAGTCATATCTTGTTCTAGCTTTGAGTTGTAATTCTTGAGTTGTAAATCAATAAAAGTGTGATGATCTTCATTATTAGAGCATTGTCCCAGTGAGGAAAGGATGATGAAGACTATGATTCCCCCACAAGTCGGGATGAGACTTCGGACTTTACAAAAAAAAGAAAAAAAAGAGAAAAAGAGAAAGGCCAAAAAGAAAAAAAGAAGGCCAAAGAAAAAAAAATAAAAAAATAAAATGAGAGAAAAAGAGAGAAGGGACAATGCTACTATCTCTTTTTCCACACTTGTGCTTCAAAATAGCACCATGATCTTCATGATAGAGAGTCTCATATGTTGTCACTTTCATATACTAGTGGGAATTTTTCATTATAGAACTTGGCTTGTATATTCCAATGATGGGCTTCCTCAAAAATGCCCTAGGTCTTCATGAGCAAGCAAGTTGGATGCACACCCACTTAGTTTCTTTTGTTGAGCTTTCATATATTTATACCTCTAGTGCATCCGTTGCATGGCAATCCCTACTCACTCACATTGATATCTATTAATGGGCATCTCCATAGCCCGCTGATATGCCTAGTTGATGTGAGACTATCTTCTCCTTTTTTGTCTTCTCCACAACCACCATTCTATCCCACATATAGTGCTATGTCATGGCTCACGCTCATGTATTGCGTGAAAGTTGAAAGAGTTTGAGATTATTAAAGTATGAAACAATTGCTTGGCTTGTCATCGGGGTTGTGCATGATTAAATACTTTGTGTGATGAAGATGGAGCAACAGCCAGACTGTATGATTTTGTAGGGATAACTTTCTTTGGCCATGTTATTTAGAGAAGACATGATTACTTTGATTAGTATGCTTAAAGTATCACCATTTTCATGTTAATATGAACTTTTATTTTGTATCTTTTGGATCTGAGCATTCATGCCATAACAAAGAAAATTACATTGAGAATTATGCTAGGTAGCATTCCACATCAAAAATTTCTTTTTTATCATTTACCTACTCGAGGACGAGCAGGAATTAAGCTTGGGGATGCTTGATACGCCTCCAACGTATCTATAATTTTTGATTGCTCCATGCTATTATATTACCCCTTTTGGATGTTTATGGGCTTTATTTTACACATTTATATCATTTTTGGGACTAACCTACTAACCGGAGGCCCAACCCGTATTGCTGTTTTTTTCCTATTTCAGTATTTCGAAGAAAAGGAATATCAAACGGAGTCCAAACGGAATGAAACCTTTGGAGCGTGATTTTTGGAACGAACATGATCCAGAGGACTTGGAGTGCAAGTCAAGAAGCAGCCGATGCTCCCACGAGATAGGAGGGCGCCCCCCCTATAGGGCGCGCCCCCTGTCTCGTGGGCCCCTCGGGCGTCCATCGACGTACTTCTTCCTCCTATATAAGCCTACGTACCCCGAAAACATCCAGGGAGCAGACAAAACACAATTTCCACCACCGTAACCTTCTGTATCCGCGAGATCCCATCTTGGAGCCTTCGCCGGTGTTCTGCCGGAGGGGGAATCGACCACGGAGGGCTTCTACATCAACACCATAGCCCCTCCGATGAGTTGTGAGTAGTTTACCTCAGACCTATGGGTCCATAGTTACTAGCTAGATGGCTTCTTCTCTCTTTTTGGATCTCAATACAATGTTCTCCCCCTCTCTTGTGGAGATCTATTCGATGTAAACTCTTTTTGCGGTGTGTTTGTCGAGATCCGATGAATTGTGGGTTTATGATCGAGTTTATCTATGAATAATATTTGAATCTTCTCTGAATTCTTTTATGTATGATTGAGTTATCTTTGCAAGTCTCTTCGAATTATCAGTTTGGTTTGGCCTACTAGATTGATCTTTCTTGCCATGGGAGAAGTGCTTAGCTTTGGGTTCAATCTTGCGGTGTCCTTACCCAGTGATAGAAAGGGTTGCAAGGAACGTCTTGTATTGTTGCCATCGAGGATAACAAGATGGGGTTTATATCATATTGCTTGAGTTTATCCCTCTACATCATGTCATCTTGCTTAAAGCGTTACTCTGTTCTTATGAACTTAATACTCTAGATGCAGGCAGGAGTCGGTCGATGTGTGGAGTAATAGTAGTAGATGCAGGCAGGAGTCGGTCTACTTGTTGCGGACGTGATGCCTATATACATGATCATGCCTAGATAATCTCATAATTATTCGCTTTTCTATCAATTGCTCGACAGTAATTTGTTCACCCACCGTAATACTTATGCTATCTTGAGAGAAGCCACTAGTGAAACCTATGGCCCCCGGGTCTATCTCTTATCTTATTTGCTTCCAATCTACTTTTATTTGCATCTTTACTTTCTGCATCTATATTATAAAATACCAAAAATATATTTATCTTATCATACTATCTCTATCAGATCTCACTTTCGCAAGTGGTCATGAAGGGATTGACAACCCCTTTATTGCGTTGGTTGCGAGTTCTTTGTTTGTTTGTGTAGGTGCGTGGGACTTTTGAGGAGCCTCCTACTGGATTGATACCTTGGTTCTCAAAAACTGAGGGAAATACTTATGCTACTATTGTTGCATCACCCTTTCCTCTTCAAGGAAAACCAACGCAAGCTCAAGATGTAGCAGTGTCCAGACTACTTCCTCACTGAAAGTGACTGCTGCTGAGAACGTGGAGACGAAGATGCTGGTGGAGAAAGTGGTCCAACTGATCAATGAGGGTGCCACTGGCATGGACCTGCTGGAAGTATTCCTCAGTCGATGCATGCAGCCTCTTCAGGCCCGTGACCATCCCATGTGGCTGTACTCTGGGGCTGACGACACCACTCGTGTTCATCCAGAGGAAGTGCCAGCCAAGACCGTGGCCATGTGGTTGAAGAGCATTACAGGCAACCAGGAAAACCCTAGAGGAGCCAGGAGAGTCGTCCCCTTCAATGACGACAATCAGCCCGACAAGGTATGTTCTTTATTCCGGCTGTCTTTGCATACACATTCCGACTGTCCTTGAGCTCGACTGACTTTTACTCCACTTCTTGCCTTGTAGGTTTTCACTGACATGTATTCGATGCCCAACGGTGAACAAGTTCTAAAGCAGGACCAGGAGGGAGAGTCCAGCGCGGAGGAGAGCGGTGAATGGGAATCTTAGGATGAAGACAAGGAGGAGTAAAGCGAGGAGTCAGAAAATGAGGAAGCGGTCAACTCACCGCCGCGCTCTGAACGCTGATCCAAGCAACACCATGACCCGACGGGCGGGCGGGGAAAGAACGTGGCCCCAAGTACCCACACGCAGAAGCGGACTCGGACGTCGACTCCGGAGCCGACAGAGAAGGTCGCCAAGCAGCCCAAGGTTGCTCCTCCAAAGACTCGGAAGACTTTGCCAAGGATCAAGATGGACGTCCCTGTTGCTTCAGGGTGAGTATCTTTCTTGCATTTATCTAGGCTGACTGAAGCTTTTGTTCTGACCAAATGGATCATGTATCTTTCTAGCCCAACCTCAGCTGCGACTGACATGGATATCGACAAAGCTCCAGGAGACGAGGAGAGCGACGACGCGGCCACCTCCCGAGCTGGTAAGTCCGTTCGACCAGAACTCATTAGTCGATTGAGTTATCGGTCGGCTGAATTTCTGATGTTTTGCTTTCACTGCAGTTCTGCGAGACATCATCGTGCTTCCCGATGATGATGAAGAAGAAGTGCCTCTACAGGAGAGGAGGAGGAGAGGCGGGGGCTCAAGAAAGAGAGGGCTTGAAGTTCAAGTCCCTCAGTCGACGCTGATGCTTGAGGCGGTGGTCGAGTGTTCCAGAGATCCGATTCGGACCAACGTCACATTCGCCAACCCGATGACGACTGATCGTCTGTCGGGGTCGACTGCTCCAGCTCCAGCTGCTCCAGTGCAACTCCACGCATCCGACCCATTAACTGCCTCGGCCGCCTTGGAGCCATCACTTTTTGCTACATACCAGACCCCAGATGATTCACCAAGTGCTGCCAGGGAGGCTCTTCGCCAGGTGAACCTTGTTATGGAGCAGGTGAAGGTGATGCACGAGGCCAGCCAGGTGGCCTATAATGCCAGCACCGCTCTGCAGACCAATGTTAAGGTCAGTGAACTCCCAACTGAACTTTTGAATGTTGTTTTATATCTGATCACCCACTGGGGTGTGCCTGTTTTTAGAGTTTAGGAAGTCTTCCACTCCACTCGACTCGTGCTGAGTCTTAGTATTCTGTCCGGACCAATGGGGCCACGCCGAGTGCACCCACTTGGTGTAGTCTCCGAGACCACGGTCGACTGTTGGCAGTCGGCTGAGGTCTTAGAATCTTCTTTTTTACCTTGTTTTTTTTACTCACGCAGGGCAGACCATGCTGAGTGTTGATCTAGATCAGTGGGGGCACACTAAGTGCACCCACTGGGTGTAGTCCCCGAGACTACTGTTGAATATTTGATTCGGGAGTAGTCTTAGAGTAACTTTCACTGTCATTGTCTTTTATTTCTGTCGACTGATATATCTCTCTCGGTGACTGCAGAGGTCTTGTGATCTTGGAGCTCGGCTTTCTGAGTTAAACAAGAAGCACATCAGCCTCGAACTTGATCTTGAACTTGCAAAGAAGAACCTCAAGACTCCTCAATAAGAAACAACCATCATGGGAGGTAATCAATCGACACTTGTCCACCTAGTAGCTCACGCCTTTCAGTGTTTTTTCTTTCAGTCTCTTTGAACCGAGTGACTTCACACAAGCAGATGTGCGTAGTGAAAACCATCAGCTTCAGGCTCGTCTGAAGAGTGTTGTTATTTTAGAGAGAATGAAGGAAGCTCTGGAGAAGAAGGATTAGGACCTTGCTGCTGCTCAGAAGGAAGCACGAGAGAAGACAGTGCTTGCGGACAAGAAGCTGGCTTCGGTCGGCAAGTTGGAAGAGGAGAACACGAAGCTAAAGACCGCCATCTCTGAAGCCAATTGGGAAGTTGAGAAACTAAATAAGGACAAGGAGAACCTGACCAATGAAGTTGGAGGCCTCAGAGCCAGGACAGGCGAGCTAGAGTCCTATCCGGGACAACTTGCCACAAAACTAGTTCTGAAGCTTGAAGGTACTGCTGCTCGACTGGTTAGTTGTTGTCGATTCAAGTATGTTGTTATATTGTCGACTCACTATTTTTCATGATTCTGCAAAACTTTGTCAGGATTTTGAAGCTGAGACCGGGCGGGTCGAGACAGGTCTCGACCCCATCAATTGCCCTGTGAAAGATGACGTTGCGATGAACTTGCTGCGGTTGGAATCACGCTTGGACGACACTGTTGCTTATCTGGCTCGACTGAAGGCGGCAATGACTCGGGTTGACGCTGAACTCTGGCCTCAGGAAGAACTTTCGGAAGATCTCGAGTCGCTGATGACTCAACTAAATCAGATCCCTGGCCGAGTGCAGGAATGGAAGAAGTCGTCCGCTCGCTGTGGCGCCGACGTCGCCCTGTCATTGGTCCGAGTGCACTGCAAGGACGCTAGAGAAGACAAGTTGGCAGCTCTCAAGGTTGTGAATACTAAGAAGCACACCTTACAGTCCTTCATGGACACCTTCCTTGAGGCTGCCACTCGTATTGCAGACAGTATTGATCTTGACAGCTTCTGTGATCCAGCCAGCCCTTCTCCTGACGAGTGATCGAAAAACATTATGCTTCACCTTTATTTGCCTCGGAATGCCGAGTGATTTTGTAATAGTTGAAACTCCTTCGGGCCTGACTCCCGAGCACTTTAATCCGTGGTTTGGAACCTTTGGATTTATCTGAACTTGGTTTATCTTTGAATATGTTGTGTTTGCCTTCGAGCGGAACTCGTTCTTCACTCTGATTGGTTCTTGTACTTTTGATGCAGCTTCTGAGGAAGAGGCCACAGTCGACCTGTTGGACGAGCCCTGAGCAGCATTGATCATCTCATCAGTGAGGCACTCAGCAATGGCCTTGACGTTCCTAAAAGCCGCTCGTCATGGCACTAGCTATTGGGTGAGCCTTTGGCAGCATTGATCAGCTCATTAGCGAGGCATTTAGCAATGGTCTTGACGTTCCTGAAAGCAGCTCGCCTTGGCACCAGCTGTTGAATAAGCCTTTGGCAGCACACACAATCTCGTCCTTCTTCTTGACGGTGCAGCCCCGAGGGGGGGGGTCGTGGTCGACCCGCACCACTCGGTAAGATTTTTTTCACTTAGGTGAGTACTGGACTGCAACTAAGCCTCCGAGTGGGAGGATCGCTCACCACTCGGTAGGATTTTTTACACTTAGGCGAGTACTGGACTGCAGCTAAGCCCCTGTGTGCGAGGATCGCTCCCCACTCGGTAGGATTTTTTACACTTAGGCGAGTACTGGACTGCAGCTAAGCCCCCGAGTGGGAGGATCACTCACCACTCAGTAGGATTTTTTACACTTAGGCGAGTACTGGACTGCAGCTAAGCCCCCGAGTGGGAGGATCGCTCACCACTCGGTAGGATTTTTAAAACTTAGGCGAATACTGGACTGCAGCTAAGCCCCCGAGTGGGAGGATCACTCGCCACTCAGTAGGATTTTTTAAACTTAGGCGAGTATTGGATTGCAGCTAAGTCCCCGAGTGGAGGATCGCTCGCACAATCTCGTCCTTCTTCTTGACGGTGCAACCTTGATGTCTACTACACAACCTTCTTCTTGTAGACATTGTTGGGCCTGCAAGTGCACAGGTTTGTAGGACAGTAGCAAATTTCCCTCAAGTGGATGACCTAAGGTTTATCAATCCGTAGGAGGAGTAGGATGAAGATGGTCTCTCTCAAACAACCCTGCAACCAAATAACAAAGAGTCTCTTGTGTCCCCAACACACCCAATACAATGGTAAATTGTATAGGTGCACTAGTTCGGCGAAGAGATGGTGATACAAGTGCAAAATGGATGGTAGATAAAGGTATTTCTAATCTGAAATAATAAAAATAGAAGGTAACAAGTGGTGAAAGTGAGCGTAAACGGTATTGCAATGATAGGAAACAAGGCCTAGGGTTCATACTTTCACTAGTGCAAGTTCTCTCAACAATAATAACATAGATAGATCATATAACAATCCCTCAACATGCAACAAAGAGTCACTCCAAAGCCACTAATAGCGGAGAACAAACGTAGAGATTATGGTAGGGTACGAAACCACCTCAAAGTTATTCTTTCGGATCGATCTATTAAAGAGTTCGTACTAGAATAACACCTTAAGACACAAATCAACCAAAACCCTAATGTCACCTAGATACTCCATTGTCACTTCAAGTATCCGCAGGCATGATTATACGATATGCATCACACAATCTCAGATTCATCCAACCAACACAAAAATACTTCAAAGAGTGCCCCAAAGTTTCTGCCGGAGAGTCAAGAACGTGTGCAAACCCCTATGCATAGGTTCATGGGCGGAACCCGCAAGTTGGTCACCAAAACATACATCAAGAGGCACATGATATCCCATTGTCACCACAGATAAACACGGCAAGACATACATCAAGTGTTCTCATAAAAGACTCAATCCGATAAGATAACTTCAAAGGGGAAACTATATTCATCACAAGAGAGTAGAGGGGGAGAAACATCATAAGATCCAACTACAATAGCAAAGCTCGGGATACATCAAGATCGTGCCATAGAGGGAACACGAGAGAGAACACGAGAGAGAGAGAGATATCAAACACATAGCTACTAGTACATACCCTCAGCCCCGAGGGTGAACTACTCCCTCCTCATCATGGATAGCACCGGGATGATGAAGATGGCCACCAGTGATGGGTTCCCCCTCCGGCAGGGTGTCGGAACGGGCTCCCGAGAGGTTTTTGGTGGCTACAGAGGCTTCTAGCGGCGGAACTCCCGATCTATCTTGATATTCGATGGTTTTAGGGTACGTAGGCTTATATAGGCGAAATAAGTTGGTCGGGGGTGCTCGAGGGGTCCACGAGACAGGGGGCCGCGCCCTGTAGGGGGGGACGCGCCCCCCTATCTCCTGGGCTCCTCGAGGGTCTTCTGACTTGATCTCCAAGCCTCCAGGATGATATTCTTCCAAAAAATCACGATGCCGAAGGTTTAATTCCGTTTGGACTCCGTTTGATATTCCTTTTCTTCAAAATACTGAAACAGGCAATAAAACAGCAATATGGGTTGGGCCTCCGGTTAATAGGTTAGTCCCAAAAGTAATATAAAAGTGTATAATAAAGCCCATAATCATTCAAAACAGGTAATAAAATAGCATGAATGCTTCATAAATTATAGATACGTTGGAGACGTATCAGCATCCCCAAGCTTAATTCCTACTCGTCCTCGAGTAGGTAAAAGATAAAAGAAAGAACTTATGAAGTGTGAATGCTAGAAGGTGCACAAGTTTGATCAATGATTTCAATCACCTTTTCTAGCATGATAATATGTCATAATAGTAGTTCATCTCATAAAACTTTTCACGAACTAGTAACAAGCAATTCACATGTTAAAGCATAGACCATAAACTTTCTTGAAAAGTAGCAAACTTCATTCTTAGTCATCAAACAATTGCACTTCATGTTACTTTCAGGAAGAGTCTATGTCAGAGCTTTGATTTAGAAAACTTCACATACTCAACCATCATATAGTCTTCTATAATAGCTAACACTCACGCAATACTTGTGGTTATGAAGTTTTAATCAGACACAGCGAAAGATTGGGGCTTATAATGTTGCCTCCAAACGTATTCACCTTTGGGTGATGCCAACAATAATAGTTCATGCGAACGTACATCCAATTGGATATATATATCAGGATCACCCCAACACAAAGTGCTTGCTAAAGGATAAAATGAAAAAGGGAAAGGTGAAGATCACCTTGACTCTTGCATAAAGTAAAAGACATAAAGTAAAACATAGGCCCTTCACAGAGGGAAGCAGAGGTTGTCATGCACTTTGAGGGTTGGATACACAAAATCTTAATGCAAAAGAACATCACTTTATATTGCCCCTTGTATATGGACCTTTATTATGCAGTACGTCGCTTTTATTGCTTCCATAATAAGTTCGTACAGAGCTTATTTTCTCCGCACTAATAAGTCATGCATATTTAGAGAGCAATTTTTATTGCTTGCACCGATGAAAACTTACTTGAAGGATCTTACTCAATCCATAGGTAGATATGTGGACTCTCATGACAAAACTGGGTTTAAGGATATTTGGAAGCACAAGTAGTATCTCTACTTAGTGCTAGGAATTTTTGGCTAGCATGAGGGGAAAGTCAAGCTCAACATGTTTGAATGATCCATGACAATATACTTTAACTGAGATGCGAGAAAACATAACCCATTACATTGTCTTCCTTGTCCAACATCAACTCTTTAGCATGTCATACTTAATGAGTGCTCACAATTATAAAAGATGTCTATGATAATATATTTATATGTGAAATCTCTCTTCCTTCAATATTCTTTCATGAATTGTTCAAATGACTAATACAATGCTTGCTAATCGTCAATAAATTTACAACCTATACTTCTTAGATGTGAAGTCATTACTCCCCATAGGATAAGCAAATGAAATATATATAAATTAAGATTTATTACATTCAACTCATTCAACAATTTACTCATAGGATATAAGTGAAGCACACGATTAAATGACAAACTACTCCAAAAAGATATAAGTGAAGATCAATGAGTAGCAAAATAATTATGTAGATATATGAAGACTCTTTCATTTAAGAATTTCAGATCTTGGTATCTTATTCAAGCAGCAAGCAAAACAAAATAAAATGACATTGCAAGGATAGCACAACTCATGTGAAGAAGCAAAAACTTAGGCTCAACCGATACTAACCGATAGTTGTTGAAGAAGAAAGGTGGGATGCCTACCGGGGCATCCCCAAGCTTAGATGCTTGAGACTTCTTGAAATATTATCTTGGAGTGCCTTGGTCATCCCCAAGCTTGAGCTTTTATGTCTCCTTAATTCCTCTCATATCATGGTTTCTCTTTTTATCAAAAGCTTCATTCATAACAAACTCAACAAGAACTCGTGAGATAGGTTAGTATAAACCAATGCAAAACCTTATCATTTTCTACTGTAACAAATTACTTAAATTATTGTTCAACATTGCATACTAAATGCCTCTGCATATTTAATACTCCTATCCTCAAATAGAATCATTAAACAAGCAAACATATGCAAACAATGCAACCATAACAGCAATCTGCCAAAACAGTACAATCTGTAAAGAATGCAAGAGTATCAACACTTCCCTAACTCCAAAAATTATGAACTAAAATTCCCACTTTAATAAATTTATCAGAGCTTAATATGAAAAAATATTCAACGTTATACCATTCTCTGACTTTTCTAGGGGATTTTTGCAACAGCGGTAAACTTTCTGTTTTCAAACAGCAACATTTATACTAGCAGAATAAGCATGATAAAGGCTATCCTTGACTTTTTATTGAAACTAAAGGTGCAAAAAAATTTTATAACTAACAGCAAGAAAAAACTAACAAAAAAATTGACACTCCAAGCAAAACACATATCATGTGGTGAATAAAAATATAGCTCCAAGTAAAGTTACCGATGAACGAAGACGAAAGAGGGGATGCCTTCCGGGGCATCCCCAAGCTTAGGCTCTTGGTTGTCCTTGAATATTACCTTGGGGTGACTTGGGCATCCCCAATCTTAGGCTCTTTCCACTCCTTATTCCATAGTCCATCGAATCTTTACCCAAAACTTGAAAACTTCAACCACACAAAACTCAACACAAAACTCGTAAGCTCCGTTAGTATAAGAAAATAAAACCACCACTTAGGTACTGTAATGAACTCATTCTAAATTCATATTGGTGTAATATCTACTGTATTCTAACTTCTCTATGGTTCATACCCTCCGATACTACTCATAGATTCATCAAAATAAGCAAATAACACAATGAAAACAGAATCTGTCAAAAACAGAATAGTCTGTAGTAATCTGTATCAAACTTGTACTTATGGAACTCAAAAAATTCTGAAATAAATTGCTAGACCTGAGGAATTTGTCTATTAATCATCTTCAAAAAGAATCAACCTAAAAGCACCCTTCAGTAAAAAATGGGAGCTAATCCTGTAAGCGCTAAAGTTTCTGTTTTTTACAGCAAGATCATATAAACTTCACCATTTCCAAGTCTTCCCAAAGGTTCTACTTGGCACTTTATTGAAACAAAAGCTATAAAACATGATTACCACAGTAGCATAATCATGTGGACACACAAAAATAGTAAGGGTAAATATTGGGTTGTCTCCCAACAAGCGCTTTTCTTTAATGCCTTTTTAGCTAGGCATGATGATGGCAATGATGCTCACATAAAAGATAAGAATTGAAACATAAAGAAAGCATCATGAAGAATATGACTAGCACATTTAAGTCTAACCCACTTCCTATGCATAGGGATTTTGTGAGCAAACAACTTATGGGAACAATAATCAACTAGCATAGGAAGGAAAAACAAGCCTAGCTTCAAAATTTTCAGCACATAGGGAGGAAACTTGATATTATTGCAATTCCTACAAGCATACTAGTGGTTGGGGCGCGCCTTTGCGCGTCTCTTAGGCATTCTTGTGCGCCCCTATCTTTTCTCAGCACATTGGGCCGCCTTATTTGGTTCTCAATGTCGCTCCAGAGCGATTTTAGTTAGAAATATTAGTTTAAATGTTAGACCGATCAATCCAGAATTTAAAGATAAGGTCATCTGCGTATGTTGTAAGAGTTCAGTATAATGCTTGATAAACCATATTTAGAAACTGAATTGTGCTTAGAGTGTAATTTAAAAATCTTACGGAGATTCATTAGGCCCCTTCTCACTTCTAGAGACAAGTTATAAGTGTACCACATAATAAGATTCAGTCATACTAAAATGGTTCGGTCATACAAATTTTTCGCATCATATGTATTCTTGGCAGTACCAATTACCTGCTATTTTCAATCATGATAGTGGACAAACAAGGAAGGCTTGAACATATGATCTCAAAGATTTTCTATGAGTGTGTGAGGACCTGAAGGACCCAAAATATAACATCAGCTAGTTAATCAAAGAGGCCTGAATAGAATATGTCATGGGTGGCCTTGAGAAGCTGGAAAAGGCTATCTGCAAATCTATTTCCCCATCGACCCCTTCCACAGCGCTATAGCACTGCCTTGTTCTGCTACCTTTTCCATTCTTGAAATCGCATCACAGAGGAATTTGGCAGTGTCCAACATGGCAATGACCACACTGCAGGAAGATGCCTAACTTTGTCTGTACATGAAAGCCATATGACCAAAAACAAATCAAGAAGACAAGATAGAAGAGGTACATAAGAATGACAACAAGATGTCAGTATAAAACATGCTGGGAATTTCTTAACAGAACATTTTTTGTACTTCGAATTACATTATTCCTCTTGCAGTTATTGTCTTTGATTATTAGCCAAGACATTAACATTACTCATCATGATCTATCCCCAGTTCAAATTGACTCACATGATTTGTTTTCTCAAATATACGGTATCGTATCGTAGGCTTATGGTCACTGTAACTTCGATTATTGAGCAAATAAAGTCCTAGAATTACGAGAGCATGCTAACTTGAACTGTTTAATGTGTTCATGCTAACTTGAACTGGATCTCACCCATTATCAGTCATAAGCAATCCATTAGTGCACAAAACTAATTAAGAATGATCTTACTAAAGGTAAGACTGTCAAGGGATACTACTGATTTGGGTAATGAAGAAAAATAACAAGCAGACCTTGGACCATCTTCTGCGGTGCCTCAGTGGACGATGAGCTGGACATCACAAAAAATGGTCCCACGTCAACATTCGATTCATCAGGCCTGAGACCCTCTGCTATCACTCGATCCGATATGACTGCAAAAAAAACACAGATCCTTCATAAAACACACAGCTCATCAATAGAATACTTGATGCTGATCATTAATCCCATCAAATTCCTACAGAAACCCCCAAACCTAAATTGTTTTACTTTTTGTAATATGTTTTGTTTAAACCCAGTCACTCTTTCTAGTTTGTCCTAAATACCGAAGCATGCCTGTCTCATACTTGGCATCCCAAGAAAAATTCAAGAGTAAGATTAGTCTTGATTTAGCCAAGAATCAAATGACATAAATATCAACATATTCACTTTGAAACTCAAGGTAATTGGTGCAAAGGAGGCTAACGCAGATCATAATGAAAAGGTGCATGAGAAGGACCTCTTGACATATATGAGAATATACCATAGGTTGAAAACAAAGTAGCAATGGACTGATAGTTTCTACAATCATCCTCGAAGAGGAACAAACTTGGTAGAGTAAACAATGATTTTATGATCTTTAGTCTTTACAACCTTAAAATATATTGATTTAAATATTCATAGACTGAAAGCCAAGTAGATTCCCTGCGACAAAATAAATAAAACATAGTAGGCGCAGTGAGTGGACAAACACATTAGCATGGTCAAAAGGAACATCAACATTTTAACATGCCTACAAAAAAAATGGGAGGACACTGTAATATCATGCAAACAAGAAATCACCTCAGATACTTATCCCTTTTCTGGAGAAGAAATGCATCAAACACCTGAGTTGTACAAACAAAAATATGAAATTAGTAACAACCGGTACTTCATTCACAATCACAACCTGCATCATTAACTCTTGCTAGTCCTTAGAGCTAAAATTACATATATTAGATTGGGAAGATAACATTCAGTTAATCCAAAATAATCAATGAACTATAAGAAAACAAATTCCTTGGGCAAAATGCATAGATAGTTTTAGAACTGACCAACAACCAACTAGTGGGAAATCTAAGATTATGAGATGGTTTCAGAAGAAAGTTTATGTACAACAACTCATGCTAAGGTTTTCTTGTATGCTCTTACACTAATATGCCTTTTTGGACATACTAATGAGAAAATTCAGAGGGAAAACACCGCAAACCACAAGCTCACTTTTGTTTTCGTTTTCTTAGTGTTGCACATGTTCGTACCATGCATGCACAACAATTCCAAACATGTTACCAATCAAGATCACTTGTGTTATCATCTCTTACTGAAACTCACACTGATGGCTCGCCTCCTAAACTACACATGCCATGTCAGGTTTTAGTGAGTACATGTAAATGAAGAAAAGGCAAAGAGCAAAGAAATAAGTGAACAGATGGCATTTCTTGAAGACACTTTTAACAAGGAACATGAAGGTATATATGTAGAAAGAAGTTTTGGGTCTATCCTCACAAATAACCTGCAACAATTATTTGGAGTAGTTGTTTTCAGCAAGCACTATATCATTGGTCGAACTTTTCAAATTTTCTTTTGCATCTGTATCAACCACCAAAGAACAATCCGAAAAGCTAACATGAATGCACACCACCAGGCAATAAATCATGAATTGCACAGAAAAATAAATGAGGGAACAACTTTTGTGCATGCATTCATCAGTGGAGCAAAGAATGTCCATTGCTCCATAGTTATCCACAAAACCTAAGAAGCATGAACTGGAAACCAATCTGACAAGCTCTGAAACCAGATGTCAAAAGGACACACTGTAATCCTTGTAAAAGAACAAATCTTATTTTCTACTACCCAATTTGATGCTATATTTTCTCCTGGCCAACGGTGGAAAAGAGCAAGGTACCAATAAAGCATGGAAGGCAAAAAAAACTACTTTGCAGGGACCAAGTACATGCCTAGAATCTATATCTATCCATCTCCTTGATAGTAAGAACGCAAGAGCAGAATACGCTATCAACCAAGACAAAGCACCAGAAATATATTCTCTACGAACGACCAAGTAAACAGACAAACAGATGAGATCTCACCCTGGATAAACGCGAATGGTAGAGCCATGAGAATGACAACCGCAAGGCCCGCAAATGAGTAGCAGATAACATCACAAGTGGCATGGATCTGTAAAGCATAACACCTATTAAAAAAGTAAGAAATTCTAGGAAATGGCAACAGAGGAATTAATACAAATAAACTGCCAGCTTTCTAATTTTCAGGTCAGCAGCTAAAGGCCCATCCTAAATATATCATTATCTAACCACATGAGTAATTGCTAGGATGTTTCACACACAACTTGAGATAAAATCATACCTACCCTACCTTTACTACATGCTCTCACTTCACTGCTTCATATACTGGACACTAAACTATTCAAAGATCTAGCATCAATATTGGCATTCAATAGTATGCATCTCAGATTTGATTGCAAATAATTTTATCTTCCATCTCTTTAATGGATTTTCAACAACAAAGTTATATCCTGGTATATGCCTCAAAAAGCAAAAATGAACAAATAATTTTCTGAACGCTAGCACATTCAGATTAGAAAAAAGAAATGATGCATTGTATACCAGTATCAATGTGCTTCAATATTACTGAAAAAAATACCTTCCATCGCTTGATTTGCCCAACGGTGAAAGCCATTCAAGATACAATATGTCTGAATCAACCGAATCATAGCAATAATCCAGTTCAATGTGGGAATATACCCGCGGAGAAGAATGAACATCCAAATATAAATGGCAATCTCAAATTATCCAAATATCTTTCTTGAAACACATAAACTAAACAGGAAATCTAATCCCACTTCTCACGAAGTCACATGAAGTGGAGCAACCAATCCATATTTAGAAGTATTAGACAACAAAGAGCAAACTATTAGCATTACTTAGTAGATATATGGTACATCCTTGATAACCGAAGTTTCATCAGTATAACATGTACATCAATAGGAACAAAATACAGAGTAGCTCTCAGTAACTCATCGAAACAAATCAACCGGTGAAAGAAAGAAACACTAAAATATCTGTGCAAAGGTGTAACTAAACAGAATTACTCTGGGTGAAATAAGAAAATGCATTACTAATACAGATAGCACATTCAGCATGTCATTCTGACAAATCATGGTGGGCATGCTTCCAAAACATTAGTAGTGATGCTTCAAAAGAAAATCACTAATGCATCTAATTAGTCTCACCAACGCATTAGACAGCGAGAAAGAAAAATGCCAGATAAGAGACGACGAAAAGTTCTAGGGAATCATTCACAAGGATCGACAAAGTAAATGGGTATTAAAGTTGCAATTGTAGTTCAATGCAAACAAATTTTAACAATTTTAGTGTTTAAGTACACTTCAGGGCTCTTGCCACTAATTTTCAGCATGCAAAAACTTACATCACTATCAGTCATGGCACCCCAATGAGTATCAAGAATTCGATTCATGGAGAAGCTTTCATAAGATTCACTGGATAAACATCACCCTAGTAATAGCAACATAATAGTATATAAAACCAGCAACCTATCACTTGCCTTGTCGTGATAAGGAGATATGTGGAAGAAATTCAACATGGGGTATTTAAAGAGGACAATGACTACAGGCACCGCAACAAAACTCTTCTACAAACTTGCAGGTCGAACGCGTTGCCATTGACGTTGTCTCCTTGTAGCTGGGCAGCTTAACCCCGTCCTTCTCTTCAAAGTTATCAGACCTCGCTTGGCAAACTGGCCAGCCATCCGTCTACTGTGCAAACAACAGTGAGCAGATCGGATGAGATCTCACAAATAAAATGACCAATTTGATTTGGGCAATCGGCTTGTACCTTGACGACGGGGACCTGGCCGCCGAACATGAGGACATTTCCCATCTGGAGCAGTAGACGGAAGGTGTCATGGATGTTGATGGCGTTGAACTCCTTGAAGCTCCCGGCGCAGTCTCGCCCGGGAGGATGAAGGCGTGGCGGCCGGAGTAGCAGCACTGAGCGACGGCCACGAGGCGCGCCCTTGGTCTCGCCGAGATGGACACGGACGGACGAGGTTGTGGCTGGTGGTGATGGCGGGATCCAGTCCAGACCACCGGGGGATTGCGCGCTTGTCTCGGGGGAGGGTGTATCTGGGGGACGGCTGCAGCGGCGAGACGGCGGCAGGTAGGAGGAGGAGGAGGAGGGGCGCCAGCGAGGCGGCGGCAAGCATACAGGGGCGGCGACGCTGGAGAAGGGAGGAGGAGGCGCTCGAGGCGAAGGGAGGCGGAGGACGTGGGGTGAGAGGGTTTCCTAGAGAACTTTTCCACTCTTTCCCTTTTTTTATCCCTTTTACTTTTCTGGCCAACCCACGCATTCGACGTGGCAAGCGCTAGGAGGCGCCATTCACGCGACTGTTAATGGGTTGTATGTTCCTCCCTCATAATAATTTTCAGTACCATCGTGAATGAATTCAACAATATAACCAGCACCTAAAGCATTCTTTTCATGATCTACAAGCATAGAAAATTTACTATTCTCCAGATAAGCAAATTTCTTCTCATGAATAGTAGTGGGAGTAAACTCAACAAAATAATTATCATGTGAGGTATAATCCAATTGAAAACTAAAATCATGATGACAAGTTTCATGGTTATCATTATTCCTAATAGCATACAAGTCATCACAATAATCATCATAGATAGCAACTTTGTTCTCATAATCAATTGGAACCTCTTTCGAAATAGTGGAATCATCACTAAATAAAGTTGACACTCTTCCAAATCCACTTTCATGTTTATCACAATAAGATTCAACATCCTCCAAAATAGTGGGATCACTACTTCCTAAAGTTGACACTCTTCCAAACCTACTTTCATCAATATAATCATCATAAATAGGAGGCATGCTTTCATCATAATAAATATTCTCATCAAAACATGGGGGACTAGAAATATCATATTCATCAAACATAGCTTCCCCAAGCTTGTGGCTTTGCATATCATTAGCATCATGGATATTCAAAGAATTCATACTAACAACATTGCAATCATGCTCATCATTAAAAGATTTAGTATCAAACATTCTATAGATTTCTTCTTCTAGCACTTGAGCACAATTTTCCTTACCATCATTCTCACGAAAGATATTAAAGAGATGAAGCGTATGAGACAAACTTAATTCCATTTTTTTGGTAGTTTTCTTTTATAAACTAAACTAGTGATAAAACAAGAAACAAAAAGATTCAATTGCAAGATCTAAAGATATACCTTCAAGCACTCACCTCCCCGGCAACTTCGCCAGAAAAGAGCTTAGTTGACGGGGTGTGAGTGAGTGCCTTTTACCTAGCCTCCCCGGCAACGGCGCCAGAAAAGAGCTTGATGTCTACTACACAACCTTCTTCTTGTAGACGTTGTTGGGCCTGCAAGTGCACAGGTTTGTAGGACAGTAGCAAATTTCTCTCAAGTGGATGACCTAAGGTTTATCAATCCGTAGGAGGCGTAGGATGAAGATGGTCTCTCTCAAACAACCCTACAACCAAATAACAAAGAGTCTCTTGTGTCCCCAACACACCCAATACAGTGGTAAATTGTATAGGTGCACTAATTCGGCGAAGAGATGGTGATACAAGTGCAAAATGGATGGTAGATAAAGGTATTTGTAATCTGAAATAATAAAAACAGAAGGTAACAAGTGGTGAAAGTGAGCGTAAACGGTATTCCAATGATAGGAAACAAGGCCTAGGGTTCATACTTTCACTAGTGCAAGTTCTCTCAACAATAATAACATAGATAGATCATATAAAAATCCCTCAACATGCAACAAAGAGTCACTCCAAAGCCACTAATAGCGGAGAACAAACATAGAGATTATGGTAGGGTACGAAACCACCTCAAAGTTATTCTTTCGGATCGATCTATTAAAGAGTCCGTACTAGAATAACACCTTAAGACACAAATCAACCAAAACCCTAATGTCACCTAGATACTCCATTGTCACTTCAAGTATCCGCAGGCATGATTATACGATATGCATCACACAATCTCAGATTCATCCAACCAACACAAAAATACTTCAAAGAGTGCCCCAAAGTTTCTGCCGGAGAGTCAAGAACGTGTGCAAACCCCTATGCATAGGTTCATGGGCGGAACCCGCAAGTTGGTCACCAAAACATACATCAAGAGGCACATGATATCCCATTGTCACCACAGATAAACACGGCAAGACATACATCAAGTGTTCTCATAAAAGACTCAATCCGATAAGATAACTTCAAAGGGGAAACTCAATTCATCACAAGCGAGTAGAGGGGGAGAAACATCATAAGATCCAACTACAATAGCAAAGCTCGGGATACATCAAGATCGTGCCATAGAGGGAACACGAGAGAGAACACGAGAGAGAGAGAGATCAAACACATAGCTACTGGTACATACCCTCAGCCCCGAGGGTGAACTACTCCTTCCTCGTCATGGATAGTACCGAGATGAGGAAGATGGCCACCGGTGATGGGTTCCCCCTCCGGCAGGGTGCCGGAACATGCTCCCAAGAGGTTTTTGGTGGCTACAGAGGCTTCTAGCTGCGGAACTCCCGATCTATCTTGATATTCGATGGTTTTAGGGTACGTAGGCTTATATAGGCGAAAGAAGTCGGTCGGGGGGGGGGGGGGGTGCTCGAGGGGTCCACGAGACAGGGGGTCGTGCCCTGTAGGGGGGCTATCTCCTGGGCTCCTCGAGGGTCTTCTGACTTGATCTCCAAGCCTCCAAGATGATATTCTTCCAAAAAATCACGATGCCGAAGGTTTCATTCCGTTTGGACTCCGTTTGATATTCCTTTTCTTCGAAATACTGAAACAGGCAATAAAACATCAATATGGGTTGGGCCTCCAGTTAATAGGTTAGTCCCAAAAGTAATATAAAAGTGTATAATAAAGCCCATAATCATTCAAAACAGGTAATAAAATAGCATGAATGCTTCATAAATTATTGATACGTTGGAGACGTATCAAACCTCGGGGGGGGGGGGGTCGTGGTCGACCTGCACCACTCGGTAGGATTTTTCAAACTTAGGCAAGTACTGGACTGCAGCTAAGCCCCCGAGTGAGAGACTGGCTCACCACTCGGTAGGATTTTTCAAACTTAGGCGAGTACTGGACTACAGCTAAGCCCCCGAGTGAGAAGCTGGCTCACCACTCGATAGGATTTTTCAAACTTAGGCGAGTACTGGACTGTAGCTAAGCCCCCAAGTGAGAGGCTGGCTCACCACTCGGTAGGATTTTTCAAACTTAGTGAGTACTGGACTGCAGCTAAGCCCCCGAGTGAGAGGCTGCCTCACCACTCAGTAGGATTTTTCAAACTTAGGCAAGTACTGGACTGCAGCTAAGCCCCCGAGTGAGAGGCTGGCTCACCACTCGGTAGGATTTTTCAAACTTAGGCGAGTACTGGACTGCAACTTAGGCGAAACGGATTCGCAGCTAAGCCCCCGAGTGGGAGGCTGGCTCACCACTCGGTAGGATTTTTCTTTTCAACTTAGGCGAAACAAATTCGTAGCTAAGCCCCCGAGTGAGAGGCTGGCTCACCACTCGGTAGGATTTTTCTTTTCAACTTAGGCGAAACGGATTCGCAGCTAAGGCACCCACTAGGGGATTTAGAACATGTAAAAATGAACAACAATCATTCAGAAGACTGTAAAATTATGTCTTTGATAATAAAAAAAGGTATTTCTTATTACATTTCAACAGTCTGAATGCTTAAGAGTAAAAGGGGCGGAGCAGCTCCGCATTCCAAGCGCGTGGCTCGTCTTTATTGTGTTCGACATTGAAAAGACGACATGCTCCATTGTGGAGCACTCTGGTGACGATGAAGGGGCCTTCCCAAGCAGGAGCGAGCTTGTGTGGTTTCTGCTGGTCCACTCGAAGAACCAAGTCTCCTTCCTGAAATGCCCGACTCCTTACGTTTCTGGCATGGAATCGACGCAGGTCTTGCTGATAAATGGTCGACCGAATCAAGGCCATTTCTCTTTCCTCTTCCAGGAGATCGACTGCATCTTGCCGAGCCTGTTCCGCTTCTTCTTCTGAGAAAAGTTTGACTCGGGGTGCATTGTGAAGCAAATCACTCGGGAGTACAGCTTCGGCTCCATAGACCAAGAAGAATGGAGTTCGTCCAGTCGACCTATTAGGAGTTGTCCTCAATCCCCAAAGTACTGATGGAAGTTCGTTGACCCAGGCACCTGCTGCATGCTTGAGGTCACGCATCAACCGGGGTTTCAGTCCTTTGAGAATCAATCCATTTGCTCTTTCTACCTGCCCATTTGACTGAGGATGGGCGACTGAAGCATAGTTGACCCTCGTGCCTTGTGAAGCACAAAAAGCTCTAAACTCGTCAGAAGTTTGACCCATTATCAGTGATGATGCTGTGCGGAACACCATATCTGAATGTCAATTCTCTGATGAAACTTACAGCTGTACTTGCTTCAAGGTTTTTAATGGGCTTGGCTTCAATCCATTTGATAAATTTGTCGACTGCTACTAGCACATGGGTAAATCCACTCCTGCCAGTCCTCAGAGGTCCAACCATATCCAATCCCCAGACAGCGAAAGGCCAGACGAGTGGAATAGTCTTCAGAGCTGACGCAGGCTTATGGGACATGTTGGAGTAAAACTGACAGCCTTCACATTTGTCTACTATTTCTTTCGCCTTCCCATTGGCATGTGGCCAGTAAAATCCGGCTCGGTATGCTTTGGCCATGATGGTCCGAGAGGACGCATGGTGACCACAGGTCCCTGAGTGAATATCATTGAGGATCATTCGGCCTTCTTCTGGCGTGATGCATTTCTGGCAGATTCCAGTTACACTTTCTCTGAACAACTGACTTTTTATCACAGTAAAGGCTTTAGATCGTCGGACGATCTGTCGAGCCTCTTCTTCATCCTCTGGAAGTTCATTCCTAAGAATGTATGCAATATATGGCATTGTCCAGTCAGGAGTGACGACCAAGACCTCCATGACTAAGTTGACCACGACTGGAATTTTGACTTCAGTCGGATCTGTGGCACTCTTAGGCTGTGGGGGCCTTCAGTGAAAGGATCTTCCTGAACTGAAGGTGAATGAATATGCCCCAAAAACACATTGCTGGGAATGGTCTCTCTCTTAGATCCTATCTTTGCCAATTCATCTGTAGCTTGATTTTTCAGTCGGGGTATATGGTGTAGCTCCGACCCTTCAAACTTCTTTTCTAGCTTTCTTACTGCGTTGCAATAACCAGTCATGGCCGGGATCCTGACATCCCACTCTTTCATCACTTGATTAACCACCAAATCCGAGTCCCCATAGACCATAAGGCGACGGACGCCGAGTGAAATGGCCATACGCAACCCGTATAAAAGTGCTTCATATTCAGCTTCATTGTTAGAGGAATCAAAATGAATCTGGAGAACATAGCTAAGCTTGTCTCCACTAGGGGACACCAATACTACCCCAGCACCGGAACCATTCAGCATCTTGGAGCCATCGAAGAACATGGTCTAATGCTCCGAGTGAACTTGAGTCGGCAGTTGCTGCTCAATCCACTCGGCAAGGAAATCTGCGATTGCTTGGGACTTGATAGCCTTCTTTGCCTCAAACTTGATATCCAATGGAAGGAGTTCAATCGCCCATTTTGCCACTCGACCAGTTGCATCTCCGCTGTTCAGAATTTCAGATAATGGTGTGTCGGTGACGACTGTAATGGAGTGATTAGAGAAATAGTGTGCAACCTTCTTCATGGTCATGTAGATTCCATAGACAAGCTTCTGATAATGTGGATATCTTTGCTCGGATGGAGTCAAAACTTCAGAGAGATAATACACTGGGCGTTGAACTTTGTAAGCTTTTCCTTCTTCTTCCCGCTCGGCCGTGAGTACTATACTGACAACTTGTCCAGTGGCTGCAATGTAAAGCAGTAAAGGCTCTTTGCTGATTGGTGCAGCAAGCACCGGTTGGGTGGAAAGCAGGGTTTTGAGCTCTGCAAACGCTGTGTCAGCTTCATCAGTCCACTCGAACTTATCAAATTTCTTCATCAATTGGTAAAGAGGTAAGGCCTTTTCACTGAGACGGGAAATGAATCAACTCAAGGCGGCCAAACAACCAGTAAGCTTTTGAACGTCATGCACACGCACAGGGCATTTCATTCGGAGGATGGTATTGACTTTTTCTGGATTTGCTTCGATCCCTTGTTCGGAAACGAGGAAACCGAGTAATTTTCCACATGGGACTCCGAATGTGCACTTTGACGGATTAAGCTTGATATCATACCTTCTTAGGTTGGCAAAGGTTTCTGCGAGGTCGGTCAGCAGGTCGGAACCTTTACGTGACTTGACCATAATGTCATCCATGTATGCTTCCACATTCCGACTGATTTGAGTGACCAGGCACTTCTGAATCATCCTCATGAATGTGGCGCCGGCATTTTTAAGACCAAATGGCATGGTGACATAGCAAAAGCATCCGAATGGGGTGATGAAAGTTGTTTTTATTTCATCAGGACCATACAGTTGGATCTGATGATACCCGGAGTATGCATCTAGAAAAGACAAGCGCTCACACCCCGTAGTCGAGTCAACAATCTGACCAATGCGGGGGAGAGGGAAACGATCTTTCGGGCAGGCCCGATTGATATGCTTGAAATCGATGCACATACGAAGTGAATCGTCTTTCTTAGGGACCATGACCACATTGGCAAGCCACTCGGAGTGGTAGATCTCTCGGATGAACTCTGCTGCTAGGAGCCGAGCCATTTCCTCGCCAATTGCCTTTCTCTTCTGCACGCCGGACTGCCGAAGATGCTCTTTGACGGGTTTTACCTTGGGATCGACACACAGACGGTGCACAGCCAGTTCTCTGGGTACACCCGGCATGTCGGAAGGTTTCCATGCGAAGATGTCCCAATTCTCACGGAGGAACTGGATGAGCGCTTCTTCCTATTTGCTGTCGAGTATCGTTGAGATATGAGTCGGTGCAACATTGGGATCGGTCAAGTGAATATGAATCGGCTTCGTTTCTCCAGACGACTGAAATGCAGAATCCGTGGCAGGCTTCTTAGCTCGGAGCAAATCACTTGGATCTGCATTCTTTTGATATTCTTGAAACTCAACTGCTGCCATTTGTGCATCGGCAATTTTTGGAACCCTTCTAGAAGCATTCCTCTGCTTTCTGTCGATTGCCAGTGACTGTGATCACATCTCTGGGGCCAGGCATCTTCAACTTGAGGTACACGTAACATGGTCGAGCCATAAAACGTGCATAGGCAGGCCTACCCAGAATAGCATGATAAGCACTCTGGAAATCCACAACTTCAAATGTCAACTTTTCCTTACGGTAATTCTTGGAATCACCGAAAACCAAAGGGTGATCTGGCCAAGTGATTCGGCTTTCTTTCCAGGGATAACGCCATGAAAACTCATATTGCTCTCGCTAAGTTTGGACATCGGAATGCCCATCCCCTTCAAGGTTTCATCATAAAGGATATTCAGGCCGCTACCACCATCCATTAGCACTTTGGTCAGTCGAGTGCCTTCGACCACTGGGTCGACCACCAACGCTTGCCTCCCAGGGGTGACTATGCACGCCGGGTGATCAGACTGGTCAAATGTGATGGATGTTTGCGACCATTTTAGGTATGTGGTCGTCGTCGCCGGAGCAACCATATTTACTTCTCTGTTGATAACTTTCAATCGACTTTTGCTCTCAACATCAGCAAAAATCATCAGGGTGGAATTGACTTTGGGATAACCATCATCTTCCTCTTCATCCTCGTCTTTGTCCGACTCTTTTTCCTTCTCACTGGGTTGTTTCTCTCGGAACTGCTGGACCAGGAGTTAACATTGTCGAGTGGTGTGTTTAGGATAAATCAGATTACCCTCTTCATCCTTCCTCGTATGAATGTGACATGGTAAATCCAACACATCATTTCCTGCTTGATCTTTTACCTTCTTAGGGGTCCAGGGCCCCTTAGGTTTTCCTTTAAACTTTCCTTGAACCACTGCTGCAATTTCACCGGGTGCTCCAGGCTCACCCTTACGTTTCTGTTTCCGATTGGAATTACCCCCGCCGACGTCTTGACCGACTGGTTTACCCTTTCCGCTGCGGAGTCGATCCTCTTCTTCCCCGTTAGCGTACCGGGTGGCTATTTCCATCATCCGAGTCAGAGTCATATCTCCAGTCCGACCGAACTTCAGGACCAGCTCTCGATATTTAACGCCTTCCTTGAAGGCACACACTGCTTGATGCTCAGATACATTTTCCACTGTGTGGTGCAAAGTGATCCGCCTCTGAATGAAATCCCTTAGAGTCTCACTCGTTTTCTGCACACAATGCTGCAACTCTGTCAACCCTGCTGGTCGCTTGCAAGTGCCCTCAAAAGTTCTGATGAACACTCGAGCAAGCTCTTCCCAACTATATATACTACATGGGGCTAACTGAGTCAACCACGCTCTGGCTGACCCTTCCAACATCAGAGGAAGATGCTTCATTGCCACTTCATCATTCCCGCCACCAATCTGCACAGCCACTCGGTAATCCTCAAGCCAAGTTTCAGGCTTGGACTCTCCAGTGAACTTGCTGACTCTAGTCGCCAACCTGAAGTTGGGAGGAATCACTGCAGCCCTGATGGCTCTGCTGAAACACTCTGGACCCGAAACATGAACTCTGCTGCCAGTCGGACGATCTCTGCCAAGGTCTTCCCTATGCGCTCTGTTCCGGTCAACTAGACCTTGAACGAGGATAGATCTTGCATCAAAGCCTGGATCTCTTGGGTCGATAGGTGCTCTGCGCTCGCCACTGTGAAGGCGTCTATCATCGTACTGTTGAGGCACATATGATGCACTCCTCGGAGGAGGTGTGGGCACTCGACGATGATTGTCGCGATCGAGTCGGTGATCATACTGCCCACGGCCTTCAAGCCGCAGGGGCGATCTTGGACTGTGGGCCGACTGAACAGTATCCGCTACCATGGATCTGCTATGAATCCTATTCCGTGACTGAGACATTGTTGTGTTCTGTTCACCTACTGCCCCTGCCAGCCTCCGACTGGGAAGGTTGAATTGACTCTGCTATTCAGGCCGCAGCTGTGAGATTTTGAATCAGAGTGCAGTATACCTTAGGTGGAGGTGGGAAAAGCTGTCGTCGACTGGACTCAGGGATCCGTTCCCGAGCACGCTCGTCGAGTGCGCGTTGGAGGTTCTCCAGTCGAGTGTGCTCAGCCAAATTAGCCAAGCGCACCTCTTCCAAGGCCCGAGCCTCGGGGGTTTCTCCAACGATGGGCGTGTGGAGTGCATCCATGTTGCGGCAATGAAGTTCTTCCCTCTACTGCGAAGAGAGGGGTTTAGGATGGTACTCCTCGTGGACGTGCGACGGATCGCCGCCACCATCTCCGCCATCTTCACGGCGGAAACCAGGCGGACTACGTGGTCCGTCGACCATCAAGACTTCAGCCACAGGGTTGCTGCTATCGCACTCGGATGCGGTCTCGACGGAGCCAGTCGCCAGATCGAACATGCCGTGGAGAGTTTCGTCGGGCTCGATTGCCGCGACTTAATGGGTGGCCGAATGTCGAGCCACCGCGTGTTTCACCCACCGCTGAAGCCGCGACCGACCGGATCGCTTGCGGCGGCGAACAACAGGGAGAGAAGACATCATCAGAGCCGACCGATACTGGGTCGACGGCTGCCGGAGAAGACGCCACGTATGCACGCACGAAAGTGCGTCGCCCCTCGGACGGGGAGCGCCTCGACATCAAGGGGAGCTTCCTGAAGCCAAGCGGAATCATCGGCGATGAAAACAAGCGCGCCGAGACGGATCTCGCGGCCTTCAGCCAATCCACCGCCGGAAACCATGATGATGGGGATCGAAAAAATTGCAACTTCGCCAATAAGTCGCTAAGACACCTGCCCCAAGGTGGGCGCCAACTGTCGTGGTTCTAAGACTGATAGTAGAAAGGGGGTAGGTATGGAGAGGCAAGATCTCAGCTATGGTGAAGATGTACACACGGGATTTACGAGTTCAGGCCCTTCGCGAAGGAAGTAATAGCCCTACATCTCGGTGCCCGGAGGCGGTCGACTGGATTATATGTGTGTGATGTTACAGAGGGTGCGAACCCTTGTCCCAGAGGAGGGGGTGGCTTATATAGTGTGCCAGGACCCCAGTCATCCTCCATTACAAGGGGCTTAATGTACATAAATTAGGGGCGTTACTGATAACGCCAGTCATAAGTGTTATTAATGACCTTAAAGACTACGGAGTGAATGTCCGACAGTTGCAGTGATGAGTGACTCCTGGCCTTCAGTAGGTCGAGTGATTCCTCACATGGTCGAGTGACAACAGGTAGGAGGGGCACCCGAGTGATATGGTTGGTCGAGTGGATTGCACTCGACACCTTTGACTTCTTATCTTCTAAGGTAGTGACTTTGGATAGGACGTATAATTCAGGCCTATGACCCTACCCCGGGTCTGTATCCTCATCAGCGCCCCCGACCGATCGAGGCTCATGTACGTTGGTGCATGGCCCCCTTCACTTAACGTTATCTGTTCCTTTTTTTGTTAGAGAATTAGATCTAACTGGCTTGTTTAGCCGTCAGATCAACCAACACCATGTTCCTCCGGAGTGTATTCGCTCGGAGGTGGACGTAATGATCGAGAGGACCATGAACTATGAATAAATTGGCAATGTTTTCCCCTTAAAAAATAAATAATAAAACCGCGTCCTGCAAATTTCGTGGGCCCCCTGTAAAAAAAATTGCGTGAGGCCTCTGCGCAAAACAAATCCTCTAAACCCGTCCCGCAAGGAGGCCTCGCGGTATCGCAAAAAAATCATAGGGCAAATATTGACAAGTGCTTGCATATAGATGCACAAATTTTTGTATATACATAGTCTCACTAGTTCATCGTATCCAAAATCATGCATAACATACGAGGTAACAAGTTTAGCTAGTTGCCCATTGGCTAAACTAAGACATCTGTATACAACAGGAACATCTGTATACAACTAGTTTCGCTATCGCAAAACGTGTGTAGATACATCCGTATCTAGACAAATCTAAGACAAGCTTTTTGGGACAAAGGGAGTATGTTGGAAGCATGCTCTGTTTCTAGTATTAATTCCAGACCGACCATAACACAGCTGCTAGTCCAACCAGAACAAGGCACTTAGTGTTGCCAGTAAAAAGAATGAACCAAACTTGCCAACGGACTGAATAATGACAGTTATATTAGTAGCAAGAGAAATAGAGATACAACAATGGTGCTATCTAGGAGTATAAATCAGCTCTTAACACTTCCATGCCAAAGGGTTAGTAATTGGGCTGTTGGAGTCCATGATTCAACAAGGATTCATGGGAGGAATAATCTGAAGTGACAAGACATACGTGTTGGTGTTGGTGTGGTGTTTAGATCATTCAAACATGGGAAGCTCCGTTGCTGCTCCAATACTGATTCGGTTACTTTCATATAATAAGATGGTCAGTGAAGATCTACCACCTTACTGGGCTTCACCCTTCAAGAAGGGTCTTCTGAGACAGAACCACGAATACGCCGTCCAGTGATTATTTCTGCCCGTGCCCTCCATCTGCTCTCCGGGATATGGAATTTGTTGGAAAACATTTGACCCCAAGTCTAACACAATAGCCCAATCTTGATGCTTGACTGTATCGTGCTCTACAAAGTAGAGACAATTTCTCCTGATCATAGTGAAGTCCTTTGCACAGAGGGCAAACGCGTCACCGCGGCCCAAGAAGAGCGAGTACTCGCCGAGATCCGTGACCTTGTCCCGCAGCTCCAGGCGCTCCGCTGCCCAATCCGGGCGGTAAACTTCGACAGCCTTTATGTTGGGCGCACGGTACATCACAACAAGCAGCAACTCGCCATTGAATGCGACCACATACCACGTCGGCCTGCCACCGCCAGGGAACTGTCGAAATCCATGGCGCTCTCGCAGAGCACTGTAAAGGTACGTGCTCCGGACAAGCTTGGGAGGGGAGCGGTCAAGATCATAGACGTGAAGGGTCCACCCGATGTCGGTGAAGTAGAATTTCCCCTGATGGAATGCTGCGCTATCGATTCTGCCGTTTGGCCGCTCGAGCTGCATAGTCCATGCGGCATCTCCAGGCCGCCAGAAGAAGAGCGTCTGGCCCATGCAAGTGCCAGTGCTGTAGAGCTTCTGGCTTGCGATCGCCATCCAGTCAGGCGAGGTGAGCGGGTCTCCTGAGAGGAAGACTTGGACAACGGCGGGCAAACAGGGCAGAAAGATCTCAGCTTCAGAGAGGGGCTCCCAGAGGACAAACCGCGTTGGGGATTGCAGGTTGTCCATGAGAGCAAGCCAGCCAAGGGGCGTGCCGCAGCAATATGGTAGGCCCGCCGGCGTGGGCGTGCCCAAGTAGATCCGTCGGCCGCCAAGGGGCAGCCAAAACGAGTGTTCGCCGACCGGGCCAACCAGGCTCCATGGTTCGCGGCCGGCGATGATCCATGGACGGCAGGCGGCCAGCCGGGAAGTGGATGCGCGCCAGTGGGAGCATACCTGATGGATGTGGATCCGGTCCGCGTCGCCTGGCAGGCGGCCGGAGATTTCCGCGAGTAGCTCCGCCGGGATGGAGGTCCAGCCGGCCATCTTTTGAGGGGTAGAGAGGGGATGCGTTGGACGGTCGTGTGTGGTCTCTTGGTCTTTTTATTAGGGCGCGCGTGGTACGTCGCATCCGAGTCAGAAACGCTGCCGATGTTGCGTTTCGATCATACGCTGGCTGGGCTTATCGCCAGACTGGTTAGGCTCGGCTTCTCTGAGCTGGTCTTTTTTCTTTTCTTTTCTTTCGAGGGTTGTCTGATTGGCCTTTTGCGCCGGTTGAGGATCCGGGCCCCCACTGCAGCCCGTTAGTGGGCCGGCCCATGAACACGCAGGGCACTGTGAAAAATGTATTTATGGCGCAAAAAATTAGACCCGGCTAAGATCAACTACGCCCAACTGAAAGATTACAATGCGAAACGTTTAAGAACTAAAGTTTATCTGCGGGCAAACCCTATTCGGCGCCTTTAGCGCCGGTTATAGGCGTTTTTGCAAAGTGGCGCATACCCCCACTCTCCGCGCTGGGCCGGCCCATCAGCTTTTTTCCCTTCTGTTTTTGCTGTGTCCCAGCGGGAACAAAAAATGCGGCTAAGCTGACAGTCGAACCGGCGACCTCCTGCGTCGAACTAGCCCGCACTAGCCATCCCGCCACTTGCATCTTTTCCTTCTATTCTTCTTTCTACTTTTATATTTTACCTTTTCTTCTTCCTTGTTCGATGATTTTTTTTCTTAAATATCGATAAGCTTCTTAGCAAATTCGATAATCCTTTTTCAAAATGGCTGAACTTTTTTCAAATTCGATGACATTTTCAAGTTTGATGAACTTTTCTTCAATTTTGATGAACTTTTTCTAAACTCGATGAACTTTTTAAAAAATCGGCGAACTTTTTTCAAACTCGATGCACTTTTCTTGTGATGAACTTTCTTCAAACTCTGTGAACTTTTTCTAAACTCGATGAACTTTTTGAAAAATCAGTGAACTTTTTTCAAACTTGATGGACTTTTCTAGAAATTTGATAAACTTTTTCCAAACTCTGTGAACTTTTTAAAAAAATTGATGAACTTTTCTTCAAATTTGATGAACTTTTTCAAACCCGGTGAACTGTTTTTCAAAATCGATGAACCTTTTTTTTAAGTTTGTGAACTTTTCTGAAAAAATGATGATTTTCTCGAAATCGACGAACCCTTTCAAATTCACGACTTTTTTTAAATAATTTAAAAAATTAAGTGTTATATTAGAGGGTATTGTGCAATAAATAGCTCGAACACACTTACTCTTATAGGGTTGGTGCTTCATATTCCTGGTGATGGCAGTATTTTTTGCCGGTTTTTTTGTGCTACAGGTTCATTCCACACTGTCTTCACGGGCCGGCCCAACAAGATGCGGTAGTGTGCGCCAGGGAGCGGTTCGGGCGCAACAGGCGCTGAACAGGAGCTCTCTTATCCGCGCTATATAGAAAATCATGAGTCCTTTTGAAAAAAAATGAGTGTCCACAGATTTCAAAAAACATCACGAAATAAAAAATGAAAAAAATTCATCGATGTTCAAAAAGTTTCGCAAATTTGTAAAAAGATCATAGATTTGAAAAACGAAATATGTATATGGCAACCGTGTGGCAGATTGCGAAACTACCACACGACCTCGGGGTGCTTCGATCGGGATCGTGCGACTGTTAGCGATATGCGCGGGGGCAGTTGCTCGACTGCGGGCGTGAGTGGCCTGGGCGTTGACCCGTGGGGCTAATTTTGCTTCGCCGCTGTGGCCCTTTTCGTCCTCCACCTCGTCGACAGGAAGCTCCGCTGCGATGTACGTCGTCCTCCTGCGCAACAGCCTGTCCATAGGAGCTTGGGCCTGACCACGCCATTGTTGTTTTCTCCTCGGCGGAGCCGTTTCCGGCAATCAGTGTCTCCTCACCGGCTTCCTCATCTGTCTCTGTCCAAGTCGATCTCGCATTCGAGCACGGTGAGAATCGCCGTTCCTCCTCCGCTCGCTCTGGTCATATGAACCCGAGCGCAGGCCGCCATGCATGAGCTTGAGCTCGAGCATGGGAGCTCGGCCGGTGCACACACAGCAGGCACGCAAGGCCGCGCCCCACTGCACCATGCATGTGCTCATCCGCAGCCCCGCGCACCCCCAAGATGCCAAGGTGAAGCCTGGTAATTCAGGGTGAAGCTCTGTCGCAAGCAGCAGCAATGGCTGCAGACCAAGTGAAGCCTGGTGCCTGTCTGCTTATAAAAAACCTCGCGCCGATACAACAACATGAAACTAACTACTACCAAGTGGCTAGTGCTATGAATCATAGCCTAGACCACCAGGGATCAATTCGTAGTTTTGCCCAATTTGTTTGTATCTCTGATTTTTTTGCCATGCTGGTGTTGAGCAGTTTGTGGGTGGTAAAAAGAACAGTAGGTAATGAGGATCATTTTGGCCCCGAGAAAAAAACTATTGACAATTACTGTGGTAACAATTTTGATCCCAGAAAAAAGAGTTGTTGAAAACATATCCACCGTCATTTTTTTGTATAAATAGTGTGGTAATATATGTAGACACACACCTGATAACTTACACACAAATTTCATGGTAACTTTTGACTTGAGAAAAGAGTTGCTGAAAAGCATAACTCGCTAACTTATTTTTGCGGGGAATAACCTCGCTAACTTATGCGTATATCATGGTAGTTTTATGCCTCATAGACTTGATAAATTATGTACAGACATTGATAACTTTGGACGATTTTGACCCAGAAAAAAGAGTTGCTGAAAACATATCCGCCATCATTTTTTTGGATAAATAGTGTGATAACGTACGTAACACACACCTGATAACTTACACACCAATCTGGTGGTAACACTGTCTCCGGGAAAGAGTTGCTGAAAAGCATAACCTCGCTAACTTTTTTTTGCAGGGAATAACCTCTCTAACTTAAGCTCATATCATAGTATTTTATGCTTCACAGACTTGATAAATTATGTACAAACATCGATAACTTTGACCCAATGAAGTGTTGTTAAAAACGTGCCTCCGATAATTTGTGTAAATAATATGATAATATAAATACCACATACCCGATAACTTACATACAAACACCTTGGTAACTTTTTGATATGGGAAAAAAGTTATTGAAATACATGTCCTGGCTAACTTACGTGTAAATACTATGGTAATATATGTCCCGCATACCCAATACCTTGCATACAAATACCCCGATAACTTTAACCATTGATGTGAATAATTGTTGAAAAATATAACCACTCGATAACATATGTGAAAATAACACGATAATTTATAAACCATATACCCGATAAGTTACCTACAAAAATCACGGTAACTTCAACCAAGAAGGTAAAAATTTGTTGAAAAACATATCCCCTAATAACTTCTACAAAATATCTATCTGGCACACCACATCGTTTTGACAAAACTGCCGAATGACCTGGCTGCCCTTTGATCCCGATCGTTAGATCCAAAACGATGTTCACTGCCTCCTCCATCCCCGCTCGACTCGTGGGGGAAACCCAACCACACACTTTCTTCATCCTCTCTTTTGATTTACTCCCCAACCCCAAACCAACAGCTATCGCTTACGCCGGCGACCTCACCGTCTTGCGCCGTCCTTCGCCGCTACCCCTAGCATCTCCACCTCCCCTTCCCTCACCCCATCATCCTATCTGAGGCCCCAAATCGAGCATCCAGGTCAGTCGGCGGCTAGATCCACCACGGCCACTGCGGTAGGTCCGGATCCGCGCCCTCGTGACGCGACGGAGGTGATCGAGGGTGGTCGCATCCACATGCGCCGAGAAGGGTTCGAGACGGCGGAAGGTTGACGACGGAAGTGGTAGAGGGCTCGCGAGCGGCCGTGGATGAACCATCTTGCCCAAGTCTGGACGCGGCTGTTCAAGTACAATGATACCCAGATGGGGAAGTTGAGCATTGTTGCTGGAATGGCACCATCGTACCCATGTCTGGACGCGGCTCAAACAAATTCAGCGCTCGACAGGCAGGTGTTCAAGATGCCACTGGATACCAAACGAACAAAGTTATTTGAAAAACATACCCCTGTTAACATGGACAATAACTTACATACAAACACCTAGGTAAATTTCACCAAAGGGGGGAAAGTTGTTGAAAGCCATACCCCCGGTAACTTGTACGAAAATAGCACGGTAAAATATGAATTGTATACCTGATAACTTACGTACAAACGCCACGGTAAATTTGACCAAGGGAGAAAAGTTGTTGAAAAACATACCCTTGATAATTTCTATGTAAACTATATGGTAATAAACCAAATCCATACCTGATAACTTAAGTACAACCATTGTGGTAACATTTTTTACTGTGGGGAGGGGGGAAGGAGTTGTTGAAAAATATACCACGAAAACTTGTATCTAAATAGCATGTAATATACGAACCGCATACCTAATAACTTAAGTACAAACGCCACGGTAATATTTGACCAAAAATATACCCCGGTAACTTCTATGTAATTAGCATGATAAAAGATGAACCCCATACATGATAAACGTGCAGTCACCATCGTATTTTGCATCTGAAAAGGAGGGAAAGGGACGCTCGGATTTGTGGACTCTGTCAACCGGTGTGAAACATGTAGAAAAATATATGGAACTAGGGTGTATAGTCCTAATACCCGAACTAGTGGGGCTGCCGGTTTGAATTTTAAGTTATTGTCTTTTTTGCTCAATCTTGTCTCAACAAGATACAATTAGTGTGTAAATTGTTTGTAATCAGTAGAGCTGAGTAGACCAACTGGATGTCGTTGCTAAATTTGCTATGTGGGTTGTGAGTTCGACCCCCCCACCAATCCCTTATTTTTTACTCTTTCCAGGGAAAACATGGGGTACACGCGGGATCGAAGCACGGGGTTGTTCGGGAGGACGTGGTATCGAAGGGTAGGAGGTCGCCGTTTCTTTTACCTATTTTTGTGCGGGGATCAGGAGCAGCCCAGTAAAACAGGAAGGACGCGGGATCGAAGCAGCCCAGAAAATCGGGAAGGACGCGGGATCGAAGCAGCCTAGAAAATCGGGAAGGACGCGGGATCGAAGGAGGCGGACTGTTCGGGAGGACGTTGGATCGCAAGGTGGGAGGTGGGTTGGTACTTTTGCAATCTGTCACACGATTGCCAAATATCACTGTCCTTTGAAAAATAGTTCACTGACTTTGAAAAAAAAGTTCATTGTTTTAAAAAATATACAAAAATTTAAAAACAATAATTGATTTTGAAAAAATGTTCATCGATTTTGAAAGAAAATCATTAAATTTTAAAAAGTTTATTATATTTGAAAAAAGTTGATCGAATTTGAAAAAAATCACTGATTTTACAATTTATAGGTTTTGAAAAAATAAATCATCGAATTTGATATTTTTTTTACCAATTTCAAAAAAGATTCATAAAACATTGAACTTTTCTCATGGAATTAGAAAAATGAAAAAAGAATAGGAAAAAAGAAAAAGGAAAAGGAAATGAAGGAGTACAAAGGTGTGTAAAGGTTGTTGATAACGACATCGTTGTGATTGGTCTAGTTGGCTGTCGTAACTTGCTTGCATGACGAGGTCGTAGGTTAGAAACCTGTTGCTCGCTCTTTTTTTGCACCACTTTAAAACAGAAATGGGAGGCAATATGGGCCGGGCGCAGAGGGAGCCCTTTAGAGTTTGTCGTCCGGTTGGTGCGGTCGATCTCTGGAGACCTCCTCCCTGGCGCCTTTAGCGCCCGTTAGCCAAGTCAGCGCCTGTTGCGTCGCTTGCATGGGCCGGGCCCAGCAATGCTCGCTGGCTGCCGCTGCTTGCTCGCTGCTGGCTGGCTGGCCTTGCTCGATCGTGGGCTCCTGCGCTCGCTCGCTAGCTGTGTCGCTTGCTAAAAAAAAAGCTGCCTTCTCGATCACTTTTTTTCTTCACTCAAAAAATGCTACAGTACATACTGGTTTTCCCTTAAAAGAAGTACTAGTTTTCTTGGAAAAACGAACTGGTTTGCTAAAGTATGAACTATTGTCCTTTGAAAAAAGTTTATCAAATTCGAAAAAAGTTCACCGAATTCGGAAAAAGTTCACCAAATTCAGAAAAAAGTTCACCGAATTCAAAAAAAAGTTCACCGAATTCGGAAAAAAGTTCACCAAATTTGAAAATAAATTCACCAAATCCCGAAAAAGTTCATCAAATTCGGAAAAAGTTCACCGAATTCGAAAATAAGTTCACCGAATTCAAAAAAAGTTCATTGAATTCGGAAAAAGTTCACCGAATCCCGAAAAAGTTCATCTAATTTGGAAAAAGTTCATCAAAATTGAAAAAAGTTCGTCGGATTTAAAACACGTTCATCAAATTTTCGAAAAAATCATCAAAATTCAAGAAAAAGTTCATCGATTTGCAAAAATGTTCATGAAGGAAAAAAGTTTCACGAATTTGGAAAAAGAAAGAAAAAGGGAAAATAAGAAGAACTAAAAGACGGGAAAACAAGTATGCTATCACATAAGGTTATGTAGTACGTTGGTCGTGGTGTCGTACTCCAATCGCACTAGTGGAATGACCTATAGCGGGCGCTTAAGGCGCCAAATAGGAATTGGGAAAATCCTATTCGCCGCTTACTGCGTCAAAGTGTCAACACGACGCACAGGGGGAGGACCGCAGCGCTAGAAAATGGGCCGGCCCAATTTAACACTAATAACCAGCCGGTTTTAGGAACTTTCTAGAAGGTTCCCTGACTGGTTTTTTATTCCTATACCGGTTTTCATGTTTTTCCGGATTTTTCTTTTTCTTTTGTTTTTGTGTTTCTTGTTTTTTCTTTTTTTCCTTTTTCTTTTTCCTTTTCTTTTCATTTTCAGTTTTGTGTATGTTGTTTTCTATTCTTCTTTTTTCGAAAGGTTCATGTTTCGAAAATTGTTTGGACTTTTCAGAAAATGTTCATGATTTGAAACATTCAAAAATAAATTTTTTTTATAATTTCAGAAATTGTTCACAATTTCAAAAAATGTTCACATTTTTTAAATTTTTTCAGGAATTTGAAAAACATTCTTGTTTTTCAGCTCGGAATTTTTTATACAAAATTTTCACAACTTTTCGAAAAATATTGGGATTTCAAAATATGTTTCTGTTTTCAAAATTTGTTCATAAATTCCAAAAATGTTCATGTTTTCTTTTTTAGATGTTTCAAAACATGTTCTAGTTTCAAAAATTATTCATGAATCAAAAAATGTTCGTATTTTCAATTTTTGTTCTAGAATTTTATAAAATGTTCCCAGTTAAAAACAACTGGTCATGATTTTCAACAATTTCTAAAAAATCGGAGCATTTTTGAAATTTTGAAAACATGAACATTTTTTGAAACTCAGAACAAAATTCAAAAGAATGAACATTTTCTGGATCTATGAACAAAATTTGAATATGGGATCATTTTTTGAAATTCCGAACAAAATTTAAAACCCGAACATTTTTTGAAACTGCCAAACCAAAATTTCAAAACGTGAACATTTTTTTAAAAAGTGAACATTTTTTGAATATGTGAATTTTTCTTGAAATCAGAAACATTTTTGAAACAACCGACCAAAAATTGAAAACACAAAACAATCTTTTGGAAAAAATAATTTACGTTTGGAGAAGAAAATGTTATTCGGTCCCACTAAACACGTTTTTTGGGAAATTTTTGTGAGATATTCCTTTGTCTTTTGCCGCTGTTGCACGTTTCTTTAAGATCCGCGCTGCAAATCTTTAGTAGGAGGCGCCTGTTCTGACTGGCTAGCAAGGTGTGTGTGTAAGCAAGGAGGTCGGTGGTTCGAATCCCACCAGGTGCAGGTATTTTTGTTGATTTTTAAACGCGTGTCACGCAAATGGGCCGGCCCAGGCCAGCGACCTCCCTGTGCGAAACCTCGTCAGTTCGCCGCAATACGCGGCATATAGGAGATCCCTAGGAATTGGCCGATCTCTGGGAGGTTGATCTTTGGGCATCTTTTGGGCTGGTCCGATGGAGCCATGGAGGGGAAGGGCGCGACAGGCACGTGCAGGCTTGTAAACGTTGTGACAAGTTATTAAGGCCCTGTTCGGGACACAGGTGAGTAAAGCATAGGAATATTAGCAAGCGCAGGAATGGAAAAGGATCACACCTGCAAAACAAAGGAACGAAAAAGCCATAGTAAAACATGGAAGCGTCCGTTCGGTTGGTTGCACGGAAACGTAATAATGCCTACTGAGTTCATGAATATTTTATTTGGCTTCCAAACTGATCTCTGCCACTGCCATGGAGTGCATGCACATCATCCTATTATTTTATTCGAAATTGCTTTGCGTCCGACTAACTTCATCGGATTTGCATACGGCATGGTGATCTGTATGGCACGTTCAGCAGTATGGCATTCACATGCATTGGTTCGGCCTGCGGCGCATCTTCAGGACAGGAGGAGAATGAGATACCTGGCGGCGGCTGACAAGGTGCTCGCCGGCAAGCGTGCTCCGGCGGCCACCTGGCGCGTGGGGTTGGGTCGGGGCGCTATGGTTTCCATGCCGTCGCCCCCCAGCAGTCAGTGGTGATGGGGAAGCAGTCGGGCGGCGACGGAGGCGGCTCGGGATCTGCATCTGCGGAGGTCTAAGAGCCCCTCGCTAAAGATCCAAGCCGGAACCGCCCCTGCTGAGGACGATGGGTACTGCGCCACGCACGGCCACCGCCCAACTGCCTCGCGGCCATCCGCTGGTGGAGATCTCTGTGCCTTACCGATGGCGATGAACCATGCCTCTGTTCATGGTATGTATCACAGGGCACAGACACCAACAGATCCACATCTCTCTCTCTCTCTCTCTCTCTCTCTCTCTCTCTCTCTCTCTCTCTCTCTCTCTCTCTCTCTCTCTCTCTCTCTCTCTCTCAAAAGCAGTTCTGTACTTCTCAAGTCCGAATGACGTTTCCTTGTTGTGGGAGGAGACGACATTGGATCTGAGTTCGTGAAGGAGGAGCAAATGGATATTTGGATTTCTGTTGCTCCTGAATCCTGATGAATATATGTACAATCGACAGATGGTTTGACAAGTGAAATTGTTTGTCCATACCTGGTCTAAATGTTAAGTGAATTACAATGTGTTTTCTTCAGGTTATTACGGTTAACAGTGATGATCTAATCTTAGAAGTGCATGAAGGATAATAAAATTGGCGGCGTACAGTAGCAGAAGGTCCTAAGAGCATCTCCAACAGGCGCCGAACGCGCCGCGCGCTAAAAACTGATTTGGCGCGCGCCCAACGCCTGGTTTGGCGCGGCGCGCGGCGTTTGCTCCAGCAGCCGTGCTGTAAAGCCGCGCGCGCGCGCAGCTCCAGCAGGCGCGGTAAAAATACAGCGCGCGAACATTTTTTTTGCATAGATAAAAAAACGATGCAAGATATTTTACATACATAGATAGATAGTTCAACATACATAGATAGATAGTTCGACATACATAGATAGATAGCCACTACTACGGCATAGATAGATAGATAGAAACTACTCCAAGTCGCTATCATCATCATCATCATCCTCGTCGGTGTCGTCCGAGGTTGAGAGCCATATGTCGTCCCAACGGTCATCGTCGGCCGTGAAGAACGACCTCCCACCTGCTGAAATTATGTCGCACTGCTCGTTTGCCAATGCCTTCCGCTGACGCCGGTCAGCCCGCTCCGCACGGCGCCTTGCCGTCCTCTCCGCCCAGTAGGCGTGCTCGTCGGCGACGTCCTCCGAGTGGCGACGGCGCCACTCCGCCATGGCTCGCTCGTCCTCCTCAGCGACGAGGAGGCGGCGCTGCCGCCGAGCATGGTCGGCATGGTCGATGTCGGTGATGAGACGCGGCGGAGGGGCGACGCGCTGCGCCTGCTCGCGCGTGAAGACGTCCCGGAAGTTCATCTGCGACCGGGGCCTGTCCAAGCGCCACGCCGCCGCGTCGTACGCGCGGGCCGCCTCGTGCGCGCTCCGGAATGTCCCGAGGCCGAGCCGCACGTCGCCGGACCGTATCTCGGCTGAGAACCAGCCGTTGGGGCGCGCGCGGACGCCGCGATAGACCGAAGCACCCGGGCGGCGCGGCGGCATGGTGGCGCGGTGGTGGCGCGAAAAGCTGCGAAGCGGCGAGCTCGCGAGGGGAGTGCGCGTGGCTGTGTGCGGTGGGCGTGGCGGGCGCGGCAATTTATAGGCGCGCGGTAAGCGGCGCACCAAATCTACCGCGCCGCGTGCCGCTTTCTCCCGCGCGCGGTAAGTTCCCGCCACCGCTGGAGCGCGCGGAATCAGCCGGCGCGCGCTAAAACGTAATTTTACCGCGCGGGCGCGCCTTTTGCCGCGCCTGTTGGAGATGCTCTAAGAGGAAACTTGCCGGTAGTGTGAGCATAAGGGATATTCGTTACCGTCTTGAAGTTCATGAAGGCTTACTCTTACTGATTCAAGGGGCACCTGCATTATTGGGTATTTTGGTAGTGCTTAAGTATAGGATATGCACCTGCCATTTGTCTATGCATAATTTTTCTGCTCATGTGCATAGTTCTGACTTACATATGATGTGTTCGGCGATGTCATTGGTGACTCATGTTAAGTTGCTGTTTTTGATTCAGGTGCAATGAGACCGTGGCAGCCATGGAGAATATATGCATGAAGCCGTGAGCAGTGAGCAGCTTAGCTACTTATTATTGTTGGCCTTTTTCAGTTTGATAGCATAGCTGGATTACCTGCATCTTAGATGATGAATAGCTTGAGAACAACAAACCTTATCATTTCTAAAATGTGTTGTTTTTTCGCATACTTAATCTTCGTGTGCTTATACCAATTATACACTGCTAGATAGACATGCATAAGTATGCAGGTTGACAGTTGACACACAAGTCATTTTAGAGTATGATGATGATGTCAATCAACTGAGCTCCAACGACTTATCTGGTATTTTCTTTCTTAACTATCACACTGAATATTTATGTTTGTTGGCTTATGTAAACAATTATAATTGGGAGGAGATTTGTTCTTCACAACTACATGGCAAGCGGTCGAATGCACGCCTTCCCACACCTCTGTTGATCCTTTTTTCTGGTATAAACAGAATCTCATTGTGCCATCTCACATTTCTAATATATGCCCAGCACCTCAAAGTAGTATTGTAGCCTCTATCACTCAAAGAACCGGATACAATTTGTCTCCTGTCATTTCAAATGTGATTGCCTTCTATTCCGCATTATTTATAGTTGTTGCTGAAACCTTCTCCATGCAGTGGCTTCCTTCATCATATGATCAGCCACTAGCCGCAGGCACTAGCTAATTTTTGTTCACACTTTCTTCCGTATAATTGTTCTCTCTGCTTTTACTTCGCGATCCTGCGGCTGTATATTAGGATGATATGCTGAGCAAATATAAGATCTTCACAAGCAAGATAGCTGGACTATGGAGTGCCTAGGGCAGTGGTAATTCATAAATTGCATGATGTTCAATGGGAAGCATCTGAGAGTACCAATGTCCAGTAGTAAGATTTGATTGTATAGGTGATCAAGCCAAGATAAGTGTACCTGCATCCCCTTTTAGTACAGGTTTGTAAAAAGTATGATGTAAGCTATGATATTTTCCAGAATAGTTTGGCCCTTGACCTTGAGACACTCATGTGTATTGCTTTTCTTCTCAGAGAAATGCATGTCTATTGATTATTATTGGAATTGGTTTGAACAAACAGTGCATGTGACTAATTTACTAATGTACTGACCGAACCTGATAATATGACAAATCCATATAGCTGATATGCACCAATGCTGAAATTTCAAAATATGAAGGATTCAACTTTTTTTGGTTTATGTTTGAAGTCGACTATGCCCATGGATCGCAAAAATATATAGTTCCAGTTAGTCGTAGGTATTGAAGTACTGATCTATGAACAAGACTCAAATAAGCGTTATTTTATCTTTGGAGCGAACTACAATTTGCAACCAATCATTTATTTATTTGTTTGTATAAGCTTTTTAACTTAAGCATATCGTGAGAATGTAGTGGATAAGACGGTTTTAGTTATCACTTTAGCTCTTAATGTGTTGTGATTCGCTTGATCTACCCCTCCTCCCTGACCAAAGGGTGCTCCATGAGCGGCGGCTGTAGGCGCCATGGTGCCGCACCACTCTTTCCTCAAGGCGCTGCCATCCCGAGACGGCATATATCTGTTGCTGCTAGAGGTGACCGCCGTCGTGGTGGCCCTGGCTGGCTTGTCAGCTGCCGTTGGATGAGGTGGTGCCAGTGTCATACGCTGACACGGTAAGCATGTATTTTATTCTTATTCTAAATTAGCTGTGGAAGTATTCCATGCTACCATCTGTTGACCAGAACTGTCTACCAGGTTGGAGATTAGGGAATGGATGCTTGCGCCAAGAACAGGTGGTCAAGGTGTTGAACTGACAGCAGGAGGATGATGACTCCTTTAGGTACCAACATAGTCGACCACTGAAGAATTAAGTTGACCATTCGCTTTACTTGAAGCTCCAAATTGTAGTTATTTTATTTGTTCATTATTTTATTATTGTACTAATCTGGGAGATCACGTACGGAGTTTAGCAATGATAAAAGTCTCATGTTGAATGGGTATTTTTGGTAGTACAATTGTAAGATCTGTGATTCCGGCTTCGACCTTTGACTGGCAAGTACAAATTGGACATATAATTGTTGATTTATGCACGAACAAGATATTACGTTATTTTGAGTGCTTCAATCAGGTTCGTCTAGACCAGGGGCGGCGCCAGCGTGGGGTCGTGTAGGGGCGGCCGCCCCGGGTAAATTTTGGGACCTACCTCTACTACTTTGGCTAGTGGCCGCCATGGAAGATGAGACGAGTTCCCTGAAACCTCTGCGTTCGGTCGTGGGATCAGCCGAGGAGGAAGACAAGAAGAGAAATAACGATTCGCTTTTGAGATGGACCAACTAGTACGTCTTATAAGTTTGTAGTAAAGGCCCAATTAAGCAGGAGCCCATTTTCATGTACAGCTTTAAGCCTTGACGTTCCCCAATTTCTCTAACTTCCCATCACGATCGACACACTAAACAAATCTGGGCATTAGGCCATCACGTCTTCCACCGTCGGCTCGTCGCCTCACCGTGTTGCTGCCCAAGCCCGATAGATGGTGCTTAATGGAGATCTGAGAGCCGGGTCGCCGCCTCGCCGTTCCCAATTTCTGGCAACATCGCCACCGGAATAGCCATGCGCCGCGCTTACAAGTACAAGCAAGCAGCCATGGAGGAAACAAGCAGCAGGTTCTTCGGCTCTCCCTCGATCTTCTTTTCTTATCTTTTGTTGGAATAAGTGTCATATTATGCTACGATTTATAGTTTATTTTTTGTGCATTTCTTTTTGAGCAATCTATCCATGTTTTAGGTACCTGGACTTGAAGATTGGACATTTTTTGGGATGAAGAACGAAAGATTCAATCAGCGGGAGCCCAAGTTAGGCCTTATAATTGTTTTGGTTTATTTAATGCTTTTTTACCTAGTTCTTGAGATTGAAACTACTTTGAACAATTGTTTGTGTTGATTGTCTGATATGTATGCATACTGCTTGCTAAATTTATTGTGTTGATTGTCATGTTTGATAACATCATGGATTTGGATATTTTTTACTTTAAAAGTCCGCCCCCGGTAACTTCAAATCCTGGATCCGCCACTGGTCTAGACCTTTGCTGACTTTGTAATTGTTCTAACCTCTACCTCTCAAACTCAGGAATGATAGAAAATTATATGGTAACGCTGTCACCGACGAAGATTTTTGCTAGACAACAAAGGGGCTTGCTATCCAAAACCAGGGACGGATTCAAGGGGGGACGCGGGGGATCCATAATATTTCTGCTTGCGTACACGTACGTAACCTGCTTCGCCCCCCTATTTCCCTTCGGCCTTCGTAATTAACGTGAACCTCATGCGTCAGCCCATGTATGGATACAGGCCAATAGTTATGAAGCACAAAAATGCCAACCAGGCCATCGTGGAAAGAAAAAGGCCCTGTTCGTTTCCAAGCCGCTGCCTGCTGCTGCGATCGAGACTGGATACCGGCTGGCTCTTTCCATCGCGCCGCCATCGAGAAGCGAAGATGGGAAGCGGACGCTGGGACATGCAAGCGCCGCTGCGCCGGATCCACGGAAAAGTTGCCGGCAGCCCGGACACACGGCGGTTGAGCGGCAACAATACAAAGGAAAAAAAGGTAATTTGTTTTCACATCAGATTAGTTTGTCCCTTTAAAAAGTATATATATATATATATATATATAAGTATAATCATACACAAACTAAAGGCATTAATCAAGAATTATAACATTCTCAGTTATTTATTTGTGTTTGTGTAGACATGAAGATGAAGAGAGATGAATCGATTCGTTATTTTTCCAAACCAGTTGGTTCAAGTTCTCAACCATCAGAAAATGACGCTACTGTGCAATCTAGTGAAGAGAACAAGCCCAATCCTAACTGAGGCTAAAGAATTCCATTGATGCCATGAGGTAAGCAAGAATTATTTAATTTCAGACATTTAAATTTTTTTGGTATCTAATAATTATTCTAAGAACCAAAGTAATCGCCTGACCATAATTAATTTAGTCGATATGCAAGCTTCTAATCAATAAATTGTATATGCACAAATAAAATTCCATGAATGTACATGAATTGTGTAGTTGTCTTTCTATCAGTGCTGAGAATCTATTAAGAACTTGGTGAAAAGCGGGTTAACCTAAAAAAATATCTCTTGTGCCAATGTCTTCGCCCCCCCTATGGTTAAATCCTGGCTCCGTTCCTGTCCAAAACATCTTATATTTGTGAATGGAGGGGGTATTATTTACACATTTCATGTGATTTAATTTTTCTTTCACCCACACAAATACTATTTTTTGGTGAAACATATGCTGGTGAAAAACTACGTAAAACTAAAAATTGTTTTCATAAGAAAAAAGTCCATTTTACTACCCTGAATAAAGTGGGTGGTTCACTTTACCCCCTGATCTATTTTTGGCTCCTTCTAACCCACAAACAAACCAAAACCGGACAAAACACCCCCCCGGCTGGTTTGTCTCCACTCGCTGCTGATGTGGCACTAGTCAACGGTGGTTTTGACCTCGGTGGGCCCCCCTTGTCAGGTCGAGCGTGGGCATCCCCGTCGCTCCCTCGCGCTTCGTTCCGGCTCCAGCGCGACCCCGCCGACGAGCCACGTCGCCACCTGCTCCACCCCGCGCTGGCCTGCCTCCTCTCGCGGCTACGCCAACCTGCCGTTCGCCGTGACGCTCTCGGTGAGCACCCCGCTCGGCCTTGCCTCGCTCCTCCGTGGCATTGGCTCCGACACCGTCCGCCCCGTCGCCGCTCCGGCCGCGCGCTTGCGCCGCCGCGCCTCCTCCCCGAGCTTGCGTTGTAGACCCCAGGCGCCCTCGCGCGCTGCTCGCGCCGTCGTCCCCGGCCGCCTGCCGGCTCCGACCGCCCCCGCTCTGCCCACGCGCGCGCGGCCCTGTCCGCGCCCAAGCCGGTCCGCGCCGTTCTACCCTCGCGCGCGCGAACCCATCGTTGAGCCTAGCCACGCCCGGCCTCCCCCGCTCGACGCACACCGGCTCCGCTCGCCGGCTCCGACCACGCATGCTCTGCCCTCGCGCGCGCAGCCCAGTCCACGCCAAGCCGGTCCGTGTCGCCCTGCCCTCGTGCGCGCAAAACCATCGCAACGCCTGGCCGCGCTTGGCCTCCCCCGTTCGGCGCGCGCCGGCTCCGCTCGCCACGGTCGCCTGCTGGCTCTGCGTGCACCGGGTGCCGCCGCTGTGGCCGGCTGCTACTGGAGTAGGGGGCCACCCCTTTTTTCTTTTTTCTGTTTCTTTGTTTTTTTAAAAAAACTAACGAGTGGGACCCACCAGCAGGTCAAATACCACCTTTGACTGTGTCCACGTCATCATCTGGTCTGGGTAAACCACCTAGGGTGCTTTTTTGTCCGGTATGAGATTGTTTAGGGGGGTATAGGAACCGAAAAATAAATCAGGGGGTAAAGTGAACTACCCATTTTATTCAGGGTAGTAAAATGGACTTTTTTCTTTTCATAATCATAATTATGTGATGGAGTTAAGACGTGCGTTGCACGTGCAAGCTTACAAGTATAATATAAAAATCTAAAGTTAAAGACAGAATTCGAACTCAGGTCATCGCGTTGCGAGCATCCGGCGCTAACCAGTCCAACACATGTTTGTTGTGGACGATGCTGGAGATATATCTCTATGTTTACTCTTATACTCCCCCCGTTCCTAAATATTTGTATTTTTCAGATTTCAAATGGACTACCACATACAGATGTGTATATAGACATATTTTAGAGTGTAGATTCACTCATTTTTCTTCGTATGTAGTCACTTATTGAAATCTCTAAAAAGGCAAATATTTAGGAACAGAGGGAGTAGAAAACAAAGTTGGTGATGATGGTGTGCCTGCCATCCTGCAATATAGGCCGTCGGATTTATATCTAACAGATAGGAAGGAAACTATGATAATTTTGCAAAAAGATACCCACACCCCAATCCACATTTGCAAATAAGGCTTTCCCTCGTTCATCCTTTCTCTCACAAGATAAATTACTCATACAAATGCATCTTGATGTTCCATGCAATGCACATGCATCTAGCTAGTTTCTTTTAAAATAGTTACTACGATAATTTGGTTGAGGTGATATATTTTATGTCTGCCCCGAATGATCTCAGATTCACTAGTAGTAACAAAGAAAAGGTTGCCTTGTTAATTAACAGAAAATAGGGTGAAAACTATCACATGAGGCCGGTAAAAATAAGGTACACTGGGTTCAGCGTCATCGTCACTACAGCTGTGCACGCGCGAGAAGTCTACATATCGAGGGGGCTACGGAGAGAAAGACGAATCGAGTGTGTGTGAGCGAGGCATTGAGACACAACTAGCGCGCGCGCGTGTGTGTGTGTGTGTGTGTGCGAGAGAGAGAGAGAGAGGGAGAGGGAGAGAGAGAGAGAGAGAGACCAATTGATAGATTAAGATCAAGATCGAGTTGTCACCCTTCTGCTGTCATTGTTGGGGGGGGGGGAGGGAGAGAAAGACGTATCTATCAAGATCGAGGTGCCACCCTACTCCTTCGGTGTCGGGTAGTGTGTGTGTGTGTGTGTGTGTGTGTGTGTGTGTGTGTGTTTGAGAGAGAAGCCAGTAGATAGATTAGTATCAAGATCGAGGTGTCACCCTACTCCTTCGGTGTCGAGAAGTGTGTGTGTGGGGGTGTTGGGGGGGGGGCAGTGACACTTAGATATAGGGAGAAGGAGTTTGTGTGACACATATCTATATTAAGGGATAGGTAGATAGCATGTGTGCGAGGCATACTTAAAGCATCACGGAGATAAACAAGCGGTGTGCATGCAAGTGCCGAAAAAATGAAGAGAGAAACAATGTCTACGCGCGCGTGTGTGTGTGTGTGAGAGAGAGAGAGAGAGAGAGAGAGAGAGAGATAGATAGATAGATAGAGAGAGAGAGAGAGAAATCTCAAAACAAAAGGTGCTCTCCCGGAATCCCATTGTATGTATTCATATGGTTCCGGGACTCGAGTTAACCTTAGGCATATGTGTGCGAGGCATAATTATACTTTGAGACATTAGTGGCGGTGGGTGGGCGGAATTAAAGGAGTGGGCGTGTTCGATAGAGAGAGCGTCTGTGTTTCTGTGTGAGAGACTTGTAGCATGTGGTAGAAAGACAAGTTCTAACCTTGACGGAGGGAGAGAAATACACGAAGTGCGCGTGTGTGATTCCGATGCCCACGGAGAAATGAGATATGTATGCTTGTGAGAGAGATTGCACAATTCATTCATGTATCACTATCTAGCGATCGTGGACATGCATCGCTTGAACATAAATCAATATCTACTTCGTATCGTGGCCAAAGATAGAATATCGATTCAACGCTATAAAGATTAGACACTCACATATCACATTTTTTTCCCAATAATCCTTTTCAATTGTGCATGCCAAAGTTACAATGATGTTTCTTCAAACAACCACTGTAGCTATCATGTACATGCACCATTGTTAGTCTTGCATTCAAATTCATTAGTCTTGGATGATTTAAGGTTCTATTATGAAGTAATATATGTAATATTCATATATGAATTCAATGGGTACGCAATTTATGAAATGGAGGCTATGTAATCATATGAGGTAACACTTTTAAGTAGCGGACTACAATATCCATTTCTTTTTGTGCGCCTCTACAATAACACGTCAATGCATTATGTTTAAAGTAAATAACCAATGACACTAAATTATATATTTACACAAGAAATACATAGGCTGAGTGTTTGATTCTTTTTTGTGAACGTGCCTCTACACCGGTACGATTGGCCGCGCCCGTGTGAACGTCCAAGTTATCGGCGCATCATCCCGAGTTATTGTCTTTTTTCTGGGGTGGACGTCACACCAGTTATTAACTGCTGACGTGTGCCCCGTGTACACAGTCTCACATGACCTTCCCGCTAGCACTGTCCAAAATTAGTTGAAACTAGATATGAACGATCCCGCGGGCGGCAAAATCTCTCGCCTCCTAAAATTTCTGCCATCTAGTCTTTAGCATGTGAAATTCCCCTTTTGTCCTTGGTGCACGGAGAACAATAGTTACAATACGGCCCTCATTTACATAATAGGTCGGGGCTGCTTTGGTAACTTCCGGTTCCCCCCACCACACGGCACCCCCATTTCCTCTCCCCCTCCCGCAAAAACGACTAACTCCATAGCACGAGAGCATCTTACATCACGCCGTCCGTACTTCATCGGCCTTTCTACCCCTCCCCTCTCGAAACCCTAGATTGCTCATCCACCAGCGTACCAGAGCCCATTCACTACCAGCGGAGTCCACCTCGCCGGATCTGCTTCTGCGGCCGCATCTACCCCCCACCTTCCCTAGAAACAAGTAGACTGCTCATCCGCCATTGTACCACAACCCATTCAGTGTCGGCCTTGTCCACGGTGCCGGATCTGCTTCGCCGGTACTTTTGTCAACTCCAGCGCGTCTGCAGCGGCTCCTTCATACTCCCCACCGAAGACGCTTCGTCCACACCCCCGGGGCCGCCCACCGATGCCACCGTCAACGGCCTCTGATCCTCTTAGCCGACACCTTCCTCAACCCTACCGGAGCCGCTTCGCCAACACCATCGTCAACCCTACCGGAGTAGCTTTGCCTGTACCATTCTCAACCCTACCGGGCCGCTTTGCCAACGCACAAGTCCACGGTCTCAGATCCACTTCCTCGCACCCTCGTCCAACCTACCGGAGCAACTTCTGACGCCCCGTCCAGGGCCGCAGATCCGCATCATCGACACCATCCTGAACCCAACCACCGGAGCAGCTTCACTGATGCCCTCGTCCACGGCCTCAGATCCGCTTCGACCACACCGTAGTCCGCCCTACCGGAGCCGCTCCACAAACACCCTACTCGACGGTTCTAGATCTCCTTACTGGACCCCAACAGCCAGCACAACATAATCACCCTTGACGTTTCTAACCTGATTCCCACCGTCTGGCAAGATGCAAAGCACCCGCCATGGCCTAGGTACTTGTCACCTTTAAACCCGTCCAGCATCCACTTGTACAACGAGGTGCTATACAAATGGTTTTTAACCCCTTTCCACGACAGTGTTTTGAACCGTCACCTAGTGAGTGACTGCGATAGGGGGTCCTTCCCACACGACCCAGAAACCATCGGGGATATGCCCTCCTAGCACACACGCTCGGCAAAATGAGGTCGTGTGCGACCGGCGAGCGATCAAATACGATTATACATACAGTAGTGCTAAAAAATACAATTATACAGGCGAAATCATTTTCGGTCATAAGTACATCCCACACAGTCAGTCCCCGCTAAACGTTTCCGTCCGTATATACATCCCACACAGTCGCGCCAAGGAAAACGTTTCCGTTCGCAGGTACATCACACACAATTTTCCCCGTTAAATCGTTTGTGATAGCGTTGCCATTGCACACGATATTAACAATTTTATCATTTGTGTTATTGAATGCATCACACACAGTGCGTAGAAGAAACTATGTGGAAAAGGCTGTCCATCACACACAGTTTTTATGTGGTAAACGTTTGCGCAAGGTGGCCTAACACAAACAGTTTTCAAGAGGATGTCGTGTGTGATTGTTCATTGATCCAACATGGTTTATTCCTAGAAACTGTGTCCGCTGCCTGAGGTCATCGCCCACGGTGTTTTCTTAATAACCGTTTGCAATAAACCCAATTAGCAGGCTAATTGGCCATTAGCAGGCTAATTGCCCTATTATTAATAATCCATTTATTAATCTAATTAACATTTGTATTAAGCACATAATATGTTTCATTTGCATATTAAGGAAGCATGATTTCATAATTGAAATACATCAGAGTACAACATGATATAGCTTCAGCACTCAGCTACCCCATTATACAACTGCACCAGCACCAAGTTTCACATGCAACATCTAGAACGTTTCGAAATTAGCATCATAGATGGTACATAGACAGATGCATCTCATATGGAAAACTGCTAAAAGGGAAGGCGAATATTGAGCCTTCATTCATGTTGAAGGTCTTTGCAATTTTAGGCCAATGCTTGTGGATGATTGACCGTCCATCCTTCGTCCTCTTCAGGAACACTTCAATATTGAACCGTGTGTGTTGTATGAAAACCTTCCTCGCCTCCTGACCATAGAGGTGGTTTGAGAGGTAATCATCAGTGAACTGCTTTGGAAAGGCCTGAAAATAAGGATGTGCATAAATATCTTCTCTATATTGGAAATGGGGCAAAGGAATAAAAAAAGGCAAGGTATAATAGTTAGTACCATCTTGTAGTGAACTGATGTCTTCTTCATTGTCCAGACAAAGATCTTGTTGTTTTTTGTCGCTAATTTCTTTATCCTAACAATCTTTATATGTTTCTTGACTTGATTGATATTCATGGACAACTCATTGCCCCATATGCAAAACAGGTCGAACAGTGGATCGAAACCTCTGATAGCAGGACCTTCATGTGCAAGACCAAATTGTTAAAAACCTAAATATTAGAATGGTTCCTGTAATTGCAAAATAATGCGCTATTAGACAACAGACGATCACTAGTAGAAAAAGGGCCATTTGTCCCTGTTCGTAAGGGCCTTCTGTCCCGGTTTAAGAACCGGGACTAAAAGGTCGGTACTAATGCCCTTGGCCTTTAGTCCCGGTTCTTACACGAACCGGAACATATGGGCCTCCACGTGGCCGCTGCGGCCAGCCCAGTCAGGGGGGCCTTTGGTCCCGGTTGGTGACATAAACCGGGACCAAAAGGCATCCACGCGTCAGCAGCTGGCTGGAGCTGAGGTTTTTTTTGAAAGGGGCTGGTTTAGGGGTTTTGGGGGTTAATTTAGGTTGTTATTAGCTAATAGAGAGAAGTGTCCTCTCTTATATCTTCGTGCTTGGTTTACCAACGCTACTTCTATGTTCATTTCACCCACTGATATATAATAACTCTTCATGCTCTCATCATGCATCATCATATATAATAACAAGTCCTACTAATCATGCATCATCATACAACTTCTACTCGTTATTAATAACAAGTCATACGATCATCATCCTCATAGTCATCGAACCAACCCTACTTAATTGTTCTTAGCACATGATCATCAGTATCAGGTAGGACCTAAATACCCTTAAGGTAAAATAGCATAAAACAATATAGACCCTGACTCTCCATTATGGAGAATGGAGATCATCCTGTCTCCAATTCTTGCGCTTCGCTTCCTTTTGCTTCCAAGAACCTCCTTACGACTGTCCATACATTTTTCCATTCTTTGATTGTCATGTCTCCACTTCTTTTAGAAATCCGGTATGGACAGTTGAGATTCATAGGATGACCTGGTTGTATGTTCAAAATATCAAGGCGACCATGCGTATACATCAGATGAGGCACACAATCATTTGGGATTATCTATTGAAAAACATAGTAATAACTTCGTAGTTAGCAATGATGTACTAGTTTTAGAAGTATGCAAAAGATGCACAGATGTCGTAATAGTAAAAAATCTTACCAGGGTATCTCCATGGTAGTTACCGTAGTTCAACACGTGCACTAGTGGCACGTATTGACCATAATGTTGAGGAGTTTGATTGTAGATATTGTAATTCTCAAGATCAGTCCAAAATGCGATCAGATGATTTTTCTCCTTATAAGTTAATTCGGAGCCATCGGTGTAGTGGGTTTTGTCTACCATCTTCCGCACATTCTTTGAAGAATGAAAATAAGCTGTCAATGGAAATAAGTTGTCAACTATTTTGAAATAAACAATATAAATTACTTAATAACTATGTTTGAGAAGCTCACATAGGGGAAGAATTGGAAGCGTATCAACAACGACCCAAATGTCCATATTGTCTTGCTTGATTTTAGGATCACCCAGATCCATCGTGACAAGCATACCCTCATCAAAACCATACATCTTGCAAAATGCTTCCCAATTTTTGCAACCAAACTGGGTTACACTCTCAGAATTGTACAACTTTACTTCAAAATCCACACCATGATGGGTCCTTAGGTGAATTTTCTTTGTTTCCATACTTTCATGGTCTTCAAAACCCATCCTCTCCAAGACATAGCGTCTTGCATAGCATGGGATAAGCTAGTCGAATTGGAAAAGATGAAAAGTACACGTTAAAATAGTTGAAGTCGGGCTTAATTACAAAAAAAACTATTGTCGTCGTTGCGTACCGTTTCAACATCGAAGGTCTCCTCGAGCTTAATGCTGAAGCGCCGATCTTCGTCTAGCTCAAGGAACCTGTCGCACATACCTCGGTCGCCGTGGCACCAGTCGCACTCCCCTGGGCGGTTTTCATCGTCCGAGTACGACATTTCCTATGTTCATAATTCAAATATTAAACTTGTACAATTACATATATGTACTAAAAAACCTAAATTAGATCATTATTATTCATCACGGGTTGACTATCGGTCTGTCGAGCCTTTTCTTGAAAACTCTCAGCTCATGTGGTGTACATATTCGACCGTCGGTGATGGTAGCTACTCCTTTCATTCCCGAGTGCATTATATTACACCAAATTGTCTAGAACACGGGAATGAAGGAGATGCTACCCCCACGACAACAGTCAGTATTCTTCGTCCTATCATATATATATATATGGTTGGAGACTCTCCCTCACTGATTCCTCTCTGACATTTGCGACCGTCGGTGATGGTAGCTCCTCCTTTCGTTCCCGAGCGGTGGCTCACATCGTTCGACGGAGGGCGACGGCGTGGGCGGCGGAGGGTGACGGCGTGGGTGGCGGAGGGCGACGGCGACGGCGGCGGGCCGGGGGCGGAAGGCGACGGCGACGGTGATGGGCGACGGTTCGGGGGCGCGCGGTGGAGGGCGACGACGACGTCGGCGGGGGGCAGAGGGCGACGGCGACGGGTGACGGCGTGGGCTCGAGGGCACGGGCGACGGCGACGGCGGCGGGGCAGCCTGGCGGCGTGGATCGAGCTCGCGGCATCATCGGGCGGGGGAAAACTGGTTATGGAAATATGAGAATTTCCTAATTGCTGGCTTATATAGCAAAGGCTTTGGTCCCGGTTCGTTGCACCAACCGGGACCAATGCCCCTTTAGTCCTGGTTGGTGGCACCAACCGGGACCAAATGCCTCTTTTCAGCAGCCCAAAGGGCGGGAAGCAGAGGGCTTTGGTCCCGGTTGGTGGCACCAACCGGGACTAATGGATGGGCATTGGTACCAGTTGGTGCCATGAACCGGGACCAATGTCCTTCTGCCAAAGCCGCGGTGCGGTGGGATGTTTAGTCCCACCTCGCTAGCCGAGGAGCGGCACGACCGGTTTATAAGCCCTGCCCCACCAGCTCCGTTGAGCTCCTCTCAACCGCAGGCCTCTGGGTCTAATCTCGCACTGCTATGCCCGTGGGCCTGCTCGGCCTTCTGCGGGCCTGAATCCTGGCCCATGGATGGGTTTCTAGTCGTATTCAGGCCGTGGTGACCTAGTAGGTGGCATTTTTTTAATTTTTTCCCAGTTTTTTATTTTCTTTTTTGCTTTATTTATTTTATTTTGTTTCTACTTACAACAAAATACTTACCGTTGCTATTTTATTTATTTCAGGAAAATTCTTTTTGCTTATAATGTTTTGAACAGAAAATACTTTGTTAATTTTAGGTCCATAAATTTTATTTATGTTATCAAAGTTTATTTTATTTTATTTTGTTCTACTTATATAATTTATTAAAATTTATTTTATTTTGTTTGGTTTCTACTTGCATAATCAATTTTCATCCCTTTCTGACTTTATTTGTTATTTTGCATGCATTTACTGATTATTTTGAGCTATAAGACCCTGAAATTGAAAAGCATTTCAAATGAACTCTGAAAAGGTTGAAAGTTGGCATGGTATCATCATTTCATCCACATACCATGTGCAAGAAAGTTGAGAGGGTTATGGCAAAAACTTGATGCACTTCGTGTACAAAACAAACAATCTCTTTTGAAGTATCAGGATTTCATACGGAAACTCGTCTGTTACAAAGGGATTTCATTTTTTTAAACTTATTTGAACTCTTGACTTTTTGTGTGTTCAAAATGCACCCAAAGCCACATCATCAATTTTCAACCCTTTCTGACTTCATTTGTTATTTTCATGCATTTACTGATTATTTTGAGCTATAAGACCCTGAAATTGGAAAGCATTTCAAATGAACTCTGAAAAGGTTGGAAGTTGGCATGGTATCATCATTTCATCCACATAGCATGTGCAAGAAAGTTGAGAGGGTTACGGCAAAAACTGGATGCACTTCATGTACAAAACGGACAATCTCTTTCGAAGTATCAGGATTTCATACGGAAACTTGTGTGTTACAACAGACATTTCAAATGAACTACGAAAAGGTTGAAAGTTGGCATGGTATCATCATAATAGTTGTGGAGAAAGTCTTTCACTTTTTCTTCGCTTGTGTCCTTTACTTATTGCACCGTATCCATGGATAATCCTCATCATTTATCAGGATGCTTGGGTCAGCCTTGACTTTGAAGGGAGGAATTTCATGAAACTTTTCATAATCTTCGGACATGTATGTCTTGCCCTCCACTCCCATGATGTCCCTTTTTCCTGAAAGAACTATGTGGCGCTTTGGCTCATCGTATGATGTATTCGCTTTCTTACTTTTTCTTTTTCTCGGTTTGGTAGACATGTCCTTCACATAGATAACCTGTGCCGCATCATTGGCTAGGACGAACGGTTCGTCAGTGTACCCAAGATTGTACAGACCCACTGTTGTCATTCCGTACTGTGGGTCTACCTGAACCCCGCCTCCTAACAGATTGACCCATTTGCATTTAAACAAAGGGACCTTAAAATCTATTCCGTAGTCAAGTTCCCATATGTCCACTATGTAACCATAATATGTGTCCTTTCCCCTCTCGGTTGCTGCATCAAAGAGGACACCGTTGTTTTGGTTGGTGCTCTTTTGATCTTGGGCGATCGTGTAAAATGTATTCCCATTTATCTCGTATCCTTTGTAAGTCATTACAGTCGAAGATGGTCCCCTGGACAACGAGTACCACTCATCACAAACAGTGTTTTCACCTTTGAGACGTGTTTCCAACCAACTGCTGAAAGTCCTGATGTGTTCACATGTAATCCAGTCGTCGCACTGCTCCGAGTGTTTGGAGCGCAGACTGTTCTTGTGTTCATCGACATACGGGGTCACCAAGGTAGAGTTCTGTAGAACTGTGTAGTGTGCTTGAGACCAAGAATATATGTCGTTGCATATTATTGAGTCCCCTCCAAGCGTGCCTTTTCCAGTCAGTCTCCCCTCATACCGCGAATTAGGAAGACCTATCTTCTTAAGGCCAGGAATGAAGTGAACACAAAACCCAATGACATCCTCTGTTTGATGGCCCATGGAGATGCTTCCTTTTGGCCTAGCGCGGTTACAGACATATTTCTTTAGGACTCCCATGAACCTCTCAAAGGGGTACATATTGTGTAGAAATATGGGGCCCAGAATGACAATCTCATCAACTAGATGAACTAGGACGTGCGTCATGATATTGAAGAAGGATGGTGGGAACACCAGCTCGAAACTGATAAGACATTGCACCGCATCACTCCTTAGCCTTGGTATGATTTCTGGATTGATCACCTTATGAGAGATTGCATTGAGGAATGCACATAGCTTCACAATGGCTAATCGGACGTTTTCCGGTAGAAGCCCCCTCAATGCAACCGGAAGCAGTTGCGTCATAATCACGTGGCAGTCATGAGACTTTAGGTTCTGGAACTTTTTCTCTGGCATATTTATTATTCCCTTTATATTCGACGAGAAGCCAATCGGGATCTTCATACTAAGCAGGCATTCAAAGAAGATTTCCTTCTCTTATTTGGTAAGAGCGTAGCTGGCAGGACCTTCATACTGCTTTGGAGGCATGCCGTCTTTTTCGTGCAAACGTTACAGGTCCTCCCGTGCCTCAGCTGTATCTTTTGTCTTCCCATACACGCCCGAGAAGCCTAGCAGGTTCGCGCAAAGGTTCTTCGTCACGTGCATCACGTTGATCGAAGAACGGACCTCTAGGTCTTTCTAGTAGGGTAGGTCCCAAAATATAGATTTATTCTTCCACATGGGTGCGTGTACCTCAACGTCACTCGGAACAGCTAGTCCGCCGGGACCCTTTCCAAAGATTACGTGTAAATCATTGGCCATAGCAAGTACGTGATCACCGGTACGCATGGCAGGCTTCTTCCGATGATCTGCCTTGCCTTTGAAATGCTTGCCTTTCTTTCGACATTGATGGTTGGTCGGAAGAAATCGACGATGGCCCAGGTACACATTCTTCTTGCATTTGTCTAGGTATATACTTTTGGTGTCAGCTAAACAATGCGTGCATGCGTGGTATCCCTTGTTTGTCTGTCCTGAAAGGTTACTGAGAGCGGGCCAATTGTTGATGGTTACAAACAGCAACGCGTGCAGGTTAAATTCCTCCTGTCTGTGCTCATCCCATGCACGTACACCATTTCCATTCCACAGTTGTAAAAGTTCTTCAACTAATGGCCTTAGGTACACATCAATGTCATTACCGGGTTGCTTAGGGCCTCGGATGAGAACTGGCATCATAATGAACTTCCGCTTCATGCACATCCAAGGAGGAAGGTTATACATACATAGAGTCACGGGCCAGGTGCTGTGATTGCTGCTCTGCTCCCCGAAAGGATTAATGCCATCCACGCTTAAACCAAACCATATGTTCCTTGGGTCACGTGCAAACTCAGCCTAGTACTCTCTCTCAATTTTTCTCCACTGCGACCCGTCAGCGGGTGCTCTCAACTTCCCATCTTTCTTACGGTCCTCACTGGCCATCGCATCAACTTGGCGTGCTCTTTGTTTCTGAACAGTCATTTCAACCGTGGTATTATAGGAGCATACCACATCACCTTCGCAGGAACTCTCTTCCTGCGGGGCTCGCCGTCAACATCACCAGGGTCATCTCATGTGATCTTATACCACAATGCACCGCATACCGGGCATGCATTCAAATCCTCGTACGCACCGCGGTAGAGGATGCAGTCATTAGGGCATGCATGTGTCTTCTGCACCTCTAATCCTAGAGGGCATACGACCTTCTTTGCTGCGGACGTACTGTTGGGCAATTCGTTATCCTTTGGAAGCTTCTTCTTCAATATTTTCAGTAGCTTCTCAAATCCTTTGTTAGGCACAACATTCTCTGCCTTCCACTGCAGCAATTCCAGTACGGTACCTAGCTTTGTGTTGCCATCTTCGCAATTGGGGTACAACCCTTTTTTGTGATCCTCTAACATGCGATCGAACTTCAGCTTCTCCTTTTGACTTTCGCATTGCGTCCTTGCATCGACAATGACCCGGCGGAGATCATCATCATCGGGCACATCATGTGGTTCCTCTTGATCTTCAGCAGCTTCCCCCATTGCAGCATCATCGGGCACATCGTCTGGTTCCTCTTGATCTTCAGCAGCTCCCCCCGTTGTAGCATCACCGTATTCAGGGGGCACATAGTTGTCATCGTCCTGTTCTTCTTCACCGTCTTCCATCATAACCCCTATTTCTCCGTGCCTCGTCCAAACATTATAGGTGGCATGAAACCCTTGTAAAGTAGGTAGGTGTGAAGGATTTTCCGGTCAGAGTAAGACTTTGTATTCCCACATTTAGGGCTTTGGACAACACATAAAACCATTCTGCTTGTTTGCCTCAGCCACTTCGAGAAAATTATGCACGCCCTTAATGTACTCGGAGGTGTGTGTGTCATCATACATCCATTGCCGATTCATCTGCGTGCATTATATATAATTATGTGTGTCAAAAGTAAGAAAATCAGACAAATATCTATCTAAAGTAAGAAAATCAGACAAGTATCTATCTAAAGTAAGAAAATCAGAAAGAAGATAAGAACAAAAGGCTCACCACGGTGGTGTCGGTGACGAGATCGGCGCAGGTGATCAACGGTGGTGAAAACGGGGACGGGGCATGACGGACCGCTAAATCTAGACAAATCTCACGAAAAATGGAGCTCCGAGGTCGAGCTTCAAGAGGAGAAAGCTTAACTAGTGTGGCTCGGGCATTTCATCGAACACCTCATGTGCATAGGAGGTGAACAAGAGCACCCAAATGCCCTCCCCTTGCCGGCTTGAGAAAATAGAGCACTGTGGAGTGCTCTGCCGCGGCGATGGGTATATATAGGCAAATTATTTGTCCCGGTTCATGGCATGAACCGGGACTAAAGCCCCCCCCTCTACACCGGTTCAAGGCATGAACTAGTACCAATGGCTGTGGGCCAGGAGCGCGGCCCATTGGTCCCGGTTCGTGCCTAGAACCGGGACAAATGGATCCAGACGAACCGGGAGCAATGCCCACGAGGCCCCGGCCGGCCCCCTGGGCTCATGAACCGGGTCTAATGCCCCCCATGGGTCCCGGTTCGTGAAGAACCGGGACTAATGGGCTGGCCAGGCCCGAACGAAAGCCCTGTTTCCTACTAGTGCATGCACGTGCTAACCTTGATTGTAAACCTCAGTGCTTCCCATTGTTTCCCTGCAACACATATAAGGTAGTTAGTCATCAGGTTAAGTGAGGGTTCGCATGCTATCAGTAAAATATGTTGATGAAAAATAAGCACATTGCAGATTCATCAGATTAATTCAAGCCACATGGAAAACCCATTTATCCAAACCAAGCATGATTAAGAACTAGGAAATATAGCACTTGTATATGTTTCTCATGTATTAAGTGCAGCCAAATTCGATTTATTCCTCACATGCACAACAATACAAAATTCTACCCACGACAATTGGACATCGCATTGTAGAATTGAACCAAGCAGTTAACTAAACACCACAACAAATGAACCAAACATAGCACCTCATTGCACAATATAACATACTCCTAATAGAAGATCAGACAGCTAACCAAACCAAGCATGCTTAACAACTTGGAAATATAGCAATTGTATTTGTTTCTCATGTATTTAGTACAACCAAATTCAATTTATTCCTCACATGGTATACAATAACACAATGCACCCATAACAACTGAACATCGCATTGTAGAATTGAACCAAACCGTTAACTAAATACCACAACAAATGAACCAAACGTTAACTGAGCACCACATTGCACAATATAACATACTCCTAATAGAAGATCAGACAGTTAACCAAACCAAGCATGCTTAACAACTTGGAAATATAGCAATTGTATTTGTTTCTCATGTATTTAGTACAACCAAATTCGATTTACTTCTCACATGGTATACAATAACAGAATGCACCCACAACTATTGAACATCGCATTGCAGAATTGAACCAAACAGTTAACTAAATAGCACAACAAATGAACCAAACGTTAACTGAGCACCACATTGCACAATGTATACCATACTAGAAGATCATACAGCTAACCAAACCAAGCATGCTTGACAACTTGGAAATATAGCAATTGTATTCATTTCTCATGTATTTTGTAAAGATAAATCTGATTTATTTCTCACATGGAAGATAATACAAAATTGCATCCTGAAGAATTGAACATCACATTTGCAGAATTCAACCAAACAGTAAACTGAAGACGACAACTAATTAACCAAACGGTTAATAAGTGAGCACCACACTGCACGACATATAGAACATATACACTAGAGCAACATATTGCATGGTAAATTTAGATAGCACAATTCACTAGAATTGTTAAGGAAAGGCAGGAGCAACACAAGCAACGGGTAAACCGAGCATGCTTAACCGGCGTGGCTAGCAAATGGCAAGGTGATCCTCCAAGATCTGGGGTTTGGCACGAATGGCAGCCATCGCGACCTCATCCATGTGTGCGGCCGCGATTTGCATCTCCGCTGCCAAATGCTCCTTGATCTCCTGACTATACTACGTGCACCATGGCTTAGGGCGGCACTTATTTGGTGGAGGGGTCAGTGATTTGGGTGGAAGGTGTCGTGCCGGCGGTTGGAGCATGTGGGATGTGGAAGGAGGATGAGGATGGGGGTAGGGTGTGGATTACCTGCCTGGGTAGACGAGTCCGAGTAGCGTGAAGAGGGTCGCCGAGGAGGCGGCGCTGCAAGCAAGGAGTGAAGGTTTCAACTTGGAAAGGAAGGCAAAAACAGGGGTAATGTTGCTTTTGGTAGGGGGCGGGGAGGTAGATATTTCCACGGAAGCCAATTTTTTTGAATCGGTTCAGTGAAAAAACTGGTGCGCAAAGTGTCATCAGACACGGTCCCTTATTCAGAACTGTGTATGATGTGTGAACATCACAAATGATTCACATAGCTTAACCCGTGTGTGATGAGTTTGAACGTCAAAAGTTTTGGTTCGAATTTCCCTGGTTACAATGGTCATCCACGTCATTGCATAATTTGGGCCCCATGGCATCCATAGCACCATACTCGGCAAGCATCTCGCCATCCGCGTCCGCCATTTCTTTGGAAAAGGCCGCCACAAGCTGGGCATGACAGGCCGCGATCTGGGCTTGGACGGGCTCCGTCATGGTAAGGTATGCGGCAGAGGAACGAACAGCTTCTCGAACGCTCTCGGTGATTGCCAACTCTACGGCCGTGGGTTGACGACCATTGTCGGAGAAGCTTCGTTCGATTTTCACGGTGACCGCCGCAAGCTAGGCGTGGGCAGCCTCAACAAGGTCGTGGGCGGCCTCCATCAAGGCTAAGGCCGCCAGTGTGGAACAAACAGCTGCTGTGCCGCTCTCGCTAGTTGCTATCCCCGAGGCAGATGTTGCTGCCGCCACCTAAGAAGCAACAGCGGCCGTTTGGGTTGCCTTGGCCACCCGATCGCAGATTGCGGCCGTGCTCATGCACCTTGTTAGCACGCGGATGGTGGCTGCGGCCGCGCCCTCGCCGGAGTGGGTCGCCGAAGTTGCCCTCACGACGCGGGTCCACGTCCCCATCTTTCACCGGCGACGATTGAACAGTGAAATGATATTTGGGGAGCGAGCTAGTGTGCTTGACACGCCGGCTGTGGACTGTAGCCGATGCACCTTCTCGTGTAAGCCACAGGCGTACTATACGCCGATGGTGCTCCAGGATATTTTGTACTGCATCTCATATGGTTGGTGATAATAAATTGTGTGGAATCTACTTGATTTTTGATCTTGACTTGAATTACATAATGGGGTCACATCGACAATGGACGGTGTTTGAATTGCTAGAACTTTTATCTGCAGTGAACATGCAACTATATGTGTGTCATAAAAAAATTGGAATTATTCAGGGTTCGTTTGGACATTTTATACATTAAATTGGTTTTGTAGCCATTTCAGGTGCACAATTAAAAATTAAACTACATGCACAAGCTCCGATGCACCAACATGGGTTGTATATATGTGTCCATGGGTTTATGCTTATGTCCCATGCAAGAAATGGGGCTGAATTTTGAACACCGCGGCACCGTGGCTCTCGGGCAAACGTTGAGGTACTTGCTTGCGTAATTCTAGCTAGTAAATCCAAAACCCATCTGAAATTCATGAACCTTGGCATGCTATCATGGAACGGCATCAACATGCTGGGGTAAAAAATATTGTCCCATTTAGGGCAGGTTATGGTATAAGCTTCTCAGAAACCAGAGCTTCTCACAAGAAGCCTCGTAGTTCCGTTAGGGAAATGTGTCGCCTTTGTGAGCAAAACGATATTCGTCGCCTCTTCTTCCTTTCAATTTTTTTCCTGGTGTCAACATAGAACAAAAGGAGTGTCGTGTTAAATTTTGGATTTTTTCGGGGATCGTTCGGGCATTTTTATACGTTAACTGAGTTTTCTTGGCATTTATGTGCATAATTCAAAATTGAATTACATGCACATGCTCCAGTCCATAAAAACGGGTTGCAAAATCAAATGTTTGTCCTTGGTTGCAAGCTTAGGTCACATGCAAGAAATGAGAATGAATGTCAATCACCTTGACACTGTCGCTCGGCCGCTAACATTGAGAGACATGGTTTTAAAATTCTAGTAAGTCAAAAACTCATCAGAAATTCATGAAACTTGACATGATATCATGGAACGGCATCGACATGCCGTGGTAAAAATATTGTCCCATTTGGGGCAGGTTTGGGTATAAGCTTCTCGCAAACCAGAGCTTCTCTCACAACAAGTCTGTTGGTTTCGGTAGGGAACATGCCACCTTTGGGGACGAAACGATATCTGTTGCCTCTTCTTACTTCCAAATTTTTTCTCGTGTCAACATAGAACAACACGAGTGTTGTGTCAATTTTTGGGATTTTTCAGGGTTCGCTTGGGCATTTTTATACATTAACTGAGTTTTCTATGCATTCATGTGCATAATTCAAATTTGAAATACATGCACATGCTCCAGTGCATATAAATGGGCTCAAAATTGGGATGTGTGTCCTTGGTTACATGCTTCAGTCCCATGCAAGAAATGAGAATGAATGTCAAACACCTTGCCACCTTCGCTCTGCCGCTAACATTGAGATACATGGTTTTTAAATTCTGGTAAATCGAAAACGCGTCTGAAATTTATGAAACTTGGCATGCTAGCATGGAACGTTGTCAACATGCAGTGGTAAAAATATTGTCCCATTTGGGGCAGGTTGGGGTATATAAGCTTCTCACAAATCAGAGCTTCTCACAACAAGCCTAATGGTTACGATAGGGAATATTTCATCTTTCTGGACGAAGCAATATCCGTTGCCTCTTGTTGATTTCAATTTTTTCCAGTGTCAACATAGAACAACATGAGTGTTGTGTTAATTAAGGATTTTTTCGGGGCTCGTTTGGACATTTTTATACATTAACTTAGTTTTCTATGCATTTATGTGCATAATTCAAATTTGAACTATAGGCACATGTGTTAGGGAACGTTGCAGAAAATAAAAAAATTTCTACGCTTCACCAAGATCAATCTATGGAGTCATCTAGCAACGAGAGAGAGGAGTGCATCTACATACCCTTGTAGATCGCGAGCGGAAGCGTTCAAGAGAACGGAGTTGAGGGAGTCGTACTCGTCGAGATCCAAGTCACCGAAGATCCTAGTGCTGAACGGACAGCACCTCCGCGCTCAACACACGTATGGTTGGGGAAGACGTCTCCTCCTTCTTGATCCAGCAAGGGGGAAGGAGAGGCTGATGGAGATCCAGCAGCACGACGGCGTGGTGGTGGAAGCAGCAGCGATCTCGGCAGGGCTTCGCCAAGCTCAGTGTGAGGGAGAGGTGGTACGGGGGGAGAGGGAGGCGCCAGGGACTAGGGTGCGGCTGCCCTCCCTCCCCCCTCTTTATATAGGGGGTCTAGGGGGTGCGCCGGCCCCCCTGGAGATCCCATCTCCAAGGGGGGGGGGGGAGCGGCGGCCTAGGGGGGACTTGCCCCCCAAGTCAAGTGGGGCGCCCCCCACCCCTAGGGTTTCCAACCCTAGGCGCAGGGGAGGCCCAAGGGCGGGTGCACCAGCCCACCAGGGGCTGGTTCCCTTCCCCTTTCAGCCCACGTGGCCCTCCGGGATAGGTGGCCCCACCCGGTGGACCCTCGGGACCCTTCCGGTGGTCCCGGTACAATACCGGTGACCCCCGAAACTTTCCCGGTGGCCGAAACTGGACTTCATATATATAATTCTTTACCTCTGGACCATTCTGGAACTCCTCGTGATGTCCGGGATCTCATCCGGGACTCTGAAAAACTTTCGGGTTTCCGCATACTAATATCTCTACAACCCTAGCGTCACCGAACCTTAAGTGTGTAGACCCTACGGGTTCGGGAATCACGTAGACATGACCGAGATAGCTCTCCGGCCAATAACCTACAGCGAGATCTAGATACCCATGTTGGCTCCCACATGTTCCACGATGATCTCATCAAATGAACCACGATGTCGAGGATTCAAGTAACCCCGTATACAATTCCCTTTGTCAATCGATACGTTACTTGCCCGAGATTCGATCGTCGGTATCCCAATACCTTGTTCAATCTCGTTACCGGCAAGTCACTTTACTCGTACCCTAATGCATGAACCCGTGACCAAACACTTGGTCACATTGAGCTCATTATGATGATGCATTACCGAGTGGGCCCAGAGATACCTCTCCGTCATACGGAGTGACAAATCCCAGTCTCGATTTGTGTCAACCCAACAGATACTTTCAGGGATACCCGTAGTATACCTTTATAGTCACCCAGTTACGTTGTGACGTTTTGTACACCCAAAGCACTCCTACGGTATCCAGGAGTTACACGATCTCATGGTCTAAGGAAAATATACTTGACATTAGAAAAGCTCTAGCAAACGAACTACACGATCTTGTGCTATGCTTAGGATTGGGTCTTGTCCATCACATCATTCTCCTAATGATGTGATCCCGTTATCAACGACATCCAATGTCCATAGTCAGGAAACCATGACTATCAGTTGATCAACGAGCTAGTCAACTAGAGGCTCACTAGGGACATATTGTGGTCTATGTATTCACACATGTATTACGATTTCTGGATAACACAATTATAGCATGAATAATAGACAATTATCATGAACAAGGAAATATAATAATAACCATTTTATTATTGCCTCTAGGGCATATTTCCAAGAGTCTCCCACTTGCACTAGAGTCAATAATCTAGTTACATTGTGATGAATCGAACACCCATAGAGTTCTGGTGTTGATCATGTTTTGCTCATGGAAAAGGTTTAGTCAATGGATCTGTGACATTCAGATCCGTATGTACTTTGCAAATATCTATGTCTCCATCTTGAACATTTTCACGAATGGAGTTGAAACGACGCTTGATGTGCCTGGTCTTCTTGTGAAACCTGGGCTCCTTGGCAAGGGCAATAGCTCCAGTGTTGTCACAGAAGAGAGTGATCGGCCCCGACGCATTGGGTATGACTCCTAGGTCGGTGATGAACTCCTTCATCCATATTGCTTCATGCGCTGCCTCCGAGGCTGCCATGTACTCCACTTCACATGTAGATCCCGCCACGACGCTCTGCTTGCAACTGCACCAGCTTACTGCCCCACCTTTCAAAATATTCACGTATCCGGTTTGTGACTTAGAGTCATCCAGATCTGTGTCGAAGCTAGCGTCGACGTAACCCTTTACGACGAGATCTTTGTCACCCCCATAAACGAGAAACATGTCCTTAGTCCTTTTCAGGTACTTTAGGATATTCTTGACCGCTGTCCAGTGTTCCATGCCGGGATTACTTTGGTACCTTCCTACCAAACTTACGGAAAGGTTTACATCAGGTCTGGTACACAGCATGGCATACATAATAGACCCTATGGCCAAGGCATAGGGGATGACACTCATCTTTTCTCTATCTTCTGCCGTGGTCGGGCATTGAGCCGAGCTCAATTTCACACCTTGCAACACAGGCAAGAACCCCTTCTTGGACTGATCCATATTGAACTTCTTCAATATCTTATCAAGGTATGTGCTTTGTGAAAGACCTATGAGGCGTCTCGATCTATCCCTATAGATCTTGATGCCTAATATGTAAGCAGCTTCTCCACGGTCCTTCATTGAAAAACACTTATTCAAGTAGGCCTTAATGCTGTCCAAAAGTTCTATATCATTTCCCATCAAAAGTATGTCATCTACATATAATATGAGAAATGCTACAGAGCTCCCACTCACTTTCTTGTAAACGCAGGCTTCTCCATAAGTATGCATAAACCCAAACGCTTTGATCATCTCATCAAAGCAAATGTTCCAACTCCGAGATGCTTGCACCAGCCCATAAATGGATCGCTGGAGTTTGCATACCTTGTTAGCATTCTCAAGATCGACGAAACCTTCCGGCTGCATCATATACAGTTCGTACTTAAGATAGCCGTTAAGGAATGCCGTTTTGACGTCCATTTGCCATATCTCATAATCATAGTATGCGGCAATTGCTAACATGATTCAGACGGACTTCAGCTTTGCTACGGGAGAGAAAGTCTCATCGTAGTCAACCCCTTGAACTTGTCGATAACCCTTAGCAACAAGTCGAGCTTTATAGATGGTAACATTACCATCCGCGTCCGTCTTCTTCTTAAAGATCCATTTGTTTTCTATCGCTCGCTGATCATCGGGCAAGTCTGTCAAAGTCGACACTTTGTTTTCATACATGGATCCTATCTCGGATTGCATGGCTTCAAGCCATTTGTTGGAATCTGGGCCCGCCATCGCTTCTTCATAGTTCGAAGGTTCACTGTTGTCTAACAGCATGATTTCCAGGACAGGGTTGCCATACCACTCTGGTGTGGAATGTGTCCTTGTGGAACTACGAAGTTCAGTAGCAACTTGATCCGAAGTACCTTGATAATCATCATTAATTTCCTCTTCAGTTGGTGTAGGCACCACAGGAACATCCTCTTGAGTTGCACTACTTTCCGGTTCAAGAGGTAGTACTTCATCGAGTTCTACTTTCCTCCCACTTACTTCTTTTGAGAGAAACTCTTTCTCCAGAAAGGACCCGTTCTTGGCAACAAAGATCTTGCCTTCGGATCTAAGGTAAAAGGTATACCCAATGGTTTCCTCAGGGTATCCTATGAAGACGGAATTTTTCCGACTTGGGTTCGAGCTTTTCAGGTTGAAGTTTCTTGACATAAGCATCGCATCCCCAAACTTTTAGAAACGATAGCTTAGGTTTCTTCCCAAACTATAATTCATATGGTGTTGTCTCAACGGATTTAGACGGTGCCCTATTTAAGGTGAATGTAGCTGTCTCTAAAGCGTATCCCCAAAATGATAGCGGTAAATCGGTAAGAGACATCATAGACCGCACCATATCCAATAAAGTGCGATTACGACGTTCGGACACACCGTTACACTGAGGTGTTCCAGGCGGCGTGAGTTGTGAAACGATTCCACATTTCCTTAAGTGCGTACCAAATTCGTGACTTAAATATTCTCCTCCACGATCTGATCGTAAGAACTTTATTTTTCGGTCACGTTGACTCTCTACCTCATTCTGAAATTCCTTGAACTTTTCAAAGGTCTCAGACTTATGTTTCATCAAGTAGACATACCCATATCTACTTAAGTCACCAGTGAGAGTGAGAACATAACGATAGCCATCGCGAACCTCAACGCTCATTGGACCGCACACATCAGTATGTATAATTTCAAATAAGTTGGTTGCTCGCTTCATTGTTCCAGAGAATGGAGTCTTGGTCATTTTACCCATGAGGCATGGTTCGCACATGTCAAATGATTCGAAATCAAGAGACTCCAAAAGTCCATCTGTATGGAGCTTCTTCATGCGTTTGACACCAATGTGACCAAGGCGGTAGTGCCACAGATATGTGGGACTATCATTATCAATCTTACATCTTTTGGTATTCACACTATGAATATGTGTAACATTATGTTCGAGATTCATTAAGAATAAACCATTGACCAGCGGGGCATGACCATAAAACATATCTCTCATATAAATAGAACAACCATTATTCTTGGATTTAAATTTGTAGCCATCTCATATTAAACGAGATCCAGATACAATGTTCATGCTCAAAGCTGGCACTAAATAACAATTATTGAGGTTTAAAACTAATCCCGTTGGTAAATGTAGAGGTAGCGTGCCGACGGCGATCGCATCGACCTTGGAACCATTCCCGACGCGCATCGTCACGTCGTCCTTCGCCAGTCTCCACTTATTCTGCAGCTCCTGCTTTGAGTTACAAATATGAGCAACGGCACCGGTATCAAATACCCAGGAGCTACTACGAGTACTGGTAAGGTACACATCAATTACATGTATATCACATATACCTTTAGTGTTGCCGGCCTTCTTGTCTGCTAAGTATTTGGGGCAGTTCCGCTTCCAGTGACCCTTCCCTTTGCAATAAAAGCACTCAGTCTCAGGCTTGGGTCCATTCTTTAGCTTCTTCCCGGCAACTGGCTTACTGGGCGCGACAACTCCCTTGCCGTCCTTCTTGAAGTTCTTCTTACCCTTGACTTTCTTGAAACTAGCGGTTTTATTGACCATCAACACTTGATGCTCCTTTTTGATTTCCACCTCCGCTGATTTCAGCATTGAAAATACTTCAGGAATAGTTTTCACCATCCCCTCCATATTGTAGTTCATCACAAAGCTCTTGTAGCTAGGTGGGAGCGGCTGAAGGATTCTGTCAATGACCGCCTCGTCCGGGAGGTTAATGTCCAGCTGGGACAAGCGGTTGTGCAACCCAGACATTTTGAGTATGTGCTCACTGACAGAACTATTTTCCTCCATCTTACAACTGTAGAACTTGTTGGAGACTTCATATCTCTCGACCCGGGCATGAGCTTGGAAAACCATTTTTAGCTCTTCGAACATCTCATATGCTCCGTGTTGCTCAAAACGCTTTTGGAGCCCCGGTTCTAAGCTGTAAAGCATGCCGCACTGAACGAGGGAGTAATCATCAGCATGTGACTGCCAAGCGTTCATAACGTCTTGGTTCTCTGGGATGGGTGCTTCACCTAGCGGTGCTTCTAGGACATATGCTTTCTTGGCATCTATGAGGATGATCCTCAGGTTCCGGACCCAGTCCGTATAGTTGCTGCCATCATCTTTCAGCTTGGTTTTCTCTAGGAACGCGTTGAAGTTGAGGTTGACATGAGCGTTGGCCATTTGATCTACAAGACATTTTGCAAAGGTTTTTAGACTAAGTTCATGATAATTAAGTTCATATAATCAAATTATTTAATGAATTCCCACTCAGATTAGACATCCCTCTAGTCATCTAAGTGATACATGATCCGAGTCAACTAGGCCGTGTCCGATCATCACGTGAGATGGACTAGTCATCATCGGTGAACATCTGTATGTTGATCGTATCTTCCATACGACTCATGTTCGACCTTTCGGTCTCTTGTGTTCCGAGGCCATGTCTGTACATGCTAGGCTCGTCAAGTTAACGTAAGTGTTTTGCATGTGTAAATCTGTCTTACACCCGTTGTATGTGGACGTTGGAATCTATCACACCCGATCATGACGTGGTGCTTCGAAACAACGAACTTTCGCAACGGCGCACAGTTTGGGGGAACACTTTCTTGAAATTATTATGTGGGGTCATCTTATTTACTACCGTCGTTCTAAGAAAATAAGATGCAAAAACATGATAAACATCACATGCAATCAAACAGTGACATGATATGGCCAATATCATATTGCTCCTTTTGATCTCCATCTTCGGGGCGCCATGATCATCTTCGTCACCGGCATGACACCATGATCTCCATCATCATGATCTCCATCATCATGTCTCCATGAAGTTGTTCGCCAACTATTACTTCTACTACTATGGCTAATGGTTTAGCAATAAAGTAAAGTAATTACATGGCGTTTAATCATTGACACGCAGGTCATACAATAATTAAGACAACTCCTATGGCTCCTGCCGGTGGTCATACTCATCGACATGCAAGTCGTGATTCCTATTACAAGAACATGATCTCATACATCACATATATATCATTCATCACAAGTTTTGGCCATATCACATCACATAGCATATGCTACAAAAACAAGTTAGACGTCCTCTAATTGTTGTTGCATGTTTTTACGTGGCTGCAATAGGGTTCTAGCAAGAACGTTTTCTTACCTACGTGAAAGCCACAATGTGATATGCCAATTTCTATTAACCCTTCATAAGGACCCTTTTCATCGAATCCGATCCGACTAAAGTGGGAGAGACAGACACCCGCTAGCCACCTTATGCAACTAGTGCATGTCAGTCGGTGGGACCTGTCTCACGTAAGCGTACGTGTAAGGTCGGTCCGGGCCACTTCATCCCACGATTCCGCCGAAACAAGATAAGACTAGTAGTGGCAATAAAATTGACAACATCTACACCCATAACAAATTTGTGTTCTACTCGTGCAAAGAAACTACACATAGACCTAGCTCATGATGCCACTGTTAGGGAACGTTGCAGAAAATAAAAAAAATTCTGTGCTTCACCAAGATCAATCCATGGAGTTATCTAGCAACGAGAGAGAGGAGTGCATCTACATACCCTTGTAGATCGCGAGCGGAAGCGTTCAAGAGATCGGGGTTGAGGGAGTCGTACTCGTCGTGATCCAAATCACCGAAGATCCTAGTGCTGAACGGACAGCACCTCCGTGTTCAACACACGTACAGTTGGCGAAGATGTCTCCTCCTTGTTGATCCAGCAAGGGGGAAGGAGAGGTTGATGGAGATCCAGCAGCACGATGGCGTGGTGGTGGAAGCAGCGGCGATCTCGGCAGGGCTTCGCCAAGCTCAGTGAGAGGGAGAGGTGGTACGGGGGGAGAGGGAGGCGCCAGGGACTAGGGTGCGGCTGCCCTCCCTCCCCCTCTTTATAGGGGGCCTATGGGGGTGCACCGGCCCCTGGAGATCCCATCTCCAAGGGGGGGCGGCAGCCTAGGGGGGGGGGACTTGCCCCCCAACTCAAGTGGGGCGCCCCCCCACCCCTAGGGTTTCCAACCCTAGGCGCAGGGGAGGCCCAAGGGGGGGGTGCACCAGCCCACCAGGGGCTGGTTCCCTTCCCCTTTCAACCCACGTGGCCCTCCGGGATAGGTGGCCCCACCCGGTGGACCCCCGGGACCCTTCCGGTGGTCCCGGTACAATACCGGTGACCCCTGAAACTTTCCCGGTGGCCGAAACTGGACTTCCTATATAGAATTCTTTACCTCCAGACCATTCTGGAACTCCTCGTGACGTCCGGGATCTCATCCGGGACTCCGAACAACTTTCGGGTTTCCACATACTAATATCTCTACAACCCTAGTGTCACCGAACCTTAAGTGTGTAGACCCTACGGGTTCGGGAATCACGCAGACATGACCGAGACAGCTCTCCGGCCAATAACCAACAACGGGATCTGGATACCCATGTTGGCTCCCACATGTTCCACGATGATCTCATCGAATGAACCACGATGTCAAGGATTCAAGTAACCCCATATACAATTCCCTTTGTCAATCGGTACGTTACTTGCCCGAAATTCGATCGTCGGTATCCCAATACCTCGTTCAATCTCGTTACCAGCAAGTCACTTTACTCGTACCATAATGCATGATCTCGTGACCAAACACTTTGTCACATTGAGCTCATTATGATGATGCATTACCGAGTGGGCCCAGAGATACCTCTCCGTCATACGGAGTGACAAATCCCAGTCTCGATCCGTGTCAACCCAACAGATACTTTCGGGGATACCTATAGTATACCTTTATAGTCACCCAGTTACGTTGTGACGTTTGGTACACCCAAAGCACTCCTACGGTATCCGGGAGTTACATGATCTCATGGTCTAAGGAAAAGATACTTGACATTGGAAAAGCTCTAGCAAACAAACTACACGATCTTGTGCTATGCTTAGGATTAGGTCTTGTCCATCACATCATTCTCCTAATGATGTGATCCCGTTATCAACGACATCCAATGTCCATAGTCAGGAAACCATGACTATCAGTTGATCAATGAGCTAGTCAACTAGAGGCTCACTAGGGACATGTTGTGTTCTATGTATTCACACATGTATTACGATTTCCGGATAACACAATTATAGCATGAATAATAGACAATTATCATGAACAAGGAAATATAATAATAACCATTTTATTATTGCCTCTAGGGCATATTTCCAACAACATGCTCTAATGCATATAAATTGGTTGAAAATTCAAATCTGTGTCCTTGGTTGCATGCTTAGGTCCCATCAAGAAATGGGAATGAATTTCAAACACCCTACCACAGTCACTCGGCCGCAAACATTGAGATACCTGGTTTTTAAATTCTAGTAAATCGAAAACTCGTCTAATATTCAAGAAACTTTGCATGCTATCCTGGAGCGGCATCAACATGCCGTCATAATTTTTTTGTCCCATTTGGGGCAAGTTCAGGTATAAGCTTCTCACAAACCAGAGCTTCTCACAACAAGCCTGATAGTTTCGGTAGGGAACGTGCCACCTTTGGGGACAAAACGATATTCGTTGCCTCTTATTGCTTTCAAAAAAAAATCTAGTGTCAACATAGAACAACAGGAGTGTTGTCTTAAATTTTGGAATTTTTCGAGGATTATTTGGACATTTTTATACATTAACAAGGTTTTATAGGCATTTCATGTGCATAATTCAAATTTGAACTACGCGCACATGATCCAGTGCATATAAATTGGTTGAAAAATCAAATCTGTGTCCTTGGGTGCATGCTTAGGTCCCATGCAAGAAATGGGAATGGATTTCGAACACCAGGGCACTGTTGATTGCCGGCAAAACATTGAGATACTTTGTTTTTAAATTCTAGTAAATCCAAAACTCGTTTGAAATTCATGAAACTTGGCATGCTATCATGGAATGGCAGCCGACATGCTGTGGTATTTTCCGTGTCCATTTTGAGAGAAGGCGCACTCGAATAACAGCCAACAAAGGCATTTTGAAAAAATAGCTGCTACTTTAATATCTCAAACATTTGTATAATTCAAATCATGTGCATTCTAGTAACTATTCACGTGACACCACGTGTCTTGGTTTTAATGGCTATAGGAGGTGCCGCGCGGACAGCTGCTTGACTGAACGGGAGGTGTGCGAGTGCAGTCCGGTGCGCAGGCTGACCGAGAGGCGTGCAAGTTGTCCTCCAATGCGTAGGCTCACCGGGAAGTGTGCGAGCTGTACGCTACGCAGGCTCATTGGGAAGCGAGCCCTTTGACTTCCATGGCCGCCCGCCTTGTTTGCATCCTCTCCATTAATGGCGCCCAAGCCGCTATTTAATACAGGCGGCCTTACTATTCGTCTCCCATTCCCCTCCCCCCGCAGACCTCCACCAACGCCATGACGGAGAAGGATCATCTGCCACTAGTCTTCAACTTTGGTGAAGTCGACTCCGAGCCGGAGGAGAAAGAAAATAAGGAGGAATAGGGCCTCATGGACATGGCCCTGAACGAGCTGGCCGCGGCGGTTACTGCCCCCGCTCCCGTCCCAGATCCCATCCCCGCGCCCGCGCCAACGACCATCCCAATAGCATTGACCGGCTGGTCGCCAAGCACTATCGTAGAGGTGGAAGCCACGGGCATCAGGGAGGTCTCCGCGGACCCGCAAGAGCTCGTGTACATGCCAGCAGCAGCACCCGTGCTCATGCCCGTGCACGCCCCTCCACCCACCGCGGCACCAGTCCCCGTGCGTTTGGCTGCACCCACCGCGCCCGTGCCCATGCGCGCCCCCTCAGCGGCATGGGACGCCGCTGTCGACCGCTACATCTCATCGCTGCCAGTTGTCATCCTCTGATAACCCACAAGTGTAGGGGATCGCAACAGCTTTCGAGGGTGAAGTACAACCCAAATTTATTGATTCGACACAAGGGGGCCAAAGAATATTCTTGAGTATTAGTAGTTGAGTTGTCAATTCAACCACACCTGGATAACTTAGTATCTGCAGCAAAGTGTTTAGTAGCAAAAGTGGTATGATAATAATGGTAACAGTAGCAACAGTAAAGATAAATGTTTTTGGGTTTTTGTAGTAGTTGTAACAGTAGCAACGGAAAAGTAAATAGAAGAAGAACAATATGTGAAAAGCTCGTAGGTAATGGATCAGTGATGGATAATTATACCGGATGCGATTCCTCATGCAATAGTTATAACATAGGGTGATATAGAACTAGCTCCAGTTCATCAATGTAATGTAGGCATGTATTCCGTAAATAGTCATACGTGCTTATGGAAAAGAACTTGCATGACGTCTTTTGTCCTACCCTCCCGTTGCAGCGGGGTCGTTACGGAAACTAAGGGATATTAAGGCCTCCTTTTAATAGAGAACCGGACCAAAGCATTAACACATAGTGAATACATGAACTCCTCAAACTACGGTCATCACCGAGAAGTATCCCGATTATTGTCACTTCGGGGTTGTCGAATCATAACACATAATAGGTGACTTTAGATTTGCAAGATAGGATCAAGAACACACATATATTCATGAAAACATAATAGGTTCATATCTGAAATCATGGCACTCGGGCCCTAGTGACAAGCATTGAGCATAGCAAAGTCATAGCAACATCAATCTCAGAACATAGTGGATACTAGGGATCAAACCCTAATAAAACTAACTTGATTACATGGTAAATCGCATCCAACCCATCACCGTCCAGCAAGCCTACGATGGAATTACTCACGCACGGCGGTGAGCATCATGAATTGGTGATGGAGGATGGTTGATGATAACGACGGCGACAAATCCCCCTCTCCGGAGCCCCGAACGGACTCCAGATCAGCCCTCCCGAGAGAGATTAGGGCTTGGCAGCGGCTCCGTGTCGTAAAACGCGATGGAACTTTCTCTCTGATTTTTTTCTCCCTGAGACGGAATATATGGAGTTGGAGTTGAGGTCGGAGGAGGTCCAGGGGGACCACGAGATAGGAGGCCGCGCCCTAGGGGGGGCGTCCCCCTATCTCCTGGACAGCCTGTGGGCCCCCTGGCATGATTCTTTCGCCAAAAATTCTTATTAATTCCAAAAAGTGCCTCCGTGGATTTCTAGGACATTCCGAGAACTTTTCTTTTCTACACATAAAACAACATCATGGTAGTTCTGCTGAAAACAACGTCAGTCCGGGTTAGTTTCATTCAAATCATGCAAGTTAGAGTCCAAGACAAGGGCAAAAGTGTTTGGAAAAGTAGATACGTTGGAGACGTATCAACTCCCCCAAGCTTAAACCTTTGCTTGTCCTCAAGAAATTCAGTTGATAAACTGAAAGTGATAAAGAAAAACTTTTACAAATTCTGTTTGCTCTTGTTGTTGTAAACACGAAAAGTCAGCATTCAAGTTTCAGCAAATATTATGAACTAACCATACTCACAATAACACTTAGCTACCACAATCACTCATATCAATAGCATAATCATCTAGCGAGCCATAATAAAAAAACTCAGACGACAACACTTTCTCAAAATAATTATAACATGATATAACAAAATGGTATCTCGCTAGCCCTTTCTGAGACTGCAAAACATAAATGCAGAGCACCTTTAAAGATCAAGGACTGACTAAACATTATAATTCATGGTAAAAGAGATCCAGTCAAGTCATACCCAATATAAACCAATAATAATGAATGCAAATGACAGTGTGCTCTCCAGCGGGTGCTTTTAATAAGAAGGGCGATGACTCAACATAAAAGTAAATAGATAGACCCTTCGCAGAGGGAAGCAGGGATTTGTAGAGGTGCCAGAGCTCGATTTTAAAATAGAGATTGAATAACATTTTGAGCGGCATACTTTTGTTATCAACGCAACAATTATGAGATGGATGTATCTTCCATACTACATGCATTATAGGCAGTTCCCAAACAGAATGGTAAAGGTTTATACTCCCCCAACCACCAACAAGCATCAATCCATGGCTTGCTCGAAACAACGAGTGCTTCCAACACACAATAGCCATGGGGGAGTTTAGTTTAATTATTTTGATTTGCTTTGATCTTTTTGGATCATGGGACTGGGCATCCCGGTTACCGTCCCTTTCTCATGAATGAGGAGCGGAGTCCACTCCTCGTGAGAATAACCCACCTAGCATGAAGATATAGGCAGCCCTAGTTGTAACATGAGCTGCTCGAGCATACAAAACAGAATTTCATTTGAAGGTTTGGAGTTTGGCACATACAAATTTACTTGGAACGGCAGGTAGATACCGCATATAGGAAGGTATAGTGGACTCATATGGAACAACTTTGGGGTTTAAGGAGTTTGGATGCACAAGCAGTATTCCCGCTTAGTACAGGTGAAGGCTAGCAAAAGACTGGGAAGCGACCAACTGAGAGAGCGACAACAGTCGTAAACATGCATTAAAATTAATTCACACCGAGTACAAGCATGAGTAGGATATAATCCACCATGAACATAAATATCGTGAAGGCTATGTTGATTTGTTTCAACTACATGCGTGAACATGTGCCAAGTCGAGTCACTCAATTCATTTAAGGGAGGATACCACCCCATCATATCACATCATAATCATTCTAATAGCATGTTGGCACGCAAGGTAAACCATTATAACTCATCGCTAATCAAGCATGGCACAAGTAACTATAATCTCTAAATGTCATTGCAAATATGTTTGCTTCATAATAGCTGACTCAGAAACGATGAATCATCATATTTACAAAAACAAGAGAGGTCGAGTTCATACCAGCTTTTCTCATCCCAATAAGTCCATCATATATCGTCATTATTGCCTTTCACTTGCACGACCGAACGATATAATAATAAGAGTGCACGTGCATTGGACTAAGCTGGAATCTGCAAGCATTCAACTCAAGAGAGAAAACAAGTAATATGGGCTCTAAATTAAATAAACAATCATGCATATAAGAGCCACTAAGCATTTTCAATATGGTCTTCTCGACCCCCAAAGGAAACAAAAAAGAAAATAAAACTATTTACACGGGAAAGCTCCCAACAAGTAAAAGAAGAAGAACTAGAAATCTTTTTGGGTTTTCATTTTAATTCCTACTACAGGCAAGGAAATTAAACTAACTAATTTTTTTTGGTTTTTCTTAAGGTTTATCAAACACACAAGAAGAAAACTAGAAAAAGAAATCTAAACTAGCATGTATAATACAATGAAAGAGTATGAGCACCGACGACTAGTGTGTGAACATGAATGTAAAGTCGGTGAGAAATACGTACTCCCCCAAGCTTAGGCTTTTGGCCTAAGTTGGTTTAATACCAAGGACCACCGCTACTCTCTCCGGTGTAATGAGAGGTATAATCAGGATAATACTGGCTGGTCATCTCCGGATCCCACTGGACAGATGATGCACGATAAGGGTCCAGCTCAGGTTCCGGCTCAGGTTCAGGTTCTGGAGTAAAAGCTTGGGCTCGATGGTTGTTCACCGCTTCCGGTGTGACAAGAAAATTTTCTGGAAGCAAATCAAACAACAGAGGCGGAGGCAAAATAATAATCTCAAAAAGTTTCTTATTGAATCTAAGTTTATACAAAAGCATCTTTTCTTTGTTGTCAACAATAAACTTGTGTGCTACCATGCTCTTGTAATCTAAAATGTGAGGAGGCAATGTCGTCTCCTCTTCCTCATGGTGCCTAATGGGTATCTGAAAATGTCTAGCAAGACGTGCAACATACATACCTCCAAATATGGGACCTTTTGTACAGTTCAGGGCTAGTCGTTTAGCAACGACAACACCCATATTAAAAGTATTGTCCCCAAGCAAAGCATGTTGAAGAATGATAATATCTGGAACGCTCAAATTTCCACTATTTCCATGACCAATCAAGCATCTACTAGCAAATATAGCAAAATAGCGTAAAACAGGAAAGTGTATGCTAGAGACCTTCGCCTCGGAGCCCTTCTTTGGCTCATCTACAGTAATGGTGTTAACAAAACCACCCACATCATCACGATGGGGTTCATCTAATTCTCCCTCATAAGGTATCCTACATACCGCGCAAAAATGACGTAAAGACATTTCTTTGAATTCATCATATAAATGAAATGATACTGCAGGCGGTGATTTCTTAGGATAATAATAAAAGTTTTGCATGAAAGTATTGGTAAGTAAGAGATACTGATCGATTCGGTCGTTGATGAAACTGGTGAGGCCTACAGTCTCGATTAAAGCATAAAAGTCTTCATGAGTTCCGGCTTCTTTCAAGAAATCCTCACATGGCCATTCGCACGACAGTACTTCCGCTAAGCGAGGAAGATTGTACTTGGTTTTTCCCTTCTCTTTGGCTTGTTTTTCCTGAGAGCTTTGGCTATAAGAGCCTTTAAAAAGCCTCCTTAACATTTTCTGAAAATTTCTAAAATTTTAGTAACTTCAAAATAAAAGTGAATAAAACTAAACAAGATTGATAGCAACTACTCCTACAAGTGCCTAGAGCCTATATCATGCGTTGGAATTGCTTGGGACCTCAAACATTTAACATGCAAGCTCAAGAACATGGTCACCTAAGCAGCAAAAATTTGCAATGAATAAAGCACTAGAACAAAAACTAATTGGACTAATGGAGGAGTCACATACCAAGCAACAATCTCCCAAAGCAGTTTTGTGAATGGAGCTTTGAGCTAAGAGATCGAAAATCACAGCAAAACGAGCTAGAACTCGTGCTTGAGCTGGATGGGGATTTTTTGGGTAGAAGATGGAGTGTGTGGGTGCTGGCATAAGTGGAGGGGAGCCACCAGGGGCCCACGAGATAGGGGGGCACGCCCTACAGGGGGGGCGCTCTCCTCTCTCGTGGCCTGGTGCTTGCCCCTCCTGTAGTGTTTTCAGTGCCTAAAATCCTCAAATATTCCAGAAAAAATCATACTAAATTTGTAGGGCATTTGGAGCACTTTTATTTTCGGACTATTTTTTAATGCATGGATAATTCAGGAAACAGACGGATAATACTATTTTTGCTTTATTTAATCTAAATAACGTAAAGTAGAAAGAGGGTACAGAAGGTTGTGCCTTCTAGTTTCATCCATCTCGTGATCATCAAAATGAACCCGCTAACAAGGTTGATCAAGTCTTGTTAACAAACTCATTCCGAATAACACGGAACCGGAGAAATTTCGAATGACACTAAGTTACCTCAACGGGGATATGAAAATCCCCAACAATAAGAATATCATACTTTTTCTTGACAGTAGGGAGAGGAAATTCAAAACCTCCAAAAATGATAGTTGGAACTTTTTCAATAGAATTGATGCTATGAACTTGAGATTGTTTCCTTGGAAAGTGTACCGTATGCTCATTACCATTAACATGAAAAGTGACATTGCCTTTGTTGCAATCAATTACAGCCCCTGCAGTATTAAGAAAAGGTCTACCAAGGATAATAGACATACTATCGTCCTCGGGAATATCAAGAATAATAAAGTCCGTTAAGATAGTGACATTTGCAACCACAACAGGCACATCCTCACAAATACTGACAGGTATAGCAGTTGATTTATCAGCCATTTGCAAAGATATTTCAGTAGGTGTCAACTTATTCAATTCAAGTCTACGATATAAAGAGAGAGGCTTAATACTAACACCGGCTCCAAGATCACATAAAGCAGTTCTAACATAATTTCTTTTAATGGAGCATGGTATAGTTGGAACACCCGGATCTCCAAGTTTCTTTGGTATTCCACCCTTAAAAGTGTAATTAGCAAGCATGGTGCAAATTTCAGCCTCTGGTATCTTTCTTTTTTTTGTGATGATATCCTTCATATACCTAGCATAATGATTTACTTTAAGCATATCAGTTAAGCGCATACGTAAGAAAATAGGTCTAATCATTTCAACAAAGCGCTCAAAATCCTCATCATCCTTTGACTTGGATGGTTTAGGAGGAAAGGGCATGGGTTTCTGAACCCATGGTTCTTTCTTTACCATGCTTCCGTAGCAACAAAATCTCTCTTATCATAACGTTGATTCTTTGATTGTGGGTTATCAAGATGAACAACAGGTTCAATCTCTACATCATTACCTTTGCAAGGTTGAGCATCAACCTGAACATTATCATTAACATTATTACTAGGTTCATGTTCATCACCCGATTGTGTTTCAGCATCAGAGATAGAAATATCATTGGGATTCTCAGGTGTGTCTAAAGTAGGTTCACTAGAAGCATGCAAGGTTCTATCGTCTTTCTTCTTCTTCTTTTTAGAAGAACTAGGTGCCTCTAAATTATTTCTTTGAGAATCTTGCTCGATTCTCTTAGGGTGGCCTTCAGGATAACAAAGGTTCCAGAGTCATTCTACCAGTTCTAGTAGCCACTCTAACAACAAAGTCATTTTTATTATTCAATTCATCAAGAAAATCATTTTGAGCTTTGAGTACTTGCTCAGCTTGAGTAGCAACCATAGAAGCATATTTTCTAACGCGGTAAAGTTCATCTTTAACTCTAGCCATATTATCACCTACACGTCCTATCTCGAAAGCATTATTCTTTAACTCTCTACCAACATAAGTATTAAAACTTTCTTGTCTAGCCATAAAGTCATCAAATTCATCTAATCATGGGCTATGAAATTTAGTAGAGGGTATTTCAACTTTATCATATCTATAGAGAGAATTTACCTTTACTACCTGTGTCGGGTTATCAAGACAATGTGGTTCTTCAGGCGGTAAATTAAGACCATGTATTTCTTCAATAGGTGGTAAATTCTTAACATCTTTAGCTTTAATACCCTTTTCTTTCATTGATTTCTTTGCCTCTTGCATATCTTCAGGACTGAGAAATAAAGCACCTCTCTTCTTCGGAGTGGGTTTAGGAATAGGCTCAGGAGTTGGCTTAATTGGTTCAGGAATTACTTCAGGAACTGGCTCAGGAAGAGTCCAATTATTTTCATTAGTCAACATATTATTCAATAATATTTTAGCTTCGTCGACTGTTCTTTCCCTGAAAACACAACCAGAACAACTATCCAAGTAGTCCTTGGAAGCATCGGTTAGTCCATTATAAAAGATATCAAGTATTTCATTTTTCTTAATAGGATGATCAGGCAAAGCATTAAGTAACCGGAGAAGCCTCCCCCAAGCCCGTGGGAGACTCTCTTGATTTGCACAAAATTATATATTTCCCGCAAGGCAGCTTGTTTCTTATGAGTAGGGAAATACTTAGCAGAGAAGTAATAAATCATATCCTGGGGACTACGCACACAACCAGGAGCAAGAGAATTATACCAAGTCTTAGCATCACCCTTTAATGAGAACGGAAATATCTTAAGGATATATAAATAGCGAGACTTCTCATCATGAGTAAATAGGGTGGCTATATCATTCAACTTGGTAAGACGTGCCACAACAGTTTCAGTTTCAAGGCCATAAAAAGGATCAGATTCAACTAAAGTAAGAATCTCAGGATCAACAGAGAATTCATAATTCTTATCAGTAACACAGATAGGTGAAGTAGCAAAAGCAGGTTCGGGTTTCATTCTAGCATTAAGAGACTGCTGCTTCCATTTAGCTAATAATTTCTTAAGATCAGATCTATCATTGCAAGCGAGAATTTCCATAGCAGCTTCTTCATTCATAACATAACCCTTAGGAACAACAGGCAATACATAATCATTGGGGGAACATTCATCATCACTATCATCAATAGCATCTTCAATATTTTCATTCCCCCTAACTCTATCAAGTTGTTCATCTAAAAATTCACCTAATGGCAAAGTAGTATCACGCACATAAGTAATTTCATCAGGCATATCAGAAGTGGCATCATCAATAACATGCGACATATCAGAATTCATAGCAGTAGCAGGTTTGGGTGACGCAAGCCTACTAATAACAGAAGGAGAATCTAGTGCAGAGCTAGATGGCAGTTCCTTACCTGCTCTCGTATTTGAGGGAAAAATCTTGGTCTTAGCGTCTTTCAAGTTCTTCATAGTGATCAACAGATATAAATCCCAAGTGACTCAGAGAATAGAGCTATGCTCCCCGGCAACGGCGCCAGAAATTAGTCTTGATAACCCACAAGTGTAGGGGATCACAACAGCTTTCGAGGGTGAAGTACAACCCAAATTTATTGATTCGACACAAGGGGAGCCAAAGAATATTCTTGAGTATTAGCAGTTGAGTTGTCAATTCAACCACGCCTGGATAACTTAGTATCTGCAGCAAAGTGTTTAGTAGCAAAAGTGGTATGATAATAATGGTAAGAGTAGCAACAGTAAAGATAAATGTTTTTGGGTTTTTGTAGTAGTTGTAACAGTAGCAACGAAAAAGTAAATAGGCGAAGAACAATATGTGAAAAGCTCGTAGGCAATGGATCAGTGATGGATAATTATGCCGGATGCGATTACTCATGCAATAGTTATAACATAGGGTGATATAGAACTAGCTCCAGTTCATCAATGTAATGTAGGCATGTATTCCGTAAATAGTCATATGTGCTTATGGAAAAGAACTTGTATGACGTCTTTTGTCCTACCCTCCCGTTGCAGCGGGGTCGTTACGGAAACTAAGGGATATTAAGGCCTCCTTTTAATAGAGAACCGGACCAAAGCATTAACACATAGTGAATACATGAACTCCTCAAACTACGGTCATCACCGAGAAGTATCCCGGTTATTGTCACTTCGGGGTTGTCGGATCATAACACATAATAGGTGACTATAGACTTGCAAGATAGGATAAAGAACACACATATATTCATGAAAACATAATAGTTTCAGATATGAAATCATGGCACTCGGGCCCTAGTGACAAGCATTGAGCATAGCAAAGTCATAGCAACATCAATCTGAGAACATAGTGGATACTAGGGATCAAACCCTAACGAAACTAACTTGATTACATGGTAAATCTCATCCAACCCATCACCGTCCAGCAAGCCTATGATGGAATTACTCACGCACGGCGGTGAGCATCATAAAATTTGTGATGGAGGATGGTTGATGATGACGACAGCAACGAATCCCCCTCTTTGGAGCCCCGAACAGACTCCAGTCCAGCCCTCCCGAGAGAGATTAGGGCTTGGCAGCGGCTCCGTGTCATAAAACGCGATGAAACTTTCTCTCTGATTTTTTTCTCCCCAAGATAGAATATATGGAGTTGGAGTTGAGGTCGGAGGAGGTCCAGGGGGCACACGAGATAGGAGGCCGCGCCTAAGGGGGGGCGCCCCCCTGTCTCGTGGACAGCCTGTGGGCCCCTTGGTATTGATTCTTTCGCCAAAAATTCTTATTAATTCCAAAAAGTGCCTCCGTGGATTTCCAGGACATTCCAAGAACTTTTCTTTTCTACATATAAAACAACATCATGGTAGTTCTGCTGAAAACAGCGTCAGTCCGGGTTAGATTCATTCAAATCATGCAAGTTAGAGTCCAAAACAAGGGCAAAAGTGTTTGGAAAAGTAGATACGTTGGAGATGTATCATCCTCCTGCGCCCCGCCCGTCGATCGCGCGACGACATGATGTTTGATTTCCAAGTGAAGAACATTCTATGCTGCCTTGAAGGCTTCAACAACGGTGTCCCGGAGGACGACAACGACAACGACAACACGACATGCCGCCTTCGCCGTCGCCGGAAATAGTTTTTTTTGGGGGTTTAATACTGTATCTCGATCATATGAATATAAATTCACATTGTGACTGAATGAAATATATGGTTTGAATGAACTTGCGTTTTTCTCTTTTAATGTACAGACTTATCAAACAATTTTCTTTTTAAAAAAACATCAATGGTTTTGAAATATAAAACACTCATCACAAATGTTTTAGTTAGAAGACACGTATGCAAACCGACAACTTCCCTAGGAAGCCATGAGAAAATGTGCCGAGCAGGATTTGTGCAGCTCTTGATCGCAAACGTTTTAGATAGAACACCCGTATGCAAAGTGAGAGCTATGGTCTCCCCCCTTAAGTCAAGGGAAAATTCGTAGCGCAGGATTTGTGCATCTCTTCAACGCAAACGGTTCAGATTGAATATGGCATGCAAAGCCAGACTTCGGCGCTAAGCCAAGAGAAAATGTGCCGAGCAGGATTTGTGCATCCGTTCAACGCAAACGGTTGTTTTGGATGACCCGTGTGCAATCGCATACAAACAATTTGGTAAGATTTGCATCTGTCATATTGGGTATGTTGCCATTCGTCAAACTGGAAAGATTGACATTTGTTGATCTAGTAAGATTGCCATTTGTCAACCTTGTAACACTGTGATTTGTCAAAATATGCAATCACTAGCACTATCTGATTTTTGCAACTAAAATTGAGCAATTAAGCATAGATTTCATTCATAGATTAAGTAGTCGTTCTTTATACAAACATTTCAACTCGACAGCTGAACCGACCAAACTTATCCCCAATTGTAGCCAACCACGTACTGAAATAGCTAGTTCAACTATATATACTAGCTAATTTTAAGTACGTTGTACAGTTCCACAACATCTATAGTCAGATGAAATGAACAAAATAGCCCCTAAATACTATTACTATGGAGGGGCTTTGTACTACTTCCGGGCGGAGGAGGCAGAGGAGGAGGAGCGGAGCCTACCGACGAGCTGGAAAACTGCAATACGGTGCCTGCCGCTGCTGCACCTTCGGTGACGCTCACATCAAACGCCCTCTGCCGCTCCAGATGACCCCTCTCGAAGAGGTGGTTCTCCTCGTAGATCTCCTGATTCCTCGCCTCTAAGGCGGTGTGTGTCGCGGCCATGGCGGCAGTAAGGCTCTTTGCGTGCTTGACGAGGCGTCCTCCTCCTCCCGTAGGAACTCGGTGTAGCCCGCAAGGTCGCTGACGCACGTGCGGGCCTCAACCTCTGCCTCCCGCCTTCGGGAGGTGGTGGCAGAGCGGGTGATGACCCCGGCGGTCGACGGTGAGCTGGCGGCCACAGCGATCGACGATCAGGTGGCGGCCATGATCACCACCTCCCACCTCCGGGCCGCGGTGGCGGAGCGGGTGATGGCCACTGTGGCCGGCAGTGGGGTGGCGGCCACGAGGGCCACCTCCCGCCTTTGGGCCACGGTGGTGGAGCGGGCGATGGACCAGGCTTTTGACGGTGGTGTGGCGGCAACGGTGGCTGGCAACAGCTGCCGAGGGGCAGCGGCGGCGGAGCATGTTGTGGGTGTTCCGCGCACACCCAACAGGGACGCCACGTGCACTACACTATGCCGGGGACTGCGCCGCCACTGTGGTGTAGCCTCCCAGCTAGAGTTGTCCTCTGATGATGGCGGAGTGGCTGAGCGACGACGATGGACCGGTGCCATTGGCGATTGTGGGAGAAGCAAATGAGATAAGCTACAGGGAGGGAGGGGAAAATGCAACGCAGGACTCACCGGCCATGAGGGTTTATATAGCAGGCCGGTAAGCATTGCAATTTTGGGGGATTTCGCCGAGTCGGGCGAGAAGCTTGCGTGGGAACATGCGAGGTTGCATGGGAACGAGCTCACCGACGATTCATTGGCGCCACTTCAAGCCATCGTTTGGCCAAAAAGAACACCCCCACGCGCTGCGAAAGCTTGCGGTGTAAGCCATCTGCGGCAGCAGAGTGACAAGACATGCGAGAGGAGGATGAAAGGCCACATACACATACGGTTAATAAAAAACGTTTGCGATTTAATTACCTACTATACCCCCTTCCTGGTTTATAAGTAGGATTTAACTAATAAAATCGAATGCATGTCGCCAAATATTATATAGTTGGATTCGTATTTGAACATAGTTTTCAATTATATAATTTTTATAACATGCATTAACATTTTGTTGGTTAAAGTATGGCACAGAATATAAAGGGGACTATAGACCAAGACAGAGGTAGTATCATACGACCACTCTCTACGCAGCGACACAACTGTCAGCCGGCTTGTAGGCGACCATTTCTTGCCTGTTCAACTGCTCTATGTGTGTGGTTGCTTGCGGTTGAGGCGGCCGCGGCGCACTCTGCTCGTGTCCCATCGCGCGCGCTCTGCTCTCGCGTCCCTCTGGGTGCTTTGCCATAGTCCCTCCACGCACGCTGCCAGTTTGGGTCCGGCGCACGATCACGCACGTTCGTGTGCATGCGGTTGTGCCGGGCGCGGCGCGACGATGTAGTTACCCGCTGTAAAAACTGCCATGCGGACACGCCGAGAATCCAGGCCGCCCGGCCCCCATTTATTCGTGCGGTGCACCGACGACGACACATACAGAGAGGACATCCAGCAGTTCAAATGGTGCTCCTCATGGCTCCAATGGCGCTCCTAGCGGCCGACGAGGACGATGGCGGGCAGTTCACCATGCATCAGATAGTGGACACCCACGTGAGGGGGAAGGCCCTCTCGGTGGTGTACACGAATGATCCGGTCTTGGTGGAGCGCTCCATCCAAACTATGGAGCAGTTCCTTACCGAGGACAAGTACCAAGTGGTCGGCTTCGACCTCGGGTCCACCATCGGTCGTGCCGGGCATGATCAGAAGGTTGCCGTCCCCCAGTTGTGCGTGTGACATGACGTCCTCGTCTACCACTATCACCTGGCCACAAGGCCTTGCGAGCGTTTCTCCAGGTTTATCAACAGCTCCGACTACAGTTTCGCTACAGTGGACACTACCAACGATCTAAAAGCGCTCAAGGTTTCGGGCTTCAAATGCCGAAATCTTGTCAACATCCAGGACCACTACAAGGTCTGATGCAGCGACAACAACAAACTGAACTCCCTAGTTGACCTCGCCTAGGCCATCATCGACACCTACTACATGAAGATGAAGGATGAGAGCAAGAAGGACAAGAATGTCTTGCACAGTGTTTGGCATGAGAGACAGGATGAACAACTGATAACCCGCAAGTATACGGGATAGTTGTAACCTCTTTCGATAAGTAAGAGTGTCGAACCCAATGAGGAGCTAAAGGTAGAACAAATACTCTCTCAAGTCCTATCGGCCACTGATACAACTCTATGCACGCTTCACGTTCGCTTTACCTAGAACAAGTATAAAACTAGAAGTACTTTTCAGGTGATGTTGGATAACTTGGCAAGATAATAAAGAACACGTAAATAAAAAGTAGGGGCTGTTTTAGATAAAGATGCAATAAAGTAAATAACGCGAGTGTGGAAAAGTGGTGGTAGGAGTTGTGAAAGTGTCCCTAGGCAATTGACTACTTTACTAGACCGATAGCAAGTATCATGTGGGAGAGGCCACAGCTAGCATGTCATCCCTGACTTGGAATTCTATGCACTTATGATTGGAACTACTAGCAAGCATCCGCAACTACTAACGATCATTAAGGTAAAACCCAACCATAGCATTATGATATATTGGTCCCCCTTCAATCCCGTATGCATCAATTTCTATGCTAGGTTGAAGCTTCTGTTACTCTAGCCCTCCAATACATAGTCCTATCAACATACAACTAACCCTATGGTGTGATCCACGCACGCGCTCATATGATGGGCTCCAAAGGACAACAACATAACCACAAGCAAATTAAATCAATCATAGCAATTCATCAACCACCAATAGGACAACGAAAATCTACTCAGACATCATAGGATGGCAACAAATCATTGGAACATAATATGAAGCATAAAGCACCATGTTCAAGTAGAGGGTACAGCGGGTTGCGGGAGAGTGGACCGCTGAATATAGATGGGGCAAGGTGATGGAGATGTTGGTGAAGATGGCGGAGGTGTTGGTGAAGATCCCGGTGATGATGATGGCCCCCGGCGGCGTTCCGGCGCCACCGGAAGCAATGGGGAGAGAGCCCCCTTCTTCTTCTTCTTCCTTGACCTCCTCCCTAGATGGGAGAAGGGTTTCCCCTCTGGTCCTTGGCTCCCATGTCGTGGGAGGGGCGAGAGCCCCTCCGAGATTGGATCTATCTCTCTGTTTCCGCGTTCTCAGATTCTACCCCTTCACCGTTTCTTAAATATCCGGAGATCCATAACTCTGATTGGGGTGAATCTTTCGCCCAAATTTTTCTTGTAAAATTAGATTTCTTGTGCCAAAAGAAGAGCGTCAACTGCCTTACGGGTGGCCCACGAGAGCCCAGGGCACGCCCAGGGGGGAGGGCGCGCCCCCCTGTCTCGTGGCCACCCCGGACACCGTTTCGCGTTGATTCTTCCTCCCAAAAATCACAAATATTCCAGAATAATTCTCCTTCCGTTTCTGTCCCATTTGGACTCTGTTTGATATTGGCTTTCTGCGAAACAAAAAACATGCAACAGACAGGAACTGGCACTGGGCACTGGATCAATATGTTAGTCCCAAAAATAGTATAAAAAGTTGCCAAAAGTATATGAAAGTTGAAGAATACTGGCATGGAACAATAAAAAATTATAGATACGACGGAAACGTATCAGCATCCCCAAGCTTAATTCCTGCTTGTCCTCGAGTTGGTAAATGATAAAAAAGATAATTTTTGATGTGGAATGCTACCTAGCATAATCTTGATCATATGTCTAATCATGGCATGAATATTAAGACACAAGTGATTCAAGGCAATAGTCTATCATTTGACATAAAAACAATAATACTTCAAGCATACCAACCAAGCAATTATGTCTTATCGAAATAACATAGCCAAAGAAAGCTCATCCCTACAAAATTATATAGTCTGGCTATGCTCCATCTTCGTCACACAAAATACTCCCATCATGCACAACCCCGATGACGAGCCGAGCAATTGGTTCATACTTTTTAACGCACTTCAGCTTTTTCAACTCTTAAGCAATACATGAGCGCAAGCCATGGACATAGCACTATGGTGGTATATGGTGGTGGTTGTGAGGACAAAAAGGGAGAAGATAGTCTCACATCAACTAGGCGTATCAACGGGCTATGGAGATGCCCATCAATAGATATCAATGTGAGTGAGTAGGGATTGCCATGCAACGGATGCACTGAGAGCTATAAGTGTATGAAAGCTCAAACTGGAAACTAAGTGGGTGTGCATCCAACTTGCTTGCTCATGAAGACCTCAGGCGTTTGAGCAAGCCCATCATCGGAATATACAAGCCAAGTTCTATAATGAAAATTCCCACTAGTATATGAAAGTGAAAGCATAGGAGACTCTCTCTCTATGAAGAACATGGTGCTACTCTGAAGCACAAGTGTAGTAAAAGGATAGTAACATTTCCCCTTCCCTCTTTTTCTCTCATTTTTTATTTTTATTTTTCATTTTTTTATTCTTTTTCTTTTCTTTCTTTCTTTTTGGTGGGCTTCTTTGGCCTCTTTTTTTATTTGGGCTTCTTTGGCCTCTTTTATTTTTCATAAAGTCCGGAGTCTCGTCCCGACTTGTGGGGGAATCATAGTCTCCATCATCCTTTCCTCACTAGGGCAATGCTCTAATAATGATGATCATCACACTTTTATTTACTTACAACTCAATATTACAACTCGATATCTCAAACAAAGATATGACTCTATATGAATGCTTCCGGCGGTGTACAGGGATGTGCAATGATCTAGCATAGCAATGACATCAAAAAACGGACAAGCCATGAAAACATCATGCTAGCTATCTTACGATCATGCAAAGCAATATTACAATGAATGCTCAAGTCATGTATATGATGATGATGGAAGTTGCATGGAAATGCCATAATAGGTAGGTATGGTGGCTGTTTTGAGGAAGGTAAATAATGGGTTCATGATACCGGCAAAAGTTGTGCGGCACAATAGAGGCTAGCAAAGTGGAAGGGTGAGTGTGCGTATATCCATGGACTCACATTAGTCATAAAGAACTCATATACTTATTGCAAAAGTATACTTAGCCCTCGAAGCAAAGTACTACTACGCATGCCCCTAGAGGGATAGATTGGTAGGAAAATACCATCGCTCGTCCCCGACTGCCACTCATAAGGAAAGCAATCAAAGAGCACCTCATGCTCCAACTTCGTTACATAACGGTTCACCATACGTGCATGCTACGGGACCTGCAAACCCCAACACAAGTATTTCTCAATTTCACAACTACTCAACTAGCACGACTCTAATATCACCACCTTTATATCGCAAAACTATTGCAAGGAATCAAACATATCATATTCAGTGATCTACAAGTTTATGTAGGATTTTATGACTAACCATGTGAATGACCAATTCCTGTCATCTCTCTAAATAGATATAAGTGAATCAAGAGAGTTTAATTCTTTCTACAAAAGATATGCCCATGCTCTAATAATTATAAGTGAAGCAAAAGAGCATTCTACAAATGGCGGTTTTCTATGTGAAGAGAAACAAGCAATCCAAACTTCAAATGATATAAGTGAAGCACATGTAACATTCTATAAAGCCATACTCAAAAGATTTAAGTGAAGTGCAATGAGCATTCTATAAATCAACTAAGGACTATGCATACCAGCATGGTGCATAAAATAAAAGTGAAAACTAAATGCAAAAGACGCTCCAAGACTTGCACATAATTCATAAACGAAACGAATTCGAAAACATACTGATACTTGTTGAAGAAAGAGGGGATGCCTTCTGGGGCATCCCCAAGCTTAGACGCTTGAGTCTCCTTGAATATTTACTTGGGGTGCCTCGGGCATCCCCAAGCTTGAGCTCTTGCCTCTCTTCCTTTTCCTCACATCGAGACATCCTTGATTAGACACTACATCCACAGAAAACTTCAACAGAAAACTCGGTAAGATCCGTTAGTATAATAAAGCAAATCACCACTCTAAGTACTATTGCAAACCAATTCATATTTTATTTTTGCATTTTGTCTACTGTAATATAGCTTTTCCATGGCTTAATCCACAAACATAAATTGATAGTTTCATCAAAACAAGCAAACTATGCATCAAAAACAGAATCTGTCAAAAACAGAAAAGTCTGTAGCAATCTGAACATCCACCATACTTCTGGTACCCCAAAATTTCTACCAAAATTATGAAAAATAAAAAAGTTGTATAGAAAGACAGTGCAAAAGGAATCAGAACCATTTGACGTTCCAGATAAAAAATTAAAATCGCGCACTACAGCCAAAGTTTCTGTCCTGCATCGTACAAACCAACAAGCATTGTAAACATCCTAAAGGAAAACCTTGGCACATTATTTTTATAATACAATGGAATTGTACAAGGGGATAATTATTTTTGATGAAAAGTTTCTGTAATTAAGATTCACAAAGTTTCCGTGAGCATGAACAAAGTTCAAGGCTAGCTCCCACTTCAACAATGCTTGCCTCTCTCACTTTCACTTTCCTTTTTGAAAAGTTTTTAGGTTCCCCTCTTTTATTTTTTTGTTTTTAAACTATATAAAAGCACCCAACATAAATAAATGACACTCTAAAACTTCCGGGTTGCCTCCCTGGCAGCGCTTTCTTTAAAGCTATTAAGCTAGGCATTTAGTGCTCAAGTAATGAATCCACCCGAATCCCAAGGTATATCAAAGCCAATTTTAATTAACAATGATTTGTAATTTAGTAGTGAGCACAAAGTAACATATATCAAGCAACAATGAAGTCTAACTCTCTTCCTATGCATCGGCATGTCATAAAAGAACAATTCATGCACACCAAGTAAAGGCCAATGCATAGTATAAACAGTTTCTTACAATTCTATCGTATTGGAAACATAGAGAGGCGGAGAAATAGTTCCTCTCTCATAATAATTGCAAATAGGAGCAGCAAGCACATGCATATTACATTCATCAAAATCATCATGTGCAATGTTAAAAGGCAACCCATCAATGTAATCCTTAATAAGCACAAACTTCTCCGATAAAGTGTGGTAGGGAGAATTCAAAAAGATAATAGGACTATCATACGTGGGTGCAATAGCAACAATTTCTTGTTTAATATAAGGAACTATAGCAAGTTCATCTCCATAAGCATAATTCATATTGGCATCTTGGCCACAAGCATAGCAAGCATCATCAAAAAGGGATATTTCAAACAAATTCAAGGGATCATAGCAATCATCCTTCGGTAAGCACGAAGGGGAATTAAATAACGTATGAGTTGGAGGGTTACTCTCATTAGAAGGTGGGCACGGGTAGCTAATCCGCTCTTCCTCCTTTTGTTCTTCGCTCTCCTCATCATCTTTTTCATCCAATGAGCTCGCAGTTTCATCAATTTCTTCTTCCATAGCTTCCTGCAAAATATTAATCTCTTCTTGGACAGCGGAGACTTTCTCAATAAATGCATTAACATAGTAATTGTATTCATAATTTTCATAGCAATATCTAAGTATAGCAAGATTTTCAGGCCTATAAGCATCATCATCTAAAGCTTCATACTTTTCAAACAAAGATTAAATTTCATAAGCAGCCTTAAAAGCAACAAATTCTTCTATTTGTTCCACATCAGAGTAATCATATATACCATTAGCATAAGAAGCTAAGGTTTCATTATCATTAAATTTGCATGAAAAGGGAAGGTGTGGAGCCTTCATCCTAGAGCAACAAGTAATATCATATCTCAAGCATAGATTCCAGGCATACCAACGCAACATAATAAATTGATCCCATAATAGTTTCCCTTTTTGTGTCGAGCGATAATCTCTAAAGTATTCCCGTTGATCCAACGTGTCTCCCATTATAAAGTTGAATGGGGTTTTCTCAGGATTATCAAAGTAGTACCTAATATCTTTCGCATAATGAGAATCGAGGGTTTTAGGAGTTACCCCATCTCCATGAGTAGCAAGTACACCTAATTTTTTTTGGTATTTTGCGTTCCATATCCATAACTAAAGATAGAGAACAACTTAGAACAGCAAATAAAATTACTTAGTGATAAAGAAAACAAGCACACATGAGAATATTCACCCCGCGCTATGACTCCCCGCCAGCGGCGCTAGAAAAAGGTCTTGATAACCCGCAAGTATACGTGATAGTTGTAGCCTCTTTCGATAAGTAAGAGTGTCGAACGCAACGAGGAGCTAAAGGTAGAATAAATACTCTCTCAAGTCCTATCGGCCACTGATACGACTCTACGCACGCTTGACGTTTGCTTTACCTAGAACAAGTATGAAACTAGAAGTACTTTGTAGGTGATGTTGGATAACTTGGCAAGATAATAAAGAACACATAAATAAAAAGTAGGGGCTGTTTTAGATAAAGATGCAATAAAGTAAATAAAGCGAGTGTGGAAAGTGGTGGTAGGAGTTGTGAAAGTGTCCCTAGGCAATTGACTACTTTACTAGACCGATAGCAAGTATCATGTAGGAGAGGCCACAGCTACCATGACATCCCTGACTTGGAATTCTACGCACTTATGATTGGAACTATTAGCAAGCATCCGCAACTAGTAACGTTCATTAAGGTAAAACCCAACCATAGCATTACGATATATTGGTCCCCCTTCAATCTCGTATGCATCAATTTCTATGCTAGGTTGAATCTTCTGCCACTCTAGCCCTCCAATACATAGTCCTATTAACATACAACTAACCCTATGGTGTGATCCACGCGCGCGCTCATATGATGGGCACCAAAGGACAACAGCATAACCACAAGCAAATTAAATCAATCATAGCAATTCATCAACCACCAATAGGACAACGAAAATCTACTCAGACATCATAGGATGGCAACACATTATTGGAAAATAATATGAAGCATAAAGCACCATGTTCAAGTAGAGGGTACAGCGGGTTGAGGGAGAGTGGACTGATGAATATAGATGGGGAAAGATGATGGAGATGTTGGTGAAGATGGCAGAGGTGTTGGTGAAGATCACGGTGATGATGATGGCCCCCGGCGGTGTTCCTGCGCCACCGAAAGCAAGGGGGAGAGAGCCCCCCTTCTTCTTCTTCTTCCTTGACCCCCTCCCTAGATGGGAGAAGGGTTTCCCCTCTGGTCCTTGGCTCCCATGGCGTGGGAGGGGCGAGAGCCCCTCCGAGATTGGATCTATCTCTCTGTTTCTGCGTTCTCAGATTCTACCCCTTCACCGTTTCGTAAATATCCGGAGATCCGTAACTCCGATTGGGGTGAATCTTTGGCCCAGATTTTTCTCGTAAAATTAGCTTTCTTGTGCCAAAATAAGAGCGTCAACCTCCTTACGGGTGGCCCACGAGAGCCCAGGGCGTGCCCAGGGGGGAGGGCGGGCCCCCTGTCTCGTGGACACCCCGGACACCGTTTCGCGTTGATTGTTCCTCCCAAAAATCACAAATATTCCAAAATAATTCTCCATCCGTTTTTATCCCGGTTGGACTCCGTTTGATATTGAGTTTCTGCGAAACAAAAAACATGCAACAGACAGGAACTGGCACTGGGCACTGGATCAATATGTTAGTCCCAAAAATAGTATAAAAAGTTGCCAAAAGTATATGAAAGTTGAAGAATATTGGCATGGAACAATCAAAAATTATAGATACGATGGAGACGTATCAACAACACATCAAGTACGCGGCCAAGGACGCGTACACAAGCTACGAGATGTACATACGCATCGTTGACATGAGGAAGTGTCTTCTTCCTGCCCCAGACGAGGGATCGAGCCACATAGCAGTGGCGGGAGCGTCACAAGAAGTAGATGACTAGACGATCGTTTCTCCTACTTTAGAATGCATGCAATTGTTTATTGAGGTGTGTGAAAATGCTCTGTATAGTCACTTATGTAATTGGATGTTTATATCAGTTATATACATACATGTTATTCTTCTGTAGACAGAGCAAATCACACGGCTTATTAACAGCAATCGTCTGTTTATTATTGGTCTTTGCACACATTTCTGACTACGGACTTGTTTGCCGCGTATCAAACACATCTTGTTCAGTTGAACCGTTTCCATTGTGTTGCCTAATCACACACAGTTCATCCTAGTGAATTGTATGCCGTATATCGCACACACCCTCGTCTGGCTGCCCATTTATGTTGTTCTTCATCATCGCAAACAGTTCTTCTGGATTAACCATTTGCCACTCATCGCACACGCAAATCTAATATGAATCGTGCTTGATGTCGCTGCCATCACAAACATTTTTCATCTTTTTTGACGGTCTTATTACATCATCGTTTGTGATTGATGCATCGCACACAGTTTCATCGAAGGGTCTCTGATTCGACTGTCGCATTTGGACCATCCTACAGTAGTGATCGCCTGCCCGATGTACTTCAAATATACTAACAGGTCGGTCTTACATGTTATGCAGCTGGCAAAAACTACAAGGATGATGTTTCTTCTGGATCTAACAGCTTGGCCAACCAAGATCCTGGACTGAGGCATTGCTATGATCTTGTAAGTGCATCTCTCTCTCTCTCTCTTGTACTGTTGTGTGCCTGCCAGCGTGCTTTGCTAGGATTTTCAACCAGTAATCCCTTTGTGCGGACAATGATTTCCACTACTGGCTACTAAATTAGATATGTAGATGTCATACATGATACTCCCTCCGTTCCTAAATAGAAGTCTTTCTAGAGATTCCACTATAGGCTACATATAGAGCAAAATGAGTGAATCTACACTCGAAAAATGCCTCTATATACATATGTATGTGGTCCATACTAGAATCTCTACAAAGACATATATTTAGGAACAATGGTAGTACATTACACAAAATCGTAGGTGGCATGTAGGAACTCCAGTGCACTACATTAGGCTCCCTTAGAGTGCCTGCTAGTCCAGCACACAGAGTCATGGCAAGTTTAGGGAAAACTTTGTTTTTGCCACTCTAGTTTTTGCCAACTTTGCTTATGCCACTCTAGAATTTGACATCTCACTTTTGCCACTCTTAGCTTTTGACACTACATCACAAATGCCATTTCGTGGCAAAAATGATAATTTTTTATTTCACTTTTGCCAATCTTAGCTTTTGACATGTATCACAATTGCCACTGCAATTTTTTTTGCTTTTGCCACGGAATGGCAAATGTGATATATTGTCAAAAGCTAAGAGTGGCAAAAGTGAAATGTCAAATTCTAGAGTGGCATAAGCAAAGTTGGCAAAAACTAGAGTGGCAAAAACAAAGTTTTCCTGCAAGTTTATGCTACGCACACAATTGTTAAGTGGTGGTTTAAATATGCGCAAGGGATATGCAATGTATTATCATGTAGAGATATCTGAAATTAGCCGTGTCAACTTGACGATAGGGTTACACAATGAAAAAGTACAAGATGTATGTGGCAATTTCATGAAACATCGCAAAAAAGGAGAGGTAGCGGTGAGCGTATACAGTGTGCTATGGTAGGTCACTCCGGTCTAGTTCTTTTGCAGGATTCTCCCAGAATCTGCCCCTCTCTAGCTTCTGCTAGAATCTTTGACCCCCTTTTGTTTTACAATCCTACCTAATTAGACCCTAACTAGATAGGATTGTAAAACAAACGGGGCTCAAAGATTCTGGGAGAATCTGGGTAGGGGTCAGATTCTAGGAGAATCTGGCAAAAGAACTGGGCCTCCATTGCAATCATCGTGACATGTTATTTATATGTCAGATCTATTAGCCAAGTTCCTTAGGGACAGTTATTTCGAGTTATCCTAAGAAAATAAGCACCTTTGAATATAAGCTTCAGATAATAATTCAACCCGTTCTTTTCATCGCCTGCCTTTTCAGCTTATCTGTGGTATGATCAGTGAAAAGTCTAGATTGCATTATATTTTGTCATTTTACTGCCCATATGAAAATTAATTTGACTTGCAAATATCACAAATTGAACCCAGTGCAGTAATTAATATGATAGGAAAACAGACCATCAATATTTGTTCAAAATACAAATACAAAGATACCATCTACTTGGCACAATCTACTTTGGTCAATGTCTTCCATAGAGATCCCATTGCCTAGTTTAAATGAAGAACACATGAACTAAATTTAAATGAAGAACAATTATTTATTGAAATTCGATGGTCCAAGTGGCTGGTTATTATCATATAGCAGCACCACATGAAAGCATCATATAGCAACAGCAGCAGCTCATAGCAACTCATCATACAGCAGCAACAGCAGTGTGCAATTCATCATATACCAGTAGCAGCTCATAGCAATTCATCATATAGCAGCAGCAGGAGCAGCTCATAGCAATTCATCATATAGCAGTAGCAGCAGCTCCTAGCATTTCATCATATAGCAGCAGCAGGAGCAGCTTATAGCAACTCATCATATAGCAGCAACTGCAGCTCATAGCAATTCATCATATAGCAGCAGCAGCTCATAGAAATTCATCATATAGCAGCAGGAGGAGCAGGTCATAGCAATGCATCATATATCAGGAGCAGAAGTAGCTCATAGCAATTCATCGTATAGCGGATCAGAACGAAAATTTGGCAAAAATCAGAGGAGATCCTCACCTTGTTGGATGAGCTCATCCTTCAACAGCACCTCAAGGCCATGACCTAGGAGGAGGGGAGGGGGAACGAGGTGCCTTCTGCCGTAGTGGGGCATCAGCCGTAGTTGTGCGGCGCCTGCCGGAGTAGTGCGTTGGACGGACCATAGCGGAGCAGCTGCTGGAGACCATTAGAATGAGGGGCCGCCAGAGTGAGGAGCAGCCGGGGAGAGTTGGCCCTACCCGCCGGCCATGTAGCCTAGCTGGATAGAGCATCGTCGAGGACCAGGCCAGATGGGACCAGTGGCGGCGGCTCGCTGGAGGAACCTAGCACTGCAGGTAGGGGATTGAGGTAGAGGGAAAGGGGACATGAGATGCAAGCGGGCAGGGCAATGAACGCTTGCGTGCTTGTTTTTACTTGAGGGTCAGGTGTGACGCGGGTGTGAGTAGTGGCATTTTGAGTGTAATATATGCAGACAATAGAGTCATTTCACTATTCCCCTTCCCTTCAAGTTTTAGTGAGCTTCTATCCATAACACCCCCCTCCAAACCGAAATAAGTTAAGCCCAAGCCCATAACTCAAAAATGACTTCTTTACATCTTTTATGGCTTATTTTGACAATAACTCTGAAAAGGCGGAATAGAACTGGCCCTTAACCTGTATCTCAATTGTGCGTGCAATGACGAATTACTCCTGCCTACTATAGGGTACATTTAGGCATCATCATACATGGCATAACCTAATACATGTGCATTTCATTATAGAATCTGAAATATGCAATGTTTATGTTAGTTCATACGTTGCACATGATGTTTACATGTCCCTAAAATCTGGTCAGTCAAGTGATGGTCTTTAAGCCTCCTTCTATGCTTCTTTCCTTGATATGTAAGATTTGCTCACACATCTGTTCAATTGCTTGTTTGTATCACCCAGCCATACTAGGACTGTTTGCTTTGATTACTTGTTGTTCTTGACATAACAGAGCTTGTCCATGATTTAAACACTAAGGGCTGCTGTAGTGGGTGCTTGTATAACTCATAGGTGACAAAAAGGTTTGGCTATACACTAAAGTAGGCTCTCCAAGAGTACCTGGAGATCCAGTTCGAAGGTATGCCTAGTTTTTACATAGTGCACACATAGTAAATGCTCATTTCATTTTGTGCAAGAGATGTGGCATGTTTCATTATGTGGTGTTGTTTTGTTATAATCGCATCCTTTTGTGTTGTACACAGACTGGAAAGTATGCATATTTATGTTCCAAGGAGACTAGTAACTAGTTTGTGTCACCTTGTAGAGGGGGTGCAACGAAGATAAGATTAAGGATTTCCAAGTACAAGATGTTAGGAAGGAGCCTTGCAAGAGAAGGAGGAGCAGCACTGAGCCTGTTCAACTAGTTAAGGTAAGTCACTGTATTACAATTACCAGGGCATCCTATTTGTGTGACAGTGTGCTTGCATAGGGTTCTTCACATGTAACCCAGTCATTGGGCCACTGATTAAAACCCCCTCCACTCACTACTATATGATGTTCTAACTTTTTTGTAAATCAGATGTATGTAAACACATTTTAATGTGTTTGTTCACTCATTACGGATGTAGTGTACTTTTAAATATCTAAGACATGTTATAGTAGTGAACAGCGTGAAACTACTTCCTGCCATGGTAGAGTTGTCGATGTCATAAATGTCATAACCAAACGCATATTCACATCATTAGCCTCCCTATCATTACTAGGATATTGATTACATACTAGTCGAGATACTTCATAGGGGGCAAACAATATTAAATTACTTGTTCCTTTATATAGTAAATGTAGCTAGGCCATGGATGTTATTGAGGCGTGCATGTATGCATGCTGCTAACTCAACAGTTCAATTGCTTGTTTGTTTCAGGCATAGTTAAATTGCTCTTTTCAATTGCTTTATTTATCCTCAGTTAATGAGACGCCCAAACAATGATGCCTGATGTTGGGTACTTGTATAACTATTAGTTGACATAATTAAAGGCCTTACCATTTAATTACTCTGGCGAACTGTGCCTGAAGCTTTGAAGTATATTAACCAACTATTACCGCATGAGGCTCACAATCTTGTTTATACTAGGCTAATGATTGCATAGTTTTGCTTACTGTAGTAGGTTTGTATGAATCCTTCTGCTGTTCATTATGCTCCCCAAGACTTTAACTGAGCTACAGAATGGCGAACTGCTTGCTTTCTTATACGCAACGTGATGTCTAAATTTGTAACATGTATGTGCTTTGGATTTGGCCCGAACATCATGCTCCTCTCGTGAGCTAAGAGAGAGATCTGTATGCGGGCTGCACAGACTACCATTTTTATAATTTTTAAAATATCACCTGCTTATGCTTCATGACGTGTAACATTATTGTTAGTCTTGTTTTGCCATGTACAAAATAGTCTATCTTGCTCGCTTCACTATTGTAACTATATTTTTTGCCCTAGTCATGTGTACTTACAGAAACATTTTAGGATGAAGTGACATCAACACAAAGATCTACGAGCAGTGCGGCATGGCTGTTACCAAATGATTATGGATTGGAATTGGAATGTGCTGATGTTCTTGAGCATCAACTAGAGGTGGCAAGACAACGTGTACATGATTCTCAACATGCAATAAACAAGTTGAGACTGGACTTCTAGGTATTAGATGTAGGAGTCAAAAAAATAAAATGAGACACTGAGCTAACCACAAAGGAATTGGAGATTTTGTAGACTGAAAATTGTGCTATCTGAATCCGGCCAATCCTATTTTCTGAAGAGATTATAGTTCAAATGGTAAGTTCTGTTGATGCGTGTCCATGATGTATGAGCTTTATTTTCCCAGTATATGTAATTTGCTGTTTGTGTATGCTTTATTATCACTGGTGTCGAAGTATAATGCCCAGTGGGTATAACCGGCTGTAATTTCTTTATTGTATAGTGTAGGATTATTCTACGCTTCTATGCCTTAGTCTCTTTATTGTATAGTGTATGTTTTTTAGAGGCGATAGTATAGAGTAGGATAATTCCTTGAATATGTTATGTCGTTGAAACGGGGGCCAACACGCCCAAACATTTCCTGGATGCCATCCGAACGAACAAACATGTGTAGTCAATGCGGGCCTTAATTGGGCTGGTCAAAATAATATTTAGTGGATCCCAAATGATGTGGCCCACCATAACAACGGTTCTTAGCAGGCTGTTAACAGGCCAAAAGCTTGATGGGGCCATATAGATGGAAAAGGCCCACAGGCCTCTAGCACGCCGAAATAAATGTCAATTTTGTCTCGGCCCTTTTACTTTACAGGCAAGTAAGAGGTCGAAAGTGTTTTGGGCTAGAGGAGGCCCAATTGCAAACTAGGCTTTAAAAGGCTAAAAGTCACGTCGGGCTGTAATTTTGCCCTGTGAAACGTGGGCCGCTAATGGACCGAAAATTAGGTTGCACAGTCAAATGCCCAACTGTTGTGCGGGCTGTTAACAGGCCGAAAGACAAAATGGGCTAGGAATTGGCCCATTTACCGAATGGTCAAAGGACAGGCCTAAAGTCACAATAGGCTAGAAGTTGGCCCAACTGTAGAATGGGCCGAGAAAAGGCTGAAAGATGTCCCGAGCCATTAACGGGCTGGAACTGATGATGGGCTTCTAACATGCCAAAATAAGCTTGGGTCATAATTGGGCCCAAAGACGTAGCGGGCCATTAACGGGCTGGAACTGACGATGGGCTGGAAATTGTCAAATCTAGAATGGGCCTTTGATGGGCCGATTCTGTGTAACTTGTATGGGTCGTGCTTGTGAATGGGCCTGACTCAAGTAGGCCGCTAATGGGCCGGCCCGACCTTTTAACCTGAATGGGCCACTGTTGGGCCAAGACACGTGTCGACGTATCATAGGCACGTCCCGTCCATTTGCTGGATGACAACTGTCCGAATGCTGGGCTGACACGTGGATCTGCCGCCGAATGATAATTTTACATGTGGAAAATCCCCATTGGTCCGGGCTGTTAATGGGTTATCAGATCCAAACTAGAACCCGATAGCTTAAGGGCGACGCGTTATGGTGGATGCCACATGTCGGTTACCCTTGACGAAAGCACTTCTATGACGCACGATTTATCGTCATGGAAGTGGACACTTCTGTGATGATAATTTTGGTAATGTCATGGAAAACTTCTACGACATCACATGTATGACTATCTTGATTCTGTCATAACGTCATGGATGTACATGCATGACATAAAACCTGACCTACTGTGACAAACACGTATCATCACGGAAGTGGTTTTTTTTGTAGTGATATATGCTTGGATCCTTCCCCACCACATGATACTTGCCAACTAGAGAATAATTGAGGTTGAAATGAGAAGGAATACTACTGACTCTTGCATGAAAGTAAAATATAGGCCCTTCGCAGAGGGAAGCAAGGACTTGTAGAGGTGCCAGAGCTCGAAGCTTTAAAACAGAGATGAATATAATTTTGAGAGGTATGCTTTCATTGTCAACATAACGACCGATAGTTCCCAATATCTTCCATGCTAGACACGTTATAGGCGGTTCCTAAACAGAAAGGTAAAGTTTTTACTCCCCCTCAACCAACAATCACAAGCCATGGCTAGCTGAATTCACGGGTTCCCTCCATACCAACAACGATCTGGGAGAGTTTTGTTTCATTATTATACTTTGATTTTGATTTTGATCATAGGACTGAGCATCCCATTTAGCAGCCACTTTCTCATGAATGATAAGCGAATAAACACTCATCATGAGAATAACCCACCTAACATGGAAGATACTGACCGCCCCTGTCGCTTCATGAGCGATTTGGGCATACAAAACAAATTATTATTTGAATATTTAGAGTTTGGCACATGCTAATTTACTTGGAACGACAGGTAAATACTGCATATAGGTAGATATGGTGGACACTCATGGAAGAAAGTTGGTTCAAGGATTTTGGATGCACAAGTAGTATCTCTACTTAGTACGAATTTTTGGCTAGAAAAAGATCCTAAGGAAGCACCACATGTTGGAGGATCCATAACAATATAACTTCTATAAAGATATACCCAATCATAACTCATTACGTTGTCTTCCTTGTCCAACTTCAACTAATTTCCTCAGGTTTGAAAATAATTAATGGGGTTTGCAGTCATTGAAAATGTCCAAGATAGTATATTTATATGTGAAATCTCTCTTCCTTCAATATTCTTTCATGAATTGTTCAAGTGACCAATACTGTGTTGGCTAACTTTCAATAAATTTTACCACCTATAATTATTACATGTGAAGTCATTACTCCCCATGGTATAAGTATATGAACCATATTTAATTTCATATTGATGGTATTCAATTCATTCCACCATTTACTCATAGGATATAAGTGAAGCACGAGAGTAAATGAAAAACTACTCCAAAAAGATATAAGTGAAGATCAGTGAGTACTCAAATAATTAAGTAGATATGTGGAGACTCTCTCTCATTAATAATTTTAGATCTTAAGTATTTTATTCATACAGAAAGCAAAACAAAATAAAATTACATTCCAAGGATAGCACATATCATGTGAAGAAGCAAAAACTTAGGCTCAACCAAAACTGACCAATCATTGTTGAAGAAGAAAGATGGGATGCCAACCGGGGCATCCCCAAGCTTAGATGCTTGATACTTATTGAAATATTAATTAGGGATGCCTTGGGCATCCCCAAGCTTGAGCCCTTGTGTCTCCTTAATTCCTCTCATATCACGGTTTCCCTAAATCTCAAAAACTTCATCCGCACAAAACTCAACAAGAACTCGTGAGATAAGTTAGTAGAAATCCATGCAAAACCTTATCATTCTCTACTTTAGAAAATCACTAAAGTTATAATTTTACATTACATACTAAATGCCTCTACATATTTAATATTCCCATCCTCAAATGGAATGATTAAACAAGCAAACATATGCAATCATAACAACAATCTATGTAAACAGAACAATCTGCAAAGGATTAAGGAATATCCATACTTAGTTAACTCAAAAAATTCTAACAATTTACCACACTGTAGAGAATTTATCATTGCATGTTGTGTCAAAATTTCAAGCTTTTATCACATTCTGACTTTTCTAGGGAATTTTTTGCAATAGCGACAAACTTTCTGTTTTGAAACAACAACTCATATACTTGCAAATTGTGCATGGTGAAGGCTATCCTTGAAACTTCTATTCAAACAAAAGATACAAATCTTATTATAAATAACAGCAAGCAAATCTAAAAAAAATAAAATTACACTCCAAGCAAAACACATATCATGTGACGAATAAAAATATAGCTCCAAGTAAGGTTACCGATAATGTTGGAGACGAAAGAGGGGATGCCTTCCGGGGCATCCCAAGCTTAGTTGCTTGGGTATTCCTTGAGTATTGCCTTGGGGTGGCTTGGGCATCCCCAAGCTTAATGTCTTGTCACTCGTTATTCTCCTCATATCGATATCTCACCCAAAACTTCAAAACTTCAATCAAACAAAACTTTACGAAACTTCATGAGATTTGTTAGTATGATAAAGACAAATCATTCACTTTGGTACTGTCAAGACAAGATTCATAATTGTTCTCACACAAGGCCTACTGTACCATATCATCTCTACAATTTATATTGAGCAATATAAGCCATATAAACTAGGAAAACAAGCAAACTATGCATTGAAAACAGAATCTGGCAAAAACAGAATAATCTGTAGTAATCTGAACAAAGACCATACTTCTGCTACTCAAAAATTTCTGAACAATTACAACAACTTAGAGAATTTGTATACCAATCATCTAACAAAAAATCAGATCAAAAGCACGTTCTAGTGAATTTTTAAAATTCCTGGACTGAGTACAAAAGTTTCTGTTTTTGCACAGAATCAAGTCAACTATCGCCCACACTATCCCAAAGGCTTTACTTAGCACTTTATTGAAACAAAAGCTATAAAACATGATTAATACAGTAGCGTAATCATGTGAACACACAAAAACAGTAGGTAGAAATATTGGGTTGTCTCCCAACAAGCGCTTTTCTTTAATGCCTTTTTAGTTAGGCATGATGATTTCAATGATGCTCACATAGAAGTAAAGAATTGAAACATATTGGGAGCATCATGAAGCATATGACTAGCACATTTAAGTCTAATCCATTTCCTATGCATAGGGATTTTGTGAGAAAACAATTTATGGGAACAAGAATCAACTAGCATAGGAAGGCAAAACAAGCATAACTTCAAAACTTTCAACACATAGAGAGGAAACTTGATATTATTGAGATATGTAAAAGCATATGGTCCTCTATCATAATAATTTTCTATAGGATCATGACTGAATTCAATAATATAACCATCACATAAAGCATTCTTTTCATGATCCATAAGCATAGAATTTTTACGCTCCACATAAGCAAATTTATTCTCATGAATAGTAGTGGGAGAAAACTCAACAGAATAACTACCATGACATACTTGATTGGCATAATCAATTTGAGCATTAAAAGCATGGTGACAAGTTCCATGGTTATCATATTCTTTATAGCATACATCTCGTCACAATAATCATCATAAATAGCAACTTTTTTGATCATAGTCAATTGAAACCTCTTCCAAAATAGTGGAATCATCATTGAAGAAAGTCATGACCTCTCCAAATCCACTTTCATAATTATCACTATAGGATTCAACACCCTCCAAAATAGTGGGATCATCATTACATAAAGTTGACACTCTTCCAAACGGACTTTCATCATTATAATCATCATAAATAGGAGGCATGCTATCATCATAATAATTTTGCTCATCAAAACTTGGGGGACTAAAAATATCATCTTCATCAAACATAGCATCCCCAAGCTTATGGTTTTGCATATCATTAGCATCATGGATATTCCAAGAATTCATACTAACAGCATTGCAATCATGCCCATCATTCATGGATTTTATGACAAACATTTTATTGAATTCTTCTTCTATCAATTGAGAACAATTTTCCTTTCCATCATTTTCACGAAAGACATTATAAAGATGAATAATATGAGGCAACCTCAATTCCATTTTTTGTAGTTTTATTTTATAAAGCAAACAAGTGATAAAACAAGAAACTAAAAATTCATTTGCAAGATCTAAAGATATACCTTCAAGCACTCACCTCCCCGGCAACGGCGCCAGAAAAGAGCTTGATGTCTACTACAGAACTTTCTTCTTGTAGACTCGTGTTGGGCCTCCAAGCGCAGAGTTTTGTAGGACAGTAGCAAATTTCCCTCAAGTGGATGACCTAAGTTTTATCAATCCATGGGAGGCGTAGGATGAAAATGGTCTCTCCCAAACAACCCTGCAACCGAATAAGAAAGAGTCTCTCGTGTCTCCAACACACCCAACACTACTAGGGAAAACCTTATACACAGAAATTTAGCAACAGCGCGGGTCAAAAAAGCACGCTAGTGCTATATAGTAGTAGCGATTTAAGAGAAACCGCGCTACAGATACAAACTTAGCAGTAGCGCTGGTTGTCGCGAAAGCGCTACTACTAATATTCACATTGGCAGAATGATAGGCTACGCATAGCAGTAGCGGGCTTAGATGAAACGCGCTACCGCTAGGGCATAATTAGCAGCGCGTTTCCAAGGAAGAGCGCTACTACTAACGGAAATACAATAAGATGAAAAACAAATAGAAAAGTAAATGAAAATTAAAGAAATAGAAAAAGGAGAAAGGAAAAAATAAAATGTAAAGCAAAATAAACGAAAAAGCGAAAAATCGGAGGAAGGCATAGCAGCAGCGTGTGTTTGTAAGAGGCGCTATAGCTAACGTAGCTGCAGCGCGTGTCCTAGACCCCCGCTATAGAAACAGAAAAGGAAATTAAAAAAGGAAGAAATTTACATAGCTATAGCAGTGGCGCGTTTTGCAGAAACCGCTATAGCTATCTTAGCGATAGCGTGTTTTGCCAAACGCGCTACCGCTAAGTTTGACTTAACCAAAAAGCCGTTCCCCCCCGGCCACTTCTCCCCCAAATCCCTCAACCCACCCCGCGCGCCGCCGTCTCCCCGATTCACCGTCGCCCCACTTCGCCGCCGACGTCGACACCACCAGAGCCGTGCGCCGTCGACGACACCGGAGCCGCCCCCAACGCCACGGAGCCGCGCGGCCTCGTCAACGCCACCAGAGCCGCCATCGACGCCACCTTCCTCGCTGTCATCGGAGATGCCCCTGCCTCCCTCGCCGTCACCGGAGACGCCCCTGCCTCCCTCGCCATCACCGGAGACGCCCCTGCCTCCCTCGCCACCACTGCCTCCGTCGCCACCACCGGAGCCATCATCTGTAAGCCCCCACCCCTCCTCTCTCTCTCATGCATATAGGTTAGCCAGTTTAATTAGGTTAATTATCTAGGTTAGGGCAAAAATTTAGTTAGGGCTTTGACAGAGAAGTAGTTAGGTTAACTAGTTTAATTAGGTTAATTATCTAGGTTAGTGCAAAAACTTAGTTAGGGCTTTGACAGAGAACTAGTCAGGTTAACTAGTTTAATTAGGTTAATTATCCAGGTTAATTAGTGCAAAAATTTATTTTAGGCTTTGACAGAGAACTAGCTGCGTTAACTAGTTTAATTAGGGTTAATTATCTAGGTAAACTAGATTAACTAACTAGGTTAAATAGGTAGGTTAATTAGGTTCGTTGGATTAACAAGCTAGGTTAAGTAGATTGGCAAAGGTTTTTGATTTTTGAAAAGACCACTATTTTTCAAGGAAAAGAATTTAGGCAAATTTTATTTTTCATTGAAGTGGTCATGTTATATCTTTTCATTGAAGTTGTTCGATTGTGCCCAAGTGGCTTTGTTGTTTCCAGGGAATGATGCTGAGTGGCCTATGTGTTGCTGGAATGTTGATTCATTTCTATTCCGGCAAATTTCAGGTTCTCGATTTGTCCACTTTTTAGCAAAGGTCATGCAGAAATTTCCCGTGAATTTCAGCATGACTTGTGCTACAAACTAGGACATATCGAGTGCCCGGGATTTGCCGCACCAGGAAGGAGTCAACATTCCTGCAAAACAATAGTCCTTTTTTATGTCATTATTCATTTTATTAGGTCTAGAATTAATTGACTAGATTTAATCATAGGAAACATGGCTAGCAACGATGAAGGACAGGGTTCTGGTGATTGCGATGACGTCTACCGGGCGGTAGACGAATTTTTTAGCCTTACCGACGATCAACAGATGTTGTTGCTGGGCCCACCGGTGGCATCGGGGACTGAGACCGACATGCAGACCGGTGCTGAGACTAAGACCGACGCTGAGATTCAGACCGGCATCGAGACCGGCGCTGAGACCGGTGCTGCCTCGGGGAGCGGAGCCGGTGTAGAACCGAAAGCAAAGAGGCAACGGGTTCCTAACAAACTCAGGACTACTAGACTGGTGGTCACGGAGGTGGATGACGGCAATTTTGAGCCAAAGGCGCCCGAGGAAGCGCGCACGTGCTACGGCAATCAAATAGGCTGCATCATACGGACAACCGCCACCATCAACGATGAGAATCTAAAGAAGATAGAAAATATGAGGAGTTCCCTCCTAAAGAAGTTTCACCAGATATTCTTGTTCCCGGGCCGGAATGAGAAGGATTATGAAGATCCAGAGAAGGACCCGACAATGAAGAAGATAAACAAACACACCATGACCAAGTTTAGCAACGCGTTGGCCGCCTGGAAAAATCGAGTGAAAGCAAAGATCAGCGACGGGGAACCCTAATCCGAGATTGTAAAGGATAGTCCGACAATCACAGAAGAGCAGTTTCAAATATTCAAGGAGGCTTGCGAGGCCGAAGTTGCCAAAGAAAAGTCTAAGTACATGAAGGGGCTTCAAAAGAGGAACATTGGGACCCACCACCTCGGAAGCCGTGGTTACGGCGGAAAGAGGTCCAAATGGGCCAAGGAGGACACGGAAGCCGCGAGTCTGGGCATCCCAGACACCTTGGCGGATTTCATCGTCCCGCAGGAGCGTGACGTCCTGAGGGCCCGGCATCATTGGGACCCAGTGAAGAAGGTTTACGAGACAACACCGGTCATTACAGAGTTCATGAGACTGCCGGTAATTTTAGTTTCTGATCTATTCGACTGCACACGTTAGTCATATTTGTAAACGATCCTTGTGCCTTTTGCAGAGAGAGCAGCACCGGATTGAGGTCGAAAGCGACTCGCCGTCTGAGGCATTGGCGAGGCCCAAGTGGGACACTCCATTCAACCGGGCGTTGAACATTTTGAAACAACAACCGGTGGATACTCGACCGTCGTATGGACGCGTGCACAGTGTCGGAGATGGCGCCACGTGGAAGAAGTACTACCGTGAGACCATGGAGGAGAAAAAGGAAAGATGGAGGTTAACTGAAGAAAGCATCGACAAGAAGGTTGAGATTGCGGTTGAGAAGAAATCATCTCAGACAGTCGCAACAGCGGTAGCTGCTGCAAAACAGGCGATTGCAGATATATCTACTTCCTTGGTGACGGGCGTTTACACTTGGACAAGGCAAAATCCAGAAAAAAATGCAGAGGACTTTCCCCTTGCTGACTTCTTGGCCGCACCGGCTCCCGCACCTGCTCCCGCACCTACTCCCGCACCGGCTCCCGCACCTGCTCCCGCACCGGCTCCCGCACCTGCTCCCGCACCGGATCCCGCACCGGACGTGCTCGGTGGTGCCTCGTCTTTGGCTGAGCTCGATGCCCTCATGGTATCTGCCACACCGACCCCCTTCAATATAAATGTATAATCTCCCGTTTTCATTGCCTTTCGGATGTCTCACGTCGTAGACTTTTCTTTGCAGGCCGACAAAACCCCATGCACCATATTGTACACCATCGGTGAACAGAAGGTGGACGTGGGGAAGGGGACGATAATGGAGCCGAAGGAACCATTGTTCCACAACCGGTCGATCCCCCCGAACGTCTTCAAGGTTTCCGTGGCCAGTGTCAAACCGGGCCACGATAATTTGCCTCCTCTAATACTTGTGGCGGATGACGACGAGACCCCGCGGCGGCTTGGTGATTGTTGCAATGGGTGGGTCCTGTTGTGGCCAAAGAGTCTGCTTCGTCTGGAGGCAGCCGGGAGCACACCCACGAGAACGCAGCCTCAGCAAGGTATGAACATCAACACCCCACCTACCCAATTAGAGTCGGGTGTCGGGTTGGGTGATAGTGGACGGGGTAAGAAGGTGGCTCCATTAGTCGCTGATGACGTCGCCATGGATGAGGATGAGGATGACGATGGCGCTGAACAATATGTCTATACTGGCGCCTCCTCAGGGTTTGAGCATCATGAGTCGGTGCCTGAATTACCGTCTCAACGTATTATTGACGACCATCTGGTGGTAAAGAAGCCTAGGAAGAGAGCGAGGAAAGGCAAAAAAGCTGATTCTATGATCTAGCCGCCTCAGCAGCCTCGGCTTCAGGACCATGTAGATATCCCCGATGCTGATAAATGGCATATCCCCGGTCAACCAATCCTACCTGAAACAGCGCTACGGGCCAGATTCGGCGATCTAAGGAGACTTCATGACGATGTGCTGCGGGTAGAGAAAGGCCTCATCGCCTCGAAAGATCCAGGATACCCACTCTACGTGGTTAACGTTCCGCGGCAAATGTCGTACGTCGACGGCTTCCCCGCGGATAAGTTCTTCCTCCGATTGGATTACATATTCGACATGTTTCACGTGAAGAAGCTGGATTTTACGTTTGTCCGCCTTTATGCCTTGCACATGAACTACATCATTGGGGTTGAGCAGATACGTTTTATCTGTGTCGCTGACCCGTACTACATGCACGAGGGCTTCTTGGGAGTCTGTTCACAACATCGTGAATACGCGAGGGATTACATTGTCAGTTTCATGCTCGCCAATAAGGACAAGGAGGCGATTCTCGTGCCTTATCATCCCGTGTAAGTCATCCGCGCTGCTATCCTTCCTTCTATTTCAATAATTCATTTGCACGGTGGAGGCTAATTAATTTGAGGTGTACTTATTTTGCGCAGCGGCGGGCGCGCCGTCCTCATCATCCTCTACTCCCGATTCTCCCACGCTCTTTACTTGGACTCGTCGAAGAACATTCACAAAAAGGATTACACCCACATCAAAGATGTTCTCGACAGTGCTATGTTTTACTACCAAGCAAGGGGTGGAGAGGTTAGGGACATGAAGAGAAGGGGCGGCAGGGCCGCCTTCAGCCATAAGACCAACTTCTGCTGCATCCAGCAACCGAATGATTCTCTTAATGATGGATTCTATGTCCTACACCACATGCTGGAGTACACACGGGATCACCAGAACCTTCACATGGCACCTAGATCTGGCGATGCCCATATTCTGCAATGGGCAAAGGACATAGGAGATATCGAGGATCATCGACTTCGAGCTGAGTTCTATAACATCCAGCGTGAACTTGCCCAAATCATCATGAATGAGGTCGTCAGAAAAATAGGGATGTTCCATGCAGAAGGACAAATGTCGCGGGAAGACGTCCGAACATGGATAGCCTCTCAGCGTCTCGACATGAAGCCTTTCACTAAGCTCGATGACTATCTCCCTGACATGGATGGATGGCACGACATGATGGAGTGATTGTCGATATATGACAATGTGTCCGTTTAGTCCATACTTTCTTTTATGACAAAACTTTGAGTTATGCATGGTGAAACTTTATTTGTGATGTAATTAAACCGTCCTCCTCCTCGACTAGCGAAAATCACTCTAGTTAGGTCATTTTGGGTACGATGAACTTTGTTATTTATGCTTATGATATGTTGTTTCTATTTTTGCCAAGTATGTCTCTTTCTGTTGCTCAACTATATATGTTGCATATCATCGACTCATGTGATGATGCAGGTGCATAGATCATAGATGGCGAAGAAGTGCTACGCCAGGAGTATATATACGACAAGTGGCCGGAGTGTCAGGCCCAGGTGTACCGGTTTTCGGTATCTGAGCGACACGCAGTACTTAGTTTAGGTTCACGCTAATGCGAGAGAGGGATACGAACTAATGTACTCAAAGTGATAGCTATTCTCGCGTATATCATTGTTTAGATGGATGACGATGTATTTGCAAGTAATCGAGACTTGTATCGCTATTTTCGAGATTGATGACGAGAGACCACTTTGTGTTGGATGATGATTATGATGATGACATGATTTGATGAGACTAATTGTATGTATATGCTATGATTACATTTGTATGTGTATGATATGCTAAATATATTGTATAAAGCCTATTCAAATACAAAACAAATAGAAAACAAATATGCAGGAAAAAAACTAATAAAACTAGTAGTAGTGAGGGGGGAAATTTAGCAGTAGCGCCGACTTACCAGTAGCGCTTCCTGCTGAAAAGCGCTGCAGATAATATCAGTAGCACCTTTTTCCAAAGAGCGCTACAGCTATTCATCAGTAGCAGTAGCGTGGGTCAACAGGCGCTACTGCTATACGTTAGCTGTAGCGCCTTATTAGTAGCGCCGGTACCCGCGCTACTGAGAGGGCCAAAACCCGCGCTGCTGCTAGGCTTTTCCCTAGTAGTGCAATACAATAGTAAATTGTATAGGTGCACTAGTTCGGCGAAGAGATGTCGATAGAAGTGTAGTATGGATGGTAGAAATATATTTTTCTAATCTGAATAAAAAACCCAGCAAGGTAACTAGTAACAAAATTGAGCAAAAATAGTATTGCAATGCTTGAAAACAAGGCCTAGGGTTCATACTTTCACTAGTGCAATGTCTCTCAACAATGATAACATAATTAAATCATATGGCAATCCCTCAACGTGCAAAAAAGAATCACCCCAAAGTTCCTATCGCGGAGAACATAAGATGAAATTGCTTGTAGGGTACGAAACCACCTCAAAGTTATTCTTTTCCATCAATCCATTGAGCTATTCCTATAAGTGTCACAAACAGCCCTAGAGTTCGTAGTAAAATAACACCATATGATCCACATCAATCAACCCTGATGTCACCTAGATACTCCAATGTCACCACAACTTTCTGTGGGTCAATTATACGATATGCATCAAACAACTTCAGATTCATAATATTCAATCCAACACAAAGAACTTCAAAGAGTGCCCCAAGATTTCTATCGGAGAAACAAGGACGAAAACATGCATTAACCCCAATGCATAGATTACCCCAATGTCACCTCAGGAATCCGCGAGTTGAGTGCCAAAACATACATCAAGTGAATCAATAGAACACCCCATTGTCACCACGGGTATCCTACGCAAGAAATACACCAAGTGTTCTCATATCCATAAAAGTATTCAATCTGATAATAGTGAAACCTCAAAGGTAAAACTCAATTCATCACAAGAAGATAGAGAGGGAGAAACACCATATGATCCAACTATAGTAACAAATCTCGCGGTACATCAAGATCGTGCCAAATCTAGAACATGAGAGAGAGAGAGAGATCTAACACATACCTACTGGTACATACCCTCAGCCCCGAGGGTGAACTACTCCCTCCTCGTCATGGAGATCATCGGGATGATGAAGATGGCCTCCGGTGACGATTTCCCCCTACGGTAGGGTGCCGGAACAGGGTCCCGATTGAGTTTTTGTGGCTACAGAGGCTTGCGGCGGCGGAACTTCTCCTCTAGGGTTCTTTTCGGAGGTTTCTGTATATATAAGAGTATTTGGTGTTGGAAACAAGTCAGGAGGACACCCAAGGAGCCCACAAGCCCAAGGGGCGCGCCCTGGGGGGTGGGCGTGCCCCCCTGGCTTGTGGCCTCCTCGGTCATTGATACGTCCATTTTGAATCATGCTTTTATATCAATATTTATTGCATTATGGGCTATTATTACACATTATACCTCAATACTTATGGCTATTCTCTCTTATTTTACAAGGTTTACCATGAAGAGGGGGAATGTCGGCAGTTGGAATTCTGGCTGGAAAAGGAGCAAACGTTGGAAACCTATTCTGCACAGCTGCAAAAGTCCTGAAACTCCACGAAACAACTTTTTGGATTTAATAAGAATTTCTGAGCGAAAGAAATAGGCCAGGGAGCCCACACCCTGTCCAGGAGACATGGGGCGCCCCCCCTATAGGGCGCGCCCCTATCTCTTGGCCCCCCTGGTGGGCCACCGGCATCCATCTTCTGCTATATCATCACTTTTACCCTGAAGAAAATCGTGGGCAAGCTTACGGGACGAAACTCCGCCGCCATGAGGCGGAACCTTGGCGGAATCAATCTAGGGCTCTGGCGGAGCTGTTCTGCCGGGGACACTTCCCTCCGGGAGGGGGAAATCATCACCAACGTCATCACCAACGATCCTCTCATCGGGAGGGGGTCAATCTCCATCAACATATTCACCAGCACCATCTCCTCTCAAAACCCTAGTTCATCTCTTGTATCCAATCTTGTATCAAAACCACAAATTGGTACCTGTGGGTTGCTAGTAGTGTTGATTACTCCTTGTAGTTGATGCTAATTGGTTTACTTGGTGGAAGATCATATGTTCAGATCCTTTATGCATATTATTACTCCTCTGATTATGAACACGAATATGCTTTGTGAGTAGTTGCGTTTGTTCCTGAGGACATGGGTGAAGTCTTGCTATTAGTAGTCATGTGAATTTGGTATTCGTTCGATATTTTGATGAGATGTATGTTGTCTTTTCCTCTAGTGGTGTTATGTGAACGTCGACTACATGACACTTCACCATTATTTGGGCCTAGAGGAAGGCATGGGGAAGTAATAAGTAGATGATGGGTTGCTAGCATGACAGAAGCTTAAACCCTAGTTTATGCGTTGCTTCATTAGGGGCTGATATGGATCCATATGTTTAATGTTGTGGTTAGGTTTACCTTAATACTTCTTTTTGTAGTTGCGAATGCTTGCAATAGGGGTTAATCATAAGTGGGATGCTTGTCCAAGTTAGGACAGTACCCACGTGCCGGTCCACCCACATATCAAATTATCAAAGTACCGAACGCGAATAATATGAACATGATGCAAACTAGCTTGACGATAATTCCCAATGTGTCCTCGGGAGCTCCTTTATTATTATTAGAATTTGTGCAGGCTTATCCTTTGCTACATAAAGGATTGGGCCACCTTGATGCACCTTATTTACTTTATTTACTTGTTGCTCATCACTATTTATCTTATCACAAAACTATCTATCACCTACTATTTCAGTGCTTGCAGAGAAAACCTTACTGAAAACCACTTATCATTTCCTTCTGCTCCTCGTTGGGTTCGACACTCTTACTTATCGATAGGACTACGATAGATCCCCTACATTTGTGGGTCATCAAGATCTTTTCTGGCGCCATTGCCGGGGAGTGTAGCGCTTTTTGTGAGTGGAACTTGGTAAGGAAACATTTATGCTGAAATTTTCTGTTACTTGTCACTATGGAAACTAATCCTTTGAGGGGCTTGTTTGTGGTATCTTCACCCCAACCAGAAGAGCAAAGAGTTGCTCCTCAACCTACTGAACTTTATGAAAATATTTACATTGAGATTCCTTCGGGTATGATAGAAAAACTGCTAGCTAATCCATTTGTAGGAGATGGAACATTGCATCCCGATTTACACCTTATCTTTGTGGATGAAGTTTGTGGATTCTTTAAGCTTGCAGGTATTCCCGATGATGTTGTAAAAAGGAAGGTCTTCCCTTTATCTTTGAAGGGAGATGCATTGACATGGTATAAGCTATGTGATGATACGATATCTTGGAATTATAAGCGATTGAAGTTGGAATTTCACTAGAAGTTCTATCCTATGCATCTTGTTCATCGTGATCGTAATTACATATATAATTTCTGGCCTCGTGAAGGAGAAAGCATCGCTCAAGCTTGGGGGAGCTTAAGTCAATGTTATATTCATGCCCCAACCATGAGCTCTCTCGGGAAATGATTATTCAGAATTTTTATGCTCGGCTTTCTCTTGATAATCATAACCTTCTCGATACTTCCTGTGCTGGTTCTTATATGCTGAAGACTATTGATTTCAAATGGGACTTATTGGAAAGAATTAAACAAAACTCTGAAGATTGGGGTTCCGATGATGGTAAGGAGTCAGGTATGACACCTAAGTTCGATTGTGTTAAATCTTTCATGGATACCGATGCTTTCCGTGGATTTAGCTCGAAGTATGGACTTGACTCTGAGATAGTAGCTACTTTCTGTGAATCTTTTGCTACTCATGTTGATCTCCCTAAAGATAAGTGGTTTAAATATAATCCTCCTGTTGAAGTAAAAGTAGTTGCACCTATTACAGTCGAAGACAAGACTATTACCTATAGTGATCCTATTGTTCCTACTGCTTATGTTGAAAAACCTCATTTTCCTGTTAGGATAAAGGATCATGCTAAAACTTCGACGGTTGTTTGTAAGAGTAATACTAGGACTTATACACCTCCTGAGCAAATTAATGTTGAACCTAGTATTTCTATGGTTAAAGATCTCTTGGATGAGGACTTAGATGGGCATGTTATTTATTTCTTGGGTGAGACTGCTAATATTGCTAGACCTGATACTAAGACACATAGACCTGTCGTAGGCATGCCTGTTATTTCTGTTAAAATAGGAGATCATTGTTATCATGGCTTATGTGATATGGGTGCTAGTGCTAGTGCGATACCTTATGATCTTTATAAACAAATTATGCACGACATTGCACCCGTTGAATTAGAAGACATTGATGTTACTATTAAGGTTGCTAATAGGGATACCATTAAACCTATTGGGATTGTTAGAGATGTTAAAGTTTTGTGTGGGAAGGTTAAATACCCTGCTGATTTTCTTGTTCTTGGTTCCCCACAAGATGATTTTTGTCCCATTATTTTTAGTAGACCCTTCTTGAATACTGCTAGTGCTAAGATTAATTGTGAAAAGAATATTGTCACTGTTGGCATAGATGGTATGTCTCATGAGTTTAATTTTGCTAAGTTTAGTAGACAACCTCGTGAAAGGGAACCATCTAGTAAGGATTAGATTATTAGTCTTGCTTCCATTGCTGTTCCTCCAACTGATTCGTTAGAACAATATTTGCTAGACCATGAAAATGATATGTTTATGAAGGAAAGGGAAGAAATAGATGAAGTGTTCCTTAAACATGAACCTATGCTGAAACATAACCTTCCCGTTGAAATTCTTGGGGATCCCCCTCCATCCAATGGTGATCCCGTGTTTGAACTCAATCCATTACCTGATAATCTTAAGTATGCTTATCGAGATGAAAAAGAAATATATCCTGTTATTATTAGCGCTAACCTTTCAGAGAAAGAAGAAGAAAGATTATTGAAAACTCTGAAGAAGCACCGAGTTGCTATTGGATATACTCTGGAGGATCTTAAGGGCATTAGCCCCACATTATGTCAACACAAAATTTTAGTGGAGAAAGATGCCAAACCAGTTAGAGATCCTTAAAGACAATTAAATCCCAAGATGAAGGAAGTGGTAAGAAAGGAGATACTAAAGCTCCTTGAGGCAGGTATTATTTATCCCGTTGCTGATAGTGAATGGGTAAGCCCTGTCCATCGTGTTCCAAAAAATGAGGTATTACTGTTGTTCCTAATGATAAAGATGAATTGACCCCGCAAAGAATTATTACAGGTTATAGGATGGTAATTGATTTCTGTAAGTTAAATAAAGCTACTAAGAAAGATCATTACCCTTTACCTTTTATTGATCAAATGCTAGAAAAGCTATCCAAACACAAACATTTCTGCTTTCTAGATGGTTATTCTGGTTTCTCTCAGATACCTGTGTCGGCTAAGGATCAATCTAAAACTACTTTTACTTGCCCTTTTGGCACTTTTGCTTATAGACGTATGCCTTTTGGTTTATGTAATGCACCTGCTACCTTTGAAAGATGCATGATGGCTATATTATCTGATTTTCGTGAAAAGATTTGTGAGGTATTCATGGATGACTTCTCAGTCTATGGGTCCTCTTTTGATGATTATTTGAGCAACCTTGACCGAGTTTTGCAGAGATGCGAAGACACTAGTCTCGTCCTGAACTGGGAAAAGTGTCACTTTATGGTTAATGAAGGCATTGTCTTGGGGCACAAGATCTCCGAGAGAGGTATTGAAGTTGATAAAGCCAAGGTTGATGCTATTGAAAAGATGCCATGTCCCAAGGACATAAAAGGTATAAGAAGTTTCCTTGGTCACGCCGGTTTTTATAGGAGGTTCATTAAGGACTTTTCTAAGATCTCTAGGCCTCTGACTAATTTATTGCAAAAAGATATTCCTTTTGTCTTTGATGATGATTGTGTAGAAGCATTTGAAACACTTAAGAAAGCTTTGATCACTGCCTGATTGGAATTTACCTTTTGAAATTATGTGCGATGCTAGTGATTATGCTGTAGGTGCTGTTTTAGGGCAAAGAGTCGATAAGAAATTGAATGTTATCCAGTATGCTAGTAAGACTCTTGACACTGCCTAGAGAAATTACGCTACTACTGAAAAAGAGTTCTTAGCAGTTGTGTTTGCATGTGATAAGTTTAGACCTTATATTGTTGATTCCAAAGTTACTATTCACACTGTCATGCTGCTATTAAATATCTTATGGAAAAGAAAGATGCTAAGCCTAGACTCATTACATGGGTTCTCCTGCTCCAACAATTTGACTTGCATATTATTGATAGAAAGGGAGCTGAGAACCCCATTGCAGACAACTTGTCTAGGTTAGAGAATGTTCTTGATGACCCACTGCCTATTAATGATAGATTTCCCGATGAACAATTAGCGGTCGTCAATGCTTCTCGTACTGCTCCTTGGTATGCTGACTATGCTAATTACATTGTTGCTAAATATATACCGCCTAGTTTCACATACCAGCAAAAGAAAAAGTTCTTTTATGATTTAAGACATTACTTTTGGGATGATCCACACCTTTATAAAGAAGGAGTAGATGGTGTTATTAGACGTTGTGTGCCTGAGCATGAACAGGAACAGATTCTACGTAAGTGTCGGGGAAGCTGATCCACGAACACCTATGGGACCGGCGGACTGAGCCCCTTTCGGTTCGGCGGGGGGCGGAGGTCGCACGAAAGCAGATCGAGGCGAAGCACACGAGCAGTTTACCCAGCTTCGGAGCTCTCCGGAGAGATAACACTCCTACTGCTGCTTGTCTGATTGTATTGTGTTCTTGCTCAGGAGCGCAAAGTTCTACAGTACACACTAGCCGCTAACGAGACCGAGCGTGAGTGCTTTCTCCCTCCCCCCCTACGTTGCGCATGGGCCTCCTTTTATATGCTCAAGGGGTCACCGACAGGTGGCAACGTAAACAAGGGTAAAAACGAAAAAGGGAAAGAGGTAGGTACAACTACCTGCACAGTGCATCCTACCTAACCCTGACGGCAAGGGACAAAAGCATTAAATGCCCGTCTGCGTCGCCCAAACAGTGTAAAAAGGGACCGTCAGGTGCACCACCGCACGCCATGATGGCAATCTTGTCAGCATCGCATGCCACCGCGCACCGCTTGCTGCACAGCCTCCCGCCACGCGCGCCTGGGAAGGCCCCAGGGCGACACGTTGGTGGATGCGCTGGAGCACGGGTACAGAGTGGCTGCTTGCCGCGGCAAGCGCCTTGCCGCGGTCGTTGTCTTATCGCGCCCGGAAGCTTGTCGCCCACCGGGCCTTGCCGGGACGCATGGCGTGTCGCGGCAAGTTCCATGAGATGCCTCGGTTGGCCTTCCCGGCAAGCTCCTCTTGCCGGGGCCTTGTCTTCTTGACTTGAATACTTTGTTCTTGAATGGCTCCAAAGGATGCACGGAGGTCCTTGGCGGTCACCCGACAAGCCTTGCCGCGGGGCGCTGCGACTGCCCGTGCACAAGTTCGGGATACTAGGGTACCCCTATTCTAGTACACCGACAGGAGCCCCGGGCCTAGGCCACACACGGTGCCGAGCGCTGTTGGGCTAGGCCCAAAACAGGGCACGGGCACACGCGGCCTGGTCCACGCCGTATCTCACTCCGTATCCACCGCGCCCTCCCCCAATGGCACACGTTGAATGCGGCATCGTGGGAGAGATCGTGGGTGGATTCTTTATTCAGAAGGGCGAAACGTCCGCCCCCCTCCCTCTTTATAAGCAGGGGAAACAGGTGCAGTTCGCCCATCTCGCCGGTTGCTTCTCCATTCTCACAAACCTCCGCCGCTCCCCTCTTCTTCCCGAAGCTGAAAGAGAGCAGCGCTCCGCCCCCCATTGCCACTAGCATCACCAACACTGTCGACCTCCCCCACCACCTCCGCCATGGCTCCGAAATCCGACAAGGGGAAGGGCGTGAAGTCGGCTGAGGCGCAGCGGCTCGCGGCGCTGCGGAAGGAGCGGGCGATCTTCTCCCCCCAGCTCGACGCGAAGGAGCTGAGGGAGTACTACTACCTCTTCTGGTCGACAGAGACGCGAGCGCATCCGCGCATGAAGGTGCTCCCGGCCGCCGCATCAGAACTGGCTCCAAACGGGTACCTCTTCTTCGCGTTGTTCTTCTACTGCGGGCTTTGCCCGCCCTTCTCGGAATTCTTCTGCGACATAATGAACACTTACGGGCTCCGCCTCCTTGACTTCACCCCCAACGCCGTTCTGACCATGGCAGTTTTCGCACATCTCTGCGAAAACTTTGTCGGAGTCCACCCAAATGTAGCCCTTTTCCGCCACTTCTTCATGCCTCGGGTCGAGAGAGGAGAGCCGCTTGCCGGAGGGATCGCCTGGATCTCGAGAGTCGGCAAGAAGGAAGCGTATCTGGAGGGTGAGCTCCGCAGCAAGTGGGAGGAGTGGAGAGCGGAGTGGTGCTGGATCGTCGAGGAGAACCCGCAGCCGTTTACTGCCCTGCGCCAAACGCCATAGTGCGCGGCAATGATTGGAGCAACGTGGCCCCGGAAGACGAGAGGCTGAAGATCGCTGTCACCCGAATCCTTTGCCTCAGGCTTGCCGGGCTCACCGTAGGCGCCGTTGGTGCAGATTTCCTTCACCGCCGCATCGCCCCTGCAGGAGAGGGGGAGACCCGCCTGGGAGTTTAAGAACTCGACGGACATCATGAGGCTGCGGCCAGGCCTCAACTTCAATTTCACCGTCCTGGAGCTGGATGCAATGCTCCTGGAGCTATTCAAACGCGATCCCCAGCACCCATTTGTGTTGCCGAGGGGCATCGTTCCGTTGTGCAACAACTCTTCGCTTGACCGGATCCGCGCGATGATGCTGTTGTGCGACTCGCACGGAATCGCTCCAACTTGGCAAGAGCCTGCGGATGACGTCGTGCGGGCGTTCTTCGACAACTTAGAAGAAGTGCCGGTCCGCGCCGACGACCAGAAGAGCCTCACCCGCGACACCACCGACGCGGAGCTGCAGCGCATCGCCACCAGGATGGAAGAGGCTGCGGCAGCAGCTGCCGCGGGTGAGTTCGGGTTCACCGTGGAGGAGGCAGAGGCAGCAGAGGTGGCAAGCGTTGCCGAGCGCGAGGAGTTTGTCGGCGAGGAAGAGCTTGCCGGGCCTGACGACGAGCCGAGCGAGCCCGGCGAAGGAGATCTTGTCGGGCCCGAGCCTTCAGACATCTTGCCGCAAGTGGAGACCCCAGCTGCACCAAGAAGGCGTCTCCGCAGGGCCGGGGACGTAGCGGGGCGGCAAACGGGCCAACAGCCGCCGAGCCATGCGACACGCTCTACCGCGGCAAGCACTGTTGCCGCGGGAGCGCCTCACGCCGCTGCGGCAACTGGAGCGGGATCTTCCCGGTCCATCGCTACCGCCCCTGCCAAGCGGGCAAGGGAACCTACTCCTCCGCCTCGCCGCACCGGAGGGGAGCCGGACTTCGATCTCTCCGCGCATAGGTTTTCCATACAAAGCACGGTCGTTCGAGGAAGATAACTTAAAAATTAAAACTAATTGCTCAAACTTTGGCAACTTAGCTTTTCTGTCATTCGCTTCCCGGCAAGGCGAAACTTCCTTAAACAACGCCTGGTCCACACCATTATCTTCTCCTTCCCCCCGACAAACTTGTGTGCGAGGGAACCTTCCTTCCTTTGAGAAAAAGAAAGAAGAGAAAATAACGATATGGAGCCTTACGGCTCGTTATTGCTTACCGGGGGTTGGTGCTGCACAAAGTGTCAGATAACACATGCAAGAAAAAGATATAATGCATGAAATTGACAGGATGTGCAGAGCACATGAGCTTTACTTATGCACGGGATTTGCCCGGCTTTGTACAAAGGATTACATGCAACATCGGCAAGACTTGTACAAAAGATGGTTGCCGGAACAGGTTCCGGCAACCGTGCCCTACGGGTAAAACTTACGAAGATGCTCAATGTTCCAGGAGTTGCTCACCGGAATGCCATCTTCTGTCTCAAGGCGGACAGCGCCAGGCCTAGTGACTCGTTCCACCCGGTAAGGGCCTTCCCACTTCGGCGTCAACTTGTTGGAATTCTTGGCGGATTGAATGCGCCGAAGAACAAGGTCGCCTTCCTCGAAGCTTCTGGCATTAACTTTGCGGCTATGGTAGCGGCACAAAGCTTGCTGGTATCGAGCAGCTTGTACAGCAGCCTAAAGACGGTCCTCCTCAAGGAGCAGCGTGTCATCTTGCCGCAGCTGCTCTTGCTCAAGCTCATCATAAGCGAGCACTCGAGGTGACCCGTATACGAGTTCCGTGGGGAGACCTGCCTCTGCTCCATAGACTAGAGCGAAAGGTGTCTGGCCGGTGGCTCGATTTGGCGTCGTTCTGATCGACCAAAGAACCACCGACAACTCCTCAATCCAGTTTCTTCCGCACTTGCATAGCCTGTCGAAAGTCCTGGTCTTGAGCCCACGCAGCACTTCAGCATTTGCCCTCTCCGCTTGACTGTTGCTTCTCGGATGAGCAACAGAAGCGAAGCAGACCTTGGCGCCAAGATCTTGGACGTACTGCATGAAGGTGTGACTCGTGAATTGCGTGCCGTTGTCGCTGATGATCCTGTTGGGAATCCCGAAACGGCAAACAATCGACCTGAAGAACTTGACTGCTGACTGTGCTGTCACCTTCCTCACTGGTTCCACCTCCGGCCACTTTGTGAACTTGTCGATCGCCACGTACAAGTAATACAAGTATTCAAAGCCCCCGACAGCTCGGGGAAAGGGGCCGAGGATGTCGAGCCCCCAGACCGAAAATGGCCAGGATAAAGGGATCGTCTGGGGAGCTTGAGCTGGCTGGTGTATCTGCTTGGAATGGAACTGGCACGCTTCACACTTGGTTACTTGTGCAGTTGCATCCTGGAGGGCTGTCGGCCAAAAAAAACCTTACCGGAACGCTTTGCCGGCAAGTGCTCTTGCGCCAATGTGGTGGCCACATATTCCTCCATGTATCTCTGCCAACAGCTCTTGTCCTTCTTCTCGGCGAATACACTTCAATTTCACACCGTTGAGCCTTCTTCTGTACAGTGTGCTGTTGACAAACTGGTACATACTCGACTGCCGGGCTACTTTTTCCGCTTCTTCTTTCTCTTCGGGAAGTTCTCCTGTCTGAAGGAAACGGACAATCTGCTGTGCCCATGCTGGAGCTTGTGGTTCGACGACAAGGACTAAAGGCGCATCTGCTGCTGCGGGAACATCCGCTTCTACGGCAAGAACCTGCGGCTTAGCCAGAGCTTGATGTTCCCCGGCAAGCTTGCCGGAGCAGAACTTGTCGGGAGCGTCTGCTTCAATGGAACAAACCGTAAGGCTTGCTGGAGCAGACTGCTCCTCAGCACTCTTGGTGTTGATCTTGGGGACCTTCTTGGCGGCGCCTTCGGGGAGCTCTGCCGGAAGATAGTCACCAGAAATCAACTTCCTTTTCTTGCTCTGTCCAGTTGATGGCGTTACAGATGGTTGAGTTAGCTTGAGCTCAAAAATCCCTGGTTCCACAGGTAACTTAAGTGCAGCGCACTTCGACAAGCCATCAGCAATGTCATTCTGTGCCCTCGGAACATGTTCCATTTGCATGCCGTCGAAGTGCTCTTCTAGCTTTCTCACTTCATCAACATAAGCTTCCATCAATGGACTCTGATAATTCTTGTTTACTTGGCGGACAACAAGCTGTGAGTCACCCCTGACAATGAGCTTCTTGATCCCAAGGTCCGCTGCGATCCTGAGACCGGCAAGCAAACCCACATACTCTGCAGTATTGTTCGTTGCTTGCTCCTTGGGAAAGTGCATCTGGACTACGTAGTTGAGGTGCTCTCCGGTGGGTGCGACAAGTAGCATGCCCGCACCGGCGCCTTGCAGCGAGAAGGCACCATCAAAGTACATCATCCACTCCTTGCTCGCTTCCTTGACAGGGATGCTCGTTTCTGGAATTTCTTCATCTTGTGTCGGTGTCCATTCTGCTATGAACTCCGCCAATGCCCTGCTCTGGATAGTTGAAGTGCTTTCAAACTTGAGGCCAAAGCTTGACAGTTCCAGTGCCCACTCGACAATCCTGCCTGTCGCTTCTGGATTCTGCAGTATCCTCTTCAGTGGAAAGCGAGTGACGACTGTTATCTCATGTGCTTGGAAGTAATGGCGCAGCTTTCTCGAGGCCATGAGAAGGCCGAAAAGCAATTTCTGCACACCAGAGTACCTTGACCTAGCCCCCTGCAGAAGGGAACTGACAAAGTAAACTGGGCGCTACACCATCCTTTTCTGCATCTTCTCGCACGCCTGCGCAGATCCATCTTTGTCGGGACCAGAGCTTGCCGGCGAAGCCCCCTGCTTGTCGCTGGATGCATCTGCCGTGGTTGCTGGCTCATCATCTGCCTCCCTCTCCGCTACTAACGCAACAATAACCACTTGATTGGTTGCCGCTATATATAGCAGCAACTTCTCTTGTGGCTTAGGTGCAACAAGTGTTGGAGTGGAGGACATGTATCTCTTTAAGTCCTGTAGCGCAGCCTCCGCCTCCGCAGTCCATTTCATTGGACCTGCCTTTTTCAATATTTTCAAAAATGGCAGGGCGCGCTCAGCAGATCTAGAGATAAACCTGCTAAGAGCAGCCACGCAACCGGCAAGTCTTCGTACATCCTTGACGCGCTTTGGTGCTTCAATCTGCTCAATGGCCTTGATCTTGTCGGGATTGGCTTCAATCCCCCGTTGAGACACGAAGAACCCGAGAAGCTTGCCGGAGGGAACTCCAAACACACACTTCTCGGGGTTCAGCTTGAGGTTGATCTTGCGCAGATTTGCAAAGGTTTCGTCTAAATCTTGAATCAGGGTTGCCCTGTCCTTGCTCTTGACCACTATGTCATCCATGTAGGCTTCCACATTTCTGTGTATTTGCGGCTCAAAAGCATGATGGACTACCCTTGCAAATGTTGAACCAGCATTCTTTAACCCGAAGGGCATCCGTACAAAATAGTATGTGCCCCATGGGGTGATGAATGCGGTCTTCTCCTCATCCTCTTCTGCCATGAAGATCTGATGGTATCCTGAGTATGCATCAAGAAATGAAAGCAAATCACATCCGGCTGTGGAATCAACAATCTGATCAATGCGCGGCAAGGGAAATGGGTCTTTGGGACAGGCTTTATTAACATCGGTAAATTCAATACAAAGCCTCCATTTCCCGTTTGCCTTCCGCACGACTACAGCATTGGCCAGCCACGTAGGATGGAGCACTCCTCTGACAAGGCCTGCTGCTTCCAATTTCTTGATTTCTTCTGCAATGAATTCTTGGCGCTCCACTGCTTGTTTCCTGACTTTCTGCTTGACGGGCCGTGCATGAGGACAGACGGCAAGGTGGTCCTCGATTACTTTCCTGGGAACACCGGGGATGTCAGACGGTTGCCATGCAAACACGTCGACGTTTGCCCGCAGGAAAGCAACGAGCGTGCTTTCCTATTTAGGGTCGAGCGTGGCACTGATGGTGAAGGTACCACCAGTGCCGTCCTCCTTGGCGGACACCTTCTTGGTCTCTGGTGGAGCTGCCATTGCCTTCTTACACTTGCCGGTGGAGCTCGATGGTGCGTCCTCGATGGTAGCGCAACACTCCAAAGAGGTGCGCTTACCGGAGTGGGCATCAGAGCTCTTGCCGGACTTGGTCTTCTTCTTCTCCCCGGGAGCTTCAGCGGCAAGTGATTTGCGATCGGTTGTGGCTGTTGCTTCCCGGTAGATCTTGTCGGCGCAGATAAGGGAATCCTTCTTGTCGCCAGGGACAGAGATGACACTTATCGGGCCTGGCATCTTCAGCATGTTGTATGCATAGTGAGAGGCTACCATGAACTTGGCGAGTGCTGGACGGCCGAGTATCCCATTGTAAGGCAATGGATAGTCAGCAGCGTCAAAAGTGACCCTCTCAGTCCTGAAGTTCAACTCGCTGCCAAATGTTACCGGCAACGTGATCTTTCCCTTTGGCTTGCTCCTTCCCGGATTGATTCCTTGGAATGTGCCAGACTCTTCGAGCTCGCTGTCAGGGATTTGGAGTTTCTGGAGCACCGCGGAGGAGATTAGGTTCAAGCCGGCCCCGCCGTCCACTAGCATCTTAGTGACCTTGAGGTTGCGGATAGTTGGTGAAACCAACATTGGCAAGCACCCAACCGCAGTTATGCGATCAGGGTGGTCCTCAATATCAAAGATGATAGGCGTGCTGGACCATTTCAGAGGCTTGCATGACTCGACGGGTGGTTCCGCTGCATTGACTTCCCGCACCCATTGCTTGAGCTGGCGGTGTGAAGTATGTAGAGAAGCACCGCCGTCAACGCACAGGACCTCTGTGGCTTTCTGGAACTCCTGCTCATCGGCCTCGTCATCATCCATTTCTTCTTCGTCGTCGTCATCTTCATCTTTGTCGCGGCTGCGGGGAGGTCTGTCTCCTTGCCGCTGCTTGGCCTTGCCGCGGCGTCCTCCTCGGCCGGGATGTTTCTTGCCGGATCCTCCAGCGCCCTCCTGGGCCTTCTCCTTGTCGCGTCGCTCGTACTCAGCTTTTTGCTGCTCGACAAGCTGCTCGACTTTCTTGCAGCTCTGGAGATCATGGCCCTTGGTGCGGTGGATCTTGCAGTACTGCTTGTTGGTGCCGTCCTGCTTGTCGGCGACCGCCACAGCGGCAACCTCCTTGCCGGAACTACTAGCTCCGGCTTTCTTGGCGCCACCTCCGTTGCTGGACTGCTCGACGACTAGCACCTCTTTGCCTTTCTTCTTCCTGTTGTTCCGCCGCCGGCTTTTCTTTGCCGGGGCAGCATCCTCACTGTCAGATCCTCCTGCTCCTATATTCTCTCCGGGGAGTCTCCTCCCTTCCTCAGCACGTGCACATTTGTCGGCCAGGGCATATAGCTCACTGACGTCTCTGATCTTGCACATCGCCATCTCCTCCCGCATCCTGCGGTTCCGCACGTTCTGATGGAACGTGCTGATTACCGTGGCAGGGTGGACATCTGGTATGTTGTGCTGTACGTTGCTGAATCTCTGTATGTACTTGTGCAGGGGCTCTCCTTCCTTCTGGGCGAGCAGATGAAGGTCACTCTCTTGGCCATGAGGCTTGTGGCGCCTGTAAAGGCGCCGACAAACTGATGGCATAGATCGGCCCAAGAGGATATGGAGCCGTTCGGCAAGTGCATGAGCCAGGATCTGACGTTGGGTTTGAGCACTAGTGGGAAGTAGTTGGCAAGGATCTTGTCGTCTCATCCCCCGGCAGCCTGCACCGCGATGGTGTAGATGCTGAGGAACTCCGACGGATACGTCTTGCCGTCGTACTTCTCTGGTACGTCTGGCTTGAAATTCTTATTGCTGGGCCACTGGACTTGCCGCAGCTCACGAGTGAACGCAGGGCAGCCTACCGCGTACGGCAAGTTGCCTGGTTCCCCTGGCGCATGCATGTCGACAGAGGGCCCAGCGCGCTGGTCAGATTGACGCCGCGCTTCTCTTCGGCGCTCAATGCGAGTACGAGCGTCTTCTTGCTATCGTTCGCGAAGAACTTGGCGTTGATCGCGACGAGCTTGTGGATCCGACGATGCAGTGGAGTCGCTGTCGAGGTGGACCCGGCGAGTCGGCGATCTTGGCCTTCGGGATGGCGAGTGCATGGCGGTTGCACCCCCACCGGTGTTGTCGCCACCGGTTCGTGCCTAGCCGTCCTGCCGCGGCAGCGACGTACTTGGCTGCCGTGGAGTGTCGCTGTTGGCGAAGCCGATGAGACTCTGAATGGTGGCCCTCCATTGATCGGTCTTGTCCGTCGTTGGAGGGTAATCCAGGAGCAGTTGAGCTCGCGCCAAAGCTTCTGCTGGAGTGGTGGGCGGCAGTGGCGAACGGTGCGAGGAGCGGGATGTGCTCGAACTTCTAACTATGTTAGAAGGAGCAGTATCCTGTCCCGGCGACCGTGTCTCGCTCGTGCCAGCACGTTGGCGTGCATGCTGGTCTTGAGCGCCCCGAGACCCACCAACTTGATCTTGGTCCAACAAACGTATGGCACTGCGAATACCATGACGCCGTCGGTCCTGCGCCTCCTGAGATGGGCGCGGAATATGCACGGACGTCGAGGTCTGCGCCGCCTTGCCCTTGGACCTGGCAGCGTCGTGAGCTCCCTCGTCGATGTCCGTTCTTCCGCCGGCGTCTACCCCACCACCCGTTTGCTCCGGTGGCGGTGGGATCGACGCGGACGGAGCAGCTGCCTCCGAAGCCTTCTTCTTCGGTGGCATGTCGATGAAGAAAATGAAGATCTAGCTCGTGTGAACGCCGGATCAGGTTCACACGATCTCGACGCCCCCTACCTGGCGCGCCAAAGATGTCGGGGAAGCTGATCCACGAACACCTATGGGACCGGCGGACCGAGCCCCTTTCGGTTCGGCGGGGGGCGGAGGTCGCACGAAGAGCAGATCGAGGCAAAGCACACGAGCAGTTTACCCAGCTTCGGAGCTCTCCGGAGAGATAACACTCCTACTGCTGCTTGTCTGATTGTATTGTGTTCTTGCTCGGGAGCGCAAAGTGCTACAGTACACACTAGCCGCTAACGAGACCGAGCGTGAGTGCTTTCTCCCTCCCCCCCTACGTTGCGCATGGGCCTCCTTTTATATGCTCAAGGGGTCACCGACAGGTGGCAACGTAAACAAGGGTAAAAACGGAAAAGGGAAAGAGGTAGGTACAGCTACCTGCACAGTGCATCCTACCTAACCCCGACGGCAGGGGACAAAAGCATTAAATGCCCATCTGCGTCGCCCAAACAGTGTAAAAAGGGACCGTCAGGTGCACCACCACACGCCACGATGGCAATCTTGTCAGCGTCGCATGCCACCACGCACTGCTGGCTGCACAGCCTCCCGCCACGCGCGCCTGGGAAGGCCCCAGGGCGACACGTTGGTGGATGCGCTGGAGCGCGGGTACAGAGTGGCCGCTTGCCGCGGCAAGCGCCTTGCCGCGGTCGTTGTCTTGTCGCGCCCGGAAGCTTGTCGCCCACCGGGCCTTGCCGGGACGCATGGCGCGTCGCGGCAAGTTCCCTGAGATGCCTCGGTTGGCCTTCCCGGCAAGCTCCTCTTGCCGGGGCCTTGTCTTCTTGACTTGAATACTTTGTTCTTGAATGGCTCCAAAGGAGCCACGGAGGTCCTTGGCGGTCACCCGGCAAGCCTTGCCGCGGGGCGCTGCGACTGCCCGTGCACAAGTTCGGGATACTAGGGTACCCCTATTCTAGTACACCGACAGTAAGTGTCATTCTGAATCTTATGGAGGGCACCACGCTGGAGATAGAACTGCACACAAGGTACTACAATCTGGTTTTTATTGGCCTACTCTCTTCAAAGATGCTCGTAAGTTTGTCTTATCGTGTGATGAATGTCAAAGAATAGGTAACATTAGTAGACGTCAAGAAATGCCTATGAATTATTCTCTTGTTATTGAACCGTTTGATGTTTATGGCTTTGATTATGTGGGACCTTTTCCTGCCTCTAATGGTTATACACATATTTGAGTTGCTGTTGATTACGTTACTAAGTGGGTGGAAGCTATTCCAACTAGTAGGGCTGATCATAACACTTCTATTAAAATGCTTAAAGAAGTTATTTTTCCGAGGTTTGGAGTCCCTAGACATCTTATGGCTGATAGTGGTTCACATTTTATTCATGGTGCTTTCCGTAAGATGCTTGCTAAGTATGATGTCAATCATAGAATAGCATCTCCTTATCATCCGTAGTCTAGTGGTCAAGTAGAGTTGAGCAATAGAGAGATCAAATTAATTTTGCAAAAGAATGTGAATAGATCTAGAAAGCATTGGTCCAAAAAACTTGATGATGCATTATGGGCCTATAGAACTGCATACAAAAATCCTATGGGTATGTCTCCATATACGATGGTTTATGGAAAAGCATGTCATTTACCTCTTGAACTTGAACATAAAGCATATTGGGCTATTAAAGAGCTCAATTATGACTTCAAACTTGCCGGTGAGAAGAGGTTGTTTGATATTAGCTCACTTGATGAATGGAGAACCCAAGCATATGAGAATGCCAAGCTTTTCAAAGAAAAAGTCAAACGCTGGCATGATAAGAGGATACAAAAGCGTGAGTTTAACGTAGGAGATTATGTGTTATTATTCAACTCCCGTTTAAGATTTTTTGCAGGAAAACTTCTCTCAAAATGGGAAGGTCCCTACGTTATCGAGGAGGTCTATCGTTCTGGTGCTATAAAAATCAACAACTTCGAAGGCACAAATCCGAGGGTGGTAAACGAGCAAAGAATTAAACATTATATTTCAGGTAAACCTATCAATGTTGAAACTAATATTATTGAAACCGTAACCCCCAAGGAATACATAAGGGACACTTTCCAGAACGTTCCAGACTCCGAAAAGGCATAGGTATGTGGTACGGTAGGTAAACCGACTCCAAAACAACTCTAATGGCAATTTTTATCAGTTTTGGATTATTTAAGAATTTTAGGAAGAAAGAAGTAGTCCGAAAGGGACACGAGGCCCCCACGAGAGTGGAGGGCGCGCCCCCCTGTCTCGTGGGCACCTCGTGTCTGTGACGCCCGGATATTTAAGCTACAGTGAACCTCTTCTAATGATGCCACGTCACCTTTATTATTATTACTAATCTCGCGTTAGTTTGAAACCATTTGAAAATTCAAATTCAAATTAATGTCAACAATAAAAGTTTTCAAATATAAAAACAAAATGTTCGGGCTGTGCCAAAAATAGCATAGGTATTTATAGTGCAGCAAACTCATTTTTAGAAATGGCCTAAATGATTTAAAATGAAATAAAACAGAATAGAAAATGAATAAAAGAAACAAAATACAAAAGAGAAAACAAACTAACAATAAAAAAGAGAAACCCAGCAGGCCACCGGCCCAACTGGGCAGGCCCAAACCGGCCCAGCCGGCCACTCTCCCCGCACTCCCCTTATCCACCCCCAGGGCCCGAACCGCCACCGACACTCCCCACTCCTCGCCGAAAATATCTCCTCCCCCTCTCCCCTGATTTGGATCGGGATTGAGGAGGAGGCCACCGACGCCGTAGCCCATCGCCGCCAGGAGACCACGCCGCCTCACCGGAGCCCCACCTCGCCGGCCTGCCCCTCTCCATCGCGTCGTCCCCGACGTCCCCCTCGACCCCCGCTGCCCTTGCCCTACAATCCCCATGTGAGCCCCCCTCCTCCTCTCTCCCCCGCACGCGTCCGCACCGGCGGCGCTCACCGCGGCCACCCGGCGTTAACCCCTTGCACACGCGCGCATGCGAGGGGCCGCGCCCTCGCCCAACCGCTAGCCTCGTGCATCAACGCCGCACGCGCCTATGCGCATTGCACCGGCCCTCGCTCTGCTCGAGCTCGCTGGCCTCGCCCCGCTCGTCGCTCGCCCGCCTACCGTCGCCACTGTGGGTCGCGCCCAAGGTCGTGGCCGTCTCCGGCCGCGCCCGCCTCCGGCCTCCCATGGCCTCGCAACTACCGCCTCGGTCCGCCGCTGCTGGCCGCACCTCTACCCCTCTCCATGCCCGCCTATGCTCAACGCGCCGTCGTGCCGCTTCCACGCCTGCAGACCCACGCACCATCCCGGCGGTGCCCTACCGCCCCTCCACGCCGGCTACGTCCCGCAGCCCTGCTCTGGATCCGCCGCGCCCGCTCGCCGCCGACCCCGCGGTCGCCATCCCAGGTCGCGCCGACCGTCGCCGCCCTCGCGACCAACTCCGGCGCCCCGCCGCGCCTCGGCGGCCGTCGCTCGTTCGCCGGGTTCGCCCCTGTCGGGTGCCCGCCCGCACCCGTTACAAGTAGCGCCCACCCCAGTTTGGCCCTAGGGCCAATGACAGGGGGGCCCGCCCCAGAACGTTTATAATTTTTTTAAATATATATATATATATATAAATAAATAATTGATAATAAAAAATTAGTTAATAAATTAATTAACTTCCTTAACTCTGATTAAATTAACTAATTATGATTAATTAACCTAATGACTAATTAACCTAATTAACTACTATTAATTAACTAACAGAGTATGACAAGTGGGACCCATGCGTAAGTTTGACTAAGTCAACAGGACTGTTGACTGCTGACTGGACCTGCTGACTGTGCTGTCGACCCAGTCAATGGCCCCATCTGTCAGTTTGACTTAGTCAATCCCTGTTGACTGCTGATGTCAACATGACATCATGCTGATGTCATTAATCCAGTTTCGAATTAAATTAAAGGATTAATTAAATTCAAGAAATTAGTAATTTTTAGAAAATCATATCTTTTAATCCGTGACTCGGATTAAATTATTTTCAACATGAAAGTTGCTCAGAACGATGAGACGAATCCGGATGCGCAGCCCGTTCGTCCGCCACACATCCCTAACCTATCGAACTCGCAACTTTCCCCCTTCGGTTCATCTGTCCGAAAACGCGAAACACCGGGAATACTTTCCCGGATGTTTCCCCCCTTCACCGGTATCACCTCATACCGCATTAGGGCACCCCTAGCACCGATACTTCTCTTGTCATGCATCGCTATGCATATATTTGCTTAATATTTATTGTTTCTTTCCCCCTTTTTTCTCGCTAGACACTGAGACCGACGCCGCTGCTACCCAGTACGACTACGGTGTTGACGACCCCTCTCTCTTGCTAGAACAACCAGGAACCCCCCCCCTTGATCACCAGATATCGCCTATTCTTCTCTATACTGCTTGCATTAGAGTAGTGTAGCATGTTACTATTCGGTTACTCCTATTTTGTTGCATAGCCTGTCATTGTTGCTACAGTCATTGATACCTTACCCGCAATCCTAAACGCTTACTATAGGATGCTAGTATATCATCATTGGCCCTACTTTCTTGTCAGTCTGCCTTGCTATACTATTGGGCCGTGATCACTCGGGAGGTGATCACGGGTATATACTATATATACATATACTTTACCGATGGTGACTAAAGTCGGGTCAGCTCGTTGAGTACCCGCAGGTGATTCTGATGTGGGGGCTGGAAGGACAGGTGGCTCCATCCCGGTAGAGGTGGGCCTGGGTTCCTGACGGCCCCCGACTGTTACTTTGTGGCAGAGCGACAGGGCAGGTTGAGGCCACCTAGGCAAGAGGTGGGCCTGGCCCTGGTCGGTGTTCGCGGTTGCTTCATAATAACACGCTTAATGAGATCTTGGTATTTGCTCTGAGTCTGGCCACTGGCCTATACGCACTAACCAACTACGCGGGAAAAGTTATGGGCACTCGACGTCATGGTATCAACCGAAGCCTTCTAGACGTCAGCGACTGAGCGGCGCACGCCGAATTGGACTGGAACGCCTGCTCTTGTATTAGGCAGGCTAGGTCTGCTTCCGGCCGCCCACGCAACATGCAGGTATGCAATGGGCGATGGGCCCAGACCCCTGTGCCATAGGAGTTAGACCGGCGTGCTGACCTCTCTATTAGGCCGAGATGGGGCTGCGACGTGTTGATCTTCCGAGGCCGGGCATGACCCAGGAAAGTGTGTCCGGACAAATGGGATCGAGCGTGTTGGGTTATGTGGTGTACCCCTGCAGGGAAGTTTATCTATTCGAATAGCCGTGTCTCTCGGTAAAAGGACGACCGAGAGTTGTACCTTGACCTTATGACAACTAGAACCGGATACTTAATAAAACACACCCAGACAAGTTCCACAGACAACCCGGTGATCGCTTTTCCACAGGGCGACGAGGGGAGGATCGCCGGGTAGGATTATGCTATGCGATGCTACTTGGAGGACTTGAATCTACTCTCTTCTACATGCTGCAAGACGGAGGCTGCCAGAAGCATAGTCTTCGATAGGACTAGCTATCCCCCTCTTATTCTGGCATTCTGCAGTTCAGTCCACCGATATTGCCTCTTTACACATATACCCATGCATATGTAGTGTAGATCCTTGCTTGCAAGTACTTTGGATGAGTACTCACGGTTGCTTTTCTCCCCCTTTTCCCCCTTTCCTTTCTACCTAGTTGTCGCAACCAGATGCTGGAGCCCAGGAGCCAGACGCCATCATCGATGATGACTCCTACTACACTGGAGGTGCCTACTACTACGTGCAGGCCGATGACGACGACCAGGAGTACTTTAGGAAGATCCCATGCAGGAGGCCTGCGCCTCTTTCGATCTGTATCCCAGTTTGTGCTATCCATCTTATGGCAACTTGTTTAACTTATGTCTGTACTCAGATTTGTTGCTTCCGCTGACTCGTTTATGTCCGAGCACTTGTATTCGAGCCCTCGAGGCCCCTGGCTTGTAATATGATGCTTGTATGACTTATTTTATTTGTAGAGTTGTGTTGTGATATCTTCCCGTGAGTCCCTGATCTTGATCGTACACGTTTGCGTGTATGATTAGTGTACGATTGAATCGGGGGCGTCACAAGTTGGTATCAGAGCCAACTGCCTATAGGAATCCCCCTTCCGCACTCCTTGGCCGAAGTCGAGTCTAGGCTTTACAAAACTTTTACTAACATGGCTGTGTGGCCTATGGGACCACGTCGCCATTGGGTGGTATTAGGATCTTTTATTCCTCGTCTATACTCTGGGATTCTAATCTCTCTTCTATTCGGGTTAAATGGTTTTCTAAAAATCTAACTTTAGGTTCTCAAAAACACTTTCTCCCGCCCCTTCAGCCCAGATGATTGCCGGTTGCCTTAGAAGATTCCGAAGATACTCTCTGATGTTCTCTCGAGACTCTGTGTCCGTTGCTTTTGCAATCCCCTACCACCGATACACCCCTATGGATAAATACTTACACATGTCCTTCTTACTTTCATTCCCAGCTGCTCTTGTTATTACAAGATGCATCGAATTATTCTTTGACTTTTAGGAATCTCTTGAGCCACTGCCTTATAGATCTTTGCCGCATGAATACCCCTATGAATAATTCCTCGCACTTATCGTGTATCTGCTCATTCCCAATTGTTCATGTGTTTCGCAAAAGACTTCGAAATACCATTTGATCTTCTGAAGATCCTGAGCAGCCTATTGCTCTTGAAATTCTTGCTTGCTTGCATTATGGTTAATCCCATAAGTCTCGTCATCTTATAGGCATCCCTTTTCTTTATCATTTTAAGTCCATTGATTCAATAGGTTGAGGATGCTCGCATTCCTGAGTCGAATCTTAGAATTCTTTCTTTCGGCTCAGACACCATTTTAAACATGAGTCGGATCTCGATCAATCTAATCGCCATCGATTCTACCCCTAAGGCTATTCTACCTATCCATCCTTAATCAGAGCATTGCTTCTGACCCCTTGTCCTGGGATTCATAATTCCTTTGCGTTTGAGCTTTGAGTTAGTCAGTTGTTTCTATAATCTGACCTCCTTGCATTCTTTCTTTCTCTGGTTGAGTACTGATGCTCACATCAGATCCCTTATGGACCACCAGATCCTTTGTTGAATTTTGTCCGACACCATCCTTCATATTCATTAAACTTGTGAGCCTTTCATCGGATACATAATGCCTTTGGTAAAATTGTATCCCCTGCTTTTGCCAACCATGCTCTGCTCCCGAGCTTGAGTTATTTGCTCCTGAAGTTTGTGGTATATATTTCTATGATGCCTCGATGGGTTGAACCTATGCCTTCCTTAATCTGTGTGATCCTGAAAGACTTCACATGTCATACTTATCTGGTATTGCACCAGGTAAAACTTTCAACAACTATTATCATTTTTTAAGCGAGAGCTGAATGGGAGGTTATACATTGAAGACGTGGGAGTCGACCTTGAACTTTGTGTTCATGCCCATGGACACGATGTAGATCCTATCATGGAAGCTTCTTGTAATAATAACTATTTCCTTGATATGATATCATCTGGTATCTATGTATTGATCCTTTGCAATCGTGGTCCTGACCACATTTTCTCCTTGATTCCATTTCTCAGACAAGTTAAAGCACTTGTCTTCTGTTGATGGATACATCTCCACAACCTCTGTTTTGATCTTCCTCGAGTATTAACCTCTGGTATCTCGAGAACTATGTTGCTTCCTGCGAGTCTTTATCTAGTATTGCTTCTCATCGATCTCAGCTTTCCCCCAGGTTCTGAGTTATTATTCACTCGAGAACACCGATAAGTGAATCGATTCCACACTCTGATTCAATAACTCTAACTAATTCTTGTTGCTTACGAGTTTAATAATCCTTCAAGTCATTTCCAAGCCTTATCGGCTATATCATTATCGTGCAAACTTTTAACTGTGCTACCTGGTCCTTATTCCCAGTGCACAACTTCCAATGATGAGCTAAGCTTACATCGATCTTCCTTGTCTTATCATTTCACCTCAAACAACAAGCTTGATTCCGAGTTTGTCGTATTTGTGGTTTCAATAACTTTTCGCTCCATCATTCCTTTGACTTGATGTTATCGCTGATTGATTACATCTTCATGAAATCTCTCGACAAATGTGTCATGATCATCATCAACCTTATGATCTCTTCCAGGATATCAATCGGATTCATGATGAGAAATACCATCCTTGCCCTCGATGATTTGTGTTATCATCGGCTACTTTATTGCCTTCCCTCCAACACAAACTTGTTTGTGTTTTGTGTTATACCTTGAGTTCCTTGCTATCCAGCATTTGTTCTTCTTTACCTTGGAATATTACCACCTTTTATGTCAAGAATGTCGTGGGAATTTTACCACCTCTTGAGAATTCTTGATATAGTAATATCTCTCGCCATTTGCGTTCATTTCTTGGTTTCCTGTTGTTTCTAACCGGAATATCGAAAAATGGGTTGTGATGTGTAAAATTCAAAACTTCTAGCAACCCTATTGATTGTAAGTTAATGAATGATAACTTCATTCTTAGTGTGTTGGTTATTGAATCATCATTCTAAACATTGATCATGCTACCTAAGCCCATATTGTGGATGCACCTTTCAACCAATGGTTAATTGTGTACGTTTTCCTTGAGCATACATCATTATACCATTTGATCTGACAAATGTTATCTCCTTGTTCACATAACTATGGAAATCTACCTTTTTGGGAATCTTAAGGATTGTCGCTGACTCCATTAGCTACCCCCTCATCCTCTCCTTGGTTTAAATGGTGAAATCTTGTGTTGGAACTCGCTCCCATATTTCATTTCCCGAGAATCTTACATTGTTATCTCGACAATTTGTGTTGCACCTTTTCTTCTCAGGTATCCTAAGCCTGAGGTATCCTGACACCAATCAGATCTGAATCTCGGTCGGATATGATGGTTGGGACATTTTCCTAGAGTCATAGCATTGGTATTTATATGACCCGGTAAGGTGATGTCATGCCTAGCACACTTGATCGGAGGGCCTATTGTTATAGTTCTTCCTTTTAGCAATGTTAGTCATTCTTCCGTGAGGAAATTGTAAGACTTATTCTATAAGTTGTTCCTGATGGATCCTTTGTGTTTCCAAAGTCCAATCTTCACCTGATGACCATGTCAATGCTATCTCGAAGCATGTTGGTTGTACTCTGATTTTCAACAAGAACATTTGAAGCCCAATGCTAAATGTTTCCTTCTCAATTATCCAAACACCGTTGTATGGGTAACGTCATGAAATTTCTCTCACCTCACCTAGAGGATTTTCTACATAATATCCTGTCATGGATATCTTGCACCGCTTGTCCTTGGGAAGGATATACCCCTGAAATATGTGTTTAAACACATTTTCCCTTCCATTGTTTTGTTTAATCTAATAAACATAATTTCCTTTCCATTGTTTTTTTAACCTTTCTGTGATCAATATGGCATAAGCAGTAATATCTCCCTGCTTATGTAAACACCGTGGTGTACAACTCGGTCACTAAGACCCTGTTACTATTGTTGATGATATTCCAGTAACCACCGATGGATGAGAACTTTGCCTATTGGTCCGCCTCGTTCAACAAGCAGGAAAATGGTTCTCTTCGTCCCTCGCCCTTGGTACCTATGTTGTTGCCGACTTAATTGGCAGACTATCCTCTGACATGCCTTGCTTACATGATCGTGCAAGATGTCACCGCCCTTCCTACTTTTAACCCACATGGTGGGCGCATAACCCACAGTTTCACAGGATCAAAACCTGACTCTCCCGTACACCCCTTGTTTCCAAAGTTATTCCTCACGCTTGGCTTCGTATGTAATTCATGAGCCACCTACCAGAGATCATTACTTTTGGTATGAAACACAATACTTATTCTCGTTGCTCTAGACCACTTTCACACTTTGTTTCAGGCATCGAACGATTGCCTACCCGCTCGAAACTTCCCATGATACCTCCTTACTTTGCTCTCGATATTTTCATAAGTTTCAATTCGAGAGTTACTTCCGCCACCTTCCTCGATATTATTGACCAGATAGTCGACCTTGCAGAAGTCTGTTCTCCCGGAATGCTCCCCCTTTATTCTTTCGTAAGTATGATGGAGTTTCCAGAGAAAGGATGCCGACTTGATCTTAATGAACTGAAGCAGAAAAATGAAGACATCAATGTAATGGATCGACCACTTCGAGAAGAGAAACCAAGAATGAGAAGATTCGTTAGAATTCCATAACCAGACCTTACCCCCTAGATCCCCTCTTAAATCTCGGGACGAGATTTCTTGTACTGGAGGAGAATTGTGACGCCCGGGTATTTAAGCTATAGTGAACCTCTGCTAATGATGCCACGTCACCTTTATTATTGTTACTAATCTCGCCTTAGTTCGAAACCGTTTCAAAATTCAAATTCAAATTAATGTCAACAATAAAAGTTTTCAAATATACAAAACAAAATGTTTGGGCTGTGCCAAAAATGGCATAGGTATTTATAGTGCAGCAAACTCATTTTTAGAAATGGCCTAAATGATTTAAAATGAAATAAAACAGAATAGAAAATGAATAAAAGAAAGAAAATACAAAAGGGAAAACAAACTAACAAAAAAAAGAAACCCAGCAGGCCACCGGCCCAACTGGGTAGGCCCGAACCGGCCCAGCCGGCCACTCTCCCCGCACTCCCCTTATCCAACACGAGGGCCCGAACCGCCACCGACACTCCCCACTCCTCCCCGAAAATATCTCCTCCCGCCTCTCCCCCAATTTGGATCGAGATCAAGGAGGAGGCCACCGACGCCATCGCCCGTCGCCGCCAGGAAACCATGCCGCCTCACCGCAGCCCCACCTCGCTGGCCTGCCCCTCTCCGTCGCGTTGTCCCCCTCGAGCCCCGCTGCCCTTGCCCTACAACCCCCCTGTGTGCCCTCCTCCTCCTCTCTCCCCCGCACGCGCCCGCACCGGCCGCGCTCACCGCGGCCACCCGGGGTTCCCCCCTCGCGCACGCGCGCACGCGAGCGGCCACACCCTCGTCCAGCTGCTAGCCTCGTGCATCACCGCCGCACGCGTCTACGCGCATTGCACCGGCCCTCGCTCTGCTCCAGCTCGCTGGCCTCGCCCCGCTCGTCGCTCGCCCCGCCTGCCGTCGCCACTGCGGGCCGTGCCCAAGGCCGTGGCTGTCACTGCCCGCGCCCGCCTCCGGCCTCCCATGGCCTCGCAACTACCGCCTCGGTCCGCCGCTGTTGGCCGCACCTCTCCCCCTCTCCCCTGCCCGCCTATGCTCAACGCACTGTCGTGCCGCGTCCACGCCTGCAGACCCGCGCACCATCCCCGCGGCGCGGTACCGCCCCTCCATGTCGGCTACGTCCCGCAACCCTGCTCTGGCTCCGCCGCGCCCGCTTGCCGCCGACCCCGCGGTCGCTGTCCCAGCTCGTGCCGACCGTCGCCGCCCTCGCGACCAACTCCGACGCCCTGCCACGCCTCGGCCGCCGTCGCTTGTTCGCCGGGTTCGCCCCTGTCGGGTGCCCGCCCGCGCCCGTTACAAGTAGGGCCCGCCCCAGTTTGGCCACAGGGCCAATGATAGGGGGCCCGCCCCAGAATGTTTATAAAAAAATTAAAAATTATATATATAAATAAATAATTGATAATAAAATAATTAATTAATTAATTAATTTAACTTAATTAACTCTGATTAAATTAACTAATTATGATTAATTAACCTAATGACTAATTAACCTAATTAAGTACTATTAATTAACTAATAGAGTATGACAAGTGGGACCCAGGTGTAAGTTTGACTAAGTCAACAGGACTGTTAACTGCTGACTGGACCTGCTGACTGTGCTGTTGACCTAGTCAATGGCCCCATCTGTCAGTTTGACTTAGTCAATCCCTCTTGACTGCTGATGTCAACATGACATCATGCTGATGTCATTAATCCAGTTTCGAATTAAATTAAAGGATTAATTAAATTCCAGAAATTAGTAAATCTTTAGAAAATCATATCTTCTAATCCGTAACTCGGATTAAATTATTTTCAACATGAAAGTTGCTCAGAACGACAAGACGAATCCGGATACGCAACCCGTTCTTCCGCCACACATCCCTAACCTATCAAACTCGCAACTTTCCCCCTCTGGTTCATCTGTCCGGAAACGTGGAACACTGGGAATACTTTCCCGGATGTTTCCCCCCTTCACCGGTATCACCTCATACCGCGTTAGGGCACCCCTAGCATCGTTACTTGTCTTGTCATGCATCGCTATGCATCTATTTTCTTAATATTTATTGTTTCTTTCCCCCTCTTTTCTCTCTAGACACCGAGACTGACGCCGCTGCTACCCAGTACGACTACGGTGTTGACGACCCCTCTCTCTTGCCAGAGCAACCAGGCAAGCCCCCCCTTGATCAGCAGATATCACCTATTCTTCTCTATACTGCTTGCATTAGAGTAGTGTAGCATGTTACTGTTCGGTTACTCCTATTATATTGCATAGCCTGTCATTTTTGCTACAATCATTGATACCTTACCTGCAATCCTAAATGCTTAGTATAGGATGCTAGTATATCATCATTGGCCCTACATTCTTGTCAGTCCGCCTTGTTATACTATTGGGCCATGATCACTCGGGAGGTGATCACGGGTATATACTATACATACATATACTTTACAGATAGTGACTTAAGTCGGGTCAGCTCGTTGAGTACCCGCAGGTAATTCTGATGTGGGGGCTAGAAGGACAGGTGGCTCCATCCCAGTAAACGTGGGCCTGGGTTCCTGACGGCCCCCGTCTGTTACTTTGCGACGGAGCGACATGGCAGGTTGAGGCCACCTAGGCGAGAGGTGGGCCTGGCCCTGGTCGGCGTTCGCGGTTGCTTCATAATAACACGCTTAATGAGATCTTGGTATTTGATCTGAGTCTGGCAACTGGCCTATACGCACTAACCAACTACGCGGGAACAGTTATGGGCACTCGACGTCGTGGTATCAACCGAAGCCTTCTAGACGTCAGCGACTGAGCGGCGCGCGCCGGATTGGACTGGAACGCCTGCTCTTGTATTCGGAAGGCTAGGTCTGCTTCCGGCCGCCCACGCAACATGCTGGTGTGCAATGGGCGATGGGCCCAGACCCCTGTGCCATAGGAGTTAGACCGGCGTGCTGACCTCTCTATTAGGCCTAGGTGGGGCTGCGACGTGTTGATCTTCCGAGGCCGGGCATGACCCAGGAAAGTGTGTCCGGCCAAATGGGATCGAGCGTGTTGGGTTATGTGGTGCACCTCTGCAGGGAAGTTTATCTATTCGAATAGCCGTGTCTCTCGGTAAAAGGATGACCCAGAGTTGTACCTTGACCTTATGACAACTAGAACCGGATACTTAATAAAACACACCCAGAAAAGTTCCACAGACAACCCGGTGATTGCTTTTCCACAAGGCGACGAGGGGAGGATCGCCGGGTAGGATTATGCTATGCGATGCTACTTGGAGGACTTCAATCTACTATCTTCTACATGCTGCAAGATGGAAGCTGCCAGAAGCGTAGTCTTCGATAGGTCTAGCTATCCCCCTCTTATTCTGGCATTCTGCAGTTCAGTCCACCGATATTGCCTCTTTACACATATACCCATGCATATGTAGTGTAGATCCTTGCTTGCGAGTACTTTGGATGAGTACTCACGGTTGCTTTTCTCCCCCTTTTCCCCCCTTTCCTTTCTACCTGGTTGTCGCAACCAGATGCTGGAGCCCAGGAGCCATACGCCACCGTCGATGACGACTCCTACTACACTGGAGGTGCCTACTACTACGTGCAGGCCGATGACGACGACCAGGAGTACTTTAGGAAGATCCCAGGCAGGAGGCCTGCACCTCTTTCGATCTGTATCCCAGTTTGTGCTAGCTGTCATGGAAATATCACGTCAGATGTCCTCGTGTAAGGACTTAGTCGTGGAGCCATCGCGACGGGTTAGCTTAAAGGGGTTAAACCGGACAAAGGACACGTGGGATTTTATACTAGTTCGGCCCCTTCGATGAAGGTAAAGGCCTACGTCTAGTTGTGATGGGATTATTGGGGTCTTGTTAACCAGGGAGCTAAACACGCTCTGCCTGGCTCTCGAGTTGTTGTTTCTTGTCCCTGAACCGCCGCCGGGTCGTCCCCTTATATACACGGGTTGACGCCGGGCCGGTTTACAGAGTCCCGAGGTCGGCTCGTAACAGCGTCCGGTTCGGTCTCTCCTTTCCTTATCTTACAATACAAGTTACATGACTATGTCGGTTTACCACTATGGGCCCTATTCCGCCTGTGGGCTCCGGGACTCTAAGCTTCATTAGTAAAGCGCCATCTTCTGGGTCTTCATGGGCTTCAATATAGTACAGGGTGAACCAGCCCCTCCTGGGCGGTTTACACTTAGTAGTTATATCCCCAACATTAGGCCCCAGATTGATTTGAACCTGTTCATGTCAATATTCAGTACTTAGAAAAATCCTGTGAACATCTTCCTTCATTTCTCATAAACCGCCATGATGTCTTTCTCTTATGAACTTTGTTAAACCGCCGTGACATCATCCTCTAATCACAGCAATGAATCATCATGATGTCAACTCTGTAAAAAACGATTAAAAAGATTCTCTTCATTAATGGTATCCTGAAAATCGAGGTGACAGCTGTGCCCCTTGCCGCTTTGGACTCCTTGATTCCCGCACCTGTCGCTTATCTTCTGCCCTGTTATAAATAAGCCCGACGGCCCCTTCCATTTTCTCCCCTTTCTTCTCGTCTTCCTCCTCGCGACCCGAAGGACCCCAGCGCCGCCACCGCCGTCGACCTTCGGATCTGCACCAACCAAGGCCGCTGCGTCACCCTATTCGTACCAGAAACCCTGCAACGCTCCTCCGCCGCTGAGTGGCCCTGGTAAGTTTACTTTCCTGTAACCCTAGATCTCAATTGGGGCTTCGAGTTCATCCATGTTCGTCGCCGTTCATCAGTTTTTCTGCGCCATTCTCTTAGTCTTTTTACTGAATTTATATATGCGCCTGATAGCTTTGAACTGCGGCTAGATCCATATTGTTAGTTCACCATACCGTAGCGTCTTGCTGCTCCTGAACGAACTCCGTTTGAATCTTCTCTATTCCTCTTAGCGCCATTGTAGGGCTCAGAAAAGTTTTCTTTATTTAACCACGGTAGATCCAAAATTATACTGCCATATTGTGAAACCTGTTTTTGTAAACACTTAGTAGTTTTTCAACTCTGGCCCTTCTGCCTAAGGGCGGTTTAATCTTTAATAGTCAATCCGCCATACAACATTAGCCCTCACTTAAACCGCCAACTTGACTTGAATTGCAATTTTCCGGTTTAACACTGAGTAGTACACTTAAACCGTCAATCGTAAATCATCCTTCATTTTTTATTTCAAAGTTTGTCTTCCAAGATGATCAAACAATTCTCTGCTTGCAACTGGGTTCCATCCCGGATCACGGAGACACAAATCAATGGATACATTACCACTGGCGCTTTAGCTTCAAAAATGGTCCTGCATTGGTGAGTCCCGGGCCCTGAGTGCCCTCCTGAGCCTCAAGATGGAGAGGTGATTGTATTTATGCAACACTTGGACCGGGGATTTAGCCCACCCGGATCAAAAAATTTCTGGGATGTCCTTGCAAGCCTTCAACTTCATCCACAAGATATTGGACCGAATTCCGTGTCCAATATATGCAATTTTCAAGTATTCTATGAACCTTCAAGAAGAGCCATCTGTGGAGCTTTTTCGAGATTTTTTCCATTTAAACCGCCGTACAGAGTTCTTTGATGGTCCCAACATGGAACTTGGTGGGGTATCAATCTAGAAGAGAAAAGAAGTTGATTTTCCTCATGCAAAACACCACAGCCATCCTAAAGATTGGAACCAAACTTGGTTTACCGCCCTTATCGGCTTAGCAATGGCCACCCATTACCTCTACGCTTAACTGCCTCAGGGAAAACTTATGCACCCCAAATCGCCAAGCTCCGGGCTCTCCTGGCCAACGGTTTGAGTGGTATTGATCTCCTCCGCTGCTGGGTTTCCTGCGGTATTTTTCCTTTAAGTCGCCGCCCTGGATTAATGCATGAATATACGGGCAACGTCAAGGATCCTCAATGATATCATGAAATAGTAATGTCAGACATTGAAGTTACTGAATCCGTGAAGAAGATGCTTGACGAACCGATCACCGCATGCAGCCAATCGGGTTACCACCTTTTTGCGCCAGCGGTAAAGTTTAACTTAATGCTCACTGATTCGCCTCCGCTTTAACAATGTGTTAATGCTCCTTTGTTTTAATTTTGCAGGCCAACAACTCCTTCTGGAAACGGACTAAACCGGCTAGGGCTCCTCGTGCAAAGGGCAAGGTCACCAAGAAAGCTGGCAAGAAGAAAACCATCGAGCCATCTGATCCGCCAGAAGATATTGACGAATCAGATGCAGAGGTAGAACTTGATTCACTTGGTTCCTTTTTCATACACCTTATTGACAATGACTATTCCCAGGATGATGCGGCAGCCAGTCGTGCAGACCATGTTGAGGTAATCTCTCTTTCCTCTGATTCAGATCTTGTGTCGGTTCAAAGATTTCGTCGTGCAGTTCGGAAAGTAAAATACTCTCACCCCCTTGCTTATTTGGATCCAAAATTTTCTTTGAAGACACAACAAGCTGAAGAGTGTCGCACAACCCAGCACAGTGGCCAGTAAATCACCTCGTCCGGTTTACCGGATACTCCAACCCGGAAATGTCGTCCAAAGGTTACTTGTTCTCCCGAAAATCTTTATCCTTTGAAGGGTTTCTTCAGATACCCACTTAATCCGTCTGATCCGAATTACCAGGCATCTTCCAATGCGTCGGGCGGTTCATCAACCACTCAGCTGCCTCCTCTTAAAACCGTCCCTGGGTAAGTATATTGTCCTTCACATTTTTCCTTCATAGTTCGGTTTACCGTGCTAATCCTTGTTGTGATGTCATAGTTCTAAAGCCCGCCTGAGCAAGAAGGCTAAAACCAATACCCCTATTGGTGAAGTTGAACCGGAGAGGGCTGCTGAGGATACTGGTAGAAATACCGATCTTATGGATGATTCCATCCCACAAGGCGAGAACACTGAAGCTGATCCACCGGAAGCTGACCCGGCAACTCATGTTGAACCATCAAGCCCTCATGCTACTCCTCCGAGCCCGGCTGCTGATCCGCCGAGCCCGGCTACTAATCTGCCAAGTCCGGCTAGAGGTACCGTCAATCTGCCAAGTCCACCAAAAGGTGATGATGAGGATGTTGTTATTACTGGCACTGCTCACACGAGTCCTAGTAGTCCGGTTATCTTGGCCAAACATACTGCCAAGGAGGAATTTGTTTCTATGGGCAAGGGGAAAGGGAAGACGGATTTATCCAACTTTGTCAACCTTAGCGCCGAGGAACTTCATTCCGGCTTTTTAAACCATCTCTACACCGGTCGTTACTTTGAAGCCGGTTTGGTGAACCTGATGAAGGAGCGTTATGAGGTACTTTTTAAGAACACTTCGAATTTTACTCTATTCTGTATATCTCTTCCATTGTAGCCCCCAAGTGCCGGGTTAGCTCTTGTAGATAAATGGGTACTTCGGTATAAAGAACTCTTCAACGTAGTAGCCCCCAAGGGCCGGTTTGTCTTCTTGAAGACAAACCGGGACTTTTCTGTCCATGTTAACTGTCTGCACTCATAATTGATCAAATGTGCGTTAGCCCCCAAGTGCCAAGCTTAATATCTGGATTGAGCCTTGGGACTTGAAAACACTGATTTTTTTGAAAAAGCAATCCACATTAGCCCCCAAGTGCTAAGGGCATAACTTGTTATGTGCTTGGGACTTTAGCAACTTCATCTTCTGACTTGTGCAGACCGAGAAGACTATCAAAGAGACTCAAATCGTTGATCTTCAGGAAAACATCAAGTCCCAGCAAGAAGCGACCTCTAAAGCCAAAGAGGAGCTAAAGGGCGCTTTGACTGGCATGGAACAGTTGAAAGAAAGCTTCAAAACCAAATGTTCCAATTGGGAAACAGAAAGAGCTACTTTGCTGAAACGGGCTGAAGACGCCGAAGCAGCTCTTAAACCGGTGGAGGAAGAGCTGACGGGTCTGAAACATCAAGTGAACTCCATGACAGCTACAGTTTTTGGTAAGTATTCTATTATAACTTGCTTCTCCATTTTCATCAACTCTGCTGGTTTGATATTGAATTCTTAATCCGTCGCAGGCCATCGCATTGCTCATCTTGGAATGGATATGTGGATGAAATTGAAGGCAGCTTATACACTGATTGAACAACTGTATACTGGTGCACAACAGGTTATCTCTGTAGTCTCATACAACAAACCGGCACCAACATTGATCAAGGACACACTAGCAAGATTATCCATGACACCGACTCAGATAGAGGAGGTGAAGCGATCTGCTACCAGGGCTGGCGCTTTACTGGCACTGACTCGGGCCAAAGCATGGATATCTGACTTGGATCAAGTTGATATTGCCAAGGGTTTTCCAGATGAACAAACAGACGGGTCAGCATTTGACAACGAAGCTCTCAAAGCCCTGACAAAGGAAATGCGTCCACTATCAAGTCAACTGGCTGCAGAGGCTAACTTGACTATTCATCTGTCTTTTTATGATGGAGAGAACCATCGAGTTGATACGATTGTGACAGAAACACACAGCCTTATCCTGCGAATCCGTAAGCATACTTACGCCCCTGATGTTGACCCGTCCAATCTGATAAGTGAAGAAGCTGTCTTTCAGGCTCTAACTCGGATTGACTGGACCACCCTTGACTTCCAGCCTCTGGTTGGAGAGGAGAAGGTTGAACTGGTGCCTGAAGATCCTTCAACTTCACGTTGTGCTGGGAATGAGTCTTAATCCGGCAATTGTGTTTCTTGGACAAACTTTGTTGTGTAAGAACAATCAGCATTTTGGGCCTCAAAGTGCCTTGTAATAGGCTAGTTAAAACTCTTTGATTTGTTGTGCTGATGCACGACTTTGTTGAACCGCCATGATAAATGCAATGTTTAATTATACTTTGATAATGCGATCCTGAAGCCTGCATATAGAAAATTTGTCCTGGCAGTTTACCGCTGGACGGGTCATAATGCCCAAGATAAAGCCTGATTGATAGTCAAACCTTAAGAAATATGAAATAACTCATACCTGTGATGTGATATCACTTAGTTGGTTTACCAACTTTGATTTTCATAAGGGTGAAGACCCAAATCTTGAATTTGTATAACTCCACCATATACTGAGGGCGTATAATAAGTCATGTCGGGTTACGATGAACACTAGATGAGCAAAAAATGGCAACATGTAGTCAAAGCCAGGCCGGGTTAACAAACTCCGGTTTGATAATAAGGTCTATCAACTTGTAGTTGAAAACCAAGCCGGGTTAACAAACACCGGGTTAATATGATGACTGAAAAGCCATACCGGATCAAAGATACCGGTTCAACATAGAATTCGGCAAAAGAAAATAAATATTGACGAAGGCAAATAAAACCGTGTAGTCGAGGCTTTCCGAGGGCTGCCAGGCCCAAATTCGAGGCTTTTCGTGGGCTGCCAGGCCGCTGAGTTAAACCATTTGACAAAGCCTTTTAAGATGGGCCTCCAACTAACCAATCACCGTTTTAACTTTGACAAGTTCAGGGTCTTAATGAGAGTAACTGTCAAACGTTTGGCGGGTCATGCCAGGATTACGTGGATAGGAGTGGCTTACTTGATGAAGGAAGGTTAACCCGGGGTTTTAGGTAAATATACCAGGCTTCCAAGCCGCGGGTCGATACCCAGCTACAATGGTTCTTTCAAACTCTTTGTTACTTTACACAAAGAGCCCCCAAGTAACTAGATGATCTATGCTCAGTGGGTGCCTATGTTTGAGCTGTGCATAGCATCCAGACTCTCTTTGGCCCCTTGGGTGTGAAGCTCCCAAGCTGTATTGTGGCGTGATTGTTGGGGAATGTAGCAGAAACTCAAAATTTTCCTACGAGTCACCAAGATCTATCTATGGAGAAACCAGCAACGAGGGCAAGGAGAGTGCATCTACATAACCTTGTAGATCGCTAAGCGGAAGCGTTCAAGAGAACGGGGTTGAAGGAGTCGTACTTGTCGTGATCCAAATCACCGGAGATCCTAGTGCCGAACGGACGACACCTTCGCGTTCAACACACATACCGCCGGGTGACATCTCCCATGCCTTGATCCAGCAAGGAGAGAGGGAGAGGTTGGGGAAGACTCCATCCAGCAGCAGCACAACGGCGTGGTGGTGGTGGAGGAGCGTGGCAATCCTGCAGGGCTTCGCCAAGCACCGCGAGAGAGGAGGAGGGAGAGAGGTAGGGCTGCGCCAGGGAGAGGTGAAACTCATGTGTTGGCAGCCCCAAAGTCCTCAAGTATATATAGGGGAGAGGGAGGGGGGTGAGCCCCCTCAAGGGTTCCCTCCCTAGGGGTGGTGGCAGCCCAAAAACCCATCTAGGGTGAGGCCAAGGGGGGGGGAGAGGGGAAACTTGCCCCCCAAGTTAGGTGGGTGCGCCCCCTCCCCAAACCCTAGGCGCCTTGGGCCCTTGTGGGGGGGGGGGGGGGGGCGCACCAGCCCACCTGGGGCTGGTCCCCTCCCACACTTGGCCCATGCAGCCCTCCGGGGCCGGTAGCCCCACTTGATTGACCCCCGGGACCCTCCCGGTGGTCCCGGTACGTTACCGATAAAACCCGAAACTTTTCCGGTGACCAAAACAGGACTTCCCATATATAAATATTTACCTCCGGACCATTCCGGAACTCCTCATGACATACGGGATCTCATACGGGACTCCGAACAATATTCTGTAACCACATACAAACTTCCTTTATAACCCTAGCGTCATCGAACCTTAAGTGTGTAGACCCTACGGGTTCGGGAACCATGCAGACATGACCAAGATGTTCTTCGGTCAATAACCAACAGCGGGATCTGGTGTAACGCCCCGGATACAACTTTCCATATTCGTAACTCCGACCCTTGCCATTTCCGGCTAAGTGATTTATTATTGCCTCCGTGGTTGGGTTTTTGTCTGTTGTTTTGCATTTTGTCCTTGTTATGCATCTCGTCTCATGTCATCATTCGCATTGCATCGGCATCGTTTTCATAAAACTTGCATTCGCTCGTAGTTGCCGTGTCCTCCCTTGCTTTTGTTGGCCGTTCCAGACCAATCAGGGTTTCGCTTCCCTCTTGACCGTGACCACCTAACCTCTCTTGCCAGCTCGCAGCCCCCTCGCGCGCGCGTCCGAAACTTGCCCGAACCCGAACCGGTCTGTCATTACCGATGGACCCGGGTCATCCCCAAACATCTATAAAACATCTCCATTTTTGTTTTTGGACTCCCTAGTCTATTTTTCTCAACCGCCCGATTTCGATCGGAGGGTCCGAATCTACCCTAAACTCCTCATCTTTCCTTATATAAGGGACTCCTAGTCTAAATATAGACAAACCCTAAAATTAAGGACCTGTGTCCCATCCAATCCTCCTCCCCGCCGCCACTCTCTCGGGATCCATCCCGCAGCCACCTGGTCTCCCTGGTTTTCAACGCCGGCCAATCCCCACCGAATTCCATCGATCCATCCATCCAACCGCATCTTCCTGCAGCCCGCTCCTCCCTCCTTCCAAATCCATCGATCCATTCAACCACGGGTCTTGCTCCTCCTCCATCCCCTCGCGCCCATGGAGCCTGAGCCCCTACAGCCGCCCGAGGCCTCGTGCACCCCTCCCGAGCCTCCTCGTGCCGTGCCAGTGAGCCCACCCTGCCGTCGACCTCCAGGCCAGTCCCTCGCGCGCCGTCCTTCTCCTCCCTCCTTCTTTTCTTCTCTGCGTCCTCAACTCCCTCTCGACTCTCTCTCTGTGCAGGAAACCACCATGGCCGCCCAGGGTTTTCTCCCGCCTCGATCCGTCAAGGCCGCCAGATCCAGCGAGGACCTCCACCACCCGTCCGTCGCACCTGGCCCCGTTCGCCTCCATGCAGCCCTCGCTGGTCTTCCTCCTCAACGTTGCCGCCTTGAACTTCTCCCGCCAGACTCTGTTTTCCCCTGCATCGCGTCGGCCGAGCAGCTCCACCGCGCTAGTCCGTCGAGGCCGGTCCTCCTCGCCGCCCTCTCGTCCGGATCCAGCCACCCCGTCGCGCCGCCTGCCACCAAGTCCTTCGTCACCGGCCTCTGCTTCCTCTGTACAAGCAAAAGCTCTGCTCGTCCCGCGCGCCTGGAGGTCGAGCAGCTGCGCTCATTCTCGAGGGCGTTGACCAGGCCCGCAGCCGCAACAGTGTGTGGCCCAGCTCCCTCCGTCGCCAAGGCCTAGCGCCCCTTCCAGTCGTCCTCTGCACAAGCGGGCCGAAGCCCATGGGTGAGGCCACACCCCAGCAGCCCCATGCCGGCCTCCTCCAGATCCGACTGGGCCTAGGCCCATGGTGAGCATCAGACCCGCTGCGCCCCCCTTCCACTGTTGGCCCAAGTGCAGATTCGGCCCGTAGCATTTTTTTCCAGATCTGCGAATTTAGCTTTTAACCCAGGAATTTATGTTTTACAGATTGACCCCTGTTGTTCATGCATATAAAAACTCCACAACCGTGCATCGGATTTAAATGATTTAAACATGTAAAATGCTTAGAATTTTGTGTAGATTAATAATATGCCACTTTCATCCATGTTTAAAATGTTTAACTTGTTGTTTGTTTAAATTTGCTAATATGCCATGTTTAAATGATTTATTTCATAACTAAATAACCGTAGCTCGGAATTAAATGTTCTTTATATGTAAATGGGGTGAAAAATGCCTAGTTTAACATGGTGCACTTTATTTTCCTGTTTAACAACTCTAAAATTATGTAATAGGCAGAACAGTACCAAACTCAAAATATGCACATGGGGATTTTCCGGAATTGTTGTTCGTTGTTCCGGCCTCATTTAAACTTGCCTAGATTTATTATGCTTCACCTCTTGCCATGTTAATCAACATTTAATATTGTTGGGTACCTAAACGGGAGCTAACTAAATAATTGATGTGGTGTTTCGTCAATATGTTGCATATTGAGCTCCACTTAACTTGTAGTATTGTTTGTTGCACTTTGCCATGCCATGCCGCATCTAAACCGGACATGCATCATACTTGTTTGTGCATCATGCCTTGTTTATGCTTGTGCATTTACCATGTTGTTGGTTTCTTTCTGGTGTTGCTACTTAGTTCCGGTAATGTTGCGATTGTGAGGATTCGTTCGACTACGTCCGTTCATCTTCTTCATGGACTCGTTCTTCTTCCTTGCGGGATTTCAGGCAAGATGACCGCTACCCTGGATCTCACTACTATCATTGCTATGCTAGTTGCTTCGTTCTATCGCTTTGCTGTGCGACCTATCATTTGCTCTTCAAGCCTCCCAAATTGCCATGTTAGCCTCTAACCTTTACACCCTTCCTAGCAAACCGTTGTTTGGCTATGTTACCGCTTTGCTCAGCCCTCTTATAGCGTTGTTAGTTGCAGGTGAAGTTGAAGATTGCTCCATGATGGACAAGATTATGTTGGGATATCACAATATCTCTTATATTATTAATGCATCTATATACTTGGTAAAGGGTGGAAGACTCGGCCTTATGCCTGGTGTTTTGTTCCACTCTTGCCGCCCTAGTTTCCGTCATACCGGTGTTCTGTTCCCGGATTTTGCGTTCCTTACGCAGTTGGGTGATTTACGGGACCCCCTTGACAGTTTGATTTGAATAAAACTCCTCCAGCAAGGCCCAACCTTGGTTTTACCATTTGCCTCACCTAGCCCTTTTTCCCTGGGGTTTCCGGAGCTCGAGGGTCATCTTTATTTACCCCCCCCCCCCGGGCCAGTGCTCGTCGTGAGTGTTGGTCCAACCCGTCAACCACCGGTGGCCACCAGGGGCAAGTCTGGGCTGGCCTACCGGAAGTTTGGGCAATCCGGTGTGCCCTGAGAATGAGATATGTGCAGCTCCTATCAGGGTTTGTCGGCACATTCGAGCGGCTTTGCTAGTCTTGTTTTACCATTGTCGAAATGTCTTGTAAACCGGGATTCCGAGTCTGATCGGGTCTTCCTGGGAGAAGGTATATCCTTCGTTGATCGCGAGAGCTTATCATGGGCTAAGTTGGGACACCCCTGCAGGGTATAATCTTTCGAAAGCCGTGCCTGCGGTAATGGGCAGATGGGAATTTGTTAATGTCCGATTGTAGATAACTTGACACTAGATCTGAATTAAAATGCATCAACTGTGTGTGTAGCCGTGATGGTCTCTTTTCAGCGGAGTCCGGGAAGTGAACACGGTTTTGGGTTATGTTTGACGTAAGTAGGAGTTCAGGATCACTTCTTGATCATTGCTAGCTTCACAACCGTTCCGCTTGTTCTCTTCTCGCTCTTATTTGCGTATGTTAGCCACCATATCATGCTTAGTCGCTGCTGCAACCTCATCACTTTACCCCTTTCTTTCCCATTAAGCTTTGCTAGTCTTGATACCCATGGTAATGGGATTGCTGAGTCCTCGTGGCTCACAGATTACTACAACAACATTTGCAGGTACAGGTTATGCGATGATCATGACGCAAGAGCGATGTTTGCTTGTTTTGGAGTTCTTCTTCTACTTTTTCTTTGATTAGGGGATAGGTTCCAGGTCGGCAGCCTGGGCTAGCAGAGTGGATGTCGTTTGAGCTTCTGTTTGTGTTTCATCCGTAGTCGGATGTTGTTCTCATGTATGATATGATGTTGTATTCGTGTGGCATTCTATGCCTTTTGTATGTATCCCCTACTATTATGTAATGTTGATGTAATGATATCCACCTTGCAAAAGCATTTCAATATGCGGTTCTATCCTAGGTGGGACCTTCGAGTCTCTTTAGGATAGTATCGCATATTGGGCGTGACAAGTTGGTAATCAGTGCCTCGACCGACCATAGGAGCCCCCTTGATTGTTGGCCGTTGTTGAGTCTAGAAGAAAACTATTTTGAGTCTTAGGATTACATATATCGGAGAGTAGGAATTCTTTTTACTCCTCAGCCCCCTTCGTCGCTCTGGTGAGGACTCCTGACGTAGATGTTTTGTCTTTCCTCTCCTCAAATTTCACTAATTTTTTTTAGGATCACGCGGGTATCTTGGAATCGTTCCGATGGTTTTGTGACGAGAACATTGTTCTTGGTGCCTCCTGTCTATTATGTGGCATTGACCCGGGGAGTTGAGCTCCAAGGTGTTGTCGTCACAATTTTATCGTTGCAGTTCTGGAATACTTGAGTTTTGCCGACATTGAAAATCTCTTTTATGCAGTTGTTGGTGAGATAACCTCGACGTCACCCAGTACTGGGGAGTTCGGGAGTATTACCATGGCTCGTATAATGGATGGTTTTCAAAGGTTGAGGTACACGATTTCTGGAGTTTTCTTGGTTATGTGTTGACGGATGGATACAGCTTGGATGTAGGTATTGTTAGTTTGGGTGAGATATATATTGCTTCCCCTGTATCCCCAACACCAGATTGCATAACCAGAAAGTTTCGGGAGTTTATAGGTGGGAATTCAAGTAGCTCCGAGAATATCTTTCCGACAGATGCATGATATGGGATTGGGTAAATCTCTATCATATGTATTTGTTCCGGCTTATTCTGCAAGCCAAATCCTTTGTTTTGTTTTATTTGTGGTATTCGAGTTGCTTCAATGTCAAGTGTTGATTCCATATCTTTCAAGCGGTGTTCTCATATTTCTATGGGAGTACTAATCCTTTTGATCATCGAGATTGTCATGTCAATTCTTTCCAACCGGTGTGCTTCTCTTCAAGTGGATCCGATCATTTCAACATTTGCAAGATCAACTCTAAGTTTTCTCACCGGTGTTTGTTTCATCCATCCCAAGTTGCCTTTGTTTTCCCGCCCTCCCACCCTTTTTCTTCAAGGACTCATATTTCTTAATCATGTATCCATTTATTCGTGTGAATTCTCTTCACTCTTTTCAATCAATGTTCTTATCCGGTGATTCTCAGGAAGATACTAACGGAGCTTTGAGTTCATCATTCTTCGTTATTTTTCTTCTCCGGTGGATTAATTTCAAGCTTTCAGTGTTGATCATATTCTTTTCCTCGTTTCTAATGCTTTCTCATGCCGATGCACCTCTTAATCTTTCACTTCTCGCTATTCATTTGTTCTGGAGTGCTGAAGATATCTCACAAGACTTGTGTTTCCATTCTCAATCCATTCAATATATTTCAAGGTTTTTCTCTCATTCAAGCTATTTAATTCTACCGGTGCAATCTCTATTTCAAGCAATCATTTCAATGGTGTTTCTTTTGAGTGGGCCCTAACCCACAGGTCTTTTCCCAGGATCTTACCTGACTCTTCTAATTTTCTCGAAGCCATTCCCAAATTCTTTTCGAAGTTCGACGTAAGAATGAATTTTCATCAGTCATATTATTTCTCCAAGATTGCTTTAAAAATATTTTCATCGTTGGTTCAACCTTTCTATTCTCCCGGAGTATCTCAACAATTCATGGTGGTGTTTCTCGTTGTCATCCTCGGATTTTGAAGATCGAAGAAGAGTTCCTCTTAAATCCTTACCCGTTCGTCCAGAGATTCATGGTTCTAGCTTCATGCCATCCTCATAATTGTTTTCGACTGTGATAATTCTTTTCACCCATCCGAAGCATTTCATGAGTTGTTTCCATTTGTTTCCTCTGAAGGCCATCATGTCATAATTATTCATTCCAGCTTTCAGTTCTCGTTCTCCAAATCTTACCGGTGCATCGTTCAAATATCCTCTAATCAGTTCATGATCTCTTTGTTCACTTGTATCTAAATTCCCCTCAAGTATCTTCATTCATTTTCCAATTCTTTCCGGTGAATTGTGCCCTTGCTACTCCCTTTTCCAATTTTTATGGTGGTTCGTTCAATATTTCACTTCCTTCGTTATCATATCAATTCATTCATTGTTCCCAAATCCCACCGGTGGTTCATCAATACCTTCTCAAGTTTGCGCTATGTCTATCCTTAATCCCTCAAGAAGAATAAGTAGTATGCCAAATCCATTGCTTGTCATCAATTTATTTAGATGAAGGATAAGCATACAATAAATCTTATTCTTATTTCCTCGAGGTGACTCAATTCTTTTTACGGAGATTATTCATGATGAATAAATTCTTGATTACAAGTGATTCATCTTTCTTTCCGGAGTTGGTCATCATATCACTTTCTTGGTTCGAGATGTTGCATCTTTTCTTTTCCGGAGTTCCAAGTTTTTCCTCATTATCTTGTCGCGAAGCTCCATCTAAATCACCACAAGGCTTCACCTTGTGTTTTCAACTTCTCTTTCTTTTTATCATCCTTTTATTACCGGAGTTCTTCATGGAGGCTCTACATGATGGTTCGTCAAGGATTCTTTTCATTCTTCAATTGTTCTTCAAGATTTCTCTTGAAGTTATGACCCGCTAAGCTATACTCTAAAATAAACATGGTGTTCAACACATGTTTTGTTTTGAGGAGCTCAAGTATTCTTCTCCTTGCATTTTGAAGTGCAATTCCTTCTACCTTATCTTTTGAGGTGGTGTTATATCATTCTTGGCAATTTCCATTCAGGTTTCGCGATTCACATGTTGTCTAGAATGAGGTATTTTAAATCCATCAATCTCTTCTTTGGAGTTATCTTGGTATAGATTTCACCTAAAGCCTTCCCTAAGGAATGTTGCTATTTGTGGTGCTTATCAATGATCCGAGTTTTCTCCTATCCTCTCGGCGAAAGAAGTTTTCATCTCTTCTTTGATCTCAAACAAGCAATTGTTTTTCGTTAGTGGCAGAATTTCATCTCAAGTGTTGAGATGTTTCCATAAGCCCACTAAAAGCTTATTCTTTTCGTTGTTGGTTTTCCAACAACTCCGTTATAACCTTCTTGGAAGGGTGCTTTCCAAGTTCATTTGTGGCAGAAGTTGGCATTTTCTTCTCCATTCTTTTATCCCAGTGATCTATCTTCTATTGTTTCTTCCAGAGGCATTGTGATGTTGCTCTTTTCACTCATCATGTCGAATTGTGAAGGTCATGTTCTTTTCATGCTTATCCATTTAACCGGCGTGTCGTGTCCTCCATTCAAGTTCTTTTCATCTTATCAAGTCTTGCATCTCTTTTCAACCTGAGTGCTGTCTGAAATCCTTCTTACCCATTATGCCATTCTTTCAATAGTTCTGGAGGCAATGTGTTGTTGATTTCATCAAGTATGATCCCATCTTCTCAAGTTCATGTTCTATTCCTTTCATGTTCAACCGGAGTGCTGCCCGGATTCTTCCTCTCTCATCTTGTTTTAACCTGAGTGGTTTCGAATTCTATCTTGTCCATTAAACTCTTGATTCGTGTCTTTGCAACCTTCAAGTTCTCGTAATGTTCCTTGTTAATCTTTTCTAACGGATTGTTTGCAATCTTGGTCATCTCCGTTGTTTTGTTTCTTTCAATTTGTTCAACCTCTCAAGGTTCGTGGTTTCACTCATTGGTCGAAGAAGCAACTTAGTTTACCTCTTATCTTCCTCTTCCTTTTCCCTCCGGTGCCATCCTAGATCTCGGGACGAGATCCTCTCGTAGTGGTGGAGTGTTGTAACGCCCCGGATACAACTTTCCATATTCGTAACTCCGACCCTTGCCATTTCCGGCTATGTGATTTATTATTGCCTCCGTGGTTGGGTTTTTGTCTATTGTTTTGCATTTTGTTCTTGTTATGCATCTCGTCTCATGTCATCATTCGCATTGCATCGGCATCGTTTTCATAAAACTTGCATCCGCTCGTAGTTGCCGTGTCCACCCTTGCTTTTGTTGGCCATTCCAGACCAATCAAGGTTTCGCTTCCCTCTTGACCGTGACCACCTAACCTCTCTTGCCAGCTCGCAGCCCCCTCGCGCGCGCGTCCGAAACTTGCCCGAACCCGAACCGGTCTGTCGTTACCGATGGATCCGGGTCATCCCCAAACATCTATAAAACATCTCTGTTTTTGTTTTTGGACTCCCTAGTCTATTTTTCTCAACCGCCCGATTTCGATCGGGGGGTCCGAATCTACCCTAAACTCCTCATCTTTCCTTATATAAGGGACTCCTAGTCTAAATATAGACAAACCATAAAATTAAGGACCCGTGTCCCATCCAATCCTCCTCCCCACCGCCACTCTCTCGGGATCCATCCCGCAGCCACCTGGTCTCCCTGGTTTTCAACGCTGGCCAATCCCCACCGAATTCCATCGATCCATCCATCCAACCGCATCTTCCTACAGCCCGCTCCTCCCTCCTTCCAATTCTATCGATCCATTCAACCACGGGTCTTGCTCCTCCTCCATCCCCTCGCGCCCATGGAGCCTGAGACCCTGGAGCCGCCCGAGGCCTCGTGCATCCCTCCCGAGCCTCCTCGCGCCGTGCTAGTGAGCCCGCCCTGCCGTCGACCTCCAGGCCAGTCCCTCGCGCGCCGTCCTTCTCCTCCTTCCTTCTTTTCTTCTCTGCGTGCTCAACTCCCTCTCGACTCTCTCTCTGTGCAGGAAACCACCGTGGCCGCCCAGGGTTTTCTCCTGCCTCGATCCGTCAAGGCCGCCAGATCCAGCGAGGACCTCCACCACCCGTCCGTCGCACCTGGCCCCGTTCGCCTCCACGCAGTCCTCGCTGCTCTTCCTCCTCAACGCTGCCGCCTTGAACTTCTCCCGGCGGATTCTGTTTTCCCCTGCATCGCGTCGGCCGAGCAGCTCCACCGCGCTAGTCCGTCGAGGCCGGTCCTCCTCGCTGCCCTCTTGTCCGGATCCAGCCACCCTGTCGCGCCGCCCGCCACCAAGTCCTTTGTCACCGGCCTCTACTTCCTCTGTACAAGCAGAAGCTCTACTCGTCCCACGCGCCTGGAGATCGAGCAGCTGCGCTCGTTCTCGAGGGCGTTGACCAGGCCTGCAGCCGCAACAGCGTGTGGCCCAGCTCCCTCCGTCGCCAAGGCCTAGTTCCCCTTCCAGTCGCCCTCTCCACAAGCGGGCCGAAGCCCATGGGTGAGGCCACACCCCAGCAGCCCCATGCCGGGCTCCTCCAGATCCGACCGGGCCTAGGCCCATGGTGAGCATCAGACCCGCTGCGCCCCCCTTCCACTGTTGGCCCAAGTGCAGATTCGGCCCGTAGCATTTTTTTCAGATCTGCGAATTTAGCTTTTAACCCAGGAATTTATGTTTTACAGATTGACCCCTGTTGTTCATGCATATAAAAACTCCACAACCGTGCATTGGATTTAAATGATTTAAACATGTAAAATGCTTAGAATTTTGTGTAGATTAATAATATGCCACTTTCATCCATGTTTAAATGTTTAACTTGTGGTTTGTTTAAATTTGCTAATATGCCATGTTTAAATGATTTATTTCATAACTAAATAACCATAGCTCGGAATTAAATGTTCTTTATATGTAAATGGGGTGAAAAAAATGCCTAGTTTAACAAGGTGCACTTTATTTTCCTGTTTAACAACTCTAAAATTATGTAATAGGCAGAATAGTACCAAACTCAAAAATATGCACATGGGGATTTTCCAGAATTGTTGTTCGTTGTTCCGGCCTCATTTAAAATTGCCTAGATTTATTATGCTTCACCTCTTGCCATGTTAATCAACATTTAATATTGTTGGGTACCTAAACGGGAGCTAACTAAATAATTGATGTGGTGTTTCGTCAATATGCAACTCGTTGCATATTGAGCTCCACTTAACTTGTAGTATTGTTTGTTGCACTTTGCCATGCCATGCCGCATCTAAACCGGACATGCATCATACTTGTTTGTGCATCATGCCTTGTTTATGCTTGTGCATTTACCATGTTGTTGGTTTCTTTCTGGTGTTGCTACTTAGTTCCGATAATGTTGCGATTGTGAGGATTCGTTCGACTACGTTCGTTCATCTTCTTCATGGACTCGTTCGTCTTCCTTGCGGGATTTCAGGCAAGATGACCGCTACCCTGGATCTCACTACTATCATTGCTATGCTAGTTGCTTCGTTCTATCGCTTTGCTACGCGACCTATCATTTGCTCTTCAAGCCTCCCAAATTGCCATGCCAACCTCTAACCTTTACACCCTTCCTAGCAAACTGTTGTTTGGCTATGTTACCGCTTTGCTCAGCCCCCTTATAGCGTTGTTAGTTGCAGGTGAAGTTGAAGATTGCTCCATGATGGACAGGATTATGTTGGGATATCACAATATCTCTTATATTATTAATGCATCTATATACTTGGTAAAGGGTGGAAGACTCGGCCTTATGCCTGGTGTTTTGTTCCACTCTTGCCGCCCTAGTTTCCGTCATACCGGTGTTATGTTCCCGGATTTTGCGTTCATTACGCGGTTGGGTGATTTATGGGACCCCCTTGATAGTTCGCTTTGAATAAAACTCCTCCAGCAAGGCCCAACCTTGGTTTTACCATTTGCCTCACCTAGCCCTTTTTCCCTTGGGTTTGCGGAGCCCGAGGGTCATCTTTATTTACCCCCCCCCCCGGGCCAGTGCTCGTCGTGAGTGTTGGTCCAACCCGTCAACCGCCGGTGGCCACCAGGGGCAACTCTGGGCTGGCCTACCGGAAGTTTGGACAATCCGGTGTGCCCTGAGAACGAGATATGTGCAGCTCCTATCAGGATTTGTCGGCACATTCGGGCGGCTTTGCTGGTCTTGTTTTACCATTGTCGAAATGTCTTGTAAACTGGGATTCCGATTCTGATCGGGTCTTCCTGGGAGAAGGTATATCCTTCGTTGATCGCTAGAGCTTATCATGGGCTAAGTTGGGACACCCCTGCAGGGTATAATCTTTTGAAAGCCGTGCCTGCGGTTATGGGCAGATGGGAATTTGTTAATGTCCGGTTGTAGATAACTTGACACCAGATCCGAATTAAAACGCATCAACCGTGTGTGTAGCCGTGATGGTCTCTTTTCGGCGGAGTCCGGGAAGTGAACACGGTTTTGGGTTATGTTTGACGTAAGTAGGAGTTCAGGATCACTTCTTTATCATTGCTAGCTTCACGACCATTCCGCTTGTTCTCTTCTCGCTCTTATTTGCGTATGTTACCCACCATATCATGCTTAGTCGCTGCTCCAACCTCATCACTTTACCCCTTACTTTCCCATTAAGCTTTGCTAGTATTGATACCCATGGTAATGGGATTGCTGAGTCCTCGTGGCTCATAGATTACTACAACAACAGTTGCAGGTACAGGTTATGCGATGATCATGACGCGAGAGCGACGTTTGCTTGTTTTGGAGTTCTTCTGCTGCTTCTTCTTCGATTAGGGGATAGGTTCCAGGTCGGCAGCCTGGGCTAGCAGGGTGGATGTCGTTTGAGCTTCTGTTTGTGTTTCATCCGTAGTCGGATGTTGTTCTCATGTATGATATGATGTTGTATTCGTGTGGCATTCTATGCCTTTTGTATGTATCCCCAACTATTATGTAATGTTGATGTAATGATATCCACCTAGCAAAAGCGTTTCAATATGCGGTTCTATCCTTGGTGGGACCTTCGAGTCTCTTTAGGATAGTATCGCATATTGGGCGTGACATCTGGATACCCATGTTGGCTCCCACATGTTCCATGATGATCTCATCGGATGAACCACGATGTCGAGGATTCAACCAATCCCGTATACAATTCCCTTTGTCTAGCGGTATTGTACTTGCCCGATATTCGATCGTCGGTATCCCGATACCTTGTTCAATCTCGTTACCGGCAAGTCTCTTTACTTGTTCCGTAACACATCAACCCGTGATCAACCCCTTGGTCACATTGTGCACATTATGATGATGTCCTACCGAGTGGGCCCAGAGATACCTCTCCGTTATACGGAGTGACAAATCCCAGTCTCGATTTGTGCCAACCCAACAGACACTTTCGGAGATACCCGTAGTGCACCTTTATAGCCACCCAGTTACGTTGTGACGTTTTGTGCACCCAAAGCATTCCTACGGTATCCGGGAGTTGCACAATCTCATGGTCTAAGGAAATGATACTTGACATTAGAAAAGCTTTAGCATACGAACTACGATCTTTGTGCTAGGCTTAGGATTGGGTCTTGTCCATCACTTCATTCTCCTAATGATGTGATCCTGTTATCAACGACATCCAATGTCCATGGTCAGGAAACCGTAACCATCTATTGATCAACGAGCTAGTCAACTAGAGGCTTACTAGGGACATGGTGTTGTCTATGTACCCACACATGTATCTGAGTTTCCTATCTATACAATTATAGCATGGATAATAAACAATTATCATGAACAAGGAAATATAATAATAATAACTAATTTATTATTGCCTCTAGGGCATATTTCCAACAGTCTCCCACTTGCACTAGAGTCAATAATTTAGTTAACATCGCCATGTGATTAACACTGATAGGTCACATCACCATGTGATCAACATCCAAAGAGTTTACTAGTGTCACTAAACTAGTTCACATCACCATGTGATTAAGATTCAATGATTCTGGGGTTTGATCATGTTTTGCTTGTGATAGAGGTTTTAGTCAACGGGTCTGCATCAATCAGATCCATATGTATTTCGCAATTCTCTATGACATATTGTAAATGCTGCTTCCACGCTCCACTTGAAGCTATTCCAAATGGTTGCTCCACTATACGTATCCGGTTTGCTACTCAGAGTCATTCGGATAGGTGTTAAAGCTTGCATCGACGTAACCCTTTACGCCGAACTCTTTATCACCTCCATAATCGAGAAACATGTCCTTATTTACTCCAAGGAAAATTTTGACCGCTGTCCAATGATCCATTCCTGGATCATTCTTGTACCCCTTGACTGACTCATGGAAAGGCACACTTTGGTGTGGTACACAGCATAGCATACTGTAGAGCCTATGTCTGAAGCATAGGGGATGACCTTCATCCTTTCTCTCTCTTCTGCTGTGGTCGAGCTTTAACTCTTAACTTCATACCTTACAACTCAGGAAAGAACTCCTTCTTTGACTGATCCATCTTGAACACATTCAAGATCATGTCAAGGTATGTGCTCATTTGAAAGTATTATTAAGCATTTTGATCTATCTTATAGATCTTGATGCTTATTGTTCAAGTAGCCTAATCCAGGTTTTCTATTGAAAAACACTTTTCAAATAACCCTGTATGCTTTCTAGAAATTCTACATCATTTCTGATCAACAATATGTCAACAACATATACTCATCAGAAATACTATAGTGCTCCCACTCACTTCTTTGGAAATACAAGCTTCTCATAAACTTTGTATAAACCCAAAATCTTTGATCATCTCATCAAAGCGTACATTCCAACTCTGAGATGCTTACTCCAGTCCTTAGAAGGATTGCTGGAGCTTTGCATACTTGTTAGCATCTTTCAGGATCTGACGAAACCTTCTGGTTGTATCACATACAACCTTTCCTCAAGAACGTCGAGGAAACAATGTTTTGACATCCTATCTGCAAGATTTCATAAATCATGTAGTAATTGCTAATATAATTCCAACAGACTCTTAGCATCACTACGAGTGAGAAAGTCTCATCATAGTCAACTCCTTGAACTTGTCGAAAAACTTAACGACAAGTCGAGCTTTCTTAATGGTGATACTTACCATCATTGTCTGTCTTCCTTTTAAAATCCATCTGTACCCAACGGCCTTACGACCATCAAATATTTCTTCCAAAGTCATGGATCCTCTCTCAGATTTTATGGCCTCGAGCCATTCGTCGGAATCCGGGCCCACCATCGCTTCTCCATAGTTTGTAGGTTCATTGTTATCTAGCAACATGACCTCCAAGACAGGATTACCGTACCACTCCGAAGCAGTACGCGTCCTTGTCGTCCTACGAGGTTCGGTAGTGACTTGATCCGAAGTTTCATGATCACTATCATAAGCTTCTACTTCAATTGGTGTAGGTGCCATAGGAACAACTTCCTGTGCCCTGCTACACACTAGTTGAAGTGATGGTTCAACAACCTTATCAAGTCTCCACCATCCTCCCACTCAATTCTTTCGAGACAAACTTTTCCTCGAGAAAGGACCCGATTCAAGAAACAATCCCTATTGCTTTCGGATCTGAGATAGGAGGTATGCCCTACCATTTTGGGTATCCTATGAAGATGTATTTATCCGCTTTGGGTTCGAGCTTATCACGATGAAACTTTTCATATAATCGCCACAGTCCCAAACTTTCAAGAAATGACAACTTAGATTTCTCCAAACCACAGTTCAAACGGTGTCGTCTCAACGGAATTATGTGGTGCCCTATTAAAGTGAGTGCGGTTGTCTCTAATGCCTAACCCACGAACGATAGTGGTAATTCAATAAGAGACATCATGGTATGCATCAAATCCAATAGGGTGCAACTATGATGTTCGGACACACCATCACACTATGGTGTTCCAGGCGGTGTTAGTTGTGAAACAATTTCCACAATGTCTTAATTGTGTACCAAACTCGCAACTCATATATTCATCTCTATGATCATATCATAGACATTTTTATCCTCTTGTCACGAAGATCTTCAACTTCACTCTGAAATTACTTGAACCTTTAAATAATTTAGACTTGTGTTTCATCAAGTAAATATACAGCATCTACTCAAATCATCTGTGAAGTAAGAACATAATGATATCCACTGCGTGCCTCAGCACTCATTGGACTGCACACATCAAAATGTATTACTTCCAACAAGTTGTTTTCTTGTTCCATCTCACTGAAAACGAGGCTTTTCAGTCATCTTGCCCATGTGGTATGATTTGCATGTCTCAAGTGATGCAAAATCAAGTGAGTCCAAACGATCCATCTGCATGGAGTTTCTCCATGCGTACATACCAATAGACATGGTTCGCATGTCTCAAACTTTTCAAAAAACGAGTGAGTCCAAAGATCCATCAACATGGAGCTTCTTCATGCGTTTTATACCAATATGACTTACATGGTAGTGCCACAAGCAGGTGGTACTATCATTACTATCTTATATCTTTTGGCATGAACATGTGTGTCACTATGATCGAGATTCAATAAACCATTCATTTTATGTGCAAGACCATTGAAGGTATTATTCAAATAAACAGAGTAACCATTATTCTTCTTAAATGAATAACCGTATTGCAATAGACATAATCCAATCATGTCTATGCTCAACGCAAACACCAAATAACAATTATTTAGGTTTAACACCAATCTCGATGGTAGAGGGAGCAGGCGATGCTTGATCACATCAACCTTTGGAAACACTTCCAACACACATCGTTATCTCACCTTTAGCTAGTCTCCGTTTATTCCATAGCTCTTTTATTTCAAGTTACTAACACTTAGCAACCGAACCGGTATCTTAATACCCTGGTGCTACTAGGAGTACTACTAAAGTACACATTTAATACAATGTATATCCAATATACTTCTGTCAACCTTGCCAGCCTTCTCATCTACCAAGTATCTAGGGTAGTTCTTCTTCAGTGACTGTTCCCTCATTACAGAAGCACTTAGTCTCGGGTTTGGGTTCAACCCTGGGTTTCTTCACTAGAGCAGCAACTGATTTGCCGTTTCATGAAGTATTCCTTCTTGCCCTTGCCCTTCTTGAAACTAGTGGTTTCACTAACCATCAACAATTGATGCTCCTTCTTGATTTCTACTTTCGCGGCGTCAAACATCGCGAATATTTCAAGGATCATCATATCTATCCCTGATATGTTATAGTTCATCACGAAGCACTAGCAGCTTGGTGGCAATGACTTTGGAGAAACATCACTATCTCATCTGGAAGATTAACTCCGACTCGATTCAAGTGATTGTTGTACTCAAACAATCTGAGCACAAGCTCAACGATTGAGCTTTTCTCCCTTAGTTTGCAGGCTAAGAAACTGGTCGGAGGTCTTATACCTCTTGACGTGGGCACGAGCCTGAAATCCCAATTTCATCCCTCGAAACATCTCATATGTTCCGCGACATTTTGAAATCATCTTCGGTGCCTCAATTCTAAACCGTTTAACATTACTGAACTATCACGTAGTTATCAAAACATGTATGTCAGATGTTCGCAACATCCACAGACGATGTTTGGGGTTCAGCACACTGAGCGGTGCATTAAGGACATAAGCTTTCTACTGTCCGCATAATCGCTACTATCAACTTTCAACTATATTTACTCTAGGAACATATCTAAAAAAGTAGAACTAAAGCGCGAGCTATGACATAATTTGCAAAGGGTTTTTGACTATGTTTAGGATAATTAAGTTCGTCTTATGAACTCCCACTCAGATAGACATCCCTATAGTCATCTAAGTGATTACATGATCCGAGTCAACTAGGCCGTGTCCGATCATCACGTGAGCTGGACTAGTCATCATCGGTGAACATCTTCATGTTGATCGTATCCACCATACGACTCATGCTCGACCTTTTGGTCTCTTGTGTTCCGAGGCCATGTCTGTACATGCTAGGCTAGTCAAGTCAACCTAAGTGTTTCGCGTGTGTAAATCTGGCTTACACCCGTTGTATGTGAACGTTAGAATCTATCACACCCGATCATCACGTGGTGCTTCGAAACGACGAACTTTCGCAACGGCGCACAGTTAGGGGGAACACTTTCTTGAAATTTTAATGAGGGATAATCTTATTTACTACCGTCATTCTAAGCTAATAAGATGCATAAACATGATAAACATCACATGCAATCAAATAGTGACATGATATGGCCAATATCATTTTGCTCCTTTTGATCTCCATCTTCGGGGCTCCATGATCATCATCGTCACCGGCATGACACCATGATCTCCATCATCATGATCTCCATTATCGTGTCTTCATGAAGTTGTCTCGCCAACTATTACTTGTACTACTATGGCTACCGGTTAGCAATAAAGTAAAGTAATTACATGGCGTTGTTTAATGACATGCAGGTCATACAATAAATTAAGACAGCTCTTATGGCTCCTGCCGGTTGTCATACTCATCAACATGCAAGTCGTGATTCCTATTACAAGAACATGATCAATCTCATACATCACATATCATTCATCACATTCTTCTTGGCCATATCACATCACATAGCATACCCTGCAAAAACAAGTTAGACGTCCTCTAATTGTTGTTTGCATGTTTTACGTGGCTGCTATGGATTTCTAGCAAGAACGTTTCATACCTACGCAAAACCACAACGTGATATTCCAATTGCTATTTACCCTTCATAAGGACCCTTTTCATCGAATCCGTTCCGACTAAAGTGGGAGAGACTGGCACCCGCTAGCCACCTTATGCACCAAGTGCATGTCAGTCGGTGGAATCTGTCTCACGTAAGAGTACGTGTAAGGTCGGTCCGGGCCGCTTCATCCCACAATACCATCAAAACAAGACTGGACTAGTAACGGTAAGCATATTGAACTAAATCAGCGCCCACAACTACTTTGTGTTCTACTCGTGCAAAGAATCTACGCAATAGACCTAGCTCATGATGCCACTGTTGGGGAACGTAGCAGAAATTCAAAATTTTCCTACGAGTCACCAATATCTATCTATGGAGAAACCAGCAATGAGGGGAAGGAGAGTGCATCTACATACCCTTGTAGATCGCTAAGTAGAAGCGTTCAAGAGAACGGGGTTGAAGGAGTCGTACTCGTCCTGATCCAAATCACCGGAGATCCTAGTGCCGAATGGATGGCACCTCTGCGTTCAACACACGTACAACCCGGTGACGTCTCCCATGCCTTGAGCCAGCAAGGAGAGAGGGAGAGGTTGGGGAAGACTCCATCCAGCAGCAGCACAACGGCGTGGTGGTGTTGGAGGAGCGTGGCAATCCTGCAGGGCTTCGCCAAGCACCGCGGGAGAGGAGGAGGGAGAGAGGTAGGGATGCACCAGGGAGAGGTGAAACTCATGTGTTGGCAGCCCCAAAGTCCTCAAGTATATATAGGGGAGAGGGAGGGGGGTGCGCCCCCTCTAGGGTTCCCTCCCTAGGGGTGGCGGCAGCCCAAAAACCCATCTAGGGTGCGGCCAACGGGGGGGGGGGGGAGAGGGGAAACTTGCCCCCCAAGTTAGGTGGGTGCACCCCCTGTCGTGGTTCTAAGTCTGACAGTAGAATAGGGGGTAGGTATGGAGAGGCAAGATCCTAGCTATGGAGCAGTTGTGCACACAAGTGTTTTACGAGTTCAGGCCCTTCTCGGAGGAAGTAACAACCCTACGTCTCAGAGCCCGGAGGCGGTCGACTGGATTATGTGTGTGAGAGTTACACGGGTGCGAACCCTTCTACCAGTGGAGGGGGGTGGCTTATATAGAGGACGCCAGGACCCCAGCTAGTCCACATAACATAAGGTTAAAGTACATTAAGGTCTGGCGTTACTGGTAACGCCCTACATAAAGTGTCATCATGACCATTAAGACTACTTAATTACAGATCGTTTGGATACAGAGTAGATCTTGAACTCCTGGTGATCGAGTGAGTCTTCATGGTCGAGTGTCTTCAGGTTCGTCGAGTGTCTTCTAGTCCGTCAAGTGGAATCCCTCTTGGTCGACTGGAAGACGGCTTCTTCTAAGAGATGTCCTTGGGGAGGATACCTTGGTCAGGTTCATGACCCTACCCTAGGTACATGACTCCATCAGTAGCCCCCGAATGGATCGAGGTTTGAGTGAGGAAGGAGTTGGCAATCTTTCCGACCTGCTTTTTGGTGTCGTAAAGGTGTTTTGCCCTGGATCGATGACTTTCAAGTGAGGGTGTCAACTTTCGTTCAGTCGCCTTGATCCATTCTTTATATCTGTCGAGCGAACTTTGTGAACTTGGGGATTTCTGAGTGACAGATCGCAGGAGATCTCCCGTATGACATGTTGCCCTGTGGTTAGCGGATTTAGTGGGATCCAAATTTTGGGGAGCGCGCGAAGCGGAGAAGACCGCGGTACTCGGATGGGATAAGGCAGGAATGCCTCGATTCTTGTGCCGCCTTTTTCACCACGTATCGCTTGTGCGACTGTTTCGGGATTTGACAGGATCGCCTGGGCCAACTTGTCAGCCACTCGGAAGTGACTCCATATAAGGAAACCGGTGGAGGTTTTTGAACAGTGCCTTCTCATTTTCTCCTCCCTCGCCTCCAGATTCATCTGCTGCGCCCACCAACTGCCCGACGCCGCTGCTCTATTCCGTCCTCGTTAGCGACAATGGTGAAAGAGAAGACGGCGGCTTTGGAGCGGGCGAAGAAGGTGACGGCAGCCGCGAAAGTGAAGGGGAGAGCGACCAGTTGAGGGGGATCCTCGTCGCGGTCCCGTTTGCCGCAAGGTTGGATCCAGGGTGATTGGATCTGCTCGACCATCACCCAAAAGGATCTCGACGACCTGGCCGACGAAGGCCTGATTGCGCATGGGGCGGCGAGGCTCCCGGGGATGGAGTGGCAGCCACAGCCTCAGGAGGGTGAGTGTGTCCTCTTGGCGACTCATGTAGATCGAGGGTTCTCTCTGCCACCGCATCTTTTCTTTTGAGGGTTTCTGAATTTCTTTGGAGCTCAGCTCCATCACTTTACCCCCAATTCTATTGCCTATCTCTCCGCCTTTGTATCTTTGTGTGAGAACTTCTTGGGTTGTCGGCCGCACTGGGGCCTCTTCAAACACATATTCACTTGTCGTTCTCAGACGGTGAAAAAGGCCAGCCCCAATGACGAGAGAACTCAGGTAATCGAGATGTGTGGGGGTCTCGGGTTCCAGATGAGGATTAAGAGCGCTTTCCCTGCTATGACCCTTCCCGAGTCAGTCAAAGGGTGGCAGTCGACCTGGTTCTACTGCCAAGACCAGTCGACGCTAGGGCAGTCGACTGGGCTCCCTCCCTTCTCTATGAGTTGAGTGAACAAGCCATCCTCTCTGAAAGTAGTTCCGGAGGAGAAGGCTCAGGTAAAAATGTTGATGGAGCGAGTAGTTCAGTTGATTCGTGACGGTGTGACTAGCATGGACCTTCTGGAGGTTTTCCTTCGGCGGCGCATCCAACCGCTCTAGTACCGTGGCCACCCGATGTGGTTGTATTCTGGTACTGAAGACACCAGTCGGGTCCACCCAGAGGAGGTCGACGATGCCACACTGGAGAGGTGGATGACTGCCATCATGGGGAACAAGGACAACCCTCGTGGAGCCAGGAGGATCCCGCCACTCGACCAATCCTATGATCCGGACAAGGTACGACCATTTTTCTCCGATTGTTCCGTTCGTTCCGTTTCATCGTAGATCAGTCGATTGACTTTTGTCTTTCTTGTTGTTTTTCAGGAAACCACCAAGTTGTACTCGATGCCCAACGGGGCACAAGCACAGGCCGAAGAGGAGGAAGGAAGCGGAGGTGAAAGTCAAGAGGAGTGGGAGTCGGATGCCGATGAGGGTGATGAAGACGCAGGCTCCGACGAGGAGGAAGAGGAGGAGGAAGAGGAGGAGGAAGAGGAGGAGGAAGTTGCGCCTCCTTGTTTTGAAAGGAGGTCCAAGCTCGCCCACGACCCTGTGGCTGATCGTGGCAAGGGAGTCGCGCCTGCTGGGCAGTCGACGAAACGTCCTCGGACAACTACGCCGGCGCCGACTGAAAAGGCGTCGAAGCAACCGCGAGCAGCCCCGACAAAACCGGCGAAGGCCCTACCAAAGATGAGGATGGAGATTCCGACTGTTTTTGGGTAACGGCACAACTCATGTTTTTCATTCTTGGTCGACTTCAATCATTGACCGACTGATATTTGAAACCGCAGTGCTGCTACTTCTGAGACTTCTACTAGGCATGAGGATCAAGAAATGGAAGATGCTGCTACTTCTCATCCTGGTATGATCTGCGTGGTTTTGCTTTTCGTCGATTGAATCTTTATTTTTTACTTTGAACTTCTTATGCAGCTCCACCTAGCGTTGTCATCAATCTCCCTGACGATGACGATGAATCGCCACTGAGGCAGAGGAGGAGCAGGAAAGCGACTGCTGGCAAGGCTGCTCAGGTTGTGTCAACACCTGGACCACAGATTCCAGAAGGGAGCAACGTCGCTCGGACTACCGTGTCCTTTGCAGAGACATTGACAGTTGCCCGCTCTTCGTCATCGAGTGCTGACCCGCCTTCTCTCTTCTCCACCTACCACGTCCCGGAGGACCAAGCAAGCGCTGCCAAGGAAGCCATACGCCAGGCCGGGATTATGATGGAGTAGGTGAAGGCGATCCGAACCGCCAGCCAAGCAGCTTATGACGCGAGTTCAGCTCTCCAGAGTAATGTCCAGGTTAGTTAAACATCGACTGGTAATCTTGATGTTTGTCATGCACCCACTGGGTGTGTCAATTCTACGGTGGACTGCTCGCAGTCGACTGTAGTCTTTGTGTCTTGAGATTTCTCACTTGACTTGTTTCACTCGAGTATGGTCGAGTGGAACAATGAAACTGGTGGGGGCACGCTGAGTGCACCCACTGGGTGTAGTCCCCGAGATCGTGGTTGATTGATGGCAATCGGCTATGGTCTGAATTTTTTTGCTGACAGTTAACTGCTTCCGGTCGACTGATCGACTCCGAGTCTAGCTGATAGAACTAGTGGGGGCACGCTGAGTGCACCCACTGGGTGTAGTCCCCGAGACTACAGTTGAATGTTTAGATTCAGCTATAGTCTTAGAAATACTACGATTTTTCCTTTAGTCACTCGAAAGTGATCTGTCGTTGATGTTTGTCGACTGAACTTTCGCAGAAATCTTGTGACCTTGTTTCTCGTTATACCGAATTGGAGAACAAGTATATCCAGCTTGAGCTTGACCAGAAGCTTGTCCAAGAGAACTTTACGAAGTCGAAGGAGGAGGCAAAATGTATGTTCGGTGAGAATCTTGACGACTGTCCTTGCTTCTTGCCTGTCTCCGAGTATGATCTTATTGTGATTTTCGCAGAAAAACTAAGGGATGCTCTGAAGAAGAAGGACCTTGACCTCGCCGAGGCGCAGAAAATGGCTGCAGACAAGACAAGACTTGCAGAAGAGAAGTTGGCTTCTGTCAACAAACTTGAAGAAGAAAACACTAATCTCAAAGCCGCTCTCGACGTGGCCAACCAAGAAGTCACCCGACTGAAGAATGCCAATATGGTCCTGGACGACAAAGCTGGCGAACTGGCAGGAAAGAAGAATGACTTGGAGGTTTATTTGGGAGGACTCGCCAAGAAGCTATTCCTCATGCTCGAGGGTAACCTCTTATCTCCGATTGGTAGTTACTGACTTGCTGTAAGGGCATTAGCTTATCCTTGAATCGTGTCCACAGAATTCTGCCAAAACTTTGAAGAGGAGACTAGTTGAGTGGAGACTGACTTGGATCCCATCAATTCTCCGGTGAAGGATGAAACTGCTATGAACGTGCTCCGCCTCGAGTCTCGCATTGCTGCAGTGGTCGACTACCTTGCAAGACTGAAGGCCGCCACATCGCGCATCGACACATCGCTCTGGACAGAAGAAACGCTTCAGAACGACCTTGAGTCACTGATGACTCGATTGAACGAAATTCCGAGTCAAGTGCAAGAATGGAAGAAGTCTTCTGCCCGGTGCGGTGCTGATGTCGCTCTGTCCTTGGTCCGCGTCCACTGCAAAGAAGCGAGAGAAGACAAGCTGGTGTCTCTCAAGGTGGCAAATACTAGGAAGCATGACTTCCGTTCTTTCATGGAGACCTTCATCGCGGCTGCCACTCGGATCGCAGATGGGATCGACCTGGACGAGTTCGTTGCGCCTTCCAGCCCTCCGCAGGAGGGGTAAAAAACTACTATGCTCGATGATTTGAATTTGCCTCGGAATGCCGAGTGATTTTTGTAACCGCCAAACTTTAACAGGCTTGATGCCTGAGCACTTCTGGGTGCGTAGGACGTTATCCGAACCTGATTTGCCGTTGAAATACGTTTGCTTCTTTCGGACAACCATCTTCTTTGGGTTGGAGAATATACTAGCATCTGTAATGCTCTTTTGCAGGTAGGAATGAAGCACAAATTGTCGTCGACCAGTGCTCGTCATGTCTGGGCGAGCACTGGGCCGCGGCTAAGCCTTTGAGTGGGAGGTTTGCTCTCCACTCGGTAGGATTTTAGAAACTTAGGCGAGCACTGGGCTGCGGCTAAGCCCCCGAGTGGGAGGTTTTCTCTCCACTCGGTAGGTTTTTAGAAACTTAGGCGAGCACTGGGCTGCAGCTAAGCCTCCAAGTGGAGGGGGATCAGTTGAGGGGGATCCTCGTCGCGGTCCCGTTTGCCGCAAGGTTGGATCCAGGGTGATTGGATCTGCTCGACCATCACCCAAAAGGATCTCGACGACCTGGCCGACGAAGGCCTGATTGCGCATGGGGCGGCGAGGCTCCCGGGAATGGAGTGGCAGCCACAGCCTCAGGAGGGTGAGTGTGTCCTCTTGGCGACTCATGTAGATCGAGGGTTCTCTCTGCCACCGCATCTTTTCTTTTGAGGGTTTCTGAATTTCTTTGGAGCTCAGCTCCATCACTTTACCCCCAATTCTATTGCCTATCTCTCCGCCTTTGTATCTTTGTGTGAGAACTTCTTGGGTTGTCGGCCGCACTGGGGCCTCTTCAAACACATATTCACTTGTCGTTCTCAGACGGTGAAAAAGGCCAGCCCCAATGACGAGAGAACTCAGGTAATCCAGATGTGTGGGGGTCTCGGGTTCCAGATGAGGAGTAAGAGCGCTTTCCCTGCTATGACCCTTCCCGAGTCAGTCAAAGGGTGGCAGTCGACCTGGTTCTACTGCCAAGACCAGTCGACGCTAGGGCAGTCGACTGGGCTCCCTCCCTTCTCTATGAGTTGAGTGAACAAGCCATCCTCTCTGAAAGTAGTTCCGGAGGAGAAGGCTCAGGTAAAAATGTTGATGGAGCGAGTAGTTCAGTTGATTCGTGACGGTGTGACTAGCATGGACCTTCTGGAGGTTTTCCTTCGGCGGCGCATCCAACCGCTCTAGTACCGTGGCCACCCGATGTGGTTGTATTCTGGTACTGAAGACACCAGTTGGGTCCACCCAGAGGAGGTCGACGATGCCACACTGGAGAGGTGGATGACTGCCATCATGGGGAACAAGGACAACCCTCGTGGAGCCAGGAGGATCCCGCCACTCGACCAATCCTATGATCCGGACAAGGTACGACCATTTTTCTCCGATTGTTCCGTTCGTTCCGTTTCATCGTAGATCAGTCGATTGACTTTTGTCTTTCTTGTTGTTTTTCAGGAAACCACCAAGTTGTACTCGATGCCCAACGGGGCACAAGCACAGGCCGAAGAGGAGGAAGGAAGCGGAGGTGAAAGTCAAGAGGAGTGGGAGTCGGATGCCGATGAGGGTGATGAAGACGCAGGCTCCGACGAGGAGGAAGAGGAGGAGGAAGAGGAGGAGGAAGTTGCGCCTCCTTGTTTTGAAAGGAGGTCCAAGCTCGCCCACGACCCTGTGGCTGATCGTGGCAAGGGAGTCGCGCCTGCTGGGCAGTCGACGAAACGTCCTCGGACAACTTCGCCGGCGCCGACTGAAAAGGCGTCGAAGCAACCGCGAGCAGCCCCGACAAAACCGGCGAAGGCCCTACCAAAGATGAGGATGGAGATTCCGACTGTTTTTGGGTAACGGCACAACTCATGTTTTTCATTCTTGGTCGACTTCAATCATTGACCGACTGATATTTGAAACCGCAGTGCTGCTACTTCTGAGACTTCTACTAGGCATGAGGATCAAGAAATGGAGGATGCTGCTACTTCTCATCCTGGTATGATCTGCGTGGTTTTGCTTTTCGTCGATTGAATCTTTATTTTTTACTTTGAACTTCTTATGCAGCTCCACCTAGCGTTGTCATCAATCTCCCTGACGATGACGATGAATCGCCACTGAGGCAGAGGAGGAGCAGGAAAGCGACTGCTGGCAAGGCTGCTCAGGTTGTGTCAACACCTGGACCACAGATTCCAGAAGGGAGCAACGTCGCTCGGACTACCGTGTCCTTTGCAGAGACATTGACAGTTGCCCGCTCTTCGTCATCGAGTGCTGACCCGCCTTCTCTCTTCTCCACCTACCACGTCCCGGAGGACCAAGCAAGCGCTGCCAAGGAAGCCATACGCCAGGCCGGGATTATGATGGAGTAGGTGAAGGCGATCCGAACCGCCAGCCAAGCAGCTTATGACGCGAGTTCAGCTCTCCAGAGTAATGTCCAGGTTAGTTAAACATCGACTGGTAATCTTGATGTTTGTCATGCACCCACTGGGTGTGTCAATTCTACGGTGGACTGCTCGCAGTCGACTGTAGTCTTTGTGTCTTGAGATTTCTCACTTGACTTGTTTCACTCGAGTATGGTCGAGTGGAACAATGAAACTGGTGGGGGCACGCTGAGTGCACCCACTGGGTGTAGTCCCCGAGATCGTGGTTGATTGATGGCAATCGGCTATGGTCTGAATTTTTTTGCTGACAGTTAACTGCTTCCGGTCGACTGATCGACTCCGAGTCTAGCTGATAGAACTAGTGGGGGCACGCTGAGTGCACCCACTGGGTGTAGTCCCCGAGACTACAGTTGAATGTTTAGATTCAGCTATAGTCTTAGAAATACTACGATTTTTCCTTTAGTCACTCGAAAGTGATCTGTCGTTGATGTTTGTCGACTGAACTTTCGCAGAAATCTTGTGACCTTGTTTCTCGTTATACCGAATTGGAGAACAAGTATATCCAGCTTGAGCTTGACCAGAAGCTTGTCCAAGAGAACTTTACGAAGTCGAAGGAGGAGGCAAAATGTATGTTCGGTGAGAATCTTGACGACTGTCCTTGCTTCTTGCCTGTCTCCGAGTATGATCTTATTGTGATTTTCGCAGAAAAACTAAGGGATGCTCTGAAGAAGAAGGACCTTGACCTCGCCGAGGCGCAGAAAATGGCTGCAGACAAGACAAGACTTGCAGAAGAGAAGTTGGCTTCTGTCAACAAACTTGAAGAAGAAAACACTAATCTGAAAGCCGCTCTCGACGTGGCCAACCAAGAAGTCACCCGACTGAAGAATGCCAATATGGTCCTGGACGACAAAGCTGGCGAACTGGCAGGAAAGAAGAATGACTTGGAGGTTTATTTGGGAGGACTCGCCAAGAAGCTATTCCTCATGCTCGAGGGTAACCTCTTATCTCCGATTGGTAGTTACTGACTTGCTGTAAGGGCATTAGCTTATCCTTGAATCGTGTCCACAGAATTCTGCCAAAACTTTGAAGAGGAGACTAGTTGAGTGGAGACTGACTTGGATCCCATCAATTCTCCGGTGAAGGATGAAACTGCTATGAACGTGCTCCGCCTCGAGTCTCGCATTGCTGCAGTGGTCGACTACCTTGCAAGACTGAAGGCCGCCACATCGCGCATCGACACATCGCTCTGGACAGAAGAAACGCTTCAGAACGACCTTGAGTCACTGATGACTCGATTGAACGAAATTCCGAGTCAAGTGCAAGAATGGAAGAAGTCTTCTGCCCGGTGCGGTGCTGATGTCGCTCTGTCCTTGGTCCGCGTCCACTGCAAAGAAGCGAGAGAAGACAAGCTGGTGTCTCTCAAGGTGGCAAATACTAGGAAGCATGACTTCCGTTCTTTCATGGAGACCTTCATCGCGGCTGCCACTCGGATCGCAGATGGGATCGACCTGGACGAGTTCGTTGCGCCTTCCAGCCCTCCGCAGGAGGGGTAAAAAACTACTATGCTCGATGATTTGAATTTGCCTCGGAATGCCGAGTGATTTTTGTAACCGCCAAACTTTAACAGGCTTGATGCCTGAGCACTTCTGGGTGCGTAGGACGTTATCCGAACCTGATTTGCCGTTGAAATACGTTTGCTTCTTTCGGACAACCATCTTCTTTGGGTTGGAGAATATACTAGCATCTGTAATGCTCTTTTGCAGGTAGGAATGAAGCACAAATTGTCGTCGACCAGTGCTCGTCATGTCTGGGCGAGCACTGGGCCGCGGCTAAGCCTTTGAGTGGGAGGTTTGCTCTCCACTCGGTAGGATTTTAGAAACTTAGGCGAGCACTGGGCTGCGGCTAAGCCCCCGAGTGGGAGGTTTTCTCTCCACTCGGTAGGTTTTTAGAAACTTAGGCGAGCACTGGGCTGCAGCTAAGCCTCCAAGTGGGAGGTTTGCTCTCCACTCGATGGGATTTTAGAAACTTAGGCGAGCACTGGGCTGCAGCTAAGCCTCCGAGTGGGAGGTTTGCTCTCCACTCGGTGGGATTTTAGAAACTTAGGCGAGCACTGGGCTGCAGCTAAGCCCCCGAGTGGGAGGTTTGCTCTCCACTCGGTAGGATTTTCGAAACTTAGGCGAGCACTGGGCTGCAGCTAAGCCCCCGAGTGGGAGGTTTGCTCTCCACTCGGTAGGATTTTAGAAACTTAGGCAAGCACTGGGCTGCAGCTAAGCCCGCGAGTGGGAGGTTTCCTCTCCACTCGGTAGGATTTTCGAAACTTAGGCGAGCACTGGACTGCTGCTAAGCCCCCGAGTGGGAGGTTTGCTCTCCACTCGGTAGGTTTTTAGAAACTTAGGCGAGCACTGGGCTGCAGCTAAACCTCTGAGTGGGAGGTTTGCTCTCCACTCGGTGGGATTTTAGAAACTTAGGCGAGCACTGGGCTGCAGCTAAGCCTCCGAGTGGGAGGTTTGCTCTCCACTCGGTGGGATTTTAGAAACTTAGGCGAGCACTGGGCTGCAGCTAAGCCCCCGAGTGGGAGGTTTGCTCTCCACTCGGTAGGATTTTCGAAACTTAGGCGAGCACTGGGCTGCAGCTAAGCCTCCGAGTGGGAGGTTTGCTCTCCACTCGGTAGGATTTTAGAAACTTAGGCGAGCACTGGGCTGTAGCTAAGCCCCCGAGTGGGAGGTTTGCTCTCCACTCGGTAGGATTTTCGTGGCACGGCTTTGGGGGAGAAGGTAGCAGTCGACCTGTGCTTCGTCCTCCTTGCGGGACGCACGTTGTGTTTGTGATGTAGCTCGGAAGGAGGAAGCAGGGGTCGACCTGCGCCTCGTCCTCCTTGCGAAGCGTACGATGTATTTTATTCTTAGGTGAACACAAGGTTGCATCTAAGCCCCCGAGTGGAAGACTGGCTTATCACTCGGTAGGATTTTCAAGATCTTAGGCGAGCACTGGGCTGCAGCTAAGCCTTCGAGTGGAAGGCTGGCTTACCACTCGGTAGGAGTTTAGAAAACTTAGGCGATCACTGGGCTGCAGCTAAGCCCCCGAGTGGAAGGCTGGCTTACCACTCGGTAGGATTTTAGAAAACTTAGGCGAGCACTGGGCTGCAGCTAAGCCCCCGAGTGGAAGGCTGGCTTACCACTCGGTAGGATTTTGTTTACTTAGGCGAAACGGATTCGCAGCTAAGCCTCCGAGTGGAAGGCTGGCTTACCACTCGGTAGGATTTTAGAAAACTTAGGCGAGCACTGGGCTGCAGCTAAGCCCCCGAGTGGAAGGTTGGCTTACCACTTGGTAGGATTTTATTTACTTAGGCGAAACAGATTCACAGCTAAGCCTCCGAGTGGAAGGCTGGCTTACCACTCGGCAGGATTTTGTTTACTTAGGCGAAACGGATTCACAGCTAAGCCTCCGAGTGGAAGACTAGCTTACCACTCGGTAGGATTTTTTTACAAGCTTAGGCGAACCGGGTTTGCAGCTAATGCACCCACTGGGGGATAGATTTATGAGAGCAAAAGCAATGACAATTACTAAGAAAATTATGAAACTCTTGTCTTTGGTGAATATACTACAGTAGTACTTTTTATTACAACTCATCCGAGTGAAAAACTTAAGTCCGAGTAAGTCCGCGTTCCATGCTCTGGGCTCATCAATCTGGTGCTCGACATTGTAAAGGCGGTATGCCCCATTATGGAGAACCTTGGTGACGATGAAGGGACCTTCCTAAGTAGGAGCAAGCTTGTGTGGTTTCTGTTGATCCACTCGGAGAACTAAATCTCACTCCTGGAAAGCTCGACTCTTCACATTTCTGGCATGGAAGCGACGCAAGTCCTGCTGGTAAATGGTCAATTGGATCAAGGCCATCTCTCTTTCTTCTTCTAGAAGGTCGACCGCGTCCTGTCGGGCTTGCTCTGCTTCAGCTTCGGTGTAGAGTTCGACTCGGGGTGCATTGTGAAGCAGGTCACTCGGCAAGAGTGCTTCAGTTCCGTAGACCAAGAAGAACGGAGTCCTCCCAGTCGACCGGTTTGGCGTGGTCCTTAATCCCCAAAGCACCGACGGAAGTTCGTCGACCCATGCATCACCTGCGTGTTTGAGGTCGCGCATCAGTCGGGGTTTCAACCCTTTGAGAATTAAGCCATTTGCTCGTTCTGCTTGCCCATTCGACTGAGGGTGGGCGACCAAAGCATAGTCGACTCGTGTACCTTGAGATGCGCAGAAGGCTCTGAATTCTTCAGAGTCGAAGTTTGACCCATTGTCTGTGATGATACTGTGGGGAACTCCATATCGGAATACCAATTCCCTAATGAAGCTGACAGTGGTGCCGGCATCCAGATTCTTGATGGGTTTAGCCTCGATCCACTTAGTGAACTTGTCGACTGCTACCAATACATGGGTGTAGCCGTTTCTGCCTGTCCTCAGTGGTCCAACCATATCCAACCCCCATACAGCATAAGGCCAGACGAGTGGAATGGTCTTCAAGGCTGAGGCGGGTATGTGTGACATATTGGAGTAAAATTGACATCCTTCACACTTGTCGACTATCTCTTTCGCCATCTCATTTTCTCTGGGCCAGTAAAAACCCGCTCGGTATGCTTTAGCCACGATGGTCCGAGAGGACGCATGATGGCCACAGGTCCCCGAGTGGATGTCGTTGAGAATCATTCGACCTTCCTATAGTGTTATGCATTTCTAGCTCTAATCCCTCAAATTTCTTCTCCAGCTTTCTGACTGCGTTGCAGTATCCAGTCATGGCTGGGCTTCTGACGTCCCACTCCTTCATCACTTGGTTGACCACTAAGTCCGAGTCGCCGTAGACCATGAGACGACGGACACCGAGTGAAATGGCCATACGCAACCCGTACAAGAGTGCTTCATATTCTGCTTCATTGTTGGAGGAATCAAAGTGAATCTGGAGTACATATCTGAGCTTATCTCCTCGGGGGGAAACCAAGACCACTCCATCACCGGAACCATTCAGCATTTTGGAGCGATCGAAGAACATAGTCCAGTGCTCCGAGTGAACTTGGGTTGGTAACTGCTGTTCAGTCCACTCGGCGAGGAAATCTGCTATTGCTTTGGACTTGATAGCTTTCTTTGCCTCAAATCTGATATCTAGGGGAAGAAGTTCAATCGCCCATTTCGCCACTCGACCGGTTGCATCTCTGTTGTGCAGAATCTCTGATAAGGGGGCGTCGGTGAAGACTGTGATAATATGGTCAGAGAAGTAGTGAGCAACTTTCTTCATGGTCATATAAATCCCATATACAAGCTTCTGATAATGAGGGTATCGTTGCTTGGATAGGGTCAGAACTTCGGAAATATAATACACTGGGTGCTGAACTTTGAAGGCTTTCCCTTCTTCTTCCCGCTCGACCGTAAGTACAGTACTGACGACTTGTCCTGTGGCTGCAATGTAAAGCAGCAAAGGCTCTTTGCTGATTGGGGCAGCAAGCACCGGCTGGGTGGAAAGCAGGGTTTTTAACTCTGCAAACGCTGCATCAGCTTCTGGAGTCCACTCGAACTTGTCTGACTTCTTCATCAGTCGGTAAAGAGGCAATGCCTTTTCACCGAGGCGAGAGATGAATCAACTTAACGCGGCCAAGCATCCAATAAGTTTCTGGACATCGTGCACACGCACGGGGCGTTTCATTCGGAGTATAGTGCCAACTTTTTCTGGGTTGGCGTCGATTCCATGTTCAGAAACGAGAAAAGCGAGTAACTTTCCGCCAGGAACTCCGAATGTGCACTTTGATGGATTAAGCTTGATATCATACCTCTTGAGGTTGGCAAATGTTTCAGCAAGGTCAGTCAGCAGGTCGGAACCTTTCCGAGACTTGATCACAATGTCATCCATGTACGCTTCCACATTCTGACTGATTTGAGTGAGCAAACACTTCTGAATCATCCTCATGAACGTGGCTCCAGCATTCTTGAGGCCGAATGGCATGGTGACATAACAGAAGCACCCGAATGGGGTGATGAAAGCCGTTTTGATCTCATCGGGTCCAAATAGACGGATCAGATGGTACCCGGAATAAGCGTCCAAGAAAGAAAGTCGCTCACATCCCACAGTCGAGTCGACTATTTGGTCGATGTGGGGAAGAGGAAAATGATCTTTCGGGCAGGCCCGATTGATATGCCTGAAATCGATGCACATGTGAAGCGAATTGTCCTTTTTGGGGACCATGACGACATTGGCGAGCCACTCGGAGTGGTAAATCTCTTGGATAAACTCTGCTGCTAGGAGCCGAGCCACTTCTTCGCCAATGGCCTTCCTTTTCTGGACGGCGGACCGTCGCAGATGTTCCTTCACAGGTTTTTCCTTTGAATCGACTCGTAGACGATGCTCAGCCAGTCCCCTGTGTACACCTGGCATGTTAGAAGGTTTCCATGCAAAGATGTCCCAGTTCTCACGGAGGAACTGGATGAGCGCTTCTTCCTATTTGGGGTCGAGTGTTGTGGAGATATGAGTCGGAGCAGCGTTTGGGTCGGTCGGGTGGATGTGAACGGGTTTTGTCTCACCGGACGACTGAAACGCTGATTCCGTAGCAGGCTTCTTGGCTCGCAACAAATCACTCGGGTCTGCGTTCCTTTGGTGTTCCTGCCACTCTTCTGCCACCATCTGAGCATCGGCGATCTTTGAGCCCTTCTGGAAACACTCTTCTGCCTTCTTGCGGTTACCAGTGACAGTGATCACACCTTTAGGGCCAGGCATCTTTAGTTTGAGGTATACATCACATGGTCGAGCCATAAAATGTGCATAAGCTGGCCTGCCCAAAATTGCATGATAGGCACTCTGGAAATCCACAACCTCAAATGTTAGCTTCTCTTTGCGGAAATTCTTTGAATCACCAAAAACTACGTCAAGAGCAATCTGGCCGAGTGATGCAGCCTTCTTGCCAGGGATGACTCCATAAAAACTCATGTTGCTTGTGCTCAGCCTGGACATCGGAATGCCCATCCCTTTCAGCGTCTCAGCATACAGTATATTTAAACTGCTGCCGCCGTCCATCAACACTTTGGTCAGTCGAGTGCCTTCAACGACGGGATCGACCACCAGCGCTTGCCTCCCAGGGGTGGCTATATGCGTGGGGTGATCATATTGGTCGAATGTAATGGCAGTCTGAGACCACTTCAGGTAATTGGGTGTTGAAGGAGCAGCCATATTCACCTCTCGGTTTATAACTTTCAGTCGGTTTTTGCTCTCAACATCGGCAAAAATCATCAAGGTGGAATTGACTTGCGGATATTCCTCGTCACTATCCTCCTTGTCCTCAACCTTGTTTGACTCTTTTTCTTTGTCCTTGGGCTGCTTCCCTTGGAACTGCTGTATCAGGAGTCGACACTGTCGAGTGGTATGCTTCGGGTAGATGAAATTACCCTCTTCGTGTTTCTTGGTGTGGATGTGACATGGTAAATCCAACACGTCATTTCCTTCTTCATCTTTTACTTTCTTGGGATTCCAAGGCCCCTTCGGTTTCCCTTTGAACTTTCCTGGGTTCAGGGCCAAGGCTTCTCCAGGAGCGGCTGGCTCGGCTTTACGCTTTTGCTTCCGATTGGAATTTCCGCCTCCGGTGTCCTGGGCGACTAACTTGTGCTTGCCACTCCGGAGCTGATCCTCTTCCTCACCATTGGCATACTTGGTGGCAATTTCCATCATTCGACTCAGAGACATGTCTTCGGTTCGACCGAATTTCAGACTTAGTTCCCTGTACTTTACGCCCTCCTTGAAGGCGCAAACTGCCTGGTGATCAGATACATTTTCTACTGTGTGATGTAGTGTGATCCATCTCTGGATCTAATCCCTTAGAGTCTCATTCGACTTCTGTACACAAGATTGCAGCTCTGTCAGTCCCGCCGGCCGCTTGCATGTTCCTTCGAACGTCCTGACAAACACTCAGGAGAGATCCTCCCACGTGTAGATGCTGCTGGGTGTCAACTGATTCGGCCATGCCTTGGCTGACCCTTCCAACATGAGAGGCAGATGCTTCATGGCAACCTCATCATTTCCACCGCCGATCTGAACAGCCACTCGGTAGTCCTCAAGCCAAGTATCGGGCTTGGACTCACCATTGAACTTGCCGACTCCAGTCGCCAACCTGAAGTTGGGAGGAATCACCGCGGCTCTGATGGCTCTGCTGAAACACTCCGGCCCGGAGACGTGCACTCGGCTGCTGGTGGGTACATCTCTGTCATTACCCTCTCCATGGGCTCTGTTCCGGTTGACCAGACCTTGAACGATGATGGATCTCGCATCAAAGCCTGGTTCTCTGGGGTCGACTGGAATTCTTCGCCCGCCACTGTACTGGCGTCTGTCATCCTGCTATCGAGGCATATATGATCCACCCCTCCGGGGAGGAGTGGGCACTTGACGTCGATCGTTGCGATCGACTCGGTGATCATCCTGCTCATAATTCCTGTACTGATCATGTCGGTCGCCATGTTCTTCATGCCTCGAGGGCGATCTGGGGCTATGAGATGACTGGACAGTATTCACTGCCACTGACCTGCTATGAATCCTGTTCCGCGACTGCGGCACAGCCGAATTCTGATCTCCAGCTGCTCGGAGCAAATCCCTGATATGCATCAAGCCTCTGCCAGCCTCGGACTGGGAAGGCTGAATCGACTCTGCTATGCGTGTTGCAGCTGCCAAATTCTGGATTGAAGTGCGGTATACCTGAGTCGGGGGTTTGAAGAGTTGGCGTCGACTGGAGTCTGGAATCCATTGCCGCGCGCGCTTGTCGAGTGCCCGCTGAAGGTTCGCCAGTCGAGCGTGCTCAGCCAGGTTGACCAAGCGCGCGTCCTCTAAGGCGCGAGCCTCAGGGGTTTCTCCAACTAACGGAGTATGGAGCGCATCCATGTTCCGGCGGCGAAGCTCTTCCCTCTGCTGCGAGTCGAGGGGCTCGGGGCGGTACTCCTCATGGTCGTGCGACGGGTCGCCCCGCCGTTGCCTCCCTCGGCGCCAGGAAAGCCGGGAGGAACGTGCGGCCCATTGACCATCAGGACCTCCGCCGCCGGATCACTGCTGTCGCATTCGGATGCAGTTTCTGTGGACCCAGTCGACAGGTCGAACATGCCGTAGAGAGATTCGTCGGGCTCGATTGCCGCGACTTGGGCAGCGGTCGACTGGTGAGCCACTACGTGCCTCACCCACCGTTGGAGCCTCGACCGACCGGAGCGCTTACGCCGACGGGAAGCTGGGAGTGAGGATGACACGAAAATTGGCCGATACTGAGTCGACGGTTGCCGCAGAAGGACGCCGCGGACGCATGCTCGAAAATGCATAGCTCCGCGGACCGGGAGCGCATCCACGTCGAGCGGAGCCTCCTGCAGCCAGGCAGAGTCATCGGCGATGAATGTGAGTGCGCCGAGACGGATCTCGCGGCCCTCAACCAAAACTACGCCTGAAACCATGATGATGGGAATTGAAAAGATTGCAACTTCTCCAACAAGTCGCTAAGACACCTGCCCCACGGTGGGCGCCAACTGTCGTGGTTCTAAGTCTGATAGTAGAATAGGGGGTAGGTATGGAGAGGCAAGATCCTAGCTATGGAGCAGTTGTGCACACAAGTGTTTTACGAGTTCAGGCCCTTCTCGGAGGAAGTAACAACCCTACGTCTCGGAGCTCGGAGGCGGTCGACTGGATTATGTGTGTGAGAGTTACAGGGGTGCGAACCCTTCTACCAGTGGAGGGGGGTGGCTTATATAGAGGACGCCAGGACCCCAGCCAGCCCACGTAGCAGAGGGTTAAAGTACATTAAGGTCTGGCGTTACTGGTAACGCCCTACATAAAGTGTCATCATGACCATTAAGACTACTTAATTATAGACCGTTTGGATACAGAGTAGATCTTGAACTCCTGGTGATCGAGTGAGTCTTCATGGTCGAGTGTCTTCAGGTTCGTCGAGTGTCTTCTAGTCCGTCGAGTGGAATCACTCTTGGTCGACTGGAAGACGACTTCTTCTAAAAGATGTCCTTGGGGAGGGTACCTTGGTCAGGTTCATGACCCTACCCTAGGTACATGACTCCATCACACCCTCCCCAAACCCTAGGTGCCTTGGGCCCTTGTGGGGGGGCGCACCAGCCCACCTGGGGCTGGTCCCCTCCCACACTTGGCCCATGCAGCCCTCCGGGGCCAGTGGCCCCACTTGGGGGACCCCCGGGACCCTCCCGGTGGTCCCGGTACGTTACCGATAAAACCGGAAACTTTTCCGGTGACCAAAACATGACTTCCCATATATAAATCTTTACCTCCGGACCATTCGGGAACTCCTCGTGACGTCCGGGATCTCATCCGGGACTCCAAACAACATTCGGTAACCACATACAAACTTCCTTTATAACCCTAGCGTCATCGAACCTTAAGTGTGTAGACACTACGGGTTCGGGAACCATGCAAACATGACCGAGACGTTCTCCTGTCAATAACCAACAGCGGGATCTGGATACCCATGTTGGCTCCAACATGTTCCACGATGATCTCATCGGATGAACCACGATGTCGAGGATTCAATCAATCCCGTATACAATTCCCTTTGTCTAGCGGTATTGTACTTGCCCGAGATTCGTTTGTTGGTATCCCGATACCTTGTTCAATCTCGTTACCGGCAAGTCTCTTTACTCGTTCCGTAACACATCATCCCATGATCAACCCCTTGGTCACATTGTGCACATTATGATGATGTCCTACCGAGTGGGCCCAGAGATACCTCTCCGTTATACGGAGTGACAAATTCCAGTCTCGATTCGTGCCAACCCAACAGACACTTTCGGAGATACCCGTAGTGCACCTTTATAGCCACCCAGTTACGTTGTGACATTTTGTGCACCCAAAGCATTCCTACGGTATCCGGGAGTTGCACAATCTCATGGTCTAAGGAAATGATACTTGACATTAGAAAGCTTTGGCATACGAACTACGATCTTTGTGCTAGGCTTAGGATTGGGTCTTGTCCATCACATCATTCTCCTAATGATGTGATACCGTTGTCAACGACATCCAATATCCATGGTTAGGAAACCGTAGCCATCTATTGATCAACGAGCTAGTCAACTAGAGGCTTACTAGGGACATGGTGTTGTCTATGTACCCACACATATATCTGAGTTTAATATCAATACAATTATAGCATGGATAATAAACGATTATCATGAACAAGGAAATATAATAATAATAACTAATTTATTATTGCCTCCAGGGCATATTTCCAACAGTGATAGCCGGTTTAACAGGTAGTACTCCGCTTTGTCAGCTGAAGCCCCCATGTAACTCAAAAGATATTTGAGAAAAAACAGCAGAGGCCCTGCTTATAGCAAGGATGCTAGTTTATTTTATTGATCATAATATATACATTGTCGAAATATGTACATAAGAGAAGCCTATGGCTCAAGTCTAATAAGGCCGTAGGAGAGCTATGTTCCACGGCCGCCGGGTCTCCTCCTCAGAGCTGCGTGAGTTGTCTCGAACATCAATGAGGTAGTATGATCCGTTGTGCAGATTTTTGCTGACCACAAAGGGCCCTTCCCAAGGTGGGGATAACTTGTGCATATCGGTCTGATCCTGGATGAGCCGGAGCACTAAGTCGCCTTCTTGAAAGGTTCTTGTCTTAACCCGGCGGCTGTGATAACGCCGCAGGTCTTGCTGATAAACCGCCCAACGAGCCAAAGCCATATCCCGTTTTTCATCTAACAGGTCCAACGCCTCCTGGCGTGTTTGCTCATTGACCGCTTCAACATAATTGACAACCCAGGGCGAATCATGACGAATATCACTTGGGAGGACCGCCTCTGCCCCGTACACCATGAAGAAAGGTGTGTAACCCGTCGATCTGTTGGGGGTGGTGTTGATACTCCATAACACAGAAGGCAATTCTTCCACCCAACAACCCGGCGTCCGCTTCAAAGGAACCATGAGCCGGGCTTTGATACCCTTCAAGATTTCTTGATTGGCTCTCTCCGCTTGACCATTGGACTGGGGGTGCGCCACGGATGCTAAGTCAAGCCGGATGTGCTCTCTTTGACAGAAATCCTCCATCTCACCTTTAGAAAGGTTTGTACCATTATCCGTGATAATACTGTGTGGAAAACCAAAGCGGAAGATAATCTTTTTGAGAAATTGAACCGCCGTAGCCGCATCACACTTGCTGACAGGCTCCGCTTCAAACCATTTGGTGAACTTGTCAACCGCCACCAGCAAGTGGGTCTTCTTATCCTTGGAGAACTTAAAGGGTCCCACCATATCAAGCCCCCAAGTGGCAAACGGCCAAGTGATGGGAATCATCCTTAATTCTTGAGCCGGAACATGAGCTCGGCGTGAAAACTTTTGACAAGCGTCACACCGCTTTACCAGATCCTCCGCATCAGCATGAGCTGTCAGCCAGTAGAAACCATGACGAAAAGCTTTAGCGACCAGGGACTTTGAACTGGCATGATGACCACAATCCCCTTCATGAATTTCCCGTAGGATCTCTTGGCCTTCTTCCGGAGAAATACAACGCTGAAATACGCCTGAAATGCTGCAGCAGTGTAACTCGCCATTATGAATAACCATGGACTTGGATCACCGGACTATCTGCTGGGCCAGGACTTCATCATCTGGTAACTCGCTCTGGTTCGTATACACCAGGTATGGAACTGTCCAATCCAGCACAACATGTAAAGCGGCCACCAATTGAGCCTCCGGATCAGGAACAGCTAAATCCTCCTCTGTAGGCAACTTAACAAACGGTTTATGCAAGATATCTAAAAAGGTATTGGGGGGTACCGGCTTACGCTGAGACCCCAGCCGGCTGAAAGCGTCTGCTGATTCGTTTTTGTGCCGATCGATATGCTCAACCTGATACCCTTTGAAGTGACCCGCCACAATATCCACCTCACGTCTGTAAGCCGCCATGATTGGATCCTTAGAATCCCAAGTACCAGAGACTTGCTGAGCCACCAGATCAGAGTCTCCAAAGCATCGTACACGGCTTAAATTCATCTCCTTGGCCACACGGAGCCCGTGGAGCAAAGCCTCGTACTCAGCAACATTGTTAGTACAGGGGAACATTAAACGGAGGACATAACGAATTTTATCACCTTGAGGGGAAGTAAGGACAACTCCAGCCCCGAACCCTCCAATTGCCTGGATCCATCAAAGTGAATAGTTCAGTATGTATTATCCGGTTTGTCCTCTGGTGCTTGTAACTCAGTCCAATCATTGATGAAGTCAACAAGTGCTTGAGATTTGATGGCTGTCCGAGGAATATACTTCTACCTCTGGGGACCAAGCTCAATTGCCCACTTTGCAACCCGGCCAGTTGCCTCCCTGTTATGAATTATATCACCCAAGGGAGCGGAACTGACCACGGTAATGGGATGGTCTTGAAAGTATTGTTTAAGCTTTGGACTTGCCATAAAAACTCCATATACCAGCTTCTGCCAATGCGGATATTGCTGCTTTGACTCGATGAGCACCTCACTGATATAGTAAATAGGCCGTTGAACCGGATATTCTTTGCCAGCCTCCTTGCGCTCCACCACCATTGCCACGTTGACAGCACGGGCATTAGCAGCCACGTACAATAACAAGGGCTCTTTGCCAACCGAAGCAGCAAGGACCAGCGGTTCAGCCAACTGCCGCTTCAAGTCTTCAAATGCCACATTAGCCGCATCACTCCAGACAAAGGTGTCTGTTTTCTTCAACATCTTATATAGAGGGACCTCCTTCTCTCCCAAACGACTAATAAACCTGATTTGGCTGCAATTCGACGTGCTAGACGCTGAACATCATTGATGCACGCCGGTTTAGCCAAGGATGTAATCGCTTTGATCTTCTCCGGATTAGCCTCAATGCCTCTGTTGGACACCAGAAAACCTAGAAGCTTGCCTGCCGGAACACCAAAAAGACACTTGTCCGGATTGAGCATCATCTTGTAAACACGCAGATTGTCAAAGGTCTCCTTGAGATCATCTATCAATGTCTCCTTCTTCCTGGACTTTACCACAATGTCATCAACATAGGCATGAACATTGCGCCCAATCTGAGTATGAAGACAATTTTGCACACAACGCTGATAAGTTTCCTGGGCACTCTTGAGCCCAAAGGGCATAGAAACATAGCAGAAGGCTCCAAAGGGAGTGATGAAGGCTGTCTTCTCCTGGTCCTTAACTGCCATTTTGATCTGATGATAACCTGAATAAGCATCCAAGAAACTCAAACGCTCACAACCCGCCATCGCACCAATGATCTGATCAATATGCGGGAGAGCAAAAGGATCGGCCGGACAAGCTTTGTTCAAATCTGTGTAGTCCACACACATGTGCCAGGTGCCGTTTTTCTTAAGAACAAGCACCAGATTAGCCAACCACTCAGGGTGAAACACTTCAACGATAAACCCAGCAGCCAACAGCCGGGCTACCTCCTCACCAATTGCCTTGTGTCTCTCCTCATTAAAGCAGCGAAGAAACTGCTTGACCAGTTTAAACTTGGGATCAATATTGAGAGTGTGCTCAGCGAGTTCCCTCGGTACACCTGGCATGTCAGAAGGCTTCCATGCAAAAATGTCCCGGTTCTCATGGATGAATTCGATGAGCGCGCTTTCCTATTTCGGATCCAGATTTGTGTTGATGCTAAACTGTTTAGATGAATCGCTAGGAACAAATTCAACAAGCTTAGTCTCATCAACCGGTTTGAAATGCAGGGTTGGGTCATGCTCGGTGGTGGGTTTCTTTAGAGGGGTCATGTCTGCCGGATCAACATTGTCCCTGTAGTGCTTCAACTCCTCTGTAGCACAAACCGACTCAGCATAGGCCGCATCACCTGCCTCGCAAACCAGAGCAATCTTACGACAGCCGTGAACTGTGATGGTCCCCTTGTGACCCGACATCTTAAGCTGCAAATAAATATAACAAGGCCTTGCCATGAACTTTGCATAAGCCGGCCGTCCAAACAGTGCATGATACGGGCTCTGGATCCTCACTACTTCAAAGGTCAATGTTTCAGACTGGGAGTCATGCTCATCACCAAACACAACCTCCAAAGCAATCTTGCCAACAGGATATGCCGATTTACCTGGGACTACACCATGAAAAACAGTGTTTGACGGTTTAAGACTCTTGTCTGTCAACCCCATGTGACGGAAGGTCTCATAGTACAGAATGTTAATACTGCTCCCTCCATCCATAAGCATCTTGGTGAACTTGTAACCTCCCACCTGAGGTGCCACCACTAAGGTCAGGTGACCCGGGTTGTCAACCCGGGGCGGATGATCCTCTCTGCTCCACACAATGGGTCGCTCGGACCACCGCAAGTAACGTGGTACTGTCGGTTCAATAGCATTAACTGCCCTGTTGTGAAGCTTCTGATCACGCTTGCACAAACTAGTGGTGAATACATGATACTGCCGACCATTCAACTGCTTTGGGTGACTCTGATAACCCGACTGCTGCTGATTTTCTTGATTGTTCTGTTGGCTATTACCACCTTGGTTGTTCTGGTTGCCCTAATTATTCTGAAATCCAGAGTTTAAACCGCCGCCATTATGAAAACCTGGACCTGAACCGCCCGATGGACCCTGATCATACCGGAAAAGATCAGAGTTTTTGAACTCCTTCATAATGTGACAATCTTTCCAAAGATGTGTTGCAGGAACTTCCTTGGTCCCATGCTTTGGGTAGGGCTGGTTCAACAAATGCTCCAGATTCATTCCGCCACCACGCTGGGGTGGTTTACCCTTACGACGCTGCACATTAGAATTAGCCACACAATCTGAATCTGCTTTGCACTTACCATTATTCCCATGGCCTCCTTGATTGTGCTGATGTCCCTTTGCACCGCCGTTCTTCTTTCCCTTCTCCGGTTTCTCCTCATCAGAATTGGGATCCTTGGTATTATCAGACTCGGCATATTTGACCAAGGCGGCCATAAGGGTGCCCATGTCATTGTAGTGGCGCTTGAGCCGTCCCAACTTCATCTTTAGTGACTTAAACCGGCAATTGCGTTCCAGCATGATGATTGCTTGACCAACGTTAATCCGGTCTGAAGAATGCAAAACCTCTGAAACCCGGCGCACCCAATGAGTTGTTGACTCGTTCTCCCCTTGAACACAGGCATCAAGATCCACAATGGACATAGGTTGTTTACACGTGTCCTTGAAATTGGCTATAAACTGGGCCTTCAACTGGTCCCATGGCTCGATGGAGTTAGCTGGTAAATTCTTCAACCATGTACGGGCTATTCCTTCCAACATCATCGTGAAGTACTTTGCACAAGCCACTTCGTCACGTCCAGCATCTCCATAGCCATCTCATAACTTTCCACCGACGCCTCGGGTGGTTGATCAGCGGTATAATTAGGTACCTTACATGGGCCCTTGAAGTCCTTAGGCAGCCGCACATTACGGAGAGCCGGAATAAGACACGGCACTCCCCAAGAATTGAAAGCAAGCCCGGTGCCTCGGTCTACTGATGCTGCTGGCTGAACCGGGGCGGGTTGATAAAGACCCGTATGCTGTGCTGCTAAAGCAGCCTCCCTTCATGCTCTGCCATTATCCAGCACGTCCTGAGCATTCACTGCACCACGCGTGGGTCCTTGAGGGACCATACGGCACCGTGCACTGCTGGACACCTCTGGTTCATCTATATGCCTGCTGTAGCTTTTGCTCGGACGTGGAGTCGAATGAACCCTGTCTCGGCTATACGAGTAAGCTTGCTGTTGGGTCATAGCCGTTTGAAGAAGATCCCTGGCCCGCCGTGTCTCGACCGCCGCTGGCGATTCACCCTCTATCGGAATAGCTGCCATCCGGGATGCTTCTGCTATCATATTGTCCAAAGGGGTAGAGAAGTTACCCGGCGGGGGTGTGGTATACCGCGGCGGGTTGTCCGTGCGTCGAGGTGGACCCATCACCTGAGGTTGATCCGGCGCTTTGGTCCTTGGCACAATAGTCCGGTTTACTGCTACAAGATTGCTAGTCCCTGCTCCTGGCGTACCAAAGAGGTTCATCGCATTGTAATCCATCGGTAAGTGAGATCCTCCTGAATACTTCGTTGGAAGCGTTCTGATCCATCAAAAGTCGATAATTCTCGGCTTGAATCCTCTGCGCCTGGGCATCTAAAGCGGCCCGTTCCTCAGCCATCCTGGTTTCCTTAGCCGCTAAGTCCTCCTTGGCTTGTGTTATTTGATCCTTTAGCCTTGCAATGTCCGCATTGTGCTGATCCTGCGTAGCCGGAGTAACTGCCGTGGTCAACAAGGTCGCCCAGGCATCCATCAAACCGGAGAGAACATGAGCCGGACAGCGCGTGGAGCCTCCTACCCCTGCTACTGGTCTGGACGCCGCCGTAGTAGAGTTTTGCAAGATTGGCTGTGTTCCGGCCATGAAGATCCCGACATGGTTCGGCGGTTCAAGTAATTCTGGAATACTGGTGCCATCGGAATACCCTTCAAACACACCATCCTTAACTTGGTATAGGGATTCGGTTTCACCAGCGGATGACTCGCCGTCGGAATAAGCGACCATCTCACCTTCAGACTCCGGTTCACATCCGATCCTGTGAACACATCCCCCGAACACACGCTTCACTGCGGGCTGAATCCGAGCGGGGCTTGTACACTGAGCCGTTTCGACGAGGTCGGTGCAGATGTCCGGCTCAGGGCCCGGTTCACCGATCTTGCCAATGAAAACGTGAATTCCGCCAAAGGGGACCCGGTACCCGTACTCAATCGAGCCAGCCTCGGGGCCCCATCCCGCGTCGTCGATGTAGAGCTTGCCGCAATGACTCTTGGTCATCCGGCCAACCGCGTACCCTGTGAGTCCTTCAAAGTTGCCCTTCAAGAGCTCGAAACCATTGTGCGATAGCCTCATGGTGGGCGCCAACTGTCGTGGAAATATCACGTCAGATGTCCTCGTGTAAGGACTTAGTCGTGGAGCCATCGCAATGCGTTAGCTTAAAGGGGTTAAACCAAAAAAAGGACACGAGGGCTTTTATACTAGTTCGGCCCCTTCGATGAAGGTAAAGGCCTACGTCTAGTTGTGATGGGATTATTGGGGTCTCGATAACCAGGGAGCTAAACACGCTCTGCCTGGCTCTCGAGTTGTTGTTTCTTGTCCCTGAACCGCCGCCGGGTCATCCCCTTATATACACGGGTTAACGCCCGGCCGGTTTACAGAGTCCCGAGGTCGGCTCGTAACAGCGTCTGGCTCGGTCTCTCCTTTCCTTATCTTACAATACAAGTTACATGACTATGTTGGTTTACACTATGGGCCCTATTCCGCCTTTGAGCTCCGGGCCTCTAAGCTTCATTAGTAAAGCGCCATCTTCTGGGTCTTCATGGGCTTCAATATAGTAGAGGGTGAACCGGCCCCTCCTGGGCGGTTTACACTTAGTAGTTATATCCCCAACACTAGCCATCTTATGGCAACTTGTTTAACTTACGTCTGTACTCAGATTTGTTGCTTCCGCTGACTCGTTTATGTCCGAGCACTTGTATTCGAGCCCTCGAGCCCCCTGGCTTGTAATATGATGCTTGTATGACTTATTTTTTTTGTAGAGTTGTGTTGTGATATCTTCCCGTGAGTCCCTGATCTTGATCGTACATGTTTGCGTGTATGAATCGGGGGCGTCACAGTGTGCCTCCCGGACTCCGTTTTCTTGCACGTTTCGTATTTTGGTCGGTAAAAAATCATTATATATACTCCCGAAGGTTTTGACCAGCGTATCACGCAAATATCCTCTGTTTTCGTTTCGAGCTGTTCCTGTTGCAGAATAAAGCAAGATGTCGTCCCAAGATTTGGAGGGGGAGAGCTACATTGCTGATTATATCGCAAACCCAAAAGTATATGGGGATGTGGAACATTATGGCTGGACCACGGAGGAAGAAGAAGACCATGATCCAAAGGGGAAGGAGGAGACAAGCTCCGATGAAGAAGACAATCCACTACCTCAACCTGGTGATATGCATGTGGAGTTCAAGAAGTCAAGCCTCCCTAAGTTCCAATCTATCCCACCATGTTTTTTGCAGGACCGCAAGGCAGCACTATGCAAAAAGATAATGAAACTTGCGCTCGAGAATGAGGATCTGAGGGAAGAAAATTTTAGCCTCAGACGCAAGCTAGAGAAGAAAAATGCAACAACTCCACTTTCACCACCTCCGAGGACATAATCACATGGGTATGGGCACTCCCCTTGGCAACTGCCAAGCTTGGGGGAGGTGCCCCGGTATTGTATCACCATCACACTGCTATCTTTACCGCTTTAATTAGTTCGATCCTTTTAGTAGTTTCTTGATCTAGTAGATTGAAATTTAGATATCAAGTAGTTTTGAGTTTTGCTTTGTGATCTCTTTATGTAATCGAGTCCATGTTCTATCTATAATAAAGATTAGTGTTGAGTCAAGGGCTTTGCTATGTTGCGATGATCTTGAGAAAGTAGAAAGAATAAAAGAGTTCATATTGATCTTATGGATAGTGATAGCTTCACAAATAGAAAGTATGATGCATAAAAATTGTTGAGAGTTGATGAACGTGGCCTTGGTCATCGTTGCAATTAATAGGAAGTGATAAGGAAAGAGGGGTTCAGATATAAATATATTATCTTGGACATCTTTTATGATTGTGAAGCACTCATTAAGTATGACATGCTAAAAGAGTTGATGTTGGACAAGGAAGACAACATAATGGTTTATGTTTTCCGACATCTCAGTTAAAGTATATTGTCATTGACCTTCCAAACATGTTGAGCTTGCCTTTCGCCCTCATGCTAGCCAAATTCCTTGCACCAAGTAGAGATACTACTTGTGCTTCCAAATATCCTTAAACCCAGTTTTGCCATGAGAGTCTACCATAACTACCTATGGATTGAGTAAGATCCTTCAAGTAAGTTGTCATCGGTGCAAGCAATAAAAATTGCTCTCTAAATATGTATGACTTATTAGTGCATAGAAAATAAGCTTTGTACGAACTTGTTGTGGAAGTAATGAAAGCGACGGACTGCATAATAAAGGTCCACATAAAAGGGGCAATATAAAGTGAAGTTCTTTTGCATTAGGATTTTGTGCGTCAACCCTAAACGTGCATGACAACCTCTGCTTCCCTCTGTGAAGGGCCTATCTTTTACCTTATGTTTTTACTTTATGCTTGAGTCAAGGTGATCCTCACCTTTCCCTTTTTATTTTATCCTTTGGCAAGCTCCTCGTGTTTGAAAGATCATGATATATTATATATATCCAATTGGATGTAAGTTGGCATAGGCTATTATTGTTGACATCACCTAAAGGTGAATACGTTGGGAGGCAACACAATAAGCCCCTATCTTTCTCAGTGTCCAGCTGAAACTCTATAATCACAAGTATTTCATGAGTGTTAGAAATTGTAGGAGACTACGAGATAGTTGAGTATGTGAGTTTGCTGAAAAGCTCTATTATTGACTCTTTATAATGTTACAATAAATTGCAATTGCTTCAGTGACTGACATTATAGTTTGTTAGTTCCCAATGAAGTTTTTGAACCATACTTGACATTATGAATTGCTTGTTATTCGAGCATAGGAAATCATCTGACAAAATTTATATATGTTGCTGTTATTAGAATGATCATGATGCCCTCACGTTCGTATTTTATTTTTATCGACACCTCTATCTCTAAACATGTGGACATATTTTTCGATTTTGGCTTCCGCTTGAGGACAAGCGAGGTCTAAGCTTGGGGGAGTTGATACGTCCAGTTTGCATCATGCTTTTATATCAATATTTATTGCATTATGGGCTGTTATTACACATTATACCTCAATACTTATGGCTATTCTCTCTTATTTTACAAGGTTTACCATGAAGAGGGGGAATGCCGGCAGCTGGAATTCTGGCTGGAAAAGCAGCAAACATTGGAAACCTATTCTGCACAGCTCCAAAAGTCCTGGAACTCCACGAAACAACTTTTTGGATTTAATAAGAATTTCTGAGCAAAAGAAATAGGCCAGGGGGCCCACACCCAGTCTATGAGACAGGGGGCGCGCCCAATCTCCTGGGCCCCCTGGTGGGCCACCGACGTCCATCTTCTTCTATATCATCGCTTTTACCCTGGAAAAAATCGTGGGCAAGCTTACAGGATGAAACTCTGCCGCCACGAGGCGGAACCTTGGCGGAATTAATCTAGGGCTTTGGCGGAGCTGTTCTGCCGGGGACACTTCCCTCCGGGAGGGGGAAATTATCACCAACGTCATCACTAACGATCCTCTCATTGGGAGGGGGTCAATCTCCATCAAAATCTTCACAAGCACCATCTCCTCTCAAAACCCTAGTTCATCTCTTGTATCCAATCTTGTATCAAACCACAAATTGGTACCTGTGGGTTGCTAGTAGTGTTGATTACTCCTTGTAGTTGATGCTAATTGGTTTACTTGGTGGAAAATCATATGTTCAGATCCTTTATGCATATTATTACTCCTCTGATTATGAACATGAATATGCTTTGTGAGTAGTTGTGTTTGTTCCTGAGGACATGGGTGAAGTCTTGCTATTAGTAGTCATGTGAATTTGGTATTTGATTGATATTTTGATGAGATGTATGTTGTCTTTTCCTCTAGTGGTGTTATGTGAACGTCGACTACATGACACTTCACCATTATTTGGGCCTGTAGGAAGGCATGGGGAAGTAATAAGTAGATGATGGGTTGCTAGAGTGCCAGAAGCGTAAAACCCTAGTTTATGTGTTGCTTCGTTAGGGGCTGATATGGATCCATATGTTTAATGTTGTGGTTAGGTTTACCTTAATACTTCTTTTTGTAGTTGCGGATGCTTGCAATAGGGGTTAATCATAAGTGGAATGCTTTTCCAAGTTAGGACAGTACCCAAGTGCCGATCCACCCACATATCAAATTATCAAAGTACCGAACGCGAATCATATGAACGTGATGAAAACTAGCTTGACGATAATTCCCAATGTGTCCTTGGGAGCTCCTTTATTATTATTAGAATTTGTCCAGGCTTATCCTTTGCTACATAAAGGATTGGGCCACCTTGCTGCACCTTATTTACTTTATTTACTTGTTGCTCGTTACTATTTATCTTATCACAAAACTATCTATCACCTACTATTTCAGTGCTTGTAGAGAAAACCTTATTGGAAACCGCTTATCATTTCCTTCTGCTCCTCGTTGGGTTCGACACTCTTACTTATCGAAAGGACTACGATAGATACCCTACACTTGTGGGTCATCAGTCACCTCCTGGCACAGCTCCGGTGCTCCGTGGGTCTCTTACGGTCCATAATTGATCACCGTAAATTTTCAGCCCATTCCGAGAACTTCTATTTCTGCACAAAAAATGACATCACGGTAGTTCTGCTGAAAACAGCGTCAGTCCGGGTTAGTTCTAATAAAAGCATACCAAAATGATATGAAATCCATGGCATGAATACTTCATAAATTATAGATACGTTGGAGATATATCACTTAACTCACTGCTTGTCCTCCAGCAATTCAGTTGACAAACTGAAAGTGACAAAGAAAATCTTTCCACTACAAAAAAAAGACACATCCGTGACATTTTGGGCCGAACGAAACTTTTTTCTGTCATACATATGACACTTCTATGACGATAATTGTGACAAAACCCGGTATCATCATAGATGTGGTGGGCTCCTACTTCTATGACAAAAAATCATGACAGAAAATGGGCTTTTCGTCCTGGGCGGGCTGGAGACGCAGCTGCATGACATTCTTTGGGCCGTCCATGACGGAAAAAACCATGGTAGAAGCGAGGGCGAGCAAAATTTTGGGGAGTTCCCAGTTACGGTTGGTGGTCGGGGGACGAGCGATGTGCGTTTCTCTCGTACACGTACGCGCGTGTGTGCGAGGCGTTGGCTCTAACTAAACCCGAGCGAGGCATTGGGCTCTAACTGAACCTGAGCGATTGCACTGTAGGCTACGCGTTACTGAACCCGAGTGATCGATCGATGGCTGTTAACTGAACCCGATCGAGTGATTCCTTCGCTACTGCTGCTAACTAAAGCCGATCAATTGGATGAACATTGAACATTGCGGGGGGGGGGGGGGGGGGGTTGGATGAACAGTGAGCGGTGGGGGTGGGTGTAGGACCACGTGGCATTGCCTCTCGACGAACAGGACAACCCCGTGGAGGGTTGGATGAATAGTAGACGGTGGAGGGGTTCCCGTGGAGGGGTGGTTGAATAGTAGCCGGTGGAGTAGCGCACGGTGGAGGCTGGATGAACAGGAGCCCGTGGAGGCTGGAGGAGGTCGACGGTAGCCCGTGGAGGCTGGAGGAGGTCGACGGTGGAGAAGAACAATATCCTGTGGAGTCCCGTTTTGCGGTACGCCACACCCCTCCCAATGAACAGGACCCCCGTTTTGACCGTAGCGCTCCAACACAAGTCCGTTTCATCCGTTTTGCGGTACGCCACACCTCTCCCGATCAACAGGACCCCCGTTTTGAACGTAGGAGGTCGGTTTCGTCTGTTTTGCGGTACTCCACACCCCTCCCGATCAATAGGACCCCCGTTTCGACTATAGGAGGTCTGTTTCCTCCACTTTGCGGTACGCCAGACCCCTTCCGATGAACAGGATCCCGTTTCGAACGTGGCCGGTCAAACACAAGGCCGTTCCCTCCCTTCTGCGGTACGCCAGGCCTCATTTCCATCGCCTGTTTCGTCCAAGACCTCTCGATGAACACGACGACGCATTCCGTTCCGACCCAGCCGGTTGGCTCCCACGCGTTCCGTTGCCTCCCGATGAACACTACACATTCCGTTGCCTCCCTATGAACACGACGACCACGTTGTTTCTCTATTCCGACCCAGCCATGTACACGAGCCCTGGTCGTACGTATGTGCGAGTAGGCGTTCGAGACCCCGCCCGTATGTACACATACGTGGCTGTATTTTCTTTCTTGCACCCTGGCCGTTGTACGTACGTGTACATGCTACGTGCGCGCCTCTACTACGACACGTGCGCGCCTCTACTACGACACGTGCGCGCCTTTACTATGACACGTGCGCGCCTCTACATCCACCAGTATGTACGTACACGTTCGCGACCAGAATGACAATGCTATGTACTCTTCGACCAGGTGGGTCCTAACTGTCAGGAACTTCCTTGCGTGCGAAGATGTAGTTGGTGGGTCCCAGCAGTCAGGGGGGTGAATCGTTTTTTGGACGCACTTCCTTGCGTGCGAAGATGTCGCTGGTGGGTCCTAGCAGTCAGGGGGGCGAATCGTTTTTTTGCCCGGATGCACTTCCTTGCATGCGAAGATGTAGCTGGTGGGTCCCAGCAGTCAGGGGGGGCGAATCGTTTTTTTTGCCCGGACGCACTTCCTTGCGTGCGAAGGTGTAGCTGGTGGGTCCCAGCAGTCAGGGGGGAAATGTTTTTTTTTCACGAAATACGGTGGCCCATCCGGTGTGTCCCTGCTGTTAGGTGGATGAATAATTATTTTGCGCATAATAAGGAGGCACTTCCTTGCGGCTCCCGTGGACGCACCTCACAGCCTCTCCGCATACAGTACTATTCCGATGGAAGTCGGTCGTTGACCACATTGACCATGCCGCGCCGAGAGCACCACGACGGTGGACGACGGCGAGGCCTAGGAAGGGGACGACGCGGAGCCGGGCAAGACGCGACAGTGGATGCCCACGCGTAAAGGAGTATGAGGGTTCACTCGTTCGGCTATGGTGTGAGGCTGCCGTCGCTGCAGAATAACAGGGGGCGTGGGTGAGTGGAGGGATGGCCTGGCCAGCGGCGGGAGTAGTAGGGGGCGGTGAGGCCTCCACGGCATCACAGCCGGCCATGAGAGATAGGAGCAGGCGGCACAATCGGCACTGCTTTGGGCGGCTGGAGCAAGAAGATCAGAGGTTGAAGAAGCATGATGGCCGTTGGATGGACATCGTACGGTCACCGCATCTAGAATCGTTCATATTGACTAAGTTGACAAAGACCTCCGTCCCCGTCAACTTAGTGGGCCCACAAGTCAGCCTCCCACCAAGGTGGCTCCTAGCTAGCAGGGGGAGTATTCATTTTTTTGCTTAATAAGGAGGCACTTCCAGTGGGTCCGAGCTGACAGCGGGGGAACATTTTTTTCGCGAAATACGGTGGCCCGTTAGGTGGGTCCTAGCAGTCAGGGGGCAAATGTTTTTTCGCAAAATATGGTGGCCCGTCCAGTGGGTCCCTGCTATCAGTTGGAGGAATCATTATTTTCCGCGTAACAAGGAGGCACTTACTTGCTGCGGTCGTGGACCTAGCTGTTAGACTCTCCACGTATAGTATACTTCCGATGGAAGTCGTTCCTTGACCACGTTGACCACGCCGCATTCTGTTGCATGCATGCGTCCATGGGTGTGGTGCGTCCCCACTGTCAGCCTCTCACGTATAGTCATCTTCCGATGACTCTCGGTTGTTGACCACATTGACCACACCATGCTGAGCGCACCCAGACTGGAACGACCCAGAGATGGGGAAGATGGGGCAGTGGTGTCGCAGATGGAGAGGAGTGGGAAACTTCACTGGTTCAGGTGCGCGGCAGCACAGCCGCGGTGCCGCCCACGGGAGACATGAGCAAGAACAGAGGTTGAAGAAGGAGCATGGCTGTTGGATTAACATCCAATGGTCCAGCTGCTAGAATCATTTGTTGATAAATTGACAAAGCCGTGCGTACACGTCCGCTTAGTAGGCCCACAAGTCAGCCACCAGATCTGATGGGTCCCAGTTGTGAACGGGATGAATAATTTTTTCGGAAAACAAGGAGGCATTTCCTTCCGTGCGAAGATACAGCCGGTGGGTCCCAGCTGTCAGGTGGAGGAAACATTTTTTTCAGCTTAATAAGGAGGAACTTTCCTTGCGTGCGACCATGGACCTCATGGGTCCCAGCCGTCAGGCTCTCCACGTACAGTCCTCTTCTGATGAGTCTCGTTTGTCGACCACGCAGCACTGAGCACAGCAAGGCGGTGGATGACGGCGAGGCCCCAGACGGGAACGACTCGGAGATGGGATGACGCGACAGTGGAGTCGCAGATTGAGAGGAGGAGAAGGGTTATAATTGGTTCTGTTGCGGCGTGGGGCTGCAGTCTGTGGAGAATAACAGGAGGTGTCGAGGGGTGGATGGATAGCCAGGCCGGCGGTGGGGTAGCGCTTTGCAGCAATGCGTGCTAAGCAGAGCCGCTAGCCGCCGGAGGCCGGACCAGGCGGTCCCGGCGACGCTGGAGGAAGAAGACGAGAGATTAAAGGTGCATGTCGGCTGTTGGATATAAATCCAATGCATGTGTATGACACAATCATTTGTTGACCAAGTTGACAACGCCCTGCTTAGGCTTCGACCTATTGGCCCACATGTCAGCCTGCAAAACTGTGGCATATATTTAACCCATGTTTTCTAGAATGTACATTTCATTTGCTGGGCTGGGTGAATAAATAATTTCGCGTCAATCAAACACATTTACATTTTCTAAGAAATCCCAACCCATTTACACTTCCTTGAAATACACGTATTAGGTGCACTACAAAAAAATACACTTCTGTGATGATACGTGTTTGTCGCAGTAGGTCGCGCTTTTTGTCATGCATGTACATCCATGACGATTTTATGACAGAATCAAGATAGTCATACTTGTGCTGTCATAGAAGTGTTCCATGACATTACCAAAATTATCATCACGGAAATGTCCACTTCCATGACAATAAATCGCGCGTCACAGAAGTGCTTTCGTCATGGGTGACCGACACGTGGCATCCACCATAAAGGAACGCCGTTAAGCTATCAGGTCCGGTTTTGGATCCGATAACCCGTTAACATCCCGGACCAATGGGGATTTTCCACATGTAAAATCATCATTGGCCGCAGGAAACACATGTTGCCTCACCGTTGGGACAGATGTCATCCACTCATTAGACAGGAGGCGCCTATGATAGGTCGACACGTGGCACGGCCCAACAGTGGCCCATTCTGGTGAAAAAGGCCGGCCTAATAAAAATTAGCAAGCCTACTTGTGTTAGGTCTATTTAAGCCCACGGTCCATACGAGATGTGCCAATTCAGCCCGTCAACGGCCCGTTAAAGATTTGACACTATTGCAACCCATCGTCAGTTCGAGCCCGTTAACAGCCCGCTGTATATTTGGGCTCAATATCGGCCCGATGATATTTCAGCCTGTTAACGGCCCATTTAATGGATGGGCCAATTTTCAGGATGTACATCTTTCGGCCTTTTAGCGACCTATTTAAATGTTGGGCTAATTTCCGGCCCAGTGTGTCTTTCAGCCTATTGACGGCCCATAAATCTGATGGGCCATTTGTAGTCGGACCTGAGTTTCGGCCTTTTAGCGGCCCATTTAAGTGTTGGGCCAATTTCTGGCCCGGTGTCACTTTCAGCGTGTTGACGGCCCATAAATCAGTTGGGCCATTTGTAGTCGGACCTGAGTTTTGGCCTTTTAGCGACCCATTTAAGTGATGGGCCAATTCCCGGCCCTGTTTGCCTTTCGGCCTGTTAACGGACCATAAATGAGTTGGGCCATTTGTAGTTGGACCTTAGTTTTGGCCTTTTAACGGCCCATGCCCTTCATGGTCCAATACCAGCCCGGTTTCTCTTTCGGCCTGCTAAAGGCCCACAACACAGTTGGGCCATTTACAATACGACCTGACTTTCGGCCTCTTAGCGGCCTATGCTCTTCATGGTCCAGTACAAGCCCACTATCTCTTTCGGCCTGCTAAAGGCCTACAGTATAGTTGGGCCATATGTAGCCCAAACTTAGTAACGACCTGTTAACGGCCCATGAAATAAATTGGGGCCACCTGTTGCCCGCTTTGATGTCGGCCTGTTAACGACCCGGGAGGTAAGAGGGCCGACCATTAACTTTCGGCCTAGTAACGGCCCATTAACTTAATGGGCCCACTAAAGTTCGTACATGTTTTTAGGCCAAATTAGATAATTTGAGCCCATTACGATGAGCAATTATGCACAGGACCAAAACCGATCAAGCAAAGGTACGGCATACAGGGAATAACGTTGCACATCCAACATATATTACAGGAAATTACATCCACTGGGCAATCAAAGATTGATACCAGTGCAAATAAATGAGCAGAACCTAACCATCTACAACGTCACAATCTGCAACCTCAGATGACGCCCATAAGCATGTGGGCAAGTTCGTGCTGCTTTGCTACACTGTCTCTGAAAACATTGATCAATTGTTGTGTCGCACGACTCTGCACCTCTGATTCATCCACCATTTCCATCATTGCTTCAGCCATTAATTGGTTCACAAGCATACATTTATTCTGTTGCATTCGAGATAGAGGATACTGAACAGGTTCATATGGCGATTTTGGCAGGCTTGTATTATTGATAGTGGAGAGTGTCTCGACCACTACATCATAACATAAATTAGGATAGGAACCAAATAGATTAATCATGAGTTATTGCCATATTACCTGGCCTAGATTTACTGGAAAGAAACAATGGGGTTGCCTTGCTGTTTTTAGAGTTTGTCTTCTTATCTTCAGCAGCCTGCACAAAATTAACACGCTAGCATTGCTATCATTGGCCAAGTCAGATAATAGGAAAGCAACATTGACACAATGAACGTTTGGGTAACTAGCCTACACGAAATTAACACAATATGGCACAGCTATCATCAGCCAGGTAAGGTAGTACGAAAGCAACATTGACACAATGAATGAATGGGCAACCCGAGAAGCACTACAATTCAGTAATGTGCGTGATATGAGATAGTACATTCATGCAGCTCAGTATGCAAAACTACTAGGCAGTTTTCCTTACAAAAATCAACATTGGCGCCTTTAACATTTTTCTACAACTAATTTTAGATCAGATAAAGGTTAGATTCACGCCGATTAACAAAATACATGTTGATGTAAAAATATAGTGATATACAACAGGTACTTACATCAGCATTGGAGCACTGAGAATTCCCGCAAGATATTTTCCTCGAATACGATCCCAATGGAGGAAGTCTTCTATCGTTTAACCTTATTTTCTAAAAGAGAGATGGGTAAGAAACATGTAGAAAATATGATCAGAATACTATAAAATTTAATGATGTGAGGATACACACACGCTTCTTAGAATGGAGTTGACATTCTTTTGCTGGACTGGAGCGGACTAGTTCTTTGGCCACTGGAATCTGCTTATTATCAGTGGGAGTTGGGTTTCTCTGTGCTGGAGCAGTATCTATGAAAAATGGAGTTGGTTTATTATCTCCTGGCGTTTGGATCTTTTGCAAAGACCTGGTTTGTAACCCTTCAGATTCTAGCATAGTCGTCTTCCCCTTGCATGCCTTATATAGAAGAATGGTGATTCCGTTATAAAACATGCTATAGAAGAGATGGAATAGGTACTGAAGAATGGAAAGGCATGACATATTGACATGTATTCCCTCCATCCGGAAATAAATGGATGGGTCTAGGCGTATTTCAGTTCTAGATACATCCAGTTTTATCCATTTCTATGACATTTAATCCGGACGGAGGGAGTATGATGTAAGAGCTAGGGATACGACAGGACAACACAGTAAAAAAACACTGAAAAAACCCACTGCAGAACCAAAGTATTCAAACCCACTGATATCAGATAGTACACTCATGCAGCTCAGGATGCAAAACTACCAGACAGTTTTCCTTACAAAAATCAACATTGTGTACTTTAATCATACATTTTGCTACAACTAAATTTAGATCAGATAAAGGTTGGATTCATGCCAATTAAAAAAATACATCCTGATGTAAAAATATAGTGATATACAACAGGTATTTACATCTACATTGGAGCACAGAGAATTCCTGCAAGAATCTTTCCTCATAAACGATACCATTGCAAAAATTCTTCTATCTGTTAAGCTTATTTTCTAAAAGAGAGATGGGTAAGAAACATGTAGAAAATATGATCAGCATGCTATAAAATTTCATGATGCAAGGATACGCACACGCTTCTTAGAATTCAGTTGACATATTTTTGCTGGACTAGAGCGGACTAGTTCTTTGGCCACTGGAATCTGCTTATTATCAGTAGGAGTTGGGTTTCTCTGTGCTGGAGCAGTATCTATAAAAACTGGAGTTGGTTTATTATCTCCTGGCGTTTGGATCTTTTGCAAACGCCTTGTTTGTAACCCTTCAGATTCTAACATAGTCGTCTTCCCCTTGCATGCCTTGTATAGAAGAATGGTGCTTTAATTATAAAACATGCGACAGTAGAGAGATGGAATAGGTACTAAAGAATAGAAAGGCATGACATAATGACATGTATTCCCTCCATCCAGAAAAAAATGGATGGGTCTAGGCGTATTTCAGTTCTAGATACATCCTTTTTTATCCATTTCGGCAACATGTAATCCGGACGGAGGGAGTATGGTGTAAGAGCTAGGGATACGACAGGAGAACACAGCAAAAAAACACTAGTTGAATGTAAAACTATATGCTAGCGGAATACGTACAGAAATAACTAAGGCAACATACACGTTTATGATTGGGAAAATAAGATGGCATTGCAACAGAGCACTAGAACATCACTTCCATGTAAAAAAACATGATATGGCACACAGATGAAGTACATACTGATGAATAACAATGCATAAGATATTCAGAAGCATGATGTCCAAATTAAGCAGATGGCATTGCGATAGAGTAGAATGACAGTACTTTAATTTGAGAACATGGTATCATGAATGGAATAGGTACTGAAAAACAGGAAGGCATGACATATTTATATGCATGATCAGCATGCTAAGCACATGGCATTGCAACAGAGTAGATACACTCCAGGACATTATATGCATGTTGTACCCATATCAAAGTCCAAGTTAGAGCAAGGACCTTGTGGGGTGAAGAGGATTCATCATCTTTCTGCAAGTCTTCTGAAGAACTACCTTTACATGTTCCATCATATTGGGTATCATTGACATCAAGTTTATTGGCCTTTACATTGCTCCGTGAGGTTCTTGTGGATATATCAGTGTGTGCAATTATATCTGACATGCATGTAAGACAACTAGTAGTTAGATTTATGTAATGAGTTCCTGTAGGAGACGACATAAATAGTAGGACTGGGGTTAACTAGCAGCAACAAGTCTCATAAACTAAAGGGAGAACACAGATGAAAGCTATAGAATATGTATCATTTGTACTCGAGATTAACTAGATGGCACACAAAAGTATTAAAGAACAACATAAGTAATATTAGAAGTGGTATAATACTATAATCACCAGCCTGTGGGATAGCATTGGATGATGGATGATAACTATGGAACAACGTTACCTAAAGAACAAGTATCTTAGCTGAACTATGGAACAACATGAACTCCTGAAAAGGACCCGTAATAGATCAGCATGAATATATAGTGAAATGTGATGATCTATTTCCATGCTTAGATGAATAACAAAGCCATAAATGTTGCACACAAGTAAGATGAGGGTACAACCTATCTGGTTGCCATCCATAGGAGTGAGCTTCATGTGCTGACTTGTCGATGGCCCTGCAGTTGTTGTGGCAGTCCATGTTGGGCACGCGCATTCGATGTAGGGAACTCTTGAGTGGGGACTATAGCTCCCTTCTGGTGTATGCTTCCCTTGTTGGAGCAGCTGTGGTGAGTCGGAAGACGGTGTGTCTGAAGATGTACATAATGCATAATGTTAAGAATGACATATCTCTTTGATCTGAAGAAATACACTAAGAGATCAATAGCAAGGTACGAGAGTGGTCACACGTCTGTTGACTGAAGACTAAATTGGGGTCACACGATTTTATTTTATTTTGGTACTGTCCGATCTACGCCGCATGGCTTGATGACCGTGTTGCGCCTCCTGGCTGACACTGTTCGGAATCTTCCCCGAAGAGCCAGCGACCAACGGCAGGGAAGCCTGCCTCCACCATCCGTGGACCCGGTGATAACCCACAAGTGTAGGGGATCACAACAGCTTTCAAGGGTGAAGTACCACCCAAATTTATTGATTCGACACAAGGGGAGCCAAAGAATACTCTTGAGTATTAGCAGTTGAGTTGTCAATTCAACCACACCTGGATAACTTAGTATATGCAGCAAGTATTTAGTAGCAAACGTGGTATGATAATAATGGTAACGGTAGCAACAGTAAAGATAAATGTTTTTGGGTTTTTGTAGTAGTTGTGACAGTAGCAACGGAAAAGTAAATAGGCGAAGAACAATATGTGAAAAGCTTGTAGGCAATGGATCAATGATGGATAATTATGCCGGATGCGATTCCTCATGCAATAGTTATAACATAGGGTGATATAGAACTAGCTCCAATTCATCAATGTAATGTAGGCATGTATTCCGTAAATAGTCATACGTGCTTATGGAAAAGAACTTGTATGACATCTTTTGTCCTACCCTCCCGTTGCAGCGGGGTCCTTACGGAAACTAAGGGATATTAAGGCCTGCTTTTAATAGAGAACCGTACCAAAGCTTTAACACATAGTGAATACCTGAATTCCTCAAACTACGGTCATCACCGAGAAGTATCCCGATTATTGTCACTTCGGGGTTGTCGGCTCATAACACATAATAGGTGACTATAGACTTGCAAGATAGGATCAAGAACACACATATATTCATGAAAACATAATAGGTTCAGATCCGAAATCATGGCACTCGGGTCCTAGTGACAAGCATTAAGCATAGCAAAGTCATAGCAACATCAATCTCAGAACATAGTGGATACTAGGGATCAAACCCTAACAAAACTAACTTGATTACATGGTAAATCTCATCCAACCCATCACCGTCCAGCAAGCCTACGATGGAACTACTCACACATGGCGGTGAGCATCATGAAATTGGTGATGGAGGATGGTTGATGATGACGACGGCGACGAATCCCCCTCTCCGGAGCCCTGAATGGACTCCAGATCAGCCCTCCCGAGAGAGATTAGGGCTTGGCGGCGGCTCCGTGTCGTAAAACGCGATGAAACTTTCTCTCTTATTTTTTTCTCCCTGAGACGGAATATATGGAGTTGGAGTTGAGGTCGGTGGAGGTCCAGGAGGCCCACGAGATAGGAGGCCGCGCCCTAGGGGGGGCGCCGCCTGTCTCGTGGACAACCTGTGGGCCTACGATGGAATTACTCACGCACGACGGTGAGCATCATGAAATTGGTGATGGAGGATGGTTGATGATGATGACAACGACGAATCCCCCTCTCTGGAGCCCCGAACGGACTCCAGATCAGCCCTCCGGAGAGAGATTAGGGCTTGGCGGCGGCTCCGTGTCGTAAAATGCGATGAAACTTTTTCTCTGATTTTTTTCTCCCCGAGATGGAATATATGGAGTTGGACTTGAGGTCGGAGGAGGTCCAGGAGGCCCACGAGATAGGAGGCCGCGCCCTAAGGGGGGCGCCCCCTGTCTCGTGGACAGCCTGTGGGCCTACGATGGAATTACTCACGCACGGCGGTGAGCATCATGAAACTGGTGATGGAGGATGGTTGATGATGACGAGAATGACAAATCCCCCTCTCCGGAGCCCCAAACGGACTCCAGATCAGCCCTCCTGAGAGAGATTAGGGCTTGGCGGTGGCTCCGTGTCGTAAAACACGATGAAACTTTCTCTCTGATTTGTTTCTCCCTGAGACGGAATATATGGAGTTGGAGTTGAGGTCGGAGGAGGTCCAGGAGGCCCACAAGATAGGAGGCCGCGCCCTAGGGGGGGCACCCCCTGTCTTGTGGACAGCCTGTGGGCCCCCTTGGCGAATGGTTAGTTTCGACCTAATTTAAACATTTCGCCAAGGGGGCCCACAGGCTGTCCACGAGATAGGGGGTCACCCCCCTAGGGCGTGGCCTCCTATCTCGTGGGACTCCTGGACCTCCTCCGACCTCAACTCCAACTCCATATATTCCGTCTCGGGGAGAAAAAAATTAGAGAGAAAGTTTCATCGCGTTTTACGACACGGAGCCGCCGCCAAGCCCTAATCTCTCTCGGGAGGGCTGATCTGGAGTCCGTTCGGGGCTCCGGAGAAGGGGATTCGTCGTTGTCATCATCATGAACCATCCTCCATCACCAATTTCATGATGATCACCATCGTGTGTGAGTAATTCCATCGTAGGCTTGCTGGACGATGATGGGTTGGATGAGATTTACCATGTAATCAAGTTAGTTTTGTTAGGGTTTGATCCCTAGTATCCACTATGTTCTGAGATTGATGTTGCTATGACTTTGCTATGCTTAATGCTTGTCACTAGGGCCCGAGTGCCATGATTTCAGATCTGATCCTATTATGTTTTCATGAATATATGTGTGTTCTTGATCCTATCTTGCAAGTCTATAGTCACCTATTATGTGTTATGATCCGACAACCCCGAAGTGACAATAATCAGGATACTTCTCGGTGATGACCGTAGTTTGAGGAGTTCATGTATTCACTATGTGTTAATGCTTTGGTCCAGTTCTCTATTAAAAGGAGGCCTTAATATCCCTTTGTTTCCGTAAGGACCCCGCTGCAATGGGAGGGTAGGACAAAAGATGTCATACAAGTTCTTTTCCATAAGCACGTATGACTATTTACGGAATACATGCCTACATCACATTGATGAACTGGAGCTAGTTCTCTATCACCCTATGTTATAACTATTGCATGAGGAATCGCATCCGGCATAATTATCCATCACTGATCCATTGCCTACGAGCTTTTCACATATTGTTCTTCGCCTATTTACTTTTCCGTTGCTACTGTTACAACTACTACAAAAACCCAAAAACATTTATCTTTACTGTTGCTACTGTTACCATTATTATCATACCACTTTTTCTACTAAACACTTTGCTGCAGATACTAAGTTATCCAGGTGTGGTTGAATTGACAACTCAACTTCTAATACTCAAGAATATTCTTTGGCTCCCCTTGTGTCGAGTCAATAAATTTGGGTTGTACTTCACCCTCGAAAGCTCTTGCGATCCCCTACACTTGTGGGTTATCAAGACTAATTTCTAGTTGATACGTCCATTTTGCATCATGCTTTTATATCAATATTTATTGCAATATGGGCTTTTATTAGACATTATATCTCAATATTATGGCTATTGTCTCTTATTTTACAAGGTTTACCATGAAGAGGGGGAATGCCGGCAGCTGGAATTCTGGCTGGAAAAGGGGCAAATGTTGGAAACCTATTCTGCACAACTCCAAAAGTCCTGAAACTCCACGAAACAACTTTTTGGATTTATTAAGAATTTATGAGCGAAAGAAATAGGCCAGGGGTCCCACACCCTGTCCAGGAGACAAGGGGGCGCTCCCCCCCTATAGGGCGCGACCCCCTATCTCCTGGGCCCCCTGGTGGGCCTCCGTCGTCCATCTTCTGCTATATCATCACTCTTTCCCTGGAGAAAATCATGGGCAAGCTTATGGGATGAAACTCCGCCGCCACGAGGCGGAACCTTGGCGGAATCAATCTAGGGCTCTGGTGGAGCTGCTCTGCCGGGGACACTTCCCTCCAGGAGGGGGAAATCATCACCAACGTCATCACCAACGATCCTCTCATCGGGAGGGGGTCAATCTCCATCAACATCTTCACCGGCACTATGTCCTCTCAAAACCCTAGTTCATCTCTTGTATCCAATCGTGTATCAAAACCACAAATTGGTACCTGTGGGTTGCTAGTAGTGTTGATTACTCCTTATAGTTGATACTAATTGGTTACTTGGTGGAAGATCATACGTTCAGATCCTTTATGCATATTATTAGTCCTCTGATTATGAACATGAATATGCTTTGTGAGTAGTTACGTTTGTTCTTGAGGACATGGGTGAAGTCTTGCTATTAGTAGTCATGTGAATTTGGTATTCGTTCGATGTTTTGATGAGATGTATGTTGTCTTTCCTCTAGTGGTGTTATGTGAACGTCGACTACAAGACACTTCACCATTATTTGGGCCTAGAGGAAGGCATAGGGAAGTAATAAGTAGATGATGGGTTGCTAGAGTGATAGAAGCTTAAACCCTAGTTTATGCGTTGCTTCGTTAGGGGTTGATATGGACCCATATGTTTAATGTTGTGGTTAGGTTTACCATAATACTCCTTTTTGTAGTTGCGGATGCTTGCAATAGGGGTTAATCATAAGTGGGATGCTTGTCCAAGTTAGGGCAGTACCCAAGTGTCGGTCCACCCACATATCAAATTATCAAAGTACCGAACGTGAATCTTACGAACGTGATGAAACTAGCTTGACAATAATTCCCAATGTGTCCTCGGGAGGTCCTTTCTCATTATTAGAAATGTCCAGGCTTATCCTTTGGTACATAAAGGATTGGGCCACCTTGCTGCACTTTATTTACTTTATTTACTTTTTGCTCGTTACTATTTATCTTATCACAAAACTATCTATCACCTCCAATTTCAGTGCTTGCAGAGAAAACCTTACTGAAAACCGCTTATCATTTCCTTCTGCTCCTCGTTGGGTTCGACACTCTTACTTATCGAAAGGACTATGATAGATCCCCTACACTTGTGGGTCATCAATACTCTTTTCTGGTGCAGAGTGTAGCGCTTTTGGTGAGTGGAACTTGGTAAGGAAACATTTATATAGTGTGCTGAAATTTTCTGTTACTTGTCACTATGGAAACTAATCCTTTGAGGGGCTTGTTTGGGGTATCTTCACCCCAACCAGAAGAGCAAAGAGATGCTCCTCAACCTACTGAACCTTATGAAAATATTCACTTTGAGATTCCTTCGGGTATGATAGAAAAACTGCTAGCTAATCCTTTTGCAGGAGACGAAACATTGCATCCCGACTTACACCTTATCTTTGTGGATTATTTAAGCTTGCAGGTATCCCCGATGATGTTGTCAAAAGGAAGGTCTTCCCTTTATCTTTGAAGGGAGATGTAATGACATGGTATAGGCTATGTGATGATACGCGATTTTGGAATTATAAGAGACTGAAGTTGGAATTATAAGCGACTAAAGTTGGAATTTCACCAGAAGTTCTACCCTATGCATCTTGTTCATCGTGACCATAATTCCATATATAATTTCTGGCCTCGCGAAGGAGAAAGCATTGCTCAAGCTTGGGGGAGGCTTAAGTCAATTTTATATTCATGCCGCAATCATGAGCTCTCTCAGGAAATGATTATTCAGAATTTTTATGCTCGGCTTTCTCTTGATAATCGCAACCTGCTCGATACTTCCTGTGCTGGTTCCTATATGCTGAAGACTATTGGTTTCAAATGGGACTTATTGGAAAGAATTAAACGCCACTCCGAAGATTAGGGTTCCGACGATGGTAAGGAGTCAGGTATGACACCTAAGTTCGATTGTGTTAAATCTTTTATGGATACCAATGCTTTCCGTGGATTTAGCTCTAAGTATGGACTTGACTCTGAGATAGTAGCTACTTTTTGTGAAACTTTTGCTACTCACGTTGATCTCCCTAAAGATAAGTGGTTTAAATATAACCCTCCTGTTGAAGTGAAAGTAGTTGCACCTATTACAGTCGAAGAAAAGACTATTACATATGATGATCCTATTATTCCTACTGCTTATGTTGAAAAACCTCCTTTTCCTATTAGGATAAAAGATCATGTTAAAGCTTTGACTGTTGTTCGTAAGAGTAATACTAGGACCTATACACCTTCTGAGCAAATTAATGTTGAACCCGGTATTTCTATGATTAAAGATCTCTTGGATGAGGACTTAGATGGGCATGTTATCTCTTTCTTGGGTGAAACTGCTAATATTTCTAGACCCGATACTAAGACATGTAGACCTGTTGTAGGCACGCCTGTTATTTCTGTTAAAATAGGAGATCATTGTTATCATGGCTTATGTGATATGGGTGCTAGTGCTAATGCAATACCTTATGATCTTTATAAAGAAATTATGCACGATATTGCACTTGTTGAATTAGAAGATATTGATGTTACTATTAAGCTTGCTAATAGGGATACCATTAAACCTATTGGGATTGTTAGAGATGTTGAAGTCTTGTGTGGGAAGATTAAATACCCTGCTGATTTTCTTGTTCTTGGTTCCCCACAAGATGATTTTTGTCCCATTATTTTTGGTAGACCCTTCTTAAATACTGCTAGTGCTAAGATTAATTGTGAAAAGAATATTGTCACTGTTGGCATAGATGGTATGTCTCATGAGTTTAATTTCTCTAAGTTTAGTTGACAACCTCGTGAAAGGGAACCACCTAGTAAGGATGAAATTATTGGTCTTGCTTCCATTGTTGTTCCTCCAACTGATCCGTTAGAACAATATTTGTTAGACCATGAAAACGATATGTTTATGAAGGAAAGGGCAGAAATAGATGAAGTGTTCCTTAAACAAGAACCTATGCTAAAACATAACCTTCCCGTTGAAATTCTTGGGGATCCCCCTCCACCCAATGGTGATCCCGTGTTCGAACTCAAACCATTACCTGATAATCTTAAGTACGCTTATCTTGATGAAAAAGAAATATATCCTGTTATTATTAGTGCTAACATTTCAGAGAAAGAAGAAGAAAGATTATTGAAAACTCTGAAGTAGCACCGAGCTGCTATTGGATATACTCGAGACGATCTTAAGGGCATTAGTCCCACATTATGTCAACACAAAATTTCAGTGGAGAAAGATGCCAAACCAGTTAGAGATCCTCAAAGACGATTAAATCCTAAAATGAAGGAAGTGGTAAGAAAGGAGATTCTAAAACTCCTTGAGGCAGGTATTATTTACCCCGTTGCTGATAGTGAATGGGTAAGCCATGTCCATTGTGTCCCTAAAAAGGGAGGTATTACCGTTGTTCCTAATGGTAAAGATGAATTGATCCCGCAAAGAATTATTACAGGCTATAGGATGGTAATTGATTTCCGTAAGTTAAATAAAGCTACTAAGAAAGATCATTACCCTTTACCTTTTATTGATCAAATCCTAGAAAGGCTATCCAAACACACACATTTTTGCTTTCTAGATGGTTATTCTGGCTTCTCTCAAATACCTGTGTTAGCGGGAGATCAATCAAAAACTACTTTTACTTGCCCTTTTGGTACTTTTGCTTATAGACATATGCCTTTTGGTTTATGTAATGCACCTGCTACCTTTCAAAGATGCATGATGGCTATATTTTCTGATTTTTGTGAAAAGATGTGTGAGGTATTCATGGATGACTTCTCCGTCCATGGATCCTCTTTTGATGATTGTTTGACAAACCTTGATCGAGTTTTGCAGAGATGCGAAGTCACTAGTCTCGTCCTGAATTGGGAAAAGTGTCACTTTATGGTTAATGAAGGCATTGTCTTGGGGCACAAGATCTCCGAGAGAGGTATTGAAGTTGATAAAGCCAAAGTTGATGCTATTGAAAAGATGCCATGTCCGAAGGACATAAAAGGTATAAGAAGTTTCCTTGGTCATGCTGGCTTTTATAGGAGGTTCATTAAGGACTTTTCTAAAATCTCTAGGCCTCTGACTAATTTATTGCAAAAAGATATTACTTTTGTCTTTGATGATGATTGTGTAGAAGCATTTGAAACACTTAAGAAAGCTTTGATCACAACACCTATTGTTCAGCCACCTGATTGGAATTTGCCTTTTGAAATTATGTGTGATGCTAGTGATTATGCTGTAGGTGCTGTTTTAGGGCAAAGAGTCGATAAGAAATTGAATGTTATCCAGTATGCTAGTAAGACTCTTGATACTGCCCAGAGAAATTATGCTACTACTAAAAAAGAGTTCTTAGCAGTTGTGTTTGCATGTGATAAGTTTAGACCTTATATTGTTGATTCCAAAGTTACTATTCACACTGCTCATGCTGCTATTAAATATCTTATGGAAAAGAAAGAGGCTAAGCCTAGACTCATTAGATGGGTTCTCTTGCTCCAAGAATTTGACTTGCATATTATTGATAGAAAGGGAGCTGAGAACCCCGTTGCAGACAACTTGTCTAGGTTAGAGAATGTTCTTGATTACCCACTTCCTATTAATGATAGTTTTCCTGATGAACAATTAGCGGTTGTCAATGCTTCTCGTACTGCTCCTTGGTATGCTGATTATGCTAATTACATTGTTGCTAAATATATACCGCCTAGTTTCACATACCAGCAAAAGAAAAAGTTCTTTTATGATTTGAGACATTACTTCTGGGATGATCCACACCTTTATAAGGAAGGAGTAGATGGTATTATTAGACGTTGTGTGTCTGAGCATGAACAGGAACAAATCCTACGCAAGTGTCACTCTGAATCTTATGGAGGACACCACGCTGGAGATAGAACTGCACACAAGGTACTACAATCTGGTTTTTATTGGCCTACTCTCTTCAAAGATGCTCGTAAGTTTGTCTTATCTTGTGATGAATGTCAAAGAATAGGTAACATTAGTAGACGTCAAGAAATGCCTATGAATTATTCTCTTGCTATTGAACCGTTTGACATTTTGGGGCTTTGATTATATGGGACCTTTTCCTGCCTCCAATGGTTATACACATATTTTAGTTGCTGTTGATTACATTACTAAGTGGGTAGAAGCTATTCCAACTAGTAGTGCTGATCATAACACTTCTATTAAAATTCTTAAAGAAGTTATTTTTCCAAGGTTTGGAGTCCCTAGATATCTTATGACTCAGCTCAAATTAATTTTGCAAAAGACTGTGAATAGATCTAGAAAGAATTGGTCCAAAAAACTTGATGATGCATTATGGGCCTATAGAACTGCATACAAAAATCATATGGGTATGCCTCCATATAAGATGGTTTATGGAAAAGCATGTCATTTACCTCTCGAACTTGAACATAAAGCATATTGGGCTATTAAAGAGCTCAATTATGACTTCAAACTTGCCGGTGAGAAGAGGTTGTTTGATATTAGCTCACTTGATGAATGGAGAACCCAAGCATATGAGAATGCCAAGCTCTTCAAAGAAAAAGTCAAACGCTGGCATGATAAGAGGATACAAAAGCGTGAGTTTAACGTAGGAGATTATGTGTTATTATTTAACTCTCGTTTAAGATTTTTTTGCAGGAAAACTTCTCTCAAAATGGGAAGGTCCCTACGTTATCGAGGAGGTCTATCATTCTGGTGCTATAAAAATCAACAACTTCGAAGGCACAAATCCGAGGGTGGTTAATGGTCAAAGAATTAAACATTATATTTCAGGTAATCCTATCAATGTTGATACTAATATTATTGAAACCATAACCCCTGAGGAATACATAAGAGACACTTTCCAGAACGTTCCATACTCCGAAAAGGCATAGGTACGTGGTACGGTAAGTAAACCGACTCCAAAACAACTCTAATGGCAATTTTTATCAGTTTTGGATTATTTAATAATTTTAGGAAGAAAGAAGTAGCCCGAAAGGGACACTAGGCTCCCATGAGAGAGGAGGCCCCCCCCCCCCCCCCCCGTAGGGCGCGTCCCCTGTCTCGTGGGCACCTCATCTGCCTCCCGGAATCCATTTTCTTGTATGTTATGTATTTTGTTCGGTAAACAATCATTACATATACTCCCGAAGGTTTTGACTACCGTATCACGCAAATATCTTCTGTTTTTGTTTTGAGCTGTTTCTGTTTCAGATCTAGAGCATCATGTCGTCTCCAAGCACTCCTAAGGACAAGTTTTTCGAGAGGGTTATCAACCCCTATCTCGCGGGGGTGCTGCACATCCGCGATGTGGAGGGACCAAGGCATACCGGGAGCATGGAGACAAAGCTCGAAACCATGGAGCAAGAAGTTTTCAAGTGTCAAGGGATGGTGGAGCGCGGACTCAACGCCAACCAGATGATGATCACGGAGTTCACCAACAACCACAAGCTGGATGCCAAAGTCATTGGGGAGACCATCTTCAAGCTTCAAGAGAAAATCGAGCACCTCCAAGCCCAGATTTATGACCTGCAAAACCAGAACTGTGAGTATGAATATAGATTCAAGCAAATGAGTTTGGCTGCAGATTTAAGGATCCCGGAGACTCGATCATCCTTTTATGATGGAGAGCCTATGCCTTGGAAGACGAACGGCAAGCCTACATCATCAACAACTCCTACTTCACCACCTCCGAAGAAATAATCACATTGTAAACATCCTAAAGGCAAACCTTAACTATTATAGTCATCAAAACCTTAAGAAAAACCAAAAAATTAGTTAGTTTAATTTCCTTGCCTATAGTAGGAATTAAAATGAAAACCCAAAAAGATTTCTAGTTCTTCTTCTTTTACTTGTTGGGACCTTTCCCGTGTAAATAGTTTTATTTTCTTTTTCTTTCCTTTGGGGTCGAGAAGACCATATTGAAAATGCTTAGTGGCTCTTATATGCATGATTGTTTATTTAATTTAGAGCCCATATTACTTGTCTTCTCTCTTGAGTTGAATGCTTGCAGATTCCAGCTTAGTCCAATGCACGTCACTACAAAAAAAATATACTTCCGTGATGATACGTGTTTGTCACAGTAGGTCGCGTTTTTTGTCATGTATGTACATCCATGACGATTTTATGACAGAATCAAGATAGTCATACTTGTGCTGTCGTAGAAGTGTTCCATGACATTACCAAAATTATCATCATGGAAGTGTCCACTTCCATGACGATAAATCATGCGTCACAGAAGTGCTTTCGTCAAGGGTGACCGACACGTGGCATCCACCGTAACGGAATGCCGTTAAGCTATCGGGTCGGGTTTTGGCTCCGATAACCCGTTAACAGCCTCGACCAATGGGGATTTTCCACGTGTAAAATCATCATTGGCTGGAGGAAACACGTGTCAGCTCACCGTTGGGACAGATGTGATCCGTTCATTGGACCGAAGTCGCCTATGATACGGCGACACGTGGCACGGCCCAACAGAGGCCCATTCCTGTGAAAAGGCCGGCCCATTTGACTTGGTCAAAAGGTGGCGGCCCGGCCCACAGAAAGCTTGTTAACGGCCTGTTCGCATATAGCCCATTTACAGCTCGCTAACCCAGGGCCCGTTACGCCCTATCCGAATTAGGCCCAGTAGCGTCAACTGGGCCGTCCAATATGATTCAGCCCGTTTTAACTTCCGGCCCATGTGTGGCCCATGACTTCTTTCGGCCCATATGGGGACCTTTGTAACTCTTGGCCCATTAATGGCCCGTGGTGAAACTGGCCCGTAATGAATAGTGTATCACTTTATACCCATTAACGGCCAGTTATTCCATTGGGCCATTTCCATCCCAAGTTATCTTTCGGCCTTCTCAGGGCCCATTGATTCTTGGGCTCATTTGCAGCATTCGGTTACATACGGCCCGTTACTGTCATTTTCTGCTCATGGGCCAAATTCAGCCCATCGTTATAGTCGGCCCGTTTGTGGACTGTTAATACGTTGGGCCATTTCCATGTAAAAAAAACCTGTTGGGCTGTTTTCATAGAGTTATCAAATACGGCCTATTAACGACCCGTTATGGTCCATGAATAGTATGACCCATGATTGGCGAAATGATGATACGCCCCGTAGAAGGCCCATGGATCCTACGGCCCGTATGAGGCCCATGGATAGTACGGCCCGTAGAAGGCCCATGGATCGTACGGCCCGTAGAAGACCCATGGACCCTACGGCCCGTAGAAGGCCCATGGACCCTAAGGCCCGTATAGAAGGCCGATGGATCCTATGGCCCGTATAGAAGGCCAATGGATCCTACGGCCGGACGAAGGCCCATGGATCATACGGTCTGCAGGAGGCCCATGGTTACAACAGTCCATGTGTTGCCATGATTATTTTGGCCTAGTTACCAAAAATAGGCTATTGTGGCCACTAGAAAAACACAGAAAAAGAAATGTAGTGACTACAAGCAAACAACTAAACAAGATAATAAGGAAATAAATAAGCAAGCAATTAAGGCTAGCCTATTACCGCTATTACACATATTACATCCACTGGGCATCAAAGTTTGCCACCAGTGCAAATATAGGGAACAAAGCAGCATATTACATACACTGGCCGTCAAAATTGGCCACCAGTGCAAATAAACGTGGTAGCAAAACAAGAGCATAACTGAAACAACTTTAGAAGAGCTCAAGAAACGTTATCCTGGGTATCCACCATGCTAGCAATAAGCTTAGCAAGCTGATTAGCTTTGTCCTGTTTGGCGCTAAAATCCTCCAACACTTGCTGTTGCACCAGAAAGTATGCATCTGAATGCTCCAGGGACTTCCGCAGTCCTTCCGCTTCTTGTCGCAGCACAGCTGATCGATGTCTTTCAGCTTGTAGTTGAGACTCAAGAAACCGAACTGATTCAGATGGTGAGTTTGAATAGCTTGTGCATGCGGTAGTGGCCAGTAAATCAAACACTAAACCAAGACAGGACTTTGGGGTTGTCTCGCTGTCTTCAAGATAGTCTTCCTTAGCTGTTTTATCAGCTTTGTTGGAGACCAACAAGGATGTGTCACTATCCTGAACCTTATCTGCATTACTTCCTTACCATTGCTTAATAAGGCACTCTTCCCCAATATTCTGTCAGCATTCTAAAAGAAGAAACAAGCAGACACATAACAAGTTTAGCATGTACTAGTATATGAAACTCATTTCGGTGAACCAGTTCATTAGTAAGGTGGACAGGATTAAACTGACAAGTCTTCTATTGCCAAGTACTAGTACATAATAAAAGCATCAAATAAACATATATCTATGTCCTATGGTCACTGCATTGTCTTGCCAAATCAAAATAGAGACACAGTTCAAATCATATCAGTTCAAGACAAAGCAGCACTGAAAGAATACAAAGCATGGGAAACTACACGGCACAACAAGATTTCAGATGGGTACCACGGGTCTACATGTACAACAACACTATTGGCTCTGTTGTGATGCTAGTAATGTGCATGATATGAAAGTCAACTGTATACACAATTGAAATTGAAATCAACAGAGCTATTGATAAGAGCAAACCTATTAAAGAAACATGCATGAACATACCTGCTGTGCCATTGGAGTTTCGATTGGATCCTTCAATTTAAAAATAAGTTTGTATGAGTAAATACAGTGATACAAGAGCAAAGCAATCATAGTTAAAAAAGGCGCGCCTAAGCGAGCGCTTAAGCGCGCCTAGGCTCTAGGCGTTGGCAAAACACATTGCGCATAACTACACATAATCTGTGCATAACTGCGCATAAGCATGCGCTTTGGTCAGTAAAGCGCAAGGCGGTGGCAAAACACACAATTAACGCCTAGTGCTTTTTTGAACTATGATAGCAATGGAATCTTAAATTAGAACAGTTGTTCCTCAGGTTTAGGCACTTGTTCTACATGAACAGAGTACAGTAAGACGCAAGAATAAAATACTTAAAAATAGAAAATGAGCTCATAGACCTTACTACATTCTTGCTTCGGGACCAGTACAGAACAAGGCATTCCCAGTCATCGTCCAGTAAATGTGTCTCAGGGGAACATAAGGGAATTTGATGAGTTTCTTTGCCGGTGAAGTACGTTTTCTTCAAGTAATTCCGATACTGCCACCAAGCATTCTTGAATATAGCAGAGGTATTAGCACAGGCTACCTCATCCTGAGTTTCCAAATCGGTCCTTCTCTATAGAGAAAAATGGGAAAATTTGCTGTATTGTAAGTGCATCTAGTGCCCCTTAGTGATTTTGGTGTATTGAAGACTTATAGGTTAAGGGACTAATGCATTTGTGAGTGTACACAGGTCTATAAGTCTATGAGGAGTTTGACATTTATAGGGAAAGTCGACCCCTAAAAATGAATATCTTCGACTAAAGATTTTGGTATTTCTGAAGACTTTGAAAGTGAACAAATTGGTGTTACCGTGAAGACTTGATATTCATGCGAGGAATATGAAGCTTGAAGACTTCGTTTTCATAGTTTTGTTTTTCTCTTTCTCGAGTCATAGGAAACACCGTACTGTTAAATGGGGGCGAGGAAATACTAAGGAAAAATTTCCAAGTGATGCTCAACTCAAAATCCTACACCTACCAAACCCTTCGAGTGAAGCCTTTGGAAATCTCATACAGTTCAGTCAATTTCTTCAGTGATAGAGATGAAGTTCTTCTGGTCGCTAAGGAATTTGTTCTGACTGAGGAGTTAGGAATTCTCCAGTGCGGATTGCCTACACAGTGAGGAACATGATAGCCCTGAGGAATTTGATAGTCAAATTTCCAACCGTTGTTGTGCTACGCGCCAGCTGTCCCAAAATATCTTATCCACCTAATGGTCATATCAGACAAGGGCATTTATGTCTTATGATGTCGGGCTGCTCCCTAGGCTATAAATAGCCGCCCCCTACAACCACTAGTTGGTTGGATGCTCCAAGAGAAACTGACACTTGTCATTTGAGAGCAACCCATCCTCCGAGGACTTTGAGCGAAAATCATTGAGTGAGGAAAAACCCCAAACCCAAACACCTACAAATCGAAAGTGATTGAGCATCAGTGAAGAGATTGATCCTGCGTGGATCTAATGCTTGTTACCTTTGAAGATTGTGCTTCTTCCAGACGGTTAGGAATCATGGTCTAGAGCATCCAAGAGCAATTGTGGATCACCGAGTGACCGAGTCTGTGAAGGTTTGGAAGTCACCTGAAGACTTACCATGAGTGATTGGACGAGGTCTGCGTGACCTTAGTTCAAGGAGAATACGGTGAGGACTTGGTGTCCTGAGCTGCGTGCTCAGCGACTAGGTGTCCGGGACTGTGTGTCCTCGAGTTTAAATACTCAGCCGCTCCAACTAGACGTACAACTGAGATAGCAGTTGGAACTGGTCTAACAAATCATTGTCTTCATCAACCTTACTGGTTCTATTTCCTCAACTCTTTCATTTCCTCATTACTGTGTTGAGTGATTGTTCATATCTGTGTTTGAAGACTTTGACTGAAGACTTTCTCAATTTCCTTAGTTCAATTTCTTCGGTCTGTTTGTCTTCATCTTGTGTTATCCTGTGTTTACGCTTTCTGTACTCTCTTCTTGTCTTCATTTCATCATGATGACTATGTCTGTATCCTGTTATGCTTACTTCTTAGTACTTATTCCGCTGCTAGTAGTTCTTCGCTAAGGAATTTCCTCACCGGCAAATTCCTCAGTGAAGAATTCATAAAAATCGCCTATTCACCCCTCCTCTAGTCGATATAACGCACTTTCAATTGGTATCAGAGCGAGGTACTCCCTTGTTCTGTGTGATTTTGGTTTAACCACCTGGAGTTCTAGTTATGTCGTCTGCAGGATTGAGGAACGTTTCCTGCCCCATCTTTGACGGTCATGAGTATCCTCGGTGGAAGGCCATGATGAAGAAGCGAGTCATGGCTATGGACAGCGAACTATGGACCGTCACCGAGATCGGTCTTACCGATCTATGCAAGATGGCTGAAGCTGATGACATTCGCAAGTACACTCTCCTCAACCTCACAGCGAAGGATGTCATGTGGACAAGTCTGTCCCGAAATCAATTCAGGAACGTCATGCATCTCAATCAGGCGAAGCTAATTTGGGACCGTCTCTATGAGGTCTATGATGGACATCTAAATCGTCATGATCCTTGGCTTGATGATTACAAGGAATCTCTCAAAGAGATGACATTCGAACTAGAATCATCATCGTCCAACCCTGCCTTATGGCAAAAAGTGCTAAGGTAAACGAATGCTACCTATCCGAGTCTAGTGATGATGAATCTGGCAATGAATTTGGACCTAGCTATGATAAACTTGCTTCCCTTGCCACTAAACAACAAAGAGCTTTGGAAAAAGTTCATTGCATGCTAAATAAGAGAGATGATATGTTGGGTGAAGAAATGGATCAGTCAAAAGCCTTGGCTGAAAGTCTTCAGGGACTCCATTCCAAGTTTTACGATCTTCAAGGTCATCATAACGCTCTCTTATCTGATCAGGAGAAACTTTCTCTTGAACTTCTTCAAAGAAAGCACGATCTTGAGAAGCTAAGAGTGAGTTATGAAGATCTTCAGAAGGATCGCGATTCATTACTTGCTCAACAAATCAGCGCTACTCAAGAAGAATTTGTTCCTCCATGCTTAAAGTACATTGAACGTGAATCTGCTAATTCTTCACCTGAATGTTCAAATGCTTCAACTGTTACAAATTCTTCACCTGCCTCTACTATCACTAATTCCTCATCTGAGGACATTTCTAGTATCACTAACGATGCAGGGCTGAAGGAATTGTACACGACAGGCATGTACAAAAGCCTCAAAGGGCATCAGATTCTTTGTGATGTGCTCAAAAAGAAGATCCTCAACAGAAACCCTAGGAAAGAGGGTATTGCCTTTGAGAGGAAACTCAATGCTGATGGAACATATTGGAAGCCTGAGCAGTACCCCAAAACCTCATGGGTTGTTGCAAAGGGACCTCCAATTGATCCATCTAACTTATCTGGCTTTACATGTGAATCTTCTCATTCTTCTGATGAGTCATTTGACTCCAACTATAAACTGTTCAAAAATCAGAATGGTGAAGTATTTGCTAGATATGTAGGCACTAACTGCAGGAACGGTTCCCCTATGAAGAAAATCTGGGTTCCCAAAAGTTATGTTGAAAGTCTTCAGGTGAATGTCCTCATGACACCACCTGTGAAGAACAGGAACCCCAGATCCAATTCTTCATATGGACCTAATTCTTCACGTGGGTCAATTTCCTCAAATGGGTCAAAGTCCTCAGATGATCATCATCGTGCTAACTCCTCTGTTTCGCAGGGTAGAGCTAAGGGCTATGAATTTGCGCATTATTCTTCAAATCATTATGTTCATAAGTCCTCGAAGAATTTCTCTTCTTATTCATATGCTTACCCTAACCCCTCTTATGTGAAACAAAATGGATTGGCCTCTATGCCACCTTTCTCATATGGTGCTCGCAGAGTGATGAAGTCTTTGCCACCCCTTCAGATGTGGGTGGTGAAGAAAAAGAACTAATCCCTTATGCAGGGTCAGGTCTCCAGACATGCTTTAAACGTCTGAAGAATTTGCTGGAGGCCTGACAAAAATGCCTGAAAGGACGCAGACGAATCATGATGAAATGAACTTTCATTTCACGCGTCCTCATACTGAAATATCTGTTTTAGTGCTTGATGAAATTCATCTGATGAACTTGATATCATCTTCTTCACTAATGAAGTATATGAGATCGAAAGTTGCACTAATTCATCTGCAGGATGATCAGCCCAAAGCCAACGAGTGGGTTCTAGATAGTGGATGTACAAATCACATGACGGGTGACAAGAGTCTATTGATGGATGCTCCCTTAACACCGTCACATCTGAAGCACATCATCTTTGCTGACAAAGGCAAAAGTCAGGTATTGGGTCTAGGTAAGGTTGCGATCTCAAAGGATCGACACATGGACAAAGTCATGCTTGTCGAGTCCTTAGGATACAACCTCATGTCTGTCTCAATGCTTTGTGATCTCGATATGGTTGTTGTCTTTGGAAGATATCGATGTGTTGTGATCATGGAAGCTGACCATTCCAAAGTCTTCGAAGGCTTTAGGAGAGGAGATCTGTATATTGTTGATTTCTCTACAGTACCACAACCAGCCATGTGCTTACTTGCAAAAGCCTCAGAAGGCTGGCTATGGCATCGACGACTTGGTCATGCTGGCATGAGGAATCTGAACACGCTTGCGAAGAAGAAGCATGTCATTGGCATTGAGAATGTCAAATTCCTCAAGGAACACTTATGCGGAGCTTGTGAAGCTGGAAATATGACAAAGGCCAAGCATCCAGCAAAGACTATCATGACCACTACTCGTCCATTTGAATTGCTTCACATGGATCTCTTTGGTCCTAATCATTATTCTGCTGTTTCGATTGATGCGTCTCTATATGGATTTGTTATTGTTGATGACTATTCTCGTTACACATGGGTACACATTGTCACTTACAAACATGAAGTGCAGGAAATCTTCAAACGATTTTCCTCGAGGGCTTCAACTAACTTTGGTGTGAAGATCAAGCACATCAGAACTGACAATGGAACCGAGTTCAAGAATTCCGGTCTTGATGGCTATCTTGGTATTACTCATGAGTTATCTACTCCTTATACTCCTCAACAGAATGGCGTCGTGGAGCGCAAGAACAGAACCCTCCCTGAAATGGCTCGCACTATGCTTGATGAATACAAAACGCCTCGTCGTTTTTGGATTGATGCAATTGATACTGCATGCCACATCATCAATTGGGTATATCTTCACAAATTCTTCAAGAAGACTGCCTATGAACTCCTCACTGACAAGAAACCCAATGTGAGTTATTTCAAAGTCTTCGGTGCTAAATGTTGGATTAGAGATCCTTATCACAATGCTAAATTTTCACCGAAAGCACATGAAGGTTTTATGCTTGGTTACGGAAAGGACTCGCACACCTACGGAGTCTTCAACAACGTTCTTCACAAGGTTGTTGAAACTGTAGATGTGCGGTTCGATGAAACTAATGGCTCGCAAAGAGAGCACCTACCTTCTGTGATAGATGAACCAGAACCTAAGGATTCTATCAAGTTCAAGGCTACTGAGGATGTTATTCCTACCGAAGAATCTATTGAAGAATTCATTCTAGAACATGAGAAAATCAAGATGGTGCACCTGAAGAAAATGGTGCTGAAGAAAATGCTGATCAAATTCCTCAACGACAACCAGCTCATCCTCGCATTGCAAAAGAAGTGCAAGTTGAAAAGATCATCGATGACATTCGAGCACCAGGTCCTCTCACACGCTCAAAAGCTTCACATTTATCTAACTTTTGTGGGCACTATGCTTTTGTCTCTATTATAGAGCCCACTAAGGTAGATGAAGCATTTCTGGAGCCTGAGTGGATTTAGGCCATGCAAGAAGAATTACATCAGTTCAAGCTCAACAATGTCTGGGAACTGGTCAAACGTCCAGATCCTCGCAAGCATAATATCATCAGCACAAAGTGGATCTACCGCAACAAGCAAGATGAAAATGGCCTTGTGGTGAGGAATATGGCACGACTTGTAGCTCAAGTCTAGACACAGGTTGAAGGAATTGATTTCGATGAAACTTTTGCACTTGTTGCTAGACTTGAGGCTATTCGCATATAACTTGCTTATGCTAACCATCATAATATTATCTTACAACAAATGGATGTGAAAAGTGCATTCCTCAATGGTAAGCTTGAGGAAGAAGTATATATTGCTCAACCCCCAGGTTTTGAAGATCCAAAGAATCCCGACAAAGTCTTCAAACTCAACAAGACCTTGTATGGCCTCAAGCAGGCCCCTCGGGCGTGGTATGACACTTTGAAGGAGTTCTTCATGAAGAATGGCTTCACACCCGGTTCACTCGACCCTACTCTCTTTACTAAATCTTATGATGGTGAACTGTTTGTGTGCCAAATATACGTTGATGATATTATCTTTGGCTGTACTGACCAACGTTATAGTGATGAATTTGCCTATATGATGAGTGAAGAATATCAAATGTCTATGATGGGAGAGTTGAAATTCTTTTTAGGTCTTCAAATTCATCAATAGCACAATGGCATATTCATATCTCAGGAGAAATACCTCAAGGAAGTTCTAAGGAAATTCGGCATGCAAGACTGCAAAGGCGTCAAAATTCCTATGCCCACAAATGGCCATCTATGCATTGATGAAAATGGCATTGACTTTGATCACAAGGTATACCGCTCCATGATTGGTTTGTTATTGTACTTATGTGCATCTAGGCCAGATATAATGCTTAGTGTTTGCATGTGTGCCCGATTTCAAGCTGCACCGAAGGAATCACACCATAAGGCTGTGAAGCATATTCTTCGATATCTAGCTCACACACCAACACTAGGATTATGGTACCCCAAGGGCTCTACTTTTGATCTCATTGGATATTCTGACTCTGACTATGCTGGTGATCGTGTGGACCGCAAGTCAACATCTGGTACTTGTCATTTCCTCCGACGATCTTTGGTCTGTTGGTCCTCGAAGAAACAGAACTGCGTACCATTGTCTACTACTGAAGCTGAATACATTGCTGCTGGTTCTTGTTGTGCTCAATTGCTATGGATGAAGCAAACCCTCAAGGACTATGGCGTCAACGTGAAGAATGTGCCTCTCCTCCGTGATAATGAGAGTGCCATCAAGTTTTCTCACAACCCAGTTCAGCACTCGAAGACAAAGCACATTCAGATTCGTCATCATTTTCTTCGTGATCATATGTTGAAGGGAGACATCTCCATCGAGCACGTGAAGACTGAAGAACAGCTAGCCGATATCTTCACAAAGCCCTTGGATGAGAAGAGATTTATCAAGTTGCGGTGTGAGCTAAATATCTTAGAATCTTCGAATGTTCTCTAAAAAGGACACACATCCTGACACTTATGCAAAATTGATGACTTAGATGTGCAACACATGAAGAAACGTTTTTCTTCAATCAATGAAGAATAACACTCTAAGTGTGAAGAAATTAATGAAGAATTTGATTCTCAGAATCCTACGACAATTGTACGCGGTGTCTGAAATCATCATTCTTATACGGTGGGTCACGCCACCACCAAAGTTGAAAATCTTCATTTTTGAAATTCCTCAGTTTTTTTTGAAATTCTTCAGTTTTTCAAATTCTTCAACTTTGCAAAATCTTCAATGTTTCCATCATTTTTCTTCATTCTTGATATATAAATATATGAGTTTAAGTCCTATACAGCATTCACTTATGGCTAATTCTTCAAGTTGCATTTTCTTCTAAGTGAATGTGATCAGACCCTTCCCCCTCTATGCTATACTCAACCCAATCTATTCACAAATTCTTCATGTGCGTTCTATTTGAAACTCGTTCAAAATCTTCACTGTGTCCTTGATAGCTGAAGAATTTGCGAACGAACTTTAAAATTAATCTTATCCAAATTTTTCGGTTTTACTGCTCAATCCATTCCGGATCCCATTATAGACTTATCTATTCACCCACGATCTAACACGATCTCCACTTCTCAGTACGTGGGTGACACATGTCAAGCGAAGGAGGAGGGTCAGGGGCAGGTTCGTCCTAAATCTTCGGGCGAATAGTTTTTTCACTGCAACTATAAATACCCCCTCATCCCTTCCTCACTTACTTTACTCAGCTCGACCGCTCTCTCTCTCGCTCGAGCTCCTCAAACCCTAGCGCCGCCGCTACTCCATCATCGCCGGTGAGGAAGAGCTTCACTGCCTCGACCTCGTCGTCGTCGTACTCGCGCCAACCGCGGAAATCTTCACTCCGTCGCCGTCGTAGCTGTCTTCCTCCACCAAGTTAGGGCATGGAAGATCTACTGTCGGTGTCAAAACCAGCGGATCTTGGGTAGGGGGTCCCAAGCAGTGCGTCTTAGGATCAATGGTAACAGGAGGCAAGAGACACAATGTTTACCCAGGTTCGGGCCCTCTCGATGAAGGTAAAATCCTACTCCTGCTTGATTAATATTGATGATATGGGTAGTACACGAGTTGATCGACCACGAGATCAGAGAGACTAAACCCTAGAAGCTAGCCTATGGTATGATTGTTGTTGTATATGTCTATCGACTAGCCTGGCCCCGGTTTATATAATGCACCAGAGGCCTAGGATAACAAGAGTCCTAGCCGAATACGCCGGTGGGGGAGGAGTCCTTGTCTTGATCGCCAAGTCTTGTGGATTCTTCCTTGTATGCGGCAGCTGTCCGGACTGGCCCATGACTATACGGCCATGGGGGTCCTCGGCCCAATCCAACTGATCGGGAGACGACGTGTTGGGTACCCCCTAATCCAGGACACCGTCATCTACACTGACGAACTTCACTATTCTCCTTCTTAGTTCGTCGTGTTCTTCATCCAGGGTAATTAAAAGTTACTTTTACTACCCCTTTTGATTCAAAATTTCACAAAAAAATCTTCAAAGGTGTTTTATTCTTCAAATCCTCACACACAAAACACCTCACTAGTCATCTGTTATTGATTTGTTTCTCTAAGCATCATTTTTCTTCAAGATTCCTCAATTGTGTGGATCCTCGATCTATACAACTCTGGAACCCAAGACAAAGAACGCTTATTGAAATTCTTCAAGGCTCATCTGGTCAAATTCCTCAAACTTGTTCTGTTTGAAAATCATCTGAGAACGCATATGACCTCTCCAAATTCCTCGCAACTATACTCTGTTCACAGGTACTCATGTCTGCTGCTGAATCACTAGGTTCTCATCAACTTAACTCATTTGCAGCGTTCCTCGAAGAAAAGTTGCATACCTTCAGAAAATTCGATTGTTTAAATTCCTCATCTGAGGAATATGGCTGATGGTAAGAGGCTGCAGAAATGAGGAAAGAAGCCTGAGGTCATGACTGCTTTTGAAATACCTGAGGCCATCTATGCTGATTATTGCACACCTAATGAGGCTAAGTACAGAAAAGAAAATAAAAATCAGCGCAAGGTGCGCATACAGAAAATTGTATGGAGATGGGCAAGAGAATGGAGGGAGTACAGATATGTGACTCCAAAATATATGAAGAAATTTGCACTTAATCCTCCATGCCCAAGAGATCCATTGGCACCTGGCCAAGAAGCTAACCCCACCAGCATCAAGCGTGGTGAGGATTTTCCTGAAGAATGGGCCAAAGGCCAAACTAAGTTGGCAAGACAAGCCAAAGAAGCAGTGAGGAAATTCAATGAAGACTCTGCTACTGCTACTGCCACTGACGCCTCTGTCAAGCCAAGAAAATCAATGGCAAAGAAGCCTGCTCACAAGCCAAGTGCTTCACCAACTATGCCCTCACGGCCAAGTTCCTCAGCAATGCCCTCATGGCCAGAATCGTCAAAGCCCTCATAGCCAGATTCTTCAAAGCCCTCACGGCCAGTTCCAACTACTGCTCCTCCACCAAAGTCCTCAGCTGCTCCGGCAAAGTCCTCAACACCTATACATCTGGCCACGTGCCAAAGGACAACAGGCATCTCTATTGCCTCTGCTGCCTCAGCAAGTTCCTCAGCTGCACCAAAATCTTCATCAGGCCCCACTCTGTTGAACACTAAGGCAACAGCTGGTCGAGGTCCTCGGCCAAGTCCGAAGAAGAAACATGTTGCCTTCCACGTGCCATCTGACGATGAAGCTGATGATGATGAACTTGCAGAAATCATGAGAGACCTATAAGAAAGGGCCGCTAGAGCCAAAGGCACAAATGTGCCACTGCTTTTGGATCCAAGGGCGATCCTTGATTACATTGATCTCTGGCACAAGGATCCAAATACTCCTATGCCTGATTTCAAGTTGACTCCTGGTCAAAGTCACATGCTGACCCATTTCATCACTGAAGAGAAATGGAAATTTGAGAAGGCCTGGAAGATCAAGAAGACTCAGTTCAAAAAAGAGAAGTTCCTGAAGAATAACGTTGTCAATATGACACCTGATGAACTCCTCAAGATCCAAGCTGAAATAAAAACCCTCAGCGATGACTTCAATGCTTACTATGCTGATTGGCAAGGAGCCAAAGTCAGGTTTGTGAAACTGACTGAGAAATTCACAAATGTTGCAGCCCCATCGCAACAAGAAATTCCTCATGCTGAAGCGTCTGCTCAGCCAACTGAAGAACATGCCAGCACCGCTGATGACATTCAGGCCGGTGAAGAAAATGCTAGTTCCAGGGCTGATGACTCCATTCCAGCCGCTGAAGAAATTGTCAGGGCATCCACTAGTGGTGCGCCTGAAGAAACTGAAGAAGTCAGGGCAAGTGCATCAGTTGCGCCTGAGGAAATTCAACCAGAAACCTCAGTTCCATCTACGCCTACCCCAACTCCAATTCTTCCATGTGCATTCGATGTGAAGAAGACCAAGGCTGCAGAGCAAGCTGCAGTGAAGAAAAGGAAAGCATCCAGTGCTTCAGAATCTTCAGCTCCAAAGAAGATGAAGCCTCTGACAAGCTCTATTGAAAATCCAATTGATGTTGTTCCAATTTCCACCATGTCATCAAAGGACCTTGTTCCTTTTGGTGAGGAATATGTGATCCCAAGCAGATCTAATGAAGAACCTCAATCTGCTGCTTCGTCAGAGCAGGTTGATGAAGAAATTGAAGTAGATGCGATCCCTTCAACGCCTGTTGCTTCCTCGCCAATGCCTCAATTCACAGCTGAAGAGGCTGGCGTTGAAGAAATTGAAGATGAAGACGTGGACATTGGCTGCACAACGCCCATGATGAATGATGACTTTTGGGAAAGTCAGCACCCCAATACTCCACTCTTCACCCCACTTCAACAAATACCTCAGTCCCCTGCACCAACTGTTCAAATGGGCTCTGAAGAAACTCATCCCACCTCGTCTATGCAAGAATACATTCCAGCCGCTAGTGCTGAAGAAGCTGCTGTTGTTGAACCCTTGAACACACAGACTGCTACTGAAGAGGAACCAGAAATTCCTCAGCCTGAAGAACCTGAGATTGCGATTCCTGAGGTTGTGATGCAACTCACTGACACTCCAGTGCCCAAGCCAACGGATCCATTCTCAAAGAAGCAAAAGTTCAAGGCTGAAGATTTCTTCAGCGAGCATGTGTTCTTCACTGATTATAACCCCTATGACTCTGCTCGCATAAGGAAGAGGCATTTCTGGACTGCTAGTCAAGAAAATTTCTATTCCTCAGTATTGTTCAACAAAGACAAAGTCTTCGATCATGAACACATTCCTCATGTAGACATGGAGTCTCTGCCATGCTTCGAGCCAGTCCTCAGTGTTCTTCACGATGCTGGATTGCTAAATTTCTGCACTGACATCTGTGACTGGAATGAAGAAATCATTATTCAATTATATGCAATGCTGCACATCACAGGAAACTCTGAAGATGTGAATTCATGGGTGTTGGACTGGATGTCTGAAAATACTCACTACAAAGCACCAGCAACTGAATTGCTTCCTACCCTCCCACTCAGTCCTCCCCTTGATAGTGCTCGTTGTGTCTCCAGTGAACCTGAACTTTCAAATCATTTCATGCAAGTGCTGATGAAGCCTTTGAAGCCAGGGCAGGCTCCTCGAACCAAATTCCTCGTCAAGGAATTACTATATGTGCCCCGGACTGTCCATCGCATTCTGACGAAGACAATGATTCCTATCAAAGGCCACGACTCAAATGATGAAGAGGTCGTTGGCATCATGAAGAACATGCTTTTCAATATCATTCATGGCGTTCCCGTCAACTTCCATGATTTCTTCATAAGGACTCTGGCGAATATTGCTATGTCACCATTTGAGCTGAAGCCTTATGCACCATGGATTATGAGATTCATCAGGACAAGGGCTTCACTAAATTACAAAGCCGACACTTTGAACCATGGCAGCTACTTGCCCCCGATTGAAGTCCTCAAACAGACATATTCCTTAGCTGATGACAAAGGCAAGGCAACTGCCGTGATAGATGAATGCATTCGTCCATTGGATGGTCAATTTCGCAAGGCTGCATCCTACCCCACCAATGATGACTCTGCCACACATGACTCTGCCGCCAAGCAAAATCCTCAAGCCACAGCTCCCAGGGTGATGACTGATCGTGAGTTACTCCTCAGTTTTCATCAGAAGGTTGATCGCAATCATAAATGGGTCAAGCGTTAGTTTGGTTCAATTCTTCACAACATGACCTCAACACACAATGCAGTGAAGAAAAACCAATACTACCTCCATGAAACCTTCAACTGTACCTGGGCTGTTCTATCTCATGTCTACAGCGCTGCAGATCTGAAGAATATGGGTCTCAAGGAAGAATTTGACTGGTCTGCACCTCCACCGAAGAAATTCAAGGTCAAAGTTCCTTCCTTGGTGGCCAGCTCCTATTCTTCGTTGTGCGACACTGATGAAAATGAAGATTTGGACGACACAGCGGCAGGCCCTACTATGACTACCGACCCCAACAACGTTGGCGCTCCTCCATCAACTTGATATTCTTCAGGGGCGTTAGTCCTCAATTTCGATCCTTTTGGTCATTCGATGACAAAGGGGGAGAAATTTGAGTTAGTCTTCAAGCGGGTATATTATATGGGTGTTTTTTGCTAAGTTACAACTCTCATTCTTCTGAAACTTTATTGGATCGAGTTGTAATCTTAAACCCGATGGTGCCCTGATACTTTTGATGCACTGTGCTTTGATACTCTCGATATGATATTCTGCATGCTTGTTCCTCATTAATATTATTGCACGCATGCTGAATTTCATCAGGCACCATATTTCATCATGCATTTCAAATTCTTCATATCATATGTCAAATGCGTGTATGAATTACAAGATATAGGGGGAGATCTCCATGATTCAACTCTTCAAGTGTGCATTGCTTCAAAAGAAAATTCCTCACTATGCACATCTTCAGGGGGAGTTCTTCTATATCTTGAAATCAAATTCCTCAATATCAGTACTTACACTTCACATGTTTATCTCCGTTGAAAACTTAACCTATATTGTCATCAATCACCAAAAAGGGGGAGATTGTAAGTGCATCTAGTGCCCCTTAGTGATTTTGGTGTATTGAAGACTTATAGGTTAAGGGACTAATGCGTTTGTGAGTGTACATAGGTCTATAAGTCTATGAGGAGTTTGATATTTACATGGAAAGTCGACCCCTAAAAATGAATATCTTCGACTGAAGATTTTGGTATTTCTGAAGACTTTCATGAAGACTTTGAAAGTCAAGAAATTGGTGTTACCGTGAAGTCTTGATATTCATGCGAGGAATATGAAGCTTGAAGACTTCGTTTTCATAGTTTTGTTTTTCTCTTTCTTGAGTCATAGGAAACACCGTACTATTAAAGGGGGTCGAGGAAATACTAAGGAAAAATTTCCAAGTGATGCTCAACTCAAAATCATACACCTACTAAACCCTTCGAGTGAAGCCTTTGGAAATCTCATACAGTTCAGTCAATTTCTTCAGTGACAGAGTCAAAGTTCTTCTGGTCGCTGAGGAATTTGTTCTGACTGAGGAGTTAGGAATTCGCCAATGCGGATTGCCTACACAATGAGGAACATGATAGCCCTGAGGAATTTGATAGTAAAATTTCCGACCGTTGCTATGCTACGCGCGCCAGCTGTCCCAAAATATCTTATCCACCTAACGGTCATATCAAACAAGGGCATTTTTGTCTTATCATGTCGGGCTGCTCCCTAGGCTATAAATAGCTGCCCCCTATAACCACTAGTTGGTTGGCTGCTCCGAGAGAAACTGACACTTGTCATTTGAGAGCAACCCATCCTCCGAGGACTTCGAGTGAAAATCATCGAGTGAGGAAAAACCCCAAACCCAAACTGTCGGGGAAACTGATCCACGAACACCTATGGGACCAGCGGATCGAGCCTCTTTCGGTTCAGCGGGGGGCGGAGATCGCATGAAGAGCGGATCGAGGCGAAGCACACGAGCAGTTTACCCAGCTTCGGAGCTCTCCGGAGAGATAACACTCCTACTGCTGCATGTCTGAGTGTATTGAGTTCTTGCTCGGGAGCGCTGAGTGCTACAGTACACACTAGCTGCTAACAAGACCGAGCGTGAGTGTTTTTCTGCCTTCCAACCCCTATTCTACGTTGCGCATGGGCCTCCTTTTATATGCTCAAGGGGTCACCGACAGGTGGCAACGTACACAAGGGTAATAATGGAAAAGGAATTGTGGTTGGTACAACTACCTGTACAGTGTATCCTACCTAACCCTGACGGCAGGGGACAAAGGCATTAAATGCCTGTCTGCGTCGCCCTAACAGTGCAGAAAAGAACCGTGAGGGACGCCACCGCTTGCCATGATGGCTATCTTGTCAGCGCCGCTTGCCACCGCGCACCGCTGGCTGCACGGCCTCTCGCCACGCGCGCCTGGAAAGGCCCCAGGGCGACACGTTGGTGGATTTGCTGGAGCGTGGGTACAGAGTGGTCGCTTGTCGTGGCAAGCGCCTTGCCGCGGTCGTTGTCTTGTCGCGTCCGGAAGCTTGTCGCTCACCGGGCCTTGCCGGGACGCGTGGCGCGTCGCGGCAAGTTCCTTGAGATGCCTTGGTTGGCCTTCCCAGCAAGCTCCTCTTGCCGGGGCCTTGTCTCCTTGGCTTGAATACTTTGTTCTTGCATGGCTCCAAAGGAACCACAGAGGACCTTGGCGGTCACCCGCAAGCCTTGCCACGGGGTGCTGCGACTGCCCGTGCACAAGTTCGGGATACTAGGGTACCCCTACTCTAGTACACCGACAGGAGCCCCCGGGCCTGGGCCACACATGGCACCGAGCGCTGTTGGGCCAGGCCCAAAACAGGGCACGGGCACACACAGCCTGGGTTACGCCGTATCTTACTCCGTATCCACCGCGCCCTCCCCGAACGGCATGCATCGAATGCGGCGTCGTGGGAGAGATCATGAGTGGTGAGGTGCTCGCCTCCGCTGGGCTGACGCTGGTCGACGCGCCAAACAGCAGCAGCGACGAGCCTGAGGAGGAGCGGCTGCTGCGGAAGCTGTTGTCGCTTTACCGCGCCCGACAGGCCAAGATGGTATCCCGAGAAGCGCTTGTCGCGAAGGCGGGAGTAGACATTGAGAAGTGCGCGGAGGAGCTCCAGGGTCTCAGGCAGGAAGCTCTCCGTTCCCTGGCAGAGGAGCGGGAGCAAGTCGCCGAGGAGCGGAAAGCCTTCCTCCTCGAGAAGGCTGAAGTTGAAGAGCAACAGCGGCTTGTTACCGAGAAGCTATCTGCGCAGGAAGGCGAGTTGGCGCAGCGCAAGGTCAACCTTGGTAGCCACGAGGAGGAGCTTGCCGCGCGCGAGCAAACATTTGGCGGGGCTCTCAAGGAAGCAGAGGATGCTGCCGCAGCTACTGAGGCCGCCAAGAAGGAGCTGGAGACGAAGATGGCGTAGCTGGAGGCCGTTCTCAAGGCGAGCGGCGAGGAGCTTGCTGCGCTCAAGCGTGAGCGCGAGAAGGACGCCGCCGCTCATGGCGAGCTGCAGGGTCGTCTCGCTGAGAGGAGCAAAGAGCTTAGCGGCGCCAAGGACTCCAACGCAGATCTTGAGTTGAAGCTGGTTACTTTGACTCAGACGCTGGACGGCGCCAGGGAGCGGGAGGTGGCCTTGACGGAGAAGATCAAGGCCGACGCGGCGCTGCTGGCGAGTGCTGCCGCCGCCCAGAACACTTTTAGGGAGAATGTGGAGCACTGGACGGAGGGTCTCGTGGATGTTGCCGCAGCCATCGACGGGGAGCTGGCGCAGCTGGGGATGGAGGATCTCGGGTATTCCTCCGATGAGCACCTCCAACCCAGCGCCAAGCTCAGCTTGTTCTTCAAAGGCGTGGCGACGGCCCTCCAGCGACTCCGGGAGAAGATCCCAAAGCAGCTGGCCGACGAGTCGCGCAAGATCTACGCGGGAGCTCTTCAAAAGGTGCTGGTGAAGGTGGCCTTCCGCAACCCAGGCCTCAACCTCACCAATGTCCTCAGGACCTTGCCGCCGGATGCTGATCTGGAAGCACTCAAGACCCTTGTCGCACCCATTGTGGACAAGGTGAGCGGGATTAAGAGGGTTGAGGGCGATCGCGTAGATTAGGCCGCCCGTTTTCTCTTTTTCTTTGTCGCTGCTAGTCATGTCATGAGAACAATCCGTTAGAGCTGCGACAAGCTATCTTGTAATATAACTCTATTTTGGGTAGAGATTGCTGTGTTATTTCCTTTACTTGATTCCTTCCTTTGTATGTTTTTGCCGTACGCTTTTAGGGAACTTGTCGGTGCAGGCACCTGGGCCGCGAGCACAGAGTGCGGGACGTCAGCAGCCTGCTGGCGGTGCCGCTTCCGACAAGAAACCTTGTCGCAACTAGTCACAGCTCACTTAAGTTGTTGAGCGGACTCGAAACAAAGTAAGGGCGCAACTAGCTACGAGTTGGTTCCTCCGCGCACAGGTTTTCCATACAAAGCACGGTCATTCGAGGAAGATAACTTAAAAATTAAAACTGATTGCTCAAACTTTGGCAACTTAGCTTTTCTGTCGTTTGCCTTCCGGTAAGGCGAAACTTCCTTGAACGACGCATGGTCCACACCATTATCTTCTCCTTTCCCCCCGGCAAACTTGTGGGCGAGGGAACCTTCCTTTCTTTTTTGAGAAAAAGAAAGAAGAGAAAATAAAGATATGGAGCCTTACGGCTCGTTATTGCTTACCGGGGGTAGGCGCTGCACAAAGTGTCAGATAACGCATGCAAAAGAAGTAGAAAGCATGAAATTGACAAGATGTGCGGAGCACATGAGCTTTACTTATGCACGGGATCTGCGCCCGGCTTTGTACAAAGGATTATATGCAACATTGGCAAAACTTACGAAGATGCTCAATGTTCCAGGAGTTGCTCACCGGAATGCCATCTTCGGTCTCAAGGCGGACAGCGCCAGGCCTAGTGACTCGTTTCACCCGGTAAGGGCCTTCCCACTTCGGCGTCAACTTGTTGGAATTCTTGGCAGACTGAACGCGCCGAAGAACAAGGTCGCCTTCCTTGAAACTTCTGGCATTAACTTTGCGGCTATGGTAGCGGCGCAAAGCTTGCTGGTATCGAGCAGCTCGTACAGTAGCCTGAAGACGGTCCTCCTCAAGGAGCAGCGCGTCATCTTGTCACAGCTGCTCTTGCTCAAGCTCATCATAAGCAAGCACTCGAGGTGACCCGTATACGAGTTCCGTGGGGAGAACTTCCTCTGCTCCATATACTAGAGCGAAAGGTGTCTGGCCAGTGGCTCGATTTGGCGTCGTCCTGATCGACCAAAGAACCACCGGCAGCTCCTCAATCCAGTTCTTTCCGCACTTGCGCAGCCTGTCGAAAGTCCTGCTCTTGAGCCCGCGCAGCACTTCAGCATTTGCCCTCTCCGCTTGACCGTTGCTTCTCGGATGAGCAACAGAAGCGAAGCAGACCTTGGCGCCAAGATCTTGGACATACTACATGAAGGTGCGGCTCATGAATTGCGTGCCGTTGTCGGTGATGATCCTGTTAGGGATCCCGAAATGGCAAACAATCGACCTGAAGAACTTGACTACTGACTGTGCTGTCACCTTCCTCACTGGTTCCACTTCCGGCCAATTTGTGAACTTGTCAATTGCAACGTACAAGTACTCAAAGCCCCTGACAGCTCGGGGAAAGGGGCCGAGGATGTCGATCCCCTAGATCGAAAATGGCCAGGATAAAGGGATCGTCTGGAGAGCTTGAGCTGGCTTGTGTATCTGCTTGGAATGGAACTGGCACGCTTCACACATGGTTACTTGTGCAGTTGCATCCTAGAGGGCTGTCGGCCAAAAGAAACCTTGCCGGAACGCTTTGCCAGCAAGTGCTCTCGCGCCAATGTGGTGACCACATATGCCTCCATGTATCTCTGCCAACAGCTTTTGTCCGTCTTCCCGGTGAATACACTTAAATTTCACACTTTTGGGTCTTCTTCTGTACAGTGTGTTGTCGACAAACTGGTACATACTTGACTGCTGGGCTACTCTTTCCGCTTCTTCTTGCTCTTCGGGAAGTTCTCTTGTCTGAAGGAAACGGACAATCTGCTGTGCCCATGCTGGAGCTTGTGGCTCGACAACAAGGACTAAAGGCACATCTGCTGCTGTGGGAACATCCGCTTCTACGGCGAGAACCTGTGGCTCAGCTGGAGCTTGACGTTCCCCGGCAAGCTTGCCGGAGCAAAACTTGTCGGGAGTGTCTGCTTCAACGGAACAAACCCTAGGGCTTGCCGGAGCAGACTGCTCCTCAGCATCCTTGGTGTTGATCTTGAGGACCTTCTTGGCGGCGGCTTCGGGGAGCTCTGCTGGAAAATAGTCACCAGAAATCAACTTCCTCTTCTTGCTCTGTCCAGTTGATGGCGTTACAGACGGTTAAGTCAGTTTGAGCACAAAGATCCCTGGTTCCACAGGTAACTTAAGTGCGGTGCACTTCGACGGGCCATCGGCAATGTCGTTCTGAGCTCTTGGAACATGTTCCATCTGTAGGCCGTCAAAGTGCTCTTCTAGCTTTCTCACTTCATCAACGTAAGCTTCCATCAACGGACTCTGATAATTCTTGTTCACTTGGCGGATGACAAGCTGTGAGTCACCCCTGACAATGAGCTTCTTGATCCCAAGGTTTGCTGCGATCCTGAGACCGGCAAGCAAACCTTCATACTCTACGGTACTGTTCATTGCTTGCTCCTTGGGAAAGTGCATCTGGACTACGTACTTGAGGTGCTCTCCGGTGGGTGCAACAAGTAGCACGCCCGCACCGGCGCCTTGCAGCGAGAAGGCACCATCAAAGTACATCAGCCACTCTTTGCTTGCTTCCTTGATGGGGATGCTCGTTTCTGGAATTTCTTCATCTTGTGTTGGCGTCCATTCTGCCATGAACTCCGCCAATGCTCTGCTTTGGATAGTTGAAGTGCTCTCAAACTTGAGGCCAAAGCTTGACAGTTCCAGTGCCCACTCGACAATCCTGCCTATTGCTTCTGGATTTTGCAGTATCCTCTTCAGCGGAAAACGAGTGACGACTGTGATCTCATGTGCTTGGAAGTAATGGCGCAGCTTTCTCGAGGCCATGAGAAGGCCGAAAAGCAATTTCTGCCCACCAGAGAACCTTGACCTAGCCCCCTGCAGAAGAGAACTGACAAAGTAAACTGGGCACTGCACCATTCTTTTCTGCATCTTCTCACGCGCCTGCACAGATCCATCTTTGTCGGGACCAGAGCTTGCCGGTGAAGTCCCTTGCTTGTCACTGGAAGCATCTGCCGTGGTTGCTGGCTCATCATCCGCCTCCCTCTCCGCCACTAATGCAGCACTAACCACTTGGTTGGTTGCCGCTATATACAGCAGCAACTTCTCTTGTGGCTTAGGTGCGACAAGTGTTGGAGTGGAGGACAGGTATCTCTTCAAGTCCTGCAGTGCAGCCTCCGCCTCTGGAATCCATTTCATTGGACCTGCCTTTTTCAATATTTTGAAAAACGGCAGGGCGCGCTCAGCAGACCTAGAGATAAAGCTGCTGAGAGCAGCTACGCAACCGGCAAGTCTTCGTACATCCTTGACACGCTTTGGTGCTTCAATCTGCTCAATGGCCTTGATTTTGTCGGGATTGGCTTCAATTCCCCGCTGACACACGAAGAACCCGAGAAGCTTGCCGGAGGGGACTCCAAACACACACTTCTCGGGGTTGAGCTTGAGGTTGATCTTGCGCAGATTTGCAAAAGTTTCGTCTAAATCTTGAATGAGAGTCGCCTTGTCCTTGCTCTTGACCACTATGTCATCCATGTAGGCTTCCACATTTCTGTGTATTTGCGGCTCAAAAGCGTCATGGACTACCCTTGCAAATGTTGAACCAGCATTCTTTAAACCGAAAGGCATCCATACGAAACAGTATGTGCCACATGGGGTGATGAATGCGGTCTTCTCCTCATCCTCTTCTGCCATGAAGATCTGATGGTATCCTGAGTATGCATCAAGAAATGAAAGCAAGTCACATCCGGCCGTGGAGTCAACAATCTGGTCGATGCGCGGCAAGGGAAATGGGTCTTTGGGACAAGCTTTATCAACATCGGTAAAGTCGATACAAAGCCTCCATTTCCCGTTTGCCTTCCGCATGACTACAGGGTTGGCCAACCACGTAGGATGGAGCACTCCTCTGACAAGGCCTACTGCTTCCAATTTCTTGATTTCTTCTGCGATGAATTCCTGGCGCTCCACTGCCTGCTTGCTGACTTTCTGCTTGACGGGCCGCACATGAGTATAGACGACAAGATGGTGCCACGCAAATACGTCGACGTTTGCCCGCAGGAAAACAACGAGCGCGCTTTCCTATTTAGGGTCGAGAGTGGCATTGATGGTAAAGGTACCACCAGTGCCATCCTCCTTGGCGGACACCTTCTTGATCTCTAGTGGAGCTTCCATTGTCTTCTTACACTTGCCGGTGGAGCTCGATGGTGCGTCCTCGACGGTAGCGCAGCACTCCGAAGAGGCGTGCTTGCCGGAGTGGGCATCAGAGCTCTTGCCGGACTTGGTCTTCTTCTTCGCCCTGGGAGCTTCAACGGCAAGTGACTTGCGATCTGTTGCGGCTGCTGCTTCCCGGTAGATCTTGTTGGCGCAGATAAGAGCATCCTTCTTGTCGCCAGGGACAGAGATGACACTTATCGGGCCTGGCATCTTCAGTATGTTGTATGCATAGTGAGAGGCTGCCATGAATTTGGCGAGTGCTGGACGGCCGAGTATCCCATTGTAAGGAAATGGAAAGTCAGCAACGTCAAAAGTGACCCTCTCAGTTCTGAAGTTCAACTCGCTGCCAAATGTCACCGGTAACGTGATCTTTCCCTTCGGCTTGCTCCTTCCCGGATTGATTCCTTGGAATGTGCCGGTTTCTTCGAGCTCGCCATCAGGGATCTGGAGTTTATGGAGTACCGCGGAGGAGATCAGGTTCATGCCGGCCCCGCCATCAACTAGCATCTTAGTGACCTTGAGGTTGCGGATAGTTGGTGAAACCAACATCGACAAGCACCCGACCGCAGTTATGCGATCAGGGTGGTCCTCAATATCAAAGATGATAGGCGTGCTGGACCATTTTAGAGGCTTGCGTGACTCGACGGGTGGTTCTGCCGCATTGACTTCCCAGACCCACTGCTTGAGCTGGCGGTGTGAAGTATGCAGAGAAGCACCGCCGTCAATGCACAGGACCTCTGTGGCTTTCTGGAACTCCTTCTCATCGGTCTCGTCATCATCCATATCTTCATCATCGTCGTCATCTTCATCCTTGTCGCGGCCACGGGGAGGTCTGTCTCCTTGCCGCTGCTTGGCCTTTCCGCGGCGTCCTCCTCGGCCGGGGCATTTCTTGTCGGCTCCTCCAGCACCTTCCTGGGCCTTCTCCTTGTCGCGTCGCTCGTATTCAGCCTTTTGCTGCTCGACAAGCTGCTCGACCTTCTTGCAGCTCTGGAGGTCATGGCCCTTGGTGCGGTGGATCTTGCAGTACTGCTTGTTGGTGCTGTCCTGCTTGTCAGCGACCGCCACAGCCTGGTAGTTGGTGCCTGCGACAATCTCCTTGCCGGAGCTACCAGCTTTGGCTTTCTTGGCGCCACTTCCGTTGCCGGACTGCTCAACGACTAGCACATCCTTGCCTTTCTTCTTCCTGTTGTTCCGCCGCCGGTTTTTCTTTGCCGGGGCAGCATCCTCACTATCAGATCCTCCTGCTTCTGTATTCTCTCCGGGGAGTTTCCTCCCTTCCTCAGCACGTGCACACTTGTCGGCCAGGGCATATAGCTCACTGACGTCTCTGATCTTGCACACCGCCATCTCCTCCCGCATCCTGCGGTTTCGCACATTCTGATGGAACGCGCTGATTACCACGACAGGGTGGACATCTGGGATGTTGTGCTGTACGCGGCTGAATCTCTGAATGTACTTGCGCAGGGGCTCTCCTTCCTTCTGAGCGAGCAGATGAAGGTCACTCTCTTGGCCATGAGGTTTGTGGCCGCCTGTAAAGGCGCCGACAAACTGATGACATAGGTCTGCCCAAGAGGATATGGAGTTGTCCGGCAAGTGCATGAGCCAGGATCTGACGTTGGGCTTGAGCACCAGCGGGAAGTAGTTTGCAAGGATCTTGTCGTCCCGCCCCCTGGTAGCTTGCACCGCGATGGTGTAGATGCTGAGGAACTCTGACGGATGCGACTTGCCGTCATACTTCTCTGGTACGTCTGGCTTGAAATTCTTCGTGCTGGGCCACTGGACTTGCCACAGCTCACGAGTGAACGCAGGGCAACCTACCGCGTACGGCAAGTCGCCTGGTTCCCCTGGTGCATGCATGTCGACAGGGGGCCCAGCGCGCCGGTCCGATTGACGCCATGCTTCTCTTCAGCGCTTGATGCAAGTTCGAGCGTGTTCTTGCTGTCGTTCGTGAAGAACTTGGCGCTGATCGCAACGAGCTCGTGGATCTGATGATGCGGTGGAGTCGCTGTCGAGGTGGATCCGGCGAGTCGGCGATCTTGGCCTTCGGGGTGGAGAGTGCATGGTGGTTGCACCCCCACCGGTTTCGTCACCATCGGCTCGTGCCTGGCAGTCCTGCCGCGGCAGCGATGTACTCGGCTGCCGCGGAGTATCGCCGTTGGCGAAGCCGATGAGACTCTGAATGGCGGCCCTCCATTCATTGATCTTGTCTTCCGTTGGAGGGTAATCCAGGAGCAGTTGAGCTCGCGCCAAAGCTTCTGCTGGAGTGGTGGGCGGCACTGGCGAACGGCGCGAGGAGCGGGATATGCTCGGACTTCTAACTATATTAGAAGGAGCAGTATCCCGTCCAGGCGACTGTGTCTCGCTCATGCCAGCATGTTGGCATGCATGCTGGTCTTGAGCACCCCGAGATCCACCAGCTCGATCTTGGTCCAACAAACGTATGGTACTGCGAATACCATGACGCTGTCGGTCCTGCGCCTCCTGAGATGGGCGCGGTGCATGTACGGACACCGGGGTCTGCGCAGCCTTGTCCTTGGACCTGGCAGCACCGTGGGCTCCCTCGTCGATGTCCGTTCTTCCGCCGGCGTCTACCCCACCACCCGTTTGCTCCGGTGGTGGTGGGATCGACATGGACGGAACAGCTGCCGCCGAAGCCTTGTTCTTCGATGGCATGTCGATGAAGAAGATGAAGATCTAGCTCGTGTGAACGTCGGATCAGGTTCACACAACCTCGACGCCCCCTACCTGGCGCGCCAAAGATGTCGGGGAAACTGATCCACGAACACCTATGGGACCGGCGGACCGAGCCCCTTTCGGTTCGGCGGGGGGCGGAGATCGCACGAAGAGCGGATCGAGGCGAAGCACACGAGCAGTTTACCCAGCTTCGGAGCTCTCCGGAGAGATAACACTCCTACTGCTGCATGTCTGAGTGTATTGAGTTCTTGCTCGGGAGCGCTGAGTGCTACAGTACACACTAGCTGCTAACGAGACCGAGCATGAGTGTTTTTCTGCCTTCCAACCCCTGTTCTACGTTGTGCATGGGCCTCCTTTTATATGCTCAAGGGGTCATCGACAGGTGGCAACATAGACAAGGGTAATAATGGAAAAGGAATTTTGGTTGGTACAGCTACCTGTACAGTGTATCCTACCTAACCCTGACGGCAGGGGACAAAGGCATTAAATGCCTGTCTGCGTCGCCCTAACAGTGCAGAAAAGGACCGTCAGGGACGCCACCGCTTGCCACGATGACTATCTTGTCAGCGCCTCTTGCCACCGCGCACCGCTGGCTGCACGGCCTCTCGCCACGCGCACCTGGAAAGGCCCCAGGGCGACACATTGGTGGATGTGCTGGAGCGTGGGTACAGAGTGGTCGCTTGCCGTGGCAAGCGCCTTGCCGCGGTCGTTGTCTTGTCGCGTCCGGAAGCTTGTCGCTCACCGGGCCTTGCCGGGATGCGTGGCGCGTCGCGGCAAGTTCCTTGAGATGCCTTGGTTGGCCTTCCCGGCAAGGTCCTCTTGCCGGGGCCTTGTCTCCTTGGCTTGAATACTTTGTTCTTGAATGGCTCCAAAGGAACCACGGAGGACCTTGGCGGTCACCCGGCAAGCCTTGCCGCGGGGTGCTGCGACTGCCTGTGCACAAGTTTGGGATACTAGGGTACCCCTAATCTAGTACACCGACACAAACACCTACAAACCCAAAGTGATTGAGCATCACTGAAGAGATTGATCCTGCGTGGATCCGACGCTTGTTACCTTTGAATACTGTGCTTCTTCCAGACGGTTAGGCGTCATGGTCTAGAGCATCCAAGAGGAATTGTGGATCGCCAAGTGACCGAGTCTGTGCAGGTTTGGAAGTCGCCTGAAGACTTACCACGAGTGATTGGACGAGGTCTGTGTGACCTTAGTTCTAGGAGAATACGGTGAGGACTTGGTGTCCTGAGCTACGTGCTCAGCGACTGGGTGTCCGGGACTGTGTGTCCTCGAGTTTAAATACTCAGCCGCTCCAACCAGACGTACAACTGAGACAACAGTTGGAACTGGTCTAACAAATCATTGTCTTCACCAACCTTACTGGTTCTATTTCCTCAACTCTTTCATTTCCTCATTACTGTGTTGAGTGATTGTTCATATCTGTGTTTGAAGACTTTGACTGAAGACTTTCTCAATTTCCTCAGTTCAATTTCTTTAGTCTGTTTGTCTTCATCTTGTGTTATCCTGTGTTTACGCTTTCTGTACTCTGTGCTTGTCTTCATTTCATCATGATGACTAAGTCTATATCCTGTTATGCTTACTTCTGAGTACTTATTCCGCTGCTAGTAGTTCTTCGCTAAGGAATTTCCTCGCCAGCAAATTCCTCAGTGAAGAATTCATAAAAATCGCCTATTCACCCCCCCTCTAGTCGATATAACGCACTTTCATGTATTATAACCATCATGGAGGTAGGATGTATGGGACGAAGCAAAGTAATTGCCATGAATAACATTACTTACACATAACTCCTGGACAAACACCTGCAACTGGCATTTTCCTTCATCTTCAGTATAATATTTCTAATATGGGAAGATACACACATACGATTTAACAACATCAAATGCGATAGATGCTAAACTACGACTGACAGGTTGTGCTTCCTCCACAGGAATAGGCGTACTAACTGGTGGAGTTGGGGTTCGCCGTGATAGTACTGGCCCTTTGGGCACTGGAGCTGCCTTACTAACTGCTCTTGTTTGGGAGCTCTGTGGTGGAGATGGTGCTGTGTCAACAGGAACTGGGTTACTATCGGCTGGGGTTGGGGTTAGATTGGGTGAAGCTGGTTCTCTGTCCATTGTAGTAGGGGTACAATCTGTGAGAATTTGGGTTATGTGTGGTAGGGTTGGTTCTTGTGCATGTACAACCGGGGTGCTATCTCCACCAAGAGGTAGCACTGTTTTATTTGAAGACCGTGTTTTTATTCCGCTAGATACTGACATCACCCGCTCCAATTCAATTGGCTGATAAACAGGAAACATAGTTGAATGTACAGACATTGTATGAGAGACAGACACTACTAGGGAAAAGCCTAGCAGCAGCGCGGGTTTTGGGCCTATTAGCAGCGCGGGGGCCGGTGCTATTAATAAGGCACTATAGCTAACGTACAGCAGTAGCGCGGGTGCCACCCGCGCTACTACTACGTCCTTTAGTAATAGCATGGGTAAAAACCCGCGCTACTACTACCAGCGCGGGTTTTTTTTTGAATTTTTTTGGAAAAATATTTTGATTTTTTCCCTAATTTTCAAATTTCTGAATTATTTTAACCTCAAATCTCTAATCACCCCTCATCGCTGCTCAATTTAATCTCTAATCACCCCTCTTCATTCCAAATCATCTAACTTCCCGGATGGTCACCCATCCTCTCACTACTCCAGCCTGAGCACGCTTAACTTCCGGGTTCTATTCTCCCTCGTTTCCAAGTCTGCACTTGTTGTTTTCCTGACAATAGTAAGATGTCAATCCTATTAACCTCAGGAATTTAGCTTGAGCATGAAGTCACACATTTCACTATTTGAGTTTGAAACTATTGCTCTAAAAAAATTAGAAACACTAATATTTCTTGAATAATTAGTTTGACCACAGTTTGACCATAATTTGGCCATAGTTTGACCAGATTTGACCAAAATTCAAAAAAACTAAAATAATTATTTAGTAACACTAATATTCTAGAATAATTAGTTTGACCATTGTTTGACCACAGTTTTGACCAAACAGTTTGAATTTTTTTCGATTTGTTCCACTCTAGATCTTAAAAGCCCCGTAACTTTTTTCTGTTAGGTTTTTGAGGATTTTGAAAATGTTTAACGGGGTTCCCCCGATTAAATTTGGATGTAACTTTTCGAGTAGATGATTTTTCATATAAAAAACTTTTTCATCCGAGTTAGTATGCAAAAGTTATGCTCATTTTTACAAATTCTCGAGAGATTTTGCAAATAAAGTCGAAATTCATATTTGCAAATTATCCCAACAAAGAGACCACATATCACATGGGAAACTTATTTTCTTTTAATTTTTTGACATTTTCATCATTTTCTTTTATTTTTTTTAAAACTGAAAAGGCGATCCACAGGGGGGGGGGGGTAAAATGGGACCTTTACTAGTAGCGCGGTTTTTTACCCACTCGCCACTACTATGGCACCACTTAGTAGTAGCGAGGGCTGAAAACCAACGCTACTGCTATCAAACTTAGTAGTAACGAGGTTTTAAAAACCCGCGCTACTACTATGGCATGTCCCGGGGGGCACGGTAGAGACCGCTTAAACCTCGCTACTACTAAGTTGATAGCAGTAGCGCGGGTTTTTAACCCTCGCTACTAGTAACTTTCTGTGTATAGGCTTTTCCCTAGTAGTGAGATGCAATAGATAGTGTGGAAAAAAGAGGGCATGAAATAGTTGACATGTATATTGTTTAACTAAAACAGATAGCATGACATAATTTCACATATATGATGTCTATCTAAACTGGATAGCATAGCATAACATAATTCAAAGATATGATGAATAACTAAACAAGATCGCATGACATAATTCACCTACATGTTATCTAAGTAATCATGATCGCATCATTTAATTCACATATGTGATTTATATGCTAAACAGAGGGCATTCGATATGATGTCTGAACTAAGAACATGGTGTTGAATATTGTGTATATGATGTCTAAACTATGCAATGCAAGACACCGTATGCATGATATGAGCAGTATAACCGTGCCAAGTTAGAGCATACACCTCAGTGGGGGAATAGAACTGGTCATCTATCTCTGAATCCATCTCCGAGGAGCTATCGGGGCCCAACAAGAGATTTGCTTCGACATGTAGCACTGTCTGCTCTGAAGGCCTTGTTTTCACTCCAGATTTTTCCATCTCCCACCCAAATGGCTGATTTACAGGAAGAGTAGTTTAATGTACAAACATTGTCGACAAATGGAAATGTAATGAAGAAAAGGATGGGCAAGATATCATTCAAATATACGATGCCTGGTTAAACAGGATGGCATTGCACATTTCACATATATTATGGCTGGCTAAAAGACATGAGACTGCCTAATTCCCATATATGACATAGAAACTAAACAGGTGGCATTACAGAACATGTCTAAACTAAGCAGATGACATATATGATGTCAAAAGTAGGCACTTCAAGGCAACATATGCATGATATGACTAACATCATCAAGCCAAGGTAGAGCAAACACCTTGGGGGTAAATAGGAGTGGTCAGCGGCGTCTGAATACGCCTCAGAACAGATATCTTCCTCTGGATTACAATCTGGAGAGGGTTGGGGAGGGTTTGCCATTGAACCCACCATGGAGCGATGTCTGCATGACATTGTATTGCCGCACAAAACTCTTCTCTTTTTCTCTACATGTTCAGCATGACTGTGTATAATATCTGACATGCATACGAAAAAAATATGGTGATATTATGTAAGGAGAGCATGCAGAAATTTAGAGTGATGGTAACAACCAGTGGATCGACGTTTTTCCGTTGAACCAAAATAAAACAAATGGATCGACGTGAGTGTATAGTAATAAGAGATGCAACAAGTGTACAACCTCTTTACCGTAGCCGTGTCGACCTCAGCATCATTGGGCTGGTCGCTGAAGCAGTTGAGGCAGAGGTGGCTGTCGGAGGTGTGGAGGAAGATCTGAGGAATCTGTAGACGGCGTCCAGGGCAATGCTCTGTTGTGATGGATCGTTTTGTCATTGGAGCAGCTCCGGTGAGCCGTAAGACGTCAAGGCTGAAGCAGCACAAGACAGACATCATCAATCTCAAGTGGGATTCTAATAGCATCTCCAATAGATGATGTAAAATGGATGTAAAATTAACATCACCAAAAACCACCTGACTACAACAGATGAGGTAAAAACTGTTGACTCTAAACTTAACTGTCGAAACTGAAATTTATTGTGGAATATGAATGCTACTGTCGAAACTGAACGCAATGGTAGCAGAGAGGCACTTGACATGTAGTTTAGGGAGGGCCTGCAGTTCATCTTCAACCTGCACCCCCCTGAGCCGCCAGCCACCACCGACTGAACCGCCGGCCCTAGCGCCGCCTCGCCGCCCCGAAACAACTCGTTGCCGCTGCCCCGGCCAGCCCTCTAGGCCCCCTGCCCCCACCCTGAACCCTAAGATAGATAGTAGGGTACCTCTCCGGCGATCCCCCATCCCTGCTGCGGGTGGTTCCTCCTTAACTCCGGCGAGCCCCCCCCCCCACCCAACCCTTGAAAATCGACTGACCCAAAAGTCGATTCAGTCGACTGAAGTGTGGCTTAATCGGAGCAGAGCAGCAGCACGAGCGAGGGGGAGAGCAGCAGCAGCAACTGGGCGAGCGAGCGATCGAGCGAGAGCTGGAGCAGCAACAGCAGCGCAAGAGAGCGAGCGAGAGCCGGAGCAGCATCAGCAGATCCGGCTGGTATGGACGCCGCCGCCGAAGGGGCCTCGCACTCAGGGAGAGCCACCATGGAGATGTCGCCCGCGGTGCCGGCTTCAAGGTAACCGCTCCATGGGGGTGCGGGATGGAGCACCTCGGCGTCGGGAGGTCGAGTTAAGGAGAAAGTGCGATTTGATGAGTGTACAACCTCTTTGGTGGCTCCGAGTAGGCCTCGGCTTCGTCCGAGGAGTCGGTGAGGATGCTGCAGTTCCGGTGGAGTAGGTTAAGGCGGCATTGTGGGGATGGAGCAGCCGCGATAGACGAGGCGATCGTCGGAGCAGCTCCTTGGAGGTGGAGGACGGGGCGGCTGAACCAGCTGGATGGCGAGATGGATGACGGATCCTCATCCATGGAGGTGGACGAGGGACATCGAGCTGTTGTGGTGGACGACGTCGTCGGGGAAGAGGCTCCAGCTGGGCAGCGGTGACATGGCGGACGAAGGAGGGTGGGGTTTTGCGGCTGGAGCGGAGAGTTTATGGCGGCCTGGGATTTCGAATGGCGAAAAGGGGGCGATGGGAGGGGATGAAGCATGACTTAGGGACACGCTTGTCCAAAATGTAGGGTGTGTTACAAAAGTACCCCCCACCGACTTGAACTAGTGGCCCTTTCGGCTCAGGGTTAGAAGGGGGATTTTGCGTGTCGGGATTTGGCAGCTGGAGGGAGTTTTCGCGCGCGTTGTAATTTTGGGATAGCAAGGCGTGGGTTGTGAAGGCGCCAGTTTTGGGAGCACGATATCTGAATTTTTGGGATATAACAAGACGCGGGTTGAATTTTAGGGACAAGCCTAATGTGTAGTAATATTGTAGTTGTACGTACCAAATCTATTCGCACTTCCCTCAACCAAAAAGAAAATGAAAAAAATAAAACTATTCACACCACACAAAGAGAGAGTGTTGCCCCGTTTTACTATACAAATGCTATTCAAAGCTACTCCCTCCTTCCATCTATATAGAGCCTAATGCGTTTTTCGATGCTAACTTTGACCAAATATTAGAGCAATGGTATATGACATGCAACTTACACAAAGCACACCGTTAACTTTGTCTGTGAAAGGTTCTTTCAATGATATAATTTTCACATTGTGCATGTCATGTACTATTAATCTTGTCAATAGTCAAAGGCGGTCTTAAAAATCTCATTACGCCCTATATAGATGGAAGGAGGGAGTATGAATCCATGTTATGTCCGATTAAATTTTTTCGCTTGCTGTATAATGCATGTAACCTACTCATACCAACATTTTAGTGCATTCCAAATGTCTATACTACCACTGCAATTCGAACTAAATTTGAATTTGTTTCTCTATTTCAATAAGAATCTACAATCATGATTGTTGCCAGCTTCAACCATCATAGTTTCCTTGCTATCCGCCAGATATAAATCAGACGGCCTATAATGCAGGATGGCAGGCACACCATCATCAACAACGCCGTTTTTTATAAGAGTAAAGATAAAAATATATTAAATGTAGTATCACATGTTCATAAACACACCATGTGTATCACTGTTATATATATTCACACATGCGTCGGTTTAAAACACTATGATAAATTCTTCAAATATTTGAATTCACTTTTTATAATGAAGTATATATATGATCTCTATTCGTCTTTTACACCCACACAACCATCTTATATTTGTAGCTAGCGCTAACTTTGTCTTGTGCATGCACACGCCCGCATCCCTCTCACCCTCCCTCAACATTCTCTAGCTCCATCGCGCAAATTCGTCTTTTCACATTAGGTCGTTCACCCATGGTGTGTGTAGGCCCCCCACCTCCTTCTTTACGGCACACATCGATCGATATGCCTCTCTAGCCAGGTGTGCCTAGCACAAACACAAGCTTCCCCCCTTCTCTTGTCACCGTCCATGCCTCACTCCCACCACTCTTTTCATCGTTCTCGTACTCGCACACTCCTTCCCGCTTGATATAGTATGCCTCTCGTACCACCTCCTACATGCATCCCTCTATCTCTATCCATCTCCTCGTGCCTCGTTTGCTTCTAACACACACATGCATGTATACCGATCGATCTCCCAACATATACCTAGATCGACTTTAACTACCCCCCCATTGATCGACGTACCTCACAAGTTATGTCTCTCCTTTCTCTAACAAAGGGCGATTCATCTTCCTATGTAGTTATGTCTACTTACCACAGCCACATCGTCCCCCCTATCTTGCGTGCATGCCTCCTGACCTGTCTCTCACACGCACGTGCACAGACAACAAGCAGCCATCGCCTCTCTTATTGATATTGCAGGCGTGCCCTCCGTTTGTCTAGCAAGCCTATCCCACCATTTGTTAGAAGCAACTCCACTACCACCCCCTCCAACACTCTAGCTCTGTCTCTCTCCCAACCTTATTCCTCTCCTGCACATATGCATGGATGCCGATCGATCTCCCTTAATACATGAGGCAGATCGATCTCCTTAATACATGAGGTAGGCCTCTCTCCTCCTCCACACATATACCAGCCATTGTACCTCTGTAGTTAATTGGGCCTCCCTCTTCCCCCACCACAAACCGATAGTTGAGCACTGTAGGTAGGTATCCATGCCACAGAGACAAACTGCACATGTCCCCTCTCACATTCTAGTAGGCCAGCCACCCTATATCTTTGACATGGGCACACACAAATTTCATGGCACTCTTTATCGATTGCGCGCGCACACACACACACATCATCCCTCTTTTCGATTCTATGGACACCTCAAGCCAGTGATACCTCCACTCTCTTCTCGTGGATCGCCCCCTCTATATATATGTTATATCCAGGACTCTATTTCACACACATTGCATATGTTACATTTTTTGATTGAACCCCCCCCAAAGAAAACTCTCAAGAACCCACACACTATATCTCCCTAGGTTTGTATCTCTCTCACACAACCCCACGTAGGTGGTGTACGTATACAAGAAGAGAATAGGTGCACCGTGCACGTACTCATGCTTCGTGCCCAGCCACACCCGCGCGGGTACACGGTGGAGCTCATTTCTTTAGAAATGGCAGACCACGTGCTAATTTGAACGCGTGTAGCGGTTGTTTACCTAGGGAGGTCGTGTACCATGCCTGCACGAAACAAAGTTCGACTTGACGCGTTGCCACGCTATTTTTAAATAAAGTTATAGCGCTCAATGCCACGTACATAAAATATAAAACGATTTTTATGGAGAAAAAGGTAGTCCGCTCACTATATAAAATGGAGCCTTGCGTACCTGGTTTGTCGCTCTTTAGAGTATCTCACACAAGGCTACGGTGGCCTCTCTCTCTCACCGTTGGTCACCGATCCGGCTGCATCCCATCCGCCGGGGGAAGAGAGTGCGGTGGCCTCTCTCTCTCTCACCATTGGTCATTGATCCGGCCGCATCCCGTCCGCCGGGGGAAAGGGAGGAAGTGCATCGTTTCTCCGTTCGAAGGCGCCGAGGAAGCATGTCCCGATCTGCGGTACACATCGTTCTCTCTGACCAAGCTCCGACGCGGCAGGGCCTATGCCACCTGCTCGCAGATTCCGCCCGCCGCCGCTCACCTAGTAACATCCCGATGACCTCCAGGTATCCCCTCCGGCCTTGCTCCACTGCCCGTCTTCCCATGTCACTGCATGTGGATCTTCCATAGTTCTTTGCCCAAAACGTAGCTCGTCCAGCGTACTTTCCATATTGCATTCTTGTCCTCACACCATTTTAGACAAACACAACCATGTTGTTATCTTCCCTTAGGGCAAGGAATATCCTTCTTTTTTGTCGTCGCATGTGTCATCAACTGTTATTGGCCAGTAATTGTTTCCTTTCTACCTCTTTTTTTGCAAACAGGGCTATCCATTTCACCTCGTTGCTATTGCGACCTTTTGGTGAACTGCACAAATCACTTTTTTCTTAAGAGTGTTTTGTGCAGTTGTACTGAAATGTCACATGGGAAACGTCTCTACATTTCAGTGCGACTGCACAAAGGAAGATTGGTTTTGCTCTATCCTCCTCATCCAACTCCGAGCCTTATCTTCTCCAACTAGTTAGTCTTAAGAGAGACTACAAAGGTGACCGGCTTCTATTTATCTGTTTATTGTTTCATCAGCAGTCCTCTATTATCGTAATCACACTTATATCTTTGGAACAGGGACACTCAACTCTATTTTAGTGGAACTTCACAAAATGATCGGAATGTTGCATGCTCCAGACAGCTACTTTTTTCCCCAACATGCCTTGTTGATTTAGACAGAGCTGGGGGGACATTGCTACCAATGAAAGCATGGATCGGTTTTAATTTAACACCTTCTCACAACTCTATCTTCAGTTGTGATGTAATTATTAGCTCTGATCTGCTAATAATTGACATGCATTAGCAAGGAAGTTAGTTTTTTATTGTTTTCGAAAGAGCATCGATGGCAAGACACGCGAAACAGAAGCTGGAAGCTCACACCATTGTGCAATTTCATGTCTCGCTGGAAAATTATTTGTATAGTACGTCAATTATGTAAACAAATGATGGATGCTTGATAGCATTGCCAGAAGCCTCTTCATCATCTGGGTCCATGTGCCATGCACAAAATTATACTCCTTCGTTCCTAAATATTTGTCTTTTTATAAATTTCAAACGGGCATATTTTAGAGTGTAGATTCACTCATTTTGCTTCGTATGTGTACTCCCTCCATTCCTAAATATTCTATTCATCTTTCTAGATATTTCAACAAGTGACTACATACGGAGCAAAATGAGAGAATCTACACTCTAAAATATGTATATACATCCATATGTGCCAGTCCATTTGAAATCTCTAAAAAGACAAATATTTGAGTAGTCACCCGTTGAAATCTCTAGACAGACAAATATACTCCGGAGTATATTTAATAACCGAGGGGGTAGTTCACAACCGCATGGGAGACTCAGCCCGGTCATTGCGCCGCATTAATAGTTAGTAATGAGTAGTCAAATCGTAAGCCCCACCTTTCCCACTGTAAGTTCCTCTGAAGAAGCAACCATCAATACGCTCTTCTTTGAATCCGCTCATACTACTCCATCCGTCACTGTTTATATAGCGTGCTTCAGAAAAAAGAAAAAAGATCTGTGGGACCAAGGCGACTAGCGATCGGCCTAAAAAACAGCATTGGTAGTTATAGCACGGCGTCTATTACTAGAGGGAATAATGCGTACACACATGCATGCAGTGCTTCCACCCTGGGTACACACATGCATGCACTTACACCACTCCGTAGGAGTAGTACAGAGTACATGGAGAGAAAATTGTGGACTTGATTGCGGTTACCACGCCCTAATTAATTGAGCATTAAACCAAACGCGTCTAAAGTCTCTTTGGTGGTGGAAATGCATTGAGAGAAATGCATCATAATGAAGCGCGCCCTGTAAACTGTGACGGAGGGAGGAGTAGTATGAAGGTTCAAAACCATGTACACGTATGTCCAGTCGTTCAACGCACCTCCTCTTGGCATATAACTGACATGTGGGACAGGAGTGTGAGCAACCCGATCTCAATTGACGGTAAAGAGACAACCCGCCGTTCCTTGAGAGAGACGAGGAGTGAGAACACACAGACAGGTTCGCATGGAGGCCAAGATATATTCAAGCATGGTTGGTTGATTGATATCATTCATTACATGTTGGGCTACCGTTTTCCGCCCTTCTCCAGAATAAACGTGTACTTTATAAGAGAAAAAAAATAAGAGTACAGACGCTCCACCATGCGGGTCTAGTAGTAGTACTACTCGTACTACTGTGCTTGGCTCTTCGCCTCTTCGTGAAGTCGAACAATGATGGTACTCCGCATGTTGGGTACTATAGTGTATGCTTCTGACAATCTGACACCAAATGTACTGATGCACGTCCACCGAAGGTAGGTTGCATTAGTCAAAAGGCGTAAGCGAGCTTCACCTTGTCCTGCAAGCTTCTCCTCGTTCTGCGAGTTGACGGGACACACCAAAAAGTAGTGCTAGTCCATACTCCCTCCTTTCCGGTTAATATGGCTTAATCTTTTTTGCGGGTAAATAAGGGAGCTTTATTCATATATAAGCATTCTTAGGACGATCAACCAAGACACTAGTCACTAGGAAGCGAGGTACCCCGCAAAAAAAGAAGTAGGAAGCGAGATGTTTCATCAAGCCAGCTCTCGGCCACATTCAAAGTGCAGCAAGCACGGTTCGCACGAAGATGCGCTGCAAGGTTTGCTGACCTGTTTACATGCTGAATAACAAAAAAGGAGGAAATATTACCGAGCGCTACTATTTGTAACAGGATATGAGCCATAATTAAGCGAGAATTGTGGCGAGTGGTCCATGCAATCAACTTCCATTATCACATGCGAGAACCCTCGAAGAGAACCAATGTGTTGAAGATTGCTTTATCACATTTTAAAATTATAATAAGAGTGCAGATGCTCCTCCATCCTGTTCATAGTACTAGTATAGTATGTACCTTTATAGACTATATTAGTAGTACTAGTACTAGTAAACTTTGCGCTTGGCTGTTCGCCTATTCGGGAAGTCAAACAATAGGAGCACTTGTAGTATAGTGTATGCTTCTGGCAATCTGACTCTGAATTAACTGTTGCACGTCCACCGCCTGAGTGAGGGATGCATTAGTCAAAAGTTTCTCCTTGTCCTGCGAGCCACCGCACGCAAGTAATGCTAGTCCATACTGCCTCCTCTCCGGTTATTATGGATTAATTTCAAACGAGATAAATACACTGTTTGTCACTGTATATTTGTAAAAATACGGTCAGTGGACTTCATAATACGCTCATTGCGCTCAATATATATATTTTCCAGTGTTTGTACGTTCACTAGCTCACCCTGACTAAGTATGTGTGTGCATGCACGTGTAGGTTGAGCACTTAGCGTGACCGTGTGTGTTCCGTCGTGTGCTCGGACATGCATGCATTAGGGCATCACACGCGTTTTTTCGTCCATGTTAACGTGTGACTGTTGCATACACGTAGGGGGAGTACGTGTAGGGGCCACTAAGGAGCAGTCAAATCACACAGTAAGTTAGTCGGAAGAAGCAACCATCATTTCACTCTTGAATGACACGTACGCAATATAAAATGGTTGATATGGTGAGAAAAATAAAATCACTATATATACACTAGTAGGAGCCTAAGCTACAAGCCTGCTTGCTAAGGTTTCTCTCTTCACAAGCATAGAACGACGGTCCTGATCCCGCAGTTGGGGGAAGGGCACAATGTTCTGCGTAGATGCGGTCGACATCGGCGAGGGAGAAAACCCACAGTCGATGCGTCCCAATCGGGGGTCAACGCCGTATGGGCCGATGTCGTGTCCCAACCGCCCTTCTAGGTACAGCCCGACGTCCCACGTAGTCCATCTTCCTCTTGGAGCCGGCTTGCTCCACTGCCGTAGCTCCATCTCCATGTAGATCTTTCTCCACTTCTACCGGCTTCTACTTGTGATGAGTTTATGTCTCATGAACTAGTGCCAGTACTATTATTCTAATCACACTCTTCAATATCTTTGCCATCAGGGATGCTCAGGTCGATTTTAGTGGAACTGCACAAAAGCATCGTATGATCCGAGGGTGCCAGCCGTCTTTCCTTCGACATGTTCTACCTGGCCAGGGAATTAAATCATGTTTAAGGTTTAGGGTTTAAGTCGTAGTGACCCCATCAGTAGTTTTTCTTTCGTACACGCTCTCAGAACTTTTTTCTTTATGTGTGAAGTAAATATTGGCTATGATCTGTGAATCATTGAGATGCATTAGCATGCGTGTTAGTTTTCCTTTGTATTTGATGGAATGTTGTAATGGGGCAACCTTGGAATAGGAATGAAAATGGAGTGGAAAGTTTCCGTTTTTCTGGAGAAAAAATGGAAATGGAGACCAACGTTTCGTTTCGTTGGATCGTGCCATCGAGCAAAACCAACGTTTAAATCACGTCTGTCGTGTTCATGTCTCACCCTCCTCCATGGCTCGATCCCACATGGACGCTCAACATGCCACTAACCGCAAACCGAGTATACGATAACTTTCCCGCCTGCTTGTCGATGGATCACGCCATGGTGTACTACTAGCACTACTGGAAGAGATTGACGAGTTGGGAGAGGACAGCTAGCTGTAGCACGGACTCCCATGAACTTTTTACATGCATGTTGTAGTCGGCTATTGCGACCTTTGAACGCGAAGCAGCGCATGCACCCGGAAGCGGCGCGGGCGACACTGTCTCGGCCGGCGTGCCGCTTCAATGCCGGCGCCAGTGAGAGGTCGTGTCCGCTCTGGCTGGGCATGAATGCGGCACTGACCGTTTCGAGCGGGAATCACGCGCGCGTGATGAAGAGGGTTCGGGTTGGTCAGGACCGGCCGTGGCAGTGGTCCGGACGTGCGCAAACAAGAGTTGATGTACGTTAATATTTCTGCGTATATAATTAACAACATAAATAATGTGCTAGTTGGACAAATATGATTGGAGATGGAGATGGAAATGGAATTTTACGTAAACACGGATATGCATGTCTATGTCTATGTGTGTGTGCGCGACGACTCTCGCGACCTGGAAGCATGGGCATGTTTTGGATCGAGTTTTCTTTCTTGGTACGTTAGAAAATCAGTTTGTCTAATTCACATCTAGATGTTATTTAAGGATATCACATCTAAGATCCCACAAGTATATAATATAAGCGGGAGCCTCAGCGCTTGTTCGCTAGGGTTTGCACTCTCCACACGCTCGCCGCAATACATATATGTTACACGCCGGAGGCTAAGTCTTCATTTGCTAGGGTTTGCTATATTCACAGTCTCTCACCCTCTCTTCACCAGATCTAAAAAAGACTGTGTTGGCCTCTTGTCTCTCTCCCCCCTCATAGCTGGTGAAGGAGGCGTCCGTATCCCGTCGCACCGGGAAGGGGAGGAGGTGTAGTGTTAACTCTATCGCCTTCGACGAGGGAGGCAATCCACTGTCGGCTGCCTATTCTCTTTCACCCAGCGCCTATGCGGGAGGGCCACCGACCCCTTCTTCCTCGCTGCCATACTTAGTGTGGGAAGATCCGGCCTCCCGCTGCACGCATTGCCACATCTCGACGACCCTAAGGTATAAGTTTCTCTGAAACCATTGTTGCTCTAGCTGCATGTGGATCTTTTTCGATCTGTAGTCGAATCTAGGTCTTGGTTCAAAGAGGAAAGAAAGGTGGGGGGGGGGGGTGGAGCATGAATCTAGGACATGGGTCAATGAGGAAAGGAGGGAGGAAAAGTAGTATAGACTGGCTATCCAGCCGCGTTGTTGGTCGAAAAGGGAAAAGGGGGGGTAACCGAGTACACACATCTGTAAGGAACCGGTCTCTTTGTTGAAAAGGGAAAGAAACTGGGGGGGGGGGGCGGGTAGTTTGTGCAGGACTAGATTTGCTGCCCTCACATAGGAAAAAAGTTCAAAGAGAACAAATATGGGACCAACACAGATATGCTGCTTGGCTACATACTCTGCATCACCCATTTATACGTGTGGACGCACATGGTGCTAGCATGTCCCATACAGCTATTTTGCTGTTGTTAATCTAAGAATACCGCAGGAAAATTGAAGTAATGCCAGTGTTAAAAGTAAATTACATTTTTAATGAATGTTGTTTCAAGAGAGTGTCTCTGTTAATATGAATCAATGCAACCGTTTTAGAAATGCTACTATCCTACTTTGTTTTCCATCCAAGATAAGTTAGATGCTTCTTTTTGTCACCGTTTGTTTTATCCTCATTTATCGGCAAGTAATTGTTTCCTTTTTTGCCTCTGTTAAAACAGGGGTATCGATTCAACTTGTTGCTATTGCGACATTTTGCTTCGCTACTCGAAACACTTATGTTTTAAGAGTGTTTTGTGCAGTTCAACTTGAATGTCACACCGGTGACTTTGCTTAATTTTGGTGGAACTGCACAAAAGGAGATCTGAGATTTGTTTCCAGTGTTCCTGTGAAGTTGTTTCAAATCTTGGTCTCAACCACATGATATCTATTCAACTTGTTGCTATTGCGACATTTTGCTTCGCTACGCGAAACACTTTGCTTGATTTCAGTGCAACTGCACAAAAGGAGATTGGATTTCCTATTCGTGTTAGCTGATTCGTATTTTATCCTAGTGTTCTCATGAAAGGTCAGTACAGGCCTTCATCCACATGATTGTGCAGTGTTCTTTGAGATGTTGTGCTACCTGTATTGGTACTGTTTTAAATAAATATTGAATTGAAGCTATTGTATTGCTGTCTTTTCCCATTAAGTAGTGAACAAAAATGGGACCAACCTAGACATGATGCTTGTTGCTTTGTTACAACAAACTCTTCATCACCCCCTTTATAAGTAGATGGAAGCACATATTGTTGTTGCGCCCACTCTCCCCTGGAACTATTTATGCTTTTTGTTCATCTAATGCCGCTGGTAAAATTAAGCAATGCCACTCTCAGAATTAATTAACTACCTAATCTTAGTTCAAAACTGCAACACTTGTTAGGAATGGTACTATCCTGCTTTGTAGTTCTTTCTACATGTTTAACCAAGGTATTGTTAAGATAATGTCTCTTTAAAAATGAATCAGTTGCATTGTTTTAGGAATGGTACTTTTTTGCTTTGTCGTTCTTTATACATGTTGAAACAAGGCATTGTTAAGATAATGTCTCAGTCAATATGAATGAATCACACTGATGGAGAATTGCTACTCTCCTACTTTGTTTCCCATTAAGACAAGTCATCAACCGTTATTTCTCAGTAATTGTTTCCCTTATAACTATTGTTGCTTACATGAATATCAAAATTAAAGCTCGGTTTTATTCCTACTTCGATTTTAGTTGAACTGCACAAAAGGAGCCAATGTGTCCAAGGTAAACTACTGCGTTACTGGGTCCAGTTGGACGTTCCACTTTGCAGAAAGAAGCAGTCACTGGTTGCGGTACATTACAGAAGGAATGACCGAGAAGCTTTACAGAGTATTATTAGACACCGGTGACATGACTAGTCTGCAGAGACCACTGGCAATTTAACAACACGTGGAGTGCCCTGGGCAAAAAGTGCCCAAACAAGTACAAGAAGCTACGATAGGACACGATCATAGGCATTACATATTTTGAATGGGAAAAGCTTGTCAAAGTTTAATCATTGATGTTAGCAAAAAGACGTTAGTTTAATATATTGGAATTGGAAAACCTTGTCAAAATTTGCTCATTGATGTTAGCCAGAAGACATGCATTTGATATTTTTGAGTGGGTCGCCCTAGCTAGGAGCAGCGTCGAGTGTTTTTTCCTATTCCTGTGCTCAGTTTAGAAGTAAATAGTTACTCTGCTGAGATATTCCTGTGTTAAGAGTTTGTTCTGAATATTGTCTATGTAATGCCAGGCCTTGTGTTTGATTGCAAAGTTGAGCTTGGAATGTTGTGGCATGCGGCATCACGAGCTGTTCACCATGCCTCCTGAGCATAATGCTTCGTATTGTTTTGCATGTCGATCTAATGCCAGCGATTTTCTTGTTAAGAAGATCATCCTCTTCTGTTGTTTTCGTGCGTAAGAAGTTCATCGTCTGATGTTTCATTCATAGCCTATACGACATGTCGGGTAGGTTAGACGTGAAACCATATGATCTTCTGACCAACTCATGGTATTAGGTTGTGATTGGATCGTCGTTTTCCAACCAAAACCGCTTGTAAAACTGACGCTTGTAAATTAAAGCATATGGTCTCGGGCAAAGGCGCTTGGTTAGTCAATTCCGACTAGTAAAATATCGGAAGTACTTCACACACGATAAAAACGCTGAACGACACTCGAACGATTGCTAATCCAGCCGTTAGCTGATGTTTCAGCCTTGCCCATGGATGGCATGATACGCACGTCGTGCATGTATCGTTTGGTAATGTCGTCCATATAGCAGTGCTCATGAAATATACACTGGTCTCTCAAATTACATGCGTAACCCTCCGGTTTTACTTACAGACCTCGGGCCTTCCGATGACGAGTAAATTACACTTGTATGTTAATACATGTTTGAAATAAACCAGAGCTCCCAAGCGCAGCCTTACCGTTTCATGCCGTCTCAGTGTCTCGAAGGTGCACATAGGTGTCCGATGATCCTGGCTTCCTGAATGAGTAGCGGGCGCTGTATCCGACCTCCGTAGGGCCCGCGAGGCCCTCTCTGTTGTCCTTCGAGTTGTTGCGCTCGCCGTGGCGTCGAGCATTGTTAACATGGTCAACGAACATGAGGATTCAGGAGATGACTTTAGTTTGACTGGATGACACTAGGGACCCACTAGGGCCATAGCCGTACGTACGCAAGTGCCTCCTTATTATGTACAACTATATTTTTTTTGCTTTCTCTTGGTTTCCTGACATCACGGTCCCGCACCATTGTCAACCTATGTAGTCAATATAAATGAGAGAATTGCACAAGGCGCGGCCGACATCTGGCACCAAGCAGCTCGAGCAGTATTTGTGTTTTTGAGGCGTGAGCACTGCAGAGTTTTTCTTGGCGATGATTTCGTTGTTGTCTAGAGGAGAGTAGGGTATTAACTAGGTGGGAGGTTGCCCGTCTAGCCCAGGCCAGATATCCAGCCCAGATACTACTTTTTTCAAGATGAAAATGGCTAGCCCAGCTATACGTCTTTTTGAGGAATACCCAGGCAAGGTCAACTTGTTATTCTCTACCCCGCTGGGCTGCAAATCTTTCCTAGGAGGGATGCATTAGGCTTAGCAGGAAAATGGGCTTTAAATATAATAAATGGGATGTAATTATAAAAACTGGGCAGTAACTATAAAAAATGCACCAAACACGAAATTAGTTTATAAAATATTATTTATGGATTTTGAAAATCTTAAATTTTCATTGTTGCACGCGCAATGTTCCGTTGGATTTTTACGTAATACAAATTTATATTTAATCTGACTAGAAATTTCGGGATAAAAATATTTTGGATCCCATCAAAATGTGGGAAATTTTATTGAATTCTGTCTTCAACGGTTGGTTGAAATTATTAATCGTTGTCCTAGCTAGAAAATGGGCTGTACTTTTAACAAACTGTAAATGGGCTGTTGTAAATTCCATTAGAATTCAAAAATGGGCTATACATTCTTACAAAACGCAAATGGGATATAAGTTCTTTGCCACACACTTGTGGGCCTACTAAGTAACACGTCCCCTAAAAAAAATAAGTTGACGCGTATGCAAGGCTTTGTCAACTTATTATAGTCAACACATGGTTCTAGCAGCAGTGGCCGTTGGATATCTATCCAATGGATGTCCTGCTTCTTCTTCAATCTCGGATATTCTTAGCTTCGGCCACCCAAAAATGATTCCTCCCCCTGACATCTGGGGCGCACCGTTTCAGAGGCTGACCTGTGGGCCTACTAAGTTGGAGCGTACCAAGGGCTTTGTCAACTTAGTCATATAAACGATTCTAGCTTCAGTGACCGTACGATGTCCATCCAACGGCCGTAGTGCTTCTTCAACCTCTGGTCTTCTTGGTCCAGCCGCCCAAAGCAGCGCCGGTCGTGCCGCCTGCTCCTGCCTCCCGTGGCCGGCTGTGCTGTTGCGGAGGCCTCACCGCCCCATACTACTCCCACCGCTGGCCAGGCCATCTCTCCACTCACCCAGACCCCCTGTTATTCAGCGGCAACGACAGCCTCACACCGCAGCTGAACCAGTGAACCCTCGTACTCCTCTCCGCGCGGGCTTCCACTGTCGCGTCTTCCTCGGCTCCGCGTCGTCCCCTTCCTAGGCGTCGCCGTCGTCCACCGCCCTGGTGCTCTCGGCGCGGCATGGTCAACATGGTCAACGACCGACTTCCATCGGAAGAGTACTGTACGTGGATAGGCTGACAGCTGGGTCCACGGCGGCCGCAAGGAAGTGCCTCCTTATTACACGCAAAATAATTATTCCTCCACCTAACAGCAGGGACCCACCGGACGGGCCACCTTATTTTGTGAAAAAAACATTTCCCCCTGACTGCTGGGACCCACCATACGGGCCACCGTATTTCGTGAAAAAAGCGTTCCCCCCGCTGTCAGCTCGGACCCACCGGAAGTGCCTCTTTATTACGCACAAAAAAAATGAATACTCCCCCTGCTAGCTTGGGCTCACCTGGGTGGGAAGCTGACTTGTGGGCCTACTAAGTTGATGGGGATGGAGGGCTTTGTCAACTTAGTCAATATGAACGATTCTAGCTCCAGTGACCGTACGTTGTCCATCCAACGACCGTAGTGCTTCTTCAATCTCTGGTCTTCTTGCTCCAGCCGCCCAAAGCAGCGCCGGTTGTGCCGCTTGCTCCTGCCTCTCATGGCCGGCTGTGCTGCCGCGGATGCCTCACTGCCCCCTACTGTTCCCACCTTAGGCCAGGCCCTGCGGCGATGGCAGCCTCACACCGCAGCCGAATGAGTGAATACTCATACTCCTCTCCGCGTGGGCATCCACTGCCACGTCTTCACCAGCTCCGCGTCGTCCCCTTCCTAGGCCTCTCTGTCGTCCACCGCCCTAGTGCTCTCGGCGCGGTGTGGTCAACATGGTCAAGGAACGACTTCCATCGGACGTGGACTGTACGTCGAGAGGCTGACAGCTGGGTCCACGGCCGCAACAAGGAAGTGCCTCCTTATTACGCGGAAAATAATGATTCCTCCACCTGACAGCAGGGACCCACCGGACGGGTCACCGTATTTTGTGAAAAAAACGTTTCCCTCCTGACTGCTGGGACCAACCAGCTACACCTTCGCACGCAAGGAAGTGCGTCTGGGCAAAAAAAAACCAAAACGATTCGCCGCCGGACTGCTGGGACCCACCAGCTACATCTTCCCAGGCAAGGAAGTGCCTGACAGTTGGGACCCACCTAGTCGAAGCGTACATAGCGTTGTCATTCTGGTCGCAAACGTGTACGTACATACTGGTCGATGTAGAGGCACGCACGTGTCGTAGTAGAGGCGCGCACGTGTCGTAGTAGAGGCGCGCACATAGCATGTACACGTACGTGCAGCAGCGAGGGTGCAAGAAAGAAAATACGGCCAAGTATGCACATACGGGCAGGGTCTCGAATGCCTACTCGCGCATACGTACATGGCTGGGTTGGAACGGAGAAACAGCGTCGTCGTCGTGTTCATGGGGAGCCAACCGGCTAGGTCGGAACGGAATGCGTGGTCGTGTTCATCGGGAGGGCTTAGACGGAACAGGCGATGGAAACGAGACCTGGCGTACCGCACAACGGAGGAAACGGCCCTGTGTTCGACCGGCCACGTTCGAAATGGGATCCTGTTGATCGGTAGGGGCCTGGCGTACCGCAAAACGGAGGAAACGGACCTCCTACGGTTGAAATGGGGGTCCTGTTGATCGGGAGGGTGTGGTGTACCGCAAAACGGAGGAAACGAACCTCCTACGGTCGAAACGGGGGTCCTGTTGACCGGGAGGGGTGTGGCGTACCGCAAAACGGACGAAACAGACCTCCTACGGTCGAAACGGCGGTCCTGTTGATCGGGAGGGGTGTGGCGTACCGCAAAACGGACGAAACGGACTTGTGTTGGAGCACTACGGTCGAAATGGGGGTCCTGTTCATCGGGAGGGGTATGGTGTACCGCAAAACGGGACTCCACGGGATACTGTTCATCTCCACAGTCAACCTCCTCCAGCCTCCACTGGCTACCGTCGACCTCCTCCAGCCTCCACGGGCTCCTGTTCATCCAGCCTCCACCGCGCGCTACTCCACCGTCTACTGTTCAACCACCCCTCCACCGTCTACTGTTCATCCAACCCTCCACCGTATACTGTTCATCCAACCCTCCACACCACGAGGTCCTGTTCAACCACCCCTCCACGGCCACCCCTCCATCGTCTACTGTTCATCCAGCCCTCCACACCACGGGGTCCTATTCATCCAGAGGCAACGCCACCGCTCACAGTTCATCCAACCCCCCCCCCCCCACAACGCTCATTGTTCATCCAATCGATCGGCTTCAGTTAGCAGCAGTAGGGAAGGAATCGCTCCATCGGGTTCAGTTAACAGCCATCGATCGATCGCTCGGGTTCAGTTAGAGCCCAATGCCTCGCTCGGGTTCAGTTAGAGCCAACACCTCGCACACACGCGCGTACGTGTACGAGAGAAACGTGCATCGCTCGGCCCCCGACCTCCCACCATAACCGGCAAACTCCCCGAAATTTTCCTCCCCCTCGCTTCTACCACGATTTTTTCCGTCATGGACGGCCCAAAGAATGTCATGCAGATGCGTCTCCGGCCCGCCTAGGACGAAAAGCCCATTTTCTGTCATGATTTTTTGTCATAGAAGTAGGATCCCACCACATCGATGATGATACCGGGTTTTGTCACAATTATCGTCATAGAAGTGTCATATGTATGACTGGAAAAAAATTCGTTCGACCCAAAATGTCACGGATGTGTCTTTTTTTGTAGTGCGTGCACTCTTATTATTATATTGTTCGGTCGTGCAAGTGAAAGGCAATAATGATGATCTATGATGGACTTATTGGGATCAGAAAAGCTGGTATGAACTCGACCTCTCTTGTTTTTGTAAATATGATGATTCATCGTTTCTGAGTCAGCTATTATGAAGTAAACATATTTGCAATGACATTTAGAGATTATAGTTACTTGTGCCAGGCTTGATTAACTATGAGTTATAATGGTTTACCTTGCGTGCCAACATCTTATTAGAATGATTATCATGTGATATGATGGGATGGTATCCTCCTTTGAATGTATTAAGTGACTCGACTTGGCACATGTTCATGCATGTAGTTGAATAAAATCAACATAGCCTTCACGATATTTATGTTCATGGTGGATTATATCTTACTCATGCTTGTATTCGGTGTGAATTAATTTTATTGCATGTTTACGACTGTTGTCGCTCTCTTAGTTGGTCGCTTCCCAGTCTTTTGCTAGCCTTCACCTGTACTAAGCGGGAATACTACTTGTGTTGGAAATATGCCCTAGAGGCAATAATAAAAGTATTATTATATTTCATTGTTCATGATAATTGTCTTTTATTCATGCTATAACTGTATTATCCGGAAATCGTAATACACGTGTGAATACATAGACCACAATATGTCCCTAGTGAGCCTCTAGTTGACTAGCTCGTTGTGATCAATAGATAGTCATGGTTTCCTGGCTATGGACATCAGATGTCGTTGATAATGGGATCAAATCATTAGGAGAATGATGTGATGGACAAGACCCAATCCTAAGCATAGAACAAAGGTCGTATAGTTCGTTTGCTAGAGCTTTGCCAATGTCAAGTATCTCTTCCTTCGACCATGAGATCGTGTAACTCCTGGATACCGTAGGAGTGCTTTGGGTGTATCAAACGTCACAACGTAACTGGGTGACCATAAAGGTGCACTACAGGTATCTCCGAAAGTATCTATTGTTTTATGCGGATCGAGACTGGGATTTGTCACTCCGTATGACGGAGAGGTATCTCTGGGCCCACTCGGTAATGCATCATCATAATGAGCTCAAGGTGACCAAGGTGTTGGCCACGGGATCATGCATTACGGTACGAGTAAAGTGACTTGCCGGTAACGAGACTGAACAAGGTATTGGGATACCGACGATCGAGTCTCGGACAAGTAACGTACCGATTGACAAAGGGAATTGTATACAGGGTTTGATCGAATCCTCGACATCGTGGTTCAACCGATGTAATCATCGAGGAGCTTGTGGGAGCCAACATGGGTATCCAGACCCCGCTGTTGGTTATTGCCCGAGAGTCGTCTCGGTCATGTCTGCATGTCTCCCGAACCCGTAGGGTCTACACACTTAAGGTTCGGTGACGCTAGGGTTGTTAGGAAGACTAGTATGTGACTACCGAATGTTGTTCGGAGTCCCGGATGAGATCCCGGACGTCACGAGGAGTTCCGGAATAGTCCGGAGGTGAAGTTTTATATAAGGGAAGTTGTTATATAGACACCGGAAAGTTTCGGGGGCTTATCGGTATTGTACCGGGGCCACCGGAGGGGTTCTGGGGGTCCACCGGGAGGGGCCACCCTTCCCGGGGGGCCACATGGGGCCGCATGGGATAGCAGCCAGCCCCTGGTGGGCTGGGCGCGCCCCCCTCCTTGGGCCCATGCGCCTAGGGCTAGGGGAGGGGAAACCCTAAAGGGGGCGCCCCCCTGGCTTGGGGGGCAAGCCACCCTTTCCCCTCTCCCTTTGGCCGCCGCCCCCCTAGGGTTTTTCCCTAGAGGGCCGAACCCCTTGCCCCCTTCCCCTATATATAGAGGGGTGAGGGGAGGGCTGCAATAACACAAGCCAAGGCGCAGCCCCTCCTCTCCCCAACACCTCTCCTCCTCCGTACATGCTTGGCGAAGCCCTGTCGGAGTACTGCTGCACCAACTACACCACGCCGTCGTGCTGCCATTGGAGCAATCTTCCTCAACCTCTCCTTCCCCCTTGCTGGATCAAGAAGGAGGAGACGTCTCCCGTCCCGTACGTGTGTTGAACACGGAGGTGCTGTCCGTTCAGCACTTGGACATCGGTGATCCGAATCACGTTCGAGTACGACTCCATCATCACCATCCCCTTGGCAAGCTTCCGCTCGTGATCTACAAGTGGTATGTAGATGCAAACTCTCTCCCTTTACTCGTTGCTTAGATGAACTCATAGATGGATCTTGGTGAAACCGTAGGAAAATTTTTAATTTTCCGCAACGTTCCCCAATAGCGGCATCATGAGCTAGGTCTATGCGTAGTTCTCTTTGCACGAGTAGAACACAATTTTGTTGTGGGCATGGATCATGTCATCTTACTTGCCTCTACTAGTCTTTTCTTGCTTCGGCGGTATTGTGGGATGAAGCGGCCCGGACCAACCTTACACGTACGCTTACGTGAGACCGGTTCCACCGACTAACATGCACTAGTTGCATAAGGTGGCTGGCGGGTGTCTGTCTCTCCCACTTTAGTTGGAGCGGATTCGATGAAAAGGGCCCTTATGAAGGGTAAATAGAAGTTGACAAAATCACGTTGTGGTTATTCGTAGGTAAGAAAACGTTCTTGCTAGAACCCAATTGCAGCCACGTAAAAGATGCAACAACAATTAGAGCACGTCTAACTTGTTTTTGCAGCGATTGATCATGTGATGTGATATGGCCAGAAGTTGTGATGAATGATGAATTGTGATGTATGCGATCATGTTCTTTGTAATAGGATTCACGACTTGCATGTCGATGAGTATGACAACCGGCAGGAGCCATAGGAGTTGTCTTTATTTTTTGTATGACCTGCGTGTCATTGAAGAACGCCATGTAACTTACTTTACTTTATTGCTAAACGCGTTAGTCATAGAAGTAGAAGTAGTCGTTGGCGTGACAACTTCATGAAGACATGATGATGGAGATCATGATGATGGAGATCATGGTGTCATGCCGGTGACAAGATGATCATGGAGCCCCGAAGATGAAGATCAAAGGAGCTATATGATATTGGCCATATCATGTCACTACTTTATATAATTGCATGTGATGTTTATTATGTTTTATGCATCTTGTTTACTTAGGACGACGGTAGTAAATAAGATGATCCCTTACAAAAATTTCAAGAAGTGTTATCCCCTAACTGTCCACCGTTGCTACAGTTCGTCACTTCTAAGCACCACGTGATGATCGGGTGTGATGGATTCTTACGTTCACATACAACGGGTGTAAGACAGTTTTACACAGCGAAAACACTTAGGGTTAACTTGACGAGCCTAGCATGTGCAGACATGGCCTCGGAACACGGAGATCGAAAGGTCGAACACGAGTCGTATGGAAGATACGATCAACATGAGAATGTTCACCGACGATGACTAGTCCGTCTCACGTGATGATCGGACACGGGCTAGTCGACTCGGATCGTGTAACACTTAGATGACTAAAGGGATGTCTAATCTGAGTGGGAGTTCATAATTTGATTAGAACTTAATTATCATGAACTTAGTCTAAAACCTTTGCAAATATGTCTTGTAGATCAAATGGCCAACGCTCATGTCAACATGAACTTCAACGCGTTCCTAGAGAAAACCAAGCTGAAAGATGACGGCAGCAACTATATGGACTGGGTCCGGAACCTGAGGATCATCCTCATAGCTGCCAGGAAACAATATGTCCTAGAAGGACCGCTAGGTGACGCTCCCGTCCTAGAGAACCAAGACATTATGAATGCTTGGCAAACTCGCGCTGATGATTACTCCCTCGTTCAGTGTGGCATGCTTTACAGCTTAGAACCGGGGCTCCAAAAGCGTTTTGAGCATCACGGAGCATATGAGATGTTCGAAGAGCTGAAACTAGTTTTCCAAGCTCATGCCCGGGTCGAGAGATATGATGTCTCCAACAAGTTCTACAGTTGTAAGATGGAGGAAAACAGTTCTGTCAGTGAGCACATCCTGAAGATGTCTGGGTTGCACAACCGTATGACCCAGCTGAATATTAACCTCCCTGATGAGGCGGTCATTGACAGAATCCTCCAGTCGCTCCCACCAAGCTACAAGAGCTTTGTGATGAACTACAATGTGCAGGGGATGGAAAAGACCATTCCTGAAGTCTTCTCGATGCTGAAGTCAGCAGAGGCTGAAATCAAGAAAGAACATCAAGTGTTGATGGTCAATAAGACCACTAAGTTCAAGAAGGGCAAGGGTAAGAAGAACTTCAAGAAGGACGGCAAGGAGGCTGCCGCACCTGGTAAGCCAGTTACCGGGAAGAAGTCAAAGAATGGACCCAAGCCTGAGACTGAGTGCTTTTATTGCAAGGGGAAGGGTCACTGGAAGCGGAACTGCCCCAAATACTTAGCGGATAAGAAGGCCGGCAACACCAAAGGTATATTTGATATACATGTAATTGATGTGTACCTAACCAGCACTCGTAGTAACTCCTGGGTATTCGATACCGGTGCCGTTGCTCATATTGTAACTCACAGCAGGAGCTGCGGAATAAACGGAGACTAGCGAAGGACGAGGTGACGATGCGCGTCGGGAATGGTTCCAGAGTCGATGTGATCGCCGTCGGCACGCTACCTCTACATTTACCTACGGGATTAGTTTTGAACCTTAATAATTGTTATTTAGTGCCAAGTTTGAGCATGAACATTGTATTTGGATCTCGTTTAATACGAGATGGCTACTCATTTAAGTCCGAGAATAATGGTTGGTCGATTTATATGAGAGATATGTTTTATGGTCATGCTCCGATGGTCGATGGTTTATTCTTAATGAATCTCGAGCGTAATATTACACATGTTCATAGTGTAGATGCCAAAAGATGTAAAGTTGATAACGATAGTCCCACATACATGTGGCACTGCCGCCTTGGCCACATTGGTGTCAAGCGCATGAAGAAGCTCCATGCCGATGGACTTTTAGAGTCTCTTGATTATGAATCGTTTGACACGTGCGAACCATGCCTCATGGGCAAGATGACCAAGACTCCATTCTCCGGAACAATGGAGCGAGCAACCAACTTATTGGAAATCATACATACCGATGTGTGCGGTCCAATGAGCGTTGAGGCTCGCGGAGGATATCGTTATGTTCTCACTCTCACTGATGACTTAAGTAGATATGGGTATGTCTACTTAATGAAACACAAGTCTGAGACCTTTGAAAAGTTCAAGGAATTTCAGAATGAGCTGGAGAATCAACATGACCGAAAGATAAAGTTCCTACGATCAGATCGTGGAGGAGAATATTTAAGTCACGAATTTGGCACACACTTAAGGAAATGTGGAATCATTTCACAACTCACGCCGCCTGGAACACCTCAGCGAAACGGTGTGTCCGAACGTCGTAATCGCACTCTATTGGATATGGTGCGGTCTATGATGTCTCTTACCGATTTACCGCTATCATTTTGGGGATACGCTCTAGAGACAGCTACATTCACTTTAAATAGGGCACCGTCTAAATCCGTTGAGACGACACCATATGAATTATGGTTTGGGAAGAAACCTAAGCTGTCGTTTCTAAAAGTTTGGGGATGCGATGCTTATGTCAAGAAACTTCAACCTGAAAAGCTCGAACCCAAGTCGGAAAAATGCGTCTTCATAGGATACCCTAAGGAAACTGTCGGGTATACCTTCTACTTAAGATCCGAGGGCAAAATCTTTGTTGCCAAGAACGGATGCTTTCTGGAAAAAGAGTTTCTCTCGAAAGAAGTAAGTGGGAGGAAAGTAGAACTCGATGAAGTACTACCCCTCGAACGGGAAAGTGGTGCAGCTCAGAAAAATGTTCCTGTGATGCCCACACCAATCGAAGAGGAAAACAATGATGATGATCAAGGTACTTTGGATCAAGTTGCTACTGAACTTCGTAGGTCCACAAGGACACGTTCCGCACCAGAGTGGTACGGCAACCCTGTCCTGGAAATCATGTTGTTAGACAACGGTGAACCTTCGAACTATGAAGAAGTGATGGCGGGCCCAGATTCCAACAAATGGCTTGAAGCCATGAAATCCGAGATAGAATCCATGTATGAAAACAAAGTATGGACTTTGACAGACTTGCCCGATGATCGGCGAGCGATAGAAAACAAATGGATCTTTAAGAAGAAGACGGACGCGGATGGTAATGTCACCATCTATAAAGCTCGACTTGTTGCTAAGGGTTATCGACAAGTTCAAGGGATTGACCACGACGAGACATTCTCTCCCGTAGCGAAGCTAAAGTCCGTCCGAATCATGTTAGCAATTGCCGCATACTATGATTATGAGATATGGCAGATGGACGTCAAAACAGCATTCCTTAACGGGCATCTTAAGGAAGAACTATATATGATGCAGCCGGAAGGTTTTGTCGATCCTAAGAACGCTAACAAAGTATGCAAGCTCCAGTGATCCATTTATGGGCTGGTGCAAGCATCTCGGAGTTGGAATATTCGCTTTGATGAGATGATCAAAGCGTTTGGGTTTATGCAGACTTATGGAGAAGCCTGCGTTTACAAGAAAGTGAGTGGGAGCTCTGTAGCATTTCTCATATTATATGTAGATGACATACTCTTGATGGGAAATAATATAGAATTTCTGGACAGCATTAAGGCCTACTTGAATAAGTGTTTTTCAATGAAGGACCTTGGAGAAGCTGCTTATATATTAGGCATCAAGATCTATAGAGATAGATTGAGACGCCTCATAGGTCTTTCACAAAGCACATACCTTGATAAGATTTTGAAAAAGTTCAAAATGGATGAGTCCAAGAAAGGGTTCTTGCCTATGTTACAAGGTGTAAGATTGAGCTCGGCTCAGTCACCGACCACGGTAAAAGATAAAGAAGAGATGAGTGTCATCCCCTATGCTTCATCCATAGGATCTGTTATGTATGCCATGCTGTGTACCAGACCTGATGTAAACCTTGCCGTGAGTTTGGTAGCAAGATACCAGAGTAATCCCGGCAAGGAACACTGGACAGCGGTCAAGAATATCCTGAAGTACCTGAAAAGGACAAAGGACATGTTTCTCGTTTATGGAGGAGACGAAGAACTCGTCGTAAAGGGTTACGTCGATGCTAGCTTCGACTCAGATCCGGATGACTCTAAGTCACAAACCGGATACGTGTATATGTTGAATGGTGGAGCAGTAAGCTGGTGTAGCTGCAAGCAGAGCGTCGTGGCGGGATCTACGTGTGAAGCGGAGTACATGGCAGCCTCGGAGGCAGCGCATGAAGCGATTTGGGTGAAGGAGTTCATCACCGACCTAGGAGTCATACCCAATGCGTCGGGGCCAATCAAACTCTTCTGTGACAACACTGGAGCTATTGCCCTTGCCAAGGAGCCCAGGTTTCACAAGAAGACCAGGCACATCAAGCGTCGTTTCAACTCCATCCGTGAAAATGTTCAAGATGGAGACATAGAAATTTGCAAAGTACATACGGATCTGAATGTCGCAGATCCGCTGACTAAACCTCTCTCGCGAGCAAAACATGATCAACACCAGTACTCTATGGGTGTTCGATTCATCACAATGTAACTAGATTGGTGACTCTAGTGCAAGTGGGAGACTGTTGGAAATATGCCCTAGAGGCAATAATAAAAGTATTATTATATTTCATTGTTCATGATAATTGTCTTTTATTCATGCTATAACTGTATTATCCGGAAATCGTAATACACGTGTGAATACATAGACCACAATATGTCCCTAGTGAGCCTCTAGTTGACTAGCTCGTTGTGATCAACAGATAGTCATGGTTTCCTGGCTATGGACATCAGATGTCGTTGATAACAGGATCACATCATTAGGAGAATGATGTGATGGACAAGACCCAATCCTAAGCATAGCACAAAGGTCGTATAGTTCGTTTGCTAGAGCTTTGCCAATGTCAAGTATCTCTTCCTTCGACCATGAGATCGTGTAACTCCTGGATACCGTAGGAGTGCTTTGGGTGTATCAAACATCACAACGTAACTGGGTGACCATAAAGGTGCACTACAGGTATCTCCGAAAGTATCTATTGTTTTATGCGGATCGAGACTGGGATTTGTCACTCCGTATGACGGAGAGGTATCTCTGGGCCCACTCGGTAATGCATCATCATAATGAGCTCAAGGTGACCAAGGTGTTGGCCACGGGATCATGCATTACGGTACGAGTAAAGTGACTTGCCGGTAACAAGACTGAACAAGGTATTGGGATACCGACGATCGAGTCTCGGGCAAGTAACGTACCGATTGACAAAGGGAATTGTATACAGGGTTTGATCGAATCCTCGACATCGTGGTTCAACCGATGTAATCATCGACGAGCTTTTGGGAGCCAACATGGGTATCCAGACCCCGCTGTTGGTTATTGCCCGAGAGTCGTCTCGGTCATGTCTGCATGTCTCCCGAACCCGTAGGGTCTACACACTTAAGGTTCGGTGACGCTAGGGTTGTTAGGAAGACTAGTATGTGACTACCGAATGTTGTTCAGAGTCCCGGATGAGATCCCGGACGTCACGAGGAGTTCCGGAATAGTCCGGAGGTGAAGTTTTATATAAGGGAAGTTGTTATACAGACACCGGAAAGTTTCGGGGGCTTATCGGTATTGTACCGGGGCCACCGGAGGGGTTCCGAGGGTCCACCGGGAGGGGCCACCCTTCCCGGGGGGCCACATGGGGCCGCATGGGATAGCAGCCAGCCTCCGGGGGTCCACCGGGAGGGGCCACCCTTTCCCCTCTCCCTTTGGCCGCCGCCCCCCTAGGGTTTTTCCCTAGAGGGATGGCCCCCCTTGCCCCCTTCCCCTATATATAGAGGGGTGAGGGGAGGTCTGCAATAACACAAGCCAAGGCGCAGCCCCTCCCCTCGCCAACACCTCTCCTCCTACGTACATGCTTGGCGAAGCCCTGTAGGAGTACTGCTGCACCAACTACACCACGCCGTCGTGCTGCCGTTGGAGCAATCTTCCTCAACCTCTACTTCCCCCTTGCTAGATCAAGAAGGAGGAGACGTCTCCCGTCCCGTACGTGTGTTGAACGCGGAGGTGCTGTCCGTTCAGCACTTGGACATCGGTGATCCGAATCATGTTCGAGTACGACTCCATCATCACCATCCCCTTGGAAAGCTTCCGCTCGTGATCTACAAGTGGTATGTAGATGCAAACTCTCTCCCTTGACTCGTTGCTTAGATGAACTCATAGATGGATCTTGGTGAAACCGTAGGAAAAATTTTAATTTTTTGCAACGTTCCCCAACAACTTGTGCATCCAAACTTCTTAAAACCCCAAAGTTGTTCCTTATGAGTCCACTATACCTTCCTATATGCGGTATCTACATGCCGTTCCAAGTAAATTTGTATGTGCCAAACTCCAAACCTTCAAATGAAATTCTGTTTTGTATGCTCGAGCAGCTCACGTTACAAATAAAGCTGCCTATATCTTCCATGCTAGGTGGGTTATTCTCACGAGGAGTGGACTCTGCTCCTCATTCACGAGAAAGTTTCATCGCGTTTTACGACACGGAGCCGTCGCCAAGCCCTAATCTCTCTCGGGAGGGCTATCTGGAGTCCGTTCGGGGCTCCGGAGAGGGGGATTCGTCGCCGTCGTCATCATCAACCATCCTCCATCACCAATTTCATGATGCTCACCGCCGTGCGTGAGTAATTCCATCGTAGGCTTGCTGGACAGTGATGGGTTGGATGATATTTACCATGTAATAAAGGTAGTTTTGTTAGGGTTTGATCCCTAGTATCCACTATGTTCTGAGATTGATGTTGCTATGACTTTGTTATGCTTAATGCTTGTCACTAGGGCCCGAGTGCCATGATTTCAGATCTGAACCTATTATGTTTTCGTGAATATGTGTGTGTTCTTGATCCTATCTTGCAAGTCTATAGTCACCTATTGTGTGTTATGATCCGACAACCCCGAAGTGACAATAATCGGGATACTTCTCGGTGATGATCGTAGTTAGAGGAGTTCATGTATTCACTATGTGTTAATGCTTTGGTCCGGTTCTCTATTAAAAGGAGGCCTTAATATCCCTTAGTTTCTGTAAGGACCCTGCTGCAATGGGAGGGTAGGACAAAAGACGTCATACAAGTTCTTTTCCATAAGCACGTATGACTATTTGCGGAATACATGCCTATATTACATTGATGAATTGGAGCTAGTTCTATATCACCCTATGTTATAACTATGGCATGAGGAATCACATCCGGCATAATTATCCATCACTGATCCATTGCCTACGAGCTTTTCACAAATTTTTCTTCGCCTATTTACTTTTCTGTTGCTACTGTTACATAAATTAGTTTAATCAAGACTATTTATGTACACTTGTAAGGTTTAAATTAGTCAACAATTATAGATGCGTTGGAGACGTATCAAGCATCCCCAAGCTTAATTCCTGCTCGTCCTCGAGTAGGTAAATGATAAAAAAAGAAATTTTTGATGTGGAATACTACCTAGCATAATTCATAATGTGATTTTCTTTATTGTGGCATGAATGTTCAGATCCAAATGATTCAAAATAAAAGCTTATAAAACATAAAAATAATAATGCTTCAAAGCATACTAACAAATAATCATGTCCTATCAAAATAGCATAGCCAAAGAAAGCTTATCCCTACAAAATCATATAGTTAGGCCATGCTTCATTTTCATTACACAAAATACTCCCATCATGCACAACCCCGATGACGAGCTGAGACGTTGTTTCATACTTTTTAACGCGCTTCAGTTTTTCAACTCTTACGCAATACATGAGCGTAAGCCATGGACATAACACTATGGTGGTATATGGTGGTTGTGAGGACAAAAATAGGGAGAAGATGGTCTCACATCAACTAGGCGTACTAACGGGCTATAAGGAGATGCCCATTAATAGATATCAATGTGAGTGAGTAGGGATTGCCATGCAACGGATGCACTAGAGCTATAAATATATGAAAGCTCAACAAAAGAAACTAAGTGGGTGTGCATCCAACTTGCTTGCTCACGAAGACCTAGGGCATTTTGAGGAAGCCCATCATTGGAATATACAAGCCAAGTTCTATAATGAAAAATTCCCACTTAGTATATGAAAATGACAGCATAGGAGACCCTCTATCATGAAGATCATGGTGCTATTTTGAAGCACAAGTGTGGAAAAAGAGATAGTAGCATTGTCCCTTCTCTCTTTTTCTCTCATTTTTTTCTTTTTTTTCTTTTTCTTATTTTTTTTCTTTGGCCTCCTTTTCTTTCTTACTTTTTGGCATTTTTTCTCATTTTTTTTTATTTTTTTCTTTTTGTAAAGTCTGAAGTCTCATCCCGACTTGTGGGGGAATCATAGCCTTCATCATCCTTTCCTCACTAGGACAATGCTGTAATAATGAATATCATCACACTTTTATGGATTTACAACTCAAGAATTACAACTCAAAGCTAGAACAAGATATGACTCTATATGAATGCCTTCGGCGGTGTACTGGGATATGCAATGAATCAAGAGCGACATGTATGAAAATTATGAAGGTGGCCTTGCCACAAATACGATGTCAACTACATGATCATGAAAAGAGCAATATGACAAAAATAATGTGTGTCATATGAACGGAATGGTGGAAAGTTGCATGGCAATATATCTCGGAATGGCTATGGAAATGCCATAATAGGTAGGTATGGTGGCTGTTTTGAGGAAGGTAAATAAAGGGTTTATGATACCGGCGAGAGTTGCACGGTAATAATAAAGGCTAGCAAAGTGAAAAGGATGAGTGTGCATATGTCCATGGACTCACATTAGTCAAAAAGAACTCATATACTTATTGCAAAAGTCTACTTCGCCCTCGAAGCAAAGTACTACTACGCATGACCCAAGAGGGATAGATAGGTAGGAAAAGACCATCGCTCGTCCCCGACTGCCACTCATAAGGAAGACAATCAAAAGAGCACCTCATGCAACAAATTTGTCACACAACTTTTACCATACGTGCATGCTACGGGACTTTCCAACTTCAACAAAAGTATTTCTCAATTTCATAATTACCCACTAGCATGACCCTAAAATTAGTACCTTTATATCTAAAAACAATTATCAAGCATCAAGTTGATCATAGCATCCAATTCTTTTTCTATGATAGTTTTTATTATACCCAACTTGGATGCTCATCATTCTAAGACCAACTTTGTAACCATAGCAAATACCATGCTGTACTAAAAGACTCTCAAAATAATATAAGTGAAGCATGAGAGACTAGCGATTTCTTCAAAATTATTCCACCGCCTTGCTCTAAATGATATAAGTGAAGCACTAGAGCAAAAACTATCAAGCTCAAAAGATATAAGTGAAGCACATAGAGTATTCTAGCAAATTCTAATCAAATAGGCTTCTCCCAAAAGGTGTGTACAGCAAGTATGATTGTGGTAAACTAAAAATAAAATACTAATATAATACACGACACTCCAAGCAAAACACATAACATGTAGCGAATAAAAATATAGCTCCAAGTAAAGTTACCAATGAACGAAGACGAAAGAGGGGATGCCTTCCCGGGGCATCCCCAAGCTTAGGCTTTTGGCTATCCTTGAATATTTTGGGGTGCCATAAGCATCCCCAAGCTTAGGCTCTTGCCACTCCTTATTCCATAGTCCATAAAAGCTTTACCCAAAACTTGAAAACTTCACAACACAAAACTCAACAGGAAATATTATAAGCTCTGTTAGTGAAAGAAAAGAAAACCACCACATAAGGTACTGCGATGAACTCATTCTTTATTTATTTTGTGTTAAACCTACTGTATTCCAACTTTCTTATGGTTTATAAACTAATTTACTAGCCACAGACGCATTGAAATAAGCAAACAACACACAAAAAATAGAATCTGTCAAAAACAGATCAGTCTGTAGCAATCTGTAACTAACGCAAACTTATGGCACTCTAAAAATCCTACCAAAATAGGAAGTACTGGAAAATTTGTCTGTTGACCAGCATCAAAAAGAATCAATGCAAAATCACGTTCCTGTGATTTATTGAATTTTTTCTCGTGAGTGCAAAATTTCTGTTTTTCAGCAGAATCAAATCAACTATCATCATAGTTTATCCGATAGGTTCTACTTGGCACAAACACTAACTAAAAGATAAAAACACATCTAAACAGAGAGTATATGCAAGGCTAATTCCTAAACAGGAGCAAAAGCAAAAAAGATAAAGAAAAATTGGGTTGCCTCCCAACTAGCGCTATCGTTTAACGCCCCTAGCTAGGCATAAAAGCAAAGATAGATTCAATTAGTGCCATCTTTGGCACTAAATTCATAAGTAGCACGCATGATAGATTCATAAGGTAATTTAACTTTATTTCTTGGAAAGTTCTCCATGCCTTTCTTTAAGGTAAATTTGAATCTAATGTTCCCTTCCTTCATATCAATAATCGCACCAATCGTTCTAAGGAAAGGTCTACCAAGAATAATAGGGCAAGAAAGATTGCAATCTATATCAAGAACGATAAAATCTACGGGCACCAAATTTCTATTTGCAACAATAAGAACATCATTGATCCTTCCCATAGGCTTTTTAATGGTGGAATCCACAAGGTGCAAATTTAAAGAGCAATCTTCAAGATCATGTAAACCTAGAATATCACATAAAGTTTTCAGAATCGTTGAAACACTAGCACCAAAATCACGCAAAGCAAAACACTCATAATCTTTAATTCTAATCTTTATAGTAGGTTCCCACTCATCATTAAGTTTTCTAGGTATAGAAACTTCCAAATTAAGTTTTTCATCATAAGATTGCAACAAGGCATCAACGATATGTTTGGTAAAAGCTTTATTTTGACTATAAGCGTGAGGAGAATTAACAACGGATTGCAACAAGGAAATACAACCTTTTAAAGAAAAATTATCATAGTCAAATACCTTGAAATCCTAGATAGTGGGTTCAACATTATTAGAAGTTGAGGATTCTCCAATCTCACTTTTACCAAATTTAGCATCAAGATCTAAAGACTCTGAATTCTTGGGATGCCTTCTAGGAAAAGTTGATTCATCATCAGTCCCATAATCATCAAGATTCATATTGCAAAACATAGATCTAATCGGAGACGCATTAATAACTTTAAGATCCTCATCATTATTTTCACGGAAACTAGAAGAACACGCTGTTATAAAGCTTTCTTTTTTAGCACGCAATCTAGCGGTTCTTTACTTACACTAATCAATGGAAATTCTCATTACTTTGAGAGACTCATTGATATCATGCTTAGGAGGGGAAGATCTAACTTTAAGAGAATCAACGTCAAGCGAAAGTCTATCAACGTTCCTAGCCAAATCATCAATTTTGAGCTATTTTTCTTCAAGCAAAGCATTAAAATTCTTTTGAGAAATCATAATATCTTTCACACTATTCTCAAAATCAGAGGGCATCTTATTAAAATTACCATAAGAATTATTTTAGGAATTTCCATAATTATTAGAGGAATTACTAGGGAACGGTCTAGCATTAAAGTTTCCTCTATAAGCATTGTTTTCAAAACTATTCCTACCAACAAAATTCACATCCATAGATTCATTATTATTCTCAATCAAAGAAGACAAAGGCATATCATTAGGATCAAGAGGAGTATTTTTAATAGAAAACATCTTCATAAGTTCATCCATCTTTGCACTCAAAACATTGATTTCTTCTATAGCATGCACTTTTTTACTATAAGATCTTTCGGTGTGCCATTGAGAATAATTAGCCATAATATTATCAAGAAGTTTTGTAGCATCTCCTAACATGATTTCCATAAACGTGCCTCCCGCGGCCGAATCTAAGAGATTTCTAGAAGCAAAGTTCAAACCGGCATAAAAATTCTGTATGATCATCCATAAATTCAACCCATGAGTAGGGCAATTGCGAAGCATCAATTTCATTCTTTCCAAAGATTGGGAAACATGCTCATGATCAAGTTGTTTAAAGTTCATAACATCGTCCCTAAGAGTGATAATCTTAGCGGGAGGAAAATACTTAGAGATAAAAGCATATTTGCACTTGTTCCAAGAATCAATACTATTTTTAGGCAAAGACGAAAACCATACTTTAGCGTGATCTCTAAGTGAAAACGGAAATAACTTCAATTTGACAATATTGTTATCCGTATCTTTCTTCGTTTGCATATCACACAAATTAACAAAATTGTTTAGATGAGTAGCGGCATCTTCACTAGGAAGGCCTGCGAATTGATCTTTCATCACAAGATTCAACAAAGCAGCATTGATTTCACAAGACTCAACATCATTAAGAGGATCAATCGGAGTACTAAGTAAATCATTATTATTGGTATTCGAGAAATCACACAATTTGGTATTATCTTGTGCCATGGCAACAAGTAATCCAACACACAAGCAAGCAGAAAAATGACAAGCGAAAAGAGAAGAGGAGATTGGGAAAGAGATGGCGAATAAAACGGCAAGGGTGAAGTGGGGGAGTGGAAAACGAGAGGCAAATAATGTAAATGCGAGGGAGATGGGTACTTGGTATGTCTTCACTTGAGCGAAGACCTCCCAGGCAATGGCGCTAGAAATCCTTCTTGCTACGTCTTGAGCTAGCATTGGTTTCCCCCGATGAGGAGAGGGTGATGCAGCAAGTGTAGCGTAAGTATTTCCCTCAGTTTTGAGAACCAAGTTATCAATCCAGTAGGAGGATCCTCAAAAGTCCCACGGACCTACACAAACAAACTGAGAACTCGCAACCAACGCAATAAAGGGGTTGTCAATCCCTTCACGGCCACTTACGAAAGTGAGATCTAAAAGAGATAATAATATATTTTTGGTATTTTGTGATATAGATGCAAAAAGTAAAGATGCAAATAAAAGTAGATTGAAAGAAAATATGATAAGAGATAGACCTGGGGGCCATAGGTTTCACTAGAGTCTTCTCTCGAGATAGCATAAGTATTACGGTGGGTGAACAAATTACTGTCGAGCAATTGATAGAAAAGCGCATAGTTATGAGATTATCTAGGCATGATCATGTATATAGGCATCACGTCCATAACAACTAGACCGACTCCTGCCTGCATCTACTACTATTACTCCACACATTGACCGACTCCTGCCTGCATCTAGAGTATTAAGTTCATAAGAACATAGTAACACATTAAGCAAGATGACATGATGTAGAGGGATACACTCATGCAATATGATATAAACCCCATCTTGTTATCCTCGATGGCAATAATACAATATGTGTCTTGCAACCCTTTCTGTCACTGGGTAAGAACACCACAAGATTGAACCCAAAGCTAAGCACTTCTCCCTCGATGGCAACAATACAATATGTGTCTTGCAACCCTTTCTGTCACTGGGTAAGAACACCGCAAGATTGAACCCAAAGCTAAGCACTTCTCCCATGGCAAGAAAGACCAATCTAGTAGGCCAAACCAAACTGATAATTCAAAGAGACTTGCAAAGATAACTCAAACATAGATAAAAGAATTCAGAGAAGATTCAAATATTATTCATAGATAAACTTGACCATAAACCCACAATTTATCAGATCTCGACAAACACACCGCAAAAAGAGATTACATCGAATAGATCTCCACAAGAGAGGGGGAGAACATTGTATTGAGATCCAAAAACAGAGAAGAATCCATCTAGCTAATAACTATGGACCCCTAGGTCTGTGGTAAACTACTCAGAACTCATCGGAGGGGCAAGGATGTTGATGTACAAGCCCTCCGTGGTCGATTCCCCCTCCTGCAGAGTGCCGGCGAAGGCTCCAAGATGGGATCTCGCAGATACAGAAGGTTACGATGGTGGAAATTGTGTTTCGTGGTGCTCCTAGATGTTTTCGGGGTCCGTAGGTATATATAGGAGGAAGAAGTATGTCGGTGGCCGCCCGAGGGGCCAATGAGACAGGGGGCGCGCCCTAAGGGGGGGGCTATCTTGTGGGGTCCTCGGGAGCTTCTTGACTTGCACTCCAAGCTCACTGGACCACGTTCGTTCCAAAAATCATGCTCCCGAAGGTTTCATTCCGTTTGGACTCCGTTTGATATTCCTTTTCTTCGAAATACTAAAATAGGCAAAAAAACAGCAATATGGGCTGGGCCTCCGGTTAGTAGGTTAGTCCCAAAAATGATGTAAATGTGTAAAATAAGGCCCATAAACATCCAAAAGGGGTAATATAATAGCATGGAACAATAAAAAATTATAGACACGTTGGAGACATATCAAGCAAAGAAAAGAGCTTGATGTCTACTACACAACCTTCTTCTTGTAGACGTTGTTGGGCCTGCAAGTGCACAGGTTTGTAGGATAGTAGAAAATTTCCCTCAAGTGGATGACCTAAGGTTTATCAATCCGTAGGAGGAGTAGGATGAAGATGGTCTCTCTCAAACAACCCTGCAACCAAATAACAAAGAGTCTCTTGTGTCCCCAACACACCCAATACAATGGTAAATTGTATAGGTGCACTAGCTCCGCGAAGAGATAGTGATAAAAGTGCAAAATAGATAGTAGATAAAGGTTTTTGTAATCTGAAATTATAAAAACAGCAAGGTAACAAGTGGCAAAAGTGAGTGTAAACGGTATTGCAATGATAGGAAACAAGGCCTAGGGTTCATACTTTCACTAGTACAAGTTCTCTCAACAATAATAACATAGATAGATCATATAAAAAGCCCTCAACATGCAACAAAGAGTCACTCCAAAGCCACTAATAGCGGAGTACAAATGTAGAGATTATGGTAGGGTACGAAACCACCTCAAAGTTATTCTTTCAGATCGATCTATTAAAGAGTTTGTACTAGAATAACACCTTAAGACACAAATCAACCAAAACCCTAATGTCACCTAGATACTCCATTGTCACCTCAAGTATCCGTGGGCATGATTATATGATATGCATCACACAATCTCAGATTCATCCAACAAACACAAAGTACCTCAAAGAGTGCCCAAAGTTTCTACCGGAGAGTCAAGAACGTGTGACAAACCCTATGCATAGGTTCATGGGTGGAACCCGCAACTTGGTCACCAAAACATACATCAAGTGGCACGTGATATCCCATTGTCACCATAGATAAACACGGCAAGACATACATCAACTGTTCTCAAATCAAAGACTCAATCCGATAAGATAACTTCAAAGGGGAAACTCAATCCATTACAAAAGAGTAGAGGGGGAGAAACATCATAAGATCCAACTACAATAGCAAAGCTCGGGATACATCAAGATCGTTCCATAGAGGGAACACGAGAGAGAACATGAGAGAGAGATCAAACACATAGCTACTGGTACCTACCCTCAGCCCCGAGGGTGAACTACTCCCACGTCATGGAGAGTGCCGGGATGATGAAGATGGCCACCGGTGATGGGTTCCCCCTCCGGCAGGGTGCCGGAACGAGCTCCCGAGAGGTTTTTGGTGGCTACAGAGGCTTGCGGCGGTGGAACTCCTGATCTATCTTCTCCGTGGATGTTTTTAGGGTATGTGGGACTATATAGGCGAAAGAAGTCGGTCGGGGGGTGCTCGAGGGGTCCACGAGACAGGGGGCCGCGCCCTGTAGGGGGGGCGCCCCCTATCTCCTGGGCTCCTCGAGGGTCTTCTGACTTGATTTCCAAGCCTCGAGGATGATATTCTTCCAAAAAATCACGATGCCGAAGGTTTCATTCCGTTTGGACTCTGTTTGATATTCCTTTTCTTCGAAATACTGAAACAGGCAATAAAACAACAATATGGGCTGGGCCTCCGGTTAATAGGTTAGTCCCAAAAGTAATATAAAAGTGTATAATAAAGCCCATAATCATTCAAAAAGATAATAATATAGCATGACTGCTTCATAAATTATAGATACATTGGAGACGTATCAGCATCCCCAAGCTTAATTCCTAGTCGTCCTCGAGTAGGTAAATGATAAAGAAAGAATTTATGAAGTGTGAATGCTAGAAGGTGCACAAGTTTGATCAATGATAATTTCAATCACCTTTACTAGCATCATTATATGTCATAACAGTAGTTCATCTCATAAAACTTTTCATAATCAAGTAACAAGCAATTCACATGTCAAAGCATAGACCATAAACTTTCTTGAAAACTAGCAAACTTCATTCTTAGTCATCAAACAATTGCAATTCATCTTACTTTCAGGAAGAGTCTATGTCAAAGCTTTTGTTTAGCAAACTTCACATACTCAACTATCATATAGTTTTCTACAATTGCTAACACTCACGCAATACTTGTGGTTATGAAGTTTTAATCAGACACAGAGAAAGATTGGGGCTTATAATGTTCCCTCCAAACGTATTCACCTTTGGGTGATGTCAACAATAATAGTTCATGCTAACGTACATCCAATTGGATATATATATATCAGGATCACCATAGCACAAAGTGCTTGCCAAAGGACAAAATGAAAAAGGGAAAGGTGAAGATCACCTTGACTCTTGCATAAAGTAAAAGACATAAAGTAAAACATAGGCCCTTCGCAGAGGGAAGTAGAGGTTGTCATGCGCTTTTAGGGTTGGATACACAAAATCTTAATGCGAAAGAACGTCACTTTATATTGCCCCTTCTATATGGACCTTTATTATGCAGTCTGTGGCTTTTATTGCTTCCATGACAAGTTCGCACAAAGCTTCTTTTCTGCACACTAATAAGTCATGCATATTTAGAGAGCAATTTTTATTGCTTGCACCAGTGACAACTTACTTGAAGGATCTTACTCAATCCATAGGTAGGTATGGTGGACTCTCATGGCAAAACTGGGTTTAAGGATATTTGGAAGCACAAGTAGTATCTCTACTTAGTGCTAGGAATTTTGGCTAGCATGAGGGGGAAAGGCAAGCTCAACATGTTTGAATGATCCATGACAATATTCTTTAACTGAGATGTGAGAAAACATAACCCATTACGGTGTCTTCCTTGTCCAACATCAACTCTTTAGCATGTCATACATAATGAGTGCTCACAATTATAAAAGGTGTCTATGATAATATATTTATATGTGAAATCTCCCTACCTTCAATATTTTTTCATGAATTGTTCAAATGATTAATACAATGCTTGCTAACCGTCAATAAATTTACAACCTCTACTTCTTAGATCTGAAGTCATTACTCCCCATGGGATAAGCAAATGAAACATATATAATTTCAGATTTATGACATTCAACTCATTCAACAATTTACTCATAGGATATAAGTGAAGCACACGAGTAAATGAAAAACTACTCCAAAAAGATATAAGTGAAGATCAATGAGTAGCTAAATAATTATGCAACTATGTGAAGACTCTCTCTCATTAAAGAATTTCAGATCTTGGTGTCTTATTCAAGAAGCAAGCAAAACAAAATAAAATGACAATGCAAGGATAGCACAACTCATGTGAAGAAGCAAAAACTCAGGCTCAACTGATACTAACTGATGATTGTTGAAGAGGAAAGGTGGGATGCCTACCGGGGCATCCCCAAGCTTAGATGCTTGAGACTTCTTGAAATATTATCTTGGGTGCCTTGGGTATCCCCAATCTTGAACTTTTGTGTATCTTTAATTCCTTTCATATCATGGTTTCTTTTTATCAAAAAGCTTCATTCACAACAAACTTAACAAGAACTCGTGAGATAGGTTAGTATAAACCAATGCAAAACCTTATCATTTTCTATTGTAACAAATCACTTAAGTTATTATTCGACATTGCATACTAAATTCGTCTGCATATTTAGTACTCCTATCCTTAAGTAGAATCATTAAACAAGTAAACATATGCAAACAATGTAACCATAACAGCAATCTGCCAAAATAGTACAGTCTGTAAAGAATGCAAGAGTATCAATACTTCCCTGACTCCAAAAATTATGAACTAAAATTCCCACTGTAATAAATTTATCAGAGCTTAATATGCAAAAAGATTCAACATTATAACATTCTCTGAATTTTCTAGGGAATTTTTGCAACAGCGGTAAACTTTCTGTTTTCAAACAGCAACATGTATACTAGCAGAATAAGCATGGTAAAGGCTATCCTTGACTTTTTTTATTGAAACTAAAGATGCAAAATATTATTCTAACTAACAGAAAGCAAAAACTAACAAAAGAAAATGACGCTCCAAGCAAAACACATATCATGTGGCGAATAAAAATATAGCTCCAAGTAAAGTTACCGATGAACGAAGATGAAAGAGGGGATGCCATCCGGGGCATCCCCAAGCTTAGTTGCTTTGTTGTCCTTGAATATTACCTAGGGGTGCCTTGGGCATCGCCAAGCTTAGGCTCTTGCCACTCCTTATTCCATAGTCCATCGAATCTTTATCCAAAACTTGAAAACTTCAACCACACAAAACTCAAAACAAAACTCGTAAGCTCCGTTAGTATAAGAAAATAAAACCACCACTTTTGTAGTGTAATGAACTCATTCTAAATTCATATTGGTGTAATATCTACTGTATTCTAACTTCTCTATGGTTCATACCATTCGATACTGCTCATAGATTCATCAAAATAAGCAAATAACACAATGAAAACAGAATCTGTCAAAAACAGAACAGTCTGTAGTAATCTGTATCAAACGTATACTTCTGGAACCCCAAAAATTATTAAATAAATTGCTGGACCTGAGTAATTTGTCTATTAATCATCTGCAAAAAGAATCAACCTAAAATCACTCTCCAGTAAAAGATGGCAGCTAATCTCATCAGCACAAAAGTTTCTGTTTTTCACAGCAAGATCACATATACTTCACCCAAGTCTTCACAAAGGTTCTACTTGGCACTTTATTGAAACAAAAGCTATAAAACAAGATTAATACAGTAGCATAATCTTGTGTAAACTCAAAAACAGTAAGGGTAAATATTGGGTTGTTTCCCAACAAGGGCTTTTCTTTAATGCCTTTTTAGCTAGGCATGATGATGGCAATGATGCTCACATAAAAGATAATAACTGAAACATAAAGGGAGCATCATGAAGCATATGACTAGCACATTTAAGTCTAACCCACTTCCTATGCATAGGGATTTTGTGAGCAAACAACTTATGGGAACAATAATCAACTAGCATAGGAAGGCAAAACAAGCATAACTTCAAAATTTTAAGCACATAGAGAGGAAAATTGACATTGTTGCAATTCCTACAAGCATATGTTCCTCCCTCAAAATAATTTTCAGTATAATCATGAATAAATTCAACAATATAACCATCACCTAAAGCATTATTTTCATGATCTACAAGCATAGAAAATTTACTATTCTCCACATAAGCAAAATTCTTCTCATTCGGAATAGTGAGAGTATCATAAAAAACTTGAACACTAAAATTGTTTCCACATTAAAAGAGTAATGTTCAGAAAAAGGGTAACAATAATCATGACAAGATTTGTAAATATAATCATCACTACTTTTTATAATATAAGTTTCATCACAATAATCATCATAAGTAGCAACTTTGTTCTCATCATAATCGATTGAAACCTCTCCCAAGATAGTGGAATCACTAAATAAAGTTGACACTCTTCCAAATCCACTTTCATATTGATCACAATAAAATTCAACATCCTCCAAAATAGTGGGATCACTACTTCCTAAAGTTGACACTCTTCCGAACCCACTTTCATCAATATAATCATCATAGGTAGGAGGCATGCTATCATCATAACAACTTTGCATATCAAAACTTGGGATGCTAAAAATATCATCTTCACTAAATGTAGCATCCCCAAGCTTGGGACAAACATTAATTTCAGAAAATATATTCTCAAATATTTCATACTCATCAAACAAAGCTTCCCCAAGCTTGGGCCCTTTCATATCATAAGTATAATCACTCTCATCATTAAAAATATGGATATCACCAATAGTAAAGCAATTATCGTCATCACAATGAGTAGTAGGAGCAACATCATTTGGGAGGGATACCTTTGTACCTTTGTTGCTCCTTATTTTCTTTTTCTTCTTCACATTATGTGTAGGTTCAACCTTCCTCTTTGAGCTCCTTATTGACGAGATTGGTTGAATAGAAAGCTCTTCCTCGTTACCTGATTCATCATAAGAAATAATAGGAGGATATTGGGAAGTCTATTCCATTTCATTAGTATTCTCATCATCTTCCATTTGCTTTATTTTCTTTAGGTAATTGGCAATATAAGGATTTTCAATGCAATTCTCCGCACAAAACATATGAAACTTTTCTAGATCAATATCAAGGAATTTCTTATGGGCAAATTCTGGAAGGTCCTTGAGTAAACGTTTCAATTCTTCATAACCCAAAAGCAAACTAAGTTCATTATAATGTGCAATGTGTCGGGGAAACTGACCCACGAACACCTATGGGGATGGCGGACCAGGCCCCTTTCGGTTTGGCAGGGGGCGGAGATCGCACGAAGAGCAGATCGAGGCGGAGCACACGGGCGGTTTACCCAGCTTCGGAGCTCTCCAGAGAGATAACACTCCTACTGCTGCTTGTCTGGTTGTATTTTCTTGTGTTCTTGTTCTAGAGAGAGCGTGGTGTCTTTCTGGTTTACAAATGAGTCGAAGAGACCGAACCTTCGAACCCCCGCTATGTTGCACATGGGCCTCCTTTTATACGCTAAAGTGGTCACCGACAGGTGGCAACGCAGAGAAGGGCACAAATGTAAAAAGCGAGGTGGTTGGTACAGTTACTTGTACAGTGCACCCTACCTAACTCTGACGGTAGGGGACAAGGGCATTAAATGCCCGTCTGAGTCGTCCAAACAGTGCCGAAAAGGACCGTTAGGGGCGCCACCGTTCGCCACGATGGCGATCTTGTCAGCTTCGCATGCCACTGCGCACCGCTGGTTGCACAGCCTCCCGCCACGCGTGCCTGGAGAGGCCCCCAGAGCGACACGTTCGTGGATGCGCTAGAGCGTGGGCACAAAGTGGCCGCCTGCCGCGGCAAGCGCCTTGCCGCTGCTGCTATCTTGTCGGGCCCGAAGGCTTGTCGCTCACCGGGCTTCGAGGTATCTTGGTTAGTCTTCCCAGCAAGCTCCTCTTGCCGGGGCCTTGTTGCCTTGTCGGAGCGCGTGGCGCGTCGCGGCAAGTTCCTCTGAGTGCCTCGGTTGGCCTTCCCGGCAAGCTCCTCTTGCCAGGGCCTTATATCCTGAGCTTAAATACTTTGTTCTTGAATGGCTCCAAGGGAACCTTGGAGGGTCTTGGCGTTCGCCCGGCAAGCCTTGCCGCGGGGCGCTGCGACTGCCCGTGCACAAGTTCGGGGTACTAGGGTACCCCTATTCTAGTACACCGACATGAGCCCCCGGGCCTGGGCCAGACACGATGCCGAGCGCTGTTGGGCCAGGCCCAAGACAGGGCACGGGCACACGCGGGCTGGGCCACACCAAATCTCGCTCCGTATCCACCGCGCTCTCCCATAACGGCACGCGTTGAATGCGGCGTCGTGGGGGAGATCGTGGGTGGTTGTTTATTAGGAAGGGCGAAACGTCCGCCCCGTCCCTCTTTATAAACAGAGGAAACAGGGGCAGTTCGTTCCCCCTCGCTGGTTGCTACTACTCTATCTTCAAGAAACTCCGTCGCTCCCCCCTTCTTCTTGAAGCCGAGAGAGCAGCGCTCCGCCCCACCCCCCCATTGCCACCAGCATCTGCACGCCGTCGATCTCCCTCACCACCTCCGCCATGGCCCCGAAAGCCAACAAGGGAAAGGGCGTGAAGTCGGCCGAGGCGCAGCGGCTCATGGCGCTACGGAAGGAGCGGGCGATCTTCTCCCCTCAGCTTGGCGTGCAGGAGCTGAGGGAGTACTTCTACCTTTTTTGGGCAACGGAGACGCATGCGCATCCGCGCACGAGGGTACTCCCAGCTACTGCTTCGAAGCTGGCTCCAAACGGGTACCCATTCTTTGCGCTATTCCTCTATTGCGGGCTCTGCCCGCCCTTCTCGGAGTTCTTCTGCGATGTCAGGAAGACATACGGCTTCCTCCTCCTTGACTTCACCCCCAATGCTGTCTTGACCATGGCAGTTTTCGCACATTTGTGCAAAAACTTTGTCGGAGTCCACCCCAATGTTGCCCTTTTCCGCCACTACTTCATACCTTGGGTAGAGAGAGGAGAAACGCTTGCCGGAGGAATTTCCTGGGTCTCAAGAGTCGGCAAGAAGGAGGCGTACTTGGATGGTGAGCTCCGCAGCAAGTGGGAGGAGTGGAGAGCGGAATGGTGCTGGATCGTCGAGGAGAATCCGCAGCCCTTCACTGCCGTGCGCCAAACTCCAATAGTGCGCGGCAATGACTGGAGCAACGTGGCCCCGGAAGACGAGAGGCTGAAAATCGCCACTACTAGGATCCTCCGCCTCAGGCTTGCCGGGCTCACTGTAGGTGCTGTCGGGGCAGATTTCCTCCGCCGCTGCATTGCCCCCCTGCAGGAGAGGAGGAGGCCCGCCTGGGAATTCAAGAACTCGGCGGACATCATGAGGCTGCGGCCGGGCCTCAACTACAACTTTACTGTCTTGGAGCTGGATGCAATGCTTCTGGAGTTGTTCAAACGCGACCACCAACACCCATTCATGCTGCCGAGGGGCGTCGTCCCTTTATGCAATAACTCTGCGCTTGACCGGATCCGCGCCATGATGCCGTTGTGCGATTCACACGGAATCGTTCCAACTTGGCAAGAGCCTGCGGATGACGTCGTGCAAGCGTTCTTCGACAACTTGGAAGAAGTGCCGGTCCGCGCTGACGAGCAGAAGAGTCTCACTCGTGACACCACCGACGAAGAGCTGCAGCGCATCGCCACTAGGGCGGAAGAGGTTGCGGCCGCAGCTGCCGTGGGCATGTTCGGGTTCACCATGGAGGAGGCGGAGGCTACAGAGGCGGCAAACCTTGCCGAGCGCGCGGAGTTCGTTTGCGAGGAGGAGCCTGCCGGTTCCGAAGCCGAGCCGAGTGAGGCCAGCGAGGAAGAGCCCGAACCCTCAGAAGGCTTGCCGCAGGCGGAGCCCCCGACCCCGCCAAGAAGGTGTCTTCGCAGGGCCGCGGACATAGTGGGGCGGCAGCCGGCTCAACAGCCGCCAAGCCGTGCGACACGCTCTACCGCGGCAAGTCATGTTGCCGCGGGAGCGCCTCAAGCAGCAGCGGCAACTGGAGTGGGATCTTCCCGGGCCACTGCCACTGCTCCCGCCAAGCGGGCTAGGGACCCTACTCCTCTGCCTCGCCGCACCGTAGGAGGGCCGGACTTCGATCTTTCCGCGCTCAGCTCCGACGAGGAGGAAGAAGAGTAAGTTTCTTTGGTGTTCTTGTAGTTCTCCAATCTTGTTGTTTATATCTTGTATCTGACTTGCTCTAACCTGGACTCCTTTCTTTTCAGGACGCTGGCCCAGAGAGCAGCGAAGAGGGCCAAAGCCGCGGTGATCGTCATTGAAGATGACCCCACCTTGTCCATAGGGGGTGGGTCCGAGATCACCTTGACGGACCCGGCAATCACTCCTCAAAGCAGCCCCCAGCGCAGCCCCCAGCGTAAGCTCATAGTTAGCTTTCTGTTGTCGGGTGCGCACGAGTGCTTTTTCCTTTGTTGGTGTCTTGCTTGTTGACTTGACTTGCGTAGGAGTAGAGCAGCCACATCAGGAGCGCCCGGAAGCTGGTCCCGAAGTGCCACCTGCTTCGACTACGTCGCCAAGGGAGGGGTTCCCGGCAAGGGAGCGCTCTCCAGCAAGGGAGAACTCTCCGGCAAGGGACAGCACTGTCGATCCTGCGGTGACCGAGACCGCAACTGTAGATCTTGGCGCAGGTGATTCATTTGTCCGAAAACTCTCCCTTGGGTTCTTCTTCTTCTGATTTTCTTCTCTTGGATTTTTGATTGATTTTTCTCCCTTCTTCGTTCTTCAGACCCCTCTGCTACTGAGCCAATGGAGACAGACGGCACCGGCAAGGAAAGGGCCGGTGCTGATGAAACCGCCGTCGAGGAGGCCGCCAGGGCTGCCGCTGCCAGGATCTGACGTTGGGCTTGAGCACCAGCGGGAAGTAGTTGGCAAGGATCTTGTCGTCTCGTCCTCCGGCAGCCTGCACCGCAATGGTGTAAATGCTGAGGAACACCGACGGATGTGTCTTGCTGTCGTACTTCTCCGGTACGTCTGGCTTGAAGTTCTTCGTGCTGGGCCACTGGACTTGCCGCAGCTCACGAGTGAACGCAGGGCAACCTACCGCGTACGGCAGATCGCCTGGTTCCCCTGGCGCATGCAGGTCAACAGAGGGCCCAGCGCGCTTGTCGGATTGACGTCGCGCTTCTCTTCGGCGCTTGATGCGAGTTCGAGCGTCTTCTTGCTGTCAATCGTGTAGAACTTGGCGCTGATCGCGACGAGCCCGTGGATCCGACGATGCGGTGGAGTCGCTGTCGAGGTGGATCTGGCGAGTCGGCGATCTCGGCCTTTGGGGTGGTGATTGCATGGTAGTTGCACCTCCACCCGTTTCATCACCACCGGCTCGCGCCCGGCAACCCTGCCGCTGCGGCGACGCGCTCGGCCACCGTGGAGTGTCGCCGTTGGCATAGCCGATGAGACTCTGAATGGTGGCCCTCCATTCGTCGATCTTGTCCAATGTCGGAGGGTAATCTAGGAGCAGTTGAGCTCGCGCCAAAGCTTCTGCTGGAGTGGTGGGTGGCAATGGCGGACGGCGCGAGGAGCGGGACGTGCTCGGACTCCTAACTATGTTAGAAGGAGCGGTATCCCATCCAGGCGACCGTGCCCCGCTCGTGCCAGCATGCTGGCGCACGTGCTGGTGTTGAGCGCCCCGAGATCCACCAGCTTGATCTTGGCCTATCATGCGTATGGCGCTGCTAGTGCCACGACGGTGTTGGTCTTGCGCCTCCTGAGAGTGGCGCGGAACATGTACAGCCGCCGAGGTTTGTGCAGCCTTGTCCTTGGACCTGGCAGCATCATGAGCTTCCTCGTCGACGTCCATTCTTCCGCCGGCGTCCATCCCATCATCCGTTTGCTCCAACGGTAGCGGAAGTGACGAGGACGGAGCGGCTGCCGCCGAAGTCTTCTTCTTCGGTGACATGCTGATGAAGATCGAAGATCTAGCCCGTGTGAACGCTGGATCAGGTTCACACAATCTCGACTTCCCCCTACCTGGCGTGCCAAAGATGTCGGGGAAACTGACCCACGAACACCTATGGGGCTGGCGGACCAGGCCCCTTTCGGTTCGGCAGGGGGCAGAGATCGTACGAAGAGCATATCGAGGTGGAGCACACGGGCGGTTTACCCAGCTTCGGAGCTCTCCAGAGAGATAACACTCCTACTGCTGCTTGTCTGGTTGTATTTTCTTGTGTTCTTGTTCTAGAGAGAGCGTGGTGTCTTTCTGGTTTACAAATGAGTCGAAGAGACCGAACCTTCGAACCCCCGCTACGTTGCACATGGGCCTCCTTTTATACGCTAAAGGGGTCACCGACAGGTGGCAACGTAGAGAAGGGCACAAATGTAAAAAGCGAGGTGGTTGGTACAGTTACTTGTACAGTGCACCCTACCTAACTCTGACGGCTGGGGACAAGGGCATTAAATGCCCGTCAGAGTCGTCCAAACAGTGCCGAAAAGGACCGTTAGGGGCGCCACCGTTCGCCACGATGGCGATCTTGTCAGCTTCGCATGCCACTGCGCACCGCTGGTTGCACAGCCTCCCGCCATGCGCGCCTGGAGAGGCCCCCAGAACGACACGTTGGTGGATGCGCTGGAGCGTGGGCACAAAGTGGCCGCCTGCCGCGGCAAGCGCCTTGCCGCTGCTGCTATCTTGTCGGTCCCGGAGGCTTGTCGCTCACCGGGCTTCGAGGTATCTTGGTTAGTCTTCCCGGCAAGCTCCTCTTGCCGGGGCCTTGTTTCCTTGTCGGAGCGCATGGCGCATCGCGGCAAGTTCCTTGGAGTGCCTCGGTTGGCCTTCCCGGCAAGCTCCTCTTGCCGGGGCCTTATATCCTGAGCTTAAATACTTTGTTCTTGAATGGCTCCAAGGGAACCTTGGAGGGCTTTGGCATTCGACCGGCAAGCCTTGCCGCGGGGCGCTGCAACTGCCCGTGCACAAGTTCGGGGTACTAGGGTAACCCTATTATAGTACACCGACAAATGGAAATCAAATCATCACAATTTTTGGACATGATTTGGTCATGAAACAATTTGCATTGGAGATGTAAATGACCACGTTCATTGCAAAGTTCACAAGTACGGCAAAGGAATTTTAAATTTTCAGCACTCACATCTAGCCGTTCTTGCAACCATTTAGTTTATAAATGCTTATGCCTCTTGCAATAAATATCTTCTCTATTTTGTGTGTTTCATGCAAACATGCAATCCATAAAAGTTGACATGCTCATAAGATATATTTTCATCATGACTAGAGCAATCATCATTAGTACTATGGATATTCAAGGAGTTTATACTTACAACATTGAAATCATGCTCATCATTCAAAGATTTAGTACCAAGCACTTTAAAGCATTCTTTTTCTAGCACTTGAGAACAATTTTCCTTTCCTTCAAACTCACGAAAGATATTAAAAAGATGAAGCGTATGAGACAAACTCAATTCCATTTTTTGTAATTTAACTGAGATGTGAGAAAACATAACCCATTATGTTGTTTGCCTTGTCCAACATCAACTCTTTAGCATGTCATACAAAATGAGTGCTCACAATTATAAAAGGTGTCTATGATAATATAATTATGTGAAATCTCCCTTCCTTCAATATTCTTTCATGAATTGTTCAAATGACTAATACAATGCTTGCTAACCGTCAATAAATTTACAACCTCTACTTCTTAGATGTGAAGTCATTACTCCCCATGGGATAAGCAAATGAAACATATATAATTTCAGATTTATGACATTCAACTCATTCAACAATTTACTCATAGGATATAAGTGAAGCACACAAGTAAATGAAAAACTACTCCAAAAAGATATAAGTGAAGATCAATGAGTAGCTAAATAATTATGCAACTATGTGAAGACTCTCTATCATTAAAGAATTTCAGATCTTGGTGTCCTATTCAAGCATCAAGAAAAACAAAATAAAACGACAATGCAAGGATAGCACAACTCATGTGTAGAAGCAAAAACTCAGGCTCAACCGATACTAACCGATGATTGTTGAAGAGGAAAGGTGGGATGCCTACCGGGGCATCCGCGAGCTTAGATGCTTGAGACTTCTTGAAATATTATCTTGGGGTGCCTTGGGCATCCCCAAGCTAGAACTTTTTTTTCTCTTTAATTCCTCTCGTATCATGGTTTCTTTTTATCAAAAAGCTTCATTCACAACAAACTCAACAAGAACTCGTGAGATAGGTTAGTATAAACCAATGCAAAACCTTATCATTTTCTTTTGTAACAAATCACTTAAATTATTATTCAACATTGCATAATAAATTCCTCTGCATATTTAATACTCCTATGCTTAAATAGAATCATTAAACAAGCAAACATATGCAAACAATGTAACCATAACAGCAATCTGCCAAAACAGTTCAATCTGTAAAGAACGCAAGAGTATCAATAATTCCCTGACTCCAAAAATTATGAACTAAAATTCCCACTGTAATAAATTTATCAGATCCTAATATGAAAAACGATTCAACGTTATACCATTCTCTGACTTTTCTAGGGAATTTTTGCAACAGCGGTAAACTTTCTGTTTTCAAACAGCAACATGTATACTAGCAGAATAAGCATGGTAAAGGCTATCCTTAACTTTTTTTATTGAAACTAAAGATGAAAAACATTATTCTAACTAACATCAAGCAAAAACTAACAAGAGAAAATGATGCTCCAAGCAAAACACATATCATATGGCGAATAAAAATATGGCTCCAAGTAAAGTTACCGATGAACGAAGATGAAAGAGGGGATGCCATCCGGGGCATCCCCAAGCTTAGTTGCTTGGTTGTCCTTGAATATTACCTTGGGGTGACTTGGGCATCCCCAAGATTAGGCTCTTGCCACTCCTTATTCCATAGTCCATTGAATCTTTACCCAAAACTTGAAAACTTCAACCACACAAAACTCAAAACAAAACTCGTCAGCTCCGTTAGTATAAGAAAATAAAACCACCACTTAGGTACTGTAAAGAACTCATTCTAAATTCATATTGGTGTAATATCTACTTTATTCTAACTTCTCTATGGTTCATACCCTCCGATACTACTCATAGATTCATCAAAATAAGCAAATAACACAATGAAAACAGAATCTGTCAAAAACAGAACAGTCTGTAGTAATCTGTATCAAACATATACTTCTGGAACCCCAAAAATTATTAAATAAATTTCTGGACCTGAGTAATTTTTCTATTAATAATCTGCAAAAATAATCAACCTAAAATCACTCTCCAGTAAAAGATGGCAGCTAATCTCGTGAGCACAAAACTTTCTGTTTTTCACAACAAGATCACATAAACTTCACCCAAGTCTTCCCAAAGGTTCTACTTGGCACTTTATTGAAACAAAATTTATAAAACATGATTACTACAGTAGCATAATCATGTGGACACACAAAAACAGTAAGGGTAAATATTGGGTTGTCTCCCAACAAGCGCTTTTCTTTAATGCCTTTTTAGCTAGGCATGATGATGGCAATGATGCTCACATAAAAGATAATAACTGAAACATAAAGGGAGCATCATGAAGCATATGAATAGCACATTTAAGTCTAACCCACTTCCTATGTGTAGGGATTTTGTGAGCAAACAACTTATGGGAACAATAATCAACTAGCATAGGAAGGCAAAACAAGCATAACTTCAAAATTTTAAGCACATAGAGAGGAAAATTGACATTGTTGGGCCTGCAAGTGCACAGGTTTGTAGGACAGTAGAAAATTTCCCTCAAGTGGATGACCTAAGGTTTATCAATCCGTAGGAGGCGTAGGATGAAGATGGTCTCTCTCAAACAACCCTGCAACCAAATAACAAAGAGTCTCTTGTGTCCCCAACACAGCGAATACAATGTTAAATTGTATATGTGCACTAGTTCGGCGAAGAGATAGTGATACAAGTGCAAAATAGATAGTAGATAAAGGTTTTTGTAATCTGAAATTGTAAAAACAGCAAGGTAACAAGTGGCAAAAGTGAGCGTAAACGGTATTGCAATGATAGGAAACAAGGCCTAGGGTTCATACTTTCACTAGTGCAAGTTCTCTCAACAATAATAACACAGATAGATCATATAACAAGCCCTCAACATGCAACAAAGAATCACTCCAAAGCCACTAAAAGCGGATAACAAACGTAGATATTATGGTAGGGTACGAAACCACCTCAAAGTTATTCTTTCGGATCGATCTATTAAAGAGTTCGTACTAGAATAACACCTTAAGACACAAATCAACAAAAACCCTAATGTCACCTAGATACTCCATTGTCACCTCAAGTATCCGTGGGCATGATTATACGATATGCATCGCACAATCTCAGATTCATCCAACCAGCACAAAATACTTCAAAGAGTGCCCCAAAGTTTCTACTGGAGAGTCAAGAACGTGTGCCAACCCCTATGCATAGGTTCATGGGCGGAACCCGCAAGTTGGTCACCAAAACATACATCAAGTGGCACGTGATATCCCATTGTCACCACAGATAAACACGGCAAGAAATACATCAAGTGTTCTCAAATCAAAGACTCAATCCGATAAGATAACTTCAAAGGGGAAACTCCAACTCCATATATTCCGTCTCGGGGAGAAAAAAATCAGAGAGAAAGTTTCATCGTGTTTTATGACACGGAGCCACCGCCAAGCCCTAATCTCTCTCGGGAGGGCTGATCTGGAGTCCGTTCGGGGCTCCGGAGAGGGGGATTCATCGCCGTCGTCATCATCAACCATCCTCCATGACCAATTTCATGATGTTCACCGCCATGCGTGAGTAATTCCATCGCAGGCTTGCTGGACGGTGATGGGTTGGATGATATTTACCAAGTAATCAAGTTAGTTTTGTTAGGGTTTGATCCCTAGTATCCACCATGTTCTGAGATTGATGTTGCTATGACTTTGCTATGCTTAATGCTTGTCACTAGGGCCTGAGTGCCATGATTTCAGATCTGAACCTATTATGTTTTCATGAATATATGTGTGTTCTTGATCCTATCTTGCAAGTCTATAGTCACCTATTATGTGTTATGATCCAACAACCCCGAAGTGAAAATAATCGGGATACTTCTCGGTGATGACCATAGTTTGAGGAGTTCATGTATTCACTATGTGTTAATGCTTTGGTCCGGTTCTCTATTAAAAGGAGGCCTTAATATCCCTTAGTTTCCGTAAGGACCCCGCTGCAACGGGAGGGTAGGACAAAAGACGTCATACAAGTTCTTTTCCATAAGCACATATGACTATTTACGGAATACATGCCTACATTACATTGATGAATTGGACCTAGTTCTATATCACCCTATGTTATAACTATTGCATGAGGAATCGCATCCGGCATAATTATCCATCACTGATCCATTGCCTACGAGCTTTTCACATATTTTTCTTCGCCTATTTACTTTTCTGTTGCTACTGTTACATAAATTAGTTTAATCAAGACTATTTATGTACACTTGTAAGGTTTAAATTAGTCAACAATTATAGATACGTTGGAGATGTATCAAGCATCCCCAAGGTTAATTCCTGCTCGTCCTCGAGTAGGTAAATGATAAAAAAAGAAAATTTTGATGTGGAATGCTACCTAGCATAATTCATAATGTGATTTTCTTTATTGTGGCATGAATGTTCAGATCCAAATGATTCAAAATAAAAGCTTATAAAACATAAAAATAATAATGCTTCAAAGCATACTAACAAATAATCATGTCCTATCAAAATAGCATAGCCAAAGAAAGCTTATCCCTACAAAATCATATAGTTAGGCCATGCTTCATTTTCATTACACAAAATACTCCCATCATGCACAACCCCGATGACGAGCCGAGCCATTGTTTCATACTTTTTATCGCGCTTCATCTTTTTCAACTCTTACGCAGTACATGAGCGTAAGCCATGGACATAACACTATGGTGGTATATGGTTGTTGTGAGGACAAAAAGAGGGAGAATATGGTCTCACATCAACTAGGCGTACTAACGGGCTATAAGGAGATGCCCATTAATAATCAATGTGAGTGAGTAGGGATTGCCATGCAACGGATGCACTAGAGCTATAAATATATGAAATCTCAACAAAATAAACTAAGTGGGTGTGCATCCAACTTGCTTGCTCACGAAGACCTAGGGCATTTTGAGGAAGCCCATCATTGGAATATACAAGCCAAGTTCTATAATGAAAAATTCCCACTTAGTATATGAAAATGACAACATAGGAGACTCTCTATCATGAAGATCATGGTGCTATTTTGAATCACAAGTGTGGAAAAAGAGATAGTAGCATTGTCCCTTCTCTCTTTTTCTCTCATTTTTTTTTTCTTTTTTTTTTCTTTTTCTTCTTTTTTTTCTTTGGCCTCCTTTTTTTCTTTCTTTTTGGCCTTTTTTTCTCATTTTTTTTCTTTTTTTCTTTTTGTAAAGTCCGAAGTCTCATCCCGACTTGTGGGGGAATCATAGCCTTCATCATCCTTTCCTCACTAGGACAATGCTCTAATAATGAATATCATCACACTTTTATGGATTTACAACTCAAGAATTACAACTCAAAGCTAGAATAAGATATGACTCTATATGAATGCCTGTGGCAGTGTACCGGGATATGCAATGAATCAAGAGCGACATGTATGAAAATTATGAAGGTGGCCTTGCCACAAATACGATGTCAACTACATGATCATGCAAAGAGCAATATGACAAAAATAATGTGTGTCATATGAACGGAACGGTGGAAAGTTGCATGCCAATATATCTCGGAATGGCTATGGAAATGCCATAATAGGTAGGTATGGTGGCTGTTTTGAGGAAGGTAAATAAAGGGTTTATGATACTGGCGAGAGTTGCGCGGTAATAATAAAGGCTAGCAAAGTGAAAAGGATGAGTGTGCATATGTCCATGGACTCACATTAGTCAAAAAGAACTCATATACTTATTGCAAAAGTCTACTTCGCCCTCGAAGCAAAGTACTACTACGCATGACCCAAGAGGGATAGATAGGTAGGAAAAGACAATCGCTCGTCCCCGACTTCCACACATAAGGAAAACAATCAAAAGAGCACCTCATGCAACACATTTGTCACACAACTTTTACCATACGTGCATGCTACAGGACTTTCCAACTTCAACAAAAGTATTTCTCAATTTCATAATTACCCACTAGCATGACCCTAACATTACTACCTTTATATCTCAAAACAATTATCAAGCATCAAGTTGATCATAGCATCCAATTCTTTTTCTATGATAGTTTTTATTATACCCAACTTGGATGCTCATCATTCTAAGACCAACTTTGTAACCATAGCAAATAACATGCTTTTCTAAAAGACTCTAAAAATAATATAAGTGAAGCATGAGAGACTAGCGATTTCTTCAAAATTATTCCACCGCCTTGCTCTAGAAGATATAAGTGAAGCACTAGAGAAAAAACTATCAAGCTCAAAAGATATAAGTGAAGCACATAGAGTATTCTAGCAAATTCTAATCAAATAGGCTTCTCCCAAAAGGTGTGTACAGCAACTATGATTGTGGTAAACTAAAAATAAAATACTAATATAATACACGATGCTCCAAGCAAAACACATAACATGTAGCGAATAAAAATATAGCTCCAAGTAAAGTTACCAATGAACGAAGATGAAAGAGGGGATGCCTTCCCGGGGCATCCCCAAGCTTAGGCTTTTGGCTATCCTTGAATATTTTGGGGTGCCATAAGCATCCCCAAGCTTAGGCTCTTGCCACTCCTTATTCCATAGTCCATAAAAGCTTTACCCAAAACTTGAAAACTTCACAACACAAAACTCAACAGGAAATCTTATAAGCTCCGTTAGTGAAAGAAAAGAAAACCACCACATAAGGTACTGAGATGAACTCATTCTTTATTTATTTTGGTGTTAAACCTACTGTATTCCAACTTTCTTATGGTTTATAAACTAATTTACTAGCCATAGATGCATTGAAATAAGCAAACAACACACGAAAAACAGAATCTGTCAAAAACAGAACAGTCTGTATCAATCTGTAACGAACGCAAACTTATGGAACTCTAAAACTCCTACCAAAATAGTAAGTACTGGACAATTTGTCTGTTGATCAGAATCAAGAAGAATCAATGCAAAATCACGTTTCTGTGATTTATTGAATTTTTTCTCGTGAGAGCAAAGTTTCTGTTTTTCAGCAGAATCAAATCAACTATCATCATAGTTTATCCTATAGGTTTTACTTGGCACAAACACTAACTAAAAGATAAAAACACATCTAAACAGATAGTATATGCAAGGTCTATTCCTAAGCAGGAGCACAAGCAAAAAAATAAAGAAAATTTGGGTTGCCTCCCAACTAGCGCTATCGTTTAACGCCCCTAGGTAGGCATAATAGCAAAGATAGATTCAAGTAGTGCCATCTTTGGCACTAAATTCATAAGTAGCACGCATTATAGATTCATAAGGTAATTTAACTTTCTTTCTTGGAAAGTTCTCCATGCCTTTCTTTAAGGGAAATTTGAATCTAATGTTCCCTTCCTTCATATCAATAATCGCACCAATCGTTCTAAGGAAAGGTCTACCAAGAATAATAGGGCAAGAAAGATTGCAATCTATATCAAGAACGATAAAATCTACGGGCACTAAATTTCTATTTGCAACAATAAGAACATCATTGATCCTTCCCATAGGCTTTTTAATGGTGGAATCCGCAAGGTGCAAATTTAAAGAGCAATCTTCAAGATCATGGAAACCTAGAATATCACATAAAGTTTTCGGAATCGTGGAAACACAAGCACCCAAATCACACAAAGCAAAACACTCATAATCTTTAATTCTAATCTTTATAGTAGGTTCCCACTCATCATTAAGTTTTCTAGGTATAGAAACTTCCAAATTAAGTTTTTCATCATAAGATTGCAACAAGGCATCAACGATATGTTTGGTAAAAGCTTTATTTTGACTATAAGCGTGAGGAGAATTAACAACGGATTGCAACAAGGAAATACAACCTTTTAAAGAACAATTATCATAGTCAAATACCTTGAAATCCGAGATAGTGGGTTCAACATTATTAGAAGTTGAGGATTCTCCAATCTCACTTTTACCAAATTTAGCATCAAGATCTAAAGACTCTGAATTCTTGGGATGCCTTCTAGGAAAAGTTGATTCATCAGCAGTCCCATAATCATCAAGATTCATGTTGCAAAACATAGATCTAATTGGAGTAGCATTAATAACTTTAAGATCCTCATCATTATTTTCACGGAAACTAGAAGAACACGCTTTTATAAAGCTTTGTTTTTTAGCACGCAATCTAGCGGTTCTTTACTTACACTCATCAAGGGAAATTCTCATTACTTTGAGAGACTCATTGATATCATGCTTAGGAGGGGAAGATCTAACTTTAAGAGAATCAACGTCAAGCGAAAGTCTATCAACGTTCCTAGCCAAATCATCAATTTTGAGCAATTTTTCTTCAAGCAAAGCATTAAAATTCTTTTGAGAAATCATAAATTCTTTCACACTATTCTCAAAATCAGAGGGCATCTTATTAAAATTACCATAAGAATTATTTTAGGAACTTCCATAATTATTAGAGGAATTACTAGGGAACGGTCTAGCATTAAAGTTTCCTATATAAGCATTGTTTTCGAAACTATTCCTACCAACAAAATTCACATCCATAGATTCATTATTATTCTCAATCAAAGAAGACAAAGGCATATCATTAGGATCAAGAGGAGTATTTTTATTAGAAAACATCTTCATAAGTTCATCCATCTTTCCACTAAAAACATTGATTTCTTCTATAGCATGCACTTTTTTACTAGAAGATCGTCCGGTGTGCCATTGAGAATAATTAGCCATAAGATTATCAAGAAGTTTTTTAGCATCTCCTAACGTGATTTCCATAAACGTGCCTCCCGCGGCCGAATCTAAGAGATTTCTAGAAGCAAAGTTCAAACCGGCATAAAAATTTTGTATGATCATCCATAAATTCAACCCATGAGTAGGGCAATTGCGAAGCATCAATTTCATTCTTTCCCAAGATTGGGCAACATGCTCATGATCAAGTTGTTTAAAGTTCATAATATCGTTCCTAAGAGTGATGATCTTAGCGGGAGGAAAATACTTAGAGATAAAAGCATCTTTGCACTTGTTCCAAGAATCAATACTATTTTTAGGCGAAGACGAAAACCAAACTTTAGCATGATCTCTAAGTGAAAACGGAAATAACTTCAATTTGACAATATTGTTATCCGTATCTTTCTTCTTTTGCATATCACACAAATTAACAAAATTGTTTAGATGAGTAGCGGCATCTTCACTAGGAAGGCCTGCGAATTGATCTTTCATCACAAGATTCAGCAAAGCAGCATTGATTTCACAAGACTCAACATCATTAAGAGGAGCAGTTAGAGTACTAAGGAAATCATTATTATTGGTATTCGAGAAATCACACAATTTGGAATTATCTTGTGCCATGGCAACAAGTAATCCAACACACAAGCAGGCAGAAAAACGACAAGCGAAAAGAGAAGAGGAGATTGGGAAAGAGATGGCGAATAAAACGGCAAGGGTGAAGTGGGGGAGAGGAAAACGAGAGGCAAATAATGTAAATGTGAGGGAGATGGGTTTGTGATGGGTACTTGGTATGTCTTGACTTGAGCGAAGACCTCCCCGGCAACGGCGCTAGAAATCCTTCTTGCTACGTCTTGAGCTAGCATTGGTTTTCCGCGATGAGGAGAGGGTGATGCAGCAAGTGTAGCGTAAGTATTTCCCTCAGTTTTGAGAACCAAGGTATCAATCCAGTAGGAGGATCCTCAAAAGTCCCACACACCTACACAAACAAACTAAGAACTCGCAACCAACAAAATAAAGGGGTTGTCAATCCCTTCACAGCCACTTACGAAAGTGAGATCTAAAAGAGATAATAATATATTTTTGGTATTTTGTGATATAGATGCAAAAAGTAAAGATGCAAATAAAAGTACATTGAAAGAAAATATGATAAGAGATAGACCCGGGGGCCATAGGTTTCACTAGAGGCTTCTCTCGAGATAGCATAAGTATTACAGTGCGTGAACAAATTACTATCGAGCAATTGATAGAAAAGCGCATAGTTATGAGATTATCTAGGCATGATCATGTATATTGCCATCACGTCCATAACCACTAGACCGACTCTTGCCTGCATATACTACTATTACTCCACACATTGACCGACTCCTGCCTGCATCTAGAGTATTAAGTTCATAAGAACAGAGTAACACATTAAACAACATGACATGATGTAGAGGGATACACTCATGCAATATGATATAAACCCCATATTGTTATCCACGATGGCAACAATACAATATGTGTCTTGCAACCCTTTCTGTCACTAGGTAAGAACACCGCAAGATTGAACCCAAAGCTAAGCACTTCTCCCTTGATGGCAACAATACAATATGTGCCTTGCAACCCTTTCTGTCACTCGGTAAGAACACCGCAAGATTGAACCCAAAGCTAAGCACTTCTACCATGGCAAGAAAGACCAATCTATTAGGTCAAACCAAACTGATAATTCGAAGAGACTTGCAAAGATAACTCAATCATACATAAAAGAATTCAGAGAAGATTCAAATATTATTCATAGATAAACTTGATCATAAACCCACAATTTATCAGATCTCGACAAACACACCGCAAAAAGAGATTACATCGAATAGATCTCCACAAGAGAGGGGGAGAACATTGTATTGAGATCCAAAAAGAGAGAAGAATCCATCTAGCTAATAACTATGGCGTCGTAGGTCTATGGTAAACTACTCAGAACTCATCGAAGGGGCAAGGATGTTGATGTAGAAGCCCTCCGTGGTCGATTCCCCCTCCGGCGGAGTGCCGACGAAGGCTCCAAGATGGGATCTCGCGGATATAGAAGGTTACGGCGGTGGAAATTGTGTTTCGTGGTTCTCCTGGATGTTTTCGGGGTCCGTAGGTATATATAGGAGGAATAAGTACGTCGGTGGCCGCTCGAGGGGCCCACGAGACAGGGGGCGCGCCCTAAGGGGGGGCTATCTCGTGGGGTCCTCGGGAGCTTCTTGACTTGCACTCCAAGCTCTCCGGACCACATTTGTTCCAAAAATCACGCTCCCGAAGGTTTCATTCCGTTGGACTCCGTTTGATATTCCTTTTCTTTGAAATACTGAAATAGGCAAAAAAACAGCAATATGGGCTGGGCCTCCGGTTAGTAGGTTAGTCCCAAAAATGATGTAAATGTGTAAAATAAAGCCCATAAACATCCAAAAGGGGTAATATAATAGCATGGAACAATAAAAAATTATAGATACGTTGGAGACATATCAAGCAAAGAAAAGAGCTTGATGTCTACTACACAACCTTCTTCTTGTAGACGTTGTTGGGCCTGCAAGTGCACAGGTTTGTAGGACAGTAGAAAATTTCCCTCAAGTGGATGACCTAAGGTTTATCAATCCGTAGGAGGTGTAGGATGAAGATGGTCTCTCTCAAACAACCCTGCAACCAAATAACAAAGAGTCTCTTGTGTCCCCAACACACCCAATACAATGGTAAATTGTATAGGTGCACTAGTTCGGCGAAGAGATAGTGATACAAGTGCAAAATAGATAGTAGATAAAGGTTTTTGTAATCTGAAATTATAAAAACAGAAAGGTAACAAGTGGCAAAAGTGAGTGTAAACGGTATTGCAATGATAGGAAACAAGGCCTAGGGTTCATACTTTCACTAGTACAAGTTCTCTCAACAATAATAACATAGATAGATCATATAACAAGCCCTCAACATGCAACAAAGAGTCACTCCAAAGCCACTAATAGTGGAGTACAAATGTAGAGATTATGGTAGGGTATGAAACCACCTCAAAGTTATTCTTTCGGATCGATCTATTAAAGAGTTCGTACTAGAATAACACCTTAAGACACAAATCAACCAAAACCCTAACGTCACCTAGATACTCCATTGTCACCTCAAGTATTTGTGGGCATGATTATACGATATGCATCACACAATATCAGATTCATCCAACCAACACAAAGTACCTCAAAGAGTGCCCCAAAGTTTCTACCGGCGAGTCAAGAACGTGTGCCAAACCCTATGCATAGGTACATGGGTGGAACCCGCAAGTTGGTCACCAAAACATACATCAAGTGGCATGTGATATCCCATTGTCACCACAGATAAACACGACAAGACATACATCAAGTGTTCTCAAATCAAAGACTCAATCCGATAAGATAACTTCAAAGGGGAAACTCAATCCATTACAAAAGAGTAGAGGGGGAGAAACATCATAAGATCCAACTACAATAGCAATGCTCGGGATACATCAAGATCGTTCCATAGAGGGAACATGAGAGAGAACACGAGAGAGAGAGAGATCAAACACATAGCTACTAGTACATACCCTCAGCCCCGAGGGTGAACTACTCCCTCCTCGTCATGGAGAGCGTCGGGATGATGAAGATGGCCACCGGTGATGGGTTCCCCCTCCGGCAGGGTGCCGGAACGAGCTCCCGGGAGGTTTTTGGTGGCTACAGATGCTTGCGGCGGTGGAACTCCCGATCTATCTTCTTCGTGGTTGTTATTAGGGTATGTGTGACTATATAGGCGAAAGAAGTTGGTCGGGGGGTGCTCGAGGGGTCCACAAGACAGGGGGTGCGCCCTGTGGGGGGGGGGGGGCGCCCCTATCTCCTGGGCTCCTCGAGGGTCTTTTGACTTGATTTCCAAGCCTCTAGGATGATATTCTTCCAAAAAATAATGATGCCGAAGGTTTCATCCCGTTTCGACTCCGTTTGATACTCCTTTTCTTCGAAATACTAAAACAGGCAATAAATCAGCAAAATGGGTTGGGCCTCCGGTTAATAGTCCCAAAAGTAATATAAAAGTGTATAATAAAGCCCATAATCATTCAAAACAGATAATAATTTAGCATAAATGCTTCATAAATTATAGATACGTTGGAGACGTATCAGCATCCCCAAGCTTAATTCCTACTCGTCCTCGAGTAGGTAAATGATAAAGAAAGAATTTACGAAGTGTGAATGCCAGAAGGTGCACAAGTTTGATCAATGATAATTTCAATCACCTTTACTAGCATCATTATATGTCATAACAGTAGTTCATCTCATAAAACTTTTCATAATCAAGTAACAAGCAATTCACATGTCAAAGCATAGACCATAAACATTCTTGAAAACTAGCAAACTTCATTCTTAGTCATCAAACTATTGCAATTCATCTTACTTTCAGGAAGAGTCTATGTCAAAGCTTTGGTTTAGCAAACTTCACATACTCAACTATCATATAGTTTTCTACAATTGCTAACACTCACGCAATACTTGTGGTTATGAAGTTTTAATCAGACACAGAGAAAGATTGGGGCTTATAATGTTGCCTCCAAACGTATTCACCTTTGGGTGATGTCAACAATAATAGTTCATGCTAACATACATCCAATTGGATATATATATCAGGATCACCCTAACACAAAGTGCTTGCCAAAGGACAAAATGAAAAAGGGAAAGGTGAAGATCACCTTGACTCTTGCATAAAGTAAAAGACATAAAGTAAAAGATAGGCCCTTCGCAGAGGGAAGCAGAGGTTGTCATGCGCTTTTAGGGTTGGATACACAAAATCTTAATGCGAAAGAACATCACTTTATATTGCCCCTTCTATATGGACCTTTATTATGCAGTCTGTCGCTTTTATTGCTTCCATAACAAGTTTGCACAAAGCTTCTTTTCTCCACACTAATAAGTCATGCATATTTAGAGAGCAATTTTTATTGCGTGCACCAATGACAACTTACTTGAAGGATCTTACTCAATCCATAGGTAGGTATGGTGGACTCTCATGGCAAAACTGGGTTTAAGGATATTTGGAAGCACAAGTAGTATCTCTACTTAGTTCTAGGAATTTTGTCTAGTATGAGGGGGAAAGGCAAGCTCAACATGTTTGAATGATCCATGACAATATACTTTAACTGAGATGTGAGAAAACATAACCCATTACGTTGTCTTCCTTGTCCAACATCAACTCTTTAGCATGTCATACATAATGAGTGCTCACAATTATAAAAGGTGTCTATGATAATATATTTATATGTGGAATCTCCCTTCCTTCAATATTCTTTCATGAATTTTTCAAATGATTAATACAATGCTTGCTAACCGTCAATAAATTTACAACCTCTACTTCTTAGATCTGAAGTCATTACTCCCCATGGGATAAGCGAATGAAACATATATAATTTCAGATTTATGACATTCAACTCATTCAACAATTTACTCATAGGATATAAGTGAAGCACACGAGTAAATGAAAAACTACTCCAAAAAGATATAAGTGAAGATCAATGAGTAGCTAAATAATTATGCAACTATGTGAAGACTCTCTCTCATTAAAGAATTTCAGATCTTGGTGTCTTATTCAAGCAGCAAGCAAAACAAAATAAAATGACAATGCAAGGATAGCACAACTCATGTGAAGAAGCAAAAACTCAGGCTCAACCGATACTAACTGATGATTGTTGAAGAGGAAAGGTGGGATGCCTATCGGGGCATCCCCAAGCTTAGATGCTTGAGACTTCTTGAAATATTGTCTTGGGGTGCCTTGGGTATCCCCAAGCTTGAACTTTTGTGTCTCTTTAATTCCTTACGTATCATGGTTTCTTTTTATCAAAAAGCTTCATTCACAACAAACTCAACAAGAACTCGTGAGATAGGTTAGTATAAACCAATGCAAAACCTTATCATTTTCTATTGTAACAAATCACTTAAATTATTATTCAACATTGCATACTAAATGCCTCTGCATATTTAATACTCCTATCCTTAAATAGAATCATTAAACAAGCAAACATATGCAAACAATGTAACCATAACAGCAATCTGCCAAAACAGTACAGTCTGTAAAGAATGCAAGAGTACCAATACTTCCCTGACTCCAAAAATTATGAACTAAAATTCCACTGTAATAAATTTATCAGAGCTTAATATGCAAAAATATTCAACGTTATAACATTCTTTGACTTTTCTGGGGAATTTTTGCAACAGCGGTAAACTTTCTGTTTTCAAACAGCAACATGTATACTAGCAGAATAAGCATGGTAAAGGCTATCCTTGACTTTTTTATTGAAACTAAAGATGCAGAACATTATTCTAACTAACATAAAGCCAAAACTAACAAAATAAAATGACACTCCAAGAAAAACACATATCATGTGGCGAATAAAAATATAGCTCCAAGTAAAGTGACGGATGAACGAAGATGAAAGAGGGGATGCCATCCGGGGCATCCCCAAGCTTAGTTGCTTGGTTGTCCTTGAATATTACCTTGGGGTGCCTTGGGAATCCCCAAGCTTAGGCTCTTGCCACTCCTTATTCCATAGTCCATCGAATCTTTATCAAAAACTTGAAAACTTCAACCACACAAAACTCAAAACAAAACTTGTAAGCTCCGTTAGTATAAGAAAATAAAACCACCACTTTCGTACTGTAATGAACTCATTCTAAATTCATATTGGTGTAATATCTACTTTATTCTAACTTCTCTATGGTTCATACCCTCCGATACTGCTCATAGATTCATCAAAATAAGCAAATAACACAATGAAAACAGAATCTGTCAAAAACAGAACAGTCTGTAGTAATCTGTATCAAACATATACTTCTGGAACCCCAAAAATTATTAAATAAATTTCTGGACCTGAGTAATTTTTCTATTAATCATCTGCAAAAAGAATCAATCTAAAAGTACTCTCCAGTAAAAGATGGCAGCTAATCTCATCAGCACAAAAGTTTCTGTTTTTCACAGCAAGATCACATAAACTTCACCCAAGTCTTCCCAAAGGTTCTACTTGGCACTTTATTGAAACAAAAGCTATAAAACATGATTACTACAGTAGCATAATCATGTGGAAACACAAAAGCAGTAAGGTTAAATATTGGGTTGTCTCCCAACAAGGGCTTTTCTTTAATGCCTTTTTAGCTAGGCATGATGATGGCAATGATGCTCACATAAAAGATAATAATTGAAACATAAAGGGAGCATCATGAAGCATATGACTAGCACATTTAAGTCTAACCCACTTCCTATTCATCGGGATTTTGTGAGCAAACAACTTATGGGAACAATAATCAACTTGCATAGGAAGGCAAAACAAGCATAACTTCAAAATTTTAAGCACATAGAGAGGAAAATTGACATTGTTGCAATTTCTACAAGCATATGTTCCTCCCTCATAATAATTTTCAGTATAATAATGAATAAATTCAACAATATAACCAGCACCTAAAGCATTCTTTTCTTGATCTACAAGCATAGAAAATTTACTATTCTCCACATAAGCAAAATTCTTCTCATTCGAAATAGTGAGAGTATCATAAAAAACTTGAACACTAAAAATTGTTTCCACATTAAAAGAGTAATGTTCAGGAAAAGGGTAATCATAATCATGACAAGATTTGTAAATATAATCATCACTACTTTTTATAACATAAGTTTCATCACAATAATCATCATAAGTAGCAACTTTGTTCTCATCATAATCGATTGAAACCTCTCCCGAGGTAGTGGAATCACTAAATAAAGTTGACACTCTTCCAAATCCACTTTCATATTCATCACAATAAAATTCAACATCCTCCAAAATAGTGGGATCACTACTTCCTAAAGCTGACACTCTTCCGAACCCACTTTCATCAATATAATCATCATAGGTAGGAGGCATGCTATCATCATAACAACTTTGCATATCAAAACTTGGGATGCTAAAAATATCATCTTCACTAAACTTAGCCTCCCCAAGCTTGGGACAAACATTAATTTCAGAAAATATATTCTCAAATATTTCATACTCATTAAACATAGCTTCCCCAAGCTTGGGCCCTTTCATATCATAAGCATAATCACTCTCATCATTAAAAATATGGATATCACCAATAGTAAAGCAATTATCATCATCACAATGAGTAGTAGGAGCAACATCATTTGGGAGGGATACCTTTCTACCTTTGTTGCTCCTTCTTTTCTTTTTCTTCTTCAAATTATGTGTAGGTTCAACCTTCCTCTTTGAGCTCCTTATTGACGAGATTGGTTGAATAGAAAGCTCTTCCTCGTTACCTGATTCATCATAAGAAATAATAGGAGGATATTGGGAAGTATCTTCCCTTTCATTAGTATTCTCATCATCTTCCAGTTGCTTTATTTTCTTTAGGTAATTGGCAATATAAGGATTTTCAATGCAATTCTCCGCACAAAACATATGAATCTTTTCTAGATCAATATCAAGGAATTTCTTATGGGCAAATTCTGGAAGGTCCTTGAGTAAACGTTTCAATTCTTCATAACCCAAAAGCAAACTAAGTTCATTATAATGTGCAATGGAAATCAAATCATCACAATTTTTGGACATGATTCGGTCATGAAACAATTTGCATTGGAGATGTAAATGACCACGTTCATTGCAAAGTTCACAAGTACCGCAAAGGAATTTTAAATTTTCAGCACTCACATCTAGCCATTCTTGCAACCATTTAGTTTCTAAATGCTTATGCCTCTTGCAATAAATATCTTCTCTATTTTGTGTGTTCATGCAAACATGCACTCCATAAAAGTTGACATGCTCATAAGATATATTTTCATCATGACTAGAGCAATCATCATTAGTACTATGGATATTCAAGGAGTTTATACTAACAACATTGCAATCATGCTCATCATTCAAAGATTTAGTACCAAGCACTTTAAAGCATTCTTCTTCTAGCACTTGAGAACAATTTTCCTTTCCTTCAAACTCACGAAAGATATTAAAAAGATGAAGCGTATGAGACAAACTCAATTCCATTTTTTGTAGTTTTCTTTTATAAACTAAACTAGTGATAAAACAAGAAACAAAAAGATTCTATTGCAAGATCTAAAGATATACCTTCAAGCACTCACGTCCCCGGCAACGGCGCCAAAAAAGAGCTTGAATTCTACTACACAACCTTCTTCTTGTAGACGTTGTTGGGCCTGCAAGTGCACAGGTTTGTAGGACAGTAGCAAATTTCCCTCAAGTGGATGACCTAAGGTTTATCAATCTGTAGGAGGCATAGGATGAAGATGGTATCTCTCAAACAACCCTGCAACCAAATAACAAAGAGTCTCTTGTGTCCCCAACACACCCAATACAATGGTAAATTGTATAGGTGCACTAGTTCGGCGAAGAGATAGTGATACAAGTGCAAAATAGATAGTAGATAAAGGTTTTTGTAATCTGAAATTATAAAAACAGCAAGGTAACAAGTGGAAAAAGTGAGCGTAAATGGTATTGCAATGATAGGAAACAAGGCCTAGGGTTCATACTTTCACTAGTGCAAGTTGTCTCAACAATAATAACATAGATAGATCATATAACAAGCCCTCAACATGCATCAAAGAGTCACTCCAAAGCCACTAATAGCGGAGAACAAACGTAGAGATTATTGTAGGGCTCGAAACCACCTCAAAGTTATTATTTCGGATCAATCTATTAAAGAGTTCGTACTAGAATAACACCTTAAGACACAAATCAAGCAAAACCCTAATGTCACCTAGATACTCCATTGTCACCTCAAGTATCCGTGGGCATGATTATACGATATGCATCACACAATCTCAGATTCATTCAACCAACACAAAGTACTTCAAAGAGTGCCCCAAAGTTTCTACCGGAGGGGTCAAGAACGTGTGCCAACCCCTATGCATAGGTTCATGGGCGGAACCCGCAAGTTGGTCACCAAAACATACATCAAGTGGCACGTGATATCCCATTGTCACCACAGATAAACACGACAAGATATACATCAAGTGTTCTCAAATCAAAGACTCAATCCGATAAGATAACTTCAAAGGGGAAACTCAATCCATTACAAAAGAGTAGAGGGGGAGAAACATCTTAAGATCCAACTACAATAGCAAAGATCGGGATACATCAAGATCGTGATATAGAGGGAACACGAGAGAGAACACGAGAGAGAGAGAGAGATCAAACACATAGCTACCGGTACATATCCTCAGCCCCGAGGGTGAACTACTCCCTCCCCGTCATGGAGTGCGCCTGGATGATGAAGATGGCTACCGGTGATGTGTTCCCACTCCGACAGGGTGCTGGAACAGGCTCCCGAGAGGTTTTTGGTGGCTACAGAGGCTTGCGACGGCGGAACTCCCGATCTATCTTCTCCGTTGATGTTTTTAGGGTACGTGGGACTATATAGGCGAAAGAAGTCGGTCGGGGGGTGCTCGAGGGGTCCACGAGCCAGGGGGCCGTGCTTTGTAGGGGGGGGGCTATCTCCTGGGATCCTGGAGGGTCTTCTGACTTGATTTCCAAGCCTCCAGGATGATATTCTTCCAAAAAAATCACGATGCCGAAGGTTTCATTCCGTTTGGACTCCGTTTGATATTCCTTTTCTTCGAAATACTGAAACAGGCAATAAAACAGCAATATGGGCTGGGCCTCCGGTTAATAGGTTAGTCCCAAAAGTAATATAAAAGTGTCTAATAAAGCCCATAATCATTCAAAACAGATAATAATGTAGCATGAATGCTTCATAAATTATAGATACGTTGGAGACGTATCAGCATCCCCAATCTTAATTCCTCCTCGTCCTCGAGTAGGTAAATGATAAAGAAATAATTTATGAAGTGTGAATGCTATAAGGTGCACAAGTTTGATCAATGATAATTTCAATCACCTTTACTAGCATCATTATATGTCATAACAGTAGTTCATCTCATAAAACTTTTCATAATCAAGTATCAAGCAATTCACATGTCAAAGCATAGACCATAAACTTTCTTGAAAACTAGCAAACTTCATTCTTAGTCATCAAAGAATTGCAATTCATCTTACTTTCAGGAAGAGTCTATGTCAGAGCTTTGGTTTAGCAAACTTCACATACTCAACTATCATATAGTTTTCTACAATTGCTAACACTCACGCAATACTTGTGGTTATGAAGTTTTAATCAGACACAGAGAAAGATTGGGGCTTATAATGTTGCCTCCAAACGTATTCACCTTTGGGTAATGTCAACAATAGTAGTTCATGCTAACGTACATCCAATTGGATATATATATATATATATATATATATCAGGATCACCCTAACACAAAGTGCTTGCAAAAGGATAAAATGAAAAAGGGAAAGGTGAAGATCACCTTGACTCTTGCATAAAGTAAAAGACATAAATTAGAAGATAGGCCCTTCGCAGAGGGAAGCAGAGGTTGTCATGCGCTTTTAGGGTTGGATACACAGAATCTTAATGCGAAATAACATCACTTTATATTGCCCCTTGTATATGGACCTTTATTATGCAGTGTGTCGCTTTTATTGCTTCCATAACAAGTTCGTACAAAGCTTCTTTTCTCCACACTAATAAGTCATGCATATTTAGAGAGCAATTTTTATTGCTTGCACCGATGACAACTTACTTGAAGGATCTTACTCAAACCATAGGTAGGTATGGTGGACTCTCATGGCAAAACTGGGTTTAAGGATATTTGGAAGCACAAGTAGTATCTCTTCTTAGTGCTAGGAATTTTGGCTAGCATGAGGGGGAAAGGCAAGCTCAACATGTTTGAATGATCCATGACAATATACTTTAACTGATATGTGAGAAAACATAACCCATTATGTTGTCTTCCTTGTCCAACATCAACTCTTTAGCATGTCATACATAATGAGTGCTCACAATTATAAAAGGTGTCTATGATAATATATTTATATGTGAAATCTCCCTTCTTTCAATTTTCTTTCATGAATTGTTGAAATGACTAATACAATGCTTGCTAACCGTCAATAAATTTACATCCACTACTTCTTAGATGTGAAGTCATTACTCCCAATGGGATAAGCAAATGAAACATATATAATTTCATATTTATGACATTCAACTCATTCAACAATTTACTCATAGGATATAAGTGAAGCACACGAGTAAATGAAAAACTACTCCAAAAAGATATAAGTGAAGATCAATGAGTAGCTAAATAATTATGCAACTATGTGAAGACTCTCTATCATTAAAGAATTTCAGATCTTGGTTTCTTATTCAAGCAGCAAGCAAAACAAAATAAAATGACAATGCAAGGATAGCACAACTCATGTGAAGAAGCAAAAACTCAGGCTCAACCGATACTAACCGATGATTGTTGAAGAGGAAAGGTGGGATGCGTACCGGGGCATCCCCGAGCTTAGATGCTTGAGACTTCTTGAAATATTATCTTGGGGTTCCTTGGGCATCCCCAAGCTAGTTCTTTTGTGTCTCTTTAATTCCTCTTGTATCATGGTTTCTTTTTATCAAAAAGCTTCATTCTCAACAAACTCAACAAGAACTCATGAGATAGGTTAGTATAAACCAATGCAAAACCTTATCATTTTCTATTGTAACAAATCACTTAAATTATTATTCAACATTGCATACTAAATGCCTCTACATATTTAATACTCCTATCCTAAAATAGAATCATTAAACAAGCAAACATATGCAAACAATGTAACTATAACAGCAATCTGCCAAAACAGTACAGTCTATAAAGAATGCAAGAGTATCAATACTTCCCTGACTCCAAAAATAAATGAACTAAAATTCCCACTGTAATAAATTTATCAGATCCTAATATTAAAAACGATTCAATGTTATACCATTCTCTGACTTTTCTAGGGAATTTTTGCAACAGCGGTAAACTTTCTGTTTTCAAACAGCAACATGTATACTAGCAGAATAAGCATGGTAAAGGCTATCCTTGACTTTTTTATTGAAACTAAAGATGAAAAACATTATTATAAATAACATCTAGCAAAAACTAACAAAATAAAATGACGCTCCAAGCAAAACACATATCATGTGGCGAATAAAAATATGGCTCCAAGTAAAGTTACCGATGAACGAAGATGAAAGAGGGGATGCCATCCGGGGCATCCCCAAGCTTAGTTGCTTGGTTGTCCTTGAATATTACCTTGGGGTTCCATGGGCATCCCCAAGATTAGGCTCTTGCCACTCCTTATTCCATAGTCCATCGAATCTTTACCCAAAACTTGAAAACTTCAACCACACAAAACTCAAAACAAAACTCGTAAGCTCCGTTAGTATAAGAAAATAAAACCACCACTTAGGTACTGTAATGAACTCATTCTAAATTCATATTGGTGTAATATCTACTTTATTCTAACTTCTCTATGGTTCATACCCTCCGATACTACTCATAGATTCATCAAAATAAGCAAATAACACAATGAAAACAGAATCTGTCAAAAACAGAACAGTCTGTAGTAATCTGTATCAAACGTATACTTCTGGAACCCCAAAAATTATTAAATAAATTTCTGGACCTGAGTAATTCTTCTATTAATCATCTTCAAAAATAATCAACCTAAAATCACTCTCCAGTAAAAGATGGCAGCTAATCTCATGAGCGCAAAAGTTTCTGTTTTTCACAGCAAGATCACATAAACTTCACCCAAGTCTTCCCAAATGTTCTACTTGGCACTTTATTGAAATAAAATTTATAAAACATGATTACTACAGTAGCATAATCATGTGGACACACAAAAACAGTAAGGGTAAATATTGGGTTGTCTCCCAACAAGCGCTTTTCTTTAATGCCTTTTAAGCTAGGCATGATGATGGCAATGATGCTCACATAAAAGATAATAACTGAAACATAAAGGGAGCATCATGAAGCATATGACTAGCACATTTAAGTCTAACCCACTTCCTATTCATAGGGATTTTGTGAGCAAACAACTTATGGGAACAATAATCAACTAGCATAGGAAGGCAAAACAAGCATAACTTCAAAATTTTAAGCACATAGAGAGGAAAATTGACATTATTGCAATTCCTACAAGCATATGTTCCTCCCTCATAATAATTTTCTGTAGCATCATGAATGAATTCAAAAATATAACCAGCACCTAAAGCATTCTTTTCATGATCTACAAGCATAGAAAATTTAATATTCTCCACATAAGCAAAATTCTTCTCATTCGGAATAGTGAGATTATCATAAAAAACTTGAACACTAAAATTTGTTTCCACATTAAAAGGGTAATGTTCAGAAAAAGGGTAATCATAATCATGACAAGATTTTTAAATATAATCATCACTACTTTTTATAGCATAAGTTTCATCACAATAATAATCATAAGCAGCAACTTTGTTCTCATCATAATCGATTGAAACCTCTCCCAAGATAGTGGAATCACTAAATAAAGTTGACACTCTTCCAAATCCCCTTTCATATTCATCACAATAAAATTCAACATCCTCCAAAATAGTGGGATCACTACTTCCTAAAGTTGACACTCTTCCAAACCCACTGTCATCAATATAATCATCATAGGTAGGAGGCATGCTATCATCATAACAACTTTGCATATCAAAACTTGGGATGCTAAAAATATCATCTTCACTAAACGTAGCATCCCCAAGCTTGGGACAAACATTAATTTCAGAAAATATATTCTCAAATATTTCATACTCATCAAACATAGCTTCCCCAAGCTTGGGCCCTTTCATATCATAAGCATAATCACTCTCATCATTAAAAATATGGATATCACCAATAGTAAAGCAATTATCATCATCACAATGAGTAGTAGGAGCAACATCATTTGGGAGGGATACTTTTCTACCTTTGTTGCTCCTTCTTTTGTTTTTCTTCTTCACATTATGTGTAGGTTCAACCTTCCTCTTTGAGCTCCTTATTGACGAGATTGGTTGAATCGAAAGCTCTTCCTCGTTACCTGATTCATCATAAGAAATAATAGGAGGATATTGGGAAGTCTCTTCCCTTTCATTAGTATTCTCATCATCTTCCATTTGCTTTATTTTCTTTAGGTAATTGGCAATATAAGGATTTTCAATGCAATTCTCCGCACAAAACATATGAATCTTTTCTAGATCAATATCAAGGAATTTCTTATGGGCAAATTCTGGAAGGTCCTTGAGTAAACGTTTCAATTCTTCATAACCCAAAAGAAAACTAAGTTCATTATAATGTGCAATGGAAATCAAATCATCACAATTTTTGGGCATGAATCGGTCATGAAACAATTTGCATTGGAGATGTAAATGACCACGTTCATTGCAAAGTTCACAAGTATGGCAAAGGAATTTTAAATTTTCAGCACTCACATCCAGTCGTTCTTGCGACTATTTAGTTTCTAAATGCTTATGCCTCTTGCGATAAATATCTTCTCTATTTGGTGTGCTCATGCAAACATGCACTCAACAAAAGTTGACATGCTCATAAGATATAATTTCATCATGACTAGAGCAATCATCATTAGTACTATGGATATTCAACTAGTTTATACTAACAACATTGCAATCATGCTCATCATTCAAAGATTTAGTACCAAGAATTTTAAAGCATTCTTCTTCTAGCACTTGAGAACAATTTTCCTTTCCTTCAAACTCATGAAAGATATTAAAAAGATGAAGAGTATGAGACAAACTCAATTCCATTTTTTTGTAGTTTTCTTTTATAAACTAAACTAGTGATAAAACAAGAAACAAAAAGATTTGATTGCAAGATCTAAAGATAGACCTTCAAGCACTCACCTCCCCGGCAACGACGCCAGAAAAGAGCTTGATATCTACTACACAACCTTCTTCTTGTAGACGTTGTTGGGCCTGCAAGTGCACAGGTTTGTAGGACAGTAGAAAATTTCCCTCAAGTGGATGACCTAAGGTTTATCAATCTGTAGGAGGCGTAGGATGAAGATGGTCTCTCTCAAACAACCCTGCAACCAAATAACAAAGAGTCTCTTGTGTCCCCAACACACCCAATACAATGGTAAATTGTATACGTGCACTAGTTCGGCGAAGAGATAGTGATACAAGTGCAAAATAGATAGTAGATAAAGGTTTTTGTAATCTGAAATTATAAAAACAGCAAGGTAACACGTGGCAAAAGTGAGCGTAAATGGTATTGCAATGATAGGAAACAAGGCCTAGGGTTCATACTTTCACTAGTGCAAGTTCTCTCAACAATAATAACACAGATAGATCATATAACAAGCCCTCAACATGCAACAAAGAGTCACTCCAAAGCCACTAATAGCGGAGAACAACCGTGGATATTATGGTAGGGTACGAAACCACCTGAAAGTTATTCTTTCGGATCGATCTATTAAAGAGTTGGTACTAGAATAACACCTTAAGACACAAATCAACAAAAACCCTAATGTCACCTAGATACTCCATTGTCACCTCAAGTATTCGTGGGCATGATTATACGATATGCATCACACAATCTCAGATTCATCCAACCAGCACAAAGTACTTCAAAGAGTGCCCCAAAGTTTCTACCGGAGAGTCAAGAACGTGTGCCAACCCCTATGCATAGGTTCATGGGCGGAACCCGCAAGTTGGTCACCAAAACATACATCAAGTGGCACGTGATATCCCATTGTCACCACAGATAAACACGGCAACACATACATCAAGTGTTCTCAAATGAAAGACTCAATCCGATAAGATAACTTCAAAGGGCAAACTCCAACTCCATATATTCCGTCTCGGGGAGAAAAAAATCAAAGAGAAAGTTTCATCACGTTTTACAACACGGAGCCGCCGCCAAGCCCTAATCTCTCTTGGGAGGGTTGATCTGGAGTCTGTTCGGGGCTCCGGAGAGGGGGATTCGTCACCGTCGTCATCATCAACCATCCTCCATCACCAATTTCATGATGCTCACCGCCGTGTGTGAGTAATTCCATCGTAGGCTTGCTAGACGGTGATGGGTTGGATGATATTTACCATGTAATCAAGTTAGTTTTGTTAACGTTTGATCCCTAGTATCCACTATGTTCTGAGATTGATGTTGCTATGACTTTGCTATGCTTAATGCTTGTCACTAGGGCCTGAGTGCCATGATTTCAGATCTGAACCTATTATTTTTTCATGAATATATGTGTGTTCTTGATCCTATCTTGCAAGTCTATAGTCACCTATTATGTGTTATGATCCGACAACCCCGAAGTGACAATAATCGGGATACTTCTCGGTGATGACCGTAGTTTGAGGAGTTCATGTATTCACTATGTGTTAATGCTTTGGTCCGGTTCTCTATTAAAAGGAGGCCTTAATATCCCTTAGTTTCTGTAAGGACCCCGCTGCAACGGGAGGGTAGGACAAAAGACGTCATACAAGTTCTTTTCCATAAGCACGTATGACTATTTACGGAATACATGCCTACATTACATTGATGAATTGGAGCTAGTTCTATATCACCCTATTTTATAACTATTGCATGAGGAATCGCATCCGGCATAATTATCCATCACTAATCCATTGCCTATGAGCTTTTCACATATTTTTCTTTGCCTATTTACTTTTCTGTTGCTACTGTTACATAAATTAGTTTAATCAAGACTATTTATGTACACTTGTAAGGTTTAAATTAGTCAACAATTATAGATACGTTGGAGACGTATCAAGCATCCCCAAGCTTAATTCCTGCTCGTCCTCGAGTAGGTAAATGATAAAAAAAGAAATTTTTGATGTCGAATGCTACCTAGCATAATTCATAATGTGATTTTCTTTATTGTGGCATGAATGTTCAGATCCAAATGAATCAAAATAAAAGCTTATAAAACATAAAAATAATAATGCTTCAAAGCATACTAACAAATAATCATGTCCTATCAAAATAGCATAGCCAAAGAAAGCTTATCCCTACAAAATCATATAGTTAGGCCATGCTTCATTTTCATTACACAAAATACTCCCATCATGCACAACCCCGATGACGAGCCGAGCAATTGTTTCATACTTTTTAACGCGCTTCAGCTTTTTCAACTCTTACGCAATACATGAGCGTAAGCCATGGACATAACACTATGGTGGTATATGGTGGTTGTGAGGACAAAAAGAGGGAGAAGATGGTCTCAGATCAACTAGGCGTACTAACGGGCTATAAGGAGATGCCCATTAATAGATATCAATGTGAGTGAGTAGGGATTGCCATGCAACGGATGCAGTAGAGCTATAAATATATGAAAGCTCAACAAAAGAAACTAAGTGGGTGTGCATCCAACTTGCTTGCTCACGAAGACCTAAGGCATTTTGTGGAAGCCCATCATTGGAATATACAAGCCAAGTTCTATAATGAAAAATTCCCACTTAGTATATGAAAATGACAACATAGGAGACTCTCTATCATGAAGATCATGGTGCTATTTTGAAGCACAAGTGTTGAAAAAGAGATAGTAGCATTGTCCCTTCTCTCTTTCTCTCTCATTTTTTTCTTTTTTTTTCTTTTTCTTCTTTTTTTTTCTTTGGCCTCCTTTTTTTCTTTCTTTTTGGCCTTTTTTTCTCATTTTTTTTCTTTTTTTCTTTTTGTAAATTCCGAAGTCTCATCCCGACTTGTGGGGGAATCATATCCTTCATCATCCTTTCCTCACTAGGACAATGCTCTAATAATGAATATCATCACACTTTTATGGATTTACAACTCAAGAATTACAACTCAAAGCTAGAACAAGATATGACTCTATATGAATGCCTCCGACGGTGTACCGGGATATGCAATGAATCAAGAGCGACATGTATGAAAATTATGAAGGTGGCCTTGCCACAAATATGATGTCAACTACATGATCATTCAAAGAGCAATATGACAAAAATAATGTGTGTCATATGAATGGAACGGTGGAAAGTTGCATGGCAATATATCTCGGAATGGCTATGGAAATGCCATAATAGGTAGGTATGGTGTCTGTTTTGAGGAAGGTAAATAAAGGGTTTATGATACTGGCGAGAGTTGTGCGGTAATAATAAAGGCTAGCAAAGTAAAAAGGATGAGTGTGCATATGTCCATGGACTCACATTAGTCAAAAAGAACTCATATACTTATTGCAAAAGTCTACTTCGCCCTCGAAGCAAAGTACTACTACGCATGACCCAAGAGGGATAGATAGGTAGGAAAAGACCATCGCTCGTCCCCGACTGCCACTCATAAGGAAGACAATCAAAAGAGCACCTCATGCAACAAATTTGTCACACAACTTTTACCATACGTGCATGCTACGGGACTTGCCAACTTCAACAAAAGTATTTCTCAATTTCATAATTACCCACTAGCATGACCCTAACATTACTACCTTTATATCTCAAAACAATTATCAAGCATCAAGTTGATCATAGCATCCAATTCTTTTTCTATGATAGTTTTTATTACACCCAACTTGGATGCTCATCATTCTAAGACCAACTTTGTAACCATAGCAAATACCATGCTGTTCTAAAAGACTCTCAAAATAATATAAGTGAAGCATGAGAGACTAGCGATTTCTTCAAAATTATTCCACCGCCTTGCTCTAAAAGATATAAGTGAAGCACTAGAGCAAAAACTATCAAGCTCAAAAGATATAAGTGAAGAACATAGAGTATTCTAGCAAATTCTAATAAAATAGGCTTCTCACAAAAGGTGTGTACAGAAAGTATGATTGTGGTAAACTAAAAAGAAAAGACTAATATAATACATGACGCTCCAAGCAAAACACATAACATGTAGCGAATAAAAATATAGCTCCAAGTAAAGTTACCAATGAACGAAGACGAAAGAGGGGATGCCTTCCCGGGGCATCCCCAAGCTTAGGCTTTTGGATATCCTTGAATATTTTGGGGTGCCATAAGCATCCCCAAGCTTAGGCTCTTGCCACTCCTTATTCCATAGTCCATAAAAGCTTTACCCAAAACTTGAAAACTTCACAACACAAAACTCAACAGGAAATCTTATAAGCACCGTTAGTGAAAGAAAAGAAAACCACCACATGAGGTACTGGGATGAACTAATTATTTATTTATTTTGGTGTTAAACCTACTGTATTCCAACTTTCTTATGGTTTATAAACTAATTTACTAGCCATAGATGCATTGAAATAAGCAAACAACACACGAAAAACAGAATCTGTCAAAAACAGAACAGTCTGTAGCAATCTGTAACTAACGCAAACTTATGGAACTCTAAAAATACTACCAAAATAGGAAGTACTGGAAAATTTGTCTGTTGATCAGCATAAAAAAGAATCAATGCAAAATCACGTTTATGTGATTTATTGAATTTTTTCTCGTGAGTAGAAAGTTTCTGTTTTTCAGCAGAATCAAATCAACTATCATCATAGTTTATCCTATAGGTTCTACTTGGCACAAACACTAACTAAAAGATAAAAACACATCTAAACAGAGGGTATATGCAAGGTTTATTCCTAAACAGGAGCAGAAGCAAAAAATATAAAGAAAAATTGGATTGCCTCCCAACTAGCACTATCGTTTAACGCCCCTAGCTAGGCATAAAAGCAAAGATAGATTCAAGTAGTGCCATCTTTGGCACTAAATTCATAAGTAGCACGCATGATAGATTCATAAGGTAATTGAACTTTCTTTCTTGGAAAGTTCTCCATGCCTTTCTTTAAGGGAAATTTGAATCTAATGTTCCCTTCCTTCATATCAATAATCGCACCAATCGTTCTAAGGAAAGTTCTACCAAGAATAATAGGGCAAGAAAGATTGCAATCTATATCAAGAACGATAAAATCTACGGGCACCAAATTTCTATTTGCAACAATAAGAACATCATTGATCCTTCCCATAGGCTTTTTAATGGTGGAATCCGCAAGGTGCAAATTTAAAGAGCAATCTTCAAGATCATGGAAACCTAGAATATCACATAAAGTTTTTGGAATCGTGGAAACACTAGCACCCAAATCACACAAAGCAAAACACTCATAATCTTTAATTCTAATCCTTATAGTAGGTTCCCACTCATCATTAAGTTTTCTAGGTATAGAAACTTCCAAATTAAGTTTTTCATCATAAGATTGCAACAAGGCATCAACGATATGTTTGGTAAAAGCTTTATGTTGACTATAAGCGTGAGGAGAATTAACAAAGGAAATACAACCTTTTAAAGAACAATTATCATAGTCAAATACCTTGAAATCCGAGATAGTGGGTACAACATTAATAGAAGTTGAGGATTCTCCAATCTCACTTTTACCAAATTTAGCATCCAGATCTAAAGACTCTGAATTCTTGGGATGCCTTCTAGGAAAAGTTGATTCATCATCAGTCCCATAATCATCAAGATTAATATTGCAAAACATAGATCTAATCGGAGATGCATTAATAACTTTAAGATCCTCATCATTATTTTCACGGAAACTAGAAGAACACGCTTTTATAAAGCTTTCTTTTTTAGCATGCAATCTAGCGGTTCTTTACTTACACTCATCAATGGAAATTCTCATTACTTTGAGAGACTCATTGATATCATGCTTAGGAGGGGAAGATTTAACTTTAAGAGAATCAACGTCAAGCGAAAGTCTATCAACATTCCTAGCCAAATCATCAATTTTGAGCAATTTTTCTTCAAGCAAAGCATTAAAATTCTTTTGAGAAATCATAAATTCTTTCACACTATTCTCAAAATCAGAGGGCATCTTATTAAAATTACCATAAGAATTATTTTAGGAATTTCCATAATTATTAGAGGAATTACTAGGGAACGGTCTAGCATTAAAGTTTCCTCTATAAGCATTGTTTTCAAAACTATTCCTACCAACAAAATTCACATCCATAGATTCATTATTATTCTCAATCAAAGAAGACAAAGGAATATCATTAGGATCAAGAGGAGTATTTTTAGTAGAAAACATCTTCATAAGTTCATCCATCTTTCCACTCAAAACATTGATTTCTTCTATAGCATGCACTTTTTTACTAGAAGATCTTTCGGTGTGCCATTGAGAATAATTATCCATAATATTATCAAGAAGTTTTGTAGCATCTCCTAACGTGATTTCCATAAACGTGCCTCCCGCAGACGAATCTAAGAGATTTCTAGAAGCAAAGTTCAAACCGGCATAAAAATTTTGTATGATCATCCATAAATTCAACCCATGAGTAGGGCAATTGCGAAGCATCAATTTCATTCTTTCCCAAGATTGGGCAACATGCTCATGATCAAGTTGTTTAAAGTTCATAATATTGTTCCTAAGAGTGATGATCTTAGCGGGAGGAAAATAATTAGAGATAAAAGCATCTTTGCACTTGTTCCAAGAGATAAAGGCTCTTGCCACTCCTTATTCCATAGTCCATCGAATCTTTACCCAAAACTTGAAAACTTCAACCACACAAAACTCAAAACAAAACTCGTAAGCTCCGTTAGTATAAGAAAATAAAACCACCACTTAGGTACTGTAATGAACTCATTATAAATTCATATTGGTGTAATATCTACTTTATTCTAACTTCTCTATGGTTCATACCCTCCGATACTACTCATAGATTCATCAAAATAAGCAAATAACACAATGAAAACACAATCTGTCAAAAACAGAACAGTCCATACTAATCTGCAAAAATTATTAAATAAATTTCTGGACCTGATTAATTCTCCTATTAATCATCTGCAAAAATAATCAACCTAAAATCACTCTCCAGTAAAAGATGGCAGCTAATCTCGTGAGCGCAAAAGTTTTTGTTTTTCACAGCAAGATCACATAAACTTCACCCAAGTCTTCCCAAAGGTTCTACTTGGCACTTTATTGAAACAAAATTTATAAAACATGATTACTACAGTAGCATAATCATGTGGAAACACAAAAACAGTAAGGGTAAATATTGGGTTGTGTCCCAACAAACGCTTTTCTTTAATGCCTTTTTAGCTAGGCATGATGATGGCAATGATGCTCACATAAAAGATAATAACTGAAACATAAAGGGAGCATCATGAAGCATATGACTAGCACATTTAAGTCTAACCCACTTCCTATGCATAGGGATTTTGTGAGCAAACAACTTATGGGAACAATATTCAACTAGCATAGGAAGGCAAAACAAGCATAACTTCAAAATTTTAAGCACATAGAGAGGAAAATTGACATTATTGCAATTCCTACAAGCATATGTTCCTCCCTCATAATAATTTTCAGTAGCATCATGAATGAATTCAACAATATAACCAGCACCTAAAGCATTCTTTTCATGATCTACAAGCATAGAAAATTTACTATTCTCCACATAAGCAAAATTCTTCTCATTCGGAATAGTGAGAGTATCATAGAAAACTTGAACACTAAAATTTGTTTCCACATTAAAAGAGTAATGTTCAGAAAAAGGGTAATCATAATCATGACAAGATTTTTAAATATAATCATCACTACTTTTTATAGCATATGTTTCATCACAATAGTAATCATAAGTAGCAACTTTGTTCTCATCATAATCGATAGAAACCTCTCCCAAGATAGTGGAATCACTAAATAAAGTTGACACTCTTCCAAATCCACTTTCATATTCATCACAATAAAATTCAACATCCTCCAAAATAGTGGGATCACTACTTTCTAAAGTTGACACTCTTCCGATCCCACTTTCATCAATATAATCATCATAGGTAGGAGGCATGCTGTCATCATAACAACTTTTCATATCAAAACTTGGGATGCTAAAAATATCATCTTCACTAAACGTAGCATCCCCAAGCTTGGGACAAACATTAATTTCAGCAAATATATTCTCAAATATTTCATACTCATCAAACATAGCTTCCCCAAGCTTGGGCCCTTTCATATCATAAGCATAATCACTCTCATCATTAAAAATATGGATATCACCAATAGTAAAGCAATTATCATCATCACAATGAGTAGTAGGAGCAACATCATTTGGGAGGGATACTTTTCTACCTTTGTTGCTCCTTCTTTTCTTTTTCTTCTTCACATTATGTGTAGGTTCAACCTTCCTCTTTGAGCTCCTTATTGATGAGATTGGTTGAATAGAAAGCTCTTCCTCGTTACCTGATTCATCATAAGAAATAATAGGAGGATATTGGGAAGTCTCTTCCCTTTCATTAGTATTCTCATCATCTTCCATTTGCTTTGTTTTCTTTAGGTAATTGTCAATATAAGGATTTTCAATGCAATTCTCCACACAAAACATATGAATCTTTTCTAGATCAATATCAAGGAATTTCTTATGGGAAAATTCTGGAAGGTCCTTGAGTAAACGTTTCAATTCTTCATAACCCAAAAGCAAACTAAGTTCATTATAATGTGCAATGGAAATGAAATCATCACAATTTTTGGACATGATTCGGTCATGAAACAATTTGCATTGGAGATGTAAATGACCACGTTCATTGCAAAGTTCACAAGTACGGCAAAGGAATTTTAAATTTTCAGCACTCACATCTAGTCGTTCTTGCGACCATTTAGTTTCTAAATGCTTATGCCTCTTGCAATAAATATCTTCTCTATTTTGGTGTGCTCATGCAAACATGCACTCCACAAAAGTTGACATGCTCATAAGATATAATTTCATCATGACTAGAGCAATCATCATTAGTACTATGGATATTCAACTAGTTTATACTAACAACATTGCAATGATGCTCATCATTCAAAGATTTAGTACCAAGAATTTTAAAGCATTCTTCTTCTAGCACTTGAGAACAATTTTCCTTTCCTTCAAACTCACGAAAGATATTAAAAAGATGAAGCGTATGAGACAAACTCAATTCAATTTTTTTGTAGTTTTCTTTTATAAACTAAACTAGTGATAAAACAAGAAACAAAAAGATTTGATTACAAGATCTAAAGATATACCTTCAAGCACTCACCTCCACGGCAACGGCGCCAGAAAAGAGCTTGATATCTACTACACAACCTTCTTCTTGTAAACGTTGTTGGGCTTGCAAGTGCACAGGTTTGTAGGATAGTAGAAAATTTCCCTCAAGTGGATGACCTAAGGTTTATCAATCCGTAGGAGGCGTAGGATGAAGATGGTCTCTCTCAAACAACCCTGCAACCAAATAACAAAGAGTCTCTTGTGTCCCCAACACACCCAATACAATGGTAAATTGTATACATGCACTAGTTCGGCGAAGAGATAGTGATACAAGTGCAAAATAGATAGTAGATAAAGGTTTTTGTAATCTGAAATTATAAAAACAGCAAGGTAACAAGTGGCAAAAGTGAGCGTAAACGGTATTGCGATGATAGGAAACAAGGCCTAGGGTTCATACTTTCACTAGTGCAAGTTCTCTCAACAATAATAACACAGATAGATCATATAACAAGCCCTCAACATGCAACAAAGAGTCACTCCAAAGCCACTAATAGCGGAGAACAACCGTAGATATTATGGTAGGGTACGAAACCACCTCAAAGTTATTCTTTCGGATCGATCTATTAAAGAGTTCGTACTAGAATAACACCTTAAGACACAAATCAACAAAAACCCTAATGTCACCTAGATACTCCATTGTCACCTCAAGTATCCGTGGGCATGATTATACGATATGCATCACACAATCTCAGATTTTATCCAACCAGCACAAAGTACTTCAAAGAGTGCCCCAAAGTTTCTACCGGAGAGTCAAGAACGTGTGACAACCCCTATGCATAGGTTCATGGGAGGAACCCGCAAGTTGGTCACCAAAACATACATCAAGTGGCACGTGATATCCCATTGTCACCACAGATAAACACGGCAAGACATACATCAAGTGTTCTCAAATCAAAGACTCAATCCGATAAGATAACTTCAAAGGGGAAACTCCAACTCCATATATTCCGTCTCGGGGAGAAAAAATCAGAGAGAAAGTTTCATCGCGTTTTACGACACGGAGCCACCGCCAAGCCCTAATCTCTCTCGGGAGAGCTGATTTGGAGTCCATTCGGGGCTCCGGAGAGGGGGATTCCTCGCCGTCGTCATCATCAACCATCCTCCATCACCAATTTCATGATTCTCACCGCCGTGTGTGAGTAATTCCATCGTAGGCTTGCTGGACGGTGATGGGTTGGATGAGATTTACCATGTAATCAAGTTAGTTTTGTTAGGGTTTGATCCCTAGTATCCACTGTGTTCTGAGATTGATGTTGCTATGACTTTGCTATGCTTAATGCTTGTCACTAGGGCCCGAGTGCATTGATTTTAGATCTGAACCTATTATGTTTTCATGAATATATGTGTGTTCTTGATCCTATCTCGCAAGTCTATAGTCACCTATTATGTGTTATGATCCGACAACCCCGAAGTGACAATAATCAGGATACTTCTCGGTGATGGCCGTAGTTTGAGGAGTTCATGTATTCACTATGTGTTAATGCTTTGGTCCGGTTGTCTATTAAAAGGAGGCCTTAATATCCCTTAGTTTCCATAAGGACCCCGCTGCAATGGGTGGGTAGGACAAAAGATGTCATACAAGTTCTTTTCCATAAGCACGTATGACTATTTACGAAATACAAGCCTACATTACATTGATGAACTGGAGCTAGTTCTATATCACCCTATGTTATAACTATTGCATGAGGGATCACATCCGGCATAATTATCCATCACTGATCCATTGCCTACGAGATTTTCACATATTGTTCTTCGCCTATTTACTTTTCCGTTGCTACTGTTACAACTACTACAGAAACCCAAAAACATTTATCTTTACTGTTGCTACCGTTACCAATATTATCATACCACTTTTGCTACTAAACCCTTTGCTGGAGATATTAAGTTATCCAGGAGTGGTTGAATTGACAACTCAACTGCTAATACTCAAGAATATTCTATGGCTCCCCTTGTGTTGAATCAATAAATTTGGGTTGTACTTCACCCTCGAAAGTTGTTGCGATCCCCTACACTTGTCGGTTATCAAGACTAATTTCTGGCGCCGTTGCCGGGGAGCATAGCTCTATTCTCTGAGTCACTTGGGATTTATATCTGTTGATCACTATGAAGAACTTGAAAGACGTTAAGACCAAGATTTTGCCCTCAACTACGAGGGGAGGTAAGGAACTGCCATCTAGCTCTGCACTAGATTCTCCTTCCGTTATTAGTAGGCTTGCGACACCTAAACCTGCTACTGCTATAAATTCTGATATGTCGCATATTATTGATGATGCCACTTCTGTTATGCATGATGAAACTACTTCTATGCGTGATACTACTTTGCCATTAGGTGAATTTTTAGATGAACAACTTTCTAGAGTTAGGGGAATGAAAATATTGAAGATGCTATTGATGATAGTGATGATGAACATTCCCCCAATGATTATGTATTGCCTGTTGTTCCTAAGGGTTATGTTATGAATGAAGAAGCTGCTATGGAAATTCTTGCTTGCAATGATAGATCTGATCTTAAGAAATTATTAGCTAAATGGAAGCAGCAATCTCTTAATGCTAGAATGAAACACGAACCTACTTTTGCTACTTCACCTATCTGTGTTACTGATAAGGATTGTGAATTCTCTGTTGATCCTGAGATTATTACTTTAGTTGAATCTGATCCTTTTTATGGCCTTGAAACTGAAACTGTTGTGGCACATCTTACCAAGTTGAATGATATAGCCACCCTATTTACTCATGATGAGAAGTCTCTCTATTTATATATCCTTAAGATATTTCCGTTCTCATTAAAGGGTGATGCTAAGACTTGGTATAATTCTCTTGCTCCTGGTTGTGTGCTTAGTCCCTAGGATATGATTTATTACTTCTCTGCTAAATATTTCCCTGCTCATAAGAAACAAGCTGCCTTGCGGGAAATATATAATTTTGTGCAAATCAAAGAAGAGAGTCTCCCACAAGCTTGGGGGAGGCTTCTCCGGTTACTTAATGCTTTGCCTGATCATCCTCTTAAGAAAAATGAAATACTTGATATCTTTTATAATGGACTAACCGATGCTTCCAAGGACTACTTGGATAGTTGTGCTGGTTGTGTTTTCATGGAAAGAACAGTAGACGAAGCTGAAATATTATTGAATAATATGTTGACTAATCAAAATAATTGGACTCTTCCTAAGCCAATTCCTGAAGTAATTCCTTAACCAATTGAGCCAACTCCTGAGCCTATTCCTAAACCCACTCCAAAGAAGAGAGGTGTTTTATTTCTCAGTCCTGAAGATATGCAAGAGGCAAAGAAATCAATGAAAGAAAAAGGTATTAAAGCTTTAGATGTTAAGAATTTACCACCTATTGAAGAAATACATGGTCTTAATTTACCGCGTGAAGAACCACATTGTCTTGATAACCCGACACATGTAGTAAAGGTAAATTCTCTCTATAGATATGATAAAGTTGAAATACCCTCTACTAAATTTCATAGCCCATGCTTAGATGAATTTGATGACTTTATTGCTAGACAAGAAAGTTTTAATGCTTATGTGGTAGAGACTTAAAGAATAATGCTTTGGAGATAGGACGCGTAGGTGATAATCTGGCTAGAGTTAAAGATGAACTTCACCGCGTTAGCAAATATGCTTCTATGGTTGCTACTCAAGCAGAGCAAGTACTCAAAGCTCAAAATGATTTTCTTGATGAATTGAATAATAAAAATGACTTTGCCGTTAGAGTGGCTACTAGAACTGGTAGAATGACTCAGGAACCTTTGTATCCTGAAGGCCGCCCTAAGAGAATCGAGCAAGATTCTCAGAGAAATAATTTAGAGGCACCTAGTTCTTCTAAGAAGAAGAAAAAGAAAGACGATAGAACCTTACATACTTCTAGTGAACCTGCTGTAGACACACCTGAGAATCCCAATGATATTTCTATTTCTGATGCTGAAACACAATAAGGTGATGAATATGAACCTAGTGATAACGTTAATGATAATGTTCATGTTGATGCTCAACCTAGCAAAGATAATGATGTAGAGATTGAACCTGCTGTTGATCTTGATAACCCACAATCAAAGAATCAACATTATGATAAGAGAGATTTTGTTGCTAGGAAGCACGGTAAAGAAAGAGAACTGAGGGAGTCCCGGATTAGGGGGTGTCCGGATGACCGGACTATGACCTTTGGCCGGACTCCTGGACTATGAAGATACAAGATTGAAGACTTCGTCCCGTGTCCGGATGGGACTTTCCTTGGCGTGGAAGGCAAGCTTGGCGATACGGATATGTAGATCTCCTCCCATTGTAACCGACTCTGTGTAACCCTAGCCCTCTCCTTTGTCTATATAAACCGGAGGGTTTTAGTCTGTAGGACGAACAACAATCATACCATAGGCTAGCTTCTAGGGTTAGCCCTCTCTGATCTCGTGGTAGATCTACTCTTGTACTACCCATATCATCAATATTAATCAAGCAGGAGTAGGGTTTTACCTCCATCGAGAGGGCCCGAACCTGGGTAAAAACATCGTGTCCCTTGTCTCCTGTTACCATCCGCCTAGACGCACAGTTCGGGACCCCCTACTCGAGATCCACCGGTTTGGACACCGACATTGGTGCTTTCATTGAGAGTTCCTCTATGTCGTCACCTTTTAGGCCCGATGGCTCCTCCGATCATCAACAACGATGCGGTCCAGGGTGAGACTTTTCTCCCCAGACAGATCTTTGTATTCGGCGGCTTTGCACTGCAGGCCAATTCGCTTGGCCATCTGGAGCAGATCGAAAGCTACACCCCTGGCCATCAGGTCAGATTTGGGAGTTTGAACTACATGGCCGACATCCGCGGGGACTTGATCTTCGAAGGGTTCGAGCCACAGTCGAGCGCGCCGCACTATCACGATGGGCATGATCTAGCTCCACCGCCGGACAGTGCCCGGGAGGCCGCCCCCGTGTCCGCTCCGACCGTTAGCTCGGAGCCGACTGCACCAATTGAGGAAGGGTGGCTAGACACCACCTCGGGGGCTGCAATCTCTACGGCGATCGAGCCGAACACCAGCCTTGTCCCTCGCGAAACTCGTGACTCCAAGGTGCCAGACTCCTTTCCGGACTCCGAGCCTTCCGCACCTCTGCCGATCGAACCCGATTGGGTGCCGATCGTGGAGTTCGCCATCGCGCACATCTTTCAGCACTCGCCCTTTGGCGACATTCCGAATTCACTACAGTCTCTCTCTTTATCAGGAGAGCCCTGGCCAGACTATGGTCAGCAAGGTAGGGATGCGGAAGACGAAGAAATTCGAAGCCCACCCACCTCCCACTTCGTAGCCACTGTCGATGATTCAACCGACATGGTCGACTTCGACTCTAAAGACATCGACGGTATGGACGCCGATGAAGGAGACGACCAAGAACCAGCACCTACAGGGCACTGGACAACCACCTCATCTCATGATGTATACATGGTGGACACACCTAAAAGAAACGACGACAAGGAAAAAAGGGACGCAATGAGGGATCGTTCCCTCGAAAAGCAATCAAAGCGGCGGCGTAAGCGCCGCGCCAAACCCCACCTTTAAAGAGACCCACCCATAGAGCAGGGCGAACCGGCGGACGATGAAAATGCCATCGAGCAACCGTCCGAACAGGGCAACTTGGGTAAAAAAACCGAACAACCCGTCCCCGGCAAACATAATAGTCCAGACGACCTCACGCCGGACAAGTTGCTGGAGCAGAAGAACCTCCACCAAAGGCTCGTCGCCACCGCGCGTAGCCTGAAAAAGCAAAAGCGGAAGGTCAAAGTAGCGGAAGATGCACTCAGAATTAGATGGGGCAAAGTACTCAACACCGCAGACAAATACGACGACAGTCACCGCACAAAGAGCTTTCCGAAGCGAAAATTACTACCGGAATTTGATGAGGAGGCCTTAGATCCCCCACAATCAAAGAACAAGGAAAACACCCGGTCGGATAAACAACCCCATGGCCAGCATAGAGCGGCAATGGGCGCCGCACTCAAGCCGGCACGCGATCCGCACAAGGACTCACATCAAAAAGACAGCCCAGCCAGATCTATCTACGGACCAAGAAAGCAAGCTCTAGTAAGCAATGCAACGCAACAAGTATCCGAACATCACGGCACACCCAAATACAGGGGTGCCACACACCCCCTATGTTTCACCGAGGTGCTGGACCATGAATTTCCAGCGGGATTCAAACCCGTAAATATAGAGGCATACGATGGAACAACAGACCCTAGGGTCTGGATTGAGGATTATATCCTCCACATACACATGGCTAGAGGAGATGTGACACTCCAAAAAAAATTATTTGATTTTCAACAAAAACCTTGCTTGGTTTGAGGAAGGTCATTTAAACCCTTCCTAAAACCTCTCTCTCTCAAAACTTTTCCCCTTGGCTAGTACTTTGATATTTGTATCTTCTGCAACCCTGGTATTTAGTTATTAAAAACCTTTCTTCTGAGTTTCCCATCTCAAAAACATTTCTTGGAATTTATTTTCCTTTAAAAAGAAACCCTAAAGGTTTTGGAGCTGCTCTTTTGTTTGAACCATCCTTGGTTTTTACCATGCCCCATGTGGTAAATTCTCCCAAAACCCCTCCCTCCACTTTGGGGCAATCCAAACATTCTGTCCTAGCAAGTTAAATCCATTTGGATTTTATTCCAGTTATTTTTCTCCCCAAAACAATTCTGTCATTTATTCTAAACCTAGATGCTTTACAAAGGAAGTGCCTGATTTACTTTGAGCTTCGATCTCAAACCAACTCCTCTGGATAGTCCTTAGCACCCACAACCTGGACCCATCAAGATCCACTCTTCCTCTTTTCAAAATTTTCAAGTTTCAACCTCTGCAAGTTTGGTCCAGATTCATCATTTTTGGTGAAATTCATATTTTCCTTTCTCCAAATATTCCACCAAAATTCAGGCAGCACCCAGGTGCTTTGAGAGACCACCACACCAAAGATCAGCCCCAGATAAATTTTTCTCATGTTCAAATCATTTCATCAAACACTTGGCCGGCACTGTTCCTGTGCACTTTCAGTAAAATTCAGAGTTCAGAGTTATCTGCACTGTCGTTTTTGTCAGTGACTTGTCACCGATCACCCATGCACCCTGGTGCGTTGCGCACGACCCTTCTCCCTGGCCAGAGCACCGCACGCTCTCTTGGACGGACGCAAGTGTCGGTGGCGGCGAGCATCACGGACGCCGGCAGCTTCTGCGGTGGCAGAGCCACCCGTGGCGGCCAACGGAGCCAGCACCGGCTCGCTACGCTGTTCTGCGTCGCCCAATGCTCCCTAGCCCTCCGCGTGGCCTCATGCATGCTAGCGCACCCCACAGCACCGTCGCCGTGGCCTAGCAAGCACAGGGCGCGCCCTCTGTTGCCGACGGGCCCGCGCCGCCCCGTTCTATCGAAACCAACCTTGCGCGCCAAATCCAACCTCGGTTAGCCTCTAAACGGAACCCGTAGACCTCCACGTTGATGCCCAACCCCCTAAGCACCCCGACCAGGCACTGCGCCGCCGTAACCATCGCCGGAGATCCCCGTTCTCGGCCACCGCCTCGGATCGCCTATAAAAAGGAGTCCCGAGCTCGTTCTCGAGCACGCACCACCACTACACCTCACCAGTACCCCGCCAAGCCACTAGGAGGACCTCGAGGAGGTCTCCTCCCCAAAATCCAGCCGCCCCGATCCGCCTCGGCCACCAGCTCGATCCACTCCGGTGAGGCCACCCTCGCCGCCCTAACCTTGTCAGTAGACACCTCGGGAACCCAGTGACCTAACCCCGGCTTCAATTTGACCTCCGCAGCCCTCCCCGACGAGATCCTACTCCACCCGAGCCGCCGTCCGCCGGAGCAAGGACCACAGTCGACGTGGTGCTCGCTGACGACCACCACCACCACCCACCGATGCGGAAGGACACCGTGAGCACGTAGGTACTCTCCGATCATCCTAACTCACCATGGATCACCGTCGGCGACCACCGCAGCTCTCGGGCGCCGACGAGCTCTGTTCCTCCCCTTTGAAATTTCAAACCTGACAGGTGGGACCCCCTCGTCAGTGTTTTCTATTTTTCGAACCGTTTTCTGTTTTTATAAGTTGGCCCCTAGAAGCTTTCTGTTTCATTACAGATGAGTCCCAGGACTTAAAACCTTTATAACTTTTAAACAGAAACTAATTTTTGATTAATTCTTTTTCTGTCATCTTTATTTTTCTGTCTAGTTTTTTATCATATTTATTTGAAAAATATTTGGAACACTTTTCTGTGCACTCGTGGTATTTACGGTAAGTATGTATTTTCTTATACCGTAGATACCGGAGGAGGTGACGGAACCGCGAACTTCGCAAAGCTAGACTCCGACTACTCCAAACCAGGAAAGCATGTTTGATCTTTTGATATGATGAGTGGTTGTTGCATGTTTGCATTTAGTAGTTTCATGGCATGTTTATGAGCATTTCGATAAATGTTATATTTCATGCAAAGATGAGGCAAGTGAGTTTTGGAAATCCATATGTTGTTGGATATAAGTTTGCATGGCCATGTGATGGCATGAGAATGGGTAAGATGGTAGTGTTGTAGCATGCCAGTCTTATGCCAGACCATTTGACTTCAGTATCAACGTGAACAAGTCACATTCCCATTCGTTTCCCTTCCTGTACTACCACATGTTTTCCGCAAGGAATATGGCTTAGTAAGTTGCAAACCGCTTTCCTAGTACACACCAGATACAGAGGCCGTGATGAGGGTTCCATGGTCCTGGATTAAAGCCCGTCATCCGGTCAGGGGGCATGGGTGTTTCCAGTTGGGACCGAGAGGGGGGCACCCCTTAGAGCGCGCGTATAGAAATTTGATCCCATGCTATTCGAGGTTGTGACCTCCCCGTCTCAAAGTTTTTCTTGGACGTTGTCTAGGGTGATTCCTGGCATCATGAGGTGGAATGTGTGTGTACTAGTTAGATGTGTTTCTACCAAAATACCGTAAACGGAACTAGTACTTCGTGACTACGGAAACCCGTTAGCTGTGGGCAATTAGTACAGACTCTGTAGAGTCAAAAAATCCTTTGAATCATCTTGTACATGTCCAAGTACCGTGTTCATCTTATCTTGTCAAATGTCAGTCTCAGTGACAAAACTCTGGTGAACCACATGAGTGTTAAGTCCGGTTAAAAGTTTATTCCTGTGGATGGACTAACCCGTTTATTATTATGTGTTGAATATTTCCTATGAGTATTATATCTTCGTGAATTTATCAGATATGAAGAATGAAATATAAGCCCTTTCTGCGATGTCGCTCAGACGTCTGATTGTGGCACTCTTGTTATTTACTTTTGAAATATAAGCCCTTTCTGCGATGTCGCTCAAACGTTCGACTGTGGCACTCTTGTTATTTACTTTTGAGATAAGCCCTTTCTGCGATGTCGCTCAGACGTCCGACTGTGGCACTCTTGTTATTTACTTTTCAGATAAGCCCTTTCTGCGATGTCACTCAGGCATCCGACTGTGGCACTCTTGTTATTTACTTTTGATATAAGCCCTTTCTGCGATGTCGCTCAGACGTCCGACTATGGCACACTTGTTATTTACTTTTGATATACGCCCTTTCTGTGATGTCGCTCAGACGTCCGACTGTGGCACGCTTGTCATTTATTTTTCAATATAAGCCCTTTATGTGGTGTCGCTTAGACGCCCGACTGTGGCATGATTATTTATTTGTTTACCTTTTGAGGCGTCGCTCCAGACACCCGATCGGTCTTCAGTTGCATGTTGGCATTTCGGGAGGACTATCGCCCGACTTCCTTTTTACCTATCATGTCATGCAGATATTTATTATTTGAATGAGCATTGTTGTTTTACTCATGACGCATTCATGCATGCATTTGTTATATCTTATGTCCGAACTGTCTTGCGAGTACTTTCAAAGTACTCACCTGGCTTGTTGATTTGGCCAGATGTTGATGAAGGCGATCTCATGGATGAAGAGTTCGATAGTGAGTCCGACGCCTAGAGGAGTCCGAGTCAGTCTCATGCGATCCTGGATTTGGTCACTGTATTATATCCGCTTCCACTACCCCAAAAATAAATTCATCGAGCCTCACCTCGACGCTCGATGAGCTGCCAGTTTAGGAGTCATGTTATCCACCACCACTTTTATCTCGATTCAGTAGCATGTCACCACACCCCTGTGTCATAACCTCCCTTATGTACAATATTGGCGTGTTTGTAATAAATTGTTGAGCAACCTCAGCTCAACCCTGTAATATATTTGATGCTACTGGCCTTCTGTATTCAAGTATTTGTCCACCAGTAAGGATAACTCTTCCTATACTGGAATCAAAAGATCGACTTCTCAATAAGTATTTTATTGAAAAACCGGTCGTGACAAACTTGGTACTAGAGCTAGGCTGACTGTAGGAAGCCACTAGGTGCGATCGCTAATCGGTTATTAGCATAGTAGAGTTCATTCATATTTTTGCAAATGTAGTCATTTTTTGACAGTCAGCATAAATTTATGATCTGACCATTCAGAAAATTTTGCCTACTTTTGTAGATGGCTGGCAACGACTGTGAGTCACGGGTGTTCACCAACGTGCCTGAGGGGTTCGTCAAGCTCCTCTCCTTCATCGTCCAGGTCGCGATGGGGCCATCAGTGCGCCCAGTCTTCAAACTCTACCCACACAAGATCAATGACAGTCTGACCATGCACCAGGCCGCGGTGCAATTCAAGGGAGGGCGTGTTGAGTTATGCCGCTTCCGGTTCTTGGGGAGAGCCATGCCTACGGAGAGGCATGCTATGCAGATGGCTGCCCGTGAGGCGATAGCTCATCTCCGGGATGTTCTTCCTTCAATGAAGACTCGTCGCTACCGCTACCTTCCATGCCACGTGCCATACACCTGTCATTACTCATTCGCTTGCCCCAGAGGAGAGCGAGACGAGGCTTTTGAGATGCTTGTCGAGTACCTCCGAGCTCTGGAGGCAGCCTTCGACAACCTGGTGGACGACCTTGTAGCTGCCCGCATGGACTCAGTCCATGGCTGTGCCGCCAACAGGAGGGAGCTCCTGCACACCGCTCCACCGCTGACTTTCATCTCGTCCTCAACATCTCATTCACCTACCATTCTCACCACTGCTCATCGCCTGCCTACCACCGAGGAGTTCAACCAAGTCATTGCACCCACTCCAGTTTGTTCTGCACCACCTATTGCGCCCACTCCTATTCGTGTTACTCCGCCTATTGCACCCGCTCCACCAGCTCAGCGCAGCGCTTCACGTCTAGAGCCTATTAGCGAGGAGGAAGTTGAGTCCCCTGCCTCACTGCGCCTCACCCTTGGCAGGCCAAGGGAGATCCTCACCATCTCCGACTGAGTACGCTTAGCCGCCATGCGATGTACCGACTTGTGCTATATGTTTATATGTACATAGGTTGTGAGAATTAGCTTGTTTGCGCATCATGTAGGGACTGGAGAAGTTCACTAGCCTAAATAACATGTCAGGAATATGTACGCATATCCTGAGTGGTGTATTGTATAAGTACTACTTGCGTGTAAGATATGTAATAGTCCTTCTCCGTGCGAAATCGTTTATTTTCTTGAAAATCCTGGAGCTTTTAAAATTTCCCGTATGTGTGAATTTATTGACTGTTGCGACTCTTTTTCTTTTCTTATGAGTTTCACAAAATATATCCCCAGAGTGAAAGATGGCTCGTCCTTGGACGCGCTCTATGCCAGATCCGCCTGAGGAAAATTATGTCGCACCACCAAATAACAATTTCACACAGGGGCAGTCAAGTCAACAGGGCAGTGAAACAACATTTACCCAAGTATGCCGCCTTTATGAACAGAGTCAGCAACAACATCAGGAAATGATGAACCAAGTCATCGATATGGGAAATCACCGTGGACAGTATCAGCAGCAATCCAAGTTGTCTGAACTACATAACACGCGTCCCCCATCATTTTCTCATACTGACAAACCTCTAGAGGCCGATGACTGGCTTCGGGACATGGAAAGAAAATTAATTATTGCACAGTGTTCAGACCGTGAGAAAGTACTATATGCACCGCACTATCTCACTGGAGCAGCTGCATCATGGTGGGAAAATTTCCTACATATGCACCCCAACGAAAATGAAATAACCTGGGAGGAATTCAAAGTAGGTTTTCATGGGGCACACATTCCTAAAAGTGTTATGAAGATCAAGAAGAGAGAATTTGATGACCTCAGACAAAGGACCATGATGGTGTCATAATACAACAGCCAGTTTACTCTATTATCTCGCTACGCCAACGAAGAGCGTATGACTGAAAGGAAGAAGATGGAAAAATTCTTGGAAGGCCTGGAACCCGCGCTTAGATGCCAGTTGGTTGTGCACACTTTCCTAGATTTCAAAACACTGGTGGATAAGGCGATTACCTTGGAAAATGAGCGACACAGCTTGGAGGATTTCCACAAACGCAAAAGGGACCAGACTACTCTTGCTCGCAACCACCGGAGCAAGACGGATTTTCAGAAAGGTGGGACACACAAACCCACGACGAATAATTCACACCCAATCAAGAATTTCCAAGCAAGGGACAAGGAGTTCACATATCGCCCAGGCGTTACTTGCTACGCTTGTGGAGAAGAAGGGCACTATGCCAAGCAGTGCCCCAAGCCAAGGAACTCAACCCCAAAGCCAAGCAATAGTGGCAATAATTCAGCGCCCGAGCAAAACAATTTCAACCCCAATAACAACCACATGAAGGGTCATCTGAACCACGTGACCAAAGAAGAAGCACAAAATGCCCCGGATATCGTACTCGGTACGTTCCCTATCAACGCAATACCTGCCACGGTTTTGTTTGATTCTGGAGCTTCTCACTCGTTCATTTCGAAGAGATTTGCTTTGCAAAATAATTTTTCGATGCTTCCCTTGGAAAAATCCATGATCATCAAGTCCCCTGGGATTAAGCGAGTGACCCAGAGTTACTGTCAAGGTGTGGTTATTGAATTTCAAGGATTGAAGTTTTATGCCAACCTTATTGTATTGGAAAATAAAGGACTGGATGTCATCCGAGGGATGGATTGGTTAACCACCAACAAAGGTTTTATTGACTGCTTTAACCGGACCGTAATTCACACCCACCATCACGGGAAGACAATAAAGGTTTCAGCCAAAGAAAGACAAATATCTCGGCAACCGAGGTTAAACAAGGTGGACGTTTCTGAGTTAAGCAAGGTTCCAGTAGTGTGTGAATTTCCAGACGTATTTCCCGAAGAACTACCAGGCATGCCACCAGACCGAGAGATAGAATTCAGCATTGAGCTAGCACCCGGAACCGCTCCCATTTACAGGAAACCATACAGAATGGCACCATCCTAGTTGGTAGAATTGAAGAAGCAAATAAAAGAATTGTTGGACAAAGGACACATACGAGCCAGTTCCTCACCTTGGGGTTCTCCAATTTTATTTGCCAAGAAAAAGGATGGAACACTGAGATTGTGTATAGACTATCGAGCACTTAACATGGTCACAATCAAGAACAAATACCCAATGCCACGGATAAATGATTTATTTGATCAGCTTGCTCAGGCCAAAGTCTTCTCAAAAATTGACTTAAGGTCGGGATACCATCAATTAAAAGTGCGAACAGAAGATATCCCCAAGACAGCCTTCACCTCCATATATGGACTGTATGAGTTCACAGTAATGCCGTTTGGACTAACAAACACCCCCACATATTTTGTTTCACCTCATGAACAAAGTATTTATGAAGTTTATGGACAAGTTTGTTGTGGTATTCATCGATGATATTCTGATATACTCCAAGACACCAGAAGAGCACACTGAACATCTCAGAATTGTAATAGGAGAATTCAGGAAACATGAACTGTACACCAAGTTCAGCAAATGTGAATTTTGGATAAGACAGGTGGGTTTTCTGGGCCACGTACTGACCCAAGAAGGTATTGCCGTAGACCCGGAAAAGGTCAAGGCCGTACTTGGCTGGAAACCACCAGTCAGCATAACGGACATACAAAGTTTCTTGGGAATGGCAGGATACTACAGAAGATTTATTAAAGGATTCTCCACCATAGCAAAGCCAATGACGCAGTTACTCAAGAAAGACAAGAAGTTTGAATGGACGGAAGCTTGTGAGAAAAGCTTCCAAGAACTAAAAATGAAATTAACAACAGCACCGGTATTAATTGTGCCAGACATACACAAGAATTTTGAGGTGTATTGTGACGCATCCCGGAAGGGCCTTGGATGTGTATTGATGCAAGAAGGCAAGGTAGTTGCGTATGTCTCCATACAACTTCGCAAGCACGAAGAAAATTATCCTACCCATGACCTGGAGTTGATAGCAGTCATCCATGCACTCAAAGAATGGAGACACTTTCTACTTGGAAATCGTTGTGAAATATACACAGACCATAAGAGCCTCAAGTATATTTTCACACAGCCCGAACTCAATTTACGGCAACGACGCTGGTTGGAATTAGTGAAGGATTATGATGTTGGAATCCACTATCATCCAGGAAAAGCAAATGTAGTGGCAGATGCCCTTAGTCGGAACCCCAGCTCGGGCAACGACAGTATATCCAATTTGAGGCCAGAATTTCAGCAGGAATTTGCCAAACTCAACTTAATAATGGTCACCGAAGGCAGTGTGTCGAATTTGGAAATACAACCTACCCTGATCAAAAAGATTAAGGAGGCTCAACGTGGACACCCCAGCATTGAAGGCATAAAACGGAAAGTGAGTTTGGGCAAGGCCTCAGAATTCGTCATTGACGAGCAGGGAATATTGTGGTACGGAGATAGGCTTTGCGAACCAAATATCAAGGACCTCAAACAAAAAATTCTAGCTGAAGGCCACACCGCTCCGTATTCGATCCATCCTGGAGGAACAAAAATGTACAAGGACCTTCAGGAAAATTTTTGGTGGCACGGTATGAAAAGGGACATAGCCACATTCATTGCATGTTGTGATTCATGTCAACGCATCAGGGCCGAGCACCAGAAACCAGCCGGACTATTGCAGCCAACCAAGATACCCGAGTGGAAATGGGACGAGATTGGGATGGATTTTATTGTTGGGCTACCTCTGTCACAACACGGAAATGATGCCATATGGGTCATCACCGACAGATTAACTAAGGTGGCACATTTTATCCCAGTGAAGACAACTCACACCACTCAGAAGCTTGCCCGGCTTTATCTTGCCTGCATCGTCTGCCTGCATGGAGTCCCTAAGACCATAATATCTAACATAGGCACACAATTCGTCTCTAGGTTTTGGGATCACCTACAATAGGCCTTGGGAACTCAACTAGCATTCAGTACCGCATATCACTCCCAGACTGATGGACAGATAGAATGCGTAAACCAAATTCTAGAGGACATGCTGAGAGCCTGTGTCCTCACCTATGGAACCAGTTGGGAAGAAAGCTTGCCATTCGCAGAGTTCGCACACAACAACAGCTACTAGGCCAGCCTACAAATGGCACCATTTGAAGCTCTCTACGGGCGAAGATGTCGTACACCGCTAAATTGGTCAGAAACCGGAGACAGCCATATCTTTGGCCCAGATATGCTCAAGGAGGCTGAGGAAAAAGTTAAGATGATTAGGGATCGAGTCAAGACCGCTCAAAGTCGACAAAAAAGTTATTACGATCGAAAGCATCGGGGAATCAGTTTTGAACCCGGAGAGTTTGTGTACCTACGAGTATCTCCTATGAGGGGCCTGCAACTATTCAAGGTTAAGGGAAAGCTAGCACCAAGATTCATCGGACCATTCTGTATAGTGGCCCGAAGAGGCACGGTAGCATACCAGCTAGACTTACCCGAAGAATTATCCGATGTCCACGATGTGTTCCACGTCTCGCAGTTGAGGAAGTACGTGAGCAACCCAGAGAAGCAAGTCCCATGAAAACATTGACGTGCAACCAGACCTCACCTACCGAGAATGTCCAATAAAAATATTAGAGGAGTCTGAAAGGAGGACCCGACAGAAAACCATCAATTTTTTCAGAGTTCAGTGGAGTAATCATGCCAAGAATGAAGCAACTTGGGGAATAGAGGATTTTCTTCTGACAGAGCACCCACACTTGTTTGAGGATCAGCTGAAATCTCGGGGACGAGATTTTTCCTAAGGGGGTAGGTGTTGTGACACTCCAAAAAAAATTATTTGATTTTCAACAAAAACCTTGCTTGGTTTGAGGAAGGTCATTTAAACCCTTCCTAAAACCTCTCTCTCTCAAAACTTTTCCCCTTGGCTAGGACTTTGATTTTTGTATCTTCTACAACCCTGGTATTTGGTTATTAAAAACCTTTCTTCTGAGTTTCCCATCTCAAAAACATTTCTTGGAATTTATTTTCCTTTAAAAAGAAACCCTAAAGGTTTTGGAGCTGCTCTTTTGTTTGAACCATCCTTGGTTTTTACCATGCCCCATGTGGTAAATTCTCCCAAAACCCCTCCCTCCACTTTGGGGAAATCCAAACATTATATCCCAGCAAGTTAAATCCATTTTTGGATTTTATTCCATTTATTTTTCTCCCCAAAACAATTCTATCATTTATTCTAAGCCTAGATGCTTTACAAAGGAAGTGCCTGAATTACTTTGAGCTTTGATCTCAAACCAACTCCTCTGGATAGTCCTTAGCACCCACAACCTGGACCCATCAAGATCCACTCTTCCTCTTTTCAAAATTTTCAAGTTTCAACCTCTGCAAGTTTGGACCAGATTCATCATTTTTGGTGAAATTCATATTTTCCTTTCTCCAAATATTCCACCGAAATTCAGGCAGCACCCAGGTGCTTTGAGAGACCACCACACCAAATATCAGCACCAGATAAATTTTTCTCATGCTCAAATCATTTCATCAAACACTTGGCCGGCACTGTTCCTGTGCACTTTCAGTAAACACTACTAGGAAAAGGCCTACTAATGGCGCACCTAATTTGGCCATTAACGGCGCATCAGTGGTGCGCCATTAGTGCCACGCCATTAGTATATTTTAGTAATGGCGCACCACTGGTGCGCCATTAGTATCTGGTATACTAATGGCGCACCACTGGATGCGCCATTAGTATATACAACAGTGCGCCATTAGTATGCCTCCCAGGGGGCCATGTATACCCAGGTGCTTTGGCATACTAATGGCGCACAACAGCAAGATGCGCCATTAGTAACTTCTCCATACTAATGGCGCACTGTCTAGTGATGCGCCATTAGTATCCTTTCGCATACTAATGGCGCACTGTGGTGTGATGCACCATTAGTATGAATATTAGGGTTTTTTTATTTTTTTATTTTCTGTTTTTGGCACAGGTTACAAAATGTATAATTGGACAAAATATAGATAGCACACATCAATAACAGATTCATCAAATACAATAGAAGATTAGTCTCTGAATACAATTCATCATATTAGTCTCTGAATTGAAAAGACCGAACAAAGATAGAACATTATATTACAAGTCTCAAGACCGCGAGTAGCGAGTTTGTCTTCACATTACAAGTCGATATCGATCATCTAAACTACCATCACATAGAAGAGAGTTGCGGTCATCACGATGAGCATCATCACGATGAAACTCGTCTTCATCTGGTTCCTCCAACGCTCCCTCCCCTCTCCCGCTAGATAGCGGGCGTATCTAGATTCGGCCTCGGCCCTAGTGGTGTACCCTTTGTAACTATTACCGCTGAATCGGTGAACCTGTCTCCGACACTCCTCCCAGTCGTCGTAGACCCCGGGAACCTTACCCTTGTACACGACATTCGTCGGCATCGCTATGCACTAGCCAAACAAAACGTTAGTACCAATTCACAGACAATACATAAGCAATATATAAGTATGCAACAGAACGATCGGAAGAGAAAAGCAAGACATTAATAGCATCGATTACATCTAAGTTGAACGACTCTCGAAACCAAAGAGACATACTACAAGTTCATTAAAGTTTAATTACAACATGAGCCAATCGATGTTTCAGAACTAGACACAGCATCACTGCTTTCGACTCGACTCAAGGGACCGAAGCGTGGATGAAGCCGCCGTCTATCGTGGGAGTCATGAAAGAACGGGCGTTGTCAGCCTGCATTTGTAGCATTGTCTCGATGTCACTGTTGGACGGTTGATTTCTGAGGTAGAACTGCCTCGAGGTACGAAGGACATCTTGATGGATGATTTCCGCAAACTCTGACTGGATGCGAAAGAATTCTTGTCGGAGGTCCGTGTCTTGGATTGCCGACACGCTCTTTGCCCAATCTTTGAGTTTACTCGGTAGCAGAAGTTGATGATGGTCCCGTACGATCGCCCGCATGTGATGGATGGCGTAGTAGGCACCCTTCTGACCGCCAGGCGGCTGCTTGACACAGCAGAACGTCGTATTGTGGGAGAACACGTGCTTGCTGTACTTACAAATAGGCCTGGTGAAGGTGCCTCCAGATTTGGCGTAGCCGGGGAGAACATCATCAAGAACCTTCTTGACATTTGTGTAGTCTACGTTCGACTGACGGTCCGGGTCGAAATACGTGGCCATGGAATATTTGGGGCTTAGGAGGATGAGCGTGCAATGTGTGTCACTGCAGAAAACACGGAATGTTAAAAGAAAAATGATCGAAATCTAAGAATTCATATGTTACAGGCCGGTTGAGGGGGGGACTTACTCAGGAAAGTAAGGCACGAGGAAGTTATCCTTATCTTGGTTTGCTAGAATGACGCCTTCGAGGTAAGAACTCGCGACTTGCCGGTCCCCAGCACTGCCCAAGATCTTGGCACGCATGTAGAAGGGGTCGACTATCACGATGTCCGGGGTCTTGTCGCGAATGATCCGCATCTCCATACTCAGCGAAAATAGCCGAACGAAGGTGTAGTGCAGCGGATGAAGGTTCATCATAGCGTGGATGTCATCAAACCGCAAGACGATTGTACGCCCGATGGAGTTATCGACAAAGCCCTTGCCCTCTGGCACCTTGGCTGCGAAAACCGGGTATGCCACATCCTTCTCTCTGAGACGCCGCTTCTCCAAAGAAAGAACATTGTCATGCAGACTCCGCATAGCACCGGTTGCAGCATTGAGCATATTTGTCGGTAGCATCGCCCTACCCGCCACATGCACCCTCCTCGAGATATCCTCAGGTGAAGGTGGCCCGTCCTGAGAACGGATCGTACTCGGTGCCGGCTGGCTCGCACCCTTGTTAGTCTTTCTTTTGCGTGCCTTCTTCTTCTCCTGTAATGGGACCGAATTCTGCTCACAGACCACCTTCTTGAGTGTGTTTGGGCTGATAATATTTCGCACCTCGCCTATCTGAGGCTCGGTGAAGTCGGCAGCTGGAGGCGTCTCCTGAGAGCTGAATGGTAGACGACGCCTGTTGCAACTTGGCTTCTCCGCGGTACCAGCTAGATCGCGCACGTCTTTGGTTGGGTTGGGTTCTTGAGAAGGAGCCCCCATGAAGTCGCCATCGTACCCATGTTCAGCAATGTACTGATCGATGTTGCCAAATGTATCGTCGTCGTAGTCGTTCTGATCCTGTGCCATATGCATGTTTGGATCCAGTGGCATAGGGATGTCCGGCACCGTTGCGGCGGTCTTGCCATGGGGCCGATTTGGCGTCGGCACGACTAGCAGTGTTGTCTTTGGGGTGGTGTCCCCCGCCCCCAAACGAATCTGGCTCTTCGGCCAAAGCAGGGGCCAGCTCAGGCAGGCGCTGAGGGTCATCACGTCATCATCGTCGGCCCCGACGGGTCGAATCGGAGGTAACAACTCGTCGCAGCCTGGCAGCACCCGAACCAGTTCAACCCTAAACAAGTTGGGTGGCATCTGGGTACCGTGGAACAAGGGGTTGCCCGGTTGAACGATTTTGCCCTTGGCGACATCGACCAACTCGTTGTTCACGAAGTGCGGGAGAGTGCACGGAACGTCGGCGGTGCCCTGCGAAAATATGTAGGGCGTCAGGGATGCCCAGTCAAAGGCAAGGAGATGAAGTCCTCGGCCGAGAGAGGCTTCATTAGTTACCGTGATGATGGCGTCGAGCTCGGCTAATGTCGAGGCACCGCCAACGGCGGGCGTGCAGTTGACGGAGGGGCCGCTTGCTGCAGAGGTGCCGGCCGGCATACACCCGGGTGCATTAAGCTCCCGTGCCGGTGTCGGAGACACCAATGCTGCCTCCGCCGGAGACACCAATGGCCCCGCCATCGCATTCTGCGAGTTGCTGGCCGTGAAGCTAGGAATCGGGGGCGGCCCCTGTTGGCCGCCCGCATTCCACGCACTCAACCCCTGGATCAAGGTAGGCACAATGGCGGTGATCGTCGCTCCGAGTCGTTGTTCCACTTGCTCTTGGACAATCTCCGGAATCCGTGCCACCTGTGCCTTGAGTTCTTGAACCTCGCGCGCCTGGCTTTCCGAGCTGGTCTTTTTCTCCTTCCGCACACTAGCGGTATAGTATGACCCCCATTTTGTGGACAAGCCTTTGCCGGCCACACGACCAGCTGACGTCGGCTTACTGAGCTTATCCTTGTTCTTCATTACATTCAACGCCCTATTTAGAGTGGTGTCCCAAGGGTTGCTCATAGTCGACCCCGCGCTACTGCTTTCAGTCGCCTGCAGAAGGAATGTGAACCATTTAGAAATTTGGCTTCATTAATTAGAATGCAACCATATGGAGCTAATTACGTGAGGGTGTATTCCTTACCAGAACAAGCTCAAGCGCCCTGGTCTTCGGATCCGTGGTAAGCTCCTTTGTTATCGGGTCCTCCTTGTACCGGGCCCTGACAAAGTTCCTGGTCTGCTTGTTACCGCTGTATTTCTCGAAGCGGGCGGTAGGCCTTGCTCGGCACGCTTCGCGTCCTCCTTGTCCCATATAGGCTCCGCCACTCTGTAACCGCCGGGACCGAGTTTGTGTTCCCCTAAGTTCAGCTCCCGCATTTCTTTCCCCCACTGACTTGATTGGGAGTTTGCGGTGCTCGAGCAATTGATCTTGAAGTCGTTGTAGTCATCTTCGGTGATCGAAGGATTTTTCTCCTTGATCTTCTCATAACTCTCACCTTTCTCGATCATTCTCTTCACATTGCTTTTCCAAGTAGACAGGGCCTTGCTCATCTTCGTGAGGGCAGCATTGTTCACTTTATTCCCTTTGAGGCTTGTGTTTTCAAAAGCAGCGGAGAACTTGTATCGTTCATGCAGCTTCGTGAAGAGGAGGTTGCGCAAATTCCCTCGGTCAGGATGCCTCAGGTTCTCGGTGTTGATCGAGACGGTGCTCCGGATAATGCACCCGAGCTGAAGCGAGTACCCCTTGACTATTCGTTCGGGCGCTGTTGGATTCCCGTCGGAGTCCACTTCAGTAACTTCCTCCTTGAGGGTGCGTAGCACGGTCGGGCGCCGGTCCTTCCGTTGCCTCTTCTGTTGGCTGCCATCTGTGCGTGCGCCGCCATCATCAGTGGTGGCATCCTCGGCGGCACCATCAGTGGTGGCATCAGTGGGGTCATCCTCGACGGTACCATCAGTGGTCTCAGGATCGGTGGGGAAGGCGGTGTCCTCATACAAGTGAGGTTGTTCCTCCATCTCTCGGGACAACTCCCAAAATGCCTTGCCGCCCGAACCACCGGCCTCATCGTTGTTGGCCATGTTTCTCTCTAAATAGGAACAAAGTTTGGTCAAAAAGTTGGTTATTGTCAAGGAACAAGATCATGGTCTCATCATTTAGGGTTTGTCGACACCGAGGCATCCTAAAAGCTAAGCTTTTATCATTGAGGGGTTTCCGACGCCGAGGCACCCTAAAAGCCTAAGCTTTCATCATTAGTCACAAGTACCCCATACGTCCTATTTTTAGCAAAGTCATGCTAAAATTCACGGAAAATTTCAGCATGACCTTTGTTGAAAATAGGACATATGGAGTACCCGAATTTGCTGGAACGGAAGTTAATCGACATTCCAGCAAACTCAAGGGCCTCTCGGGTGGACAAGGCAAAAAAGGCCTCCATCACAACATGGAAAATACATTGGCATGTGAAGAGGTGAAACAATATATGCATCTCCAAGAAGCATTGGTCAACCCAAGATACATCAACTACTGCACTGTCCTGCCTAATAAAAACAGTGAAGTGAAGTGAACATATTTTCCTAATAATCTAATCACACGGCAACAAATCCATTCTCTATCCGGACACGGACAAGTTTTGGTTTATTCCTTTCCAACAGGCTGAGGTACTACTATATAAGGAAACGTTGCATACAAACTAACCCAAGCACCTTTTCTAGCATTATATTCAACATATATGAGATCAAACAAATCGTACGACGCATAACTAGTCTGATGGGATGCTAAAAAACAGACATCTGATTCCTAGCAGTCAGATCGATTATTTTGCTTCTAAGGTCAGAGGATCATGCTGATTAAGGTTCTGTTTTTATACTGCAAGTTCCAGGTAATTAGAGTATGTGGCACTGTCTTGTGTTGACTAACTCATAAATGATATTATCATCTTTACTCACTGTTATGTGTATCATGGCTGGAATTCCACCGTTATAATACATGCCTGCTTGGCTAATTAGCAAGTAAGTAACTCTTAAATTATCAAAGCTTGCCAGTTTCTGAAATCAATTACTGACAGGGAATAGCATAGGCACACAACAAACCTATAACTTAATGATGGTTATTAGGGAAGACAAGAAATGAGGATGGACAGAACCATATGTTTGGGAAATGCAAATAGAAGTAGTGCTATGAGAGTAAATTTTTTCAATTTTCATTGATGTTTCAAATTAGATCAGTGCACATGTGGCTGCAATTTCTATTGGTCATCCAAGATGGGTGTTCATAGTAAAGTACTATATAGTGGCACTAACATAACCAAGGATTGCTTTAAAAAAACATAACCAAGAATCACCTTCCACGTGGCTTCTTCTCTTTAGCCTGGCTTCCTTCTGCAAAGTGGGCAAATACTTCTGTCTGCTGCAGTAGGTACTTCAGTCGCCCTTTCCCTTCTTGTTCTGTGATCAAAACCACGATGAGAATGCAATACACACCAAAGAATATCATATACAAGAATTGCAGAAATTAAACAAGGTCAGACTCACACTATCTATTCTTTCTTCATGGCAGAATATCATATACAAGCACGAATTTTGTTCACATTTATATAGCAACAAATATTTATACACTCATATAGCAGCACTAATCTTGTTCATACACTAAAAAAAGTTAGCAAGCATTTACTGTCAGACACCTATACGCACACACACGTCAGTATACATGTTGTCTGAAATCTGCAATTGTAACTGAACGCATTCAATAGTTGGTCAACCGCAGCAGCTAGCTAGCTCTAGTAGGGAGCAGCGGCAGCGGGCGTTGGGAGGCTACAGTGCAGTGAAGAGCAGCAGCAGTTGGTCAACCGCAGATGCGAGCACAATGGCAAGGAGCAACAGGGACCACGGGCGCGCATGGTCATGGCGCGGCGGGCACACGCGTGGGCAGGCGCAGGGCACGCCCAGGGCGCGGGCTAGCGGGCAGGGGCGCACGCGGATGCGGCCATACGCAGGAGAGCGCGCATGGACGCGAAGCTTCGGTCATGGCGGCCGGACTCGCGGGGATGACGATACGGCGACAGATCGAGGGGGAAAAGCTAGGGAATCGGGGAAGGAGCTCACTGCAGTGCCGGAGAGGAGCTCGAGATGGCCCGGGATGGACCGGAGACGAGGCAATCGACGACAGCGGCCGGTGATGTACGCGGTGGCGTCGGGAGAGAAGAGGGCGGCGTCGCGGTGTCGGGGCGTCGGGGCGGAGACGAGGACGACGGGGTGGCGTCACAGCATCAGGGCGGCGTCGAGGCGGCGGGGCAGCGGCGTCGGGAGAGGAGAGGGGAAGGGGATCGAGGGCGAGGGCGAGGGAGAGAGATAGGTTTGGGCCGCCGGGGAGGAAATATCGATGGGGCGGCACAATACTAATGGCGCACCACCCCTCGGTGCGCCATAAGTACATCCATACTAATGGCGCACCTCACCCTGGTGCGCCATTAGTATTTTTTTTTATTTCTCCTCGAGCCAACAGGTTATCTCCCACCTGACCTGATCCACACCAAGTTCCCTCTACTAGCTCGACTGGTTAGCAGCCAGTTCTCACACCAGGACGTCCTGGGTTCGATTCCCAGGCTCCACAATTTTTTTATGCATTTAAAATGCTGTTTGATACTTATTTGTGTTTAAATATGTTCAAACTTGTTTAAATCATAACAGTAATATTTTTTTTATAAGACAGTATTAATTTTTTTAAAAATATCATCAAACAGTAATGCCGGTGGAGCGGGGGAGGGTGCGTGGGGTGCGGGGGGTCGTCGGTGGAGGTTGAGTAGGGGAGGGGTGCGGGGGGTCAGCGGCGGCGGTTGAGTAGGGGAATCAAGGGTGCGGGGGGTCGGCGGCGGCGGCCGGTGGACCGGGGGGTGCTCGGCGGCGAGGGGGACTGGATCTGGCGAGGTGGGATAGCGATCGAGAGATGGAGGGGGATCGAGATCGAGTGTCCATGAAATTTAAAAATATTCATGATAGTTCAAAAAGTGCCAATGAAATACAATCGAGAAATGAAGGCTACAATTTAAATACAATCGATCTTAGCTAGCTATCTGTTCACATTCTTCTTGCCCTTCTTTTTTCGCAAATGGAGTTCTTCTGTGGAACGGACGTCATTTAGGTAGGGTGGTCCTGCTTCTTCTTGTGGTGTATGCTGCTACTTCATCATCATCGTCATGTTCGATCCTCGGGTCGTCGTACTTGTCGAAGTCTTGCTCATTGGCTACTCCATCCATTCCGATGATCTTCCTTTTGCCTCTCCTCACAACAACATGACTGGGCTTTGGCGGGTCGGTAATGAAGAAGCATTGGTCCACTTGGGAAGCCAGTACCCATGGCTCATTTTTCGCGGTGACGTTTGCGCCCGCGGTCTTGGATTTGGCTTCGGGTATAACCATGGTGGTGAAATATCGGTCTTCTTTTAGGACGCTCTTGGCCCATCTGACACGGAACATCGGCACCTTCTCTCCAGCGTAGCTCAGCTCCCAGATCTCCTCGATCCTTCCGTAGTATCTGTCCTTGTCCTTACCGGTGTAGGATTCCATCATTACTCCGGAGTTCTGATAACCATCGCTCTTCATGTACTTGTCCTCGGTCTAGAATGTGTAGCCGTTGATATCGTACGCCTCATAGGTCATGAGTTTGTGCTCGGCGCCCTGTGACAAGGCGAATATGAGTTGTTCTTCCGCGGAAGAATCCTCATGTAAAGGGTACGACAGAAGCTTCTGCTTGAACCAACGCGTGAAACATGAGTTGTGCTCTTTGAGTATATCTTCGTCCGTCCTCTGTTGGCCTCGGTCATTGTACGTCTTCTCAATAAAGGTTTTGTGCTCTACCACCCAAGGATCGACCACGTCTATGTGTTGTAGCGCGACAAGGTTTGCTCTTTCAAAGTCGGCGAGTCGACCCTCGAAGTCGACATGCATTTCGCGGCGACCCTCACGGTGACCCCATCCAGCGAGCCTGCCGAGGTGCCTGTTGACGGGCAGACCAACGGGGTTCTCGATGCCTAGATAATTCGTGCGGTAGGAGATGCACTCTTCGGTCAGAAAGCCCCTGGCTATACTTCCCTCTGGACGTGACATGTTCTGAACGTATCCTTTGATGACACCATTCATCCTTTCGAACGGCATCATGTTGTGCAGGAACGTCGGCCCGAGTTGGATGATATCCTCCACGATATGGACCAGCAGATGCACCATAACATCGAAGAATGCTGGCGGGAAGTACGTCTCAAGCTCGCATAGTATCACCACGATCTCTTCCTGTACCCTTCTGAGTTGCCTCACGCCAATCGACTTCCGAGAGATGACGTCGAAAAAGTTGCATAGGCCAAATAGCTTTTCATGGACGTGCGCGTCCATGATCCCATGGATTGCAACTGGAAGTATCTGCGTCATCAGCACGTGACAGTCGTGAGACTTCATCCCGCTGAACTTCTTCTTCGCTGGGTCTAGGTATCTGCTTATCTTCCCCACGTAACCGTAAGGAAGTTTTACTCCTAGGAGGCAGGTGAAAAACTGCTCGATCTCATCCTGACTTAGAGTGAAGCACGCGGGAGGGTAGTCATTTCCGGTCTTCTTGGCCTTTTTGCCTTTGCGATGATCTTCTGTGTCCTGCTTCCCCTCATCATCATCATCATCATCATTAGCGTGAAGCTCCTGCCTGATGCCCATTGATTTCAAGTCTGCCCTTGCTTTCGGCCCATCTTTGGTCCTCTCTGGCATGTTGAGCAGGGTACCAAGCAGACTCTCGCGCACGTTCTTCATGATATGCATGACATCAAGGCTGTGAGGCACACGGTGGATCTTCCAGTACGGCATGTCCCAGAAAACATACCTCGTTTTCCATACCTTCAGCAGTGGTTCTGGCGCCTTTCGCTTCTTTCCCGGCTCTGGCGCCTTTTGCTTCTTTCCCGGCAGTGGGCAGTCTTTCCAATTTTTCAACAGCTTGTCTATTTCCTCGCCGCTCCTCGTACACGGGCGTTTTCGGGGTTCGGTTTCACCATCGAACAGATCCTTGCGTTTCCTCCACAGGTCATCATCACGAAGCCACCTTCGATGTCCCATGAACACAGTTTTCGAAGACTCGGGATCTCTATCTAGCTGGCGATACGTTGTGTCATCCATGCACCTTACGCATCCAGAAAATCCGTGGACTACCTGCCCCGCGAGATATCCGTAACCGAGATAGTCGTGCACCGTCGTGAGCAGTGCGGCTCTCATAGGGAAATATTCTTTCTCTCCGGCATCCCATGTATTGGCTGGCATTTTCCACAGCGTGTCAAGCTCCTCTTTTAGCAGCCCCAGATACAGATTGATGTCGTTCCCTGGTTGTTTCGGCCCTTCAATTAGCATACTCATGTGAATGTACTTACTCTTCATGCACAACCAGGGGGGAAGGTTGTACATCCACACAAACACAGGCCAGGTGCTATGTGTGCTTCTCTGGCTGCCAAACGGATTGACTCCATCGTTGGTCGCGCCCAGCACAATGTTCCTTGGATCGTTCCCAAATTCTGGGTATTCAAAGTTCAACGCTTGCCACTGGCTCGCATCCTTAGGGTGACTCAGCATCTTGTCTTTTTTATCTATCTCCGGATCATTTGCGTCATCTTCTCGCTTCTTCTCCTCCCTATCCGCGTGCCAACGTAGGAGCTTTGCTACCTTAGGGTCCGCGAAATACCGCTGCAGACGAGGAGTGATCGGAAAGTACCACACCACTTTTTGAGGAGCTTTCTTCCTCTTCTTGTATCGAGTGACGCCGCACACCGGACATATGGTAGACTCCGCGTGCTCGTCCCGATAAATGATGCAATTGTTCATGCACACATGGTATTTCACGTGCGGTAAATCGAGAGGACACACGATTTTCTTCGCCTCCTCCAAACTGGTCGGGCACTTGTTCCCCTTGGGAAGACGTTCGTGCCACAATGACATGTTCTCGTCGAAGCATGCTTCGGTAATTTTGTGTTTTACCTTCATCTCCAGAGCCATGAGCGTTACTTTCAGGCGAGTATCCTCGGGCCTGCATCCTTCATACAATGGAGTAACCGCGTCTAACTCAAGTTGATCCATCTTGGCTTTCTCTCGGGCGGAAGCTCTTGCGTTATCCGTCTGCTTGAGAAGCAGCTTTTGAATATGAGGGTCCTGCACCCAGCCCATCGATGGTCCAGCGTCGTCTGCTCCGCCGGCATCATCATCTTCATGATCATGCCCGTCGTCTGCTCCGGCATCTTCCTCATCATCATGTCCTGCATCTTCTACATGATGACTGTGTACAGCATCACCGTCGTGATCATCTCCTGGGGATTCTTCGTCTTCTCGCCCGCCTGAGCCGCGGTGGTTGTCTTGCTGCCCTTCCTCATTTCTTGCCCGGCCCCCATGGACGACTTCGTATTCATCTTCATCACCTTGCCACCGATAGCCATCCATGAAACCACGCAAGAGCAGGTGGTCCTGCACCTGCCCGGAATCCGGATCCGCAATAAGGCTCTTCAGCTTGCATCTTCGACACAGACATCTTATCTCCGTCTCGTTCTTTTGAAGCATCTCGGCCTTCGCGGACCTCAAAAACCTATTCACGATGCCTTCGGCCTTTTGGCATGACTTTCCCTAAAAATAGGACCAAAAAGAATGCTTAATGACAAAATTCTCGCCAAAACGGAAATGAATCAACATTCCGGCAAAATATTGGCAACTATCGCATTTCAAATACCGGTACACCTCCAAACACAAACACATATGCAACACCACAAATATATGCAACACCACGAACATACATAGATCTAGCTAGGCCATAAAAAGTGCATGTGCACATTGTTGTAGGGAGAACAACATAAATATAGCTTCCCCCCTTACTTACCTATCAAAACAAGGTAATTAAACCACTTAATTTGAATGAATCTATGGTGGAAATGAGGTGAAAAAGAGGAGGCACCCGAGACAAGGAGGAGGCGGTGGAGAGAATGAAGTGGGGGGAAAGTGAGTGTGGGTAGGAGAGGCTGTCCAAAATATCTTGTTGCCGCCCACTTACTAATGGCGCACCAACCACAAATGCGCCATTAGTAATCCAGGTTACTAATGGCGCACCTTCTGGTGGTGCGCCATTAGTAGTTTTGCAAAAAAAAACATACTAATGGCGCACTGCTCCGGAGTGCGCCATTACTAGTTTAAACTAGTAATGGCGCACGGTGGAGAAGTGCGCCATTAGTAGTTTTGCAAAAAAAGGAATAAAAAATATAATTAAAAAAAACAACATTAGTGGCGCACTTTCTGGCAGGTGCTCCATTACTAGTTACAACTAGTAATGGCGCACTCCGTCTGGATGCACCATTAGTTTGTTTGGACAGGCGCACTAGTTCAAAAAAATATTGATACTAATGGCGCACCTTGGGCATGGTGCGCCATTAGTAGTTTTAACACTAATGGCGTAGCAGAAGGTGGTGCGCCATTAGTATATACTAATGGAGGACCTCCTGTCTGGTGCGCCATTACTGTCAATCCCATCTATAGCCCTTTTTCTAGTAGTGAAAATTCAGAGTTCAGAGTTATCTGCAGTGTCGTTTTCGTCAGTGACTTGTCACCGATCACCCGTGCACCCTGGCGCATTGCGCATGGCCCTTATCCCTAGCCAGAGCACCGAACGTCCTCTTGGACGGACGCAGGTGTCGGTGGCGGCGAGCATCGCTGACCGCGGCAGCTTCTGCGGTGGCAGAGCCACCCGTGGCGGCCAACGGAGCCAGCACCGGCTCGCTACGCCGTTCTGTGCCGACCAATGCTCCCTAGCCCTCCGCGTGGCCTCATGCATGCCAGCGCACCCTGCAGCACCATTGCCGTGGCCCGGCAAGCACAGGGCGCGCCCTCTGCCGCCGACGGGCCTGCGCCGCCCCGTTCTATCGAAACCAACCTTGCGCGCCAAATCCAACCTGGGTTAGCCTCTAAATGGAACCCGTAGACCTCCATGTTGATGCCCAACCCCCTAAGCACCCCGACCAAGCACTGCGCCACCGTAACCATCGCCGGAGATCCCCGTTCTCGGCCACCGCCTCGGATCGCCTATAAAAAGGAGTCCCGAGCTCGTTCTCGAGCACGCACCACCACTACACCTCACCAGTACCCCGGCAAGCCACTAGGAGGACCTCGAGGAGGTCTCCTCCCCCAACTCCGGCCGCCCCGATCCTCCTCGGCCACCAGCTCGATCCACTCCGGTGAGGCCACCCTCGCTGCCCTAACCTTGTCAGTAGTCTCCTCGGGACCCAGTGACCTAACCCCGGCTTCAATTTGACCTCCGCAGCCCTCCCCGACGAGATCCAACTGCACCCGAGAGGCCGTCCGCCGGAGCAAGGACCACCGTCCACGTGGTGCTTGCCGACGACCACCATCACCACCCACCAATGCGGAAGGACACCCTGAGCACGTAGGTACTCTCCGATCATCCTAACTCGCCGTGGATCGCCGCCAGCGACCACCGCATCTCTCGGGCACCAACGAGATCCACTCCTCCCCTTTGAAATTTCAAACCTGACGGGTGGGACCCCCTCGTCAGTGTTTTCTCTTTTTCAAACCATTTTCTATTTTTATAAGTTGGCCCCTGGAAACTTTCTATTTCATTACAGATGAGTACCTAGACTTAAAACCTTTATAACTTTTAAACAGAAACTGATTTTTGATTGATTCTTTTTCTGCCATCTTTATTTTTCTGTCTAGTTTTTTATCATATTTATTTGAAAAATATTTGGAACACTTTTCTGTGCTCTCGCGGTATTTACGGTAAGTATGTATTTTCTAATACCGTAGATACCGGAGGAGGTGACGGAACCGCGAACTTCGCAAAGCTAGACTCCGACTACTCCGAACCAGGCAAGCATGTTTGATCTTTTGATATGATGAGTGGTTGTTGCATGTTTGCATTTAGTAGTTTCATGGCATATTAATGAGCATTTTGGTAAATGTTATATTTCATGTAAAGATGAGGCAAGTGAGTTTCGGAAATCTATATGTTGTTGGATATAAGTTTGCATGGCCATGTGATGGCATGAGAATGGGTAAGATGGTAGTGTTGTAGCATGCCAGTCTTATGCCAGACCATTTGACTTCAGTATCAACGTGAATCAAGTCACATTCCCATTCGTTTCCCTTCCTGTACTACCACATGTTTTCAACAAGGAATATGGCTTAGTAAGTTGCAAACCGCTTTCCTGGTACACACTAAATAGAGAGGCCGTGATGAGGGTTCCATGGCCCTGGATTAAAGCCCATCATCCGGTCAGGGGGCATGGGTGTTTCCGGTTGGGACCGAGAGGGGGGCACCCCTTAGAGCGCGCGTATAGAAATTTGATCCCATGCTATTCGAGGTTGTGACCTCCCCGTCTCAAAGTTGTTCTTGGATGTTGTCTAGGGTGATTCCTGGCATCGTGAGGTGGAATGGGTGTGTACTGGTTAGATGTGTTTCTACCAAAATACCGTAAACGGAACTAGTCCTTCGTGACTACGAAAATCCGTTGGCTGTGGGCAATTAGTATAGACTCTGCAGAGTCAAAAATCCTTTGAATCATCTTGTACATGTCCAAGTACTGTGTTCATCATATCTTGGCAAATGTCAATCTCAGTGACAAAACTCCGGTGAACCACATGAGTGTTAAGTCCGGTTAAAAGTTTATTCCTGTGGATGGACTAACCCGTTTATTATTATGTGTTGAATATTTCCTATGAGTATTATATCTTCGTGAATTTATCAGATATGAAGAATGAAATATAAGCCCTTTCTGCGATGTCGCTTAGACGTCCGACTGTGGCACTCTTGTTATTTACTTTTGAAATATAAGCCCTTTCTACGATGTCACTCAGACGTCCGACTGTGGCACTCTTGTTATTTACTTTTGAAATATAAGCCCTTTCTACGATGTCACTCAGACGTCCGACTATTGCACTCTTGTTATTTACTTTTGAGATAAGCCCTTTCTGCGATGTCGCTCAGACATCCGACTGTGGCACTCTTGTTATTTACTTTTGAGATAAGCCCTTTGTGCGATGTCGCTTAGACGTCCGACTGTGGCACTCTTGTTATTTACTTTTGATATAAGCCCTTTCTGTGATGTCGCTCAGACGTCCGACTGTGGCACACTTGTTATTTACTTTTGATATACGCCCTTTCTGTGATGTTGCTCAGACGTCCGACTGTGGCACGCTTGTCATTTATTTTTCAATATAAGCCCTTTATGTGGTGTCGCTTAGACGCCCGACTGCGGTATGATTATTTATTTGTTTACCTTTCGAGGCGTCGCTCCAGACACCCGATCGGTCTTCAGTTGCATGTTGGGATTCCGGGAGGACTACTGCCCGACTTCCTTTTTACCTATCATGTCATGCAGATATTTATTATTTGAATGAGCATTGTTATTTTACTCATGATGCATTCATTCATGCATTTGTTATATCTTATGTCCGAACTGTCTTGCGAGTACTTTCAAAGTACTCACCCGGCTTGTTGATTTGGCCAGATGTTGATGAAGGCGATCTCATGGATGAAGAGTTCGATAGCGAGTCCGACGCCTAGAGGAGTCCCAGTCAGTCTCGTGCGATCCTGGATTTGGTCACTGTATTATATCCGCTTCCGCTACCCCAAAAATAAATTCATCGAGCCTCACCTCGATGCTCGATGAGCTGCCAGTTTAGGAGTCATATTATCCACCACCACTTTTATCTCGAGTCAGTAGTATGTCACCACACCCCTGTGTCATAACCGCCCTTATGTACAATATTGGCGTGTTTGTAATAAATTGTTGAGCAACCTCAGCTCAACCCTGTAATATATTTGATGCTACTGGCCTTCTGTATTCAAGTATTTGTCCACCAGTAAGGATAACTCTTCCTATACTGGAATCAAAAGATCGATTTCTCAATTAGTATTTTATTGAAAAACCGGTCATGACAGGAGATGACCTCCATGCCATAAAATATTTACCCCTCAAGCTCAAAGGGCCAGCCCGGCATTGGCTTAAAAGCCTTCTCGAAAACACCATAGGAAGTTGGGAAGAGCTCGAGGATGCTTTTCGGGAAAATTTTCAAGGGACTTATGTCGGACCTCCGGATGCAGACGATCTAAGTCACATAACTCAACAACCCGGAGAGTCAACCCAGAAACTCTGGAACAGATTTCTTACTAAAAAGAACCAGATAGTTGACTGTCCGGATGCCGAAGCCTTAGCAGCTTTCAAGCATAGCGTTCGAGACGAATGGCTCGCCAGACACCTCGGCCAAGAAAAGCCAAGAACAATGGCCGCATTAACAAGCCTCATGACCCGCTTTTGCGCAGGAGAAGATAGCGGGTTGGCATGGAGCAGCACCAGCGATCCAAGTACATCCGAATCTAGGGATGTAAACGGGAAACCGCGATGTAGCAAGGACCAGCGCCGGAACAAGGGAACTAGACCGAAGAGCACGACAGTCAACGCCGGATTGAAAAGCTCTCGGCAGAATCAGAAAAAGCCGCCCCCAAGGATAACAGGGACGAGCTATCTAACCTCAACAAAATCTTGGACAAAATATGCCAAATCGACAGTACTCCCGAGAGGCCTACAAACCATACCCACAGAGATTGTTGGGTCTTCAAGCAATCCAGCAAACTCAATGCCGAACACAAGGGGCTCGACATACCAAGCAAAGACGACGACGAACCCCACAAGCAGAGCACTGGAGAACAAAATAAGTTCCCGCAAGAAGTCAAAACAGTAAATTCACTTCATGTGACAAAAGGGACAAACAAAGTGGCGCATATGGAGATACGCGCCATACGTCCTGTCCCAAAGGAGTCCCGCCACTGGTTGTTACAACCAATCACCTTCGACCATCAGGATTGAAGTATCCGGAACGCAGGCTGCACTGCCTTGGTATTAGATCCGATAATTATGGACTAAATGGATGGCGGCAGTGATCTAAACCTGCTATACCAGGACACAATCCGCAAAATGGGGATAAACCCAACAATAATTCACCATGGCAACACTTCCTTTCAAGGGGTAACGCCAGGCCCAGATACCCATTGTACGGGTTCCCTCTTGTTAGAAGTTATGTTCGGCTTCCCCGACAACTTCCGAAGCGAAAAGCTAACCTTTCACATCGCCCCATTCACAAGTAGCTCTCAAGCACTACTGGGACGCGAAGCTTTCGCCCCCTTTAACGCAATACCGCATTATGCATCCCTTACACTTAAAATGCCCGGTCCGCGAGGCATCATCTCATTAAAGGGAAATATCGAGTGTTCCTGGAGCATGGAAGATTGTGCGGCTGCCTTGACAGCCACACACTAAACCATCTTTACTAGTCAAAGCACCTAAACAGGTCGTTCAAGACCCCGGACATGGCTAGACGAGTCCGGCGCAAACATACAAAGGCTTACTAGCCGCATACCCCTGTACAAGGGGCTCCAGACGTATACAACAAGAGACAATAAAGCTCAATTCTACCCATTTTTTGAATTATACTTTGTTTATTTAATATAACATAGATTTTTCGCACGATTGTTTTCAACTAAGTTCCTCTCTTTTATAGATGAACACCGTGCTACACCCGTCCAGGATACGACACAACGGAGACATAGGCGCAGACATGCAGTAGGGACCCATTCCAAGGATTCTTTTCAGATTAAGACCCTGCGTAAACCTTTTTTATTATCTCTTGTTGATAACATCCCTCGGGTTTTTGTTATAACCGAGGAGGAGGCTGGCGTCTTGGCATGTGGCCACGTCAGAATTTTGCGCGTACGTGGACACCAGGGGATTCTTACCAAGGGCTTTTGTTCAGCCCATTTTCATAAAGACCGAATACCTTAGGGAGTGTTCGGCGTCGCGAGTTTGGCCTTATATGCATCAACTCCGAATCATGTCTTTGGTCAAATGTTGGGTTTGCCCGGCTCCTGTGTTTTGCTGCCTTACATTCCGCTCTATCGGCTAAGGTGGCACCAGGAGAACTACTGCGATTGTGCCCCGGTTCGGCCAGGCGAGCACCTCAGTAGAGAAAGCCGAAAACTGACTGTCATGATATAGCGTGAGTCTGGTCAACCACTTGATGACCCGCCGGAATCTTTATGATTCCTCCGCATTAACGAAGGGCTGTTTCCCGGCCAGGCAAACACGCGCCCCGAATTCGGGTGAGCGCGGTGCCCTTAGGGGCTATATAGTAGCCCCACTATCAAACTCCTATGGCTAAGTGAAAGTGATAAAGCATTATAGTCCGGTTGCCTAGTTCGCAGCGCTATCACCTCCTTAATAGGACAAAGACGTTGGATCAAGTGTGAAAATGCGCCTTCTACGAACACCCCCGCATTATATGCATGGGGGCTAAAGCCGAAGACTGCCATCTTTCAGGTTATATACACATATATATTAACGGCCGCACAGGAGGTATTCTAATTCTTGAAAGCACAAGTATAAAAAGCTTGTATATTCAATCGAAACATTGTTTTCAATAATACATGTTATTCGAATATAACATCCTTCAAGCACTGCGTCTCTATTAAACGAGCGCCTTGCAGAACTTCCTGAAAATAGTGCTCGGTAGGTACTCGGCTCTCATCCGAATCTTGGGATGCAACAACAGTGGCCGTCATATCCGCCCAGTATGTCTTCACACGGGCAAGAGCCATCTGCACACCCTCTATGCATGTTGACCTCTTCATTGCATTAATATGCGGCACCGCACCTAGGAACTGCTGCACCAAGCTAAAATAACTCTTCCGCTCGGGCCTTTTCGGCCACAGATGACTCACGACATGCTTCATGGCGAGTCCGGATAACCTGTTCAGCTCCGCCCATGCAGCCAAACAATCGGATACAGAAGGTGGGTGCTCTGGATTGTGGAACTGCGACAAAAAAGTTCTTCCACTTCATGGTCATTTTGATCCCGGAAGTGTTCGGTTGCGTTCGCGGCACTCGCCGCCAAGTCCAGATAAGTGTTTGCTTCACTCCACTTCCGGTCCAACGGAGCATATTTAGGATCCCCGAACTTCATCCGCAGCATATAGGGCTTTCCAGCCGTGATATCTCCGGCCTGACATAGCTCCTCCTTCATGGCTCTTATTGCAGAGCGAGTATCCTTGGCCTCGGTAGTGACCTTCTCTAGGTCCTTCTGTGCCACCCGATCTTCTTTTTCAAGAAGCTTGCAGCGGTCGGCAGCATTCTTCAACTTTACAGCCATCTCGGCCATTTCCTTCTTGCTTTGACAGTGAGCAGCCTGTTCGGCTTTCATCTCTTCAGCCGCCTTTAAGGCAGCCACATCGCTTATCCTGGCCTACTCCTTGGCTCGGGCAAGTTCCGCCCGAGGGTTCTCCATGGCAGCGGCACCATCTGGATCAAGCACACATGTTATAAGGTATGGGCATCAGGCTCCTCTTACTAGGTGTCTTCAAAATTACATACTTTGTTCCTCGTCCAGCCGCTTGTTGACAAGCGCGATGTCGGCATCTGCCATGTCAAGTTGCTGCTTTAGCTCGGCAAATTTATCAGTCCGGCTAGGAAACCGGACACTTCGCCACCTACATAGGAAAGGCGACATATCATAGCTGGGATTATGATCCTCGGCGCGCTGTCATTTTTGACAACACACCGAGACTCAGGGGCTACTATCTATACAGGGCGCATTTTATATATGTGGATCTGTCAAAAGGTACATCATTTCGCGTACCTCAAAGCATGTCAGCAAACTCCTGACGGCCTCGTACAACCCGCTCTCCGCGGATGAAATTCTTCTAATCACCGTATCCATCAATGCACGGTGTTCTTCTGAGATAGACGCTCGCCCCAGCAGATCCTTCAGCTCCTCCGACCGTGCACCGGACAGTGCCGGACTAGTCCGATGGCCTCTTTCGAAGGCCAGACATGGAGGGCCTTGGGGTGCAATACGGCTGCCTTCCGGCCCTGCCAGATTCGGTGAAACCCTCCGTGACGACACCTCAGGGTCACCCGCCTCGCAAGGCAGAACAGCAGGGGGAGGCGTTCCGCTCTCCATCATCTCCGGACGAAGATCCTCTGAAGATGAGCTCTGCTGAGAAGGGCTGAGATCCGAACTACCAGGTAAATTTTCGGTTATCTTCCTCAGAAATAGAACAGGGATGTCTCTCATTTTAAACCCCCCCCCCTCTTTACTTATGGCTCAGTGGAGTGTTGATCCCCTCGGTAGCGCAAAGAAGCCGAGGCACCCTTCGGCGCCGGACCCTCTGACGAAGATTTCTTCCCCCGCTTTGAGGCCATGGCCTCCGGGTCTTCAGAGGCGGTCCTTTTCTTCCCCTGGTTAGAGGAATTCTCGATTCCTCCTTTCCTGACAGCCTCCTCCGGGGAGGCGGTACCTTCCTTGTTCCCCTCTTCGCCTTCTTCTAAAGGCGCAACTTCCAGCATCCTGGTTAACACGGGATCCGGCGCAGTCTCAAGGAGGGGGGCCGGACACCTGATGAGCTTTGCTTTCGCTATCCACTCCTGTTTAAGGGACAACTCTTTAAAGGGCAATTTCATGATGAATATACGGATGGCGTGTCCGGGTTCAGGGCTACTTACTTGGGTATCTGGGCGATTGCAGCTCAAACCTGCGTCCTCGGACGAGTCCGGACACATTGCTCGTGATCCGAAGAACAATTTGTACATATCCACATGCGTTGCGCCCATAAAATGTTGGAGGGCTCGCGGTCCTTCTAGATTAAATTCCCACGGGCGGAGGGGGCGACGTTTGCAGGGCAGGATGCGGCGAATCAACATAACCTGCGTCACTATGGCCAGAGTGATATCTCTTTCTAGGAGATCCCGAACACGGCCCTGCAAGAAGGGCATGTCCTTGGACGGCCCACAGTTAAGTCCTTTATTGAGCCATGACGCTAGCTGTGGTGGGGGACCCGAGCGAAAAGCAGGTGGCGCTACCCATTTGGTGCCCCTGTGAGCTGTGATATAAAACCACTCTCGTTGCCATAAGCCGAACTCCTCCTGAAAAGAGCCCTCGGGCCATGGAGCGTCAGCAATCTTGCTTATAACAACACCTCCGCACTTTGTGTGCCGCCCCTCGATTATCTTTGGCTCTACCTTGAAGGTCTTAAGCCACAATCCAAAGTGAGGAGTAATATGGAGGAAGGCCTCGCACACGACAATGAACGATGAGATGTGGAGGATGGACTCCGGAGCCAAATCATGAAATTCCAACCCATAATAAAACATGAGCCCCCTCATGAAGGGGTCCGTCGGGAAGCCTAGCCCTCGGAGGAAGTGGGACGTCAACACCACGCTCTCACCAGGCTTGGGAGTGGGAATAACCTGCCCTTGAGTAGGCAGCCTATGAGAGATTTCGCCGGTAAGATACCTGTCATCTCTTAGCTTTAGCATGTCTTCTTCCGTAATGGAGGAAGGCATCCACCGGCCTCGCAGTTTGGAGCCGGACGTCATTCGAGGTCCGAAGCGCCTGAATCTGGAGCTTTGGGTGTTGGAACTCAAGGCGAGAGGAGGATTTGATCAGAATTGAAAGAGAGGAGTCGAGCCTTGGTCTCTTTATAAAGAGGTTGAATACCAAGAGCCTTCCCCATGACCGTTTGGGACTCACTTTCGATAAAGGAGACATACCAATGGCACGGTTGGGTTACCCACGCCCGTATTGATGAGAATCCCGAAATAAGGGGACACGATCTCTGCTTTGACAAGACTTGCTAAGGAAACCGCCTCGCTAAACGCGCTGAGGTGGGACAGTAAAACGATTCAAATAAAGGCTTGGCGGTGGCATGATGTCACGCTGCGGAATACGTCAGCAGATTAGATTTGTACAAATATTATTCTCTCTACGGTGGTATGTGGAACTTATTTTGCAGAGTCGGACCCTATCCCTGTGTTCAAACATCTTCTATGAAGTATTCGGAGGAGGAACCCGCCCTGCAATGCCAAAGACAATTTGCGAGCCAGACTCGTCGTCATTGAAGCCTGGTTCATGGGCTACTGAGGGAGTCCTGGATTAGGGGGTGTTCGAATGACCGGACTATGACCTTTGGCCGGACTCCTGGACTATGAAGATACAAGATTGAAGACTTCGTCCTGTGTCCGGATGGGACTTTCCTTGGCGTGGAAGGCAAGCTTGGCAATATGGATATGTAGATCTCCTCCCATTGTAACCGACTCTGTGTAACCCTAGCCCTCTCCGGTGTCTATATAAACTGGAGGGTTTTATTCCGTAGGACAAACAACAATCATACCATAGGCTAGCTTCTAGGGTTTAGCCTCTCTGATCTCGTGGTAGATCTACACTTGTACTACCCATATCATCAATATTTATCAAGCAGGAGTAGGGTTTGACCTCCATCGAGAGGGCCCAAACCGGGGTAAAAACATCGTGTCCCTTGTCTCCTGTTACCATCCGCCTAGACGCACAGTTCGGGACCCCCTACCCGAGATCCGCCGGTTTTGACACTGACAAGAACCATGGGTTCAGAAACCCATGCCCTTTCCTCCTAAACCATCCAAGGCAAAGGATGATGAGGATTTTGAGCGCTTTGCTGAAATGAATAGACCTATTTTCTTACGTATGCGCTTAACTGATATGCTTAAAGTAAATCCTTATGCTAAGTATATGAAGGATATCATCACAAATAAAAGAAAGATACCGGAAGCTGAAATTTCCACCATGCTTGCTAATTACACTTTTAAGGGTGGAATACCAAAGAAACTTGGAGATTCGGGTGTTCCAACTATACCATGCTCCATTAAAAGAAATTATGTTAGAACTGCTTTATGTGATCTTGGAGCCGGTGTTAGTGTTATGCCTCTCTCTTTATATCGTAGACTTGAATTGAATAAGTTGACACCTACTGAAATATCTTTGCAAATGGCTGATAAATCAACTGTTATATGTATAGGTATTTGTGAGGATGTGCCTATTGTGGTTGCGAATGTCACTATCTTAACGGAATTTGTTATTCTTGATATTCCCGAGGACGATAGTATGTCTATTATCCTTGGTAGACCTTTTATTAATACTGCAGGGGGTGTTATTGATTGCAACAAAGGCAATGTCACTTTTCATGTTAATGGTAATGAGCATACGATACACTTTCTGAGGAAACAATCTCAAGTTCATAGCATCAATTCTATTGAAAAAGTTCCAACTATCATTTTTGGAGGTTTTCAATTTCCTCTCCCTGCTGTCAAGAAAAAGTATGATATTCTTATTGTTGGGGATTTTCATATCCCCGTTGAGGTAACTTAGTGTCATTTGAAATTTCTCCGGTTCCGTGTTATTCGGAATGAGTTTGTTAACAAGACTTGATCAACCTTGTTAGCGGGTTCATTTTGATGATCACGAGATGGATGAAACTAGAAGGCACAACCTTCTATACCCTCCTTTTACTTTCTGTTATTTAGAATAAATAAAGCAAAAAAGTATTATCCGTCTGTTTCCTGAATTATCCGTGCATTAAAAAATAGTCCGAACATAAGTGTTCCAAATTCCCTACAAATTTAGTACGTTTATTTCTGGAATATTTGAGGATTTTAGGCACTGAAAACTCTGCAGGAGGGGCAAGCACCAGGCCATGAGAGAGGAGGGTGCCCCCCTATAGGGCGCGCCTCCCTGTCTCGTGGGCCCCTGGTGGCTCCCCTCCACTTATGCCAGCACCCACACACTCCATCTTCTACCCAAAAAAATCCCCATCCAGCTCAAGCACGAGTTCTAGCTCGTTTTGCTGCGATTTTCGATCTCTTAGCTCAAAGCTCCATTCACAAAACTGCTTTGGGAGATTGTTGCTTGGTATGTGACTCCTCCATTGGTCCAATTAGTTTTTGTTCTAGTGCTTTATTCATTGCAAATTTTTGCTACTTAGGTGACCATGTTCTTGAGCTTGCATGTTAAATTTTTGAGGTCCCAAGCAATTCCAATGCATGATATAGGCTCTAGGCACTTGTAGGAGTAGTTGCTATCAATCTTGTTTAGTTTTATTCACTTTTATTTTGAAGTTACTAAAATTTCAGCAATTTTCAGAAAATGTTAAGGAGGCTTTTTAAAGGCTCTTCTAGCCAAAGCTCTCAGGAAAAACAAGCCAAAGAGAAGGAAAAAGCCAAGTACAATCTTCCTTGCTTAGCGGAAGTACGGTCGTGCGAATGGCCATGTGAGGATTTCTTGAAAGAAGCCGGAATTCATGAAGATTTTTATGCTTTAATCGAGACTGCAGGCCTCACCGGTTTCATCAACGACCGAATCGATCAGTATCTCTTACTTACTACTACTTTCGTGCAAAACTTTTATTATTATCCTAAGAAATCACCGCCTGCAGTATCATTTCATTTATATTGATGAATTCAAAGAAATGTCTTTATGTCATTTTTGCGCGGTGTGTAGGATACCTTATGAGGGATAATTAGATGAACCCCATCGTGATGATGTGGGTGGCTTTGTTAACACCATTGTTGTAGATGAGCCAAAGAATGGCTCCGAGGCGAAGGTCTCTAGCATACACTTTCCTGTTTTACGCTATTTTGCTATATTTGCTAGTAGATGCTTGATTGGTCGTGGAAATAGTGGAAATTTGAGCGTTCCAGATATTATCATTCTTCAACATGCTTTTCTTGGGGACAATACTTTTAATATGGGTGCCATCGTTGCTAAACGACTAGCCCTGAACCGTACAAAAGGTCCCATATTTGGAGGTATCTATGCTGCACGTCTTGCTAGACATTTTCAGATACCCATTAGGCACCCTGAGGAAGAGGAGACGACATTGCCTCCTCACATTTTAGATTACAAGAGCATGGTAGCACACAAGTTTATTGTTGACAACGAAAAAAAGATGCTTTTGTATAAACTTAGATTCAATAAGAAACTTTTTGAGATTATTATTTTGCCTGCGCCTCTGTTGTTTGATTTGCTTGCGAAAATTTTCTTGTCACACCGGAAGCGGTGAACAACCATCGAGCCCAAGCCTTTACTCCAGAACCTGAACCTAAGCCTGAACCTGCGCTGGACCCTTATTGTGCATCATCTGTCCAATGAGATCCGGAGGTGGCGAGCCAATATTATCCTGATTATACCTCTCATTACACCGGAGAGAGTAGCGGCGGTCCTTTGTAGTAAACCAACTTAGGCACAAAGCCTAAGCTTGGGGGAGTACGTATTTCTCACCGACTTTACATTCATGTTCACACACTAGTCGTCGGTGCTCATACTCTTTCATTGTATTATCCCTGCTAGTTTAGATTTCTTTTTCTAGTTTTCTTCTTGTGTGTTTGATAAACCTTAAGAAAAACCAAAAAAATTAGTTAGTTTAATTTCCTTGCCAGTAGTAGGAATTAAAATGAAAACCCAAAAAGATTTCTAGTTCTTCTTCTTTTACTTGTTGGGAGCTTTCCCGTGTAAATAGTTTTATTTTCTTTTTCTTTCCTTTGGGGGTCGAGAAGACCATATTGAAAATGCTTAGTGGCTCTTATATGCAGGATTGTTTATTTAATTTAGAGCCCATATTACTTGTCTTCTCTCTTTAGTTGAATGCTTGCAGATTCCAGATTAGACCAATGCACGTGCACTCTTATTATTATACACATCGTTCGGTTGTGCGAGTGAAAGGCAATAATGACGATATATGATGGACTTATTGGGATGAGAAAAGCTGGTATGAACTCGACCTCTCTTGTTTTTTTAAATATGATGAGTTCATCGTTCCTGAATCATCTATTATGAAGTAAACATATTTGCAATGACATTTAGAGATTATAGTTACTTGTGCCATGCTTGATTAGCTGCTGCAAGATCCCCTACAAAAATAATGTGCTAAGGTTTGCCTTTAGGATGTTTACAATGCTTGTTGGTTTGTACGGTGTAGGACAGAAACTTTTGCTGTAGTTCGCGATTTTACATTTTTATCTGGAATGTCAATTGGTTCTGATTCCTTTTGCACTGGCTTGATGTACAACTTGTTTATTGTTCCTAATTGTGGTAGAATTTTTGGGGTACCTGAAGTATGGTGGATGTTCATATTGCTACAGACTGTTCTGTTTTTGACAGATTATGCTTTTGATGCATAGTTTGCTTGTTTTGATGAATCTATCAATTTGTATCAGTGGATTAAGCCATGGAAAAGTTATATTACAGGAGACACAATGCAAAAACAAAATTTGAATTGGTTTGCAACAGTACTTAGAGTGGTGATTTGCTTTATTATACTAACGGATCTTACCGAGTTTTCTGTTGAAGTTTTGTGTGGATGTAGTGTCTAATCGAGGATGTCTCGATATGAGGAAAAGGAAGAGAGGCAAGAGCTCAAGCTTGGGGATGCCCGAGGCACCCCAAGCAAATATTCAAAGAGACTCAAGCGTCTAAGCTTGGGGATGCCCCAGAAGGCATCCCCTCTTTCTTCAACAAGTATCGGTATGTTTTTGTATTCGTTTCGTTTATGCATTATGTGCAAGTCTTGGAGCGTCTTTTGCATTTAGTTTTAATTTTTTCTTCTATGCACCATGCTAATCTGAGATAGTCCTTGGTTGATTTATAGAATGCTCATTGCACTTCACTTAAATCTTTTTAGTATGGCTGTCGGTGTCAAAACCGGCTGATCTTGGGTAGGGGGTCCTGAACTGTGCGTCTAGGCGGATGGTAACAGGAGACAAGGGACACGATGTTTTACCCAGGTTCGGGCCCTCTTGATGGAGGTAAAACACTACGTCCTGCATGATTAATATTGATGATGTGTGTTACAAGAGTGGATCTACCACGAGATCAAGGAGGCTAAACCCTAGAAGCTAGCCTATGGTATGATTGTTGTTCGTCCTACGGACTAAAGCCATCCGGTTTATATAGACACCGGAGAGGGCTAGGGTTACACAGAGTCGGTTACAATGGTAGGAGATCTACATATCCGTATCGCCAAGCTTGCCTTCCACGCCAAGGAAAGTCCCATCCGGACACGTGATGAAGTCTTCAATCTTGTATCTTCATAGTCTTGGAGTCCGGCCGATGATGATAGTTCGGCTATCCGGACACCCCCTAGTCCAGGACTCCCTCAGTAGCCCCTGAACCAGGCTTCAATGACGACGAGTCCGGCGCGCATATTGTCTTCGGCATTGCAAGGCGGGTTCCTCCTCCGAATAATTTATAGAAGATTGTGAACACCAGGATAGTGTCTGACTCTGCAAAAATAATTTCCACATACCACTGTAGAGAGAATAATATTTACACAAGTTCAATCTGCTGATGTATCTCGTGGCGTGTCGTCACGCCGCTACCAAGCCTTTACTCGAATTGTTTTTATTGTACCACCTCAGCGTTTTTAGAGAAGCGGTTTCCTTGGCACGTCTTGTTGAAGCAGAGATCGTGTTCCCCTTATTCCGGGATTCCCATAAATACGGACGTGGGTAACCCAACCGCGCCCGTTGCCTCGCCCCCTCCATCGAAGGCGGGTTCCAAACGGTCATGGGGACGGCTCTCGGTATTCTTCCTCTTTATAATGAGACCAAGGCCAGTTCTTTTTCTTCAATCCTCAATCGAATCCGCCCCTCGCCCCCGAGTTCCAACACCCAGGGCTCCAGATTTGGATACCTTCGACCTTCGACAATGTCCGGCTCCGACCTACGGGGCCGGTGGATGCCCTCTTCCGTCACGGAAGAAGACGTGTTAAAGCTGAGAGACGCCAGGTACTTGACCTACGAGATTTCACATAGGTTGCCTGCCCGAGGGCAAGTTATTCCTACTCCCGAGCCCGGCGAGAGCGTTGTGTTCGTGTCTCACCTCCGTCGGGGTTTAGGATTCCCGATGGACCCCTTCGTGAGGGGGCTCATGTTTTACTATGGGCTGGAATTCCATGACTTGGCTCCGGAGTCCATCCTCCACATCTCATCGTTTATTGTCGTTTGCGAAGCCTTCCTCCGCACTACCCCTCACTTCGGCTTGTGGCTCAAAACCTTCAATGTGGAGCCGAACATGATTGAGGGGCGTCAGGCAGAGTGCGGAGGGGCGGTCATAAGCAAGAGGGCCGATGCTCCATGGCCCGAGGGCTCTTTTCAGGAGGAGCTCGACTTGTGGCAACAGGAGTGGTTCTATATCACCGATCCCAGGGGCAGCAACCAGAGGCCGCCGCCCGCCTTCCGCTCGGGCCCTCCACAACAGTTGACGTCATGGGTCAACAAGGGGCGTGACTGGGGGCCGTCTAAAGACATACCCCTGTTGCAGGACCGGATTCGAGGTCTCCAAGAAAGGGAGATCAATCTAGTCGCAGTGGTACAGGTTATGCTGATCCAGCGCCTACTGCCCTGCAAACGACGCCCCCTTCGCCTGTGGGAATTTAATCCGGAGGGGCCACGAGCTCTTCAACACTTCATGGGTTTGACACCCACGGAGATGTACAAACTATTCTTCGGATCGCAAGAGATGCGTCCGGACTTGACCGAGGATGCTGGCCTAAGCTGCAATCGCCCGGATACTCAAGTAAGTAGCCCTGTGTCCGGACACATTGTCCATCTATTTATCGTGGGTTTGCCTTTTGACCAGCTATCCCTCCCTGAGACCACGCAGGATCCCGTGTTAATCAAAATGTTGGAGGTTGCACCTTCGGAGGAGGGCGAAGGGGGGCACAGGGGAACTACCACCTCTGCCAAGGAGGCTTTTAGTAAGGGAGGAATCGAGAGTCCCTCCCTCCAGGGGGAGAAGAGGACACCTTCCGAAGACCCGGGGGCCAAGGCCTCAAAGCGGGGAAAGAAATCTGTACCGGAAGGTCCTGTGCCGGGAAGAGCCCCGGCCGTGCTGTCTCCTCGGAGGAATCAGCCCTCCAACGAGCCGTAAGTAAAAAAGGGGGAATTTTGTAATAGTGGACACCCCTGCTTAATTTCTAAGGGTGACCGAAGTTTTCATCTTGTAGTTCGGATCTCAGCCCGTCTCAGCACAGCTCATCTTCGGGAGACCTTCGTCGAGAGATGATGGAGAGTGAAACGCCTCCATCTGCCGCCCCATCGTGCGGGGCAGACGACCCTGAGGTGTCGTCACGGAGGGTCTCCCCGAGTCCGGCCGGGCCAAAGAGTTTGGCACCCATTGGAGTACGGCCGGTGGAGCTGTAGGATTTGCTTAAGAGGGCGTCTATCTCGGAAGATCACCGCACATTAATGAGTACGGTGATTGAAAGGATCTCGTCCGCCGAGAGCGGGTTGTATGAGGCCGTCGGAAGCTTGCTGACGAGTTTTGAGGTACACAAAATATGACATACCTTTTGACAGTTTTGCACATGAAGTGCGCCCTGTATAAATAGTAGCCCCTGAGACTTGGTATGCTGTCGAAAGTGATAGCGTGCCAAGGATCATAATCTTAGATATAGAATGTCGCCTTTCCTATGCAGGTGGTGAAACGTTCGGTGGCCAGCCGGACTGATGGTGTTGCCGAACTGAAGAGGCAACTCGATGTTGCGGATGCGGACATCGCGCTGGTCAATAAACGACTTAGCGAGTCACAAGGTAGGTGGTTGCTCCGCGGTTGCCTAGTAAGGGAGCTGGTGCCCGTTCTTTACAATTTGTATGCTTGATGAAGATGGAGCCGCAACTATGGAAGATCTTCGAGCAGAGCTTGCTCGAGCCAAGGAGCAAGCCAGTATAAGTAATGCGGCTGCCTTGAAGGCAGCGGAAGAGCTAAAACCCAAAAAGGCTGCTCACTGCCGAAGCAGGGAAGAGTTGACCGGAATGGCCTTGAAATTAAAAGATGTTGCCGAGCGTTGTGAGGTTCTTGAAGGAGAACGCCGAGTGGAGCAAGAGGGCCTGAAGAAGGCCGGCACCAAGGTCAAGGATGCCCGGAGTGAGATGCGGGCTATGAAGGAGGAACTGCGTCAGGCCGGAGACATTGCGGCTGGAAAGCCCTTTCTTCTGCATAGGAAGTTCACGGATCCGAAGTATGCTCAGCTGGGCCAGTTGTGTGGTGCGGAGGATCCTTATCTGGATTTGGCGGCGAGTGCGACGGACGCAGTTGTGCACTTCCGAGGCCAGAAGGATCATGAAATGGAAGAATTTTACTGGTCTCAATTCCATAGTCCGGAGCGTCCACTTCCGTTGACTGATCCGCTGGCTGAGTGGGCTGAGCTGAATAGATTGTCCGGACTTGCCATGATGGATGTGATCACTCATCTGTGGCCGGAAAGGCCCAAGCCGAAGAGTTATTTTGGCTTGTTGCAGCAATTCCTTGGGGCGGTGCCGCATATCAAGGCGATGAAGCGGTCGGTATGCATAGAAGGTGAACGGATGGCTCTCGCCCGTGTGAAGACATACTGGGCGGACATGGATGCCACCGTTGTTGCATCCCGGGGTTCGGACAAGAGCCGATTACCCGCCGAGCACTATTTTGAGGAAGTCCTACAGGGCGCTCATTTAATAGAGTCGCAGTGCTCGAAAGATGTCATGTTCAAATGACGTGTATAATTTGTGAGATCATGTTTATAATGCAATAGCTTTTATACTTGTGCGTTCAAGTATTGAACTATCTCCTGTGCGGCCGTATGTGTATGTATAATCTGAAAGATGGCAGTCTTTGGCTTCAGCCCCCACGCACATGGTGCGGGGGTGTTTGCAAAAAGAAAAAGCGCTTTTTCACACTTAATCCAACGTCTTGGTCCTTTTAAGGAGGTGATAGCATGGCAAACTAGGCAACCGGACTATAACGCTTTATCACTTTCACTTAGCCATAGGAGCTCGAATGTGGGGCTACTATATAGCCCCTAGCGGCACCGCTCTTCTCCGAACTCGGGGCGCGTATGTGCCTGACCGGGAAGCGGTCCTTCGTCAAAGCGGAGGAATTCTAAACATTCCAATGGTCGATCGAGTGGTTGACCAGTCTCTCGCTATATCATGACAGTCAGTTTTCGGCTTTCTCTACTGACGTGCTCGCCCGGCCGAACCGGGGCACAATTGCAGTAGTTCTCCTGGTGCCGCGTTAGCCGATGATACGGAACGTAAGGCAGCAAAACACAGGAGCCGGGCAAACCCAACATTTGACCAAAGACATGATTCGGAGCTGATGCATATAAGGCCTAACTCGAGACGCCGAACACTCCCTGAGGTGTTCGGTCTTTATGATACCGGGCAGAACAATGCCCTAAGCCCCTAGTGTCCAGGTACAGGCGGGAACTTCTGACGCGGCCGATGCCAAAACGCCAGCCTCCTCCTCGGCTATGGTAGGAAACCGGGGGATGTGTATCAACAAGAGAGAGTAAGAAAGGTTTACGCAGGGTCTTAATCTGAAAAGAATCCTTGCAACGGGTGCCTGCTGCACGCCTGCGCCTGTGTCTCCATTGTGCTGTATCCTGGACGAGTGTAGCACGTGCTTCATCTGTAAAAGAGAAGGACTTAGTTTCTAAGAAATATCGTGCAAAAGTTGTATTAAAATAAAGTATAATTTGGCAGATAAAGAAAGTTGAGCTTTATTGGCTCTCATCATTTAGACGCGCGGCCCCTTATAAAGGGGGTATGCGGCTGGGAAGCCCCTTGTTTATTTACGCCGGACTCGCCTAACTGGGTCCGGGGTCTGAATGACCTGTGTTTAGGGGCCTTGACCTGCAAGGTCGGAGTGGCTGTCAAGGCAGCCCCATGCTCTCCGTGGTCGAGGAACACTCGGACTTACTCTTTAATGAGATTATACCGCATGGACCGGGCATTGTAAGTATAAGAGACGTGTAGTGTGGTATTGTGTTAAAGCGGGCGAAAGCTTTGCGTCCCAGTAGTGCTTGATGGCCACTGTGAAATGGGGCGCTACAGAGAGTGAGCTTTTCGCGACGGAGGTTGTCGAATGAACCGAACACAACCTCTAGTGGTACAGAGCCCGTATAATTGGCTTAAAGGCCTGGCGTCACTCCTTTGAAGGAAGTGCTGTTAGGGCGAATTTTGGTAGGGTCTATCCCCATTCTGCGGACGTTGTCCTGGTAGGGCAGGTGCCGCATTGTGTTTTCATGTTATCACATGGAGTGAATTCACTGTTTTGACTTCTAATGGGAAAGTCTTCTGTTTTCCGGCGTGCTGCTTGTGGGGTTCGTCGTATTCGCTTGGTGTGTCGAGCCCCTTGCGTTCGGCATTAAGTCGGCGTGGACTGCTTGAAGACCCAAAAATCTCTGTGGGTATGGTTTGCAGGCTTCCCGGAGGTGCTATGCATCTGACATAGCCTATCCAGAATTTTGTTTAGGTTGGATAGCTCGTCACTGTTGTCCTTGAGGGGCAGTGTTTTGTTATTCGGCCGCAAGCTTTTGAATCCGGCGTTGACCGCCGTGCTATGTGGGCCATTTTCCTTATTCCGGCGCTGATCTTTTCTGCGTCGTGATTTTCAATTTCCATCCCTGACTTCGGATGTACTCGGATCGCTGGTGCTACATCTAGCCAGCCAGCTGTCCTCCCCTGCGCAAAAGCGGGTCATGAGGCTTGTTAGTGCGGCCATTGTTCTTGGTTTTTCCTGGCCGAGGTGTCTGGCGAGCCATTCCTCTCGGACAGTCGACTATTTGGTTCTTTTTGGTGAGGAACCTGTTCCAGAATTTGCGTGCTGACTCTCCGGGCTGTTGAGTTATGTGACTTAAATCGTCTGCATCCGGAGGGCGGACATAGGTCCCTTGAAAATTTGCTCGAAACGCATCCTTGAGCTCTTCCCAACTTCCAATGGTATTTTCTGGGAGGCTTTTGAGCCAATGCCGAGCTGGCCCTTTGAGCTTGAGCGGTAGGTATTTTATGGCGTGGCAATCGTCTCCTCTAGCCATGTGTATGTGTAGGATATAATCCTCAATCCAGACTCCGGGGTCTGTTGTTCCGTCATATGCCTCTATGTTTACGGGTTTGAATCCCGCTGGAAATTCATGATCCAGTACCTCGTCGGTGAAACATAGTGGGTGTGCGGCGCCCCTATATTTGGGTGTGATGTTGTCTTCAAACTCTCGGCGGGTTGTGTTGTTTCCTTTTTCCGAGGATCTTTATGCTGATCGTGTGACGGCTTGTGTGCGGAGCCCCTTGTTGCTCCTAGCCTATCATCTGGTCGTCTATCCGGCCAGGCGGCATCTTTCTTTTTTGACTGTGGGGGCTCTAAGGCCTCCTCGTCGAATTCGGGCAACAGCTTGCGCTTCGGGTAGCTCTTTGTCTGGCGACTAGCGTCGTAATTATCTACGGTATCGAGTACTTTGCTCCATCTCATTCGGAGTGCGTCTTCTGCTGTTTTGAGCTTCCGCTTTTACTTCTTCAAACTTCTTGCAGTAGCGGCGAGCCTTTTATGAAGGCTCTTATGCTCTAGAGATGTGTTTGGCGTGAGATCGTCTAGGCTCTTGTTTTCGCCGGGGATGGGTTGCTTGTCCGGTTCACCGTATTCGAATGATTTCTTGGTGGCATGTGCGCCATCCACTGCTTCGCCCTGCTCTAGGGCCGGGTCCGTATGGGTGTCATCTTTATCGATGCGGGACTTCGGGCAGCGCTTGCATCGCCATTTTGGTTGTTTGTTGGGGGAGTTCTCCTTCACCACATCCCGTTGTTCCTCATTATCGCTTCCTGTTGGTATATCCACCATACATACGTTGTGCGTTAGGGTGGCTTTCCAGTGCCCGATAGGCGCTGGTTCTTGGTTGTCTCCGGCATCGTCGTCCATATCGTCGATGTCTTCGGAGATGTAGTCTAGCATGTCGGTTAGATCAACGACAGTGGCTACCAAGTGGGTGGTGGGTGGGTTTTGAATTTCTTCGTCGTCCGCATCCCAACCGTCCTGGCCGCAGTCCGGCCAGGGCTCTCCTGATAATGAGAGATACCTTAGCGAACTCAGGATGTCGCCAAAAGGCAAGTGTTGAAAGATGTCCGAGGCAGTGAACTCCATTATCGGCGCCCAGCCGGATTCGATTGGTGGGGGCGCGGGAGGTTCGGAGTCCGGCAAGGAGTCCAGCACCTCGGAGTCACGAGCTTCGTGAGGGACAAGATCAGTGTTCGGCTCTATCGCCGTAGAGGTTGCAGCCCCCGAGGCGGCGTCTAGCCATCCGTCCTCGATCTGCGCAGCCGGCTCCGAATTGAAGATCGGAGCGGCCTCAAGTGCGGCCTCCAGGGTACTGTCCGGCTGCAGAGCTAAATCATGCTCGTCGTGACAGTGTGGCATGCTCAGCTGTGGCTCGAATCCATCGAGGATCAAGTCCCCACGGATGTCAGCCGTGAAGTTCAAACTTCCAAATCTGACCTGACGGCCAGGGGCATAACTTTCGATCTGCTCTAGATGGCCAAGCGAATTGGCCCGCAGTGCAAAGCCACCGAATACGAAGATCTGTCCGGGGAGGAAGGTCTCACCCTGGACTGCATCGTTGATGATGATCGAAGAAGCCATCGAGCCTATCGGCGACGACACAGAGGAACTCTCAATGAAAGCACCAATGTCGGTGTCAAAACTGGCGGATCTCGGGTAGGGGGTCCCGAACTATGCGTCTAGGCGGATGGTAACAGGAGACAAGGGACACGATGTTTTATCCAGCTTCGGGCCCTCTTGATGGAGGTAAAACCCTACGTCCTGCTTGATTAATATTGATGATGTGTGTTACAAGAGTGGATCTACCACGAGATCAAGGAGGCTAAACCCTAGAAGCTAGCCTATGGTATGATTGTTGTTCGTCCTACGGACTAAAGCCATCCGGTTTATATAGACACCGGAGAGGGCTAGGGTTACACAGAGTCGGTTACAATGGTAGGAGATCTACATATCCGTATCGCCAAGCTTGCCTTCCACGCCAAGGAAAGTCCCATCCGGACACGGGACAAAGTCTTCAATCTTGTATCTTCATAGTCTTGGAGTCCGGCCGATGATGATAGTTCGGCTATCCGGACACCCCCTAGTCCAGGACTCCCTCAATGGCTTTATAGAATATTTCATGTGCTTCACTTATATCATTTGAAGTCTGGATTGCTTGTTTCTCTTCACATAGAAAACAGCCATTTGTAGAATGCTCTTTTTCTTCACTTATATTTGTTAGAGCATGGGCATATCTTTTGTAGAAAGAATTAAACTCTCTTGCTTCACTTATATCAATTTAGAGAGATGGCATGAATTGGTCATTCACATGGTTAGTCATAAATCCTACATAAACTTGTAGATCGCTGAATATGATATGTTTGATTCCTTGCAATAGTTTTGCGATATAAAGATGGTGATATTAGAGTCATGCTAATGGGTGGTTGTGGATTGTAGAGACACTTGTGTTGAGGTTTGCAAGTCCCATAGCATGCACGTATGGTAACCGTTGTGTGACAAATTTGAAGCATGGGGTGTTTCTTTGATTGTCTTCCTTATGAGTGGCAGTCGGGAACGAGCGATGGTCTTTTCCTACCAATCTATCCCCTAGGGGCATGTGTAGTAGTACTTTGCTTTGAGGGCTAATAAACTTTTGCAATAAGTATATGAGTTCTTTATGACTAATGTGAGTCCATGGATCATACGCACTTTTACCTTTCCATCATTGCTAGCCTCTTCGGTACCGTGCATTGCCCTTTCTCACACTGAGAGTTGGCGCAAACTTCACCGGTGCATCCAAACCCCGTGATATGATACGCTCTATCACACATAAGCCACCATACCTACCTATCATGGCATTTCCATAGCCATTCCCAGATATATTGCCATGGAACTTCCATCATCATCATATACATGACTTGAGCATTTATTGTCATATTGCTTTGCATGATTGTAAGATAGCTAGCATGATGTTTTCATGGCATGTCCATTTTTTGATGTCATTGCTATGCTATATTGCTGCAGATCTCGGTACACCGCTGGAAGCATTCATATAGAGTCATATCTTTGTTTTAGTATCGAGTTGTAATATTGAGTTGTAAGTAAATAAAAGTGTGATGATCATCATTATAGAGCATTTCCCCATAAAAAAGAAAAAAAAGAAAAAAAAAGAAGAAAAAAGGAAAGGCCAAAGAAGACTAAATAAAAAGGGGGCCAAAGAATCCCACCGAAAAAAGAAAAAAGAAAGAAAAAAAGAAAAAAAAAGAAAAAGGGGCAATGTTACTATCCTTTTTCCACACTTGTGCTTCAAAGTAGCACCATGTTCTTCATATAGATTGTCTCATATGTTGTCACTTTCATATACTAGTGGGAATTTTCATTATAGAACTTGGCTTGTATATTCCAACGATGGGCTTCCTCAAATGCCCTAGGTCTTCATGAGCAAGCAAGTTGGATGCACACCCACTTAGTTTCTTTTGTTGATCTTTCATACATTTATAGCTCTTAGTGCATCCGTTGCATGGCAATCCCTACTCCTCGCATTGACATCAGTTAATGGGCATCTCCATAGCCCGTTGATTAGCCGTGTCGATGTGAGACTTTCTCCCTTTTTGTCTACTCCACATAACCTCCATCATTATATTCTATTCTACCTATAGTGCTATATCCATGGCTTGCGCTCATGTATTGCGTGATGGTTGGAAAAGGTGAAGCGCGTTAAAAAGTATGAACCAATTGCTCGGCTCGTCATCGGGGTTGCGCATGATGGGAGCATTTTTGTGTGACGAAAATGAAGCATGGCCAAATTATATGATTTTGTAGGGATAAGCTTGCTTTGGCCTTGTTGTTTTGAAAAGACATGATTGCTTTATTGGTACGCTCGAAGTATTATTGTTTTTACGTCAAATGATAGACTATTGCTTTGAATCACTCGTGTCTTAATATTCATGCCATGATTAGACATAATATCAAGATTATGCTAGGTAGCATTCCACATCAAAAATTATCCTTTTTATCATTTACCTACTCGAGGACGAGCAGGAATTAAGCTTGGGGATGCTGATACGTCTCCGTCGTACCTATAATTTTTGATTGTTCCATGCCAATGTTCTTCAACTTTCATATACTTTTGGCAACTTTTTATATTATTTTTGGGACTAACATATTGATCCAGTGACCAGTGCCAGTTCCTGTCTGTTGCATGTTTAATGTTTTGCAGAAAACCAATATCAAACGGAGTCCAAACGGGATAAAAATGGACGGAGATTTTTTTGGAATATTTATGATTTTTGGGAAGTAAAATCAACAAGAAACAGTGTCTGGGGTGGCCACGAGACAGGGGGCCGCGCCCCAGGGAGTCAGGCGCACCCTTGGCTCTCGTGGGCCACCCGTAAGGCGGTTGACGCTCTTCTTTTGGCGCAAGAAAGCTAATTTTCTTAGAAAGATCTGGGCGAAAGATTCACCCAATCGGAGTTACGGATCTCCGGATATAAAAGAAACGGTGAAGGGGAAGAATCTGAGAATGCAGAAACAGAGAGATAGATCCAATCTCGGAGGGGCTCTCGCCCCTCCCAAGCCATGGGAGGCAAGGACCAGAGGGGAAAACCTTCTCCCATCTAGGGACGAGGTCAAGGAAGGATAAGAAGAAGAAGGGGGCCTCTCTCCCCCTTGCTTCCGGTGGCGCCGGAGCGCTGCCGGGGGCCATCATCATCACCGCGAGCTTCACCAACACCGCCGTCATCTTCACCAACGTCTCCATCACCTTCCCCCTTCTATATTCGGCGGTCCACTCTCCCGCTTATCAAGTGTAGGGGATAACAGCGCCGAAAATTAGTCTTGATAACCCACAAGTGTAGGGGATCGCAACAGCTTTCGAGGGTGAAGTACAACCCAAATTTATTGATTCGACACAAGGGGAGCCAAAGAATATTCTTGAGTATTAGCATTTGAGTTGTCAATTCAACCACACCTGGATAACTTAGTATCTGCAGCAAGTATTTAGTAGCAAAGGTGGTATGATTATAATGGTAATAGTAGCAATAGTAAAGATAAATGTTTTTGGGTTTTTGTAGTAGTTGTAACAGTAGCAACGGAAAAGTAAATAGGCGAAGAACAATATGTGAAAAGCTCGTAGACAATGGATCGGTGATGGATAATTATGCCGATGCGATTCCTCATGCAATAGTTATAAAATAGGTTGATATAGAACTAGCTCCAATTCATCAATGTAATGTAGGCATGTATTCCGTAAATAGTCATACGTGCTTATGGAAAAGAACATGTATGACGTATTTTGTCCTACCCTCCCGTTGCAGCGGGGTCCTTACGGAAACTAAGGGATATTAAGGCCTCCTTTTAATAGAGAACCGGACCAAAGCATTAACACATAGTGAATACATGAACTCCTCAAACTACCGTCATCACCGAGAAGTATCCCGATTATTGTCACTTCGGGGTTGTCGGATCATAACACATAATAGGTGACTATACACTGCTATGGAAAACCTTATACACAGAAGTTTATCAGTAGCGCGGTTTAAAAATGGGCGCTACTGCTAATTATTAGTATCGAGGGGTATAAAAACCGCGCTACTACTAAGTTGATAATAGTAGCGAGGGGTATAAACCCGCGTTGCTACTAAATGGTCTCGAACAATGCCCCCGGGATAGGCCATAGTAGTAGCGAGGGGGTATAAAACCGGCGCTACTACTAAGAAGTAGTAGTAGCGCAGGTAAGACCCCACGCTACTACTAAGCGTGTCCACCCCGGCCCGATCCATAATCCCAACCCCCGATCCACCCCACCCCACCAACTATCGTTCCACTCCACCCACCCCCATCTAAAAAAATCCACCTCCGATCCAGATCCCCTCCTTCTCCTCCCGCGGCCGCACGGCGCGCCGGTCGCCGTTCTTCCGTGAACTCGCCTCCCCCGTCCCCCATGGAGCAGCAGAGGAGGGAGACCAGCGCCCAGATCCGCCCTTCTCCGGCCTACGCCAACACCAGTCATGGCATGACCCAGCAGGTGAGGAGGGAGACCAGGAGTGAGGGGGTGACCGCCATGGGCGGGTACAACCTATTCCTGGCGACCAAGATGCTGCCGGAGCACCGCATCTATGACCCGGACGTGGAGTCGCTGGAGTCGGCCACGACCCCGTTCCTCACGGCGTTCGAGGTGCTGGACGTGTACAGCGGCCCGCCCATGGGTGTCTTCAAGTTCCGGCACAAGGGCTACATGGAGGGCCCGTTCAAGGGCCACCCTCCGCATGGCCACCTCGTCGAGTTCTTCGTCGTCCGTGTCTTCCACATAAGTTTATTTGACAGTAATTAATGGTGTATTATTGGTTTTGTTCAAACATATAAAGTGACCTGCAACCCAGTGATGATATATGGGTCGATGAAGACACCAAGGTGGAGAAGGCAGAGTTCTTCTATGAGCGTGGCAACTTCCTCGCAAGCTTCTTGTCTGCGCCTGCTACTTCTGCTTCTGCTGCATCGGCTTCAGGTTGCCCTGTGATGAGAGGAGACTGAAGCGCGACAGAATCGACAAAACATGCTTGTCACTAACTAGTATTGTCTGTAGGCTCTCTCTCTCTCTCTCTCTCTCGGGAGGATGCCTCCCTTCCTCTGCTCCCTGTCCAAGCAAGCGAGCTCTGGATCCACCCCCACAACCACGACATCGGCACCGGCACCGGAGGCCGTGGAGATGCAGCTCCGTCGCGCAGTCGTCGAGCCAAAGTACTCACTCCCCTCTTCCTTTTGCTTCGCTCATGGGTCATCAAATTTGCTTGCTACAGAAGCATTAGAGAGAACAAGTTAATAAAACTGAACCTTTCTTTTGAGACGAAATGAGAGGAGAAAAGTTTGATATTTTCCTGTGATTGGAGACAGTAGGAAAATTTGACACTTGCGGAAATGCCAATCCATCCTGATTAGGGAGAGCCACTAGTAATTGCAGCAGACTTGACTTGTCAGGTTCCCATACTTCTTACCATGCTTATGCACATCATTCTTTGCTGCTGCTGTTCTGATAGGTTGCCTATGGATGCCGGTATGTGATATTTCAATGGTGTTAGCTTCCTTGGTTATGCAGTCAGTCTAATTGCCCCTTCGTAATTACATTTGCTATGTTTTCGCCTCTTCATGAGGCCCGTAGAAAACCTTATATTGTCGGCCTGAACACATATGTTCTATATTTATAAATATGTCCTGCTGTACCTTCTGCGCATAATTTTCTGGGCAACCTTAGAACCAAATATTTTCTAATGTCTTGTTCAGAGGCCATATATAATATAATTGACCTCCGACATTTTCTGAATGTGGTTCTACAACCAAGTCCGTGACTCTTTTCTGTTCTTTCCTTGCAGTAACTAGTGGCAGGAGTAAAGAGTACATTGAATCTGACATGATACTCAAGAAAAGATGATGCTCTTTGTAGTTATTGTTGATTATTCTACTATTTTTTTGTAATATATCTTGAAACATATTCCAGGAAACATTACACAAGCGTAAAGCGAGTGAAAATGGCAAACAAAGTGTTGAAGCTGTGGAGGCCCATTTGATTGATCCGCAAGAAAAGGTCGAAGAAAGTGCTAGTGTAGATACCAAGAAGAGCTTATTCAAGAATTGGCCATTGATGTCTTCCATAATTGTTTATTGCATCTTCCCCTATCATGACATGCCCTATACAGAGGTATTATTTTCTATTTTTTAGTTCATGGAATTGAAGCATTACAAGAGAAAAACTTATACTAGCCTTTTGTGATTTAATTGAACTTGTGGTCAATGATAAAAAATGAGAATAATTAGTAGGAGCAGAATCAATGTGCTCTTTGTAGTATATCTATGTATGTATGGTAGCTATTACACGACCTATTTTAAATAAACTTCAGCTTGTTTTTGAGAAACCCTGATATTTTAAATCAACTTCAGGTATTCTCTCTATGATAGTAGATACGGCAACAGTGTAATAGTATAATCAGGAATAACGACATTTCCATCACTATTGTGTTTTCTTGAATTGTATGCATAAAATGGAATTTGTCAATTTTATTTTTTAATTCCTAATTCATTAGTGGTGGCGTGGGACAAATTTGCACGCTACTGGTATTTAGGATACTAGTAGCGTTGGTATTATAGACACGCTACTACTATTTCTTTAGTAGTAGCGCGGGTTCATAATAGTAGTAGCGTGGGTGGAAACTCGCTACTACTAACTTTGTTAGTAGTAGCGCGGGGTGAACCCACGCTACTACTAACTATTTGCTGTAGCGCGATACTAGTAGCACAGGTACCCGCGATGCTAGTAGCCATTTTACCCGCGCTGCTAGTAGCCATTTCCCTAGTAGTGATAGACTTGCAAGATAGGATCAAGAACACACATATATTCATGAAAACATAATAGGTTCAGATCTGAAATCATGGCACTCGGGCCCTAGTGACAAGCATTAAGCATAGCAAAGTCATAGCAACATCAATCTCAGAACATAGTGGATACTAGGGATCAAACCCTAACAAAACTAACTTGATTACATGGTAAATATCATCCAACCCATCACCGTCCAGCAAGCCTATGATGGAATTACTCACGCACGGCGGTGAGCATCACGAAATTGGTGATGGAGGATGGTTGATGATGACGATGGCAACGAATCCCCCTCTCCGGAGCCCCGAACGGACTCCAGATCAGCCCTCCCGAGAGATATTAGGGCTTGGCGGCGGCTCCGTGTCGTAAAACGCGAAGAAACTTTTTCTCTGATTTTTTTCTCCCCGAGACGGAATATATGGAGTTGGAGTTGAGGTTGGTGGAGGTCCAGGGGGCCCACGAGATAGGAGGCCGTGCCCTAGGGGGGGCGCCCCCCTGTCTCATGGATAGGCTGTGGGGCCCCTGGCATTGATTCTTTCGCCAAAAATTCTTATTAATTCCAAAAAGTTCCTCCGTAGATTTCCAGGACATTCCGAGAACTTTTCTTTTCTACACATAAAACAAGATCATGGCAGTTCTGCTGAAAACAGCGTCAGTTCGGGTTAGTTTCATTCAAATCATGCAAGTTAGAGTCCAAAACAAGGGCAAAAGTGTTTGGAAAAGTAGATACGTTGGAGACGTATCAACTCCCCCAAGCTTAAACCTTTGCTTGTCCTCAAGCAATTCATTGGATAAACTAAAAGTGATAAAGAAAAACTTTTACAAACTCTGTTTGCTCTTGTTGTTGTAAACATGAAAATCCAGTATTCAAGTTTCAGCAAATATTATGAACTAACCATACTCACAATAACACTTAGCTACCACAATCAGTCATATCAATAGCATAATCAGCTAGCGAGCCATAATAATAAAACTCGGATGACAGCACTTTCTCAAAATAATTATAACATGATATAACAAAATGGAATCTCGCTAGCCCTTTCTGAGACCACAAAACATAAATGCAGAGCACCTTTAAAGATCAAGGACTGACTAAACATTGTAATTCATGGTAAAAGAGATCCAGTCAAGTCATACCCAATATAAACCAATAATAATGAATACAAATGATAGTGTGCTCTCCAGTGGGTGCTTTTAATAAGAAGGGTGATGACTCAACATAAAAGTAAAAAGATAGACCCTTCACAGAGGGAAGCAGGGATTTGTAGAGGTGCTAGAGCTCGATTCTAAAATAGAGATTGAATAACATTTTGAGCGGCATACTTTCGTTGTCAACGCAACAACTATGAGATGGATGTATCTTCCATACTACATGCATTATAGGCAGTTCCCAAACAGAATGGTAAAGGTTTATACTCCCCCAACCACCAACAAGCATCAATCAATGGCTTGCTAAAAACAACGAGTGCCTCCAACATACAACAGCCCTGGGGGAGTTTTGTTTAATTATTTTGATTTGCTTTGATCTTTTTGGATCATGGGACTGGGCATCCCGGTTACCGGCCCTTTCTCGTGAATGAGGAGCGGAGTCCACTCCTCGTGAGAATAACCCACCTAGCATGGAAGATATAGGAAGCCCTAGTTGTAACATGAGCTGCTCGAGCATACAAAACAGAATTTCATTTGAAGGTTTGGAGTTTGGCACATACAAATTTACTTGGAACGGTAGGTAGATACCGCATATAGGAAGGTATAGTGGACTCATGTGGAACAACTTTGGGGTTTAAGGAATTTGGATGCACAAGCAGTATTCCCGCTTAGTACAGGTGAAGGCTAGCAAAAGACTGGGAAGCGACCAACTGAGAGAGCGACAACAGTCGTAAACATGCATTAAAATTAATTCACACTGAGTACAACCATGAGTAGGATATAATCCACCATGAACATAAATATCGTGAAGGCTATGTTGATTTGTATCAACTACATGCGTGAACATGTGCCAAGTCGAGTCACTCAATCCATTTAAAGGAGAATACCACCCCATCATATCACATCATAATCATTCTAATAGCCTGTTGGCATGCAAGGTAAACCATTATAACTCATAGCTAATCAAGCATGGCACAAGCAACTATAATCTCTAAATGTCATTGCAAATATGTTTACTTCATAATAGCTGACTCAGGAACGATGAATCATCATATTTACAAAAACAAGAGAGGTCGAGTTCATACCAGCTTTTCTCATCCCAATAAGTCCATCATATATCATCATTATTGCCTTTCACTCGCATGACCGAACGATGTGTATAATAATAAGAGTGCACGTGCATTGGACTAAGCTGGAATCTGCAAGCATTCAACTCAAGAGAGAAGACAAGTAATATGGGCTCTAAATTAAATAAACAATCATGCATATAAGAGCCACTAATCATTTTCAATATGGTCTTCTCAACCCCCAAAGGAAAGAAAAAGAAAATAAAACTATTTACACGGGAAAGCTCCCAACAAGTAAAAGAAGAAGAACTAGAAATCTTTCTGGGTTTTCATTTTAATTCCTACTACAGGCCAGGAAATTAAACTAACTAATTTTTTGGTTTTTCTTAAGGTTTATCAAACACACAAGAAGAAAAATAGAAAAATAAATCTAAACTAGCATGGATAATATAATGAAAGAGTATGAGCACCGACGACTAGTGTGTGAACATGAATGTAAAGTCGGTGAGAAATACGTACTCCCCCAAGCTCAGGCTTTTGGCCTAGGTTGGTTTAATACCAAGGACCGCCGCTACTCTCTTCGGTGTAATGAGAGGTATAATCAGGATAATACTGGCTGGTCATCTCCGGATCCCACTGGACAGAAGATGCACGATAAGGTCCCAGCTCAGGTTCCGGTTCAGGTTCAGGTTCTGGAGTAAAAGCTTGGGCTCGATGGTTGTTCACCGCCTCCGGTGTGACAAGAAAATTTTCTGCAAGCAAATCAAACAATAGAGGCGCGGGCAAAATAATAATCTGAAAAAGTTTCTTATTGAATCTAAGTTTATACAAAAGCATCTTTTCTTTGTTGTCAACAATAAACTTGTGTGCTACCATGCTCTTGTAATCTAAAATGTGAGGAGGCAATGTCGTCTCCTCTTCCTCACGGTGTCTAATGGGTATCTGAAAATGTCTTGCAAGACGTGCAACATATGGGACCTTTTGTACGGTTCAGGGCTAGTCGTTTAGCAACAACGGCACCCATATTAAAAGTATTGTCCCCAAGCAAAGCATGTTGAAGAATGATAATATCTGGAATTCTCAAATTTCCACTATTTCCATGACCAATCAAGCATCTACTAGAAAATATAGCAAAATAGCGTAAAATAGGAAAGTGTATGCTAGAGACCTTCGCCTCGGAGCCCTTCTTTGGCTCATCTACAACAATGGTGTTAACAAAGCCACCCACACCATCACGATGGGGTTCATCTATTTCTCCCTCATAAGGTATCCTACATATCGCGCAAAAATGACATAAAGACATTTCTTTGAATTCATCATGTAAATGAAATGATACTGCAGGCGGTGATTTCTTAGGATAATAATAAAAGTTTTGCACGAAAGTATTGGTAAGTAAGAGATACTGATCGATTCGGTCGTTGATGAAACCAGTGAGGCCTGCAGTCTCGATTGAAGCATAAAAGTCTTCATGAATTCCGGCTTCTTTCAAGAAATCCTCACATGGCCATTCGCACGACCGTACTTCCGCTAAGCGAGGAAGATTTTACTTGGCTTTTTCCTTCTCTTTGGCTTGTTTTTCCTGAGAGCTTTGGCTAGAAGAGCCTTTAAAAAGCCTCCTTAACATTTTCTGAAAGTTTCTGAAATTTTAGTAACTTCAAAATAAAAGTGAATAAAACTAAACAAGATTGATAGCAACTACTCCTACAAGTGCCTAGAGCCTATATCATGCCTTGGACTTGCTTGGGACCTCAAAAATTTAACATGCAAGCTCAAGAACATGGTCACCTAAGCAGTAAAAATTTGCAATGAATAAAGCACTAGAACAAAAACTAATTGGACCAATGGAGGAGTCACATACCAAGCAACAATCTCCCAAAGCAGTTTTGTGAATGGAGCTTTGAGCTAAGAGATCGAAAATCGCAGCAAAACGATCTAGAACTCGTGCTTGAGCTGGATAGGGATTTTTTGGGTAGAAGATGGAGTGTGTGGGTGCTGGCATAAGTGGAGGGGAGCCACCAGGGGCCCACGAGACAGGGGGGCGCCCTCCTCTATCGTGGCCTGGTGCTTGCCCCTCCTGTAGTGTTTTCAGTGCCTAAAATCCTCAAATATTCCAGAAAACATCATACTAAATTTGTAGGGCATTTGGAGCACTTTCATTTTCGGACTATTTTTTAATGCACAGATAATTTAGGAAACAGACGGATAATAATATTTTTGCTTTATTTATTCTAAATAACAGAAAGTAAAAGGAGGGTACAGAAGGTTGTGCCTTCTAGTTTCATCCATCTCGTGATTATCAAAATGAACCCGCTAACAAGGTTGATCAAGTCTTGTTAACAAACTCATTCCGAATAACACGGAACCAGATAAATTTCGAACGACACTAAGTTACCTCAACGGGGATATGAAAATCCCCAACAATTAGAATATCAAACTTTTTCTTGACAGTAGGGAGAGGAAATTCAAAACCTCCAAAAATGATAGTTGGAACTTTTTCAATAGAATAGATACTATGAACTTGAGATTGTTTCCTCGGAGAGTTTACCGTATGCTCATTACCATTAACATGAAAAGTTACATTGCCTTTGTTGCAATCAATAACAGCCCCTGCAGTATTAAGAAAAGGTCTACCAAGGATAATAGACATACTATCGTCCTCGGGAATATCAAGAATAACAAAGTCCATTAAGATAGTGACATTTGCAACCACAACAGGCACATCCTCACAAATACCGATAGGTATAGCAGTTGATTTATCAGCCATTTGCAAAGATATTTCAGTAGGTGTCAACTTATTCAATTCAAGTCTACGATATAAAGAGAGAGGCATAACACTAACACCAGCTCCAAGATCACATAAAGAAGTTCTAACATAATTTCTTTTAATGGAGCATGGTATAGTTGGAACACCCGGATCTTCAAGTTTCTTTGGTATTCCACCCTTAAAAGTGTAATTAGCAAGCATGGTGGAAAATTCAGCTTCCGGTATCTTTATTTTATTTGTGATGATATCCTTCATATACTTAGCATAAGGATTTACTTTAAGCATATCAGTTAAGCGCATACGTAAGAAAATAGGTCTAATCATTTCAGCAAAGTGCTCAAAATCCTCATCATCCTTTGAGTTGGATGGTTTAGGAGGAAAGGGCATGGGTTTCTGAAGCCATGGTTCTCTTTCTTTACCGTGCTTCCTAGCAACAAAATCTCTCTTATCATAACGTTGATTCATTGATTGTGGGTTATCAAGATCAACAGCAGGTTCAATCTCTACATCATTATCTTTGCTAGGTTGAGCATCAACATGAACATTATCATTAACGTTATCGCTAGGTTCATGTTCATCACCTGATTGTGTTTCAGCATCAGAAATAGAAATATCATTGGGATTCTCAGATGTGTCTATAGAAGGTTCACTAGAAGCATGTAAGGTTCTATCGTCTTTCTTTTTCTTCTTCTTAGAAGAACTAGGTGCCTCTAAATTATTTCTTTGAGAATCTTGCTAGATTCTCTTAGGGTGGCCTTCAGGATACAAAGGTTCCTGACTCATTCTACCAGTTCTAGTAGCCACTCTAACGGCAAAGTAATTTTTATTATTCAATTCATCAAGCAAATCATTTTGAGCTTTGAGTACTTGCTCAGCTTGAGTAGCAACCATAGAAGCATATTTGCTAACGGTGAAGTTCATCTTTAGCTCTAGCCAGATTATCACCTACGTGTCCTATCTCGAAAGCATTATTCTTTAACTCTCTACCAACATAAGCATTAGAACTTTCTTGTCTAGCCATAAAGTGATCAAATTCATCTAAGCATGGGCTATGAAATTTAGTAGAGGGTATTTCAACTTTATCATATCTATAGAGAGAATTTACCTTTACTACCTGTGTCGGATTATCAAGACAATGTGGTTCTTCAGGCGGTAAATTAAGACCATGTATTTCTTCAATAGGTGGTAAATTCTTAACATCTTCAGCTTTAATACATTTTTCTTTCATTGATTTCTTTGCCTCTTGCATATCTTCAGGACTGAGAAATAAAACACATCTCTTCTTCGGAGTGGGTTTAGGAATAGGCTCAGGAGTTGGCTTAATTGGTTCAGGAATTACTTAAGGAGCTGGCTCAGGAAGAGTCCAATTATTTTCATTAGTCAACATATTATTAAATAATATTTCAGCTTCATCGATTGTTCTTTCCCTGAAAACACAACCAGCACAACTATCCAAGTAGTCCTTGGAAGCATCAGTTAGTCCATTATAAAAGATATCAAGTATTTCATTTTTCTTAAGAGGATGATGAGGCAAAGCATTAAGTAACCGTAGAAGCCTCCCCCAAGCTTGTGGGATACTCTCTTCTTTGATTTGCACAAAATTATATATTTCCCGCAAGGTAGCTTGTTTCTTATGAGCAGGGAAATATTTAGCAGAGAAGTAATAAATCATATCATAGGGACTACACACACAACTAGGAGCAAGAGAATTATACCAAGTCTTAGCATCACCCTTTAATGAAAACAGAAATATCTTAAGGATATATAAATAGCGAGACTTCTCATCATGAGTAAATAGGGTGGCTATATCATTCAACTTGGTAAGATGTGCCACAACAGTTTTAGTTTCAATGCCATAAACAGGATCAGATTCAACTAAAGTAATAATCTCAGGATCAACAGAGAATTCATAATCCTTATCAGTAACACAGATAGGTGAAGAAGCAAAAGCAGGTTCCGGTTTCATTCTAGCATTAAGAGACTGCTGCTTCCATTTAGCTAATAATTTCTTAATATCAGATCTATCATTGCAAGCAAGAATTTCCATAGCAGCTTCTTCATTCATAACATAACCCTTAGGAACAACAGGCAATACATAATCATTGGGGGAACGTTCATCATCACTATCATGAATAGCATCTTCAATATTTTCATTCCCCCTAACTCTAGCAAGTTGTTCATCTAAAAATTCACCTAATGGCAAAGTAGTATCACGCACAGAAGTAGTTCCATCATGCATAGCAGAAGTGGCATCATCAGTAACATGCGACATATCAGAATTCATAGCAGTAGCAGGTTTAGGTGTCGCAAGCCTACTAATAATGAAAGGAGAATCTAGTGCAGAACTAGATGGCAGTTCCTTAACTCCCCTCGTAGTTGAGGGCAAAATCTTGGTCTTAACGTCTTTCAAGTTCTTCATAGTGATCAACAGATATAAATCCCAAGTGACTCAGAGAATAGAGCTATGCTCCCCGGCAATGGTGCTAGAAATTAGTCTTGATAACCCACAAGCGTAGGGGGTCGCAACAGCTTTCGAGGGTGAAGTACAACCCAAATTTATTGATTCAACACAAGGGGAGCCTAAGAATATTCTTGAGTATTAGCAGTTGAGTTGTCAATTCAACCACACCTGGATAACTTAGTATCTGCAGCAAGTATTTAGTAGCAAAGGTGGTATGATAATAATGGTAACGGTAGCAACAGTAAAGATAAATGTTTTTGGGTTTTTGTAGTAGTTGTAACAGTAGCAATGGAAAAGTAAATAGGCGAAGAACAATATGTGAAAAGCTCGTAGGCAATGGATCAGTGATGGATAATTATGCCGGATGCGATTCCTCATGCAATAGTTATAACATAGGGTGATATAGAACTAGCTCCAATTCATCAATGTAATGTAGGCATGTATTCCATAAATAGTCATACGTGCTTATGGAAAATAACTTGTATGAGATCTTTTGTCCTACCCTCCCGTTGCAGCGGGGTCCTTACGGAAACTAAGGGATATTAAGGCCTTCTTTTAATAGAGAACCAGACCAAAGAATTAACACATAGTGACTAAATGAACTCCTCAAACTACGATCATCACCGAGAAATATCCCGATTATTGTCACTTCGGGGTTGTCGGATCATAACACATAATAGGTGACTATAGACTTGCAAGATAGGATCAAGAACACACATATATTCATGAAAACATAATAGGTTCAGATCTGAAATCAAGGCACTCGGGCCCTAGTGACAAGCATTAAGCATAGCAAAGTCATAGCAACATCAATCTCAGAACATAGTGGATACTAGGGATCAAACCCTAACAAAACTAACTTGATTACATGGTAAATCTCATACAACCCATCACTGTCCAGCAAGCCTACGATGGAATTACTCACACACGGCGGTGAGCATCATGAAATTGGTGATCGAGGATGGTTGATGATGATGATGGCGACGAATCCCCCTCTCCGGAGCCTCGAACGGACTCCAGATCAGCCCTCCCGAGAGAGATTAGGGCTTGGTGGCAGCTCCGTGTCGTAAAACGCGATGAAACTTTCTCTCTGATTTTTTTTCTTCCCGAGAGGGAATATATGGAGTTGGAGTTGAGGTCGGAGGAGGTCCAGGAGGCCGCGCCCTAGGGGGGTGCCCCCTTGTCTCGTGGACAGCCTGTGGGCCCCCTGGCATTGATTATTTCACCAAAAATTCTTATTAATTCCAAAAAGTGCCTCCGTGGATTTCCAGGACATTCCGAGAACTTTTCTTTTCTACACATAAAACAACATCATGGTAGTTGTGCTAAAAACAGCGTCAGTCTGGGTTAGTTTCATTCAAATCATGCAAGTTAGAGTCCAAAACAAGGGCAAAAGTGTTTGGAAAAGTAGATACGTTGGAGACGTATCATCCGGCCAAAACTCCGCTCCCCGCCCCACCTCACTGCCGAGGTTGCGCCGCCCCCGGGCCAATCCACAAAGACTCCTTGTCATCCAGACCCGACAGCGGAAGTACCTTCAACCCACGCAACTCTAAAAGATAGCCATCTAAGTGCTACTTCCGCGGAAAACTTGCGGCCCCGCACCCTTACGTCAGACACCAGCCAACCGGCAGCCTAGGAGCTCCGCCGCCTCGAGGGGTGCTGCTTCCCATTGGGAATCGATTGGCCCAGAATAAAAATTCAGACACCTGACGCCTAAATAAAGTTATTTGAGATGAGGGTGCGACCTATCTGGCGGCATGGTGAAGTAGGAAGGTTCAGCTGCCGAGTCGGTGATGCCGGCGCAGTTGCAGTGGCGACTAGCGGCAGGGAAAGAGCAATGTCGCGACGGTCGATGGCTACGCGGAAGCAGCGCCAGGACTCTGGACGGATCCAAAGTTGGAGCCGCTCCGGCGCTGTGAACAATGGCGGGGGTGAATCGGCTCCGGTATGGTTCACGCGGGCGTCGTTGAGGCAGCACCAGCATCACGGAGTAAGAGGCACACAGCCCAGTGCACGACGGCAAATGGACAGCGTCTCCGGCATTAGGGAGGAGGGCGGCTGTGAAATTTGTGCAGTGGGGGCGCCATGGAGGTGGGGCTGAGGTTTCGCGGCTCGGGAGAAGGGAGCTTCCCGGGGAGAAGGTGATTTGGCGCCCATGAGGTATGAATGGGGGCGGGGGCGGGGGGGGGGGGGATTGGGAGGGGAGTGGAACCATGTCTTACGGACGCATTTGTCTGAAATGTGAAGGGGAGTCACAGTTCTACCCTTGCCTATAGGCTTCTCGGCTTGGGTCTATGTACTGAGGGTCAGGGATAGTAGAGTAACTTTGCTTCTCCCCAAATAGTGGGTGGGAGCGATTTCGGGCGAGGAGGGCGTGTTTTGAACTATAGTGGGCACGAGCGATTTCGGGCGAGGAGAGCGTGTTTTGAAATAGTGGGCGCGAGCTATTTCGGGCGAGGAGAGAGTGTTTTGCCAACCATGGTTTATGAATTATTCGGAACATGTCATTTCGGCCGAGGAGAAGGTGCGCTTGGATGAAGTTATGAACCTACCCTCGATGTACAATGGGCCAATTGATGCGTGTCCCACATAGGACGGTAATTTCGCATCTCCCATTTATTTGCTCAGGTGAATTCCACCGAGAAGAGAGGATGTTTAATGGTTTGTTCAAATTTTGGGAGAACGAGCATCCACGTCTATCTTACCAAGTCGCTTCAAATCAAATTTTGAAATATTAGCTTGCCACTATGGATAGATGATGCTCGGGAGTAATGTGGTTTACATGCTCGTTGCTAGCGATTTACTATATGACAAATAGTTTACCCACTCAAAAACGCGAATCAAACCCAAAATGAAATATCTCAATTCAATGAAATAGCTCATTCAGTAGGTCAAAATAGTGAACTAAATCCAAAATTGAACACCTCAATCGAGCAGCATGGTGTACTGTATTATAGTACTCCATGAACATGTTGAAAGTCAAATTAATGAACTTGTTAGATATACGCATCTATCCCTTCATCTGTGGATTGCATAGAACATGTTCTCCAATTGAAATATTTGAATGCAAGTTTACATCAAAACATGGTTTATATCTGTCTTTGATGCATAAAACGCGACCTCCCCCTCTCCCGGGCTCATGTTTTCTCTCTCTCTCTCTCTCTCCCTCTCTCTCTCTCCCTCTCTCTCTCTCTCTCTCTGTGTGTGTGTGTCTCTCTCTCTCCGACAATCTTCAATTCTGTCGCCCGCATCCGACACAAAAACCTTGTTGGTCCCTCTCCCTTTCTCTCCATCTCTCTCTCTCTCTCTCTCTCTCTTTGTGTGTGTGTGGAGGGGGAGGTCTTTCTAGTTCGCATGCATATATACACCATCTATAGGTCTCTCTCGCACACTACGTATGATACTCTAGCTAGTCCAAGCTAGATATCTTGGGTGCACTCATCATACGCACACAAATTCCTTGGCTCTTTGTCCGTAACTCTCTCACGCACCACTATGTCGTCTCAGAGCTCTTCCGCCCTCTCTCAAAATCGCCATCCACCTGGGTCACACATACACATGCATATCTCACTTGCACTCGATAGGCCCATCTAAAACACTATCTCTCTCCCTCGTTCTCTCTCCATCTCACACGCACACACACACCATCTCATGCCCAGCTAGCCAAGTATGATGGTCTCTCGCTCAATTGTAGGCACACGCAGTCCCCCTATATGTATATGACTAGCTAATCTTAGTCTACATCACAAACTGTCGGGGAAACTGATCCACGATCACCTACGGGACCGGCGGACCGAGCCCCTTTCGGTTCGGCGGGGGGCGGAGATCGCACGAAGAGCGGATCGAGGCGAAGCACACGAGTAGTTTACCCAACTTCGGAGCTCTCCGGAGAGATAACACTCCTACTGCTGCATGTCTGAGTGTATTGAGTTCTTGTTCGGGAGCGCTGAGTGCTACAGTACACACGAGCTGCTAACGAGACCGAGCGTGAGTGTTTTCTGCCTTCCAACCCCCTCTACGTTGCGCATGGGCCTCCTTTTATATGCTCAAGGGGTCACCGACAGGTGGCAACGTAGATAAGTGTAAAAATGGAAAAGGAATTGTGGTTGGTACAGCTACCTGTACAGTGTATCCTACCTAACCCTGAAGGCAGGGGACAAAGGCATTAAATGCATGTCTGCGTCGCCCTAACAGTGCAGAAAAGGACCGTCAGGGACGCCACCGCTTGCCACGATGGCTATCTTGTCAACACCGCTTGCCACCGCGCATCGCTGGCTACACGGCCCCTCGCCACGTGCGCCTGGAAAGGCCCCAGGGCGACACGTTGGTGGATGTCCTGGAGCGTGGGTACAGAGTGGTCGCTTGCCGCGGCAAGCACCTTGCCGCGGTCGCTGTCTTGTCGCGTCCGGAAGCTTGTCGCTCACCGGGCCTTGCCGGGACGCGTGGCGCGTCGTAGCAAGTTCCTTGAAATGCCTTGGTTGGCCTTCCCGGCAAGCACCTCTTGCCGGGGCCTTGTCTCCTTTGCTTGAAAACTTTGTTCTTGAATGGCTCCAAAGGAACCACGGAGGATCTTGGCGGTCACCCGGCAAGCCTTGCCGCGGGGTGCTGCGACTGCCCGTGCACATGTTCGGGATACTAGGGTACCCCTACTCTACTACACCGACAGGAGCCCCCGGGCCTGGGCCACACATGGCGCCGAGCGCTGTTGGGCCAGGCCCAAAACAGGGCACGGGCATGCGCGGCCTGGGTTACGCCGTATCTTACTCCGTATCCACCGCGCCTTCCCCGAACGGCACGCGCCGAATGCGGCGTCGTGGGAGGGATCATGGGTGGTTTCTTTATTCAGAAAGACGGAACGCCCGCCCCCTCCCTCTTTATAAGCAGGGGAAATAGGGGCAGTTCGCCCATCTCGCCGGTTGCTACTCCAATCTCAGAAATCTCCGCCGCTCCCCCCTTCTTTCCAAAGCTGAAAGAGAGTAGCACTCCACCCCCCATCACCACCAGCATCACCAACGCCGTCAATCTCCCCCACCACCTCCGCCATGGCTCCGAAAGCCGACAAGGGGAAGGTCGTGAAGTCGACCGAGGCACAGCGGCTGGCGGCGTTGCGGAAGGAGCGGGCAATCTGCCCCCCCAGCTCGCTGCGAAGGAGCTGAGGGAGTACTACTACCTCTTCTGGTCGACGGAGACACGAGCGCATCCGCGTACGAAGGTACTCCCAGCTGCTGCTTCGGAACTGGCTCCGAATGGATACCCTTTCTTCGCGCTGTTCTTCTACTGCAGGCTCTGCCCGCCTTTCTCTGAATTTTTCTGCGATATCATGAACACCTACGGGTTCCGCCTCCTTGACTTCACCCGCAATGTTGTTCTGACCATGGCAGTTTTCGCACATCTCTGCGAAAACTTTGTCGGAGTCTATCCAAACGTAGCTCTTTTCCGCCACTTCTTTATGCCCCGAGTTGAGAGAGGGGAGCCTCTTTCTGGCGGAATCGCCTGGATCTCGAGAGCTGGCAAGAAGGAAGCTTATCTGGAGGGAGAGCTCCGCAGCAAGTGGGAGGAATGGAGAGCAGAATGGTGCTGGATTGTCAAGGAGACCCCGCAGCCATTTACTGCCCAGCGCCAAGCCCCAGTAGCGCGCGACAACGAGTGGAGTAACATGGCCCCGAAAGATGATAGGCTGAAGATTGCCGTCACACGGATCCTACACCTCAGGCTTGCCAGGATCACCGTAGGCGCCGTTGGCGCTGATTTTCTTCGCCGCCGCGTCGCCCCCCTGCAGGAGAGGAGGAGACCCGCCTGGGAGTTCCAGAACGCGGTGGATATCATGAGGCTGCGCCCGGGCCTCAACTTCAACTTCACCGTCCTGGAACTGGACGCGATGATCCTGGAACTGTTCAAGCGCGATCCTCAGCATCCCGAAGCGTTCATGTTGCTGAGGGGTGTCATTCCGCTGTGCAACAATTCCTCGCTCGACCGCATCCGTGCAATGATGCTGCTGTGCGATTCGCATGGAATTGTCCCAACTTGGCAAGAGCCTGCAGACGACGTCGTGCGCGATTTCTTTGACGACCTGGTAGAAAAGCCGGTCCGCTCCGATGAACAGAAGAGCCTTACTCGCGACACCACCGATGCGGAGATGCAGCGCATCGCCACTAGGCTGGAAGAGGCGGCGGCAGCCGCTGCCGCAGGCGAGTTTGGATTCACCGTGGAAGAGGCAGAGGTAGCAGAGGCGGCAAGCCTTGCCGAGCGAGAGGAGTTTGCCGGCGAGGGAGAGCTTGTCGGGTCTGAAGCTGAGTCGAGCGAGTCCGCCGAGGGCGCGAGCGACTCCTTGGCGATCGAATCCTCCTCTTTCTCACCTCCAGACAGCTCGCCGCAAGTGGAGCCCCCAGCTCCACCAATAAAGCATCTCCGCAAGGCCGGGGACGTAGCGGGGCGGCAGACGGGTCAACAGCAGCCGCGCCGCGCGACGCGCTCCACCGTGGCAAGCACTGTTGCCGCGGGAGCACCTCACGCCGCTGCGGCAACTGGAGCGGGGCCCTCCCGGACCACCGCTACTGCTCCCGCCAAGCGGCAAAGGGAACCTACTCCTCCGCCACGTCGCACCGGAGGCGAGCCGGACTTCGATCTCTCCGCGCTCAGCTCCGACGAGGAAGAAGAAGAGTAAGATTCTTTGCTGTACTTGTAGTTCTTCAATTTTGTTGCTTTGTCTTGTATCTGATTTGCTTCACTCTGAACCCATTTCTTTTCAGGACGCTGGCCCAGAGAGCGGCGAAGAGAGCCAAGGTCCCGGTGATTGTCATCGAGGACGAACCCGCCGCGACAGCAAGGGGCGTGTCCGAGACCACCTTGCCGGACCCGGCAACCACTCCTCAAAGCAGCCCCCAGCGCAGCCCCCATCGTAAGTATATGGTTTACTTCCTGCTGTCTAGCGCGCATGGGTGCTCTTTCTTTGCTGATATCTGACTGTTGGTTTGTGTAGGAGCAGAGCAGCCTCACTAGGAGTGCCGGGAAGCCGCTCCCGAAATGCCATCTGCTTTGACTACACCGCCAAGGGAGGATTCCCCGGCAAGGGAGCATTCTCCAGCAAGGGAGAATTCTCCGGCAAGGGACAGTTCTCCGGCAAGGGACAGCACCAGCGACCCTCCGGTGGTTGAGACCACGACTGCAGATCCTAGTACAGGTAATCCTCTTGCTTGAAAACTTCCCTTGGGTTCTTCTTCTTCTGATTTTCTTTTTGGATATTTGCTTAACTTTTCTCCTTTTTCCGTTTGTCAGATCCATCTGCCACGTAGCCAGGCTCCGAGGAGCCCCAGCCCGGCGCCTATTTGAAGGCCGGCGACAGCATCTTCATCAAGCTCCCCTGGGTGTCAAGCTCCAGGGCGCCGGTAGAAGGAGAGATCTTGGATGGAGAGGTGCTCGCCTCCGTTGGGCTGACGCTGGTCGACGCGCCAAACAGCAGCAGCGACGAGCCTGAGGAGGAGCGGCTGCTACGGAAGCTGTTGTTGCTTTACCGCGCCCGACAGGCCAAGCTGGTATCCCGAGAAGCGCTTGTCGCGAAGGTGGGAGTGGACATTGAGAAGCGCGCGGAGGAGCTCCAGGGTCTCAGGCAGGAAGCTCTCCGGTCCCTGGCAGAGGAGCGGGAGCAAGTCGCCGAGGAGCGGAAAGCCTTCCTCCTCGAGAAGGCTGAAGTTGAAGAGCAACAACGGCTTGTTGCCGAGAAGCTATCTGCGCAGGAAGGCGAGTTGGCGCAGTGCAAGGTCAACCTTGACAGCCACGAGGAGGAGCTTGCCGCGCGTGAGCAAACATTTGGCGGGGCTCTCAAGGAAGCAGAGGATGCCGCCGCAGCTGCCGAGGCCGCCAAGAAGGAGCTGGAGACGAAGATGGTGCAGCTGGAGGCCGATCTCAAGGCGAGCGGCGAGGAGCTTGCTGCGCTCAAGCGTGAGCGCGAGAAGGACGCCCCCGCTCATGGCGAGCTGCAGGGTCGTCTCGCTGAGAGGAGCAAAGAGCTTAGCGCCGCCAAGGACTCCAACGCAGATCTTGAGTTGAAGCTGGTTACTTTGACTCAGATGCTGGACGGCGCCAGGGAGCGGGAGGTGGCCTTGACGGAGAAGATCAAGGCCGACGAGGCGCTGCTGGCGAGTGCTGCTGCCGCCCAGAACGCATTTAGGGACAAGCCAATCCCGACAAGATCAAGGCCATTGAGCAGATTGAAGCACCGAAGCGCGTCAAGGATGTACGAAGACTTGCCGGTTGTGTAGCTGCTCTCAGCAGGTTTATCTCTAGATCTGCTGAGCGCGCCCTGCCGTTTTTCAAAATATTGAAAAAGGCAGGTCCAATGAAATGGACTCCGGAGGCGGAGGCTGCACTGCAGGACTTGAAGAGATACCTGTCATCCACTCCAACACTTGTCGCACCTAAGCCACAAGAGAAGTTGCTGCTGTATATAGCGGCAACCAACCAAGTGGTTAGTGCTGCGTTAGTGGCAGAGAGGGAGGCGGATGATGAGCCAGCAACCGCGGCAGATGCATCCAGCGACAAGCAAGGGGCTTCACCGGCAAGCTCTGGTCCCGACAAAGATGGATCTGCGCAGGCGCGTGAGAAGATGCAGAAAAGAATGGTGCAACGCCCAGTTTACTTTGTCAGTTCCCTTCTGCAGGGGGCTAGGGCAAGGTACTCTGGTGTGCAGAAATTGCTTTTCGGCCTTCTCATGGCCTCGAGAAAGCTGCGCCATTACTTCCAAGCACATGAGATCACAGTCGTCACTCGTTTTCCGCTAAAGAGGATACTGCAAAATCCAGAAGCAACATGCAGGATTGTCGAGTGGGCACTGGAACTGTCAAGCGTTGGCCTCAAGTTTGAGAGCACTTCAACTATCCAAAGTAGAGCATTGGCAGAGTTCATAGTAGAATGGACGCCAACACAAGATGAAGAAATTCTAGAAACGAGCATCCCCGTCAAGGAAGCAAGCAAAGAGTGGCTGATGTACTTTGATGGTGCCTTCTCGCTGCAAGGCGCCGGTGCGGGCGTGCTACTTGTTGCACCCACCGGAGAGCACCTCAAGTACGTAGTCCAGATGCACTTTCCCAAGGAGCAAGCAATGAACAATACCGCAGAGTATGAAGGTTTGCTTGCCGGTCTCAGGATCGCAGCAGACCTTGGGATCAAGAAGCTCATTGTCAGAGGTGACTCACAGCTTGTCATCCGCCAAGTGAACAAGAATTATCAGAGTCCGTTGATGGAAGCTTACGTTGATGAAGTGAGAAAGCTAGAAGAGCACTTTGACGGCCTACAGATGGAACATGTTCCAAGAGCTCAGAACGACATCACCGATGGCCTGTCGAAGTGCGCCGCACTTAAGTTACCTGTGGAACCAGGGATCTTTGTGCTCAAGCTGACTCAACCGTCTGTAACACCATCAACTGGACAGAGCAAAAAGAGGAAGTTGATTTCTGGTGACTATTTTCCGGCAGAGCTCCCCGAAGCCGCCGCCAAGAAGGTCCTCAAGATCAACACCAAGGATGCTGAGGAGCAGTCTGCTCCGGCAAGCCCTAGGGTTTGTTCCGTTGAAGCAGACGCTCCCGACAAGTTTTGCTCCAGCAAGCTTTGCGCCGCTACCATAGCTGCAAAGTTAACGCCAGAAGTCTCGAGGAAGGCGACCTTGTTCTTCGGCGGGTTCAGTCCGCCAAGAATTCCAACAAGTTGACGCCAAAGTGGGAAGGCCCTTACCGGGTGAAACGAGTCACTAGGCCTGGCGCTATCCGCCTTTAGACCGAAGATGGCATTCCGGTGAGCAACTCCTGGAACATTGAGCATCTTCGTAAGTTTTACCCGTAGGGCGCGGTTGCCGGAACCTGTTTCGGCAACCACCTTTTGTACAAGTCTTGCCAATGTTGCATATAATCCTTTGTACAAAGCCGGGCGCAGATCCCGTGCATAAGTAAAGCTCATGTGCTCCGGACATCCTGTCAATTTCATGCTTTCTACTTCTTTTGCATGCATTATCTGACACTTTGTGCAGTGCCTACCCCCGGTAAGCAATAACAAGCCGTAAGGCTCCATATCTTTATTTTCTCCTCTTTCTTTTTCTCAAAAAGGAAAGGAAGGTTCCCTCGCCCACAAGTTTGCCGGCGGGAAAGGAGAAGATAATGGTGTGGACCAGGCGTCGTTCAAGGAAGATTCGCCTTACCGGAAAGCAAACGACAGAAAAGCTAAGTTGCCAAAGTTTGAGCAATTAGTTTTAATTTTTAAGTTATCTTCCTCGAACGACCGTGCTTTGTATGGAAAACCTGTGCGCGGAGGAACCAACTCGTAGCTAGTTGCGCCCTTACTTTGTTTCGAGTCCGCTCAACAACTTAAGTGAGCTGCGACTAGTTGCGACAAGGTTTCTTGTCGGTGGCGGCACTGCCAGCAGGCTGCTGACGTCCCGCACTCAGCGCTTGCGGCACAGGTGCCCGCACCGACAAGTTCCCTAAAAGCATAGGGCAAAAACATACAAAGGAAGGAATCAAGTAAGGAAATAACACAGCAATCTCTACCCAAAATAGAGTTATATTACAAGATAGCTTGTCGCAGATCTAACAGATTGTTCTCATGACATGACCAGCAGCGACAAAGAGAAAGAGAAAACATGCGGCCTAATCTACGCGATCGCCCTCAACCCTCTTGATCCCGCTCACCTTGTCCACAATGGGTGCGACAAGGTTCTTGAGCGCTTCCAGATCAGCATTCGGCGGCAAGGTCCTGAGGACGTTGGTGAGGTTGAGGCCTGGGTTGCGGAAGGCAACCTTCACCAGCACCTTTTGAAGAGCTCCCGCGCAGATCTTGCGCGACTCGTCAGCCAGCTGCTTTGGGATCTTCTCCCGGAGTCGCTGGAGGGCCGTCGCCACGCATTTGAAGAACAAGCTGAGCTTGGCGCTGGGTTGGAGGTGCTCATCAGAGGAATACCCGAGATCCTCCATCCCCAGCTGCACCAGCTCACCGTTGATGGCTGCGGCAACATTCACGAGACCCTCGGTCCAGTGCTCCACATTCTCCCTAAATGCATTCTGGGCGGCAGTAGCACTCGCCAGCAGCGCCTCGTCGGCCTTGATCTTCTCCGTTAAGGCCACATCCTGCTCCCTAGCGCCATCCAGCATCTGAGTCAAAGTAACCAGCTTCAACTCAAGATCTGCGTTGGAGTCCTTGGCGGTGCTAAGCTCTTTGCTCCTCTCAGCGAGACGACCCTCGCCGCTCGCCTTGAGATCGGCCTCCAGCTGCACCATCTTCGTCTCCAGCTCCTTCTTGGCGGCCTCGGCAGCTGCGGCAGCATCCTCTTCTTCCTTGAGAGCCCCGCCAAATGTTTGCTCGCGTGCGGCAAGCTCCTCCTCGTGGCTGTCAAGGTTGACCTTGCGCTACGCCAACTCACCTTCCTGCGTAGATAGCATCTCGGCAACAAGCCGCTGTTGCTCTTCAACTTCAGCCTTCTCGAGGAGGAAGGCTTTCCGCTCCTCGGCGACTTGCTCCCGCTCCTCTACCAGGGACCGGAGAGCTTCCTGCCTGAGACCCTGGAGCTCCTTCGCGCGCTTCTCAATGTCCACTCCCGCCTTCGCGACAAGCGCTTCTCGGGATACCAGCTTGGCCTGTCGGGCACGGTAAAGCGATAACAGCTTCTGCAGCAGCTGCTCCTCCTCAGGCTCATTGCTGCTGCTGTTTGGCGCGTCGACCAGCGTCAGCCCAGCGGAGGCGAGCACCTCTCCATCCAAGATCTCTCCTTCGACCGGCGCCCGGGAGCTTGACGCCCAGGGGAGCTTGATGAAGATGCCGTCGCCGGCCTTCAAATAGGCGCCGGGCTGGGGCTCCTTGGAGCCTGGCGCTTTAGCAGCGGTGGAGGGATCGGCGGTCGGCGTAGCGCCTGACGCTCCTGCGGCCTCGGGGCCGTCAGTGCGATCGCCGGATCCCTCGCCAGCTTCTGCGGCGGCAGCTTTGGCGGCCTCTTCGCCGGCGGGATCATCAGCGCCGGCTTCTCCTTCGGTGGCAACGGCATCGTCGGTATTGCTGCGCGCGTTCTCCTCGCCGGCGACCTCGGTTCCCATCGGCTCTGTGGCAGATGGATCTGACAAACGGAGAAAGGAGAAATGTTAAGCAAATATCCAAAAAGAAAATCAGAAGAAGAAGAACCCAAGGGAAGTTTTCAAGCAAGAGGATTACCTGTACTAGGATCTGCAGTCGTGGTCTCAACCACCGGAGGGTCGCTGGTGCTGTCCCTTGCCGGAGAACTGTCCCTTTCCAGAGAATTCTCCCTTGCCGGAGAATTCTCCCTTGCCGAAGAACGCTCCCTTGCCGGGGAATCCTCCCTTGGCGGTGTAGTCGAAGCAGATGGCATTTCGGGAGCGGCTTCCGGGCACTCTTGCTGAGGCTGCTCTGCTCCTACACAAACCAACAGTCAGATATCAGCAAAGAAAGAGCACCCATGCGCGCCAGACAGCAGGAAGTAAACCATATACTTACGATAGGGGCTGCGCTGGGGGCTGCTTTGAGGAATGGTTGCCGGGTCCGGCAAGGTGGTCTCGGACACGCCCCCTGCTGCCGCGGTGGGTTCTTCTTCGATGACAATCACCGGGACCTTGGCTCTCTTCACCGCTCTCTGGGCCAGCGTCCTGAAAAGGAATGGATTCAGAGTGAAGCAAATCAGATACAAGACAAATCAACAAAATTGAAGAACTGCAAGTACAACAATGAATCTTAATCTTCTTCTTCCTCGTCGGAGCTGAGCGCGGAGAGATCGAAGTCCGGCTCGCCTCCGGTGCGACGAGGCGGAGGAGTAGGTTCTCTTGTCCGCTTGGCAGGAGCAGTAGCGGTAGACCGGGAAGACCCCGCTCCAGTTGCCGCAGCGGTGTGATGCGCTCCCGCGGCAACAGTGCATGCCTTGGTAGAGCGTGTCACGCGGCACGGCGGCTGTTGACTCGTCTGCCGCCCCGCTACATCCCCGGCCTTGCGGACACACCTTCTTGGTGGGGCTGGGGGCTTGCGGCGAGCTGTCTGGAGGTGAGAAAGAGGAGGAGTCGATCCCCAACGAGTCGCTCGCTCCCTCGGCAGACTCGCTCCACTCAGCTTTAGACCCGACAAGCTCTCCCTCGCCGGCAAACTCCTCTCGCTCGGCAAGGCTTGCCGCCTCTGCTGCCTCTGCCTCCTCCACGGTGAATCCAAACTCGCCCGCGGCAACGGCTGCCGCCGCCTCTTCCAGCCTAGTGGCATTGCGCTGCATCTCCGCATCGGTGGTGTCACGAGTAAGGCTCTTCTGTTCACCGGAGCGGACCGGCTTTTCTACTAGGCCGTCAAAGAAATCCCGCACGACGTCGTCTGCAGGCTCTTGCCAAGTTGGGACAATTCCATGCGAATCGCACAGCGGCATCATTGCACGATGCGGTCAAGCGAGGAATTGTTGCACAGCGGAACAACACCCCTCGGCAACATGAACGCTTCGGGATGCTGAGGATCGCGCTTGAACAGTTCCAGGATCATCGCGTCCAGTTCCAGGACGGTGAAGTTGAAGTTGAGGCCCGGGCGCAGCCTCATGATATCCGCCGCGTTCTGGAACTCCCAGGCGGGTCTCCTCCTCTCCTGCAGGGGGGCGATGCGGCAGCGAAGAAAATCTGCGCCAACGGCGCCTACGGTGAGCCCGGCAAGCCCGAGGCGTAGGATCCGGGTGACGGCAATCTTCAGCCTATCGTCTTCCGGGGCCACGTTACTCCAATCGTTGCCGCGCGCTACTGGGGCTTGGCGCTGGGCAGTAAATGGCTGCGGGTTCTCCTCAACAATCCAGCACCATTCTGCTCTCCATTCCTCCCACTTGCTGCGGAGCTCTCCCTCCAGATAAGCTTCCTTCTTGCCAGCTCTCGAGATCCAAGCGATTCGGTCGGAAGGATCCTCCCCTCTCTCAACTCGGGGCATAAAGAAGTGGCGGAAAAGAGCTACGTTTGGATAGGCTCCGATAAAGTTTTAGCAGAGATGTGCGAAAACTGCCATGGTCAGAACAGCATTGGGGGTGAAGTCAAGGAGGCAAAACCTGTAGGTGTTCATCATATCGCAGAAAAAGTCAGAGAAAGGCGGGCAGAGCCCGCAGTAGAAGAACAGCGCGAAGAAAGGGTTTCCATTCGGAGCCAGTTCCGAAGCGGCAGCTGGGAGTACCTTCGTACGCGGATGCGCTCGCGTCTCTGTCGACCAGTAGAGGTAGTAGTACTCCTTCAGCTCCTTCGCGGCGAGCTGGGGGGGATGATTTCCCGCTCCTTCCGCAGCGCCGCGAGCCGCTGTGCCTCGGCCGACTTCACGACCTTCCCCTTGTCGGCTTTCGGAGCCATGGCGGAGGTGGTGGGGGAGATCGACGGCGTTGGTGATGCTAGTGGCGATGGGGGGCGGAGTGCTGCTCTCTTTTAGCTTTGGAAAGAAGGGGGAGCGGCAGAGATTTCTGAGATTGGAGTAGCAACCGGTGAGATGGGCGAACTGCCCCTATTTCCCCTGCTTATAAAGAGGGAGGGGGCGGGCGTTCCGTCTTTCCTAATAAAGAAACCACCCATGATCTCTCCCACGATGCCGCATTCGGCGCGTGCCGTTCGGGGAGGGCGCGGTGGATACGGAGTAAGATACACCGTAACCCAGGCCGAGCGTGCCCGTGCCCTGTTTTGGGCCTGGCCCAACAGCGCTCGGCGCCATGTGTGGCCCAGGCCCGGGGCTCCTATCGGTGTACTAGAGTAGCGGTACCCTAGTATCCCGAACTTGTGCACGGGCAGTCGCAGCACCCCGCGGCAAGGCTTGCCGGGTGACCGCCAAGATCCTCCTTGGTTCCTTTGGAGCCATTCAAGAACAAAGTATTCAAGCCAAGGAGACAAGGCCCCGGCAAGAGCAGCTTGCCGGGAAGGCCAACCAAGGCATTTCAAGGAACTTGCCGCGACGCGCCACGCGTCCCGGCAAGGTCCGGTGAGTGACAAGCTTCTGGACGCGACAAGACAATGACCGCGGCAAGGCGCTTGCCGCAGAGGGCGACCACTCTGTACCAACGCTCCAGCACATCCACCAATGTGTCGCCCTCGGGCCTTTCCAGGCGAGCGTGGCGAGAGGCCGTGCAGCCAGCGGTGCGCGGTGGCAAGCGGCGCTGACAAGATAGCCATCATGGCAAGCGGTGGCGTCCCTGACGGTTCTTTTCTGCACTGTTAGGGCGACGCAGACAGGCATTTAATGCCTTTGTCCCCTGCCGTCAGGGTTAGGTAGGATACACTGTATAGGTAGCTATACCAACCACAATTCCTTTTCCATTTTTACCCTTATCTACGTTGCCACCTGTCGGTGACCCCTTGAGCATATAAAAGGAGGCCCATGCGCAACGTGGAGGGGGGTTGGAAGGCAGAAAAGACTCACGCTTGGTCTCGTTAGCAGCTCGTGTGTACTGTAGCACTCAGCGCTCCCGAACAAGAACTCAATACACTCAGACATGCAGCAGTAGGAGTGTTATCTCTTCGGAGAGCTTCGAAGCTGGGTAAACTGCTCGTGTGCTTCGCCTCGATCCGCTCTTCGTGCGATCTCCGCCCCCCCCCTCCCCCCGCCGAACCGAAAGGGGCTCGGTCGACACTGGTGGTACCTTTACCACTAGTGCCACTCTCAACCCTAAATAGGAAAGCTCCCTCGTTGCTTTCCTACGGGCAAACGTCGACGTGTTTGCGTGGCAACCGTCTGACATCCCCGGTGTTCCCAGGAAATTAATCGAGCACCACCTTGCTGTCTGTCCTCATGCGCGGCCCGTCAAGCAGAAAGTCAGGAAACAGGCAGTGGAGCACCAAGAATTCATCGCAGAAGAAATCAAGAAATTGGAAGTAGCAGGCCTTGTCAGAAGAGTGCTCCATCCTACGTGGTTGGCCAATCCTGTAGTCGTGCGCAAGGCTAACGGGAAATGGAGGCTTTGTATCGACTTTACCGATGTCAATAAAGCTTGTCCCAAAGACCCATTTCCCTTGCCACGCATCGACCAGATTGTTGACTCCACGGCCGGATGTGACTTTCTTTCATTTCTTGATGCGTACTCAGGATACCATCAGATCTTCATGGCAGAAGAGGATGAGGAGAAGACCGCATTCATCACCCCACGTGGCACATACTGTTTCGTACGGATGCCTTCCGGTTTAAAGAATGCTGGTTCAACATTTGCAAGGGTAGTCCATGACGCTTTTGAACCGCAAATACACAGAAATGTGGAAGCCTACATGGATGACATAGTGATCAAGAGCAAGGACAAGGCGACTCTAATTCAAGATTTAGACGAAACCTTTGCAAATCTGCGCAAGATCAACCTCAAGCTTAACCCCGAGAAGTGTGTGTTTGGAGTCCCCTCCGGCAAGCTTCTCGGGTTCTTCGTGTCTCAGCGGGGAATTGAAGCCAATCCCGACAAGATCAAGGCCATTGAGCAGATTGAAGCACCGAAGCGCATCAAGGATGTACGAAGACTTGCCGGTTGCGTGGCTGCTCTCAGCAGGTTTATCTCTAGATCTGCTGAGCGCGCCCTGCCGTTTTTCAAAATATTGAAAAAGGCAGGTCCAATGAAATGGACTCCGGAGGCGGAAGCTGCACTACAGGACTTGAAGAGATACCTGTCATCCACTCCAACACTTGTCGCACCTAAGCCACAAGAGAAGTTGCTGCTGTATATAGCGGCAACCAACCAAGTGGTTAGTGCTGTGTTAGTGGCGGAGAGGGAGGCGGATGATGAGCCGGCAACCGCGGCAGATGCATCCAGCGACAAGCAAGGGGCTTCACCGGCAAGCTCTAGTCCCGACAAAGATGGATCTGCGCAAGCGCGTGAGAAGATGTAGAAAAGAATGGTGCAGCGCCCAGTTTACTTTGTCAGTTCCCTTCTGCAGGGGGCTAGGTCAAGGTACTTTGGTGTGCAGAAATTGATTTTCGGCCTTCTCATGGCCTCGAGAAAGCTGCGCCATTACTTCCAAGCACATGAGATCCCAGTCATCACTCGTTTTCCGCTGAAGAGGATACAGCAAAACCCAGAAGCAACAGGCAGGATTGTCGAGCGGGCACTGGAACTGTCAAGCTTTGGCCTCAAGTTTGAGAGCACTTCAACTATCCAAAGCAGAGCATTGGCGGAGTTCATAGTAGAATGGACGCCAACACAAGATGAAGAAATTCCAGAAACAAGCATCCCCGTCAAGGAAGCAAGCAAAGAGTGGCTGATGTACTTTGATGGTGCCTTCTCGCTGCAAGGCGCCGGTGCGGGCGTGCTACTTTTTGCACCCACCGGAGAGCACCTCAAGTACGTAGTCCAGATGCACTTTCCCAAGGAGCAAGCAACGAACAATACCGCAGAGTATGAAGGTTTGCTTGCCGGTCTCAGGATCGCAGCAGACCTTGGGATCAAGACGCTCATTGTCAGAGGTGACTCACATCTTGTCGTCCGCCAAGTGAACAAGAATTATCAGAGTCCGTTGATGGAAGCTTACGTTGATGAAGTGAGAAATCTAGAAGAGCACTTTGACGGCCTACAGATGGAACATGTTCCAAGAGCTCAAAACGACATCGCCGATGGCCTGTCGAAGTGCGCCGCACTTAAGTTACCTGTGGAACCAGGGATCTTTGTGCTCAAGCTGACTCAACCGTCTGTAACGCCATCAACTGGACAGAGCAAAAAGAGGAAGTTGATTTCTGGTGACTATTTTCCGGCAGAGCTCCCCGAAGCCGCCGCCAAGAAGGTCCTCAAGATCAACACCAAGGATGCTGAGGAGCAGTCTACTCCGGCAAGCCCTAGGGTTTGCTCCGTTGAAGCAGACGCTCCCGACAAGTTTTCTCCGGCAAGCTTACCGGGGAACGTCAAGCTCCGGCTGAGCCACAGGTTCTCGCCGTAGAAGCGGATGTTCCCGCAGCAGCAGATGTGCCTTTAGTCCTTGTTGTCGAGCCACAAGTTCCAGCATGGGCACAGCAGGTTGTCCGTTTCCTTCAGACTGGAGAACTTCCCGAAGAGCAAGAAGAAGCGGAAAAAGTAGCCCGACAGTCAAGTATGTACCAGTTTGTCGACAGCACACTGTACAGAAGAAGACTCAACGGCGTGAAATTGAAGTGTATTCACCGGGAAGACGGACAAAAGCTGTTGGCAGAGATACATGGAGGCATATGTGGTCACCACATTGGCGCAAGAGCACTTGCCGGCAAGGCCTTCCGGCAAGGTTTCTTTTGGCCGACAGCCCTCCAGGATGCAACTGCACAAGTAACCAAGTGTGAAGCGTGCCAGTTCCATTCCAAGCAGATACACCAGCCAGCTCAAGCTCTCCAGACGATCCCTTTATCCTGGCCATTTTTGGTCTGGGGGCTCGACATCCTCGGGCCCTTTACCCGAGCTGCCGGGGGCTTTGAGTTCTTGTACGTTGCGATCGACAAGTTCACAAAGTGGCCAGAAGTGGAAGCAGTGAGGAAGGTGACAGCACGGTCAGCAGTCAAGTTCTTCACGTCGATTGTTTGCCGTTTCGGGATCCCTAACAGGATCATCACTGACAACGGCACGCAATTCACGAGCCGCACCTTCATGCAGTACGTCCGAGATCTTGGCACCAAGGTCTGCTTCGCTTCTGTTGCTCATCCGAGAAGTAACGGTCAAGTGGAGAGGGCGAATGCTAAAGTGCTGCGTGGGCTCAAGACCAGGACTTTCGACAGGCTGCGCAAGTGCGGAAAGAACTGGATTGAGGAGCTGCCAGTGGTTCTTTGGTCAATCAGGACGACGCCAAATCGAGCCACTGGCCAGACACCTTTTGCTCTAGTCTATGGAACTCGTATACGGGTCACCTCGAGAGCTCGCTTATGATGAGCTTGAGCAAGAGCAGCTGCAACAAGATGACGCGCTGCTCCTTCAGGAGGACCGTCTTCAGGCTGCTGTACGAGCTGCTCGATACCAGCAAGCTTTGCGCCACTACCATAGCCGCAAAGTTAACGCCAGAAGTCTCGAGGAAGGCGACCTTGTTCTTCGGCGCGTTCAGTCCGCCAAGAATTCCAACAAGTTGACGCCAAAGTGGGAAGGCCCTTACCGGGTGAAACGAGTCACTAGGCCTGGCGCTGTCCGCCTTGAGACCGAAGATGGCATTCCGGTGAGCAACTCCTGGAACATTGAGCATCTTCGTAAGTTTTACCCGTAAGGCGCGGTTGCCGGAACCTGTTCCGGCAACCACCTTTTGTACAAGTCTTGCCAATGTTGCATGTAATCCTTTGTACAAAGCCGGGCGCAGATCCCCTGCATAAGTAAAGCTCATGTGCTCCACACATCTTGTCAATTTCATGCTTTCTACTTATTTTGCATGCGTTATCTGACACTTTGTGCAGTGCCTACCCCCGGTAAGCAATAACGAGCCGTAAGGCTCCATATCTTTATTTTCTCTTCTTTCTTTTTCTCAAAAAGGAAAGGAAGGTTCCCTCGCCCACGAGTTTGCCGGGGGGAAAGGAGAAGATAATGGTGTGGAACAGGCGTCGTTCAAGGAAGTTTTGCCTTACGGCTTGAGCGCAGCAAGCTCCTCGCGCTCACGCTTGAGCGCAGCAAGCTCCTCGCCGCTCGGCTTGAGATCGGCCTCCAGCTGCACCATCTTCATCTCCAGCTCCTTCTTGGCGGCCTCGGCAGCTGTGGCAGCATCCTCTGCTTCCTTGAGAGCCCCGCCAAATGTTTGCTCGTGCGCGGCAAGCTCCTCCTCGTGGCTGTCAAGGTTGACCTTGCGCTGCGCCAACTCGCCTTCCTGCGTAGATAGCTTCTCGGCAACAAGCCGTTGTTGCTCTTCAACTTCAGCCTTCTCGAGGAGGAAGGCTTTCCGCTCCTCGGCGACTTGCTCCCGCCCCTCTACCAGGGACCGAAGAGCTTCCTGCCTGAGACCCTGGAGCTCCTCCGTGCGCTTCTCAATGTCCACTCCCGCCTTCGTGACAAGCGCTTCTCGGGATACCAGTTTGGCCTGTAGGGCGCGGTAAAGCGACAACAGCTTCCACAGCAATCGCTCCTCCTCAGGCTCATCGCTGCTGCTGTTTGGCGCGTCGACCAGCATCAGCCCAACGGAGGCGAGCACCTCTCCATCCAAGATCTCTCCTTCGACCGGCGCCCTGGAACTTGACGCCCAGGGGAGCTTGATGAAGATGTCGTCGCTGGCCTTCAAATAGGCGCCGGGCTGGGGCTCCTCGGAGCCTGGCGCTGCAGCAGTGGCGGAGGGATCGGCGGTCGGCGTAGCGCCTGATGCTCCTGCGGCCTCGGGGCCGTTAGTGCGATCACCGGATCCCTCGCCAGCTTCTGCAGTGGCAGCTTTGGCGGCCTCTTCGCCGGCAGGATCATCAGCGCGGGCTTCTCCTTCGGTGGCAACGACGTCGTCGGTATTGCTGCGCGCGTTCTCCTCGCCGGCGACCTCAGTTTCCATCGGCTCCGTGGCAGATGGATTTGACGAACGGAAAAAGGAGAAAAGTTAAGCAAATATCCAAAAAGAAAATCAGAAGAAGAAGAACCCAAGGGAAGTTTTCAAGCAAGGGGATTACCTGTACTAGGATCTGCAGACGTGGTCTCAACCACTGGAGGGTCGCTGGTGCTGTCCCTTGCCGGAGAACTGTCCCTTGACGGGGATTTCTCCCTTGCCGGAGAGCGCTCCCTTGCCAGGGAATTCTCCCTTGGCGGTGTAGTCGAAGCAGATGGCATTTCGGGAGCGGCTTCCGGGCACTCCTGGTGAGGCTGCTGTGCTCCTACACAAACCAACAGTCAGATATCAGCAAAGAAAGAGCACCCATGCGCGCTAGACAGCAGGAAGTAAACCATATACTTACGATGGGGGCTGCGCTGGGGGCTGCTTTGAGGAGTGGTTGCTGGGTCCGGCAAGGTGGTCTCGGACACGCCCCCTGCTGTCGCGGTGGGTTCGTCCTCGATGACAATCACCGGGACCTTGGCTCTCTTCGCCGCTCTCTGGGACAGCGTCCTGAAAAGAAATGGGTTCAGAGTGAAGCAAATCAGATACAAGACAAAGAAACAAAATTGAAGAACTACAAGTACAGCAAAGAATCTTACTCTTCTTCTTCCTCGTCAGAGCTGAGCGCGGAGAGATCGAATCCGGCTCACCTCCGTTGCGACGTGGCGGAGGAGTAGGTTCCCTTTTCCGCTTGGCGGGAGCAGTAGCGGTGGTCCGGGAGGGACCCGCTCCAGTTGCCGCAGCGGCGTGAGGTGCTCCCGCAGCAATAGTGCTTGCCACGGTGGAGCGCGTCGCGTGGCACGGCTGCTGTTGACCCGTCTGCTGCCCCGCTACATCCCCAGCCTTGCGAAGACGCTTTCTTGGTGGAGCTGGGGGCTCCACTTGCGGCGAGCTGTCTGGAGGTGAGAAAGAGGAGGAGTCGATCCCCAACGAGTCGCTCGCGCCCTCGGCGGACTCGCTCGACTCAGCTCCAGACCCGACAAGCTCTCCCTCACCGGCAAACTCCTCTCGCTCGGCAAGGCTTGCCGCCTCTGCTACCTCTGCCTCCTCCACGGTGAATCCAAACTCGCCCGCGGCAGCGGCTGCCGCCGCCTCTCCCAGCCTAGTGGCGATGCGCTGCATCTCCGCATTGGTGGTGTCGCGAGTAAGGCTCTTCTATTCATCGGAGAGGACCAGCTTTTCTACCAGGCCGTCAAAGAAATCCCGCACGACGTCGTCTGCAGGCTCTTGCCAAGTTTGGACAATTCCATGCGAATCGCACAGCGGCATCATTGCACGGATGCGGTCGAGCGAGGAATTGTTGCACAGTGGAACGACACCCCTCGGCAACATGAACGCTTCGGGATGCTGAGGCTCGCGCTTGAACAGTTCCAGGATCATCGCGTCCAGTTCCAGGACGGTGAAGTTGAAGTTGAGGCCCGGGTGCAGCCTCATGATATCCGCCGCGTTCTGGAACTCCCAGGCGGGTCTCCTCCTCTCCTGTAGGGGGGCGATGCGGCGGCGAAGAAAATCGGCGCCAACGGCGCCTACGGTGAGCCCGGCAAGCCTGAGGCGTAGGATCCGGCTGACGGCAATCTTCAGCCTATCGTCTTCCGGGGCCACGTTACTCCAATCGTTGCCGCGCGCTACTGGGGCTTGGCGCTGGGCAGTAAATGGCTGCGGGTTCTCCTCGACAATCCAGCACCATTCTGCTCTCCATTCCTCCCACTTGCTGCGGAGCTCTCCCTCCAGATAAGCTTCCTTCTTGCCAGCTCTAGAGATCCAGGCGATTCCGCCGGAAAGAGGCTCCACTCTCTCAACTCGGGGCATAAAGAAGTGGCGGAAAAGAGCTACGTTTGGATAGACTCCGACAAAGTTTTCGCAGAGATGTGCGAAAACTGCCATGGTCAGAATAGCATTGGGGGTGAAGTCAAGGAGGCGGAACCCGTAGGTGTTCATGATATCGCAGAAAAATTCAGAGAAAGGCGGGCAGAGCCCGCAGTAGAAGAACAGCACGAAGAAAGGGTATCCATTCGGAGCCAGTTTCTAAGCGGGAGCTGGGAGTACCTTCGTATGCGGATGCGCTCGCGTCTCCGTCGACCAGAAGAGGTAGTAGTACTCCCTCAGCTCCTTCGCGGTGAGCTGGGGGGGGGGGGAGATTGCCCGCTCCTTCCGCAGCGCCGCGAGTCGCTGCGCCTCGGCCGACTTCACGACCTTCCCCTTGTCGGCTTTCGGAACCATGGTGGAGGTGGTGGGGGAGATCTACCGCGTTGGTGATGCTGGTGGCGATGGGGGGCGGAGCGCTGCTCTCTTTCAGCTTTGGAAAGAAGGGGGGAGCGGCGGAGATTTCTAAGATTGGAGTAGCAACCGGCGAGATGGGCGAACTGCCCCTATTTCCCCTTCTTATAAAGAGGGAGGGGGCGGGCGTTCCGTCATTCCGAATAAAGAAACCACCCACGATCCCTCCCACAACACCGCATTCGGCGCGTGCCGTTCGGGGAGGGCGCGGTGGATACGGTGTCAGGGCGCGGAGCTCTCCGTGGCCTCGAGCACCTATGGGGCAGGGGTGCCCCTTCTGGTTTGGCGAGGGGGCGGAGGGCGTGCGCAGAGCAGATCGAGGTCGGGCGCGCACTAGGGAGATGGGCGATTTTTACCCAGCTTCAGAGCTCTCCGGAGAGATAACACTCCTACTGCTGCATTGTGTTGTATTTCAGCTTGCTCGAGAGTGCGAGCGTATGGTGGTGTTGCGGGTGTCGAATGGACCGAACCCCTAACCGTGGAACCCTTTCTACGTGCGCATGGGCCTCCCTTTTATAGTCTGAAGGGGGCGCCAACAGGTGGCAGCGTAGGAGGAGGGGGTAAAATGGTAAAAACGCAGGTTAGTACAACAGTGACCAACAGTGTCCCCTACCTAACTCTGACGGAAGGGGACAAGGGCATTTAATGCCCGTCTGGTCGCCCCAACAGTGTAAAGAAATGACCGTTAGGTGAGCCACCGGTTGCCACGATGGCATCTCTGTCAGCTCCGCTTGCCACCTCGCTCCGCATGGCTGTGCAACGCCGCGCCACGTGCCCCTGGGATGGCCCTGGGGTGACACGTCGCTAGGTGCGCTGGAGTTTTGGGTGGCAGCCTTGCCACGGCAAGTGCCTTGCCGCGGCCCTTCTCTTGTTGTGCCGGCAAGCTTGCCGGCCGCCGGGCCTTGCCGGGACGCGCGGGGCGTCGCGGCAAGTCTTCTGGAAGCGCCTTGGTTGGCCTTCCCGGCAAGCTCGTCTTGTCGGGGCCTTTGTCTTCTTATTTGACACTTTGTTCTTGATTGGTAGTGACAGGAAGTGACGGAGGGTCTTGGCGGGCGTCCGGCAAGCCTTGCCGCGGGGGGCTGCGACCGCCTGTGCACAAGTTCGGGGGACAAAGGTACCCCCCTACATTAGTACACCGACAGTAGCCCCCGGGCCTGGGCCATACACGGTGCCGAGCGTTGTTGGGCCAGGCCCAAAACAGTGCACGAGCTCGCGTGGCCTGGGTCCACACAAAATCGGACTCCGTGTCCACCGCGTCCTCCCGCAATGGCACGCGTCGATTGCAGCGTCGTGGGGGAGAACATGGTCAATACTTAACTCCAGGAAATGCGTAACGTTCGCATCCCCCGTTTATAAGCAGAGGAAGAGGGGCCGTTCCCCCACTTTCGCTACTTGCAGTTCCTTCCTCCGAAAGCTCTGCCACTCTCCTCCGTCTCCTAGATCAAGAAGAAAACAGCGCTCTGCCGCCCGTCGCCGCCGTCGCCGCCGTCGCCTTCGCCTCCTCCCACTGCCTCCGCCATGGCCCCGAAGACTGGGAAGGCTACGAAGGCTGTGAAGGCCTCGAAGGCCGCGAAGTCGGCAGAGGCGCTGGAGCTCGAGGCGCTGCGCAAGAAGCAGGTGCTTTTCCCCCCTGAGCTTACTCCGGCGGCGTTGCGGGCGGAGTTCTACCTCTTCTGGTCGATGGAAACGCGGGCGCATCCGCACACGCCGGTGCTTTCCGCGGAGGCCTCCAAATCGAAGAAGTGCCCCAAAGGGTACTACTTCTTCCCTGTGTTCTTCTATTGCGGGCTCTGCCCACCTTTTTCCGATTTCTTTTGCGACATCATGAACACCTACGGGTTTCATCTGCTTGACTTCACCCCCAACGCTGTTCTGACAACGGCGGTTTTCGCACACCTCTGCGAGAACTTCGTTGGTATCCTCCCCAATGTGGCTCTTTTCCATCCTTATTTCTCCCCTCGGGCCGAGAAAGGGGAGCCACTGGCTGGCGGAATCGCCTGGACCTCTCAGATGGGCATGAAAGAGGTGTACTTGACGGGCGATCTCCGCAGCAAGTGGGACAAGTGGAGGGCGGAGTGGTGCTGGATCTGTGATTCCGATCCGCCGCCGTTCACCAAGCTGCGCAAGACCCGGGTGGTGCGTGGCAGCGACTGGAGTGCTCTGTCGTCGGATGATGCCAAGCTGACGATTTCTACCACCCGAATCCTCCGGCTCAGGTATGCCGGACATACAACAGGGGCGGTTGGCACGGATTTCCTTCGTCGCCGTATCGCCCCTCTGCAGGCGAGCGGGAGACCCGCCTGGCAATTTAGCGGCCCGGCGGATTTCATGAGGCTGCGCCCAGGCCTCAACTTCAACTTCACGGTCATGGAGCTTGGCGCGATGCTGAGGGAGATGTTCAAGCATGACCCCAATCACCCGGAGTGGTTCCAGTTGGCGCAGGGCGTCGTCCCCTTGTGCAACAATTCCCAGCGCGACCACATCTGCGCAATGATGCCAGAGTGCGACTCGGATGGGATAAGCGCAAACTGGATAGAGCCTGCTGCCGAGGTCGCGCAGCAATTTTTCGACAATTTGTCGGAGGTGGCAGTCAATCACGACGAGAAGAAGCTCCTCACCCGCGCCACCACTGCCGATGAGCTGGCGTATATCGCTAGCAGGGCTGAAGAGGAGGCGGCAGCCGCCGCAGCGGGCGAGTTAGGCTTCTCGTTGGCGGAGGCGGATGCAGCTGCGGCGGCGAGCCTTGCCGCCCGGGTAGAACTTGCCGGAGAAGGCGATGGCGAAGGGGAGGTCGAGGCCGGGACGGGCGAGCCCGTCGAGGGCGCGAGCGGCCAGCCGTCCTCTAGCAACTTGCCGTAGGCGGAGCCCACGGCGCAGCCCCAATTCCGACCGAGAAGACGCCTCCGTCGGGTCGGAGAGTTGGCAGAGGAGCAGGCCGCCCCGCAGCCGTGGCGCCGCGGGACACGTCCCACAGCGGCAAGTACCATCGCCGCGGGAAGGTCCCAGGCCGCGTCGGCAACCGAGGCGGGGTCTTCCCGGGCCGCCACGCCCGATCCTGCCGCAGCCCTCGGCAAGCGTCGGAGGGAGCCTACTCCTCCGCCACGTCGCGCTGAGAGGGTACCGGAGTTCGACCTCTCCGCGCTGAGCTCAGATGATGATGAAGAGGAGGAGGAAGAGGACGAGTAAGGCTTTTTTCATACTGTACCCGTCTTTCTTCTGATCCTTGTTGTCGTTTATCTCTTATCTAATCTGTTCGTCTCCAAACCCCTGTTCCGTCTCAGGACTTTGGCGGAGAGGGCGGCGAAGAGGGCCAGGGTCCCCGTGGTTAACATCGAGGACGATCCTGCTGCGGTGGCAGAAAGTACGTCCGAGACCATTTCGACGGACCCGAGCCCTTCCCCTCGCAACAGCTCCCAGCACAGCCCCCAGCGTAAGTGCCTTGATTCACTTCCTGTCGTGGGGCGCGCCTGGTTGCTTCTTCCTCTGCCAATATCTTGATTGCTGGCTACTTTATATACAGGAGGAGAGCAGGCCCACCAGGAGCAGCCGGAGACCGATCCGGAGGTGTCGTCGGCTTCGACTACACCACCAAGGGCCGATTCCCCGATAAGGGAGCCTTCTCCGGCAAGGAAAGGATCTCCGGCAAGGGGTGGGACCAGCGAGCCCCCGGTGGTGGAGCCCACGACCACAGAGCCCAGCACAGGTGATCCTCCTTGTCGGGGACTCTCCCTTGGGTTCTGCTGATCTCCTTTTTCCGTCTTTTGGGCATTCACTTGACTTTCCCTTTCTCTCGCTATCTCCAGATCCTCCCCTTGGGGATCCGATGGAAACTGAGGCCACCGGCGAGGAGGGCGGGCGCGGCGATACCGGGGATGTCGCCGCTGATGAGGAAGAGGCCGGCGCGGAGGAGCCCGCCGGCGAAGAGGCCGGCAAGGCCGCGGGCACAGGGGCTGGCGAGGGGTCCGGCGACCGTAATGACGACCCGGAGGACGCAGGGGCGCGAGGCGCTGCACCGACTGCCGACCCCTCGGCCGCTGACACAGCGCTGGGTTCCAAGGAATCCCAGCCCGGTGCTTACTTGAAGGCCGGCGAGGGCGTATACATCAGGCTCCCCTGGGCATCGGTCTCCAGGGCGCCGGTCGAAGGGGAGGAGTTCGACGGGGAAGTACTTGCCTCCGCTGGGCTGGCAGTGGTTGACAGGCCAAGCAGCAGCAGCGGCGAGTCCGAGGAGGTGCAGCTGCTCCAAAAGCTAGTGTCTCTCTAGCGCGCCCGGGAGGTGAAGCTTGAGTCCCGGGAAGCGCTTGTTGCATAGGCGGGAGTCGATATAGAGAAACATGCGCAAGAGCTCAGGAGCCGCAACAAGGAGGCCCTCCGGTCCATTGCTGAGGAGAGGGCGTAGCTCGATGAGGCGAAGAAGGCGTTCATCCTGGAGAAGGCTGAAGCCGAGGAGCAGCAGAGGCTCGCCGCCGAGGAGCTGTCCAAGCGGGATGGTGAGCTGATACAGAGGAAGGCGTGCTTGGATAGCCATGACGAGGAGCTCGCCGTCCAGGAACAATCACTCGGCGGAGCACTTAAGGAGGCGAAAGACGCCGCTGTGGCTGCTGAGGCCGCCAGGAAGGAGTTAGAGGAGAAAGTGATGCAGCTGGAGGCGGATGCGACAAGGAAAAACGAAGAGCTTGCCGCGCTCCAGCGCGATCGCGAAAAGGACGCACGCGCCCATGGCGACCTGCAAGCTCAGCTCTCCGAGAAGATCAAGGAGCTGAATGCCGCCAAGGACTCGAGCGCTGATCTAGAGCTGAAGTTGGCCGCCTTGACAGAGACGCTGGACGGTGCCAAGAAGCGAGAAGATACCCCGAGGAAAGACCTCAAGGACAACGAGGAGCTGCTGACGAGGGCCGCCGAGACCCAGAACACCTTCAAGACCACGGTGGAGCTCTGGACGGAGGGCCTTGTCAACATCGCCGCGCTTATTGACGTGGAGTTGGCGGAGCTGAACTTGACGGGCTTCGGGTACTCTACTGAGGAGAATCTCCAGCCCAGCGCCAAGCTCACGCTTTTCTTCAAGGATGTGGTGGCGGCGCTCCGGCAGCTCCAGGAGAGGATCCCGAAGCAGCTGGCTGACGAGTCGCGCGCGATCTGCGCCGGGTTCTTGGAGAAGGTGTTGGTGAAGGTCCTCTTCCGCAACCTGGGCATCGACCTCTCCCGCGTCACCAAGAAGCTGCCGGAGGGCGCCGATCTTAGGGAGCTCAAGGCCATCGTCGCACCCATCGTGGACAAGGTGAACGATGTCAGGAGGGTCGACGGCGGGCGCGCGGATTAAGCCGTCCTTCTTCTTCCCTTTTCCTGCTGCTGTCGTTTTGGTTACGAGAACAATTTAGTCAGTGCCACAGTAAGTCATTCTTGTAATATAACTTTATTCTGGGTACTGCTTGCTATGTTATTCCCTTTGCTCTGTTGCGCCCCTTGTATGCTTTTGTCCTACGCTTTGAGGGACCTTGCCGGCGCAAGCACACTTGCTGAGTGCGGAACGTCAGCAGCCCGCTGGCGGTGCTGCCCCCGGCAAGAAATCTTGTCGGGACTAGTTACAGCCTACTTGTGTTGTTGAGCGGGCTCGGAAACAACGCAAGGGGCGCAACTTAGCCGCGAGTCGATTCCTCTGAGCACAGGTTTTCCATACAAGGCACGAACGTTCAAGGGATATAACTTGAAAAAAATTAAAAATGACTAGGCTCGAACTTTGGCTACTTAGCTTTTCCGTCTTCTCCGTCCCGGTAAGGCTGGATTCCTTTGGACGACGCCCGGTCCAGATCTTTATTTCCTCCCCCCCCTCCTTGGTGAACTTGTGGGCGGAGGGATCTTCCTTTTTGAAAAGAAAGAAGAGCAAATAATGATATAGGACCCTAAATTTCTTTATTGCTTACCGGGGGTAAGCGCTGCACTAAGTGTCAGATATATATGCAAGAAAAGTAAAGATGCACTGAATTTGACAGGATGTGCAGGGCACATAGACTTTATTTACGCACGGGGGCTGCGCCCGGCTTTGTACAAAGTGTTACATGCGACAGCGGCAAGGCTTGTACAAAAGGTGGTTGGCGGAACGGGTCCGGCAACCGCGCCTTATGGATAAAACTTGCGAAGATGTTCTATGTTCCAGGAATTGCTCACCGGAATGCCATCTTCTGTCTCCAGGCGGACAGCGCCGGGCCTAGTGACTCGTTTCACCCGATAAGGGCCCTCCCACTTCGGCGTCAACTTGTTTGAATTCTTGGCGGATTGATCGCGCCGAAGAACAAGGTCGCCTTCCTCGAAGCTTTTGGCGTTAACCTTGCGGCTATGATAGCGGCGCAAAGCTTGCTGGTAGCCAGCAGCTCGCACAGCAGCCTGAAGACGATCCTCCTCGAGGAGCAGCGCATCATCTTGGTGCAGCTGCTCTTGCTCAAACTCATCATAAGCGAGCACTCGCGGAGATCCGTATACGAGTTCCGTGGGGAGTACTGCCTCCGCTCCATAGACAAGAGCAAAAGGCGTCTGGCCGGTGGCTCGATTTGGCGTCATCCTGATCGACCAAAGAACCACCGGCAACTGCTCGATCCAATTTTTCCCGCACTTGTGCAGCCTGTCGAAAGTCCTGGTCTTGAGCCCGTGCAGTACCTCAGCATTCGCCCTCTCCGCTTGACTGTTGCTTCTCGGGTGAGCAACAGAGGCGAAGCAAATCTTGGTGCCAAGATCTTGGACGTACTGCATGAAGGCGTGGCTCGTAAATTGTGTGCCATTGTTGGTGATGATCCTGTTAGGTATCCCGAAGCGGCAAACAATCGACCTGAAGAACTTGACTGCTGACTGTGCTGTCACCTTCCTCACTGGTTCCACTTCAGGCCACTTTGTGAACTTGTCGATTGCAACATACAAGTACTCAAAGCCCCCGACAGCTCGGGGGAAGGGGCCGAGGATGTCGAGCCCCCAGCCCGAAAATGGCCAGGATAAAGGGATTGTTTGGAGAGCTTGAGCTGGTTGATGAATCTGTTTGGAATGGAACTGGCACGCTTCACACTTGGTTACTTGTGCAGTCGCATCCTGGAGGGCTGTCGGCCAGAAGAAGCCTTCCCGGAAGGCCTTGTCGGCAAGTGCTCTTGCGCCAATATGGTGACCACATATGCCTCCATGTATTTCTGCCAACAGCTCCTGTCCATCTTCCCGGGAAATGCACTTCAATTTCACGCCATTGAATCTTCTTCTGTACAGTATGTCGTCGACAAACTAGTACATACTTGATTGCCGGGCTACTCTTTTCGCTTCTTCCTGCTCCTCGGGAAGTTCTCCTGTCCGAAAGAAATGGACGATCTGCTGTGCCCATGCCGGAGCCTGTGGCTCGACGACAAGGACTAAAGGCGCAAACGCAGCTACGGGAACATCTGCTTCTACGGCAAGTATTTGGGATCCTGCCGGAGCATGATGCTCCCCGTCAAGCGTGCCGGGACACAACTTGTCGGGAGCATCTGCCTTAATGAAACAAACCCTAAGGTTTGTCGAAGCAGGCTGCTCCTCAGCGCTTTCTGTGTTGATCCTGGGGACTTTCTTGGCGGCGGCCTCGGGGAGCTCTGCCGGAAAGTAGCCGCCAGTGACCAACTTTCTCTTCTTGTTCTGTCCAGTTGATGGTGTTACAGATGGTTGAGTCAGCTTGAGCACAAAAATCCTTGGTTCCACAGGTAACTTGAGTGCGGCGCACTTTGACAGGCCATCTGCAATGTCGTTCTGAGATCTTGGAACATGTTCCATCTGCAGGCCGTCAAAATGTTCTTCCAGCTTCCTCACTTCATCGATGTATGTTTCCATCAACGGACATTGATAATCTTTATTTACTTGACGGATGACAAGCTGCGAGTCACCCCTGACAATAAGCTTCTTGACCCCAAGCTCTGCTGCTATTCTGAGTCCGGCAAGCAAGCCTTCATACTCTGCAGTATTGTTTGTTGCTTGCTCCTTGGGAAAGTGCATTTGGACCACATACTTGAGGTGTTCTCCGGTGGGTGCAACAAGGAGTACGCCCGCACCGGCGCCTTGCAGCGAGAAGGCTCCATCAAAGTACATGATCCATTCTCTACTCGCTTCATTGACGGGGATGCTCCTCTCCGGAGTTTCTTCATCTGGCGTTGGCGTCCATTCTGCTGTGAACTCTGCCAATGCTCGGCTTTGAATAGTTGAAGTACTTTCAAATTTGAGGCCAAAGCTTGACAATTCCAGTGCCCACTCGACAATCCTGCCTGTTGCTTCTGGATTCTGCAATATCCTCTTCAACGGAAAGCGAGTGACCAGTGTGATCTCATGTGCTTGGAAATAATGGCGCAGCTTCCTCGAGGCCATGAGAAGGCCAAAAAGCAACTTCTGCAGACCAGAGTACCTTGATCTAGCCCCCTGCAAAAGGGAGCTGACAAAGTAGACTGGGCGCTGCACCACCTTCTTCTGTTTTTCTCCCGGCAACTGTATAGATCCATCCTTGCCGGAGCCAGAACTTGTCGGAGAAGCCCCCTGCTTGTCGCTGGACTCGCTTGCCGCAATTGCTGGCTCATCGTCTGCCTCCCTCTCCGCAACTAACGCAACACTAACCACTTGATTGGTTGCCGCCAAGTATAGCAGTAACTTCTCTTGTGGCTTAGGTGCGACAAGTGTCGGAGTAGAGGATAGGTATCTCTTCAGGTCTTGCAGCGCAGCCTCCACTTCCGGAGTCCATTTCATTGGACCTGCCTTTTTCAAAATCTTGAAAAATGGCAGGGCGCGCTCAGCAGACTTAGAGATGAACCTACTGAGAGCAGCAACACAGCCGGCAAGTCTTCTCACATCCTTGACGCGCTTCGGGGCTTCGATCCGTTCAATGGCCTTGATCTTGTCGGGATTGGCTTCGATCCCCCTCTGGGACACAAAGAATCTGAGGAGCTTGCCGGAAGGGACTCCGAACACACACTTCTCGGGATTCAACTTGAGATTGACCTTGCGTAGATTTGTGAAGGTCTCGTCCAAGTCTTGGATCAAAGTTTCTCTGTCCCTGCTCTTGACCACAATGTCATCCATGTAAGCTTCTACATTTCTGTGCAACTGTGGCTCAAAAGCATGACTGACTACCCTTGCAAATGTGGAACCGGCATTCTTTAGTCCGAAAGGCATCCGTACAAAGCAGTACGTGCCACACGGAGTAATGAACGCGGTTTTCTCTTCATCCTCTCCTGCCATGAAGACCTGATGATATCCTGAGTATGCATCAAGGAATGAAAGCAGATTACATCCTGCTGTGGAGTCGACAATCTGGTCAATGCGCGGCAAGGGAAATGGATCCTTGGGACAGGCTTTATTAACATCAGTAAAGTCAATGCAAAGCCTCCACTTCCCGTTCGCCTTGCGCACGACTACTGGGTTGGCTAGCCACGTCGGATGGAGTACTCCTCGGACCAGACCTGCTGCTTCCAACTTCCTGATCTCCTCAGCTATGAACTCCTGACGCTCTACTGCTTGCTTTTTGACTTTTTGCTTGACGGGCCGCGCGTGAGGACAGACGGCAAGGTGGTGCTCAATTACTTCCCTGGGAACACCGGGGATGTCAGACGGTTGCCATGCAAACACATCGACATTCACCTGCAGGAAAGCAACGAGCGCGCTTTCCTATTTAGGATCAAGCGTGGCACTGATGGTGAAGGTACCACCAGTGCCGTCCTCCTTGGCGGCCACCCTCTTGGTCTCTGGTGAGGCTGCCTTCGGCTTCTTGCACTTGCCGGTGGAGCTCGATGGCGCGTCCTCGACGGCAGCGCAACACTCCGGAGAGGTGCGCTTGCCGGAGTGGGTACCAGAGCTACCTTTGCCGGTCTTCGCCTTCTTCTTCCCCCGGGGAGCTTCAGCGGCAAGTGGCTCGCGCTCGGCCGCGGCTGCTGCTTCCCGGTAGATCTTGTCGGTGCAGATAAGTGCATCCTTCTTGTCACCTTGGACAGAAATGACACTTATCGGACCAGGCATCTTGAGCACATTGTAGGCGTAGTGAGAGGCTGCCATGAACTTGGCAAGCACTGGTCGGCCGAGTATCCCATTGTAGGGCAATGGGATATGAGCAACGTCCAATGTGACCCTCTCTTCTGAAGTTCAGCTCGCTGCCAAACGTCACTGGCAATGTGATCTTCCCCTTCGGCTTGCTCCTTCCCGGATTTATCCCTTGGAAGGTTCCAGTTTCTTCGAGCTCGCTGTCGGGGATTTGGAGCTTCTTGAGCACTGAAGAGGAAATCAGGTTCAGGCCGGCCCCGCCGTCAACCAACATCTTCGTGACCTTGAGGTTGCGGATTGTTGGTGAGACCAACATCGGTAGGCACCCGACCGCAGTGATGCGATCAGGGTGGTCCTCAACATCGAAAATGATGGGCGTGCTGGACCACTTCAGAGGCTTACGCGACTCGACGGACGGCTCCGCTGCGTTCACTTCTCGCACCAACTGCTTGAGTTGGCGGTGCGAGGCGTGCAGAGAGGCGCCGCCGTCGATGCACAACACCTCTGTAGCCTTCTGAAACTCTTGGTCCTCACTTTCATCTTCCTCCATCTCATCATCCTCATCTTCCGCTTCGTCCTTGTCACAGCCACGGGGAGGCCTGTCTCCTTGCCGTGGCTTGGTCTTGCCGCGGTGCCCTCCCCGGGCGGGAGGCTTCTTGCCGGATCCTCCGCCACCTCCCTGGGCTCTCTCCTTGTCGCGGCGCTCGTACTCAGCCTTCTGCAGCTCCGCCATCTGCTCCACTTTCTTGCAGGTTTGCAGGTCATGGCCCCTGGTGCGGTGAATCTTGCAATACCGCTTGCCGGAGCCATCCTGCTTGTCGGCGGCTACCACAGCTTCGCCGGAGTCATCAGCTTTGGCCTTGTCGGAGCCGCCTCCGTTGCCGGAATGCTCAACAGCTAGCACATCCTTAGCCTTTCTTTTCCTGTTGTTCCGCCTCCGGCTCTTTCTTGCCGGGGCGGCATCCTCACTGTCAGATCCTTCTGCTCCTGCAATCTCTCCGGGGATTTTCCTCCCCTCCTCAGCCCGTGCGCACTTGTCGGCCAGAGCGTAGAGCTCGCCGACATCTCTGATCTTGCACATCGCCATCTCCTCCCTCATCCTGCGGTTACGCACGTTCTGGTGGAACGCGCTAATAACCGCGGCGGGGTGGACGTCTGGGATGTTGCGCTGCACTTGGCTGAATCTCTGTATGTACTTGCGTAGGGGCTCCCCCTCCTTCTGGACGAGCAGATGCAGATCGCTCTCCTGGCCATGGGGTTTGTGGCCGCCTGTGAAGGTGCCGACAAACTGGTGACACAGGTCCGCCCATGAAGAGATGGAGCCGTCCGGCAAGTGCATGAGCCAAGATCTGACGTTGGGTTTGAGCACCAGCGGGAAGTAGTTGGCGAGGATCTTCTCGTCGCGCCCTCCGGCAGCCTGCACCGCAATGGTGTAGATGCTGAGGAACTCCGACGGATATATCCTGCCATCGTACTTCTCGGGCACATCTGGCTTGAAGTTCTTAGTTTTGGGCCACTAGACTTGCCGCAGCTCGCGGGTGAACGCAGGGCAACCTGCCGCGTACGGCAAGTCGCCTAGTTCCCCTGGTGCATGCATGTCGACAGTGGGCCCAGCGCGTTGGTCAGATTGACGTCGCGCTTCTCTCCGGCGCTCGATGCGAGTACGAGCGTCTTCGTGCCGCCGTTGGAGAACGTGGCGTTGATCCCGGCGAGTTCGCGGGTCCGACGACGCGGTGGAGTCGGCGTCGGGGTTGGTTCGGTGAGCCGGCGATCTTGGCCTCGGAGCTGGGAGTGCACGGAGGCGGCACCCCCAATGTTCTTGTCGGCGTCGGCTTGCGCCTGGGCGACTTGCCGGGGCCTCGATGCGCTCGGTTGCCGGGGCTTGTCACCGTTGGCGAAGCCGATGAGGCTGTATATAGTCATCCTCTAGTCGTCAATCTTGTGTGGCGCCGGAGGGAAATCTAGAAGCAGCTGGGCTCGGGCCAGCGCTTCCTCTGCTGTCTTGGGTGGCGGCGGCGACGTGCGGCGCTAGGAGCGGGATGTGCTCGGACTCCCAACTGGATTGGGAGGAGCAACACCCCATCTGGGCGACCGTACCTCACTCGCGCCAGCATGCTGGCGTGCATGCTGACCTCGAACGTCCCGCGAGCCACCAGCTTGGCCTTGCTCCAATGCGAGCACGGTGCTAGGACCACCGAGGCGTTGTCGACCTTGCACCTCCTAGGAAGGGTGCGGCGTCGGCACGGTCGCCGACGCTTGCGGGGCCTTGTTCTTGGATCTGGTGACGACGCGAGTCCCACCGTCGGCGCCCGCTTTTCCGTCGGCGTCCACTCCACCGCCCGTTTGCTCCGGCGGTGGTGGTAAAATCGACGTAGACGGAGCGGCCACCTCCGAAGGCTTCTTCTTCGGTGGCATGTTGATGAAGGCGTTGATGTAGCGCGCGCGAAGACCGGATCAGATGCTCACGACCTCGACGCGCCCCTACCTGGCGCGCCAAAGATGTCGGGGCGCGGAGCTCTCCGTGACCTCGAGCACCTATGGGGCAGGGGTGCCCCTTCTGGTTCAGCGAGGTGGCAGAGGGCGTGCGCAGAGCAGATCGAGGTCGGGCGCGCGCTGGGGAGACGGGCGATTTTTACCCAGCTTCGGAGCTCTCCGGAGAGATAACACTCCTACTGCTGCTTTGTGTTGTATTTCAGCTAGCTCGAGAGTGCGAGCGTATGGTGGTGTTGCGGATGTCGAATGGACCGAACCCCTAACCGCGGAACCCTTTCTACGTGCGCATGGGCCTCCCTTTTATAGTCTGAAGGGGGCGCCAACAGGTGGCAGCGTAGGAAGAGGGGGTAAAATGGTAAAAACGCAGGTTGGTACAATAGTGACCAACAGTGTCCCCTACCTAACTCTGACGGCAGGGGATAAGGGCATTTAATGCCCGTCTGGTCGCCCCAACAGTGTAAAGAAATGACCGTTAGGTGAGCCACCGGTTGCCACGATGGCGTCTCTGTCAGCTCCGCTTGCCACCTCGCTCCGCATGGCTGTGCAACGCCGCGCCACGTGCCCCTGGGATGGCCCTGGGGTGACACGTCACTGGGTGCGCTGGAGTTTTGGGTGGCAGCCTTGCCGCGGCAAGTGCCTTGCCGCGGCCCTTCTCTTGTTGTGCCGGCAAGCTTGCCGGCCGCCGGGCCTTGCCGGGACGCGCGGGGCGTCGCGGCAAGTCTTCTGGAAGCGCCTTGGTTGGCCTTCCCGGCAAGCTCCTCTTGCCGGGGCCTTTGTCTTTTTATTTGACACTTTGTTCTTGAATGGTAGTGACAGGAAGTGACGGAGGGTCTTGGCGGGCATCCGGCAAGCCTTGCCGCGGGGGGCTGCGACCGCCCGTGCACAAGTTCGGGGGACTATGGTACCCCCCTACTTTAGTACACCGACATACGGAGTAAGATACGGCGTAACCCAGGCCCCGCGTGCCCGTGCCCTATTTTGGGCCTGGCCCAACAGCGCTCGGCGCCATGTGTGGCCCAGGCCTGGGGGCTCCTGTCGGTGTACTAGAGTAGGGGTACCCGAGTATCCCGAACTTGTGCACGGGAAGTCGCAGCACCCCGCGGCAAGGCTTGCCGGGTGACCGCCAAGATCCTCCGTGGTTCCTTTGGAGCCATTCAAGAACAAAGTATTCAAGCCAAGGAGACAAGGCCCCGGCAAGAGGAGCTTGCCGGGAAGGCCAACCAAGGCATTTCAAGGAACTTGCCGCGACGCGCCACGCGTCCCGGCAAGGCCCGGTGAGCGACAAGCTTCTGGACGCGACAAGACAGCGACCGCGGCAAGGCGCTTGCCGCGGCAAGCGACCACTCTGTACCCACGCTCCAGCACATCCACCAACGTGTCACCCTAGGGCCTTTCCAGGCGCGCGTGGTGAGGGGCCGTGCAGCCAGCGGTGCGCGGTGGCAAGCGGCGCTGACAAGATAGCCATCATGGCAAGCGGTGGCGTCCCTGACGGTCCTTTTCTGCACTGTTAGGGCGACGCAGACAGACATTTAATGCTTTTGTCCCCTGCCGTCAGGGTTAGGTAGGATACACACCGGCGGACCGAGCCCCTTTCGGTTCGGCGGGGGGTGGAGATCGCATGAAGAGCGGATTGAGGCGAAGCACACGAGAAGTTTACCCAGCTTCGGAGCTCTCCGGAGAGATAACACTCCTACTGCTGCATGTCTGAGTGTATTGAGTTCTTATTCGGGTGCGCTGAGTGCTACAGTACACACGAGCTGCTAACGAGACCGAGCGTGAGTGTTTTCTGCCTTCCAACCCCCCTCTATGTTGCGCATGGGCCTCCTTTTATATGCTCAAGGGGTCACCGACAGGTGGCAACGCATATAAGGGTAAAAATGGAAAAGGAATTGTGGTTGGTACAGCTACCTGTACAGTGTATCCTACCTAACCCTGACGGCAGGGGACAAAGGCATTAAATGCCTGTCTGCGTCACCCTAACAGTGCAGAAAAGGACCGTCAGGGACGCCACCGCTTGCCATGATGGCTATCTTGTCAGTGCCGCTTGCCACCGCGCACCGCTGGCTGCACGGCCCCTCGCCACGCCCGCCTAGAAAGGCCCCAGGGCGACACGTTGGTGGATGTGCTGGAGCATGGGTACAGAGTGGTCGCTTGCCGCGGCAAGAGCCTTGCCGCGGTCGCTGTCTTGTCGCGTCCGGAAGCTTGTCGCTCACCGGGCCTTGCCGGGACGCGTGGCGCGTCAAGGCAAGTTCCTTGAAATGCCTTGGTTTGCCTTCCCAGCAAGCTCCTCTTGTCGGGGCCTTGTCTCCTTGGCTTGAATACTTTGTTCTTGAATGGCTCCAAAGGAACCACGGAGGATCTTGGCGGTCACCCGGCAAGCCTTGCCGCGGGGTGCTGCGACTGCCCTTGCCCAAGTTTGGGATACCAGGTTACCCCTACTCTAGTACACTGACAGGAGCCCCCGGGCCTGGGCCACACATGGTGCCGAGCGCTGTTGGGCCAGGCCCAAAACAGGGCACAGGCACTCGTGGCCTGGGTTACGCCGTATCTTACTCCGTATCCACCGCGCCCTCCCTGAACGGCACGCGCCGAATGCGGCGTCGTGGGAGAGATCATGGGTGGTTTCTTTATTCGGAAAGACGGAACGCCCGCCCCCTCCCTCTTTATAAGTAGGGGAAATAGGGGCAGTTCACCCATCTTGCCGGTTGCTACACCAATCTCAAAAATCTCCGCCGCTCCCCCCTTCTTTCCAAAGCTGAAAGAGAGCAGCGCTCCACCCCCCATCGCCACCAGCATCACCAACGCCGTCGATCTCCCCCACCACCTCCGCCATGGCCCCGAAAGCCGACAAGGGGAAGGTCGTGAAGTCGGCCGAGGCGCAGCGGCTCGCGGCGCTACGGAAGGAGCAGGCAATCTTCCCCCCCAGCTCGCTGCGAAGGAGCTGAGGGAGTACTACTACCTCTTCTAGTCGACGGAGACGCGAGCGCATCCGCGTACGAAGGTACTCCCAGCTGCCGCGTCGGAACAGGCTCCGAATGGATACCCTTTCTTCGCGCTGTTCTTCTACTGCGGGCTCTGCCCGCCTTTCTCTGAATTTTTCTGCGATATCATGAGCAACTACGGGTTTCGCCTCCTTGACTTCACCCCCAATGCTATTCTGACCATGGTAGTTTTCGCACATCTCTGCGAAAACTTTGTCGGAGTCTATCCAAAGGTAGCTCTTTTCCGCCACTTCTTTATGCCCCGAGTTGAGAGAGGGGAGCCTCTTTCCGGCGGAATCGCCTGGATCTCGAGAGCTGGCAAGAAGGAAGCTTATCTAGAGGGAGAGCTCCGCAGCAAGTGGGAGGAATGGAGAGCAGAATGGTGCTGGATGGTCGAGGAGAACCCGCAGCCATTTACTGCCCAGCGCCAAGCCCCAGTAGCGCGCGGCAACGATTGGAGTAACGTGGCCCCGGAAGACGATAGGCTGAAGATTGCCGTCACCCGGATCCTACGCCTCAGGCTTGCCGGGCTCACCGTAGGCGCCGTTGGCGCAGATTTTCTTCGCCGCCGCATCGCCCCCCTGCAGGAGAGGAGGAGACCCGCCTGGGAGTTCCAGAACGCGGCGTATATCATGAGGCTGCGCCCGGGCCTCAACTTCGACTTCACCATCCTGGAACTGGACGCGATGATCCTGGAAGTGTTCAAGCGCGATCCTCAGCATCCCGAAGCATTCATGTTGCCGAGGGGTGTCGTTCCGCAGTGCAACAATTCCTCGCTCGACCGCATCCGTGCAATGATGCCGCTGTGCGATTCGCATGGAATTGTCCCAACTTGGCAAGAGCCTGCAGACGACATCGTGCGGGATTTCTTTGATGGCCTGGTAGAAAAGCCGGTCCGCTCCGATGAACAGAAAAGCCTTACTCGCGACACCACCGATGCGGAGATGCAGCGCATCGCCAATAGGCTGGAAGAGGCGGCGGCAGCCGCTGCCGCGGACGAGTTTGGATTCACCGTGGAGGAGGCAGAGGCAGCAGAGGCGGCAAGCCTTGCCGAGCGAGAGGAGTTTGCCGGCGAGGGAGGGCTTGTCGGGTCTGAAGCTGAGTCGAGCGAGTCCGCCGAGGGCGCGAGCGACTCGTTGGGTATCGACTCCTCCTCTTTCTCACCTCCAGACAGCTCGCCGCAAGCGGAGCCCCCAGCCCCACCAAGAAGGCGTCTCCGCAAGGCCGGGGACGTAGCAGGGCGGCAGACGAGTCAACAACCACCATGCCGCGCGACACGCTCTACCGCGGCACGCACTGTTGCCGCGGGAGCGCCTCACGCCGCTGCGGCAACTAGAGCGGGGTCTTCCCGGTGTACCGCTACTGCTCCTTCCAAGCGGACAAGAGAACCTACTCCTCCGCCTCGTCGCACCGGAGGCGAGCCGGACTTCGATCTCTCCGCGCTTAGCTCCGACGAGGAAGAAGAAGAGTAAGATTCTTTGCTGTACTTGTGGTTCTTCAATTTTGTTGCTTTGTCTTGTATCTGATTTGCTTCACTCTGAATCCATTCCTTTTCAGGACGCTGGCCCAGAGAGCGGCGAAGAGAGCCAAGGTCCCGGTGATTGTCACCGAAGACGAACCCACCACGACAGCAGGGGGCGTGTCCAAGACCACCTTGCCGGACCCGGCAACCATTCCTCAAAGCATCCCCCAGCGCAGCCCCTATCGTAACTATATGGTTTACTTCCTGCTGTCTGGCGCGCATGGGTGCTCTTTCTTTGCTGATATCTGACTGTTGGTTTGTGTAGGAGTAGAGCAGCCTCACCAAGAGTGCCCGGAAGCCGCTCCCGAAATGCCATCTTCTTCGACTACACCGCCAAGGGAGGATTCCCCGGCAAGGGAGCGTTCTCCGGCAAGGGAGAATTCTCCGGCAAGGGACATTTCTCCGGCAAGGGATAGCACCAACGACCCTCCGGTGGTTGAGACCACGACTGCAGATCCTAGTACAGGTAATCCTCTTGCTTGAAAACTTCCCTTGGGTTCTTCTTCTTCTGATTTTATTTTTGGATATTTGCTTAACTTTTCTCCTTTTTCCGTTCGTCAGATCCATCTGCCATGGAGCCGATGGAAACCGAGGTCGCCGGCGAGGAGAACGCGCGCAACAATACCGACGATGCCGTTTCCATCGAAGGAGAAGCCGGCGCTGATGATCCCGCCGGCGAAGAGGCAGCCAAAGCTGCCGCCGCAGAAGCTGGCGAGGGATCCGGCGATCGCACTGACGGCCCCGAGGCCGCAGGAGCGTCAGGCGCTACGCCGACCACCGATCCCTCCGCCGCTGCTGCAGCACCAGGCTCCGAGGAGCCCCAGCCCGGCGCCTATTTGAAGGCCGGCGACGGCATCTTCATCAAGCTCCCCTGGGCGTCAAGCTCCAGGGCGCCGGTCGAAGGAGAGATCTTGGATGGAGAGGTGCTCGCCTCCGCTGGGCTGACGCTGGTCGACGCGCCAAACAGCAGCAGCGACGAGCCTGAGGAGGAGCGGCTGCTGCGGAAGCTGTTGTCGCTTTACCGCACCCGACGGGCCAAGCTGGTATCCCGAGAAGCGCTTGTCACGAAGGCGGGAGTGGAAATTGAGAAGCGCGTGGAGGAGCTCCAGGGTCTCAGGCAGGAAGCTCTTCGGTCCCTGGCAGAGGAGCGGGAGCAAGTCGCCGAGGAGCGGAAAGCCTTCCTCCTCGAGAAGGCTGAAGTTGAAGAGCAACAACGGCTTGTTGCCGAGAAGCTATCTACGAAGGAAGGCGAGTTGGCGCAGCGCAAGGTCAACCTTGACAGCCACGAGGAGGAGCTTGCCGCGCACGAGCAAACATTTGGCGGGGCTCTCAAGGAAGCAGAGGATGCTGCCACAGCTGCCGAGGCCGCCAAGGAGCTGGAGACGAAGATGGTGCAGCTGGAGGCCGATCTCAAGGCGAGCGGCGAGGAGCTTGCTGCGCTCAAGCGTGAGCGCGAGAAGGACGCCGCCACTCCTGGCGAGCTGCAGGGTCATCTCGCTGAGAAGAGCAAAGAGCTTAGCGCCGCCAAGGACTCCAACGCAGATCTTGAGTTGAAGCTGGTTACTTTGACTCAGACGCTGGACGGCGCCAGGGAGCGGGAGGTGGCCTTGACGGAGAAGATCAAGGCCGACGAGGCGCTGCTGGCGAGTGCTGTTGCCGCCCAGAACGCATTTAGGGAGAATGTGGAGCACTGGACCGAGGGTCTCGTGAATGTTGCTGCAGCCATCGACGGGGAGCTGGCGCAGCTGGGGATGGAGGATCTCGGGTATTCCTCCGATGAGCACCTCCAACCCAGCGCCAAGCTCAGCTTGTTCTTCAAAGGCATGGCGACGGCCCTCCAGCGACTCCGGGAGAAGATCCCAAAGCAGCTGGCCGACGAGTCGCGCAAGATCTGCACGGGAGCTCTTCAAAAGGTGTTGGTGAAGGTGGCCTTCCGCAACCCAGGCCTCAACCTCACCAACGTCCTCAGGACCTTGCCGCCGGATGCTGATCTGGAAGCGCTCAAGACCCTTGTCGCACCCATTGTGGACAAGGTGAGCGGGATCAAGAGGGTTGAGGGCGATCGCATAGATTAGGCCGCCCGTTTTCTCTTTTTCTTTGTCGCTGCTGGTCATGTCATGAGAACAATCTGTTAGAGCTGTCGACTGCCCAGAACAATTGCTGGAGAAGCGCGGCGTCAATCCGACCAGCGCGCTGGGCCCTCTGTCGACATGCATGCGCCAGGGGAACCAGGCGACTTGCCGTACGCGGTAGGTTGCCCTGCGTTCACTCGTGAGCTGCGGCAAGTCCAGTGGCCCAGCAAGAAGAATTTCAAGCCAGACGTACCAGAGAAGTATGACGGCAAGTCGCATCCGTCGGAGTTCCTCAGCATCTACACCATCGCGGTGCAAGCTGCCGGGGGGCGGGACGACAAGATCCTTGCCAACTACTTCCCGCTGGTGCTCAAGCCTAGCGTCAGATCCTGGCTCATGCACTTGCCGGACAACTCCATATCCTCTTGGGCAGACCTATGCCATCAGTTTGTCGGCGCCTTTACAGGCGGCCACAAACCTCATGGCCAAGAGAGTGACCTTCATCTGCTCACTCAGAAGGAAGGAGAGCCCCTGTGCAAGTACATTCAGAGATTCAGCCGCGTACAGCACAACATACCAGATATCCACCCTGCCGCGGTAATCAGCGTGTTCCATCAGAACGTGCGAAACCGCAGGATGCGGGAGGAGATGGCGATGTGCAAGATCAGAAATGTCAGTGAGCTATATGCCCTGGCCGACAAGTGTGCACGTGCTGAGGAAGGGAGGAAACTCCCCGGAGAGAATACAGAAGCAGGAGGATCTGATAGTGAGGAGGCTGCCCGGCAAAGAAAAACCGGCGGCGGAACAACAGGAAGAAGAAAGGCAAAGATGTGCTAGTCGTTGAGCAGTCCGGCAACGGAGGTGGCGCCAAGAAAGCCAAAGCTGGTAGCTCCGGCAAGGAGATTGCCGCAGGCACCAACTACCAGGCTATGGCGGTCACCGACAAGCAGGACGGCACCAACAAGCAGTACTGCAAGATCCACCGCACCAAGGGCCATGACCTCCAGAGCTGCAAGAAGGTCGAGTAGCTTGTCGAGCAGCAAAAGGCTGAATACGAGCGACGTGACAAGGAGAAGGCCCAGGAAGGTGTTGGAGGAGCCGGCAAGAAACGCCCCGGCCGAGGAGGACGCCGCGGCAAAGCCAAGAAGCGGCAAGGAGACAGACCTCCCCGCGGCCGCGACAAGGATGAAGATGACGATGACGATGAAGATATGTATGATGACGAGACCGATGAGCAGGAGTTCCAGAAAGCCACAGAGGTCCTGTGCGTTGAAGGCGGTGCTTCTCTGCATACTTCACACCGCCAGCTCAAGCAGTGGGTGCGGGAAGTCAATGCGGCAGAACCACCCGTCGAATCACGCAAGCCTCTGAAATGGTCCAGCACACCTATCATCTTTGATATTGAGGACCACCCTGATTGCATAACTGCGGTCGGGTGCTTGCCGATGTTGGTTTCACCAACTATCTGCAACCTCAAGGTCACTAAGATGCTAGTTGACGGCGGGGCCGGCTTGAACCTGATCTCCTCTGCGGTACTCCAGAAACTCCAGATCCCTGATGGCGAGCTCGAAGAGACCGGCACATTCCAAGGAATCAATCCGGGAAGGAGCAAGCCGAAGGGAAAGATCACGTTGCCGGTAACATCTGGCAGTGAGTTGAACATCAGGACTGAGAGGGTGACTTTTAACGTTGCTGACTTTCCATTTCCTTACAATGCGATACTCGGCCATCCAGCACTCGCCAAATTCATGGCAGCCTCTCACTATGCGTACAACATACTGAAGATGCCAGGCCCGATAAGTGTCATCTCTGTCCCTGGCGACAAGAAGGATGCTCTTATCTGCGCTGACAAGATCTACCGGGAAGCAGCAGCCGCGACAGAGCGCAAGTCACTTGCCGTTGAAGCTCACGGGGGGAAGAAGAAGACCAAGTCCGGCAAGAGTTCTGATGCCCACTCCGGCAAGCGCACCTCTTCGGAGTGCTGCGCTACCGTCGAGGACGCACCATCGAGCTCCACCGGCAAGTGTAAGAAGACAATGGCAGCTCCACCAGAGACCAAGAAGGTGTCCGCCAAGGAGGATGGCACTGGTGGTACCTTTACCATCAGTGCCACTCTCGACCCTAAATAGGAAAGCGCGCTCGTTGCTTTCCTGCGGGCGAACGTCGACGTGTTTGCGTGGCAACCGTCTGACATCCCCGGTGTTCCCAGGAAAGTAATCGAGCACCACCTTGCCATCTGTCCTCATGTGCGGCCCGTCAAGCAGAAAGTCAGGAAACAGGCAGTGGAGCGCCAAGAATTCATCGCAGAAAAAATCAAGAAATTGGAAGCAGCAGGCCTTGTCAGAGGAGTGCTCCATGCTACGTGGTTGGCCAACCCTGTAGTCGTGCGCAAGGCAAACGGGAAATGGAGGCTTTGTATCGACTTCACCGATGTCAATAAAGCTTGTCCCAAAGACCCATTTCCCTTGCCGCGCATCGACCAGATTGTTGACTCCACGGCCGGATGTGACTTGCTTTCATTTCTTGATGCATACTCAGGATACCATCAGATCTTCATGGCAGAAGAGGATGAGGAGAAGACCGCATTCATCACCCCATGTGGCACATACTGTTTCGTACGGATGCCTTTCGATTTAAAGAATGCTGGTTCAACATTTGCAAGGGTAGTCCATGACGCTTTTGAACCGCAAATACACAGAAATGTGGAAGCCTACATGGATGACATAGTGATCAAGAGCAAGGACAAGGCGACTCTGATTCAAGATTTAGACGAAACCTTTGCAAATCTGCGCAAGATCAACCTCAAGCTTAACCCCGAGAAGTGTGTGTTTGGAGTCCCCTCCGGCAAGCTTCTCGGGTTCTTCGTGTCTCAGTGGGGAATTGAAGCCAATCCCGACAAGATCAAGGCCATTGAGCAGATTGAAGCACCGAAGCGCGTCAAGAATGTACGAAGACTTGTCGGTTGCGTGCCTGCTCTCAGCAGGTTTATCTCTAGATCTGCTGAGCGCGCCCTGCCGTTTTTCAAAATATTGAAAAAGGCAGGTCCAATGAAATGGACTCCGGAGGCGGAGGCTGCACTGCAGGACTTGAAGAGATACCTGTCATCCACTCCAACACTTGTCGCACCTAAGCCACAAGAGAAGTTGCTCTTGTATATAGCGGCAACCAACCAAGTGGTTAGTGCTGCGTTAGTGGCGGAGAGGGAGGCGGATGATGAGCCAGCAACCGCGGCAGATGCATCCAGCGACAAGCAACAGGCTTCACCGGCAAGCTCTGGTCCCGACAAAGATGGATCTGCGCAGGCGTGTGAGAAGATGCAGAAAAGAATGGTGCAGGGCCCAGTTTACTTTGTCAGTTCCCTTCTGCAGGGGGCTAGGTCAAGGTACTCTGGTGTGCAAAAATTGCTTTTCGGCCTTCTCATGGCCTCGAGAAAGCAGCGCCATTACTTCCAAGCACATGAGATCACAGTCGTCACTCGTTTTCTGCTGAAGAGGATACTGCAAAACCCAGAAGCAACACGCAGGATTGTCGAGTGGGCACTGGAACTGTCAAGCTTTGGCCTCAAGTTTGAGAGCACTTCAATTATCCAAAGCAGAGCATTGGCGGAGTTCATAGCAGAATGGATGCCAACACAAGATGAAGAAATTCCAGAAACAAGCATCCCCGTCAAGGAAGCAAGCAAAGAGTGGCTGATGTACTTTGATGGTGCCTTCTCGCTGCAAGGCGCCGGTGCGGGCGTGCTACTTGTTGTACCCACCGGAGAGCACCTCAAGTACGTAGTCCAGATGCACTTTCCCAAGGAGCAAGCAACAAACAATACCACAGAGTATGAAGGTTTTCTTGCCGGTCTCAGGATCGCAGCAGACCTTGGGATCAAGAAGCTCATTGTCAGAGGTGACTCACAGCTTGTCGTCCGCCAAGTAAACAAGAATTATCAGAGTACGTTGATGGAAGCTTACGTTGATGAAGTGAGAAAGCTAGAAGAGCACTTTGACGGCCTACAGATGGAACATGTTCCAAGAGCTCAGAACGACATCGCCGATGGCCTCTCGAAGTGCGCCGCACTTAAGTTACCTGTGGAACCAGGGATTTTGTGCTCAAGCTAACTCAACCGTCTGCAAGGCCATCAACTGGACAGAGCAAAAAGAGGAAGTTGATTTCTGGTGACTATTTTTCGGCAGAGCTCCCCGAAGCCGCCGCCAAGAAGGTCCTCAAGATCAACATCAAGGATGCTGAGGAGCAGTCTGCTCCGGCAAGCCCTAGGGTTTGTTCCATTGAAGCAGACGCTCCCGACAAGTTTTGCTCCGGCAAGCTTACCGGGGAACGTCAAGCTCCGGCTGAGCCACAGGTTCTCGCTGTAGAAGCAGATGTTCCCGCAGCAGCAGATGTGCCTTTAGTCCTTGTTGTCGAGCCACAAGCTCCAGCATGGGCACAGCAGGTTGTCCGTTTCCTTCAGACAGGAGAACTTCCTGAAGAGCAATAAGAAGCGGAAAAAGTAGCCCGGTAGTCAAGTATGTACCAGTTTGTCGACAACACACTGTACAGAAGAAGACTCAATGGTGTGAAATTGAAGTGTATTCACCGGGAAGACAGACAAAAGCTGTTGGCAGAGATACATGGAGGCATATGTGCTCACCACATTGGCGCGAGAGCACTTGACGGCAAAGCATTCCGGCAAGGTTTCTTTTGGCCAACAGCCCTCCAGGAGGCAACTGCACAAGTAACCAAGTGTGAAGCGTGCTAGTTCCATTCCAAGAAGATACACCAGCCAGCTCAAGCTCTCCAGACGATCCCTTTATCCTGGCCATTTTCGGTCTGGGGGCTCGACATCCTCGGCCCCTTTCCCCGAGCTGTCGGGGGCTTTGAGTACTTGTACGTTGCAATCGACAAGTTCACAAAGTGGCCGGAAGTGGAACCAGTGAGGAAGGTGACAGCATAGTCAGCAGTCAAGTTCTTCAGGTCGATTGTTTGCCGATTCGGGATCCCTAACAGGATCATCACCGACAACGGCACGCAATTCACGAGCCGCACCTTCATGCAGTACGTCCAAGATCTTGGCGCCAAGGTCTACTTCGCTTCTGTTGCTCATCTGAGAAGTAACGGTCAAGCGGAGAGGGCGAATGCTGAAGTGCTGCGCGGGCTCAAGACCAGGACTTTAGACAGGCTGCGCAAGTGCGGAAAGAACTGGATTGAGGAGCTGCCAGTGGTTCTTTGGTCGATCAGGACGACGCCAAATCGAGCCACTGGCCAGACACCTTTCGCTCTAGTCTATGGAGCAGAGGCAGTTCTCCCCGCGGAACTCGTATATGGGTCACCTCGAGTGCTCACTTATGATGAGCTTGAGCAAGAGCAGATGCGACAAGATGACGCGCTGCTCCTTGAGGAGGACCGTCTTCAGGCTGCTGTACGAGCTGCTCGATACCAGCAAGCTTTGTGCCGCTACCATAGCCGCAAAGTTAATGCTAGAAGTCTCGAGGAAGGCGACCTTGTTCTTCGACGCGTTCAGTCCGCCAAGAATTCCAACAAGTTGACGCCGAAGTGGGAAGGCCCTTACCAGGTGAAACGAGTCACTAGGCCTGGCGCTGTCCGCCTTGAGACCGAAGATGGCATTCCGGTGAGAAACTCCTGGAACATTGAGCATCTTCGTAAGTTTTACCCGTAAGGCGCGGTTGCCGGAACATGTTCCGGCAACCACCTTTTGTACAAGTCTTGCTGATGTTGCATGTAATCCTTTGTACAAAGCCGGGCGCAGATCCCGTGCATAAGTAAAGCTCATGTGCTCCGCACATCTTGTCAATTTCGTGCTTTCTACTTCTTTTGCATGCGTTATCTGACACTTTGTGCAGTGCCTACCCCCGGTAAGCAATAACGAGCCGTAAGGCTCCATATCTTTATTTTCTCTTCTTTCTTTTTCTCAAAAAGGAAAGGAAGGTTCCCTCGCCCACAAGTTTGCCGGGGGGAAAGGAGAAGATAATGGTGTGGACCAGGCGTCGTTCAAGGAAGTTTCGCCTTACCGGAAAGCAAACGACAGAAAAGCTAAGTGGCCAAAGTTTGAGAAATCAGTTTTAATTTTTAAGTTATCTTCCTCGAACGACCGTGCTTTGTATGGAAAACCTGTGCGCGGAGGAACCAACTCGTAGCTAGTTGCGCCCTTACTTTGTTTCGAGTCCGCTCAACAACTTAAGTGAGCTGCGACTAGTTGCGACAAGTTTCTTGTCGGTGGCGGCACCGCCAGCAGGCTGCTGACATCCCGCACTCAGCGCTCGCGGCCCAGGTGCCCGCGCCGACAAGTTCCCTAAAAGCGTAGGGCAAAAACATACAAAGGAAGGAATCAAGTAAAGGAAATAACACAACAATCTCTACCCAAAATAGAGTTATATTACAAGATAGCTTGTCGCAGCTCTAACAGATTGTTCTCATGACATGACCAGCAGCGACGAAGAAAAAGAGAAAACGGGCGGCCTAATCTACGCGATCGCCCTCAACCCTCTTGATCCCGCTCACCTTGTCCACAATGGGTGCGACAAGGGTCTTGAGCGCTTCCAGATCAGCATCCGGCGGCAAGGTCCTGAGGACGTTTGTGAGGTTGAGGCCTGGGTTGCGGAAGGCCACCTTCACCAGCACCTTTTGAAGAGCTCCCGCGTAGATCTTGCGCGACTCGTCGGCCAGCTGCTTTGGGATCTTCTCCCGGAGTCGTTGGAGGGCCGTCGCCACGCCTTTGAAGAACAAGCTGAGCTTGGCGCTGGGTTGGAGGTGCTCATCGGAGTAATACCCGAGATCCTCCATCCCCAGCTGCGCCAGCTCCCCGTCGATGGCTGCGGCAACATTCACGAGACCCTCGGTCCAGTGCTCCACATTCTCCCCTACCTGGCGCGCCAAAGATGTCGGGGAAACTGATCCACGAACACCTATGGGACCGGCGGACCGAGCCCCTTTCGGTTCGGCGGGGGGCGGAGATCGCACGAAGAGCGGATCGAGGCGAAGCACACGAGCAGTTTACCCAGCTTCGGAGCTCTCTGGAGAGATAACACTCCTACTGCTGCATGTCTGAGTGTATTGAGTTCTTGTTCGAGAGCGCTGAGTGCTACAGTACACATGAGCTGCTAACGAGACCGAGCATGAGTGTTTTCTGCCTTCCAACCCCCCTCTACGTTGCGCATGGGCCTCCTTTTATATGCTCAAGGGGTCACCGACAGGTGGCAACGTAGATAAGGGTAAAAATGGAAAAGGAATTGTGGTTGGTACAGCTACCTGTATAGTGTATCCTACCTAACCCTGACGGCAGGGGACAAAGACATTAAATGCCTATTTGCGTCGCCCTAACAGTGCAGAAAAGGACTGTCAGGGACGCCACCACTTGCCACGATGGCTATCTTGTCAGCGCCGCTTGCCACCGCGCACCGCTGGCTGCACGACCCCTCGCCACGCGCGCCTGGAAAGGCCCCAGGGCGACACGTTGGTGGATGTGCTAGAGCGTGGGTACAGAGTGGTCGCTTGCCGCGGCAAGCGCCTTGCCGCGGTCGCTGTCTTGTCGCGTCCGAAAGCTTGTCGCTCACTGGGCCTTGCCGGGACGCGTGGCGTGTCGCGGCAAGTTCCTTGAAATGCCTTGGTTGGCCTTCCTGGCAAGCTCCTCTTGCCGGGGCCTTGTCTCCTTGGCTTGAATACTTTGTTCTTGAATGGCTCCAAAGGAACCACGGAGGATCTTGGCGGTCACCCGGCAAGCCTTGCCGCGGGGTGCTGCGACTGCCCGTGCACAAGTTCGGGATACTAGGGTACCCCTACTCCAGTACACCGACACAAACATGTGCATGGTCTATCTCGATTTCTCCCGGGGCATCTTTCTATCGCGCACGCACTCCCTCGATCTCCCACCCATATAGTCCCCTCACAATCTCGAGGGGATCTCTCTATCACAAACACACCCTCTCTCCCTCCCCATGTGTCCATGCCATCCATGTGTCCCTCTCGACCTTTTTTCCTTGTTGGCTAGACCTCTATTGGACATGTGCTACAGGGGTGTCTCTCTCCGTTGCAAACAATCACACACTAGCTATCTTTGTGTATCTCCTCGCCTCGCTTTTCCATCTCAGAGATACATGTGTGTTATGTTCGCATAAGAAACGAAAAAACACACACTCTCTCTAATTTATCGTTTGTTGTCACTTTCTCTTTCACACACATACTCTTTTTGCACACTTACTCATTCTCCTTCACACGCACTTGATCTGTCTCAACTGAGGCACTCTCCTTGGTCCATAGCATATAGATTTATTGAAAAGTCAAACATCACAAAGTTTGACCATGTATGTGGAGAAAAAGAATTACATCTAGTACAACAAACATATACCATTAGATTCACCATGAGATATAGTTTTGTATGATGTATCTTTGGTATTGTAGATATAAATAACATTTGCGTAAACCTGATCAAAGTTTCCAAAGTTTGACTTCTAAGAAATTTACATGCACTGCATTATCGAGTGGATCGAATATCTCTTTCCCCCTCTCAGCTATCTGACGCACCACTCGGTCTTATCGGGGCTCCTAAATCTCTCTCAAACTTTATTGGTCAGTTTGGTTCGTGACCTGACCCTCATGCCTTGATGGCCGGTACTGCTTGGTGTGGACGTGAGATGTAATATATTTCTGCCTGGCCAGGCTTGTGTGGTGCTAAAGCGTTTGGTTCATGCCTAGGCCAGGCAAAGCATCAACGTCCCATCAATCAATCCATGCATCAATTATTTAATGCTAATATCCATCCATGTTGCTGTTAGCCTCGTGGCCGCACGAACAGGCACGGCCAGGCATTCGAAATCGGTCGCCTGGGTTAGGCTACTTGCAGTGTCTGGAGTTCAGCCAGGCTAATTAAAGTGCAAGGGAACCCAGGCCAGGCGGGCTTTCCTTTTCACAGGGTAGCAACCAAACAAGCGTGCATGAAATCCAGCCACAACCCCAGGCCAGGCAAAAGATGCTGAGGACTCAAGCTAAACTGGCCTTATATCTCCCTGGTTCACACATACACATGTCTCGCTCGCGCTATACATATAGACCCATCCAACACTCTCCGCCCATGTTCTCTCTCCATGTGATACGCACCCCCCTAAGTACCATAATCCCTCACTCCATCATAGGCTCAGTTTGGATCCATGGGTTAGAGTTAGTTTGGAGTCAACTAACCCAAAAATATCCAAACATGAGGGTTAGTTTGGGTTAGATGCATCTAACCCATCCAAAAAAACTAACCCATCCAAGAGGTGCTTATTTGGGTTAGTTCTTCTCGGGACCACTAATAAACACTTTTTTCTCTCGCTCTCCCCGCAACAGATCCCTCCCCACTTCCTCGAAGCTTCTCGTCCTCTCCCTCCCTCCCTCTCGCACCGCCTGTTGAGGTTCCTCACCGTATCCGCGCTCCATCTAACCCTGCCATTCAAACACCTCTTTACTTAGAGTTAGTTCAGGGTTAGTTCAGGGTTAGAATCTAACTCTAACCTCTAACTGAGTTAGAGTATCCAAACAGGGCCATAGGCACAAGCACTCCCCCCCCCCCTCCTAAGTATGATTATCTCTTACTAGCCATCAGGAACACACGTATTGTCTACTTCCATCCATACGTCTATCTCGATATCTCTCGGGGCATCTTCTATTGCGCACACACCTTGTCACTCGATCTCCCACCCATGTAGGCCCAGCACGATCTCCAGGGGATCTCTCTATGACAAACATACACTCTCTCCTCCCCATGTCTGCGTTTTCTCCGTACGTCTCTCTCGACCTCTCTCCCTTGTTTGTCATACCCCTCTTGGCCACGTGCTAGGGATCTTGTTCTCTTGGTTCCAAACAACCACACACTATCTCCTCACCTTGCCTCCGTTGTCGAAGATGCATGTGTGATATGTTTGCACAAGACACGCACGCTTTTTCTCTACTTTTATCGTGTGTTGTCCATGTCTCTTTCACACACACACACACTTTTCTCTCTCTCTCTCTCTCTCTCTCTCTAGTTAGGGACTCTGTCATGTTCATAAGCATATGGATGTTTTGAAAAGTCAAACCTCAGAAAAGTTTGACCAGGTATATGTGGAGAAAAACATTTACATCTGGAACGATCATTAGATTCATCACAACATGTACTTCCTTCATACCATCATTTATCTTTGGTATTGTAGATATAAGTAATTTCTTTATAAACTTGGTCAAAGTTTCAAAAGTTTGACTTAAAAAAATTGTTGGAACCACATTATTGAACGGAGGGAGTAGCTCTTTCTCTCTCTCTCTGCTATCTCTCACGGGCCTCCCCTCTCACTCGAACTCTCTATACCGACGGATTATACGCTCACTGTGTCAGCGTATAGCTCTGTATATTGTTTAGTTGACCGGTCAACCAATCCACATGCTGCCTTGTCAGCTTGTGTTCTGTATCTTCTTGTGCTGGCCCATGTGGCAGTGAGTGAAAATAAGTAAACTAGAGTCCCATCTGACACGCGGTGAAGTAAACAAAGTTGAAACCACTCGGGGTAGCACCCTGCACGCTAGTAAATTGAGGGCACATTGAGGACAAACTTCTTGCTCGCGAAGGACGCACTCGCGCACAATTCACCACTGCGCGGCGGCATGCACAGAAGGACGCACTCGCGCACACCCAGCACACAACACACACCAGCACACGTGTACACCGGCGTCGCCGCCAGTTGAGATGGACGGCGAGTCAGCAAACAAGAGGAGGCGGCTTGAGCCAAAACCGCATCCGGCGAGCCTGGACTTCATCAGCAGCCTCCCCGACGACATGATGCTCGTCATCATCGGCCTTCTCCCCACCAAATCTACCATGCGGACCGCCCTACTCTCCCAGCGGTGGCGCCCCCTTTGTCGCTGCGTCCCCCTCAACCTCACCGTCGACAGCTACCTCTGCGATGGGGATTGTAAATGCATGGCCGCAGTCTCGAAGATCCTTTCATCGCACCCTGGGCCAGTCAGATGCCTTGACACCCGCATGTTCAGTACCAACTGCAAGGTCCAACCCAAGTTCGATGAGTGGTTCTTATCCCCCGTCCTAGATCAGCTCGAGGAGCTCAGCTTTGAAGCTGGACGATGTCGCTCTCTGCCGCCGTCCGCGCTCCGCCTCACGCCAACACTGTGCCACACCAGCTTCAGCTCCTGCTATCTTCCCCAGATTAATGCCGCGCCCGCCCTTCTTCTCCCTCAACTCAAGCAGCTCAACCTCTTAGACGTTGTCATCTCGAAGAAGGCTATGGAGCACCTGCTCTGCAGCTGTACTGCGCTTGAGTACCTTCGTCTTGAGCAGATCCACGGGTTCATTAGCCTCCACATCGCCTCGACAAATCTTCGATGGATTTATGTGTCTTGCTGGCCCCACAACAAGACATCAATTGGGAAGAGATCACTCTAGCTGTTCCATGTTATGGTCATTCAGAATGCGCCTTTCCTTGAGAGATTGCTTGTATTGGATCTAGAAGGTCCAACAAAAAATCAGGGTCATTGACGCACCGAAATTGACAGCGTTGGTGTACTCGTCTGCCAAGTTCTCCGAACTCTTTATTGGATCCGTAATCGTTCAGGTACAGCACTCATCTTCTGCTCCATCTTCTTGAAATTCACATTTTTAAATTTCTTCTTGATGTATTTACGACCGTCTTCCAGAAAATGATTCCCACAAGCTTGACCCAGTCCATGCGCACAGTGAAGATCTTAGCACTAAAATCTATCGGCCCCAATCTGGATCAAGTTGTTGGATTCCTTACATGCTTTCTGTGCACGGAGAAGCTACTCATCAAGGTGAAACTTATTTCCTATAAGTAAACGGTAATCACAATGTAGCTCAATTTTTTCGTAATTTTCCCAAATTATGATGACAAGTGTAGTGTTCAAAACAGCATCTACGCACTACACCGAAAGAAATGTTTTTAGTATTTTGTTCTCACGTGATTACCTGCATCGGTTTTATGCTATACTACTATAGTAGCTTAGGCTAGTCATAGTGGAAAGTAACTTAGACTACTCCAGTAACTCTATGGTTACCCTAAGAGCAAGTACTACCTCCGTCCTCGTTTACTCTTCCAATTTTTTAGTATCAAAATTTGATCATAGCGGTCCGCATGGTAGATTTAACCGACAAAATGTTAATGCATGTCACTAAGAACTATATTGTTGGATTCGTATTTGAACATAATTTCAAATGGTGTAATTTTTAGTAACATGCATTGGCATTTTCTTAGGTAAATCTATGGTCAAAATTTTATACTAAATACGAGGTAGTATTCCCTTCGTCCCAAAATTCTTGTCTTACATTTGTTTAGATACAGATGTATCTAACACTAAAATGTAACTAGATACATCCGTATTTAGACAAATTTAAGACAAGAATTTTGGGAAGGAGGGAGTACAAAAGTGGGCTATGTAGGCCAAAACATGTGCCAAATTCACTTGTGATGCATTTGGCATCGATGCCCCTCCATTGCTCACCTGGTGCCCCAATCTGGATCACCTACTTTGCTCCGGTGCCAAATTAACTCACGCAACGAAAAAACACTGCGTGGGAGAGAGAGTGAGGATTGAGGCAATAAAAGACACTTGTTTGGGAGAGTGAGAGGCTGGTGTAGTTGGTTTGATTGATTTGTTTATACATGTGGGTCTGTGTGCACAGCGGTGCCCACTCTCTCACATCGCGAGAGCGGTGCCAAAATCTTTTGATTTGACATCGATGCATATTATGTGGCATACTTTTGCGAAATATGGCATCGGCCACATGGTAGAAGGCAACAAATGCCCAAGCTCTTCACGTGTTCCTAGTTCAATGAGAGGAAACAGAAAGAGAGAGAGAGAGAGAGAGAGAGAGAGAGAGAGAGAGAGAGAGTGAAAAAATATCACTAGCCAGCCAACCCTATCGTATGAGCGAATGATATTGGTACCTCTTGATGACACGTCAATCTTATGCAGCCAGCTGCTCCAATATGTTCTCTTCTTTTGCAGATAAAAAAAGACCCGAAAGTGAAAAATGTGCTTCACTATAACAATCTGATTGAATGCCTTGATCTCCATCTTATAGAAATTGATTTGATCGACTACCGAGGCAGCACATCTAAGATTAAATTGGCCGGGTTCTTTGTTCTGGAGGCAAGTGTGCTCAAGGTAATGAGGTTTGGCGTTCTCTGGCGCAACAATGAATGGGGTGCTGATCACCGCAAGCTTCTAAGCCTAAATGAAAAAGTCTCCACAGAAGCGGAATTTGTTTTGAAACATGAAGTTGCCAGAGACTCGAAAACTTATTTGCCCATTAGTGACTTGTCAGGGCGGTGGATTTTATTTTGTACGATAATGCTGCATCCACCTAAAGTAATGAAAGTTCTTACGTAAACTTTCTGGTAATTCCCTCTTAGTAGGTGCATCATTACTCCTAACATTTGTAATATCAGTTTGAAACTTGTAATATTGCCATGTCCTATTCCTGCGTTTTCAAAATCTTGCGAATCAAACAGGTCCTGAGTTGGTTGATGATGTTGTGCCTACCATCTTTCACCAATAGCCGTCAGATCTAGATCTGACGCATACAAACCAAGCATCTCAATTTTTGCAAAAAGATGCCCGCACTTGTTCCCTATTTACAAACAACTCCTTGTCTCTCACAATCAGCCTTATCTCCTCGCCACCACATCTAGAAGGCCGTGGAAAAATCTGGCGCGATGGCCGCTGCCAGAGCCGTCCACCCCCAATCTTGGTGTTCCGTGCAATGCACGGGCATCTACGCATGGGAAATTATGTCGAACAGGGCTAGTTGTAAGCAGGCTAGCTCTACAGCCATGATGATAGTGACTGCAGATGGTGAGGCTGACTATGGTATGCCGAACACGGCGCCTATACTCAGGTGTCATCTCTGGCACAGTGTCTTGTCACTTCGTTGTGAGGAGCAGCACGTAATAATTTGACCAACGGGTAGTACAGTGCTAGTACCCCTACTACTACATTGGTGGTAGTACTACTAGTACTAGTAGCACCACCGTCTGGATTTAGGAGTACTACCACGTCCATCTGGATTTTAGTATTTGACTAGCAATATCTATTAATGCATATCACAAAAAATGTACTACTCCCTCTGTAAATAAATACATGGTGTTTTATTCCTATCGGCGAGAGAACTTAATGTTTTTTTGCTAAATAGAGTACTAATAGGATTACATGCAATGAACTAAACACTGCATGTCATATTTGGTAGTCTCAAGTCATTGAAAGCATGCACGGCCCACATCTCCCATTGGTTGATATGTCACGAAATAAGAAACAAGGAGGGAGTTAATGCACTATGCCTAAGTGTTGTGGGATTATTTGGTTTTCGTAAGGTGACTTACACAACATTTTTGTTTACATGCATTAACATTTTATTAGTAAAATCAAAGGTCAAAACTTGGCGCAAAATGCAAAGGGGACCAATAAACCAGTAAACATCAAACTTCTCTCGTTTGGCCCCAACTAGAGGTCCGGTGAGATGACTATACTGCACCGGCACAGAGGGGGACGCAGCTTCATTGACTTACGACAACTGCCTTCGGGTGAATGACACGTGGGCCCAGGGGGTGGCTGGCCCACCTATCATACAGCCAAAGGCAGGTGCAGTAGATGGTCGAGGAGTAGTACGAAATCCTACACACCTACGCACGCTAACCAAGGGCAAGAGTGATCACTCGAATCGCAAGATCAGTTGACTAGAAGCTAAGCTAGACCCGTGGAGGCGATGAGCGCGAGCATCAGCCGGCTGTGCCAGATGGTCCATGATGCCGGCCTGCGGCCCGACACCGAGGAACGTCTCCAGGTAGTATTGGTTGAGGCCGCCAGGGCGAGGGGCCGCTTGGACGATAGCTTCGTCTCTTTGTTCGACGAGGTCCTCGTCGGTTTCCTTGACAAGTTCACCATCGTCAAGAAGCTCGTGGACGACTTTGACGTAAGCCTCCAGCCGACGCACCTAGGCTCTGCGATGCCCGCCACCCTCAACAGCCACTATGGTGACATCCTCTTCGACGCACTGGTGGCCCTGCGACTGCCCGCCGTCGCGCCGGAGAATGTCCACCTCGAGGTCACGCTCGCCGCACAGCGCCTGGCGCAGCAAGACACCATCAACATAATCACCCACGTTTACGCGCAAATCGTCCACAAGGACTACTACATGCAAGAGGAGGACGATAGGACGCTGGCCTTCTTGGACCATAGGGCAACCTTGGACGGCACTGTTCAGAAGCATGTTGAGCTCGCCGCCAATGCCACTGCTCCTCACACATCGGTTGGTGACCCGACCCACTAGGGCGTGAGGATGTCGTTGATGGATTCGTATGTATTTTTATCTTTCCATCAAATCCATGTAGTAGTATATGATACTATAGTAATTATCTTACCTTTTGCAACAACTTCATAATTTTCGTACGTACTCCATGCATGAACGGCGCCAGAACCAAACTTCTCATTACTCTAGGCAAAATCGTTATTTTCTATCTATCGGTCGCGCCATGGAGCAGAACCAAACTTTACAAGTTACGAGTTCAAAAGGAAAAGCCTGCCGTGTTCGCGTCGCACCCCCACACGGTTGGTCCGGCACGCCGCTCAAGCGGGAATGCGTGCAGTGTTGCATTTTCACTTACAAGTGGGACCACAGTTGAGCAAACCGACTATCGACAAACCCCCACCCCGCCCACCGTGCGATGGCTGAGAAAACAGGAGGGAGAAGAGATGGTTGTAGCACAGACTCCAAGAAAATTGGTGTCGTATGGGACTCGTGTGGGTGGCGTGTGCCGTACTGCTAGACGTGAATGCTAGTTATAGCCCATGCCACCCCACTATATCGAGCCTATATCGAGGTACGTAGAACAAATTTCCTGCAGTCCATGCTCAATCCTCCTCTATATCTCTTCTCAGCCAGCCAGCGGACGCGCGGAGCCCATCGTCTATTTGCTCACATGCGGTCCCACATGTCAATGAAAACGCAAGCGGACCCACTGAACCTTCACTTCTTTCACCTCGACGTGCTGGTGATGAAAAACAAATCCAATAAAGATCTTTGGTGGCCGCTTTTGGAGTTACTCAAGAGTAGTAAGATTCTATTTACAGTTTAACCCAAGATGCACATCTCGTGGCTTCAACTACCACTCTATTTTATTTCATGACACGACCTGGATGCTGGATGTCCCATGTGTCGGCAAAAGGAGGACGAAGCCGACCAAATCTTCGGTTGTGCTCTCGGATTAGACTAGTTGTGCTAACTTAAAAATTTTATTGTGTACACCCTCCGTTCCAAAATACTTGACTTCCATTTGTCCAAAAATGGATGTACCTATATACTAAAACATGTCTAGATACATATATATTTTGACAAATAGAAGGCATGTATTGTGCAACGGAGGGAGTAGAATGGATGCAAGTTTTTGTATTGGGAAGAAGAGTACATCCATATATTGATAGAACGCAATTTAGTAGATGTTCTATCACTTTTAGCTAGCATAGAGGCTAGAGATGAGATTACTGCACTTGTTGATACTCCTACTAGAATAGAGGCTAGACATGAGACTAGATCGATTCGAGGAAGCAACGTCTACTTCTTTACACTCGAAGAAGAAAGAAGCACGCAAGATGGAGCCTCCGCAAATCAACAATGAATGCATCGAGAAGGCACTAATCCAACTTACAGGAGTAGTAAAATGTATTGTTGTGGTTGTTGTTTTCTTTGGTCTTGCTTTTCTAGTCAAAATTATCGTTGGAGTTTGTGCAAAACAGAGGTCCATTTGGGGTCGTGTGTTGGAGTTGGCCTTACAAGTGGGACCTCAGTTAAGGAAACTGACTATCGGCAAACCCCCACCTCGCCCGCCGTGCGATGGCTGAAGTTAGAGAGACGAGGTTGAAGAGATTGCTCTAGCACAGACTCCAAGAAATAATATGGTGTTAGATGGATGTCGTGGTGGTGGCGTGTGCCGTACTCCTGGACGTGAATGCTTGTTCTGGCCCATGCCACCCTACTACTCCTACTACTTACTCCTACTATATAGTACTAGTATCGAGGATTCGAGGTGCTGGTTACGTACAGCGAACACATTAACATATGGCTATAGTAAAAACACCCGCCCGACGCGCAAAGCATGTGAAGCTAGTACAAATAGTGTACTACAATTGTTGATTGGCCTCATCCAATAACCTGTTGCAATGCACGTACAATTATGTATTCGGAAAATATTTTTTCCTCGTTGCACCACTCACCCAGAGAAGCAACTCGAAAGCCATTCATAAATTTAGTAAGTTTATCACAGGCATATCATTTTATTACATACAACAGGTCATCAACCCACATTGACAATGAGGATACATTATAAATACTAAAGTTTTCACCACACAACAAATAACAAGCAATGAAATGAACTTCAACTCAACCATTCCTCGGCGTTGGAAACGCTTGCTTTGAACCACAAGTGATTCTCTGGGACGGGCCATCCATTGTCGATCTGGAGACCAATGCAGGACTGATCATCCAGGATGAAGCAGCCTACTATATCAGTACCAGGGTAGGGAACCACCCAAATGTCTGAGGTATAGACACAATTGCTTCTCATAAATGGTAGTAATGTTGTGTCAACAGCAGTTGGATCGCCTTTCACCATCATCGGATAGTTTTGTCCAAGGAAGAGCGAGTTTTCTACAAGACTATCAATTCTGTACCAGGGAGAAGGAGTTGGCGCTAGCACACTAGTATCCATCCTGAATACCATGCAATGGGTGTTGGAATAGGTCCAGAGAGTGCGACCATGGGAGACTACACCTGCTTCCTTAGCAGTAACATCAACAGTGGGATGTATACACACAAGAAGAGGTGATCCATGCCAGGCACCAAAGAGTATATGGGCGCTGCTCGTCCTCATGCTCGTGATCATCACCATCGTCATCTCCCCCTTAGTTATAAAACTTTTCAAGTATAGGTGGTGGAATGTTCACAGGACCTTGGAAACACAAGAAGAAGGTTAATTAGTAAAGGGAAACTTGCTAACCCGCATGCATGTGGATGAAACAATTATAATTATGGTGGAAGACAAACGTACCAAAACTACGAGGATGCCATGCAAAAATAGTGCCATGAGTGGTGGCAGCAAATACAAGGCCCTCATATTGAATTGCATCACAGTACTCATCCGTGTACAGAAACTGATTTTGAGCAATATCCGTCGAGTCAAACCACCAAGGACGGCAACAAGCTTGTCGAAGATAGCAACAACTTCATAGTTGTTGTAATTCCAAGAGCGGTTGGGAACTCGACAAATTGCGATCTTCCATAGAAGACAGTCACCATGATTGTATTTGAACGTGCGTACAATAACGCTCAACCTCTGGGCAGTCTGCTGAGATTTTTGGAAGTGGAACCCGATCATGAGTGTACACATTCACAAATTCCCACTCGCAGTTGGACCCAATGTAAACAACCCAATCTCCATTTGCGCCTGCCCAAGCCTTGCCCTCAAGCGATGGTATCTTAAGATCAACATATCATTATCAAGCGGCATCAACTTGCACAGGGCGAGGCCTCCGTCGTGCCGGCGCTAGTCATCGGGGTCACGGCGAAGAAGATAGGGGAGATCAAACCGCTCCTTGAATCTTGGGTTCCTTGTAATGATGTTATTAGTTGAGTCGAGAATGGGCTTGAACAAACCTGCCATGCTAGCTGAGGTGATGACGTCGCACTGATCAATGAGTTCCTCCACCACGTCATCTTTCAGATCGGGGCAAGAATAATGGGGTCGTTTCTGGCCTGTTCCCTCCATGGAGAAGACGATCGAACAATGGCAGAAGAAAGGGTGAAGGGCTAGGGGAAAATGGAGGAGGGAGAGGAAGAGTGTGCAACAGCAGTTCCAAATCAAGAGGGAAAGGCGAAGAGTCGGTGGACAGTTGCCAGTTTGCCACGGTTCACGAAGAGGCGCCCCGGCCTACACGTCCGTTCGGAAATACTCCTACTACTCGCCGTCGTCTCACTGATATGTTGGAACAGGACCACATGTCAACGAAACATGGTGTGTAATTTCTCATGCAAAATGCGATCTGGCTGTTTTGGCCCAAGGTGCCGCATTAGTTATCGACCTTTATTTTTTAATAGTGTGTTGTTCAGTTTTGAAGCACGACTAACTGGTACTGTACGCAGAGAAAATATAAACTACTCTACCACTACTCCACCTCCAGTACTAGTAGTACAAAAAGATATATAGGCTGGAGCTTCAGCGCTTTCTTGCCAAGGGCTTCCCACTTGCTTCTCACACTACCACCCTCTCTCTAGATCTAAAAAAGATGGCCCCTCTCTCCCTCCTCACCGGTGGTCACAGATCCACCGGGGAAGAAAAGGACGTGCGGCATTGACGCACTCGTCGTCGGCGAGCGAGGTCACGCACTGATGACAAGGCCGTCCTCTCAGACATAGCGCCCGCGCGGGATGGCCTCCGTCCCCAAGCTCGCTGCCGTAGTGTGTGCGGAGGACGACGACCACGAGCGAAGCCACTTCCCGCTGACCCTCAGGTATGCTACCTCTTTTTCGAACCATACCCTTGTTCTATTGCCCCATCTACCACGTCGTTGCATGTGGATCTTTTTCCACTCCACCATCTTCCCAATTTGCTATCATTTGCTCTACTGGCCACGCAGACGAAAACCATAATTTGCAATATTAAAGGAAATCCTACTTCATGCAGACTAATCCATGTCTTAGTGAATAAGGAAAGGAAGGGAGACTGTACTGTCCAAGAGAGTAGGCATCGAACCCACATATAGGTTGAAAAGGGGAAAATCAGTAGCTAAGGAATGAGTCTCGTGTCTCTTGGTTGAAGAAGGGTAGAAAGGCATGACAACGCAATAGAGAATGACCAGGTCGATCGGTTTTTTGTCCTCACATAGGAAAAAGGTGGCTAAAGAGAACAAAAATGGGAAGTAATCCACATATGCTGCCTGGATATTTGTTGCTCTGGGTAACCATACCTCCCTCACTGAGGGAGTCCTGGATTAGGGGGTATCTGGACAGCCGGACTATATACTTTGTTCGGACTGTTGGAGCGTGAAGATACAAGATTCAAGACTACGTCCCATGTCCGAATGGGTCTCTCCTTTGCGTGGAAGACAAGCTTTGCGATCAGGATATTATATTCCCTTCCTTGTAACCGACTCCGTGTAAACCCTAGCCCTCTCCGGTGTCTATATAAACCGGAGAGTTTGGTCCTTAGAGGGACGATCACAATCATAATCATCATAGGCTAGCTTCTAGGGTTTAGCCTCTACGATCTCATGGTAGATCAACTCTTGTACTACTCATATCATCAATATCAATCAAGCAGGAAGTAGGGTTTTACCTCCATTAAGAGGGCCCAAACCTGGGTAAACATTGTGACCCTTGCCTCCTGTTACCATTAGCCTAAGACGCACAGATCGGGACCCCCTACCCGAGATCCGCCGGTTTTGACACCGACATTGGTGCTTTCATTGAGAGTTCCTCTGTCTCGTTGCTGCAAGGCTTGATGGCCCCTTCAATTGTCAACAACACGGTCCAGGGTGAGACTTTTCTCCTCGGACAGATCTTCGTGTTCGGCGGCTTCGCACTGCGGGCCAATTCGCTTGGCCAACTGGAGTAGATCGACAGCTACGCCCCTGGCCACCAGGTCAGGTTCGGAAACCTGAACTACACGGCCGATATCCATGGAGACTTGATCTTCAACGGGTTCAGGCCTGCGCCTGGAGCACTGGACAATCACGATGAGCATGGCTTAGACCTGCTGTCGGACAATGCTCGGGATATCACCTCTGCAGTAGCCCCGAACCTAAATCCAGAGCAGACGGCATTGCCCAAGGATGGGTGGATGGACCCCGCCCCGCGGGCCACACACTCATCGGCGGTAGAGCCGAACACAGGCCTCACCCCCAAAGAAGCCTGTGACACCGGACCCTGACTCGTATCCGGCTGTAGGTTCCGATCCGCTCGCTCCTGAGCCCGCCGACCCTGGTTGGGCTCCTATAATGGAGTTCACCGCTTCAGATATCTTCCACCACTCTCCCTTTGGCGACGTGCTAACTTGTTAAAGTCAGATTCTTGGCCGAACTATGTCCAACTCGAGTGGGAAGCAGGCGACGAAGGAATTCGTTGCCCACCCACCACCCACTTCATTGCCATGGTCGATGATTTAACCGACGTGCTTGACTTCGACTCCGAAGACATCGACGGTATGGATGACGATGCAGGAGAGGAACAGGAACCACCGCTCACGGGGCGGTGGACAGCCACCTCCTCATATGATATATATATGGTGGACACTCCGAAAGAAACCAATGGCGATGAGGCAACGGAGGATAACCCCTTAGGGAAGAAAGCAAAGCTTGGGCGTCGTTGGCGCCGCTCCAAGCCCCACCGTAGCAATGCCAGCACAGGAGACGAAAACAATCCGGATGGTGCCGAAGATGAGTACAACCCTGATCAGCCCGCCTTCGAGCAGGCTGAGCAGGAAGACGGGTAGGTTAGCCTAGACGAACAGGCGAAGGACGGATATCTGGAGGAGGACAACTACATGCCCCCCTTCGAAGACGAGATTAGCCTCGGCGATGACGAGTTCGGCGTGCGTGAGGACCCCGTGGAGCAGGAGCGCTTCAAGCGCCGGCTTATGGCCACCGGGAGGAGCCTGAAAAAGAAGCTGCAGCAGCTCCAAGCTGATCAAGACCTGCTCACAGACAGATGGACTGAAGTCCTGGCAGCTGAGGAATACTGACTCGAGCGCCACACGTGTGACCAGCCACCTCGTGGCCGGGATAAAACGGCATATCAGACCGAATACCAGCCCGCACCCCCACGCCAATACACTATGGCCCAGGGCAATAGGCAAGACCTACAAGATATACTGGAAAACAAAGCAGGACAGCCAAGATCAATCTACGGATCGCGAGGGCGCGCCCCAACACGCGACGATGCTCGCCACGCCGGATACACTATCAACAAGTCCGGCCGGGCCAAATACAACCACCCAGACCCATTCGAACTGCGTAGCCACATAGGCCGGCACAGAGGAGCCGCACACCCCCTCTGCTTCACTGACAAAGTGATGGATCATGAATTCCCAGAATGGTTCAAACCCGTAAACATCGAATCATACGGTGGCACAACAAACCCCGCAGTATGGATCGAATATTTCCTTCTCCACATTCACATGTCCCGCGGAGACGATTTACATGCCATCAAATATCTTCCCCTTAAGCTCAAAGGACCTGCCCGACATTGGCTAAACAGTCTACCGGCAAATTCCATTGGCAGTTGGGAAAACCTGGAAGATGCGTTCCTCGACAACTTCTAGGGCACATACGTGCGACCACCGGACGCCGATGACTTGAGCCACATTACTCAACAGCCCGGAGAGTCAGCCAGGAAATTCTGGACTCGGTTCCTAACTAAAAAGAACCAAATAGTCGATTGTCCGGATGCCGAAGCCCTGGCGGCCTTTAAGCATAATATCTGTGACAAGTGGCTCGCCCGGCAGCTCGGCCAGGAAAAACCCAAGTCCATGGCAGCACTCACGATACTAATGACCCGCTTTTGCGTGGGTGAGGATAGCTGGTTGGCTCGCAGTAGCAGCACGCCACATTCCGACACCTAGGATGTCCGTGACAATAAAGGCAAGCCACGGCTCAACAGACATAAGCGATAGAACAACGGCGACAATGCTGAAGACACGGCAGTCAACACAGGATTCAACGGATCCAAATCCGGTCAGCGAAAAAAGCCATTCAAAAGAAACAATTAGGGACTGTCCAGTCTGGACCGCATACTGGAACGCTCGTGTCAAATTCATGGCACCCCGGACAAGCCAGCAAACCACACTAATAGAGACTGTTGGGTTTTCAAACAAGCCAGTAAAATAAACGCCGAAAACAAGGACAAGGGGCTGCACAGCAACGATGACGAGGAGCCCCGGTGTCCGAACACGGGGGGACATAAGAAATTTCCTCCCCAGGTGAAAACATTCAACATGATCTACGCCACCCACATTCCCAAGCGGAACCGGAAGCGAGCACTATGGGACATCTATGCGATGGAGCCATTCGCCCCAAAGTTAAACCCATGGTTAGCCTGTCCAATCACCTTTGATCGTAGGGATAACCCTACTAGCATCCTTCATGGTGGTTCAGCCGCATTGGTCCTAGACCCAATCATCGACGGATTCCATCTCACGTGAGTCCTTATGGACGGCGGCAGCAGCCTGAACCTGCTTTACCAGGACACAATGCACAAAATGGGCATTGACCCTTCAAGGATTAAACCCACCAAAACCACCTTTAAAGGTTTAATTCCAGGAGTAGAGGCCCGTTGCACGGGCTCTATAACATTGGAAGTGGTCTTCGGATCTCCGGATAACTTCCGAAGCGAAGAGTTAATCTTCGATATCGTCCCTTTCCGTAGTGGTTACCACGCACTGCTTGGAGGAACCGCCTTCGCTATATTCAATGTGGTACCACACTATGCATACCTCAAGCTCAAGATGCCAGGACCTCGCGGGGTCATAACAGTCAACGGAAACATGGACCGCTCTCTCCGTATAGAAGAACATACTATAGCCCTCGCGGCGGAAGTACAATGTGGCCTTCTCCGACAAACCACCAATCAGGTGACGACAACCCCGAACACCGTCAAGCGAGTCCGGAGCACCCCGCAACAGGATCGCCAGGCACGACAAGAGCGCGACTAGCAGTCCGGCCTCCGCTCAAGCCTTATCAAAGCAGCATTCGTGCCACGCGTACACAATTACGCACTCAAAATACCATGGGCATAGGCGGAGGCGCAACAGTGATTCAGTCAACAGTGCGGTATAACCGCAACATACTTTAATAACCCCCCCTTATCTTTCAGGAAACTGCTTTAGGGAAGCCTCTTCAGAAGAGCCGGATTGTCGGACTTACACAAGAGGGAAAACCAAGGAGGCAACAGGCTTTGCGCACAAAGGAAATACCCAGGTGGAATCTGTTCACGATCGTTATACCTGTTTTATATACCTACATGCAGCCCGCCCTTGGATAGGAGATGTTAAATAGTCCTATTTACTTATTCTTAACCGCACTCATTGTAAATATATGCTTAAACGTATTATTAATCAATGGGAGATAATATATAGCATCAGCTTATTATTCCTATTTGCACATTTTTCCTATAAATGTTTATTTAATATTGCATCCGTACACCTTGGTACGTTCAGTTTGCCAGGGGCTTCTTATGGCGCCCCATAATATGGCAAGACAAGTCCGAACACTTTCAACATGCGGCACCCCGAACTTATAGCACTATATGCATCAGCTCCGAACCATGTCTTGGGTCAATAGTTGAGTTTGCCCGGCTCCCTTGTTTTGGTACCTTACGTTCCGTTATATCGGCTAAGGTAGCGCAGGGAGAACTACTGCGATTGTGTCCCGGTTCTTCTGGACAAGCACCTCAGTAGAGAAAGCCAAAAACTGACTGACATGATGCGGCGAGAGCTGGTCGCTGTTTGAGAGGTCTTAAAATCCTTAAAGATTTTTCCGCTTTAGGTGAGGAAGGCATACAACAGGGTGCGGATACTTACGATCTTGCTAGGGCCTTCCCCCTGGGCAGCCACCCCTCCTTGATATAGGCGGCAGTGGTGGAGTAATCCGGAAGGGACGCCTTTCCCTTCTTGGGCGTCCTAGCCTCCCCCTCCGGGGCGGCCTTCCTCTTCTTCTCCTCCCCAGTGCGGGGAGGCAGAGTTTCTTCATGTTTCCCCCCGCCTCCGAGGGAGGAATCTGCCTCGTCAAGGGTATAACGGCCTTGCACCGAGGACCCTTCTCGGTCCCCTGGCCCGCCTTCTCAGGCCCCCCATCCTCTACGGATGAGGCGTCCTCTTCCTCTTCTTCCTCCCCTTCGCGGGAGGAGTACTGTGCCTCGTCGTCTTCGGACGAGGCTTCCGGTACAACCTTACGCCGAAGACCCTCCCTGGTCCCCGAGGCCTTCTTTTCGGCCTTCTTCTCTGGCGCCTTGTAGGGCGCCGGGATTAGCATCTCCATTAGGAGAGCATCCGCTGGGCCTTCTGGCAGTGAAAGCCGGATAGTCAATCCGCTCTGCCATCTCCACATACTCCTGACCAAATACACACAATGTCTTAAGATTCCCCCATGAGTACATTGGGAAGAACTGAATCCGGTGGTAGTCAGGAAACTCACCGGACAGGGGAGCCGCGCGACGTGAAGTCCGTGATCCTCGGATGTGGGAGGAGGTACTTTGGAGGTCTTGAACAGCGCCTTCCAGGCGCCTTTGTGCATCATACCGTAGAGCTTTTGAAGCGTCTGGTGTTCGGCCGGGACGAACTCCCACAGATTAAAAGCCCGTCTTTGGCACGAAAGAACCCGGCGGACAAGCATGACCTGGACCACGTTGACAAGCTTGATTTTCCTGTCCTTCATATTCTTGATGCAGTTCTGGAGTCCGGTCAGCTCTACTAGTTCGCCCTAGGCCAGGCCCTTCCTTTCCCAGGAGGTGAGCCACATGGGGGTTCCGAATCGGAATTCAGGGGTCGCCGCCCAGTTGACGTCGCGCGGCTCGGTGATGTAGAACCACCCCGATTGCCACCCTTTCACGGTCTCCATGAAGGAGCCGTCAAGACAGGTGACGTGGGGCATCTTGCCCACCATGGTGCCTCCGCACTCCTCTTGCTGGCCACTCACGATCTTCGGCTTCATGCAGAAGATTCGTAGCCACAGGCCGAAGTGAGGCCTGATGCGGAGGAAGGCCTTGCACACGACAATAAACGCCGAGATGTTGAGAATGAAATTTGGGGCTAGATCGTGGAAATCTAGCCCGTAGTAGAACATGAGCCCGCGAACGAAGGGATGAAGTGGAAATCCCAGTCCATGCATAAAGTGGGCGAGAAATACGACCCTCTCACGGGGTTCCGGAGTTGGAGTGACCTGCCCCTTGTCCGGAAGGCGGTGCGCGATGTCTGCGGCCAAGTACCCGACCGCCCGAAGCTTCGCAATATGCTCCTCCTTCACGTTGGAGGCCACCCACTTGCCTCCTGCTCCGGACATGTTTGGTTGTGCGGCGAAGGCGTGAACTAGGGCGCTGGAGCTCGAGGGTGTGGGACTGGATAAGCAGAGGAGGAAGAAGGCGTGGGTGAAAATGGGGAATCCTTATCCCTTTATAGAGGCGACGAACAATGCGCCTCCCCACCTTCCTGTTGAGAATTGCTTATTTCCCAAATGCCACAATTGATTGCGTGGTTGGGTTACCCATACCCGTATTGATGGAAATCCCGTGATAAGGGGACATGATCTCTACAATGACAAGACGTGCCAAGGAAACCGCCTCGCAATATGCGCTATGGCTGGTTGTGGGAAAACAGTTCGAATAATGACCCGATCATAGTGTCATGTCACTTTGTCTAAAGTTGTCAGCAGATTATATTCGTGAAATATCATTCTAACTACGGTGGTGTATGAGGATCATCTTGCAGATCCGGACATGGTCTAAGTGTTCGATAATTATTTTGGTGTATTCGGAGATGGAACCCGCCTTGTAATGCCAAAATAAAACTGCGCGCCGGACTCATCGTCATTGAAGCCTGGTTCAAGGGCTACTGAGGGAGTCCTGGATTAGGGGGTATTCGGACAGCCGGACTATATACTTTGTCTGGACTGTTGGAGCATGAAGATACAAGATTCAAGACTACGTCCTGTGTCCGGATGGGACTCTCCTTTGCGTGGAAGACAAGCTTGGCGATCCGGATATTATATTTCCTTCCTTGTAACCGACTCCGTGTAAACCCTAGCCCTCTACGGTGTCTATATAAACCGGAGAGTTTGGTCCTTAGAGGGACGATCACAATCATAATCATCATAGGCTAGCTTCTAGGGTTTAGCCTCTACGATCTCGTGGTAGATCAACTCTTGTACTACTCATATCATCAATATCAATCAAGCAAGAAGTAGGGTTTTACCTCCATTAAGAGGGCTTGAACCCGGGTAAACATTGTGTCCCTTGCCTCCTGTTACCATTAGCCTAAGACGCACAGATCGGGACCCCCTACAAAGATCCGCCAGTTTTGACACCGACACTCACCACTCTGCGTCCGTCGAGGTACATCATACTGGTGCGCCCACTGTCCGGATGGGCCTCCCATGCTCTTATTGCCACTTTTTTGCTGTTAGTATAACACCAGCAGTCAAGTCAAGCAATGCTACTGCTAAAGTGATGCCACATTTAACTAATGCCACTCTCAGTCTAATGCCACCGATAAATTTAAGCAATGCCATTTAATGTCACTGGATTATTTCAGTGTTAGCTGTTGATTGTGGATGTATTAAAGATTTTTGAGCTAAGGCATTCTAATGTTGTTGCACAGCCAGTATACCAACGATGAAACTTGTTACTTCCTTCAGATTTTTGCACTGTTAATGCTTATAGATTACATACCTCACTTTCATGAGATAAGTTAATTTTTTTGTATAGTGTCACCAAAATGCCAAGGTGCTGATGTCATTTTATTTTGGTTAAACTGCACAGACAATTATGAAGACAAGAGGAAAGGTCAATAGTGGGCACCTCCTCCTCCGGCTGTTCTCTTGATTCGTTCGATCAAGTTTTTATGTTTGATCGATTATCAAGATTGGGATATTTACCTTGGAGGTACATGGTTTGCAATTTTTTATATTGTCATTAGTTAATAATGCTAGTTACCTTCAGACTTTTGTATTTGGTTTAAATCTCATGCACAGCTAGTATACCAATGCTGAAACTTGTTACCTTTACATTTTGTATTGTTAATTCTTATAGAAACCTTCCAGTGCTAGAGTTTATTGAAATTTGTTCAGTAAAACCATTGTATTGTACCCTGTAATAAACTAACTACTCTACTATTGCACTAGCCACTGGATTAGTGTATATTTGTAGTATTCGAATGGTGTTGCATTAGCGTATGGACATAAATAAAGTGTGGCAAGCTTTCCCAGATATGTGCTCAAGAAAACTACTACCTATTTTTCTAAATACTAGACGTTTGGGTACTTTAAATTGAACCGCAAAAACGTCTTATATTAAGGAACAGAGGGTGTAGAGTTCACTCAAATTATCCCGGTAAAGCTAGTCACACCTTTGTTAAAATTAATGTTCATTATGTTGTTGGAGGAGGTCTGTATGTTTGTCTCTAATGCCTGTCGACTACATACCTAACATCATGATGTAATGTTAAGTCATTCCCTTTTGTACAGTGTCACTGAATTGTCAAGGCGGTGATGGCATTTTATTTTAGTAGAACTGCACAAAATTTGCTTAAAAGAAGAGGAAAGGTCAGGAATGGATCAGTTTTTCAGAATAAACTATGTATGCCTTCCTGACATCAGCCATTGTTGCTTTATTTATTCCTTCAAACAGGTGGTTAGAAACAATCTTGCTACCTTTTCCCATTAAGAAATTGGAATGCTTATATTTTTGAGTCTATCCTTCAACTAGTGCCACTTTTATAGTAATCACAGTTTCAATATCTATGCAAACAAGGATGCTCGATTTTAGTGGAACTGCACAAAAAGTCCAACTGGTCAACATTAGGAGCATGTTTTTTTTCAAACCTTTATATCCAATTGGTGGCACTATGAGCTGTTCATTACGAAGGTACATGGTTTGCTACTATCTTGCTACTCTTTTTGTAGTGTCATTAGATAGTAATACTAGTGGTTTGCATGTGAATTTATTGGTAGGGTGGACCTACATTGGACGTGCAGGACATGATTCAATGATTGGATGCTCAATTTCAGTTGTATCGATTTCACCTCTTCCATCACTGCAAACATGGATATCCTTGGTCTGATGAAGAATAGGCGTTATTGTCGGTGTACTAGAGTAGGGGTACCCTAGTACCCTGAACTTGTGCACGGGCAGTTGCAGCGCCCCGCGGCAAGGGCTTGCCGGGTGACCGCCAGGGTCCTCCGTGGTCCCTTTGAAGCCATTCAAGAACAAAGTATTCAAGCCAAGGAGACAAGGCCCCGGCAAGAGGAGCTTGTCGGGAAGGCCAACCAAGGCATTCTCAAGGAACTTGCCGCGACGCGGCACACGTCCCGGCAAGGCCCGGTGAGCGACAAGCTTCCGGGCGCGACAAGACAACGACCGCGGCAAGGCGCTTGCCGCGGCAAGCGGCCACTCTGTGCCCACGCTCCAGCGCATCCACCAACATGTCGCCCTGGGGCCTTTCCAGGCGCGGGTGGCGGGAGGCTGTGCAGCCAGTGGTGCGCGGTGGCATGCGACGCTGACAAGATCGCCATCATGGCGAGAGGTGGCGCCCCTGACGGTCCTTTTCTGCACTGTTTGGGCGACGCAGACGGGCATTTAATGCCTTTGTCCCCTGCCGTCAGGGTTAGGTAGGATACACTGTACAGGTAGCTGTACCGACCACCTCTCTTTTTACGTTTTTGCCCTTGTCTACGTTGCCACCTGTCGGTGACCCCTTGAGCATATAAAAGGAGGCCCATGCGCAACGTAGAGGAGGTGGGACTCGGTTGGAAGCCAGAAACACATTCACGCTCGGTCTTGTGTATACAGTAGCACTCGACGCTCCCGAGCAAGAACACAATACAATCAGACAAGCAGCAGTAGGAGTGTTATCTCTCCGGAGAGCTCCAAAGCTGGGTAAACTGCTCGTGTGCTTCGCCTCGATCTACTCTTCGTGCGACCTCCGCCCCCCGCCGAACCGAAAGGGGCTCGGTCCGCCGGTCCCATAGGTGTTCGTGGATCAGTTTCCCCGACATCTTTGGCGCGCCAGGTAGGGGGCGTCGAGATTGTGTGAACCTGATCCAGCGTTCACACGAGGTAGATCTTCATCTTCTTCATTGACATGCCACCGAAGAAGAAGGCTTCGTAGGCAGCTGTTCCATCCACGTCGATCCCACCACCACCAGAGCAAACGGGTGGTGGGGTAGGCGCCGGCGGAGGAACGGACGCCGACGAGGGAGCTCACGCTGCCGCCAGGTCCAAGGACAAGGCTGCGCAGACCTTGGCGTCTGTACATGTACCGCGCCCATCTCAGGAGGCGCAGGACCGACAGCGTCATGGTATTCACGGTACCATGCGTTTGTTGGATCAAGATCGAGCTGGTGGGTCTCAGGGTGTTCAAGACCAGCATGCACGCCAACGTGCTGGCACGAGCGAGACACGGTCGCCTGGACGGGATACTGTTCCTTCTAACATAGTTAGAAGTCCGAGCACGTCCCGCTCCTCGCACCGTTCGCCACTACCGCCCACCACTCCAGCAGAAGCTTTGGTGCGAGCTCAACTGCTCCTGGATTACCCTCCAACAGCGGACAAGACCGATCAATGGAGGGCCACCATTCAGAGTCTCATCGGCTTCGCCAACGGCGACACTCCACGGCAGCCGAGCACGTCGCTGCCGCGGTAGGGTTGCCAGGCGCGAGCCGATGGTGACAAAACCGGTGAGGGTGCGACCACCATGCACTCTCCACCCCGAAGGCCAAGATCGCCGACTCGCCGGGTCCACCTCGACAGCGACTCCACCGCGTCATCGGATCCACGAGCTCGTCGCGATCAGCGCCAAGTCCTTCACGAACGACAGCAAGAAGACGCTCGTACTCGCATCGAGCGCCAAAGAGAAGCGCGGCGTCAATCTGACCAGCGCGCTGGGCCCTCTATCGACATGCATGCGCCAGGGGAACCTGGTGACTTACCGTACGCGGTAGGCTGCCCTGCGTTCACTTGTGAGCTGCGGCAAGTCCAGTGGCCCAGCAATAAGAATTTCAAGCCAGACGTACCAGAGAAGTACGACGGCAAGACGCATCCGTCGGAGTTCCTCAGCATCTACACCATTGCGGTGCAAGCTGCCGGGGGGCGGGACGACAAGATCCTTGCCAACTACTTCCCACTGGTGCTCAAACCCAACGTCAGATCCTGGCTCATGCACTTGCCGGACGGCTCCATATCCTCTTGGGCCGATCTATGCCATCAGTTTGTCGGCGCCTTTATAGGCGGCCACAAGCCTCATGGCCAAGAGAGTGACCTTCATCTGCTCGCCCAGAAGGAAGGAGAGCCCCTGCGCAAGTACATTCAGAGATTCAGCAACGTACAGCACAACATCCCAGATATCCACCCTGCCGCGGTAATCAGCGTGTTCCATCAGAACGTGCGAAACCGCAGGATGCGGGAGGAGATGGCGATGTGCAAGATCAGAGACGTCAGTGAGCTATATGCCCTGGCCGACAAGTGTGCACGTGCTGAGGAAGGGAGGACACTCCCCGGAGAGAATATAGGAGCAGGAGGATCTGACAGTAAGGATGCTGCCCCGGCAAGGAAAAACCGGAGGCGCAACAACAGGAAGAAGAAAGGCAAAGAGGTGCTAGTTGTTGAGCAGTCCGGTAACAGAGGTGGCGCCAAGACAACCAAAGCTGGTAGCTCCGGCAAGGAGGTTGCCGCAGGCACCAACTACCAGGCTGTGGCGGTCACCGACAAGCAGGACGGCAACAACAAGCAGTACTGCAAGATCCACCTCACCAAGGGCCATGATCTCCAGAGCTGCAAGAAGGTCGAGCAGCTTGTTGAGCAGCAAAAGGCTGAATACGAGCGGCGCGACAAGGAGAAGGCCCAGGAAGGTATTGGAGGAGCTGGCAAGAAACGTCCCGGCCGGGGAGGACGCCGCGGCAAGGCCAAGCAGCGGCAAGGAGACAGACCTCCCCGCGGCCGCGACAAGGATGAAGATGATGACGACGACGAAGATATAGATGATGACGAGGCCGATGAGCAGGAGTTCCAGAAAGCCACAGAGGTCTTGTGCGTTGACGGCGGTGCTTCTCTCCATACTTCACACCGCCAACTCAAACAGTGGGTGCGGGAAGTTAATGCAGCAGAACCACCCGTCGAGTTACGCAAGCCTCTGAAATGGTCCAGCACGTCTATCATCTTTGATATTGAGGACCACCCTAATCGCATAACTGCGGTCGGGTGCTTGCCGATGTTGGTGTCACCAACTATCCGCAACCTCAAGGTCACTAAGATGCTAGTTGACGGCGGGGCCGGCTTGAACCTGATCTCCTCCGCGGTACTCCAGAAACTCCAAATCCCTGACAGCGAGCTCAAAGAGACCGGCACATTCCAAGGAATCAATCCGGGAAGGAGCAAGCCGAAGGGAAAGATCACGCTGTCGGTAACATTTCGCAGCGAGTTGAACTTTAGGACTGAGAGGGTCACTTTTGACGTTGCTGATTTTATATTGCCTTACAATGGGATACTCGACCGTCCAGCACTCGCCAAATTCATGGCAGCCTCTCACTATGCCTACAACATACTGAATATGCCAGGCCCGATAAGTGTCATCTCTGTCCCTGGCGACAAGAAGGATGCTCTTATCTGCGCCGACAAGATCTACCGGGAAGCAACAGCCGCAACAGATCGCAAGTCACTTGCCGCTGAAGCTCCCGGGGGGAAGAAGAAGACCAAGTCCGGCAAGAGTTCTGATGCCCACTCCGGCAAGCGCACCTCTTCGGAGTGCTGCGCTACCGTTAAGGACGCACCATCGAGCTCCACCGGCAAGTGTAAGAAGGCAATGGCAGCTCCACCAGAGACCAAGAAGGTGTCCGCCAAGGAGGACGGCACTGGTGGTACTTTCACCATCAGTGCCACTCTCGACCCTAAATAGGAAAGCGCGCTCGTTGCTTTCCTGCGGGCGAACGTCGACGTGTTTGCGTGGCAACCGTCTGACATCCCCGGTGTTCCCAGGAAAGTAATTGAGCACCACCTTGCCGTCTGTCCTCATGCGCGGCCCGTCAAGCAGAAAGTCAGGAAGCAGGCGGTGGAGCGCCAAGAATTCATTGCAGAAGAAATCAAGAAATTGGAAGCAGCAGGCCTTGTCAGAGGAGTGCTCCATCCTACGTGGTTGGACAATCCTGTAGTCGTGCGCAAGGCTAACGGAAAATGGAGGCTTCGTATCGACTTTACCGATGTCAATAAAGCTTGTCCCAAAGACCCATTTCCCTTGCCGCGCATCGACCAGATTGTTGACTCCACGGCCGGATGTGACTTGCTCTCATTTCTTGATGCATACTCAGGATACCATCAAATCTTCATGGCAGAAGAGGATGAGGAGAAGACCGCATTCATCACACCATGTGGCACCTACTGTTTCGTACGGATGCCCTTCGGTTTAAAGAATGCTGGTTCAACATTTGCAAGGGTAGTCCATCATGCTTTTGAACCACAAATACACAAAAATGTGGAAGCCTACATAGATGACGTAGTAGTCAAGAGCAAGGACAGGGCAACCCTGATTCAAGATTTAGATGAAACATTTGCAAATCTGCACAAGATCAACCTCAGCTGAACCCCGAGAAGTGTGTGTTTGGAGTCCCCTCCGGCAAGCTTCTCGGGTTCTTCGTGTCTCAGTGGGGAATTAAAGCCAATCCCGACAAGATCAAGGCCATTGAGCAGATTGAAGCACCAAAGCGCGTCAAGGATGTGCGAAGACTTGCCGGTTGCGTGGCTGCTCTCAGCAGGTTTATCTCAAGATCTGCTGAGCGCGCCCTGCCGTTTTTCAAAATATTGAAAAAGGCAGGTCCAATGAAATGGACTCCGGAGGCGGAGGTTGCGCTGCAGGACTTGAAGAGATACCTGTCCTCCACTCCAACACTTGTTGCACCTAAGCCACAAGAGAAGTTGCTGCTGTATATAGCGGCAACCAATCAAGTGGTTAGTGCTGCGTTAGTAGCGGAGAGGGAGGCGGATGATGAGCCAGCAACCACGGCAGATGCATCCAGCGACAAGCAGGGGGCTTCGCCGGCAAGCTCTGGTCCCGACAAAGATGAATCCGCGCAGGCACATGAGAAGATGCAGAAGAGAATGGTGCAGCGCCCAGTTTACTTTGTTAGTTCCCTTTTGCAGGGGGCTAGGTCATGGTACTCTGGTGTGCAGAAACAGCTTTTCGGCCTTCTCATGGCCTCAAGAAAGCTGCGCTATTACTTCCAAGCACATGAGATCACTGTCGTCACTCGTTTTCCACTGAAGAGGATACTGGAAAATCCAGAAGCAACAGGCAGGATTGTCGAGTGGGCACTGGAACTGTCAAGCTTTGGCCTCAAGTTTGACAGCACTTCAACTATCCAAAGCAGGGCACTGGCGGAGTTCATAGCAGAATGGACGCCAATGCAAGATGAAGAAATTCCAGAAACGAGCATCCCCGTCAAGGAAGCAAACAAAGAGTGGCTGATGTATTTTGATGGTGCCTTCTCGCTGCAAGGCGCCGGTGCGGGCGTGCTACTTGTCGCACCCACCGGAGAGCACCTCAAGTACGTAGTCCAGATGCACTTCCCCAAGGAGCAGGCAACGAACAATACCGCAGAGTATGAAGGCTTGCTTGCCGGTCTCAGGATCGCAGCGGACCTTGGGATTAAGAAGCTCATTGTCAGGGGTGACTCGCAACTTGTCGTCCAACAAATGAACTAGAATTATCAGAGTCCGTTGATGGAAGCTTACGTTGATGAAGTGAGAAAGCTAGAAGAGCACTTTGACGGCCTACAGATGGAACATGTTCAGGGAGCTCAGAACGACATTGCCGATGGCCTGTCGAAGTGCGCTGCACTTAAGTTACCTGTGGAACCAGGGATCTTTGTGCTCAAGCTAACTCAACCATCTGTAACACCATCAACTGGACAGAACAAGAAGAGGAAGTTGATTTCTGGTGACTATTTTCCGGCAGAGCTCCCCGAAGCCGCCGCCAAGAAGGTCCCAAGATCAACACCAAGGGTGCTGAGGAGCAGTCTGCTCCGGCAAGCCTTAGGGTTTGTTCCGTTGAAGCAGACGCTCCCGACAAGTTTTGCTCCGGCAAGCTTGCTGGGGAACATCAAGCTCCGGCTGAGCCGCAGGTTCTTGCTGTAGAAGCGGATGTTCCCGCAGCAGCAGATGCGCCTTTAGTCCTTGTTGTCGAGCCACAAGCTCCAGCATGGGCACAGCAGATTGTCCGTTTCCTTCAGACAGGAGAACTTCCCGAAGAGCAAGAAGAAGCGGAAAAAGTAGCCCGGCAGTCGAGTATGTACCAGTTTGTCGATAGCACACTGTACAGAAGAAGACTCAACGGTGTGAAATTGAAGTGTATTCACCGGGAAGATGGACAAAAGCTGTTGGCAGAGATACATGGAGGCATATGTGGTCACCACATTGGCGCAAGAGCACTTGCCGCCAAGGTTTCTTTTGGCCGACAGCCCTCCAGGATGCAACTGCACAAGTAACCAAGTGTGAAGCGTGTCAGTTCCATTCCAAGCAGATACACCAGCCAGCTCAAGCTCTCCAGACGATCCCTTTATCCTGGCCATTTTCGGTCTAGGGGCTCGACATTCTCGGCCCCTTTCCCCGAGCTGTCGGGGGCTTTGAGTACTTGTACGTTGCAATCGACAAGTTCACAAAGTGGCCGGAAGTGGAACCAGTAAGGAAGGTGACAGCACAGTCAGCAGTCAAGTTCTTCAGGTCGATTGTTTGCCATTTCGGGATCCCTAACAGGATCATTACCCACAATGGCACGCAATTCACGAGCCGCACCTTCATGCAGTACGTCCAAGATCTTCGCACCAAGGTCTGCTTCGCTTCTGTTGCTCATCCGAGAAGCAACGGTCAAGCGGAGAGGGCAAATGCTGAAGTGCTACACGGGCTCAAGACCAGGACTTTCGACAGGCTGCGCAAGTGCGGAAGAAACTGGATCGAGGAGCTGCCGGTGGTTCTTTGGTCGATCAGGACGACGCCAAATCGAGCCACTGGCCAGACACCTTTCGCTCTAGTCTATGGAGCAGAGGCAGTTCTCCCCACGGAACTCGTATACGGGTCACCTCGAGTGCTCGCTTATGATGAGCTTGAGCAAGAGCAGTTGCGACAAGATGACGCGCTGCTCCTTGAGGAGGACCGTCTTCAGGCTGCTGTACGAGCTGCTCGATACCAGCAAGCTTTGCGCCGCTACCATAGCCGCAAAGTTAAAGCCAGAAGTTTCGAGGAAGGCGACCTTGTTCTCCGGTGCGTTCAGTCCGCCAAGAACTCCAACAGGTTGACGCCGAAGTGGGAAGGCCCTTACCGGGTCAAACGAGTCACTAGGCCCGGCGCTGTCCGCCTTGAGACCGAAGATGGCATTCCGGTGAGCAACTCCTGGAACATTGAGCATCTTCGTAAGTTTCACCCGTAGGGCGCGGTTGCCGGAACCTGTTCCGGCAACCACCTTTTGTACAAGTCTTGCCGATGTTGCATGTAATCCTTTGTACAAAGCCGGGCGCAGATCCCGTGCATAAGTAAAGCTCATGTGCTCCGCACATCTTGTCAATTTCATGCATTATATTCTTTCCTGCATGCATTATCTGACACTTTGTGCAGCACCTACCCCCGGTAAGCAGTAACGAGCCGTAAGGCTCCATATCTTTATTTTCTCTTCTTTCTTTTTCTCAAAAAGGAAAGGAAGGTTCCCTCGCACACAAGTTTGCCGCGGGGGAAGGAGAAGATAATGGTGTGGACCAGGCATCATTCAAGGAAGTTTCACCTTGCCGGAAAACAAGCGACAGAAAAGCTAAGTTGCCAAAGTTTGAACAATCAGTTTTTAAATTTTTTAAGTTATCTTCCTTGAACGACCGTGCTTTGTATGGAAAAGCTGTGCGCGGAGGAACCAACTCGTAGCTAGTTGCGCCCTTATTTTGTTTCGAGTCCGCTCAACAACTTAAGTGAGCTGCGGCTAGTTGCGAAAAGGTTTCTTGTCGGAAGCGGCACCGCCAGCAGGCTGCTGATGTCTCGCACTCAGCGCTCGCGGCTAAGGTGCCTGCGCCGACAAGTTCCCTAAAAGCGTAAGGCAAAAACATACAAAGGAAGGAATCAAGTAAAGGAAATAACATAGCAAATCTCTACCCAAAATAGAGTTATATTACAAGATAGCTTGTCGCAGCTCTAACAGATTGTTCTCATGACATGACTAGCAGCGACAAGGAGAAAGAGAAAACGGGTGACCTAATCTACGCGATCGCCCTCAACCCTCTTGATTCCGCTCACCTTGTCCACAATGGGTGCGACAAGGGCCTTGAGCGCTTCCAGATCAGCATCCGGCGGCAAGGACTTGAGGACGTTGGTGAAGTTGAGGCCTGGATTGCGGAAGGCCACCTTCATCAGCACCTTCTGGAGAACTCCCGCGCAGATCTTGCGCGACTCGTCGGCCAGCTGCTTTCAGATCTTCTCCCGGAGTCGCTGGAGTGCCGTCGCCACACCTTTGAAGAACAAGCTGAGCTTGGCGCTGGGTTGGAGGTGCTCGTCGGAGGAGTTCCCGAAATCCTCCATCCCCAGCTGCGCCAGCTCCCCGTCAATGGTGGCGGCAATATTCACCAGACCCTCGGTCCAGTGCTCCACAGTCTCCCTGAAGGCGTTCTGGGCAGCAGCCGCATTCGCCAGCAGCACCTCGTCGGCCTTGATCTTCTCCGACAAGGTCACCTCCCGCTCCCTGGCGCCGTCCAGCGTCTGAGTCAACGTGGCCAGCTTCAACTCGAGATCAGCATTGGAATCCTTGCCGACGCTGAGCTCCTTGCTCCTCTCAGCGAGAAGGGCCTGCAGCTCACCATGAGTGGCAGCGTCCTTCTCGCGCTCACGCTTGAGCTCGGCAAGCTCCTCGCCGCTCGCCCTGAGATCGGCTTCCAGCTGCACCACCATCGTCTCCAGCTCCTTCTTGGCGGCCTCGACAGCTGTGGCGGCATCCCTTGCCTCCTTGAGAGCGCCGCTAATTGCTTGCTCGCGCTCGGCAAGCTCCTCCTCGTGGCTGTCAAGGTTGACCTTGCGCTGCGCCAACTCCCCTCCGAGCGGAGTGGCCTTCCGCAATCCAGGCCTCAACTTCACCAACGTCCTCAAGTCCTTGCCGCTGGATGCTGATCTGGAAGCGCTCAAGGCCCTTGTCGCACCCATTGTGGACAAAGTGAGCGGGATCAAGAGGGTTGAGGGCGATCGTGTAGACTAGGCCGCCCGTTTTATCTTTTTCCTTGTCGCTGCTGGTCATGTCATGGGAACAATCTATTAGAGCTGCGACAAGCTATCTTGTAATATAACTCTATTTCTGGGTAGAGATTTTCTATGTTATTTCCTTTACTTGATTCCTTCCTTTGTATGTTTTTGCCTTACGCTTTTAGGGAACTTGTCGGTGCAGGCACCTTAGCCGCGAGTGCTGAGTGCGAGACATCAGCAGCCTGCTGGCAGTGTCGCTTCCGACAAGAAACCTTGTCGCAACTAGCCGCAGCTCACTTAAGTTGTTGAGCAGACTCGAAACAAAATAAGGGCGCAACTAGCTACGAGTTGGTTCCTCCACGCACAGGTTTTCCATACAAAGCACGGTCGTTCGAGGAAGATAACTTAAAAATTTTAAAAACTGATTGCTCAAACTTTGGCAACTTAGCTTTTTTGTCGCTTGTTTTCCGGCAAGGTGAAACTTTCTTGAACGATGCCTGGTCCACACCATTATCTTCTCCTTCCCCCCCCCCCCCCCCGGCAAACTTGTGTGCGAGGGAACCTTCCTTTCCTTTTTGAGAAAAAGAAAGAAGAGAAAATAAAGATATGGAGCCTTACGGCTCATTACTGCTTACCGGGGGTAGGTGCTGCACAAAGTGTCAGATAACGCATGCAAGAAAGAATATAATGCATGAATTTGACAAGATGTGCGGAGCACATGAGCTTTACTTATGCACGAGATCTGTGCCCGGCTTTGTACAAAGGATTACATGCAACATCGGCAAGACTTGTACAAAAGGTGGTTGCCGGAACAGGTTCTGGCAACCGCGCCCTACGGGTAAAACTTACGAAGATGCTCAATGTTCCAGGAGATGCTCACCGGAATGCCATCTTCAGTCTCAAGGCGGACAACGCCGGTCCTAGTGACTCGTTTCACCCAGTAAGGGCCTTCCCACTTTGGCGTCAACTTGTTGGAGTTCTTGGCGGACTGAACGTGCCGAAGAACAAGGTCGCCTTCCTCGAAACTTCTGGCTTTAACTTTGCGGCTATGGTAGCGGTGCAAAGCTTGCTGGTATCGAGCAGCTCGTACAGCAGCCTGAAGACGGTCCTCCTCAAGGAGCAGCGCGTCATCTTGTCGCAGCTGCTCTTGCTCAAGCTCATCATAAGCGAGCACTCGAGGTGACCCGTATACGAGTTTCGTGGGGAGAACTGCCTCTGCTCCATAGACTAGAGCGAAAGGTGTCTGGCCAGTGGCTCGATTTGGCGTCGTCCTGATCGACCAAAGAACCAGCGACAGCTCCTCGATCCAGTTTCTTCCGCACTTGTGCAGCCTGTCAAAAGTCCTGGTCTTGAGCCCGCGCAGCACTTCAGCATTTGCCCTCTCTGCTTGACCGTTGCTTCTCGGATGAGCAACAGAAGCGAAGCAGACCTTGGCGCCAAGATCTTGGACGTACTGCATGAAGGTGCGGCTCGTGAATTGTGTGCCGTTGTCGGTAATGATTCTGTTAGGGATCCCGAAACAGCAAACAATCGACCTGAAGAACTTGACTGCTGACTATGCTGTCACCTTCCTCACTGGTTCCACTTCCGGCCACTTCGTGAACTTGTCGATTGCAACGTACATGTACTCAAAGCCCCCGACAGCTCGAGGAAAGGGGCCGATAATGTCGAGCCCCCAGACCAAAAATGGCCAGGATAAAGGGATCGTCTGGAGAGCTTGAGCTGGCTGGTGTAGCTGCTTGGAATTGAACTGGCACGCTTGACACTTGGTTACTTGTGCAGATGCATCCTGGAGGGCTATCGGCCAAAAGAAACCTTGCCGGGAAGCTTTGCCGGCAAGTGCTGTTGCGCCAATGTGGTGACCACATATGCCTCCATGTATCTCTGCCAACAGCTTTTGTCCATCTTCTCGGTGAATACACTTCAATTTCACACCATTGAATCTTCTTCTGTACAGTGTGCTGTCGACAAACTGGTACATACTCGACTGCCGGGCTACTTTTTCTGCTTCTTCTTGCTCTTCGGGAAGTTCTCCTGTCTGAAGGAAACAGACAATCTGTTGTGCCCATGCTGGAGCTTGTGGCTTGACAACAAGGACTAAAGGCGCATCTGCTGCTGCGGGAACATCCGCTTCTACGGCGAGAACCTGCGGCTCAGCCGGAGCTTGATGTTCCCCGGCAAGCTTGCCGGAGCAAAACTTGTCGGGAGCGTCTGCTTCAACGGAACAAACCCTAAGGCTTGCCAGAGCAGACTGCTCCTCAGCACCCTTGGTGTTGATCTTGGGGACCTTCTTGGCGGCGGCTTCGGGGAGCTCTGCCAGAAAATAGTCACCAGAAATCAACTTCCTCTTCTTGTTCTATCCAGTTGATGGTGTTACAGATGGTTGAGTTAGCTTGAGCACAAAGATCCCTGGTTCCACAGGTAACTTAAGTGCAGCGCACTTCGACAGGCCATCGGCAATGTCGTTCTGAGCTCTCGGAACATGTTCCATCTGTGGGCCGTCAAAGTGCTCTTCTAGCTTTCTCACTTCATCAACATAAGCTTCCATCAACGGACTCTGATAATTCTTGTTCACTTATCGGACGACAAGCTGCGAGTCACCCCTGACAATGAGCTTCTTAATCCCATGGTCCGCTGCGATCCTGAGACCGGCAAGCAAGCCTTCATACTCTGCGGTATTGTTCGTTGCCTGCTCCTTGGGGAAGTGCATCTGGACTACGTACTTGAGGTGCTCTCCGGTGGGTGCGACAAGTAGCACGCCCGCACCGGCGCCTTGCAGCGAGAAGGCACCATCAAAATACATCAGCCACTCTTTGTTTGCTTCCTTGACGGGGATGCTCGTTTCTGGAATTTCTTCATCTTGCGTTGGCGTCCATTCTGTTATGAACTCCGGCAGTACCCTGCTTTGGATATTTGAAGTGCTCTCAAACTTGAGGCCAAAGCTTGACAGTTCCAGTTCCCACTCGACAATCTTGCCTGTTGCTTCTGGATTTTGCAGTATCCTCTTCAGTGGAAAACGAGTGACGACAGTGATCTCATGTGCTTGGAAGTAATGGAGCAGCTTTCTCGAGGCCATTAGAAGGCCGAAAAGCAGTTTCTGCACACCAGAGTACCTTGACCTAGCCCCCTGCAAAAGGGAGCTAACAAAGTAAACTGGGCGCTGCACCATTCTCTTCTGCATCTTCTCATGTGCCTGCGCGGATTCATCTTTGTCGGGACCAGAGCTTGCCGGCGCAGCCCCCTGCATGTCGCTGGATGCATCTGCCGTGGTTGCTGGATCATCATCCGCCTCCCTCTCCGCTACTAACACAACACTAACCACTTGATTGGTTGCCGCTATATACAGCAGCAACTTCGCTTGTGGCTTAGGTGCGACAAGTGTTGGAGTGTAGTACAGGTATCTCTTCAAGTCCTGCAGATCAGCCTCCGCCTCCGGAGTCCATTTCATTGGATCTGCCTTTTTCAATATTTTGAAAAACGGCAGGGCGCGCTCAGCAGATCTTGAGATAAACCTGCTGAGAGCAGCCATGCAACCGGCAAGTCTTTGCACATCCTTGACGCGCTTTGGTGCTTCAATCTGCTCAATGGCCTTGATCTTGTCGGGATTGGCTTCAATTCCCCGCTGAGACACGAAGAACCCGAGAAGCTTGCCGGAGGGGACTCCAAACACACACTTCTCGGGGTTCAGCTTGAGGTTGATCTTGCGCAGATTTGCAAATGTTTCATCTAAATCTTGAATCAGGGTTGCCCTGTCCATGCTCTTGACTACTACGTCATCCATGTAGGCTTCCACATTTCTGTGTATTTGTGGTTCAAAAGCATGATCGACTACCCTTGCAAATGTTGAACCAGCATTCTTTAAACCGAAGGGCATCCCTACGAAATAGTAGGTGCCACATGGTGTGATGAATGCGGTCTTCTCCTCATCCTCTTCTGCCATGAAGATCACAGTTGCCGCGGGAGCGCCTCACGCCGCCGGCTGTTGACCCGTCTGCCGCCCCGCTGCATCCCCGGCCTTGCGGAGGCGCCTTCTTGGTGGAGTTGGGGGCTCCGATTGCGGCAAGCTGTCTGAAGGTTCGGGCCCAACAAGATCTCCCTCGCCGGGCTCGCTCGACTCAGCTTCAGGCCCAGCAAGCTCTTCCATGTCGGCAAACTCCTCTCGCTCGACGAGGCTTGTCGCCTCTGCTGCCTCTGCCTCCTCCACGGTGAAGCCGAACTCGCCCGCGGCAACGGCTGCTGCCACGTCTTCCAGCCTGGTGGCGATGCACTGCATCTCATCATCGGTGGTGTCGCGGGTGAGGCTCTTCTGCTCATCGGCGTGGATCGGCACTTCTTCCAGGCTGTCAAAGAACTGCTGCACAACGTCGTCGGCAGGCTCTTGCCAGGTCGGGACGATTCCGTGCGAATCGCACAATGGCATCATTGCGCGGATGCAGTCAAGCGAGGAGTTGTTGCACAATGGAACGACACCCCTCGGCAGTATGAATGGATGTTGGGGATCGCGCTTGAACAGCTCCAGAAGCATCGCGTCCAGCTCCAAGACGGTGAAGTTGAAGTTGAGGCCCGGGCGCAGTGTCATGATGTCCGCCGAGTTCTGGAACTCCCAGGCAGGCCTCCCCCTCTCCTGTAGGGGGGCGATGCGGCGGCAAAGAAAATCTGCGCCAATGGCGCCTACGGTGAGCCCGGCAAGCCTAAGGCGAAGGATCCGGGTGACGGCAATCTTCAGCCTGTCGTCTTCTGGGGCCACGTTGCTCCAGTCATTGCCGCGCACTATTGGGGCTTGGCGCAGGGCAGTAAACGGCTGCGGGTTCTCCTCGACGATCCAGCACCACTCCGCTCTCCACTCCTCCCATTTGCTGCGAAGCTCTCCCTCCAGATAAGCATCTTTCTTGCCGACCCTCGAGATCCAGGCGATTCCGCCGGCAAGGGGCTCTCCTCCCTCAACACGGGGCATAAAGAAATGGCGGAAGAGGGCTACGTTTGGGTGGACTCCGACAAAGTTTTTGCACAGATGTGCGAAAACTGCCATGGTCAGAACGGCGTTGGGGGTGAAGTCAAGGAGGCGGAACCCGTAGGTGTTCATGATGTCGCAGAAGAAATCAGAAAAAGGCGGGCAGAGCCCACAGTAGAAGAACCGCGCGAAGAAGGGGTACCCATTTGGAGCCAGCTCCGAGGCGGCAGCCGGGAGTACCCTCGTGCGTGGATGCGCCCGCGTCTCCGTCGACCAGAAGAGGTAGTGGTACTCCCTCAGCTCCTTCGCGGCAAGCTGAGGGGGGAAGATGGCCCGCTCCTTTCGCAGCGCCGCGAGCCGCTGCGCCTCGACCGATTTCATGCCCTTCCCCTTGTCGGCCTTCGGAGCCATGGCGGAGGTGGTGGGGGAGATCGACGGTCTTGGTGGTGCTGGTGGCAATGGGGGGGCGGAGCGCTGCTCTCTTTCTGCTTCGAGAAGAAGGGAGGAGCGGCGGAGATTTTTGGAGTTGGAGCAACAACTGGAAAGATGGGCGAACTGCCCCTGTTTCCCCTGCTTATAAAGAGGGAGGGGGCGGACGTTTCGCCCTTTCGAATAAAGAATCCACCCACGATCTCTCCCACGACACCGCATTTGACGCGTGCCGTTGGGGAGGGCGCGGTGGATACGGAGTAAGATACGGCGTAACCCAGGCCGCGTGTGCCCGTGCCCTGTTTTGGGCCTGGCCCAACAGCACTCTGCACCGTGTGTGGCCCAGGCCCGGGGGCTCCTGTCAGTGTACTAGAGTAGGGGTACCCTAGTACCCCGAACTTGTGCACAGGCAGTTGCAGCGCCCCATGGCAAGGGCTTGCCGGGTGACCGCCAGGGTCCTCCATGGTCCCTTTGAAGCCAAGGAGACAAGGCCCCGGCAAGAGGAGCTTGTCGGGAAGGCCAACCAAGGCATTCTCAAGGAACTTGCCGCGATGCGGCACACGTCACGGCAAGGCCCGGTGAGCGACAAGCTTCCGGGCGCGACAAGACAATGACCGCGGCAAGGCGCTTGCCGCGGCAAGCGGCCACTCTGTTCCCACGCTCCAGCGCATCCACCAACGTGTCGCCCTGTGGCCTTTCGAGGCGCGCGTGGCGGGAGGCTGTGCAGCCAGCGGTGCGCGGTGGCATGCGACGCTGACAAGATCACCATTGTGGCGAGCGGTGGCGCCCCTGACGGTCCTTTTCTGCACTGTTTGGGCGACGCAGACGGGCATTTAATGCCTTTGTCCCCTGCCGTTAGGGTTAGGTAGGATACACTGTACATGTAGCTATACCGACCACCTCTCTTTTTACATTTTTGCCCTTGTCTATGTTGCCACCTGTCGGTGACCCCTTGAGCATATAAAAGGAGGCCCATGCGCAACGTAGGTGGGACTCGGTTGGAAGCCAGAAACACATTCACGCTCGGTCTCATGTATACGGTAGCACTCGACGCTCCCGAGCAAGAACACAATACAATCAGACAAGCAGCAGTAGGAGTGTTCTCTCCAGAGAGCTCCGAAGCTGGGTAAACTGCTCGTGTGCTTCGCCTCGATGTGCTCTTCGTGCGACCTCCGCCCCCCGCCGAACCGAAAGGGGCTCGGTCCGCCGGTCCCATAGGTGTTCGTGGATCAGTTTCCCCGACAGTTATACTTCTGCTTTGAACCAGCAAATCAATTCAATATGAAATTGTCTAGGGAAAAACATATCTGTATCAGATTGTCCAGTGCAGAACATGACAGATGCTAAGCGGAAGAGACATGTTTAGACCGAAAATACATGGTGTGGTATATGTTTACTAGCTGCTTGATATTTGTGCAGACAGAGATGTCTGCCTGTTGCTATTTGGCAAACAAACAAAGTGTCCGCAATTTTGGTTGAACTGCACAAGAGAATAGTATAGTCACTGCATGCAGTGCCATTTGAAAATATACACAAGGATTGGATAGTCACTTCATGGACTACAGAAAAGTAGTACTGTACTATTTACTAGCCAACACTAGGTGCTTCATTGCTTTGGTATGATTATACAATGGGCATCATTTTGCCTCAGTTAAAGTTTGTATTCCGAAAATAGTCTCGCGGTGTGATTGAGAGAAGACCAAATCATATTGCAGTGGATGTTTCTCCATCATGTGTGGTTCTTTCTCATGGTTCCAGCTGTTGGTGAAACCACTTACGTTTGCAAGAGGAATTGTAGACTTCACAAACAAATTTTTCTTTCAGTCTCTACTGAATGTTGGCCAAGAGAAGCATCCATGTTAGTAGGAAGAACAGATGTTTTTTCTAGATCTTTGCTTTTGGAGCTACATATTTGTATATGATCTGTGAATCATTGAGATGCATTAACATGTTGATCTTATGTATGGGAATCCTACTAGTTAGTTTTAATTGCGATGCAAGATCTGAAGTGGCTGATCTTTGCTTTTGGAGCTACATATTTGTATATGATCCGTGAATCATTGAGATGCATTAACAGTTACTTATTTCTGTTTGCTCAGTGTTTACAAGTTACTGATCGATCACTAGTTAGCCTACAAATGCGCTCCTGACAGTTTTATTTGCAAGGCAAGATGCAAAGTGGCGGTTTTTTGAATAAAAATGCCTACCTCTGAAGAAACTGACAAGCTACACTATCGATCCTACACGGATAAAAATGCCTACCTTTGAAGAAACTGACAAGCTACAGTATCGATCCTACACGGATAAATAGCAGATCACGCACGTACTACCTCCTTTCTGGTTTACAGGGCTCAATTCAAGAAACGACCTACTCGATCCTACACGAATAAATAGTGGATCACGCACGTACTAGTACCTCCTTTTCGGTTTGCAGGGCTTAATTCAAACCTCTCACCAATCAAGGTACTCCCCCCGTCCGGGTTTTTTAGTCCTGTGAGCAAAGCAGCAAGACCAAGGCATGGCAATAATTAACGACATGCAGAAGTTTAAGCCTAATTAATTCCAGCGATTTAAGTGGCTGCATGCATGCCCTCGGCTGTGACTCATTGCATGCTGCTCCGCGTACTGCCTGCGAGCGATTCTGAGTGCCTACATGCAGCCAGCCGTAATTAAGGCAGCTAACTGATGCAAAAAAGATATGCTTTAATTGTTGCGGGCTTTTTAAATCCGTGGAATCATTATTGACAAGGAGGGAGATGATTCGAGTGCACTCGTTTGACCGGCATGCCGGCGTGCAACCCAGATGGGGCGGGACAACACAGTCATAATTTCAGTTTCTCTTGTTTTCCACAGCAAGCTGGCGCGCTAAGCCATTATGCATTGAATTCTGATGACCGTCGCGCTACCTCCCCCCTATAAGTACTGTTTCCCGGCCTTCTCCGGTGCCACCGTGACCCAACTCGCCATATCCTCATAAGCCCCCACCGGCCCAACATCGCTCGCCACGTCCGCCATGCCCCCGCCCATCCGCGGTAGGCGACGCTGGAGGCGGTCACCATCGGAACTAGTGTTCGGTTTTTCTCCGGAAGGCAGACGGAGGGAGGAGGCATTCTATCTTTCTTTAGATGGCAATGCGGAGATAGAGGAGTTGTTGGAGCGCGACCACATGGCGGAGGAGCAGGAGTTGTTGCAGCGCGACCGCCTGGCGGAGGAGCAGCGTATCGCCGATTTGTCCCGCCAGCGGGACATGGAGCAGCAGCGCACCGACGCTCTGAGTCGCGAGCAGAGCGCCCGCAACTGGGCCGACTACGTGGAGGCCGGCGCCCGGCAAATAGACCTCGAGGCTGTCGGGCACGCACGTGTTCGCGACGCCGATTTTTACTACCAGCTCTTCAAGTGGGTTTCCCGCTTGGAAGCCGAAGCTTCGGTGGTCCACGCCGGCATGGAAAGGGCCAACGCGCGCGAGCAACGCGCCCTATCGCACCTCTTGCAAGTCCGAGGCGAGGCACAGGACGCCGGTGCCGGCGTTTAGCATGTACCACAGATGGCGGCCGACATCGTCTAGTTAGCTAAGAGTTAGTTAGTACTTGTATGCTACTAGAGTATTAGTGGGAGTAGATAGTTAACTTTGCTATGATGGTTGTCAACGTGGATGTTCAGTACTCTATATGTGGATCAGACCTGTTACTTTGCTCTGAATGTTGAACTTTCCATTTGAACATCTAAATCTGGTGTATCGGAGAAATGCCACTGCAATTTCCAAACTTTGAAAAATGTCATTTCATGCCATTTCTAGTGGCATTTTCTGAAGTCTGGAGTGGCGTTTTTCAAAGTTTGCAAACTGCAGTGGCATTTTTCAAAGTTTGCAAAAATTGCAGTGGCATTTTTCAAAGTTTGGAAATTGCAGTGGCATTTTTATGAATCGCCATAATTGGAGTGGCATTTATCTAATTTGTTTTTGAGACGAAAGCAGGGTGTCAACTGGGCTGTGCAGGACACTCTGGCATGTCTAGACAGCCTTTTCTTTTATGTTTACCACAGACCAGCCCAGTAGTTTTTTTTTCTTTCTGACAATGGCTAGACCAGTTTTTTTGTGATTTGTCAAGTAAGTCCCTTTATCAGGCCTGTTGGGCTGTGAATCTTTCAAGACGAGGAGAGCTTCATTCAGCTGGCCGAGAAAATGGCCTATCAGTAATGAGAAATGGGTTGTACATTTTTAAAACACATCAGACCGGCAATTAGTTTCAAATATCTTTTTTTTTATTTCGAGATTTTAAACTGCATTCATTTTTATGCGTGGACAATTTATTGGATTTTATATTGATATACATTTATTTTTAAAATCAGTCTGAATGTGACTCGAAATTTCGGGATTAAAAATAGTTCAGACCGCACCGACATATGCAAAATTTCGTATAATTTTTTAACCGTGCCACAATATGGGCTGTAATGCTAACAAAAAGAATATGGGCTCCAAAAAAAACATAAGAATTAGCAAATGGGCTGTAAATTATTTGAAATAATGGCAGATGGGTTGTATGTTGTTTTCCACAGATTTGAGGCTTTCCACAGATGGCCTGTATATTGTTGGTTGTCCATCCAACGGCCGTCGTGCTTCTTCAATCTCTGCTCTTCCTACTCCAGCCGCTCAAACAAGCGCCAGCGAGACTGCCTGCTCCCTCCTCCCCGCATCCGGATGTGCTACTGCACATGCCTCACCGCCCCATCGTACTCCCATCGCTGGCCTAGCCATCCCTCTACTCACCCACAGTTCCACACCTGCTGTTATTCTCCGGCGATGGCAGACGAACCAGTAAACCCTCGTACAGTCGTACTCCCCTCCGCATGGGAAACAACTGCCGAGTCTTCCCTACCTCCATGTCGTTCCCTTCCTAGGCCTTGTCGTCGTCCACCGCCCTGGTGCTCTTGGCGTGGCGTGGTCAACATGGTCAACGAACGACATGCATCAGAAGTGGACTGTACGTGGAGAGGCTGACAGCTGGGTCCATGGCCGCACGCAAGGAAATGCCTCTTTATTACGCGCAAAATAATGATTCCACCTAACATCTGGGACCCACCGAAAAGGCCTCTGTATTTCGCGAAAAAAACATTACTCCCGCTGATAGCTCGGACCCACCAGCTATATCTTCGCATGCAAGGAAGTGCCTCCTTATTACGCACAAAAAAAATGAATACTCCCCCTACTAGCTGGGACGCAGTATAGTGGGCCTACTAAGTTGATGGGGACGAAGGGCTTTGTCAACTTAGTCAATATGCATGATTCTAGGTCGACTGACTGTATGATGTCCATCCAACGGCCGTAGTGCTTCTTCAACCTCTGGTTTTCTTGCTCCAGCCGCCCAAAGCAGCGCCAGTCATGCCGCCTGCTCCTGCCTTCCATGGCCGGCTGTGCTGCGCGGAGGCCTCACCGCCCCCATAATACTCCCACCGCTGGCCAGGCCATCCCTCCACTCCACTCACCCCCACCCCCTGTTATTCTGCGGCGACGACAGCGTAGCCAAACCAGTGAACCCTCGTACTCCTCTCCGCGTGGGCATCCACTGCCGCGTGTTCCCCGGCTCCGCGTCATCCCCTTCCTAGGCCTCGCCATCATCGACCGCCGTGGTGCTCTCGGCGCGGTGTGGTCAATGTGGTCAACGATCGAATTCCATCGGAAGAATACTGTACGTGGAGAGGCTGACAGGTGGGTCCACGGCAGCCGCAAGGAAGTGCCTCCTTATTACGTGGAAAATAATTAATCCTCCACCTGACAGCAGGGACCCACCAGACGGGGCCACCAGTATTTCGCGAAAAAATGTTTGCCCCTGACTGTTGGGACCCACCCGACGGGCCACCGTATTTCGTGAAAAAAACGTTCCCCCTGCTGTCAGCTCGGACCCACTGGAAGGGCCTTCTTATTATGCACGAAAAAATGAATACCCCCTACTAGCTGGGACCCACCTTGGTGGGAGGCTGACTTGTGGGCCTACTAAGTTGATGGGGATGGAGGGCTTTGTCAACTTAGTCAATATAAACGATTCTAGCTACAGTGACCGTACGATGTCCATCCAATGGCCGTAGTGCTTCTTCAACCTCTGGTCTTCTTGCTCCAGCCGCCCAAAGCAGCGCCAGTCATGTCGCATGCTCCTGCCTCCCTTGGCTGGATGTGCTGCCGTGGAGGCCTCAACGCCCCCTACTATTCCCACCGCTGGCCAGGTCCTGCGGCGACGGCAGCCTCACACCGCAGCCGAACCAGTGAACCCACATACTTCTCTCCGCGCGGGCTTCCACTGCCACATCTTCCCCGGCTCCCCCACGTCCCCTTCCCAGGCCTCGCCGTCGTCCACCGCCCTGGTGCTCTTGGCGCGGCGTGATCAACGTGGTCAAGGAACAACTTCCATCGGACGTGGACTGTACGTGGAGAGGCTGACAGCTGGGTCCACGGTCGCAGCAAGGAAGTGCCTCCTTATTACGCGTAAAATAATTATTCCTCCACCTGACAGCGGGGATCCACCAAAAGGGCCACCATATTTCCCAAAAAAACGTGCCCCATGACTGCTGGGACCCACCAGCTACATCTTCGCACGCAAGGAAGTGTGTCCGGGCAAAAAAACGATTTGCCCCCCTGACTATCGGGACCCACCAGCTACATATTCCCAGGCAAGGAAGTGCCTGACAGTCGGGACCCACCTGGTCGAAGCATACATAGCGTTGTCATTCTGGTCGCGAACGTGTACGTACATATATACTGGTCGATGTAGAGGCGCGCACATGTCGTAGTACAGGCGCGTATGTGTCGTAGTAGAGGCGCGCACATAGCATGTACACGTACGTATAGCGGCCAGGGTGCAAGAAAGAAAATACGGCCACGTATGTGTACATACGGGCGGGGTCTCGAACGCCTACTCACGCATACGTACGGCGAGGGCTCATGTACATGGCTGGGTCGGAACGGAGAAACAACGTCATCGTCATGTTCATGGGGAGGCAACAAAATGCGTCGTGTTCATGGGGAGGCAACGGAATGCGTCGTGTTCATCGGGAGGCAACGGAACGTGTGGGAGCCAACCGGCTGGGTCGGAATAGAATGCTTCGTCGTGTTCATTGGGAGGGCTTGTACGGAATAGTCGATGGAAACGAGGCCTGTCGTACCACACAACGGAGGAAACGGTCTTGCGTTCGACCGGCCACGTTCGAAACGGGGGTCCTATTGATCTGGAGGGGTGTGGCGTACCACAAAACGGAGGAAATGGACCTCCTACGGTCGAAACAGGGGTCCTGTTAATCGGGAGGGGTGTGGTGTACCGCAAAACAGAGGACACGGACCTCCTACGGCCGAAATGGGGGTCTTGTTGATCGGGAGAGGTGTGGCGTACCGCAAAACGGACGAAACGGACCTCCTACGGTTGAAACGGGGATCCTGTTCATCGGGAGGGGTGTGGCGTACCGCAAAATGGGACTCCGTGGGATACTGTTCATCTCCACCGTCGACCTCCTCCAGCCTCCACGGGCTACCGTCGACCTCCTCCAGCCTCCACGGGCTCCTGTTCATCCAGCCTCCATCGCGCCCTACTCCACCGGCTATTGTTCAACCACCCCTCCACGGGCACCCCTCCACCGACTACCGTTCATCCAGCCCGATCGATCGCTCGGGTTCAGTAACGCGTAGCCTGCAGTGTAATCGCTCGGGTTCAGTTAGAGCCCAATGCCTCGCTCGGGTTCAGTTAGAGCCAATGCCTCGCACACACGCGCGTACCTGTATGAGAGAAACGCGCATCGCTCGGCCGCCGACCTCCCACCATAACCGGGAACTCCCCGAAATTTTCCTCGCCCTCGCTTCTACCATGGTTTTTTCTGTCATGGACGGCCCAAAGAATGTCATGCAGCTGCGTCTCTGGCCCGCCCAGGACAAAAATCCCATTTTCTGTCATGATTTTTTTTCATAGAAGTAGGAGCCCACCACATCTATGATGATGCCGGTTTTTTTCACAATTATCGTCATAGAAGTGTCATATGTATGATAGAAAAAAATTCGTTCGGCCCAAAATGTCACGGATGTGTCTTTTTTTGTAGTGGTGGGCTCGTTATATATATAATGTTATGTTAGAAGGAGGAATTAATATCAAACAATAAACCGGAGAGGCACATTTTATATATATATAATTAACAAAATAGGGACTTATTGCTCAAAATAAAAATGAGCGCGTTATTATTAAATTGGTCCTTAAAATCTTTGCAAGCTTTTGTACGCAATCACCAGGATTTTCCTTGCCTGTGAGCCAAAAACAACCAGGATTTTCCTTGCCAACTTCCGTTAAACATTTACTTTTATAAATTAATAACACGTGGGATGTTTTTATAATGTATATATAAGTCTCTATAAAATATACGATAATAGTAATAATATAAATATATATAATGTGGTTAGAAGGGAAAACATAAATTGGACACACTATTATTATTCTTATATATAGATAAATAGAACAGAGACCTGCGTTTTATTCAAAAATACATTGGGCTGCCGATCTTTAAGAAAAAGACCATAGTCCGCTATGGACCTCAAAAAATAAGTTGAAACCACTGTCTCCGTATGTCGTGGGCTACGCATGTTAAAATAGAAAACCTAGGCCTTGCTGATACTTGTTCGCCCTCTGAAAAAAAATGATACCAGATCCCCGAGCGAACTGGATTAAAAAGGGGGCCGGCGGCACGACTGAAGAAGCACATCAGGAGCGATTTTTTTTCAGTGGATGGCTCTCGATAGCGTTTTTACTTGTATTTTTAGCCTCCCAGTCCATCGTGGTGGACCAGCAGCCCATTTGCTGGGCGGGCCAACCTACAGAAACCAGCACTCGATTTTTCATCAGGCCGCAAAAACAACGCGATACTATGTTTGATTTGAGGACAAAAACATTACGGCAAGGGTTGAGCGGGGGAGAGGGGAAGACAGAGTAATAAAAATATTAAAAAGAGCTGATGCACCGTTGCTACCCTAACGAAGCAGGTGCAATTCTTCTCGGGAAGAAGGTGTGCCATTGACACCCACACGTCACGTACCCCACAGTAGGCATACTAACAAGTTCACACACAAATACAACAGAAAAGGTAAACATTCGTATCAAACTCATGTTCACAGGACACATTCATATTCATAGCCAACATTCACTATCAACAACTCAAAAGATTCATATATACACAAGCTCAGCATATCTATGCATCCAAATGATTGATAGATCACACGACAATGTTCATACATAATTCACAAAAAGATTCAGATATACACATGTTCTGTATGTTTATGCATCCAAATGATTGAGATCACAGCCAATATGATCCATGGATGAACTTTAAGTACCTAGGGTACAGACTGGTAAATGGTGTTCAATCGGAGGTACTTCTTGCTAAAATTAGTTCTTGTACGAGTAAACTTTCGAGTACATAAGAGGCAGCACAGACAATCTGAACTTTGCTTGTAGGTTTATCCTCAAATAGTGGCCTCGTGCCGAGGGAGGTTTGAGCAACTTGGCCACTACTTTCATCCAACTAGTTTACTGGCTCATCTTGGTCCTGTATCTCGCAAAAATTCTACATTGCAGATGAGAAAGGAGGGGGTTAAGAAAATGAACCACCCAAATTTTTTGTGCAGTTCAACTAAAATGGAGCATCCTTGGCGTGCAGACTGATTAAGTGCTAGATGAATATACGCTTCAACCAACTTGTCTGGAATCTTAAGACTCCATGCCATATAGTTCGTTACCATATATGCCGATAACAAAAAGGCACAAGTTGGGACCAAAGACTGGACTACGTTTTTCTGGGCTATGCACCAAGCAATATTTTTGGCGTTCACTCTCCTAATACTTGGAGTTTGACAATTGGTTGACGCCAGTTGATACTCGAATGAATATAGGCACTTCTTCTTGTCAACATCGATGCTTGTCTGAGTGAACTTTGGAGTACATAGCAACAGCATAAGTACATGTCCATTTGATCATTTTGTGCAGTTCTACTGAAATCACCCGATGTAATGATTTTCCTGTGAGTTTAGGCTCCAAATTACTCCTTTAAGAAATCGGCAAACAGTAGCACAATACCAAATTACCAATACATATGAAAAACACAATAATCAGGATAAAGACCAGTACCAAACTGTGTGGGATAGCATATCAATTACTATTTCCTTTGACTGGAAGCCGAGATAAGTAAAGCGACTGACAGCGAAGGAAGAAAGCAAGCCGAGATTAGCGATTGACGGGAAAGGACAGAAGCTGCCAAGGCAATGAAGCACCCAAAGTTTTTGTGCAGTTCCACCAAAATCGAGCATCCATGTTGGCACATATATTGATAGAGTGAGATTATTGTAATAGTGGGACTAGTTGATGAAACATACACTAACAACTAGAAGCACTGTCATTATCTTAATGGGTAAAGTTAGCAACATAGTAGTCTTGCTTAAAGAGAGGTATTAGTTTATTTAATCAGTGCCAATTAGCTCAACACTCAAAGCATTGCCATTTATCATAGGTTGCAAAACTTTAGCATGCAAAGATAAAGGAGTTTCTCATGACAGTAGCACGATACAAATAGAGATGACAGCAAACTAATATGGATGAAGGCCTTAGGCCCGTACCAACCTGAGAAAAAAGCTTATTCATGTAGTCCCATAAGAAATGATAAAGCACTCACTGGAATCACACAATAGTATATATTTTTGTGCACTTCAAATGTATGGTTGAAACCACTCTTATTTACCAGTGCTGAGATTATATTGAAAGATTATCAAGAACTTCCAGCAGAGTTAAAGCACTGGCTGGGATACAGTTCATTGTATTGTCTTGTGTAGTTCCACTAAAATGTATGATTGGCACAACATGATCCATGTTTGCACAAGTAGGAACAAGGTGAAACCTTCATTAGCTTAGTGAGAAAGGATAGGAAGACATTAGCATATTACTCAAACAGTAGCATCAAATTCATGATGGACAATACGCAAAACATTGCCTCATTGAACCAATGGCAATAAATTGACATGCAAAACAATAGCACTATTATGTCATGACACTAATAATATTCCCTCCCTGCTCCACCACATGATTCACCTCCATAGACTAACATACACACGTACACGATTCAGCATAGGGACCTACTAAAGATTTGTTTAACTCCAACAGGAAAATTAGGCAGTAATAAACTAGTGGTACTTAAGTACTCCTAATTAATTAAGTGAGACAGCAGAAGTGGAAGGGCTCCCTGGAGTATCGTCTCACATGTAAGGTAATCATTGCCGGAGCCCTTGAATGGCCTTGACTGAGGCCTCTGGCTTCAGCAAGATCGCCTTGGCACTGTTTATTCTACTTCTTCTTCCTCTTCATGATCTGTTTCTCTTTCTCCTCACCAGTTGGTGAAACCAAGTACATGATTGGCCTTCTAATTCAGAATTGGTTTTGTCAGTGAGGGAGTACAAGTGTACTAGTAAAAAATAGCATTATTTTCTCACAGCAGTCGGAAAATAGAGATGAACCCATGCATTACATATCATTCTTACCTAAAGGAAGGTTATGGCGCCAATATGGATGATGAGGATTGGAACACAGATCTCCCTTTGTGCAGTTCCACCAAAATGAACCAATTGTTCCATTCTGATATTCCAGTTAAACAGCACAAAACTCACTTCTTTTAAGAAGAGTTTTGTGCAGTGCACCAAAAGGTCACAATAGCAACCAGGTGAATTGGATATCCCTGTTTGCACAAAAAGGTACAGAGGAAACAGTCAGAGTCTCAAACAATTACAGGCAAAAACATTTGGCTAAACTTGTCATGGCTTATAACAGTGGCATGGCTTCATTTTTTACCAGGGACATTAGATTAAGAACAGCTAAATATTTGGTATAAGGGCATGGGACAGTGGGTGCACTAGCACTGCAACACCATGTACATAAACAGGGGTATAAAGTGGTGATTCATAGTTTTTTGCCCCGAGAAACAAACATCCAAGAAACATATCTGGGTTGGTCCCATTTTTGTTCACTCTAGCCACCTAGTCCTGTGTGTGGATAGCAAATCTAGTCCTGGTCATACCACTGTGTACAACGTTACCCCTATATTTCCCTTTTCGACCAAGAGACCGGTTGGATGACCAGTCTATACTACTTTCACCCCTTTTCCTTCCTGTTTGTACCAAGTCCGATGTACATACTAAATTCCCCCACCCCCACTTTATTTATTGTTTGAACCACATACTCCCTCCGTCCGGAATTACTTGTCATCAAAATGGATGTGTCTAGAACTAAAATACATCTAGATACATCCATTTCAATGACAAGTATTTTCGGACGGAGGGAGTACAAGATTCGACTCCATGAAGTAGCTCTATCTCTAACAATAGAAGAAAAAAAAAGGTGACGTTGGACCATCCGATCGAGAGGGGCTGAGAGGTAGAAAATGATGCACATGCAGCGACGTAGCGAGATGGGGAAGTAGAGGTAAGGCGGTTTCGAAAGAAGATATACCTGAAGGTCGTCGGGATGTGGATAGGTGGGCGGCGGGAGGCCGGATCCTCCCACAGGCCACCACGAAGGGATCGGAGGACCTCCCGCGCTAGCACTCGGCCAGAGATAATGGTGCGGCCGGTAGTGGGTCTCCTCCCTCGCTATCGATGATGTCCTAAATGCTGCCACTCCTCCCCTTCATCGGCGGAGGGGGATACGTCCGGATCTGTAACCAGCGGTGAGGATAGAAAGCCAGTGTTTTTTGAAGGGAGAAAGACACTGTTACTACCCCTATCTTGTTTAGATCTGGAGAGGATGAGAGTGTGTGAATAGAGCAACCCTAGCAAGCAAGCGCGGAGGCTCCAGCCTATATATATGTAGTCGGGTAGTTTTCCTTTTTCACTCCATCAAAACAATCATTTAAAATTGTGTACTACTACATGCCAGGTTGCGGGTTTTTTAGTTGTTGATTGTTTTTCTAGATAGCTACCCGCTTGTTCCAAGTGGTGTTACGATGTGCCGGGTCCCACTTTGTATCGTTCAAGTCTGGTACTACAAGTCCCTCCATTAAATGAACAACCACCCCCTCGTAAAAATTGTGAACAAGCCCACGGCTAAAATTAGCGGAAACGTGGGTTGCCCCAACATGCATTATTATTTATATTTTCTACTCCCTCTGTTCCTAAATATAAGTCTTTTTTATTAGCCACACCTAAGACAAGAATTTTTTTATTAGCAGTGAACCCCACATGTTATAGACACAAAAATTGTGGCAAGATTCCCTTAGGCAAGCCAAAGTGTGTCTAACAATTTGAGCAACGCGGGTTAGGCAAGTGTGGCAAGTGTGGGAAAAATAATGTGGCAACATAAGACAAACATATTCACAATCCAAACAGACCCGTAATTTTTTGTGACATGCATGAAAATTTGGTTAGTTCAATTTATAGTCAAAATTTGGCAAGGTGCATCAAATCAACACATGCAAGTATTTAAAGGAAAGTCACAGCATGCATGCATGCGTTGTACTCCCTCCGTTTCCAAAGATAAGTCCTTTTAGAGATTGCAACAAGTGACTACATACGAAGCAGAATATGTCAACATACAAAGTAGTCCATTTGAAATGTGTAAAAAGACTTATATCGAGTGCAGTGCTTTGATGTGTCGCGTCAACTCGTACAAGACCAAGAAATTTGATTACTACAACGCCCTCTCCCTCGCGGACTGAGCTCCGGTACCTTAACTGCACTTGCCTTTGGCTGCATGACAGGAGGGCCAACCACCTGTTGGGTCCACCTATCATAGACGCAAAGGCAGGAGCAGTAAGTAGAAGCTTTCGCTACATGCTATCCCTCCCGCACAAGGTGGACGGACATGCAGTAGTGGATTCGATACTGTAGAAGTAGGAGTAACATCATTGTTCGTCTTCTCGAAGAGGCGAAGAGCCAAGCGCAACCTGAACGTGGTAGTTGCGAATGTTCGTGTGGTGCGGTGCCTTGGAGCATGCATATACTAGCCAGGCTCTTGCATGAGACAAATAAAACTCCTAGACGGAGGGAGCATTGTTTAACAATTAAACTCCATCATCCGTTGGTTGATACTCATTATGCATAGGTCCACGCGCTTAGCACTGTTTGCTCCTGGGGTCACCAATGTTTATTTGCTAATTAATAACATTGCATGCAATGAACTAGCCATTCCAAGTCATTAAAAGCATGCACACCTCTCATCTCTTATTGGTTGATATGTCAAGAAACAAGAAACAAGGTAGAAGTTAATGCACCGCGCCTAAGTGTTTTGGGACTATTTGGTTTTCGTAAGATGACTTACACACCTAGACGGAGGGAGTAGTACAGCCCTCTAAACCGGAAAGGAGTATTTGCCTTTCTAGAGATTTCAACAAGTGACTAGACTACACCGTGTGCAGTACTCCCTCCCTTCCGGTTTATAGGGCTCAAATCTCATGAACCAAGGCATTTTGCGATTGGAGGAATGTATCTCGTACTTTACAAAACTACCCTAATTAAACTCATGCATTAATTACGTAGTTCTCTCGTTTTCCTCTCCTCCTTGGTCGCGGTGCATAATATTGAGCACTCCTATATGACTAGCCGCTCTATCTACATGCGGTGCATTTCAAAGCATCCGAGCCCGCGAGCCATCCACCAAATCACAGCGAGGTGCTACAGTCGAGACTCACATGTCACCCTATGTGGCCGTCATGACCCGTCATATCACAAAACCCACACCTTTACCAGTAGTGGTAAGGTGGCCTCCAAGTTGGACTGGACGAAGCAACCATCATTTCACTGGAATGCTCGTTCAAGCCCTTTCTTCCCTTTCTTGAAGAAAAACTCACTCCAGGCTACTCACTTCCCTTTCTTGAAGAAAACTCAGTTATGTTGCTATATTTTCATTCCAAGAATCTTCTTTTTGTGAAGCACCGACCGATTCTCACATCCTATTGTTTTCCCATTTTCATTGCGATTGTGGTTTCCTTTCGATTGCTTTTTGTTTGTCAGTTCATTGATGGATCCTGGAGCACTAGGCAAAGAGTTGTCGGCGGACAACCCACTGGAGACAGCGATCTCCAGGAAGCAAGCACCGACCAACGAGTTGACCATGTTGGCGGGCCAACCCATGGAGACGAAGAACTCCAAGAAACAAGCACTGGCCAAAGAGTTGACGACGTTGGCGGACGGAGTCCTCAAAGAAAGTTGGAAGAACAGCAAGGGCCCCACCGTGCCTACCCCAGGAACTCTGATGGCCACCTATGCGAGGCTTAAGGCCGAGTTTGAGGAGATAGTCGCCGTTGAGAAGCAGTATTCTCCTGGCAAGGTGATGGCCCCCATCGAGGATGAGGAGATGGCCCCCGGAGGGATGATATCCCCCGGTGATCTGCACAAGGTAAAAAATAATGGCTTATTACCATAGTTGTGGTTTTTGATTATTTGCAATGTGATTGCTAATATGTTAGGGTTGTGCAAGTGTCGGTGGATGTCCTTGATGATTCCGATGTCGCGGCCTGTCCTGTTAGCATCGCCCCGGAGATCGATTCCGATGCCGTTGTCCATCATGTGGACATCGCCCCATAGATTGATTCTGATGTCGCAGTCAGTCCTGTGGACATCGCCCCAGAAATCGATTCCCATGCCGCTGTCTGTGCTGTGGTCATTGCCCGAGAGATTGATGACAAGAAATAGTTGGTCGCGCTAATCCTTCAGGGTAGTTTGCATTGCCTTGTGTTTAATTACCAGAACGATTCGTGTTATCAAACCATCTTAGCGCTAGTGCACTGTCTTTTGTGGGCGGTACTTGCTACTTTTGTTTGATAGTGAATCATGCGAACCCTCTCCGAGTTATGGAAACAGATGTATCCTCACCAGCTTTTGATGTAATATATGGCATGCTTAGATGTAACTTTGAACTATTTATCATATCAGCAGGGCTTGTTTGATGATTCTTGGTATTAGTAGGCTAGCTACTGTGCGAGCTATAGTACTTGCAAAACACTCACCCGAGAGAAACGTTGGGGCTGATGAGCTCGTGGTACGCTTATACTTATCCCTCGTCGATCGACCAATAGCCCTAGCTCCTAAAATTGTAGGCTTAGCGATCGATCAGACAATAATCGACATGGATACATTCAGGCCTCATTTGGTTCATAGGGTAGGAAAATCATAGCAAAAGTACAGAGAACGTGCAACACATAATCATAGCAGTGCAGAGACGTACTCCCTCCGTTCCAAAAGATGACCTAGGCACGCTAGTTTGGCCTAGTGGGTTTCAGTGATATGACGTGGTACAGTGCCGTCCAGTCTTCGCGTGTGGTAGCAGTATTGCGGGTATAGTAAGTTTTCTTGAAGAAGCAGAATTCAACGAAGTCATGATGGTTCCTTCGTCCGAACAACTTACAGTGGGAAAGGTTGAGCCTGCGATATGACCGGGGTAGACCAGGATAATTTTGTGCATGGCAGGTGGACCAGGATGGTCGACGTCCCACATGTCGGTGAATGAAAGTATTCTTTCCGATATAGAGGACGAGCAACGAGCATTCATTGTTTATTTTTGATGAAATCTATTGTCTCCACTATTACGACGGAGGTGTGTGAAACACGGCAGCCCAGTGAACTTGGCATGTGCACCACTGCCTCCTTCCTCATGTAATGCCTAGGTTACAACTTTTTCTCACTTTCACTCTATCTATTTCCCCTCAAATGTTTTTTACCGTTCTTTTTTTAGACATAATTGTTTTTATGCCTTTTTTTAGAATTAGTTTTTTATACCTAGGAGCACGTGTAGAGATGGGCTCTTGCAGAGCCCACTCCTTGACTTTGTCAATGCCTCTCTCTCCTCCAATAAGGAGTACCACTTGCTATGCATGCATGCAGCGGGCAGCTGGCGTCTTGAGGGGCCAGGGCGGTGAGAGCGGGCTCCGGAAGCGGTCCGGACTCCAGCATGGCCCACCTCACATTATCACCATATATTCTTGGAGTCCATGCGCGGCAGGCGGGCGATCTCTTCTCCCTCCCTCGTTTCTCTCTTCTCAGTCGACGCCCGCCGAGCGATTAGATTTCGGCTATCGACGGTTTATTCAATTACGTCCCACATGTCGGTGAAATTGCAAGACAACGCGCGTCCCCTCTGGTGAGCGGCGTGCGAGCAGGACTATCGGGGGTGCGACGCGTATGAGTCGTAAGTGTGCCGCCTTTTCCTTTAGAACTTGCGAAGCATAACATTTTCGCGTGATCGATCGATAGAAATCCAGAACGAAATGATGAGGGCAGTGCTTTCCCGCTCAATAGGAGGGCTAGTTTGAGTGATATGACGTGCTACAGTGCCGTCCACTTGCTCCAGTTTTATGTAAGCAAGAGTTTCCACTCTTACGCTGGAGGAGTGCGAAACAACATGGATCTGATTTTGATCGAGGGATAATTGTTCCCTGCCAAATAATGGAGGACTGTTAGCAATTGTAGCATGATAGTTAGGGCATCTCTAGTGCTGGCCCACAAATTTACACCAGCATCTGTCCGAGGACACTGATGGATGCCATCTGATGCCGCCCGCATACCTTTCGACAACTATATGAACTAACCGGACGAAATTCGTGCAAACAAAGCAAATTTCAAATTAACCGGATGAAATTCATTACATTTCGAAAACTTTTCCTACAAACTGGACGAAATTCATTACATATTTCGCACAAACCGTACTAAAACCTACTGTAAACCTAATGTAAACGATCACCGGCGCCCGACCACCATGTCCGGCCATGAACCCGAGACAGTCGGCCATTACCTTTGCCTCCTCCTCATCCGCCTTGATAACCTCCTCCTCCGGAGCACAAGGTTCTGAAGATTTCCGCCTCCATGTCACCGTAAAGCGGCTAATCGGCCGCCGATGTTTACCCCACCAAGCTTGGCGTGGAATGAGTAGAGTAGCAGTGGCCTTCCTGGTATCAGAGGGGCGGCGACCTACCGTGTACTACTCTTCCTTGCTGCCGGCTAAGCCCATGCACGCACGCCGGTTTCGAGGTAATGGCGGTGGAGGGCGGCCGGGGGGGTGCCGGTGATCTCCTTCGTTTGCTTCTGCGACAGTACGTCGAAGAGAGCTTTGGAGCGCTCCCGGAGTGGAGCCGCCGATGTCCCTCATCTGCTCCTGCGACAGTACGTCCAAGAGAGCTTCGTAGCACCAGGAGGCCATGGTTGGAGTGGTGCCGACAGAAGGAAGGGACCGTAGGAGAATAATTATGGGTCTTTGGCTATGGCTGGGAGCTGGGGCTCAAATTAATATAGCGGGCGAATGGCAATGAGCCGCGGCAGATGGATGGACAACTGGCACCGGAGTAGGTTCGTCGGGCGTGAATGCGGACGCTGCTTCCATGACTTAACTGCAGATGCGTTGGGTTAATGACATGTGGGTCCAACGGGCATCTGGCCCGCATGTCAGTGACACACCAATTGCACCTGTAGTTAAGTCCAGTGAATGCGGCATTGACATTCTAGAGAGACGGTGACTGTTTCAGGCGGGAAGCACGCGCTAGCAATGGAAGGGGTTTCGGTGTGCAGTGGCACTAAGATCGGTCACTCACGATAGTACATACTCCGTACCATACTACCATAGTACCCTCTCTAGCTAGGCTGTTTTATAGATTGTCGTTGTGATGGATGATATACATGAGCATGGCGCTCTAAGTATGACCGTTGGTGTTGAGCCAGGTGAATACATGCTTGGCTTTCGCGTAGGCCTCCATCAAACGTCTAAACAGAAATGTCAGGCACTGCCGGGGCGCGCAGGTGATGGGCTCACCATTTGTGTTGCGCCATGAGCAGGACTTTAATTTAGAGGGCGAAGTGCATGCATTAGCATGCTTTGACAACGTGAGCGTGAGTGTCTGACGCGAAGTATTTCATTTTCATTTGGATGACGAGGGTGCGTTGCAGCAGCGAGTCCGTGGTTTGATTCCCCACATACGCATAATTTTTGTTTTTACAGTATTTCTTTCTCCATTGACAGGTAGGCCCGCGTAGATAGATAAAGAACATGAGCTGATGAGGCGCATGCGGATTGTTTGACTGGTCAACTAGAAAAAATACGGAGCTATACGTTGTGCCAGTGACCGTATAATCACCATATCTCGTATACAATGATCAAAGTGAGCTATCAAGACAAGTTCGATGACCGCCAATGCCTTTTACTTGGTAATAAATGACCAGGATTGAAGGGGAATCCAAATTTCCTTCGTCTTCTGCCCTTGAGCTCTTGACAAACGAATGCACTATATGGTTGTCCGCCAACTCCACCCCAGAGCTCTCACCAAGCGTCGTTCATGCCATCGCGCTGCACACTAACTGGTAAGGCGGCGATGGCATCCTGCTGTGCCGAGTTCCTCGCCGCCCACGACCGCACACAAAATGGTAGGGAAGCGATGGCATCCCGCCGTGCCCAGTTCATCGCCGCTCGCGACCTCACAACTATGTGGGAGGAATTTGAAGATGCCAAGGCCGAATGGGCGGTAGAGCAAGAGGCGGCCAAAGCCGCACAGAGGGAGCGGAAAAGTCAGAAAGCACTCAAGAAAAGAGAGGCCCGCCGCTGCAAGAAAGAAAAGGACGCACGCGCTGCTGTGGAGAGATCGGTGGAGATCCAAGCACAGTGGGGTGTCGCCGACAAAGCTGGGAAGGAGAGCGACGGCGTCTGGTCAGCATGTGAGAAGTGGTAGTACTAGTAGTTAGTTGCGTGTTTGTGTCTGAGTACGAGCATGTACCAGTACTACTAGTTACTACTGTAGTTTTTAGAGCAAATTACCAGTACATTAGTGTAGACTAAATGGAAAACTTCCTATCCTATGCATCAAGTGGCATCTCTTTCTCTATAGGAATTGAGATGCATGTCATCTCACTTCCTATGATTTTCATATTCCTATAAAATTCCTATCCTATGAATGAAAGGAGGCCTCTGTTGGAGTAACTACTGTAGCTAGCAGTACTACTGGTACAGTAGTTTTCTTCAAGAAGCGGAATTCAATGACGTCATGATGGTTCCTTCGTCCGAGCAACTTCAAAGTGGGAAGTGGGCCTACGATTTGACGGCTCATTTGTCATTGTTACTGCGGCGCGACAACCTGGGTGACTCTCCCTTGGAGTTCTGCGTGCATGGGAAGTGGACCAGGATGGTCGACATCCCACATGTTGGTGAACAGAAGTATTCTTTCCAATATCGACGAGCAAGGAAACCGCGTGGTATAGTATCACTGCTGATTGGTTCTCAAAAAAATAGTATCACTGCTGATTTATAATTATTTTTTATTTCTAATGAATGCTAGCGTTTCAACTCTTACGACGAAGGGTGTCAAACACGGCACGTGCTGGATGTCCCACACGTCAGCGAAAGGAGTGGGACATGAACATCGTGGTAGAGCCCAGCGTAAGAAAAACAGCATCGTAGAGCATCTCCACTTCTTCCACTTCTGGGTCAGAGACCACACGTAGTAGTACTTTGTGGTATGAACGATACAAAGTGTGACCTGGAGAGAAAGACACGTCTAGTTGGAAGGTCTCGGGGCATACACATAAACAAATATAAAAGTTAATATGTGCCTCCGACTAATATAGTAGTAGTAGAGTACTTAGGCATGTACTCCATAACATCACCGTGCATTGCACGTACAACATTTAGTGGTAGTACGTAGTAAGAGACAAATGCCGCCCAAGAGTTCCATTCTCGACCTACTTTTGGGTGTTTGGTAGAGTGTATGGAGGGTGCATGAGTCCACACTAGTTTAGCACAAATACACTAGAAGCATGCATGAAGAGAGCATGCATGAAGAGGGGTGTTGAGTTGAGCATGCATGAAGAGGGAACAACTATGCTGAGACGAGAACGCAACCAAACACACCCTATATGCCACACATGTTCATACCATCTGTGCCTTTCTACTTCACTTACTGCGCTACATTACTCAGGTTCGTACGTCCACTCCTGGGTACATGTCCGTCTCGTAGTTCCAGTCCCACGTGTTCTTCATATAGATGGAACGATCCTTGCATAACACGTGCACCTTGATGCTAGATGTCTCGCGTGTTGGCAAAAGGATGAACAAAGCTCATGTAAAAAAATAGAGTGGAAGAACATAGATTCCCGACGACCGAGAAGGAGCAAGGAACCTCGTGGTGGAACGTCCGCACTCACAATATTTAATATTATTCAGCGATATAAAATCAACCAATCATCTCCACAGTGGACTGGAAGAGTACGAAACACGGCAGCCCGGTGTAGTTACATCATACTAGTACATGGCTAACCCACGCTATCACCATATTTCTTGGCTTCCGTGCGACACCTATCTCTAGTAATCCAGCAGCCTGTATCGCTTCTCCCTCCTCGTCTCTATCAAAGTGCGGCGGGCTGGCGTTTTTGCCTTCTATTGAGGTCGGTTAACTCATCACATGTTAGCGACATGCCCAGAGCACTCTAAAAAAATTCCTTTCACGTTCCGTTTTCAAAAAGAAAAAAATCCTTTCATGTACGAATTTGACTGTATGCTTTGAGCAACTTGCATGTCCTATACTGCTCCTGTTTGATACTCTAACTTAGCTAGAGGTTACATTAACTCATGACTAACCCTGAACTAACTGTAGCCAAAGAAGTGTTTGGATGACAGGGTTAGATTGACAATAAATGCACTTGATGGAGAGAGAAAAGTGATTTTTCAGTGGTCGGGTGGGATAGTTTTTTCTGGTGGGTTCGGTGCAACTTGCTCCAATTTAAACCCTCATGTTTCGATACTTTAGGGCTATTTGAGCCCCAACTAGCTCAAACTAACTCTAACTCATGGATCCAAACAGGGCCTATGGCCAGTCTCGACGCGGAGCAGCCGCGTGCACCGGGAAGCAGCGCTCTCTCGGTCGTCATGCCACTTCAAAGCCGGCGCCAGTGAGAGGTCGCCTCCACTCTGGTCGGGCATTAATGTGGCAGTGGCGCTCCAGGGCAATGCTGACCATTTCATGCGGGAAGCGCGCGCTGGCAAGGGAGTATAGGTTTTGAACCGTTTCAGATGTAGTACTGGTAGTTTGCAAAACTACTCGATTATTGCACTCAGTTTCCTAAGAAATTGTGGTAAAAAACGTTACTCCGTAGACCGCTTCCCTTCTCCTTCCTCTTCCACAGCCCGCGCACGTCCACGGGAAGCAACCGGTCAACCCTTATATAGGAGTGCTAGCACAAAAAGATGCATGCATGACCACTATAATTTTCATATTAAAGCATCGATCCGGCGGGAGTATATTGCATATGTTGTTACCTTCGGTCGGGCCATGGCTACCAGGTGACGGCGACCAGAGAAGAGGCGGTGGAAGGGGAATGAATGCAGCTACTATTTGGGTTCGCCTTCCGGCTTAAATAAATGCGCAGCATCACGTGTACCCGTGGGTGCACAAATTGTAACATATTTGTCTGCTTAAGTGGGTGTCACGTAACTAGCGTGTGTGTGTGAGAGAGATTCTGAAAGACAGAGTGCGTGTGTGCGACTCTACACTTCGGACATGTACTCAACCTTTTGCATCAGGATATAAGTATAATGGTATTTACTTTAGCTAGTGATTTATGTCGCCATGTTAACGTGGTTGTGTCAATAAAATGTCACTTCCTGCTCGTGATTTGCGTTATATAATTACAAGCAAGATTCTCGTGCATTGCACGGAACATCAATATGCATTTTTTTTACAAAACACCTGTTGTGATTGACCCAGGCAGGATTAATCCCATGTGTAAAAACTAATGATATCTCGAGAATTTTATCGGAAAACTAGTATCTCGAGAATGTCATCGAAAAAATGAAAGATGAGAGATAAGGCGAGGAGGAGTTGAGCGTGGTGGTGACTGGTGGTCGGAATGGGCGGAGGCATGGGGATGGACGGCGCCGGCAGGCGGCAGCAGCCACCATGCATGCTAGATTGTTCCAGAGACTTATTCCTTTTTTAATTGCTGAGCAATGAGGTTGTGGGAGATAATGATGTGGAGAGATGTGTGGGTATCTTTTGTAAAATTATCATAGTTTGCTTTCTATCCGTCAGATATAGATCATACGGTCTGTATTACAAGATGGCAGGCACACCATCATCGCCAACTCATTTTTTTATAAGGGTACAGATGATAAGTTTGTTGACTACTAAAGTAAAGTGGAATTTTTCCATGTTATGCAAGTAAATAAAGATGATTGTTTATCATACGGGTAAGGTTGGATGAAGGGTGGTAGGAACAAATGCTCCACCTAGAGCATGCGTGTGTGAGATGGAGTCTTAATGTGTGTGGGGTGTGTGTGTGTGTGAGAGAGAGAGAGAGAGAGATGGAGTCTTAGTTTGTGTGTGTGTGTGAGAGAGAGATGGAGTCTTAGTGTGTGTAGGGAGGGTGGGTGGGTGTGCGTGCATGCGTGCGTGCGTGTGTGTGTGTGTTAGAGAGAGAGAGAGATGGGGTCTTAGTGTGTGTGTGTGGGGGGGTGCGTGTGTGTGTGTGTGCGTGTGTGTCGCGGGGTCCTCTGTGGTGAATGTAATTTAAGTGTGCATGGCTTCATCATAGAGAGGTGATGTGTATGGCAGAGGCCACCAACAATGGGGTGCGAGAGAGAAAATGTCCGTAGAGAGGGAAGAGAAGGTGTGTGCGTGTGAGAGGAGTCGACATCGAGAGGACGTGTTTGTTCGAGAGACACCGAGGAAGACTACTATATATCGATGGTGCATGTAGGCGGGAATTAAACAAAGGGATGGTCTTATTGGTTTCGGGGATATAGGTGAAGAGTGAGAGGGGGGGTAGCTAGAAGGAGATTGTTAAGTGTGAGTGTGTGTTTTACCCATCCAGGCAGAAGTTGTGTGCACAAAAGAGGAGAATGATTCAATGTGCCGTTAGGATTGAGGGTAATTAACTACGTATGGAGACATAGATATCTTGAACATGCATGTGTGAGAGGTATACATGTATACGTGGGATGTGTGTGTGCGCACGCGTATGATCGAGATAAAAGAAAGAAGACATAAGTCATAAGATCAACGACATGGGAGTGACAGATCGGTATGACAATATGCATGCATGTGAGAATGCAGGGAAGAAGGCCCGACAATTGAGCATGTGTTTTTGTCTTTAAGAGATAGTGGCATGGGCTGGAGCATGCATCTATGGCGAGCAGAGGGAGTGAGGCACAACGATTGTGCAAAAGAGATCAACCTATAAATGCATATGTATGGAGAGACATATATAGTGTGGGTGATAGGAAACAAGACTCTGTGCGAGAAAGAAATGTTGACGGAGAAACAACAGATAGATACAGAGATGGAGATGCTAGCTAGAGGAACATCCGCTAGTTTGGGTGTTGGAGATGACCGCCAGGTGGTTCAGAGGGTGAAGTTATATATGTGTGTGAGAGGGCACTTGACTGCATGTAGTGAGAAACATATGTAGTGTGCGTGATAGGAATCAAGAGTGAGGGTGAGAAAGAAGGTTGATGGAGAAACAGATAAATAGAAAGATAAAGATTCTAGCTAGTGTGCGTTAGAGATAGGAGTCGAGTGGATCAGAAGGTTGAATTATGTGTGTGGGTGTGAGAGAGATAGAGAGAAAGGGTGCATGTGAGTCACATACAAACAGATATCGGAGAGAAATGAGATCCCGAGAGACGAAGTTTTGTGTCTGTGAGAGAGAAAGATATTTCACAACGAGAGTGATAGCGAGAGAGACATATGAGGTAACACAAGATATCTCTATGGAGAGAGAGTGTGTGTGAGCGACATACAAGAGAACAATGGAGAAATATGAGACCCTGGGAGACAGAGGTTGTGTTTGTGTGTGAGAAATAAATATTTAAGAGGAAGAGTCGTAGGTTCTCATATCTAAGGAGCGAAAGACATCTCTGTATGAGGGGTGTGCGAGTGGCACACATGGGAATAGTAGAGAGAAATGAGGCCCCGGGAGACAAAGTTTTGTGTTTGTGTGAGAGAAAGAGATTCCACATGGAGAATCATAGTTAGAGACACATAGCAGGGAGCGAGATATACTTAGCGAGAGATAGAGTGATGAAGGTCGAGGGAGAGAGTACTGTCAGTGTGTTACCAAGATAAAAGATCATTGTCGACATACAGGTAGCACGAGAGATACCTGAGAGACGATGAACGCGTATAGGTCCAGAGAGATAGTCCTATATAAGCATGAGTGATAGCTATATGAGACGAATATCTGGATTAAAGGGGATTCAAATATTTAAACTGGAGACCACGACATCAATAATATCATAATCCAAATTGGTGTATCAAACATGCATATTCATTTGAATTTGGGCAAACCTATAATGTTATATAGTTTATCAATATTGGTGATCCATAGATTCTTTTATTACAAACAATGCATGGTTTATATGCAATTAATGTCTAAACAGGATTACACTATATGTTGCATGTGTGAAACACATTATACATGTTTGAGAAGTAAAAAAACCCGCATGAAACACACATTAATGGGAGACAGTTAGTGAGGAATGCATACATTGGATTTCAACATAAAGTGGTTTCAAATATTTCAAAATCCAAATTAATGGATACAACCTTATGAATCCGAGATCATGCCATTTGTAAACCATATTTATGTATAAATGGTGTTGTGTTTTTGAAAGTATATATATATAAAGGATGTATATAGAATGTAATTCCAATTGAAAATGGATCCCGCCCGAAAAAATGGAAAAAAACGGGATTCGAATTGAGTTGGCACGGTAAACATGCACTCTGCAAAATTTGAACGAAGCAGGGAAAGTCGGAGTAACCGCCCGAAACCAAAATCTACGAGATGGAAATTACTACTACCTATCCCTGCCACGCAAAGCATATCTGCTGGATTTCTATAGGTTTTGATAGGGGTAGGTTTTTAATTTCACCCAAATGTGACATAACCGCCTCTCACCTGGATTCATACACGGTGGGCGCCAAAACACAGTGTGTCCTCGGCAGAAATCGACTCCCTCCCCGATTCATATTCATACATGGTGGGCGCCAAAAACAAACTCTCGTCGGCAAATATTCGATGTATGTGAGATTACCTTCCTATCCCCAACTGACTAATATTGCTGTGATGTAGTAGAAATTTGAAATGGGGGCTAAGTTTGTAAATTTCCTCGCATTTGAGACAAGCGCACCCTGAATACATGGTTCCCCCCTTCCTCTCTACCTCCCTTTTCCCCATTCATACTCCGTGGGCGCCAAAACATCCTCTCCACCCCACCCTCCTCTGTCCGCCGCCGTCCGCCACCACATCCACTGCCGTCCTCCTCCACCATGCCGGAGCTGATACCCCGACGCCGCCGTCCATTACAAGAGATCGACCTCTCTCATCCACGGCTTCGGACTGGGATCCTTGCATCCCGTACTCTTGCTTCATCCCCGCCGTCGTCCACCTTGCCGGCGCCGCTCCTACGACCGTCTCGTCCACCGCGCCCCGCCGCCACTGTCTACCCTCCTAGATCTGCTTCCATGCCGCCGACAGCCATCGCTACCGCAGCACTGTCAAATTCTCAGCAGATGCATACATGGCGCCGCACCAGAGGCGGTACTCTTTCGTATCTACTCAACTTATTTATCGCAGCAAGAAAATAGATCACCACTGCTTTACTCTGATTTCTTGTCTTGCTTGCGAAGTTGCCTTTGTCCGGTTTGCACCTTCAGATCCGCCATGGAACACTCAACACTATACTCCCAATGCTTATGGTTTTCCCCTTTTATATTCCACACTAGTTAAATCACAGTAGACTAAATTTCAAAATTGGGTCAGTCAATTTTTCAGAGCTTGCCGGACTTCGCCGGTGCGAACGAAGGGGCTCGGGTGGTTGTCGGGCCTCGCCGAACAAAGAAAACTCGACGTGGGTGGGGGGTTGGGGCGGGGGTGGGGGTAGGGGTGGCGGAGCAACACAGGCGGTGGGGGCCGGTGGTCTGGCCGGCGGCCCGTGCAGTGTTCTGTATGGGAAGAATCAGAGGCGAGGAAGAAGATGGGTTAGGAGACGTAGGATCTTCATCCAACCACCTGAAATGGTCGAGAGACAGCTGAGAGTTGCATTCTTAATGCGCTCTGGTTCATCATGTGTGGGCACTGCCCAACCAACATTTTATTATCCAAAATCTGCTTGCCCTTCTTTACCATGTTCCTCTTCTGTTCTTCTTTAATATGTACTCTCTCTGTTCCTAAATACAAGTCTTTGTATAGATTCCACCATGGACTACATATGGAGCAAAATGAGTGAATCTACACTCTAAAATGTATCTGGATACATCTGTATGTGATCCATAGTGGAAATCTCTACCAAGACTTATATTTTGGAACGGAGGGAGTATGATAGTAGTACATTATGTTCCTTGTACTGAAGATGAGTAGGGACATTTGCAGTGTAGAGGTCTATACGGTCAGTTGTGATGGACACTTTGAGCCTCTTTGATTCGTAGGATTTTGTAAACATAGGAATAGGATTTGTAGTGACCTGTCCACTTGAATCCTATAAGAATAGCAAGGAAATGCAGGGAGCTGTGTCGCCTTTGAGAGTTACACTGTTATTAACAGTACCGCACCTTCACTTGAAGAGAGCTGGTATCCGAAGCCTTTCTAGCCGTACCGGCATTACTAGCACATATATTCCAGCAAGTTCCACTTTGCTAATTTTACTCTGATGCTTAAGGTTTTCCCGTTATATCTACACTATGATCTGTGTAGTTGCTTTGTGTCGCACTAGCAGCAGTCCACTCTTGAAGCTAAACACTACAATGACTTACAAAATTGGCACCAAGGCATTGAGTGCCATTCTGGATGTAATGAAACTCATACGCTCCCCACCTGTTTACTCTTGTTCAGAATATGATCCTAATGACTCTTGTTCAAAATTGCCACATATAGAGAGACAACATGGAATTGCTTTTCTTTGGGCGCTGTGATTCATCATGAGTGGACAACCAACATTGTATGCAATGAAGCGGAACTTCAAGAATATGCTTCCTCTTCTGTTCTTTAACATGTTCCTCTTTGTTTATTCTATATTTAGTATGTACAGTATGTTCCTTGTCAGGAAGGGGCGCAGGGACATCTGCAGTCAACAGCTAATAGAGCTGGCCTGTACGTGATCGATAGGCTTTTAATTACTAGCGGCAATACAACACCGTATTTTCAAGCCAGTTCCACTTTCCCGATTTATAAATCTTTTTTGATCGATAGGCTTTCAATTACTAGCGGCAATACAACACCGTATTTTCAAGCTAGTTCCACTTTCCCGATTTATATATCATGGTTATGGTGTACCCCTGTTATGTACACTAAGATCTGCCTAGTTGCTATGTGCTCTTGTTATCATGGTTTGGCAATAAACTCTCTATATAGTATATTATGAACCTATCCTTACTTCTGGAGCCTATTTTTGTGTACTTGTGCCAGATTATATAAATGCACGCACCATCTTACAGCACACATGAGCTCTCTCATCAGAATCCAGTGATAGCACACAAGTGTTTACAGGGGCGCCCCTATATTAGAATATCATCTGCATTACAAAGATAATCTCACAACTATTTATGTTTTCATGGTTCTCAGATATTATACGCAATTACAGTGAATATCAGAATCCGCGCATCAGAAGAATATTGTGGAACACTACAATGAGTGCCATTCTGGATGCAATGAAACTCATACGCTCCCCACCTATTGATTCTTGTTCAGAATATCATCCTAATGACTATTCTAACCTCGAGGAGTCAAAGGCAGATGGCCTGTCCTATTCACCCATCAAGGTGCCTGTTCTAATTTGGCAAGGTTTTATTGATTGCGCGTATATTGCATATGATGTCTTGCATTTCTTCTACTTTGTTGCATAGCCATCTTCTTAGTTTACTCATCATATAACTCGAGATGCCATGCCCATCCATTATCAATACATATTCCATCTGTCATCATACCATATTTTTTCACTCAAATGATGTTCTTGTGCATAATACATCAAAAAGGAAGAGGGTGAGTGCCGAACCTAAAGGAGCACCAGCAAAGTCCTTGAAAAACATTATGGTGCCGGAGAAATCAGACAGCGCCCCACTTATATTGGCTGTACAACCAGTGACACAAAATGTAGGACTGACTCGAGCAGACTGTACCCATACTTCATTGGCCACACCACTAGCCCCATCACATAGGACCTGCACTCCAGCAAAAGGTATACCGATTTCATTTGCCATAGCACCAGCTGTACCACAGAAAAATCCCACTCCAGCAAAAAGTAAAGCAAGTCCACCGGCCGAAGACCTATCCCAACTGCAGAGACGGACAATTCCTGCATATTGGAACCCCATTCCATTTATTCCCAGTTTAAAAGACAATGCTTTCAATGTTGTTAGGGACTACATGCATATATTCCCATCATGGGAAGATTATAGTGAAGACAAACACCATTTTCACATCTTCCTGTCCAACTTACGTGTAAGTGCTATTATTCATGGTTATTATTTTTCCTGTTTTCTGCTGATTGAACACATCCATGATTTACATTACATTGTTGTAACTAGGCAAGGGTCAATCTGGATAGTCATGATGAGCAAAGCTTGTTTGTGCTTTTCAAGGAAGCATTGCAGCAGTATCGATGTTACCAGAGGAAATCACACTTTGATGGCAAGTCTATAAATGAATTTCCGGTGAAGTCTCCTGTGCTAAATTTAGAAGACATTGAATGGAAAACCTTGTTATGCACTGGTCTTGTTCCCAGGATGAGGTACTGTCTATGAAATCACATGACAATTTGAACTTCTACTTTTCCGCATGTGCCTTACGGATCTTTTTTGCAGGAAATCTGCTCGAAGAAGAATTCCGGTTTGAAAAGAACGACAGGATATCACAAATATGCTGCCTGCTGCTTTGCTCTTGTTAGTACCTATTGTCCTATATCACTGTACTTGCATACATACCTGGTTCATTATGTGACAGCAGTATGTAGGATAGCTTGCTTATCAATTGTTCGCTCCAAATTATCTGATCTGTATGAATGGTTACATTAGTGTAGAATATATCCAATGCCAATGAATTTTTTTTAGTTCTGCATTGTTCTTGTAAGTACATGCTGTCCTTTATCAGTGTACTTATATTGACAGGTAGTTGTTCATGTACCATCACTCCGCAGCTTATTTTCCTTTGCCCTCCATTTTCTACACATCAGACCTATATTTTCTCTTACCATAAGGTTGGTACTGAAGATGTTTAGCTGTGCATTGCTCTTGGCTGTGCCTTTTGCCTGTATCCCTGCACATACATTTATAGCTACTTGGTTATGTAGCATCACTCTTCATCTTATCTTAAATATTCTCCATTTTTTTGTATATTATCACATCTATATTTACTCTTAATAAAATGTAGAATAAAGGCAATGCTTATGAAGAAGATTTTGTGGTCATCTTGAATTGCCCCCCCCCCCCCATCAGCATGGACAAGGGCTTTATAGAGCCTATCTTCACCAGTAATGTAAGTTTGTCCTTCTCACGCCTTCAAACTTTGTTGTGTATATTTGGTTAGGCATGACTGCAACAGCTGTTTATTTTTGGTGTTTGCATCAAATTGCATGTTTAAAGTTTATTATGTAGTGCATATTTAAAAGTTTGTCCTTCTCAATTTAAGTTTTCAGTTGTACAACCAAGTTCCTTCTTCGTACCATGTAAATTAAACTATACAGAGCAAGTGATCTTGTTTTGCACTGCATGTATGCTTCTGTTCTTCATCCGTAATCCAGTGGTACCCACTACAGCACAATGTCATATTCTGCAATGTCTTAACTATGAACAATGTCATATCATTCTACTATTATTTAAACCGTCTCTTTATTTGCCAATCTGAAATGGGATAAATTGACAGCACACTAACCATTGATACTTATGTGTTCTTGATCTGTAATCCAGTGGTGTCGTGAAGCTGCCAACTCCTTCACAATGTCATTTCCTGCCATGTCTTGACCTGAACAATACCATATTGTGTGAATGCAATTTTAAACGGTGTCACTTTATTCGTCAGTAAGAAATGTGATGAATTGTTAGCACTGATACTTTTATGTGCAAAACCTGTCATCTGTCTACTTGTTTATCTTTTAGAGTGAGGAAGATATAAGTGTTGAACCAGCACAGTCTCATCATCTTGCTCAGCTGCTTACGCTGCAGCTCGCCAGCAGGGCTAACCTTTCTTGAACTCTATTGAAGCGATGTTGGTTTTGTATATTATTTTGTCGGCGTGTTTATTTGCACTGGTGGCGATCTTTGATGCCCAGTGTATGTAATTTGTTGTCTGCTTGTGCTTTATTATCATAGTGGCGAACTTTGATGCCCAATGGATGTAATATGCCGTAATTTCTTTATTTTATAGTCTAGGTCTTTTCTTATTCACGATTATGCAGTTATTTTACTGTATATATATCCTGTCTTCACAGTAAACCGACCAACCGTAAAATTACGATACATAATCGAGCCGTCATGCAATCACGATCTATGATCCGCATCATGGGCCCCGTCATCTTGGTCCGTTAAAAGGCCAAAAGTAAACTGGCCCACTAGTAGATTCGGGCCTTTAATAGGCCGAGTAACCCCCGGCCCTCTTTTCGCAAGAAAACTCAATGGGCTTTTAGGAGGTTGAGAAGTAGGTTGTGCCAGAAACGTGCCGAACAGCTCACGGGCCAACAGCAGGCCGAAATGGAACCCGGCCCATGATTCTGCGAATCAAATCACATGCTTTTAATAGGCCAAAATTGTATCGGTCCTTGTTTGGCCCAACCAGATATCGGCTGTGAGTAGGCCGGATGCAAATCGGGCCATAGTTAGGCCCAACTATATGACGGGCTTTTAATAGGCCGAAATTAATATAGGGCTGAAATGTTAAACAGGCCCTTAGCAGGCCAAAACTAATATTAGGCCGAATTACTAAATGGGCCTTTAGCAAGTGGGCCCAAAAGCATAGCGTCCAGTTGACGGGCCAAATCTGATATGGGCCATAATTGAGCCCGAAGCCTCTTAAAGGGCCGGACCTGATCTAGGCTTTTAACTAGCCGGATCTCATATGGGCCATTATTAGGACCGGAACGTGTCAGGCCATTAATGGACCGGATCAAATATGGGCCGACATTTGGCCCAAAACATGGCAGCTAGTTAATGGGCCGGCCCAAAACACTTCTGTGATGATAACTTTTGACAGCACAGGTATGACTATCTTGATTCTGTCATAAAATTATCATGGATGTACATGCATGAAAAAAACATGACCTACTGTGACAAACACGTATCATCACGGAAGTGTATTTTTTTTGTAGTGTTTACGAACTCTTTTGTTCATATATATGCTTAAATAATACCCAGGTTTTTAGCAAAGATCATGACTAACCATGCAAACGATAACTCTTAGAAATTGTATTCACTCATATCAATGGCATAATCAACTAGCGAGCAATAATAAAATGTTTCAAATGCAAACACTTTTTCAAAACGATCATGACATAATATGACAATAATGGTATCTCGCTAGCCCTTTCTGAGACCGCAAAAAATAAATGCAGAGCACCTCAAAGTTCAAGCAACGACTAAACATTGTAATTCATGGTAGAAGAGGCCCAGCCATGATGCACCCAACATTAACTATACACAATGCATGAGAATAAAAATAGTGCTCTCAGGTCTACTGCTTGTTTTAGAAGGTAATGACTCAATAATAAAAGTAAAATAACATAAAAGTAAATAGATAGGCCCTTCGCAGAGGGAAGCAGGGAATTGAAGAGGTGCCAGAGCTCATAGCTTAAAGAGGGTTTTTACGATACTCTATATTGCTACCGGGGAGGGAGCAGTATATGTGTAATCCCACTGTTGATTTTGACGGATAGTACATACATTTCTGGGTCAAAAAACTTATGCTGAAAAATATTCTTGTTCACAAAGGGAATTTCTCTGGTGGACCAATACTTCTGAATGCATCGTGCATGCCGATGACGGCGGCGGTGACGACTAGGACACAAGCAGGTTGAGCCATGCCTGGGTGAGCATTCTAGCACATGATGTGGTTGTCGACCTCACAGCAAAGGCAGATGAGCAGCTGCACGTCTCGCGAGATGCGGCCAAAGTAGAGCAGTACTAAAATGAAAAAAGACTACCATGAACGTAGCGAGGGCATGCTTACCACGAACTAGCACGAGGTTCCGCCGCGCTCCGACACTCACCCAGTCGCAGCTCTTCGGGCGTCAGAAGACCATCACGTCATGCACATCCTGGACTCGTCGACAGTGAGCTCGTCTGCAGCGCAGGGTGGTTTGGCATGCGCTTCCACCATGCACGAGGCACAATAAGTGTGAAGCTAGGGTGAGGATGGGACGCACGACGACGGGCCATAACGTCATAACCGTAGAAGCATCGGTCCACGATCACGGCGGATTGAGGGAGGCAGCCCTGCGGGCATGCGGTCGAAGAGCAGAGGAGCGCCCGGGGGCGTCTGCCGGAGATGCAGAGAGTCACCGATTTGACAAGGAGAACGGGTGGATCGAGTCAATCAATCTCGCCGGGCAAAGACTGTGATCTCCCCATAATGAACTGCAAGCACGTATAGCGGTGGACGAGAGACACACAATACTAGCTATACTGTTGATCCGGTTTCACCAGTACAGATATCTAACTGCCCTTGGATCTTTGCCATTGGACAACATGTATTCAATACAGGGTACCATAAAAGAGCTCTAGCTTAAATCAGAGATAAATATAATTTTGGGAGGTAGACCTTTCCTCTCAACATTACGACCAAGAGTTTTCAATATCTTCCATGCTAAACACATTAGCGGCGGTTCCCAAGCAGTAAAAGTAAAGTTTACTCCCCCTCCACCAACACACACAAGCCTTGGCTAGCAAAATGCTTGGGTGCCCTCCATACCAACAACAGCCCGGGGGAGTTTGTTTTATTATTATTGCAATTTTGATCATGGGACTGGGCATCCCGATTACTGGCCCCTCTCGTGCAAGGACGAGTGAATAAACACTCATCATGAGAATAACCCGCTTAGCATGGAAGATACTGACCACCCCCTGTCGCTGCATGAGCGGCATGGCACACAAAACAGATGTTCATTTTAAATTTAAGAGATGGCACATGCAAATTTACTTGGAACGGCAGAGTAATATCGCATATATAGGTGGAAATAGTGGACTCATCTGGAATAACTTTGGTTTAAGGATTTGGATGCACAAGCAGTATTCCTGCTTAGTATAGGCGAAGGCTAGAAAATACTCCCTCTGTTTCAGAATATAAGGTGTATTGATTTCCGTGCAAGTCAACAATTCGAAAGTTTGACCAAGATTATAGAATAACATAACAACATCTATAATATCCAATAGATAAAATATGACACTACTTGTCATCATGAATCAAATGATATAAATTTTGTATTGTGGATATTGATATATTTTTCTGAAATTTGGTCAAACATGCACTCGTTTGACTTTTGAAAAAACAAATACTCCTTATATAAAGGAATGGGGGGAGTAGGTTGAGAAGCAACCAGCTAGAGAGCGAAAACGGTCATAAACATGCGTTGTGAATAATTAACATTGAATACTAGCATGAGTAGGATATAAACACCATTAACATAAATATCATGGAGGCTATGTTGGTTTTGAATCAACTGCATGTTTGAACATGTGCCAAGTCAAGCCACTCGAAACATTTAGAGGAGGATACCATATCATCATACTACATCACAACCATTTTAATGTATGTTGAAATCTAAAACAAATCATTATCCACTCCTAGCTACTTAAGCAAGGCATGGGCAACTATAATCTCTAATTGTCATCATAAACATGTTTGACCATAACAAGCTAAATCATGGATATTGAGTTAAACATATTTACAAAACCAAAAACAAGTTGAGTTCATACCCTCCTTTCTTTGCCACAGTCACTTCATCAAATATCGTCATTGTTGCCTTTCACTTGCACGACCAAATGATACGAATAATATAGTTCAAGAGTGTCGTGGACTAAGCTGGAATCTGCAAACATTTTATTCAAAGGAGAAGACAAGGTAATATGGGCTCTTTGGTAGATCAACAATAATGCATATGAGAGCCACTCAACATTTTCATCGTTGACTTGTCCTTAGTATGACTCAAGAAAATAAAAGAATTTCAGAGAAGCACAGTGAAATATATTTGGAGTTTTTAGTTTCTTTTTGAAGAAAGCAAACAACAAAAAAGAAAAGAAAAAATGAGTAAAACTATGTACACGAGAAAGCTCCCAAAAGGCCAAAGAAGAAATGGGAAATCATTTTGGGTTTTCTTTTAATACTACAACTAATTAAACTAGAAAGAAAAACCGAAAGGGAACAAGATATGTTTTTCGATTTTTTTCAAAGTTTTTCAAACATACAAAAAGAAAGCGAGAAAATAAATCTAACATGGATCATACAATGAAAATGTATGCACATCGACAACTAGAATGAAATGTGTCAGCATGAATGCAATGTCGGTGGAAATACGTACTCCCCCATGCTTAGACTTTTGGCCAAAGTTGGTCTATGGCCATCCGTAATAGCCGTCCGGTCCCATGTGAAAATCGTTTTAGAAGTGAGGAGAGGAAAACGAGAGGGAAATGGCGGATAATGTAATGCAAGAGATGAGAGTTTTATGATGGGTACTTGGTATGTCTTGACTTGGCGTAGATCTCCCCGGCAGCGGCGCCAGAAATTCTTCCCGCTACTTCTTGAGCTTGCGTTCGTTTTACCCTTGAAGAGAAAGGGTGATGCAGCAAACTAGAGATACGTATTTCCCTCAGTTTGAGAACCAAGGTATCAATCCAGTAGGACACAATGCACAAATCACCAATACCTGCACAAACAATCAAACAACTTGCACCCAATGCGATAAAGGGGTTGTCAATCCCTTCACGATCACTTGCATAAGTGAGATCTGATAGAGAAAGATGAAACTAAAGAAAAGGTAAAGTAAATATTTTTGGTGTTTTTGGTTTATAGATCTAAAAATAAAAGATTGCAAAATAGTAGATCGGAAACTTATATGATGGAAAATAGAACCGGGGGGCATAGGTTTCACTAGTGGCTTTTCTCAAGATAGCATATAATACGGTGGGTGAACAAATTACTGTCGAGCAATTGATAGAAAGCACAAAATTATGACGATATCTAAGGCAATGATTATGAAATATAGGCACCACGTCCATTTCAACTAGACCGAAACGATTCTGCATCTAATAGTATTACTCCACACATCAACCGACTCCTGCCTGCATCTAGAGTATTAAGTTCATGAAGAACAGAGTAACACATTAAGTAAGATGACATGATGTAGAGGAAGAAAGTCAAGCAATATGATGTAAACCCCATCTTTTTATCCTCGCTGGCAACAATACAATACGTGTCTTGCTGCCCCTACTGTCACTGGGAAAGGACACCGCAAGATTGAACCCAAAGCTAAGCACTTCTCCCATTGCAAGAAAAACCAATCTAGTTGGCCAAACCAAACTGATAGTTCGAAGAGAATCACAAAGATACCAAATCATGCATAAAATAATTCAGAGAAGATTCAAATAATATTCACAAGTAAGCTAATCATAAATCCACAATTCATCGGATCTCGATAAACACACCGCAAAAGAAGATTACATCGGATTGACCTCCAAGAACATCGAGGAGAACATGGTATTGAGAATCAAAGAGAGAGAAGAAGCCATCTAGCTACTAGCTATGGACCCGTAGGTCTAAGGAAAACTACTCACGCTTCATCGAAAGGGCAATTAATAGGTTTGATGTAGAAGCCCTCCATGATCGAATCCCCTCTGGCAGGATGCCGGAAAAGGCCCCAAGATGGGATCTCATGGGTACAGAAGGTTACGGCAGCGGAGAAGTGTTTTCGTGGATGCTTCTGGTGGTTCGAGGATATATGTGAATAAGGAGGAAGAATTAGGTCAGGCGAGTCACGAGGGGCCCACAAGGCAGGGGGCACCCTACCCCTGTGGGCGTGCCCTCCACCCTTGTGGCTGCCTCGTGGCTCTTCCGACTTGATCTCCAAGTCTCCTGGGTGTCTTCTGGTCCATGAAAAATCATCGCGAAGGTTTTATTCCATTTGGACTCCGTTTAGTATTCCTTTTCTGCGAAACTCAGAAACAAGGAAAAACAGAAACTGGCGCTGGGCTCTAGGTTAATAAGTTAGTCCCAGAAACAATATAAAATAGCATATTAATGCATATAAAACATCCAAAACAGATAAAATAATAGCATGGAACAATCAAAAATTATAGATACGTTGGAGACGTATCAAGCATCCCCAAGCTTAATTCTTGCTCGCACTCGAGTAGATAAATTATAAAAACAGAATTTTTGATGTGGAATGCTACCTAACATATTTATCCATGTAATTTTTCTTTATTCTGGCATGAATATTAAGATCCATAAGATTCAAAACAAAAGTTTAATATTAACATAAAAATAATAATACGTCAAGCATACTAACAAGGCCATTATGTTTTCTCAAAATAACATGGACAAAGAAAGCTTATCCCTACAAAATCATATAGTCTAGCTATGCTCCATCTTCATCACACAAAATATTCAAATCATGCACAACCCCGATGACAAGCCAAGCAATTGTTTCATACTTTTGATGTTCTCAAACTTTTTCAACTTTCACACAATACATGAGCGTGAGCCATGGACATAGCACTATAGGTGGAATAGAATATGGTGGTTGTGGAGAAGACAAAAAGAGGGAGATAGTCTCACATCAACTAGGCGTATCAACGGGCTATGGAGATGCCCATCAGTAGATATCAATGTGAGTGAGTAGGGATCGCCATGCAACGGATGCACTAGAGAGATAAGTTTATGAAAGCTCAAAAAGAAACTAAGTGGGTGTGCATCCAACTCGTTTGCTCATGAAGACCTAGGGCAATTTGAGGAAGCCCATCATTGGAATATACAAGACAAGTTCTATAATGAAAAATTCCCACTAGCATATGAAAGTGACAACATAGGAGACTCTCTATCATGACGATCATGGTGCTACTTTGAAGCACAAGTGTGGAAAAAGGATAGTAACATTGCCTGCTCTCTCTTTTCTCTTTTTTTCTTTTATCTTTTTTTATTTGGGCTTCTTTGGCCTCTTTTATTTTTTAAAGTCCGGAGACTCATCCCAATTTGTGAGGGAATCATAGCTTCCATCATCCTTTCCTCACATGGGACAATGCTCTAATAATGATGATCATCACACTTTTATTTACTTAGAACTCAAAAATTACAACTCGATACTTAGAACAAAATATGACTCTATATGAATGCCTCCGGCGGTGTACCGAGATGTGCAATGAATCAAGAGTGACATCTATGAAAGAATTATGAACGGTGGCTTTACCACAAATACGATGTCAACTACATGATCATGCCAAGCAATATGACAATGATGAAGCATGTCATAATAAATGAAACGGTGGAAAGTTGCATGGCAATATATCTCGGAATGGCTACGGAAGTGCCATAGTAGGTAGGTATGGTGGCTGTTTTGAGGAAGGTATATGGTGGGTGTATGGTACCGGCGAAAGTTGCGCGGCACTTGAGAGGCTAGCAATGGTGGAAGGGTGAGAGTGTGTATAATCCATGGACTCAACGTTAGTCATAAAGAACTCACATACTTATTGCAAAAATCTATTAGTTATCAAAATGAAGTACTATGCGCATGCTCCTAGCGGGATAGATTGGTAGGAAAAGACCATCGCTCGTCCCCGTTCGCCACTCATAAGGAAGACAATCAATAACTAAATCATGCTCCGACTTCATCACATAACGGTTCACCATACGTGCATGCTATGGGATCACAAACTTTAACACAAGTATTTCTACAATCCACAATTCCGCTTTCGGTTTACGAGGTACATGGACACACTCTCCTCATTGATATGCTTCTCCTACATAGATCTTGCGTGATCGTAGGAATTTTTTAAATTACAACGATCCCCAACATATATAGGTGGAAGAATTAGGTCAGGGGAGTCACAAGGGGCCCACAAGGCAGGGGGAACCCTACCCCCCTGGGCGCGCCCTCCACCCTTGTGGCTGCCTCGTGGCTCTTCCGACTTGATCTCCAAGTCTCCTGGGTGTCTTCTAGTCCAAGAAAAATCATCGTGGAGGTTTTATTCCGTTTGGACTCCGTTTGGTATTCCTTTTCTGCGAAACTCAAAAACAAGGAAAAAACAGAAACTGGCAATGGGCTCTAGGTTAATAAGTTAGTCCCAAAAATAATATAAATAGCATATTATTGCATATAAAACATCCAAAACATATAATATAATAGCATGGAACAATCAAAAATTATAGATATGTTGGAGATGTATCATGTGTGCAATGCAGGGCATACGGTTGATCCATACGAACTGTTTGCGATGAGACAGAACAACATAAATGGTTAGCCAGATCAAGGTGTGTGTGATATACGGCATACGGTTCACTCGGACGAACTGTTTTCGATTAGGGAATGCAATAGAAACGGTTCAACTTAACGAGATGTGTGTTATATGCGGCATACAGTTCACATAGATGAACTGTTTGCGATGAGCCAAAAGAAAACGAACGAGTCGTGTAAACAAGATGTGTGTGATACACGGAAAACAGACCACTCGGATGAACTATTTGCAATGAGAAATTATAACACAGAAGGTTGCTACAGTTAATTCGTGTGCGATTCTGTATGTACAAAAAACTTTGAAAATGCAAACTAGTTGCTTGCGGTGGCTAGGAGTATCGCACACGATGCGACTGCGGGTACTCGTGTGCAATGATTACTAAGTTACACATACGTTTCCTTGTTAACACGTGTGTGAATTTGCAATATGGGCAATTACTATGCAAATGCCTTCTGGACATTGGTGTTGATCACCACGTCCAAAACATGGACGTCCTCTACTCTACCACTCTACCAGGCACATGCATAAACTCAATGAACTGTGTACGATACTAATACTTTCCATGAAAATTGAAGAACTTGGCTAACAACATTTGAGTAACACTATTCGACAAAAGGAGGATCTTTGTAACACGGTTTTGACAACCATATGGTCCATATCTACATACTTAACATAATAACAACTATCACATTTTAAGAGGCTGAGGGCCAGCAACCATATGGTCCATATCTACATACTTAACATAGTAATAGCTAGCACATTTTAAGAGGTTGTGGGCCAACAACCACAACTATCCGCTAGAAGCAGCTTGATCACGATGACTCGGCATCTTGTCAATGAAAAGGAAGAACCCTCATGTGTCTTGGTAGAGCATGAGTAGAATAGTGTCTCCAATTTTCCAATATGGATGCATTGTCACGACAAGCGAGAACTTGTTGATTTGAATGGTTCCATTTCTACAGGAAATGCAGTACCTTGCAATCACTTTGGTATTATTGGCAAGCACAAGTGTAATTTGACCATGCCAGAAAAACGATCCAGGAGCTACAGCGGGCAATTTCTGTTGAAATGTAGAATAAAAACCAATTGTAACATATCGTTGAAGATATATATAGTTTATGAGCATCAACAGAAAATAAGACTTTGTACCAGTATTTTGTGCACACAATTGGTCTTGTTCAATGTGTGCACCATAGGAATAATTAATCCCTTCCGAAATCCAGCGTTCGTACATTGTGCTATCTCTGTCAGATTATTAAAGAAATTATGACATGCTTCAAGTCCTTCCAGTAAAATTTGGTACACTTAGTAACATACAGATCGTTAACTATGCATCCAACATATCCTGCTTAAAAGGTGGAAAGGTATTGTTTATTCAGAACATGGCAGAAGAATATATAATGCACATAAATTGGTAAATAGAATTTATTACTGCCTAGGAACGGAGTCAGAAAATGATATCACAATTGGTTGCTTAAATAGTGATCAATTAGTTAGAACAAATACCCGATTTTGCTAAGTAATATGCCAGCATAGAGAAAGTTGAAAGCACACTAACCTCGATCAGACTTTGATCGCCTGATGACGTCGGGAAGGAAACATCCATGTTAATTAGACCAGACTGTGGTGCACGCACTAGAATTTTATTGCCAGCTTTTAGTTCATAACACTTAGACATTTTTCTCCAAAGGTCCGCATCAAAATAGGAGTGACCATCTTTATCAAGTTTTATGCTAACTGTCATTGTAAATACATGTTGCATTGTCAATATGACATCCATGGAGTCATCAACAAACTAAAGCCCAAGATTTCCTTCTACTCTTGTTCTTGCAAAGCAAGGGATGTACTGCTTGAAATGAAAATTAAGATTGTAAATGAGATATATTGAAATAATAGAGCAAAATGCAAATATGGGAGTAACTGATCGAACAGATCAATATATAGTTGAAAGCAAAGTACAAAAATATATAATTAAAAATAGATAATGTAAAAAATATTTGATGCAAATATGAGAGTAACTGAATGAACAATACATCATAAATTTGCCTAATATAGGGGAAAAATCGGCTTCAACATCTAAGCTGCACGTGGCACCATAACTTTTATCCAAATGTAGCAATAGACGGTATATGTTCACAAATTTAGGCCATGCCGATCGTGGTAGGATGAGATTGAACATAACGAGCGCTCCCTGAAGTCATCTAGAATGGTGAGATAGAACTTCGTTTTCGACTGGCCGTGACCACACTTGCCCGATTTATGCTCGCACTATGGACACATGAACAAAAACCCTCGAATCAGCTAGAAGAAAAGTGAATCCACGGCAATTTTCGCCGGTTGATTAACAGCGACGGACGGACTATGATAAGAGATGAGTGAATATTTTGCTAAATTGATTACCTTCTCAATGAAAAAAATCCCCGGCCCAATCCCGCAGAAAATCCCAATCGAACAGAGTCAAGAATGTTGGTGCAAGTCGGTGCAGATAGGCGGCAGCAAGCGGTAGGGGAGAAATCCCATGTCGTTTGGAGCGCGACCTCCGCCCGCCGACGAAAGCCATTGAGCTTAGGGTGGCTGCTGCGATAGAATTTGATGAGGTGCAGAGTTGTGGAGGAGTCTGCGGTGAGTGGGTGGGGACGAAGTGGGCGAGGGTTTTCTTTTTTCCTTTTGCATGTGTGGGTGAACACACACGGTTCGCAGAGGCGACGGAGATGAATTGTGTGTGATATTAAATCACCAAGATTGAAGGGCAATCCGAATTTCCTTTATCCTTTGTCCATGCGTATTTTCAACGATAAACATAAACCATGCAAATCACTATGTTCAGACTTTGCCCTTTTCCGGGTTCATTTACCATATTTAGGGTATTATGTGCATTTTCTAGGCATTAATGCACATAATTCAAATTCAAACAATCCATGCATGAAAAGGTGCATGAGAACGGTCTGGAAAACAATGCTCGTGCTATTTAGTAAATTATCATGCCTTTTACAAGGAATGGGCAGAGATTTCATGGACATGTGTGGCAATAGTTAACCATAAACACATCATTTATTTGGTTTTTGAACTATGGAAAAATGAAATACATGCTTCAAAAACATGACGGCTGGCATGGTGCCATGGTATGGCCTTGCCATGCCATGGTAAAAATTTGAGAAGGTTTGGCTAATGTCGTTGTAACAGCCTGGCTTTTGGCCCTTTTCTTTTTCTTTTGATTTATTTGGTTTTTGATCTGTTTTTCTTTTTGGAGTGGTTCCGTGGCCATGTCACCTGGGAAATCATCAACATTTCCTCTCCCAAGTGACTTATCATTCTCAAAAGTTTCCCAAGAGCATTCCATTTCCATTCTAGCCCAAACCCTAAAATTCTTTTCTCAGGAATATTCCTTGTTCTATTAAAGGAATAACCATGTCTGCCCTAGGTTGTGAAGCAACCTATATTTCTGTCACTCCCAAAAATCCCAATAAATTCTCATAATTTCTTTGTGTCATATGTTTCTCAAATATGGCCAAACTTTCCTGCTCTAGCCCAAAAATAATTCCCCAATTATTATTCTTCATTTCTGTCCAAAGCGGCACTTTGTCAAGGAAGTGTCATTTATCCTTTCTTAATTGCTTCCAAACTTTTTGGGCATTCTCTTATGTTCAAATAATTGCCCCATGCCAAAATCCAACTTTATTTGGCTAGCAAATCTTCCTCGGCAATTTTTCAAAGTTTCTGTCAAACAGAAGCCATTGTGAAGGAAGTACTAGCTAGGAGTTTCCAAATGAGTTGAAATTTTGCACACTCCTTAATGTGCTAATATTAGCACACCCCTCCAAGTTTCAGCTCCATCCTATCATCTATGTGAGCACATCATCAAATCTTTGATTCTGCTAATATTTTCAGGTTGTGAAGCAAGTATAATTTTTGTTGCTTCATTAATTATGAGAAATTACTAGATTGTTCTCCTACCCAAATAACATCTCTCCACAAAATTTGGGACCATTTCATCAAGCCATTATTTCTCCAAAATTTTTGCAAGTTTCTGGTCAGTGAGGATGGCTGTGAAACAAGTACCACTTTGGCTTGTCCATTTGGTATGAAATTTCTACAGCATATTCTTATGACCAAATCATGATGCCTTGCCCAATTTCAACCCAAGTGGCCACACCATGTGAGTGCATCATCCAAATCTTGATTCTGGACCAAATTTTGGGGTTATACAGCAACTATATTAGTTTGTGCTCCATTATGCTCCAAAACCTCCAGGATCATATTCCTTCCGTAGTTAATCATCCCAGACAACACCATTTGACCCAATCAGTTTCCTATTGATCAGCAGTGCTCTGCGAAGTTTAATGCAGTAAACTTCAAACCTTAGTTACCATTTAACCATAGCACCCCAGATCAGCCCATGGCATCATAAATGCTCCATGTTGGAAGAACATAGCGCTAGACACCATTTACTTGCCTCTCGTGAGCTCCCTGTGCATTGTCGCGTGGTGACCGCGCAGCTGGCAAGCCTGTGCGCACGCTCTGTGCGCAGTGGCCATGTCCAGCGCGTCATTTCTGCTTCGTCCGTTCCCCTCTCGTCATCTTAGCACGCGTGAGCATGTCCCTTGGCTTCACCTCATCATCGCCGTTCCCCTAGACCCCTCTCTCCCTCCGCCCGCTTCCTCACTGACGCAAGCCGCCGCGCGCCCACGGGCGAAGAAAGGCGGTTTGCCTCTGTTCGTCACCGTCGTCACCCTCCCCGTGCTCCCTTGGCCTTCTCCTCCTTGTGAGAACTTCCACCGCTCCTCCTACGTCGTCTACGTCCGAGCTCGCGAGCGTGGGCACGCGTCCGCGGCGCCAGATCGACCCCCTCCTCCCCGCCTATATAAGGCCGTCCCGGGCGTGTTTCTCCTCCCCACTCAACCTCACTCACTCCTCTAGCCCTCCCCGACCCCTTCCCTGAGCTTAAAGAGCTCCCGAGCCCTCCAATGGCCAACTCGGCCGCCGACAGCCTCTACTTCGATTTCGGCAAGCTAGGCCTCCCCTCCCAACTTTAGCACCACCAGCCACCTCCTCCTTCACCAGTACGCCGTCCCCTTACTCCCCTCCTCCTCCGATGGTCCATATCCCGAGTTCTTCATCGTCAGAGACGCCGCCCTCTAGCGTCGGAGTTCTTCTCTTCTCAATCCTCTCCGGCGGTTGTGCTCTGTGGGGATGGTTGCACCTCATCGCCTTGGTCGCGCCGATGGCCGGAGCGCTCCATGAGGTTGCCGGAGCAGCCGACAGCCGTCGTCGGAGTTCCTCTGCCTCGGCCAGGCGTGGGCGCGAGCGAGGAGAAGAAGGAGACGACGCCCCCACCTGCCAGCTGGCCGTGGGCCCCGCGCGTCAGCCACACGCATAGTCCCCACCCCGCCACGTCAGATAAGTGGTGACGTACTTCCGATGATTACGCTTTCTTTTTCCGAAAAGCGTGTTTTGCTTCTCCTTCACCATAGTACGTTATCTTTTACTAAAAACGAACTTCTTTCTGTTTCAGCCCAGAATGCGTTTCCCCGAGGCAAAGGCGTATTTATGTGAAGTACGCGTTTTGTTTTTCCAGCCGAGGGCCTGTTTGTGATGCTTTTATTTACAAATGGGTCCCTGGCAGAAAAACTATCATATCTTTTTGCTCCTAACTCTAAATGAGTGAATCCAAATCCCACCTCTTCGTTTCGTCGAGCCCGTTCTGTTGGTGTCATTTTCACCGTGTTTTAATATTCAATAAATGCCCATTTTGTCCTTGCCTTATCCAGCCCTCTCTGAGGGAGAACGTTTTCAGGCGATTCTTTCCGTGAGCTTCTCGCACTTTCTTTCGATGAGTCCTTCCATACCAGGCAAGCCACACCCTCCATTTGCATGATTGCAATGTAGTGACATGGTTTAAATTATTTAAACTTTTTTAAAATCTTGCTTTAGCTACATGTGATCTTGTTCGTGGCATTTCCCGAAGTATTATTTTGATCTTGCTATTGCCATGATATTGCTTGGAGTTCTAGGAGTAATATTTTGTAGCTTGTGAGATGTCATGTTGCCTTTGGATTAGTAGTGGATTTTATGATTATTTTCATGGTGGTATTTGATATTATGCTTTGGAGTATTAGTTTGGATGTCGTGTTGCCTTTGGATTATTAGTGGCTAGTATTATTTTCATCATGATGCTAGTTGATATTATGGTTTGGAGTATGATGTTGGAGATGATGCTTGCATGTGGATCATAGTTGGATAGCTAGTTCTTGATATTTGAGTAGTAGTATTATCGTTCTTGGATTCATCATGATAGAAGTGTTATGCTATCCTCGGAGTATTTTGGTACGATGATATTATGCTTTGGATTATTTGTTGGATATTGCTATGACTTGGATTACAGGTTGATAGATGATATCGGAATATCAGTTATCACTGTTATATTTTTGGGGATAAATTCCATCTTTAAGTTGGTCAGGTGCCACTGAACCGGGCTTTTCCAGTGCAACCAAATTTGCCTTTTATGGGAAGGCCCTAATGCGATGCTATTGTCGTGCCCCTCGCCGGTGCCTCCAATGAGGGAAGGTTATGGGCGCGTGCTACCCTGATCGGGTAGGAGGACATAACCATGTGTGCCCGTAGTTGTTGTTAGGCGCCTTTTTGTCCCCGTTTGGGACCGTTTTTGTTTTTCCACGACGGTGGCCGTTGATGCCTTTGGTAGGCATGGGGCCACCCAGGACTGAACCCAAAAGGGGTGCTGGTCGGAGTGGCTGGGGGAGTGTCATGGCAGTAGATCGGTTTTGTCAGAATGTCATTGGTCCACCCGAATGGGAGTGAGAGGCCATGGATTCCATGGTGTGGGTAAAGTGCTCTACCTCTGCAGAGTGTGTATGTGTGTGTTAAATCTATCGATAGTCGCATGCTCGGTCATGGGCATAAGTTCGTACTAGGTCACACCCTTCAATCAACACTCACATGACGGAATAACTTATAGATGATTTATATGTTGATGCTATGAGCTGTAACAGTTTGGCAGGATGATGATGATAATGTTGGGATGACCTTGAGGATGATCATTTAGTTTGTGATGTGGTCACGAGGTGATCTTGTGGATGTTTTGATCACGAGGTGATCATGTGGATGTTTTGATCACGAGGTGATCAGGTGGATCATGAGGTGATCGAGATAATATATTGCTTGGCCGGATAGCCAAGAGTGAGATGGTTATTGAGATTTGAGATGGTGATCTATCAGTATTGTAGTAGTTTCATGTCATTCTTAGTAGTTGCTTTCGTATCATAGTAGTTGTTAGGTTAATTAACCTGCTAATGCTATGTTGTTGTCTTGCGTTGATGCTTTTGATTGTTGTGAGCTTGCAAGTACATTCAATGTACTGACCTGGCGTGTCATGCCAGATTGCAGCTGATGCAGTGATTGATTGATTGCTTGTTCCGTTCGTGTGAGCTAGATCGTGTCCCAGCCAGAGTCCCTGCGGAGTGGAGTTCACCGTCTTCATCGTTGTTCCGCTGCTAGAAGTATTCCGCTGCCACGAGTTGTTCCGCTACTAGAATAGAGCAAGTGGAGTATCGTAGGTGTCGTGGATTTGTCACGTCAGATGTCCTAGTGTGAGGACTTAGTCGTGAGGCCAACGCATCTATGTGATAGCTTGAGAGGGTTGATCGGAATCAAGAGACGCAACACAAGGCAAGGGTTTAGACAGCTTCGGGCCCCGGGAAACATCACCCGGTAACAACCTTACATGTTGTTTGTGGCTAGGTCTCATTATCATCACGAGGGAGTCGCCGTAAACCGGCTCTCCTCTCTACTTGTGTCTAGCCTTAAGATTATTCCCTCTCCCTTCGGGTGCCCTGCCCCTCCTTATATAAGTTGAAGGGGCGTGTTACATGTAGAGTCCATCTCGGACTAGACTTAAACTATTCTGACTTCTCTTCATGGGCTTCTTAACATCTTGTGCTTCTTAACGTCTCGGGCTTATTAACCCCAGGCGACTTTGTCTGCTGGGTTATGACTGTCTGCCGGTTTACAATCTGACTTAACATATGTCGGGTTATGATCTAACTGAACATCTGTCGGATTATGATCTGACTTAACGTCTGCCGGGTTATGATCTGACTTACCATCTGACTTAACATCTGCCGATTTACCAAGTCCCAGCCGGGTCATAACTCTGGCCGGGTCATACCGCAGGGTATATCCCCGACATTAGCCCCTAGTTTAATTTGGATTATCCATGTTAAACTGATCCTTTAAACAACACCAGAACAACTTTGACAGATTATGCTCCGGTTTAAGAACTTCTGTAAGCTGGCACCTGATCATCCTTAATTCCTTGTCATTTCCTTCTTCTAGAAAATCCGGGTCAATAGGACAGTTTAATAATCAATTTGCTGACATTGGTTTGTCACAGAGAAATATTGTGAAGAATAATTCATTTGACTTAGCTCCCAATGCTTAAAAAATATTGGTCTTTGAAATTCTCCTCTGATTCTTCAGCCGGCTTGAAGATGTAAAACTTGCCGGTTTATCATTGCCAAAATTGCCGGTTTATAAATATTGATGGCACCGGGTCATAATCGTTGTTAACATCAAGCTTAAAAATATACCTCTTATATGCATATCACTTGTAGCCCCCAAGTCTTAAGAAGGGAACGTAGTAACAACTTAAGACTTGCTTCAATATGAATGTCACAAGCTTAAAGAAATCCAGGTTGTTCATCTCAATCACTAGTCATAAACTTAGTATTCCACATATGTGGCCCCCAAGTGTCGGGTTGTCATGCTTTCAGCAACCTGTGACATGTAATTGCCTTATGTTCATAAAAACTTCAACTAGTGTATCCCACAATGGCCGGGTCATTATGTAATAAGGAGCAGGGACTTTATAGATATGATCATGTAGACTTGAACAGCAACGTGTAGCCCCCAAGGGCCGGCTCATCAGTAAGATAATATTGAGCTGGGACTTTATATATACTTCATTGAAAATAACATCATATGATGTAACCCCCATCATGGGGCTTGAACCCACGTCCACAAGGTTAAGAGCTTTTGTGCTTTATCAACTGAGCAATAAACCTTTCAATATAATGGATTAAAGCGTGTGTACCTTAAATTTTTTGACAGAATCAATTGGTATCCCCCAAGGGCCTGCTCATTATGATATGATGAGTCGGGTCTTCAATAAGGAAAGTAAAAATATCTTTGCATTAGCCCCCAAGTGCCATGGTGCATGCTGGCAGTGACATGGGACTTGCATATTTGATGTGATCTCAACTTGAATAATGTAGCCCCCAAGTGCCGGGTTGTAAGCCTGCAACGACTCGGGACTATTCCTTCCATTGTAGAATAAATCATATCCATTGATAAAATAATAGCCATTGCGCTAAAGCGACTTTGAAAACCTCAATCATAATAAAAATCCAGCCATGTTGGCTATTAAAGATTTGAATAATATAACCCAGTTTGAAAACCGGTTCCTGTGATATTTGATCACATTGTTGGTTTACCAAGCCAGTGTCATAAGGGTGATAACCTGAATTTGAGTTCTGGTACTTACCATATATTGTCGGCTTATGAACAAAGCCAGGCCGGGTTAATACACAACGGATGTTATCTTATCTCATACTGGCGACTTATAGTCGAAAGCCAGGCCAGGTTAATAAACACCGGTGAATCATAAATCATTATAAGCCTCATCAAATAAACCTCAAAAGATCTGTCAAATAAAAACAAACGAAAAACGAGGCTTTTCATGGGCTGCCAGGCTGAAAATCGAGTGCTTTCACGGGCTGCACATGCCACTGAGTTAAACCGTTTTACAAATCTTATAAGATGGACCTCACATAACTAATCGTAATCTTAACTTTGACAAGTTCAGGGACTGCATAAGATTGACTTGTCAAACGTTCGGCGGGTCATTCCAGGAATACCTGGGTTGAGTGGCTTACTTAAAAAGGCAGGATAACCCGGGGTTTTAGGTGAATACACTTGGCTTCCAAGCCTGGCTTTTAAGCCTATCGCAAGGGTTACATCAACTCTTGTTCTTTAGAACAAAAGAGCCCCCAAGCAATAATTCTGAGCTATGGTCGGGCACCTATGTTTGAGTTGTGTTTTTGCAACAGACTCTCTTTGGTCCCTTTAACCTGAGTAGCAAGCCCCCAAGTTTTTTTATGTGGCCTATAAGCTGGATCAAAGGGTAATCATAACTTTGCTCTATAAAGCAGAAGACCCCAAGTGACCAATAAGATAAGCCCATAAGGCAGGATACCCATGTTTGAACCGCATATCATGGCAGAAGTTCTCTTTGGCAACCTTTATTTTTCCTGAGAACTCAAACTTTGCGAGAGATAAATCTTCTTGAACCGGATGTTAAACCGGATATTGAGAGCTTCAAAGCTTTGTGGGAGACAGATTTCCCTTGAACCGGATTTTAAACCAGAATCTTCATTTTGAGCCAGAAATTTTCTGACGGCCTTTTAAGTTTTCATCGATATAACAGCAGCCTCCGGGACCGAGTTATCTTCCCTCCACTGACCCAGAGTTCTTGACTTGCTTTAAATTGTCAGTCATTTACTGAGTCATGTCATCATAAGCCCCGAGTCTTAAGACGACTCAAGGAGTTCTCTTAAGATTCTCCATACTTGACCGTGATATAAACCGGTATGAGTCATTCAACAGCTCAGTGATATAATAGTCCCTTTTGTAGTAGACAATTTGTCCTGCATTGGAGAACTTGCAATCTAGAGTAATGGCTCTTTTTAAAGAAAGCAATATGTAATATAAAATCTACTGGATGGATTTCACCTGATATGTCATGTCAGAAATTATCCACCGCGGAATTGATGATCGGGACGGTGAAGCTGAAATCAATCAGGGGCGGGTCGATCGTGGGAGCGGACAAATGACTCGGCCGCGACATTATAAGCCAGTGCGGACGGCCGAGTCAATCGCAGGCACAGTCCCATCGAGTTGATGAAGATCAAGCTGCACGGGCGTCCGTTTGCGCACACTTGTTTAACGGCAAGCCGGTGCAGACACCGGTGCATGATGATGCTAACACATATTCCATAGGCATAGCATGGCATCACCTTTATAATGAATAATTGTCTTGCACATAAAAGTATTCAGACCAAGGTAACTGTTCTTCGAAGAATTAAATATGCACCGAAAACAGATAAGGCAAATATCACCTGGTATTTTCATGGGATGACACTCAGCCGCAGGGTTGATGATGACTTCTGAATCCTCACTCTCATAGTAGCTAATAGCACTATACAACAGGTCGGTCGCGTTCGTAGTCTTCCTTTTTTTCTTTTTCTTTTTTCAGCATCTGACCACTTTGACTGTTCTGATGTGGCACTAGCACCCACACGGTCCTCCTTTGTCCTTTTTTATAATGAATGCAGCAGCAGTCTTCACGTGGAAGATTGAATGGTGTACGTGCCTCCATTAAATCCAAAACCAGGATCAAATCTTCGCATATACCTCTGTTCTTTTTCAGCTCAACTCCAAGGAAGTGGACCACCGCTACCACTGCTATGTGTTAAATATGTGAGTACGTGCCCTGCTGTATTATTTTTTTCTCTCCTCGACACTTTTCTGAAGGTTGCCTCTATATGTCTTCGTCAGTATTGAGCAAACTCACGATAGGTGCCACAGCTTAAATATCCTCAGCCTCATTATCTCTACTTATAAACAGCAGGCGAGTAGTGTATGACAGCGTAGGAAACTAAAACTGCAGTCTTGCTTGAACCTGCCTCGACAGTACCAATGAGATCATGCTGCTGGAATAATTGGCGGCTCAGGTAGCCAGAGTGGCAAGGCAGCGCCAGCAAAGGCAGTATTCCGGCTTGTAAGATCGGTGAGGCACGGCCGCGGCGACTTGGTCGGCTTGACACCACGGCGACACAGGTGGAAACCGCGAGGGCAAGGTAGAGGCTTTGGGCGCAAACAATTCAGAACGACGGCTGAACCTGTAGCGGCTTGTAATGGTGGAACGAGACCATGCTGGCGGCTCTGGTAGGGGCAGAGCGAGATTACTCTCGACGCGGCGGCGGGTGGGAAACAGAGGCGGATCGAGGCCCAATCCGGACTGGAAATATAGGGAGGCCAGACAGCTCTTGGCGCGGCGGCGACTTGGAAGCAGAGTCGAGCCAAAGCGGCCGACGAATTGAGGATGCACTAGCGACCACAGGGCAGACGCATGCGCAGTAGATTAGGGCCAGCGACTTGGAAGCACGTCCGCAATGGCGAGATGGCTCAAGGCCATGCAGGTCACGGACGAGGCGGACAGTGGGTCGAGGCACGCTCCAAACGCGAGGTGATAAGCCAGAAAGATGAGCTATTGCCGTCGCGAGGTGATAAACCAGCAATGTTGAGTTGTTGACCACTGCGAAGGTTGCGTCCTCGAATCCGTGTAGATGAAGTTGGGCCCTGAGCAACGGGGCAAGTTGACGGGGCAGCAGGCCGGGTCAAGAACAGTTGCGGCCACGCGGCAGCGGCTTGGAGGACAGAGCATGGCGGCTTGAAGCCATGGCGGAAGCGGAGTCCGGTGAGGGGATGCCATGGTGGATCCCGACGATTTGTGGCGGCTCAGCCCCGGCGGCTCTGCGCGGCCACGGGTGTGAGCCCGCCAGCGGGAGGTTTGGCCACATAGGAGGCCGGGTCAAGGTGGATAAAGAGGCACCGAGGCAAGTCGGAGTAGGTGACGACAGCGGTGGCCGGTGACTCCGTGGAGACGACGGCCCAAGGCGATGGTGATTTGGCCGGGGCAGCTTTTGGCAGAGTTGGCGGCTGACTCGTGGCGCGGCCGAAGCGACTCATAGGCCGGGCCACAACGGCTTGCGGCGAAGGCGACTCGGGACAAAGGAGCGCCTAGCGGCTAAGCGACGCAGGGCGTCTCGCCCCCGCTGCATTTGAAGGTGGCGCCTTGAAGTTCCAACAACTGGATAGTGGCGGTTTGAATGCAGTATCACATAGCTGCCCGAGGCGAGTATCACAGAGCTGCGAACCGGCGAGGTAGGTCAAAGCTCGTGGTGGCGCAGGTAAAGCTGAGGCGCCTCGGGGCCGGCCACAGCAGGAGCAGCAGTGATGCCGACTTGTGGTGGTGGAGGTGCCCTGGCAAGGCTGCTTAGCGAAGGTCGGCGGAGGCAGCATCGACGGAGATTAGGCCGCAAACATGCGAGCCGCCAGGCGGGTCAATGAAGTGAGAAGATGTCGCGGCCGGCTCGGAGCGGGTAATCCGGATCATAATCTTCTCCTCCTTCAACTACTAATAACTTAGGAAAAACCCAAGATGACGGTATTGGCTTTATCCCGTGAAGAAACATCTCCCAAAATTAATTAGATCTCGAACGACAAGCTGCAACTAATGCATACTAATTTGCCATGGCACTTGGATCATGTGCACCGGATGATATTCAGACCAGAACGGTTTTGACCAGACTCTATCTGGATTCAAGTGATAGAACTTTTCCATTAAAAAATTCGGCGACTTGACAGCTTGCTGGATCGTCGTCAGCCTCAGCGAATCATAAGACAGCTGCCACCGACACGCATAGACATGGCAACTCGGACTTTTCTAGTGTCATCAAGGTGGGTCATCATGTCGGCGAGTCATCAAGGCGGGTCATCACACCCTTCTCCAGATTGTGGCTGACTTGAATAATCCATCTTCAAATCTTTTCGAACGAGCAGGCACTCGGTAGATATCGGTTTGATCCAACGCATTCCTTTCAGATCTCTATCTTGGCGACACAAAAACTGTAGCTAAGTCTTTCTTCCTCCGGAAAATTGCAAACTTCTCGATCCCTAGGAGAGATCCCTCCAAGAACTCAACACCACCGTGCGCAAGCCTCACGGTGGGTGCCAACTAACTGTCGTGGATTTGTCACGTCAGATGTCCTAGTGTGAGGACTTAGTCGTGAGGCCAATGCATCTATGTGATAGCTTGAGAGGGGTTGATCGGAATCGTGAGAGGCAACACAAGACAAGGGTTTAGACAGCTTCCCGCCCCGGAAAACATCATCCCATAACAACCCTACATGTTGTTTGTGGCTAGGTCTCATTATCATCACGAGGGAGTCACCGTAAACCGGTTCTCCTCTCTATTTGTGTCTAGCCTTAAGATTATTCCCTCTCCCTTGGGGTGCCATGCCCCTCCTTATATAAGTTGAAGGGCGGGTTACATGTAGAGTCCATCTCGAACTAGACTTAAACTATTCTGACTTCTCTTCATGGGCTTCTTAACATCTTGGGCTTCTTAACGTCTCGGGCTTAATAACCCGAGGCGACTCTGTCTGCTGGGTTATGATTGTCTGCCGGTTTACCATCTGACTTAACATCTGCCGGGTTATTATCTAACTTAACATCTGTCGGGTTATGATCTGACTTAACGTCTGCCAGGTTATGATCTGACTTACCATCTGATTTAACATCTGCCGGGTTATGATCTGCCAGTTTACCAAGTCCCAGCCGGGTCATAACTCCGGCCGGGTCATAACTCCGGCCGGGTCATACTGCGGGGTATATCCCCGACAGCAGGGGTAGTGTCGCCGTGCTGATGTACTTATTTGTAACATCAGACCCTTCAATTATTATTCCTGTAATAAGAGCTGATTTGTTCTATGTCAAGCAGTGTCGTATTCCAGAGACTTCTCCTCGATCTCTGGGCTGGAACACAGGGTGTTCTGATTTCTCTGACCCAGGGTGCCACAATCGTCGTGCACGCCCTTCATAAATCAAACCATCACCGAGGAAATTTCATGCTTTTGAGGGGGAATCACCAAGACTGAAGGGGCCAGGAATCCAAATTTCCTTCCTAGTTTGGCATTCAGTTTTTTTTCTACAATCAACATACCCCCTCCAATGCAACATGTACAAATTTGGCATTTTTCCGGGCTCATTTACCATATTTAGGGGATCATGTGCATTTTCTAGGCATTAATCCACATAATTCAAATTCGAACAATCGGTGCATGAAAAGGTGCACAAGAACGGTCTGGAAAACCATGCTCGTGGTACTTAGTAAATTCTCATGTCTTTTACAAGGAATTGGCTAAGATTTCAAGGAAATGTGTGGCAATAGTCAACCAGAAACGCGTCATTTACTGGGTTATCAACTGTTGAAAAATGAAATACGTGCTTGAAAAACATGATGCCTGGAATGGTGCCATGGTATGGCCTCACCGAGCCCTGGTAAAAAGCTAAGAAGGTTTGGTTTATGTCGTCATGCATGCCCTTCCTAAATCGAACCATCACCAAGGAAGTTTCATGGTTTCGAGGGGGAAATCACCAAGATTGAAAGGGAATCCAAATTTCATTCAGTTTTTGTCGAGGCGGACCTCTCCGTGGCCTCGAGCACGTATGGGGCAGGGGGCCCCTTCTAGTTCGGCAAGGGGGCGGAGGGCGTGCGCAGAGCAGATCGAGGTCAGGCGCGCGGGGGAAACGGGCGATTTTTACCCAGCTTCGGAGCTCTCCGGAGAGATAACACTCCTACTGCTGCTTTGTGTTGTATTTCCTCTTGCTCGAGAGTGTGAGCGTATGGTGGTATTGCGGGTGTCGAATGGACCGAACCCCTTCTCCAAAGATGTCGAATGGACCGAACCCCTTCTACGTGCGCATGGCCCTCCCTTTTATAGTCTGAAGGGGGCGCCAATAGGTGGCACCGTAGGAAGAGGGGGTAAAACGGTAAAAACGCAGGTTGGTACAACAGTGACCAACAGTGTCCCCTACCTAACTCTGACGGCAGGGGACAAGGGCATTTAATGCCCGTCTGGTCGCCCCAACAGTGTAAAGAAATGACCGTTAGGTGAGCCACCGGTTGCCACGATGGCGTCTCTGTCAGCTCCGCTTGCCACCTTGCTCCGCATGGCTGTGCAACGCCGCGCCACGTGCCCCTGGGATGGCCCTGGGGTGACACGTCGCTAGGTGCGCTGGAGTTTTGGGTGGCAGCCTTGCCGCGGCAAGTGCCTTGCCGCGGCCCTTCTCTTGTTGTGCCAGGGCCTTGCCGGGACGCACGGGGCGTCGCGGCAAGTCTTCTGGAAGCGCCTCGGTTGGCCTTCCCGGCAAGCTCCTCTTGCCGGGGCCTTTGTCTTCTTATTTGACACTTTGTTCTTGAATGGCAGTAACAGGAAGTGACGGAGGGTCTTGGCGGGCGTCCGGCAAGCCTTGCCGCGGGGTGCTGCGACCGCCCGTGCACAGGTTCGGGGGACTAAGGTACCCCCCTACTTTAGTACACCGACAGGAGCCCCCGGGCCTGGGCCATACACGGTGCCGAGCGTTGTTGGGCCAGGCCCAGAATAGTGCACGGGCACGCGCGGCCTGGGTCCACACAAAATCGGACTCCGTGTCCACCGCCTACTCCCGCAACGGCATGCGTCGATTGCGGCGTCGTGGGAGGCGTGGGTGGCGTGTGCGCTTTTCAGGGCGTCCATCCCCGTGATCACGGGGCAGTGCGAGGTCACCTCGTCTGTCGCCTTGGCTTCGCCTCCCCGCCACGTGGCTCCCATGCGTGTGGGGTCGTGGGCGGCGAAGGTAGGAAACCGAGCCGTCACGGGCGGAGATGGTGGGTCGGCCCTGTTCCTCTGCCCTCCCCGCGCTCCGATTGACTGAGCGGGGCGGTCGAGTCCCCCCACCTTGTTCCTTAAGAAGGGCGCAAGGGGAGCGCAAAAATCCCGCACTTCCTCCTCTTCCTCTTTCTTCAACTTCTGCTACTCTTCCTCCCATCTGCCATGGAGGGAGGGAACCCTGGTCCTTCATCAGTGGCGGCGAGGGTCGCCACCAGGCAGCGCGCCTCTCCCTACCCTGCGCCCGTGGTGGCGGAGCCAGCCACGAGGGGAAGAGGGAGGGGACGAGGCCGTGGACGAGGCCGAGGACGCGGTCGGAGTGCTCGGGGAAGAGGCGGCCGGGGCGGTGCGCCACCCCCGTCTCCGCCGGCAGCTCCTCTCCTCGATGCGGTCCACACTGGGGACGACCCCTAGGTGTTCTTTGTCAAGCTACGCCGGGCGCCTCGTCGCCGCCTCCGGCTTCCGGCTCCGTTTGCGAGCGCAATGGAATTGGACCCGCCCGAGGTATTGGAGTTGCGCATGAGGGGCTGCGGGATCAGCGGCACTCGAGTTAGTGTCGTATCCCCAGCCCCCGGCATGATGTTCTTCGATCGAGGGTGGAAGACGTTCGCCCGCATCCACAGCTTCACGGCGGGGTTTACCCTCCATTTTAAGTTAACGGAGGGTGACCTTCTCGCCGTCAAGGTCTTCGGGGACTCCGGCACCCGGGCGAGATGCTGCGTGGACAGCTCCTCCGATAGCGAAGACTCCCCCTCGAGCGAGAGTGACAAGGAGGGGAGCGACAGCGACGACGACGGCGGTGGTGAGTCCGACTAGGCGCCGGCCGTCGCCTCGCGCGCCACCGGCGACCCCATCATCCGGGTCGCCGGCCTTCTGAACTCCCCGGGGCCGTCTCCTTGGGCGGCTGGTGTAGGGAGGCTGCGGAAGAGGAAGAGGGGCGGCGGCAAGGCCGTCAAGTCGGAGTACGAGGGCGAGGTGCCCTCGACAGCGTGCTGACGTCCTGCCGCCCCGTCTTCGAGCTCTGCTTCCGGCGCCTCCGTCTCCGCCAAGCTCCTGGCCGGCTCCCGGGGTGTTCTCTTGGTGTCTTCTGGCGCCCGTAGCTCGCCTAGGCGCCCCTTCTGCCCTTCCCGGCAAACTTCTCTTGCCGGGGCCTCCTTGACCTACCTCCTGAGGAGAGAAACAGGAGAGTTATTACGGGCATCTTATCTTTTTAATCTGTAAGCCTTCGGGCCTTAGCTGCATTTAAAACTTGTAATCCTCTCTTTCATGTTTTTCATCCTCTATGGACTTGCACTGAATTGGGATGTTTTTTAATGAAAAGAGGGGAATGCTTGCCGGGTTATATCCTTTACTTGGTTCTGTGCCTTGTATGTTCCCACCCTGCGCATTTAGGGAACTTGCCGGTGCTAACACACTTGCTGAGTGCAGAACATCAGCAGCCCGCTGGCGGTGTTGTTTCCGGCAAGAAACCTTCTCGGGCCAGTTGCAGCGCACTTGTATTGTTGAGCGGACTCAAAAACAAATCAAGGGCGCAACTAAGCCACGAGTCAGCTCCTCCGCGCACAGGTTTTTCCATACAAGGCACACAATCGTTCAAGGACGCGGGCTCGCATTCCCTAGTCCATAAGAGGATGCATGATGAGGGATGAAAAACTTATCTGATATCGCAGCCCCCGGCGATCCTGGCTTGCCGGGGTTGAATTTTGGCATTTGCAGCCCCCGGCAAATCTGGCTCCGCCGAGACCCAGGTGCCGGTGCGCCTTTTCTTGCCCTTGTCGCTAACGTCGCGGCTCCGGGGATCCTGACTTGCCGCGAGGGGACTCCGGTACCCGCAGCCCCCAACAAAACCGTTTGCCGGGGCCCGGGTGCCGGCGCGCCCTTCTCTCTTTTTCTGCTTGTTGCTGTTATTTCAGGCACGAAAAACAATTTAGACAGCGCTGTAATAAGTTACTGTTTGTAGCGTAACTGTTGAGAAATGCAATGCCGCGCTTCGCCCTTTGTATGTTCATACTCTACGCTTTTTAGGGGACTTGCCGGTGCATACACGCTTGCTGAGTGCGGAACATCAGCAGCCCGCTGGCGGTGTTGCCTCCGGCAAGAAGCCTCGTCGGGCTAGTTGCAGCGCACTTTCATTGTTGAGCGGACTCAGAAACAAAGCAAGGGCGCAACTAAGCCACGGGTCAGCTCCTCTGCGCACAAGTTTCTCATACAAAGGACGTCCCACGGCAAGGCTTGCTACGTTACTTCCTCTACTCCATTACGTCCCTTGTACGTCTTTACCCTACGCATTTAGGGAACTTGCCGGCGCTAACACACTTGCTGAGTGCGGAACATCAGCAGCCCGCTGGCGGTGTTGTTTCCGGCAAGAAACCTTCTCGGGCCAGCTGCAGCGCACTTGTATTGTTGAGCGGACTCGAAAACAAGGCAAGGGCGCAACTTAACCACGAGTTGGTTCCTCCGCGCACAGGTTTTCCATACAAGGCACGAACGTTCAAGGAACATAACATAAAAACTTAAAACTGGAAGTGCTCTTGTACTCAAACTTGGGCAACTTAGCTTTTCCGTCTTCTGCGCTCCGGCAAGGCCGCACTTCTCCCCTGGTTTCCTCCCTTGTGCGTTCTCACCCTCACGCTTTCAGGGAACCCGCTGGCGCAACACACTCACTGAGTGCGGAACATCAGCAGCCCGCTGGCGGTGTTGCCTCCGGCAGGAAGAGCTCGTCGGGCTAGTTGCAGCGCGCTTTCATCGTTGAGCGGACTCAACAATAGACCAAGGGCGCAACTTAGCCACGACTCAACCCCTTTTGCGCACAGGTTCTTCACACAAGGTCTGGATTTCCAGGGAATACAACCCGAAAGTTTGAAACTGGCTGCTTTCTTTGTCCTACTGGCCGGCGGAGCTCGATGGCGCGCCCTTGACGGCAGCGCAGCACTCCGGAGAGGTGCGATTGCCGGAGCAGGTACCAGAGTTGTTCTTGCCGGGCTTAGTCTTTGGTAGATCTGCCTTTGCCTTCTTGCACTTGCCGGTGGAGCTCGATGGCGCGCCCTCGACGGCAGCGCAACACTCCGGAGAGGTGCGCCGGAGTGGGTACCAGAGCTACCTTTGCCGGTCTTAGCCTTCTTCTTCCCCCGGGAAGCTTCAGCGGCAAGTGGCTCGCGCTCGGTTGCCGGGGCTTGTCACCGTTGGCGAAGCCGATGTGGCTGTATATAGTCATCCTCCAGTCGTCAATCTTGTGTGGCGCCGGAGGGAAATCTAGAAGCAGCTGGGCTCGGGCCAGCGCTTCCTCTGCTGTCTTGGGTGGCGGCGGCGACGAGCGGCGCGAGGAGCGGGATGTGCTCGGACTCCCAACTGGATTGGGAGGTGCAACACCCCGTCTGGGCGACCATACCTCACTCGCGCCAGCATGCTGACGTGCATGCTGACCTCGAACGTCCCGCGAGCCACCAGCTTGGCCTTGCTCCAATGCGAGCACGGTGCTAGGAGCACCGAGGCGTTGTCGACCTTGCACCTCCTGGGAAGGGTGCGGCGTCGGCACGGTCGCCGACGCTTGCGGGGCCTTGTTCTTGGATCTGGTGACGATGTGAGTCCCACCGTCGGCGCCCGCTTTTCCGCCGGCGTCCACTCCACCGCCCGTTTGCTCCGGCGGTGGTGGTAAAATCGACGTAGACGGAGCGGCCACCTCCGAAGGCTTCTTCTTCGGTGGCATGTTGATGAAGGCGTTGATGTAGCGCGCGCGGAGACCGGATCAGATGCTCACGACCTCGACGCACCCCTACCTGGCGCGCCAAAGATGTCGGGGCGGACCTCTCCGTGGCCTCGAGCACCTATGGGGCAGGGGGCCCCTTCTAGTTCGGCAAGGAGGCGGAGGGCGTGCGCAGAGCACATCGAGGTCGGGCGCGCGGGGGAGACGGGCGATTTTTACCCAGCTTCGGAGCTCTCCGGAGAGATAACACTCCTACTGCTGCTTTGTGTTGTATTTCCTCTTGCTCGAGAATGTGAGCGTATGGTGGTATTGCGGGTGTCGAATGGACCGAACCCCTTCTCCAAAGATGTCGAATGGACCGAACCCCTTCTACGTGCGCGTGGCCCACCCTTTTATAGTCTGAAGGGGGCGCCAACAGGTGGCAGCGTAGGAAGAGGGGGTAAAATGGTAAAAACACAGGTTGGTACAACAGTGACCAACAGTGTCCCCTACCTAACTCTGACGGCAGGGGACAAGGGCATTTAATGCCCGTCTGGTCGCCCCAACAGTGTAAAGAAATGACCGTTAGGTGAGCCACCGGTTGCCACGATGGCGTCTCTGTCAGCTCCGCTTGCCACCTTGCTCCGCATGGCTGTGCAACGCTGCGCCACGTGCCCCTGGGATGGCCCTGGGGTGACACGTCGCTAGGTGCGCTGGAGTTTTGGGTGGCAGCCTTGCCGCGGCAAGTGCCTTGCCGCGGCCCTTCTCTTGTTGTGCCGGCAAGCTTGCCGGCCGCCGGGCCTTGCCGGGACGCGCGGGGCGTCGCGGCAAGTCTTCTGGAAGCGCCTCGGTTGGCCTTCCCGGCAAGCTCCTCTTGCCGGGGCCTTTGTCTTCTTATTTGACACTTTGTTCTTGAATGGCAGTAACAGGAATTGACGGAGGGTCTTGGCGGGCATCCGGCAAGCCTTGCCGCGGGGTGCTGCGACCGTCCGTGCACAAGTTCGGGGGACTAAGGTACCCCCCTACTTTAGTACACCGACAGTTTTTTTCCAACGATCAACATACCCCCTGCAATGCAATGTGTTCAAATTTGGCATGTTCCCGGGCTCATTTACCATATTTAGGGGATTATGTGTATTTTCTAGGCATTAATGCACATAATTCAAATTCAAATAATAGGTGCATGAAAAGGTGCACAAGAACGGTCTGAGAAACCATGCTCGTTCTATTTAGTAAATTATCATGCCTTTTACAATGAATGGGCAGAGATTTCAAGGAAATGTGTGGCAACAGTCAATAACAAACACGTCGTTTAGTGGGTTAACAACTATAGAAAAATGAAATACATGCTTGGAAAACATGACACCTGGCGTGGTGCCATGGTAAGGCCTCACCGTGCCCTGGTAAAAAATTGAGAATGTTTGCCTTATGTCATCATGCACGCCTTTCATAAATCGAACCATCACTGAGAAAGTTTCATGGTTTCGAGGGGGAAATAACCAAGATTGAAGGGGAATCCAAATTTCCTTTGTCCTTTGTCCATGAGTTTTTTCCTACAATGAACATACACCCTGCAAATCACCGTGCTCAAATTTGGCACTTTCCCGGGTTCATTTACCATATTTATGATATTATGTGCATTTTCTAGGCATTAATGCACATAATTCAAGTTCAAAGAATCGGTGCATGAAAGGGTGCACAAGAACGGCCTGGAAAACCATGCTCGTGCCATTTAGTAAATTTTCATGCCTTTTACAAGGAATGGGCAGATATTTTGATGAAATGTGTGGCAATAGTCAACCACAAATGTTCATTTATTGGGTTTTCAACTATAGAAAAATCAAATAAATGCTTGAAAAACATGACGCCTGGCATGGTGCCATGGTATGGCCTCACCATGTCCTGGTAAAATTTGAGAAGGTTTCACTACTGGAATCAGCTACTTTGCCATCTGCCAGCTCTTTGCCCTCAGCTACCGAAAAGCAGATGTCAAAGAATCGGCGGACGCAAAGAAGCTCTTTGACATCGGCCAGCTCTTTGCCGTCCGCCAGCTAACGGCAAAGAGAGAGGTGGCCCCCAACCGCCCCCTCCCCCGCCCGTTTAGAAAAAACTTAGCGCCCCACCTCTTTGCCGTCCGCTAGCAGACGGCAAAGAGAGATAAAGGCGGACGACAAAGAGAGGCGTACGACAAAGAGTAGGGTAACTAACGGCCGCCACCCCCCCCCCCCCCGCCCGTTACTCTCTCTTCTCTTCCTCTCTCCTCCCTGATGCCCCGCCCGAGCTAGACCCCCACCCACCGCCGCCCCCGCCCCCCTCCGCCGCCCCCGCCCCGCCGCCCAGCTCCGCCCCTGCCGCCCGGCGCCGTCCCCGCCCCCGCACCCGCTTGGCCCGTCGCCCCACAACCCCTCCGCCCCCACCCCACCTGCCGACGCCCCGACGCCCAACCACCCCTCCGCTACCCGCCGCCCGGCGCCGCCCCCGCTTGCCCCGTCGCCCCACCACCCCTCCGCCCCCACCCCACCCCGTCGACGCCCCGTCGCCCGGTGCCGCCGCCCGGTGCCCCCCCCCCCCCGCCGCCACCGCACCTACCGATCGTCCCATTGCTCCGGTGAGGGACTACTTTTTTTTTGTTTTTTTCATATATTTTATACTGTTTAATTGTTAGTGCTAGATTGTGTTAGTGTTAGTGTTAGAAAAGAATTAGAAGAAGTAGAAGAAGTATAAGTAGTAGAAGAAGTAGAACAAGAAGAAAAGAAAAGAAGTAGAAAAAAGATGAAAAAAGAAAAAGAAGAAAAGAAGTAGAAGAAGAAGAAAGGAAGAAAAGAAAAGAAGTAGAAAAAAAGATGAAAAAAGAAGAAGAAGAAAAGAAGTAGAAGAAATAGAAGAAGAAGAAAAGAAGAAACGAAAAGAAGTAAAAAAGTAGAAAAAAGATGAAAGAAGAAGAAGAAGAAACGAAAGAAGAAGAAGAAACGAAAGAAAGAAGAGGAAGGATAGAAGGAAACACACCGACCCCCTGACCCCGACACGACACCCCGACCCCCTGACCCCGAGACCCCGACCCTGACCCCCTGACCCCTGACCCCGACACCCCGACCCCGACACCACACCCCGACCCGGACACCCAACCCCCCGACCCCGAAATAGCACCCCGACCCCGACACGGCACCCCGACACCGACACGACACCCCGACCCCCGACACCTCCCGAAAAGGTGTTTTTTGGCCTTCCAGAGGCCGACGAGTTCATATATTTGTGAATTATTAGTTAGGTCATATATTTTTCGATTTTGTTATGAAAAACATCATATATAATTGTGTTGATCGGGTAGATTTAAATGTGCAGTTGTTTCATCGCTGCGAGGTTTGGTGTTCGACGACCTCGTCGTGCGTTTGACGAGCTCGGCCCCTTCGTTCGTGGGTGAGCACAAATGACATGTCCTCCTCCCCCATTAATTATTTGCTATGTTCCGGTGTTCGTGCCGATGAAATTTGATAGCTAGCTATATATGTGTCTTGAATCATCAGTATGCGTAACCAATATGTGTCTCCTGTTCGAAAGCGTTAGAGTTATAAATATCCATGCAATTGCATATTTATAACCTTGATTCTTTTGAATTGTCCAACGCTATCCATGGAAAGCCCGAGTATGTGTAGATTGGGTTCATTTAACCATATGCTTTGCTCCGGATCCGACGCATAAATTTCGTCAGTGCCTCCCTTGTTGTTCTCCGGGCACACATCCTCTCTGTTTATTGCAGAGACGTGTATCAGGAGAACAGCGGGGAGGTGCTGCCGAAATTTTGCATCGGATCCGGAGCATAGCATGGGAAAATGAACCCAATCTACACATACTCGGGTGGGATTAGGACCTATCATTACCTATTAGAGTTTAGGTTGCATGAACGTAATAAAATTGACAACGTAGATCAACTGATGAATATATACATGGTGAATTATATATATATATATATATATATATATATATATAATTATTGTGCGTCCAGTAGCTCTGGAAGTCAAGATGAGTGATCGTGCGTGGATGTATACCGGTCACACTGGTCAGAACAAATGGAGCGCTGAATGGTTCACAAAAACCAAGGGGTTTGTGCAAGCCGCATTTGCAAATGGCCAGAGGAAAACCTGGTGCCCATGTTTCCGGTGCGATAATTGGGAAAAGAAGACAGATGATGAAATGGGCAAACACCTGCAGAAGAGTCGTTTTACGCCCGATTATACGGTGTGGACATTTCATGGTGAGTCTGCCCAACGTGACCGAGCTGAGGTCGATCGTCGTCGCACCGAGGAATATGGTACCGGGATGGAAAACATGGTTTGAAATATCATATTTGCAATGGCTAACCTAAACGGTTTGAAATATCATATTTGCATACTTGTGTGCGAGTTAATACCATGTGCAGTAAATTAAAAGGAATTTTCAAACATATTGGTCTCACGGCATGGACACATGTACATGCATGGAGTGCCATGGCATTTAAATTCCAAAAAGTTAAAAAATCATCAGCAAAACATGAAACCTTGCTTGATGTAATGTCATGCCACCAAGATGATGTGGTAAAAAAATTGGCCTGTTTGATGAAAGTTTGGACACATACCCCTCACAAACCAGAGCAACTCACTAGAAGGCTAGTAGTTCCGAGAGGGAGCAATGCATGTTTGATGACAAACAGGAGATAGCTTCCCCTTACGGCTTCAAAGTTTTTCTACGTTTAACGTGCACTAATAAAACTGTCATGTAAAAATTTAGAAAATTTCAGGGGCCATTTGACCTTTTAAAGACATTTAAGTGATTTTCTAGCCATTTAATGACCGTAGTTCAAATTTGACCTACATCTACATGCAACGGCTAACCATAACGGTTTGGAAAATCATATTTTTGTGTACTTGTGTGTGAGTTAAAAAATCTTCAGACGATGTAAATATCTGGTATTCAAAAAAGAAAATGTAAAGATTAAGCAAGACAACCGGCCCCCACAAGATTGGCACTCTATTTTGTGCCTCGAGGTTTGGAAGGTGAATGGCAGGGGTTATTAATCAGACACGGTTTTGTATTAGAAACCGTCAGCTATTATGTTCACACACGGATTCTAATGCGGGAATCACGTGTAATTCAAACTACAGTACTCGTAAATTCTGGCGACCGGCGTGTGTACTGTTCCCGTCGATCTAGATTCCAGCCGCCAATAAATACTACCTTGCTCACGTCATCCCGCCTGCATTCTCATATACATCCTCCCCTCGCTCGCCCTCTCTCTCTCAAAGTTCTGCCATGGTGCCACCAATTTGCCCACGTGCCGGCGAGGAGTCGCCGCCCCCGAGGACGCTCAGTTAAAGAGTAGTGACGAGGAGGACCCCTATGTGCCGCCGGAAGAGGTTGCGCCAGAACCGCCAACTTTGGATTGGTTTTGGGGCCAGTACAATCTTTGTCTGTGGAAGTCAGTACCACCGGCTGAGAAAGCCAGGCAAGTGGCATTCAAGAAGGAGATGGCGGAGGAGGAAGCCAGGTAAGCGGCCTGTGAAGACCGTGATGCCACCTTGTAAAAGGAGAAGGTGGAGCTCTGGGGCAGGCGCGTCGTCGTGCGGAGGAGTTGTACAAACACGGGTAATTTGCGAGGAAAGTCAAAGGTGCTAGGCGCCTGATGTCTACTACACAACCTTATTCTTGTAGACGTTGTTGGGCCTGCAAGTGCACAGGTTTGTAGGACAGTAGCAAATTTCCCTCGAGTGGATGACCTAAGGTTTATCAATCCATAGGAGGCGTAGGATGAAGATGGTCTCTCTCAAACTACCCTGCAACCAAATAACAAAGAGTCTCTTGTGTCCCCAACACACCCAATACAATGGTAAATTGTATAGGTGCACTAGTTCGGCGAAGAGATGGTGATACAAGTGCAAAATAGATGGTACATAAAGCCATTTGTAATCTGAAATTATGAAAACAGCAAGGTAGCAAGCGATAAAAGTGAGCGTAAACAATATTGCAATGATAGGAAACAAGGCCTAGGGTTCATACTTTCACTAGTGCAAGTTCTCTCAACAATAATAAAATAGATAGATCATATAACAAGCCCTCAACATGCAACAAAGAGTTACTCCAAAGCCACTAATAGCGGAGAACAAACGTAGAGATTATGGTAGGGTACGAAACCACCTCAAAATTATTTTTTCGGATCGATCTATTAAAGAGTTCATACTAGAATAACACCTTAAGACACAAATCAACCAAAACCCTAATGTCACCTAGATACTCCATTGTCACCTCAAGTATCCGTGGGTATGATTATACGATATGCATCAGACAATCTCAGATTCATCCAACCAACATGAAGTACTTCAAAGAGTGCCCCAAAGTCTCTACCGGAGAGTCAAGAACGTGTGCCAACCCCTATGCATAGGTTCATGGGCGGAACCCGCAAGTTGGTCACCAAAACATACATCAAGAGGCACATGATATCCCATTGTCACCACAGATAAGCACGGCAAGACATACATCAAGTGTTCTCATAAAAGACTCAATCCGATAAGATAACACCAAAGGGGAAACTCAATTCATCACAAGAGAGTAGACGGGGAGAAACATCATAAGATCCAACTACAACAGCAAAGCTCGGGATACATCAAGATCGTGCCATAGAAGGAACATGAGAGAGAACAAGAGAGAGAGAGATAGATCAAACACATAGCTACTGGTACATACCCTCAGCCTCGAGAGTGAACTACTCCCTCCTCATCATGGAGAGCGCCGGGATGATGAAGATGGCCACCGGTGAAGGATCCCCCCTCCGGCAAGGTGCCGGGAAGGGCTCCCGAGAGGTTTTTGCTCGCTACAGAGGCTTGCGGTGGTGGAACTCCCGATCTATCTTCTCCGTGGATGTTTTTACGGTACGTGGGACTATATAGGCGAAAGAAGTCGGTCGGGGGGTCCTCGAGGGGTCCACGAGACAGGGGGCCACACCCAGTGGGGGGACGCCCCCTATCTCCTGGGCTCCTCAAGGGTCTTCTGACTTGATTTCCAAGCCTCCAGGATGATATTCTTCCAAAAAATCACGATGCCGAAGGTTTCTTTCCGTTTGGACTCCATTTTATATTCCTTTTCTTCGAAATACTGAAACAGGCAATAAAACAGCAATATGGGCTGGGCCTCCGGTTAATAGGTTAGTCCCAAAAGTAATATAAAAGTGTATAATAAATCCCATAATCATTCAAAACAGATAATAATATAGCATGAATGCTTCATAAATTATAGATACGTTGGAGACATATCAGCATCCCCAAGCTTAATTCCTACTCGTCCTCGAGTAGGTAAATGATAAAGAAAGAATTTATGAAGTGTGAATGCTAGAAGGTGCACAAGTTTGATCAATGATAATTTCAATCACCTTTACTAGCATCATTATATGTCTTAACAGTAGTTCATCTCATAAAACTTTTCATAATCAAGTAAAAAGCAATTCACATGTCAAAGCATAGACCATAAACTTTCTAGAAAACTAGCAAACTTCATTCTTAGTCATCAAACAATTGCAATTCATATTACTTTCAGGAAGAGTCTATGTCAGAGCTTTGGTTTAGCAAACTTCACATACTCAACTATCATATAGTTTTCTACAATTTCTAACACTCACGCAATACTTGTGGTTATGAAGTTTTAATCAGACATAGAGAAAGATTGGGGCTTATAATGTTGCCTCCAAACGTATTCACCTTTGGGTGATGTCAACAATAATAGTTCATGCTAACGTACATCCAATTGGATATATATATCAGGATCACCCTCACACAAAGTGCTTGCCAAAGGATAAAATGAAAAAGGGAAAGGTGAAGATCACCTTGACTCTTGCATAAAGTAAAAGACATAAAGTAAAAGATAGGCCCTTCGTAGAGGGAAGCAGAGGTTGTCATGCGCTTTTAGGGTTGGATACACAAAATCTTCATGCGAAAGAACATCACTTTATATTGCCCCTTGTATATGGACCTTTATTATGCAGCATGTCGCTTTTATTGCTTCCATAACAAGTTCGTACAAATCTTATTTTTCTCCACACTAATAAGTCATGCATATTTAGAGAGCAATTTTTATTGCTTGCACTGATGACAACTTACTTGAAGGATCTTACTCAATCCATAGGTAGGTATGGTGGACTCTCATGGCAAAACTGGGTTTAAGGATATTTGGAAGCACAAGTAGTATCTGTACTTAGTGCTAGGAATTTTGGCTACACTACAAAAAAATACACTTCCGTGATGATACGTGTTTGTCATAGTAGGTCGTGTTTTTTGTCATGCATGTACATCCATGACAAATTTATGACAGAATCAAGATAGTCATACCTGTGCTGTCGTAGAAGTGTTCCATGACATTACCAAAATTATCATCACGGAAGTGTCCACTTCCATGACGATAAATCACACGTCACAGAAGTTCTTTCGTCAAGGGTGACCGACACGTGGCATCCACCGTAACGGAACGCCGTTAAGCTATCGGGTTGGGTTTTTGATCCGATAACCCATTAACAGCCCCGACCAATGGGAAATTTCCACGTGTAAAATTCTTATAGGCCGGACGAAACACGTGTCATCTCGTCAGTGGGTCAGATAGGCGCCTATGATATGTCGACACGTGCCACGGCCCACCACTGGCCCATTTAGCTTACAAAGCCGGCCCGTTTGACTTGGTCAAAAGTTAACGGGCTGGCCCATGAAAAGCCTATTAACGGTCTCTTCGCAAATAGCCCATTTTACGGCCCGTTAGGCACTAAAGGAAATCGGCCCAACAACGTCATGTGGCCCGTCGAATATAACACCATCCCATTTCACTTTCGGCCCATGTATAGCCCACGACGTCTTTTGGCCCATATGAGGCCTTCGTATCTTTCGGCCCTTTACAGGCCCACGATGACTCTAGCCCATAATGAACAGTAATTTTCTTTGTACCCATTAACGGACCGTGATTTACATGGGCCGTTTCCAACCCATGTTAGCTTTCGGCCTATTGACGGCCCATACATTCTTGGGCTCCTTCTCAGCCCTCGATTACTTCTGGCCTGTTACTGGCCTATTCCCCTAATGGGCCAAATTCGGCCCATGGCAAGAGTCGGCCCGTTACTGGCATGTTCCCCAAATGGGCCAAATCCGGCCCATGGCAAGAGTCGGCCCGTTACTGGCCTGTTACCCTAATGGGCCAAATTCAGCCCATGGCAAGAGTCGGTCCGTTTCTGGCCAGCCCGTCCTATATTCTGGCCCATTAACGACCTGTTATGCCTGTGACAGAATTAAGCTTTTGTAGTCCTACGGCATGTTAACGGCCCATTACCGTGCTGGGCCGATACCAATTATGCCCGATTACGGCCCATGTAGACCCATTTATCCGATGGCCCGAGGCCCATTTATCGACGGCCCGAGGCCCACCGATTACAGGCCCATTTATCGATGGCCCGTAGGAGACCCATGGATCCTACGGCCCGTATATGGCCCATGGTTAGTTGCAGCCACTAGCAAACCAGGGAAAAAGAATACTAGGAAATAAATAAGGCCCAAACTAACGCTAGGTTATTAAGGCGATTACACAGATTACATCCACTCGGCATCAAAGATCGCCACTAGTGCAAATATAGGGAACACCCTACACTATACAAAAATGGCTTGCTGTTTTCTTCAGCCGGTGGCTGCACATTAAGAATAAATTTTGTATCGCACCAAAACAAATTATAACTATATAACAAAAGGAAGGTTGGCATAAAACTTAACAGTCTAGCAGATAAATGCACCACCAGAAGTTCAGAAGCTCGGTTCATTTGACCTGACTGTTACATTTTCATGCTGTATTGTCCGATGGAACACCATAACCTCGCCTTCATTTCCCCTAGGCTCCTGAACAACATAGTGAATGTCTGATAGTCTCGTTTCAAAACCATGCATATCTTGACGACATTGAGCAATGTTTCTCCTTGTTTCACTAAGGGCCTCTGTTAGGGAATGGACTTGTGTCTGGAGCGCAGATACAACATTGCTTTGATCTCGCATATCTTGATCATGAGGAAGTTTGGATGATATTGCCTTAACAACCAACCCAATATTACACAGGAACATGCTTTTGGCACTGTTAGTGGACAGGTACTGACCCACTGCAGCAAGAGCTGACATTGCGGTTATAGTTGCCTCGCCACCTTTAGAAGGTGGCGGTTCAACCATTTTTTCCATAGCTCGCTGAAAAGTTGAGGTTTTACATTAGTAGTACCAGAACAGAAGATATTAACGAGGCAGCAAAACCAATCAAAATAGCTTTGGTCTATATACAGAACTTATTCTGGTGAACCCATGTAAAATATTAGTTGTATTTTATTGCAAAGTACATAATAAAACCAGGTTCCAAACATATGACCATGTACCATCGCTAATGTATTGTCTATTTCTTCACATTGTATTGAGGGCTAAGGATAAAGAGATGAATTTTATAATACGTTAAGCATAGTATGACATCATTCATATCACAAAACAACTGAGAACAGACAAACAGGCAATTGTAACATTGTGTGGGAAAGTCCAGCATAGAACTAGATTACGGGTCAAGATCAAAGGAACATCACTCCTCCCTTTTAAACCTTGCAAGGTGAAATGATACGCTAAGACAATTGTGTATAAAATTGAAAAGAGTAATAGACATTGGCTGCAAACCATGCAGTTCAAGGCACAAGTCAGAGTAAGTAGTAGTTAAAAGGCATGAGGATTAAGGACTTGCAACAACGGCTTTGACTGGTGTAGTCATGCGCTTCTTCTTGCTGGTGTGACAGTCCTTGAAGATTTCCACAACATTTGGTTCAAGTACTTTTTGTTCCTTGCGGGCTTTCCTCTGCATTTCGAACAAGTCAATATAGATCTGATAATATGGTACAGCGAAAAGAGTGAAACAGAAGCTAATTACAAGAGACTCGCAGTGTGCAATATAGCTACGAGATCCTGTCGTCTGTTGGAATTTCACTTCCGTACGGTTGGCCTTGTTCTTTGAACAGTTCACCTACAAGAAGATAGATTTGTGTGGCACATGCGTCAATAGGACTTCAACATGTGATCTGATCACATATATATAATGTATCTGATACTTTGGATCAGACCAGTGTTTAACAAGGCCCCTCCAGTCTTCATCTGATATATTTTCCACTGGAGATGTTTGGGAAAGTTCACTGTTAGCCTTGCCTTCAAAGTGAGTTTTCCTCAAGTTATACCGATACAGTCGTAGAGCAGACTTGAAAACATGGGTGCAAGCTTGTCTGGTTGCATCATCTTGGCTATCCAACTTGAACCTCATCTGTTGAAAATTATGGGAGTCTCATTATCAGCAACCTAGAAAGTATGGGACAGAGCAAGACGATATTACTAGTTTCCATACATAACCATACTTACAGATAAATGGTCGAGGAAGGTGTTGAACTGGGTTTCGTCTTTGTCATTCCTGTACTGAATCCATGTTGGGAGGATACGTACATTACACCTAACGGCAACCGCTGCCTCTGATACTAACTTGGCTGACTCTGTAGCATCACGTGGCCTTTTTAAACCTAGCTCAAAACGGATCTCCATTCTTCCTCCTCTAGATTTAGTTAACCTATCGAGCATTATCCCTGATGTTTGTTTCCTCTTGCGCCTAGGTGCTAGTCCAACAACAAACATAGGAAGTGTTAGTGTACATCAAACTGTGAGACTACATATAAAGAAGCATGCAACTGTAACTTGACTCCAACAACTACCTTCTTGCTGTTGAAGCTCACAAGGTTCATCTGATATTGCCATCTCGTCTTGTGTCAAGAGTGCTTGGGAAGTAGTGTCAAGTGGCAAGGGAGCTTGGGAACATGCTGCTAGCTCAGTTGATGCACGAGTATGTCGTGCAGCTGGTAGTACTGTGGTAGGTGTTGCAAAAACTAGGGCTGTCTCTGCTTGTTTGGTGGCAGCTATTTGTTTCTGTTTGGCTTTTTTGCAGTTCATGTAGCATGGGATGCTGTGTTTGTAGAATTTTCCGATGGACTTTCACCTTCTATTGCACCATCAGTACCAGCAGAATCTGCAGGATTCATCCGCTTCTCATTCCCTGCCATTCTCTGTTTCTCCCTGTTTCTCTATGCCATGTTAAGTTAAACCGACAAGAAAAACGAATAAAATTTAGTTCTTCAGAACAAATTGATGCATGATGCAGACAAATAAAACTTTGATGTTAGACAACCACATGATAGGAGGATGTAATATGTATGAAAAACAGGACAGAAGAGATAACCAGAACTATGATGTGTAAACTAAGAAGAAGACATTTCACCAAATTAGAAGCAATGCAATGGAAGGTAGACACCATATGAAAGATGCTACAAATATCGCTCTGCCAAGTTAACAATGTCTCAGCATAAATGGCGTTTAAACAAATGTGAAGCAGTACAAGAAATAAATCATATGCAAGATGCAAACAACATCACACTACCATGTTAGAGGTCTCTCGTCATTAGTGCCATTGCATATTCACAGCATTGCATATTCACAGCTTATGGTGTGTAAAATAAGGAGAAGGCATTTCAAAAAATTAGAAGCAATGAAAGCTAGACACCATATGAAAGATGCAAATAATATCACTCAACCAAGTTAAAACTGTCTCGTCATAAGTGCCATTTCAACAAATTAGTAGTACAAGCTAGAAAAGAATGTGAGATGTAACCTATATCACACTCTGAAGTCAAACGTGTCTTATGATAAGTGATTGTTGCAGGTTACACAATAGTAGTAATTTGATGTAAGAACATGGTGTGATAGACAGATATTGTATGTTCTAGAAATAGGAACACGTGTCTTATTCAAGTATAATGTGTAAAGTAAGCAGATGGAATTCTACAAAATTAGAAGCAATACAAGCTAGACATCACACATAACATGCAACCACATATAACAGTGCCAAGTTAGAGGGAGCACCAGTGATGCTGCACTAGGGGAGACGTGTTCATCATAAACACAGCTTTGTTGAGTGTCTATGCATGTGTTGTCTTGGAAATCATCTTGGGGGTGTGGAGGAGTAGAAACTGTAGAGGCCCTCCGTTTGGAAGGAGCACCTTTATCCGCTGCCTTGCTAACTTCCTTCCGCTTTATTGATTTTGAATTGTCAAGTAAAACCGACAAGAAAAAGCAATAAAATTCTCTCTTCAGAACTCATTCATGCATGATACTGACAATCACTACTTTGATGTAAGGAAAACACATGATACCAGGATGGAATATGTACGAAAAACAAGACGGCATGGCATGTTCACAACTGTTTGTGTAAACTAAGCAGAAACTATTCCAGCAAATAAGAAGCAATGCAAGCTAGACACCACATGAAAGATGCAACCAATATGACTGCCAAGTTAAAAGCGTCCCATCATAAATGGAATTTCAACAAATTAGAAGCAGCGCATGCTATAAATCATATGAAAGATGCAACTAATATCGCACTGCATATACTAAAGGTGTCTCGTCATATTGATTGATGCGGGATACAAAAAAACAATAGTTTTATGTAAGGACATGCTTAATAGATAGATGTACTATGTACTAAATACAGGAAGGCATGTCACATTAACAGGTATAATGTCACATTTACAGGAGTATAAGCTAAGCAGACTAGCACATGCAGTTTAACCAGATTGGAAGAATTACAATCTAGACACAATATGCAACATGCAACCACATATCACACTGCCAAGTTAGAGCAAGCACCTGCAATGCTAGTGTAGGGGAAATGCTGTAATCAACTACAGAGCTACGTTCACTATCTTCATCTAGCATTTATGTTTCTTGAGAATCATGTCGGGAGGTTGACGCTGCATTCTTTAAATGAGGAGTAGTCCCCTTGCCTGCCTGCCTCGTCATAAGTGATTGATGAGGGATCCACAAGAACATTAGTCTGATGTAAGAACATGGTTAATACACAGATGTACTAGTATGTACCACAAACAGAAAGGCATGTCATATTCAAAGGTATAATGTGTAAGCTAAGCAGATGCAATTTAACCAAATTGGAAGCAATACAAGCTAGACATCCGGTTGGAGTTTTGAACATGATCATCTAGGACCTGAGAGCCTGGTGGGAGGCGGGCTGCTTCGCCACCATCGCGGCTTTTTAGTTGGCTTCTAGGTGATGCCTGTCTTTTCTAGGATTGTCACTGGCTTGGCCAGTGCCCTGACTAGCTATTTGTCTTCTGGTGCTCACGGGATGGTGGTTCATGTAAAAAAATATATTTCCTTATCTTAATAAAGACCGACTTCGGCCTTTCGAATACAAGCTAGACACCAACATGCAACCACATATGACACCGCGAAGTTAAAGCAAGCACCTGGGATGGTGGTTCATTGCGAGCGAGGTCATCAACTACAGAGCTACGTTTACCGTCTCCATCTGCTGACACTGCACCCTTTATAGCGTTGTAACATGTCTTGCCTACCCGTATACCAAGCTAGAGCGACTTCTCTCTTTTCTTTGCTGCTTCTCTTTCAGCAGGAGAGTCCGAAATACCCTTGCATAAAAACACAATAGTGAGAGTATGGGTGAAGTGTGTGCAGAACTAGTGCACTGTAAAAGTAGCAGATAGCAGGTGGCTTAAAAATAAATGACAGGAGACATATGATAGCTCTACAACATTGCATGGCAAACAAAATTAGATTCTACTCCATATGATTTTGTAATATATGAGCACAGGAAATGCAGGTACTCCTCCAGCACACCATCACATGTGGTCATATCTAAGATAACAGTCGACTAAAAATAAATAGGTTAGTCGATTTTTTTAATGAACCGTCCGATCTATAAGGAACGGGCAGATGGCCTTCGTCTACCTCCCGCCAGTCACTGTTGACGATCTTTCATGAACCGCCAGCGACCACCAGCCCAGACCCGTGCCTCCGCCGCCCCGCCCTCCCATCGACCTCACACCACCGCCGTGCTTGGCAGCGCCCCCAAGCCATCCCTCTTATCCCGACTGACCTCCAAATCGGGCGCCAGTAGCTCTAGGCCGTAGGCGCCCCTAAGATAAACACCAAGGCGCTGCTTCCCCGATGTAAAGTCGTACTAGCGCCTGTTACGCCGCGGAATGCTTCCGTTAATTGGGAATTAACTGGCCAGAAATTGAAATTCAGGGGGGGCGACGGACCTCTAGCTAAGGTGAAATAGTATATGAGGACAAACCATGTGCATCGCGAGTTACTAGGAACATCTAGTATCAAGAAGACGCGGTCAACTAGTGTCTTCTATGGGATGAATACCGTGCAAGTAGAGACATAAGATTTACACGAATAAGGGAAGAGGAGTACCTTCTTCGGTTGCCGGTGTGGTCACCTCCACATGTCGCGCCGATCTTCTTGTTTTTACCAGGGAAACCGATGTTCTGGAGGGTGCAGGCTTGGACGAACCCATGGCCAAATTGTTGACTGTGTTGCCGTGGCTGTATGTCGGCGGAGGGGAAGCAGATCCAAGGCGGCGAAGGACGACGTAGCAGGTATAGCTCCAGTGCGGTGGAGGGTGGCGAAGTTGGAGCGGCAGCGGTGAGGCGCAGGACGGCATGGTTGAACTGGCTCGGGTATGGACGGCTCGGCCTCGGCTTCAACTACTAGCCGTGGAGGGCGTTGCGGTTGAGGTTGCGGTGGACGACGACGTCGGGGTATCGGCTCCGGCGTGATGGAGGAGGGCGGCGGTTGATGGGTGGGATGGGGTGGCGGATGGAGGACGCCGGGGTTTCGCTGCTGGTGGAGAGGTAGTTTTGGCGCCCACGGAGTACAAATAGGGAATCAGATGGGTGGGGGGAATCATGTTTAGGTCTGGGACGCGCTTGTTTTTGGCTTTTTTGAACAGAAGATGGGACACGCTTGTTTGAAATTTGGGGAAGTACAAACTTCGCCCCATCTTAAATTTCGGACCTACTACGGGTCGGGGGTAGGATGGTAATCCCAGGTGTCCCAAATAGTGGGCGGGAGCGATTTCGGCCGCGCGCATGTGTGCTTAGGCGGCCATTGTGTATGAATGTTTTTCGGAGGCGGTTGCATGGCGTCTAGATGAAGCTACAAACCTACCCCGGTTTAGAACTTTGGACGTCGGGCCGGTAGGTTTCACAGGTCGGAGTTATTAGAAAAGTATTTTCCTTGTACTACCAAACATTGGTCTCACGCGGTTTCGAGCGAGTAGAGGCTCTTTTGGCGCTTCGTTTCGAAATTTTGAAACACAAGCATTCACGTTTAGAGTACTCTTGAACTATGAGGATTGACCTAAATAGACAATGTTATATTTGACCTTGTATGTTTGAAAACCTCATTAATTATCCGCTTCCTTTTGAATTTTGACACTTGAAAATCCTATAACTACGATTATTTTGGAATGGAGGAGCTAAATTTGAATCTATTTTGTACACGACTACATATGCTATTATGTACAAAATCAGAGCAAAGATTGGTACCCCCATAGTTTAGGTATGGTTTACAAATGCCATGATATAAAATTCAAATAATTGAATGGACTTCATGTTGAATTCGATTTTTTAAACCACCTTAGGTTGAATTCAAATGTATACTAGTTCATAGGTAGCTATTTATAAATGTCCATTGTGTAACTCTCGTATGTATAATGTGCTTTACACACACAACATGAACTATACTCACGTTTATATTCGTTTGCTAAAGCAATGCATTGTCTGGAGTTCAAAATACTAACTATGTGGATCCATTGTGTCGAATAATAACATAGACATGCTCAAATTCGATAGAATCTAGATGTCTGATGGATCAATGACCGCTCCTTACACGAATTTCAAATATCATGACCCCATCCTAATATTTGGATACAATTTATATCTTTAATCAATGTGTAGAGCAGTCTTTTACGTGTAGTTTCACTCTCCATCGGTGGTCTCTCACACATGCTCACACACTCTCTCCCGAGGTGTCTTTCTCGCACACATTCTCTAGATATAACCCTCCCTCCCTCTCGTAACCATTTACAACTATTTTCACTAACCTTTATCACAAGCACTCTTCCTCTCGCAAACATACACAAGCACAATCCTCATCGACCCTTTATATATACATGGACCTGCCTACGTGTCTCATGTACACACATTATCTTTACGCCTGTCTCTCACGCATTATCTCACACCTCTCTTCCTAACCGACGAGTATGATTCTAGCAGAGCATTTTGTAGGATGCCCCTTAAAGTTAGGTTGGATGAATAGTAATATCAGAGATAGAGGGGTTACCTTAATCCGAGAACCTAGGGTTACAAATCCTAGCCGGCTTTGTCAGTGGACACAGAGTCCTTCACAATTCTGCTATCTTTGTCTTGTACGACTAGTCATCCATGGGTCTTCCTAAATGTGTCATGGGTCGACCAATGTGGCGCAGGACGGAACCGAACAAAGGGCCTCACCTCGACCCACCGGACATCACGCGGTGACACACCCTCTGCCCCCACATCTCATTATCTCCTCACACCCACACATACCAACACAAACACCACACACACAAAAAAATTCTCCTGGTGCCTCTATTCCCTCCCCCCTTGCATATAACACTCAAGGGAATGGCATCTCTTCTCGTGACGTCATATTCGTCTCTCTCTCTCTAGACCACCCTCATTTCTCGTGCTATCTCCCCCCCCCCCGTCGGCCCCTCTATCCTTGCCTCTCTCGAATACGTAATACACACACATACCTCTCTAGGCCCCGCCAAATGCATCAACTACACACTCACACATGTTACATCATGTACCCCATTGATCTAAAAAGCCCTCTCTTCACGTTTATTTCGCATACAACATTCCTTTTGAATAAAGTGTGGCCAAAAAATTATTTTAGAGTTTCTACATATGTACAACATTACAAAGTTATATGGAGGAGTACGAACGCTAATTTGCATTGCATTGTGCCCACAATGATATTTATTCCGCACTATGAATTTGTATATTTTTATACTATATACAAAGTTAGTCATAATAAAGAGAAACGAAGAGCATCTCTCTCTCCATCGCATACCCCCCCCCCCCTGTACGACCCTTTCACGTATGCACACAAAACTATCTCCATGTCCTCTAAAAGTAAGCCCCCAGAAAATTCATGCGTGTTTCATCTTTCTCTCGCGATATATGCAATGACGATCATTGTATTTGAAGTGAAAGCACGATACATACATTGTACTTCATAATCCACTCATTACGGTCACCGTTTACGTTTAGTGGTTATTATACAGTCACGGGCTCACCATACAACTTTGTATTTGCTCATGACATGACTAGTTGACCAGTTGAACGCTCCACGTGGCACCTGATCTAGTGTTGCATCACATTATCTCACTAACATCGTGCCCACCTGTTGACTTGTATCTACTCTACATCTACACTATTATAAAATACTTAAAATACACTCTTATAAAAAACAGAGTTGGTGATGATGGTGTGCCTGCCATCCTGCAATATAGGCCGTCCGATTTATATCTGACGGATAGGAAAGAAACTATGGCAGCTTTGCAAAAAGGTACCCACACACCTCTCCCCATTTGCAAATAAGGCCTTCCCTCGTTCATCCTTTTCTCTCACAAGATAAACAAGTCATACAAATGCATCTTGATGTTACGTGCAACGCACGGGCATCTTGCTAGTAAGAATGAAAACAAACGACAAAAAAATATTTTGACGGTGGTGCGAAGTCATGACCGCGGGCACAGCGGACAAGGTGGCCTTGTATTGGTATGCTGAGCCGTCTGTTTTAACACACAGGAGCTGGTGTGGTGATTATACACACACGCACACAGGCACACGCACTCCATCCACGCAACACTCACACAAACACATGCACCCACGCACGCACGCAACACTCACACGTACACACGCAGCCACACACGCACGCATGCATGCACACACCAGTACACCGCACGACGAACACACACTCTCACGCTCAAGTGCTCAACCTACACATGCATGTGCACACATCAGGCCCTGACAGACACATACACAACCAGGTGATTCCCGCGCACGGGTTGGAGCCTTGTCGCGCCTGCGTAAATTTGTGTTTATCTGACCTTTTCCCTTGCGAACTGATAGGTCGGACCCACAAGGAACATGGTCAATTTAACTAGTCAACATGGCGCCACGCAGACTATTTGGCCGGTCAACAGAGTGCAATCCGATGCTGAACTGTGAGCAAGTGACTGGATAATCACCGCAAAACGTATATAGTGACCGTAATCAGCTTATTCTGAAGTTCTGTGACCGTACTACGCTTTTCTCTCTGTAGGCCATCCAAAACTACATCTCTACACGTTCTCGCATGTTACATCTCACAACTATGCAATACAACACTACTACTACACTCTAACACAATAAATCATATGTGTTTTTAGTTTTACTAGATATCATATTCTTACTTATAATTATTCAGTTTGCATACATTAAAATTGCCTTTGAAATGTATGGCCAGTATCATCTACCGCGTGGGAAAAATCCCGCCCTTTCCTGTTTAATCGGGTTTGTATCGATGGATCGTGCGAAACAGCAAAACTATAGTACTATACAGTACAAGTGACAGTTCACTGGGCCGTCGTGTCGTCTAATCCTCCGTTGTAAGAGTGGAGCGCTCGCTTTCATAAATCTTCTAGTACCTTTCGCCGACATGTGGGACATCAAGCTACCGGGTCCACGTGCCATACCGGAATACAGTGCAGAGCAGCCGGGGTGAAGCACCCCAGTCATGGCGCCGGCATAGTAATGAGTAATGAGGTGTCAAATCACAAAGCTGCACCTTTCCCGCAGTTAAGTTGGAGGGACGAAGTAATAATGCTAAAAAAAGAAGTTGGGGGGACGAAGCAACCATCATTTCACTCGTTGCTGAATCCGCTTCTCCCTCATCTTCTTCAACTTAGCCACGTGTTGCTTCTGCCGTTGTTCTGCCTCATGTGGGACACGGATCAGCTTGGTCGCTTCTCCCTCATCTTCTTCAACTTAACCACGTGTTGCTTCTGCCGTTGTTCTGCCTCATGTGGGACGCGGATCAGCTTGGTAAAGCACTGACATGTGGGACCACATGTTAGCAAACCGCCAGGACAACGTCCTCCGAAAATAAGAAACCTCCCCCGCCATCCGCGCGGCAAAATCACCTCCTTTTTACTAATCTTTGATTCTATAATTTTTTAGATCAATATAATTGAGATTTGTATAGATAGCACACAGGAGCAAAACCAAGTGGTACGGTGAAGGGCATCCACAATGTGTAGCCAAATGTGAAAATAGCTTTTGGCATCATGGGAACCATTGTGGACGGCGTTGCCAAAGCCAAAAAGATGGAACTGAAGCTCCCTGATTGATTGATTGAAGGAATAGAAAAATGCAACGTCTCTCCTCTTTCTCCCATGCTTGGACGCATGTAGGAGTAGTACAGTATAGAGCCCAGAGTCTACTCCCCTGTCCCTTCTATCACAAATCACAAAGCAGTGAGGCATCAAATCTCAAAGCACGGACGAAGCAACTATCATTTCACTCTTCGCCGACTCCGCTTCTCCATCATCTTCTTCGCGAAACCATCTCACCGCACTAGTACTCCTAGTAATAGTACTAGTAAAGGACTTCCTGGATGCAAATAGGGTGGTTGTCTCGGCTTGCAGGTGGCACTTGCGAACGACTTACCGTGGTCTCTCTCAATGGTGTTCCCCGTCGAACGCACTTCGCCAAACAAAAAAAAAAGTTGTCTACGTCACCGCAATGGGCAAGGAATTCAAATATAGTTACTACCTCCATTTTTTTGTACACAAGGCCATTATATCAAAATTACAATTTGCAAAGGGCCACTAACACTAATCGAGGCAAAATTGATGGGGTTAGCAACCAAGGACATTAATATCCCCTGCATGCATGCGGAAGTGAGAAGGTTCGTTTGCATGGCGCTGCATTAATCAAGCGATGAGGAGTGAGATGGTTAGCTCTTTGGTCTTTCGAGAAAAATAAATATGCATTAATTGACATGTGAAATGAGGATTTGTATCGAAGGAAAACCCCGCCTTTATTTTTTAACACTAGTACTCCTCGTACGTACTACCTCCGTCCTGGTTTATAGGTCCCTTTTATAGTTTGTGCCAAATTTTGACTAAAGATTTAACTAAAAAAATGTTAATGCATGTCAAGAAAAATTATATCATTGGATTCGTATTTGAACATAGTTTAAAAAATATAATGTTTGGTGACATGCGTGAACATTTTCTTAGTTTAATCTATGGTCAAAATTTGGCACGAAATACAATGGGGACCAGTTTGGGTCTAGGCCTTGCATTGCCAAACTTCGCCACACATTTTTGCCAAGATTGCCTAAAGTTTTGAAAATGAGAAGGAGGTACACTTGTGCACGGCTGTCGTGGTCGCACCGCACCTTCACACGGTTGCTCCTGCACGCCGCGGTCGCACCGCACCCTCACACTTCGCTCCTGCACGCCGCAAACCAAACCAAGGGAACGCACCCTCACTAAAACGTGCTGTCACATGTGAACAAACCAAACTCAGCCATCCTATCGCTGACACATAATTTTCGTTCATAGAGTATGTTTATCCAACCGGAGTATCCGTACGGCCCATGCGGTGGTCTGTTGGGGAAGAAGAAGAGGTGAGGAAGAAGGAAAGAAGGGTTAGGAGACGTAGGATATTCATCCAACCACCTGAAATGGTAGACTCAGGCGACTTGCATAACAAATAGTATGTTTTTACACAGCAAAAGATCCATAATAATAAAAACAACAACATAAAGAAAAACTATCACTGCTCGCGGAAAGAGACGGCCTCGTCGTCTTTGGCTGCTGGCGCGAACCAGCCGTCATTGCCGACGTGTGTCTCCGTGCCGTGGTTGTCCTCGGCCTCCAGCTACTCGTTCAAGCGGAGCATGCGGGCGCTCTGCACGGACGAGAGCACAGCCCGGTTCAAGTTGAGGACGTCCGGTTCCACCTGCAGGAGGGCCTCGATGGCAGCGGCATCCACACGCTCCGCATCAAGTCGAGCCTCCGCCGCCCGGTTCAAGTCCAGGACTTCCGGTTCCGCCTGCAGGAGGGCATCAATGAGAGAGGCATCCGCGTGCTCCGCGTCGAGTAGAGCCTCTGCCGCCCGGTTCAAGTCCAGGACTTCCGGTTCCGCCCGCAGGAGGGCGTCGATGATAGCGGCATTTGCGCCCTCTACGTCGAGTCGTGCCTCTGCCGCCCGGTTCATGTCCAGGACGTCCGGTCCGCCTGCAGGAGGGCCTCGATGGCAGCGGCATCCGCGCGCTCCGCCTCAAGTTGAGCCTCCGCCGCCCGGTTCACATCCACGACATCCGATTCCGCCTGCAGGAGAGCCTCGATGGCAGCGGCATGCACACGCTCCACGTCGAGTTGAGCCTCTGCCTCCCGGTCCTCCTTTAGTATCGCCATGTTGAACCGCTGGTCCGCCTGCACCATGGGAGACTCGGACGTCGGCATGAAGTCGACGTCCATCGTCTCATACCCATCGGGGGCCTTTTGCGCCGTGACCTCCGCAGTGAACATTGGATCGGCTTCCTCCTCCTCGTAGCTTGGCTCCAGATAACTCGGGGATTGGCCCGCCGCAAAGCGAGCTTGGGAACAGAGGTCTGTGGCGCCGACCGCCGCCGCAATTTCTGCGTGGCGCTCCGGCGTAAGAATCTTGGAGTAAGTGATCTTGCGGTGCACCTTGGCTTTCTGGCGAACTAGGGGACGCTTGATGCGGGCTAGGGGATCGAAAGGTGGGGGAATGGGCTGGAGATTTGGTGTGGTTTTAGGGCAGTGGCTGGCGTAGGCCGAGCAACGAATGTTCTAGTGTGAATAGTGGTTCCAGTGACGACCGGTCAATCGGTTTTGACTGTACATCGCTCTTGTCGCATTCGCGTTGCAGCCCGACACGCTGGACCCTCCACGTCGCTCACCGAATGGAACGTGCTTCGTCTTGCGTTTTCGCTCGCTTGTGGGACCGCAGTTGAGAGCAAACCGACGTCCCTCCCCCTCCCCCACCCGCGTCATTTATTATACCACTACTCCCTCCGTATTATGCGGAGTAAATAAAAACAGAGGGAGTATACTACGGATAAGGATCCCCTGACGTGGCCGAACCCATTGAGTAACTGACATGCGTGGCCTAGCAAGCATGGGGTCCGCCAGTAAGTGACCGAAAGGGAGGGTAAGGCAGGGATACCTACGTCAGAGGATCCACTTCCACTATACTACTTTGACCAAATGTTAGAGTAATAATATATGACATGCAACTTAGACAAATGTTATAGTAATAATATATGACATGCAACTTACACAAAGCATACAGGGTCGAAAGGAGTTTCCAATGATATAATTTTCACATTATACATCTCATGTACTCCCTCCGTATAGGTGTGTAAGTCATCTTACGAAAACCAAATAATACCAAAACACGTAGCCGAGGTGCATTAACTTCTACCCCTCCGTTCCTAAATATTTGTCTTTCTAGAGATTTCAACAAGTGACTACATACAGAGCAAAATGAATGAATCTACACTCTAAAATATGTCTATATACATCCATATGTGGTAGTCCATTTGAAATCCTAAAAAGACAAATATTTAGGAACGGAGGAAGTACCTCGTTTCTTGTTTCTTGACATATGAACCAATAAGAGATGAGGGTGTGCATGCTTTTAATGACCTGAGACTATCAAACATGACATGCAGTGGTTAGTTCATTGCATGCAATACTATTAATTAGCAAATAAACATTAATGTCTCTCATTTTCCCCTCCTCCTTGGTCACAGTGCACAGCCTAAGATGACTTACTCACCTATGTGAAAGGAGTACTATTAATCTTGTCAATAGTCAAATTGGAAACCATCTCGAGTACAAATCTAGGAGTACGTACGAATCTAACAATATTGATTGGGCATTGTTGAATGTTGATACGTTTTTTTATCATAGTAGAGATACTTTGACTACACATAAAACTTATATGTAAGGTAGAAAGGATAGGAGGGAGTATATTGTATGTTCAAAACAAAACGAACATTGAATACTCTTTATATATGATTTGCGGATGCTATGATCACCGGTTCAAATTTTGAATCCGCCTTAGGTATCACGTGCCCCCACTCGTTCCCTCTCAATTTCATCTCGGGGTTCGAAGATCTATTGAAAGAGGACTAGGGTGGGTACATGCGAATGAGGCATGCGGGAGGATGGACTCGACTGGAGGGCGACATGATCGATGGAGAAGAGGGTTGGAGAGGAATGAGAAATAAGCAAACGCCACATGATTACACTTGAACGGCTCAAATAAACAATAAGTTGTATCGCTTGGCCTACATAGTGTAAGGCCTAATGCGCAACACGGAGCACTCACGCTCGAATATGGCCGGGAAAACAGGGAAACAGACATGTTGGGCACACCCGTCGGGACGACGTAGCGCAGACTAGTCCAATGGAGAAGCTGGCCCACGACCTCCTCGCCACCGACAACCGTTCATGTGGGTCTTTGGGGCCAACAATGGGGCGCAGCTCCAGCACCGCCTCTGGACACAACGACCGCGGTGAGCGACACGCTCATATCGTTGATAGACACGGTCGGTTTCAGTGTGCCGAGGGTGGCGTTTGTGCTGTGGCACGACCAACGGTATGTTTGGTTTGTGCCCAAGGTTGTCCCATCAAAGCATTGGGTAGCCAAAATTTTGGTTGAGGTATTGGTTTCCCATGATTTGGCCGACATTGGGAATAAAAATGAACTAGAGTTGGCTAGAGTTCATTGGCATGCCAAAGAAATGGCAACCATCCAAACAAAGCACAATCTTTGGGTCATGACCAAAATTTTGGTAAGGTGCACTTTGGCCACAATCCAAACACACCCCAACACCCGGCTTGTCGCGGATGCATGGGCCGCCGCGATGCGTCCGCGGAGTGGTGTAGCGTGGCCAACTGCATCCTCTGGACCTAAGACCATGCCGGGTCGTCTTGCTTTTTCAATGACATGCGGGGATCGCATTTGAGCAAAGGGCATCTCCAACGTTGCCACGACCGCAGCTGACTACCCTGGCACACCAAAGCCCTCGTCCCTCATGTCGTCGCGCGGTGCGTTCCCAGCCGGCGCCAGCTGCCCGCATTCATGTCGTCCATTCGTATGTCGTCGTTAAGAGGCTCGGTGCCCGAGGAACCAACTCTGGCGACTTCATGATGCACCCGGACGCTTGGCCTCACCGGAATACGCTACTTAAAGCGGCAACGCCCAGCTAACCTCCACACCATAGCGCATCGTCCTCCTACCTGACACCACATCCGCCATGACCGCAAGTGCGAACGCTCTGCGGGAGAGCTTGTCTTCGGGGATGAAGCTCGAGATCGCCGCCCTTGCTCAAGTCGCCTCTCGTGACGCAATAGCGGCGTAGCCGGACGCGGACGCGACCGCACAAGCGGTGGCCACGCTGGCGTCCGACGACGGGAGCACCGTTAGCCACGCGTCCTACTTGCTGCCGTCCAACGTACGGCACCGCTGAGGTCGGGGACTCCTCCGAGGATGAGTAGGGCATGGGAGGCGGCAGGGCATGGTGTGCCAACTGGCCGGTTTGTATCCCGTGTTCTACTCTTCCTCGCTAGAGACCGCACCTTCACTTCACGGGTCTTGAACCCCGCCCCCGTACATAGAGATCGCAGATGGAGGATGTCGGTCGCCGCTGTAGAATAGGTTTAGGGTCGGGTTTCTTTTATTTTTCTGACTTATAAAAGTTCGAAATGTAATGAAAATCTGCCGTGTTTGCATTAATCTCGGCCGGTGTATATGAACTTTCACAATAATATACATATTGTAGAAGTACTAGTGCACGGAAGATCAAGATCTTGTGGGAGAAAAGGATGAACGAGGGAAAGCCTTATCTGCAAATGTGGAGAGGAGTGCGGGTAAATTGTCATAGTTTCCTTCCTATCCGTTAGATATAGATCGGACGGCCTATATTGCAGGATGACGGGCACACCATCATCACCAACTCTGCTTTTTATTGAACCGAGACAAATCTAAAAAACCCAACTAAGCCAACCTCCCAGCATATCGCTCGGGAAAAGACCCGGCCGCGCCGTTTTAGTCGGGATTACCGGATTACTAGTAGTAGTATCGATGGATCGCGCGAAGCAACATTTTTTTTGAGGGGGCGAAGCACCTAGTTTAAAAGGAAAAAAGGCGGTACACTCACAACACTCCTGTCGCGGTCGCATTGCACCCCACACACGTTCGGTCCTGCACACGGCTCATGCAAACGGAACGTGCTTCGGCTTGCCTCTTCACTAACACGTGGGACTACACTTGGAGAAACCGACCATGCGCCAAACTCCCCCCGCCCACCGTGCGAAAATCCTCCCCCCCCCCACACACAAAAATTCCCCCCAAATTCGATTCAACCGCCCTTCGGCCAATTATTCCCCAAACCCCCCTCCCCCCAGTCCCCCCTCCACTCCATTCGCTCCGCCAAAGCCGCCATCCCCACTGCGCCGACAGATCGGCGCCGCGGTTCGTCGAGGTGACGCACGGCGATCATCTCGCTCCCACTGTACGCTCTCGTAGACTGCCGTCCTCTAGCCGCCGCCACCTCTGGCTACGTTCTTGTGGAGGCGCACAGCTGTCAGTGCTGCCACCGCTGGCGAAGTTCGTGTGGAGACGCACGGCTGTCAGCTTCTCCCACGGTACGCGCATTCTAGACTGAGGCCCCGTTCATGTCGGCGTAGCGCTGAATGTTAGCTGATAGACGCTGTTGATCTCACTGTTTGCCGAAGTAGTTTACTGTCAATATGCTCTGCTTAAGAAGCTTCCTTGCCCTGTTCTGCACTCAATCTGCTTAGCTAAGATGGCATGCCAAGGCCGATTAGTTGCTAAAATATCCTGCCATATATTTATTGTGACATAGATTGCCATGGTGTAGTAGCCAATCTGTTAGGTGAAATAGCTCTACACCGTTTTATACTCGATCTTTGTTGCTGCGATGGCCTTCGATAGTTCGATGGTTGTGTGCTCAGGCTCATTGACTGCTGAAATAGCCTGCCATAATTTAGCACTCAAATCTGTTTGCTGAATTAGCTTTACATATATTTCGTTACTTAGATCTGTTGGTCCAAATATCTTGCCATAGCTTTAGACATCGACCTAGGTATTTTTTTCTGGACTTCATAAAAAAACATATATGTTTTTCCTGTAATATCTAGTAGAAGAACTAATTTGTATGTCTAACAGATGGACATGACTTGGACAAATTCTGCTCGAAGATTCTCCGCTGCATATGTCGAGGGGGTTGAAAACTTCATGAACTTTATCAGAGCTGAGTACGGTGGTCTGAAATCAGATGTGCTCTGCCCGTGTAGAAGTTGTATGAATTCAGTTACAAGACCCCAGTCAACTGTGCAAAATCATCTACACTTGTATGGGATGTCGGTCACATATACTAGGTTGGTTCATCATGGTGAAGCTGTGAACGTCAATGTTATTGACTACGTGGAAGCAGCAGATCACCATCTTGATCTGCCTAATGCTCAGGTGGAAGAGGAGGAGGAGGTGGTGGTGGCGGAGCCAGTGAGTTTGACCAACATTGAAACAATGCTACGAAATGCTCGTGCATTCCGTGAACTTTCACCAGAAGAAGAAAAACGGTGGGCCCGCATGTTGGAACAATGCAACGTTGCTGTCACCCCAGGAAATAAGCTGTTAGTATTCTCAGCTATGGTCACCTTTCTCCAGGTGAAGACATATGAGCGAATGACCAACAAATCATTCGATGCAATGTTGGCTGCTTTATGCAAATCTTTCCCAGATGCGTCTGAGCTGCCACACACCTACAGTAAAATGAAGAATTTCCTTCGTGCAGTTGGAATTGGATATGATATGATCCATGTTTGTAAGAATAATTGTGTTCTGTTCCGGAAGGATTATGCAAACTTAAGTGAATGCCCGAAATGCAAATCATCAAGATGGAAAGATGGCGATGCTGTGAAGAGGGTTCCTCATAATGTTCTGAGACATTTTCCAATTACACCAAGATTGCAGAGGTTGTTTCATGATGCTTAAACAAGAGAGGATGTATTGTGGCATTCTAGGAACTAGGAGTACAGAGATCAGAATGTAATGAGCCATCCATCTCATGGTAGTGAGTGGAAAAGCTTCAATGATAAACAAAAAGAGTTTGCTGCTGACCCGAGAAACATTAGACTTAGCTTAGCTTCAGATGGATTTAACCCATTTGGCCACCATAGCGCCACATATAGCATGTGGCCAGTGCTTGTTATCCCTTACAACATTCCTCCAAATGTCTGCACCAAAGAATCAAACTACATGATGGCCTTGCTCATCCCAGGTCCAAAAAGTCATGGAAAGGATTTTGATTTGTTCATGGAGCCTCTTGTGGAGGAACTTCAACAACTATGGACGGGTGTTCTCACTCGAGACCTATATAGCAGCCCACCAGCGTCTTTCTTTCTGCGTGCTGTTGTAATTTGGTGCATCATGATTATCCGGCTTTGGGCACTATGTCAGGGCGAACCAAATAATCAGCGTAGTTGTATTCCCCCACATCTGCAACTTCCCAAAAATACAAATCACACAAATCTTCCCTTTTCTGCACGAATCAAATTGGAAGATCATCAACCAAACTATTAAAAAAATCAGCAACTGAAAGCAGCAAAACAACACTTAAACATATTATTACCCCATGATTTGGGCATTTGTAGAAGACTCGGCCAGGGTTGCGGATTGTGGTTGAAACGCGACGGATGACTCTGCGTGATTTGCAGCAGTTGCACCACACCAACGGCAGCGGGTTGCGATGAGCAATCGGCTGCGGTGCGCATGCCGGCAAGGGTGTGACGAGACCCACAGGCGATTGTATGGGTGGCGACTTGGCACATATCTGGTTGGTGCCTGCTGAAGAGCAGGTGGACGAGCAGTCAGCGGACATGGTTGCTGCGGCCAGAGCTTCTGATGCTAGGCAGAGCAAGTAGAGAAGAGGAGAAGCGAACGTTGGATATGTCACTTTCATTACTTGCAGGGTAGCATAGCACCATATATAATCATCGTCTAGGTTTGGATTCGAACCAGCTACAGGAGCACGTCTTTCTTTTTTTTAAGACTCGGCAACGTCTCTTTACTGGTACACTAGCTTGTTCTGTATGCCTTCCCAAGTCTTTGATTTTCTTTCCCTTTTTTTTGCTAGGAAGGAAGGAGGACAAAATTGAGAGTTCCTCAGACTCTAACCCAAGACCTCTCGGTTGAAAACCAAGGGTGCTAGTCACTTATGTGGCGAACGTTCCCTGTGAGGAGGACGGCAGACGAACGCAGTTTTCTTCCTATATATAAAAAAGTATGCTACTTGGTGTCCGCTTAGTCGAAAAACGATTGTGCCAACCTCCATTCGATTGGCATTCAACGTCTGTCGCGTTTCTACAGTCTCTTCTTCCTCGAGCCGCCAAAGCCAAACCAGCGCCGGCGGGACCGCCTGCTCCCGCCTTCCATGGCTGGCTGTGATCTTCCCCGGCTCCTGTTCGTTCCCGTCCGAGGCCTCACCATCATCCTCCGCGCTCGCCGCGGCGCCGCCCTCCGGTGTTGTCAACATGGTCAACAACCGAGAGGAATAAGGAGATGACTGTACATGGTGAGAATGACAGTAGGGACCCAGCAGCGCGCGCAGTAATTTTGTTTTTTCGGGACGGAGAAGGGTATCAACTGGGTTGTGCAGGACCTGTGGCCCATCTAGCCCAGGCTTTTATTTCACATGTTTAGCACATGAACAGCCTAGTTTGTTTTTTTCCTTTCTGAAAAATGGCTAGCCAGCTATTTTCTTTTTTGCAAAATAACCAACATAGGCCTACTTGCTTTTCTACGCCCTGCTGGGCAGGAAATCTTTCAAGACGAGGAGGGATGCATTTTTCCCAGAAAATGGGCTATAAGTAATAAGAAATGGGCTATAAGTAATAAGAAATGGGCTATAAGTAATAATAAATGGGCTATAAGTAATAATAAATGGGTTGTAAAATGAAAAAATACAGCAAACAGGCAATTAGTTCCCAAATACTATTTTCTTTCGGATTTTGATATTTTAAATTTCATTGTTTTTGTGCGGGTAAAATTTCATTGAATTTAAATTAAGGTATATTTAGATTTAAAATTAATTTGAATCCGGCTAGAAATTCCAGGTTGTATGCTGTTTGGGACAGATTTGGAGGCTGACTTGTGGGTCTACTAGGTTGACGTGTACTTTGGCTCTGTCAACTTAGTCCACAAACGATTCTAGCAGCAGTGACCGTTGGATGTTAACCCAACGGCCGTGCTGCTTCTTCAATATTTGATCTTCTTGCTCCAGCCGCCCAAACCAGCTCTGGTGGGACTGCCTGCTCCCGCCTCCCGTGGCCGGCTATGCTGCCGCATAGGCCGCACCGCCCCACCCTACTTCATTGCTGGCCAGGCCATACCTCTACTCACCCACACCTCCTGTTATTTTCCGGTGACGGCAGTCGGACCAGTAAACCCTCGTACTCCCCACTGCGTTGGCAACCATTGCCGAGTCTTCCCCGGCTCCATGTCGTTCCCTTCCTAGGACTCGCTATCGTCCACCGCCATGGTGCTCTCGACGCGGCCTGGTCAACATGGTCAACGAACGACATCCATCGGCCGTGGACTGTACGCGCAAAATAATGATTCCTCCACCTGACAGCTGGGACCCACCGGAAGGGCCTCTGTATTTTGCGAAAAAAACGTTTCCCCCGCTGACATGTCAGACCCACCAGCTATATCTTCGCACGCAAGGAAGTGCCTCCTTATTATGCACAAAAAAATGAATACCCACCCTGCTAGATGGGACCCACCATAGTGGGAGGATGACTTGTGGGCCAACTAAGTTGACGGGGACGGAGGGCTTTGTCAACTTAGTCAATATGGACGATTCTAGCTCCAGTGACAGTACGATGTCCATCCAACAGCCATAGTGCTTCTTCAATCTCTAGTCTTCTTGCTCCAGCCGCCCAAAGCAGCGCCGGTCGTGCCGCGTGCTCCTGCCTCTCGTGGCCGGTTGTGATGCCAAGGAGGCCCCACCACCCCCTACTACTCCCACCGCTGGCCCAGGGTATCCCTCTACTCACCCACACCCCGTGTTATTCTGCGGCAATGGCAGCCTCATGCCACAGCCGAACCAGTGAACCCTCGTACTCCTCTCCGCGCAGGCTACCACTGCTGCGTCTTCCCCGTCTCTGCATCGTCCCCTTCCTAGGCCTCACCGTCGTCCAGACCACCGCCCTGGTGCTCTCGGCGCGGCGTGGTCAATGTGGTCAACGACTGACTTCCATCGGAAGAGTACTGTATGTGGAGAGGCTAACAGCTAGGTCCAGGCGGCCGCAAGGAAGTGCCTCCTTATTACCTGCAAAATAATTATTCCTCCACCTGACAGCAGGGACCCACCGGACGGGCCACCTTATTTCGCGAAAAAAATGTTTCCCCCCTGACTGCTGGGACCCACCGGATAGGCCAGCGTATTTCGCGAAAAAAACGTTCCCCGCGCTGTCAACTCGCACCCACCGGAAGTGCCTCCTTATTACGCACAAAAAAATGAATACTCCCCTTGTTATCTAGGACCCACCATGGTGGGAGGCTGACTTGTGGTCCTACTAAGTTGACTGGGACAGGGGCCTTTGTCAACTTTAGTCAATATGAACGATTCTAGCTCTAGTGACCGTACGATGTCCATCCAACGGCCGTAGTGCTTCTTCAACCTCTGGTCTTCTTGCTCCAGTCGCCCATAGCAGCACCGGTCGTGCCGCATGCTCCTGCCTCCCGTGGCCGGTTGTGATGCCGCGGAGGCCTCACCACCCCCTACTATTCCCACCGCTGGCCAGTCACTGCGGCGACGGCAGCCTCACACCATAGCCAAACAAGTGAACCCTCGTACTCCTCTCCGCGCGGGCTTCCACTGCCGCGTCTTCCCCGGCTCCCGTCGTCCCCTTCCTAGGCCTCGCCGTTGTCCGCCGCCCTGGTGCTCTCGGCGCAGCATGGTCAACGTGGTCAAGGAACGACCATCGGATGTGGACTATACGTGGAGAGGGTGACAACTGGGTCCACGGCCGCAGCAAGGAAGTGCCTCCTTATTACGCGGAAAATAATGATTCCTCCACCTAACAGCTGGGACCCACCGGACGGGCCACTCTATTTCACAAAAAAAACGTTTCCCCCTGACCGCTTACCGCTTGGACCCACCAGTGACACCTTCACACGCAAGGAAGTGCATCCGGGCAAAAAAAAAGATTCGCCTCCCTGACTGCTGGGACCCACCAGCTACATCTTCGCATGAAAGGAAGTGCGTCTGGGCAAAAAAAACCCAAAACGATTCGCCCCCCTGACTACTGGGACCCACCAGCTACATCTTCGCACGCAAGGAAGTGCCTGACACTCGGGACCCACCTGGTCGAAGCGTATGTAGCGTTGTCATTCTGGTCGTGAACGTGTACGTACATATATACTCGTGGATGTAGGGGCGTGCACGTAGCATGTACACGTACGTACAGCGGGGAGGGTGCAAGAAAGAAAATATGGCCACGTACGTACATACGGGCAGGGTCTCTAACGCCTATCGCGCATACATACATGGCTGGGTCGGAACGGAGAAACAGCATCGTCGTCGTGTTCATGGGGAGCCAACCGGCTGGGTCAGAACGGAATGCGTGGTCGTGTTCATCGGGAGGGCTTGGACAGAACAGGCGATGGAAACGAGGCCTGGCGTACTACACAATGGAGGAAACGGCCTTGTGTTCGACCGGCCACGTTCGAAACAGGGTCCTGTTGATCGGGAGGGGCCTGGCGTACCGCAAAACGGAGCAAACGGACCTCCTACGGTCGAAACGGGGGTCCTGTTGATCAGGAGGGGTGTGGCGTACCGCAAAATGGACGAAACGGACTTGTGTTGGAGCGCTACGGTCGAAACGGGGTCCCATTCATCGGGAGGGGTGTGGCATACCGCAAAACAGATGAAACGGACTTGTGTTGGAGCGCTACGGTCGAAACGAGGGGGGGAGGGGTGTGGCGTACCGCAAAACGGGACTCCACGGGATACTGTTCATCTCCACCGTCGACCTCCGCCAGCCTCCACGGTCTACAGTCGACCTCCTCCAGCCTCCACGGGCTCCTGTTCATCCAGCCTCCACCGCGCGCTACTCCACCGGCTACTGTTCAACCACCCCTCCATCGGGTTGAGTTAACAGCCATCGATCGATCGCTCGGGTTCAGTAACGCGTAGCCTACAATGCAATCGCTCGGGTTCAGTTAGAGCCCAACGCCTCGCTCGGCTTCAGTTAGAGCCAACGCCTCGCACACACACACGTGCGTACGAGAGAAACGCGCATCGCTCTGCCCCCGACCTCTCACCGTAACTGGCAACGCCCCAAAATTTTCCTCCCCCTTGCTTCTACCACGGTTTTTTCCGTCATGGACGGCCCAAAGAATGTCATGCAGCTGCGTCTCCGGCCCGCCCAGGACGGAAAGCCATTTTCTGTCATGATTTTTTGTCATAGAAGTAGGAGCCCACCACATCTATATGATACCGGGTTTTGTCACAATTATCGTCATAGAAGTGTCATATGTATGACAGAAAAAAAATTCGTTCGGCCCAAAATGTCACGGATGTGTCTTTTTTTTGTAGTGCTAGCATGAGGGGAAAAGGCAAGCTCAACATGTCTGAATGATCCATCACAATATACTTTAACTGAGATGTGATAAAAACATAACCCATTATGTTGTCTTCCTTTTACAACATCAACTCTTTAGCATGTCATACATAATGAGTGCTCACAATTATAAAAGGTGTCTATGATAATATATTTATATGTGAAATCTCCCTTCCTTCAATATTCTTTCATGAATTGTTCAAATGACTAATACAATGCTTGCTAACCGTCAATAAATTTACAACCTCTACTTCTTAGATGTGAAGTCATGACTCCCCATGGGATAAGCAAATGAAACATATATAATTTCAGATTTATGACATTCAACTCATTCAACAATTTACTCATAGGATATAAGTGAAGCACACGAGTAAATGAAAAACTACTCCAAAAAGATATAAGTGAAGATCAATGAGTAGCTAAATAATTATGCAACTATGTGAAGACTCTCTCTCATTAAAGAATTTCAGATCTTGGTTTCTTATTCAAGCAGCAAGCAAAACAAAAGAAAATGACAATGCAAGCATAGCACAACTCATGTGAAGAAGCAAAAACTCAGGCTCAACCGATACTAACCGATGATTGTTGAAGAGGAAAGGTGGAATACCTACCGGGGCATCCCCAAGCTTAGATGCTTGAGACTTCTTGAAATATTATCTTGGGGTGCCTTGGGAATCCCCAAGCTTGAACTTTTGTGTCTCTTTAATTCCTCCCGTATCATGGCTTCTTTTTATCAAAAAGCTTCATTCACAATAAACTCAACAAGAACTCGTGAGATAGATTAGTATAAACCAATGCAAAACCTTGTCATTTTCAACTATTGCAAATCACTTAAATTATTATTCAACATGGCATACTAAATGCCTCTGCATATTTAATACTCCTATCCTTAAATAGAATCATTAAACAAGCAAACATATGCAAACAATGTAACCATAACAGCAATCTGCCAAAACAGTAGAGTTTGTAAAGAATGCAAGAGTATCAATACTTACCTGACTCCAAAAATTATTAACTAAAATTACCACTGTAATAAATTTATCAGAGCTTAATATGCAAAAAGATTCAACGTTATACCATTCTCTGACTTTTCTAGAGAATTTTTGCAACACCGGTAAACTTTCTGTTTTCAAACAGCAACATGTATACTAGCAGAATAAGCATGGTAAAGGCTATCCTTGACTTTTTTTATTGAAAATAAAGATGCAAAAAATTATTCTAACTAACAGCAAGCAAAAACTAACAAAATAAAATGATGCTCCAAGAAAAACACATATCATGTGGCGAATAAAAAATATAGCTCCAAGTAAAGTTACCGATGAACGAAGATGAAAGAGGGGATGCCATCCGGGGCATCCCCAAGCTTAGTTGCTTGCTTGTCCTTGAATATTACCTTGGGGTTCCTTGGGAATCCCCAAGCTTAGGCTCTTGCCACTTCTTTTTCCATAGTCCATCGAATCTTTACCCAAAACTTGAAAAATTCAACCACACAAAACTCAAAACAAAACTCGTAAGCTCCGTTAGTATAAGAAAATAAAACCACCACTTAGGTACTGTAATGAACTCATTCTAAATTCGTATTACTGTAATATCTACTGTATTCTAACTTATCTATGGTTCATACCCTCCGATACTACTCATAGATTTATCAAAATAAGCAAACAACACAATGAAAATAGAATCTGTCAAAAACAGAACAGTCTGTAGTAATCTGTATCAAACGTATACTTATGGAACCCCAAAAATTATGAAATAAATTGATGGACCTGAGTAATTTTTCTATTAATCACCTGAAAAAATAATCAACCTAAAATAACTCTCTAGTAAAAAATGGCAGCCATTCTCGTGAGCGCTAAAGTTTCTGTTTTCTACAGCAAGATCATATAGATTTCACCCAAGTCTTCCCAAAGGTTCTACTTGGCACTTTATTGAAACAAAAGCTATAACACATGATTAATACAGTAGCATAATCATGTGAACACACAAAAACAGTAAGGGTAAATATTGGGTTGTCTCCCAACAAGCGCTTTTCTTTAATGCCTTTCTAGCTAGGTACTGTAATGAACTCATTATAAATTCATATTGGTGTAATATCTACTGTATTCTAACTTCTCTATGGTTCATACCCTCCGATACTACTCATAGATTCATCAAAATAAGCAAACAACACATAGAAAACAGAATCTGTCAAAAACAGAACAGTCTGTAGTAATCTGTATCAAACGTATACTTCCGAACTCCAAAAATTATGAAATAAATTGGTGGACCATAGAAATTTGTCTATTAATCATCTTCAAAAAGAATCAACCTAAAATTACTCTCCAGTAAAAAATGGCAGCTAATCTCGTGAGTGCAAAAGTTTCTGTTTTTTATAGCAAGATCACATGAACTTCACCCAAGTCTTCCCAAAGGTTCTACTTGGCACTTTATTGAAATAAAAGCTATAGAACATGATTACTACAGTAGCATAATCATGTGGACACACAAAAACATTAAGGATAAATATTGGGTTGTCTCCCAACAAGCGCTTTTCTTTAATGCCTTTCTAGCTAGGCATGATGATGACAATGATGCTCACACAAAAGATAAGAATTGAAACATAACGGGAGCATCATAAAGCATATGACTAGCACATTTAAGTCTAACCCACTTCCTATGCATAGGGATTTTGTTAGCAAACAACTTATGGGAACAATAATCAACTTGCATAGGATGGCACAACAAGCATAACTTCAAGATTTTCAACACATAGAGAGGAAACTTGACATTATTGCAATTCCTACAAGCATATATTCCTCCCTCATAATAATTTTCAGTAGCATCATGAATGAATTCAACAATATAACCAGCACCTAAAGCATTCTTTTCATGATCTACAAGCATAGAAAATTTACTACTCTCCACACAAGCAAAATTCTTCTCATTCGGAATAGTGGGAGTATCATAAGAGACTTGAACACTAAAAATTGTTTCCACATTAAAAGAGTAATGTTCAGAAAAAGGGTAATCATAATCATGACAAGTTTTATAAATATAATCATCAGTACTTTTTATAGCATAAGTTTCATCACAATAATCATCATAAGTAGCAACTTCGTTCTCATCATAATCGATTGAAACCTTTCCCAAGATGGTGGAATCACTAAACAAAGTTGACACTCTTCCAAATCCACTTTCATATTCATCACAATAAAATTCAACATCCTCCAAAATAGTGGGATCACTACCTCCTAAAGTTGACACTCTTCCGAACCCACTTTCATCAATATAATCATCATAGGTAGGAGGCATGCTATTATCATAACAACTTTGCATATCAAAACTTGGGATGCTAAAAATATCATCTTCACTAAATGTAGCATCCCCAAGCTTGGGACAAACATTAATTTCAGCAAATATATTCTCCAATATTTCATACTCATCAAACATAGCTTCCCCAAGCTTGGGCCCTTTCATATCATAAGCATAATCACTCTCATCATTAAAAATATGGATAGCACCAATAGTAAAGCAATTATCATCATCACAATGAGTAGTAGGAGCAACATCATTTGGGAGGGATACCTTTCTACCTTTGTTGCTCCTTCTTTTCTTTTTCTTCTTCACATTATGTGTAGGTTCAACCTTCCTCTTTGAGCTCCTTATTGACGAGATTGGTTGAATAGAAAGCTCTTCCTCGTTACCTGATTCATCATAAGAGATAATAGGAGGATATTGGGAAGTCTCTTCCCTTTAATTAGTATTCTCATCATCTTCCATTTGCTTTCTTTTCTTTAGGTAATTGGCAATATAAGGATTTTCAATGCAATTCTCCGCACAAAACATATGAATCTTTTCTAGATCAATATCAAGGAATTTCTTATGGGCAAATTCTGGAAGGTCCTTGAGTAAACGTTTCAATTCTTCATAACCCAAAAGCAAACTAAGTTCATTATAATGTGCAATGGAAATCAAATCATCACAATTTTTGGACATGTTTCGGTCATGACACAATTTGCATTGGAGATGTAAATGACCATGTTCATTGCAAAGTTCACAAGTACGACAAAGGAATTTTAAATTTTCAGCACTAACATCTAGCCTCTTGCAACCATTTAGTTTCTAAATGCTTATGCCTCTTGCAATAAATATCTTCTCTATTTGGTGTGTTCATGCAAACATGCACTCCACAAAAGTTGACATGCTCATAAGATATATTTTCATCATGACTAGAGCAATCATCATTAGTAATATGGATATTCAAGGAGTTTATACTAACAACATTGCAATCATGCTCATCACTCAAAGATTTAGTACCAAGCATTTTAAAGGATTCTTATTCTAGCACTTGAGCACAATTTTCCTTTCCTTCAAACTCACGAAAGATATTAAAAAGATGAAGCGTATGATAAAAACTCAATTCCATTTTTTTGTAGTTTTCTTTTATAAACTAAACTAGTGATAAAACAAGAAACAAAAAGATTCGATTGCAAGATCTAAAGATATACCTTCAAGCACTAACCTCCCCGGCAACGGCGCCAGGAAAGAGCTTGATGTCTACTACACAACCTTCTTCTTGTAGACGTTGTTGGGCCTGCAAGTGCACAGGTTTGTAGGACAGTAGCAAATTTCCCTCAAGTGGATGACCTAAGGTTTATCAATCCGTAGGAGGCATAGGATGAAGATGGTCTCTCTCAAACAGCCCTGCAACCAAATAACAAAGAGTCTCTTATGTCTCCAACACACCCAATACAATGGTAAATTGTATAGGTGCACTAGTTCGACGAACAGATGGTGATAGAGGTGCAAAATAAATGGTAGATAAAGGTATTTGTAATCTGAAATTATAAGATCAGCAAGGTAGCAAGCGATAAAAGTGAGCGTAAACGGTATTGCAATGATAGGAAACAAGGCCTAAGGTTCATACTTTCACTAGTGAAAGTTCTCTCAATAATAATAACATAGATAGATCATATAATAAGCCCTCAACAAGCAACAAAGAGTCACTCCAAAGCCACTAATAGCGGAGAACAAACGTAGAGATTATGGTAGGGTACGAAACCACCTCAAAGTTATTCTTCCGGATTGATCTATGAAAGAGTTCGTACTAGAATAACACCTTAAGACACAAATCAACCAAAACCCTAATGTCACCTAGATACTCCATTGTCACCTCAAGTATCCGTGGGCATGATTATACGATATGCATCACTCAATCTCAGATTCATCCAACCAACACAAAGTACTTCAAAGAGTGCCCCAAAGCCTCTACCGGAGAGTCAAGAATGTGTGCCAACCCCTATGCATAGGTTCATGGGCGGAACCCGCAAGTTGGTCACCAAAACATATATCAAGAGGCACATGATATCCCATTATCACCACAAATAAGCATGGCAAGACATACATCAAGTGTTCTCATAAAAGTCTCAATTTGATAAGATAACTCCAAAGGGGAAACTCAATTCATCACAAGAGAGTAGAGGGGGAGAAACATCATAAGATCGTGCCATAGAGGAAACACAAGAGAGAACATGAGAGAGAGAGATCAAACATAGCTACTGGTACATACCCTCAGCCTCGAGGGTGAACTACTCCCTCCTCGTCATGGAGAGCGCCGGGATGATGAAGATGGCCACCAGTGATGGATCCCCCTCCGAAAGGGTGCCGGGAAGGGCTCCCGAGAGGTTTTTGGTGGCTACAAAGGCTTGCGGCGGTGGAACTCCCGATCTATCTTCTCCGTAGATGTTTTTAGGGTACGTGGGACTATATAGGCGAAAGAACTCGGTCGGGGGGTGCTCGAGGGGTCCACGAGACAGGGGGTCGCGCCCTGTAGGGGGGGTGCCCCCTATCTCCTGGGCTCCTCGAGGGTCTTCTGACCTGATTTCCAAGCCTCCAGGATGATATTCTTCCAAAAAGTCACGATGTCGAAGGTTACATTCCGTTTGGACTCCGTTTGATATTCCTTTTCTTTGAAATACTGAAAGAGGCAATAAAACAGCAATATGGGCTGGGCCTCCGGTTAATAGGTTAGTGCCAAAAGTAATATAAAAGTGTATAATAAAGCCCGTAATCATTCAAAACAGATAATAATATAGCATGAATGCTTCATAAATTATAGATACATTGGAGACGTATCAGCGCCTCATCGCTATGTGGAGGTGGGCCGATAAGCTCCAGCGTGCCACCGACGAGGAGCTCCGGTGGGCGCCCAACGAAATGGCAAGATCATCCGCGCTCGTCCGCCAGCAAGAGGCAGATCGGTACGTCAAGCGCTACAAGGCGGAGGAGGCGTAGTACTGCCTCCGCACTGGGAAGACGCCACGCATCAGGAGGGATTATTAGTTTTAGTATTGTTTGTTTTCAATTTATGCATTGTACCTAGTAGTTAAGTATCATCACGTATATGTGATGATATTATATATATTCTGTGATGAACTAATGAATAATATATATATATATATATATATATATATATATATATATATTGAATTCCATTTTCTATCTATATTCATATACTGTTATCATTCACATATACAGAATGGAAAGCGTATATACACACATTGGAACAGAACATATAAGAATGGAAATCAGAGTGCACAGATTGAAACAGAGCAATACTACGATTGCTGTTAATACATAGCTATCCACGTCGAAATGACTCAACAAAATAAAACGCATCCATGAGACCATGACCAGAAGCCCTTGCCTACGGTAGCTCTTGGCTCTGCCTAAACTTGTGCAGGCGTTCGTCCAAGCGGTCGACACACTCGCGATACATCTGGAGCGCGATCTCGAGCTCCAAATTTGCTATTTCATCGGAGATCACTAGCTCGAGGATGCGACGACCATGTTCCTCTACTACGCCAAGGTGGACACCTGGGCCAAGGAGGAGGTTGAGCCTACCGACCAGCGCGTTGGCATCGAGCGGGCCGTGGACAAGGCAAACGGCGCAACCCATGCGAACGGCACGGCGGGCGTCCGGTGCAAGTACAGCGTGGCTAGTCTCTGGTGCAAGTACGGCGCAGAGGGCCTCTGCCCACTCCTGGCGAGGAATGGGCATACTGACGGGACGTGTACCCAGCTGCGACGCCGTGTCGACAGCAGGCAAGCGCTGATGGATCCGCTCTTGCTGTGCGGCGCGCAGCGCCTCTCGCTCTGCGGTGCTCCAATGGTCTCGCCATGCGGTGAGCCGCACCCTATCGGCGTGGACGCGCCTAGCTTGCTCTGTGGAGCGCCATCAAACATGTTGTGCAGCGAGCTGCAGCCTCTCGGCGCTGACATGCCTATCTTGATCCGCGGCGCTCAAGCGCCATGCGCCAAGGGTTTGCTCAACCCTGGAGATGACGCGCATCACGGCGTCGTCCATCGCGTTGCCGGGGAGCGCCTCGGCCTCGACGGGCCGTGGTGCCTACTCATTTTCCTCGTCGATGAGGTTGATGGCAGAGGCGGCACTTTGGTGGGTTGGCATGCTTGGGGAAAGGTGGATGTGCTACAGGCTGCGCTTGTTGTCTCCGTGTGTCATGCGCCGCCTAGGTTTATGCGCAATATCGCTGGGTGGCGGGAAATAGGTGAGGAAACGGTGGTGTGTTCATAAATTGCCATCAACTAATGGAAACTTAGCATATAAGGAACATCGAGCTAGCACAAGAAGTAGATGATGATCAGATGAACACGGACGACACTACGAAACCCGTCGGTGATGAATTCATCAATTGCAAACAGTTGTATACTAGCAAGCATTTTCCCACAACACACACGTCTTATTCCATCACAAACAGGTCGGATGGATCAACTGTATGCCACGAATCACACATAGTCAAAAAGTAATGCGGTAGACCTTCTTTAACATGTGTTAAGAAAAACAAAAAAATTCAAAACAAGGACCTTGAGGTTAGTTCCACCCCACAACACACACGACTTATTCCATCACAAATAGGTCGGATGGATCAACTGTATGCCATGTATCACACATTGTCAAAAAGTAATGCGGTAGACCTTCTTTAACATGTGTTAAGAAAAACAAAAAATTTCAAAACAAGGACCTTGAGGTTAATTCCACCCCATAACACACACGACTTATTCCGTCACAAATAGGTCGGATGGATCAACTGTATGCTGCGTATCGCACATTGTCAAAAAGTAATGCGGTAGACCTTCTTTAACATGTGTTAAGAGATGGGTGACCGGATGGGAAGTTGTAAATATTTCACAACCCACTGATGGGATGGATCATAAATGTCCTTAACTTGAGAGTTCTCTTAGATGCGGTAGACCTTCATGGATACTCCAGCCTGAGCACAGTTAACTTGAGAGTTCTCTTAGATGAGCTATTGGTGGAACAGCTAGTCCTTGCTGATATAGGATGCCTCTTCGCATCCTTATGGCGTACCCGGATGACCGCCGGTCGCCCAATGGCCAATAGATGTTGTGTAGACAAAGCATATCACATATGTCTTATTAGAAGCAATCGTATGTATTATTATCGGTCTTCGCACACATTTCTGTTTACAGACCTGTTTGTTGTGTATCATACACGTCCTGTTAAATTGAACCGTATGTCGTATACCACACACACCTTGATCTGGCTGACCATTTCTTTTGCGTTACCTAATCACAAACAGTTCATCCGAGTGAACCGTATGTTGTATATCGCACGCGCCTTCATCTGGCTGCCCGTTTCTGTTCTTCTTCCTCATCGCAAACACTTCATTGAACTTATCTGTATGCCCTTCATCGCACACGCAACTAAAATCTGATATGTGTTTGATGCATCCGTCATTGCAAATGTTTTGCACCTTTTTACAGTTTTTTACATCACCGTTTGCGATTATTGCATCACACACAGTTTCATCGAAGGGTCTCTGATCGTAGTGCCGCATTAGTAGCATCCTGCGGTAGTGATATGTCGGTGGCACTGATCCACTCTTCGACCCAGAGGAACACCTCGCCTCTGTTGCGGCCAACTTGGGGTGAGCTCTTGTCCATATGAAGTGCCCTAGCCACTACCCCTCAGAACTTACCAAGTACAAACTCACTAGTTGAATCTTATCAATACTAGTTGCAATGGCCATGTTTTGTATGGTTCATGTATTAAGGATGTTGTAGTAAACACGCCTAGCCCATCTTATCTGTTTTCCCTACCTTTCAATAGACAACAGGGCCATTCTCTGCTCTAGTAGCACCTGCCTTGAGATGTTTAACTCTGACAATTTCATTTCTATCAGTACCAGTTTCAATGGCTACCAGTACCAGCTTCAATGGCTATACTAGGTTGTCTGTTCCAGTAAACAATTCTATCCATTTTTTAATCCGCCCCTTTGCTATCGTGCTACTCTTTCGCAATGAAGATATCACTACATATGCTGTCGTTTTATTACCATTTGCTATTTTTGGTGGATGTTAACCTTGTTGTAGTTACCATTGGCTTTCCATGTACTTACACAGGGCTACAATGGGTGATGTTGTTTGCCGTCGAGGTTAGCTGCATCCCATGTCTTATACACCATCTGTACCTAAATATCAGTATTTTTAGAGATTCCAATATAGACTACATATGGACCAAAATGAGTGAATCTAGATTATAATCTAAACTGTATCTATAATTCTATATACATCTGAATGTAGTTCATATTGAAATCTCTAAAAATACTTGTACTTAGGAACGTAGGTAGTTGTATTTTACATCATTTGTGCAATCACAGTTTAGCTTCTAACATTTACTAGTTGCTTGTAGGTACATATATGAGCGGTACTGATCCATGCTTCGATCCCTTTTGCGTATGGGGCAATGAGATATTCATGAACAAGCATCAATTGAGGAAACTAAGAAAGATTGTTAGGAGGAAGAAACGGGTGATGGGAATTAAGCTCTTTATTTACACTTTGTCCAAGACAACAATGAACTTTAGGATGGTAAGTAACACTACAAAAAAATACACTTCCGTGATGTTACGTGTTTGTCACGGTAGGTCGCGTTTTTTGTCATGCATGTACATCCATGACAAATTTATGACAGAATCAAGATAGTCATACCTGTGCTGTCATAGAAGTGTTCCATGACATTACCAAAATTATCATCACGGAAGTGTCCACTTCCATGACGATAAATCGCACATGACAGAACTGCTTTCGTCAAGGGTGACCGACACGTGGCATCCACCGTAATGGAACGCCGTTAAGCTATCGGGTCGGGTTTTCGATCCGATAACCCGTTAACAGCCCCGACCAATGGGAAATTTCCATGTGTAAAATTCTGATTGGCTGAAGGGAACACCTGTCAGCTCGTCAGTGGGCCAGATGTCGCCCGTCCATTGGAGGAGACATGCCTATGGTACGTTGACACGTGGCTGGGCCCAACAGAGGCCCATATAGGTTAAAAAGGCCAGCCCAGTCAAAGGCCCGTAGAACTTAATCAGGTACTAGTGGGCTAGCCCAATAATGGCCTGCTTAATAAAGGCCCATTTACATCCCAAAACCAGATCTGGCCCGTTAATTGTTCGCCCAATATTTGGGCCCATTTGCGGCCCAAAGCCAAATCTGGCCCGTTAATTGTTCACCGAATATTCTGGCCCAACTACAGCATAGTGACTTTCGGCCTGTTAGAGGCCTGATGTAGACATGGGCCCATTTCAGCCCGGTGTGACTTTCGGCCTGGGAATGGCCCGTGCTGCCCATGGGCCATATATGGTCCGATGGAACATCGGGCCCACTAATGGCCCATGCTAAAGGTGGCAACAGTTAAGCCCAACGTGACTTTGGGCATGTTAAAGGCCTGTCGCGTAATTCGGCCCGTTGATGCCTGTACTAAGCTTTCGGCCTCTTAAAGGCCCATGATATCAGTGGGCCAACTAAGGCCCGAGATATGTTTCGGCCTGGTAATGGCCCGTGAGCTAACTGGGCCCATAATGGCCCGGTCTAAATTTTGGCCTGCTGAAGGCCCGTCGACGACTAGTGAAAATTGAGGCCCAACATGCATTTTGGCCTGCTAAAGGCCCGTGGTTTCATCTCGGCCGTAACAGGACAGTACAATATTCAACCTGTTAATGGCCCAACGCTACCTGGGCCGAACTAAGCGCTGGGTCGACAAAAGGCAAAACTAAAATATAGGCCGGTGTAAGTTTGGGCCTGGCGCAATGTGTGAAGGCCCCAATCATTCGGGCCCAAAAAGACGTAGGCCGTCCCAATTGTGGCCCGCTATAAACCTGGCCCGTTATCGAATGTTTCGGCCCGGTCGATTACATCTGATTTTTTTTCAGATAGCGAATGATGGCAGTAACTAGTACGAATTAAGAACAAACCTACTCTACACAATAAAGAAATTACGGCATAGTAACTAAGAATAAACCTACACTATACAATAAAGGATTTAAGGTATATTACATCCACTGGGCATCGAAGTTCGCCACCAGTGATCATAAAGCGCAACGAAGAAGCAGATTACAAAAACTGGGCACCATTGCAGCGTAACAAAATAATACTGAACTGAGACCACTTCCAAGACAGTTCAAGAAAGGTTAGCCTTGCGGGGGAACTGCTACGCAAGCTGCTGAGCAAGGCTATGAGACCGGCCTAGCATGTCGGTCATAGCTTCTAGGTGTAGCTGTTTAGCGATGAGGTTCTCATTGGTGTTCTCCGCAATGTTTCTTAGGGATAGGACTTCAAGTTGAAGTTGAGTTGCAGAATGCCTTTCTGCTAGAACTTGGGACTGAAGAAGTCGAACTGATTCAGACAACGAATTCTGTGAGCTTGTCTGACTGTTAGTCTCAAGTAACTTGAACACTGCATCAAGACAAGACTTTGGGGTTGTCTCGCTATCTTCAAGATGTTTTGCCTTCTTTGCTACAATATATGTTGGGTTTGTCTCACAGCCTTCAGCAGACTTGTGCATGCCATCAGGCATATCACCCTGAAACAAAGCAGAGAGATGACATGTTTTGCACATGTATAAACAAAGATGATAACTGTTCTGTCAATTCTATCCAATTTCAAATTAGAAAATAAAGAGTAAGTTCGAAATATCAATAGCATAATTTGGCATTGTTCATAATGCGGGGAGCTTCAAGACACTACTGGATTACCATGTCAACATAACAAGCATAGATGAAGGGCAAAGAAAATCATTGTATCTATTTTGGATAATGTGCATGGCATGTTGTTCATATCATCAGCCACATCAGTAAGATAAAACAGGAGATGACAAGGTGCAAACTTGGGCTACTTCACCACACACTGGATTATAGATCCACAAAACCAAGCATACATATAGGGAGTATTAAGTAATGTTCATGGTATAAATAAGAAATTTGGTTTTACAAGTAAAACTTAGAACTTACGGTTCTTACGAACATGCATTTTGGTAGAAACAGCAAACTAAACAGCAGTAAACGATAGGGAGTATGAGCAAATTAAACAGCAATTGAGGATAAAGGATTTAGAAGGATTGACTTACATTAACAGTTAACACCGGCTTTATAATGCCCTTCTCCATGTCAAGGGAAGGATAACTCAAGAATTTCAGCACAGAATCTTCTTCATAAGCATTGCATGTACTCTACATTTTGTAGAGAGTAATTATAGATATGATAATACTAGAAGGGATAGAGGATAATGAAGATAAGATGCAGATTGATGCTACATAATCAACTACCAATCCCTGGAAGTACAAGCGTTACAGGACAAAATGTACTGACAAGAGCAATGGGCTACACTTCTGCACTGGCATTGTCTGTGTATTCTACTTGTTGGTAAGATTAAATATAGATCTGATCTTTTTTAGTAAATGGTGGGCGAGGGAGATAAGATGCAGAATGCTACAAAATAAACCAATCCCTCTTCCCATAATACAAGAGTGTTTTGAACACTGGTGTACTATACAAAACGTTCTTATATTATGGTACGGAGGGAGTAGCTGTTAATGTAAGTACAGTGATAGACCACGTTCAGTCCTTACAAGAGTACTGCAGAGCTAAACCTCTTCAAAAGTATTGGGTTGATTCTAAATTTGTGTAAGAGTCCATACGGATCTTATAATGTCCACCAAATGGGCGATTACGAGGCTAACATGTGCAGTGATGCTACATAATCAAACAGCTATGAAAGTAAGTATGGTCATACAGGGCAAGAGATACTCACGAGAGCAATGCAGTGTGCAGTATAGTTGCGAGATTCTATGGTCCCTTGAGAACGAATGTTCTTCTGCTAACAGTTTTCGTACAAGTGAGACATTAAGGCAAATGCAGAAATGTAGTTCAAATTGTGATGTGATATCATAGACAGTACCTTACGCTGCAGCCGAGACCAATGTGTAACAAGATTATTCCAGTCACCGTCGGATAAATGTAGCACCGGAGACTTTACAGAAATTTCGTTCAGAGGCTTGCCATCGAAGTGCGCTTGCCTCAGGTAGGAACGATACTTCATCAACGAGTGCTTGAAAAGCGCAACCAACTCTTGCTCTTCATCACAATCCAGTTTGCTCCTCGCTTATTTAAAAGAATGAAATCTTGTGTCTTCTGTCAGCAGAAACATATGCAGTAATGACCATGAATAACATTAGTACATTACTTACGCGTAAGTTGCGGAGGAAGACTGGAAATTGTTCTATGTCTGCGGTATAATCTTTCCATGAAGGAAAGATGCGCACAAAGTTCCTGACAACAACATAAGCTTCGTCTTCTAAACTGGGAAGAAATGGAATAGGGGTCCTATTTGCTGCAATTGGGGCTCTCTCTGGTTTGAAAAGGGATTTGGCAACTGGATTTGGTGTACTCTTTGCTGGAATGGGGGTTTTGCGTCGTACAGCTGATGCTATGTCAACTAGCATAATCATATTGTTTGCTGCAGTTGGGGTCTGCTGAGTTGGGGCATCAGAAATGACCAGTGTAGTAGGGCTAGAGTCTGCTGGAGTTGGGGTATTTTGTGGGTCAGGTGATATTGCAACTACACCTAATGGGCTATTTGATTTATCAGGTGCCACTACCTTTTCCAAATACTTTGCTTGTGCTCCTCCACAATTAGCAATCGCCCTCTTCCTTTTGAACATCTGATACACAAGAACTACATTTGAATGGATAAATACGGTATGATGACAGATGAAATATGTACTGAAAATGGATAGGCACGGTGTATTTACATACACGATGTGTAAACTAAGCTAATGGCAGTTCAACAAAGTAGAAGCAATGCAAAGCATGACTTGCAAGATATGTGCGAGCAATGTAACCTTGGAAAGTTAGAGCAAGTACCTTGATGGGTGAATAAGATAGGGCATCTTCCTCTGACTCCTCCACTAGGGAGCTACATTGACTTAGGTCTCCCTCTAGCTCAGAATCACTGTTAGGATCATATTCTGAGCATGAATCTGTAGGTGGAGAGCGTTTGCATTGCATTGCATCCAGACTAGATTTCAGTCCCTTAATGCCAAGTTTGACAGCCATGGCATTGTTCTGCTTTATTCTTTTCATGCGCGCAAGCTCATAATCATTATGATGCTGTTCAGAATCTGAGATTCATGAAAACATAAAAAGTAGTCAGATTATCTATGGAATGCATTGCGGATTCAACTCGGAGAGTGTCTCCCTATAAACACCTGCATATGCAATGTTCACCTCCACAACTGTGCTGACCAGACCACACACAGAAATACAAACCCCTTATGTCTCTATAACAGGCAGGCACACATTTCAAAACTGAAGTAGGAACATTAGAATCATATGAAATTCGTATTTGAACAAATAAACTAAGCAATTATGAGTGGTGTAATGTTTAGCTTCAAGGGTGGAGTGTTGGTAGTGCGACACAAAGCAAGTAGGCAGATTGTATTCCATGTAAAAGATCGAAACCTATGTAAAAGCTGGAAATGACACTTGCTTTCTATACAATGCAGTGTTCGTTACCCACACATGATGGAAGAGATCACATAGAGAAATACTATTCACTCAGGTCTATAGTTCCAGTATTTAGAAACAGGGTGGTCCACCATAAAAGAATATTGACAACAAATATGACAAGGCAAGCATAGATGTAGTGAATCAATCATTTACTTGTGAGCTTATTAGGACAAGTATGCAGAATTGTAACTGCAGTAAGAGACCGTCCAAAATCTGAATGAAGAAGTTTGTCTAGCACTTATTGTTTGCAACTAATCGACGTGAATAATTGGATATTATATCGAATGAGTAAGAAAGACAAGTAAAATTGTCAACAAACCTGGCTTGCAGTAGTAATCTGGGTCAATGTCACTACAACCAACAATCCAAAATGACTAGTTTCTGTTCCGAGGGCCGGAATTTTGAAAACCCTGTGAACTTTAGAGGTACTAAAGATTACTGAAATACATCTGAACCATTAAGTGTAGGTAGCACTGAGCACACAACAAACCCTAATGACAGTCCTGCCTAATGAGTAATCAATCAATTAGAAAATGGGTGATGAGGAGTGGCTGCTGAGTATTGAGGACGTATCTCAGGATAAATCGGGTTGGCTTGGTGGGTGCTGCACGCCTGAGCCCTGAACGGACTGGGAAGGTAGGCACGACGACGCGCCGGGCAGCGGTGACGCTCTTGGGCGAGCGGCTCCTGGCCTCCTGGTAGTCCGGCATATCCTCCGAGAGTCATGCCGTCTGGGGACGGCAAGTCGCCGGCGAGGCAGGCGGCTGGGGGCGAGTAGAGATCGGAAGCACGCAGCAGAATAGAGGGGAATCGGGGCCTGGGACGACCCAAAATCCCAGGGTGGGCCAGCCCATCGTGGGCACCCTGTAGAGATACAAACCCGAGCGGCGAACATGCATTTTCGAAACTAATTTAGGAACATTTAGCTGACCAATTAAACAACTCTGTTTTAATAATATCAGATTCGTATTTGAACATCTAAGCTTGTTTAGCTTGATGCATGGAGCAATGTTATTATGACACGAAGCACGTATTCTGATCGTATAGTGATCATAAAAGGGGGAAACTCTAAGCATATTTTTTTAGCAAAAGAGGGTTTTCCCTCCAATTTCTATTAAAGAAACGACCACGGAACCAACATGATCAATTAAACCCTAAGCATGATTAATTAAACCATATTATGGTTGTGCCATGGCAGATTTGAAGCTGCAAACCGGAGAAATGATATTTAGCATCCATTGTTTGCTTTGAACTAAGAACTAAATTCTAAGACATGAAAAGAAAGTAGAGTAACCAAGTTAAGATCTATTTTCTGGTTGAGATCAAAAAGTTGAGGAGATATGAAGTACCACCTCTCTTGCGGCGCTGTGTAGGAATCGGGGGTGCGATGGCTGTCGGTGGCGTTGAAGCAGATCTGCGACGGTAGATGGGTGCATAGGGGGATAAGTCCCGTTGCGGTGGAAGAGAAGGTCGTGTGAGCAGCCCCGGCAAAGAGGACGACGGCGCCGATGAAGCAAGAGGACGCAATGCAAGGCTATTGGTCCGTCGCCGTGGATGAGAAACGTCCATCTCTAGTAGTGGACGACGCGGTCTTGGTAGGCGCTCCGGCATGGTGGAAGACGGTGGCGATGGATGTGGTGGAGGACGGCGGCGATGGATGGGGTGGCGGACGGAGGCTGGTGTGGGGATGGGGTGTTCTAGCGCGGACGGTGTATGAATGGGAAAATGGAGGGAGAGATACGGGGAACCATGTTTTTGGGACGCGCCTGTCTGAAATATGGGAAAGTTACGAACTTAGCCCCCGTTTAAAATTTGGACGTCTCATCGGTTGGGGATAGGATGGTAATCTTGCATCTCATCAATATTTGCCTAGAGCGATTTTGGGCGAGGAGAGGATGGTTGGCGCCCATGGTTGGCACCCACAGTGTATGAACGGGACTGATAGGTAGGGCGGTTGTGCCATGTCTGAGTGAAGTTACAAACCTGCCCCTATTGAAAATATTTGCCTACATCGATTTCGGCCGAGTCGAGTTTGTTTTGCCGCCCACCGTGTATGAATGGGGAATGGAGGGAGAAACAAAGGTCTTTCGGACGAGCTTGAATCAAATGTGTTTTGCCGCCCATGTTTGATGCCCACCGTGTCGGAATGGGCTCAAAGGCGGTCGTGTCACGTCTAATTCAAGTTACTAACCTACCCCTATTTAGAGCAGTGGAAATCGAGCCGATGGATTGTCCGTGTAATGGGTAGACAGTAATTTCCATCTCCCAAACACTTGGCTTCGGGCAGCCGACATGGGAGTGGACATTTTGCAGCTTCTTTCGAATTTTGGGACAATGAGCATCCACGTTTACCCTGGCAACTAAATTCGAATCAATTTTGTATTCCTATATGAATCTTTAAAAATCGTTCTATGTGTTTTTATATATGTTCAAAAGGACGACAAAGATGTATTCCACTATCATATATGAATATGGTTTACAAATGCCGATACTCAAATTCAGAAACTAGTATCCAGTTTAAGGTGAATTGGAATATTTGGAACACTTCATGTCCAACTCAAATGTCACACGCAGCATAATGTGTACTCCCATTTAGATATGTACACAAGCGATGTATCAAGATTCAAATACCGAGTCAATCAACCAAGAATGTACAGAACTAATAGACATATAAACACTTATAGAGTATATGGATCAATAATATCAACTAACATACATAAGCCAGGCCGCTGTACTTTTTTTTGGCTACAACAACATCTTTTTTTTTAGCCAGCATCTCGGCCCTTTCCGATGCGTGCCACTTATGGTCCATCTATACTACTACTATTGCTAATGCACATTCAGCCCGATTGGCATATTTGTAGGTCTGGCAAAACAATCCAAATGAAATGTCTCCAAGTCTTATCAATTAATACAGACTTGTGCTCAAATAAAATTACAAACCAAAAAACAAAAAAAATTATTACATGATCTCTAAAACAAATGGTTTGATTGATTACATGAACAGACAACACAAAGGTTATTCAACTATGGAAAGAACATTTCACCTATGATTTACCAAGTAGGAATTTAATTTCCTTTTTTCCTCCAGGACCTTAACAATCTGGTCAGTCTCAGCTTGCTTCGTTTTGAAATCCACCAAATATTTAATGGTTATCTTGAGTACTGCTTGTGATTGTGCTGTTTTCTTCCTCAACATGTCAACTTCATCTCTAAGTGCAGAAGCAGAATCTCTTTCTACCACTAGTTTAGCCTCTACAGCATCAGCAGTTGGCAATTCATAATGCACGATTGGGGCGGTGCCACTGCTGTGGGATGATGCAACGTCCATGGGGACCTCGCTCTTTGATCTTGGGCTAACCTGTTTTGCCATTAAAGTTCTGATTGGATTCAGAAAAGTTGAAGTTAGCAAAACATCTCAACTGGGAGTTATAACAGCAAACCAGTTAAACAAACAAGGAATTAAAGAGTTTCAATTGGATGCTGAAAAGTACTCCCTCCGTCCCATAATGTAAGACGTTTTTCAAAACTATGCTAGTGTCAAAAAAAGTCCTATATTATGGGACGGAGGGAGTAGTTATTAACATCATTGTAACCCGCTGTTGCAGCAGCAAAGCAGTTAAACAAACAAGTAGATATTTAAGTTAAGGCAAACAGGTAATTCTTAACAGTAAGTATCAAACACATAGATAGGCGCAGTCTACAATATGATTAACAGGCTATGCCATTATGTAATCAGTAGCAAACTAAATTAAGCCAAGCAACGTAGTTGAACAATTTTGCAATAAGTGGCTAACTAAAATTCCAAGAAGTAGGTAACTGAACTTACGCTAGTTCTTTGTACAGGCACACTGCAACTTCTTTTTCGCTTACAAGGTTGTACAAAGGAGTCCATGGCACCAATTGCCTGGATACGCAGTCCCAATACTTCTTTCTTCCCACACTGCATGGGTAAGTCAAATGGTTAATCTGGTAAGATGTTGCGTCCTTGATATGTTATATGAGGACGTGTACTCCGACTAGTTGTAGCCAAACACATCACACTAGCTTTTACTGTATATTTCATGCGATTACTTTTGGCATATCGAGATCTAAGCAATCTACAATAGGATGAAAAGACTGGCATCCTTCACATTATTGGCGAACTCAGTTCATAGAAACAAGCAATTCAACCATTCTTTGGGTAAATCAAAAGCGCCACTGGAATATTTTTCACTATCCAATCATACACGCAAAAGGGGCTGGTATGGGTGGCCGCCTGCTACATCTCGAGCTTGTGTTGGATTTCCCCGAAGAGGAGAGGATGATGCAGCACAGTAGCGTAAGTATTTCCCTCAGTTTTTGAGAACCAAGGTATCAATCCAGTAGGAGACCACGCACAAGTCCCTCGTACCTGCACACAACGATAGCTACTCGCAACCAACGCTTAGGGGTTGTCAATCCCTTCACAGTCACTTACGAGGGTGAGATCTGATAGAGATAATATTTTTGGTTTTTTTGGTATAAAGATGCAAAGTAAAAAGTAAAAGCAAAAGAAAGTAAATAAAGTGATGGAGATTGATATGATGAGAATAGACCCGAGGGCCATAGGTTTCACTAGTGGCTTCTCTCAAGAGCATAAGTATTCTACGGTGGGTGAACAAATTACTGTTGAGAAATTGACAGAATTGAGCATAGTCATGAGTTTATCTAGGCAATGATCATGTATATAGGCATCACGTCCGTGACAAGTAGACCGAAACGATTCTGCATCTACTACTATTACTCCACTCATCGACCGCTATCCAGCATGCATCTAGAGTATTAAGTTAAAAACTGAGTAACGCCTTAAGTAAGATGACATGATGTAGAGGAATAAATTCATGCAATATGATAAATACCCCATCTTGTTATCCTCGATGGCAACAATACAATACGTGCCTTGAAACCCTTTCTGTCACTGTGTAAGGTCACCGCAAGATTGAACCCAAAGCTAAGCACTTCTCCCATTGCAAGAACTACAAATCTAGTTGGGCAAACCAAACGGATAATTCGAAGAGACTTGCAAAGATAAATCAATCATACATAAAAGAATTCAGAGAAGAATCAAATATTTTCCATGGATAAGCTGGATCATAAACCCACAATTCATCGGTCTCAACAAACACACCGCAAAAAGAAGATTACATCGAATAGATCTCCACGAGAGAGGGGGAGAACATTGTATTGAGATCCAAAAAGAGAGAAGAAGCCATCTAGCTACTAACTATGGACCCGAAGGTCTGAAGTAAACTACTCACACTTCATCGGGGGGCTATGGTGATGATGTAGAAGCCCTCCGTGGTAGATGCCCCCTCCGGCAGAGCTCCAGAATAGGCCACAAGATGGGATCTCGCGATACAGAAAGTTTCGGTGGTGGAATTAGGTTTTTGGCTCCGTCCCCGATCTATCGGGAGTACGTACGTATATATAGGAGGAAGGAGTACGTCGGTGGAGCGTCAGGGGGCCCACGAGGCAGGGGGCGCGCCCAGGGGGGAGGGCGCGCCCCCCACCCTCGTGACCGCCTCTGGCACTTCCTGGAGTAGGGTCTAAGTCTCCTGGATCACGTTCGGTGAGAAGATCACATTTCCGAAGGTTTCATTCCGTTTGGACTCCGTTTGATATTCCGTTTCTTTGAAACACTGAAATAGGCAAAAAACAGCAATTCTGGGCTGGGCCTCCGGTTAATATGTTAGTCCCAAAAATAATATAAAAGTGGAAAATAAAGCCCATTATAGTCCAAAACAATAGATAAAGTAGCATGGAGCAATCAAAAATTATAGATACGTTGGAGACGTATCAGGCATCCCCAAGCTTAATTCCTGCTTGTCCTTGAGTAGGTAAATGATAAAAAGAGAATTTTTTATGCGGAGTGATACTTTGGCATAATTTCAATGTAAATCTTCTTAATTGTGATATGAATATTCAGATCCAAAAGATTCAAGACAAAAGTTCATATTGACATAAAAATAATAATACTTCAAGCACACTAATCAAAACAATTATGTCATCTCAAAATAACATGGCCAAAGAAAGTTCATCCCTACAAAATCATATAGTTAGGCTATGCTTCATTTTCGTCACACAAAGATGTTCCCAACTTCTATACCCCTGATGACAAGCCAAGCAATTGTTTCATACTTAAATAATCTCAAACTTTTTCAACCTTCACGCAATACATGAGCATGAGCCATGGATATAGCACTATGGGTGGAATAGAATATGATGATGGGGATTGTGTGGAGAAGACAAAAAAGGAGAAATTCTCACATTGACGAGGATAATCAACGGGCTATGGAGATGCCCATCAATTGATGTCAACATGAGGAGTAGGGATTGCCATGCAACGGATGCACTAGAGCTATGAATGCTCAACAAAAGAAGACTAGTGGGTGTGCATCCAACTTGCTTGCTCATGAAGACCTTGGGCATTTGAGGAAGCCCATCGTAGGAATATACAAGCCAAGTTCTATAATGAAAAATTCCCACTAGTATGAAAAAGACAACTTATGAGACTCACTATATGAAAAACATGGTGCTACTTTGAAGCACAATATATGAGACTCACTACATGAAGAACGAGGTGCTACTTTGAAGCACAAAATATGAGACTCACTACATGAAGAACATGGTGCTACTTTGAAGCACAAGTGTGGAAAAAGAGATAGTAGCATTGCCCTTTTCTTTTTCTTTTTTTGGGCCTTCCTTTTTTTTGGCCTTTCTCTTCTTTTCTTTTCTTTTTTATTTGGGCAATGCTCTAATAATGATGATCATCACACTTCTATTGATTACAACATGAGGATTACAACTCAAAACTAGAACAAGGTATGACTCTATATGAATGCCTCCGGCGGTGTATCGGGATGGTGCAATGAATCAAGAGTGACATGTATGAAAAATAATGCATGGTGGCTTTGCCACAAATACGATGTCAACTACATGATCATGCAATGGCAATATGACAAAAGTAATTTATGTCATAATAATGATGAACGGAACGGTGGAAAGTTGCATGGCAATATATCTCGGAATGGCTATGGAAATGCCATAATAGGTAGGTATGGTGGCTGTTTTGAGGAAGATATAGGGAGGTTTATGTGTGATAGAGCGTATCGTATCACGGAGTTTGGATGCACCGGCGAAGTTTGCGCCAACTCTCAATGTGAGAAAGGGCAATGCACGGTACCGAAGAGGCTAGCAATGGCGGAAAGGTAAAAGTGCGTATAATCCATGGACTCAACATTAGTCAAAAGAACTCATATACTTATTGCAAAAATTTATAAGTCATCAAAAATCAAGTACTACGCGCATGCTCCTAGGGGGATAGATTGGTAGGAAAAGACCATCGCTCATCCCCGACCGCCACTCATAAGGATGCACAAGCCAGGTACACTTCATGCTTCAAATTTGTTACACAACTTTAACCATACGTGCATGCTACAGGATTTACCAACTTCAACACAAGTATTTCTCAAATTCACAACTACTCAACTAGCATGACTTTGATATTATTACCTCCATATCTCAAAACAATTATCAAGCATCAAACTTATCTTAGTATTCAACGCACTCAAAAGAAAGTTTCACATATCTTGAACACCAAGTATATTAACATTAAGCAAATTACCATACTATTAACGACTCTCAAAATAATCTAAGTGAAGCATGAGAGATCAAGTTTATTTAAAACAAATCCACCACCATGCCCTAAAAGATCTAAGTGAAGCACTAGAGCAAAAATTATCACGCTCAAAAAGATATAAGTGAAGCACTATGAGCAAACTATCAAGCTCAAAAGATATAAGTGAAGCACATAGAGTATTCTATCAAATTCCAATTCATATATGGCTCTCTCAAAAGGTGTGTAAAGCAAGGATGATTGTGGTAAACTAACAAGCAAAGACTCAAATAATACAAGACGCTCCAAGCAAAACACATATCATGTTGGTGAATAAAAATATAGCTTCAAGTAAATTACCGATGGAAGTGGACGAAAGAGGGGATGCCTTCCGGGGCATCCCCAAGCTTTGACTTTTTGGTGTCCTTGGATTATATTGGGGGTGCCTTGGTCATCCCCAAGCTTAGGCTCTTGCCACTCCTTGTTCCATAATCCATCAAAAGAATTCACCCAAAACTTGAAAACTTCACAACACAAAACTCAATAGAAATCTCGTGAGCTCCGTTAGAGAAAGAAAACAAAAGACTACTTTAAGGTACTGTAATGAACTCATTGTTTATTTATATTGGTGTTAAACCTACTGTATTCCAACTTTTCTATGGATTGTAAACTATTTTACTAACCATAGAGTCATCAAAATAAGCAAACAACACACGCAAAACAGAATCTGTCAAAAACAGAACAGTCTGTAGCAATATGTAACTAACGCAAACTTCTGGAACTCTAAAAATTCTACCAAAATAGGACGTACTGTACAATTTGTTTATTGATCAGCATCAAAAAGAATCAATGCAAAAGCACGTTCGTGTCATTTATTGAATTTTTTCTTGTGAGCACAAAGTTTCTGTTTTTCAGCAGAATCAAATCAACTATCATCATAGCTTATCCTATAGGTTCTACTTGGCACAAACACTAATTAAAACATAAAACCACATATAAACAGAAAGTAGAAACAAAATTTAACACTAAACATGAACAAAAACAAAGAACACAAAATAAAATTGGGTTGCCTCCCAACAAGCGCTATCGTTTAACGCCCCTAGCTAGGCATTGATAAATTTAACGATGCTCACATCAAAGACAAGAATTGAAGCGCAAAGAGAGCATCATGAAACACGTGACAAAAACATCTAAGTCTAACATACTTCCTATGCATAGGCATATTATAAGCAAACAAATTTTCAAGGCAAACAAAAACTAGCATATGCAAGGAAGAACAAAGAGATTATAGCAATCTCAACATGAAGAGAGATAACTTAGTAACATGAAAATTTCTACAACCATATTTTCCTCTCTCATAATAATTGCATGTGGGATCATAAGCAAATTCAACAAAATAGCTATCACATAAAATATTTTCAACATGATCCACATGCATGCAAAGTTGACACCCTTCCAAAATAGTGGGATTAACATTAACTAAAGTCATGACCTCTCCAAACCCACTTTTATAAAAATACCATAAGATTGAAAATTCTCCAAATATGTGGGATATAAAGTTGACACTCTTCCAAACCCAATTTCAATATTATTGCAAAAATTATTATCAATCTCATATTCATCATGGGACTTAAATAAATTTTCAAGATCAAAAGAAGAATCACCCCAATCATGATCATTGCAACAAGTAGTAGACATAGCAAAACTAGCATCCCCAAGCTTAGGGTTTTGCATATTATTAGCACAATTGTCATCAAGAGAACTTATAGTAAAATCATTGCAATCATGCTTTTTATTCAAAGAGTTATCGTGAATCTCTTCATCACAATTTCTAGATTCACGAATTTCAAGCAAAACTTCATAAAGATAATCTAGTGCACAAAACTCACTAGCAATTGGTTCATCATAATTGGATCTCTTAAAAATATTGGCAAGCGGATGAGGATCCATAAACTTTTAGCAAGCGAAGATGCAAGCAAAAAGAAGGTATAGGCAAACATAAGATCGAACGGAAGAAGGGCGAATAAAACGGCAAGGGTGAAGTGGGGGAGAGGAAAACGAGAGGCAAATGACAAATAATGTAATGCGAGAGATAGGGGTTGCGATGGGTACCTGGTATGGTTGACTTGCTTGCGTGAGCCTCCCTGGCAACGGCGCCAGAAATTCTTCTTGCTACATCTCGAGCTTGCGTTGGATTTCCCCGAAGAAGAGAGGACGATGCAGCATAGTAGCGTAAGTATTTCCCTCAGTTTTTGAGAACCAAGGTATCCATCTAATAGGAGACCACACGCAAGTCCCTCGTACCTGCACAAAACTATAGCTACTCGATACCAACGCTTAGGGGTTGTCAATCCCTTCACGGTCACTTACGAGCGTGAGATCTGATAGAGATAATATTTTTGGTATTTTTTGGTATAAAGATGCAAAGTAAAAAGTAAAAGCAAAAGCAAGTAAATAAAGTGATGGAGATTGATATGATGAGAATAGACCCAGGGGCCATAGGTCTCACTAGTGGCTTCTCTCAAGAGCATAAGTATTCTACGGTGGGTGAACAAATTACTGTTGAGCAATTAACAGAATTGAGCATAGTTATGAGGTTATCCAGGCAATGATCATGTATATAGGCATCACGTCCGTGACAAGCAGACCGAAGTGATTCTGCATCTACTACTATTACTCCACTCATCGACCGCTATCCAGCATGCATCTAGAGTATTAAGTTAAAAATAGAGTAACGCCTTAAGTAAGATGACATGATGTAGAGGAATAAATTCATGCAATATGATAAATACCCCATCTTGTTATCCTGGATGGCAAAAATACAATATGTGCCTTGCAACTCTTTCTGTCACTGGGTAAGGTCACCGCAAGATTGAACCCAAAGCTAAGCACTTCTCCCATTGCAAGAACTACCAATCTAGTTGGCCAAACCTAACGGATAATTCGAAGAGACTTGCAAAGATAACTCAATCATACATAAAAGAATTCAGAGAAGAATCAAATATTTTCCATAGATAAGTTGGATCATAAACCCACAATTCATCGGTCTAAACAAACACACCGCAAAAAGAAGATTACATCGAATAGATCTCCACGAGAGAGGGGGAGAACATTGTATTGAGATCCAAAAAGAGAGAAGAAGCCATATAGCTACTAACTATGGACCCGAAGGTCTGAAGTAAACTACTCACACTTCATCGGAGGGGCTATGGTGATGATGTAGAAGCCCTCCATGGTAGATGCCCCCTCCGGTAGAGCTTCGGAACAGGCCCCAAGATGGGATCTCGCGGATACAGAAAGTTGCGGCGGTGGAATTAGCTTTTTGGCTCCGTCCCCGATCTGTTAGGGGTACATAGGTATATATAGGAGGAAGCAGTACGTTGGTGGAGCGTCAGGGGGCCCACGAGGCAGGGGGCGCGCCCAGGGGGGAGGGCACGCCCCCCACTCTTGTGACCGCCTCTGGCACTTCTTGGAGTAGGGTCCAAGTCTCCTGGATCACGTTCGGTGAGAAGATCACGTTTCTGAAGGTTTCATTCTGTTTGGACTCCGTTTGATATTCCGTTTCTTCGAAACATTGAAATAGGCAAAAAACAGCAATTCTGGGCTGGGCCTCCAGTTAATAGGTTAGTCCAAAAAATAATATAAAAGTGGTAAATAAAGCCCATTATAGTCCAAAACAATAGATAAAGTAGCATGGAGCAGTCAAAAATTATAGATACGTTGGAGACGTATCACCGCCTGAGGTGGCTGGAAAGTGTGCACCTAGTTTGAGTCATCCAGGTTGGCCCACGCTAGTTTTGTTCGTCCGAACGCACGAGCAGGCAATGTAAAAAATGAAGAAAAATGTTTCAATTGGGATGGGCCAATAACATAACTGCAAGGCAGGCCCTATACCAGGCTCGCGGCCCAAACGAGCGCCTCCTATATCGATCGACAGCAGGAAAAATCCCAGTTCATTTTCTCCAGCCTCCAGTCTGGTTCGCTCCTAACCTAGCCGCCGCTGGACAGACTGACACAGCACTTCCTCGCACCCTCATTGGAGGGCGGTCGCTGGGCTTCAAGCGAACGGAAGGACAAGAAGTTGAAGATCCAACCCTGGGTGTAGCCTGCATGGGAGGCAGCGGCGGCAGCACGGGCATGGCATCGAGCTTGCACAAACCGACAGTCGCAGCTTGCGAGAGAAGCATGCGCAATGAGCAGGTACATCACATCCCTGATTATATCTAATTCAACTCTTCAATTTCTAGCCAATAGTTAAACCTGATGGTGTTGTAAAACTGCTTGTATGTAGGGAATCTATGAGAAAATGAAACCAATTTCTACTTATTTTATAACTCCCCCAATCAATACTAAACTGACTGAATCTGATGTATCTAATCAAGTTTCCGGTGCAAACATACAAGCTCATGTTGTTCTTGAGCCTGAAGTGTCTAATGAACAGATTGCTAATGAAGGATTTTATGCAAACATTTTACATGCTCCTGGTGATGAACATATAGTGTCTAATGAGGGATCGAATGCAAGCATTTTGCAAGCTCATTGAAGTATTTAGTGTCTAATGATGATCTACTATGTTGAGAGAGACAGAGATTTGCAGGCATTGATGACAAGCAAATTATAGTGCATTTTCATATCTTGAGGAAACGTCGAGGCCATCTACCAAAAAGTCCTTGTATCATGACAACATAGCATAAATACTTTTCTAATCTGTTGTTTGAAACTATTGGCATACTTGTGCAGGATAGATATAGTGATATGCAGTTTGCGCACTGGTTATACGTGCAATTACACTTCGATATTTTCAGCCAGAGAATGAATAATTCAGGCAGGTACAGACCATGTTTGTAGTCCTTGTACACCATGTTGCATTTTGTGTTTTTTGGTGCTTGCATCATTTAGTGTTTATAATCTAAACTACTTTGGATCATTAGCTGGTTTTCAAAGTGCATGTAGCTTCACATTTCTCAAGTTATGTTGATTTCCGAAGTGCAAGTGCCTTCGTATTTTTTAAGTTAAATGTTCGCCCCTGGTAACTTGAATTCATGGATCAGCCACTTCACACAAATCATACACGAATGTCAGTATGAATTAAATGAAATGTAGGGACTTACGCTAGCTCGTTGTACAGGCTCACTGAAGCTCTACTTGCACTTGGGATGTTCCATGTACAAGTCCATGTTACCACTTGCTTGGATGTGCGGGCCTTGTGCTCCTTGCATCCCCCTCTGCATTTTCGACACGGCGAATGGTTGATCAAATAAGAGGAATCGACCTTGATGTTGTACCGGAGGACAGATACTTACAAGGTTATACGGGTGTGCAGGATGTGTACCAGATCCCGTAGCCCCGTCATGCTTCGCTAAAAAATGGATTTGCTTGTTTCAGATGATATCTCCAGAAGAAATAAGAGTTAAAGTCAGAGTTGCATAGGCGTGTAAGCTAAGAGAGCAGTGAAAGGATATCCAAACATCGTCGAAACAGTGCACAAGGGAGTGATGTGTGGATACCTAGTTCGGGCCGGCGTTTGGGCATGCTCCCTAGCTAGAGTGCGGGTTACTTTAGAGCCGTTGAGGGTGATGCATTGGGGTTGGCTGGCAGCGCACGGATGCAGATCTTGAGTGGCAGCGGAGCGCTACGATGCGGTGGACAAGACCGTTGGTGAAGCCCGAATGACCTCGGGGGGCGGAGGTGAGATGATGTGCTCGGTGAAGTAGCCCCGGTGAGCTGGGAGACGGCGTCGGTGAAGCGCACCTGATGCGGTGGAACTCGGTGTCTGTGAGGCACGTCGGTTGCGGCGGCCGACGTTGCCGATGGACCACGCAGTGCGGAGGACGAGGGCGTAGATGAGGTAGCTCCGGTGCGGTGGTGAAGCACGGACGTCGTCGTCGTCCAGCACTGAGGTGGGGAACAGTGGGGAAAGAGACGAGACGAGGGGCGATTCGAGGGATGGCGGCGAATTAGGGATTTGAGCAATATGGGCGCGGAAGGGGACAGTGGAGAAGAGAGATTTTGCAGGGCTAGAATTGGGTCGCCAGATATTTCAATCCGAAACGTGGAAGCGCGAACTTATATTGCCGTCGTCCTTTTTTGGGGGGAGGGGGGTGGGTGGCTGGGTGCTACGCGTCCGTCTGACACACGCGACCACCCCGACAGGACTACACTTCGGTGCCTTAACGCACCTGCCTTTGTGTCCATGACATGTGGGCCCAACAGGTGGCTGGCCCACATGTCAGTCACCCAAGGGCTGTTGCCTTTAAGGCACCGAAGCAGCGTCCACCCCGACACGACCGTGGTCTGCCTGGTGCGCCTACATTTGAGAATGCAAACGAATCTTCTTTCATTTGCAAACGAATCTGTATGTATTACCATGCCCGTGTTTTCCTTGCAATAATTAGTCATTCGTAACGAGATACTCCATCTGTTCACTTTTGTAAGTCGTTTCAGACAACTTAAAATGAACTGTTTTGCACATTGTCTGAAATGTCTTCAAGGTCTTATAAAAGTGAACATAGGGAGTACTATAAATCAATTAATGAGGAGTTATTTGAAAAAAAATCAAAACGGTACCCACGCTAACGTGGATTAGAGTGTGTCACATAATTAGTTATTTGAATTAGAGTGTGTGTCATGTAGTTAGTTATTTGAATTAGACTGTGTGTCACGTAGCAATCTCCAATTCTAACGTGGATTTCGCATTTCACTGTATCCACGCTACTTTTTTAATACAAATTCATATGTATATGATGAACACCATGGTAGTGAGAAAACTTTTGGATGGATTCAAACATATGACCTACAAAATAGCACAACAAATTGATCCAATGTCAACTTTTCGAAACTTGGCATGGCACGAATTTGAAATAATTACCCGTATGCCTGGTCCTCGGTTCAAATCTTACAATGTAGACCGAATTGAAACACGATATTAAGTCTCGTACTATGTACATTCAAATGTTGTTTTTAGTCCCCCCCCCCCCCCCCCGCACAAAAGGTACATACTTCCTGTATCGGTCAATCTTCCTCTCCTAACCACCTTAGCAAGCTATCAGTTTCCAACACACGTTCATTCTTTCTCTCCATGTTTCGATCTCTAAGTCTCCCAACTACACAACCCCTTTTTCCACTCCTGTTACCAAATGTATTTACCTCACACACCTGCCATTGCACCCCATGTCGAGCTCTCTCTCTCTCTCCCCTCTCCCTCTCACCCTCTCGCGCTAAATACATGCATTGCCTATCTAGCCCCCACAACCTCTCGTGCACACGAACGCACGTTGTATATCTAGGTCACTCCCTCGAGACTGTCTCACTCTTTCTTCCACACGGCGGGCCACACTCTCTCAATCTCGCTCTCTTTATCTGAGTCTCGTTTAACCTCGTATTCTTTCACACACAAATGATATATCTCCCTGTTCGGGCCTCGATCGACACACTCTATACTCTCTCATGCAGATTGTCTATCTAGGTCAGTCCATCCAAGCCGCCGCCACTCTTTCGACCTCATGGTGGGCCACGCTCACTCAATCTCTCTCTCTCTCTCTCTCTCTCTCTCTCTCTTTGTGTGTGTGTGTCTCGATTTACGATATATCACCATGTTTGAGCCCAATTCGACCTATTCACATTGTATACTCTCTCACGCACATCGTCTATCTCTAGGTCACTCTCTCCAACCCGTCTCACTCTTTCGATCACATGGCGACCCTATGTGATCGGTTGACCTTGCTTCCTCCCACGCACAAAATATATCTACACGTCTGTGACTGGATCATCTCTCAAGCTCTATCTTACAACCCTCACCCTTACCAACGGCTCAATCGGACAATATCTCTCCAGAGCATATATATTTGTTCAATGAATGTCGGACCACACTCACTTTGTCTCTCTATCCATATGTCTGTCGATTGACCTCACTTTCTCATACCGTATCTTCCACGCGTTGAAGCTACTACCTCTCCATCCCTCGCAAAGCCGGAGCTATTTACATTCCAAGGGGCACTCCAACCTTAGATTAATTTGTGTAGGCATTTATTCCGGTCGGTTTAGATTATATTTTCGTAGCATTCGGCCCACGACTACTCCAAACGCCGTTGCAACCCACGCAACTCCCCTAGTTGATTTCCCTCTGGCTCGGTCATCGCTCTCTCGCACGTCCTTTCTCACCTTCAACGTCGCACCATGGTATTATTGAAAAACTATGTTGTTCTCTTTAATTATTATAAATAAGCTACAAAACTACACACCGATAGTCCACTTGGAATGGAACAAATTTCAACCCACAAATTAAAGTGCTACAAACTACACACCAAGGGGCCCACATGTCATGAAACAAATTTGGACCCATATACAAATTAAAAAATTAAGGACGAGGATCGAACATGCGACCGGGCCTTCAAGCCACACGTCAATAGGCAACATGCGTAGAATAGCAATGTTTGTTGTACCCCCTTTGTTCACATAATGTTTTTATATTACCACAACCTAATTAATGGATAACATGTAATATTATTTTTAGTACTATTCGCCTTCACTTACTGGTGGGTTCCATGTGTGCTTTCTCTCTCTCCTCCCCTTCTATGTTTAGAAGCATGGGTAAACAGGAAGAACTCGCAGGCGATGTTGCCGTTGACCATATCTGGACGCGTTCACAACTCACAAGTCACGGCACCAGTTTCACGTACTAGCAGCACTAGTCAGTGTGTACGTGCAATGCACGTTAATTTGGAAGTATATTATGTGCATGCGGATATTAATTGCTAGGATATTATTTGCATGTTGTCATGTGATTAGCACTATTTTTGGCATGAAATTAACTGCACGCTAAACGTGTTGAGCGCTCGACAGTGAAGCAGTCTAGGTCGTTGGATGACAAGGAATACATGTGGCTTGATGACGTTTTATATTTAATTTGATACGGCTCTAGCAGAACATTCAATCGATCAAACCATACATTTCGTTCAGTCTAACTCCAACTTTAAAATATGACGATCGATATAAAATAAACGGAAATGATAAACGTTCGGATTTTAAGCATGGCAATCCGAACGTTTTTCATGGCAAATTTAGATTACGCGGCGGCGGCGGGGGCGTCTCGCGGTGGGAAGCGGCTCCTCTGCTGTGCTCTGTGTGTCGTCGGGCCACTGACCGACGGCGACGGCGGTGTCTTGCGCCGTTGTTGGCGTACTCCTGGACGTTGGCCTAGCTTCAAGGAAGGCCAAAATGTTCTGGACTTCGGAGTGAGTCAATTGGCGGGAGGAGGTGACTGGCGTTGGTGCAAGGAAGCGGTCGACGGCGGCCATCCATGCCGCTGAGGGGGGCACTGGCACCCGCTCGGGGACAGGCGCTGTCAACAGCGTGGCGGAGACGTTCATGTGCATGGGCACCAGCACGGGCGCGCACGTTAGTGCACGCGCAGGCGCATGCACTGGCAGGTGCACTGGCACCGACACGGGCGTGCGCGTTAGTGCACGCGCAGGCGCATGCGCTGGTAGGTGCACGGGCGCGTGAAAGTCAGCGGGGACCTCGTGGAACCCCGTGGTATCAATATCGGCGACAATGTGTGGCTTCCAGCCCATCAATGCCACGGGGATGGGCGCTGGCGCAGTCGGGGCGATGGGAGCCGGAATGGGAGCTGGGACAGGCGCGGCGTCTTCCCGCAAGGCCAGTTCAAGCTCGTCCCAAAGCACCTTATGTTCTTGAGACTCTAGTTGGGTGTCTTCCTCATGAAACTGGAACACTAAGGGCAGACCATCGTAATGCGGCATGGCGTACGTTTAGGTCAGGCTAGTTGGAGGTAGACGACAGGAGAATCGAAGAGGAAGAGAGAGGATTGTAGCGATACTGGGTAGTGCGGGGTTGATTTTAAACTGCGGCGCCGGCGACATTAAAAGTAGGAGCAGTTGGGACGACGGTGGGCGGCGGAGCCTGGTCAAAGGGCTTGCCTACCAGTGAGTCTGCACAGCGGTCTGCTCGCACACCTCCCTGACAGCCAGCACAGCGGTCTGCTCGCACGCCTCCCGTCGACTCACACGCTTGCTGGGACGGCACCTGCCGATGAGAAGCGGGGACTCGTGGCGGCACGTAAACGCCCACGGTTTCAATAGTGAAAGCGTTCGCCTTAACGTGACAGGTCTTTTCCCTCAAAAAAAAAACGTGACAGGTCTTTGTTCCAAAATACCTTGGCTCTTCATTTGTGCAACTTGTCATAAGCAGCTTGTCTCGAATTGAAGAAAAAACTTATGAAGTAATATTTGTGCCATATCACGTGACCATGCTCAGTTTCAAGAATATATGCTCCCGTTTGGATTTTCTGAAATTTAAGACCCAGGACTCGAAACAATATCATAACCTGCATCATGCAATAATTTTCAAGCCGTACATCTGTCATGTTGTATTTCTTAAGAAAGGATTTGGTCAAATATTTTGCTTAGTTAAACCTCCTTTCCGGTTTATAGGGATCAATTCAAAAATCTCACCAAGCAAGGTAGATGGTGAGTGGTGGAACAATTGTTGTAGTTTGCAAAACCACTCAATTAATGCGCTTGTTTTCCTCAAAAATTGTGTTTACGAATGCATTAATTGCAATGCATGCATGCATAAAGTACATGCATTGGTCAATTTTCTCTTAATACTTGCATGTAATAATTTATTGCACCTTGAAATCTGAACATGTGATGGGGAACAACCAAATTGAGACTTATAAAATGGGAAAACTAAAATTTTGAGATAAGCCCTATAAACCGCAAAGGAGGGAGTAAAAGGATAATCCCTCCGTACCAGTGCATTGCCTGATATATTAACTCAAGTACTAGGCACGAACAAAAAAAGTACTAGGCACGAACAAACGGGCTCAATTCTGTGCTCATCCTGGTGTAGTAGTAGTAGTACTAGGCAATGCAGTTGACGGGTGACATTGATGAGCAGCGACCGAGGGAATTGAACCGTGCTCGACACGGTAGGTAACGTTGTCTAGTTACTAAAGCATCCCTCCGTTGTTCATCGGTAGTCATTATGGACCGGGGACATGAGGGGAATTTCCTAGGGCTGGAATTCTGGCCGCCAGATATTTCGACTTGAAATGCTGAGGCTCGACTGGTTGGGTTTGCCTAATGTGCGTACCACGCACGCCACCGAAGGACATGAGCCCGTTTTTTTTAGGATCAACACGAGCCAAGGTATGGCTGGTACGCCGTTGGGTCCTACCATTTGAGAATACGGAAGGAACCTTTTAAATTGCCGAATGAATCTATGTGTATTACAATACCCGTATTTTCCTTGCAAATACTAATCTCAACGTGGTAATTGATTTATGACGAGTCGTTGAATTAGAGTGAATTTATGATATAGTGATCTCAACGTGGATTTCACATTTCATGGTATCCCTAGAAAGTCTTCCAATGCAAATTCAAATTTAAAAGATGAACAATATGGAGGTGAGAAAACTTTGTATGTATCAAGCATATGACCACACACACACACACACACACACACGCACGCACGCACGAACACAACAACAGTCCAAGATCGTATCACCGTAGCATCCAAGCTGCGATAGCACCTTATGTTTTCTCGCACGGGAGAGTATGAGGTGCTCCCGCACCGTAGATTCTATGGTGATACGAGTTCACTGAGATCTAACGGCCCACACTAGGAGGTTTGAATGTTTTTGCAATATACGGCTTATAGAGTTTGGGAAATGCGCAGAAAGTACAAGTACTATGCATGTGCCATCTGATCACTGACCATACGACCTAGATGCTCATATCACCGTAGCGGGTAATTAAGCTACGGGGAGCACCTAATATTAGCACCGGGGAGCCGTTGGATCGAAGATGCAGCGGAAAACACGAGGCCTGAATGTTTTATTTGCAAAAAAAAAACTTTGGAGAGTTTGGAAATTGCACATAATTACAAAGACTACTCCCAAGCCATTGGATCTCACTTCCAACAGTGTAAAAACTCGTACCACCATAGTATCTAAGCTGCGGGGTGGATGTGATATTCTATGCCGCTGTCATTTTTGTTCGTAAACTTGCAAAATACGTGTAACTCGTGTCGTTACTTGTCTAACCGCGCAAAGTGTTTGTTCAAAAAAACCATCCTACACTGAAATATCGGAACAACACATGGGGGTCCCACTTGTCATTAATCAAATTTGGATCTAAAACTAACAAATCTGAAAGACGAGATTCGAACTCGCAACCTAGACTACAAAGTGTAAGTCGATAGCCTGAAAAACGAATGGTTGTTGGCTTTGTCCCATAACTTTGATTTTATACAGTACCTGCATTGAGTAGAGTAGAGGGAGTGCCTCGTCAACACGTGCATGACTGTTGTCTCACTTACGGGTGGTCCCAGGTCTGCGATCTCAATCTCTCTTCTCTCCATCGTCTAACCTTTGCACGGGCACACACGAAGAGCGGCTCTAGCTTGCCGTGGTGTTATTACAACTAAAAAAAGCTTGGAAAATAGAAGAATCACCTAGAACAAGAGATGTTGCGGCTGGTCGAGACGGAGCTAACCTTGCCACGTTTGCATGATGAAGTTGTGTGGCTAGTGGGGTGTTTTCGACCGACTGGCTGGGTCCCGAGGTCGAACCATAGGTACTACGTCTGATACAGTATATTTTTACACGCACATTTTTCCTCTGTGCCGAGACATGGCACACCCTACCCGCGGTTTCAGGGTCCTCCCGGGTGGTGCATGCATATATTCTTCGTGACGTGGGATGCCCTACCGCTCGTTTTCTGGGTCCTCCTCGGTCATAGCGCCGAAGCAAGTAAATGAGTTGTCAAATCATGAAAGACCACCTTTCCCACCGAGTACATCAGTGAAGCACGGTGGCTAGCTAGTTGGGCTAGTTCGACCGATTAGCTAGGCCGCCGCCACATTTGTTTTTTCACCCCTTTTTTTATCTACTTGCCGGCAGGTAAATTTAAATATCCACCGCAGCATTGCTCTGGTGTTTGGGTGCGGCAGTATTTTAAATTTTTTGATTGACGGGAGCAGGCGCGGCAGGATTTTTAATTTTTCGATTGACGGGAGTAGGTGCGGTAGCAATTAGTCACGATGACTCCGCCTGTAAAAACCCAATGCTCCCTGATGTGAGAAGTCGTCGACTGGTGTTTTACCGTGGTGGAAAACAAAAGATTTCCCGCTCCTCGGTTGGCTCCCTCCGCCTTCCCGTAGATTGCATTGCCTTTCAGCCGTTTTGCCCCCTTTGCTTCCTCTCCCCATTGCTTCTACCTGGTGCCATGGCGGCGCAGCACATCACGGAGTCCGAGGTGAGGCGCCTAACACAGGAGCTCCATGACAAGGATGCGGAGCTTAGGGCCAAGGACGTGGAGCTCCGTGAGCTCAAGGAGGAGAGGAGTGCCATGCTCCTCCGTTATGTGCGGGAGCTTCAAAAGCGGCAGGCGTCCACCACAAAGATGCTCGAAGCATCAACGGCGTTGCTGCAGAAAGCGGGAGATACGATAGGCCGTCAGGGGAGCCGGCTGGAGCGCGAGCGGGCCGATCGTGACGAGGTCCAGGATCGCCTAAGCCACTTGGTGAACCAAGTTGCCACACACGTGTTGCGGCTGCACGATGCCTATCGTCGTACCAGCGCGACAATGCCGACCGTCAAGCTAAATCCGTTCGACCACCCGGTCGACTTCAACGAGCTGTGGCTTCCTGACCTAGTCTCCTTCTTCACCTATATCTCCGAGGAGCTGAGCCGTCTCCGCGTGATGGTGGGGGCTGAGCTGGACAAGGAGGGGTTGCACGCTGCCGTCGCCGTTGTCAGGCGAATCCTTTCAGGGCTCCGTCACCTGAATCCATTCGTGCCATTGGACACCGTCTTTGAAGAGCTGGCTCCCGTCGACCGGGAGAGGGCTCTGCGGGCGGTTGCACCCTGCATCACCAACATCGTGCGCCTCGAGAAGAAGAGGGACTTCGGTGGTGTTTAGGCGCCCTCTTCATGGGCATGTCCATGTCTCGACGCAACATGACCGTTGGATCAAACTCAGACGGTGCAGATCCGTCACTATAGCACAAAGCGTGTGGGTGTGTTTGGTTGCATTCTCATCTAAATATAGTTGTTTCCTCTTCGTGTATTTTTGTCAACCTACTAGTGTGGACTCATGCACCCTTCATGCACTCTGCCAAACACCCAGAAGTGGGTCGAGAAGGGAACTTTTGCTCCCATCCCGTGCACCCTTCATACACCCTGTCTAACACTATAGGATGTGCTTCATATGGTTCATGTTTCATGGAGTACTGTAGGACCGTACTCTCCGTGCGCTGTGGGCCTTGTTCTGTTAACATTGATCTCACCGTTCATTCTCGATCGGACAGTCAAAAAAGCGGTACTATGTTACATATTGGAGTAGTTGACATGCGCACAACACAGCAACCAGATTGTGTGGTACTGACGTATGAACCACTGCACATGCCTAGTAGTAGGAGCACTATGTATGTTCAAGTGGCTGCCGTGTTTCGCACTCCTCCGTTGTAAGAGTGGAAACGCTTGCTGTAATCATTATTTTCTTCAGAATGAAAAACAATGGACACGCTCTACCGTGCGGATCCTCCTCCAGTGATGCATTAAATTACTCACTTTCGCCGACGTGTGGGACAGCCAGCACCTGGCTCCACCAGCCATGCACTAAATTACTCCGTAGTAGAGTGACGGTAGACTACCCCGATCGAACCGCCGCAGTAATGCCCAATGAGCCGTCAAATCACAAAGCCCCCTCCTTTCCAGCAGTAAGTTGGATGGACGAAGCAACCATCATTTCACTCTTCTCTCTCAGCTTCCTCTCTTGAAGAAAACCCCCACTCGCTTCGCTTCTCCCTCATCTCGTTCCTCGTTTCACTCTTCTCTCTCAGCTTCCTATCTTGGATGGACGCCGGAGCACCGACCGACGTGATGTCTATGGATCTGGCCAAAACCGTCGAGGCTCATGGTATGAAGAAGCGCAAGCACCCCGCCGAGACTACCGCAGACAAGCTCAAAGCCATCGCCCTGTCCAAGCCCCCCTCTCCGGGATCCCTCATTAAGCAAGTCCAGGTAATGTCTCTTGTTGACGATCTTTTTCTCGATCTTGATCGTGTTTTTTCATCTAACACGCGGTACTAGTACTGGTAGTACAACTTTCTGGGTGATCTTGCATGTGATTTTAGTGTGCCAAATGACGGTTCTAAATTCCTCTTTTGACCAAAACATGCGAGAGGTTGACACTGATTTCTTATAGATTACTTTCAACTACTCCATCTGTCCCAAATTTCTTGTCTTAGATTTGTCTAGGTACGGATGTATCTAGTTACGGATGTATCTAATACTAAAATGTGACTTGATACATCCGTATCTAGACAAATCTAAGACAAGAATTTTGGGACGGAGGGAGTACTTTATGAACATCAATGCTACCTTTTAAGAGGGTATACTTGCCTCAGTAACTTGTGTTATGGATATTGCATGTAATCCCTCTGCTCTCATGCCTTTGAAGACATGTTCTAGTGTCTTTGTTCACTCATTTCTATGCGTATATGTAGTAATATATGGAGTATAATATCGAAAATCATCTTATATTTCTGAACGGAGGTAGTAATGAAATATGGTTTCTGTTTGAATTAGAACTAGGTCCACAGTGGAGATGAAGTTCTCAAAGTCATGCCGTGTGAACTGGAAGACCTGATGATGAGTTCTATTGCTGAACTATCCAGCTGTTGTGTCCTTGTCGCCACATGTTCTAAACTAGTGTTTTCCTATAGCATTGTTGTCAGGCGTGTTCTCGAGGTTGTACTTGACCACAACAATTTCCTGGCTGTGCCTTCGATTACGAAGGGTGTGGTTCTTGTAAAGATTCCCAACAAATCTGATGCGGCATGTCTTCATCATCATGTTTATGAGTGGAAAGACCACTCTGTTAGGTTCTCCAAGGTTGACAAGATGGTGATGGTGCATGTAGACATCTCACACGAAGTCCGTGGCCTAGTCAGTTATGCGGGGTTCATCCTGTAGGTCGGTGGCAAGAAATAGTCTGCAGGGTTTAGTTAGTGCAACTTTGCTTGTCTATAGTAAGTACTATTGTTCAGTACTTGATTTGTGTTTGTGAACCCTGTATTGTTTATTAGTACTGCTGCTTTTGGTGTGTGGTCAGTCCTGAGAACTGTCTATGTTAATGTTTGTCCACTCAATTCAGTCTATACATTTTGAAGTATCCAGATCATATTTTTTGTGAGGACGGTTTATCAGTTATGGTTACACTCCAATATTTGTATGCATTGCAGGGTTTATCGCACCCACCAGGATTTCCAGTCCCATGGATGTTCGGTCCATACGATTTGTCACGACCTTTGGACTGTCCTGCTTGTGGGAGTAGGCAGGGCCCCTGCATGCCACGCGTAGTTGGACGATCAATCTTCTGTTTAGTACTTCAACATAGTGATTTCCTGGTAAAGATTCACTCGTGTCACATCAAGTAAATCTTATTGATTTACTGTCTAAATCTTATTGATTTAATGTCATGTTTTCTTTCTTTTCCTGCAATTTTACGATGCAGGTTTAGCCATGTGACATTCATCACAGAATAAACCGTTTGGTTTGCTCTACGATGGCTATTTTTGCAGGTTTCACTTCTTATGTCGTGTCAGTAACGAAGGCACTGTCCATCACTTATATTACTGGAAAAAAATGGATCAGTATGTTGTCTGAGTACAAGCTGAATCCCTGTGATGAACTGCAGTTTGGTTTAACAAAAACGCCACAATTAGTCCTTCTCGCGTTTAAAAGAAATGAAGAAAAAAAACTGGATCATGGTCACGGATCCTAGTCAAGTTAGAAAGCTGAGCATAGAATACCAGACACGATCGCTGCTGTCTTGCACAGATCGAGCACCGACAGTTGCTCTAGCACTGACAGCAGCAGCAGCTCAGTCTGATCCAGCTGAGGATTGGGTACCGACCGCGTCAGCGGATCAGTCTGATCTACCGGAGGATCGGGCATCGACACCAGCACCAGCTCTACAAGGAGCACCATCTCCGGCAGCAGCAGCGTCTTCGGCACCTGCACCAACACTTGCACTTGCATTTGGTCCGGCCCGTGCAGTTGCACCGGCAACAGACTGGGCTGCAGTTCGCACTTCATATACCAAAGTCCTTACAAAAACCGACATGTCCACCTTCTTGGTAAGCATTGGCCGCCCACGTGCTTCATTCTTTTTTCTTTCCATGTTGTTTCACATGATTCATTGTGTTGATCTAACTGTTTGGGTATGTCTTCTTGTTTTCAAACAGAGAATTCCTAGGGAAACAAGGGAGTTGTTCAACAATCCGAGCGACCGCGGCCAAGTTTCTCTTACCATGCGCAGCCTTGGTGTGAATGAACCTGCTCAATATGCCGTAAGTACAAAGGATGGTCGCATGATGATTGATGCTAAAGGATGGTCAAGGTTCAAATCTAAATCATATCTTGCGGTAGGGGATGATGTCAAAATCAAACTTTCTCGGCAAGGAGAGCTCGTCCAAATGAACTTTGAAATTCTTCAGTAGCAGCACGCAACTGCCGAACTTATCTATCCTCCAAGAGATTTTGATGTAATAATCTGGCATGGTGAAACAAGTGTCCTGTGTGTATAAGTAGTACGACAGTATTATTTATCACATGGTATATCGTTGATAGAATTGCAACTTTGATTGCTGGTTAGGAACTGTCGTTCGATTTCATTCCAACAGCTGTCGTGCTTTATTCAATTTTGTGTATTCGCCTTGCGACAGCATCTAAAACCAGCGCAGTACCGGCAGCTTGCAATATGAAAAGCGCTGAGGTAGAACACATGAACCCCCAAACATGCAGGGTCGGCCTGCGGCCAAAAGTCCAGAAACGTGAGCCTCTGAGTGTTATATTCTCAGATGAACCCCCATAAAAAAAAGTTGAACCCCCATAATGCCCGTGCGTTGCAGAGGGAGTATATTTCTCGGCAAGGTGAGCCTGTGATATAAAAGATTTGTATATTTCTTTACAGAGGGAGTATCTCTCTGTCAAAAAATATATTTATGTGTAACTAGTTACTCATGTCTTTCTACTTCCTTTTGCTGATATGTGGGGCAACCGGCAACGGGGTCCACGTGCCATATGCACAAATTAGAGTGCACAACTTCACGGTAGACACACCCCGGTCGTAGCGCCACAGTAATGCCCAATGAGCCGTCAAATCGCAACCCCCTCTTTCTAGCTTTAGCAGTAAGCTGGACGGACGAAGCGGCTATATTTCACTGGGCCTGAATCCCCTTCTCCCTCGTCTGCTTGTGTAGAGAAAACCCCCACTCGGTGATTGCATAGGGTTTTCTCATGGAGAACCAGGTATGAATTCTTCATCCATCCCCGATAAATCCAAGTCCCTTGGTCGCAGGTAATCCTAGGATGGCAGCCGCCGCCATTGATGTATTTTTCTTCGTACTGAATCTAGTGTGTTTCAGTTGCAGTGCCCAAAGTAAGAGTACCCTACAGATTTCCGCGCCTTTGGCGAGACGCCACACTTGTTCCTTCTCATCCTACCACAGCATTTTGAAACGTGCACGGTATGTTCCTAGAATCCTCTTCTCCATCTGGGAGGGTGGGGGATTTTTGAACATGTTGTGTTCTCATATTATTTTTCCTGCAGTGTATTATTTGCTCTGCCAGAACACATGTACTCAAGATGCTCGGCCTTGCCATAACTGAATACACCAGTTTAATGGTCACAGTGAAGACAATCCATGGATATTACTTCCTAGTTGGGTTCATGAACCAAGAAGATCGCTGCTTTTTTTATGGAAGAACTTGGATAAACTTTCTCAAGTGTTACTGACTGAAAGTTGGCGCACGAATGTTGATGGAAATACCAGAATCTGGTCTCATCTTCACTGCGATCTTCCACCCCGACGTCGTTCCAATTGTTCATCCATGTTACTTTTATATCTGGCTCTTGCTTGTTGCCTCGATTACTTCTTAATCCACCTATTTTGTCTAACTAATCACAATTTAACTTTATAAGTAGCAACGAATCTCTCACAAACATGATACTTCTAACTAATATTTTCTTATAATTGGTGGCACATGTAGGTTTTTTCAGAGTTAAGCAGGCTACTCATTTCTTATTCTATAGTAACTCGGCTGTTACTGATGGCATTGAAGTTGACTGGGACGACATCCACATGTTCCTACACTTTATTGATCGTCTTGAGGTCCTTGTGGGGCGTTTCAATGGTGGAAGGCCACGTAGGATATGTGTGCCACTGCTGCACTCGTTGAACAGGTCCAACTATGTTGAGAAACTTATGGTACGAGCTGTTTTCTGTTATACATGTTGTTCATAAACTATTGCTTATACACAGTTTTACAGCTGTGATCTTCTTGAAACAGGAACTGCCGAGTTCTATTGTTCCTATACAGATGCCTGACCATGGTCGGGTCACACTTGCGCTTGGTCACAACATGATGTTTATGTCGACCTACTCAATTCCCCTTAGAGGCGAAAAGATACTTATTCATGGGTGGTCTCCGATAATGAAGGCCCGTCCATCTTGGAGAATAGGACAGAAGATTATGTTCATGCTTTTCCATGGCTCTAAAGCGAATATCCTGTTTATTGACCACGTTGCGAGATGAAGCCGCTTTCAAAATGTTGTGGATGCGCGGGGTGGCGCCTGGGCCTTGTCCTAGGGCTTGGCGGCCTCACCCTTGGTTAACTATAGCCTGTAGGCAAAGTAGCACTGTTCGAGGTGTGCTTCGTACGGTTGAACCTGTATAAGTACTCATACTTCTTTCAGCTTTGGTTGTTAAGTGCCCCTACTGGTTTCAGTTAAGGTTGTTAAGTACTCCTGCTGCTTTTACAGTCTGTCGTGTTTCTTCAGTCCTGTCTTCCTCCAGCCGCCAAAACCAAACCAGCGCCGGCGGGACCGCCTGCTTCCGCCTCCCACGGCTAGCTGCGCCTCAGCGCACGCATTGCCGCCCCACCGTCTCCTAAATCGTTAACGCTGACGTCCTCCACGCGCTTTGGTGCGCTCGCCGCGGCGCCGCCCTCTCGCGTTGTCAACATGGTCAACAAAAAAAGGAATCGGCAGAAGTACGTGGAGAGGATGACAGTAGGGGCCCACCACGTCAGCGTATGGAAAAATAAAATGCTTCCTCCTAGTGTTTTCCTGACATCTGGGACCCACGACATTGTGAGCGTATGTAGTCAATAGACAAGAGAACAGCACAAGATCGGCTGACACCTGGGACGTAGCTACTCGAGCAGTATTTTTTTTGTTTGGTATTGTTGAGACGGAGCAGGGTTTGAACTGGGTTGTGGCCCGTCTAGCCCAGGCTTATATTTTATGTTCACCATGTGACCAACCCCGCTATTTTTTCTTTGTGCAAATGAGCCCAGTTTATTTTTTCTGAAGAATACCCAATCCAGGCCTACTTATTTTTCTACGCCTTGAAAGTAATATGAAATGGGTTGTAAATATAAAAACAGATGACAAATTGGCAATTACTTTATAATTTCTGATATTTTTCACATTTTCAGATTCCTATTTCTCTGGGCATTAACCTAATTCAAATATATCTTCAAAGTACTTTAAATCTGGCTCGACATTTCGGTATTAAAAATAGTTTGGAACCCACAGAAATATGCGAAATTGGTCCTGGCCAAACAAAAAAACGACTGCAATAAATTGCATAAGAAGTTGCCATGAGCTATATATAAATTATTAAAAAAGAGGGAGTGGTCCGACTTGTGGGCCTGTTTAGTTGACACGTATGCAAGATATTTTTAGTTATTATATACTATGTCAACAAATGATTCTAGCAAACGTAACCGTTGGATGTCAATCCAACGGCCGTCGTGTTTCTTCAATCTCTGATCTTCTTGCTCCAGCCGCCAAAGCAGCACCGGCGGGACCGCCTGCTACCGCCTCCCGTGGTCGGCTGTGCTGCAGCGCAGGCCTCAGCGCCCCCTACTACACCCACCGCTGGACAGGGAATCCCTCTACTCACCCACACCCCCTGTTATTTTGCGGCAATGGCAGCCTCACACCGCAGCCGAACTGGTGAACCCTCGTACTCCTCTCCGCGCGGGCTTCCACTGTCGCGTCTTCCCCGGTTCCGCGTCGTCCCCTTCCTAGGCCTCGCCGTCGTCCACCGCCGTGGTGCTCTCGGCGCGGTGTGGTCAATGTGGTCAAGGACCGACTTCCATCGGAAGAGTACTGTACGTGGAGAGGCTGATAGCTGGGTCCACGGCAGCCGTAAGGAAGTGCCTCCTTATTACGCGGAAAATAATTATTCCTCCACCTGACATCTGGGACCCACTGGACAAGCCACCAGTATTTCGCAAAAAAACGTTTCCCCTGACTGCTGGGACCAACAGGTCGGGCCACCGTATTTCGCGAAAAAAACGTTCCCCCCGCTATCAGCTCGGACCCACCGGAAGTGCCTCCTTATTACGCACAAAAAAATGAATACCCCCCTGCTAGCTGGGACCAACCTTGGTGGGAGGCTGACTTGTGGGCCTACTAAGTTGACTGGGATGGAGGCCTTTGTCAACTTTAGTCAATATATGAACGATTCTAGCTCCAGTGACCGTACGATGTCCATCCAACGGCCGTAGTGCTTCTTCAACCTATGGTCTTCTTGCTCCAGCCGCCCAAAGCAGCACCGGTCGTGTCGCCTGCTCCTGCCGCCCGTGGCTGGTTGTGCTGCCGCGGAGGCCTCACCGCCCCCTACTACTCCCACCGCTGCCAGGCCATCCCTCTACGCACCCACACCCCCTGCTATTATGCGGCAACGGAAGCCTCACACCACAGCCGAATGAGTGAACCCTTATACTCCTCTACGTGTGGGGATCCACTGTCGCATCTTCCCCGGCTCCACGTCGTCCCCTTCCTAGGCCTCGCCGTCGTCCACCGCCCTGGTGCTCTCGGAGCGGCGTGGTCAACATGCTCAAGGAATGGCTTCCATCGGACGTGGACTGTACGTGGAGAGGCTGACAGCTGGGTCCACGGCCGCAGCAAGGAAGTGCCTCCTTATTACGCGCAAAATAATTATTCCTCCACCTGACAGCGGGGACCCACTGGACGGGCCACCATATTTCGCGAAAAAAACGTTTCCCCCTGTCTGCTGGGACCCACCAACTACATCTTCGCACGCAAGGAAGTGCGTCTGGAAAAAAAACGATTCGCCCCCCTGACTGCTGGGACCCACCAGCTACATCTTCACACGCAAGGAAGTGCGTCCAGGCAAAAAAAACCAAAAAGATTCACCCCCTGACTGCTGGGACCCACCATCTACATCTTCGCAGGCAAGGAAGTGCCTAACAGTCGGGACCCACCTAGTAGAAGCGTACGTACCGTTGTCATTCTGGTCGCGAACGTGTATGTACATACTGGTCGATGTAGAGGCATGCATGTGTCGTAGTAGAGGCACGCACGTGTCGTAGTAGAGGCGTGCATGTAGCATGTACACATACGTACAGCGGCGAGGGTGCAAGAAAGAAAATACGGCCACGTACGTACATACGGGCAGGGTCTCGAACGCCTACTCGCGCATACGTACCTGGCTGGGTCGGAACGGAGAAACATCATCGTTGTCGTGTTCATGGGGAGGCAACGGAATGCGTCGTGTTCATCGGGAGGCAACGGAACGCGTGGGAGCCAACCGGCTGGGTCGGAACGGAATGCGTGGTCGTGTTCATCGGGAGGGCTTGGACGAAATAGGCGATGGAAACGAGGCCTGGCGTACCACACAACGGAGGAAACGGCCTTGTGTTCGACCGGCCACGTTCGAAACGGGGTCCTGTTGATCGGGAGGGGCCTGGCGTACCGCAAAACGGAGGAAACGGACCTCCTACGGTCGAAACGGGGTCCTGTTGATCGGGATGGGTGTGGCGTACCGCAAAACGGAGGAAACGGACCTCTTACGATCGAACCGGGGGTCCTGTTGATCGGGAGGGGTGTGGCGTACCGCAAAATGGAGGAAACGAACCTCCTACGGTCGAACCGGGGGTCCTGTTGATCGGGAGGGGTGTGGCGTACCGCAAAACGGATGAAACGGACCTCCTACGGTCGAAACGGGGGTCCTGTTCATCGGGAGGGGTGTGGCGTACCGCAAAACGGGACTCCACAGGATACTGTTCATCTCCACCATCGACCTCCTCCAGCCTCCACGGGCTACCGTCGACCTCCTCCAGCCTCCACGGGCTCCTGTTCATCCAGCCTCCACCACGCGCTACTCCATTGGCTACTGTTCAACCACCCCTCCACGGGCACCCCTCCACCATCTACTGTTCATCCAGCCCTCCACACCACAGGGTCCTATTCAACCACCCCTCCACGGCCACCCCTCCACTGTCTACCGTTCATCCAGACCTCCACACCACGGGGTCCTGTTCATCCAGAGGCAACCCGCTCACTGTTCATCCAACCCCCCCCCCCCAGCAACGCTCACTGTTCATCCTGGAGGCAGCATCGATCGGCTTCAGTTAGCAGTAGTAGCGAAGGAATCGCTCCATCAGGTTCAGTTAACAGCCATCGATCGATCGCTCGGGTTCAGTAACGCGTAGCGTGTAGTGCAATCGCTCGGGTTCGGTTAGAGCCCAACGCCTCGCTCGGCTTTAGTTAGAGCCAATGCCTCGCACACACGCGCATACGTACGAGAGAGACGCGCATCGCTCCGCCCCTGACCTCCCACCGTAACCGGCAACTCCCCGAAATTTCCCCCCCCCCCCTCGCTTCTACCACGGTTTTTTCCGTCATGGACGGCCCAAAGAATGTCATGCAGCTGTGTCTCCGGCCCGCCCAGGACGAAAAGCCCATTTTCTATCATGATTTTTTTTCATAGAAGTAGGAGCCCACCACATCTATGATGATACCGTGTTTTGTCACAATTATCGTCATAGAAGTGTCATATGTATGACAGAAAAAAAATTGGTTCGGCCCAAAATGTCACGGATGTGTCTTTTTTTGTAGTGTAATGTGTTGCATTTTTCCCCTGCCCACAACAAGTTACTCTATTAGACCTCAGTATCTGAATTTTTTCTGTTTAGTGGTTTCCAAAGCTATTTACTGATGATTACCTTGCAAACTACATGACCGGAGTGGGGGCTACTAAGGTTAAAGTATATAAGTCATGCTACCATGATAATGCTCTAGAAGTCTTCCTGAAGGCGGTGAAGGATGGGCGGGCGATTGTCACAAGTGTTTGGACAAAATTGTTCGTGCCTATGGCATGAAGGAGGGCACATTACGGGCATTCCGCTTTTTCAACACCATCGGCAGCCAAAATGAATTACACGTGTCTCTTCACCTTTACTGCCTCTAAATATTGTGGTTCATCATAGTTAATTGTTGTCTAATCCTGTAATTACTGAACATATTGTACTGAGAATTTTATTTATGGATTCATTGTTGAACCATTGTGCTGAGAATTTGAATTCCATGTTTTGTATTTCAAAATTTCCAATTCGAATAATAAATTACAGGGAAAAATACAATTATACAGAAGCAAATAAAATAATGTGCACACGGTTAGAAAGAAAACAGCGTGTGCGATGAAAAATAGAGAATAGACGGTTCTTTGACGTGAAACGTTTGCGATGCCCGGTGGACGCACAGACGGTTTCGTCTCATATGCTTGTGCGATTCATGGTAATACGGCAAACGTTTCAAACCTAAGTGAGTGCGTGATAGGAATACCTATCGCACACAGTCATTAAAATGGACACGTTGGCGTTAGTAGAGGCACCGCACACATTTTACATTCTTGAACTATGTGTGATAACGTACCATTCGCAAACATATCGGTAGATTAAATGTTGATGTCCACCTTTTTCACACAACTATAGCGGCGTAATCATTTGGGATCTCTCTCGGGTTAGAAACGTAACATCGAGAGGTAACGTGTGGGACTTGGTCGACTTCTCATACGTTTATTCTATGGCGATCGTCAGTAGCCGCTCGCCTATCCCCGACAGTTTCTAGGTCGTGTGGGAAGGACCCCCTATCGCAGTCACTCACTTGGCGACCGTTCAGAATGCCATTGCGGAAAGGGGTTAAAAACCGTTTGTATAGCATGTTACGCCACCAGTGCACTCCTGGGGCTCCTCCTCTGCCGCTGCCTGTGCGTTCCCGTAGGCGGAAATGTCCTCATGTAGGATGGTATATCTGTTCCTGGCATAAGAATCAAACAGAACAGGTGCAGGCAACGGAATAATATCACGGGTATTCTCACTGAATACCGAGTTATAATGAATATGGTGTGAAGGCTCAGGGGCATCAATAAAGTTGTGGGCCACTGTTGCCTGGTGATCCAAGTAAACTCTAGGTAATAGGTAATCATGTCGGCGTATATAAACATTAAAATGTCTCGCTAGGTGGGTAGAAAAGATACCACCATGAATTTTACCCTTAGTCCTATTAGTGTGCAAACCACGTGCAATGATAGCCCCTGGGTTATAGGTGTGGTCATCATGAAGTGCATGGCGTAAAATGGCAAGGTCAGGGGCACTGAGTATACTGCCCTTCTCTCTAGCAGTCAAGCATTTCGTTATGAATAGATAAAAGTAATGCAAAGAAGGAAACTGCAAACTAGTGGCAGTGGCTTTCGACATGCCCCTTTCCTCTGCCATAGTTAAGGTACGGAGCAAACCATCAAACTCCGTTGGTCTAGGTTCTCTTAATTCCCCATCAGAAGGAGATAAACATATCTCAAAAAATTCAGTAAGCAGTATTTGACGGGTTTTAGAGTATAAATTAAAATGCACCGCAGAAGGTTGATATCCTTTTAGAAGAACTCCTTTGAAAGAAATCCATTTTCCCTATGAAGAAATTTTTGAAAAATTTTGGACCACAAAATGATATCAATAAAACTTCACAAGATTGATAGCAACTACTCATATGGATGTCTAGAGGCTATATCAAACATTCAAAGTACTTGGGACACAAAGAATTCAACATTCAAGCTCATTTTCAGTAGCACCAAGAGTAGCTAATTACTCAAAATATAAACCACTAAAGCAAAAACTAATTGGAGTAGTGGAGGAGTCACATACCAAGTAGCAATCCCCTGAAACAGTTTCGGAAACGGAGCTCCGAGCAAAGAGATCTAAAATCTCAGCTTTGAGAGAAAGAACACGAGAGAGAGAGAGAGAGATAGAGAGAGAGAGAGATACATGGATATTTTTGGAGGTAGGTGACAAAGTGAGCTAAAGGAGTGAGTGAGGGGATGCCTGTGGGGCCCACTACCCACCAAGGCGTGTCAGGCCCGTGGGACTAGGAGTACCCCAGCCCATCTGTTTGCGCCCCAAGATGCGGTGCATGCCCAAGGGCCCAGCGGCTGGCCACAACAGAACTTCATGAGCGACACCATCGCGAGGCCATCACTTCGCGAGGCACACGTCAGCAAGCGTCGTCAATAGCCTCATGAGGCCCCCTCGCGAGGCATCCTCCCAAGGCCCCTCTCGGAGGCGGAAAAGTCAAGGGCGGCTCGTTAGGGTCGTGCGGTCCTGCGTCTTCATGTGGGTGATGCACGCAACAACGAAGGACATCAGGCCGCGCTAGCAGGCGCGGATAGGGAGGCTTTCCTCTTTCGTGCTAAGGGAGCAAGGGCAGCGCACCGGTTCCTAAAGCGACCCCCAAAGGCTCCCCGATTGGAGCAAGAGGACCAAGACGACGGGCGCGCCAGGATGGAGGTCATCATCGATCCCACCAATGCGTCATGGCAGGAGGCTTTTACAGGCGAAGACCACCTTTAGTCAGGATAAGCTGCAACCTTGTCCCCCTTCAAACTGGCTATTGTGGCAACCATTCCTGCCATGTGTTTTCAGGGGAAGAGGACTAGAGGCAGTATAAGAAGAGGGGAAGGTGAAACCGTATGGGGGGGTTGATCGTCTCGTTCTTGGCAACTTGAGCGTGTCGCTTATACTCTCTCTCGCCAAGCAATCTAGAAAAGCAGGAGTAGGGTCTTACACCATGAGGTGGCCCCAACCTGGGTAACAGTTCTGTCCCTGTTCCTCTTCCTTAGCTCACGCACGAAGGAGCATCATTGTGAGGTTGCAAGGCAGAGTAGGGTGGTAGGAATGAGTGCACCCCAGAGTTTGAACCTTTTTGGGTCCCTGGAGCTCCAATTCCAACATTTGGCGCGCCAGGTAGGGGTGCGCGGCTGTTCTTCCACTTCACTTCGACTCTTGCCTCGCCAACTCCATGGCTAAGGCTTGCCGTGTGTGTGCCAAGCACCGTGTAACACCCCGGATTCGATGCGACAGGTGTCTATCAGTTATTCGTTGTCATTGCCATGTCATTTGCTTGCGTGTTGCATTTTGCCATGTCCTCATGTGCATCTCATTTTGCATATGTGTTCGTCTCATGCATCCGAGCATTTTTTCCCGTTGTCCGTTTTGCAATCTGACACTCCTATGTCCCCCGGCGTCCCCCTTTTGTCTCCTGTTGTGAGCGGGTGTTCAACTTTCTCGGAATGGACCGAGGTTTGCCAAGCGGCCTTGTTACACCACCGGTGGACCGCCTGTCAAGTTTCGTGACATTTGGAGTCCATTTGATACTCCAATGGTTAACTGGAAAACCGTAAAGGCCTCTTTTGTGTGCATCCCAACACCCCTCCAAAGTGGCCCCATAACCCATCCAAAACCCCTCCATGCTCTCAGTCGTTCGATCACGATCGTGTGGGCGAAAACCGTGCCTCATTTGGACTCTCCTAGCTCCCTCTACCTATATATTAGCCATCCCCGTCCAAATTCGCAGTCCAAACCCTAAAAAAACCCCTCCGCGCCGCCGGACATGTCCGCCGCCGTCCGGACGCGTCCAGCCGCCGCCCCGTCCAATCCCCTCTCGCCACGTGGCCTCCTCCGCCGCCAGCCGTCGCGCCCCGCCGCCAGGCCCGCCGGGGCCCGAGGCCGGCCCGCCCCGGGCCGCATCTGGGCCGTGCCCCGGGCACCTCGCCCGCCTGCCGGCCGTCGCCTCGCCTTCCCGCCGCCGGCGTGGCCCCGCCGCCGCCTCGCGTGCCGGAGCCACGTCGCCGCCGGCCTCCGCGGAGCCCCGCGCGACCCCGCCACCTCCGCTCCTGAGCCCTCCGTCGTCCGCTCGCCGGCTCTGCCCGCCGGCGCCCGCCTCCCACGCGCCGCCCCGCGGCTCTGCCCGCCGGCACCGCCATCGCCACGGTGCCGTGCCACCTTTGCCGGCGCCGCTGCGTCTTACGCCCTCCGCCGCCGCCGCGTCGGATTCGGCCGGATCCGGCCGGGCCAGCCCGTCCCCGACCCTCTCCGGCCCATCTCCTTCCTGTACTCCGGCGAGCAGCTCCGGCAAACCTCATTTTCCGCGCCGTCCCGATCCGGATCTGGATCTGAAGGTTGACCCCGATTTCGTCCAAGTCCTTTTTCTGCAGTAATTTTATGCCCTGTTCATCGCATCATATCTCCTCATCCGTATATCCGATTCATGCATATGATATGTCAAAATGTTCATTGTGAGGTGCTCTACATTTCATTATATTGTGCCGTGTTCATTTGAGTTCATATTGATGCCCTAATCATCATTGCACGAGCGCTATATGATGTTAACTGTTGTCTGTTAACAGAACTTAATGTTTTGTCATTTTCGTTGCATTTTGTGTGTGCATCCTATGAACTTGATGTCTACATGAGTTTAGAGATACATCATGTCATATTTACAGTGGTGCAATCCATGTATTTTTATGAGTATTTTAGTGAGTGCATCAAGCTTGTTAATTAGGGTACTTGCTGTTACTGTTTTGGTAGGTTGAATCTGTTACATAATGATACTATGTAAACCTGCTACAAGTCATTCTATGCATAATTTGGAGATGTTCACTAAGGATGTTTTGTTACACATGTCATGCTCTATCCATCCATGCCCCTGGTTGCATTTATAGCTTGTTTTAGCTTGTTGTAATGTTGCTCCAAAGTTGCTAAATAATGTTGCTATCAGCCTGTTAACATTAAGTTCAGTTTTGCCATGTGCTTTGCTAGTGATCCATGCACCCTATGACCTTGCTATTGACATTCTTAGCATAATAAACATGTATTCTTACTGTTGTTTACCTTGTTATGCCATGTATTGCTCTGTGGTGAATTGTACAAGCTCACCAACATGCCTACTTATTGTTGTTCGTGCCATGTCTGAATCTGTCATATCATTTGCCATGTTTGCATGGATGCTACCATGTTTTCTGTTGATCTTTGGAATTAACTCATTAAGGGAGTTTTGTTCTTTGTCTTTAGTAATATTATTCCATGCCTTTGTTTGCCATGTTAAGTTCCTGTAACATGTTGTTTGATAGCTCTAAACATTGCAACCTGATGTTATTTTCTGCTAAGTCTGAAACTGTTATTATGTGCAATCTTCCCATGTCCTTTTGAGCATGTTCTAGTGATTTCTGGAGATAGCTCAGCGTTCATGTTTTGTCATGCTTTGCCTATACTTCATGCCCACGCCTTTTGTTTTCACGTTGATATGTTGTAGCATATTATTATGATGCTTTCTAGATGCCTAGTTGCTGTTTTGGACGGCTTGTCCTTTAAACTTGTATAGTGTATGTGTTGAACCGTTGCTCCGTTTTGAGTGTGCTCCATATGAAATTTGCTTGATTTTGCATGAAGTCTCATATTATCATGTTGCATCCTTGTTTTGAGGTGTTTGCTTGATGTTTGTATGCATTTTGCACCAATGCCATGTTCAACTTGTTTTGCTCATATCTTCTAGGTCGTAGCTCCGAATCTAATGAACTTTATATGTAACTTGACTAGAATCTCGTGTAGGTCGTCTTGGTGCATCTTAACTTGCTGTTTAACAACTTGAACATAAGGTTTATTCAGATCTGGACCAATTTCGAAATTTGCATATGAGGACTTACCGGAATTGTTATATGTTGTTTCTGGCCTCATTTAAACTTGCCTTGATGTGTTGCTCTTGTTTGCATCATCCCTTGCCATGAGTAGCTTCATGTAGCTTTTTCATGCATCATACTTGGTTGAGCATCATGCCTTGTTCATGTGTGGTGTGTTTACTATGTTGTGTGCTTCTTCTCGATAGTTCCCGTTTCGTTGCGATCGTGACGATTCGTTCGTCTACGCTTGGTTCGTCTTCGTGACTTCATCTTCTTCATGGACTCGTTCTTCTTCCTTACGGGATTTCAGGCAAGATGACCGTCACCGTGGATCTCACTACTATCATTGCTATGCTAGTTGCTTCGTTCTATCCCTATGCTGCGTTTCCTATCACTTGTTCTTCAAGCCTCCCCAAATTGCCATGTCAGCCCCTAACCTTTTCACCCTTCCTAGCAAACCATTGCTTGGCTATGTTACCGCTTTCGCTCAGCCCCTCTTATAGCGTTGCTAGTTGCAGGTGAAGTTGAAGATTGCTCCATCGTGGACAGGATTATGTTGGGATATCACAATATCTCTTATTTAATTAATGCATCTATATACTTGGTAAAGGGTGGAAGACTCGGCCTTATGCCCGGTGTTTTGTTCCACTCTTGCCGCCCTAGTTTCCGTCATACCGGTGTTATGTTCCCGGATTTTGCGTCCCTAACGCGGTTGGGTGATTTATGTGACCCCCTTGATAGTTTGCTTTAAATAAAACTCCTCCAGTAAGGCCCAACCTTGGTTTTACCATTTGCCTCACCACCACCTACTTTTCTCTTGGGAGTAATTAACCCAAGGGTCATCTTTATTTTAGCCCCCCCCCCTCCCGAGCCAGTGCTTCTCTAAGTGCTGGTCCGAACCAGAGCCCTTTGCAGCGCCCCCTCAGGGAAACTTGAGGTCTGGTTTTAGTTGTACGGATTGCTCATCCGTTGTTGCCTTGAGAACGAGATATGTGCAACTCCTATCGGGATGTCGGTGCATCGGGCGGTCTTGCTAGTCTTGTTTTACCATTGTCGAAATGTCTTGTAACCGGGATTCCGAGACTGATCGGGTCTTCCTAGGAGAAGGAATATCCTTCATTGATCGCGAGAGCTTATCATGGGCCAACTTGGGACACCCCTGCAGGGTATTATCTTTCGAAAGTCGTGCCCGCGATTATGTGGCAGATGGGAATTTGTTAATGTCCGGTTGTAGAGAACTTGACACCAGATCCGAATTAAAACGCATCAACCGTGTGTGTAGCCGTGATGGTCTCTTTTCGGTGGAGTACGGGAAGTGAACACGGTTTTGGGTTATGTTTGACGTAAGTAGGAGTTCAGGATCACCTCTTGATCATTGCTAGCTTCACGACCGTTCTGTTTGCTTCTCTTCTCGCGCTTATTTGCGTATGTTAGCCACCACATCATGCTTAGTCGCTGCTGCAACCTCACCACTTAGACCATCCTTACCCATTAAGCTTTGCTAGTCTTGAAACCCATGGTTATGGGATTGTTGAGTCCTCGGGGCTCAAGGATTACTACAACAACAGTTGCAGGTATAGGTTATGCGATGATCATGACGCGAGAGCGATGTTTGCTTGTTTTGGAGTTCTTCTTCTGCTTCTTCGATCAGGGGATAGGTTCTAGGTCGGCAGCCTGGGCTAGCAGGGTAGATGTCGTTTGAGCTTCTGTTTGTGTTTCATCCATAGTCGAATGTTGCTCTTATGTATTGTGATGTTGTATTCGTGTGGCATTGTATGCCTCTTGTATGTACCCCCAACTATTATGTAATGGTTTGATGTAATGATATCCACCTTGCAAAAGAGTCTTCAAGATGCGCTTCTATCCTTGGTGGGACCTTCGAGTTCCTTTAGGATAGGGTCGCATCTTGGGCGTGACAGGTTGGTATCTCAGCCTCGACCGACCATAGGAGCCCCCTTGATTGATCGTGTAGTTTGGCCGTTGTCGAGTCTAGAAGAAAACTTTTCTGAGTCTAGTTATATCGGAGAGTAGGAATTCTTTTTACTCCTCAGCCCCTTCGTTGCTCTGGTGAGCAATCTTGATGTAGGTGTTTTGAATTACTCCTCTTCCCTTTCAAATTTTCTTTAGGATCACGCAGTTGGTTTTTTGGTCGTTGGTTCTCTTCTCTTTTCATCCGGTGCATTTCTCGTCAAGTTGACTCGAGCCTCTTCATCGTTGCCAAGTTCAATCCTTAGTTGTTTTCTTTTTCCCACCCGCCCACCCCTTTTTCATCTTGGAGCCGGAGCCCGTAATCGAGTATCCATCCTACTCGTGCGAAGTCTTTGCTTTCTTTCCTCAATGATTTCAACTGGTGTTTTCTCTTCAAGATATTCGCTGGTTCCCACGTCCAAGTTGCCTTTGTTTTCCCACCCTCCCACCCTTCTTCTTCCCGGAGCCTGAGTCTATTTCGAGCATCAATTTCATTCGTACGGAGCCTCTTCAGTCTTCCCTCAATTATTTCAATCGGTGAATTCATCTCGTTCGTCATTCTTCATCCCTTTCTTTTTCCGGTGCACTCAATTCAAGTTTTCCGGTGTTGATCGTATTCTTTCCCTTGGTTAAAGTGTTCTCCTTGCTCGTTTTCCTCTCGCCATTCAATCATTCTGGAGTTCGGAAGACATCTCAGGAGATTCGTCTGTGTTCAAATTAATTCGAGGTTGTCGCCTCATTCAAATATTTCAATTGTTCCGGTGCATCATCTATCTGTTAAATAACCCTTTCCAACGGTGTTATCTCTTCAGTGCGCCCTAACCCACAGGTCTTTTCCCAGGATCTTACCCGACTCTTCTAATTATTCTGGAGTTATTCCCAAATTCTTTTCAAAGTGTGACGTAAGTATGAATTTCATCAGTCAGATGCTTTTCCAAGATCTCGTTCAAATTCTTTTCATATTTGGTTCAACCCTTCCTCGTTTACATTCTACCGGAGTACCTCAGTAATTTTGCTGGTGTTCCTCGTCGTCATTCTCAACATTTGAAGACCGAAGAAGATTTCTCTTAAATCTTGTCCGTTCTCTCGAAGTTTCGTGGTTCTAGCTTCATGTTATCCTCGAGAATTATTCCACTTGCCAGATATTCTTTTCTTACCCATCCGGAGTATGTCAGAAGTTGTTTTCCCGTTTCTTTTCATTGGAGGCTATCATTCCAGAAGAATTCTTTGTCCTCTAGCATATTGGTTCTTCTAATTCTTCCCGATGATTCATTCTCTTTCGCCAGTCACTTCCGAATTCTTACGGTGGTTCGTTCAAGATTCTTTTTCTTTGATTATCATATTAATTCATTCATTCTTTCCAAATCCTACCGGTGGTTCATGAAGACTTCCTCAAGGTTGTGCGATATTCCCCTTAATCCTTTTCAACAAGAATAAGTAGTATGCAAAATCCATTGCTTGTCATCAATTTAATTTGATGAAGGATAAGCATACAATAAATCTTATTCTTATTTCATCCAAGTGAGTAATCCCTTCCTTCGGAGTTTGTTCTTGATGAATAAATTCTAGGTCCAAGTGTTTTCATCTTTTCTTTTCCGGAGTTCAAATTTCCTCTGTCATTTCGTCGGAACCTCCATCTAAATCATCGCAAGATTTAATCTTATTCTTTTTATCCATCAATTCTATCTCATTGTCATTTTGTTTACCGGAGTTCTTCATGGTGGTTCTTCATGATTTAATCCTTTCTTCAAGATTTCATCAAGACTTTGTTGGAGAAATTCAAATATCTTTTCTTCTCGCATCTTGAAGTGTAATTAATTCTCCGTATTCTTTTGAAGTGGAGTTTTGCATTTCTTCGTTCTTCTCAGCTATCCAATCATTTCCGTTTGTGGCCGGTTATCACCTTATGATCTTGAGATGTTACCTATAAGACCACAACAAGCTTATTCTTTTCGTTGTTGATTTTCTCAACAACTCCGTTTAAACTTTCCTTCTAAAGATGCTTTCAATTACATTTGTGGCACAAGTTGTCATTTTCTTCTCCGTTCTTTTCATTCAACTCTTTCAATTCTTTCCGGAGGTTTTGTGCCATGGCTTCATCAAGTATCAGTCCATCCTCTCAAGCTCGTGTTCTATTCCTCCATTTTTCAGTCAGAGTGCTGCCTAAATTCTTCCATTCTTATTCCTTCCCTATCTTGTTCTAACCGGAGTGATTTCAGAGACTATCTTGTTTCTTGAGCTTTTGATTCTCGTCATACTCGTCATTCCTCTTTTCTAACCGAGTGCTCTCGACTTTGTTCATCTTCTCGCTTGCGTTCTTACTTCACCTCTTCCTCTTTCTCTTCCGTCCCGTTCCTAAGATCTCGGGATGAGATCTCTTGTTAGTGGAGGAGTGTTGTAACGCCACGGATTTGATGCGCCAGGTGTCTGCCAGTTATTCGCCATCATTGCCATGTCATTTGCTTGCGTGTTGCATTTTGCATACATGTTCGTCTCATGCATCCGAGCATTTTTCCCGTTGTCCGTTTTGCAATCTGACACTCCTATGTCCCCCGGCGTCCCCCTTTTGTCTCCTGTTGTGAGCGGGTGTTAAACTTTCTCGGAAAGTAACGAGGTTTGCCAAGCGGCCTTGGTACACCACCGGTGGACCTTCTGTCAAGTTTCGTGCCATTTGGAGTCCGTTTGATACTCTAACGGTTAACCGGAAAACCGTAAAGGCCTCTTTTGTTTGCATCCCAACACCCCTCCAAAGTCGCCCAATAACCCATCCAAAACCCCTCCATGCTCTCGGTCGTTCGATCACGATCGTGTGGGCGAAAACCGTGCCTCATTTGGACTCTCCTAGCAACCTCTACCTTTATATTAGCCCTCGCCATCCAAATTCGCAGTCCAAATCATAAAAAACCTCCCTCCGCGCCGCCGGACATGTCCGCCGCCGTCCGGACGCGTTCAGCTGCCGCCCCGCCCAATCCCCTCTCGCCATGTGGCCACCTCCGCGGCCAGCCGTCGCGCCCCACCGCCAGGCCCGCCGGGGCCCGAGGCCGGCCCGCCCGCCTGCCCACCGCCGCCTCGCCTTCCCGCCGCCGGCATGGCCCCGCCGCCACCTCGCGTGTCGGAGCCCCGTCGCCGTGGCCTCCATGGAGCCCCGCATGACCCCGCCGCCTCCGCTCCCGAGCCCTTCATCGCCCGCTCGCCGGCTCTACCCGCCGGCGCCCGCCTCCCGCGCGCCGCCGCGCGGCTCTGCCTGCCGGCGCCGCCGCGTCCTACGCCCTCCGCCGCCGCCGCGCCGGATCCGGCCGGATCTGGCCGGGCCAGCCCATCCCCGACCCTCTCCAGCCCATCTCCCTCCTCTACACCGGCGAGCAGCTCCGGCAAACCTCGTTTTCCGCGTCGTCCCGATCCGGATCTGGATCTGAAGGTTGACCCCGATTTCGTCTAAGTCCTTTTTCTGCAGTAATTTTATGCCTTGTTCATCGCATCATATCTCCTCATACGTATATCCGATTCATGCATATGATATGTCAAAATGTTCATTGTGAGGAACTCTACATTTCATTCTATGTGCCATGTTCATTTGAGTTCATATTGATGCCCTAATCATTGTTGCACGAGTGCTATATGATGTTAACTGATGTCTGGTAACAGAACTTGATATTTTGTCATTTTTGTTGCATTTTGTGTGTGCATCCTATGAGCATGATGTCTACATGAGTTTTTGGCTACATCATGTCATCTTTACAGTGGTGCAATACATGTGTTTTTGTGAGTCTTTTAGTGAGTGCATCAAGCTTGTTAAGTAGGGTACTTGATGTTAATGTTTTGCTAGGCTGAATCTGTTACATAATGATACTATGTAAACCTGCTGCTACAAGTCATTCTATGCATAATCTGGAAATGTTCACTAAGAATGTTTTGTTATACATGTCATGCTCTATCCATCCTTGCCCCTGGTTGCATTTATAGACTCATATAGCTTGTTGTAATCTTGCTCCAAAGTTGCTAAATAATGTTGTTGTCAGCCAGTTAACATTAAGTTCAGTTTTGCCATGTGCTTTGCTAGTGATCCATGCACCCTATGAACTTGATCTTGCCATTCTTAGCTTCATAAACATGTATTCTTACTGTTTGTTACCTTGTCATTCCATGTATTGCTCTGTCGTGAGTTGTACAAGCTCACCAACATGCCTACTTATTGTTGTTCCTGCCATGTCTGAATCTGTCATATCATTTGCCATGTTTGCATGGATTCTACCATGTTTTCTGTTGATCTTTGGAATTAACTCAGTAAGGAAGTTTTGTTCTTTATCTTTAGTAATATCATACCATGCCTTTGTTTTTCATGTTAAGTTCCTGTAACATGTTGTTTGATAGCTCTAAACATTGCAACCTGATGTTATTTTCTGCTAAGTCTGAAACTGTTATTATGTGCAATCTTGTCATGTCCTTTTAAGCATGTTCTAGTGATTTCTGGAGATAGCTCAGTGCTCATGTTTTGTCATGTTTTACCTGTACTTCATGTCCATGCCTTTTGTTTTCATGTTGAGATGTTGTAGCATATTGTTTTGATGCTTGCTAGATGCCTAGTTGCTGTTTTGGACAGCTTGTCCTTTAAACTTGTATAGTGTATGTGTTGAACCGTTGCTCTGTTTTGAGTGTGCTCCATATGAAATTTGCTTGATTTTGCATGAAGTTTCATATTATCATGTTGCATCCTTGTTTTGAGGTGTTTGCTTGATGTTTTTATGCATTTTGCACCAATGCCATGTTCAACTTGTTTTTCTCATATCTTCTAGGCCGTAGCTCCGAATCTAATGAACTTTATATGTAACTTGACTAGAATCTCATGTAGGTAGTCTTGGTGCATCTTAATTTTATGTTTAACAACTTGAACATAAGGTTTATTCATATCTGGACCAATTTCGAAATTTGCATATGAGGACTTACCGGAATTGTTATATGTTGTTTCCGGCCTCATTTAAACTTGCCTTGATGTGTTGCTCTTGTTTGCATCATCCCTTGCCATGAGTAGCTTCATGTAGCTTTTTCATGCATCATACTTGGTTGAGCATCATGCCTTGTTCATGTGTGGTGTGTTTACTATGTTGTGTGCTTCTTCTCGATAGTTCCTGTTTCGTTGCGATCGTGAGGATTCGTTCGTCTACGCTTGGTTCGTCTTCGTGACTTCATCTTCTTCATGGACTTGTTCTTCTTCCTTGCGGGATTTCAGGCAAGATGACTGTCACCTTGGATCTCACTACTATCATTGCTATGCTAGTTGCTTCATTCTATCGCTATGCTGCGTTTCCTATCACTTGTTCTTCAAGCCTCCCCAAATTGCCATGTCAGCCCCTAACCTTTTCACCCTTCCTAGCAAACCGTTGCTTGGCTATGTTACCGCTTTCGCTCAGCCCCTCTTATAGCGTTGCTAGTTCCAGGTGAAGTTGAAGATTGCTCCATGGTGGACAGGATTATGTTGGGATATCACAATATCTCTTATTTAATTAATGCATCTATATACTTGGTAAAGGGTGGAAGACTCGGCCTTATGCCTGGTGTTTTGTTCCACTCTTGCCGCCCTAGTTTCCGTCATACCGGTGTTATGTTCCCAGATTTTGCGTCCCTAACGCGGTTGGGTGATTTATGGGACCCGCTTGACACTTCGCTTTGAATAAAACTCCTCTAGCAAGGCCCAACCTTGGTTTTACTATTTGCCTCACCACCACCTACTTTTCCCTTGGGAGTAATTAACCCAAGGATCATCTTTATTTTAGCCCCCCCCCCCGGGCCAGTGCTTCTCTAAGTGCTTGTCCGAACCAGAGCCCTTTGCAGCGCCCCCTCAGGGAAACTTGAGGTCTGGTTTTAGTTGTACAGATTGCTCATCCGGTGTTGCCCTAAGAACGAGATATGTGCAGCTCCTATCGGGATGTCGGCGCATCGGGCGGTCTTGCTGGTCTTGTTTTACCATTGTCGAAATGTCTTGTAACCGAGATTCCGAGAGTGATCGGGTCTTCCTGGGAGAAGGAATATCCTTCGTTGATCGCGAGAGCTTATCATGGGCTAAGTTGGGACACCCCTGTAGGGTATTATCTTTCGAAAGCCGTTCCCGCAGTTATGTGGCAGATGGGAATTTGTTAATGTCCGGTTGTAGAGAACTTGACACCAGATCCGAATTAAAACGCATCAACCGTGTGTGTAGACGTGATGGTCTCTTTTCGGCGGAGTCTGGGAAGTGAACACGGTTTTGGGTTATGTTTGACGTAAGTAGGAGTTCAGGATCACCTCTTTATCATTGCTAACTTCACGACCGTTCCGTTTGCTTCTCTTCTCGCGGTTATTTGCGTATGTTAGCCACCATATCATGCTTAGTTGCTGCTGCAACCTCACCACTTACCCCTTCCTTACCCATTAAGCTTTGCTAGACTTGATACCCATGGTTATGGGATTGCTGAGTCCTCATGGCTCACAGATTACTACAACAACAGTTGTAGGTACAGGTTATGCAATGATCATGATGCGAGAGCGATGTTTGCTTGTTTTGGAGTTCTTCTTCTGCTTCTTCGATCAGGGGATAGGTTCTAGGTCGGCAGCCTGGGCTAGCAGGGTAGATGTCGTTTGAGCTTCTGTTTGTGTTTCATCCGTAGTCGGATGTTGCTCTTATGTATTGTGATGTTGTATTCGTGTGCCATTGTATGCCTCTTGTATGCATCCCCAACTATTATGTATTGGTTTGATGTAATGATATCCACCTTGCAAAAGCGTGTTCAAGATGTGCTTCTATCCTTGGTGGGACCTTCGAGTTCCTTTAGGATAGGGTCGCATCTTGGGCGTGATACACCGGGAGGCTCGCGTCGCCCAGACTGTGCATGTGGGCTGCGACGGTCGCCACCACTCTGCCGGTGCCGCGGGTGCTGCTGCCATCGACCCTGCCGCCAGCGAGCAGCAGGACTCCTCCTTCCACCCCTCGGTGCAACAGGACGGTCACACCACTATAGCTTCTTCCTCCCACAGCTGTCGTGGACCGACGAACGCGCAGGCCATGCTGCTCATGGCGCGTGAGCTCCTCTGCTACCGTCCAACCGACGCCGGCTACAGGCCTGGCTTGGCCGCATCACCGAGCTCGTGAAAGCACAAGTGCTCCCTGGGTGATTTTGGTAATTAATGTTAACATATCTCTTGTTGGACTAATAGTTTCATCTAGTATATTTCAGATGAGTTCAATAGTGGAGTGGCAAGGAAAAGAGGATGTGGACCCCTTCAAAATGCTAAGGACAAAGATTGGCAAAAGCTCAAGACTCTTCATTTCTATTTTAGTATCCAAGATCACATTGAGTCCATAGGAAAGCCAATACTATTAAAAGGGGATGAGGTGTTGCTTAATGGTCTACGTGCTCAAATGCTTAGTGATATTGCTCCAAAACCCTCAGCCACTTTCTCCATCCAAATATGTCCAAAACCTAAAATGCAACTCGGCCCCACCATTACTTTCTACCCGGAGCCACCGAGTTCATCTTGACATAGCCACTGCCAGAAACCCTAGCAGTTCGGTCACATCGATATGGATCTTGGTCCCACCGAGATAGCCTTGCCAGCGCTCTATGACTTGTTGCGTTCACTTTGGTCCCATCGAGTTTATGCAATTGGTCTCCCCGAGTTGGCTTGACAAATTCTCTGTTGCTTATTGCTTCACTTCGGTCTCACCGAGTTGATGCAATCAGCACCACTGAGATGAAGTTTTCCCTAAGCCTAGCACATTGATCCCACCGAGTTGTTCCAGTCGGTTCCACCGATATTCCTAACGCTCATATCTTTTGTATTGACCGCTACCACCAAGATGAAGCAAAAGTGTGTAACGGTTGGATTTTGTGTGGAGGTTACATATACCCCTCCACCCCCTCTTCATAAGAAAAGAGAGCCATCAGAATGTGCCTACACACTTCCACCATCCCTTTTCTGAGAGAGAACCACCTACTCATGTGTTGATATCAAGAAATTCCATTCCTACCATTTGAATATTGATTTCTAGCCTTCCCTAAGTTGCTTTCCACTCAAATCCTTCTTCCACCATAGTAAAATCTGTGAGAGAGGGTTGAGTGTTGGGGAGACTATCATTTGAAGCACAAGAGCAAGGAGTTCATCAACAACACACCATTTATTACCTTTTGGAGAGTGGTGTCTCGTAGATTGGTTAGGTGTCGCTTGGGAGCCTCCGACATGATGTGGAGTTGAACCAAGAAGTTTGTAAGGGCAAGGAGATCGCCTAATTCGTGAAGATCTACCCGAGTGAGGCAAGTCCTTCGTGGGTGATGGCCATGGTGGGATAGACAAGGTTGCTTCTTCATGGACCCTTCATGGGTGGAGCCCTCCATGGACTCGCGCAACCGTTATCCTTCGTGGGTTGAGGTCTCCATCAACGTGGACGTACGATAGCACCACCTATCGGAACCACGCCAAAATTCTCCGCACCAAGAGTGTAAAGGGGATGGGGAATGGAGTGTACAAACGCAATGGAGACGCGGAGTACTTAGAAGATCACCCATTGCCAGCTACAAGAACCACAACAAAATGACCCTCTGTGGTCTACATTAAACTCTTCCACTTGATGAAAGGATCGTATCTTATACTCCCTCCACCCTAAAATTCTTGTCGCACTTGCGTTTTTACATTTTAGTCCTCGTCATTTTCCGGATCAAATCCGCGGTCCTCTCTCCTTCCTGGCTTCCTCACTCTCCTCTCTGACACCAGCCGCCTTGCATCCCCCGGCGATTTGTTCCCTCTCCCTTCCCCCTGCCCCCGGCACCTTGCTTCCCTCCACCGATTTGCTCGCCCTCTCCCTTCCCCCTGCCCTTGATGTCGTGGGAACGATTCCGACAATAATAGGGGATAGGGTAAAGGAGCATGATCTATCGAGATGCAAATGGGTGACATGGTGGTTTAGCGAGTTCGGGCCTCTCATGGTGGAGATAAAAACCCTACGTCTTATGCCCCGGAGAGGCTTAGTTTCTCTGAGTATGTATCCGGAGATTACAATGTAAGTGAGAGGGAGGAGAACGGATCCCCATGCCTGAGGTAAGTCCTGAGACTAGTGATGAGAGAGAGAGCTAGGAGGAGAAGAATGAGGGCCTGCCCCCCAAGTCTAGTGGTGGGGGTGGCTTATATAGAGTGCGCCACCCCCTGACCTCCTATGTTATAAAGTGGGGCATTGATGCCATAATGTCAGTCTACTACTAAGATGATGCTTCGAGTGCCCTGTCGACTGTTGGCCTTCGTATATCTGAATGAGTCATACGACCGAGTGGTCGGCTGTCATCCGAGTGGATGGTACGTTGCTTGTCCGAGTGGATATTATGTATGTATGGAATTTATCTGGACCCACCTGATGTGTGGACCCCATGCTTTAACATATTTCGACCCTTAGTGGGCCTACCTGTTATGTGTGTCCCCAACATTAGCCCCCGAATTGGTTGTGATTTTGCAGAACGAGTTTGTGAAAGACACAATTTGGACCGAGTGATTACGGAAATACTCGGTACACGTCATCGTGCTTTCAGACAACCAAGGTTTGAACAAAATCTCAATTGATTTTGGCACTGCGTTTCCCGGCTGATCTGGAGTAAGTTCCCGTGAGGAGCAACTTGGTGACATTCGTTCATCTCCCGGAAGAGGTTAACTCATGATTAGAGTATGGGTGTGTCATTAAATCTGGGGAAAAAGATTGACGCATGGACTACTCTCTCGAAGAGATGCCATTCTTATCCCGGAGGAACGTCAATACGAGTCGGTTCTAGATCCAAACTTATGAGTTTCACACTTTGAGTCCTAGAAGAAGGCTCAAAACAGGTCCACGGAGGAGTGTTAAACTCACCTTATAGCAAAAAAAATTGTAGAACTTGTTTGTTTGTTGTTCGTCACTCAGACTAGTCAGCCATACCGAGTGGAGATTACTCCAGTGGGGGCACACTGAGTGCACCCATAGTCCCCGAGATTCCCGTCGATTACGGGCAGTCGGCGGGGGTCTAAGAGAACTAAAAAATCTTCTTAGTTGGTTCTGATTGAACTTGCTCTTCTCTGACTCGGAAGTCGAGTAGTACTTGAGTGATCTGGAGCTGGTCTTGACCAAGCAAAATGTTTCTTTCCAAGTTCTCTTCTAGTGGGGGCACGTTGAGAGCACCCACTGGGTGTAGTCCCCGAGCCTCTATCAGACTAGATGAGTCTGGCAGAGGGTTTAAGTCTCTTGGTAAAACTCCATGTAGTCGGTACGGTAAATATCTTTTAGTCTGAAACTGAGTCAATCGGGTGGATTTTCAAGCGCTTGGCATGGTAAATAAGCTCAACCTGGAGTTGAGTCAGTCGGACTGATCTTTGTGCACTTGGCACGGTAAATAAATTCAACCTGGAACTGGATCAATCAAGTGAATCTTCATGCACTCGGCATGATGAATGAATTCGGCCTTGAAACTGCCAACTGTAGAAAAAAGCTGGACACTCCAGGGAGTAATCGTTCCAGTAGTACTTCTTATATTGACTGTTAGCTTTTGCATGATAGGGGTATTTGTAAGAGTACATTGTATCCAAAGAGGAGCTTCATTTTCACCCTTTTGCATGCTAGGGGTATTTGTCCAAGTGGACGTGCTTCCCGACTGGTCAGGGTATGTTGACTGCAAGGAAAAACTTGGTGGCACTCGTATGTCTCCCGGAGGAGATAGACTAGTGGTCCGATATGGACGTGCCATGAAACCCGAGTGGCGATGCCAGCGTGTGGGATGACTGACCTGCGAGAGGCCACTCATTATCTCAGGGGAACACCAGCACATGCCATCTCTGAGTCCGAGTTTGGGAAACCGACGCCTTGGAGTCTAGAATAAGGGCCAAGTGTATCTGTAGAAGAGTGTCTTTTTCACCCATTTGCAGTCCTGAAGATGACTCCGGGTAATGATTTGGGCGATCGTCCAAGTGGACGGTGCTTCCCTTATAGATCTTCGGCGGACCGAGCATGTATGGTCAGAAGAATATTCCTGATGTGATCAACAGGTTGATTAAATGGGCGTAACCCCTGAGGGCGACATGGCCCAGGGCTGTGCATAGCCCCCGAGTGATGCTCGAAAGAGGTAAGCTCGCTATAGAGTGAGATATGAGGTTTGATCATATGAGTAGCTTAGTTTTTCCCGTGTTGGGTGTGTAGTGGTGAGGACATGTCCAACTGATGGTGACGCATGGAGAAGCCGAGGGGCGAGTATGTGTACAACCGAGTGACGACGCGCGGGGCGGCCGAGTGGTGAAGATGTGCACAACCGAGTGGCAACGCGCGGGGCGGACAAGTGGTGAAGACGTGCATAACCAAGTGGCAACATGCGGGGCGGCCGAGTGGTGAAGACGTGCACAACCGAGTGGCGACGCGCGGGGTGGCCGAGTGGTGAAAATGTTCACAACTGAGTGGCGACGCGCGGGGCAGCTGAGTGGTGAAGACGCGCACAACCGAGTGGCGACGCACGGGGCGGCCAAGTGGTGAAGACGTGCACAACCGAGTGGCGACGCGCGGGGCAGCCGAGTGGTGAATACGTGCACAACCGAGTGGCGACGCGTGGGACGGACGAGTGGTGAAAACGTGCACAACCGAGTGGCGACGCGCAGGACGGCCGAGTGCTGAATACGTGCACAACCGAGTGGCGACGTGCGGGGCGGACGACTGGTGAAGACATGCACAACCGAGTGGCGACGCGTAGGGGGTCAGTGGTGAAGACGTGCACAACCGAGTGGCGACGCATGGGGCGGCCGAGTGATGTTGTGAGGTGGCCGAGTGAAGGACTACTTGTCCAGCCAAGTGGCCAAAATGGTCCTCAAAGGAGTTAGCTAGATGCTTTCGAAGCTGACATGGCGACGAGGTCGGTGTAGTGTGGCTGCGATGCAACAAGACCGGCGCGAACTGAGTCTCGGTAGGAACGAAGATGGCGCAGAGTGTCTAGGTGATTATGAAACTTGTCAAAGTGGCGGATCGAATGCACTTGTTTAAGTAGTGAAGGGTATGACTGGTGATGAAGTACTCGACCACTCAGGAGAGTGTTATTCCGAATGAGCTGCAGCCCCCGAGTGCGGTGTAGCCCCCGAGCGCACTATAGGCTTTGTCGTGGAATTGTCACGGCAGATGTCCTAGTGAAAGGACTTAGTCGTGGAGCCATCGCAACTAGGAAGCTTGAAGGGGTTAATCGGGACAAAGGAAACAAGGTTTATACTGGTTCAGCCCCTTACGATGAAGGTAAAAGCCTACGATCCAGTTTTGAGTGGGATTGCTTATGTCTCGATAACCAGGGAGCGAATCGCTTGACCTAGCTCTCGAGTTGATGTTACTTGCCCTGAACCGCCGCCGGGTCATCCCTTTATATACAAAGGTCGACGCCCAGCGGCTCTACAGAGTCCCGGCCGGCTCATAAACAGTGTCCGGCTCGGTCTTCTTAACTATTCTTGCCTTACAATACAAGTCATGCATACATGGCGGCTTATTACTACGGGCCTTAAGTCGCCTCTGGGCCTTGGGCCTTTAACTAAACCGCCATCTATATCCTGGGTCTTGTGCTTCAAGAATATTTGCAAGTATGACCCGGCCCCTCCTGGGCGGGTCATACCAATAGTTATATCCCCAACATTAGGTCCCAGATTGATTTGAACTGGTTTTATGTCAATCTTCGACACTTAAGGAAAAATCTTCTGCTTTTATGAAATTTTTGTAACCTGCCATGACGTCATCTTTTGGATTTGCGGTAACCCGCCATGACGTCACCTGTCATAAAAGCGCGTTTTATCCAATGTATCCCAATGGATCTTTGTCTTGATGACCATCCCTAAAATCAAGGCATCCTTGTAGTTGGATAACTCATGTTTTCGGCCTCCTCGTTTTTCGCGCTCTTTAGTGGCCCTTCCTTATAAATAGACCCGACTAGGTCTTCTTTCATTCTTCCCGTTCTGCATGTTCTTCCTCTCGCCCCCATCTGTCACTGGAGCTCCTCCGCCGTTGCCACAGCGCACCTCATCTCCGTCGAGCTTGGCCGCTGCATCGACCTGAACTTGACCAGAGAACGGCAGCGTCCCTCCTCCGCGGATCTTCAGCAGTAAGTATTCCCCTTTCTGCACCATAGATCCATACTAGGGCTAGCAGGTTCTTCTGTACTGCGCGAAGTTCATCTGAGTTCTTGTGTTCCATCTGCTATGGCTTCCTTCGATCCAAAAAAACCCATAGATCTTATGCGGTATGTGTTCTGCATCCATTTTGGGCACTAGTAGATCTCCTTTCCATGTAAGAAAACCCCATTATAGTGCATGAACTCCTCCGCGCCCTGTTTTAGGTCTAGTAAATTTTCTTTTCTGAACATCTGTTTGATCCAAAATAACAGCTGCAAATTGTGAAATCTATTTGTACAACACTTAGGCAAAATCTTCACTTGTTAGATTTATCTAGTCATGGCGACACTTCTACCGGCTTTAGTGAAGCAATGCCTTAATTAATAACTTAAACCATCCTTGGCGGTTTAAATAATCTTGACGGCTTATATAGCCTATGGCGGCTTAAACAACTATGACATAGTTATCCTTATACCATTAGGCCCCTTCATAAGCCGCCATCTTGAATATGCACAGTAATATATTTTTCCCGCCCGGCTTAAATTTGTACCGGCACTTTTACTTTGTCTTAGGCTTTCAATCAGAATGGCACCAAAGGCACCTACCTCCTGCAACTGGGTTAAATCCATTGTCACTGATAGCACCTTGGATGATTTTGTGAAAATCGGCTATCTGCCGAAGAAAGAAATCATGCCTTATCGTGCTCCTAACCCGGAGGAAGAATTTCCTCAACCCAAAGACGGAGAGGTTGTTGTTTTCATAGATCATATGAACCGGGGATTTACCCCTCCTAGCTCAAAATTCTTCAGGGACGTGCTGAATTTCTTTGATCTCCACCCACAAGACATCGGACCCAATTCTGTGTCTAATATCTGTAATTTCCAAGTATTCAGCAAAGTATACCTTGGAGAAGAACCCAATTTGCTGCTCTTCAGAGAACTGTTTTATTTGAACCACCAGAATGAGTGCGCTAGCGGTCAGAGCTTAGAGCTAGGCCGTGTCTCGATCCAGTGCCGTAGAGATGTGATCTTCCCTTACGCCAACCCGCCGAGCCACCCCAAAGACTGGAATATGACATGGTTTTACTGCAAAGATACTTCTCCGGCTGATGAAAACACTCTGCCCGGCTTTCGTGCCCTTCGTCTTGGGCCCAACCATCATCTGCCTAACAAGATTACAGCCACGGAACGTAAATCACTTGCTCCTACTTTGGCCAAGATTAAGGCTCTTCTGGGGAACGGTTTGACAGGCATTGACCTGGTCCGGGTTTGGCTCGCCTGGCAGGTTATTCCGTTGAGCCATTGTACCGGCTTGATGTGCGAATACACTGGCGCCAAGAATGATCCTCTGTGTCACAGCCCTGATGACTTACCTGACGATGTCATTGACGACATGACCAAGTCTCTTCTGAACGAGAGCCTGGCGGATTGCGGCAAGGTGGGCCTAGCCCCCTTCTGCAAAGCTAACCCGGCTCCAAAGGTAAACCGCCCATGTGAAGTGACTACTTTAATTACTTAATGTTTCACCCATACTCATGCATAAGCTAATCTTTGCAGGCGGGTGATAAATTTTGGAAAGTGAAGCTGCCAAGAAACCTAGAAAAGAGAAGAAAGCCGCTATGACGCCCGAATAATCATGCTACAGTAATCTCCCCATATCGGTGCCATGTCATCACATTAAATTTTTGCTAATCATCACTTTGTTCCAAACCGACCTCAAATTCAAATTTAAAAGACAAGCCCTTTTATTATTACTTCAATCTATAAAACTAAAATGTTCGAATTTTAGTATAATTTCCCCTGATCATTTTCATGTTGAATCCAACTTCATTTGACTCACAAATAAAATCCTGTAAATTACTAAATGGTCCAGCAGCAATTATTTTGGCCTTTCTAAAATGAACAAATACTTATGCATTTCCAAAAGTTACAAAAGAAACATGTGTGTCATCGTTACATTACATAGTATTTATGTGCCGAATCTCAGGATCAACAAAATCCATTTTGTTCCTCTTTTAGTTATAAAACAGGAGCTTTATGGTTTAACAAAAAGTAAAAGGAAAGGATGAAAAGGAAAGGAAACTGCACTATGGGCTTATAGCCCACCGCTACAATGCACATCACAGCCCACCATAAGCCTTTCCTCCACCTCTCTGTACACACAGGAGACCGAGGACGTGCGTGTCGAGCATCCATGGAGCTATAGCTGGCCAAATTGGCCGTTTTTTCGGGCCGGCCCGTGAGCACGCGCGGCACGGCCCGCCTTGGGCCAGGCACGGCATGGTCTAAACGGGCCGGGCCCGGCACGCGGCATGCCCTGGGCCGTGCATGGGCCTGGAGGCTGGGCACGCGGGCCGGCACGGCACGGTCTAAACAGGCCGGGCCAGGCACGATTACGATGGGCTGGGCCGTGCCATGCCGGGCCGGCCCGTTTGGCCAGGTATGCATGGAGCCATGGCCATGGATGGCCTCCACGTAACCTCCCCAACCCTACTTAGGTGTTCCCCCGAAACCCTAGCTCGCCCTCTCCCATTCCCCCCTAGATCCCCATCGTCCCCCTCTCCCGTGGGTCGAATTTAAGCCCGCAAGCTCACGCGGTCACCGCTTCCTCGCCGTCGTTGACGCGTCCACTGACCTCTCCGACGGGCAGGAGCACGTCCTGGACGTTCATCGCGCTCGTCCCCATCCGTTCCGGGCATCGGAGCTAGGAGGGAAGTTGCGTAGCCATCGCCGTCAACCTCGTCTTCTCTGATTCGGCCACTGCACGTCGTCGTCGTCGATCTACACCACCGCGACCTCACCGGCCTCCTCGAGCGTGCCATCGGACCCGCAGTGAGCCTCTCCGCCGGTTCCCCCCCCCTTCCTGTCCTCGATCTACCCTCGTAGACGTCGTAGGCCGCCGTCGTCGACTTCGCGCTCACCATGTGTTGTCTGCGCCCCGCGGACCTCCCTGGCTGCGCCGCCTGGCCGTGGCCGCGCCCGGCCCGCGCCCTGGGCTCCCCTAGCTGCGCCTTGCCCAGCGCCCAGCCCGCGCGCCGGCCGCTCCCTGCACGCGCCCCTGCGCCCGCGTGCCTCCTGCGGGAACTGTTGCTGCGTTCTGCTACTCCTACGGTTGTTCACGCCGCTGTTTGTGCACTGTTGCTGCTCCCTGCGTGTTGTTGTTGCTGCTGCTAAAACTGCTGCCGCTGCTTGTCTTGCAGCTGCTACTGCCTCCCGTGGCGCACTGCTTAGCTGCTGCTGCTGTGGGCGCCCACTTGCTGCTCCTAGTGCAGCCGCTGCCGCCTGGTACTGCTACTGCTTGCCATGGCCGGGCCTTGGCCTTGTGAGTTTTTGAGTATGTGTGCACAAGCACGGCTAGTTTGTGCCATCGGCCGGCCCCTGGTTTTTTTTAGGAAAGGCCATCATGGCTAGCTTTATTAAAATTAAACAAGGGTTACATCGTCCACAAGGTTTGAAATTAGGCAGCCCGGAGGCTCCCCCGTCCAACTACTAGAAATCTTATTACAAAAACCATGATTAGCTAGCACATGCGCCGCTTGATTAGAAGAACGATAACAATGTTTAAAGTTGACCTTCCCGATTGACGAAGACACGTCCACACATTCCGCAAAGATCGCCGCCGCAACATCCCACCATCTTGTCTGTCCAGTACAATAATCAATTACCATTAAGGAGTCAGACTCAGCTTCCACTAGACTAGGCTAGGTTTTAGTTAGGCTAGGTTTAATTAGGACTAGTTTAGGTTAGAACTAATTTAGTGCTAATTAGTCTTAGCAAACAATGACATGTGGGTCCCTTTCAATTAGATTAGTTTTATTTATTTGTTTAGGTACAACCTATGACACGTGGGCCGCACCCTACCCTTTTGACTAGTCAAAGTTGACTTGGTCAACTCGGTTTTAAAACAAATTAAAATAAAACCAGAAATTTTAGGAATTGATTAAAACCTTTGAAAATTCATATAAATTAATCCGTAACTCGGATGAAAATGTTTTATACATGAGAGTTGCTCAAAACGACGAGACGAATCCGAATACGCGGCCCGTTCGTCCGCCACACGCCCCTAGCATAGCAAACATGCAACCTTTCCTCTCCGTTTCGTCTACCCGGAAATGCCAAACTTCGGGAAAACATTCCCGGATGTTTCCCTCATTCGCCGGTAGCGTGTAGCACCGTGCTAGAACACGTCTAGATCTGTCTGTTGTCCTGTTATGCTCTTACTTGCTATGTATTTACTGTTTCTTTCCCCTCTTCTCTCTGGTAGACCCCGAGACCGATGTTGACGTCCATGTGATCGACTACATCGATGACGACCCTTCTTCCCTTTCAGCGGAGCTTCCAGGCAAGCCCCCCCTTTGATCATCCCGATATCGCCCATTCCATTCTCTTGTCCTTGCATTAGATTTTGCTATTTTTATTGTTTGCTCCTATTCTGATGCATAGCTTGCTTTTGTAACCTGCTCATTGTACCTTACCTTCTTATCCTAAACTGCTTAGCATAGGTTGGTTAGTGATCCATCATTGACCCCCAGTACTTGTCCTTGTTGCCCCTGCTTCATCATCAACGACACGATCAGCGTGATCGACGACCAGAGCCCGACACCTCACATCACATCATGCCCCTTTTGTTGCTCGACTCTGTAGAGCTACTATCGAGAGCCGAGGGTGATCCCTCATAACGCACTCCTGATGATAATTCTGTAGTGTAGCTATTCGGTCGTGGTCATCGAGGGTGATTTCCTCTTTCACCATTCCCGATACGGCTCTGTCGTTCAACACCTCAAGTGTGAACCTCAAGGGTGGTCTCTCTTACGTTCACCTTGATGATTACATTGAGTGCAATTCTCCTTGGGTGATTCCTCGGGTTTTCCCCTTGATGTTTGGACACACAGTTGCCTTGACTTTACTTGAGACCATTGTTGAAGTCGGGTCGGCCCTGAGGGTACCCGCGAGTTGATATGAAAGTCGGGCAGGCCCGTTGAGCACCCGCGAGTTTTCCACGTGGCACAACCGGGCAGTCTGGGCCCTTGCCCTAAGTCCACGAGACGGGGCGACGGGGTCACCTTATCGTGAGTCTCTGCTTGTCTCCGCGAGCCCCCAATGCACTAACAGGTTTGGGTATTTGTTCTGAGTTGGCCTCTGGCCTTTACGCACTAACCACCACGTGAGAATAGATATGGGCCTCGACGTCGCAGTATCAACTGAAGCTTTGTCAGACGTCCAGTTCAGCACTGTGGCATGGTCGGATCGTGCTGGCCATCCGAGGCAGTGCTGGTATCCACCCTGCACACAATGACCTGTAGTGTTGCGGGCGATTGGCCCAAGACCCCGGAGTGCTTAGGATGTAGACCGGCGGGGACCTCCCTGCTGAGCCTAGGTAGGGCTGCGATGTGTTGATCTTTCGAGGCCGGGCATTGACCCTAGAAATGTGTGTCCAGCCAGAGTGATCGAGCGTGTTGGGTAACGTGGTGCACCCCTGCAGGGAAGTTATATATTCAAATACCGTGTCCACGGTAATGGACGTTCAGACTTATATCATGATCTTATATAACTAGAAATTGATACTTGAGATATGTCATGGATATGTGGCTCCGGGATTGCTTTCTCATAGGGAGTTGAGGAAGGATCTCTGGGCGTTGATACTACAACATGCTTATTAATTGTAAACTGCTATTCTTTACTCTTCTACATGCTGCAAGATGCTTGGAGCTACTTGAAGATGCTAGTCTTCGTTATGCTAGGCCTTCCCCTCTATTCTGGCATTCTGCAGTTCAGTCCACAGATACACCCCTTCCATTTGATACCAATGCATACTTAGTATAGATCTGATGCTGGCGAGTACTTTGGATGAGTACTCACGGTTGCTTTGCTACCCCTTTTCCCCCTTCTTTCTTCTTTTCGGTTGTTGCAACCAGATGGTGGATACCTGGAGCCAGATGCCACCTCCGATGGATGCTACTACATGGAGACCGCCGACGACCAGGAGTAGTTTAGGAGGTCCCAGGCAGGAGGCCTTGCCTCTTCGATCGTGTTGCTTTTGTGCTAGCCTTCTTAAGGCATCCTTGTTTAACTTATGTCTGTACTCAGACATTGTTGCTTCCGCTGACTCTTGTGTATCGAGCTATGTATTCGAGCCCTCGAGGGCCCTGGCTTGTAATATAAAGCTTGTATTATTTTGATTTGTCTCTAGAGTTGTGTTATGATATGTTCCCGTGAGTACCTAATCTTGATCGTACACATTTGCGTGTATGATTAGTGTACGATTGAATCAGGGGCGTCACAAGTTGGTATCAGAGCCGACTACCTGTAGGAACCCCCCTTTCCAACCTCTTGGCCGAAGTTGAGTCTAGTCTTTGAAAAAACTGTTTTACTAACATGGTTGTGTGGCTTACGGGCCCACGTTGCCATTGGGTTGTATTAGGATCTTTTACTCCTCGACCTTTATTCTGGGACTTTAATCTCTCTTCTATTTGGGTTAAATGATTTTGTTAACTCTAACTCTAGGTTCTCGTAAATACCTTCTCCCGGAGAGCCCCTAACTCTAGATGATTGCTTGGTGCACCAGAAGATTCTGAAGATACTCTTTGATGATTTCCCAAAAACCTAGTACCCTTAATCGTTGCAATCCCTACCACCGATAAATCCTTATGGGTAACTACGTACAGTTATCGTTCATACCTTCATCCCCAGTTGCTCTTGTTATTACAAGATGCCCTGAAATAATTTTTGATCTTCCGAAAATACTCAGTAGCCTATTACTCTTGTTCCTCCTTATCTGCTTGCATTATGGTTACTTCCACATGTCTAGCAATATTCATTAGCATCCTTTGTCATCGTAAATTTCGAGCATTTGATTTGATATGTTTGTGAATGCTCGCGATCATCAGCCCTAATTAGAATTCTTCCCTTGGCTCAGACGTCACTCCAGACATGAGCTGGTGTTCACCAAATCAAACCTTGATTGATTGTCGATCTATGTCTTTTCAACTTACTTGTCTATGATCAGAGCCTCTACTTATGATCCCCCTGTTTGGGAATCATAATTCCATTACATTTGAGCTTTGAGTTGGTCAGTTGTTTCTATAACTTGATCTCCTTGCATCCTTTCTTCTTCTGGTTGAGTACCATTGCTCACATTAGATCCCTCGTGGACCACCAGATCATTGGTTGGATTTTATCCGACAACGTCTTCCTTTCTCAATAACCTTGTGATCCTTTCCTCGGATACATAATGCCTTTGGTATTATCTTCTGCTCTTTTTAACCATACTCTGCTTTCGGGTTTAAGTTTTTACTCGTGAAGTTTGTGGTATATGATTCTAAGATGCCCCTATGGGTTGAATCTATGTCTTCCCTAAATCCGTGTGTACCCGAAGATTGTGCGGGTTATATCTACAAGTGTTTCTTCGGATAACATTTCAATGCTACAACTTCTTCAAATGCGAGAAGTTAATGGAAGGTTATGCATTAGAGAAGTGGGAGTCGACCTTGAGCCTTTGTGTTCATGCCCATGGACCCGATGTGGAACTTATCATGGAAGCTTCTTGCAATAATAATAATCCCTTGTGATAAGTTCATCTTGTAACTATGTTTGGTCCTTTGCAACCGTGGTTCCGCCCATATAGTTCTTCTTTGATCCCATCTCTCAGACAAGTTGAAGTACTTGTCCTCTATAGATTTTTTCACCTGTCCAACCTCTCTCTTGTGCTACCTTCGAGTATTACCGTCTGGTATCTCGAGAATATCACGGAACTACATAACTTCTTATGAGTTCTTCAGCAACTAGTATTTCTCGCTGGTTCCAATTTTCCATGGGTTCTGAGTTGTTAGACACTCGAGAACACCGATAACTGATTCAAGTATACACTTTTCTCTCCATTGTTCTGATTAACCTTTCTTGTAACCTAACATATTTGAGCAGTGATAATTCCCTGCTTATGTATACACCTCGGTGTACAAGCTCTGTCTGTAAGACCTTGTTACTATTATTGATGACATTTCGGTAGCCACCGATGGACGAGAACTTTGCCTATTGGTCCGCCTCGTCTTAACGAGCAGGAAAATGGTTCTCTTCGTCTCTCGCCCTTGGTACCAACGTTGTTGCCAACATAACTGGCAGGTTGTCCTCTGACCTGCCTTGCTATCATAACCGTACAAAATGTTAGCGCCTTCCTGCTTTTAACCCACATGGTGGGCCCATAAACCACAGTTCCACAGGATCGAAACTTGACTCTCATGTACATCCATGTTTTCCAAAAATTGTTCCTTGCGCTTGGCTTCATATGTAAATCACGAGCCACCTACCTAGTGGTCTATTCTAGTATCAGACGCAATACTTATTCCCATTGCTCTGAACCCATTTCACCCTCTGTTTCAGGCAACGAACGATTACCTACCCGCTTGAAGCTCCTTATTGCACCTTCTTACCTTGCTCTCGATGACTTTCTTGAATTTCAACTTGAGAGATGCCTCTATGCCACATTCACTGAAATAGCCCCAGGTACCTATCTTGTGTTGAGCTCCGTCCTTCCCGAGTCTTCCCCCCTTATTCCACCCCTTAAATCTCGGAACGAGATTTCTTGTAGTGGAGGAGAATTGTGACACCCGAATAATCATGCTACAGTAATCTCCCTATATCGGTGTCATGTCATCACATTAAATTTTTGCTAATCATCACTTTGTTCCAAACCGACCTCAAATTCAAATTTAAAAGACAAGCCCTTTTATTATTACTTCAATCTATAAAACTAAAATGTTCGGATTTTAGTATAATTTCCCCTGATCATTTTCATGTTGAATCCAACTTCATTTGACTCACAAATAAAATCCTATAAATTACTAAATGGTCCAGCAGCAATTATTTTGGCCTTTCTAAGATGAACGAATACTTATGCATTTCCAAAAATTACAAAAGAAACATGTGTGTCATCATTACATTACATAGTATTTATGCCGAATCTCAGGATCAACAAAATCCATTTTGTTCCTCTTTTAGTTATAAAACAGGAGCTTTATGGTTTAAAAAAAAGGTAAAAGGAAAGGATGAAAAGGAAAGGAAACTGCACTATGGGCTTATAGCCCACCGCTACAGTGCACATCACAGCCCACCATAAGCCTTTCCTCCACCTCTCTGTTCACACAGGAGACCGAGGACGTGCGTGTCGAGCATCCATGGAGCCATGGCCATGGATGGCCTCCACGTAACCTCCCCAACCCTACTTAGGTGTTCCCCCGAAACCCTAGCTCCCCCTCTCCCATTCCCCCCTGGATCCCCATCATCCCCCCTCTCCCGTGGGTCAAATTTAAGCCCGCAAGCTCACGCGGTCACCGCTTCCTCGCCGTCGTTGACGCGTCCAGCACGTCCTGGACGTTCATCGCGCTCGTCCTCATCCATTCCGGGCATCGGAGCTAGGAGGGAAGTTGTGTAGCCATCGCCATCAACCTCGTCTTCTCTGATTCGGCCATTGCACGTTGTCGCCGTCGATATACACCACCGCGACCTCACCGGCCTCCTCGAGCGCGCCATCGGACCCGCAGTGAGCCTCTCCGCTGGTTCCCCCCCTTCCCGTCCTCGATCTATCCTCGTAGACGTCGTACAGGGGCAGACCTAGAAATAAAACTTAGAGGGGGCAACAAAAATTGGCCGTATTTATGAACAAACACGGCAAAAGCATGATATAAACTAAAAGTCGGGCATAATCACTTAATTTTCCACATGGTAACCAATTTTATTAAAAAAATTGGAAGTAAACTAACCTTTTAGACAAAATGAATTAAATCAATATCCCAATATCTTGTTCCAAAGTTGCAAAATAGAACATTGACAAATTGTTGTAACAATCTAATGTACGATCTGCAAGAAGAAAAAAGGCGTTATCAAATTGAGGGAGAATGAAAACATAAAAAAGTAGTATTAATAAAAAGGAAAAAATAGCTATAGCGCATTGCCTTTAGTTTCATCCTACGACAGTCTTGCACTGCATGGAAACGTTTAGCTTTAGTTTCAACTTCTTAACATTATAATGACTAAACTGAGCACTTGGAATAAAAAAGACATACAACGAAGTAACTTGGAATTTCCAACATTGGATCTGCCATTTAACTCTTCTACCAACATGTCTAGGACAGAAAAGAAACAATCGATCCGATAATGATGCTCATTATTAATGTCTAACACTAAATCATTTTCCATGTTTTCCATGTCTAACACTAAAATGCTGCTGTTTCATGTGTATTCATGGATGCACATGATCATTTTCCATGTCTAACACTAAAATGACATTCTTCTCACAAAAAGAATGTACCTTGTTTAGAAGATCATTCTAACCATTCTCAGATCTAGGCTTCTGTACCTCTCTCTTGGTAGATTCCACATTTGACATGGCATTAATAATGTTCATATCCTTTCCATGGAAGATTTTTGATAGCCCATTTGTCAAAGAAAATATCATCATTAGTGCGTGTAGATAGAATGTCCAAATCAATCAGTTCAGGTATTTTGGAAGTTGCTGATTTTTTGAAAAAAAACCTCTCCATTAGCTTCCCTCCAAGTTAAGTGCCCAAAACTGAAACCTTAAAGGCATTTTCATGTTATCACAAATCATGAAGATGAAGGGTGATTATCGGAATTGAACTGGAGTCTCTCAATCCGACTAGCCAATTTTTTAATAATTAGTAATAAATTCGAAGTTGCATACTAGTAAAATTTATATGTTACAAAAAATTGAACTTGCCTAATAATACAAATAGGTAAACTATATAGTCCCTCTGTCCGAAAATACTTATCATCAAAATGGATAAAAGAGGACGTATCTAGACGTTTTAGATACATCTTTTTTTATCCATTTTGATGACAAGTATTTCCGGACGGACGTAGTACATAACTTGATCAAAGGTTGAGAGTACTTTGGTTTCTAATTTCGAAATTGCAGACGAACAAGAAAAATCTGGAAAACAAAACCTTGATTATACTACTTGCTTTCTTACTTGCGATCAATTAGACGGAGGGAATTGTGGAATTGAAATTTGGTGATGGGGGCATGGGGCTATGCTGCAGCGTCGTTGTACAAGGGCCGGAGGGATTAAGGATAGACAACGGCAGATCGGCGATTACCACCAACACGGCGGAGAGTGTCTGCGGCGGCTCCGTGCGAGCGGCGAGATCAGGTATTTCCGATCTGTCTCTTATGGTGTACTAGGATGGAGTCTGAACCGTCCCGCTTGGCAGGTTACGAGGCAAAAAGGGTCTAATGCAAAGTTGCAAGATGTACACACAGGCAGGGGGCAGCAGGCCAGCAATTCTTTATTTTTGTGGGTTGCTAGTTAGACTAAACGGGCTTTAAAAATACAAATGAAGCTAGGCCTAGTGGGGGCAACGTACGCTAACAAGTGGGGGCACACAGCCTGTACACCCGATCAGGTATAAGCGAGCATAAAAATCAAGTGGGGGCAGGTGCCCCCACAACCATCAGGCCTCGTTTGGATTCAAGGGATCCCGGGGGAATCCCCGCTACTTCCTAGGGTCGAAGACCCACGGGCCGAGTTGGCCCAGGGAGATTCACCGAGCCATTTGGACCGCATCGTTCTCGGGTTAACCCTGCCCGACCCACGTCGTTTCCACGGGGACGAAACCCACGACCCAAGAGCTCGGGGAGGAAACCCACGGCTCGAGCGAGACGAGCGAACAGCAGCGCCCTCGACCAAGATCCAGCGCCCCTGACCGCCTCTGAGCTCCTTCGCCGTCGGCAGAAGCGATGCCCCCGACACCCTCCTTCTGGTGCGGAGGATCCAAGCTCCGCCCCTCCAACAACGGCGATGGACGGCGGCCGTCACCGTTCTCCTTCCCTAGATCTCCCCTCCGCCTCCAAGCTTCGATCCCCTCCGGCTATGGCGACGATGATGGTTTCGCAGACGTATTCATCTCATCTGATCTAGGGTTACCCCCCCCCCCCCCCCCCCCCCCCAATACACTTTTCTTCAGTTCATGCCTTCACAATCTTGAACCACCAATTCCATAGGAGCTTGTATTTTTCTTGTGTAGCTGCTCTGCACTTGTATGCACCAGAACTGTTGGTCAGTTCGTTCATGTACTTGTTCATATATTGCTCATGGACTGTGAGATTTCGAGGAGTCGTAGCTCTCCTATTGGCCATTGTGTATGTTTTTTGGAGGGGATAAATATAAGAACTGATTGTCACATGCTCTTGGACAAGAATTAATTTTCACTACCAGTATACGTATCATCTTAATTGTCAGTGGTGTCATGTAGATGCTGTCTAATACCATGGAAGATTACTACTACATTGCCGGTGAAATAATTTTTGTACTACTAGGACTGTTGGTTGGCTGAATATTATTATGTTGCCAAGGAATCGTGATCGATGATGAGACAGACGTAGTACCATATTACTCCATGGGTAGGATAATAACAAAACAAGCCAGTACATAGCATGCAGTTTTTTTCTTCTCTTGTCGATCGCCAACGCTCATCATCATATAAACTTGTAATCGTTTGGTTTGCATTGATCCATAGCAGTTTTCCCTAGTGCGGAGAGGACTGAATATATAAAGGAGAAACTAGAACTTGTCATCCTGTATGTAGAACAGGGAACCATGTAGTACAGTTCTGCTTTTGCTTTTCACACGGAGAGTAGGATTCTAGATGCATCGTTTGTATGTCTGCTCTATCTAGTTACATGTATCTTATGAATGACTAAAATGCCAATAGTGTGTTTGGTTTGCCTCATTGGTCAGTGTAACACCCCGGATGTAACTTTCCATCTTTGTAACTCCAACTCTTGCCATTTTCGGCTATGTGATATGATATTCCCTCCGTGGTTGGGATTTGTTTCTTTGTTTTGCATTTTATTAATGTCATGCATATCATATCATGTCATCATGTGCATCTCATTTGCATACGTGTTCGTCTCATGCATCCGAGCATTTTCCCCGTTGTCCGTTTCGCAATCCGACACTCCCACATGCACCAGCGCACCCCTCTTGTCTCTTTTCGTGTGTGGGTGTTAAACGTTCTCGGAATAGACCGAGCCTTGCCAAGTGGCCCTAGTATAGCACCGGTAGACCGCCTGTCATGTTTCGTGCCATTTGGAGGTCGTTTGATACTCCAACGGTTATCCGCATAACCGCAAAGGCCTCTTTTGAGTTGCAGCCCAACACCCCTCCAAAACATCCCAATAACCCATCTAAGTCACTTCCATGCTCTCCGTCGTCGGATCACCATCGTGTGGGCGAAAACTACACCTCATTTGGACACTCCTAGCTCCTTCTACCTATAAAAACACCTCCCCCTCCAAAATTCCAGATCAATTCACCCCTAACCCTAGCCCCGCTCCTCTCCCCGCCGCCGGACGTGTCCGATTCGGGCCGGACACATCCGCCCGCCGCCCCGGACGAACCGGCAGCCGCCACGTGGCGCGTTCGCCGCCCCCGCGCCTGGCCCCCGCGGCCCGCTCCTCCGCCCCGCGCCCGGCCGCGCCACCCCTCCGCCGCGCTCCTCCGCGCCCGCCGTCCGCCGCCGCCTCAGCCGGCCGCTGCCGCGCACCCTGCCGCTGGTGCCGCCCGGCCCCGCCTCCGCTGTGCCCGCCGTCTCCTTGGTCGCCGCCGGCGCCGCCCGGCCCCCGCCTCCGCGTCCGGTGCCAGGTCCGGCCGGCCTCGCCCCAGATCCGGCCGCCCTGGCCTCTTCTCCGGCCTTCTCCAGCATCTCCGGCGAGTCTCCGGCACCGCCTCGATCCGCACGCCGAGCCGGATCTAGATCCATATCCTAGGGTTGACTTCTTCTCCCCTGAAATCCACTAAGTCTTTTTCTGTCAGTAATTTTGTTGCATGTTCATCGCACCACAACTTTGCACCTGTGGCTCCGTTTTGGGCGTGCAGCATACCGGTTTGTTCGCCTCGAATAGTACACCATTGCATCTCATTGCATCATTTTCATTTGAGCTCATCTTGATGGCTGAAATGCTTTTGGAAGAGTGCTCCATAATGTTAGTTTCAGATTCTTATCAGAACATGCACTTTTGTCATTTTTGCCATGATTGATGTGTGCATCTTATGTACTTGAGCCCTACATGTGTTTTGAACTATTCCATTCCATCTTTACAGAGGTGCTTACCATGTATTTTTATGATCAATGTGGTGACTAGCACAAGCATGCAAACTAGGCTTCGTGATATTGCTGATTTTAGTCCCTGTTCTGCTGATATTTTGATGCCATATAAACATGATGCTACAGAGAGATCCATGCATATTTTGAGATACCTCAGTAAAGGTGTTTTGAACATATGGTTTTGCTCTATCCATCCATGCCCCTGGTTGCAATTACGGAGTAGTCTAGCATGTCATTTTTGTGCTCTACTTTTGCTACAAAATGTTTCCTGGCAGATTGTTTACATGTTATTCAATTTTGCCAAGGTTGTTGTAGTTGATCCGTGTATGCTATGATGTTGTTCTTGCCATGTATAGCTTCTATGCCATGTATTCTTGATGGATGTATGTTTATTTTATCATGAAATGCTCTCTAGTGAGTGCATCGAGCTCGCAAAGGTGCCTTCGTAATTCTGTCAATGCCATGCTCTGTTTGCGGAATCTGTTAACGAAACTTGCTATGTTTACATGGGTTCCATGATATATTCTGTTCCTTTTGACTCATGGTCAGTAAGGGACTTTTGATCTATGCTTTGAGTAGAATCATGCCATGTCTTGTTTTGCTATTATAAGTTCCTGTAGCATGTTGATAACTTGCTCTGAACATTGCTTCCTGATGTTGTTTGTGCCATGTCCAACCTGATATTTTTTGCACTTTCGCCATGCTTGTTTGAACCTGTTGTGGTGCGATTTAGCCGTAGCTCAGTGTTCCTATTTTGTTAAGCATCTCCTGTAGATCACTGCCATATGCTTTGTTCTTATGTTAGGGTGCTGTAGCATAATTTCTTGTTGCATGCTAAGTAGCATCGTGCGATTAATCGCACCTTTCTGCCATTCTTGTTTTGCTTGCCATTTGCAAACCGTGCATCCGTTTCCGTTGATCTTCTTATCAATTTCAACTGAACTCATCTCATCTTTCCAGTGGCATACTTGGTTTGCCAACTTGATGCCTTGTTCATCCTTTTTCCTCACGGAGCACGCATACGCATTGCATATCACATCTCGCATATCATGACATGTATTGCATCATGTTGCTTGTGCATTGCACTGTGATTTATTGTGGTTCCTTTGCTTGTGTTCTTGCTTTGGGGAGAGCCGGGAGACGAGTACGTGCACGAGGAACCTGTTGAGTACGCTAACGAGGATCAAGCCTTCGACAACTTTGAGAACCTTGCAGGCAAGATGACCATACCTTCGATATCACTTCTATCTTTGCTTTGCTAGTTGCTCGCGCTATCGCTATGTTAGCTCTACCTGCCACTGTTTATCATGCCTACCTATTGCATGTCAAACCTCTAACCATCCTTTCCTAGCAAACTGTTGTTTGGCTATGTCACCGCTTTTTCTCAGCCCCTCTTATAGCGTTGCTAGTTGCAGGTGAAGATGAAGTTTGTTCCTGGTCGGAACATGGATATTTGGGATATCACAATATCTCCTGTTTAATTAATGCACCTTATATACTTGGTAAAGGGTGGAAGGCTCGGCCTTATGCCTGGTGACATGTTCCACTCTTGCCGCCCTAGTTTCCGTCATACCGGTGTTATGTTCCTTGATTTTGTGTTCCTTATGCGGTTGGGTGATTTATGGGACCCCCTTGACAGTTCGCTTTGAATAAAACTCCTCCAGGAAGGCCCAAACTTGGTTTTACCATTTGCCACCTAAGCCTTTTCCCTTGGGTTTTCACGAGCCCGAGGGTCATCTTTATTTACCCCCCCCCCCCCCCGGGCCAGTGCTCCTCTGAGTGTTGGTCCAAACTAGCGCCCTTTGCAGCGCCGCCTCAAGGAAACTTGAGGTCTGGTTTTAGTTGTACAGATTGCTCATCCGTTGTGCCCTAAGAACGAGATATGTGCAGCTCCTATCGGGATATTTCGGCATAGTCGGGTGGTCTTGCTAGTCTTGTTTTACCATTGTCGAAATGTCTTGCGAACCGGGATTTCGAGACTGATTGGGTCTTCCGAGAGAAGGTATATCCTTCGTTGACCGTGAGAGCTTGTGATGGGCTAAGTTGGGACACCCCTGCAGGGTATTTTATCTTTCGAAAGTCGTGCCCGCGGTTATGAGGCAGATGGGAATTTGTTAATGTCCGGTTGTACATAACTTGACACTCGACCTCTTTAAAATGCATCAACCGCGTGTGTAGCCGTGATGGTCTCTTCTCGGCGGAGTCCGGGAAGTGAACATGGTTTGTGTTATGCTTGACGTAAGTAGTTTCAGGATCACTTCTTGATCGCTTCTAGCTTCTCGACCGATGCGTTGCTTCTCTTCTCGCTCTCACTTGCGTATGTTAGCCACCATATATGCTTAGTGCTTGCCGCAGCTCCACCATATTACCCCTTTTCCTACCTATGAGCTTAAATAGTCTTGATCTCGCGGGTGTGAGATTGCTGAGTCCTCGTGGCTCACAGATTCTACCAAAACAGATGCAGGTGCCGAGGATACCGGCGCAGATGGCGCAACCGAGCTCAAGTGGGAGTTTGATGAGGCCCTTGGATGTTACTATGTTTCGTTTCCATATGATCAGTAGCGGAGCCCAGTCGGGACGATCGGGGATCTAGCATTTGGGGTTGTCTTCTTTTCATTTGGATTTGACCGTAGTCGGTCTATGAGTGTATTTTGAATGATGTATGATCTTAATTTATGTATTGTGTGAAGTGGCGATTGTAAGCCAACTCTGTTTATCCCATTCTTGTTCATTACATGGGATTGTGTGAAGATGACCCTTCTTGCGACAAAACCACCACGCGGTTATGCCTCTAAGTCGTGCTTCAACACGTGGGAGATATAGCCGCATCGTGGGTGTTACAAGTTGGTAATCAGAGCCATCCCCGACTTAGGAGCCCCCTGCTTGATTGTTTGCTGGCGATGTTGAGTCTAGAACAAAAATGTTTTGAGTCTTAGGATTATATATATCGGAGAGTAGGATTCTTTTTACTCCTCAGTCCCTTCGTCACTCTGGTGAGGTCTCCTGACGTAGAAGTTTTAACTTTCCTCTCCTCAAATTTCACTAAAAAAATTTAGGATCACGCGGGTATCTTGGAATCGTTCTGATGGTTTTGTGACGAGAACATTGTTCTTGGTGCCTCCTATCTATTATGTGGCTTTGAACCGGGGAATTGAGCTCCGAGGTGTTGTCGTCACAATTTTATCATTGCAGTTCTGGAATACCTGAGTTTTGCCGACATCGAAAATCTCTTTTATGCAGTTGTTGGTGAGATAACCTCGACGCCACCTAGTACTGGGGCGGGAGTTCTGGAGTATTGCCATAACTCGTATAACGGATGCTTTTCGTAGGTTGAGGTACATGATTTCCGAAGGTTTCTTGGTTATGTGTTGACGGATGGATACAGCTGGATGTAGGGATTGTTAGTTTGGGTGAGATATATTGCTTCCCCTGTATCCCCAACACCTGATTGCATAACCAGAAAGTTTCGGGAGTTTATAGGTGGGATTCAAGTAGCTCTAGCATTTCTTCCCGCAGATATTTGGTTTGTGATTGGGTAATCCTTACCACTTATTTGTTCCAGTTGTACCTTGTTTATTTCAATCATCAATCTCTTATCAAGTGGCTTCTCACCTTAATGGATGTGTGATGTTAGCTTTGGGAATTCATTCGTTCATCCTTGTTCGAATGTTTATTGTGAAGACTATATGTTGCAATTTCTATCCGTTGATTCAACTTGTCTATCTGTCTATCAAGATGCTAACGGATGTCACCCTCTTCAGGATGGCTCCGCCAACGCGTTAGAATCCGGAATGCAATGATGGGAGTCAGGAGAACACTCCACCTCCACCTCCGCCTCCGGAGGCATGGCAAGCTTTGATGGCAGCCACAAACGCCAATGCTCAGATGATGATTCAGCTCATGCAAGAGCGCAACGAAGGCCAAGGCAACCAAGGGAATCAACTTCAAGGGCAGTTCAATCATCAGCCTCAATTTCCTACCCTCAACCAGTTCCTGGCAAATCAGCCGAAGTCTTTCAGCTACTATGCCGAGGCCACAGACGCCGATGATTGGCTCGTGGATATCAACAAGCATTTTGAATGTAGCAATGTCAGGCCTGAGGACTACGTCAAGTTCGCTTCTTTTCAGCTCAAGGATCAAGCAGCTGATTGGTTCCAGCAATACAAGGATTCCAGAGGAGGTCGAGTGATTACTTGGACTGACTTTTGTCGGGACTTTAAAGCTCACCACATTCCTACCAGTGTTGTTGATAGCAAGCGTGAGGAGTTCCGCAATCTCAAGCAAGGCAACATGTCAGTGTACGAATACAACAAGCAGTTTCAGAAACTTGCTCGCTTCGCTAAGCAAGATGTTCCTGATGAAAAGAGTATGATCTATCAATTCAGAGGTGGCCTTAGAGAGGATCTGCAGTTAGCTAACGTTCTTGTTGAGCCTACTCAGTTTGATCAATTCTACAATATGGCCCTCAAGCAAGAAGGTGCTCAGCTCAAGTGTGAGGCTTCTAAGAAGAGAATCAGGGATGCAGTCCAGTCTTCTTCTTCCTCACAAGTGGCAGCTAAGCAGCAGAAGTTCTACCTTCCTCATCCTCCGTTTCGTCAGCCCTACCAGCAGAAGTACTCAGGTGGTCGTGGATCTTCCCACCCACCCAACCCAGGCTATCAGAACAAGTCTCAGCCTCAAGCTCCAAGGTCAAATGCTCCTTATCATCGTCCGCTCTCAGAAGTGACTTGCAACAAGTGCCAGCAGAAAGGTCACTATGCGAACAAATGCTTCAATCAAAGGCGCCTTCCTCCTCCTCCTCCTGTGAGATCTTCAAGCAATGCAGTGGTCAAGAATAATCCAAAGCATGCAAAGGTGAATATGATGAATGCAGCGCAAGCAGAGGATTCTTCTGATGTGATAATGGGTAATCTCTCAGTTAATGATATTCCTGCAAAAGTCTTATTTGATACTGGTGCATCGCATTCTTTCATTTCAAGACCTTTTGTGGCTATGCATGATTTGGTTACTCAAGTATTGCCGAGTCCTTTGTCTATTGTTTCCCCGGCTCAGCAAATTACTTCTCGAGCTTTGGTTCCAAATGTCGGTATCAAGATGGGCGACTATAAATTTCTGTCTTCTCCAGTTGTTCTTGGTGACTCTGATATTGATCTAATTCTCGGGATGGACTGGCTTTCTAAGCACAAGTCTCAGCTTGATTGTGCGGCTAGGCAGATTCAATTGACACACCCTTCTGAGGATGTTATCATCTATGCCGCTCGTGATGAAACCATTCGGTTGTTTCTCTCAATGAGAAGGGCGAGTTGGATGCTATTTCTCAAATTCCAGTCGTTTGTGAGTACCAAGATGTCTTTCCAGAAGAGCTTTCGGGTATGCCTCCTCATCGGCCAGTCAAGTTCGTTATTGATCTTGAGCCTGGAACTGAACCCGTTTGCAAGCGTCCATACAAGCTTGGACCCAAGGAGCTGAAGGAATTGAAGAAACAGCTCGATGAACAAGAGCGTCTGGGTTTGATCATACCGAGTTCATCTCCATGGGGTTGTGGAGTTCTTTTTGTCCAGAAGAAGGATGGCACGGACCAACTTTGCGTCGATTACCGTCCATTGAACAAGAAGACAATCAAGAACAAGTATCCACTTCCCAACATCAATGAGCTTTTCGAGCAACTCAAAGGTGCTAAAGTATTCTCCAATCTTGACCTTCGTATGGGTTATCATCAGATTCGCATTCATGAACAAGATATTCCCAAGACAGCATTCAGAACAAGCTATGGTTCTTATGAATATACTGTCATGTCTTTCGTCCTTATCAATGCTCCTCCAACTTTCTCTCGAATGATGAACTTTATCTTCAACCCTTACACCAATGAATTCGTTTGGTGTATCTTGATGATATCTTGGTCTTCTCCAAGAATAAGAAGGATCATGCCAAACATTTGCGATTGGTCCTCGACAAGCTCAGAGAGTATCAATTCTATGCGAAGTTTTCCAAATGTGAGTTCTGGCTTGATGAAGTTCTTTACCTTGGTCATATCATCTCTGCCAAGGGCATTGCTGTTAATCCCGCGAAGGTGTCTGCAGTTGTGAATTGGGAACCTCCTCAGAATGTCAAGCAGCTCCGCAGCTTTCTTGGTCTTGCAAGCTATTGCCGAAGATTCGTTGAGAACTTCTCTAAGATTTCAAAGCCTCTTTCCAACCTCCTTCAGAAGCATGTAAAGTATGTCTGGATGCCTGAGTGTGACGTTGCTTTCAACACCCTCAAAGAGAAGCTAGTCACAGCTCCTGTCTTGACTCCTCCTGATGAATCCAAGCCATTCGAAGTATTCTGTGATGCTTCTCTTCTAAGTCTCGGTGCTGTGTTGATGCAAGAGAAAAAAGTTGTGGCCTATACCTCTCATAAGTTGAAGCCCAACGAAAAGAACTACCCCACTCACGATCTTGAGTTGGCGGCAGTTGTCCATGCATTGATAATATGGAGACATCTCTTATTGGGAAGGCAAGTGGACATTTTCACCGATCACAAGAGCCTCAAGTATATCTTCACTCAACCCAACCTCAACCTCAGGCAAACTCGATGGGTCGAAATGATTCAAGAGTACAATCCGAGTATTGAATATACTCCTGGCAAGGCAAATGTGATTGCAGATGCTCTGAGCAGAAAGGCTTATTGCAACAGTCTAATTCTCAAGCCATTTCAACCGGATCTTTGTGAAGCTTTCCGCAAGCTGAATCTTCAAGTTGTTCCTCAAGGCTTTCTTGCCAACCTCATAGTCTCTCCTACTTTGGAAGATCAAATTCGTGAGGCACAACTCTTGGATACCATGGTGAAGAAGGTGAAACGTGGTATTGACAAGGGCATTCCCAAATACAAGTGATATCGCTTGGATGACAAAGATACTCTTTTCTTTGAGGATCGTATTGTGGTTCCTAAAGGCGATCTCAAAAAAGTCATCATGAACGAGGCACACAATTCCCTTCTATCCATTCATCCTGGAAGTACAAAGATGCACCATGACCTCAAGCAGTCATATTGGTGGACTCGAATGAAGCGAGAGATTGCTCAATTCATGAATGAATGTGATGTCTGCAGAAGGTTGAAAGCAGAACACCAACGACCAGCTGGTCTCCTTCAACCTCTTGCTATTCCAGAATGGAAGTTTGACCATATCGAGATGGACTTCGTGACTGGTTTTCCTAAGTCCAAGCATGGAAATGATGCTATCTTCGTTGTCATTGACAAGCTTACTAAAGTGGCTCATTTCCTTCCTATCAAAGAATCTATCACAGCAGCTCAGCTGGCAGAGCTTTACACCTCCAGAATTGTCTCCTTGCACGGCATTCCACAATTAATATCTTCAGATCGTGGAAGCATCTTCACTTCTAAGTTCTGGGACTCCTTTCAGAAGGCCATGGGCACCAACATTCGTTTCAGCACAACTTTCCATCCTCAAACAAGTGGCCAAGTCGAGCGAGTCAATCAAATCCTTGAAGATATGCTTAGGGCTTGTGTCATTTCCTCTGGTATGAAGTGGGAAGATTGTCTTCCATATGCCGAGTTCTCCTACAACAATAGCTTCCAAGCGAGTTCGGGCAAGGCCCCATTCGAAATTCTCTATGGCAGAATGTGTCGTACTCCTCTCAATTGGTCTGAGACAGGTGAACGCCAACTTCTTGGCAACGACTTGATCACAGAAGCCAAAGAAATGTGCAAAGTCATTCGTGAGAATCTCAAATCCGCGCAATCGCGCCAAAAGAGCTATTATGATAGCAAGCACCGTGAATTGGCTTTTGAAATCGGAGACCATGTCTATCTCCACGTCTCTCCAATGAAAGGCACTCGCCGCTTCGGTATCAAAGGGAAGCTTGCCCCTAGATACGTGGGTCCTTTCAAGATCATTGGCAAAAGAGGCGACCTCGCCTATCAACTTGAGCTTCCGTCCAACTTTGCAAACGTGCATGATGTGTTTCACGTGTCACAGCTTCGCAAGTGCTCCAAGACTCCTGAGCGCACTATCAACTTCGAAGAAATCGACCTCCAAGAAGATCTCTCTTATCATGAGCACCCCGTTGCTATTCTTGAAGAAACCGAGCGCAAGACTCGCAACAAGTCAATCAAATTCCTGAAAGTGAAGTGGTCACACCATTCCGACTGTGAAGCCACCTGGGAGCGCGAGGATCACCTCCGTTCCGAATATCCGGAGTTATTTCAGTCCTAGATCTCGGGACGAGATCCTCTTGTAGTGGTGGAGTGTTGTAACACCCCGGATGTAACTTTCCATCTTTGTAACTCCAACTCTTGCCATTTTCGGCTATGTGATATGATATTCCCTCCGTGGTTGGGTTTTTTTTTTGCATTTTATTAATTTCATGCATATCATATCATGTCATCATGTGCATCTCATTTGCATACGTGTGCGTCTCATGCATCCGAGCATTTTCCCCGTTGTCCGTTTCGCAATCCGACACTCCCACATCCACCGGCGCACCCCTCTTGTCTCTTTTCGTGTGCGGGTGTTAAACATTCTCGGAATGGATTGAGCCTTGCCAAGTGGACCTGGTATAGCACCGGTAGACCGCCTGTCAAGTTTCGTGCCATTTGGAGGTCGTTTGATACTCCAACGGTTATCCGCATAACCGCAAAGGCCTCTTTTGAGTTGCATCCCAACACCCCTCCAAAACAGCCCAATAACCCATCTAAGTCACTTCCATGCTCTCCATCGTCGGAGCACGATCGTGTGGGCGAAAACTACACCTCATTTGGACACTCCTAGCTCCTTCTACCTATAAAAACACCTCCCCCTCCGAAATTCCGGATCAATTCACCCCTAACCCTAGCCCCGCTCCTCTCCCCGCTGCCGGACGTGTCCGATTCGGGCCGGACACGTCCGCCCGCCGCCCCGGATGAACCGACCGCCGCCACGTGGCGCGTCCGCAGCCCCCGCGCCGCCGGCCCGCCGGGCCCGCGCCTGGCCCCCGCGGCCCGCTCCTCCGTCCCGCGCCCGACCGCGCCGCGCCGCCGCCGCGCTCCTCCGCGCCCGCCGTCCGCCGCCGCCTCAGCCGGCCGCTGCGGCGCGCCCTGCCGCCGGTGCCGCCCGGCCCAGCCTCCGTCGCGCCCGCCATCGCCTTGGTCGCCGCCGGCGCAGCCCGGCCCCCGCCTCCGCGTCCGGTGCCAGGTCCGGCCGGCCTCGCCCGGGATCCGGCCGCCCCGGCCTCTTCTCCGGCCTTCTCCAGCATCTCCGGCGAGTCTCTGGCGCCGCCTCGATCCGCGCGCCGAGCCGGATCCAGATCCATATCCTAGGGTTGACTTCTTCTCCCCCGAAATCCAGTGTCTTTTTCTGTCAGTAATTTTGTTGCATGTTCATCGCACCACAACTTTGCACCCGTGGCTCCGTTTTGGGCGTGTAGCATACCGGTTTGTTCGCCTCGAATAGTACACCATTGCATCTCATTGCATCATTTTCATTTGAGCTCATCTTGATGGCCGAAATGCTGTTGGAAGAGTGCTTCATAATGTTAGTTTCAGATTCTTATCAGAACATGCACTTTTGTCATTTTGGCCATGATTGATGTGTGCATCTTATGTACTTGAGCCCTACATGTGTTTTGAACTATTGCATGCCATCTTTACAGAGGTGCTTACCATGTATTTTTGTGATCAATGTGGTGACTAGCACAAGCATGCAAACTAGGCTTCGTGATATTGCTGATTTTAGTCCCTGTTTTGCTGATATTTTGATGCCATGTAAATATGATGCTACAGAGAGATCCATGCATATTTTGAGATACTTCAGTAAGGGTGTTTTGAACATATGGTTTTGCTCTATCCATCAATGCCCCTGGTTGCAATTATGGAGTAGTCTAGCATGTCATTTTTGTGCTCTACTTTTGCTACAAAATGTTTCCTGGCAGATTGTTTACATGTTATTCAATTTTGCCAAGGTTGTTGTAGTTGATCCGTGTATGCTATGATGTTGTTCTTGCCATGTATAGCTTCTATGCCATGTATTCTTGATGGATGTATGTTTATTTTATGATGAAATGCTCTATAGTGAGTGCATCGAGCTCGCGAAGGTGCCTTCGTAATTCTGTCAATGCCATCCTCTGTTAGCGGAATCTGTTAACGAAACTTGCTATGTTTACATGGGTTCCATGATATTTTCTGTTCCTTTTTGACTCATGGTCAGTAAGGGACTTTTGATCTATGCTTTGAGTAGAATCATGCCATGTCTTGTTTTGCTATTATAAGTTCCTGTAGCATGTTGATAACTTGCTCTGAACATTGCTTCCTGATGCTGTTTGTGCCTTGTCCAACCTGATATTTTTTGCACATTCGCCATGCTTGTTTGAACCTGTTGTGGTGCGATTTAGCCGTAGCTCAGTGTTCCTATTTTGTTAAGCATCTCCTGTAGATCACTACCATATGCTTTGTTATTATGTTGGGGTGCTGTAGCATAGTTTCTTGTTGCATGCTAAGTAGCATCGTGCTGTTAATCGCAGCTTTGTGCCATTCTTGTTTTGCTTGCCATTTGCAAACCGTGCATCCGTTTCTGGTGATCTTCATATCGATTTCAACCGAAATCATCTCATCTTTCCAGAGGCATACTTGGTTTTCCAAGTTGATGCCTTGTTCATCCTTTTTCCTCCCGGAGCATGCATACGCATTGCATATCACATCTCGCATATCATGACATGTATTGCATCATGTTGCTTGTGCATTGCACCGTGATTTATTGTGGTTCCTTTGCTTGTGTTCTTGCTTTGGGTAGAGCCGGGAGACGAGTACGTGCACGAGGAACCTGTTGAGTACGCTAACGAGGATCAAGCCTTCGACAACTCTGAGAACCTTGCAGGCAAGATGACCATACCTTCGATATCACTTCTATCTTTGCTTTGCTAGTTGCTCGCTCTATCGCTATGTTAGCTCTACCTGCCACTGTTTATCATGCCTCCCTATTGCCATGTCAAACCTCTAACCATCCTTTCCTATCAAACCGTTGTTTGGCTATGTCACCGCTTTTGCTTAGCCCCTCTTATAGCGTTGCTAGTTGCAGGTGAAGATGAAGTTTGTTCCTGGTCAGAACATGGATATTTGGGATATCACAATATCTCCTGTTTAATTAATGCACCTTATATACTTGGTAAAGGGTGGAAGGCTCGGCCTTATGCCTGGTGACTTGTTCCACTCTTGCCGCCCTAGTTTCCGTCATACCGGTGTTATGTTCCTTGATTTTGTGTTCCTTACGCGGTTGGGTGATTTATGGGACCCCCTTGAGAGTTCGCTTTGAATAAAACTCCTCCAGCAAGGCCCAAACTTGGTTTTACCATTTGCCACCTAAGCCTTTTCCCTTGGGTTTTCGCGAGCCCAAGGGTCATCTTTATTTACGCCCCCCCCCCCCCGGCCAGTGCTCCTCCGAGTGTTGGTCCAAACAAGAGCCCTTTGCAGCGCCCCCTCAACGAAACTTGAGGTCTGGTTTTAGTTGTACGGATTGCCCATCCGTTGTGCCCTGAGAATGAGATATGTGCAGCTCCTATCGGGATATTTCGGCATAGTCGGGTGGTCTTGCTATTCTTGTTTTACCATTGTCGAAATGTCTTGCGAACCGGGATTCCGAGACTGATCGGGTCTTCCCGGGAGAAGGTATATCCTTCGTTGACCGTGAGAGCTTGTGATGGGCTAAGTTGGGACACCCCTGCAGGGTATTTTATCTTTCGAAAGTCGTGCCCGCGGTTATGAGGCAGATGGGAATTTGTTAATGTCCGGTTGTACATAACTTGACACTCGACCTCTTTAAAATGCATCAACCGCGTGTGTAGCCGTGATGGTCTCTTCTCGGCGGAGTCCGGGAAGTGAACATGGTTTGTGTTATGCTTGACGTAAGTAGTTTCAGGATCACTTCTTGATCGCTTCTAGCTTCTCGACCGATGCGTTGCTTCTCTTCTCGCTCTCACTTGCGTATGTTAGCCACCATATATGCTTAGTGCTTGCCGCAGCTCCACCATATTACCCCTTTTCCTACCTATGAGCTTAAATAGTCTTGATCTCGCGGGTGTGAGATTGCTGAGTCCTCGTGGCTCACAGATTCTACCAAAACAGATGCAGGTGCCGAGGATACCGGCGCAGATGGCGCAACCGAGCTCAAGTGGGAGTTTGATGAGGCCCTTGGATGTTACTATGTTTCGTTTCCATATGATCAGTAGCGGAGCCCAGTCGGGACGATCGGGGATCTAGCATTTGGGGTTGTCTTCTTTTCATTTGGATTTGACCGTAGTCGGTCTATGAGTGTATTTTGAATGATGTATGATCTTAATTTATGTATTGTGTGAAGTGGCGATTGTAAGCCAACTCTCTTTATCCCATTCTTGTTCATTACATGGGATTGTGTGAAGATGAACCTTCTTGCGACAAAACCACCATGCGGTTATGCCTCTAAGTCGTGCTTCGACACATGGGAGATATAGCCGCATCGTGGGTGTTACAGTCAGTGATCATTGATATCTAGTAGGTGCTGATTTGTGAGTCTCTGCTCTATTTAGTTATATATGTATCTCATTAATGAATGACCAAATAACAATGTTAGTTACAATATCGTGTTTGTTTTGTTACTGTTATGACCTTGTGTCGAGCTGGGCAAGGCATCGATGTGTAACTTTTGTGTGTCAAATTTGTGGTGGACAGCACACACGACGGCCTCACAGGCCAGCATGACTAGGATCAATGGAGAGAAACACCCCGTGGTTCGGTCAGGTACCTGTGGCTAACCCTTAACCGAGCGGTGAACAAGGAGATCATGTGTAGAGTGAGGAGATTTATGAGATGTAGAGAGCATAAGGTGTGTAAACAGTTCACCTTCTTGTTTTGCACTGCATCCATCTTATATTTATTTACTTTGTGGCATTATTGACTGGACCTTTGTAAAAATTGTTTCTCTCTGTCGATCGATGATATATAAGCAAAGACAAAACACACACCATTATTTTAAAACTGACTAGTAGAGCCACACATTTGGAAAAATGTTACTGCCTTTTGTTTGCTAGTTTATGTGTACCTTTACAAGCTTTCTACTTCAACTGTTCGTGATTAGAAGCTTGTCAATAAACTAAACTCTGAATCCAGCTATGCATGTCTTCACATTCATCAACCTATAGACTGTTTGGGCAAACTACAATCAATTTGATCATGTAAGATTGGGTTACTGGACAGTCTTATGATTGCGTTCCTAAACTATATTTGTAGTCTTGATTTTTTTATGCAGAGGGCACAAATCATGTGTTTGGTTGATACTATTTCATTAATTTGCTTATACTACAAAATAGTGTTCTGAGACCCTGAACTGATGCCAGCTAACTTATTTCTTTTTGTCGTTCAGCCAAAGTCAAGTTGTGGTACGTGATGTCGAGGAAGGAGTGGAGAGAAGACAAGCTGTGGTACGTGATGTTGAGGAGGAGTGGAGAAAAGACCTGAGTAGGACGTGATCGTTGCCTTGCGGCCCATATTGTTTGGAAGTATCCCTGCCTTGGACATGGCAACTTATAATCCAGAACTCTTTCTAGTGCACAAACTTAACAATGATGTATCAATAACCCATGTAATGATTGCTTTTGTTTTGGCACATGAAAATGGCTTAGGCCAATGCTCGATCGTCGTGAAATGCGGACCGATATCTTAAGCTTATGAAGTGATGGATAAGTCATAGTAATATTTTTAAAATTCTAGTGACATGAATTATGAGCCTTTGTTATATGCCTATGGTTTTTGTGGTTGTTTCTCAAAATTATTTGTGGAATTTTTATCTATGGTTTATTGTGTTAAATTTGTCAGTTGTACATGAGGGAATTCCTTCCCTCCCCTGTTGCCATTTGGGCACCTGGACTACTGGGAACATATCCCCCATGGTGGGAGGGATCCCATGAGCATAGGAAAATCTCCCCTAGGGGTTTATTGCCCTGGGTTGTACTCCCCCGGAACCAAACAAAGCCTCAACGTAGGTCCGCCCCTCACGTCGTAGGCCGCCGTCGTCGACTTCGCGCTCACCATGTGTTGTCTGCGACCCGCGGACCTCCCTGGCCGCGCCGCCCGGCCGTGGCCGCGCCCGGCCCGCGCCCTGGGCTCCCCTAGCTGCGCCTTGCCCCGCGCCCAGCCCGCGCGCCGGCCGCTCCCTGCACGCGCTCCCGCGCCCGCGTGCCTCCTGCAGGAACTGCTGCTGCATTCTGGTGCTCCTACGGCTGCTCATGCCGCTGTTTGTGCACTGCTGCTGCTCCCTGCGTGCTGTTGTTGCTGCTGCTAAAACTGCTGCCGCTGCTTGTCTTGCAGCTGCTACTGCCTCCCGTGGCGCGCTGCTTAGCTGCTGCTGCTGCGGGCGCCCACTTGCTGCTCCTAGCTAGTGCAGCCGCTGCCGCCTGGTACTGCTACTGCTTGCCATGGCCGGGCCTTGGCCTTGTGAGTTTTTGCGTATGTGTGCACAAGCACGGCTGGTTTGTGCCATCGGCCGGCCCCTGGTTTAGTTAGGCTAGGTTTAATTAGGACTAGTTTAGGTTAGAACTAATTTAGTGCTAATTAGTCTTTGTAAACAATGACATGTGGGTCCCTTTCAATTAGATTAGTTTTATTTATTTGTTTAGGTACAACCTATGACATGTGGGCTGCACCCTGCCCTTTTGACTAGTCAAAGTTGACTTGGTCAACTCGGTTTTAAAACAAATTAAAATAAAACTAGAAATTTTAGGAATTGATTAAAACCTTTGAAAATTCATATAAGTTAATCCGTAACTCGGATGAAAATGTTTTATACATGAGAGTTGCTCAGAACGACGAGACAAATCCGAATACGCAGGCCGTTCGTCCGCCACACGCCCCTAGCATAGCAAACATGCAACCTTTCCCCTCCGTTTCGTCTACCCGAAAATGCCAACTTCGGGAAAACATTCCCGGATGTTTCCCTCCTTCGCCGGTAGCGTGTAGCACCGCGCTAGAACATGTCTAGCTCTGTCTGTTGTCCTGTTATGCTCTTGCTTGCTATTTATTTACAGTTTCTTCCCCTCTTCTCTCCGGTAGACCCCGAGACCGATGTTGATGTCCCTGTGATCGACTACGTCGACGATGACCCTTCTTCCCTTTCAGCGGAGCTTCCAGGCAAGCCCCCCCTTTGATCATCCCGATATCGCCCATTCCATTCTCTCATCCTTGCATTAGATTTTGCTATTGTTATTGTTTGCTCCTATTCTGATGCATAGCCTGCTTCTGTAACTTGCTCATTGTACCTTACCTGCTTATCCTAAACTGCTTAGTATAGGTTGGTTAGTGATCCATCAGTAACCCCCAGTACTTGTCCTCATTGCCCCTGCTTCATCATCAACGACACGATCAGCGTGATCGACGACCAGAGCCCGACACCTCACATCACATCACGCCCCTTTTGTTGCTCGACTCTGTAGAGCTACTATCGTGTGCCAAGGGTGATCCCTCATAACGCACTCCTGATGATAATTCTATAGTGTAGCTATTCAGTCATGGTCAATGATGGGTGATTTCCTCTTTCACCATTCCCGATACGGCTCTGTCGTTCAACACCTCAAGTGTGAACCTCGAGGGTGGTCCCTCTTACATTCACCTTGATGATTACATTGAGTGGAATTCTCCGTGGGTGATTCCTCGGGTTTTCCCCTTGATGTTTGGACACACGGTTACCTTGACTTTACTTGAGACCATTGTTGAAGTTGGGTCGGCCCTGAGGGTACCCGCGAGTTGATGTGAAAGTCGGGCGGGCCCGTTGAGCACCCGTGAGTTTTCCATGTGGCACGGCCGGGCAGTCTGGGCCCTTGCCGTAAGTCCACGAGACAGGGCGACGGGGTCACCTTATCGTGAGTCTCTGCTCGTCTCCGCGAGCCCCCAATGCACTAACAGGTTTGGGTATTTGTTCTGAGTTGGCCTCTGGCCTTTACGCACTAACCACCACGCGAGAATAGATATGGGCCTCGACGTCGCCGTATCAGCCAAAGCTTTGTCAGACGTCCAGTTCAGCATTGTGGCACGGTCGGATCATGCTGGCCATCCGAGGCGGTGCTGATATCCACCCTGCACACAACGACCCAGAGTGCTGCGGGCGATGGGCCCAAGACCCCAGAGTGCTTAGGATGTAGACCAGCGGGGACCTTTCTGCTGAGCCTAGGTAGGTCCGCGACGTGTTGATCTTCCAAGGCCGAGCATTGACCCTAGAAAGGTGTGTCCGGCCAGAGTGATCGAGCGTGTTGGGTAACATGGTGCACCCCCGCAGGGAAGTTATATATTCAAATACCGTGTCCATGCTAATGGACGTTCAGACTTATATCATGATCTTATATAACTAGAAATGGATACTTGAGATTCTCATAGGGAGTCAAGAAAGGATCTTTGGGCGTTGATACTACAACATGCTTGTTAATTATAAACTGCTATTCTTTACTCTTCTACATGCTGTAAGATTCTTGGAGCTGCTTGAAGATGCTATTCTTCGTTAGGCTAGGCCTTCCCCTCTATTCTGGCATTCTGCAGTTCAGTCCATAGATCCACCCTTTCCATTTGATACCAATGCATACTTAGTATAGATCTGATGCTTGCGAGTACTTTGGATGAGTACTCACGGTTGCTTTGCTACCCCTTTTCCCCATTCTTTCTTCTTTCCGGTTGTTGCAACCAGATGGTGGATACCTGGAGCCAGATGCCACCGTCGATGAATGCTACTACATGGAGACGCCGACGACCAGGAGTAGTTTAGGAGGTCCCAGGCAGGAGGCCTTGCCTCTTCGATTGTGTTGCTTTTGTGCTAGCCTTCTTAAGGCATCCTTGTTTAACTTATGTCTTTACTCAGACATTGTTGCTTCCGCTGACTCTTGTGTATCGAGCTATGTATTCGAGCACTCGAGGCCCCTGGCTTGTAATATAAAGCTTGTATTATTTTGATTTGTGTCTAGAGTTGTGTTGTGATATCTTCGCGTGAGTCCCTAATCTTGATCGTACACATTTCCGTGTATGATTAGTGTACGATTGAATCGGGGGCGTCACAGCCGCCTGGAAAGAAGCTACCAAAAGGAAGGGCAAGAAAGCCACCGCTTCTGACCTGCTTCGGCTAGCGGACTCTTCTTAGTCGGAGTTAGCCCTTGATTCCCTTGGCTCATTTTTTAACCATCTTATCGACATTGATTATCAGCAGCAGGACACGGGAGCAAGCCGTAACAAGGCTGATGAGGTAACTATCCTTTCCTCCGACTCCGAGCTTTTGCCAAGACAGAAAATCCGCATAGTGACCCGGAAAGTAAGGTTTTCTCATCCTTTAGCTCATCACGATCCTCAATTCCTTTTGAAGCAACAAATTCATGAGAGCCGGAGGCAGACCCGGACCAGCAAGGATGCGGAGCTCTCCTTCGGCTTACCAAACACTCCAAGGAAGCGCCGGAATGAGGCCACTTCTGTTTTAAATAGATTTTACCCCTTGGCGGGTCTCTTTCGTCAACCACTCAATTCTTCTGACTTGGATTACCAGGACACTTCCCCTTCCTCCGGCGAGTCACTACAGTCCAACCTTCCGACCTTCAAGATTGCACCAGGGTATGATGACCCGCTCATCTTGTATTTATTTTAATCCCTTGCATCTATACTAACCTTTATTTTGACGCAGTGGTCAAGCCAAACCCAGAAACGGGTTAGAAAAAATAAACCAGCTGAAGATACAATTGCGACTGAGCCGGTTCTTGAAACAGCCATGCCGGACTCGACCACTCATGAGCCGCCATCTGAGCCAGCTCAAGATTTACCAACTCCTGCTACTGACCTGCCCACTGAACGAGCCGCCGACAAATCAGAGAATCCAAATGCCCCTAGCCCGGTAGGACTGATGACACTCAACATGGTGAAGTTGAGATCACCAGAACCGGGTTTGTTGAACCGGGAAGGCCGACTGTACTGGCCAAGTGCCCCGCCAAGGAAGAACTTCTGGACCACCGCCGGGTCAAACTGGATGTTGCAAACTGTGCTCATATGAGTATAGGAGACATCTTTTCTGGCTACATGAGCCAAGTGCACAGCAGCCGGAACCTCGAGATTGATATGGTGAAGCAGATGCACCAAAAATTTGAGGTATAACCCGTTCTCTTTTGTTCATTAATCTTTACTATGCTAGCCCCCAAGTCTACTGCTTATGATTCTTATGCTATAGACTTTGAAACAAACTTAATAATATTAGTAACATAAATGAAAGAAACATGTAAGAGTTCCGGCTTACTATGTAGTCCCCAAGGGGCGGCTTAACCAATATGGTTGAGTCGGTCCTTATATCAAAAATTCTTACGGGTCCTTAAGCAATATGCATTAGCCTCCAAGTGCCAAGTATTACTGCTTGCAAAATGCTTGGGACTTACTCTTGTGAATCTCGTCTTATGAATCGCCATTGAAAATGAAATTCTTCGATAACATTAGCCCCCAAGTGCCAAGTGTTTTTGCTGGCAAAAGACTTAGGACTTTAACATTACATAAAAATTGGCTTGATTTTGACTCTGTATTTGTATAGGCCGCCACGAGCCAACTCGAATCCGAGGTGACTGGTCTGAAGAACCGCCTTGAGACCCAAGAGACGGAAATCGAAAAGGCCGACACCAAGTTCAAATTCAGTGTTTCTGAAAAAGAAAAACTGAAGAAAGAATTTGAAGCTGAAAAGAAAGCCTGGGTTGATGAAAAGACTTCACTGATTAACCGAGCTGAAAAAGCAGAGGCGGCTCTGGAAGAAGTCACTGGTGAATTAACCGGTTTAAAGCGCCATGTCTCTCAAATGGTCTCAGCGATCTTTGGTAAGTCGCCCTGCAAGTGTTTAAATATCTAAACCTTTCAGTTGATCATAAAACTGGAATTAACTCACCTAATCAGGTTTATGCAGGCCCAGAAGCTCAAACTTGAACCAAGACATGATGATCAAATTGAAGGCAGTGTACACTTTGGTGGAGCAATTGTACACCGGGTCTCAACGTGCATTAGCTACGGTGGCTTTGTCGAATGAAGTGCCAACCCTACTGGTAGATGTCTTGAAGAAGCTTTCCGTGCTCCCTCAACGGTTCAATGAACTAAGGCGGTCAGCTAGCCAGAGCGGTAAATGCTTTAAGCCGGGCCAAGGCTTGGCTACTAGAGCTAGACCCGGGCGACATTGCCACTGGCTACCCAAGCTTAGAGGAGGATGGCACCCCGTTTGAAGAAAACGACTTCACTGCCTGCGTAAAGGAGATACGCCCCATGGCTACTCTTATAGCGAATGAAGTAGATCTTACCAAATACCAGGCGGGTTATGATGAAGAAAATCGGAGAATTCCAATGCCTCATTATGAAGTGACCAGTCTGATCCCCCCACTCCGTAAGCACACCTTCGCTCCTGAAGTTGACCCGGCCGGCCTTGTTGATGCTAAAGCTGAATTTGAAGCTTTAAACAACATTGACTGGTCATCGTCAACCTTCCAGGAAAGGGAGCATGGCGAAGATGCGGAGAGGGCTAACCCGGACGCTTCAGGCCAATCATGAAGGTGAACCTGTCGTGGCGGCTCATACCTGGGTTGTACTTAGAAAACAATGTGAATTATTTGGACTCAGGGAGTCCTGTAATAGGATAGAAATAATTTTATTTTGGCCGTGCCATCCTGCACGTTTTAATGCTTAACGCCATTAAACCGCCGTGTTATATCCATCTATGTTACTTTTCACCTGCTTACCATATGCTTGATCAGACTTTTTAAACTGTCCTGCATATGAAAATAGATTGCAAAATCCCTTGGCAGCTTACCACCAGGCGGGTCAAAAAAACTTAAAAAGAGTCATATATTAGCTTGTTGTAAAAAACACAACTATGATCTTATACCTATGACTTCTTAAATTTGCACCGCCGGCTTATATGACCCGGTCGGTAAGGGTGATAACCCAGTCTTTGGACACCCAAGATTTCAAAGGTATAATGATGCTTATGTACTGGCGACTCATCAGTCGATATTGAGCCGGGTCAAAAGCAACCATACTTAAACTTGTAAACCTCAAAAAAAGTCTCAAGTCAAATAAAGGGTATTTCCAAAGAAAACTTAAACCGAAATAGAATAAAAATTTCAAGGCTGATGATTCGAATACGATTAGTAAACCGTTCCAGAGGGGTTAAGCTAGGATTCTAATACGATCATGTAGCCCCCAGTGGCTTTGGCATTGCGCCGATCAAGAGGGTACCGACAACTGTGTTCTCTTTGGTTCGAATACGACCTATGTTTGAACAGGAAGCCCCCTAGTGACCTTGGGAGTTCTTTAACGACTCTGATTCGAATACAATCAAAGTCGGTTCCCAAGAGGGGTTAAGCTATGATTCGAATATGATCAAGAAGCCCCCTAGTGAGCTCGGCAGTGTGCCAATCAAAAGGGTACCGACAGCTGTGTTCTCTTTCGTTCGAATACGACCTATGTTTGAACAGGAAGCCCCCTAGTGATCATATTTTATAACTGCTAGATTCGAATACGATCGTAAGCCGGATCATTTTGGTTAAGCCAGATCAAATGTGATCAGCCCCCAAGTGATCATGTGAGAAAATAATGACAATAACAATGACAAATTTACCTTGGGGGAAGGAAAAAAGGATAGAGGTCCTGCTTTATTATTTATCATAATATATACATTGTCAAAATATGTACACCAGGAGAGCCTATGGCTCAAGTGTAGTAGGGCCGAAGATGAGCGATATTCCACGACCGGCGGGTCTCTTCCTCCAACTTACGTGAGTCTTTGCGCTCTCGAACATCGATAAGGTAATATGACCCATTGTTCAAGTTCTTGCTGACCACAAAGGGCCCTTCCCAAGGTGGGGATAGCTTGTGCGCATCAGTTTGATCCTGGATGAGCCGCCAGCCGTATCGCCGCCGTTATCATCTTCTCCAACGGGTTAGAATAGTGACCCGGAGGTGTTGGTACATACTGAGGTGGAGTTTTACACGGGGAGGTCCCATCACCTGCGGCTGAACCGGCGCGTCGTCCCCGGGTGTTGCAACACGGTCTGCCCCCGTACACGGGGAGAGCCATGGCGGATTACTGGGCCCTATCCTAGGTGTGTGAAAGAGGTTTCGAGGATCATAAACCGGGGGGAGTCGAGACTGAGTCTTCTGATGTCTTCTCCTCATGACCTCATTAGACGCGTTATGATCTTGCGTGAGCCAGAAAGTCTATGCCTGAATCCGCTGAGCCTGAACATTCAGAGCTGCCTGCTCTGCGGTTATCCTGACATCTTCCACTGCTAGGTCTTCCTTAGCCTGCACCATATCCAATTTTAATTATGCCACCTCCGCATCATGACGAGCTTGATCCATAGGGTTGACCACGACGGTTAATAGAGTGGTCAACTTATCTGTGAGATCCATCAACACCTGAGCTGGCGAGCGCACAGGGCCTCCTGCCCCGGCTTCTGCTGACCCAGAGGTCATGGCTGCCGCAGTTGTGGAGTCTTGGATAGGTTGTGTGCCGGCCATGAAGATCCCAACCCTTCTCAGCGGCTCGAAGCAATCCGGAATACTGCGGCCATCGGAACAGCGCCCAAGCCCACCATCTTGCAGCTGATACAACGAATATGTTTCACCTGTGGATGACCCGCCATCAGAGTAGATGGTCGTCTCACCTCCAGATGCAGATCCTTCAGAGAGCCCTTCATGGATGCATCCCATGAAGGCACGCTTCACGGCAGGCGGAGCCCGGGCGGGTCTCACACGCTGAGCCGTCTCGACGAGGTCGGTGCAGATGTCCGGCTCAGGGACCGGCTCACCGATCTTGCCGATGAAGACGTGAATTCCGCCAAAGGGGACCCGGTACCCGTACTCAATTGAGCCAGCGTTGGGGCCCCAGCCTGCGTCGTCGATGTAGAGCTTGCCGCGATGACTCTTGGTCATCCGGCCCACAGCGTATCCTTTGAGCCCTTCGAAGCTGCCCTTCAAGAACTCAAATCCACCATGCGCTGGCCCCATGGTGGGCGCCAACTGTCGTGGAATTGTCACGGCAGATGTCCTAGTGAAAGGACTTAGTCGTGGAGCCATCGCAACTAGGAAGCTTGAAGGGGTTAATTGGGACAAAGGACATGAGGTTTATACTGGTTCGACCCCTTATGATGAAGGTAAAAGCCTACGATCCATTTTTGAGTGGGATTGCTTATGTCTCGATAATAGGGAGCGAATTGCTTGACCTAGCTCTCGAGTTGATGTTACTTGCCCTGAACCGCCGCCGGGTCGTCCCTTTATATATATACAGAGGTCGACGCCCAGCGGCTCTACAGAGTCCCGACCGGCTCATAAATATTGTCCGGCTCGGTCTTCTTAACTATTCTTGCCTTACAATACAAGTCACGCATACATGGCGGCTTATTACTACGGACCTTAAGTCGCCTTTGGGCCTTGGGCCTTTAACTAAACCGCCATCTACATCCTGGGTCTTGTGCTTCAAGAATATTTGCAAGTATGACCCGGCCCCTCCTGGGCGGGTCATACCAATAGTTATATCCCCAATAGGCTTCAACAACGGACATGTCGGAATACAAGAAATATAGTTTTGAATGTATAATTTGCAACTCATCGAGTCGGACTCGGGTAAAGATGAGGAGAAGCTTTCGAGTGATGCTTGAAAGAGGGAAACTCGCAAAGGAGTGAAGTGTGCAATTTAATTATAAAGGGGACTTATCAGTCTCATGCCTGACGAGGTCTATGTCATTGATACGATGAAGAGGATTCCTTTGAGGGGTCGGCCGGATGTGTTTGAAGTCAACAGAGCGACAATGTCGGTGTTGTGGTGCGCTAGGACCGGTATGGTGACCGAGTCCGAGCAGCGATGAAGTTGGCGCATAGGGTCGTCGAGTGATCGTGTAACTTGTGTAAGAAAAATGGCACAAGCCAACGAAATAATTTCTCGAGTAAATTTGATGTGTGCTGAAATGATTTGTGTAAGTGACACCCATAAACACCCGCTAGGTGTGCAAGGGGCTTGCTGGTTCAGAACCAACAAGAGTCTAGAAGAGCAAAGTAATTGATCGAACTTCACGAAGTGAATGATTCAAACGGACATGTTGGAGTGCTGGCTCAAATAAAACTGAAGTGTAGTGTTCCAACTGAGTTGCATCCCCCGAGGACTGATGCAAACTCAAAATGAAGAACACATGGTGTTCGTGAATGACGTATGCGTTAAAATGGAAGTTGGACTCAGGAGTCAAATAACCAGTACTAAGCAAGTATGTGAAAATAAGCAACCGAGCATAGAGGCACACTTGGTGGTGTGGCCTCCGAGTGAACATGATTTTTGAATTACGGGATACTCAGGAGGGCGGGAATAATAGAATGTAGTGCATGTAGAATGACTTAGCTGTCTGAAGGCGCGGGGTGGGCGAGTGGTGAAGATGTGACCAACCGAGGGCGACGGGCGGGGCGGCCGAGTGGTGATGAGGTGACCAACCGAGTGGCGACGCGCGGGGCGGCCGAGTGGTGATGAGGTGACCAACCAAGTGGCGACACGCGAGGCGGCCAAGTGGTGATGACATGACCAACCAAGTGGCGACGCGCGAGGCGGCCGAGTGGTGATGAGATGACCAACCGAGTGGCGACACGCGGGGCGGCTGAGTGGTGATGAGGTCACCAACCGAGCGGCGACGCGCGGGGTGGCTGAGTCGTGATGAGGTGACCAACCGAGTGGCGACGTGTGGGGCGGCCGAGTGGTGATGAGGTGACCAACCGAATGGCGACGCATGGGGCGGCCGAGTGGTGATGAGGTAACCAACCGAGTGGAGACGCGCGGGACGACCGAGTGGTGATGAGGTGACCAACCGAGGCGACACACAGGGCGGCCGAGTGGTGATGAGGTGAACAACCGAGTGGCGACGCGCGGGGCGACCAAGTGGTGATGAGGTGACCAACCGAGAGGCGACGTGCGGGGCGGCTGAGTGATGATGAGGTGACCAACCGAGTGGTGACGCGCGGGGCGACCAAGTGGTGATGAGGTGACCGACCAAGAGGCGACGCGCGGGCGGCCGAGTGGTGATGAGGTGACCGACCAAGAGGCGACGCGCGGGGCGGCCGAGTGATGATGAGGTGACCAACGGAGTGGAGATGCGCGGGGCGGCTGAGTGGTGATGAGGTGACCAACCGAGTGGCGACGCGCGGGGCGGTTGAGTGGTGATGATGTGACCAACCGAGAGGCGACGCGCGGGACGGCCGAGTGGTGATGAGGTGACCAACCAAGTGGCGATGCGCGGGGCAACCGAGTGGTGATGAGGTGACAAACCGAGTGGCGATGCGCGAGGCGGCCGAGTGGTGATGAGATGACCAATCGAGTGGCGACGCGCGGGGCGGCGGAATGGTGATGAGGTGACCAACCGAGCGGCGACGCGCAGGGCGGTCGAGTGGTGATGAGGTGACCAACGGAGTGACGACGCGCAAGGCGGCCGAGTGCTGATGAGGTGACCAACCGAATGGCGATGCGCGGGGGCGGACGAGTGGTAATGAAGTTACCAACCGAGTTACGACGCGCGGGGCGGCCGAGTGAAGTAGTTGTTTCTTGCGGAGTGACGGTGTACGGGGCGTCCGAGTGATGTAGACACGTCCCACGGAGTGACAACGCGCGGGACGTCTGAGTGAAATAGTTGCGTCGCTCGGAGTGGCGACGCACGGGGCGTCCGAGTAAAGTAGACATGTTCTACGGAGTGACGATGCGTGAGGTGTCCGAGTCACTGCAGTCGTCTGGATGCAAATTTCATCTGGGTTAACCTGCATATCAGTAGTTCGAGTGCGAGCTTTATACGAACTAGATGATGCCCTGTGGGGATATTTTGCAATATGTCAATGAGGTTTCTGGTTATACGAAAGATCAATATTTCAAATAGTAGCTTTTGAAAGTATATAAAAATTAAATGTAAATAACATAATAGAATGAAATTTTACATGCATACATGGTTGCATGTTGAGGTGGACCTCTTCCTATGCATGTTGAATGATGATGTGGCATGCTTGCATGTTGAGAGAAATATGTTAGTGTGGGCTAGCTATTTAGATATAGAAGATAAACACGAACGTCTAGTTATATACGAATATAAAAAACTTATCTGCACATTGTCGTATTAGAGCATGTGCAATGGAGGCAACAGCAACCTACTGCATAGATAGAAAACTAGTTTAGCCCGTGCGGCGGCACGCCGCACTCCGTCGATATGCTATGTGTATATATCCTATTTTTATTGTGTGTGATGAAAAATAAGAGTCTGAACATATAATATGTGGTCATAACTTTATAGTCAGAAATAATAAGAAATGCATAGAAACAATTTGAAAGGGATACATTTATTATCACCGTGGGTGCTACGTATTGCAAGATGGAAAGTACACATTGTCATTTTCTTTCAAGTAGGATTAAACACATTACATTCATTTGTAGCTTATTATATCATTCTAGTGGAACCCCCTGTAGGTTTAGTACCTACAATGAAATGATAAAAAGCCTTGCAAATTGTTGCATGTGACCTAGATGCATAGCACTATTGTATCCAACAATGAATTTAAACAAATAAAAGAGGAAGCAATATGACATGCATTTGGTCCAAAAATGACCATTGTGGTTCTGTAAGTACACAAAAAGGTAAGTGAAAGTAGAAATCAAATTTCTCACTCAAGCATATTTTCCCTCCTTTGCCTTCCCATATATTCTACTCTTTTTGCGATGTTAGACAATGATTTTCATGGGAATGTTTCATTGCAAGATCTCATCTGGAAAGTTCCATTTGTTAAAATAGTAGATCAAATAAGGTCATGTTGATTGGTATCAAGAACCAAAGGAAAAGATCAAAGAATGATCAAATACATGACAACATCAGCACTGCTAATTAAAATGAATATTTCTTCAATTTAAAAAACAGTTTTCTAAATCCAAGCAAACCTTTTGGTCTACTGTATATTCTAGTCCTTTTAATAATGTGGATGTGCATAGTTATCATAACTTTGGTTATCACCTCATATTTTTTTTAAATAGTATGACATGTCGAAATCATACTCCATGCTATGTCAAATGATAACATTCATTTCTTTCAACAATCGATTGTGGTGGAATGCCAATAAATAGTTGTACGGGTCCATATGGCTAAAAAAGTGCATAAAAATGAATGATAAAGTAACTGAAAACTAACATTGCTTGGGCATACATGCAAGCTATAGAACTTACTTACAAATAAAGGAAACTATAAGTGCTAAAATGTAAAATGACCAAAGAGATAAGGTCATCCCGTCGTGCTCTCTTTCTCTGTGCGGCCAGAATAGCGTTGGCTCGTCGGCTCGCCGCCTTGAGTTATAGAGGAGCAGCCACACTGCAGGTCCTCGCTCACGGCCACTACACACACCGTCCGCCGTCGCGCCGCGAGCTCCACCAATACCCATTGCCCATGTTCGACCTGCGAGCCACCTGCACCGCGTTGAGCCCCTCCATGGCCTCGTGCTCGCCGCCGCAGTTTCGCGCGTGCCCACCGCTGGCCGTCGCCATGGCTACGGAACGGCACAAGATCCATGGAGCTGCGCATGGAGTGAGCATATCAACCTCGTGTTGCGAAATTCTAGCCGGCTATCGTTTGGGTTGAGCAGCAGAGATGGCGAATTTCGACGCCTCAGGTTCCTCAGGCTCGGTCCTTTGCCTTGCTTGCTGTTTGTGGTTGTTGTGCATTTTCTCGGCCTGTTCTGCCTGGATTAGGCTTTCCTGGAGAGTAATGAGTTCCTGGATGGATGCTAAGAAGTAGTGACATGTATAAGTACTTGACCCGTTTCTTAATAAGAATAGTGACACTTCTTATAATTCGAGGCGGCCCGACATTGTTATGTAGTTTCTTAACAAGAATAGTGATCAAATTCTTATAATTCAAGGCGGCCCAACATTGTTATGTAGGAAAAAGTAACTTACTAATACTTCTGTCTAGGTTGATGGATTGGTGCTTTCGCTGTGCTTGACATCAGCCAAGTGATGGATCCTATAATACTGGTTAAATACCAGTTTAGATAGTAATACTAGTTAAATCAACTTATAATCAACGGTTAGAATCGGGTGCTATAAGTTAAGGCGAAAGGTCCCTTGAATTGTATGCCTCGTTTACATAATGAATACTTTGCGCAGGGAGTTCTAGTGACGTATTATACAAAGAGCTATGGGATGCTTGTGCTAGGCCGTTGCTCACAGTGCCTCGCAAGGTGAGAGGGTTACTACTTTCCACATGGTTATATGGAACAGGTATGTCTCCCCGCATGGGTGTTTGCTCTTCTTGATGCCCTATAACTAATGAAGTCGCTACTCACACAAACAGTAACTATTTGTGTCAGGGACACTTCTTGCTTCTTATGTTAAAATGACAATATGGCTTTGTTTATGCAGAACAATCATCCAGATATTTAAAGATCGTCCATGTACAAATTTAGAACATGTTAGGGCCCTTGTGTATGCGCAGTTCTCTGATATGGCCATGTATTAGTTGACAAATGAATGTCCATCGAGAGGTAGCACTTTGATTCAGTGCATCCAGCCTTGTAGGCATCACAATATGTCCCTTCACCAAGCTTCACTGTGATGCCTAACTAACTATTTCACAAACATTTGTTTCAAAAAAAAAACTATTTCACAAGCATCTTTGTTAATTGATAAAAGCAACAGTGCAGGTAAATAAACTCATTTTTCACATATTACGATATACTGATTTCTTTCAGCTGCCCAAAAAGCAGAGTACTAATACACATGGTGGTTGTATTATTGTTAAGGCCACTTTACAAATTATTTTGGGAACGGACTAAACATATCTACACCGGTTGAATGCAAAGAGAAGAAATCATCATCTACTAATAATCCACTAAATGAACTCCTTCAATTCCCATCTCTAGTATTGCATTATACATGTCAGAGAATGACTAACACTACTTTTTCCTCTCTCCAAGTTGTCAGGGAAATACATCCAATAGAGAAATTAGAAGGATTGTGAGCTCTAAACTCCAGTATCTAAGGGGGTACGCGGTACTTGCCTGTAAGATAGGGCTTGCTTGCATGCATTTCATAGATAATAAATTTGTAAAGAGTGGTTAGGAGGTACTCCCTCTGTAAACTAATATACGACTATTTAGACCACTACTTTAGTGATCTAAAGTAGTGGTCTAAACTAAAGTAGTGGTCTAAATGGTCCTATATTAGTTTACAGTGGGAGCAACATCCATATCTGAACATTTACAGTTCATATACAGAGACAATATATCTTCAATTCAGAGGTAGAAACCGAAGAATGTCCGGTCAGATTTCCATAGCTGCAAAAAGCTTCAACAATCTGTGAACTCCGTAAGACAGTAATATTAGAAATCCCTATTCTATTGATGTATTCACATCTAAATAAAAGAGATACATGACAACAGGAGAGAAAAACAACCATCAGTTATGCTAATGTTACCTCTCCAGAGTGGCCTTAGTCCAAAGACGCTGCCTGAAGTAAAATTGTGAACACAAAAAGTTTCAGTTAACTGGTGAAGGCTGCTCTCTGAGGTACAATTTCAAACAAAATGGCACAGGAAGTGTTGAGCCCGTCCAGCTTATTTCGACAATCTCTAAATGAGTAGTGTTTTTGTCCTCTTGTGGAGATTTAAGGTGCACCCCAAACAAGTGCAGTTAACTATGAATACGTGCAAATTCATACTTAATACTATTTGTTTACACATTGCAAATTCATTTTTTTGGTATGAAGTAGAACTAATAAAAAACTGTTGATACATCATACATATATGCATGATATTGTAAACCATTGCTAGTTTCTTTTTTGTTATTGAAATGCTCCCTCTTGTGAATTCAATAGCAGTTTAGGATGAAGTCCTAGATCGCTAGCTGATGGTGATGGAACACACCCTATTCCTATTGAGCTGCCCAGAAATTAGTAGTCTCACTTCAAACACACAGACACACTATGTATGGGACACTTCATAGAGTCAAAACCAGTATTATACTTGTGCTAATGCCTAAAGTGTTAGTACAAAATCACATGTCACCAAAAGCAAAAATTATTTATCAAAGGACCTCTTATCTCTTGGTCTTGAAAGAGAGAGAGAGAGAGAGACCTTTTATCTGCCCGCCCAGGGAGATGCATGATGGAGAGCGGAGAGTTTCTTTCTAAAAACCAATATTTTAAATAGCGGGCTATGGTATATAGCCGCAACCCTTAAAAACAGCTATAGCTGGGCTATAGCAAGGCTATAGCGGCAAATTGTACATGAAATCATTTAGCGGCAACATGCTCAAAAGCTATAGCGAGGTTATTTAAAACTATGCTAAAAACAGAGAGAGAGCAGGGACCTAGCACACATATGGACCAAGCCAACATTCCCACAACCAAAACTACTCCCACGCATGCAAGTGACGCAACAGCAGGCCGGGGCAGCAACGTGCATCGCCAAGAGAGCGATGAGCACACAGCCATCGTGCGCTCAGCTCATGCGGAGGCGGAGCGACAATTGCAGCACTTCCTTGTGTCGCCTTTAGCGCTAACCTACCCAAGGCGACAGTTTCCCAGGGTAAAGACGCGGACCCGAGACGTTGAAATGCCAACGACAAGTGCAAGGTCGACGTAGCAGCCGTGAGTTGGAAGTGGCAGCAGACTGGGTGAGCTACCGCCGCTCCGTGGTGGTCATCGCTTCTTTGCCGTAGATGGCGCACGGCGGCGCTGCTTGCACACCGTGGTGGCCATCGCTTCACTTCTATGCCGTTGATGCCGTACGGTGGCGCTGGCGTCACTTCCGCTCGAGCAGTGCGACTCCGACCGGAGGAAGCCTCGGTCAGATGGCGATGACGAAGCTCATGAGCGACAGCGGCAACCTCCGCAGAGCGGCGACTGTGTTGCATGAGGACCAGCACGAACGGAGGTAGAACGAACCATCAGTGAATGCAAGTACTAATGAGCACGTAGTACAGTCTGGAATGCAAGGAGCAGCGGCAAGGGTCATATTTATAGCAGGTGAATAGAAGGAACAAATCAAATCAACAACTCCAAACGGCTAGACACGAAATCACCAGAACATGCGACGCAAGCGGCAGCCGCAAAGCCAATTTCGAACCAGGCATGCACGTGTCAGCTTTCTACCAGTGCGTCAGCACACACGAGGAAGACAAGCATGCATGCATGAAGGAGCATGGGACACGCACACGCACAAGAACACAGCGGCAGTCAAAGCATAGGCATGCAAAGCTAAACGCAAAAGGACAAAATCCAGCACGCACATGGGCAACAGCAAAGAGGCAAATTTGACAATTCTGACTTCACATAATGAACTCGGTGTGAAACTATTTCATACCCCTGATCTTTTTGTGTAGCGCCCGCGACGCCGGCGTCACACCCTACGGTGCAGCGCCCAGCTAGCGGGCGTTGCACGCCATTCCACCGTGGCAGCCCTGGGCCCCGCACCCAGCTGTGCAACGCCTCGGCGCTAGGCGCCACACGATGTGCAGCGCCTAGCCGACGGGCGCTGCACTGTGAGTTATGTCCGCGGCGGCCCTCTCCTCCCCCACCCACCCCATTACAGCAATTACAGAAACAAAAGAAGGCGCGGCGGCAGCCCTCTCCTCTCCTCCTCTCAATCCCCTCTCCCAAATCCTTTAGATCTGACGTTTTTGTCCGTGGATTCCTTCACCAATTCATCCTAGAAGGTACCCTCCTCCGATCCCCCTCTTTCTATCCATATAATGTATGCTATTTTGAAGATTTAGAGGAATTCTTGTTTGATTTGATTAGATATGATTGTTGCATGTATTATAATCTTGCATGTATTAGAACTCTTGTTTGTTTGATTTGGGGAACCCTAGTTTAGTTTATTTTTTGAAAAAATATGGTTGGATACATAGGTTGACTTGTTATTTCTATGGAAAATATATTTGTATGAAGTAGGCCTAGTTTAGTTTATTTGTGTGGAACTTATATTTGTTTTGACAAGAATGTTTTGGATACATATGCTTTGAATTTTGCATCTAGTAGGCGTAGTTTAGTTTATTTGTATTCCATAGATAGTTGTGTTGACAAGAAAGTTTTTTTTAAATTGTTAGGATGGTTTGGCTTCTCGATGATCACCGGGACAAACAACACCGACCGTATGCTATGTCGGTGCAGCAGCGGGTAATAATGAAAGTTGCCGGTGTTATGAATTTCATGTTTATTTCAAACACAAATGCCCCATATGTAATGATTTGTTTGTTTGTTTGTTTGTAGGAGCTTGCACCTTTGAAGATTCGGTCTCACGGGGTCACCCTTGGGTGGATGCGCTACAATGAGCGGTACACACCGTATGTAAGGGAGACAGGACTTCTCCCTTTCATTCAGTTGGTAAGCCGGTCGACGCCACCCAACAATGCTGCAGCACTCACCGCGCTTATTGATCATTGGAGGCCGGAGACACACACTTTCCATGTTCGGACCGGGGGGATGACTGTGACGCTCCAGGATATAGCTATGATCATCGGTCTTCCTATCGATGGGAACCCTTTGTGTATGAACACCGATTCTGAAGGGTAGCGTGCGCAGATGCACGCCCTTATCGGTATGGTTCCTCCTGAGCCTCGTGAACCAGAAGCAGAAGACAAGAAGAAGGAAAGAGTCGCAGTCGGTGCTCCTTTCACGTGGATTCAATCGAACTTTGGTACTTGTCCTGAGGATGCTAATGAGGACACGGTGAAGACATATGCTCATGTCTACATGTGGTACGTGATATCCAGGACTATGTTTGCTGATGGCACAGGCAAGAATGCTCCATGGATGTGGCTGAAGGCGTTGACCATCTTCGATAGCAAATGGAGTTGGGGTTCGGCGACACTTGCTTATTTGTATCGACAGGTATGAAGTTGTTTCTTTTTCACTTCATTGCTACATTATCAATGCGATCTTGCTATTAATTCAACTATGTTCTCTTTTATGTGCAGCTGGAGGAAGCCTGTTGTAGGCCATCTGGAGGTATTGGTGGTTGTATGCTCGCACTTTCCGTATGGAGCTGTGAGCGTTTGTCGGTTGGACGACCGAATATCGTGAAGTATGAGGATTGGGACGACAAAAACGACCCACTACGGCTCCCCACTTGGGCTCATAAGTGGGATGTGTTAAATGAGACGACGGATGATCCATCGGTCATGTACAAGCTGTACAAGAGCGAGTTGGACGTGATCACGCCTGAGCAGGTGAATCGACATTGCATAAGTGATTATCATGCTTCTATCGCAACTCGATATCAATTTTGCATTCTATCCCATTTTGCAGGTGGAATGGGAGCCGTATGGAAAAGGAGATAGTTTTGGTAACCCTATATAGTTCAGGCTGAATCCAATGTGCACTAGAGATAGGGATCTCTGGCATATGCGGTGCCCACTCATATGTAACTGGGCGATTGAGCTTCACCCGCCACATCGGGTGTTCCGCCAGTTTGGCTTGTTCCAGTCATTTCCGCCGCAGTGGGAGGACACGGACAAGGTGCTACACGGGTAAGATATAATTAACTTTGAGCACTTCGCGGTTTCTCGGCGGTTTCAATGGTGGTAATATTCTGTTTCTAACTTGCAGGTTGGATAGGAAAAAGTAGCGGAAGATCAAGGATTGGGCCTCGCATCACAGGAAGTATGTCGTACAGTTCGCGCTAAGTGTGGAGCAAGCTAGGGCTGGAAAACGACAGCAGCTTCGTGAGCACTGCCCGCTTGCGTTCAACAACTATCTCACATGGTTTCTTGCAAGTACCCGTGTGGAGGTATGCAAGCCGGCGTATGCTGATGAGATATTGGAGGATCCCACCATTTTTGATCAGCTAGCCCAGCACCAGTGAAACGCATTAGTCAGGAATGGCAACTCAGTGATCCCATCAGCTCCAATGATGAACTTTGTGGTATTTGCCCTTTTTGATTTTCCATTCGCAGTATTTTCATCTTCGCTTGCCTAACACGTTAATACCGTTTCTGTTCATAGCGTGCCCAGATCAAGAAAGCAGCTGATGAGACCGAGACTATTCTAGAAACAACCCCGACTGGCAAAAGCGATGGGGAAGGTGCACTTCGAGCATTCCTTAAGGTTCACATCTCCTTCAAACTAGCACTTAACATGTTCATTGCTACGTTCGATGTCTCATTCACTTGTACATGTTGCAGCGCGAGGGCCAAAAGTTAAGGCGTTTATCAAACCTTATCGGTTGTCGTGACCCTGAGTATGTATCACCAGAACGGTCTACGTCGGCGACACCATCAGATCCCACTTCGGGCCAGAGACATGGTGATCCTTCAGAGGATGAGGATGTGGTTGTGATCACCCAAGAGGTATGGCATGAGCATATATCCAATTGTTGATGCATTGCTAACTATATTCTCACACACGGTTTTTCCATATCTTTTGTTGATGCATAGGTTGATGATGATATGACCTTGGGGACGTACAAGGTCCGGTCTGCATACGAGTTAAAGTCTAGGAGGGGAATCAACAAATACACACCTGAAGACTTCATCCATAAAGGCAGAAGGACGGTCGGGACCTCGCGGATGGAGGCTTTGGATGACTATTTGGATGACGATGTCGATGACGTGGAGGAACCGGAGCCGACGAGGGTTCCTCTTCCTAGGAAGGTGAAGAAGATTGTAGTCAAGAGGGGGGGGGGAGGAGCCAACAAGCGCTCAAGGAACTAGTCATCGTCCTCTATTTGTAATGGTAGCTCTATGTTAGTTGTAGCTCTATGTTGAACTCTATGTTGGTGATAATGTTGAACTTGTCGTGATGGTCACTCTAGGTAATGTTGAACTTGATGCTGTTAGTAATGTTGAACTTGTCCTGATGGTGACTGTACGAAATGTCTTAGCTCATAGTAATGTTGAAATTCCTGTTTATTCTGTCACTTAAAATCACCCAGTTTGAGCAAAAGAAGGCAGGGCAACAGAGACAGACAGCAAAAGAAGGCAGGGGGCAAGTTACAGAGCTGTGGAACGCCTAGCAGGCAGGCGCCACAGCATATAGTGCAACGCCTAGGAGGGAGGCATTGCACAGTACAGTGTGGCGCCACATTATACAGTGCAACGCCAAACACCTAGGCGTTGCACTATATAGTGTGGCGCCTGTGTGCTAGGCGTTGCACAACTCTGTAACTTGCCACTTTTCAGTTGCTCTCTGGATAGTTACAGAGTTGTGCAACGCCTAGCGCGCAGGCGCCACATTATACAGTGCAACGCCTAGCACCCAGGCGTTGCACTGTATAGTGTGGCGCCTGCGTGCTAGGCATTGCACAACTCTGTAACTATCAAGTTACAGAGTTGTGCAATGCCTAGCACGCAGGCGCCACACTATACAGTGCAACGCCTGGGTGCTAGGCGTTGCACTGTATAATGTGGTGCCTGTGTGCTAGGCGTTGCACAGCTCTGTAACTTGCCACTTTTTAGTTGCTCTCTGGATAGTTACAGAGTTTTGCAACGCCTAGCGTGCAGGCGCCACACTACACAGTGCAACGCCTGCGTGCTAGGCGTTGCATGATGACTTAGTAAATTTGTAGCATATGCAAACATAGTACGAGGATGTGAAGTAGCATATAGCATATGCATATACATGGCAAGCAAACAACTGTGAAGACAACATATGCATAAAGTGCAACACGACAAATAGTAGTTCATAACACATAGTACTTCAACTTGAGGAGTAGTTCATACAACCAAATTTAGGAGGAAATACATAGTACTTCACGACACATACTAGTTCACAACCAAATTGAGAAGGAGGCATAATTCATGACACATAGTAGTTCACAACCAAATCGAAGAGCATAGTCCACAAGCAAGTTGAAGTTGAAGATGACATAGCTCTATTGCGTAGAGCAAGGCCCCTTTCCCTTTCCCTTCTTCTTCTTCCTCTCTTCTTCCTCTTCCTCCTCCCTTTTCCTTATGAGGTGAGCCTCCTTAACCATACTCTCCATGAATATCTTATTCTTCCTCTCCTCTTTTTCAGCTGCGAATGCCCAAAGTTTCATGGTTCTTTCTTCAAAATCCTTTTGACGCTTCTTCTGTGCCTCCTCACATTTCCTCACAAACGCTTGATCCCTAGCCCACATGTCACGTGTCGCTCTCTCTGTTTCCTTCCTCTCCTTCTCAAGCTCCTCTTCCTTCTTCTTCTTTAGTGCGGCTTCATCCTCATCTCTAAGCTTCTTCACAGCCTTCTCCCACCATCCCGCCATCTCATCTTCGCCATCCTCCTTCATTGTTGGTTTGTTGGGTTGGGAAGCCGCCATACCTACAATGAGTGAAACATAATGGTCAGTAAAGACAATAAAAACAAATGGAAGAACATGTGCAACAAGAACATATGAAAAAGAAGAACATATGAAAAAGAAGAACATACGAAAATGGTCCATCGAGGTATCCAAACATTCCTCTATAACGACCTTATCCCTGTCCATCACCACGGCCAAGTCCACCACCAAGGCCAAGACCATCACCACGGCCAAGTCCACCACCAAGGCCTACACCACCACCACGAGATCTACCACCACCACGGCCTACACCACCACCACGAGCTCTACCACCACCACAGCCTCTTGTAAGTCCTAGTTGCCGACCTCTTTGTTGCCTAGATCCTCTTTGGCTAACACTTGGTTGGCTTGGCACTTGTTGGCTACCACTTGGTTGGCTTGGCACTTGTTGGCTACCACTTGGTTGGCTTGCATCATTTTTCTTGGACCTTTTCCTTGGTTTCATACATTTTCTTTTGTTGTGGCCATGACCTTTGCACTGCCCACATCGGGAGCTCTCACGAGGCTCTTGGAATTGGTCATTGCCCGCTTCACGGTGGCCACCATGGCCCCATCCGTCCATGTCGCCTCTAAGACGCTTTGTCTTACGTCTACCCCGTTTAACAACCTTCAACTCTGGATCCGGCCATAGTTGAACACCATGGTACTCCGGCCATTGTGATTGGTCAAGATATGGTTGAAAGCGGGGAGCCCATGTTTTCTTGACCGTCATGATTGAGAACTCCAACTCCCTCACGGTGCGTGGGTGATTGATGTCCACATTCCTAACGCGACCGGCGGTATACAAGTGTGAGCATGGAAGATGAAGCAACAATGGCCTCCCGCAAGAGCAATCACATTGTGTTAACGACACCTTGAAAGCCCGACCTCCATGTTGGCGGCCATCATTTGTGGTTCCTCCTGGCTCTTTCACTTCGTACTTCCACTCTTCGTTGTAATATAATATAGCTTCTTCCGAGTCCGCCTTCCTTGATTGAAATACCAACCATTCATCAACCTTGGGTGGGAACTTGTACTTGTACTTGCGCGGGTTCTCACCAGCTATCTGTGCATCCGTTTCCATCGAGTACTTTAAAAAGTACACATTCATCTTGTCAAATGTGTATTGAACTATTGCCGTCACGGGTAATCCACGTGCACCTTTGAGCACCCTATTGAAGCATTCGGCCATATTGCTTGTCATTTGACCGTATCTCTGGCCATCTTCATCAAAAGCACGTGCCCACTTGTTCCGGTATTGAATGTGCCTATTGAGAAATTCTTGACCCCCGGGATCAAGTTTTTTGTGTGCAAGCAATTGTTGTACAAAGTGGTGAAGCGCTTGTCGGAGAAAGCGAGACAACAATCTTGAAGATCATTGGCCAACTCCTTAAGGCCACATGCCCTATAGAAGTTCGAACAAAAGTGCCTCATGCACCATTGATGGTGCAATAGAGCATGCCCGGGAATGTCAATCTCCACCGCGTTAAGAATTCTTGGATGCCAATCCGATATGACACAAATTTCCCTTTGAGCGGGTAACACCTTTGTCCTCAAAAGACGCAAAAACCACTCCCAGTTGTCATTGTTCTCCACCTCAACCAAAGCAAATGCCAATGGCAACACCCGGTTATTGGCATCACTTGCTATCGCAACCAACAAGGTGCCCTTGTATTGTCCTGTCAAAAACGTGCCATCAATGGCGATGACCGGCCTATAGTGTTCGAAAGCCCTCACGCATTGCTCAAACACCCAAAATGCACGACCAAATACTCAGACTTTCCTTCCTTCATGAACCGTTGTTTGGTGCCCATGAGGCTCGACCACATGAACCATGCCCGGGTTTGTCGCAGCCATGGCTAACAACAACCTAGGGATTCGGTTGTATGCTTCCTCCCAAGTACCATACAACATCTTAAATGCGGCTTGCTTCGCCTTCCATGCCTTGCCGTACTTCACCTTGTAATGAAAGATGGCTTTCACAAGGTCTATGACATGTTGGACGCTCATTGTTGGAAGTGTGGATACTGAGTTAGAGAGCCTATAAGCGATGAACTCCGACGTGAGTTGTTAGTGGTCTTGGGACACAATCTTGACATCCACCCTTTTTCCTCGGCACATGTGAGTTGGCACACAAATCACTACGTGCCAAGTGGGACATCCTTCCATGGTCTTGCACGCACAATCCACGGACATATTTCATCTTCACATGCACATGCAACCATGTAGCGCACATTGACGTCCGAGTGCACCACCTTGTGTGAAAGATAATGCGTAACCGAGTAGTTGTTGAGCCACATCTTCAATTCCAAGAAGGTTTCAAACTTAGACCCTTTTGCAATCTGGTTCTTGTCATCTCCCAAATCACGGTGAGAGCTTGGCCTAACCCCAACAGATATACATTGGCCACCATCTACCACGGCTTCATCCGCGAGACTAACATCCTTGAACAATGTAGTCCGATGATCATGACCGAATACCTTCTCGAAAGCTTCGTCCTCCTTCACCGTGAACCCCTCCGCATCAACTTGTTCGTTGGGACCATCGTCATCCGAGTCCGATGCATATGCACGGGAAAAAGGGATGGAATGGTCCATTGTCTCTTGCACATGATATTTGTCGAGATCACCCACATTGTTGTCATGAAGATCAACTTCATTGTCATCGTCCGCATACTCATCATTCTCCTCTTGCAAAGCTTCATCTTGGTTGCTTGTGAACGGGCTCAATGTTGGCCTCACTTCTCGGGTCAAAAGAGGTTCAACAATTTCATCTCGCTTCAAGGGTGGGGGGCTACTAGCAACCAAAGGGGAGGGGCTCCGGTTCAAGTCCAAATGCAACCTTGAATCAACCTTCTTCGTTGCAAATAACTCAAGAGCCTTGTCTACTAATTTGGCCACCGTCTCCTTGTATGCAACCCAATGTTGCTCTGAGTTGACACGCATTGTCTTCCAACGGATGTGCATTCCAAAACCAACATTATGCCTTCCTTCCAACTCAACGATATCACTAGGGTCCACCCAATTTAAATCTTTCTTAACTTGTTGCAAAAGCTCCGCATACCTAGGACTACATCAAACACCATGTCAATCTCATCCGGGTCCGGTTCAATATTGCCTTTCAAGAAGGCATCTTTGTCCCCATGATGAACAAACACACATGTTCTTTCCATCCCTATAAGCATTCAAAGAACACAAGGTAACATTGCTTCCATGAGTAATAATCCAAGGATACATACCCTAACCATAACCATAACCAAAACCATAACCCTAGCCCAAAACCTAACCCTAGAACACCCATAAGAATAAACCTAACATACTAACAAAGCCTAATCATAGGAAATTGGCAAACTAACATCTCACATCTCCATGCAAATCTCTAGATCCAAACAAAACTAGGGTTTCCCCATAACATAACTTGGATCGAAACAAGGGGATCGGAGAAGATTACCTTGAGGGAGGGTTTGACTTCGAAATCCACGGACAAATTCTTCAGATTTGCAAGATTTGGGAGAGGATTTGAGAGGGAGAGAGAGTGGGAGAGGGGGGAAAGCTCGGGTTGGGAGTGGGAGAGTATGTGGTGTGGGGGGAGTGGGGGAGGGGGGCCAGCCGGATAAGTCACAGTGCAGCGCCCAAGGGCTAGGCGCTGCACTTTAAAAGTGCAGCGCCCGTCGGCTAGGCGCTGCACTTTTAGGCGCTGCACATCGTGTGGCGCCTTGCGTCGAGGCGTTGCACAGCTGGGTGCGGGGCCCAGGGCTTCCACGGTGGAATGGCGTGCAATGCTCGCTAGCTGGGCGCTGCACCGTAGGGTGTGATGCTGGCGTCGCGGGCGCTACACAAAAGGATCAGGGGTGTGAAATAGTTTCACACCCAGTTCATTCTGTGAATTGATTTCGTTCGGAGGTCAAAATTGTCAAATTTGCCCAGCAAAGACAAACCGGTACAACACGCATGCCAACCAATGAGAAACACTGCAACAAATTCATCAGAAGCTGGCTAGACCCACCCCAAAGCGTACCAGGCCATTTCCCCCAATAAAGAACGTGGCATCACCTGGTTGATCATATTTTCACTCATAGAAATAAGTCAAAAAAACAGGGTAAATCAAACCTACTTAGGTTTAGTATATTAAGAATATTGTAGGAAAGCTACCCTACGGTGCAGGCTATCACCTTGTGGACCAAGTTCCTTCTCTTTCCATCTTCTTTATTTCCGTTTTCTCTCTCATACGCAGTTGTCTTGCCTCTGCTTTCTCTTCTCCTTTCCTCTCTCTCCTCTCTTTCTCTTTCGTTTCTCCATAGGGCAGCGATCTCTTCTGCAGGCTACTACTACCACTCCAAACCGGCGTCCGAGCCTATATGGCCCGCGGGACACCGGTATGAGGCTAGGCATTGGCCATGCCCTTAGAGCAACTCCAACGGGCCGACCCAAATGGACGGCGCTTTTGTCTGCTTTTTGTCCGTTTGGGTCGGCCGCCCGCCCGTCGTCCGCCGTTTTTTAGATTTGGGTCAGCGCGCCCAATGCACGACCCATTTCATGACCGCGCGCGCTTTAGATCATGCGAGCGGCCATTCCAGCGCGCGGGAAAGGTTCACGCGCGCGGGGGGGGGGGGGGGGGGGGGGATTCGGCCTAGCGTGCGCTGGCTTTGGTGCTCCAAAGCGTGGGAAATGTTCGCGCGTGCATTTTGGCGTGCCACGGCCGGCTCATTATAAAGATGGCGCTTCCTCCACACTCAGTCTGCCACCGCTGCCCACTCGTCTCGCCCCCTCTCACTGGCCTCGCCGCCTGTGCGCCACCATGTCCATGCGCATCCTCGACGCTTCGGATTTTCACGGTGTCCGCGAGCGCCCCTCCGTCGCCTTCTCCGTCGAGATCTTGTTTGGCGAGAAACGGCTCATCCTCGGCACCTTCGACACCGCTGAGCAGGCGGCCCGCGCGTATGACGCGGAGGCGTGGCGCCTCCGGCGGCCGAGACGGGAGATGAATTTTCCCGACGTGTCGAGCGAGTGGGCGCAGGATCTGGCGCCTCTCCCACGGCTTTTCACCGACGAGGATCGTCGCGTCCACCGGAGGCGGATGCCTCACCTCTCCCTCGCCGAGATGGACGTGCAAGCCTTGGTGCTGTGGCGCGAACGCTTCCCGCAGGACATCGTCGACGAACGTCAGTTCTATGAGCAGAGGTGGACGGAGAGGAAGGCTAGGAGGATGGAGCGAGCCACCTATCGGGATGGCAAGCGTGCGCGGAAGCTAACCGCTCAAATGAGACTGAGGCTACGAGAAACATCAGGGTGGGACTTCGCGGACGAGCATGCTGCTGACGCCTATATTCAGACATCAGAGGAGGATATTACCGAGTCAGAGTCGGAAAGCGACGAGTAGTTGCTCTTTTCTTTTATCTGTGTACGCAAGAACTATCTATGTATCCTTTTTCATCGGAAAAAATGGCCGGCGGCATTGGCCATGACGCTGGCGGTGGAGGTTGTGCACGCGCGGGGAGGAGAGAGGGCACACGCGCGTCCGTCTTGTGTCCGCGCCGATGCAAATCCGGCTAAAAAATGGGCCGGGAATGGATTGGTAGGCGGACGAAAGCGGATGCGCGTTTGTTTGGGTCGGCGCGTTGAGCCGCCTTTTCTGCCCGCGCCGACCCAAACGGACGCGGGAGGACGAAATGGATCGCCCCATTAGAGTTGCTCTTAGTCGGTCCAAATGAAGCATTCGTCCGAATGAACTGCTGTCCTGGGACCACGACGGACGAGTGAAACTCCAGGTTAGTAGCAAGTATATCCACGAATATTGTTTTGCTGGATTAAAGTGTCCCTGCACGGATTGCTATTTTGCAAGGATTAAAAACCAGGGATGGTTATGCATGCATGCACAATTAACTGGCGTAAGAACCGCAGAAGTTTTGGCTGCAGTAAATAGGTAATTGGTGCTGAAAAATGCTCACCTAATTGGCCGCTTAATGAGGTGATTATCTTAACGAAATGGTAACTGGCCCATGAATTGCACTTGGGTCAAGTGCGTTTGCCGATTGAGTGCATGCATGCACTAGCACTACCATACGGGAGTGCATGGAAGCGTGCCTGGGTCAACCTGGGTGGAGCATGCAAAGATATGTGCATGCCCGACATAACCTTCTGGTACGGACGCATCTAGCGGTAAGGCTGGTCATAGTGGGGAGTAACTTAAACTAGTAACATGTATATGTTACTACTCCCTCCGTCTAAGTGAGTAAGTCATCTTAGGTTGTGCACCATGACCAAGGAGGAGGAAAAAACGAGAGAACTTAATATTCATTTGCTAATTAATATGATTGCATGCAATGAATTAACCGCTGCATGTCATGTTTGGTAGTCTCAAGTCATTAAAAGCATACACACCCCACATCTCTTATTGGTTGATATGTCAAGAAACAAGAAAAGAGGTAGAATTTAATGCATCGCGCCTAAGTATTTTAGGATTATTTGGTTTTCGTAAGATGACTTATAGACCTAGACGGAGGGAGTACTATAGTAGTCTATATTACTACCTCTATAGTGGATTAGTATCATAGATGGTCTCATTTATTGCCATGCATGATACATAGTAGCATCACATTTATTATGTTACGATATCTACCTATGTTACTATAACCATCTCTTTCTTCTTTAATTGTCTGCCACATAAACATATTTGCGAGTCCCAAGTGCATGATACTACTTATGTTACCCCCACTATGGCCAGCCTAACTACGCATAAACTGGGCACGCGAAGAGATCGTGTATGCAGAAAGAGAAAGCGCGCCCTGTGCGGAAGAAAATAGGAGGTGGAGCACCATGCGATGACCATTAATTGGCCGCCGTAATTAGGCACTCGCTCCATGGGGTAACTGGCGTTGGAGGAAATCCATACCTAATTGGCCGCTTAATGAGGCGATCACCTCAACGAAACGGCCAACCCACTACATGAAGAATTATGAAGCTCACGTTATGCAATAGGGATTGTGGGGTACGTACTCTCCGATGTAGATGACGTAGACGAAGGAGACGCAGGTGGCAGGGTAGCATGCGCTATTGGTGATGTAGGAAAGTGCGCCTTAGCGGCACCTGTGGCGCAGGGACACAGAGCGCACCGCAAGGCGGGCGAGCACGGAGATGGGCCGGCAAGTGCGGCGCAGGGCCGGCGAGTACGGCATAGCACTTCACCGCTCCAATGGTCGGACGGGTCCGATCTCTTCACCTACTCATCCGCATGTGCGCCGACCATCTGCGAGAGAGCGGTGCCGTGGCTGTCGGCCGCATCTCCGATGGGGACGCGTGGTCATGTGGTCTTTCGCTTGGGCTCGGGCGCAAGGTCTGAGTGCCACTGTGAATCTGGCTATGCTCGGCGGTCATTGGTCAGACGGTGGTCACCGAAGAGGTTTTGACCTGTATGATCTGGGTCCATAGGCGAGGCCGACGGAGTTAGTGGCAGTCAGTGGTGCTGTCGTCTCATGCAGATCAGCTTTGGCTGCAACTTGTGAGGATGGTGCATCGCCTTCGAAGTGTCCCGAAATCAGGATTTCGTGGTGTTATTGTCATCTTTCTCCGTCAAAAAGACTTCTTCGGGGGGTCGTGAGTTGCTCTTGTCGAGTCTCGTCAGCCTACTCGTTCGGGCATGGTCATCGCTCGCCGTAAGGACCGTGCGCACATGCAACTATTGGGATCGAGGCAAGTGGAGGAGACAACATAAAGTGACTTCAATTGGGTGGTACTTCTCGAGTACTCGATCTGGAGCTCCGGGGTGAAAACTCTGGTGTGACCTAGTTGGTTATACCTGGCAATGGCGGCGTTCTTTGCGTTGTTACCCCGATGGCGGCATTGCTCGGAGTTTGCTTAGATTGGATCTCCAGGGTGAAAACCCATGATCCGCGTTTGTTGGATCTGGCGATGGCGGCGCTTGTGTGCGTCGTTTCTTTCTTGGAGGCATCGCTTTTGGAGAACCCTTCTCGCAGTCCTTGTGATGTCAAAAGATGGTTGGCGCTGATAGTTACCATTGTATATCGTCAATCGTTGTTTTCATTGCTTCGGTTTTTTTCTTCCTCCGCCTAGGCATAGCTTTGGTCTTTGTATGACTTTGCACTCTGCCGGGGTGGTCATTCGTGTGTGTGTATGTGTTGTGTTGGCTGTGTGCATCCTAGTTATGCAGAGGCCGAGTGTGTACTCATTATGATTGTATCCCTCGATTCTACTCTATGAGTCAACATAAAACACCCTTCATCGAAAAAATGTGCGAGAGAGCGGCGACGGCGTTCGCAGACGAGATCCAAGACGACAAGTGAACGGCGCAGAAGCGCAGCGTGATTGAAGAAATAACCATCTACATCATGGCTCGATAGACGCCATGTCCCAAGGTAGGCGCCAACTGTCATGGGAACGATTCCGACAATAATAAGGGAGAGGGTAAAGGAGCATGATCTATCAAGATGCAAATGGGTGACACGGTGGTTTTAGCGAGTTCGGGCCTCTACGTCTCGTGCTCCGGAGAGGATTTGTTTATCTGAGTATGTATCCGGAGATTACAATGTAAGTTAGAGAGAGGAGAGCGGATCCCAATGCTTGAGCTAAGTCCTGAGACTAGTGACGAGAGAGAGAGCTAGGGGGAGAAGAATGAGGGTCTGCCCCCCAAGTCTAGTGGTGGGGGTGGCTTATATAGAGTGCGCCACCCCCTCACCTCCTATGTTACAAAGTGGGGCACTAATGCCATAATGTCAGTCTACTACTAAGATGATGCTTTGAGTGCCTTGTCGACTATTGGACTTCGTATATCTGAGTGAGTCATACGACAGAGTGGTCGACTGTCACCCGAATGGATGGTACGTTGCTTGTTCGAGTGGATAATATGTATGTATGAAATTTATTTGGACCCACCTGATATGTGGACCCATGCTTTAATATATTTCGACCCTTCGTGCCTTTGTGTCCCCCGATGCCCCACGCTGTCGCCTCGTCCCACAGAGGAATCAGAAGGTTTGATTTTCGAAAACACTAACGCCCACACGTGTGGGCGTTAGCCAACTCAACCACACGCCTCCATCACCGTTCAGCAGTTTCTGCATGAATCTTGGCACGTTTTGGCTGATTTTCTGTGTCATGTAGGACAAGTCGCGTGTGTGGTGTGTGAGAGAGTTCGCCCACACGCCGGTTGACTCCCCGTGGTCAATGGTTGCCACTCGGGGGCGTGCGGTGGAACTGCTTTGCGCCCTCATGCCACGCCCGGCTGCGGTTGCTGTCAACCACGTCGCGCACCTCGCCCCCCCTCCCCTCATGGTTCCATTTACTCTCCACTTCATTACTCGCACAACCCACCCCGCAGTTCAGTCGATTGGAAGAGAAGGCGAGAGGAGAAGGCAGAAGAGTCGACGACATTCGCGGCCGTCGGTGGGACTCGCCGGACCGGAGCGTCTTCGCCGGAGCGCCTGCAGATTGAAGGTAATGCTCCTTTTCACACTCAAAATCCTTGCCTGCATTTCTCCCCTCTCCTCCGTGGTCGATGTTCCGCTCGAGATTCATCGAGATGCAGGCAGATCCGCGATGCGCCGGTGTTCCCGCTGGCGGCGTAGTCTTGTGCTTGCCGTTTTCGTTGGCATTGAGCAGTTTCGTCGCCGCCGCCGCGACGACCTTGCCGGTGTGGTTCGGCCTGTACGCAGCCACATCCTGGTTCTGCCTTGGGATTGGGCTGGCGTTTTTGTAGTCGTTAGTTATGTATTGTCTCGAAATGCTATTTGCGATCAGTGCAGGAAGATTTTTGTTGATGAATTTCAGGTTATGATAGTTGCCAATGAACCCTAGATCTAGGTTGTTGTTTTTCAAAGTGCAGTATGAAGGCAGACATGGTAGTTTCAGTAACTATCTGCACTCTATGTCAACTAATTTTTTGATCGACTGTGACAGTTGCCACAAATATATTTTCCATGTGGGAACTAATTTTGTGCACATGCTATGGCTGTTGCCATGCTGTAGGCATGATAAAGTGTAGTAAATTGGTAGTAATGGTAGTTTCAGCAACTACGTGCAATAGATGGCAACTAATTTCCTGATCAACTGTGTTAGTTGCCACAAATATGCTTTCCATGTGGCAAGTATTTCTGTGAACACACTATGGATGTTGCCATGATGTAGGCAGGATAATGTGGCAAATACACTGTACTATAGACCTAATTTTGTGTTTTGCCACGCTGACTTGTGATATCTGAACATATTTGGCCGTATTAAATGGCAACTCATTTTTAATATGAGGTCAGTGTGTGAATTGCCATTACAGGTTGTTCAGAAGGTGTTTTCAACTCTTGTTGAATTGTTTTGCATTTTGACATGGCAATTTCAACCTAGCACATTTTGCCTTTGAACACATGGCAACTCATTTTTGTATGAGGACAGGGTGTGAGTTGCCACATTATATGTTTGTGTAGTGGAAGATTTGTGCCTTTCTTCATACTATCTTGTGCTAACATGGCAACTTCAACATTTTGTTTTAAGTGCATTATGATCTGTACATTTTTCAAATGAAGCCAATGTGTTTAGTTGCCACATTTATGGTTTGACAATCATAGGATGTGTGTGTGTGTTCATATGATATTGCCTTCACTATTTGCCACTTTCAATTGTGCCCATGTGGCAAGTACATTCTGGTAGGTGGCAACTGCTTACTTCATACTTTTCATTTCCACCCTGACATTTTGGTTTGTTCTTACCTCAGTAGAATGGCTCGCGGAGGCCATCAAGACGATGATGATGATTTCATGGATGTACCGCAGCAGAATCGGGCAACTGGACGGACAAAAGACGGTGATGAGGTAACTGTCCACCCCTCCTCCCACACTCCATATGTTTTGAATGTCACATTGAGTTTGCAATCGTCTGTTAGGAACAAAATTTTCATGACAGTGAAAACATGGCAACAAATGATCATTTGCCTGTTTTGCAGAAGAAGAAACGTAATCGCAATAGGGCTTCACAGGAACGCCTGACTTCATTGACCGAGAGATTTACCGATGATCAGAAGGGAGCTGCTGCTGAGATGGGTATGCAGGCTCTGATGGATGTCCGGTGCAAAAATCTAGTGAACCCTATATGCGACTGGCTTGGTGAGATTTACGACCCCGCCTCCAGGGAATTTGTGATTCTGGGACATGGAAGATTGCCATTGGACGAGGAATCCGTGTTCTGCACTTTGAGTGTGCCTCGTGGTTAAATCAAAGTCCCGTATGAGGTCAATAATAAGATCAAAGAAACATTGTTTGCCCGTTTGTTTCCTGTGATGGCATCCATGCCGAACACGACTTTCCTGGAAAATTCGCTGGAGGCCATGACAACCCATGGCGAGGTTTTTAAGATGAAGCTACTCATGTACCTGATCTCAGCTGTTTTTGCACCGACCACTTCTCTTTGCCCAAGCAACAAATGCTTCCCCATCCTGGTGAATGATCTATCTCCACTCCTTTATTTTCCTTCAATCTTTTGGCTCCGATGTCATGTGTAAGCTAGTCACTGCCAGTTATTTTGATGTTTTTCATTTGATTTCTGATGCGGCAACTTCTTGTCCTGAAATTTTTGCCGTGCAGGTGAAACTGAAAGATGTGAAGAACATGAATTGGTGTAAGTTCATTGCGGACTTCCTGCATGATGCATTCTCAAACAAGATGTACCAGACGGGTTGTCGACTCCATTTAATGGTATTTTTTTACCAGTCCTTTGCAAACACTCTTAACAGCTTGATTATGCATGGCAACCATGATGGTGACATTGTGGCAACTAACATCATAACAAGATGGCCACTGCCAGCACACCATGATGGCAACTAACACATATAGATGGCAATTTTTTCTTTCTTTTCATGCCCTTCAACTTGATGATTGAAGGAACATTCATTAGCTTGTTTTGCAAAATACCATGATGGCAACTGATATTTTTTCCTTTTTAAATCGTTGTACATCAGCTCATGTACGTTGACTGTCTTGATCTGTCCACCGTGGACTTCACTAGGACAGGAGGCCCGCCGCCTACACACAAGTTTGCTGTTTCTGCGTGGACTTACGATGCTGTCAAGGCTGTGCTTGCTGCAGACAGGGTAACTGATAAGAATTATGGGAAACTGCAGGTTAGTTCTGGCTTCTTACTTTACACGGCATTCTTTCAATTTTGTTGCTGCATAACATATGAAAGATCCTCATATGGCAACCGTCTGTGGCTAACAAGAGATGACTACCTTGTTAGCCATGGCTGTCTGCGCATGGTATCCATGTCTCACGCCACATGGCAACTCTGTCATCCATGCTGAAACTTCTATTCTCTTCCTCTCTTTTTTGCAATACATGAACTGTTAGTTAGTGTTCATTACTTTCTCTCTTACATCCTAGCTATTTTTTGGTTATTTCTAGCTGATGGCCAAGCATGCTATAGACTACAGCGTGTTTGGGGGGCCTCAAAACTTTGGAAAGTGGATGGACGTGCACTCAGCTCCGTCTTGTCCTACTAAGGTAATCAAGGATATATATCTATGGTTGCTTTGGTTTATTTTGATCTTGTGCATGTGACTAATATGGTTGGTTACTGCTGCTTCTTGTTTCATGCACAGGCAAGGGCAGTTGTTGAGCATCTAATTGGGCAGTTTGCATCCGGAATGACCAGCTTGCTTGGGAAGTTGGTTGAGGGTTGGACATCCCTTAATGGCTCTGACAGAGACGCGGTTGCGAGGCAGTTCACTACATTTGTTGCAGAACGGACACATCGGCCAACTGGTTGCCGTGGCCAGTACGATTACAATAGTTCCCAGGAGCTTCCGAACACACAAGATGAACTAGATGGAGATGCTGCTCTCAACAAGGACGATGACGATGACATGGAGAATGTGCAGCACGACACCGACAGTGATGACCATGTCAAAGTTCGTGCAGGTGGTAAGAAGGGAAAGGCTGCACCAGATGTCCCCTCACTGGAGAAAGTCAAAGAACATACAGCTGCAAGAGGCAAGGGGGTGTCGCCCTCAAAGAGGGGGAGGGCTCCAGAGGATGTTGGGCAGGGCTCTCCTGGCAAGAGATCTAGGACCGATCCTGTAGCTGCTAGGAGGAGGTTCGACTTCTATTTTAGTGTTTTGTTTTTGTCTATCTTTTTGAACAGACTGACCCTTTTTTGCATTTATTTTGCTAAGCGTGGCAATGATTTTTGTGTCTGACACTTGGCACCTTTTTTGCCACTTTCTTATACGTGCAGTGAGGCGACAACTGGTGGACGAGCAGTTACGAAGAAACAAGCACCAACGCAACCCGTGTTTCTGCTCGATTGACCCATTGCTGGTGACACCCCTTCCACCAGGTCATCTCCTCGTACGATGATGTCCAACATCGGGGATCCTGTCGTGTTGCCAGACATGAGGAAACCAGTCAAGAAGTAGGTTATTACTGTTCTTTCATAGCCATAGTGCTATATTTTTGCTTTTCAATGCAGATGTTCAGCTTGCCACATGGGCTACTGCCATCAGTCCCACATGGCAACTACTGTTTTTCCAATGATCTCTTTATTTCAACTGCATGGCAACTCCTGCTTGTTTTTGCATGGCAACTGCTATCTAGGCCAAATGGCAACTTTTATTGCACCTACGTGGCAACTACCATCTTTCCATTGGCTTGTGTGCTCATCCATACTTAGTTTTGAAATTGCATTCCTGGCAGATCAGACAGTTTTTTCATTTTTCAAGATGGCTACCATGGCAACTCCTGCTTGTTCTGCATGGCAACTGCTAACTATGCCACATGGCAACTCTTATTCCACCTACATGGCAACTACAAACTTTTCATTGGTTTGTGTGCTCACCCATACCTAGTTTTGAAATGGCAGTCCTGGCACGTCACATATTTTTTTTTCATTTTTTAAGATGGCTAGCATGACAAATATTTTTTGTTCATTTTTAATACTTTTCATGTGCTTTTTCTTTGCAGGGTGAAGAAGACTACTACACGCGCGACCAAGCAGATCATTAGGGTCCCACTCGAACGCCTTCATTCAAAGTTGTCGACAGGTGGCAACTCAGATGTTCATGAGGCGCCAGTCGACAAAACTATTGTTGCACCGTCTACTGTTCCCACTAGCTCTGACGCAAGCGGCCGACCATCTCCGCCGGTTGCAGATGTGCAGGCTACAACAACAGGCATCTGTACATCTGGGAGTGACGAGTCAGTGTCTGCCAGGATTGCTGAAATATTGCCCACTCTGCTGGCAATGAAGGATGCTGCTGTGAGCCATGCCACCCGATCAACAAGTGTTGAAGTGGACGCCCCTGAGACCAACCTAAGCAAGGAAGATTCCTGCTCATCTAACACGGATTCCAAGCGCGTCGGTGGTGGCAATTCCGTGTCCACGACAGAAGTGGCTGAGGCGACAGTTCATAATGATATGCCATCCACAGGTGAGAGTCTTGGCACAATAGCTCTAGCTCCTAGTGGTGCAGAGGTTGCTAAGGCGACTGTTTCGCAAGCTGGCCTTCCACCTAGGCGTCGTAGCCCCCGCAAGCACTCAATAGACATACCCAACACACCGGCTGTACCTAGGAGCAATAGAGATGACTCTGGTTATGTTCCTGCGTCCACACTGTTCCCACCACCTGCCAAAAGCATTGTTATGGAGAAACCGGAAGACCAGAGTACAACTGATCCAGGTGGCAAGCCAAGCACGACTGACGGAGGTGAACGTCCGGAGCAGACTGCGTCTTTACCCACAGTGGAGAACCCCAACTTAAATCTGCGCACTTCTAAGCTCCCAATCAACGTTGGTGTCCCCTACAGCCCAAACAAGAAGATTGTCAAGAAAGCTATGACTGATACCGCTGACAACACGCCCCGCCCTACGAATAAGCCCGATGATTCTGGGGCGGCCGATTCAGACATGTTTGTTGACCTTTCACCCTTGGATTCTGCCCAACAAGTTGTTTGCGGTCCGGCTAGTAGGCAGGAGAGGCACCCAATGGCCTTCAGCCTTGGCATCAGTCAAGATCAACCAGTGGTGCAAGATCCTATGCCACTTGCCTTTGCTTTCCCGGCAGGCATGGCCACAATGATGGCACAACCAATGGTCGAGGGCAGGAAGGCTGTAAAGTTCGTAGAGCCGATCGTGCAAGGTACATTTATTCTACATTTATAATTTTCTTGTATACATCTTTTTAGTCCGACACTTGTCCCAAGCATTTTTTTTGGTTCTCACTTGTGATGGCAACTATTATATGATGACATGGCAACTGGATTTGCTGCACCATGTCACCTACATTTTTGGTGCCATGCTGCATTTTCCATTCGGCAACCACATGCCAACTGGAGTTGATACAACATGGCAACTGTAGTTGTTTCCACATGGCAACTACAATGCATTACACATGGCAACTGGATTTGCTGCACCATGTCACCTACATTTTTTTTGCCATGCTGCAGTTTCCATTCGGCAACCACATGGAAACTGGAGTAGATACAACATGGCATCTGTAGTTGTTGTCACATGGTAACTACAGTGCACTACACATTGCAACTGGAGTTGCCTCCACATGACAACTCCCTACTTTTTGTACCGACATTTTATATCCTGCACCCTTTCTTTCACACTACATTTGTTTTGTTTTCCAGGTACCCTAACCCACTTTTTGATCCTTGCAGGCACCCCTAAGGAGATTTCGCCATCACTTGATGAAGCTTACCACAGGATTGAGGAGGTAGCATTGCAGAGGAGGTCCTCACGAGGTCAGGGGCAATTAAGTTCCAACGTGCCTGCTGAGACGGTATCTGAGAATACCATTAGAAGTGCCACCCCTGGTTCTGTGAGGCAGCATAGGGTAGTTCATGCACCTCCTATGGATAACTACAAGCCCGAAGTCAAGGCCACAAAGGAGCAGAACCGGCTGTACGATATTGTCAAGCGCTTTGGAAACGCGAGGGCCAGCAACAAGCACATGAAGGAGCTGAAAGCATAATGACCAGACCACATAACCTCTTATTTTGCTTTTCTCTTTTTACCATTCCTCTTTTTGTTATTTCTAGATATGATCCGTTTACATTTTATTTATATTTTTTTACTTAGTAGACATGATTCTTTCATGTTATATCATTTTCATACAGCTCATGTTTGGACAGAACCAAGGTCATACAATGCGAAGCGACGTATGTCGACCTGGGTGATCTTGCCGAGTCTGTGAGGCCATTCGGTAAAATGTCGACGAATGTAGTTGCATGTGGGATTAACTTCATCAACAAGCATATGGATATGTCTCCCGACAAAATAATTATGCAGTACAGTGTGTGTCGTGGAATTATCACGTCAGATGTCCTTGTGAAAGGACTTAGTCATGGAGCCATCGCAACGGGTTAGCTTGAAGGGGTTAAACCGGACAAGGGACACGGGAGTTTTATACTAGTTCGGCCCCTTCGATGAAGGTAAAAGCCTACGTCTAGTTGTGATGGGATTGATTGGGTTTTGATGATCAGGGAGCGGAATACACTTGCCTGAGCCTCGAGTTGTTGTTTCTTGTCCCTGAACCACCACCGGGTCGTCCCCTTATATACACGGGTTGACGCCCAGCCGGTCTACAGAGTCCCGAGGCCGACTTATACAAGTATTCGGCTCGGTCTCTCCTTTCCTTATCTTACAATACAAGCTATATGACTATGGCGGTTTACCACTATGGGCCCTAATCCGCCTTTGGGATCTGGGCCTCTAAGTTTCATAGTAAAGCGCCATCTTCCGAGTCTTCGTGGGCTTCAATATGGTTGAGCGTGAACCGGCCCCTCCTGGGCGGTTTACACTCAGTAGTTATATCCCCAACATTAGGCCCCAGATTGATTTGAACCTGTTCATGTTAATCTTCAATACTTAGCAAAATCCTGTGAACGCCTTCCTTCATTTCTCGTAAACCGCCATGATGCCTTATTTTATAAACTTTGTTAAACCGCCGTGACGTCATCCTCTGGATACAGCAACGGGTCATCATGACTTCATTTCTGTAAAAAATAAATAAAAAGATTCCCTTCATTTAATGCCATCCCGGAAATCGAGGCGACAGCTGCGCCACTTGCCGCTTTGGACTCCTCGATTCTCGCGCATGTCACTTATCTCCCTACCCTGTTATAAATAAACCCGACGGGCACTTTCATTTTCTCCCCTTTCTTCTCTTCTTCTTCCTCGCGACCGGAAGAACCCCAGCACCGCCGCCGCCGTCGATCTTCGAATCTGCATCGTACAAGGCTGCTGCATCACCCTATTTGTTCCAGAGACCCTGCCGCGCTCTCCCGCTGCCGTGTGGCCCTAGTAAGTTCTCTTCCCTGTAACCCTAGATCTCCATTAGGGTTTCAAGTTCATCCATGTTAATCGCCGTTCATCAGTTCTTTTGTGTTCCTCCTTCTAGTCTTCCTGTTGAATATACATATGTGTGCTTGATAGTTTTGACCTGCGGCTAGATCCATGTTGTTAGTTCACCGTGCCGTAGTATCTTACTGCTCCTAAATAGACTCCGTCTGGTTCGTCCCTGTTCCTCTTTAGCGCCATTGTAGGGCTCGGGAACATTTTCTTTAATTATGCACGGTAGATCCAAAATTGTACTGCCATATTGTGAAACCTATTTTTGTAACACTTAGCAGAAATTTCGAATTCTGGCCATCCTGCCTATAGGCGGTTTAACTCCTTAAAAGTCAATCCGCCATATAACATTAGCCCTCTCTTAAACCGCCAACTGAACTCGCACAGTATCCTTCTCCGTTTTAACACTGAATTAGACGCCTTAAACCGACACTTTTTATTTTCAGTTCCTCGTTCCGGAATGTCGAAGCAATTTTCTGCTTGCAATTGGGTTCCATCCCGGATCACAGAGACACAGATCAATGGTTACGTCATCACTGGTGCTTTAGCCTCGAAGAAAATTCTCCACTGGCGAGTTCCGGAATCAGAATGTCCACCTGAACCTCAAGAGGGAGAGGTGATTGTTTTTATGCAACATTTAGACCGGGGATTTAGTCCGCCCGGATCAAAAAATTTCCGGGATGTCCTCGCCAGCTTCCAACTCCATCCGCAAGATATTGGTCCGAACTCTGTATCAAACATATGCAACTTTCAAGTATTCTGCGAAGTTTACCTTCAAGAAGAGCCAACCGTGGAGCTGTTCCGGGATTTCTTTCATCTGAACCGCTGCACAGAATTCTCAGATGGCCCCAACACAGACCTTGGTGGCGTATCAATTCAAAAGAGGAAAGAAGTTGATTCCCCTCATGCCAAACACCATAGCCATCCTAAAGATTGGAACTAGACCTGGTTTTACTGCCGGAATACTGCTCCTGATGGAGAAAATCCCTTGCCAGGCTACCGCCCTCATCGGCTTAGCAATGGCCACCCAATGCCTCCGCGTCTAACCGCCGCGGAACGGAAGAATTTTGCTCCTCAACTCGCCAAGCTCCGGGCTCTGATGGCCAACGGTTTAACTGGCATTGATCTTGTCCGCTGCTGGGTTTCGTGGGGCATTCTGCCTTTGAGCCGCCGCCCCGGATTGATGTATGAGTATACCGGAAGTGTAAAAGACCCTTAACGGTATCATGAAGTAATAATGACCGAGCTTGAAATCACTGAATGTGTAAAGAGGATGCTTGATGAACCGGTCGCTGCATGCAGCCAAACCGGTTTGGCTCCGTTTTGCGTCTCCAATAAACCGCCGGTGGTAAGTTCATGTACATACTTTACTGATTTCCACATTGACTATTTACTAACCTTTCTTTGCCTTAATTTCAGGCCAACAGCTCTTTCTGGAAACGTAATAAACCGGCCCGTGCTCCTCGTGTAAAAATCAAGGCCACCAAGAAGGCCGAAAAGAAGAAAGCTGCCGATTCTTCTGAACCGCCGGAGGAAGAAGAATCAGAAGCTGAGGTAGAACTTGACTCACTTGGCCCCTTTTTCATACATCTTATTGACAATGACCATCTTCAGGATGATGCTGAAGCCAGCCATGTAGATCATGTTGAGGTAATTCTTCTTTCTTCTGACTCAGATCCTGTGCCGGTTCAAAGAACTCGCCGTACAGTCCGGAAAGTAAAACAATCTCACCCCCTTGCTCATTTGGATCCAAAATTTTCTTTAAAGAAACGGCAAGCAAAAGAACGTCGCACAACCCGGCATAGTGGTCAACAAATCACTTCGTCCGGTTTAGCTGATATGCCCCCCCGGAAACGCCGTCCAGAGGTGATTTGTTCCCCTGAAAAACAATATCCTTTTAAAGGTTTCTTCCGATGCCCTCTCAATCCGTCTGACCCGAATTACCAGGCTTCTTCCAGCTCGTCTGGCGGTTCGTTGACCACCCAATTGCCTCCTCTCAAAGTAGTTGTCGGGTAAGTGTTACCTGATTTATAACTTTATTTTGTCGGTTTATCATATTCTAACTTTTGATGTTATAGTGCCAAAGCTCGATTAAGCAAGAAGGCCAAGACTAGCGACCCTACTATTGAAGTTGATCCGGAGAAGACACCCGAGCATCATGACGAAAACCCAGAAGTTGCCATGAACAGCTCTGCTGGGCCGAATCAAGATGGTAATGCTAACCCGCCAGAAGCTGAACCGACTGCAGAGGCTGAAACTTCAAATCCTCCTGCTCCTCCAAGCCTGATAATGGAACAACGGGACTCAATTGCTGATCCGCCAAGTCCAGCTAATGAACCGCCAAGCCCTGTTCAGAATATTGACTCTTCCAGCCCGGCCAAGGATGATGATGTTGTTGTTACAGGCACTGCATATACCGCCCCTGGTAATCCGGTTGCTCTGTCAAAGCATACTGCCAAAGTTGAATTTGCTGCCGTGAACAAAGGGAAGGGTAAGACTAATTTGTCTGCTTATACCGATCTCTCTGCTCAAGACCTTCATTCCGGCTTTCTGAACCGGCTGTATACAAGCCGTGATTATGAAGCCGGTTTAGTAAATCTGATGAAAGAACGCTATGAGGTAAACATTGTGCTTTAGAAGTTCTGCACCTTCATTGCATTGTAGCCCCCAAGGGCCGGTTTGTCTTGAGAAAGTCAGACCAGTACTTTATATACTTCATGCTGTACCTCGTGAACTATTCTTTGTCTGATCAAATACACATTAGCCCCCAAGTGCCATGATTAAAACTTGTATTAATCCTTGGGACTTGAAATATCCGCATAGAAAATGATCCGCATTAGCCCCCAAGTGCCGAGTGTATAACTGGTTATATGCTTGGGACTTTGAACAAAGATATTAACATGCTCTCTTATTGTTGCAGAGTGAAATAAATCAACAAACCTCACAAATTGCTGATCTTTGAGCAAATCTTGAGACCCAACAAGCAGAAACCACTAAGGCCACGGATGAGCAAACCTCCTTGACCACCATGGAGCAGCTTAAAGAATGGTTTAAATCTGAGCAGGCCAACTGGGACACCGAGAAGGCCGGACTGGTGAAGCGGGCGGAGATTGCTGAATCGGCTCTTAAACCGGTGGCAGAAGAATTATCTAGACTGAAGCGCCAAATCAATGCCATGACCTCTGCCATATTTGGTAAGCAGTGGTTGCCAAAAGTTGTATCCCTTTAAAATTTCATCGGTTTAACATGTATTGCTTGAACCGATATAGGAAATCGCATCGCTCACCTAGGTTCTGACATGCGGAAGAAGCTTAAAGCGGCATATACACTGATTGAGCAGCTGTATACCGGCGCTCAACGGGTTATATGCGCAACTTCATATGATAATGCGGCACCAACACTTATCAAAGATACGCTGGATCGTCTTTCAATGACGCCAGCGCAAATAGAAGAGCTGAAGCGATCCGCTGCTCGGGCAGGCGCTTTGCTGGCGCTGACTCGAGCCAAGGCATGGATAGCTGATCTTGACCCGACTGATATATCCAAAGGCTTCCCCAGTGCCCAAGAAAATGGCGAAGAATTTGACAATGACGCCCTGAAACGGGTAACAAGGGAGATGCGTCCTTTGGCGAGTCAACTAGCCGAAGAGGCGAACCTGACGGTTCACCGATCGTTCTATGATGCAGACAACAAACGGGTTGAAGCTGTGATTCCTGAAGTGCAGAGCCTCATTCCACCAATCCGTAAGCATACTTACGCTCCTGACGTTGATCCGGCTGAGCTTATAAGTGAAGAGGCTGTCTTTCAGGCCTTAACCCGGATTGACTGGACCACCAATGACTTCCAGTCATTGGATGAGGAGGAGGTTGAACCGACGCCAGATGATCCATCTACCTCACGTCAACCCGGTGATGAAGCTTAATCCGTCAAGGCGGTTGATACATCAGGAACGATCAATGAATATTTCCATATTTTGGGCCTTGGAGTGCCGTGTAATAGGATAGCAAGAAACTTATGCTGATCTGCTGCCATCGTGCAAGAGATATTTTGCGTGGATCCGCCATATCAATGTCAATTTTTGTTCCAAGTATCATAATATGCATTTCCTGTATGCATAAAAAGACAAAGGGTCCTGGCAGTTTACCGCCGGACGGGTCATAACGCCCAAAATAGGCCGGATTGATAATCAAATCATAATAATATGAATTTATACATACCGGTAGTATAAGATCCCTGGCTAGTTGGCGAGCCAACTTGAAGTGCGATAAGGGTGAAAAACTCAAATCTGAATTATTTGTATCTCCATCATTTTCTGATGTCGTAGATTAAGTCATGCCGGGTGATGATTCACGCCAGATGATCCGGGCTATTGACAGGAAATCAACGCCAAGCCGGGTTAAGAAAACTCTGGTTTAAAATAAAGGTCTGTCAACGTAAAGTTGCAAACCAAGCCGGTTTAAGAAATGCCGGGCTTAGAAGACGGTTGAACAAGCCAAAAACTCGGTTTAAAATTCAGCCAAAGTTCAAATGAAAACCGTGTAGTCGAGGCTTTTTGGGGGCTGCCAGGCCCAAATGCGAGGCTTTTTGTGGGCTGCCAGGCCACTGAGTTGAACCATTTAACAAAGCCTTTTAAGATAGACCTCCAACTAGACAATCACCGTTTTAACTTTGACAAGTGCAGGGTCTCAAGGAGAGTAACTGTCAAACGTTCGGAGGGCCGTGCCAGGATGACCTGGATAGGAGTGTGTTACTTGATGAAGGCAGGTTAACCCGGGGTTTTAGGTAAATATACCAGGCTTCCAAGCCGTGGGTCGATACCCAGCTACAAGGGTCCATTCAGACTTCTTGGTATTGGACCAAGTAGCCCCCAAGTAACATGATGAGCGGTGCTCATTAGGTGCCTATGTTTGAGTTGTGCATAGCATCGAAACTCTCTTTGGCCCTTTGGGTGTGAAGCTCCCAAGCTCTGTGGCGTGATAGCCGGTTCAAGGGATAGTACTTCGCTTGGTCAGCGGAAGCCCCCATGTAACTCAAAGAATGTTTGAGAAAAAACAGCACAGGCCCCGCTTTGAAGCAAGGATGTTGATTTATTTATTGATGATAATATATACATCGTCAAAATATGTACATAAAAGAGAGCCTATGGCTCAAGTGTAGTAAGGCCGGAGGAGAGCTATGTTCCAGGGCCGCCGGGTCTCCTCCTCAGATTTGCGTGAGTCATCTCGAACGTCAATGAGGTAGTATGATCCGTTGTGCAGATTCTTACTGACCACAAAGGGTCCTTCCCAAGGCGGGGATAACTTGTGTATACCGGTCTGATCCTGGATAAGCCGGAGCACCAAGTCGCCTTCTTGAAAGGCTCTTGTCCTAACCCGATGGCTGTGATAACGCCACAGGTCTTGTTGATAAACCACTGAGCGTGCCAAAGCCATATCGCGCTTCTCATCTAGTAAATCCAGTGCCTCTTGGCGAGCTTGCTCGTTGTCCGCTTTGACATAATTAGCAACCCGGGGGGAATCATGACGTATATCACTTGGGAGAACTGCCTCTGCTCCGTAGACCATGAAGAAAGGCGTATATCCTGTTGATCGATTGGGGGTGGTATTGATACTCCACAACACAGAAGGTAATTCTTCCACCCAACAACCCGGCATTCGTTTCAATGCAATCATGAGCCGGGGTTTAAGACCCTTTAAGATTTCTTGATTAGCTCGCTCTGCTTGACCGTTGGATTGAGGGTGCGCCACAGATGCTAGGTCAAGCCGGATATGCTCTCTTTGACAGAAATCCTCCATCTCACCTTTGGAGAGGTTAGTACCATTATCCGTGATAATGCTGTGTGGATAACCAAAGCGGAAAATAATCTTTTTGAGAAATTGAACCACCGTCGCTGCATCACAGTTGCTGACAGGCTCCACTTCAACCCACTTGGTGAATTTATCAACTGCCACCAACAGGTGGGTTTTCTTGTCTTGGGAACGCTTAAAAGGCCCCACCATATCAAGCCCCCAAGTAGCAAAAGGCCAAGTGATGGGAATCATCCATAGCTCCTGAGCCAGAACATGAGCTCTGCGGGAAATTTTTTGACAAGCATCACATCGCTTTACCAGATCCTCCGCATCAACATGAGCTGTCAACCAGTAAAACCCATGACGAAAAGCTTTTGCAACCAGGGACTTTGAACCGGCGTGATGACCACAATCCCCTTCATGAATTTCCCGGAGGATCGCTTGGCCTTCTTCCGGAGAAACACAATGCTGAAATACGCCTGAAACGCTACAGCGGTGTAACTCGCCATTGTGGATAACCATGGATTTAGAACACCGGACTATCTGTCGGGCCAGGACTTGATCATTTGGTAGCTCACCCCGGTTCATATATGCCAGATATGGAATCGTCCAATCCGGCATGACGTGTAAAGCAGCCACCAGCTGCGCCTCCGGATCAGGAACAACCAGATCCGCTTCTGTAGGCAATTTAACAGATGGGTTATGCAAGATATCCAGAAAGGTGTCAGGAGGTACCGGTTTGCGCTGAGATCCAAGTCGGCTCAAAGCGTCTGCTGCTTCATTTTTGCGCCGATCAATATGCTCAACCTGGTAACCTTTGAAGTGACCCGCCACCATATCTACCTCACACCTGTAAGCCGCCATGAGTGGATCCTTAGAATCCCAAGTACCAGAAACTTGCTGAGCCACCAGATCAAAATCGCTGAAGCAACGAACTCGAGTTAAGTTCATCTCTTTAGCCACACGGAGACCATGAAGTAGAGCTTCGTATTCATCTGCATTGTTAGTACAAGGAAACATCAAGCGGAGGACGTAGCAAATTTTATCACCTCGGGGGGAAGTAAGGACAACTCCAGCAACCGAGCCTTCCAACTTCCTTGATCCATCGAAATGAATAGTCTAGTACGTATTATCCGGTTTCTCTTCCGGTGCTTGTAACTCGGTCCAGTCATTGATAAAGTCCACAAGAGCCTGAGATTTAATGGTTGTGCGAGGCACATACTTCAAACCATGCGGACCAAGCTCAATTGCCCACTTTGCAACCCGGCCAGTTGCTTCTCTGTTTTGGATGATATCGCCCAAGGGAGCCGAACTAACCACTTTGATGGGGTGACCTTGAAAATATTGCTTGAGTTTTTGACTAGCCATAAAAACCCCATACACCAACTTTTGCCAATGTGGATAGCGTTGCTTTGACTCGATCAGAACTTCACTGATGTAGTACACTGGACGTTGAACCAGATATTCCTTCCCAGCCTCTTTACGCTCTACAATGATAGCCACACTGACCGCTGGGGCATTAGCAGCCACATATAATAGTAAAGGCTCATGATCAACTGGGGCTGCCAGAACTGGCGGTTCAACCATTTGCCGCTTTAACTCCTCAAAGGCCGCATTGGCTGCATCACTCCAGACGAAATTATCCATCTTCTTCAGCATCTGATACAAGGGAATGGCCTTCTCACCCAGACGACTGATAAACCGGCTGAGAGCTGCGATCCGGCCTGCGAGGCGTTGAACATCATTGATACATGTCGGTTTAGCCAAGGATGTGATTGCCTTAATCTTTTCTGGATTAGCCTCAGTGCCCCTGTTAGACACCAGAAAACCGAGCAGCTTACCTGTCGGAACACCGAAGACACACTTATCCGGATTAAGCATCATTTTGTAAACCCGGAGGTTGTCAAACGTCTCCTTGGGATCAGCTATTAATGTCTCTTTTTTCTTGGATTTCACCACAATGTCATCCACATAGGCATGAACGTTACGCCCAATCTGCGTGTGAAGACAATTTTGCACACAACGCTGATAAGTTGCCTGAGCACTCTTGAGCCCAAAGGGCATAGAAACATAGCAGAAAGCTCCAAAGGGAGTGATGAAGGTTGTTTTCTCCTGGTCCTTAACTGCCATTTTGATCTGATGGTACCCTGAGTAAGCATCCAAAAAACTCCGGCGCTCACAACCCGCCGTCGCATCAATGATCTGATCAATACGCGGGAGAGCAAAAGGATCAGCTGGGCAAGCCTTATTTAAGTCCGTGTAATCCACACACATGTGCCAAGTCCCGTTTTTCTTAAGAACCAGCACCGGATTAGCCAACCATTCAGGATGAAACACTTCAATGATAAACCCAGCAGCCAACAGCCGGGCTACCTCCACCCCAATTGCCTTGCGTCTCTCTTCATTAAAGCGACGAAGGAATTGCATGACTGGTTTAAACTTCGGATCAATGTTAAGAGTGTGCTCAGCGAGTTCCCTTGGTACACCTGGCATGTCAGAAGGCTTCCATGCAAAGATGTCCCGGTTCTCACGGATGAACTCGATGAGCGCGCTTTCCTATTTTGGATCCAGATTGGTGCTGATGCTGAACTGTTTGGACGAATCGCCAGGTACAAAGTCAACAAGCTTCGTCTCATCCGCCGGTTTGAAGTGCAGGCTTGGGTCATGCTCAGTGGTGGGCTTCTTCAGAGGGGTCATATCTGCCGGATCAACATTTTCCTTGTAAAATTTTAACTCCTCTGTAGCACAAACCGACTCAGCGTAAGCCGCATCACTCTCTTCGCAATCCAAAGCGATTTTCCGACTTCCATGAACCGTGATGGTTCCTTTGTGACCCGACATCTTGAGCTGCAAGTAAATATAACATGGCCTCGCCATGAATTTTGCATAAGCCGGTCGCCCAAACAATGCGTGATACGGGCTCTGGATTCTCACCACCTCGAAAGTCAATGTCTCAGACCGGGAAACATCCTCATCCCCAAACACAACTTCCAAAGCAATCTTGCCCACTGGATACGCTGACTTTCCTGGTACTACACCATGAAAAACAGTATTGGACGGTTTAAGATTCTTATCTGTCAGCCCCATGCGGCGGAATGTCTCATAATACAGAATATTAATACTGCTTCCTCCGTCCATAAGTACTTTGGTGAACTTGTAACCTCCCATCTGAGGCGCCACCACCAGAGCTAGCTTACCCGGATTGTCAAGCCGGGGCGGATGATCCTCCCTACTCCACACAATAGGTTGTTCCGACCAGCGCAGATAGCGCGGAACTGCCGGTTCAACCGCATTAACTGCCCTCTTATGCAGCTTCAGATCTCGCTTACACAGACTAGTGGTGAATACATGATATTGTCCACCATTCAGCTGCTTCGGGTTACTCTGGTAACCTGACTGCTGTTGATTCCCTTGATTACCCTGCTGGTTATTACTGCTTTGGTTGTTCTGGTTATTCTGATTGTTCTGAAATCCAGAGCCTGAACCGCCGCCACCATGAAAACCTGGACCTGAACCGCCCGACGGGCCCTGATCATATTGGAGGAGATCAGAGTTTTTTAATTGCCTCATAATGTTGCAATCCTTCCAGAGATGAGTTGTCGGGACCTGTTTGGTTCCGTGCTTTGGACAGGGCTGATTCAACAAGCGCTCCAGATTCATCATTCCACCACGCTGGGGCGGTTTACTTTTACGACGCTGCACATTAGCATTAGCCACAAAACCTGAATCCGCTTTACACTTACCATTATTCCCATGGCCTCCCTGGTTGTGCTGCTGTCCCTTCGCACCGCCATTCCTCTTTCCCTTCTCCGGTTTCTCATTATCAGAATCGGGATCCTTGGTATTATCAGAATCGACATATTTTACCAAGGCTGCCATGAGGGTTCCCAGGTCGTTGCAGTGACGTTTGATTCGTCCCAACTTCTCCTTCAGTGACTTAAACCGGAAATTACGCTCCAGCATGATAATCGCTTGGCCGACGTTAATTCGGTCGGCCGAGTGCAAAACTTCTGAGACCCGGCGCACCCAATGAGTTGTGGACTCGTTCTCGCCCTGAACACAAGCATCCAGATCTACAATGGACATGGGTTGTTTGCACGTATCCTTAAAATTGGCTATAAACCGGGACTTCAACTGATCCCATGACTCGATGGAGTTAGCCGACAGATTTTTCAACCAGGTACGGGCTGTTCCTTCCAACATCATCGTGAAGTACTTTGCACAAGCTGCCTCATCCACATCCAACATCTCCATTGCCATCTCGTAAGTCTCGACCCATGCCTCAGGCGGCTGATCCGCCGTGTAATTAGGCACCTTGCGTGGACCCTTGAAATCTTTGGGCAAACGCACGTTACGGAGAACTGGAATGAGGCACGGCACTCCCCAGGAACTGAAAGCAAGCCCGGTGCCTCTGTCAACCGATACTGCTGGCTGAACCGGGGCGGGTTGATGACGACCCAAAGCACCATCCCTTCGTGCCCTGCCATGATCCACTACTTCCTGAGCATTGCGACGCCGCGCGCTGCTAGATACTTCCGGTTCATCCATCCGCCTGCTATAACTTGTGCTCGGACGAGGAGTTGAATGAATTCTATCCCGACTATATGAATAAGCCTGCTGCTGCATTACGGCGGTTTGAAGGAGATCTCTTGCTCCCCGCATCTCAACTGCCTCTATTGAATCTCCTTCCATCGGGATGGCGGCCAGGCGTGAGGCCGTAGCAATCATGTTATCCAGGGGGCTCGAAAAGTGACCCGGCGGCGTAGGCACATACTGTGGTGGGTTAACCGTCCGTCGGGGTAGCTCCATTGCTTGTGGCTGATCCGGGGCGATCCTAGGCGCTTCGGCTCGGTTTGCGGATGCCAGATTGCTCGGCCCAGCGCCTGGTGTCTGAAAGAGATTTACCCCTTCGTAAACCGGCGGCAATCGTGACCGATATTTCCTTCACATCACATCTTCTGACGCAGTCCGATCTAACATGAGTCGGTAATTCTGTGCTTGTATCTGCTGTGATTGAGCATTCAAAGTGGCATGTTCCTCAGCCATCCTATTGTCCTCAACCACCAAGTCCTCCTTAGCCTGCGCAATTTGCTCCTTTAGTCTTGCAACCTCTGCATCGTGCTGGTTCCGCATTTCCGGGGTAACTGTCGCAGTTAACAAGGTCGCCCAAGCATCCATTAAATCGGCGAGAACCTGCGCCGGCCGGCGCGCTGAGGCACCTGCCACGGCCGCTGATCCGGTATCTATTGTTGCGGTAGATGAAGACTGCAACACGGGTTGTGTGCCGGCCATGTAAATAGCAACCCGGCTTGGCGCTTCAAGAAGGTCCGGAATACTGTTGCCATCGGAATACCCCTTAGGCATACCGTCATGAATCTGGTACAAGGACTCAGTTTCACCAGTGGATGATTCACCGTCGGAGTATATACCGCCGTCTCGTCCTCAGACACCGGTTTAGATCTGATCCCATGGACACATCCTACAAACGGACGCTTCACAGCGAGCGTAACCCGGGCTGGACTCGCACGCTGAGCCGTCTCTACGTGGTCGGTGCAGGTGTCCGGCTCAGGGCCCGGTTCGCCGATCTTGCCAATGAAGACATGAATTCCGCCGAAGGGAACCCGGTACCCGTACTCGATTGAGCCGGCTTCGGGGCCCCATCCTTTGTCGTCGATGTAGAGCTTGCCGCGACGACTTTTGGTCATCCGACCGATCATGTACCCCTTAAGTCCTTCAGAGCAGCCCTTCAAGAACTCGACACCACCATGCGATAGCCCCACGGTGGGCGCCAACTGTCGTGGAATTATCACGTCAGATGTCCTTGTGAAAGGACTTAGTCGTGGAGCCATTGCAACGGGTTAGCTTGAAGGGGTTAAACCGGACAAGGGACACGGGAGTTTTATACTAGTTCGGCCCCTTCGATGAAGGTAAAAGCCTACGTCTAGTTGTGATGGGATTGATTGGATTTCGATGATCAGGGAGCGGAATACGCTTGCCTGAGCCTCGAGTTGTTGTTTCTTCTCCCTGAACCGCCGCCGGGTCGTCCCCTTATATACACGGGTTGACGCCCAGCCGGTCTACAGAGTCCCGAGGCCGACTTATACAAGTGTTGGGCTCGGTCTCTCCTGTCCTTATCTTACAATACAAGCTATATGACTATGGCGGTTTACCACTATGGGCCCTAATCCGCCTTTGGGCTCCGGGCCTCTAAGTTTCATAGTAAAGCGCCATCTTCCGAGTCTTCGTGGGCTTCAATATGGTTGAGCGTGAACCGGCCCCTCCTGGGCGGTTTACACTCAGTAGTTATATCCCCAACAGTGTGACCTACAAAATATGGGATGGTGACTTCCACCACAAAATCCTGAGCAAGCATTTTGCTGCGCATGGTGATTTCAAGCTCACAATGAAGAATTGTGTGAGTACTCCTTCCTTTTTTGCACATTTTTCCTCCCATGGTATGTTTTTTTCCAGTAGCTTTGCTTCACATGTGGGCTACACCCTGTTTATGTGACAGCTGTTTCATGTGGCAATAGCTGCCATGTAAACTGACTTTTGATTTGCATCCCCGTACAAACTATGTGGCAACTTCAAACTAAAATACAGGGCAACTTTGTTCATACATGGATGGCAACTTCTTTTAATTACCCACTATAACTAAAAATTCTATGTGGGTCTACTTTTTGGGCCCTTGCTGCTTTATGTCACTCATGTGCCTCTTACTGCAACCGGTGATATCCTTACACGTCATTTTCTCAATTACACCATTTATGTTCTTCATGTGAACTCTGCTTCTTCTTTCCTTCATTTTACTTGCAGGTCCTGTTCCCCATGTTCTAGGAGCTTGCACCACACGACCCACATGACAAGTGTGGTCACCACTACGTGATCTACCTTGACCTGAAGAACCAATGTTTTGAGGTGCTTGATTCAATGCGTTCGGTAGCTGATGTAGACCTTACTACACATGCTGAATACTTCATCAACAACCTGAAAGAGACATGGAACTGTCACTACGAACACTCAAAGGTCCAGATCAGACATTTTCCAATTGAGTACGTGGTGACTACGAAGCAAGGAAACCGGTATTTTCCCATCTCTTTCTTCATGTGTCCTCTACACCAATGCTAACCCTCTTGTCACCTCTGAATTGAAGTTTATTATTGTTATCTCTGTTCTTGTGAGTTCACCTGATTCTTTTCTTGTACAGGCAGGACTGTGGCTTTCACACGTTGGAATACCTTGCAAAGTGGGAAGGTAGACTGGTTCCTATTGTCACCGCTGCAATGGTCGTTGAGCCCCGCAAAATTTACACATGGAACTAGTTGACGAATGAAGATTTCAACACCCGGTCCAATGCACGTGAGTTCATAGAGGAAGCTGTCAAGAAATTCGCCAAGAAGTACAAGTGATCATGTGGTGCTCCATACCGAACGCCTACCTTACATTCTGTTGCCGAGGAATGTAAGGTATTACCTTTGTTCTTTTCAAAACTATGTCTGTGTACTATGTTATGACTGCAACTCCGCGTAGCCTAGTACGTAGTGGTGGTGTGTGAGTGTAAGTGCATCTAGTGCCACCCATAGTTGGTTTTGGAGTATTGACGACAAAGTTGGTTGAGGGACTAATGCGTTTGTGAGAATTGCAGGATAACGCAGGTAGTGTCCCTCATTGATTCGGTCTATCTACCGGAGATGACCCCTAAAAATGTATGAAGACATTGAAGACAACGGTGGTATGAGAAGATATTCATATTGAAGACTATGACATGAGAAGACATTGCGTGAAGACTATGGAGCATGAAGACTGTGTGGTTTCGTTGTTTCCTTTTCTTCTTTGTTGAGTCATAGGAACCACCGTACTGTTAAGTGGGGTCCAAGTGAACTAAGTCAGAGTGACTGAAGTGATGCTCAACCCAAATCCTATGTCTTCGAGCGAAGACAATGAGAGAAAATCTTATCCAGAGTTGGATGAGTCAGCTTTGCTTGTAGCCCAAGTAAAGTTGCCGTGTGTGTTTGAAATCTGACCGTTGGAACACGTGTCAGTTCCTTAGTGACCCAGGGTCATTTCGGACAAATCAGGTCGGGTTGCCTAGTGGCTATAAATAGCCCACCCCCTACACCATAAATTGGTGGCTGCTCAGAGTTAGTATATGGCTTTTGTCGTTTGAGAGCAACCCACCTCAAAGCATTTGAGAGAGAGAAATCCTTGCGAGGACAAAGCCCAAACACCCAGAGCCAAAGAGTGTTAGGCATCACTGAAGTCTTTCTGTCTGTGTGACCTGAAGACTTATTACACTTGAGGACTGTGTATCCTCCAGCCGGTTAGGCGTCTCGTTCTGAGCATCCAAGAGTCATTGTGGATTGCCGGGTGAACGGAGTCTGTGAAGGTTGGAAGTATACCTTGAAGACTTACCAGAGTGATTGGGCGAGGACTGGGTGTCCTTAGCTCAAGGGGAATAAGGTGAAGACACGGTCTTCTGAGTTGAATCTCAGCCTCCCTAACCAGACGTAAAGTTGTCACAACAACTGGAACTGGTCCAACAAATCCTGTGTCTTCAACAAGTGACTGGTTCTATCTCTTCCCTCCTTTACTTTGAGTTTGTCTTCGTGAAGTCATTGCTTATCTGTCTTATCTGATTGACTTCATTGCTTGACTACTATTGTTGATTGGCTTCATACCATCTTCCATCCTGATCCTACTACCTAGCTGCTATTAGTCTTCATACGATAACGCTATTGCATACTTGACTATGGCTTGCTTGTTGTAGTTTATCTTCCGCTGCATATCAATTAGGTTATTTCTATTATTCGTCTTTGAAACTTCCATGTTTTGAAGACTTTCATAAAAATCGCCTATTCACCCCCCCTCTAGTCGATAACTAGCACTTTCAATTGGTATCAGAGCAAGGTACTCCCTTGTTCTGTGTGATTCGGTTTAACCACCTAGAGTTTTGCTATGTCGACTGCAGGGATAATCAAAGTCTCCGCTGCCTGTCCCGTGTTCGATGGAACAGAATATCCCTACTGGAAGAATAAGATGCGCATGCATCTTGAAGCCATTGATGTCGACCTCTGGTATGTCGTCAAGAATGGTGTTCCAAAGACCGGTGAAGGTGTCACCCCTGCTGATGTCAAGAAGTTCATTGAACTGGACTCGACTGCAAAGAACATCATCTGTGGTCATCTGACCAAAGGACAGTATGGCCGTGTGAGTGCTCTGGAAACGTCAAAGTTAGTCTGGGACTGGCTATCCAAGGTCAATGAAGGCGTATCTACTCAGAGAGACCAGAGAATCAGTGTTCTTCGCAATCTCTTCAACCGCTGCAAGAGAAATGACAATGAAAATGTCCAGCTCACGTTTGATCGCCTCACCGACATCACAAATGAGCTTCAGGCTCTCGGCGCCACTGAGATCACCAAGCATGAAATTGTCAAGATGCTGCTGAGATCCCTTGACAGCTCCTTTGACACCCTTGCCCTCATGATACAAGAACGTCCTGACTTCAAGACTCTCGATCCGTCTGATATACTTGAAAGGCTCAACACACATGAGTTCCAGCTTTCTGAGAAAAGAGATATCTATGGCCCCAACTATGGCCGTACACGTGCCTTGAAGGCAAAAGTCGTTTCCTCATCTGAAGAAGAAGAATCTGACTGCGGTTCAGATGATCCTGAAGATATTGGAAGGGAACTTGCTATGCTTGTGAAGAAGTTCCAGAAATTCACCAAGAAGAAGGGCTTCAGAAAGTCTTCACGATCTAGTTCAAGAAATGATGAAGCTTCCACTCAAGACAACAAGAAGAGAACCTGTCACAAGTGTAAGAAGCCTGGGCACTACATCTCTGAATGTCTCAGTGGGAAAATGAGAAGAAGAAGAAGAAGAGCAAGGATTATGACTCCGATGACAAGAAGAAGAAGAAATCTTCGAAGTCCTCATCAAGGTTTTCATCTCACAAGAAGAGCTCATCTGGCAAGGCTCGTGCTTTTGTTGGCAAGGAAATGGATTCAGAGGAGGAGTCTGCTTCTGAGGAGGCAGAGGTGGAATCTGAAGCTGAATCCGACTCCGGCATTGCAAGTCTGGCTCTAGCCACTGCCTATGTTGCCAAGTCTATCTTCAACACTGAAGACATAGACTCCCACACCAACGCTGATGATGACAACGACAATTCAGCTCCCACCTTCTGCTTCATGGTACGCGGTGCCAAGGTAAAATCACGCGATGCTTACTTTCAAACATCAAGTGAAGATGACTCTGATTGTGAATCTAAACCCAGCTACAAAACACTTGCTAAAATTGCTACTGAACAACAAATGGCTATGGAATATACTCAAAAACTGTTAAAAAAAAGCGATGACCTGTTGGACGCAGAAATGACACGTACACAGTCCTTAGTCGAAGACATAAAAAATCTTCATGCTAAGTATCAAAAACTTAAAAATCTTCATGAGACGCTCTCAACCTCTAATGAAAAGATTTCCTATGATTATCTTCAAAGGAAGCAAGACCTTGAGAAATTGAAAGCGGCTCATGAAGATCTTCAAAAGGAAAATGTGTCACTTCGCGCTCAACATATCAGTCCCGCTCAGGAAGGATTTGAACCACCTTGCTTAAAATGCATTGAGCGTGATAATGCTGCCTCTATTGTTGAATCTTCCACTACTGCTACTGTTGCTCTGTCTTCAACTACTGATGTGGTAACTAACCCCTCTGCGGAGGATACCACTGCTATTGCTGATGAAAATGCTAGGTTGAAGACATTGCTTGAAACAGGGATGTACAAAAGTTTGAAGGGACATCAGACACTCTGCGATGTCCTCAAAAAGCAGATTCTGAACCGAAACCTAGGAAAGAGGGTGTTGGGTTCGAGAGGAAAATGAATGCTGATGGTTCCTACTGGAAGCCTGAGCAGTATCCCAAAACCACATGGGTTGCTGCAAAGGAACCTTCAGTGGATCCATCTAATTTATCTGGCTTTACCTGTGCTAATCCTATTATCATTGATGAATCCTTTGATGCAAACTATAAACTGTTCAAAAATAATGGTGAAGTGTTTGCCAGGTATATTGGTACTAACTGCAGGAACGGACCGCCAATGAAGAAGATCTGGGTTCCCAAAAGCTGTCTCGAAAATCTTCCGGTGAATGTTTTCATGACACCACCAGTGAAGAAGACAAACCACGGACCAAAGACGTCACATGGTCCAACGGCTTCATACGGAAACATGACTCACCTGAGTCACCCTAACGCCAATGTTTTGCAGGGAAATCATACTCAACCTTAAGAATATGAGCGTGTGTCTTCAAACCGCTACGTTCATAATACTAAGAACTTTTCTGCTTATTCATATGAGTATCATTCATCTCCTGCAAGGCTATTTGCTAGGGCTCCAAAGCCGAAATTCTCAGATGCTGCACTTAGACTCATTGCTTCTAAGCCACCCCTGAAGATGTGGGTGGTGAAGAAGAACTAACTCTCTTTTGCAGAAAATGGTCTCCAGCCAGCAATCAATGGCGTCCGATATTATTGCTGGGGACCTAAAACACAAAGGGACGCATGATAAAATAACTTTCTATGCATTCCACATATGAATCGCTTACCTGTCATACTGTGTGCTAACTTTCATCTATGATGTGATAATCCAAGTGTGCATCAAATGCTTATGCTTCACAACATACATTGTGAAGCCTATCCCTCTAACTGCACTGTAGGGTACACCAAAAGCTTCAGAATGGATTATTGACAGCGGATGCACTAATAATATGATTGGTGATCAAAGTCTTCTCATGGACTCAACCTTACGTCCATCCGACAAGAGTCAAATCACATTTGCTGACACTGGTAAAGGCAAGGTATTGGGTCTAGGTAGAGTTGCAATCTCAAAGGATCAACACATGGATAAAGTGATGCTTGTTAAATCCCTTGGATTCAACTTAATGTTTGTCTCAATGCTTTGTGACTTAAACATGATTGTGATATTTGGAAAATATCGTTGCCTTGTACTAATGGAATCTGACAAATCTCTAGTCTTTGAATGGTATAGGAAAGGTGATCTATACATGGTAGATTTCTCAACAGGTCCAAAACTTGCCGTATGTCTTCTTGCAAAAGCTACAGAATGCTGGCTCTGGCATCGAAGGCTGGGGCATGCAGGCATGAGGAACTTGCACACTCTCGTCAAGAAGAAGCATGTCATAGGCATCGAAGGTGTCAAGTTCAAGAAACATCATCTGTGTGGTGCCTGCGAAGCTGGAAAGATGACAAGGGCCAAGCATCCTTCGAAGACAATCATGACGACATCTCAACCCTTTGAGTTGTTGCACATGGACTTATTTGGCCCCACTCACTACTCCACCCTCACAACAACGGCGTGTCTCTATGGCTTCGTCATTGTTGATGACTACTCAAGATACACATGGGTGCACATAATTCTCTACAAGACTGAAGTACAAGATGTCTTCAGATGATTCGCCAATCGAGCAATGAACAACTATGGCGTCAAGATCAAGCATATCAGAAGTGATAACGGCACTGAATTCAAGAACACCGACCTTGATCTTTATCTGGATACAATGGGAATCACTCATGAATTTTCTGCTCCATACACACCACAGCAAAATGGCATTGTTGAGCGCAAGAACAGAACCCTTATTGAGATGGCTCGAACAATGCTCGATGAGTACAAGACACCAAGGAAGTTCTGGCCTGAAGCCATTGATACAGCTTGTCACATCATCAACCGTGTCTACATTCATAAGCTTCTAGGCAAAACATCCTTTGAGCTCCTTACTGGCAAGAAGCCAAATGTCAACTACTTCAGAGTCTTTGGTGCTAAGTGCTGGATCAAGGATCCCCATCACAAGTCAAAATTTGAACCCAAAGCTCACGAAGGCTTCATGCTTGGCTATGGAAAGGATTCACACTCTTACAGAGTCTTCAACCTCTTCCACTACAAAATCGTTGAAACAGTGGATGTGCGATTTGATGAAACCAATGGTTCACAATGAGAGCTCCTGCCAAGCACACTTGATGAAGATCCTTCCAGTGAATCTATCAAGCTAATGGGAACTGGTGAAATCATGCCCTCTGAAGCATAGCCTGAAGAGGAACTTATCATCTCTGCACCAAACCAACCTGAAGACAATGCTCAGTCCGAAGACAATCCTCCCAATGATGACAATGATCAACATGAGCAAGGGCTTCATCCAGTTCATCCTCGTGTTGCAAATGAAGTACAAATCGAGAAGATAATTGATAGCATCAATGTGCCTGGTCCGCTTACTCGATCAAGAGAAACACAGCTAGCAAATTTCTGTGGGCATTTTTCATTTGTATCAATATCTGAACCCAAGAAAGTTGCTGAAGCTTTTATGGAACCTGAATGGATTCAAGCCATGCAAGAAGAACTTCAACAGTTCAAGCCGAATAATGTTTGGGAACTGGTCAAGCGCCCTGACCCTCGCAAGCATAACATTATTGGAACAAAGTGGATATATCAAAACAATCAAGATGAGCATGGTCAAGTCATCAGAAACAAAGCACGTCTTGTGGCTCAAGGATATACTCAAGTTGAAGGAATTGACTTCGATGAAACATTTGCTCTTGTTGCTAGGCTTGAAGCTATTCGCATACTGCTAGCCTATGCAAATCATCACAACATCTTGCTATATCAAATGGATGTAAAGAGTGCATTTCTCAATGGCAAGATTGAAGAAGAAGTGTATGTTGCACAACCACCTGGCTTTGAAGATCCAAAACATCCTGATATGGTGTACAAACTCAACAAAGCACTGTATGGCCTCAAACAAGATCCTCGCGCTTGGTATGATACAATCAAAGACTTGCTGAAGAGCAAAGGCTTCAAACCTGGATCCCTCGATCCCACGCTCTTCACGAAGACATATGATGGTGAACTGTTTGTGTGCCAAATATATGTGGATGACATAATCTTCGGCTGCACCAACCAGAAGTACAGTGATGAGTTCGGGTACATGATGCAAGAGCAATATCAAATGTCCATGATGGGTGAGCTGAAGTTCTTCCTTGGTCTTCAAATCCGTCAACAAAGAAATGGCATCTTCATATCTCAAGAAAATATCTTAAAGATTGCCTGAAGAAATTTGGCATGCAAGATTGCAAAGGTTACACGACGCCAATGCCACCCAAACATCATCTTGGTCCCGACGACAATGGTAAAGAGTTCGATCAAAAGGTATACCGCTCCATGATTGGTTCTTTACTTTACCTATGTGCATCTAGGCCAGATATTATACTTAGTGTTTGCATGTGTGCTCGATTCCAAGCGGCACCAAAGGAATCGCATCACTTAGCAGTGAATCGAATTCTTAGATATTTGGCTTACACCCCAACACTCGGATTATGGTATCCAAAGGGCTCAAGGTTTGATCTGGTTGGATTCTCGGATGCTGATTATGCTGGTGACAAGGTGGATCACAAGTCTACATCAGGCACATGTCATTTTCTTGGTCGATCACTTGTCTGTTGGTCTTCAAAGAAGCAGAACTGTGTGTCACTCTCAACTGCTGAATCTGAATACATTGCTGCTGGATCTTGTTGTGCTCAGCTTCTGTGGATGAAGCAAACTCGCAAGGACTATGGCATCGATCTGAAACAAGTACATCTCTTCTGCGACAACGAAAGTGTCATCAAGATTGCCAACAATCCAGTTCAACACTCGAAGACAAAGCACATTGAAATTTGTCATCATTTTCTCAGAGATCATGTCATGAAGAAACATATTGACATCATTCACGTCAACACTGAAGAGCAACTGGCAGATATCTTCACAAAGCCCTTGGATGAGAAAAGGTTTTGCAAGTTACGGTGTGAGCTAAATATCTTGGAATCCTCGAATGTCCTGTGATCAGGCACACATCCTAACACTTATGCATGTTGATGACTTAGATGTGCAACACACAAAGTAATGTATATCTTCAATCAATGAAGATTTACACTCTGAGTGTGAATACATTAACATGGAATTTGACTTCGGAGCGCCACGATAATTGTGCGCCGTGTCTGGGTCTAATACTTCCTATACGGTGGGTAACGCCACCACCAACTTTCTCTGTTTGAAGTGTTTCACTCATGACGTTATTTTGTAAAGACTTCACATTTGATTTGTCTTCAGTTTCAATTTATCTTCGTGATTTTCTGCGCTATGATGATTTGATATATATATATATATATATATATATATATATATATATATATATATATATATATATATATACTAGTGTTCTGTCCTATACAGCATTCACTTATAGCTATGTCCTCACTGTTGAATCTTTTGAACTAAGTGAACGTGATCGGACCCTAATCTCTCTATGCTTACTATCTCAAACTCTATCTGTCCAAATCATATGCATTCTATTGAAACTGTCGAATGTCTTCTCTGTGTCCTAGTCAACAGAAGGCAAAGAGACAAACATTAAATCTGTTTTAAATGACTTATCTTTATCGTTGAAATCTGGAGAAGCCGGAACAACTCTCCGAGATACTTGGCGGGCGTGGGAACGTGGGACAATTCTAAATGTGTTGCATGCTTGCCACGTACCCCACGGATGTGAACAGACAGGGGCACCTGCGTAATTGCGCTGTGCTGCGCACCTACTTATAAATATGTGTCCCCTGCGGTAAAGAAATCCTTCTTCCACCTCTCCACCTCCGTCAAAACCCTAGCGCCACCGCTAGCTCGCGACGACGCTGGCGACGAAGCGCTTAGCTGCCGCGACTTCTCTGACGCCGTCCTCACGCCGGCCGCGGACATCGTCCTCTCCGCCGTCGCCGTAGGTGTCCTCCGTCGCCAAGTTAGGGCACGGTGGACTGAACTGCTCGGTCTCCTATTCTTCCCATCTAGCAGTTCTTCGTGCGGTAATTATAACTCTATTTTTACCACCTTTTTGATCTTCAAGATTCATCCTGTTAACCAAAAATAGTTTCTGCCTACTCAATGTTGAATCGATTCTGTCTGCATCTCTTAATGCCTAGTATATTCAATTAGATTTCCTATCTAGTTTGATTCCTCACTTGTACTTATTCACGAATTGGTACAAATCTGGAACCAACTCACCTATATAAGTGAATGTCTTTGCATCATGAGGTCAATGTCTTCAAACTGATTTATCTTCAAAATCTTCTGAGAATGCATATGACCTCATCCCCTTCCCTCGCATCTCTAATGCTGTCATAGGTACATGTCCGTGGGAGAATCCCTAGGTTCTCATAGTCTGCATTCGTTTGCAGGATACTTATAGCATCATATCAATTCTCCTGAAGCCAGTTCCTGTTTGACCAGCAAGCGTAAATCTCTGAAGCCTTTGAGCATATTGAAACCGTTCAGTTTGAAGTTCATGGCTGCAGAGAAATCAGTCAGGAAGGGTGGCAGACAGCGTCGTGGGGGAACTTCTAGGGATCTGCCTGATGATCTTGCAGATATATACAAAACAGATCCTGAAGAAGATTACAATCAACGCAAGACTCGAATCCAATGGATTCGACGCTATTGGGCTGAACAGTGGTACAAGTACAAGTTCGTCACCCAGGAGTATGCAGAGAAAAATGCTATCAAGAGTCCTTGGGGTGATATTCTCTATCGAGGCCTTTCCCCCAAGAACAAAGCTGAAGCCATTGCGCAAGAATTCTATCCTTGCATGGTCCATGGACCACAACCTAAAGAAGCCGACCCATCATCACTGCTCTGGTGTCGTGACGACAATCTCTTCAAGCGCAACCTCCAGTTTGCTAAGGCTTCAGCAAAGGAAAACAAGAAGTCATGGGGATTAGACTTCAATCCTGGCCCCTTTGCTCCCCGTGATGATGGCACACGTGCAGCTGAAGAAAATAGAATTGGCCCCTTTGCAAACCTTGATGGCCTCATCTCCTACATCTTGGTACAAGGCACCAAAGTGGATCATTCTGATCATGATGCTGATTCTGATGAAGCCCTAGCTCCTACTCCAAGGCCGCAGATGCCAAAGAAACTTAAGGCTTCGTCATCAGCCGCACCTCCAAAAGCTTCTCGTGTGAAGCCATTGGCCACTGCACCTCCTGAAGCCAGTGTGCAGTCTGAAGATCAATCTCGTATCTCCAAGAAGACGGAGAAGAAAACGCAACTTGTCAGGCGTACTGATCAAGCTCTGACTCCTGCTGCTATTTTGCGTGAAGAAACCATTGATCTATCAAGTGATGAAGATCTTGCGGATGATGCTCTTGAGCAGCTGATAAAGAGCAAGGAAGAAGCAGAAATCTTCAGCAATTTGCCTCTCTTTGATGTGGCCATCATCCACAATTTCATTGATGAGTGGTTCGACACCCCAAATGTCAGCTTTGAAGATTTACAGCTTCCCATTGGCCTCAGCGTCTCTTTCAATGGCGCCATTGCTTCTGTGCTGGCTCTCGCTCAGCGAATCGTTGAGCTCAAGAACAAGATTGATTATGAGAAGGCTCAATTCAAGAAGCATGTGGCCAAGCTAAGTGTTCAAGACGTCAGAAACTTCAAGGTCATGCTGCATGAGCTTAAAGAAGCTTTTCTGAAGAAGCGCCAAGAAGCTGAAGGCTCTCGTGAGTGCATGAAGAGTTTGGCTGAGAAGTGTGTGCTTGCCTATAATGAGGCTGAGAAGCGCAAGTCACTTGGCCATCCTGGCATTGACCCCAGGATGGCAGCAAAGAAAAAGAAGAAGCTTCCTGCTGATCAGCCTGCGCCTTCAAGCCAAGAAGCTCCACACATTATCTTCCCAAGTAGCATGACTGGCTCGAAGCCAAAGGTCACTACAACCACTTCAGAACAGAAGAAGACGAGGGCTGCCGAGGCTGAAGCCAGAAAGAGGAAGAATACCGAAGCCTCTGATGCCGCTCCCTCCAAGAAGAAGCGCAAAACCAAGAAGAATCGGGCTGCTCCCACAGAGCCCCTTTTTGTTGAACCCATCTCAGTGATTCATCCTGCATCTGCATCCCAAGAACTTCACATGACTGTTCATGAGCCTGCTTCCATAGAGGCTCCTGAAGCTGAAGATATACCAGTAGCTGAACCCACCGCTGCTGAAGACATTGGTCATCATGACAATGTTGAAGATGATTAAGTTCTTCCTCAGATCGAATACAATGTGGTATCATCGCCTATTCATACGAACAACGAACTCATCAGCATTGGTCGTCCTCTGACGCCAATTGCACAGGATGATTCATGGGCTGATCGCCCGCAAGAACAAGACTCCCCCAACACTCCCCAACAACAACAAGTCACAACATCCATACAAGCTGAAGAGGATGAGGGCCTGCCCACTCCATCTCCAAAAGCGTCGCCTGTACTCCAAAGGCTTCGCAAAGGACCAAGGCCTCAAGCTCCTCTTCCGAGCGTTCCAGAAGGAGAAGTGCATCATCAACCTGTTGCACGTCAAGTGTTTTCAGAAGCCACTCCTGTTGTGAATGTCTCTGCGTCTGAAGCACCAGCTGCTGAAGACAATCCGGCTGCATCAGCCGATGAAGAACGACAAGAAGAACGTGTCTCTACTCCCCCCATTCCTGAAGAAATAGTTCGTGAGGTGAACGTGTCAATGCCTGACCCTCCAGCTCCTCAAGTGGAGGTTGAAAATCCTGAAGCTGCCACAACCAACGTAAGTGAAGCCGATGACATTGTCATGGCTGAAGCTAATGTGGAGCTTGCAACAACTAGTGTGCCTGAAGCTAATGCGGCCACTGCACCTGAAGCTAGTGAGGCCACTGCTCCTGAAGCACCTGTTGTGCAACCTGAAGCCTCAGCTGCTGCCACTGCTCCTGTTCCAGCCCCAAGGCCCTATACAATTGAGCAAGCTTATAACCATGGAGAACTAACAACAGTCAGATGTCCCGTTCTGGTCCCTCCGCCAAATGTCTCTGGTCCTCAATTTGACTATCACATTGAGCATAGGCCTCAGGTCTAGAAGCCCAAGCCAAGACTGCCAAGATTTCCTGGTGCTACCACCACTGTCGGGTCCTTCAATGCAAATGGCTTCAAGAGCCACAACACATTCTTTGATAGCTCAAAGAACCCCTACACGAAGCCAAGAATTGCATCAGATCGGTTCTGGAGTCATCAGCAGCGAAGCTATTACTCCTGTGTTCTGTATGATCAAGGGCGCATCTTCCCTCATATGCGCCACGACACTGAAGCCATTACTGGACTACCCTGCTTAGAAGAAACACTTGACTGCTTTCGTGATGCTGGGCTGCTCAGTTTTGTCACAGATAAAGAACACTGGAATGAAGAACTATTGCTTCAATTCTATGCCACACTGCACATTCGCGGCTACAACAGAGATACGAAGACTTGGGTTCTCGAGTGGATGACCGGAAACGTTCATCATGAAGCCAAAGCTATGGATATCATCGAGCTTACTGGCCTGTCCACTCCCGGAGAACTCTATGAACCTGGCTGTCAACATCATCACAATGCCCTGGAAAGCATCTTTCATAGGCCTGAACCCAATATGAGTCAGATGCTGAGCATGATGAAGCCTTTGCCCCGTGATGCTGAATATCCAACAGAGTTCTTTGTTGAAGACCTTGAGTATCTACCACACAGCATATATCACATCATCAGGCGGACTCTATGGCCTATCAAAGGACATTCATCAGCGGCGAAGCTTGAAGGAGCTATGAAGACTTTGGTCTTCTACATTTTCAATGGCATCAGCTTCAATGCACAAGATTTCTTCATCAGACAACTTGCTGCCTCCGGCTCTGATCTCTTTGGTCTGAAGTTTTATGCTCCTTGGGTCATGCGCCTCATAAAGCGCCACTCTACTATCAACTATCAACCTTCTGCTCGCAATCATGTGATTTTTCTACCTGAGGTTGATATGTCAGTTGAAGCTATATATCCTGACCCTGCCAAGAAGCCTCTTTGTCTTCAGAATGTCGAGCACCAAAGCTTCACTCAACCCATTGAAGGTGTTCAAGCAGCTACATGAATCTATCCATTGGCTGGAAATACTCGTCTGCCTCATCGAGCACCTACTAAAGCCACTGAAAGCACCATTGCCCAAAGGCCTCGGAAGCGTTCTCGTGTTCTCAATGACCGAGAACTTCTTGTGGCCCTTCATCAGGAACAGGATAAACATCACTTTTGGCTCAAGAGACAGATGCAAAGCCTCTTGGTGGATGTCAATCGCATTCGCAACCTTGCCACCAAGAATGCCTTTGTTGCTCATGAAACCTGCCGGCGATCATGGAAGAGTTTGACCCTGCTTAGTGCTGAAGCAGATCTTCAAGACGATGGCTTCAATGAAAGATTTCAGTTTGACTCCACTCCTCCACGGAATGCTGTCCTACGAAGAACTCCATCTCTTGAAGACTCTGAATATTCTTCCTCTGCGGCAACGGTAAATGCCAGAGTGATCGATGATGAAGATGATGCTACTTCACCACCTCCTACTACTACTGCGTGCATCGACACTGCACCAAGTTCATCTGCACTGCCACCCATCGACGACAACCCTGCTGCTTCACCTACTCATCAAGAAGACGAGTAGATGGTCTATGCCTTCAAACCTTTTTGGTCATTACTGACAAAAGGGGGAGAAGCGTATGAGTTGATAGTCTTCAAGCGGGTTCAAATGGGCGGTTGCGTTATATTTTGCCTCGTGCTTACAACTCTTGCATTTTGAAACATTTGGTTCTCTGAGTTGTAACACTTAAACTTGATGGTCGTCTGCTACTTATTTGCATTTCCACGTGCGATGATAACTTCCGCACTTAAATCATCCTGCAGACGTCCATTTTTCATTATGCATGTCATCCTATATGCTATATCATTTCATGCATGATGAATTATCTTCATAAGTTGAAGTGGATCTGCACAAGTACAACCTGCCATGTGCATTTGCATTCCAAAAGCAAAATTATTTATATGCACATCTTCAGGGGGAGCCCTTGCTACTTATGAAGACAAATTCCTATCCTTTACAATTTCACATACTTTATCCCCGTTGAAAACTTCAACCAGTTTGTCATCAATCACCAAAAAGGGGGAGATTGTAAGTGCATCTAGTGCCACCCCTAGTTTTGGAGTATGGACGACAAAGTTGGTTGAGGGACTAATGCGTTTGTGAGAATTGCAAGATAACGCATGTAGTGTCCCTCATTGATTCGGTCTATCTACCAAAGATGACCCCTAAAAATGTATGAAGACATTGAAGACAATGGTGGTATGAGAAGATATTCATATTGAAGACTATGACATGAGAAGACATTGCGTGAAGACTATGGAGCACGAAGACTGTGTGGTTTCGTTGTTTCCTTTTCTTCTTTGTTGAGTCATAGGAACCACCGTACTGTTAAGTGGGGTCCAAGTGAACTAAGTCAGAGTGACTGAAGTGATGCTCAACCCAAATCCTATGTCTTCGAGCGAAGACAATGAGAGCAAATCTTATCCAGAGTTGGATGAGTCAGCTTTGCTTGTAGCCCAAGTAAAGTTTCCGTGTGTGTTTGAAATCTGACCATTGGAACACATGTCAGTTCCTTAGTGACCCAGGGTCATTTCGGACAAATCAGGTCGGGTTGCCTAGTGGCTATAAATAGCCCACCCACTACACCATAAATTGGTGGCTGCTCAGAGTTAGTATACGGCTTTTGTCGTTTGAGAGCAACCCACCTCGAAGCATTTGAGAGAGAGAAATCCTTGCGAGGACAAAGCCCAAACACCGAGAGCCAAAGAGTGTTAGGCATCACTGAAGTCTTTCTGTCTGTGTGACCTGAAGACTTATTACACTTGAGGATTTTGTATCCTCCAGCCAGTTAGGCGTATCGTTCTAAGCATCCAAGAGTCATTGTGGATTGCCGGGTGAACGGAGTCTGTGAAGGTTTGGAAGTCTACCTTGAAGACTTACCAAAGTGATTGGGCGAGGACTGGGTGTCCTTAGCTCAAGGGGAATAAGGTGAAGACACGGTCTTCTGAGTTGAATCTCAGCCTCCCTAACCAGACATACAGTTGTCACAGCAACTGGAACTGGTCCAACAAATCCTGTGTCTTCAACAAGTGACTGGTTCTATCTCTTCCCTCCTTTACTTTGAGTTTGTCTTCATGAAGTCATTGCTTATCTGTCTTATCTGATTGACTTCATTGCTTGACTACTATTGTTGATTGGCTTCATACTATCTTCCATCCTGATCCTACTACCTAGCTGCTATTAGTCTTCGTACGATAACGCTATTGCATACTTGACTATGGCTTGCTTGTTGTAGTTTATCTTCCGCTGCATATCAATTAGGTTATTTCTATTGTTCGTCTTTGAAACTTCCATGTTTTGAAGACTTTCATAAAAATCGCCTATTCACCCCCCCTCTAGTCGATAACTAGCACTTTCAGTGAGCGACATTTGAATTTTTTCTGTAATATTTGTGTGGATGTGAACCTATTTACGTGTGACAATAGATATGTTTATGTTTTTCATTATTATTATGCTTTCATCGTTGGTAGCACCAGTTTGGTGTTTCGAATGCGTCTACGATGTTTGAAAACATGGCAAATGTAGTTCATCAAACATGGTTAGTGAAAGTTATCGTCCTTTTTCATTTGTCTGTTTGGTTCTTTTTTTTCATTGCTAAGTGTACCGGCTAGCATGGTAGTTTGATCATGTAGCCGTAACCTTTTTGCGGTTCCTGCACATGACCCTTTTCAACTTGTTTCCATAGTTTGCACACAATACACTACGTGTGACTAAAATGCGTTGACTGAACACAAAAATCTACGCGATGCAGAGTCATTACAAATAACATGGCATATTCAGTAGAACTAACATGGCATATTCAGTATAAATAACATGGCAGATTCAGTATACATAACACGGCAGATTTAGTATACATAACATGGCAGATTCAGTATAAAATAGCATGGCAGATTCAGTAGAAAATAGCATGGCAGATTCAGTATAAATAACATGGCAGATTCAGTATAAAAGACATGGCAAATTAAGTAACATACATGTGGCAATTGTAGTTATCCATTCATGGCATTTTCCATCAAATTCTGATGCTCCTCAAGAGTCATTCTCCCATTTTTAATTTTTTTAGAACATCTAGTTTACAAAAAAAATGTCACCAAGGACCATGTCATAGTGCTCCAATGTTGCTTACGGATTGCCCGTCCCTTTCTTTGTTTTCTTGTGCTTTGCTTGAATCTCCAATCCCGATTTGTATTTTATCTCTTCTGGACGCCCCTTTGTGATGGAACGGGGCAGGTTCCTGACCTGGGTTTGTGTGCTTGCTGTTCCAGATCCTACCTCCGAGTTTTCAGATGATGGCCCCATGAACGAAGGCACACTTGATGTGCGGGGGAACCTGTGTAAGGCTTCCTCAGCTTTCCTCTTCTTGATCTCATCAAGCTCTCTTTTCAGGGCCTTCCTGTGTTTTTCTGCGACCCTCACTGTCTCATCACTCTTGCATGCTTCATCAATTAGTTCAGCATAGTTCTTTGTCAACACAACGTGCCTCTCGGATTTCATGGTTGACTCCGGTCTCTCGTCATGCATAGCCAAAACTGCGTTTGATATCTGCGGCGCTAACGCATCATCAGTGTCCCAAGTCCATCGCCGCCTTATGAAATGGCGGGGCATTCATGTCACCGCGTTCATGTCCATTACTTTTAGTATGTGACAGCACACAATGCCGTCCCGTTCGAATTTGCAGCATTGGCAGTAGTATTCTCCTCTGCTTATCGAGGCCTTCACGAAGTAGTTCCTTCCCTTCTCCGGGTCTTCAGGTTCTGAATCTGACATGCCCAAGATAGAACACACCTTGAACGTATGTTCGTCCACCTGGAAAGCCGTGTACATGCTGGCACGCTTTATCTCTTCCTGGAATCTGCAAGTTTTGTGTGATTTTGTTAAACTCTTGTGTGATATTTTTTGTAGCACCTTATGTTGTTGTGGCCAATGAAAGTACATTTCGTTTGAACATGGCAACTACATTTCATTAAACATGGCAACTGCAGTTGAGTGAACATGGCAACTGCAGTTGAGTGAACATGTCAACTGCGGTTCATTAAACATGGCAACTACAGTTGATTAAACATGGCAACTTGCATAACATCTTTAATTGGCATTTGCATTTCCATACCATCATGCCCAATGGAAGTACAATGCATTAAACATGGCAACTGCAGTTCATCAAACATGGCAACTGCAGTTCATCAAACATGGCAACTGCAGTTCATTAAACATGGCAACTGCAGTTGAGTAAACATGGCAACTGTCCTTCATTAAACATGGCAAACTGTATTTCATTAAACATGGCAACTACATATCATGGTTACTCTGTACTCAATGGCTACTTTTCAAAAAATCATCATTTTCAAATAATCTCTTTCAACTGCATTGCATTCGACATGGCACCTACTACCTTCATGCTTGTGCAAATAAGATTGTAACACAACTGACTTACTTGTTAAAGATCTTGTTGGTGCATATCTTGCTCATCTGCCTCTCCATTGGTAAATACGTTAGCAATTTTGGCTGCTTTAGCACGGTGTTCACTTCTTGCTATAGCTCAGATCCCAGTATTTTTTGTTGCAAAGCTGTGTATTGCTTGGCAAACTGTAGCAATGAGTTGTCAGGGGTCACGTACCGCTTCAAAACAGCATTGAACCCCTCACTACGCTACGTAGTCTGCAGAAACAGGAAGAAGCACTGCATGAAGTAGGCCGGCACCCAGTACATTCGCTTCTCCCACAGGCTAGCAAGCGTCTCGTTGTCTTGGACTTGATATGTTTCAATCATGGCCATCCAGCTCCTTTCAAACTCCTCCGCCGTCAAGCTGTGGTCCACACACAGCTCTAATGCCTTGTGTAGTTCTGGACAGTCAGCAAAGAACGGTCCTAGCGTCTCCTCGGCCTTCTTTATAATGTGCCACCTGCAGTACTTGTGCACTGCCAACGGAAAGATCTCCTCTATGCGTGCACGTATGCTAAAATCCTGGTTTGTTATTATGTTCATCGGAGCAAGTCCATCCATGCACTCTAAGAAGGTCTTGAACAGCCAAGTGTACCCATCCATGTCTTCGTTCCGAACGAGCCCGCATCCAAACTGCAATGACTGATTGTGGTTATTTATTCCTATGAATGGAGCGCATGGCATCTTGTACATATTAGTGAGATATGTTGCATCGAATGAAATGCAATCTCGGAAATGTTTGTAGGCTCTTCTTGCAGCACCATCCACCCAATACATGTTCCTGACATGGTCCTCATCGTCCAATCTTATCCCGTAGAAGAAATCTGGATCTTCCTTCACTTTCTCATCGAAGTAGGCCATCGTGGCTTCTATGTCAGCCAACTTGCTCTCTCTATGGTATTTTGCCTTTAGGTTTGTGACGTCAGCTGGTATGTAGGGCATGCTACTCATAGTCCCATTTTTGCTTTGGATGAGGGATAGTATGTGGACCATTCTTGATGGACCGACCTTACAATCATGTAGCAGCTTTATGAATTTCTTCTCAAGGGGGTGAATCCTCTGTGGGCAGTCAGAAATTTTACCAGGTCGAACTTCTTTATGAGTTCATGGTTGTGCTCGTCAACATATTCAGTGACCACCCACCGTGATCCATCTACGTTCAGCTTACACCAGACAGGGCATTCCATCTTGAGAATGATACCTCTCTTTCGTTCCGGAACAATAGGCACAACACATTTACCCTTCTTGTTCTTTCGTGCCTTGTAGCACCTCATCTCACCTCTGCTGTACTCGTTAGTTTTTTTAATTTTCCTATGGTATTCGGTGTTGACCGCAAACCCATGGAACTTTGCATATGTTTGGTAGAATTCCTTTGCTTCTGCGAACGAATCAAATCTCTACCCAACGTACGGTGGCTGAGGTACCATGATTTCTGATTGCCCACCATCTTCATCCCCTTGTGCTTCGTCATCAGTTTCATCATTCACTTTAGTATCCGCGGCAGTTTCATCTACTTGAGTGTTGCTTGTGCTGGTGTTCAAAGGTGTGCTTGTCGGCATTGCTGGAATGATTGCCATTTCTGACACTGACTCGGCATTGTTTGTGGCATGATTGTTACCTGACTGGTGGAACGCGTCTTCCGTGCGCTCAGAGCTCCCTGAAGTAGATGTCCCCGCGTCACTGTTGATTGTAGTTGAAGGTTCTGTAATAAAAAAACAGGTACGAGCGTAAGATTTTGCTTGGATGGCATGTTTATCATAACAGAGTACACCAACTTCATGTGATTTGGCATGACATCATTCACACAGCAAGCCGAGTCTGCAAATGGACATGCATGGCAACTGCAGTTCTCTAGTCATGGCAGCTACAGTCCAACAAACATGGCAACTACTGTTGCCAATGCATGGCAACCAGCTTCTTTCAGTACAAAAACTTGGATTCTATATCCATGGCAGCAGCAGTCCAACATACATGGCAACTACTGGTGCCAATACATGGCAACCAGTATATTCTAGCATCAAAACTTGCATTCTACGCTTGAGCTCACTAGGCAAATGCGATCAATCATTAGTGTTGCACACCTCTTTTAGCAATTGGCAAATCCCGAAGACAATATATGACTCTTTGCACACGACCACTTGGTAGCATTTATTGTTTGTTTTTTCCACCACCACCATTACGAATCTTCTTTTCCTCACATGCTATTCCCACAAAAAGAAATGCAGTATTGCTTTCTGGTTCAAAATTTTCTTACCTTGTTGTGCCACATGTGCCGATCTTGTGTGGTCTGTCATTCCAATTTGATGTGCTCTATCTGCAATAGCGCTGTCCTGCAACTGTGAAGCTTGCCATGAGACGTTTGATGATGTAGTCCCACCGTAACAACCTGTGATCATGGTAGCAGTTGGTAACTGCATGGCAACTGTAGTTTCTTCAACATGGCACATGTAGTGGTCCAACCATGTGATGTCTACTACACAACCTTCTTCTTGTATACGTTGTTGGGCCTGGAAGTGCACAGGTTTGTAGGACAGTAGCAATTTTCCCTCAAGTGGATGACCTAAGGTTTATCAATCCATGGGAGGCGTAGGATGAAGATGGTCTCTCTCAAAAAACCCTGCAACCAAATAACAAAGAGTCTCTTGTGTCCCCAACACACCCAATACAATGGTAAATTGTATAGGTGCACTAGTTCGGCGAAGAGATGGTGATACAAGTGCAATATAGATAGTAGATATACGTTTTTGTAATCTGAAATAATAAAAACAGCAAGGTAACTAATGATAAAAGTGAGCGTAAATGGTATTGCAATGATAGGAAACAAGGCCTAGGATTCATACTTTCACTAGTGCAAGTTCTCTCAACAATAATAACATAGATAGATCATATAACAATCCCTCAACATGCAACAAAGAGTCACTCCAAAGACACTAATAGCAGAGAACAAACGAAGAGATTATGGTAGGGTACAAAACCACCTCAAAGTTATTCTTTCGGATCAATCTATTCAAGAGTTCGTACTAGAATAACACCTTAAGACACAAATCAACCAAAACCCTAATGTCACCTAGATACTCCATTGTCACCTCAAGTATCCATGGACATGATTATACGATATGCGTCACACAATATCAAATTCATCCAACCAACACAAAGTACTTCAAAGAGTGCCCCAAAGTTTCTACCGGAGAGTCAAGAAAACGTCTGCCAACCCCTATGCATAGGTTCATGGGCGGAACCCGCAAGTTGGTCACAAAACATACATCAAGTGGCACGTGATATCCCATTGTCACCACAGATAAATACGGCAAGACATATATCAAGTGTTCTCATCATAAAGACTCAATCCAATAAGATAACTTCAAGAGGGAAACTCAATTCATCACAAGAGAGTAGAGGGGGAGAAACATCATAAGATCCAACTATAATAGGAAAGCTCGCGATACACCAAGATCGTGCCATAGAGATAACACGAGAGAGAGAGAGATCAAACACATAGCTACTAGTACATACCCTCAGCCCCGAGGGTGAACTACTCCCTCCTCGTCATGGAGAGCGCCGGGATGGTGAAGATGGCCACCGGTGATGGATTCCCCCTCCGGCAGGGTGCCGGAACGGGCTCCCGAGAGGTTTTTGGTGGCTACAGAGGCTTGCGGCAGCGGAACTCCCGATCTATCTTGATATTCGATGGTTTTAGGGTATGTAGGCTTATATAGGCGAAAGAGTCAGTCGGGAGGTGCTCGAGGGGCCCACGAGACAGGGGGCGCGCCCTACAGGGGGTCCCTCCTATCTTGTGGCTGCCTCGAGGATCTTCTGACATGAACTCCAAGTCTCCAGGATCATATTCTTCCAAAATATTACGCTGCCGAAGGTTTCATTCCGTTTGGACTCCATTTGATATTCCTTTTCTTCAAAATACTGAAACAGCCAATAAAACAACAATATGGGCTGTGCCTCCGGTTAATAGGTTAGTCCCAAAAGTAATATAAAAGTGTATAATAAAGCCCGTAATCATTCAAAATAGATAATAAAATAGCTTTAATGCTTCATAAATTATAGATACGTTGGAGACGTATCAGCATCCCCAAGCTTAATTCCTACTCGTCCTCGAGTAGGTAAATGATAAAATAAAGAATTTATGAAGTGTGAATGCTAGAAGGTGCACAAGTTTGATCAATGATAATTTCAATCACCTTTTCTAGCATGATAATATGTCATAACAGTAGTTCATCTCATAAAACTTCTCATGATAAAGTAACAAGCAATTCACATATCAAAGCATAGACCATAAACTTTCTTGAAAACTAGCAAACTTCATTCTTAGTCATCAGACAATTGCAATTCATCCTATTTTCAGGAATAACAAACTCCACATACTCAACTATCATATGGTCTTCTACAATTGCTAACACTCATGCAATACTAATGGTTATGGAGTTTCAATCGGACACTGAGAAAGATAGGGGCTTATAGTGTTGCCTCCCAACATATTCACCTTTGGGTGATGTCAACAATAATAGTTCATGCTAACTTACATCCAATTGGATATATATATATATATATATATATATATATATATATATATATATATATATATATATCAGGATCTCCCCAACACGAGGTGTTTGCCAAAGGATAAAATGAAAAAGGGAAAGGTGAAGATCACCTTGACTCTTGCATAAAGTAAAAGATAGGCCCTTCGCAGAGGGAAGCAGAGGTTGTTATGCGCTTTTAGGGTTGGATGCACAAAATCTTAATGCAAATGAACGTCACTTTATATTGCCACTTGTATATGGACCTTTATTATGCAGTCCGTCGCTTTTATTGCTTCCATAACAAGATCGTATAAAGCTATTTTCTTCACACCAAAAGATCATACATATTTAGAGAGCAATTTTTATTGCTTGCACCGATGACAACTTACTTGAAGGATCTTACTCAATCCATAGGTAGGTATGGTGGACTCTCATGGCAAAACTGGGTTTAAGGATATTTGGAAGCACAAGTAGTATCTCTACTTGGTGCAAGGAATTTTGGCTAGCATGAGGGGGAAAGGCAAGCTCAACATGTTTGAATGATCCATGACAATATACTTTAATTGAGATGTCGGAAAACATAACCCATTACGTTGTCTTCCTTGTCCAACATCAACTCTTTAGCATGTCATACTTAATGAGTGCTCCCGATTATAAAAGATGTCTAGGATAGTGTATTTATATATGAAATCTCTCTCCCTTCAATATTCTTTCATGAATTGTTCAAATGACTAATACAATGCTTGCTAACCTTCAATAAATTTACAACCTCTACTTCTTAGATGTGAAGTCATTACTCCCCATGGGATAAGCAAATGAAACATATATAATTTCAGATTTATGACAATCAACGCATTCAACAATTTACTCATAGTATATAAGTGAAGCACACGAGTAAATGAAAAGCTACTCCAAAAAGATATAAGTGAAGAACAATGAGTAACTAAATAATTATGTAACTATGTGAAGACTCTCTCTCATTAAAGAATTTCAGATCTTGGTATTGTATTCAAGCAAGCAAAGCAAAATAAAATGACATTGCAAGGATAGCACAACTCATGTGAAGAAGCAAAAACTTAGGCTCGACCGATACTAACCGATAGTGGTTGAAGAAGAAAGGTGGGATGCCTAACGGGGCATCCCAAGCTTAGATGCTTGAGACTTCTTGAAATGTTATCTTGGGGTGCCTTGGGCATCCCCAAGCTTGAACTTTTGTGTCTCCTTAATTCCTCTCATATCATGGTTTCTCTATTTCTCAAAAAGCTTCATCCACAACAAACTCAACAAGAACTCGTGAGATAGATTAATATAAACCAATGCAAAATCTTTTTGTTTTCTATTGTAACAAATCACTAAAATTATTATTCAACATTGCATACTAAATGCCTCTGCATATTTAATAGTCCTATCCTCAAATAGAATCATTAAACAAGCAAACATAAGCAAACAATGCAAACATAACAGCAATCTGCCAGAACAGTAAAGTCCGTAAAGATTGCAAGATTCATCATACTTACCTAACTCCAAAAATTATGAAATAAAACTCCCACTGCTGTAAATTTATCAGAGCTCATCATGCAAAAAGTTTCAACATTATATCATGCTCTGACTTTTCTAGGGAAGTTTTTCAATAGCGGTAAACTTTCTGTTTTCAAACAACAACATGTATACTAGCAAAATAAGCATGGCAATGGCTATCCTTGACATTTTTATTGAAACTAAAGATGCGAAACATTATTCTAAATAACATCAAGCAAATACTAACAAAATAAAATGACGCTCCAAGCAAAACACATATCATGTGGCGAATAAAAATATAGCTCCAAGCCTCCAGGTAAAGTTACCGATGAACGAAGACGAAAGAGGGGATGCCTTCTGGGGCATCCCCAAGCTTAGGCTATTGGTTGTCCTTGAATATTTCCTTGGGGTGCCTTGGGCATCCCCAAGCTTAGGCTCTTGCCACTCCTTATTCCATAGTCCATCGAATCTTTACCCAAATCTTGAAAACTCCACAACACAAAACTCAACAGAAAACTTGTAAGCTCCGTTAGTATGGAAATAAAACAACCACTTAGGTACTCTAATGAACTCATTCTAAATTCATATTGGTGTAATATCTACTGTATTCAAACTTATCTATGGTTCATACCCTCCGATACTACTCATAGATTCATCAAAATAAGCAAACAACACATAGAAAACAGAATCTGTCAAAAACAGAACAGTCTGTAGTAATCTCTATCAAACGTATACTTCTGGAACTCCAAAATTCCTACCAAATTAGTAAGTCCTAAGAACTTTGTGTACCAACCCAGAGCAAAACGAATCAGAACAGAAGCACGTTTCTGTGAATTAACAAAACTAATTTACTGGGTGCAATAGTTTCTGATTTTCAGCAGGATCAACACAACTATCACCGTAAGCTATCCTAAAGGTCTTACTTGGCACTTTATTGAAACAAAAGCTATAAAACATGATTACTACAGTAGCATAATCATGTGAACACATAAAAATAGTAAGGATAAATATTGGGTTGTCATCCAACAAGTGCTTTTCTATAATGCCTTTCTAGCTAGGCAAGATGATGACAATGATGCTCAAATAAAAGATAAGAATTGAAACATAACGGGAGCATCATGAAGCATATGACTATCACATTTAAGCCTAACCCACTTCCTATGCATAGGGATTTTGTGAGCAAACAACTTATGGGAACAATAATCAACTAGCATAGGGAGGGAAAACAAGCATAGCTTCAAAACTTTAAGCACATAGAGAGGAAACTTGACATTATTGCAATTCCTACAAGAATATATTCCCCCCTCGCAATAATTTTAAGTAGCATCATGAATGAATTCAACAATATAACCTACACCTAAAGCATTCCTTTCATGATCTACAAGCATATAATTTTTACTACTCTCCACATAAGCAAAATTCTTCTCATTCAGAATAGTGGGAGTATCATAAGAGACTTGAACACTAAAAATCGTTTCCACATTAAAAGATTAATGTTCGGAAAGAGGATAATCATAATAATGACAAGTTTTATAGATATAATCATCACTACCTTTTATAGCATAAGTTTCATCACAATAATCATCATAAGTAGCAACTTCGTTCTCATCATAATCGATTGAAACCTCTCCCAAGATAGTGGAATCACTAAATAAAGTTGACACTCTTCCAAATCCACTTTCGTATTCATCACAATAAAATTCAACATCCACCAAAATAGTTGGATCACTACTTCCTAAAGTTGACACTCTTCCGAACCCACTTTCATCAATATAATCATCATAGGTAGGAGGCATGCTATCATCATAACAACTTTGCATATCAAAACTTGGGATGCCAAAAATATCATCTTCATTAAACATAGCATCCCCAAGCTTGGGACAAACATTAATTTCAGCAAATATATTCTCAAATATGTCATTCTCATCAAACATAGCTTCCCCAAGCTTGAGCCTTTTCATATCATTAGCATCATGGATATTCAAGGAATTCATACTAACGACATTGCAATCATGCTCACCATACAAAGATCTAGTACCAAACATTTTAATGCATTCTTATTCTAGCACTTGAGCACAATTTTCCTTTCCATCATTCTCACAAAAGATACTAAAAAGATGAAGCGTATGAGACAAACTCAATTCCTTTTTTTGTAAATTTTCTTTTATAAACTAAACTAGTGATAAAACAAGAAACAAAAATATTCGATTCCAAGATCTAAAGATATACCTTCAAGCACTCACCTCCCCGGCAACGGCGCCAGAAAAGAGCTTGATGTCTACTACACAACCTTCTTCTTGTAGACATTGTTGGGCCTGCAAGTGCACAGGTTTGTAAAACAGTAGCAAATTTCCCTCAAGTGGATGACCTAAGGTTTATCAATCTGTGGGAGGCGTAGGATGAAGATGGTCTCTCTCAAACAACCCTGCAATCAAATAACAAAGAGTCACTTGTGTCCCCAACACACCCAATACAATGGTAAATTGTATAGGTGCACTAGTTCGGCGAATAGATGGTGATACAAGTGCAATATGGATAGTAGATATAGGTTTTTGTAATCTAAAATAATAAAAACAGCAAGGTAAATAATGATAAAAGTGAGCGTAAACGGTATTGCAATGATAGGAAACAAGGCCTAGGGTTCATACTTTCACTAGTGCAAGTTCTCTCAACAATAATAACATAGATAGATCATATAACAATCCCTCAACATGCAACAAAGAGTCACTCCAAAGCCACTAATAGCGGAGAACAAACGAAGAGATTATGGTAGGGTATGAAACCACCTCAAAGTTATTCTTTCGGATGAATCTATTCAAGAGTTCGTAGTAGAATAACACCTTAAGACACAAATCAACCGAAACCCTAATGTCACCTAGATAATCCATTGTCACCTCAAGTATCCGTGGGCATGATTATACAATATGCGTCACACAATCTCAAATTCATCCAACCAACACAAAGTACTTCAAAGAGTGCTCCAAAGTTTCAACCGGAGAGTCAAGAAAACGTGTGCCAACCCCTATGCATAGGTTCATGGGTGGAACCCGCAAGTTGGTCACCAAAACATACATCAAGTGGCACGTGATAAACACGGCAAGACATACATCAAGTGTTCTCATCATAAAGACTCAATCCAATAAGATAACTTCAAGAGGGAAACTCAATTCATCACAAGAGAGTAGAGGGGGAGAAACATCATAAGATACAACTATAATAGGAAAGCTCGCGATACATCAAGATCATGCCATAGAGAGAACACAAGAGAGAGAGAGAGAGATCAAACACATAGCTACTAGTACATACCCTCAGCCCCGAGGGTGAACTACTCCCTCCTCATCATGGAGAGCGCCGGGATGATGAAGATGGCCACCGGTGATGGATTCCCCCTCTGGCAGGGTGCCGGAACGGGCTCCCAAGAGATTTTTGGTGGCTACAGAGGCTTGCGGCGGCGGAACTCCCGATCTATCTTGATATTCGATGGTTTTAGGGTACGTAGGCTTATATAGGCGAAAGAAGTCGGTCGGGAGGTGCTCGAGGGGCCCACGAGACAGGGGGCGGCCTACAGGGGGGCGCCCTCCTATCTCGTGGCTGCCTCGAGGATCTTCTGACGTGAACTCCAAGTCTCCAGGATCACATTCTTCCAAAAAATCACGCTGCCGAAGGTTTCATTCCGTTTGGACTCCGTTTGATATTCCTTTTCTTCGAAGTACTGAAACAGGCAATAAAACAGCAATATGGGCTGGGCCTCCGGTTAATAGGTTAGTCCCAAAAGTAATATAAAGTGTATAATAAAGCCCGTAATCATTCAAAACAGATAATAAAATAGCATGAATGCTTCATAAATTATAGATACGTTGGAGACGTATCACCATGCCACACAGATTTGTTCACACTTGTCATCCACGGTTGGTTAGACATTGCAATCAAATTTGATCATACATGGCAACTGTAGTTGTCCAGGCATGGGAACTACAGTTTTCCAGGCATGGCAACTGCAGATGTCCAGGCATGGCAACTGCAGCTGCCAGCTTTGTTCCTTCTCTTTATTCACCGTTTGCAACTTCACTTTTATTTACTCACGTGTGTATGACGTCGATGGTAGGTACATGGTTGCCGCTTGATGCCACGTGCTACACGAAGGTCCTGCATTTTTTCTGATATAACTCATGAGTCTTTTGCCATCCTTTGCAAGTTTAATTTTCATGTCCACACTAGTATGTTTGTTTTTCATATGCGTTACCTTGATTTGCCACATTAGCTAGTTCAAGTTGGTTGCCCGTACATTTGTCAGTGTTAGCGCCCTGTTACTGAACTTGCCATGGTGCCCCCCTGAATGTGTTTTGGTCATAAGAACCTGTGAAAAATGACATTGTAGGACATAAGTAGAATGTCATCTTCATCGTCGTGAACATGGCAAATGTTCTTTTCTTTGGTATCATGCATCATCCTAATGCCTGCGTACTGCTCTAGTTGTGGCAGCAACGACTGCTACGTCTTGAGCTTGCGTTGGTTTTCCTTGAAGAGGAAAGGGTGATGCGGCAATAGTAGCGTAAGTATTTCCCTCAGTTTTTGAGAACCAAGGTATCAATCCAGTAGGAGGCTTCTCAGAAGTCCCACACACCTACACAAACAATCAAAGAACTCGCAACCAACGCAATAAAGGGGTTGTCAATACCTTCACGGCCACTTGCGAAAGTGAGATCTGATAGAGATAGTATGATAAGACAAATATATTTTTGGTATTTTATAATATAGATGCAAAAAGTAAAGATGCAAATAAAATTAGATTGAAAGCTTATATGATAAAAGATAGACCCCGGGGCCATAGGTTTCAGTAGTGGCTTCTCTCAAGATAGCATAAGTATTACGGTGGGTGAACAAATTACTGTCGAGCAATTGATAGAAAAGCGAATAATTATGAGATTATCTAGGCATTATTATGTATATAGGCATCACGTCCGCAACAAGTAGACCGACTCATGCCTGCATCTACTACTATTACTCCACACATCGACCGCTATCCAGCATGCATCTAGAGTATTAAGTTCATAAGAACAGAGTAACGCATTAAGAAAGATGACATGATGTAGAGGGATAAACTCAAGCAATATGATATAAACCCCATCTTTTTATCCTCGATGGCAACAATACAATACGTGCCTTGCAACCCTTTCTGTCACTGGGTAAGGACACCGCAAGATTGAACCCAAAGCTAAGCACTTCTCCCATGACAAGAAAGATCAATCTAGTAGGCCAAACCAAACTGATAATTCGAAGAGACTTGCAAAGATAACTCAATCATACATAAAAGAATTCAAAGGATATTCAAATATTTCTCATAGATAAACTTCATCATAAACCCACAATTCATCGGATTTCGACAAACACACTGCAAAAAGAGTTACATCAAATAGATCTCCACAAGAGAGGGGGAGAACATTGTATTGAGATCCAAAAAGAGAGAAGAAGCCATCTAGCTAATAACTATGGACCTGATGGTCTGTGGTAACACTACAAAAAAAAGACACATCCGTGACATTTTGGGCCGAACGGAAAAAAATTATGTCATACATATGACACTTCTATGACGATAATTGTGAAAAAACCCGGTGTCATCATAGATGTGGTGTGCTCCTACTTCTATGACAACAAATCATGACAGAAAATGGGCTTTTCGTCCTGGGCGGGCTAGAGACGTAGCTGTATGACATTCTTTGGGCCGTCCATGATGGAAAAAACCATGGTAGAAGCGAGGGGGAGGAAAATTTCGGGGAGTTGCCGGTTATGGTGGGAGGTCGGGGGAGGAGCGATGCGCGTTTCTCTCGTACGTACGCGCGTGTGTGCGAGGTGTTGGCTCTAACTAAAGCCGAGCGAGGCGTTGGGCTCTAACTGAACCCGAGCGATTGCACTGCAGGCTACGCGTTACTGAACCCGAGGGATCGATTCCTTCGTTACTGCTGCTAACTGAAGCCGATCGATTGGATGAACAATGAGCGTTGCGGGGGGGGGGGGGGGGTTGGATGAACAGTGAGCGGTGGCGTTGCCTCTGGATGAACAGGAACCCGTGGTGTGGAGGGCTGGATGAACAATAGACGGTGGAGGGGTGGCCGTGGAGGGGTGGTTGAACAGGACCCCGTGGCGTGGAGGGCTAGATGAACAGTAGACGGTGGAGGGGTGCCCGTGGAGGGGTGGTTGAACAGTAGCCGGTGGAGTAGCGCCTGGTGGAGGCTGGATGAACAGGAGCCCATGGAGGCTGGCGGAGCTCGACGGTAGCCCGTGGAGGCTGGAGGAGGTCGACGGTGGAGATGATAGTATCTCGTGGAGTCCCGTTTTGCGGTACGCCACACCCTTCCCCCGCCCCGTTTCGACCGTAGCGCTCCAACACAAGTCCGTTTCGTCCGTTTTGCGGTACGCCACACCCCTCCCGATGAACAGGACCCCCGTTTCGACCGTAGCGCTCCAACACATGTCCGTTTTGTCCATTTTGCGGTACACCACACCCCTCCCGATCAACAGGACCCCCGTTTCTACCGTAGGAGGTCCGTTTCCTCCGTTTTGCGGTACGCCAGGCCCCTCCCGATCAACAGGACCCCGTTTCGAACGTGGCCGGTCGAACACAAGGCCGTTTCCTCCGTTGTGCGGTACGCCAGGCCTCGTTTCCATCGCCTGTTCCGTCCAAGCCCTCCTGATGAACACGACCACACATTCCATTCCGACCCAGCCGGTTGGCTCCCCATGAACACGACGATGACGCTGTTTCTCCGTTCCGACCCAACCATGTACGTATGCGCAATAGGCGTTAGAGACCCTGCCCGTATGTATGTACATGGTCGTATTTTCTTTCTTGCACCCTCGCCGCTGTACGTACGTGTACATGCTACGTGCGCGCCTCTACTACGACACGTGCGTGCCTCTACATCCACCAGTATATATGTACGTACACATTTGCGACCAAAATGACAACGCTACGTACGCTTCGACCAGGTGGGTCCCGACTGTCAGGCACTTCCTTGCGTGCTACGATGTAGCTGGTGGGTCCCAGCACTCAGGGGGGCGAATCGTTTTTTTTCGGACGCACTTCCTTGCGTGCGAAGATGTAATTGGTGGGTCCCAGCAGACAGGGGGAAATGTTTTTTTCGCTAAATACGGTGGCCCGTCCGGTGGATCCCCGCTGTCAGGTGGAGGAATAATTATTTTGCGTGTAATAAGGAGGCACTTCCTTGCTGCGGTTGTGGGCCCAGCTGTCAGCCTCTCCACGTATAGTCCACGTCCGATGGAAGCCATTCCTTGACCATGTTGACCACGCCGTGCCGAGAGCACCGGGGCGGTGGAGACGGCGAGGCCTAGGAAGGGGACGACGCGGGGAAGACGCGGCAGTGGATGCGCACACGTAGAGGAGTATCAGGGTTCACTCGTTCGGCTGCGGTGTGAGGCTGTCGTCGCCGCAGAATAATAGGGGGTGTGGGTGCGTAGAGGGATGGCCTGGCCAGCGGTGGGAGTAGTAGGGGGCGGTGAGGCCTCTGCGGCATCACAGCCGGCCACGGGCGGCAGGGGCAGGCGGCACGACCGGCGCTGCTTTGGGCGGCTGGAGCAAGAAGACCAGAGGTTGAAGAAGCACTACGGCCGTTGGATGGACATCGTACGGTCACTGGAGCTAGAATCGTTCATATATTGACTAAAGTTGACAAAGGCCTCCGTCCCAGTCAACTTACTAGGCTCACAAGTCAGCCTCCCACCAAGGTTTGTCGCAGCTAGCAGGGGAGTATTGATTTTTTTGTGCGTAATAAGGAGGCACTTCCGGTGGGTCCGAGCTGACAGCGGTGGGAACATTTTTTTCGCGAAATACGGTGGCCCGTCCTATGGGTCCCAGCAGTCAGGGGGAAACGTTTTTTTCGTGAAATACTGGTGACCCGTCCGGTGGATCTCTTCTGTCAGGTGGAGGAATAATTATTTTCCGCGTAATAAGGAGGCACTTCCTTGCGGCTGCCATGGACCCAGCTGTCAGCCTCTCCACGTACAGTACTCTTCCGATGGAAGTCGGTTGTTGACCACATTGACCACGCCGCACCGAGAGAAGCACGGCGGTGGACGACGGCGAGGCCTAAGAAGGGGACGACGGGGAGCCGGGGAAGATGCGGCAGTGGAAGTCCGCGCGGAGAGGAGTACGAGGGTTCACTGGTTCGGCTGCGGTGTGAGGCTGCCGTCGCCGCAGGGCCTGGCCAGCAGTGGGAATAGTAGGGGGCGGTGAGGCCTCCACGGCAGCACAGCCGGCCACGGGAGGCAGGACCATGCGGCACGACCGGCGCTACTTTGGGCGGCTGGAGCAAGAACACCAGAGGTTGAAGAAGCACTACGGCCGTTGGATGCCCATCGTACAGTCACTGGAGCTAGAATCGTTCATATTGACTAAAGTTGAGAAAGGCCCCCGTCCCAGTCAACTTAGTAGGCCCACAAGTCAGCCTCCCACCATGGTGGGTCCCAGCTAGTAGGGGGAGTATTCATTTTTTTGTGCGTAACAAGGAGGCACTTCCGGTGGGTCCGAGCTGACAGCGCGGGGAACGTTTTTTTCGTGAAATACGCTGGCCCATCCGGCGGGTCCCAGCAGTCAGGGGGAAACGTTTTTTTCGCGAAATAAGGTGGCCCATCCCGTGGGTCCCTGCTGTTAGGTGGAGGAATAATTATTTTTCGCGTAATAAGGAGGCACTTCCTTGCGGCCTCCTGGACCCAGCTGTCAGCCTCTCCACATACAGTACTCTTCCGATGGAAGTCGGTCGTTGAGCATGTTGACCACGCCGCGCCGAGAGCACCAAGGCGGTGGTCTGGATGACGGCGAGGCCTAGGAAGGGGACGATGCGGAGCCGGGGAAGACGCAGCAGTGGTAGCCCGCACGAAGAGGAGTACGAGGGTTCGCTGGTTTGGCTGTCGTCGCCGCAGAATAACAGGGGGTGTGGGTGAGTAGATGGATAGCCTGGCCAGCGGTGGGAGTAGTACGGGGCGGTGAGGCCTCCGCGGCATCACCGCCGGCCACGGGAGGCAGGAGCACACGACACGACCGGCGCTGCTTTGGGCGGCTGGAGCAAGAAGACCAGAGGTTAAAGAAGCACTGCAGCTAGAATCGTTTATATTGACTAAGTTGACAAAGCCCTTGGTACGCGTCAACTTAGTAGGCCCACAGCTCAGATTTGGCTGAGAACATATAGCCCATTTGCGATTTGTAAGAATGTACATCCCATTTTTCAATTCTAATGGAATTTACTACAGCCCATTTACGGGTTTGTTAAAAGTACAGCCCAACTTCTAGGTAGGACAATGATTAATAATTTCAAACAACCGCTCAAAACAGAATTCAAAAAAAATTCCCACATTTTGATGGGATCCGAAATATTTTTATCCGAAATTTCTAGTCAGGTTAAATATAATTTAAAAATAAAGTTGTATCACGTTAAAATCCAACGAAATATTGCACGCGCAACAAGTAATGAAATTAAAATTTCTAAATTCCAAAAATAATATATTTTTCAAACTAATTATGTGTTTGGTGCATAGTAATTGCCCAGTTATTATAATTACATCCCATTTATTATTTCTTAAGGTCCATTTTCTTGTTAAGCGTAATGCATACCTCCTAGGAAACTTTGCAGCCCAGTGGGGCGGATAACAAGTTGACCCGGATATTGTGTACAAGTGTCGGCCCAGTTGCATTGCTGATGTTGAAAAAAAAGCCTGTGTAGTACAGTACAACCTAACATGGTTACTCATCCCACATTCAGGGACGCCGGAAAGGCCCAAACAAGGCTTCTGTACAACTTTTAGAAGTGACTGAGCTCAATTAATAACTTAAGAAAAAAGTTAGATTACAGTGGAACCTAATTAAAAGCTGTCACGAGCAAATAAATAATTCAACGGGTCCCACTTGTGCGTGTGCGCGTGTGTGTGCATGTGTGTGTGTGTGTGTGTGTGAGAGAGAGAGAGAGAGACCCATCGGTCGATGCTCGTAAATACATCTTTCAGATGCATTGCTAATGCTCAGTAAAAACTTATATACTTGACACAATCATATAGAACATCATAGCACACTGAACTTGCATACAAAAATTTCACGCAGGCGGCACAATCAGGATGGAAGCAGTGGATCGCTACGGGAAGGGCTATGTTGAAACCAATGAAGTCATACATAACAGTTCATCGTCTTTATAAATGACGGGGAAATATCTTGAACGTTGTGCAAAGAAAACAGACAAGCAACACAATAAGTTCTGCTAGCACATTAAGTTGACGTACAGCCCTTTCTAAAAAAAGTTCAGGTACAAAATTAGAACAGGTCACAATCAAATGTACTGGCATATCAGTGCTTCAGACCCATAGCTTGGATTTAACTAGTACTATCTGACAAGATTCAGTTGTTACCTCAAATTATAGCACATCCAGGCAGCCAGCCCTGCCTATTCTCCCAAAGAAGTAGTGGCCTCCGCCGCGCGATGGAGTAGGCCCTGTGCCATCCATCATTTCGAGCAACACGGGGAAAGTCTAACGTTGACTCCTGTAATGGACGTCGTCGACGGACCCTGGCACCAGCGGGGTGGCAGGACTTCGCTTGATGGATTGACCACTTCTTCGACATGCATGAACACTCGATACAGGTACATCCCTAACGTGGTCCGCGGCGGCCTTGGTGGCGACGAATAGTACAACCCCGGTTCCTGCACTGGTATCTCAACACCAATCACCTTCGGTATGCTGGACGACTTCTTCATCCATGCCATAACCGTCAGATCCCGGCTGTCCGGAGGAACAAACATACTTACGAGCTCACCTCAAAGGTCATTGATAAGATCGTTCATGGACTCGCTGTTCCAAGCACATCGAGGCATGCCATGGAAGGTAAGCTTTGTTAAAAACTCAAGCTCAGAGGGCACCGAGCCCCATCCTGGGTGCCACTGATCAAAGCTCACCAGCGCACCATCGCAGAACAAACGCCGGGAAGATTCGAACACACGACTGCAGTCAAAAGTTGTTCAGAACCTGACGAAGAAATCAGCCGGTGGCGGACAGACTTCGACGAGCAAGTCACTTATTTGGATGCCGTGCGCAATGCCAAGAGTTTGACAAGGTCATCCGGCGAGATGGGAGGCCGGTCGCCGTTGATGGTTACCATTAGCACTTTGCCGGTAAACTGGTCATCAAGCGCCGCCATGCCACTGTTGAGCGACAACACGCAGCGACCGAAGGCAGGACGGACCTCAGGATCTCCGGCTCGAAGATCCGCGTTGACCGGCGACATGATAGTGCACTTGAGTACAGGGAGTACAGGAGGGGGATTTGGGGGAACTGGAGTAGGAATCGAGATTCCATAGGTGGGGGAGGGGCGGGAGACTGGGGATGAAAAGGTAGCATGAATTTCGAGCACGCGCCAATATGCTCTCGGCGCGCAAGCGCACGAAAACACCGGTGGCGCCCACATGTCGGCCTAAGAGTCCTTATTCTTTCTTTTTTGGAGAGCCCGGCCTTTTTTTTCCGTATCTTTTGAGAGCCCGGCCCGAGAGTCATAATTGACCTGTTTGGCATTGCATTACTACTCGGCCCATATTCAATGACACCTCACTGGCCCAAACAAGTGTACATCATCGAAAAGACAGTGAGCTCAAATTATATAACTTGAAAAAAGGAGATATACTCTGAACACTGGAGAATGGTGATGCCCTCATTTAGCCCACCAGTAGTTCGAGACAATAAACAGTTCGAAACAACGATATATACAACATTCAAACACTGACTAGTGACTACTACTGACATAAACAGCAAGACATGATAGTTCATAAGAAGTCTTGCTACACCACCAAAATGTACCCATCTGTAGCGCTCAGACTCTCGTGATCCAGACGAGAATGACATTCTAAACAGAAGCAACTATTACATAGAAAGAGTGACATAGACGAGGATGACCAAATGACAAGGAATATGCATAACAAAAGAAAGAACTACCCATCCAGAACCAGCAGCAAAGACAACAAAGTCATTCGAAGAGATGATCCAACACCATCATAATTTGCAGCCCCGCTTCAGCGACCAGTGATCCGGAGACACCAGTACTCCACCCTTTCGATGCAACAGCCCAATTACCTATCAACCTGAAGGCTTGAACCACATCGCTTCCAGTCATAATTGAGACATCCAAGGATCAAAGTTAATTCGGATGCCTTTGTCATTCTCACCTTCTTTTGGCTGCAGGTTGTATCATTGACAATCAAGGGAGTATGCTCCCGAACTCCTAGGGCTCGCCGTGTAGACACAGTTTTCCATAGCAAACAGAGCCTCTCTGCCATCAAGATCCTTGCCAACGGTGATCTCCTGGTTAATCGGATAATTGAGTCCGAGAAACAAAGAGTGTGAACCAAGGCTGTTTACCCGCCTCCAACTAAAAAATCCTAAAGGCCCCAAAAAGTTGGTACCCTGCTCATAGACGTAACAACCACTGTCCGGATACTCACGTATTACACGATGCTTGTATATAGTGGGGTTTTTGCAATATAACTTTTCCGGCTCATGTGTCTGAATGATCATCAGTCTTTTGCCATCGTCTGATCGAGCAAGGAACCAGTTGTGCTTCCCTGTTTTTGGCAAAGGTGGTGTAATTACAAAGGGCAGTAACTGTAGGGACACTTCATCATATCAAAAAGGACATGCATTGTTAATGTAAGATCAGCATTGTTCAGAGTATGAGTAGGATAATGCAAGAAACATCATTGGTATGTCCCTGTTGGAACTGGGAGGAAAATACAGGGAAATGTATACTGGGTTCGAAAATATAGAAGTGTCATGCATGGTTATACTCATGTTATCTTGCAATCGATTCTTCACAGGAAACTACCATGTCATGCATGTTATGTAATCATGTTCTGTCCTCACAAACAAATTCTTCAAGGTAACTAACAGACCATGCATTGTTATATACTCGTGTTCTGTGGGCAAAAATTTTGTGAGGATATTATTCTAGTCATTGATTGCTGAAGGGCGAATATAGGTATGTACACATGGTAAGCATTGCAGGATTTCACTACTTCCAAATATAGAGTTCTCCATATGCACATTTACTTCCTAATGTATGGTTAGACGAAACCAACAGTCTGGTGCATGTTTCTACATCATGAAAATGAGGAAACTAACATGGCCATCGATACACACTCATATTTAGTAGTAGTATATAGATTATTGTAAAATAAGGATAATATCCATATATTCCTAACCGTTTGATTATTCAGGGTACAAATTGGCTGTAATGACATGGTCACAATCGCATGAATTAACTCATTCCAAATATAGCTAATTTACGGCGTCTCTAATATATTGCCATAATTCTACTCAAATTCTGCTCAAACAGGGATATGCCAATCATCAAAAAAAGTTCAAACAGTGTCATGGCGTCATCATTAACATGAGACAGAAACAACTTACACGCGCCGTCCCAGCAATACGTGGTGCCATCTGCTTTGTCGATCGCGTAGATGATGCCATTGTGTTCAATAGCATCACAGAAGTGTGTATCAGCTTTGCCGATGATCCACTGCGAGCCGAGTTGTCTCCAGCTAAAAAAGGCACCGGCGTAAAGATAGGCGAGTCCGCGATCGAACAAGGCAATTAGCTTGAAGTTTGTATAATTCGCATGTCATGTGGGTACTTGGCAGATTACAATCTTCTGCAAAACAAGGTCCTTCCAACTGACATAGTAATCTAGATGACTTGGACCGCGACGGTAGTACTCTATATAATCCAATGGAGGAAGGATAATCTCATGGGAGGTCTGGAAGTTCACGAGCACCAACTTTTTACCGTCTGCTCTGAAGGCAGCCATCCAGTGGGAGTTCATGCCGACCCAGTACATACCCGCCAAGAAGTTTCGGGCGATGGTGATCGGATCGATGTCGAGGGAAATGATGTACGGCGACACACTACATACCTGCAAAGAAGTTTCGGCTAATGGAGATCGGATTGAAGTCGAGGGGCATCATGCACGCCTCCGTATCATGGTGAGCCAATCTCGCAAGACCAGATAGCAGTAAGTAGGGTGTCTTGAAAAGCTTAGGCCTCGCTTCGATGATGGCCGTGTGCATGTCCCTCGAGCATGCAACCAGCCGCAGGGCGGTCAACATATCCATACACGATCAACAGAGGTCGAGGATGTCACTGGGGAGATTGCTCCAATCACGGCTCATATGGATGCTGCGCGGTTCGCGTTCGGCCATGGTGGAGTTTGGAAGGGGGCTTGATTTACGAGGGAGAAGGATGTCGGTGCTGGAGCGGCTAGCAAGGGAATAGTGGTACTGGGGGAGGCGAGTGAGGCGACGGTACACGGGGGCACAGTGAGATGGAGACGGAGATGGAGACGGAGATGGAGTGGTGCTATGGGAGCGGAGAGGGAGATGAGGCGAGGCGCCAATGTGCTGTACAGCGACGGTGACAGACTGCACAGTGCATAGGGTGAGTCTGACTTTGGTAACCCGAACACGCCGCCTCGCCTGGACTAGTGTCAGGCGCAGGGTGTTGTCACTTCACTATGAGGACCGGATGAATAGTATTTTGACCATCAAGTGTACCACAGTTGTACTACTACTACTACTACTACTAATAGGAACATGAGTACTCCAGTATTGTATAGCGGAAATAGGTCTCCCGTGCTAGCATGCCTGTTCACTTCATCATTCAGGTATCATCCATATTGCAAGCAGAACCAAATTCTCGTGCATGCCCAATCAACGCCCTGCTGCGATGCATGTAGTGGTCGTTCTGGTGCATCAAGGACGGCATGCAGATTGTTCCACACTCGAGAAGAGGAAAAATGGAAAGGTAGAACGCGGCAGCAGAGGAAGAGAACGCTGGCTAACGAGGCTGGGAGGGGATCGAGCAGGAAGTTAATGCTCCACACCTAAAGGTTTTGGGAAAACCTAATTTTCATAAGGTGACTTATACTCACCTAAACGGAGGGAGTATTCCTTAACCATAGAATGTTGTGTCTCCCACTCACGGGCTCAAAAAAAGAGCTACGGCACATTTTTTTATCTGTTTGCATAGGTCCCACCTATCAGGAGGGATGGGCACGTACACGAACAGGTATGACTCCTCAGTCTACCCACATAGCCTTTTCGTTTAGTCTACCTAGCCGTCTAATCAACTTCCTGCACGCCACTTCTCCCATTTACTTCTCCATCGGGAACCGATTCGCCTCGGCTTCTTCACCTCCCCTTCGTCTTCATTTGCATCCAAACCCCACTGCGTTCCCATTGTTTTAACCTCTTTAAATATTCATCTACTACTTCAGTTAGACTAGCCATCTAATTCTAATTCTCCAAACCATAGCCCTCCATTCCAGCGGTTCCAAATGGCGAAAGAGATCGAGATGCAGGTTTCTAGCGTCCAACATGTCCTCATCGAAGGCTCGATGCGCATAGTTGCCACCGTCACCGTCCACCCAAGGGTTGTTCATTAGTGGATTAACAATGTATCCAACTCCCTCAAAAAGGTAGAGACGAGGGTCATTGGTCTCGACACAGAGTACATTGACCATGCCCCTGGGAAGATCCAGCGCGCCGCCGTCCTTCAGTTGTGCCTCGAAGATGATGTTTTGTTGTACCACATCATACACTCGCCCTCCATACCAGGTGAGATTCACGATTTCTTGTCTCGGGAGGATGTATACTTCTGTGGGGCAGCCATCAAAGGGGATAAACAGAAGCTGGAGACGTACAACATTGATTTGAAAAGCATCGCTGACCTACAAACCAGAATCAAAATTCCTGTAGAAGATTGTGCTAAACAGATACCATCCCTATTCGATGTAGCAAATGTTGTGCTCGGTAGAAATCTTCAGAAGGGTGACGAGATGGTGGCATTAAGGTCGTCTGGATGGGAGAATTCACCATTGACGTACGAGCGGATAAAATATGCTGCCCTCGATGCCCGCATGAGTTTCGAGATAGCTGCAAGGTCCAAAGAGCTTGTTGCGAAGCCTTCTCCCACAGAGAATGAGAACAAGAAGAAGAAGAAGAAGAAGAAGAAGAAGAAGAAGAAGAAGAAGAAGAAAACGCTGCACCAGCAGGAGGGCATTATGGATGGATGAATTATTTTCTCTCTTGTAAAAAAATTATTCCCTCTCGGTGTATATTGATATAGATGGACTATTTCGATGGTGTGCATGTCTTTGGAACAGAGTAGTAGCGTGGGTCCGCTTGACTATAAGGAATTATTTATCCGCATATATAGCTTGCTCTGCTACTCCTTCCAGTGATCGGTATACAGTGCATGTGTCTGTAGACATGACAGCTTGTCCATGGAAGTTCAACTATGAGGACCATCATGTTTCATCTCGCGATTCCCATGACGCCTCTCCAACCCATGGCACCATGCCCCCCGACGTGCGCCTCACCCCTCTCGGCTGCACCGCCCCTCTACCTTTGTGTGCATGACATGTGGGCCACCTAAAATGCGGCGAGCATCAAGTTCCTACCACAGCCACCCGCGATTCCCACGACGCTACTCGAATCCATGAAACCACACGTCCCCCGACCTGCGGCTCACCCCTCTTGGCCCCACTACCCCTCTGCCTTCGGGAGCATTACATGTGGACCAGTTACCTATTGGGTCCACATGTTATTGACTCAAAGGTAGGTGTAGTAAGGCGCTGAAGCTCAGTCCCGACGGCCCTGAGAGGGAAATGTAACTCCTGCGCCAGGGCTTGTGGTGCTCCCGCAGCACGAACTCATGCCAAACTCGAGATTTGTTTCTTTACTATACATGCACGCAACGATTTAATGGACATTGTAATCTCAACATGTGATGGAGAGATCTAAATTTGAATTTGAAACTTATAAAATGAAAAGATTCAAAACAAATAAACTGGGAGAGAGGGAGTATATCGTAGGATGTGTCCCATACAAAATAAGTCCCCTGGTTTGTCACCGCAAAGATGCGGTTAGAAAGGAGCACAACGTCTTCCTACTCGTACGGCAACAAATCGGCCGCAGACAGCATGGTCCGCCTTTGACCGCCATGTGCAAGGTTCGTGCAATCTTTTATTCAATCTCACCGTGGTTCAATCATACCAATTCATGCGGTGGCCCATTGCATGGCTGATCCCAATGTTGGACAAAGGTTCTACAGGAACGGTGTCACCGTTGTAAATGTTGTGCAAATTGATGTTGGTACCCTCCTGTACATATGCAAGCCAATCTCCACTCGCACCGAGCCTAGCCTGTGAAACAGTGGGCAGGGGGGAATTAGGAAATGGACACGGAAGTAGTCTTTAGAATGCATTTACTACGTGATCAAACTCATCTTACCTGCTCATCGGAGGAAATCCGAGTGCCCCTCGACGTCAGCATCTCAAGGGGTGTCAACTTGCAACTACGGCCACGCTGCGCTGGAGAGACCCCCAAGGAAACATCCTCGTGCGTTCCACGGAACATCAAGATGAATTTGTATGACTAGTTTATCTTGTGAGAGAAAATGATGAACGAGGGAAGGCCTCTAGAGATAGAGATGGACACTACTACTACCAATGTAATGGCCCGTGCGTTGCAATGGATCCAAACTAGTAGAATAATACTTGTTCACGTGCTTGAAATATAAACACTCTAGTTTTGATATACATGTGTCAGCAGACACGACAGCTTGTCCATGGAAGTTGAACCACGGCGACCATCACGTTTCTTGTTTCTACCACTGCCACACCCACACGCGATTCCCACGACGCCGCTCCAACCCACGGCACGACGTCCCCCGACGTGGACATGGATCCTCTGACGTGGCTATCATTGCCTTGCCCTGCCTTTCCTTCGCTGACAAGTGGGACCCACGCTTATGGGTCCCACATGTCAGTGACAGAATGGTAGGATTGTTCGTGCCCCTCATCCCTCTCGGCCCCACCGCTCCTCTGCCTTTGTGTGCATGACATGCGGGCCAGCTGAACTGCGGTGACCATCAACTTTCTACCATAGACACACCCGATTGGACGCGGTTTGCCTGCTCCGCTGCTGTGCTCCGATCCGTACTCCCGCACCATCGAATTTTCATCCAGCGGTTGTGACACATTTCGTCCCGAGCATCAATCCTTAGCTGGAGTACTTATGTACTACAAGTAGTACCCGCCGGTGTGGCCATCTACGCCTCGTAACGCCCCGATGCCCAGCTGTGGTATCCTCGCCACGGCCACGCCACCACCGGCCGGTTCATCTCGAACGAGTGAGTCGCGAACCACACCACCACCATGAGAATGATATGTGGTCCAGCCGCATTTAAGGCCCACATGTCATTGACTCATAGGCCAGGCACTAAGCCACTGAAGTTTGGTCCCGTGGGCCCCGAGAGGAAAATGTAACTCCTGCGACAGGCCTTGTGGTGCTCCCGCAGTACGAGCTCGTGCCAAAACTGGAATTTGTTTCTTACTACTACTAGTACTAGTAGGAAGGTACACGTGCATTGCACGCATGAGATTCTGGTGGTTTGTGCATTGTGCTTCTACATGTGGAGTTTTCTGGATTCTAACATGTGGCAAAATTTGGGGGAATGTAAGGTTAGGCAAGTTTGATTAACTTAGTTGAGTGTTTGGTTCAAGCCACACCTTAGGAAAGCCACAATGGCCCCACATGACATACACACAAAAAATGTGGCAAGATTCCCTAAGGCTTGCCAACTTGTGGCAAAATTTGGTGGAATGTAAGGTTTGGCAAGTTTGATTAACTTAGGTGAGTGTTTGGTTCAAGCCACACCTTAGGCAAGCCACACTAGCCCCACATGACATACACACAAAAAATGTGGCAAGATTCCCTTAGGCTTGCCAACTTGTGGCAAAATTTGGTGGAATGTAAGGTTAGGCAACTTTGATTAACTTAGGTGAGTGTTTGGTTCAAGCCACACCTTAGGCAAGCCACACTGGCCCCCAGATGACATACACACAAAAAATGTGGCAAGATTCCCTTAGGCTTGCCAACTTGTGGCTCTCATTTTGAAGAACTTATTAATAGCTTTGCCTGAGCTTAGTTGTGGCAAAGTTAGTCATGAATTAAGTTCAACCATGGAGTCTTCTAGATTATACATGTGGAAGAATCTGATGGATGATATCCAATGGCCAGTAGTGCTCGGATTTTCCATCTTTGTACCGTCGGATTGGCTTCATCCAACGACCAACTTTCAAAGTTTTTCACACACTATATAGGGGGTATAGATATAGATGTGCCGGTCCGTTGCAATGGATCCAAAGTATATCTATTTAGTGGAGTGCACTCTAAACACATTATCTATTTATTTCTCTCTAACCTTCCATAGCCATGCAACCAAGCCACGTAAGCTTCATGGGTGCCCCCCACATCATATTATTCATACTACGTTGATTGAAAAAAACATAAATCACCCAAAACAAGATCTTCCCGTTTTTTGTCCCTACGATGTTGTGTTGTGCACGTATCTACTAGTTGTATAGTGGTAGTACTAGTAATATAATAGTATTAGGAGTACAAACTTGGTAGGAGTGGTACTAATACGGAATGCTCCTACTCTATGAGCGAGCCCCGTCTGACACAAAATTTCTTGGCTTCCATGCTATAGCTAGATCTTCCCCTTGTTTCTGTTTTCCAACCTGGCGGCGGGCGGGGTGTCGGTTTGCTCAACGGACGGTCCCACATGAAAGTGAAAATGCTAGGCAGGCAACACGCCTTCCCTAAGCTATGTGTCATGCCGGATGGGCCGTGTTGTACTCCCGATTCCCGGGCGTGTGGGGGTGCGAGCGAACGTGGCAGGCCTTTTCCTTTTACTAGCAATGTGCCCATGAGTTGCAATGGATCAAAAGTAGTAGAATAGTAGTATTTGTTCACAAACTTGAAAGAAATCACTATTGTTTTGATATACTCCTAATATATTACTCCCTTCGTACCTAGATATTTGTCTTTCTTGAGATTTCAACTGGACTATCACATACGGATTATATAGACATATTCTAGTGTTTCTAGCAAGATGCCCGCGCGTTGCACGAAGTTGATAGAAAAGGTAAGCACAACTTACAAATTGATGGATGGAGTACTAGTTACGGTGATGCATATAATTAAGCAAAGGGATCGCACATGTCGGTATTGACTGGAACGAGAATGCAACAGCACAATAAGAATTAAGGCCACAATGATGCAATCGCAGTGGTGGTTACAGAAGGCAAGACGAAAGATGGATCCACGAATGTACGACCTCCTCCTCCTCAACTTAGTGCGCCGGGCCACCATCCTACGGCTAAGGAGCGGCGACTTTTGTGGCGAGGTCGAGGTGATTCTCAACAAAGGCATCCAAGGCTTCCAGCCGTTTGAGGAAGGCCAACAGCGTAGCGTCCTCATTGGCCTTGTAGATACCTATGTACACGATTTGCTCGTACGCGTGGATGTGTAGGTCGACGAATTCTTGCAGGGCGAGGCGCCTCACGGCGAGCGCGACCTCCAGGTGGACATTCTTCGTGGCGTCGGCGGGCAGTCGCAGGGCCACCAGTGCTTGAAAGAGGTTCCGGCCATGGAGGCCGATTAGGGTGGCAGGCAATGAGGATCCCGGGCACGCGGGCTGGAGGAGTACGGCGATGTCGTCCGCGAGATTCTTGAGGATGGTGAACTTGTTGCTGGTGGCAACGATCATCTAGTCCAACTGAGAGTTGTAGTTGGCGTCAACGGCGGCCATCCACCAGCCGGTCTCCAACATCGTCTGGAGACGATCCTCAGCGCCATGCCGCAGGCCGGTGTCGTGGACCATCTCGCGCAGCCACTGGCCGCTCAAGCGCATCGCCACCATGGGTCTGGAGCGAGCCCTTTTTCGCTTAGTGTAGGTGCTTAGGCAAGTTCTTAGGTGCGTACGATGTGGTAGATGCATTGGAATGGAGGAGGGGCGCCTTTATATGAGGGCAATGAGGGCAAACTGCGTTGCATTCACATCGTGCAGCCTCTTTTCCCGGACCTCCTCCCATTACTTCCCTCATGCATTAATTGAAGGAGGATGCATTGGCCGTTCAACATATCGGGAACCGCTACTCCCTCCCTCGTCTGCATTAAAGGCGTATCGGGAACTGCGCCGCCCGCTGTCAAATCGAATACACCCTCCGTCTAGGTGAGTATTATAAGTCATCTTAGGAAAACCAAATACTAGTAAGACTAGCCACCGTGGGAGTAACTTCAGCAGTAACATCGAGTCCAACTCAGCAAATTTGCTTATGTGACAGTGAGTTAATGAGGAGAGAGGTAGTTATAAGGCTGGTCGTAATAGTAAAATCATAGGTAGTATCATGCATGCCAACTAGGCAAATTTGATGAGGTGGCATAGAATTGAATGAAGAAAGAGAGAGTTGAATATCATATCATGATACCCTATTATATTAAATAGTGTGCTACTATGTGTCATGCATGGCAGTAAATGAAGTTAGCTATGATACTAACTTATGATACCATGCACTACGGATGTAGTATCATACACTAGTATCATATGCATGATACTAGTATATGATACTCGCCATTACGACTAGCCTAATAACTTAGCTAGTTACTATAACATCACATGTCCCAATGCAATATGAGTCTATAACCTAATAAATGAAGCTTTGCATGTTACCACACTTATGTTACTGCTACCTCTGTCCGGGTTTATTGGTCCCCATTGTATTTCGTGCCAAATTTTGACCATAGATTAAACTAAGAAAATGTTCACGCATGTCACCAAACATTATATTTTTCAAAACTATGTTCAAAGACGAATCCAATGGGATAATTTTTCTTGACATGCATTAACATTTTGTTAGTTAAATCTTTAGTCAAAATTTGGCACAAACTATAAAATGGACCTATAAACCAGGACGGAGGTAGTACCCACTATGAAGGTAGTAACATAGTCTAGGGATATGTGTATGTTACTAGTGTATGTTACTCACCATTGTGGCTAGTCTAACACATAGGTGTGGTGCATTAACTCTCACGTTGTTTCTTATTTTTTGACATAAATAGAGAAATCAACCAAGAAGAGATGTGGGGCTTGTATGCTTTTAATGACCTGAGACTATCAAACATGACATGCAGTGGTCAGTTTGTTGCACAAGAACAAATACAACCCACGTCAGCACACACACATCTTATAGCATCACATCCAATGGCTATAAAAGATGAATGAGACCAAATTATATCTCATCTAGATGAGTTCTAGCAAAACTGTATTAATAATACTTAGTACTCCTGCGCCATGTACCATATAAGTATCATGTAGTACTTTATTTATTGCCATGTATGACACATAGTTCATGAGCACTCTCTATATGTACCACCTTTTTTTTAATTTCAAGTTTTGCTCCATGGTGCAATCCATCGATACTACTACTGTACAAAAGTGGAGTATATACATTTTTTAAAAGGCTAGAGGGCGGGGCAGTCTAGCTCGGTCGATTTCACGACAGGCGAGGGCCTTTGTGATTTGACAGCTCATTAATGTTGTCAAATCGAATAGTACTGCATCGCCCGCTGCACGCCCAGCGCCTCCATTAAACCCCTCCGTTAAACCCGCATGCAAACCAAGAATCCTACTCCGGCCACACGTCCGTTCATGAGCGGGCCGGAATTAAACGCAACACCGGCCGCGCTCCTCCCATCCGCCCTCAGTTTAAACGAGGCCAGACGCCGGCCGAGCTCCTCCCGTCCGCCCTCAGTTTAAACGAGGCCGGACGCCGGCCAAGCTCCTACCATCCGCCCTCTATTTACATGAGGCCAGACAGACAGCAGGCAAGAATCGCACCCCTCCGCCGCTCCCCCATCTCCTCCTTCACCATTTTCTCCACCCTTCCGATGGCTTCCGACGAGCCGTTCTTCGGCATATTACCCGGCCGGGTGGCCCGCCGAGCCCTCCGGATACGGGCGAGGCCGCTCGGTGCTTCACCAACCTCGCTTGGCTTGACGGAGCCAGTTGCCGCCCCAAGCAGGCGCGTGGTTCAGCAACTCGCCACTCCAGTTCAGCTCGATGAGGAGTGGCGAGTTGCTCCATGCCGGCACGGCGGTGAGCACGCCGGTACGGGCGCCGTCGCTTCCGCGTCATACCGCGCCACGAGTGTCTGCAGTGGACGCGCCTCTTGTGTCTGTGGGCGCGCCTCCCGTGCCTGCGGCAGCGCCATGCATGCAGAGACAGAAGCCGGGTGCGTGGAGAGCGACCAGTCAGTGGCCAGCTTCTCCCTGTCCGCTGCCATCATCGAGAAGAAGTAGAACACGGGAGGCCGCTGCCACTTGGGACCCATGAAGGCCACCGCCGAGGCAACGACCGCGGATTTAGGTGGTTTCTTTGCTGCTTCGTCTCTTCCTAGGACCTTCGTCGACCCCGCAAGTGTCTGACGGACATGAGGAAGACAAAGGGATCCGCGGGCGGCCATTTAGAACTAAAATAAGTCTAGATATATCCATTTCTAGGACAAGTATTTCCGGATGGAGGGAGTATTAATTATACAAGAGAGCCGGATTGGCACCTCTTAGTTCATGTAAATGTAATGAAATCCATCATGTTTATATGAAGATCCAGCTTTTTTATACGAAATCCTTCATGCTTATATGAAATCAGTCCGTGTTTGCACGAATTTCATCTGGTTGGTTAGAGTTGTAAAAATGTATGCCGCTGGCGTTTTATGTCGTCCTCCGCGGAAGGAAGTGGGAGGAAATTTGCCGGCTGCCATTGGAGATGCTCTTTATGCTAGAAATAATAGAGTGACATCCAATCCATTTGAGTTAATTGCCGTATGATTGTCCCTCTATAAAAAGTTAATTGCATGTACAGTGTACACGTGACTTGCAGGGTGGCTACAGCTTCGTACAGAAAGTTAAAAAGAAACAAGTCCATCCTTAATATTCTAAGTACTCTGTGGGTTCCACTGTCAGTACAGTAGCAAAAGAAGTATATATTACTCCCTCCGTTCCTAAATATTTGTCTTTTTAGAGATTTCAAATGGACAACTACATACAGATGTATATAGACATATTTTAGAGTGTAGATTCACTCATTTTGTTCCGTATGTAGTCACTTGTTGAAATTTTTAGAAAGACAAATATTTAGGAACGGAGGGAGTAAATAAGTAGAGTAATATATAATATACAAATCTAAAGTTAAAAGACAGAATTCGAACTCATGTCATCGCGTAGCGAGCATCCGGCGCTAACCAGCCCATCACATTTTTGTTGTAGACCATGCTGGAGATATATCTCCATGTCTACTCTTATATATACACCATTCGTTCCTAAATATTTGTCTTTTTAAGATTTCAAATGGACTACCACATACGGATGTGTATGTAGACATATTTTAGAGTGTAGATTCACTCATTTTGCTACGTATGTCTTTTCAGGAAGGGGTCAGATTTGTCCTTGATTTATTTATGAGGTATCCAGATGGCACTGCACCGCCAAGAAAAGAGGGTAACATCAAAATTATGGACTACTTTTTTGAGTATGTTGGTAAGGTCCGGTCATAGTCACTTGTTGAAATCTCTAAAAAGACAAATACTCCCTCCGTCCGGAAATACTTGTCATCAAAATGGATAAAAGGAAATGTATCTAGACGTATTTTAGTTTTAGATACATCTAATTTTATCCATTTTGATGACAAGTATTTTCGTACGGAGGGAGTAGAAAACAGAGTTGGTGATGATGGTGTGCGTGCCATCCTGCAATATAGGCCGTCGGATTTATATCTAATGGATAGGAAAGAAACTATGGCAATTTTGCAAAAATATACCCACACCTCTCTCCACGTTCGCAAATAAGGCCTTCCCTCGTTCAGCCTTTTCTCTCACAAGATAAACTACTCATACAAATGCATCTTGATGTTCCGTGCAACGCACGGGCAGCTAGCTAATTTCTTTTAAAGTAGTTGCTGCGATAATTGGGTTGAAGTGATATGTTTTATGTCTGCCCCGAATGATTTCAGATTCACTAGTACTCCCTCCGTTACAAAATAGATGACCCAACTTTATACTAAAGTTAGTACAAAGTTGAGTCATCTATTTTGGAACGGAGGGAGTAGTAACAAAGAAAAGGTTGCCTTGTTAATTAACAAAAAATAGGGTGAAAACTATCACATGAGGCCGGTAAAAACAAGGCACACTGGGTTCAGCATCATCGTCACTACAGTTGTGCACGCGCGAGAAGTCTACATATCGAGGGGGCTACCGAGCGAGGCACCGAGACACAATGTTTGAGAGAGAAACCAATTGACAGATTATGATCAGATCGAGTTGTCACCCTTCTGCTGTCATTGTTGGGGGGAGGTAGAGAAAGGCGTATCGAGAGTGCGCGCGGTAGGCACAGAGACACAACTAGCGAGTGTGTGTGTGTGTGTGTGTGTGTGTGTGTGTGTGTGTGTTTGAAAGAGGAGTCGATAGATTATTATCAAGATCGATGTGCCACCCTACTCCTTCAGTGTCGGGTAGTGTGTGTGTGTGTGTGTATGTTTGAGAGAGAATCCAGTTGATAGATTAGTATCAAGATCGAGGTGTCACCCTACTCCTTCAGTGCTGGGTAGTGTGTGTGTGTATGTTTGAGAGAGAAGCCAGTCGATGGATTAGTATCAAGATCGAGGGGGCAGTGACACTCACATATCTCCACTCTTATAAAAAAACAGAGTTGGTGATGATGGTGTTCCTGCCATCCTGCAATATAGGCCATCCGATTTATATCTGACGGACATGAAGGAAAATATGGCAATTTTGCAAAAAGATACCCACACCCCTCTCCGCATTTGCAAATAAGGCATTCCCTCGTTCATCCTTTTCCCCCACAAGATAAACTTCTCATACAAATGCATCTTGATGTTCCGTGCAACACACATGGGCATCTTGCTAGTAGGGAGAAAGAGTTTGTGTGACACATATCTAGCTATATTAAGGGATAGGTAGATAGCATATGTGTGAGAGACATTATTATACTTTGAGACATTAGTGGCTGTGGGTGGGCGGAATTAAAGGGGTGGGCGTGTTAGACATAGAGAGCATGTGTGTTTCTGTGTGAGAGACTTGTAGGACGGGGTAGAAAGACGAATTTAACCCTGACGGAGGGAGAGAAATACACGAAGTGCGCGTGTGTGATTCCGATGCCCACAGGGAAATGAGATATGTATGCATGTGAGAGAGATTGCACAATTCATTCACGTATCACTATCTAGCGACCGTGGACGTGCATCGCTTGAACATAAGTCAATATCTACTTCGTATCGTGGCCAAAGGTACAATATCGATTCAACGCTATAAAGATTGGACACTCACATATCACATTTTTTTCTATTTAAATAAACCTTTTTCAGTTGTGCATGCCAAAGTTACAGTGATGTTTCTTCAAACAACGAATGTAGCTATCATGCACATGCACCATTGTTACTCTTGCATTCAAATTCATTAGTCTTGGATGATTTAAGTTTCTATTTTGAAATAATATATATGTAATATTCATATATGAAGTCAACAGTTACCCAATTTATGAAATGGAGGCTATGTAATCATATGAGGTAACACTTTTAAGTAGCTAACTACAATATCCATTTCTTTTTGTGCGCCTCTACACTAACACGTCAATGCATTATGTTTAAAGTAAATAACCAATGGCACTAAATTATCTATTTACACGAAAAATACATAGGCTGAGCGTTTGATCCCTTTTTTGTGAACGCGCCACTACACCTGTACGATTGGCCGCGCCCATGTGAACATCCAAGTTATTGGCGCATCATCCCGAGTTATTGTATTTTTTTCTGGGGTGGACTTCACACCAGTTATTAACTACTGACGCGTGCCCCGTGTACACAGTCTAGCATGACCTTCCAACTAGCACGGTCCAAAATTAGTTGAAACTGGATACGAACGATCCCGCGGGCGGCAAAATCTCCCGCCTCCTTCTAAAATTTCCGCCACCTTAGTCTTTAGCATGCGAAATCTCCCTTTTGTCCTTGGTGCACGGAGACCAACAGTTGCAATACCGCCCTCATCTACATGATAGGTCGGGGCTGCTTTGGTAACTTCCGGTTCCCCCTACTACATGCCACCCCCATTTCCTCTCCCCTCCTCCCGCAAAAACGACTAACTCCACAGCACCAGAGCATCTTACATCACGCCGTCCGTACTTCATCGCCCTTTCTCCCCTTCCCTCTCGAAACCCTAGAGTGCTCATCCGCCGGCGTACCATAGCCCATTCACTGCCAGCGGCGTCCACCTCACCGGATCTGCTTCTGTGGCCGCATCTACCCCTCCCACCTCCCCTAGAAACAAGTAGACTGCTCATCCACCACTATACCACATCCCATTCAGTGTCGGCCTTGTCCACGGCACCGGATCTGCTTCGTCGGTACTCTCGTCAACCGCCGTGCATATGCAGCGGCTCATTCGTACTCCCCACCGGAGATGCTTCATCCACACCCCTCGGAGCCGCCCCACCGACGCCCCTGTCGACGGCCTCTGATCCTCTTCGCCGACACCTTCCTCAACCCTACAGGAGGCGCTTCGCCGACACCTTCCTCAACCCTACCGGAGCCGCTTCGCCGACACCAGCGTCAACCCTACTGGAGTAGCTTCGCCTATACCATTCTCAACCCTACCGGGGCCGCTTTTCCAACTCACAAGTCCACGGCCTCAGATCCGCTTCCTCGCACCCTCATCCAACCTACCGGAGCAGCTTCCGATGCCCCGTCCACGGCTGCAGATCCGCATCGTCGACACCACCCTTAACCCAACCACCGGAGCAGCTTCTGACGCCCCGTCCATGGCCGTAGATCCGCATCGTCGACACCATCCTTAACCCAACCACCGGGGCAGCTTCTGACGCACCGTCCACGGCCGCAGATCCGCGTCGTTGACACCATCCTTAACCCAACCACCGGAGTAGCTTCACCTACGCCCTCCTCCACGGCCACAGATCTGCTTCGCCCACACCGTAGTCCACCCTACCGGAGCCGCTCCACAAACACCCTACTTGATGGTTCTAGATCTACTTACCAGACCCCGACAGCCAGCGTAGCATCATCACCCTCGATGTTTCTAACCTGATTCCCACCGTCTAGAGAGATGCCAAGCAACCGCCACGGCCTAGGTACTTGTCACCTTTAAACCCGTCCATCATCACCTGCCCGATGTACTTCAAATATACTAACCGGTCGTTGTTACCTGTTATGCAGCTGGCAAAAACTACAAGGGCGATGTTTCTTCTGGATCTAACAGCTTGGCCAACCAAGATCCTGGACTGAGGCATTTCTATGATCTTGTAAGCGGGTCTATCTCTCTTGTATTGTTTTATGCCTACCAGCGTGCTTTGCTAGGATTTTTTACTAGTAATCCCTTTGTGCAGACAATGATTTCTACTACTGGCTGCTAAATTAGATATGTAGATGTCATACATGATACTACCTCGTACATCCGTTCCTAAATATAAGTCTTTCTAGAGATTCCACTATAGGCTACATACGGAGCAAAATGAGTGAATCTACACTCAAAAATGCACCTATATACATCTGTATGTGGTCCATACTAGAATCTCTACAAAGACATATATTTAGGAACAGGGGCAATACATTACACAAAATCATAGGTGGCATGTAGGAATTCCAATGCACTACATTAGGCTCCCTTAGAGTGCCTGCCAGTCCAGCATACAGAGTCATGGCTTGTTTATGGTACGCACACAATCGTTAATTGGTGGTTTAAATATGCGCAAGGGATACGCAATGTAGTATCATGTAGAGATGTCTGAAATTAGCCGTGTCAACTTGCAGATAGGGTTACACAATGAAAAAGTACAAGATGTATGTGGCAATTTCATGGAACATCGCAAAAAAGGAGAGGCAGCGGTGAGCCTATACAGTGTGCTATGGTACGTCACTCCTCCATTGCAATCATCGTGACATGTTATTTGTATGCCAGTTCTATTAGCCAAGTTTCTTAGGGACAGTTATTATGAGTTATCCTAAGAAAATAAGCACATGTGAATATAAGCTCCTTGTAATACGCCAACCAGTTCTTTTCATTGCGTTTTCAGCTTATCTTTGGTATGATCAGTGGAAAGTCTAGATTGCATTATATATATTTTTCATTTTGCTGCACATATGGAAATTAATTTGACTTGCAAACATCACAAATTGAACCCAGTGCAGTAATTAATATGATAGAAAAATAGACCATCACTATTTGCTCAAAATGCAAATACAAAGATACCATCTACTTGGCACAATCTACTTTGGTCAATGTTTTCCATAGAGATCCCATTGCCTAATTTAAACGAAGAACGCATGACCCACATTTAAACGAAGAACAATTATTTGTTGAAATTCGATGGTCCAAGTGGCTGGTTATTATCATATAGCAGCACCACCTGAAAGCATCATATAGCAGCAGCAGCAGCTCATAGCAACTCATCATACATCAGCAGCAGTCTGCAATTCATCATATACCAGCAGCAGCTCATAGCAATTAATCATATAGCAGCAGCATGAGCAGCTCATAGCAATTCATCATATAGCAGCAGCAGGAGCAACTTGTAGCAACTCATCATTTAGCAGCAGCAGCAGCTCATAGCAACTCATCATACAGCAGCAGCAGTCTACAATTCATCATATACTGGCAGCAGCTCATAGCAATTCATCATATAACAGCAGCAGGAGCAGCTCATAGCAATTCATCATATAGCAGCAACAGGAGCGGCTTGTAGCAACTCATCATTCCCCTTCCCTTCAATTTTTAGTGAGGTTCTACCCGAAACACCCCCCTCCAAAGCAAAATTAGTTAAGCCCAAGCCCATAACTCAAAAATGACTTCTTTACATCTTTTATGGCTTATTTTGACAATATACCCTGAAAAGGCGGAATCGAACTGGCCCTTAACCCGCAATTCAATTGTGCGTGCAATGATGAATCACTCCTGCCTGCTATCTGTACATTTAGGCATCATCATACATGGCATAACCTAATACATGTGCATTTCATTGTAGAATCTGGAATATGCAATGTTTATGTTAGTTCATAAGTTGCACATGATGTTTAAATGCCCCTTAAATCTGGTCAGTCAAGTGATGGTCTTTAAGCCTCCTTCTTTGCTTCTTTTCTTGATATGTAAGATTTGCTCACACATCTGTTCAATTGCTTGTTTGCATCAGCCAGCCATACTAGGACTGTTTGCTTTGATTACTTGTTGTTCTTGACCTAACACTCTAACAGAGCTTGTCAATGATTTAAACACTAAGGGCTGCTGTAGTGGGGCCTTGTCTAACTCATAGGTGAATAAAGGTTTGGCTGTACACTACAGTAGGCTCTCCAAGAGTACCTAGAGATCCAGTTCGAAGGTATGCCTAGTTTTTACATAGTGCAAACATAGTAAATGCTCATTTCATTGTGTGCAAGTGCAAGAGATGCGGCATGTTTCATTATGTGGTGTTGTTTTGTTATAATCTCATCCTTTTGTGTTCACAGACTGGAAAGTATGCATATTTATCTTCCAAGGAGACGAGTAACTAGTTTGTGTCACCTTGCAAAGGGGGTGCAGTGAAGATAAGATTGAGGATTTCCAAGTACAAGATGTTAGGAAGGAGCCTTGCAAGAGAAGTAGGAGCTGCGCTGAGCCTCTTCAACCTGCTAAGGTAAGTTACTATATGCAACTCAACAGTTTAATCCTTGTTTGTTTCAGGCATAGTTAATTTTCTCTTTTCAATTGCTTTATTTGTCCTCACTTAATGAGATGCCCAAATAATTATGCCTGATGTTCGGTACTTGTATCACTATTAGTTGACATAATTAAAGGCCTTACCATTTAACTACTCTGCCGAGGTGTGCCTGAAGCTTTGAAGTCTATTAACCAACAATTATTGCATGAGGCTCACAATCTAGTTTATACTATGCTAATGATTGCATAGTTTTGCCTGCTGTAGTATGTTTGTATGAAACCCTCTGCTGTTCATTATGCTCCCTAAGACTTTAATTGAGGTACAGAATGGCCAACTTCTTGCTTACTTATACGCAACATGCTGTCTAAATTTGTAACTTGTCTGTGTTTTCGATTGGGCCCCAACATCATGCTCCTCTGGTGAGCTAAGAAGGATTTCTGTATGCAGGCTGCATAGACTATCTTTTTTATAATTTTTAAAATATCACATGCTTATGCTTCATGACGTGTAACATTTTTTTGTGAAAGTGACGTGTAACATTATTGTTAGTCCTGTTTTGCCATGTAGTACAAAATAGTGTCTTGTTCGCTTCACTGTTGTAACTATATTTTTGCCCTAGTCATGTGTACTTACAGAAACATTTCAGGATGAAGTGACATCAACACAAAAATCTGCGAGTAGTGCGGCATGGCCGTTACCGAATGATTATGGATTGGAATTGGAATGTGCTGATGTTCTCGAGCATCAACTAGAGGTGGAAAGACAACGTGTACATAATTGTCAACGTATAATCAACAAGTTGAGACTGGACATGCAGGTATTAGATGCAGGAGTCAAAAAAATGAAACAAGACACCGAGGTAACCATGAAGTAATTGGGGATTTTGCAGACTGAATTTGTGTTATCTGAATCCGGCCAATCCTATTTTCTTAAGAGATTATAGTTCAAATGGAGTTAAGTTGATGCGCGTCCATGATGTATGAGCCGTATTTTCCCAGTGTATGTAATTTTCTGTTTGTGTATGATTTATTATCACCTGTGTCGTACCATAATGCCCAGTGGGTATAATCGGCTGTAATTTATTTATTGTATAGTGTAGGATTATTCTACCTTTCTATGCCTTGATCTCTTTGTTGTATAGTGTATGCTTTTTAGAGGTGATAGTATTGAGTAGGATAATTCTTTGAATATGCTATATCGTTCAAACGGGGGCCAACTCGCCCGACCATGGGCCTTCTACGTCTTGTAGGATCCATGGGCCTTCTACGTCTCGTAGGATCCATGGGCCTTCTACGTCTCGCAAGATCCATGGGCCTTCTACGTCTCGCAGTGTCCATGGGCCTTCTACGTCTCGCAGGATCCATGGGCCTTCTACGTCACGTAGGATCCATGGGCCGCCGACTCATTTATGGGTCTTGTACTAGCCTTTAATGGGCCGTAGACGGGCCTATAATGGAAATCGTACATTTTATTGGCTGACCATAACGGGCCGTTAATAGGCCATATTTGGTGATGCTATGAAAATGGCCCAACAGACTAACGGACCACAAACGGGCCGACTGTAACGACGGGCTGAATTTGGCCCACAAGCAGAAAATGACAGTAACGGGCCGTAAGTAACCGAATGCTGCAAATAAGCCCAAAAATAAATGGGCTCTGAGAAGGCCGGATAACATGGGCTGTAAACGGCCCAACTGAATAACGGGCCCTTAATGGGTATAAAGCGATACACTATTCATTACGGGCCAGTTTCACCACGAGCCGTTAATGGGTCTAAAGTAATACACTATTCATCGCGGGCCAGTTTCACCACGGGCCGTTAATAGGCCAAGAGTTACATAGGGCCTCATATGGGCCGAAAGACGTCATGGGCCATACATGGGCCAGAAGTGAAAATGGGCTGGAATCATATTGGATGGCCCAGATGACGCTACTAGGCCTAATTCGGATAGGGCGTAATGGGATTTGGGTTAGCGGGCTGTAAATGGGCTATACGCAAACATGCCGTTAACAGGCTTTCCATGGGCCGGCCCGTCACCTTTCGACCAAGTCAAACGGGTCGGCCTTTTCACGCGAATGGGCCTCTGTTGGGCCGTGCCACGTGTCGATGTATCATAGGCGCCTTCTGTCCAATGAGTGGATGACATCTGTCCCAACAATGAGCCGACATGTGTTTCCTCCAGCCAATGATGATTTTACACGTGGAAAATCCCCATTGGTCGGGGCTGTTAATGGGTTATCGGATCCAAAATCCGACCCGATAGCTTAACGGCGTTCCGTTATGGTGGATGCCACGTGTCGGTCACCCTTGACGAAAGCACTTCTGTGACGCACGATTTATCGTCATGGAAGTGGACACTACCGTGATGATAATTTTGGTAATGTCATTGAACACTTCTACGATAGCACAAGTATGACTATCTCGATTCTGTCATAAATTTGTCATGGATGTACATGCATGACAAAAAACGCGACCTACTGTGACAAACACGTATCATCACGGAAGTGTATTTTTTTTTAGTGTAAACTACTCACAACTCATCGGAGGGGCTATGGTGTTGATGTAGAAGCCCTCCATGGTCGATTCCCCCTCCGGTGGAGCGCCGGCAAAGCCTCCAAGATGGGATCTCGCGGATACAGAAGGTTACAGCGGTGGAAATTGTTTTTCATTAGCTCCATGTATGTTTTCGGGGTACGTGGGTATATATAGGAGGAAGAAGTACGTCGGTGGCCGCTCGAGGTGCCCAGGAGATAGGGGCGCGCCCAGGAGGGGTGGGCGCGCCCTCCTATATCCTGGCCGCCTTGATTGCTTCTTGACTTGCACTCCAAGTCCTCTGGATCACGTTCATTCCAAAAATCATGCTCCCGAAGGTTTCATTCCATTTGGACTCCGTTTGATATTCCTTTTCTTCGAAATACTGAAATAGGCAAAAAAACAGCAGTACGGGCTGGGCCTCTGGTTAGTAGGTTAGTCCCAAAAATGATATAAATGTGTAAAATAAAGCCCATAAACATCCAAAAGGGGTAATATAATAGCATGGAACAATCAAAAATTATAGATACATTGGAGACGTATCAAGCATCCCCAAGCTTAATTCCTGCTCGTCCTCGAGTAGGTAAATGATAAAAATGGAATTTTTGATGTGAAATGCTATCTAGCATAATTCTCAATGTAATTTTCTTTATTGTGGCATGGATGTTCAGATCCAAATGATTCAAAATAAAAGTTCATATTGATAAAAGGAATAGTAATACTTCAAGCATACTAATCAAAGCAATCATGTCTTGTCAAAATAACATGGCTAAAGAAAGTTCATCCCTACAAAATCATATAGTTAGGCTATGCTTCATTTCCGTCACACAAAAATGTTCCCAAATTCTACACCCCCGATGACAAGCCAAGCAATTGTTTTGTACTTAAATAATCTCAAACTTTTTCAACTTTCACGCAATACATGAGCGTGAGCCATGGATATAGCACTATGGGTAGAATAGAATATGATGATGGGGATTGTGTGGAGAAGACAAAAAAGGAGAAAGTCTCACATTGACGAGGATAATCAACGAGCTATGGAGATGCCCATCAATTGATGTCAACATGAGGAGTAGGGATTGCCATGCAACGGATGCACTAGAGCTATGAATAAATGAAAGCTCAACAAAAAAAACTAGTGGGTGTGCATTCAACTTGCTTTCTCACGAATACCTAGGGCATTTGAGGAAGCCCATCGTAGGAATATACAAGCCAAGTTCTATAATGAAAATTTCCCACTAGTATATGAAAGTGACAACATATGAGACTCTCTATATGAAAAACATGGTGCTACTTTGAAGCACAATATATGAGACTCACTATATGAAAAACATGGTGCTACTTTTAAGCACAATAAATGAGACTCAATATATGAAGGAAATGGTGCTACTTTGAAGCACAAGTGTGGAAAAAGAGATAGTAACATTGCCCCTTTTTATTTATTTCTTTTTTCTTTTTCCTTTTTTTTCTTTTTTTCTTTTTTTTCTTTGGCCTTTTTTTTCTTTGGGACAATGCTCTAATAATGATGATCATCACACTTTTATTGATTACAACATAGGAATTACAACTCGAAACTAGAACAAGATATGACTCTATATGAATGCCTCCGGTGGTGTACCGGGATGGTGCAATGAATCAAGAGTGACATGTATGAAAAATTATGCATGGTGGCTTTGCCACAAATATGATGTCAATACATGATCATGCAATGGCAATATGACAAAAGTAATGTATGTCATGATGATGAACAGAACGGTGGAAAGCTGCATGGCAATATATCTCGGAATGGCTATGGAAATGCCATAATAGGTAGGTATGGTGGCTGTTTTGAGGAAGATATAAGGAGGTTTATGTGTGATAGAGCGTATCATATCACGGGGTTTGGATGCACCGGCGAAGTTTACGCCAACTCTCAAGGTGAGAAAGGGCAATGCACGGTACCGAAGAGGCTAGCAATGGTGGAAAGGTAAAAGTGCGTATAATCCATGGACTCAACATTAGTCAAAAGAACTCATATACTTATTGCAAAAATTTAGAAGTTATCAAAAACCAAGCACTACGTGCATGCTCCTAGAGGGATAGATTGGTAGGAAAAGACCATCACTCGTCCCCGACCGCCACTCATAAGGATGCACAATCCAAGTACACTTCATGTTTCAAATTTGTTACACAACTTTAACCATACATGCATGCTAAGGGACTTGCTAACTTCAACACAAGCATTCTTTAAATTCATAATCACCCAACTCGCATGACTTTAATATCACTACCTCCATATCTCAAAACAATTATCAAGTATCAAATTGATCATAGCATCCAATTCACTTCCTATGGTAGTTTTTATTATACCCAACTTGGATGCCTACCATTCTAGGACCAATTTTATAACCATAGCAAATACCATGCTATTCTAAAAGACTCTCAAAATAATATAAGTGAAGCATGAGAGACTAGCAATTTATATAAAATTAAGCCACCGCCATGCTCTAAAAGATATAAGTGAAGCACTGGAGCAAAAACTATCAAGCTCCGAAGATATAAGTAAAGCACATAGCATATTCTAATAAATTCTAATCAAGTAGGCTTCTCCCAAAAGGTGTGTACAGCAAGGATGATTGTGGAAAACTAAAAGGCAAATACTAATATAATACATGACGCTCCAAGCAAAACACATATCATGTGGCGAATAAAAATATAGCTCCAAGTAAAGTTACCAATGAACGAAGACGAAAGAGGGGATGCCTTTCTGGGGCATCCCCAAGATTAGGCTTTTGGGTATTCTTGAATATCTTGGGGTGCCATGGGAATCCCCAAGCTTAGGCTTTTGCCACTCCTTATTCCATAGTCCATCAAATCTTTACCCAAAACTTGAAAACTTCACAACACAAAACTCAACAGGAAATCCTATAAGCTACGTTAGTGAAAGAAAACAAAACCACCACATAAGGTACTGTAATGAACTCATTCTTTATTTATTTTTGTGTTAAACCTACTGTATTCCAACTTCTCTATGGTTTATAAACTATTTTATTAGCCATAGATGCATAAAAATAAGCAAACAACACACGAAAGGCAGAATCTGTCAAAAACAGAACAGTCTGTAGCAATCTGTAACTAACGCAAACTTCTGGACCTCTAAAATTCCTACCAAAATAGGAAGTCCTGGAAAAATTTTCTATTGATCAGCAGCAAAAATAATCAATGAAAAAACACGTTTCTGTGATTTAACAAAACTAATTGCATGTGCGCAAAGTTTCTGTTTTTCAGCAGAATCAAATCAACTATCATCATAGGTTATCCTATAGGTTCTACTTGGCACAAACACTTATTAAAACATGAAAACACATCTAAACAGAAGGTAGATGCAAAATTTATTACTAAACAGAAACAAAAACAAAAAACATAAATAAAATTGGGTTGCCTCCCAACTAGCGGTATCGTTTAACGCCCCTAGCTAGGAATAAAAGCGAAGATAGATCTAAGTAGTGCCATCTTTGGCACTCAATTCATAAGTAGCCCGCATGATAGGTTATAAGGTAATTTGACTTTCTTTCTTGGAAAGTGCTCCATGCCTTTCCTTAATGGAAATTGGAATCCAATATTCCCTTCCTTCATATCAATAATCCCGCCAATCGGTCTAAGGAAAGGTCTACCAAGAATAATAGGGCAAGAAAGATTGCAATCTATATCAAGAATGATAAAATCTACTAGCACCAAATTTCTATTTGCAACAATGAGAACATCATTTATCCTTCCCATTGGCTTTTTAATGGTGGAATCCGCGAGGTGCAAATTTAAAGAGCGATCATCAAGATCATGGAAGCCTAGAATATCACATAAAGCTTTCGGAATCGTGGAAACACTAGCACCCAAATCACACAAAGCAAAACACTCATGATCTTTAATTTTAATCTTTATAGTAGATTCCCACTCGTCATTAAGTTTTCTAGGTATAGAAACTTCCAAATTAAGTTTTTCATCATAAGATTGCATCAAGGCATCAACGATATGTTTGGTAAAAAAGCTTTATTTTGACTATAAGCATGAGAAGAGTTAACAACGGATTGCAACAAGGAAATACAACCTTCTAAAGAACAATTATCAAAATCAAATTCCTTGAAATCCGAGATAGTGGATTCAATGCTATTTAAAGTCATGACCTCTCCAATCCCACTTTTACCAAATTTAGCATCAAGATCTAAAAACTCTGAATTATTGGGACGCCTTTTAACTAAAGTTAACTCATCCCCAGTCCCATTATTATTAAGATTCATATTGCAAAACAAAGATCTAATAGGGGACACATCAATAACTTTAAGATCTTCATCATTATTTTCATCTAACTTTTCTGGTTTGGCAGCCATCTTATTAACTAAGGTAGCTTGCTTATCAGAAATTTTGGCTATAGAATTTTCAAGCTGGGTAATTTGAGAGTTCAAACCATAAAATTCTTTAGACATATCATCAAGCTCCTTATTCATAAACCCCAAAAAAACTTTTTGTTCTTTAAGCTCTTTTCTGAAGAAATTATTATGCTCAAAATTGCAAATTCATAAAGCTTCTAATATTTGATTCAATCTCTTCCAACCTTCTAAGAAGATGCTCGGTACTCTTAGGCAAAGCCATAAGGACAAATAGGCACACAAAAAGACAAGCGAGAGAAAGGAGAAGATTGGGAAAGAGAGGGCGAATAAAATGGCAAGGGTGAAGTGGGGAAGAGGAAAATGAGAGGCAAATGGTAAATAATGTAAATGCGAGGGAGATGAGTTTGTGATGGGTACTTGGTATATCTTGACTTGAGCGAAGACCTCCCCGGCAACGGCGCCAAAAACTTTCTTGCTACGTCTTGAGCTTGTGTTGGTTTTCCTTGAAGAGGAAATGGTGATGCAGCAATAGTGGCATAAGTATTTCCCTCAGCTTTTAAGAATCAAGGTATCAATCCAGTAGGAGGCTCCTCAAAATTCCCACGCGCCTACATAAACAAACAAAGAACTCGCAACCAACGCAATAAAGGGGTTGTCAATCCCTTCACGGCCACTTGCGAAAGTGAGATCTGATAGAGATAGTATGATAAGATAAATATATATTGGTATTTTATAATATAGATGCAAAAAGTAAATATGCAAATAAAAGTAGATTGAAAGCTTATATGATAAAAGATAGACCCGGGGGCCATAGGTTTCACTAGTGGCTCTCTCAAGATAGCATAAGTATTATGGTGGGTGAACAAATTATTGTCGAGCAATTGATAGAAAAGCGAATAATTATGAGATTATCTAGGCATGATCATGTATATAGGCATCATGTCCGCAACAAGTAGACCGACTCCTGCCTGCATCTACTACTATCACTCCACACATCGACCGCTATCCAGCATCCATCTAGAGTATTAAGTTCATAAGAACAGAGTAACGCGTTAAGAAAGATGACATGATGTAGAGGGATAAACTCAAGCAATATGATATAAACCCCATCTTTTTATCCTCGATGGCAACAATACAATACGTGCCTTGCAACCCTTTCTGTCACTGGGTAAGGACACCGCAAGATTGAACCCAAAGCTAAGCACTTCTCCCATGGCAAGAAAGATCAATCTAGTAGGCCAAACCAAACTGATAATTCGAAGAGACTTGCAAAGATAACTCAATCATGCATAAAAGAATTCAGAGGAGATTCAAATATTTCTCATAGATAAACTTGATCATAGACCCACAATTCATCGGATCTCGACAAACACACCGCAAAAAGAATTACATCAAATAGATCTCCACAAGAGAGGGGGAGATAATTGTATTGAGATCCAAAAAGAGAGAAGAAGTCATCTAGCTAATAACTATGGACCCGAAGGTCTGTGGTAAACTACTCACAACTCATCGGAGGGGCTATGGTGTTGATGTAGAAGCCCTTCGTGGTCGATTCCCCCTCTGGCGGAGCGCCGGCAAAGGCTCCAAGATGGGATCTCGCAGATACATAAGGTTACGGCAGTGGAAATTGTTTTTCGTTGGCTCCCTGGATGTTTTCGGGGTACGTAGATATATATAGGAGGAAGAAGTACGTTGGTGGCCGCTCGAGGGGCCCAGGAGACAGGGGCGCGCCCTCATATCTCCTGGCCACCTCGATTGCTTCTTGACTTGCACTCCAAGTCCTCTGAATCACGTTCGTTCCAAAAATCACGCTCCCGAAGGTTTCATTCCGTTTGGACTCCGTTTGATATTCCTTTTCTTCAAAATACTAAAATAGGCAAAAAAACATTAATACGGGTTGGGCCTCCAGTTAGTAGGTTAGTCCCAAAAATGATATAAATGCGTAAAATAAAGCCCATGAACATCCAAAAGGGGTAATATAATAACATGGAACAATCAAAAATTATAGATACGTTGGAGACGTATCAACGGCCCTGCAAAAATGAGTTGACTATACTCTGCTGCATCCCAAGGGGGCGTTTCTGGCCTTTGAGAAACCTAAGGATCAGTGCCGTCTTCGTGAATCATTCTTCCGCGTTTTGTTTCTGCCAATGTGTTCTCAGTCACTGCATGAACAAGAACGCATCAACAATCCGCAAAAAATGCAATTTTTGATGTTTGCACGTAGAAGATAACATGGCAATCTTATCACATTTCATGCATAGGCAACCAACACATCATGGCAAGTAGGACATGCAAATCCACTCTCTTTTCGTTTCTGAAATCTGGGTGCCAGCTATCATTTTGAAGCGATGGCAACAACCACTACAATAGGATGGCAAGTAACAGGTTAACATGGTGTCAGTTCACGGCAACGATAGGTGACAACTGATGTTAGACACAAGTGGCAACTATTTTTGCTACCCCTCTATGTCCAATTTTCTCCTTTCTCTCCCTTTTTAGGGATTCCTACGCATCCTTCATTACCAACTACTTGCACCAAGCCAACCGAGAACCTTAGCTCAACTCTAGCGTAGTACATGACAAATCTGTCATATGCTGGTTGGCAAATGCGAATACACACAAATCCGTGTGGTGTTTTGCCCCGATAGCGTGGATCCAGTCGCCCTCTTCGTTGGCAAATTCGCAATTTCTAATTTCTGGCCAGAAGAAGGACGAGAAACAGTAGGAGATCGGAGATTCACCTGCTTTTAGCTGGTTGTCTTGGGAGGGCGGGGTTGGAGTGGGGGGTGGTTAGCGGTGGGAAGGCGCTATGGATCTGCTCTAGTTGCCATGGCAACCAGAGAAGAACGGCGATGGAGGTAGGGGATCGAGAGGTGGGAGACGATGGCGGTAGTTCAGACTGGGATCGAAAGGAGGCCGGGACGGCTGGGTCGTGCGGGCAGCGTGGTCGTCTGGCCTGGACATGTGGGAGGTTTTGCCACACACCAGACGTGCAGGCTGTGGCTGCACGCGTCCGGACGCGGTCGTGGGGGCGGGTTCTTCTCATGCCACACGAGGCGTGCGGCACAACCACCCGATACACCACATGTGTGGCAGTTATCGGCGTCCTTGATTTTTTGAAGACCCCCCGTCTGCAGTCCTTGCTCTCCTTCCGCCTTTACCCATCGTCGACCACAAAGCTCCCTCCATGGACGCCGTCGACCCGAGCACTGGGAAGCACTCTGCAGAAAGCTACGCGCTCAAGGTGGAGGAGCTCACTGTCGAGCTCGCCGGAAGCACTACGCGGCATCATTAGACGTCCACAACACCTCCACGGGCTCAAGTCTGAACCGCCTTTTGATCAGCTCCAGATTCATCTCAAGAACATTGATTTCATCAAAAGGGGGCTTCAGATCCAGAGTATGGGGATCAAAGTCAGGGCCGGCCCTGGGGTATGGCCGGAGGGGCGATGGCCCAGGTCCCAGGCCGGAGGGGGGCCATGATGAAGTATACGCACATTGTATATAGACCAGCAAAAAACGCATACATCATGTAGGCCAGCAGAAAATAGGCATGGAAAAAAGGCCCATCAGATAGCTAGTTGCTACTTAGCGAAGCGTCAACGCATGGGAGCTCCTATTGGACGCGTTCTGCGTCAAAATGTCATCGCCACGCATAGGGGCGCAGCCTGACTGGGCCGTCCCATCGTGTTGTACCAGTGGAAAGAAAAGGAAGCAAAAAAGGGGAAGGGAGGCGCCACTCGAACCTGCGACCTACAGATTTGAAGTGCATCTCCCAGCCAGTCCACCTGACTAGTATTGCTTGTAGCAATCCAACGCACACTTGTAATAACTTAGCACAACCGTACAACCGGACATGTCTACTGTATCGAACCAGAATTATACACTGTAGTGAACATCTTAAAACAAATTGTAGATTTTTTTTGAAAGTGTATATTTTGAAAAGGTGTGACCTTTTTTCATTTCTGAACATATTTTGTACACATGAACATATTTTGTATAAAAAGTGTATATTTTTTGTACACAGTGTTCTAAATCTTGAGAACAAATTTTGAAACTGAGAACAAATTTGGAAGAACGAACAATTTTTTAAAGCACAAACATGTTTTGAATCTTCAAAACAAATTTAGAAATGGAGAACAAATTTGGAAGCGCGAACAATTTTTAGAGCACGAACATTTTTTGAATCTTGAGAACAAATTTTGAAACCTCCTGAACAAATTTGGAAGCGCAAGCAATTTTTTAAAGAAAGAACATTTTTTGAATCTCGAGGACAAAATTTTAAAACAGTGAACAAATTTGGAAGCGTGAACAATTTTTTAAAGCACAAACATTTTTTGAATCTTGAGAACAAATTTTGAAATAGAGAACAATTTTGAAAAATTCCGAACAAATTTGGAAGAACGAACATTTTATGAAATCCAATATATTTTCTGCATTTCGAAAGTTTTGAACTTTTTTGTGTAATGGGAACAAATTTTGGATTTGGAGAACATTTTTCCAAAAACTGAAAATTTCATCAAAATACGAACAAAATTTGAATATTTTGAATTTCTTTTGAAAAAAGAGAAGAAAAAGAAAAGGAAAAAGAAAGAAAGCAAACAAAAAAATCAGGAACATTTTTCGAAATTGTGAACAAAATTTTGAAAATGTGAACACTATTTCGGAAATATGAACAAAGTTTGATAAAAAGAACATGTTTGAAAATTCTGAACGATATTTGAACTTTTTGAAAAGGTTACAAAGAAAAATGAAAAATATTAAAAAAATCAAAAAATAAAGAAAACGTGAAAAATGAAGAACAGAATAAGACTGTGAAGAAAAACTAGAAAGAACCAGTAGAAGGAACAAAAGTTTTTTGGAATTACCGCAAACTGGTCTTAAGTTTCGCTTTAAGTTTCTTTAGGTTTGGCACTGTTTTTATTACACGTCCGGGAGCTGGGCGCGGTGGCTACCGCGGCGTGTACGTATACAAGAGGTCGTTGCTTCGATCCCTGGAGCGACCATTTTTGCTTGCGAAGGGAAACCACTCGAATGGGCCGGCCCACGTAAGTTGCGCCCTATGCCAAGCGGCGACTAGTTGCCGCAGTTAGCGGCAAATAGGGAATTCCTCAATGCATCACGCGAGATGAAGGGATGGTGCCATGACCGCTCATTTCGCCTGTGTGAAACAAATCAATCCAGGAGTCTCATCGAGTCATCGTTTCGCTAATTTGCTGGTGCCTTCCTTGCTGGTTGTCGTCGCTGCACGCGCTGCTAGGCAGTCCGGCCATCTGGCATCCATCAAGGCGGCAATACGCTATACGTATGTGAGCCATGAGCGCACCACCTTCTTGATCCATCCCCCAAACCTCAATTTCACTGGTTTCTTTTATTCTTTACTAGCAAAAGAGCCCGTGCGTTGCAACGGGAGAGAAAACATAACACACACTCTTAACCCAACAACCATCACCCAAGACCACAATAGGTCCATCTCCTTTATTTTTGCGAGGCATCATATTTGTGTTGCCGCTTATCCTCCTTCTCACCCTCGCCGGTGATGGCCTCGGTGTTCACACAAAACAAAAAAAACTTGTTTGAATATGTTTAATCCTAAGGCGTCTCTCTCTCCCTCTCTCCTTCCACTTCCTCCCTCCCTCCCTCCCTCCCTCTCTCTCTCTCTCTCTCTCTCTCTCTCTCTCTCTCTCTTTCTCTCACTCTCGCGATGAGAAATCTGTTGTTTTCCCCTGTGATATTTTTTAGAGGTATGCATGTGTACTTATTGATGTTTTCTTTTCCCTATATTGTTATAGTGGGGTGTTTATTTGCAATCCCGGTCGCCGCCGATACGAAAGGAAAATGGATCTTACGCTATAAATTATAAGTTTGCTCCCAAAACGATATTTAAAAAATATTTAACAGGTAAAATTAACATCATATTTAGATTCCACATATTTTTCTAATAAAAATTCATATATAATATGTTAAAATCGAAGATACAGTTTAAAAGATACGGATAATTTAGAAAATCATTTATTTGACTAAAATATATTCCAAAATAATATTTAAAAGTACTTAGCAGGTAAAAATAATCTCACATCCATATTCTACATATTTTTCTAATCAAATTTCATATATAACATGTTTAAATCGGAGTTACGGTTTAAAAGATATGGATGATTTAGAAAAACATTGTTCGACTTAAATATGATCCGCGGATGAATTATCTAAAACATCAGGGGGAAATTACATCAAGGGGAAATTACAACCTGCCTTCCTCCGTCGACGGGAGGGGCTAATATACTTGCTTTCTAGCTCAGCGCGGTAGAAAAACTGCTGTTACAATAGACAGTGCACAGTAATAACTTGAGTGAAACGGTGAAGGGATCTGAGCCGTTGAACTTTCTCTTATCATCTCAACCGTTCGTTAGCTAAACCTTGTTCCCGTCTTCAGTGTAGCTTCAGTATCGCCTAGGTTCTGGACATGACAATGCCGCCGCCATGACGACCGCCTTGTCCTCGAGGCGAAACAGTTTGTGACCAGGGAAAGTTTTTTTCATGAACGCAGCATCTTCCCAGGTTGCATCATCTGGAGCTAAGCTTTCCCATTATACCAAACACTGACCAACCAAAGTTTTGTTCCGACTGACGATTCTTCTGTCCAACACTGCCACTGGAATAGTCTTGATATACCCTTCTGGAGTAACTAATGGAACATGAGGTAGAGGAATTGCTTTATGTCCGATATGTTTCTTGAGCTGGCTGATGTGAAAGACTGGATGTATGTTTGTACCCTCCGGCAGGTGTAATTTGCATGAAAATTCTCCAACTCTTTCAATTATCTTGTATGGACCATAAAACTTGGAACTCAGTTTCAGTGATCCTCTTAACCCGAATGCATTTTGTGTGTAAGGTTGTATCTTCAAATACACCATATCGCCAGTGGCAAACTCTCTTTCAGTTCTATTCTTGTTAGCAAAGTGTTTGATTCTACTATGCGCATGTTCCAAGTTGGCTTTCAATCTTTGCATCATGTGTTCTCTTTCAATGAGTGTCAATCTTGCTTCTGGAGAAATTGTTTGTTCCAGGGCAAATTCCCCTATCTGTGGTGGTTTGTACCCATACAGAGCTTGGAAGGGGGTGCACTTGAGTGAGGAGTGGTAACTGGTGTTGTACCATAGTTCTGCTAATGGAAGCCATTTCATCCATTTCATTGGTTCTTGAAACACCATTCCTCTTAGATATGCCTCTAAGCACTGATTTACTCTCTCTGTTTGCCCATCCGTTTGGGGATGAGATGTTGTGCCGAACCTGATCTTGACACGAAAAGCATTGAATAGTTCTTGGTATAGTAAACTTGTGAAAATGCTATCTCTCTCAGAAAGAATGCAGACAGGAATGCCATGTAGTTTAACCACATTATCCATGAGAGCTTCAAATACAGTCTGTACTATATAAGGATGTGCCAGAGGAATGAAATGAGAATATTTGGTCAACTTGTCTACCACCACTAGAATGACTTCTTTTCCTTGATAATTGGGCAAAGTCATAATGAAGTCCATTATGATGTGAGCCCAGGCCATGTGAGGGACATGTAATGGCTGTAGCAGTCCTGGAGGGTGTATGTGCTCTATTTTTGTGATTTGACACACAGGGCACTGCTTGACAAACTCCTCTATGCACTTTTTTAAGTTGGGACAATAAAAAACTTTCTTGATTTTGTAATAAGAAGCCTTAATGCCCGAGTGTCCTCCCATTGCAGAAGAATGGAATGGTTACATAAGTTCTTGCCTAAAGTTTGTACTGGCTCCCACATAAATTATGTTCATGTACTTAATCAGTCCCTTGTGGAGAGAGAATTTTTGTTGGGGAGTAGTGTCAGCAGCTATTTTCTTTAAGAGCTTGGTACTGTCTGGATCTCCCAAATAACTGGCTTTCACATCTTCAGTCCATGTAGGAATGACCAAGGTGACATTGTTGCACTGCATTGCATTGCTTGTATATTTCCTGGATAAGGCATCAGCTACCATATTTTCTTTTCCTTTCTTGTACTCAATAGTGTAGTCATACTCCAATAGTTTAAGCAGGAGTTTGTGTTGGATGCCTTCTGTCAACCTCTTTGTGGTCATATATTTGAGAGAGTGTTGACCTGTTTTTATGACCATAGCATTTCCCCACATATAATGTCTCCACTTCTTAAGTGCCTCTAGTATTACCATTGCCTCTTTTTCATAAATGGACTGAGCTGTTGATTTTGGACCCAAGCTCTTGCTGAGATATGCAAGTGGTTTTCCTTGTTGCATGAGAACAACTCCAATCCCTGTGGGACATGCATCAGATTCAATTGTAAAAGGAAGAGAAAAATCTGGTAGCACTACAAAAAAAATACACTTCCGTGATGATACGTGTTTGTCACAGTAGGTCGCGTTTTTTGTCATGCATGTACATCCATGACAAATTTATGACAGAATCAAGATAGTCATACATGTGCTGTCGTAGAAGTGTTCCATGACATTACCAAAATTATCATCATGGAAGTGTCCACTTCCATGACGATAAATCGCGCATCACATAAGTGTTTTCGTCAAGGGTGACCGACACGTGGCATCCACCGTAACGGAACGCCGTTAAGCTATCGGGTCGGGTTTTGGATCTGATAACCCGTTAACAGCCCCGACCAATGGGGATTTTCCACGTGTAAAATCATCATTGGCTGGAGGAGACACGTGTCAGGTCCGCGCTGGGACAGGTGTCACTCATCCAATGGGCGAGACGCGCCTATGATATGTTGACACGTGGACCAGCCCATCAAGTTTAAATGGTCGGCCCAACTAAAGTCCCACAAGATTTTGCGGACCATAATGGGCCGGCCCAGCTAAAGGCCCACGAGATTTTGCGGGCCATAATGGGCTGGCCCAGCTAACGGCCCACAAGATTTCGCAGGCCATAATGGGCCGGCCCAGGTAAAGGCCCACAAGATTTTTGTTTGCCATAATGGGTCGGCCCAGGTAAAGGCCCACAAGATTCTTGCAGATCATAATGGGCCGGCCCGACTAAAGGCCCACGAGATTTCGCCAACATTAATGGGCCGGCCCAGCTGTAGGACCGCAAGAATTTGAGGGCCCTAGTAGGCCGGCCCATTAACTCGCTGCCATGTTTTGGGCCAAATGTCGGCCCATATTTGATCTGGTCCATTAATGGCCTGACACATTTCGGGCCTAATAGTGGCCCATATGAGATCCGGCACGTTAAAAGCCTACCATGTTCTGGGCCAAATTACGGCCCAGATCAGGTACGGCCCTTTAAGAGGCTATGGGCTCAATTATGGCCCATATCAGATTCGGCCCGTCAACTGGACACTATACTTTTGGGCCCACTTGCTAGAGGCCCACTTAGTAATTCGGCCTGACATTAGTTTTGGCCTCTTAAGGACCCATTTAACATTTCGGCCCTATATTAATTTCGGCCTGTTAAATGCCCGTCATATAGTTGGGCCTAACTATGGCCCGGTTTGCATCCGGCCTGCTCGCAGCCGATATCTGATTGGGCCAAACAAGGACCGAGACAATTTTGGCCTATTAAAAGCTCGTGATTTGATTCACACAATCATGGGCCGTGGTTCATTTCGGGCTGCTGCCGGCCCGTTAGCTATTCGGCACGTTTCAGGCCCAACCTACATCGTGATTGCATGATGGCCCGATTATGTACCGTAATTTTACGGTTTGGCCAATTTACTGCGAAGACAGTAAAATAAATGCAGCATCGTGAATAAGAAAAAACCTAGATTATACAATAAAGAAATTACAGCATATTACATCCACTGGGCATCAAAGTTCGCCACTATGATAATAAAGCACACGCAGACAGCAGATTACATACACTGGGCATCAAAGATCGCCACCAGTGCAAATAAACACGCCGACAAAATAATATACAAAACCGACAATACTTCAATAGAGTTCAAGAAAGGTTAGCCCTGCTGGGGAGCTGCAGCGCAAGCAGCTGAGCAAGATGATGAGACTGCGCTTGTTCAACACTTAAATCTTCCTCACTCTGAAAGATAAACAAGCAGACAGATGACAGGTTTTGCACATAAAAGTATCAATGCTGACAATTCATCACATTTCTTACTGGCGAATAAAGTGACACAGTTTAAAATTGCATTAACACAATATGGTATTGTTCAGGTCAAGACATGGCAGGAAATGACATTGTGAAGGAGTTGGCAGCTTCACGACACCACTGGATTACAGATCAAGAACTCATAAGTATCAATGGTTAGTGTGCTGTCAATTTATCCCATTTCAGATTGGCAAATAAAGAGACGGTTTAAATAATACTCCCTCCGTCCAGAATTACTTGTCATCAAAATGGATGTGTCTAGAACTAAAATACATCTAGATACATCCATTTCAATGACAAGTATTTTTGGACGGAGGGAGTAGTAGAATGATATGACATTGTTCATAGTTAAGACATTGCAGAATATGACATTGTGCTGTAGTGGGTAGGTTCACCACACCACTGGATTACGGATGAAGAACAGAAGCATACATGCAGTGAAAAAGAAGATCACTTGCTCTGTATACTTTAATTTACATGGTATGAATAAGGAACTTGGTTGTACAACTGAAAACTTAAATTGAGAAAGGACAAACTTTTGTTTATGAACTACTCCCTCCGTTCTAAAATAGATGACCCAACTTTATACTAACTTCAGTACAAAATTGGGTCGTCTATTTTGGAATGGAGGGAGTACATAATAAACTTTAAACATGCAATTTGATGAACAAACACCAAAAATAAACAGCTGTTGCAGTCATGCCTAACCAAATATATACAACAAAGTTTGAAGGCTTGAGATGAACAAACTTACATTATTGGTGAAGACAAGCTCTATAAAGGCCTTGTCCATGCTGATGGGGGGGGGGGCAATTCAAGAAGTTTACCACAGAATCTTCTTCATAAGCATTGCCTTTATTCTACATTTTGTTAAGAGTAAATATAGATGTGATAATATACAAAAAATGGATAATATTTAAGATAAGATGAAGAGTGATGCTACATAACCAAGTAGCTATAAACGTAAGTGCAATGATACAGGCAAAAGGTATAGCCAAGAGCAATGCACAGCTAAACTTCTTCAGTACCAACCTTATGGTAAGAGTAAATATAGATCTGATGTGTAGAAAATGGAGGGCAAAGAAAAATAAGCTGCAGAGTGATGGTACATGAACAACTAACTGTCATTATAAGTACATTGATAAAGGACAACATGTACTTACAAGAACAATGCAGAGCTCAAAAAACATTGGCATTGGATACTGAAGAATTTGGAGCGAACAATTGATAAGCAAGCTATCATGCATACTGCTGTCACATAATGAACCAGGTATGTATGCAAGTACAGTGATACAGGATAACAGGTACTAACAAGAGCAAAGCAGCGGGCAGCATATTTGCTATATCCTGTCATTCTTTTCAAATCGGAATTCTTCTTCGAGCAGATTTCCTGCAAACAAGATCCGTAAGGCACATGCGGAAAAGTAGAAGTTCAAATTGTTATGTGATTTCATAGACAGTACCTCATCTTGGGAACGAGACCAGTGCATAACAATGTTTTTCCATTCAATGTCTTCTAAATTTAGCACAGGAGACTTCACCGGAAATTCGTTTATAGATTTGCCACCAAAGTGTGATTTCCTCAGGTAACACCGATACTGCTGCAATGCTTCCTTGAAAAGCACAAGCAAGCTTTCCTCAACATGTCTATCCAGATTGGCCCTCGCCTAGTTACAACAATGTAATGTAAATCATTGATGTGTTCAATCAGCAGAAAACAGGAAAATAATAACCATGAATAATAGCACTTACACGTAAGTTGGACAGGAAGATGTGAAAATGGTGTTTGTCTTCACAATAATCTTCCCATGATGGGAATATATGCACATAGTCCCTAACAACATTGAAAGCATTGTCTTTTAAACTGGGAATAAATGGAATGGGGTTCCAATCTGCAGGAATTGGCCGTCTCTGCAGTTGGGATAGGTCTTCGGCCGGTGGACTTGTTGTACTTTTTGCTGGAGTGGGATTTTTCTGTGGTACAGCTGGTACTGTGGCAAATGAAATCGGTATACCTTTTGCTGGAGTGCAGGTCTTGTGTGGTGGGGCTAGTGGTGTGGCCAGTGAAGTATGCGTACAGTCTGCTGGAGTCGGTCCTACGTTTTGTGTCACAGCTCTATCAAACATGGTAAAGAAGAGCAAGCAGATTTTGGATAATAAAATGTTGGTTGCATAGTGCCCACACATGATGAACTAGAGCGCATTAAGAATGCAACTCCCAGCTGTCTCTCGACCATTTCAGGCGGTTGGATGAAGATCCTATGTCTCCTAACCCTTCTTCTTCCTCGTCTATGATTCTTCCCATACAGAACACCACACGGGCCGCCGGCCGGACCACCGGCCCCCACCGCCTGTGTTCCTCCGCCACCCCCACCCCCCACCCGCGTCGAGTTTTCTTCATTTGGCGAGGCCCCACAACCACCCGAGCCCCTTGGATCGCACCGGCGAACTCCGGCGATCTCTGAAAAATTGACTGACCCAATTTTGAAATTTAGTCTACTGTGATTTAACTAGTGTGGAATATAAAAGGGGAAAACCATAAGCATTGGGAGTATAGTGTTGAGCGTGCCATGGCAGATTTGGAGGTGCAAACCGGACAAAGGCAACTTCGCAACCAAGACAAGAAATCAGAGTAAAGCAGTGGCCATCTATTTTCTTGCTGCGATAAATAAGTTGAGCAGATACGAAAGAGTACCGCCTCTGGTGCGGCGCCGTGTACGCATCTGGTGAGAATTTGACGGTGATGTGGTAGCGATGGCTGTCGGCAGCGTGGAAGCAGATCTAGGAGGGTAGACGGTGGTGGCGGGGCGCGGTGAACGAGACGGTCGTAGGAGCGGCGCCGGCAAGGTGGACGACGGCGGGGATGAAGCGAGAGGACGGGATGCAAGGATACCGGTCTGAAGGCGTGGATGAGAGAGGTCGATCTCTTGTAATGGACGGCGGCGTCGGGGTATCAGCTCCGGCATGGTGGAGGACGACGGCGGTGGATGGGGTGGCGGACGGCGGCGGACGGAGGAGGGTGGGGTGGAGAGGGTGTTTTGGCGCCCACGAAGTACGAATGGGGAAAAGGAAGGTAGAGAGGAAGGGGGGAACCATGTACTCAGGGCGCGCTTGTCTCAAATGCGAGGAAATTTACAAACTTAGCCCCCGTTTCAAATTTCTACTACGTACATCATAGCAACATTAGTCAGTTGGGGATAGGACGGTAATCTCACATACACCGAATATTTGCCAACGAGAGTTTGTTTTTGGTGCCCACCATGTATGAATATGAATCGGGGAGGGAGTCGATTTCGGCCGAGGGCACACTGTGTTTTGGCGCCCACCGTGTATGAATCCGGGTGAGAGGCGGTTACGTCACGTTTGGGTGAAATTACAAACCTACCCCTATCGAAACCTATAGAAATCCAGCAGATAGGCTTTGCGCGGCAGGGATAGGCAGTAGTGATTTCCATCTCGCAGATTTTGGTTTTGGGCGGTTACTGCGAATTTCCCCGCTTCGTTCAAATTTTGCACAGTGCATGTTTACCGTGCCAACTCAATTCGAATCCCGTTTGTATTCTACTATTTTTTTTCAGGCGGGATCCATTTTCAATTGGAATTACATTCTATATACATCATTTTTTTTACATATATACTTTCAAAAGCACAACAAAGAATTCTACTCCTTTATATGTATAATATGATTTACAAATACAACGATCTCGAAATCATAAGGTTGAATTCGAAAAAAATTAACAAAATTATGTTCTACTAAAATGTATGGATCAGTAATATCTACATATTAAATAACATAGATGTGCGCGAATTCATATGAGTATGCATGTTTGATAGATCAATTTTGGTTCGAGTATGGATTACATGTATCATCATCTCGAATTCAAATATTTGAATCCCTTTTTTGTTCACTCCTTTCACGCCCATCTCTCTCGCATGCATGCTCCTTCAGGTAGCCATCACTCTCTTTTCTCCAGCTCACCCACACACTCACTTCATGTTTCTCCTATCCTCGCAAACCTGGTCTCTCGACCTCTCCCTTGAGAAGTGTCACACTCTCCCTATCATTATACATTACACGGTTTTCATTATCTCTCACGTCTCTACTGTTCTCTGGTATCACTCGGTACCTAAGCTTTCTTTTTCACCGCCACACACACAGTCTCCACTCGTCTTTCACTTTGTCTTTCTCTCTATGGGATTCTCTCACACACCCTATATGTCTCTACATATGACTCATACCACTAAAATTACACTCTCTCTCTCTCTCTCCTGTAGACACAACATTTGTTGCGGTCTCCTTTTCGTCTCCATCCCAGACTGACACCGATCAAACAACCCCGACTACCGTCTCCTCTCTCTCTCTCTCTCTCTCTCACACACACACACACACACACACACACAGACACACACACACACACAACTCCTGCTTCCACCCCCCTTCCCGACTACCGTCTCTCTCTCTCACACACAAAACTCTCGCTTTCGCACCCTGACTCGTATTTCTCTCACAAGCATTTATCGACTAGCTAGCCTCTAGATAGGTTTATAAACCCGCACACTCATGCTTCCACCATCGCATACAGGTCTCTCTCTCGCTCCTTGCATCTATGTAGCATTTTCTTCCCTTCTTGAGACACGCCATATCGATCATGCACACACACACTATCGCCTCATTTTAAGCTGATACCTATCGCACACACACTACTTGTGTCTTTGTCACACATGCACTCCATCCTCCTCCACTCTCCCTCTCTCTCACACACACATGGGCTTTTTGCAACAACTAGCAAGATGCCATGCGTTGCACGGAACATCAAGATGCATTTGTATGAGTAGTTTCTCTTGTGGGGGGAAAGGATGAACGAGGGAAGACCTTATTTGCAAATATGGAGAGGGGTGTGGGTATCTTTTTGCAAAATTGCCATAGTTTCCTTCCTATCCGTCAGATATAGATCGGACGGCCTATATTGCAGGATGGCAGGCACACGATCATCACCGACAATGCTTTTTATAAGGGTAGGGATAAAAAATAGAGTTGGTGATGATGGTGGGCATGCCATCCTGCAATGTAGGTTGTCCGATTTATATCTGACGGATAGGAACGAAAATATGGCAATTTACCCACACTCTTCACCACATTTGCAGATAAGGCCTTCCCTCGTTCATCCTTTTCTCCCACGAGATTTTGATGTTCTGTGCAACGCACGGGCATCTTGCTAGTAAGAGTAGAAATTAGACATATACCACTTCTCGAATCTTGAAACCAACAACATGCCTCCCTTATCTCATCAAAACCGCCAAAGGAATATATTTTGAGTGAAACATAACATATTTTTAGTGATATACGTATTTCAAAACTAGAATTTTTTTCTATCAAATCGGTGAATATGTATTAATCTACTTTGATCGTGTGGCAATGCATTGGCACATTGCTAGTAGTTATTATAATTTTTTGGACACCAGACAAACGGTGGAGTACGTATACGAAGAGAAGAGGTGCACGCACGCAGTCGGCCTCTCGCTGTCTCGCACACATGAGTGTTACGTAAAGGCGATGTTAACAAATAAACCCTAAAACCCTAGGTGCATGATTGCTGCATTCGCGGGTACCGGGTACGTGGTGGAGCACCTTTGTAGGAGTTGATGGTCGGGACCACAGGTGAACGGCTTGTAGCGCGGTGGCTCACTAGTTGCCACAGACCGAGTAGCCATGTTTAAAATATCGTTTTTTTAGCGGGGTTAAGAGTTCTGATTTTAAATGGCATGTTATAAGTAGTAAGTAGTTTTTAGAACGATTGGTATGGAGCGAAAATGGAATTCATAGTACTACGTACCTCCTTGGCGTATGGTTGTATGGGTTTATGTTACGAGATGTTGAACCTGGAGTTCTAGGGCAAATACTATGGTTTAGATTTAGATGCTGGTTTTCAGTAATCGGAAGGGGAAACCCTTCTTTGATTAAAAAAAAACTACTACCTCCATTCTGGTTTACTAGTCCCCATCGTACTTTGGGTCAAAGTTTGTCCATGAATTTTACTTGTAAAATGTGAATGGAAAACGAGATTTTGTTATACCCAAACAAAAAAGGACTGGAGGGAGTGATTGCTCTGACACGGACGCGACCTCTCATAGCGCAGGCATTGAACCGGTGGGCCGGCCAAGAGGGCCGCACTCGCTGCAGGCCCGGCTGAGCACGCCTCCTCGCCGCGTGCAACCAGCTTAAGATTGCCCCGCCTGCCTTCATTGAATTCGCGCGTGTGCCGGCAACATGTCCTTCCGCGAGCCGGCAGGCATTTTAGAACACAAAAAATGACTAAAATATAATTAATTTAGGCATGGTCTTGACTTGTTGTGCTCGCACTGGTAGCAGGAACTAGTAGAGGTTTTTCTTTATTTATAACTCTCCTCACATTTTTTTGGCTTTGAAGTGAATCATGGTTGTGGACATTATGTATGAATGTGCAGATATCTGTGAACATGAGTTTGATGTGGAAGTTGGACTTGGAATGTCGGGCTTGCGCGTGAACTATACCATGTCCAATGCTTCGTCTGTTATTGTTTGGAAAGTAATTGTTGTTATTACATGACCCGAAAAAAACATTTTATGCCACATCAGTAGATGCACAGACATCACAATAGGCATGCTGACTGGATAAACATTTGAACCTAGCAATTATGAAGGAAATTTTGTATTGACAATAGTTTTAGATAGCAGGAGACGCCTAGCCTGCTCTGCCTCTGCTAGCTTATTTCTGGCTTCTTCCATCTCTTCTTTGGCTTGGGTGAAGAGAGCATCTGATTGCTCTTTTCGCTTCTTCGGGAACTTAGCTACATTCTCAAGGGCTGCTGCACGCTTTCTTTCAGCCTTTACTAATGCCACGAGGACATGAAAAGCTGATGACTCCACCTAGCTTGTGTGTAATCCAACATCATCTGGGAATTTGCACCTTGTGTCTAATCCAGCATCATTAGGGAACTGGCACCTTGTGTGTAATCCAGCCTCATTTTGGAAACAGGATCTCGAGGTTGACCATACTTTCCTCCTCGCAGGAACTGCATCCTGACATGAAGTTACTTCTTTTTTAGATCAATACTCAGAGAAACCTAGATCCATTTAGTAGAAGCCAGATAAACAGAACTCGGAGAAGTGAATTTAAAAGGAAAAGAAATATAAAAATAGACTACATGGTGAGAACACCCACTTCCTACATCAAGTTAAAAACGAAAGCATTAGGACGATTAAGACTCTTCTTATTACACATCAAAGAACACCACGCTTAAGAGAAACAGAAACTACAACATATACACATCGAAGAACATGAGGCTAAACGAAAGTAATTGAAAGGGTGTTACTTACCAAAGCTCGTTTTACAGGTTCGGTGCAGATCCTCTTTAACTTGCCACGCTCCTTGAAGATGTCCCAAATATCCCGTGTTTGGTCTTAATTGCTCCTCTGCATGTTCACACTCGTGGTTTCAAAATCTCAACATGGCAAGAAAAATACTACTAAGTAATACTCGCGCATCTTGTGGGCAACATTAAAGCACTCGTCTGCCATGTTAGAGCATCTCCAACAGAATCGCAATGCGTGGCGCTTTAAACAAGCGTTTATAGTGCTGAGATCGAGAAGTAGATACTAGAGAGTAGAGGATAGTTCTCAGCATAGATAGATACAAAAAAGACAATTCAACTACTCCTCGTCGTCCGACTGCTCCTCGATGATGTCCTCCTCCGACGTCTGACTGTAAGCGAAAGATACCGATCATCGTCGGATTCCCAGGGCGACGCTGCTCCTAGCCTCATGTTGAATTGAGTGTCCGCTTTTCGCCTACGCTTGTCCTCGCGATAGGCGGCTCGCTCCGCCCTCCTCTTATCCCTCTTCGCCCTGCTTTGCGCGTAGAACTCGCGCTCGTTGATGATGTCCTGCGGGAAGTGTTGGCGCCACAGCGCAATGGCTTCCTCGTCCATCTCGACGATGCCGAGACGGTGCTCCCGCCTCCGGTTGTCGCGACAATCCTTGTCGGTGCTAAGCCGCGACAGAGGCGCGAGCTCCTGCGCCCGCTCCCGCGTCGGCATGTTGGGGAAGTTCAATGTTCTATGAGGCCACCGGAGGCGCCACGCCGCCGCGTCGTACACGCGGGCGGCCTCGGTGGCAGTGTCGAAATTGCCGAGGCCGAGGCACATCCCGCGGAACCGGATCTCGGCGGAGAAGCCGCTGGAGGGGCGCGCGCGGACGCCGCGGTATCCCCAAGTTTCCCGGCGACGCGGCGGCATGGTGGCGCACGGCGGCGATGCGAAAAAGAGCAGGGAGAGAGAGGTGGCGAGGCACAGAGCGGTGGGAGGGTGTTGGATTTTATAAAGCACACCGGACGCCGCGCGCCAAAACTAGCGCATGCCCGGCCGCTTTTTCCCGCGCGCGCGTGATCCTTTCCCGATGTCTCTGCTATCTCTACTCTCTTCTCTACGGTTATATTTATTTAATATTTATCTCTACTTCCTTTACTGTCTACTTTTTTTTCTCTATACTTTTTTTTCTTGCAATATAGGTCGTTCGATTTATATCTGACAGATAGGAAGGAAACAAATGGGAATTTTGCAAAAAGATACCCATACCCCTCTCCATATTTGCAAATAAGGTCTTCCCTCATTCATCCTTTTCTCCCACAAGATAAACTACTCATACAAATGCATCTTGATGCGTGCAACGCATGGGCATCTTGCTAGTTCTAAAAACCTTTCCATCATTTGCCACACTGCTGGTTGCAGATGAAAAACTTACCCAAGCACAGCGCGATACAGGAGCGACGCACAATTACAAGCTGATATTCTGTTGGACAATGGAGGCTATAACCAATTACTTTTACGGGAACAATAGCACCCAGGAAAATTGAAGGGTAGGTATGAACAAAGTTGGAACTGCACATGTACTGCTAAGTGATTCAATACACACATTACCAATCGAGGAGGAGAACGATGGTCACGACGGCCTCTGTGGGTCATGGTTGGCAATGGGAGTCAGTTCATCGTCCATGATGGTGGTACTTCTGCGCTTGGCATCGGCTTCCGGGAAGCAGATCCGAGACCGTGGAAGACGATGCCTGGGAAGAGGCTCCGTCTACGACGACGACGGTAGACCGGCTCCAGTGCGGCGTATGAGGTCATCGATGAAGCAGATGCGTTGTGGTGGACGAGTGCGCCGATGTAAAGGGGAGGAGCACGAAGGCTGCGGTGCCGTGGAGAAGTCTATTTTGCGGTGGGGATAGAAAATGGGGAGTATTCAGGTGTACTACTCTGGGTGTCGGGGTGGCGCTGGCTGGGTAGGGTGAACCTGAAGTTACGAAAACAGCCACCTACCAAGTGTCGTACGTAGGCCTGTTCCGAAGGGTATGATGGTAACTTCCCACTGCTCGAATCAGGGTCGCGGGAGATTTTCCCGCCGTCCTCAAAATTTTGTGACACTGGACTCCCCGTGTGGCGTGTTGAGTGATTCGGCTAAGCAACTAGCGAGTAGTAGTAGTAAACTCTGCATATTAGGTTTGACCGAAGTCAAACTTCCTAAAGTTTGACCAAGTTTATATAAAAATATAAACATTTACCATAACAAATATGTATGATGTGGAAGTACATTCAATAATGAATCTAATGGTATTAATTTGTTATTGTATATGTTAATATTTTTTGTTATAAGCTTTCTGAGAGTTTACAAAACTTGACTTTGACCAATGCTAATACGCGGACTTAAATAAAAACAGAGGGAGTACACATTTTTTTTCTTAGTTTGTAGTGAACTAATCATTTGTTGAAATTGTGAAATAAATATATTAGGCTATTGACTTCGAATGTAATGGTCTATACAATTCAATAGTTACAATCATTGTCGAATCCCAAGATGTATACAAGGTCTATAGTACTTCACAACATGCTCAAACTCACATAATCCCAGTCAAATGAGAATCTAAATGCATTTCATAGTTATTACTTTGTAGGATGCAACAAAAACAACCAAAACTCTACATCAGCCATTATAGAAGCAACATTTTGACATATCCCATTGTGTGAATGAAATGTGCAGAGAGAGCTTTTGAAGATGGAGCAGATAGGGCGGGAAAGATTGTATGTATGTGGACGAGAGAGTAGGAGACAAACCTAACGACACACACACACACACACACACACAGAGATGAAGAAGTTAGGTCTATGAGAAAGATGGAGACATGTAATATACGTGATTCTGTATACGTGGAAGGAGAAGAGACGACATGTTTGATGAGAGAGCTGGAAAAACATGGACAAGAGGGGAAGGATCTCATGGGTTGAGGGATTGACAATTTTGTGCGGGGGAGAGAGGGATTGGTAATTTTGTGCAAGAGAGAGAGGGTGGGGGGAGGAGTCAGTCAGCTGTCGTAACATCACCCTGCTTCCATATGACCCCGCATTCTCTAGCGCGGTGTGGTCGCCGTCTTCGATCTGCTCGATGCCCTCTTTGAAGATTGAGGTGTTGTGCATGTTGGGGTGCAAAGAAGCACAAGCGAGAGTGGTCGCCGTATAACCTTGGATGGGGATGAATTGTGTGCTCGGGGGAGTGTGTGTGTGTGTGTTGTGCTGCGTGCGTGCATGTGTGTGTGTGTGTGTGTGCGTGTGCGTGTGTGTGTGTCTGTGTGTGTGTGTGTGTGTCATATATTGAGTGAAAACAAACCTAAGGAGAGAAATGGGTATTCACGAAGAGATTGCGCGGGCCTTGAGGTGGGCAGGGGCCAAGTGAGGGTGTCAAAATGTGCGCGTTGATGCATATGTTGCATGCGATCGTGCGAGGAATGGACGGATCGAGAGAGATGGTTGTTGTGTTACGAATGCTCCTCTCTCTCCCTCTCTCTCTCTCTCACACACACACACACACAAGTAAACTAGAAGACCGTTCTCTCATGTATACACAACGTATCGGCGTCTGTCTATGTCTCACTCATGCATGATCGTTTGCACATTCACACCTCTCTATGTCTATATCACACACACACCATCTCCACATTGCCCTTCCACCACAACACACATATGGACACATACACACGTTCTCTCTCAGTCACACACACAAAATAAGTATTAAAAAAACTAGGGCGCACCTAAAACGTCCAAATCCAAATAAACACAAACTGGAGCTAAATTCAAATATATGGAAATATTGTAGCGTCAAGAACTTTCCCAGGAAAAAAAGTTGAGTAATATTCGAGGATTGTTTTCACACACACAAAAAGGTTCGATGGACGTCCTTCGAGCGCGACACGGTGACGCACCGTTCGATCGATCGCACGGCCGCGGTTCACGAGCTTGCACAGATTCCGTATCGTGGCTGTGGTACTAACTTCAAAAAAAAAGCGTTGCCTAAGTCTAATGTTTACGTGTACTAGTACGGTTTTCTTTTAAGTTTGACCAACCTCATATAAAACTAAAGTAAGCTCCCATACGTGCACTCATCAATATGCCGCCGCCGCCGTTGCGCATGCCGCCGCCCGCCTGCTCTGGCCAACAATTTCTCGCCCATCACCGCCGTGTCGCTGCCATCCCTGTTCCATGAAGCCGAAGGCTCACCCGCTCACATCGTCTGCAGTCCCTCATCGCCATGCCGCCGCACTGCCAAGCACGCGAGCAGCTAGTGGAGCTGCGTCTATGCACGCAGCGTACAAAGAGGAGGACGAGCGCGTGCTCCAGCACGTCGGCGAGGAGGAACTAGCGTGTCATTGTCGTCTCCGCCCGTGCGGAGGAGGCGCGCATGGTGGCTGTCGCGGCGGAAGCCGGTCGCGCGCGCGTCGATCCCGCAAACCGGGTGCGGACGCGGAATCTACCTTCGAGACCTTGAATGCCACGTGGATCCTGCAATCTAAAGGAGCAATTTGGGTCAGTCAACTCATGTGAGCCGTTTGATGCAACATGGATGGCTAGAAGGGCTTCTTCCACCTCTTCTGTCATCTTCTTCCTTTGCTCCGTCGAACTTCTTTCACAAATCGACTGACCCACATTATACTACTAGTACGAACGTATTAAGTACAGTGGGAACACGAAGTTACGAGCAGTAGTACCAACTGCAAGAAGAACAGTAGTAAGACATAGTGCTAGTACTACTCTACGTACTAAATAGTTCAAATAACGAGAAAGAACATAAACATAGTTCTGTTGAGGCCTCAGCACAACACACCCTTGAAAATAAACTAGGCAACTAGTCAGCTTGACACTGCAGTAGAACCAGCATGAGCGACGGCACTGCCACCTACTCGGAGTCCGAGTCCACGTCCTCGACTTCGTCCTCGTCCCTCTTCCTCTTCCTCTTTGCCGACGCTTTTTTGCTTGAACCGGACACTGGGCTCTGCTTCTTCATCCAACCCATGTAGATATTTAAACAAAGGTAGGCATCCATTGCTGCGTACAAGATGTGATCTTCATCTAATGTCTTCGACTCCCATGCATGATGAAACTCGTGATGAGGTTTCTTCAGTTTAGCGTACAAAGGATCAATCATGGCTGCTGCCAGGTTCAGCATTGAAGGTTGAGAGGAGGACACCAGGCTTGCCTTCTGGAGATCGAAGGGCTGGCCTACAACGAGACCTATCCGACACAGGACTTCTTTGTCGTTCTTAAAGCCTATAGTAACGCATTTCACTCTTTTGTCCTTGAGGAAGTTCTTAAAATCCTGGCACTCAACATCGGCATGGCATATGTGGTAGACCAAGCAAACGTTAGGTATGCAAACCTGGATCACGGCGGGCTTCTTCCTCTCTTCGTCCTTTAGATCCTTCTCTCGTCCCACGACTGTGGTGTACTCAACATCTAGCCCAGCGACCCACTCATCCGTTGAACTGTTGAACATGCGTAGGAAGCGAGCAAGCCATGCTTTCACCGTCGTGGATCCACGTGTGTAGATGACGATGAACTGATCGCCGGTGATGGCTCTATCCTGGTACTCAGCGGCGACCATGGAGATTTGGGAGGCCATGGATTTTGGAGGAGGGTTAGGAGAAGTTGAACTATTGTACCCCGCAAAAACTGGGAGCGAAGTAATGTGAAAGGACGGGACGACTGGGAGCGAACTATTGTGAGGTAGAAGACGGGGACGAGTAGGGTGTGCGAACGGCATGGGGTTGCTGGCTTGCCCGGTGGATAAACGGCTGCAAGCCCCCAAAGAGTTCTCGAGAAATATGCGGGACCCACTAGATGTCATGTCTACTAGACCCATATCGTAGGCCTGACGGTATAGCTTCTGCCTGTTTGCACGCCATGCCGGCGCGTGGATGTAACTTCACTTAATTCCGTCAACCGTCGCGCCTCCCACGACCTTCGCCTCCCTCGCGCGCTCGTGCCCTTTGAGACTTCGACCGGCTAAAAATGAGCAATTTTTTTTGCCTACTCCGCATGCATGATACTCCCTCTGGTCCTTTTTACTCCCGTCAACCGTTTGCAAAGTGTTTGACCACATATATACTTTTTTTAAACACCACCTTATATTAGTTAACCAGCCACACCAGTACACTATTCGATACAATATTCACCACACAGGGCGGTACGTTATTTACAAGAATACCATCTAATCTATTGTCAAAGCTATACTTAGCGATTAAGTGTGCCACCTTATTGGCCGAACGGCTAATCTTTGACAATTGAAGATTGTTGATCAGCTTCGAGATGCTCAATGCTTTCATCTTCAGGTCACGCATAGCAGACCTGTCATAGTCCCCCGATGCAAGAGACGCTACCACAAAAGCACAATCAGTCTCTAAAATTACAGGATTATGAAGAGAAATACCTATGTAGAGACCGGCAATGCAAGCCCTAAGCTCCGCTTCCTCCATGCTTTGACAGGCATCAATGAAATCCCACGACCAAATTTATACTAAAAATATAAATATCTACAATACTGATTATAATGAGTATAAGAACTACGTTTTATAATGAGTGTAAAAATATTGATTTGACATTGTGAATGTTGATACTCCCTCCGTCTAGGTGAGTAAGTCATCTTAGGCTGTGCACCGTGACCAAGGAGGAGGGGAAAATGAGAGACATTAATGTTTCTTTGCTAATTAAATAGTATTGCATGCAATGAACTAACCACTGCATGTCATGTTTGATAGTCTCAGGTCATTAAAAGCATGCACACCCTCATCTCTTATTGGTTGATATGTCAAGAAACAAGAAACGAGGTAGAAGTTAATGCATCGCGCCTACGTGTTTTGGCATTATTTGGTTTTCGTAAGATGACTTACACACCTAGCTATTAGAGTACCACTACCTCCCTTCTAGTTTAGAGGGCTCGACTCAAAAATTTCACCTACTCTTAGCAAGATAGTAGAGGCGGTGGAATAGTTTTTGAAGTCTGCAAAAGTACTCAACTAATGCTGTCGTTCTTCACAAAAAAATGTGTTTACCAATGCATGCATGAACACTAGTTAGTCTAACCCCCCTCTCTTCTTTAATTCTTTGCCACATCAGCATTTTTGCTATTCCCGTGTACCAGCTAAGATACCACCATGATGGCCAGCCTTAATCATCGCATGCAATAATTTAGTGCACCTTGAAATATGAACATGTGTGGGGCATGTATGTTTTTAATGACTTGAGACTATACCTAACCCGGCATGCAAGATGACTTATTATGCAACGTTCCCCATACCTACAGGAAGCCCGTTCGTCTCCAAATCTTTTCCTCTCCATGTGTGGAAACAATATGCCTGCCAAACTCTCCTTCTCCCTCCAGCGGTCCCACCACTCCACCCCGTGTGAAAAAATCTGCATGCATGACTCTCCTCCCCCCACGCTCGTCCAATCCGTTGTGACTAGCAATATTTCCATCCCTTCGCTCCCCCATAATTTACTCCAACAAATATGCCCACGTAGCTTTTACTTAACTTCAGGTGCATTGGGTCACTGACATAAGGGCCCAGCAGTGTACTGGCCCAGATGTCAGTGACGCAACTGGACCTACAGTTAAGTCAGTGTAGCTCAGTCCATATCTTACGTAGGTGTGCCATTGCTTGCTATAAATATTGTGCCTCCCACGACATCGCTATATCCTCCCCCTCACGTTCACGTTCATCGCTATCTCCTCCCCCTCCCTCTCACGTCGACCACCATGGCATCTCCCCTCCCAAGCCCTAGGAGCCCCTCGTTGCACCGCGCGGAAGGTCACGCGTCGCCTTTCCGTTCCTCGCTGCCACTAGTCGAGGAGGACGCGTCGGCGTTCCGCTCCTCGCCGCTACGCGACGCGTCGCCGTTTCGTTCCTCGCCGCCACTAGTCGAGGAGGACGTGTCGGCGTTCCGCTCCTCGCCGCGACGCGTCGAGGTGGACGCGTCGGCGTTCTCAATCTCGCCGGCACGCGCGTCGGAGGACGCGTCGGCTTCCCGCTACGAGGAGAACATCGCGCCGCCCGCCGAGCCCCCCCCCCCAGCCTTGAGGAGCTTTGGAAAGAAATGGATGTCGCCTTGTGGGAGGCTTTATCTCCAGCAGAGCGCGCCAAAATAGAGGCAGAGAAGAAGGCCGAGGAAGAGAAGCGCACCGTGCAACAAGCTTTCTGGGAGAACTATGTCGCGTCCGAGAGAGTTAAGCAATTGGTTCTTTGGCAGAAGGCTCGTGCGAGGGCCGTGAGGGTGGCGGAGGATGCCCGTGTCGACGCCCTGAGTGCAGTCGGGCCCAAGCGCCTCATCTACGCTTGGCGGTACGTGGACCGGGTGCACGCTTCCAGCCAGGAGGAGTACCTGTTGGCGCCGGATCACCACACCGGTGAGATCGCGATCTCCCGCCGGCAAGCCGCCAATCATCACCTCACGAGTTGCGAGGCTGAGGAAGAGGCGTTGTGTCGGCACGCTGGGAAACGGCCGCGCACCAGGGCACTCATGGCGCGCCGCAAGCGCTCCTACGAGCGTCGTGGCTTTTAGGAGGAGTATAATTTTTGTTTCGTAAGGCGATCTCATTAGTTTTGGGACGCAAATGATAAATCCCAAATGTTTAGGAATTTTTAGCGTCCTTAATTAAGTATGTAAAAGGGAAATTTTGGAAACGTTGTGTATTATTACGCATTTTGCAAGCACGTGCATATAGAACAAACTTTACTATATACTATCGGACTACACGTCTCTCTCGATATATGCTTGCAAACTATGCTACTCCCTCCGTCCAGGTCAATAAGTCATCTTTGGTTGTGCATGGTGACCAAGAAGGTGGGAAGACTTGTACACCTAGACGGAGGGAGTACTACTATTACTTATGTACGTGCAAATGCACATTTGAACATTACGATGCGGTTTTTGTAAAAGTGGAAAAACAGCACTAGTCAAGCTTGTGAAACGATTCAATGCAAAACAAATGCAAAAATTCTTGTTTGATTGTTTACTTTTAGCTTCCTTCTCTGTGGTTATTTCTCTGTGCACCGTGACCAAGGAGGAGGAGAAAACGAGAAACGTTAATGTTTATTTGCTATAGTGTTGCATGCAATGAACTAACCACTGCATGTCGTGTTTGATATCTCAAGTGATTAAAAGCATGCACACTCTTTATCTCTTATTGGTTAATATGTCAAGAAACAAGAAACGAGGTAGAAGTTAATGCACCGCGCCTAAGTGTTTTCGGATTATTTGGTTTTCGTAAGATGACTTACACACCTAGATGCACCGCGCCTAAGTGTTTTGATTAACATTTTATCAGTTAAATCTTTGGTCAAAATTTAGCACAAATTACAATGGTGAGGAATAAACCAGGATGGAGTAGTAGTTTAGAAGCCCAAATAAATGAGTGAGACGCCTTATTGTTACTCTCCACTGTGACTAGTCTTGTGGGAAAAGCTGGGGAAGCCGCCAAAAGAACTGGCCCTAGGAGTAGTAGCTAGGGATCGAGCGTGGGAGATGAACCAGAGAAAGTAAATGCAGAGAGATGAAATGCAAAAAAGATGGAGGGATGTGATGGTTGCTTGTCCGTTTATTTTACCAGACCCTTTATTACTGGGAGTGGTTGGGTTTTGTGATATAGTAGTAAGGTGCCCGTGCGTTGCACCGAAGAGTGAAATGCATTGATCGGGGAGTTGTTTATTTTGACAAAGGATGTAGGGGTCATCTCATGTGTAACGGGTATCGATAGGTTTCTTTGGATATTATTTCATCTCTAGAGCTCACAAACATCCGGGTGAAATAGATAAAAAAGTATCTTTTGCAAACAAAAGCATTCAACTGTTCAACCTGCATCCAAAACTTGTGAAGAAATAACACTTATTGTGCTTTGCAAGAAATGATCTTTAAGAATTAGTTTTTGAGTATCGATTGTTATACATGTTGGCTACAGATGACATGGCACTTTCTTATAGTCAAGAGTTAGCTATACTATTAAGTAATATTAACCATGCCCTTACACACCTAGGTGGAGGGATTAAATCAGGATGACTTACAAGGGGGCAGAGTAGATGTAAGAAATGGTTCATCATAAGTATTTCACCAGTATTGTAGTAAAAATTCATACATGGAAGATTCTAGACTAAACCATAAACGAATACGCTTTTATTCATGCGCGATACTCCAATAGAGCAAGATCTTGCATGGAAGTCTCCACATGCTTAGACAGCGGATTACATTGAGCGAAGACTAATGATCAACATTTAACTTGATAATGCGTATGTCCACGTGAACCTCCTTGGAGTCCCTGTGCACCGCGTCAGCGGGTAAAGGATGCCATGGGTTTTCCAAGTCCACATTGGCTGGATGGTCCTAGCTGCCCAGAGTCCAAGTTAGTTCGATGAGGCCGGTGTCGCCGCCCACGTGACCCGGAGGGGTAGTAACACTGACCACGCACACGTACATCGGCCTTGTGTCAGTGTCAGTGTCAGCGACGTCGCCCCTGGCACACACTACAGAGACGGGGCGGCAGCCTGCACGGGCCTCGCCGGTGCCCACGATCAAGAGGAAGACGCTACCGTCCTCCTCCGAGACTAGCAGGCGGCGGTGATCCTCCAGCGACTCTGGCATGGTGAACGGGTAGCACGTCTCGTACTTGATGTTCTCCGCCAATGGCCTGTAGTGACCGCTGCACGCATCCGTGAGGTGATGCACCATGTCCGCCGGCGAGCCCCAAAACGGCATCGGGCACTCATAGCAGTAGACGAAGGGCTCCTTGGAGGCATTGACCAGGCCATCCATGAAACGGGAGTGGCTGTAGGGGACGTTGCGCCAGTTGAATATATGAGCAAGTTACTACGAGATTTAATCTAAATAAGCACAAAATAAATCATGACGGCTATAACAGAGATGAAACTAATCATGTGGACTAGCATAGTAGTAGGATACAGAGTAGAGACATGAATTCTACCACGATTTCGAACAGGAAGGACAGAAACACATACGGTGCAACGGGAGCAGCACTGTTGGCGTTGAGGTTGTCGCCCATGTCATTGAGGAAGAGGTTGCCGAGGTCGGGGAAGAAGCCGTCGTCGGTGAAGTCATGGCTGCCAGTAGTCGCGAGATTGCACTCCCCAAATTTCAACAGCGCCCGCCGAATGTAGCGCAGGATGGAGTGGTTGTAGGGGACGTTGCGGCCGCCGAATGGAGCGCAGGAGTAGTACATGAAGCAGTAGATGGTGCCCTTACTAGTACTCCCTAGTCTCTATCTATCTATATCTACTCTTATCTACTCTTATAGCAAACCGAGTTGGTGATGATGGTATGCCTGCCATCTTGTAATATAGACCGTCTGATCTATATCTGACGGATAGAAAGCCAACTATGACAATTTTACAAAAGATACCCTCACCTCTCTCCACATTTACAGATAAGGCCTTGCCTCGTTCATCCTTATCACCCACAACCTCGTGCTCCTCCCTATGTCTCTTTCTCTACTACTCTTCTTTGTTTTTTATAACAAATCGAATAGTGCTGCACCATCCACTGCACGCCCGGCTGAACACACCTCCATCATCACCAACTAAGTATTTTATAGGAGTAGGAGTAGAGAAAAAAACCGAGTTGGTGATGATGGTGTGCCGTGCAATGCACGGGCATCTTGCTATTTTTTTGCATATAAGTCCAAACACCACGTAGACACGGTCTTTGAGCACGGCTCGTAGTTGTTCCATGCTCGGGCATTGAAGTTTGTAACTATTTTAGATTAGAATATACTACTCCTCCGGTGCTAGTAGTAGAGCAGAGTCCTACTCTACTACTCTACTCAAGCAAGTTAGGGCATAGTACTATAGTAGGTACTATAGGGAGTACCAGTACTGTGATCACTCAAGCAAGTTGTCTGCCATCGACATGACCCTACGCTGCTGGTATGTGTCTCGTAAGTCAAGCGGCGTGTTGTAGTCATCATCACCTGTCCACTTCCCGCGGCACATATTCGCTTCTCCATCTTTATCCGCACATAATCTCCTCCAAGCTTCCATCCCCGCTAAGGCGCCTCCCCCCCTCGTCTGAAACCCAAGCACTAACAATGGCAGAACCGAGCAGTGTCCACCGAAAGAGTGGCTGGAATTCGCTCCCCACAGAGGTAATCAAGCTCATTGTTTCGCGTGTGGACAATCTCAGTACCATGCCGCTCGCCGCGTGCTCGTCGGGGTTGTACCGTTTAGTCAAAGCCCTCAGGCCGGAGCTTTTTAAGCCAGCTCCTTGCTTGCTGATGCCGCCTGATCTTCAGAAACGGCATGTCACACAGCATAACGATCGTAGGATGGCGAGCATCAACCCCCTTCACTGCGATCCGATCCCCGTCAGCCTCAACTACATTAACAGTATGTACTGGGTCGGCATGAACACGTCTTGGATGGTGCTCGTCGATGGTCGCGGCAGCTGGATGCTCGTGGAGGTCTACACCTGGCGATTGATCCCCCTTCCTTCGATTAACACTGCACTGCTTTGGCACCGCGGCCCAGAATACTCGGAATCTTACAGTAGCCAACATGATACCAAGTTTGATTTGCTCAAGGTTGTAATCTGCCAAGTGCCCACAAGATCTGGGAATTATAAAGATTTCAGGCTAATTGCGTTCTTCAACCGCGGTCTCGCCTATCTGACAGGTCACTGCGGTAAGTGGATAAATCTGCACGTCCATCGTAGGATCATACATCCTCCATGGTTCTCTGATGCCATTGAACACAAGGGCTTCATTTACGCTGTCGACTCCTTCTATGGCTGGACGTATTGCTGGCCTACTCCAGTCATCGCTACAAACGGCTGTTACAGCAGTATGTTACTTTCCTATGATATCATGATGGCTTGCTTATATTACTGTCAACATTTACTGAAAAATATCCATGCTCATAACATGTTGTTCTTAAGATTGACTAAATCAAGAGCCCTTTTTTATTTGACTCCAACTTGATATGATGTTGTAGGCCGCCCGGTGTCCCTACCCTTCCTAATCCTAGAAACTTTTAAAGAAAAGCGGCATGGCAGTTGCAGGTGGTTCCTGGCTCGATCAGATGATGGCGAAAGATTGATGATCGTTCGCACGTACCGGACGTGTTGTTTTGCGGAATACAATCACAGTCACTGCAAGGTCTTTGAGCAGGATCCTAGCTTCCCTGGGCCTTCAAGAATTTTTGACTGGAGGCTGGTAAGTAGCCTTGGCACACGCTCTCTGTTTGTCGGACTGAATTATCCGATTAACCAGGAGATAACCGACGGCAAGGATCATGATGGCAGCGCGGTTTCGTTCATCAGGCAAAACTGTGTGTACACAGCGTACCATGCGTCTCTGCATGCACCATACCCTGATATGTGCCGCCACGCTCTGCAGCCCAAAGTAGGAGAGAGGGTCGCAAGTATCAGACTTCGACCTGCTGGCTGGAGTTTCCGCCGTCAGGCACCCATTTGCTTCAAGCCATCAGCCAATCTCCACAGCTTAATAAATAGTAACGTCTAACTGAGCCAGTTAGTTAGATGCGTGCACTTGGTGTAGTAGGATCTTTATTTAGTTTGATGCATACACTTGTTCTTTTTTGGTAGCCCTTTTGTAATGATGGCTGATGTTTGGTTTGGAAGAGAGAGCTGCGTCTTCACTCTTCTGGCCTGCTTACTGCTTCTGTTGCACCCCAAGCCCTGGTTGTTGCTGCTGCTGTTTTCAATGTACAATCAGTAGTATATTTCGTCTGTTGGTTGAATATAAATGTGTTGTTAGAACGACAAACACAATGTTTTGGAAGTCGTTGCACGGTTCGATCCTTTAGTGCCCCGTACCGTAGTAGCTCATACTATTTTTCGTACGGAACACATTTTCCACTTGTTGATAACATGCAGCCCACTGATGAAGGCCCAATAGATAAGCCCATAATTAACTGGAAGGGACGCTCTCACATGAATCCGGCCCAGGTACATGTTGATGGTCCCCTAAACATAAATAAGTAAATAAATAAATAAAGCTAAATGCTCATGCACTAGTTCTTTAGGAAAATAGGTAGCCCAGTATTTCTTTTTGAAGAATACCCAAGCTAGGCCTATTTGTTTTCTCCGAATTACTGGGCTGCAAATCTTTCAAGACGAGCAAATGGGATATTAGTTTTTTTTAAATTTTGTTCTTCACTGATATCTTATACGTATTTCATTGGATTTAACATGACATAGTACTAACTTATTTTTAAATTTGTTTTAGTATGGCTATTAATTTTTGGATTAAGAATATTTTGTTCCCTAGCAAAAATTTCCCATATATTTAGTTAATTTTTTGACCCTGGTACTGACTAGAAAATGGCCGGCAATTCTAAAAATGGAAAACGGGCTGCAATAAATTCCATATGAATTATAAAATGAGTAAAAATTATAAAAATAATAGTAAATGGGCTGTACACGCCACAGATTTCGAGGCTGACTTGTTTACGCAAAGCTTTGTCAGTGAACACACGATTCTAGCCGCCGTGCTTCTTCAATCTCTGATCTTCCTGCTCCAGCCGCCTAAACTAGTGCTGGCGGGACTGCCTGCTCCCTCCTCTTGTGGCCCGCTGTTATGCCGCGCAGGCATCCCCGGCCCACCCTACTCCCTCCGCTGGCCTGGCCGCACGCAATCAACTGCCTTCTTATTACGCGAAAAAAATGATTCCTCCCACTAACATCTGGGGCGCACCGGTTGGGAGGCTGACCTGTGGGCCTACTACGTTGACGCGTACGCAGGGCTTGTCAACTTAGTCAACAAATGATTCTAGCAGCAGTAACCGTTGGAATTGAATCGAACGGTCCTGCTGCTTCTTCAATCGCTGCTCTTCTTGCACCAGCCGCCCAAACCAGCGCCGGGGAGACCGCCTGCTCCTACCTCCAGTGGCCGGTTGTGCTGCCGTTGAGGCCTCATCGCCCCCTACTACTCCCACTGCTAGCCAGGCCCTGCGCACGGCAGCCTCACACCGCAGTCGAACCAGTGAACCCTGGTACTCCTCTCCGTGTGGGCATCCACTGCCGTGTCTTCCCCAGCTCCGCGTCGTCCCCTTTCTAGGCCTCGCCGTCGTCCACCGCCTTGGTGCTCTCAGCATGGCATGGTCAATGTGGTCAACGACATTCCATCGGGAGAGTACTGTACGTGTAGAGGCTGACAGTTGGGTCCACGGCCACAGCCCATTTTTTTGTGATTTGCCAAGTAAGTCGCTTTGTCACGTCTGTTGGGCTGCAAATCTTTCAAGACGAGGAGAGCTTTCATTCGGCTGGCCGAGAAAATGGCCCATCGGTAATGAGAAATGGGTTGTACATTTTTAAAACACATCAAACCGGCAGTTAGTTTCAAATATCTTTTTTTTTCATTTCGAGATTTTAAATTACATTAATTTTTATGCGTGGAGAATTTGTTGAATTTTATATTAATATACATTTATTTTTAAAATCAGTTTGAATGTGAGTCGAAATTTCGGGATTAAAAACAGTTCAAACCGCACCTAAATATGCAAAATTTCATACAAGTTTTTAACCGTGGCCACAATATGGGCTGTAATGCTAACAAAAAGAATATGGGCTCCAAAAAAACATTAAGAATTAGTAAATGGGCTGTAAATTATTAAAAATAATGGCAGATGGGCTGTATGCTGTTTTCCACAGATTTGAGGCTTTCCTAAAAAAAAGGTTGTGACTGTTGGATGGCCATCCAACGGCCGTCGTGCTTCTTCAATCTCTGCTCTTCCTGCTCCAGCCGCTCAAACAAGCGCCGGCGGGACTGCCTGCTCCCTCCTCCCCGCGGTCGGCTCTGACAGCTCGGACCCACCAGTTATATCTTCGTACGCAAGGAAGTGCCTCCTTATTACGCACAAAAAAAATGAATATCCCCCTTGTTAGCTGGGACCCAGTATAGTGGTAGGCTGACTTGTGGGCCTACTAAGTTGACGGGGACGGAGGGCTTTGTCAACTTAGTCAATATGCACGATTCTAGCTCCAGTGACCGTACGATGTCCATCCAACGGCCGTAGTGCTTCTTCAACCTCTGGTCTTCTTGCTCCAGCCGACCAAACCAGCGCCGATCGTGCCTCGTGCTCCTGCCTCCCGTGGCCGGCTGCGATGCGGCGGAGGCATCACCGCCTCCTACTACTCCCACCGCTGGACAGGCCATCCCTCTACTCACCCACACCCCCTGTTATTCTGCGGCGACGGTAGCCTCACACCTCAGCGAACCAGTGAACCCTCGTACTCCTCTACGCGTGGGCATCCACTGCCGCGTCTTCCCCGGATCCGCGTCGTCCCCTTCCTAGGCCTTGCCGTCGTCCACCACCCTGGTGCTCTCGGCGCGGCATGGTCAACGTGGTCAAGGAACGACTTCCATCGGACATGGACTGTACGTGGAGAGGCTGACAGCTGGGTCCAAGGCCGCAGCAAGGAAGTGCCTCCTTATTACGCGCAAAAGCGGGGACCCACCGGACGGGCCACCATCGTTAGCGAAAAAACTCTTCCCCCTGACTGTTGGGACCCACCAGCTACACCTTCGCACGCAAGGAAGTGCGTCCGGGCAAAAAAAACGATTCTCCCCCCTGACTACTGGGACCCAGCAGCTACATCTTCGCACGCAAGGAAGTGCGTCCGGGCAAAAAAAACAATTCGCCCCCCTGACTGCTGGGACCCACCAGCTACATCTTCGCACGCAAAGGAAGTGCGTCCGGGGAAAAAAATGATTCGCCCCTCTGACTACTGGGACCCACCGGCTACATTTTCGCACGCAAGGAACTGCCTGACAGTCGGGACCCACCTGGTCGAAGCGTATGTAGCATTGTCATTCTGGTCGCGAACTTGTACGTACATATATACTGGTCTATGTAGAGGCGCGCACGTGTCGTAGTAGTGGCGCTTACGTGTCGTAGTAGAGGCGCGCACGTAGCATGTACATGTCTGTAAAGAGGCCAGGGTGCAAGAAAGAAAATACGGCCATGTATGTGTACAGACGGGCGGGGTCTCGAACGCCTAGTCGCGCATACGTATGGAGAGGGCTCGTGTTCATGGGGAGGCAACGGAATGCGTCGTGTTCATGGGGAGGCAACGGAATGCTCATGTTCATGGGGAGGCAACGGAATGCGTCGTGTTCATCGGAAGGCAACGGAATGCGTCGTGTTCATCGGGAGGCAACGGAACGCGTGGGAGGCAACCGGCTTGAACAGAACAGGCGATGGAAACGAGGCCTGGCGTACCGCAGAACGGAGGAAACGGACCTCCTACGATCGAAACGGGGGTCCTGTTGATCGGGAGGGGGTGTGGCGTACCGCAAAATGGACGAAACGGGCCTCCTACGATTGAAACAAGGGTCCTGTTGATCGGGAGGGGTGTGGCGTACCGCAAAACGGACGAAACGGACTTGTGTTGGAGCGCTACGGTCGAAATGGGGGTCCTGTTCATCGGGAGGGGTGTGGCGTACCGCAAAACGGAAGAAACGGACTTGTGTTGGAGCGCTACGGTCGAAACGGGGGGGGGGGAGGGGTGTGGCGTACCGCAAAACGGGACTCCACGGGATACTATTCATCTCCACCGTCGACCTCCTCCAGCCTCCGCGGGCTACCGTCGATCTCCTCCAGCCTCCATGGGCTCCTGTTCATCCAGCCTCCACCGCGCGCTACTCCACCGGCTACTGTTCAACCACCCCTCCATGGGCACCCTTCCACCGTCTACTGTTCATCCAACCCTCCACACCACGGGGTCATGTTCAACCACCCCTCCACGGCCACCCCTCCACCTTCTACTGTTCATCCAGCCCTCCACACCACGGGTTCCTGTTCATCCAGAGGCAACGCCACCGCTCACTGTTCATCCACCCCCCCCCCCCCCCCCGCAACACTCACTGTTCATCCCAGAGGCAGCATTGATCGACTTCAGTTAGCAGCAGTAGTGAAGGAATCGCTCCATCGGGTTCAGTTAACAGCCATCGATCGATCGCTCGGGTTCAATAACGCGTAGCCTGCAGTGCAATCGCTCGGGTTCAGTTAGAGCCCAACGCCTCGCTCGGCTTCAGTTAGAGCCAACGCATCGCACACACGCGCGTACGTACGAGAGAAACGCGCATCGCTCCGCCCCCGACCTCCCACCGTAACCGACAACTCCCTGAAATTTTCCTCCCCCTCGCTTCTACCACGGTTTTCCGTCATGGACGGCCCAAAGAATGTCATGCAGCTGCGTCTCCGGCCCGCCCAGGACGAAAAGCCCATTTTCTGTCATGATTTTTTGTCATAGAAGTAGGAGCCCACCACATCTATGATCATACCGGGTTTTGTCACAATTATCGTCATAGAAGTGTCATATGTATGACAGGAAAAAAATTCGTTTGGCCCAAAATGTCACGGATGTGTCTTTTTTTGTAGTGTAGTGCTAGAACAGGACAACTAGTCATGGCATGTTTCAGCGTTTGGAAAGCTTGGATTTGTGGAGTCCCTCACTGAAATGCATCTTTTTTGAGCATATCATGTAGTGGTCTACATATTCTTTCATAATCTTTCACAAATCTTCTATAGTATCCAGTTAATCCTAAGAATCCTCTTAGTTTGGTCACATTCTCATGTTATTTCCAGTCCAATATTGCTTGGATCTTCTCAGGATCAGTTGCCACTCCTTGTTCAGAAATGATGTGACCTAAATAAGTGACCTGACTTGTAGAAAAAGTACATTTGGATATCTTCACATATAATTCATGTTTCCTAAGCATTTCCAATGTTCTCTGAAGATGTCTTATGTGATCTTCCATGGCTTTACTAAATACCAATATATCATCAAAGAAAACCATTAAGTTCTTTTTTGTGGGTTCCTGAGTTTCTTGACATACTTGATTCATCAAGCACTGTAAAGTTCCTGGACCACAAGATAGACCAAAAGGAACCACTGTGTACTCATAATGGCCCATGTGTGTTCTGAAGGCTGTTTTAGGTATATCTTCAGTGGCCATCCTGATTTGATGGTACCCAGAGCTAAGGTCTAGTTTGGAAAATACCTTTGCTCCATGCAGTTCACTTAATAAGTCTTCAATGATTGGCATTGGAAATTTATTTTTCACTATGATTGCATTTAGTTCCCTGTAGTCCACACACAATCTCCATCCACCATCTTTTTTCCTGACCACAATAGCTAGTGAAGAGAAAGGACTGAAACTCTGTTGAATTTCTCCCTTTTTTATCAGTTGTTTGATGATTTCTTCCATTGCAGCCTTCTGGTAGTGTGGCACTCTGGGTCTCGGGTTTGGTGGTTTAGCTCCTTCTTACAATATGATTTTGTGATCACAAGTCCTCTTGGGAGGAAGCTTCTCTGATTCCTCAAACACATCAACAAACTATTGTAACAAAGGTTGTAGTGCACTTGGGGGCAGAGAAGGAATGTTGTTATTAGTTCGAACTTCTTGGATGTTTAAGATGTATCCCATTACTCCTTTCTGCAACAGTTTTTCCATTCTAGCAGTAGAAATTACACATTTTTTTCTTGGGAATAGTATGATCTTGTAGCACTATTGCTTGTCCTTGTTTGGTCACCACTAGTTACCTCTCCACTAGATCCAAACAAATTGGTCTGTATTTGTATATCCAATCAGCTCCTAGAATGATGTCATATGTAGCTAAATCTAGGACCTTGAATGTGCTGGAAAAAGTATGACCTTGTGCTTTGAAATCTGGTTTTGGAACTTGAGAAGTAGAAATTAACTTGCCCCCACCAGCAACTGTGACTTTTCTGGGTTGTATTTGTTGTTGGTAACAATTGCATTTAACTGTAAAATTTGCACTCATGAAAGTGTCTGATGACCCACTGTCAAATAATGTTGTGGCCTTTTTGCTAGATATGTCTATTATCAAGGAAAAGTGTTTGGGCCAGGAGTTCCTTCTGCAGCATTAACAAAGATGTGCATAGCTTGAGATATAGGTTTTTGTACAGTGTTCTCAGGTACTTTCTCTTTGTCTGGGGTATTTGGAGCTGTGTGATAGGTCTGACCAGGAACAGTATTATCTTCAGTGCTATCACTTTCTTCATTCTCATTCACTTCTTGCAATATGTGTAGTGTTTTTCCAATTTTGCACTTGTGTTGTCTTGTCCATGGCTCCCTGCAGTACCAACAAGCTCTAGCATCCTTGGGAAAAGGTACAGTGTACTTTTCTTGAGCTGGTACTTGAACTTGTAGTGCAGGAGTATTAGCTTTGTATTGAGGTGTATAATTCCTGGGCTTGTAGCTAGTTGGTGGCTGAATTTTTCTGGCAGCGGCAGCTTTCTCATATACCTTAGCATACCAGTATGCTTCTATGATGCCATTAGGTTTTTGTCCACACACTTCATGTTTAATATCAGCCTTGAGGCCTCCAATGAAACAGCTGAGCAGGAAATTCTCTTGCAAACATGGATGATCTCTTTTCACCAGAGCAACACAGTGTTCAAAAGTGTCAATATAATTTGCTACAGAATTGGTATGCTGTATATTTTTCAATAATTCCACAGCTTCATGTACACTTGCTTCCGAGAATCTATCAGAGATCATTTGACAAAATTGTTTCCAAGTAACCATTTGCCAAGGAACACAAATATTTTCAACCAATTTGAAGCTCTACCTTGTAAATGACCTATAGCTAAATTGACCCACTGATCATATGGAGTGCCAGACATGTCAAAAAACGTTTCACAAGCAATCAACCAACCAATAGGGTCCTCTCCCTCAAACAATGGAATTTCCAGTCTTGGACCCTTGAGAACTGCTTCAGCAAAGTAAGGACCTCCCAGTTGTTTAGCATATTGGTTTCTTTGTGCATCATATAATTGTCCTGCAGCTTGGTACACTGGTGGTTGAGGAGGACCATTTTGTAGAAATGTTGATATATTGGCCTGTTATTGGGTTATAAGTATGAGGTGGAGTATACAGAGGAGCAGTGATTGGGGGCAAAATAGCCATTGTTGCCCGAAAATCCCAAGGTGTGAGCCTGCGCTGCAATAGGAACACTGGATGGGGTCAGTCTAAACTGATTTTGGAGAGGAATATCATGTTGTTTCTCCACGGATGTGCGAGTACTTTCAGTAAACAAACTAACATTTGGCAATCCTGATGTTACTCCTGGTACAGATGTCATCGGAACTGACCCTAGCTTAGTAAATTTCTGGTTTAGCTTTCTGTTGGTTTGTGGCTGTGAAAATGCTGTCTCATCTGGAATAGAGACCCTTGGTGGTATATTGAACTGGGGAGAGCCGGTACACACTGGTGGTGGAGCGCTGGATGTGGCCATTTCAGTTTTCTGATTACCATAGACATGTTTTGCAGTATGAGTTGCAGTGTTTTCTGTATCTCTGCGTCCATATCCGCCAGCTTGGTTTCCACTCGTGGCATGGTCACCATCTCTGATCTTAACTGTTGCACTTCCGAGCGTAATTCCTTCAAATTAGAGAGCTCAGCCCGTAGTTCAGATACTTCAGTCTCCAGTCTGTCCACTGTGATCTGAACCTTGGCACGTGTGCCAGCCATCTTCAAATCGGATCAGTGCGAGAGACGAGCCAGCGATCTCGTCCCAATTAGCTCCGATCTGGACCCAACTCCTTGGCTATGAGTAAGAGGATCAGGGATTTTACAAGAATCCCAACTTGACCTTCTATTTCACGCCCCCACGCCGCCACTGGCACACGGATCGGCTTCAAGGAAAGGAATTTTACCGCGAGGAGAAGATCCCCAAGCAACCTTCCCGGACTAGCTGATCTGTGCCCGAATGAACGCCGCCACCACTTTCGCCGCCACAGTGTTCACCACCGCCGCCGCGAATAGGGAGGGACGGGAGGGATTTTACAAGAGAGCCCAACCCCTCGTTCTCCATTGCTCGATTCGCCACCACGTCACCATCACCGAGAAATCGACTGGCTACTGATACCTTTGTGAGGATCAAATTGACCAGAATAGCATGATTTACTCAAATCAGTCAATCTCAGAGGAAGAAATAGAGTAATTTGTGGGTAATTTGATAGATCAGGAGGTAAGATACCCCTCTTGAGAGAGTACAATAACGAGGGTTCTACTCTAGACTAGAATTGGGGAAAATTACAACATGCCTTCCTCCGTCGACGGGAGGGGCTAATATACTTGCTTTCCAGCTCAGCGCGGTAGAAAAATTACTGTTACAACGGACAGTGCACAGTAATAACTTGAGTGAAACGGTGAAGGGATCTGAGCCGTTGAACTTTCCCTTATCATCTCAACCGTTCGTTAACTGAACCTTGTGCCTGTCTCCTGTCTTCAATGTAGCTTCAGTATCGCCTGGGTTCCGGTCCTGACACCAGTGGTGATTATAATATTCTTTAAAAACAAGTCAAGATCATGGCTGCGCCATTTGGGTAGTTGCAAATGTTCACCATACAACACAAGAAAAGGAGGATATCTTTTCGTGCCCAAACAAATGAACATTACGTATAATTTTATTGACAAACTGCAGTTATAAATCAGTAAATGTCCTGGCTTGCAACTACAGTCGAGTGCATACACAACAGAAAGCGATCTTTTAAAAAAAAACGCAAGAGAATTTGCGTTTCATTTCATTGAACATGAAGACATCAGGGGTACAACCTCCAGAAAGGAGGAACACACACACGCGCGCACACATACACGACCGTCCTCACCAAGCGACTACAACTAGGTGAGGAGGTGCCCTCAACTACAGACACACAACGACACTAGGCCTCGCCCAGCAGGGCAGCGTCGCCGCCATTGCCAGACCAGGGACGATTGCAGCTCCAGGACATAAAGCGATCTATATTCTGCAACTTTATATTGTGTAGTACCATCATGGTTCTAGTCTACCAATAATAAATTTTATTTCCTTCAGCTGCAGGTGTCCGACAATAAAAAAGATAGGAATGATGAAATTTGAAAACAGTATGCAATGAACAATGTAGATGAAAAATGATTATTAATTCAGCCAGCCAACCTATTAAATATCTTTGACTTGCACATCAAACTAAAATGTTCAAGGATTATAGACTTACCTAGAAGCAAAATCCCTACTAAATCATTTCAAGAGATCAAGCAAGAACTGCTTCTCCACAAGAAAAATCTAAAAGCAGCAGCAACTTGCAATTGATGGAAGATTGACATGTTGCAAATCATCCAAATATCAAATGATCGTGGAATTGGAACCACATCTAATATAGTGGCTTCAAACTGACCCCCCCCCCCCCCCCCCAACACACACAGAGAGCTGATTGGCTACGTTCTGGGGATCGAATCCATGCCCGCGTACCAGGAGAGGCAACCAATCTAAGGACCAGCTGCTGGCGAACCTGCAAGGACGAATAGCAAGTCAGTTCCGTAGATACGTACATATGGAGGGGGATTAGAGGGAGAAAGATGGATGGTCGGCAAGAACAAAAGTAAGCAACAGGCACAGCCGAGAGACGGCGCGCAAGGCAGGAAGGAAGGGATTATGTGAGGCATATATATGAGGAAAATTAATCACCACCATCACCCCTGAAGTTAATTACCATCATCACAATTATCTCAGGAGGTAGACAGTAGACCTTTCATGCGGCAGTTTCAGCTTCGGTTATGCGAGGGAAAGGGGCGTGCGGTACAGCTGCAAGGCATGAAGGCGGATGCAAGAAAAGGACAACCAGCCATGGAAGCCGACAGCGGTGGTGCATCGCGGAGGAAGAAAAGGCGACGCCCCGCGTAGGAAGGAGCAGATGCAACAAGGAAGAGGCTAGGTGGAAGAGTAGAGGGTGGGTGGACCAGACCGGTGCAGAGGTAGTCACGCAGCACAAGCTCGCCCATGGCAGAACGCCGGCGCATCGAGGAGGAAGGAACGCCGGCTCATCGAGGAGGAACAAACGGTGGCACGGAGGAACGGAGAAATTGTTCAGCTGGATAGGAGGGATAGCACCGGAACGTGGGCTGTTACCATCGAACTGGAAAGAAGTGGGCCTTGGACGGCCCGATTGAGGGGAAAAAAAAAGCAGGTCGTTCTGCGGATAAGCGTCCCGCGAAACGGTGCGTGCAGCACGCAGACGACCTGGGACGACCAAGTTTGATCTGGATCACAGGTTCAAGGATCCGATGGCTGAGACAGTCAAATCGCTGTGGAGGCTCGTAGCTAGCTGCATTATACTGGTTTTTAATATTATCTTCTCTAATTATCCATATAAGTTTTCTGGTAGGAATATCCTTAACAGATATAATCCCTGTTAGTTGACCATCTAAGGAGAGAATGTAAGCTATACATTTTTCTAACATATAAGGGTACAGAAGATACATTACATAAGAAGTTTGAGGTTCAGAAAGTAACTAACCGGCATTTTGTTCCCTGGATCTTCGTGACCGTGAAGGCGCACATGCTACCTAAATCACCTCCCACATTTAGTGCTCTGGGAAAAACTGCTTCTACCCTGCATTTGGTGGTATGACATGAACATCCATGTAAAATGAGCAAGAATATGAATGAACTTTTAACATTTAATGAAATATGGCATGAACATATATATAAAAAGAGCAAGAATATGAATAAATACTTATCTTTACCAGTTTTTAATTCTAAATGGCAAACAAAATAATATGTATGTATGGTTACTTATTTAAAAGCACATAACAATCCTACAAGCTCAACTTTCCTAAGTGGATTGTAGGACTATGCTCGTTGTTAAACCCAAAATGAAGGGCTGAGTTTTGTTTGATTTTTAGTGCTTACTATTGGTGACAAAAGAAGAACGCAACTATATGCTTTTTTAAGAAGCTTATTTCTACCAACATACCTCTCTCAAAGCATAAGCTGGGCAAATTGAAAAAAAAAATGGCTGAGAGAGAGAGAGAGTTATACTAAAAGGACATGGCCTAAACATATATCTAATCTGCATACTACTGTGCGTTTCTCAAAATAAATAATTAAGGGGAGAGAAACAGAAACATAACCTAACCTAAGCATATACTCCCTCCGTTTTTATTTAGTTCGCGTATTAGATTTGACTGAAGTCAAACTTCGTAAAGTTTGATCAAGTTTATAGAAAACAATATAAGCATTTACCATATCAAATCTATATGACGTGAAAGTATAATAAATAATGAATCTAATGGCATTGATTTGTTATTGTATATGTTAATATTTTTGTTTAGAAACTTTGTCAAAGTTTACAAAACTTGACTTTGACCAAAACTAATATGCGAACTAAATAAAAAGGAGGGAGTACCAAATCTCCATACATAAGCGAAGTACTTGTTCTAATCACCATAAGATGTACAATGTTTTCTCCAGTAGATATGTATAAAAACATGAACATACGTGGCTGTCAACTAAAAAGTTTCCATGAAACCAATGGCCCAGTCAAAATCGACGACACAAACCAAATCGATCACCTCAATCATCCCTAGGAGCTCCAATCCCAGGGAGCTTAGTGATTTTAAGGATGTATTCAAAGAAAAAAACTGAATTTGATACTCCAAATATTAAAGTTTCCAGGATATTTCTAGTTTATTCAAATTTTGCGCAGCGGCCGTCTCCTTCGTCCTTGCCTCCTCTACCTCTGCCTGTATCCTAGCCTCCTTGGCGTCCATGGGGATCAAGTATGTCCTCCTCGGAGCCGGATCCTCTAACTTAGAGAAGGGATGTCACGGTGCTACAGTGCGCGTCTAGTGTAAAATGAAGAAGGAATGTTACGGACTATTAGCAAGTTATTTACTTTTGGTAATTACTGTAGATATAAAAAATCTAAAATTAACTTTATCTCACCATCAACTTGTTTGTATGTAATTACTATGAATGTGCATACTAGATCTGTAATTTAAAAAATAATTTAAGTTATTTTAGACTTAATTGTATGGATTAACAGAAGGAAAGTTAGGGTACTGTAGCTTCTCTAACATTCCTTGTGTATGTTAGAGGATCCACTTCCGTCCTCCTCATGGAGCTAAGAGCGTCCAGCCACGCCAAGACTTGTCCACTCGTCATCCTCCATCGAATCACTCCTGGCCAAGTCCAGCAGTGTTAACTGTTAATTAACGTATATGCATCGTGCAAACAAAACCAAATGACAACAGAGTAAAATAAAGAGAGACGCCGGCCCTGGCGGGGCCAGATCTGGCCCGCCCAGCCGCTGCCGTCGCGCGACCACCGGAGGTCAGCCCCATGCGCCGCCGCCGGCACCACCACCTCAGGACAGCCGCCTGCACCCCCTACTCGCAGATCCGTCACCCGAGCGCCTGCCGACGGCCTCAGCCACCTGCCCTCCGCAGATAGAAGGAGTAGCTCAGCTGGAGAAACAGCCCGCCGCCGCCGTCCTCGGAGCCAGCTGAGCTTCGCCGGCGGCCACCTATGGCGGCGGCAAGACGTGGGAGGGCGTATAGTGGAGAAGGGGCGGCGCTAGGTTATCTGCCCCCGTGTCACCCGGATCGGGGGAGAAAGAGTTTGCTGGTAGTATTTTCGTTGGCGATCAATTTTGACCGGGTCAGTAGGTGATAGATAGATATGCTGCTACCCCACGCCCTAATAAAAAGACCAAGAGACCACACACGACCGTCCAACGCATCCCCTCTCTACCCCTCAAAAGATGGCCGGCTGGACCTCCATCCCGGCGGAGCTACTCGCGGAAATCTCCGGCCGCCTGCCAGGCGACGCGGACCGGATCCACATCCATCAGGTATGCTCCCACTGGCGCGCATCCACTTCCCGGCTGGCCGCCTGCCGTCCATGGATCATCGCCGGCCGCGAACCATGGAGCCTGGTTGGCCCGGTCGGCGAACACTCGTTTTGGCTGCCCCTTGGCGGCCGACGGATCTACTTGGGCACGCCCACGCCGGCGGGCCTACCATATTGCTGCGGCACGCCCCTTGGCTGGCTTGCTCTCATGGACAACCTGCAATCCCCAACGCGGTTTGTCCTCTGGGAGCCCCTCTCTGAAGCTGAGATCTTTCTGCCCTGTTTGCCCGCCGTTGTCCAAGTCTTCCTCTCAGGAGACCCGCTCACCTCGCCTGACTGGATGGCGATCGCAAGCCAGAAGCTCTACAGCACTGGCACTTGCATGGGCCAGACGCTCTTCTTCTGGCGGCCTGGAGATGCCGCATGGACTATGCAGCTCGAGCGGCCAAACGGCAGAATCGATAGCGCAGCATTCCATCAGGGGAAATTCTACTTCACCGACATCGGGTGGACCCTTCACGTCTATGATCTTGACCGCTCCCCTCCCAAGCTTGTCCGGAGCACGTACCTTTACAGTGCTCTGCGAGAGCGCCATGGATTTCGACAGTTCCCTGGCGGTGGCAGGCCGACGTGGTATGTGGTCGCATTCAATGGCGAGTTGCTGCTTGTTGTGATGTACCGTGCGCCCAACATAAAGGCTGTCGAAGTTTACCGCCCGGATTGGGCAGCGGAGCGCCTGGAGCTGCGGGACAAGGTCACGGATCTCGGCGAGTACTCGCTCTTCTTGGGCCGCGGTGACGCGTTTGCCCTCTGTGCAAAGGACTTCACTATGATCAGGAGAAATTGTCTCTACTTTGTAGAGCACGATACAGTCAAGCATCAAGATTGGGCTATTGTGTTAGACTTGGGGTCAAATGTTTTCCAACAAATTCCATATCCCGGAGAGCAGATGGAGGGCACGGGCAGAAATAATCACTGGACGGCGTATTCGTGGTTCTGTCTCAGAAGACCCTTCTTGAAGGGTGAAGCCCAGTAAGGTGGTAGATCTTCACTGACCATCTTATTATATGAAAGTAACCGAATCAGTATTGGAGCAGCAACAGAGCTTCCCATGTTTGAATGATCTAAACACCACACCAACACCAACACGTATGTCTTGTCACTTCAGATTATTCCTCCCATGAATCCTTGTTGAATCATGGACTCCAACAGCCCAATTACTAACCCTTTGGCATGGAAGTGTTAAGAGCTGATTTATACTCCTAGATAGCACCATTGTTGTATCTCTATTTCTCTTGCTACTAATATAACTGTCATTATTCAGTCCGTTGGCAAGTTTGGTTCATTCTTTTTACTGGCAACACGTGCCTTGTTCTGGTTAGACTAGCAGCTGTGTTATGGTCGGTCTGGAATTAATACTAGAAACAGAGCATGCTTCCAACATACTCCCTCTGTCCCAAAAAGCTTGTCTCTCAAATGGATGTATCCGTATCTAGATAAATCAAACGCAAGCTTTTCTGGACGGAGGTAATAGTTGTTAAACTGATAAGCCATTGGCTTCATAATTTGGTCTTCGCGCTGCGGTTAAAGGAGGAGATGCAAAATCTGCTGCTGCTGTTGAGAACAGAGTTGTTTGGAGTAGGCAGCAAGGGAGGTGTTTAATGCAGCGAAAGCACGATACAAAGATTAATCTATTGAGGGTGGTGCTGTAACCGAAGGAAGTGTGTTCTTTGTTGAAGATTGCTGGTGCTTCTCCTGGCAACACAATACTAGTACTATTCATTTCCCTTGTTTCGGCTCCTTGCTAGCCTGATGTTTTGAGCAGCTAGCTGATATGTGAGTATAGCTTTTGACAGCTTTTGCAGGGATTCTGCTTTTGCATGCCTGCTGTGTGTGCAGATTCAATTCCCATGTAACTATATTTCCCCCCTTTTTCTGGTCTGTAAAAGAAATAGCATCCTAGTACACTGGCTTCCAGAAAAACGCTGTGTTCGTTGCTGGTATTCTGCAGTTTGAATAATCTGGGACCTTTCTCTTGTTTGATAATCATATACCCAAAATTCAATCTAAATGTTCTATCTGAGCATTTCTCTATTTACCATGAATGCCAAAAGGAGGTGCAGAAGAAAATTAGTGTAGATATGTAGGAGTAGGTCCGTCTAGGATATTTCTCTTTGTTTGATGGGAGGTAATTTTGTGTAGGCTCGTCCTGTTTTTCGGTTATTGGATATCTCTACTCTTATAAAAAGCAGAGTTGGTGATGATGGTGTGCCTGCCATCCTGGAATATAGGCCGTCCGATCTATATCTAACGGATAGAAAGGAAACTATGAAAATTTACCCGCACTCCTCTCCACATTTGCAGATAATAAGGCCTTCCCTCGTCCATCCTTTTCTTCCATAAGATCTTGATGTTCCGTGCAATGCACGGGCATCTTGCTAGTAAGATATAAAAGTAGGAGGTTGTGCCCCATGGGCAGATGTACACAGGTATACATGGGTTAAACCCCAACAAACTCCTAACCGCTGATCCTAAAAGGGTGCTAAGGGGATCAAAAGGCCAACATCCACCGCCGGACACCGCAAGGCAGAGCCGGTGGCTTCCTGCTGCCGCCTTTCTTCCCCAGCCATCTCCCCCTTGCTGGAGATCCCAAGGTGCATCCAGCATGGGCTATACTCTACTGGTCCCTGCAAATAACGGTTAGTACATGGGCTATACTCTACTGGTCCCTGCAAATAACGGTTAGTACATCATATTCCGCTACACTTAGGCCCTGTACAATGCTAGATGCTTAGGGAGGTGCTTAGAAAATAAATCAGATTTTTCTGAAGCACCAGTGCCTATTTCTAGACGCCTAAGTAAGCGTCTATCCTATACAAATAAGCACCGGTGCTTAAAGAAACACTGGTTTATTTATGTACTCCCTCTGTCCACTACTTTTCCCTATAAAGTTGGTCAAAATTTCAAAACTTTGACTTACGACAATGGTTTAAGGTGTTCCAATCAGAGATCTACTCCTTCCATTCGGAATTACTTGTCGCAGAAATGGATATATCTTTTAGTATTTTAGTTCTAGATACATCCATTTTCGAGACAAGTAATAGAGGGAGTAGATCCTAATGATTGTTCATTCTAATATTGGTATCATGAGCATGTTTGGTAGACCATGGTTGAAGTTGATTGCTAACGCCACGGTCTAATTTCATACGCTAGTGCTAACAGAACATGATTAAATTCTAAGGGTTTACAGTTAGCAACCAATGTTCATGTTTTACTGCTAACTTATTTCGGTTATATTCTAACGATAATGGTTTCACCACGCGATATGATTGCAATCTAAATGGTTTTCTGTCCAAGCATAATGGTCTTAGTTACATGTTTAGGGCACAAATATTCTCTGTGATTGATTATCTGATCATGATCAAGGGACTATACTTCATGTTTATGATGGATTAAAAACTTTATACGTTTTGGGTAGCAACGAGGAGCGGAATTAGCAAATTTATGAAATCCCCAATTTCCCCCAAATACGAAACCCTGACCCTAGATCGAAAATCCCCAAATTTTGAAGCCCAAAATGCAGAAATCAAAGAAAAGGTGGGGGCTTACCTTGGATGGCGAAGGCGTTCGGGGTCTGCACTGTCGCGCTGTTGTGTGAGGACGACGAGGCCGGCAACGCCGCCGTCCCTCGGACGACGCGCGGAAAGATGCACCCGTCCGCGCACGCCGCCGTCTCCTCCTCATGTCGTGGTGACCGCCGCTCGGCTCCACAACCTCGTCACCGGACGCCATGCGCGCGTCGCCGGCAGCCACGGTCGACGGAGGAGCGCGCAGGACTTGGCCCGTCGCACGCTGCTCCGCCGAACGCAGCCACCGCGCCGCCATGGATGGTGTCGCCGGATAGGCGCCTCTCTCGCCGGGAGCGGATAAGTCCGGAGCTGTTCGATCTGATCCAACGGCTGGCAATAGAGCGGAGACACAGCCTATAACCCGGTTGCTAAACGGGCCCAATCCGGCCATGGGCAACAGCCGAGGTTGTCCTGACCGAGCAAAGAAATGTTTTTCTTTTTAGTTTTCAATTCTGGTGGGTTTTTTTTAGATAAAATCTGGTGGGCTATGTGTCTAATTGGCATCCGTGGGCCATGTTATCTTCTGGACTTTTTCATTTTATTCAGTGCCTTTATTTTTCAACTGCTCAAAAAAAAATCAGTGCCTTTTCCCATATTATGTTTATTCTAAAAATGTTTTTGCACTGCTATGAATTGAACAACTGCCACTAAAATGAGTTGTAAATTATGATTCAATTTTCAAAGAAGAATAGAACAAATGGGAGATTTTATTTGCAAAACGTGGTTTCATATTTATGTTGATGTCAATTTTTGTGTCATCTTTAATGACGGCCACCTTTCAAGTATTATTTCAATGATGAAATTAATGTTATAAAATGATATTAATATTGAGAACAATTATGAATCATCATTAGAGATTTGGAAAAAATTATTGAATTTTTTATTTCATGTGAAGTTTATGTTAATGCCATGTTTATGGCATTTTTAAACCATTTGATCATTACTAGCGGGCTGAAGCTACCTTAAGAAAAATTATGATAGTCATGTGGTTCGGTTTTTCGCACCGCACTGTGTTGCATAAAAGATGATGATGAGTCTATGATCAATTTCTCAATGAAGTTAATTCTATTTAGAAAAAAATCAATGTGATACTTATTATAATTTTTATTTTATGATATCTTGAATATAATATCAATGCCATTTTCATTCTCAATGCCGATTAGAATGTTTAGTCATGGCAATGATATTCATATTTTTTTAGGCGAAATAATATTCATACTTTTTATGTTAATCCAAGTGTCATTTTCATTACAGGGATGGACTATCTGGCAGACCTTATTATGAATTTAGTTGTAGAACCGAACGCCTGGCTGCCCACTGCTCAGGCATGCACACTAGCCCATTGCATGCATACCTGCTGATGTCGGGAAAGATTACACCTAACTTTGAAAGTTTAAAATGTTTTGTAGTTCAAACAATCGGTCGGGTTCAAAATCCATTTTCACTGTTAAATCCATGGCGGCGAGAGCTTCGAAACTAGATTTCATGTTGCTTTATTCTGACGATTTTTGAACCGGGTAACGTTTCGATCCGGTCAAAAGTTACCACGCATGCATAAGTTATTATGGTGTTTACATCGAAGCTATCGAGGTATGTTTCAACTTCTTTTTCTTGGGTCAAAATTACCACAGTATTGTATGCAAGTTATCAGGTCGTAAATTATTATGCTATTTACACAAAAGTTATCGCGGGTATGTTTCAACAACTTTTTTCCCTGGTCAACGTTATCGCGGTGTTTGTACGTAAGTTATGAGGTCTTGGTTCGTATACTACGATGCTACTTACACTTAAGATACTGGGGGTATATTTCAATAACTTTTTCTTGATCAAAAGTTACTACGATATTTTGATGATCCACAAGTATAGAAGATCGCAACAGTCTTCAAGGATAATATTTCACCCAAATTTATTGATTCGATACAAGGGGGTCAAAGAATATTTATAAGCCTTAGCAGTTGAGTTGTCAATTCAACCACACCAAAAAATCACTTCCTTGCAACAACTTATTAGTAGCACAGTAATACGATAGCAAAGCAACAGTAGCGGTAACAACAGTAGTAGCATTTGTAGCAAGCAAAGTAGTAGTAACTTGAGCAAAGGCAATAGCATTAAAGCAAAGGCATGGGGTAGCGACGGTTACATATGAGTCGCAGAGTGATACACAATAGCTCCAATTCATCTCTCATATGTAGGCATGTATTCCGTATAGTCATACGTCCTTGCAACAAAAACTTGCATAACATCTTTCGTCCTACCTTTCCATGGCAGCAGGTTCGTAATGAAACAAGGGTAATTAAGGCGCTCCTTTTAATAGAGAATTGAAACAAAGCATCAACACAATGTGAATACATGAACTCCTCAAGTTAAATTCATCCATATCGATATCCCAATTCATGGTCACCTTGGGGGTCTAAGGTTCATAACCATAACAGGTGCATACAACTTGCAGGTAAGATCAACAACTCAAATATATTCATGAAAGCATACTGTGTTCATATCTAAAATCATGGCACTCGGTCTCTAGTGACAAGCATCAAGCATAGCAAAGTCATACAATCTCAGAACATAGTGGATACTAGGGATCAAGCCCTAACAAATTGACACGACTACATATGAAATCTCATCCATCTTCATCTACCTCCAGTATGCCTAAAAGGGGATTACTCACTCATGATTGTGAACATCAAGAAATTGTTCATGGAGAAGGGTTGGTGATGACGATGACTCGCTCTCTCCGGAGCCACGAACGGACTACAAATTAGGACTCCCGACGAAGAACAGGAGGTGGCGGCGGCTCCATATTGTAAAATGTGATGAAATTTTTTCTCTATTTTTTTCTCGGGAAGACGGGATATACAACGCTGGAATTAGGTCAGGAGGTGGTGTGGGGGGGGGGGGCACAAGCCACCATGGCATGCCCTGGGGGGCAGGCGTGCCCCTATGGCTTGTGGGTCCATGGTGCCCCCCTCTGGTACTTCTTTGCTCCCGTATTTTTTTATTCCATAAAAAAACTTCATAAGTTTTCGTCCAATTCCGAGAACTTTTATTTCTGCACAAACAAGCGGTTTCCCGCATGCCACCACGCTGGCTGCCACACGCGTGCCGGTGGGGATTCCGATGTGCCCTTAATGGCAGTGTTTTCTCCTCCACCGACGCCCATCCACCTCCCCCTCCTCGCCCATATATGGCGCTCCCACCCCTCTTCGTCGCACAACATCAGCTGTCGCCAGCTCCCACCTCCCAACGAAAACCTAGTCAGACATTGTCCACCTCCACGGCGATGGTGCACAACAGCCATGGTCGAGGCGCAGGAGCTCGCTCATTTTGGCATCATCACTGCACCGTCGGATGGCGCATGAGCATCTAGGGCGCTCCAGTAGCGCCGATGCCCCTGGCTCTATTGACATGACGCGTGCCATCACCTCATATCGGGCTCGCCTATCGTCGAAGGCACTGGAGGATCCGTACTACACCACCCACAACCCTTTTTGTTGGAGATCCTCGTTGTCGATCACCATGCCTGGATCCACTACTTCGAGGGGCCATACTCTTCCATACGATGCAACAATGATAAGTGGCATGGCATCTGGTATGGGCACCCTCTTCATTAAATCGTGGCCCCATACCACGCGCAAGCTGGCACCCACAGAGTTCTAGTGCCGCTAGATGGTAACCATGGCTCTGTGTAAGGAAATATGCCCTAGAGGCAATAATAAAGTTATTGTTTTATTTCCTTATATCATGATAAATGTTTATTATTCATGCTAGAACACTAGTACAGCGAGCTCCTAAACAAATGGTTTTCAACCCTTTTCCGCGACGGCATTTGGAACCGTCGTCAAGTGAGTGTGGGCGATAGGGGGGTCCTTCCCACACGACCCAAAAATCATCGAGGATAGGTCCTCCTGGGACCCAGGCTGGGGCCGTGTGCGATCGGGCGAGGCATCAAAACCCAATCATTTCCGTAGGTATGTACATCACACACAGTGAATCCCAGAAATCATTTTTGTAGGTATGTACATCCCACACGGTGAATCCCAAAAATTATTTTAGTAGGTATGTACATCCCACACGGTGAATCCCAAAAATCATTTCCGTAGGTATGTACATCCCACACGGTGAATCCCAGAAAATCATTTCCCTAGGTATGTACATCCCACACTGTTCTACGACGAAATTGTTTTCGGTTGCAAGTACATCCCACTCAGTTAGTCCCCGCTGAACGTTTCCATTCGTAAGTACATCCCACACAGTCGCTCGAAGGAAAATGTTTCCGTTCACAGGTACATCACACACAATTTTTCCCGTTAAATCACTTGTGTTATTGAATATATCACACACGATTCATGGAAGAAACTGTGTGGCAAAGGCTGTCCATCACATACAATTTTCATGTGGTAAACATTTGCACAAGGTGGCCTAACGCAAACAGTTTTCAAGAGAAAGTCGTGTGTGATTGTTCATTGATGCAACACGGTTTATTCCTAGAAACTGTGTGCATTGCCTAAGGTCATCGCCCACGGTATTTTTTCAACAACCGTTTGCAATAGCAAAACCCAATTAACAGGCTATTCGCCACTAGTAGGCTAATTATCCAATTATTCATAATCCATTTATTAATCTAATTGACAGTTCATATTAAGCACACAATATATTTCATTTTCATAATTGAAATACATCAGAGTACAACATCATATAGCTTCAGCACTCAGCTACCCCATTACACAACTACACCAGGACCAAGTGTCACATGCAACATCTATAACCTTTCGAAATTAGCATCATAGACGGTACATAAACAGATGTATCTCATCTGGAAAACTGCTGAAATAGAAGGCGAATATTGAGCCTTCATTGATGTTGAAGGTCTTTGTAACTTTAAGCCAGTGCCTGTGGATGATTGACCGTCCATCCTTCGTCCTCTTCAGGAACACTCCAATATTGAACCGTTGGTGTTGTATGAATACCTTCCTCGCCTCCTGACCATACAGGTGGTTTGAGAGGTTATCATCAGTGAACTGCTTTGGAAATGCCTGAAAACAAGGATGTGCATAAATATCTTCTCTATATTGGAAATGGGGCAAAGGAATTAGAAAGGCAAGGTATAATAGTTAGTACCATCCTGTAGTGAACTGATGTCTTCTTCATTCTGCAGAAAAGATCTTGTTGTTTTTTGTCGCTAATTTCTTTATCCTAACAATCTTTCTGAGTTTCTTGACTTGACTGATATTCATGGACAACTCATTTACCCATATGCAAAAAGGATCGAATAGTGGGTCAAAACCTCTGACAACAGGACCTACATGTGCAAGACAAAATTGTTAAAAACCTAAATGTTAGAATGGTTCTTGCAATTGCACAATAATGTGCTATTAGACAACGGACCATGCACGTGCTAACCTTGATTGTAAACCTCAGTGCTTCCCATTGTTTCCCTGCAACACATATAAGGTAGTTAGTCATCAGGTTAAGTAAGGGTTCACATGCTATCAGTAAGATATGTTGATGAAAAACAATCACATTGCATATTCATCAGATTAATTCAAGGCACAGGGAAAACCCATTTATCCAAACCAAGCATGATTAAGAACTAGAAAATATAGCACTTGTATATGTTTCTCATGTATTATGTGTAGCCAAATTCGATTTATTCCTCACATACAAAATTCTACCCACGACAATTAGACATCGCATTGCAGAATTGAACCAAACAGTTAACTAAACACCACAACAAATGAACCAAACATTAACTGAGCACCACATTGCATAATATAACATTGGACCAAGAAGTTAACTAAACACCACAACAAATGAACCAAACATTAACTGAGCACCACATTGCACAATATAACATACTCCTAATAGAAGATCAAACAGTTAACTACAGCCAATTGTAGCAATTGTATTTGTTTCTCATGTATTTACTACAGCCAAATTCAATTTATTTCTCACATGGTATACAATAACAGAATGCACCCACAATTTTGTAAAGATAAATTCGATTTATTTCTCACATTGAAGACAATAAAAAATTGCAGCCTAAAGAATTAAACATCATATTTGCAGAATTGAACCAAACAATTAACTGAATACAGCAACTAATTAACAAAATAGTTAATAAGTGAGCACCACACTGCACGACATATAGAACATATACACTAGAGCAACAGATTGCATGCTAAAATTAGATAACACAATTCACTAGAATTTGTGAAGGAAAGGCAGGAGCAGCACACGCAACGGGTAAACCGAGCATGCTTAACTGGCGTAGCTAACAAATGGCAAGGTGCTCCTTCAAGATCTACGGGTCGGCACGAATGGCAGCCATCGCAACCTCATCCGCGCGTGCGGCCGCGATTTGCTTCTTCGCTGCCAAATGCTCCTTGAGGTCCTGGCTATACTGCGTGCACCTTGGCTTAGGCCGACGCTTATTTGGTGGAGGGGTCGGTGATTTGGGTGGAAGGTGTCGTGCTCGCACCGGCGGTAGGGGCATGTGGGATGTGGAAGGGGGAGGAGGATGGGGGGCGGGAGTGGATTACCTGCCTGGATAGGCGAGGCCGAGGAGCGTGAAGAAGGGTCACCGGCGAGGAGGCGGCGGCGCTGCAAGCCAGGAGTGAAGGTTTCAACTTGGAAAGGAAGACGAAAAGAGGGGAAATGTGGCTTTTGGTAAGGGGGAGGGGGCGGGGAGGTAGATATTTCTGCGGAAGCCAAAAATTTGGAATCGCTTCAGCCAAAAAACTAGCGCGCAAAGTGTCGTCAGACACGGTCCCTTATTCAGAACTGTGTACGATATGTGAACATCACAAACGATTCAGATAGCTTAACCCGTGTGTGTTGAGTTTGAATGTCAAAAAATTTGGTTCAAATTTCCCTGGTTATAGTGGTCATCCACGTCATTGCATAATTTGGGTACATAAAGGAGACTAACTTCTTGATCGAGCAAGTTCATCAATTAAACAGAGCTAGTTGACCTAAACATTACTCTAAAAATTAAAGACCGGCGCTCTTAATTAAACAAAACAAAGAGTACTACTATGGCTGGTGCTCATCGATCTCCTCCGCCGCCTCCATGTCCAGCTCGCGCCCGACGTTCTCCTGGGGAAGGGGCTCCATGGCATCAATTGCACCATACTCGGCAAGCATCTCGCCATCTGCGTTCGCTGTATCTTTGGAAAAGGCCGCCACGAGCTGGGCATGGGCGGACGCCATCTGTGCTCTGGCGGGCTCTGTCGTGGCTAGGTATGCCGCGCAGGAACGGACGGCTGCTCGAACTCTCTCGGTGATTGCCAGCTCTTTGGTCGTGGGTTGCCGACCGTTGTTGGAGAAGCTTCGTTCGATTCGTGCAGTGACCGCCATGAGCTGGGCATGGACGGCCTCGACATGGTAGTGGGAGGCCTCCAGCAGCGCTAAGGTTGCCGCTGCGGAACGGATGATTCGGGACGCCTCGGAAATGATCTTTCACGGTGCCAAAGAAATCACAAGGAGCAGCAACAAACTCACTCGATACTTGTTTCAACAAACTTTGTTTCTCTCAAGTGGCAAGAACAAGAGAAAACACACTCAGATAAATTGTAGCGGATAACTAGCTAGGTTTACAAGGATGCAACCCAAACCATGAAGCTTGTGAACCTCTGAAGAATCACAAGAGGGAACCACAAGGATCCTATATGAATTGAGGACAGGCCCTCCAATCCACACACATGAGCTAACACTCAACGATACTAGTGCTCACAGCACAACACAACCTCACCGGCTGTCTACAAACATAAACTCAGAAATATCATCCCCCCTCACATGGAACAGCTGGGGAGTATTTATACTAGAAGCACCCACTAGTTAGGTGTGAAAACAACTCCAAAAGAAGGGTAAATTCATGAGCCCCCAAGTTGTAGCAGGAGCAAACTTGTTGAGCCTTGCGCTGTAATAAATTTCTAGACAGCTTACATTGAAACTTGCACAACTTTTGACTCAAGACCTCAAATGATGCAACTTTTTTTTGAATGAAAGCTGACTTCTAAGACCATCTTTTCCAGCCTCTATAAAGTGCTAGAGACTTCCAGAATTAATTAGCTTTAGGTGGGAAGTTGCTGCTGGAAATCTGATGTGTCATTTCTCCCAAAATAGGCACCGGAAGCTTCCCAACAAAGATAATGGTTTTGCCCTTGTCTTCCTTTAGATGATCTAATGGTTCAGCATTTGTGCTAGCTTTAACCTCACTCTTGGATGCCTTGGTCATGATCTGGTCCACATCATCCTCCCTTCCTTCAAACAAAACTGTCCTCGGTTTTGAGGTATTCTTTTTGGGCTTCTTCACTTGCGGGAATTGCTCAACCTTGAGTACTTGGTCCACCATAGGTTCCAATACATGGTTAACTCCTTGATGCATGAAAGAATACTTGTTAGACCTCCCATGGTGAGTAGCATCATGATCAAACTGCCACGGTCTTCCCAAAAGAAGATGACAAGCTTGCATTGGCACCACATCACATACCACTTTGTCCACATAACTTCCCACTGAAAATTGCACCCTCGCATGATGCGTAATCTTCAGCTTACCAACACCATTCAGCCACTTCACATAATATGGCTGGGGCTGCCTCCATGTTGACATCCCAAGAGCATGCACAAGATCACTACTAATGATGTTGTTGTAGCTGCCTCCATCGATGACCACCTTACAGTTTTTGTCCTTGATCTTGCAAATGGATTGGAACACATTTCGTCACTGGCCCTTCTCAATAATAGGAGCATCATCATGAGCTACTTTGTGAACCATGAGATTAACACCATCTCCTCCATCTGAACTCAGAGGTGCTCCGGTCTCAAAAGTACAATAATTTGCATCTTTCTTCTCAGATTCAGATTTGTCACTTGAGTCATCGGTGCCATATCCATCATTTGTGAGTAAAAGCTTCTTCAGATTAGGACAATCCTTCTTGAAGTGACCTCTACCCTTGCATGTATGGCACTGGATATTACTAATGCGAGTGGCAGGAGTATTGGAAGATTCAACCTTTGATGCATTAGCTTCCTTTGTAGTCATCTTGTTGTGTGAGCGAAAATCTGCAGCGACACTTCCGTCTACTTCTCGCTGAGCTGAACTTCTCCAAGTGCTTGATGTATAGGTTTGGCTGCGATTTTGGCGATGCTTCAGCTGCTGCTCTACACGAATAGCTTGATGCACAAGTTCTTGCAAATCTTGATATGTAACCATCTCTATCCTTTCTTGCACATCTTCATTCAGTCCATGAAAGAATCTTGACATTGTGGCCTCCTCTGGCTCATTCACCGCTGTCCTAATCATCAAAATCTCCATCTCTTTATAGTACTCATCAACACTAGAATTACCTTGGCACAACCATTGGAGTCGATTGTACAAGGTTCTTGTGAAATGTTCAGGAACAAACCGTCTCCGCAACAGATTTTTCATTTGCACCCATGTCTCCGGACGACCTCCAGCACGACACAATTGGTTCCACCAAATCAAAGCATATCCAGTAAACTCAATGGATGCATATCGTACCTTCTTCTCCTTCGTATAGCGGTGGCTGTCAAAAATCTGATCCACATGCATCTCCCACTCCAAATACTCATCGGGCTCGGTTTTCCCATTGAACGATGGTATGGTAAGTTTGAATTTACCAATCCCATCATCTTCATGGTCACGATGAGCACGCCCATGACCTCTTCCTCCCATGGCAAAGCCTTCTTGGCCTTCTCCGTGACGATCATGATGAACACGTCGTGGTCGAGGCTCGTAGTAGTTTCGAGCATCATCGGAGTGGTCGCTCCAATGCTCTCCATGGTGGTCCTGCTATATGGGGAGTTGTCGATGTAGACCCCGTGCCGCAAGCCCATCTCGTGGTGGTGACAGTGGCGCCCAAGTAGCACCTCACTGGTCGTAGCGAGCACGCAGAGGTGGTGTAGCGTAGTAGCTATGAGCATCACCCGAGTAGACGTGGTTGTGCTCTCCATGCTCCTCCTCAAGGTGGCGTTGGCCCTGCTGTTCGGGGATTTGTCGATGTCGACCCCGTGCATCAAGCCTATCTAGACGGAGTTCCTCGGTGAGGGAGTCGATTCTCCGGCCAAGGTTGGTCTCCACGGCCGATATGCGCCTCTCCACCTTGTTCAACACATACTATCGTGTATCCTCCAATGCCAACACATAGGCGGGCTGCAAGCTTGGATCATACACGGGAAGTGGCAGCTCCTCCTCCACGAGGTGCCTACCTCCATGCACACCATCAACACTGTTGGATCTCCTCGAACCCATGGAAGCTTCTCAAGAACAACATCAGCAAGAGAGAAAATAGCACCGCGAACAACCTAAAGCTCTAATGCCAAGATGATGCGGGACGCCTCGGAAATGATCTTTCACGGTGCCAAAGAAATCACAAGGAGCAGCAACAAACTCACTCGATACTTGTTTCAACAAACTTTGTTTCTCTCAAGTGGCAAGAACAAGAGAAAACACACTCAGATAAATTGTAGCGGATAACTAGCTAGGTTTACAAGGATGCAACCCAAACCATGAAGCTTGTGAACCTATGAAGAATCACAAGAGGGAACCACAAGGATCCTATATGAATTGAGGACAGGCCCTCCAATCCACACACATGAGCTAACACTCAATGATACTAGTGCTCACAGCACAACACAACCTCACCGGCTGTCTACAAACATAAACTCAGAAATCTCATCCCCCCTCACATGGAACCGCTGGGGAGTATTTATACTAGAAGCACCCACTAGTTAGGTGTGAAAACAACTCCAAAAGAAGGGTAAATTCGTGAGCCCCCAAGCTGTAGCAGGAGCAAACTTGTTGAGCCTCGTGCTGTAATAAATTCCTGGATAACTTGCATGGAAACTTGCACAACTTTTGACTCAAGACCTCAAATAATGCACCATTTTTTGAATGAAAGCTGACTTCTAAGACCATCTTTTCCAGCCTCTATAAAGTGCTAGAGACTTCCAGAATTAATTAGCTTTAGGTGGGAAGTTGCTGCTGGAAATCTAATGTGTCATTTCTCCCAAAATAGGCACCGGAAGCTTCCCAACAAAGATAATGGTTTTGCCCTTGTCTTCCTTTGGATGCTCTAATGGTTCAGCATTTGTGCTAGCTTTAACCTCACTCTTGGATGCCTTGGTCATGATCTGGTCCACGTCAACGGACAACTACTATGCCGCTCTCTCCAGTTGCTATCCCAAGGCAGATGCTGCTGCCGCCGCCTGAGAAGCAACATCGACCGTTTGGGCTGCCTTGGCCGCCCGGACACAGACTGCGGTCTCCCTCACGAAGCTTGTTAGCACGCGTCTGGCGGCCGCGGCCGCTATCTCGCCGGAGTGGGCCGCCGAAGTTGCCCTCACGACATGGGTCCACGTCCCCATCTTTCACCAGTGACGAATGAACAGTGAAATGATATTTGGGGAGTGAGCTAGTGTGCTTGACACACCAGCTGTGGACTGTAGCCGATGCACCTTCTCTCGTAAGGCATGGGCGTACTATACACCAACGGTGCTCCAAGATATTTTGTGATGCATCTCACACGGTTGGTGATAATAAACTGTGTGCGATCTACTTGATTTATTGTCTTGATCATTTGAATTACCTAATGGGGTCACAACTACAAAGGATGGTGTTTGAATTGTTAGAACTTTTATCTGCATTGATAATGCAACTATAGGTGTGTTGTCAAAAAAATTGGAATTATTCAGGGTTCGTTTGTACATTTTTATACATTAACTGGGTTTTCCAGGCATTTTATGCACATAATTCAAATTTGAACTACATGCACATGCTCCAGTGCATATAAACTTATTGAAAAATCAAATATGTGTCCTTGGTTGCATGCTTAGGTCCCATGCAAGAAATGGGAATGAATTTCAAACACCCTGCCACCGTCACTAGGCCGCAAGCATTGAGATACCTGGTTTTATATTCTAGTAAATCTAAAACTCGTCTGAAATTCATGAAACTTGGCATGCCATCATGTAGCGGCATCAACATGTCATGGTAATTTTTTTGTCCCATTTGGGGCAGGTTTGGGTATATGCTTCTCACAAATCGGAGCTTCTCACAACAAGCATGATGGTTTTCGATAGGGAACGTCCTACCTTTGGGGACGAAACGATATCCATTGCATCTTATTGCTTTCAATTTTTTTTCTCATGTCAACATAGAACAACCAGAGTGTTGTGTGAATTTTTTTTGATTTTTCGGGTTCGTTTGAACATTTTTATGCATTAGATGAGTTTTCAATGCATTTATTTGAATAATTCAAATTTGAACTACATGCACATGCTCCAGTGCATATAAATTGGTTGAAAAATCAAATATGTGTCCCTGGGTGCATGCTTAGGTCCCATGCAAGAAATGTGAATGAATTTCGAACACCAGGGCACCGTTGATTGCCAGCAAAACATTGAGATGCCTGGTTTTAAATTCTAGTAAATCCAAAACTCCTCTGAAATTCATGAAACTTGGCATGCTATCATGGAGCGGCATCAACATGTCGTGGTACAAATTTTGTCCTATTTGGGGCAGGTTTGGGTATATTGTAACACCCCAAAAATTTAACCATGATTTATCAATTAAAATTTTGCCCTGGTAAATTAAATTTTTATTTTCTGGATTTTATTTTGATTCAAAACCACTCTTTTCTTCTGAGTAGTGGCGTTTTCCTCCAAATAGAAAACTTTTCAAAAATATTGTTGGACTTGTATACCCTCTCAAGAAAAACATTTCTTTTATCAGTGGAACTATTTCTATGATTATCTTTCCTGAGCTTTATTTCTTTCAAAATGATTTTTCATAAGTTTTAGAGCCTCTTTTGCACTACAACCCTTTGATTAATTAATTTAAAATCCCAACCAAAATTTGGGGATGTCATGTGATGTTTCCACATCACTTTTCTGCAAAAATATCTTTTGGTCATTGGAGATTTTGAGCTCTACCCCAAAATGTCAAAACTGGTCCAGTTGGTAACTTTGCACTACAACCTATTTAAATATTTCTTTAAAAAAATTCCAAATGTTTGGAGATGTCAATAGATGCATATAATTTTACTTTATGCAAAAACCCATGAGTGTTCTTTGAAAAATTTGAGCAAATCATCCTCTTTTGCTCTCTGGCCCAGTTGGGTGTTTTCTACTGTAACTCTATTTTATTTTACTCTAGTACCCATGATCTTTCTCCTGCTTATAAACCACCCTACAAAACCCTTAAGTCCAGGAGATTGGACCCATTGGAATATTTTTGACCCATGCAATAATAGCCTTTAGTCTCTGCCCAGATTTGCTTTTCTCAAAAACTTGCACAAACAAGTTTCTATTCTTGCCAAACAAGCCTTGTCACCATCACCTACATCTAAAGAGACTATGATCTAGAGTTTTTGGCCACCCCAAGAGATGCCTAGATGACCATAACATTCTGTCAAACACCTTGAGTGCATGGACAGAATTGGCATGAACCCTAGTTTACATTTTGAACCTGCTTGCTTTGCCAAACCAGCATGTCCACTAAGTCCCTAGATACCTCTAACCTAGACCTGTTAATCCCCAGCCCCACCCAAGCCTCCTGGCATGCCTTGGCATTTTGCCGAACGCCTAGCGTGCGTGCTCTGGGCGCGCCAAGAGCGCACGTTTTGCACGCGCGTGCACCGAGCCGCCGCGTCTCGCTGCCGCCCTCCCCACGCCCATGCTGACCCTTGGCCACTCGCAGCCATCATGCCCGACCCCTCCCTCGTCGCAGAGCCGCCCTAGCCCCTCCTGGCGCCCTACATCACCACCACCGCAAGCCGCCACTGCCGCCCCGTCGGCCTCTGCCATGGACGGCGCCGCCCGAGCCACTCCAGCGCGCCAGCTGCCCTCTGGAACAGCTCGAGCTCATCCACGAGCCCGTCTGCTAGCGCCTGTCGCTGCCACATCGCCCCGCAGCTACAGAACGGCGGTTCGCCGTTCCTATCCACGGTCGCCATCGGAACCGACCTCAACCACTATAAATGGTGACCCCCGAGCTCCTCCAAATCCCCAGGCCACCTCAGGCCATCCCTCTAGAGCCCCCCACCGCCAGAAATCGACGGGGGGAGGCCTTCTTCCTCCTGTCCGGCCAGTTCGGCCGCCGCCACGCTCCGGTGCCATGCGTTGTGAGCAGAGCCTCCCCCATCCTTCCAGCGCCACCGTATGACTCCCCTTGGCCTTGCGGAGCCACCCCGCCCCTCAAACACGATCGGGAGCCACCGTAGCACTACAAGAAATATGTCAACTTATGACCTTCTGTCAGTGACCCTGGATGAATTGGTCATAGATTTATGACCATTTGAGACCAATTGGTCAAAAGCTGTTCGAGGGGCTCCAAACCCTAAACCATTGCGACCATTTTGGTCAGAAAGGTCATAATTTCCTTACATGAAATGGTCATAAAGCTAACAGCGCTAGTCCGCTGCCTTATTTCTAGTTCTTAACGACCAATATAGATGGTCATAGCCTTGTAAATTGTGGTGGGTTGCTATGACTAGGCGCCACCTCATAAGTTTTGCCTATGTGTCATGTCCATGTGGCAGTTTTTGCCCTAGGTTGTGAAGCAACCAATATTTCTATCATTCCCAAAATTCCCAAAAAAATCTCATAAGTTCTTTGGGTCATATCTTTGTCAAATATGTAAAAACCTTCCTTGCCTAGTTCAAAAATAATTCAAAAATATTCATTTTCCTATTCTGTTCAGAGTAACAGTTTGTGAAGGAAGTACCACTTTGACATGTCCAAATGGTATCCATTTTCTATAGTGCTTTCCTATGCCCAAATAACCATCCTCCACCAAATGCCAGCTCAATCCATTCATTATTTTGAGCCGAGCTTCAACATTCGTATTTATGTCCAGTGTGGTGGTTTGCAAAACAAGTACCACCTAGGCTCCTCCTTTTGAGCTGAAAATTTGTGAAAACGGTCTTCTTAGTAACTGATCATCCTCAGCCAAAACTCACGCCCATTAGCCATGTACATTTCCCATACCGCTAATCAAACACTTGGCTGCTAATTCATGTTTGAGCATCGATTGGTCTCCTCGTGAGAATCTTATGTTGTAATTTTCTTCCTAGCACCAATCTGGGGAGTGCCCAACCCACTAGACATGCCTAGGCCGCCCAGAACACATGGGAACACCACGGTCACGCGGTGACCACACGGCGGGCATGCGAGTTTACGCGCTCTAGAGTTGGGGCCCTCGGCCACTGCCCAAACCTCGACGTATCGCCACCAAACCATGTATTTATGATTAAATAGGTCCTTATGTAACTAGAAATGATTTTTGGAAAAAATAAATAGCAAACTATGAGGCAGCTGCAGTTCAAATTTGACCCGCTTCCAACTGAATCGGCAGAAATTTGTCTTTTTCACGAGAGGTGGATCAAAATTTTTTACACTAGACCATTTTGTCAATTGTGCATTAAATATGGCCTAGTATTTTATAAAAATGATTTGGTCCAATTTTGCAACAATTTTTTGGTAGTTCCTTCACAAAAAAACCTCCTTTCGGGCACTCGAAAAATGGAAAATGGTTTTTTCGTCCAACGAAAATGAAAACTTCCTTAGGCAACATTGTTTGCTATTCCAATATGCACCCTTGTGCACAATATGAGATCATTTGAACAAACTATGCCATGAATGTGGCCATAAGATTGATCATTTGGCTTGAAAGCCATGAATCTTCACACTTGATAGCTCATTTCTGAGAACACTTTTTTAAAATAATTACCGTATTACAAGTTTATTATTTTTCCTGGAAACTTAGTCACATATAATGACACAATGCGAAGGTTTTCCAATTTTTTGATTTTTTTGAATTTTTTATGCCCGTTTCAAAATGCGGTCAAAACGGCGGGCTTGACCGTTCCTAGCTAGTGGTTGAATCTTGGAAAACTTTGGGTGTTTCTATGATTAAATAGATACTTATGTACCTAGAAATGATTTTTAAAAAAATAAATAGCAAACTATGAGGCAGCTGCAGTTCAAATTTTACCCGCTTCCAACTAAATCGGTGGAAATTTGTCTTTTTCACGAGAGGTGGATCAAACAATTTTACACCAGACCATTTTGTCAATTGTGCATTAAATATGGCCTAGTATTTTATAAAAATGATTAGGTCCAATTTTGCAACAATTATTTGGTAGTTCCTTCACAAAAAACCTCCTTTCGGGCACTCGAAAAATGGAAAATGGTTTTTTCGTCCAACGAAAATGAAAACTTCCTTAGGCAACATTGTTTGCTATTCCAATATGCACCCTTGTGCACAATATGAGATCATTTGAACAAACTATGCCATGAATGTGGCCATAAGATTGATCATTTGGCTTGAAAGCCATGAATCTTCACACTTGATAGCTCATTTCTGAGAACACTTTTTTAAAATAATTACCGTATTACAAGTTTATTATTTTTCCTGGAAACTTAGTCACATATAATGACACAATGCGAAGGTTTTCCAATTTTTTGATTTTTTTGAATTTTTTATAACCGTTTCAAAATGCGGTCAAAACGGCGGGCTTGACCGTTCCTAGCTAGTGGTTGAATCTTGGAAAACTTTTGGTGTTTCTATGATTAAATAGATACTTATGTACCTAGAAAGGATTTTTAAAAAAATAAATAGCAAACTATGAGGCAGCTGCAGTTCAAATTTGACCCGCTTCCAACTAAATCGGTGGAAATTTGTCTTTTTCACGAGAGGTGGATCAATTTTTTTTACACCAGACCATTTTGTCAATTGTGCATTAAATATGGCCTAGTATTTTATAAAAATGATTAGGTCCAATTTTGCAACAATTATTTGGTAGTTCCTTCACAAAAAAACCTCCTTTCGGGCACTCGAAAAATGGAAAATGGTTTTTTCTTCCAACGAAAATGAAAACTTCCTTAGGCAACATTGTTTGCCATTCCAATATGCACCCTTGTGCACAATATGAGATCATTTGAACAAACTATGCCATGAATGTGGCCATGAGATTGATCATTTGGCTTGAAAGCCATGAATCTTTACACTTGATAGCTCATTTCTGAGAACACTTTTTTAAAATAATTACCGTATTACAAGTTTATTGTTTTTCCTAGAAACATAGTCACATATAATGACACAATGCGAAGGTTTTCCAATTTTCTGATTTTTTTTGAATTTTTTATGCCCGTTTCAAAATGCGGTCAAAACGGCGGGCTTGACCGTTCCTAGCTAGTGGTTGAATCTTGGAAAACTTTTGGTGTTTCTCTGATTAAATAGTTACTTATGTACCTAGAAATGAATTTTTAAAAAAATAAATAGCAAACTATGAGGCAGCTGCAGTTCAAATTTGACCCGCTTCCAACTGAATCGGCGGAAATTTGTCTTTTTCACGAGAGGTGGATCAAAAAATTTTACACCAGACCATTTGTCAATTGTGCATTAAATATGGCCTAGTATTTTATAAAAATGATTCGGTCCAATTTTGCAACAATTATTTGGTAGTTCCTTCACAAAAAAACCTCCTTTCGGGCACTCGAAAAATGGAAAATGGTTTTTTCGTCCAACGAAAATGAAAACTTCCTTAGGCAACATTGTTTGCCATTCCAATATGCACCCTTGTGCACAATATGAGATCATTTGAACAAACTATGCCATGAATGTGGCCATAAGATTGATCATTTTGGCTTGAAAGCAATTGATCTCCACACGTGATAGCTTGTTTCTGAGAACACTTTTTTAAAATAATTGCCGTATTACAAGTTTGTTATTTTTCCTAGGAACTTGGCCACATATGATGACACAATGCGAAGGTTTCCCAATTTTTTAATTTTTTTTGAATTTTTTATGCCCGTTCCAAAATGCGGTCAAAACGGCGGGCTTGACCGTTCCTAGCTAGTGGTTGAATCTTGGAAAACTTTTGGTGTTTCTCTGATTAAATAGATACTTATGTACCTAGAAATGATTTTTTGTAAAAAATAAATAGCAAACTATGAGGTAGTTGCAGTTCAAATTTGACCCGCTTCCAGCTGAATCGGCGGAAATTTGTCTTTTTCACGAGAGGTGGATCAAAACTTTTTACACCCAACCATTTTGTCAATTGTGCATTAAATATGGCCTAGTATTTTATTAAAATGATTCGGTCCAATTTTGCAACAAATATATGGTAGGTCCTTCACAAAAAAACTCATTTCGGGCACTCAGAAAATGGAAATGGAATTTTCTGTGCATAGAAAATGAAAACTCCCTTTGTCAATGTTGTTTGCCAATCTAAGATGTAAACTTGTGCAAAATATGACATCATTTAAACAGCTATTTTATATGTCTTTCACCAAAAAACTCATTTTGAGCATTGAAAAATGGAATGAAAAATTTGTATGTAATCAATCATGACCAATTTATATGGTCAAAAGATCTTCAAATTATTTGGTGCGCTCTGATTGGTCCATAGGTATATCATGCGGATCATGCGTCAACCACCGTTGGATGCTTCTGGATCCAACAGCAGCCCTCGCCCCCTTACCCTCTCACCCAAACCCTAACTTCTGGATCCCCACCTCTCCCCCGATCCACTCTCCCCTCTCGTCCCACAGCCGCCACCCCCCAACCCTCTCGCTCCTTCTCAATCTCTCGATCCCCAACCACCCAGCCGCCGCCGCCACCATCCTCCTTCCTCTCCCCCAACCCCGGCCGCCGTCAACCCCTCACCTTCCCTTCTCTCCCACGGCTGCGGTCGGATCCGTGCTCCCCCCTCGCTCATGACCTAGACCTAGCCGCATGGCACGGCCATGGCCATGGCGGCGGCCAGACCCACCCCCTCCCCTGCTCCGTTCCCTCGACGGCCGGTGGTCATCCCCCATTAGGCCACCCGCAGCAGCTCACCCGCCCCTCCTCCTCCTCCCCGACACCGATGCACTCGTTCCCCACCTTCCCCCGCCTGAACCGCCTCCTCGATCCTCCCCGCCGATCCTTCACTTCCCCGTGGCCCTAGGCCAGCATCGACAGTGCTCCCTCAGAGATCCAACAGCGCCGTCGTCGAGGTCAAGGGCTTCTTTGACCCGGTCCTTGACGGAGGGAAGGCTCGAGCGTCGGGAGATGACCTACGCGTTCTTCTACGCAGCCCAGATCGAGCAAGGCAGTGGTACGCATCCCTGCTCCTCCCCTTCTCTTCTCCTGCATCTCGCCCCCTCCCCCTCCCTAAATCTGATGCATGCGCCCATTTTCTTGCATGTTCGTGAAGAGACCCGATCTAGTTTTGTGAAGGAAGGGGCCGGCCATGGAGAAGATCCCGCGGGCATCAGATCATCCATGGCAGCCTAGGAGGAGCACCACCGGTTCAGTTTCGTCACTTGCTCCACTGGTTCAGGTGAGTCCCTCCACTTCTCCTCATTTGGATAATCCCAAATCTCCGCTCTCTTACTCACCTCGTCCGTTCTCCCTCCCAGATCCGTCGTCACTTGAGCACCAGGATGTCGGGTTGACTACTATCGACGCCAACGGCCGCCGCCGGCCTCGTCATCGACGACCACACCAACTGGCGTTGCCTCTCCCATTCCATGCCTGTTTAGTAGCTCTGCGTGGTCATGTTTACAGTTGCATGCATATGTTAACTGGTATTAGATAAATTTTAAGAGACAATGTCATTTGGTACTCAAGGTTGCCTAAAATTACTCTGCCATTGTTAACTGAATGAACAGAAACAATACTACATGAGTTCCACTAGTTACTTTATATGAAGCAACAATTATCTTGCAGCCATCTAATATGCAATTCTAATAATATTTCATATCCTGATTTTTAAGTTGTATATGTCATTCATGCATGAATTCCTTTCTTATGTACCACCTCCCTAATCATGTTTTTTGTTTTTCGGGTTGCTATCTTGGGATAGAATCCTTCTCCTGTCTCATTGTGATTCCTGCCTTTGGTTTGATTTGTTTTGTTTTTTGTGCAGGTTGCTTAGATCTGATTTGGACGAGTTGTTGCTACTCCCGCAGGTGGATGACGAGGCCTCATGGCTGCTCCCAACTCCTCCAACCACATGACTTGGTGTGGCGAGCTCATGTCATGTCATCTCATCTCATCTCACGTGCACAACAAACTTTGGATTGTTCTGGACATGTCTTGGTTCATTATTTGAAAATTTGATTGCTATGGTGTTGTTTGAGGCTGGCTTGAGCAGAGGAAAAGTTGTTCCTTTTTTGATGATCATGGTGATACTACTGTCATGTTGCTTCTTGTAGTGAGTAGTATACACATGGACCTGATAAAATGGTCCTTGATATGATGGAATTAGTAGCATTTGTGTGGGTTTACACTGTTGTGCCTAAACTACTATGGTTGCCAAGCCAGCATCCATTGCATCAATCCTCATGAATTAGTGGACAATGTACAGATAAACTCTATGGAACAATAATGATAGTGATCCAGCACAATAGTTTACTTAATTCCTTTGCTGATGTTTAAACTAATAATTATGATGCATTGGTCCATATGGCCTTGTTTTTTAATGCATATATATGATTTAGTTGACAGGCCTTGATCTCAACCTCTGAAGTTTAACAAACTGTTCTATATTACTGAGGATGTATAATGTAGAAGTATAGAAACCATAAATTCAAGCTTCTGTTGTAGCATGCTCAATATATACTGTTAGAGAACAGTGTGTTCTACAAAAGGTTGAAACAGCATGGTCTCGGTCAGTTGTAGGAAGTAGAAACACTAAGGCTGACATCTTTTGCACCTCACTGTTTTATTTGTTTTTTCTAATTTAATTTTGTGGATAGTAAATTTGCAATTATAAGCCCTTTGTAAAAAAATGCATTTTACGTTTCCATGCCCTGTAGTGATGAAGCATGTGTCTCTGATATTCTGCATGACTGAAAGGCTGATATCTTGTATAAATTTGGCTTTTGCAGGTAATCCTTTTCCCTGCCACGTTCAGCTGCATCACTCTGATGCCCATGAAGGGTGATAGGAACCATCTTCCTGCCGCCATGAAGGGCCACTTGAAGCTGTTAAAAGACACCTGTAGAGTTTGTTATACTGTGATCGCATTTGTATGTGTTGATGTAACAAATTGTTGCTTCTTGTTGATGTAACAGATTGTTGCTTCTTGTTGATGTAACAGATTGATCGCATTTGTATATTAGAATCGGCTTGTTACACCTGTTTTCTGTCTATTTTGATTTAAATACTGGTTGTTTAATTATTGGCATATTGAAATATGAGGAACATGGGCATGACAACAAAGTTCCACAAATTGGGACCTGCTTATCAGAACCTGACAATTGGGACCCATTTGAAAAAGGAAAAAAGGGGCCACAATCCAGAAATAAAAAGGCAGAATTATAGGGCCTGGCCCGTATAGCTTACCCAAATTGCAAGAAAAAAACAATCAATGGGCTGAATTAATGGGCTCGGCCCATGTAGAAAATCAAATTGGACCGGGCTGAATCTTGTGCCACGTCAGATTGCCACGCTGGATGCTTGCGTGGCCTGGGGAGGTTGCTAGTGACCAAAACGCCATAGTAGACGTATTTTGGTCATAAACGTTTGCGACCATTCCAGAAGAAAGGTCGCTATAGTCCGTTTACGACGCCCAGCTTTTGACCTTATGTTTTTGGTCACAAAAAGGTCATAAATGGAAATTTCTGACCTTTCAGTGACCAATAGTGGTGGTCATAAGTTGACATATTTCTTGTAGTGTAGCTCAAGACACCGAACCACCAGAAGCAGCCGTCCGCCGCGGAGCTCGCCGCCGGCGACTCCCTTCGCCCCCGCCAGCCTTTCGACCATCGGGAGGACCGCCCTGGACCAACGGATCCATCCCAGCCCTTGGAACCCCGCGGGGAGCCCCGTTCGTCGGCGGCAATCGCCGGAGCCCCGCCTCCGCTCGGACAAAGGAGGAAGGAGGCACGGGCGACTGGTCAAACCTGACCAGTAGGCCCAATGGACCCACTGTCAGTGACCCAGCCCCGCCGAAACGTGTTTTAAGTGGAAGCGTAAAACCTAGAGTACGCTTTCTCCCCGAAACGTTTTTCTTTTCTGTTTTATTTAAAAACAGAATTATGACTAAACTTTGACTGGCTATAACTTTTTAAATATAAGTGCAAATGATTTGATTCTTTTTCTGTTATTTCCCAAATTTTGTCTAGTTTATTTTCATGTTTATTTGAAAAAAATTCAGACAACATTTTTGTACTGTTTTGAAACTAGGTGTTAATTTAAATTTTCTCAAAATAGGATTTTGAAGAAGAAGGCAACTTTCAAAAAGTGCACCCCTCTTGCATACACTTGAAGGCAAGCATTCTAAACCCTGGCATAATATTGTTGTGTGTTGTTTGATACGGTTACAACACCACCTTAACACAAAGTTTTCGATATTTTATGTGATGATATAATCATACTCATAAGTGCATATTGATGATTCCGTACTGTTGGAATTTGAGATGTTTGCGATAGTAATCGCCCTCGTATACCTCTCATGCCTACCGGAAGGAATCCGGGAAATTCTCTGTCTTGGGTAGACACGAGCTTGTCTCTAGTTCTTCGTCGAGATGGTATTGTCCGGTAAGGCATGGTGAGGTATGACGAGTGGTAATTCTGTCTGATTGGTGTGAAATATATTTCCTATGCTTACCATGCAGAAAAATGCTTTAACCTCCTGAGTCGACCGTAGATCGAGTCTTGTTCCATTAACCCCCATACTTGTTTCGTACTACCACTTTTCCCTGCCACCGGTAGGGTACAGTTTAGTAAGTTGTCAACCCCTTCCTAGCACACACCGTACAGAGAGGCCATGGTGGAAAATACCGGCTGCATCCGGTAGGCATGCCACCTGGTCCGGGGGCATGGGTGTTTCCGGTTGGAGCCGAGGGGGTAGCTCCCCTAGTTTGCGCGCTTTATAAATTTTGTGATCCCATGCTAGTCGAGGTTGTAGCCTCCCCACTTAGAGTTTTGCTTAACGAGTGTCGTGGGTGATTCCAGACACTGGTAAGACAGGCTGGTGTGTGCGGTCAGGTGTGTTTTCAATTAAATGACCGTAGACAGGAATTAGTCCTGATGGACTAAAGAAATCCGTTGCTCGTGGGTAAAGAGTACACCCTCTGCGGAGATTACATCTATTCGAATAGCCGTTTCCATGGGTAAGGACTACAGTCTGGGATGGGTCAAGTGTCGGTCTTAGTGTCGGTCTTCGGAGGAAAAACTACTAAACCAGAACATGGAACATGACTTGTGACTTATGATGATCAGGATTATTATTATCATGGACTAACCATTTATATTATTTGAATTGCCGAGTATCCCTGGGACGGTTCTACCTCCTGGATATTCACTGTGATTATTCTCTTATAAGCCCTTTATGTGGTGTCGCTCAGACGCCCGACTGTGGCAGGCTTGTTATTTAAACTACTTATAAGCCCTTTATGTGGTGTCGCTTAGACGCTCGACTGAGGCATGCTTGTCATTTAAATTACTTATAAGCCCTTTATGTGGTGTCGCTCAGACGCCCGACTGTGGCATGCTTGTTACTTAAACTACTTATAAGCCCTTTATGTGGTGTCGCTCAGACGCCCGACTGAGGCATGCATTAAATTATTATCCTTTCGAGGCATCGTTTCAGACACCCGATCGGTGAATTCTATTTTCTACTCCATTATCGTATATTCATGTTGTATATGAATAACCTGCTTGCGTGCAGCATGGATTTTTATTTTTTTGACTGACGTTGTGATCATAGAATATTTCAGAGCATGATTATCATTTGTTATATTATACCTGTGTTCTTAATGTTTGTGAGTACATTCAAAAGTACTCACCGGCTTGTCCCTGGCTATTGTCTTGGCCAGATTTCTTGCATGGAGAGGAGCGTTGCGATGACAGCCCCGGAACCTACGCAATGAAGATAGCAGCTTCGCGAAGATAGGAGTTACCCAGGTCAGCTGTTCCTGTGGGAAATGGAGTCCCATAGACGCTGATGAACCACAAACCGCTTCCGCCATCAGCCACTAGAAACCTTGTGTTGTACTCATAGGCCAGAATGGTCTTGTATTACATATTATGTATTTTGCTTGGAGTTTCTGTATCAAGTTAGTGTCTCATCAGCTAACAGTAATCCTGGGGCTGGTGAGCACAACAGCCATTTTCTGGGAAATTAATATCCTGGAAAACCGGTCGCGACAACCTTGGTATCAGAGCCAGGCTGACCATTGGCTAATCATATCTTAGCCAGGTCAATAAACCTAGATTAACCAATTCCCCAGACCTTAACCTAACCCCGGCCAAGCTTCTCGTATAAGATAGCCACACAGTGACCCCGACACCTTTTGGCAGTCGATGCTCAACCTATCAGCCTAGCCTGTCGATCACGCGCCATTGACCGACACCTAAATTGTCTCATTCGCAAGCATGCGAAGGAAGACTCCGTCCCCTTTTTCTATAAAAAGGGCACGCTAGCCTCAACCCAGCACAGCACAGCCTCTTCCCCAAACCGAGCTATAATGCCTGGCCCCGTCGTGCACAATGAGACCACATCAACCAACCTTAGAGGTCTTGTGACCGTGCTAGCAAACCTCACCCGCCGTGCCTTTGCATTAGAAGAGCCCCCAGAATATGTTGTGTACCAAGGGCCCATGAGCGGTGAGAACCGTCAATTCTGGGCCACTGTGCACGTCTATGGTAGGGGTCTATCGTCCGAACGCCCCTACAGGTTCACCGGAAGGACAACTTCCTTTGAGCCACAAGCCATCCAACTAGCTGATCGAGAGGCTATAGTTCAACTCCGGCACTTGTTGCCCAGAGTTAACTGTCACTCATTCTACTACTACCCCATCCGTGACGGGTATGGTAGGCCACCCCAGGTTGCCAATGGAGATCACGAGACGGATCCTGCATTGTTGCATCTGGTGCGCTATGTAAGTGCACTAGAGGAACTGTTCGATCAAATCGCCCTTGATCTGATCGCAGCTCGTGGAGAACTGGTCCGCCGAGCCCCGGTGAGAGGAGAAGATGAGCCCGACACCGGCAACCCAGTCGTGCTGTTTGTACAACCGATTGAGTCCTTGAGGTCTGCCCCAGCCATCGACCAAAATACTTTGGTGTACCCAGAAGTGCTTCGTCGCCTTTTGGGAACATGCTCCAACGGGATTGTGGCCAACAACCCCCGCGATGGTCATCATCACTACCCCAACCCTACAGCCCCTCAACTCCATCCAGCTAACCCTGACGGTGAAACCCGTGCAGAAGCCTCGACGTCCACAAGGCATGCCCACTTAGATATTAACGAGGTAGACTAAGTCACTCGAGTAGTACCGAGTCTTAGTATGTCCACGCCCTGTAATTGTGAGATCTTGTATTGCCATAATTAAATGATGTCTGCTTGTACGCCCCTATTTTAAATAGTAGCCATGCACATGTATGTTGGTGTACGGTCGCATTTTTTATCCCGGGCATAGCTACCAAAAACCACCCCGACGACAACCATATAATACATCACTTTTGTGAGATGGGTACCTGTAGCATTGACCCCGACCCCATAGAGCAGAACCGACAGACTAGTTACCCTTCACCGCGATAAATGACCCCGCCCAGATGCTATATAAAAGGGCCACCTCGTGATCTTGCCAAGTATCCCTCACCTTGTGCACAACTCTCATAGCCATTTCTTTGCCATGCCGAGCCCCAGCATTTATCTGAGAACTCCAGATGCAACCCCAGGTATCTTTGTTAAAATATTGTGGGACTTTACCTGCAGTACTATGAGTGCCATCCATCCACCCCAATACGAGTTGCTCAAATCGAGGATCACCCCATCCACCTCGAAATATTGGGCAGTGGTGCACATCCCTCCCACAAACCCAAACCAAGACCCAACGGAAGTCTCCTTTGTGGGGAAATCTATGCCGACTCCACAAGTGGCAATAGAAGCTGCTGCGTACGAAGCGCTTGCTCGCCTTTGATTCACGGTACCCTATGCCAGCGAACGGGGGTATTATTACTTCCCGAGTCGTGCAGCACCCGGAGAAGTAGCATCTTTTCCCGGTGGACGAATTGAGAGAGACCCAGTACTGGCCAACCTTGCCCAGTATGTCATCGCTCAAGAGCGTTTGACCCAACGAGTAATGGGTTATCTCCAGAGCCTCGCTGATTTAAATCCTCAGACCGCCATCGGTAGACCACTGAGGCCATACCAAGAAAGACGCGTTCATCGACTAGTCAATCCGCTTCCCCCGATAGAAGAAGAGTGTGCCCCAGTACCAGAGACGTTTTCTTAGGACCCGGTCTATTTACCGTTTTCATTGTAGACGTCACTGCTATGTTTATTATCCCAGCATTTATTTATGTGTTGCAACTTACGCGTTGTACCCTAAGTTGTGGTATGAGTAAACTTTTTGGTTTCAGCTAATGGAGTAATTTTTTTTAAAAAACAGCCCTTAGCAAATCTCGAGGACGAGATTTTCCTTAAGGGGGGGTAGTGTTGTAACACCCCAAAAATTTAACCATGATTTATCAATTAAAATTTTGCCCTAGTAAATTAAAATTTTATTTTCTGTAATTTCTTTTGATTCAGAACCACTCTTTTCTTCTGAGTAGTGGAGTTTTCCTCCAAATAGAAAACTTTAAAAAAATGTTGTTGGACTTGTATACCCTCTCAAGAAAAACATTTCTTTTATCAGTGGAACTATTTCTATGATTATCTTTCCTGAGCTTTATTTCTTTCAAAATGATTTTTCATAAGTTTTAGAGCCTCTTTTGCACTACAACCCTTTGATTAATTAATTTAAAATCCCAACCAAAATTTGGGGATGTCATGTGATGTTTCCACATCACTTTTCTGCAAAAATATCTTTTGGTCATTGGAGATTTTGAGCTCTACCCCAAAATTTCAAAACTGGTCCAGTTGGTAATTTTGCACTACAACCTATTTAAATATTTCTTTAAAAAAATTCCAAATGTTTGGAGATGTCAATAGATGCATATAATTTTACTTTATGCAAAAACCCATGAGTGTTCTTTGAAAAATTTGAGCAAATCATCCTCTTTTGCTCTCTGGCCCAGTTGGGTGTTTTCTACTGTAACTCTATTTTATTTTACTCTAGTACCCATGATCTTTCTCCTGCTTATAAACCACCCTACAAAACCCTTAAGTCCAGGAGATTGGACCCATTGGAATATTTTTGACCCATGCAATAATAGCCTTTAGTCTCTGCCCAGATTTGGTTTTCTCAAAAACTTGCACAAACAAGTTTCTATTCTTGCCAAACAAGCCTTGTCACCATCACCTACATCTAAAGAGACTATGATCTAGAGTTTTTGGCCACCCCAAGAGATGCCTAGATGACCATAACATTCTGTCAAACACCTTGAGTGCATGGACAGAATTGGCATGAACCCTAGTTTACATTTTGAACCTGCTTGCTTTACCAAACCAGCATGTCCACTAAGTCCCTAGATATCTCTAACGTAGACCTGTTAATCCCCAGCCCCACCCAAGCCTCCTGGTATGCCTTGGCATTTTGCCGAACGCCTGGCATGCATGCTTTGGGCGCACCCAGAGTGCACGTTTTACACGCGCGCGCACCAAGCTGCCCCGTCTCGCTGCCGCCCTCCCCACGCCCGTGCTGACCCTTGGCCACTCACAGCCATTGCGCCCGACCCCTCCCTCATCGCAGAGCCGCCCTGGACCCTCCTGGCGCCCTACAGCACCACCACCGCAAGTCGCCACTGCCGCCCCGCCGGCCTCTGCCATGGACGGCGCCGCCCGAGCCACTTTAGCGCGCCAGCTGCCCTCTGGAACAGCTCGAGCTCATCCACGAGCCCATCTGCTAGCGCCCGTCACCGCCACGTCGCCCTGCAGCTAAAGAACGGCGGTTCACCATTCCTATCCACGGCCACCATCGGAACCGACCTCGGCCGCTATAAATGGTGACCCCCGAGCTCCTCCAAACCCCCAGGCCACCTCAGGCCATCCCTCTAGAGCCCCCCACCACCAGCAATCGACGGGGGGAGGCCTTCTTCCTCGTCTCCGGCCAGTTCGGCCGCCGCCACGCTCCGGCGCCATGCGTCGCGAGCAGAGCGTCCCCCATCCGTCCAGCGCCACCGTTCGACTCCCCTTGGCCTTGCGGAGCCACCCCACCCCTCAAACACGATCGGGACCCACCATAGCTCAAGACTCCGAACCACCAGAAGCAGCCGTCCACCGCGGAGCTCGCCGCCGGCGACTCCTTCGCACCCATCAGCCTTTTCACCACTGGGAGGACCATCCTGGACCAGCGGATCCATCCCTGCCCTTGGAACCCCACGGGGAGCCGCCGTTCGTCGGCGGCAATCACCGGAGCCCCGCCTCCGCTCGGACAGAGGAGGAAGGAGGCACGGGCGACTGGTCAAACCTGGCCAGTAGGCCCAATGGACCCACTATTAGTGACCCAGCCCCGCCGAAACGTGTTTTAAGTGGAAGCGTAAAACCCAGAGTACGCTTTCTCCCCGAAACGTTTTTCTTTTTCTGTTTTATTTAAAGACAGAATTTTGACTAAACTTTGTCTGGCTATAACTTTTTAAATATAAGTCCAAATGATTTGATTCTTTTTCTGTTGTTTCCCAAATTTTGTTTAGATTATTTTCATATTTATTTGAAAAAATTTCAGACAACTTTTTTGTACTGTTTTGAAACTAGGTGTTAATTTAAATTTTCTCAAAATAGGATTTTTGAAGAAGAAGGCAACTTTCAAAAAGTGCACCCCTCTTGCATACACTTGAAGGCAAGCATTCTGAACCCTGGCATAATATTGTTGTGCGTTGTTTGATATAGTTACAACACCACCTTAAAACGAAGTATTTGTTATTTTATGTGATGATATAATCATACTCATAAGTGCATATTGATGATTCCGTACTGTTGGAGTTTGAAATGTTTGTGATAGTAATCACCCTCGTATACCTCTCATGCCTACCGGAAGGAATACGGGAAAGTCTCTATCTTGGGTAGACACGAGCTTGTCTCTAGTTCTTCGTCGATACGGTTATGTCCGGTAAGGCATGGTGAGGTATGACGAGTGGTAATTCTATCTGATTGGTGTGAAATATATTTCCTATGCTTACCATGCAGGAAAATGCTTTAACCTCCTGAGTCGATCCTAGATCAAGTCTTGTTCCAGTAACCCCCATACTTGTTTCGTACTACCACTTGTCCCTGCCACCGGTAGGGTACGGTTCAGTAAGTTGTCAACCCCTTCCTAGCACACACCGTACAGAGAGAGGCCATGGAGGAAGATACCGGCTGCATCCGGTAGGCATGCCACCTGGTTTGGGGGCATGGGTGTTTCCGGTTGTAGCCGAGGGGGTAGCTCCCCTAGTTTGCGCGCGTTATAAATTTTGTGATCCCATGCTAGTCGAGGTTGTAGCCTCCCCACTTAGATTTTTGCTTAACGAGTGTCGTGGGTGATTCCAAACACCGGTAAGATAGGCTGGTGTGTGCGGTCAGGTGTGTTTTCAATTAAAGTAGGCAGGAATTAGTCCCGATGAACTAAAGAAATCCGTTGCTCATGGGTAAAGAGTACACCCTCTGTAGAGATTACATCTATTCGAATAGCCGTGTCCATGGGTAAGGACTACAGTCTGGGATGGGTCAAGTGTCAGTCTTAGTGTCGGTCTTCGGAGGAAAAACTACTAAACCAGAACATGGAACATGACTTGTGACTTATGATGATCAGGATTATTATTATCATGGACTAACCATTTATATTATTTGAATTGTTGAGTATCCCTGGGATGGTTCTACCTCCTGGATATTCACTGTGATTATTCTCTTATAAGCCCTTTATGTGGTGTCGCTCAGACGCCCGACTGTGGCAGGCTTGTTATTTAAACTACTTATAAGCCCTTTATGTGGTGTCGCTCAAACACCCGACTGAGGCATGCTTGTCATTTAAATTACTTATAAGCCCTTTATGTGGTGTCGCTCAGATGCCCGACTGTGGCATGCTTGTTACTTAAACTACTTATAAGCCCTTTATGTGGTGTCGCTCAGACGCCCGACTGAGGCATGCATTAAATTATTATCCTTTCGAGGCGTCGCTTTAGACACCCGATCGGTGAATTCTATTTTCTACTCCATTATTGTATATTCATGTTGTATATGAATAACCTGCTTGCGTGCATCATGGATTTTTATTTTTTTTACTGACGTTGTGATCATAGAATATTTCAGAGCATGATTATCATTTGTTATATTATACCTGTGTTCTTAATGTTTGTGAGTACATTCAAAAGTACTCACCGTCTTGTCCCTGGCTATTGTCTTGGACAGATTTCTTGCATGGAGAGGAGCGTTGCGATGACAGCCCCGGAACCTACGCAATGAAGATAGCAGCTTCGCGAAGATAGGAGTTACCCAGGTAAGCTGTTCCTGTGGGAAATGGAGTCCCATAGACGCTGATGAACCACAAACCGCTTCCGCCATCAGCCACTAGAAACCTTGTGTTGTACTCATAGGCCAGAATGGTCTTGTTCTACATATTATGTATTTTGCTTGGAGTTTCTGTATCAAGTTAGTGTCTCATCAGCTAACAGTAATCCTGGGGCTGGTGAGCACAAGGGCCATTTTCTAGGAAATTAATATCCTGGAAAACCGGTCGCGACATATATGCTTCTCACAAACCGGAGCTTCTCACAACAAGCATGATGGTTTTCGGTAGGGAACGTCCCACCTTTAGGGACGAAACAATATCCATTGCCTCTTATTGCTTTCAATTTTTTTTTCTCATGTCAACATAGAACAATAGGAGTGTTGTGTGGTTTTTTGTGATTTTTTGGGGTTCGTTTGGACATTTTTATGCATTAACTGGGTTTTCAATGCATTTATGTGCATAATTAAAATTTGAACTACATGCACATGCTCCATTGCATATAAATTGGTTGAAAAATCAAATCTGTGTCCTTGGGTGCATGCTTAGGTCTCATGCAAGAAATGGGAATGAATTTCGAACAATAGGGCACCGTTGATTGCCGGCAAAACATTGAGATGCCTAGTTTTTAAATTCTAGTAAATCAAAACTCATTTTAAATTCATGAGACTTGGCATGCTATCATGGAGCGGCATCAACATGTCATGGTACAAATTTTGTCCCATTTGGGGCAGGTTTGGGCATATGCTTCTCACAAACCAGAGCTTCTCACAACAAGCATGATGGTTTTCGTTAGGGAACATCCCACCTTTGGGGACGAAACGATATCCATTGCCTCTTATTGCTTTCAGTTTTTTTCTCGTGTCAACATGGAACAACAGGAGTGTTGTGCGAATTTTTGTGATTTTTTGGGGTTCGTTTGGACATTTTTATGCATTAACTGAGTTTTCAATGCATTTATGTGCATAATTCAAATTTGAACTACATGCACATGCTCCAGTGCATATAAATTGGTTGAAAAATCAAATATGTGTCCTTGGGTGCATCCTTAGGTCCCATGCAAGAAATGGGAATGAATTTCGAACAATAGGGCACCGTTGATTGCCGGCAAAACATTGAGATGCCTGGTTTTTAAATTATAGTAAATCCAAAACTTGTCTGAAATACATGAAACTTGGCAAGCTATCATGGAGAGGCATCAACATGCCGTGGTACAATTTTTGTCCCATTTGGGGCAGGTTTGGGTATATGTTTCTCACAAACCGGAGCTTCTCACAACAAGCATGATGGTTTTTGGTAGGGAACGTCCCACCTTTGGGGACGAAACGATATCCATTGCCTCTTATTGCTTTCAATTTTTTTTTCGTGTCAACATAGAAGAACAGGAGTTTTGTGTGAATTTTTGTGACTTTTCGGGGTTCGTTTGGACATTTTTATGCATTAACTGAGATTTCAATGCATTTATGTGCATAATTCAAATTTGAACTACATGCACATGCTCCAGTGCATATAAATTCTTTGAAAAATCAAATCTTTGTCCTTGGGTGCATGCTTAGGTCCCATGCAAGAAATGGGAATGAATTTCAAACACCATGGCACCGTTGATTGCCAGCAAAACATTGAGATGTCTTGTTTTTAAATTCTAGTAAATCCAAAACTCGTCTGAAATTCATGAAACTTGGCATGCTATCATGGAGCGGCATCAACATGTCGTGGTAAAATTTTTGTCCCATTTGGGGCTGGTTTGGGTATATGCTTCTCACAAACCGGAGCTTCTCACAACAAGCATGATGGTTTTCGGTAGGGAACGTCCCACCTTTGGGGACGAAACGATATCCATTGCCTCTTATTGCTTTCAAATGTTTTCTCGTGTCAACATAGAACTACAGGAGTGTTAAGTGATTTTTTTTGATTTTTTGGAGTTCGTTTGGGCATTTTTATGCATTAACTGAGTTTTCAATGCATTTATGTGCATAATTCAAATTTGAACTACATGCACATGCTCCAGTGCATATAAATTGGTTGAAAAATCAAATCTGTGTCCCTGGGTGCATGCTTTGGTCCCATGCAATAAATGGACATGAATTTCAAGCACGAGGGCACCGTTGATTGCCGGCAGAATATTGAGATGCCTGATTTTTAAATTCTAGTAAATCCAAAATTTTGTTAAGCATTCACGTGACGCCATGTGCCTTGGTTTTAATGGCTGTAGGAGGTGTCGTGCGGACATCTGCTTGACCTTGATTGAATGGGAGGCGTGCGAGCATTGTCCGATGCGCAGGCCGTCCGAGAGGCATGCAAGCTGTCCTCGAGTGCACAGGCTCATCAGGAAGCGTGCGAGCTGTACGCTCCGCAGGCTCACTGGGAAGCGAACACTTTGATTTCCATGGCCGCCCGCCTTGCTCGCGTCCTCTCCTTTAATGGTGCCCAAGCCACGGTTTAATTTGCTTTTTAAATATAAAACACTCATCGCAAACGTTTTAGTTAGAACACCCATATGCAAACCGACAACTTCCCCAGGAAGCCAAGAGAAAATGTGCCGAGCAGGATTTCTGCAGCTCTTGATCGCAAACGATTTAGATAGAACACTGATACATCTCTGTCGTATCTATAATTTTTGATTGTTCCATGCCAATATTATTCAACTTTCATATACTTTTGGCAACTTTTTATACTATTTTTGGAAAAAACATATTGATCCAGTACCCAGTTCCTGTTTGTTGCATGTTTTATGTTTCCGCAGAAACCCCATATCAAACGGAGTACAAATGGGATAAAAACAGAAGGAGAATATTTTTGGAATATTTGTGAAATATGGGAAGAAGATTCAACATGAGACGGTGCCCGAGGGGGCCACGAGGTAGGGAGGTGCGCCCTTGACCCTCGCGGGCACCCTGTAAGGCGGTTACTGCTCTTCTTTTGGCGGAAGAAAGCTAATTTTTGGGAAAAAAATCTTGGCAAAGGTTTCAATCCGATCGGAGTTATGGATCTCCGGATATATAAGAAACGGTGAAAGGTCAGAATCCAGAACAGAGGAGAATGCAGAAACAGAGAGAGACAGAGAGACAGATCCAATCTCGGAGGGGCTCTCACCCCTCCCACGCCATGGAAACCATGGACCAGAGGGGAAACCCTTCTCCCATCTAGGGAGAAGGTCAAGGAAGAATAAGAAGAAGGGGGGCTCTCAACCCCTCGCTTTAGGTGCCGCCGGAATGCCGCCGGGGGCCATCATCATTACCGCGATCTACACCAACACCTCCGTGATCTTCACCAACATCTCCATCACCTTCCCCATCTATCTACAGCGGTCCACTCTCCCGCCACCCGCTGTACCCTCTACTTGAACATGGTGCTTTATGCTTCATATTATTATCCAATGATGTGTTGCCATCCTATGATGTCTGAGTAGATTTTCGTTGTCCAATCAGTGATTGATGAATTGCTATGATTGGTTTAATTTACTTGTGGCTATGTTGCTGTCCTTTGGTGCCCATCATATGAGCGCGTACATGGATCACACCATAGGGTTAGTTGTATGTTGATAGGACTATGTATCACTACTAGGAAAAGGCATGCTAGTGGCGCACCGAATTTGCCTTCTAATGGCGCACTACTGGTGCGCCACTGGCATCACGCCATTAGAATTAAATTCTAATGGCGCACTACTGGTGCGCCATTAGTATATGCTATTCTAATGGCGCACCAGGCAGTGCGCCATTAGTACTGCCCATAGTGCGCCACTATTATCTGCTATACTTATAGCGCAGCACATGGTAGTGCGCCATTAGTAACAACTTTTTTAATTCTTTTCTTCTTAATCTCAGGTCACTATTTCACATATGAGATATTCAACACACATATATATACAACAAGCATCCATATAGCAATCATATCCAACACACAAGTTTCATCATATATACATACATAGCCAACACATAGTTCCGTCGTTACAAAAGTTTCACATTGTTCATCCAACACCGTTATCCATCAATTCACAAAAGTTTCACATTGATACAAAATAAAAACACAAATGGAAAAGAAGCACTCCATCCACGCAAGCTTCCGTCAATTAAATCAAATCTGCAAAATGATAAACAAGAAGTTAGAAGAAGAAAAAGAAGAAGACTAGAAGAATACTAGAAGAGGAAGAACACTAGAAGAAGAATAATAAGAGTTTTGGAAAAGAAGAAGAATAAGAAGAAGACTATAAGCTTATTATGTAAACTTGATCATTTTGTGCTAACATAAGTTATTTTGGAGCTAACCTATAGGAAACTAAGCATATAAGCTCTAAGTTAGCATATTAGAGCCAACTTAGGTAAAATGAAGCTAACCTATAGGAAACTAAGCATATTAGAGATAACATAGGTAACTAAGTATATATATATCATTTTGGAGATCTGACATACCTGACATAGTTCAGTTCTCATTGTTCTTCTCCTTCTCCTTCCTCAGCCTGATGCGCCAAGAGCGGCGAGGCGGTGGAGGCAGTGGGATGTAGTCTTCTACCACAATTGGCGTGGTCATGTCGCCCAGCTGTGGGATCGCCGGCGCCACCACCGGTGCGTGGTCATTGTCAGGCACCACCACCATCGCGAGGCCACCTTCAGGCACGACCATCGCTAGGTCATCCTCAGCCACCTCCATCTCTTGCCCATGGTCAGCCACCACCATCTCTTGCCCTTGGTCAGCCACCACCAGTGCTAGGTCATCCTCAGCCTGATGCCCATCGTCATCATGCAGCTCCTCATCCTCACTCTGCTCCTCTTCTCCCGCACTCCAGTCCGGATCAACCTTCTTGTTGTCTATGCTGGTGCCAGAATTGCTGCTGCTTTCGCTACAGCCAGAATCGCTGCTGCTTTCGCTACAGCCATAGTCGCTGCTGCTTTGGCTGTAGCCAGTGTCGCTGCTGCTGCTCCTACCTGTCCAAAATGCAACAATGACAGTTAACAATCGATGTGAGACAAAGCCAAATGTAGAGGAATAAGAAGAGGCAGAACGTACATACCGGCATCATCATCGGCAGCGTAGCGCATGCGACACATAGTCTTGTTGTACACCTTCATGATGAGCATGTTGGCGTCGTCGTCGTACCTGAAGACAAGGAAGTACCCCAGCTGCAGGTCGTAGGCACGGTAGAACTTCTCCCACGCACGAGACAAGTACATGTGGCCCTTCTTGATCGCCAACTGCACATCCCACTGCCTGCGAAACCCGCTGCCGGCCTGTCGCAGCTTCACATTATTTGGCGGATCTTCACCCATCAGCATGTTCATAAAACTGTCAGGCAGCCTCTGCAGTTTGGGAAAATGAGTGATGTAGCAAACAACAGATATCATAATGAGATGGGTGAAGGGGAGATCTCTCGTTTTATATACCAGCGTCATGGATGATACTGAAGCCTCAAGTATGATAGTGAAGAACTCGGAAGCATCCAACTCGTACTGCGGTGTCGCAGATCGGCGGTGGCTGCTTCCCGCCATCTCTGATAAGCAGCAGAAGAGACCAATTAGTACCCATGCATGATAACAGGCATTAGTCGCAAGTACCCCATATGTCCTATTTTTAGCAAAGTCATGCTAAAATTCACGGAAAATTTCAGCATGACCTTTGCTGAAAATAGGACATATGGAGTGCCCGAATTTGCCGAAACGGAAGTTAATCGACATTCCGGCAAACTCAAGGGCCTCTCGGGGTACCTGCAAATTCATCACGACACAATGGTCGGAGACAAAACCCAACAAACTAGCAAGTCTTTCTCAATGTGATCACAAGTAATTCAGAGGCATCACAATAAAGCAACACCCTGCACTAGCCTAAAAACAAGTGAAGTTTCACCCATATAAGAACAACTTTATAAAATCAAAGAATTTGCTAAATTTTTTGTATCCTTCATACACACTGGAGTACAATGCTTTATAATGTTCCATCATCATTACAGAAATCCAAGACCATGTGTTCCATCATCATCATCATTACAGAAATCCAAGAAACATCATGCTTTTTAACAGTTTTCAGTTTGGACAGAATAGTGAAAACTACAGTTTGGACAGAATTCCTAACACTTTGGTCTTCTAGTTACAAAACAAAACTGACATAATTCTAGATGCCATAACTGAATTTTTTGACAGTAGCTCAAGTTTTTGACAGTATCTCCTAACAGTAGCTCCTAACTGAATTTTCTGCTTAAAGGGAAGGCTGACTTAAGTGGCAAGATGATACAATTTGCGTAACATAACAATATATGCATCTTAATATAACACCATCTCCTAACAGAAATAGTATCCCAGGTTTCCATCTTAATACCACAAAGAATTACATAAAAAATCCAGGATCATTTTTTCTAGAGAAAAGCATCATTGTAAGGGGCCTGGCCTTCAAACTAACAAATTTTCGAGGCCTGGCCTTCTTCATAGGAGAATCTGAATTAGTTCAAATTCAAAATTTATCACTTTGCAGATAATAAATCAAATCCACAGTACAATCTAAAATAACAAGAAACAGAACTCAGTTGTTCCAATCTATATGCCACTGGATGAAGGTCAACATCTATGAATTAACTCAATCCCTGAAGCAACTAGTTGGAACTTGCAAGCGCATGTACTCTACTACTACCTAGCAACAGGGCAGTCCTGCAGTTCTTGTTGTTTGCCGCAAGATGAAACTTATTAAGCATTCTGCCTAGACATCATTAATGGAACAACCGAACTGAATCTTCAATCACATCCATTGCACCTTCCCTGGAGAACAATGCCCTCATCTATTTTACCATCTCAGAAAGTTCACGGTCTATTTTCCTATCCTAGGCTGAGCAACTAACACAACCTTCTCATGTTCACCGCTAGAAAGTAGAAACATCCCATCTCTAATGAAAACATAGCACAGTTTCAAAAAGAAAACAAACAAAAGTAGCAGGAACTCTGATTCTCCTATATAGTTACAAAAAATGCAGTGCAATTTGAATCGTGAACCCTAACTTTTGGAGCATGTGCTTTCTGTCTTGAAATTCCTTTTGGAGCATCGGTTGGAAGGAATGGGGAATGGTGGAGAGAGGGAGGAAGGAGGAAGGAGGAGAGGTACCTGGTCGCCGGTAGGGTCGGAGTCAGGGTCGGCGAAGGGGTCGGGGTCGGGGTCCGAGCTCGTCCGGGTCCTCGCTCACCACGGTCGAAGGAGAGCAGGGGCCGGTGGCGGAGGATGGCAGGGGCAGGCCGGGTGGGCACGTCGGGGCCGCGCTTGCCGTCTGCTGCAGGGGCCGGAGGAGGCCCTCGCTCGTCGGAGGGAGGAGGAGAGGAGAGGAGCGGGCGGCGCACGCTCGGCCGATCCCGTTCGGGGGGCGTGGGGGCGGCGGGGGTGGACTCCTGCGGGGGTCGGGGCGGCGGCGTCGGGGCAGCGCAAGACCACAGCGGCGGCGGCGGCACCGCCGGCGTGCAGGCGCGACGGACGGAGGGGGCGGAGCAAGGGAGCGGCGGCGTACGGTTGGGTCGAGTGGATCTGGCGAGGGAGGGAGGGAGGCAACAGTGAGAGGGGAACAGGTGAACTGGGGAGAGGGATCTAATGGCGCACGCAACCCTAGTGCGCCATAAGTACAACCACTCTAATGGCGCACCCAGCCCCGGTGCGCCATTAGAATTTATCAAAATAGAAATAATTTTTTAAAAAATATCATCAAATTTGTTATTTGAAAATATTTATGAATATGAAAAAATATCATCAAATTTATTATTTGAAAATATCATCAAATTTCTTATTTGGAAATATAATCAAATGCTGTTTTTATATTTATTTGTGTTTAAATATGTTCAAACTTGTTTAAATTATAACAGTAATATTTTTTATAAAAATAGTAAAAAAAATTTAAAAAATATGTTCAAAAAGTGTGGGTGCGGGGGGCCGGGTGCTCCGGCGGTGGAGCGGGGGAGGGTTGTGATGGGTGGAGCTAGCGGGGGAGGGTGTGGGTGCGATCGAGATGGAGGGGGATCGAGATCGAGATGGAGGGGGAATCGAGATCAAGTGTCCTCATGAATTCAAAAAGTGCCCATGAAATTTAAAAATATTCATGATATCAAAAAGTGCCCATGAAATACAATCGAGAAATGAAGACTACGATTTAAAGTGCCCATTAGTAGTTTTGCAAAAAAGTAAAAATAATAAGTATATATACTAATGGCGCATCTCCTCTGAGTGCGCCATTACTAGTTTAAACTAGTAATGGCGCACTGTGCAGCGATGCGCCATTAGTAGTTTTGCAAAAAAAAGAATAAAACAAAATTTACAGTAATGGCGCACTGCCTGCTTGGTGCGCCATTAGTAGTTATAGATAGTAATGGCGCATTATGGGCCAGATGCGCCATTAGTGTGTATGGGAAAATGGAAAAAAAATAATTCATACTAGTGGCGCACCCTTTTTACGGTGCGCCATTAGTGTCTTCCACACTAATGGCGTATCACAAACTGGTGCGCCATTAGTATATAGTAGTGGCGCACTGCTTCCACGGTGCGCCATTAGAATCAATCCTATCTATAGCCCTTTTCCTAGTAGTGTATTGGAGGGCAATAGTGATATAAGCTTCTACCTAGCATAGAAATTGATGCATACGGGATTGAAGGGGCACCAATATATCTTAATGCTATGGTTGGGCTTTACCTTAATGAATGTTAGTAGTTGCGGATGCTTGCTAATAGTTCCAATCATAAGTGCATAGAATTCCATGTCAGCGATGACATGCTAGCAGTGGCCTCTCCCACATAAAACTTGTTATCAGAATAGTAACGTAGTCAATTGCTTAGGGACAATTTTGCAACTCCTACCACCACTTTTCCACACTCTCTAGAATAACTTTATTGCTTCTTTATCTAAACAGCCCCTAGATTTTATCTATGTGCTCTTTATTATCTTGCAAAATTATCCAACAACACCTACAAAGTACTTCTAGTTTCATACTTGTTCTAGGTAAAGCGAACGTTAAGCGTGCGTAGAGTTGTATCGCTGGTCAATAGAACTTGAGCGAATATTTGTTCTACCTTTAGCTCCTCATTGGGTTCGACACTCTTACCTTTTTCTGGCGCCGTTGCCGGGGAGTCATAGCGTGGGGTTAATATTCTCGTGTGTGCTAGTTTGCTCTATCACTAAGTAATTTTTATTTTCTGTTCTTAATTGTTTTCCATCTTTATTTATGGGTAGGAAACGCAAAATACTAAAAAAATTAGTTGTACCTACTACACCAATGGTTGAAGAACCACTCAAAATCTATCACACTATTGAAGCTTTTTACTTGGATCATCTTTGATCCCTATGTGCTCGTGCTGAAACCCCAACTAGCTTAGTTGAGGGAAAATCTTTAGATGAGCATGCTTGTTATGTGCGACACCGCATATCTGAAAAAGGGAAACTTTTACTGGATCAAACTCATCATTTGCAATGCTATGCTTGGGATTTATGTGAAATATATGATTTTACTTGTTGTTCTAAAAACCCTAAGAAATACCTTCCATACCAATGTGAGTTTAGTGATAATGGCATCATATCTTCGTATGCTAAGGGTGTTTATAAGTACTATGATGTTCAACAAATTGAATAATTTGTTGCTTTTAAGGGTGCTTATGAAATTGCTTGTTTGATTGAAAAGTATGATGCTACTCTTTACAAATCAGAAAATTTTGCCATACTCAAATATTGGTATGATAATTATGCTTCTAATTCCTATGTTAAACCGTATATCGAGGACTCCTCTGCTGTCCAAGAAGAGACTAATATTTTGCAGGAGTCTATGGAAGAAGAAATTGATGAAACTGTGAGCTCATTGGATGAAAAAGATGATGAGGTGAGCGAAGAAAAAAAAGGAGGAAGAACGGATTAGCTACCTGTGCCCACCTTCTAATGAGAGTAACCCTCCAACTCATACATTGTTTAATGTCCCTTCATGCTTACCGAAGGATGATTGCTATGATAACTATTATGACCCCGTTGATTCTTTTGAAATATCCCTTTTGATGATGCTTGCTATGCTTGTGGCCAAGATGACAATATGAATTATGCTTATGGAGATGAACTTGCTATAGTGCCTTATGTTAAACATGAAATTGTTGCTAGTGCACCCACGCATGATAGTCCCATTATCTTTTTGATTTCTCCCGACTACACTATATCGGAGAAGTTTGCCCTTATTAAGGATTATATTGATGGGTTGCGTTTTATTACTACACATGATGATTTTGATAGATATAATATGCATATGCTTGCTGCTCCTACTTGCAATTATTATGATAGAGGAACTATATCTCCACCTCTCTATGTTTCCAACATGATAAAATTGCAAGAAACTGTTTATGCTATGCATTGGCCTTTACTATCTGTGCATGAATTGTTCTTTTATGACATGCCGATGCATAGGAAGAGAGTTAGACTTCGTTGTTGCATGATATATGTTACTTTGTGCTCACTACTAAATTACAAATCATTGTTAATTAAAATTGGCTTTGATATACCTTGGGATCCGGGTGGATCCATTGATTGAGCACTATATGCCTAGCTTAATGGCTTTAAAGAAAGCGCTGCTAGGGAGACAACCCGGAAGTTTTAGAGAGTCATTTATTTCTGTTGTGTGCTTTTATAAAGTTTAAATATAAAAATAATGTGCCAAGGTTTGCCTTTAGGATATTTAGATTGCTCGTTGGTTTGTGCGGTGTAGGACATAAACTTTGTATGTAGTGCGCGATTTTACATTTTTTACTGGATCGTTAAACAGTTCTGATTCTTTTTGAACTGTCTTTATATCCAAAATTTTTATTTTTCCTAATTTTGGCAGAATTTTTGGAGTACCAGAAGTATGTTGAATGTTCAGATTATTACAGACTGTCCTGTTTAAGACAGATTCTGTTTTTGATGCATAGTTTCTGGTTTTGATGAAACTATCAATTTCTATCAGTGGATTAAGCCATGGAAAAGTTATATTACAGTATATACAATGCAAAAACAAAATATGAATTGGTTCGCAACATTACTTAGAGTGGTGATTTTCTTTATTATACTAACGGATCTTACCGAGTTTTCTGTTGAAGTTTTGTGTGGATGAATTGTTCGAAGATCGAGGAGGTCTCGATATGAGAAAAAGGAGGAGAGGCAAGAGCTCAAGCTTGGGGATGCCCAAGGCACCCCAAGTAAATATTCAAGGAGACTCAAGTGTCTAAGCTTGGGGATGCCCCGGAAGGCATCCCATTTTGCTTCAACAAGTATCGGTATGTTTTCGAATTCGTTTCATTCATGTGATATGTGCAGACCTTGGAGCGTCTTTTGCATTTAGTTTTCACTTTTTGTTTATGCACCATGCTGGTATGAGATAGTCCATGGTTGATTTATAGAATGCTCATTGCACTTCACTTATATCTCTTGAGTATGGCTTTATAGAATGCTTCATGTGCTTCACTTATATCATTTGAAGTTTGGATTGCCTGTTTCTCTTCACATAGAAAACCGCCATTTGTAGAATGCTCTTTTGCTTCACTTATACTTGTTAGACTGTGGGCATATCTTTTGCAGAAAGAATTAAACTCTCTTGCTTCACTTATATCTATTTAGAGAGATGACAGGAACTGGTCATTCACATGGTTAGTCATAAAATCCTACGTAAAACTTGTAGACCATTGAATATGATATGTTTGATAACTTGCAATTGTTTTGCGATATAAAGATGGTGATATTAGAGTCATGCTAGTGGGTAGTTGTGGATTGTAGAAATACTTGTGTTGGAGTTTGTGTCACACCCTGATTTTCATGCCACAACACTTAAGCTAATAAATCATGATAAAGTGTGGTTTGACAATTTTTTTTGCATTATTTGGCTTTTTAATTGAGTTGGTTTTCTCTCTGTGATTTTCAAGTGCTCTTTAAAGTCAACACAACTCCAACTTCTATACTTCATTTCCTTGATCCAAAACTTCTGCACAATGATCATACCATGTGTATAGTACAATATAGAATTTTCTTACAAAAATAATTTGGCCAAAAAGTATTTTCTAAATTTAGTTTTCCAAAAACCCTTGAATTGAGGTTTGCTCTACAAGTACTTGATTTGGGGTGTGAAAAATCTTTCAAAAGGTATATTTGAATCCTATTAGATATAGGACTCCCATAAACCACAAAAATATAATTTTAAAAGTTATTTTGCTCTTTTATTTAAGGGCTTTTTCTTGAGGCCAGAAATGGACTTTAATAGGTTAAAATTATTTTAATGCTTTAAAAATATTTGTGAAAATTTAGGGAAACTCAGTGGACATATATTGTCCATATATAAGAATTTCAACACATGGTCATGTTCAAAATATTGGTCAAACCCCTCAAAAACCCTCTTTGGATATTTCAAGCTTTTGAAATATTTACAAAGGAAATATTATCTAAAAATTCCAAGAAAATTCTAGCATGTCACATATGACATATTGGATGATCTTGCCAAGCCTCATGTCTTGGAGAACAAGATTACATCACCAAATCCCCTCAAAACCATTTCTATTCATTTTGAAGTTTGAGCAACTCTACATTGCCAAACATGTCCAAATGTTCTCAAACTTGGTGCACATGCTCCAATGGTCTAAGTATGTATCTAGACCAAATGGCACAACTTGGAGAAAATGATATCTTGATCAAAGTGCCTCAAAACCCTCTTTGTCTAGAATCAAATTTGAACAACTTTACATTGTCAACTTTCTTATTTTGCTCGACCTTTGTGGGCATGCTCTAAACCCCAAATGATGACACTACACCAAGTGGTGCACCAAGGAGAAGAGTTTAGCTTATCTAGATATAAGCAAGTCCATTTTTGTGGATTTCTAGGGTTTACAGAAGTTACATTGTGAACCTTGCCCAAATAAGCTCAAAATGGGTGGAAGGCCCTAATTATATGTGACATTTTCACCTGTGGAGTCGCATGCCAAATTGAATTCATTTACCTGTCCAAACCATCAACAAACACCTTCTGCCACTTTACCAAAACAACTACTTTGACCTCTTCCACTCTTCTCCATGGCCTCAACTTTTTACCACGGCTACTCCTGACCCTCCTCTACCTCCAGTAACAATGGCTGCATCTCAGATCAATGATTAAGGGGCGAAACCACCTGATTTACCCCTTTGGACAACCCCTTTCCCTCTCTCTCTCAACCCCACTCCTCTCCTACTGGATCCCTAGGGCATCCAATGCTCCTCACCTCTTATTTACTCCCCCCTAGAGCTACCAGACATCTTTGGCCGCGCCCACATTGCATAGAAAATGGCCATGCCGGCCATTTGGGCGCTCTGGAGCACGCTACAGTGCGCTCCCGCACTATCGCCGCCCCCTGCCAAGCACCTTCGGTGACCTCGGCTCTCCCCCTCATGCCAGCCGATGCTCCTTGTCGGTGTCAAAACCGGCGGATCTCGGGTAGGGGGTCCCGAACTGTGCGTCTAGGCAGATGGTAACAGGAGACAAGGGACACGATGTTTTACCCAGGTTCGGGCCCTCTTGATGGAGGTAAAACCCTACGTCCTGCTTGATTAATATTGATGATGTGTGTTACAAGAGTAGATCTACCACGAGATCAAGGAGGCTAAACCCTAGAAGCTAGCCTATGGTATGATTGTTGTTCATCCTACGGACTAAAGCCATCCAGTTTATATAGACACCGGAGAGGGCTAGGGTTACACAGAGTCGGTTACAATGGTAGGAGATCTACATATCCGTATCGCCAAGCTTGCCTTCCACGCCAAGGAAAGTCCCATCCGGACACGGGACGAAGTCTTCAATCTTGTATCTTCATAGTCTTGGAGTCTGGCCGATGATGATAGTTCGGCTATCCGGACACCCCCTAGTCCAGGACTCCCTTAGTAGCCCCTGAACTAGGCTTCAATGACGACGAGTCCGACGCGCATGTTGTCTTCGGCATTGCAAGGCGGGTTCTTCCTCCGAATAATTTATAGAAGACTGTGAACACCAGGATAGTGTCCGGCTCTGCAAAAATAAATTCCACATACCACCGTAGAGAGAATAATATTACACAAGTTCAATCTGCTGACGTATTTTGTGGCGTGACGTCACACCACTACCAAGCCTTTACTAGAATCGTTTTTATTGTACCACCTCAGCGCGTTTAGCGAAGCGGTTTCCTTGGCACGTCTTGTCGAAGCAGAGATCGTGTTCCCCTTATTCCGGGATTCCCATAAATACGGACGTGGGTAACCCAACCGCGCCCGTTGCCACGCCCCCTCCATCGAAGGCGGGTTCCAAACGGTCACAGGGACGGCTCTTGGTATTCCTCCTCTTTATAATGAGACCAAGGCCCGTTCTTTTCCTCCATCGAATCCGCCCCTCGCCCCGAGTTCCAACACCCAGGGCTCCAGATTCGGGTACCTTCAATCTTCGACAATGTCCGGCCCCGACCTACGAGGCCGGTGGATGCCCTCCTCCGTCACGGAAGAGGACGTGCTAAAGCTGAGAGACGCCAGGTACTTAACCTACAAGATTTCGCATAGGCTGCCTGCCCGAGGGCAAGTTATTCCTACTCCCGAGCTCGGCGAAAGCGTCGTGTTCGTGTCTCACCTCTGTCGGGGTTTAGGCTTCCCGACGGATCCCTTCGTGAGGGGGCTCATGTTTTACTATGGGCTAGAATTCCACGACTTGGCTCTGGAGTCCATCCTCCACATCTCATCATTCATTGTCGTCTGCGAAGCCTTCCTCCGCACAACCCCTCACTTCGGCTTGTGGCTCAAAACCTTCAACGTGGAGCCGAAGATGATTGAGGGGCGTCAGGCAGAGTGCGGCGGGGCGGTTATAAGCAAGAGGGCCGATGCTCCATGGCCCGAGGGCTCTTTTCAGGAGGAGCTCGGCTCGTGGCAACAGGAGTGGTACTATATCACCGCTCCCAGGCGCAGCAGGCAGAGGCCACCGCCCGTCTTCCGCTCGGGCCCTCCACAACGGCTGACGTCATGGGTCAACAAGGGGCGTGATTGGGGGCCGTCCAAAGACGTACCCCTGTTGCAGGACCGGATTCGAGGCCTCCAAGAAAGGGAGATTAATCTGGTCGTAGTGGTACAGGTTATGCTGATCCGGCGCCTACTGCCCTGCAAACATCGCCCCCTCCGCCTGTGGGAATTTAATCTGGAGGGGCCACGAGCTCTTCAACACTTCATGGGTTTGACACCCGCGGAGATGTACAAACTGTTCTTCGGATCGCAAGAGATGCGTCCGGACTTGACCGAGGATGCTGGCCTAAGCTGCAATCACCCGGATACTCAAGTAAGTAGCCCTGTGTCCGGACACATCGTCCATTTATTTATCATGGGTTTGCCTTTTAACCAGCTATCCCTTGGACATGAGTGGATAGCGCAAGCAAAACTGATACGGTGTCCGCCCCCCCTCCCCGAGACCACTCAGGATCCCGTGTTAATTAAAATGTTGGAGGTTGCACCTTCGGAGGAGGGCGAAGGGGGGCACAGGGAAACTACCACCTCTGCCAAGGAGGCTTTCAGTAAGGGAGGAATCGAGAGTCCCCCCTTCCAGGGGAGAAGAGGACCGCTTCCGAAGACCCGGAGGCCAAGGCCTCAAAGCGGGGAAAGAAATCTGTACCGAAAGGTCGTGTGCCAGGAAGAGCCCCGGCCGTACTGTCTCCTCAGAGGAATCAGCCCTCCAGCGAGCCGTAAGTAAAAAGGGGGGATTTTGTAATAGTGGACACCCCTGCTTAATTTCTAAGGGTAACCTAAGTTTTCACCTTGTAGTTTGGATCTCAGCCCATCTCAGCACAGCTCATCTTCGGGAGACCTTCGTCTGGAGATGATGGAGAGCGAAACGCCTCCATCTGCCGCCCCGTCGTGCGGGACAGACGACCCTGAGGTGTCGTCACGGAGGGTCTCCCCGAGTCCGGCGGGGCTGGAGAGTTCGGCACCCATTGGAGTACGGCCAGCGGAGCTGCAGGATTTGCTCAAGAGGGCGTCTATCTCAGAAGATCACCACACATTAATGAGTATGGTGATTGAGAGGATCTCATCCGCCGAGAGCGGGTTGTGTGAGGCCGTCGGAAGTTTGCTGACGGGGTTTGAGGTACGCAAAAATTGACATACATTTTGACAGTTTTGCACATGAAGTGCGCCCTATATAGATAGTAGCCCCTGAGACTTGGTATGCTGTCGAAAGCGACAACATGCCGAGGATCATACTCTCAGTTATAGATTGTCGCCTTTCCTATGCAGGTGGCGGAATGTTCGGTGGCCAGCTGGACTGATGGAGTTGCCGAGCTGAAGAGGCAACTCGATGTTGCGGATGCGGACATCTCGCTGGTCAATAAACGACTTGATGAGTCACAAGGTATGTGGTTGCTCTGTGGTCGCCTAGTAAGGGAGCTGACGCCCATTCCTTACAATTTGTATGCTTGATGCAGATGGTGCCGCTGCTGTGGAAGATCTTCGAGTAGAGCTTGCTCAGGCCAAGGAGCAAGCCAGAAAAAGCGAGGCGGCTGCCTCGAAGGCAGCGGAAGAGCTAGAAGCCGAGAAGGCTGCTCACTGCCGAAGCAGGGAGGAGATGGCCGGAATGGCCGCGAAATTAAAAGATGCTACCGACCGCCAGGAGGTTCTTGAAAGAGAACGCCGAGCGGAGCAAGAGGACCTGAAGAAGGCCGACGCCGAAGCCAAGGATGCCCGTAGTGCGATGCGGGCTATGAAAGAGGAACTGCGTCAGGTTGGAGACATTGTGGCTGGAAAGCCCTTTATGCTGCGTAGGAAGTTCACGGATCCGAAGTATGCTCAGCTGGGCCGATTGTGCGGTGTGGAGGATCCTTATCTGGATTTGGCGGTGAGTGCGGCGGACGCAGTCGTGCACTTCCGAAGCCAGAAGGATCACGAAATGGAAGAGCTTTTCTGGTCTCAATTCCATAGTCCGGAGCGTCCACTTCCGTTGAGTGATCGGCTGGTTGAGTGGGCTGAGCTGAATAGATTGTCTGGACATGCCATGACGGATGTGGTCACTCATTTGTGGCCGGAAAGTCCCAAGCCGAAGAGTTATTTTGGCTTGTTGCAGCAATTCCTTGGGGCGGTGCCGCATATCGGGGCGATGAAGCGGTCGACATGCATAGAAGGTGCACAGATGGCTCTCGCCCGTGTTAAGACATACTGGGTGGAGATGGATGCCACCGCTGTTGCATCCCGGGGTTCGGACAAAAGCCGATTCCCCACCGAGCACTATTTTGGGGAAGTCCTGTAGGGTGCTCGTTTAATAGAGTCGCAGTGCTCGAAAGTTGTTATGTTTAAATGACATGTATGATTTCTGAGATCATGTTTATAATGCAATAGCTTTTTATACTTGTGCGTTCAAGTATTGAACTATCTCCTGTGCGGCCGTATATGTATGTATAATCTGAAAGATGGCAGTCTTTGGCTTCAGCCCCCACACACATGGTGCGGGGGTGTTTGCAAAAAGAAAAGCACTTTTTCACACTTAATCCAACGTCTTGGTCCTTTTAAGGAGGTGATAGCATAGCAAACTAGGCAACCGGACTATAATGCTTTATCACTTTCACTTAGCCATAGGAGCTCGAATGTGGGGCTACTATATAGCCCCTAGCGGCACCGCGCTTCTCCGAACTCGGGGCGCGTATGTGCCTGACCGGGAAGCGGTCCTTCGCCAAAGCGGAGGAATTCTAAACATTCCAATAGTCGATCGAGTGGTTGACCAGTCTCTCGCTATATCATGACAGTCAGTTTTCGGCTTTCTCTACTGAGGTGCTCGCCCGGCCAAACCGGGGCACAATCACAGTAGTTCTCCTAGTGCCGCGTTAGCCGATGTAGCGGAACATAAGGCAGCAAAACACAGGAGCCGGGAAAACCCAACATTTGACCAAAGACATGATTTGGAGCTGATGCATATAAGGCCTAACTCGAGACGCCGAACACTCCCTGAGGTGTTTGGTCTTTATAATACCGGGCAGAATAATGCCCTAAGCCCCTAGTGTCCAGGTACAGGCGGGAACTTCTGACGCGGCCGATGCCAAAACGCCAGCCTCCTCCTCGGCTATGGTAGGAAACCGGGGGATGTGTATCAACAAGAGACAGTAAGAAAGGTTTACGCAGGGTCTTAATTTGAAAAGAATCCTTGCAACGGGTCCCTGCTGCACGTCTGCGCCTGTGTCTCCGTTGTGCTGTATCCTGGACGGGTGTAGCACGTGCTTCATCTGTAAAAGAGAAGGACTTAGTTTCCAAGAAATATCGTGCAAAAGTTTTATTTAAAATAAAGTATAATTTGGAAGATGAAGAAAGTTGAGCTTTATTGGCTCTCATCATTTATACGCGCGGCCCCTTATAAAGGGGGTATGCGGCTGGGAAGCCCCTTGTTTATTTATGCCGGACTCGTTGAACCGTGTCCGAGGTCTGAATGACCTGTTTTTAGGGGCCTTGACCTGCAAGGTCGGGTTAGTGTGTGGCTGTCAAGGCAGCCTCAGGTTCTTCGTGGTCGAGGAACACTCGGAGTTACTCTTTAATGAGATTATGCCGCGTGGACCGGGCATTTTAAGTGTAAGAGACGCGTAATGTCGTATTGCGTTAAAGCGGGCGAAAGCTTTGCATCCCAGTAGTGCTCGAGGGCCACTGTGAAATGGGGCGATATGGAAAGTGAGCTTTTCGCGACGGAGGTTGTCGGAATAACCGAACACAACCTCAGAGCATGTACAATTGGCTTAAAGGCCTGGCGTCACTCCTTTGAAGGAAGTGCTGCTATGGCGAATTTTGGTAGGGTCTATCCCCATTCTGCGGACGGTGTCCTGGTATGGCAGGTGCCGCACTGTATTTTCGTGTTATCACATGAAGTGAGTTCACTGTTTTGACTTCTAGTGGGAAAGTCTTCTATTCTCCGGAGTGCTGCTTGTGGGGTTCGTCGCTTTCGCTTGGTGTGTCGAGCCCCTTGCGTTCGGCGTTAAGTCGGTCGGACTGCTTGAAGACCCAACAATCTCTGTGGGTATGGTTTGCAGGCTTCCCGGAGGTACTATGTATTTGACATAGCCTATCCAGAATTTTGTTTAGGTTGGATAGCTTGTCACTATTGTCCTTGAGGGGCAGTGTTTTGTTATTCGGCCGAGAGCTTTTGAATCCGGCGTTGACCGCCGTACTATTTGGGCCATTTTCCTTATTCCGGCGCTGATCTTTTCTGCGTTGTGATTTCCCATTTTCATCCCTGACTTCGGATGTACTCGGGTCGCTGGTGCTGCATCTAGCCAGCCAGCTGTCTTCCCCCGTGCAAAAGCGGGTCATGAGGCTTGTTAGTGCAGCCATTGTTCTTGTTTTTTCCTGGCCGAGGTGTCTGGCGAGCCATTCGTCTCGGACGTTATGTTTAAAGGCTGCTAAGGCTTCAGCGTTCGGACAGTCTACTATTTGGTTCTTTTTAGTGAGGAACCTGTTCCAGAATTTGCGTGCTGACTCTCCGGGCTGTTGAGTTATGTGACTTAAATCGTCTGCATCTGGAGGGCGGACATAAGTCCCCTAAAAATTTGCTTGAAATGCATCCTCAAGCTCTTCCCAACTTCCAATGGTATTTTCTGGGAGGCTTTTGAGCCAATGCTGAGCTGGCCCTTTGAGCTTGAGGGGTAGGTATTTTATGGCATGGAGATCGTCTCCTCTGGCCATATGTATGTGTAGGATATAATCCTCAATCCAGACTCCGGGGTCTGTTGTTCCGTCATATGCCTCTATGTTTGCGGGTTTGAATCCCGCTGGAAATCCATGATCCAGTACCTCGTCGGTGAAACATAGTGGGTGTGCGACGCCCCTGTATTTGGGTGTGCCGTTGTCTTCAAATGCTCGTCGGGTTTTGTTGCTTCCTGGAGTCTTCTTTTTTGTCCCATAGATAGACCTGACCGAGTCATCCTTTTTCCGAGGATCTTTATGCTGATTGTGTGCCGGCTTGTGTGCGGCGCCCCTTGCTGCTCTTGGCCTGTCATCTGGTCGTCTATCCGGCCAGGCGGCTTCTTTCTTTTTTGACTGCGGGGGCTCTAAGGCCTCCTCGTCAAATTCGGGCAACAGCTTGCGCTTCGGGTAGCTCTTTGTCTGGTGACTAGCGCCATATTTATCTGCGGTGTTTAGTACTTTGCTCCATCTCATTCTGAGTGCGTCCTCCACTGTTTTGAGCTTCCGCTTTTGCTTCTTCAAACTTCTTGCAGTGGCGATGAGCCTTTTATGAAGGTTCGTATGATCTGGTGATGTGTTCGGCGTGAGATCGTCTAGGCTCTTGTTTTCGCTGGGGATGGGTTGCTTGTCTAGTTCATCATGTTCGGATGGTTGCTTGGTGGCATATTCCCCGTCCACTACTTCACCCTGCTCTAGTGCCGGGTCCGTATGGGTGCCGTTTTTGTCGAGGCCGGACTTCGGGCGGCGCTTGCGTCGCCGTTTTGGTTGTTTGTTGGGGGAGTTGTCCTTCGCCACGTCCCGTTTTTCCTCGTTGTCGCTTCTTTTTGGTGTATCCACCATGTATACGTCCTGAGTTGGGGTGGCTTTCCGGTGCCCGATGGGCGCTGGTTCTTGGTCGTCTCCGGCATCGTCGTCCATACCGTCGATGTCTTCGGAGTCATAGTCTAGCATGTCGGTTAGATCGTCGACAGTGGCTACCAAGTTGGTGGTGGGTGGGATTTGAATTTCTTTGTCGTCCGCATTCCAACCGTCCTGGCCGCAGTCCGGCCAGGGCTCTCCTGATAACGAGAGATGCTTTAGCGAACTCAGTATGTCGCCAAAAGGTGAGTGTTGAAAGATGTCCGCCGCGGTGAACTCCATGATCGGCGCCCAATCGGATTCGATCGGAGGGGGCGCGGGAGGTTCAGAGTCCGGCACCTCAGAGTCACGAGCTTCATGAGGGACAAGGTCAGTGTTCGGCTCTATCGCCGTAGAGGTTGCAGCCCCCGAGGCGGTGTCTAGCCATCCGTCCTCGATCTACGCAGTCGGCTCCGAATTGAAGATCGGAGTGGGCTCGAGTGCGGCCTCCAGCATACTGTCTGGCTGCAGAGCTAAATCATGCTCGTCGTGACAGTGCGGCACGCTCGGTTGTGGCTCGAATCCATCGAGGATCAAGTCCCTGTGGATGTCAGCCATGAAGTTCAAACTTCCAAATCTGACCTGACGGCCAGGGGCGTAGCTTCCGATCTGCTCCAGTTGGCCAAGCGAATTGGCCCGCAGTGCGAAGCCACCGAATACGAAGATCTGTCCGGGGAGAAAGGTCTCACCCTGGACTGCGTCGTTGCTGATGATCGAATAAGCCATTGAGCCTATCGGTGACGACATAGAGGAACTCTCAAGAAAGCACCAATGTCGGTGTCAAAACCGGCGGATCTCGGGTAGGGGGTCCCGAACTGTGCGTCTAGGCGGATGGTAACAGGAGACAAGGGACACGATGTTTTACCCAGGTTCGGGCCCTCTTGATGGAGGTAAAACCCTACGTCCTGCTTGATTAATATTGATGATGTGTGTTACAAGAGTAGATCTACCACGAGATCAAGGAGGCTAAACCCTAGAAGCTAGCCTATGGTATGATTGTTGTTCGTCCTACGGACTAAAGCCATCCGGTTTATATAGACAACGGAGAGGGCTAGGGTTACACAGAGTCAGTTACAATGGTAGGAGATCTACATATCCGTATCGCCAAGCTTGCCTTCCACGCCAAGGAAAGTCCCATCCGGACACGGGACGAAGTCTTCAATCTTGTATCTTCATAGTCTTGGAGTCCGGCCGATGATGATAGTTCGGCTATCCGGACACCCCCTAGTCCAGGACTCCCTCACTCCTCGACGTCCGCAGCACGCCACGCCTCTGTCCCCCTCCTCCTTCTCCCTCCTGCTGCCCTTGCTCGCACGCGCGCCGGCCGCCCGAGAGCTCCAATGAGCGGCCTCACACGCGTGAAGCTCTGGCCCTTCCCCGCTCTCTCTCTTCCTTCCCCTGGCCATAGAACTCTCCCACAAGGACCCCAGACACGCTCAAGTGAGCCCCCATGGCCTCCAGCAACGGCTAGAAGCTCGTCGGTGCACGAGCCACGGTGCACCTCGCCCCCTTCTATTTAAGCCTCCCCAAGCCTCTTCCTCACCACCACTCGTCCTCTCCCACTCCAAATAGGCCCCCCCGCACCCCCAGTTCATCTCCAGAAGCGCCCAAGCTCGAGATCGAGGTCGCGCTCTGCCGCCTCGGGTCGCCATCGATCTCGGGGTACATGCTCTCTCCGCCTCTTCTATCTCTCGATTTGGAACCGCCACACATCCCTAACCATTCCCCCTCTGTTTCCCCTCTCTATTGCAGCCGGAATCGACCGGGGTGAGCACCTCCTGAAGCTTTGCCACCGGCTTCCTCGTCACCGGCGAACCCCTGCACCCCAGCGACCAACTCCACCTCCACCCGAACGGCAACTCCGACCTTAGCATGTCGGTGCCCTCAGATCCCCTCGTCGTCGACCACAGTGGTGCCGGTGAGCTCGCCACCCTCTCTGACCCAAGGTTGACGACGACGGTCGTGGGGCCCATCGGTCAGCCTCACACTCTGACGGGTGAGCCCCACCCGTCAGGTTTAAAACGCACGCACGCGCATACCGGTTCACTGCGTTGGCTAAAGGAATATTTAGCCTTTACGCCTTCGACGTGGCAGCCTCATGCGGGTTGAATCCCCTCTGGGCCTGCTGCACTGTGGCCTTTCCGGCCCAGCGGCACAGTGCCACTTTCCTTTTTCTTTTTCTGTCTATTTTCTAAAAATTCCACAGGATGAAATATTCATCCAAATGCAATAATTCCAACTCCCATATTTTTCTAAAAATCCCACCTATTTAATGGTGTAACTTTCACTCATGTCCAAACAACTTTTGTGTACTGTTCATATTCAAATTCAAATTTGAATATATTTAAACCCCTCTGAAAATCCGTTTCTCCTATTCTGCAACTCCAAATCCACAACTAGTAATTTTCCCCTACTTAGATTTCCCCCTAGTATTTATCAAAACTAAGTTGAAATTTTCCTGAGCACTTTGGTTTTTTTGTTTTACTATTGCCTTATTTTCTCGTTATTTTCTTGCGACGCTTAGATCCCATATTAGACGAAGTTGCTGAAGAAGAAGAAGGATAAGGATTTGAAGAACTTGAAAACCAAGCCAATCAAGGCAAGCAACCCTTTGACCATGCCTATGAAACCCTTTTTATGCATGTCATATAGCACCATATTGTTGTTGCAACGGAATCATGATGAGGTGGTAACGACCTTGATGGGTTGCCTCTGTTACTTCCTTGTTGATACTTGCATTATGCATGACCCTACCTTCCTATGAGGGTTATGCCGGTGGGAGTAGATAGGATGCTATAGTAGTGGCTACACAAAGGGGATGGGTATATGAATGGTGATGGAAGCAAGATTGTTTTCAAAAACTTTTCGAAAACCCCATCAGGAGCCACTTATGCCCGAGGGAGATAATGAGTTGGGTAACCACTTGATGACAAAGTGGTGTACCGAGGCAAGTGTGTGTGTTATTTTCAAAATGGATTGGTTTAAGTTGCGATCGTTATTCCAACCTTACATGCGCAACCACTCTACCCTTATATGGGAAAGGACATTATTGATTACCTAGGCCGATACTAGCCTGGATCCCGCATTACTAGTGACAGGGGAGAGTTGGTGCTCTCTCTCGGGACGGGGTCGTGCCAGGTAGGGCGGTCATGACTATTTTTACAGGGCACTGGATACACCGTTGCATCCCCTCTCGGATGTTATGATCTCGAGTGAGTCTCATATGATGTACATCATGAGGATACGGAACAACGAGTGGACTCCTTGTTAGTGTCGTCTAGGGAAAGATAGTGATCGGGTGCTTACCTCGGGTACTTGAGGTACCGCGGGTAATGGATGACACAGAAGTTCCCCGGATCTTGTGGGTAAAGTGTGCAACCTCTGCAGAGTGTAAAACTATTCGAATAGCCATGTCCATGGTCAAGGATAGTTGGGTAACCGCTCTTGGGCTACATCCACTTGTTTACAAACCATTGTGGGTGTGTTTGGATAAATGGGGAAAACTACTTGGGTCAAGTCAAAGGACTTGATATGATCGAGTTGGGTTGATGCCCACTCCCTTTATGTCGATATCTGTAACCAGTCCCTGTGGTTACTTGAATTCATATGATACATGATTTACCAATTGTTGAACATGTCATAGCACAATAAAAGTAGCTTTCTGCAAAAATTTACCTATGTCATGCATTGTTGTATCTTGAACCAAAACATGGGTTGCTTGTGAGTACATTCAAAGTACTCATTGGCTTGCCACTGGTTATTTAATTGACCAGGCATTGAAGAACAGAAGTTCGAGGAAGAGTTCATTGGTGACAAACATGCGAACTAGGACGCTTCCCAGTCAGAATGCCTGTAGGGTTAAGGCAGATGGCATGGGTTCTACTTATCGGCGAAGAATTCCGCTGCTTATGTTTCATTTGATGTTCATCCCTTAAGGCTTATCTATGTAAGACTTGACCATAATGGTCACAATTTATGTAAGATGGTATGTATGGATGTAAGACTCTTGTTATTCAGCTTCTGTGTGTTCAGTGAGCATTGATCTCTGGGATCACTATACACATGCACTCGGTGATCACGACTCATGAGTCGGGGTCCCCACAGTTTGTGATTCCGTAGCATGTACGTATGGTGAACTGTTATGTAACGAAGTTGGAGCATGAGGTATTTATTGATTACTTCCTTATGAGTGGCGGTCGGGGACGAGCGATGGTCTTTTCCTACCTATCTATCCCCCTAGGAGCATGCGTAGTAGTACTTTGCTTCGAGGGCTAATAAACTTTTGCAACAAGTATATGAGTTATTTAGGACTAATGTGAGTCCATAGATTATACGCACTCTCACCCTTCCATCATTTCTAGCCTCTTCGGTACCGTGCATTGCCCTTTATCACCTCAAGAGTTGGTGCAAACTTCGCCGGTGCACCCAAACCCTGTGATATGATACGCCCTGTCACGCATAAGCCTCCTTATATCTTCCTCAAAACAACCACCATACCTACCTATCATGGCATTTCCTTAGCCATTCTGAGATATATTGCCATGAAACTTTCATCATCATCATATACATGACTTGAGCATTTATTGCCATATTGCTTTGCATGATCGTAAGATAGCTAGCATGATGTTTTCATGGCTTGTCCGTTTTTTGATGTCATTGCTATGCTAGATCATTGCACATCCCGGTACACCACCGGAGGCATTCATACAGAGTCATATCTTTGTTCTAGTATCGAGTTGTAATATTGAGTTGTAAGTAAATAAAAGTGTGATGATCATCATTATTAGAGCATTGACCCAAGAAAAAAGAGAGGCCAAAGGAGCCTAAATAAAAAAGGGGGCCAAAGAAGCCCGCAAAACAAGAACAAAAGGAAAAAAAGGGGCAATGTTACTATCCTTTTACCACACTTGTGCTTCACAGTAGCACCATGTTCTTCATATAGAGAGTCTCTTGAGTTATCACTTTCATATACTAGTGGGAATTTTTCATTATAGAACTTGGCTAGTATATTCCGACGATGGGCTTCCTCAAATGCCCGAGGTCTTCATGAGCAAGCAAGTTGGATGCACACCCACTTAGTTTCTAGTTTGAGATTTCATACACTTATAGCTCTAGTGCATCTGTTGCATGGCAATCCCTACTCCTCGCATTGACATCAATTGATGGACATCTCCATAGCCCGTTGATTAGCCGCGTCGATGTGAGACTTTCTCCTTTTTTGTCTTCTCCACATAACCCCCATCATCATATTCTATTCCACCTATAGTGCTATGTCCATGGCTTGCGCTCATGTATTGCGTTAGGGTTGAAAAAGCTGAAGCGTGTTAAAAAGTATGAACCAATTGCTTGGCTTGTCATCGGGGTTGTGCATGATTTGAACATTTTGTGTGGTGAAGATGGAGCATAGCCAGACTATAAGATTTTGTAGGGATAACTTTCTTTGGCCATCTTATTTTGAAAATACATGATTGCTTTATTAGTAGGCTTGAAGTATTATTGTTTTTATGTCAAATGATAGACTATTGCCTTGAATCGCTTGTGTCTTAATATTCATGCCATGATTAGATTACATGATCAAGATTATGCTAAGTAGCATTCCACATCAAAAATTATCTTTTTATCATTTACCTACTCGAGGACGAGCAGGAATTAAGCTTGGGGATGCTGATATGTCTCCGTCGTATCTAAATTTTTTGATTGTTCCATGCCAATATTATTCAACTTTCATATACTTTTGGCAACTTTTTATACTATTTTTGGAACTAACATATTGATCCAGTGCCCAGTGCCAGTTCCTGTTTGTTGCATGTTTTATGTTTCACAGAAACCCCATATCAAATGGAGTCCAAATGGGATAAAAACGGACGGAGAATATTTTTGGAATATTTGTGAAATATGGGAAGAAGAATCAACACGAGACGGTGCCCGAGGGGGCCACGAGGCAAGGGGGCGCGCCCTGACCCTCGTGGGCACCCCGTAAGGCGGTTACTGCTCTTCTTTTGCCGCATGAAAGCTAATTTGGGCGGGGGGAATCTTGGAGAAGGTTTCAATCCAATCGGAGTTACGGATCTCCGGATATATAAGAAACGGTGAAAGGGTAGAATCCAGAACAGAGGAGAACGCAGAAACAAAGAGAGACAGATACAATCTCGGAGGGGCTCTCGCCCCTCCCACGCCATGGAGACCATGGACCAGAGGGGAAACCCTTCTCCCATCTAGGGAGAAGGTCAAGGAAGAAGAATAAGAAGGGGGGATCTCCCCCCTCGCTTTCGATGGCGCCGGAACGCCGCCGGGGGCCATCATTAGCACCGCGATCTACACCAACACCTCTGTCATCTTCATCAACATCTCCATCACCTTCCCCCATCACCGCAACCCGCTGTATCCTCTACTTTAACATGGTGCTTTATGCTTCATATTATTATCCAATGATGTGTTGCCATCCTATGATGTCTGAGTAGATTTTCGTTGTCCAATCGGTGATTGATGAATTGCTATGATTGGTTTAATTTGCTTGTGGTTATGTTACTGTCCTTTGGTGCCCATCATATGAGTGCGCACGTGGATCACACCATAGGGTTAGTTGTATGTTGATAGGACTACGTATTGGAGGGAAAGAGTGACAGAAGCTTCTACCTAGCATAGAAATTGATGCATACGGGATTGAAGGGGGACCAATATATCTTAATGCTATGGTTGGGTTTTACCTTAATGAACGTTAGTAGTTGCAGATGCTTGCTAATAGTTGCAATCATAAGTGCATAGAATTCCAAGTCAGGGATGACATGCTAGCAGTGGCCTCTCCCACATAAAACTTGCTATCGGTCTAGTAACGTAGTCAATTGCTTTGGGACAATTTCGCAACTCCTACCACCACTTTTCCACACTCGTTATACTAACTTTATTGATTCTTTAACTAAACAGCCCCTAGATTTTATTTACGTGCTCTTTATTATCTTGCAAAATTATCCAACAACACCTACAAAGTACTTCTAGTTTCATACTTGTTCTAGGTAAAGCGAACGTTAAGCGTGCGTAGAGTTGTATCGGTGGTCGATAGAACTTGAGGGAATATTTGTTCTACCTTTAGCTCCTCATTGGGTTCTACACTCTTACTTATCGAAAGAGGCTACAATTGATCCCCTATACTTGTGGGTTATCAAGACCTTTTTCTGGCGCCGTTGCCGAGGAGTCATAGCATGGGGTGAATATTCTCGTGTGTGCTTGTTTGCTCTATCACTAAGTAATTTTTATTTTCTGTTCTTAATTGTTTTCTATCTTTATTTATGGTTAGGAAACACAAAATACCAAAAAAATTAGTTGTACCTACTACACCAATGGTTGAAGAACCACTCAAAATCTATCACACTATTGAAGCTTTTTACTTGGATCATCTTCGATCCCTATGTGCTCGTGCTGAAACCCCAACTAGCTTAGTTGAGGGTAAATCTTTAGATGAGCATGCTTGTTATGTGAGACACCGCATATCTGAAAAAGGGAAACTTTTACTGGATCAAACTCATCGTTTGCAATGCTATGCTTGGAATTTATGTGAAATATATGATTTTACTTGTTGTTCTGAAAACCCTAAGAAACACCTTCCCTACCAATGTGAGTTTACTGATAATGGCATCGTATCTTCATATTCTAAGGGTGTTTATAAGTACTATGATGTTCAACAAATTGAAGAATTTGTTGCTTTTAAGGGTGCTTATGAAATTGCTTTTTAGATTGAAAAGTATGATGCTACTCTTTACAAATCTAAAAATTTTGCCATACTCAAATATTGGTATGATAATTATGCTTCTAATGCCTATGTTAAACCGTATATCGAGGACTCCTCCGCTGTCCAAGAGGAGAAAAATATTTTGCAGGAGTCTATGGAAGAAGAAATTGATGAAATTGTGAGCTTATTGGATGAAAAAGATGATGAGGCGAGCGAAGAAAAAAAAGGAGGAAGAACGGATTAGCTACCCGTGCCCACCTTCTAATGAGAGTAACCCTCCAACTCATACATTGTTTAATGTCCCTTCGTGCTTACCGAAGGATGATTGCTATGATAACTACCTGTATGCAAAGTGAGAGCAGCGTAGGATTTGTGCATCCCTTCAACGCAAACGATTGTTCTAGATGACCCGTGTGCAACCACGTACAAACAATTTGGTAAGATTTGCATCTGTCACATTGGGTATGTTGCCATTTGTCAAACTGGAAAGATTTACATTTGTTGATCTAGTAATGTTGCCATTTGTCAATCCTTGTAACATTGCGATTTGTCAAAATATGCAGCTAGAAATCATTAGCACTATGTAATTTTTGCAACTAAAATTCAGTAATTAAGCATAGATTCCATTCATAGATTAAGTAGTCATTCTTAATTTATACAAACAGTTCAACTCGACAGCTAAATTGACCAAACTTCTTCCCAATTGTTGCCAACCACGTACTGAAATAGCTAGTTCAACTATATATACTAGCTAATTTTAAGTACGTTGTATAGTTCGACCATACATCTATAGTCAGATGAACTGAACAAAACAACCCCTAAATACTACTATTACCACAGAGGGGCTTTGTGCTACTTCCGGCAGCCTCTCCTCTACCGAGCACGCTCAGTAAGAGGCAGGGGAGGAGGAGCCTACCGACGATCTGGACAAATGCAATACGGTGCCTGCCGTTGCTGCACGTTCAGCGACGCTCGCTAGCTCGAACGCCCACTGCCGCACCAGATGATACCTCTCGAAGCGGCCGGACTGCTCATATATTTCCTAATTCCTCGCCTCTGCGTCGGTGTGTGCTGCGGCCACGGCTGTGGTAAGACTCTTTGTGTGCTCGACGAGGCGCTCCTCCTCCTCCTGCAGGAACTCGATGTAGCGCGCAAGGTCGTTGACGCACGTGCGTGACTCCACCTTCGCCTCCCTCCTTCGGGCGGTGGTGGCGGAGCGGGTGATGATCCCGACGGTCGACAGTGGGCTGGCAGCCACGACGGACGATGATGGGGTGGCGGCCACGACCACCACCTCCCTCCTTCGGGCCGCGGTGGCGTAGCGGGTGATGGCCACGGTGGCCGATAGTGGGGTGGCGGCCATGATGGCCACCTCCCGCCTTCGAGTCACCGCGGCGGAGCGGGAGATGGCCCTGGCTTTCGACGGTGGTGTGGCGGCAACGGCGGCCGGCAACAGCTACCGATGGGCAGCGGCGGCGGAGCGTGTGGTGGGTGTTTCGCGCACACCCAACAGGGACGCCACACGCACTACACTACATCGGGGGACTGCGCCGCCGCCGCGGTGTAGCCTCCTAGCTGGAGCTGTCCTTTGATAACGGTGGAGTGGCTGAGCGATGATGACAGACCGGTGCCATTGGCGATTGTGCGAGAAGCAGACGAGATAAGCTACAGCGAGGGAGGGCAAAATGCGACGCAGGACTCGCCGGCCATGAGGGTTTTTATAGCAGGCCCGTAAGCATTGGGATTTTGGGGGATTTCATCGAGTCAGGCGGGAAGCTTGCGCGGGAACCCGCGAGGTTGCGTGGGAACGGGCTCACCGACAATTCATTGGCGCCACCGTTTCGCCAAAAGAACGCCTCCGCGCGCTGCGCAAGTTTGCGCTGTAAGCCGTCTGCGGTAGTGGGGTGACAAGACGTGCGAGAGGAGGACGAGAGGACACGTACACATACAGTTAATAAAAAACGTTTGCGATTTAATTACCTACTATACCCCCGTCCTGGTTTATAAGTAGGATTTAGCAAAATAAAATACGAATGCATGTCGCCATAGATTATATCATTGGAGTCGTATTTGAACATAGTTTCCAGCTATACAATTTTTATAACATGCATTAACACTTTTTTGGTTAAATTTAAGGTTATACACCAGCAAGCATTTGCCCGCAACACACACGGCTTATTCCATCACAAACAACTCTAATGGATCAACTGTCTGCCATGTATCGCACACGCAACTCTAATCTGATTCGTGCTTGATGTCTCCGACATCGCTCGCACAATTCGTCTTATTTGCCACGTATCACTGTGCCATCCTTTGCTCGCGTCCCTCGGCAAGCTCTGCTCGCTATTAGGCCCCGTGACGTGCTCTGTCGCGTCCATTGGCATGCTCTGCTCGCGTCCGTCGGTGCGCTCGGCTTGTGGACAGCTTTTCCTTGAGGCGACCCCAGAGTGCTCTACTCGCGTCCCTCCGCGCGCACTCTGCCAGCGGTTGGGCATACACACGATCACGTTGGGGGCCCCATATGCATGAAGTTGCGCTGTGCGCGTTGCCACGCGATGCAGTTACGTGCCGCACGATGGAGTTACATGCTGCAAATTAGAACTGCCATTGGGGCCTGCCGATATTCCTGGTCGTCCGGCTTCCCCTTTAATTCCCGCGGCCATTATAACCTTAGTCTCTTCAACCTTTCGATCGCGCCCCACAACATAACAAGCACACCCACGACGACACATAGAAAGGGGATGTCCAGCGGTGCTCCAATGGAGTTCGGCGAGCATAGAGTGGAGACCCATGCGAGGGAGACAGATCTCTTGGTGGTGTACACCATCGACCCGGCCGTGGTGGACGACTACGTCAACAGTGTTGAGCAGTTGCTTGCTCGAGACAAGTACAAGGTGGTCGGCATCGACCTCCAGCACACCGCCGGTCGTCCCGGCATAGATCAAAAGGTTGCCGTCGCCCAGTTGTGCGTGCACCATCATGTCCTCATCTCCCACTACTTCATGGCCACAAAGCCTTGCAACTGTTTCAACAGGTTTGTCAACATCACCGACTACAAGTTCGCCACGGTGGAAACCAAAGACGATGTAAAAGCGCTCGGTTTTACGGGCTTGGCCTGCAAGAAGCTTGTTGAAATCCATGACCACTACAGGATCTGGGGCAGCACGAAGCAGGACTCCCTGGTCCAACTCGCCTCGGCCATCATCGACCCCTACTACGAAAAGATGAAGCAGGATGCCCAGAGAACAAGTCCCGTATCCTGGCATTGGGCCTGGATGCGGCAACTGGATGAATCTCACCTTAGGTTTGCGGCCAAGAGTGTGTACACATGCTACGAGATGCACATGCGGATCGTTGACATGAGGAAGTGCCTCGTTACACAAATCGACGAGCCCGGATCAAGCCACAAGCAGAGCATGCATCACAAGAAGTAGATGATGATTAGATGACCGTTTATGCTAGTTAATCATGCATCTTGTTAAGTTGAGTCGTTTCTGTTCTCATGTCTCAACGCAAACAGTTCTGTACGTTAATTTGGTTATGCAAGCATGTCCTTATAAGTGTGTGTGTGTGTGTGTGTCTATATATACATACATACATACATACATATATATATATATATATATATATATATATATGTGTGTGTGTGTGTGTGTGTGTGTGTGTGTATGTTGTTGTTCTGTATGCAATCCCATCGCACAACACACACGTCTTATTAGCAGCAACCGTCTATGTTATTATCTGTCTTCACACACACTTCTGATTATAGACCTGTTTGCCGCGTATCACACACATCTTGTTAAGTTGAACCATTTCTGTTCTCATGTCTCAACGCAAATAGTTCATCCGAGTGAACCACATGTCATATATCGCACACACCATGATCTGGCTGACCATTTCTTTTGTGTTGCCTAATCACAAACAGTTCATCCAAGTGAACCGTATGTCGTGGATCGCACACGCCTTCATCTGGCTACCTGTTTCTTTTGTTCCTCCTCATCGCAAACAGTTAATTGAACTGAACCGTATGCCCTTCATTGCACACGCAACTAAAACCAGAACCGTGTTTGATGCATCCGTCATCACAAATGTTTTATACATTTCTGACGGTTTTCATACATCACCGTTTGCGATTATTGCATCGCACACAGTTTCTCGAAGGGTCTTTGATCGTAGTGTCGCGTTAGCAGCATCCTGTAGTAGTGGAATTGTATTAACCGGAAACTTAGTACATGTGTGAATACATAGACAAACGGAGTGTCACTAGTATGCCTCTACTTCACTAGCTCGCTAATCAAAGATGGTTAAGTTTCCTAGCCATAGACTTGAGTTGTTATTTGATTAATGGGATCACATCATTAGAGAATGATGTGATTGACAAGACCCATCCGTTAGCTTAGCAAGATGATCGTTTAGTTTGTTGCTATTGCTTTCTTCATGACTTATACATGTTCCTATGACTATGAGATTATGCAACTCCCGAATACCGGAGGAACACTTAGTGTGCTATCAAACTTCATAATGTAACTGGGTGATTATAAAGATGCTCTATAGGTGTCTCCGATGGTGTTTGTTGAGTTGGCGTGGATCAATATTAGGATTTGTGATACATCCATTCTGCACCATGCTTTTATATCAATATTTATTGCATTATGGGCTGTTATTACACATTATATCTCAATACTTATGGCTAATCTCTCTTATTTTACAAGGTTTACCATGAAGAGGGGGGATGCTGGCAGCTGGAATTCTGGCTGGAAAAGTAGCAAATATTGGAAACCTATTCTGCACAACTCCAAAAATCCTGAAACTCCACGGAAGTTACTTTTGGAATTAATAAGAATTATTGAGCGAAGAAACTACCAGAGGGGGCCCACACCCAGGCCAGGAGGGTCGGGGGCGCGCCCACCCCTACTTGGCGCGCCCCTATCTCCTGGGCCCCCTGGTGGCCCTCCGGTGCCCATCTTCTACTATATGAAGGCTTTTACCCTGGGAAAAAAAATCAGAGGCAAGCTTACGGGACGAAACTCCGCCGCCACGAGGCGGAACCTTGGCGGAACCAATCTAGAGCTCCGGCAGAGCTGTTCTGCCGAGGAAACTTCCCTCTGGGAGGGGGAAATCGTCACCATCGTCATCACCAATGATCCTCTCATCGGGAGGGGGTCAATCTCCATGAATATCTTCACCAGCACCATTTCCTCTCAAAATCCTAGTTCATCTCTTGTATCCAATCTTGTATCAAAACCACAAATTGGTACCTGTGGGTTGCTAGTAGTGTTGATTACTCCTTATAGTTGATGCTAATTGGTTTACTTGGTGGAAGATCATATGTTCAGATCCTTAATGCATATTATTACTCCTCTTATTATGAACATGAATATGCTTGATGAGTAGTTATGTTTGTTCCCGAGGACATGGGTGAAGTCTTGCTATCAGTAGTCATGTGAATTTGGTATTTGTTTGATATTTTGATGAGATGTATGTTGTCTTTCCTCTAGTGGTGTTATGTGAACGTCGACTACATGACACTTCACCATTATTTGGGCCTAGACGAAGGCATTGGGAAGTAATAAGTAGATGATGGGTTGCTAGAGTGACAAAAGCTTAAACCCTAGTTTATGCGTTGCTTCGTAAGGGGCTGATTTGGATCCATATGTTTAATGCTGTGGTTAGGTTTACCTTAATACTTCTTTTGTAGTTGCGGATGCTTGCAATAGGGGTTAATCATAAGTGGGATGCTTGTCCAAGTAAGGGCAGTACCCAAGCACCGGTCCATCCACATATCAAATTATCAAAGTACTGAACGCGAATCATATGAGCGTGATGAAAACTAGCTTGACGATAATTCCCATGTGTCCTCTGGAGCTCTTTTCTCATTATAAGAAATTGTCCAGGCTTGTCGTTTGCTACAATAAGGACTGAGCCACTTTGCTGCACTTTATTTACTTTCATTGTTTGTTACTCGTTACAATTTATCTTATCACAAAACTATCTGTTACCTACAATTTCAGTGCTTGCAGAGAAAACCTTACTGAAAACCGTTTGTCATTTCCTTCTGCTCGTCATTGGGTTCAACACTCTTACTTATCAAAAGGACTACGATAGATCCCCTACACTTGTGGGTCATCAAGACTCTTTTCTGGCGCCGTTGCCGGGGAGTGTAGCGCCTTTGGTGAGTGGAACTTGGTAAGGAAACATTTATATAGTGTGCTGAAATTTTCTGTCACTTATTACTATGGAAACTAATCCTTTGAGGGGCTTGTTCGGGGTATCTTCACCCCGACCAGAAGAGCAAAGAGTTGCTCCTCAACCTACGGAACCTACTGAAAATATTTACTTTGAGATTCCTTCGGGTATGATAGAGAAACTGCTAGCTAATCCCTTTGCAGGAGATGGAACATTGCATCCCGATTTACACCTTATCTTTGTGGATGAAGTCTGTGGATTATCTAAGCTTGCAGGTATTCCCAATGATGTTGTCAAAAGGAAGGTCTTCCCTTTATCTTTGAAGGGGGATGCATTGACATGGTATAGGCTATGTGATGATACGGAATCTTGGAATTATAAATGATTGAAGTTGGAATTTCACCAGAAGTTCTATCCTATGCATCTTGTTCATCGTGATCGTAATTACATATATAACTTCTGGCCTCGCGAAGGAGAAAGCATCGCTCAAGCTTGGGGGAGGCTTAAGTCAATGTTATATTCATGCCCCAATCATGAGCTCTCCAGAGAAATGATTATTCAAAAAATTTATTCTCGGCTTTCTCCCAATGATCGCAACATGCTCGATACTTCCTGTGCTGGTTCTTATATGCTGAAGACTATTGAATTCAAATGGGATTTATTGGTAATAATTAAACGCAACTCTGAAGATTGGGGCTCCGGCGATGGTAAGGAGTCAGGTATGACAAGTTTGATTGTGTTAAATCTTTTAGGGATACCGATGCCTTTCGTGGATTTAGCGCTAAGTATGGACTTAACTCTGTGATAGTAGCTTCTTTCTGTGAATCTTTTGCTACTCACATTGATCTCCATAAGGAGAAGGGGTTAAAATATAATCCTCCCATTGAAGTAAAAGTAGTTGCACCTATTGCAGTTGAAGAAAAGACTGTCACTTATAGTGATCCTATTGTTCCTACTACTTATGTTGAGAAACCTCCTTTTCCTGTTAGGATAAAGGATGATGCTAAAACTTCGACTATTGTTCATAAGAGTAATACTAGGACTTATACACCTCCCGAGCAAATTAAATTTGAACCTAGTATTGCTATGGTTAAAGATCTCTTGGATGATAATTTAGATGGGCATGTTATTTATTTCTATGGTGAGACTGCTAATATTGCTAGACCAGATGCTAACATACATAGACCTGTTGTAGGCATGCCTTTATTTCTGTTAAAATAGGAGATCATTGTTATCATGGCTTATGTGATATGAGTGCTAGTGATAGTGCAATACCCTATGACTTATATAAAGAAACTATGCATGATATTGCACCCACTAAAATGGAAGATATAGATGTTACTATTAAGCTTGCCAATAGAGATACTATTAAGCCATTTGGGATCGTTAGAGATGTTGAAGTCTTGTGTGGGAAGGTTAAATATCCTACTGATTTTCTTGTTCTTGGTTCCCCACAAGATGATTTTTGTCCCATTATTTCTGGTAGACCCTTCTTGAATACTATTAATGCTAGGATTGATTGTGAAAAGGATACTGTTACAATTGGCTTAGGGGATGTGTCTCATGAGTTTAATTTTGCCAAGTTTCGTAGACAACCTCGTGATAGAGAATCACCTAGTAAGGATGAGATTATTGGTCTTGCTTATATTGCTGTGCCTCCTACTGATCCGTTAGAACAATATTTGCTAGACCATGAAAATGATATGTTTATGACGGAAAGAAGGGAAACAGATGAAGTGTTCCTTCAACAGGAACCTATGCTGAAACACAACCTACCCGTTGAAATTCTTGGGGATCCCCCTCCACCCAAGGGTGACCCCGTGTTTGAACTCAAACAATTACCTAATAATCTTAAGTATGCTTATGTTGATGAAAATAAAATATATCCTATTATTATTAGTGCTAACCTTTTAGAGCAAGAAGAAGAAATATTATTGAAAACTCTGAAGAAGCACTGTGCTGCTATCGGATATACACTGGATGATCTCAAGGGCATTAGTCCCACGTTATGCCAACACAAAATTAATTTGGAGGACGATGCAAAACTAGTTAGAGATCCTCAACGACGATTGAATCCTAAGATGAAAGAAGTGGCAAGAAAGGAGATACTAAAGCTCCTTGAGGCAGGTATAATTTATCCCGTTGCTGATAGTGATTGGGTAAGCCCTGTCCATTGTGTTCCTAAAAAGGGAGGTGTTACTGTCGTTCCTAATGATAAAGATGAATTGATCCCGCAAAGAATTATTACAGGTTATAGGATGGTAATTGATTTCCGTAAATTAAATAAAGCTACTAAGAAAGATCATTACCCTTTACCTTTTATTGATCAAATGCTAGAAAGACTATCCAAACACACACATTTCTGCTTTCTAGATGGTTATTCTGGTTTCTCTCAAATACCTGTGTCAGCGAAGGATCAATCAAAAACTACTTTTACTTGCCCTTTCGGTACTTTTGCTTATAGACATATGCCTTTTGGTTTATGTAATGCACATGCTACCTTTGAAATATGCATGATGGCTATATTCTCTGACTTTTGTGAAAGGATTTGTGAGGTATTCTTGGATGACTTCTCCGTTTATGGATCCTCTTTTGATGATTGCTTGAGCAACCTTGATCGAGTTTTGCACAGATGTGAAGACACTAGTCTCGTCTTGAATTGGGAAAAGTGCCACTTTATGGTTAATGAAGGCATTGTCTTGGGGCATAAGATTTCGGAGAGAGGTATTGAAGTTGATAAAGCTAAAGTTGATGCTATTGAGAAGATGCCATGTCCCAAGGACATAAAAGGTATAAGAAGTTTCCTTGGTCATGCCAGTTTTTATAGGAGGTTCATTAAGGACTTTTCTAAAATCTCTAGGCCTCTGACTAATTTATTGCAAAAAGATATTCCTTTTGTCTTTGATGATGATTGTGTAGAAGCATTTGAAATACTTAAGAAAGCTTTGATCACTACACCTATTGTTCAGCCACCTGATTGGAATTTACCTTTTGAAATTATGTGGGATGCTAGTGATTATGCTGTAGGTGCTGTTCTAAGGCTAAGAGTTGATAAGAAGTTGAATGTTATCCAGTATGCTAGTAAGACTCTTGATAGTGCCAAAGAAATTATGCTACTACTAAAAAAGAGTTCTTAGCAGTCATGTTTGCATGTGATAAGTTTAGGCCTTATATTGTTGATTCCAAAGTTACTATTCACACTAATCATGCTGCTATTAAATATCTTATGGAAAAGAAAGATGCTAAGCCTAGACTTATTAGATGGGTTCTCTTGCTCTAAGAATTTGATTTGCATATTATTGATAGAAAGGGAGCTGAGAACCCTGTTGCAGACAACTTGTCTAGGTTAGAGAATGTTCTTGATGACCCACTGCCTATTGATGATAGCTTTCCTGATGAACAATTAGCGGTCATTAATGCTTATCATACTGCTCCTTGGTATGCTGATTATGCTAATTACATTGTTGCTAAATTTATACCACCTAGTTTCACATACCAGCAAAAGAAAATGTTCTTTTATGATTTAAGACATTACTTCTGGGATGACCCACACCTTTATAAAGAAGGAGTAGATGGTGTTATTAGACATTGTGTACCTGAGCATGAACAGGAACAGATCCTACGCAAGTGTCACTCTGAATCCTATGGAGGACACCACGTAGGAGATAGAACTACACATAAGGTATTGTAATCTGGTTTTTATTGGCCTACTCTCTTCAAAGATGCTCGTAAGTTTGTCTTATCTTGCGATGAATGTCAAAGAATTGGTAATATTAGTAGACGTCAAGAAATGCCTATGAATTATTCTCTTGTTATTGAACCATTTGATGTTTGGGGCTTTGATTATTTGGGACCTTTTCCTGCCTCTAATGGTTACACACATATTTTAGTTGCTGTTGATTATGTTACTAAGTGGGTAGAAGCTATTCCAACTAGTAGTGCAAATCATAACACTTCTATTAAAATGCTTAAAGAAGTTATTTTTCCGAGGTTTGGAGTCCCTAGATATCTTATGATTGATGGTGGTTCACATTTTATTCATGGTGCTTTCCGTAAGATGCTTGCTAAGTATGATGTTAATCATAGAATCGCATCTCCTTATCACCCGCAGTCTAGTGGTCAAGTAGAGTTGAGCAATAGAGAGCTCAAATTAATTTTGCAAAAGACTGTGAATAGATCTAGAAAGAATTGGTCCAAGAAACTTGATGATGCATTATGGGCCTATAGAACTGCTTACAAAAATCCTATGGGTATGTCTCCGTATAAGATGGTTTATGGAAAAGCTTGTCACTTACCTCTTGAACTTGAACATAAAGCATATTGGGATACTAAAGAGCTCAACTATGACTTCAAACTTGCCGGTGATAAGAGGTTATTTGATATTAGCTCACTTGATGAATGGAGAACCCAAGCCTATGAGAATGCCAAGCTATTCAAAGAAAAAGTCAAACGCTAGCATGACAAAAGGATACAAAAGCGTGAGTTTAACATAGGTGATTATGTATTATTATTCAACTCTCATTTAAGATTTTTTGCAGGAAAACTTCTCTCTAAATGGGAAGGTCCTTACGTTATCGAGGAGGTCTATCGTTCCAGTGCCATAAAAATCAACAACTTCGAAGGCACAAGTCCAAGGGTGGTGAACGATCAAAGAATCAAACATTATATCTCAGGTAATCCTATCAATGTTGAAACTAATATTATTGAAACCGTAACCCCGAAGGAATACATAAGGGACACTTTCCAGAACGATCCAGACTCTGAAAAGGAATAGGTATGTGGTACGGTAAGTAAACCGACTCCAAAACAATTCTAATGGCAATTTTTATCCATTTTGGAATATTTAAGAATTTTAGGAAGAAAGAAGTAATCCGGGAAGGACACGAGGCCTCCACGAGGGTGGCGGGCGCGCCCCCCTGTCTTGTGGCCACCTCGTGTGCCTCCCGGACTCCGTTTTCTTGCACGTATGTGTTTTGGTCGGTAAAAAATCATTATATAATCTCCCGAAGGCTTTGACCACCGTATCACACAAATATCCTCTGTTTTCGTTTCGGGCTATTCCTGTTACAGATCTAGAGCACCATGACATCGCCTTCCTTCAACAATGAAGACAAGGATGCTTGGCTATTGAAGATAGAGCTGAAAAGAGAAGAACCAGAAGAGATCAACAAGGATGAAGGGATCAAGAAGGCCATGGAGGTTCAAGCTCCGGCGGTGAAAGAAGAAGACATCCCTCAACCCTTACCTAACCTTTTTACTTCAACTGAGATTGAAGCTTTCAAGATGATTGAGTTAGCTCGCATATAGAATAAGTATCTCACACAGGAGAATATTTTGTTGAAGGATCATATTGCCGGACTCAAGGGCATTATCCGCAAGTTGGAGGAGCTTTTACGCTCCATGTGCGATTATCCACCATCATCATCACCACCTCCATCACCTCCGACGACATAATCACATGGGTATGGGCACTCCCCTTGGCAACTGCCAAGCTTGGGGGAGGTGCCCCGGTATCGTATCACCATCACACTCCTATCTTTATTGTTATATTTAGTTTGATCCTTTGTATCTTGATCTAGTAGATTGAAGTTTTAGTATCAAGTAGTTTTGAGTTTTGCTTTGTGATCTCTTTATGTAATCGAGTCCGTGAGCTATCTATAATAAAGATTAGTGTTTAGTCAAGGGATTTGCTATTTTGCTATGATCTTGAGGAAGTAGAAAGAATAAAAGAGTGCATATTGATCTTATGGATAGTAATGACTTCACACATAGAAAGTATGAGGCATAAAAGTTGTTGAGAGTTGACAAACGTAGTTTTGGTCATCGTTGTAATTAATAGGAAGTAATAAGGAAAGAGAGGTTTTCACATACAAATATATTATCTTGGACATCTTTTATGATTGTGAAGCACTCATTAAGTATGACATGCTAAAAGAGTTGACATTGGATAAGGAAGACAATGTAATGGTTTATGTTTTCTCACCTCTCAGTTAAAGTATATTGTCATTGATCTTCCCAACATGTTGAGCTTGCCTTTCCTCCTCATGCTAGCCAAATTCCTTGCACCAAGTAGAGATATACTTGTGCTTCCAAATATCCTTAAACCCAGTTTTGCCATGAGAGTCGACCATACCTACCTATGGATTGAGTAAGATCCTTCAAGTAAGTTGTCATGTTGCATGCAATAAAAATTGCTCTCTAAATATGTATGACTTATTAGTGCAGAGAAAATAAGCTTTATACGATCTTGTTGTTGAAGCAATAAAAGCGACGGACTGCATAATAAAGGTCCACATACAAGTGGCAATATAAAATGACGTTCTTTTGCATTAAGATTTTGTGCATCCAACCCTAAAAGCACATGACAACCTCTGCTTCCCTCTGCAAAGGGCCTATCTTTTACTTTATGTTTTTTACTTTATGCTTGAGTCAAGGTGATTTTCACCTTTCCCTTTTTCATTTTATCCATTGGCAAGCTCCTCGTGTTTGAAAGATCTTGATATATATATATATATATATATATATATATATATATATATATATCCAACTAGATGTAAGTTAGCATGAATTATTATTGTTGACATCACCCAAAGGTGAATACGTTGGGAGGCAACACAATAAGCCCCTATCTTTCTCAGTGTCTGGTTGAAACTCCATAACCACAAGTACTGTGTGAGTGTTAGCAATTGTAGAAGACTACATGATAGTTGAGCATGTGGACTTGCTGAAAAGCTCTATTCTTGACTCTTTCTGATGTTATGATAAATTGCAATTGCTTCAATGACTGAGATTATAGTTTGTTAGTTCCCAATGAAGTTTCTGAACCATACTTGACATTGTGAATTGATTGTTACTTGAGCATAAGAAATCATATGACAAAATCTATATATGTTGCTGTTATAAGAATGATCATGATGCCCTCATGTCCGTATTTTATTTTTATCAACACCTCTATCTCTAAACATGCGGACATATTTTTCGATATCGGCTTCCGCTTGAGGACAAGCGAGGTCTAAGCTTGGGGGAGTTGATACGTCCATTTTGCACCATGCTTTTATATCAATATTTATTGCATTATGGCCTGTTAATACACATTATATCTCAATACTTATGGCTATTCTCTCTTATTTTACAAGGTTTACCATGAAGAGGGGGAATGCCGGCAGCTGGAATTCTGGCTGGAAAAGGAGCAAATATTGGAAACCTTTTCTGCACAGCTCAAAAAATCCTGAAACACCACGGAAGTTATTTTTGGAATTAATAGGAATTATTGAGCGAAGAAACTACCAGAGGGGGCCCACACCCAGGCCAGGATGGTGGGGGGCGCGCTCCTGTCTCCTGGGCCCCCTGGTGGCCCTCCGGTGCCCATCTTCTACTATATGAAGGCTTTTACCCTGGAAAAAAAATCAGAGGCAAGCTTACGAGACGAAACTCTGCCGCCACGAGGCGGAACCTTGGCGGAACCAATCTAGAGCTCCGACAGAGCTGTTCTGCCGGGGAAACTTCCCTCCGAGAGGAGGAAATCATCACCATCGTCATCACCAACGATCCTCTCATCGGGAGGGGGTCAATCTCCATCAACATCTTCAACAGCACCATCTCCTCTCAAAACCCTAGTTCATCTCTTGTATCCAATCTTGTATCAAAACCACAAATTGGTACCTGTGGGTTGCTAGTAGTGTTGATTACTCCTTGTAGTTGATGCTAATTGGTTTACTTGGTGGAAGATCATATGTTCAGATCCTTAATGCATATTATTACTCCTCTGATTATGAACATGAATATGCTTTGTGAGTAGTTATATTTGTTCTTGAGGACATGGGTGAAGTCTTGCTATCAGTAGTCATGTGATTTTGGTATTCGTTCGATATTTTGATGAGATGTATGTTGTCTTTCCTCTAGTGGTGTTATGTGAACGTCGACTACATGACACTTCACCATTATTTGGGCCTAGAGGAAGGCATTGGGAAGTAATAAGTAGATGATGGGTTGCTACAGTGACAGAATCTTAAACCCTAGTTTATGCGTTGCTTCGTAAGGGGCTGATTTGGATCCATATGTTTAATGCTGTGGTTAGGTTTACCTTAATACTTCTTTTGTAGTTGCGGATGCTTGCAATAGGGTTAATCATAAATGGGATGCTTGTCCAAGTAAGGGTAGTACCCAACCACCGGTCCACCCACATATCAAATTATCAAAGTACCGAACGCGAATCATATGAGCGTGATGAAAACTAGCTTGACGATAATTCCCATGTGTCCTCTATAGCTCTTTTCTCATTATAAGAAATTGTCCAGGCTTGTCCTTTGCTACAAAAAGTATTGGGCCACCTTGCTGCACTTTATTTAGTTTCATTGTTTGTTACTCGTTACAATTTATCTTATCACAAAACTATCTGTTAACTACAATTTCAGTGCTTGCAGAGAAAACCTTACTGAAAACCGCTTGTCATTTCCTTCTGCTTGTCATTGGGTTCGACACTCTTACTTATCGAAAGGACTACGATAGATCCCCTACACTTGTGGGTCATCAATTTGTCACTCCGATTGTAGGAGAGGTATCTCTGGGCCCTCTCGATAATGCACATCACTATAAGCCTTGCAAGCAATGGAACTAATGAGTTAGTTGCGGGATGATGCATTACGGAATGAGTAAAGAGACTTGCCAGTAACAAGATTGAACTAGGTATAGAGATACCGACGATTGAATCTCGGGCAAGTAACATACCGATGACAAAGGGAACAATGTATGTTGTTATGCGGTTTGACCGATAAAGATCTTCGTAGAATATGTAGGAACCAATATGAGCATTCAGGTTCCGCTATTGGTTATTGACCGAAAGTGAGTCTCGGTCATGTCTACATAGTTCTCGAACCTATAGGGTCCGCACGCTTAACGTTCGATGACGATTGGTATTATGAGTTTATGTGTTTTGATGTACCGATGGTTGTTTGAAGTCCCGGATGTGATCACGTACATGACGAAGAGTCTCGAAATGGTCGAGACATAAAGATCGATATATTGGAAGGCTATGTTTGGGCACCAGAAAGGTTTCAGATGAGTTCGGGCATTAGTGCAAATAGAGGGCAGCAAGGAAGTGTGGGGTGCGCCCCCCCTAGGCCCAAACCGAATTGATTTAGGGCTTTGGGGGCCGGCTGTTGGTGTCAAAACCGGCGGATCTCGGGTACGGGGTCCCGAACTATGCGTCTGTGGATCGATGATAACAGGAGACAAGGGACACAGTGTTTACCCAGGTTTGGGGCCTCTCGATCGAGGTAAAACCGTACTCCTGCTTGATTGATCTTGATGAATATGATTACAAGAGTTGATCTACCACGAGATCGTAATGGCTAAACCCTAGAAGTCTAACCAAGGTGATTGCTATGAATCAGCTATTGTTGTTCAGCCTCTACAGACTAATCCCTCCAGTTTATATATGCACCGGAGGGCCCTAGGGTTTGTACATGACCATCTTGTAGAGGAAGGAAAGATTACACCCGAACCTAAAACCTGCCATTATACGCACACATGAGTCCTATCCGGATATGAGAGATGATCTTCAGCAATGATCTTCACGGCCCACTAGTCCGTCCCACCATGAGTTATTCGGCCACATGAGGACCCCTCAATCCAGGACTCCTTCAGTAGCCCCTGAACCTGTCTTCGATGACGATGAGTTCGGCTTCCGTCGTCTTCGGCATTGCAAGGAGGGTTCCTTCCTCCGAACATATCGCGACACTATCTTCTACAAAGAGTGTACTGTGTCCGGCTCTGCATGGCTAGTACAACCCTTAGCCTTGAAGGCAAGGCTTCGAAAGAAAATGAATAGTGTGTCTTCAGTGACAATTTTTTGGTAGAGCGTCACGTCCATCCCACTAACACATCGGACCGTTTTACTTGGTCCTAGTTTCGTGTTTCGAGGTATAACCCCACTGACACGTCTCATCAAAACAGATATCATGCCCGCTTATTATGGGATCCTTATCAATGTGACGTGAGCATCCAAACTGCTCATTACACTACAAAAAAAGACACATCCATGACATTTTGGGCCAAACAATTTTTTTTCTGTCATACTTATGACACTTCATGACAATAATTGTAACAAACCCCGGTATCATAATAGATGTGGTGGGCTCCTACTTTTGTGACAAAAAATCATGACAGAAAATGGGCTTTTCATCCTGGGCGGGCCGGAGACGCAGCTGCATGACATTCTTTGGGCCGTCCATGACGGAAAAAACCGTGGTAGAAGCGAGGGCGAGGAAAATTTCAGGGAGTACCCGGTTACTGTGGGTGGTCGGGGGCCGAGCGATGTGCGTTTCACTCGTACACTTATGCGCGTGTGTGCGAGGCGTTGGGCTCTAACTAAACCCGAGCGAGGCGTTGGGCTCTAACTGAACCTGAGCGATTACACTGGCTACATTACTGAACCCGAGTAATTCCTTTGCTACTTCTGCTAACTGAAGCCGATCGATGCTGCCTCTGGATGAACAGTGAGCATTGCTAGGGGTTTTTGGATGAATAGTTCCCGATGGGGGTGGATGAACAGGACCCTGTGGTGTTGCCTCTTGATGAACAGGACCCCGATCAATCGAGCCGGCTGGGGCTGGATGAACAGGACCCCGTCGAGGGCTGTATGAATAGGACGACCCCATGGAGGGCTGGTTGAACAGTAGCCGGTGGAGGGGTGGATGAACAGTAGCCCGTGGAGGGGTGGTTGAACAGGAGCCCGTGGAGAGGGCTGGTTGAATAGTAGCCGGTGGAGTAGCGCGCGGTGGAGGCTGGATGAACAGGAGCCTGTGGATGAACAGTCATAGGTGGAGGCTGGAGGAGGTCGACGGTGGAGATGAACAGTATCTCGTGGAGTCCTGTTTTGCGGTACGCCACACCTCTCCCGATGAACAGGACCCCCATTTCGACCGTAGCGCTCCAACACAAGTCCGTTTCCTCCATTTTGCGGTACGCCACACCCCTCCCGATCAATAGGACCCCATTTCGACCGTAGGTGGTCCAACACAAGTCTGTTTCCTTCGTTTTGCGGTACGCCAGACCCCTCCCGATGAACAGGATCCTGTTTCGAACGAGACCGGTCGAACACAAGGTCGTTTCTTCCGTTCTGCGGTACGCCAGGCCTTGTTTCCATCGGCTGTTCCATCCAAGCCCTCCCGATAAACACGACGATGCATTCCGTTTCGACCCAGCCGGTTGGCTCCCCATGAACACGATGACGACGTTGTTTCTCCGTTCCAACCCAGCCATGTACACGAGCCCTGGCCGTACGTATGCGCGAGTAGGCGTTCGAGACCGAAGACCCCGCCCGTATGTACGTACGTGGCCATATTTTCTTTCGGGCACCCTGGCCGTTGTACGTATGTGTACATGCTATGTGCCCGCCTCGACTACAACACGTGACTGCCTCTACTACGACACGTGCGCGCCTCTACATCGACTAGGATGTACGTACACATCGCGACCAGAATGACAATGCTACGTACGCTTCGACCAGGTGGGTCCCGACTGTCAGGCACTTCCTTGCGTGCAAAGATGTAGATGGTGGGTCCCAGTAGTCAGGGGGGCAAATCGTTTTATTTTTGCCCGGACTCACTTCCTTGCATGCGAAGATGTAGCTGGTAGGTCCCAGCAGTCAGGGGGGAAACATTTTTTTCACGAAATACGGTTTCCCGTCCGGTGGGTCCCTGCTGTCAGGTGGAGGAATCATTATTTCTGCGTAATAAGGAGGCACTTCCTTGCTGCGGACGTGGACCCAGTTGTCAACCTCTCCACATACAGTCCACGTCCGATGGAAGCCGTTCCTTGACCATGTTGACCACACCGCACCGAGAGCACTAGGGCGGTGGACGACAGCGAGGCCTAGGAAGGGGACGACGCGGAGCCGGGGAAGACGCGGTAGTGGATGCCCATGCATAGAGGAGTATGAGGATTCACTGGTTCACTGCGGTGTCAGTCTGCCATCGCCGCAGAATAACCGGTGGTGTGGTGAGTAGAGGTATGGCCTGGCCAGAGGTGGGAGTAGTAGGGGGCGGTGAGGCCTCCGCGGCATTGTAGCCGGCCACGGGAGGCAGGAGCACGAGGCACGACCAGCACTGGTTTGGGCGGCTGGAGCAAGAAGACCAGAGGTTGAAGAAGCACTACGGTTGTTGGATGGACATGGTATGGTCACTGGAGCTAGAATCGTTCATATTGACTAAGTTGACAAAGCCCTCCATCCCCGTCAACTTAGTTGGCCCACAAGTCAGCCTCCCACTATTGTTGGTCCCAGCTAGCAGGGGTATTCATTTTTTGTGCGTAATAAGGAAGCACTTCCTTGCATGCAAAGATATAGCTGGTGGGTCCGACCTGTCAGTGGTGGGAACGTCTTTTTCGTGAAATATAGAGGCCCTTCCGGTGGATCCCAGCTGTCAGGTGGAGGAATCATTATTTTGCGCGTAATAAGGAGGCATTTCCTTGCGTGCGGCCATGGACCCAGCTATCAGCCTCTCCACGCACAGTCTACTTCCTATGGTGTCGTTCGTTGACCACCTTGACCACTCCGCGCCGAGCGCATCCAAGGTGGTGGACGACGGCAAGGCCTAGGAAGGGAACGGCGCGGAGCCGGGGACGACGCGACAGTGGATGCCACACGGAGAGGAGTACGAGGGTTCACTGGTTCGGCTGCGGTGTGAGGTTGCCGTCGCCGCAGAATAACAGGGGGTGTGGGTGAGTAGAGGGATGGCCTGGCCAGCGGTGGGAGTAGCAGGGGGCGGTGAGGCCTCCGCGGCATCGCCGGCCACGGGAGGCAGCAGCACGCGGCACGACCGGCGCTGGTTTGTGCGGCTGGAGCAAGAAGACTAGAGGTTGAAGAAGCACTATGACCGTTGGATGAACATCGTATGGTAACTGGAGCTAGAATCGTTCATATTGACTAAGTTGGCAAAGCCCTCCGTCCCCGTCAAGTTGGTAGGCTCACAAGTCAGCCTCCCACTATGCTGGGTTCCAGTTGGCAGGGGGAGTATTCATTTTTTTGTGCGTAATAAGGAGGCACCTCCTTGCGTGCGAAGATAGCTGGTGGGTCCGACTTGTCAGCGGGGGCACGTTTTTTGGCAAAATACAGAGGCCCTTATGGTGGGTCCCAGATGTCAGGTAGAGAAATCATTATTTTGCATGTAATAAGGAGGCATTTCCTTGTGTGCGGCCGTGGACCCAGTTGTCAGCCTCTCCACGTACAGTCCATGTCCGATGGATGTCGTTCGTTGACCATGTTGACCAGGCCACGCCGAGAGCACCATGGCGGTGGACGACGGCGAGGCCTAGGAAGGGAACGACACGGAGTCGGGGAAGACTCGACAATGGTTGCCCACGCGGTGGGGAGTATGAGGGTTTACTGCTCCGGCTGCCGTCGCCGAAAAATAACATGAGGTGTGGGTGAGTAGAGGAATGGCCTGGCCAGCAATGAAGTAGGGTGGGGCGGTGCGGCCTGTGCGGCAGCACAACGGCGATGGGAGGCGGGAGCAGGCAGTCCCACTGCCGCTGGTTTGGGCGGCTGGAGCAAGAAGATCAGATATTGAAGAAGCAGCACGGCCGTTGGATTAACATCCAATGGTAACTGCTGCTAGAATCGTTTGTGGACTAAGTTGACAAAGCCTTTTGTACACGTGAACCTAGTAGACCCACAAGTCAGCCTCCAAATTTGTCCCAAACAGCATACAACCCGAAATTTCTAGCCAGATTCAAATTAAATTTAAAACTAAATATACCTTAATTTAAATTCAATGAAATTTTACCCGCACAAAAACAATGAAATTTAAAATATCAAAATCCGAAAGAAAAAAGTATTTCATAACTAATTGCCTATTTGCTGTATTTTTTCATTTTACAGCCCATTTATTATTACTTATATCCCATTTCTTATTACTTATAGACCATTCTCTGGGCAAAATGCATCCCTCCTCGTCTTGAAAAATTTCGGCCCAGCAGGGCGTAGAAAAGCAAGTAGGCCTACCTTGGTTATTCTGAAAAAAACAAAATAGCTGGCTAGCTATTTTCAGAAAGGAAAAAAACAAACTGGGCTGGACATGTGCTAAACATATGAAATAAAAGCCTGGGCTAGACGGGCCACAGGCCCCGCACAACCTAGTTGATACCCTTCTCCGTCCCGAAAAAACAAAATTACTGCGCGCGCAGCTGGGTCCCTACTGTCATCCTCACCATGTACAATCATCACCTTATTCCTCTTGGTTGTTCACCATGTTGACAACACCGGAGGGCGGCGCCGCGACGAGCGAACCAAGGCGGAGGACGATGGTGAGGCCTCGGATGGGAACGAATAGGAGCCAGGGAAGATGCGTAGAGTTTTAGAGTGCGATGTGGCCATGATGCGTGCGCGGCAGCACAACCAGCCATTGGGGCAGGAGCAGGCGGTTCCGCCGGCACTGGTTTGGCTTTGGCGGCTCGAGGAAGAAGAGACTGAAGAAACACGATAGACGTTGAATATCAATCTAATAGTCAAGGTTGGCACAATCGTGTGTTGACTAAGCCGACACCAAGTAGAATACTTTTTTATATATAGGAAGAAAAAAAACTGGGCTCGTTCGCATGATAACATTGCGGAAACTGCGACCGTTCGATCTTGTGTCACAACTAAAACTGCCAGGGAAATGCATTTGTCTGTCGTCCTCCTCCCAGGGAACGTTCGCCACATAAGTGACTAGCACCCTTGGTTTTCAACCAAGAGGTCTTGGGTTCGAGTCCCAAGAACTCTCAATTTGTCCTCCTTCCTTCCTCGAAAAAAAGGGAAAGAAAATCAAAGACTTGAGAAGGCGTACAGAACAAGCTAGTGTACCAGTAAAGAGATGTTGCTGAGTTTTAGAAAAAAGAGAGACGTGCTCCTATAGCTGGTTTGAATCCAAACCTAGACTATGACTATATATGGTGCTATGCTACTCTACAAGTAATGAAACTGACATATCCAACGCTCGCTTCTCCTCTTCTCTACTTACTCTGCCTAGCATCAGAAGCTCTGGCCGCAGCAACCATGTCCACTGGCTGCTTGTCCACCTGCTCTTCAGCAGGCAACAACCAGATATGCGCCAAGTCGCCACCTGTACCATCGCCTCTGGGTCTCATCACACCCCCGCCGGCACGCACACCGCAGCCGGTTGCTCATCGCAACACGCTGCCGTTGGTGTGGTGCCACTGCTGCAAATCACGCAGAGTCATCTGTCGCGTCTCAACCACAACCCTCAACCCTGGCCGAGTTTTCGCGTCTCAACCACAAGCTTGGGAGAGGATGAAATTAATGATCCGCTGACGTTGGTGTGTTCCGCTACTTTCAATTGCTGATATGTTTAATAGTTTGGTTGATAATCTTCCAATTTGATTAATGCAGAAAAGAGAAGATTCATGTGATTTGTAATTCTGGGAAGTTGCTGATGTGGGGGAATGCAACTACGCTGATTATAGGGTTAGTCGAGGAATCCCAATACCAGCAGGTTGGGGTGTTGGACAAGTAACTAAAGGAACGACAGAAGAGCAAGATGCTGAGTAGAAGGTTAAAGATGCAGTTCCTCTAATCATAGCCAAGAAATAGCTGCTGAACGGCCTTGACAACAATGAGGAGATGAAAGAGCTTGTGAAGATAATGGGACAAATCATTGTGCTCTGTAGGATGATTGTCTCTTTATTTGCAGTGCATGTAGCACTCGTGATGTATTTTGTGGCTATGACATGAGCACTTTACTGAAACTAGTAATGAATGAAACCTGTGTAGCAGGATGGGCGTAGTGTTGTGAACATCTAATGATTTCTATTAACGGAAATCAGGGGGTATCCCCTTTTTCTCATAAATAAATAAATAGAAGAGGCCTGCTACCTCTTGAGCATGCATTGGTTTTCCCTTGAAGAGGAAAGGGTGATGCAGCAAAGTAGCGTAAGTACTTCCCTCAGTTTTTGAGAACCAAGGTATCAATCCAGTAGGAGGCCACACGCAAGTCCCTCGTACCTACACAAACAAATAAGAACCTTGCAACCAATGCGATAAAGGGGTTGTCAATCCCTTCACGACCACTTGCAAAAGTGAGATCTGATAGAGATGATAAGATAATATTTTTGGTATTTTTATGATAAACAATAAAAGTAAAGATTGCAAAATCAATGGTGCCAGAAATAGTTAGTTGTCGGGAGATTTATATGATGGAAAATAGACCAGGGGACCATAGGTTTCACTTGGGATTCTCTCAAGATAGCATAAGTATTACGGTGGGTGAACAAATTACTGTCGAGCAATTGATAGAAAAGTGCATAGTTATGAGAATATCTAGGCATGATCATGTATATAGGCATCACGTCCGTGACAAGTAGACCGACTCCTGCATACATCTACTACTATTACTCCACACATCGACCGCTATCTAGCATGCATCTAGAGTATTAAGTTCATAAGAACAGAGTAACACATTAAGCAAGATGACATGATGTAGAGGGATAAACTCAAGCAATATGATATAAACCCCATCTTTTTATCCTCGATGGAAACAATAGAATACGTGTCGTTTCCCATTCTGTCACTAGGATCCTGCAACGCAAGATTGAACCCAAAGCTAAGCACTTCTCCCATTGCAAGAAAGATCAATCTAGTAGGCCAAACCAAACTGATAATTCGAAGAGACTTGCAAAGATAACCAATCACACATAAAAGAATTCAGAGGAGATTCAAATATTGTTCATAGATAATCTTGATCATAAACCCACAATTCATCGGATCTCGACAAACACACCGCAAAAAGAGTTACACCGAATAGATCTCCAAGAAGATCGAGGAGAAATTTGTATTGAGATCCAAAGAGAGAGAAGAAGCCATCTAGCTAATAACTATGGACCCGAAGGTCTGAGGTAAACTACTCACACATCATCGGAGAGGCTATGGTGTTGATGTAGAAGCCCTCCGTGATCGATGCCCCCTCCGGCGAAGTGCCGGGTTGGCCCCAAGATGGGATCTCACGGGTACAGAAGGTTGCGGCGGTGGAAATAGGGTTACGTGGTGCTCCTTGATGGTTTTAGGGTATATGAGTATATATAGGCAAAGGAAGTTAGCCAGGAGAGCCATAAGGGGCCCACGAGGGTGGGGTGCGCGCCCAGGGTGCAGGCGCACCTCCCTGCCTGGTGGTCTCCTCGACTGTTTCTTGACGTCCACTCCAAGTCCTCTGGATCATGTTTGTTCCAAAAATCACGTTCCCGAAGGTTTCATTCCGTTTGGTATTCCTTTTCTGTGAAACACTGAAATAGGCAAAAAAAACAGCAATTTGCACTGGGCCTTGGGTTAATAGGTTAGTCCCAAAAATAATGTAAAAGTCTATAATAAAGCCCATTAAACATCCAAAACAGAATATATAATAGCATGGAACAATAAAAAATTATAGATACATTGGAGACATATCAAGCATCCCCAAGCTTAATTCCTGCTCATCCTCGAGTATGTAAATGATAAAAATAGATGTTTTATGTGGAATGCTTCCTAGCATATTCTTCAATGTAATTCTCTTTATTGTGGCATGAATGTTCATATCCGAACGATTCAAGATAAAAGTTTATATTGACATAAAAAATAATAATTCTTCAAGCATACTAACTTAGAAATTATGTCTTCTCAAAATAACATGGCTAAAGAAAGTTCATACCTACAAAATCATATAGTTTGGTCATGCTCCATTTTCGTCACACAAGAATGCTCTCATCATGCACAACCCTGATGACAAGCCAAGCAATAGTTTCATACTTTAGTAATCTCAAACTTTTTCAACTTTCACGCAATACATGAGCGTGAGCCATGGACATAGCACTATGGGTGGAATAGAATAAATTTTTCAAGAACATGCAAGAGCATTGCATGTATTTTCCATTAATAAGAAGAGTGGAATTTTGTCACAGGTTCATTACAAAAGCATCTCCGCCTAGGCCCGTACTGCTGCTATGTTCTAGTGAATTTGAAACGGGTGTCCACCCTATACCTTAGCGCAAATCCAAAGCCGGAGCTCAGCCCTAATGAGCTCTACCATGGCTGCGGCCGGTGAAGCCTTGCACTCGAAGACACGGTTGTTGCACTCGAGCCAGATGAAACATAGAGTGGCCAGGGTCGTGGTGTTCAGATGTCTTTGTTGGCTCGTCGGCACCGTCTCCACCATTTGGGGCCACCATTCTACTAACGGCTTCGTGCCGTCCGGGGTGAACCTGTGTAACCTCAGCGGAAGCAGCATGCAGTACCAAACCTCGCGCGCGAACACACAGCCTAGGAGCATGTGATTGGCATCCTCATCCTGTTGGTAACACAGCTGGCACACCCTTGTGTGCGGCATGTTTCTACGAGCCAGCCAATCAGCCATCGACAGCCTAGCTCTCACTGCTAGCCATGTGAAGATCTTCACCTCAAGAGGAGCCCAGGATCGCCAAATGTGGTCAGCGCATGGTGCGAGCTCCCCGCCTAAAAAGAAGGCGACATAAGTGTCCCAGGAGGAGTATTTGCCGGCCACCCCAAGACGCAAGGCGAACTCGTCTGGTGCCTCCGAAAGGGTGACATGCCGCACATCCTCCTAGATGTCAAGGAACTCGATGATGGCCGGCACCGCTGGCGCCCCACGAATTGCGTCCACCCAAGCACGGCCATGCAAGGCCTCTGCCATGCTTATCCTTTTGCCAGCCTGGCGGACAAATTGCAGGAGATTTGGAGCCCTTGGTGCCAGGGCTCGGCCATTAAGCCAAGGGTCATGCCAAAAGCTTGCTCCGCTCCCGTTCCCGATGGTGCACTGAAGCGCCGCCTGGCCTAGGTACATGGACATCTCCGAGATGCCAATCTCCAGGCCTTCCCAGGGCCTATCCAACACCGTCTTCTGCAACCAGAGCCAGCACAGACGCAGGGCTTGGTTGAGGAGCCACAGGTTGAGCACGCCCAGCCCACCGAGAGGCTTCGGGGAGCAGACAATTTGCCAACCCTCCCCTGGCATCTTTGAGCCCGCGCCAGAAGAAGCCCCTTCTCAACCTATCGATGCACTTGAAGAACAACGATGGGAGGTCCAGCGCCATCAGATGGAAGATAGGCACCACCATGAGCTTGCAGTTCACCAGTGTCAGTCTGCCAGCCTGACAGAGGAGGCCGGCCTTCCATGTAAGCAGCTGGGCTGCAATCCTGTCCACGAGCGGCTGGAGCTCCGTGTGGGTCAGGGCACGCAGCAATAGGGGAAGGCCAAGGTATGTGATTGGCAGCTCCTTGATGGTGCAGCCAGCCACCTGAACAATGCCCTGCACATCCTCCACACTACATCGGATCAAGGATATGGAGCTCTTCGTGAAGTTGCAGTGTAGGCCCGTGGCCTCTCTGAAGCATTCTAGGATTTCCTTCGCCACATCCATCTCAGTGGCCAACGGTCTGAGCAGGAAGATGGCGTCGTCTACGTATAGTGAGAGGCGATGGTGGGCACCTAGCGTACGGAATGAGGAGAAGATGCCCGCCTCCTTCACTTTTCTGAACATGGCAGTAAGGACATCCATGACGATGATGAAAAACATTGGAGAGACCTGATCTCCTTGGCGCAGCCCCTTTCCGTGCCAGAAACTTTCACCGACCGAGCCATTGACAAGCACCTGGGTGCTTGCCGTCAAGAGGAGGGTGGAGATCCGCCTTATCCACCTTGGGCCAAACCCACGATGCATCAACACCTCAAGGAGGAATGGCCATGAGACACTATCAAATGCTTTGGCGATGTTGATTTTGAAGATGATAGCCGGCGCTCGCATGCGGTGGAGTGTGCGGATGGACTTTTGCACGAGCATGAAGTTGTCCAGGATAGACCTTCTGAAAATGAACGCGCTCTAATTTTAGTCTACCAGCTTAGGGATCAGCAGGGCAAGTTCGGTCGACAAGGCCTTGGCGTGGATTTTGACGATGCTATGGATGAGTCTTATGGGCCTAAAATCTTTGATGTCAATGGCGCCCTCTGCTTTTGGCAATAGAACGATGAAGGCCTCGTTTAGCCTGTCCAGTCCCCTGCCATCCGCCTCGTCGAAAGCCTGCACCGCCTTCATTACCGCCTCCTTGATGATGGCCCAACATGACTGGTTGTGATGCCCCCGATTCAATCGTACACTAATCATGCACGCAAATGTGTATGATCAAGATCAGGGACTCACGGGAAGATATCACAACAGAAATCTAAAAAAAAGTCATATAAGCATCATATTACAAGCCACGGGCCTCGAGGGCTCGAATACAAGTGCGCGACATAAACAAGTCAGTGGAAGCAACAATATCTGAGTACAGACATTAGTTAAACAAGTTTGCCTTAAGAAGGCTAGCACAAACTGGGATACAGATCGAAAGAGGCGCAGGCCTCCTGCCTGGGATCCTCCTAAGCTACTCCTGGTCGTCGTCAACAGGCTGCACATAGTAGTAGGCATCTCCAGCATAGTAGGAGTCGTCGTCGAAGGTGGTGTCTGTCTCCTGGACTCCAGCATCTGGTTGCGACAACCAGAAAGAAAGGAAAGGGGGAAAAGGGGGGAGAAAGCAACCGTGAGTACTCATCCAAAGTACTCGCAAGCAAGGAACTACACTACATATGCATGGGTATATGTGTAAGGAGGCCATATCAGTGGACTGAACTGCAGAATGCCAGAATAAGTGGGGGATAGCTAGTCCTATCAAAGACTACGCTTCTGGCAGCCTCCGTCTTGCAGCATGTAGAAGAGAGTAGATTGAAGTCCTCCAAGTAGCATCTCCAAGTAGCATCGCATAGCGTAATCCTACCCGGCGATCCTCCCCTCGTCGCCCTGTGGAAAAGTGATCACCGGGTTATCTATGGAACTTGTCTGGGTGTGTTTTATTAAGTATCCGGTTCTAGTTGTCATAAGGTCAAGGTACAACTCCAAGTCGTCCTGTTACCGAAGATCACGGCTATTCGAATAGATTAACTTCCCTGCAGGGGTGCACCACATAACCCAACACGCTCGATCCCATTTGGCCGGACACACTTTCCTGGGTCATGCCCGGCCTCGGAAGATCAACACGTCGCAGCCCCACCTAGGCCTAACAGAGAGGTCAGCACGCCGGTCTAACTCCTATGTTGCAGGGGTCTGGGCCCATCGCCCACTGCACACCTGCACGTTGCCTGGGCGGCCGAAAGCAGAACTAGCCCCCTTAATACAAGAGCAGGCTTACGTTCCAATCCGGCGCGCGCCGCTCAGTCGCTGACGTCTAGAAGGCTTCGGCTGATACCACGACATCGAGTGCCCATATCTTTCCCACGTAGTTGGTTAGTGCGTATAGGCCAGTGGCCAGACTCAGATCAAATACCAAGATCTCGTTAAGCGTGTTATTATGAAGAAACCGCGAACGCTGACCTGGGCCAAGCCCAGCTCTCGCCTAGGTGGTCTCAACTTGCCCTGTCGCTCCGCCACAAAGTAACAGTCGGGGGCCGTCGGGAACCCAGACCCACCTCTACCGGGATGGAGCCACCTATCCTTCCAGCCCTCACATCAGAATCACGTGCGGGTACTCAACGAGCTGACCCGACTTTATTCATCACCTGTATAGTATGTATATATGTATAGCATATACCCATGATCACCTCCCGAGTGATCATGGCCCAATAGTATAGCAAGGCATACTGACAAGAATGTAGGGCCACAGATGATAAACTAGCATCCTATACTAAGTATTTAGGATTGCAGGTAAGGTATCAACAGATGTAGCAACAATGTCAGGCTATGCATCAGAATAGGATTAACGGAAAGCAGTAACATGCTACACTACTCTAATGTAAGTAGTATAGAGGAGAATAGGCGATATCTGGTGATCAAGGGGGGGGGCTTGCCTGGTTGCTCTGGCAAGGAGGGGTCGTCGTCGACGTAGTCGATCACAGTGGCAGCATCGGTCTTGGGGTCTACCGGAGAGAAGAGTAGGGAAGAAACAGTAAATATAAAGCAAACATAGCATCACAAAGCAGAACGTGGCAATATGCTGTGCCGGGAGTGACCTAACGTATGGCTACACGATAAAGGTGAAGGGGGGAATCAACCGGGAATGTTTTCCCGGTTCCGGACCTGTGTCAGATAGATGACCGGAGGGGGAATGTTCTATGTTCAGCATGCTAGAGGCATGTGACAGAGGAACGAACCGCGTATTCAGATTCGTTGGATTTTTCTGAGCAACTTTCATATAGAAAACATTTTCATCCGAGTTATGGATTGTTTTATATGAATTTTTAAAGATTAAACCATTTTCTGGGATTACTAAATTAATAGAAAAGGGATATGACGTCAGCATGACGCCATGCTGACATCAGCAAGTCAACAGCGGCTGTACAGGTCAAACCTAACATGTGGGTCCAGCGGGACCCACATGTCAGCCTCTTTGACTTTAACAGTGTTAATTTAGACTAAGAGAGGGTTAATTAAGGGGTGGGCCCCGGGCGTCAGTGAGTGTTTTAGGTTAACTAATCATTTTTATTTATGAAACATTATTAGACTAATATAACAAAGGGGGGCCCACATGTCAGTGGCTGGGGGCTGCCCCGTCAGCATGATTGACTAGTTAAACCAGTCAACGTGGGTCAGCGGGTCCACTGGGGGCCACCAGTCAGTGGCACGGGACGGTGCCACGTGGGTGCTAACTCCGGCGACCATTCTGACGGCCGAGCGAACGGGAGAGCGGCGGGATTCGTCCATAGGTGGCCGTTTCACGCGCGAGAGGGCGCGTTCGAACGAGCGGAGCTAGCTGCGTCGAACCGTGGTGGTTATGTGGCCGGAGGTGGCCGGAAACGAGCCCGGCGACGAGCTACGGCGGTGGCGCGTATGGGACCTTGACGGAAACTAGGCTAGGAAGCACGGGGAGGCACGTGCTCAGGCTCGTTGGGCTCCTGGGAGCTCCAGGAGTTCAACGGTGGCCTTAGGTGGCGGCGACATCGACCACAAAGATGGCCAGGATCTCGTCGGCGGCGAGCAGGGCACAGAGGCGGCGACAGCTAGCTACGGCATGGGGAAGAGCACGGGGAGAGAGGGAGAGGGAGGCGGAGCTCACTGGGCGCCTGTAGGTGTGCAAACGTGAGCTCGGGGAAGGCTCGGCGGAGCAAATCGACAGCGGCGAGCTCGGGCGTCCCGAGGAGGAAGACGGGGTGGATCCGGCGCTGCGGAGCCTTCCGGCTCCAACGGTGGGCACCGTTCGACGTGGAGGACGGCGGCGGACGCCTACGGCATGTTGGCGACGCGAGGCGAAGACGGTGGCCGCGGGATCGACGCGGCGACGGCGGCGGGCGCGCTCGGGTCAGAGAGAGGGGAGTGCTCGAGGGGGATCTGAAGGGGAGTGGGAGAGGCGGAGGTGAGTGGGGTAGTTGGGGAGGAGGCCGAGGCGTCGAGGGGACGTCGCCCTTATCCCTTCCCCGACGGGGACGGCGAGAGGGTTCGGTGGCGACCAGCGAGCGCGGTCGCTGGGTCGGGTGAACAGAGAGGAGGGAGGCGACCGGGGGAGGTGGGCTGCTGGGCTGGGCCGCCCAGATGACAAAGGCCCAGGGGGGTCAGGGGGGGTTCGTTTTCTTTTACCTCTGCTCTTTTCTTTTTACAGAAAAAGCATGGTAATATTTGGGCTGCCAAAAGGATTTTGTAAAATGTGGGACTTGGCCACATAATTACATTGCAATAGTTAGCACTGCCACAAAAAGGCTGTGAGGCTTTTGAAATAGTTTGAAATTTTTATAAAGTAAAAAGGCATTTAAACTATTGTTTTAGCCACTGCTTTAATTGCTTTAGGCCATTTAAACACCTTGCAAAAATGTTGGTTCACCACCAATATTAACAAATGACTATTTGCCACAAGATGAACAGTTTAGATCTCTTGTCTGACAAATAAGAGTTTTTGACTTTAGATTGGATTTGAATTTGAATCGGTGATTTGGATCAAGTGAAGACTAGCAACAGTAACAATGATGACAAGGCATCACTGGAAGGAGATTACTGTAGCATGATTCTCGGGGTGTTACAAATCTCCTCCACTACAAGAAATCTCGTCCCGAGATTTAAGGGGTGGAGTAAGGGGGAAAGACTCGGAAAAGATAGAGCTTAACACAAGATAGTTATCTCGGGACTATCTCAGTGAAATTGGCAAAGAGGCATCTCTCAAGTTGAAATTCAAGAAAGTCATCGAGAGCAAGTTAAGAAGGTGCAATAAAAAGCTTCAATCGGGTAGGAAATCGTTCGTTGCCTGAAACGGAGTGTGGGAGAGTTTCAGAGCGATGGGAATAAGTATTTTGTCTGATACCAGAAATGGTGATCTCTCGGAAGGTGACTCATGAATTACATACGAAACCAAGCGTGAGGAATTTTTTTTAGAAACAGGGGGTATACAAGAGAGTTAGGTTTCGATCCTGTGGCTGTGGGTTATGGGCCCACCATGTGGGTTAAAAGTAGAAAGGGGACCGATATATTGCATGGTCATGGTAGCAAGGCATGGCGGAGGATAGCCTGTCAGTTATGTTGGCAACAACGTTGGTACCAAGGGCGAGGGACGAAGAGAACCATTTTCCTGCTCATTGAACGAGCCGGCCCAATAGGCAAAGTTCTCATCCATTGGGGGTTACTAGGATGTCGTCAGCAATAGTAACAGTGTAACACTAACAGAGTTGTAAACCGAAGTGTTTACCTAAGCAGGAGAATATTACTGCTTAGATCATATAGATCACAAGAAACGTTAACCCAACCAATGGAAAGAAAAATATGATTATCAGATTAAACAGAACAATGGAAAGGAAAATGTGTTTAAACACATATTTCAAGGGTATAACCTTCGGAAGGACGAGCAAAGTATGATATCCATGACAGGATATAATGTAGTAAACTCTTTAGGTGGGGGAGAGAATTTTCATGACATTATCCATACAGCGGTGTTTGGATAATCGAGCAGGAAACATTTAGCATTGGGCTTCAAATGTTTTAGTTGAAAATCGGAGTACCATGGACATGCTTCGAGATAGCACTGACATGGTTTGCAAGCAAAGGTCAGTCTTCGTATTCACAAAGGATCCATCAGGAACATCTTATAGAATAAGTCTTACAATTTCCTTATGGAAGAATGGCTAACCTTACTGAAAAGAGGGGGTATTATAACAATGGGTTCCCCAGCCAGGTGTGCTAGGCATGATATCACCTTACCGGGTCATATAAAGACCAATGTTAAAACTCCTGGAAATATGTTCAAACCATCATATCTGACCCGAGATTTGGATCTGATAGGTGTCAGGATACCTCAGACTCATGATGCATGAGAAGGAAGGGTGCAACTCAATTTGACGTGATGGAGTTGCAAGATTCTCGGGAAATAAGCTATGGAAGCAAGTTCTGAATCATGAGTTCATCATTAAACCAAGGAGAGGGTGAGGAGGTGGCTGATGAACTCAGCGACAATCCATTGGGATTTCCAAAAGATGGATTTCCACAATTAGGTGAACAAGGAGATAACATTTTTCAGATCAAATGATATAATGAGGTATACTCGAGGAAAACATACACAATTAAACATTGGTTGAAAGGTGCACCCGAAATATGGGTTGGGTTGCACGACCAATGTCAGAATGGTGATTCAATAATAAATAGTCCAAGAATGAACGGCCGACCATTAACTTAAAAGCAATAGGGTTGCTAGAAGGGCAGAATTCAAACAACACCGTTCACTTGTTGGTACACCGGTTGGAATTAACACGAGGACCAAGAAAGAATGGTGATGGTGGGAAGCATCACTGTATCACAAATTCTTAAGAGGTGGTGTAATTCTCACAACATTGATGACAAAAGAGATGGTAATGTTCCGAGTAAAGAAGAACAATTGCTGGAAGGCAGGGAACTCAAGGTACAACAACAAACACGATCAAGCTGTGTTGGTGGGAAGACAATAAAGTGGTCGATGAAAATAAAATTCATCGAGGGCAAGGACGGTATTTCTCATCATGAATTCTATTGATATCCTAAAAGATCTCAAAATGTTGATGATGATCACGACACAATTGTCGAGAGATTTCATGAAGGTGTAACCGAACGGCGATGACATCAAGTCAAAGGAATGATGAAGCGAAAGGTTATTGGAGCCGCGGGTACGTCACAAACTCCAAACCAAGTTTGTTGTTCAAGGCGAAATGACATGATGAGGAAAATCGACGTAAGCTTAGCTCATCATCGAAAATTGTGCTCCGAGAAGAAGGACCAGGTAGCATAGTTAAAATCAACACGAATAGATATAACAGAGCAGGCTATGAATGACACGATCAGGTACAAACTCGTACTTAAAGAAGATTACTGAAGAGTTGTTGAACCGTAGTGCAGACTCGATTCACTATTCGGTGTTCTCGGTTGATGACAACCCAAAACTCATGGAGTGACTATGATAGGGAAAGGTATTACTCCGGCACAAATTCATAAGATGTAGTGCAATGGCATGATATCCTCGAGATACCTGGGAGATAATACTCGAGGGCATATCAAATTAAAGGTTGAAGTGGGGTGTATTGATCTATAGAAGACAAGCGCTTTTACTTGTCTGAGAAATGGAATCAAAGAATATCAATATGGCCGGAACCAAGATTGCAAAAGACTAGATCCCAGATATAAGATGAACTTATACCAAGGGAATAATTAATGTAAGAGAAGCTTTAATGATAAGATCTACATCATGTCCATGGGCATGAACACAAAGTTCAAGGTCGACTCCCACTTCTTCAATGCATAACCTTTCATTCACTGCTCTATTAAAGTAATTTGAGTGCGAAGACCTACTTGGTGAATTACCAGAGGAGTATGAACCTTGAAAAACTTTCGGGTTCACACCGATTAAGAAAGGCATAGGTTCAACCCATCGAGGCATCTTAGAAACATATACCACAAGCTTCGAGAGTAATTATGACCAGCTCGAAAGCAGAGCATGGTTGGCCAATTCAGAGTATAGGATTTACCAATGGTATTATGTATCAGGGAAATAACTCACAAGGTGATTAAATATGAAGGACACTGTCGGATAACAATCCAACAAAGGACTTGATGGTCCACAAAGGATCTTATGTGAGTATCGGTACTCAACCAGAAGAGGAAAGAATGCAAATGCAATGGTTGTGGAATCATCTGAATAATTCGAAGCTCAAATGCAAACGAATTATGATTCCAAATCGAAGGATCGGAAGCAAATGCTCTGATTAAGAATGGATAAGCTGAATAGGCTTAGGGGTACAACCGACGGCAATTGATTGGTCGAGAACCAGCTCATGTTGAAAAATGACGTCTGAGCCGGAAGGATGGATTCTAATTGTGATTGACGATTGCGAACAACCGCATCATATTGAATCAACGGTCTCAAAATGATAGTGCAAAGGATGTCAATGAATAATGCTAGGCATTTGGGATTTAACCATAATGCAGGCAGACAAGAATTTCTAGAGCCATAGGCTGCAGAGGATTCTCCAAAATTAGATAATATTTCGAAGAATTTTGTGAAACACCTGAACAACTAGGGAGAAACAAATCCTCGGTAATTGTGAGGATTAATTTGTAGGTGTATTCAGGTGATAAGGAACTGCAAGGCATTAGGCACAAATTATTCTCAGAACAATAGAGAAAACTTCGGGGTATCTTGTAATAACAAGATCAACGGGGGATGATCGTATGAATGGCAAGTGTAAGTAGTTATCCATAAGGATTTATCGGTGGTCGGGAATAGCAAAAGTGCTGGACACAAAGTCTTGAGAGAATATCGAAGAGTATCTTCGGAATCTTCTAGTGAAGCAGGCCATCATCTGGAATGAAGGGGCTCTCCGGGAGAAAGTATTTACGAGAACCTAGAGTTAGAGTTAGAAAAAATCATTTAACCCGAGTAGAAGAGAGATCAGAATCCCAGAGTATAGGTCAAGGAATAAAAGATCCTAATATCACCCAATGGCGATGTGGGCCCATGGGCTGCACAGCCATGTTAGTAAAACAGTTTTGTAATATCTAGACTCAACTTCGGCCAAGGAGTGTGGAAGGGGGATTCCTACAGGTAGTCGGCTCTGATACCAACTTGTGACGCCTCCGATTCAATCATACACTAATCATGCACGCAAATGTGTACAATCAAGATCAGGGACTCACGGGAAGATATCACAACACAACTCTAAAAATAAAATAAGTCATATAAGCATCATATTACAAGCCAGGGGCCTCGAGGGCTCGAATACAAGTGCTCGACATAAACAAGTCAGCGGAAGCTACAATATCTGAGTACAGACATTATTTAAACAAGTTTGCCTTAAGAAGGCTAGCACAAAATGGGATACAGATCGAAAGAGGCACATGCCTCCTGCCTGGGATCCTCCTAAGCTACTCCTGGTCGTCGTCAGCAGGCTGCACGTAGTAGTAGGCATCTCCAGCGTAGTAGGAGTCGTCGTCGAAGGTGGCGTCTGGCTCCTGGACTCCAGCATCTGGTTGCGACAACCAGAAAGAAAGGAAAGGGGGAAAAGGGGGGAGAAAGCAACCGTGAGTACTCATCCAAAGTACTCGCAAGCAAGGAACTACACTACATATGCATGGGTATATGTGTAAGGAGGCCATATCAGTGGACTGAACTGCAGAATGCCAGAATAAGAGGGGGATAGCTAGTCCTATCGAAGACTACACTTCTGGCAGCCTCCGTCTTGCAGCATGTAGAAGAGAGTAGATTGAAGTCCTCCAAGTACCATCGCATAGCATAATCCTACCTGGCGATCCTCCCCTCGTCGCCCTATGGAAAAGCGATCACCGGGTTGTCTGTGGAACTTGTCTGGGTGTGTTTTATTAAGTATCCGGTTCTAGTTGTCATAAGGTCAAGGTACAACTCCAAGTCGTCCTGTTGCCGAAGATCATGGCTATTCGAATAGATTAACTTCCCTGCAGGGGTGCACCACATAACCCAACACGCTCGATCCCATTTGGCCGGACACACTTTCCTGGGTCATGCCCGGCCTCGGAAGATCAACACGTCGCAGCCCCACCTAGGCCTAACAGAGAGGTCAGCACGCCGGTCTAACTCCTATGGCGCAGGGGTCTGGGCCCATCTCCCATTGCACACCTGCACGTTGCGTGGGCGGCCGAAAGAAGAACTAGCCCCCTTAATACAAGAGCAGGCTTACGTTCCAATCCGGCGCGCGCCGCTCAGTCGCTGACGTCTAGAAGGCTTTGGCTGATACCACGACGTCGAGTGCCCATATCTTTCCCACGTAGTTGGTTAGTGCGTGTAGGCCAGTGGCCAGACTCAGATCAAATACCAAGATCTTGTTAAGCGTGTTATTATGAAGCAACCGCGAATGCCGACCAGGGCCAGGCCCACCTCTCGCCTAGGTGGTCTCAACCTGCCCTGTCGCTCCACCACAAAGTAACAGTCAGGGGCCGTCGGGAACTCAGGCCCACCTCTACCGGGATGGAGCCACCTGTCCTTCCAGCCCCCACATCAGAATCACGTGCGGGTGCTCAACAAGCTGACCCGACTTTAGTCACCACCTGTATAGTATGCATATATGTATAGTATATACCCATGATCACCTCCCGAGTGATCACGGCCCAATAGTATAGCAAGGCAGACTGACAAGAATGTAGGGCCATAGATGATAAACTAGCATCCTATACTAAGTATTTAGGATTGCAGGTAAGGTATCAACAGATGTAGCAACAATGTCAGGCTATGCATCAGAATAGGATTAACGGAAAGCAGTAACATGCTACACTACTCTAATGCAAGCAGTATAGAGGAGAATAGGCGATATCTGGTGATCAAGGGGGGGGGGGCTTGCCTGGTTGCTCTGGCAAGGAGGGGTCATCGTCGACGTAGTCGATCACAGGGGCAACATCGGTCTTGGGGTCTACCGGAGAGAAGAGGGGGGAAGAAACAGTAAATATAAAGCAAACATAGCATCACAAAGCAGAACGTGGCAATATGCTGTGCCGGGAGTGACCTAACGTATGGCTACACGATAAAGGTGAAGGGGGGAATCAACCGGGAATGTTTTCCCGGTTCCGGACCTGTGTCAGATAGATGACCGGAGGGGGAATGTCCTATGTTCAGCATGCTAGAGACATGTGACAGAGGAACGAACAGCGTATTCAGATTCGTTTGATTTTTCTGAGCAACTTTCATATAGAAAACATTTTCATCCGAGTTACGGATTGTTTTATATGAATTTTTAAAGATTAAACCATTTTCTGGGATCACTAAATTAATAGAAAAGGGATATGACGTCATCATGACGCCATGCTGACATCAGAAGGTCAACAGCGGCTGTACAGGTCAAACCTGACATGTGGGTCCAGCGGGACCCACATGTCAGCCTCTGTGACTTTAACAGTGTTAATTTAGATTAACAGAGGGTTAATTAAGGGGTGGGCCCCGGGCGTCAGTGAGTGTTTTAGGTTAACTAATCATTTTTATTTATAAAACATTATTAGACTAATATAACAAAGGGGGGCCCACATGTCAGTGGCTGGGGGCTGCCCCGTCAGCACGGTTGACTGGTTAAACCAATCAACGTGGGTCAGCGGGTCCACTGGGGGCCACCAGTCTGTGGCACGGGACGGTGCCACATGCGTGCCAGTTCGGCACCGGCCGGAGACGCGCCGGAGCTAACTCCGGCGACCATTCCGACGGCCGAGCGAACGGAAGAGCGGCGGGATTCGTCCATAGGTGGCCGTTTCACGCGCGAGAGGGCGCGTTCGAATGAGCAGAGCTAGCCGCCTCGAACTGTGGTGGTTATGTGTCCGGAGGTGGCTGGAAACGAGCCCGACGACGAGCTACAGCGGCGGCGCGTATGGGACCTCGACGGAAACTAGGCTAGGAAGCACGGGGAGGCACGTGCTCAGGCTCGTTGGGCTCCTGGGAGCTCCAGGAGTTCAACGGTGGCCTCAGGTGGCGGCAACGTCGACCACAAAGATGGCCACGATCTCCTCGGCGGCGAGCAGGGCACGGAGGCAGCGACAGCTAGCTACGGCACGGGGAAGAGCACGGGGAGAGAGGGAGAGGGAGGCGGAGCTCACTGGGCGCCTGTAGGTGTGCAAACGTGAGCTCGGGGAAGGCTCGGCGGAGAAAATCGACGGCGGCGAGCTCGGGCGTCCCGAGGAGGAAGACGGGGTGGATCCGGCGCTGCGGAGCCTTCCGGCTCCAACGGTGGGCACCGTTCGACATGGAGGACGGCGGCGGACGCCTACGGCATGTTGGCAACGCGAGGCGAAGACGGTGGCCGCGGGATCGACGCGGCGACGGCGGCGGGCGCACTCGGGTCAGAGAGAGGGGAGTGCTCGAGGGGGATCTGAAGGGGACTGGGAGAGGCGGAGGTGAGTGGGGTAGCTGGGGAGGAGGCCGAGGCATCGAGGGGACGTCGCCCTTATCCCTTCCCCGACAGGGACGGCGACAGGGTTCGGTGGTGACCAGCGAGCGCGGTCGCTGGGTCGGGTGAACAGAGAGGAGGGAGGCGACCGGGGGAGGTGGGCTGCTGGGCTGGGCCGCCCAGATGACAAAGGCCCAGGGGGGTCAGGGGGAGGTTCTTTTTCTTTTACCTCTGCTCTTTTCTTTTTACAGAAAAAGCATGGTAATATTTGGGCTGCCAAAAGGATTTTGTAAAATGTGGGACTTGGCCACATAATTACATTGCAATAGTTAGCACTGCCACAAAAAGGCTGTGAGGCTTTTGAAATAGTTTGAAATTTTTATAAAGTAAAAAGGCATTTAAACTATTGTTTTAGCCACTGCTTTAATTGCTTTAGGCCATTTAAACACCTTGCAAAAATGTTGGTTCACCACCAATATTAACAAATGACTATTTGCCACAAGATGAACATTTTAGATCTCTTGTCTGACAAATAAGAGTTTTTTTACTTTAGATTGGATTTGAATTTGAATCGGTGATTTGGATCAAGTGAAGACTAGCAATAGTAACAATGATGACAAGGCATCATTGGAAGGAGATTACTGTAGCATGATTCTCGGGGTGTTACACTGGTAGAATCTCGTGGCGAAGCCATCAGGCTCCGGGGCCTTGTCGGGATGCATGTCCTTTATTGTGTTCCAGATAAGGGCTTCGGACAGGGGGGTCTCGAGCGCCGCTGTGGGTACTGCCGGCACCTCGAGAGCAGCTGGCGGAGCGTGTGCTGCCGTACCACTGGCCTGCGTAGCAGGTCCGCATAGTAATCCCCAGCCATCTCACACATGCCCTCCCTCGATGTTGCCTCTACCGCCCCTCTCTTCAGCCTGAAGATGTGATTTTTCCTATGCCGTTGGCTTGCGAATATCTTGAAGAACGCCTCGCTTGCCTCGCCAGCCTTCAGCCATGAATTGCGTGATTTTTGTCAGGCAATAGTCCGCTGCAGAGACACCAGCCCGAGCACCTTCTTCTTGAGCTGCTTGCGGAGCCATGTTTCTTCATTCGACAGAGGCCTTGTGTCCATTGCCTGATCGACGCACAGAATGAGTTCGTTTGCAAGCAACATCTGCTCCTTGATGTTGCCAACCTTGGCCTGGTTCCACCTGGTGAGCGCCTTTGCTTTGGCCTTTAGCCGCAAAAAGAGATCAACGAAGGGGTTGGCCTTCGGAGGCAACGAGTTCCAGCTCCTTGCCACGACATCATAGAACCCGGGAAGAGAAGGCCAGTAGCTTTGGAAGTGGAACCGCGATTTGCAATAGAAAGAGACGTTACTTGACATGAGCAGCGGACAGTGGTCGGAGATGGAGGAGGATAAGGCTTGCAGCAGGTGCCCTGGGTGCCCGGTGTCCCAATCTGCCGTGGAGAACCAGTGGTCGATTTTCTCCAGGGTAGGGCGATTCCTATCGTTGCTCCACGTATTGCACCGTCCAAAGAGACATGCCTCCTTGAGCTCCAAATCATTTAGGAAGCGCCGAAAGTGCTCCATCATGCGCCTGTTGATCATGTTGTTGCTTTTGTCCGCCGCCTAAACAATGAAATTGAAGTCTCCTGCCACTGCCCAAGGTCCTGCACAAGCCGCCCTAATCGCCCGAAGTTCATCTAGGAACAGAGGTTTCAACGTGTCGTCGGTTGGGCCGTAAACTATGGTGAGTCTCCACTGGTTGCCCTCCCCAAAAACCATCTCCACCGTGACCGAAAATTGATCGATCCGGAATGCGGGCACTATGGCCACTGTGGAGTCCCATGCGACGATGATTTCGCCGGTCGTGCCATGCGCAGGAAGGGCCACGAACGCGTCAAATTTTAGCCCCAGCAGTGAGTGGATCACGTGCTGATCGACCCTCTCCATCTTGGATTCCAGGAGGCATACTACGGACGCCGAGGCGTCATCCACCAAGCTTCTCATGGAAGCCCCTCTAGCTGCATTGTTGAGGCCCCGCATGTTCCACACAATGATATTATTATTTGCAATATCCATTACAAGGCCTACACGCCACCAAGCCAGCCCTCTAGAATTCTAGAGACAGCGAGGACTCCTCAAGTGGGACATCGAGGGAGAACAACCTCGCCAAGGCGTCGATGTGGTGTTGAGGCAGCGGGCTCCAAAATAGCTGCGCATACTTCTGCAAACAGTCCACCGGCGGCTCATCCTCAATCTCACAGATGCCCATCTTGGGCATCAAGACCCGTTGGGCTCTCTTGATGTTTGACGACAGCAAGGATTTGGCATTCTGTTGCAATCTTGCACTACGACAGCATAGCTCGTCCAGTATGATTGGCTGCTTGCGTCGGCCTCGCTGCACGTCAGGGAGCGGCAGGAGTGTTGCATGTATGTGTTAATAGATCTGCATTAGGACCTGCTGGAGCACAGTTGGTGGGGCAAACGGGCTGGCCGCAACAGCCCGAGTGGGGGTAGCCAGCAGTTGGAGCGACATAGCAATGCTGCTGCAAGGATCAAATGGGCTACTGCATGGGGGTGTAGCCGGGTTGGCCAGGCTTGCATGCGTGCCTGTTGGTGAAAGATCACATGGGTCCACCTGGGGGAAGCAGGGCGCATTCAGCGGGGATATCGAAGCCTCAAAAACGGGGCCACGGTTAATCGAGAGTCGGACCCCACCCGATCCAGTGCTCCGGACCGACCAGGAGGCCGACCAGGAGGCAGAGGAGGCATCAAGTGAGCGCACGCGCGCCCCTGCCGAACTGCCACGTAGCGCATCAATAATGCTGCCCACCTCCGCGGATTGGATGGACGAGCCGCTGCTTGCAGAGGGGGAGCGGTCGCCATCATTCGCACCCGTGACATCCTCGGATGCAGAGCCCAAGGCAGGCCCGGGGCCGGCCCGTACCCGCGATTCCCGGGACCACCCCCCAGAGTCAACTGCGGTCAAAGCATGCATGGTCTCAACGGGCCCCAAGTCAGCGCAGTCTGGCGTGCACATGGAGCCAGCCCCACAGGGCGTGATGTCATGGCCCTCGGCGCCGGCGAGCGCATGTCGACGATGGTGCGGTGCCGCCTCCACCGTTCCGGTATAGGAACGCCTGACATATCCACCATTGGACTCCACCACGCACCCTGCAGAAGAACCACCCCTCCATCCAACGGCCCGGCGAGCCAGCACCGGGGCCATGGCCTTCGTCAGATGGCGGGGAAGGGGGCGGGGTGGCCTTGGTGAGGAGGGAGGCTGCGGCGGGCGAGGCACCGCCGGGAGGTCACCCACACGACAGATTTGGATGGGATAGTGCAGGGTGCCGGCACGGGCCCGCGAGAACACCCTCGGCCGGGGCCTCGCCGACGCCGCGGGAGGCAGGGCTGGCTCTTCGAAGAAGAGGAGCTTGCAGGACGGAATGCAGCAGATGTCCACCGTGCGAAGCCAGACGCGGAAGTGAGACATGTCGTTGCGGCTCGACGTTTCCTCGGCAACGTCCACCATGAGTCCGCAGCCGTCCAAGATGTCGTCCGCTGTCTGCCGCGTCCATGCATTAGCGGGCACGCCGATGAGGTCAAGCGGGACAAGGAAGGGGAGGTTCACCACTTGGCCTATGCCTGCCTAATCCAGGGCCGAAGCATCAGCGAGAATCCAGGGCCGTCCACCCGACCGCGGTCCGCCTTGCGCTGCCGAAGGTGGATGGAGTCGCAAAGGACCAGGAAGTCCTCCGGGAAGAAGGCACGGATGGATATGGACACCGGTCCAACGTCGAACGCCGCATGAAGGGCCTCCGCCGCACTAGCCAGATCCACCGCAGGGCGGTTCCCGATGATGGAGACCAAGACCGCGCGCGCGAGCTTCGCCTCCAGATGCACCATCTCCTCCGCGCGCTCTAGGTAGCAGCAAGACGGCTCCTCCACCCGCTGCACCGACGGCAGCCGCACGACCTCCACCCGAGGAGGGAGCTTGGCAAAGGGGACGTCAAAGTCCGGGCCATCCACCGATCCCTCATTGGATCCCACCCTCACAACATTTCTCCAAGAGCGGCCAAGCCGGATGGCCCCCGACGGAAGGGGGCCCGGTGGCGGGGGCGGGGGGACAGCACCATGTGACAGCCAAGACACGGGCGTAGGTGGGGAGGAGACACACTGCCGACGAGCAGGCGGCCTGGAGGAACTGCCACCGGACGAGGAACCACGCCTCAGTGGGCAGTCCCTGGAGCTATGCCCAGCGCCATCGCAGCGGACGCACTTGGTCGGGTTCGTGCACTCCTGCGAGATGTGGTCATCCTCCCCACAGTTGTAGCAACAACCGAAGAAGCACGCCGGGTGATGGGGGTTTTGTGGAGAAGACAAAAAAGAAGAAAGTCTCGCATTGACGCGGCTGATCAACGGGCTAGGGAGATGCCATCAATTGATGTCAATGCAAGGAGTAGGGATTGCCATGCAACGGATGCACTAGAGCTATAAATGTATGAAAGCTCAACAAAAGAAACTAAGTAGGTGTGCATCCAACTTGCTTGCTCACGAAGACCTAGGGCATTTGAGGAAGCCCATTGTTGGAATATACAAGCCAAGTTCTATAATGAAAAATTCCCACTAGTATATGAAAGTGACAAAACAAGAGACTCTCTATCATGAAGATCATGGTGCTACTTTGAAGCACAAGTGTGGAAAAAGAGGATAGTAGCATTGTCCCTTTTTATTTTATTTTCTTTTTTCCCCTTTTTTTCTTTTTTGGGACTTTCTTTTTTTTCTTTGGCCTTTCTTTTTCTTTTTCTTTTTTTATTTGGGACAATGCTCTATTAATGATGATCATCACACTTCTATTTATTTACATCTCAATGATTACAACCCGATACTAGAACAAAGTATGACTCTCTATGATTGTCTCCGGCAGTGTACCGGGATGGGCAATGAATCAAGAGTGACATGTATGAAATAATATGTATGGTGGCTTTGCCACAAATACGATGTCAACTACATGATCATGCAAGGCAATATGACAATGATGAAGCGTGTCATAATAAATGGAACGGTGGAAAGTTGCATGGCAATATATCTCGGAATGGCTATGGAAATTCCATAATAGGTAGGTATGGTGGCTGTTTTGACGAAGATATAAGGAGGTTTATGTGTGATAGAGAGTATCGTATCACGGGGTTTGGATGCACCGGCGAAGTTTGCACCAACTCTCAAGGTGAGAAAGAGCAATGCACTGTACCGAAGAGGCTAGTAATGATGGAAGGTTGAGAGTGCATATAATCCATGGACTCAACATTAGTCATAAAGACCTCACATACTTATTGCAAAAATCTACATGTCATCAAAAACCAAGCATTACGCACATGATCCTAGGGGGATAAATTGGTAGGAAAAGACCATCGCTCGTTGCCGACCGCCACTCATAAGGATGACAATCTAAGAACACCTCATGCTTCAAATTTGGCACACAACATTTACCATACGTGCATGCTACGGGACTTGCAAACCTCAACACAAGTATTCCTCAAATTCACAACTACTCAACTAGCACAACTTTAATATCACTACCTCCATATCTCAAAACAATCATCAAGTATCAAACTTCTCTTAGTATTCAATGCACTTTATGCGAAAGCTTTTATTATACTAATCTTGGATGCCTATCATACTAGGACTAATTTTATAACCAAAGCAAATTACCATGCTATTCTAAGTAACTCTCAACATAATATAAGTGAAGCATGAGAGATCAATAATTTCTATAAAACAAAACCACCACCGTGCTCTAAAAAGATATAAGTGAAGCACTAGACCAAAACTATCTAACTCAAAAGATATAAGTGAAGCACATAGAGTATTCTAATAAATTCCGAATCATTCGTGTATCTCTCAAAAGGTGTGTACAAAAAGTATGATTATGGTAAACTAAAAATCAAAGAATCAAATTATACAAGACGCTCCAAGCAAAACACATATTATGTGGTGAATAAAAATATAGCTCCAAGTAAAGTTACTGATGGACGAAGACGAAAGAGGGGATGCCTTCCGGGGCATCCCCAAGCTTAGACTTTTGGTTGTCCTTGGATTTTACCTTGGGGTACCTTGGGCATCACCAATCTTAGGCTCTTGCCACTCCTTGTTCCACAATCCATCAAATCTTTACCCAAAACTTGAAACCTTCACAACACAAAACTCAACAGAAAATCTAATGAGCTCCGTTAGCGAAACAAAACAAAACACCACTTCAAGGTACTGTAATGAACTCATTATTTATTTATATTGGTGTTAAGCCTACTTTATTCCAACTTCTCTATGGTTCATAAACTCTATATTTAAAAGTACTAGCCATAGATTCATCAAAATAAGCAAACAACACACGAAAAACAGGTTCTGTCAAAAACAGAACAGTCTGTAGTAATATGTAACAAACGCATACTTATGGAACTCCAAAAATTCTACCAAAATAGTAAATCCTAGAGAATTTGTTTATTGATCTACTCCAAGTGGAATCAGTATTTTATAACATTCTGGAGATTTTAAAAAATTATTTTCGTGAGCAGAAAGTTTCTGACTTTTTCAGTAAGATCAAATAATTACTATCCAAGAAGATCCTATAGGTTTCACTTGGCACAAACACTAACTAAAACATAAAAAAAATCTAACAAGAGGCTAGATCAAATATTTATTACTAAACAGGAACAAAAAGCAAGGAAAAAAAATAAAATTGGTTTGCCTCCCAACAAGCGCTATTGTTTAACGCCCCTAGCTAAGCATAAAGGCAAGGATAGATCTAGGTATTGCCATGTTTGGTAGGCAATCCATAAGTGTGACGCCCCCGATTCGATCGTACACTAATCATGCACGAAAATGTGTATGATCAAGATCAGGGACTCACGGGAAGATATCACAACACAACTCTACAAATAAAATAAGTCACACAAGCATCATAATACAAGCCAGGGGCCTCGAGGGCTCGAATACAGGTGCTTGATCATAGACGAGTCAGCGGAAGCAACAATATCTGAGTACAGACATAAATTAAACAAGTTTGCCATAAGATGGCTAGGACAAACTGGGATACAGATCGAAAGAGGCGTATGCCTCCTACCTGGGGTCCTCCTAAACTACTCCTGGTCATCGTCAGCGGCCTGCACATAGTAGTAGGCACCTCCAGTGTAGTAGTCGTCATCGACAGTGGCGTCTGGCTCCTGGGCTCCAACGTCTGGTTGCGGCATCCGAGAAGAAGAGGAAAACGGGAGAAAAGAGGGAGCAAAGCAACCGTGAGTACTCATCCAAAGTACTCGCAAGCAAGGATCTACACTACATATGCATGAGTATATGTGTAAAGAGGCAATATCGATGGACTGAACTGCAGAATGGCAGAATAAGAGGGGGATAGCTAGTCCTATCAAAGACTACACTTCTGGCAGCCTCCGTCTTGCAGCATGTAAAAGAGAGTAGATTGAAGTCCTCCAAGTTGCATCGCATAGCATAATCCTACCCGGCGATCCTTCCCTCGTTGCCCTGTGGAAAAGCGATCATCGGGTTGTCTGTGGAACTTGTCTGGGTGTGTTTTATTAAGTATCCGGTTCTAGTTGTCATAAGGTCAAGGTACAACTCCGGGTCGTCCTTTTACCGAGGGACACGGCTATTAGAATAGATAAACTTCCCTCCAGGGGTGCACCACATAACGCAACACGCTCGATCCCATTTGGCTGGACACACTTTCTTGGGTCATCCCGGCCTCGGAAGATCAACATGTTGCAGCCCCACCTAGGCACAACAGAGAGGTCAACACGCCGGTCTAAATCCTATGCGCGCAGGGGTCTGGGCCCATCGCCCATTGCACACCTGCATGTTGCGAGATCGGCCGGAAGCAGACCTAGCCCCCCTAATACAAGAGCAGGCGTTCCAGTCCAGTCCGCCGCGCGCCGCTCCGTCGCTGACGTCAAGAAGGCTTCGGCTGATACCACGACGTCGAGTGCCCATATCTTTCCCGCGTAGTTGGTTAGTGCGTACAGGCCAGTGGCCAGACTCAGATCAAATACCAAGATCTCGTTAAGCGTGTTATTTTGAAGTAACCGCAGACGCCGACCAGGGCCAAGCCCACCTCTCGCCTAGGTGGTCTCAACCTGCCCTGTCGCTCCGCCACATAGTAACAGTCGGGGGCCGTCGGGAACCCAGGCCCACCTCTACCGGGATGGAGCCACCTATCCTTTCAGCCCCCACATTGGAATCACTTGCGAGTACTCAACGAGCCAACCCGACTTTAGTCACCATCTGTATAGTATGTATATATGTATAGTATATACCCGTGATCACCTCCCAAGTGATCACGGCCCGATAGTATAGCAAGGCAGACTGATAATAATGTAGGGCCAATGATGATAAACTAGCATCCTATACTAAGCATTTAGGATTGCGGGTAAGGTATCAACGACTGTAGCAACAATCACAGGCTATGCAACAGAATAGGAGTAAACAAACAGTAACATGCTACACTACTCTAATGCAAGAAGTACAGAGAAGAATAGGCGATATCTGGTGATCAGGGGCGGGGCTTGCCTGGTTACTCTGGCAAGAAGGAGCGGTCGTCAACTCCGTAGTCGAACTGGGCAGCAGCAGCGTCGGTCTCGATGTCTAGCGAGAGAAGAGGGGGGAAGAAACAATAACTACAATGCAAACAAATGCATGACGATGCATGACATGACAAAGTGTGATGCTAGTAGCGCCCAATCGCGGTAGTAGGTGATACTGGCGAAGGGGGGAAACCATCCGGGAAAGTATTCCCGGTGTTTCGCGTTTTCGGACAGATGAACCGGAGGTGAAAAGTTGCAGGTTCAATAGGTTAGGGATGTGTGGCGGACGAACAGGTTGCGTATCCGGATTTGTCTCGTCGTTCTGAGCAACTTTCATGTACAAAGTTTTTCCAACCGAGCTACGGTTTATTTTATATTGATTTTAAAAGGATTTTATCATTTTCTAGAATTAACAGATTATTTTAATTAAAAATTGCATTTATGACGTCAACATGACATCAGCAGTCAACTCTGACTGTTGACTGGTCAAACTGACACGTGGGTCCCACTGGTCATAGTCCCGAGTTAGCTAAACCAGATTAATTAGTTTAACTAATTGATTAGGTTAACTAATCTTAATTAGTTTGGTTAATTAGTTAATCAACTTAATTAATTCACTAATTAATTGATTAATTAATTATTAATTTTACTAATTCCATTTTTGTTTTTTTAATGTTCTGGGTAGTGGGCCCCGTTTGGCAGTGGCCTAGAGCCCATAGCGGGCACGGGCACTAACGGCACAACTAGAACGGGCGCTAGCCCGCGGGGGCGCACCCGACTGGGCAACAAGGGGCGGCTGGTGGGCGCGGGCGCCAGCGCGCCGGCGTTGAGCTCCGGCGGCTGCGATCGGGTGGAGCATGGGGAGGGTCGCGGCTGCCGACATGCAACATGGCGGCCGGAGGCGAACGACGGGCGCGCGAGGCCACGGCGAGAGGGGCGGAGGCTCCTCGGTGCGACACAGGGCGAGCGGGGAGGAGCAACACGTGTGGGGCGCGGCGAGCGTGCGGTAGAGGCGACGGCCGCGCAGGTCGGCGATGCACCGGACGCACAGGAAGCGGGGCGAAGGAAGGCAGCAGGTAGGGCGGAGCAGGGGAAAGGTCAAGCGCGGTCAGGGACGGCGGTGGCGCGCCGCAGGCGGGGCGCTCGTGGGGTGCGTCGGGCGCGGGACGACGCGGTGGCCGGAACGGGCGCGCGCACATGAGCGCTGGAGGCGCGGGCGCGGCCCCGCGCGTGTGAGCGCGTGTGGGTGCGCGGGCGGCAGGAGGAGTAGCACGGCAGGGGCGCGCAGTGCGGGGCGGGAGCGAGGCAGAGGTGAAGGAGGAGGGGCCTCACGAGGAGTTTGCAGGGCACGGGGCAATGGGAGTCGAGGAGGAATTCGAAGACGGCGGCGACAGGGAGGCAGTCCGGCGGGGAGGTCCGTCGAGGAGGAGGGCGGCGAGGCATTCCGGCCAACGGGTTCCGAGGCGACGCGGTCAGCGCGATGAGAGGCGCCGTCGAGCGGGGATGGGAGGTGAGGGGCGCCCGATCCAGATCCAAAACGGGGGGGACGAGAGAGAGACGTGGGGGCGAGTGGGGAGTGGGATGGGGTTAGGGTTTGACCAGGGGGTCGGGGTGGCCTAGTAGGGCGCCGGGGAGGGCCGACCTGGTTGGGACATGGCCCAGTTGGGCCGGGGGCTGCTGGTTCTTTCTTTTTTATTTTTGTTTGCTTTCTTTTTATCTTTTCATAATTTTATTTTTTGTTTCTTTTAATATTTAATTTATTTTAGTTTTTGTAAAATTTAATTTCAACACCTAAATTAGTATTTAGGAATACAACACTGCCACATTAATTTGGACAGCTAAATAAAATAGTTTAATATTTTATTAATTTGAAAAAGGTATTAAATTAAATGTTTTGCTGCTGCTTTAATTACCTTAGTGCATCTAAACACTTTACAAAAATGTGGTTTCTGCATCAATATTATTTATGATTTATTTTCTACAACTTGAACATTTTAGTTTTAAAGTTTAAAAACTTTTGATGTTTGCTTTTAATTCAATTTGAATTTGAATCGGTTTTGAACTAACGCGAGATTATCAACAGTAATCGAGGTGACATGGCATCATTAGCAGGGGATTACTGTAGTCTAATTATCCGGGCGTCACAATTCTCCTCCACTACAAGAAATCTCTTCCCGAGATTTAAGAGGTAGTGAAAGGGGGAAAGGTTTTGGTTACGAATCTAGCGGGACTTCTCATCCTGGCTTGCTCTTCGCGAAGAATTTGATCCCTGTCGTTGATGTCTTCATTTCTCTACTTCAGGTCATCTTGACGAAGTCGCATCCTTTCTTCGGGGTCTATCTCGTAATTACCAATAGGTAAGGGGCAGTTCGGTTATGACGGAATGCTTATGAGGGAAACAATCTGGGGTTAACCCATGAATGAGCATAAGATAATCTCTCGAGTTGAACATATAAAATACATTGAAAGTAAGGTACGAAGGTACAATAAGAAGTTCCAAGCGGATAGATTGCTGCTCGAAGTCTGAACCAGAGTGAGAAAGGGGTTCAGAGAAGCGAGAGTAAGTATTGCGTCTGATACCAGAATAGAGCACTAGGAAGGTGGCCCGTGAATTAAATACGAAGCCAAGCATGGGGAATAACCATTAGTAACAGGGTTGTACAGGAGAGTTAGGTTTTGATCCTGTGGAACTATGGGTTATGGGCCCACCATGTGGTTAAAAGTAGGAAGGGTGTTGACATCTTGCACGGTCATGATAGCAAGACATGTCAGAGGGTAGCCTATCAGTTATGTCGATAACAATGTCGGTACCAAGGGCGAGGGACGAAGAGAACCATTTTCCTGCTCGTTGAACGAGGTGGACCAATAGGCAAAGTTCTCGCCCATCGGTGGTTACCATAACGTCGTCAACAATAGTAACAGGGTCTTGCTGACAGAAGTGTACACCGAGGTGTTTACATAAGCAGGAGAATATTTCTGCTTGGATCATATAGATCACAAGAAGGTTTAAAGAAATCAATGGAACGGAAAAGTGATTATCAGGTTTAAACAGAACAATGGAAAGGAAAAGGTGTTTAAACACATATTTCAAGGGTATATCTTCCCAAGGGCAAGCAGAGCATGATATCCATGACAGGATATAACGTAGCAAACCCTTTAGGAAAGGAGAGAGAAATATCATGACACTACCCATGCAACGGTGTTTGGATAATTGAGCAAGAAGCATTTAGCATTGGGCTTCAAATGTTCTTGAAAATTGGAGTACCATAGACAAGCTTCGAGATAGCATTGACATGGTCAACAAGTGAAGATTAGACTTTGTAAACACAAAGGATCCATTAGGAAAAACTTGTAGAATAAGTCTTACAATTTCCTCATGGAAGAATGGATAACCTTGCTGAAAAGGAAACTATAACAATAGGTCCTCCGGCCAGGTGTGCTAGGCATGACATCATCTTACCGGGTCATATAAAGACCAATGTTATAATTCTTGGAAATATGTTCCAACCATCATATCTGACCGAGGTTCAGATCCAATTGGTGTCAGGATACCTCAGACTCAGGATGCCTGAGAAGAATAGGTGCAGTGCAATTGACGAGATGACATTATAAGATTCTCGGGCAATCAACTATGGAAGCGAGTTCCGAAACAAGAGTTCATCATTAATTCAAGGAGAGGTGAGGAGATAGTTGATTGACTCAACGACAATTCATTGAGATTTTCAAAAGATGACTTTCCACACTTATGTGAACAAGGAGATAACATTTGTCAGATCAAATGATATAAAGAGGTATGCTCGAGGAAAACATACCCAATTTAAACATTGGTTGAAAAAGGCGCACCCGAAATATGGGCTTAGGTAGCATGATCGATGTTAGAATGGTGATCCGATAACCAATGGTCTAAGAATGAAATATCGACCATTAACTTCAAAGCAATATGGTTGCTAGAAGTTTTGAAGTCGCACATCATAGTTTGATTGTCGGTTTTCCGGTTAGAAATAACACGTGGACCAAGGAATGAACGGATATGACAAAAATTATCACCTGCCATCAAGAATTCTTAAGAGGTGTTGAAATTCTCACAACCTTCTTGACATAAAAGATGGTAATACTCCAAGGTAGAACATAACATAAGTTGGATAGCAAGGATCTCAAGGTACAACACAAAACATGAACAAGTTTGTGTTGGAGGGAAAGCAATAATGTTGTCGATGATAACACAACTCATCGAGGGGCAAGGATGGTACTTGTCATCATGAATTTGATTGATATTCTGGAAGAGAGTCAAAATGTGATGCTCACGACAAATTTTGTCGAGAGGCTCCACGAAGAAGCAATCGAACAACGACTGCATCAAGCAAAAGGAGTGTTGTAGCGAAAGATTTTTGGAACCACGGATATGTCTCCAACTTAGAATCGAGCTTGCTGTTCGAGGTGAAACGTAAGACAAGGGAGATCGACATAAGCTTAGCTCATCGCCGGAAGTGGTGCTCTGGAAATAAGGACCAGGTAGCACAGTTAAGGTCAGCACGATACTGATATAGCCGATCAGGCTAGGAATGACGCGATGGAGTATTAAGCTTCTCAACAACAAACTACTAGAAGTACTGAATCACAGTGTTGATTTGATTCACAAATCGGTGTTCTCGGTTGACGACAACTCAGAACCCAGGAAAATTGGAATTAGAACAGTTGATGAAGAACCCACAAGAAGTTATGCAGTTCCATGATATTCTCGAGATACTAGAGTGTAATACTCGACGGTAGAGCAGAGTAGATGGTGGACACATGAAATGATCTGCAGGAGACAAGTACTTAAACTTGCACGAGAAAAGGTATTTAAAGGAGAACATGGTCGTAACCACGCTTGCAAAGGCCAGATCCCAGATATAAGATAAACTTATACCAAGGAAATATTTATTTGAAGAGAGGCTTTAATGATACGATCTACATCGTTTCCATGGGCATGAACACAAAGTTCAAGGTCGACTCCCACTTCTCCAATGCGAGACCATCCATTCACTATTCTAATAAAAATGATTTCAGTGTGAAAACCTACTGGGTGAATTACTAGAGGAGTATGACCCGTGAGAAGTTTTCGGGTCACACAGATTAAGGAAGGCATAAGGTTCAACCCATTGGGATATCTTAGAAACATATACCACAAGTTCCAAGAGTAATTATCACCAGCTTGAAAGCAGAGCATGATTGGCCAAATCAGAGATTAGGATTTACTAATGGCATTATGTATCAGGGAGGAATTCACAAGGCGATTAAATATGAAGGACATTGCTGAATAATAATCCAACAAAGGATTTGAAGGTCGATAGCGGAGATGATGTGAGCATTGACACACAAACAGTTGAAGAAAGAATGCAAGGACATCGTATTATAGAACATCTGAATGATTCGATGCCTAGATATCAAAGGAATTATGATTTCCAAATCGAAGGATCAGAAGAGAATGCTCTGATCAAGGGTGGATAAGCTCAATAGACCTAAGGGTACAATTGACGACAAATAGATTGGTCGAGAACAAGCTCATGTTTAAAATGACGTCTGAGCCGGAAAGATAATTTAAAAGGATCAACTGATGATTGCGTGCATTCGCACTCAGGTTGAATCAATAGGATCAAAATGACGCTGCCTAAGGATACTAACGAATATTGCCAGACATATGGAAAGCATCCATAATGCAAGCAGCCAAGTATTGCAGAGCAATAAGCTACTAAGGATTTTTGGAGGATCGTATAGTATTTTGAAGACCAATGTGAAACACATGAAGAAATAGGGATGAATGTATACTTGATAAGTGCGAGAAATTATCCGTAGGGGTATTCAGGTGGCAAGGAACTGGAAGGCAGTAGGCACAAAATATTCTCGGAACAATAGAAGGGATTTCAAGGTACCTTGTAATAACAAGATCAACTGGGAATAAAAGTAAGAATGACAAGTGTATGTATTTATCCATAGGGATATTTCGGTGGTAGGGAATTGCAAAAGCAATGGGCACAAGGTCTCAAAAGAGTATCAAAGAGTAACTTTGAAATCTTCGGGTGCAGCCGGCGATCATCTAGACTGAAGGGGCTCTCCGGGAGAAAGTGTTTTTGAGAACCTAAAGTTAGATTTTAGAAAATCATTTAACCCGAATAGAAGAGAGATTAGAATCCCAAAGTATAGACGAGGAATAAAAGATCCTAATACCACCCAATGGCGACGTGGGCCCATAAGACACACATCCATGTTAGTAAAAGTTTTGCAATGACTAGACTCGACTTCGGCCAAAGAGTTTGGAAGGGGGATTCCTACAGGCAGTCGGCTCTAATACCAACTTGTGACGTCCCCGATTCGATCGTACACTAATCATGCATGCAAATGTGTACGATCAAGATCAGGGACTCATGGGAAGATATCACAACACAACTCTAAAAATAAAATAAGTCATACAAGCATCATAATACAAGCCAGGGGCCTCGAGGGCTCGAATACAGATGCTCGATCATAGACGAGTCAACGGAAGCAACAATATCTGAGTACAGACATAAATTAAACAAGTTTGTCATAAGATGGTTAGCACAAACTGGGATACAGATCGAAAGAAGCACAGGCCTCCTGCCTGGGATCCTCCTAAACTACTCCTGGTCGTCGTCAGCGGCCTGCACGTAGTAGTAGGCACCTCCAGTGTAGTAGTCGTCGTCGATAGTGGCGTCTGGCTCCTGGGCTCCAACATCTGGTTGCGTAATCCGAGAAGAAGAGGAAAACGAGAGAAAAGAGGGAGCAAATCAACCGTGAGTACTCATCCAAAGTACTCGCAAGCAAGGATCTACACTACATATGTATGGGTATATGTGTAAAGAGGCAATATCGGTGGACTGAACTGCAGAATGCCAGAATAAGAGGGGGATAGCTAGTCCTATCAAAGACTACGCTTCTGGCAGCCTCCATCTTGCAGCATGTAGAAGAGAGTAGATTGAAGTCCTCCAAGTAGCATCGCATAGCATAATCCTACCCGGCGATCCTCCCCTCGTCGCCCTGTGGAAAAGTTATCATCGGGTTGTCTGTGGAACTTGTCTGGGTGTGTTTTATTAAGTATCCGGTTCTAGTTGTCATAAGGTCAAGGTACAACTCCGGGTCGTCCTTTTACCGAGGGACACGGCTATTAGAATAGATAAACTTCCCTGCAGGCGTGCACCACATAACCCAACACGCTCGATCCCATTTGGTCGGACACACTTTCCTGGGTCATGCTCGGCCTCGGAAGATCAACATGTCGCAGCCCCACCTAGGCACAACAGAGAGGTCAGCACGCCGGTCTAAATCCTATGCGCGCAGGGGTCTGGGCCCATCGCCCATTGCACACCTACATGTTGCAAGGGCGGCCAGAAGCAGACCTAGCCTCCCTAATACAAGAGCAGGCGTTCTAGTCCAATCCGGCGTGTGCCGCTCCGTCGCTGACGTCAAGAAGGCTTCGGCTGATACCACGACGTCGAGTGCCCATATCTTTCCCGCGTAGTTGGTTAGTGCGTATAGGACAATGCCCAGAGTCAGATCAAATACCAAGATCTCGTTAAGCGTGTAATTTTGAAGTAACCGCGGATGCCGACCAGGGCCAGGCCCACCTCTCGCCTAGGTGGTCTCAACCTGCCCTGTCGCTCCGCCACATAGTAACAGTCGGGGGCCGTCGGGAACCCAGGCCCACCTCTACCGGGATGGAGCCACCTGTCCTTTCAGCCCCCACATTGGAATCACTTGCGGGTACTCAACGAGCCAACCCGACTTTAGTCACCATCTGTATAGTATGTATATATGTATAGTATATACCTGTGATCACCTCCCAAGTGATCACAGCCCGATAGTATAGCAAGGCAGACTGACATTAATGTAGGGCCAATGATGATAAACTAGCATCTTATACTAAGCATTTAGGATTGCGGGTAAGGTATCAACGACTATAGCAACAATGACAGGCTATGCAACAGAATAGGAGTAAACGAACAGTAACATGCTACACTACTCTAATGCAAGCAGTATAGAGAAGAATAGGCGATATCTGGTGATCAAGGGGGGGGGGCTTGCCTGGTTGCTCTGGCAAGAAGGAGGGGTCTCCGTAGTCGAACTGGGCAGCAGCAGCGTCGGTCTCGATGTCTAGTGAGAGAAGAGGGGGAAGAAACAATTACTACAATGCAAACAAATGCATGACGATGCATGACATGACAAAGTGTGATGCTAGGTGTGCCCAATCGCGGTAGTAGGTGATACCGGCGAAGGGGGGAAAACATCCGGGAAAGTATTCCTGGTGTTTCGCGTTTTCGGACAAATGAACCTGAGTTGAAAAGTTGCAGGTTCAATAGGTTAGGGATGTGTGGCGGACGAACAGGCTGCGTATCCGGATTCGTCTCGTCGTTCTGAGCAACTTTCATGTACAAACTTTTTCCAATCGAGCTACGGTTTATTTTATATTGGTTTTAAAAGGATTTTATCATTTTCTAGAATTAACATATTATTTTAATTCGAAATTGCATTTATGACGACAACATGACATCAGCAGTCAACTCTGACCGTTGACTGGTCAAACTGACACATGGGTCCCACTAGTCATAGTCTCGAGTTAGCTAAACCGGGTTAATTAGTTTAACTAATTGATTAGGTTAACTAATCTTAATTAGTTTGGTTAATCAGTTAATCAACTTAATTCATTCACTAATTAATTGATTAATTAATTATTAATTTTACTAATTTCATTTTTGTTTTTTAAAGTTCTAGGCAGTGGGCCCCGTTTGGCAGTGGCCTAGAGGCCATAGCGGCCACGGGCGCTAACGGTATAGCCCGAACGGGCGCTAGCCCGCGGGGGCGCACCCGACTGGGCAACAAGGGGCGGATGGTGGGCGCGGGTGCCAGCGCGCCAGCGTTGAGCTCCGGCGGCTGCAATCGGGCAGAGCATGGGGAGGGTCGCGGCTGCCGACATGCAATAGGGCGGCCGAAGGCGAACGACGGGCGCGCGAGGCCGCGGCGAGAGGGGCGGAGGCTCCTCGGTGCGACATAGGGCGAGCGGGGAAGAGCAACGCGTGTGGGGTGCGGCGAGCGTGCGGTAGAGGCGACGGCCACGCAGGTCGGCGATGCACCGGACACACAGGAAGCGGGGCGGAGGAAGGCAGCATGCAGGGCGGAGCAGGGGAAAGGTCAAGCGTGGTCAGGGACGGCGGTGGTGCGCCGCAGGCGGGGCGCTCGTGGGGTGCGTCGGGTCGGGATGGCGCGGTGGCCTGAACGGGCGCGCGCGCATGAGCACTGGAGGCGCGGGCGCGGCCCCGCGCGTGTGGGTGCGCGGGCGGCAGGAGGAGTAGCATGGCAGGGGCGCGCAGTGCGCGGCGGGAGCGAGGCAGAGGAGAAGGAGGAGGGGGCTCATGAGGGGTTTGCATGGCACGGGGCAATGGGAGTCGAGGAGGAAGTCTAAGACAGCGGCGACGGGGAGGCAGTCCGGCGGGGAGGTCCATCGAGGAGGAGGGCGGCTAGGCGTTCCGGCCGACGGGTTCCGGGGGCGACGCGGTCGGCGCGATGAGAGGCGCCGTCGAGCGGGGAGGTGAGGTGAGGGGCACCCGATCCAGATCCAAAACGGGGGGACGAGAGAGAGACGTGGGGGTGAGTGGGGAGTGGGATGGGGTTAGGGTTTGACCAGGGGTGTCGGGCTGGCCTAGTAGGGCGCCGGGGTGGGCCGGCCTGGCTGGGACATGTCCCAGTTGGGCCGGGGGCTGCTGGTTCTTTTCTTTTTTTTTCTTTTTGTTTGCTTTCTTTTTATCTTTTCATAATTTTCTTTTCTGTTTCTTTTAATAATTAATTTATTTTAGTTTTTTTAAATTTAATTTCAACACCTAAATTAGTATTTAGGAATACAACACTGCCACATTAATTTGGACAGCTAAATAAAATAGTTTAATATTTTATTAATTTGAAAAAGGTATTAAATTAAATGTTTTGCTGCTGCTTTAATTACCTTAGTGTATCTAAACACTTTACAAAAATGTGGTTTCTACATCAACATTATTTATGATTTATTTTCTACAACTTGAACAATTTAGTTTTAAAGTTTGAAAACTTTTGATGTTTGCTTTTAATTCAAGTTGAATTTGAATCGGTTTTGAACTAACGCGAGATTATCAACAGTAATCGAGGTGATGTGGCATCATTAGCAGGGGATTACTGTAGTATAATTATCCGGGTGTCACAATAAGTGGCTCTCATAATAGATTCATAAGGTAATTTTATCTTCTTTGTAGGAAAGTGTTCCATGCCTTTCCTTAACGTAAATTGGAATTTAATATTCCCTTCTTTCATATCAATAATTGCACCAATCGTTCTAAGGAAAGGTCTACCAAGAATAATAGGACATGAAGGATTGCAATCTATATCAAGAACAATGAAATCTACGGGCACATAGTTCCTATTTACAACAATAAGAGCATCATTAATTCTTCCCATAGGTTTCTTAATGGTGGAATCTGTAAGGTGCAAGTTTAAAGAACAATCATCAAATTCACGGAAACCTAACATATCACACAAAGTTTTGGGAATCGTGGAAACACTAGCACCCAAATCACACAAAGCATAGCATTCATTATCTTTAATTTTAATTTTTATAGTAGGTTACCACTTATCATAAAGTTTTCTAGGAATAGAAACTTCTAATTCAAGCTTTTCTTCATAAGATTGCATTAAAGCATCAACGATATGTTTAGTAAAAGCTTTATTTTGACTATAAACATGCGGAGAATTTAGCACGGATTGCAACAAGGAAATACAATCTATTAAAGAACAATTATCATAATTAAACTCCTCGAGATCCAAAATAGTGGGTTCATTCCTATCTAAAGTTTTGACCTCTTCAATCCCACTTTTACAAATTTTTGCATCAAGATCTAAAAACTCCGAATCATTGGGACGCCTTCTAACTAAAGTTGACTCATCCACAGTCCCATCATTATCAAGATTCATATTGCAAAACAAAGATTTAGTAGGATACACATCAATTACTTTTAGATCTTCATCATTATTACCATGGAAACTAGAAGAACACGCTTTCACAAAGCAATCCATTTTTCCATGCATCCTAGCGGTTGTTTATTTGCACTCATCAATGGAAATTCTCATGGCCTTGAGAGACTCATTTATATCATTCTTAGGTGGAATAGATCTAAGTTTCAAAGAATCATCATCAAGAGAAATTCTATCCACGTTCCTAGCCAACTCATCAACCTTAAGTAATTTTTCTTCAAGCAAAGCATTGAAATTCTTTTGGGACTTCATAAAATCTTTAACACTAGTCTCAAAATAAGAGGGCATCTTATTAAAATTTCCATAAGAATTCTTGGAATTACCATAATTATTAGAGGAATTACTAGGGAACGGTCTAGGATTAAAGTTTCCTCTATATGAGTTGTTACCAAAATTATTCCTACCAAAAAAATTCACATCCATAGATTCATTATTATTCTCAATCAAAGTAGACAAAGGCATATCATTAGGATCAGAAGAAACACTCTTATTAGTAAGCAATTTCATAAGTTCATCCATCTTTCCGCTCAAGACATTAATTTCTTCTATCGCATGCACCTTTTTACTAGTAGATCTTTTGGTGTGCCATTGAGAATAATTAACCATAATATTATCTAGGAGTTTAGTAGCTTCTCCTAGAGTGATTTCCATAAAAGTACATCCCGCGGCTGAATCTAAAAGATTTCTAGAAGCAAAATTCAATCCGGCATAAATTTTTTGTATAATCGTCCATAAATTCAAACCATGTGTAGGGCAGTTATGTATCATTAATTTCATCCTCTCCCAAGCTTGTGCCACATGTTCATGATCAAGTTGCTTAAAATTCATAATATCGTTCCTAAGAGAGATGATCTTAGAGGGAGGAAAATACTTAGAGATAAAAGAACCTTTGCACTTATTCTAAGAATCAATACTATTTTTAGGCAAGGACGAAAACCAAGTTTTAGCGCGATCTCTAAGCAAAAAAGGAAATAGCTTCAACTTAACGATATCATTATCCACATCTTTCTTCTTTTGCAAATCACACAAATCAACAAAGTTGTTTAGATGTGTGGCGGCATCTTTAGTAGGAAGGCCACATAATTTATCTTTCATGACAAGATTCAACAAAGAAACATTAATTTCACAAGATTCAACATCGATAATAGGAGCAATTGGAGTGCTAAGAAAATCATTGTTGTTGGTATTGGAAAAGTCACACAATTTAGTATTATCTTGAGCCATCGTGACAAGCAAGCGATCCAACACACAAACACACAAGAAGCAAGCGAAAAAGAGGTGAACGGAAAAGAGGGTGAATAAAACGGCAAGGGTGAAGTGGGGGAGAGGAAAATGAGAGGCAAATGGCAAATAATGTAATGTGAGGGATAAGAGTTTGTGATGGATACTTGGTATGTCTTAACTTGTTCGTAGACTCCCCGGCAACGGCACCAGAAATCCTTCTTGCTACCTCTTAAGCATGCATTGGTTTTCCCTTGAAGAGGAAAGGGTGATGCAGCAAAGTACCGTAAGTATTTCCCTCAATTTTTGAGAACCTAGGTATCACTCCAGTAGGAGGCCACACGCAAGTCCCTCGTACCTACACAAACAAATAAGAACCTTGCAACCAACACGATAAAGGGGTTGTCAATCCCTTCACGGCCACTTGCAAAAGTGAGATCTGATAGAGATGATAAGATAATTTTTTTGGTGTTTTTATGATAAAGAATAAAAGTAAAGATTGCAAAATAAACAGTGCCAGAAATAGCTAGTTGTCGGGAGATTAATATGATGGAAAATAGACCTGGGGACCATAGGATTACTAGTGGCTTCTCTCAAGATAGCATAAGTATTACGGAGGGTGAACAAATTACTGTCGAGCAATTGATAGAAAAGTGCATAGTTATGAGAATATCTAGGCATGATCATGTATATAGGCATAATGTCCGTGACAAGTAGACCGACTCCTGCCTGCATCTACTACTATTACTCCACACATCGACCGCTATTCAGCATGCATCTAGAGTATTAAGTTCATAAGAACAAAGTAACACATTAAGCAAAATATGACATGATGTAGAGGGATAAACTCAAGCAATATGATATAAACCCCATATTTTTATCCTCGATGGCAACAATACAATACGTGTCGTTTCCCCTTCTGTCACTAGGATCGAGCAACGCAAGATTGAACCCAAAGCTAAGCACTTTTCTCATTGCAAGAAAGATCAATCTAGTAGGCCAAACAAAACTGATAATTCGAAGAGACTTGCAAAGATAACCAATCATACATAAAAGAATTCAGAGGAGATTCAAATATTGTTCATAGATAATCTTGATCATAAACCCACAATTCAACGGATCTCAACGAACACACCGCAAAAAGAGTTACATCGAATAGATCTCCAAGAAGATCGAGGAGAACTTTGTATTGAGATCCAAAGAGAGCGAAGAGGCCATCTAGCTAATAACTATGGACCCGAAGGTCTGAGGTAAACTACTCACACATCATCGGAGAGGCTATGGCATTGATGTAGAAGCCCTCCGTGATCGATGCCCCCTCTGGTTGAGTGCCAGAAAAGGCCCCAAGATGGGATCTCACGGGTACAGAAGGTTGCGGCGGTGGAAATAGGGTTTCGTGGTTCTCCTCAATGGTTTCAAGGTATATGAGTATATATAGGTGAAGGAAGTCGGTCAGGAGAGCCACAAGGGGCCCACGAGGGTGGGGGCGCGCCTAGGGGGCAGGCGTGCCCCCCTACCTCGTGGCCTCCTCGGCTGTTTCTTGACGTCCACTCCAAGTCCTCTAGATCATGTTTGTTCCAAAAATCACGTTCCCGAAGGTTTCATTCCGTTTGGACTCTATTTGATATTCCTTTTCTGCGAAACACTGAAATAGGCAAAGAAAATAGCAATTTGCACTAGGCCTTGGGTTAATAGGTTAGTCCCAAAAATAATATAAAAGTGTATAATAAAGCCCATTAAACATCCAAAATAGAATATATAATAGCATGGAACAATAAAAAATTATAGATACGTTGGAGACGTATCAAGGCCCTTTTGGTAATAAATAAATAAATTAGTAGAGGCCCTGTCGAGTCAGCTTTGTTCTCATTCGAAGAAGTCGAGCAAATTGCAGTCCAACAGCAAACTATGCCATCAAATTGAAGTTTCACAGCAAAACATGAGTACAACTAAACAACAATGGCATCATGTTTTAGTCGTCATACAATCACCAAACACAAATCAGCATACATAACAAGTGATGTTCTCAGAGCAAAATACTAAGCAACATGTTCATCAGGTTCCAGTTGTCACAGCAAACAATTTCACATAGTAGATAAAAAACGTCTTCTGACAGGAAAATACGACAAAAGCAATGTAATCATCAGCTATAGCAGCAGCGCCAACATCTTCGCCATGTGTATCAGTCTGAATCGTAATTCCCCATGGTGTCATCTTCTTCTTCGTCCTCAACGTCCTTGAACGTTGGCTTCTTATTGATCAACTCTTGTATGTCCACAACACGACAGACAATCTTTTCGACGGCGTCATTGACATGATGGTTCTCAAAGATATTAGGAACATCTGTGTTATCTTGTACATCAGGAGCAGTGTAAGCATCATCTTGTTGTGCAACCTCTTTAAACAAATTCCTCTGCTCAAACCTTTGCAATACTCTCCAGTCATCGCTACGTGCAAATGTGTCTTCCAAGAAATATATCTGTGTTGCTTTATTTGCCAAAATAAAAGGCTCGTTGGTCTAGTACGCCGCCTTGACATTGACGGATTTGAATAATCATCAGCTCTGAGTTTTGCGATCCTGGAAAATAGGTTATACCAATGACAACACAATAGAACCACACATCGATGATCCTTGAAACTGGAGATATACTGCAACTGAACAATGTTTGTTATGTTAGCAAACATTTCAGTTGTCTCTTTGTCATACGTATCAGTGCTCATGATGGCACTGTTTTGTGTCATCCAGCCTTTGTCTCGTGCAAGGGTGTTGTAGCGCACATCTCCAACAACGCAAGATTCATAATGCCTTACCCGGGTATCAGGACCCATTGCTAGTGAGTAAAGGGCATCATCAACTGCCTGCCCATCCTCCCGCATCTTCTTAACCTATGGTTATGAAATAGACAAGCTGATCATCTTATGTACTCAATATATTAAAAAAAACTGACAGTGCAATTCAAAAGCTTACATGGCTCTTGAACCATTTCGCGAATCCTACCATAACCAGTTTGTCAATGTTTCTTGGATTTTGCGGTAGTAATTCCTTTTTGTAGATGCTGCACAACATAGTGATCGCGTCAAACATCTAAATATATAAGAATGTGCAGCAAGTTTAGTAGATTACGATGTATAAGCTGCAGTACTTAGCACTTACTTGATATAAGGTAGTATCTCAGGACAGTTATTCAACACATACAAAACCATTTTGTCCAAATCTTTAGGTTTGTCCTCTTGTCAACTCTTCACTATAACTCGAACAGAATAATCGAAAACATTGAGCCCGGGATAGTCTTCACCACCTCTTTGCTAAGCTGATTAGCTGTTTCAATGTATTTTGAGCAGAATGTCAATGCTTCTGTAGCAATGTAGGCCTCTGCAATGGAACCCTCGGGTCTAGCTCTGTTCCTAACATAGCCCTGGAAAGTGCCCAGTCGCCTTTCAATAGGGTACATCCAGCCATACTGTACTGGACCTCTAAGTAGTACCTCACCAAGTGGATGAACAACCAAATGTACCATCACATCAAAGAAGGCTGGAGGATATATCTTCTCAAGGTCGCATAGGATAGTTGGTATCTTGTCTCAAAGATGCTCCAAAGCATCTATCCTGATATTTCTACTGTAGAGTTCCCTGAAGAATTGTCCCAACTCTGCAACTGCTCTGTATAAGTCAAGGTGGCCCAATCCTCTAAGGATAATAGGTAAAACCCTTTAACGTGGGACGTGGCAGTCATGAGTTTTCAACCCTTGTACCTTGTTTCTATCTGCACTGACTCTCCTTTCAGGGTTGGAAGCAAATCCATGTGGGAATCTCACATGTGACAGGACCTCGCAGAATTCTTTTCTTTTTACCTTGTCCAAGACAGATACAACTGGTGCGATATCCCGTGGTTTACCTTCATCTTGCACCTGCAAATCCTGTCTGATACCCAGGTGTGTCAAATCAATCCTAGATTTTAAGGTATCTTTCGTCTTGCCTTCAATATTAAGAAATGTGCCGATAATGCTGTCACATATATTTTTCTTGATGTGCATCACATCAAGATTATGCTGCAGATCCAAATCTTTCCAATACTACAAGTCCCACAAAGTGGACCTGCGGGTAAACAATAATCTTTCTTCTTCCCTGCCACGCTTCCTTTTCCCGCTACCATTACCAGGATGGTTTCCTGGTGTAATATGCCTGAACTTCTCTAACTCCACTTGCAACTCATCGGCGGTGAGCCTCTTTGGCGCATCACGGTTTTCATGCTTTGCATTGAACACATGTCTTCGGTATTTTCTAGGATGTGGCTTGTCCTTGGCAAGGAAACGACGGTGTCCAATGTAACAGATCTTGCTAAGTATTGCATATGATAGCAGATTCCTGTCACAACGAACACATGCATTCTAACCATGTGTCGTTCGTCCTGACATAGTGCCCAAAGCCAGAAAAGCATGGATGCACCAAATTCTAACAACACGCAGAAAGAAATCAGCTGGTGGGCTGCTATATAGGTCTCGAGTGAGAACACCCCTCCATAGCTATTGAAGTTCCTCCACAAGAGGCTCCATGAACAAATCAAAATCCTTTCCAGGACTTTTTGGACCTGGGATGAGCAAGGCCATCATGTAGTTTGATTCTTTGGTGCAGACATTTGGAGGCATGTTGTAAGGGATAACAAGCACTGGCCACATGCTATATGTGGCTCTCTGGTGGCCAAATGGGTTAAATCCATCTGAAGCTAAGCCAAGTCTAATGTTTCTCGGGTCAGTAGCAAACTTTTTGTGTTTATGATTGAAGCTTTTCCACTCACTACCATGAGATGGATGGCTCATTACATTCTGATATCTGTACTCCTGGTTCCTAGAATGACACAGTACATCCTCTCTTGTTTCAGCATAATGAAACAACCTCTGCAATCTTGGTATAATTGGAAAATGTCTCAGAACATTATGAGGAATCCTCTTCATAGCATTGCCATCTTTCCATCTTGACGATTTGCATTTCGGGCATTCACTTAAGTTGGCATAATCCTTCTAGAACAGAACACAATTATTCTTACAAACATGGATCATATCATATCCAATTCCAACTGCACGAAGGAAATTCTTCATTTTACTGTAGATGCGTGGCAGGTCAGACGCATCTGGGAAAGATATGCGGAAAGAAGCCAACATCACATTGAATGATTTGTTAGTCATCTGCTCAGATGCTTCACCTGAAGAAAGGTGACCATAGCTGAGAATACTGACAGCTTATTTCCTAGGGTGACAGCCACGTTGCATTGTTCCAACATGCGGGCCCACCATTTTTCTTCTGCAGATGAAAGTTCATGGAATGCACGAGCATTTCTTAGCATTGTTTCAATGTTGGTCAAACTCACTGGCTCCGCCACCACTACCTCCTCCTCCTCTTCCACCTGAGCATCAGGCAGATCAAGATGGTGATCTGCTGCTTCCACATAGTCAATAACATTGACGTTTACAGCTTCACCATGATGAACCCACCTAGTATATGTGACCGACATCCCATACAAGTGTAGATGATTTTGCACAGTTGACTGGGGTCTTGTAACTGAATTCATACAACTGCTACACGGGCAGAGCACATCTGATTTTAGACCATCGTACTCAGCTCTGATAAAGTTCATGAAGTTTTCAACCCCCTCGACATATGCAGCGAAGAATCTTCGAGCAGAAGTTAACCAAGTCCTGTCCAACTGTTAGACATACAAATTAGTTCTTCTACTAGATATTACAGGAAAAACATATGTGCTTTTTTTGAAGTCCAGAAAAATAATACCTAGGTCGATGTCTAAAGCTATGATATTTGGATGAGCAAATCTAAGTAATGAAATATATGTAAAGCTAATTCGCAAATAGATTTGAGTGCTAAATTATGGCAGGCTATTTCAGCAGTCAATGAGGCCGAGCACATAGCCATCAAACTATCGAAGGCCATCGCAGCAACAAAGATCGAGTATAAAATGTTGTAGAGCTATTTCACCTAACAGATTGGCTACTAGACCATGGCAATCTACATCACAATAAATATATGGCAGGATATTTTAGCAACTAATCGGCCTTGGCATGCCATCTCAGCTAAGCAGATTGAGTGCAGAATAGGGCAAGGAAGCTTCTTAAGCATAGCATATTGACTGTAAACTACTTCAGCAAACAGTGAGATTAACATCGTCTATCAGCTAACATTCAGCGCTACACCGACATGCACGGGGCCTTAGTCTACAATGCGCGTACCATGGGAGAAGCTGACCGTTGTGCGTCTCCACACCAACGCTGCCAGCGGTGGCGGCGCTGACCGTCGTGCGCCTCCACAAGAACGTCGCCAGCGGTGGTGGCGCGGCTAGAGGACGGCAGTCTACGAGAGCGTACTGTGGGAGCGAGAGGATCGCCGTGCATCCCCTCAACGAACCACGATGCTGACGTATCGGCGCGGCGGGGAGGGCGCCTTTGGCGGAGCGAATGGAGTGGAGGGGGATGGGGGGAGGGGCGTTTGGAGAATATTATTGGCTAGGTTGCCGTAGGGTGGTTGAATCTAGGATTTGGGGGGAATTTTTGGGTGGGGGGGAGGATTTTTGCGCGGTGGGTGCGGGGAGTTTGGCACATGGTCGGTTTCTCCAAGTGTAGTCCCACGTGTCAGTGAAGAGGCAAGCCGAAGAGCGTTCCGTTTGCATGAGCCATGTGCAGGACCGAACGTGCGTGGGGTGCAACGCGACCGCGACAGGGGTGCTGTGAGTGTACCGCCTTTTTCCTTTTAAACTAGGTGCTTCACCCCCTGAAAAAAACTTGTTGCTTCGCGCGATCCATTAATACTACTACTAGTAATCCGGTAATCCCGACTAAAATGGCGCGGCCAGATCTTTTCCCACGCGATATGCTGGGAGGTTGGCTTAGTTGGGTTTTTTAGGACGAGTAATGCTACATCTGCGATCTCTATGTACGGGGGCGGGGTTCAAGACCCGTGAAGTGAAGGTGCAGAGTTGGTGATGATGATGTGCCTGTCATCTTGCAATATAGGTTGTCCGATCTATATCTCCTCTCCACATTTGCAGATAAGGCCTTCCCTCGTTCATCCTTTTCTCCCACAAGATCTTCATTTTTCATGCAAGCACGGGCATCTTGCTAGTACTCCTACAATATACTATATTATTGTGAAAGTTCATATACACCGACCGAGATTAATGCAAACACGGCAGATTTTCATTACATTTACAAACTTTTATAGGATAGAAAAATAAAATAAACCCGACCCTAAACCTATTCTATGACCGCGACCGATGTCCTCCATCTGCGATCTCTATGTACAGGGGCGGCGTTCAAGACCCGTGAAGTGAAGGTGCGGTCTCCGGCGAGGAAGAGTAGAACATGGGATACGGACCAACCAGTTGGAACACCATGCCCTGCCGCCTCCCATGCCCTACTCATCCTCGGAGGAGTCCCCGACCTCAGAGGTGCCAGACGTTGGACGGTGGCAAGTAGGACGCATGGCTGACGGTGCTCCCGTCGTCGGCCGCCAGCATGGCCATCGCTTGTGCGCTCGCGTCCGCGTCTGGCTACACCGCTATTGTGTCGCGAGAGGCGACTTGAGCGAGGGCAGCGACCTCGAGCTTCATCCCCGAAGACAAGCTCTCCCGCAGAGTGTTCGCACTTGCGGTCATGGCGGATGTGGTGCCAGGTAGGAGGATGATGCGCTATGGTGTGGAGGTTAGCTGGGTGTTGCCGCTTTAAGTAGCGCATTCCGGTGAGGCCAAGCGTCCGGGTGTGTCATTAAGTCGCCAGAGTTGGTTCCTCGGGCACCGAGCCTCTTAACGACGGCATACAGACGGACGGCATGAATGCAGGCAGCTGGTGCCGGCTAGGAACGCACCACGCAACGGCGCGAGGGACGAGGGTTTTTGGTGTGCCAGGGTAGTCAGCTGCAGTCGTGGCAATGTTGGAGATGCCCTTTGCTCACATGCGATCCACGCATGTCATTGAAAAAGCAAGGCAACCCGGCATGGTCTCAGGTCCTGAGGATGGAGTTGGCCGTGCTACACCACTCCGCGGACGCGGCGCGGCACCCCATGCATCCTCAATGAGCCGGATGTTGGGGTGTGTTTGGATTGTGGCCAAAGTGCACCTTACCAAAATTTTGGTCATGACCCAAAGATTGGTCTTTGTTTGGATGGTTGCCATTTTTTCGGCATGCCAATGAACTCTAGCCAACTCTAGTTCATTTTTCTTGACAATGTCGGCCAAATCATGGGCAACCAAAACCTCAACCAAAATTTTGGCTACCCAATGCTTTGATGGGGCAACCTTGGGCACAAACCAAACATATTGTTGGTCGTGCCACAACACTAACGCCACCCTCGGCACAGTGAAATCGACCGTGTCTAGCAACGATGAGTGTGTCGCTCACCGTGGTCGCCGTGTCCAGAGGCGATGCTGGAGCTGCGCCACGTTATTGGACCCCACAACCCACATGAACAGTTGCCGATGGCGAGGAGGTTGTGGGCCTGCTCCTCCATTGGACTAGCCTGCGCTATGTCGTCCTGATAGGTGTGCCCCACATGTCAGTTTCCCTGTTTTCCCAGCCATATTCGAGCGTGAGTGCTCCGTGTTGCACATTAGTCCTTTCACTATGTAGACCAAGAGAGACAACTTATTGTTTATTTGATCCGTTCAAGTATAATCATGTGGCGTTTGCTTATTTCTCATTCCTCCCCAACCCTCTTCTCCATCGATCATGTCGCCCTCCAGTCGAGTCCATCCTCCCGCATGCCTCATTTGAACACTCCGCCGAGTATCATTCGCATGTGGGCGTAAACCATGCTTGTATTTCCAATGTTTTGTAATTTGTCTGAAATGCATACAAACAAACGGTTCGTTTAAAGTTTCACTTTGCCTCCACTACGTGTCGCTTCACGTCTTAGTTTTGACATCCCATTCGGTTCATGCCGCGACACATGTTGACGAGATCGATTGATGTTAAGAGATCAATTGCGTGTCGTGCAAGGAGATAAAGGTTTGGTCTGTTTCTACGATAGAAATGACCCGCGGGGGGGGGGGGGGGGGGACTACAAAAAAAGTACACTTCCGTGATGATACGTGTTTGTCACAGTAGGTCGCGTTTTTTGTCATGCATGTACATCCATGATGATTTTATGACAGAATCAAGATAGTCATACATGTGCTGTTGTAGAAGTGTTCCATGACATTACCAAAATTATCATCACGGAAGTGTCCACTTCCATGATGATAAATCGCGCGTCACAGAAGTGCTTTCGTCAAGGATGACCGACACGTGGCATCCACCGTAACAGAACGTCGTTAAGCTATCGGGTCGGGTTTTGGATCTGATAACCTGTTAACAGCCCCGACCAAGGGGAAATTTCCATGTGTAAAATTCTTATTGGCCGGACGAAACACGTGTCAGCTTGTCAGTGGGTCAGATATGCGCCTATGATATGTTGATACGTGCCATGGCCCACCACTGGCACATTTAGCTTACAAAGCCGGCCCGTTTGACTTGGTCAAAAGTTAACGGGCTGGCCCATGAAAATCCTGTTAACGGTCTCTTCGCAAATAGCCCATTTTACGGCCCATTAACTCACGGTCTGTTAGGCCCTAAAGGAAATCGGCCCAACAACGTCATGTGGGCCGTCGAATATAACACCAGACCATTTCACTTTCGGCCCATGTATGACCCATGACGTCTTTCGGTCCATATGAGGCCTTCGTATCTTTCGGCCCTTTACAGGCCCACAGTAACTCTAGCCCATAATGAACAGTAATTTTCTTTGTACCCATTAACGGCCCGTGATTTACATGGGCCGTTTCCAGCCCGTGTTAGCTTTTGGCCTATTGACGGCCCATACATTCTTGGGCTCCTTTTCGGCCCTCGATTACTTCCGGACCGTTACTGGCATGTTCCCCTAATGGGCCAAATTCGGACCATGGCAAGAGTCGGCCCGTTACTGGCCTGTTACCCTAATGGGCCAAATTTGGCCCATGGCAAGAGTTGGCCCATTTCTGGCCTGTTAAACTGTTGCGCCATTTCCAGCCCGTCCTATATTCTGGCCCATTAACGACCCGTTATGCCCATGATAGAATTAAGCCTTTGCTGTCCTACGGCTTGTTAATGGCCCGTTACCATGCTAGGCCAGTACCAATTACACCCGTTTACGGCCCATGTAGACCCATTTATCCGACGGCCCGAGGCCCACCGATTTTACGGCCCTCTTAGAGGCCCATTTATCGACGGCCCGTAGGAGACCCATGGATCCTATGGCCCGTAGGAGACCCATGGATCCTACGGCCCGTATATGGCCCATGGTAGTTGAGGCCACTAGCAAACCAGGGAAAAAGAAGACATGGAAATAAATAAGGCCGAAACTAACGCTAGGCTATTAAGGCGATTGCACAGATCGCCACCAGTGCAAATATAGGGAACACCCTACACTATACAAAAATGGCTTGTTGTTTTCTTCAGCCGGTGGCTGCACATTAAGAATAAATTTTGTATCGCACCAAAACAAATTACAACTATATAACAAAAGGAAGGTTGGCATAAAACTTAACAGTCTAGCAGATAAATGCACCACCACAAGTTCAGAAGCTCAGTTCATTTGACCTGACTATTAAGTTTTCATGCTGTATTGTCCGATGGAGCACCATAACCCTCGCCTTCATTTCCCCTAGGCTCCTGAACAACATAGCAAATGTCTGATAGTCTGGTTTCAAAACCATGCATATCTTGACAACATCCAACAATGTCTCTCCTTGTTTCACAAAGGGTCTCTGTTAGGGAATGGACTTGTGTCTGGAGCGCAGATACAACATTGCTTTGAGCTTTCATATCTTGATCATGAGGCAGTTTGGACGATATTGCCTTAACAACCAACCCAGTATTAAGCAGGAACGTGCTTTTGGCACTGTTAGTGGACAGGTACTGACCCACTGCAGCAAGAGCTGACATTGCGGTTATAGTTGCCTCGCCACCTTAAGAAGGTGGCGGTTCCACAATTTTTTCCATAGCTCGCTGAAAAGTTGAGGTTTTACATTAGTAGTACCAGAACAGAAGATATTAAGGAGGCAACAAAACCAAACAAAATAGCTTTGGTCTATATATAGAACTTATTCTGGTGAACCCATGTAAAATATTAGTTTTATTTTATTGCAAAGTACATAATAAAACCAGGTTCCAAACATATGACCATGTACGATCGCTAATGTATTGTCTATTTCTTCACATTGTATTGAGGCCTAAGGATAAAGAGATGAAGTTTATAATACGGTAAGTATAATATGACATCATCCATATCACAAAACAACTGAGAATAGACAAACAGGCAATTGTAACATTGTGTGGGCAAGTCTAGCACGGAACCATATTACGGGTCAAGATCAAAGGAACATCACTCCTCTCTTTTAAACCTTGTAAGGTGCAATGATACGCTAAGACAATTGTGTATAAAATTGAAAAGAGTAATAGACATTGGCTGCAAACCATGCAGTTCAAGTCACAAGTCAGAGTAAGTAGTAGTTAAAAGGCATGAGGATTAAGGACTTACAACAGCAGCTTTGACTGCTGTAGTCATGCCCTTCTTCTTGCTGGTGTGACAGTCCTTGAAGATTTCCACAGCATTTGGTTCAGGTCCTTTTTGGTCCTTGCGGGATTTACTCTGCATTTCGAACAAGTCAATATAGATCTGATAATATGGTACAACGAAAAGAGTGAAACATCAGCTAATTACAAGAGCCTCGTAGTGTGTGATACGTCCCCAATGTATCTATAATTTATAAAGTATTTATGCTATTATATTATCCATCTATGATGTTTTATATGCATTTATATGTCATTTTATATGATTTTTGGGACTAACCTATTAACCTAGAGCCCAGTGTCAGTTTCTGTTTTCTCCTTGTTTTTGTGTTTTACAGAAAAGGAATATCAAACAGAGTCCAATTGACGTGCCAATTTTTGAGGATTTTTTATGGACCAAAAGAAGACCATGGAGCATCGGAGTTGGGCCAGAAGAGTCCTGGGCTTCCCACGAGAGTGGGGGGCGCGCCCCCTATCTCGTGGACAGCCCGGAGACCCCCCTGATGTGAAACCAACGCCAATAATTCCTATAAATACAGAAACCTTCAGGAATTAACCTAGATAGGAAGTTCCGCCACCGCAAGCCTCTGTAGCCACGAGATATCAATCTAGGCCCTCTCTGGCACCCTGCCGGAGGGGGCCATCATCACCGGAGGCCATGGAGGAGGATCTCGGAGGGGCCATCATCGCCATGAAGGCCAAGGACCAGAGGGGAGAAGCCATGGAGGAGGAAGCACAAGGGGGAGAACCTCTCCTCCTCTCTCTTGGTGGCACCAGAGTGCCATCAGGAGGGGAATCATCGCCACGGTGATCGTCTTCATCAACATCACCATCATCATCACCATCCTCATCTCTTTTACGCGGTCCACTCTCCCACACCCCGCTGTAATCCCTACTTGAACATGGTTCTTTATGCTATATATTATGATCCAATGATGTGTTGCCATCCTATGATGTTTTGAGTAGATATCTTTTGTCCCTGGGTTGATTGGTGATCTAGATTGGTATGAGTTGTATGTTTTATTTGTGTGGTGTCCTATGGTGCCCTCCGTGTCGCGCAAGCGTGAGGGATTCCCGCTGTAGGGTGTTGCAATATGTGCATGATCTACTTATAGTGGGTTGCGTGAGTGACTGAAACACAAACCCGTGTAAGGGGGTTGTTGCGTATGGGATAATAGGGGACTTGATGCTTTAATGCTATGGTTGGGTTTTTACCTTAATGATCTTTAGTATTTGCGGATGCTTGCTAGAGTTCCAATCATAAGTGCATATGATCCCAGTAGGGAAAAGTATGTTAACTTATGCCTCTCCCTCATATGAAATTGCAATGACGACTACCGGTCTTGTTAACAATTGCTTAGGACAATTACACACACCGATCCACCATTATTCCACACTCGCTATTTATATTATTTAGTAATATATTCTAACTTTATGATAACAACACCTACTTTTATGTTTTAGCTCTCCGATATCATACAAAGTTATCCTCTTCATATCCACAACACAGTTTTATTCCTCGTTTCTAGTTGGAAGCAAACATTCGGTGCACGTAGAGTTGTATCAGTGGCAGATAGGGCTTGAGAGAATATTGATCTTACCTTTAGCTCCTTGTGGGTTTGACACTCCATACTTATCACTTCCACCTTTGGGAATTGCTACGATGATTCCCTGCACTTGGGGATTATCAAGCTCTTTTCTAGCGCCGTTGCCGGGGAGCAATAGCGTGGGGTTGATATTTTCATGTGTGCTTGTTTGCTTTCTTCACTTATTAGATTTTGTTTTTCCTTTTTTGTTTCTGTTTAGTTGTGGGTGAAACATACAAAAATTTTAAAAATAATGAAAATACCAAAAAAGAATTGATTGCCTCTCATGCCTAAAAAAGTTTTTCAAAAAGAGAAGTGATTGGAAAGTTATGCATTGAAGAAGTCAGGGTCGACCTTGAGCACTTGTGTTCATGCTCACGGAAACAATGTAGAATTTTTCATGGAAGTTTCTCTGTAAATAATTATCCCCTTGTATATATCCTTTGTATTATAAAAATTTTGTGCCAAGCTTTGGTTTTAGTATGATAAGATTGCTTGCTTACTATGTGCAGAACAAAAACAGAAACTTTGGCTGTAGTGCATGAATTTATATTTTTTACTAGAAAGTCAAATGGGTCTGAAACCTTTTTCACATTACTTCTGTACAAATTGTTCAAATTTTAAAATTTATTTCATAATTGTTGGGGTTACAGAAGTTCACTAAACTTCCAGATTACTACAGACTGTCATGTCCTTGACAGGTTCTGTTTTTCGTGTGTTGTTTGCTTATTTTGATGCATCTATGGCTAGTATGTAGGGTATGAACCATAGATAAGTTGGAATACAGTAGGTTTAACACCAATATAAACAAAGAATGAGTTAATTACAATACCTCAAAGTGGTAGTTTGCTTTATTACACTAACGGATCTCACAAGTTTTTGTTTAAGTTTTTGTGAATGAAGCGTTTGAAGAACGAGGAGTTACCGATGTGAGAAGAATAAAGAGAGACAAGAGTTCAAGCTTGGGGATGCCCAAGGCACCCCAAGTAAATATTTCAAAGGATACTCAAGCATCTAAGCTTGGGGATGCCCCGGTTGGCATCCCATCTTTCTTCTTCAACAAATATCGGTATACCTCGGTTTTTGTTTTGTTCACATGATTTGTGTCCTTTGTGTTTTTATTTTTCTTTAAGAATCATGCTAGTATGAGATAGCTCTTAATTGGTTTTATATAATACTTCATGTGCTTCACTTATATCTTTTAAGTATGATCTTATAGAATTGCTCTTTGTGCTTCACTTAAATCGTTTGAGTATGGTTTTATAGAATGCTTCGTACGCTTCACTTATATATATTGAGCTTGTATGTTGGCTAGTCTATATTAGTTGTAGAATGCTCCAGGAACTTCACTTATATCTTTTGGAGTATGAATAATACTATAGTTTAGAGTGGGTTTGGAAGAGTGTCAACTTTAGGAATTAGTGATCCCACTATCTTGGAGGGTGTTGAATCTCTGTACGATATTTATGAAAGTGGATTTGGAAGAGTGTCAACTTTAGTTAGTATTCCACTATTTCAGAAGAGGTTCCAATTGAGTATGACAACAAATTTGCTATCCATGATGCTACTGAAAATTATTATGAGGGAGGAATATGTTCTTGTAGGAGTTGCAATAATATCAAGTTTCCTCTCTATATGCTTAAGGTTTTGAAGTTATACTTGTTTTGCCTTCCTATGCTAGTTGACTTTAGTTCCTATAAATTGTGTGCTCACAAAATCCCTAGGCATAGGAAGTGAGTTAGATTTAAATGTGCTAGTCATATTCTTCATGATGCTCTCTTTGTGTTTCAACTCTTTTCTTTTCTGCGAGCATCGTTGAAATCATCATGCCTAACTAAAAGGCATTAAAGAAAAGCGCTTGTTGGGAGACAACACAATATTTATCCTTACTATTTTTGTTTTTCTACATTATTAAGCTACTGTAGTAATCATGTTTTATAGCTTTCGTTTCAATAAAGTGCCAAGTAAGACCTTTGGGAAGACTTGGGTGAAAGTTAATGTGATCTTGCTGTGAAAAACAGAAACTTTGTGCTCACGATATTAGCTGTCATTTTTTACATAAGTGTGCTTTTGAGTTGATTCTTTTTTGCAGAAGATTAATAGACAAATTCCTCACGTCCACCAATTTATTTCATAATTTTTGTAGTATAAGAAGTATGGTTATTGTTCAGATCATTACAGACTGTTCTGTTTCTGACAGATTCTGTTTTCATTGCATAGTTTGCTTGTTTTCTAGTTTCTATGGCTTATATTTCTCAATATAAAGTATAGAAATGATATGGTACAGTAGGCATTATTTGAAAACAATTATGAACCTTGTCTTTTACAGTACCAAAGTGCATGGTTTACTCTTTATCATACTAACCTATCTCACGAAGTTCCATTAAGTTTTGTGTGATTGAAGTTTTCAAGTTTTGGGTGAGATATCGATATGAGGAGAATAAGGAGTGGAAAGACCCTAAGCTTGGGGATGCCCAAGGCACCCCAAGGTAAAATTAAAGGAATACTCAAGCGCCTAAGCTTGGGGATGCCCCAGAAGGCATCCCCTCTTTCGTCTTCGAAACTATCGGTATACCTTACTCGGAGCTATATTTTTATTCGTCACATGATATGTGTTTTTCTTGGAGCGTATTTTCAATTTTACTTGTTGTTTGAATAAAATCATTGGATATGATTTATTGAATAAAAAAGGGGGAACCCTCCCATGGCTAGTTAATTATCTGACTACTCAGTGTCCTTCACTAATATCTTTTGGAGTAGTTTGTCATTTACTCATGAGCTTCATGTATATCCTATGAGTAAATGGGGGAATGAATTGAATGTCATAAATCTGATTTTTTTTATATGTTTCATATTCTTATAACATGGATAGTGATGACTTCACACATCGAAAGTATGAGGCATAAAAATTGTTGAGAGTTGGCAAACGTAGTTTTGGTCATCGTTGCAATTAATAGGAAGTAATAAGGAAAGAGAGGTTCACATACAAATATATTATCTTGGACATCTTTTATGATTGTGAAGCACTCATTAAGTATGGCATGCTAAAAGAGTTGATGTTGGACAAGGAAGACAACTTAATAGTTTATGTTTTCCGACATCTCAGTTAAAGTATATTGTCATTGACCTTCCAAACATGTTGAGGTTGCCTTTCTCACTCATGCTAGCCAAATTCCTTGCACTAAGTAGAGATACTACTTGTGCTTCCAAATACCCGTAAACCCAGTTTTGCCATGAGAGTCCACCATACCTACCTATGGATTGAGTAAGATCCTTCAAGTAAGTTGTCATCGGTGCAAGCAATAAAAATTTCTCTCTAAATATGTATGACTTATTAGTGCAGAGAAAATAAGCTTTGTACGATCTTGTTGTGGAAGTAATAAAAGCGACGGACTGGATAATAAAGGTCCACATACAAGGGGCAATATAAAGTGACGTTCTTTTGCATTAAGATTTTGTGCATCAACCCTAAACGCGCATGACAACCTCTGCTTCCCTCTACGAAGGGCCTATCTTTTACTTTATGTTTTTACTTTATGCTTGAGTCAAGGTGATCCTCACCTTTCCATTTTTTATTTTATCCTTTGGCAAGCTCCTCGTGGTTGAAAGATCATGATATATATATCCAATTGGATGTAAGTTAGCATAGGCTATTATTGTTGACATCATCTAAAGGTGAATATGTTGGGAGGAAACACAATAAGCCCCTATCTTTCTCAGTGTCCGGCTGAAACTCCATAACCACAAGTATTGCGTGAGTGTTAGCAATTGTAGAAGACTGTATGATAGTTGAGTATGTGGACTTCCTGAAAATCTCTATTCTTGACTCTTTCTGATGTTATGATAAATTGCAATTGCTTCAATGACTGAGATTATAGTTTGTTAGTTCTCAATGAAGTTTCTGAACCATACTTGACATTGTGAATAGATCGTTACTTGATCATGAAAAGTTTTATGAGATAAGCTACTATTATGACACATATTGATGCTAGAAAAGGTGATTGAAAATATCATTGATCAAACTTGTGCACCTACTAGCATTCACACTTCATAAATTATTTCGGTTATCATTTACCTACTCGAGGACGAGCAGGAATTAAGCTTGGGGATGATGATACGTCTCCAATGTATCTATAATTTATGAAGTATTTATGCTATTATATTATCCATCTATGATGTTTTATATGCATTTATATGTCATTTTATATGATTTTTGGGACTAACCTATTAACCTAGAGCCCAGTGCCAGTTTCTGTTTTCTCCTTGTTTTTGTGTTTTACAGAACAGGAATATCAAACGGAGTCCAATTGACGTGCCAATTTTGAGGATTTTTTATGGACCAAAAGAAGACCACGGAGCATCGGAGTTGGGCCAGAAGAGTCCCGGGCTACCCAACAGAGTGGGTGGCGCTCCCCCCCCCCTTGGGCGCCCCCCTATCTCGTGGACAGCCCAGCGACCCCCCTGACGTGAAACCAACGCCAATAATTCCTATAAATACAGAAACCTTCGGGAATTAACCTAGATCGGAAGTTCCGCCGCCGCAAGCCTCTATAGCCACGAGAAATCAATCTAGGCCCTCTCTGGCACCCTGCCGGAGGGGGCCATCATCACCGGAGGCCATGGAGGAGGATCTCGGAGGGGCCATCATTGCCATGAAGGCCAAGGACCAGAGGGGAGAAGCCATGGAGGAGGAAGCACAAGGGGTAGAACCTCTCCTCCTCTCTCTTGGTGGCACCGGAGTGCCATCGGGAGGGGAATCATCGCTGCGGTGATCGTCTTCATCAACATCACCATCATCATCACCATCCTCATCTCTTTTACGCGGTCCACTCTCCCACACCCCGCTGTAATCCCTACTTGAACATGGTGCTTTATGCTACATATTATGATCCAATGATGTGTTGCCATCCTATGATGTTTTGAGTAGATATCTTTTGTCCCTGGGTTGATTGGTGATCTCGATTGGTACGAGTTGTATGTTTTATTTTGGTGCTGTCCTATGGTGCCCTCCGTGTCGCGAAAACGTGAGGGATTCCCGCTGTAGGGTGTTGCAATATGTGCATGATCTACTTATAGTGGGTTGCATGAGTGACTGAAACACAAACCCGAGTAAGGGGGTTGTTGCGTATGGGATAATAGGGGACTTGATGCTTTAATGCTATGGTTGGGTTTTTACCTTAATGATCTTTAGTATTTGCGGATGCTTGCTAGAGTTCCAATCATAAGTGCATATGATCCCAGTAGGGAAAAGTATGTTAGCTTATGCCTCTCCCTCATATGAAATTGCAATGATGACTACCGATCTTGTTAACAATTGCTTAGGACAATTTCGCACACCGATCCACCATTATTCCACACTCGCTATTTATATTATTTAGTAATATATTCTAACTTTATGATAACAACACCTACTTTTATGTTTTAGCTCTCTGATATCATACAAAGTTATCCTCTTCATATCCACAACACAATTTTATTCTTTGATTCTAGTTGGAAGCAAACGTTCGTTGCACGTAGAGTCGTATCAGTGGCAGATAGGGCTTGAGAGAATATTGATCTTACCTTTAGATCCTTGTGGGTTTGACACTCCATACTTATCACTTCCACCTTTGGGAATTGCTATGATGATTCCCTGCACTTGGGGATTATCAGTGTGCAATATAGCTACGAGATCCTGTCGTCTGTTGGAATTTCACTTTCGTACGGTTGGCCTTGTTCTTTGAACAGTTCACCTACAAGAAGATAGATTTGTGTGGCACATGCATAAATAGGACTTCGACATGTGATCTGATCACATATATATAATGTAACTGATACTTTTGATCAGGCCAGTGTTTAACAAGGCCCCTCCAGTCTTCATCCGATATATTTTCCACTGGAGATGTTTGGGAAAGTTCACTGTTAGCCTTGCCTTCAAAGTGAGTTTTCCTCAAGTTATACCGATACTGTCGCAAAGCAGACTTGAAAACATGGGTGCAAGCTTGTCTGGTTGCATCATCTTGGCTATCCAACTTGAACCTCATCTATTGAAAATTATGGGAGTCTCATTATCAGCAACCTAGAAAGTATGGGACAGAGCAAGATGATATTACTAGTTTCCATACATAACCATACTTATAGATAAATGGTCGAGGAAGGTGTTCAACTGGGTTTCGTCTTTGTCATTCCTGTACTGAATCCATGTTGCGAGGATACGTACATGACAGCTAACGGCAACCGCTGCCTCTGATACTAACTTGGCTGACTCTGTAGCATCACATGGCCTTTTTAAACCTGCCTCAAAACCGATCTCCATTCTTCCTCCTCTAGATTTAGTTAACCTATCGAGCAATATCCCTGATCTTTGTTTCCTCTTGCGCCTAGGTGCTAGTCCAACAACGAACATATGAAGTGTTAGTGTACATCAAACTGTGAGACTACATATAAAGAAGCATGCAACTGTAACTTGACTCCAGCAACTACCTTCTTGTTGTTGAAGCTCACAAGGTTCATCTGATATTGCCAACTCATGTTGTGTCAAGAGTGATTGGGAAGTAGTGTCAGGTGGCAAGGGAGCATGGGAACATGCTGCTAGCTCAGTTGACGCACGAGTAAGTCATGCAACTGGTAGTACTGTGGTAGGTGTCGCAAGAACTAGGGTTGTCTCTGCTCTTTTGGTAGCAGCTATTTGTTTCTGTTTGGCTTTTTTTGCAGCTCGTGTAGCATGGGATATCGTGTTTGTAGAATTTTCCACTGGACTTTGACCTTCTATTGCACCATCAGTACCTATAGAATCTGCAGGATTCATCCGCTTCTCATTCCCTGCCATTCTGTGTTTCTTCATCTTTCTCTGTGCCATGTTAAGTCAAGCCGACAAGAAAAACGAATAACAATTTAGTTCTTCAGAACAAATTGATGCGTTATGCAAACAAACTGTACTTTGATGTTAGACAACCACATGATAGGAGGATGTAATATGTATGAAAAACAGGACGGAAGAGATAACCAGAACTATGATGTGTAAACTAAGAAGAAGACATTTCACCAAATTAGAAGCAATGCAATGGAAGGTAGACACCATATGAAAGATGCTACAAATCGCTCTGCCAAGTTAATAGTGTCTCATCATAAATGGTGTTTAAACAAATGTGAAGCAGTACAAGAAATAAATCATATGCAAGATGCAAACAACATCACACTACCATGTTAGAGGTCTGTCGTCATAAGTGGCATTGCATATTCACAGCTTATGATGTGTAAACTAAGGAGAAGACATTTCAACAAATTAGAAGCAATGAAAGCTAGACACCATATGAAAGATGCAACGAATATCACTCTACCAAGTTAAAAATGTCTCGTCATAAGTGTCATTTCAACAAATTAGTAGTACAAGCTAGAAAATAATGTGAGATGTAACCTATATCACACTCCGAAGTCAAACGTGTCTTATGATAAGTGATTGTTGCAGGTTACACAACAGTAGTAATTTTATGTAAGAACATGGTGTGATAGACAGATATTGTATGTTCTAGAAACAGGAACACGTGTCTTATTCAAGTATAACGTGTAAAGTAAGCAGATGGAATTCAACAAAATTAGAAGCAATACAAGCTAGACATCACACATAACATGCAACCACATATAATAGTGGGTTAGAGGGAGCATCGGTGATGCTGCACTAGGGGAGACGTGCTCATCATAAACACAGCTTTGTTGAGTGTCTACGCATGTGTTGTCTTGGAAATCATCTTGGGGGTGTGGAGGAGTAGAAATTGTAGAGGCCCTCCATTCAAAAGGAGCACCTTTATCCGCTGCCTTGCTAACTTCCTTCCGCTTTATTGATTTTGAATTGTCAAGTAAAACCGACAAGAAAAAGCAATAAAATTCTCTCTTCAGAACTAATTCATGCATGATACTGACAATCACTACTTTGATGTAAGGCAAACACATGATACCAGGATGGAATATGTACGAAAAACAGGACGACATGGCATGTTCACAACTGTTTGTGTAAACTAAGCAGAAATCATTCCAGCAAATAAGAAGCAATGCAAGCTAGACACCACATGAAAAATGCAACCAATATGACTCTGCCAAGTTAAAAGCGTCCCATCATAAATGGAATTTCAACAAATTAGAAGCAGCGCATGCTATAAATCATATGAAAGATGCAACTAATATCGCACTGCATATACTAAAGGTGTCTCATCATATTGATTGATGCGGGATACAAAAAAAACAACAGTTTTATGTAAGGACATGCTTAATAGACAGATGTACTATGTACTAAATACAGGAAGGCATGTCACATTAACATGTATAATGTATAAGCTAAGTAGACTAGCACATGCAGTTTAACCAGATTGGAAGAATTGCAATCTAGACACAATATGGAACATGCAACCACATATCACACTGCCAAGTTAGAGCAAGCACCTGCGATGCCAGTGTAGGGGAAATGCGGTAATCAACTACAGAGCTATGTTCACTATCTTCATCTAGCCTTGCTGTTTCTTGAGAATCATGTCGGGAGACTGACGCTGCATTCTTTAAATGAGGAGTAGTCCACTTTCCTAACTGCCTCATCATAAGTGATTAACGAGGGATACACAATAACATCAGTTTGATGTAAGAACATGGTTAATACACAGATGTACTAGTATGTACCAAAAACAGAAAGGCATGTCATATTCAAAGGTATAATGTGTAAGCTAAGCAGATGCAATTTAACCAAATTGGAAGCAATACAAGCTAGACATCTGGCTGGAGTGGTGAGCATGATCATCTAGGACCTGAGAGCCTGGTGGGAGGCAGGCTGCTTCACCACCATCGCAGCTTTTTAGTTGGCTTCCAGGTGATGCCTATCTTTGATGGGCTTGTCACTGGCTCGGCCAGTGCCCTGACTAGCTATTTGTCTTCTGGTGCTCACGGGATGGTGGTTCATGTAAAAAATATCTTTCCTTATCAGACCGACTTTGGCCTTTCGAATACAAGCCAGACACCGTATGGAACATGCAACCACATATGACACCGCAAAGTTAAAGCAAGCACCTGGGATGGTGGTTCATTGCAAGCGAGGTCATCAACTCCAGAGCTACGTTTACCATCTCCATCTGCTGACACTACACCCTTTATAGAATTGTAACATGCCATGCATACCCGCGAAGAAAGCTGGCGCGACTTCTCTCTTTTCTTTGCTGCTTCTCTTTCGGCAGACTCCGAAATACCCTTGCATAAAAACACAATAGTGAGAGTATGGGTGAAGTGTGTGTAGAACTAGTGCACTGTAGAAGTAGCAGAAAGCAGGTGGCTGAAAAATAAATGACAGGAGACATATGATAGCTCTACAACATTGCATGGGAAACAAAATTAGATTCTACTCTGTATGATTTTGTAATATATGAGCACAGGAAATGCAGGTACTCCTCTAGCACACCACCACATGTGGTCATATCTAAGATAACAATCGACTGGAAATAAATAGGTCATTCAATTTTTTAATGAACCGCCCGATCTATAAGGAACGGGCAGATGGCCTTCGTCTACCTCCCGCTAGTCACTATTGACGATCTTTCTCGAACCGCCAGCGACCACCGGCCCAGACCCCTGCCTCCGCCGCCCCGCCCTCCCCTCGACCTCACACCACCGCCGTGCCTGGCAACGCCCCCAGGCCATCCCTTTAATCCCGGCCGACTTCCAGATCGGGCGCCAGTAGCTCTAGACTGCACACGTACCTAAGATAAACACCAAGGCGCTGCTTCCCCGGCGTAATAGGCGTACTAGCGCCTGCTACGCTGGGGAATGCTTCCGTTAATTGGGAATCAACTGGCCAGAAATTGAAATTCAGGGGGGCGGCGGACCTCTAGCTAAGGTGAAATAGTATATGAGGAGAAACCTTGTGCATCGCGAGTTACTAGGAACATCTAGTATCAAGAAGAAACGGTCAACTAGTGTCTTCGGTGGGATGAATACCGTGCGAGCAGAGACGTAAGATTTTCACGAACAAGGGAAGAGGAGTACCTTTTTTGGTTGCCGGTGTGGTCACCTCCACATGTCGCGCCGATCTTCTTCTTTTTACAAGGGAAACCGATGTTCTGGAGGGTGCAGGCTTGGACAAACCCATGGCCAAATTGTTGACTGTGTTGCTGTGGCCGTATGTCAGCGGAGAGGAAGCAGATCCGAGGTGGCAAAGGACGGCTTAGCAAGAACAACTCCGGTGCGGTGGAGGGTGGCAAAGTTGGAGCGGCAACGGTGAGGCGTAGGACGGCGTGGTTGAACTGGCTCAGGTACGGACAGCTCGGCCTCGGCTTCAACTACTAGCCGTGGAGGGTGTTGCAGTTGAGGTTGCAGTGGACGATGACATCGGGGTATCGGCTCCAGCGTGATGGAGGAGCGTGGCGGTTGATGGGTGGGATGGGGTGGCAGACAGAGGACGCTAGGGTTTCGCGGCTGGTGGAGAGTAGGTAGTTTTGACGCCCACGAAGTACGAATGGGGAATCGGACAGGTGAGGGGGAACCATGTTTCGGTCTGGGACGTGCTTGTTTTTGGCTTTTTTGAACAGAAGATGGGACGCGCTTGTTTGAAATTTGGGGAAAGTACAAACTTTGCCTCCCTCTTAAATTTCGGACCTACTGCGGGTCGGGGGTAGGATGGTAATCCCAGGTGTCCTAAATAGTGGGCAGGAGCGATTTCGGCCGCGCGCATGTGTGCTTAGGCGGCCATTGTGTATGAATGTTTTTCGGAGGCGGTTGTGTGGCGTCTAGATGAAGTTACAAACCTACCCCAGTTTAGACCTTTGGACGTTGGGCCGGTAGGTTTCACGGGTCGGAGTTATTAGAAAAGTAATTTCCTTGTACTACCAAACATTGGTCTCACGTGGTTCCGGGCGAGTAGAGGCTCTTTTGGCGCTTCATTCCAAATTTTGAAACACAAGCATTCATGTTTAGAGTACTCTTGAACTATGAGGATTGACCTAAATAGACAACGTTATATTTGACCTTGTATGTTTGAAAACCTCATTAAATTGTCCGCTTCTTTTTGAAATTTTGACACTTCAAAATCCTATAACTACGATTATTTTGGAATGGAGGAGCTAAATTTGAATCTATTTTGTACACGACTACATATGCTATTATGTACAAAATCAGAGAAAAGATTAGTGCCCCCATAATTTAGGTATGGTTTACAAATGCCATGATATCAAATTCAAATAATTGAATGGACTTCATGTAGAATTCGATTTTTTAAACCACCACAAGTTGAATTCAAATGTATGCTAGTTCATAGGTAGCTATTTATAATGTTCATTGTGTAACTTTCGTATGTATAATGTGCTTTACACACACAACATGAACTATACTCACGTTTATATTCGATTCCTAAAGCGATTCATTGTCTGGAGTTCAAAATACTAACTATGTGGATCAATTGTGTCGAATAATAACATAGACATGCTCAAATTCGATAGAATCTAGATGTTTGATGGATCAATGACCGCTCCTTACGCGAATTGCAAATATCATGATCCCATCCTAATATTTGGATACAATTTATATCTTTAATCAATGTGTACAGCAGTCTTACGTGTAGTTTCGCTCTCCATCGGTGGTCTCTCACTCATGCTCACACACTCTCTCTCGAGGTGTCTTTCTCGCACACATGCTCTAGATATAACCCTCCGTCCCTCTCGTAACCATTTACAACTGTTTTAACTAACCTTTATCACAAGCACTCTTCCTCTCACAAACATACACACGCACAATCCCCATTGACCATTTCTATATACATGGACCTGCCTATGTGTCTCATGTACGCACATTATCTTTAGGCCTGTCTTTCACGCATTGTCTCACACCTCTCTTCCTAATCGACAAGTATGATTCTAGCAGAGCATTCTGTAGGATGCCCCTTAAAGTTAGGTTAGATGAATAGTAATATCTGAGATAAAGGGGTTACCTTAGTCCGAGAACCTAGGGTTACAAATCCTAGCCGGCTTTGTCAGTGGACACAGAGTCCTTCACAATTCTGCTATCTTTGTCTTGTACGACTAGTCATCCATGGGTCTTCCTAAATGCGTCACGGGCCGACCAATGTGGCGCAGGACAGAACCGGACGAAGGGCCTCACCTCGACCCACCGAACCTCACGCGGTGACACACCCTCTGCCCCCACGTCTCATTATCTTCTCACACACACACATACCAACACAAACACCACACACAAAGAAAATTTCTCCTGGTGCCTCTATTCCCTCCCCCCTTGCATATATATACATACTCAAGGGAATGGAATTTCTCGTCGTGACGTCATATTCGTCTCTCTCTCTCTCTAGACCACTCTCATTTCTCGTGCTATCTCTCCCACGCCCCCCCCCCCCTGTCAGCCCCTCTATCCATGCCTCTCTTGAATATGTAATACACACACATACCTTTGTAGGCCCCGCCAAATGCATCAACTACACATTCACACATGTTACATCGCGTACCCCATTGATCTAAAAAGTCATCTCTTCACGTTTATTTCACATACAACATTCCTTTTGAATAAAGTGTGGCCAACTAATTATTTTAGAGTTTCTACATATATACAACATTACAAAGTTATATGGAGGAGTACGAACGCTAATTTGCATTGCATGGTGCCCACAATGATATTTATTCCACACTGTGAATTTGTATATTTTTATACTATATACAAAGTTAATCATAATAAAGAGAAACGAAGAGCATCTCTCTCTCCATCACATACCCCCCTGTACGCCCCTTTCACGTATGCACACAAAAATATCTCCAGGTCCTCTAAAAGTAAGCCCCCAGAAAATTCACGCATGTTTCATATTTCTCTTGCGATATATGCAATGACGATCATAGTATTTGAAGCGAAAGCACGATACGTACATTGGAATTCAGAATCCACTCATTACGGTCACCATTTATGTTTAGTGGTTATTATACAGTCACGGGCTCACCGTACAACTTTGTATTTGCTCATGACATGACTAGTTGACCAGTTAAACGCTAAACGCTCCACGTGGCACCTCTAGTGTTGCATCACATTATCTCACTACCATCATGCACACATGTCGACTTGTATCTACTCTACATCTACACTCTTATAAAATACATAAAATTATATACACTCTTATAAAAAAACAGAGTTGGTGATGATGGTGTGCCTGCCATTCTGCAATATAGGCCATCCGATTTATATCTGACGGATAGGAAAGAAAATGACAATTTTGCAAAAAGGTACCCACACACCTCTCCACATTTGCAAATAAGGCCTTCCCTCGTTCATCCTTTTCTCTCACAAGATAAACAAGTCATACAAATGCATCTTGATGTTACGTGCAACGCACGAGCATCTTGCTAGTAAGAATGAAAACAAACGACAAAAAAATATTTGGACGGTGGTTCGAAGTCATGACCGCGGGCACAGTGGACAAGGTGGCCTTGTATTGGTATGCTGAGTTGTTTGTTTTAACAAACAGGAGCTGGTGTGGTGATTATACACACACACGCATGCACACGAACTGCATCCACGCAACACTCACACAAACACATGCACTCACGCACGCATGCAACACTCACACGTACACACGCAACCACGCACGCACGCAACACTCACACGCACACACACATGCATGCGCACACACACCAGTACACCACACAACCAACACACACTCTCACGCTCAAGTGCTCAACCTACACGTGCATGCGCACACATCAAGCCCTGACAGACACATACACAACTAGGTGATTCCCACACATGGATTGGAGCCTTGTCGCGCCTGCGTAAATTTGTGTTTATCTGACCTTTTCCCTATGCGAACTGACAGGTGGGACCCACAAGGAACATGGTAAATTTAACTAGTCAACATGGCGCCATGCAGACTATTTGGCCGGTCAACAGAGTGCAATCCGATGCTGAACCGTGAGCAAGTGACCGTATAATCACAGCAAAACGTATATAGTGACCGTAATCAGCTTATTCTGAAGTTCGGTGACAGTATTACGCTTTTCTCTCTGTAGGCCCTCCAAAACTACATCTCTACACGTTCTCGCATGTTACAGCACTACTACTACAATCTAACACAATAAATCATATGTGTTTTTAGTTTTACTATATATCATATTGTTACTTATAATTATTCAGTTTGCATACATTAACATTGCCTTTGAAATGTGTGGCCAGTATCATCTACCGCGCGGGAAAAATACCGCCCTTTCCTGTTTAATCGGGTTTGTATCGATGGATCGTGCGAAACAGCAAAACTATAGTACTACATAGTACAAGTGACAGTTCACTAGGCCGTCGTGTAGTCTACTCCTCCGTCGTAAGAATGGAGCGCTCGCTTTCATAAATCTTCTAGTCCCTTTCGCCGACATGTGGGACATCAAGCTACCTGGTCCACGTGCCATACTGGAATATAGTGCAGAGTAGCCAGGGTGAAGCACCCTAGTCATAGCGCCGGTGTAGTAATGAGCAATGAGGCGTCAAATCACAAAGTTGCACATTTCCCGCAGTTAAGTTGGAGGGACGAAGTAATAATGCTAAAAAAAGAAGTTGGAGGGACGAAGCAACCATCATTTCACTCGTTGCTGAATCCACTTCTCCCTCATCTTCTTCAACTTAACCATGTGCTGCTTCTGCCATTGTTCTGCCTCATGTGGGACGCGGATCGGCTTGGTAAAGCACTGACACGTGGGTCTGCATGTTAGCAAACTGCCAGGACAACGTCCTCCGAAAATAAGAAACCTCCCCCGCCATCCGCGCGGCAAAATCACCTCCTTTTTACTTACCTTGATTCTATAATTTTTTAGATCAATATAATTGAGATTTGTATAGATAGCACACAGGAGCAAAACCAAGTGGTATGGTTAAGGGCATCCACAATGTGTAGCCAAATGTGAAAATAGCTTTTGGCATCGTGGGAACCATTGTGGACGGTGTTGCCAAAGCCAAAAAGATGGAACCGAAGCTCCCTAATTGATTGATTGAAGGAATAGAAAAATGCAACGACTCTCCTCTTTCTCCCATGTTTGGACGCATGTAGTACATTATAGAGCACAGAGTCTACTCCCCTATCCCTTCTATCACAAATCTCAAAGCAGTGAGGCGTCAAATCACAAAATCACAAACGAAGCAACCATCATTTCACTCTTCGCTGACTCCGCTTCTCCATCGTCTTCTTCGAGAAACCGTCTCACCGCACTAGTACTCCTAGTAGTACTAGTCCTTTGGTTCAATGGACTTTCTGGATGCAAATAAGGCGGTTGTCTCCGCTTGCAGGCGGCACTTGCGAACGACTTACCGTGGTCTCCCTCAATGGTGTTCTTCGTCGAACGCACTTCGCCAAACCACAAAAAAGAAAAAGATATCATCAACATCACCGCAATGGGGAAGGAAGTCAAATATAGTTACTACCTCCATTTTTTGTACACAAGGCCAGTGTATCAAAATTACAATTTGCAAAGGGCCACTAACACTAATCGAGGAAAAATTGATGGTGTTAGCAACCAAGGACATTAATATCTCCTGCATGCATGCGGAAGTGAGAAGTTTGGTTTGCATGGCGCTGCATTAATCAAGCGATGAGGAGTGAGATGGTTAGCTCTTTGGTCTTTGGAGAAAAAAATGCATTAATTGACACGTGAAACGAGGATTTGTATTGATTAAATCCCGTGAAGGAAAACCCCGCCTTTATTTTTTTTACACTAGTACTCCTAGTACGTACGTACTTATCCTATTTGGGTCTAGGCCTTGCATTGCCAAACTTCGCCACACATTTTTGCCAAGCTAGCCTAAAGTTTTCAAAATGAGAAGGAGGTACACTTGCGCACGGCTGTCGCGGTCACACCGCACTCTCACACGGTCGCTCCTGCATGCCGCGGTCGCACTGCACCCTCACACAGTCGCTCCTGCACGCCGCAAACCCAACCAAGGGAACGCACCCTCACTGACACGTGTTGTCACATGTGAACAAACCAAAATCAGCCATCCTATCGCTGACACATAATTTTTGTTCATAGAGTATGTTTATCCAACCGCATGTTGGGGAGTATCCGTAGGGCCCGTGCGGTGGTCTGTTGGGGAAGAAGAAGAGGTGAGGAAGAAGGAAAGAAGGGTTAGGAGATGTAGGATATTCATCCAACCGCCTGAAATGGTAGACTGACCCAAGTCAGGCGACTTGCATAACAAATATATGTTTTTACACAGCAAAAGATCCATAAATACAACAACATAAAGAAAAACTATCACTGCTCGTGGAAAGAGACGGCCTCGTGGTCTTTGGCTGCCGGCGCGAACCAGCCATAGTTGTCGACGTGTGTCTCCGCACCGTGGTTGTCCTTGGCCTCCAGCTACTCGTTCAAGCGGAGCGTGCGGGCGCTCTGCATGGACAAGAGCACAGCCCGGTTCAAGTCGAGTACATCTGGTTCCGCCTGCAGGAGGCCTCGATGGCAGCGGCATCCTCGCACTCTGCGTCGAGTCGAGTCTCCGCCGCCCGGTTCAAGTCCAGGATGTCTGGTTCCGCCTGCAGAAGGGCGTCGATGAGAGCGGCATCCGCGCACTCTGCGTCGAGTCGAGCCTCTGTCGCCCGGTTCAAGTCCAGGATGTCCAGTTCCGCCTGCAGGAGGACCTCGATGGCAGCGGCATCCGCGTGCTCCGCCTCAAGTTGAGCCTCCGCTGCCCCGTTCACATCCATGACATCTGGTTCCGCCTGCAGGAGAGCCTTGATGGCGGCGGCATGCGCATGCTCCGCGTCGAGTTGATCCTTTGCCTCCCGGTCCTCCTTTAGTATCGCCATGTTGAACCGCTGGTCCGCCTGCACCATGGGGGACTCGGACGCCGGCACGAAGACGACGTCCATCGTCTCATACCCATCGGGGGCCTTCTACGCCGCGACCTCCTCCATGAACATTGGATCGGCTTCCTTCTCCTTGTAGCTTGGCTCCAGAGAACTCGGGGATTGGCCCGCCGCAAAGCGAGCTTGGGAACGGAGGTCTGTGGCGCCGACCGCCACCGTGATTTCTGCGCGGCGCTCCAGTGTCAGCATCTTGTAGTAAGTGATCTTGTGACGCACCGTGGCTTTCCGGCGAACTAGGGGACGCTTGATGCGGGCTAGGGGATCGAAAGGTGGGGGAATGGGCTGAAGATTTATTGTGGGTTTAGGGCAGTGGGTGGCGTAGGCCGAGCAGCGAAGGTTCTGGTGTGAATAGTGGTTCTGGTGACGACCGGTCAATCAGTTTTGACTGTACATCGCTCTTGTCGTGTTCGCGTTGCAGCCCGTCACGCTGGACCCTCCATGTCGCTCACCGAATGGAACGCGCTTCGTCTTGCGTTTTCGCTCGCTTGTGGGACCGCAGTTGAGAGCAAACCGACGTCCCTCCCCCTCCCCCACCTGCGTCATTTATTATACTACCACTCCCTCTATTTTATGTGGAGTAAATAAAAACAGAGGGAGTATACTACGGATGAGGATCCCTTGACGTGGCCGAACCCATCGAGTAACTGACATGCGGGACCTAGCAAGCATGGGGTCTGCCAGTAAGTGACCGAAAGGGAGGGTAAGGCAGGGATACCTACGTCAGAGGATCCACTTCCACTACTACTCCCTCCTTCCATTTACTATACAGGGCCTAATGCGTTTTTCGAGGCTAACTTTGACCAAATGTTAGAGTAATAATATATGACATGCAACTTACACAAAGCATACGGTCAAACTCGTATGTGAAAGGAGTTTCCAAGGATATAATTTTCACATTATACATCTCATGTACTATTAATCTTGTCAATAGTCAAATTGGAAACCATCTCAAGTACAAATCTAGGAGTACGTATGAATCTAACAATATTGATTGGGCGTTGTTGGATGTTGATACCTTCTTGATCAAAGTAGAGATACCTTGACTACACATAAAACCTATATGTAAACTAGAAAGGATAGGAGGGAGTATACTGTACGTTCAAAAACGAAACGAACATTGAATACCCTTTATATATGATTTGCCGATGCTATGATCACCAGTTCAAAATTTTGAATCCGCCTTAGGTATCACGTGCCCCCACTCATTCCCTCTTGATTTCATCTCGGGGTCCGGAGATCTATTGAAAGAGGACTAGGGTGGGTACATGTGAATGATACTCGGCGGAATGTTCAAATGAGGCATGCGGGAGGATGGACTCGACTGGAGGGCGACATGATCGATGGAGAAGAGGGTTGGAGAGGAATGAGAAATAAGCAAACGCCACATGATTATAATTGAATGGCTCAAATAAACAATAAGTTGTCTCGCTTGGCCTACATAGTGAAAGGACTAATGCGCAACGCGGAGCACTGACGCTCGAATATGGCCGGGAAAACAGGGAAACCGACATGTGGGGCACACCCATTGGGACAATGTAGCGCAGACTAGTCCAATGGAGGAGCTGGCCCACGACCTCCTCGCCACCGACAACCGTTCATGTGGGACGTTGGGGCCAACAACGGGGCGCAGCTCCAGCACCGCCTCTAGACATGGCGACCGCGGTGAGCGACACACTCATATCGTTGCTAGACACGGTCGGTTTCAGTGTGTCGAGGGTGGCGTTAGTGATGTGGCACGACCAATGGTATGTTTGGTTTGTGCCCAAGGTTGCCCATCAAAGCACTTGGTAGCCAAAAATTTGGTTGAGGTATTGGTTGCCCATGATTTGGCCAACATTGGCAAGAAAAATGAACTAGAGTAGGCTAGAGTTCATTGGCATGCCAAAAAAATGGCAACCATCCAAACAAAGACCAATCTTTGGGTCATGACCAAAATTTTGGTTGAGGTATTGGTTGTCCATGATTTGGCCGACATTGGAAATAAAAATAAACTAGAGTTGGCTAGAGTTCATTGGCATGCCAAAAAAATGGCAACCATCCAAACAAAGACCAATCTTTGGGTCATGACCAAAATTTTTGCTAAGGTGCACTTTGGCCACAATCCAAACACACCCCAACACCCGGCTCATCGAGGATGCACGGGGCGCCACAACGCGTCCACGGAGTGGTGTAGCACGGCCAACTGCATCCTCTGGACCTGAGACCATGCCGAGTTGTCTTGCTTTTTCAATGACATGCGGGGATCGCACGTGAGCAAAGGGCATCTCCAATGTAGCCACGACCGCAGCTGACTACCCTGGCACACCAAAACCCTCGTCCCTCGCTCCGTCATGTGGTGCGTTCCCAGCCGGTGCCAGCTGCCAGGATTCATGCCGTCCATTCATATGTCGTTGTTAAGAGGCTCGGTGCCCGAGGAACCAACTCCGGCGACTTAATGACGCACCCGGACGCTTGGCCGCACCAGAATGCGCTACTTAAAGCGGCAACGCCCAACTAACCTCCACACCATAGCGCATCGTCCTCCTACCTGGCACCACATCCGCCATGACCGCAAGTGCGAACGCTCTGCAGGAGAGCTTGTCTTCGAGGATGAAGCTCGAGGTCGCCGCCCTCGCTCAAGTCGCCTCTCGCGACGCAATAGCGGCGTAGCTGGACGCGGACGCGACCGCACAAGCGGTGGCCACGCTGGCGGCCGACGACGGGAGCACCGTCAGCCACGTGTCCTACTTGCCGCCGTCCAACGTCCGGCACCGCCGAGGTCGGGGACTCCTCCGAGGATGAGTAGGGCATGGGAGGCGGCAGGGCATGGTGTGCCAACTGGCCGGTCTGTATCCCGTGTTCTACTCTTCCTCGCCGGAGACCGCACCTTCACTTCACGGGTCTTGAACCCTGCCCCGTACATAGAGATCGCAGATGGAGGATGTCGGTCGCCGCCATAGAATAGGTTTAGGGTCAGGTTTCTTTTATTTTTCTGTCCTATAAAAGTTCGAAATGTAATGAAAATCTGCCGTGTTTGCATTAATCTCGGCCGGTGTATATGAACTTTCACAATAGTATACATATTGTAGGAGTACTAACAAGATGCCCGTGTGTTGCACGGAAGATCAAGATCTTGTGGGAGAAAAGGATGAACGAGGGAAAGCCTTATCTGCAAATGTGGAGAGGAGTGCGGGTAAATTGTCATAGTTTCCTTCCTATCTGTTAGATATAGATCGGACGGCCTATATTGCAGGATGACATGCACACCATCATCACCAACTCTGCTTTTATTGAACCGAGATAAATCTAACATGCGAAGTAAAATAAACACATAGGGTCTATACATACACAAATTATCTTAGGCACTCCAATAGTACGTCCACTACACATTCACGCATTTCACATCTTTCTACATCTGCAGGAACCTACGAAAGGGTTAACGCAAATTGCCTCTCTCTCTTCTCCCTTGATTTTCATGGTGGTGGGCCCCTCCCTCCCCCCAATCTATAATCAACAGCTCACACGTTTCACATTATGTTAATTACGTAACTGGGATTACGTAGGTGTAGCATTACTCATCCTAAAAAACCCAACTAAGCCAACCTCCCAGCATATCGCGCGGGAAAAGACCCGGTCGCACCGTTTTAGTCAGGATTACCGGATTACTAGTAGTAGTATCAATGGATCGCGCGAAGCAACATTTTTTTTGAGGGGGCGAAGCACCTAGTTTAAAAGGAAAAAAAGTCGGCCCACTCATAGCACTCATGTCGTGGTCGCATTGCACCCCACACACGTTCGGTCCTGCACATGGCTCATGCAAACGGAACGCGCTTTGGCTTGCCTCTTCACTGACACATGGGACTGCACTTGGAGAAACCGACCATGCACCAAACTCCCCCCGCCCACCATGCGAAAATCCTCCCCCCCCCCCCCCCCCCGCCCCCAAACACAAAAATTCCCCCCAAATCCGATTCAACCGCCCTTCGGCTAACTAGCCAATAATATTCCACAAACCCCCCTCCCCCCCGTCCCCCTCCACTCCATTTGCTCCGCCGAAGCCGCCCTCCCTGCTGCGCCGATACGTCGGCACCGCGGTTCATCGAGGGGACGCACGGCGATCCTCTCGCTCCCATAGTACGCTCTCGTAGACTGTCATCCTCTAGCTGCGCCGCCACCTCTGGCTACGTTCTTGTGGACGCACACGGCGGTCAGCGCCACCACCGCTGGCGACGTTCGTGTGGAGACGCACGGCGGTCAGCTTCTCCCACGGTACGCGCATTCTAGACTGAGGCCCCGTTCATGTCGGTGTAGCGCTGAATGTTAGCTGATAGACGCTGTTAATCTCAGTGTTTGCCGAAGTAGTTTACTGTCAATATGCTCTGCTTGAGAAGCTTCCTTGCCCTGTTCTGCACTCAATCTGCTTAGCTGAGATGGCATGCCAAGGCCGATTAGTTGCTAAAATATCCTGCCATATATTTATTGTGACGTAGATTGCCATGGTCTAGTAGCCAATCTGTTAGGTGAAATAGCTCTACACCGTTTTATACTCGATCTTTGTTGCTGCGATGGCCTTCGATAGTTCGATGGATGTTTGCTCGGCCTCATTGACTGTTGAAACAGCCTGCCATAATTTGGAACTCAAATTTGTTTGCTGAATTAGCTTTACATATATTTCATTACTTAGATCTGCTCGTCCAAATATCTTGCCATAGCTTTAGACATCGACCTAGGTATTTTTCTGGACTTCATAAAAAAGCATATATGTTTTTCCTGTAATATCTAGTAGAAGAACTAATTTGTATGTCTAACAGATGGACAAGACATGGATAACTTCTGCTCGAAGATTCTCCGCTGCATATGTCGAGGGGGTTGAAAACTTCATGAACTTCATCAGAGCTGAGTATGGTGGTCCGAAATAAGATGTGCTCTGCCCGTGTAGCTGTTGCATGAATTCAATTAGAAGACCCTAGTCAACTGTGCAAAATCATCTACACTTGTATGGGATGTCGGTCACATATACTAGGTGGGTTCATCATGATGAAGTTGTGAACGTCAATGTTATTGACTACGTGGAAGCAACAGATCACCATCTTGATCTGCCTGATGCTCAGGTGGAAGAGGAGGAGGACGTGGTGGTGGCGGAGCCAGTGAGTTTGACCAACATTGAAACAATGCTACGAAATGCTCATGCATTCCATGAACTTTCACCTGCAGAAGAAAAACGGTGGGCCCGCATGTTGGAACAATGCAACGTTGCTGTCACCCCAGGAAATAAGCTATCAGTATTCTCAACTATGGTCACCTTTCTTCAGGTGAAGACATCTGAGCGGATGACCAACAAATCATTCGATGCGATGTTGGTCCGCAAATCTTTCCCAGATGCATCTGAGCTGCCACACACCTACAGTAAAATGAAGAATTTCCTTCGTGTAGTTAGAATTGGATATGATATGATCCATGTTTGTAAGAATAATTGTGTTCTATTCCGGAAGGATTATGCCAACTTAAGTGAATGCCCGAAATGAATCATCAAGATGGAAAGATGACAATGACGTGAAGAGGATTCCTCATAATGTTCTGAGACATTTTGCAATTATACCAAGATTGCAGAGGTTGTTTCATGATGCTGAAACAAGAGAGGATGTACTGTGGCATTCTAGGAACCAGGAGTATAGAGATCAGAATGTAATGAGCCGTCCATCTCATGGTAGTGAGTGGAAAAGCTTCAATGATAAACACAAAAAGTTTTTTGCTGACCCGAGAAACATTAGACTTGGCTTAGCTTCAGATGGATTTAACCCATTTGGCCACCAGAGCGCCACATATAGCATGTGGCCAGTGCTTGTTATCCCTTACAACATGCCTCCAAATGTATGCACCAAAGAATCAAACTACATGATGGCCTTGCTCATCTCAGGTACAAAAAGTCCTGGAAAGGATTTTGATTTGTTCATGGAGCCTCTTCTGGAGGAACTTCAACAGCTATGGAAGGGTGTTCTCACTCGAGACCTATATAGCAGCCCACCAGCTGATTTCTTTCTGCTTCTGTTATAATTTGGTGCATCCATGATTATCCGGCTTTGGGCACTATGTCAGGGCAAACGACACATGGTTACAATGCATGTGTCACTGTGATTGGAATCCGCTGTCATACGCAATACTTAGCAAGATCTGTTACATTGGACACCGTCGTTTCCTTGCCAAGGACAAGCCGCATCCTAGAAAATACCAAAGACATGTGTTCAATGCAAAGCATGAAAACCGTGATGTGCCAAAGAGGCTCACCGCCGATGAGTTGCAAGTGTAATTAGAGAAGGTCAGGCATATAACACCAGGAAACCATCCTGGTAATGGTAGCGGGAAAAGGAAGCATGGCAGGGCAGAAGAGAGATTATTGTTTACCCGTAGGTCCACTTTGTGGGACTTGGAGTATTGGAAATATTTGGATCTCCGGCATAATCTTGATGTGATGCACATCGAGAAAAATATATGTGACAGCATTATCGGCACACTTCTTAATATTGAAGGCAAGACGAAAGATACCTTAAAATCTAGGATTGATTTGACACACCTGGGTATCAAAAAGTATTTGCAGGTGAAAGATGAAGGTAAACCACGGGATATGGCACCAAGTGTGTACATCTTGGACAAGGTAAAAAGAAAAGAATTATGCGAGGTCCTGTCACGTGTGAGATTCCCACATGGATTTGCTTCCAACTCTGAAAGGAGAGTCAGTGCAGATGGAAACAAGGTACAAGAGTTGAAAACTCATGACTGCCACGTCCTACTTCAAAGGGTTTTACCTGTTATCCTTAGAGGATTGGGCCGCCCTGACTTATACAAAGCAGTTGCAGAGTTGGGACAATTTTTTAGGTTACTCTGCAGTAGAAATATCAGGATAGATGCTTTGGAGTGTCTTAGAGACAAGATACCAACTATCCTATGTGACCTTGAGAAGATATATCCTCCAGCCTTCTTTGATGTGATGGTGCATTTGGTTGTTCATCTACCTGATGAGGCACTACTTAGAGGTCTAGTACAGTATGGTTAGATGTATCGTATTGAAAGGCGGCTAGGCACTTTCAAGGGCTATGTTAGGAACAGAGCTAGACCTGAGGGTTCCATTGCAGAGGCCTACATTGCTACAGAAGCGTTGACATTCTGCTCAAAATACATTGAAACAGCTTATCAGCTTAGCAAAGAGGTGGGTGAAGACAATCCCGGGCTCAATTTTTTCGATTATTCTGTTCGAGTTACAGGGAAGAGTCGACAAGAGGACAACCCTAAAGATTTGGACAAATGGTTTGGTATGTGTTGAATAACTGTCCTGATACATCGTAATCTACTAAACTTGCAGCACATTCTTATATATTTAGATGTTTGACGCGATCACTATGTTGTGCAGCATCTACAAAGAGGAGTTACTGCCACAAAATCCAAGAAACATTGACAAACTGGTTATGGCAGGATTTGCGAAATGGTTCAAGAACCATGTAAGCTTTTGAAGTGCACTGTCAGTTTTTTTAATATATTGAGTACATAAGATGATCATCTTGTCTATTTTCTAACCATAGGTTAAGAAGATGCCGGAGGATGGGTAGGCAGTTGATGATGCCCTTTACTCACTAGCAATGGGTCCTGATACTTGGGTAAGACATTATGAATCTTGCGTTGTTGGAGATGTGCACTACAACACCCTTGCACGAGATGAAGGCAGGAAGACACAAAACAGTGCCATCATGAGCATGGATACGTATGACAAAGAGATAACTGAAATGCTAACATAACAGACATTGTTCAGTTGCAGTATATCTCCAGTTTCGAGGATCATCGGTGTGTGGTTCTGTTGTGCTGTCGTTGGTATAACCTGTTTTCCAGGATCGCAAAACGCAGAGCTGATGATTATTTCAAATCCATCAATGTTAAGGCGGCGTACCAGACCAACGAGCCTTTTATTTTGGCAAATCAAGCAACACAAATATTTTTCTTGGAAGACACATTTGCACGTAGCGATGACTAGAGAGTATTGCAAAGGTTTGAGCAGAGGAATTCGTTTAATGAAGTTGCACAACAAGATGATGCTTACACTGCTCCTAATGTACAAGATAACACGGATGTTCCTAATATCTTTGAGAACCATCACGTCAATGACACTAGCGAAAAGATTGACTGTCGTGCTGTGGACATACAAGAGTTGATCAAGAAGAAGCCAATGTTCGAGGACGTTGAGGACGAAGAAGAAGATGACACTGTGGGGAATTACGATTCAGACTGATACACATGGCGAAGATGTTGACGCTGCTGCTGCGGATGATGATTACATTGCTTTTGTCGTATTTTCCTGTCAGAAGACGTTTTTTATCTACCATGTGAAATTGTGTTTGCTATGACAACTGAAACCTGATGAACATGTTGTTTAGTGTTTTGCTGTGAGAACATCACTTGTTATGTATGCTGATTTGTGTTTGGTGATTGTATGACAACTAAAACATGATGACATTGTTGTTTAGTTGTACTCATATTTGGCTGTGAAACTTGAATTTAATGACATAGTTTGCTGTTGGACTACAATTTGCTCGCCGTCTTCGAATGAGAACAAAGCTGACCCGATAGGGTCTCTGGTATTTATTTATTTATGAGCAAAAGGGGATACCCCCTTATTCCCATTAGTAGAAATCATTAGATGTTCACAACACTACGCCCAGCCTGCTACACAGGTTTCATTCATTACTAGTTTCAGCAAAGTACTCATGTCGTAGCCACTGAATACATCACAAGTGCTACATACACTGAAAATAAAGAGACAATCATCCTACAGAGCACATCGATTTTGCCCATTATCTTCACAAGCTCTTTCATCTCCTCATTGCTATCAAGGTCGTTCCACAGCTATTGCTTGGCCATGATCAGAGGAACTGCATCTTTAACCTTCTGCTCTGCATCTTCCTCTTCTGTCGTTCCTTCGGTTACTTGTCCAGCACCCAAACCTGCTGGTATTGGGATTCCTCGGCTAACCAAATAATCAGCGTAGTTGCATTCCCCCACATCAGCAACTTCCCAGAAATACAAATCACACGAATCTTCCCTTTTCTGCACGAATCAAATTGGAAGATCATCAACCAAACTATTAAAAAATCAGCAACTGAAAGCAGAAGAACAACACTTAAACATATTATTACCCCATGATTCGGGCATTTGTAGAAGACTCGGCTAGGTTTGAGGATTGTGGTTGAGATGCGACGGATGACTCTGCGTGATTTGCAGCAGTGGCACCACACCAACGGCAGCGGGTTACGATGAGAAATCGGCTGCGGTGCGCGTGCCGGCGGGGGTGTGATGAGACCCACAGGCGATGGTACGGGTCACGACTTGGTGCATATCTGGTTGTTGCCTGCTTAAGAGGAGATGGACGAGCAGCCAGCGGACATGGTTGCTGCGGCTAGAGCTTCTGATGCTAGGCAGAGTAAGTAGAGAAGAGGAGAGGCGAACGTTGGATATGTCAGTTTCATTACTTGGAGAGTAGCATGGCACCATATATAGTCATAGTCTAGGTTTGGATTTGAACTAGCTATAGGAGCATGTCTCTCTTTTTTCTAAAACTCGGCAACGTCTCTTTACTGGTACACTAGCTTGTTCTGTACGCCTTCCCAAGTCTTTGATTTTCTTTCCCTTTTTTTGCAAGGAAGGAAGGAGGACAAAATTGAGAGTTCCTGGGACCCGAACCAAAGACCTCTCGGTTGAAAACCATGGGTGCTAGTCACTTATGTGGCGAACGTTCCCTGTGAGGAGGATGGCAGATGAACGCATTTTCCTTGCAGTTTTCTTCCTATATATAAAAAAGTATGCTACTTGGTGTCCGCTTAGTCAACAAACGATTGTGCCAACCTTGACCGTTGGATTGACATTCAACGTCTATCGCATTTCTTCAGTCTCTTCTTCCTCGAGCCGCCAAAGCCAAACCAGCGCCGGCGGGACCGCCTACTCCCGCCTCCCACGGCTGGCTATGATCTTCCCCGGCTCCTGTTCGTTCCCGTCCGAGGCCTCACCATGGTCCTCCGCCTTGGTTTTCTCGCCGCGGCGCCGCCCTCCGGTGTTGTCAACATGGTCAACAACCGAGAGGAATAAGGAGATGACTGTACATGGCGAGGATGACAGTAGGGACCCAGCAGCGCGCGCAGTAATTTAGTTTTTTCAGGACGGAGAAGGGTATCAACTGGGTTGTGCGGGACCCGTGGCCCGTCTAGCCCAGGCTTTTATTTCATATGTTTAGCACATGACCAGCCCAGTTTGTTTTTTTCCTTTCTGAAAAATGGCTAGCCAGCTATTTTGTTTTTTGTAGAATAACCAACATAGGCCTACCTGCTTTTCTACGCCCTGCTGGGCCGGAAATCTTTTATGACGAGGAGGGATGCATTTTGCCTAGAAAATGGGCTATAAGTAATAAGAAATGGGCTATAAGTAATAATAAATGGGCTGTAAATTGAAAAAATACAGCAAACGTGGTCAAGGAACGACTTCCATCGGACGTGGACTGTACGTGGAGAGGCTGAAAGCTAGGTCTACGGCCGCAGCAAGGAAGTGCCTCCTTATTACGCGGAAAATAATGATTCCTCCACCTGACGGCTGGGACCCACCAGACGGGCCACTGTATTTCGTGAAAAAAATGTTTCCCCCTAACTGCTGGGACTCACCAGCTGCATCTTCGCATGCAAGGAAGTGCGTCCAGGCAAAAAAAACAATTTGCCCCTTGACTGCTGGGACCCACCAGCTACATCTTCGCACGCAAGAAAGTGCGTCCGGGAAAAAACGATTCGCTCCCCTGACTGTTGGGACCCACCAGCTACATCTTCGCACGCAAGGAAGTGCGTCCGAAAAAAAAGATTCTCCCCCCTGACTACTGGGACCCACCAACTACATCTTCGCACGCAAGGAAGTGCCTGACAGTCGAGACCCACCTGGTCGAAGCATACGTAGCGTTGTCATTCTGGTCGTGAACATGTACGTACATATATACTGGTGGATGTAGAGGCGCGCACGTGTCGTAGTAGAGGCGCGCACGTAGCATGTACACATACGTACAGCGGCCAGTGTGCAAGAAAGAAAATAAGGCCATGTATGTGTAGATACGAGCGGGGTCTCGAACGCCTACTCGCGCATATATATGTACGGCCAGGGCTCGTGTACATGGCTGGGTCGGAACAGAGAAACAGCGTCGTCGTCGTGTTCATAGGGAGCCAACTGGCTGGGTCGGAACGGAATGCATTGCCGTGTTCATCGGGACGGCTTGGACAGAACAGGCAATGGAAACGAGGCCTAGCGTACAGCAGAACGGAGGAAACGGCCTTGTGTTCGACTGGCCACGTTCAAAACGGGATCCTGTTCATCGGGAGGGGTCTGGCGTACCACAAAACGGAGGAAATGGACCTCCTGCGGGGAAACGGGGGTCCTGTTGATCGGGAGGGGTGTGGCATACCGCAAAACAGAGGAAACGGACCTACTACGGTCGAAACGGGGGTCCTGTTGATCGGGAGGGGTGTGGCGTACCGCAAAATGGACGAAACGGACTTGTGTTGGAGAGCTACGGTCGAAACGGGGGTCCTGTTCATCGGGAGGGGTGTGGTGTACCACAAAACGGGACTCCACGGGTTACTGTTCATCTCCACCGTCGACCTCCTCCAGCCTCCACGGGCTACTGTTCATCCACCGTTGACCTCCTCTAGCCTCCACCTGCGACTATTCATCCACGAGCTCCTGTTCATCCAGCCTCCACCGTGCGCTACTCCACCGACTACTGTTCAACCACCCCTCTCCACGGGCTCCTGTTCAACCCCCCCTCCATGGGCTACTGTTCATCCACCCCTCCACTGTCTACTGTTCATCCAGCCCTCCATGGGGTCGTCCTGTTCATCCAGCCCTCCACGGGGTCCTGTTCATCCAGCCCCAACCGGCTCGATCGATCGGGGTCCTGTTCATCCAGAGGCAACGCCATGGGTCCTGTTCATCCACTCCCACCTCTCACTGTTCATCCAAACACCCCGCAACGCTAATTGTTCATCCAGAGAGGCAGCATCGATCGGCTTCAGTTAGTAGCAGTAGCGAAGGAATCGCTCGATCGGGTTCAGTTAACAACCATCGATCGATCGCTCAGGTTCAGTAACGCGTAGCCTGCAGTGCAATCGTCCGGGTTCAGTTAGAGCCCAACGCCTCGCTCGGGTTCAGTTAGAGCCAACGTCTCGCACACACGCGCGTACGTGTACGAGAGAAATGTGCATCGCTCGGCCCCCGACCACCCACCATAACTGGCAACTCCCCGAAATTTTCCTCGCCCTCGCTTCTACCACGGTTTTTTCTGTTAGCAGAAGTAGCGAAGGAATTACTCGGGTTTAGTAATGTAGCTAGTGTAATCGCTCGGGTTCAGTTAGAGCCCAACACCTCGCTCTGGTTTAGTTAGAGCCCAACGCCTCGCACACACGCGCATATGTGTACGAGAGAAACGCACATCGCTTGGCCCCGACCACCCACAGTAACCGGGAACTCCCCAAAATTTTCCTCGCCCTCGCTTCTACCACGGTTTTTTCCGTCATGGACAGCCCAAAGAATGTCATGCAGCTGCATCTCCGGCCCGCCCAGGATGAAAAGCCCATTTTCTGTCATGATTTTTTGTCATAGAAGTAGGATCCCACCACATCTATGATGATACCGGGTTTGTCACAATTATCGTCATAGCAGTGTCATATGTATGACAGAAACAAATTTCGTTCGGCCCAAAATGTCATTGATGTGTCTTTTTTTGTAGTGGGGGGGTCTGTGGGGATCAGAGGGAGTATATTGTATGTTCATAAGCGAAACGAACATATTGTACCCACCCTAGTCCTCTTTCAATCGATCTCCGGACCCTGAGATGAAATCGAGAGAGAACGAGTGGGTGATCATAGCATGTGTGGTACCTAAGGCGGATTCAAAATTTTGAACTGGTGATCATAGCATCCACAAATCATATATAAAGGGTATTCAATGTTTGTTTCATTTTTGAACGTACAATATACTCCCTCCTATCCTTTCTAGTTTACATATAAGTTTTATGTGTAGTCAAAGTATCTCTACTTTGATCAAAAAAGTATCAACATTCAACAACGCCCAATCAATATTGTTAGATTCGTATGTACTCATAGATTTGTACTCGAGATGGTTTCCAATTTATTTTCAACCATGTGAATGTGCTTGGTCTCGCGCATGCTCTTCCTACTAGGATTTTGCCACGTATAGCCAGTCCAATACTAACTTTTTTAAGCTCCCTGTCCAATAGTACTAGTGGAGTACTGACAACATCTGTACTAGAGTATGCAGTGCTCATAGTAGTACTCCCTCCTTCCATTTATATAGGGCCTATGTGGAGGAGAGAGATGTGAAAAAGTAAGGGGAGTGTGCTCTCATGCAAGAGCCTAGCTATATACGCATTCCTAGCTAAATACAATAAATATGAAGAAAGAGATAGAGAGGAGATGGAAAAAAGTACTAATACAATAGCCAACCTTATAATTTTTTTTGCGGGAAATAGCCAACCTTATAGCCCACACTACTGTATGAGTGCATATAATAGATGATGGCTATAGATGACATGGCAGTTCCTTATAGCCATCGACTGGCTATATTATTAACCATGCTCTAATGCGTTTTTCAAAACCGCATTTGACTATTGACAAGATTAATAGTACATGAGATGTATAATGTGAAAATTATATCATTGGAAGCTCCTTTCACATACGAATTTGACCGTATGCTTTGTGTAAATTGCATGTCATATATTATTACTCTAACATTTGGTCAAAGTTAGCCTCGAAAAATGCATTAGGCCATGTATAGTAAATGGAAGGAGAGAGTAGTAGTGGAAGTGGATCCTCTGACGTAGGTATCCCTTCCTTACCCTCCCTTCCGGTCACTTATTGGCGGACCCCATCTTGCTAGGCCCCCTATGTCAGCTACTCAATGGGTTCGTCCACGTCAGGGGATCCTCATCCATAGTATACTCCCTCTGTTTTTATTTACTCCGCATAAAACGGAGGGAGTGGTAGTATAAATGACCTGGCGGGGGAGGGGGAGAGATGTCGATTTGCTCTCAACTGTGGTCCCACAGGCGAGCAAAAACGCAAGACGAAGCGTGTTCCATTCGGTGAGCGACGTGGATGGTCCAGCGTGTCGGGCTGCAACGCGAACGTGACAAGAGCGATGTACAGTCAAAACCGATTGACCGGTCGTCACCGGAACCACTATTCACACCAGAACCTTCGCTGCTCAGCCTACGCCAGCCACTGCCCTAAAACCACACCTAATCTCCAGCCCCTTCCCTCACCTTTCAATCCCCTAGCCCGCATCAAGCGTCCCCTATTTCGCCGGAAAGCCATGGTGCACCACAAGATCACGTACTACAAGATACTGACGCCGGAGAGCCATGCAGAAATTGCAGCAGCGGTTGGCGCCACAGACCTCTGTTCCCAAGCTCTCTTTACAGCGGGCCAATCCCCGAGTTCTTTGGAGACAAGCTACGAGGAGGAGGAAACCGATCCAATGTTCATGGCGGAGGTCACGACGCAAAAGTCCCTCGATCGGTATGAGACGATGGATGTCGACTTCGTGGCGGCGTCCGAGTCCCCCATGGTGCAGGCAGACCAGCGGTTCAACCTAGCGATACTAAAGGAGGACAGGGAGGCAGTGTAACGCCCCGGATACAACTTTCCATATTCGTAACTCCAACTCTTGCCTTTTCCGGAGATGCGATATGTTATTTCCTCCGTGGTTGGGTTTTTGTCTGTTGTTTTAAATTTTGTTCTTGTTATGCATCTCGTCTCATGTCATCATTCGCATTGCATCGGCATCATTTTCATAAAACTTGCATCCGTTCGTGTTCCACCGGTTCTCTCCGTTGTCCGTTCGGAGTCCAGACCACTCTCGCTCGCGCCCGCGGCACCTCCGAAATATTATTTTATAAGCGGCATAAAAATGTTCTCGGAATGGGTTGCAACTTGTCATGCGGTCTTATTATAGTGTAGACAGGCCACCTGCCAAGTTTCGTCGCATTCGGAGTCCATTTGATAGCCCAACCGTTAAATATATAGCGGCACCGTTGCCGGTACCTTCGTCGGACATTTCGGCTTTCGAAACTGTCGCCGGGCTGCATTTCTCTTCTCTTCCCTCAGCCAAACCCTCTCGTCACAGCCCACCTAGGCCTGCCTAACCCCCCCTCGCGTCCGGAGCCGCCCAATCGAGACCCGAGGGTCCGAAACCCCCCTAACCCTAGCCTTACCCCTATATAAACACCCCTCCTTCCTAAATTGGGCAACCCTAGCCCCTAGCCTCCCCTAACCTCCCGCAGCCGCCACCTCCCACCTTCTCCTCGGATCTGGCACCGCCGCCCCTGCCCGCCACTTGGCGCCGCCGCCGCCACATCACCCCGGCCAATGAGGCGCCGCCACGTCGCCCTAGCGCCTGCGCCAGCCAACCTCCATGCACCACCTGCCCTCCTCAGCCCCCTCTCCACCGCGCGGCCCGCCGGATTCCGAATCTGGCCCGCCCGGCCCGTGACCGCGCCGCCGCAGCCCGCGAGGGCCCGAGCGCCCCCGCGCCTCCCGCTCCCGATCTGGATCGAGGGAGGACCCCTCGACCCCCGAGTCCTCGTCGCCGCCGCCCGGCTTCCTCGTCGTCGGCGCGCCTGCCTCGCCTCCCCGGCCACCAGAGGACCGCCGCTGTCCTGCAAGGTCGCCACCTCCCTGCGCCTCCCTCTCCCTCCCGTCTCTCATTCTGGTTTCTCTCCCTCTCTCAGGTCTCTCTCTCTCCCCTTGCAGGAACCCCGCCGCCACCGCCAGGAACCTCGTCGCCGGCTGGCCTCGCCATCGCAGGGAACGGGTCCGCCGCGCCCGGATCCGTCCGGATCCGGCCGGGACCGCCGTCCCATGGCCTCCCCGCACCTGCCCTTGCTGGAGATGCCCCCTCCTCGCCGCCGTTCTGCCATGGCCTCGCTCGGCCTCGTCGGAGAGACGCACGCCCGCGTGGGCCGGCCTCTCTGTGGGCAGCGCCCCCTGGCCCATCTTCCCCCCGTGGCCTGCCTGGCCTCCTCTCCAAACCGACCGGCCTGCTAAGGCCCATTGTGAGCAGCACCCCCCAGCCCCTTCTCTGTGTTCAGCCCAGCAGTTTCGGCCCGTGGATGTTTTTTCCCGTTCTGCGATTTAGCAATTTATCCAGAGAACGCGGTTTTACAGAAAACCCCCTAGATTTCATGCATATAAAAACTCACAAACCGTGCATCGGATTAAAATAATTTATATATGTAAAATGCTCAGAAAATTGTGTAGATTAATAATATGTCATTTTCATCCCATGTTAAAATTTTTAACTTGCTGTTTATTTAAATTTGCTAATATGCCATGTTAAAATGCTTTAATTCATAACTAAATAACCGTAACTCCAATTCTAATTAACTTTATATGTAAATGGGGTGGTAAAATGCCTAGATTAACATGGTGCATTTTATTTTCCTGATTAACAACAATAAAATTGTGTTTAGGGCAGAACAGTACCGAATCTAAAATATGGACATGAGGATTTTCTGGAATTGTTGTTTGTTACTTCCGGCCTCATTTAAACTTGCCTAGATAGGTAGTTTCATTATGCTTCACCTCTTGCCATGTTTAACAACATTTAATATTGTTGGGTACATAACCGAGATCAAACTAAATAATTGCATGTGGTGTTTCATCAATATGCAACTCGTTGCATATTGAGCTCCACTTAATTTGTAGTGTTGTTTGTTGCACTTTGCCATGCCATGCCTCATTAAACCGGACATGCATCATGCTTGTTTGTGCATCATGTCATGTTTATGCTTGTGTGTTTACCATGTTGTTTGTTTCTTTCCGGTGTTGCTTCTTAATTCTGGTAATGTCGCGATTGTGAGGATTTGTTCGACTACGTCCGTTCATCTTCTTCATGGACTCGTTCTTCTTCCTTGCGGGATTTCAGGCAAGATGACCGCTACCCTGGATCTCACTACTATCATTGCTATGCTAGTTGCTTCGTTCTATCGCTTTGCTGCGCTACCTATTCACCTGTTTATCAAGCCATCCCAAATTGCCATGAACCTCTAACCTTTGACACCTTTCCTATGCAAACCATTGCTTGGCTATGTTACCGCTTTTGCTCAGCCCCTCTTATAGCGTTGCTAGTTGCAGGTGAAGTTGAAGATTTCTCCATGGTGGACAGGATTTTGGTTGGGATATCACAATATCTCTTATATTATTAATGCATCTATATACTTGGTAAAGAGTGGAAGACTCGGCCTTATGCCTAGTGTTTTGTTCCACTCTTGTCGCCCTAGTTTCCGTCATACCGGTGTTATCTTCCCGGATTTTGCGTTCCTTACGCGGTCGGGTGATTTATGGGACCCCCTTGATAGTTCGCTTTGAATAAAACTCCTCCAGCAAGGCCCAACCTTGGTTTTACCATTTGCCTCACCACCCCCTACCTTTTCCCTTGGGAGTCGCTCTCTCGAGGGTCATCTTTATTTTAGCCCCCGCCACCCACCCGGGCCAGTGCTTGTCTAAGTGTTGGTCCAAACCGAGCCGCCTGCGGGGCCCCCTCGGGGCAACTCGAGGTCTGGTTTTACTCGTAGCCTGTCTCATCCGGTGTTGCCCTGAGAACGAGATATGTGCAGCTCCTATCGGGATTGTCGGCGCATCGGGTGGTCTTGCTGGTCTTGTTTTACCATTGTCGAAATGTCTTGTAAACCGGGATTCCGAGTCTGATCGGGTCTTCCTAGGAGAAGGTCTATTCCTTCGTTGATCGTGAGAGCTTGTCATGGGCTAAGTTGGGACACCCCTGCAGGGTATAATCTTTCGAAAGCCGTGCCTGTGGTTATAGGCAGATGGGAATTTGTTAATGTCCGGTTGTAGATAACTTGACACCAGATCCGAATTAAAACGCATCAACCGCGTGTGTAGCCGTGATGGTTTCTTTTCGGCGGAGTCCGGGAAGTGAACACGGTTTCTGGGTTATGTTTGACGTAAGTAGGAGTTCAGGATCACTTCTTGATCATTGCTAGCTTCATGACCGTTCTGCTTGCTCTCTCCTCGCTCTTATTTGCGTATGTTAGCCACCATATATGCTTAGTCGCTGCTGCAGCCTCACCACTTTATCCCTTCCTTTCCATTTAAGCTTTGCTAGTCTTGATATCCATGGTAATGGGATTGCTGAGTCCTCGTGGCTCACAGATTACTACAACAACAGTTGCAGGTACAGGTTATGCGATGATCATGACGCGAGAGCGATGCTTGCTTGCGTTGAGTTCTTCTTCTGCTTCTTTGATCAGGGGATAGGTTCCAGGTCGGCAGCCTGGGTTAGTAGGGTGGATGTCGTTTGAGTTTCTGTTTGTGTTTCATACGTAGTTGGATGATGCTGTTATGTATTGTGATGTTGTATTCTTGTGGCATTGTATGCCTTGTGTATGTATCCCCATCTATTATGTAATGCTGATGTAATGATATCCACCTTGCAAAAGCGTTTCAATATGCGGGTCTATCCTTGGTGGGACCTTCGAGTTCCTTTTTGGATAGGGTCGCATATTGGGCTTGACAAGTTGGTATCAGAGCCTCGACCGACCATAGGAGCTCCCTTGTTTGTTGGCCGTTGTTGAGTCTAGAAGAAAATTGTTTTGAGTCTTAGGATTATATATATCGGAGAGTAGGATTCTTTTTACTCCTCAGCCCCTTTGTCGCTCTGGTGAAGTCTCCTGACGTAGATGTTTTGTCTTTCCTCTCCTCAAATTTCACAAAAAAGTAATTTAGGATCACGCGGGTATCTTGGAATCATTTCGATGGTTTTGTGACGAGAACATTGTTCTTGGTGCCTCCTGTCTATTTATGTGGCCTTGACCCGGGGAGTCGAGCTCTGAGGTGTTGTCGTCACATATCGTTGCAGTTCTGGAATACCTGAGTTTTGCCGACATCGAAAATCTCTTTTATGGTTGTTGGTGACATAACCTCGACGTCACCCAGTACTGGGGAGTTCGGGAGTATTGCCATAACTCGTATAACGGATGCTTTTCGAAGGTTGAGGTACACGATTTCCGAAGGTTTCTTGGTTATGTGTTGACGGATGGATACAGCTTGGATATAGGTATTGTTAGTTTGGGTGAGATATATTGCTTCCCCTGTATCCCCAACACCAGACTGCATAACCAGAAAGTTTCGGGAGTTTTATAGGTGGGAATTCAACTAGCTCCTAGAATATCTTTCCGACAGATGCATGATATGGGATTGGGTAAATCTCTATCATATGTTTGTTCTGGCTTATTCTGCAAGCCAAATCCTTTGTTTTGTTTTATTTGTGGTATTTGAGTCGCTTCGAAGTCAAATGTTGAATCCATACCTTTCCTAAATGGTGTTCTCATATTTCTATGGGAGTGCTAATCCTTCTTGATCATTGAGGTTGTCATGTCAATTCTTTTCCAACCAGTGTGCTTCTCTTCAAGTGGTTCCAATCATTTTCAACATCCGCAAGATCAATTATAAGTTTTCTCAACGGTGTTTGTTTCATCCGTCCCAAGTTGTCTTTGCTTTCCCCACCCTCCCACCCTTTTTTCTTCAAGGACCCAGATTTCTTAATCAAGTATCCATTTATTCATGTGAAGTCTCTTCACTCTTTTCAATCATTGTTCTGATCCGGTGATCCCTCGTGAAGATGCTCACGAGCTTCAAGTTCATCATCCTCCGTTCTTCTTTCTTCTCAGGTGGATCCAATTCAAGCTTTCAGTGTTGATCATATTCCTTTCCTCGTGTCAAATGCTTTCTCATCCGGTGCACCTCTCAATCACTCACATCTTTCTATTCATTTGTTCTGGAGTGCTCAAGATATCTCAGAAGACTTGTGTTTCCATTCTTAATCTGTTCAAGCTATTTGGAGATTATTATCTCATTCAAGTCATTTAATTCCACCGGTGCAATCTCTTTTTCAAGCAATCGTTCAACGGTGTATCTTTTGAGTGGGCCCTAACCCACAGGTCTTTTCCCAGGATCTTACCTGACTCTTCTAATTATCCCGAAGTTATTCTCAAATTCTTTTCAAGTGTGACATAAAAATGAATTCCATCAGTCACACGCCTTTTTCCAAGATCAATTTCAAATCATTTTCATTGTTGGCTCAACCCCCTTCGCTTTTCATTCTCCCGGAGTATCTCAATAATTCATGGTGGTGTTTATCGTCATCATTCTCGGATTTTGAAGACCGAAGAAGAGTTTCTCTTAAATCTTGCTCCATTCTCTTCAAGATTTATGGTTCTAGCTTGATGCCATCCTCTCATAATTTTTTTGATTGTGAGAATTCTTTTCACCCATCTGGAGCATTTCGTGAGTTGTTTCCATTTCTTTCCTCCGAAGGCCATCATGTCATAATTCCTCATTCTCAACCTTCAGCTCTCGTTATCCAAATCTTACCAGTGCATTGCTCAAGTATTCTCTAATCAGCTCGTGATCTCTTCGTTCTCTTGTATCAAATTCCCTCAAGTATCTTCATTCGTTCTCTAATTCTTACCAGTGATTCACCCCTTTACTTCGTTTGTTTTCAATCCTTACGGTGGTTCGTTCCAGATTTCTCTTCCTTCGTAATCGTATCAATTCATCCATTCTTTCGTTGTTTCAATCCCACTGGTGGTTCCATCAATACCTTCTCAAGTTTACACTATATCTCTCTTAATTCTTTCTATGAGAATAAGTACTATGCCAAATCCGTTGCTTGTCATCAATTTAAACTGGTGAAGGATAGGCATGACATAATTCTTATTCTTGTTTCATCCAAGTGATAAATTCCTTCTTCCGGAGATTGTTCATGATGAAGTAATTCTCGGTTCTAGTATTCATCTTTTCTTTTCGGAATTCCAAGTACTCTCGGTTATATCATCGCAAAGCTCCATCTAAATCATTGCAAGGCTTCACCTTGTGTTTCCAACTTCTCTTTCTTTCTATCATACTTTTATTACCGGAGTTCTTCATGGAAGATCTATATGGTGGTTCGTCAAGGATTCTTTTCATTCTTTAATTGTTCTTCAAGATTCCTCTCGAACCTAAGATCCGCCAAGCTATACTCAAAAGTAAACATGGTGCTCAACACATGTTTTGTTTTGAGGCGTTCAAGCATTCTTCATCTTGCATTCCGAAGTGCAATTATTTCTTCCTTATCTTTTGAGATGGTGTTATATCATTCTTGACAATTTCTATTCATGTTTCGTGATTCACATGTTGTCAAGAATGGGGTATTTTAAATCCATCAATCTCTTCTTTGGAGTTATCTTGGTATAGATTTCACCTACAGCCTTCCCTAAGGAATGTTGCTTTTGTGGTGCTTATCGATTAACCAAGTTATCTCTCTATCCTCTCGGTGAAAGAAGTTTTCATCTCTTCTTTCATCTCAAGCAAGCAATTGTTTTCGTTAGTGGCAGATTTTCACCTCAAGTGTTGAGATGCTTCCATAAGCCCACTACAAGCTTATTCTTTTCGTTGTTGGTTTTCCAACGACTCTGTTATAACCTTCTCGGAAGTATGCTTTCCAAGCTCATTTGTGGCACAAGTTGGCATTTTCTTCTCCATTCTTTTATTCCAGTGATCTATCTTCTATTCTTTCTTCCGAAGGCATTGTGATGTTGTTCTTTTCACTCATCATCTTGTTTTGTCAAGATCATGTTCTTTTCCATGCTTATCCACTTAACCGGAGTGTTGTGTCTATCATTCCTCTTTTAACCGGAGTCTCATCCAAGTGCTTTCTTTTTGCCAAATTCAAATCATATTCCTTCCATGTTCAACCGGAGTGCTGCCCGAATTCTTCCTCTCTCATCTTGTTTTAACCGGAGTGGATTCCAATTCTATCTTGTCCATTAAACTCTTGATTCATGTCTTTGCAACCTTCAAGTTCTCGTAATGTTCCTTGTTCCTTTTTTTCTAACAGATTGTTTGCAATCTTGTTCATCTTCGTTGTTTTCTTTCTTTCATATTTCTCAACCTCTCAAGGTTCGTGGTTTCACTCATTCGTCAAAGAAGCAACTTAGTTTTACCTCTTCTCTTCCTCTTCCTTTTCCCTCCGGTGCCATCCTAGATCTCGGGACGAGATCCTCTCGTAGTGGTGGAGTGTTGTAATGCCCCGGATACAACTTTCCATATCCGTAACTCCAACTCTTGCCTTTTCCGGAGATGCGATATGTTATTTCCTCCGTGGTTGGGTTTTTGTCTGTTGTTTTGCATTTTGTTCTTGTTATGCATCTCATCTCATGTCATCATTCGCATTGCATCGGCATCATTTTCATAAAACTTGCATCCGTTCGTGTTCCGCCGGTTCTCTCCGTTGTCCATTCGGAGTCCAGACCACTCTCGCTCGCGCCCGCGGCACCTCCGAAATATTATTTTATAAGCGGCATAAAAATGTTCTCGGAATGGGTTGCAACTTGTCGTGCGGTCTTATTATAGTGTAGACAGGACGCCTGCCAAGTTTCGTCGCATTCGGAGTCCATTTGATAGCCCAACCGTTAAATATATAGCGGCACCGTTGCCGGTACCTTCGTCGGACGTTTCAGCTTTCGAAACTGTCGCCGGGCTGCATTTCTCTTCTCTTCCCTTAGCCCAGCCCTCTCGTCACAGCCCACCTAGGCCTGCCTAACCCCCCCTCGCGTCCGGAGCCGCCCGATCGAGATCTGAGGGTCCGAAATCCCCCTAACCCTAGCCTTACCCCTATATAAACACCCCTCCTTCCTAAATTGGGCAACCCTAGCCCCTAGCCTCCCCTAACCTCCCGCAGCCGCCACCTCCCACCTTCTCCTCGGATCTGGTGCCGCCGCCCCTGCCCGCCACTTGGCGTCGTCGCTGCCACATCGCCCCGGCCAATGAGGCGCCGCCACGTCGCCCTAGCACCCACGCCAGCCAACCCCCATGCGCCACCTGCCCTCCTCAGCCCCCTCTCCACCGCGCGGCCCGCAGGGTTCCGGATCTGGCCTACCCGGCCCGTGACCGCGCCGCCGTAGCCCGCGAGGGCCCGAGCGCCCCCGCGCCCCCCGCTCCCGATCTGGATCGAGGGAGGACCCCTCGACCCCCGAGTCCTCGTCGCCGCCGCCCGGCTTCCTCGTCGCCGGCGCGCCTGCCTCGCCTCCCCGGCCACCAGAGGACCGCCGCCGTCCTGCAAGGTCGCTGCCTCCCTGCGCCTCCCTCTCCCTCCCGTCTCTCCCTCTGGTTTCTCTCCATCTCTCATGTCTCTCTCTCTCCCCTTGCAGGAATCCCACCGCCGCCGCCAGGAACCTCGTCGCCGGCTGGCCTCGCCATCACCGGGAATGGGTCCGCCGCGCCCGGATCCATCCGAATCCGGCCGGGACCGCCGTCCCATGGCCTCTCCGCGCCTGCCCTCGCCAGAGATGCCCCCTCCTTGCTGCCGTTCTGCCATGGCCTCGCTCAGCCTCGTTGGAGAGATGCACGCCCGCGTGGGCCGGCCTCTCTGTGGGCAGCGCCCCCTGGCCCATCTTCCCCACGTGGCCTGCCTGGCCTCCTCTCCAAACCGACCGGCCTGCTAAGGCCCATGGTGAGCAGCACCCCCCAGCCCCTTCTCTGTGTTCAGCCCAGAAGTTTCGGCCCGTGGATGTTTTTTCCCCGTTCTGCGATTTAGCAATTTATCCAGAGAACGCAGTTTTACAGAAAACCCCCCAGATTTCATGCATATAAAAACTCACAAACCGTGCATCGGATTAAAATAATTTATATATGTAAAATGCTCAGAAAATTGTGTAGATTAATAATATGTCATTTTCATCCCATGTTAAAATGTTTAACTTGCTGTTTATTTAAATTTGCTAATGTGCCATGTTAAAATACTTTAATTCATAACTAAATAACCGTAACTCCAATTCTAATAAACTTTATATGTAAATGGGGTGGAAAAATGCCTAGATTAACATGGTGCATTTTATTTTCCTGATTAACAACAATAAAATTGTGTTTAGGGCAGAACAGTACCGAATCTAAAATATGGACATGAGGATTTTCCGGAATTGTTGTTTGTTACTTCCGGCCTCATTTAAACTTGCCTAGATAGGTAGTTTCATTATGCTTCACCTCTTGCCATGTTTAACAACATTTAATATTGTTGGGTACATAACCGAGATCAAACTAAATAATTGCATGTGGTGTTTCGTCAATATGCAACTCGTTGCATATTGAGCTCCACTTAATTTGTAGTGTTGTTTGTTGCACTTTGCCATGCCATGCCTCATTAAACCGGACATGCATCATGCTTGTTTGTGCATCATGTCATGTTTATGCTTGTGTGTTTACCATGTTGTTTGTTTCTTTCCGGTGTTGCTTCTTAATTCCGGTAATGTCGCGATTGTGAGGATTTGTTCGACTACGTCCGTTCATCTTCTTCATGGACTCGTTCTTCTTCCTTGCGGGATTTCAGGCAAGATGACCGCTACCCTGGATCTCACTACTATCATTGCTATGCTAGTTGCTTCGTTCTATCGCTTTGCTGCGCTACCTATTCACCTGTTTATCAAGCCATCCCAAAATGCCATGAACCTCTAACCTTTGACACCTTTCCTATGCAAACCATTGCTTGGCTATGTTACCGCTTTTGCTCAGCCCCTCTTATAGCGTTGCTAGTTGCAGGTGAAGTTGAAGATTTCTCCGTGGTGGACAGGATTTTGGTTGGGATATCACAATATCTCTTATATTATTAATGCATCTATATACTTGGTAAAGAGTGGAAGACTCGGCCTTATGCCTAGTGTTTTGTTCCACTCTTGCCGCCCTAGTTTCCGTCATACCGGTGTTATCTTCCCGGATTTTGCGTTCCTTATGCGGTCGGGTGATTTATGGGACCCCCTTGATAGTTCGCTTTGAATAAAACTCCTCCAGCAAGGCCCAACCTTGGTTTTACTATTTGCCTCACCACCCCCTACCTTTTCCCTTGGGAGTCGCTCTCTCGAGGGTCATCTTTATTTTAGCCCCCCCCCCCCCGGGCCAGTGCTTGTCTAAGTGTTGGTCCGAACCGAGCCGCCTGCGGGGCCCCCTCGGGGCAACTCGAGGTCTGGTTTTACTCGTAGCATGTCTCATCCGGTGTTGCCCTGCGAACGAGATATGTGCAGCTCCTATCGGGATTGTCGGCGCATCGGGCGGTCTTGCTGGTCTTGTTTTACCATTGTCGAAATGTCTTGTAAACCGGGATTCCGAGTCTGATCGGGTCTTCCTGGGAGAAGGTCTATTCCTTCGTTGATCGCGAGAGCTTGTCATGGGCTAAGTTGGGACACCCCTACAGGGTATAATCTTTCGATAGCCGTGCCTGCGGTTATAGGCAGATGGGAATTTGTTAATGTCCGGTTGTAGATAACTTGACACCAGATCCGAATTAAAACGCATCAACCGCGTGTGTAGCCGTGATGGTCTCTTTTCGGCGGAGTCCGGGAAGTGAACACGGTTTCTGGGTTATGTTTGACGTAAGTAGGAGTTCAGGATCACTTCTTGATCATTGCTAGCTTCACGACCGTTCTGCTTGCTCTCTTCTCGCTCTTATTTGCGTATGTTAGCCACCATATATGCTTAGTCGCTGCTGCAGCCTCACCACTTTATCCCTTCCTTTCCATTTAAGCTTTGCCAGTCTTGATACCCATGGTAATGGGATTGCTGAGTCCTCGTGGCTCACAGATTACTACAACAACAGTTGCAGGTACAGGTTATGCGATGATCATGACGCGAGAGCGATGCTTGCTTGCATTGAGTTCTTCTTCTGCTTCTTCGATCAGGGGATAGGTTACAGGTCGGCAGCCTGGGCTAGCAGGGTGGATGTCGTTTGAGTTTCTGTTTGTGTTTCATCCGTAGTCGGATGATGCTGTTATGTATTGTGATGTTGTATTCTTGTGGCATTGTATGCCTTGTGTATGTATCCCCATCTATTATGTAATGCTGATGTAATGATATCCACCTTGCAAAAGTGTTTCAATATGCGGGTCTATCCTTGGTGGGACCTTCGAGTTCCTTTTTGGATAGGGTCGCATATTGGGCGTGACAGGCAGAGGCTCAACTCGATGTGGAGTGCGTGCATGCCACTGCCATCGAGGCTCTCCTGCAGGAGGAACCAGATGTCGTGGATGTGAACCGGGCGGCGGAGGCTCAACTTGAGGCGGAGAGCACGGATGCCGCTGCCATCGAGGCCCTCCTGCAGGCAGAACCGGACGTCCTGGACTTGAACTGGGCGGCAGAGGCTCAACTCGACACGGAGCGCGCGAATGCCGCTCTCATCGAGGCCCTCCTGTAGGAGGAATCGGACATCCTGGACTTGAACCGGGCAGCGGAGGCTCGACTTGACGCGGAGCGCGCGGATGCCGCTGCCATCGAGGCCCTCCTGCGGGCGGAACCGGACGTCCTCGACTTGAACTGGGTGGTGCTCTCATCCGTGCAGAGCACCCGCATGCTCCGCGTGAACGAGTAGCTGGAGGCCGAGGACAACCATGGTGCGGAGACACACGTCGGCAGCTATGGCTAGTTCACGCCGGCAGCCAAAGACGACGAGGCCATCTCGTTCCGCGAATAGTGATAGTTTTTCTTTATGTTGTTGTTTTTATGGATCTTTTGCTGTGTAAAAACATATATTGTTATGCAAGTCGCCTGACTTGGGTCAGTCTACCATTTCAGGCGGTTGGATGAATATCCTATGTCTCCTAACCCTTCTTCCTCACCTCTTCTTCCCCAACAGACCACCGCACGGGCCGTACGGATACTCCCCAACATGTGGTTGGATAAACTTACTCTATGAACAAAAATTATGTGTCAGCAGTAGGATGGTTGAGTTTGGTTTGTTCACATGCGACAACACATGTCAGTGAGGGTGTGTTCCCTTGGTTGGGTTTGCAGCGTGCAGGTGCGACTGTGTGAGGGTGCGGTGCGACCGCGGCGTGCAGGAGCGACCGTGTGAGGGTGCGGTGCAACCACGATAGCCGTGCACAAGTGTACCTCCTTTTCATTTTGAAAACTTTAGGCAAGCTTGGCAAAAATGTGTGGCGAAGTATGGCAATGCAAGGCCTAGACCTAAATAGGATAAGTACGTACGTACTAGGAGTACTAGTGTTAATAAAGAAAGGTGGGGTTTTCCTTCGCGGGATTAATCGATACAAATCCTCGTTTCACGTGTCAATTATTGTGTATTTTTTACTCCAAAGCCCAAAGAGCTAACCATCTCACTTCTCATCGCTTGATTAATGCAGCGCCATGCAAACCAACCTTCTCACTTCCGCATGCATGTAGGGGATATTAATGTCCTTGGTTGCTAGTACGAGGAAAACCCAATCAATTTTGCCTCGATTAGTGTCAGTGGCCTTTTGCAAATTGTAATTTTGATATATACTGGCCTTGTGTACAAAAAATGGAGGTAGTAACTATATTTGACTTCCTTCCCCATTACGGTGACATCGATGATATCTCGAACGTTGTGGTTTGGCGAAGTGCGTTCGACGGAGAACACCATTGAGGGAGACCACGGTAAGTCGTTTGCAAGTGCCGCCTGCAAGCTGAGACAACCTCCTTCTTTGCATCCAGGAAGTCCACCGAACCAAAGGACGCGTAAATGTACTAGTAGTACTACTAGTACACAATAGCGTCGTCCGTCCAGCTTAGTGCGGTGAGATGGTTTCTCGAAGAAGACAATGGAGAAGCGGAGTCAGCGAAGAGTGAAATGATGGTTGCTTCATCTGTGCTTTGTTATTTGACGCCTCACTGCTTTGTGATTTGTGATAGAAGGGACAGGAGAGTAGACTCTGTGCTCTATATTGTACATGCGTCCAAGCATGGGAGAAACAGGAGAGACGTTGCATTTTTTATTTCTTCAATCAATCAATCAGGGAGCTTCGGTTCCATCTTTTTGGCTTTGGCAACACCGTCCACAATGGTTCCCATGATGCCAAAACCTATTTTCACATTTGGCTACACATAGTGGATGCCCTTAACCATACCACTTGGTTTTGCTCCTGTGTGCTATCTATACAAATCTCAATTATATTGATCTAAAAAGTTATAGAATCAAGATTAGTAAAAAGGAGGTGATTTTGCCATGCGGATGGCAGGGGAGGTTTCTTATTTTTAGAGGACGCTGTCCTGGCGGTTTGCTAACATGCGGTCCCATGTGTCAGTGCTTTACCAAGCCGATCCGCGTCCCACATGAGGCATAACAATGGCAGAAGCAACACGTGGTTAACTTGAAGAAGATGAGGGAGAAGCGGATTCAGCAACGAGTGAAATGATGGTTGCTTCGTCCCTCCAACTTCTTTTTTTAGCATTATTACTTCTTCCCTCCAACTTAATTGCGGGAAAGGTGCAGCTTTGTGATTTGACACCTCATTGCTCATTACTACACCGGCGCCATGACTGGGTGCTTCACCCCGGCTGCTCTGCACTGTATTCCGTTATGGCACGTGGACCCGGTAACTTGATGTCCCACATGTCGGCGAAAGGGACTAGAAGATTTATGAAAGCGAGCGCTCCACTCTTACGACGGAGGAGTACACGACACGACGGCCTAGTGAACTGTCACCTGTACTGTATAGTACTATAGTTTTGTTGTTTCACACGATTCATCAATACAAACCCGATTAAATAGGAAAGGGCGGTATTTTTCCCATGCGGTAGATGATACTGGCCATACATTTCAAAGGCAATTTTAATGTATGCAAACTGAATAATTAAGTAACAATATGATATCTAGTAAAACTAAAAACACATATGATTTATTGTGATAGAGTGTAGTAGTAGTGTTGTATTGCATAGTGTTAGATGTAGCATGCGAGAACGTGTAGAGATGTAGTTCTGGAGGGTCTGCAGAGAGAAAAGCGTAATACGGTCACCGAACTTCAGAATAAGCTGATTACGGTCACTATATACGTTTTGTGGTGGTTATACGATCACTTGCTCACGGTTCAGCATCGGATTGCACTCTGTTAACCGGCCAAATAGTCTGCGTGGCACCATGTTGACTAGTTAAATTGACCACATTCCTTGTGGGTTCCACCTATCAGTTCGCGTAGGGAAAAGGTCAGATAAACACAAATTTACTCAGGCGCGACAAGACTCCAACCCGTGCGCGGGAATCACCTGGTTGTGTATGTGTCTGTCAGGGCCTGATGTGTGCGCGTGTATGTGTAGGTTGAGCACTTGAGCGTGAGAGTGTGTGTTGGTCGTGTGGTGTACTGGTGTGTGCATGCATGTGTACGTGTGTGCGTGTGAGTGTTGTGTGCGTGGCTGCGTGTGTGCGTGTGAGTGTTGCGTGCGTGCATGGGTGCATGTGTTCATGTGAGTGTTGCGTGCATGCAGTTCATGTGCATGTGTGTGTGTGTGTGTATAATCACCACACCAGCTCATGTGTGTTAAAACAGACGGCTCAGCATACCAATACAAGGCCACCTTGTCCGCTGTGCCCGCGGTCATGACTTCGAACCACCGTCCAATATTTTTTTTGTCGTTTGTTTTCATTCTTACTAGCAAGATGCCGTGCGTTGCACGTAAAATCAAGATGCATTTGTATGACTAGTTTATCTTGTGAGAGAAAAGGATGAATGAGGGAAGGCCTTATTTGAAAATGTGGAGAGGTGTATGGGTACCTTTTTGCAAAATTGCCATAGTTTCTTTCCTATCCGTCAGATATAAATCGAACGACCTATATTGCAGGATGGCAGGCACACCATCATCACCAACTCTGTTTTCTATAAGAGTGCATTTTATAGAGTGTAGATGTAGAGTAGATACAAGCCGACAGGTGGGTCCGATGGTAGTGGATAATGTGATGCAACACTAGGGGTGCCATGTGGAGCGTTTAACTGGTCAACTAGTCGTGTCTTGAGCAAATACAGAGTTGTACGGTGAAACCGTGACTGTATAATAGCCACAAAATGTAAATGGTGACCGTAATGAGTGGATTCTGAAGTCCAATGTACGTATCGTGCTTTTGCTTCAAATACAATGATTGTCACTCTATATATCATAAGAGAAAGATGAAACATGCGTGAATGTGCTGGGGGCTTACTTTTAGAGGACCTGGAGATAGTTTGTGTGCATACGTGAAAGGGGCGTAGAGGGGGGTATGCGATGGAGAGAGAGATGCTCTTCGTTTCTCTTTATTATGACTAACTTTATATATAGTATAAAATATACAAATTCACAGTGCGGAATAAATATCATTGTTGGCACCATGCAATGCAAATTAGCGTTCATACTCCTCCATATAACTTTGTAGTGTTGTATATATGTAGAAATTCTAAAATAATTTTTTGGCCACACTTTATTCAAAAGGAATGTTGTATGCAAAATAAACGTGAAGAGAGGGCTTTTTAGATCAATGGGTTACGTGATGTAACATGTGTGAATGTGTAGTTGATGCATTTGGCAGGGCCTAGAGAGGTATGTGTGTGTATTACGTATTCGAGTGAGGCATGGATAGAGGGGCCGGTGGGGGGAGATAGCACGAGAAATGAGATTGGTCTAGAGAGAGAGACGAATATGACGTCTCGGCGAGAGATTTCCTTGAGTGTGTATATGCAACGGGGGAGGGGATAGAGGCACCAGGAGAATATTTTTTTGTGTGTGGTGTCTGTCTTGGTATGTGTGGGTGTGAGAAGATAATGAGACGTGGGGGCAGAGGGTGTGTCACTGCGTGAGGTCCGGTGGGTCGAGGTGAGGCCCTTCATTCGGTTCCGTCCTGTGCCACATTGGTCGGCCCGTGACGCATTCAGGGAGACCCATGGATGACTAGTCGTATAAGACAAAGATAGCATAATTGTGAAGGACTCTGTGTCCACTGACAAAGCCGGCTAGGATTTGTAACCCTAGGTTCTCGGACTAAGGTAACCCCTTTATCTCTGATAATACTATTCATCCAACCTAACTTTAAGGGGCATCCTACAGAATACTCTACTAGAATCATACTCGTCGATTAGGAAGAGAGGTGTGAGATAATGCGTGAGAGACAGGCCTAAAGATAATGTGTGTACAGGAGACACGTAGGCAGGTCTATGTATGTAGAAAGGGTCGATGGGGATTGTGCGTGTGTATGCTTGCGAGGGGAAGAGTGCTTGTGATAAAGGTTAGTGAAAACAGTCATAAATGGTTACGAGAGGGAGGGAGGGTTCTAACGAGGCATCTGTGCGAGAAAGACGCCTTGGGAGAGAGTGTGTGAGCATGTGTGAGAGACCACCGATGGAGGGTGAAACTACACGTAAAAGACTGCTGTACACATTGATTAAAGATATAAATTGTATCCAAATATTAGGATGGGATCATGATATTTGCAATTCGCATAAGGAACGGTCATTGATCCATCAGACATCTAGATTCTATCGAATTTGAGCATGTCTATGTTATTATTCGACACAATTGATCCACATAGTTAGTATTTTGAACTCCAGACAATGCATCGCTTTAGCAATCGAATATAAACATGAGTATAGTTCATGTTGTGTGTGTAAAGAACATTATACATACGAAAGTTACACAATGAACATTATAAATAGCTACGTATGAACTAGCATACATTTGAATTCAACTTAAGGTGGTTTAAAAAAATCGAATTCAACATGAAGTCCATTCAATTATTTGAATTTGATATCATGGCATATGTAAATCATACCTAAATTATGGGGCACCAATCTTTGCTCTGATTTTGTACATAATAGCATATGTAGTCAAATAGATTCAAATTTAGCTCCTCCATTCCAAAATAATCATAGTTATAGGGTTTTCAAGTGTCAAAATGTCAAAAAGAAGCGGATAATTTAATGAGGTTTTCAAACATACAAGGTCAAATTTAACGTTGTCTATTTAGGTCAATCCTCAAAGTTCAAGAGTACTCTAAACGTGAATGCTTGTGTTTCAAAATTTCGAACGAAGCGCCAAAAGAGCCTCTACTTTCCCGAAACCGCATGAGACCAATGTTTGGTAGTACAAGGAAATTACTTTTCTAATAACTCCGACCCGTGAAACCTACCGGCCCGACGTCCAAAGGTCTAAACTGGGGTAGGTTTGTAGCTTCATCTAGACGCCATGCAACCGCCTCCGAAAAACATTCATACACAATGGTTGTCTAAGCACACATGCGCGTGACCAAAATCGCTCCCGCACACTATTTGGGACACCTGGGATCACCATCCTACCCTCGACCCGCAGTAGGTCCGAAATTTAAGAGGGGGGCAAAGTTTGTACTTTCCCCAAATTTCAAACAAGCGCGTCCCATCTTCTGTTCAAAAAAGCCAAAAACAAGCGCGTCCCAGACCGAAACATGGTTCTCCCCCTCCCCCCGCCCACCCATCTGATTCCCCATTCGTACTCCGTGGGCGCAAAAACTACCTCTCCACCAGCCGCGAAACCCCGGCGTCCTCCGTCCGCCACCCCATCCCACCCATCAACCGCCGCCCTCCTCCATCACGCCGGAGCTGATACCCCGACGTCGTCGTCCAACGCAACCTGAACCGCAATGCCCTCCACGGCTAGTAGTTGAAGCCGAGGCCGAGCCGTCCGTACCCGAGCCAGTTCAACCACGCCGTCCTGCGCCTCACCACTGCCGCTCCAACTTCGCCACCGTCCACGGCACCGGAGCTGTTCCTGCTACGACGTCCTTCGCCGCCTCGGGTCTGCTTCCCCTCCACCGATATACAGCCACGGCAACACAGACAACAATTGGGCCATGGGTTTGTCCAAGGATCCACGGTTCTCCAAAACATCAGTTCCCCCAGGAGAAAAAAGAAGATCGCCGCGACATATGGAGGAGACCACACTGGCAACCGATAAGGTTACTCCTCTTCCCTTATCCGTGCAAATCTTACGTGTCTGCTTGCACGGTATTCATCCCATAGAAGACACTAGTTGACCGCTTCTTCTTGATACTAGATGTTCCTAGTAACTCACGATGCACAAGGTTTCTCCTCATATACTATTTCACCTTAGCTAGAGGTCCGTCGCCCCCCTGAATTTCAATTCCTGGTTAATTGATTCCCAATTAATAGAAGCATTCCCCGATGTAACAGGCGCTAGTCCGCCTATTATGCCTGGGAAGCGGCGCCTCGGTGTTTATCTTAGGGGCGTGTGGGGCCTAGAGCTACTGGCGCCCAATCTGGAGGTCGGCCGGGATTAAAGGGATGGCCTAGGGGCGCTGCCAAGCACGGCAGTGATGTGAGGTCGAGGGGAGGGCGGGGCGGCAGAGGCAGGGGTCTGGGCCGGTGGTCGTTGGCAGTTCGAGAAAGATCGTCAATAGTGACTAGCGGGAGGTAGACGAAGGCCATCTGCCCATTCCTTATAGATCGGACGGTTCATTAAAAAATCGACTAATCTATTTATTTGCAGTCGACTGTTATCTTGATATGACCACATGTGGTGGTGTGCTGGAGGAGTACCTGCATTTCCTGTGCTCATATATTACAAAATTATATAGAGTAGAATCTAATTTTGTTTGCCATGCAATGTTGTAGAGCTATCATATGTCTCTTGTCATTTATTTTTCAGCCACCTGCTATCTGCTACTTTTATAGTGCACTAGTTCTTCACACACTTCACCCATACTCTCACTATTGTGTTTTTATGCAAGGGTATTTCAGAGTCTGCCCCGAGAGAAGCAGAAAAGAAAAGATAGAAGTTGCTCCAGCTTTATATGCGGGTAAGCACGGCATGTTATAGCGCTATAAAGGGTGCAGTGTCAGCAGATGGAGATGGTAAACGTAGCTCTGGAGTTAATGACCTTGCTCGCAATGAACCACCATCCCAGGTGCTTGCTTTAACTTCGCGGTGTCATATGTGGTTGCATGTTCCATATGGTGTCTAGCTTGTATTCGGAAGGCCGAAGTCAATCTTTATTAAGATAAGGAAAGATATTTTTTACATGAACCACCATCCCGTGAGCACTAGAAGACAAATAGCTAGTCAGGGCACTGGCCGAGCCAGTGACAAGCCCAGCAAAGACAGGCATCACCTGGAAGCCAACTAAAAAGCCGCGATGGTGGCGAAGCAGCCCGCCTCCCACCAGGCTCTTAGGTCCTAGATGATCATGCTCACCACTCCAGCCAGATGTCTAGCTTGTATTGCTTCCAATTTGGTTAAATTGCATCTGCTTAGCTTACACATTATACCTTTGAATATGACATGCCTTTCTGTTCTTGGTACATACTAGTACATCTGTGTATTAACCATGTTCTTACATCAAACTGATGTTATTGTGTATCCCTCGTCAATCACTTATGATGAGGCAGTCAGGAAAGTGGACAACTCCTCATTTAAAGAATGCAGCGTCAGTCTCCCGACATGATTCTCAAGAAACAGCAAGGCTAGATGAAGATAGTGAACATAGCTTTGTAGTTGATTACCGCATTTCCCCTACACTGGCATCGCAGGTGCTTGCTCTAAATTGGCAGTGTGATATGTGGTTGCATGTTGCATATTGTGTCTAGATTGTAATTCTTCCAATCTAGTTAAAGTGCATGTGTTATTCTGCTTAGCTTATACATTATACCTATTAATGTGACATGCCTTCCTGTATTTAGTACATAGTACATCTGTCTATTAAGCATGTCCTTACATAAAACTATTGTTTTTTTGTATCCCGCATCAATCAATATGATGAGACACCTTTAGTATATGCAGTGCGATATTAGTTGCATCTTTCATATGATTTATAGCATGCGCTGCTTCTAATTTGTTGAAATGCCATTTATGATGGGACGCTTTTAACTTGGCAAAGTCATATTGGTTGCATTTTTCATGTGGTGTCTAGCTTGCATTGATTCTTATTTGTTGGAATGGTTTCTGCTTAGTTTACACAAACAGTTGTGAACATGTCATGCCGTCCTGTTTTTTGTACATATTCCATCTTGGTATCATGTGTTTGCCTTACATCAAAGTAGTGATTGTCAGTATCATGCATGATTGAGTTCTGAAGAGAGAATTTTATTGCTTTTTCTTGTCGGTTTTACTTGACAATTCGAAATCAATAAAGCGGAAGGAAGTTAGCAAGGCAGCGGATAAAGGTGCTCCTTCCAAACGGAGGGCCTCTACAGTTTCTACTCCTCCATCCCCACAAGATGATTTCCAAGACAACACATGCATAGACACTCAACATAGTTGTGTTTATGATGAGGCAGATGAGCACATCTCCCCTAGTGCACCATCATTGGTGCTCCCTCTAACTTGGCACTGTTATATGTGGTTGCATGTTATGTGTGATGTCTAGCTTGTATTGCTTCTAATTTTGTTGAATTCCATCTGCTTACTTTACACATTATACTTGAATAAGACACGTGTTCCCATTTCTAGAACATACAATATCTGTCTACCACACCATGTTCTTACATCAAATTACTACTGTTGTGTAACCTGCAACAATCACTTATGATAAGACATGTTTGACTTTGGAGTGTGATATAGGTTACATATTGCATTCTTTTCTAGCTTGTACTACTAATATGTTGAAATGGCACTTATGACGAGACAGTTTTAACTTGCTAGAGTGATATTTGTTGCATCTTTCATATGGTGTCTAGCTTTCATTGCTTCTAATTTGTTGAAATGCCTTCTCCTTAGTTTACACATCATAAGCTGTGAATATGCAATGGCACTAATGACGAGAGACCTCTAACTTAGTAGTGTGATGTTGCTTGCATCGTGCATATTATTTATTTCTTGTACTGCTTCACATTTGTTTAAACGCCATTTATGATGAGACACTGTTAACTTGGCACAGCGATATTTGTAGCATCTTTCATATGGTTTCTACCTTCCATTGCATTGCTTCTAGTTTAGTGAAAAGTCTTCTGCTTAGTTTACACATCATAGTTCTGGTTATCTCTTCTGTCATGTTTTTCGTACATATTACATCCTCCTATCATGTGGTTGTCTAACATCAAAGTTCAGTTCGTTTGTACCACGCATCAATTTTTTCCGAAGAACTAAATTGTTATTCATTTTTCTTGTCGGCTTGAATTAACGTGGCACAGAGAAAGAGGAAGAAACACAGAATGGCAGGGAATGGGAACCGGAAGAATCCTGCAGATTCTGCTGCTATTGATGGTGCAATACAAGGTCAAAGTCCAACAGAAAATTCTACAAATAGGGTATCCCATGATACAGGAGCTGCAGAAAAAGCCAAACAGAAACAAATAGCTACCACCAAACAAGCAGAGACAGCCCTAGTTCTTGCAACACCTTCCACAGTACTACCAGTTGCATGAGTTACTCGTGCGTCAACTGAGCTAGCAACACGTTCCCAAGCTCCCTTGCCACCTGACACTACTTCCCAAGCACTCTTGACAAAAGATGAGTTGGCAAGATCAGATGAACCTTGTGAGCTTCAACAGCAAGAAGGTAGTTGCTGGAGTCAAGTTACAGTTGCATGCTTCTTTATATGTAATCTCACAGTTTGATGTACACTAACACTTCCTATGTTCGTTGTTGGACTAGCACCTAGGCGCAAGAGGAAACAAACATCGGGGATAATGCTCGATAGGTTAACTAAATCTAGAGGAGGAAGTAGGGGTGGGCATTCGGTAGAAACCAAAAATTTGGTTTATACCGTTCGGTTTTTATTCAATTTCTGTTTACAATATTAAAAACCGAAAATAACCACCAAAAACAACTAACCGAAAATTCGGTTAACCGATAGTTCGGTTCGGTTTTCAGTTTATACCGAATGTTTGGTTATAAAACTGCGAGTCCATCACCTTAGCGCTCCCTTGCTCTCTATATAGTCGAGCGCCTTGTACCCTTGAGCTTAGCTACACGATGTGGGACTAAACAAGCCGATGCACACTCCACCTGCCTTCAGAGGCATTAGTTAATGCGTTTGGGCCATGCAAATTACATATGAGGCCCATGCCTAGGCTGGCTTAGCTTGCACGTGGTCCTTTGTACTAGTATGTTGTGACGAGATGCGGACAGGCGCGCGCAGCCATTCGTACGTGGTATACAGGAGATGTGGACAGGCGATCCACTAGCAGCTTTGGCAGGATGTGTGACGTGCGGAGATTCCTGCTAATGACTAGTTCGGTTTTTCGTTTCGGTTATACGGTTACCACCAAACCGAGTGATTTGATTTCGGTTTTCACAAGTAAAAACCAATTTTCACTGTACCAAAAGAAAAAACCAAAAATTCGGTTTCTTCGGTATCAGTTTCGGTTCAGCATTCAGTTACTCGGTCCCCTAGGAGGAAGAATGGATATTCGTTTTGAGGCAGGTTTAAAAAGGCCACGTTGCTACAGAGTCAGCCAAGTTAGTATCAGAGGCAGCGGTTGCCGTTAGGTGTCATGTACATATACTCCCAACATGGATTCAGTACAGGAATGACAAAGACGAACCCCAGTTCAACACCTTCCTCGGCCATTTATCTGTAAGTATGGTTATGTATGGAAACTAGTAATATCGTCTTGCTCTGTCCCATACTTTCTAGGTTGTTGATAATGAGACTCCCATAATTTTCAAGAGATGGGGTTCAAGTTGGATAGCCAAGATGATGCAACTAGACAAGCTTGCACATGTTTTCAAGTCTGCTCTACGACAATATCGGTATAACTTGAGGAAAACTCACTTTGAAGGAAAGGCTAACAATGAACTTTCCCAAACATCTCCAGTGGAAAATATATCGGATGAAGACTAGAGGGGCCTCGTTAAACACTGGTCTGATCTGAAGTAGCAGGTACATTATATATATGTGATCAGATCACATGTTGAAGTCCTATTTATGCATGTGACACACAAATCTATCTTCTCGTAGGTGAACTGTTCAAAGAACAAGGCCAACCGTACGAAAGTGAAATTCCAACAGACGACAGGATCTCGCAGCAATATTGCACACTGCGAGGCTCTTGTAATTAGTTGTTTTTTCACTCTTTTTGCTGTACCGTATTATCAGATCTATATTGACTTGTTCCAGATGCAGAGGAAAGGTCGCAAGGACCAAAAAGTACCTGAACCAAATGATGTGGAAATCTTCAAGGACTGTCACACCAGCAAGAAGAAGGGCATGACTACACCAGTCAAAGCCGCTGTTGTAAGTACTTAATCCTCATGCCTTTTAACTACTACTTACTCTGACTTGTGCCTTGAACTGCATGGTTTGCAGCCAATGTCTATTACTCTTTTCAATTTTATACACAATTGTCTTAGCGTATCATTGCACCTTACAAGGTTTAAAAGAGAGGAGTGATGTTCCTTTGATCTTGACCTGTAATCTAGTTCCATGTTGGACTTGCCCACACAATGTTACAATTGCCTGTTTGTCTGTTCTCAGTTGTTTTGTGATTTGAATGATGTCATACTATGCTTACCATATTATAAACTTCGTCTCTTTATCCTTAGCCCTCAATACAATGTGAAGAAATAGACAATACAATAGCAATGGTACATGGTCATATGTTTGGATCCTGGTTTTATTATGTACTTTGCAATAAAATACAACTAATATTTTACATGGGTTCACCAGAATAAGTTCTGTATATAGTCCAAAACTATTTTGTTTGGCTTTGCTGCCTCCTTAATATCTTTTGTTCTGGTACTACTAATGTAAAACCTCAACTTTTCAGTGAGCTATGGAAAAAATGGTGGAACCGCCACCTTCTGAAGGTGGTGAGGCAACTATAACCGCAATGTCAGCTCTTGCTGCAGTGGGTTAGTACCTGTCCACCAATAGTGCCAAAAGCACGTTCCTGCGTAATACTGGGTTGGTTGCTAAGGCAATCTCGTCCAAACTGCCTCATGATCAAGATATGCAAGCTCAAAAAATGGTGTATCTGCGCTCTAGACACAAGTCCATTCCCTAACAGAGACCCTTTGTGAAACAAGGAGAGACATTGTTCGATGTCATCAAGATATGCATGGTTTTGAAACCAGACTATCAGACATTTGCTACGTTGTTGGAGAACTAAAGGAGAAGGTTATGGTGCTCCGTCGGATAATACAGCATGAGAATGTAACATTCAGGTCAAATGAACTGAGCTTCTGAACTTCTGGTGGTGCATTTATCTGCTAGACTATTAACTTTTATGCCAACCTTCCTTTTGTTTTATAGTTGTAATTTGTTTTGGTGTGATACAAAATTTGTTCTCAACATGCAGCCACCGGCTGAAGAAAACAGCAAGCCATTCTTGTATAGTGTAGGGTGTTCCCTATATTTGCATTGGTGGCGAACTTTGATGCCCAGTGGATGTAATATGTGTAATAGCCATGATAGCCTAGCGTAATTTGCTTGCTTATTTATTTCCTTATTGTCTTGTTTATTTGTTTTCTTGTAGTCAGTGTAGCTCTTTTTCCGCGGTTTGCTAGTGGCCACAATAACCTATTTTTTAAAACTAGGCCACAATAACCATGGGCTACATATTTACTATAGTTAACATGGGCCTCCTACGGGTCGTAGAAACAATGGGCCTTCTAAGGGCCGTAGAAACAATGGGCCTTCTATGGGGCGTAGAAACAATGGGCCTTATACGGGCTGTAGACACAATGGGCCTTCTATGGGTCATATATCAATGGGCCTTCTACGGGCTGTATGATCGGTTGTCCAAACATGGGCCAGTAATAGACCACATTATGGCCGTAAATGGGCTAGAGTTGAAATCGTCCGTTCATGGGCCGACCATACTGGGTCGTCGTTAATCGGCCGTATTTGATGATGCTATGAAAACGGCCCAACGTATTAACGGGCCACAAACGGGCCGACTATAACCACGGGCTGAATTAGGCCCACAAGTAGAAAATGACAGTAACGGGTCGTAAGTAAACGAATGCTGGAAATGAGCCCAAGAATAAATGGGCCCTGAGAAGGCCGAAAGATAACATGGGCTGGAAACGGCCCAACGGAATAATGGGCCGTTAATGGGTATAAAGTGATACGCTGTTCATTACGGGCCAGTTTCACCATGTGCCGTTAATGGGTATAAAGTGATAAATTCTTCATTACGGGCCAATTTTACCACGGGCCGTTAATGGGCCGAGAGTTACTAAGGGCCTCATATGGGCCGAAAGACGTCATGGGCCATACATGGGCCGGAAGTAAAAACGGGCTGGAATTATATTGGACGGCCCAGATGACGCTACTAGGCATAATTCGGATAGGCCATAAACGGGCTCTGGGTTAGCGGTTTGTAAATGGGCTATATGCGAACGGGCCATTAACAGGCTTGCCGTGGGCTGGCCTGCCACCTTTTGACCAAGTCAAACGGGTCGGCCTTTTCACGGGAATGGGCCTCTATTGGGTTGTGCCACATGTTGACGTATCATAGGCGCTTTGGGTCCAATGAGTGGATGACATCTGTCCCAACGGTGATCCAACACGTGTTTCCTCCAAACAATGATGATTTCACACGTGGAAAATCCCCATTGGTTGGGGCTGTTAACAGGTTATCGGATCCAAAACCGGACCCGATAGCTTAACGGCGTTTCGTTATGGTGGATGCCACGCGTCGGTCACCCTTGACGAAAGCACTTCTGTGATGCATGAATTATCGTCATGGAAGTGGACACTTATGTGATGATAATTTTGGTAATGTCATGGAACACCTCTACGACATCACAGGTATGACTATCTTGATTCTGTCATAAAATCATCATGGATGTACATGCATGACAGAAAACGTGACCTACTGTGACAAACATGTATCATCACGGAAGTGTATTTTTTTGTAGTGTTACACACGACCGCTTTGGGAACCGGTGAGGTTTATGGCTAAATTGACGGGGGGCGTTCTATATTCACAGCGTTATAAAAGGATATCAATCCCTTCCATCAGCCCCATGCCTTCCTCAAGCCCTAGCTCTCCAACCTTCCTAGCCCCAGCATCCTCATCTCTTGCGCCCCCAGCTCTTAGTTCCTCAACCACCACTTCCTTCCCCGGCACTGGCTAGATCCGGCGCCAGAGGCAAGTGGGAGGCCTCCACAGTTACTGAGAAGACCGTGGAGGATCTTAGGAGCGCGGGCTACCTCGCCGCCAACATCGTGCACCGAGTCCTCGCCCAGGATCAAGCGATTCCCATCCCGGAGGCGGGTGAGAGAGTCGTGTTCCTCTCACACTTCGTTAGGGGGCTAGGATTCCCTCTTCACCCCTTTGTACGGGGTCTACCATTTTTCTACGGGCTGGATTTCCATGATCTAGCCCCGAATTCAATCCTTCACATCTTCGCTTTCATAGTGGTGTGTGAAGCTTTCCTCCGCGTTCCCCCACACTTTGGCCTATAGCTCAAGACCTTCAATGTGAAGCCGAAGGTGGTGGACGGGAAACATGCGGAGTGCGGGGGAACTATGAGCTCCCAAATGCAACCTGGCCAAAGGGGTCATTCATGGAGACGAACAAGGTTTGGCAGCAGGAGTGGTTCTATTCACTGAGCCCCGCGATGCCCAATGGGCGGCAGCGCCTGCTTTCAGATCTGGACCCCGGAGAGGCTAACCTCTTGGACCGATAAGAGTCCGAACTAGGGGTCTCAGACTGAGGTGGCGGACTTTTCTCTTACAGAGCATTTTCGGAGGGCAGAAGTACCTTGGGCTGACACGGTTATGGAGTTCTCCAGGCATGTTTGCGGATCTCTAGAGGAGCAGTGCTGACGCCGCCCAATACTTCCGAACCCAGGAGGGGAACAACACGGAGAAGCTGTTCTGGTCACAGTTCAATGCGCCTAAACATCTGGTGACCCTCAACGACCAGATGAAGCAGCTGGTCGAGCTCCACAACATGGCGGGTTCGGCCATGAAGGACTTGATAGTCCGGTTGTGGCCCGCTGAGCCAATGCCAAGTAGCTACTTCGGATTGGTGAAGAGGCTCGTCGAAGCAAGTCCGCGGATCGACGCGTTGAAGCGTTCAGCCTATATAGAGGGTGCTCGGATGGCCTTCGCCCGTGTGAAAATGCATTGGGCGAAGATGAAGGCGTAGGACATAGCCACTGCTGGCCCGCCCGAGGGCAAGGAGCACCACAAGCCAGAGAGATACTTTGAGGACGTCATAGAAGGCGCCCGCCTTGTAGAAGGCCAGTGCTCAAAGGATATTATCTTTGAGTAATTGTATCCGGTTGTAAAGACTTGAGCTTATGAACCGATGTATATATAATTTTTGTGCTATTATGATGTGAGCGACTTTCACCTCCTGTGCGGCCGTTTATTTAAATCTGAAAGTTTCCAGTCATTGGCTTCAGCCCCCATGTAAATATTACTGGGGTGTTCGGTCATATGCATAAACACTCTTTATCCAACATCTTGGTCCATGTAGGAGGTGTATGCGGAGCGAACCAGGCAATCAGACTATGCGGCTTTATTGCTTTCACTTGGCCATTGGAGTTTGACAAGTGGGACTAAGTACTAGCCCCTGGTGCGTATATGGTGTTTCCGGATTAAGGTATCCATTTGTATGCGGTTGGGAAAAAACCAACCCTTCGTATAACACGGGGTAGATCTCCATCAATCGTAGCATGACACTAAGTCACCGGATCGCAGACCAGATTCTCGCTTATCATGACAGTCAGTTTTCGGCTTTCTCTACTGAGGTACTTCACCGGACAAACCAGAAGTACAATCGCAGTAGTTCTCCCTTTACACCCTAGCCGAACAATCGGGAACGTAGGGGTAAGCATAGGAGTTGGGCAACCCAACTATTGACCCAAGACATGATTCGGAACTGATGCATATAAAAGCAATATCCAGGACGCCAAACACTCCCTATAGGTGTTCGGACTTTTTAACATATTCCGTGCCAAATAGAGCCCCTGGTAATGGACCCTGGTGTCAAGACACATGTGGCAATCTTAGCACGGGGCCCTGCTGCACGCCTGCGCCGTTTTCTCCTTTGTGATGTGTCCTTGAAGGGGGAAGTGTGATGGCCATCTGTATGAAAAAAGAAAAAGAAAAAATTTGGAAAAAGGAGTCCAGTGTGGCTGTAAACAAAGCTGGTTCATTTAATGAACCTTGAAAGATAATTTTAGAGCCCGAATAGGGTCGAGCCGGACTATGGACTATTTGTATGTAGTGTGCCCCCAACGCCGCCCAAGGAATTTTAAGGGCATAATTGTGTACATGAGGCACGTATGCTACCATCTTATGGGGCAGTCGATGGCGGCGTAGCCGCTAATCGAGCTCAGGTCCATCTGAGTTGCCGCACTAAGGCGTATACCGAACATGTTTAGCTATGTCCGCGGTCTTAACGACCGATGAGTTGTTTGGCTTGAATAGGTCGTTTTGGACTTCGGCTGCTAGGGCCGCAGTGTCCTCCTCCGTACGGAGAGAACGCTCGATATTTCCTTTGACTGTGATGACGCCACATGGTCCAGGCATTTTGAGCTTTAAATAAGCATAATGCGGGACAGCATTAAAGCGGGCGAAGGTCGCTCTTCCGAGTAGTGCATGATAGCCACTTCGAAACGGAGCTATGTCGAAGATTAGGTCTTCGCTTCGAAAGTTATCTGGAGAGCCGAATATGACCTCCAATGTTAAAGAGCCCGTGCAACGGGCTTCTACGCCGGTATCACTCTTTTAAAGGTCGTGCTGCTTGGCTTGATTCTTGACCGGTCTATCCCCATCTTGTGGATAGTTTCCTGGTATGTCGGATTGAGACTGCTGCCGCCGTCCATAAGGACTCGAGTGAGATGGTATCCATCAATTATTGGATCAAGCACTAAGGCAGTTGAACCCCTATGACGGATACTAGTCGGATGATCCCTGCGATCAAAGGTGATCGGACAGGCCGACCATGGGTTGAATTTGGGGGCAACAGGCTCAACAGCGTAGACATCTCGGAGTGCACTCTTGCACTCCCTCTTTGGGATATGAGTGACATAGATCATGTTCACTGTTTTGATCTCCGGTGGAAATTTCTTCTGTCCCCCTGTGTTCGACTAGCGAGGTTCATCCTCGTCTTCTCTCTGAGGTCCCTTTCCCTTGTGTTTGTTGTTTGAACTTGCCGGCCTGCTTGAAGACCCAACAACTACGGTTGGTATGGTTCGCAGGTTTAGCCGAGGTGCCATGGATCTGTCAGGGCCTGCCTAATATTTTGTCCAGGCTAGATGGACTATCTTTGTTGCCTTTAAATGGCTTCTTCCATTGACCGGGTCTAGAGCCATTGAATCTGGCGTTTGCCGCAATATCATATGGGCTTCCATCATTATTTCGACATTTGTTTTTGTTACGTCGTGGCTTTCCATTGCCATTTCTGACTTCGGATGTGCCAGGGTCGACGGTGCTGTTACAAGCTAACCAGCTGTCCTCGCCCGCGAAAAAATGGGTCATGAGTGTAGTTAGGGCTGCCATTGTCCTCGGCTTTCCCTGGCCGAGGTTTCTAGCTATCCATTCGTCCCGGACATGGTGCTTGAAGGCCGCTAAGGCTTCAGCGTTCGGACAGTCGATGATTTGGTTCTTCTTAGTGAGAAACCAATTCCAAAGCTTACGGGATGACTCCCCGGGTTGTTTGGATTATGTGACTTAGATCGTCAGCATCCGGGGGCCGGACATAGGTCCCTTGAAAATTGGCCCGCAAAGCATCCTCAAGTTCTTCCCAACTTCCAATGGAGTGGGAGATTGTTCAGCCAATGTCGAGCTGGTCCTTTCAGCTTGAGGGGTAAGTATTTGATGGTGTGGAGATCATCTCCACGAGCCATGTGAATGTGAAGAATAAAGTCTTCTATCCAGACGGCAGGATCCGTTGTTCCATCATACGCCTCGGTGTTTACGGGTTTAAACCCTTCTGGAAATTCGTGATCCAGCACCTCATCGGTGAAGCATAGAGGGTGTGCGGCACCCCTGTATTTTGCTATGTCGTGGCGTAGGTCCGACGGTTGTGATGTTCGGTATTGGCTCTAATCTAGTATATGACCGGCATATTTGGCTTGATAACTGCCGTCCCGTGTGGGAGCATGGTTCCTGGATCCGAAGATGGATCCGATCTTGCCAGCCTTTTTGTTCAAGTCCTCCCATAGATCGTGTTTCTGGCCCTGAGCCGCGGCCTCCTTTCCTTTACGGGAGGGGTGCGGGCTTGTGTACGCCATTGCTAGCCACTCTGTCTCGTCCACGAGGTGGTTGGTCCGGCTTATCGGTGGTATTGTTCTTTGGTGGTGTAGGCACAATAGCCTCGTCGTCAAATTCGGGAAGCAGTTTGCGCTTAGGATAGCCCCTTGTTTGGCGATTGCAACCATATTTTTCCTCATCTATCATTGAGTGTATCCTGTGCGGCTTTAAGCCGCTGGTGCTACTTTTTCAGGCTCCTTGTGGTGGCAATAAGTCTCCGATGGAAGCGTTTTTGTTCTAAGGGTTCTTCTGGGATGATGAACTTGTTGTCGTCCAGGCTAACATCCTCTTCAGAGACAGGTTGATAATTGTTGTCTTCGGCATCGCTATGATCAGACAACGGTCCTGGACTGTGTTCACCGTACTTTTGCTCGTCCTGCTCCATCGCTGGATCTGCGGAGTCATTGTCTTGGTCCGTATTATCACCGTCGTCAGTGACAGTGTTGCTATCTTTCCCTTTAGGGGCTCGAGATCGGCGCTTCTGACGCCGACGCTTGGGAGGTTCATCAATAGGCTTATCTTGTTTGGGATCATTATCGTCGTCGTCCTCCTTCTCATTAGGTATGTCCACCATATATACATAGTATGAGGACGTAGCTGTCCATCGCCTGGTTACGGGCGGGTTTTGGTCGAGATCCGCATAGTTCGGCTTCGAGGTCCATCCCTTCGAAGTCTTCGGAAGCGAAGTCAGGTAGATCAGTTAAATCTTCGACCGTGGCTACCAGTGGGTGGTGGGTGGGAAGCGAAATTCTTCATCATCAGCCTCCAGTTCAAACCGGATATAATTCGGCTGTGAGTCCCCTGCTAAGGAGAGGGATTTTAATGAGTTTAGCACATCACCTAAAGGTGAGTGCTGGAAGATATCCGCGGAGCTGAATTCGACGATAGGCGCCCGATCAAGCTCGAAGGACGCAGATGCACATGGTTCAGAACCTGTAGCCGGAGACAAGTCCGGAGTTCTAGTAACACAGATCCCACTCAAGGTTGGGTCTGTGTGCGGCTCCAGCGCCGCTGAGTCTGCGGCTGCCGTGGCGGGGTTGAGCTTCCCATCCTCGGGTGACGCGATCTGCTCCGGATCTAGGGTCAGAGCAGTTACAGGTGCTATCCCCTGGATGTGGTTCGATGACAGATTTAGGTCATGTTCATTGTGGTGGCAGGGAGCGGTCTCCATGGGCTCGAACCCATCAAAGATGAAGTCTCCATGGATATCAGCAACGTAGTTCAAGCTTCCAAACCTGACCTGATGGACAGGGGAGTAGCTCTCAACCTGCTCGAGGTGGCCTTCTGTGTTAGCACGAAGCATGAAGCTACCAAACACAAAAAGATGGCCAGGAGGGGAGGTCTCCTCGATGGCGGTGCCGTCGTTCTTGATGAAGCGATTCATCAGTCCTTCGGTAGACGACATAGTGGAACTCTCAATGAAAGCACCAATGTCGGTGTCAAAACCGGCGGATCTCGGGTAGGGGGTCCAGAACTATGTGTCTGTAGATCGATGATAACAGGAGACAAGGGACACGGTGTTTACCCAGGTTTGGGCCCTCTCGATGGAGGTAAAACCCTACTCCTGCTTGATTGATCTTGATGAATATGATTACAAGAGTTGATCTACCACGAGATCGTAATGGCTAAACCCTAGAAGTCTAACCAAGGTGATTGCTATGAATCAGCTATTGTTGTTCAGGCTCTACAGACTAATCCCTCCAGTTTATATATGCACCGGAGGGCCCTAGGGTTTGTACATGACCATCTTGCAGAGGAAGGAAAGATTACACCAAACCTAAAACCTGCCATTATACGCACACAGGAGTCCTATCCGGATACGAGAGACGATCTTCAGCAATGATCTTCACGGCCCACCAGTCCGGACCACCACGAGTTATCCGGCCACATGAGGACCCCTCAATCCAGGACTCCCTCACCGGGCCCCTGTTTCCTTCTCCCCTCCTCCTCTTTCCTTCCCCTCCTCGTTGGACTAGGAAAGGGGGAACCTACTCCTAGTAGGAGTAGGACTCCCCCCTTGGGGCACACCCTATGAGGCCGCCGGCCCCCTCCCCTTGCTCCTTTATATACGTGGCCAGGGGCACCCCATAGATACACAAGTTGATAGGTATCTTTGAAGGAAATATGCCCTAGAGGAAATAATAAAGTTATTATTTATTTCCTTATAATCATGATAAATGTTTATTATTCATGCTAGAATTGTATTAACCGGAAACATAATACATGTGTGAATACATAGACAAACAAAGTGTCACTAGTATGCCTCTACTTGACTAGCTCGTTAATCAAAGATGGTTATGTTTCCTGACCATGAACAATGAGTTGTTATTTGATTAACGAGGTCACATCATTAGTAGAATGATCTGATTGACATGACCCATTCCATTATCTTAGCACCCGATCGTTTAGTATGTTGCTATTGCTTTCTTCATGACTTATACATGTTCCTATGACTATGAGATTATGCAACTCCCGTTTGCCGGTGGAACACTTTGGGTGCTACCAAACGTCACAACGTAACTGGGTGATTATAAAGGAGCATTACAGGTGTCTCCAAAGGTAGATGTTGGGTTGGCGTATTTCGAGATTAGGATTTGTCACTCCGATTGTCGGAGAGGTATCTCTGGGCCCTCTCGGTAATGCATATCACATAAGCCTTGCAAGCATTGCAACTAATGAGTTAGTTGCAAGATGATGTATTACGGAACGAGTAAAGAGACTTGCCGGTAACGAGATTGAACTAGGTATTGGAAACCGACGATCGAATCTCGGGCAAGTAACATACCGATGACAAAGGGAACAACGTATGTTGTTATGCGGTCTGACTGATAAAGATCTTCGTAGAATATGTAGGAGCCAATATGGGCATCCAGGTCCCGCTATTGGTTATTGACCGGAGACGTGTCTCGGTCATGTCTACATTGTTCTCGAACCCGTAGGGTCCGCACGCTTAAGGTTACGATGACAGTTACATTATGAGTTTATGCATTTTGATGTACCAAAGGTTGTTCGGAGTCCCGGATGTGATCACGGACATGACGAGGAGTCTCGAAATGGTCGAGACATAAAGATTGATATATTGGATGACTATATTCGGACACCGGAAGGGTTCCGGAAGAGTATCGGATAAAACCAGAGCACCGGGGGGTTACCGGAACCCCCCGGGGGTTAATGGGCCTTATGGGCCTAATGTGGAGAAGAGGAAGGGGCTGCCAGGGCAGGCCGCGCGCCCCCTCTCCCCCTAGTCCGAATTGGACAAGGAGGGAGGGGCGGCGCCCCCCCCCCCCCCTTTCCTTCTCTCCCTCCACCTCTCCTAGTTGGACAAGGAACGGGAGGGGAGTCCTACTCCCGGTAGGAGTAGGACTCCTCCTGCGCGCCTCCTCTAGGCCGGCCGAACCCATCCCCCTTGGATCCTTTATATACGGGGGCAGGGGGGCACCCTAGGACACACAAGTTGATCCACGTGATCTGTTCCTTAGCCGTGTGCGGTGCCCCCTGCCACCATATTCCTCGATAATACTGTAGCGGAGTTTAGGCGAAGCCCTGCTGCTGTAGTTCATCAAGATCGTCACCACGCCGTCGTGCTGACGGAACTCTTCCCCGACACTTTGCTGGATCGGAGTCCAGGGATTGTCATCGAGCTGAACGTGTGCTCGAACTCGGAGGTGCCGTAGTTTCGGTGCTTGATCGGTTGGATCGTGAAGACGTACGACTACTTCCTCTACGTCATGTCACCGCTTCCGCAGTCGGTCTGCGTTGGGTACGTAGACAACACTCTCCACCTCGTTGCTATGCATCACATGATCTTGCGTGTGCGTAGGAAATTTTTTGAAATTACTACAAAACCCAACAATGGCATCCGAGCCAGGTTATTTATGTTGATGTTATATGCACGAGTAGAACACAAGTGAGTTGTGGACGATACAAGTCATACTGCCTACCAGCATGTCATACTTTGGTTCGGCGGTATTGTTGGACGAGACGACCCGGACCAACCTTACGCGTACGCTTACGCGAGACCGGTTCCCTCGACGTGCTTTGCACAGAGATGGCTTGCGGGCGACTGTCTCTCCAACTTTAGTTGAACCAAGTATGGCTACGCCCGGTCCTTGCGAAGGTTAAAACGGAGTCTATTTGACAAACTATCGTTGTGGTTTTGATGCGTAGGTGAGATTGGTTCTTACTTAAGCCCGTAGCAGCCACGTAAAACATGCAACAACAAAGTAGAGGACGTCTAACTTGTTTTTGCAGGGCATGTTGTGATGTGATATGGTCAAGGCATGATGCTGAATTTTATTGTATGAGATGATCATGTTTTGTAACCGAGTTATCGGCAACTGGCAGGAGACATATGGTTGTCGCTTTATTGTATGCAATGCAATCGCGATGTAATGCTTTACTTTATTACTAAACGGTAGTGATAGTCGTGAAAGCATAAGATTGGCGAGACGACAACGATGCTACGATGGAGATCAAGGTGTCGCGCCGGTGATGATGGTGATCATGACGGTGCTTCGGAGATGGAGATCACAGGCACAAGATGATGATGGCCATATCATATCACTTATATTGATTGCATGTGATGTTTATCTTTTATGCATCTTTTCTTGCTTTGGTTGACGGTAGCATTATAAGATGATCTCTCACTAAATTATCAAGAAGTGTTCTCCCTGAGTATGCACCGTTGCGAAAGTTCTTCGTGCTGAGACACCACGTGATGATCGGGTGTGATAGGCTCTACGTTCAAATACAACGGGTGCAAAACAGTTGCGCACGCAGAATACTCAGGTTAAACTTGACGAGCCTAGCATATGCAGATATGGCCTCGGAACACGGAGACCGAAAAGTCGAGCGTGAATCATATAGTAGATATGATCAACATAACGATGTTCACCATTGAAAACTACTCCATCTCACGTGATGATCGGACATGGTTTAGTTGATTTGGATCACGTAATCACTTAGAGGATTAGAGGGATGTCTATCTAAGTGGGAGTTCTTTAGTAATATAATTAATTGAACTTAAATTTATCATGAACTTAGTCCCTGATAGTATCTTGCTTGTTTATGTTGATTGTAGATAGATGGCTCGTGCTGTTGTTCCGTTGAATTTTAATGCGTTCCTTGAGAAAGCAAAGTTGAAAGATGATGGTAGCAATTACACGGACTGGGTCCGTAACTTGAGGATTATCCTCATTGCTGCTCAGAAGAATTACGTCATGGAAGCACCGCTGGGTGCCAGGCCTGCTGCTGGAGCAACACCAGATGTTATGAACGTCTGGCAGAGCAAAGCTGATGACTACTCGATAGTTCAGTGTGCCATGCTTTACGGCTTAGAATCGGGGCTTCAACGACGTTTTGAACGTCATGGAGCATATGAGATGTTCCAGGAGTTGAAGTTGATATTTCAAGCAAATGCCCGGATTGAGAGATATGAAGTCTCCAATAAGTTCTATAGCTGCAAGATGGAGGAGAACAGTTCTGTCAGTGAGCATATACTCAAAATGTCTGGGTATAATAATCACTTGATTCAATTGGGAGTTAATCTTCCAAATGATTGCGTCATTGACAGAATTCTCCAATCACTGCCACCAAGCTACAAGAGCTTCATGATGAACTATAATATGCAAGGGATGAACAAGACTATTCCCGAGCTCTTCGCGATGCTGAAAGCTGCGGAGGTAGAAATCAAGAAAGAGCATCAAGTGTTGATGGTCAACAAGACCACTAGTTTCAAGAAAAAGGGCAAAGGAAAGAAGAAGGGGAACTTCAAAAAGAACAGCAAGCCAGTTTCTGCTCAAGAGAAGAAACCCAAGTCTGGACCTAAGCCTGAAACTGCGTGCTTCTACTGCAAGCAGACTGGTCACTGGAAGCGGAACTGCCCCAAGTATTTGGCGGATAAGAAGGATGGCAAGGTGAACAAAGGTATATGTGATATACATGTTATTGATGTGTACCTTACTAATGCTCGCAGTAGCACCTGGGTATTTGATACTGGTTCTGTTGCTAATATTTGCAACTCGAAACAGGGGCTACGGATTAAGCGAAGATTGGCTAAGGACGAGGTGACGATGCGCGTGGGAAACGGTTCCAAAGTCGATGTGATCGCAGTCGGCACGCTACCTCTACATCTACCTTCGAGATTAATATTAGACCTAAATAATTGTTATTTGGTGCCAGCGTTGAGCATGAACATTATATCTGGATCTTGTTTAATGCGAGATGGTTATTCATTTAAATCAGAGAATAATGGTTGTTCTATTTATATGAGTAATATCTTTTATGGTCATGCACCCTTGAAGAGTGGTCTATTCTTATTGAATCTCGATAGTAGTAATACACATATTCATAATGTTGAAGCCAAAAGATGCAGAGTTGATAATGAAAGTGCAACTTATTTGTGGCACTGTCGTTTAGGTCATATCGGTATAAAGCGCATGAAGAAACTCCATACTGATGGACTTTTCGAACCACTTGATTATGAATCACTTGGTACTTGCGAACCGTGCCTCATGGGCAAGATGACTAAAACACCGTTCTCCGGTACTATGGAGAGAGCAACAGATTTGTTGGAAATCATACATACCGATGTATGTGGTCCGATGAATATTGAGGCTCGTGGCGGATATCGTTATTTTCTCACCTTCACAGATGATTTAAGCAGATATGGATATATCTACTTAATGAAGCATAAGTCTGAAACATTTGAAAAGTTCAAAGAATTTCAGAGTGAAGTTGAAAATCATCGTAACAAAAAAAATAAAGTTTCTACGATCTGATCGTGGAGGAGAATATTTGAGTTACGAGTTTGGTGTACATTTGAAAAACTGTGGAATAGTTTCGCAACTCACGCCACCCGGAACACCACAGCGTAATGGTGTATCTGAACGTCGTAATCATACTTTACTAGATATGGTACGATCTATGATGTCTCTTACAGATTTACCGCTATCATTTTGGGGTTATGCTTTAGAGACGGCCGCATTCACGTTAAATAGGGCACCATCAAAATCCATTGAGACGACGCCTTATGAACTGTGGTTTGGCAAGAAACCAAAGTTGTCGTTTCTTAAAGTTTGGGGTTGCGATGCTTATGTGAAAAACTTCAACCTGATAAGCTCGAACCCAAATCGGAGAAATGTGTCTTCATAGGATACCCAAAGGAAACTGTTGGGTACACCTTCTATCACAGATCCGAAGGCAAGACATTCGTTGCTAAGAATGGATCCTTTCTAGAGAAGGAGTTTCTCTCGAAAGAAGTGAGTGGGAGGAAAGTAGAACTTGACGAGGTAACTGTACCTGCTCCCTTACTGGAAAGTAGTTCATCACAGAAAACTGTTTCAGTGACACCTACACCAGTTAGTGAGGAAGCCAATGATAATGATCATGAAACTTCAGATCAAGATACTACTGAACCTCGTAGATCAACCAGAGTAAGATCCGCGCCAGAGTGGTATGGTAATCCTGTTCTGGAAGTCATGCTACTAGATCATGATGAACCTACGAACTATGAAGAAGCGATGGTGAGCCCAGATTCCGCAAAGTGGCTTGAAGCCATGAAATCTGAGATGGGGTCCATGTATGAGAACAAAGTATGGACTTTGGTTGACTTGCCCGATGATCGGCAAGCAATTGAGAATAAATGGATCTTTAAGAAGAAGACTGACGCTGATGGTAATGTTACTGTCTACAAAGCTCGACTTGTCGCAAAAGGTTTTCGGCAAGTTCAAGGGATTGACTACGATGAGACCTTCTCACCCGTAGCGATGCTTAAGTCCGTTCGAATCATGTTAGCGATTGCCGCATTTCATGATTATGAAATTTGGCAGATGGATGTCAAAACTGCATTCCTGAATGGATTTCTGGAAGAAGAGTTGTATATGATGCAACCGGAAGGTTTTGTCGATCCAAAGGGAGCTAACAAAGTGTGCAAGCTCCAGCGATCCATTTATGGACTGGTGCAAGGTTCTCGGAGTTGGAATAAACGTTTTGATAGTGTGATCAAAGCATTTGGTTTTATACAGACTTTCGGAGAAGCCTGTATTTACAAGAAAGTGAGTGGGAGCTCTATAGCATTTCTAATATTATATGTGGATGACATATTGCTGATTGGAAATAATATAGAATTTCTGGATAGCATAAAGGGATACTTGAATAAAAGTTTTTCAATGAAAGACCTCGGTGAAGCTGCTTACATATTGGGCATTAAGATCTATAGAGATAGATCAAAACGCTTAATTGGACTTTCACAAAACACATACCTTGACAAAATTTTGAAGAAGTTCAAAATGGATCAAGCAAAGAAAGGGTTCTTGCCTGTGTTACAAGGTGTGAAATTGAGTAAGACTCAATGCCCGACCACTGCAGAAGATAGAGAGAACATGAAAGATGTTCCCTATGCATCAGCCATAGGATCTATCATGTATGCAATGCTGTGTACCAGACCTGATGTATGCCTTGCTATAAGTTTAGCAGGGAGGTACCGAAGTAATCCAGGAGTGGATCACTGGACAGCGGTCAAGAACATCCTGAAATACCTGAAAAGGACTAAGGATATGTTTCTCGTATATGGAGGTGACAAAGAGCTCACCGTAAAAGGTTACGTTGATGCAAGCTTTGACACTGATCTGGACGATTCTAAATTGCAAACCGAATACGTGTTTACATTAAACGGTGGAGCTGTCAGTTGGTGCAGTTCTAAACAAAGCGTCGTAGCGGGATCTACATGTGAAGCGGAGTACATAGCTGCTTCGGAAGCAGCAAACGAAGGAGTCTGGATGAAGGAGTTCATATCCGATCTAGGTGTCATACCTAATGCATCGGGTCCAATGAAAATCTTTTGTGACAATACTGGTGCAATTGCCTTGGCAAAGGAATCCAGATTTCACAAAAGGACCAAACACATCAAGAGACGCTTCAACTCCATCCGGGATCTAGTCCAGGTGGGAGACATAGAGATTTGCAAGATACATACGGATCTGAATGTTGCAGACCCGTTGACTAAGCCTCTTCCACGAGCAAAACATGATCAGCACCAAGGCTCCATGGGTGTTAGAATCATTACAGTGTGATTATTGACTCTAGTGCAAGTGGGAGACTGAAGGAAATATGCCCTAGAGACAATAATAAAGTTATTATTTATTTCCTTATAATCATGATAAATGTTTATTATTCATGCTAGAATTGTATTAACCGGAAACATAATACATGTGTGAATACATAGACAAACAAAGTGTCACTAGTATGCCTCTACTTGACTAGCTCGTTAATCAAAGATGGTTATGTTTCCTGACCATGAACAATGAGTTGTTATTTGATTAACGAGGTCACATCATTAGTAGAATGATCTGATTGACATGACCCATTCCATTATCTTAGCACCCGATCGTTTAGTATGTTGCTATTGCTTTCTTCATGACTTATACATGTTCCTATGACTATGAGATTATGCAACTCCCGTTTGCCGGTGGAACACTTTGGGTGCTACCAAACGTCACAACGTAACTGGGTGATTATAAAGGAGCATTACAGGTGTCTCCAAAGGTAGATGTTGGATTGGCGTATTTCGAGATTAGGATTTGTCACTCCGATTGTCGGAGAGGTATCTCTGGGCCCTCTCGGTAATGCATATCACATAAGACTTGCAAGCATTGCAACTAATGAGTTAGTTGCAAGATGATGTATTACGGAACGAGTAAAGAGACTTGCCGGTAACGAGATTGAACTAGGTATTGGAAACCGACGATCGAATCTCGGGCAAGTAACATACCGATGACAAAGGGAACAACGTATGTTGTTATGCGGTCTGACCGATAAAGATCTTCGTAGAATATGTAGGAGCCAATATGGGCATCCAGGTCCTGCTATTGGTTATTGACCGGAGACGTGTCTCGGTCATGTCTACATTGTTCTCGAACCTGTAGGGTCCGCACGCTTAAGGTTACGATGACAGTTACATTATGAGTTTATGCATTTTGATGTACCAAAGGTTGTTCGGAGTCCCGGATGTGATCACGGACATGACGAGGAGTCTCGAAATGGTCGAGACATAAAGATTGATATATTGGATGACTATATTCGGACACCGGAAGGGTTCCGGAAGAGTATCGGATAAAACCGGAGCACCGGGGGGTTACCGGAACCCCCCGGGGGTTAATGGGCCTTATGGGCCTAATGTGGAGAAGAGGAAGGGGCTGCCAGGGCAGGCCGCGCGCCCCCTCTCCCCCTAGTCCAAATTGGACAAGGAGGGAGGGGCGCCCCCCCCCCCTTTCCTTCTCTCCCTCCACCTCTCCTAGTTGGACAAGGAACGGGAGGGGAGTCCTACTCCCGGTAGGAGTAGGACTCCTCCTGCGCGCCTCCTCTAGGCCGGCCGAACCCCTCCCCCTTGGATCCTTTATATACGGGGGCAGGGGGGCACCCTAGGACACACAAGTTGATCCACGTGATCTGTTCCTTAGCCATGTGCGGTGCCCCCTGCCACCATATTCCTCGATAATACTGTAGCGGAGTTTAGGCGAAGCCCTGCTGCTGTAGTTCATCAAGATCGTCACCACGCCGTTGTGCTGACGAAACTCTTCCCCGACACTTTGCTGGATCAGAGTCCGGGGATCGTCATCGAGCTGAACGTGTGCTCGAACTCGGAGGTGCCGTAGTTTCGGTGCTTGATCGGTTGGATCGTGAAGACGTACGACTACTTCCTCTACGTCGTGTCACCGCTTCCGCAGTCGGTCTGCGTTGGGTACGTAGACAACACTCTCCACCTCGTTGCTATGCATCACATGATCTTGCGTGTGCGTAGGAAATTTTTTTAAATTACTACGAAACCCAACAATCTTAGCCGTGTGCGGTGCCCCCCTCCACAATTACACACCTCGTTCATATCGTCGTAGTGGTTAGGCGAAGCCCTGCGCCGGTAACTTCATCATCACCATCACCATGCCATCGTGCTGACAGAACTCTCCCTCGGCCTCAACTGGATCAAGAGTACAAGGGACGTCATCGAGCTGAACATGTGCAGATCGCGGAGGTGCCGTACTTTCGGTACTAGGATAGGTCGGATCATGAAGACATACGACTACATCAACCGCATTGTCATAACGCTTCCGCTTTCGTTCTACGAGGGTACATGGACAACACTCTCCCCTCTCGTTGTTATGCATCACCTAGATGGATCTTGCATGTGCATAGGAAATTTTTGAAATTACTGTGTTCCCCAACAGCTTGGTGGTGATCGCGGCATGTGACGGCGTCCGCGACAGTCCGGAGTCCAACTCCGCGGCATGCAAGCGCCTCTGTGTCCCTAGGAAGGAGGTGGAGCTGCCCCTACTAGAGGAGTACGTGAGGTTGGCATTCGAGGCCGACGGCCCGGGTGGCGTCCGTGAGCTCCCGGCATGGTGGAGCCGCCATCCATGCTTCATCCTCATGAGAAAACGAGGGATAGGGGGAAAAGAGTAAGTGTAGGTGCAGATGGGCCTGGGCTGGATGGGATTTTGCTGACATGGCAGTCTGTCCGAACAGGCCCGGACGCCATCATATCCACCCCCAACATAAGGCTGGGTTTGAGGGGTGTCAAAGAACCCTGACAAATAGGTGGTTGCATAGGATTTTTTTCTTCTCTCTCTCTCTCTCTCTCTCTCTCTCTCTTTCTTGTCTACACTGTTCACCTGGACATGGCGAGGGTCTAGTTTGAGATGCTCTAAACATGACAATAACTGGATTGGAATTAATGTACTACTAGAAGCGCATGCAAGCTTTGCCACGCTGCTTGCCTCTGAGCGTCTCTCTGGTAATTACTCTTGTATTTAATGTGTTTAGCTAATGTTGTTGCTATAGTTTTTAGTGAAGTGATCGCCCTAAGGTTGTTTTAGTGTTCCTTGTATTGGCAGAACACAGGCCAGCCACATACACATCATCAAAGCCATAGGCAACAGAGGAACAAATAAATCGAAGGACTCCAACTAACAAACGCAGAGAAACAAGAACAATAGAGAAAATCATGAGACACCACCCATAATAAAGAGACAAACGGCATCGTGGCCCTCAATGCAAGAACGAACTGTAGTACTCGTGCACTATCGCAACAACCATAACTCCATAACCCACTAACAAACACCTCATCCACATCGACTATCAGGAGTCAAGATGACAAGACCTCTCATGTGGGCTTATCCCCAAACTGAACCTAAAAGATGGATTGACAAAAGGGAAAACAAAGCATGATCATTGAAGTAATCAAAGTGCAGTCACACGGCATGTAGTAGTTCATACACATACTCGTTGGACTCGAAACATGTTGTAGTAGTGGATTTCAACCCTATTTAAGGCGCCACCCCCTGTCTTACATGGAATGCCACATCACCAGTTGAGATTGGTCAAGCAAGTCAAATGAAGAAGACCCCAAAAAAATAAGTCAAGAGAGGCACTACTAGGGAAAACCCTAGTAGTAGCGCTTGTTTTATAGCTAGCAGTAGGACTTGTACCAGTGCTACCACTAAGGTGCTACAGCTAATTAGTAGCAGTAGCGCTGGAAAGGGAGCTCTACTGCTATACCTAGTTAGCAGTAGAACTTTCATTGGGTCAGCGCTACTGCTAGTAGTCAGTAGCAGTAGCGTTTCTTCTGAAAAGCGATGCTCCTAACTTTTCTTGTATTTTAAAAATACAGCTTATTTTTGTTGTGTGGTTTTATATACAATACTTTCATCATATGATTTTATAACCATGATTAGTTATTATATATAATAGTGGGTGAAATGAACGTGGAGTAAGTGGAGGCAACATGTGGTGCATGTCGAAAGTACTACTCTAATCCAAACTTGATCTAGTTTGGATTAGTAGTACTTTCGATGTGCACCACATGTTGCCTCCACTTGAATCTAATCCATGTTCATTTGACCTACTGATATATATAATAACTCATCATGCTCATATAACAACTTAGCATCATGCATCATCGATCATAATAATAAATAACTCATCATTGGTATCATAATAACAATTCATACTCATCATCATCGATCATACAACTTCTACTCGATACCACATCATCATCATAGTCATCTAACCAATCCTACTTAGTTGTTCTTAGCACATGATCATGAGTATTATTATCTAGGACGTACTACCTTCTCTTAGGTAAAATAGCATAAAACAAGATAGGCCCTGACTCTCCATTATGGAGAATGGAGATTATCCTGTCTCCAATTCTTGCCTTTCGCACAATGTTGCTTCCAAGTACCTCCTTACGACTGTCCATACATTTTTTTCATTCTTTGATTTTCATGTCTTCTCCCCAGACCCCACCTTGTGTGGGAGCTTCTATGCACTGGGTCTGTCCTTTGATTTTCATGTCTTCACTGGTTTTAGAAATCTAATATGGACAGGTGTGATTCGTAGGATGACCTAGCCGTATGTCAAAACATCAAGGTGACCATTCTGATACATCAGATGAGGCACACAATCCTTCAGGATTTTCTGTTGAAAAACATAATAATAACTTTGTAGTTAGCAATGTAGTTAGGTTTTAAAAGAATTTATGCAAAAGATGCACGGATGTCGTAATAGTAAAAAATCTTACCATGGCATCTCCATGGATGTTACCATAGTTCAACACGTGCACTAGTGGCACGTATTGACCATAATGTGGAGGAGTTTTATAATAGATATTGTAATTCTGAAGATCGGTACAAAATGCGACCAGATGATTTTTCTCCTAATAAGTTAACTCAGAGCCATCGGTGTAGTAGGTTCTGTCTACCTTCTTCCGCACATTGTTTGATGAATGAAAATAAGCTATCAACTATTTTGAAATGAACAATATAAATTAGTTAATAACTATGTTTGAGAAACTCACATTGCGGTAGAATTGAAAGCGTATCAACAAAGACCCAAATGTCCATATTGTCTTGGTCAATATCAGGATCACCAAGATCCACGATGACAAGCATACCCTCATAAAAACCATACATCTTGCAAAGTGGTTCCCAATTTGTGCCACCAAAATGGGTTACGCTCTTAAAATTATACATATTTACTTCAAAATCCATATCATGATGGGTCCTTAGGTGAATTTTCTTTGTTTCAAAATTTTCATGGTCTTCAAAATTCATCCTCTCCAAGACATAGTGTCTTGCATGGCATGGGATAAGCTACTCGAATGGTAAAAGATGAAAATTACACGTTGAAATAGTTGAAGTCATGCTTAATTACGAAAAAACACTTGTCGTCGTTGCGTACCATTTCAACATCGAATGTCTCCTGGAGCTTAATGCTGAAGCGCCGATCTTCGTCCAGGTGAGGCCTGTCGCACAAACCTCGGTCGTCGTTGCACCAGCTGCACTCCGGAGACTTTCGTCGTCCGATGACGACATTTCCTACGTTCATAATTCAAAGATAAACTTGTACAATTCAATATATGTACTACAAAAATTAAATTAGATCATTATTATTCATCACGGGTTGACTATCGGTCTGTCGAGTCTTTTTCTTGAAAACTCTCAGCTCGCGTGGTGTATACATTCGACTGTTGGTGATGGTCGCTCCTCTTTTGTTCCTGAGTGCATTACACCAAAATGACTAGCACATGGGAACGAAGGAGAAGCGACCCCCACGACAACAGTCGGGATTTTTCGTCCTCCCATATGTAGTGGAGACTCTCACTCATTGATTCCTCTTTGACATTTGCGACCGTCGGTGATGGTCGTTACTCCTCCTTCCCCTAGTGCATAACAAAGGTCTAGTGCCCGGAGAAGAAAGAGAAACGACCCCCACGACAACAGTCAGGCTTCTTTGTCCTCTCTCATATATGGTGGATACACTCCCTCACTGATTTTTTGACCTTCGGTGATGGAGCCTCGACTGACTTAAAGTCAACCTGAAATGTCATTTAATTATTTTTCTAGAAAATCCAGACCACTCGGTATTTCCTACATATTCTAGCACAAGTCATGCTAGAATTCATGAAAAAATCCGGCATAATCTTTGCTAAAAAGACATATCGAGCGCCTGAAATTTGCTGGAACGGAAATTAATCAACACACCGACAAAACATAGGCCACTATAGGAGGTGTAACCTGCAAACATGGTCGGCCACTTGGGCAAGCACATATCCTATTTGAGCAACACAAGATATACATGTTTATATCTACAACATATGAGCATTCAAACTTGATGGGGACGACGGAGGGGGTCTCACCTCGAGGTCGAAGGGGGTCGGTGACGGGGATGACGGCGGTGATGATGGAGGGGCTCCTTGATTTCTGCAAAAACAAAAACCCTATAAGCTATCAACTAATCAAATGCATACGCCTTGCATAGTCCTCTCCAATTTTAGCATCCAAAGTAGGAGTAGTTTTCCAATATGAGCATTCAATAAGCAAAACCAAATCGTAACATAAATTAGTATTCAAATTAGCATGCATTCAATAAGCAAAACTAAATCATCTCTTTCATCCATACATCATCGAATATTATCACTAATACACCTCGAATAGTATCATACATATAACATCACTAATACAGCTAAAACCATAGCGAACGACGGGTATCGGCGCGGGCGGTGGACACCCAAAGAGAAGGAACCATCACAGGATCATAGCTCCAGTGAGATCCCTGAAGAACCTGCCAGGTATTGGAGAACCTGCCCTCCAACGCAACCATGTAGCGACAGGCGTGCTCGTCCTCCTCGCTGACACGGTGACGTACCACCTCCGCAGCGTCCTCAAGCCTCCGCACCATCACTGGCACACGTGACCGCTACCAAAGAAGGTTCGGGTCAACACGGGTTGGCTCCTCACCAAGCTGCCCCCCCCCCCCCCCCGGAAGGTAGCACCTCCCAATACCAGCCCGGCGGAGCCCAGTCCCGGACATGGCCCCTCTGATCAAGCAGGCCTCCTTCGCTGAGTCGACGACGAGGATGCGAGATAGGCATTGTCGACGTCGATGTGGGAATAATTGGTGTAACTAAAAAATAAACTAGTTCTATTAATTTTCTTACTAAAAATAAACTAGTCCTATAGTAAAATTTTAATTAGATCATCAAATCTTATATACTTAAATTTTCTTACTAAAAATAAACTAGTTTTATTAATTCAACTAGTTCAACTAAGCACTTACTATAAATAAAATAAACTAGTACTTACTAAAAATAAACTAGTTTAACTAGTTCTATTAATTTTCTAACTAATTCTATTAAACATTTACTAAAAAACAGTAAAAAACTATATTGATTTTTTCTATAAACTAAACACCACTACCCTAGATTAACATCTACTTAATTAGTTACCTAACCTACTTCCCTGACTAAAAAGGGAGGAGGGAGGAGGAGTACATCACAGTGGTGGAGGAGGCCGGCGCGGGACGGCCGGCGGGGGAGGAGGCCGGCGCGGGGGAGGGTGGCCGGCAGGGGAGGAGAGCCGGCGCGGGCGAGGGCGGCCGGCGGGAGAGGTCCGGCGTGGGGGACGGCGGTGCACGTGGGAGGGCGGCGGCAACGACGGTGAAGAGGCGCGCGAGAGTGAGAGTGTGAGGAGGAGAGGCGCGCAGGGGAAGTGAGAGAGGTCGAGCACGGGCCGTTGGGCTGGATAAGGAGCCCGTAGTAGTAGCGCTTTTATGTAGAAAGCGCTAATGCTACGTCCAGTAGCAGTAGCGCTTCCTACATAAAAGCGCTACTACTATGCCTGGCCTGTCGGCAACGGCCTGGCAATTGTAGTAGTAGCGTTGTTTATTAAAGCAGCACTACTGGTAGGTGCATAGTAGTAGCACTTTTTATAAAAAGCGCTACTAATAAGTAGTAGCAGCGCTTTGTTATAAAAAGCGCTACTACTATGCTACTGTCTATAAGCATTTTCCTAGTAGTGAGGACACAAGGGAGCAAAGAGGCCTAAGCCTAAGCAAAAAGGCCTCTCCAAGTGTAGGGACACTCCCCCCCCCCCCCCCCCTCCGCTAATGTGTCACGCCCCACCTCCTACTCCAATAAGAAGCACATAGGCTAAAGGATGGAAAATTACCTAGTTATACCCTCTCACCTCCTTAGGCTATATAAAGCTCCTTATGAGCATGTAGCCAACTCACTCTCACTTGAATACACTCAAGTGGAGGCTCACTCTCCCCTCCAAGACCCTTCAGGAGGGCAAACGAAGGCTGAGAGGTTAGAGTCCAAGGGACATTGTAAGGTTCATACTAGTTGGGACTCGTGGGACACCGGAAGCGGATGCAAGTGTCTCGTGCATCGGGCACCACTCTCAACTACCCTCCCATACAATGTAGGTCGCGCTCCGATGAGGTAACTGAACATATTAAAAAACATAATCGTGCCACTTTGTCGAGTGTATAACGACCTTTGACATAATCGTACACGTCCTCACTAATTTCTAACCACGGTACTATGGATACCGCCTGGTCAAAAGTTGATTTTCACCCATTATTAATAGAACACATTCTGGTGGCCTCGGTGATGTGGAACCCAACCTTGTGCTCCATGATGCTGACACTAAACTTGGTCTTCTTTCCCTCCTTCATCTTTGGCAGGTTAACTACAGGAAGCTCCTCAGTTCATCTTTCATGGTACCTACGCTACGAAAATCAGGACCCACGAGGCCACAACATCATTCATTCATCGTGGCGGCGTTACACTAGTTCAAAGCGTTGGCAGTGAATAGAAGGTGGTGAACCTCGCAAGCTTGAAGGCCTTGCTGAAACATTTGAAGTCCAACACGGAGGAGCGGATGACACCCACACTGCCCAATCTCGTTGATGCAATCAGAGTCGTTTGCTCAGAGTGTAGGGATGACGATGACGCCTCTAGGGAAGGAGTGATGACGATGACGCCTGCGTGCGGTCTCGCCGAGGCCCTCTTTGGAGTGGTGCGCGTGGTTTTTTTTAGGTGTGCCACTCAGCGGTTGTGAGGGTTTTCGTCCGGTTCCCCATAATTAACTGGGCAATCTGGTTTTCGTTCGGTTTTCCCTAATTAACCGAGCAACTCTCTTCTGCTTAATTAATCGATGAAGCAAAATTTTTGCCTCCGTTTTGAAAAAAATAGCCGTGGAAGAGCGTGGACTCGAAGAGCAGCTAGAGCAATATCTTGCGGCTCGCCTCGCTTTCGCAAGACCAGCAATCGAAAGACATATCGGGGCGCAAAGACACAACCATGGAATGAACTAACAATGCAGTCTCCAGTCGCACTCACTGAAGTAGCAAATCACCCCTTCTCGTCTCTCACTAGGACCCCCAACTAAGCAACACATGCGAAGGAGGCACACACTGTCGAAAAGGGCAACTAGGTGACGTGAGGATATCAGACCGGGCTAGGTGTAACAAGCGTTTGACCGATGGGCGGGCAGAAAACCGCGAACCGAAAACTGGATGAAAAAACCAGGACCGATGTCAAAAAAGGTTAGCAAATGTTCAGAACTGAACTATACCACGTAGCCTTACCTCAGCCCAAACGTACGCAACCCCTAACCTTAATGTGTTTCATTCTTCACTGCAACGTCGCCGCCTCCGTTCCCCTACCTCGCATAGCAGTGGCGGATCCAGGATTTGAAGTTACCGGGGGCGAACTTTTAAAGTAAAAAAAATCCAAATCCATAATGTTATCAAACATGACAATCAACACAATAAATTTAACAAGCAGTATGCATACATATCAGACAATCAACACAAACAATTGTTCAAAGTAGTTTCAATCTCAAGAACTGAGTAAAAAAAGCATTAAATAAACCAAAACAATTATAAGGCCTAACTTGGGCTCCCGCTGATTGAATCTTTCGTTCTTCATCCCAAAAAATGTCCAATCTTCAAGTCCAGGTACCTAAAACATGGATAGATTGCTCAAAAAGAAATGCACAAAAAATAAACTATAAATCGTAGCATAATATGACACTTATTCCAACAAAAGATAAGAAAAGAAGATCGAGGGAGAGCCGAAGAACCTGCTGCTTGTTTCCTCCATGGCTGCTTGCTTGTACTTGTAAGCGCGGCGCATGGCTATTCCGGTGGCGATGTTGCCAGAAATTGGGAACGGCGAGGCGGCGACCCGGCTCTCAGATCTCCATTAAGCACCATCTATCGGGCTTGGGCAGCAACACGGTGAGGCGACGAGCCGACGGTGGAAGACGTGATGGCCTAATGCCCAGATTTGTTTACTCAGTCGATCGTGACGGGAAGTTAGAGAAATTGGGGAACGTCAAGGCTTGAAGCTGTACATAAAAATGGGCTCCTACTTAATTGGGCCTTTACTACAAACTTATAAGACGTACTAGCTGGCCCATCTCAAAAGTGAATCGTTATTTCTCTCCTTGTCTTCCTCCTCGGCTGATCCCACGACCGAACACAGAGGTTTCAGGGAACTCGTCTCATCTTCCATGGCGGCCACTAGCCAAAGTAGTAGAGGAGCTACCCTAGGTCCCAAAATTTACCCGGGGCGGCCGCCCCTACACGACCACACGCTGGCGTCGCCCCTGTCGCATAGTCACGACAACCACTGGTGCCCATGACTTGTATGCGGTGGCGACCATGGCTCCTTCATCGAAGGTTGTGGTTGTATCTCCGACGCATAGCGGCCGGTTGTTCACATGGCCTCCATGCGCGACGGCCATGGCTCCTTCATGGCCAAAGATGGCATTCGTAGAATCGTAGCACTCGCAAAGCGACTGGCGGCCCACCTACACTGATTTACAATTATTTTTTACAACAGTTCCTTCCTCCCACCATTTTATGCCCATGCTTGATTCCTACTCGTATATTCTATCGTTTCTTGCTGAAGATTTGACCCCTGATTTGTTCCTCCATAAAATATATCTCCTCTTCGGTCATGACCGGGGACCAAACCGAGTTCATGGTGGAAAAAACAATTGGTTTTTCATTTGTGGAATAACCGATCAATCATCACATATATGTAGGAACAGAATTTCCTTATCGCTTGAAGAACCAAACGGTTAGACCGAATGCCCAGACTAAAATCCCATGCAGTGACAAAATAAATTACGGGTTTGCTAAAACTCAGCTAGCTGAGAAATAAATTGGTCTCATTCACATCTCTAGCCATCAGATCTAAAGATGCAAAGATTCATGCGTGCTGTTTTTTCAGCCCAAGTTGTTTTGTTTTATCGGCCTGTTTGCCCACGCTGTAGCGACATGCACCAGCGCATTACTAGGCGCCGGCTACCACAATCCATACTCATGTTTTTTGTCTGCTTTTTTTCATGTCTGCAGATTAATAGGGAAAGCTACCCTGCCGATCTTGATTCATGTGACTTATGTTTTGTCCTATTTTTTTGTATTTTTTGTTGTTGTTATCATTTGATTTTTCTTTTTTATCCTTTTCTTTACCTTTTGCTAAAAAAAAATCCTTATATGTAAATACTTGTAACTAAGTCTAGTCGGATGGGATTTTTTTTAACGGAATGGCTAACTCATATTTAGATGTTTTTTAGTGACCTCACATCTAAGTGTTTAACCATCAGATCTTTGTGTCTTTAATTTCGCGCACGAGCGATCTGCTCGACTCGTGATCGTGGGTGTCGCATTGTTACGTTGGAACGGAGGGCTACAGTGGGGCGGGCTGGTTCCTTTTTTTTGTTGTTGGGCTGGCCTTTGTTTGTTTTGAGCTCTAGGTGTTGGGCTTTGTTTTGGACAACGTTATGAGATCGATCTTGTCCACCTTTGTGTCACAACCAAGGTTAGGTCATGCGACTTAAAGCTCACGTCGTCACAAACTATGACCTAACCTTGGTTGTGACACAAAGGTGGACAAGCGACTTAGAGCTGACGTCGTCACAGACTCAGTCTTGTGCATACGGAAGTGAAGGAAGTTTGCACAATGGTCAATGGTTGTGAGTCTTTTCTTTGATATTGCAATCGCTCATGTTCATGTCATTTTTCAGAAGAAGTTGTCTAGATATATTTCTCCATTTACTTTTTTTCTTTTAATCATTTTTAGGTATGTATTTTTTTGCCCATGTCATCAGTATCCTTTTTTGTTATTAGCCGGTTTTTTTTCCTTTATCTTTTTTGTTTGATGCACTTTTTCCATATCAAATTTCTACTGTCTATGCAAGTGTAAACCCCACGACTCCGGAATTTGGCCTTTTTTTGCAGTTTGTAGTCACCTCATTTGCAAGTAGCCATCTAGCAATCGGATTTTTTATAGTTTCAGTTGCCCGGTTTTACTAATCCACCCTCGATTCACGAATAGTTTTTCTTTCAAAGTTGTAGTTTGTCCCGGTTGCAAATCAATCATCAAGTCAAAACTGCCCCCCAATGTCCTGTCAACCCTCAACTCGCAACAGGGGCATTTTTTGCAAGTACTCCAGTCGCATGTCCACCTTTGTGTCACAACCAAGGTTAGGTCATAGTTTGTAGCCGGCTTAGTAGCAAGTCAACCCTCGACACATAACTAGGAGCGAGTTTTTCATAGTTTGAAGGCGCCCTAGTTGCAAGTCAACCATCGACTTGCAACTAGCGGGCCCAGTTGCGAGTCCACTATCGACTCGCAACTAAGTTTTTTGTAGTTGCGCCAGTTGCAAGTCAACCTTTGGCTTGCAACTAGGAGGGCGGGGGGCACTAGCAAGTCAACCATTGACTCACAACTAGGTTATTTTTTGTTTTCTTGTAGTTCGCCTAAGTTGCAAGTCAACCATCGACTGATAATCGTACCTAGTTGCAAGTCAATCATTAACTCTCAACTGGGATGTGTTGTAGTTTTGTAGTTGCCCCAGTTGCAAGTCAACCATTGATTCACAACTAGGTTATTTTTCGTTTTTTGTAGTTTGCCTTAGTTGCAACTCAACCATTGACTCGCAACCATGCCCCGGTTGAAAGTCAACCATCATCTCGCAACTGGGATGTGTCATAGTTTTGTAGTTGTCCCAGTTGCAAGTCAACCATTGACTCGCAACTAGGTTATTTTTCGTTTTGTTTTCTTGTAGTTTGCCTCAGTTGCAACTCAACCATCGACTTGCATCCGTGCCCCGGTTGCAAGTTAATCCCTAGTTGCATGAAGCCCATCGACTCGCAACTAGGGTGTGTGTGTTTGTTGAGGACCCCCAGCTCCAAGTTGACTATCAACTCGCAACAAGGGTGTGTGTGTGTGTTTTGTCGTGGCCCCAGTTGCAAGTCGACCATCGACTCGCAACTAAGGATGTATGTATGTGTGTGTGTTTGTTGAGGACTCCCAGTTGCAAGCTACCCATCGACTCGCAAGTAAGGATGTGTGTGTTTGTCAAGGGGCCCCAGTTGCATGTCAACCATCGACTCGCAACTAGGGGGGTGCGTGTGTGTGTTTTGTCATGGCCCCAGTTGCAAGCCGCCCATCGACTCGCAACTAAGGATCTCTCTGTGTGTGTGTGTGTGTGTGTGTGTGTGTGTGTGTGTGTGTGTGTGTGTGTGTGTGTGTGTGCGGGTGTGTGTGTCGAGGGTGCCCAGTTGCATGTCAACCATCGACTCGCAACTAGGAGTGTGTGTCCTTTTGTCAGGGGTCCCCAGTTGCATGTAAACCATCGACTCGCAACTAGGGTGTGTGTGTGTGTTTGTTGAGGACCCCCGGTTGCAAGTTGACCATCGACTCGCAACTATGGGGTGCGTGTGTGTGTTTGTCAAAGGTCCCCAATTGCATGTCAGCCATCGACTCGCACCTAGGGGTGTGTGTGTGTGTGTGTGTGTGTGTGTGTGTGTGTGTGTGTGTGTGTGTGTGTGTCTTTTGTCAAGAGTCCCCAGTTGCCTTTTGTCAAGAGTCCCCGGTTGCATGTCAACCATCGACTCGCAACTAAGGATGTGTGTGTGTGTGTGTGTGTGTCGAGGGGTGCCCAGTTGCATGTCGATAACCGACTCGCAACTAGGGGTGTGTGTCCTTTTGTCAGGGGTCCCCAGTTGCATGTATACCATCGACTCGCAATTAGGATGTGTGTGTTTGTTGAGGACCCCTGGTTGCAAGTTGACCATCGACTCGTAACTATGGGGTGCGTGTGTGTGTGTTTTTTCATGGCCCCCAGTTGCAAGCCGCCCATCGACTCACAACTAAGGATGTGTGTGTTTGTCAAGGGTCCCCAGTTGCATGTCAACCATCGTCTCACAACTAGGGGTGTGTGTGTTTGTGTGTCTTTTTGTCAAGCGCCCCCAGTTGCATGTCAACCATCGACATGCAACTACAAGCGTTGTTACATGACTATAAATCCACGTGCGCATAGTGACCACAATGAGGAGCATGAAGGGGTTGTCAGGTGGACGCAACTATTCTCATCTCGAGCTCAAATGACTCTGCATGAACAGTAAAATCATAATAAATAAATAAATAAACTGAATTTTTTGTGTGAAACATTGACAAAATTTCTGAGTGCTCGCAAATTTTTATATCACATCTGTTGAAGTGGCGGAAAAAAAATAAAATCGATTCTCCCAAAAAATGCCATTTTCAAAATCATTTTCGAGAGTTGATCTTGTTTTTTTTTTTGCGACTTCCACGAATGTTATTTCTATGTGAAAATTTGGAGGCTCTTAAAACCTTTGTTAAAGTTTATCACAAAAAAATTCAAATTTGTTGATTTTTTTTTTCTTTTTCTTTCGAATTTACTGTTCATCCGATCTCATTTGAGCTCGGGAGCCGAAGGACACTTTTGTTGTTTGAACAATTACTTGTCCGTTTGTTTTATCTTAGCATCAGATATGTAGATTTCCTGTCATTTTCCCTTTTTATAGAACATTTTAATTTCTATTTTGGCCAATTTGTGTGTTTCGTTTTATGAAATCATATTCACTCGCAGGTGCGCTCTAGTACTCTCCACACATAGTCACAACCCAGCCTAAGAAAGAAAGAAAAACAAAGCATAGACAGCCCAGAAGGATGTCGCCCAGCCCAGAAAACAACTCACACGACGCTGGCGAGCGGGTGTCTGAGGGACACGTCAGCTGACGTCAGCTGACTGAGACCAAATTACGTCTCAGTCAGCTGATTTCTAGGCGATCCCATATTCGCTGCATCTCAAGCTCCGACCAACATATGCATCTCACTCTCATCGTCATTCCACTTCCCCGGCCCTCACCCAACTGGCCAACTCACTATCGACCTCTCCAAGATGAGCGGTGTCTCTTCCCGCCTCTCCAGCTTTGTTTCCCGTGGTCCCACTTGACTTTGTACATGGCTGCCATAGCCGGAGCTTCGAAGCTCGACAGACCGGCGCCTCGCCTGCTCCTGTATGAGCCCCATGCACACACTATGGCAGCCTTGCGCCCCATAGCACGTGCAAAGATCCTGCAACCCCTCGTTGCACACGCCCGCGACGATGCCGTTCCAGCCGGCCGTCGTGGCCAAGTTGGGCTTGGCCTCGCACGCCCTTGGCTGCACCCTCACACTCGTTACAACAACGCCCAAGTGTTCTCCACACCACACACACTACCCTCATCGTAGATGCACGCACGCTCCACATGCATGTCAGCGAGCTGCCGTGGAGCTTCCATGCGTGCGTGCACAGAGCTTGGAGTTGCTTGAGGGCAGCGGGAGAGTGGCGGACCATGGTGGGGGTGCAGCGGCGGCAATCCGTGGCTGTGTTGCGATGACGAGGATGAAACGGGAGGTGCGGATGCGTCTTCGGAGCAAATGTTTTTCTCCAGCCAGCCGCGGGGGAGTATATTTAGGAACAGAGGTGATGGGAGTAAAAACTATCCTTCTCTAGAGATTTTGAGGGATTGGTTAGGTGTCAATTAGAGGAGAAAACCCGAATTTATGGGGTGAGATGCTCTTACACTTCGTTTGAATGTTGATATTCATGCCTAGATATTGATATTGGCATTGAATATCCCGAATTCCGCCGTTTGGATGGACAAGGAATCGGTCCAAGGAATTGGGCTGAAATATTCGCTGGCCCGCTTCGAAAGCCCGCGCCTCTATTCCCGAATTCGGAGGGGGAGAGCTCGATTTTCACTGGTATTCGGGAAGCAGCCCGCGACTTAATGCTTTGACCGCTCCAGATAAGGCAGAGGCGCTCGAGCGGGAGGGGAGGCGAGCACTGCGGCGACGCGGAGCTCCCGGCGGCGCAGGTCAGATCCCGTCCGCCCTCTCCTTCCCTTCTCTCTCCGGTGGATCCCTTCCTCCCCCGCGTGTGGCCACGTCCCCGTTCCTCCTTCCCTTCCACCCCGCACAGCCATCTCCCTGCGCGCTCGCCGCCCCTTGGCTGCCGTCTGCCCCATCCCGCACCGCGCCCCCGCACATCCATCCACGCAACGACTCCCCCATGGCATGTTCTTCCTTCATCCCCATGCCATGTTCTTCCTCCATCCCCATCCCTTACCCTTGACAGAAACCTAAATCCCCTTCTAATCCTCATAGTATGTGTTTGTTTGCTGATTTATTTTTCCTTTTAATGAACAGGAGGTCAGTTGATTGGTCTGAAGGTCACTGGATTGGAGGATGGATGCTCAACAGCAGCAGGCTGATTTATAAGTGTTCCTGCTGTACAAGTGCTGTATGTGTTGTTGTTACTGTATATGTTGTTGTACAAGTGCTGCTGCTGTTGTAGATGTGCCGCGGCTGCTGTATATGTGCTGATGTGCAAGTGCTGCTGCTGTATATGTGAAAGTGCTGTTGTGTATGTGATGTTGTTCTAAGAAAGTGATGTTGTGTATGTGTTACTGTCTAAGTCATGTTTATATGTATAATTGTTGGCTTTGGTTAAGTGCATCTAGTTTATAACTGCTGCCATTTAAACATTACAACAAAGTTCAGTTTGATCATATGACAAATGATCAATTCCAATATAGATAATGACCATCCAAACAAGCTTCAGAATTGAGCTTGTCATGAGAATACCAAGTGGCAATTCTGTGCACATCTAAACAACAGAATTGGGTTCAATGTGAATATCAAAGCCAAGGAGATTTGATATTGGGGCCAATTCAATTCCATGGCCCTCAATATCAACATCCAAACAAAGCGTTAGGGCATTTCTAACCGATTCCTATCCGGCTATAAGGAAGGATAATTTCGTTTTCCCTCATCTATGTTGCACCTAGCCGATCCCTTAGACAGGTTAGTGGAGTAAATTATTTTAGTCCAACCCCTGTGACATGGCCGGCAGACCAAGGGGGATGGTGGCGGCCCTCCCTCTCCCTCTAACCTATATATACTATGTGATTTGTGCTCTTGATATACAAGTTTTAGCGCCTCCTCTAGTTCTTCTAGTTATAGTTTTAGTTGGTCCTAGTTTTTTTTACAAATGGAGGAAGACCCCCGGCCTCTGCATCTGGACGATGCATGCAGCCGTTTTATTAATTGCTCACACAAGACCTTGCAAGGTAATACAACAGTAAGACTAAAGCCACCGTCTAGGCAACATCTGTCGCTACTCCTACCCAATTGATGAAGGGATGCTGATAGTCTAGGGCTAATGCCAAACAGACCTCGCATCTAAACCTACCATCTAAGACCTGAGGACCCATCCGGGACGCCTGCCGGGTATGGGGCACCCACCGGTCCGGCGGACTCCTCAACCAGGACGCCTGCCGGGTATGAGGCCGCCGCAGCCACCTGCCACCAATCCATCTTCAGAACTATACTGCCGCATCTACCTTGCATGGTCTAGCTGCCATCAACACCACCACGACGCCAGACCGCGTTACCCTCCTGCGCGAGTCCATCTCCGCACATCGGACGCCAAGTCACCACAGCGCCATGCCGCTGAGATCCGCGCCATCAATGAGTGAGATGAAGCACCGCTCCACCAAAGAATCCGTCCTCTGGTCCCTCGAACACGTGTGTACCTCCAAGAATGACGCCCCAAAGGGAGGAACGACACTAGAGCGCTCCCGTCATCCGATCATCCGATTTAGGGTTTCCCCCGGAGGTAGCGGAGAGTGGATTTGAATTTCTCCACGGCGATGCCTTGTGACGCCCCCGATTCAATCGTACACTAATCATACATGCAAATGTGTACGATCAAGATCAGGGACTCACGGGAAGATATCACAGCACAACTCTAAAAATAAAATAAGTCATACAAGCATCATAATACAAGCCAGTGGCCTCGAGGGCTCGAATACAAGTGCTCGATCATAGACGAGTCAGGGGAAGCAACAATATCTGAGTACAGACATAAGTTAAACAAGTTTGCCTTAAGAAGGCTAGCACAAACTGGGATACAGATCGAAAGAGGCGCAGGCCTCCTACCTGGGATCCTCCTAAACTACTCCTGGTCGTCGTCAGCGGCCTGCATGTAGTAGTAGGCACCTCTAGTGTAGTAAGAGTCGTCGTCGACGGTGGCATCTGGCTCCTGGGCTCCGGCATCTGGTTGCGACAACCAGGTAGAAGGAAAAGGGGGAAAAGAGGGAGAAAAGCAACCGTGAATACTCATCCAAAGTACTCACAAGCAAGGATCTACACTACATATGCATGGGTATATGTGTAAAGAGGCAATATCAGTGGACTGAACTGTAGAATGCCAGAATAAGAGGGGGATAGCTAGTCCTATCGAAGACTACGCTTCTGGCAGCCTCCGTCTTGCAGCATGTAGAAGAGAGTAGATTGAAGTCCTCCAAGTAGCATCGCATAGCATAATCCTACCCGGCGATCCTCCCCTCGCCGCCCTGTGGAAAAGCGATCACCGGGTTGTATGTGGAACTTGGAAGGGTGTGTTTTATTAAGTATCCGGTTCTAGTTGTCATAAGGTCAAGGTACAACTCCTGGTCGTCCTTTTACCGAGGGACACGGCTATTCGAATAGATAAACTTCCTTGCAGGGGTGCACCACATAACCCAACACGCTCGATCCCATTTGGCCGGATACACTTTGCTGGGTCATGCCCGGCCTCGGAAGATCAACACGTCGCAGCCCCACCTAGGCACAACAGAGAGGTCAGCACGCCGGTCTAAATCCTATGCGCGTAAGGGTCTGGGCCCATCGCCCATTGCACACCTGCACGTTGCGTGGGCGGCCGGAGAGTAGACCTAGCAACCTCCATTACAAAGGAAGTTGCGTGATACGTCTCCAACGTATCTATAATTTTTGATTACTCCATGCTACTTTGTCTACTGTTTTGGACTATATTGGGCTTTATTTTCCACTTTTATATTATTTTTTGGACTAACCTATTAACCGGAGGCCCATCCCAGAATTGTTGTTTTTTGCCTATTTCAATATTTCGAAGAAACAAAATATCAAACGGAGTCCAAACGGAATAAAACCTTCGGGAACGTGATTTCCTCACCGAACGTGATCCAGGAGACTTGGACCCTACTCCAAGAAGTTCCAGAGGCGGTCACGAGGGTGGAGGGCGCCCCCCCTGGGCGCGCCCCCTGCCTCGTGGGCCCCCTGTTGCTCCACCGACGTACTCCTTCCTCCTATATATACCTACGTACCCCCGTCAGATCAGAGACGGAGCCAAAAACCTAATTCCACCGCCGCAACCTTCTGTATCCGCGAGATCCCATCTTGGGGCCTGTTCCAGAGCTCCGCCGGAGAGGGCATCTACCACGGAGGGCTTCTACGTCAACACCATAGCCTCTCCGATGAAGTGTGAGTAGTTTACTTCAGACCTTCGGGTCCATAGTTATTAGCTAGATGGCTTCTTCTCTCTTTTTGGATCTCAATACAATGTTCTCCTCCTCTGTTGTGGAGATCTATTCGATGTAATATTCTTTTTGCGGTGTGTTTGTTGAGACCGATGAATTGTGGGTTTATGATCCAGCTTATCTATGAACAATATTTGATTCTTCTCTGAATTCTTTTATGTATGATTGAGTTATCTTTGCAAGTCTCTTCGAATTATCCGTTTGGTTTGGCCAACTAGATTGGTAGTTCTTGCAATGGGAGAAGTGTTTAGCTTTGGGTTCAATCTTGCGGTGTCCTTACCCAGTGACAGAAAGGGCTGCAAGGCACGTATTGTATTGTTGCCATCGAGGATAACAAGATGGGGTTCTTATCATATTGCATGAATTTATCCCTCTACATCATGTCATCTTGCTTAATGTGTTACTCTGTTTCACTTAATACTCTAGATGCATGCTGGATAGCGGTCGATGAGTGGAGTAATGGTAGTAGATGCAGAATCGTTTCGATCTACTTGTCTTGGACGTGATGCCTATATACATGATCATACCTAGATAATCTCATAATTATTTGCTTTTCTATCAATTGCTCAACAGTAATTTGTTCACCCACCGTAGAATACTTATGCTCATGAGAGAAGCCACTAGTGAAACCTATGGCCCCCGGGTCTATTCTCATCATATCAATCTCCATTACTTTATTTAGTTGCTTTGTTTTTACTTTGCCTTTTACTTTTCACTTTGCATCTCCATATCAAAAATACCAAAAATATTATTTATCATCTCTATCAGATCTCACCCTTGTAAGTAACCGTGAAGGGATTGACAACCCCTAATCGCATTGGTTGCGAGTAGCTATCGTTTTGTGTAGGTACAAGGGACTCGTGCATGATCTCCTACTAGATTGATACCTTGGTTCTCAAAAACTGAGGGAAATACTTACGCTACTTTACTGCATCATCCTCTCCTCTTCGGGGAAATCCAACGCAGTGCTCAAGAGGTAGCAAGAAGAATTTCTGGCGCCGTTGCCGGGGAGTTTGCGCAAAAGTCAACCATACCAAGTACCCATCACAATCCCTATCTCTCGCATTACATTATTTGCCTCTCGTTTTCCTCTCCCCCACTTCACCCTTGTCGTTTTATTCGTCCTCTCTCTCCCAATCTCCTCCTCTGTTTGTCTTTTGCCTTTTTCTCGTTTGTCTTTTTGTTGCTTGTGTGTTGGATTACTTGTTGCCATGGCACAAGATAATACCAAGTTGTGTGATTTCTCGAATACCAATAATAATGATTTCCTTAGTACTCCGATTGCTCCTCTTAATAATGATGAGTCTTGTGAAATCAATACCACTTTGTTGAATCTTGTTATGAAAGATCAATTTGCCGGCCTTCCTAGTGAAGATGTTGCTACTCATCTAAACAATTTTGTTGATTTGTGTGATATGCAAAAGAAGAAAGATACGGATAACAATATTGTCAAATTGAAGTTATTTCCGTTTTCAATTAGAGATCGTGCTAAAGTTTGGTTTTCATCTTTGCCTAAAAATAGTATTGATTCTTGGAACAAGTGCAAAGATGCTTTTATCTCTAAGTATTTTCCTCCCGCTAAGATCATCACACTTAGGAACGATATTATGAATTTTAAACAACTTGATCATGAGCATGTTTCCCAATCTTGGGAAAGAATGAAATTGATGCTTCACAATTGCCCTACTCATGGTTTGAATTTATGGATGATAATACAAAATTTTTATGCCGGATTAAATTTTGCTTCTAGAAATCTTTTAGACTCGACCGCGGGAGGCACGTTTATGGAAATTACGTTAGGAGATGCTACAAAATTGCTTGACAATATTTTGGCTAATTATTCTCAATGGCATACCGAAAGAACTTCTAGTAAAGAAGTGCATGCTATAGAGGAAATCAATGTTTTGAGTGAAAAAATGGATGAACTTATGAAGATGTTTGCTACTAAAAATACTTCTCTTGATCCCAATGATATGCCTTTATCTACTTTGATTGAGAATAATAAATGAACCTATGGATGTGAATTTTGTTGGAAGGAATAGTTTTGGAAATAATGCGTATAGAGGGAATTATCCTAGTAATCCTTCTAATAATTATGGAAATTCCTACAACAACTCTTATGGAAATTTTAATAAGATGCCCTCTGAATTTGAGAGTAGTGTTAAAGAGTTTATGAATTCACAAAAGAATTTTAATGCTTTTCTTGAAGAGAAATTGCTCAAAGTTGATGATTTGGCTAGGAACGTTGATAGAATTTCTCTTGAAATTCTTTCTTTAAAGCTTAGATCTATTCCTCCTAAGCATGATATCAATGAGTCTCTCAAAGCTATGAGAATTTCCATTGATGAGTGCAAGGAAAGAACCGCTAGGATGCGTGCTTCCAAAGATGCTTTTATTAAAGCATGTTCTTTCGATTCCTATGAAAATCAAGATGAAGATCTAAAAGTTATTGATGTGTCTCCTATTAAATCCTTGTTTTGCAATATGAATCTTGATGAAACTGAATATGATCTTCCTTTACCTAGAAGGCATTCTAAGAATTCTGAGTTTCTAGATCTTGATGATGAAATTGATGAAAGTGGGATTGAAAGAAATAAAAATCTTGATGTTGCTAAAACCACTATTTTAGATCTCAAGGAATTTAATTATGAAAATCACTCTTTGCTTGGTTGTATTTCCTTGTTGCAATCCGTGCTAGATTCTCCTCATGCTTATAGTCAAAATAAGGCCTTTACCGAACACATTGTTGATGCCTTGATGCAATCTTATGAAGAAAAACTTGAGTTGAAAGTTTCTATCCCTAAAAAACTCTATGATGAGTGGGAACCTACTCTCAAAATTAAAATTAAAGATTATGAGTTTCATGCCTTGTGTGATTTGGGTGCTAGTGTCTCTACTATTCCCAAAACTTTGTGTGATTTGCTAGATTTCCGTGATTTTGAAGATTCTAAACTTGCATCTTCGGATTCCACTATTAAAAAGCCTATGGAAAGAATTAATGATGTTCTTATTGTTGCCAATAGGAATTACTAGGACAAATGCCCGTGCGTTGCACCGAGCGAAAAAAGAGGCACAACCTGCTTCATGTGACATTATGCACCATCTTTTATATTCAATTGTAAGAAACGTCAATGATAAGGTTAAAGGTTAAAATTTTCTTTTTTTTAAAATAAAATTTAACGTTTACATAAAAATTAGAATAGTTTTTAAGAATAGTTAACATTTTTATGAATTTTTAACATTTCTCTGAAAAAGAACATTTTAACACATGTTTTTCTTGAAAATAATGATATTTTAGGGGTAAGAATGTTTTGTTTTTTTAGGGTTAAGAGCATACTTCTGTATAATATAATTTTAGTAATGTTTTATTTTTCGAAAAATATATTTTATCCGCATTTTTTTGTGGAGCCTGCTTCATGTGCCATTGTGCACCATCTATTATATCCAATTTTAATAAACGTCGATAATAAGGTTAAATGTTAAAATTTTCTTATTTTTTAAAGTTAATGTTTACATAAAAATTGTAATACTTTTTTAAGAAGAGTTAAAGTTTTTATGAAATTTGAACATTTCCCTAAAAAGAATATTTTTTGAACACATGTTTTTCTTGAAAAGAATGTTATTTTAGGGGTAAGAATGTTTTTGAGAACTTTTTTTGTGAGAAATATTTTTTTCAGAATTTTTGTTTTTTGAAAAATATATTTTATCTGCAATTTTTTTGGCACTTTTTGGGCTTGGCCCAAACGACTCGGCCTACACAAAAACATGCACGCTCTCAAAAAAAGGAGACACTGTCGTTGCGAGATCCCGCCAGCCTCGCGGCCCTCGGCCGCCACTCCGACCGGAGAGCGCTGCCACGCCGATGATGAACCCTTCTCCGCCGCCTCCTGCTTCTTCCCCGTGCTCCTCTCATCTCCCTCGCGCCTCCTCTGCATCGGAGTGCCAGCCAAGCGCAAGGCCTCCGTCCATGGCAGCCGCTGCATCAGGCCGCTCCGGCAAATTCCAATGCTAATGAATGGTTGACACACACTGAGCAATGCTCACAGCAGTTGGCAAACCATCTTGTTGGGTGGCAGGATTTCTGACCTTAGTAGGTTTTGGAGAATATCATTGCCATTTAATCAAGGCTAGAATCTGAAGCTTGACTGAAGAACATAACAGAAATGAACTTGACTAAGTAAATAGATCAATAACTCGTTTGCTGGTAAGTACCTAGATTTTGATATTGACAAAATCTAAACCCCAAGACCAGTGATACTGACAGCAGAGTAAGAAAAATGATCACAAGTGCATTACCCAACTGCAGGATCAAAGACGTCAGTTACGGAAAATTAACTACAGCTTGCAGCACAAGAAATCACAAGCTAGCATAGGCTAAATAAAACAGCATAATTTAGATTGAATGAACACCTAGAATGAGTTAAAAGGCGTACGGTGTTCCACACTGACATACAATATTTCTATCCTGTCTATAACCCAAATAAAGACATACATATGCAGATCATTGTATGTCAAAACTGTACATCAGCCAGGTCTTGGACCTTGTCCAAACAAACATAAAACAGAGAATCATCCAGCGGAAGCAACACACATGCCAGGAGGAGCAGCATAGTTCATATCTTAAGATTGAGGGGAAATGTGATGATAGTTGTGGAAATAAAATAATAAGAGCACTGCAACTGCTCGTAAAGAACGTGATAATTTCAACCAACACACCACCATCAAGCACATCATACTGTTAAAGAGTACATATCTAGATATCTAAAACTATATTTAAGCTAGAAACTGAGAGTCATTTACAGCCAACTATATGTAATTGACCCTACTGGTCTATATCCAATGAATTATGAGGCGCCCTTTCATTTGCTAGATATCTTAAACTACCACCAGGGATGCCAGCCAACATAGAAGCTTCTTTTTTCAGAAATAGCATGCACATCCTGTTTTGAGAAAATGGAAGTTAGCATCACCGAGTAATCAATCTTGAAATAAAGTTTTGAGATTAGCTTACATTATCAATTTGCACAAATGTATGACATATCTTTTCTTACAGATTCATATTAGAGAATAATATCTTTTGTAATATGAAACCTCTGCGTTGCAATGGGGATACAACTGTGTCCTGGTTGATATCCTCTTGCCTTGGATCGCGTATAATGACGTGGCAGAGCAAGCGACATTGCCTACGATCCTACCAGGGGTCCATCCCAGCCCCACCATGAAGCCCGACTGTCCATGGTCACCGTGATGACCCAACACGACAGCATGGCACGGTAGTCTTGTTGTCAAGAAGGTCCTCAAGCCATTGGTCAGACCCAATGCCACCCATGGCCTCCTACTCCTCCTCTGCCCAACGATTCAGAATAGGAGAGCACATGAGGGTGCAGCGGCATGAGGCAGGTGTCCTTGCCAAGGCCCGGTTGAGTGGGCATCCGCTCTAGGGTGCCCTCCTTCGGCCCGCCAGTCGACGATGTGTATATTCAAATGTGAGTGCCATTGCCCTTGTGTTACTACAAAATAAAATAAAAAGAACAATGTGGCGCACCTGCTCGGGTAATTATATATGAAGTTTCTGTTTATTCAAGATAGTATAGGAACACATCCAATCACGAAATATAATCTAATTAATAATAATGTGTTTTTCTCCAAGCATAGAAATACATCCCATGCTCACAATACAATATGTGATAATCAATAGTAAGGCATTTAGTTTGGTTAGTGTCAATTCTCCATGTAGTTCTTAACTAATACGACACAAACATTTTCGACGGCTTCAGGAGATGACGACCGTTTTTCATAATATACTTGGCAAATCTAATAAAGCTTCTGGATTGCGGCCATAGAATCTAAGGACTTGCATAAGTTAATAAATAGGATCAGCTCTTGAAAGAATTCACTTTGAACACATTTTTCCAAGACGGATAGAACAATCTTTGATAGCCTGTTCCAGTCGGTAAAAAATTAATCTGCACATGCTCTCACCCTGCATTTAACTTGTGGCTAATTTGTGAAACGAAAAAAAAAGACCACTCATGCTCCTTCCTCTCCCATTAACTTCAGGTGGCTAACAATGACCAATATGTGACTAATCTTTCTGAATTAGTACAGATTAAACTAAAAACATGAAGAGCAATGGTCTTATCGCTGCTGAACACGACATAACAGCACAGCTACACCACCATCTACGAATTTAGTACTATAACATAACAAACTAACCGTGCTCTTTGACAACTCTCCTAAACTGCATCATACGTACTTGATTATCTTCTTCACAGCTTCAACCTTTGACAAGAATCAGAAGTAGTTATTCGGTCAGTAAAGCACACAATGAAGGAAAGTGTTTCGAGACAACGGTGCATGTATGGCAGATCTCTCTGCATCGAGGCGGTTTTGCCTGCTCCTAAAGAAATTCACCCTCAGCAAAGACACTCAGCTGAGGATAATATTTTCATTTAGTTTATAAATCATGACACTGTTTTCCTGGGCCAAAAATGATGATAAGTAGTAGAGCCTGAATAGTGAACTAACTAAGAGAATACAAAGAAATGAGCTAGAATTGATGCAAGCAATTGCAACAAGAGCCACGTGCTGATTCTGAACCAACTTATTTTTATTTTTTATTTTTTGAGAACTTATTTGGAGACACCTAATTCATACAGTAACATGAGAACCAGAGTATGTATGCAAATTAGTTAGTACTTGTAGGGAGATCATTTTGCCACAGCCGATGGGTTGAGTTCAATCTTACCAGTTACCATACCACCACAGCAGAAACTTGGCTTCCATTTGCACAACTCTGGTATCCAGCCAGAGTAATTGATTTCAAATTTCCGCAAATTCGGGAACCATGTGCACAATGATGTCAGTGGTTTTCTAGCAGTGCAAAGATCGGAACCAACATGGATAGCACCCCTTTGATTCCCCTCTATTTTGTAGAGCTGCTTTGACACAAGGGAAAGAGAGTTTGGTGATCCTCTTGAGAATCTCTGTCACCAGAGCCTCCGGTAGGTCCTCCATCGAGCAAATGTACCAATCAGGTAATATATATCAAGGTTCAGAAAACAACCGAAGAGCTGGACTCAAACTTATGATATATCAGAACAACAAATGCATGTGAAGATGGACTCAAGGTTCAGAATAATGCATGTGAAGAAATAATAAATGATGATAAGTAGCAGAGCCTGAATAATGAACTAACTAAGAGAATACAAAGAAATGAGCTAGAATTGACGCAAGCAATTGCAACAAGACCCGCGTGCTGAATCCGAACTAACTTATTTTCTAAAACTTCTATTTTTTGAGAATTTATTTGGAGGCACCTAATTCATACAGTAACATAAGAACTAGAGCATATATGCAAATTAGTTAGTACTTGTAGGGAGATCATTTTGCCACAGCCGATGAGTTGAGTTCACAGTCTTGCCATACCACCACAGCAGCAACTTGGCCTCCAATGCACAAACCTCCATTGGAAGATAGTTGGGTTTCTGCTCTATACCAACTTGCAGGCAGGGGAGAAAATCGTAACTTAGTTGCAGCTTGCAGGTTTCTTGAAAGTAGTCCCTCACAGTCTTGGTTTCGCCGGTCGATAATTTGAACCTCAAATCTCTGCTAGACTGCTTTGTCAAGCCATTGATGCGGTACTTCCTACGCACCTCTCCTCAGTGGGAGACCTCAACTCTCAGACCCTTGAGAGCCTTCTTAATCTGCAGCGGAACGTGAAACCATAAACTACCAACCATACCACCACAACAGCAACTTGGCCTCCATTTGCACAAACCTCCATTAGAAGACAGTTGGGTTTCGGCTCTGTACCAACTTGCAGGTAGGGGAGAAAATCGTAACATAGTTGCAGCATGGCAGGTGGTAGTAGTTCGATCCGGGGTAGCCAGATTCGGCGCCGGCGACGAGGTCCGCGGCAACCGGAGCTCGGGTAGGAGTGAACCCGAGGCCATGGAGCATGGCAGGTGGCGCTGGGGGCGGCGTTGATCTCCTGGGGGCGTGCTGAGCATGGCGCAGGGCTTGAACGCGAGCTGCGCGTACGGTGGCTGTGGTGGGGAGGTACACGACGGCGACGAGCTTCGTCCATGGTGGGGCGAGCAAGATGGCGCATAGAGGAGGAGGTCGGGTCAGGCGTCGTGGCCGCGGCTATGGGCGTACGGGAGCGGGACTGGGCGTGGGGTGAGCGCGTGCTGCCCAGGGCGTGAGCTCCTGCACGCGGGTGTGCACGCGAAGGCGCGACCGTGGGTGCGGCGGGGTCGTGGTGAGCGTGGTCGGCGTGCACAGGGACAGAGGAAGGAGGAGGGCAGAGGCCGTGGCCTCACCGGGGGCGTAGGGTCAAGGCAGCGGGGCTCGGGGAGGAGGTCGAGGACGTCGCGGCGGAGGGGAAGCAGGCCGGTGAGGAAGAGGAAGCAGGCCGGCGAGGGAGCTCCTACAACGGTGGGGTCGAGGCAGAGGAGCTCCGGTGAGGTTGCCCCGACGAACGACGACGGACGGGAGGTCCTCCAGGCGGTGGCGATGCGGCGCCGATGTCGAGCACGTCGGGCGGCGGGGACCGGCGTCGAGCCCCGATTGAGATCTGGATCTGGGGAAGGGGGAGAGCGAGCGAGTGGGGGGGAGTGGTGGTCGTGGGGCTAGGGTTCGGTGCCCCCAGGGGGTATAGGCCAGGGGCTGGGCCGGCCGGTTGTTGGCCTGGTGGCCAGCTGGGCTATGGCCCAGCAGGGGGGTCTTTTTATGTCTTTTAGTTTTTTTATTTGTGTGTTTTTACTTATTCTCCTTTTCTATTTTACCTTAGTTTTTGATCTAGTATAGTCTTATAAAATACTGTATTTAACTCCTAAATTAGTGTCATGGTCTAGCCCTCTGCCACAAAAAGGTTGGGCCCCCAAATAAAATAGTTTAACAATTTAATATTTACAAAAGGCACTAATTTAATTGTTATAGCCAATGTTTTAGTTATTCTGGAGCATTTACATATTTTATACAAATGTGGCTTCATCACCATAATTACCTATGCATTATATGTCACCTCTTGAACATTTTAGTTTTAATGTTTGAATTTTTTTTGATGTTTGCCTTTACTTCAAATTTGAATTTGGATTGGTTCTCATCTAATGTGAGATTAGCAATAGGGATCGTGGTGACTTGGCATCATTAGTAGGGTATTACTATAGCTTAATTATCCGGGTGTCACATGCCTTCAAGAAGGGAACGATGCAGATAGCGCTGCCACCGTCGGCCTTGGCAATAGCCGAGAGCAAGTTTTCACCCAGATCTGTTCGAAGGAATCCAGCGTAGCTATACTGCATCATCCCTTCCTCTTTGGGGAAATACCGACGTAGTCCTAGTAGACATCAATCCTCGCTGTCGGTGTCAAAACCGGCAGATCTCGGGTTGGGGGTCCCAAGCAGTGCGTCTTAGGATCAATGGTAACAAGAGGCAAGGGACACGATGTTTACCCAGGTTCGGGCCCTCTCGATGGAGGTAAAACCCTACTCTTACTTGATTAATATTGATGATATGGGTAGTACAAGAGTTGATCTACCACGAGATCAGAGAGGCTAAACCCTAGAAGCTAGCCTATGGTATGATTGTTGTATATGTCTATCGACTAGCATGGCCCCGGTTTATATAATGCACCAGAGGCCTAGGATTACAAGAGTCCTAGACGAATACGCCGGTGGGGGAGGAGTCCTTGTCTTGATTGCCAAGCCTTGTGGATTCTTCCTTGTATGCGACAGCTGTCCGGACTGGCCCATGAGTACACGGCCATGGGGGTCCTCGGCCCAATCCAACTGATCGGGAGACGACGTGTTGAGTACCCCCTAATCCAGGACACCGTCAGTAGCCCCCTGAACCGGTCTTCAAGTTAGGGACACTCCTCGATTCTTCCGAACTATTCTTCATCTTCGGTTGCCGGTCTTGAAAACTGGTTCAACAAATCTTCTCATATTCTATCTTGAGGATCGCCGAAATGCATTCGACGAGTTTACACGTCAGGTATCCAAGGAGCCCCTTTAAGTTTCCGGCCTTTATCAATGCCTTGTTATTTTTATGCCACACCTCGGGTTCGAAGTTGTTCCCGGGAGGCAGTGTCCTCTTGCGCCCGAGCTCTAACGCCGGACTGCATTCAAGGTATCTCTTGCAGCCGAGCAACAATGCCGGACCGCTTTCGAGCTCCAACGCCGAAATGTATCCGAACTCCAACGCCGGACTATATCCAAGATGTCATAGATCATCTTGGTCCAAAAAAGATGAAGGAGTTTAGTCGAGCTTAATGCCGGAAATGCCCTCTAAGGAGCCAGCCACTTGCTTCCGAGCTATATGCCGAACTGCTTCCGAGGTGGTTAAGCACCTCGGTCATGGGCTGATTTTTGGTCAATGTTTTTTATTGATGCAATTTATTCTCTGACGAGATATATAGCCAGTAGCCCTCAAGGTGTGTATCAGTCTAAAACCCGAGATGCACCTGAAGGATGACATAAGACCGCCGATCCCAGTAACCGCTGAGACTCAGGTTGATTTGCAAAATCGGCCTGAGGATCAATTCCTAGCTCGGCAGAACACTTCGGGACACAAAAAGTGGCGTGCTCAGTCCTCGAGACTCAGGTTGGGTGCGGCCGACCAACCTGAGGATCAAAATCTCCTCGGAAACTGTATTGCACTTAAAATTTTCTGCATAGAACAGGTAATGCAGTAGCCCCCGAGACACTGGTCGGGTGGCAACACCAGATCAAGGGATCGATGTGCCCCTTTAATATTTGTAAATAATAAGCCCGAAGCCCAGTAGCCCCTGAGCCTTAATGCGGGCACGGGAGGCCGAATTAAGGATCGACATCCATAGTAAAATCACAAATTATGTGTAATGACTCTATGTATCTAAGTACTTTACGTCATTAATGCTCGGATCCGCATTGTACAAAACTTTGTTGACCGACCATCAGCTTCCACCTCCTCGGCCAATAGCCGAGGAGTGTTTGTCCTACTTTATAAAGCCTATATGAGGGTAAAGATTTACAACAAACAAGGCAATCTGGCCATACGGTTTTATAAACAAAGGTACGCGGAGAGACATGTTATATTACTGTTTAACAGAAGAAATGTCTTCCAAAGAAAATAGTCCCGCTATCGGTTCCTTTCTTTGGGTTGTCATGCTAATTATGATCATGAAACCTCGGCTCCAATGTAAGAGCAAAATATCGAGGATTTAGTTTGGGAGGCCAGTTAATAGCCCCCGGTAGTGTTCAGCGACAGTCGAGGTCAAGCCGTAAACACTTCGGCCATTGTTATGAATGGCCCGTCATTTAACACCGTCATCGGATCGCCGACCAGTTTACGCTTATTGTGACAGTCAGTTTTCGACTTTCTCCACTGAGGTGCTTAACCATGTGAGCTGGAAGCACAATCGCAGTGGCTCTCCCTTTGCACACCTAGCCGAACAAAGCGGAACATAGGAGGCAAGCGCAGGAGCCGGGCAACCCAACTATTGACCAAAGACACAATTCGAAACCGATGCATATACAGCAATATCCAAGAATGTTTTTGCCGAATCTCTAAAGGTGTCCGGCGTTGCACTGCGAGACTTGTGCTGAAAACACACAAATAGTTTAAAAGTGCCATGGGCTCGAAAAGCCAAAAAACTTATTCGAAAGGTTAATGTCCGAACTAGATCAAGTGTTCGGTGCCAATCCGAAAATTGGACTTTAGAAAAAAAAAGGTGCTTCTGTCGTGCTTTAACATGACACATCCTATCTCAAAACTTCAAGCGGATCAGCCTATGGCTTCAACCTCCTATCCCGAAGGTGGAGTACTTCTTACTAGGCCAGTTTAGCAAACTAAACTCTAGCGGCTTTGAGAGAGAAATTAGGCTCTCCGGCTAGTGACCGCACACTTGTGTCGAAAAAATGAGTGATAAATAATAATAAAAACTTTGCAACGACTAAGAAGAAAAACACTTGTCATAAAACGGCTCATATAAATTTAAGAGCCCCCAAGTGACTTGGGTAAAAGAATGATTGCATGTACCGAAGTACTTATATCATATCTATGTTCAACCGAACTTTAAACACGTCTTAACCAACCGTCGGCTTCTCCCTCTTCGGTCAAGGACCGAAAAGTGTTATGTACTCCATCTGTCGAGAATATCGACGGTGTTTCCAATAACCAGGCAATCAGGCCATAAGGCTGTAACAGACAAAGCGCGCTCAGGGAACTTATGCTATATTACTGCGAAGAGTAAGAAACATCTTCGAAGAAAATAGTACCCCCACCGATACCTTTCTTCGGTGCTCATTGTTATTATGAGACTTGTGCAATAGACTTTTTGTACTCATGAGTTCCGTTGTGTGCTGACCATGATTGAAAACAATAAGAGCGCTAGCTTTCGGTTTCACCCAGTCTGAGGTCCGGCTCGGGTGACCCGATCGTGACAATCGCAGAGGTGCTCCCTTTACTCCCTAGCCGAACAATCGGAAACGTAGGGGTAAGCACAGGAGCCAGGCAACCCAGCTTGCAAATCGCTTAAGTCAATATGGTGCATATTGTGGCGTAATACACGAACAAGGAACGAAGCCGTACAAGTATAACCATATGCAAGAGGAAAAAGCTTCATGAAGGAAGCCCCCAAGTAAACGGGGTATTTGAATTTGCGCGTCACAAACAAAGCACTACTAGGAAAAGGCCTACTAATGGTGCACCGGTTTTGCCTACTAATGGCGCACTACCGGTGCGCCATTAGTAGCACGCCATTAGATTTTTTTACTAATGGCGCACCACTGGTGCGCCATTAGTATCTGGTATACTAATGGCGCACCTGGCAGTGCGCCATTAGTGTGTAACTCCATGCGCCATTAGTATGCCTCCCGGGGGGCCATATGTAACCATGTACTTTGTCACACTAATGGCGCACTCTGCCTTGATGCGCCATTAGTATCCTTTGGCATACTAATGGCGCACTCTGCCTTGATGCGCCATTAGTATGAATATTTGGTTTTTTTTGCTTTTCTGATTTTTGCACAGGTTACAAAATATATTATTGGACAAAATATATTTTTGCACACAGCAACATCAGATTCATCGAATACAATAAAAGATTAGTCTCCGAATACAATTCATCATATTAGTCTCCAAATTCAAAAGACCGAACAAAGATAAAACATTACAAGTCTCAAGACCGCGAGTATCGAGTTTGTCTTCACATTCAGAAGATGCTATTTTAACTGAATTTTGCTTCAACTGAACCCATTTTAATTCTATAGTTTCTGAAGTTCTTGAAGTAGATGAATTTGATGCACCAGATTAATTTGATGCAGGCCCAAGGAACTCCGCCCGCTCCTGCAAGAGAAGAAGCTGTACACCTTTGTTGGCTTCTGCATTAGAGGCGACAAGGAGAAGCTGAAGTTGTCTGGTTTGGAGATCAACCCCGACAAGTACGTCGACTTGCAGCGCAAATGGAGAGTTCCAAACAATGGAAAGAAGTGGCAGTCTTTGGCTGAGTTTGCAGCCAGCCTCATCCACCCATCCTACTCAAACATGAAGCAGAAGATCGACAGGAATTCGGACCACCTACTATGGGGGGACAGCCCACTGCCAAACAAGCTCATCGAGTACGCCGCAAAAGATGCGTACGTCACCTACGAGGCATGAAAGAAAATCGAAATCACCAAAGAAGGTTTGGAGCTCTGGCAAGAGGCGGAGGAAAATTGGGATGACCCCTACGACTGGGGATATTGAGTTGTTTGTGGTATTGGGATGACCCCTACTACTGTGTCTCAGTTTGTAGTTATGTGGTTGAACAAGTTTGCTTTTGTTATGTTGAACAAGTTTGCTTTTGTTATGTTGAACAAGTTTGCTTTTGTAATGATGAACAAGTTTGCTTTGGTTGTCAGTTGACATCATCTCATCGCTGAGCATGGTTTAGTTTTACCTTTATATATTTATTATTTAGGCAGAGCTATTCAGGCATGGAAGATATAATCATCCTTATGGTGAGGATCGCAATGTTTTTAGCTTCCAAGTTTCTAATGACACATGATCTTTCCAACCGCATAACTTAACTGCAAACATTTCCCCTGTAAATTGTAGTTACACATTCCAACCAATACCTGCAGGTTGTAATTTCATACTGAATGACCATCAATGACTAAGTGAAGCAAATAATTGCTATGCATTTCTTGGCACGCGAGAAGGAAGAGGGGAGAGGAGGCGGAGCTCACCGGGGAGGCGCAAGGAGGCCCTGCGACAGCTTAGTAGCAACAGAGGTGGCCGAAGTTGAGGAAGACAGCAGCGACCCGAGGAAGAAGAGGTGGAGGGGGGGTGGAGGGGTCGAGCACCATCGTGCCCTGGTTCCGCGGCTCGCCGGCCCGGTGTTGAAGCAGATTCTGCCCGCCGCCTTGCCTGTCGCCTCGCACGGTGGAGCTCGAGGGCTGGGAAGGCGAGGGAGGGGGTGAATTGGGAGCGGACGGCGATGGGGGGCAGGGCAGGGGCTGACTGGGGGCGGCGACGGAGACGGAGGCGCGGGGGCGGCGGCGGCGTGGGTCGGGGCAGCGTGCGGGTGGATCTGGTGGCGAGGGAGAGAGGGTCGAAGGGGATCTGGCGAGAGGGAGGATAGCTAGGGGGAGGGTTCTAATGGCGCACCGTCCAGTCGTGCGCCATAAGTATGACTATTCTAATGGCGCACCACCCCTCGGTGCGCCATTAGAATTTTGTTTTAATCTAGCCCACTAACCATATCTACAACCTAACCCTATCTACAATAGAACCCACCCACTAGCCCGATTGGTTAGCACACAGCACACACACCAAGAGGTCCTGGGTTTGATTCCCAGGCTCCCCAATTTTTTTTATGCATTTTAAATGCTGTTTTTATATTTATTTGTGTTTAAATATGTTCAAACTTGTTTAAATCATAACAGTAATATTTTTTTATGAAAACAGTAATAATTTTTTAAAAAATATGTTCAAATTTCTTACTTGAAAGTATCATCGGCGGCGGTGGTGGAGCGGGGGAGGGTGCGGGGATCGAGATCGAGATGGAGGGGGAATCGAGATCGAGATGGAGGGGAATCGAGATCAAGTGTCCTCATGAATTCAAAAAGTGCCCATGAAATTAAAAAATATTCATGATATCAAAAAGTGCCCATGAAATACAATCGAGAAATGAAGACTACGGTTTAAATACAATCGACCTTAGCTAGCTATCTGTTCACAATCTTCTTGCCCTTCTTTTTCGCAAATGGAGTTCTTCTGTGGAACGGACGTCCTTTAGGTAGGGTGGTCCTGCTTCTTCTTGTGGTGTGTGCTGCTACTTCATCGTCGTCGTCATGTTCGATCTTCGGGTCGCCGTACTTGTCGAAGTCTTGCTCATTGGCTACTCCATCCATTCCGATGATATTACTTTTGCCTCTCCTCATGACAACACGACTGGGCTTTGGCGGGTCGGTAATGAAGAAGCATTGGTCCACTTGGGAAGCCAGTACCCATGGCTCATTTTTCGCGGTGACGTTTGAGCCCGCGGTCTTGGATTTGGCTTCGGGTATAAACACGACTGGGCTTTGGCATAGTGCACCATTAGTAGGTTTGCAAAAAAGTAAAAAAAAAATATACTAATGGCGCACTTTGCCATCCCTGCACCATTAGTTTGTATGGAAAAATGGGAAAAAAATCAATAGTAGTGGCGCACCTTGAGCACGGTGCGCCATTAGTGTCTTCCACACTAATGGCGCACGAGCAACCGGTGCGCCATTAGTATATAGTAGTGGCGCACTACTTGGTGCGCCATTAGAATCAATCCTATCTATAGCCCTTTTCCTAGTAGTGAAGTTTGAACAAGGAAATTTTTACAAGGAACTTTTTTCCAAAAAAGTATAATGCTTGGCCGAGCCGAACACAAGTTAAAAATTTAAAACTTTGAGCATGAAGACAACTTAGCTGGTTAATGTGTTCGGTATTGATGACGCGGTCCGAGCTTGATGCGGGACAAGGTTCCATCCCCGAGCCGGTCCCGAGGTGGCGGAGCAAAGAGCTCGGCACTCCGAAGTGGTGACATAGCACGGTCAATGCAGGACGGCAGGGTGATGCCGAAGTCCCCGGCATGGGGTAATAAAGTGTTGACAAAGCCCCCCGTCCAGCCGAGGTGACGCCAAAGGATATAGTCCGGCTGGATCATTTTCCTATGCACAAAAAATAGTGCAAATCGGAGATAATAGTAATAATAATAAAAATATAAAAAATCGTTGCATAACAAATAATTTATGCAAAATGAGTAATAAAAGAAATATGGCCTGGCGCTGAAGTCGATGTCGATACAGGGCGGCGGCGTGATGCGGTAAAGGCATGGCAAGGCCTGAATTCACAGGTCGGTTCGAGTTCCGGATGCGGCATTCGCCGGACTATGTACGGAAACTGACCGAACCACCATGCGACCATCGTTAATGCGGCCACCATTTGATAGACCTGCGTACATATGACGGACAAACCAGAGTAATAATTCATTGGGAAAAATGAACCCTAACAAGCAAAAAATATTAGGATTAATAGCACCTGGCTTATTTGTTGTAGCAATCTGAAGAAAGGTGATTCCCAAAATTGGGACTCGATCCGCACACCTATCGCCTGATGGGCGATAAAGCAATGGCATGGCGATGCTGGGAAAGGTTGGCTCGCCGAGGTAAAGCCCTCGGTCCAGCTAACGTGACGGAGCTGGTCGGCGAGCGACGCCGAAGTCTCCGGAGTAGGTTGATAAAGAGATGATGAAGCCCCCGATCCAGCGATGCAGGTCGTGACGTGGTCGATGCCGGCTTTATGAAGTGACCGTGTGGTGATGCGGGTGTGCCCGCTCCGTGTAATCTATGGGGCGGCGATGTTGGTGACGATTTATCCTTCGCGATGCCGAACTATTGTTCGGCTGGCCGAGATGATGATCCGAAGAAATTGAGCTCGGCTCAACAAAGCGACGACGTGTCTAACGCAGGTCGGTCGCCGTGGAGTGATGTTGTCGGGTTGGTTTGACACCGGCACGACGGTGTAGTTTGTATTGCAAGAATACTTTTAATACTACTGGGATGTGTTAGAGAATAAAACACAACACTCCATACGAAAACTTCCTTCAAAAAGGATGTCCGAGATCCCGTTCATAAAGAAGATGAATTCGGGTCGGATTCGTTCTCGCGCAGAAAACAGATCCAAAAAGTGATGCACTAATCGGAAGTTTCCCGGAGTTTGGACGGTCGGATCGAGCTGAATTTTTGGAAGGTGGTAGATATGGGAATTCCGCAACAAATCAACGGTTGGATCCTCCAAAGGACATCCGAGCTAGATGCTGGATACCACTCCCTAAACTCGTCCGGATTCTCGTCCAGATTCAACAGGGCTCCGGTATATCGGAGATTGCCGGAGATTCCTCCATCGGAACTTGACAAAATTTTTGTAGGGTTGTTGTAGAATTAATTCCGCATAATTCCACCGAAGTAATCGTTTAAGCGACACTCGAAGAGGCGGTGGCGGCGGATACAAGTTTGCTGTCCAGAAAAACAACACGGTCGCCTGAGGGCAATGTTGACGTTGAGCCCCTGAGCTCCATGGATGACTCCTCCATGATCTTGATAGAGATCGGAGTTGGTGTTTGATGAAGGCCTTCATCCGAACATGACGATCGGAGGTAGGGAGCAGTCCTCGGTCAAGCCAAGGTGACCAGTCGAGCTGGTGACGAAGAAGCCAACGTCGCAGTTGACCTGCAGTCGAGCCATTGATCCTTTCGCCGATCACACAGCGGAACTCTCAATGAAAGCACCAAAGTCGGTGTCAAAACCGGCGGATCTCGGGTAGGGGGTCCCAAGCAGTGCGTCTTAGGATCAATGGTAACAGGAGGCAAGGGACACGATGTTTACCCAGGTTCGGGCCCTCTCGATGGAGGTAAAACCCTACTCCTGCTTGATTAATATTGATGATATGGGTAGTACAAGAGTTGATCTACCACGAGATCAGAGAGGCTAAACCCTAGAAGCTAGCCTATGGTATGATTGTTGTATATGTCTATCGACTAGCATGGCCCCGGTTTATATAATGCACCAGAGGCCTAGGATTACAAGAGTCCTAGCCGAATACGCCGGTGGGGGAGGAGCCCTTGTCTTGATCGCCAAGCCTTGTGGATTCTTCCTTGTATGCGGCAGCTGTCCGGACTGGCCCATGAGTACACGGCCATGGGGGTCCTCGGCCCGATCCAACTGATCGGGAGACGACGTGTTGAGTACCCCCTAATCCAGGACACCGTCACTCGCCGATGCCGTGCATGATGATACGTCTCCAACGTACCTATAATTTTGATTGTTCCATGCTATTATAGTATCAATCTTGGATGTTTTATATACATTTACAAGCAACTTTATATCATTTTTTGGGACTAACCTACTAACTTAGTGCCAGTACCAGTTGCTATTTTTTGCTTGTTGTTACTCTACAGAATATCAGTATCAAACAAAGTCCAAATGCCACGAAACTTTTTGGAGGTTTTTTTGACAATAAGAGACCCTGTAAGCTTCAGGAGGGGATGAGAAGATGGAGCAGCAGTCCACAAGGCACCAGGGCGCGCCCAGGGGCCCACGTAGCTCCATTTGACCTAACCCCACCTCTATAAATTCTCAACAAAATCAGGAAACCAACAGGGAGTCCACACTTTTTCCGTCACCACAAGCCTATGTTCTCGAGAGATCCCATCCGGGGACTTTTTCTGGCACTCCGATGGATGGGGATTCAATCACGGAGGGGCTCTACATCAACCTTGCCGCCCTTTCGATGATGCGTGAGTAGTTTGCCACACACCTATGAGTCCATAGTTAGTAGCTAGATGACTTCTTCTCTCGATGTTCTTCAATACAATGTTCTCTTTGATGTTCTTGGAGTTCTATTTGATGTAATTTTTTTGTGGTGTGTTTGTTGGAATTCGATGAATTATGAGTTTATGATCAGATCTATCCATGAATATTATTTGAGTTTTTCCTGAACTCTTTTATGCATGATTGTTATAGCTTTGTATTTATTCCCTGATATATTGATTTGGTTTGGTCAACTAGATCGATTTATCTTGCAATGTGAAGAGGTGCTTTGTAATGAGTTCGAACTTGCGATGCTCAATCCCAGTGACAGAAGGAGACATGACACGTATGTATCGTTGCTATTAAAGGTAAAAAGATAGTGTTTTATTAATGCGTGAGTTTATCTTGTCTACATCATGCCATCTTGTTTAAAGCGTTACTCCGTTCTTTATCAACTTAACACTCTAGATGCATACTGGATAGCGATCGATGTGTGGAGTAATAGTAGTAGATGCAGGCAAGAGTCGGTCTACCTGTCTCGGACGTGATGCCTATATACATGATCATTGCCTTGGATATCGTTATAATCATTTTTCTTTTCTATCAATTGCCCAACAGTATTTTGTCTATTCACCGTATGCTATTTTCTCGAGAAAAGTCTCTTGTGAAAACCATGACACCGGGTCAATCTTTTATTATATAAAAATCCTAAAAATACCTTGCTACAATTTTCTTTTATTTATTTTATTTTGAATTTTTGTCCGATCTGTCTATCAAATACCATACAATTTAATTTTCCTCGTAAGGTCAAGGGATTGACAGCCCCTTGTTCCAGATGGTTGCAAGGACTTGTTGTTTGTGTCCCGGCGCTGCCAACGGGGTGTTGCTTGGTTCTCATACTAGATCGATAACCTTGATTCTTAATTGAGGAAAATATTTATCTCTACTGTACTGCATCATCCCATCCTCTTCGGTGAAATCCCAACATAGTTCACAAGTAGTACAGGACGACACCGAGGAGCACTTCAAGTACACGTCCATGGCCCACATGGCTAGCGTCCCCGTCCTTACGCTGCTGGTTCCCTCCCGTCGAACACCCCGACCCACGGCAGCCGAGCACGATGTCCGGCGTGCTCACTAGGCGTGCCGGCTTGGTCACCATTGTCGCGGGGTGCATAGTAAGTGTTCGATGAAATGTATGAGCCAAAACTAAGTTTTAATCCGCTATATATAAAGGATCGGGTAGGTCTGACAAGATCTTATAGTGAAGTAAAAATATTCTACTAAGGGTTTACTCCGCCGAATAGGTTAGAAATAACCTTACTACCCGGGATAATGTGTGCCCGTCCCCATCCCACTGTCGTGTGCCGTCCCCGTCACCGGCCTTTGTTTTCTAATCCCCGCCGGATCCGTTAAGCAAGGAGAAATCTGCTCGTCGTGGTCTCTCTCGTGGAGTGCGGTTTCTAAATGAGAGAGAGAGAGAGAGAGAGAGAGAGAGAGAGAGTCCTACTTGCTCCTCTCTCCTCTCGCGAGTCCAGTCGCGAGGATAGGGATGGAGAGCTCCAACGGCAAGCCGCCGCAGGGAGAGGAAGAGGGGAAGGCGGCGGGGTCGATCGGAGGCCACGAGTCGCTGCACAGGCTCCTCGAGTCCAACCTCTCCCCCGAGCTCTTCAAGGTGCGTACCCTCGCTCGCTAGCTCCTCAGAGCCAGTCGCTCGGTCCGCCTGGTTGGTTGGGTGAAATATTTGTATACAAATGAAAAAGATCTCGAGGAACCTGATGAACTATGTAAGCGGATTCAGTTGGTTGTTTCCCAACACTAACACAAGTTATCTGTCAGATAGCCGCGATCTTAGCAGCGAAATAATTGATTCAGTGCGAGAATTTGCATGTCTATCTATCCGACCTGTGTTCGGGATCTGTTTTCTGTAAAATCAGTCAACGAATTTGTATCCAAATTATTGTGCAATGATGTTAGATTGTTAGTAATCTGTGTTTGTGATCTGTTGTTCAGGTACCTGTATTTTTTCACACTGTACTTTATTTCCGATATACTGATGGTATTTAGATTCATTTTGTTTTAGGAACCTATTTAGGCTCAGTTTGCTTATACTGAGCTTTCTTTAACTTATGTTCTCCATTTGGTGACAGGAGGCAAGCCGGTTGCTTTTGGGGCTGAATTGTGCACGCCCTCTTGAGGCTGTTTCCCTGCCTGGGGCCACCACTGATCTTGCCCAAGCGCATAATTTCAATTTGCAGGTTATCTATGAATAAATTGCCTTCATTTTAAATACCTGTGGTAGATTATGAACTGATTGTGTAATTTCTAGACATCATATTTTGAAAACCAGGCAGCACCTAACAACTGAAACCATTTGTTTGCTTTCTCTTTTTTGAAAATTTTAAACTGTTAGCTACTTGTATTACAGGCGTTCCGTTTTAACGCTGACAAAGAGCATATGAGGCAACCGCGGATTGTTCGAGTTGGCCTAATTCAGAACTCAATTGCTGCTCCAACGACTTGTCATTTTGCTGATCAAAAGAAGTCTATCATGGAGAAAGTAAAACCCATCATAGATGCAGCTGGTGCTTCTGGTGTCAATATTTTGTGCTTACAGGTACTTCTAACATTGGTGATTTAGTTGTGGTGTTCTCTTGTGACTCTTATCTGCATCTTTGTTTTCAAACCTGGTGTCCTATTAGTCTTAGTGTATGAGCCTCTGCTTGGCATATCCTGCGCTTCAACTTCTGCCAGCCAAGAAAAGTTCGAGCCTTAAATAAACAGTCGCTTTCTCTGCCCATCATATTGAGAAACTGAAGACCACCTATTTAAATAAGCTAGAAGCTGTTGAGTAGCCGCTTCTGTGGCTTCAGAATCTCTCTGGTGTCCCATTCCAAGCACCACTGAAGGAAAAAAAGTCCTTCCATTTGCGATTACTCAACAAAAAAAAAAATCCTTTTATCCAAACGAACCTTATAGGCGGATACTTCTTACCAAACAGCTTTGCCACCTTCTATGAGATGCTACCTTTTTGGGCTTCTAAGCACCAAAAACTAGAAAAGCTTAAGCCAGTCCAAACTAGCTATAATATTGAGACATATTTGCTTATATTTCCACAGAAGCAGATCATTTGTTGTGATTCATACCCTCAAATTTCAGGAAGCCTGGACAATGCCATTTGCATTCTGCACGCGTGAAAAACGATGGTGTGAGTTTGCTGAGCCTGTTGATGGAGAATCTACTCAGTTTCTTCAAGAGCTTGCACAGAAATATAACATGGTAATTGTTAGCCCCATCCTTGAAAGGGATATAAACCATGGAGAGACTATATGGAATACCGTTGTTGTAATTGGAAATAATGGCAACATAATTGGCATTCATCGAAAGGTATGCATACCAGTACATTTTTCTTTCCTTTGGTTGCATTTCCCTTTTTCTTCCTTCTACCTTAAAAGTATTTTTAGTCTCTAACTGAACACTACTGCAGAATCACATCCCAAGAGTTGGCGACTTCAATGAGAGCACGTACTATATGGAAGGTAACACTGGGCATCCGGTGTTTGAAACAGCATATGGCAAAATTGCTGTAAACATCTGCTACGGCAGGCATCATCCTCTGAATTGGCTTGCATTTGGCCTCAATGGAGCTGAAATAGTTTTCAACCCATCTGCAACTGTCGGTGAACTTAGTGAACCAATGTGGCCTATTGAGGTCAGATAAAACTATTCACATCATCACATGACATTTGTTATTATTTCTGCTGTTATTCATGCTGGAGCAACCCTGATGCTAAGCTGGTCCATTTCAGGCAAGGAATGCTGCAATTGCAAATAGCTACTTTGTCGGATCAATTAACCGGGTAGGCACAGAGGTATTCCCGAACCCATTCACTTCTGGTGATGGGAAACCTCAGCATGCCGACTTCGGTCATTTCTATGGATCCAGCCATTTCTCAGCGCCTGATGCTTCCTGCACCCCATCGCTATCGCGCTACCGAGATGGCTTGATGATATCTGACATTGACCTGAACTTATGCCGCCAGATCAAAGACAAGTGGGCCTTCCGCATGACTGCTCGGTATGACATGTATGCTAACTTGCTTTCAGAGTACTTGAAGCCAGATTTTAAGCCTCAAGTCATCGCCGATCCGCTGATAAATAAGAGGACTTAATTCTGGATTAGTTGGGTCTAAGCAGACGAAGTTGATGCCCTTTCCCTTCTTTTCTGTATATGTTGTATAAACATAAAAATAAATCAGTAAACATCTTTTGATCAAGTTTCCATGGTCTGACTTTACCCGATGTTGAAATCATACATATTCACCCTTTTATGTTGTGAATTTCCAAGTGAATGTTCTTTGAATAAAATACACCACACAATGGCCCATATATAAAAAGAATCCTAGTTGGATTTACATTATGGATGTCGCACAACTAAGGGCACAGATTCTGAGGTAAGTTACCTGCCTTTGGCTTGCTGACATGTGGGCCATCTTGTTCCTTGGCGCACATGTCAGCCACTGTAAAGGCAGGTGATGTAAGTCAGAGAATCCACAGCCGAGCATCATCGTCCAAAGAGATGAACAGCTGCCATATGATGCAGTGCATTCTTTTTAGACTAAGGCAATTAGGCCAGCCTAAGAAAGGGGATTGGCTATAGAGTGCATAATCCTTTAATTTACTAAGCTCCCTAGGGGTTAAAGCTCTCACAATTAATTGAGGTGTATAATTTGAGATCTTGCCACATAATTTTGACTTGGTCATTTTCTCGGTGGGTCCCTTTTTTTTTTGAAGGATCGGTGAGTCCCTTTGGTCACTGCATGTTAATTTATTGGGATCGCCTAGAACTCAGCTGACTGAGACGTAATTTGGTCTCAGTCAGCTGACGTCAGCTGACGTGTCCCTCAGACACCCGCTCGCCAGCGTCGTGTGAGTTGTTTTTCTGGGCTGGGCGACATCCTTCTGGGCTGTCTATGCTTTGTTTTTCTTTCTTTCTTAGGCTGGGTTGTGACTATGTGTGGAGAGTACTAGAGCGCACCTGCGAGTGAATATGATTTCATAAAACGAAACACACAAATTGGCCAAAATAGAAATTAAAATGTTCTATAAAAAGGGAAAATGACAGGAAATCTACATATCTGATGCTAAGATAAAACAAACGGACAAGTAATTGTTCAAACAACAAAAGTGTCCTTCGGCTCCCGAGCTCAAATGAGATCGGGTGAACAGTAAATTCGAAAGAAAAAGAAAAAAAATTCAACAAATTTGAATTTTTTTGTGATAAACTTTAACAAAGGTTTTAAGAGCCTCCAAATTTTCACATAGAAATAACACTCGTGGAAGTCGCAAAAAAAACAAGATCAACTCTCGAAAATGATTTTGAAAATGGCATTTTTTGGGAGAATCGATTTTAGTTTTTTTTCCGCCACTTCAACAGATGTGATATAAAAATTTGCGAGCACTCAGAAATTTTGTCAATGTTTCACACAAAAAATTCAGTTTATTTATTTATTTATTATGATTTTACTGTTCATGCAGAGTCATTTGAGCTCGAGATGAGAATAGTTGCGTCCACCTGACAACCCCTTCATGCTCCTCATTGTGGTCACTATGCGCGCGTGGGTTTATAGTCATGTAACAACGCTTGTAGTTGCATGTCGATGGTTGACATGCAACTAGGGACGCTTGACAAAAAGACACACAAACACACACACCCCTAGTTGTGAGACGATGGTTGACATGCAACTGGGGACCCTTGACAAACACACACATCCTTAGTTGTGAGTCGATGGGCGGCTTGCAACTGGGGGCCATGGCAAAACACACACACACGCACCCCATAGTTACGAGTCGATGGTCAACTTGCAACCGGGGGTCCTCAACAAACACACACATCCTAATTGCGAGTCGATGGTTTACATGCAACTGGGGACCCCTGACAAAAGGACACACACTCCTAGTTGCGAGTCGATGGTTGACATGCAACTGGGCACCCTCGACACACACACCCGCACACACACACACACACACACACACACACACACAGAGATCCTTAGTTGCGAGTCGATGGGCGGCTTGCAACTGGGGCCATGACAAAACACACACACGCACCCCCCTAGTTGCGAGTCGATGGTTGACATGCAACTGGGGCCCCTTGACAAACACACACATCCTTACTTGCGAGTCGATGGGTAGCTTGCAACTGGGGGTCCTCAACAAACACACACACATACATACATCCTTAGTTGCGAGTCGATGGTCGACTTGCAACTGGGGCCACGACAAAACACACACACACCCTTGTTGCGAGTTGATAGTCAACTTGGAGCTGGGGGTCCTCAACAAACACACACACCCTAGTTGCGAGTCGATGGGCTTCATGCAACTAGGGATTAACTTGCAACCGGGGCACGGATGCAAGTCGATGGTTGAGTTGCAACTGAGGCAAACTACAAGAAAACGAAACGAAAAATAACCTAGTTGCGAGTCAATGGTTGACTTGCAACTGGGACAACTACAAAACTACGACACATCCCAGTTGCGAGATGATGGTTGACTTTCAACTGGGGCATGGTTGCGAGTCAATGGTTGAGTTGCAACTAAGGCAAACTACAAAAAACGAAAAATAACCTAGTTGTGAATCAATGGTTGACTTGCAACTGGGGCAACTACAAAACTACAACACATCCCAGTTGAGAGTTAATGATTGACTTGCAACTAGGTACGATTATCAGTCGATGGTTGACTTGCAACTTAGGCGAACTACAAGAAAACAAAAAATAACCTAGTTGTGAGTCAATGGTTGACTTGCTAGTGCCCCCCGCCCTCCTAGTTGCAAGCCAAAGGTTGACTTGCAACTGGCGCAACTACAAAAAACTTAGTTGCGAGTCGATAGTGGACTCGCAACTGGGCCCGCTAGTTGCAAGTCGATGGTTGACTTGCAACTAGGGCGCCTTCAAACTATGAAAAACTCGCTCCTAGTTGTGAGTCGAGGGTTGACTTGCTACTAAGCCGGCTACAAACTATGACCTAACCTTGGTTGTGACACAAAGGTGGACATGCGACTGGAGTACTTGCAAAAAATGCCCCTGTTGCGAGTTGAGGGTTGACAGGACATTGGGGGGCAGTTTTGACTTGATGATTGATTTGCAACTGGGACAAACTACAACTTTGAAAGAAAAACTATTCGTGAATCGAGGGTGGATTAGTAAAACCGGGCAACTGAAACTATAAAAAATCCGATTGCTAGATGGCTACTTGCAAATGAGGTGACTACAAACTGCAAAAAAAGGCCAAATTCCGGAGCCGTGGGGTTTACACTTGCATAGACAGTAGAAATTTGATATGGAAAAAGTGCATCAAACAAAAAAGATAAAGAAAAAAAAACCCGGCTAATAACAAAAAAGGATACTGATGACATGGGCAAAAAAATACATACCTAAAAATGATTAAAAGAAAAAAAGTAAATGGAGAAATATATCTAGACAACTTCTTCTGAAAAATGACATGAACATGAGCGATTGCAATATCAAAGAAAAGACTCACAACCATTGACCATTGTGCAAACTTCCTTCACTTCCGTATGCACAAGACTGAGTCTGTGACGACATGAGCTCTAAGTCGCTTGTCCACCTTTGTGTCACAACCAAGGTTAGGTCATAGTTTGTGACGACGTGAGCTTTAAGTCGCATGACCTAACCTTGGTTGTGACACAAAGGTGGACAAGATCGATCTCATAACGTTGTCCAAAACAAAGCCCAACACCTAGAGCTCAAAACAAACAAAGGCCGGCCCAACAACAAAAAAAAGGAACCAGCCCGCCCCACTGTAGCCCTCCGTTCCAACGTAACAATGCGACACCCACGATCACGAGTCGAGCAGATCGCTCGTGCGCGAAATTAAAGACACAAAGATCTGATGGTTAAACACTTAGATGTGAGGTCACTAAAAAACATCTAAATATGAGTTAGCCATTCCGTTAAAAAAATCCCATCCGACTAGACTTAGTTACAAGTATTTACATATAAGGATTTTTTTTAGCAAAAGGTAAAGAAAAGGATAAAAAAAAAATCAAATGATAACAACAACAAAAAATACAAAAAAATAGGACAAAACATAAGTCACATGAATCAAGATCGGCAGGGTAGCTTTCCCTATTAATCTGCAGACATGAAAAAAAGCAGACAAAAAACATGAGTATGGATTGTGGTAGCCGGCGCCTAGTAATGCGCTGGTGCATGTCGCTACAGCGTGGGCAAACAGGCCGACAAAACAAAACAACTTGGGCTGAAAAAACAGCACGCATGAATCTTTGCATCTTTAGATCGGATGGCTAGAGATGTGAATGAGACCAATTTATTTCTCAGCTAGCTGAGTTTTAGCAAACCCGTTTGAATATTATGCGTTAATTATGAAGGGCAGTATGGATATATTTTTTTAGGGGCAGAAGGGCAGCTTGTATTTTTATTTTTTTTGAAGAACTAGAAGGGCAGCATGGAGGCCTTGATGAGTGGGCCTCCAAGTAGCCGGTTAATACTTCTGCAGCACGTTGGGCCGAAATATGAGAGCCAACAATACTACGCGTGCACACCGCAAGGCTCTTTCGAATTTCGGTTCTGCTTTTCTAATACCACATCGCTAGCTGAAGCTAGGTCAAACGTGTTTATAGATTAGTCTGCCAAAGAGAGGATAGCACCGAGCGGCAGGCCCGGTCAGCACACTTAAATTATCTTGAGATATATCCGGTTTGATATGATATTCAGGACATTTGAAGACCACACGACACGCTGTGGCTAGCATTTTTTTTTTGGTACTACATATTTTTCTTTCATACATTTCTTGGGAAATTTTTCCATTGACATAATACATATTTTCTTTCATTGCCCTTTTTTTTAATGAAAGGACCCAATGCACCCCGTTGATTTAACGAAAACACTCTACCTGCCGAGCTGAACCAGGGCGGGTTGCGCGCGCCGAGCCGACTCGAAGAGGTCGGTGGAGGTGTCCGGCTCAGGCACAGATTCGCCGATCTTCCCGATGAAGACGTGAATTCCACTTAAGGGGTCCCGGTAACCATACTCGATTGAGTCGGCCTCGGGGCCACAGCCAGCGTCGTCAATGTAGAGCTTGCCGCGGTGACTCTTGGTCATCCCGCCAAAGGCGTACCCCTCGATCCCTGGGAAAGATCCCTTCAAGAACTCAAAACCACCATGCGCTGGCCCCACGGTGGGCACCAACTATCGTGGTTTTGTCACGGCAGATGCCCTGGTGAAAGGACTTAGGTGCGAGGCCATGGCTACGGTGATTAGTTTAAAAGGATTGAGCGGGACGAGAGACACGAGTTTACCCAGGTTCGGCCCCTCACCGATGAGGTAAAAGCCTACTTCCTGCTTTGTGTTGTATTGATTGAGTATAGATTACAAGGGAGCGGGATTGCTTAACCTAGCTCTCGATTGATTGTAACTTGGGTTTATCAGCCGCGTGGTCTCGCCTTTATATATACAGGTCGAGGCCCCTAGGCTTACAAGAGTCCAGGTCAGATCATACAACGTGACCGATCCTGGTTCTAGGTCGCCTCGCCTTGCTACGCAAGTCGCCAACGGGCGGCTCACACCTCCGTGTTATGCGCCATGTCCCGGGTCTTGGGCCTTCAACTGGCCTGCCTTGTAAGCCGCCTCCAGGCTCTTAAGTCTTGGCTTCTTGGGCCTACTCAGGCTTCCACTTATGAGTCGCCAACAGTGTAACCCTGCCCCTCTTGGGCAGGTCACACCGCGGGGTTATATCCCCAATAGGGTAGATGACGGGCCCAAAGTGAATTCAGGTTCGAAGGGGAGCCAGGAGAGGCAGGAGATTTTACTTGGCAACCTCCAGTCGGAGTAAATATACTTGCGGGATAGGGGTTGGAGTAAGTTTTTTACTCCACTAACCGGTTTAAGGGATCGGCTAGGTGCGACATAGAGGAGGAAAAACAAAATTATACTCCCTTATAGGCAGATAGGGGAGCGGTTAGAAATGCCCTAAGAGCATCTTACCCATAAATTCGGGTTTCCTCCTCAAATTGACACCTAACCAATCCCTCAAAAGTTCTAGAGGGGGATAGTTTTTATTCCAACCACCTCTATTCCTAAATATACTCCCCTGTAGCTGTCTGGAGTAAAAAAACTGCTTTGAAGATGCCCCCGCGCCTCCCGTTTCGTTCGCGTCATCGCCACACAGCCTCGGACTGCTGCCGCTGCACCCCACCACGGTCCGCCACTCGCCCATTACCCTCGAGCAGCTCCAAGCTCCGCATACGCATGCATGGAAGCTCCAAGGCAGCTCACCGACGTGCATGTGGAGCGTGCGTGCATCTATGGCGAGGGTCGTGTGCGTGGTCTGGACAACACATGGGTGTTGTTGTAGCGAATGTGAGGGTGCAGCCAAGGGCGTGCGAGGCCAAGCCTGGCTTGGCCATTGCGGCCGGCTGGAACAACATCGCCGCAGGCGTGTGCAACGAGGGGTTGGAGGAGTTTTCGCACGTGCTGTGGGGCCGCAAGGCTGTCGGAGTGTGTGTGCATGGGGCTCATATAGGAGCGGGTGAGGCGCGTGTCTACCAAGCTTCGAAGCTCCGGCTATGGCAGCCATGTACAAAATCAAGGGCCACCCCCACCATGGGCTTTCCTGGGTCAATTCCATGGCCAATTTCCGCATCAATCGTGGGGGGTGTGCAGCATCAATGGTACGACCCTCCACAACAGCAGTTGCAAGGGCAAACAGAGGGACAGTCTTCAGACCCCCGCAACGGTTAGGGAGGGAGCTCGCAGCAGAGCAAGAACCAAGGGAAGATTCAACAGAAAAAGTGATATGTCTCCAACGTATCTATAATTTTTGATTGTTCCATGCTATTATATTACTTGTTTTGGATGTTTATAGGCTTTACTTTACACTTTTATATCATTTTTGGGACTAACCTACTAACCGGAGGCCCAGCCCGAATTGATGTTTTTTTGCCTATTTCAGTGTTTCGAAGAAAAAGAATATCAAACGGAGTCCAAACGGAATGAAACCTTCGGGAGCGATCTTTTTGGAACAAACGTGATCCAGAGGACTTGGAGTGGAAGTCAAGAAACAAGCGAGGCGGCCACGAGGGTGCCCGGCGCGCCCCCTACAGGTGGGCGCGCCCCCCACCCTTGTGGGCCCCTCGAGCGTCCACCGACCTACTTCTTCCTCCTATATATACCCATGTACCACGAAAACATCAGAAGCTACCACGAAAAACTATTTCCACCGTCGCAACCTTCTGTATCTGCGAGATCCCATCTTGGAGCCTTCACCGGCCCTCCGCCGGAGGGGGAATCGACCATGGAGGGCCTCTACATCATCTCCAAGGCCCTTCCGATGAGTTGTGGAGTAGTTTACCACAGACCTTTGGGTCCATAGTTATTAGCTAGATGGCTTCTTCTCTCTCTTTGAATCTCAATACAAAGTTCTCCTCGATCTTCTTGGAGATCTATTCGATGTAACTCTTTTTGAAGTGTGTTTGTGGAGATCCGATGAATTGTGGGTTTATGATCAACTTTATCTATGAGAAATATTTGAATCTCCTCTGAATTCTTTTATGTGTGATTAAGTTATCTTTGCAAGTCTCTTCGAATTATCAGTTTGGTTTGGCCTACTAGATTGATCTTTCTTGCAATGGGAGAAGTGCTTAGCTTTGGGTTCAATCTTGCGGTGTCCTTTCCCAGTGACAGTAGGGGCAGCAAGGCACGTATTGTATTGTTGCCATCGAGGATAAAAAGATGGGGTTTATATCATATTGCATGAGTTTACCATCTACATCATGTCATCTTTCTTAATGCGTTACTCTGTTCTTTATGAACTTAATACTCTAAATGCACGCTGGATAACGGTCGATGTGTGGAGTAATAGTAGTAGATGCAGGCAGGAGTCGGTCTACTTGTCACGGACATGATGCCTATACACATGATCATGCCTAGATAATCTCATAATTATTCGCTTTTCTATCAATTGCTCAACAGTAATTTGTTCACCCACCGTAATACTTATACTATCTTGAGAGAAGCCACTACTGAAACCTATGGCCCCCGGGTCTATCTTTTATCATATAAGCTTTCAATCTACTTTTATTTGCATCTTTACTTTTCCAATATATATCATAAAATACCAAAAATATATTTATCTTATCATATTATCTCTATCAGATCTCACTTTCGCAAGTGGCCTTGAAGGGATTGACAACCCCTTTATTGTGTTGGTTGCGAGTTCTTGTTTGTTTGTGTAGGTGTGTGGGACTTTTGAGGAGCCTCCTACTGGATTGATACCTTGGTTCTCAAAAACTGAGGGAAATACTTATGCTACTATTGCTGCATCACCCTTTCCTCTTCAAGGAAAACCAACGCAAGCTCAAGACGTAGCAAGAAGGATTTCTGGCGCCGTTTCCCGGGAGGTCTTCGCTCAAGTCAAGACATACCAAGTACCCATCACAAACTCATCTCCCTCGCACTTACATTATTTGCCATTTGCCTCTCGTTTTCCTCTCCCCCACTTCACCCTTGCCGTTTTATTCGCCCTCTCTTTCCCAATCTCCTCTCTCTTTCGCTTGCCTTTTTGTTTTGCTTGCATGTTGGATTGCTTGTCGCTATGGCACGAGATAATACCAAATTGTGTGACTTTTCCAATACCAATAATAATGATTTCCTTAGTACTCTGATTGCTCCTCTTAATGATGTTGAGTCTTGTGAAATCAATGCTGCTTTGCTGAATCTTGTTATGAAAGATCAATTCCCCGGCCTTCCTAGTGAAGATGCCGCTACCCATCTAAACAACTTTGTTGATTTGTGTGAGATGCAAAAGAAGAAAGATACGGATAATGATATTGTTAAATTGAAGTTATTTCCATTTTCACTTGGAGATCGTGCTAAATTTGGTAAAAGTGGGATTGGAGAGGTCAAGACTTTAAATAGCATTGAACTCACTATCTTGCATTTCAAGGAATTTAATTATTATAATTGTTCTTTAGTAGATTGTATTTCCTTGTTGCAATCCATGTTGAATTCTCCTCATGCTTATAGTCAAAATAAAGCTTTTACCAAACATATTGTTGATGCCTTGATGCAATCTTATGATGAAAAACTTAATTTGGAAGTTTCTATACCTAGAAAACTTAATGATGAGTGGGAACCTACTATAAAGATTAAAATTAAAGATCATGAGTGTTATGCTTTGTGTGATTTGGGTGCTAGTGTTTCCATGATTCTGAAAACTTTATGCGATATTCTAGGTTTCCATGATCTTGATGATTGCTTTTTAAATTTGCACCTTGCGGATTCCACCATTAAAAAGTCTATGGGAAGAATCAATGATGTTCTTATTGTTGTAAATAGGAACTATGTGCCTGTAGATTCTATCGTTCTTGATATAGATTGCAATCTTTCATGTCCTATTATTCTTGGTAGACCTTTCCTTAGAACGATTGGTGCAATTATTGATATGAAGGAAGGGAATATTAGATTCCAATTTCCATTAAGGAAAGGCATGGAACACTTTCCAAGAAAGAAAGTCAAATTACTTTATGAATCTATCATGCGATCTACTTATGAATTGAGTGCCAAAGATAGCACTACTTAGATCTATCCTCGCTTTTATGCCTAGCTAGGGGCGTTAAACGATAGCGCTAGTTGGAAGGCAACCCAATTTTATTTTTGTTTATTGTTTTGGATTCTGTTTAGTAATAAACTTTTTCATCTACCTTCTGTTTAGATGTGTTTTTATGTTTTAATTAGTGTTTGTGCCAAGTAGAACCTATAGGATAACCTATGGTAATAGTTAATTTGATTCTGCTGAAAAACAGAAACTTTGCGCGCATGAAATTAATTTTAGTAATTCACAGAAATGTGCTTTTGCATTGATTATTTTTGCTTTAGATCAATAGAAAAATTTCCCAGGACTTCCTATTTTGGTAGGATTTTTAAAGTTCCATAAGTATTCGAGTGTTACAGATTGCTACAGACTGTTCTGTTTTTGACAGATTCTGTTTTCCGTGTGTTGTTTGCTTATTTTGATGCATCTATGGCTAGTATGTAGGGTATGAACCATAGAGAAGTTGGAATACAGTAGGTTTAACACCAATATAAATAAAGAATGAGTTCATTGCAGTACCTTATGTGGTGGTTTTGCTTTCTTGCACTAACGGAGCTTATGAGATTTCCTGTTGAGTTTTGTGTTGTGAAGTTTTCAAGTTTTGGGTAAAGATTTGATGGACTATGGAATAAGTTGTGGCAAGAGCCTAATATTGGGGATGCCCATGGCACCCCAAGACATTCAAGGATAACCAAAAGCCTAAGCTTGGGGATGCCCCGGAAGGCATCCCCTCTTTCGTCTTCGTCTATCGGTAACTTTACTTGGAGCTATATTTTTATTTGCCACATGATATGTGTTTTGCTTGGAGCGTCTTGTATGATATTTGTCTTTGCTTTTTAATTTTCCACAATCATCCTTGCTGTACACACCTTTTGGTAGAAGCCCACTTGATTAGAATTTATGAGAACACTCTATGTGCTTCACTTATATCTTTTGAGCTAGATAGTTTTTGCTCTAGTACTTCACTTATATCTTTTAGAGCACGGCGGTGGCTTAATTTTGAAGAAATTGTTGATCTCTCATGCTTCACTTATATTATTTTGAGAGTCTTTTAGAACAGCATGGTATTTGCTATGGTTATAAATTCGGTCCTAGAATGATGAGCATCCAAGTTGGGTATAATAAAAACTATCATAGAAAGTGCATTAAACACTATGATCAATTTGATGCTTGATAATTGTTTTGAGATATAAATGTGGTAATATTAGAGTCATGCTAGTTGGGTAATTATGAAATTGAGAAATACTTGGGTTGAAGTTGGCAAGTCCCGTAGCATGCACGTATGGTAAAAGTTGTGTGACAAATTTGTTGCATGGGGTGCTCTTTTAATTGTGTTCCTTATGAGTGGAGGTCGGGATCACGCGATGGTTAACTCCTACCAACCCTTCCTCTAGGAGCATGCGTAGTAGTACTTTGCTTCGAGGGCAAGTAGACTTTTGCAATAAGTATATGAGTTCTTTATGACGAATGTGAGTCCATGGATATACGCACACTCACCCTTACACTTTGCTAGCCTCTATTATGCCGCGCAACTTTCGCCAGTATCATGCACCCATTATTTACCTTCCTCAAAACAGCCACCATACCTACCTATTATGGCATTTCCATAGCCATTCCGAGATATATTGCCATGCAACTTTCCACCGTTCCGTTTATTATGACACGTTCCATCATTGTCATATTGCTCTTTGCATGATCATGTAGTTGACATTGTATTTGTGGCAAGGCCACCTTCATAATTTTTCATACATGTCACTCTTGATTCATTGCATATCCCGGTACACCGCGGGAGGCATTCATATAGAGTCATATTTTGTTCTAAGTGTTGAGTTGTAATTCTTGAGTTGTAAATTAATAAAAGTGTGATGATCTTCATTATTAGAGCATCGTCCCAAGTGAGGAAAGGATGATGAAGACTATGATTCCCCCACAAGTCGGGATGAGACTTCGGACTTTAAAAAAAAGAGGCCAAAGAGCCCACCAAATAAAAAAAGAGAAAGACCAAATAAAAAAAAGAGAAAGGCCAAACAAAAACAATGAGAGAAAAAGAGAGAAGGGACAATGCTACTATCTCTTTTCCACACTTGTGCTTCAAAGTAGCACCATGATCTTCATGATAGAGAGTCTCTTGTGTTGTCACTTTCATATACTAGTGGGAATTTTTCATTATAGAACTTGGCTTGTATATTCCAATGATGGGCTTCCTCGAAATTCCCTAGGTCTTCGTGAGCAAGCGAGTTGGATGCACACCCACTTAGTTTCTTTTGTTGAGCTTTCATACATTTATAGCTCTAGTGCATCCGTTGCATGGCAATCCCTACTCACTCACATTGATATCTATTGATGGGCATCTCCATGGCCCATTGATACGCCTAGTTTATGTGAGACTTTCTTCTCCCTTTTTTTCTCTTCACAACCACCACCATATAGCACATATAGTGCTATGTCCATGGCTTGCGCTCATGTATTGCGTAAGAGTTGAAAAAGCTGAAGCGCGTTAAAAAGTATGAACCAATTGCTTGGCTGAAACCGGGGTTGTGCATGATGGGAGTATTTTTTGTAATGAAAATGAAGCATGGCCTAACTATATGATTTTGTAGGGATAAGCTTTCTTTGGCTATGCTATTTTGATAAGACATGATTATTTGTTAGTATGCTTCGAGTATTACTATTTTTATTTTTTATAAGCTTTTATCTTGAATCATTTGGATCTGAAAAATCATGCCACAATAAAGAAAATTACATTGAGAATTATGCTAGGTAGCATTCCACATCAAAAATTCTGTTTTTATCATTTACCTACTCGAGGACGAGTAGGAATTAAGCTTGGGGATGCTTGATACGTCTCCAAGGTATCTATAATTTTTGATTGTTCCATGCTATTATATTACTTGTTTTGGATGTTTATGGGCTTTACTTTACACTTTTATATCATTTTTGGGACTAACCTACTAAACGGAGGCCCAGCCTGAATTGCTGTTTTTTTGCCTATTTCAGTGTTTCGAAGAAAAGGAATATCAAACGGAGTCCAAACGGATGAGACCTTCAGGAGCGATCTTTTTGGAACAAACTTGATCTAGAGGACTTGGAGTGGAAGTCAAGAAACAAGTGAGGCGGCCACGAGGGTGCCCGGCGCGCCCCCTACAGGTGGGCGCGCCACCACCCTCGTGGGCCCCTCGAACGTCCACTGACCTACTTCTTCCTGCTATATATACCCATGTACCCCGAAAACATTAGAAGCGACCACGAAAAAATCCACCACCGTAGCCTTCTGTATCCGCGAGATCCCATCTTGGAGCCTTCGCCGGTGCTCCGCTGGAGGGGGAATCGACCATGGAGGGCCTCTACATCATCTCCAAGGCCCTTCCGATGAGTTGTGAGTAGTTTACCACAGACCTTCGGGTCCATAGTTATTAGCTAGATGGCTTCTTCTCTCTTTTTGGATCTCAATACAATGTTCTCCCCCTCTCTTGTGTGGGGTAATACTAGTAGTGCAGGCAGGAGTCGGTCTACTTGTCATGGACGTGATGCCTGTATACATGATCATGCGTAGATAATCTCATAATTATTCGCTTTTCTATCAATTGCTCGACAGTAATTTGTTCACCCATCGTAATACTTATGCTATCTTGAGAGAAGCCACTAGTGAAACCTATGGCCCCCGGGTCTATTTTTTTATCATATAAGCTTTCAATCTACTTTTATTTGCATCTATACTTTTCCAATCTATATCATAAAATACCAAAAATATATTTATCTTATCATATTATCTCTATCAGATCTCACTTTCGCAAGTGGCCTTGAAGGGATTGACAACCCCTTTATTGCGTTGGTTGTGAGTTCTTCTTTGTTTGTGTAGGTGCGTGGGACTTTTGAGGAGCCTCCTACTGGATTGATACCTTGGTTCTCAAAAACTGAGGGAAATACTTACGCTACTATAGCTGCATCACCCTTTCCTCTTCAAGGAAAACCAACACAAGCTCAAGACGTAGCAAGAAGGATTTCTGGCACTGTTGCTACAGATTGCGTAAGTATTCGAGAGTTACAGATTGCTACAAATTGTTCTGTTTTTGACAGATTCTATTTTTCATGTGTTGTTTTCTTATTTTGATGCATCTATGGCTAGTATGTAGAGTATGAACCATAGAGAAGTTGGAATGCAGTAGGTTTAACACCAATATAAATAAAGAATGAGTTTATTACAGTACCTTATGTGGTGGTTTTTCTTTCTTGCACTAACGGAGCTTATGAGATTTCCTGTTGAGTTTTGTGTTGTGAAGTTTTCAAGTTTTGGGTAAAGATTTGATGGACTATGGAATAAGGAGTGACAAGAGCCTAAGCTTGGGGATGCCCATGGCACCACAAGACATTCAAGGATAACCAAAAGCCTAAGCTTGGGGATGCCTGATGACCCGCAAGTATACGGGATAGTTGTAGCCTCTTTCGATAAGTAAGAGTGTCGAACCCAACGAGGAGCTAAAGGTAGAACAAATACTCTCTCAAGTCGTATCGGCCACTGATACGACTCTACGCACGCTTGACGTTCGGTTTACCTAGAACAAGTATGAAACCCAAAGAGAAAGTAAATATAAACTAGGGGTTTTTTAGATAAAGAAGCAATAAAGTAAATATAGCGAGTGTGGAAAAGTGGTGGTAGGAGTTGCAGAATTGTCCCTAAGCAATTGACTACGTTACTAGACCGATAGCAAGTTTTATGTGGGAGAGGCATAAGCTAACATACTTTCTCTACTTGGATCATATGCACTTATGATTGGAAATCTAACAAGCGTCCGCAACTACTAAAGATTCATTAAGGTAAAACCCAACCATAGCATTAAAGTATCAAGTCCCCTTTATCCCATACGCAACAATCCCCTTACTCGGGTTTATGCTTCTGTCACTCAAGCAACCCACCATAAAAGAATCATGAACGTATTGCAACACCTTATAGCGGTACTCCCTCACGCTTGCGCGACACAGAGGGCACAATAGGACAGCAACATAACCACAAGCAAATTAAACCAATCATAGCAATTCATCAATCACCGGTAGGATAGCGAAAATCTACTCAAACATCATAGGATGACAACACATCATTGGAAAATAATATGAAGCATAAAGCACCATGCTCAAGTAGAGGGTATAGCGGGTTGCGGGAGAGTGGACTGCTGAATATAGATGGGGGAAGGTGATGGAGATGTTGGTGAAGATGACGGTGGTGTTGGTGAAGATTGCGGTGATGATGATGGCCCCCGGCAGTGCTCCGGCGCCACCGGAAGCAAGGGGGAGAGAGGCCCCCTTCTTCTTCTTCTTCCTTGACCTCCTACCTAGATGGGAGAAGGGTTTTCCCTCTGGTCCTTGGCTCCCATGGCATGGGAGGGGCGAGAGCTCCTCCGAGATTGGATCTATCTCTCTGTTTCTGCGTTCCCTGATTCTGCCCCTTCACTGTTTCCTTTATATCCGGAGATCCGTAACTCCGATTGGGGTGAATCTTTCGCCCAAATTTTTCTCATAAAATTAGCTTTCTTGTGGAAAAAGAGGGCATCAACCGCCTTACGGGTGACCCACGAGAGTGCCAGGCGCGCCCAGGGGGTGTGGGCACTGAAGGAAATATGCCCTAGAGGCAATAATAAAGTTATTATTTATTTCCTTATATCATGATAAATGTTTATTATTCATGCTAGAATTGTATTAACCGGAAACATAATACATGTGTGAATACATAGACAAACATAGTGTCACTAGTATGCCTCTACTTGACTAGCTCGTTTATCAAAGATGGTTATGTTTCCTAGCCATGGACAAAAGAGTTGTCATTTGATTAACGGGATCACATCATTAGGAGAATGATGTGATTGACTTGACCCATTCCATTAGCTTAGCACTTGATCATTTAGTATGTTGCTATTGCTTTCTTCATGACTTATACATGTTCCTATGACTATGAGATTATGCAGCTCCCGTTTACTGAAGGAACACTTTGTGTGCTACCAAACGTCACAACGTAACTGGGTGATTATAAAGGAGCTCTACAGGTGTCTCCGAAGGTACATGTTGGGTTGGCGTATTTCGAGATTAGGATTTGTCACTCCGATTGTCGGAGAGGTATCTCTGGGCCCACTCGGTAATGCACATCACTATAAGCCTTGCAAGCATAGCAACTAATGAGTTAGTTGCGGGATGATGTATTACGGAACGAGTAAAGAGACTTGCCGATAACGAGATTGAACTAGGTATTGAGATACCGATGATCGAATCTCGGGCAAGTAACATACCGATGACAAAGGGAACAATGTATGTTGTTATGCGGTTTGACCGATAAAGATCTTCGTAGAATATGTAGGAGCCAATATGAGTATCCAGGTTCCACTATTGGTTATTGACCGGAGATGTGTCTCGGTCATGTCTACATTGTTCTCGAACCCGTAGGGTCCGCACGCTTAAGGTTTCGATGACAGTTATATTATGAGTTTATGAGTTTTGATGTACCGAAAGAGTTCGAAGTCCCGGATGAGATCTGGGACATGACGAGGAGTCTCGAAATGGTCGAGACGTAAAGATCGATATATTGGACGACTATATTCGGACATCGGAAAGGTTCCGAGTGATTCGGGTATTTTTCGGAGTACCGAAGAGTTACGAGAATACGTATTGGGCCTTATTGGGCCATACGGGAAAGAAGGAAAAGGGCCTCAAGGGTGGCCGCACCCCTCCCCTTGGTCTGGTCCGAATTGGACTAGGAAGGGGGGCGCCCCCTTCCTTCCTTCTCCTTTTCCCTTCCTCTTTTCCTATTCCATATGGGAGGTGGAATCCTACTAGGACTAGGGAGTCCTAGTAGGACTCCACACTTGGCGCGCCCTCTCCTAGGGCCGGCCTCCTCCTCCCTTGCTCCTTTATATACGGGGGCAGGGGAGCACCCTAGACACAAAAACAACAATTGATCCCTTGGATCTCTTAGCCGTGTGCGGTGCCCCCCTCCACCATAGTCCACCTCGATAATATTGTAGCGGTGCTTAGGCGAAGCCCTGCGACGGTAGAACATCAAGATCGTCACCACGCCGTCGTGCTGACGGAACTCTCCCTCGATACTCGGTTGGATTGGAGTTCGAGGGACGTCATCGAGCTGAACGTGTGCTAGAACTCGGAGGTGCCGTAGTTTCGGTGCTTGATCGGTCAGGCCGTGAAGACGTACGACTACATCAACCGCGTTGTGCTAACGCTTCCACTTTCGGTCTACGAGGGTACGTGGACATACTCTCCCCTCTCGTTGCTATGCATCACCATGATCTTGCGTGTGTGTAGATTTTTTTTTGAAATTACTACGTTCCCCAACAGGCACGCCCCCCTGAATTATTTTATGTGTGATTAAGTTATCTTTGCAAGTCTCTTAAAATTATCAGTTTGGTTTGGCCTACTAGATTGACCTTTCTTGCAATGGGAGAAGTGCTTAGCTTTGGGTTCAATCTTGCGGTGTCCTTTCCCAGTGACAGTAGGGGCAGCAAGGCACGTATTGTATTGTTGCCATGGAGGATAAAAAGATGGGGCTTATATCATATTGCATGAGTTTACCATCTACATCATGTCATCTTTCTTAATGCGTTACTCTGTTCTTTATGAACTTAATACTCTAGATGCATGCTGGATAGCGGTCGATGTGTGGGGTAATACTAGTAGTGCAGGCATGAGTCGGTCTACTTGTCATGGACGTGATGCCTATATACATGATCATGCCTAGATAATCTCATAATTATTCACTTTTCTATCAATTGCTCGATAGTAATTTGTTCACCCACCGTAATACTTATGCTATCTAGAGAGAAGCCACTAGTGAAACCTATGGCCCCCGGGTCTATCTTTTATCATATAAGCTTTCAATCTACTTTTATTTACATCTTTACTTTTCCAATCTATATCATAAAATACCAAAAATATATTTATCCTATCATATTATCTCTATCAGATCTCACTTTCGCAAGTGGCCTTGAAGGGATTGATAACCCCTTTATTGCGTTGGTTGTGAGTTCTTGTTTGTTTGTGTAGGTGCGTGGGACTTTTAAGGAGCCTCCTACTGGATTGATACCCTAGTTCTCAAAAATTGAGGGAAATACTTACACTACTATTGCTGCATCACCCTTTCCTCTTCAAGGAAAACCAACGCAAGCTCAAGACGTAGCACCACAGCACCTGAACCAGGCCTTTCCCTTACCATATTAGTAGACATACTCAGACGCTACCGACTCGGCGCAGGTCACGTGGAATCTAGAGTCTGTGATTGAAACGAACGATAAACTAAACTGGTTTGTAGAAAAATGACGATTAGTCGTTTTTTCAAATACTCATTTTTCTGGTTTATGGGAAACCAAGTTTTCCTTATCCAGAAATTTGGTGGACCAACCAAACATAGTTTCAGGTGGTTATAATCCTAAATAGGTTTGGTATAAATCCAGTATCCAAACAACCCCTTAGAGTGCTCCAAACCTGTTGAGGTATTGTTCGTGGGGCGGCAATGAGTAGTATCTGTAGACACCGGGGGAAGTGATGACCCATTGTTTAATCTTGAACAATATGATTGTCGACGATGAGAGCGAAGGGGCAGCTTGCCCACATAATTTTAAGTAGTCCAGAGTATATGTCCGCCTCCCGGGACAAGATGTAAAGCATTTTGTTGTGACAACTTTAAGATAAACAAGCGCACGTGCAACTATTCAATGATTTTACCGAAAAAGGGTTCCCCCCGCTTTGTATTCCAAAGAAACAAATGCCGAGTACAAAGATCGTTGTGGCAAGCAGCACAACAAGCCAAAACAAAAAGAAGAAGAGACAAATGCCAACCACGGCAGCTCGACAAAGGGCGGATGACCCGCCACCACGACGCCCACCGGATACAAACTACCACAAGCCGAGGCTCCGAATCGACGCGTACCAAGCAGCACCTCCAAGAAGAGATGCGACACCGACGACGCTGTTGCCCGGACGAGTCCTAGGGTTTCCCCTGGCACGCGGAGGGAGGTGGGGTATGGATACCACCGACACCCTCCAGGAAGGAATGGTGGCACCCGCAGGTGTCACCGCATCGGGGCCGAAGCTATCAGGGATTTCTCCCGCACTCCAAACCCAACCGCCCAACCAGACGGAGCCAACCCGCCGAACCATCGCCCACCACCATGCACCAACGCAGTTGTGCCGCCATCCACTCCGCCTCACTACGAACACCACCACGAGGCCAAGAGGACCGGGGAGAAGTGCACCACGACGGGAGCAGTAACACCGAAGCCGAGTGGGAGGGAACCACCTCCACCGCCGTCGTGCGGGAGGCCCATGCCTCCGGCACCATCGCGGTCGCCGTCCGGACGGGCAACGGGGCATGCCGGGCCACCCCTGGCCCAGCCAGGCCCGAAGCGGGCCCGTTAAGCCCCGCTGGCCACGATGCAGCAGGCCGGCGTCGACGCCGCCAGCACCCAGCCACTCGTCGTGTCTCCCCCGCCTCCCAGAAGCCACGCCGGAGACCATCCCCGCCGCCGCACCGCCCTGCCGCCAACAGCGGCACCGCCGCCCAGCTGCTCGTCTGCGTTGCGCCACGGAACCCCGCCGCCGCCTGAGTGCACCCCCCGGTGTAGCTCCGCCCACGCCGAAGAGCGATCGGGAGGGGGAGGGCAGGGATGCCGCCGCCTAAGTGCACCCCCCGGTGCAGCTCCGCCCATGCCGTAGAGCAACCTGGAGGGGAAGGGCAGGGAGGCCGCCGCCACCAGCCGCCCCGAGGCTAAGCCGATCGCGGGCGCCGGCGCCGGCGGTGGGAAGGAAGGAGGGAGGAAGGACCTGGAGGGAGGAGGGAGGTCTCGCAGTCGGTCGCCCGCGGGGGGGGGGGGGGGGGGTGGGGGGCGACGCGGTCGCGAGAGGAGGAGGACGACCTGTTGGCTTTTGATCGCTAGATCAATTCTCATTCAATGATTTTGTGGAGCATATATATAGATCCACATGGTAGATCATTGAAGGGAAACACTTTACATCATTTGAATGTTGTGTGTTAATTAAGAAGGGTAGTATGGATTTTTTTTAGGGGCAGAAGGGCAGCATGGATTATTATTATTACTAGCAAAAGGGCCCGTGCGTTACAACGGGAGAAAAGAATACCACACACTCTTAATTTACAAAAATGGTCTATAATCTGAGTATTTGTAGCTACGTCCCAAACAAAGATCGTCTTTGCCTACAAAAGCACAAGTTCAAGATCTCAAATGTCTTCTATTTAAACACGGTTTGCATTTTGATTTAATACATATAAAGAAACAGGCAAGTGATCTTCAATTTCGTCTCCAATTCTGATTTTGCTAAGATGGTCATCCACAATTTGGATCAATGCCGATATGAAAGAAAGACGGATAATGCAATGTTGATTAATATTGCACCTTAGATAGTATTTTTAAAATGGCTAACAGGTAAAATAACATCATATTTAGATTCTATATATTCTTCTAATCAAATTCCATATATAACATGTTAAATTTGTAGTTATAGTTTAGAAGATATGAGTATTTTAAAAAACATTCGATTTGATATGTACTACGGGTTTAATGTCAAAAACATCAGGGGTTTTCTATAAAATAGCATAACGGACTAAGAACACCTATTTGCTTTATTAGTAGGTATAGCAAACATACATGTGCGTTGCAATGGGAGCAAAATTCATCGCACCCGTGCTTGTGAATACCTTCGTCACCGTAACTAATTTTAAAATTTTGCAATACCTCTGACAACTTTAGGAATAATTAGAATTACTTTCTTTATTTGGTGAAAGTTTATTTTGTCAACTTAGCCTCTACATTTTATCGATTGTCCTAATCATGTTCAATGAATACAAATTCTAGAGCATTCATATTGCAAATAGATGAAGCAACCGAATAGAAAACAAAAGATGAGTGACATCATATGAGTCGGACAAAAAGATGTCCAGAATATAGCATGAAATATAGTGCTTGAACAATAGCAAGACTGACAACACATTACACTGTTTCCCTTTGAAATATAGGACTAAGTTTAAAAGGCCGAGTGATGAAGAATGAGACTGTAGTGAAGAAGTTATATGCACAAATAACAGATTGATAGAGGGCAAATGAGATGCTTACCTGATTTAAAGGAAACATATTGAAACCGTACTTTACCTTGGTTCGTCCCAAGAACATGCATTTATCAAATCCGTAGCAGCTATGGCTGTCATTCATTCTTTGTTATTTGGTTAAATAGATACTAATCGATGAAAGACAAATTTTAGCCTTGATTCCTCTTGAGCACTCATACCATATTGAGAGTTCAAAAGGCTACTTTTTCGCTGATTGCACAGCACTGCACAAATTAAGACTTATTATTTAGGCTACTTTTTTTGTAGCTCTCATCATAATGTATTTCATCCTCATACTTTATACACATGTAAAGCACATCCATATGAATGTTTATGATTTGTTCCAGAATTTTCCGGAACTTAAAAATATGATTTTTGATTTTTTCAGAAAACGAGCTCCATGAAGCTCGTCCTCCAAAATGCTACACTCAGGTTTATGGCTTTACTTTGTCAAAAGACTACAATTTAACTACAGTTTCTTGTGGTCCAAATTACAGAAGTGGAGGATTAAGGTCTGGTTGATGCAGTGCTATATTTAACAATTGGACATACCAAGAAGGGCCACCAAATCTCTTGAAGAAGAAAAATAACTAACATAACCTCCTTTTTTCCTCCAGTATGCTTGACATTAGCCAACTGTATCTGCACATCTTAGTTCCTATGTCAACCATGTACCAGATCGGTAAAATCTAAGCTGGCCAAGGAATGAAAAGAGAAATATGATCATTGTACAATGTCTACAACAAGTTATTATGTTTCAACACAGGCCACGGAAAAGATATGTAAATGAGAACGAGCAATACCCACCCAACTGCAAATTGCTGCCAATTAAAGAAAAGACCGTTTGTTAGCACTAAAAGTATCAAGTGAAAGGGAAACTGAAAATAGTTCAAGTCTAGCAGAATAGCCAACTGTTCGGACAAAATTTACGAATAGTACAACTGCTATTTTAACAACTGAACTAAGTTTTCTCTCTACACATAAATCAGCAATCAGATGTCCAGTAATTAGTTGCCAATTAAAGGTCGAACTCAGAATTATAGACTTTACAAGTACTGCCTAATAGACCCGGTCAAAGTGACACATTTATCAATGCTAAAACGTTGATGTGTCAGGTTCTCAGATTATACAGTGATAATCCTCCCATATTAAGATAAAAAAATAATGAACAAAAAAATAACTACAATTCAGAGCTTCAAATAAAGCGATTGGTTCGGTTAATTCTTTAGTCGACGGCTCTGTTGTACCTAACGGAATTATCCTCCTCCCCGTGCTTTCAGTCCAGCACCTTGACCCGCTCATCCTTAGCGCAGCATCCAGGCAGCCCATTGCACCACTCAAAGATACAGGTTGTGAACTCCACTAACATGTTGTAACTGGATTTAGCTTTCTCCTCATGGAGCGAAAATCTTTTGAACAACATGTCATACTGTAATTTCATGGCAAAGATGCAAGCATATTAGCTGGCCTTTGTGAGCTTTACTGTATATGCATTTCTTAAAAACATGCTGCCAAACAACATCCTAAAAATGTCCAAAGCGAGAACTACTCCCCATTCTGTACCGACACCAATTCCTGTCAAATATCAGAAGATTGCATGAGATTCCTCACTAAAGAGCCAAACTATGAATGTGAGGAAAACATGGCGTTGTAGACCTGAATGTGAGCCAAACTACGAATGAGTGATTTCTGCAGATGAAGAACATGGCGAATGAGAACCAGATCGAGGGGGAGTAGGAAAAGAAGGCAGATGAATGGATTACTTCGTGGTCAGGTCCTCATTCGTACTCGCTGGAGTGGCTGTATGGAGCGCGCCAGAGGCCTCGTCGCCGCCAATCCACGCGGGGGCTTTGCCCAGAGGACGCAAACGGACGGCGGCGAGGGAAGGAGGGGGCGGGGCGCTGCGGAGCTAGGGTCCTTTTTGCAAAATTGAAAGGTTATATAGAGACCCACTAAAACAGGGACTGCGGGTTAATTACTTATAAACCGAGGGACTTTTATGCAAAATCGCTGACGACGACAGACAACAAAAACCCAATTTTCTTTATTATTAGGTAAAGATAAAGATGATTATTATTATTATTATTATTATTATTGAGAACTAGAAGGCCAGCATGGATGGACGCCGGTATCTCTTCCCGCGCCAGGCCTTGACCCTCGACGCACGTCCATGATGAGTGGGCCTCCAAGTAGCCCGTTAATACTTCTGCAGCACGTTGGGCTGAAATATGACAGCCAACAAATACTACGCGTGCACACCGCAAGGCTCTTTTGAATTTCGGTTCTGCTTTTCTAATACCACATCGCTAGCTGAAGCTAGGTCAAACGTGTTTATAGATTAGTCTGCCAAAGAGGATAGCACCGAGCGGCAGGCCCGGTCAGCACACTTAAATTATCTTGAGATATGTATCCGGTTTGATATGATATTCAGGACATTTGAAGACCACAGGACATGCTGTGGTTAGCATTTTTTTTGGTGCTACATATTTTTCTTTCATACATTTCTTGGGGAATTTTTTCATTGACATAATACACATATTCTTTCATTGCCCTTTTTTTAAAAAAGACCCAATGCGCCCCGCATATTGTTATTGGTTAGCTTTACTTTTCACAAATGATACAACTCGTTCGGTTGATTTTGGGTGGACACACGATGTGACTTTATTATTTCGAAATAACGCTTTTGCTATTCGACAGGCGCTTTTTTTTTGTTCAGTGAACTTTGTGACCATTGATTCTAGACACATTGAGATCTATACATAGGAAGGTTGGATACATAGGCTAGTTCGAAAATAATGTATTTATTAATATTATCTCCTAACAAATTTGAGTGCCCGAGGATCCCGTTATAACCGTTTAATAACTAGAAACAACTTTTTTGACTAGACAAATGTGTGTTCTTGTTGGACTTAGCAACAAGTGTTAGGAAGCTAAGTGTATTCTTAATTAGTTTCTATTACCACGTGATACATGTGGTAAGCAATCCAAGCAACTCAAAAAAATTACTCCCTCTATCCAATATAAGAACGTTTTCCAAGCTAAAACAGTTTGAAAAATGTTCTTACATTATGGGACGGAGGGAGCAGTTTACTACTTCCTCCGTTCCTAAATATAAGTCTTTTTAGAGATTCCAATATGGACTACATTCAAAGCAAAATGAGTGAATCTACACTCTAAATACGTCTACATACATCCGTATGTAGTTCATATTGAATCTCTAAAAAGACTTATATTTAGAAATGGAGGGAGTATTATTATCGAGGCTTGATATGATATTGAGGACATTTGAAGATCACACGACACAATGTGGTTAGCACTTATTTTTGTACTACATATTTTTCTTTCATACATTGCTTGGGGATTTTTTCCATTGACATCATACATATTTTCTTTTATTGCCCTATTTTTAATGAAAAGATCCAATGTGCCCCGTGGATTCACGCATAATGTTATTGGTTAGCTTTACTTTTCAGAAATGATACAACTCGTTCGGTTGATTTTGGGTGGATACACAATACGACTTTATTATGGACGCGTCTAGTGGGCGGTTGGCTGCCCACTAGTGCGATCGAGCGGCCGACCCAAATAGGTAATCCCTGTCCCCCGCGATACAAAAAAGGAAGGGGACAGGCGGCCACCAAACCGAGCCGTTTTCTAAACAGGCACACTGAACATGGTTTGAGATCAAGTTTAGCAGAAACTGAACATGTTTTCTAAACTGGAGGTGTTCAGCTAGCCGACTAAGACATATTTTCTGGCCAACTAAAACATGTTTCTAGCCAACTCAACAAGAAAATTAGTCAAAAACTAAAATGCATTCTACCAAGTTGTAGTTATTGCTTGCAAACGAACACATTGACTATCCAAAGAATATGTGCAACTAAAAATGCATATGTGTGCAACTGAACATACATCCCAACCAACTGAATCTTGTATTCTGGCAACTCAACATGCATACTAGGCAAACTTAACATGTATCCTGAACATGTATCCTGAACATATAACCTGTTTTCTGAGTGAACACTTTAGATAGGCTTTAGAAAACCTGAAGTATATGTGCAATAAAAACATGTTTTCTGGCCAACTAAACATGCATGTTGGCTAAACTGAAAAAATGCATCCTGGCGAACTGAGACATCTATTCTAGCCAACCGAACACATTGACTGTCCAACTGAACATGCATGTTGGCCAAACTGAAAAAATGCATCCTGGCCAACTGAAACATCTATTCTAGCCAACTGAACACATTAACTGTCCAACTGAACATGCATGATGACCAACTGAAAAAATAGATCCTAGCCAACCGAGACATCTATTCTAGCCAAAACCAAAAATCTATAGTACGACAGCAAAAACACAAGAAATTTTGTCCATAGCTAATGAAACCACAAACCATATTAAAATAGTCACACATATACTCTTGTCCCACACATATATTCTGGTCCCACATCTATTGCAAAGCTATAGTGTAAAAATATGTTCAATATACTAGATGTAAAAACAGAAACGGCGATGAAAACATATAACTATAATCGGTCATAAAATTCTTCTTTCTTCTTTCACCTGGATTTTCATCTCAAATGTAGCATCAAATTATGTCCAAATTATGTGCAGAAAAAATCTGAATCAGCTCCTTGCCAAACAGAAAACCTGCGGATCATTGCAATAAACAGAGGAAAAAAGTCAGAAAAACTCCATAGTAAAAAGAAGTCATGTTCTTGCCAGCTATTTACTGCAAACTGTGCAACTAACATAACAACCATGTGCAAAAAAATGCATACCTGTTATATTTAAGATTCTGCTATAGACATGTAGCTTTTGCAACTAAGATTGTCATAATGGTGTGCAACTGCCTGTTTACTAAGTTTTTAGATTGTTTGAAACACTCTTTCATGATTAAAACTGATGACATCACTTTCTTCTTTTTTATGTGCAGGGAGTGCGTGGCAGCATCCAAAAAAAGGAAAAAAATGCTTGATCTCAATGAGTTGCCTCCTGATCTCAATGAGCTTCCTCATGATATGGATCAGCAGCAACCCAGCATACCATAAGGAAATTGGGCAGAAAATGGGTGATCTGTTTAGTACACGCGGACAGGTCGTGATCCTAACCCTATGGGCCATGACAATGTGGCAGGACAGTCATCAACCTGTGGTGCCCTTGTAGTGGTGTCTTTGCAGTCAGAGAGCCATACTCCTGATGACACGGGAACCGCGACAAATATTGCTGGTCCAACCAGGACTGAGCTAGGATCTGGGGCTGTCGACGGTGTTGTGCAAGGAGAAGAAGGAGAGGATGAGGCTGGTTCTCAGCCATGGAACCCTATGTTGGCCTGAGATTTGACAACCTTCAAATTGCTAAGGATCACTACAACAGCTATGCCCTATGGATGGGTTTCTCTGTCAAGATGAACACCTCTAGGTGGACACCTCACACCAATGTATTGGTAAAACAGCAGTTTTGCTGCAACAAATTCAAGAAGCCCAAAGCTAATGATGGAGGATCTGAGGCTCCTCCTGTCCTGGACCCTATACCAGATCCAAAATCGGTTGACAGTGATGAGGAAATGGAAGATGAACCTCCAATCTTTGCTGAAGAGGAGGCTGGTCCTAGTAAGAAAAAGAAGAAACGGAAACGCGAGACAATAAAGCAGACTCAATGCAAGGCAAAAATGAAGCTGCTAGATGGGCGATGGGAGGTGACGCACTTTGTTTGTGACCACAATCATCCGCTGGTGAACAAACCTTTGTTGTCCAAATACTTGAGATCCCACCAAGGCATCTCTCCTGATGAAAAGGAGTTTTTGCGCATCTTGTATAACTGCAACTTGACTACAGGTGTATTTCTATATCCCTTACAGAATTAAGTTTCCCTCTAGGCAGTCCAATGTGCAACTGTTATGGTACTCCTGTGCAACTGAAATGTCTTAATTGTGCAACCAGTGTTCAACTTCCCATGTGTTTCTATATCAATTTGGTGCTTGTTGTGCAACTAGATTACCTTCACTGTGCAACTACACAATGTCCTATGTGCAAAGTGCAAAGTGTTCTTAAAAAAGGTGCAGCCAGGTGTCCATTTTCTGCAATTATCTTCTGTGCCAACACATGTCCTATTACTGTGCAGCTGGATGTGTGCATTCGTGCGACTAAAAAAAGATACTCCCTCTATAAATAAATATAAGAGCATTTAGATCACTAAAGTAGTGATCTAAAGGCTCTTATATTTCTTTATAGAGGGAGTATATTGTTTTATTTTTGTATTATGTAGGATGTATGATGCATATAATGGCAGAGTTCTACGGATCTGACATGATGGTGCCATTCATACCAAAGGCAATAACAAATCTTTGTACAAGTTTCCGTAGAGATGACACAAAGGAGGGTGACATGATTGAGACAATTGCGCACTTCAAGGATATACAGAAAACCGATCCAGACTTCTTCTATAATGTAAAATATGATGAAGAGGATAGAGTTGTCAACATGTTTTGGGTGGATGGCTTAGCTCGAAAAGCTTATGTGGAGGCGTACCACTATTGCATATCGTTTGACACTACCTACATGACCAACATGTACAATATGCCGTTCGCACCCTTCATTGGAATAAACCGACATGGCCAATCTTTCATGCTCGGTTGCGCGTTTGTGAGGTAGGAGTTGGCATCTGCTACCTCTTGAGCTTGCGTTGGTTTTCTCTTGAAGAGGAAAGGGTGATGCAGCAAAGTAGCGTAAGTATTTCCCTCAGTTTTGAGAACTAAGGTATCAATCCAGTAGGAGACGACGCACAAGTCACCGAATACCTGCACAAACAATCAAGAACTTGGAACCAACGCGACAAAGGGGTTGTCAATCCCTTCACAGTCACTCGCAAAAGTGAGATCTAATAGAGATAGATAAACAGTGAAGTAAATATTTTTGGTATTTTTGGTTTATAGACTGGAAAGTAAAGATTGCAAAATAGTAGATCGGAAACTAGCAAGATGTAAACGAGATTCAATGTAATAGAAAACATACTTAGTATGATGGAAAAGAGACCCGGGGGCCATAGGTTTCACTAGTGGCTTCTCTCAAGATAGCATGTATTACAGTGGGTGAACAAGTTACAGCCGAGCAATTGATAGAAAAGCGCATAATTATGATGACATCTAAGGCAATGACCATGAACATAGGCATCACGTCCGTGTCAAGTAGACCGACTCCTGCCTGCATCTACTACTATTGCTCCACACATCGACCGCTATCCAGCATGCATCTAGAGTATTAAGTTCATAAAGAACGGAGTAACGCATTAAGCAAGATGACATGATGTAGAGGGATAAACTCAAGCAATATGATATAAACGCCATCTTTTTATCCTCGATGGAAACAATACAATACGTGCCTTGCTGCCCCTACTATCACTGGGAAAGGACACCGCAAGATTGAACCCAAAGCTAAGCACTTCTCTCATGGCAAGAAAGATCAATCTAGTAGGACAAAGTAAACCGATAATTCGAAGAGACTTGCAAAGATATCAAATCATGCATATAAGAATTCAGAGAAGAACCAAATAATATTCATAGATAATCTTGATCATAAATCCATAATTCATCGGATCTCAGCAAATACACCACAAAAGAGTATTACATCAAATAGATATCCAAGAACATCGAGGAGAACTTTGTATTGAGAATCAAAGAGAGAGAAGAAGCCATCTAGCTAATAACTATGGACCCGAAGGTTTGTGGTAAACTAATCATGCTTCATCGGAGAGGTAATGGTGTTGATGTAGAAGCCCTCCTTGATCGAATCCCCCTCCAATAGGACACCGAAAAAGGCCCCAAGATGGGATCTCACGGGTATAGAAGGTTGTGGCAGTGGAAAAGTGGTTTCGTGGCTCCCCCTGATGTTTTTAGGGTATAAGTATATAGGGGAAAGAACTAGGTCGGTGGAGCTACAAGTGGCCCACGAGGGTGGGGGGTGCGTCTACCCCCTGGGCGTGCCCTCCTGCCTCGTGGCCTCCTTGTTATGTCTCTGACTTCATCTCCAAGTCTTCTGGTTTGCTTTCGGTCCAAGAAAGAACATCACAAAGGTTTCATTCTGTTTGGACTCCGTTTGGTATTCCCTTTCTGCAAAACTCTAAAATAGGAAAAAAAATAGAAACTGGCACTGGGCCCTCGGTTAATAGGTTAGTCCTAAAAATAATATAAAAGAGCATATTAAATCCCATTAAACATCCAAAACAGATAATATAATAGCATGGAGCAATCAAAAATTACAGATACATTGGAGACGTATCAAGCATCCCCAAGCTTAATTCCTGCTCGTCCTCGAGTAAGTAAATCGTAAAAACATAATTTTTGATATGGAATGCTACCTAACCTATTTATCAATGTAATTTTCTTTATTGTGGCATGAACGTTCAGATCCGAAAGATTCAACACAAAAGTTTAATATTGACATCAAAATAATAATACCTCAAGCATACTAACAAAGCAATCATGTCTTCTCAAAATAACATGGCTAAAGAAAGCTATCCCTACAAAATCATATAGTCTGGCTATGCTCTATCTTCATCACAAAAAGTATTTAACCATGCACAACCCCGATGACAAGCCAAGCAATTGTTTCATACTTCTGATGTTCTCAAACTTCTTTAATCTTCACGCAATACATGAGCATGAGCCGTGGACATATCACTATAGGTGGAATAGAATGGTGGTTGTGGAGAAGACAGATAGGAGAAGATAGTCTCACATCAACTAGGCGTATCAACGGGCTCTGGAGATGTCCATCAATAGATATCAATGTGAGTGAGTAGGATTGCCATGCAACGGATGCACTAGAGCTATAAGTGTATGAAAGCTCAAAAAGAAACTAAGTGGGTGTGCATCCAACTTGCTTGCTCACAAAGGCCTAGGGCACTTTGAGGAAGCCCATCATTGGAATATACAAGCCAAGTTCTATAATGAAAAATTCCCGCTAGTATATGAAAGTGACAACATAGAAGACTCTCTATCATGAAGATCATGGTGCTACTTTGAAGCACAAGTGTGGAAAAAGGATAGTAGCATTGCCCCTTCTCTCTTATTTTCTCTCATTTTTTTGTTTGGGCCTTTTTTCTCTTTTTTATGGCCTCTTTTTTTTTCTTTTTTTAATTTTTCATCCAGAGTCTCATCCCGACTTGTGGGGGAATCATAGTCTCGATCATCCTTTCCTCACTGGGACAATGCTCTAATAATGAAGATCATCACACTTTTATTTACTTACAACTCAAGAATTACAACTCGATACTTAGAACAAAATATGACTCTATGTGAATGCCTCCGGCGGTGTATCGGGATGTGAAATGATTCAAGAGTGACATGTATGAAAAATTATGAACGGTGGCTTTGCCACAAATATGATGTCAACTACATGATCATGCAGAGCAATATGACAATGATGGAGCGTGTCATAATAAACAAAACAGTGGAAAGTTGCATGGCAATATATCTAGTAATGGCTATGGAAATGCCATAATAGGTAGGTATGGTGGTTGTTTTGAGGAAGGTGTAAGGTGGGTATATGATACCGGCGAAAGTTGCGCGGTACAAGAGAGGCTAGCAATGGTGGAAGGGCGAGAGTGCGTATAATCCATGGACTCAACATTAGTCATAAAGAACTCACATAATTATTGCAAAAATCTATTAGTTATCGAAACGAAGTACTACGCGCATGCTCCTAGGGGGATATATTGGTAGGAAAATACCATTGCTCGTCCCCGACCGCCACTCATAAGGAAGACAATCAATAAATAAATCATGCTCCAACTTCATCACATAATGGTTCACCATACGTGCATGCTACGGGAATCACAGACTTTAACACAAGCATCTCTCAAATTCACAACTACTCTACTAGCATGACTCTAATATCACCATCTTCATATCTCAAAACAATCATAAAGAATCAAACTTCTCATAGTATTCAATGCACTTTATATGAAAGTTTTTATTATACCCATCTTGGATTCCCATCATATTAGGACTAATTTTATAACCTAAGCAAACTACCATGATGTTCTAAAAGACTCTCAAAATAATATAAGTGAAGCATAAGAGATCAACAATTTCTGTAAAATAAAACCACTGCCGTGCTCTAAAAAGATATAAGTGAAGCACTAGAGCAATATTGTCTAGCTCAAAAGATATAAGTGAAGCACATAGAGTATTATAATAAATCACGATTCAAGGATGATTGTGGTAAACTAAAAATGCGTGTACAACAAGGATGATTGTGGTAAACTAAAAATCAAAGACTCAAATCATACAAGATGCTCCAAGCAAAACACATATCATGTGGCGAATAAAAATATAGCCTCAAGTAAAGTTACCGATAGACGAAGACGAAAGAGAGGATGCCTTCCGGGGCATCCCCAAGCTTAGGCTTTTGGTTGTCCTTGAATTTTACCTTGGGGTGCCTTGGGCATCCGCAAGCTTAGGCTCTTGCCACTCCTTATTCTAAAATACATCAAATCCTTACCCAAAACTTGAAAACTTCACAACACAAAACTTCAACAGAAAATCTCATGAGCTCCGTTAGTATAAGAAAATAAACCACCGCTTTAAGGTACTGTAATGAACCCATTCTTTATTTATATTGGTGTTAAACCTACTGTATTCCAACTTCTCTATGGTTCATACCCCCCGATACTACTCATAGATTCATCAAAATAAGCAAACAACACACGAAAAAAAGAATCTGTCAAAAACAGAACAGTCTGTAGCAATCTGTAACTTTCAAATACTTATGTAACTCTAAAAATTCTGAAACAAACTGGTGGACGTGAGGAATTTGTCTATTAATCTTGTTCAAAAATAATCAACCTAAAAGCACTCTTCTGTAAAAAATGACAACTATTCTCGTGAGCGCAAATTTTTCTGGTTTTTACAGCAAGATCGCAAAGACTTCACCCAAGTCTTCCCAAAGGTTCTACTTGGTACAAACACTAATTAAAACATAAAACCACATCTAACCAGAAGCTAGATAAATTATTTATTACTAAACAGGAGCAAAAATCTAAGAACAAAAAATAAAATTGGGTTGCCTCCCAACAAGCGCTATCGTTTAACGCCCCTAGCTAGGCACAAAAACAAGAATAGATCTAGGTATTACTATAATAGTGGTAGGGTAAATCTCAAAAACTCATCTCGTACTCCCTACGTTCAGCAGCAAGTTTTCTTAGTGGCAAGAAGAAGTAATCAAAAGGGCTAAATTTAATGGAACAGAAGTCCCCAATATCAATCTCAGGAGGAATTGGTTCCTCCTTTGGCCCTTCATATTGTACAACCAACTCATCATTATAAGCGTTCTTTTGGCAAAAGGTCATGAGCCTTTGTTCAAGAGAATATCCCAACCCGTTGTTCTGAATAGAAAAATTATCATTAAGTTCCAAAATCATATCAACTAGAACATCGGTAGGAACCCTCTTTCTAAGATTTTCATTATAAGCAACGTGATATAAGGATCGTAAACGCATTATGTATTCTTGATTAAAGAGAATTGCTTCTATGGGAGGACGACCGGCGTCCACCCAATAATGCGCAAAAATTTCATTAGCCTCTTTTATTATAAATCTAAACTCATGTGCTAGAAATATGGTAGCAGCTCGCTTAACAGAAGAATGCTCAATATTGGAAAACTCTAGAAAAATCCTTTGTATGCAAGGATGCATGTGAATAAATTGTCTTTCAAGTTCAACTACAAGCAAAGGTATAGCATCCGCAAGACTACTAGTTTTATGGAGAATAGACCCACCCACAGTGGGTAAAGCACCAGCACAAGTAAAGAAATCTTGAATAACCCCTTTTCCAATAATATTACCACTACCAATGCGAAACCTTTTAGTGTGCAAAATAGTAGGTTCTTCATGAGGATTATCAAAAGCATCAAAGTTCCCCCCATCGTCACTACTATCCTTTTCAACGATAACCTCCCCAGTTTGAGACATGATGTCAATAAACCGCACTAACAAACAAGCACACAAGAAGCAAGCGACAGGAGACAAACGGAAAAGGGCAAAGAAAAGGCAAGGGTTTTCGAAAATCACTTTAGAAGTGGGGGAGAGGAAAACGAGAGGCGAATGACGAATAATGTAATGCAAGGGAGAAGACTTTATGATGGGTACTTGGTATGGCTTGACTTGGCATAGATTTCCCTGGCAACGGTGCTAGAAATCCTTCTTGCTACCTCTTGAGCTTGCGTTGGTTTTTCCCGTGAAGAGGAAAGGGTGATGCAGCAAAGTAGCGTAAGTATTTCCCTCAGTTTTGAGAACCAAAGTATCAATCCAGTAGGAGACGACGCACAAGTCACAGAATACCTGCACAAACAATCAAGAACCTGGAACCAACGTGATAAAGGGGTTGTCAATCCCTTCACGGTCACTCGCAAAAGTGAGATCTAATAGAGATAGATAAACGGTAAAGTAAATATTTTTGGTTTATAGATTGGAAAGTAAAGATTGCAAAATAGTAGATCAGAAACTAGCAAGATGTAAACGAGATTCAATATAATAGAAAAGAGACTTAATATGATGGAAAAGAGACCCGGGGGCCATAGGTTTCACTAGTGGCTTCTCTCAAGATAGCATGTATTACAGTGGGTGAACAAATTACTGCTGAGCAATTAATAGAAAAGCGCATAATTATGATGACATCTAAGGCAATGATCATGAACATAGGCATCACGTCCGTGTCAAGTAGACCGACTCCTGCCTGCATCTACTACTATTACTTCACACATCGTCCGCTATCCATCATGCATCTAGAGTATTAAGTTCATAAAGAACGGAGTAACGCATATTAAGCAAGATGACATGATGTAGAGGGATAAACTCAAGCAATATGATATAAACTCCATCTTTTTATCCTCGATGGCAACAATACAATAAGTGCCTTGCTGCCCCTACTGTCACTGGGAAAGGACACCAAAAGATTGAACCCAAAGCTAAGCACTTCTCTCATGGCAAGAAAGATCAATCTAGTAGGCTAAACTAAACCGATAATTCGAAGAGACTTTCAAAGATATCAAATCATGCATATAAGAATTCAGAGAAGAACCAAATAATATTCATAGATAATCTTGATCATAAATCCACAATTCATCATATCTCGGCAGACACACCACAAAAGAGTATTACATCGAATAGATCTCCAAGAACATCAAGGAGAACTTTGTATTGAGAATCAAATAGAGAGAAGAAGCCATCTAGCTAATAACTATGGCCCCGAAGGTCTATGGTAAACTACTCACGCTTCATCGGAGAGGTAATGGTGTTGATGTAGAAGCCCTCCGTGATCGAATCCCCCTTCGGCAGGACACCGGAAAAGGCCCCAAGATGGGATCTCACGAGTATAGAAGGTTGTGGCGGTGGAAAAGTGGTTTCATGGCACCCTGAAAGTGCTAGTTATCGACTAGAGGGGGGGTGAATAGGCGATTTTTATGAAAGTCTTCAAAACATGGAAGTTTCGAAGACAAACAATAGAAATAACCTAATTGATATGCAGCGGAAGATAAACTACAACAAGCAAGCCATAGTCAAGTATGCAATAGCATTAACGTACGAAGACCAATAGCAGCTAGGTAGTAGGATCAGGATGGAAGATAGTATGAAGCCAATCAACAATAGTAGTCAAGCAATGAAGTCAATCAGATAAGACAGATAAGCAATGACTTCATGAAGACAAACTCAAAGTAAAGGAGGGAAGAGATAGAACCAGTCACTTGTTGAAGACACAGGATTTGTTGGACCAGTTCCAGTTGCTGTGACAACTGTACGTCTGGTTAGGGAGGCCGAGATTCAACTCAAAAGACCGTGTCTTCACCTTATTCCCCTTGAGCTAAGGACACCCAGTCCTCGCCCAATCACTCTGGTAAGTCTTCAAGGTAGACTTCCAAACCTTCACAGACTCCGTTCACCCGGCAATCCACAATGACTCTTGGATGCTCAGAACGAGACGCCTAACCGGTTGGAGGATACACAGTCCTCAAGTGTAATAAGTCTTCAGGTCACACAGACAGAAAGACTTCAGTGATGCCTAACACTCTTTGGCTCTGGGTGTTTGGGCTTTGTCCTCGCAAGGATTTCTCTCTCTCAAATGCTTCGAGGTGGGTTGCTCTCAAACGACAAAAGCCGTATATTAACTCTGAGCAGCCACCAATTTATGGTGTAGGGGGTGGGCTATTTATAGCCACTAGGCAACCCGACCCGATTTGTCCGAAATGACCCTGGGTCACTAAGGAACTGACACGTGTTCCAACGGTCAGATGTCAAACACACACGACAACTTTACTTGGGCTACAAGCAAAGCTGACTCATCCAACTCTGGTTAAGATTTGCTCTCATTGTCTTCGCTCGAAGACATAGGATTTGGGTTGAGCATCACTTTAGTCACTCTGACTTAGTTCACTTGGACCCCACTTAACAGTACGGTGGTTCCTATGACTCAACAAAGAAGAAAAGGAAACAACGAAACCACACAGTCTTCATGCTCCATAGTCTTCACGCAATGTCTTCTCATGTCATAGTCTTCAATATGAATATCTTCTCATACCACCATTGTCTTCAATGTCTTCATACATTTTTAGGGGTCATCTCCGGTAGATAAACCGAATCAATGAGGGACACTACCTGCGTTATCCTGCAATTCTCACAAACGCATTAGTCCCTCAACCAACTTTGTCGTTAATACTCCAAAACCAACTAGGGGTGGCACTAGATGCACTTACAATCTCCCCCTTTTTGGTGATTGATGACAAACTGGTTGAAGTTTTCAACGGGGATAAAGTATGTGAAATTGTAAAGGATAGGAATTTGTCTTCATAAGTAGCAAGGGCTCCCCCTGAAGATGTGCATATAAATAATTTTGCTTTTGGAATGCAAATGCACATGTCAGGTTGTACTTGTGGAGATCCACTTCAACTTATGAAGATAATTCATCATGCATGAAATGATATAGCATATAGGATGACATGCATAATGAAAAATGGACGTCTGCAGGATGATTTAAGTGCGGAAGTTATCATCGCACGTGGAAATGCAAATAAGTAGCAGACGGCCATCAAGTTTAAGTGTTACAACTCAGAGAACCAAATGTTTCAAAACGCAAGAGTTGTAAGCACGAGGCAAAATATAACGCAACCACCCATATGAACCCGCTTGAAGACTATCAACTCATACGCTTCTCCCCCTTTTATCAGTAATGACCAAAAAGGTTTGAAGACATAGAGCATCTACTCGTCTTCTTGATGAGTAGGTGAAGCAGCAGGGTTGTCGTCGTTGGGTGGCAGTGCAGATGAACTTGGTGTAGTGTCGATGCGCGCAGTAGTAGTAGGAGGTGGTGAAGTAGCATCATCTTCATCATCGATCACTCTGGCATTTACCGTTGCCGCGGAGGAAGAATATTCAGAGTCTTTAAGAGATGGAGTTCTTTGTAGGACAACATTCCGTGGAGGAGTGGAGTCAAACTGAAATCTTTCATTGAAGCCATCGTCTTGAAGATCTACTTCAGCACTAAGCAGGGTCAAACTCTTCCATGATCGCCGGTAGGTTTCATGAGCAATAAAGGCATTCTTGGTGGCAAGGTTGCGAATGCGATTGACATCCACCAAGAGGCTTTGCATCTGTCTCTTGAGCCAGAAATGATGCTTATCCTGTTTCTGATGAAGGGCCACAAGAAGTTCTCGGTCATTGAGAACGCGAGAACGCTTCCGAGGCCTTTGGGCAATGGTGCTTTCAGTGGCTTCAGTAGGTGCTCGATGAGGCAAACGAGTATTTCCAGCCAATGGATAGATTTGTGTAGCTGCTTGAACACCTTCAATGGGTTGAGTGAAGCTTTGGTGCTCGGCATTCTGAAGACAAAGAGGCTTCTTGGCAGGGTCAGGGTATATGGCTTCAACTGACATATCAACTTCAGGTAGAAAAATCACATGATTGCGAGCAGAAGGTTGATAGTTGACAGTAGAGTGTCGCTTTATGAGGCGCATGACCCATGGAGCATAAAACTTCAGACCAAAGAGATCAGAGCCGGAGGCAGCAAGTTGTCTGATGAAGAAATCTTGTGCATTGAAGCTGATGCCATTGAAAATGTAGAAGACCAAAGTCTTCATAGCTCCTTCAAGCTTTGCCGCTGATGAATGTCCTTTGATAGGCCATAGAGTCTGCCTGATGATGTGATATATGGTGCGTGGCAGATACTCAAGGTCTTCAACAAAGAACTCTGTTGGATATTCAGCGTCACGTGGCAAAGGCTTCATCATGCTCAACATCTGACTCATATTGGGTTCGGGCCTATGAAAGATGCTTTCCAGGGCATTGCGATGATGTTGACAGCCAGGTTCATAGAGTTCTCCGGGAGTGGACAGGGCTGTAAGCTCGATGATATCCATAGCTTTGGCTTCATGATGAACATTTCCGGTCATCCACTCGAGAACCCAAGTCTTCGTATCTCTGTTGTAGCCGCGAATGTGCAGTGTAGCATAGAATTGAAGCAATAGCTCTTCATTCCAGTGTTCTTTATCTGTGACAAAACTGAGCAGCCCAGCATCTCGAAAGCAGTCAAGTGCTTCTTCTAAGCAGGGCAGCCCAGTAATGGCTTCAGTATCGAGGCGCATATGAGGGAAGATGCGCCCTTGATCATACAGAACACAGGAGTAATAGCTTCGTTGCTGATGACTCCAGAACCGATCTGATGCAATTCTTGGCTTCGTGTAGGGGTTCTTTGAGCTATCAAAGAATGTGTTGTGGCTCTTGAAGCCATTTGCATTGAAGGACCCGACAGTGGTCGTAGCACCAGGAAATCTTGGCAGTCTTGGCTTGGGCTTCTGGACCTGAGGCCTATGCTCAATGTGATAGTCAAATTGAGGACCAGAGACATTAGGCGGAGGGACCAGAACGGGCCATCTGACTGTTGTTAGCTCTCCATGGTTATATGCTTGCTCAATTGTATAGGGCCTTGGGGCTGGAACAGGAGCAGTGGCAGCAGCTGAGGCTTCAGGTTGCACAACAGGTGCTTCAGGAGCAGTAGCCTCACTAGCTTCAGGTGCAGTGGCCGCATTAGCTTCTGGCACACTGGTTGTTGCAAGCTCCACATTAGCTTCAGCCATGACAATGTCATCGGCTTCACTTGCGTTGGTTGTGGCAGCTTCAACATTTTCAACCTCCACTCACTGAGCTGGAGGGTCAGTCACATACACGTTCAAATCATGAACTTCTTCTTCTGGAATGGGGGGAGTAGAGACACGTTCTTCTTGACGTTCTTCATCGGCTGATGCAGCCGGATTGTCTTCAGCAGCTGGTGCTTCAAACGCAGAGACATTCACAGCAGGAGTGGCTTCTGAAAACACTTGACATGCAACAGGTTGATGATGCACTTCTCCTTCTGGAACGCTCGGAAGAGGAGCTTGAGGCCTTGGTCCTTTGCGAAGCCTTTGGAGTACAGGCGACGCTTTTGGAGATGGAGTGGGCAGGCCCTCATCCTCTTCAGCTTGTATGGATGTTGTGACTTGTTGTTGTTGGGGAGTGTTGGGGGAGTCTTGTTCTTGTGGGCGATCAGCCCATGAATCATCCTGAGCAATTGGCGTCAGAGGACGACCAATGCTGATGAGTTCGCTGTTCGTATGAATAGGCGATGATACCACATTGTATTCGATCTAAGGAAGAACTTCATCATCTTCAACATTGTCATGATGACCAATGTCTTCAGCAGCGGTGGGTTCAACTGCTAGTATATCTTCTGCTTCAGGAGCCTCTGTGGAAGCAGGCTCATGAACAGTCATGTGAAGTTCTTGGGATGCAGATGCAGGATGAATCACTAAGATGGGTTCAACAAAAAGGGGCTCTGTGGGAGCAGCCCAATTCTTCTTGGTTTTGCGCTTCTTCTTGGAGGGAGCGACATCAGAGGCTTCGGTATTCTTCCTCTTTCTGGCTTCAGCCTCGGCAGCCCTCGTCTTCTTCTGTTTTGAAGCGGTTGTGGTGAACTTTGGCTTCGAGCCAGTCATGCTACTTGGGAAGATAATGTGTGGAGCTTCTTGGCTTGAAGGTGCAGGCTGATCAGCAGGAAGCTTCTTCTTTTTCTTTGCTGCCATCCCGGGGTCAATGCCAGGACGGCCAAGTGACTTGCGCTTCTCAGCCTCATTGTAGGCAAGCACACACTTATCAGCCAAACTCTTCATGCGCTCACGAGAGCCTTGAGCTTCTTGGCGCTTCTTCAGAAAAGCTTCTTTAAGCTCATGCAGCATGACCTTGAAGTTTCTGACGTCTTGAACACTTAGCTTGGCCACATGCTTCTTGAATTGAGCCTTCTCATAATCAATCTTGTTCTTGAGCTCAACGATTCACTGAGCGAGAGCCAGCTCAGAAGCAATGGCGCCATTGAAAGAGACGCTGAGGCCAATGGGAAGCTGTAAATCTTCAAAGCTGACATTGGGGGTGTCGAACCACTCATCAATGAAATTGTGGATGATGGCCACATCAAAGAGAGGCAAATTGCTGAAGATTTCTGCTTCTTCCTTGCTCTTTATCAGCTGCTCAAGAGCATCATCCGCAAGATCTTCATCACTTGATAGATCAATGGGTTCTTCACGCAGAATAGCAGCAGGAGTCAGAGCTTGATCAGTATGCCTGTCAAGTTGCTTTTTCTTCTCCGTCTTCTTGGGGATATGAGATTGATCTTCAGACTGCACACTGGCTTCAGGAGGTGCAGTGGCCAATGGCTTCACACGAGAAGCTTTTGGAGGTGCGGCTGATGATGAAACCTTAACCTTCTTTGGCTTCTTCGGCCTTGGAGTAGGAGCAGGGGCTTCATCAGAATCAGCATCATTGTTGGAATGATCCACTTTGGCACCCTGGACCAAGACGTAGGAGATGAGACCATCAAGGTTTGCAAAGGGGCCAATTCTATTCTCTTCAGCTTCACGTGTCCCATCCTCATGGGGAGCAGAGGGACCAGGATTGAAGTCTAATCCCCATGACTTCTTGTTTTCCTTTGCTGAAGACATAGCAAACTGGAAGTTGCGCTTGAAGAGATTGTCATCGCGACACCAGAGCAATGATGATGGGTCGGCTTCTTCAGGCTGTGGTCCATGGACCATGCAAGGATAGAATTTTTGCTCAATGGCTTCAGCTCTGTTCTTGGGGGGAAGGCCTCGATAGAGAATATCGCCCCAAGGACTCTTGATAGCATACTTCTTTGCGTACTCCTGGGTGATGAACTTGTACTTGTACCACTGTTCAGCCCAATAGCGTCGAATCCATTGGATTCGAGTCTTGCGTTGATTGTAATCTTCTTCAGGATCTGTTTTATATATATCTGCAAGATCATCAGGCAGATCCCTAGAAGTTCCCCCACGACGCTGTCTGCCACCCTTCCTGACAGATTTCTCTGCAGGCATGAACTTCAAACTGAACGGTTTCAATATGCTCAAAGGCTTCAGGGATTTACGCTTGCTGGTCAAACAGGAACTGGCTTCAGGAGAATTGATATGATGCTGTAAGTATTCTGCAAATGAATGCAGACTATGAGAACCTAGGGATTCTCCCACGGACATGTACCTGTGACAGCATTAGAGATGCGAGGGAAGGGGACGAGGTCATATGCATTCTCAGAAGATTTTGAAGATAAATCAGTTTGAAGACATTGACCTCATGATGCGAAGACATTCACTTATATAGGTGAGTTGGTTCCAGATTTGTACCAATTCATGAATAAGTACAAGTGAGGAATCAAACTAGATCGGAAATCTAAGTGAATATACTAGGCATTAAGAGATGCAGACAGAATCGATTTAACATTGAGTAGGCAGAAACCACTTTTGGTAAGTGGGATGAATTATGAATATCAAAAAGGTGGTAAAAATAGAGTTATAACTACCGCACGAAGAACTGCTAGATGGGAAGAATAGGAGACCGAGCAGTTCAGTCCATCGTGCCCTAACTTGGCGACGGAGGACACCTACGGCGACGACGGAGAGGACGATGTCCGCGGCCGGCGTGAGGACGGCGTCGGAGAAGTCGCGGCAGCTAAGCGCTTCGTCGCCGGCGTCGTCGCGAGCTAGCGGTGGTGCTAGGGTTTTGACGGAGGTGGAGAGGTGGAAGAAGGATTTCTTTACCGTAGGGGACACATATTTATAAGTAGGTGCGCAGCACAACGCAATTACGCAGGTGCCCCTGTCTGTTCACATCCATGGGGTACGTGGCAAGCATGTAACACATTTAGAATTGTCCCACGTTCCCACGCCCGCCAGGTATGTCGGATGTTCGTTTCGGCTTCTCCAGATATCGACAATAAAGATGATTCATTTAAATAGGACTTGATGTTTTGTCTCTGTGTCTTCTGCTGACAAGGATGCAGAGAAGACATTCGACAGTTTCAATAGAATGCATATGATTTGGACAGATAGAGTTTGAGATAGTAAGCATAGAGAGATTAGGGTCCGATCACATTCACTTAGTTCAAAAGATTCAGCAACGAAGACATAGCTATAAGTGAATGCTGTAGAGGACAGAACACTAGTATATATATGCAATCAAATCATCATAGCGCAGAAAATCACGAAGATAAATTGAAACTGAAGAAAAACCAAATGCGAAGTCTTTGCAAAATAACGCCATTAGTGAAACACTTCAAAATGAGAAATTTGGTGGTGGCGTTTCCCACCGTATAGGAAGTATTAGACCCAGACACGGCGCACAATTATCGTGGCGCTCCGAAGTCAAATTCCATGTTAATATATTCACACTCAGAGTGTAAGTCTTCATTGATTGAAGATATACATTACTTTGTGTGTTGCACATCTAAGTCATCTACATGCATACGTGTTAGGATGTGTGCCTAATCACAGGACATTCGAGGATTCCAAGATATTTAGCTCACACCGTAACTTGCAAAACCTTTTCTCATCCAAGGGCTTTGTGAAGATATCTGCCAGTTGCTCTTCAGTGTTGACGTGAATGATGTCAATATCTTTCTTCATGACATGATCTCTGAGAAAATGATGACGAATTTCAATGTGCTTTGTCTTCGAGTGCTGGACTAGATTGTTGGCAATCTTGATGGCACTTTCATTGTCGCAGAAGAGAGGGACTTGCTTCAGATCGATGCCATAGTCCTTGAGAGTTTGCTTCATCCACAGAAGCTGAGCACAACAAGATCCAGCAACAATGTATTCAGATTCAGCAGTTGAGAGTGGCACACAGTTCTGCTTCTTTGAAGACCAACAGACAAGTGATCGACCAAGAAAATGACAGGTGCCTGATGTAGACTTGCGATCCACCTTGTCACCAGCATAATCAGCATCCGAGAATCCAACCAGATCAAACCTTGAGCCCTTTGGATACCATAATCCGAGTGTTGAGGTGTAAGCCAAATATCTAAGAATTCGCTTCACTGCTAAGTGATGCGATTCGTTTGGTGCCGCTTGGAATCGAGCACACATGCAAACACTAAGCATAATATCTGGCCTAGATGCACATAGGTAAAGTAAAGAACCAATCATGGAGCGGTATACCTTTTGATCGAACTCTTTACCATTGTCGTCGGGACCAAGATGATGTTTGGCTGGCATTGGCATCATGTAACCTTTGCAATCTTGCATGCCGAACTTCTTCAGGCAATCTTTGAGATATTTTTCTTGAGATATGAAGATGCCATTTCTTTGTTGACAGATTTGAAGACAAAGGAAGAACTTCATCTCACCCATCATGGACATCTGATATTTCTCTTACATCATATATCCAATCTCATCACTGTACTTCTGGTTGGTGCAGCCGAAGATTATGTCATCCACATATATTTGGCACACAAACAGTTCACCATCATATGTCTTCGTGAAGAGCGTGGGATCGAGGGATCCAGGTTTGAAGCCTTTGCTCTTTAGGAAGTCTTTGATTGTATCATACCAAGCGCGAGGAGCTTGTTTGAGGCCATACAGTTCTTTGTTGAGTTTGTACACCATATCAGGATGTTTTGGATCTTCAAAGCCAGGTGGTTGTGCAACATACACTTCTTCTTCAATCTTGCCATTGAGAAATGCACTCTTTACATCCATTTGATATAGCAAGATGTTGTGATGATTTGCATAGGCTAGCAGTATGCGAATAGCTTCAAGCCTAGCAACAGGAGCAAATGTTTCATCGAAGTCAATTCCTTCAACTTGAGTATATCCTTGAGCCACAAGACGTGCTTTGTTTCTGATTACTTGACCATGCTCATCTTGCTTGTTTCGATATATCCACTTTGTTCCAATAATGTTATGCTTGCGAGGGTCAGGGCGCTTGACCAGTTCCCAAACATTATTCAGCTTGAACTGTTGAAGTTCTTCTTGCATGGCTTGAATCCATTCAGGTTCCATAAAAGCTTCAGCAACTTTCTTGGGTTCAGATAAATATACAAATGAAAAATGCCCATAGAAATTTGCTAGCTGTGTTGCTCTTGATCGAGTAAGCGGACCAGGCGCATTGATGCTATCAATTATCTTCTCGATTTGTACTTCATTTGCAACACAAGGATGAACTGGACGAAGACTTTGCTCATGTTGATCATTGTCATCATTGGGAGGATTGTCTTCGGACTGAGCATTGTCTTCAGGTTGGTTTGGTGCAGAGATGATAAGTTCCTCTTTAGGCTGTACTTCAGAGGGCATGATTTCACCAGTTCCCATTAGCTTGATAGATTCACTGGAAGGAGCTTCATAAAGTGTTCTTGGCAGGAGCTCTCGTTGTGAACCATTGGTTTCATCAAATCGCACATCCACTGTTTCAACGATTTTGTAGTGGAAGAGGTTGAAGACTCTGTAAGAGTGTGAATCCTTTCCATAGCCAAGCATGAAGCCTTCGTGAGCTTTGGGTTCAAATTTTGACTTGTGATGGGGATCCTTGATCCAGCACCTAGCACCAAAGACTCTGAAGTAGCTGACATTTGGCTTCTTGCCAGTGAGGAGCTCATAGGATGTTTTGCCCAGAAGCTTATGGATGTAGACACGGTTGATGATGTGACAAGCTGTATCAATGGCTTCAGGCCAGAACTTTCTTGGTGTCTTGTACTCATCGAGCATTGTTCGAGCCATCTCAATAAGGGTTCTGTTCTTGCGCTCAACAATGCCATTTTGTTGTGGTGTGTATGGAGCAGAAAATTCATGAGTGATTCCCATTGTATCCAGATAAAGATCAAGGCCGGTGTTCTTGAATTCAGTGCCGTTATCACTTCTGATATGCTTGATCTTGACGCCATAGTTGTTCATTGCTCGATTGGCGAATCGTCTGAAGACATCTTGTACTTCAGTCTTGTAGAGAATTATGTGCACCCATGTGTATCTTGAGTAGTCATCAACAATGACGAAGCCATAGAGACACGCCGTTGTTGTGAGGGTGGAGTTGTGAGTAGGGCCAAATAAGTCCATGTGCAACAACTCAAAGGGTTGAGATGTCGTCATGATTGTCTTTGAAGGATGCTTGGCCCTTGTCATCTTTCCAGCTTCGCAGGCACCACACAGATGATCTTTCTTGAACTTGACACCTTCGATGCCTATGGCATGCTTCTTCTTGACGAGAGTGTGCAAGTTCCTCATGCCTGCATGCCCCAGCCTTCGATGCCAGAGCCAGCATTCTGAAGCTTTTGCAAGAAGACATACGGCAAGTTTTGGACCTGCTGAGAAATCTACCATGTATAGATCACCTTTCCTATACCCTTCAAAGACTAGAGATTCGTCAGATTCCATTAGTACAAGGCAACGATATTTTCCAAATATCACAATCATGTTTAAGTCACAAAGCATTGAGACAGACATTAAGTTGAATCCAAGGGATTCAACAAGCATCACTTTATCCATGTGTTGATCCTTTGAGATTGCAACTCTACCTAGACCCAATACCTTGCCTTTACCAGTGTCAGCAAATGTGATTTGACTCTTGTCGGATGGACGTAAGGTTGAGTCCATGAGAAGACTTTGATCACCAGTCATATGATTAGTGCATCCCCTGTCAATAATCCATTCTGAAGCTTTTGGTGTACCCTACAGTGCAGTTAGAGGGATAGGCTTCACAATGTATGTTGTGAAGCATAAGCATTTGATGCACACTTGGATTATCACAGCATAGATGAAAGTTAGCACACAGTATGACAGGTAAGCGATTCATATGTGGAATACATAGTAAGTTATTTTATCATGCGTCCCTTTGTGTTTTAGGTCCCCAGCAATAATATTGGACGCCATTGATTGCTGGCTGGAGACCATTTTCTGCAAAAGAGAGTTAGTTCTTCTTCACCACCCACATCTTCAGGGGTGGCTTAGAAGCAATGAGTCTAAGTGCAGCATCTGAGAATTTCGGCTTTGGAGCCCTAGCAAATAGCCTTGCAGGAGATGAATGATACTCATATGAATAAGCAGAAAAGTTCTTAGTATTATGAACATAGCGGTTTGAAGACACACGCTCATATTCATAAGTTTGAGTATGATTTCCCTGCAAAACATTGGCGTTAGGGTGACTCGAGTGAGTCCTGTTTCCGTATGATGCCGTTGGACCATGTGACGCCTTTGGTCCGGGGTTTGTCTTCTTCACAGGTGGTGTCACGGCAACATTCATCGGAAGATTTTCAAGACAGCTTTTGGGAACCCAGATCTTCTTCATTGGCGGTCCGTTCCTGCAGTTAGTACCAATATACCTAGCAAACACTTCACCATTCTGATTTTTGAACAGTTTATGGTTTGCATCAAAGGATTCATCAATGATAATAGGATTAGCACAGGTAAAGCCAGATAAAGTAGATGGATCCACTGAAGGTTCCTTTGCAGCAACCCATGTGGTTTTGGGATACTGCTCAGGCTTCCAGTAGGAACCATCAGCATTCATTTTCCTCTCAAACCCAACACCCTCTTTCCTAGGGTTTCGGTTCAGAATCTTCTTTTTGAGGACATCGCAGAGTGTTTGATGTCCCTTCAAACTTTTGTACATCCCTGTTTCAAGCAATGTCTTCAACCTAGCATTTTCATCAGCAATAGCAGTGGTATCCTCTGCAGAGGGGTTAGTTACCACATCAGTAGTTGAAGACAGAGCAACTGTAGCAGCAGTGGAAGATTCAGCAAGAGAGGCAGCGTTATCACGCTTAATGCATTTTAAGCAAGGTGGTTCAAATCCTTCCTAAGCGGGACTGATCTGTTGAGCAAGTAATGAATCGTGCTTCTTTAGAAGAACTTCATAATCCACTCTTATATTTTCAAGATCTTGCTCTCTTTGAAGACATTCAGAAGAAAGTTTCTCATGATCAGATAAGAGAGCATTATGTTGATCTTGAAGGGCGTCAAACTTGGAATGAAGTCTCTGAAGACTATCAGCCAAAGCTTTTGACTGATCCATTTCTTCGCCCAACATATCATCGCTCTTACTAAGCATGTGTTGAATCTTTTCCAAAGCTCTTTGTTGTTTAGTGGCAAGGGAAGCAAGTTTGACATAGCTGGGGCCAAATTCATCACCTGATTCATCATCACTAGTTTCAGAAAGATAGCATTCATTTACCTTAGCACCCCCTGCCATGAGGCATGGTGAAGATGAAGACGGTTCAGGTGGAAAGGTCATCTCTTTAAGAGACTCCTTGTAGTCATCAAGACAAGGATCATGACGATTAAGATGACTATCATAGACCTCAGCAAGTTGGTCCCAGATTAGCTTCGCGTGATTGAGGTGCATGACGTTCCTGAACTGATTTCGGGATAGGCAGGAGCAGATGACATCCTTCGCAGTGACGTTCAGTAGAGTATACTTACGAATGTCATCACCCTCTCCCATCTTGCATAGATCGGTGAGACCAATCTCGGTGACGGTCCACAGTTCGCTGTCCATAGCCATGAGTCGCTTCTTCATCATGGCTTTCCACCAGGGATACTCATGACCGTCAAAGGTGGGGCAAGATACATTCCTCAATCCTGCAGTCGACATAGCTAAACTCCAGGTGGTTAAACCGAATCACACAGAACAAGGGAGTACCTTGCTCTGATACCAATTGAAAGTGCTAGTTATAGACTAGAGGGGGGGCGAATAGGCGATTTTTATGAAAGTCTTCAAAACATGGAAGTTTCAAAGACAAACAATAGAAATAACCTAATTGATATGCAACGGAATATAAACTACAACAAGCAAGCCATAGTCAAGTATGCAATAGCATTAACGTACGAAGACCAATAGCAGCTAGGTAGTAGGATCAGGATGGAAGATAGTATGAAGCCAATCAACAATAGTAGTCAAGCAATGAAGTCAATCAGATAAGACAGATAAGCAATGACTTCATGAAGACAAACTCAAAGTAAAGGAGGGAAGAGATAGAACCAGTCACTTGTTGAAGACACAGGATTTGTTGGACCAGTTCCAGTTGCTGTGACAACTGTACGTCTGGTTAGGGAGGCTGAGATTCAACTCAAAAGACTGTGTCTTCACCTTATTCCCCTTGAGCTAAGGACACCCAGTCCTCGCCCAATCACTCTGGTAAGTCTTCAAGGTAGACTTCCAAACCTTCACAGACTCCGTTCACCCGGCAATCCACAATGACTCTTGGATGCTCAGAACGAGACGCCTAACCGGCTGGAGGATACACAGTCCTCAAGTGTAATAAGTCTTCAGGTCACACAGACAGAAAGACTTCAGTGATGCCTAACACTCTTTGGCTCTGGGTGTTTGGGCTTTGTCCTCGCAAGGATTTCTCTCTCTCAAATGCTTCGAGGTGGGTTGCTCTCAAACGACAAAAGCCGTATATTAACTCTGAGCAGCCACCAATTTATGGTGTAGGGGGTGGGCTATTTATAGCCACTAGGCAACCCGACCTTATTTGTCCGAAATGACCCTGGGTCACTAAGGAACTGACACGTGTTCCAACGGTCAGATTTCAAACACACACGACAACTTTACTTGGGCTACAAGCAAAGCTGACTCATCCAACTCTGGATAAGATTTGCTCTCATTGTCTTCGCTCGAAGACATAGGATTTGGGTTGAGCATCACTTCAGTCACTCTGACTTAGTTCACTTGGACCCCACTTAACAATACAGTGGTTCCTATGACTCAACAAAGAAGAAAGGAAACAATGAAACCACACAGTCTTCGTGCTCCATAGTCTTCACGCAATGTCTTCTCATGTCATAGTCTTCAATATGAATATCTTCTCATACCACCATTGTCTTCAATGTCTTCATACATTTTTAGGGGTCATCTCCGGTAGATAAACCGAATCAATGAGGGACACTACCTGCATTATCCTGCAATTCTCACAAACGCATTAGTCCCTCAACCAACTTTGTCGTCAATACTCCAAAACCAACTAGGGGTGGCACTAGATGCACTTACACACCCCTTATGTTTTTAGGGTATAAGAGTATATATAGGCGAAAGAACTAGTATGGTGGGTCTACGAGGGGCTCACGAGGGTGGGGGCGCGCCTACCCCCCTGGGCGCGCCCTCCTTCCTCGTGGCCTCCTTGTTACGTCTCCGACTTCATCTCCAAGTCTTCTAGTTTTCTTTCGGTCCAAGAAAGATCATCATGAATGTTTCATTCCGTTTGGACTCCGTTTGGTATTCCTTTTCTGCAAAACTCTAAAATAGGCAAAAAAACAGAAACTAGCACTGGACCCTCGGTTAATAGGTTAGTCCCAAAAATAATATAAAAGAGCATATTAAAGCCCATTAAACATCCAAAATAGATAATATAATAGCATGGAACAATAAAAAATTATAGATACGTTGGAGACGTATCAACATCGAGCTTTGATTGGGTCTTCCAAGCATTCCTAGAGGCTATGGATGGCAAACCTCCTGACAACTTCATAACCGATCAGGATGGTGCAATGAGGCAGTCAATACAGAGCATCTTTCCAACCACCGTGCGTCATTGTTGTCGATGGCACATCATGAAAAAGGCACAGGAAAAAGTTGGTTGGCTATTTTGCTGGAATCCAGGGCTCTCTGATGATCTCAACTACTGTGTTGACTTCAGCTTCACTGCAAACGAGTTTGAACAGAATTGGTCTGGGTTAATGATGAACTATGAGGCTATGGCACACACACACTTTGAGAAGTTGTACGAATACAGGTCAACTTGGGTGCCATGCTACTTCAAACATAGGTTATTACCCTTCCTGCAGTCTACACAGCATAGTGAGGGGTTCAATGCCGTCCTAAAAAGATATATGAACCGACACAACTCAATGTTAAACTTCATTAAGCAATATGAAAAAAATTCAGAACCACATCCTTGCCAAGGAAGGCTGCAATGATTACAGGACAGAGCACCTTGAGATTGAGCTATGGTCCAACTTCCCAATAGAGAGGCAAGCTTACGAAACCTACACTAGGGACATTTACCACAAGTTCAGAGAAGAGTTTGAGCTGATTGGACATTATAATGCATTCCAAGTTCGTGCTGATATTTTTGAGCTCAGACCGAACTAGGAATTTGTTGCCAAATATGGTTCTCAAAACTACTTGGTGCAGGCAAGGGTGGAGGAGGGTTTCTATGTGAGTGCTGTAAAATGGACAAGGACGACATCCTCTATTGCCACATCCTCAAGGTGTTCACCCATATTGGAGTTGATGTCATACCGGAAAGGTACCTGCTAAGACGGTGGACACCTACTGCTGTACCTAGTGCGCCATGGACTAGGTATGAGCAACGGAATGAAATGCCTCCTCAATCGAAGAAGCAAATGAGGGAGAGAAACATGATATACGATTTTCAGAAACTAGCCAAGTTTGCGAGTGGCTCTGATGCAGCACAAGCTATTGTATACAAGCATATGCGCGGAGCACGTACCAAGATTGGCCACCTGAACAAGTCTAAGAAAAAGAAAAAATTGGCTGCTGCTATGGGGCCATCAAATGATGGCAATCCTCGAGGACCTCCTCCACCTCCAGGCCCTTCACGGCATGCTCCGCCACCTCCTCCCCCGCCTGGTCCAACAAGCAGTGCCTCGCGTGCTCCTCACAATGGCCCTACAGGGAGTACTCAGGGGGCTCATCCAGGGCCGGGCGGACAAAATCCGGGACCCTGTGCGAAACTAAAAAAATGGGGCCCTATGTCATTAAAAAATGAACTACGAGCAATTATAATATATATATATATATCAAGCAGAATTTTTTTATAATGTATATAATATAATGTCTTACAAAACAATTAGACGTACTATTCAATTTGAAAAACTTCAATTCTGTTCTCTTTCTTTTCTCTTGCGCTTAGAGGCACCAGAATGATGTTTCCCCATGATGATTTACCTAAATCTATATTATTGAAACACAAGATTAAAAAATACAATTGAAGTTATACAGTAGCCACCCGCAAAAGAAAAGAAGTTATACAGTGGCATATATCAATTAAAGATCATGCGTCAGTGTTTGATAGTTAGACGAACCGTCTAACTCACCTAGTTTTCGGTCTTGTAAAGTTGAACTGCTACACTGTGAGTGCGATATCTAATGAAGACGCGAAGTAATGATCCCTGCCAAAAATTAGGAATTATGAGTAGGAACTGAAGTTAATAAAAAAAAAGACTCGCTAAGCACCTGGAGGCTGGTGTTGGTCACGGATCGATTCAACAATACAACGAGCCAACGAGTATGAAATATAGGGGAGGAAGTCATGAACAGGAAGGTCCGATGAGGCCAAGGCGATGAGACGATCCCTGGATCCCGTTTCAGTACCGTCGCCGACTCACCGGGTCGCTGACGCGCCGGTTTCGTGATCGAGAACACGGGCCTGATCGAGAGTTCGAGACGATCGAAACGACGGTTTCGCTGGGTTGTCGGACGATCTGTTTCCATCTCAGGAGATCTGTTTTTCCATCTTACTCACGATCGGGTGATTGATGCAGTCCCCTGGCAAGGCGCACGCGCTGGTGATCGATGTGGTGGCCTGTAGAGCCGAGCATAGCGCTCGATGGCCACAAGACATAGGCCCAGCTCCAACGCCTCGCAACCTAGTATGCCCTTGATCTGTTTTTTTAAAGAAATACTAGGCCTACATACAAAATTTGGGGCCCCTCAAAATTATGGGCCCTGTGCGGGCCGCACACTTGGCACAACAGTGGGCCCGGCCCTGGGCTCATCATCCAGGTAATTACCTGCCCCAACACCCCATCTAACTAGGTGTGTAACTTCAGTTGCACATATCATGGAGCCCAGTTGCACAGAACATGCTACCCAGTTGTGCATGCTATGTTAGTTCGAGCATCAAGATAAACAACTAACTTGTTTTTCCCGTTCTGGCTATAGTTGATGGCAACCCTCGAGGACCTCCACCACCTCCAGGCCCTACACGGCATGCTCCGCCACCTCCTCCCCCGCCTGGCCCAACAAACAGTGCCCCGCGTGCTCCTCCAAATGGCCCCACAGGGAGTACTCAGGGGGCTCGTCATCCAGGTGATTACCTGCCCCAACTCCCCATGCAAGTAGGTGTGTGATTTTAGTTGCACACATCATGGTGCCCTGTTGCACAGAACAGGCTACCCAATTGTGCGCGATGTTAGTTCGAGCATCAAGACAAACAACTAACATGTTTTTCCTATTCTAGCTATAGGTGATTACCATCCAAGTGCCATGATGGGCCGTGCTACTACAGGTTTTCTTTTCAACTTAACTTGCACACAACAACCAGTTAGTTGCACAACATAAGTTGTGTGGTTGCAGAGAACATCAGTCCTGGTTGCACAAAAAACTAAACTTTTTATATGATTATTCCACAGGTGTTCGAACACAACCTCGTGATGGTCTAGCACCCACGCACACTGGTCCTACTGCCCCGTTGGAGGTTGCATCCCCTGCACAAGCTTCTGATGATTTTGTGCCCAGGGATCCTCCAAGGTCTACTAAAGAGGGTAGGGCGAAGAGTCGACGGTACAAATCGGTGCTGGAGCTACACCCAAAGAAGAAAAACAAATGCAGCCACTGCCAATCTACAAAGCACACTGCTGGTGTGTGTCCACTCAGGCTGTTGTGATTCTCTTGCATCATTTGTATCAAAAAAGGGAAAAAGTAAAAGAATGATGGTTTTTGAGCAATGTTGGGGCCAAGTGGACACATTCAGCATCTATGATTTCTCTTCTCTAAGTTGTTTTCCTTGAATTAGTTCATGCACTGTGTAAAAATGGTTGCTATTTGTGCTTTTGTCAGCAAATCGTTTAATATTTAGTTGTTGAACAATTGTATGCTAAGTGCTCCTAATGTGTCAACAAAAGTGATGACATTGAGTTGCAACGGAATTACTACTAATATGCAACTACAAATCTGACTAAAAATTGTGCAAACCAGCAAGGCATTGAAAAAAGGGCAAAGAATAAAAAAGAGTACAGACCTAGTCCTTCTCGTATCTCAGCAACTTCCTCCATGGGGCGGAGTTGTGTGTGCTGGTGACCCAATCATATGCCAGCTTCTTCCTGATGTTGAGTACTTACTTGGGCTCATAGTTGGGCAGTAGGCTCCCATTCCACTCAGTGGCGTTAAGTACTGCGAACAGACCACACTCATTGCTGTAGTGGGGAAAAAGAAAATTTGTTGGAACCTTTTAAAACCAATAAGATAATGTACTCTGTGGCACTGTGCAATTGCTTATGTGCCACTGTGCAACTATTGATGTTCCACTATGCAACTGGCTAGATAATCCATGAGAAAGTCATAAAAATGACAAACAGATTGCAAACTAGTTGTGTGTCTTAAAAAACAATAGATCGTACATGTAGAATTTTTTTCAAACTATAGATTGATGGTAAAAATTGAGAACTATGTCATGCTTCTTGTCTTACTTGCCGAACTGCTTCGGTACATCGAAGTCAATAATCTGGAAGTGCTTGATGTTGTTCTTTGGGTAATGCTTCCTCTATAGCTGGCGTACTGCCCCGCGATGGTAGAGGCGGTGTTCATCAACTCAATGTCATCTAGCTTCCTACTTGAATCAAGAACTTCGAAACGTTCGTCCCTCAAGTTGACGTTGAAGACCCAATAATGTATGCCTCCTTCACGGTCATTTACATCAGTGCATTCAAGCACTGGCAGCATGGCCTGCACACGTGAACGATTCAGACACAGATACACGTTGTAGGTAAGGAAAAAACAGTAAAAAAATGGTGAAGTTGAAATAGGTTGGTGCTACCTCTTGAGCATGTGTTGGTTTTCCCTTGAAGAGGAAAGGGTGATGCAACAAAGTAGCGTAAGTATTTCCCTCATTTTTTGAGAACCAAGGTATCAATCCAGTAGGAGGCTACACGCAAATCCCTCATACCTGCACAAACAAATAAGAACCTTGCAACCAACGTGATAAAGGGGTTGTCAATCCCTTCACGGCCACTTGCAAAAGTGACATCTGATAGTGATAATAAGATAAATATTTTTGGTATTTTTATGATATAGATTGGAAAGTAAAGATTGCAAAATAAAGTAGATCAGAAACTTATATGATGGAAAATAGACCCCGGGGGCATAGGTTTCACTAGTGGCTTCTCTCAAGATAGCATAAGTATTACGGTGGGTGAACAAATTACCATCGAGCAATTGATAGAAAAGTGCATAGTTATGATAATATCTAGGCATGATCATGTATATAGGCATCACGTCTGTGACAAGTAGATCGAAATGATTCTGCCTCTACTACTATTACTCCACACATCGACCACTATCCAGCATGCATCTAGAGTATTAAGTTCATAAGAATAGAGTAACGCATTAGGCAAGATGACATGATGTAGAGGGATAAACTCAAGCAATATGATATAAACCCCATCTTTTTATCCTTGATGGCAACAATACAATATGTGCCTTGCTGCCCCTGCTGTCACTGGGAAAGACACCGCAAGATTGAACCCAAATCTAAGCACTTCTCCCATTGCAAGAAAGATCAATCTAGTAGGCCAAACCAAACTGATAATTAGAAGAGACTTGCAAAGATAACAAATCATACATAAAAGAATTTAGAGGAGATTCAAATATTTTTCATATATAATCTTGATCATAAACCCACAATTCATCGGATCTCGACAAACACACCGCAAAAAGAATTACATCGAATAGATCTCCAAGTAGATCGAGGAGAACTTTGTATTGAGATCCAAAGAGAGAGAAGAAGCCATCTAGCTAATAACTATGGACCCGAAGGTCTGTGGTAAAGTACTCACACTTCATCGAAGAGGCTATGGTGTTGATGTAGAAGCCATCCGTGATTGATTCCCCCTCCGGCGGAGCGCTAGAAAAGGCCCCAAGATGGGATCTCACGGGTACAGAAGGTTGCGATGGTGGAAATAGGGTTTCGTGGTGCTCCTGGATGTTTTTAGGGTATATGAGTATATATAGGCAAAGGAAGTAGGTCAAGGGAGCCACAAGGGGCCCACAAGGGTGGGGGCGCGCCTACCCCCCCTGGGCATGCCCTGCTGCCTCGTGGCTACCTCGTTTCTTTCTTGACGTCCACTCCAAGTCTCCTGGATTGCGTTTGTTCCAAAAATAACTCTTCCAAAGGTTTCATTCCGTTTGGACTCCATTTGATATTCCTTTTCTGCGAAACACTAAAATAGGCAAAAAAAACAGCAATTTGGGCAGGGCCTCCGGTTAATAGGTTAGTCCCAAAAATAATATAAAAGAGCATATTAAAGCCCATTAAACATCCAAAACAGATAATATAATAGCATGGAACAATCAAAAATCATAGATACGTTGGAGACGTATCAAGCATCCCCAAGCTTAATTCCTGCTCGTCCTTGAGTAGGTAAATGATAAAAATAGAACTTTTGATGTGGAATGCTACCAACATAATTCTCAATGTAATTTTCTTTATTGTGGCATGAATGATCAGATCCAAAAGATTCAAGATAAAAGTTTAATATTGACATAAAAATAGTAATACTTCAAGCATGCTAACCAAGCAGTTTATGTCTTATCAAAATAACATAGCCAAAGAAAGCTTATCCCTCCAAAATCATATAGTTTGGCCATGCTTTATTTTTGTCACACAAAATTCTCCCATCTTGCACAACCCTAGTTTCAGCCAAGCAATTGGTTCATACTTTTTAATGCGCTTCAGCCTCTTCAACCCTCATGCAATACATGAGTGTAAGCCATGGACATAGCACTATGGCTGGAGTAGAGTATGATGATAGGGATTATGTGAGAAAGCAAAAAGGGAGAAAGTCTCATATTGACGCGGCTAATCAACAGGCTATGGAGATGCCCATCAACTGATGTCAATACAAGGAGTAGGGATTGCCATGCAACGGATTCACTAGAGCTATAAATGTATGAAAGATCATCAAAAGAAACTAAGTGGGTGTGCATCCAACTTGCTTGCTCACGAATACCTATGGCAATTTGAGGAAGCCCATCATTGGAATATACAAGCCAAGTTCTATAATGAAAAATTACCACTAGTATATGAAAGTGACAACATAAGAGACTCTCTATCATGAAGATCATGGTGCTTCTTTGAAGCACAAGGGTGGTTAAAGGATAGTAACATTGTCCCTTCTCTCTTTTTGTCTCCTTTTTTTATTTGGGCTTCTTTGGCCTCTTCTTTTTATTTGGGCTTCTTTGTCCTCTTTTATTTTTCATAAAGTCTGGAGTCTCATCCCGACTTGTGGGGGAATCATAGTCTCCATCATTCTTTCCTCACATGGGACAATGCTCTAATAATGGAAATCATCACACTTCTATTTATTTAGAACTCAAGAATTACAACTCAATACTTAGGACAAAATATGACTCTATGTGAATGCCTCCGGCGGTGTACCGGGATATGCAATGAATCAAGAGCGACATGTATGAAAGAATTATAAAGGTGTCTTTGCCACAAATACGATGTCAACTACATGATCATGCAAAGGAATATGACAATGATGGAGCGTGTCATAATAAACGGAACAGTGGAAAGTTGCATGGCAATATATCTCGGAATGGCTATGGAAATGCCATAATAGGTAGGTATGGTGGCTGTATTGAGGAAGATATAAGGAGGTTTATGTGTGATAGAGCGTATCGTATCACGGGGTTTGGATGCACCGGCGAAGTTTGCACCAACTCTCAAGGTGAGAAAGGGCAATGCTCGGTACCGCAGAGGCTAGCAAATTGCGAAAGGGTAAGAGTGTGTATAATCCATGGACTCACATTAGTCATAAAGAACTCATATACTTATTGCAAAACTTTATTAGCTCTCGAAGCAAAGTACTACTATGCATGCTCCTAGGGGAAGGGTTGGTAGGACTTAACCATCGCGCGATCCCGACCTCCACTCATAAGGAAGGCAATCAAAGAACACCCCATGCTTCAAATTTGTCACACAATATTCACCATACGTGCATGCTACGGGACTTGCCAACTTTAACACAAGTATTTCTCAATTTCATAATTACCCAACTAGCATGACTCTAACATTACCATCTTTATATCTCAAAACAATTATCAAGTATCAAATTTATCATAGTGTTTAATGCACTATATATGATAGTTTTTATTATACCTATCTTGGATGCTCGTCATATTAGGACTAATTTTATAACCCAAGAAAATTACCATGATGTTCTAAAAGACTCTCAAAATAATATAAGTGAAGCATGATAGATCAATAATTTCTATAAAATAAAACCACCACCGTGCTCTAAAAAGATATAAGTGAAGTACTAGAGCAAAATTATCTAGCTCAAAAGATATAAGTGAAGCACTTAGAGTATTCTAATAAATTCCGATTCATGTGCGTCTCTCCAAAAGGTGTGTACATCAAGGATGATTGTGGTAAACTAAAAAGCAAAGACTCAAATCATATAAGATGCTCCAAGCAAAACACATATCATGTGGTGAATAAAAATATAGCATCAAGTAAAGTTGCCGATGGACAAAGACGAAAGTGGGGATGCCTTCTGGGGCATCCCCAAGCTTAGGCTTTTGGTTGTCCTTGAATTTTACCTTGGTGTGCCCTTGGCATCCCCAAGCTTGGGCTCTTGCCACTCCTTATTCCATAATCCATCAAATCTTTACTCAAAAACTTGAAAACTTCACAACACCAAACTCAACAGAAAATCTCATGAGCTCCGTTAGTACAAGAAAACAAACCACCACTTTAAGGTACTGTAATTAACTCATTGTTTATTTGTATTGGTGTTAAAACTAATATTCCAACTTATGGTTCATACCCCCTGATACTAGCCATAGACTCATCAAAATAAGTAAACAACACACGAAAAACAGAATCTGACAAAAACAGAACAGTCTGTAGCAATCTGTAACTCTCGAATACTTCTGGAACCTCAAAACTTATACCAAATTAGGAAATTCCAGGTAATTTGTCTATTAATCTTCTACAAAAAAGAATCAACTGAAAATCACGTTTCTGTGATTTATGAAAATTATTCTCGTGCATGTAAAAGTTTCTGTTTTTCAGCAAGATCAAATTAACTAACACCGTAGGTTATCCTAAAGGTTTTACTTGGCACAAACACTAATTAAAACATAAAAACTACATCTAACCAGAGGCTATATGAATTATTTATTACTAAAAAGGAACAAAAGCAATGAACAAAAATAAAATTGGGTTGCCTCCCAACAAGCACTATCGTTTAACGCCCCTAGCTAGGCATAAAAGCAAGAATAGATCTAAGTATTGCCATCTTTGGTATTCAATTCATAGATGGCTCTCATAATAGATTCATAAGGTAATTTGATTTTCTTCCTAGGAAAGTGTTCCATGCCTTTCCTTAATGGAAATTGTAATCTAATATTTCCTTCTTTCATATCAATAATTGCACCAATCGTTCTAAGGAAAGGTCTACCAAGAATAATAGGACATGAAGGATTGCAATCTATATCAAGAACAATAAAATCTATGGGCACATAATTCCTATTTACAACAATAAGAACATCATTAATACTTCCCATAGGTTTCTTAATGGTGGAATCCGCAAGGTGCAAGTTTAAAGAGCAATCATCAAATTCACGGAAACCTAACCCATCACATAAAGTTTTTGGAATCGTGGAAACACTAGCACCCAAATCACACAAAGCATAGCATTCATGATCTTTAATTTTAATTTTAATAGTAGGTTACTACTCATCATAAAGTTTTCTAGGGATAGAAACTTCTAATTCAAGTTTTTCTTCATAAGATTGCATTAAAGCATCAAAGATATGTTTAGTAAAAGCTTTATTTTGACTATAAGCATGAGGAGAATTTAACACGGATTGCAACAAGGAAATACAATCTATGAAAGAACAATTATCATAATTAAATTCCTTGAAATCCAAAATAGTGGGTTCATCGCTATGTAAAGTTTTGACCTCTTCAATCCCACTTTTACGAATTTTTGCATCAAGATCTAGAAACTCCGAATCGTTGGGACGCCTCTTAACTAAAGTTGACTCATCTCTAGTCCCATCATTATCAAGATTCATATTGCAAAACAAAGATTTAATAGGGGACACATCAATCACTTTTAGATCTTCATCCCTATTTCCTTCTAACCCTTTTGGTTTGGCGGCCATCTTATTAACTAAGGTGGCCTGCTTATCCGAATTTGGGCTATTGAGTTTTCAAGACGAGCAAACTGAGATTTCAAACCATAAAATTCATTAGACATATCATCAAGATCTTTATTCATGTATTCCATAAAGCTTTTTTGTTCTTTAAGCTCGTTTCTAAAGAAATTATTATGCTCAAATTGTAAAGTCATAAAGCTTCTAACGTTGTTTTCGATTTCTTCCATCCTTCTAAGGTGATGATCAACGTTTTTAGGCAAGGCCATCAGGGCAAACAGGCACACAAGAAGCAAGCGAAAAAGAGGTGAACGGGAAAAAGAGGGCGAATAAAACGGGAAAGGTGAAGTGGGGGAGAGGAAAACGAGAGGCAAATGGCAAATAATGTAATGCGATGGATAAGAGTTTGCCATGGGTACTTGGTATGTCTTGACTTGTGCGTAGACTCCCCGGCAACGGTGCCAGAAATCCTTCTTGCTACCTCTTGAGCATGCGTTGGTTTTCCCTTGAAGAGGAAAGGGTGATGCAGCAAAGTAGCGTAAGTATTTCCCTCAGTTTTTTGAGAACCAAGGTATCAATCCAGTAGGAGGCTACACGCAAATCCCTCGTACCTACACAAACAAATAAGAACCTTGCAACCAACGCAATAAAGGGGTTGTCAATCCCTTCACGACCACTTGCAAAAGTGAGATCTGATAGAGATAATAAGATAAATATTTTTGGTATTTTTATGATATAGATTGGAAAGCAAAGATTGCAAAATAAAGTAGATCAAAAACTTATATCATGGAAAATAGACCCGGGGGCCATAGGTTTCACTAGTGGCTTCTCTCAAGATAGCATAAGTATTATGGTTGGTGAACAAATTACTGTCGAGCAATTGATAGAAAAGTGCATAGTTATGAGAATATCTAGGCATGATCATGTATATAGGCATCACGTCCGCGACAAGTAGATCAAAACGATTTTGCATCTACTACTATTACTCCACACATCAACCTCTATCCAGCATGCATCTAGAGTATTAAGTTCATAAGAATAGAGTAACGCATTAGGCAAGATGACATGATGTAGTGGGATAAACTCAAGCAATATGATATAAACCCCATCTTTTTATCCTCGATGGTAACAATAAAATACGAGCCTTGCTGCCCTTGCTGTCACTAGGAAAGGACACCGCCGGAAAAGGCCCCAAGATGGGATCTCACGGATACAGAAGGTTGCGGCGGTGGAAATAGGGTTTCGTGGTGCTCCTGGATGTTTTCAGGGTATATGAGTATACATAGGCGAAGGAAGTCGTCAGGGGAGCCACGAGGGGCCCACGAGGATGGGGGGCGTGCCTACCCCCCTGGGCACGCCCTCTTGCCTCGTGGCCGCCTTGTTCTTTCTTGACGTCCACTCCAAGTCTCCTGGATTGCGTTTGTTCCAAAAATAACTCTCCCGGAGGTTTCATTCCGTTTGGACTCCGTTTGATATTCCTTTTCTGCTAAACATTGAAATAGTTAAAAAAAACAACAATTTGGGTTGGGCCTCCGGTTAATAGGTTAGTCCCAAATATAATATAAAAGTGTATAGTAAAGCCCATTAAACATCCAAAACAGATAATATAATAGCATGGAACAATCAAAAATTATAGATACGTTGGAGACGTATCAGTTGGCTGAAGGTATTTTCCAACTAATAGATGTGTCATGTGCAACTGAACATGCTATAAGTGCAAACTAAGAGATGGATCATGTGGGCACAACACTAACCAAGTCTTTCTTGTCGAGGCGGTTCTTGTATTCAAACTTCTTATTTATCTCATTCACATTGTGGATCTCCTGCTGTAAATTGATCTGCAGAAATTATAAACATGCCTCAAACTCCTTATTATATGAAAGGACTCCCTGAATTGGTCAACAAAAGTGGTACAAAATAAGGAAGAGGGCACAAAGGTTTTGAAAAATCTTACAGAAAACCTCAGTGGCATAATGAATTTCTTTGACCCTTCTGGTAAGTTATCCATGATGTGTATGATTCCAGTCTCAATAACAATTGTTGACAGCCATTGAAGATGCTTCATGGAATCAACTAACTCCTTTAAAGAAATGTAGAAATTACCATACCTGATTATCTCAGGGTTGGATTTCTTTTTAAAAAGAAATGAAAGACAAAGTTAGCTTGAAGGGTCACAGCAAGAAAGAAAATGTGTATTAAAAAAACAAGAGTGTGCAACTAAAAGCACTGTTCTATGCAACATGATCTGCTAGCTGTGCAACTAAGTGGGTGCTACTGTGCAACTGACAAGGATATGTATATAGGTTGTGGGGAGTTGGTTTACCTGGTATCATCCCATTTGATCCTTCATTATGCCTGACCCAATACAAAAGGGCAGCGTAAAGCTTGTTGACCGCCTGATTGGAGTTAAAGGTCTTCTTTTGTTGTAATCAATGAATGGGGATCGTTGAGATGCTCCGGACCTTATTACCCTCCTCTGTGATGTAGACCGAACCTCGTGGTGAGATCCGATCCGTTGTTGCGGCCCAACCTTTCACGACACTCCACCTTCAGCAGTAGTAACCTCTTGCCCGCGCACGTGATGTACACGAAGTAGAGGGTTTGAACCTTACGGCCCAGCACGAGAAAACCAATCTCGACAAAGGTACTCACGTGCAAAACAATTTCCACAAAGAGAAATCGCAACACAGAGGTTTTCTAAAGATCCCTCAAAAACTTGATACGGGTGTCTACCCTGAAAAACACATTGTGTCTATTTCATAAAAAATAAGCTCTCCATGTCATGTTTTTCTTATAGTCTAAATCTGGTCATACAATGCGTACAGGACCATGCACATCTCTTCTTCTTGAATCTAATGCATGCAACACTTCATTGATCTTTGGTCTGCTAATTATAGAATTTATTCTCGGTCCACACAACTGACGTACATGACCATCATTTCCTCGATGCAATCTGACCGCATGCATGACATTATTTTCCGCCATCCTTTCATGGCTTCTCTCCTTAACTGTCTTAGCTTCGATAGCATTAACAATTGATGGTGCCATGCACGTATCATCCTCCCTCCCTTCAAATGAAACCGTCCTCGGTTTCAAGTCTATTTTGGGTACCATCAAATTTTCTGGAGCTTGCAATTCTATTTTGATTATAGAATCAGACATTGGTTTCAGTACATGTCGTGTTCGATTTTCCTGCATGCATTGCATCGCGATCGAACTACCATGGTCTCCCTAATAGTAGCTGACAAGCGTCCATCGACAAGACATCACAATCCACCTTATCAATATAATCTCCAACAGCAAATGGTACACGTACCTTATGTGTAACCTTTAATTTCCCGGAGTTGTATAGCCATTCCATGTGGTGCGGACAAGGGTGCCGCCACATAGACAAACCCAATTGTTGCACAAGATCTTTGCATATGGCATTTGTAAAACTGCCACCATCGATTATCATCTTGCATGCACGATCTTTAATCTTGCATTGCGTTTTAAAAACACTCCATCGCTGCCCCTTTGCACCACTATCATCTTGTACCTTCTCCACCAAAAGATTCAACCCCTCTGTTGGTGCATCAACTTCATCCTTTTTTTTCTTCCTGATGTTCTTCTCTTTTTAGCAAACGATTTTTCCAATCTGCCCTGAACGTTGGCATGGGAACAAAACAAATTTGTTAACCCTTCCATGATAGAGAGTAACTAATTTTCTTGCAATTCCGAACAGCCCCAACACGTTTGCACCATGGATTACCAAGTAGCAGATGGCACGACACCATGGACACAGGACAAACGTGAAAAAATTCCGCACAACAGTATTTTCCCAGATCAAAAATAGCAAAATCCGATGCGTAATTTTGATTTCACCTTTGAACCACTCCAGCGTGTACGGTCTTTCAAGAGGCGCCATCTTCAGCCCCAATTTTTCCACCACCTCAATGCTCACCATATTGACTGCAGAACCTTCATCGATCGTCAAATTAACACGCTGTTCCTTCAAGACGCAACGAGTGTGAAAAAGAACGACCTCGCCGATGCCTTCCTCCTCCATCAATATGTTCTTGCTCAATGCCTTGATGCTCGGCTCCCCAGACGACATTGCCAATTGATCGCTGTGACCAATCTTAGCTCTGATACCAACTGATGTAGACCGAACCTCGTGGCGAGATCCGATCCGTTGTTGCGGCCCGACCTTTCACGACACTCCACCTTCAGCAGTAGTAACCTCTTGCCCATGCACGTGATGTACACGAAGTAGAGGGTTTGAACCTTACGGCCCAGCACGAGAAAACCAATCTCGACGAAGGTACTCACGCGCAAAACAATTTCCACAAAGAGAAATCGCAACACAGAGGTTTTCTAAAGATCCCTCAAAAACTTGATACGGGTGTCTACCCTGAAAAACACATCGTGTCTATTTCATAAAAAATAACCTCCCCACATCATGTTTTTCTTATAGTCTAAATCTGGTCGTACAATGCGTACAGGACCATGCACATCTCTTCTTCTTGAATCTAATGCATGCAACACTTCATTGATCTTTGGTCTGCTAATTATAGAATTTATTCTCGGTCCACACAACTGACGTACATGACCATCGTTTCCTTGATGCAATCTGACCGCATGCATGACATTATTTTCCGCTATCCTTTCATGGCTTCTCTCCTTAACTGGCTTAGCTTCGATAGCATTAACAATTGATGGTGCCATGCATGTATCACTCCGTCTTCGTGCAACAGGTGGTCCTGAAGAACTGCTCGTGCCAACTGTTGGTTCTCCGCATATCAGGGTGTGGCAGCTGTCTGGTGATCCAACATCTGGCTAGTGAGCTAATCCTTTGCCAGCATCAGCAGCAACGCATCCTTCGTTCACAGTTGCTGGGTCCAACTCATCCTCATCTATGACAACCACATTGGCTTCCCCTGTTTGTGCTGCTGGAGCAAGTGGTGCAACAGGCCCAGCATCACCATCTATGCCCAGGTCAAAAGTTGGTGCATCGCAGTACCCGTCACCATGATAGCTGTTAGAATTTGATTTGTGTATGGGTTAAAGGCCAGGGGCATCTCCTTGCGGCACATTCACAGGTGCATCATTCGCTGATCTAGTTCGCAATAATGTTGTGGTTGGCGGCCGGGGAGGCTTGCACCTGCTTACAATGTTGAACACCTCCTCTTGTGTTAATGTGTGCTGAAAATCAGCTCTTGGTGATGCATGCTTGCTTGGATGCTCTGTGATAGCTCTTGTAGATGGCAGTTTGGCAGATTGATGACCTCCCTCCGTGTTTGGCCTTGAAGAATCTCTATGAGTTGTCACCTTGGGGCTTGCGGTTGCAGTTGTGTCTTCCTGAGCAACAGTGGTAGTTTTGACTATGACCCGCGTGCTAAGTGACACTTCAGTTGGTACACTAGTATCTGCAGTTGGCATCTTCCCAGCCTGAGTTGGTAGCAAACTAGCAGAACTTGGCACTCCTGCATCGACGGCTGTGGCATGTTGTTCTGTCTCGTGTCTGGACCCCACACCTTTTCTGCCCTGTTCCCCCTTTGTGCCCTTGGCAAGCTTGACAATCTTTTCTTGCTTAGCTGGTTTAGGTGGGACTGTTGACAGAGGAGTCTTTCCCTTGATCTGTTGAACTCCTGTGATGGTTGCCGCACTACAAAAAAAAGACACATCCGTGACATTTTGGGCCGAATGAATTTTTTTTCTGTCATACTTATGACACTTCTATGACGATAATTGTGACAAAACCCGGTATCATCATAGATGTGGTGGGATCCTACTTCTATGACAAAAAATCATAATAGAAAATGGGCTTTTCATCCTGGGCGGGCTGGAGACGCAGCTGCATGACATTCTTTGGGCCGTCCATGATGGAAAAAACCGTGGTAGAAGCGAGGGCGAGGAAAATTTCGGCGAGTTCCCGATTACGGTGGGTGGTCGGGGGCCGAGCAATGCACATTTCTCTCGTACACGTACGAGCGTCTGTGCGAGGCGTTGGCTCTAACTGAACCCGAGCGAGGCGTTGGGCTCTAACTGAACCCGAGTGATTGCAGTGCAGGCTACGCGTTACTGAACCTGAGTGATCGATCGATGGCTTTTAACTGAACCCGATTGATGCTGCCTCTGGATGAACAATGAGTGTTGCGTGGGGGCGGGGGGGGGGGGGGGGTTGGATTAACAGTGAGCGGTAGGGTGGATGAACAGGACCCTGTGGCGTTGCCTCTGGATGAACGGGACCCCGATCGATCGAGCCGGTTGGGGCTGGATGAACAAGACCCCGTGGAGGGCTGGATGAACAGGACGACCCCGTGGAGGGTTGGATGAACAATAGACAGTGGAGGGGTGCCCGTGGAGGGGTGGATGAACAGTAGACGATGGAGGGGTGCACGTGGAGGGGTGGTTGAACAGTAGCCGGTGGAGTAGCGTGTGGTGGGGGCTGGATGAACAGGAGTCCGTGGAGGCTGGAGGAGGTCGACGGTGGAGATGAACAGTATCCCGTGGAGTCCCGTTTTGCGGTACGCCACAGCCCTCCTGATGAACAGGACCCCCGTTTTGACCGTAGCGCTCCAACACAAGTTCGTTTCGTCCGTTTTGTGGTACGCCACACCCCTCCCGATCAACAGGACCCCCATTTCGACCGTAGGAGGTCCGTTTCCTCCATTTTGTGGTACACCAGACCCCTCCCGATGAACAGGATCCCATTTCGAACGTGGCCGGTCGAACACAAGGCCGTTTCCTCTATTCTGCGGTACGCCAGGCCTTGTTTCCATCGCATGTTCCGTCCAAGCCGGTTGGCTCCCACGTGTTCTGTTGCCTCCCAATGAACACGACGCATTCCGTTGCCTCCCCATGAACACGACACATTCTGTTGCCTCCCCATGAACACGACAACGACGTGGTTTCTCCGTTCCGACCCAGCCATGTACACGAGCCCTGGCCGTACGTATGCACGAGTAGGCGTTTGAGACCCCGCCCGTATGTACACATATGTGGCCGTATTTTCTTTCTTCCACACTGGCTGCGGTACGTACATGTACATGCTACGTGTGCGCCTCTACTATGACACGTGCGCACCTCTACATCCACCAGTACGTACGTACACATTCGGGACCAGAATGACAACGCTACATACGCTTCAACCAGGTGGGTCCCGACTGTCAGGCACTTCCTTGCGTGCGAAGATGTAGATGGTGGGTCCCAGCAGTCAGGGGGGCGAATCGTTTTTTTTCGGACGCACTTCCTTGTATGTGAAGATGTAGCTGGTGGGTCCCAGCAGTCAGGGGATGAATTATTTTTTTCGCGAAATACGGTGGCCCGTCCGGTGGGTCCCTGCTGTCAGGTGGAGGAATGATTATTTTGCGCGTAATAAGGAGGCACTTCCTTGCAGCTGTCGTGGACCAAGCTGTCAGCCTCTCCATGTACAGTACTCTTCTGATGGAAGTCGATCATTGACCATATTGACCACATCGTGCCGAGAGCACCACGGCGGTGGACGACGGCGAGGCCTAGGAAGGGGACGACGTGGAGCCGGGGAAGACACAGTAGTGGATGCCCATGCATAGAGGATTACGAGGGTTCACTGTTTCGCCTGCGGTGTGAGGCTGCCGTCGCTGCAGAATAACACGGGGTGTGGGTGACTAGAGGGATGGCCTGGCCAGTGTTGGGAGTAGTAGGGGCGATGAGGCCTCCGGGGCATCACAGCTGGCAACGAGAGGCAGGAGCATGCGGCTCGAGCGGTGCTGCTTTGGGCGGCTGGAGCACGAAGACCAAAGGTTGAAGAAGCACTACGGCCGTTGGATGGACATCATACGGTCACCGGAGCTAGAATCGTTCATATTGACTAAGTTGACAAAGCCCTCCATCCCTGTCAACTTAGTAGGCCCACAAGTCAGCCTCCCACCAAGGTGAGTCCCAGCTAGCAGGGGGGTATTCATTTTTTTGTGCGTAATAAGGAGGGATTTCCGGTGGGTCTGAGCTAACAGCAGGGGGAACGTTTTTTTCATGAAATACAGAGGCCCTTCCGGTGGGTCCTAGCTATCAGGTGGAGGAATCATTATTTTACACGTAATAAGGAGGCATTTCCCTGTGTGGGCCCCTACTGTCAGCCTCTTCCGATGGCTGTTGTTTGCTGACCATGTTGACCTCGCCGCACCGAGATCACAAATGCGGTGGACGAGGGCGAGGCCCAGGAAGAGAACCACCCGGAGTCGGCAAAGCCACCATAGAGGATGCCCACGCTAAGGGGAGTGCGAGCGCTGACTGGTCGGCTGCGGGGTGAGGCTGATGTCACCGGAAAATAAGAGGATGTGTGGGTGGTTAGAGGGATGGCCTGGCGGCAGCACAGCCAGCCACGGGAGGAGGGAGCAGGCAGTCCCGCCGGCGCTGGTTTGGGCGGCTGGAGCAGGAAGATCATAGATTGAAGAAGCACGGCGGCTGTTGGATGGACATCCAACAGTCACTGATGTGTGTTGACTAAATTGACAAAGCCTTGCGTACGCATCAAAAAACAAAATTAGGACAGCGTCATCGTCAACCTACTAGGCCCAGAAGTCAGCCTCCAAATCCGTGGAAAATAGCATACAGCCCATTAGCCATTATTTTCAATAATTTATAGCCCATTGGCTAATTCTTAAGGATATTTGAAGCCCATATTCTTTTTATTAGCATTACAGACCATATATTCTAGGCACTGCTAAAAAATTCAACGAAATTTTGCATATTTCGGTGGGGTCCGAACTCTTTTAATCATGAAATTTTGAGTCATGTTAAAAATAATTTTCAAAAAATTATATCAAAATAAAATTCAAAAAATAATTCTCCGCAAAAAAATGAATGAAATTTAGAATCTTAACTAGCAAGATGCCCGTTCATTGCACGGAACATGAAGATGCATTTGTATGAGTAGTTTATCTTGTGGGAGAAAAGCTGACATTTTAATGTAATTGCCAGTTGGCTTTTCTTTTTATAAGAGTAGAGAGTAGAGAAATCCTGAAAAATGATACTTTAATGCAATTTCCGGCTCGCTTTGGTTTAAAAATTTACAGCCCATTTCTTACAACTTATAGCCCGTTTTTGGGGGAAGCCCATTTCTTACTACTTACATTCCTCCTCGTCTTGAAAGATTTGCAGCCCAGCAGGCTAAGAAAAGCAAGTAGGCCTCGGTTTTGGTAGTCTCCAAAAAAAATAACTGGGCTAGCCAATTTCAGAAATAAAAATATATCAACTGGGCTCGTCATGTGCTTAATAAAAGCGTAAGCGTGGGCTAGATGGGCCACAGCCCCCGCACAGCACGCAATTGAGCTCCCTCTCTAAAACTGAAAAACAACTGGGCGAGCTGCTAGGTCCCTGGTGTTATCCGCTCGTTGTGTAATTTTCTCGTTCATTGACTACATTGATAATGGCGTGGGACCTAGTTGTCAAACAATTAGGAGGAAGTATTTTTTTGGCTTGTAATAACGAGGCACCTGCTTGCAAAATGCAATGACCCTGGTGGGTCCCTACTGTCAGCCTCTCCATGTACAGTCATCTCCTGATTCCTCTTGGTTGTTGACCATGTTGACAACGCCAGACAGCGGCGGGCACAGCGAGCGAACCAAGGCGGAGAACGATGGCAAGGCCTCGGACGGGAATGAACAGCAGCCATGGAAGATGCAGCAGTGTAGTGGCAGGTGGAGGGGAGTATGAGGGCAACAACATGCTAGTCAAGCATACAAATGGTACAAAAAGCCCAAGGATTAATTGTTCATCAAATTTTTAGACAAAACCCAGATTGAATATGACAGTAACATCTAACCAAACCACTCTTTTTTGCAGTCACAAACAACTGGATCGGTCTGATCCATAGAATCAACATCCTGTGCAAAAAAAATTATTTTAGGATGTCTACAACTTGTTGTAAATAGAAGCCGAACACGTTTAGAAGCCCATTTGGCCACCTGAAACTTCTTTTTTTGCTGTTCAACATGTTCGTCCGTGAGAAATCTCTTGCTGTAAAAATTAAGCCTCATGGACAATAGTAACCTCGCATTCAACAGGAAGAATGTGACAAAGCTTCTGTTTGCCTGGTTGGATGCATATCGTCCCATTGTTATTGTCCTCAAACGAATGTCATGAGAACTGAGAAAATCCTTGTGCTTATTACGCCACCGATTGGTTATATGTTTTCTCCATGTGGTTCTACCTAAGTAGACATGAAGATTGAAAATAGTTAAGGTCTGAAAAAAGAGTATGTCGAAAGAACGATAGCTGAACAGTTAATTCTAGTACAATATATACGGGCTTTCAATATGCATGAAATCATCACCTCTATGTAGAAATTCTCCAGAGATCGAAAGCATCACAGCAAGCCAATAATTATGTCCAGATCAAAACTATACATTCTGATATATATGATCTTGACAGAATCGAGCAGCATTGATAGGCTATCAATGGACGAACTCTTCATTGAGCATATAACATAAATTAGTACCCAAAGTGTACTCCAGGATGATATAAAACTTATGCGCACAAATGAAAAATGCAGCATATGATTACAAATGTGTAGATGATAATATACGGTACCTGAAAAAGTGAGGAGCCAAACACCAACTCCTTGTGATTATTAAACGGGTCACGAATTACACCCAAGGTCTTCAGTTTGGGCGTAGAGACGACAGTTATTTCTGAAGGTGTATAACAATTATGAAGGAGCAACCTTTCAAGTGAAGGGGCATCTTCGATGATGAGTTGTTGTCCTTTAAAACAAATTCCAATGCTTTTAAGGTGAGGCGACTTTATTTGGAGACAACTGATACCGATTTCTATTCCCAAAGCAATCAGCAAGTGCTCCATGGTAGGGCAACTAGAGTGGATGATGCTATGCAGTGAGGCCTTCGACAGATAAACCACCACAAGCAAAAGTTTTTTTAGCAGTGGGAGTTGAAGCATTTGTACCAGATCGTCTGGTAGATGGCACCGGGCGAAGGTGGCAGTGTGGAGAGAGGAGGAAAACCGCGAGATGGACAACGATGGTGTGGGCACGAATTCTTGGTGTGTTCGTGGTATGAAACTTTTGTGGTAATGGTACAACTCAAACTGCTGGAGTTTTCCGAATTCAGGGGATGTCAGCCAAGCGTCCACCTTGCGGGTATGGACAACATGTAGCGTGTCGGGATGCAAAGGCATTGAACGGGGCCCTACTGGTGAGAAGAGACGATGGCTCTAAGGAGATCAAATTCACGAAGGACAGATATCTGACGACAGTCGAGATTGAGGGGCGCGGTGCACCATTGAGGGCGCCACCGAGTGGAGAGGACTTGTGTGCGGCATCAATCCTTGGTGGGGAGAAGAGAGATGATCTCCTCAAGGATGACGCCGGGATATCGCTGATGCGTTCCACCGGAGATTCTACCGGTTCCTCAGATCCGGGTGGGGGGGCTTGCCGCTTCTCCCCGCACTACCGGGTGCGGGATCTACAAATGGCGTCACCGCTGGCGGGAGCCTCATCTTCTTGGCGCTGGGGCCAGCCGACTCCATTTTCCTTGTGGGCGTCGCGCTGAGCTCACGGGTTTGAGCAGAGTAGTCAGAGACGAGCCTAGTGGCAGTGCGAGTGGGGAAGAAGGAGGGCTGGCGATTTCTGTAGGAGTGGAAGAAGAGGAGCAGGCGTTTTTTGTACGAGTGAGGAAGAAGGTGAGCGTGGTTTTCTGGACGAGTGAGGAAGATTGGGGAGCGGGGGGAATCGGGGGGGGGGGGGAGACGGAAGCGGGAGAGTGAGCTGTTCGTGTTTATAAGGCCCGATGCACTAACTACTCGCTTTTTTCCCAAGAACCGCTCTCTTCTTTTGCATTGCTGCATTGGAGCTGGCGCGTGGACTTGGCTGACTGGCCATGCATGCAGGATGCATGTGCCCACCAACCACTGCATGCGCCTGGTTTGTTACTAGGCCTATTTAATAGGGTGGTTATGAAGTAAATTAAGGAGATTTATTTTCTCTGTGTGCATCCACCAAATTAGAGGACGCGGTACTGGATGCAGACACTCACATTAAACTAACATTCAGAAGAACAAAAGTTCAGCATGTCTATGCATCTCAATGATTCACCGTACTATAACCAATACAAAGCTGTGAGAAGGTGTGGAAATAAATAAAATCGGTCGATGCTTCTCTGAGCAAAGGGCCTCCCTACACACGCATTAACTTCCTGGGCATGCATGTTTCTTCTCAATGTTGCGAGCACTTTGAGCATGTTGGCAACTCCACAGCTAGCTAGTTGCCTCATCTTGCAATTAAAGCTGACACATTTGGAGCAAACACATGAGGAAATAGAGATGACTCAACATGGGTCCATATTGTGCAGTTCCCCTGAAATCATATTCATTGTCCTAAATCTGAAAAGATAGGAAAATAGTAGCTATACTTAAACAGTGTTGCAAAACAGTAGCACATATCAATAGCTCAGCATGGCAAAACACGATCATCTAGACGAAGGGGATACTGACCTGCCTGAGGAAGATTATATATAATTTCATAAGTCCTTGGTTGACTTCCACCTTCGGTTGCACTGCTTGTTTGCTCCTCCATACATGACAGGATCGTTCTGCACTGCATTCAGCAAGTCAACGTACGAATAAGCTAATTTCATCTTGCGGTGGTCATTGTACCTAGTTACGAATGTAGGAATACCTGGAGCACCATGAGGTTAGCTGACAGCAGGTAGATGCATCCATATAAATTTTGTGCGGTGCTACCAAAATTGAGGTTTGTATCCCTTCCCGTTATGAGAATTCTTTGAAGTTGGTAGAATGTGACGGCTTGTTCTTTGATCAAACTTGCTTTTCCCTGAGATTTGTTCTTGTTGTTTTGGGGCTAGTTGGGCTGGAAGTTCTTCTCGTGTACCATGTGGGCACTAGAAGCTCCCTCAGCGACCCGAGCACGTGTGTATTTTGCTCTCACCTTCTCCTCAAAATCAAGAGTGCTAATGAGATCCAAAACAGAAAAATCATGTCTCTTGTTTTTCAGAGAAGTAGCAAAATCGTTCCACGAAGGTGGAAGCTTGGCAATGATGGTCCCAGCAACAAATTTGTCCGGCAACACACACTTAAAGTACTCAAGTTCCTTAGAGAGTGACTGTATCTCATGAGTCTGCTGAACAACAGAGCGCTCATTAGTCATCTTTTAGTCACAGAATTGCTCCATGACGTACAACTTGTTGCTAGCGCCCGAGGGCCCAAACGTGGCCTCGAACGTAGTCCACATGTCTTTGCCGCTATCAAACGACATATATGAATCCACAATGGAATCGTCAAGAACACTCAGCAGGGTGGCTTTGAAGAGGGTATCCATGTTCTGAAAAGCTTCCTGCTGTGTAGGATTAAGATCGCCCTCAGGCTTACCCTTAGTGGCGTCATAGCAGTACATGATCTGAAACCAATATACTGCTCTTGTGCGCCACCTTTTATATTGCACCCCCTTAAAAGTAGGCGGCTTCAAAAGCGCAGCAAAACCACTCGGAGTAAATTGCCTGTAATCAGGTTTTTGGATTGGATTGTTGAATATATGAGCAATTTAGTATGAGATTTAATCTAAATCAGCAGTAAATATATCATGACGACAATTGCAAACATCAAAGTAATGATGCGGACTAAACTGGGAGGACAGAATCACATACTGTACAACGGGAGCAGAACCAATGTGGTTGATGTTGTCACTCATGTCGTTGATGAAGAGGTTACCGAGGTCGGGGAAGAAGGCTATCATTGAGGAAGTCTTCGCTGGCAGCAGTCACAGGAGTGTGCTCCCCAAAAACCTGATCGCCCCTCTCCCGTACAGGATCACGAAAGGCGAGGTTCGGAGTACTGCTGTCCCTTCTCGCGGTGCACGCCGGAAGGAGGGCTGGAGAAGAATTGCGTGGCGGTGCTAAGATCTCGAACGGTGCGAAACCATATGATACAGCGGCGGCTAGGGTAGAGCATGTCAGGTCGGTCGTGCGAGTATAATAGTAGGCCTTTGCCCCCCAAACCCCACGTCCGGTCAATAATAGCTCAAAAAAAGTCAATAATAGCCCCACCAAGGATTGTCTAAAAAAACGGAGTAATTAAGGCGTCCGTTAGTCCCTTTAGTATAAATACTATATCATTAATAATGGCCCCACCTTTTGTCTCACAAAGTATGTTGGAGTACAACCGGCTACACGTTTACAATCTGCTTCTCTTCTCTCTCCTTCAACTAAGCACAACACTACTAGGAAAAGGCCTATAGATGATATGGACACTAATGGCGCACCAGACATGTGGTGCACCACTACTATATACTAATGGCGCACCATGTGTTGGTGCGCCATTAGTGTCCAAATACTAATGGCGCACCACATCCACGGTGCGCCACTAGTAATAGTTTTTTTTTTGTTTTTTTCAAAACTAGTAATGGCGCACCAGGGGATAGTGCGCCATTACTAGTTAAACTAGTAATGGCAACTAGTAATGGCGCACCACATCCACGGTGCGCTACTAGTAATTTTTTTTCATTTTTTTATTTTTCAAAACTAGTAATGGCGCACCAGGGGATAGTGCGCCATTACTAGTTAAACTAGTAATGGCGCACCACATCCACGATGCGCCACTAGTAAATTTTTTTCAAATTTTTTTTATTTCTTTTCAAAACTAGTAATGGCGCACCGTGTGAGTGGTGCGCCATTACTAGTTACTAGTTGAACTAGTAATGGCGCACCACTCCCACGGTGCGCCATTACTAACTTGGCCAAAAATTCCACCGAATGCACCCCTCCCCCCCTCTTGTAGACAGCCTTTTCAGTTTTAAAAAAATAAAAGAAAATGATGGAAATGTCAAAAAAATAAAAGAAAATAAGTTTCCCATGTGATATGTGGTCTACTTGTTGGGAAAATTTACAAATATGAATTTCGACTTTATTTGCAAAATCTCTCTAGAATTTGTAAAATGGGCATAACTTTTGCTTACGGACTCGGATTAAAAAGTTTTTTATATGAAAAATCATCTATTCAAAAAGTTACATCTGAATTTAACTGGGGGAACCTCGTTAAACATTTTCAAAATCCTCAAAAACCTAACAGAAAAAAAGTTACGGGGCTTTCAAGATCTAGAGGCAAAAAAATTCAAACTTACTAGTGGCGCACCGTTTGCTAGGTGCGCCACTAGTAACAGAAAAAAATTGGTTTCAATTTTTTTTCAAAAAATGATACGTAATATGACCGGGAAGTTTGAAATATTTTTCAAAATTTCATCATACTCATGAACATGAACAAAGTCCTAGACATCAAGAAGGTTTAATAGGATTGATATGATAGATATATCAACAAGTGTCTGTTAAGTGAGGTGGTGCTGGGGTTGGATAGAATTGCAAAGTTAAGCATGCTTGGGCTGGAGTAGTGTGAGGATGGGTGACCTTTCGGGAAGTTTGACCACTTAGTGTGATTTGACCCGAGATTAAGCCATAGTGACCCGAGATTAAGAAAAAAATTGAAAAAAAATTGAATTTTTTTTGACGCACTTCTATGTGGTGCGCCATTACTCAGATAATAATGGTGCACCATGGGCTATACTAATGACGCACTGCCTGGTGCGCCATTAGTAAAAAATTCTAATGGCGTGGTGCTAGTGGCGCACCTGTAGTGCGCCATTAGTAGGCAAAACAGGTGCGCCACTAGCAGGCCTTTTCCTAGTAGTGCAAATACTTTATTTAAATCGTTATAGCCTGCTTATGTCATCTAATTGTAGTACTTGCTCTAAAGTTACTCTCCACTGTGTAGTCTGAAATGCCAGGCATGCAGCGGGCGGTGCCCTCGGTCGGTGCGCCGCTTCAACGGCGAAAGCAGTGAGAGGTCGCGTCGCCCTGACTTGCCATCAATGTGGAGCGGCGGGCTCAGCTGGCGCCGGGTGGGAAGCGCGTGCGGGAGGGGGAGGGCTTTTTGTTGGGCCAAGAAGGTGAGAAGCCAACTTGGGATCGGTCCAGACGGGCAAATATCATGTGCTCCCATACTCTGCATATGACACTAGTCTATGTTACTACTCCCTCCTTTCCGGTTTATAGAGATGTTTAGAGTAACATAGTAATATGTTATAGTATAAGTTACTCCCCACTATGACCAGCCTTGGCCTCTCCCAGTGCTCCACCATGTATAGCTGCTAAGCCTGCCATGTAGGCATAAAATATGATGTGGCACCAATAAACTAAGCACCTATGCATTGGAGACTTGAGTTACTAAGCCATTTAATGCACTTAGCACCTCATCTAAAGAGAATGGTTAATAGTATAGCTAGCTGCTGGCTATAAGCCAGTGCCATGTCATCTACAACCCATCTTATAGTCAACATGTACAATAGTAGATCAAAAGAGTGTACTACTTTTTTATTATGTGGCCCACCTTTCATTCTCACAAAGTGCCTAGGAGCACGTGCTAGAGCTGGCTCTTCACGAAGAGCCCGCTTACCTTCTCTCTCCTCTTCTCTTTCCTCCAACTAAGCAGAAATATACTAGTTTATTCCTTATAGCCCGCTGACTCAACTCTACTGTACTTGTTCTAAGCACATCTAAGCACTTACTAGCACCCTGACCGTGGACCTTGACGGTGTACATCACCTTGTGTCTCATAATTTTTCTCATCATCATCTGAGTCCTAGAAGATCTCACCCACATCATCATTAGCATGCATCCGCCTTGATAGACAACGTGTGTAGAAGGAGTAGAGGCAACTGGGGACGCACCACCACCACGTCGTGGGCACTCCATACACGCTCGTGTGCGTGCAGCGTGCGTGTTTTTCCATCGGTGCTAGCTCTAAGGCTGAGGTTGCGGTCGTCTTCGTCTCCGACTAGTAGTTGAGCAACAACGGCAAAGAGGTGTTGCAAGAGATGCGTATGCACCGTTGCGTGCGAGCTTCGCCATAGCATGACAAACCGGACGTCGCTGCGGATGGCGCACGCCTCCATGCAGCCATGTGTGTGCGCATGCATGTGTTATTCACGTGCATTCTGCGGCCGAGCGTGTGTGCATGCACGTGTTGTGTACGTGTGTTGTGTGCTCCATGCAGTGCGCATATGTGCATGAGTTGGATCGGATGTAGTTAGTGCGTTGGCTTGTGTACATGCGTGGCTGCATGCGTCAGGTACATGCGTGGCTTGTTGTGTGGTTATTATTAATTCAACTACTCCCTCCGTTCCTAAATATAAGTCTTTCTAGCCATTTCAAATAGACTACAACATACGGATGTATGTAGACATATTTTAGAGTGTAGATTCACTCACTTTGTTTGGTATGTAGTCCCTTATTGAAATCTCTAAAAAGACTTATATTTGGGATCGGAGGGAGTATAAAACATCTTCAACTTAGCATCCTAATGTACCGTTTCAAGTGGTTAGCGAAAAGTTCATGTTCTTTTATTTGTTTATAGGTGGGAGGCGGCAAAAAAATAGGGGAAAACGCACAAGGTTCCTTGCAGACGCTCCACCGCGAGGTTCCTTGCTCCTTCTCGGTCGTCGGGAATCTATGCTCTTCAACTCTTTTCTTTTACATGAGCTTTGTTCATCCTTTTCCCAACACGTGAGACATCTAGCATCACGGTGCACGTGTCATGCAAGAAAATGGAGATAATCAGATAAGCAGTGCGTAAGTGAGTCGTGCACTTCGATGGCACCTACGCAATATTTTTTCTCCTCGATGGCACGTGAATAGTGCATGTACTCAACGACGGAGCACGGGATGGTAGCAATGACATGGTCAGGCCTTTTTTGGAGAGAGTACATACTAAATAACTTTGATGTGTCCCGTCAACTCGCAAAACGACGAGAAGCTTGATTATGCCTTCTCCCTCGCCAACGCGTGCGCGGTGTCTCGCAGCACGAGGAGAAACTTTTTCTTACGAGCGGTGGACATGCAGCAGTTCATTTGGTGTCAGATTGCCAGAAGTACTACTGTAGAACCATCGAATTCCGGAAGAGGCGAAGAGCCAAGCGCAAGGTCACCTACTAACCTTAGGCTAGGCGTAGTGGGAGTAACATAAGTAGGGGTACCTCCTTTTTTTATTCTAGAACCAACCACACGTGAATATCGAGGTGCTGGTTACGTAGAACAAATTTCCTGGAGTCCGTGCTCAGCCCTCCTCTATCTCTCTTCTTAGCCAACCAGCGGACGCACGGAGCCCATCGTCTGTTTGCTCACATGCGGTTCCACATGTTAGTGAAAACGCAAGAGGACCCACTGAACCTGCACATCATTCACCTCGACGTGCTGGTGATGAAAAACAAATCCAATAAAGATCTTCGGTGGCCGCTTTTGGAGTTACTCAAGAGTAGTAAGATTCTATTTATAGTTTAACCCAAGATGCACATCACGTGGCTTCAACTACCACTCTATTTTCTTGCATGACACGACCTGGATGCTGGATGTCCCACGTGTCGGCAAAAGGAGGAAGAACCCGACCAAATCTTCGGTTGTGCTCTTGGATTAGACTAGTTGTGCTAACTTAAAAATTTTATTGTGTACTCCCTCCGTTCCAAAATACTTGACTTCCATTTGTCCAAAAATGGATGTACCTATAACTAAAACATGCCTAGATACATCTATATTTTGACAAATAGAAGGCATGTATTGTGGAACGGAGGGAGTAGAATGGATGCAAGTTTTGGTATTGGGAAGAAGAGTACATCGATATATTAATAGAGCGCAATTTAGTAGATGTTCTAGCACTTTTATCTAGCATAGAGGCTAGAGATGAGACTAGTGCACTTTTTGATACTCCTACTAGAATAGAGACTAGACATGAGACTAGATGCGAGGAAGGAACGTCTACTTCTTTACACTCGAAGAAGAAAGAAGCACGCAAGATTGAGCCTCCGCAGATCAACAATGAATGCATCGAGAAGGCACTAATCTAACTTACAGGAGCAGTTATGGAAGTTGGATATCTTCTAGTAAAATGTATTCTTGTGGTTCTTGTTTTCTTTGGTCTTGCTTTTCTAGTCAAAATTATCATTGGAGTTCGTGCAAAATGGAGGTCTGTTTGGGGTCGTGCGTTGGAGTTGGCCTTACAAGTGGGACCGCAGTTGAGGAAACCGACTATCGGCAAACCCCCACCTCGCCCGCCGCGCGGTGGCTAAAGTTAGAGAAATGACGAGGTTGAAGAGATTGCTCTAGCACGGACTCCAAGAAATAATATGGTGTCAGATGGATGTCGTGGTGGTGGCATGTGCCGTACTCCTGGACGTGAATGCTTGTTCTGGCCCATACCACCCTACTACTCCTACTACTTATATAGTACTAGTATCGAGGATTCGAGGTGCTGGTTACGTACATCGAACACATTAACATATGGCTACAGTAAAAACACCCGCTCGACACGTGAAGCATGTGAAGCTAGTAAAAATAGTGTACGACTATTGTTGATTGGCCTCATCCAATAACCTGTTGCAATGCACGTACAATTATGTATTCAAAAAATATATTTTTGCCTCATCGCACCACTCACTCAGAGAAGCGACTCGAAGGCCATTCATAAATTTAGTAAGTTTATCACAGACATATCATTTTATTACATACAACAGGTCATCAACCCACATCGACAATGAGGATATGTTATAAATACTAAAGTTTTCATCACACAACAAATGACAAGCAATGAAATGAACTTCAACTCAACCATTCCTCGGCGTTGGAAACGCTTGCTTTGAACCACAAGTGATTCTCTTGGACGGGCCATCTATTGTCGATCTCGAAACCAATGCAGGACTGATCATCCAGGCTGAAGCGGCCTACTATATCAGTACAAGGGTAGGGAACCACCCAAATGTCCGAGGTATAGAGACAGTTGCTTCTCATAAATGGTACTAGTAACATTGTGTCAACAGCAGTTGGATCGCCTTTCACCATCATTGGATAGTTTTGTCCAAGGAAGAGCGAGTTTTCTCCAAGACTATCAATTTTGTACCAGGGAGAAGGTGTTGGCGCTAGCACACTAGTATCCATCCCGAATACCATGCAACGGGTGTTGGAATAGGTCTGGAGAGTGCGACCATGGGAGACAACACGTGCTCCCTCAGTAGTAACAAACTCAGTGTGCTGTATACAGACAAGAAGAGGTGATCCATCAGAATTAGTTGCTAGGCGCCACTGAGTATATACGTTCTGCTCGTCCTCATGCTCGTGATCATCACCATCATCATCTCCCACTTGGTTATAAAATTTATCAAGTATAGGTGGTGGAATGTTCATAGGACCTTGGAAACACAAGAAGAAGGTTAATTAGTAAAGGGAAACTTGGTAACCCGCATGCATGTGGATGAAACAATTATAATTATGGTGGAAGACAAACATACTGAAACTACGAGGATCTCATGCAAAAACAGTGCCATGAGCGGTGGAAGCAAACACAAGATCCTCGTATTGAATTGCATCACAGTACACATCCGTGTACAGAAACTGATTTTTGAGCAATGTCCATCGAGTCGAACCATCAAAGGACGGCAACAAGCTTGTCGAAGATAGCAACAACTTCATAGTTCTTGTAATTCCAAGAGCGGTTGGGAACTCGACAAATTGCTATCTTCCGTAGAAGACAGTCACCATGATCGTATTTGAACGTGCGTACGATACCGGTGTGCTCAACCTCTGGGCAGTTTGCTGAGATTTTTTGAAGTGGAACCCGGTGACGAGTGTACACATTCACAAGTTCCCACTCGAAGTTGTACCCAATATAAACAACCCAATCTCCGTTTGCGCCTGCCCAATCCTTGCCCTCAAGTGATGGCATCTTAACATCATATGTATCATTATCAAGCGGCATCAACTTGCACAAGGCGAGGCCTCCGTCGTCCCTACGCCAGTAGTCATCAGGGTCACGGTGAAGAAGATAGGGGAGATCAAACCGCTCCTTGACCCTTGGGTTCCTTGTAATGATGTTATTAGTTGAGTCGAGAATGGTCTTGAACGAACCTGACATGCTAGTCGAGGTGATGACGTCGCACCGATCAATGAGTTCCTCCACCACGTCATCTTTAAGATCGTGGCAAGAATAACAGGGTCGTTTCAAGCCTGTTCCCTCCATGGATAAGATGATCAAACAATGGCAGAAGGAAGGGTGAAGGGCTAAAGGAAAATGGAGGAGCGAGAGGAAGAGCGTGCGACAGCAGTTCCAAATCGAGAGGGAAAGGCGAAGAGTCGGTGGACGGTTGCCAGTTTGCCACGGTACACGAAGAGGCGCCCCGGCCTACACGTCCGTTCGGAAATACTAGTAGAAAAGGACTCGTCGTCGTCTCACTGATATGTTGGAACGGGACCACATGTCAACGAAACATGGTATGTAATTTCTCATGCAAAATGTGATCTGGCAGCGTTGGCCCGAGGTGCCGCATTAATTTATTTATTTCTTTGAAAGTTTGTCGCATTAGTTATCGACCTTTATTTTTTTAACATGCAATCTCAATGGATAGCTCCTGTGGTCATCACACGTGAGCGGATATAGTAATGGTTGATTCGCCCAAGCAACTTATTATTGTGGGAATATGGGAGTACCAGCGGATTCAAGGAACAGAGAAATGATGGTTGCTTCGTCCGAGCAACTTACTATGGCGAAGGTGGGGCTGTGTGATTTGACTGCTCACTAGTCATTACTACTGCGGCACAATGACCGGGGTGAATCTTTCCCTGAAGTTGTGTTATGCACTCAATATTGCTGCATGGCAGGTGGAGTCGGATGAAGGATGTCCAACATGTCGGCGAAACGAAGTTGAATTGTTCTAGCATTGCTATCAATCCTTCAGGATTTGTTTATATGTACGCATAATTTTAATGAAATTGTACTGTGATGCTATGAAGGTTTCAACTTTGGTTCCCGCAGGAAAAAAAGGTTTCAACTTAGGATTCATGTGTCTTGCCTCGAGATTATCTCGTTACAACATTACATCAAATACAAATGAAACTACCATGGCTAATGCATCTCAATGGTTCACAGATCAGCGCCAATATTCACATCACAACTGAAGACAAAGTTGTGAGAAGGTGTACAAATAAAGAAAAAAATATAATTGATCGATGTTGTTCGTAGGCACGGCTCCATTTCCTTGGCACGGTGTTCATTGCTTGGCAGCTAGTTTCACCCAGCTCTGTAGCCAAAAAAGAGGTGTATGAAGGACACCACAATCCGATCATTTTGTGCATCTCCACTAAAATCGAGCGGACCACCCTTGTTTGCAAAGATATACAGTCAGTGTGATTACAATAATAGTGGAACTAGATGATGAAACATAACACACATAAATAGAAGCCGATCACCTCTACGATCTCTCTTTAGGACTAACGTCTTGTTGGAGAAGATTAGGCACGGAGTTAGATGAGGAGGATAGCAAAACCAATCTCCCTTTCCGCAGTCCCACAGAAATGTAAAAACGTTGCTCGTGTGACATTTTGGCGGGACTGCACAAAACACTCTTTAGAAAAAAGTGATTTGTGCAGTTCACCAAAAGGTTGCAATAGCAATGAGGTGAAAATGGATAGCCCTATTTGCAAAAGGAGGTCGAAAGGAAACAATTACTGCCTAATAACACAAGTTGAAGACACATACGCCGACAAAAAAGAAGCATGTTCCATGTAATAAGGGAAAGATAGCACATGGTGGTTTATCAAAAATGGTTTGAGGACGAGATTGCAAGATGGAAAGTACGCTGGCCGAGATACGTTTTAAGCAAACAACTAAAGAAGATCCCCATGCAGCAACGTGGGAAGATGGGCAGTGGAGCAAGGCCGGAGGAAGCTATACCTGAGGGTCGTCGGGATGTTACTAGGAGGGCGCCGGCGGCCGGGATCTGCCCATACTGCGGTAGCGAGCAAGTGGCGAAGGCCCTACCGCGCCGGAGCTTGGTTAGAGAGAACGACGGGTACCGCAGATCGGGACGTGCTGCCTCAACGCCGTCGAACGGAGAGACGATGCACATCCTCCCTTTCCGCCGGCAGACGGGATGCAAACAAATCACTGAACAACGCTGAGAGAGAGAGGCCATGACCGCCTTGTGTGAGATGGTGTGACGAGAGACAAACCCATTTTTCCATTTTCCCCAGGGCAATCATTTTATATTCTGTACGTGCCATTGAGGAATATATAACTTTATTTAATGCTACCGCGTCAAGTCGAACTTTGTTTCGTCTAGGCATGGTATCCGACCCTCCTTCGAGTAAACAACCGCTACACGCGTCAAATTATCACATGGGCTGCCTTTTCGTACAAAAACAAACTCCACCGTGTACCCATGCGGGTGTGGCCGGGAACGAGACATGAGTACGTGTGTCCTGCGTGCACTTCTTCTTTAGGTGCAGGTACGTATGTGGGTGGGTGTGAGAGAGATGGTTTGTGCGAAACAGAGGCAATGTGTTGATGATATCTCAAACAAAAAAATGTAACATATGCAATGTGTGTGAAACGGAGTCTGGACATGAGATATCGATAGAATTGAAAACAGGGATGAAGTGTGTGGCTGCGCGATCGATAAAGAGTGCCATCGAATTTGTGTTTGCCCACGTCAAAGATACAGGGCGGCTGGCCTACTAGAATTTGAGAGGGCAGAGGTGCAGTTTTTCTCCGTGGCATGGATACCTACCTACAACGTTCGACTATCGGTGTGTGGGGGGGGGGGGGGGCAGAGACCGATCGACTAGTATATGTATGGGGAAGGAGAGAGATCTAGCTATGTATTGAGGGAGATCGATCGACATCCATCAATATGTGTAGCAGAGGAATAAGGTTGGGAAAAAGACAAAGGTAGAGCGTCGGAGGGTTGGTGGTGGTCCTGGTGGAGTGGCGTCTCACAAATAGTGGGAGAGGCCTGCTAGACAAACGGAGGGTATGAGTGCAATATCAATAAGAGAGGGCGGGGGATGTCTGTCTGTCTATGCACGTGCGTGTGAGAGACGGGTCAGGAGGTATTCAAGGATGATGAGGGGAGAAGATATGGTTGTGGTAAGCATACGTAACTACATAGGAAGATCAACTATTGTGTGTCCGAGAAAAGGAGTGACATAACTAGCGAGGTAAGTGTATCGGTGCTTGGTGAAAATGATTTATAGTCGACCTGGCTATATGTAGGGAGATCAGTTCATATACACGCCTGCATGTGTTAGAAGCAAATAAGGTCCGGAGAGGCAGACATGGGGAGAGGGTGTGGCTAGGAGGTGGTGCGAGAGGCCTACCATGTCGAGGGGGGAGGAGTGTGCGAGTATGTGATCAATGAAAGGAGGGGCGGGAGTGTGCACCTGCGTGGAATTGTATTGGACATAGGGGGGCATGGACGGTGAGATGAGAAGAGGGGAAATATATATGTGTTTGTTGTAGACACACTTGGCTAGAGAGGTATATCGACCGGTGTGTGCCGGAAAGAAGGAGCCGGGGGCCTACACACACTGCTGGTGGACGACCTAAAGAGAAATAATGAACGTGCACGATGGAGGGGACGCTAAGGGTGGGTGAGAGGGGGCGGGCGTGTGCATGCACGATAGAAAGTTAGCGCTAGCTAGCTACAAATAGAAGAGGATCATGAAGGTGTAAAAGACGAACAAAGATCATAATTCATTATAAAAAAGTGGATACGGATACTTGAAGAAGATACCATAATGTAGAACATTGATTATAATTTGGGCTAATGTGTGGCTTTTGCAACTCAGGTCTAAATACTTGTCATAATGTAGGGGGCGGGGCACTATACTTTGTGTGGTAAACACGGTGTACGTACGGAACATGGTTTCAATTATGAATATATAGTCAGTACATCAAATGTACTATTATTTGGAATCAACATCAAGTGTATTCAAAAAATAGAATTTGAGTTCATGTAGTACACATAGTTCATATCTATCTCTATAGTAATCATGTGGTGTGTTATTAAGGTAATACACGAATGGTGGTTGAAGTTGGCAACAATCATGATTGTAGATTTTTATTGAAATAGAGAAATGAATTCAAATTTAGTTCGAATTGCAGCGGTAGTATAGACATTTGGAATGCACTAAAATGTTGGTATGAGTAGGTTACATGCATTATACAGCAAGCAAAAAAAAATTAATCGGACATAACATGGATTCATACTCCCTGCTTCCATATATATAGGGCGTAATGAGATTTTTAAGACTGCCTTTGACTATTGACAAGATTAATAGTACATGACATGCACAATGTGAAAATTATATCATTGAAAGAACCTTTCACACACGAATTTAACGGTGTGCTTTGTGTAAGTTGCATGTCATATATTATTGCTCTAATATTTGGTCAAAGTTAGCATCAAAAAACACATTAGGCCCTATGTAGTTGGAAGGAGGGAGTAGCTTTCAATAGCATTTGTATAGTAAAACGGGGCAAGACTCTCTCTTTGTGTCGTGTGAATAGTTTTATTTTTTTTGTTTTCTTTTTGGTTGAGGGAAGTGCGAATTGATTTGGTACGTACAAGTACAATATTACTACACGTTAGGCTTGTCCCTAAAATTCAACCCGCATCTTGTTATATCTCGAATATTCAGATATCGTGCTCCCAAAACTGGCGCCTTCACAACCCGTGCTTTGCTATCCTGAAATTACAACGCGCGCCAAAACTCCCTCCAGCTGCCAAATCCTGACACGCAAAATCCCCCTTCTAACCCTGAGCCAAAAGGGCCGCTAGTTCAAATCGGTGGGGGGTACTTTTGTAACACACCTTACATTTTGGACAAGTGCGTCCCTAAGTCATGCTTCACCCCCTCCCATCGCCCCTTTTCGCCATTCAAAATCCCAGGCCACCATAACCTCTCCGCTCCAGCCGCGAAACTCCACCCTCCTCTGTCCGCCACCTCACCGCTGCCCAGCCGGAGCCTCTTCCCCGATGACATCGTCCACCGCAACAGCTCGATGTCCCTCGTCCACCTCCCCGGATGAGTATCCATCCTCCATCTCGTCGTCCCGCCGGTTCAGGTGCTCCGTCCTCCACCTCCAAGGAACTGCTCCGACGATCGCCTCATCTATCGCGGCTGCTCCATCCCCACAGCGTCGCCTTAACCTGCTCCATTGGAATCACATGTGACGCCCGGATAATTAAGCTACAGTAATTCTCTGCTAATGGTGCCATGTCATCATTTTCACTGTTGCTAAATCCCCCTTTGTTTCAATCAGGTTCAAATTCAAATTTCAAATTCTAAGTGAAATCCAAAAGTTCGCAAACATGAAAACTAAAATGTTGATCATGTGATAAATATTCACTTCTTAATATTGGTGGTGAGCCAACTTTTTAGAAAGTGGCTTAGTGCCCCAGAATAAAATAAAACATAGGCACTAAAATGAAAAAGGAAAAGGCTATATAAAAAAGGCTTCCCTTGCCCCCACTGGGCCAAACAGCCCAGCTGGCCGACCAGGCCGCCCACTAGGCCGGCCCATCCTGGCGATCCCTCCCGTCTCCCCTGTTCACGCGACCGGGTCGCTACAGGGGCAGGTCGCCCCCGACCACCTCGCCGGCAGCGTCGGGAGGGGATAAGGGCGGCAGCTCGCGCCCCCTCGATCCCCTCTCCCACTTCCTCTCGCCTCCCCTACTCCACCCACTCACCCGCAGGCTTCCCCTCGCCCTCTCGGCATCTTCATCCTCCATCAGATCCGCTCGCACCAAGTGCCTTCGACGCCATCGCCGCGCCACCACCACAGCCACCGTACCCAACATGATGCCCCGACGTGTACGTGCGGTCCACCGTCGTCTCCAACGTCTTCCCTGACCACTTGTTCGAGCTCGGACGCCCCCGGGATGTCACCCCGCCTCTTCTTCCACCTCGGACCACGCCGGCGTCTCCTTCAATTTCAGCGACCCGCCTGCCCTAAACCTCCCGTTGGGCCTCCGTGAGCCTACTCGGTGAGACTCGTCTCCCTCCCCTCCTTTTCTCATCATCCCGCACGGCTAACGGTCGCCCCCAACGCAACCGAGCACGCCGCCGCGCGAGCTCGTCGACGGTGTGGCTCCGGTGACCAAATGGTCACGGGCTCAAATGCATCATCATCACCCGCACTGCGTAGCACCTCGCTAGCCGCTCCGCTTCTCCTATTGCACGTTGTTGCCGCTGTTCCATCCCCGCCTGATGCCGGCCGCCACGCCGAGCTCCGTAGCCGTTGTGTGCCCTAATCGCGGCCGCCACGGCCATTGACCCGCTCCCTGTGCCCGCTCCCCGCCGTCCCCAACCCACGCCCTGTCGTGCCTGCTCCGGCGGGCCATGGCCGCCGACCGCGCCCTCTAGCCGCGCCGTGCCGGCACCCCCGCTGGCCTCGTCGAGGCCACGGCCTCGCCCGAGCGTGGCGCCTGTGCCCCAGCGCCCGTTTCGCCCAGCGCTCGCTAAGCCCTCTGTGGGCCACTGACCAAGGGGCCCCACGCCCTCTTTTCTATAAAACAAAAAAAGATTTTAAAAATAAAAATGATTAATTAGTTAATTAGGAAATTAATTAAGTTAATAAACCTCGCTTAATTAGCCTAATGGACTAATTAGTTAATTTAAACCTGTTTAATTAACTAAGTCAATGATAGATGGGCCCCATTGCCCCCATTGACCAGACAACCTAGTAAGACTTGACTGTTGACTCTGCTGACATCAGAATGATGTCATGCTGGCACAATAAATCCATTTTTGAGTTAAAGATAATCCCAGAAATTGTTTAAATACTTTGAAAAATCATTTAAAATAAACCGTATCTCGGATGAAAAAGTTTTCTACATGAAAGTTGCTCAGAACGATGAGATGAATCCGAACACGCGGTCTGTTCGCGCGCCAGACGCCCCTAGCATTGCAAACATTGAACTTTTCCCCTCCGGTTCATTTGTCTGACAGATGTCCGGAACCGGGAAAACTTTCTCGGATGTTTCCCCCTTCGCTAGTATCACCTAGCGCTGCGTTAGAACACCTCTAGCCCCGCTTTTTGTCTTGTTATGCATTTGTTTGCATGTATTTACTGTTTCTTCCCCCTCTTCTCACTGGTAGACCCTGAGACCGCTGCTGATGCCATTGTGATCGACTACATCGACGATGACCCTCCTTCTTGTCTGACCAACCAGGCAAGCCCCGCCTTTGATCATCCTGATATCTTGCGTTAGATTTTGCTACTGTTATTGTTTGCTCCTATTCTGATGCATAGCCTGCTTTTGTACCTGCTATGGTTACCTACCTGCTTATCCTAAACTGCTTAGTATAGGTTGGCTAGTGATCCATCAGTAACCCCCCCCCCCACTTGTCCTTGTTGCCCCTGCTTCATCATCGAAGCCTCGATCGATGTGATCGACGACCAGAGCCCGACACCTCACATCACATCATGCCCATTTAGTTGCTCGACTCTGTAGAGCTACTATCGAGTGCCGAGGGTGATCCCTCATAACGCACTCCTGATGATAATTCTGTAGTGTAGCTATTCGGTCGTGGTCATCGAGGGTGATTTTCTCTTTCACCATTCCCGATACGGCTCTGTCGTTCAACACCTCAAGTGTGAACCTCGGGGGTGGTCCCTCTTACGTTCACCTTGATGATTACATTGAGTGAAATCCATTGGGGGTGATTCCTTGGGTTTTCCCCTTGATGTTTGGACACACGGTTACCTTGATTTTACTTGAGACCTTGGTGAAAGTCGGGCGGGCCCGGAGAGCACCCGCAAGATAATGACGTGGCACGGCTGGGCATTCTTAGCCCTTGTCGTAAGTCCACGAGACGGGGCGACAGGGTCACTTTCGATCGTGAGTCTCTGCTCGTCTCCGCAAGCTAATAATACACTATGGTTTGGGTATTTGTTTTAAGTTGGCCTCTGGCCTTTACAAACTAACCACCACGCGAGAATAGATATGGGCCTCAACGTCGTAGTATCAGCCGAAGCTTTGTCAGGCGTCCAGTTCAACAGTGCGGCACGGTCGGATCGTGCTGGCCATCCGAGGCGGTGCTGGTATTCACCCTGCGCGCAATGACCCGGAGTGCTACGGGCGATGGGCCCAAGACCCCGGAGTGCTTAGGAGGTAGACTGGCAGGGACCTCTCTTCTGAGCCTAGGTAGGGCTGTGACGTGTTGATCTTCTGAGGTCGGGCATTGACCCCATAAAGGTGTGTCCGGCCAACGTGATCGAGCGTGTTGGAAAACGTGGTGCACCCCTGCATGGAAGATTATCTATTAATAGCCGTGTCCACGGTAACGGACGTTCAGACTTATATCCTGATCTTATACAACTACAAATGGATACTTGAGATACGTGGCTCTGGGATTGCTTTCTCGCAGGGAGTCGAGGAAGGATCTCTGGGCATTAATTTTACAACCTGCTTGTTAAATATTAAACTGCTATTCTTTACTCTTCTGCATGCTGCAAGATGCTCGGAGCTGCTTGAAGATGCTAGTCTTTGTTAGGCTAGGCCTTCCCCTCTATTCTGGCATTCTGCAGTTCTGTCTATAGATACAAACCTTCCATTTGATACTAGTGCATACTTAGTATAGATTTGATGCTTGCGAGTACTTTGGATGAGTACTCACAGTTGCTTTGCTACCCCTTTTCCCCTTCTATCTTCTTTCCGGTTGATGCAACCAGATGGTGGATCCCTGGAGCCAGATGCCACCGCCGATGGATGCTACCGCATGGAGACCGCCGACGACCAGGAGTAGTTAGGAGGTCCCAGGCAGGAGGCCTTGCCTCTTCGATCGCGCTGCTTTTGTGTTAGCCTTCTTAAGGCATCCTTGTTTAACTTATGTCTGTACTCAGATATTGTTGCTTCCGCTGACTCTCTTGTGTATCGAGCTATGTATTCGAGCCCTCGAGGTCCCTGGCTTGTAATATGAAGCTTGTATTATTTTAATTTGTGTCTAGAGTTGTGTTGTGATATCTTCCCGTGAGTCCCTGATCTTGGTCATACACATTTGCGTGTATGATTAGTGTACGGTCAAATCGGGGGTGTCACACCGCAGCATCCTTACCGACTCCTCGGACGAAGCCGAGGCCTACTCGGCGCCACCAAAGAGGTTGTACACTCATCGCATCGCACCTTCTCCTTAACTCGACCTCTCGGCGCCGACGGTGCTCCATCTCGCACCCCCATGGAGTGGCTACCTTGAAGCCGGCGCCGCGGACGACATCTCCATGGCGGCTCTCCCCCAGTGCGAGGCCCCTTCGGCGGCGGCGTCCATACCAGCCAGATCTGCTGCTGCTGCTCCGACTCTCGCTTGCTCGCTCGCGCTGCTGCTCCGGCTCTCGCTCGATCGCTTGCTCGCCCAGCTGCTGCTGCTGCTGCTCTCCCCCTCGCTTGTGCTGCTGCTCTGCTCCGATTTAGCCACACTTCAGTCGACTGAATCGACTTTTGGGTCAGTCGATTTTCAGGGGTTGGGGGGGCTCGCTAGAGTTAAGGAAGAACCACCCGCAGCGGGGACGGGGGCTCGTCGGAGAGATACCCCACTATCTATCTTAGGGTTCAGGGTGGGGGCGGGGGACCTAGAGGGCTGGCCGGGGCGGCAGTGGGGAGTTGTTTCGAGGCGGCGAGGCGGCACTGGGGCCGGCGGTTCGGCCGGTGGTGGCTGGCGGCTCAGGGAGGTGCAGGTTGAAGATGAACTACATGCCCTCCTTAAACTACATGTCAAGTACCTCTCTGCTATCATTGCGTTCAGTTTCGACAGTAGCATTCAGATTCCACAGTAAATTTCAGTTTCGACAGTTAAGTTTAGAGTCAACAGTTTTTACCTCATCTGTTGTAGTCAGGTGGTTTTTGGTGATGTAAATTTTACATCCATTTTACATCATCTATTGATGATGTCTGTCTTGTGTTGCTTCAGCCTTGATGTCTTACAGCTCATCGGAGCTGCTCCAATGACAGATCGATCCATCACAACAGAGCAATGCCCTGGACGCCGTCTACAGATTCCTCAGATCTTCCTCCACACCTCTGACAGCCACCTCTGTCTCAACTACTTCAGCGACCAACCCAATGATGATGAGGTCGACACGGCTACGGCAAAGAGGTTGTACACTTGTTGCGTCACTTATTACTATACATTCACGTCGATCCATTAGGGCTATTTTGGTTCAACGGAAAACCATAGCAATAGGGAATTTTCCAATGGCACTCTACTATTCAATTATTCATGCATTTTGTTGAAAGGAATGAAGCAAAACATCCACCTGGACCTACTTTTCAAAATCCTATGCATGAAAACAAGACCAAGTGCATTAGTGCCACAATAACATTCTAACTGTACACGCTTTATATGGTTTCACTTTATTTTGACCATGTTTCTTTGCATTCCTCTGCTCTTCCAATTCCTGTAAACCAAACACCCAAGTTGACAGAAATCTTGTGTTTACAAATGCTCTGTTTACCATGTGCATTCCTATCCTATTCCGGTGTTTTTCCGATCCCTATGTTTTAAGAATCATGCAAGCCAAATGAGCCCTTACAGAATTACTTCAGTTATAGGTACATGTCAAAGGGAACTTTGTGTGGTTTTTCCTGCTCCTGCCGCGACGTCGTCCATCTCACCTGAGCTGCTCCATCGACAGAAGCATCCACCAAACCAGACATCATGACTCCTGACCGTCTTTCGCCGCCTCAGATCTCCTTCCATGCCGCCGGCATCCACCGCAACGGCATCACCATTATCGACTCAGCAGATGAACCTGAGGAGTACACGGGTCCACAAGAGAGGTCACACTCTTTTGTTTCTACTTATGTTATGCATTGCTTAAACTTACCTGCTACTTTGTCGTCCTGTTCAGCTCTTGGACTCGCAAGTCAGGTCCAAATTAATGTTCAAACTTGAGTTCTAAATTAGTTGTGGGGCACATATCAAGGCAGCAATGAATAGTATGTCTATCTAATATCTGGTTCACCTAGGGTATGCCTATGTTGTTCATCTTGGGTGGGAAACAAATAGTTAAGCAATCATCATCTGTCTTTTTATTAAATTAAAGCAATCATCAGCCTGCTATCATTATTTTTGGATCCATCCACTGGTTGTTACCATCACTCTAAATTTCTGCATGCTCTCCTTACATAATCCCACCATATTTTTTTCGTATGCATGTCAGATATTGTACACAGTCATGCTGAACATGTAGAGAAAAAGAGAAGAGTTTTGCGTGGCAATACAATGTCATGCAGACATCGCTCCATGGTGGGTTCAATGGAAAACCCTCCCCGCCCCTCTCCAGATTGTAATCCAGAGGAAGATATCTATTTTGAGGCGGATTCAGACACCGCTGACCACTCATATTTACCCCCCCCCCCCCAAGGTGTTTGCTCTACCTTGGCATGATGATGTTAGTCATATCATGCATATGTTGCCTTGCAGTGCCTACTTTTGACATCATATATGTCATCTGCTTAGTTTAGACATGTTCTGTAATGCCACCTGTTTAGTTTCTATATCATATATGGGAATTATGCAGTCTCATGTCTTTTAGCCAGCCATAATATATGTGAAATGTGCAATGCCATCCTGTTTAACCAGGCATCATATATTTGAATGATATCTTTCCCATCCTTTTCTTCATTACATTTTCATTTGTCGACAATGTTTGTACATTAAACTACTCTTCCTGTGAATCAGCCATTTGGTTGGGAGATGGGAAAATCTGGAGTGAAAACAAGGCCTTCGGAGCAGACAGTGCTACCTATTGAAGCCGGTCTCTTGTTGGATCCTGATAGCTCCTCAGAGATGGATTCAGAGACAGATGACCAGTCCTATTCCCCCACTGAGGTGTATGCTCTAACTTGGCATGGTTATACTGCTCATATCATGCATACGGTGTCTTGCATTGCATAGTTTAGACATCATATACACAATATTCAACACCATGTTCTTAGTTTAGACATCATATCGAATGCCCTCTGTTTAGCATATAATCACATATGTGAATTAAATGATGCGATCCTGATTACTTAGATAACATGTAGGTGAATTATGTCATGCGATCCTGTTTAGTTATTCATCATATCTTTGAATTATGTTATGCTATGCTATCCAGTTTAGATAGACATCATATATGTGAAATTATGTCATGCTATCCGTTTTAGTTAAACAATATACATGTCAACTATTTCATGCCCTCTTTTTCCACACTATCTATTGCATCTGTCTCTCATACAATGTCTGTACATTCAACTATGTTTCCTGTTTATTAGTCATTTGAATTGGAGCTGGTGATGCCAGTATCTAGCAGGCTAAAAACACGGTCTTCAAATAAAACAGTGCCACCTCTTGGTGGAGATAGCATCCCGGTTGTACATGCACAAGAACCAGCCCTACCACACATAACCCAAACTCTTGCAGATTGTACCCCTACTGCGATGGACAGAGAACCAGCTTCACCCAATCTAACCCCAACCCCAGCCGATAGTAACCCAGTTCCTGTTGACACAACACCATCTCCACCACAGAGCTCTCAAACAAAAGCAGCTAGTAAGGCAGCTCCAGTGCCCAAAGGGCCAGTACTATCACGGCGAACCCCAACTCCACCAGTTAGTTCGCCTATTCTTGTGGAGGAAGCACAACCAGCTAGTCGTAGTTTAGCATCTATCGCATTTGATGTTGTTAAATCGTATGTGCGTATCTTCCCATCTTGGAAATATTATACTGAAGATGAAGGAAAATGCCAGTTGCAGGTGTTTGTCCAGGAGTTATGTGTAAGTAATGTTATTGATGGCAATTACTTTGCTTTGTCCCATACATCCTACCTCCATGATGGTTATAATACAGCAAATTTTCCCATTTTTCTCTATAGAGAAGGACTGATTTGGAAACTCGGGATGAGGTAACCTGTGTAATACCTCTGCTATCTTCCAGAATGCTTGGTGGCAGTATCGGAATTACCTGAAGAAAATGTACTTTACCAGCAAAGAAACTCATCAAATTCCCTTACGTTCTCCTGAGACACATTTACTGGACGATGACTGGGAACACCTTGTTCTGTACTGGTCCCGAACCAAGAATGTGGTAAGGTCTATGAGCTCATTTTCTATTTTTAAGTATTATATTCTTGCGTCTTACTCTACTCTGTTCATGTAGAACAAGTGCCTAAACCTGAAGAACAATTGTTCTAATTTATGATTCCATTGCTATCATAGTTCAAAAAAGCGCTAGGCGTTAATTGTGCGTTTTGCCATCGCCTTGCGCTTTACTAACCAAAGCGCATGCTTATGGCAGTTATGCATAGATTATGCGTAGTTATGCGCAATGCGTTTTGCCAACGCCTAGATCCTAGGCGCGCTTAAGCACTCGCTTAGGTGCGCCTTTTTAAACTATGATTGCTTTGCTCTTGTATCACTGTATTTACTCATACAAACTTATTTTTAAATTGATGTATCCAATCGAAACTCCAATGGCACAGCAGGTATGTTCACGCATGTTTCTTTAACAGGTTTACTCTTATCAATAGCTCTGTTGATTTCAATTTCAATTGTGTATACAGTTGACTTTCATATCATGCACATTACTAGCATCACAACGGAGCCAATAGTGTTGTTGTACATGTATTCCCGTGGTACCCATCTGAAATCTTGTTGTGTCGTGTAGTTTTCCACACTTTGTATTCTTTCACTGCTGCTTTGTCTTGAACTGATATGATTTGAACCGTGTCTCTATTTTGATTTGGCAATACAATGCAGTGACCATAGGACATAGATATATGTTTGTTTGATGCTTTTATTATGTACTAGTACTTGGCAATAGAAGACTTGGTAGTTTAATCCTGTCCACCTTACTAATGAACTAGTTCACCGAAATGAGTTTCATATACTAGTACATGCTAAACTTGTTATGTGTCTGCTTGTTTCTTCTTTTAGAATGCTGACAAAATATTGGGGAAGAGTGCCTTATTAAGCAATGGTAAAGGAAGTAATGCAGATAAGGTTCAGGATAGTGACACATCCTTGTTGGTCTCCAACAAAGCTGATAAAACAGCTAAGGAAGACTATCTTGAAGACAACGAGACAACCCCAAAGTCCTGTCTTGGTTTAGTGTTCGAGTTACTGGCCACTACCGCTTGCACAAGCTATTCAAACTCACTGTCTGAATCAGTTCGGTTTCTTGAGTCTCAACTACAAGCTGAAAGACATCGATCAGCTGTGCTGCGACAAGAAGCGGAAGGACTGCGAAAGTCCCTAGAGCATTCAGATGCATACTTTCTGGTGCAACAGCAAGCGTTAAAGGATTTTAGCGCCAAACAGGACAAAGCTAATAAGCTTGCCAAGCTTATTGCCAGCATGGTGGATACCCAGGATAACATTTTTTGAGCTCTTCTGAAGTTGTTTCAGTTATGCTCTTGTTTTGCTGCCACATTTATTTGCACTGGTGGCCAATTTTGATGGCCAGTGTATGTAATATGCTCCTTTATTCCCTATATTTGCACTAGTGGCGAACTTTGACGCCCAGTGGATGTAATATGTGTAATAGCGGTAATAGTCTAGCGTTAATTGCTTGCTTATTTATTTCCTTATTGTATTGTTTAGTTGTTTGCTTGTAGTCACTGCAGTTCTTTTTCTGTGTTTTTCTAGTGGCCACAATAACCAATTTTTGGTAACTAGGCCAAAATAATCATGGCAACACACGGACTGTTGTAACCATGGGCCTCCTGCAGGCTATATGATCCATGGGCCTTCTTCCAGCTGTAGGATCCATTGGCCTTCTATACGGGCCGTAGGATCCATTGGCCTTCTATACGGGCCTTAGGATTCATGGGCCTTCTATGGGCCGTACGATCCATGGGCCTCATACGGGCCGTAGGATCCATGGGCCTTCTACGGGGCGTATCATCATTTCGCCAATCATGGGCCGTACTATTCGTGATCCATAATGGGCCGTTAATAGGCCGTATTTGATAACTCTATGAAAAAAGCCCAACGGGGTATTTTGACATGAAAACGGCCCAACGTATTAACGGTCCACAAACGGGCCGACTGTAACGACGGGATGAATTTGGCCCACAAGCAGAAAATGACAGTAACGGGTCGTATGTAACCGAATGCTGCAAATGAGCCCAAGAACCAATGGGCCCTGAGAATGCCGAAAGATAACTTGGGCTGGAAACGGCCCAATGGAATAACGGACCGTTAATGGGTATAAAGTGATAGTCTTCATTACGGGCCAGTTTCACCACGGGCCGTTAATGGGTCAAGAGTTACAAAGGGCCTCATATGGGCCGAAAGAAGTCATGGGCCACACATGGGCCAGAAGTTAAAACAGGCTAGAATCATATTGGACGGCCCAGATGACGCTACTGGGCCTAATTTGGAGAGGTCGTAATGGGCCTTGGGTTAGCAGGATGTAAATGGGCTATATGCGAACATGTTGTTAACAGGCTTTTCGTGGGCCGGCCCGCCACCTTTTGACCAAGTCAAACGGGCCGGCCTTTTCATAGGAATGGGCCTCTGTTGGGCCATGCCACGTGTCGCCGTATCATAGGCGCCTTCGGTCCGATGAGTGGATGACATCTGTCCCAACGGTGAGCCAACACGTGTTTCCTCCAGCCAATGATGATTTTACACGTGGAAAATCCCCATTGGTCGGGGCTATTAACGGGTTATTGGATCCAAAACTGGACCCGATAGATTATCGGCGTTCCGTTACGGTGGATGCCACGTGTCGGTCACCCCTGACGAAAGCACTTCTGTGATGCGCGATTTATCGTCATGGAACTGGACACTTCCATGATGATAATTTTGGTAATGTCATGGAACACTTCTATGATAGCACAGGTATGACTATCTTGATTTTGTCATAAAATCGTCATGGATGTACATGCATGACAAAAAACGCGACCTACTGTGACAAACACGTATCATCACGGATGTGTATTTTTTGTAGTGTAGGCTCAACAGGCATTGATGACACTTGAGTGGTGGTTGGCTCTCTGCTCACTACAGTTGGCACAACAGTTTGTGTCAGGACCCCGACTCAGTGGCACACCAATCTAGCATGTAACACCTCATATCACTTTGCGGCCTCACACACGGTATTCCCACGGGTGTCGCCTTACCAGGCCCGGGACCGTTTGCGCCTTTTGGCACACGTATATGATAGTGTCGCTAGCATCCATATGACAAGGAGCCCGGGCTGACATGGCTAGTCGTGAACCCAAAGTGGCACTAACTTGCAGGGACAGGCATACATGACCCAGCAACGAACGTGTCAATCAACAGCGAGTGAATCCGGGCTGTAGCAATTGGGCTAGCAGGACTCCGGTAAACCGGGCTATAGCAGGCTAATAGGACTCCGGTAGACACCGCTTGACATTTCCCCGAAGGGACAGACACAGGAACGAAGGAGGATACATGCTGGCCAGCCTAAGTGTTCCGAAGCAGTAGCAAGCTATCAAGGCTCAGTGGAAGCACTAGGAGGCATTTCCTGGTAAGAGAGGCTACCAAGGATAAACAACTAGATAGTCAGATCCCACACATACCAAGTATTTCAATAACATACACACAATATGCTCAATATGTGCAAATACAACATGGCATCACAACATGACTCTACAACTCAAGTATTTTATTCGATAAGCTCCGAGGAGCGAGATATTACAAACATGGGTCTCATGACCCAACATTCAGAGCACACAAGTCAAAACACAAGAGGAAGCTTAACATGTCTGAGTACAGATATTTACAAATGAAAAAGGCTGAGCAACCTGACTAACTACTAGATCCTGCCGAGGGCTCAAGATCGTAGCTGAGGTAACAAGCTAAACGTCGAAGTCCACGCGGTACTACTAGCAAGACTAAAGTCTCTCTTCAAAAACATAAATTAAGCAACGTGAGTACAAATGTACCCAGCAAGACTTACATCAGATCTAACTACACATGCATCATTATCAACAAGGGGATGGTGGGGTTTAACTGCAGCAAGCCAGCTTTGACTCGGTGGCTATCCTGAACTACGACTGCAAGTAACTCTTTTGAGGTGGCGCACACGAGTCCACATATTCACCATATCAATACACTCCTATGGATCCGCTCCCGTCTCCCTAGGAGAACGCCATCCATAGTACTCACGCTTATCTTGCGTATTTTAGAGTATCCACTTCAAGTTATCTATGAACTGTACATGCAACCCAGAAGTCCTTTACCGCGGACACGGCTATTCGAATAGATAATGTTAACCCTGCAGGGGTGTACTTCTTCACACACGCTCTCACCACTTATCGCCGTTTACACGACATGTACTCGGAAACCTTCAAGCGAAAGCCCAGCGAGGGTGTCGGCCATGACCTGACTAACCACACAAGTCTCTCGTCCAGGTTTATCGCCTATTCGGGTTCCATCCGCAAGGAGATCCGGCCGGGGTGTCACTCACGGCCCCAAACGATGTGTGCAGGGTTCCCAAGCCCACCATCCGGGTGCCACTTGGTACACCGGGCCACTATGCCTAGTCTGTCCCACTACTAGCACTACCTACAAACACCAGAAACTAGTTGCAACTCCTGGACAGAGATCATGTTGATTAATAAGTCGAGAGGGGTCGAGTTACCGGAACCCAGTGTGTGGTAGTAACTGTTCATGGATCACAAACACAGAACTTAGTTCCTGAGGACGGTTTCAATGAGACAACCCACCATGTACTCCTACATGGCCTCTCACCGCTACCTTTACCAAATCGTGTTCACACACTTAGACCACACACAATAGGACATGTTCACACACCTCCAATTCATCCCCGATGAATCAGACCTGACTCAACTCTAAGCAGTAGCAGGCATGACAAACAAGCATGAATGAGTAGGCACATTAGGGCTCAAACAACTCCTACTCATGCTAGTGGGTTTCATCTATTTACTGTGGCAATGACAGGTCATGCAGAGGAAAGGGGTTCAACTACCGCAGCATGTAACAGTTGAATCGTTGTTGTCCTAATGCAGTAAAAGAGAGTAGGAGCAAGAGAGTGGGATTGTATCGGAGTGAACAAGGGGGTTTTGCTTGCCTAGCACTTCTAAAGATAATATAGTTCTTCCTCGGTGTCATCGAACACATCATTGAGACCACGTCTATCGAGAGGGGACAAACACCGGCAAACAAGGAAGAACACAATCAATGCAATGCACAATATGATGCATGATCATGACATGGCAACATGCTGGTGTTTTGAGCTAATGCAACTAGCAACAAAGTTAAATGAAGTTGGTTTAACATGCATGAAAATAGTACAGCATTTATATGTGAAGTTGGTTTAACATGCAACAAAGTTAAATGAAGTTAGTTTAACATGCTGGTGTTTTGAGCTAATGCAACTAGCAACAAAGTCAAATCCAAACTCCATATGTGAAATTCAAATGCCATTTATATGATTTGGCCTAAACGGTAGATATAAGTTGTTTTAACATGCATGAAAATAGTACAGATGGATAGATTGGATTTTTCTGATCATTTTTCATATATAACTTATTTCATTCTGAGCTACGGTTATTTTTCTATGATTTTTAGAAGTTTGGGGTATTTTCTGAAATTTTCTGAATTAAATTAAATCCAAAAAATCACTTATTGCATCAGCACTGCGTCACCGTGACGTCAGCAGTCAACGGAGACGGTCAGGTCAAACCTGACCCGTGGGTCCCGTCTGTCAGTGACTAACCTAACTAATCTAATTTAGTTAGCGCTAAACTAACACTAACTAGTAGAATGCCTGTGCGTTGCCACGGGCATTTCAGAAATATACCAGTTGCATATATAAGCATAAAGCTTGTCAAATTTCACATGTATAAAAAAATAAACCCACTTCAATTGCGATGGATTTCGAAAAATGTAATCAACGACGTATACTATCATATCTGATGTAAAGTAGGTGGTACAACAACATATAACTTTTAGTGTGCAATGCAGTAGAAATGATACTCCCTCCATTCCTAAATACAAGTCTTAAGAGATTCCATTATAAACTACATACGAAGTAAAATGAGTGAACCTATACTCTAAAAGACGTCTATATACATGTAAATGTAGTCTCTATAGTGGAACCTCTAAAAATACTTATATTTAAAAACGGAGGGAGTATATAGCACCTTGATGCCTATTATGCTTAAGATCGTCTCACGAAGCTTGGCCGTTGTTATTATAGAAAAGATAGTGCATTGCAAGTGCATTATTTGGGTTAACAGTAAGTTAATGGCTCATCTAGGGTTTCCGTGCCTCTCATCGGCGCCGCTGCCGGTCCGCCTCGTCTTCTATGGTCCTTGAACCATGGAGGCGCAGTGGATCCCGGTCGAGGGCCCCGTTTTTAAGTACTTTCTGAGTTTTGTTAGTGTTTGTGTCATGCTCAAGAAGACGAAGCAGCAGCGGCTTATTGAAGATGGAACAAGGTCCTCCCCGCCTAGTCTTCGTCCCAGTGATGTTTCAAGCGTCGTCGGACGCCGTGTGGAGGTTTGTCTCCGATGGATCTCGTGGGATCTGATTGGCGTTTGTCTTTGGTGGATCCGACTGGATACGGTCTTCGTACGTCTACGTCTGTATGTCTGCGGGTTGGATCATTCCGATCTATGCTTCTCTTCGTCAGCGGCGGTTCCTGTTCTAATGCGCTGGTTCTATGGGGCCTTAGCACAAAGACTTTCCGACTGTCTACTACAACAATGTTTGCCCATCTCCAACGAGATAGGGGCGATGATTGCGGTACATCTTCGGCTCGCTCCAGTGCTTATAGTCGTCGCTAGGTGGTCTACGAACCTGGGTGTAAATTCTACTTCTCTTTGTACTACCTTGAAGTTGATAAATAGATCGAAAGTTTTCTCGGGAAAAAACAATAACTTAATGCATAGACTCGCTAGATCGCTAGTGTCCTAGTGATGGCTTCATTACGGCCAGTCGGGCAGTTGGACTTGGGCTCAATCTTTTCAATTGCGTATGTCTCACAACTCCACAAAATTCTCTCTCTCTCTCTCTCTCTCTCACACACACACACCAAAAAAGGTATCATCTAAAAGAACAGAAAAATGTATCTCTCTCTTCTCTCTCCCACCAAAAAAGTATCTATCCGCACTTGTTGCTACAATGCCAAGAGAGGTACGTACCCTTCGTGGTAACAGGGCCCAATACAGAGAATAAATTTTCAGACTACAGCTCCAATGTTTGTGACGGTGAAAAAGAGGTCGTGGGAGGCATCTTCCTCTGCTCCATTCAGGAGCTAATAATTTCTAAGGTTCGCAGCATCCATCAACGTGTAAAACAATGAAAAAAATCTTTTAGATTTGGTCCCAATAAAGGTGAAACATTAGTTGTTGTATATAGAGTACTTAGCTCTCCATGTTTGTGCCATCTCCACGTGAATTAGCATAGTCGTGGCTGCTTAAGTGCATGTATTTGTAAACATATGTCAGCTAAAATGTTTGCGATACAAACTTCACCTAGAACCAACAGTATATGCAACTTCTTCTAAAAATTATGAAACTTTACTGTTAACTTCAGATATGTTGTATGAGATATACAATATTTCATATATGCATGGTCTCAATCAAACAAATCTTAGATAAGATATATCCCTCCAATCAAGTCTAGCCTGATAATGGAAATATCTTCGGCGGCCATTTCAAAATTACACATCTATGCGATGCATTCTAGAAAACAAGTTATCCATCTGTCTCAGATCTTCCCCATCTCCCGCCAAGGGCGATCATCATCATCTCGTAGACCTTGCCTCCCAATTCGGCTGGACTCCCGGGCTGGATAAACCAAGTCCTTGGAGCAGTCTATGATTCTGATCAAAGGAATTTGCTATGGATGCACATATGACGAATGTATGTTTAAGAATTTACAGAAAGTAAGGCCTACAAACTGAACCAAAACAACATGTTAATCATGTTCCTCAAAAAAAAAAATTGACTCCTGCACTGAAGAGCGATAAGAACACAAAGGCTACCTGAAACAGTCAGCAGGTGTTCCGAACTGGACCTTTTGATCATTTTCCATAACATCCTCCACACTTCTCCGGCACTATGGCCAGCCCTGGTGACTTCTCGTCCGCGGATCCCTCCAAAGGTGCTCCGGACGGCGGCGGCCCTGCGGTGCCGCTCGTCCCCAGTGTGTCCCCTGATGCCTGTCCAGTGGCAAGACTTCTCTGCAGCAATGAGTTAGTGACTAATACAATCAACATATTTTTATCGTCTTGTGAATGACACAGATTCTATGTGTTGAACAATACCAAGTTTGCCGAATTTTCTTACCAATGTGGTTCACTCAACAAATTCAAAAGGTATGATGTCCTTGTCTCAAATGACATGACCAAATTGCGAGGAAATCCTGCCCAAAAACTTGCAAAACGAATTATCTACAAATATATTCATAAGGTGGTAACCAGAACGAAACTTCTTTCTGTGCTCAAACCCTCCATACTCTCGATGTTCTGAATCACAAATGTCTTTTACTGACCAGGAAACCTTCTGAATAATAATTACTAATAAAATTTATGAGCCACGGTGTGGAAAATAACATATGAAAAGAGTTCAAGTACGTATGCCCATGAAAATGTAGTGTGGTTGCTAATTATTCATATGTACTCCACCATTAAAGACTTGAAGTCCTTACGATATTCCTCCTCGCCACCCGTCACAAAATAGCCGTACTCATGTCCCAGTGACATCGCTCAGCGGCTCAGGCAAGGCGGGGATTCAGGAGGAGAGCCTCAGGGAAGATGAGGCAGTCATGCGGAGCAACTTCATGCTGGAGCATTGAACAATATAACAGCTTGTGTAAATCCCAAATTCTCTATTTAATAGCTTGATTAACATACATTAATTCGGCCTTCAGCCCTAGAAGCTGAAACACATGAAGAAGGTAATTGATTTGCAAAAAATAAAGGGGTTAATGGAGAGAACATGTAACTCTCTCAAGCATTACACAACCAACAGGACTCCATTACAGAGCATTATAAAAAGCATGAACTTTAAAGTACGATCCGTGAGATAAAAATTCAATCACCATATTTTGAACTGATACTTCGAACAAAACCTATTGTGACATTTTGCTAGCAATCAGGTCACCGAAGGAGTTAAAGTGTCGGACGGAAAATAAGCAGCTTGGATTATCCACATACTCTACCCCTGTTGGTTTACCATATCACATGATGCAGCCGATGTGTATAAAATCAATAGCCGCGAGAAAGATTTGTGTTCGCTGCTCTTCTCCTTCATCATTCATACTGCTAGCATGGAGAAAAAGCATCGTTGCCAGGTGGCAACTTGATATATCTTTATCCACACTAAATGTAGCAGCGACCAGGAAAGATTGACTGTCCAAATACAGTGCTAAGACAGTAAAGAACATAAGAAATCACCATGAGCTATTTTGGAAGCTGCATTTAACATTAAGACAAACATATGCTCATTTTTTTAAAACAACCCAAATGTATGTGTATCCGCAACACTCAAGTAACATCACAATTTGAAGAGTACCTAGTCTAGAATAGAGTTCCATAAAAAAGGATTGGTCTACTAATTTCCTAATTATTGCTGGCACCTGGCAACCATGAAGAGTGTAAAGTTCATGAAGTACTGTTGTGGGGATAATCCCATTTCCAGGAGAAAAATATAAATTGACACTATGATCATTTCCAGATTCACCTCCATGAGCTATAAAGCTTAAAAACCCTGCAGCTTAGAAATGACAACCCATTTGATCCTAGCACATCTACCAGAAAAACTGAGTTGAGAGTGAACATGTTGATATTGGCTAAAAAGCAGACAACCACAGTTAGATGAGTGATCATGGAGCTAAAATCTTGGACATATTATGTGTGATTGAATGCAAATTAATGTATCACAATTAGGAGCTCCATTATAATATCGGTGGAGCAACAACCACACAACTTTCAGCTACAGCCACCAGAAAACAGAATCCATGTCCACGTCCATGGCCCACCGCTCGATGCTTACGCAGTCTGCACACGTAGCTCGCATTTGCAAGAGGAGATGTCAGAAGAAAGCCTCTCAATACTACAAGCGCTGCACCAACAAACTGATCTAGGATAATGAATCTAAGGACTGAATCAAAAATGAATACTAATGAATGAAAGGGAGTAAGAATCAGATAACTGAAGAATCTAAAGTCTGAAGAGAAACAAAAAAACTGAATAATAAATGACTTATACTATAAACTGATCCAGAACTAATAATAAACCATAGAGAATGATCACTAAAAATTAAGGTGTCATATGCAATCACAACTTACTGGGTTAGAATTCAGAGAGATTGGAGTGTTTGATTCACTGATACTATTGGCGAATGGAGTTTCAAAACCTTCACTTGTGGTGTGTGCAAGACAGCCAGCATATAATTAACAATGAGCATAATAATTATTTTAACCAAGCCTTGTAACTATTGACAAGAAGCTGCTGGTTCAGGCGCATTAGTACTGTAGATCACGAGCATACCTCGTTACATCAGTGGAACATGCTTCTTGTCCTGAACTTTCTTGAGGCTACCATATGATTATAACTTGCTGTCCATCAACATAAATGACATTCAGTATTATATTTGCTTGTAAAACAAAACATGAAGTAGAATCTCCTATGGTTGTAAGACAAAACCTGAAGTAGAATGTCCTTTTGGTTGTAAGACAAAGAATGTAAGAATTTTTCTATAAGAACTTTTAAAAGGTTAAAGACATCTGATTTCCAGCAAGGCCATGCAATGCTTGTGGAAACTGTGATCAGACAAGCTCAAATTGGCCACTTAAAACATCGAAGGTGCAACAGATAGCGAATAGTTGAGAAAAGAAAAATTCTCAGTCTGAAATTACGATACGCACAAGTAATTTAATTTTACAAAAAGCAAATACCATCCTTAGGATCAAACTGAGCTCCTCTACCTCATCTAGACCTGGAGCGCAAACATAATTTTAATCATTTGAGCAACTCATCTCAGCAGCCATATAACGATGGAGACTCCATCAACTGAAAAAAAAAATCATCTATTAACACTGACAATGTACTTCGTCTGAGGGCATCCAATATCCGGATCAACAACCAAAATGAAGAAAACGAGCATGAATCAGGGGAGCCCACACATAATATGTTTTTCTTAGGGAATGATGCAGATAATATGTAAGAAAATACTAACAAAGAACATGGCATAGGGTTGAGCTGAAACTTCACAAAACCTAATGCATGAATGGTACAGGAGTAGTACTATAGGAGGGCCAAGTAGCATAGCTACAAGTTTTACCAAAGACACCGTCTGAATGATATCTGTACACCAAGAGCATCTACTAACAGAATGAGGGTATAAAACTTACCTCCAGCAGACATGTGGGCTGTGGACCCAAGAGCCTCCAGCATCTTGATCACAGGAACCGGGTACCTCATGTACAATACTGAAAAGCACACATAAACGAACCTGAAACGCTCAAATCGAACACCCAAAGTTACTAAACTACATCTGCACACCTCGTCAAGCATCTCAACGGTACAAGGCTTACCGGAATGTCGTGCGCTGCGTGCAGAAGAAAGGATGTGGCGTCCGCATATAGTGTGTCATCGGTGGCAAAGTCTCTACTGTGGAATTTAAGCAGACAATTAAGATGCAGTTGTGATATTTCCAATTCAATGCATAAACTAATTTGGTTTAATCTCTCAAACTGAAATAATGATTAATTGTATGAAACAACATTCAGCTAGAAATGTTATATCTCAAAACAAACCCATGTTTAATCAGGGACGGCATGCTCCATTGTCCTTTAGATGTACATGTAGTAAGAGAATATCTATTACTCCCTATTAGATAACAGAAAAGAACAAAAAGAGAAATAATCAACAATAATGGTAACCAGCAAGATATAAGGAGCATAGGGATGTCCATCTGAGTGCAGTCATCACCAACCAAAAACAATTTGCTCTACCCAGATTATAAACCTGCAGTCACATAAAACAAAATTAAGATCTGCATCAATCAAGGGTTCTTACCAACTCAAAATCAGCACCCAAGAAATTGGCAGTATCGAACCAGCCAAGTCCCTTTGAAATCCGGGTTGGGCCGGGCACTCCATGGGTTTGTGTTGAGAAGGACACCAACGTCCAGTGGGCATCCCCAATGTCTCCCATCGCAGCCTCACAGCTGCAGCCTCCCCCTCCTCCTCCCTTCCTCCCTCTCTCCCTCCACCGTCTTCTCCTTCAATCACCGCATCCCCGGCGACCCCAAGAATCCGAGGCGTGATCCCCCCAAATCGCACCCCATCTCCTTCGACCAAAATCCCAACGGATCTCGCGTCACAGCAAGGGATGCAAGAATCATGAATCCGGGAAGAAACCCCTGTCCGCGGTGGTCCGGCCACAGACCTACTCCTCCCCATCACCGCGCCACAGCCCCTCCCCCCGCTGCCGGACCCCACCACCCGCCGCTGCTGCTCCCACCGCCGCCACCGCCTCCTCCCCAACCGCCGCCGAACCACTACCACCGCGACCTCGATCCAAATCAGAGGCACGGGAGCAGGAAGAATGGCCACCGACGACGGATGGCCGGAGAAGAAGACTGCCGGTGGCGCCCTACCCGGACGGATCGAGCGAACCCGTGCTCGTGTGTGGGCCTCCAAGCCGATGCTCGACCTGGCACGGGGGAGGGGCTGGCCCCGAGGAGCGGGGAGCCGGCGAATCTGTCGGTCAGGTGCTGGGCGGTGCCCTCCATCATCGCCGTCGTTTGGGGAGGGGCGCGGTCGAGGCGGTGTGGGGCGGGTGGCGCGGGGCAGGAGGTGGCGGCGGGATGGAGGTGGAGATAGGATCGAGGGGGACGAATAAAAACCTGACGAAAATTAACCGACGAAACTGGGAGGTGGGATGGAGGACGAAAAAAAACCGTATATGGTGGGATGAAAATTGACCGGCGGAGGCTACCAACTGCTCCATTAGGAGTAGAGATTAGATAACTGAAGAATCAGATAACTGAAGAATCTAAAGTCTGAAGAGAAACAAAAAAACTGAATAATAAATGACTTATACTATAAACTGATCCAGAACTAATAATAAATCATAGAGAATGATCACTAAAAAATAAGGTGTCATATGCAATCACAACTTACTGGGTTAGAATTCAGAGAGATTGGAGTGTTTGATTCACTGATACTATTGGCGAATGGAGTTTCAAAACCTTCACTTGTGGTGTGTGCAAGACAGCCAGCATATAATTAACAATGAGCATAATAATTATTTTAACCAAGCCTTGTAACTATTGACAAGAAGCTGCTGGTTCAGGCGCATTAGTACTGTAGATCACGAGCATACCTCGTTACATCAGTGGAACATGCTTCTTGTCCTGAACTTTCTTGAGGCTACCATATGATTATAACTTGCTGTCCATCAACATAAATGACATTCAGTATTATATTTGCTTGTAAAACAAAACATGAAGTAGAATCTCCTATGGTTGTAAGACAAAACCTGAAGTAGAATGTCCTTTTGGTTGTAAGACAAAGAATGTAAGAATTTTTCTATAAGAACTTTTAAAAGGTTAAAGACATCTGATTTCCAGCAAGGCCATGCAATGCTTGTGGAAACTGTGATCAGACAAGCTCAAATTGGCCACTTAAAACATCGAAGGTGCAACAGATAGCGAATAGTTGAGAAAAGAAAAATTCTCAGTCTGAAATTACGATACGCACAAGTAATTTAATTTTACAAAAAGCAAATACCATCCTTAGGATCAAACTGAGCTCCTCTACCTCATCTAGACCTGGAGCGCAAACATAATTTTAATCATTTGAGCAACTCATCTCAGCAGCCATATAACGATGGAGACTCCATCAACTGAAAAAAAAAAATCATCTATTAACACTGACAATGTACTTCGTCTGAGGGCATCCAATATCCGGATCAACAACCAAAATGAAGAAAACGAGCATGAATCAGGGGAGCCCACACATAATATGTTTTTCTTAGGGAATGATGCAGATAATATGTAAGAAAATACTAACAAAGAACATGGCATAGGGTTGAGCTGAAACTTCACAAAACCTAATGCATGAATGGTACAGGAGTAGTACTATAGGAGGGCCAAGTAGCATAGCTACAAGTTTTACCAAAGACACCGTCTGAATGATATCTGTACACCAAGAGCATCTACTAACAGAATGAGGGTATAAAACTTACCTCCAGCAGACATGTGGGCTGTGGACCCAAGAGCCTCCAGCATCTTGATCACAGGAACCGGGTACCTCATGTACAATACTGAAAAGCACACATAAACGAACCTGAAACGCTCAAATCGAACACCCAAAGTTACTAAACTACATCTGCACACCTCGTCAAGCATCTCAACGGTACAAGGCTTACCGGAATGTCGTGCGCTGCGTGCAGAAGAAAGGATGTGGCGTCCGCATATAGTGTGTCATCGGTGGCAAAGTCTCTACTGTGGAATTTAAGCAGACAATTAAGATGCAGTTGTGATATTTCCAATTCAATGCATAAACTAATTTGGTTTAATCTCTCAAACTGAAATAATGATTAATTGTATGAAACAACATTCAGCTAGAAATGTTATATCTCAAAACAAACCCATGTTTAATCAGGGACGGCATGCTCCATTGTCCTTTAGATGTACATGTAGTAAGAGAATATCTATTACTCCCTATTAGATAACAGAAAAGAACAAAAAGAGAAATAATCAACAATAATGGTAACCAGCAAGATATAAGGAGCATAGGGATGTCCATCTGAGTGCAGTCATCACCAACCAAAAACAATTTGCTCTACCCAGATTATAAACCTGCAGTCACATAAAACAAAATTAAGATCTGCATCAATCAAGGGTTCTTACCAACTCAAAATCAGCACCCAAGAAATTGGCAGTATCGAACCAGCCAAGTCCCTTTGAAATCCGGGTTGGGCCGGGCACTCCATGGGTTTGTGTTGAGAAGGACACCAACGTCCAGTGGGCATCCCCAATGTCTCCCATCGCAGCCTCACAGCTGTAGCCTCCCCCTCCTCCTCCCTTCCTCCCTCTCTCCCTCCACCGTCTTCTCCTTCAATCACCGCATCCCCGGCGACCCCAAGAATCCGAGGCGTGATCCCCCCAAATCGCACCCCATCTCCTTCGACCAAAATCCCAACGGATCTCGCGTCACAGCAAGGGATGCAAGAATCATGAATCCGGGAAGAAACCCCTGTCCGCGGTGGTCCGGCCACAGACCTACTCCTCCCCATCACCGCGCCACAGCCCCTCCCCCCGCTGCCGGACCCCACCACCCGCCGCTGCTGCTCCCACCGCCGCCACCGCCTCCTCCCCAACCGCCGCCGAACCACTACCACCGCGACCTCGATCCAAATCAGAGGCACGGGAGCAGGAAGAATGGCCACCGACGACGGATGGCCGGAGAAGAAGACTGCCGGTGGCGCCCTACCCGGACGGATCGAGCGAACCCGTGCTCGTGTGTGGGCCTCCAAGCCGATGCTCGACCTGGCACGGGGGAGGGGCTGGCCCCGAGGAGCGGGGAGCCGGCGAATCTGTCGGTCAGGTGCTGGGCGGTGCCCTCCATCATCGCCGTCGTTTGGGGAGGGGCGCGGTCGAGGCGGTGTGGGGCGGGTGGCGCGGGGCAGGAGGTGGCGGCGGGATGGAGGTGGAGATAGGATCGAGGGGGACGAATAAAAACCTGACGAAAATTAACCGACGTAACTGGGAGGTGGGATGGAGGACGAAAAAAAACCGTATCTGGTGGGATGAAAATTGACCGGCGGAGGCTACCAACTGCTCCATTAGGAGTAGAGATCTAGTTGATATAAATGACAATTGTTGATCTATTTATACCATACACAAACCTTTGTTGATATAAATGAAAATAAGATGCAGGCACAAGACAAAAAACAGAGGAAGCTCTGTTTTAGAAAATACATATGCAGAACTAATGAATCAGTTCAGATGCCTGATAAGTAGATAGCTCTGTATGCATATTCAGTACAGACCAAATTAAGGATTCAGATGCAGATGCATTGTACATGTTCTAGTAAAATCAATTCCTGTCATGCACTCCTATAAGCTACTCAATTGGAGTCTGGTTTGGAATAAAAATCAAGAGTTGGGTGCCTGCCAACAACATTATCCTTCCCAACCCCAACGCCACAGTGGCATTATACTACAGTTTGCTATTACCTTAGACGTACCAATCTAATCCCAAAGCCAGGTCACCCAACAAGAATCCAGCCTTGGATAAGATGACGGGGAGTATAGAAAGATAGTATTTACGATTTGTTTCTTCTAGTACCAATCAATTCCTGAACCAGCTGATCTATTGCCAAGAAAAGTGCACACGCATACATAGGAGAAATCAAGAGATGAGGCGGACACAGACCTGAGCAAGGCGGATGGGGGCGGACGCAGACTTGAGCAAGGTGGATGCAAGCTTTTCCTGTCAAATCTGATGCGCCGCGCCTTCAGCTAATCGTGGAGGGCAACTTGGGCCAACACGCTCGATTTATCTCTGCAGCTTCGGAGGATTTCGTTGGGATGAGGAAAAATCGGAGGGGAAAGTGGAGGAGGAGGTCGGAGTGGAGAACGTAGATTTAGGGATTTGTTGCAGATGGACTTATCCATCTGGAGAGTTCCGCCTAGAATTTTTCGCGCGTTCCGGCTTTGCCGTCGAGGGCGAGCTGAATCGGCTCTCCCCGCGGAGCGAGGATTTTCTGGCCGAGCGAGGCTAGCTGCCCCCAAAAGCTAGAATATTTTTGCGCTACCAAACGGCAAGCCTAGCCTAGCAAGGCAAAAACGATTTTTGCCAAGGAACCAAACGCACTTAGTTAGAGCATCTCCAACAGCCGCGCTATAGCGCCGCGCGCAAAAAACCTTTTAGCGCGCGCGCTGCGGCTGGTTTTGCGCGTCCGCCTGCGCTGGCTCCAGCAGCCGCGTCATAATGCAGCGCGCGCGCGCCGTTCCAGTAGAGCGCAAAAATACAGCGCGCGCGACTCGCCGGGCATTTTGCATATATGGATATTTTGGACAAAAATGAACATGTAAAATTTGACACAAACAAGTTGATGAATAAAAGTTCATGCCCACAAGTTCATCAAAATCATGCCCACAAGTTCATCCAACCAAGTTCAAATGCAAACTAAAAGTTCAAGACATGAAAGACACATCAAGCTTCATCTTCACCTTCCTCTTCTTCGTCTTCGTCCTCATCTTCCGAAGACGACTCTTCCGCCTCCGAAGATGAACCTTCCTCCCTATCCTCATCACGCACCGCATCACGCACCGCATCATGTGAAGCTCCGACGGTGTTGGCAAGATCTTCAACGGCATCTTCATGAGAATGTGTGTGAGAAGCCATGGCGGCCGGAGGTGCACCCATGGCGGCCGGAGGTGCACCCATGCCTCCCATGAGAGAAGCAAAACTCATGCCTCCCATGGCGGCCATAGCGTCGGAGGGTGCTCCAAAGCCACCCATGCCTCCCATGGCGGCCGGAGGTGCACCCATGCCTCCCATGGCGGCCATAGCGTCGGAGGGTGCTCCAAAGCCACCCATGCCTCCCATGGCGGCCGGAGGTGCACCTATGCCTCCCATGCCTCCAAAGCCACCAATGCCTCCCATGGCGCCGAGGCCACCGCCTCCCATGGCGCCGAGGCCACCCATGCCTCCCATGGCGCCGAGGCCACCGCCTCCCATGGCGCCGAAGCCACCCATGCCTCCCATGGCGCCGAGGCCATCGCCACCCATTGCATGAACCAAGGCTCTTTTTCGGATCAAGACTTCTTGTTGGGCAAGATTGACATACTCCTTTTGCGCCGCATTGAGGTTAGATGTGTCCATGAAGAACAAGTGCTTCTCCCATTCCAACAACTTAGCTCGCTCCTCGTTGCTCACTTTCCTCTCCTTCAAAGTCACCTTTCTCTCCTCGGCCGCCAACCTCCTCTCCTCGGCCACGGCATCTTGGTTTCTTGCCATTTTCCTCACCTCATTCGCTTCGACCCTTGCCTTCACAATAGCTTCCATAGCATTTTTGAGCTCATCATCTCCTTTTTTCTTCTTCTTTTTGGTTTTGTCTTTCTTGCACCCATCCGGTCGTTTTGGCTTCGAGTATGAAACCGAGTTGGGTGTGGGGCTTCTCTTGCCGTCATCGCTTGATGCATCATCCTCCTCCTCATCATCATTCATCTCAATTGCTCGCTTCCGTTTGTTGCTCAAATGCAAATCCTCCAAACCATCACGCTTCTTCCATTTCTCATCATCCTTTAACACTTCATAGCAATGAGGCAAGGTAAAGATCCTGCCTTTCTTGATCTTCCCCTTCTTGGTTGTCCTTGTCTCTTCTTTGAACAAGTTTTGTGCAATGTTGTACTACAAGAAAAACAAAACAAGTTAGCACTTCGGTCACCAAAAACAAGTATGATGAACATATATGAGATGCCACTTACTCTTGTTGTGAGCATTAAAGTGTTCTGTACAGCGGGGTGAGCGGGGCGCCGGTGTGCGCGTCCATGGCGGGGGGCAGGGCGCCGGCGCCGGCGCGCGCGGGGCGTAGGACGAGGAGAGGGAGAGAGTGCGGGCGCGAGCGCTCGAGTGTGCCGCGCGCTGTAGCTGGTGCTCCAAATACACCACACGGATAAGTGTTTTTGACCGTGCGCCCAACCCGTTATCGCGCGCGCGCCGCTTTTGCGCGCCCGCTGGAGCGAGCCGCCGCGTTGCGCGCGCGCTAAAAAGGCCTATTTTGCGGCGCGGCGCTAGTTTAGCGCGGCTGTTGGAGATGCTCTTAGTGGCCTGAGTCGCACACGTCAGTGACCCCGGGGGGTCAAACTGGGGTCAAACCGGGTCAAACTCACCGTAGTTGACCCGGGGCTCGTCGCCGGCAAGGACAGGGACGGCGGAGAGGTGCGGGTTTCCTCCTCCAGCGACCAAATCGACGGCGGAGAGCGGCTACGTGGAGCTGGAGCTCGCGCGTGTCGAGTGGTGGTGGTGGGAGATGCTGGGGTGGCCGGAAACGTCGTCGGCGATGACCTTGGCGGTCGCCGGAGTTCGGGCGAGGTCGAAGCCATTGCTGTGAGGCACAACGAGGCGCGTGAGGTGGTTCTATGGGCTTTTGCGACTGCGGTGAAGACGATGGCGTGCTCGGAATCAAGCCAATGTGGCTGTGGCCACGACGACGACGTGCGGTGGCGGCGGCGGTGGGCGCGGTCGAGCTTGGTGCGGTCGCTGTGGTGCTTGAGAGAGAGAACGGGAGGGGGAGGAGGAAGAGGAGCTCACGGGGAGTGCAGGGGGCGTCGAAGCGGGCTCGAGGAAGGCTCAGAGCAGACGGCATGGCTGTGGCGATCTCGGCGTCCGAGGAGGAAGAAGGCGAGGTAGCCGGCGATGCAGGGTGTCAGGCATCACGTGGCTCTGCGTAGACGACGAGGACGACGTTGCGGTTCATTGGGGCGGTTGGTGAGGCGAGGGGAGCATGGTGGCTGCGGTTTCACGGCGGCGAGCGCTTGGCGGTTGCGACCATGGCGAGGAGAGGGCAAGAGAGTGGGCGAAGGGGGAGAGTGAAACGTCCAAGGGGTCGGGGCGGCATCGAAGAGAAGGCCCGAGGCGTTGCGCTGTCCCGGGGACGCAGGCAGGCAGGTGGCGTGGCAGTACGGCCGTGCGCGCACGTCGGGCACGCGCTCGTCCTCCTGGCAGAGGAGGAAGCGACATGGGAGGAGGCAGTGGTGGGCTGGGCCGCCAACTGGGCCGGCCAGGTGGGCTACACGAGTGAGGCCAAGTACTAACTCTCTCTCTCTCTCTCTTATTTATTGTTTCTGTTTTCTATTATTCTGCAACTTTGTGGCTTTATTAAAAATACTAATTCAATCCCAAAAATCATGCAACTACTCATGACCACTGTTGGAAATATATCCTACAATAAACATTTCAGTTTAGGATTATTTGAGCATTTAAAATATTTTATAGCATTTAAATGCCCAAATGCAAATACTATATGATTTAATTCAGTGACCTTATGATGTCATAGAAAAGTGTGCACCATTTTTGTCAGAGGTTCTAGCCCAAGGCAAAGATGATGAACATTTTAGAAGGGCATTTTAGGTTCATTGAATAAGATTTTAGTAAACCCTAGTTGGTTTAAGGGGGGTGCTGGGGGTTCTGTCATCCCTATTTCAACTTTCTGGGAGATTTAAACATGATGCAACACCAGATGCTAGCACTAGGCAAACCAGAACTAGGGATGTGATAGTTTGCGCCACAACTTTTTCCTCCATATTTATCTCTGCACATGCCCTCAGCATCTGTTGCTTGGTTTGAGGCAACTTCGGATTCTTCTTCATTGAAACTCCTTTGCACTTCTGGACCACATAAGGGTTTGCCATAGATGATGCCTGCTACCTCTTGAGCACTGCGTTGGTTTTCCCTTGAAGAGGAAAGGGTGATGTAGCAAAGTAGCGTAATTATTTCCCTCAGTTTTTGAGAATCAATGTATCAATCTAGTAGGAGGCTCCTCAAAAGTCCCACACACCTACACAAACAAACAAGAACCTCGCAACCAACGTGATAAAAGGGGTTGTCAATCCCTTCACGGTAACTTGCGAAAGTGAGATCTGATAGAGATAATATGATAAGATAAATATTTTTGGTATTTTTATGATATAGATTGGAAAGTAAAAGATGCAAATAAAAGTAGATGAAAAACTTATATGATAAAAGATAGACTGGGGGCCATAGGTTTCACTAGTGGCTTCTCTCAAGATAGCATAAGTATTACGGTGGGTGAACAAATTACTGTCGAGCAATTGATAGAAAAGTGCATAGTTATGAGATTATCTAGGCATGATCATGTATATAGGCATCACGTCTGCAACAAGTAGATTAAAACGATTATGCATCTACTACTATTACTCCACATATCGACCGACTCCTGCCTGCATCTAGAGTATTAAGTTCATAAGAACAGAGTAACGCATTAAGAAAGATGACATGATGTAGAGGGATAAACTCATGCAATATGACATAAACCCCATCTTTTTATCCTTGATGGCAACAATACAATACGTGCCTTGCTGCCCCTGTTGTCACTGGGAAAGGACACCGCAAGATTGAACCCAAAGCTAATCACTTCTCCCATTGCAAGAAAGATCAATCTAGTAGGCCAAACCAAACTGATAATTTGAAGAGACTTGCAAAGATAACCAATCACACATAAAAGATTTCGGAGGAGATTCAAATATTTCTCATAGATAAACTTGATCATAAACCCACAATTCATCGGATCTCTACAAACACACCGCAAAAAGAGTTACATCGAATAGATCTCCAAGAAGATCAAGGAGAACTTTGTATTGAGATTCAAAGAGAGAGAAGAAGCCATCTAGCTAATAACTATGGACCCGAAGGTCTGTGGTAAACAACTCACAACTCATCGGAGGGGCCTTGGAGATGATGTAGAGGCCCTCTGTGGTCGATTCCCCCTCCGGCGGAGCGCCGGCGAAGGCTCCAAGATTTGACTTGCGGATACAGAGTTGCAGCAGTGGAATTAGGTTTCGTGGTGCTCCTGGATGTTTTCAGGGTACGTGGATATATAGGAGGAAGAAGTAGCTCGGTTGAGCCACGAGGGGCCTACGAGGGTGGGGGGCGCACCCACCCTCCTGGGGCACACCGGGCACCCTCATGGCTGCCTCATTTGCTTCTTGATGTCCACTCCAAGTCTCCTGGATTGCGTTTGTTCCGAAAAGATCGCTCACGAAGGTTTCATTCCGTTTGGACTCCTTTGACATTCCTTTTCTTCGAAACACTGAAATAGGAAAAAGAAACAACAATTCAGGCTGGGCCTTCGGTTAGTAGGTTAGTCCCAAAAATGATATAAAAGTGTAAAGTAAGGCCCATAAACATCGAAAACGGGTAATATAATAGCATGGAACAATCAAAAATTATAGATACGTTGGAGACGTATCAAGCATCCCCAAGCTTAATTCCTGCTCGTCCTCGAGTAGGTAAATGATAAAAACAGAATTTTTGATGTGGAATGCTACCTAGCATAATCCTTAATGTAATTCTGTTTATTGTGGAATGAATGTTCAGATCCAATTGATTCAAAATAAACGTTCATATTGACATAAGAAATAGTAATACTTCAAGCATACTAACAAAGTAATCATGTCTTCTCAAAATAGCATGGCTAAAGAAAGTTCATCCCTACAAAATCATATAGTTTGGTCATGCTCCATTTTCGTCACACAAGAATGCTCTCATCTTGCACACCCCCGATGACAAGGCAAGCAATTGTTTCATACTTTAGTAATCTCAAACTTTTTTCACCTTTCACGCAATACATGAGCGTGAGCCATGGATATAGCACTAAGGGTGGAATAGAATATGATGAAGGGGATTATGTGGAGAAGACAAAAAAGTCTCATGTTAACGAGGCTAGTCAACGGGCTATGGAGATGCCCATCAATTGATGTCAACATGAGGAGTAGGGATTGCCATGCAACAGATGCACTAGAGCTAAATGTATGAAAGCTCAACAAAAGAAACTAGTGGGTGTGCACCCAACTTGCTTGCTCAGGAAGACCTAGGGCATTTTGAGGAAGCCCGTCGTTGGAATATACAAGCCAAGTTCTATAATGAAAATTCCCACTAGTATATGAAAGTGACAACAAATGAGACTCTCTATATGAAGAACATGGTGCTACTTTGAAGCACAAGTGTGGAAAAAGATAGTAACATTGTCCCCCTTTTTTATTTTCTTTATTTTCTTTATTTTCTTTTCTTTTTTTGGGCCTTTCCTTTTTTTCTTTGGTCTTTTTTTTTCTTTGGCCTTTCTTTTTTTTCTTTTTGGCCTTTCCTTTTTTTATAAGGGATAATGCTCTAATAATTATGATCATCACACTTCTATTTATTTACAACTCATGAATTATAGCTCAAAACTAGAACAAGATATGACTCTATATGAATGCCTCCGTCGGTGTACCAGGATGGGCAATGAATCAAGAGTGACATGTATGAAAAATTATGAGGTTGGCTTTGCCACAAATACCATGTCAACTACATGATCATGCAAGGAAATATGACAATGATGATGCGTGTCATGATGAAACGGAACGGTGGAAAGTTGCATGGCAATATATCTCGGAATTGCTATGGAAATGCCATAATAGGTAGGTATGGTGGCTGTTTTGAGGAAGATATAAGGAGGTTTATGTGTGATAGAGCATATCGTATCACGGGGTTTGGATGCACAGGCAAAGTTTGCACCAACTCTCAAGGTGAGAAAGGGCAATGCATGGTACCGAAGAGGCTAGCAATGATGGAAGGGTAAGAGTGCGTATAATCCATGGACTCACATTAGTCATAAAGAACTCATATACTTATTGCAAAAATTTACAAGTCATCAAAAACCAAGCACTACGCGCGTGCTCCTAGGGTGATAGATTGGTAGGAAAAGACCATCGCTCGTCCCCGACGGCCACTCATAAGGATGACAATCTAAGAACACCTCATGTTTCAAATTTGTTACACAACGGTTACCATACGTGCATGCTACAGGACTTGCCAACTTCAACACAAGTATTCTTTAAATTCACAATTACCCAACTAACATGACTCTAATATCACCACCTCTATATCTCAAAACAATTATAAAGCATCAAATTGATCATAGCATCCAATTCACTTCCTATGATAGTTTTTATTATACCCAACTTGGATGCCCATCATTCTAGGACCAATTTTTTAACCATAGCAACAATCATGATGTTCTAAAAGACTCTCAAAATAATATAAGTGAAGCATGAGAGATCAATAATTTCTACAAAATTAAACCACCGCCGTGCTCTAAAAGATATAAGTGAAGCACTAGAGCAAAATTATCTAGCTCAAAAGATATAAGTGAAGCACATAGGGTATTCTAATAAATTCCAAATCATGTGGGTTTCTCCCAAAAGGTGTGTACAGCAAGGATGATTGTGTTAATCTAAAAAGCAAAGACTCATATCATACAAGACGCTCCAAGCAAAACACATATCATGTGGCGAATAAAAATATAGCTCCAAGTAAAGTTACCGATAGACGAAGACGAAATAGGGGATGCCTTCCGGGGCATCCCCAAGCTTAGGCTTTTGGTTGTCCTTGTATTATCTTGGGGTTCCATGGGCATCCCCAAGCTTAGGCTCTTGCCACTCCTCATTCCATAGTCCATCAAATCTTTACCCAAAACATGAAAACTTCACAACACAAAACTCAACAGGAAATCTCATAAGCTCCGTTAGTGCAAGAAAGAAAAACCACCACATAAGGTACTGTAATGAACTCATTCTTTATTTATATTGGTGTTAAACCTACTATATTCCAACTTCTCTATGGTTCATACCCCCTGATACTAGCCATAGATGCATCAAAATAAGCAAACAACACACGAAAAACAGAATATGTCAAAAAACAGAACAATCTATAGCAATCTGTAGCTTTCGAATACTTCTGAAACTCTAAAAATCTTACCAAAATAGGAAGTCCTGGGAATTTGTCTATTGATCTACTTCAAAAAGAATCAACTCAAAAGCATGTTTTTGTGATTTATTAAAATTATTCTTGTGCGCGCAAAAGTTTCTGTTTTTCAGCAGAATCAAATTAACTATCACCGTAGGTTATCCTATAGGTTCTACTTGGCACAAACACTAATTAAAATATAAAACCACATCTAAATATAGGCTAGATTAAATATTTAGTACTAAAAAGAAGCGAAAAACAAGAAACAAAAATTAAATTGGGTTGCCTCCCAACTAGCGCTATCGTTTAACGCCCCTAGCTAGGCATAAAAGCGAGAATAGATCTAAGTAGTGCCATCTTTGGCATTCAATTCATAAGTAGCTCGCATGATAGATTCATAAGGTAATTTGACTTTATTTCTTGGAAAATGTTCCATGCCTTTTCTTAATGGAAATTGGAATCTAATATTCCCTTCCTTCATATCAATAATTGCACCAATCGTTCTAAGGAAAGGTCTACCAAGAAAAATAGGACATGAAAGATTGCAATCTATATCAAGAACGATAAAATCTACGGGCACATAATTCCTATTTTCAACAATAAGAACAACATTGATCCTTCCCATAGGTTTCTTATTGGTAGAATCCGCAAGGTGCAAGTTTAAAGAGCAATCATCAAATTCATGGACACCTAGCATATCATATAAAGTTCTCGGAATCGTGGAAACACTAGCACCCAAATCACATAAAGCATAGCATTCATGATCTTTAATTTTAATTTTTATAGTAGGTTCCCACTCATCATAAAGTTTTCTAGGTATAGAAACTTCCAATTCAAGTTTTTCCTCATAAGATTGCATCAAAGCATCAACAATATGTTTGGTAAAAGCTTTATTTTGACTATAAGCATGAGGAGAATTCAACACGAATTGCAACAAGGAAATACAATCTATTAAAGAAAAATTATCATAATTAAATTCCTTGAAATCCATAATAGTGGGTTCAATGCTATGTAAAGGTTTGACCTCTCCAATCCCACTTTTACCTAATTTAGCATCAAGATCTAAAAACTCTGAATCATTGGGATGCCTCTTAACTAAAGTTGGCTCATCTCCAGTACCATCATTATCAATATTAATATTGCAAAACAAATATTTAATAGGGGACACATCAATAACTTTTAGATCTTCATCTTAATTTTCATGGAAACTAGAAGAACACGCTTTTACAAAGCAATCTTTCTTAGCACGCAACCTAGCGGTTCTTTCTTTGCACTCACCAATGGAAATTCTCATGGCTTTGAGAGGCTCATTGATATCATGCTTAGGTGGAATAGATCTAAGTTTCAAAGAATCAACGTCAAGCGAAAGTCTATCAACGTTCCTAGCCAAATCATCAACTTTAAGCAATTTATCTTCAAGCAAAGCATTAAAATTCTTTTGAGAGATCATAAATTCTTTAACACTATTCTCAAAATCAGAGGGAATCTTATTAAAATTTCCATAAGAGTTGTTATAGGAATTACCATAATTATTAGAAGAATTACTAGGGAACGGCCTAGGATTAAAGTTTCCTCTATATGCGTTGTTACCAAAATTATTACTACCAACAAAATTCACATCCATAGATTCATTATTATTCTCAATCAAAGTAGACAAAGGCATATCATTAGGATCAATAGGAGCACTCTTAGTAGCAAACAATTTCATAAGTTCATCCATCTTTCCACTCAAAACATTAATCTCTTCTATAGCATGCACTTTTTTACTAGTAGATCTTTCGGTGTGCCATTGAGAATAATTAACCATAATGTTATCAAGGAGTTTAGTACCTTCTCCTAAAGTGATTTCCATAGAAGTGCCTCCCGCGGCCGAATCTAAAAGATTTAAGCAAAATTCAATCCGGCATAAATTTTTTGTATGATCATCCATAAATTCAAACCATGAGTAGGGCAATTGCGAATCATTAATTTCATTCTTTCCCAAAATTGGGCAACATGCTCATGATCAAGTTGTTTAAAATTCTTTGCACTTATTCCAAGAATCAATACTATTTTTAGGCAAAGACGAAAACCAAGTTTTAGCACGATCTCTAAGTGAAAATGGAAATAACTTCAATTTAACAATATCATTATCCGTATCTTTCTTCTTTTGCATATCACACAAATCAAAAAAGTTGTTTAGATGAGTAGCGGCATCTTCACTAGGAAGGCCGGAGAATTGATCTTTCATAACAAGATTTAACAAAGCAGCGTTGATTTCACAAGATTCAACATCATTAAGAGGAGCAATCAAAGTGCTAAGGAAATCATTATTATTGGTATTGGAAAAGTCACACAATTCGGTATTATCTTATGCCATAGTGACAAGCAATCCAACACACAAGCACACAAAAGGCAAGCGAGAGAGAGAAGGCGAACGGGAAAGAGAGGGCGAATAAAACGGCAAGGGAGAAGTGGGGGAGAGGAAAACGAGAGGCAAATGGCAAATAATGTAATGCGAGGGAGATGAGTTTGTGATGGGTACTTGGTATGTCTTGACTTGAGCGAAGACCTCCCCGGCAACGGCGCCAGAACTCCTTCTTTCTACCTCTTGAGCACTGCGTTGGTTTTCCCTTGAAGATGAAAGGGTGATGCATCAAAGTAGCGTAAGTATTTCCCTCAGTTTTTGAGAACCAAGGCATCAATTCAGTAGGAGACTCCTCAAAAGTCCCACGCACCTACACAAACAAACAAGAACCTCGCAATCAACGCGATAAAGGGGTTGTCAATCCCTTCACGGTAACTTGCGAAAGTGAGATCTGATAGAGATAATATGATAAGATAAATATTTTTGGTATTTTTATGATATAGATTGGAAAGTAAAAGATGCAAATAAAAGTAGATGAAAAACTTATATGATAAAAGATAGACCCGGGGGCCATAGGTTTCACTAGTGGCTTCTCTCAAGATAGCATAAGTATTACGGTGGGTGGACAAACTACTGTCGAGCAATTGATAGAAAAGTGCATAGTTATGAGATTATCTAGGCATGATCATGTATATAGGCATCACGTCCGCAACAAGTAGATCAAAACGATTATTCATCTACTACTATTACTCCACACATCGACCGACTCCTGCCTGCATCTAGAGTATTAAGTTCATAAGAACAGAGTAACGCATTAAGAAAGATGACATGATGTAGAGGGATAAACTCATGCAATATGACATAAACCCCATCTTTTTATCCTCGATGGCAACAATACAATACATGCCTTGCGACCCCTGCTGTCACTGGGAAAGGACACCGCAAGATTAAACCCAAAGCTAAGCGCTTCTCCCATTGCAAGAAAGATCAATCTAGTAGGCCAAACCAAACTGATAATTCAAAGAGACTTGCAAAGATAACCAATCACACATAAAAGAATTCAGAGGAGATTCAAATATTTCTCATAGATAAACTTGATCATAAACCCACAATTCATCGGATCTCGACAAACACACCGCAAAAAGATTTACATCGAATAGATCTCCAAGAAGATCAAGGAGAACTTTGTATTGATATTCAAGGAGAGAGAAGAAGCCATCTAGCTAATAATTATGGACCCAAAGGTCTGTGGTAAACTACTCACAACTCATCGGAGGGGCCTTGGAGATGATGTAGAGGCCCTCTGTGGTCGATTCCCCCTCTGGCGGAGCGCCGGCGAAGGCTCCAAGATGGGATCTCGTGGATACAGAAGGTTGCGGTGGTGGAATTTGGTTTTCGTGGTGCTCCTGGATGTTTTCAAGGTACGTGGATATATATAGGAGGAAGAAGTAGGTCGGTTGAGCCACGAGGGTGGGGGGCGCGTCGGGCACCCACGTGGCTGCCTCGTTCGCTTCTTGACGTCCACTCCAAGTCTCCTGGATTGCGTTTGTTCCGAAAAGATCGCTCCCGAAGGTTTAATTCCGTTTGGACTCCGTTTGATATTCCTTTTCTTCGAAACACTGAAATAGGCAAAACAAACAGCAATTTGGGCTGGGCCTCCGATTAGTAGGTTAGTCCCAAAAATGATATAAAAGTGTAAAGTAAAGCCCATAAAGATCCAAAACAGATAATATAATAGCATGGAACAATCAAAAATTATAGATACGTGGGAGACGTATCACTGCCTTGCTCTTGCTGGAGCTCATATCTGGAAGCTGCTTCAAATATTCCTTGTATTTTGCCCTCGAATGAACCCAGTCAAGACCCTTCTCTGCTTCCTCCATGTCAACTGGATTCTTGTTAGCCTCACTCAAGAAGAACAATTTCTGGTCAATGGCAAAATCTATCTTGTCACACAACTCTTGCTCATGGAACTCTGGCACATGGAAAGTGGTTGGCAAAGCTGGCTTCAAGTTGCACAGCTTAAACATATCAATGCTCCCCTGAGACTCTGATACGTCTCAAACGTATCTATATTTTTTTATTTTTCCATGCTATTATATTACCCATTTTGGATGTTTATGGGCTTTACTTTACACTTTTATATCATTTTTGGGACTAACCTACTAACCGGAGGCCCAACCTGTATTGCTGTTTTTTTGCCTATTTCAGTGTTTCGAAGAAAAGGAATATCAAACGGAGTCCAAACAGAATGAAACATTCGGGAGTGATCTTTTTGGAACAAACGTGATCCAGAGGACTTGGAGTGGAAGTCAAGAAACAATCGAGGAAGCCACGAGGGTGGAGGGCGCCCCCCTACTGGGCGCCCCTCCTGTCTCATGGCCCCCTCGGGCATCCACCGACCTACTTCTTCCTCCTATATATACCCATGTACCCCGAAAACATCAGAAGTGACCACAAAAAACTATTTCCACCGCCGTAACCTTCTGTATCCGCAAGATCCCATCTTGGAGCCTTCGACGGTGCTCCGTCGAAGGGGGAATCAACCACGGAGGGCTTCTACATCAACATCATAGCCTCTCCGATGAGTTGTGAGTAGTTTACCACAGACCTTTGGTTCCATAGTTGTTAGCTAGATGGCTTCTTCTCTCTCTTTGAATCCCAATACCATGTTCTCCTTGATCTTCTTGGAGATCTATTCGATGTAACTCCTTTTGCGGTGTGTTTGTCGAGATCCGATGAATTGTGGGTTTATGATCAAGTTTATCTATGAGAAATATTTGAATCTCCTCTAAATTCTTTTATGTGTGATTAAGTTATCTTTGCAAGTCTCTTCGAATTATCAGTTTGGTTTGGCCTACTAGATTGATCTTTCTTGCAATGGGAGAAGTGCTTAGCTTTGGGTTCAATCTTGCGGTGTCCTTTCCCAGTGACAGCAGGGGCAGCAAGGCGCGTATTGTATTGTTGCCATCGAGGATAAAAAGATGGGGTTTATATCATATTGCATGAGTTTATCCCTCTACATCATGTCATCTTTCTTAATGTGTTACTCTCTTCTTTATGAACTTAATACTCTAGATGCATGCTAGATAGCGGTCGATGTGTGGAGTAATAGTAGTAGATGCAGCCAGGAGTCGGTCTACTTGTCACGGACGTGATGCCTATATACATGATCATGCCTAGATAATCTCATAATTATTCGCTTTTCTATCAATTGCTCGACCATAATTTTTTCACCCACCGTAATACTTATGCTATCTTGAGAGAAGCCACTAGTGAAACCTATGGCCCCCGGGTCTATCTTTTATTATATAAGCTTTAAATCTACTTTTATTTGCATCTTTACTTTTCCAATCTATATCATAAAATACCAAAAATATATTTATATTATCATATTATCTCTATCAGATCTCACTTTCGAAAGTGGTCGTGAAGGGATTGACAACCCCTTTATTGCGTTGGTTGCGAGTTCTTATTTGTTTGTGTAGGTGCATGGGACTTTTGTGGAGCCTCCTACTGGATTGATAACTTGGTTCTCAAAAACTAAGGGAAATACTAACGCTAATATTGCTGCATCACCCTTTCCTCTTCAAGGAAAACCAACGCAAGCTCAAGACGTAGCAAGAAGGATTTCTGGCACCGTTGCCGGGGAGGTCTTCGCTCAAGTGAAGACATACCAAGTACCCATCACAAACTCATGTCCCTCGCATCTACATTATTTGCCATTTGCCTCTCGTTTTCCTCTCCCCCACTTCACCCTTGCCGTTTTATTTGCCCTCTCTTTCCCAATCTCCTCTCTCTTTCGCTTGCCTTTTTGTTTGCTTGTGTGTTGGATTACTTGTCGCGATGGTGCAAGATAATACCAAATTGCTTGACTTCTCCAATACCAATAATAATGATTTCTTAGTACTCCGATTGCTCCTCTTAATGATGTTGAGTCCTGTGAAATCAATGCTACTTTTTTGAATCTTGTTATGAAAGATAAATTCTCCAGCCTTCCTAGTGAAGATGCCGCTACCCATCTAAACAACTTTGTTGATTTGTCTGAGATGCAAAAGAAGAAAGATACGGATAATGATATTGTTAAATTGAAGTTATTTACGTTTTCACTTAGAGATCATGCTAAAGTTTGGTTTTCGTCTTTGCCTAAGAATAGTATTGATTCATGGAATAAGTGCAAAGATGCTTTTATCTCTAAGTATTTTCCTCCCGCTAAGATCATCTCTCTTAGGAACGATATTATGAATTTTAAAGAACTTGATCATGAGCATGTTGCCCAATCTTGGGAAAGAGTGAAATTGATGATTCGCAATTGCCCTACTCATGGTTTGAATTTATGGATGATCATACAAATTTTTTATGTCGGATTGAATTTTGCTTCTATAAATCTTTTAGTTTTGGCCGTGGGAGGAACGTTTATGGAAATCACCTTAGGAGAAGCTAAAAAACTCCTTGATAATATTATGGCTAATTATTCTCAATGGCACACCGAAAGATCTACTAGTAAAAAAGTGCATGCTATAGAAGAAATTAATGTTTTGAGTGTAAAGATGGATGAACTTATGAAATTGTTTGCTACTAAGAGTGCTCCTATTGATCCCAATGACATGCCTTTGTCTACTTTGGTTGAGAATAATAATGAATCTATGGATGTGAATTTTGTTGGTAGGAATAATTTTGGTAACAATGCTTATAGAGGAAACTTTAATCCTAGTCCGTTCCCTAGTATTTCCTCTAATAATTATGGAAATTCATACAATAATTCTTCTGGTAATTTTAATAAGATGACCTCTGATTTTGAGAATAGTGTTAAAGAATTTATGATCTCTCAAAAGAATTTTAATGCCTTGCTTGAAGAAAAATTGCTCAAAGTTGATGATTTGGCTAGGAACGTTGATAGACTCTCGCTTGATGTTGATTATTTGAAACTTAGATCTACTCCTCCTAAGCATGATATCAGTGAGTCTCTCAAAGCTATGAGAATTTCCATTGATGAGTGCAAAGAAAGAACCGCTAGATTGCGTGCTAAGAAAGATTGCTTTGTAAAGGCGTGTTCTTCTAGTTTCCATGAAAATAATGATGAAGATCTTAAAGTTATTGATGTGTCCCCTATTAAATCTTTGTTTTTCAATATGGATCTTAATAATGATGGGACTGGAGATTAGTCAACTTTAGTTAGAAGGCGTCCCAATGATTCGGAGTTCTTAGATCTTGATGCTAAATTTGGTAAAAGTGGGATTGGAAAGGTCAAGACTTTAAATAGCATTGAACCCACTATCTTTGATTTCAAGGAATTTAATTATGATAATTGTTCTTTAGAATATTGTATTTCCTTGTTGCAATCCCTTGTGAATTCTCCTCATGCTTATAGTCAAAATAAAGCCTTTACCAAACATATTGTTGATGCCTTGATGCAATCTTTTGATGAAAAACTTAATTTGGAAGTTTCTATACCTAGAAAACTTTATGATGAGTGGGAACCTACTATAAAGATTAAAATTAAAGATCATGAGTGTTATGCTTTGTGTGATTTGGGTGCTAGTGTTTCCACGATTCCGAAAACTTTGTGTGATATTCTAGGTTTCCATGATCTTGATGATTGCTCTTTAAATTTGCACCTTGCTGATTCCACCATTAAAAAGCCAATGGGAAGGATCAATGATGTTCTCATTGTTGCAAATAGGAATTTGGTGCCCTTAGATTTTATCGTTCTTGACATAGATTGCAATCTTTCTTGTTCTATTATTCTTGGTAGACCTTTCCTTAGAATGATTGGTGCGATTATTGATATGAAGGAAGGGAATATTAGATTCCAATTCCCATTAAGGAAATGCAGGAGCACTTTCCATGAAATAAAGTTAAATTACCTTATGAATCTATCATGTGAGCTACTTATGAATTGAGTGCCAAAGATGGCACTACTTAGATCTATCCTCGCTTGTATGCCTAGCTAGGGGCGTTAATCGATAGCGCTAGTTGGGAGGCGACCCAATTTTATTTGTGTTTTTTGTTTTCGTTTCTGTTTAGTAATAAACTTGGCATCTACCTTCTGTTTAGATGTGTTTTTATGTATTAATTAGTGTTTGTGCCAAGTAGAACCTATAGGATAACCTATGGTGATAGTTAATTTGATTCTGCTAAAAAACAGAAACTTTGCATGCACGAAAATAATTTTAGTAATTTACAGAAACATGCTTTTGCGTTGATTCTTTTTGCCGTAGATCAATAGACAAATTTACCAAGACTTCCTATTTTGGTAGGATTTTTAAAGTTCCAAAAGTATTCGAGAGTTACAGATTGCTACAGACTGTTCTGTTTTTGACAGATTCTGTTTTTCGTGTGTTGTTTGCTTATTTTGATGCATCTATGGCTAGTATCGGGGGGTATGAACCATAGAGAAGTTGGAATATATTAGGTTTAACACCAATATAAATAAAGAATGAGTTCATTACAGTACCTTATGTGGTGGTTTTTCTTTCTTGCACTAACGGAGCTTATGAGATTTCCTGTTGAGTTTTGTGTTGTGAAGTTTTCAAGTTTTGGGCAAAGATTTGATGGACTATGGAATAAGGAGTGGCAAGAGCCTAAGCTTCGGGATGCCCAAGGCACCCCAATATATTCAGGCATAGCCAAAAGCCTAAGATTGGGGATGCCCCGAGAAGGCATCCCCTCTTTCGTCTTCGTTCATCGTAAATTTACTTGGAGCTATATTTTTATTCGCCACATGATATGTGTTTTGCTTGGAGCGTATTGTATGATATTAGTCTTTACTTTTTAGTTTACCACAATCATCCTTGCTGTACACACCTTTTGGGAGAAGCCAACTTGATTGGAATTTGTTAGAATACTCTATGTGCTTCACTTATATCTTTTGAGCTAGATAGTATTTGCTCTGGTGCTTCACTTATATCTTTTAGAGCATGGCGGTGGCTTAATTTTGAAGAAATTTTTGATCTCTCATGCTTCACTTATATTATTTTGAGAGTCTTTTAGAACAACATGGTATTTGCTATGGTTATAAATTTGGTCCTAGAATGATGAGCATCCAAATTGGGTATAATAAAAAACTATCATAGAAAGTGCATTAATCACTAGGATCAATTTGATGCTTGATAATTGTTTTGAGATATAAAGGTGGTAATATTAGAGTCATTCTAGCGGATAATTATGAAATTGAGAAATACTTGTGTTGAAGTTGTCAAGTCCTGTAGCATGCACGTATGGTAAAAGTTGTGTGACAAATTTGTTGCATGAGGTGCTCTTTTGATTGTCTTCCTTATGAGTGGCAGTCGGGGACGAGCGATGGTCTTTTCCTCTAGGGGCATGCGTAGTAGTACTTTTCTTCGAGGGATAACTAGACTTTTGCAATAAGTATATGAGTTCTTTATGACTAATGTGAGTCCATGGATATACGCACACTCACCCTTCCACTTTGCTATCCTCTATTATATCGCGCAACTTTCGCCGATATCATGCACCCATTATTTACCTTCCTCAAAACAGCCACCATACCTACCTATTATGGCATTTCCATAGCCATTCCGAGATATATTGCCATGCAACTTTCCACCGTTCCGTTATTATGACACGCTCCATCATTGTCATATTGCTCTTTGCATGATCATGTAGTTGACATTGTATTTGTGGCAAGGCCACCTTCATATATTTTCATACATGTCACTCTTGATTCATTGTATATCCCGGTACACCGCCGGAGGCATTTATATAGAGTCATATTTTGTTCTAAGTGTTGAGTTGTAATTCTCGAGTTGTAAATTAATAGAAGTGTGATGATCTTCATTATTAGAGTATTGTCCCAAGTGAGGAAAGGATGATGAAGACTATGATTCACCCACAAGTCAGGATGAGACTTCGGACTTTAAAAAAGAGAGGCCAAAGAGCCCACCAAAAAAAAGAAAGGCCAAAAAAAGAGAAGGCCAAACAAATAAAAGAAATGAGAGAAAAAGAAAGAAGGGACAATACTACTATCTCTTTTCCACACTTGTGCTTCAAAATAGCACCATGATCTTCATGATAGAGAGTCTCTTGTGTTGTCACTTTCTTATACTAGTGGGAATTTTTCATTATAGAACTTGGCTTGTATATTCCAATGATGGGCTTCCTCAAAATGCCCTAGGTCTTCGTGAGCAAGCGAGTTGGATGCACACCCACTAAGTTTATTTTGTTGAGCTTTCATATATTTATAGCTCTAGTGCATCCGTTGCATGGCAATCCCTACTCACTCACATTGATATCTATTGATGGGCATCTCCATAGCCCGTTGATACGCCTAGTTGATGTGAGACTATCTTCTCCCTTCCTTTTGTCTTTACAACCACCAACATATACCACCATAGTGCTATGTCCATGGCTTGCACTCATGTATTGCGTAAGAGTTGAAAAAGTTGAAGCACATTAAAAAGTATGAACCAATTGCTCGGCTCGTCATCGGGGTTGTTCATGATGGGAGTATTTTGTGTAATGAAAATGAAGCATGACCTAACTATATGATTTTGTAGGGATAAGCTTTCTTTGGCTATGCTATTTTTATAAGACATAATTATTTGTTGGTATGCTTCGAGTATTATTATTTTTATGTTTTATAAGCTTTTATCTTGAATCATTTGGATCTGAACAATCATGCCACAATAAAGAAAATTACATTGAGAATTATGTTAGGTAGCATTCCACATCAAAAATTCTGTTTTTATCATTTACCTACTCGAGGACGAGCAGGAATTAAGCTTGGGGATGCTTGATACGTCTCCAATGTATCTATAATTTTTTATTGTTCCATGCTATTATATTACCCGTTTTGGATGTTTATAGGCTTTACTTTACACTTTTATATCATTTTTGGGACTAACCTACTAATCGGAGGCCTAGCCCGTATTGCTGTTTTTGTTTTGCCTATTCAGTGTTTCGAAGAAAAGGAATATCAAACGGAGTCCAAATGGAATGAAACCTTCGGGAGGGATCTTTTTGGAACAAATGTGATCCAGAGGACTTGGAGTGGAAGTCAAGAAACAATCGAGGAAGCCACGAGGGTGGAGGGCGCCCCCCTACTGGGTGCGCCCCCCTGTCTCGTGGCCCCTCGGGCGTCCACTGACCTACTTCTTCCTCCTATATATACCCATGTACCCCGAAAACATCAGAAGCGACTACGAAAAACTATTTCCACCACCGTAACCTTATGTATCCGCGAGATCCCATCTTGGAGCCTTCGTCAATGCTCCGCTGGAGGGGGAATAAACCACGGAGGGCTTCTACATCAACACCATAGCCTCTCCGATGAGTTGTGAGTAGTTTATCACAGACCTTCGGGTCCACAGTTATTAGCTAGATGGCTTCTTCTCTCTCTTTGAATCTCAATACCATGTTCTCCTTGATCTTCTTGGAGATCTATTCGATGTAACTCTTTTTGCGGTGTGTTTGTAGAGATCCGATGAATTGTGGGTTTATGATCAAGTTTATCTATGAGAAATATTTGAATCTCCTCTGAATTCTTTTATGTGTGATTAAGTTACCTTTGCAAGTATCTTCGAATTATCAGTTTGGTTTGGCCTACTAGATTGATCTTTCTTGCAATGGGAGAAGTGCTTAGCTTCGGGTTCAATCTTGCGGTGTCCTTTCCCAATGACAGCAGGGGCAGCAAGGCACGTATTGTATTGTTGCCATCGAGGATAAAAAGATGGGGTTTATATCATATTGCATGAGTTTATCCCTCTACATCATGTCATCTTTCTTAATGCGTTACTCTATTCTTTATGAACTTAATACTCTAGATGCATGCTGGATAGCGGTCGATGTGTGGAGTAATAGTAGTAGATGCAGGCAGGAGTCGGTCTACTTGTCACGGACGTGATGCCTATATACATGATCATGCCTAGATAATCTCATAATTATTCGCTTTTCTATGAATTTCTCGACAGTAATTTGTTCACCCACCGTAATACTTATGCTATCTTGAGAGAAGCCACTAGTGAAACCTATGGCCCCCGGGTCTATCTTTTATTATATAAGCTTTCAATCTACTTTTATTTGCATCTTTACTTTTCCAATCTATATCATAAAATACCAAAAAAATATTTATCTTATCATATTATCTCTATTAGATCTCACTTTCGCGAGTGGCCGTGAAGGGATTGACAACCCCTTTATTGCGTTGGTTGCGAGTTCTTGTTTGTTTGTGTAGGTGCGTGGCACTTTTGAGGAGCCTCCTACTGGATTGATACCTTGGTTCTCAAAAACTAAGGGAAGTACTTATGCTACTATTGCCGCATCACCCTTTCCTCTTCAAGGAAAACCAACGCAACCTCAAGACGTAGCAGACTCCGCTTCATCATTTTTCTTTGACTTTGGCAAATGCTTCTCTTTCCAGCAAGTTTTGTCAATCAACATCTGTAGTGTGCTCCTGCTGCTCATTGAGTTGCTGCTGCTGGCAAGGTAGGCAGAGCTGCTACTCCCCCTGGTTGTGTTGCCGCATGTACCCCTAGAACCAGGGCCATTGTCATCATCATCATCGGAGTTGGCACTGCCTCCATTGGATCCCCCTTGATAATCAGGATCAGCATCCTCGTCTTCTTCCTCGTCATCTCCTTCCCCCTCACTGCCATCAACTGCTGCAGCTTTGTCACCATCTCCCTCTTTGGCCTCATCTTCTTGTTCCTCCTCCTCTGCCTCACTATCTTCTTCCATGTTCTCCTCCTCTCCTTTGTCCTCCTTTTCTTTGTCCTTCTCCTCCTCTTCTTCCTCCTCCTCCTCTGTGACGCCCCCGATTCAATCGTACACTAATCATACACGCAAACGTGTACGATCAAGATCAGGGACTCACGGGAAGATATCACAACAGAACTCTAAAACATAAATAAGTCATACAAGCATCATAATACAAGCCAGGGGCCTCGAGGGCTCGAATACAAGTGCTCGATCATAGACGAGTCAGCGGAAGCAACAATATCTGAGTACAGACATAAGTTAAACAAGTTGCCATAAGATGGCTAGCACAAACTGGGATACAGATCGAAAGAGGCGCATGCCTCCTGCTTGGGATCCTCCTAACTACTCTTGGTCGTCGTCAGCGGCCTGCACGTAGTAGTAGGCACCTCCAGTGTAGTAGGAATCATCGTCGACGGTGGCGTCTGGCTCCAGGGCTCCAACATCTGGTTGCGACAACCAGGTAGAAGGGAAAGGGGAAAAGAGGGAGAAAAGCAACCGTGAGTACTCATCCAAAGTACTCGCAAGCAAGGAGCTACACTACATATGCATGGGTATATGTGTAAAGGGCCATATCGGTGGACTGAACTACAGAATGCCAGAATAAGAGGGGGTAGCTAATCCTGTCGAAGACTACGCTTCTGGCAGCCTCCGTCTTGCAGCATGTAGAAGAGAGTAGATTGAAGTCCTCCAAGTAGCATCTCCAAGTAGCATGTCCAAGTAGCATCTCCAGTAGCATCGCATAGCATAATCCTACCCGGCGATCCTCCCCTCGTCGCCCTATGGAAAAGCGATCACCGGGTTGTCTGTGGAACTTGGAAGGGTGTGTTTTATTAAGTATCCGGTTCTAGTTGTCATAAGGTCAAGGTACAACTCCAAGTCGTCCTGTTACCGAAGATCACGGCTATTCGAATAGATTAACTTCCCTGCAGGGGTGCACCACATAACCCAACACGCTCGATCCCATTTGGCCGGACACACTTTCCTGAGTCATGCCCGGCCTCGGAAGATCAACACGTCGCAGCCCCACCTAGGCACAATAGAGAGGCTAGCACGCCGGTCTAAACCTAAGCGCACAGGGGTCTGGGCCCATCGCCCTTAGCACACCTGCACGTTGCGAGGGCGGCCGAAAGCAGAACTAACCCCCTTAATACAAGAGCAGGATTACGTTCCAATCCGGCGCGCGCCGCTCAGTCGCTGGCGTCACGAAGGCTTCGGCTGATACCATGACACCGGGATACCCATAACTACTCCCGCGTAGATGGTTAGTGCGTATAGACCAAATGGCCAGACTTAGATCAAATACCAAGATCTCGTTAAGCGTGTTAAGTATCCGCGAACGCCGAACAGGGTCAGGCCCACCTGTCTCCTAGGTGGTCTCAACCTGCCCTGTCGCTCCGCCACAAAGTAACAGTCGGGGGCCATCGGGAACCCAGGCCCACCTCTACCGGGATGGAGCCACCTGTCCTTTCAGCCCCCTTATCCGAATCACTTGCGGGTACTCAACAAGCTGACCCGACTTTAGTCACCATCTGTATAGTATGTATGTATAGTATATACCCGTGATCACCTCCCGAGTGATCACGGCCCAATAGTATAGCAAGGCAGACTGACAAGAATGTAGGGCCAATGATGATAAACTAGCATCCTATACTAAGCATTTAGGATTGCGGGTAAGGTATCAATGACTGTAGCAACAATGACAGGCTATGCATCAGGATAGGATTAACGGAAAGCAGTAACATGCTACACTACTCTAATGCAAGCATCATAGAGGAGAATAGGTGATATCTGGTGATCAAGGGGGGGGGGCTTGCCTGGTTGCTCTGGCAAGAGAGAGGGGTCGTCAACTCCGTAGTCGAACTGGGCAGCAGCAGCGTCGGTCTCGTAGTCTACCGAATAGAAGAGGGGGAAGAAACATTAAATACAGTGCAAACATAAGCAAGACGACACAAGACATGACAAAGAGCGGTGCTAGGTGTGTCCTAACGCAGTATGAGGTGATGCCGGCGAAGGGGGAAAACATCCGGGAAAGTATTCCCGGTGTTCCGTGTTTTCAGGCAGAGGAGCCGGAGGGGGAAAGTTGCGAGTTTGATATGTTAGGGGTGTGTGGAGGACGAACGGGCTGCGTATCCGGATTCATCTCGTCATTCTAAGCAACTTTCATGTTGAAAATATTTTAATCCGAGTTACGGATTAAAAGATATGATTTTCTAAAGATTTTACTAATTTCTGGAATTTAATTAATTATTTAGATTAATTCGAAAATGGAATTATGACATCAGCATGATGTCATGCTGACATCAACAGTCAACAGAGTTGACTTGGTCAACCTGACCAGTGGGTCCAGTGGGACCTACCTGTCATACACTGTTTAGGTTAACTAGAGATTAGTTCATTTGATTACTATTTAATTAACCTAACTAGTTAATTAAATTAATTAAACCGGATTAATTAACTTAATTAATGCATTAGATAATTAATTAATTAATAATTAATTTTATTAAATCATTTTTTATTTATTATTTTTATTTTTAATTCTCCTTGTCTTTTTTTTAACGTTCTGGGCGTGGCCCCCCACTGTCATTGGCCCACAGGGGGGCCTTGCGGGTTTCGGGCGCAGGCGACGGTTGTCGCCCGAACGGGCGCATGCCCGAACGGGCGCTGTGCGTGGATGCGGGAGAAGCCCCCAGGGGTGTGGCGCGGGCGCACGGCGACCGTGGCCGGAGCAGCGGCACGGCGGGGCCGTGGTAGGAGGCCGGTCCGGCGACGACGTGCAGGGCGGAGAGGGGCGAACAGGGGCGCCACGGGGCCGGGCGCTATGACCAACGGCGACGGGAGGCGTGGTCGGGCGCGGGGAGAGGACGAGAGGGAGCGCGGGGGGGGGGGGGGGGGAGGGCGCTCCATGGACGCGGCTGGCGCGTGCGTACGCGGCCAGGGCAAGCGGTGGACGTGGCCAGGGCGGCCCTGGGTCGCGGTGAGCGTGGCCGACGCAGGGGAGGCGGGCGCGTGCCCGCGCACGATGGCGCGTCGTGCGGGGCGAGTGCGGTGGCCGGACGCGCGAGGGGCGCACGGCGCGCGCCGTCGGGCGTGGCAACCGCTGTGCGGGGCCGCGGCTGGGTGCGGACGGCGCCGGCTACAGAGGGAAAGGGGGAGAGGAGGGAGCTCACGTCGGGGGGGGGGGGGGGTAGGAAAACTGGCAGCGGGCTCGGGGACGGTCGGGGGGGGCGACGGGGACGACGTGCGTAGGGGGGCAGTCCGGCGGGAGAGGGCGAAGCAGTCCGGTGGCGGGGAGCTCCGGGCGCTGGCGTCGGCGTCGACGACCTCCTCCTCGATCCCGATCCAATCGGGGAGAGGAGGGAGGAGATATTTTGTGGGCGGGGGGGGGGGGGAAGTGTCGGTGGAGTGGGGGTGGATAAGGTTTCGGGGTGGGGGGATATGGAGGGGGAGTGGCCGACTGGGCCTTTGCCAATGGGCCGGCCTGTTGGGTCGGCTGGCCCGGGGGGTCCTTTTCCTTTTCTTCTTTTATTTATTTTCTTTTCTATTTTAAATCACTTTAAATTACTTAGGCATTTTCTAAAAATGTGTTTACTTCACTACAATTACCTTTGTAATATTCGGCAACCACCGAACATTTTTGTTTTAATTTTTGAAAACTTTTATTGTTAGATTGATTTTGAATTTGAATTGAATCGGTTTTGAGCTAACACGAGGTTAGCAACAGTAACCGAGGTAACGTGACATCATTAACGCGGTATTACTGTAGCCTAATTATCCGGGCGTCACAATTCTCCTCCACTACAAGAAATCTCGTCCCGAGATTTAGGAGGGGTGTAAGGGGGAAAGTCCTGGTTACGAAAGTCTAACGGATCTTCTTGTCTTTGGTTGCTCTCCTCGAAGAGGTCGATCCATAGCATTGATGTCTTCACTCCTATGCCTCAATGCATCATGATGAAATTGTCGTCCTTCCTTCAGGATCTCCATCGTACTTACGCAAGAACAAAGGGTGGTTATTCTGTAAGAACGAACCTCTGCAAGGTTGACTACCTGATAGTTAACATCGGGGAATGTGGCGGAAAGTAACTCTCGAATTGAAACTTAAGAAAATATTGAGAGCAAGGTAATGAGGTATCATGGGAAGTTTCGAGCGGGCAGGCAATCGTTCGATGCCTGAAACGAAGTGTTGAAGGGGGTTTAGGGCAATGTGATTAAGCATTGCATCTGATACCTGAATAGATCAACAGGCTGGTGGCCCGTGGATTACATACAAAGTCAAACACGAGGAATAACTTTGACAACAGGGTGTATGGGAGAGTCAAGTTTTGATCCTGTGGAACTGTGGGTTATGGGCCCACCATGTGGGTTAAAAGTAGGAAGGTGGCTGACATCTCGCACGGTCACGATATCAAGGCATGTCAGAGGGTAGTCTGTTAGTTATGTCGGCAACAACGTCGATACCAAGTGCGAGGGACGAAGAGAACCATTCTCCTGCTCGTTGAACGAGGCAGACCATTAGGCAAAGTTCTCGTCCCTCGGTGGCTACCGGAATGTCATCAACAAAAGTAACAGGGTCTTACTGACAGAATTGTACACGAGGTGTTTACATAAGCAGGGAAATATTACTGCTTATATCATATAGATCACAAGAAGGTTTAAACAAACCAATGGAAAGGAAAAGTGGTTATCAGATTTAATCAAAACAATGGAAAGAAAAATGTGTTAAAACACATATATCAGGGGGTATATCCTTCCCAAGGGCAAGCAAAGCATGATATTCATGAGGGGATATAACGTAGAAAACCCCTTTAGGAAAGGGAAGAGAAATTTTCATGACATTACCCATACAACGGTGTTTGGATAATTGATCAAGAAGCATTTAGCATTGGGCTTTAAATGTTCTTGTTGAAAATCAGAGTATCACAGACATGCTTCGAGATAGCATTTGACGTGGTCACTGGGTAAAGATCAGACTTTGGATACTCGAAGGATCCATCAGGAACAGCTTGTAGAATAAGTCTAACAATTTCCTCATGGAAGAATGGATAGCATTGCTAAAAGGAAAATTATAACGATAGGTCATCCGGTCAGGTGTGCTAGGCATGACATCACCTTATCGGGTCAAATGCTAATGTTATAACTCTAGTAAATATGTCCCGGCCACCATATCTGACCGAGATTCAGATCTGATTGGTGTCAGGATACCTCAGACTCAGGATGCCCGAGAAGAAAAGGTGCAAGACAAATTGACGAGACGACATCGTAAGATTATTGGGGAATGTACTATGGAAGCAAGTTTCAACTCAAGAGTTCAACATTTAAACCAAAGAGAGGATGACGGGGTAGTTGATGGAGTCAGTAACAATCCTTGAGATTTCCAAAAAGGTGGATTTCCACAATTATGTGAACAAGGAGATAACATTTGTCAGATCAAATGGTATAATGATGTATGCTCGAGGAAAACATACACAATTAAACATTGGTTGAAAGGTGCACCCGAAATATGGGCTGGGTTGCACGGCCAACATTGGAATGGTGATTCAATAATCAATAGTCTAAGAATGAACGGTCAACCATTAACTTCAAAGCAATATGGATGCTAGAAGGGCGGAATCCAAACAGCACCGCTCACTTGTTGGTACCCTGGTTGGAATCAACACGAGGACCCAAGAAGAATGGCGATGGTGAGAAGTATCACCATACCAAGAATTCTCAAGAGGTGGTGAAATTCCCACGACATTCTTGACATAAAAGGTGGTAATATTACAAGGTAAAGAAGAACAATGCTGGGTAGCAAGGAACTCAAGGTATAACACAAATCAACGAGGGGAAAGGAAGGTATTTGTCATCATGAGTTCAGATGATATCCTAGAAGAGCTCAAAACGGTCATGATGATCACAACACATTTGTCGAGAGATTTCACGAAGATGTAATCAACCAGCGACGACATCAAGTCAAAGGAATGAGGTAGCGGAAGGTTATTGGAACCATGGGTAGGACACAAACTTGAAATCAAGCTTGTTGTTCAAGGCAAACTGATATGACGAGGAAGATCGACGTAAGCTTAGCTCATCGTCGAAAATTTTGTGCTCCGGGAAGAAGGACCAGGTAGCACAGTTAGAAGTTTGCACGATAATGATATAGCCGATAAGGCTAGGAATGACTTGCAGGATTATTAAACTCGTAAGCAACCAGAATTACTTAGATTTATTGAATCGGAGTGCGGAATCGATTCACTTATCGGTGTTCTCGGTTGACGACAACCCAGAACCCAGGAAAATTGGAATCGGTGAGAGATAACAGTTGATGAAGAACCCATAAGAAGTTATGTAGTTCGCTGACATTCTCGCGGTACCAGAGGGTATACTCAAGGGTAGAGCGGGATAGAGGTTGGACAAGTGAAATCATTTGCAGAAGGCAAGCACTTAAACTTGTCCAAGAAATGGGAAACAAGAACAATATGGTCGAAACCACGGTCGCAAAAGACCAAGCATAGATAAGAGAAGAAGTTATAACAAGGGGATTATTATTACTACGAGAAGCTTCCATGATAAGTTCCACCTCGGGTCCATGGGCATGAACACAAAGTTCAAGGTCGACTCCCACTTCTCCAAAGCATAACCTTACATTCACTTCTCGTTTCGATAATGGCATTAGTTGTTGAAAGTTTTACCTGGTGCAATACCAGATAAGTATGACTCGTGAAATCTTTCGGGTTCACACCGATGAGGGAAGGCATTGGTTCAATCCCATCGGGGCTTCTTACGAACATATACCATAAGCTTCAAGAGTAAATATCACCAGCTCAAAAGTAGAGCATGGTTGACAAAAGGAAAGGATACAATTTAACAAAGGCATTATGTATCGGAGAAGGACTCACAAGATGATTAATTATTAAGGACACTGTCGGATATAATAATCCAACAGTGGATATGGCGATCCACAGTGGAGCTGAGGTGAGTATCGATACCCAATCAGAGGAAGAAAGAATGCAAATGAAACAGATTATGGATTCATCTGAATAATTCAAAGCTTAAATGCAAAGGAATTATGATTTCCAAAACAAGGGATCAGAAGCAGACGTTCTGATCAAGGATGGATCACTTGAATATACCAGAGGCACAATCAACGACAGATAGTTTGGTCAAGAACCATCTCAGTATCAAAATGACGTCTGAGCCGGAAAGATAATCCTAGGACTCGACTGATGATTGTGAACATTCACAACATATTGAATCAACGGACTAAAAAATGATGGTGACAAAGGATGCCAATATGATTACTATACTTATGGGATTAATCATAATGAAAGCAAACAAGAAATTCCAGAGCAATAGGTTGCTGAGGATTTACGGAATATCGAATGGTATTTCGAAGACTTTTGTGTAACACATGAACAACTGGGGGATGAGCGGATACTCGATAAGTGCGAGAATTAACCGTAGGGGTATTCAGGTGACAAAGAACAGCAGGGCGGTAAGCTCAAAGGATTATGAAACAACGACGAGTGTTACGGGGTATCTTGTAATAACAAGACCAACTGGGGATGAATGTAAGAATAACAACTGCAAGTAGTTATCCATAAGGGTTTACGGTGGAAGGGGAATTGCAAACGCGATGAACACAAGTTCTCGAGTTAACAGCGGAGAGCATCTTCAGGGTCTCCTGGTGCAGCAGACGATCATCAGTAATAAGGGGCTCTCCGGGTGAAAGTGATAACGAGATCCTAATGTTAGATTTAGTAAAATTCATTTAACCCGAATAGAGGAGAGATCAGAGTCCCAGAGTAAAGGTCAAGGAGTAAAAGATCCTAATACCACCCAATGGCGACGTGGGCCCGTAAGCCACACAGCCATGTTAGTAAAAGTTTTTCAACGACTAGACTCAACTTCGGCCAAGGAGTTGGAAAGGGGGATTCCTATAGGCAGTCGGCTCTGATACCAACTTGTGACGCCCCTGATTCAATCGTACACTAATCATACACGCAAACGTGTACGATCAAGATCAGGGACTCACGGGAAGATATCACAACAGAACTCTAAAACATAAATAAGTCATACAAGCATCCTAATACAAGCCAGGGGCCTCGAGGGCTCGAATACAAGTGCTCGATCATAGATGAGTCAGCGGAAGCAACAATATCTGAGTACAGACATAAGTTAAACAAGTTGCCATAAGATGGCTAGCACAAACTGGGATACAGATCGAAAGAGGCGCATGCCTCCTGCTTGGGATCCTCCTAACTACTCTTGGTCGTCGTCAGCGGCCTGCACGTAGTAGTAGGCACCTCCAGTGTAGTAGGAATCATCGTCGACGGTGGCGTCTGGCTCCAGGGCTCCAACATCTGGTTGCGACAACCAGGTAGAAGGGAAAGGGGAAAAGAGGGAGAAAAGCAACCGTGAGTACTCATCCAAAGTACTCGCAAGCAAGGAGCTACACTACATATGCATGGGTATATTTGTAAAGGGCCATATCGGTGGACTGAACTACAGAATGCCAGAATAAGAGGGGGTAGCTAATCCTGTCGAAGACTACGCTTCTGGCAGCCTCCGTCTTGCAGCATGTAGAAGAGAGTAGATTGAAGTCCTCCAAGTAGCATCTCCAAGTAGCATGTCCAAGTAGCATCTCCAGTAGCATCGCATAGCATAATCCTACCCGGCGATCCTCCCCTTGTCGCCCTGTGGAAAAGCGATCACCGGGTTGTCTGTGGAACTTGGAAGGGTGTGTTTTATTAAGTATCCGGTTTTAGTTGTCATAAGGTCAAGGTACAACTCCAAGTCGTCCTGTTACCGAAGATCACGGCTATTCGAATAGATTAACTTCCCTATAGGGGTGCACCACATAACCCAACATGCTCGATCCCATTTGGCCGGACACACTTTCCTGGGCCATGCGCGGCCTCGGAAGATCAACACGTCGCAGCCCCACCTAGGCACAATAGAGAGGCCAGCACGCCGGTCTAAACCTAAGCGCACAGGGGTCTGGGCCCATCGCCCTTAGCACACCTGCACGTTGCGACGGCGGCCGAAAGCAGAACTAGCCCCCTTAATACAAGAGCAGGCTTACGTTCCAATCCGGCGTGCGCCGCTCAGTCGTTGGCGTCACGAAGGCTTCGACTGATACCACGACGCCGGGATACCCATAACAACTCCGGCGTAGATGGTTAGTGCGAATAGACCAAATGGCCAGACTCAGATCAAATACCAAGATCTCGTTAAGCGTGTTAAGTATCCGCGAACGCCGAACAGGGTCAGGCCCACCTGTCTCCTAGGTGGTCTCAACCTGCCCTGTCGCTCCGCCACAAAGTAACAGTCGGGGGCCGTCGGGAACCCAGGCCCACCTCTACCGGGATGGAGCCACCTGTCCTTTCAGCCCCCTTATCCGAATCACTTGCGGGTACTCAACGAGCTGACCCGACTTTAGTCACCATCTGTATAGTATGTATGTATGTATAGTATATACCCGTGATCACCTCCCGAGTGATCACGGCCCAATAGTATAGCAAGGCAGACTGACAAGAATGTAGGGCCAATGATGATAAACTAGCATCCTATACTAAGCATTTAGGATTGCGGGTAAGGTATCAATGACTGTAGCAACAATGACAGGCTATGCATCAGGATAGGATTAACGGAAAGCAGTAACATGCTACACTACTCTAATGCAAGCAGCATAGAGGAGAATAGGTGATATCTGGTGATCAAGGGGGGGGGGGGGCTTGCCTGGTTGCTTTGGCAAGAGAGAGGGGTCGTCAACTCCGTAGTCGAACTGGGCAGCAGCAGCGTCGGTCTCGTAGTCTACCGAATAGAAGAGGGGGAAGAAACATTAAATACAGTGCAAACATAAGCAAGACGACACAAGACATGACAAAGAGCGGTGCTAGGTGTGTCCTAACGCAGTATGAGGTGATGCCGGCGAAGGGGGAAAACATCCGGGAAAGTATTCCCGGTCTTCCGTGTTTACGGGCAAAGGAGCCGGAGGGGGAAAGTTGCGAGTTTGATATGTTAGGGGTGTGTGGCGGACGAACGGGCTGCGTATCCGGATTCGTCTCGTCATTCTAAGCAACTTTCATGTTGAAAATATTATAATTCGAGTTACGGATTAAAAGATATGATTTTCTAAAGATTTTATTAATTTCTGGAATTTAATTAATTATTTAAATTAATTCGAAAATGGAATTATGACATCAGCATGATGTCATGCTGACATCAACAGTCAACAGAGTTGACTTGGTCAACCTGACCAGTGGGTCCAGTGGGACCTACCTGTCATACACTGTTTAGGTTAACTAGAGATTAGTTCATTTAATTACTATTTAATTAACCTAACTAGTTAATTAAATTAATTAAACCAGATTAATTAACTTAATTAATGCATTAGATAATTAATTAATTAATAATTAATTTTATTAAATCATTTTTATTTTTATTTATTATTTATTATTTTTAATTCTCCTTCTCTTTTTTTAATGTTCTGGGCGTGGGCCCCCACTGTCATTGGCCCACAGGGGGGCCTTGCGGGTTTCGGGCGCAGGCGACGGTTGTCGCCCGAACGGGCGCATGACCGAACGGGCGCTCGGCGTGGATGCGGGCGAAGCCCCCAGGGGTGCGGCGCGGGCGCACGGTGACCATGGCCGGAGCAGCGGCACGGCGGGGCCGTGGTAGGAGGCCGGGCCGGCGACGACGTGCAGGGCGGAGAGGGGCGAACAGGGGCGCCACGGGGCCGGGCGTGGTGACCAACAGCGACGGGAGGCGTGGTCGGGCGCGGGGAGAGGACGAGAGGGAGCGCGGGGGGGGGGGGGGGGGGGAGGGCGCTCCATGGACGCGGCCGGCGTGTGCGTACGCGGCCAGGGCAAGTGGTGGACGTGGCCAGGGCGGCCCTCGGTCGCGGTGAGCGCGACCGACGCAGGGGAGGCGGGCGCGTGCCCGCGCACGATGGCGCGTCGCACGGGGCGAGTGCGGTGGCCGGACGCGCGAGGGGCGCACGGCGCGCGCCGTCGGGCGTGGCGACCGCTGTGCGGGGCCGCGGCTGGGTGCGGACGGCGCCGGCTACAGAGGGAAAGGGGGGGAGGAGGGAGCTCACGTCAGGGGGGGGGGTAGGGAAACTGGCAGCGGGCTCGGGAACAGTCGTGGGGGACGACGGGGACGACGTGCGTAGGGGGCCAGTCCGGCGGGGAGGGCGAAGCAGTCCGGTGGCGGGGAGCTCCGGGCGTCGGCGTCGGCGTCGACGACCTCCTCCTCGATCCCGATCCAATCGGGGAAAGGAGGGAGGAGATATTTTGGGGGCGGGGGGGGGGGGGGGGGGGAAGTGTTGGTGGAGTGGGGGTGGATAAGGTTTCGGGGTGGGGGGATATGGAGGGGGAGTGGCCGGCTGGGCCTTTGCCCAGTTGGGCCGGTGGCCGAATGGGCCGTCCTGTTGGGTCGGCTGGCCCGGGGGGTCCTTTTCCTTTTCTTCTTTTATTTATTTTCTTTTCTGTTTTAAATCACTTTAAATTACTTAGGCATTTTCTAAAAATGTGTTTACTTCACTACAATTACCTTTATAATATTCGGCAACCACCGAACATTTTTGTTTTAATTTTTGAAAACTTTTATTGTTAGATTGATTTTGAATTTTAATTGAATCGGTTTCGAACTAACATGAGGTTAGCAACAGTAACCGAGGTAACGTGGCATCGTTAACGCGAGATTACTGTAGCCTAATTATCCGGGCGTCACATCCTCCTCCGTATCTTCTTCTTTGCCATCCTCCTCTTTGTCCCCCTCCTATGATTCATCCTCATCTGTGTCCCCGTCATCTTCAACATCTTGTGGTACTTCCATTTCATCATCTTCTGCTGACTCCTCCTCATCAAACTCTTCTTCTTCTTGTATAGGTGAAACCCGTCTCTTCCTTTTTGGAACACGGCGTGACATGCCGGTTCCTGTTGATGTCTGCTGTACATATGGATCAATATCCGGTTCCTCATCATCAATCTTGGCAAATGCTTCAATGAAATTGACAACTTGTTCAGTTACTGCCTTGCACAAGTCATTGACCACTTTGGCAATCTTTGCCTTTTTCTGCATCAACAAAAAAATATTTGAGTACTCATTCAATTAGAAACAATTTTAAAAAAGAAAATGTCGGTAACTGATCCAAACTCCTTTATGCAAAAGGCTTACCTACGGATTGTACGTTAGTGGTAATTTGAATGCCACGAATGCTTGAGCTTGCAAAAGACCACCAAACAGTGGTGTCTGCTCTGTGCCCCTATACTCCTCTTTGAGCTGATGTAAAAAAGAGAAAAAGAAAAGAACAAGGTTATCAAATAGATATTGTGTTGAACGAAAACCAAATGTTATAACATATGCAACTACAAAAAAATGCTGGGCAGACTGGATTCTACATGTATGCAACTGCACAAACCAAAAAAAACTGTGCACCCCACAGGTCACTAAAAAAATGTTTCTGCCAACTGGTGTCACACATCTGTGCAACAAGATAAGTAAAACTGTGCAACTTGAAATAGATGATGTGCCATATAAAAATGAACATGTCTACAGATGCCAAACTAGAGCTACAAGTTGTGCAACTGTAGGCATTATTGTGCCAACTGATTACAGTTTTTGCGCAACTCCCAAAGAGTGTCGAAAAGCTGATCTCAAAAGCGCATGTGCAGCTACCAAGGAATTAAAACTGAGCAGAAATGAATAGAACATAAAAATAGCCATTGTTGGAAAAAAACAAAAGAGAACTCACTTGTAATTTGCCGAACACACCAGGAGAGACCGAGTCCTTCTTGATCACCTTGGCAATTAGGCTACTATCCCAAGCATTCGCTCGTATCACGCAGTTGTTTACTGTGATGTCATGAATGAGCGCATCAAGGTGCAGGATCTGCCGTATAACCAAAAAAGGAAACCCAACTTCAGTTATTATGAGGGGTATTTCAGAAACTATAACTGCACAAAAAGAAGGAAAACACATGGAAGTGCTAGTTTTCACTCACCATCAAGTGATACAAGCAGATGCAAACAGTTTGCTTCGCCTGGTCCATGTTCCGGAAAGCTTCATTAATGTGTTCTGCTACAAAAAGGCAGATGTTTGTGTTCTTGAGGTTTGGATGATCTAGCACGAGTCCGTAGAACTTTGGGCTCAGCCTCAGGGCTATGGTTGGTGCTAGGAAAGTGTTGAATGCAACCGCAAGCCAGGCCATAAAGAATGTGTCATCCATTCTTGCCGCCATATCCTTAATCATCTTACACAATGTAGTGATCTGGGGATGAGAATCTCCAGGTATGTTGAAAGCCTCTCTAAATCTCCTAGTTGCATCCTTGTCAACTACATATCTGACTTTTTGACCCCTGTTAGGAAGGTCAAATACCCTTTCAACACTGTCAGCATCGACACTATGAAAGCTCATCATGGCAACTGAAGACTACTAGTGTGCAACCTACAAAAAAGCTAAGAAAACATACTAGACCTGACAACAACAACAAATTCTAGGGGATGTGCAATGATAAAGCATGATATTGCAAGAAAGATAACAACAACTAAGAAAAAAGGTTTGCAAGAAACTGTTCACTAACTCATAAACACACACAAAAAACCACATACCTCAGCATCTGTTGCGGAAGATGAGGCAGCTCCTCCAGCAACTGTTGCCTGCACAAAAATGGTGACCGGTAATGTCAACTACAAAGCTGCCAACTCATGTCAACTTCTGCAAAAACTATATTTACATCGAGATGACCAGTAATGTCAACTACAAGATGGTTATTGAGCAACTAGAACAAAATAGTGGTGCCAACGGCTGCATAATTTCATCAGCGCCTAAAAAAAGCGAGAAACATTGATATTCAAGGATTTACTTACCCTAGTAGATGATTCAGCTCACCCTGCTACTGCTGCACATCTAGTCCGCTTTACAACCCGAAACTGGTCAACATCCTAAGAAAAAATAAAAACATGGGCATGGGTAAAAATTTATTATATGACCCAAACAAAACCAAAATAAGGTGCTTGTGTCATCAGCATGCTACTTACCTCAAGTTCCTCTCCCTACTGAACACTACGTGCAGAGCGTGGCTGGCGATTAGCAGCACGCTATGAGTTCTGACGAAGGGACTGACTTCTAGAACCCTAATTAAGCAACCAAAAAAACATGAAAAAATGACATAAGCTTACATGGATAAGTTGAAAACAACTCAAAGACACCGAAAAAATGAGAAAATACATCTTCTTCATTGCCATCCGCATCTCCTCCTATTATAACCATTTTTAGCCTATGGGGGAAATACAAGAAAAGAAAACATAGTTAGAAGATGCGCAAACGAAGTAGAGAAAACATAAAAGCTTGCTTTGATCTGCAGACCTCTACACATAAGCAGGACACCAAGTGCAAAAAACTGTAAAACATGTGGACATCCAACTACTACAGTGATGCAACCAACTGGGCAGTCAACCTTGTGCAACTGGACAACTTATAAGCCAACTAGTTCCACTAAGGCAAGAAATAACTAGGCAGAAAAATAGTTAACTAAAGGCAGCCAGCTGAGTATGATAATTTATGCAACTGGGACAAACAAAAAACCAACTAGCATAGCCAACTAGAATATATGGACAATTAGGTGCACCAGCAGGGCACCTACGGGGGCAACTCGAACACGGAAGCAGAGCAACTTGTGCAACTCAAACATCATATAGACAACCTAGTACAAATCAGGAAGCAACCTAAGCATGACAACCTAGCAGCCAACCTAGTACAATGCAGAACATGTGGACAACCAACTAGTATATGGATGCAGCCAACTAAGCAGACAAATTGTGCAAATGAACAACATATAGACAGTCAACCTAGTGCAAAACAACAAACCAACTAAGCAGGACAAGTAGTGCAAGTGTAGAACATATGGGCAACCAACTAGTAAAACTGATGCAGCCAACTGAGCAGGCAACTTGTGCAACTAAAAAGTGTGTAGACACCCAACTAGCACAAACTGGTGCAACTGCAGAACAAGGACAGCCAACTACTATATGAATGAAGCCAACTGGATAGAATTATGTGCAACTAATAGAAAATCTCTACCTAAATCTCTGTACAACAACTTCAAATCAGCCAATACATTGAACACAACATTACAACTTGGAGAAGGAAATAGGAACATTGAATAGATCTCAAACCCCTGCCAATTGAATAGGGACTGAACAACACTACCTATCGCCCTAAAATCACGCAACGGGCGCCGTGGATGTGCATCCCATGCTACCTATCGACTACCCCGTGCCCTGGCCAACCACCCCGTGCCCTGAACAACCCCACTAGACGCGTCCTTGTAGATCTCGACCAACGTTGGGTGCGTGCTACCACAGAGGAGAGGAGAAAACTGAACATGACCAAAAGTTCGAGCATAAGTGGGGGTAGTTTGCCCCGTTCCTGAACCCTAGTAAGCATTCCCCTCATGTATCGGCGAATCCGCGCACCGCGAGACAGAGAGAGGGAGAAGATGCATGGAGAAGTTGCGGGCGAGCGTACCTCCGACGCCGAGGAGCACCAGCGATTCGCCCCGCGGAGAGCCACCCGCAACCACCACCGACCTGAGGACTCTGCCATGACTCCCGGAATCACGACGGTTCGGTGGAGAGGCTAGCGAGGACGAAGATAAAGGCGAGGGGTGGAATGGGGAGAAAGCACCGCTGCGGGAGAGGGATTTCAGGCACGGATTTTGAAACCACCGCCCACGACTCCCTCTCCTCACTCGTCTACGCTTACCTGTAGGCCTCCCACATCCGGATAAGGACAAAACCTCCCACGACATGCGGCGCAGGGCCAGTGCAGACCATGTGGCACCTGGTGCACCCGGGCGTGATCGCTCGCGCGATCCTGCAGCCAGGAAGCGGGCGCCCGGTTCGACTATTGAGTGCGCGTGCACTTTTGAGGATTTAGGCTTTATTATTTGGAAATAACGCTTTTTCTATTTGACGGGCGCCTTTTTTTTTGTTCAGTGAACTTTGTGACCATTGATTCTAGACACATTGAGATGTGTACATGGGAAGGTTGGATACATAGGCTAGTTCGAAAATAATGTATTTATTAATATTATCTCGTAATAAATTTGAGTGCCCGAGGATCCCGTTATAACCGTTTAATAACTAGAAACAACTTTTTTGACTAGACAAATGTGTGTTCTTGTTGGACTTGGCAACAAGAGTTAAGAAGCTAAAGTGTATTCCTAATTAGTTTACTATTACCACATGATACATGTGGTAAGCAATCCAAACAACTCAAAAAAATAGTTTACTTTTATTATCCAGGCTCGACCGATCAAACAGTGAAGTTTCGAGATCTAAAACTATGAATTGATAGGTTCTGCTGGACTTGAGGTACTTGCAAATGCTTTTCGTACACCATTTCATTTTTGTGCAAGTTAACTTCGGCAATTGATTAACCAAACCATGATTTCTTTGTATGCAGTATGCATTAAGCATCTATTGAAGTATAGTATTTTCTCACAGTAGCTGATATTTTTGCATTTAAATTTTTATTTTAGATTAGCTCCATAGGAATTCTTTGAAGCATGTTTGAGGAAAAGAAATCATATACTTGAATAAGGCTAATGGCGCCCTTGCCATATTTCTTCATGATTGATTCTTTGAGTAATTTTCAATGACACTGTTTTACGCTCTTGGGCATTTGTTAGTCTACTTATCTACTTGACATGCAAGGTGAAAGGGGAGAGCATGTCTATAGATCACCCTCCACCTTGTTTCTCGTTCCTTTCTCTTCTTTGGTGTTAACTTGAGCTTCACATCTTTCTCGCAAAAAAAAATACTTGAGCTTCACATCTAGTCTCTGTTTTTTGTAAATTCTTGTGCAATTATCTATGAAAAATCATTCATTACGCATTTGGTGACCAATTTAAGGTCTATGCAATACAAATCTTAACTAACTCCGCCTATATCTTCTAGGCATACCCGGTCCCAAGCCCGGGTAAATGAGGAGGGTTGTGATAGGCTTGACGAGCCAACGTAAAAACTAGCCAGTCCCATGAGTATGAAACCCATTTGAGCGAGGGTAGTACTAGGTTGGGTGACCTCCTGGGAAGTCCTCGTGCAAGGGTTTCATATCGAAGGGTTGTGATAGGTTTGGCGAGCCAACGTAAAAACTACCCAGTCCTTTGGGTATGAAACTCATTTGGGCGAGAGTAATACTAGGATGGGTGACCTCCTGGGAAGTCCTTGGGAAAGGGTTTCATATCTAGCCTACCCCAACTTGTTAGGGACAAAAGGCTTAGGCTTACGGCTTACGGCTTACGCAATAAAAATCTTAAATACACATGTGTTTAGATTTGGAAAATATATATATTGGTGCTACTTGGTCTGTTTTCCTCTAATTCCATTTTCCCATCTATAGGTGATATGTACTACATTGCTTTGCTCGGACTTCCGGTTTGCTCAGTGCTTATATGTAGACTAATTTACGTTAGTTCTTGCTACACCTATGCCATTGTGCTGAAAAGGTGCTCTTGTACTGGTTACTACCCCGTCATGTAGAAGTCAATCCATATGCATATCCAGCACAAGTAAATACGATAGTCAAAATGTATTCCCTATGGAGAAGAGTGAGTTGTCTTGCTGCTTTTATGGATTTGTTTGGAAGCATGGAATGAATTAGTGGTATAGAAACATGCTTTGATATAGTATCCATGAAACTTACTACTAATAATTTTTTTTCTTACTTGCTTATTTGTTTGGCAATGTTTTTTAGATTTATAAATCTTTCATTTTTGTAGGATGTGCCACGCTTTGGAAAGAATTTTTTTCTTCTGCTTTGTATTTTTGTCCTTGCTTAACATTCATAGTAAGTGATTCAAGACTTGAAGAACATGATACGGTTCCATCACAAAAAAGAAGAAGAACATGGTACGGTCTCACTGTGAGTGTTAGCCCTCTACTAAATGTTGTGTCCTTTTTTATATAAAATTAGTAACAAAACATTTAGACAAGTTTGTTGGTACATGTTGCATGTTGTTGTGAGACTGATCATTTGCTTCATTTATCAACATCTTGCTGATTTATGATTGTTCAGTAAAGCCACACATACATGGCGTCACTAAATGTCCTATCTTGAAATGATATCTAAAAACGTAGGCTTGTAAAATACATCTATTTTTTCATAGCCACTATCACTAATGAGCCTTTAATATCTAAACATTGAATTTATATTCATACAATCTTTAATCGCCATTAACTGCGGTAGATGCATGTCATGACCACCGAATGGGTACAAATGTTGTATGCACAATTTTCTCTTAATCCTTACATGCAAGAATTTAATGCATCTCATAAACTAAACAGATGTGGGAAAGAAATAAAAATAGAACCTACAAACAAAAAAGATAATGAGATAGGCTCAACAAATCGGAATGAGGGAGAGCATGTATTATACCCCACACTTATATTACACTCCTTGGGCATGCATTTTGAACCGCGGGGAAGATTGTAGTCTTCTTCCGGTTTGTGAATCTGCCCATGATTCAATTTCACTGCCTAAATCCACTTCGTATGTTTTGAGTCCATCTGGGTTTGGTTTTGTTAGGTTTTAAATTCAAACACTTCGTGTGAAATTAAAGTTGTTTGAATTTTTAAGTTTCTAAAAAATCCCCAAACAACTTATTTTAAGTTCACCATATTTATCTGATCCCAGAGAAATAACTATCTTGGTCTAAATCTTCCTTTTCTTCAATCTTTTGTTTAATTGAAAAAGGAAAAAAAGCAAGGAGGAGAGAGTCTATCAACCAGCATACATCGACCCAGTTAAACTTCCCAGGTCGGCCCACCCACCCACGTTAACCCTATAGGCAGCCAGGAGACCGATCCCCTTCCGCCCCTCCACGCCGGTGTTGTTAGGGACCCTCGGTGTCTCGTTACCGGTGGGGGCGAGGTTTTTAGGGATCATACCGCCCACGGAAACAAAACCCTCGGGCAAGGGAAGATGGGAGACGCTGCTTCTGGATCGGGGAGCGGCATGACAGATCTAGAAGCATTGATGGATGAGCTGGGTTTGAAGGAAGATGATCTCCAGGATGTGGTAATTGAGGATGACGAGCTGCCGGTCGAGGCAACCCGCTGTATGGCCATTGCTAGGGTTCATACCGAGAAAACCTACAACAAGTACTGGTTTTACAGGAACATGAGGGTAGCCTGGGATCTGGCAAAGGAGGTGAAGATCAGGCCACTTGAAGACAACCTGTACACGCTGCAATTTGAATGTCTAGGCGATTAGGAGCGAGTAATAGAGGACGGTCCTTGGAGCTTCAAGGGTAAAGCGGTGATTTTGGAGAAGTGTGACGGATTTACGAAACCGTCGACTATAGAGCTCAACAAGATCGATATGTGGATACAGATCCATGATTTCCTAGATGGCTTTTTCTCAGAAATCAAGGCTCTGTCTTCAACCGTGGGAGAGTTTATATATGCTGAACCAAGATCTCAAGACTTTGAAGGTAACTTTGCACGGGTGCATGTGAAGATAGATGTCACAAAGCCCCTCAAGAACGTTGTTTCTTTGGTGGTGAAGAAGAAAGATACTATCCATAGGGAGATTTACAGAGTGAAGTATGAACAGCTCCCTGATTGGTGTGCCGTCTACGGATACATGGGTCATCTTTTCAAGGAGTGTGGAGATGGAGTCCACGATCGAAAGGCATTGGTCTTTAAAGATCTGAAAGCATCATGGTTTAAAGGCCCTGGGAGTGGACCAGGAGAAGGACGAGGCAACGCTGAAGGCAATGGAACAATGAGTGGCCGAGGAGGAGGCCGGGGGGGGGGGGGGGGGGCAGGCCGTGCTGGTAGAGGTCGGGGCCGTGCAACTGATCAGAACATGTATGCATCTACGGCGAAAGATGGAACACTTGACGGGGACGTGGCTATGGAGGACGGAGATAAAAATAGAAAGAGAGGGGTTGTAGTTGCAGACCCAAATGCATTATTGCTGCTACCGGCGCCCTCTGACGGCTCAAACAATTCTTCGATGCTGCCATCCACTGAAATCCCACCCAGCCTGTCGTCAAAGCAGGAGCCGAAGAGGAACAAGACCAACACAATGGCTAGCGATAAAACCAGCGGAAAGAACACAACTCTGACCAAGAACATTGATGCGTGTTTGGTGGGCCTCCCAGTGGGGTCGCGCCTAGCACAATGAGTCTCCTTTGTTGGAATTGCCGTGGGGCTGGCAAACCCACGATGGTTCGAGAGCTTCGTGACCTAACGAAGCAATATGCCCCCTCTGTACTATGCATCCTTGAGACTCAGATAGAGGGTTCTAGAGTTGAGAATATGGCTGGTTCTTTAGGCTTTAATTAGAGTTTTGCTATTAGTAGCTCGGGGAGAAGTGGGGGTCTAGGAATTTTCTGGAACAAAGAAATAAAGCTTGAGATTGTTGGTTCTTCACAGTATCATATTGATGCAATTATTGATGAACTTGTAGATGTCAAAACAAGGGTAACCTTTGTCTATGGGGAAGCACTGGTTAATGAAAGATACACGACATGGGACATGCTAAGAGGAATCGTTGGTACAAATGATATACCCTGGCTAGCCTTAGGTGATTTCAATGAGGTGTTGTATGCACACGAACACGATGGAGTAGGGAACAGAAGCCAGGCGCAAATGGACGCTTTTAGAGATGCTCTTGACACTTGTGGTCTATCTGATATAGGGTACGCTGGTACTGATTGGACGTTTGAGAAGAAAGTGACATGTGGGACATACACAAGGGTGAGGCTGGATCGAGGAGTAGCTAATCCGGCCTTGTCAATAGCTTTTCCATCAGCCAGGCACGAGCACGGCACTGCGGCATCAAGCGACCACGCCCCTCTCTACGTGAGCTACGTGCATGAAGCATGCAGACGGGCCCCATGTTCTTTTAAATATGAGTTGGCCTAGGAACGGGACCCGGAGTTGTCGCCAATGGTTCAGAATGCATGGCAAAAGAGTGCTGGTGATTCGGTGCTGAGCATAAGCGACAAATTGCAATCATTGTCGCATGATCTGAGCCAGTGGGACCGCAATCATTTTCATAACGTGCGACGCGACATTCGGCGACTGAAGTCAGAGCTACAGGAGCTTTACGGGATCCAAAACAGATACGGGCCAAGTCATTTAGAGTTAAATTTTTTTGAAAGGCTAACTGAGCTTTATCATAGAGAAGAGATACTATGGAGATAGCGCGCCCGGCTAGAGTGGCTGATGCACGGCGACAAGAACACACATTTTTTACACCTCAGGGCAAGCCGAAGAAGGAGGAAAAACCAAATAAAGTCACTTCAGAGACCGGATGGTCAGGTAACAGAAAACGTGATAGAGATGGAGAACATGACCACAACCTTTTATCAAAATCTCTATACATCGGAGGGAGTGCATAACATGGAACAGGTCATTGATAAAGTTCCAACAAGGGTTACACTAGCCATGAATGACATGTTAAATGCTCCATACACACAACAAGAAGTAAAAATATCCCTGTTTCACATGTACCCAATGAAAGCTCTAGGGCCTGACGGATACCCAGCACACTATTTTCAGCACCACTGGGACAACTGCGGTGATGAGGTTACAAAGGCGGTTTTGAGGATAGTGGAGGGCACTAAGTCGGCAGAATGCATAAACGACACGATTTTGGTACTCATACCAAAGGGAAAAAACCCAACTCTACTGTCCCAATTTCGTCCAATCAGTTTGTGTAATGTTTTATACAAGATTGCTTCGAAGGTGATTTCTAACAGACTCAAGGTAGTATTACCTGACATAATCTCAGAGGAGCGATCAGCTTTTGTCCCAAGCAGGTTGATTACAGACAACATTATCACAACGTATGAGTGCTTGCATTTTATGAAAAGGAACAAAGCCAAGAAAAATCAGTCTTGTGCACTCAAGCTCGATATGATGAAAGCCTATGATAGGGTGGAGTGGCCTTATTTAAGGGCAATCATGATAAAGCTAGGATTTACAAACCGATGGGTTGATATTGTTATGAGCTTGGTCACCACAGTCAAGTTTTCTGTTTTATTCAATGGGAAGAAGCTCCAACAATTTATTCCTTCAAGAGGTATCCGACAAGGGGACCCGATATCTCCATACTTGTTCTTGATGGCAGTAGAGGGCCTTTCATGCCTGTTAAAATCAAAAAGTGAGTCATCCAATTTGCATGGACTACAGGTAGCTCCCACGACGCCACCGATAAGCCATCTCCTATTTGCTGATGACAACCTACTGTTCTTCAAGGCTAATAGTGTGGGGGCAACTGAGGTGTACCATGTTCTGGATACTTACTGTCAAGCAACGGGGAAGCGTATCAACTACTCCAAGTCATCAATTTATTTTAGCAAAGGGGTACCTGATGCAGTCAGACAAGAAATTAAGGAAACACTCAACGTCCCCAACAAAACACTTAATGATAAGTACTTGGGATTGCCGTCAGATATAGGAAGCTCAAAGAATGGGGCTTTCAAATACCTCAAGTATTGCCTTTGGAGCAAGGTTCAGGGCTGGATCGAGCGAACCATGTCTTCGGCGGGCAAGGAAGTTCTTGTTAAAGCTGTAGCCCAGGTTGTCCCAGTGTTCTCCCTGTCATGTTTCAAACTTCCTAGAGGCTTGCGTGAACATCTAAACATGCTCATCTCAAAGTTTTGGTGGGGTGCTAAGGATGGAAAGCGAAAACCACATTAGGTTTCTTGGAAAATGATGACTCAACCCAAGGGCATGGGAGGCCTCGTATTCAAAGGCTTTGAACTCTTCAATCTGTCTATGCTGGCTAGGCAGGCATGGCGTCTGCTGCAATACCCGGAGTCCTTAAGTGCGTGAGTACTGAAAAGTGTCTACTACCCTAACTCTGACATCCTCCATGCCAAATTGGGAGGCCATCCGAGCCAGGTTTGGCGGGCCATTATTGAGGGAAGAAACGTTTTGAAGCATGGTTTGATAAAGAGAATTGGGAATGGAGCAGACAAAAATATATGGATGCAAAACTGGTTACCCAGAGAGGAGATGATGCAGCCTTATGGGAGTATTTCGCCAAATCCACCCACCCTGGTTTCGGAGCTCAGAATCAGTGTGAACGCCTCCTGGGATAGACAGCTTGTCCGAGCAACATTCATGCCAATGGATGCGCATGTTATACTGGGAATTCCCTTTTGTACACGAAACATTGCAAATTTTTGGGCATGGTATCACGAGAAGCACGAACCCTTTGAAGAAAATATGCCCTAGAGGCAATAATAAAGTTATTATTTTATTTCCTCATATCATGATAAATGTTTATTATTCATGCTATAATTGTATTAGCCGGAAACATGATACATGTGTGAATACATAGACAAACTTAAAGTCACTAGTATGCTTCTACTTGACTAGCTCATTAATCAAAGATGGTTATGTTTCCTAACCATATACATGAGTTGTCATTTGATTAACGGGATCACATCATTAGGAGAATGATGAGATTGACATGAGCACTTGATCGTTTAGTATGTTGCTATTGCTTTCTTCATGACTTATACATGTTCCTACAACTATGAGATTATGCAACTCCCGTTTACCGGAGGAACAGTTTGTGTGCTACCAAATGTCACAACGTAACTGGGTGATTATAAAGGAGCTCTACAGGTGTCTCCAAAGGTACATGTTGAGTTGGCGTATTTCGAGATTAGGTTTTGTCACTCCGATTGTCGGAGAGGTATCTTTGGGCCCTCTCGGTAATGCACATCACTATAAGCCTTGCAAGCAATGTAGCTAATGAGTTAGTTACGGAATGATGCATTACGTAACGAGTAAAGAGACTTGCCAGTAACGAGATTGAACTAGGTATTGAGATACCAACGATCAAATCTCGGGCAAGTAACATACCGATGACAAAGGGAACAACATATGTTGTTATGCGGTTTGACCGATAAAGATCTTCGTAGAATATGTAGGAGCCAATATGAGCATCCAGGTTCCACTATTGGTTATTGACCGGAAACGGTTCTCGGTCATGTCTACATAGTTCTCGAACCTATAGGGTCCGCACACTTAAGGTTTCGATGACAGTTATATTATGAGTTTATGGGTTTTGATGTACCGAAGTTTGTTCGGGGTCACGAATGTGATTACGGACATGACGAGGAGTCTCGAAATGGTCGAGACATGAAGATTGATATATTGGAAGCCTATATTTGGATGTCGGGACTGTTCCGGGTGAAATCAGGATTTTACCGGAGTACCGGGAGGTTACCGGAACCCCCCGGGGGCTTAATGGGCCTACATGGGCCTTAGTGGAGAAGAGGAGAGGAGGCAAGGGCTGGGCCGTGCACCCCTCCCCCCTAGTCTGAATAGGACAAGGAGAGGGGGGCAGCGCCCCCCCTTTCCTTCCTCTCTCTCCCTCCTCTTTCCCCCCTTCTCCTACTCCAACAAGGAAGGAGGGAGTCCTACTCCCGGTGGGAGTAGGACTCCCCTTGGCGTGCCCCCTCCTAGGCCGGCCGCCCCTCCCCCCTTGCTCATTTATATACGAGGGCAGGGGGGCACCTCTAGACACAACAATTGATCTCTTGATCTCTTAGCCGTGTGTGGTGCCCCCCTCCACCATAGTCCTCCTCGATAATATTGTAGCGGTGCTTAGGCGAAGCCCTGTGACAGTAGAACATCAAGATCGTCACCACGCCGTCGTACTGACGGAACTCTTCCCCGACATTCTGCTGGATCGAAGTACGGGGATCGTCATCAAGCTGAACGTGTGCTAGAACTCGGAGGTGCCGTAGTTTTGGTGCTTGATCGGTCGGGCCGTGAAGACGTACGACTACATCAACCGCGTTGTTCTAACGCTTCTGCTTTCGGTCTATGAGGGTACATGGACAACACTCTCCCCTCTCGTTGCTTTGCATCACCATGATCTTGCGTGTGCGTAGGATTTTTTTTTGAAATTACTACGTGCCCCAACAGTGGCATCCGAGCCAAGTTTTATGCGTAGATGTTATATGCACGAGTAGAACACATGTGAGTTGTGGGTGATACAAGTCATACTGCTTACCAGCATGTCATACTTGGTTCGGCGGTATTGTTGGATGAAGCAGCCCAGACCAACATTACGCATATGCTTACGCGAGACTGGTTCTACCGACGTGCTTTGCACACAGGTGGCTGGCGGGTGTCTGTTTCTCCAACTTTAGTTGAACCGAGTGTGGCTACGCCCGGTCCTTGCGAAGGTTACAACAACACTAACTTGACAAACTATCGTTGTGGTTTTGATGCGTAGGTAAGAATGGTTCTTGCTCAGCCCGTAGCAGCCACGTAAAATTTGCAACAACAAAGTAGAGGACGTCTAACTTGTTTTTGCAGGGCATGTTGTGATGTGATATGGTCAAGACGTGATGCTATATTTTATTGTATGAGATGATCATGTTTTTTAACCGAAGTTATCGGCAACTGGCAGGAGCCATATGGTTGTCGCTTTATTGTATGAAATGCAAATGCCCTGTAATTGCTTTACTTTATCACTAAGAGGTAGCGATAGTCGTAGAAGCAATAGATGGCGTAACGACAATGATGCTATGATGGAGATCAAGGTGTCGCGCCAGTGATGATGGTGATCATGACGGTGCTTCGGAGATGGAGATCACAAGCACAAGATGATGATGGCCATATCATATCACTTATATTGATTGCATGTGATGTTTATCCTTTATGCATCTTATCTTGCTTTGATTGGCGGTAGCATTTTAAGATGATCTCTCACTAATTATCAAGAAGTGTTCTCCCTGAGTATGCACCATTGTGAAAGTTCTTCGTGCTGAGACACCACGTGATGATCGGGTGTGATAGGCTCTGTCGGATTTCGGGTTTCGGCAGACCCTCTAGATTCGAACACTGGGGTGCGCGCCGAGATTTCGCCCTCTACCTACTTGCACCTCGCCGCCTCGCCGGGATCTAAGCTATGAAAGGAACAACACAAGAGACACGGGGTTTATACTAGTTCGGGCCACCATTGTGGTGTAATACCCTACTCTAGTTTGTGGTGTGGTGGATTGCCTCTTGGGCTGATGATGAACAATACAAGGAAGAACAACCTCGCGAGGGTCTGTTCTTGGCTGGTGCGATGAACTGCTAGGGGGAGTTCAGTCGCTCTTTCTGCTGGTTCCAAGATCCTCTCTCCTACCTTGTGGGTGGCTAGTCCTATTTATAGGCAAAGGCCCTGGGCCTCTTCCCAAATATTGAGCGGGAAGGGCGCCAACAATTGGCCATTTTGAAGGGGAACATCCAGTACACTTATCCTGACTAAAGTTGGTCCTCGCCTGTCAAAGGCTCTGGTGGTGACACCGTCTTGGGCTCCACAATGACTTCCTTCCTGCCGTTGCGACAGTCTTGGTCTTGTTGCACCGAAACGGATGCCTTTGCTTGATGCTCTCGCCTGCGCTTGCTCCCTTTGCACCAAAGAGGAAAGGAGGACACTACGCGGGCTGGCGCCCGCCTGGCGCCCTTGGTCGTCATGGCTTGCATCATGGGCACCTCGTGAGGTACCCCGCCTTGATCTCTCTGCCTCCTCGCGAGCCAGCCTGACGAGGCCGTGCCTGAGGAAGCTTCCTGTCGTCCACCCCGCGAGGCTTGGTCCCTCGCGAGGGTCTTGAGCTCGTGCTGATGAAGATGGGCCATGCTAGGCCGCCCCTTGAGCCACGCCGCAGGCCGCAGGTAGGCAAGTCTGGGGACCCCCGTTCCCAGAATGCCGACAGTAGCCCCCGGGCCCAAGGCGCGCCCGGACTTGGCTGAGCAGAGAAGCGAAAGGGCAAGTGCGAAGCGCCGCGGGCCCTAACAGCCTGCGGCCTCCGGCACCGCGTTGCGGTTGGTTTGTCATGGGCGGCCCTGCTCCCCCACGACGCTTCGGCGACTGCACGAATTGACAAGTCCCTGCATGCAAAGCGGGTCATGATTACCTGCGATCGTGGAGGCCGCCGGTTGGCCTCCTCCAGCTATAAGTATGGAACGGCACGTGCCCTTCTAGTCCATCTCTTCTTGCTTCTCCTTCTTCTCCGTCCTTGCTCCACCTTGCCGCAATGGCTCCGATCCGCCGGTTCTCCGCGGAAGAGAAAGGAAAGGCTCCCCGAGAGGGTCCCCACGCGCTTTCGCCGAAGAAACGGCTAGCCCTATGCAGTCGAGGCGAGGGCGCCCGGCAGGAGGTGTCGAGGCCTTGGTGCGAGCGCCCGCCGCCAGGGTTTCCGCTGCCTTTGTACGCCCACCTTGAGGGCCCTGCAGGAGTTGATGTCGAGCACCATGGACGACGCCGCCGTCGATGCCGGCGGGTCACGGCGGTGCGTGTTATCCCTCTTGGAGTTCATGCCGAGGGCTCCTCCTGAGAGTTTGTGCTCTACGCCGCCATGCCTCCTCAATCTTGGTTTCGCCTTCCTCCCTCCTTCGCCTCCGTGATGCCGCAGGGGGGATACTTGGAGCTCTGGTTGCAGCACGCCGGCTGCAACACCCTCGCGACCGAAGTGGAGGTCGCAGTCATCACCCCGGGCAAAGTCTCCATGACTCGAGGCTGGGGCGAGATCGCCCGTGTCTGCAGGACGAGGGGCGCCCTCGCGATCCACCTGGAGTACGATGGTGCTTCCATGATGCTCTTCAAGGTCTTCGACACAGACGGACACCGGCTGGAGTGCTGCCCTGAGAGAGGTGGTCGGGGCCCTGCCACGGAGAGGACGAGGCTCGTCGTCCGCTCCCTCAGCGGCTCCTCAGGCGGTGGGGGCGCCGGAGGATCCAGCGACTCTGCCGAGCTCTTCGTGACTCCGGAGACGAGCGATGACAGCTACGAGCCCCCGAGCCTGCGCCGATCTTAGAGCAGGACTGGCTTGTTAGGCCGCCGCCGCCTCTGATCTGGATGAGGTTGGCGCAGGTGACTGACGGCCCACTGTTGATGATGGCGTCTCTTGCGGAGGCACGTATAGTTAGCGTTTTCTAGGACTTGTTCCCTCTGTTCCCTGCAAGGAATCAGAAAGCGCGCTCCATGGGGGCTTGTAAGATGCCTGTGGTTCTGTTTGTTAATATAGTCCTTGCCATGAAGTAGTGCGAGATGCTTATTCCGTCTTAGCTTAGTTCTTCCTTTCGAACCTCACGAGGGCTTGGTGCTCTGCGCCGATAGGTCCCGGTCCCAAGGTAGGCTTCAGCCTTCGCTGGTATGTCAGGTCGCGATGCCGTGGTCAAGGCCAGGAGGTGAGCGGCCCGGGGTCTAGTAAAAGCCCCTGAGTCGCGATGCTCAGGAGGTCCCCTTTAGCGCTCAAGAAGCCATCGTTCTGTGAGAAAGGAGCGTGATGTTGCTAACACGGGATTGCATTGGATGTGGGGACAGTGCTGCGATAGCTAGTGTTTCCGGAGGGTGACTTATCTCGAGAGTCAGGAACCGCTTCCTGCTGCGGCGCTAGGTCCGCGCATCAGCCGGCGAGGGGTTGCCTAGCAAGGTCCTCGCGTGCCTCTTCCCTCTCGCCTTTGCTTCCCTTTCTTCTCTACGTCCTCGGGTCCCGGCCCTCGAGCGGGTCTCAACCGTCGCTGGTATGCCAGGTCGCGATACCATGGACAAGGCCAGAGGGTGAGGGCTGGAGAGCCAGTAGGAGCCCATGCGTCACAATGCTCAGGTGCCCCCCTTTAACGTGCAAGCGGTTCGCACGGACGAGAGTGAAGAAGACGCCGTGAGGGCCTCGCCTGGTGCTGCTCCTTGACGGGATCCTGCAGGCCCACCACAAGAAGAACAAGAGCCTGCTATGACAAGCGGTGGTTAGCCATTGGTTGCTTTGGAGAGGTGACGAGGCATTGAAGGCCTGACGAGGTGGCGCTGTGCGGGGCTGCCACAGCCAGAGCTCAGCCATTCAGGTCTTCCGGTGTTGCAGGGACGGACCCATGCGCAAGCTCCATGCCGTAGGGGAGCAGCTCCATTGGCCAGTGTCAGTTGAGCGGGCAACTAGGTCAAGCACATTAATCACGAAGAAGCGAGCTCATTTAGATAGATGCAGGGAAGGCAGACATTGCTGGGTCTGGCCCGAGCGACTTGGGGATGATGCAGCCCGAGGGGCGCCCCCAACAAAGTAAGCTAGGAACATAAAGTATAAAAGGGGATACATGCCGCAGGGACGGGCCCACGCGGCCTGCTAATAATGCAGCCCTGGGGGGCGCTCCCAGCTGGAAACGAAACTTGAAGGATGTCACCTGACAGCGTTGAAGACGAAGGGGTGTTGAAGTAGCGGACGTCGTGGGCTGCAGAAGCCGATCTTCACGAGCCCCCAGGCCTAGGAGCCTCGGGAGGTTCCGGAGGCGCTGGTGGCTCCTTGTAGACCTTCTCCATCTCCGCCAGGACTGCAGAACGCCTAGCCTCCTGAGCCTCCAGGATGCTTCCCATGAGGCGCTGGTACGTGGCGGCCGCGTTCGGCAAGCCGTAGGGCATGCGAATCGTAGCTGTGGGGTGGGCCTTCACAGCGCCCCACGCGTGAGGGCCAGAAGCGCGCCTGAGGGGCGGCTCGGTTGAGCCCTGGGATGTCGATGCAGACGCGCAGCCCACCATCCTCGCTAGGATGGGGAGCTGCGGCGGGTGAGCGGCGGCTGCCACTCATGACTCTTGACTCCTGCAACTCCTGCGTGATCTGACTGACGAACTCCTGAGGGTATCGCCCTCCTTGCCTTGCTTCTTCATGAGGGAAACGTGCTTTGAAACACGCCTCCAAGTGGTGCCCAAGCGCCTCCCTCGTGACCTTAGCAAGGTCGGTGGCCCTCCAGGAGGGAGCCCCCGAGCCTTGCTTGAGGAGGGCGCCGGGCGTGCCTTCCTATGTGACAGAAGGAGGTGCCCCCTGAGCAGGCGCAGACCCTAAGGGTCCTGCCTCCTGAGGGGTCAGGCCTGGCGATGTCTTCTTCTTCTTCTTGGGAGCGGTCTCAGGGAGCCTCCTGCTCCCGCGATCTGGGTCTTCAAGTGATGCGGCGTGAAAAGCTCGCTCCAGGGAGCACACTGCGTCCCTTTCTTCACAAGGCACCGTGATGACTCCGCCGCTTCCTGGCATCTTGAGGACGTTGTAGCCGTGATGAGTCACATCCATGAACTTGGCGAGAGCTGGGTACCCAAGGATGGCGTTGTATGGCAGGCGAATGTGGGCGATGTCGAAGTCGATGAGCTCGGTGCGGTAGTTGTCGCGCGCCCCGAAGGTGACAGGGAGGCGGACCTGCCCGATTGGAACCATGGAGCCATCGGTGACTCCGGAGAAAGGCTTGGTTGGCTAAAGCTGATTGTAAGGCACTTGGAGATTGTTGAATGTCTCCACGGACAGGACGTTGAGCCCTGCCCCGTCGTTGATGAGGGTCCTGGTGACTTGCACGTTGCTAATGATTGGGGAGCAAAGCATCGGGAGGACACCGGCTGTGGCCGCGCACTTGAGTTGATCCGCTGAGCTGAACGTGATGGCGCACGCTGACCACCTGAGAGGGCGCGTGGCCTCGAGCTTGGGGAGGACTGCATTCACTTCGCGGGCGAACTGCTTGAAGATGCGCTGAGAGGCTGGGGCTTGAGCTCCGCCCAGGATGCAAGCGATCGCGCGCGGCTCCTGGAAGCCCCCAGCCCCCTCGTCCTGATGATGGTCCTCGTTTCTCCTTGGCTGCAGCGACAGAGGAGGGAGGCCTGCGTTTCCTTGCGGACGATCCTCGTGAGGCTGACCCCACCAGTCTCCCTCGCGAGGCTGATCCTGCCAGCGATCCTCGCGAGGTCGGTCACGCCACCCTTGGCGAGGGCCGCGGTCTTCCCAGCGTCCTGCGTTCCGTCCTCCTCCTCGGCCGTAGCCTCGATAGTTGTGGTCGGGGCGTCGTCCGGTCCTCCCTTCTCGCACGGCTCGGAGCTCTTGACATTCGTTGGTGTTGTGGGTGTGGAGGTCGTGGTACACACAGTACCGGCTGCCCTTGGAAGACTCGGGCTGATCTCTGCCTTGCTTGGTGTCTGGTTCTGCCGCGAGCACGACAACCCCCTTGTGCTTCACGTCCCTGGCCTTGGATTTCTTCCCTTCTGAGTCTGCGTCTGGCAGCTCAAGGAGGGAAAGGCGCCCTTCCTCAGCCCTGGTGCACTTGGTCGCCAAGTTGAACAGCTCCAAGGAAGTGCACAGATCTTCATGCATCGCCAGCTCCTCCTTCATCTTGACGTCATGCACACCGTCGGAGAAGGCTGAGATGATGGCCTCCTCAGTCACCTTGGGAATCTGGAGGCGTGCGTTGTTGAAGCGCTGGATGTACATCTGCAGGGTCTGCCCTGGTTGCTGCTTGATGCGGCGCATGTCGCTCACGGCAGGTGGTCGGTCGCGAGTACCTTGGAAGTTGGCGATGAAGCGGGTGCGCATCTCGTCCCAGGAGGAGATCGTGCCAGGAGCTAGGTTCAGGAGCCAGGTGCGGGCCCCGTCCTTGAGTGCCATGGGAAACCAGTTCGCCATGACATTCTCGTCCCCGTTGGCGGCTTCGATGCCCAGCTCGTAGAGCTGGAGGAACTCCGCAGGGTCGGCCGTGCCGTCGTAGCAGGGAGGAAGGTCTGGCTTGAATTTGCCGGGCCACGCGACGCTGCGCAGCTCGGTGGTGAAGGCGCGGCACCCTGCTGTGGCCATGGGAGGCCTTTGGTGATGAAGAGCTTGGTCTTGCGGGTCCCCATGCGCTGCAGCTGGGAGCAGCACGGGGTCTTGGCGTGCTGGAACAGGAGCATGGTCGTGACGGACCGGAGCAGGGACCACTCGGGCAACTTCTTGGGGGCGAGGGATCTCTTGGCAACTCTGCTCTCGCTGCGCTGGCGCCGGACGGAGTGGGTTCCTCCCAGGGGCCACGCGCCTTGGGGCCAGGGCGCCTTCTTGAGGGGGAGGTGGCTGAGGCGCCCTCGGAGCTTCATCGCCCGCGCGGGGCGGGGCGCGGTGCAGCGAGAAGGACGGCACAGGGGATCTCCCTGCGGCGCGGACGAGCTCGGCGACGCGGTCGAGCCACTCTTCGTAGACGTCGTCGACTAGGCGGTAGAGCAGGAGCTCGTTTGCCGCGATGAGCGCAGCTCGAGCCTCCATGGTCGCATGGAGTGCGCGGGATGAAGAACCAGCTGGGGCGAGTGAGGGAGTAGCAGTGCGGCCGTCTCGCCTCACGGACGGATGCTGGGATGATGCTTGCTGCTCGTTCCCCGCCGGGCCGGTGTCGGTGTTGACGGGGGGCGACAGGGAACGGCGAGGGCGGCCGCCGACGGGGGCCGTCTAGGCGATGTGGGAAGCGAGAGCGGCTCGTCGCTCGGTGCGTGCCCGACGAGTGTCTGACATGGATGCGACGGTCGGTGAAGAACAGGGCGGTGGAAGACAAATTCCGGCGCACCCCTACCTGGCACGCCAAATGTCGGATTTTGTGTTCCGGCAGACCCTCTAGATTCGAACACTGGGGTGCCCGCGGAGATTTCGCCCTCTACCTACCTGCACCTCGCCGCCTCGCTGGGATCTAAGCTATGAAAGGAACAACACAAGAGACACGGGGTTTATACTAGTTCGGGCCACCATTGTGGTGTAATACCCTACTCTAGTTTGTGGTGTGGTGGATTGCCTCTTGGGCTGATGATGAACAATACAAGGAAGAATAGACTCGCGAGGTTCTGTTCTTGGCTGGTGCGATGAACTGCTAGGGGGAGTTTAGTCGCTCTTTCTGCTGGTTCCAAGATACTCTCTCCTACCTTGTGGGTGGCTAGTCCTATTTATAGGCAAAGGCCCTAGGCCTCTTCCCAAATATTGAGTGGGAAGGGCGCCAATAATTGGCCATTTTGAAGGGGAACATCCAATACACTTATCCTGACTAAAGTTGGTCCTCGCCTGTCAAAGGCTCTGGTGGTGACGCCGGCTTGGGCTCCACAATGACTTCCTTCCTGCCGTTGCGACGGTCTTGGTCTTGTTGCACCGAAACGGATGCCTTTGCTTGATGCTCTCGCCTGCGCTTGCTCCCTTTGCACCAAAGAGGAAATGAGGACACTGCGTGGGCTGGCGCCCGCCTGGCGCCCTTGGTCGTCATGGCTTGCGTCATGGGCACCTCGTGAGGTACCCCGCCTTGATCTCTCCGCCTCCTCGCGAGCCAGCCTGACGAGGCCGTGCCTGAGGAAGCTTCCTGTCGTCCACCCCACGAGGCTTGGCCCCTCGCGAGGGTCTTGAGCTTGTGCTGATGAAGATGGGCCGTGCTGGGCCGCCCCTTGAGCCACGCTGCAGGCCGCAGGCAGGCAAGTCTGGGGACCCCCGTTCCCAGAACGCCGACATGCTCTACGTTCAAATACAACGGGTGCAAAATAGTTGCACACGCAGAATACTCAGGTTAAACTTGATGAGCCTAGCATATACAGATATGGCCTCGGAACACGGAGACTGAAAGGTCGAACGTGAATCATATAGTAGATATGATCAACATAGTGATGTTCACCATTGAAAACTACTCCATCTCATGTGATGATCGGACATGGTTTAGTTGATTTGGATCACGTGATCACTTAGATGACTAGAGAGATGTCTGTCTAAGTGGAAGTTCTTTAGTAATATGATTAATTGAACTTAAATTTATCATGAACTTAGTACCTTATAGTATTTTGCTTGTCTATGTTTGTTGTAGATAGATGGCTCGTGCTGTTGTTCCGTTGAATTTTAATGTGTTCCTTGAGAAAGCTAATGTGAAAGATGATGGTAGCAATTACACGGACTGGTTCCGTAACTTGAGGATTATCCTCATTGCTGCATAGAAGAATTACGTCCTGGAAGCACCGCTGGGTGCCAGGCTTGCTGCAGATGCAACTGACGATGTTAAGAACGTCTGGCAAAGCAAAGCTGATGACTACTCAATAGTTCAGTGTGCCATGCTTTACGGCTTAGAACCGGGACTTCAACGACGTTTTGAACGTCATGGAGCATATGAGATGTTCTAGGAGTTGAAGTTAATATTTCAAGCAAATGCCCGGATTGAGAGATATGAAGTCTCCAATAAGTTCTATAGCTGTAAGATGGAGGAGAATAGTTCTGTCAGTGAACATATACTCAAAATGTCTAGGTATAATAATACTTGATTCAACTGGGAGTTAATCTTCCTGATGATAGTGTCATTGACAGAATTCTTCAATCACTGCCACCAAGCTACAAGAGCTTCGTGATGAACTATAATATGCAAGGGATGGACAAGACTATTCCCGAACTCTTCGCAATGCTAAAGGCCGCGGAGGTAGAAATCAAGAAGGAGCATCAAGTGTTGATGGTCAGTAAGACCACCAGTTTCAAGAAAAAGGGTAAAGGGAAGAAGAAGGGGAACTTCAAGAAGAACAGCAAAAAAGTTGCTGATTAAGAGAAGAAACCCAAATCTGGTCCTAAGCCTGAGACTGAGTGCTTCTACTTCAAGAAGACTGGACACTAGAAGTGGAACTGCCCCAAGTATTTGGCGGATAAGAAGGATGGCAAGGTGAACAAAGGTATATGTGATATACATGTTATTGATGTGTACCTTACTAATGCTAGCAGTAGCACCTGGGTATTTGATACTGGTTCTGTTGCTAATATTTGCAACTCGAAACATGGACTACGGATTAAGCGAAGATTGGCTAAGGACGAGGTGACGATGCGCGTGGGAAATGGTTCCAAAGTCAATGTGATCGCAGTCGGCACGCTACCTCTACATCTACCTTTGGGATTAGTTTTAGACCTGAATAATTGTTATTTGGTGCCAGCGTTAAGCATGGACATTATATCTGGATCTTGTTTGATGTGAGACGGTTATTCATTTAAATCTGAGAATAATGGTTGTTCTATTTATATGAGTAATATCTTTTATGGTCATGCACCCTTGAAGAATGGTCTATTTTTATTAAATCTCGATAGTAGTGATACACATATTCATAATGTTGAAGCCAAAAGATGCAGAGTTGATAATGATAGTGCAACTTATTTGTGGCACTGCCGTTTGGGTCATATTGGTGTAAAGCGCATGAAGAAACTCCATACTGATGGACTTCTGGAATCACTTGATTATGAATCACTTGGTACTTGCGAACCGTGCCTCATGGGCAAGATGACTAAAATGTCATTCTCCGGAACTATGGAGCGAGCAACTGATTTGTTGGAAATCATACATACTGATGTATGTGGTCCTATGAATATTGAGGCTCGCGGCGGGTATCATTATTTTCTCACCTTCACAGATGATTTGAGCAGATATGGGTATATCTACTTGATGAAACACAAGTCTGAAACATTTGAAAAGTTCAAAGAATTTCAGAGTGAAGTGGAAAATCATCGTAACAAGAAAATAAAGTTTCTACAATCTGATCGTGGAGGAGAATATTTGAGTTACGAGTTTGGTTTACATTTGAAGCAATGCGGAATAGTTTTGCAACTCATGCCACCCGGAACACCACAACGAAATGGTGTGTCCAAACGTCGTAATCGTACTTTACTAGATATGGTGCGATCTATGATGTCTCTTACTGATTTAATACTATCGTTTTGGGGTTATGCTTTAGAGACGGCCGCATTCACGTTAAATAGGGCACCATCAAAATCCGTTGAGACGACACCTTATGGACTGTGGTTTGGCAAGAAACCAAAGTTGCTGTTTCTTAAAGTTTGGGACCGCGATACTTATGTGAAGAAACTTCAACCAGATAAGCTCGAACCCAAATCGGAGAAATGTGTCTTCATAGGATACCCAAAAGAGACTATTGGGTACACCTTCTATCACAGATCTAAGGGCAAGATTTTTGTTGCTAAATTCGGATCCTTTCTAGAGAAGGAGTTTCTCTCGAAAGAAGTAGTGGGAGGAAACTAGAACTTGATGAGGTAACTGTACCTGCTCCCTTATTGGAAAGTAGTTCATCACAAGAACCGGTTCTTGTGACAACTACACCAATCAGTGAGGAAGCTAATGATATTGATCATGAAACTTCAGATCAAGTTACTACCAAACCACGTAGGTCAACCAGAGTAAGATCCGCACCAGAGTGGTACGGTAATCCTATTCTGGAAGTCATGTTACTTGACCATGGTGAACCTACGAACTATGAGGAAGCGATGACGATCCCAGATTCTGCAAAATGGCTTGAGGCCATGAAATCTGAGATGGGATCCATGTATGAGAACTAAGTATGGACTTTGGTTGACTTGCCCGATGATCGGCAAGCTATCGAGAATAAATGGATCTTCAAGAAGAAAACTGACGCTGGTGGTAATGTAACTGTCTACAAAGCTCGACTTGTTGCGAAAGGTTTTCGACAAGTTTAAGGGGTTGACTACGATGAGACTTTCTCACCCGTAGCGATGCTTAAGTCTGTCCGAATCATGTTAGCAATTGCCACATTTTATGATTATGAAATATGGAAAATGGATGTCAAAACTGCATTCCTGAATGGATATCTGGAAGAAGAGTTGTATATGATGCAACCGGAAGGTTTTGTCGATCCAAAAGGTGCTAACAAAGTGTGCAAGCTCCAGCGATCCATTTATGGACTGGTGCAAGCCTCTCGGAGTTGGAATAAACACTTTGATAGTGTGATCAAAGCATATGGTTTTATACAGACTTTTGGGGAAGCCTGTATTTACAAGAAAGTGAGTGGGAGCTCTGTAGCATTTATGATATTAGATGTAGATGACATATTGTTGATTGGAAATGGTATAGAATTTCTGGATAGCATAAAGGGATACTTGAATAAAAGTTTTTCGATGAAAGACCTCGGTGAAGCTGCTTACATATTGGGCATCAAGATCTATAGAGATAGATCAAGACGCTTAATTGGACTTTCACAAAGCACATACCTTGATAAAGTTTTGAAAAAGTTCAAAATGGATCAGGCAAAGAAAGGGTTCTTGCCTATATTACAAGGTGTGAAGTTGAGTCAGACTCAATGCTCGACCACAGCAGAAGATAGAGAGAAAATGAAAGATGTTCCCTATGCTTCAGCCATAGGCTCTATCATGTATGCAATGCTGTGTTGTAGGATCGGAAGTATGTCTAGAGGGGGGGGTGTGATTAGACTACTTGAACAAATAAAAACTTATCCTTTTCCCAATTTTAGTCTTTGGCAGATTTTAGCTATCTTAGCACAAGTCAAGCAATCTTAACACAATTCAAGCAAGCATGCAAAGAGTATATGAGCAGCGGAAAGTAAAGCATGCAACTTGCAAGAATGTAAAGGGAAGGGTTTGGAGAATTCAAACGCAATTGGAGACACAAATGTTTTTTTCATGGTTTCGATAGGTGGTGCTATCGTACATCCACGTTGATGGAGACTTCAACCCACGAAGGGTAACGGTTGCGCGAGTCCACGGGGGGCTCCACCCATGAAGGGTCCACGAAGAAGCAACCTTGTCTATCCCACCATGGCCGTCGCCCACGAAGGACTTGCCTCACTAGCGGTAGATCTTCATGAAGTACGTGATCTCCTTGCCCTTACAAACTCCTTGGTTCAACTCCACAATCTTGTCGGAGGCTCCCAAGTGACACCTATCCAATCTAGGAGACACCACTTTCCAAGAAGTAACAAATGGTGTGTTGATGATGACCTCCTTGCTCTTGTGCTTCAAATGATTGTCTCCCCAACACTCAACTCTCTCTCACAGGATTTGGATTTGGTGGAAAGAAGATTTGAGTGGAAAGCAACTTGGGAAGGCTAGAGATCAAGATTCATATGGTAAGAATGGAATATCTTGGCCTCAACACATGAGTAGGTGGTTCTCTATCAGAAACAACAAGTTGGAAGTGTAGGTTTCTTCTGATGGCTCTCTCCGCGAATGAACAGGAGGTGGAGGGGTATATATAGCCTCCACACAAAATCTAACCATTACACACAACTTACCAAACTCGGTGGGACCGAATTGAGAAACTCGGTCAGACCGATTTAGCAAATCTAGTGACCGTTAGGATTTTCGGTGGGACCGACATGCAACTCGGTAGGACCGATATGATTAGGGTTAGGGCATAACGTAATCTCGGTGAGACCGATTACACAAACTCGGTGAGACCGATTTTGGTAATAAGCTAACCAGAGAGTTGGTCAGGTAAACTCGGTGGGACCGATTCGCTCATTTCGGTGGGACCGAAATGTTACGAAAAGGAAACAGGGAGTCTACATTGCAATCTCGGTGGGACCGATCGCTCATCTCGGTGGTACCAAAACGTTACGAAGGGAAACAGAGAGATTACAATCCCATCTCAGTGAGACCGAGATCCCTATCGGTGAGACCGATTTGCCTAGGGTTTGTGGCAGTGGCTATGACATCTGAACTCGGTGGCACCTGGTAGAAAGAATCGGTAGGGCCGAGTTTGACTTTTGGGTTTTGGTCATATGTGGATGTGAGAAAGTAGTTGAGGGTTTTGGAGCATATCACTAAGCACTATGGAGCAAGAAACTCATTAAGCAACAACTCATCCCTTCTTGATAGTATTGGCTTTTCCTATATACTCAATGTGATCTTGGATCACTAAAATATAAAATGTAGAGTCTTGAGCTTTTGAGCTTGAGCCAATCCTTTTATCCTTAGCATTTTGAGAGATCCACTTTTCTCATTCATGCCATGCCATTCATTGAGATTTTCCTGAAATATTCATCTTGGAATGATGTTAGCTCAATGAGCTATATGTTGTTAGGAATTACCAAAACCACCTAGGGATAGTTGCACTTTCAATCTCCCCCTTTTTGGTAATTGATGACAACATATAGATCAAAGCTTCAACAAATGATAATAGGAGTGAAAAACATTGTCTCTTTGAGAAGTATGTGATAAGCAAGAGCTCCCCCTAAATTTGTGCATAGTTTAAGATTTGCTTTGGACTGCAAATGCACAAAGAGTTAGGCTTATGGGTTACTCTTCCATGTCACATACATCTTGGTGGAGCGCTCAAAATGATAATGATTGAATACATGCACTCATCATCAAGCAAAGTGAATGATCATATAGAGATAAGTGGGAATAATGTCATCCAACAAGCATAAATGTAGCATATGATCAAACACATGATCATCCAGGTATCACACAGACATAAAATATTTCAGGCAAGCAAATAAAGTTCAACCACCGAAGCAAGAGAGAATAAAAAGCAACTCTCTCTCTCTCTCTCGAAGCCTATGATCTATACATTTTATCCCCCTTTGGCAACAAGTTACCAAAATGTTCATAGAAAATGCATAGCACTAGATCGACTCTCAGGCTTGATCTTCAGGTGGTGGTGTAGAGATGGCTCCTTGGACGAAGACTTCAGTTGATGTGGATGGAGCTGGAGGTGTAGGTGCTGGAGCTAGTTGCACTGGAGCTATAGGAGCTGTAGTTGGCGCAGATGAAGTGGCTCTGGTGCCTGTCACTAGCACTGCAGCTGATCTCTGCTCTAGGCACTCTAGCAAATGCATCAGTGGTTGTCTTGCCCTTCCTCTCTTGCATATCATCCTGAAGCTGCTCAACAACAGACTGGAGCTCAGTTACCTTCACATCCAAGTCATAGAACTTCTGCTCCATGATCCTCTCGAGGCTCTCCTGGTTTTGAGTCAAGGTGGCCAGCCCCTTCTCAATCCTCAGAGTGGATGAAATCAAGTAGCCTAGTTGATCTTGTTTGCTCTTCAGAAAGTACTGAGATGCCTCTTACATTGTTGGCATCTTGGTAGCCTTCTCTGTCCTTGCCTTCTCCTTCTTTGCTTGAGCATGCACAGAAGATGGTTCATTTTCATCCATAACCACTTGGTTATCCTCAAAGTCTGGAAAGATAGGCATGTGTTCCTTGTCCAACAAGTATGTGCCTGTGCCCATCTTCTAGTTAATCAGCTCCTGGATCCGTGGGGGCATACCCACAACTTCTCTTCTGATCAGCTGTTGTCCTCTTGATAGTTTCAACAATGAGGCTCATGACCTTGAACTTTTGAGGCACATCAAATATGTGTAGCAGATTGATAGCATGGCCTATGATCATGTTATGATCTCCTGACTTGGGCAAGAGTGTGTGTGCCTAAGGATCCAGTTGATGGTTGGCAGTCCTGACAGAAGGAAATGTATAGATCCAAACTTATGAGTTTCAAGAGCTTTATCTGGGATCTCCTTGTACATGTGTGCCATAGAATTGTGATCCTTCTTCTTCTTGGCATAGACATCCAAGTCATCTTCTTTCTCCTTTGGTGCATTGATCAGATTTGCCCATTCTTCAATAGTAGACTGGTACCTTGTACATTCAGACATCCAAACTATCCTACCATCTGGATAGAAGTGTGCTGTGGAGTAGAATTGCATTATGAGCTCATCATTCCACTTTGTGAACTTCTGTCCAACAAAGTCTGCCACTCCACAAGCACTAAACTTGTCAAACACTCCTGGGTAGTGTTCCTCATTCTCCTTGATGTATTTCTAGTCCACCCACCTCATGCCACATACAATTGGTTTCTTGTCCAGCAGCACAGTCTCATAGAAATCCTGTTGTTCCTTAGTATGGAACCTGTAGTCAACAAAAGTCCTTCTCCTGATAGCATAAGGATCAGACAACCTCCACTGTATGAGTCCTGCATCCTTCCTCAGCTTCATGTTCTCAGCCACAGGATGAGCATCATTGTGGTCTGGAATCTTTGGCTTCAACTTTCTCAAGATATGCTCTTCATCATCTTCTTCTTCAACAGCAGTTTCAGGCACTGGGGCCTTGTTCTTTTCAGCAGCAGATATGTTTCTGGTATTCCTCTTTGGTGCAGTCTTGGGCTTGGAGGCAGCTTTGGGTGCTTCTTTGGGCTTTGATGATGCAACCCCTGACCTAATAGCATCACCCATAAGCTTCTGAGCCTTGGGTGCTGGTGCAGCAACCTCTTCTTCCTCTTCCTCTTCCATCATGGAAGGCTGTCCAACAACTCTGGCCATGGTCTTCTTGACCCTTTCCTTCCTCTTCTTCCCTTCTGCAGCAGCCTCTTAGGGATCAGATTTCTCAGGTACTTGAGTAGAGGCTCTGGCTTTAGACATGGGAGTTCTCTTTGCAGGCACTTTGGTCTTCATACCAGGCTTAGTGGCTGCAGCTGTGCCATATTCCTTTTTGAGCACTTTCTTCTTGGAAGTGGCCTCATCCTCAACTGCCACATAGTCTTCATCCTTAGATTCTGAGGTTTTCTTCTTTCTGGCCCTGGTGGCAGCTTTGGGCAAGTTGCTTGGGGTGATCCTGCTGCCCTCATCGGAGGTGCTAGAGGAACTAGTGCCCTCACTCATGTGAATCTGCTCCTCTGACTGGTTCTGGCTGTCACTTTGATCAGACATATTGTAAACACTGACTGCAGACCCTGTGAATAGATATAGATGAGATAGAGTGGATGAGCATCACAAAATACAGAGGTTTTTGCAAAAGAATGATTCAAAAACTTAGTTTTAGTTTTCCACAGAAAGCATTTCGGATCAACCGATTTGCAAACTCGGTGATACTGAAGCAGCTTTTGGAACCTAAACTAGTGAACTCGGTCAGACCGAGTCACAGTTCGGTGGCACCGAGACTGCTAGGGTTTCACAAAGTCCTGAACTCGGTCACACTAATTTGCAATTCTCGGTTAGACCAAGAATCACTTGTGCAATGGCCTTAGACGAATCGGTGGAACCGAGTTCTACAACTTGGTGAGTCCGAGATGGTTTCGGCGGAAACCTAGCCCTAAATTTTCAATTCACCTCTAATCTATGGATTGTTTTTACTGGATAGAGTAGTTTCAATCGTGGCAAGAATCATGATGAACACAATGTGCTAGGAATCAGACGTGGATAGCACTATGATCGAGTCCATACCCTAGCTTGGCGATGAACTCACTACGGCGGCAACGGTGGGGATGAATTCCGTTGACGGCGGAGGAGACCAGCGACTGGAGGCGGCTGGCGACGAGGAGGACGATCCGGAGACCCTGGAGGCAGAGCGAGCTATGCACGGGCGAAAGAACCACTCGGGTACCCCTCCTTCCCGAACCACTCGACCATACAAGAAATCACTCGACCTACTGAAGACCAAAAGTCACTCAGAACAGAAACGGGCGAGCATTCGCTCCGTAGTCTTTAAGGTCATTAAAGGCACTTAAGGCTGGTGTTACCAGTAACGCCTCAATCTTTATGTACATTCAACCCTCTGTAATGGGGGATGGATGGGGTCCTGGCAAACTCTATATAAGCCACCCCCCTCCTCAGGGACAAGGGTTCGCACCCCCTATAACACACACATTCATACATTCCAGTCGACCGCCTCCGGGCTCCGAGACGTAGGGCTTTTACCTCCTCCGAGAGGGGCCTGAACTCGTAAACACTTGCGTACAACCTTGCCGTAGCTAGGACCTTGCCTCTCCATACGTACCCCCTATACTTACTGTCAGATTTAGTACCACGACAATCATCACCACCGTCATCTCCCCCGTGGTTATAAAAATTTTCAAGTACAGGTGGTGGAATGTTCACTGGACCTAGGAAACACAAGAAGAAGGTTAATTAGTAAAGGGAAACTTGCTAAACCGCATGCATGTGGATGTGATGACCCACAAGTATAGGGGATCTATCATAGTCCTTTCGATAAGTAGGAGTGTCGAACCCAATGAGGAGCAGAAGGAAATGACAAGCGGTTTTCAGTAAGGTTTTCTCTGCAAGCACTGAAATTGTAGGTAACAGACAGTTTTGTGATAAGATAATGGAAGTAAATAAGGTGCAGCAAGGACAAGCCTAGACAATTTCTTATAATGAGAAAAGATCTCCCGAGGACACATGGGAATTATCGTCAAGATAGTTTTCATCATGCTCATATGATTCGCGTTCAGTACTTTGATAATTTGATATGTGGGTGGACCGGTGCTTGGGTACTGCCCTTACTTGGACAAGCATCCCACTTATGATTAACCCCTATTGCAAGCATCCGCAACTACAAAAGAAGTATTAAGGTAAACCTAACCACAACATTAAACATATGGATCCAAATCAGCCCCTTACGAAGCAACGCATAAACTAGGGTTTAAGCTTCTGTCACTCTAGCAACCCATCATCTACTTATTACTTCCCAATGTCTTCCTCTAGGCCCAAATAATGGTGAAGTGTCATGTAGTCGATGTTCACATAACACCGCTAGAGGAGAGACAACATACATCTCATCAAAATATCGAACGAATACCAAATTCACATGACTACTAATAGCAAGAGTTCACCCATGTCCTCAGGAACAAACGTAACTACTCACAAAGCATATTCAAGTTCATAATCAGAGGAGTATTAATATGCATTAAGGATCTAAACATATGATCTTCCACCAAGTAAACCAATTAGCATCAACTACAAGGAGTAATCAACACTACTAGCAACCCACATGTACCAATTTGTGGTTTTGATACAAGATTGGATACAAGAGATGAACTAGGGTTTTGAGAGGAGATGGTGCTTGTGAAGATGTTGATGGAGATTGACCCCCTCCCGATGACAGGATTGTTGGTGATGACGATGGTGATGATTTCCCCCTCCCGGAGGGAAGTTTCCCCGGCAGAACAGCTCCGTTGGAGCCCTAGATTGGTTCCGCCAAGGTTCTGCCGCGTGGCAGCGGAGTTTCGTCCCGTAAGCTTGCTTATGATTTTTTCCAGGGTAAAAGCATTCATATAGCAGAAGATGCGCACCGGAGGGCCACCAGGGGGCCTAGGAGACAGGGGGCGCGCCCAATAGGGGTGGGTGCGCCCCCACCCTCCTGGCCAGGGTGTGGGCCTCCTCTGGTTCGCTCAATAATTCTTATTAATTCCAAAAATAACTTCCGTGGAGTTTCAAGATTTTTGGAGCTGTGTAGAATAGGTTTCCAATATTTGCTCCTTTTCCAGCCAGAATTCCAGCTGCGGGCATTCCCCCTCTTCATGATAAACCTTGTAAAATAAGAGAGAATAGCCATAAGTATTGAGACATAATGTCTAATAACAGCCCATAATGCAATAAATATTGATATAAAAGCATGATGCAAAATGGACGTATCAACTCCCCCAAGCTTAGACCTTGCTCGTCCTCAAGCGGAAGCCGAAATCGAAAAATATGTCCACATGTTTAGAGATAGAGGTGTCGATAAAAATAAAATACGGACATGAGGGCATCATGATCATTCTTATAACAGCAACATATATAGATTTTGTCATATGATTTCTTATGCTCAAGTAACAATCAATTCACAATGTCAAGTATGGTTCAAAAACTTCATGGAGAACTAACAAACTATAATCTCAGTCATTGAAGCAATCGCAATTTATCATAACATCAGAAAGAGTCAAGAATAGAGCCTTTCAGCAAGTCCACATACTCAACTATCATATAGTCTTCTACAATTGCTAACACTCACGCAATACTTGTGGTTACGGAGTTTTAATCGGACAGTAAGAAAGATAGGGGCTTATTGTGTTGCCTCCCAACGTATTCACCTTTGGGTGATGTTAACAATAATAATTCATGCTAACTTACATCCAATTGGATATATATATATATATATATATATATATATATATATATATATATATATATATATATATATATATCAAGATCTTTCAAACACGAGGAGCTTGCCAAAGGATAAAAATAAAAAAATGGAAAGGTGAAGATCACCTTGACTCAAGCATAAAGTAAAAACATAAAGTAAAAGATAGGCCCTTCGCAGAGGGAAGAAGAGGTTGTCATGTGCTTTTAGGGTTGGATGCACAAAATCTGAATGCAAAAGAATGTCACTTTATATTTCCATTTGTATATGGACCTTTATTATGCAGTCCGTCGCTTTTATTGCTTCCATAACAAGATCGTATAAAGCTTCTTTTCTTCACACTAATAGATCATACATATTTAGAGAGCAATTTTTATTGCTTGCACCGATGACAACTTACTTGAAGGATCTTACTCAATCCATAGGTAGGTATGGTGGACTCTCATGGCAAAAACTGGGTTTAAGGATATTTGGAAGCACAAGTAGTATCTCTACTTGGTGCGAGGAATTTTGGCTAGCATGAGGGGGAAAGGCAAGCTCAACATGTTGGGAAGATCAATGACAATATACTTTAACTGAGATGTGAGAAAACATAAACCATTACGTCTTCCTTGTCCAACATCAACTCTTTTAGCATGTCATACTTAATGAGTGCTAACAATCATAAAAGATGTCCAAGATAGTATATTTATATGTGAAAACCTCTCTTTCCTTATTACTTCCTATTAATTGCAACGATGACCAAAACTATGTTTGTCATCTCTTAACAACTTTTATGCCTCATACTCTTTATGTGTGAAGTCATTACTATCCACAAGATCAATATGAACTCTTTTATTCTTTTTATTCTTTCTACTTCCTCAAGATCATAGCAAGATAGCAAAGCCCTTGACTCAACACTAATCTTTATTATAGATAGCTCAGGGACTCGATTACAAAAAGACATCACAAAACAAAACTCAAAACTAACTCATACCAAAACTTCAATCTATTGGATCAAGATATTATTAAAAGGATCAAACTAAATAAAACAGTAAAATAGGAGTGTGATGGTGATACCATACTAGGGCACCTCCCCCAAGCTTGGCCGTTGCCAAGGGGAGTGCCCATACCCATGTAATTATGTCCACGACGGTGGTGAAGTAGGAGTTGTTGATGATGTAGACTTCTTCCTCAATTTACGCTTGAGGATAATATTTTGCTCCTTTAGATCATCGATCTCCTGCTCAAGACTTAATATTCTTTTGCATAGTTCTTGTTTATTTTCCTGCAAGAGACAAAAAGGGATAAACTCGATCTTTGGCTTCTTTGCTCTATCAGGGAGGCTTGACTTTTTAAACTCCACATGCATGTCCCCAGGTTGGGCTAGTGGGGCTTCATCTTCGTCTGAACTCGTCTCCTCCTTTCCCTTAGGCTCATAGTCTTCCTCTTCCTCAGTGGTCCAGCCACCAGGTTCCAAGTCCCCGTAGACCTTAGGGTCTGCAAGGAAATTAGCCACATAGCTTTCTCCCTCCGAATCCTGAGATGACATATTGCTCTAAATCTGTAATAAAAATAGCTCGAAACAAAAACATAGGAGTTTTGTGTGATATGGTGGTCAAAACCTTCGGGAGATTATATAATGAATTTTTAACGACCAGAATACGTAACATGCAAGAAAACAGAGTCCGGGAGGCACACGAGGTGCCCACGAGACAGGGGGGCGCGCCCAGTAAGGGTGGGAGCACCCTCCACCCTCGTGGAGGCCTCGTGTCCTTCCCGGATTACTTCTTTCTTTCCAAAATTCTTAAATATTCCAAAACAGAGAAAAAAATACCATTAGAACTGTTTTGGAGTCGGTTTACTTACCGTACCACATACCTATTCCTTTTCGGAGTTTGAAACATTTTGGAAAGTGTCCCTTATGTATTCCTCCGGGGTTACGGTCTCAATAATATTAGTTTCAACATTGATAGGATTACCTGACATATAATGTTTGATTCTTTGACCGTTCACCACCCTCGGACTTGTGCCTTCGAAGTTGTTGATTTTTATGGCACCGGAACGATAGACCTCCTCGATAACGTAAGGACCTTCCCATTTAGAGAGAAGTTTTCCTACAAAAAATCTTAAACGAGAGTTGAATAGCAACACATAATCCCCTACGTTAAACTCACGCTTTTGTATTCTTTTGTCATGCCATCGTTTAACTTTTTCTTTGAACAGCTTGGCATTCTCATAGGCTTGGGTTCTCCATTCATCAAGTGAGCTAATATCAAATAACCTCTTCTCTCTAGCAAGTTGGAAGTCATAGTTTAGCTCTTCAATAGCCCAATATGCTTTATGTTCAAGTTCAAGAGGTAAGTGACATGCTTTTCCATAAACCATCTTATACGAAGACATACCCATAGGATTTTTATATGCAGTTCTATAGGCCCATAATGCATCATCAAGTTTCTGGGACCAATTATTTCTAGATCTATTAACAGTCTTTTGCAAAATTAATTTGAGCTCTCTATTGCTCAACTCTACTTGACTACTAGACTGCGGGTGATAAGGAAATGCAATTCTATGATTAACATCATACTTAGCAAGCATTTTACGAAAAGCACCATGAATAAAATGTGAACCACCATCAGTCATAAGATATCTAGGGACTCCAAACCTCGGAAAAATAACTTCTTTAAGCATCTTAATAGAGGTGTTATGATCAGCACTACTAGTTGGAATAGCTTCTACCCACTTAGTAACGTAATCAACAGCAACTAAAATATGTGTATAACAATTAGAGGCAGGAAAAGGTCCCATATAATCAAAGCCCCAAACATCAAATGGTTCAATAACAAGAGAATAGTTCATAGGCATTTCTTGACGTCTACTAATATTACCAATTCTTTGACATTCATCACAAGACAAGACAAACTTACGAGCATCTTTGAAGAGAGTAGGCCAATAAAAACCGGATTGCAATACCTTATGTGCAGTTCTATCTCCAGCGTGGTGTCCTCCATATGATTCAGAGTGACACTTTGTAGGATCTGTTCCTGTTCATGCTCAGGTACACAACGTCTAATAACACCATCTACTCCTTTATAAAGGTGTGGGTCATCCCAGAAGTAATGTCTTAAATCATAAAAGAACTTTTTCTTTTGTTGGTGTGTGAAACTAGGCGGTATAAATTTAGCAACAATGTAATTAACATAATTAGCATACCATGGAGCAGTACGAGAAGCAGTAATGACCGCTAATTGTTCATCAGGAAAGCTATCATCAATAGGTAGTGGGTCATCAATAACATTCTCTAACCTAGACAAGTTGTCTACAACGGGGTTCTCAGCTCCCTTTCTATCAATAATATGCAAATCAAATTCTTGGAGCAAGAGAACCCCTCTAATAAGTCTAGGCTTAGCATCCTTCTTTTCCATAAGATATTTAATAGCAGCATGATCAGTGTGAATAGTAACTTTGGAATCAACAATATAAGGTCTAAATTTATCACATGCAAATACGACTGCTAAAAATTCTTTTCCAGTAGTAGCATAATTTCTCTGGGCAGTATCAAGAGTTTTACTAGCATACTGGATAACATTCAATTTTTATCAACTCTTTGCTCTAGAACATCACCTAAAGCATAATCACTAGCATCACACATAATTTCAAACGGTAAATTCCAATTAGGTGGCTGAACAATAGGTGTAGTGATCAAAGCTTTCTTAAGTATTTCAAATTCTTCTACACAATCATCATTAAAGACAAAAAGGAATATCTTTTTGCAATAAATTTGTCAGAGGTCTAGAGATTTTAGAAAAGTCCTTAATGACCCTCCTATAAAAACCGGCATGACCAAGAAAACTTCTTATACCTTTTATGTCCTTGGGACATGGCATCTTTTCAATAGCATCAACTTTAGCTTTATCAACTTCAATACCTCTCTCGGAAATCTTATGCCCCAAGACAATGCCTTCATTAACCATAAAGTGGCACTTTTCCCAATTCAAGACGAGACTTGTGTCTTCACATCTCTGCAGAACTCGATCAAGGTTGCTCAAGCAATCATCAAAAGAGGATCCATAAACGGAGAAATCATCCATGAATACCTCACAAATATTTTCACAAAAGTCAGAGAATATAGCCATCATGCATCTTTGAAAGGTAGCAGGCGCATTACACAAACCAAAAGGCATACGTCTATAAGCAAAAGTACCGAAAGGGCAAGTAAAAGTAGTTTTTGATTGATCCTCCGCTAACACATGTATTTGAGAGAAACCAGAATAACCATCTAGAAAGCAGAAATGTGTGTGTTTGGATAGTCTTTCTAGCATTTGATCAATAAAAGGTAAAGGGTAATGATCTTTCTTAATAGCTTTATTTAATTTACGAAAATCAATTACCATCCTATAACCTGTAATAATTCTTTGCGGGATCAATTCATCTTTATCATTAGTAATGGCAGTAATACCTCCCTTTTTAGGAACACAATGGACAGGACCTACCCAATCGCTATCAGCAACAGGATAAATTATACCTGCCTCAAGGAGCTTTAGTATCTCCTTTCTTACCACTTCTTTCATCTTAGGATTCAATCATCGTTGAGGATCTCTAACTGGTTTGACATCTTTCTCCACTTTAATTTTGTGTTGACATAGAGTGGGACTAATGCCCTTAAGATCATCCAGAGTATATCCAATAGCAGCACGGTGCTTCTTTAGAGTTTTCAGTAATCTTTCTTCTTCTTACCCTGAAAGGTTAGCACTAATAATAACAGGATATATTTTCTTTTCATCAAGATAAGCATACTTAAGATTATCAGGTAATGGTTTGAGATCAAACATGGGATCACCCTTGGGTGGAGGGGGATCCCCTAGGATTTCAACAGGCAAGTTGTGTTTCAGAATAGGACCCTGTTGAAGGAACACTTCATCTATTTCCCTTCGTTCATTCATAAACATATCATTTTCATGGTCTAGCAAATATTGTTCTAACGGATCAGTAGGAGGCACGTCAATAGAAGCAAGACCAATAATCTCATCCTTACTAGGTGATTCTTTATCACGGGGTTGTCTACGAAACTTAGCAAAATTAAACTCATGAGACATGTCCCCTAAGCCAATTGTAACAATATCCTTTTCACAATCAATCCTAGCATTAACAGTATTCAAGAAGGGTCTACCAAATATAATGGGACAGAAGTCATCTTGTGGGGAACCAAGAACAAGAAAATTAGCAGGATATTTAACCTTCCCACACAAGACTTCAACATCTCGAACAATCCCAACTGGCTTAATGGTGTCCCTATTGGCAAGTTTAATAGTAACATCAATATCTTCTATTTCAGCGGGTGCAATATCACGCATAATTTCTTTATATAAGTCATAGGGTATTTCACTAGCACTAGCATCCATATCACATAAGCCATGATAACAATGATCTCCTATTTTAACAGAAATAATAGGCATGCCTACAACAGGTCTATGTATCTTAGCATCTGGTCTAGCAATATTAGCAGTTTCACCACAAAAATAAATAACATGCCCATCTAAATTATCGTCCAAGAGATCTTTAACCATAGCAACACTAGGTTCAACTTTGATTTTGTCAAGAGGTATATAAGTTGTAGTATTACTCTTATGAACAACAGTTGAAGTTTTAGCATGATCCTTTATCCTAACAGGAAAAGGAGGTTTCTCAACATAAGTAGTAGGAACAATAGGATCATTATAAGTGATAGTATTTTCTTCAACTGTAATAGGTGCAACTACTTTCACATCAATGGGAGGATTATATTTAAACCACTTCTCCTTAAGGAGATCAACGTGAGTATCAAAAGATTCACAAAAAGCAGTTACTATCTCAGAGTCAAGTCCATATTTAGCACCAAATCCATGAAAAGCATCGGTATCCATAAAAGATTTAACACAATCAAACATAGGTGTTATACCTAACTCCTTACCATCATCAGAACCCCAATCTTCAGAGTTGCATTTAATTCTTTCCAATAAATCCCACTTGAATTCAGTAGTCTTCAGCATATAAGAACCAGCACAGGAGGTATCGAGCATGGTACGATCATTGAGAGAAAGCCGAGCATAAATTTTTTGAATAATCATTTCTCTTGAGAGCTCATGATTGGGGCATGAATATAACATTGACTCAAGCCTCCCCCAAGCTTGAGCGATGTTTTCACCTTTGCGAGGCTAGAAATTATATATGTAATTACGATCACGATGAACAAGATGCATAGGATAGAACTTCTGGTGAAATTCCAACTTCAATCGTTTATAATTCCAAGATCCCGTATCATCACATAGCCTATACCATGTCAATGCATCTCCCTTCAAAGATAAAGGGAAGACATTCCTTTTGACAACATCATCGGGGATACCTGCAAGCTTAAATAATCCACAAACTTCATCCACAAAGATAAGGTGTAAATCGGGATGCAATGTTCCATCTCCTGCAAAGGGATTAGCTAGCAGTTTCTCTATCATACCCGAAGGAATCTCAAAGTAAACATTTACAGTAGGTTCATTAGGTTGAGGAGCAACTCTTTGCTCTACTGGTCAGGGTGAAGATACCCCGAACAAGCCCCTCAAAGGATTAGTTTCCATAGTAACAAGTGACAAAAAATTTCAGCACACTATATAAATGTTTCCTTACCAAGTTCCACTCACCAAAGGCGCTTCACTCCCTGACAATAGCGCCAGAAAAGAGTCTTGATGACCCACAAGTATAGGGGATCTATCATAGTCCTTTCGATAAGTAAGAGTGTCAAACCCAACGAGGAGCAGAAGGAAATGACAAGCGGTTTTCAGTAAGGTTTTCTCTGCAAGCACTGAAATTGTAGGTAAAGAATAGTTTTGTGATAAGATAATTTTTAACGGCTAACAAGCAATGAAAGTAAATAAGGTGCAGCAAGGTGGCCCAATCCTTTTTGTAGGAAAGGACAATCCTGGACAATTTTTTATAATGAGAAAAGAGCTCTCGAGGACACATGGGAATTATCGTCAAGCCAGTTTTCATCATGCTCATATGATTCGCGTTCGGTACTTTGATAATTTGATATGTGGGTGGACCGGTGCTTGGGTACTGCCCTTACTTCGACAAGCATCCCACTTATGATTAACCCCTATTGCAAGCATCTTCAACTACAAAAGAAGTATTAAGGTAAACCTAACCATAGCATTAGACATATGGATCCAAATCAGCCCCTTACGAAGCAACGCATAAACTAGGGTTTAAGCTTCTGTCACTCTAGCAACCCATCATCTACTTATTACTTCCCAATGCCTTCCTCTAGGCCCAAATAATGGTGAAGTGTCATGTAGTCAACGTTCACATAATACCACTAGAGGAGAGACAACATATGTCTCATCAAAATATCGAACGAATACCAAATTCACGTGACTATTAATAGCAAGACTTCACCCATGTCCTCAGGAACAAACGTAACTACTCACAAAGCATATTCATGTTCATAATCAGAGGAGTATTAATATGCATTAATGATCTGAACATATGATCTTCCACCAAGTAAACCAATTGGCATCAACTACAAGGAGTAATCAACACTACTAGCAACCCACAGCTACCAATTTGTGGTTTTGATACAAGATTGGATACAAGAGATGAACTAGGTTTTTGAGAGGAGATGGTGCTAGTGAAGATGTTGATGGAGATTGACTCCCTCCCGATGAGATGATCATTGGTGATGACGATGGTGATGATTTCCCCCTCCCAGAGGGAAGTTTCCCCGTCAGAACAGCTCCGCTGGAGCCCTAGATTGGTTCCGCCAAGGTTCCGCCTTGTGGCGGCGGAGTTTCGTCCTGTAAGCTTGCTTATGATTTTTTTTCCAGGGTAAAAGCCTTCATATAGCAGAAGATGGGCACCGGAGGGCCACCAGGGGGCCCAGGAGACAGGGGGTGCGCCCAGTAGGGGTGTGCGCGCCCCCCACCCTCCTGGCCAGGGTGTGGGCCCCCTCTGGTGTTTTCTTTGCTCAATAATTCTTATTAATTCCAAAAATAACTTCCATGGAGTTTCAGGATTTTTGGAGCTGTGTAGAATAGGTTTCCAATATTTGCTCCTTTTCCAGCCAGAATTCCAGCTGCCGGCATTCCCCCTCTTCATGATAAACCTTGTAAAATAAGAGAGAATAGCCATAAGTATTGAGACATAATGTGTAATAACAGCCCATAATGCAATAAATATTGATATAAAAGCATGATGCAAAATGGACGTATCAGGATGAAACAATTATAATTACGGTGGAAGACAAACGTACCGAAACTACGAGCATCCCATGCAAAAACAGTGCCATGAGTGGTGGAAGCAAACACAAGGACCTCGTATTGAATTGCATCACAGTACTCATCCGTGTACAGAAACTGATTTTTGAGCAATATCCATCCAGTCGAACCCCGAAGGACGGCAACAAGCTTGGTGAAGATAGCAACAACTACATAGTTCTTGTAATTCCAAGAGCGGTTGGGAACTCGACAAATTGCTATCTTCCGTAGAAGACAGTCACCATGATCGTATTTGAACGTGTGTAGAATACCGGTGTGCTCAACCTCTGGGCAGTCTGTTGAGATTTTTCGAAGTGGAACACGGTGACGAGCGTACACATTCACAAGTTCCCTCTCGCAGTTGGACCCAATATAAACAACCCAATCTCCATTTGCGCCTGCCCAAGCCTTACCCTCAAGCGATGGCATCTTAACATCATACGTTTCATTATCAAGCGGCATCAACTTGCACAAGGCAAGGCCTCCGTCGTCCCCATGCCAGTCATCAGGGTCACGACGAAGAAGATAGGGGAGATCAAACCACTCCTTGACCCTTGGGTTCCTTGTAATGATGTTATTAGTTGAGTCGAGAATGGTCTTGAACGAACCTGCCATGCTAGCCGAGGTGATGACGTCGCACTGATCAATGAGTTCCTCCACCACATCATCTTTCAGATCGGGGCAAGAATAACGGGGTCCTTTCTGGCTTGTTCCCTCCATGGAGAAGACGATCGAACAATGGCAGAAGGAAGGGTGAAGGAAAATGGAGGAGGGAGGAAGAGCGTGCGACAACAGTTCCAAATTGAGAGGGAAAGGTGAAGAGTCGGTGGATGGTTGCCAGTTTGCCACGGTACATGAAGAGGTGCCCCGGCCTACACGTCCGTTTGGAAATACTAGTAGAAAAGGACTCACCGTCGTGTCACTGATATGTTGGAATGGGACCACATGTCAATGAAACATGGTGTGTAATTTCTCGTGCAAAATGCAATCTGGCCGCGTTGGCCCGAGGTGCCGCATTAGTTATCGACCTTTATTTTTTTAATGGCGTGCCATTCAATTTTTAAGCACGACTAACTAGTACTGTACGTAGAGAAAATATAAACTACTCTAGCACTACTCCACCTCCAGTACTAGTAGTATAAAAAAGATATATAGGCTGGACGTTCAGCGATTTCTTGCTAAGGGCTTCCCACTTGCTTCTCACACTATCACCCTCTCTCCAGATCTAAAAAAGAGGCCTCTCTCTCCCTCCTCACGGGTGGTCACAGATCCGCTGGGGAAGAAAAGGACGTGCAACATTTACGCACTCGTCGTCGACGAGCGAGGTCACGCACTGATGACAAGGCCGTCCTCTCAGACCTAGCGCCCGCGCGGGATGGCCTCCGGCCCCAAGCTCGTTGCCGTAGTGTGTGCGGAGGACGACGACCACAAGCGAAGCCATTTCCCGCCGCCCCTCAGGTATGCTACCTCTTTTCGAACCATACCCTTGTTATATTGCCCCATCTGCCACGTCGCTGCATTTGGATCTTTTTCCACTCTACCATCTTCCCAATTTGCTATCCTCTGCTCTGCTGGCCACGTAGACGAAAACCTTAATTTGCACTATTAAAGGAAACCCTACTTCATGCAGACTAATCCATGTTGAAAAGGAAAGGAAGGGAGACTGTAGTGTCCAAGAGAGTAGGCATAGAACCCGCATCTAGGTTGAAAAGGGGAAAATCAGTAGCTAAGGAACAAGTCTCGTGTCTCTTGGTTGAAGAAGGGTAGAAAGGCATGACAACACAATAGAGAATGACCAGGTCGATCGGTTTCTTGTCCTCACATAGGAAAAAGGTGGCTAAAGAGAACAAAAATGGGACGTAATCCACATATGCTGCCTGGATATTTGTTGCTCTGGGCAACCATACCTCCCTCACCACTCTACGTCCGTGGAGGTACATCTTACTGGTGCGCCCACTGTCCGAATGGGCCTCCCATGCTCTTATTGTCACTTTTTTGTTGTTAGTATAACGCCTGCAGTCAAGTCAAGCAATGCTACTGCTCAAGTGATGCCACATTTAACTAATGCCGCACGCAGTCTAATGCCACCGATAAATTTAAGAAATGCCATTTAATGTCACTGGATTATTTCAGGATTAGCTGTTGATTGTGGATATATTTAAAGATTTTTCAGCTAAGGCATTCTAATGCTATTGCACAACCAGTATACCAACGATGAAACTTGTTACTACCTTCAGATTTTTGCGATGTTAATGCTTATAGATTACATACTCACTTTCATGAGATAAGTTAATTTTTTTGTATAATGTCGCCAAAATGACAAGGCGCTGATGTCATTTTATTTTGGTTAAACTGCACAAAAAATTATGAAGACAAGAGGAAAGGTCAAGAGTGGGCACCTCCTCCTCCGGTTGTTCTCTTGATTTGTTCGATCAAGTTTTATGTTATCAATTATCAAGATTGGGATAGCAATTTTTAAGGTCCCCACGAGTTCGAAATGATATTTACCTTGGAGGTACATGGTTTGCAATTTTTTTATACTGTCATTAGTTAATAATGCTAGTTACCTTCAGACTTTTATATTTGGTTTAATGCTCATGCACAACTAGTATACCAATGCCGAAACTTGTTACCTTTACATTTTGTATTGTTAATTCTTATAGAAATCTTCCAGTGCTAGAGTTTATTGAAATCTGTTCAGTAAAACCATTGTACTGTACCCTGTAATAAACTAACTACTCTACTGTTGCACTAGCCACTGGATTAGTGTATATTTGTTGTATTCGAATGGTGTTGCATTAGCGTATGGACATAAATAAAGTGTGGCAAGCTTTCCCAGATATGTGCTCAAGAAAACTACTACATGTTTTTCTAAATACTAGACGTTTGGGTACTTTAAATTGAACCACAAAAACATCTTACATTAAGGAACAGAGGGTGTAGAGTTCACTCAAATTATTCCCGTAAAGCTAGTCACACCTTTGTTAAAATTAATGTTCATTATGTTATCGGAGGAGGTCTGTATGTTTGTCTCTAATGCCTGTCGACTACATACCTGACATCATGACGTAATGTTAAGTCAATTCCTTTTGTACAGTGTCACTGAATTGTCAAGGCGGTGATGGCATTTTATTTTAGTTGAACTGCACAAAATATGCTTAAAAGAAGAGGAAAGGTCAGGAGTCGATCATTATTTCAAAAAGAACTATATATGCCTTTCTGACATCATCCGATGTTGCCTTATTTATTCCTTCAAACAGGTGGTTAGAAATAGTCTTGCTACCTTTTCCATTAAGAAATTGGAATGCTTATATTTGTGAGTCTATGCTTCAACTAGTGTCGTTTTTACAGTAATCACACTTTCAATATCTATGCAAACAGGGATGCTCGATTTTAGTGGAACTGCACAAAAAGTTCAACTGGTTCAACATTAGGAGCATGTTTTCTTCCAAACCTTTATATCCAATTGGTGGCACTTGTTGGAAATATGCCCTAGAGGCAATAATAAAAGGATTATTATATTGCTAGGTGCCGCTCCCATCCCAGAGAACCAAGACGTTATGAACGCTTGGCAAACTCGTGCTGATGATTACTCCCTCGTTCAGTGCGGCATGCTTTACAGCTTAGAACCGGGGCTCCAAAAGCGTTTTGAGCATCACGGAGCATATGAGATGTTCGAAGAGCTGAAACTAGTTTTCCAAGCTCATGCCCGGGTCGAGAGATATGATGTCTCCGACAAGTTCTACAGTTGTAAGATGGAGGAGAACAGTTCTGTCAGTGAACACATCCTGAAGATGTTTGGGTTGCACGCACGTATGACCCAGTTGAACATTAACCTCCCAGATGAGGCGGTCATTGACAGAATCCTCCAGTCGCTCCCACCAAGCTACAAGAGCTTTGTGATGAACTACAACATGCAGGGGATGGTAAAGACCATTCCTGAAGTGTTCTCGATGCTGAAGTCAGCAGAGGCTGAAATCAAGAAAGAACATCAAGTGTTGATGGTCAATAATACCACTAAGTTCAAGAAGGGCAAGGGTAAGAAGAACTTCAAGAAGGACGGCAAAGATGTTGCCGCGCCCGGTAAGCCTGTTGCCGGGAAGAAGTCAAAGAATGGACCCAAGCCTGAGACTGAGTGCTTTTATTGCAAGGGGAAGGGCACTGGAAGCGGAACTGCCCCAAATACTTAGCGGATAAGAAGGCCGGCAACACCAAAGGTATATTTGATATACATGTAATTGATGTGTACCTTACCAGTACTCGAAGTAACTCCTGGGTATTTGATACCGGTGCCGTTGCTCACATATGTAACTCACAGCAGGAGCTGCGGAATAAACGGAGACTGGCGAAGGACGAGGTGACGATGCACGTCGGGAATGGTTCCAGGGTCGATGTGATCGCCGTCGGCACGCTGCCTCTACATTTACCTACGGGATTAGTTTTAAACCTCAATAATTGTTATTTAGTGCCAAGTTTGAGCATGAACATTGTATCTGGATCTCGTTTAATACGAGATGGCTACTCATTTAAGTCTGAGAATAATGGTTGTTCGATTTATATGAGAGATATGTTTTATGGTCATGCTCCGATGGTCAATGGTTTATTCTTGATGAATCTCGAGCGTAATATTACACATGTTCATAGTGTGGATGCCAAAAGATGTAAAGTTGATAACGATAGTCCCACATACTTGTGGCACTACCGCCTTGGTCACATTGGTGTCAAGCGCATGAAGAAGCTCCATGCTGATGGACTTTTAGAGTCTCTTGATTATGAATCATTTGACACATGCGAACCTTGCCTCTTAGGCAAAATGACCAAGACTCCGTTCTCCGGAACAATGGAGCGAGCAACCAACTTGTTGGAAATCATACATACCGATGTGTGCGGTCCAATGAGCGTTGAGGCTCGCGGAGGATATCATTATGTTCTCACTCTCACTAACGACTTGAGTAGATATGGGTATGTCTACTTAATGAAACACAAGTCTGAGACCTTTGAAAAGTTCAAGGAATTTCAGAGTGAGGTAGAGAATCAACGTGACCGTAAGATAAAGTTCCTACGATCAGATCGTGGGGGCGAATACTTAAGTCACGAATTTGGTACACACTTAAGAAAATGTGGAATCGTTTCACAACTCACGCCGCCTGGAACACCTCAGCGAAACGGTGTGTCCGAACGTCGTAATCGCACTCTATTGGATATGGTGCGGTCTATGATGTCTCTTACCGATTTACCGCTATCATTTTGGGGATACGCTCTAGAGACAGCTACATTCACTTTAAATAGGGCACCGTCTAAATCCGTTGAGACGACACCGTATGAATTATGGTTTGGGAAGAAACCTAAGCTGTCGTTTCTAAAAGTTTGGGGATGCGATGCTTATGTCAAGAAACTTCAACCTGAAAAGCTCGAACCCAAGTCGGAAAAATGCGTATTCGTAGGATACCCTAAGGAAACTGTCGGGTATACCTTCTACTTAAGATCCGAAGGCAAGATCTTTGTTGCCAAGAACGGATGCTTTCTGGAGAAAGAGTTTCTCTCGAAAGAAGTAAGTGGGAGGAAAGTAGAACTCGATGAAGTACTACCTCTCGAACGGGAAAGTGGTGCAGCGCAGGAAACCATTCCTGTAATGCCCACACCAACTGAAGAGGAAAATGTTGATGATGATCAAGGTACTTCAGATCTAGTTGCTACTGAACTTCGAAGGTCCACAAGGACACGTTCCGCACCAGAGTGGTACGGCAACCCTGTCATGGAAATCATGTTGCTAGACAACAATGAACCTTCGAACTATGAAGAAGCAATGGCGGGCCCGGATTCCAACAAATGGCTTGAGGCCATGAAATCCGAGATAGAATCCATGTATGAAAACAAAGTATGGACTTTGACAGACTTGCCCGATGATCGGCGAGCGATAGAAAATAAATGGATTTTTAAGAAGAAGACGGACGCGGATGGTAATGTTACCATCTATAAAGCTCGACTTGTCGCTAAGGGTTATCGACAAGTTCAAGGGATTGACTATGACGAGACATTCTCTCCCGTAGCGAAGCTTAAGTCCGTCCGAATCATGTTAGCAATTGCCGCATACTATGATTATGAGATATGGCAGATGGACGTCAAAACGGCATTCCTTAATGGACATCTTAAGGAAGAGCTGTATATGATGCAGCCGGAAGGTTTTGTCGTTCCTCAGAACGCTAACAAAGTATGCAAGCTCCAGCGATCCATTTATGGACTGGTGCAAGCATCTCGGAGTTGGAACATTCGCTTTGATGAGATGATCAAAGCGTTTGGGTTTACGCAGACTTATGGAGAAGCCTGCGTTTACAAGAAAGTGAGTGGGAGCTCTGTAGCATTTCTCCTATTATATGTAGATGACATACTCTTGATGGGAAATGATACGAAACTCCTGGACAACATTAAGGCCTACTTGAACAAGTGTTTTTCAATGAAGGACCTTGGAGAAGCTGCTTATATATTAGGCATCAAGATCTATAGAGATAGATCGAGACGCCTCATAGGTCTTTCACAAAGCACATACCTTGATAAGATTTTGAAGAGGTTCAAAATGGATCAGTCCAAGAAGGGGTTCTTGCCTATGTTACAAGGTGTGAGATTGAGCTCGGCTCAGTCACCGACCACGGCAAAAGATAAAGAAGAGATGAGTGTCATCCCCTATGCTTCAGCCATAGGATCTATTATGTATGCCATGCTGTGTACCAGACCCGATGTAAACCTTGCCGTAAGTTTGCTTGCAAGATACCAAAGTAACCCCGGCAAGGAACACTGGACAGCGGTCAAGAATATCCTGAAGTACCTGAAAAGGACAAAGGACATGTTTCTCGTTTATGGAGGAGATGAAGAGCTCGTCGTAAAGGGTTACGTCGACGCTAGCTTCGACTCAGATCTGGATGACTCTAAGTCACAAACCGGATACGTGTATATGTTGAATGGTGGAGCAGTAAGCTGGTGCAGCTGCAAGCAGAGCGTCGTGGCGGGATCTACATGTGAAGCGGAGTACATGGCAGCCTCGGAGGCAGCGCATGAAGCGATTTGGATGAAGGAGTTCATCACCGACCTAGGAGTCATACCCAATGCGTCGGGGCCGATCAAACTCTTCTGTGACAACACTGGAGCTATTGCCCTTGCCAAGGAGCCCAGGTTTCACAAGAAGACCAGGCACATCAAGCGTCGTTTCAACTCCATCCGTGAAAATGTTCAAGATGGAGACATAGAGATTTGCAAAGTGCACACGGATCTGAATGTCGCAGATCCGTTGACTAAACCTCTCTCGCGTGCAAAACATGATCAACACCAGAACTCTATGGGTGTTCGATTCATCACAATGTAACTAGATTGGTGACTCTAGTGCAAGTGGGAGACTGTTGGAAATATGCCCTAGAGGCAATAATAAAAGGATTATTATATTTCAATGTTCATGATAATTGTCTTTTGTTCATGCTATAACTGTATTATCCGGAAATCGTAATACACGTGTGAACACTTAGACCCAATGAGTCCCTAGTGAGCCTCTAGTTGACTAGCTCGTTATGATCAATAGATAGTCATGGTTTCCTGACTATGGACATAGGATGTCGTTGATAACGGGATCACATCATTAGGAGAATGATGTGATGGACAAGACCCAATCATAAGCATAGCATAAAAGATCGTATAGTTCGTTTGCTAGAAGCTTTGCCAATGTCAAGTATCTATTCCTTCGACCATGAGATCGTGTAACTCCCGGTTACCGTAGGAGTGCCTTGGGTGTATCAAACGTCACAACGTAACTGGGTGACTATAAAGGTGCATTACAGGTATCTCCGAAAGTATCTGTTGGGTTGACACGGATCGAGACTGGGATTTGTCACTCCGTATGACGGAGAGGTATCTCTGGGCCCACTCGGTAATGCATCATCATAATGAGCTCAATGTGACCAAGGTGTTGGCCACGGGATCATGCATTACGGTACGAGTAAAGTGACTTGCCGGGTAACGAGACTGAACAAGGTATTGGGATACCGACGATCGAATCTCGGGCAAGTAACGTACCGATTGACAAAGGGAATTGTATACAGGGTTTGATCGAATCCTCGACATCGTGGTTCAACCGATGAAATCATCGAGGAGCATGTGGGAGCCGACATGGATATCCAGACCCCGCTGTTGGTTATTGCCCGAGAGTCGTCTCGGTCATGTCTGCGTGTCTCCCGAACCCGTAGGGTCTACACACTTAAGGTTCGGTGACGCTAGGGTTAGTAGGAAGTCAAGTATGTGACTACCGAATGTTGTTCGGAGTCCCGGATGAGATCCCGGACGTCACGAGGAGTTCCGGAATGGTCCGGAGGTAAAGATTTATATATGGGAAGTCCTGTTTCGGGCATCGGGACAAGTTTCGGGGTTATCGGTATTGTACCGGGACCACCGGAGGGGTCCCGGGGGCCCACCGGGTGGGGCCACCTGCCCCGGGGGGCCACATGGGCTGTAGGGGGTGTGCCTTGGCCTGCATGGGCCAAGGGCACCAGCCCCACATAGGCCCATGCGCCTAGGGTTCAAGGGGGAAGAGTCCTAGGAGGGGAAGGCACCTCCTAGGTGCCTTGGGGGGGAGGGAAACCCCCCTTGGCCGCCGCCCCCTTAGGAGATTGGATCTCCTAGGGCCGGCCACCCCCCCCTTGGCCCTCCTATATATAGTGGGGGAGAGGAGGGACTTCATACCTTGAGTCCTTGGCCTTTGGTTGCCTCCTTCTCCCTCCCCAACACCTCTCCTCCTCCGTTGTGTGCTCAGCGAAGCCCTGTCGGAGTACTGCTTCTCCACCATCACCACGCCGTCGTGCTGCCGGTGGAGCTGTCTTCCTCAACCTCCCCTTCCTCCTTGCTGGATCAAGACGGAGGGGACGTCACCCGTGCCGTACGTGTGTTGAACGCGGAGGTGCTGTCCGTTCAGCACTTGGCATCGGTGATCTGAATCACGTTCGAGTACGACTACATCATCACCTTGCAAGCTTCCGCACGCGATCTACAAGTGGTATGTAGATGCAAACTCTCTCCCATGACTCGTTGCTTAGACGAACTCATAGATGGATCTTGGTGAAGCCGTAGGAAAAATTTTAATTTTCTGCAACGTTCCCCAACAGTGGCATCATGAGCTAGGTCTATGCGTAGTTCTCTAATGCACGAGTAGAACACAATTTGTTGTGGGCGTTGATCTTGTCATCTTACTTGCCTCTACTAGTCTTTTCTTGCTCAACGGTATTGTGGGATGAAGCGGCCCGGACCAACCTTACACGTACGCTTACGTGAGACCGGTTCCACCGACTAACATGCACTAGTTGCATAAGGTGGCTGGCGGGTGTCTGTCTCTCCCACTTTAGTTGGAGCGGAATCGATGAACAGGGCCCTTATGAAGGGTAAATAGAAGTTGACAAAAATCACGTTGTGGTGATTCGTAGGTAAGAAAACGTTCTTGCTAGAACCCAATCGCAGCCACGTAAAAGATGCAACAACAACTAGAGAACGTCTAACTTGTTTTTGCAGCGATTGATCATGTGATGTGATATGGCCAGAAGTTGTGATGAATGTTGAATTGTGATGTATGAGATCATGTTCTTGTAATAGGATTCACGACTTGCATGTCGATGAGTATGACAACCGGCAGGAGCCATAGGAGTTGTCTTTATTTTTTTGTATGACCTGCGTGTCATTGAAGAACGCCATGTAAACTACTTTACTTCATTACTAAACGCGTTAGTCATAGAAGTAGAAGTAGTCGTTGGCGTGACAACTTCATGAAGACACGATGATGGAGATCATGATGATGGAGATCATGGTGTCAAGCCGGTGACAAGATGATCATGGAGCCCCGAAGATGGAGATCAATGGAGCTTGATGATATTGGCCATATCATGTCACAACCATATAATTGCATGTGATGTTTATTATGTTTATGCATCTTGTTTACTTAGGACGACGGTAGTAAATAAGATGATCCCTTACAAAATTTCAAGAAGTGTTCTCCCCTAACTGTGCACCGTTGCTACAGTTCGTCGTTTCTAAGCACCACGTGATGATCGGGTGTGATGGATCCTTACGTTCACATACAACGGGTGTAAGACAGTTTTACACAGCGAAAACACTTAGGGTTAACTTGACGAGCCTAGCATGTGCAGACATGGCCTCGGAACACGGAGACCGAAAGGTCGAACACGAGTCGTATGGAAGATACGATCAACATAAAGATGTTCACCGACGATGACTAGTCCGTCTCACGTGATGATCGGACACGGGCTAGTCGACTCGGATCGTGTAACACTTAGATGACTAGAGGGATGTCTAATCTAAGTGGGAGTTCATAATTTTGATTAAGAACTTTATTATCATGAACTTAGTCTAAAACCTTTGCAAATATGTATTGTAGATCAATGGCCAACGCTAATGTCAACATGAACTTCAACGCGTTCCTAGAGAAAACCAAGCTGAAAGATGATGGCAGCAACTATACGGACTGGGTCCGAAACCTGAGGATCATCCTCATAGCTGCCAGGAAGCAATATGTCCTAGAAGGACCGCTAGGTGCCGCTCCCGTCCCAGAGAACCAAGACGTTATGAACGCTTGGCAAACTCGTGCTGATGATTACTCCCTCGTTCAGTGCGGCATGCTTTACAGCTTAGAACCGGGGCTCCAAAAGCGTTTTGAGCATCACGGAGCATATGAGATGTTCGAAGAGCTGAAACTAGTTTTCCAAGCTCATGCCCGGGTCGAGAGATATGATGTCTCCGACAAGTTCTACAGTTGTAAGATGGAGGAGAACAGTTCTGTCAGTGAACACATCCTGAAGATGTTTGGGTTGCACGCACGTATGACCCAGTTGAACATTAACCTCCCAGATGAGGCGGTCATTGACAGAATCCTCCAGTCGCTCCCACCAAGCTACAAGAGCTTTGTGATGAACTACAACATGCAGGGGATGGTAAAGACCATTCCTGAAGTGTTCTCGATGCTGAAGTCAGCAGAGGCTGAAATCAAGAAAGAACATCAAGTGTTGATGGTCAATAATACCACTAAGTTCAAGAAGGGCAAGGGTAAGAAGAACTTCAAGAAGGACGGCAAAGATGTTGCCGCGCCCGGTAAGCCTGTTGCCGGGAAGAAGTCAAAGAATGGACCCAAGCCTGAGACTGAGTGCTTTTATTGCAAGGGGAAGGGCACTGGAAGTGGAACTGCCCCAAATACTTAGCGGATAAGAAGGCCGGCAACACCAAAGGTATATTTGATATACATGTAATTGATGTGTACCTTACCAGTACTCGAAGTAACTCCTGGGTATTTGATACCGGTGCCGTTGCTCACATATGTAACTCACAGCAGGAGCTGCGGAATAAACGGAGACTGGCGAAGGACGAGGTGACGATGCGCGTCGGGAATGGTTCCAGGGTCGATGTGATCGCCGTCGGCACGCTGCCTCTACATTTACCTACGGGATTAGTTTTAAACCTCAATAATTGTTATTTAGTGCCAAGTTTGAGCATGAACATTGTATCTGGATCTCGTTTAATACGAGATGGCTACTCATTTAAGTCTGAGAATAATGGTTGTTCGATTTATATGAGAGATATGTTTTATGGTCATGCTCCGATGGTCAATGGTTTATTCTTGATGAATCTCGAGCGTAATATTACACATGTTCATAGTGTGGATGCCAAAAGATGTAAAGTTGATAACGATAGTCCCACATACTTGTGGCACTGCCGCCTTGGTCACATTGGTGTCAAGCGCATGAAGAAGCTCCATGCTGATGGACTTTTAGAGTCTCTTGATTATGAATCATTTGACACATGCGAACCTTGCCTCTTAGGCAAAATGACCAAGACTCCGTTCTCCGGAACAATGGAGCGAGCAACCAACTTGTTGGAAATCATACATACCGATGTGTGCGGTCCAATGAGCGTTGAGGCTCGCGGAGGATATCGTTATGTTCTCACTCTCACTAACGACTTGAGTAGATATGGGTATGTCTACTTAATGAAACACAAGTCTGAGACCTTTGAAAAGTTCAAGGAATTTCAGAGTGAGGTAGAGAATCAACGTGACCGTAAGATAAAGTTCCTACGATCAGATCGTGGGGGCGAATACTTAAGTCACGAATTTGGTACACACTTAAGAAAATGTGGAATCGTTTCACAACTCACGCCGCCTGGAACACCTCAGCGAAACGGTGTGTCCGAACGTCGTAATCGCACTCTATTGGATATGGTGCGGTCTATGATGTCTCTTACCGATTTACCGCTATCATTTTGGGGATACGCTCTAGAGACAGCTACATTCACTTTAAATAGGGCACCGTCTAAATCCGTTGAGACGACACCGTATGAATTATGGTTTGGGAAGAAACCTAAGCTGTCGTTTCTAAAAGTTTGGGGATGCGATGCTTATGTCAAGAAACTTCAACCTGAAAAGCTCGAACCCAAGTCGGAAAAATGCGTATTCGTAGGATACCCTAAGGAAACTGTCGGGTATACCTTCTACTTAAGATCCGAAGGCAAGATCTTTGTTGCCAAGAACGGATGCTTTCTGGAGAAAGAGTTTCTCTCGAAAGAAGTAAGTGGGAGGAAAGTAGAACTCGATGAAGTACTACCTCTCGAACGGGAAAGTGGTGCAGCGCAGGAAACCATTCCTGTAATGCCCACACCAACTGAAGAGGAAAATGTTGATGATGATCAAGGTACTTCAGATCTAGTTGCTACTGAACTTCGAAGGTCCACAAGGACACGTTCCGCACCAGAGTGGTACGGCAACCCTGTCATGGAAATCATGTTGCTAGACAACAATGAACCTTCGAACTATGAAGAAGCAATGGCGGGCCCGGATTCCAACAAATGGCTTGAGGCCATGAAATCCGAGATAGAATCCATGTATGAAAACAAAGTATGGACTTTGACAGACTTGCCCGATGATCGGCGAGCGATAGAAAATAAATGGATTTTTAAGAAGAAGACGGACGCGGATGGTAATGTTACCATCTATAAAGCTCGACTTGTCGCTAAGGGTTATCGACAAGTTCAAGGGATTGACTATGACGAGACATTCTCTCCCGTAGCGAAGCTTAAGTCCGTCCGAATCATGTTAGCAATTGCCGCATACTATGATTATGAGATATGGCAGATGGACGTCAAAACGGCATTCCTTAATGGACATCTTAAGGAAGAGCTGTATATGATGCAGCCGGAAGGTTTTGTCGTTCCTCAGAACGCTAACAAAGTATGCAAGCTCCAGCGATCCATTTATGGACTGGTGCAAGCATCTCGGAGTTGGAACATTCGCTTTGATGAGATGATCAAAGCGTTTGGGTTTACGCAGACTTATGGAGAAGCCTGCGTTTACAAGAAAGTGAGTGGGAGCTCTGTAGCATTTCTCCTATTATATGTAGATGACATACTCTTGATGGGAAATGATACGAAACTCCTGGACAGCATTAAGGCCTACTTGAACAAGTGTTTTTCAATGAAGGACCTTGGAGAAGCTGCTTATATATTAGGCATCAAGATCTATAGAGATAGATCGAGACGCCTCATAGGTCTTTCACAAAGCACATACCTTGATAAGATTTTGAAGAGGTTCAAAATGGATCAGTCCAAGAAGGGGTTCTTGCCTATGTTACAAGGTGTGAGATTGAGCTCGGCTCAGTCACCGACCACGGCAAAAGATAAAGAAGAGATGAGTGTCATCCCCTATGCTTCAGCCATAGGATCTATTATGTATGCCATGCTGTGTACCAGACCCGATGTAAACCTTGCCGTAAGTTTGCTTGCAAGATACCAAAGTAACCCCGGCAAGGAACACTGGACAGCGGTCAAGAATATCCTGAAGTACCTGAAAAGGACAAAGGACATGTTTCTCGTTTATGGAGGAGATGAAGAGCTCGTCGTAAAGGGTTACGTCGACGCTAGCTTCGACTCAGATCTGGATGACTCTAAGTCACAAACCGGATACGTGTATATGTTGAATGGTGGAGCAGTAAGCTGGTGCAGCTGCAAGCAGAGCGTCGTGGCGGGATCTACATGTGAAGCGGAGTACATGGCAGCCTCGGAGGCAGCGCATGAAGCGATTTGGATGAAGGAGTTCATCACCGACCTAGGAGTCATACCCAATGCGTCGGGGCCGATCAAACTCTTCTGTGACAACACTGGAGCTATTGCCCTTGCCAAGGAGCCCAGGTTTCACAAGAAGACCAGGCACATCAAGCGTCGTTTCAACTCCATCCGTGAAAATGTTCAAGATGGAGACATAGAGATTTGCAAAGTGCACACGGATCTGAATGTCGCAGATCCGTTGACTAAACCTCTCTCGCGTGCAAAACATGATCAACACCAGAACTCTATGGGTGTTCGATTCATCACAATGTAACTAGATTGGTGACTCTAGTGCAAGTGGGAGACTGTTGGAAATATGCCCTAGAGGCAATAATAAAAGGATTATTATATTTCAATGTTCATGATAATTGTCTTTTGTTCATGCTATAACTGTATTATCCGGAAATCGTAATACACGTGTGAACACTTAGACCCAATGAGTCCCTAGTGAGCCTCTAGTTGACTAGCTCGTTATGATCAATAGATAGTCATGGTTTCCTGACTATGGACATAGGATGTCGTTGATAACGGGATCACATCATTAGGAGAATGATGTGATGGACAAGACCCAATCATAAGCATAGCATAAAAGATCGTATAGTTCGTTTGCTAGAAGCTTTGCCAATGTCAAGTATCTATTCCTTCGACCATGAGATCGTGTAACTCCCGGTTACCGTAGGAGTGCCTTGGGTGTATCAAACGTCACAACGTAACTGGGTGACTATAAAGGTGCATTACAGGTATCTCCGAAAGTATCTGTTGGGTTGACACGGATCGAGACTGGGATTTGTCACTCCGTATGACGGAGAGGTATCTCTGGGCCCACTCGGTAATGCATCATCATAATGAGCTCAATGTGACCAAGGTGTTGGCCACGGGATCATGCATTACGGTACGAGTAAAGTGACTTGCCGGGTAACGAGACTGAACAAGGTATTGGGATACCGACGATCGAATCTCGGGCAAGTAACGTACCGATTGACAAAGGGAATTGTATACAGGGTTTGATCGAATCCTCGACATCGTGGTTCAACCGATGAAATCATCGAGGAGCATGTGGGAGCCGACATGGATATCCAGACCCCGCTGTTGGTTATTGCCCGAGAGTCGTCTCGGTCATGTCTGCGTGTCTCCCGAACCCGTAGGGTCTACACACTTAAGGTTCGGTGACGCTAGGGTTAGTAGGAAGTCAAGTATGTGACTACCGAATGTTGTTCGGAGTCCCGGATGAGATCCCGGACGTCACGAGGAGTTCCGGAATGGTCCGGAGGTAAAGATTTATATATGGGAAGTCCTGTTTCGGGCATCGGGACAAGTTTCGGGGTTATCGGTATTGTACCGGGACCACCGGAGGGGTCCCGGGGGCCCACCGGGTGGGGCCACCTGCCCCGGGGGGCCACATGGGCTGTAGGGGGTGTGCCTTGGCCTGCATGGGCCAAGGGCACCAGCCCCACATAGGCCCATGCGCCTAGGGTTCAAGGGGGAAGAGTCCTAGGAGGGGAAGGCACCTCCTAGGTGCCTTGGGGGGGAGGGAAACCCCCCTTGGCCGCCGCCCCCTTAGGAGATTGGATCTCCTAGGGCCGGCCACCCCCCCCCCCTTGGCCCTCCTATATATAGTGGGGGAGAGGAGGGACTTCATACCTTGAGTCCTTGGCCTTTGGTTGCCTCCTTCTCCCTCCCCAACACCTCTCCTCCTCCGTTGTGTGCTCAGCGAAGCCCTGTCGGAGTACTGCTTCTCCACCATCACCACGCCGTCGTGCTGCCGGTGGAGCTGTCTTCCTCAACCTCCCCTTCCTCCTTGCTGGATCAAGACGGAGGGGACGTCACCCGTGCCGTACGTGTGTTGAACACGGAGGTGCTGTCCGTTCAGCACTTGGCATCGGTGATCTGAATCACGTTCGAGTACGACTACATCATCACCTTGCAAGCTTCCGCACGCGATCTACAAGTGGTATGTAGATGCAAACTCTCTCCCATGACTCGTTGCTTAGACGAACTCATAGATGGATCTTGGTGAAGCCGTAGGAAAAATTTTAATTTTCTGCAACGTTCCCCAACAGCACTATGAGCTATTCATTACGATGGTACATGGTTTGCTACTATCTTGCTACTCTTTTTGTACTGTCATTAGATAGTAATACTAGTGGTTTTCATGTGAATTTATTGGTAGGGTGGACCTACATTGGAGGTTCAGGATAGTATTCAATGATTGGATGCTCAATTTCGGTTGTATCGATTTCACCTCTTCCATCACTGCGAACATGTATATCCTTGGTCTGATGAAGAATAGGCGCTATATTTCTGCTTTGAACCAGCAAATCAATTCAGTATGAAATTGTCTAGGGCAAAACATAATTGTATCAAATTGTCCAGTGCAGAACATGACAGATGCTAAGAGGAAGAGACATGTTTAAACCGAAAATACAAGGTGTGGTATATGTTTACTAGCTGCTTGATATTTGTGTAGACAGAGATGTCTGCCCGTTGCTATTTGGCAAACAAACACAGTGACCACAATTTTGGTTGAACTGCACAAGAGAATAGTATAGTCACTACATGCAGTGCCATTTGAAAATAGACATAGAAAGATTGGATAGTCACTTCATGGACTGCAAAAAAGTAGTACTATACTATTTATTGGCCAACACTATGTGCTTCATTGCTTTGGTCTGATTATACAATGGGCTTCATTTTGCCTAAGTTAAACGAAAATAGTCTCGCCGTGTGATCGAGAGAAGACCAAATCATATTGCAGTGGATGTTCCTCCATCATGTGTGGTTCATTCTCATGGTTCCAGATGTTGGTGAAACCACTTACGTTTGCAAAAGGAATTGTAGACTTCACAAACAAATTTGTTTTTCAGTCTGTACTGAATATTGGCCAAGAGAAGCATCCATGTTAGTAGGAAGAACAAATGTTTTTTCTAGATCTTTGCTTTTGGAGCTACATATTTGTATGTGATCTATGAATCATTGAGATGCATTGACATGTTGATCTTATGTATGGGAATCGTACTAGTTGGTTTTAGTTGCAACACAAGTTCGAGGTGGCTGACCTTTGCTTTTGGAGCTACATATTTGTATATGATCTGTGAATCATTGAGATGCATTAATAGTTACTTATTTCTGTTCGCTTAGTGTTTACAAGTTACTGATCGATCACTAGCTAGCCTACTAATGCACTCCTTGCAGTTTTATTTGCAACGCAAGATCCAAAGTGGTAGTTTTTTGAATAAAAATGCCTACCTCTGAAGAAACTGACAAGCTACACTATCCTACCTACTCGATCCTACACGGATAAATAGCAGATCACCCACGTACTACCTCCTTTCCGGTTTGCAGGGCTCAATTCAAGAAACTACCTACTCGATCCTACACGAATAAATAGCGGATCACGCACGTACTAGTACCTCCTTTCCGGTTTGCAGGGCTTAATTCAAACCTCTCACCAACATACTCCCTTCGTCCGGGTTTATTAGTCCCGCGAGCAAAGCAGCAAGACCAAGACATGGAAATAATTAACGGCATGCAGAAGATTAAGCATAATTAATTCCAGCGATTTAAGTGGTTACATGCGTGCCCTCGGCTGCGACTCGTTGCATGCTACTCTGCATACTGGTTGCGAGCGATTCTGAGTGTCTGCATGCAGCCGGCCGTAATTAAGGCAGCTAACTACTGCGAAAAAAGATGCGCTTTAATTGTTGTGGGCTTTTTAAATCCGTGGAATCATTATTGACAAGGAGGGAGATGATTCGAGTGCACTCATTTAACCGTCATGCTGGTGTGCGACCCAGATGGGACGGGACGACACGGTCATAATTTTAGTTTCTCTAGTTTTCCCCGGTAAGCCGGCGCGCTAAGCCATGCCTGCTTATGCATTGAATTCCGATGACCGTCGCACTACCTTCTGCCTATAAGTGTTGTTTCCCGGCCTTCTCCGGTGGCACCGTGACCCAACTCTCCATATCCAAATAAGCCCCCACCGGCCCAACGTCGCTCGCCACGTCCACCATGCCCCCACCCGTCCGCGGTAGGCGAGGCCGGAGGCGGTCACCGCTGGAACTAGTGCTCGATTTTTCACCGGAAGGCAGATGGAGGGAGGAGGCATTGTATCTCTCTTTAGATGGCAATGCGGAGATCGAGGACTTGTTGGAGCGCGACCGCCTGGCGGAGGAGCAGGAGTTGTTGGAGCGCGACTGCCTGGTGGAGGAGCAACGTATCGCCGATTTGTGCCCCCAGCGGGACATGGAGCAGCAGCGCACCAATGCTCTGAGTCGCGAGCATAGCGCCCGCAACTGGGCCGACTACATGGAGGCCGACGCCCGACAAATAGCCCTGGAGGCTGTCGGGCACGCACGCGTTCGTGACGCTGATTTTTACTACCATCTCGTCAAGTGGGTTTCCCACTTAGAAGCCGAAGCTTCGGTGGACCAAGCCGGCATGGAAAGGGCCAACGTGTGCGAGCAACGCGCCCTATCGCACCTCTGGCAAGTCCAAGGCGAGGCATAGGACGCCGGTGCCGGCGTTTAGCGTGTACCGCAGATGGCGGCTGGCATCGTCTAGTTAGCTTAGAGTAAGTTAGTACTTGTACACTACTAGAGTATTAGCGGCAGTAGATAGTTAACTTGGCTATGATGGTTGTCAATGTGGAAGTTCAGTACTCTATAGGTGGATCAGACCTGTTACTTTGCTCTGAATGTTGAACTTTCTATTTGAACGTATGGAATGGGCTGTTATTTTTTCAAATGGGTTGTATTTGTCCTCCACGAGTTTAGAGGCTAATTTGTGGGCCTACCAAGTTGACGCGTACACAATCAGGAGATGATTGTACATGGAGAGGATGACAACAGGGACCCGCCAAGGTTATTGCAGTTCACAAGCCAGTGCCTCCTTATTTCAAGCCAATAAAAAAATGGCTCCTCCCAATGGATTTCTGACATCTGGGTCCTTGCCATTGTCAATGTAGTCAATAAACGAGAGAATTGCAGAACAAGCGGCTGACACCAGGGACCCAACAGCTCGCCCAATTATTTTTGTTTTGGGTTAATTTGATAAATGTCACTCCAAATCTGGTGTTTCCGAGAAATGCCACTGCAATTTCCAAACTTTGAAAAATGCCATTTCATGCCATTTCTAGTGGCATTTTTCGAAGTCTGTAGCGGCGTTTTTCAAAGTTTGCAAAAATTGCAGTGGCATTTTTCAAAGTTTGGAAATTGCAGTGGCATTTTTATGAATCACCATAATTGGAATGGCATTTATCTAATTTGTTTTTGAGACGGAAGTAGGGTGTCAACTGGGCTATGCGGGACACTCTGGCCTGTCTAGACAGCCTTTTCTTTAATGTTTACCACAGACCGGCCCAGTAGTTTTTTTTCTTTCTGAAAATGGCTAGCTCAGTTTTTTTGTGATTTGTCAAGTAAATCGCTTTGTCAGGCCTGTTAGGCCGCAAATATTTCAAGACGAGGAGAGCTTCATTCGGCTGGCTAAGAAAATGGCCTATCAGTAATGAGAAATGGGTTGTACATTTTTAAAACACATCAAACCGGCAATTAGTTTCAAATATCTTTTTTTTTCATTTTGAGATTTTAAATTGCAATGATTTTTATGCGTGGACAATTTATTGGATTTTATATTGATATACATTTATTTTTTAAATCAGTCTGAATGTGACTCGAAATTTCAGGATTAAAAACAGTTCAGATCGCACTGACATATGCAAAATTTCGTATAATTTTTTAACCGTGGCCACAATATGGGCTGTAATGCTAACAAAAAGAATATGGGCTCCAAAAAAACCGTAAGAATTAGCAAATGGGCTGTAAATTATTAGAAATAATGGCAGATGTCCTGTATGCTGTTTTCCACAGATTTGAGGCTTTCCTAAAAAAGGTTGACGCACAAGCAGTGACTGTTGGATGTCCATCCAACGGCCGTCGTGCTTCTTCAATCTCTGCTCTTCCTGCTCCAACCGCTCAAACAAGCGCCGGCGGGACTGCCTGCTCCCTCCTCCCTGTGGCCGGCTGTGCTGCCGCGCAGGCCTCACCACCTCACCCTACTCCCATCACTGGCCTAGCCATCCCTCTACTCACCCACACCTGCTGTTATTCTCCGACGATGGTAGACGAACTAGTAAACCCTCGTACAGTCGTACTCCCCTCCACGTGGTAAACAACTGCCGAGTCTTCCCTGGCTCCGTGTCGTTCCCTTCCTAGGCCTCGCCGTCGTCCACCGCCCTGGTGCTCTCGGCATGGCGTGGTCAACATGGTCAATGACCGACATGCATCTGAAGTGGACTGTACATGGAGCGTTGGCAGCTGGGTCCACGGCCGCATGCAAGGAAATGCCTCCTTATTATGTGCAAAATAATGATTCCTCCACCTGACATCTGGGACCCACCGAAAGGGCCTCAGTATTTCACGAAAAAATGTTACCACCGCTGACAGCTCGGACCCATCAGCTATATCTTCGCACGCAAGGAAGTGCCTCTTTATTGCGCACAAAGAAAATGAATACTCTCCCTGCTAGCTGGGACCCAGTATAGTGGGCCTACTAAGTTGACGGGGATGGAGGGCTTTGTCAACTTAGTCAATATGCACGATTCTAGCTCGAGTGACCGTACAATGTCCATCCAACGGCCGTAGTGCTTCTTCAACCTCAGGTCTTCTTGCTCCAGCCGCCCAAAGCAGCGCCGGTCGTGACGCCTGCTCCTGCCTCCCGTGGCCGGATGTGCTGTCGCGGAGGCCTCACCCTCCCCATACTACTATCACCGCTGGCTAGGCCATCCCTCCACTCCACTAACCCACACCCCCTGTTATTCTGCGGCGATGGCAGCGCAGCCGAACCAGTGAACTCTCGTACTCCTCTCCGCGTGGGCATCCACTGCCGCGTCTTCCCCGGATCCGTGTCGTCCCCTTCCTAGGCCTCGCCGTCGTCCACCGCCGTGGTGGTCTCGGCGCGGCATGGTCAATATGGTCAACGACCGACTTCCATTGGAAGAGTACTATACATGGAGAGGCTGACAGCTGGGTCCACGGCAGCCGCAAGGAAGTGCCTGTTGGAAATATGCCCTAGAGGCAATAATAAGATGGTTATTATTATATTTCTTTGTTCATGATAATTGTCTGTTATTCATGCTGTAATTGTATTATCCGGAAATCGTAATACACGTGTGAATACATAGACCACAACATGTCCCTAGTGATCCTCTAGTTGACTAGCTCATTGATCAACAAATAGTCATGGTTTCCTGACTATGGACATTGGATGTCATTGATAACGGGATCACATCATTAGGAGAATGATGTGATGGACAAGACCCAAACCTAAGCATAGCTCAAAGATCGTGTAGTTTGTTTAGCTAGAGATTTTCCAAATGTCAAGTATCATTTCCTTAGACCATGAGATTGTGCAACTCCCGGATACCGTAGGAGTGCTTTGGGTGTACCAAACGTCACAACATAACTGGGTGACTATAAAGGTGCACTACGGGTTTCTTCGAAAGTGTCTGTTGGATTGGCATGAATTGAGACTGGGATTTGTCACTCCGTATGACGGAGAGGTATCTCTGGGCCCACTCGATAATGCATCATCATAATGAGCTTAATGTGACCAAGTGTCTGGTCACGGGATCATGCATTACGGTACGAGTAAAGTGACTTGCCGGTAACGAGATTAAACGAGGTATTGGGATACCGACGACCGAGTCTCGGGCATGTAACGTACCGATTGACAAAGGGAATTGTATACGGGGTTGTTTGAATCCTCGACATCATGGTTCATCCAATGAGATCATCGAGGAGCATGTGGGAGCCAACATGGGTATCCATATCCCACTGTTGGTTATTGACCGGAGAGGCATCTCGGTCATGTCTGCATGTCTCCCGAACCCGTAGGGTCTACACACTTAAGGTTCGGTGACACTAGGGTTGTAGAGATATGAGTATGCAGTAAACCGAAAGTTGTTCAGAGTCTCGGATGAGATCCTGGATGTAACAAGGAGTTACCGAATGGTCCAGAGGTAAAGAATTATACATAGGAAGTCAGGTTTCGGCCATCGGGAAAGTTTCGGGGGTCACCGGTATTGTACCAGGACCACCGGAAGGGTTCCGGGGGTCCATCGAGTGGGGCCACCTATCCCGGAGGGCCCCATGGGCTGAAGTGGGAGGGGAACCAGCCCCTGGTGGGCTGGTGCGCCCCCCTCTTGGGCCCCCCTGCGCCTAGGGTTGGAAACCCTAGGGTGGGGGGCGCCTCCACTTGCCTTGGGGGGCAAGGCACCCCCTTGGCCGCCGCCCCCCTAGGAGATCCCATATCCTAGGGCCGGCGCCCCCCTAGGGGCCCTATATAAAGAGGGGGGAGGGAGGGCAGCCGCACCTATGCACTTGGCGCCTCCCTTCCCCCTTGCTACACATTTCCCTCTCGCAGACGCTTGGCGAAGCCCTGCCGGGATCCCTGCTGCATCCACCACCACACCGTCGTGCCGCTGGATCTTCATCAACCTCTCCTTCCCCCTTGCTGGATCTAGAAGGAGGATACGTCTCCCTGACCGTACATGTGTTGAACGCGGAGGTGCCGTCCGTTCGGCGCTAGGATCTCCGGTGATTTGGATCACGACGAGTACGACTCCCTCAACCCCGTTCCCTTGAACGCTTCCGCTCGATCTACAAGGGTATGTAGATGCACTCCTCTCTCTCATTGCTAGATGAACTCATAGATTGATCTTGGTGAGACCGTAGGAATTTTTTTATTTTCTGCAACATTCCCCAACAGTGGCATCATGAGCTAGGTCTATGTGTAGTTCTCTTTGCACGAGTAGAACACAAATTTGTTGTGGGCGTAGATGTTGTCAACTTTCTTGCCACTACTAGTCTTATTTTGCTTCAGCGGTATTGTGGGATGAAGCGGCCCAGACCGACCTTACACGTACGCTTACATGAGACAGGTTCCACCGACTGACATGCACTAGTTGCATAAGGTGGCTAGCGGGTGTCTGTCTCTCCCACTTTAGTTGGAGCGGATTCGATGAAAAGGGTCCTTATGAAGGGTAAATAGAAGTTGAAAAATCACGTTTTGGCTTTTACGTAGGTAAGAAAACGTTCTTGCTAGAACCCTATTGCAGCCACGTAAAACATGCAACAACAATTAGAGGACGCCTAACTTGTTTTTGTAGCATATGATTTGTGATGTGATATGGCCAAAAGTTGTGATGAATGATGAATGGTATATTGTGATGTATGAGATCATGTTCTTGTAATAGGAATGACGACTTGCATGTCGATGAGTATGACAACTGGCAGGAGCCATAGGAGTTGTCTTAATTATTATATGACCTGCATGTCAATGATTTAACACCATGTAATTACTTTACTTTATTGCTAAACCGTTAGCCATAGTAGTAGAAGTAATAGTTGGCGAGCAACTTCATGGAGACACGATGATGGAGATCATGATGATGGAGATCATGGTGTCATGCCGGTGACGAAGATGATCATGGAGCCCCGAAGATGGAGACCAAAGGAGCTATATGATATTGGCCATATCATGTCACTATTTAATTTCATGTGATGTTTATTATGTTTATGCATCTTGTTTACTTAGAACGACGGTAGTAAATAAGATGATCCCTCATAATAATTTCAAGAAAGTGTTCCCCCTAACTGTGCACCATTGCGAAAGTTCGTCGTTTTGAAGCACCGCGTGATGATCGGGTGTGATAGATTCTAACATTCACATACAACGGGTGTAAGACAGATTTACACATGCAAAACACTTAGGTTAACTTGACGAGCCTAGCATGTACAGACATGGCCTCGGAACACAAGAGACCGAAAGGTTGAACATGAGTCGTATGGAAGATAGATCAACATGGAGATGTTCACCGATGATGAATAGTCTGTCTCACGTGACGATCGGACACGGCCTAGTCGACTCGGATCATGTATCACTTAGATGACCAGAGGGATGTCTAATCTGAGTGGGAGTTCATTAAATAATTTGATTAGATGAACTTAATTATCATGAACTTAGTCTAAAAACCTTTGTAAATATGTCTTGTAGATCAAATGGCCAACGCTCATGTCCACCTGAACTTCCACGCGTTCCTAGAGAAAACCAAGCTGAAAGATGATGGCAGCAACTATACGGACTGGGTCCGGAACCTGAGGATCATCCTCATAGCTGCAAAGAAAGATTATGTCTTAGAAGCACCACTTGGTGAAGCTCCCATCCCAGAGAACCAAGACGTCATGAACGCTTGGCAGTCTCGTGCTGATGATTACTCCCTCTTCAGTGCGGCATGCTTTACTACTTAGAACCGGGGCTCCAAAAGTGTTTTGAGCAACACGGAGCATATGAGATGTTCGAAGAGCTGAAAATGGTTTTCCAAGCTCATGCCCGGGTCGAGAGATATGAAGTCTCCGACAAGTTCTTCAGCTGTAAGATGGAGGAAAATAGTTCTGTCAGTGAGCACATACTCAAAATGTCTGGGTTGCACAACCGCTTGACTCAGCTGGGAGTTAATCTCCCGGATGACGCGGTTATTGACAGAATCCTTCAGTCGCTTCCACCGAGCTACAAGAGCTTTGTGATGAACTGCAATATGCAGGGGATGGAAAAGACCATTCCTGAAGTATATTCAATGTTGAAATCAGCAGTGGTAGAGATCAAAAAGGAACATCAAGTGTTGATGGTGAATAAAACCACTAAGTTCAAGAAAGGCAAGGTTAAGAAGAACTTCAAGAAGGACGACAAGGAAGTTGCCGCGCCCGGTAAGCCAGCTGCCAGGAAGAAGTCAAAGAATGGACCCAAGCCTGAGACTGAGTGCTTTTATTGCAAAGGGAAGGGTCACTGGAAGCGGAACTGCCCCAAATACTTAGCGGACAAGAAGGCCGGCAACACTAAAGGTATATGTGATATACATGTAATTGATGTGTACCTTACCAGTGCTCGTAGTAGCTCCTGGGTATTTGATACCGGTGCCGTTGCTCATATTTGTAACTCAAAGCAGGAGCTGCGGAATAAGCGGAGACTAGCGAAGGACGAGGTGATGATGCGCGTCGGGAATGGTTCCAGAGTCAATGTGATCGCCGTCGGCACGCTACCTCTACATTTACCTACGGGATTAGTTTTAAACCTCAATAATTGTTATTTAGTGCCAGCTTTGAGCATGAACATTGTATCTGGATCTCGTTTAATACGAGATGGCTACTCATTTAAATCCGAGAATAATGGTTGTTCTATTTATATGAGAGATATGTTTTATGGTCATGCCCCGATGGTCAATGGTTTATTCTTAATGAATCTCGAACGTGATGTTACACATATTCATAGTGTGAATACCAAAAGATGTAAACTTGATAACGATAGTCCCACATACTTGTGGCACTGCTGCCTTGGTCATATTGGTGTCAAGCGCATGAAGAAGCTCCATGCTGATGGACTTTTAGAGTCTCTCGATTATGAATCATTTGACACATGCGAACCATGCCTCATGGGCAAAATGACCAAGACTCCGTTCTCCGGAACAATGGAGCGAGCAACCAACTTATTGGAAATCATACATATGGATGTGTGCGGTCCAATGAGCGGTGAGGCTCGTGGAGGATATCATTATGTTCTCACTCTCGCTGACGACTTGAGTAGATATGGGTATGTCTACTTAATGAAACACAAGTTTGAGACCTTTGAAAAGTTCAAGGAATTTTAGAATGAGGTAGAGAATCAACGTGACCAAAAAATAAAGTTCTTATGATCAGATCATGGAGGAGAATATTTAAGTCACGAATTTGGTACGCACTTAAAGAAATGTGGAATCATTTCACAACTCACACCGCCTGGAACACCTCAGCGTAACGGTGTGTCTGAACATCATAATCGCACTTTATTGGATATGGTGCGATCTATGATGTCTCTTACCGATTTGCCACTATCTTTTTGGGGATACGCTCTAGAGACAGCTACATTCACTTTAAATAGGGCACCGTCTAAATCCGTTGAGACGACACCGTATGAATTATGGTTTGGAAAGAAACCTAAGCTGTCGTTTCTGAAAGTTTGGGGATGCGATGCTTATGTCAAGAAACTTCAACCTAAAAAGCTCGAACCCAAGTCAGAAAAATGCGTCTTCATAGGATACCCTAAGGAAACCATTGGGTATACCTTCTACCTTAGATCTGAAGGCAAGATCTTTGTTGCCAAGAACGGGTCCTTTCTGTAGAAAGAGTTTCTCTCAAGAGAAGTAAGTGGGAGGAAAGTGGAACTTGATGAAGTACTACCTCTTGAACCGGTAAGTAATGCAGCTCAGGAAGATGTTCCTGTGGTGCCTACACCGACAGGAGAGGAAATTAATGATGATGATCAAGGTACTTCGGATCAAGTTGCTTCTGTACTTCGTAGGTCCATGAGGACACGTTCCACACCAGAGTGGTATGGCAACCCTGTCCTGGAAATCATGTTGTTAGACAACGGTGAACCTTCAAACTATGAAGAAGCGATGGCGGGCCCAGATTCCAACAAATGGCTTGAAGGCATGCAATCCGAGATAGAATCCATGTATGAAAACAAAGTATGGACTTTGACAGACTTGCCCGATGATCGGCGAGCGATAGAAAACAAATGGATCTTTAAGAAGAAGACGGACGTGGATGGTAATGTTACAATCTATAAAGCTCGACTTGTCGCTAAGGGTTATCGGCAAGTTCAAGGGGTTGACTACGATGAGACTTTCTCTCCTGTAGCGAAATTGAAGTCCGTCCGAATCATGTTAGCAATTGCCGCATACTATGATTATGAGATATGGCAGATGGACGACAAAACGGCATTCCTTAACGGTTATCTTAAGGAAGAACTGTATATTATGCAGCCGGAAGGTTTTGTCGATCCTAAGAATGCTAACAAGGTATGCAAGCTCCAGCGATCCATTTATGGGCTGGTGCAAGCATCTTGGAGTTGGAACATTCGCTTTGATGAGATGATCAAAGCGTTTGGGTTTATGCAAACTTATGGAGAAGACTGTGTTTACAAGAAAGTGAGTGGGAGCTCTGTAGCATTTCTCATATTATATGTAGATGACATACTTTTGATGGGAAATGATATAGAACTTTTGGACAACATTAAGGCCTACTTGAATAAGTGTTTTTCAATGACGGACCTTGGAGAATCTTCTTACATACTAGGCATCAAGATCTATAGGGATAGATCAAGACGCCTCATAGGTCTTTCACAAAGCACATACCTTGATAAGATATTGAAGAAGTTCAATATGGATCAGTCCAAGAAAGGGTTCTTGCCTGTATTGCAAGGTGTGAGATTGAGCTCGGCTCAATGCCCGACCATGGCAGTAGATAAAGAAGAGATGAGTGTCATCCCCTATGCCTCAGCCATATGATCTATTATGTATGCCATGCTGTGTACCAGACCCGATTTAAACCTTGCCGTAAGTTTGGTAGGCAGATACCAAAGTAATCCCAACAAGGAACACTGGACAGCGGTCAAGAATATCCTAAAGTACCTGAAAAGGACAAAGGACATGTTTCTCATTTATGGAGGTGATGAAGAGCTCGTCGTAAAGGGTTACGTCGACGCTAGCTTCGACACATATCTGGATGACTCTAAGTCACAAACCGGATACGTGTATATTTTGAATGGTGGGGCAGTAAGCTGGTGCAGTTGCAAGCAAAGCATCATGGCGGGATCTACATGTGAAGCGGAGTACATGGCAGCCTCGGAGGCAGCGCATGAAGCAATCTGGGTGAAGGAGTTCATCACCGACCTAAGAGTCATATCCAATGCGTCGGGGCTGATCAAACTCTTCTGTGACAACACTGGAGCTATTGCACTTGCCAAGGAGCCCAGGTTTCAAGAGAAGACCAGGCACATCAAGTGTCGCTTCAACTCCATTCGTGAACATGTTCAAGATGGAGACATAGATATTTGTAAAGTACATACGGACCTGAATGTGGCAGATCCATTGACTAAACATCTCCCTAGGGCAAAACATGATCAACACCAGAATTCCATGGGTGTTCGATTCACCACAATGTAACTAGATTATTGAACTCTAGTGCAAGTGGGAGACTATTGGAAATATGCCCTAGAGGCAATAATAAGATGGTTATTATTATATTTCTTTGTTCATGATAATTGTCTATTATTCATGCTGTAATTGTATTATCCAGAAATCGTAATACACGTGTGAATACATAGACCACAACATGTCCCTAGTGAGCCTCTAGTTGACTAGCTCGTTGATCAACAGATAGTCATGGTTTCCTGACTATGGACATTGGATGTCATTGATAACGGGATCACATCATTAGGAGAATGATGTGATGGACAAGACCCAAACCTAAGCATAGCTCAAAGATCGTGTAGTTCATTTAGCTAGAGCTTTTCCAAATGTCAAGTATCATTTCCTTAGACCATGAGATTGTGCAACTCCCGGATACCATAGGAGTTCTTTGGGTGTACCAAACATCACAACGTAACCGGGTGACTATAAAGGTGCACTACGGGTATCTCCGAAAGTGTCTGTTGGGTTGGCACGAATCGAGACTGGGATTTGTCACTCCGTATGACGGAGAGGTATCTCTAGGCCCACTCGATAATTCATCATCATAATGAGCTCAATGTGACCAAGTGTCTGGTCACGGGATCATGCATTACGGTACGAGTAAAGTGACTTGCCGGTAACGAGATTAAATGAGGTATTGGGATACCGACGATCGAGTCTCGGGCATGTAACATACCGTTGACAAAGGGAATTGTATACGGGGTTGTTTGAATCCTCGACATCGTGGTTCATCCAATGAGATCATCGAGGAGCATGTGGGAGCCAACATGGGTATCCAGATCCCGCTGTTGGTTATTGACCGGAGAGGCGTCTCGGTCATGTCTGCATGTCTCCCGAACCCGTAGGGTCTACACACTTAAGGTTCGGTGACGCTAGGGTTGTAGAGATATGAGTATGCAGTAAACCGAAAGTTGTTCGGAGTCCGGATGAGATCCCGGACGTCACGAGGAGTTCCGGAATGGTCCGGAGGTAAAGAATTATATATAGGAACTCAGGTTTCGGCCATCGGGAAAGTTTCGGGGGTCACCGGTATTGTACCGGGACCACCGAAAGGGTCCCGTGGGTCCACCGGGTGGGGCCACCTATCCCGGAGGGCCCCATGGGCTGAAGTGGGAGGGTAACCAGCCCCTGGTGGGATGGTGTGCCCCCCTTGGGCCCCCCTGCGCCTAGGGTTGGAAACCCTAGGGTGGGGGCGCCTCCACTTGCCTTGGGGGGCAAGGCACCCCCTTGGCCGCCGCCCCCCCTAGGAGATCCCATCTCCTAGGGCCGGTGCCCCCCTAGGGGCCTTATATAAAGAGGGGGGAGGGAGGGCAGCCGCACCCATGCTCTTGGCGCCTCCCTTCCCCCTTGCTACACCTCTCTCTCCCGCAGACGCTTGGCAAAGCCCTACCGGGATCCCTGCTGCATTCACCACCACGCCGTCATGCTGCTGGATCTTCATCAACCTCTCCTTCCCCCTTGCTGGATCAAGAAGGAGGAGACGTCTCCCTGACCGTACGTGTGTTGAACACGGAGGTGCCGTCCGTTCGGTGCTAGGATCTCCGGTGATTTGGATCACGACGAGTATGACTCCCTCAACCCCATTCCCTTGAATGCTTCTGCTCGATCTACAAGGGTATGTAGATGCACTCCTCTCTCTCGTTGCTAGATGAACTCATAGATTGATCTTGGTGAAACCGTAGGAATTTTTTTATTTTCTGCAACGTTCCCCAATAGTTCCTCCTTGTTATGCGAAAAATAATTATTCCTCCACCTGACAGTAGGGACCCACCGGACGGGCCACCAGTATTTCATGAAAAAAACATTTCCCCCCTGACTGCTGGGACCCACCAGACGGGCCACCGTATTTCGCGAAAAAAATTCATCCCGCTATCAGCTCGGACCCACCGGAAGTGCCTCCTTATTAGGCACAAAAAAAATGAATACTCCCCCTGCTAGCTGGGACCCACCTTGGTGGGAGCCTGACTTGTGGGCCTACTAAGTTGACTAGGACGGAGGCCTTTGTCAACTTTAGTCAATATGAACGATTCAAGATCCAGTGACCGTACGATGTCCATCCAACGTCCATAGTGCTTCTTCAACCTCTGGTCTTCTTGCTCCAGCCGCCCAAAGCAGCGCCTGTCGTGCCGCATGCTCCTGCCTCCCGTGGCCGGCTGTGATGCCGCAGAGGCCTCATCGACTCCTACTACTCCCACCGTTGTCCAGGCCATCCCTCTACTCACCCACACCCCCTGTTATTCTACAGCGACAGCAGCCTCACACCGCAGCCAAACCAGTGAACCCTCGTACTCCTCTTCGCGTGGGCATCCACTGCCGCGTCTTCACCGGCTCTGCGTCATTCCCTTCCCAGGCCTCATCGTCATCCACCGCCGTGGTGCTCTCGGCGCGGCGTGGTTAATGTGGTCAATGACCGACTTCCATCGGAAGAGTACTGTACGTGGAGAGGCTGACAGCTGGGTCCACGGCAGCCGCAAGGAAGTGCCTCCTTATTACGCACAAAATAATTATTCCTCCACCTGACAGCGGGGACCCACTGGACAGGCCACCATATTTTGTGAAAAAAACATTTCCCCCGTGACTCCTGGGACCCACCAGCGACATCTTCGCACGCAAAGAAGTGCGTCCGGGCAAAAAAAATGATTCGCCCCCCTGACTGCTGGGACCCACCAGCTACATCTTCGCACGCAAGGAAGTGTCGGACAGTCGGGACCCACCTGGTCGAAGCGTACATAGCGTTGTCATTCTGGTCGCGAACATGTACGTACATACTGGTGGATGTAGAGGCGTGCACGTGTCGTAGTAGAGGTGCGCACGTAGCATGTACACGTACATAGAGCGGCCAGTGTGCAAGAAAGGAAATACGACCACGTACATACATACGGGCGGGGTCTTGAACGCCTACTCGTGCATACGTATGGCCAGGGCTCGTGTACATGGCTGGGTTAGAACGGAGAAACTGCGTCGTTGTCATGTTCATGGGGAGGCAACGGAATGTGTCGTGTTCATCGGGAGGCAATGGAATGCGTCATGTTCATCGGGAGGCAACAAAATGCATGGGAGCCAACCGGCTTGGATGGAACAGGCGATGGAAACGAGGCCTGGCGTACCGCAGAACAGAGGAAACGGCCTTGTGTTCGACTGGCCACGTTCGAAACGGGATCCTGTTCACCGGGAGGGGTCTGGAGTACCGCAAAACGGAGGAAACGGACTTGTGTTGGACCTCCTACGGTTGAAATGGGGTCCTGTTGATCGGGAGGGGTGTGGCGTACCGCAAAATGAAGGAAACAGACTTGTGTTGGAGCGCTAGGTCGAAACGAGGGCCCCTGACCACCCACCGTAACCGGGAACTTGCCGAAATTTTCCTCGCCCTCGCTTCTACCACAGTTTTTTCCGTCTTGGACGGCCCAAAGAATGTCATGCAGCTGCGTCTTCGGCCCGCCCAGGACGAAAAGCCCATTTTCTGTCATGATTTTTTGTCATAGAAGTAGGAGCCGACCACATCTATGATGATACCGGGTTTTGTCACAATTATTGTCATAGAAGTGTCATAAGTATGACAGAAAAAATTTCGTTCGGCCCAAAATGTCATGGATGTGTCTTATTTTTGTAGTGCGGAAGGTGGTTTATGCTCTTCTTTTGCCGCAAGAAAGCTAATTTTTGGAGAAAAATCTGGGCGAAGGTTTCAATCCAATCGGAGTTACGGATCTCCGGATATATAAGAAAGTGAAAGGGCAGAATCCAGAACACAGAAACAGAGAGAGACAGAGAGACAGATCCAATCTCGGATGGGCTCTCGCCCCTCCCACGCCATGGAGACCATGGAACATAGGGGAAACCCTTCTCCCATCTAGGGAGAAGGTCAAGGAAGAAGAATAAGAAGGGGGGCTCTCTCCCCCTTGCTTCCGGTGGCGCCGGAACGTTGCCGGGGGCCATCATCATCACCGCGATCTACACCAACACCTCTGCCATCTTCACCAACATCTCCATCACCTTCCCCCATCTATATCCTGCGGTCCACTCTTCCGCAACCCGCTGTACCCTCTACTTAAACATGGTGCTTTATGCTTCATATTATTATCCAATGATGTGCTGCCATCCTATGATGTCTGAGTAGATTTTCATTGTCCTACCGGTGATTGGTGAATTGCTATGATTGGTTTAATTTGCTTGTGGTTATGTTGCTGCCCTATTGTGCCCTCCGTGTCACGCAAGCGTGAGGGATTCCTGCTATAGGGTGTTGCAATATGTTCATGATTCGCTTATAGTGGGTTGCTTGAGTGACAGAAGCATAAACCCGAGTAAGGGGGTTGTGGCGTATGGGTTAAAGGGGACTTGATACTTTAATGCTATGGTTGGGTTTTACCTTAATGATCTTTTGTAGTTGAGGATGCTTGCTAGAGTTCCAATCATAAGTGCATATGATCCTAGAAGAGAAAGTATGTTAGCTTATGCCTCTCCCACATAAAACTTGCTATCGGTCTAGTAAAGTAGTCAATTGCTTAGGGACAATTTCACAACTCCTACCACCACTTTTCCACACTCACTATATTTACTTTATTACTACTTTATCTAAACAACCCCTAGTTTATATTTACGTGCTCTTTATATTCTTGCAAACCTATCCAACAACACCTACAAAGTACTTCTAGTTTCATACTTGTTCTAGGTAAAGCGAACGTCAAGCGTGCATAGAGTTGTATTGGTGGTCGATAGAACTTGAGGGAATATTTGTTCTACCTTTAGCTCCTCGTTGGGTTCGACACTCTTACTTATCGAAAGAGGCTACAATTGATCCCCTATACTTGTGGGTTATGACGCTCATCGCCTCCATGGGTCTAGCTTCTAGTCAACTGATCTTGCGATTGGAGTGATCACTCTTGCCCTTGGTTAGGGTGCGTAGGTGCATCGGATTTCGTAGATTGGACTGGCAGGGAGCCTTTATATGAGAAGTACAAGCTGCGTTGAATTCACGTGCATATTGGCCATCTACTCCTCGGCCCTCTATTGCACCTGCCTTTGGCTGTATGACAGGTGGGCCGGCCACCCGTTGGGCCCATGTGTCATACACCCAAAGGCAGGTGCAGTAAGTCAATGAAGTTGCGTCCCGTTCTGTGCCGGTGCAGTATAGTCATCTCACCAGACATCTAGTTGGGGCCAAATGAGAGAACTTTGATGCTTGCTGGTTTATTGGTCCCCTTTGCATTTTGCCCCATGTTTTGACCTTTGATTAACTAATAAAATATTAATGCATGTAACCAAAAATGTTGTGTAGGTCAACTTATGAAAACCGAATAATACCAAAACACTTAGGCACGGTACATTAACTCCCTCCTCATTTCTTATTTCGTGACATATCAACCAATGAGAGATGTGGGCCGTGCATGCTTTCAATGACTTGAGACTACCAAACATTACATGCAGTGGTTAGTTCATTGCATGTAATCCTATTAATTAGCAAGAAGACATTAAGTTCTCTCGCTGATAGGAATAAAACAATACACCATGTATTTATTTACAGAGGGAGTAGTACATTTTTTGTGACATGCATTACTAGATATTGCTAGTCAAATACTAAACCCAGATGGACGTGGTAGTACTACTAAATCCAGATGGTGGGGCTAGTACTAGTAGTAGTACTACCAGTGTAGTAGCACTATACTACCTGTTGGTCAAATTATTACGTGTTGCTCCTCACAGTGAAGTGACAAGACCATGTGCCGGAGATGACACCTTAGTATAGGCGTCGTGTTCGGCATATCATAGTCAGCCTCACCGTCTGCAGTCACTATCATCATGGCTCTAGAGCTAGCCTGCTTACAACTAGCCATGTTCGACATAATTTCTCGTGCGTAGATGCTTGTGCATTGCACGGAACACCAAGATTGGGGGTGGACGGCGCCGGCAGCGGCCATCGTGCCAGATTTTTCCATGGCCTTCTAGATGTGGTGGGGAGGAGATAAGGCTAATTGTGAGAGACAAGGAGTTGTTTTTAAATAGGGAACAAGTGTGGGCATCTTTTTGCAAAACTGGAGAAGTTTGGTTTGTATGCGTCAAATCTAGATCCGACGGCTATTGGTGAAAGATGACAGGCACAACATCATCACCAACTCAGGACCTCTTTGATTCACAGGATTTTGAAAACGTAGGAATAGGACATGGCAATATTACAAGTTTCAAACTGATATTACAAATGTTAAGAGTAATGTTGCACCTACAAAGAGGGAGTTACTAGGAAGTTTACGTAAGAACTTTTGTTACTTTAGGTGGATGCAGCATTATCGTACAAACTAAAATCCACCACCCTGACAAGTCACTAATGGGCAAAAAAACTCGAGTCTCTAGCCACTTGATGTTTCAAAAACAAATTCAGCTTCTGCGGAGAATTTGTCATTTAAGCTTAGACACTTGCGGTGATCAGCACGCCATTCATTGTTGCGCCAGAGACTGCCAAACCTCATTACCTTGAGCACACTTGCTTCCAAAACAAAGAACCTGGCCAATTTAATCTCAGATGTGCTGCCTCAGTAGTCGATCAAATCAATTTCTGTAAGATGGAGATCAAGGCATTCGTTGAGATTGTTATAGTGCAGCACATTTTTCACTATTGGGTCTTTTTTTATCTGCAAAAGAAGAGAACATATTAGAGCAGCTGGCTGTATAAGATTGTCGTGTCATCAAGAGGTGCCAATATCATTCGCTCATACGATAGGGTTGGCTGGTTAGTGATATTTCTTCACTCTCTCTCTCTCTCTCTCTCTCTCTCTCTCCTCTCATTTACCTAGGAGCACTTGAAGAGCTTGGGCATTTGTTGCCTTCCACTATATGGCCGATGCCATATTTATCAAAAGTATGCCACATAATACGCATCGATTTCAAATTAAAAGATTTTGGCACTGCTCTCGTGATGTGAGAGAGTTAGCACCGCTGTGCACACAGACCCCATATGTATAAACAAATCAATCAAACCAACTACACCAGCCTCTCACTCTCCTAAACAAGCTTTTTTTATTGCCTCAGTCCTCTCTCTCTCCCACGCAAGTGTTTTTTCATTGTGTGAGTTAATTTGGCACCAGAGCAAAGTAGGTGATCCAGATTGGGGCACCAGGTGAGCAATGGAGGGGCATCAATGCCAAATGCATCACAAGTGAATTTGGCACGTGTTTTGGCCTAGTGGAGGCCCTTCTTGTTGTGCACAAGTGCGTCCTTCTGTGCATGCCGCCGCGCAGTGGTGAATTGTGCGTGAGTGCGTCCTTCACGCCGAAGAAGTGTGTCCTCAATGCGCCCTCAATTTACTAGCGTGTGGGGTGCTACCCCGAGTGGTTTCAACTTTGTTTACTTCACCACGTGTTAGATGGGCCTCTAGTTTACTTATTTTCACCCACTACCACATGGACCAACACACGAAGATAGAGAACACGAGCTGACAAGGCAGCATGTGGACTGGTTGACCAGTCTACTAAACAATATACGGAGCTATACGCTGACATAGTGAGTGTATAATCCGTCGGTATAGAGAGTTCGAGTGAGAGGGGAGGCCCGTGAGAGATAGCAGAGAGAGAGAAAGAGCTACTCCCTCCGTTCGATAATGTAGTGCCAACATTTTTCTAAAGTCAAACTTTTGAAACTTTGACCAAGTTTATAAACAAATTACGTATATCTACAATACCAAAGATAAATGATAGTATGAAGTAAGTACATGCTCTGATGAATCTAATGATCGTTCCCGATGTAATTGTTTTTCTCCATATATACCTGGTCAAACTTTTCTGACATTTCACTTTTGAAAACATCCATATGCTTATGGACGTGAGATAGTCCCTAACTAGTGAGAGAGTGTGTGTGTCGGATATCGGGTTCCGGCAAAACCCTTAAGGTTCGAACACTGGGGTGCGCACGGAGATCTCCTCCTATCAAATCTCGCTCTCTGCCTCGCCGCCATCCCAAAGCTTTATCGATGAACAACACAAGAGACACAAGATTTATACAGGTTCGGGACACCGTTGTGGTATAATACCCTACTCCTATGTGTGGTGGTGGATTGCCTCTTGGGCTGATGATGAACAGTACAGAGGAAGAACAACCTCGCGGGGAGAGGTGTTCTTGGGCTGGTGTGGTGTGCGGATGAACTTAACTTCCTTTCTATACTGTGGTGGCTAGTTTTATTTATAGAGGCCCTGGTCCTCTTCCCAAATATTGAGCGGGAAGGGATCCAACAACGGCCATTTCGAAAGGGGATAGCTAGTACAAGCTATCCTGACTAAAGGTGGTCTTCGCCTGCCAAAGGTGTTGGTGATGACGTCGTCTTGGGCTCCACGGTGACCTCCATCCTGCCGCTCTGCTGGTATTGGTCTTGTTGCACCGATGTGGAAACCTTTGCTTGATTCCTCGGTACTCCACGCCTGCGCTTGCCTCCTTTGCACCAAAGTGGAAACGAGGACACTTCACGGGCTGGCGCCCGCTTGGTGTTTATTGTGATGGCTTGCGTCATGGGAACCTCGTGAGGTACCCCTTGCCTTGATCTCTCCGCCTCCGCGCCAGCCTGCCTGGCGAGGCCTTTCCTGAGGAGGCCTTGTGTCATCCGCCCCGTGAGGCTTGGCCCCTCGCAAGGGTCTTGAGTGTTGGTTGATGAAGACGGGTCGTACTGGGCCACTGGTTGAGCCACACAGCAGGCCGCAGGAAGGGTCCCCAGAACGCCGACAGTAGCCCCCGGGCCCAAGGCGTGCTCAGACTTGGCTTAGCAGCGAAGCCAAAGGGCAAGTGGGGACTGCCGCGGGCCCCAACAGCCTGCGGCCTTGGTTGCTGCGTGGCGACTGATTGGACGTAGGCGTCTCCACTTTCCCACGCTGCCTCGGCAACTTCCTGATTTGACGAGTCCTTGCTGCATGCAAAAAGAGTCATCATTACCTATGATCGTGGAGGTCGATGGTTGGCCTCCCTGGGACTATAAATAAGGAGGGGCGACAACCCCCATTGTCCATCTCTTCTTGCTCCGCCTGCTTCTTTTACCTTGCTCCATCTCCATCCTTGAAGCCAATGGCACCGATCCGCAGGTTCTCGGCCGAAGAGAAAGGGAAGGCTCCCCGGGAGGTACCTGACCATCTCCCGCCGAAGAAACGGCCGTTCCCATGCCGCCGCGACGAGGTTGCGAGGCTGGAGACGACGAGGCCTTGGTGCGAGCGGCCACCTCCTGTGTTCTCATTCAAGTTCTTTCATCTTGTCAAGTTTTGCCTCTCTTTCCAACCTGAGTGCTGTCTAAAATCCTTCTTACCCATTATGCCATACTTTCAATAGTTCCGGAGGCAGTGTGTTGTTGATTTCATCAAGTATCTTCCCATCTTCTCAAGTTCATGTTCTATTCCTTCCATGTTCAACCGGAGTGCTGCCCAAATTATATCAATCTTATTCCTTCTCCATCTAGTTTTAATCGGAGTGGTTTCAATATCTATCTTATCACTAAACCTACAAGGTTCTCGAATGTTCCTTGTTCCTCTTTTCTAGCGGAGTGTTTTCAACTTTGTTCAGCTTCGTTGTTTTCTTTCTTCATTTTGCTCAACCTGTCAAGGTTTGTGGTTTCACTCATTGGTCGAAGAAGCAACTTAGTTTTACCGCTTATCTTCCTCTTCCTTTTCCCTCCGGTGCCATCCTAGATCTCGGGAAGAGATCCTCTCGTACTGGTGGAGTGTTGTAACGCCCCAGATACAACTTTCCATATTCGTAACTCCAACTCTTGCCTTTTCCGGAGATGCGACATGATATTTCCTTCGTGGTTGGGTTTTTGTCTGTTGTTTTGCATTTTGTTCTTGTTATGCATCTCATCTCATGTCATCATCTGCATTTCATCTGCATGTTTTTCAAAACTTGCATCCTTTCGGGTTCCGCCGGTTCTCTCCGTTATCCGTTCTGAGCCCGACCACACTCGCACGCGCCCGCGGCACCTCCGAAATATTATTTTGTTAGTGACATAAAAAGGTTCTCAGAATGGGTTGCAACTTGTCGTGCGGTCTTATTATAGTGTAGACAGGCCGCCTGCCAAGTTTCGTCGCATTCGGAGTCCATCTGATAGCCCAACCGTTAAATGTATAGCGGTATCGTTGCCGGTACTTTCGTCGGACGTTTCGGTCTCCGAAACTGCTGCCGGGTTGCACTTCTCTTCTCTCCCCTCAAGCCTAGCCCATCTAAACACAGCCCACCAACCTCTCCCAGGCCTGTCTAACCTCCCCCTCGACCGGATCCGTCGGATCGCGATCGGAGGGCTTCGAAAGCCCCCAATTCCCCCTAACCTAGCCCCTCCTACCTATAAATGGACACCCCCATGTCCATTTTGGGCAACCCTAGCCCCCTAGACCCTCCACCTACCTCTAGCCGCAGCCAACCTCCCCCCTTCCTTGCATTCCGCACCACTCCAACCCTGCTCCGCCACTTGGCGCCGCCGCCGGCGCGCCCCGGTCCAATCCACGTGCGCCACGTCGCCCCTGGCCGTCTCCAGCCACTGCCCCGCCGCCATGTGGCATTGCCACCTCACCCCGCTCCTCCCCGCCGCTGAGGCCCGTAGGAGCCCGCAACCGGCCCGCCCCGGGCCCGAGGAGCCCGCAGCCCCGTTCGCCGCCGCTCCCTAGCGCTCTGCTCGATCTGGATCGAGAGGCCCCCTCCTGCTCGCCCGATCCTGTCGCCCTCCGCGCCCTCCGGCGAGCCGCCACCGTCGACCCCGAGACCGACCCCCGTCGCCATGCCCTTCCATCCCTCCTTCTCCCTTGGTTCCATCTCCCTCACCCCGCAGGTCTTTCCTCTCGCAGGTACCCCGCCGCCGCCGCCAGGAACCTCGTCGCCGGCCTCCCTCAGCCTAGGAAACGTCGGATCCGGCTGTTCCCTCGTCGGATCTGGATGCCAGCGCTGCCCCATGGCCTCCTCTGGCTTCGCCGGCCCTTGTCGGAGAGCTGCCGATGTTGCCTGGTGCCTCCTGTGCGAGGGAAACGAGCCCCTCGCCGGTTCGCTCCCGTTGACCAGCGCCCCTGGCCCATCTTTCCCCGTGGCCTGCCAGCCCCTCCTCCGAGCCGGCCCATGAGGCCTGGTGAGCAGCCCCGCCCCTGTGCATTGATGGGCCAGCCTCAGTTTCGGCCCGTGTCATTTTTTTCCTGTTGCTAATTTAGCATTTATCCTATGTTTTACAGGTTTACAGAAAACCCCCTGTTCATCATGCATATAATAACTTTTTAACAGTGCATCATATGTAAAAACTTTATATATGTAAAATGCTTATAATTTTGTGTAGATTAATAATTTGACACTTTCATCCATGTTAAATATGTTTAAATTGCTGTTTGCATTAATTTGCACAAATGCCATGTTAAAATGATTTATTTCATAACTAAATAACCGTAGCTCGGTTTTAAATAAACTTTATATGTAAATGGGGTGAAAAAATTCCTAGTTTAACATGGTGCACTTTATGTTGCTGTTTCACAACATTAAAATTGTGTTTAGGGCAGAACAGTACCAAATCCATAATTTACATATGGGGATTTTCCGAAATTGTTTTTTGTTGTTTCCGGCCTCATTTAAACTTGCCTAGATAGGTAGTTTTCATATGCTTCACCCCTTGCCATGTTTAATAACATTTAATATTGTTGGGTACATAACCGAGAGCGAACTAAATAATTGATGTGGTGTTTCGTCAATATGCAACTCGTTGCATATTGAGCTCCACTTAACTTGTAGTATTGTTTGTTGCACTTTGCCATGCCATGCCTCATTAAATCGGACATGCATCATACTTGGTTGTGCATCATGCCATGTTTATGTGATGGTTATTTACCATGTTGTTTGTTTCTTTCCGGTGTTGCTTCTTAGTTCCGGTAATGTTGCGATTGTGAGGATTCGTTCGACTACGTCCGGTTGTCTTCTTCATGGACTCGTTCTTCTTCCTAGTGGGATTTCAGGCAAGATGTCCGCTACCCTGGATCTCACTACTATCATTGCTATGCTAGTTGCTTCGTTCTATTGCTATGCTGCGCTACCTATCACCTGTTTATCAAGCCATCCCAAATTGCCATGAACCTCTAACCTTTGACACCATTCCTAGCAAACCATTGCTTGGCTATGTTACCGCTTTGCTCAGCCCCTCCTATAGCATTGTTAGTTGCAGGTGAAGTTGAAGATTGCTCCATGGTGGACATGATTTTGTTGGGACATCACAATATCTCTTATATTATTAATGCATCTATATACTTGGTAAAGGGTGGAAGGCTCGGCCTTATGCCTAGTGTTTTGTTCCACTCTTGCCGCCCTAGTTTCCGTCATACCGGTGTTATGTTCTCAGATTTTGCGTTCCTTACGCGGTCGGGTGATTTATGGGACCCCCTCGACAGTTCGCTTTGAATAAAACTCCTCCAGCAAGGCCCAACATTGGTTTTACCATTTGCCTCACCACCACCTATATTTCCCTTGGGAGTAATTAACCCAAGGGTCATCTTTATTACAGCCCCCCGGGGCCAATGCTTGTCTAAGTGTTGGTCCAAACTAGAGCACCGTGCGGGGCCATTCCTTAGCAACTTGGATTACGTCGGTTCCTGTACGCTTTGCTTATCCGGTGTTGCCCTGAGAACGAGATATGTGCAGCTCCTATCAGGATTGTCGGCGCATCGGGCGGTCTTGCTGGTCTTGTTTTACCATTGTCGAAATGTCTTGTAAATCGGGATTCTGAGTCTGATCGGGTCTTCCTGGGAGAAGGTATATCCTTCATTGATCACGAGAGCTTGTCATGGGCTAAGTTGGGACACCCCTGCAGGGTATAATCTTTCGAAAGCCGTGCCTGCGGTTATAGGCAGATGGGAATTTGTTAATGTCCGGTTGTAGATAACTTGACACCAGATCCAAATTAAAACGCATCAACCGTGTGTGTAGTCGTGATGGTCTCTTTTCGGTGGAGTCCGGAAAGTGAACACGGTTTCTGGGTTATGTTTGACGTAAGTAGGAGTTCAGGATCATTTCTTGATCATTGCTAGCTTCACGACCGTTCCGCTTGCTCTCTTCTCGCTCTTATTTGCGTATGTTAGCCACCATACTTGCTTAGTCACTGCTGCAGCCTCACCACTTTACCCCTTCCTTTCCCTTTAAGCTTTGCTAGTCTTGATACCCATGGTAATGGGATTGCTGAGTCCTCGTGGCTCATAGATTACTACAACAACAGTTGTAGGTACAGGTTTCGCGATGATCATGACGCGAGAGCGATGCTTGCTTGCATTGAGTTCTTCTTCCGCTTCTTCTTTGTTCAGGGGATAGGTTCCAGGTCGGCAGCTTGGGCTAGCAGGGTGGATGTCGTTTGAGTTTCTGTTTGTGTTTCATCCGTAGTCGGATGATGCTCTTATGTATGATGATGTTGTATTCGTGTGACATTGTATGCCTCTTGTATGTATCCCCATCTATTATGTAATGTTGATGTAATGATATCCACCTTGCGAAAGCGTTTCAATATGCGGGTCTATCCTTGGTGGGACCTTCGAGTTCCTTTTGGATAGGGTCGCATATTGGGCGTGACACCAGGTCTACCGAATGGGGGGCTTCCTCGTGATTCATTTTGAATACGATGGAGCCTCCTTGTTGCTCTTCAAGGTCTTCGACGCTGAGGACCGCCGCCTAGAGTGCTGCCCCAGAGGAGGCAGTCAGGACATCGACGTGGCAGGGGTTAGGCCTGCCGTTCGCTTCCCCAACGGCTCCTCCGGCAGCAGTTGTGATGCTTGGGAGTCCGACGACTCTCCCGAGCTCTTCACGACTCCAAAGATGAGCGACGACAGCTACGTGCCCTCGAGCTCGTGCCACGCCCGGAGCAAGGCGGCGGCATCAGGCCGTCACCGCGGCTGATCTGGATGGGGTTGGCGCTGGCCTCCCGTGTCCCACTGTTGATGATGGCGTCGGCCATGGAGGCGCGGGTAGTTAGGGCTCCTTAGGATTCTCATCTTTTGTTCCCTACGAGGAATCGGAAAAAGACACCCTATGGGGGCATGTAAAGGATCTGTGATGTATTTTGCTAATGTGATCCTTATTATGAAATTGTGCGAATGCTTGTCCTATCTCGCCTTGGTTCCCCCTTTCTAACCTCGCGAAGGTTTAGCGCTCTACGCTGATAGGTCCCAGTCCCCAGGCAGGCTGCAGCCGTCACTGGTATGCCAGGTCGCAATGCCATGGTCAAGGCCAGGAGGTGAGCGGCCCGAGGTCCAGTAAGAGCCCCTGAGGCGCGATGCTCGGGAGGTCCCCTTTAGCGTGCAAGCAACCACCGAGACGTGAGAAAGGAATGCACGTTGCCGTCACAGAGCCGCATCAAGTGAGGGTTTTGCATTGCAACGATTAGCTGTTCCAGGTGCGAAACTTATCTTGGTAATATGGAACGGCTCCCTTGTGTTGCGCCAGACTAGTGCGTCGACAGTTGTGGTGCAGCCAGGTTAGGCCCTCGTGAGCTTTCCCCTTTTCTTCCCCACACTCTCCTTCGTGCTCTACATCTTCTGGTCCCGTCCCTCGAGCGAGCTCAGCCGCCGCTGGTATGCCAGGTCGCGATGCCGTGATCAAGGCCAGTGGGTGAGGGCTAGAGAGCCAGTAAGAGCTCCTGAGTCGCGATGGTTAGGAGCCCCCCTTTTAATGTGCAAGCGGATCACGTGGGAAAGAGAGAGAGAGAGAGCTCGTGGTGCCGCCCGCCATAGAGCTCAGGATGTTCCTGTAAATCAGCACGAGGAAAGCACGGGTTGCCATTGTGATCGTGGGCCACCATTGGTTGCTTCGAGAGAGAGGTGAGGGCACTGAGGGCCTGGTGAGGTGACGCGTGCGAGGCTGCCGTGGGCCAGAGCTCGACCACTCAGGTTTGTCGACGTTGCAGGGATGGACCCATGTGCAAGCGTCATGCCAGCATGAGTAGCTCCAGTGGTAGATGTCAATCAAACATGCAATAATCACAGGCAGGTTAGGAATGAAAGGCAAATCAGCTTAGGTGAACACAGAATGGATACATGCCACCGGGTCAGGCCCAAGCAGCTTGGGGATGATGCAGCCCGAGGGGCGCACCCAGCAAGGTAAAATGAAGACACAAGAAAAAAGGGATACATGCCACAGGGGCGGCCTGGGAATGATGCAGCCCTGTCGGAGTAATGGGCCATGGGTAGCCTCACCCGAGCCCCTGAGCCTTTCAAGACCTTGGGCTGACTTCGCCCCACAAGACTTCAGAATGAAGCACCGCCTTCCGGTGGCTGGCTGGCTCAACGGCCGGCTGCGCGAAGATGGCCGTGCACCAGCAGACGGCTCCAAGACAGGCCGACTCCTAGCAGACGGCCTCCGTAGAGGCCGGCTAATAGGCAGCCACGCTGCACCCTCAGAGTCTGCGCCCCTCATCAAGAGGAAAAGAGTGGGCGAGGCTATAGTATAGCCCCTCACCCTCGAATCCTAGGTTTGGCATGGCTGTAGTGTCTCGTACAGGCGGAGATCTTCGCACGACGCGACACTGTTGCCACTTCCCCCTTGACATCATTCCGGACAGGCGGAGCCCCGTTCCCACGACGGCCTGTCGTTACGGCCTACGGGCGGCGGGCCCTACCAGGCAGTGAGAGCCCAGAAGACGGCGGAGGCCAAACCAGCCGGACCCGAGGGAGGCCGGCTTCCAGCAGGCGGCAGTTCCTCCCTCGAGGGCCGTGCACCATTAGCCAGATGAGACGTGGTGTGGCTACAGTGGTCTCCCACCAGACAGCGGGACTGTAGCCACGCTCCACTGACCAAGCCTGCGTCATTAGCGTCACGGCTACAGTGATCATCCACCAACCAGACCCACAACTGCGGGGGCGGCTTGTCAGCTCCGTACGAGACCAGTCGGTGGGGCCCACCAGGTGGTGGGCCCTAGCTGCCGGCGGAGAAGCCGGCGACTGAAGACACTGACAGCCGGGTCCAGCACCCGGCCAGATTACCATTGTACCCCAAGGGGGTAGGCCTATATAAACCCCCCAGGGCACCCATGCAAAGGGTTCCCAACCTGTTAGAACTAGCCTCCACCCTAGTGGAAGAAGGGAGCTAGCCCTGCCTCCTTCTGCCTCTAGCATTCAGCTCGAGGAGCACCATTGTATTCACTAGTGCCTTAGTGATCATGCGGAGACCCCGCAGAGCAGGACTAGGGGTGTTATCTCCTAGGAGAGCCCCAAACCTAGGTAAAGTGTGCCGGCCTTTGTATCTACGCCTCATCCTGCTTCCAGGCACCGGGGACGTTCTACTCGCTCCCACCATGATAAGCCATCCTTTGGCATATGTCGCATCCAACCCCCGACATTTGGCACCCACCATGGGGCGAGGTGCATCGTCGTCCGGAGACCTGCTCTGGACGGGAACCCTGTTTCTACCTGGCGAGTGTAGCCAGCCCAGCATGCCCGACGGCGTCAGCCTCGATGCGCTATACGGCATGGAGATCGCCTACACGGTGAGCTGCCTCGCCGACCTTGTTGGCGGGATCCGCCTCTCTGATGAGCCTGCATCCAACGCGGGCACTGACTTCCCCGAGAGCCGCCTCGTTAGCCTCCTCGACCAGCTTCACGTTGCCAGCGAGCCTGCTGTGGACTTGGAGTCTGTTGGCTCCACCGAGCCGATGATCGTCGACTCCGACACGGTGTCGCTTGACACATTCCCCACCAACGTGGTGGTCTACGACGAGCGCCTCCCCATGAGCGCAGCGGCGGGAGCACCGTCACGGAGGTGCTTGTCATCCACAACGGCGAGCACTCGGACGGAGGTGCTCAAGACCCACTCGATGCGGCGCTGCGAGACTTGTCAGCGCTCATCCCAGGAGACGCAGACGGTGAGACGCTGGAGGCACGCCGCGTCCAGCTCATCGAAAGCGCCAACCGACTGGCCAGCATGCGACGCCTCTCGGAGGCCTACCGGCGCGATATGGACCGAGCCGTCGGTGGAACGCCGGCTCCTGAGGGGCCTAGCCGCATCGGCTCAATCCGGCAGCATGGCGCAACCATCGCCAGCGTGTTCGGGACGGATCGTCCTATCTACACCATGCTTGTGGAGAACATCCGAGCATCCTAGGCGGTGACAGATGAGCTGGACAAGTACGAGGGCGACGAGCATCACCACACATGACGGAGCGCATCCAGTAGCTCCTTGACACGGCCGCCGAGCAGCATGAAGCCGGCTGCCATGCCAAAGCGCTAGTCTGGCGGAACGACAAACCGCCTCCTCGACAGGATCATGGCGCGACATCTCGGACGCCGACTGGTAGCGCCCGCGGTAGAAGAGGCGATGAGCCGGCTGCCAAATGCAGTCGGACTCACGTCTCCATCGAGTATGACGCAGACGGCCGTCCCCGATCTGTGGAGAGACAAGGCGCCCCGCTTCCCCCTCCGCCTCGCGGGGAAAGGCATCCTACTAACCCACCTTTCACGCACCCGACACTCGGCGACCGCCTTGGCTGCCGAGAAGGAGTCGGAGAGAATGACGCCCGCCATCGGATTGATCGCCTCAACCGATCCCTGGCGCTAGAAGAAGAAGACGCGTTGGGCCCGCCCTGTTTTGGCCCACGAATCCGAGATGAGCCTTTCCCTTGGGGGTTCACGCTCCCAAGAGATAAGCCCAAATACACCGACTCCGTGAAGTTGGAGGACTGGCTGGTCGACTACTCCACGGCTGTCAGCATAGAGAATGGCAACAAGCGCGTTGTCGTGAAGTACGTCTCGCTCATGCTCCAAGGCACAGCCCAGACGTGGCTTAACATCCTAAAGCTCTGCAGCATCAATAGCTGGGTTGACTTCACCGAAGCCTTCATCCGCAACTTCAACAGCACGTACAAGCGGCTTCCCAAGCCCTATCAGCTCTCCTTGTGCGTCCAAGGGCCCAGCGAATCGACTCGCGACTATCTCATGCGCTGGCCTGAGCTGCGCAACTCCTGCGAAGGCATGCACGAGGTGCAGGCCATCGAGTACTTAACCGCCAGGTTCCAAGAGGGAACCCTCCTCAAGCATCGGCTTCTCTACGACGAGCCAGCAACGCTCAACAAACTGCAGATCATTGCCGACAAATACGCCACGGCCGACTCCTCACGAAGGCGGAGATACAAGTCGACGCAACCGGCAAGGTAGCCCCACAGACTCCAAGGACTCTAGCTGGTGACACCAGTCGGCGACAGCAACCAAGCGACAACAAGCGCAAGGCCATGCAGCCAGCTTCCACCAGCCGGCAGGTGGCGACAGTCGAGGACCAGCTGCCGGAAGTCCAGCCTAGGCCTAAGCGTCAGAAGGGCGACAAGCCCAATTGGTTGCCAGCCTTTTCGTACGAACACACTCTTGATGCACCCTGCAAGTTCCATAGTGACGCAAAGCCGTACAACCACGCCACTCGGAAGTGCCATTGGCTCACCAGAATCGCCAAGGGAGATGGACTCCTACCTCCTTCGCCTGCCGGCCCGCCGCCTCCTCCACCTCAGTAGTCGGCGGTTCAGCCAGTCGGTGCCATACAAGATGAGTATCCAGAGGAGCACGGAGCCTACATTGTGTTCACCAGTGTGGCCGATGACAGACGCATCAGACGACAGCAATAGCAAGAAGTACATGCAGTGGCGTCAGATACTCCAGAGTTCATGCATTGGTCTGAGAAGCCCATCAGTTGGAGCAGGGCTGACCACCCGGAGGTGATGCCCTCTCTTGGTTCTTATGCCCTGGTCTTAGATGCCACCTTCACAACAGAGAGGCGAGCAGCTCGTTTCTCCCGAGTCCTGTTAGATGGCGGCAACAGTAGCAACGTCATGTACCGTGACACAATTGAGAAATTGGGAATGAAGCAGAAGCAGCTTCACCCAAGCCGCACTGTATTCCATGGCATAGTCCCTGGTCTTTCCTGCTCACCAATCGGCAAGACCCAGATTGATGTTCTCTTCGGGGACAAAAATCACTTCCACCGAGAGCCAGTCTGGTTTGAGGTGGTGGACCTTGAGAGCCCTTACCATGTGCTACTTGGCCGGCCAGCTCTGGCCAAGTTCATGGCGGTCCCCCACTATGCTTACCTCAAGATGAAGATGCCGACTACCAAGGGAATCCTGACCGTTGTTGGAGACTACAAGTCGTCCGCCTGCGCTACAGACAACAGCCGGTTGGCCCCGTCCCTTGTGATTGCAGCTGAAAAGCGGCTCCTTAACCGGGTTGTGGCGATGGCAGGCAAGCAGCCGGAAATGTCACCCACCCCTAAGGAGTCAGAAGTTGAGGGCTCGTTCAAGCCGACAAAAGAAACAAAGAAGATACCCTTGGATCCGGAGCTCCCGGAGAGGCACGCAGTCATAGGCGCAAACCTTGATAGCAAATAGGAAAGCGAGCTCGTCGATTTCCTCCGTGAGAATCGGGACATCTTTGCATGGTCTCCCAAAGACATGTCGGGTGTTCCGAGGGATTTCGCCGAGCACAAGCTACATGTCCGACCCGACGCCAAGACGGTCAGGCAGCCCTTGCGCCGCCTGTAAGAAGAAAAGAGAAGAGTTGTCGGAGAAGAAATAGCCCGGCTTCTAGCAGCCGACTTTATCACGGAAGTATTTTTCCCAGAACGGCTGGCCAATCCAGTTCTTGTGCTAAAGAAGAATAAGCAGTGACACATGTGTAGTGATTATACCAGCCTCAACAAAGCTTGCCCCAAAGATCCCTTTGCTTTGCGAAGAATCGACCAAGTGATAGACTCCACAGCCGGATGCGAGCTATTGAGTTTACTGGATGCATACTCAGGGTACCATCAGATCAAGCTAAACCTGGCCGACAGGCTGAAGACCGCCTTCATCACGCCATTAGGAGCCTTCTGCTACCTAACCATGATGTTCGGGCTTGCGAAATGCCGGCGCCACGTTTCAGCATTGCATGCAGAAGTGTCTCCTCAAGCAACTCGGCAGAAACGCCCACGTCTACATGGATGATGTGGTGGTGAAGACGGAGAAGTGTGGCACGCTGCTGGAACACCTCAAGGAGACATTTGAGAACCTGCACCAATTTCAGATCAAGCTCAACCCGGAGAAATGCGTCTTCGGAGTACCGGCCGGCCAGCTTCTTGGCTTCCTGGTCTCATAGCGCGGCATAGAGTGCAACCCTGTGAAGATCAAGGCCATTGAGAAGATGGAGGTGCCCACCCGACTACTGGACGTGTAGAAGTTCAGCGGCCACCTGGCATCAATCAGCCGTTTCATCAGTCGGCTGGGCGAGAAGGCTCTTCCCCTGTATCAACTCATGAAGAAGACCACTTTTTTCAAGTGGAATTATAAGGCGGACGAAGCTTTCCGACAGCTTAAGAAGATGTTGACCACCCCGCCTATCCTGGCGGCTCCGACTGATAAGGAGCCCATGCACCTCTACATCGCCGCCACCAGTCGGGTGGTCAGCACAGTCATAGTAGTGGAGCACAAGGAGGAAGGCAGAGCACTGTCGGTCCAGAGGCCGGTGTATTACCTGAGTGAAGTGTTGTCCGCCTCCAAGCAAAACTAGCCCCACTATCAGAAAATGTGCTATGGTGTGCACTTTGCCGCCAAGAAGCTGAAGCCTTACTTCCAAGAGCACCCAATTACTATTGTCTGCACTGCTCTGCTTGCTGAGATCATTGAAAGCCGAGATGCTTCAAGCCGAGTGGACAAATGGGCCATATATCTGCCCCCCTACACCATCTACTACCAGCCTCGCACCGCCATCAAGTCACAAGCACTAGCCGACTTCCTCGTCGACTGGGCTAAGACCCAGTACATGCCGCTAGCGCCAGACTCCACCCATTTGGCGGATGCACTTTGATGGTTCAAAGAGGCGCACCGGTTTGGGAGCCGACATCGTCCTCATCTCTCCCAAAGGTGACAAGCTCAGATATGTGCTGCAAATCCACTTCGCCACCTCCAACAAGGTAGCTGAATATGAGGCACTCATACACGGGCTCCGGCTTGCCAAGGAACTCGGCATTCACCGGATCCTGTGCTATGGTGACTCTGACTTGGTGGTCTAGCAGTCGTCAGGCGACTGGGATGCCAAGGATGAAAATATGGCAAGCTACCGCTTCCTCGTACAACAACTTAGTGGATACTTTGACGGGTGCGAGTTCCTCCATGTGCTAAGAAATGACAACAAGCAAGCAGATGCCCTGGCACGGATTGGCTCCACCCGGCAAGCAATACCAGCCGGCATCGCCCTACATCGCCTCCTCAAGCCGTTTGTCAAGACATCACCAGAGTCTGACTCCATCTCCGTGCCGGCCCCTCCTAAAGTATTCGGATCTGACTTGAGGGCCCCAGAAGCCGGCACCGGGACTTCGGCAGGCGGCCCGGGGACTGCTGCCATCGCACCCGGCTCGGGGATTTCAGAGCCTGGCCCGGGGACTTCTTCAACTCAGGAGGAGGCAGCAAACTCCAACCCACTGCCTCCCAGCCCAACCGCCCTTATACAAGTTGCAGTCGTGGCAGTCGAAGAAATAGCAGCACCTTAATGGGCTCAACCCATCCTCAACTTTCTGGTGAACAAAGAGCTGCCGACTGATGAGATCCTGGCCCGACAAGTGCAACAGCGGGCGGCAGCGTACACCATCGTCAACAAAGAACTGGTGCGGCGCAGTGTCACTGGTGTGTACCAGCGCTGCGTGGAGCCGGACCAGGGTCAAGCAATCCTCAAAGATATCCACCAAGGCGAATATGGTCACCATGCGGCTTCAAGATCACTTGTGGCCAAAGCTTTCTTCCATGGTTTCTTCTGGCCGACTGCTCTAGAAGACTCCAAGGAGTTGGTCCAGAAGTGTAAAGGGTGCCAGAAGTTCCGTTCCAAGCCACACCTGCCAGCTTATGTGCTCAAGACCATTCCCATCGCCTGGCCCTTTGTCGTCTGGGGGCTGGACATGGTGAGGACATTCAAGACGGCTCGCGGTGGCATGACTCATTTGCTTGTCGCTGTGGTCAAGTTCACCAAGTGGATAGAAGCAAAGCCAATTAAGAAGCTGAATGGGCCGATTATTGTGACTTTCATCACCGACATCACCACTCGGTATGGCATACCACACAGCATCATCACCGACAACGACACAAACTTCACCAAAGGAGCCTTGGCCCGTTTCTGCGTGATGCAGGGCATCCGACTGGACTTAGCGTCCGTTGCCCATCCGCAGTTAAACTGCCAAGTAGAGCGAGCAAACGACCTCATTTTGTCCGGCATCAAGCCCCGACTAGTCGAGTCTCTAGAGTGTTCGGCCGGTTGCTAGCTCGATGAGCTGCCGGCGGTCCTCTGGAGCCTGCGCACGACTCCGAACAAGTCAATCGGCTTCACGCCCTTCTTCCTCGTCATCGGTGTCGAGGCCGTCATCCCGACGGACATAGAATTTGACTCCCCACGAGTCACCATGTACACCGAGGCGGAGGCCAAAGAAGCGCGAGAGGACGGCGTCGATCTGCTGGAACAGGGTAGGCTGTTGGCACTCAGCCGGTCCGCCATCTACCAGCAGAGTTTGCATCGATAATACAACCGCAAATTCAAGCCAAGATCCTTCCAAGAGGGAGACCATGTGCTCCGGCTGATCGAGCGAACAACCGGCCAGCACAAGCTCTCGGCACCTTGGGAAGGCCCTTTTATTGTCAGCAAAGTGCTAGACAACGGTTCCTACTACCTGATCGACGCTCAGAAGCCCAGAGCACGCAAAAGAGATGACTCAGGCAAGGAGACAAAGAGGCCAAGGAACACAAACCTCCTCCGAAGATTTTACAGTTGAAAGCAGTATGTATCATGCTACCTTTTTGTATTAAGTACGAAGACTGCGGGTCCCCCGAGAAGAGCTCGGGGGCTACCCTCTTTTATCTATATGATAAGTGTTATTCCTGTGAATGTGTTGTTTTACTATTCTGCCTAGCACCGGGTTCGACCAGTCGGCCCGAAGGCTCGCCGCCTTCTGCTATATGCCGTCTCCTGCAGTCGGACAAGTAGTGTGTCGGCACCAAAAAACTCCTCCTGTCAGAAGCCGCAGCTTGCAGAGTGACTGTACAGTGGGCAGGGGTTGCAAAGCAGTGCCCACATGAAAAATGGCTAAGGAAAAATATGCATATAGCCGGGGCCGGCATCCCGCCTCTTCGACCGGCTGCCGAGCAGCCGGCTGGCCGGCTTCTTCTTACCTTGCCGACACTCCAAACGGCTAAGTACTTGCCCTCCCACAAGTAGCTATGTACTCAACCCAGTCGCAGTCTGCAGAGCGGCTGTTTGGCTGGCAAGAGGGTAGCCAAGGGAGGGCGGCAAAGGAAAAAGCAAGGAGCAGAAAGCAAGAAAAGTCAGAAGTCGGCAAGCAAAACATAATTTGCGACAAAGGATATTTACATAGAAAAAGGCCCATTGGCCAGCATTCAACAGAGTTTGATATACACCCCGTGAGTGGAATTGTGCAAATTTAATCAAAGTTTGTCGAGACTAACAAGCAGAAAAATAAAGACAACATCCTAAGGAGCGACAGAGGGTTCCGGCTGGACGATGGAGCCGGCGGCGCCGGTTGGGGCAGCAGAGCGTTTCGGCTGGATGGCGGAGTCGGTGGCACCGTTCGCAGCAGCGGACGGCTGGACGAAAGAGTCGGCAGTGCTGGTCGGTGGAGCGGGCGGCTGGTCGATCTCCGCCTGGTCGCCTCCAGCAGCAGTCGGCATACTTGAGCGTGGATCGCTACTCGAGGCGCGGTCAGGTTGAGGCTGGGCATCTTCTCTGACCTCTGGCACGTCCTCCGGCTCCTCCCCTTCATCGCTTGAGTCAATCACCTCGGCCGAGTCTTCACTGTCTTTTGGGTTTAGCCCGAACCACTCTAGCGGCGCCTCGACGCCTTCGTCAACTAGCTCCCGGATGAAGACGCTGGTGTCAGTGTAGTCAGCGATCGCCGCCGCCCGCTTGACAAGGTCATCCTCCACTGCCACCAGCTCCGCCTACCCTCTAGCCGAAGCATGGTCAGCTGGGCTAGATCTAGCCTAGGGTACCACGCCTTGACGAATTCCAGAGCACGACGTGCTCCAGCCCGGGACGAGGAACCCTTCCAGGCCTTTAGGCGGCCGGCCGCCACCTCTAGCCAGTCGGCAGTCTGACTGGGAGTGTGCGGAGCCGACATGCCTGGCCAGAGGGCGGAGATCGCCTGGGCCCCGACGCGTTGAAGATGGTGTAGCATCTGGTGAGCCGGCCGAAGGCGGGCCTAGATGCTGAGGAGCTGCTCGTTGAGGGTCCAAGGGGCGTCGGCAGCAATCTGCACGCCTTCCGCCCTCCGCTCGTGGCGATAAGCCTCGATGGCCTAGATCACGGTGACGGAGTGGCCTGGGAAGAAATCTGTTTGGGTGAAGGGCAAGATAGCCAGAAGTTAGAAGCCAGCAGTCGTCCTGAATAAAGGCAGACGATTCAAAGAAAGGAGAAACAAGAAGTTTACCGTCGACCATGTCCTCGACGTTGCCAAAGCAGGCGGTCAGCTGCACCTCCTTGTCGGCCCAGGCGGAGTGCTCGATCTTGAATTCAGCAAGGAGGTCGGTCTCCTTCGTCTTCGCCTTCTTCTGGGCCATCTTGAGACGCTCCGTCTGCTCTTCCAGCTGCATGACCAGTCGGTCACGCTCCTCGGCCAGCTTGCTGCACTCCGCCTCCTTGACACGCAGCGCAGTGTTGGCCTCGGCCAGCTACTGCTGCAAGGCGGTGTTGGCTTCTGCGAACAGAGAAGAAGAAAGAATGTCAACATTCAGCAAGGAAGGGATGCAGTTGCTGGGGAGATCCAGCCCGACTACTCAGCAGTCGGTCCAAATCTCAGGGACTACAGCCCGCGGGTGCGCTATCGCGCCCCCGCTGAGAAAGAAGTCATCAGTAGTCAACAAAGAAATACAATTACCGAGAAGATCTGGCCCGACTGCTCAGCAGTTGGCCCGAATCTCGGGGACTACAGCCTGCGGGTGCGCCAGCGCGCCCCCGTAGAGAAAGGAAGCTAATACTTACTCCGGCTCTCAGACAAGTTGGCGGTCTGCTTCTCCAGCTCCCGGACTCCAGAGTTGAAGGTGGCCACACGAAGGTTATGGTAATCTTGCAATAAGGATGTCAGATGGAGTTAGCACTTAGTACTCACAAGTTAAAGTTCCGGGTCGCCTGCTCAGCAGCCGACCCGAAACTTGGGGACTACACCCTGTGGGTGCGCTGGCGCGCCCCCACCAAGAAATAAGAAGATCAAAAATAAAGAAGAGAGAAGCTTACTCGGATGGTTGCTTGCGAGTTCAGAAATGCCTCGTTGCACCGCTTGAGGGCGTCGTCCTCAGCCCGGAGCTTGGCTTGGACGTCGAGGGCCGCCTGGTTCAAGGCTCCCGTCCTGCGTCCGCGCACCCAGCCAGAGGGCGCGGCGCTGGACGCCTCGGTGTCCGGGACCGACGAGCTCATGGCGCCAGCCTCCAGTGGTCGGGCCACCGAGAACGCCTTCGCAAGACGGCGGCGCACGGGACCGTTACCACCTCATTCCCGGCTGGTGGCGCCGGCGCGCGGCTGGCTGCCTGTCTTGTGTTCCACTGGGCAGCGGTGGCGGAGGCACGATGACGTCTGGCATGGCAACGTCCCTGCCCTCCCTCTCCATGACCGGCTGCTCGTCGCCGGCTCCCCAAGTCGTCGCCAAAAACTCTGGCAGAGGTGGCGCAAAATTCAGGGGAGTCACGAGCAGCGGCTCTTGGCGGCGCGCGGCCTCCGCAAGCCGCTCCTTCGCCATAGCGTCAGCCTCCACCTGCGCCAGCTTCCTCAGCGCGCACGCCTCCGCCTTGTCAGCCTCCACCTTCTCCAGGCGGGCGGCTTCCTGCTCCTCGTGCACCTCCCGCGCGTTTTGCTCATGCGCCTCCCGGAGGTCGGCGGCCGGATCGATTCGCCGGGTGGTGTTGGAGGTCTTCGCCAACCTAATGACCGACACGGCGGCCAACTTGTTGAGGATGAGCAGGGCCCTGAGATAAGAGAGCAAAACAAAGATGTTTTTTTAGGCCAGATCAGCAAGAGAGGAGAAGCGTAAGAGAAATACATACGCCGACACCATGGGCGACGCGTTCGGCTGCCTCTGGAACTTGGCCACCTTCGCCGTAGCCTCTTTCCGCCTGGTCTCCATGGCCAGATTCTTGGGCTTCTTCGGCACGCTATCGAACAGGGCGACGCCCTATTTCCGCTTGCGCTTGCCGCCTCGAGCAGACGGCCCAGCGGAGGGGCCCGCGCCTATGTTGGCGGTGCTCCGGGCAGGGTGCATCTCGTCTTCCTCGTCGTCATCGTCGGGCCAGGTATCCTCGCCGCCTCCTTCCTCGGATCCGCCTGCTCCATCGCCACTGCCTATGGCGTCGTCCTCCAAGGCGGCCGCCCCCAAGTCGGGGTCGTCCTCGTCGCTCACCCCCCGGTCCGGATGGTAGTCACCACCCGACCCCATGATGGTGGTCGTCATCGAGGACATGTAGATCTGAGCTCCAAAGAAGGAACAACTTCATAACAAGATCAAGATTAAAGCAAGAACCAAAAAGAAGAGACTAAGAGACTTACGGCAGATGGCAGGTTGTCGCGGGAGTACGGCCGCTTCCCGAACCGCCAGGACCCCTCCAACACCTTGAGGTCGGAGATCTCGTTCACCATCCGGGCCACCTCGGCAGTCGGCATCTCCTTCGTGCACATCCGGCTCGGGTCGTGGTGCTCGCTCATCCGACAGATCAGATGAGGACAGCCTTGGAGCGGGAGAACCCGGCGCTCGATGAAGGCGATCAACAGGTCGGACGCCACAAGGCACTCCGCCTCCGTCAGCACCTGGAGCCTACTGATGGCGGCAGACGTGTCAGTCGACATGGGCTTCGACTTATAGCCCCAGTTGGGCCGAGTCCCAATAGGGGGGCCGGCCTCATAGGGTGGCAAGTTGATGAAGTCGACTGCCGGGTCAACATTCTCCATGTAGAAGTAAGATTGCTACCACAGTTTCACCGACTGTGACAACTTGATGACCGGGAAGGCATTCTTCTTCGACGGTCGGCGAACAGTGACGAATGCGCCGCACTCGGCCGCCGTCTCCTTGGCGGAGGTGCCCAGTTTGGCGTAGAAGAAAGCTCCCCACAGCTCGATGGTGGGGAGGATGCCGAGGTAGCCTTCGGATGCCGTGATGAAGGCGTACAGCAGCATCACGGTGTTGGGCGTTAGGTGGTGCGGCTGGATGTGGTTGAAGTCCATGAACGAGCGGAGGAACCCGCTCACCGGGAGGCCGAAGCCACGGAGGAAATGCGAGCGGAAGACAACCCGCTCGTTCCCCTGCGGCGCCGGTGAAATCTCCTCCTGCGGTGGCACCCGCACCTTGATGAAGGCCGTGTTGGGTATCCGGCGCATGGCCCGGAGGAAGGTGAGGTGATCCTCGATCACTGTCGAGCCATCCCATTCTCCGCCCTTCTCGCCCGCCATGGCGTCCGAGCGGAGCTGCGGGGTGCGGAGGAGCTCGACGACGGCGGGCTGAGGCAGCGCTACGGCAGGCACTGAGCAGCAGCATCAAAGAGAAAGGAGGAAGAAAGAGTGGGGAGGAGGACGCGCATGCTCCGCCGCTCCCCTACCTCCCCCTACTTATAGCCCTCGGGCTGCGAAGCCGAGGGGGCGGGACGTGGGATCGTGGGATTAACTACGCCCACAAACCCACGACCCCCGATTACTATGCAGACTTACTGTGCAGTAACTCTTGCGGGAATTGCATTCGCCCTCCTCGGCCGCAACGGATCCGCTCGCGTGCCGAGGCCAAGTAGTGACAGGCCTGGCCCGCTGTCACGTCCCATCGAGAGCGTGGGGCGGCAGGCTGGCCAGGCTGACGTACGCCGTGTGGCGTGCTCATGGCGGGCGGCAGGCCTGGGGAAGCTTAGCAGGCACGCCATATGTTTCCCGCCTTGGTATTAGAAATCGGCGGATGAGCCCGCCTTGTCAAAACGGTTCCGACAGCCGGTGTGTCACCAGGCGGGCTGAGTGTTCATTCCAAGCACGGCAAGAGGGGAAGCTGCTGAGACTCCACGGCCTGTCAACCGCTATGCCTCACCAGCTAAGGGGACTACTTTCGGAGTAATGGGCCACGGGTAGCCTCACCTGAGCCCCTTAGCCTTTCAAGACCTTGGGCTGACTTCGCCCCACAAGACTACAGAATGAAGCACCACCTTCCGGTGGCCGGCTGGCTCAACGGCCGGCTGCCCGAAGACGGCTGTGCACGAGCAGACGGCTCCAAGACAGGCTGACTCCTAGAAGACGGCCTCCGTATAGGCCGGCTTCTAGCAGGCGGCCACCCTACGACCTTAGAGTGTGCGCCCCTCATCAAGATGACAAGACTGGGCGAGGCTACAATATAGCCCCTCTCCCTCGAATCCTGGGTTTGGCATGGCTAGAGTGTCCCGTACAGGTGGACATCTTTGCACGACGCGGCACTGTTGCCACTTCCCCCTTGACGTCATTCCGGACAGGCGGAGCCCTGTTCCCACGACGGCCTGTCGGTATGGCCTGCAGGCGGCGGGCCCTACCAGGTAGTGAGATCCCGGAAGACGGCGGAGCCAGACCAGCCGAACCCAAGGGAGGACGGCTTCCAGCAGGCGGCCAGTTCCTCCCTCGAGACCTGTGCACCATTAGCCAGATGAGATGTAGTGTGGCTACAGTGGTCTCCCATCACACAGCGGGACTGTAGCCCCGCTCCACTGACCAAGCCTGCGTCATTAGCGTCACGGCTACAGTGATCAGCCACCAACCAGACCCGCCAGCGGCGGGGGCGGCATGTTGGCTCCGTACCAGACTAGTCGGGCCGGCGGAGAAGCTGGCGACCGAAGACACTAACAGCCAGGTCCAGCACCAGGCCAGATTACAATTGTACCCCTGGGGGGTAGGCCTATATAAACCCCCCAGGGCACCCATGCAAAGGGTTCCCAACCTGTTAGAACTAGCGTCCACCCTAGAGGAAGAAGGGAGCTAGCCCTGCCTCCTTCTGCCTCTAGCATACAGCTCGAGGAGCACCATTGTATTCACTATTGCCTTAGTGATCATGTGGAGACCCCGCAGAGCAGGACTAGGGGTGTTATCTCCTAGGAGAGCCCCGAACCTGGGTAAAGTGCGCCAGCGTTCGTCTTTACGCCTCATCCCGCTTCCAGGCACCGACGACGTTCTACTCGCTCCCACCATGATAAGCCATCCTTTGGCATATGTCGCATCCAACCCTCGACAAGCCCTGAGGTCGCTCCCAGCTAAAATGAACTTTAATGATGTCACCTGGTTCCATTGAAGAGGGGGTATTGGAGCAGCTGAAGATGCACGGTGAGGAGGCCAATCCTCACAAGCCGCTCGAGCCCTGAGCCTAGGGAGGCTCTGCGGGTCCAGGTGGCTCCTCGAGGACTGTCTTCATCTCCGCTAGGACCGCGTGGTGCTTGGCCTCCTAAGCCACCAGAATGCTCCACAGGTGATGCTGGAAGGTGGCAGCCGCGTTTGACAGGCCGAAAGGCATGCGAACATAGCTGTGTGGCGGACCCTCGTAGCGTCCCACACGCGAAGGCCAGAGGCGCTCCTGAGATGCGGCCCGGTTTAGCCCTAGGACGTCGATGCATACGCGTAGCCCACCATCCTCGCCTAGATGGGGGGCCATGCCAGGCAAGCGGCGGTCGCCACGCATGGCTCTTGCTTCCTGAAGCTCCTGAGTAGCCTTGGTGATGAACTCCTGAACGTTGAGCTTTCCATGCCCTGAGACCTCCTGAGGGAAACGTGCCATGAAGCACACCTCCAAGTGGTGCCTGAGCGTCTCCCTCGTGATGTTGGCAAGGTCCGAGGCCCTGTAGAAGAGAACCCCCGAGCCCTGCCTGAGGAGGGCGCTGGGCGCGCCTTCCTATGCGATGGAAGGAGGTGCCCCTTGCACGGGCGCTGATCCTGATGCGGCACCTCTTGGGATGAGAATCTCTCGAGGCCTTGAGCTGAGCAGTGTCTTCTTCTTCTTGGGGACTACCTCAGGAGGATCCTCACTCCTGCTGTCTGGGTCCTCGATTGAAGCAGCTTGGAAGGCGCGCTCGAGGGAGCACACTGCATCTCTCTCTTCACAGGGGACCGTGATGATTCCGCCGCTTCCTGGCATCTTGAGGACATTGTAGCCATGGTGGGTGACCGCCATGAACTTGGCCAGGGCGGGATACCGGAGGATGGCATTGTATGGCAGGTGGATGTGGGCGACGTCGACGTCAATGAGCTCGGTGTGGTAGTTGTCGCGCTGGCCGAAGGTGACATGGAGGCGGACCTGCCCTATCGGAGTGGTGGAACCGTTGGTGACTCCTGAGAAAGGCTTGGTCGGCTGGAGCTGATCGTATGGCACTTGAAGGTTGTCGAACATCTTGACGGACAAGACGTTAAGCCCTGCACCGCCATCGATGAGGGTCCTGGTGACTTGCACCTTGCTGATGACTGGGGAACAAAGCATCGGGAGGACGCCAGCAGTAGCTGCGCACTTGAGTTGATCTGCCAAGCTGAAGGTGATAGCACACTTGGACCACCTGAGCGGGCGCGTGGCCTCGAGCTTGGGGAGGACTGCATTCACCTCGCGAGCAAACTGCTTGAAGATGCGCTGAGAGGCTGGGGCCTGAGCTCCGCCCAAGATGCAAGTGATAGCGCGCGGTTCCTAGAAGCCCCCAGCCCCCTCGTTATGGTGATGGTTGTCATTCCTTCTTGGCGGTGGCGGCAGAGGAGGAAGGCCTGCATTCCCCTGCTGGCGGTCCTCGCGATGCTGATCCCTCCAGGCGCCCTCGCAAGGCTGATCCTGCCAACGATCCTCGAGAGGTCGGTCACGCCACTCTTGATGAGGGCCATGGTCGTCCCATCATCCTCGACCACGTCCTCCTCCTCGGCCGTAGCCCCGGTCGTTGCGCTCGAGGCGTCGGCCGAAGTGCCCTTCTCGGACGGCCTTGAGCTCCTGGCATTTGGTGTTGTGGGTGTGGAGGTTGTGGTAGGTGCAGAACGGTCGGCTGCCCTTGGAAGACTCCGGCTGGTCCCAGCCGCGCTTCGTGTCTGGTTCTGCTGCAAGAATGGCTGCTCCTTTGCGCTTCACGTCCTTGGCCTTGGCCTTCTTTTCTTCTTTGTCAGCAGCTGGAAGCTCGAGGAGGGAGAGGCGTCCTTCCTCATCTCTTGCACACTTGGTCGCCAGGTTGAACAGCTCCAGAGACGTGCACAACTTCTCGTGGATGGTGAGCTCCTCCTTCATCTTGATGTCGCGGACGCCATCAGAGAACGCTGAGATGATGGCCTCATTCGTCACCTTGGGGATCTTGAGGCGGGCGCTGTTGAAGCGCTGGATGTATTTCTGCAGGGTCTCCCCAGGCTGTTGCTTGATGCAGCGCAGGTCACCGCGGACGGAGGGCGGTCGTGAGTGCCCTGGAAGTTGGTGATGAAGCGGTTGCACATCTCGTCCCAGGAGGAGATCAAGCCGGGAGGCAGGTTCAGGAGACAGGTGCGTGCACCGTCCTTGAGTGCCATGGGAAACCAGTTTGTCATGACCTTCTTGTCTCCGTTGGCCGCCTTGATGCCTAGCTCGTAGAGCTGCAAGAGCTCCATGGGGTCGGCGGTGCCATCATAGTGAGGAGGCAGGTCTAGCTTTAACTTGCCCAGCCAGGCGATGCTACGCAGCTCAGTGGTGAAGGTGCGGCAACCTGCTGTGGTCACCGGAGCCCTTTGCTGATGTGGAGCTTGCTCTTGATAGTACTCGCGCACTGCTGCCAGGGGCAGCACACGGTCTTGTCGCGCCGGGACGCGGTCTTGTCATGCTGGTGCAGGGAGCATGGGAGCGCCTTCTTGAGGTCGAGGGAATTCTTGGCAGCTTGTTTCTTGTCGCGCGGGCGCTGGATGCGGAGGGTCACGTCCAGGAGCCACACGCCTTGGAGCCAGGGCGCCGTCTTGGGGGAGCGGTGGCGGAGGCGCTCCCTGAGTTGCATCGCCCATGCCTGACAGAGAGCGAGGCAGCGAGAGGGACGGCGCGGGAGAACCCCCTGCGGCGCTGATGAGCTCGGTGATGCGTGCGAGCCATTATTCATAGAGGACGTCGACGGGGCGGTAGTGCGGGAGCTCACGTGCCAGGAGCAATGCGGCCAGCGCGTCCGTGGGAGCACGACGAGCATGAGATGACGAACCAGTTGGGGTCAGTGACGGAGTGGAGGTGCGGCCTTCCCACCGCACCGAGGGGTGCAGCGAAGATGCTTGCTGCTTGTTCCCCGCCGAGAGGGTGGCGGTGTTGGCAGCAGGCGATGGAGAATGATGAGGAGGCCCATCGACAGGAGCCGTCTAGGCAACGCGAGCGGCGAGAGCAGCCCGGCGCTCGGCGCGGGCTCGGCGAGCGTCAGCCATGGATGCGACGAAGCGATGGGACGCAGATCGGCGGAAGGAAGATTTCGGCACACCCCTACCTTGCGTGCCAAATGTCAGATATCGGGTTCCAGCAAAACCCTTAAGGTTCGAACTCTGTGGTGTGGACGAAGATCTCCTCCTACCGAATCTTGCTCTCTGCCTCGCCGTGATCCCTAAGCTAGATGGATGAACAACACAAGAGACACATGATTTATACAGGTTCGCCACCGTTGTGGTGTAATTCCCCACTCCTGTGTGTGGTAGTGGATTGCCTCTGGCGCTGATGATGAATAGTACAGAGGAAGAACAACCTCACGAGGAGAGGTGTTCTTGGGCTGGCGTGGTGTGCGGATGAACTTAACTTCCTTTCTCTACTATGGTGGCTAGCTCTATTTATAGAAGCCCTGGTCCTCTTCCAAAATATTGAGCGGGAAGGGATCCAACAACGGTCATTTCGAAAGGGGACAGCTAGTACAAGCTATCCTGACTAAAGGTGGTCTTCGCCTGCCAAAGGTGCTGGTGATGACACCTTCTTGGGCTCCATGGTGACTGTCGGCATTCTGGGAATGGGGGTCCTCAGACTTGCCTGCCTGCGGCCTGCAGCATGTCTCACCGGCGGCCCAGTACGGCCCGTCTTCATCAACCCAATTTCAATACCCTTGCGAGGGGCCAAGCCTCGCAGGGCGGACGGCACAAGGCCTCCTCAGGGGCGGCCTCACCAGGTAGGCTCGCGAGGAGGCGGAGAAATCAAGTCAAGGAGTACCTTGCGAGGTGCTCATGATGCAAGCCATGACGATCAAGACCAGGCGGGCTCCAGGCGGGCGCCAGCCTGCGCAGTGTCCTTGTTTCCTCTTTGGTGCAAAGGGGGAAAGCGCAGGCGCGGAGTACCAAGGCGTCAAGCAAATGTTTCCATATTGGTGGAAAGAGACCAAGACCAGCAGAGCGGCAGGATGGAGGTCACCGTGGAGCCCAAGACGGCGCCATCACCAGTGCCTTTGGCAGTCGAAGACCACCTTTAGTCAGGGTAGCTTGTACTAGCTGTCCCCTTTTAAAATGGCCATTGTTGGCTCCCTTCCCGCTCAATATTTGGGAAGAGGACCAGGGCCTCTATAAATAGGGCTAGCCACCATAGTAGAAGGCATCTAGATCTCACCCAGAGCCAGGAGAGACGGAGCAATTCCTCTCCAAGGGAACCACCACAAGAACACCCCTCGCGAGGTTGTTCTTCCTCTGTACTGTTCATCATCAGCCCAAGAGGCAATTCACCACACCACACATAGGAGTACGGTATTACACCACAACGGTGGCCCGAACCTGTATAAACCCAGTGTCTCTTGTGTTGTTCATCGTGCTAGCTTATATTCGTGGCGAGGTTTTGGGGCGTGTATCGGTAGGGAGAAGATCTTCGTGCGCACCCCAGAATGCGAACCTTAAGGGTTTTGCCAGCACCCGATATCCAACATTTGGCGCGCCAGGTAGGGGTGCACCGAAGCTCTCCCTTCTGTCGACCTGCTCTCCACCAACACCGCGCTCCGCCCTCATGGCGGACAACACGCCACCGGCTCCAGCGGCCGACGCCAACGCTGGGGCCAGGGGGCTCCGAGCCTTGGCCCCCGCCTTGCGGCAGGTGCAGTGGCCGCACAAGTTCAAGCCAGAGATGCCACCGTGCTACAACAGTGTGGCGGACCCGCTAGCTTTCCTGCTGGCATACGAAGACGTCGTCCTCAAGGCCGGAGGCGACGACAAGGTCATGGCCAACTGGTTTCCGATGGCCCTCACCGGCGTCCCGCGTGTTTGGCTGCTCCACGTGCCAACAACTTCTGTGGCCTCCTTGGAGGAGCTGCGCAACCTCTTCCTCACCCACTACATTGCGCCGGTGCCCCCAGTCATCGCAGCTCTCCTGGGCGGCTCGGAGGCGCCACCCTCGGGCCGCCACGTCAAGCCATTCGTCCGCCAGATCGGTGCCGCCCTCACGTGGCAGGGAGCTCCTCCGGGTTGGGCGGCACCCGAGGCCGACCTGACCTTCAACTCGGACGATCACCCCGTCAACACTGCCTGCTCGGGTGCGCTCCCAATGCTTTGCATGCCCACCATCTGCCAGGTGGCCATCACCAGGACCCTCATCAACGGCGGCGCCGGCCTCAACGTGCTCTCAGTGGAGGCCTTCAGCCTCCTCCATGTACCGTTGCAACGGCTCCGACCCAGCAAGTCCTTTTCGGGCATCGGAGGCGGTACCTCCAGCTCCCTGGGGCAGATCCGCCTTCCAGTGACCTTCAGCACCCATGACAACTTCTGCACGGACCTGGTCAACTTCGACATCGCGCACATCAGCCTCCCGTACAACTCCATCCTCGGGTACCCCGCCTTGGCTCAGTTCATGGCAGCAACCTATCCGGCCTGCAACCTCATGAAGATGCCCGGGAGCAGCGGCGTCCTCACCATAGCTGGAGATACCAAGGATGCTCTGCTGGCACTCAAGCTTGCCCTCAAGCCAGCCGTAGCAGCGCAGCCTGCCAGCACCGACACCTCCAAGGCCAAGGAGGCTGCACCGACCAAGAAGAAGCAGTTATTCACCCAGGACAAGGCGGAGACCAAGCAGGTACCAGTTGATGAGGACGGATCCTCCGGCGCCACCTTCAACATAGGTGCCAATCTCGACCCTGACCAGGAGGAGGCACTGGTGAAATTCCTACACTCGAACAAGGAGGTGTTCGCGTGGGAACCCAAGCAGCTAGCGGGGGTCCCAAGGCAGGTAATTGAGCATCACCTGAATCTGTGCCCCAATGTACGCCCCGTGAAGCAGAAAGCAAGGCGGCAGTCCATCGAGAAGCAGGCCTTCATCATCCAAGAAACCCGCAATATGGAGGCAGCAGGTGTTATTCACGAGGTTCGCTACCCCGAATGGCTGGCAAACCCTATTGTTGTGCCGAAAAAGGGAGGAAAGGAGCGCATGTGTGTTGACTTCACCAACCCCAACAAGGCCTGCCCTCAACATCCGTTCCCACTCCCTCGCATCGACCAAATTGTCGACTCCACCGCCGAGTGCGACCTGTTGTGTTTCCTGGATGCATTTTCGGGCTATTATCAAATCAAGATGGCTGTAGAAGACGTGGAGAAGACGGCTTTCCTGACCCCCTGTGGGGTATACTGCTACACCTACATGTAGTTCGGATTGCGCAACACGGGGCAACCTTCCAGCGACTGATGCACATCGCCTTGGGCTGGCAGCTCGGGAGAAACGCTGAGGCTTACATCGACGACATTGTGGTGAAGTCTCGGGAGGCGAAGACCTTGATCTAGGACCTGGAAGAGACCTTCGCGAGCCTCTGTGAAGTGGACCTGTGGCTCAACCCAGAGAAGTGCGTGTTTGGCGTTCCTTCTGGAAAGCTTCTGGGCTTCCTCGTGTCCCACAGAGGAATTGAGGCCAACCCAGAGAAGGTCAAGGCAATCGAAGACATGAGTCCGCCGCAAACCGTCAGAGAAATGCAGAAGCTCGCTGGTCGCGTAACTACTTTAGGATGCTTCATCTCCAAGCTGGGGGAGCGCGCCTTGCCTTTATTCAAGCTGAGGAAGAAGAAGGGCCTGTCGGTGTTCTGGGAACGGGGGTCCCCAGACTTGCCTGCCTGCGGCCTACGGCGTGGCTCAAGGGGCGGCACAACGCGACCCATCTTCATCAGCACGAGCTCAAGACCCTTGCGAGGGGCCAAGCCTCACGGGGTGGACGACAGGAAGCTTCCTCAGGCACGGCCTCGTCAGGCTGGCTCGCGAGGAGGCGGAGAGATCAAGGCGGGGTACCTCACGAGGTGCCTATGATGCAAGCCATGACGACCAAGGGCGCCAGGCGGGCGCCAGCCCGCGCAGTGTCCTCCTTTCCTCTTTGGTGCAAAGGGAGCAAGCGCAGGCGAGAGCATCAAGCAAAGGCATCCGTTTCAGTGCAACAAGACCAAGACCGTCACAACGGTAGGAAGGAGGTCATTGTGGAGCCCAAGCCGGCGTCACCACCAGAGCCTTTGACAGGCGAGGACCAACTTTAGTCAGGATAAGTGTACTGGATGTTCCCCTTCAAAATGGCCAATTGTTGGCGCCCTTCCCACTCAATATTTGGGAAGAGGCCCAGGGCCTTTGCCTATAAATAGGACTAGCCACCCACAAGGTAGGACATGGAGAGGGAACTAGCAGAAAGAGCGACTGAACTCCCCCTAGCAGTTCATCGCACCAGCCAAGAATAGACCCTCGCGAGGCTGTTCTTCCTTGTATTGTTCATCATCAGCCCAAGAGGCAATCCACCACACCACAAACTAGAGTAGGGTATTACACCACAATGGTGGCCCGAACTAGTATAAACCCTGTGTCTCTTGTGTTGTTCCTTTCATAGCTTAGATCCTAGCGAGGCGGCGAGGTGCAGGTAGGTAGAGGGCGAAATCTCCACGCGCACCCAAGTGTTCGAATCTAGAGGGTCTACCGGAACCCGAAAACAGACATTTGGCGCGCCAGGTAGGGGTGCACCGGAATTCGTCTTCCGCCGCCCTGTTCTTCACCGACCGTCGCATCCATGTCAGACGCTCGTCGGGCCCGCGCCAAGCATCGAGCCGCTCTCGCTTCTCGCGTTGCCCAGACGGCCCCCGTCGGCGGCCGCCCCCGCCGTTCCCCGTCGCCTGCCGTCAACGCCGCCACCGGCCCGGCGGGGAACGAGCAGCAAGCATCGTCCCAGCATCCGTCCGTGAGGCGAGACGGCTGCACTGCTACTCCCTCACTCGACCCAGCTGGTTCTTCGTCCTGTGCACTCCGCACGACCATAGAGGCTCGAGCTGCGCTCATCGCGGCAAACGAGCTCCTGCGCTACCGCCCAGTCGACGACGTCTATGAAGAGTGGCTCGACCGCGTCGCCGAGCTCGTCCACGCCGCAAGGGGCTCCCCCGCACCGTCCTTCTCGCTGCACCGCGCCTCGCCCCGCGCGGGCAAGGAAGCTCTGAGGGCGCCTCAGCCGCCTCCCCCTCAATAAGGCGCCCTGGCCCCAAGGCCCGTGGCCCCTGGGCGGAACCCACTCCGTCCGGCGCCAGCGCAGCGAGAGCAGAGTTGCCAAGAGGTCCCTCGCCCCCAAGAAGCTGCCCGAGTGCTCCCTGCTCCGGTCCGTCACGACCACGCTCCTGTTCCAGCACACCAAGACCCCGCGCTGCTCCCAGCTGTAGCGCCTGGGGACCCGCAAGACCAAGCTCTTCGTCACCAAAGGCCTCCCGTGGCCAGAGCAGGGTGCCACGCCTTCGCCACCGAGCTGCGCAGAGTCGCGTGGCCCGGCAAGTTCAAGCCAGACCTGCCTCCCCACTAGGACGACACGGCCGACCCTGCGGAGTTCCTCCAGCTCTACGAGCTGGGCATCGAAGCCGCCAACGGGGACAAGAAGGTCATGGTGTAACACCCACGATGCAGCTATATCTCCCACGTGTCGAAGCACGACTTAGAGGCATAACCGCATGGTGGTTTTGTCGCAAGAAGGGTCATCTTCACACAATCCCATGTAATGAACAAGAATGGGATAAAGAGAGTTGGCTTACAATCGCCACTTCACACAATACATAAATTAAGATCATACATCATTCAAATACACTCATAGACCGGTTACGGTCAAGTTCAAGTGAAAAGAAGACAAGCCCAAATGCTAGATCCCCGATCGCCCTGACTTGGCACCTCTACTGATCATCTGGAAACGAAACATAGTAATGACCAAGGGCCTCATCAAATTCCCATTTAAGCTCAGTTGCGCCATCTGCGCTAGTATCCTCGGCACCTGCATCTGTTTTGGTAGAATCTGTGAGTCACGAGGACTCAGCAATCTCACACCCACGAGATCAAGACTATTTAAGCTCATAGGTAGGCAAAGGGGGTAATATGGTGGAGCTGCGGCAAGCACTAAGCATATATGGTGGCTAACATATGCAAATGAGAGCGAGAAGAGAAGCAGCGCATCGTTCGAGAAGCTAGAAGCGATCAAGAAGTGATCCTGAAACTACTTACATCAAACATAACACAAACCGTGTTCACTTCCCGGACTCCGTCGAGAAGAGACCATCACGGCTACACACGCGGTTGATGCATTTTAATGAAGTCAAGTGCCAAGTTATCTACAACCGGACATTAACAAATTCCCATCTGCCCCATAACCGTAGGCACGACTTTCGAAAGATTATATACCCTGCAGGGGTGTCCCAACTCAGCCCATCACAAGCTCTCACGGTCAACGAAGGATATACCTTCTCCTGGGAAGACCCGATCAGTCTCGGAATCCCGGTTCGCAAAACATTTCGACAATGGTAAAACAAGACCAGCAAAGCCACCCAACTGTGCCGACAAATCCCGATAGGAGCTGCACATATCTCGTTCTCAGGGCACACCGGATGAGACATGCTACGAGTAAAACCAGACTTCGAGTTTCCCCTAGGTGGCCCCGCAGGCGGCTCAGTTCGGACCAACACTCGAAGGAGCACTGGCCCGGGGGGGGGGGTTAAATAAAGATGACCCTTGGGCTCACAAAAACCCAAGGGAAAAGGGCTTAGGTGGCAAATGGTAAAACCAAGGTTGGGCCTTGCTGGAGGAGTTTTATTCAAAGCGAACTGTCAAGGGGGTCCCATAAATCACCCAACCGTGTAAGGAACGCAAACTCAAGGAACATAACACCGGTATCACGGAAACTAGGGCGGCAAGAGTGGAACAAGTCACCAGGCATAAGGCTGAGCCTTCCACCCTTTACCAAGTATATAAGGTGCGTTAATTTAAACAGGATATAGTGTGATATCCCAAAATATCCATGTTCCGACCAGGAACAAACTTCATCTTCACCTGCAACTAACAACGCTATAAGAGGGGCTGAGCAAAAGCGGTGACATAGCCAAACAACGGTTCCTAGGACAGGTTGGTTAGAGGTTTGACATGGCAATAGGGAGGCATGATCAACAGTGGCAGGTAGAGCTAACATAGCGATAGAGCGAGTACTAGCAAGCAAAGATAGAAGTGATATCGAAGGTATGGTCATCTTGCCTGCAAGGTTCTCAGAGTTGTCGAAGGCTTGATCCTCGTTAGCGTACTCAACAGGTTCCTCGTAAGCGTTCTCGTCTCCCGGCTCTACCCAAAGCAAGAACACAAGCAAAGGAACCACAATAAATCACGCTGCAATCCACAAGCAACATTATGCAATACATGTCATGCTATGCGAGAGGTGATATGCAATGCATATGCGTGCTTTGGAAGGAAAGATGATGAACAAGGCATCAACTTGGCAAACCAAGTATGCCGCTGGAAAGATGAGATGATTTTAGTTGAAATCGATATAAAGATCACCGGATTCGGGTGCACGGTTTGCAAATGACAAGCACGACAAGATATGATGCAAACTGCTTAAAACAGCAACATGGCCACTTAGATGCAAAGTATAAATAAGCTATCGCACCCAAACATATGAACAGAATGCATAGCAGTGATGTACAAGAGATTCTCTACGAAACATGAACACTGAGCTCAATCTATAAACCACTAGAGCATGACTAAAATAGCATGGCAATAATGCAAAAGATAATAGTTTCTACAGACTTAGTGGAATTACTAGACATAGCAGAAACAGATTCATCATGGCATCTCTACAAGCTTGATTAACTCACTACCAGGCATGTCATGGCATGGGACAAGTACTAGCATGAAGTGGGCATGAAAATGAAGCTACTCATGTGCAAAACAAACACCTAGCATATTTGCATGAACAAACACATAAAGGACAAAATAGCAACATAGATTGAGATGACATGATCATGAACTTGCTCAAATGCAGAAACTAATGCCACCATTGGATTGGTGGGATTTTTCTACCCCAAAAACATATATAATATGTTAGGGTTGCTGTAGAAAAATCATCACAAATGCACTAAGATAAAACCTGCCCTAAATGGAAATGACAGATTTGGCATTTTCCTTATTTGGAAACGTCCAGAAATGGACTTGCCCGAAATGGATAGATTCTATATGCCAGAACTGGAATATTCGCTGGGAACAACAAAAAAATAAAAAAATAAAATAACAAACAGGGCTAAGGGAGGATGACAGGTGGGGCCACCCTGTCATACTCACACGCGGTTGCAAAGAAACAAAAAAAGAGGGGAAGGATAATGCACCCGCGGGGGATTGAACCCGTGTCTCCCCGGTGTGGTACTGCAACGGCAACCACTGGGCTAGCTAGGCGCTAATGGTAAGGAAAGGGATTCGGCCCCTTTTAGATAGACACCAGATCGAGCTCCTCTGTTGCAAACAGAGAAGACGACGGCGCCGGCGAAGGCAACAGCGGCAACCACTGGGCTACAGGGACTCCGGCGGGCGTGCGGGAACATGTGAAGGCGTGGGAGCGCATGGCTGCTGCTTGTGGAGTCGCGCGTGCGCGTGTACTCGTGTCAGGACCCCGACTCAGTGTCACATCGATCTAGCCTGTAACACCTCATATCACTTTGCGGCCTCACGCACGGTATTCCCACGGGTGTCGCCTTACCTTTGCTCGGGACCGTTTGCGCCTTTTGGCACACGTATATGATAGTGTCGCTAGCATCCATATGAAAGGGAGCCCGGGCTGACATGGCTAGTTGTAAACCCAAAGTGGCACAGACTTACAGGGACAGGCATCCATGACCCAGCATCGAACGTGTCGGTCATCAGCGAGTAAGTTCCGGGCTGTAGCACTGGGCTAGCAGGACTCCGGTAGACCGGGCTGTAGCGAGCTAACAGGACTCCGGTACTCAACGCGTGACATTTCCCCGAAGGGACAGACACAGGAACGAAGAAGTACACATGCCGGCCAGCCTAAGTGTTCCGGAGCAGTAGCAAGCTACCATGGCTCAGTGGAGACACTAGGAGACATTTCCCGGTAAGAGAGGCTACTAAAGATAAACAACTAGATAGTCAGATCCCACACATACCAAGCATTTCAATAACATACACACAATATGCTCGATATGTGCAAATACAACATGGCATCACATCATGACTCTACGACTCAAGTATTTATTCATTAGGCTCCGAGGAGCGAGATATTACAAACATGGGTCTCATGACCCAGCATTCAGAGCATACAAGTCAAAGCACAAGCGGAAGCTTAACATGTCTGGGTACAGACATCTACAAATGAAAAAGGCTGAGAAGCCTGACTATCTACCAGATCCTGCCGAGGGCACAAGATCGTAGCTGAGGTAACAAGCTAAACGTCGAAGTCCATGCGGAACTACTAGTGAGACTGAAGTCTCTCTGCAAAAACATAAAATAGGCAAACGTGAGTACAAATGTACCCAGCAAGACTTACATCAGAACTAACTACATATGCATCATTATCAACAAAGGGGATGGTGGAGTTTGACTGCAGCAAGCCAGCTTTGACTCGGTGGCTATCCTGAACTACGACTGCAAGTAACTCTTTTGAGGTGGCGCACACGAGTCCACATATTCACCATATCAATACACCACTATGGATCTGCTCCCGTCTCCCTACGAGAACGCCATCCATAGCACTCACTCTTATCTTGCGTATTTTAGAGTATCCACTTTCACTTATCTATGAACTATGCAAGGGGTCCAAGTTTCCATATCCGAGGAATCCGGCTATTCGAATAGATAATGATAACCCTGCAGGGGTGTACTTCTTCACACACGCTCTCGCCACTTACCGCCATGTACACGTCATGTATCTCGGCAACCTTCAAGCGGAAGCCTGGCGAGGGAGTCGGCCACGACCTGACTAACCACACAAGTCTCTAGTCCAGGTTTATCGCCTATTCGGGTTCCATCCGCAAGGAGATCCGGCCGGGGTGTCGCTCACGGCCCCAAACGATGTGTGCAGGGTTCCCAAGTCCACCATCCGGGTGCCACTTGGTACACCGGGCCACTGTGCCTAGTCTGTCCCAAGCCCACCTGTACCGGGTGCCACTTGGTAGACTACTAACACTACCTACAAACACCAGAAACTAGTTGCAACTCCTGGACAGAGATCATGTTGATTAATAAGTCGAGAGGGGTCGAGTTACCGGAACCCAATGTGTGGTAGTAACTGGTCATGGATCACAAACACAGAACTCAGTTCCTGAGGACGGCTGCATTGAGACAACCCACCATGTACTCCTACATGGCCTCTCACCGCTACCTTTACCAACTCGTGTTCACACACTTAGCTCACACATAGTAGGACATGTTCACACCTCTCCAACCCATCCCTGATGAATCGGACCTGACACAACTCTAAGCAAATAGCAGGCATGACAAACAAGCATGAATGAGTAGGCACATCAGGGCTCAAACAACTCCTACTCATGCTAGTGGGTTTCATCTATTTACTGTGGCAATGACAGGTCATGCAGAGGAAAGGGGTTCAGCTACCGCAGCATGTAACAGATGAAACGTTGTTGTCCTAATGCAGTAAAAGAGAGCAGGAGCGAGAGAGTGGGATTGTATCGGAATGAACAAGGGGGTTTTGCTTGCCTGGCACTTCTGAAGATAACATTGAGTCTTCATCAGTGTCAACGATCACATCGTCGATACAACGTCTACCCAGGGGGAACAACACCGGCAAAACACAGCAGAAACACGATCAATGCAATGCACAATATGATGCATGCTATGACATGGCAATATGAATGTGTTTTGGGCTAATGCACCTAGCAACAAGTTAAATGAAGTTGGTTTGAATCCAAGATTCAAATTCAAACTCCATATGTGATTATTTAAATGCCCTTTATTTTTTTGTCCAAAACAGAGGACAAACATTGTTCAAACATGCATGAAAATGGTACAGATGGATTCCTTGAATTTTTCTGATAATTTTTCATATATAATTTATCTCATTTGGAGTTACAGTTGAATTCCTATGAATTTTAGAAGTTTAAATTATTTTCTGGAATTTCCTGAATAAAAATAAATCCAGAAAATACTTATTGCGTCAGCATGATGTCATGGTGACGTCAGCAGGTCAAAGGCGATGGTCCAGGTCAAACCTGACGTGTGGGGTCCACACGTCAGTGTCACAGTTAGTTAACAGGGGTTATTTGCTTAATTAAAGGATTAGGGGTGGTCGGGCCCACTGGTCAGTGTTAGTGGCTAATTAGGTTTAGTTAATATTTAACTAAAATTAGCAGGGCCTGGCCCCACTAGTCAGCGACCCTGGGGAGGTCAAACCCCAGGTCAAACAAGTCAAACCCGCCGGCGGTTAGTCGCCGGCGAGAGCCGCGGCGTACTTGTGCCCCGGGTTTCCTCTGTGGTGCTCCAAATGGCGCGCGGCTAGGCGCGTTGGAGAGCCAGCTCGATGGCGCGTCGGGCGGTGGCCGTGGCTGGGCCTGGGGTGGCCGGAGTCGACTGCGGCGAGCTCGGCTGCGGCTGCCGGAGTTCGGTCGTGCACGAGAGCGCGTTTGGAGCGCGAAAACGGGAGAAGCAAGGCACTAGGGATGCTCTACGTGGCCCTACGAGCTTGTTGGACTCGCCGGGGTGACCAAATGGTCACCGGAGCTGCGTCGACGGCGAGCTCGGCGGCGGCGAAGGTTCGGCCATGGTGGGGAGGAGGGCTATGGCATGCGGGCAGCTAAACGGAGAGGGGGAAACGGTGGCGGAGCTCACCGCGGTTGCAGCGGGCGTCGAAGCGGGCTCGGGGACGCACTGGTGCGGCCAGAGCGTCGTCGGCGATCTCGGGCAGCCGGTGACGAAGGCGATGGCGATGGCGGCGTTCCAAGGCGTCCGGCACCTTGTGGCTTGACGAAGGAGACGAGTAAGTCATGGCGGAGCTTCTTCGCGTGTCGGAGAGGCGAGGGGGAGGCTGTGGCTGCGGCTATGGCGAACGGCGGCGACCGGCGCGTTCGGACATGAGAGAGAGAGAGTGAGGGAGAGGAGAGGAAGAATCAGGGGAGAGTGAGAGAGAGGAGCGAGGGGGCTGCGTGGCGTCACCCGAAGAGGCCAGGGCGAAGCGGCAAGCAGGAGGTGGCCGGGGCGGCGTCGGCGCTCGCCACCGAGCAGCTTCGGGGCGAGGGGGAGGAAGACGACAGAGAGGAGGAGGTGGGCTGGGCCGGCCAGCTCAGATGGGCCGCCAGGTGGGCTGCCAGCACAGGAGCTGGGCCGGTTGCTGGCGACAGGTAAGTATCCCTTTTTATTTCTTTTCTATTTTTCTGACGTCTGTTTTGATTTAGTAATAATACTAAATCAATTTATTACCTTATGCCAATTTTTGTAGGAACTAATGGCATTATTCCAGAGCTCCCCAACAAGTGGCATAATTTTTGGACATATATTAGTATATATAACTAATATATTTCCAATGCAAATATTTATGCATTAATTCCAAATGCCCAAGATAAATACTTATGGGCTCCTAAAAATATTGGTTTGATTTTTTTATCTCTGTGCAATATTTTCAGAGAGCAACATGAGCATTTTCTTGGACCTTTTTGGAGCAATTTATTTAAGGTTGATCATTTTTGGAAATGATCTGTGAGGCTTGAGAATTTCCCTCAATTCAATTTCATTTGAATTTAAACATGATGCACACATGACTAGCTAGCTCAGTGCATACCAGAACTAGGGATGTGACAGCTCACCCCCACTAAACAAGAATCTCGTCTCGAGATTCAAGCGTAGGGTAAGGTGAAGGGGGAACGCAAACTAGTATAATCTTCACGATCCAGGTTGCACTTCAAATGAACGTTGATTCAATCACCATCTTCGTCTCGTCGTGATGCTCTGAGAACTCCAGCCAACATGACAATGAGAGGAGAAGGGGACTCTAGAAGGACTGATCTTTTCAAAGATCGAACAACTCAGGATTAACTCACGGAATGAGACATAGAAACATCTCACGAGCTGAGACACGAAACACACATCCATAGGAAGGGGGTGTAGCAGATGACGAAGGTTCACTAGGTAGACAACAATTTTCACGCTTAAGACGGTGGTGAACGGTTGTCAACGTAGCGAGGAGTTGAGTTGCCATGATACCATAACGGGGCACCTTAGGGAAGGTGACTCGTGGAGATATCCCCTTAAGTGGCAAAAAGAATTACCTTTGATTCAGAGATCATTGAAACTCTTTATACCAGCCTAAGGAGAATCTCGAGCGATCGTTTGGAGGGGTTCGGTAGAATGGCATACTCGGATTAGAATGGATGGTGTGGATTACCTTGTTGAAAACAACACAAGGAATGATTTTGCTTACCACCGGAAATGGAAGGGACCCATGGTAGAATGGCACATTGGCGGTGCAAGCTGGGAACAGAATGCAAATGCTGGGAATGATTCTGGTAACCGGGGAGAACCCAACAATAGAGAGTGAGTCCACTATTGGAATGGTTATAGCATAACCGAGGAAACTGAGAGCAAGCCCAGTTAGTGCCGATGATAACACCTAGAGCTTGTGCGTGCTCTCAAGAACTTGAGCATTTCCATATTCATCAAGGTTTTACCAATATCCGTGACAAGGATCCGGGCAACACAACATACCACCATGACGAATGGTGATGGAGGATGCAGATGCAAAGAAAGATAACACCTTCTCAGATTTCACCTTAGCGAGGCCAAGGGATCAAAATCTGGATGATCGACCGAGAGACATTTAGCACTCCGCTTCTAATGTTCTCCTTGATGTGCTGGTGCAACCCATTAATTAAAAAGGTTTGGTACCCAGAACATCAAGTAAGAGGTCGGACTTCGGGAGCACAAGAATCCATAAGGGACAACTAGGGAGTAAATCCTACGAAGTCCTTATGGGGAGGTGGCCAACTTTCTCAATCAAGATACTACAATAATAGGTCTTCCGGTTGGGTGTGTTGGCCACAACATCCACTTTACCGGTTATAGAGAGACCAATATTATAATTCTTGGGAAACGTTCCAACCATCATATCTGCCTGAGATTCAGATCTGGTTGGTGTCAGGATATTCCAGACTCATCAAGTCTAGGAAGAAAAGATAGTTTGCAACACAAATCGACGAGACGACGTTGCGAGATTCTCGGGAAATGAACTACGATAGTAAGCTCCACAACATGAGCTGGTTCTGCTACAAACATGTGAACACGTTGTCAAGACAAGCATGTCCACGTGGTAGTCTTATAATAAAACACTACCGAGTTCAGGTGGGGAACCATCATCGAGGATATCGGAGTCCTTACATAAGTCTAGCTCTTAAGAAGGAACTTCTTCTCCTTGAGCAAATCAATCAGTGGCTTGGTGTGCTAGGAATACATATAGAATGAAGGTTGCAAGTCTTCGAACCACAGAACACTTCGCACGTATGCATGACTGATTTGGGATGATTCCAAAGGAAGCAACATTGACTTTCTCGAATCCACGGCGGCAACTTGCATCAAATGCACATGAACTAGAGGAAGTCACTTCTTGCATCCGAACATATGCTTCATGAGCTAACATGAACAAATGCTTTAAAAAGTTTCCAACACTAGCTTAATGTTCAACATGACTCATGGGGGAGACAAAATGCTGCTGATGGGCTCAACAACAACTCATCGGAATTACCATATCACTAGACTTCCACCATCATGTGAACACGGTGATAGTATTGGTCAGACCAAAAGATGTAATGGTATATGCTCGAGGGATCAACCACGGGTAAGACAACATTACGAATAACGTTGGTTCTGATTTGATTTGACGATAGCCCATACTCAAATCAAAGTTTTGACAAGGCAATAGATCCAACAACTGATCACGAGGACCAATTGGTGAAGATATCATCTTTCTTCAACACACACACACAAGAAGATATCCCTTAACATGAACTAAGTCAGACAAGCTTTTATCTTCCAACTCTCCAAGTTGTTGTCTAGCTCAACCAACTAGCTCAGGGATATCCAACACAGATTCTTGGAGAAGGGGTGATTTATAAGGAAACCAACTTGATCACGAACTCAACATAGCGGCCAGGTGACAACCTGGTAATACTTCCGAGAAGATATTCGGAACATCACAAACCACCGATATGTTACTAAGCTCGAGAACAATCTTGCTACCAGAGCAAGATGATATGATCAAATAAGCAAGGGACTGACAAAATCCTAACTCATTGATCGAAAAGTGCACCAGAAATAGAGACTAGGTAGCACAATCAGTCTTAGGGTGACGATTCAATAATCAACACACTAAGAATGAGGTTATCGTCCATTTAACTACCAAGCAACGGAGTTGCTAGCAGTATTGATTTCACACACCACGATTCACTTGTCGGCATTCCGGTTACAATAACACGGAAACCAAGGAATGAACAATGATGGCAAGAAGTATTACTACATCAAGAATTCATAGGATGGTGTGCAATTCCCATGACATTCTTGATATAAAGATGGTATTACTCCAAGGTAGAACAGAACAAAAGCTGGATTAGTATTTGATCTGTGGAGTACGACTGCTTTGACCCAATCCTGGAAATGGACAAGGTACTGGAGTTCGTTTCTCCTAGTCATTCTGGAATAGAATGGCTTGACGGACCACAAGAATAATAGGCACCGATGAACGAATGCACACATACTCTTGACTATCAATTGACAGACGAGGGTCAGGACACAACTAAAGAGAACAACTCAAAGGAACATATACTTTCTGAGTTGTGGATGCATAGATTAGTATGTCGAGCGAAGCTCAACATTTCTTCCGGATAACCCATGCGGAAAGGGTAGAACTGGCAGATTCACAATTATGAATGGAGAACTCCTCAAGAGTACTCTGATTGTGATCCTTCGGTTCAGCGAGGAACTTCTGCCATAAGCGGTTCATAGTATTTGGAAGGAGGAAATACCACGGTCCTCGAGGACTAATGCAAAGGTTACTAATAACCTAAAGGAACGAGCAAACACTATCAACATGAAGTAGGTAGGGTGAATCTCGGGTTCAAGAACCCCGGAATGGAATACCTACTAACTAATAACATCACGGGATGCTTTCGAGAATGATGACCAGAATCATCACATGGGGAACACAAATCATGGCTGGTTTACTAGATGATCCCCCTAAGACACCTAGGGTCCTAATAATAACTCCAACATATATGTCGAGGTAATAGAATACCTCAACTCAGCAATTAGTGTGCTTAACCTGGCCCAAAGGAACATCAGGAACGGGAGGAAGGGATTTGCAAATGCATCAGACTGTTTAGAAACCTAGGATGACTCGGACAGCATAACGGCTGTAAATGGTCAAAAGATTGGAGACATGCTACAAAAATGGTGGCATAGCCACTCCGAAGCACAATATCAAGGTTTCGAGATCAACAGTTATGAACATACGGAAGTAGTAGGAACTTAACTGAGGCTTGAAACCAACAATCCTATAAGTCTACGGATTAGTAACACGTGATCCTAATAGAGAGAAGAGAAAGCCTAGTTCCTTAACCCCATAGGGAAGATAAGATGACTCAGATCAGAAGGGCATAAGGTAAAGGAGTAAAAAGAGACTTACGTTCCATCCCACAATCAATTCCCTACATATAACTAAAGCATTTCTAGACTCAACTTCGACCAGTTTGGCTTGGTAATCCTACAGGCAGTCAACCTGGCTCTGATACCAAAGCTGTCAGGACCCCGACTCAGTGTCACATCGATCTAGCCTGTAACACCTCATATCACTTTGCGGCCTCACGCACGGTATTCCCACGGGTGTCGCCTTACCTTTGCCCGGGACCGTTTGAGCCTTTTGGCACACGTATATGATAGTGTCGCTAGCATCCATATGAAAGGGGGCCCGGGCTGACATGGCTAGTTGTAAACCCAAAGTGGCACAGACTTACAGGGACAGGCATCCATGACCCAGCATCGAACGTGTCGGTCATCAGCGAGTAAGTTCCGGGCTGTAGCACTGGGCTAGCAGGACTCCGGTAGACCGGGCTGTAGCGGGCTAACAGGACTCCGGTACTCAACGCGTGACATTTCCCCGAAGGGACAGACACAGGAACGAAGAAGTACACATGCCGGCCAGCCTAAGTGTTCCGGAGCAGTAGCAAGCTACCATGGCTCAGTGGAGACACTAGGAGACATTTCCCGGTAAGAGAGGCTACTAAAGATAAACAACTAGATAGTCAGATCCCACACATACCAAGCATTTCAATAACATACACACAATATGCTCGATATGTGCAAATACAACATGGCATCACATCATGACTCTACGACTCAAGTATTTATTCATTAGGCTCCGAGGAGCGAGATATTACAAACATGGGTCTCATGATCCAGCATTCAGAGCATACAAGTCAAAGCACAAGCAGAAGCTTAACATGTCTGGGTACAGACATCTACAAATGAAAAAGGCTGAGAAGCCTGACTATCTACCAGATCCTGCCGAGGGCACAAGATCGTAGCTGAGGTAACAAGCTAAACGTCGAAGTCCATGCGGAACTACTAGTGAGACTGAAGTCTCTCTGCAAAAACATAAAATAGGCAAACGTGAGTACAAATGTACCCAGCAAGACTTACATCAGAACTAACTACATATGCATCATTATCAACAAAGGGGATGGTGGAGTTTGACTGCAGCAAGCCAGCTTTGACTCGGTGGCTATCCTGAACTACGACTGCAAGTAACTCTTTTGAGGTGGCGCACACGAGTCCACATATTCACCATATCAATACACCACTATGGATCCGCTCCCGTCTCCCTATGAGAACGCCATCCATAGCACTCACTCTTATCTTGCGTATTTTAGAGTATCCACTTTCACTTATCTATGAACTATGCAAGGGGTCCAAGTTTCCATATCCGAGGAATCCGGCTATTCGAATAGATAATGATAACCCTGCAGGGGTGTACTTCTTCACACACGCTCTCGCCACTTACCGCCATGTACACGTCATGTATCTCGGCAACCTTCAAGCGGAAGCCTGGCAAGGGAGTCGGCCACGACCTGACTAACCACACAAGTCTCTAGTCCAGGTTTATCGCCTATTCGGGTTCCATCCGCAAGGAGATCCGGCCGGGGTGTCGCTCACGGCCCCAAACGATGTGTGCAGGGTTCCCAAGTCCACCATCCGGGTGCCACTTGGTACACCGGGCCACTGTGCCTAGTCTGTCCCAAGCCCACCTGTACCGGGTGCCACTTGGTAGACTACTAACACTACCTACAAACACCAGAATCTAGTTGCAACTCCTGGACAGAGATCATGTTGATTAATAAGTCGAGAGGGGTCGAGTTACCGGAACCCAATGTGTGGTAGTAACTGGTCATGGATCACAAACACAGAACTCAGTTCTTGAGGACGGCTGCAATGAGACAACCCACCATGTACTCCTACATGGCCTCTCACCGCTACCTTTACCAACTCGTGTTCACACACTTAGCTCACACATAGTAGGACATGTTCACACCTCTCCAACCCATCCCTGATGAATCGGACCTGACACAACTCTAAGAAAATAGCAGGCATGACAAACAAGCATGAATGAGTAGGCACATCAGGGCTCAAACAACTCCTACTCATGCTAGTGGGTTTCATCTATTTACTGTGGCAATGACAGGTCATGCAGAGGAAAGGGGTTCAGCTACCGCAGCATGTAACAGATGAAACGTTGTTGTCCTAATGCAGTAAAAGAGAGTAGGAGCGAGAGAGTGGGATTGTATCGGAATGAACAAGGGGGTTTTGCTTGCCTGGCACTTCTGAAGATAACATTGAGTCTTCATCAGTGTCAACGATCACATCGTCGGTACAACGTCTACCCAGGGGGAACAACACCGACAAAACACAGCAGAAACATGATCAATGCAATGCACAATATGATGCATGCTATGACATGGCAATATGAATGTGTTTTGGGCTAATGCACCTAGCAACAAGTTAAATGAAGTTGGTTTGAATCCAAGATTCAAATTCAAACTCCATATGTGATTTTTTAAATGCCCTTTATTTTTTTGTCCAAAACAGAGGACAAACATTGTTCAAACATGCATGAAAATGGTACAGATGGATTCCTTGAATTTTTCTGATAATTTTTCATATATAATTTATCTCATTTGGAGTTACAGTTGAATTCCTATGAATTTTAGAAGTTTAAATTATTTTCTGGAATTTCCTGAATAAAAATAAATCCAGAAAATACTTATTGCGTCAGCATGATGTCATGGTGACGTCAGCAGGTCAAAGGCGATGGTCCAGGTCAAACCTGACGTGTGGGGTCCACACGTCAGTGTCACAGTTAGTTAACAGGGGTTATTTGCTTAATTAAAGGATTAGGGGGGTCGGGCCCACTGGTCAGTGTTAGTGGCTAATTAGGTTTAGTTAATATTTAACTAAAATTAGCAGGGCCTGGCCCCACTAGTCAGCGACCCTGGGGAGGTCAAACCCCAGGTCAAACAAGTCAAACCCGCCGGCGGTTAGTCGCCGGCGAGAGCCGCGGCGTACTTGTGCCCCGGGTTTCCTCTGTGGTGCTCCAAATGGCGCGTGGCTAGGCGCGTTGGAGAGCCAGCTCGATGGCGCGTCGGGCGGTGGCCGTGGCTGGGCCTGGGGTGGCCGGAGTCGACGGCGGCGAGCTCGGCTGTGGCTGCCGGAGTTCAGTCGTGCACGAGAGCGCGTTTGGAGCGCGAAAACGGGAGAAGCAAGGCACTAGGGATGCTCTATGTGGCCCTACGAGCTTGTTGGACTCGCCGGGGTGACCAAATGGTCACCGGAGCTGCGTCGACGGCGAGCTCGGCGGCGGCGAAGGTTCGGCCATGGTGGGGAGGAGGGCTATGGCATGCGGGCAGCTAAACGGAGAGGGGGAAACGGTGGCGGAGCTCACCGCGGTTGCAGCGGGCATCGAAGCGGGCTCGGGGACGCACTGGTGCGGCCGGAGCGTCGTCGGCGATCTCGGGCAGCCGGTGACGAAGGCGATGGCGATGGCGGCGTTCCAGGGCGTCCGGCGCCTTGTGGCTTGACGAAGGAGACGAGTAAGTCATGGCGGAGCTTCTGCGCGTGTCGGAGAGGCGAGGGGGAGGCTGTGGCTGCGGCTATGGCGAACGGCGGCGACCGGCGCGTTCGGACATGAGAGAGAGAGAGAGCGAGGGAGAGGAGAGGAAGAATCGGGGGAGAGTGAGAGAGAGGAGCGAGGGGGCTGCGTGGCGTCACCCGAAGAGGCCAGGGCGAAGCGGCAAGCAGGAGGTGGCCGGGGCGGCGTCGGCACTCGCCACCGAGCAGCTTCGGGGCGAGGGGGAGGAAGACGACAGAGAGGAGGAGGTGGGCTGGGCCGGCCAGCTCAGATGGGCCGCCAGGTGGGCTGCCAGCACAGGAGCTGGGCCGGTTGCTGGCGACAGGTAAGTATCCCTTTTTATTTCTTTTCTATTTTTCTGACGTCTGTGTTGATTTAGTAATAATACTAAATCAATTTATTACCTTATGCCAATTTTTGTAGGAACTAATGGCATTATTCCAGAGCTCCCCAACAAGTGGCATAATTTTTGGACATATATTAGTATATATTACTAATATATTTCCAATGCAAATATTTATGCATTAATTCCAAATGCCCAAGATAAATACTTATGGGCTCCTAAAAATATTGGTTTGATTTTTTTATCTCTGTCCAATATTTTCAGAGAGCAACATGAGCATTTTCTTGGACCTTTTTGGAGCAATTTATTTAAGGTTGATCATTTTTGGAAATGATCTGTGAGGCTTGAGAATTTCCCTCAATTCAATTTCATTTGAATTTAAACATGATGCACACATGACTAGCTAGCTCAGTGCATACCAGAACTAGGGATGTGACAACTCGGGCACGAGCGGAACAGCGGAGGTGCCGGGCGAAGCGAGCGATAGAGGAGCTCGTCGGAGCTGCGGGAGGCTTGCGGTGTGCGCGAGAGACGTGAACGAGTGGCGCGAGCGAGCTATGGGAGCACGACAGAGGGGATCCAAAGCGGGGACATGCAAACACGCAACGGTGGAACAACACTGCACAAATAAATTCAGAGATCGCCGGAGCACTGCGAGCGCGGGAAAGACATGGATCGGATGCACCCTACGAGTGCCTAAATGCCATGGGAAGGATGGGAGAGGGAGGTGCATTACCAAGCTCACCCAAGGACACGAAGTGGTCGACGGAGACGAGCTGACGGCGACGAATTGGAGCTCTGAACCTTGGCGCGGTCCTGACCGAGAGGAAGGTGGAAGCAGAGGATGTCGAGGAACTCGTCGTCCGGGGCACCATAGTCGACGTCGTGGAAGGAGACGACGACGAGGAAGAAGAAGGACACGATCTACGGGGGTGGGGGTGGCCGGAGAGCACGCCGGCGACGAGGTGCGCTCTCAAGTGCGCTCGGGACGAAGCGGTTGCGGTGGATCTGGTGGTTCTACTCACCTGGCGGCGGCGACGAGAGGAAGAGGGAAACCCTAGAGGTTGTGTGGACAAGGAGAGGGGTTAAAAGGGAGGCTAGGGCGACGGGTGGAGCACGGCGTCGACGCGGCCGTGGCCATGTGCGCGCCCGGCGTGAGCTTGACGAAAAGGTGAGGGGCGGGTGCGCTGTAGCCAGAGGCTGGCTAGTGGGGGCACGGGTGACACGTGGGCGTACGGGCGCCTGGGTAGCATCACGGCTGGGTGAGAAACGACGAGGGAGCGAGCGGGAGAGCGCGCAAACGGGCTGGCGGGCCGCGCTGGCTGGGCTGGCGGGCAGGAAAAAGCCTCGGCTGGGCTGCGGGAGGCCCAGGGGGGGCTGCTCCGCTGTGCTCTTATTTTTCTATTTGTTCAAACAGAAAAAGCACAGGGTAAAAGGAGAGGAGTTGGAGTATAAAGAAAATATTCTCAAGCTCCTGGAATTATCTACTATTTGAATAAATTACATTGGGCATTTTTAGAGGTAGAAAAATAAGACAAGTTTGAATTATATTCAAACTTGTGTCATTTTTGAACCTGACCAAAACAACTTCAAATAAGGAGATATTTGTCAGAGAGGTTTAGGACATGGAGCAAGATTTACAGGGAGAAGATGAACATTAATAGAGAGAGGAAAATAGCACTTAGCAAAAGAAGGGAGGAAAAGGGAAGGAAGGAGAAGTGATGGTGCAATGGTTTGAAAGGGGGACAAAGGTCATGCCCATGATGCTCATGGCAACAACATAATATGACAAAATGCAACATGAGATGAAAATGCACTATATGATGATGACATATGATGGCTAAAAGGAATATGACAAGAAGCACAAATGCAATATGGTAAGGAGAGCATGACAATGAAAAGAATAAAACACATAACCAAACAAGATGAGGCCAAACATGATAAAACCCACAAGAATTGGATGAAGGTCAAGTTGATATATTGCCAAATTGGGACATGATACATCTGGGGTGTTACAACTCTCCTCCACTACAAGAGGATCTCGTCCCGAGATCTAGGACAGAAAGAACTCCGGATATTCGGAACGGAGGTGATCCTCGCGCTCCCAGGTGGCTTCTCGGTCGGAATGGTGTGACCACTTCACTTTCAGGAATTTGATTGACTTGTTGCGAGTCTTGCGCTCGATAATGGCATTAGTTATTGAAAGTTTTACCTGGTGCAATACCAGATAAGTATGACTCGTGAAATCTTTCGGGTTCACACCGATGAGGGAAGGCGTTGGTTCAATTCCATTGGGGCTTCTTACGAACATATACCATAAGCTTCAAGAGTAAATATCACCAGCTCAAAAGTAGAGCATGGTTGACAAAAGGAAAGGATACAATTTAACAAAGGCAATATGTATCGGAGAAGGACTCACAAGATGATTAATTATTAAGGACACTGTCGGATATAATAATCCAACAGTGGATATGGCGATCCACAGTGGAGCTGAGGTGAGTATCGATACCCAATCAGAGGAAGAAAGAATGGAAATGCAATAGATTATTGATTCATCTGAATAATTCAAAGCTTAAATGCAAGGAATTATGATTTCCAAAACAAGGGATCAGAAGTAGACGTTCTGATCAAGGATGGATCACTTGAATATACCAGAGGCACAATCAACGACAAATAGTTTGGTCGAGAACCAGCTCAGTATCAAAATGACATCTGAGCCGGAAAGATAATCCTAGGACTCGACTGATGATTGTGAGCATTCACAACGTATTGAATCAACGGACTCAAAAATGATGGTGACAAAGGATGCCAATATGATTACTATACTTATGGGATTAATCATAATGAAAGCAAACAAGAAATTCCAGAGCAATAGGTTGCTGAGGATTTACGGAATATCGAATGGTATTTCGAAGACTTTTGTGTAACACATGAACAACTGGGGGATGAGCGGATACTCGATAAGTGCGAGAATTAACCGTAGGGGTATTCAGGTGACAAAGAACAGCAGGGCGGTAAGCTCAAAGGATTATCAAACAACGACGAGTGTTACGGGGTATCTTGTAATAACAAGACCAACTGGGGATGAATGTAAGAATAACAACTGCAACTAGTTATCCATAAGGGTTTACGGTGGAAGGGGAATTGCAAACGCGATGAACACAAGTTCTCGAGTTAACAGCGGAGAGCATCTTCAGGGTCTCCTGGTGCAGCAGACGATCATCAGTAATAAGGGGCTCTCCGGGTGAAAGTGATAACGAGATCCTAATGTTAGATTTAGTAAATTTCATTTAACCTGAATAGAGGAGAGATCAGAGTCCCAGAGTAAAGGTCAAGGAGTAAAAGATCCTAATACTACCCAATGGCGACGTGGGCCCGTAAGCCACACAGCCATGTTAGTAAAAGTTTTTCAACGACTAGACTCAACTTCGGCCAAGGAGTTGGAAAGGGGGATTCCTATAGGCAGTCGGCTCTGATACCAACTTGTGACGCCCCCGATTCAATCGTACACTAATCATACATGCAAACGTGTACGATCAAGATCAGGGACTCACGGGAAGATATCACAACAGAACTCTAAAACATAAATAAGTCATACAAGCATCATAATACAAGCCAGGGGCCTCGAGGGCTCGAATACAAGTGCTCTATCATAGGCGAGTCAGCGGAAGCAACAATATCTGAGTACAGACATAAGTTAAACAAGTTGCCATAAGATGGCTAGCACAAACTAGGATACAGATCGAAAGAGGCGCATGCCTCCTGCTTGGGATCCTCCTAACTACTCTTGGTCGTCGTCAGCGGCCTGCACGTAGTAGTAGGCACCTCCAGTGTAGTAGGAATCATCGTCGACGGTGGCGTCTGGCTCCAGGGCTCTAGCATCTGGTTGCGACAACCAGGTAGAAGGGAAAGGGGAAAAGAGGGAGAAAAGAAACCGTGAGTACTCATCCAAAGTACTCGCAAGCAAGGAGCTACACTACATATGCATGGGTATATGTGTAAAGGGCCATATCGGTGGACTGAACTGCAGAATGCCAGAATAAGAGGGGGGTAGCTAATCCTGTCGAAGACTACGCTTCTGGCAGCCTCCGTCTTGCAGCATGTAGAAGAGAGTAGATTGAAGTCCTCCAAGTAGCATCTCCAAGTAGCATCTCCATGTAGCATCTCCAGTAGCATCGCATAGCATAATCCTACCCGGCGATCCTCCCCTCGTCGCCCTGTGGAAAAGCGATCACCGGGTTGTCTGTGGAACTTGGAAGGGTGTGTTTTATTAAGTATCCAGTTCTAGTTATCATAAGGTCAAGGTACAACTCCAAGTCGTCCTGTTACCGAAGATCACGGCTATTCAAATAGATTAACTTCCCTGCAGGGGTGCACCACATAACCCAACACGCTCGATCCCATTTGGCCGGACACACTTTCCTGGGTCATGCCCGGCCTCAGAAGATCAACACGTCGCAGCCCCACCTAGGCACAATAGAGAGGCCAGCACGCCGGTCTAAACCTAAGCGCACAGGGGTCTGGGCCCATCGCCCTTAGCACACCTGCACGTTGCGAGGGCGGCCGAAAGCAGAACTAGCCCCCTTAATACAAGAGCAGGCTTACGTTCCAATCCGGCGCGCGCCGCTCAGTCGCTGGTGTCACGAAGGCTTTGGCTGATACCACGACGCTGGGATACCCATAACTACTCCCGCGTAGATGGTTAGTGCGTTTAGACCAAATGGCCAGACTCAGATCAAATACCAAGATCTCGTTAAGCGTGTTAAGTATCTGCGAACGCCGAACAGGGTCAGGCCCACCTGTCTCCTAGGTGGTCTCAACCTGCCCTGTCGCTCCGCCACAAAGTAACAGTTGGGGGCGGTCGGGAACCCAGGCCCACCTCTACCGGGATGGAGCCACCTGTCCTTTCAGTCCCCTTATCCGAATCACTTGCGGGTACTCAACGAGCTGACCCGACTTTAGTCACCATCTGTATAGTATGTATGTATGTATAGTATATACCCGTGATCACCTCCCGAGTGATCACGGCCCAATAGTATAGCAAGGCAAACTGACAAGAATGTAGGGCCAATGATGATAAACTAGCATCCTATACTAAGCATTTAGGATTGTGGGTAAGGTATCAATGACTGTAGCAACAATGACAGGCTATGCATCAGGATAGGATTAAAGGAAAGCAGTAACATGCTACACTACTCTAATGCAAGAAACATAGAGGAGAATAGGTGATATGTGGTGATCAAGGGAGGGGGGGCTTGCCTGGTTGCTCTGGCAAGAGAGAGGGGTCGTCAACTCCGTAGTCAAACTGGGCAGCAGCAGCGTCGGTCTCGTAGTCTACCAAATAGAAGAGGGGAAAGAAACATTAAATATAGTGCAAACATAAGCAAGACGACACAAGACATGACAAAGAGCGTTGCTAGGTGTGCCTAACGCAGTATGAGGTGATGCCGACGAAGGGGGAAAACATCCGGGAAAGTATTCCCGGTGTTCCGTGTTTACGGGCAGAGGAGCCAGAGGGGGAAAGTTGCGAGTTTTATATGTTAGGGGTGTGTGGCGGACGAACGGGCTGCGTATCCGGATTCGTCTCGTCGTTCTAAGCAACTTTCATGTTGAAAATATTTTAATCCAAGTTACGGATTAAAAGATATGATCTTCTAAAGATTTTATTAATTTCTGGAATTTAATTAATTATTTAAATTAATTCGAAAATGGAATAATGACATCAGCATGATGTCATGCTGACATCAACAGTCAACAGAGTTGACTTGGTCAACCTGACCAGTGGGTCCAATGGGACCTACCTGTCATACACTGTTTAGGTTAACTAGAGATTAGTTCATTTAATTACTATTTAATTAACCTAACTAGTTAATTAAATTAATTAAACCGGATTAATTAACTTAATTAACGCATTAGATAATTAATTAATTAATAATTAATTTTATTAAATCATTTTTATTTTTATTTATTATTTATTATTTTTAATTCTCCTTCTCTCTTTTTTAACGTTCTGGGCGTGGGCCCCCACTGTCATTGGCCCACAGGGGGGCCTTGCGGGTTTCGGGCGCAGGCGATGGTTGTCGCCTGAACGGGCGCATGCCCGAACGGGCGCTCGGCGTGGATGCGGGCGAAGCCCCCAGGGGTGCGGCGCAGGCGCACGGCGACCGTGGCTGGAGCAGCGGCACGGCGGGGCCGTGGTAGGAGGCCGAGCCGGCGACGACGTGCAGGGCGGAGAGGGGCGAACAGGGGCGCCATGGGGCCGGGCGCGGTGACCAACGGCGACGGGAGGCGTGGTCGGGGACGGGGAGAGGACGAGAGGGAGCGCGGGGGGGGGGGGGGGGGGAGGGCGCTCCATGGACGCGGCCGGCGCGTGCGTACGCGGCTAGGGCAAGCGGTGGACGTGGCCAGGGCGGCCCTGGGTCGCGGTGAGCGCGGCCGATGCAGGGGAGGCGGGCGCGTGCCCGCGCACGATGGCGCGTCGCGCGGGGCGAGTGCGGTGGCCGGACGCGCGAGGGGCGCACGGCGCGCGCCATCGGGCGTGGCAACCGCTGTGCGGGGCCGCGGCTGGGTGCAGACGGCGCCGGCTACAGAGTGAAAGGGGGAGAGGAGGGAGCTCACGTCGGGGGGGTTGGGAAACTGGCAGCGGGCTCGGGGACAGTCGGGGGGGACGACGGGGACGACGTGCGTAGGGGGGCAGTCCGGCGGGGGAGGGCGAAGAAGTCCGGTGGCGGGGAGCTCCGGGCGCCGGCGTCGGCGTCGACGACCTCCTCCTCGATCCCGATCCAATCGGGGAGAGGAGGGAGGAGATATTTTGGGGGCGGGGGGGGGGGGAGTGTTGGTGGAGTGGGGGTGGATAAGGTTTCAGGGTGGGGGGATATGGAGGGGGAGTGGCCGGCTGGGCCTTTGCCCAGTTGGGCCGGTGGCCGAATGGGCCGGCCTGTTGGGTCGGCTGGCCCGGGGGGTCCTTTTCCTTTTCTTCTTTTATTTATTTTCTTTTCTGTTTTAAATCACTTTAAATTATTTGGCATTTTCTAAAAATGTGTTTACTTCACTACAATTACCTTTATAATGTTCGGCAACCACCGAACATTTTTGTTTTAATTTTTGAAAACTTTTATTGTTAGATTGATTTTGAATTTGAATTGAATCGCTTTCGAACTAACACGAGGTTAGCAACAGTAACCGAGGTAACATGGCATCGTTAACGCGAGATTACTGTAGCCTAATTATCCAGGCGTCACATCCTCCTCCGCATCTTTTTCTTTGCCATCCTCCTCTTTGTCCTCCTCCTATGATTCATCCTCATCTGTGTCCCTGTCATCTTCAAAATCTTGTGGTACTTCCATTCCATCATCTTCTTTTGACTCCTCCTCATCAAACTCTTCTTCTTCTTGTATAGGTGAAACTCGTCTCTTCCTTTTTGGAACACGGCGTGATATGCCGGTTCCTGTTGATGTCTGCTGTACATATGGATCAATATCCGGTTCCTCATCAGCAATCTTGGCAAATGCTTCAATGAAATTGACAACTTGTTCAATTACTTCCTTGCACAAGTCATTGACCACTTTGGCAATCTTTGCCTTTTTCTGCATCAACAAAAAAATATTTGAGTACTCATTCAATTAGAAACAATTTTAAAAAAGAAAATGTCGATAACTGATCCAAACTCCTTTATGCAAAAGACTTACCTACGGATTGTACGTTAGTGGTAATTTGAATGCCACGAATGCTTGAGCTTGCAAAAGACCACCAAACAGTGGTGTCTGCTCTGTGCCCCTATACTCCTCTTTGAGCTGATGTAAAAAAGAGAAAAAGAAAAGAACAAGGTTATCAAATAGATATTGTGTTGAACGAAAACCAAATGTTATAACATGTGCAACTACAAAAAAATGCTGGGCAGACTGGATTCTACATGTATGCAACTGCACAAACCAAAAAAAACTGTGCACCCCAGAGGTCACTAAAAAAATGTTTCTGCCAACTGGTGTCACACATCTGTGCAGCAAGATAAGTAAAACTGTGCAACTTGAAATAGATGATGTGCCATATAAAAATGAACATGTCTACAGATGCCAAACTAGAGCTACAAGTTGTGCAACTATAGGCATTATTGTGCCAACTGATTACAGTTTTTGCGCAACTACCAAAAAGTGTCGAAAAGCTGATCTCAAAAGCGCATGTGCAGCTACCAAGGAATTAAAACTGAGCAGAAATGAATAGAACATAAAAATAGCCATTGTTGGAAAAAAACAAAAGAGAACTCACTTGTAATTTGCCGAACACACCAGGAGAGACCGAGTCCTTCTTGATCACCTTGGCAATTAGGCTACTATCCGAAGCATTCGCTCGTATCACGCAGTTGTTTACTGTGATGTCATGAACGAGCGCATCAAGGTGCAGGATCTGCTGTATAACCAAAAAAGGAAACCCAACTTCAGTTATTATGAGGGGTATTTCAGAAACTATAACTGCACAAAAAGAAGGAAAACACATGGAAGTGCTAGTTTTCACTCACCATCAAGTGATACAAGCAGATGCAAACAGTTTGCTTCGCCTGGTCCATGTTCCGGAAAGCTTCATTAATGTGTTCTGCTACAAAAAGGTAGATGTTTGTGTTCTTGAGGTTTGGATGATCTAGCACGAGTCCGTAGAACTTTGGGCTCAGCCTCAGGGCTGTGGTTGGTGCTAGGAAAGTGTTGAATGCAACCGCAAGCCAGGCCATAAAGAATGTGTCATCCATTCTTCCCGCCATATCCTTAATCATCTTACACAATGTAGTGATCTGGGGATGAGAATCTCCAGGTATGTTGAAAGCCTCTCTGAATCTCCTAGTTGCATCCTTGTCAACTACATATCTGACTTTTTGACCCCTGTTAGGAAGGTCAAATACCCTTTCAACACTGTCAGCATCGACACGGATCCTTCCCCTGCCTGGGAACACGATTTCAGAGGTCTCTGGCTGGTAGGACTGCACCAGGAATTTAATGAAGTCCGCTGGAAGTGTATCTGATAAGTTCAAGACGCCCCCAAACAACCTTGAAACTAGCTCAGACTTCTGCGGCGGGGATAGCGAGCTGTTGAACTTTGCAAACCGCCCTGGTGATGCCCTTATCCTGCCCGCTTGTGATGGTCACTCCAAATCTTCCTGGGCAGCCACCTCAACTCCTTCACCGCTGGCCTGATGATGAGAAAATAAAAAATTAAACAGAAGACAAAAAACTAGACTGAGAAAAAACTAGCATTGATCATTTGGATCAATATTGCAAAAACTATATAAACATAAAATGAATCATGCCAACTAATATGATGTTTTTGTACAACTATGAAAGCTCATCATGGCAACTGAAGACTACTAGTGTGCAACCTACAAAAAAGCTAAGAAAACATACTAGACCTGACAACAACAACAAATTCTAGGGGATGTGCAATGATAAAGCATGATATTGCAAGAAAGATAACAACAACTAAGAAAAAAGGTTTGCAAGAAACTGTTCACTAACTCATAAACACACACAAAAAACCACATACCTCAGCATCTGTTGCGAAAGATGAGGCAGCTCCTCCAGCAACTGTTGCCTGCACAAAAATGGTGACCGGTAATGTCAACTACAAAGCTTCCAACTCATGTCAACTTCTGCAAAAACTATATTTACATCGAGATGACTAGTGATGTCAACTAAAAGATGGTTATTGAGCAACTAGAACAAAATAGTGGTGCCAGCGGCTGCATAATTTCATCAGCGCCTGAAAAAAGCGAGAAACATTGATATTCAAGGATTTACTTACCCTAGTAGATGATTCAGCTCACCCTGCTACTGCTGCACGTCTAGTCCGCTTTACAACCCGAAACTGGTCAACATCCTAAGAAAAAATAAAAACATGGGCATGGGTAAAAATTTATTGTATGACCCAAACAAAACCAAAATAAGGTGCTTGTGTCATCAGCATGCCACTTACCTCAAGTTCCTCTCCCTACTGAACACTACGCGCAGAGCGTGGCTGGCGATTAGCAGCACGCTATGAGTTCTGACGAAGGGACTGACTTCCAGAACCCTAATTAAGCAACCAAAAACATGAAAAAATGACATAAGCATACATGGATAAGTTGAAAACAACTCAAAGACACTGAAAAAAATGAGAAAATACATCTTCTTCATTGCCATCCGCATCTCCTCCTATTATAACCATTTTTAGCCTATGGGGGAAATACAAGAAAAGAAAACATAGTTAGAAGATGCGCAAACGAAGTAGAGAAAACATAAAAGCTTGCTTTGATCTGCAGACCTCTACACATAAGCAGGACACCAAGTGCAAAAAATTGTAAAACATGTGGACATCCAACTACTACAGTGATGCAACCAACTGGGCAGTCAACCTTGTGCAACTGGACAGCTTATAAGCCAACTAGTTCCACTAAGGCAAGAAATAACTAGGCAGAAAAATAGTTAACTAAAGGCAGCCAGCTGAGTATGATAATTTATGCAACTGGGACAAACAAAAAACCAACTAGCATAGCCAACTAGAATATATGGACAATTAGGTGCACCAGCAGGGCACCTACGGGGGCAACTCGAACACGGAAGCAGAGCAACTTGTGCAACTCAAACATCATATAGACAACCTAGTACAAATCAGGAAGCAACCTAAGCATGACAACCTAGCAGCCAACCTAGTACAATGCAGAACATGTGGACAACCAACTAGTATATGGATGCAGCCAACTAAGCAGACAAATTGTGCAAATGAACAACATATAGACAGTCAACCTAGTGCAAAACAACAAACCAACTAAGCGGGACAAGTAGTGCAAGTGTAGAACATATGGACAACCAACTAGTAAAACTGATGCAGCCAACTGAGCAGGCAACTTGTGCAACTAAAAAGTGTGTAGACACCCAACTAGCACAAACTGGTGCAACCGCAGAACAAGGACAACCAACTACTATATGAATGAAGCCAACTGGATAGAATTATGTGCAACTAATAGAAAATCTCTACCTAAATCTCTGTACAACAACTTCAAATCAGCCAATACATTGCACACAACATTACAACTTGGAGAAGGAAATAGGAACATTGAATAGATCTCAAACCCCTGCCAATTGAATAGGGACTGAACAACACTACCTATCGCCCTAAAATCGCGCAACGGGCGCCGTGGACGTGCATCCCATGCTACCTATCGACTACCCCGTGCCCTGGCCAACCACCTCGTGCCCTGAACAACCCCACTAGACGCGTCCTTGTAGATCTCGACCAACGTTGGGTGCGTGCTACCACAGAGGAGAGGAGAAAACTGAACATGACCAAAAGTTCGAGCATAAGTGGGGGTAGTTCGCCCCATTCCTGAACCCTAGTAAGCATTCCCCTCATGTATCGGCGAATCCGCGCACCGCGACACAGAGAGAGGGAGAAGAAGCATGGAGAAGTTGCGGGCGAGCGTACCTCCGACGCCGAGGAGCACCAGCGATTCGCCCCGCGGAGAGCCACCCGCAACCGCCACCGACCTGAGGACTCTGCCGCGACTCCCGGAATCGCGACGGTTCGGTGGAGAGGCTAGCGAGGACAAAGATAAAGGCGAGGGGTGGAATGGGGAGAAAGCACCGCTGCGGGCGAGGGATTTCAGGCACGGATTTTGAAACCGCCGCCCACGACTCCCTCTCCTCACTCGTCTACGCTTACCTATAGGCCTCCCACATCCGGATAAGGACAAAACCTCCCACGACATGCGGCGCAGGGCCAGTGCAGACCATGTGGCACCTTGTGCACCCGGGCGTGATCGCTCGCGCGATCCTGCGGCCAGGAAGCGGGCGCCCGGTTCGACTATTGAGTGCGCGTGCACTTTTGAGGATTTAGGCTTTATTATTTGGAAATAACGCTTTTTCTATTTGACGGGCGCCTTTTTTTGTTCAGTGAACTTTGTGACCATTGATTCTAGACACATTGAGATGTGTACATGGGAAGGTTGGATACATAGGCTAGTTCGAAAATAATGTATTTATTAATATTATCTCGTAACAAATTTGAGTGCCCGAGGATCCCGTTATAACCGTTTAATAACTATAAACAACTTTTTTGACTAGACAAATGTGTGTTCTTGTTGGACTTAGCAACAAGAGTTAAGAAGCTAAAGTGTATTCCTAATTAGTTTACTATTACCACATGATACATGTGGTAAGCAATCCGAACAACTCAAAAAATAGTTTACTATTATTATCCAGGCTCGACCGATCAAACGGTGAAGTTTCGAGATCTAAAACTATGAATTGATATGTTTTGCTGGACTTGAGGTACTTGCAAATGCTTTTCGTACACCATTTCATTTTTGTGCAAGTTAACTTCGGCAATTGATTAACCAAACCATGATTTCTTTGTATGCAGTATGCATTAAGCGTCTATTGAAGTATAGTATTTTCTCACCGTAGCTGATATTTTTGCATTTAAATTTTTATTTTAGATTAGCTCCATAGGAATTCTTTGAAGCATGTTTGAGGAAAAGAAATCATATACTTGAATAAGGCTGATGGCGCCCTTGCCATATTTCTTCATGATTGATTCTTTGAGTAATTTTCAATGACACTGTGTTACGCTCTTGGGCATTTGTTAGTCTACTTATCTACTTGACATGCAAGGTGAAAGGGGAGATCATGTCTATAGATCACCCTCCACCTTGTTTCTCGTTCCTTTCTCTTCTTTGGTGTTAACTTGAGCTTCACATCTTTCTCGCAAAAAAAAATACTTGAGCTTCACATCTAGTCTCTGTTTTTTGTAAATTCTTGTGCAATTATCTATGAAAAATCATTCATTACGCATTTGGTGACCAATTTAAGGTCTATGCAATACAAATCTTAACTAACTCCGCCTATATCTTCTTGGCATACCCGGTCCCAAGCCCGGGTAAATGAGGAGGGTTGTGATAGGCTTGACGAGCCAACGTAAAAACTAGCCAGTCCCATGAGTATGAAACCCATTTGAGCGAGGGTAGTACTAGGTTGGGTGACCTCCTGGGAAGTCCTCGTGAAAGGGTTTCATATCGAAGGGTTGTGATAGGTTTGGCGAGCCAACGTAAAAACTACCCAGTCCTTTGGGTATGAAACTCATTTGTGCGAGAGTAATACTAGGATGGGTGACCTCCTGGGAAGTCCTTGGGAAAGGGTTTCATATCTAGCCTACCCCAACTTGTTAGGGACAAAAGGCTTAGGCTTACGACTTACGGCTTACGCAATAAAAATCTTAAATACACATGTGTTTAGATTTGGAAAATATATATAGTGGTGCTACTTGGTCTCTTTTCCTCTAATTCCATTTTCCCATCTATAGGTGATATGTACTACATTGCTTTGCTCGGACTTCCGGTTTGCTCAGTGCTTATATGTAGACTAATTTACGTTAGTTCTTGCTACACCTATGCCATTGTGCTGAAAAGGTGCTCTTGTACTGGTTACTACCCCGTCATGTAGAAGTCAATCCATATGCATATCCAGCACAAGTAAATACGACAGTCAAAATGTATTCCCTATGGAGAAGAGTGAGTTGTCTTGCTGCTTTTATGGATTTGTTTGGAAGCATGGAATGAATTAGTGGTATAGAAACATGCTTTGATATAGTATCCATGAAACTTACTACTAATATTTTTTTTTCTTATTTGCTTATTTGTTTGGCAATGTTTTTTAGATTTATAAATCTTTCATTTTTGTAGGATGTGCCACGCTTTGGAAAGACTTTTTTTCTTCTGCTTTGTATTTTTGTCATTGCTTAACATTCATAGTAAGTGATTCAAGACTTGAAGAACATGATACGGTTCCATCACAAAAAAGAAGAAGAACATGGTACGGTCTCACTGTGAGTGTTAGCCCTCTACTAAATGTTGCGTCCTTTTTTATATAAAATTAGTAACAAAACATTTAGACAAGTTTGTTGGTACATGTTGCATGTTGTTGTGAGACTGATCATTTGCTTCATTTATCAACATCTTGCTGATTTATGATTGTTCAGTAAAGCCACACATACATGGCGTCACTAAATGTCCTATCTTGAAATGATATCTAAAAACGTAGGCTTGTAAAATACATCTATTTTTTCATAGCCACTATCACTAATGAGCCTTTAATATCTAAACATTGAATTTATATTCATACAATCTTTAATCGCCATTAACTGCGGTTGATGCATGTCATGACCACCGAATGGGTACAAATGTTGTATGCAAAATTTTCTCTTAATCCTTACATGCAAGAATTTAATGCATCTCATAAACTAAACAGATGTGGGAAAGAAATAAAAATAGAACTTACAAACAAAAAAGATAATGAGATAGGCTCAACAAATCGGAATGAGGGAGAGCATGTATTATACCCCACACTTATATTACACTCCTTGGGCATGCATTTTGAACCGCGGGGAAGATTGTGGTCTTCTTCCGGTTTGTGAATTTGCCCATGATTCAATTTCACTGCCTAAATCCACTTTGTACGTTTCGAGTCCATCTGGGTTTGGTTTTGTTAGGTTTTAAATTCAAACACTTCGTGTGAAATTAAAGTTGTTTGAATTTTTAAGTTTGTAAAAAATCCCCAAACAACTTATTTTAAGTTCACCATATTTATCTGATCCCAGAGAAATTACTATCTTGGTCTAAATCTTCCTTTTCTTCAATCTTTTATTTAATTGAAAAAGGAAAAAAAGCAAGGAGGAGAGAGTCTATCAACCAGCATACATCGACCCAGTTAAACTTCCCAGGTCGGCCCACCCACCCACGTTAACCCTATAGGCAGCCAGGAGACCGATCCCCTTCCGCCCCTCCACGCCGGTGTTGTTAGGGACCCTCGGTGTCTCGTTACCGGTGGGGGCGAGGTTTTTAGGGATCATACCGCCCACGGAAACAAAACCCTCGGGCAAGGGAAGATGGGAGATGCTGCTTCTGGATCGGGGAGCGGCATGACAGATCTAGAAGCAATGATGGATGAGCTGGGTTTGAAGGAAGATGATCTCCAGGATGTGGTAATTGAGGATGACGAGCTGCCGGTCGAGGCAACCCGGTGTATGGCCATTGCTAAGGTTCATACCGAGAAAACCTACAACAAGTACTGGTTTTACAGGAACATGAGGGTAGCCTGGGATCTGGCAAAGGAGGTGAAGATCAGGCCACTTGAAGACAACCTGTACACGCTGCAATTTGAATGTCTAGGTGATTAGGAGCGAGTAATAGAGGACGGTCCTTGGAGCTTCAAGGGTAAAGCGGTGATTTTGGAGAAGTATGACGGATTTACGAAACCGTCGACTATAGAGCTCAACAAGATCGATATGTGGATACAGATCCATGATTTCCTAGATGGCTTTTTCTCAGAAATCAAGGCTCTATCTTCAACCGTGGGAGAGTTCATCTATGCTGAACCAAGATCTCAAGACTTTGAAGGTAACTTTGCACGGGTGCATGTGAAGATAGATGTCACAAAGCCCCTCAAGAACGTTGTTTCTTTGGTGGCGAAGAAGAAAGATACTATCCATAGGGAGATTTACAGAGTGAAGTATGAACAGCTCCCTGATTGGTGTGCCGTCTATGGATACATGGGTCATCTTTTCAAGGATTGTGGAGATGGAGTCCACGATCCAAAGGCATTGGTCTTTAAAGATCTGAAAGCATCATGGTTTAAAGGCCCTGGGAGTGGACCAGGAGAAGGACGAGGCAACGCTGAAGGCAATGGAACAATGAGTGGCCGAGGAGGAGGTCGGGGGGCAGGCCGTGCTGGTAGAGGTCGGGGCCATGCAACTGATCAAAACATGTATGCATCTACGGCAAAAGATGGAACACTTGACGGGGACGTGGCTATGGAGGACGGAGATAAAAATAGAAAGAGAGGGGTTGTAGTTGTAGACCCAAATGCATTATTGCTGCTGCCAGCGCCCTCTGACGGCTCAAACAATTCTTTGATGTTGCCAACCACTGAAATCCCACCCATCCTGTCGTCAAAGCAGGAGCCGAAGAGGAACAAGACCAACACAATGGCTAGCGATAAAACCAGCGGAAAGAACACAACTCTGACCAAGAACACTGATGCGTGTTTGGTGGGCCTCCTAGTGGGGTCACGCCTAGCGCAATGAGTCTCCTTTGTTGGAATTGCCGTGGGGCTGGCAAACCACGACAGTTCAAGAGCTTCGTGACCTAACGAAGCAATATGCCCCCTCTGTACTATGCATCCTTGAGACTCAGATAGAGGGTTCTAGAATTGAGAATATGGCTGGTTCTTTAGGCTTTAATAAGAGTTTTGCTGTTAGTATCTCGGGGAGAAGTGGGGGTCTAGGAATTTTCTGGAACAAAGAAATAAAGCTTGAGATTGTTGGTTCTTCACAGTATCATATTGATGCAATTATTGATGAACTTGTAGATGTCAAAACAAGGGTAACCTTTGTCTATGGGGAAGCACTGGTTAATGAAAGATACACGACATGGGACATGCTAAGAGGAATCGTTGGTACAAATGATATACCCTGGCTAGCCTTAGGTGATTTCAATGAGGTGTTGTATGCACACGAACACGATGGAGTAGGGAACAGAAGCCAGGCGCAAATGGATGCTTTTAGAGATGCTCTTGACACTTGTGGTCTATCTGATATAGGGTACGCTGGCACTGATTGGACGTTTGAGAAGAAAGTGACATGTGGGACATACACAAGGGTGAGGCTGGATCAAGGAGTAGCTAATCCGACCTTGTCAATAGCTTTTCCATCAGCCAGGCACGAGCACGGCATTGCAGCGTCAAGCGACCACGCCCCTCTCTACGTGAGCTACGTGCATGAAGCATGCAGACGGGCCCCATGTTCTTTTAAATATGAGTTGGCCTAGGAACGGGACCCGGAGTTGTCGTCAATGGTTCAGAATGCATGGCAAAAGAGTGCTGGTGATTCGGTGCTGAGCATAAGCGATAAATTGCAATCATTGTCGCATGATCTGAGCCAGTGGGACCGCAATCATTTTCATAACGTGCGACGCGAGATTCGGCGACTGAAGTCAGAGCTACAGGAGCTTCACGGGATCCAAAACAGATACGGGCCAAGTCATTTAGAGTTAAAAATTTTTGAAAGGCTAACTGAGCTTTATCATAGAGAAGAGATACTATGGAGATAGCGCGCCCGGCTAGAGTGGCTGATGCACAGCGACAAGAACACACATTTTTTACACCTCAGGGCAAGCCGAAGAAGGAGGAAAAACCAAATAAAGTCACTTCAGAGACCGGATGGTCAGGTAACAGAAAACGTGATAGAGATGGAGAACATGACCACAACCTTTTATCAAAATCTCTATACATCGGAGGGAGTGCATAACATGGAACAGGTCATTGATACAGTTCCAACAAGGGTTACACTAGCCATGAATGAGATGTTAAATGCTCCATACACACAACAAGAAGTAAAAATATCCCTGTTTCACATGTACCCAATGAAAGCTCTGGGGCCTGACGGATACCCAGCACACTATTTTCAGCACCACTGGGACACCTGCGGTGATGAGGTTACAAAGGCGGTTTTGAGGATAGTGGAGGGCACTGAGTCGGCAGAATGCATAAACGACACGATTTTGGTACTCATACCAAAGGGAAAAAACCCAACTCTACTGTCCCAATTTCGTCCAATCAGTTTGTGTAATGTTTTGTACAAGATTGCTTCGAAGGTGATTTCTAACAGACTCAAGGTAGTATTACCTGACATAATCTCAGAGGAGCGATCAACTTTTGTCCCAAGCAGGTTGATTACAGACAACATTATCACAACATTTGAGTGCTTGCATTTTATGAAAAGGAACAAAGCCAAGAAAAATCAGTCTTGTGCACTCAAGCTCGATATGATGAAAGCCTATGATAGGGTGGAGTGGCCTTATTTAAGGGCAATCATGATAAAGCTAGGATTTACAAACCGATGGGTTGATATTGTTATGAGCTTGGTCACCACAGTCAAGTTTTCCGTTTTATTCAATGGGAAGAAGCTCCAACAATTTATTCCTTCAAGAGGTATCCGACAAGGGGACCCGATATCTCCATACTTGTTCTTGATGGCAGCAGAGGGCCTTTCATGCCTGTTAAAATCAAAAAGTGAGTCATCCAATTTGCATGGACTACAGTAGCTCCCACGACGCCACCGATAAGCCATCTCCTATTTGCTGATGACAACCTACTGTTCTTCAAGGTTAATAGTGTGGGGGCAACTGAGGTGTACCATGTTCTGGATACTTACTGTCAAGCAACGAGGCAGCATATCAACTACTCCAAGTCATCAATTTATTTTAGCAAAGGGGTACCTGATGCAGTCAGACAAGAAATTAAGGAAACACTCAACGTCCCCACCAAAACACTTAATGATAAGTACTTGGGATTGCCGTCAGATATAGGAAGCTCAAAGAACGGGGCTTTCAAATACCTCAAGTATCGCCTTTGGAGCAAGGTTCAGGGCTGGATCGAGCGAACCATGTCTTCGGCGGGCAAGGAAGTTCTTGTTAAAGCTGTAGCCCAGGTTGTCCCAGTGTTCCCCCTGTCATGTTTCAAACTTCCTAGAGGCTTGCGTGAACATCTAAACATGCTCATCTCAAAGTTTTGGTGGGGTGCTAAGGATGGAAAGCGAAAACCACATTGGGTTTCTTGGAAAATGATGACTCAACCCAAGGGCATGGGAGGCCTCGTATTCAAAGGCTTTGAACTCTTCAATCTGTCTATGCTAGCTAGGCAGGCATGGCGTCTGCTGCAATACCCGGAGTCCTTAAGTGCGTGAGTACTGAAAAGTGTCTACTACCCTAACTCTGACATCCTCCATGCCAAATTGGGAGGCCATCCGAGCCAGGTTTGGCGGGCCATTATTGAGAGAAGAAACGTTTTGAAGCAAGGTTTGATAAAGAGAATTGGGAATGGAGCAGACAAAAATATATGGATGCAAAGCTGGTTACCCAGAGAGGAGATGATGCAGCCTTATGGGAGTATTTCGCCAAATCCACCCACCCTGGTTTCGGAGCTCAGAATCAGTGTGAACGCCTCCTGGGATAGACAGCTTGTCCAAGCAACGTTCATGCCAATGGATGCGCATGTTATACTGGGAATTCCCTTGTGTACACGAAACATTGCAAATTTTTGGGCATGGTATCACGAGAAGCACGAACCCTTTGAAGAAAATATGCCCTAGAGGCAATAATAAAGTTATTATTTATTTCCTCATATCATGATAAATGTTTATTATTCATGCTATAATTGTATTAGCCGGAAACATGATACATGTGTGAATACATAGACAAACTTAAAGTCACTAGTATGCCTCTACTTGACTAGCTCATTAATCAAAGATGGTTATGTTTCCTAACCATAGACATGAGTTGTCATTTGATTAACGGGATCACATCATTAGGAGAATGATGAGATTGACATGACCCATTCCGTTAGCTTAGCACTTGATCGTTTAGTATGTTGCTATTGCTTTCTTCATGACTTATACATGTTCCTACAACTATGAGATTATGCAACTCCCGTTTACCGGACGAACAGTTTGTGTGCTACCAAACGTCACAACGTAACTAGGTGATTATAAAGGAGCTCTACAGGTGTCTCCAAAGGTACATGTTGAGTTGGCGTATTTCGAGATTAGGTTTTGTCACTCCGAATGTCGGAGAGGTATCTTTGGGCCCTCTCGGTAATGCACATCACTATAAGCCTTGCAAGCAATGTAGCTAATGAGTTAGTTACGGAATGATGCATTCCGTAACGAGTAAAGAGACTTGCCAGTAACGAGATTGAACTAGGTATTGAGATACCAACGATCAAATCTCGGGCAAGTAACATACCGATGACAAAGGGAACAACATATGTTGTTATGCGGTTTGACCGATAAAGATCTTCGTAGAATATGTAGGAGCCAATATGAGCATCCAGGTTCCACTATTGGTTATTGACCGGAAACGGTTCTCAGTCATGTCTACATAGTTCTCGAACCTGTAGGGTCCGCACACTTAAGGTTTCGATGACAGTTATATTATGAGTTTATGGGTTTTGATGTACCGAAGTTTGTTCGGAGTCACGAATGTGATTACAGACATGACGAGGAGTCTCGAAATGGTCGAGACATGAAGATTGATATATTGGAAGCCTATATTTGGATGTCGGGAGTGTTCCGGGTGAAATCAGGATTTTACCGGAGTACCGGGAGGTTACCGGAACCCCCCGGGGGCTTAATGGGCCTACATGGGCCTTAGTGGAGAAGAGGAGAGGAGGAAAGGGCTGGGCCGCGCACCCCTCCCCCCTAGTCTGAATAGGACAAGGAGAGGGGGGCAGCGCCCCCCCCCTTTCCTTCCTCTCTCTCCCTCCTCTTTCCCCCCCTTCTCCTAGTCCAACAAGGAAGGAGGGAGTCCTACTCCCGGTGGGAGTAGGACTCCCCTTGGCATGCCCCCTCCTAGGCCGGCCGCCCCTCCCCCTTGCTCATTTATATACGAGGGCAGGGGGGCACCTCTACACACAACAATTGATCTCTTGATCTCTTAGCCGTGTGTGGTGCCCCCCTCCACCATAGTCCTCCTCGATAATATTGTAGCAGTGCTTAGGCGACGCCCTGCGACGGTAGAACATCAAGATCGTCACCACGCCGTCGTACCGACAGAACTCTTCACCGACATTCTGCTGGATCGAAGTACGGGGATCGTCATCGAGCTGAACGTGTGCTAGAACTCGGAGGTGCCGTAGTTTCGGTGCTTGATCGGTCGGGCCGTGAAGACGTATGACTACATCAACCGCGTTGTTCTAACGCTTCTGCTTTCGGTCTATGAGGGTACATGGACAACACTCTCCCCTCTCGTTGCTTTTCATCACCATGATCTTGCGTGTGCGTAGGATTTTTTTGAAATTACTACGTGCCCCAACAGTGGCATCCGAGCCAAGTTTTATGCGTAGATGTTATATGCATGAGTAGAACACATGTGAGTTGTGGGTGATACAAGTCATACTGCTTACTAGCATGTCATACTTGGTTCGGCGGTATTGTTGGATGAAGCAGCCCAGACCGACATTACGCATATGCTTACGCGAGACTGGTTCTACCGACGTGCTTTGCACACAGGTGGCTGGCGGGTGTCTGTTTCTCCAACTTTAGTTGAACTGAGTGTGGCTACGCCCGGTCCTTGCGAAGGTTACAACAACACTAACTTGACAAACTATCGTTGTGGTTTTGATGCGTAGGTAAGAACGGTTCTTGCTCAGCCCGTAGCAGCCACGTAAAATTTGCAACAACAAAGTAGAGGACGTCTAACTTGTTTTTGCAGGGCATGTTGTGATGTGATATGGTCAAGACGTGATGCTATATTTTATTGTATGAGATGATCATGTTTTTTAACCGAAGTTATCGGCAATTGGCAGGAGCCATATGGTTGTCGCTTTATTGTATGAAATGCAAATGCCCTGTAATTGCTTTACTTTATCACTAAGAGGTAGCAATAGTCGTAGAAGCAATAGATGGCGTAACGACAACGATGCTACGATGGAGATCAAGGTGTCGCGCCGGTGACGATGGTGATCATGACGGTGCTTCGAAGATGGAGATCACAAGCACAAGATGATGATGGCCATATCATATCACTTATATTGATTGCATGTGATGTTTATCCTTTATGCATCTTATGTTGCTTTGATTGGCGGTAGCATTTTAAGATGATCTCTCACTAATTATCAGGAAGTGTTCTCCCTGAGTATGCACCGTTGCGAAAGTTCTTCGTGCTGAGACACCACGTGATGATCGGGTGTGATAGGCTCTGTTGGATTTCGGGTTTCGGCAGACCCTCTAGATTCGAACACTGGGGTGCGCGCGGAGATTTCGCCCTCTACCTACTTGCACCTTGCCGCCTCGCCGGGATCTAAGCTATGAAAGGAACAACACAAGAGACACGGGGTTTATACTAGTTCGGGCCACCATTGTGGTGTAATACCCTACTCTAGTTTGTGGTGTGGTGGATTGCCTCTTGGGCTGATGATGAACAATACAAGGAAGAACAGCCTCGCGAGGGTCTGTTCTTGGCTGGTGCGATGAACTGCTAGGAGGAGTTCAGTCGCTCTTTCTACTGGTTCCAAGATCCTCTCTCCTACCTTGTGGGTGGCTAGTCCTATTTATAGGCAAAGGCCCTGGGCCTCTTCCCAAATATTGAGCGGGAAGGGCGCCAACAATTGGCCATTTTGAAGGGGAACATCCAGTACACTTATCCTGACTAAAGTTGGTCCTCGCCTATCAAAGGCTCTGGTGGTGACGCCGGCTTGGGCTCCACAATGACTTCCTTCCTGCCGTTGCGACGGTCTTGGTCTTGTTGCACCGAAATGGATGCCTTTTCTTGATGCTCTCGCCTGCGCTTGCTCCCTTTGCACCAAAGAGGAAAGGAGGACACTACGCGGGCTGGCGCCCGCCTGGCGCCCTTGGTCGTCATGGCTTGCGTCATGGGCACCTCGTGAGGTACCCCGCCTTGATCTCTCTGCCTCCTCGCGAGCCAGCCTGACGAGGCTGTGCCTGAGGAAGCTTCCTGTCGTCCACCCCGCGAGGCTTGGCCCCTCGCGAGGGTCTTGAGCTCGTGCTGATGAAGATGGGCCATGCTAGGCCGCCCCTTGAGCCACGCCGCAGGCCGCAGGTAGGCAAGTCTGGGGACCCCCGTTCCCAGAACGCCGACAGTAGCCCCCGGGCCCAAGGTGCGCCCGGACTTGGCTGAGCAGAGAAGCGAAAGGGCAAGTGCGAAGCGCCGCGAGCCCTAACAGCCTGCGGCCTCCGGCACCGCGTTGCGGTTGGTTGATCATGGGCGGCCCTGCTCCCCCACGACGCCTCGACGACTGCACGAATTGACAAGTCCCTGCATGCAAAGCGGGTCATGATTACCTGCGATCGTGGAGGCCGGCGGTTGGCCTCCTCCAGCTATAAGTACGGAACGGCACGGGCCCTTCCAGTCCATCTCTTCTTGCTTCTCCTTGTTCTCCGTCCTTGCTCCACCTTGCCGCAATGGCTCCGATCCGCCGGTTCTCTGCGGAAGAGAAAGGAAAGGCTCCCCGAGAGGGTCCCCACCCGCTTCCGCCGAAGAAACGGCTAGCCCTATGCTGTCGAGGCGAGGGCGCCCGGCAGGAGGTGTCGAGGCCTTGGTGCGAGAGCCCGCCGCCAGGGTTTCCGCTGCCTTTGTACGCCCACCTTGAGGGCCCTGCAGGAGTTGATGTCGAGCGCCATGGACGACGCCGCCGTCGACGCCGGCGGGTCACTGCGGTGCGTGTTATCCCTCTTGGAGTTCATGCCGAGGGCTCCTCCTGAGAGTTTGTGCTCCACGCCGCCATGCCTCCTCAATCTCGGTTTCGCCTTCCTCCCTCCTTCACCTCCATGATGCCGCAGGGGGGATACTTGGAGCTCTGGTTGCAGCACGCCGGCTGCAACACCCTCGCGACCAAAGTGGAGGTCGCAGTCGTCGCCCCGGGCAAAGTCTCCATGACTCGAGGCTGGGGCGAGATTGCCCATGTCTGCAGGACGAGGGGCGCCCTCGCGATCCACCTGGAGTACGACGGTGCTTCCATGATGCTCTTCAAGGTCTTCGATGCAGACGGACACCGGCTGGAGTGCTGCCCTGAGAGAGGTCGTCGGGGCCCTACCGCGGCGAGGACGAGGCTCGTCGTCCGCTCCCTCAGCGGTGGGGGCGCCGGAGGATCCAGCGACTCTGCCGAGCTCTTCGTGACTCCGGAGACGATCGATGACAGCTACGAGCCCCGAGCCTGCACCGATCTCAGAGCAGGACGGGCTTGTTAGGCCGCCGCCGCCTCTAATCTGGATGAGGTTGGCGCAGGTGCCTGATGGCCCACTGTTGATGATGGCGTCTCTTGCGGAGGCACGTATAGTTAGCGTTTTCTAGGACTTGTTCCCTTTGTTCCCTGCAAGGAATCAGAAAGCGCGCCCCATGGGGGCTTGTAAGATGCCCGTGGTTCTGTTTGTTAATATAGTCCTTGCCATGAAGTAGTGCGAGATGCTTATTCCGTCTTAGCTTAGTTCTTCCTTTCGAACCTCATGAGGGCTTGGTGCTCTGCGCCGACAGGTCCCGGTCCCAAGGTAGGCTTCAGCCTTCGCTGGTATGTCAGGTCGCGATGCCGTGGTCAAGGCTAGGAGGTGAGCGGCCCGGGGTCCAGTAAGAGCCCCTGAGTCACGATGCTCAGGAGGTCCCCTTTAGCACTCAAGCAGCCATCATTCTGTGAGAAAGGAGCGCGATGTTGCTAACACAGGATTGCATTGGATGCGGGGACGGTGCTGCGATAGCTAGTGTTTCTGGAGGGTGACTTATCTCGAGAGTCAGGAACCGCTTCCTGGTGCGGCGCTAGGTCCGCGCATCAGCCGGCGAGGGGTTGCCTAGCAAGGTCCTCGCGTGCCTCTTCCCTCTCGCCTTTGCTTCCCTTTCTTCTCTACGTCCTCGGGTCCCGACCCTCAAGCGGGTCTCAGCCGTCGCTGGTATGCCAGGTCGCGATGCCGTGGACAAGGCCAGAGGGTGAGGGCTGGAGAGCCAGTAGGAGCCCATGCGTCACGATGCTCAGGTGTCCCCCTTTAACGTGCAAGCGGTTCGCGCAGACGAGAGTGAAGAAGACGCCGTGAGGGCCTCGCCTGGTGCTGCTCCTTGACGGGATCCTGCAGGCCCACCACAAGAAGAACAAGAGCCCGCTATGACAAGCGGTGGTCAGCCATTGGTTTCTTTGGAGAGGTGACGAGGCACTGAAGGCCTGACGAGGTGGCGCTGTGCGGGGCTGCCGCGGCCAGAGCTCAGCCATTCAGGTCTTCCGGCGTTGCAGGGACGGACCCATGCGCAAGCTCCATGCCGTAGGGGAGGAGCTCCATCGGTCGGTGTCAGTTGAGCGGGCAACTAGGTCAAGCACGTTAATCACGAAGAAGCGAGCTCATTTAGATAGATGCAGGGAAGGCAGACATTGCTGGGTCTGGCTCGAGCGACTTGGGGATGATGCAGCCCGAGGAGCGCCCCCAACAAAGTAAGCTAGGAACATAAAGTAAAAAAGGGGATACATGCCGCAGGGACGGGCCCACGCGGCCTGGGAATAATGCAGCCCTAGGGGGCGCTCCCAGCTGGAAACGAAACTTGAAGGATGTCACCTGACAGCGTTGAAGACAAAGGGGTGTTGAAGTAGCGGACGTCGTGGGCTGCGGAAGCCGATCTTCACGAGCCCCCAGGCCTAGGAGCCTCGGGAGGTTCCGGAGGCGCTGGTGGCTCCTCATAGACCTTCTCCATCTCCGCCAGGACTGCGGAACGCCTGGCCTCCTGAGCCTCCAGGATGCTTCCCATGAGGCGCTAGTACGTGGCGGCCGCGTTCGGCAAGCCGTAGGGCATGCGAATCGTAGCTGTGGGGTGGGCCTTCGCAGCGCCCCACGCGTGAGGTCCAGAAGTGCGCCTGAGAGGCGGCTCGGTTGAGCCCTAGGATGTCGATGCAGACGCGCAGCCCACCATCCTCGCTAGGATGGGGAGCTGCGGCGGGTAAGCGGCGGCTGCCACTCATGACTCTTGACTCCTGCAACTCCTGCGTGATCTGACTGACGAACTCCTGAGGGTTTCGCCCTCCTTGCCTTGCTTCTTCCTGAGGGAAACGTGCTTTGAAACACGCCTCCAAGTGGTGCCCAAGCGCCTCCCTCGTGACCTTAGCAAGGTCGGTGGCCCTCCAGGAGGGAGCCCCCGAGCCTTGCTTGAGGAGGGTGCCGGGCGCGCCTTCCTATGTGACAGAAGGAGGTGCCCCCTGAGCAGGCGCAGACCCTGAGGGTCCTGCCTCCTGAGGGGTCGGGCCTGGCGATGTCTTCTTCTTCTTGGGAGCGGTCTCAGGGAGCCTCCCGCTCCCGCGATCTGGGTCTTCAAGTGATGCGGCCTGAAAAGCTCGCTCCAGGGAGCACACTGCGTCCCTTTCTTCACAAGGCACCGTGATGACTCCGCCGCTTCCTGGCATCTTGAGGACGTTGTAGCCGTGATGAGTCACATCCATGAACTTGGCGAGAGCTGGGTACCCAAGGATGGTGTTGTATGGCAGGCGAATGTGGGCGATGTCGAAGTCGATGAGCTCGGTGCGGTAGTTGTCGCGCGCCCCGAAGGTGACAGGGAGGCGGACCTGCCCGATTGGAACCGTGGAGCCATCGGTGACTCCGGAGAAAGGCCTGGTTCGCTAAAGCTGATTGTAAGGCACTTGGAGATTGTTGAATGTCTCCGCGGACAGGACGTTGAGCCCTGCCCCGTCGTTGATGAGGGTCCTGGTGACTTGCACGTTGCTAATGATTGGGGAGCAAAGCATCGGGAGGACACCGGCTGTGGCCGCGCACTTGAGTTGATCCGCTGAGCTGAACGTGATGGCGCATGCTGACCACCTGAGAGGGCGCGTGGCCTCGAGCTTGGGGAGGACTGCATTCACTTCGCGGGTGAACTGCTTGAAGATGCGCTGAGAGGCTGGGGCTTGAGCTCCGCCCAGGATGCAAGCGATCGCGCGCGGCTCCTGGAAGCCCCCAGCCCCCTCGTCCTGATGATGGTCCTCGTTTCTCCTTGGCTGCAGCGACAGAGGAGGGAGGCCTGCGTTTCCTTGCGGACGATCCTCGTGAGGCTGACCCCACCAGTCTCCCTCGCGAGGCTGATCCTGCCAGCGATCCTCGCGAGGTCGGTCACGCCACCCTCGGTGAGGGCCGCGGTCTTCCCAGCATCCTGCATTCCGTCCTCCTCCTCGGCCGTAGCCTCGATAGTTGCGGTCGGGGCGTCGTTCGGTCCTCCCTTCTCGCACGGCTCGGAGCTCTTGACATTCATTGGTGTTGTGGGTGTGGAGGTCGTGGTACACACAGTACCGGCTGCCCTTGGAAGACTCGGGCTGATCTCTGCCTTGCTTGGTGTCTGGTTCTGCCGCGAGCATGACAGCCCCCTTGTGCTTCACGTCCCTGGCCTTGGATTTCTTCCCTTCTGGGTCTGCGGCTGGCAGCTCGAGGAGGGAAAGGCGCCCTTCCTCAGCCCTGGTGCACTTGGTCGCCAAGTTGAACAGCTCCAAGGAAGTGCACAGATCTTCATGCATCGCCAGCTCCTCCTTCATCTTGACGTCACGCACACCGTCGGAGAAGGCTGAGATGATGGCCTCCTCGGTCACCTTGGGAATCTGGAGGCGTGCGTTGTTGAAGCGCTGGATGTACATCTGCAGGTCTGCCCTGGTTGCTGCTTGATGCGGCGCATGTCGCTCACGGCAGGTGGCCGGTCGCGAGTAACTTGGAAGTTGGCGATGAAGCGGGTGCGCATCTCGTCCCAGGAGGAGATCATGCCAGGAGCCAGGTTCAGGAGCCAGGTGCGGGCCCCGTCCTTGAGTGCCATGGGAAACCAGTTCGCCATGATCTTCTCGTCCCCGTTGGCGGCTTCGATGCCCAGCTCGTAGAGCTGGAGGAACTCCGCAGGGTCGGCCGTGCCGTCGTAGCGGGAAGGAAGGTCTGGCTTGAATTTGCCGGGCCACGCGACGCTGCGCAGCTCGGTGGTGAAGGCGCGGCACCCTGCTGTGGCCATGGGAGGCCTTTGGTGATGAAGAGCTTGGTCTTGCGGGTCCCCATGCGCTGCAGCTGGGAGCAGCACGGGGTCTTGGCGTGCTGGAACAGGAGCATGGTCGTGACGGACCGGAGCAGGGACCACTCGGGCAACTTCTTGGGGACGAGGGACCTCTTGGCAACTCTGCTCTCGCTGCACTGGCGCCGGACGGAGTGGGTTCCTCCCAGGGGCCACGCGCCTTGGGGCCAGCGCGCCTTCTTGAGGGGGAGGCGGCTGAGGCGCCCTCGGAGCTTCATCGCCCGCGCGGGGCGGGGCGCGGTGCAGCGAGAAGGACGGCGCAGGGGATCTCCCTGCGGCGCGGACGAGCTCGGCGACGCGGTCGAGCCACTCTTTGTAGACGTCGTCGACTAGGCGGTAGAGCAGGAGCTCGTTTGCCGCGATGAGCGCAGCTCGAGCCTCCATGGTCGCACGGAGTGCGCGGGATGAAGAACCAGCTGGGGCGAGTGAGGGAGTAGCAGTGCGGCCGTCTCACCTCACGAATGGATGCTGGGATGATGCTTGCTGCTCGTTCCCCGTCGGGCCGGTGGCGGTGTTAACGGCGGGCGACAGGGAACGGCGGGGGCGGCCGCCGACGGGGGCTGTCTGGGCGACGCGGGAAGCGAGAGCGGCTCGGTGCTCGGCGCGTGCCCGACGAGCGTCTGACATGGATGCGACGGTCGGTGAAGAACAAGGCGGTGGAAGACAAATTCCGGCGCACCCCTACCTGGCGCGCCAAATGTCGGATTTTGAGTTCCGGCAGACCCTCTAGATTCGAACACTGGGGTGCGCGCGGAGATTTCGCCCTCTACCTACCTGCACCTCGCCGCCTCGCTGGGATCTAAGCTATGAAAGGAACAACACAAGAGACACGGGGTTTATACTAGTTCGGGCCACCATTGTGGTGTAATACCCTACTCTAGTTTGTGGTGTGGTGGATTGCCTCTTGGGCTGATGATGAACAATACAAGGAAGAACAGCCTCGCGAGGGTCTGTTCTTGGCTGGTGCGATGAGCTGCTAGGGGGAGTTCAGTCGCTCTTTCTGCTGGTTCCAAGATACTCTCTCCTACCTTGTGGGTGGCTAGTCCTATTTATAGGCAAAGGCCCTGGGCCTCTTCCCAAATATTGAGCGGGAAGGGTGCCAATAATTGGCCATTTTGAAGGGGAACATCCAGTACACTTATCCTGACTAAAGTTGGTCCTCGCCTGTCAAAGGCTCTGGTGGTGACGCCGGCTTGGGCTCCACAATGACTTCCTTCCTGCCGTTGCGACGGTCTTGGTCTTGTTGCACCGAAACGGATGCCTTTGCTTGATGCTCTCGCCTGCGCTTGCTCCCTTTGCACCAAAGAGGAAAGGAGGACACTGTGCGGGCTGGCGCCCGCCTGGCGCCCTTGGTCGTCATGGCTTGCGTCATGGGCACCTCGTGAGGTACCCCGCCTTGATCTCTCCGCCTCCTCGCGAGCCAGCCTGACGAGGCCGTGCCTGAGGAAGCTTCCTGTCGTCCACCCCACGAGGCTTCGCCCCTCGCGAGGTTCTTGAGCTCGTGCTGATGAAGATGGGCCGTGCTGGGCCGCCCCTTGAGCCACGCTGCAGGCCGCAGGCAGGCAAGTCTGGGGACCCCCGTTCCCAGAACGCCGACATGCTCTACGTTCAAATACAACGGGTGCAAAATAGTTGCACACGTAGAATACTCAGGTTAAACTTGATGAGCCTGGCATATACAGATATGGCCTCGGAACACGGAGACTGAAAGGTCGAACATGAATCATATAGTAGATATGATCAACATAGTGATGTTCACCATTGAAAACTACTCCATCTCATGTGATGATCGGACATGGTTTAGTTGATTTGGATCACGTGATCACTTAGATGACTAGAGAGATGTCTGTCTAAGTGGGAGTTCTTTAGTAATATGATTAATTGAACTTAAATTTATCATGAACTTAGTACCTTATAGTATTTTGCTTGTCTATGTTTGTTGTAGATAGATGGCTCGTGCTGTTGTTCCGTTGAATTTTAATGCGTTCCTTGAGAAAGCTAATGTGAAAGATGATGGTAGCAATTACACGGACTGGTTCCGTAACTTGAGGATTATCCTCATTGCTGCATAGAAGAATTACGTCCTGGAAGCACCACTGGGTGCCAGGCTTGCTGCAGATGCAACTAACGATGTTAAGAACGTCTCGCAGAGCAAAGCTGATGACTACTCAATAGTTTAGTGTGCCATGCTTTACGGCTTAGAACCGGGACTTCAACAATGTTTTGAACGTCATGGAGCATATGAGATGTTCCAGGAGTTGAAGTTAATATTTCAAGCAAATGCCCGGATTGAGAGATATGAAGTCTCCAATAAGTTCTATAGCTGTAAGATGGAGGAGAATAGTTCTGTCAGTGAACATATACTCAAAATGTCTGGGTATAATAATCACTTGATTCAACTGGGATTTAATCTTCCTGATGATAGTGTCATTGACAGAATTCTTTAATCACTGCCACCAAGCTACAAGAGCTTCGTGATGAACTATAATATGCAAGGGATGGACAAGACTATTCCCGAACTCTTCGCAATGCTAAAGGCCGCGGAGGTAGAAATCAAGAAGGAGCATCAAGTGTTGATGGTCAGTAAGACCACCAGTTTCAAGAAAAAGGGTAAAGGGAAGAAGAAGGGGAACTTCAAGAAGAACAGCAAACAAGTTGCTGATTAAGAGAAGAAACCCAAATCTGGTCCTAAGCCTGAGACTGAGTGCTTCTACTGCAAGCAGACTGGACACTGGAAGCGGAACTGCCCCAAGTATTTGGCGGATAAGAAGGATGGCAAGGTGAACAAAGGTATATGTGATATACATGTTATTGATGTGTACCTTACTAATGCTAGTAGTAGCACCTGGGTATTTGATACTGGTTCTGTTGCTAATATTTGCAACTCGAAACATGGACTACGGATTAAGCGAAGATTGGCTAAGGACGAGGTGACGATGCGCGTGGGAAATGGTTCCAAAGTCGATGTGATCGCAGTAGGCACGCTACCTCTACATCTACCTTCGGGATTAGTTTTAGACCTGAATAATTGTTATTTGGTGCCAGCGTTAAGCATGGACATTATATCTGGATCTTGTTTGATGTGAGACGGTTATTCATTTAAATCTGAGAATAATGGTTGTTCTATTTATATGAGTAATATCTTTTATGGTCATGCACCCTTGAAGAATGGTCTATTTTTATTAAATCTCGATAGTAGTGATACACATATTCATAATGTTGAAGCCAAAAGATGCAGAGTTGATAATGATAGTGCAACTTATTTGTGGCACTGCCGTTTGGGTCATATTGGTGTAAAGCGCATGAAGAAAATCCATACTGATGGACTTCTGGAATCACTTGATTATGAATCACTTGGTACTTGCGAACCGTGCCTCATGGGCAAGATGACTAAAATGTCGTTCTCCGGAACTATGGAGCGAGCAACTGATTTGTTGGAAATCATACATACTGATGTATGTGGTCCTATGAATATTGAGACTCGCGGCGGGTATCATTATTTTCTCACCTTCACAGATGATTTGAGCAGATATGGGTATATCTACTTGATGAAACACAAGTCTGAAACATTTGAAAAGTTCAAAGAATTTCAGAGTGAAGTGGAAAATCATCGTAACAAGAAAATAAAGTTTCTACAATCTGATCGTGGAGGAGAATATTTGAGTTACGAGTTTGGTTTACATTTGAAGCAATGCGGAATAGTTTTGCAACTCATGCCACCCGGAACACCACAACGAAATGGTGTGTCCAAACGTCGTAATCGTACTTTACTAGATATGGTGCGATCTATGATGTCTCTTACTGATTTACTACTATCGTTTTGGGGTTATGCTTTAGAGACGGCCGCATTCACATTAAATAGGGCACCATCAAAATCCGTTGAGATGACACCTTATGGACTGTGGTTTGGCAAGAAACCAAAGTTGCCGTTTCTTAAAGTTTGGGACCGCGATTCTTATGTGAAGAAACTTCAACCAGATAAGCTCGAACCCAAATCGGAGAAATGTGTCTTCATAGGATACCCAAAAGAGACTATTGGGTACACCTTCTATCACAGATCTAAGGGCAAGATTTTTGTTGCTAAATTCGGATCCTTTCTAGAGAAGGAGTTTCTCTCGAAAGAAGTAGTGGGAGGAAAGTAGAACTTGATGAGGTAACTGTACCTGCTCCCTTATTGGAAAGTAGTTCATCACAAGAACCGGTTCTTGTGACAACTACACCAATCAGTGAGGAAGCTAATGATATTGATCATGAAACTTCAGATCAAGTTACTACCGAACCACGTAGATCAACCAGAGTAAGATCCACACCAGAGTGGTATGGTAATCCTATTCTGGAAGTCATGTTACTTGACCATGGTGAACCTACGAACTATGAGGAAGCGATGACGATCCCAGATTCTGCAAAATGGCTTGAGGCCATGAAATCTGAGATGGGATCCATGTATGAGAACAAAGTATGGACTTTGGTTGACTTGCCCGATGATCGGCAAGCTATCGAGAATAAATGGATCTTCCAGAAGAAGACTGACGCTGGTGGTAATGTAACTGTCTACAAAGCTCGACTTGTTGCGAAAGGTTTTCGACAAGTTCAAGGGGTTGACTACGATGAGACTTTCTCACCCGTAGCGATGCTTAAGTCTGTCCGAATCATGTTAGCAATTGCCGCATTTTATGATTATGAAATATGGAAAATGGATGTCAAAACTGCATTCCTGAATGGATTTCTGGAAGAAGAGTTGTATATGATGCAACCGGAAGGTTTTGTCGATCCAAAAGGTGCTAACAAAGTGTGCAAGCTCCAGCGATCCATTTATGTACGGGTGCAAGCCTCTCGGAGTTGGAATAAACGCTTTGATAGTGTGATCAAAGCATATGGTTTTATACAGACTTTTGGAGAAGCCTGTATTTACAAGAAAGTGAGTGGGAGCTCTGTAGCATTTATGATATTATATGTAGATGACATATTGTTGATTGGAAATGGTATAGAATTTCTGGATAGCATAAAGGGATACTTGAATAAAAGTTTTTCGATGAAAGACCTCGGTGAAGCTGCTTACATATTGGGCATCAAGATCTATAGAGATAGATCAAGACGCTTAATTGGACTTTCACAAAGCACATACCTTGATAAAGTTTTGAAAAAGTTCAAAATGGATCAGGCAAAGAAAGGGTTCTTGCCTATATTACAAGGTGTGAAGTTGAGTCAGACTCAATGCTCGACCACAGCAGAAGATAGAGAGAAAATGAAAGATGTTCCCTATGCTTCAGCCATAGGCTCTATCATGTATGCAATGCTGTGTTGTAGGATCGGAAGTATGTCTAGAGGGGGGGTGTGATTAGACTACTTGAACAAATAAAAACTTATCCTTTTCCCAATTTTAGTCTTTGGCAGATTTTAGCTATCTTAGCACAAGTCAAGCAATCTTAACACAATTCAAGCAAGCATGCAAAGAGTATATGAGCAGCGGAAAGTAAAGCATGCAACTTGCAAGAATGTAAAGGGAAGGGTTTGGAGAATTCAAACGCAATTGGAGACACAGATGTTTTTTTCATGGTTTCGATAGGTGGTGCTATCGTACATCCACGTTGATGGAGACTTCAACCCACGAAGGGTAACGGTTGCGCGAGTCCACGGGGGGCTCCACCCATGAAGGGTCCACGAAGAAGCAACCTTGTCTATCCCACCATGGCCGTCGCCCACGAAGGACTTGCCTCACTAGCGGTAGATCTTCATGAAGTACGTGATCTCCTTGCCCTTACAAACTCCTTGGTTCAACTCCACAATCTTGTCGGAGGCTCCCAAGTGACACCTAGCCAATCTTGGAGACACCACTTTCCAAGAAGTAACAAATGGTGTATTGATGATGAACTCCTTGCTCTTGTGCTTTAAATGATTGTCTCCCCAACACTCAACTCTCTCTCACAGGATTTGGATTTGGTGGAAAGAAGATTTGAGTGGAAAGCAACTTGGGGAAGGCTAGAGATCAAGATTCATATGGTAAGAATGGAATATCTTGGCCTCAACACATGAGTAGGTGGTTCTCTCTCAGAAACAGCAAGTTGGAAGTGTAGGTTTGTTCTGATGGCTCTCTCCGCGAATGAACAGGAGGTGGAGGGGTATATATAGCCTCCACACAAAATCTAACCATTACACACAACTTACCAAACTCGGTGGGACCGAATTGAGAAACTCGGTCGGACCGATTTAGAAAATCTAGTGACCGTTAGGATTTTCGGTGGGACCGACATGCAACTCGGTAGGACCGATATGATTAGGGTTAGGGCATAACGTAATCTCGGTGAGACCGATTACACAAACTCGGTGAGACCGATTTTGGTAATAAGCTAACCAGAGAGTTGGTCAGGTAAACTCGGTGGGACCAATTCGCTCATTTCGGTGGGATCGAAATGTTAAGAAAAGGAAACAGGGAGTCTACATTGCAATCTCGGTGGGACCGATCGCTCATCTCGGTGGTACCAAAACGTTACGAAGGGAAACAGAGAGATTACAATCCCATCTCGGTGAGACCGAGATCCCTATCGGTGAGACCGATTTGCCTAGGGTTTGTGGCAGTGGCTATGACATCTGAACTCGGTGGCACCGGGTAGAAAGAATCGGTAGGGCCGAGTTTGACTTTTGGGTTTTGGTCATATGTGGATGTGAGAAAGTAGTTGAGGGTTTTGGAGCATATCACTAAGCACTGTGGAGCAAGAAACTCATTAAGCAACACCTCATCCCTTCTTGATAGTATTGGCTTTTCCTATAGACTCAATGTGATCTTGGATCACTAAAATATAAAATGTAAAGTCTTGAGCTTTTGAGCTTGAGCCAATCCTTTTATCCTTAGCATTTTGAGAGATCCACTTTTCTCATCCATGCCATGCCATTCATTGAGATTTTCCTGAAATATTAATCTTGGAATGATGTTAGCTCAATGAGCTATATGTTGTTAGGAATTACCAAAACCACCTAGGGATAGTTGCACTTTCAATCTCCCCCTTTTTGGTAATTGATGACAACATATAGATCAAAGCTTCAACAAATGATAATAAGAGTGAAAAACATTGTCTCTTTGAGAAGTATGTGATAAGCAAGAGCTCCCCCTAAATTTGTGCATAGTTTAAGATTTGCTTTGGACTGCAAATGCACAAAGAGTTAGGCTTATGGGTTACTCTTCCATGTCACATACATCTTGGTGGAGCGCTCAAAATGATAATGATTGAATACATGCACTCATCATCAAGCAAAGTAAATGATCATATAGAGATAAGTGGGAATAATGTCATCCAACAAGCATAAATGTAGCATATGATCAAACACATGATCATCCAGGTATCACACAGACATAAAGTATTTCAGGCAAGCAAATAAAGTTCAACCACTGAAGCAAGAGAGAATAAAAAGCAACTCTCTCTCTCTCGAAGCCTATGATCTATACATTTTATCCCCCTTTGGCAACAAGTTACCAAAATGTTCATAGAAAATGCATAGCACTAGATCGACTCTCAGGCTTGATCTTCAGGTGGTGGTGTAGAGATGGCTCCTTGGACGAAGACTTCAGTTGATATGGATGGAGCTGGAGGTGTAGGTGCTGGAGCTAGTTGCACTGGAGCTATAGGAGCTGTAGCTGGCGCAGATGAAGTGGCTCTGGTGTCTGTCACTAGCACTGCAGCTGATCTCTAAGCTCTAGGCACTCTGGCAAATGCATCAGTGGTTGTCTTGCCCTTCCTCTCCTGCATATCATCCTGAAGCTGCTCAACAACAGACTGGAGCTCAGTTACCTTCACATCCAAGTCATAGAACTTCTGCTCCATGATCCTCTCGAGGCTCTCCTGGTTTTGAGTCAAGGTGGCCAGCCCCTTCTCAATCCTCAGAGTGGATGAAATCAAGTAGCCTAGTTGATCTTGTTTGCTCTTCAGAAAGTACTGAGATGCCTCTTACATTGTTAGCATCTTGGTAGCCTTCTCTGTCCTTGCCTTCTCCTTCTTTGCTTGAGCATGCACAGAAGATGGTTCATTTTCATCCATAACTACTTGGTTATCCTCAAAGTCTGGAAAGATAGGCATGTGTTCCTTGTCCAACAAGTATGTGCCTGTGCCCATCTTCTAGTTAATCAGCTCCTGGATCCGTGGGCTCATGACCTTGAACTTTTGAGGCACAACTTCTCTTCTGATCAGGTGTTGTCCTCTTGATAGTTTCAACAATGAGGCTCATGACCTTGAACTTTTGAGGCACATCAAATATGTGTAGCAGATTGATAGCATGGCCTCTGATCATGTTATGATCTCCTGACTTGGGCAAGAGTGTGTGTGCCTAAGGATCCAGTTGCTGGTTGGCAGTCCTGACAGAAGGAAATGTACAGATCCAAACTTATGAGTTTCAAGAGCTTTATCTGGGATCTCCTTGTACATGTGTGCCATAGAATTGTGATCCTTCTTCTTCTTGGCATAGACATTCAAGTCATCTTCTTTCTCCTTTGGTGCATTGATCAGATTTGCCCATTCTTCAATAGTAGACTGGTACCTTGTACATTCAGACATCCAAACTATCCTACCATCTGGATAGAAGTGTGCTGTGGAGTAGAATTGCATTATGAGCTCATCATTCCACTTTGTGAACTTCTGTCCAACAAAGTCTGCCACTCCACAAGCACTAAACCTGTCAAACACTCCTGGGTAGTGTTCCTCATTCTCCTTGATGTATTTCTAGTCCACCCACCTCATGTCACATACAAATTGGTTTCTTGTCCAGCAGCACAGTCTCATAGAAATCCTGTTGTTCCTTAGTATGGAACCTGTAGTCAACAAAAGTCCTTCTCCTGATAGCATAAGGATCAGACAACCTCCACTGTATGAGTCATGCATCCTTCCTCAGCTTCATTTTCTCAGCCACAGGATGAGCATCATTGTGGTCTGGAATCTTTGGCTTCAACTTTCTCAAGATATGCTCTTCATCTTCTTCTTCTTTAGCAGCAGTTTCAGGCACTTGGGCCTTGTTCTTTTCAGCAGCAGATATGTTTCTGGTATTCCTCTTTGGTGCAGTCTTGGTCTTGGAGGCAGCTTTGGGTGCTTCTTTGGGCTTTGATGATGCAACCCCTGACCTAATAGCATCACCCATAAGCTTCTGAGCCTTGGGTGCTGGTGCAGCAACCTCTTCTTCCTCTTCCTCTTCCATCATGGAAGGCTGTCCAACAACTCTGGCCATGGTCTTCTTAACCCTTTCCTTCCTCTTCTTCCCTTCTGCAGCAGCCTCTTTGGGATCAGATTTCTCAGGTACTTGAGTAGAGGCTCTGGCTTTAGACATGGGAGTTCTCTTTGCAGGCACTTTGGTCTTCATACCAGGCTTAGTGGCTGCAGCTGTGCCATATTCCTTTTTGAGCACTTTCTTCTTGGAAGTGGCCTCATCCTCAACTTCCACATAGTCTTCATCCTCAGATTCTGAGGTTTTCTTCTTTCTGGCCCTGGTGGCAGCTTTGGGCAAGTTGCTTGGGGTGCTCCTGCTGCCCTCATCAGAGGTGCTAGAGGAACTAGTGCCCTCACTCATGTGAATCTGCTCCTCTGACTGGTTCTGGCTGTCACTTTGATCAGACATATTGTAAACACTGACTGCAGACCCTGTGAATAGATATAGATGAGATAGAGTGTATGAGCATCACAAAATACAGAGGATTTTGCAAAAGAATGATTCAAAAACTTAGTTTTAGTTTTCCACGGAAAGCATTTCGGATCAACCGATTTGCAAACTCGGTGATACTGAAGCAGCTTTTGGAACCTAAACTAGTGAACTCGGTCAGACCGAGTCACAGTTCGGTGGCACCGAGACTGCTAGGGTTTCACAAAGTCGTGAACTCGGTCACACTGATTTGCAATTCTCGGTTAGACCAAGAATCACTTGTGCAATGGCCTTAGACGAATCGGTGGAACCGAGTTCTACAACTCAGTGGGTCCGAGATGGTTTCGGCGGAAACCTAGCCCAAAATTTTCAATTCACCTCTAATCTATGGATTGTTTTGACTGGATAGAGTAGTTTCAATCGTGGCAAGAATCATGATGAACACAATGTGCTAGGAATCAGACGTGGATAGCATTGTGATCGAGTCCATACCCTAGCTTGGTGATGAACTCGCTACAGCGGCAACGGTGGGGATGAATTCCATTGACGGCGGAGGAGACCAGCGACTGGAGGCGGCTGGCGACGAGGAGGACGATCCGGAGACCCTGGAGGCAGAGCGAGCTATGCACGGGCGAAAGAACCACTCGGGTACCCCTCCTTCCCGAACCACTCGACCATACAAGAAATCACTCGACCTACTGAAGACCAAAAGTCACTCAGAACAGCAACGGGCGAGCATTCGCTCCGTAGTCATTAAGGTCGTTAAAGGCACTTAAGGCTGGTGTTACCAGTAACGCCTCAATCTTTATGTACATTCAACCCTCTGTAATGGGGAATGGATGGGGTCCTGGCAAACTCTATATAAGCCACCCCCCTCCTCTGGGACAAGGGTTCGCACCCCCTGTAACACACACATTCATACATTCCAGTCGACAGCCTCCGGGCTCCGAGACGTAGGGCTTTTACCTCCTCCGAGAGGGGCCTGAACTCGTAAACACTTGCGTACAACCTTGCCGTAGCTAGGACCTTGCCTCTCCATACGTACCCCCTATACTTACTGTCAGATTTAGTACCACGACAATCATCACCACTGTCATCTCCCCCGTGGTTATAAAAAATTTCAAGTACAGGTGGTGGAATGTTCACAGGACCTAGGAAACACAAGAAGAAGGTTAATTAGTAAAGGGAAACTTGCTAAACCGCATGCATGTGGATGTGATGACCCACAAGTATAGGGGATGTATCATAGTCCTTTCGATAAGTAAGATTGTCGAACCCAATGAGGAGCAGAAGGAAATGACAAGCGGTTTTCAGTAAGGTTTTCTCTGCAAGCACTGAAATTGTAGGTAACAGACAGTTTTGTGATAAGATAATGGAAGTAAATAAGGTGCAGCAAGGACAAACCTAGACAATTTCTTATAATGAGAAAAGATCTCCCGAGGACACATGGGAATTATCATCAAGATAGTTTTCATCATGCTCATATGATTCGCGTTCGGTACTTTGATAATTTGATATGTGGGTGGACCGGTGCTTGGGTACTGCCCTTACTTGGACTAGCATCCCACTTATGATTAACCCCTATTGCAAGCATCCGCAACTACAAAAGAAGTATTAAGGTAAACCTAACCACAACATTAAACATATGGATCCAAATCAGCCCCTTACGAAGCAACGCATAAACTAGGGTTTAAGCTTCTGTCACTCTAGCAACCCATCATCTACTTATTACTTCCCAATGTCTTCCTCTAGGCCCAAATAATGGTGAAGTGTCATGTAGTCGATGTTCACATAACACCGCTAGAGGAGAGACAACATACATCTCATCAAAATATCGAACGAATACCAAATTCACATGACTACTAATAGCAAGAGTTCACCCATGTCCTCAGGAACAAACGTAACTACTCACAAAGCATATTCATGTTCATAATCAGAGGAGTATTAATATGCACTAAGGATCTGAACATATGATCTTCCACCAAGTAAACCAATTAGCATCAACTACAAGGAGTAATCAACACTACTAGCAACCCACAGGTACCAATTTGTGGTTTCGATACAAGATTGGATACAAGAGATGAACTAGGGTTTTGAGAGGAGATGGTGCTTGTGAAGATGTTGATGGAGATTGACCCCCTCCCGATGACAGGATTGTTGGTGATGACGATGGTGCTGATTTCCCCCTCCCGGACGGAAGTTTCCCCGGCAGAACAGCTCCATTGGAGCCCTAGATTAGTTCCGCCAAGGTTCTGCCTCGTGGCAGCGGAGTTTCGTCCCGTAAGCTTGCTTATGATTTTTTCCAGGGTAAAAGCATTCATATAGCAGAAGATGGGCACCGGAGGGCCACCAGGGGTCCTAGGAGACAAGGGGCGCGCCCAATAGGGGTGGGTGCGCCCCCACCCTCCTGGACAGGGTGTGGGCCTCCTCTGGTTCGCTCAATAATTCTTATTAATTCCAAAAATAACTTCCGTGGAGTTTCAAGATTTTTGGAGCTGTGTAGAATAGGTTTCCAATATTTGCTCCTTTTCCGGCCAGAATTCCAGCTGCGGGCATTCCCCCTCTTCATGATAAACCTTGTAAAATAAGAGAGAATAGCCATAAGTATTGAGATATAATGTCTAATAACAGCCCATAATGCAATAAATATTTATATAAAAGCATGATGCAAAATGGACGTATCAACTCCCCCAAGCTTAGACCTCGCTTGTCCTCAAGCGGAAGCCGAAATTGAAAAATATGTCCACATGTTTAGAGATAGAGGTTTCGATAAAAATAAAATACGGACATGAGGGCATCATCATCATTCTTATAACAGCAACATATATAGATTTTGTCATATGATTTCTTATGCTCAAGTAACAATCAATTCACAATGTCAAGTATGGTTCAAAAACTTCATGGAGAACTAACAAACTATAATCTCAGTCATTGAAGCAATCGCAATTTATCATAACATTAAAAAGAGTCAAGAATAGAGCCTTTCAGCAAGTCCACATACTCAACTATCATATAGTATTCTACAATTGCTAACACTCATGCAATACTTGTGGTTACGGAGTATTAATCGGACACTAAGAAAGGTAGGGGCTTATTGTGTTGCCTCCCAACGTATTCACCTTTGGGTGATGTTAACAATAATAATTCATGCTAACTTACATCCAATTGGATATATATATATATATATATATATATATATATATATATATATATATATATATATATATATATATATATATATATCAGGATCTTTCAAACACGAGGAGCTTGCCAAAGGATAAAAATAAAAAAATGGAAAGGTGAAGATCACCTTGACTCCAGCATAAAGTAAAAACATAAAGTAAAAGATAGGCCCTTCGCAGAGGGAAGAAGAGGTTGTCATGTGCTTTTAGGGTTGGATGCACAAAATCTGAATGCAAAAGAACGTCACTTTATATTGACATTTGTATATGGACCTTTATTATGCAGTCCGTCGCTTTTATTGCTTCCATAACAAGATCGTATAAAGCTTATTTTCTTCACACTAATAGATCATACATATTTAGAGAGCAATTTTTATTGCTTGCATCAATGACAACTTACTTGAAGGATCTTACTCAATCCATAGGTAGGTATGGTGGACTCTCATGGCAAAAACTGGGTTTAAGGATATTTGGAAGCACAAGTAGTATCTCTACTTGGTGCGAGGAATTTTGGCTAGCATGAGGGGGAAAGACAGGCTCAACATGCTGGGAAGATCAATGACAATATACTTTAACTGAGATGTGAGAAAACATAAACCATTACGTTGTCTTCCTTGTCCAACATCAACTCTTTTAGCATGTCATACTTAATGAGTGCTCACAATCATAAAAGATGTCCAAGATAGTATATTTATATGTGAAAACCTCTCTTTCCTTATTACTTCCTATTAATTGCAACGATGACCAAAACTATGTTTGTCATCTCTCAACAACTTTTATGCCTCATACTCTTTATGTGTGAAGTCATTACTATCCACAAGATCAATATGAACTCTTTTATTCTTTTTATTCTTTCTACTTCCTCAAGATCATAGCAAGATAGCAAAGCCCTTGACTCAACACTAATCTTTATTATAGATAGCTCAGGGACTCGATTACAAAAAGACATCACAAAACAAAACTCAAAACTAATTCATACCAAAACTTCAATCTATTGGATCAAGATATTATTAAAAGGATCAAACTAAATAAAACAGTAAAGATAGGAGTGTGATGGTGATACCATACTGGGGCACCCCCCCCAAGCTTGGCAGTTGCCAAGGGGAGTGCCCATACCCATGTAATTATGTCCACGGCGGTGGTGAAGTAGGAGTTGTTGATGATGTAGACTTCTTCCTCAATTTACGCTTGAGGATAATATTTTGCTCCTTTAGATCATCGATCTCCTGCTCAAGACTTAATATTCTTTTGCATAGTTCTTGTTTATTTTCCTGCAAGAGACGAAAAGGGATAAACTCGATCTTTGGCTTCTTTGCTCTATCAAGGAGGCTTGACTTTTTAAACTCCACATGCATGTCCCCAGGTTGGGCTAGTGGGGCTTCATCTTCGTCTGAACTCGTCTCCTCCTTTCCCTTAGGCTCATAGTCTTCCTCTTCCTCAGTGGTCCAGCCACCAGGTTCCAAGTCCCCGTAGACCTTAGGGTCTGCTAGAAAATTAGCCACATAGCTTTCTCCCTCCGAATCCTGAGATGACATATTGCTCTAAATCTGTAATAAAAATAGCTCGAAACAAAAACAGAGGAGTTTTGCGTGATATGGTGGTCAAAACCTTTGGGAGATTATATAATGAATTTTTACCGACCAGAATACGTAACATGCAAGAAAACAGAGTCCGGGAGGCACACGAGGTGCCCACGAGACAGGGGGGCGCGCCCAGTAAGGGTGGAAGCACCCTCCACCCTCGTGGAGGCCTCGTGTCCTTCCCGGATTACTTCTTTCTTTCCAAAATTCTTAAATATTCCAAAACAGAGAAAAAAATACCATTAGAACTGTTTTGGAGTCGGTTTACTTACCGTACCACATACCTATTCCTTTTCGGAGTTTGAAACATTCTGGAAAGTGTCCCTTATGTATTCCTCCGGGGTTACGGTCTCAATAATATTAGTTTCAACATTGATAGGATTACCTGACATATAATGTTTGGTTCTTTGACCGTTCACCACCCTCGGACTTGTGCCTTCGAAGTTGTTGATTTTTATGGCACCGGAACGATAGACCTCCTCGATAACGTAAGGACCTTCCCATTTAGAGAGAAGTTTTCCTACAAAAAATCTTAAACGAGAGTTGAATAGCAACACATAATCCCCTACGTTAAACTCACCCTTTTTTATTCTTTTGTCATGCCATCGTTTAACTTTTTCTTTGAACAGCTTGGCATTCTCATAGGCTTGGGTTCTCCATTCATCAAGTGAGCTAATATCAAATAACCTCTTCTCTCCAGCAAGTTTGAAGTCATAGTTTAGCTCTTCAATAGCCCAATATGCTTTATGTTCAAGTTCAAGAGGTAAGTGACATGCTTTTCCATAAACCATCTTATACGAAGACATACCAATAGGATTTTTATATGCAGTTCTATAGGCCCATAATGCATCATCAAGTTTCTGGGACCAATTATTTCTAGATCTATTAACAGTCTTTTGCAAAATTAATTTGAGCTCTCTATTGCTCAACTCTACTTGACTACTAGACTGTGGGTGATAAGGAAATGCAATTCTATGATTAACATCATACTTAGCAAACATTTTACGAAAAGCACCATGAATAAAATGTGAACCACCATCAGTCATAAGATATCTAGGGACTCCAAACCTCGGAAAAATAACTTCTTTAAGCATCTTAATAGAGGTGTTATGATCAGCACTACTAGTTGGAATAGCTTCTACCCACTTAGTAACGTAATCAACAGCAACTAAAATATGTGTGTAACAATTAGAGGCAGGAAAAGGTCCCATATAATCAAAGCCCCAAACATCAAATGGTTCAATAACAAGAGAATAGTTCATAGGCATTTCTTGACGTCTACTAATATTACCAATTCTTTGACATTCATCACAAGACAAGACAAACTTACGAGCATCTTTGAAGAGAGTAGGCCAATAAAAATCGGATTGCAATACCTTATGTGCAGTTCTATCTCCAGCGTGGTGTCCTCCATATGATTCAGAGTGACACTTTGTAGGATCTGTTCCTGTTCATGCTTAGGTACACAACGTCTAATAACACCATCTACTCCTTTATAAAGGTGTGGGTCATCCCAGAAGTAATGTCTTAAATCATAAAAGAACTTTTTCTTTTGTTGGTGTGTGAAACTAGGCGGTATAAATTTAGCAACAATGTAATTAGCATAATTAGCATACCATGGAGCAGTACGAGAAGCATTAATGACCGCTAATTGTTCATCAGGAAAGCTATCATCAATAGGTAGTGGGTCATCAATAACATTCTCTAACCTAGACAAGTTGTCTACAACGGGGTTCTCAGCTCCCTTTCTATCAATAATATGCAAATCAAATTCTTGGAGCAAGAGAACCCCTCTAATAAGTCTAGGCTTAGCATCCTTCTTTTCCATAAGATATTTAATAGCAGCATGATCAGTGTGAATAGTAACTTTGGAATCAACAATATAAGGTCTGAATTTATCACATGCAAATACGACTGCTAAAAATTCTTTTTCAGTAGTAGCATAATTTCTCTGGGCAGTATCAAGAGTTTTACTAGCATACTGGATAACATTCAATTTTTATCAACTCTTTGCTCTAGAACATCACCTAAAGCATAATCACTAGCATCACACATAATTTCAAACGTAAATTCCAATCAGGTGGCTGAACAATAGGTGTAGTGATCAAAGCTTTCTTAAGTATTTCAAATTCTTCTACACAATCATCATCAAAGACAAAAAGGAATATCTTTTTGCAATAAATTTGTCAGAGGCCTAGAGATTTTAGAAAAGTCCTTAATGACCCTCCTATAAAAACCGGCATGACCAAGAAAACTTCTTATACCTTTTATGTCCTTGGGACATGGCATCTTTTGAATAGCATCAACTTTAGCTTTATCAACTTCAATACCTCTCTTGGAAATCTTATGCCCCAACACAATGCCTTTATTAACCATAAAGTGGCACTTTTCCCAATTCAAGACAAGACTTGTGTCTTCACATCTCTGCAGAACTCGATCAAGGTTGCTCAAGCAATCATCAAAAGAGGATCCATAAACGGAGAAATCATCCATGAATACCTCACAAATATTTTCACAAAAGTCAGAGAATATAGCCATCATGCATCTTTGAAAGGTAGCAGGCGCATTACACAAACCAAAAGGCATACGTCTATAAGCAAAAGTACCGAAAGGGCAAGTAAAAGTAGTTTTTGATTGATCCTCCGCTAACACATGTATTTGAGAGAAACCAGAATAACCATCTAGAAAGCAGAAATGTGTGTGTTTGGATAGTCTTTATAGCATTTGATCAATAAAAGGTAAAGGGTAATAACCTTTCTTAATAGCTTTATTTAATTTACGAAAATCAATTACCATCCTATAACCTGTAATAATTCTTTGCGGGATCAATTCATCTTTATCATTAGTAATGACAGTAATACCTCCCTTTTTAGGAACACAATGGACAGGACCTACCCAATCGCTATCAGCAACAGGATAAATTATACCTACCTCAAGGAGCTTTAGTATCTCCTTTCTTACCACTTCTTTCATCTTAGGATTCAATCGTCGTTGAGGATCTCTAACTGGTTTGACATCTTTCTCCACTTTAATTTTGTATTGACATAGAGTGGGACTAATGCCCTTAAGATCATCCAGAGTATATCCAATAGCAGCACGGTGCTTCTTTAGAGTTTTCAGTAATCTTTCTTCTTCTTACCCTGAAAGGTTAGCACTAATAATAACAGGATATATTTTCTTTTCATCAAGATAAGCATACTTAAGATTATCAGGTAATGGTTTGAGATCAAACACGGGATCACCCTTGGGTGGAGGGGGATCCCCTAGGATTTCAACAGGCAAGTTGTGTTTCAGAATAGGACCCTGTTGAAGGAACACTTCATCTATTTCCCTTTGTTCATTCATAAACATATCATTTTCATGGTCTAGCAAATATTGTTCTAACAGATCAGTAGGAGGCACGTCAATAGAAGCAAGACCAATAATCTCATCCTTACTAGGTGATTCTTTATCACGGGGTTGTCTATGAAACTTAGCAAAATTAAACTCATGAGACATGTCCCCTAAGCTAATTGTAACAATATTCTTTTCACAATCAATCCTAGCATTAACAGTATTCAAGAAGGGTCTACCAAATATAATGGGACAGAAGTCATCTTGTGGGGAACCAAGAACAAGAAAATCAGCAGGATATTTAACCTTCCCACACAAGACTTCAACATCTTGAACAATCCCAACTGGCTTAATGGTGTCCCTATTGGCAAGTTTAATAGTAACATCAATATCTTCTATTTCAGCGGGTGCAATATCACGCATAATTTCTTTATATAAGTCATAGGGTATTGCACTAGCACTAGCATCCATATCACATAAGCCATGATAACAATGATCTCCTATTTTAATAGAAATAATAGGCATGCCTACAACAGGTCTATGTATCTTAGCATCTGGTCTAGCAATATTAGCAGTTTCACCACAGAAATAAATAACATGCCCATCTAAATTATCGTCCAAGAGATATTTAACCATAGCAACACTAGGTTCAACTTTGATTTTCTCAAGAGGTATATAAGTTGTAGTATTACTCTTACGAACAACAGTTGAAGTTTTAGCATGATCCTTTATCCTAACAGGAAAAGGAGGTTTCTCAACATAAGTAGTAGGAACAATAGGATCATTATAAGTGATAGTCTTTTCTTCAACTGTAATAGGTGCAACTACTTTCACATCAATGGGAGGATTATATTTAAACCACTTCTCCTTAAGGAGATCAACGTGAGTATCAAAAGATTCACAAAAACCACTTCTCCATATTTAGCGCTAAATCCATGAAAAGCATCGGTATCCATAAAAGATTTAACACAATCAAACATAGGTGTTATACCTAACTCCTTACCATCATCAGAACCCCAATCTTCAGAGTTGCATTTAATTCTTTCCAATAAATCCCACTTGAATTCAGTAGTCTTCAGCATATAAGAACCAGCACAGGAGGTATCGAGCATGGTACGATCATTGAGAGAAAGCCGAGCATAAATTTTTTGAATAATCATTTCTCTTGAGAGCTCATGATTGGGGCATGAATATAACATTGACTCAAGCCTCCCCCAAGCTTGAGCGATGTTTTCACCTTTGCGAGGCTAGAAATTATATATGTAATTACGATCACGATGAACAAGATGCATAGGATAGAACTTCTGGTGAAATTCCAACTTAAATCGTTTATAATTCCAAGATCCTATATCATCACATAGCCTATACCATGTCAATGCATCTCCCTTCAAAGATAAAGGGAAGACATTCCTTTTGACAACATCATCAGGGATACCTGCAAGCTTAAATAATCCACAAACTTCATCCACAAAGATAAGGTGTAAATCGGGATGCAATGTTCCATCTCCTGCAAAGGGATTAGCTAGCAGTTTCTCTATCATACCCGAAGGAATCTCAAAGTAAACATTTACAGTAGGTTCATTAGGTTGAGGAGAAACTATTTGCTCTACTGGTCGGGGTGAAGATACCCCGAACAAGCCCCTCAAAGGATTAGTTTCCATAGTAACAAGTGACAAAAAATTTCAGCACACTATATAAATGTTTCCTTACCAAGTTCCACTCACCAAAGGCGCTTCACTCCCTGACAACAGCGCCAGAAAAGAGTCTTGATGACCCACAAGTATAGGGGATCTATCATAGTCCTTTCTATAAGTAAGAGTGTCAAACCCAACGAGGAGCAGAAGGAAATGACAAGCGGTTTTCAGTAAGGTTTTCTCTGCAAGCACTGAAATTGTAGGTAAAGAATAGTTTTGTGATAAGATAATTTTTAACGGGTAACAAGCAATGAAAGTAAATAAGGTGCAGCAAGGTGGCCCAATCCTTTTTGTAGGAAAGGACAATCCTGGACAATTTTTTATAATGAGAAAAGAGCTCTCGAGGACACATGGGAATTATCGTCAAGCCAGTTTTCATCATGCTCATATGATTCGCGTTCGGTACTTTGATAATTTGATATGTGGGTGGACCGGTGCTTGGGTACTGCCCTTACTTGGACAAGCATCCCACTTATGATTAACCCCTATTGCAAGCATCTGCAACTACAAAAGAAATATTAAGGTAAACCTAACCATAGCATTAGACATATGGATCCAAATCAGCCCCTTACGAAGCAACGCATAAACTAGGGTTTAAGCTTCTGTCACTCTAGCAACCCATCATCTACTTATTACTTCCCAATGCCTTCCTCTAGGCCCAAATAATGGTGAAGTGTCATGTAGTCAACGTTCACATAATACCACTAGAGGAGAGACAACATATGTCTCATCAAAATATCGAACGAATACCAAATTCATGTGACTATTAATAGCAAGACTTCACCCATGTCCTCAGGAACAAACGTAACTACTCACAAAGCATATTCATGTTCATAATCAGAGGAGTATTAATATGCATTAATGATCTGAACATATGATCTTCCACCAAGTAAACCAATTGGCATCAACTACAAGGAGTAATCAACACTACTAGCAACCCACAGATACCAATTTGTGGTTTTGATACAAGATTGGATACAAGAGATGAACTAGGTTTTTGAGAGGAGATGGTGCTAGTGAAGATGTCGATGGAGATTGACTCCCTCCCGATGAGATGATCATTGGTGATGACGATGGTGATGATTTCCCCCTCCCAGAGGGAAGTTTCCCCGTCAGAACAGCTCCGCTGGAGCCCTAGATTGGTTCCGCCAAGGTTCCGCCTTGTGGCAGCGGAGTTTCGTCCTGTAAGCTTGCTTATGATTTTTTTTCCAGGGTAAAAGCCTTCATATAGAAGAAGATGGGCACCGGAGGGCCACCAAGGTGCCCAGGAGACAGGGGTGCGCCCAGTAGGGGTGTGCGCGCCCCCCACCCTCCTAGCCAGCGTGTGGGCCCCCTCTGGTGTTTTCTTTGCTCAATAATTCTTATTAATTCCAAAAATAACTTCCATGGAGTTTCAGGATTTTTGGAGCTGTGTAGAATAGGTTTCCAATATTTGCTCCTTTTCCAGCCAGAATTCCAGCTGCCGGCATTCCCCCTCTTCATGATAAACCTTGTAAAATAAGAGAGAATAGCCATAAGTATTGAGACATAATGTGTAATAACAGCCCATAATGCAATAAATATTGATATAAAAGCATGATGCAAAATGGACGTATCAGGATGAAACAATTATAATTACGATGGAAGACAAACGTACCGAAACTACGAGCATCCCATGCAAAAACAGTGCCATGAGTGGTGGAAGCAAACACAAGGACCTCGTATTGAATTGCATCACAGTACTCATCCGTGTACAGAAACTGATTTTTGAGCAATATCCATCCAGTCGAACCCCGAAGGACGGCAACAAGCTTGTTGAAGATAGCAACAACTACATAGTTCTTGTAATTCCAAGGGCGGTTGGGAACTCGACAAATTGCTATCTTCCGTAGAAGACAGTCACCATGATTGTATTTGAACGTGTGTAGAATACCGGTGTGCTCAACCTCTGGGCAGTCTGCTGAGATTTTTCGAAGTGGAACCCGGTGACGAGCGTACACATTCACAAGTTCCCTCTCGCAGTTGGACCCAATATAAACAACCCAATCTCCATTTGCGCCTGCCCAAGCCTTACCCTCAAGCAATGGCATCTTAACATCATACGTTTCATTATCAAGCGGCATCAACTTGCACAAGGCAAGGCCTCCATCGTCCCCATGCCAGTCATCAGGGTCACGACGAAGAAGATAGGGGAGATCAAACCACTCCTTGACCCTTGGGTTCCTTGTAATGATGTTATTAGTTGAGTCGAGAATGGTCTTGAACGAACATGCCATGCTAGCCGAGGTGATGACGTCGCACTGATCAATGAGTTCCTCCACCACATCATCTTTCAGATCGGGGCAAGAATAACGGGGTCCTTTCTGGCTTGTTCCCTCCATGGAGAAGACGATCGAACAATGGCAGAAGGAAGGGTGAAGGAAAATGGAGGAGGGAGGAAGAGCGTGCGACAACAGTTCCAAATTAAGAGGGAAAGGTGAAGAGTCGGTGGATGGTTGCCAGTTTGCCACGGTACACGAAGAGGCGCCCCGGCCTACACGTCCGTTTGGAAATACTAGTAGAAAAGGACTCGTCGTCGTGTCACTAATATGTTGGAACGGGACCACATGTCAATGAAACATGGTGTGTAATTTCTCGTGCAAAATGCAATCTGGCCGCGTTGGCCCGAGGTGCTGCATTAGTTATCGACCTTTATTTTTTTAATGGCGTGCCATTCAATTTTTAAGCACGACTAACTAGTACTACTCCACCTCCAGTACTAGTAGTATAAAAAAGATATATAGGCTGGACGTTCAGCGCTTTCTTGCTAAGGGCTTCCCACTTGCTTCTCACACTATCACCCTCTCTCCAGATCTAAAAAAGACGGCCTCTCTCTCCCTCCTCACGGGTGGTCACAGATCCGCTGGGGAAGAAAAGGACGTGCAACATTGACGCACTCGTCGTCGGCGAGCGAGGTCACGCACTGACGACAAGGCCGTCCTCTTAGACCTAGCGCCCGCGCGGGATGGCCTCCGGCCCCAAGCTCGTTGCCGTAGTGTGTGCGGAGGACGACGACCACAAGCGAAGCCATTTCCCGCCGCCCCTCAGGTATGCTACCTCTTTTCGAACCATACCCTTGTTATATTGCCCCATCTGCCACGTCGCTGCATTTGGATCTTTTTCCACTCTACCATCTTCCCAATTTGCTATCCTCTGCTCTGCTGGCCACGTAGACGAAAACCTTAATTTGCACTATTAAAGGAAACCCTACTTCATGCAGACTAATCCATGTTGAAAAGGAAAGGAAGGGAGACTGTAGTGTCCAAGAGAGTAGGCATCGAACCCGCATCTAGGTTGAAAAGGGGAAAATCAGTAGCTAAGGAACAAGTCTCGTGTCTCTTGGTTGAAGAAGGGTAGAAAGGCATGACAACACAATAGAGAATGACCAGGTCGATCGGTTTCTTGTCCTCACATAGGAAAAAGGTGGCTAAAGAGAACAAAAATGGGACGTAATCCACATATGCTGCCTGGATATTTGTTGCTCTGGGCAACCATACCTCCCTCACCACTCTACGTCCGTGGAGGTACATCTTACTGGTGCGCCCACTGTCCGAATGGGCCTCCCATGTGCTTATTGTCACTTTTTTGTTGTTAGTATAACGCCTGCAGTCAAGTCAAGCAATGCTACTTCTGAAGTGATGCCACATTTAACTAATGCCGCACGCAGTCTAATGCCACCGATAAATTTAAGAAATGCCATTTAATGTCACTGGATTATTTCAGGATTAGCTGTTGATTGTGGATGTATTTAAAGATTTTTCAGCTAAGGCATTCTAATGCTATTGCACAACCAGTATACCAACGATGAAACTTGTTACTACCTTTAGATTTTTGCGATGTTAATGCTTATAGATTACATACTCACTTTCATGAGATAAGTTAATTTTTTTGTACAATGTCGCCAAAATGCCAAGGCGCTGATGTCATTTTATTTTGGTTAAACTGCACAAAAAATTATGAAGACAAGAGGAAAGGTCAAGAGTGGGCACCTCCTCCTCCGGTTGTTCTCTTGATTTGTTCGATCAAGTTTTTATGTTATCAATTATCAAGATTGGGATAGCAATTTTTAAGGTCCCCACGAGTTCGAAATGATATTTACCTTGGAGGTACATGGTTTGCAATTTTTTTATACTGTCATTAGTTAATAATGCTAGTTACCTTCAGACTTCTATATTTGGTTTAATGCTCATGCACAGCTAGTATACCAATGCCGAAACTTGTTACCTTTACATTTTGTATTGTTTATTCTTATAGAAATCTTCTAGTGCTAGAGTTTATTAAAATCTGTTCAGTAAAACCATTGTACTGTACCCTGTAATAAACTAACTACTCTACTGTTGCACTAGCCACTGGATTAGTGTATATTTGTTGTATTCGAATGGTGTTGCATTAGCGTATGGACATAAATAAAGTGTGGCAAGCTTTCCCAGATATGTGCTCAAGAAAACTACTACATGTTTTTCTAAATACTAGACGTTTGGGTACTTTAAATTGAACCGCAAAAACATCTTACATTAAGGAACAGAGGGTGTAGAGTTCACTCAAATTATCCCCGTAAAGCTAGTCACACCTTTGTTAAAATTAATGTTCAGTATGTTATCGGAGGAGGTCTGTATGTTTGTCTCTAATGCCTGTCGACTACATACCTGACATCATGACGTAATGTTAAGTCATTTCCTTTTGTACAGTGTCACTGAATTGTCAAGGCGGTGATGGCATTTTATTTTAGTTGAACTGCACAAAATATGGTTAAAAGAAGAGGAAAGGCCAGGAGTCGATCATTATTTCAAAAAGAACTATATATGCCTTTCTGACATCACCCGATGTTGCCTTATTTATTCCTTCAAACAGGTGGTTAGAAACAGTCTTGCTACCTTTTCCATTAAGAAATTGGAATGCTTATATTTGTGAGTCTATGCTTCAACTAGTGTCGTTTTACAGTAATCACACTTTCAATATCTATGCAAACAGGGATGCTCGATTTTAGTGGAACTGCACAAAAAGTTCAACTGGTTCAACATTAGGAGCATGTTTTCTTCCAAACCTTTATATCCAATTGGTGGCACTATGAGCTATTCATTACGATGGTACATGGTTTGCTACTATCTTGCTACTCTTTTTGTACTGTCATTAGATAGTAATACTAGTGGTTTGCATGTGAATTTATTGGTAGGGTGGACCTACATTGGAGGTCCAGGATAGTATTCAATGATTGGATGCTCAATTTCGGTTGTATCGATTTCACCTCTTCCATCACTGCGAACATGTATATCCTTGGTCTGATGAAGAATAGGCGCTATATTTCTGCTTTGAACCAGCAAATCAATTCAGTATGAAATTGTCCAGGGCAAAACATAATTGTATCAAATTGTCCAATGCAGAACATGACAGATGCTAAGCGGAAGAGACATGTTTAAACCGAAAATACAAGGTGTGGTATATGTTTACTAGCTGCTTGATATTTGTGTAGACAGAGATGTCTGCCCGTTGCTATTTGGCAAACAAACACAGTGACCACAATTTTGGTTGAACTGCACAAGAGAATAGTATAGTCACTGCATGCAGTGCCATTTGAAAATAGACACAGAAAGATTGGATAGTCACTTCATGGACAGCAAAAAAGTAGTACTATACTATTTATTGGCCAACACTATGTGCTTCATTGCTTTGGTCTGATTATACGATGGGCATCATTTTGCCTAAGTTAAACGAAAATAGTCTCGCCGTGTGATCGAGAGAAGACCAAATCATATTGCAGTGGATGTTCCGCCATCATGTGTGGTTCATTCTCATGGTTCCAAATGTTGGTGAAACCACTTACATTTGCAAAAGGAATTGTAGACTTCACAAACAAATTTGCTTTTCAGTTTGTACTGAATATTGGCCAAGAGAAGCATCCATGTTAGTAGGAAGAACAAATGTTTTTTCTAGATCTTTGCTTTTGGAGCTACATATTTGTATGTGATCTATGAATCATTGAGATGCATTGACATGTTGATCTTATGTATGGGAATCGTACTAGTTGGTTTTAGTTGCAACACAAGTTCGAGGTGGCTGACATTTGCTTTTGGAGCTACATATTTGTATATGATCTGTGAATCATTGAGATGCATTAATAGTTACTTATTTCTGTTCGCTTAGTGTTTACAAGTTACTGATCGATCACTAGCTAGCCTACTAATGCACTCCTTGCAGTTTTATTTGCAACGCAAGATCCAAAGTGGCAGTTTTTTGAATAAAAATGCCTACCTCTGAAGAAACTGACAAGCTACACTATCCTACCTACTCGATCCTACACGGATAAATAGCAGATCACCCACGTACTACCTCCTTTCCGGTTTGCAGGGCTCAATTCAAGAAACGACCTACTCGATCCTACACGAATAAATAGCGGATCACGCACGTACTAGTACCTACTTTCCGGTTTGCAGGGCTTAATTCAAACCTCTCACCAACATACTCCCTTCGTCCGGGTTTATTAGTCCCGCGAGCAAAGCAGCAAGACCAAGACATGGCAATAATTAACGGCATGCAGAAGATTAAGCATAATTAATTCCACCGATTTAAGTGGTTACATGCGTGCCCTCGGCTGCGACTCATTGCATGCTACTCCGCATACTGGTTGCGAGCGATTCTGAGTGTCTGCATGCAGCCGGCCGTAATTAAGGCAGCTAACTGCTGCGAAAAAAGATGCGCTTTAATTGTTGTGGGCTTTTTAAATCCGTGGAATCATTATTGACAAGGAGGGAGATGATTCGAGTGCACTCGTTTAACCGTCATGCTGGCGTGCGACCCAGACGGGACGGGACGACACAGTCATAACTTCAGTTTCTCTAGTTTTCCCCGGTAAGCCGGCGCGCTAAGCCATGCCTGCTTATGCATTGAATTCCGATGACCGTCGCGCTACCTTCTGCCTATAAGTGTTGTTTCCCGGCCTTCTCCGGTGGCACCGTGACCCAACTCTCCATATCCAAATAAGCCCCCAACGGCCCAACGTCGCTCGCCACGTCCACCATGCCCCCGCCCGTCCGCGGTAGGCGAGGCCGGAGGCGGTCACCGCTAGAACTAGTGGTCGATTTTTCACCGGAAGGCAGATGGAGGGAGGAGGCATTCTATCTCTCTTTAGATGGCAATGCGGAGATCGAGGACTTGTTGGAGCGCGACCGCCTGGCGGAGGAGCAGGAGTTGTTGGAGCGCGACTGCCTGGTGGAGGAGCAACGTATCGTCGATTTGTGCCCCCAGCGGGACATGGAGCAGTAGCAACTGGGCCGACTACGTGGAGGCCGATGCCCGACAAATAGCCCTGGAGGCTGTCGGGCACGCACGCGTTCGTGACGCCGATTTTTACTACCATCTCATCAAGTGGGTTTCCCGCTTAGAAGCCGAAGCTTCGGTCGACCAAGCCAGCATGGAAAGGGCCAACGTGCGCGAGCAACGCGCCCTATCGCACCTCTGGCAGGTCCAAGGCGAGGCATAGGACGCCGGTGCCGGCGTTTAGCGTGTACCGCAGATGGCGGCTGGCATCGTCTAGTTAGCTTAGAGTAAGTTAGTACTTGTACACTACTAGAGTATTAGCGGCAGTAGATAGTTAACTTGGCTATGATGGTTGTCAACGTGGAAGTTCAGTACTCTATAGGTGGATCAGACCTGTTACTTTGCTCTGAATGTTGAACTTTCTATTTGAACGTATGGAATGGGCTGTTATTTTTTCAAATGGGTTGTATTTGTCCTCCACGAGTTTAGAGGCTAATTTGTGGGCCTACCAAGTTGACGCGTACACAATCAGGAGATGATTGTACATGGAGAGGATGACAGCAGGGACCCGCCAAGGTTATTGCAGTTCACAAGCAAGTGCCTCCTTATTTCAAGCCAATAAAAAAATGGCTCCTCCTAATGGATTTCTGACATCTGGGTCCTTGCCATTGTCAACGTAGTCAATAAACGAGAGAATTGCAGAACAAGCGGCTGACACCAGGGACCCAGCAGCTCGCCCAATTATTTTTGTTTTGGGTTAATTTGATAAATGTCACTCCAAATCTGGTGTTTCCGAGAAATGCCATTGCAATTTCCAAACTTTGAAAAATGCCATTTCATGCCATTTCTAGTGGCATTTTTCAAAGTCTATAGCGGTGTTTTTCAAAGTTTGCAAAAATTGCAGTGGCATTTTTCAAAGTTTGGAAATTGCAGTGGAATTTTTATGAATCACCATAATTGGAATGGCATTTATCTAATTTGTTTTTGAGACGGAAGTAGGGTGTCAACTGGGCTGTGCGGGACACTCTGGCCTGTCTAGACAACCTTTTCTTTTATGTTTACCATAGACCAGCCCAGTAGTTTTTTTTTCTTTCTGAAAATGGCTAGCTCAGTTTTTTTGTGATTTGTCAAGTAAATCGCTTTGTCAGGCCTGTTAGGCCACAAATCTTTCAAGACGAGGAGAGCTTCATTCGGCTGGCCAAGAAAATGGCCTATCAGTAATGAGAAATGGGTTGTACATTTTTAAAACACATCAAACCGACAATTAGTTTCAAATATCTTTTTTTTCATTTCAAGATTTTAAATTGCAATGATTTTTATGCGTGGACAATTTATTGGATTTTATATTGATATACATTTATTTTTTAAATCAGTCTGAATGTGACTCGAAATTTCAGGATTAAAAACAGTTCAGATCGCACTGACATATGCAAAATTTCGTATAATTTTTTAACCGTGGCCACAATATGGGCTGTAATGCTAACAAAAAGAATATGGGCTCCAAAAAAACCGTAAGAATTAGAAAATGGGCTGTAAATTATTAGAAATAATGGCAGATGTCCTGTATGCTGTTTTCCACAGATTTGAGGCTTTCCTAAAAAAAGATTGACGCACAAGCAGTGACTGTTGGATGTCCATCCAACGGCCGTCGTGCTTCTTCAATCTCTGCTCTTCCTGCTCCAACCGCTCAAACAAGCGCCGGCGGGACTGCCTGCTCCTTCCTCCCTGTGGCCGGCTGTGCTGCCGCGCAGGCCTCACCGCCTCACCCTACTCCCATCACTGGCCTAGCCATCCCTCTACTCACCCACACCTACTGTTATTCTCCGGCAATGGTAGACGAACTAGTAAACCCTCGTACAGTCGTACTCCCCTCCACGTGGTAAACAACTGCCGAGTCTTCCCTGGCTCTGTGTCGTTCCCTTCCTAGGCCTCACCATCATCCACCGCCCTGGTGCTCTCGGCGTGGCGTGGTCAACATGGTCAACAACTGACATGCATCTGAAGTGGACTGTACGTGGAGCGCTGGCAGCTGGGTCCACGGCCGCATGCAAGGAAATGCCTCCTTATTACGTGCAAAATAATGATTCCTCCACCTGACATCTGGGACCCACCGAAAGGGCCTCAGTATTTCACGAAAAAACGTTACCACCGCTGACAGCTCGGACCCACCAGCTATATGTTCGCACGCAAGGAAGTGCCTCTTTATTGCGCACAAAGAAAATGAATACTCCCCCTGCTAGCTGGGACCCAGTATAGTGGGCCTACTAAGTTGACGGGGATGGAGGGCTTTGTCAACTTAGTCAATATGCACGATTCTAGCTCGAGTGACCGTACAATGTCCATCCAACGGCCGTAGTGCTTCTTCAACCTCTGGTCTTCTTGCTCCAGCCGCCCAAAGCAGCGCCGGTCGTGCCGCCTGCTCCCGCCTCCCGTGGCCGGATGTGCTGTCGCGGAGGCCTCACCCTCCCCATACTACTCTCACCGCTGGCTAGGCCATCCCTCCACTCCACTCACCCACACCCCCTGTTATTCTGCGGCGATGGCAGCGCAGCCGAACCAGTGAACCCTCGTACTCCTCTCCGCGTGGGCATCCACTGCCGCGTCTTCCCCAGATCCGTGTCGTTCCCTTCCTAGGCCTCGCCGTCGTCCACCGCCGTGGTGGTCTCGGCGCGGCGTGGTCAATATGGTCAACGACCGACTTCCATTGGAAGAGTACTGTACATGGAGAGGCTGACAGCTGGGTCCACGGCAGCCGCAAGGAAGTGCCTGTTGGAAATATGCCCTAGAGGCAATAATAAGATGGTTATTATTATATTTCTTTGTTCATGATAATTGTCTGTTATTCATGCTGTAATTGTATTATCCGAAAATCGTAATACACGTGTGAATACATAGACCACAACATGTCCCTAGTGATCCTCTAGTTGACTAGCCCATTGATCAACAGATAGTCATGGTTTCCTGACTATGGACATTGGATGTCATTGATAACGGGATCACATCATTAGGAGAATGATGTGATGGACAAGACCCAAACCTAAGCATAGCTCAAAGATCGTGTAGTTCGTTTAGCTAGAGCTTTTCCAAATGTCAAGTATCATTTCCTTAGACCATGAGATTGTGCAACTCCCGGATACCGTAGGAGTTCTTTGGGTGTACCAAACGTCACAACATAACTGGGTGACTATAAAGGTGCACTACGGGTATCTTCGAAAGTGTCTGTTGGATTGGCATGAATCGAGACTAGGATTTGTCACTCCGTATGACGGAGAGGTATCTCTGGGCCCACTCGATAATGCATCATCATAATGAGCTCAATGTGACCAAGTGTCTGGTCACGGGATCATGCATTACGGTACGAGTAAAGTGACTTGCCGGTAACGAGATTAAACGAGGTATTGGGATACCGACGACCGAGTCTCGGGCATGTAACGTACCGATTGACAAAGGGAATTGTATACGGGGTTGTTTGAATCCTCGACATCATGGTTCATCCGATGAGATTATCGAGGAGCATGTGGGAGCCAACATGGGTATCCATATCCCGCTGTTGGTTATGGACCGGAGAGGCGTCTCGGTCATGTCTGCATGTCTCCCGAACCCGTAGGGTCTACACACTTAAGGTTCGGTGACGCTAGGGTTGTAGAGATATGACTATGTAGTAAACCGAAAGTTGTTCAGAGTCCCGGATGAGATCGTGGATGTAACGAGGAGTTACCGAATGGTCCAGAGGTAAAGAATTATACATAGGAAGTCAGGTTTCGGCCATCGGGAAAGTTTCGGGGGTCACCGGTATTGTACCAGGACCACCGAAAGGGTTCCGGGGGTCCATCGAGTGGGGCCACCTATCCCGGAGTGCCCCATGGGCTGAAGTGGGAGGGGAACCAGCCCCTGGTGGGCTGGTGCACCCCCCTCTTGGGCCCCCCTGCGCCTAGGGCTGGAAACCCTAGGGTGGGGGGCGCCTCCACTTGCCTTGGGGGGCAAGGCACCCCCTTGGCCGCCGCCCCCCTAGGAGATCCCATATCCTAGGGCCGGCGTCCCCCTAGGGGCCCTATATAAAGAGGGGGGAGGGAGGGCAGCCGCACCTATGCACTTGGCGCCTCCCTTCCCCCTTGCTACACATTTCCCTCTCACAGGCGCTTGGCGAAGCCCTGCCGGGATCCCTGCTGCATCCACCACCACACCGTCGTGCCACTGGATCTTCATCAACCTCTCCTTCCCCCTTGCTGGATCAAGAAGGAGGAGACGTCTCCCTGACCGTACATGTGTTGAACGCGGAGGTGCCGTCCGTTCGGCGCTAGGATCTCCGGTGATTTGGATCACGATGAGTACGACTCCCTCAACCCCGTTCCCTTGAACGCTTCCGCTCGATCTACAAGGGTATGTAGATGCACTCCTCTCTCTCATTGCTAGATGAACTCATAGATTGATCTTGGTGAGACCGTAGGAATTTTTTTATTTTCTGCAACGTTCCCCAACAGTGGCATCATGAGCTAGGTCTATGTGTAGTTCTCTTTGCACGAGTAGAACACAAATTTGTTGTGGGTGTAGATGTTGTCAACTTTCTTGCCACTACTAGTCTTATTTTGCTTCAGTGGTATTGTGGGATGAAGCGGCCCGGACCGACCTTACACGTACGCTTACATGAGACAGGTTCCACCGACTGACATGCACTAGTTGCATAAGGTGGCTAGAGGGTGTCTGTCTCTCCCACTTTAGTTGGAGCGGATTCGATGAAAAGGGTCCTTATGAAGGGTAAATAGAAGTTGAAAAATCACGTTTTGGCTTTTACGTAGGTAAGAAAACGTTCTTGCTAGAACCCTATTGCAGCCACGTAAAACATGCAACAACAATTAGAGGATGTCTAACTTGTTTTTGTAGCATATGATTTGTGATGTGATATGGCCAAAAGTTGTGATGAATGATGAATGATATATTGTGATGTATGAGATCATGTTCTTGTAATAGGAATCACGACTTGCATGTCGATGAGTATGACAACCGGCAGGAGCCACAGGAGTTGTCTTAATTATTATATGACCTGCATGTCAATGATTTAACGCCATGTAATTACTTTACTTTATTGCTAAACCGTTAGCCATAGTAGTAGAAGTAATAGTTGGCGAGCAACTTCATGGAGACACGATGATGGAGATCATGATGATGGAGATCATGGTGTCATGCCGGTGACGAAGATGATCATGGAGCCCCGAAGATGGAGACCAAAGGAGCTATATGATATTGGGCATATCATGTCACTATTTAATTTCATGTGATGTTTATTATGTTTATGCATCTTGTTTACTTAGAACGACGGTAGTAAATAAGATGATCCCTCATAATAATTTCAAGAAAGTGTTCCCCCTAACTGTGCACCATTGCGAAAGTTCGTCATTTTGAAGCACCTCGTGATGATCGGGTGTGATAGATTCTAACGTTCACATACAATGGGTGTAAGACAGATTTACACATGCAAAACACTTAGGTTAACTTGACGAGCCTAGCATGTACAGACATGGCCTCGGAACACAAGAGACCGAAAGGTTGAACATGAGTCGTATGGAAGATAGATCAACATGGAGAGGTTCAACAATGATGAATAGTCCGTCTCACGTGATGATCGGACACGGCCTAGTCGACTCGGATCATGTATCACTTAGATGACCAGAGGGATGTCTAATCTGAGTGGGAGTTCATTAAATAATTTGATTAGATGAACTTAATTATAATGAACTTAGTCTAAAAACCTTTGTAAATATGTCTTGTAGATCAAATGGCCAACGCTCATGTCCACCTGAACTTCCACGCATTCCTAGAGAAAACCAAGCTGAAAGATGATGGCAGCAACTATACGGACTGGGTCCGGAACCTGAGGATCATCCTCATAGCTGCAAAGAAAGATTATGTCTTAGAAGCACCACTTGGTGAAGCTCCCATCCCAGAGAACCAAGACGTCATGAACGCTTGGCAGTCTCGTGCTGATGATTACTCCCTCGTTCAGTGCGGCATGCTTTACTGCTTAGAACCAGGCTCCAAAAGTGTTTTGAGCAACACGGAGCATATGAGATGTTCGAAGAGCTGAAAATGGTTTTCCAAGCTCATGCCCGGGTCGAGAGATATGAAGTCTCCGACAAGTTCTTCAGCTGTAAGATGGAGGAAAATAGTTCTGTCAGTGAGCACATACTCAAAATGTCTGGGTTGCACAACCGCTTGACTCAGCTGGGAGTTAATCTCCCGGATGACGCGGTTATTGACAGAATCCTTCAGTCGCTTCCAGCAAGCTACAAGAGCTTTGTGATGAACTGCAATATGCAGGGGATGGAAAAGACCATTCCTGAAGTATATTCAATGTTGAAATCAGCAGTGGTAGAGATCAAAAAGGAACATCAAGTGTTGATGGTGAATAAAACCACTAAGTTCAAGAAAGGCAAGGGTAAGAAGAACTTCAAGAAGGACGACAAGGAAGTTGCCACGCCCGGTAAGCCAGCTGCCGGGAAGAAGTCAAAGAATGGACCCAAGCCTGAGACTGAGTGCTTTTATTGCAAAGGGAAGGGTCACTGGAAGAGGAACTGCCCCAAATACTTAGCGGACAAGAAGGCCGGCAACACTAAAGGTATATGTGATATACATGTAATTGATGTGTACCTTACCAGTGCTCGTAGTAGCTCCTGGGTATTTGATACCGGTGCCATAGCTCATATTTGTAACTCAAAGCAGGAGCTGCGGAATAAGCGGAGACTGGCGAAGGACTAGGTGATGATGCGCGTCGGGAATGGTTCTAGAGTCAATGTGATCGCTGTCGGCACGCTACCTCTACATTTACCTACGGGATTAGTTTTAAACCTCAATAATTGTTATTTAGTGCCAGCTTTGAGCATGAACATTGTATCTGGATCTCGTTTAATACGAGATGGCTACTCATTTAAATCCGAGAATAATGGTTGTTCTATTTATATGAGAGATATGTTTTATGGTCATGCCCCGATGGTCAATGGTTTATTCTTAATGAATCTCGAACGTGATGTTACACATATTCATAGTGTGAATACCAAAAGATGTAAACTTGATAACGATAGTCCCACATACTTGTGGCACTGCCGCCTTGGTCATATTGGTGTCAAGCGCATGAAGAAGCTCCATGCTGATGGACTTTTAGAGTCTCTCGATTATGAATCATTTGACACATGCGAACCATGCCTCATGGGCAAAATGACCAAGACTCCGTTCTCCGGAACAATGGAGCGAGCAACCAACTTATTGGAAATCGTACATATGGATGTGTGCGGTCCAATGAGCGGTGCGGCTCGTGGAGGATATCGTTAAGTTCTCACTCTCGCTGACGACTTGAGTAGATATGGGTATGTCTACTTTATGAAACACAAGTTTGAGACCTTTGAAAAGTTCAAGGAATTTTAGAATGAGGTAGAGAATCAACGTGACCAAAAAATAAAGTTCTTACGGTCAGATCATGGAGGAGAATATTTAAGTCATGAATTTGCTACGCACTTAAAGAAATGTGGAATCGTTTCACAACTCACGCCGCCTGGAACAGCTCAGTGTAACGGTTTGTCCGAATGTCGTAATCGCACTTTATTGGATATGGTGCAATCTATGATGTCTCTTACCGATTTACCACTATCTTTTTGGGGATACGCTCTAGAGACAGCTACATTCACTTTAAATAGGGCACCGTCTAAATCCGTTGAGACGACACCGTATGAATTATGGTTTGGGAAGAAACCTAAGCTGTCGTTTCTGAAAGTTTGGGGATGCGATGCTTATGTAAAGAAACTTCAACCTAAAAAGCTCGAACCCAAGTCAAAAAAATGCGTCTTCATAGGATACCCTAAGGAAACCATTGGGTATACCTTCTACCTTAGATCCGAAGGCAAGATCTTTGTTGCCAAGAACGGGTCCTTTCTATAGAAAGAGTTTCTCTCGAGAGAAGTAAGTGGGAGGAAAGTGGAACTTGATGAAGTACTACCTCTTGAACCGGTAAGTAATGCAGCTTAGGAAGATGTTCCTATGGTGCCTACACCGACAGGAGAGGAAATTAATGCTGATGATCAAGGTACTTCGGATCAAGTTGCTACTGAACTTCGTAGGTCCACGAGGACACGTTCCACACCAGAGTGGTATGGCAACCCTGTCCTGGAAATCATGTTGTTAGACAACGGTGAACCTTCAAACTATGAAGAAGCGATGGCGGGCCCAGATTCCAACAAATGGCTTGAAGCCACGCAATCCGAGATAGAATCCATGTATGAAAACAAAGTATGGACTTTGACAGACTTTCCCGATGATCGGCAAGCGATAGAAAACAAATGGATCTTTAAGAAGAAGACGGACGCGGATGGTAATGTTACAATCTATAAAGCTCGACTTGTCGCTAAGGGTTATCGGCAAGTTCAAGGGGTTGACTACGATGAGACTTTCTCTCCTGTAGCGAAATTGAAGTCCGTTCGAATCATGTTTGCAATTGCCGCATACTATGATTATGAGATATGGAAGATGGACGACAAAACGGCATTCCTTAACGGTTATCTTAAGGAAGAACTGTATATTATGCAGCCGGAAGGTTTTGTCGATCCTAAGAATGCTAACAAGGTATGCAAGCTCCAGCGATCCATTTATGGGCTGGTGCAAGCATCTTGGAGTTGGAACATTCGCTTTGATGAGATGATCAAAGGGTTTGGGTTTATGAAAACTTATGGAGAAGACTGCGTTTACAAGAAAGTGAGTGGAAGCTCTGTAGCATTTCTCATATTATATGTAGATGACATACTTTTGATGGGAAATGATATAGAACTTTTGGACAACATTAAGGCCTACTTGAATAAGTGTTTTTCAATGAAGGACCTTGGAGAATCTGCTTACATACTAGGCATCAACATCTATAGGGATAGATCAAGACGCCTCATAGGTCTTTCACAAAGCACATACCTTGATAAGATATTGAAGAAGTTCAATATGGATCAGTCCAAGAAAGGGTTCTTGCCTGTATTGCAAGGTGTGAGATTGAGCTCGGCTCAATGCCCGACCATGGCAGAAGATAAAGAAGAGATGAGTGCCATCCCCTATGCCTCAGCCATATGATCTATTATGTATGCCATGCTGTGTACCAGACCCGATTTAAACCTTGCCGTAAGTTTGGTAGGCAGATACCAAAGTAATCCCGGCAAGGAACACTGGATAGCGGTCAAGAATATCCTGAAGTACCTGAAAAGGACAAAGGACGTGTTTCTCATTTATGGAGGTGATGAAGAGCTCGCCGTAAAGGGTTACGTCGACGCTAGCTTCGACACATATCTGGATGACTCTAAGTCACAAACCGGATACATGTATATTTTGAATGGTGGGGCAGTAAGCTGGTGCAGTTGCAAGCAAAGCATCGTGGCGGGATCTACATGTGGAGCGGAGTACATGGCAGCCTTGGAGGCAGCGCATGAAGCAATCTGGGTGAAGGAGTTCATCACCGACCTAAGAGTCATACCCAATGCATCGGGGCCGATCAAACTCTTCTGTGACAACACTGGAGCTATTGCACTTGCCAAGGAGCCCAGGTTTCAAGAGAAGACCAGGCACATCAAGTGTCGCTTCAACTCCATTCGTGAAAATGTTCAAGATGGAGACATAGATATTTGTAAAGTACATACGGACCTGAATGTGGCAGATCCATTGACTAAACATCTCCCTAGGGCAAAACATGAGCAACACCAGAATTCCATGGGTGTTCGATTCACCACAATGTAACTAGATTATTGAACTCTAGTGCAAGTGGGAGACTGTTGGAAATATGCCCTAGAGGCAATAATAAGATGGTTATTATTATATTTCTTTGTTCATGATAATTGTCTGTTATTCATACTGTAATTGTATTATCCGGAAATCGTAATACACGTGTGAATACATAGACCACAACATGTCCCTAGTGAGCCTCTAGTTGACTAGCTCATTGATCAACAGATAGTCATGGTTTCCTGACTATGGACATTGGATGTCATTGATAACGGGATCACATCATTAGGAGAATGATGTGATGGACAAGACCCAAACCTAAGCATAGCTCAAAGATCGTGTAGTTCATTTAGCTAGAGCTTTTCCAAATGTCAAGTATCATTTCCTTAGACCATGAGATTGTGCAACTCCCGGATACCATAGGAGTTCTTTGGGTGTACCAAACGTCACAACGTAACCGGGTGACTATAAAGGTGCACTACGGGTATCTCCGAAAGTGTCTGTTGGGTTGGCACGAATCGAGACTCGGATTTGTCACTCCGTATGACGGAGAGGTATCTCTGGGCCCACTCGATAATGCATCATCATAATGAGCTCAATGTGACCAAGTGTCTGGTCACGGGATCATGCATTACGGTACGAGTAAAGTGACTTGCCGGTAACGAGATTATATGAGGTATTGGGATACCGACGATCGAGTCTCGGGCATGTAACATACCGTTGACAAAGGGAATTGTATACGGGGTTGTTTGAATCCTCGACATCGTGGTTCATCCGATGAGATCATCGAGGAGCATGTGGGAGCCAACATGGGTATCCAGATCCTGCTGTTGGTTATTGACCGGAGAGGCGTCTCGGTCATGTCTGCATGTCTCCCGAACCCGTAGGGTCTACACACTTAAGGTTCGGTGACGCTAGGGTTGTAGAGATATGAGTATGTAGTAAACCGAAAGTTGTTCGGAGTCCGGATGAGATCCTGGACGTCACGAGGAGTTCCGGAATGGTCCGGAGGTAAAGAATTATATATAGGAAGTCAGGTTTCGGCCATCGGGAGAGTTTCGGGGGTCACCGGTATTGTACCGGGACCACCGGAAGGGTCCCGTGGGTCCACCGGGTGGGGCCACCTATCCCGGAGGGCCCCATGGGCTGAAGTGGGAGGGGAACCAGCCCCTGGTGGGATGGTGTGCCCCCCTTGAGCCCCCCTACACCTAGGGTTGGAAACCCTAGGGTGGGGGCGCCTCCACTTGCCTTGGGGGGCAAGGCACCCCCTTGGCCGCCGCCCCCCCTAGGAGATCCCATCTCCTAGGGCCGGCGCCCCCCCTAGGGGCCCTATATAAAGAGGTGGGAGGGAGGGCAGCCGCACCTATGCACTTGGCGCCCCCCTTCCCCCTTGCTACACCTCTCCCTCTCGCAGACGCTTGGCAAAGCCCTGCCGGGATCCCTGCTGCATTCACCACCACGCCGTCATGCTGCTGGATCTTCATCAACCTCTCCTTCCCCCTTGCTGGATCAAGAAGGAGGAGACGTCTCCCTGACCGTACGTGTGTTGAATGCGGAGGTGCCGTCCGTTCGGTGCTAGGATCTCCGATGATTTGGATCACGACGAGTACGACTCCCTCAACCCCATTCCCTTGAACGCTTCTGCTCGATCTACAAGGGTATGTAGATGCACTCCTCTCTCTCGTTGCTAGATGAACTCATAGATTGATCTTGGTGAAACCGTAGGAATTTTTTTATTTTCTGCAACGTTCCCCAATAGTTCCTCCTTGTTATGCGGAAAATAATTATTCCTCCACCTGACAGTAGGGACCCACCGGATGGGCCATCAGTATTTCGTGAAAAAAACATTTCCCCCCTGACTGCTAGGACCCACCGGACGGGCCACCGTATTTGGCGAAAAAAAATTCATCCCGCTATCAGCTCGGACCCACCGGAAGTGCCTCCTTATTAGGCACAAAAAAAAGAATACTCCCCCTGCTAGCTGGGACCCACCTTGGTGGGAGGCTGACTTGTGGGCCTACTAAGTTGACTAGGACGGAGGCCTTTGTCAACTTTAGTCAATATGAACGATTCAAGATCCAGTGACCGTACGATGTCCATCCAACGTCCATAGTGCTTCTTCAACCTCTGGTCTTCTTGCTCCAGCTGCCCAAAGCAGTGCCTGTCGTGCCGCATGCTCCTGCCTCCCGTGGCCGGCTGTGATGACGCAGAGGCCTAATCGACTCCTACTACTCCCACCGTTGTCCAGGCCATCCCTCTACTCACCCACACCCCCTGTTATTCTACAGCGACAACAGCCTCACACCGCAGCCAAACCAGTGAACCCTCGTACTCCTCTTCGCGTGGGCATCCACTGCCGCGTCTTCACCGGCTCTGCGTCATCCCCTTCCCAGGCCTCGTCGTCATCCACCGCCGTGGTGCTCTCGGCGCGGCGTGGTTAATGTGGTCAACGACCGACTTCCATCGGAAGAGTACTGTACATGGAGAGGCTGACAGCTAGGTCCACGGCAGTCGCAAGGAAGTGCCTCCTTATTACGCGCAAAATAATTATTCCTCCACCTGATAGCGGGGACCCACTGGACAGGCCACCATATTTCGCGAAAAAAACATTTCCCCCGTGACTCCTGGGACCCACCAGCGACATCTTCGCACGCAAAGAAGTGCGTCCGGGCAAAAAAAAATGATTCGGCCCCCTGACTGCTGGGACCCACCAGCTACATCTTCGCACATAAGGAAGTGTCAGACAGTCGGGACCCACCTGGTCGAAGCGTACATAGCGTTGTCATTCTGGTCGCGAACATGTACGTACATACTGGTGGATGTAGAGGCGTGCACGTGTCGTAGTAGAGGTGCGCACGTAGCATGTACACGTACATAGAGCGGCCAGTGTGCAAGAAAGGAAATACGACCACGTACATACATACAGGCGGGGTCTCGAACGCCTACTCGCGCATACGTATGGCCAGGGCTCGTGTACATGGCTGGGGTTAGAACGGAGAAACTGCGTCGTCGTCATGTTCATGGGGAGGGAACGGAATGTGTTGTGTTCATCGGGAGGCAATGGAATGCGTCATGTTCATTGGGAGGCAACAAAACGCGTGGGAGCCAACCGGCTTGGATGGAACAGGCGATGGAAACGAGGCCTGGCGTACCACAGAACAGAGGAAACGGCCTTGTGTTCGACTGGCCACGTTCGAAACGGGATCCTGTTCACCGGGAGGGGTCTGGAGTACCGCAAAACGGAGGAAACGGACTTGTGTTGGACCTCCTACGGTTGAAATGGGGTCCTTTTGATCGGGAGGGGTGTGGCGTACCGCAAAACGAAGGAAACAGACTTGTGTTGGAGCGCTAGGTCGAAACGAGGGCCCCCGACCACCCACCGTAACCGGGAACTTGCCGAAATTTTCCTCGCCCTCGCTTATACCACAGTTTTTTCCATCTTGGACGGCCCAAAGAATGTCATGCAGCTGCGTCTCCGGCCCGCCCAGGACGAAAAGCCCATTTTCTGTCATGATTTTTTGTCATAGAAGTAGGAGCCCACCACATCTATGATGATACCGGATTTTGTCACAATTATTGTCATAGAAGTGTCATAAGTATGACAGAAAAAATTTCGTTCGGCCCAAAATGTCATGGATGTGTCTTATTTTTGTAGTGCGGAAGGTGGTTTATGCTCTTCTTTTGCCGCAAGAAAGCTAATTTTCGGAGAAAAATCCGGGCGAAGGTTTCAATCCAATCGGAGTTACGGATCTTCGGATATATAAGAAAGTGAAAGGGCAGAATCTAGAACACAGAAACAGAGAGAGACAGAGAGACAGATCCAATCTCGGAGGGGCTCTCGCCCCTCCCACGCCATGGAGACCATGGAACACAGGGGAAACCCTTCTCCCATCTATGGAGAAGGTCAAGGAAGAAGAATAAGAAGGGGGGCTCTCTCCCCCTTGCTTCCGGTGGCGCCGGAACATTGCCGGGGGCCATCATCATCACCGCGATCTACACCAACACCTCTGCCATCTTCACCAACATCTCCATCACCTTCCCCCATCTATATCCTACGGTCCACTCTCCCGCAACCCGCTGTACCCTCTACTTAAACATGGTGCTTTATGCTTCATATTATTATCCAATGATGTGCTGCCATCCTATGATGTCTGAGTAGATTTTCATTGTCCTACCGGTGATTGGTGAATTGCTATGATTGGTTTAATTTGCTTGTGGTTATGTTGCTGCCCTATTGTGCCCTCCGTGTCACGCAAGTGTGAGGGATTCCTGCTATAGGGTGTTGCAATATGTTCATGATTCGCTTATAGTGGGTTGCTTGAGTGACAGAAGCATAAACCCGAGTAAGGGGGTTGTGGCGTATGGGTTAAAGGGGACTTGATACTTTAATGCTATGGTTGGGTTTTACCTTAATGATCTTTTGTAGTTGAGGATGCTTGCTAGAGTTCCAATCATAAGTGCATATGATCCTAGAAGAGAAAGTATGTTAGCTTATGCCTCTCCCACATAAAACTTGCTATCGGTCTAGTAAAGTAGTCAATTGCTTAGGGACAATTTCACAACTCCTACCACCACTTTTCCACACTTACTATATTTACTTTATTACTACTTTATCTAAACAACCCCTAGTTTATATTTACGTGCTCTTTATATTCTTGCAAACCTATCCAACAACACCTACAAAGTACTTCTAGTTTCATACTTGTTCTAGGTAAAGCGAACGTCAAGCGTGCATAGAGTTGTATTGGTGGTCGATAGAACTTGAGGGAATATTTGTTCTACCTTTAGCTCCTCGTTGGGTTCGACACTCTTACTTATCAAAAGAGGCTACAATTGATCCCCTATACTTGCGATTGGAGTGATCACTCTTGCCCTTGGTTAGGGTGCGTAGGTGCGTCGGATTTCTTAGATTGGACTGGCAGGGAGCCTTTATATGAGAAGTACAAGCTGCGTTGAATTCACGTGCGTATTGGCCATCTACTCCTCGGCCCTCTATTGCACCTGCCTTTGGCTGTATGACAGGTGGGCCGGCCACCCGTTGGGCCCATGTGTCATACACCCAAACGCAAGTGCAGTAAGTCAATGAAGTTGCGTCCCGCTCCGTGCCAGTGCAGTATAGTCATCTCACCAGACATCTAGTTGGGGCCAAATGAGAGAACTTTGATGCTTGCTGGTTTATTGGTCCCCTTTGCATTTTGCCCCAAGTTTTGACCTTTGATTAACTAATAAAATGTTAATGCATGTAACCAAAATTGTTGTGTAGGTCAACTTATGAAAACCGAATAATACGAAAACACTTAGGCACGGTACATTAACTCCCTCCTCATTTGTTATTTCGTGACATATCAACCAATGAGAGATGTGGGCCGTGCATGCTTTCAATGACTTGAGACTACCAAACATTACATGCAGTGGTTAGTTCATTGCATGTAATCCTATTAATTAGCAAGAAGACATTAAGTTCTCTCGCTGATAGGAATAAAACAATACACCATGTATTTATTTACAGAGGGAGTAGTACATTTTTTGTGACATGCATTACTAGATATTGCTAGTCAAATACTAAACCCAGATGGACGTGGTAGTACTACTAAATCCAGATGGTGGGGCTAGTACTAGTAGTAGTACTACCAGTGTAGTAGCACTATACTACCCGTTGGTCAAATTATTACGTGTTGCTCCTCACAGTGAAGTTACAAGACCATGTGCCGGAGATGACACCTTAGTATAGGCGTCGTGTTCGGCATACCATAGTTAGCCTCACCGTCTGCAGTCACTATCATCATGGCTCTAGAGCTAGCCTGCTTACAACTAGCCATGTTCGACATAATTTCTCGTGCGTAGATGCTCGTGCATTGCATGGAACACCAAGATTGGGGGTGGACGGCGCCGACAGCGGCCATCGTGCTAGATTTTTCCATGGCCTTCTAGATGTGGTGGGGAGGAGATAAGGCTGATTGTGAGAGACAAGGAGTTGTTTTTAAATAGGGAACAAGTGTGGGCATCTTTTTGCAAAACTTGGGAAGTTTGGTTTGTATGTGTCAAATCTAGATCCGACGGCTATTGGTGAAAGATGACAGGCACAACATCATCACCAACTTAGGACCTCTTTGATTCGCAGGATTTTGAAAACGCAGGAATAGGACATGGCAATATTACAAGTTTCAAACTGATATTACAAATGTTAAGAGTAATGTTGCACCTACGAAGAGGGAGTTACTAGGAAGTTTACGTAAGAACTTTTGTTACTTTAGGTGGATGCAGCATTATCGTACAAACTAAAATCCACCACCCTGACAAGTCACTAATGGGCAAAAAAACTCGAGTCTCTAGCCACTTGATGTTTCAAAAACAAATTCAGCTTCTGCGGAGAATTTGTCATTTAAGCTTAGACACTTGCGGTGATCAACACGCCATTCATTGTTGCGCGAGAGAATGCCAAACCTCATTACCTTGAGCACACTTGCTTCCAGAACAAAGAATCTGGCCAATTTAATCACAGATGTGCTGCCTCAGTAGTCGATCAAATCAATTTCTGTAAGATGGAGATCAAGGCATTCGTTGAGATTGTTATAGTGCAGCACATTTTTCACTATTGGGTCTTTTTTTATCTGCAAAAGAAGAGAACATATTAGAGCAGCTGGCTGTATAAGATTGTCGTGTCATCAAGAGGTGCCAATATCATTCGCTCATACGATAGGGTTGGCTGGCTAGTGATATTTCTTCACTCTCTCTCTCTCTCTCTCCTCTCATTTACCTAGGAGCACTTGAAGAGCTTGGGCATTTGTTGCCTTCCACTATATGGCCGATGCCATATTTATCAAAAGTATGCCACATAATACGCATCGATTTCAAATTAAAAGATTTTGGCACCGCGCTCGTGATGTGAGAGAGTTAGCACCGCTGTGCACACAGACCCCATATGTATAAACAAATCAATCAAACCAACTACACTAGCTTCTCACTCTCCTAAACAAGCATTTTTTATTGCCTCAGTCCTCTCTCTCTCCCACGCAAGTGTTTTTTCATTGTGTGAGTTGATTTGGCACCAGAGCAAAGTAGGTGATCCAGATTGGGGCACCAGGTGAGCAATGGAGGGGCATCAATGCCAAATGCATCACAAGTGAATTTGGCACGTGTTTTGGCCTAGTGGAGGCCCTTCTTGTTGTGCACGAGTGCGTCCTTCTGTGCATGCCGCCGCGCAGTGGTGAATTGTGCGTGAGTACGTCCTTCACGCCGAAGAAGTGTGTCCTCAATGCGCCCTCAATTTACTAGCGTGTGGGGTGCTACCCCGAGTGGTTTCAACTTTGTTTACTTCACCACGTGTTAGATGGGCCTCTAGTTTACTTATTTTCACCCACTACCACATGGACCAGCACACGAAGATAGAGAACACGAGCTGACAAGGCAGCATGTGGACTGGTTGACCAGTCAACTAAACAATATACAGAGCTATACGCTGACATAGTGAGTGTATAATCCGTCGGTATAGAGAGTTCGAGTGAGAGGGGAGGCCCGTGAGAGATAGCAGAGAGAGAGAAAGAGCTACTCCCTCCGTTCGATAATGTAGTGCCAACATTTTTTTAAAGTCAAAATTTTGAAACTTTGACCAAGTTTATAAACAAATTACTTATATCTACAATACCAAAGATAAATGATAGTATGAAGTAAGTACATGCTCTGATGAATCTAATGATCGTTCCAGATGTAAATGGTTTTCTCCATATATACCTGGTCAAACTTTTCTGACATTTCACTTTTGAAAACATCCATATGCTTATGGACGTGAGATAGTCCCTAACTAGTGAGAGTGTGTGTGTGTGTCGGATATCGGGTTCCGGCAAAACCCTTAAGGTTTGAACACTGGGGTGCGCACGGAGATCTCCTCCTATCAAATCTCGCTCTCTGCCTCGCCGCCATCCCAAAGCTTTATCGATGAACAACACAAGAGACACAAGATTTATATAGGTTCGGGCCACCATTGTGGTATAATACCCTACTCCTGTGTGTGGTGGTGGATTGCCTCTTGGGCTGATGATGAACAGTACAGAGGAAGAACAGCCTCGTGGGGAGAGGTGTTCTTGGGCTGGTGTGGTGTGCGGATGAACTTAACTTCCTTTCTATACTGTGGTGGCTAGTTTTATTTATAGAGGCCCTGGTCCTCTTCCCAAATATTGAGCGGGAAGGGATCCAACAACGGCCATTTCGAAAGGGGACAGCTAGTACAAGCTATCCTGACTAAAGGTGGTCTTCGCCTACCAAAGGTGTTGGTGATGACGTCGTCTTGGGCTCCACGGTGACCTCCGTCCTGCCGCTCTGCTGGTATTGGTCTTGTTGCACCGATGTGGAAACCTTTGCTTGATTCCTCGGTACTCCACGCCTGCGCTTGCCTCCTTTGCACCAAATTGGAAACGAGGACACTTCACGGGCTGGCGCCCGCTTGGTCTTGATCATGATGGCTTGCGTCATGGGAACCTCGTGAGGTACCCCTTGCCTTGATCTCTCCGCCTCCGCGCCAGCCTGCCTGGCGAGGCCTTTCCTGAGGAGGCCTTGTGTCATCCGCCCCATGAGGCTTGGCCCCTCGCGAGGGTCTTGAGTGTTGGTTGATGAAGACGGGTCGTACTGGGCCACTGGTTGAGCCACGCAGCAGGCCGCAGGAAGGGTCCCCAGAACGCCGACAGTAGCCCCCGGGCCCAAGGCGTGCTCAGACTTGGCTTAGCAGCGAAGCCAAAGGGCAAGTGCGGACTGCCGCGGGCCCCAACAGCCTGCGGCCTTGGTCGCTGCGTGGCGACTCATTGGACGTAGGCGTCTCCACTTTCCCACGCTGCCTCGGCAACTTCCTGATTTGACGAGTCCTTGCTGCATGCAAAAAGAGTCATCATTACCTATGATTGTGGAGGTCGATGGTTGGCCTCCCTGGGACTATAAATAAGGAGGGGCGACAACCCCCATTGTCCATCTCTTCTTGCTCCGCCTGCTTCTTTTACCTTGCTCCATCTCCATCCTTGAAGCCAATGGCACCGATCCGCAGGTTCTCGGCCGAAGAGAAAGGGAAGGCTCCCCGGGAGGTACCTGACCATCTCCCGCCGAAGAAACGGCCGGTCCCATGCCGCCGCGACGAGGTTGCGAGGCCGGAGACGACGAGGCCTTGGTGCGAGCGGCCACCTCCTGTGTTCTCATTCAAGTTCTTTCATCTTGTCAAGTTTTGCCTCTCTTTCCAACCTGAGTGCTGTCTGAAATCCTTCTTACCCATTATGCCATTCTTTCAATAGTTCTGGAGGCAGTGTGTTGTTGATTTCATCAAGTATCTTCCCATCTTCTCAAGTTCATGTTCTATTCCTTCCATGTTCAACCGGAGTGCTGCCCAAATTATATCAATCTTATTCCTTCTCCATCTAGTTTTAATCGGAGTGGTTTCAATATCTATCTTATCACTAAACCTACAAGGTTCTCGAATGTCCCTTGTTCCTCTTTTCTAACGGAGTGTTTTCAACTTTGTTCAGCTTCGTTGTTTTCTTTCTTCATTTTGCTCAACCTATCAAGGTTTGTGGTTTCACTCATTGGTCGAAGAAGCAACTTAGTTTTACCGCTTATCTTCCTCTTCCTTTTCCCTCCGGTGCCATCCTAGATCTCAGGAAGAGATCCTCTCGTAGTGGTGGAGTGTTGTAACGCCCCAGATACAACTTTCCATATTCGTAACTCCAACTCTTGCCTTTTCCGGAGATGCGACATGATATTTCCTTCGTGGTTGGGTTTTTGTCTGTTGTTTTGCATTTTGTTCTTGTCATGCATCTCGTCTCATGTCATCATCTGCATTTCATCCGCATGTTTTTCAAAACTTGCATCCTTTCGGGTTCCGCCGGTTCTCTCCGTTATCCGTTCTGAGCCCGACCACACTCGCACGTGCCCGTGGCACCTCCGAAATATTATTTTGTTAGTGACATAAAAAGTTTCTCGGAATGGGTTGCAACTTGTCATGCGGTCTTATTATAGTGTAGACAGGCCGCCTGCCAAGTTTCGTCGCATTCGGAGTCCATCTGATAGCCCAACCGTTAAATGTATAGCGGTACCGTTGCCGGTACTTTCGTCGGACGTTTCGGTCTCCGAAACTGCTGCCGGGTTGCACTTCTCTTCTCTCCCCTCAAGCCTAGACCATGTAAACACAGCCCACCAACCTCTCCCAGGCCTGTCTAACCTCCCCCTCGATCGGATCCGTCGGATCACGATCGGAGGGCTTCGAAAGCCCCCAATTCCCCCTAACCTAGCCAATCCTACCTATAAATGGACACCCCCATGTCCATTTTGGGCAACCCTAGCCCCCTAGACCCTCCACTTACCTCCAGCCGCAGCCAACCTCCCCCCTTCCTCGCATTCCGCGCCACTCCAACCCTGCTCCGCCACTTGGCGCCGCCGCCGGCGTGCCCCGGTCCAATCCACGTGCGCCACGTCGCCCCCTGGCCGTCTCCAGCCACTGCCCCGCCGCCATGTGGCATCACCACCTCACCCCGCTCCTCCCCACCGCTGAGGCCCGTAGGAGCCCGCAACCGGCCCGCCCCGGGCCGATCCGGGCCCGAGGAGCCCGCAGCCCCGTTCGCCGCCGCTCCCGAGCGCTCTGCTCGATCTGGATCGAGAGGCCCCTTCCTGCTCGCCCGATCCTGCCGCCCTCCGCGCCCTCCGGCGAGCCGCCACCGTCGACCCCGAGACCGACCCCCATCGCCATGCCCTTCCATCCCTCCTTCTCCCTTGGTTCCATCTCCCTCACCCCGCAGGTCTTTCCTCTCGCAGGTACCCCGCCGCCGCCGCCAGGAACCTCGTCGCCGGCCTCCCTCAGCCTAGGGAACATCGGATCCGGCTGTTCCCTCGCCGGATCTGGACGCCAGCGCCGCCCCATGGCCTCCTCTGGCTTCGCCGGCCCTTGCCGGAGCGCTGCCGATGTTGCCTGCTGCCTCCTGTGCGAGGGAAACGAGCCCCTCGCCGGTTCGCTCCCGTTGACCAGCGCCCCTGGCCCATCTTTCCCCGTGGCCTGCCAGCCCCTCCTCCGAGCCAGCCCATGAGGCCTGGTGAGCAGCCCCGCCCCTGTGCATTGATGGGCCAGCCTCAGTTTCGGCCCGTGTCATTTTTTTTCCTGTTGCCAATTTAGCATTTATCCTATGTTTTATAGTTTTACAGAAAACCCCCTGTTCATCATGCATATAATAAATTTCTAATAGTGCATCATATGTAAAAACTTTATATATGTAAAATGCTTAGAATTTTGTGTAGATTAATAATTTGCCACTTTCATCCATGTTAAATATGTTTAAATTGCTGTTTGCATTAATTTGCACAAATGCCATGTTAAAATGATTTATTTCATAACTAAATAACCGTAGCTCGGTTTTAAATAAACTTTATATGTAAATGGGGTGAAAAAATGCCTAGTTTAACATGGTGCACTTTATGTTGCTGTTTAACAACATTAAAATTGTGTTTAGGGCAGAACAGTACCAAATCCATAATTTTCATATGGGGATTTTTCGAAATTGTTTTTTGTTGTTTCCGGCCTCATTTAAACTTGCCTAGATAGGTAGTTTTCATATGCTTCGCCCCTTGCCATGTTTAATAACATTTAATATTGTTGGGTACATAACTGAGAGCGAACTAAATAATTGACGTGGTGTTTCGTCAATATGCAACTCGTTGCATATTGAGCTCCACTTAACTTGTTGTATTGTTTGTTGCACTTTGCCATGCCATGCCTCATTAAACCGGACAAGCATCATACTTGGTTGTGCATCATGCCATGTTTATGTGATGGTTATTTACCATGTTGTTTGTTTCTTTCCGGTGTTGCTTCTTAGTTCCGGTAATGTTGCGATTGTGAGGATTCGTTCGACTACGTCCGGTTGTCTTCTTCATGGACTCGTTCTTCTTCCTAGCGGGATTTCAGGCAAGATGACCGCTACCCTGGATCTCACTACTATCATTGCTATGCTAGTTGCTTCGTTCTATTGCTATGCTACGCTACCTATCACCTATTTATCAAGCCATCCCAAATTGCCATGAACCTCTAACCTTTGACACCATTCCTAGCAAACCATTGCTTGGCTATGTTACCGCTTTGCTCAGCCCCTCCTGTAGCATTGTTAGTTGCAGGTGAAGTTGAAGATTGCTCCTTGGTGGACAGGATTTTGTTGGGATATCACAATATCTCTTATATTATTAATGCATCTATATACTTGGTAAAGGGTGGAAGGCTCGGCCTTATGCCTAGTGTTTTGTTCCACTCTTGCCGCCCTAGTTTCCGTCATACCGGTGTTATGTTCCCGGATTTTGCGTTCCTTACGCGGTCGGGTGATTTATGGGACCCCCTCGACAGTTCGCTTTGAATAAAACTCCTCCAGCAAGGCCCAACATTGGTTTTACCATTTGCCTCACCACCACCTGTATTTCCCTTGGGAGTAATTAACCCAAGGGTCATCTTTATTACAGCCCCCCCCGGGCCAATGCTTGTCTAAGTGTTGGTCCAAACTAGAGCACCGTGCGGGGCCATTCCTTGGCAACTTGGATTACGTCGGTTCCTGTACGCTTCGCTTATCCGGTGTTGCCCTGAGAACGAGATATGTGCAGCTCCTATCGGGATTGTCGGTGCATCGGGCGGTCTTGCTGGTCTTGTTTTACCATTGTCGAAATGTCTTGTAAATCGGGATTCCAAGTCTGATCGGGTCTTCCTGGGAGAAGGTATATCCTTCATTGATCGCGAGAGCTTGTCATGGGCTAAGTTGGGACACCCCTGCAGGGTATAATCTTTCGAAAGCCGTGCCTGCGGTTATAGGCAGATGGGAATTTGTTAATGTCCGGTTGTAGATAACTTGACACCAGATCCGAATTAAAACGCATCAACCGTGTGTGTAGCCGTGATGGTCTCTTTTCGGTGGAGTCCGGAAAGTGAACACGGTTTCTTGGTTATGTTTGACGTAAGTAGGAGTTCAGGATCATTTCTTGATCATTGCTAGCTTCACGACCGTTCCGCTTGCTCTCTTCTCGCTCTTATTTGCGTATGTTAGCCACCATACTTGCTTAGTCGCTGCTGCAGCCTCACCACTTTACCCCTTCCTTTCCCTTTAAGCTTTGCTAGTCTTGATACCCATGGTAATGGGATTGCTGAGTCCTCGTGGCTCACAGATTACTACAATAATAGTTGCAGGTACAGGTTTCGCGATGATCATGACGCGAGAGCGATGCTTGCTTGCATTGAGTTCTTCTTCTACTTCTTTTTCGTTCAGGGGATAGGTTCCAGGTCGGCAACCTGGGCTAGCAGGGTGGATGTCATTTGAGTTTCTGTTTGTGTTTCATCCGTAGTCGGATGATGCTCTTATGTATGATGATGTTGTATTCGTGTGACATTGTATGCCTCTTGTATGTATCCCCATCTATTATGTAATGTTGATGTAATGATATCCACCTTGCGAAAGCGTTTCAATATGCGGGTCTATCCTTGGTGGGACCTTCGAGTTCCTTTTGGATAGGGTCGCATATTGGGCGTGACAAGTTGGTAATCAGAGCCTCGACCGACCATAGGAGCCCCCTCGATTGTTGGCCGTTGTTGAGTCTAGAAGAAAACTATTTTGATTCTTAGGATTAGATATATCGGAGAGTAAGATTCTTTTTACTCCTCAGTCCCTTCGTCGCTCTGGTGAGGACTCCTGACGTAGATGTTTTGTCTTTCCTCTCCTCAAATTTCACTAAAAAAAATTTAGGATCACGCGGGTATCTTGGAATCGTTCCGATGGTTTTGTGACGAGAACATTGTTCTTGGTGCCTCCTGTCTATTATATGGCATTGACTCGGGGAGTTGAGCTCCGAGGTGTTGTCGTCACAATTTTATCGTTGCAGTTCTGGAATACCTGAGTTTTGCCGACATCGAAAATCTCTTTTATGCAGTTGTTGGTGAGATAACCTCGACGTCACCCAGTACTGGGGAGTTCGGGAGTATTGCCATAACTCGTATAATGGATGCTTTTCGAAGGTTGAGGTACACGATTTCCGAAGGTTTCTTGGTTATGTGTTGACGGATGGATACAGCTTGGATGTAGGTATTGTTAGTTTGGGTGAGATATATTGCTTCCCCTGTATCCCCAACACCAGATTGCATAACCAGAAAGTTTTGGGAGTTTTATAGGTGGGAATTCAAGTAGTTCCTAGAATATCTTTCCGACAGATGCATGATATGGGATTGGGTAAATCTCTATCATATGTATTTGTTCTGGCTTATTCTGCAAGCCAAATCCTTGGTTTTGTTTTATTTGTGGTATTCGAAATGCTTCGAAGTCAAATGTTGAATCCATACCTTTCATAAACGGTGTTCTCATATTGCTATGTGAATACTAATCCTTCTTGATCACCGAGGTCGTCATGTTAATTCTTTTCCAACCGGCATGCTTCTCTTCAAGTGGATCCAATCATTTCAATATTTGCAAGATCAATTATAAGTTTTCTAAACGGTGTTTGTTTCATCCATCCCCAAGTTGCCTTTGTTTTCCCGCCCTCCCACCCTTTTTCTTCAAGGACTCATATATGTTAATCAAGTATCCATTTATTCATGTGAAGTCTCTTCACTCTTTTCAATCATTGTTCTGATCCGGTGATCCCTCGTGAAGTTACTAACGGAGCTTCAAGTTCATTATTCTTCATCTCTTTTCTTCTCCGGTGGATTAATTTCAAGTTTCGGTGTTGATCATATCTCTTCCTTTTGTTTCACATATCTTCCCATGTGAATTTCTTATCCAGGGCTCTCTTATTTATCTGCCTCTCCCAGTTCATATCCGGAGTGTTGAAGATATCTTGGAAGATTCATGTTTCCATTCAAGCCATGTAATTCAACCGGTGCAATCCCCCCTTTCAATCTAATTCAACCGGTGTTTCTTTTGAGTGGGCCCTAACCCACAGGTCTTTTCCCAGGATTTTACCTGACTCTTCGAATTATCAGGAGCGATTCTCAAATTCATTTCTAAGTTTGACGTAAGAATGAATTCTCATCAATCATATTCCTTCTCCAAGTTCGCTTTCAAATTATTTTTCATCGTTGGTTCAACCTTTCCAATTTTCATTCCGGAGTGCCTCAACAATTGTCATGGTGGTTCTCATCATCATTCTCAACATGTGAAGACGAAAGAAGAGTTTCTCTTAAATCTTGGTCCATTCTCTTGAAGATTCATGGTTCTAGCTTCATGCCATCCTCATAATTGTTTTTCATTGTGGATATTCTTTTCACCCATCCGGAGCATTTCATGAGTTGTTTCCATTTCTTTCCTCCGAAGACCATCAGGTCATAATTCCTCATTCTCAACCTTCAGCTCTCGTTAGCCAAATCTTAACGGTGCATCACTCAAGTATTCTCTAATCAGCTCATGATCTCTTTGTTCTCTTGTATCAAATTCCCTTAGGTATCTTCATTCGTTCTCTAATTCTTACCGGTGATTCACCCCTTTAATTCGTTCGTTTTCAATTCTTACGGTGGTTCGTTCAAGATTTCTCTTCCTTCATTATCAAATCAATTCACTCGTTCTTTTGTTGTTTCAATCCTTCTGGTGGTCGTTCAAGACCTTCTCAAGTTTGCGCTATATCTCTTTTAATTCTTTCTACGAAAAGAAGTAGTATGCCAAATCCATTGCTTGCCATCAATTTAATTGGTGAAGGATGAGCATAATGTAATTCTTATTCTTGTTTCATCGAGTAAATTCAATTCCTTATTCCGGAGGTTCATAAAAATTCTTGATTTCATTTGTTCATCTTTTCTTTTTCGGAGTTCCAAGTTTTCCGCATTGTCTCGTCGTGAAGCTCCATCTAAATCATCGCAAGGATTCACCTTGTGTTTTCAACTTCTCTTTCTTTCTATCATCCTTTTATTACCGGAGTTCTTCATGGAAGATCTACATGATGGTTCATCAAGGATTTCTTTCATTCTCATTTTGTTCTTCAAGATTTCTCTCAGAGTTAAGATCCGCCAAGCTATACTCAAAATTAAACATGGTGCTCAACACATGTTTTGTTTTGAGGAGCTCAAGTATTCTTCTCCTTGCATTTTGAAGTGCAATTCCTTCTACCTTATATTTTGAGTGGTGTTATGTCACTCTTGACAATTTCCTTCATGTTTCATGATTCATATGTTGTCAAGAATGAGGTATTTTAAATCCATCATTTTCTCTTCGTTCAAGAGATCTTTTCGACCAATCAACTTCTTTGTTGCAGTTATCTTGGGTTATATTTAACCTAAAGCCTTCCCTAAGGAATGTTGCTATTGTGGTGCTTATCAATGATCCAAGTTTTTCTCCTATCCTCTCGGTGAAAGGAGTTGTCATCTCCATGTTGACCTCAATCCAATCTATTGTTTCCGTTAGTGGCAAAATTTCGCCTCAATTTTGAGAAGTTTTCCATAAGCCCACTACAAACTTGTGTTTTTCGTTGTTGATTTTCCAACAACTCCGTTCAATCCTTGTTTGCAAGGATGTTTTCCAAGTTCATTTGTGGCAGAAGATTTCATTTTCTTCTCCGTCCCTTTATCCCAACAATCTATCTTCTATTCTTTCGTCCCGAAGGCATTGTGATGTTGCTCTCTTCACCCATCATCTCGTTTTGTCAAGATCATGTCATTTTCGTGCTTATCCATTTAACCGGAGTGTTGTGTTCTCATTCAAGTTCTTTCATCTTGTCAAGTTTTGCCTCTATTTCCAACATGAGTGCTGTCTGAAATCCTTCTTACCCATTATGCCATTCTTTCAATAGTTCCGGAGGTAGTGTGTTGTTGATTTCATCAAGTATCTTCCCATCTTCTCAAGTTCATGTTCTATTCCTTCCATGTTCAACCGGAGTGCTGCCCAAATTATATCAATCTTATTCCTTCTCCATCTAGTTTTAACCGGAGTGGTTTCAATATCTATCTTATCACTAAACCTACAAGGTTCTCGAATGTTCCTTGTTCCTCTTTTCTAACAGAGTGTTTTCAACTTTGTTCATCTTCGTTGTTTTCTTTCTTCATTTTGCTCAACCTCTCAAGGTTTGTGGCTTCACTCATTGGTCGAAGAAGCAACTTAGTTTTACCGCTTATCTTCCTCTTCCTTTTCCCTCCGGTACAATCCTAGATCTCGGGACGAGATCCTCTCGTAGTGGTGGAGTGTTGTAACGCCCCAGATACAACTTTCCATATTCGTAACTCCAACTCTTGCCTTTTACGGAGATGCGACATGATATTTCCTTCATGGTTGGGTTTTTTTCTGTTGTTTTGCATTTTGTTCTTGTTATGCATCTCGTCTCATGTCATCATCTGCATTTCATCCGCATGTTTTTCAAAACTTGCATCCGTTCGGGTTCCGCCGGTTCTCTCCGTTATCCGTTCTGAGCCCGACCACACTCGCACGCGCCCGCGACACCTCCGAAATAGTATTTTGTTAGTGGCATAAAAATGTTCTTGGAATGGGTTGCAACTTGTCGTGCGGTCTTATTATAGTGTAGACAGGCCGCCTGCCAAGGTTCGTCGCATTCGGAGTCCATCTGATAGCCCAACCTTTAAATGTATAGCGGTACCATTGCCGGTACTTTCGTCGGACGTTTCGGTCTCCGAAACTACTGCCGGGTTGCACTTCTCTTCTCTCCCCTCAAGACTAGCCCATCTAAACACAGCCCACCAACCTCTCCCAGGCCTGTCTAACCTCCCCCTCGATCGGATCCGTTGGATCGCGATCGGAGGGCTTCGAAAGCCCCCAATTCCCCCTAACCTAGCCCCTCCTACCTATAAATGGACACCCCCACGTCCATTTTGGGCAACCCTAGCCCCCTAGACCCTCCACCTACCTCCAACCGCAGCCAACCTCCCCCCTTCCTTGCATTCAGCGCCACTCCAACCCTGCTCCGCCACTTGGCACCGCTGCCGGTGCGCCCCGGTCCAATCCACGCGCGCCACGTCGCCCCCTGGCCGTCTCCAGCCACTGTCCCGCCGGCATGTGGCATCGCCACCTCACCCCGCTCCTCCCCGCAGCTGAGGCCCGTAGGAGCCCGCAACCGGCCCGCCCCGGGCCAATCCGGGCCCGAGGAGCCCGCAGCCCCGTTCGCCGCTGCTCCCGAGCGCTCTGCTCGATCTGGATCGAGAGGCCCCCGCCTGCTCGCCCGATCCGGCCGCCCTCCGCACCCTCCGGCGAGACGCCACCGTCGACCCCAAGACCGACCCTCGTCGCCATGCCCTTCCATCTCTCCTTCTCCCTTGGTTCCATCTCCCTCACCCTGCAGGTCTTTCCTCTCGCAGGTACCCCACAGCCGCCGCCAGGAACCTCGTCGCCGGCCTCCCTCAGCCTAGGGAACGTCGGATCCGGCTGTACCCTCGCCGGATCTGGACGCCAGCGCCGCCCCATGGCCTCCTCTGGTTTCACCGGCCCTTGCCGGAGCGCTGCCGATGTTGCCTGCTGCCTCCTGTGCGAGGGAAACGAGCCCCTCGCCGGTTCGCTCCCGTTGACCAGCGCCCCTGGCCCATCTTTCCCCGTGGCCTGCCAGCCCCTCCTCCGAGCCGGCCCATGAGGCCTGGTGAGCAGCCCCGCCCCTGTGCATTGATGGGCCAGCCTCAGTTTCGGCCCGTGTCATTTTTTTTCCTGTTGCCAATTTAGCATTTATCCTATGTTTTACAGTTTTACAGAAAACCCCCTGTTCATCATGCATATAATAACTTTTTAACAGTGCATCATATGTAAAAACTTTATATATGTAAAATGCTTAGAATTTTGTGTAGATTAATAATTTTCCACTTTCATCCATGTTAAATATGTTTAAATTGCTGTTTTCATTAATTTGCACAAATTCCATGTTAAAATGATTTATTTCATAACTAAATAACCGTAGCTCGGTTTTAAATAAACTTTATATGTAAATGGGGTGAAAAAATGCCTAGTTTAACAAGGTGCACTTTATGTTGCTGTTTAATAACATTAAAATTGTGTTTAGGGAAGAACAGTACCAAATCCATAATTTGCATATGGGGATTTTCCGAAATTGTTTTTTGTTGTTTCCGGCCTCATTTAAACTTGCCTAGATAGGTAGTTTTCATATGCTTCACCCCTTGCCATGTTTAATAACATTTAATATTGTTGGGTACATAACCGAGAGTGAACTAAATAATTTACGTGGTGTTTCGTTAATATGCAACTCGTTGCATATTTAGCTCCACTTAACTTGTAGTATTGTTTGTTGCACTTTGCCATGCCATGCCTCATTAAACAGGACATGCATCATACTTGGTTGTGCATCATGCCATGTTTATGTGATGGTTATTTACCATGTTGTTTGTTTCTTTCCGGTGTTGCTTCTTAGTTCCGGTAATGTTGCGATTGTGAGGATTCGTTCGACTACGTCCGGTTGTCTTCTTCATGGACTCGTTCTTCTTCCTAGCGGGATTTCAGGCAAGATGACCGTTACCCTGGATCTCACTACTATCATTGCTATGCTAGTTGCTTCGTTCTATTGCTATGCTGCGCTACCTATCACCTGTTTATCAAGCCATCCCAAATTTCCATGAACCTCTAACCTTTGACACCATTCCTAGCAAACCATTGCTTGGCTATGTTACCGCTTTGCTCAGCCCCTCCTATAGCATTGTTAGTTGCAGGTGAAGTTGAAGATTGCTCCATGGTGGACAGGATTTTGTTGGGATATCACAATATCTCTTATATTATTAATGCATCTATATACTTGGTAAAGGGTGGAAGGCTCGGCCTTATGCCTAGTGTTTTGTTCACTCTTGCCGCCCTAGTTTCCGTCATACCGGTGTTATGTTCCCGGATTTTGCGTTCCTTACGCGGTCGGGTGATTTATGGGACCCCCTCAACAGTTCGCTTTGAATAAAACTCCTCCAGCAAGGCCCAACATTGGTTTTACCATTTGCCTCACCACCACCTATATTTCCCTTGGGAGTAATTAACCCAAGGGTCATCTTTATTACAGCCCCCACGGGCCAATGCTTGTCTAAGTGTTGGTCCAAACTAGAGCACCGTGCGGGGCCATTCCTTGGCAACTTGGATTACGTCGGTTCCTGTATGCTTCGCTTATCCGGTGTTGCCCTGAGAACGAGATATGTGCAGCTCCTATCGGGATTGTCGGCGCATCGGGCGGTCTTGCTGGTCTTGTTTTACCATTGTCGAAATGTCTTGTAAACCGGGATTCCGAGTCTGATCGGGTCTTCTTGGGAGAAGGTATATCCTTCGTTGATCGCGAGAGCTTGTGATGGGCTAAGTTGGGACACCCCTGCAGGGTATAATCTTTCGAAAGCCGTGCCTGCGGTTATAGGCAGATGGAAATTTGTTAATGTTCGGTTGTAGATAACTTGACACCAGATCCGAATTAAAACGCATCAACCGTGTGTGTAGCCGTGATGGTCTCTTTTCGGCGGAGTCCGGAAAGTGAAGACGGTTTCTGGGTTATGTTTGACGTAAGTAGGAGTTCAGGATCACTTCTTGATCATTGCTAGCTTCATGACCGTTCCGCTTGCTCTCTTCTCGCTCTTATTTGCATATGTTAGCCACCATACTTGCTTAGTCGCTGCTGCAGCCTCACCACTTTACCCCTTCCTTTCCCTTTAAGCTTTGCTAGTCTTGATACCCATGGTAATGGGATTGCTGAGTCCTCGTGGCTCATAGATTACTACAACAACAGTTGCAGGTACAGGTTTCGCGATGATCATGACGCGAGAGCGATGCTTGCTTGCATTGAGTTCTTCTTCTGCTTCTTCTTTGTTTAGGGGATAGGTTCCAGGTCGGCAGCTTGGGCTAGCAGGGTTGATGTCGTTTGAGTTTCTGTTTATGTTTCATCCATAGTCGGATGATGCTCTTATGTATGATGATGTTGTATTCGTGTGGCATTGTATGCCTCTTGTATGTATCCCCATCTATTATGTAATGTTGATGTAATGATATCCACCTTGCGAAAGCGTTTCAATATGCGGGTCTATCCTTGGTGGGACCTTCGAGTTCCTTTTGGATAGGGTCGCATATTGGGCGTGACACCAGGTCTACCGAATGGGGGGCTTCCTCGTGATTCATTTTGAATACGATGGAGCCTCCTTGTTGCTCTTCAAGGTCTTCGACGCTGAGGGCCGCCGCCTAGAGTGCTGCCCCAAAGGAGGCAGTCAGGACATTGACGTGGCAGGGGCTAGGCCTGCCGTTCGCTTCCCCAACGGCTCCTCCGGCAGCAGTTGTGATGCTTGGGAGTCCGACGACTCTCCCGAGCTCTTCACGACTCCAGAGACGAGCGACGACAGCTACGTGCCCTCGAGCTCGTGCCGCGCCCGGAGCAAGGTGGCAGCATCAGGCCGTCACCGCGGCTGATCTGGATGGGGTTGGCGCTGGCCTCCCGTGTCTCACTGTTGATGATGGCGTCGGCCATGGAGGCACGGGTAGTTAGGGCTCCTTAGGATTCTCATCTTTTGTTCCCGACGAGGAATCAGAAAAAGACACCCTATGGGGGCATGTAAAGGATCTGTGATGTATTTTACTAATGTGATCCTTATTATGAAATTGTGCGAATGCTTGTCCTATCCCACCTTGGTTCCCCCTTTCTAACCTTGCGAAGGTTTAGCGCTCTACGCTGATAGGTCCCGGTCCCCAGGCAGGCTGCAGCGTCACTGGTATGCCAGGTCGCAATGCCATGGTCAAGGCCAGGAGGTGAGCGGCCCGAGGTCCAGTAAGAGCCCCTGAAGCGCGATGCTCGGGAGGTCCCCTTTAGCGTGCAAGCAACCACCAAGACGTGAGAAAGGAATGCACGTTGCCGTCACAGAGCCGCATCAAGTGAGGGTTTTGCATTGCAGCGATTAGCTGTTCCAGGTGTGAAACTTATCTTGGTAATATGGAGCGGCTCCCTTGTGTTGCGCCAGACTAGTGCGTCGACAGTTGTGGTGCAGCCAGGTTAGGCCCTCGTGAGCTTTCCCCTTTTCTTCCCCACACTCTCCTTCGTGCTCTACGTCTTCAGGTCCCGTCCCTCGAGCGAGCTCAGCCGCCGCTGGTATGCCAGGTCGCGATGCCGTGATCAACGTCAGGGGGTGAGGGCTAGAGAGCCAGTAAGAGCTCCTGAGTCGCGATGGTTAGGAGCCCCCCTTTTAATGTGCAAGCGGATCACGTGGGAAAGAGAGAGAGAGAGCTCGTGGTGCCGCCCACCATAGAGCTCAGGAGGTTCCTGTAAATCAGCACGAGGAAAGCACGGGTTGCCATTGTGATCGTGGGCCACCATTGGTTGCTCCGAGAGAGAGGTGAGGGCACTGAGGGCCTGGTGAGGTGACGCGTGCGAGGCTGCCGTGGGCCAGAGCTCGACCACTCAGGTTTGTCGATGTTGCAGGGATGGACCCATGTGCAAGCGTCATGCCAGCATGAGTAGCTCCAGTGGTAGATGTCAATCAAACAGGCAATAATCACAGGCAGGTTAGGAATGAAAGGCAAATCAGCTTAGGTGAACGCAGAATGGATACATGCCACCGGGTCAGGCCCAAGCAGCTTGGGGATGATGCAGCCCGAGGGGCGCCCCCAGCAAGGTAAAATGAAGACACAAGAAAAAAGGGATACATGCCACAGGGGCGGACCCACACGGCCTGGGAATGATGCAGCCCTGTCGGAGTAATGGGCCACGGGTAGCCTCACCCGAGACCCTGAGCCTTTCAAGACCTTGGGCTGACTTCGCCCCACAAGACTTCAGAATGAAGCACCGCCTTCCGGTGGCTGGCTGGCTCAACGGCCGGCTGCGCGAAGATGGCCGTGCACCAGCAGACGGCTCCAAGACAGGCCGACTCCTAGCAGACGGCCTCCGTAGAGGCCGGCTTCTAGTAGGCAGCCACCCTGCACCCTCAGAGTCTGCGCCCCTCATCAAGAGGAAAAGAGTGGGCGAGGCTATAGTATAGCCCCTCACCCTCGAATCCTAGGTTTGGCATGGCTGTAGTGTCCCGTACAGGCGGAGATCTTCGCACGACGCGACACTGTTGCCACTTCCCCCTTGACGTCATTTCGGACAGGCGGAGCCCCGTTCCCACGATGGCCTGTCGGTACGGCCTACGAGCGGCAGGCCCTACCAGGCAGTGAGAGCCCAGAAGACGGCGGAGGCCAAACCAGCCGGACCCGAGGGAGGCCGGCTTCCAGCATGCGGCAGTTCCTCCCTCGAGGCCCGTGCACCATTAGCCAGATGAGACGTGGTGTGGCTACAGTGGTCTCCCACCAGACAGCGGGACTGTAGCCACGCTCCACTGACCAAGCCTGCGTCATTAGCGTCACGGCTACAGTGATCATCCACCAACCAAACCCACAACGGCGGGGGCGGCCTGTCGGCTCCGTACCAGACCAGTCGGTGGGGCCCACCAGGTGGCGGGCCCTAGCTGCCGGCGGAGAAGCCGGCGACCAAAGACACTGAGAGCCGGGTCCAGCACCCGGCCAGATTACCATTGTACCCCTAGGGGGTAGGCCTATATAAACCCCCCAGGGCACCCATGCAAAGGGTTCCCAACCTGTTAGAACTAGCCTCCACCCTAGTGGAAGAAGGGAGCTAGCCCTGCCTCCTTCTGCCTCTAGCATTCAGCTCGAGGAGCACCATTGTATTCACTAGTGCCTTAGTGATCATGCGGAGACCCCGCAGAGCAAGACTAGGGGTGTTATCTCCTAGGGGAGCCCCAAACCTAGGTAAAGTGTGCCGGCCTTTGTATCTACACCTCATCCTGCTTCCAGGCACTAGCGACATTCTACTCGCTCCCACCATGATAAGCCATCCTTTGGCATATGTCGCATCCAACCCCCGACAGTTGGCACCCACCATGGGGCGAGGTGCATCATCGTACGGAGACCTGCTTTGGACGGGAACCCTGTTTCTACCTGGCGAGTGTAGCCAGCCCAGCATGCCCGACGGCATCAGCCTCGATGCGCTATACGGAATGGAGATCGCCTGAATGGTGAGCTGCCTCGCCGACCTTGTTGGCGGGATCCGCCTCTCTGATGGGCCTGCATCCAACGCGGGCACTGACTGCCCCGAGAGCCGCCTCGTTAGCCTCCTCGACCACCTTCACGTTGCCAGCGAGCCTGCTGTGGACTTGGAGTCTGTTGGCTCCACCGAGCCGATGATCGTCGACTCCGACATGGTGTCTCTTGACACATTCCCCACCAACATGGTGGTCTACAACGAGCGCCTCCCCATGAGCCCAGCGGCGGGAGCACCGTCACGGAGGTGCTTGTCATCCACAGCGGCGAGCACTCGGACGGAGGCGCTCGAGACCCACTCGATGCGGCGCTGCGAGACTTGTCAGCGCCCATCCCAGGAGACGCAGACGGTGAGACGCTGGAGGCACGCCGCGTCCAGCTTGTCGAAAGCGCCAACTGACTGGCCAGCATGCGATGCCTCTCGGAGGACTACCGGCGCGATATGGACCGAGCCGTCGGCGGCACGCCGACTCCTGAGGGGCCTAGCCGCATCGGCTCAATCCGGCAGCATGGCGCGACCATCGCCAGCATGTTCGGGACGGATCGTCCCATCTACACCACGCTTGTGGAGAACATTCGAGCATCCTAGGCGGTGACAGATGAGCTGGACATGTACGAGGGCGACGAGCATCACCACATGACGGAGCGCATCCTGCAGCTCCTTGACACGGCCGCCGAGCAGCATGAAGCCGGCTGCCATGCCAAAGCGCTAGTCTGGCGGAATGACAGACCGCCTCCTCGACAGGATCATGGCGCGACATCTCGGACGCCTACTGGTAGCGCCCGTGGTAGAAGAGGCGATGAGCTGGCTGCCAAATGCAGTCGGACTCACCTCTCCATCGAGTATGACGCAGACGGCCGTCCCCGATCTGTGGAGCGACAAGGCGCCCCGCTTCCCCCTCCGCCTCGCGGGGAAAGGAATCCTACTAACCCACCTGTCACGCACCCGACACTCGGCGACCGCCTTGGCTGCCGAGAAGGAGTCGGAGAGAATGACGCCCGCCATCGGATTGATCGCCTCAACCGATCCCTGGCGCTAGAAGAAGAAGACGCGTTGGGCCCGCCCTGTTTCGGCCCACGAATCCGAGATGAGCCTTTCCCTTGGGGGTTCACGCTCCCAAGAGATACGCCCAAATACACCGACTCCGTGAAGTCGGAGGACTGGCTGGTCGACTACTCCACGGCTGTCAGCATAGCGAATGGCAACAAGCGCGTTGTCGTGAAGTACGTCTCGCTCATGCTCCAAGGCACAGCCCGGACGTGGCTTAACATCCTAAAGCTCTGCAGCATCAATAGCTGGGTTGACTTCACCGAAGCCTTCATTCGCAACTTCACCAGCATGTACAAGCGGCTTCCCAAGCCCCGTCAGCTCTCCTTGTGCGCCCAAGGGCCCAGCGAATCGACTCGCGACTATCTCATGCGCTGGCCTGAGCTGCGCAACTCCTGCGAAGGCGTGCACGAGGTGCAGGCCATCGAGTACTTCACCGCCAGGTGCCAAGAGGGCACCCTCCTCAAGCATCGGCTTCTCTACGACGAGCCAGCAACGCTCAACAAACTGCAGATCATTGCCGACAAATACGCCACGGCCGACTCCTTCACGAAGGCGGAGATACAAGTCGACGCAACCGGCAAGGTAGCCCCACAGACTCCAAGGACTCCAGCTGGTGACACCAGTCGGCGACAGCAACCAAGCGACAACAAGCGCAAGGCCATGCAGCCAGCTTCCACCAGCCGGCAGGTGGCGACAGTCGAGGACCAGCTGCCGGAAGTCCAGCCTATGCCTAAGCGTCAGAAGGGCGGTAAGCCCAATTGGTTGCCAGCCTTTTCGTACGAACACACTCTTGATGCACCCTGCAAGTTCCATAGTGACGCAAAGCCGTACAACCACACCACTCGGAAGTGCCATTGGCTCACCAGAATCGCCAAGGGAGATGGACTCCTGCCTCCTTCGCCTGCCGGCCCGCCGCCTCCTCCACCTCAGTAGTCGGCGGTTCAGCCAGTCGGTGCCATACAAGATGAGTATCCAGAGGAGCACAGAGCCTACGTTGTGTTCACCAGTGTGGCCGATGACAGACGCATCAGACGGCAGCAATAGCAAGAAGTACATGCAGTGGCGTCAGATACTCCAGAGTTCATGCATTGGTCTGAGAAGCCCATCAGTTGGAGCAGGGCTGACCACCCGGAGGTGATGCCCTCTCTTGGTTCTTATGCCCTGGTCTTAGATGCCACCTTCACAACAAAGAGGCGGGCAGCTCGTTTCTCCCGAGTCCTGTTAGATGGCGGCAACAGCAGCAACATCATGTACCGTGACACAATTGAGAAATTGGGAATCAAGCAGAAGCAGCTTCACCCAAGCCGCACTGTATTCCATGGCATAGTCCCTGGTCTTTCCTGCTCACCAATCGGCAAGACCCAGATTGATGTTCTCTTTGGGGACAAAAATCACTTCCACCGAGAGCCAGTCTGGTTTGAGGTGGTGGACTTTGAGAGCCCTTACCATGTGCTACTTGGCCGGCCAGCTCTGGCCAAGTTCATGGCGGTCCCCCACTATGCTTACCTCAAGATGAAGATGCCGACTACCAAGGGAATCCTGACCGTTGTTGGAGACTACAAGTCGTCCGCCTGCGCTACAGACAACAGCCGGTTGGCCCCGTCCCGTGTGATTACAGCTGAAAAGCGGCTCCTTAACCGGGTTGTGGCGATGGCAGGCAAGCAGCCGGAAATGTCACCCACCCCTAAGGAGTCAGAAGTTGATGGCTCGTTCAAGCTGACAAAAGAAACAAAGAAGATACCCTTGGATCCGGAGCTCCCGGAGAGGCACGCAGTCATAGGCGCAAACCTTGACAGCAAATAGGAAAGCGAGCTCGTCGATTTCCTCCGTGAGAATCGGGACATCTTTGCATGGTCTCCCAAAGACATGTCGGGTGTTCCGAGGGATTTCGCCGAGCACAAGCTACATGTCCGACCTGACGCCAAGCCGGTCAGGCAGCCCTTGCGCCGCCTGTAAGAAGAAAAGAGAAGAGTTGTCAGAGAAGAAATAGCCCGGCTTCTAGCAGCCGACTTTATCACGGAAGTATTTTTCCCAGAACGGCTGGCCAATCCAGTTCTTGTGCTAAAGAAGAATAAGCAGTGGCACATGTGTATTGATTATACCAGCCTCAACAAAGCTTGCCCCAAAGATCCCATTGCTTTGCCAAGAATCGACCAAGTGATAGACTCCACAGCCGGATGCGAGCTATTGAGTTTCCTGGATGCATACTCAGGGTACCATCACATCAAGCTAAACCCGGCCGACAGGCTGAAGACTGCCTTCATCACGCCATTAGGAGCCTTCTGCTACCTGACCATGATGTTCGGGCTTGCGAAATGCCGGCGCCACGTTTCAGCATTGCATGCAGAAGTGTCTCCTCAAGCAACTCGGCAGAAACGCCCACGTCTACGTGGATGATGTGGTGGTGAAGACGGAGAAGCGTGGCACGCTGCTGGAACACCTCAAGGAGACATTTGAGAACCTGCACCAATTTCAGATCAAGCTCAACCAGGAGAAATGCGTCTTCGGAGTACCAGCCGACCAGCTTCTTGGCTTCCTGGTCTCATAGCGCGGCATAGAGTGCAACCCTGTGAAGATCAAGGCCATTGAGAAGATGGAGGTGCCCACCCGACTACTAGACGTGTAGAAGTTCACCGGCCGCCTGGCATCAATCAGCCGTTTCATTAGTCGGCTGGGTGATAAGGCTCTTCCCCTGTATCAACTCATGAGGAAGACCACTTTTTTCAAGTGGAATTACAAGGCGAACGAAGCTTTCCGACAGCTTAAGAAGATGTTGACCACCCCGCCTATCCTGGCGGCTCCGACTGATAAGGAGCCCATGCACCTCTACATCGCCGCCACCAGTCGGGTGGTCAGCACAGTCATAGTAATGGAGCACAAGGAGGAAGGCAGAGCACTGCCGGTCCAGAGGCCGGTGTATTACCTGAGTGAAGTGTTGTCTGCCTCCAAGCAAAACTACCCCCACTATCAGAAAATGTGCTATGGTGTGCACTTTGCCGCCAAGAAGCTGAAGGCTTACTTCCAAGAGCACCCAATTACTGTTGTCTGCACTGCTCTGCTTGCTGAGATCATTGAAAGCCGAGATGCTTCAAGCCGAGTGGCCAAATGGGCCATATATCTGCCCCCCTACACCATCTACTACCAGCCTCGCACCGCCATCAAGTCACAAGCACTGGCCAACTTCCTCGTCGACTGGGCCGAGACCCAGTACATGCCGCTAGCGCCAGACTCCACCCATTTGGCGGATGCACTTTGATGGTTCGAAGAGGCGCACCGGTTTGGGAGCCGACATCGTCCTCATCTCTCCCAAAGGTGACAAGCTCAGATATGTGCTGCAAATCCACTTCGCCGCCTCCAACAAGGTAGCTGAATACGAGGCACTCATACACGGGCTCCGGCTTGCCAAGGAAATCGGCATTCACCGGATCCTGTGCTATGGTGACTCTGACTTGGTGGTCTAGCAGTCGTCAGGCGACTGGGATGCCAAGGATGAAAATATGGCAAGCTATCGCTTCCTCGTACAACAACTTAGTGGATACTTTGACGGGTGCGAGTTCCTCCATGTGCTAAGAAATGACAACAAGCAAGCAGATGCCCTGGCACGGATTGGCTCCACCCGGCAAGCAATACCAGCCGGCATCACCCTACATCGCCTCCTCAAGCCGTTTGTCAAGTCATCACCAGAGTCCGACTCCATCTCCGTGCCGGCCCCTCCTAAAGTATTCGGATCTGACTTGAGGGCCCCAAAAGCCGGCACCGGGACTTCGGCAGGCGGCCCGGGGACTGCTGCCGTCGCACCCGGCTTGGGGATTTCAGAGCCTGGCCCGGGGACTTCTTCAACTCAGGAGGCGGCAGCAAACTCCAACCCACTGCCTCCCAGCCCAACTGCCCTTATACAAGTTGCAGTCGTGGCAGTCGAAGAAATAGCAGCACCTTAATGGGCTCAACCCATCCTCAACTTTCTGGTGAACAAAGAGCTGCCGACTGATGAGATCCTGGCCCGACAAGTGCAACGGCGGGCAGCAGCGTACACCATCGTCAACAAAGAACTGGTGCGGCGCAGTGTCACTGGTGTGTACCAGCGCTGCGTGGAGCCGGACCAGGGTCAAGCAATCCTCAAAGATATCCACCAAGGCGAATGTGGTCACCACGCGGCTTCAAGATCACTTGTGGCCAAAGCTTTCTGCCATGGTTTCTTCTGGCCGACTGCTCTAGAAGACGCCAAGGAGTTGGTCCAGAAGTGTAAAGGGTGCCAGAAGTTCCGTTCCAAGTCACACCTGCCGGCTTATGTGCTCAAGACCATTCCGATCGCCTGGCCCTTTGTCGTCTGGGGGCTGGACATGGTGGGGACATTCAAGACGGCTCGCGGTGGCATGACTCATTTGCTTGTTGTTGTGGTCAAGTTCACCAAGTGGATAGAAGCAAAGCCAATTAAGAAGCTGAATGGGCTGATTATTGTGACTTTCATCGCCAACATCACCACTCAGTATGGCATACCACACAGCATCATCACCGACAACGGCACAAACTTCACCAAAGGAGCCTTGGCCTGTTTTTGCGTGACGCAGGGCATCCGACTGGACTTAGCGTCCGTTGCCCATCCGCAGTTAAACGGCCAAGTAGAGAGAGCAAACGACCTCATTTTGTTCGGCATCAAGCCCCGACTAGTCGAGTCTCTAGAGCGTTCGGCTGGTTGCTAGCTCGATGAGCTGCCGGCCGTCCTCTGGAGCCTGCGCACGACTCCGAACAAGTCAATCGGCTTCACGCCCTTCTTCCTCGTCTACGGTGTCGAGGCCGTCATCCCGACGGACATAGAATTTGACTCCCCACGAGTCACCATGTACACCGAGGCGGAGGCCAAAGAAGCGCGAGAGGACGGCGTCGATATGCTGGAACAGGGTAGGCTGTTGGCACTCAGCCGGTCCGCCATCTACCAGTAGAGTTTGCATCAATAATACAACCGCAAAGTCAAGCCTAGTTCCTTCCAAGAGGGAGACCTTGTGCTCCGGCTGATCGAGCGAACAACCGGCCAGCACAAGCTCTCGGCACCTTCGGAAGGCCCTTTTATTGTCAGCAAAGTGCTGGACAATGGTTCCTACTACCTGATCGACGCTAAGAAGCCCAGAGCACGCAAAAGAGATGACTCAGGCAAGGAGACAAAGAGGCCAAGGAACACAAACCTCCTCCGAAGATTTTACAGTTGAAAGCAGTATGTATCATGCTACCTTTTTGTATTAAGTACGAAGACTACGGGTCCCCCGAGAAGAGCTCGGGGGCTACCCTCTTTTATCTATATGATAAGTGTTATTCCTGTGAATGTGTTGTTTTACTATTCTGCATAGCACCGGGTTCGACCAGTCGGCCCGAAGGCTCGCCGCCTTCTGCTATATGTCGTCTCCTGCAGTCGGACAAGTAGTGTGTCGGCACCATAAAACTCCTCCTGTCAGAAGCCGCAGCTTGCAGAGTGACCGTACAGTGGGCAGGGGTTGCAAAGCAGTGCCCACATGAAAAATGGCTAAGGAAAAATATGCATATAGCCGGGGCCGGCATCCTGCCTCTTCGACCGGCTGCCGAGCAGCCGGCTGGCCGGCTTCTTCTTACCTTGCCGACACTCCAAACGGCTAAGTACTTGCGCTCCCACAAGTAGCTATGTACTCAACCCAGTCGCAGTCTGCAGAGCAGCTGTTTGGCTGGCAAGAGGGTAGCCAAGGGAGGGCGGCAAAGGAAAAAGCAAGGAGCAGAAAGCAAGAAAAGTCGGAAGTCGGCAAGCAAAACATAATTTGCGACAAAGGCTATTTACATAGAAAAGGCCCGTTGGCCAGCATTCAACAGAGTTTGATATACAACCCGTGAGTGGAATTGTGCAAATTTAATCAAAGTTTGTCGAGACTAACAAGCAGAAAAATAAAGACAACATCCTAAGGAGCGGCAGAGGGTTCCGGCTGGACGATGGAGCCGGCGGCGCCGGTTGGGGCAGCAGAGCGTTTCGACTGGATGGCGGAGTCGGTGGCACCGTTCGGAGCAGCGGACGGCTAGACGAAAGAGTCGGCGGTGCTGGTCGGTGGAGCGGGCGGCTGGTCGATCTCCGCCTGGTCGCCTCCAGCAGCAGTCGGCACACTTGAGCGTGGATCGCTACTCGAGGCGCGGTCAGGTTGAGGCTGGCCATCTTCTCTGACCTCTGGCACGTCCTCCGGCTCCTCCCCTTCATCGCTTGAGTCAATCACCTCGGCCGAGTCTTCACTGTCTTTTGGGTTCAGCCCGAACCACTCTAGCGGCGCCTCGGCGCCTTCGTCAACCAGCTCCCAGATGAAGACGCTGGTGTCAGTGTAGTCAGCGATCGCCGCCGCCCGCTTGACAAGGTCATCCTCCACTGCCACCAGCTCCGCCTACCCTCTAGCCGAAGCATGGTCAGCTGGGGTAGATCTAGCCTAGGGTACCACGCCTTGACGAATTCCAGAGCACGGTGTGCTCCAGCCCAGGACGAGGAATTCCGACTGGGAGTGTACGGAGCAGACATGCCTGGCCAGACGGCGGAGATCGCCTGGGCCCCGACGCGTTGAAGACGGTGTAGCATCTGGTGAGCCGGCCGAAGGCGGGCCTAGATGCTGAGGAGCTGCTCGTTGAGGGTCCAGGGGGCGTCGGCAGCAATCTGCACGCCTTCCACCCTCCGCTCCTGGCGATAAGCCTCGATGGCCTAGATCACGACGACGGAGTGGCCTGGCAAGAAATCTATTTGGGTGAAGGGCAAGACAGCCAGAAGTTAGAAGCCAGCAGTCGTCCTGAATAAAGGCAGACGATTCAAAGAAAGGGGAAACAAGAAGTTTACCGTCGACCATGTCCTCGACGTTGTCAAAACCGGCGGTCAGCTGCGCCTCCTTGTCGGCCCAGGCGGAGTGCTCGATCTTGAATTCAGCGAGGAGGTCGGTCTCCTTCATCTTCGCCTTCTTCTGGGCCATCTTGAGACACTCCGTCTGCTCTTCCAGCTGCATGACCAGTCGGTCACGCTCCTCGGCCAGGTTGCTGCACTCCGCCTCCTTGACACGCAGCGCAGTGTTGGCCTCGCCCAGCTACTGCTGCAAGGCGGTGTTGGCTTCTGCGAACAGAGAAGAAGAAAGAACGTCAACATTCAGCAAGGAAGTGATGCAGTTGCCGGGGAGATCCAGCCCGACTACTCAGCAGTCGGTCCAAATCTCAGGGACTACAGCCCGCGGGTGCGCTATCGCGCCCCCGCTGAGAAAGAAGTCATCAGCAGTCAACAAAGAAATACAATTATCGAGAAGATCCGGCCCGACTGCTTAGCAGTCGGCCCGAATCTCAGGGACTACAGCCTGCGGGTGCGCCAGCGCGCCCCCGTAGAGAAAGGAAGCCAATACTTACTCCGGCTCTCAGACAAGTTGGCGGTCTGCTTCTCCAGCTCCCGGACTCCAGAGTTGAAGGTGGACGCGCGAAGGCTATGGTAATCTTGCAATAAGGATGTCAGATGGAGTTAGCACTTAGTACTCACAAGTTAAAGTTCCGGGTCGCCTACTCAGCAGCCGACCCGAAACTTGGGGACTACACCCTGTGGGTGCGCTGGCGCGCCCCCACCAAGAAATAAGAAGATCAAAAATAAAGAAGAGAGAAGCTTACTCGGATGGTTGCTTGCGAGTTCAGAAATGCCTTGTTGCACCGCTTGAGGGCGTCATCCTCAGCCCGGAGCTTGGCTTGGATGTCGAGGGCCGCCTGGTTCAAGGCTCCCGTCCCGCGTCCGCGCACCCAGCCAGAGGGCGCGGCGCTGGACGCCTCGGTGTCCGGGACCGACGAGCTCGCGGCGCCAGCCTCCAATGGTCGCGGCACCGAGAACGCCTTCGCAAGACGGCGGCGCACGGGACCGTTACCACCTCGTTCCCGGCTGGTGGCGCCGGCAGGGCGGCTGCTGCCTGTCTTGTGTTCCGCTGGGCAGCGGTGGCGGAGGCACGATGACGTCCGGCATGGCAACATCCCTGCCCTCCCTCTCCATGACCGGCTGCTCATCGCCGGCTCCCCAAGTCGTCGCCAAAAACTCTGGCAGAGGTGGCGCAAAATTCAGGGGAGTCACGAGCAGCGGCTCTTGGCGGCGCACGGCCTCCGCAAGCCGCTCCTTCGCCACAGCGTCAGCCTCCGCCTGCGCCAGCTTCCTCAGCGCGGACGCCTCCGCCTTGTCAGCCTCCACCTTCTCCAAGAGGGCGGCTTCCTGCTCCTCGCGCACCTCCCGCGCATTTCGCTCATGCGCCTCCCGGAGTTCGGCGGCCGGATCGATTCGCCGGGTGGTGGTGGAGGTCTTCGCCAACCTAATGACCGACGCGGCGGCCAACTTGTTGAGGATGAGCAGGGCCCTGAGATAAGAGAGCAAAACAAAGAAGTTTTTTTAGGCCAGATCAGCAAGAGAGGGGAAGCGTAAGAGAAATACATACGCCGACACCATGGGCGGCACCTTCGGTTGGCTCTGGAACTTGGCCACCTTCGCCGCAGCCTCTTTCCGCCTGGTCTCCATGGCCGGATTCTTGGGCTTCTTCGGCACGCTACCGAACAGGGCGACGCCCTGTTTCCGCTTGCGCTTGCCGCCTCGAGCAGACGACCCAGCGGAGGGGCCCGCGCCTATGTTGGCGGTGCTTCGGGCAGGGTGCAACTCGTCTTCCTTGTCGTCATCGTCGGGCCAGGTATCCTCGCCGCCTCCTTCCTCGGAGCCGCCTGCTCCATCGCCACTGCCTATGGCGTCGTCCTCCAAGGCGGCCGCCCCCAAGTCGGGGTCGTCCTCGTCGCTCACCCCTCGGTCCGGATGGTAGTCACCACCTGACCCCATGATGGTGGTCGTCGCCGAGGACATGTAGATCTGAGCTCCAAAGAAGGAACAACTTCATAACAAGATCAAGATTAAAGCAAGAACCAAAAAGAAGAGACTAAGAGACTTACGGCAGATGGCGGGTTGTCGCGGGAGTAAGGCCGCTTCCCGAACCGCCAGGACCCCTCCAACACCTTGAGGTCGGAGATCTCGTTCACCATCCGGGCCACCTCGGCAGTAGGCATCTCCTTCGTGCACATCCGGCTCGGGTCACGGTGCCTGCTCATCCGATAGATCAGATGAGGACAGCCTTGGAGCGGGAGAACCCGGCGCTCGATGAAGGCGATCAACAGGTCGGATGCCACAAGGCCCTCCACCTCCGTCAGCACCTGGAGCCGACTGATGGCGGCAGCCGTGTCAGTCGACATGGGCTTCGACTTATAGCCCTAGTTGGGCCGAGTCCCAATAGGGGGGCCGGCCTCATAGGGTGGCAAGTTGATGAAGTCGACTGCCGGGTTAACATTCTCCATGTAGAAGTAAGATTGCTGCCACAGTTTCACCGACTGTGACAACTTGATGACTGGGAGGGTGTTCTTCTTCGACGGTCGGCGAACGGTGACGAATGCGCCGCACTCGGCCGCCTTCTCCTTGGCGGAGGTGCCCAGTTTGGCGTAGAAGAAATCTCCCCACAGCTCGATGGTGGGGAGGATGCCGAGGTAGCCTTCGCATGCCGTGATGAAGGCGTACAGCAGCATCACGGTGTTGGGCATCAGGTGGTGCGGCTGGATGTGGTTGAATTCCATGAACGAGCGGAGGAACCCGCTCACCGGGAGGCCGAAGCCACGGAGGAAATGCGAGCGAAAGACGACCCGCTCGTTCCCCTGCGGCGCCGGTGAAATCTCCTCCTGCGGTGGCACCCGCACCTTGACGAAGGCTGTGTTGGGCATCCGACGCATGGCCCGGAGGAAGGTGAGGTGATCCTCGATCACTGTCGAGCCGTCCCATTCTCCGCCCTTCTTGCCCGCCATGGCGTCCGAGCGGAGCGGCGGGGTGCGGAGGAGCTCGACGACGGCGGGCTGAGGCAGCGCTATGGCAGGCACTGAGCAGCAGCATCAAAGAGAAAGGAGGAAGAAAGAGTGGGGAGGAGGACGCGCATACTCCGCCGCTCCCCTACCTCCCCCTACTTATAGCCCTCGGGCTGCGAAGCCGAGGGGGCGGGACGTGGGATCGTGGGATTAACTACGCCCACGAACCCACGACCCCCGATTACTATGCAGACTTACTGTGCAGTAACTCTTGCGGGAATTGCATTCGCCCTCCTCGGCCGCAACGGATCCGCTCGCGTGCCGAGGCCAAGTAGTGACAGGCCTGGCCTGCTGTCACGTCCCATCGAGAGCATGGGGCGGCAGGCTGGCCAGGCTGACGTATGCCACGTGGCGTGCTCATGGCGGGCGGCAGGCCTGGGGAAGCTTAGCAGGCACGCCATCTGTTTCCCGCCTTGGTATTAGAAATCGGCGGATGAGCCCGCCTTGTCAAAACGGTTCCGGCAGCGGTGTATCACCAGGCGGACTGAGTGTTCATTCCAAGCACGGCAAGAGGGGAAGCTGCTGAGACTCCACGGCCTGTCAACCGCGACGCCTCACCAGCTAAGGGGACTACTGTCAGAGTAATGGGCCACGGGTAGCCTCACCCGAGCCCCTTAGCCTTTCAAGACCTTGGGCCGACTTCGCCCCACAAGACTACAGAATGAAGCACCGCCTTCCGGTGGCCGGCTGGCTCAACGGCCGGCTGCCCAAAGACGGCTGTGCACGAGCAGACGGCTCCAAGACAGGCCGACTCCTAGAAGACGGCCTCCGTATAGGCCGGCTTCTAGCAGGCGGCCACCCTACGACCTTAGAGTGTGCGCCCCTCTCCCTCGAATCCTGGGTTTGGCATGTCTAGAGTGTCCCGTACAGGTGGACATCTTTGCACGACGCGACACTGTTGCCACTTCTCCCTTGACGTCATTCCGGACAGGCGGAGCCCTGTTCCCACGACGGCCTGTCGGTACGGCCTGCAGGCGGCGGGCCCTACCAGGTAGTGAGAGCCCGGAAGACGGCGGAGCCAGACCAGCCGGACCTGAGGGAGGACGGCTTCCAGCAGGCGGCCAGTTCCTCCCTCGAGACCCGTGCACCATTAGCCAGATGAGATGTAGTGTGGCTACAGTGGTCTGCCATCAGACAGCGAGACTGTAGCCCCGCTCCACTGACCAAGCCTGCGTCATTAGCGTCACGGCTACAGTGATCAGCCACCAACCAGACCCGCCAGCGGCGGGGGCGGCATGTTGGCTCTGTACCAGACTAGTCGGGCCGGCGGAGAAGCTGGCGACCGAAGACACTGACAGCCAGGTCCAGCACCAGGCCAGATTACCATTGTACCCCTGGGGGGTAGGCCTATATAAACCCCCCAGGGCACCCATGCAAAGGGTTCCCAACCTGTTAGAACTAGCGTCCACCCTAGAGGAAGAAGGGAGCTAGCCCTGCCTCCTTCTGCCTCTAGCATACAGCTCGAGGAGCACCATTGTATTCACTAGTGCCTTAGTGATTATGCGGAGACCCCGCAGAGCAGGACTAGGGGTGTTATCTCCTAGGAGAGCCCCGAACCTGGGTAAAGTGCGCCAGCGTTCGTCTTTACGCCTCATCCCGCTTCCAGGCACCGACAACGTTCTACTCGCTCCCACCATGATAAGCCATCCTTTGGCATATGTCACATCCAACCCCCGACAAGCCCTGAGGTCGCTCCCAGCTAAAATGAACTTTAATGATGTCACCTGGTTCCATTGTAGAGGGGGTGTTGGAGCAGCTGAAGATGCACGGTGAGGAGGCTAATCCTCACAAGCCGCTGGCGCCCTGAGCCTAGGGAGGCTCTGCGGGTCCAGGTGGCTCCTCGAGGACCGTCTTCATCTCCGCTAGGACCGCATGGTGCTTGGCCTCCTAAGCCGCCAGAATGCTCCGCAGGTGATGCTGGAAGGTGGCAGCCGCGTTTGACAGGCCGAAAGGCATGCGAACATAGCTGTGTGGCAGACCCTCGCAGCGTCCCACACGCGAAGGCCAGAGGCGCTCCTGAGATGCGGCCCGGTTTAGCCCTGGGACGTCGATGCAGACGCGTAGCCCACCATCCTCGCCTGGATGGGGGGCCATGCCAGGCAAGCGGCGGTCGCCGCGCATGGCTCTTGCTTCCTGAAGCTCCTGAGTAGCCTTGGTGATGAACTCCTGAACGTTGAGCTTTCCATGCCCTGAGACCTCCTGAGGGAAACGTGCCACGAAGCACACCTCCAAGTGGTGCTCGAGCGTCTCCCTCGTGATGTTGGCAAGGTCCGAGGCCCTGCAGAAGAGAACCCCCGAGCCCTGCCTGAGGAGGGCGCTGGGCGCGCCTTCCTATGCGATGGAAGGAGGTGCCCCTTGCACGGGCACTGATCCTGATGCGGTACCTCTTGGGATGAGAATCTCCCGAGGCCTTGAGCTGAGCGGTGTCTTCTTCTTCTTGGGGACTACCTCAGGAGGATCCTCACTCCTGCTGTCTGGGTCCTCGATTGAAGCAGCCTGGAAGGCGCGCTCGAGGGAGCACACTGCATCTCTCTCTTCGCAGGGGACCGTGATGATTCCGTCGCTTCTTGGCATCTTGAGGACATTGTAGCCATGGTGGGTGACCGCCATGAACTTGGCCAGGGCGGGATACCGGAGGATGGCATTGTATGGCAGGTGGATGTGGGCGACGTCGACGTCAATGAGCTCGGTGTGGTAGTTGTCGCGCTGACCGAAGGTGACATGGAGGCGGACCTGCCCTATCGGAGTGGTGGAACCGTTGGTGACTCCTGAGAAAGGCTTGGTCGGCTGGAGCTGATCGTATGGCACTTGAAGGTTGTCGAACATCTTGACGGACAAGACGTTAAGCCCTGCACCGCCATCGATGAGGGTCCTGGTGACTTGCACGTTGCTGATGACTGGGGAACAAAGCATCGGGAGGACGCCAGCAGTAGCTGCGCACTTGAGTTGATCTGCCAAGCTGAAGGTGATAGCACACTTGGACCACCTGAGCGGGCGCGTGGCCTCGAGCTTGGGGAGGACTGCATTCACCTCGCGAGAAAACTGCTTGAAGATGCGCTGAGAGGCTGGGGCCTGAGCTCCGCCCAAGATGCAAGCGATAGCGCGCGGTTCCTAGAAGCCCCCAGCCCCCTCATTATGGTGATGGTCGTCATTCCTTCTTGGCGGTGGCGGCAGAGAAGGAAGGCCTGCATTCCCCTGCTGGCGGTCCTCGCGATGCTGACCCCTCCAGGCGCCCTCGCAAGGCTGATCCTGCCAACGATCCTCGCGAGGTCGGTCACGCCACTCTTGACGAGGGCCATGGTCGTCCCATCATCCTCGACCACGTCCTCCTCCTCGGCCGTAGCCCCGGTCGTTGCGCTCGGGGCGTCGGCCGAAGCGCCCTTCTCGGACGGCCCTGAGCTCCTGGCATTTGGTGTTGTGGGTGTGGAGGTTGTGGTAGGTGCAGAACGGTCGGCTGACCTTGGAAGACTCCGGCTGGTCCCAGCCGCGCTTCATGTCTGGTTCTGCTGCAAGAATGGTTGCTCCTTTGCGCTTCACGTCCTTGGCCTTGGCCTTCTTTTCTTCTTTGCCAGCAGCTGGAAGCTCGAGGAGGGAGAGGCGTCCTTCCTCAGCTCTTGCACACTTGGTCGCCAGGTTGAACAGCTCCAGAGACGTGCACAACTTCTCGTGGATGGTGAGCTCCTCCTTCATCTTGATGTCGCGGACGCCATTAGAGAAGACTGAGATGATGGCCTCATTCGTCACCTTGGGGATCTTGAGGCGGGCGCTGTTGAAGCGCTGGATGTATTTCTGCAGGGTCTCCCCAGGCTGTTGCTTGATGCGGCGCAGGTCACCGCGGACGGAGGGCGGTCGCGAGTGCCCTGGAAGTTGGTGATGAAGCGGTTGCGCATCTCGTCCCAGGAGGAGATCAAGCCGAGAGGCAGGTTCAGGAGACAGGTGCAGGCACCGTCCTTGAGCGCCATGGGAAACCAGTTTGTCATGACCTTCTTGTCTCCGTTGGCCGCCTTGATGCCTAGCTCGTAGAGTTGCAAGAGCTCCGCGGGGTCGGCGGTGCCATCGTAGTGAGGAGGCAGGTCCAGCTTTAACTTGCCCGGCCAGGCGACGCTACGCAGCTCAGTGGTGAAGGTGCGGCAACCTGCTGTGGTCACCGGAGCCCTTTGCTGAAGCGGAGCTTGCTCTTGATAGTACTCGCGCGCTGCTGCCAGGGGCAGCACACGGTGTTGTCGCGCCGGGACGCGGTCTTGTCATGCTGGTGCAGGGAGCATGGGAGCGCCTTCTTGAGGTCGAGGGATTTCTTGGCAGCTTGTTTCTTGTCGCGCGGGCACTGGATGCAGAGGGTCACGTCCAGGAGCCACATGCCTTGGAGCCAGGGCGCCATCTTGGGGGAGAGGTGGCGGAGGCGCTCCCTGAGTTGCGTCGCCCATGCCTGATAGAGAGCTAGGCAGCGAGAGGGACGGCACGGGAGAACCCCCTGCGGCGCTGATGAGCTCGGTGATGCGAGCGGGCCATTATTCATAGAGGACGTCGACGGGGCGGTAGTGCGGGAGCTCACGTGCCAGGAGCAATGCGGCCTGCGCGTCCGTGGGAGCACGACGAGCATGAGATGACAAACCAGTTGGGGTCAGTGACGGAGTGGCGGTGCGGCCTTCCCACCGCACCGAGGGGTGCAACGAAGATGCTTGCTGCTTGTTCCCCGCCGAGAGGGTGGCGGTGTTGGCGGCAGGCGATGGAGAATGATGAGGAGGCCCGTCGACAGGAGCCGTCTAGGCAACGCGAGCGGCGAGAGCAGCCCGGCGCTCGGCGCGGGCTCGGCGAGCGTCAGCCATGGATGCGACGAAGCGATGGGACGCAGATCGGCGGAAGGAAGATTTCGGCACACCCCTACCTTGCATGCCAAATGTCAGATATCGGGTTCCAGCAAAACCCTTATGGTTCGAATTCTGTGGTGTGCACGAAGATCTCCTCCTACCAAATCTTGCTCCCTGCCTCGCCGTGATCCCTAAGCTAGATGGATGAACAACACAAGAGACACATGATTTATACAGGTTCGAGCCACAATTGTGGTGTAATTCCCCACTCCTGTGTGTGGTAGTGGATTGCCTCTGGCGCTGATGATGAATAGTACAGAGGAAGAACAACCTCACGAGGAGAGGTGTTCTTGGGCTGGCGTGGTGTGCGGATGAACTTAAGTTCCTTTCTCTACTATGGTGGCTAGCTCTATTTATAGAAGCCCTAGTCCTCTTCCAAAATATTGAGCGGGAAGGGATCCAAAAACGGTCATTTCAAAAGGGGACAGCTAGTACAAGCTATCCTGACTAAAGGTGGTCTTCGCCTGCCAAAGGTGCTGGTGATGACACCGTCTTGGGCTCCATGGTGACTGTCGGCATTCTGGGAATGGGGGTCCCCAGACTTGCCTGCCTGCGGCCTGCAGCATGTCTCACCGGCGGCCCAGTACGGCCCGTCTTCATCAACCCAAGCTCAATACCCTTGCGAGGGGCCAAGCCTCGCGGGGCGGACGGCACAAGGCCTCCTCAGGGGTGGCCTCACCAGGTAGGCTCGCGAGGAGGCGGAGAAATCAAGTCAAGGAGTACCTTGCGAGGTGCTCATGATGCAAGCCATGACGATCAAGACCAGGCGGGCTCCAGGCGGGCGCCAGCCTGCGCAGTGTCCTTGTTTCCTCTTTGGTGCAAAGGGGGAAAGCGTAGGCACGGAGTACCGAGGCGTCAAGAAAATGTTTCCATATTGGTGCAACGAGACCAAGACCAGCAGAGCAGCAGGACGGAGGTCATCGTGGAGCCCAAGACGGCGCCATCACCAGTGCCTTTGGCAGTCGAAGACCACCTTTAGTCAGGGTAGCTTGTACTAGCTGTCCCCTTTTAAAATGGCCGTTGTTGGCTCCCTTCCTGCTCAATATTTGGGAAGAGGACGAGGGCCTCTATAAATAGGGCTAGCCACCATAGTAGAAGGCATCTAGATCTCACCCAGAGCCAGGAGAGACGGAGCAATTCCTCTCCAAGGGCACCACCACAAGAACACCCCTCGCGAGGTTGTTCTTCCTCTGTACTGTTCATCATCAGCCCAAGAGGCTATTCACCACACCACACACAGGAGTACGGTATTACACCACAACGGTGGCCCAAACCTGTATAAACCCAGTGTCTCTTGTGTTGTTCATCGTGCTAGCTTATATTCGTGGTGAGGTTTTGGGGCGTGTATCGGTAGGGAGAAGATCTTCGTGCGGACCCCAGAATGCGAACCTTAAGGGTTTTGCCCGCACCCGATATCCAACATTTGGCGCGCCAGGTAGGGGTGCGCCGAAGCTCTCCCTTCTGTCGACCTGCTCTCCACCAACACCGCGCTCCGCCCTCATGGCGGACAACACGCCACCGGCTCCAGCGGCCGACGCCAGCGCTGGGGCCAGGGGGCTCTGAGCCTTGGCCCCCGCCTTGCGGCAGGTGCAGTGGCCGCACAAGTTCAAGCCAGAGATGCCACCGTGCTACAACAGTGCGGCGGACCCGCTAGCTTTCCTGCTGGCATACGAAGACGTCGTCCTCAAGGCCGGAGGCGACGACAAGGTCATGGCCAACTGGTTTCCGATGGCCCTCACCGGCGTCCTGCGTGTTTGGCTGCTCCACGTGCCAACAACTTCTGTGGCCTCCTTGGAGGAGCTGCGCAACCTCTTCCTCACCCACTACATTGCGCCGGTGCCCCCGGTCATCGCAGCTCTCCTGGGCGGCTCGGAGGCGCCACCCTCGGGCCGCCACGTCAAGCCGTTCGTCCGCCAGATCGGTGCCGCCCTCACATGGCAGGGAGCTCCTCCGGGTTGGGCGGCACCCAAGGCCGACCTGACCTTCAACTCGGACGATCACCCCGTCAACACTGCCTACTCGGGTGCGCTCCCAATGCTTTGCATGCCCAGCATCTGCCAGGTGGCCATCACCAGGACCCTCATCAACGGCGGCGCCGGCCTCAACGTGCTCTCGGTGGAGGCCTTCAGCCTCCTCCATGTACCGTTGCAACGGCTCCGACCCAGCAAGCCCTTTTCGGGCATCGGAGGCGGTACCTCCAGCTCCCTGGGGCAGATCCGCCTTCCAGTGACCTTCAGCACCCATGACAACTTCTGCACGGACCTGGTCAACTTCGACATCGCGCACATCATCCTCCCGTACAACTCCATCCTCGGGTACCCCGCCTTGGCTCAGTTCATGGCAGCAACCCATCCGGCCTGCAACCTCATGAAGATGCCCGGGAGCAGCGGCGTCCTCACCATAGCTGGAGATACCAAGGATGCTCTGCTGGCACTCAAGCTTGCCCTCAAGCCAGCCGTAGCAGCGCAGCCTGCCGGCACCGACACCTCCAAGGCCAAGGAGGCTGCACCGACCAAGAAGAAGCAGTTATTCACCCAGGACAAGGCAGAGACCAAGCAGGTACCAGTTGATGAGGACGGATCCTCCGGCACCACCTTCAACATAGGTGCCAATCTCGACCCTGACCAGGAGGAGGCACTGGTGAAATTCCTGCACTCGAACAAGGAGGTGTTCGCGTGGGAACCCTAGCAGCTAGCGGGGGTCCCAAGGCAAGTAATTGAGCATCACCTGAATGTGTGCCCCAATGTACGCCCCGTGAAGCAGAAAGCAAGGCGGTAGTCCACCGAGAAGCAGGCCTTCATCATCCAAGAAACCCGCAAGCTGGAGGCGGCAGGTGTTATTCACGAGGTTCGCTACCCCGAATGGCTGGAAAACCCTATTGTTGTGCCGAAAAAGGGAGGAAAGGAGCGCATGTGTGTTGACTTCACCAACCTCAACAAGGCCTGCCCTCAACATCCGTTCCCACTCCCTCGCATCGACCAAATTGTCGACTCCACCGCCGAGTGCGACCAGTTGTGTTTCCTGGATGCATTTTCGGGCTATTATCAAATCAAGATGGCAGTAGAAGACGTGGAGAAGATGGCTTTCCTGACCCCCTGTGGGGTATACTGCTACACCTACATGTCGTTCGGATTGCACAACGCGGGGCAACCTTCCAGCGACTGATGCACATCGCCTTGGGTTGGCAGCTCGGGAGAAACGCTGAGGCTTACATTGACGACATTGTGGTGAAGTCTCGGGAGGTGAAGACCTTGATCTGGGACCTGGAAGAGACCTTTGCGAGCCTCTGTGAAGTGGACCTGTGGCTCAACCCGGAGAAGTGCGTGTTTGGTGTTCCTTCTGGCAAGCTTGTGGGCTTCCTCGTGTCCCACAGAGGAATTGAGGCCAACCCAGAGAAGGGCAAGGCAATCGAAGACATGAGTCCGCCGCAAACCCTCAGAGAAATGCAGAAGCTCGGTGGTCGCGTAACTACTTTAGGATGCTTCATCTCCAAGCTGGGGGAGCGCGCCTTGCCTTTATTCAAGCTGAGGAAGAAGAAGGGCCTGTCGGCGTTCTGGGAACGGGGGTCCCCAGACTTGCCTGCCTGCGGCCTACGGCGTGGCTCAAGGGGCGGCACAGCGCGGCCCATCTTCATCAGCACGAGCTCAAGACCCTTGCGAGGGGCCAAGCCTCACGGGGTGGACGACAGGAAGCATCCTCAGGCACGGCCTCGTTAGGCTGGCTCGCGAGGAGGCGGAGAGATCAAGGCGGGGTACCTCACGAGGTGCCTATGATGCAAGCCATGACGACCAAGGGCGCCAGGCGGGTGCCAGCCCGCGCAGTGTCCTCCTTTCCTCTTTGGTGCAAAGGGAGCAAGCGCAGGCGAGAGCATCAAGCAAAGGCATCCGTTTCGGTGCAACAAGACCAAGACCGTCGCAACGGCAGGAAGGAGGTCATTGTGGAGCCCAAGCCAGCGTCACCACCAGAGCCTTTGACAGGCGAGGACCAACTTTAGTCAGGATAAGTGTACTGGATGTTCCCCTTCAAAATGGCCAATTGTTGGCGCCCTTCCCTCTCAATATTTGGGAAGAGGCCCAGGGCCTTTGCCTATAAATAGGACTAGCCACCCACAAGGTAGGACATGGAGAGGGAACTAGCAGAAAGAGCGACTGAACTCCCCCTAGCAGTTCATCGCACCAGCCAAGAATAGGCCCTCGCGACGCTGTTCTTCCATGTATTGTTCATCATCAGCCCAAGAGGCAATCCACCACACCACAAACTAGAGTAGGGTATTACACCACAATGGTGGCCCGAACTAGTATAAACCCTGTGTCTCTTGTGTTGTTCCATTCATAGCTTAGATCCTAGCGAGGCGGCGAGGTGCAGGTAGGTAGAGGGCGAAATCTCCGCGCGCACCCAAGTGTTCGAATCTAGAGGGTCTGCCGGAACCCGAAAACCGACATTTGGCGCGCCAGGTAGGGGTGCACCGGAATTCGTCTTCCGCCGCCCTGTTCTTCACCGACCGTCGCATCCATGTCAGACGCTCGTCGGGCCCGCGCCAAGCATCGAGCCGCTCTCGCTTCCCGCGTCGCCCAGACGGCCCCCGTCGGCGGCCACCCCCGCCGTTCCCCGTCGCCTACCATCAACGCCGCCACCGGCCCGGCGGGGAACGAGCAGCAAGCATCGTCCCAGCATCCGTCCGTGAGGCGAGACGGCTGCACTGCTACTCCCTCACTCGCCCCAGCTGGTTCTTCGTCTCGTGCACTCCGCACGACCATAGAGGCTCGAGCTGCGCTCATCGCGGCAAACGAGCTCCTGCGCTACCGCCCAGTCGACGACGTCTACGAAGAGTGGCTCGACCGCGTCGCCGAGCTCATCCGCGCCGCAGGGGGCTCCCCCGCACTGTCCTTCTCGCTGCACCGCGCCCCGCCCCGCGCGGGCAAGGAAGCTCTGAGGGCGCCTCAGCCGCCTCCCCCTCAACAAGGCGCCCTGGCCCCAAGGCGCGTGGCCCCTGGGCGGAACCCACTCCGTCCGGCGCCAGCGCAGCGAGAGCAGAGTTGCCAAGAGGTCCCTCGCCCCCAAGAAGCTGCCCGAGTGCTCCCTGCTCTTGTCCGTCACGACCACGCTCCTGTTCCAGCACGCCAAGACCCCGCGCTGCTCCCAGCTGTAGCGCATGGGGACCCGCAAGACCAAGCTCTTCGTCACCAAAGGCCTCCCGTGGCCAGAGCAGGGTGCCGCGCCTTCACCACCGAGCTGCGCAGCGTCGCGTGGCCCGGCAAGTTTAAGCTAGACCTGCCTCCCCACTACGACGACACGGCCGACCCTGCGGAGTTCCTCCAGCTCTAGGAGCTGGGCATCGAAGCCGCCAACGGGGACGAGAAGTTCATGGTGTAACACCCACGATGCGGCTATATCTCCCACGTGTCGAAGCACGACTTAGAGGCATAACCGCATGGTGGTTTTGTCGCAAGAAGGGTCATCTTCACACAATCCCATGTAATGAACAAGAATGGGATAAAGAGAGTTGGCTTACAATCGCCACTTCACACAATACATAAATTAAGATCATACATCATTCAAATACACTCATAGACCGGCTACGGTCAAGTTCAAATGAAAAGAAGACAAGCCCAAATGCTAGATCCCCGATCGCCCCGACTTGGCACCTCTACTGATCATCTGGAAATGAAACATAGTAATGACCAAGGGCCTCATCAAATTCCCATTTAAGCTCAGTTGCGCCATCTGCGCCAGTATCCTCGGCACCTGCATCTGTTTTGGTAGAATCTGTGAGTCACGAGGACTCAGCAATCTCACACCCACGAGATCAAGACTATTTAAGCTCATAGGTAGGCAAAGGGGGTAATATGGTGGAGCTGCGGCAAGCACTAAGCATATATGGTGGCTAACATACGCAAATGAGAGCGATAAGAGAAGCAGCGCATCGGTCGAGAAGCTAGAAGCGATCAATAAGTGATCCTGAAACTACTTACATCAAACATAACACAAACCGTGTTCACTTCCCGGACTCCGCCGAGAAGAGACCATCACGGCTACACATGCGGTTGATGCATTTTAATGAAGTCAAGTGCCAAGTTATCTACAACCGGACATTAACAAATTCCCATCTACCCCATAACCGTAGGCACGGCTTTCGAAAGATTATATACCCTGCAGGGGTGTCCCAACTCAGCCCATCACAAGCTCTCATGGTCAACGAAGGATATACCTTCTCCTGGGAAGACCCGATCAGTCTCGGAGTCCCGGTTCGAAAAACATTTCGACAATGGTAAAACAAGACCAGCAAAGCCACCCGACTGTGCCGACAAATCCCGATAGGAGCTGCACATATCTCATTCTCAGGGCACACCGAATGAGACAGGCTACGAGTAAAACCAGACTTCAAGTTTCCCCGAGGTGGCCCCGCGGGCGGCTCAGTTCGGACCAACACTTGAAGGAGCACTGGCACCGGGGGGGGGGGGGGGGGGGTTAAATAAAGATGACCCTTGGGCTCGCGAAAACCCAAGGGAAAAGGGCTTAGGTGGCAAATGGTAAAACCAAGGTTGGGCCTTGCTGGAGGAGTTTTATTCAAAGCAAACCGTCAAGGGGGTCCCATAAATCACCCAACCGTGTAAGGAACGCAAACTCAAGGAACATAACACCGGTATCACAGAAACTAGGGCGGCAAGAGTGGAACAAGTCACCAGGCATAAGGCCGAGCCTTCCACCCTTTACCAAGTATATAAGGTGCGTTAATTTAAACAGGAGATAGTGTGATATCCCAAAATATCCATGTTCCGACCAGGAACAAACTTCATCTTCACCTGCAACTAACAACGCTATAAGAGGGGCTGAGCAAAAGCGGTGACATAGCCAAACAACGGTTGCTAGGACAGGTTGGTTAGAGGTTTGGCATGGCAATAGGGAGGCATGATCAACAGTGGCAGGTAGAGCTAACATAGCGATAGAGCGAGTACTAGCAAGCAAAGATAGAAGTGATATCGAAGGTATGGTCATCTTGCCTGCAAGGTTCTCAGAGTTGTCGAAGGCTTGATCCTCGTTAGCGTACTCAACAGGTTCCTCGTAAGCGTTCTCGTCTCCCGGCTCTACCCAAAGCAAGAACACAAGCAAAGGAACCACAATAAATCACGCTGCAATGCACAAGCAACATGATGCAATACATGTCATGCTATGCGAGAGGTGATATGCAATGCATATGCATGCTTCGGGAAGGAAAGATGATGAACAAGGCATCAACTTGGCAAACCAAGTATGCCGCTGGAAAGATGAGATGATTTCAGTTGAAATCGATATAAAGATCACCGGATTCGGGTGCACGGTTTGCAAATGACAAGCACGACAAGATATGATGCAAACTGCTTAAAACAGCAACATGGCCACTTAGATGCAAAGTATAAATAAGCTATCGCACCCAAACATATGAACAGAATGCATAGCAGTGATGTACAAGATATGCTCTATGAAACATGAACACTGAGCTCAATCTATAAACCACTAGAGCATGACTAAAATAGCATGGCAATAATGCAAAAGATAACAGTTTCTACAGACTTAGTGGAATTACTAGACATAGCAGAAACAGATTCATCATGGCATCTCTACAAGCTTGATTAACTCACTACCAGGCATGTCATGGCATGGAACAAGTACTAGCATGAAGTGGGCATGAAAATGAAGCTACTCATGTGCAAAACAAACACCTAGCTTATTTGCATGAAAAAACACATAAAGGACAAAATAGCAACATAGATTGAGATGACATGATCATGAACTTGCTCAAATGCAGAAACTAATGCCACCACTGGATTGGTGGGATTTTTCTACCCCAAAAACATATATAATATGTTGGGATTGCTGTAGAAAAATCATCACAAATGCACTAAGATAAAACCTGCCCTAAATGGAAATGACAGATTTGGCATTTTCCTTATTTGGAAACGTCCAGAAATGGACTTGCCCGAAATGGATAGATTCTATATGCCAGAACTGGAATATTCGCTGGGAACAACAAAAAAATAAAAAAATAAAATAACAAACAGGGCTAAGGGAGGAAGACAGGTGGGGCCACCCTGTCATACTCACACGCGGTTGCAAAGAAACAAAAAAAGGGGGGAAGGATAATGCACCCACGGGGGATTGAACCCGGGTCTCCCCGGTGTGGTACTGCAACGGCAACCACTGGGCTAGCTAGGCGCTACTGGTAAGGAATGGGGTTCGGCCCCTTTTAGATAGATACCAGATCGGGCTCCTCTGTTGCAAACAGAGAAGACGACGGCGCCGGCGAGGGCAACGGCGGCAACCACTGGGCTACAGGGACTCCGGCGGGCGTGCGGGAACATGTGAAGGCGCGGGAGCGCGTGGCTGCTACTTGTGGAGTCGCGCGTGCGCGTGTACTCGGGCACGAGCGGAACAGCGGAGGTGCCGGGCGAAGCGAGCGGTAGAGGAGCTCGTTGGAGCCGCGGGAGGCTTGCGGTGTGCGTGAGAGACGTGAACGAGTGGCGCGAGCGAGCTATGGGAGCACGACAGAGGGGATCCAAAGCAGGGACACGCAAACACGCAACGGTGGAACAACACTGCACAAATAAATTCAGAGATCGCCGGAGCACTACGAGCGCGGGAAAGACATGGATCGGATGCGCCCTACGAGTGCCTAAATGCCATGGGAAGGATGGGAGAGGGAGGTGCATTACCAAGCTCACCCAAGGACACGAAGTGGTCGACGGAGACGAGCTGACGGCGACGAATAGGAGCTTTGAACCTTGGCGCGGTCCTGACCGAGAGGAAGGTGGAAGCAGAGGACGTCGAGGAACTAGTCGTCCGGGGCACCATAGTCGACGTCGTGGAAGGAGACGACGACGAGGAAGAATAAGGACAGGATCTACGGGGGTGGGGGTGGTCGGAGAGCACGCCGGCAATGAGGTGCGCTCTCAAGTGCGCTCGGGATGAAGCGGTTGCGATGGATCTGGTGGTTCTACTCACCTGGCGGCGGCGACGAGAGGAAGAGGGAAACCCTAGAGGTTGTGTGGACAAGGAGAGGGGTTAAAAGGGAGGCTAGGGCGACGGGTGGAGCACGGCGTCGACGCGGCCGTGGCCATGTGCGCGCCCAGCGTGAGCTTGACGAAAAGGTGAGGGGCGGGTGCGCTGTAGCCAGAGGCTGGCTAGTGGGGGCACGGGTGACACGTGGGCGTACGGGCGCCTGGGTAGCATCACGGTTGGGTGAGAAACGACGAGGGCGCGAGCGGGAGAGCGCGCAAACGGGCTGGCGGGCTGCGCTGGCTGGGCTGGCGGGCAGGAAAAAGCCTCGGCTGGGCTGCGGGAGGCCCAGGGGGGCTGCTGCGCTGTGCTCTTATTTTTCTATTTGTTCATACAGAAATAGAAACAGAAAAAGCACAGGGTAAAAGGAGAGGAGTTGGAGTATAAAGAAAATATTCTCAAGCTCCTGGAATTATCTACTATTTGAATAAATTGCATTGGGCATTTTTAGAGGTAGAAAAATAAGACAAGTTTGAATTATATTCAAACTTGTGTCATTTTTGAACCTGACCAAAACAACTTCAAATAAGGAGATATTTGTCAGAGAGGTTTAGGACATGGAGCAAGATTTACAGGGAGAAGATGAACATTAATAGAGAGAGGAAAATAGCACTTAGCAAAAGAAGGGAGGAAAAGGGAAGGAAGGAGAAGTGATGGTGCAATGGTTTGAAAGGGGGACAAAGGTCATGCCCATGATGCTCATGGCAACAACATAATATGACAAAATGCAACATGAGATGAAAATGCACTATATGATGATGACATATGATGGCTAAAAGGAATATGACAAGAAGCACAAATGCAATATGGTAAGGAGAGCATGACAATGAAAAGAATAAAACACATAACCAAACAAGATGAGGCCAAACATGATAAAACCCACAAGAATTGGATGAAGGTCAAGTTGATATATTGCCAAATTGGGACATGATACATCTGGGTTGTTACAACTCTCCTCCACTACAAGAGGATCTCGTCCCGAGATCTAGGACTGAAAGAACTCCAGATATTCGGAACGGAGGTGATCCTCGCGCTCCCAGGTGGCTTCTCGGTCGGAATGGTGTGACCACTTCACTTTCAGGAATTCGATTGACTTGCTGCGAGTCTTGCGCTCGATAATGGAATTAGTTGTTGAAAGTTTTACCTGGTGCAATACCAGATAAGTATGACTCGTGAAATCTTTCGGGTTCACACCGATGAGGGAAGGCGTTGGTTCAATCCCATCGGGGCTTCTTACGAACATATACCATAAGCTTCAAGAGTAAATATCACCAGCTCAAAAGTAGAGCATGGTTGACAAAAGGAAAGGATACAATTTAACAAAGGCATTATGTATCGGAGAAGGACTCACAAGATGATTAATTATTAAGGACACTGTCAGATATAATAATCCAACAGTGGATATGGCGATCCACAGTGGAGCTGAGGTGAGTATCGATACCCAATCAGAGGAAGAAAGAATGCAAATGCAACAGATTATGGATTCATCTGAATAATTCAAAGCTTAAATGCAAAGGAATTATGATTTCCAAAACAAGGGATCAGAAGCAGACGTTCTGATCAAGGATGGATCACTTGAATATACCAGAGGCACAATCAACGACAGATAGTTTGGTCGAGAACCAGCTCAGTATCAAAATGACATCTGAGCCGGAAAGATAATCCTAGGACTCGACTGATGATTGTGAACATTCACAACGTATTGAATCAACGGACTCAAAAATGATGGTGACAAAGGATGCCAATATGATTACTATACTTATGGGATTAATCATAATGAAAGCAAACAAGAAATTCCAGAGCAATAGGTTGCTGAGGATTTACGAAATATTGAATGGTATTTCGAAGACTTTTGTGTAACACATGAACAACTGGGGGATGAGCGGATACTCGATAAGTGCGAGAATTAATCGTAGGGGTATTCAGGTGACAAAGAACAGCAGGGCGGTAAGCTCAAAGGATTATCAAACAACGACGAGTGTTACGGGGTATCTTGTAATAACAAGACCAACTGGGGATGAATGTAATAATAACAACTGCAAGTAGTTATCCATAAGGGTTTACGGTGGAAGGGGAATTGCAAACGCGATGAACACAAGTTCTCGAGTTAACAGCGGAGAGCATCTTCAGGGTCTCCTGGTGCAGCAGACGATCATCAGTAATAAGGGGCTCTCCGGGTGAAAGTGATAACGAGATCCTAATGTTAGATTTAGTAAAATTCATTTAACCCGAATAGAGGAGAGATCAGAGTCCCAGAGTAAAGGTCAAGGAGTAAAAGATCCTAATACCACCCAATGGCGACGTGGGCCCGTAAGCCACACAGCCATGTTAGTAAAAGTTTTTCAACGACTAGACTCAACTTCGGCCAAGGAGTTGGAAAGGGAGATTCCTATAGGCAGTCGGCTCTGATACCAACTTGTGACGCCCCCGATTCAATCGTACACTAATCATACACGCAAACGTGTATGATCAAGATCAGGGACTCACGGGAAGATATACAACAGAACTCTAAAACATAAATAAGTCATACAAGCATCATAATACAAGCCAGGGGCCTCGAGGGCTCGAATACAAGTGCTCGATCATAGACGAGTCAGCGGAAGCAACAATATCTGAGTACAGACATAAGTTAAACAAGTTGCCATAAGATGGCTAGCACAAACTGGGATACAGATCGAAAGAGGCGCAGGCCTCCTGCCTGGGATCCTCCTCACTACTCTTGGTCGTCGTCAGCGGCCTGCACGTAGTAGTAGGCACCTCCAGTGTAGTAGGAATCATCGTCGACGGTGGCGTCTGGCTCCAGGGCTCCAGCATATGGTTGCGACAACCAGGTAGAAGGGAAAGGGGAAAAGAGGGAGAAAAGCAACCGTGAGTACTCATCCAAAGTACTCGCAAGCAAGGAGCTACACTACATATGCATGGGTATATGTGTAAAGGGCCATATCGGTGGATTGAACTACAGAATGCCAGAATAAGAGGGGGGTAGCTAATCCTGTCGAAGACTACGCTTCTGGCAGCCTCCGTCTTGCAGCATGTAGAAGAGAGTAGATTGAAGTCCTCCAAGTAGCATCTCCAAGTAGCATCTCCAAGTAGCATCTCCAGTAGCATCGCATAGCATAATCCTACCCGGCGATCCTCCCCTCGTCGCCCTGTGGAAAAGCGATCACCGGGTTGTCTGTGGAACTTGGAAGGGTGTGTTTTATTAAGTATCCGGTTCTAGTTGTCATAAGGTCAAGGTACAACTCCAGGTCGTCCTGTTACCGAAGATCACGGCTATTCGAATAGATTAACTTCCCTGCAGGGGTGCACCACATAACCCAACACGCTCGATCCCATTTGGCCGGACACACTTTCCTGGGTCATGCCCGGCCTCGGAAGATCAACACGTCGCAGCCCCACCTAGGCACAATAGAGAGGCCAGCACGCCGGTCTAAACCTAAGCGCACAGGGGTCTGGGCCCATCGCCCTTAGCACACCTGCATGTTGCGAGGGCGGCCGAAAGCAGAACTAGCCCCCTTAATACAAGAGCAGGCTTATGTTCCAATCCGACGCGCGCCACTCAGTCGCTGGCGTCACGAAGGCTTCGGCTGATACCACGACGCCGGGATACCCATAACTACTCCCGCGTAGATGGTTAGTGCGTTTAGACCAAATGGCCAGACTCAGATCAAATACCAAGATCTCGTTAAGCGTGTTAAGTATCCGCGAACACCGAACAGGGTCAGGCCCACCTGTCTCCTAGGTGGTCTCAACCTGCCCTGTCGCTCCGCCACAAAGTAACAGTCGGGGGACATCGGGAACCCAGGCCCACCTCTACCGGGATGGAGCCACCTGTCCTTTCAGCCCCCTTATCCGAATCACTTGCGGGTACTCAACGACCTGACCCGACTTTAGTCACCATCTGTATAGTATGTATGTATGTATAGTATATACCCGTGATCATTTCCCGAGTGATCACGGCCCAATAGTATAGCAAGGCAAACTGACAAGAATGTAGGGCCAATGATGATAAACTAGCATCCTATACTAAGCATTTAGGATTGCGGGTAAGGTATCAATGACTGTAGCAACAATGACAGGCTATGCATCAGGATAGGATTAACGGAAAGCAGTAACATGCTACACTACTCTAATGCAACTAGCATAGAGGAGAATAGGTGATATCTGGTGATCAAGGGGGGGGGGGGCTTGCCTGGTTGCTCTGGCAAGAGAGAGGGGTCGTCAACTCCGTAGTCGAACTGGGCAGCAGCAGCGTCGGTCTCGTAGTCTACCTAATAGAAGAGGGGGAAGAAACATTAAATACAGTGCAAACATAAGCAAGACGACACAAGACATGACAAAGAGCGGTGCTAGGTGTGTCCTAACGCAGTATGAGGTGATGCCGGCGAAGGGGGAAAACATCCGGGAAAGTATTCCCGGTGTTCCGTGTTTACGGGCAGAGGAGCCGGAGGGGGAAAGTTGTGAGTTTGATATGTTAGGGGTGTGTGGCGGACGAACGGGCTTCTTATCCGGATTCGTCTCGTCGTTCTAAGCAACTTTCATGTTGAAAATATTTTAATCCAAGTTACGGATTAAAAGATATGATTTTCTAAAGATTTTATTAATTTCTGGAATTTAATTAATTATTTAAATTAATTCAAAAATGGAATTATGACATCAGCATGATGTCATGCTGACATCAACAGTCAACAGAGTTGACTTGATCAACCTGACCAGTGGGTCCAGTGGGACCTACCTGTCATACACTGTTTAGGTTAACTAGAGATTAGTTCATTTAATTACTATTTAATTAACCTAACTAGTTAATTAAATTAATTAAACCGGATTAATTAACTTAATTAACGCATTAGATAATTAATTAATTAATAATTAATTTTATTAAATCATTTTTATTTTTATTTATTATTTTTATTTTTAATTCTCCTTCTCTTTTTTTTAACGTTCTGGGCGTGGGCCCCCACTGTCATTGGCCCACAGGGGGGCCTTGCGGGTTTCGGGCGCAGGCGACGGTTGTTGCCCGAATGGGCGCATGCCCGAACGAGCGCTTGGCGTGGATGCGAGCGAAGCCCCCAGGGGTGCGGCGCGGGCGCACGGCGACCGTGGCCGTGGTAGGAGGCCGAGCCGGCGACGACGTGCAGGGCGGAGAGGGGCGAACAGGGGCGCCACGGGGCCGGGCGCGGTGACCAACGGCGACGGGAGGCGTGGTCGGGCACGGGGAGAGGACGAGAGGGAGCGCGGGGAGGGGGGGGGGAGAGCGCTCCATGGACGCGGCCGGCGCGTGCGTACGCGGCCAGGGCAAGCGGTGGACGTGGCCAGGGCGGCCCTGGGTCGCGGTGAGCGCGGCCGACGCAGGGGAGGCGGGCGCGTGCCCGCGCACGAGGGCGCGTCGCGCGGGGCGAGTGCGGTGGCCGGACGCGCGAGGGGCGCACGGCGCGCGCCGTCGGGCGTGGCAACTGCTGTGCGGGGCCGCGGCTGGGTGCGGACGGCGCCGGCTACAGAAGGAAAGGGGGAGAGGAGGGAGCTCACGTCGGAGGGGTAGGGAAACTGGCAGTGGGCTCGGGGACAGTCGGGGGGGACGAGAGGGACGACGTGCATAGGGGGGCAGTCCGGCGGGGAAGGGCGAAGCAGTACGGTGGCGGGGAGCTCCGGGCGCCGGCATCGGCGTCGACGACCTCCTCCTTGATCCCGATCCAATCGGGGAGAGGAGGGAGGAGATATTTTGGGGGCGGGGGGGGGGGGGGGGGGAAGTGTTGGTGGAGTGGGGGTGGATAAGGTTTCGGGGTGGGGGGATATGGAGGGGGAGTGGCCGGCTAGGCCTTTGCCCAGTTGGGCCGGTGGCCGAATGGGCCGGCCTGTTGGGTCGGCTGGCCTGGGGGGTCCTTTTCCTTTTCTTCTTTTATTTATTTTCTTTTCTGTTTTAAATTACTTTAAATTACTTAGGCATTTTCTAAAAATGTGTTTACTTCACTACAATTACCTTTATAATATTCGGCAACCACCGAACATTTTTGTTTTAATTTTTGAAAACTTTTATTGTTAGATTGATTTTGAATTTGAATTGAATCGGTTTCGAACTAACACGAGGTTAGCAATAGTAACCGAGGTAACGAAGCATCGTTAACACGAGATTACTGTAGCCTAATTATCCCGGCGTCACATCCTCCTCCGCATCTTCTTCTTTGCCATCCTCCTCTTTGTCCTCCTCCTATGATTCATCCTCATATGTGTCCCCGTCATCTTCAACATCTTGTGGTACTTCCATTTCATCATCTTCTTCTGACTCCTCCTCATCAAACTCTTCTTCTTCTTGTATAGGTGAAACCCGTCTCTTCCTTTTTGGAACACGGCGTGACATGCCGGTTCCTGTTGATGTCTGTTTTACATATGGATCAATATCCGGTTCCTCATCATCAATCTTGGCAAATGCTTCAATGAAATTGAGAACTTGTTCAGTTACTGCCTTGCACAAGTCATTGACCACTTTGGCAATCTTTGCCTTTTTCTGCATCAACAAAAAAATATTTGACTACTCATTCAATTAGAAACAATTTTAAAAAAGAAAATGTCGGTAACTGATCCAAACTCCTTTCTGCAAAAGACTTACCTATGGATTGTACGTTAGTGGTAATTTGAATGCCACGAATGCTTGAGCTTGCAAAAGACCACCAAACAGTGGTGTCTGCTCTGTGCCCCTATACTCCTCTTTGAGCTGATGTAAAAAAGAGAAAAAGAAAAGAACAAGGTTATCAAATAGATATTGTGTTGAACGAAAACCAAATGTTATAACATGTGCAACTACAAAAAAATGCTGGGCAGACTGGATTCTACATGTATGCAACTGCACAAACCAAAAAAAACTGTGCACCCCACAGGTCACCAAAAAAATGTTTCTGCCAACTGGTGTCACACATCTGTGCAACAAGATAAGTAAAACTGTGCAACTTGAAATAGATGATGTGCCATATAAAAATGAACATGTCTACAGATGCCAAACTAGAGCTACAAGTTGTGCAACTATAGGCATTATTATGCCAACTGATTACAGTTTTTGCGCAACTACCAAAAAGTGTCGAAAAGCTGATCTCAAAAGCGCATGTGCAGCTACCAAGGAATTAAAACTGAGCAGAAATGAATAGAACATAAAAATAGCCATTGTTGGAAAAAAACAAAAGAGAACTCACTTGTAATTTGCCGAACACAACAGGAGAGACCGAGTCCTTCTTGATCACCTTGGCAATTAGGCTACTATCCCAAGCATTCGCTCGTATCACGCAGTTGTTTACTGTGATGTCATGAACGAGCGCATCAAGGTGCAGGATCTGCCGTATAACCAAAAAAGGAAACCCAACTTCAGTTATTATGAGGGGTATTTCAGAAACTATAACTGCACAAAAAGAAGGAAAACACATGGAAGTGCTAGTTTTCACTCACCATCAAGTGATACAAGCATATGCAAACAGTTTGCTTCGCCTGGTCCATGTTCCGGAAAGCTTCATTAATGTGTTCTACTACAAAAAGGCAGATGTTTGTGTTCTTGAGGTTTGGATGATCTAGCACGAGTCCGTAGAACTTTGGGCTCAGCCTCAGGGCTGAGGTTGGTGCTAGGGAAGTGTTGAATGCAACCGCAAGCCAAGACATAAAGAATGTGTCATCCATTCTTCCCGTCATATCCTTAATCATCTTACACAATGTAGTGATCTAGGGATGAGAATCTCCAGGTATGTTGAAAGCCTCTCTGAATCTCCTAGTTGCATCCTTGTCAACTACATATCTGACTTTTTGACCCCTGTTAGGAAGGTCAAATACCCTGTCAACACTGTCAGCATCGACACGGATCCTTCCCCTGCCAGGGAACACCATTTCAGAGGTCTCTGGCTGGTAGGACTGCACCAGGAATTTAATGAAGTCCGCTGGAAGTGTATCTGATAAGTTCAAGAGGCCCCCAAACAACCTTGAAACTAGCTCAGACTTCTGTGGCGGGGATAGCAAGCTATTGAACTTTGCAAACCGCCCTGGTGATGCCCTTATCCTGCCCGCTTGTGATGGTCGCTCCAAATCTTCCTGGGCAGCCACCTCAACTCCTTCACCGCTGGCCTGATGATGAGAAAATAAAAAATTAAACAGAAGACAATAAACTAGACTGAGAAAAAACTAGCATTGATCATTTGGATCAATATTGCAAAAACTATATAAACATAAAATGAATCATGCCAACTAATATGATGTTCTTGTACAACTATGAAAGCTCATCATGGCAACTGAAGACTACTAGTGTGCAACCTACAAAAAAGCTAAGAAAACATACTAGACCTGACAACAACAACAAATTCTAGGGGATGTGCAATGATAAAGCATGATATTGCAAGAAGGATAACAACAACTAAGAAAAAGGGTGTGCAAGAAACTATTCACTAACTCATAAACACACACAAAAAACCACATACCTCAGCATCTGTTGCGGAAGATGAGGCAGCTCCTCCAGCAACTGTTGCCTGCACAAAAATGGTGACCGGTAATGTCAACTACAAAGCTGCCAACTCATGTCAACTTCTGCGAAAACTATATTTACATCGAGATGACCAGTGATGTCAACTACAAGATGGTTATTGAGCAACTAGAACAAAATAGTGGTGCCAACGGCTGCATAATTTCATCAGCGCCTGAAAAAAGCGAGAAACATTGATATTCAAGGATTTACTTACCCTAGTAGATGATTCAGCTCACTTTGCTACTGTTGCACGTCTAGTCCGCTTTACAACCCGAAACTGGTCAACATCCTAAGAAAAAAAAAACATGGGCATGGGTAAAAATTTATTATATGACCCAAACAAAAAAAAATAAGGTGCTTGTGTCATCAGCATGCCACTTACCTCAAGTTCCTCTCCCTACTGAACACTACGCGCAGAGCGTGGCTGGCGATTAGCAGCATGCTATGAGTTCTGACGAAGGGACTGACTTCCAGAACCCTAATTAAGCAACCAAAAAAACATGAAAAAATGACATAAGCATACATGGATAAGTTGAAAACAACTCAAAGACACCGAAAAAATGAGAAAATACATCTTCTTCATTGCCATCCGCATCTCCTCCTATTATAACCATTTTCAGCCTATGGGGGAAATACAAGAAAAGAAAACATAGTTAGAAGATGCGCAAACGAAGTAGAGAAAACATAAAAGCTTGCTTTGATCTGCAGACCTCTACACATAAGTAGGACACCAAGTGCAAAAAATTGTAAAACATGTGGACATCCAACTACTACAGTGATGCAGCCAACTGGACAGTCAACCTTGTGCAACTGGACAGCTTATAAGCCAACTAGTTCCACTAAGGCAAGAAATAACTAGGCAGAAAAATAGTTAACTAAAGGCAGCCAGCTGAGTATGATAATTTATGCAACTGAGACAAACAAAAAACCAACTAGCATAGCCAACTAGAATATATGGACAATTAGGTGCACCAGCAGGGCACCTACGGGGGCAACTCGAACACGAAAGCACAGCAACTTGTGCAACTCAAACATCATATAGACAAAGGACTCTGCAACCGCCACCGACCTGAGGACTCTGCCGCGACTCCCGGAATCGCGACGGTTCGGTGGAGAGGCTAGCGAGGACGAAGATAAAGGCGAGGGGTGGAATGGGGAGAAAGCACCGCTGCGGGCGAGGGATTTCAGGCACGGATTTTGAAACCGCCGCCCACGACTCCCTCTCCTCACTCGTCTATGCTTACCTGTAGGCCTCCCACATCCGGATAAGGACAAAACCTCCCACGACATGCGGCGCAGGCCAGTGCAGACCATGTGGCACCTGGTGCACCCGGGCGTGATCGCTCGCGCGATCCTGCGGCCAGGAAGCGGGCGCCCGGTTCGACTATTGAGTGCGCGTGCACTTTTGAGGATTTAGGCTTTATCATTTGGAAATAACGCTTTTTCTATTTGACGGGCGCCTTTTTTTTGTTCAGTGAACTTTGTGACCATTGATTCTAGACACATTGAGATGTGTACATGGGAAGGTTGGATACATAGGCTAGTTCGAAAATAATGTATTTATTAATATTATCTCGTAACAAATTTGAGTGCCCGAGGATCCCGTTATAACCGTTTAATAACTAGAAACAACTTTTTTGACTAGACAAATGTGTGTTCTTGTTGGACTTAGCAACAAGAGTTAAGAAGCTAAAGTGTATTCCTAATTAGTTTACTATTACCACATGATACATGTGGTAAGCAATCCTAACAACTCAAAAAAATAGTTTACTATTATTATCCAGGCTCGACCGATCAAACGGTGAAGTTTCGAGATCTAAAACTATGAATTGATAGGTTCTGCTGGACTTGAGGTACTTGCAAATGCTTTTCGTACACCATTTCATTTTTGTGCAAGTTAACTTCTGCAATTGATTAACCAAACCATGATTTCTTTGTATGCAGTATGCATTAAGCGTCTATTGAAGTATAGTATTTTCTCACCGTAGCTGATATTTTTGCATTTAAATTTTTATTTTAGATTAGCTCCATAGGAATTCTTTGAAGCATGTTTGAGGAAAAGAAATCATATACTTGAATAAGGCTGATGGCGCCCTTGCCATATTTCTTCATGATTGATTCTTTGAGTAATTTTCAATGACACTGTGTTACGCTCTTGGGCATTTGTTAGTCTACTTATCTACTTGACATGCAAGGTGAAAGGGGAGAGCATGTCTATAGATCACCCTCCACCTTGTTTCTCGTTCCTTTCTCTTCTTTGGTGTTAACTTGAGCTTCACATCTTTCTCGCAAAAAAAAATACTTGAGCTTCACATCTAGTCTCTGTTTTTTGTAAATTCTTGTGCAATTATCTATGAAAAATCATTCATTACGCATTTGGTGACCAATTTAAGGTCTATGCAATACAAATCTTAACTAACTCCGCCTATATCTTCTAGGCATACCCGGTCCCAAGCCCGGGTAAATGAGGAGGGTTGTGATAGGCTTGACGAGCCAACGTAAAAACTAGCCAGTCCCATGAGTATGAAACCCATTTGAGCGAGGGTAGTACTAGGTTGGGTGGCCTCCTGGGAAGTCCTCGTGAAAGGGTTTCATATCGAAGGGTTGTGATAGGTTTGGCGAGCCAACGTAAAAACTACCCAGTCCTTTGGGTATGAAACTCATTTGGGCGAGAGTAATACTAGGATGGGTGACCTCCTGGGAAGTCCTTGGGAAAGGGTTTCATATCTAGCCTACCCCAACTTGTTAGGGACAAAAGGCTTAGGCTTACGGCTTACGGCTTACGCAATAAAAATCTTAAATACACATGTGTTTAGATTTGGAAAATATATATAGTGGTGCTACTTGGTCTCTTTTCCTCTAATTCCATTTTCCCATCTATAGGTGATATGTACTACATTGCTTTGCTCGGACTTCCGGTTTGCTCAGTGCTTATATGTAGACTAATTTACGTTAGTTCTTGCTACACCTATGCCATTGTGCTGAAAAGGTGCTCTTGTACTGGTTACTACCCCGTCATGTAGAAGTCAATCCATATGCATATCCAGCACAAGTAAATACGACAGTCAAAATGTATTCCCTATGGAGAAGAGTGAGTTGTCTTGCTGCTTTTATGGATTTGTTTGGAAGCATGGAATGAATTAGTGGTATAGAAACATGCTTTGATATAGTATCCATGAAACTTACTACTAATATTTTTTTTCTTACTTGCTTATTTGTTTGGCAATGTTTTTTAGATTTATAAATCTTTCATTTTTGTAGGATGTGCCACGCTTTGGAAAGACTTTTTTTCTTCTGCTTTGTATTTTTGTCCTTGCTTAACATTCATAGTAAGTGATTCAAGACTTGAAGAACATGATACGGTTCCATCACAAAAAAGAAGAAGAACATGGTACGGTCTCACTATGAGTGTTAGCCCTCTACTAAATGTTGCGTCCTTTTTTATATAAAATTAGTAACAAAACATTTAGACAAGTTTGTTGGTACATGTTGCATGTTGTTGTGAGACTGATCATTTGCTTCATTTATCAACATCTTGCCGATTTATGATTGTTCAGTAAAGCCACACATACATGGCGTCACTAAATGTCCTATCTTGAAATGATATCTAAAAACGTAGGCTTGTAAAATACATCTATTTTTTCATAGCCACTATCACTAATGAGCCTTTAATATCTAAACATTGAATTTATATTCATACAATCTTTAATCGCCATTAACTGCGGTAGATGCATGTCATGACCACCGAATGGGTACAAATGTTGTATGCACAATTTTCTCTTAATCCTTACATGCAAGAATTTAATGCATCTCATAAACTAAACAGATGTGGGAAAGAAATAAAAATAGAACTTACAAACAAAAAAGATAATGAGATAGGCTCAACAAATCGGAATATGGGAGAGCATGTATTATACCCCACACTTATATTACACTCCTTGGGCATGCATTTTGAACCGCGGGGAAGATTGTGGTCTTCTTCCGGTTTGTGAATTTGCCCATGATTCAATTTCACTGCCTAAATCCACTTTGTACGTTTCGAGTCCATCTGGGTTTGGTTTTGATAGGTTTTAAATTCAAACACTTCGTGTGAAATTAAAGTTGTTTGAATTTTTAAGTTTGTAAAAAATCCCCAAGCAACTTATTTTAAGTTCTCCATATTTATCTGATCCCAGAGAAATAACTATCTTTGTCTAAATCTTCCTTTTCTTCAATATTTTGTTTAATTGAAAAAGGAAAAAAAGAAAGGAGGAGAGAGTCTATCAACCAGCATACATCGACCCAGTTAAACTTCCCAGGTCGGCCCACCCACCCACGTTAACCCTATAGGCAGCCAGGAGACCGATCCCCTTCCGCCCCTCCACGCCGGTGTTGTTAGGGACCCTCGGTGTCTCGTTACCGGTGGGGGCGAGGTTTTTAGGGATCATACCGCCCACGGAAACAAAACCCTCGGGCAAGGGAATATGGGAGACGCTGCTTCTGGATCGGGGAGCGGCATGACAGATCTAGAAGCAATGATGGATGAGCTGGGTTTGAAGGAAGATGATCTCCAGGATGTGGTAATTGAGGATGACGAGCTGTCGGTCGAGGCAACCCGGTGTATGGCCATTGCTAAGGTTCATACCGAGAAAACCTACAACAAGTACTGGTTTTACAGGAACATGAGGGTAGCCTGGGATCTGGCAAAGGAGGTGAAGATCAGGCCACTTGAAGACATCCTGTACACGCTGCAATTTGAATGTCTAGGCGATTAGGAGTGAGTAATAGAGGACAGTCCTTGGAGCTTCAAGGGTAAAGCGGTGATTTTGGAGAAGTATGACGGATTTACGAAACCGTCGACTATAGAGCTCAACAAGATCGATATGTGGATACAGATCCATGATTTCCTAGATGGCTTTTTCTCAGAAATCAAGGCTCTATCTTCAACCGTGGGAGAGTTAATCTATGCTGAACCAAGATCTCAAGACTTTGAAGGTAACTTTGCACGGGTGCATGTGAAGATAGATGTCACAAAGCCCCTCAAGAACGTTGTTTCTTTGGTGGTGAAGAAGAAAGATACTATCCATAGGGATATTTACAGAGTGAAGTATGAACAGCTCCCTGATTGGTGTGTCGTCTATGGATACATGGGTCATCTTTTCAAGGAGTGTGGAGATGGAGTCCACGATCCAAAGGCATTGGTCTTTAAAGATCTGAAAGCATCATGGTTTAAAGGCCCTGGGAGTGGACCAGGAGAAGGACGAGGCAACGCTGAAGGCAATGGAACAATGAGTGGCCGAGGAGGAGGCCGGGGGGCAGGCCGTGCTGGTAGACGTCGGGGCCGTGCAACTGATCAGAACATGTATGCATCTACGGTGAAAGATGGAACACTTGACGGGGACGTGGCTATGGAGGACAGAGATAAAAATAGAAAGAGAGGGGTTGTAGTTGCAGACCCAAATGCATTATTGCTGCTGCCAGCGCCCTCTGACAGCTCAAATAATTCTTCGATGCTGCCATCCACTGAAATCCCACCCAGCCTGTCGTCAAAGCAGGAGCCGAAGAGGAACAAGACCAACACAATGGCTAGCGATAAAACCAGCGGAAAGAACACAACTCTGACCAAGAACACTGATGCGTGTTTGGTGGGCCTCCGAGTGGGGTCGCGCCTAGCGCAATGAGTCTCCTTTGTTGGAATTGCCGTGGGGCTGGCAAACTCACGACGGTTCGAGAGCTTCGTGACCTAACGAAGCAATATGCCCCCTCTGTACTATGCATCCTTGAGACTCAGATAGAGGGTTCTAGAGTTGAGAATATGGCTGGTTCTTTAGGCTTTAATAAGAGTTTTGCTGTTAGTAGCTCGGGGAGAAGTGGGGGTCTAGGAATTTTCTGGAACAAAGAAATAAAGCTTGAGATTGTTGGTTCTTCACAGTATCATATTGATGCAATTATTGATGAACTTGTAGATGTCAAAACAAGGGTAACCTTTGTCTATGGGGAAGCACTGGTTAATGAAAGATACACGACATGGGACATGCTAAGAGGAATCGTTGGTACAAATGATATACCCTGGCTAGCCTTAGGTGATTTCAATGAGGTGTTATATGCACACGAACACGATGGAGTAGGGAACAGAAGCCAGGCGCAAATGGACGCTTTTAGAGATGCTCTTGACACTTGTGGTCTATCTGATATAGGGTACGCTGGCACTGATTGGACGTTTGAGAAGAAAGTGACATGTGGGACATACACAAGGGTGAGGCTGGATCGAGGAGTAGCTAATCCAGCCTTGTCAATAGCTTTTCCATCAGCCAGGCTCGAGCACGGCACTGCGGCGTCAAGCGACCACGCCCCTCTCTACGTGAGCTACGTGCATGAAGCATGCAGACGGGCCCCATGTTCTTTTAAATATGAGTTGGCCTAGGAACGGGACCCGGAGTTGTCGCCAATGGTTCAGAATGCATGGCAAAAGAGTGCTGGTGATTCGGTGCTGAGCATAAGCGACAAATTGCAATCATTGTCGCATGATCTGAGCCAGTGGGACCGCAATCATTTTCATAACGTGCGACGTGAGATTCGGCGACTGAAGTCGGAGCTACAGGAGCTTCACGGGATCCCAAATAGATATGGGCCAAGTCATTTAGAGTTAAAAAAATTTGAAAGGCTAACTGAGCTTTATCATAGAGAAGATATACTATGGAGATAGCGCGCCCGGCTACAGTGGCTGATGCATGGCGACAAGAACACACATTTTTTACACCTCAGGGCAAGCCGAAGAAGGAGGAAAAACCAAATAAAGTCACTTCAGAGACCGGATGGTCAAGTAACAGAAAACGTGATAGAGATGGAGAACATGACCACAACCTTTTATCAAAATCTCTATACATCGGAGGGAGTGCATAACATGGAACAGGTCATTGATACAATTCCAACAAGGGTTACACTAGCCATGAATGACATGTTAAATGCTCCATACACACAACAAGAAGTAAAAATATCCCTGTTTCACATGTACCCAATGAAAGCTCTGGGGCCTGACGGATACCCAGCACACTATTTTCAGCACCACTGGGAAACCTGCGGTGATGAGGTTACAAAGGCAGTTTTGAGGATAGCGGAGGGCACTGAGTCGGCAAAATGCATAAACGACACGATTTTGGTACTCATACCAATGGGAAAAAACCCAACTCTACTGTCCCAATTTCGTCCAATCAGTTTGTGTAATGTTTTGTACAAGATTGCTTCGAAGGTGATTTCTAACAGACTCAAGGTAGTATTACCTGACATAATCTCAGAGGAGCGATCAGCTTTTGTCCCAAGCAGGTTGATTACAGACAACATTATCACAACATTTGAGTGCTTGCATTTTATGAAAAGGAACAAAGCCAAGAAAAATCAGTCTTGTGCACTCAAGCTCGATATGATGAAAGCCTATGATAGGGTGGAGTGGCCTTATTTAAGGGCAATCATGATAAAGCTAGGATTTACAAACCGATGGGTTGATATTGTTATGAGCTTGGTCACCACAGTCAAGTTTTCCATTTTATTCAATGGGAAGAAGCTCCAACAATTTATTCCTTCAAGAGGTATCCGACAAGGGGACCCGATATCTCCATACTTGTTCTTGATGGCAGCAGAGGGCCTTTCATGCCTGTTAAAATCAAAAAGTGAGTCATCCAATTTGCATGGACTAAAGGTAGCTCCCACGACGCCACCGATAAGCCATCTCCTATTTGCTGATGAGAACCTACTGTTCTTCAAGGCTAATAGTGTGGGGCAACTGAGGTGTACCATGTTCTGGATACTTACTGTCAAGCAACGGGGCAGTGTATCAACTACTCCAAGTCATCAATTTATTTTAGCAAAGGGGTACCTGATGCAGTCAGACAAGAAATTAAGGAAACACTCAACGTCCCCAACAAAACACTTAATGATAAGTACTTGGGATTGCCGTCAGATATAGGAAGCTCAAAGAACGGGGCTTTCAAATACCTCAAGTATCGCCTTTGGAGCAAGGTTCAGGGCTGGATCGAGCGAACCATGTCTTCGACGGGCAAGGAAGTTCTTGTTAAAGCTGTAGCCCAGGTTGTCCCAGTGTTCTCCCTATCATGTTTCAAACTTCCTAGAGGCTTGCGTGAACATCTAAACATGCTCATCTCAAAGTTTTGGTGGGGTGCTAAGGATGGAAAGCGAAAACCACATTGGGTTTCTTGGAAAATGATGACTCAACCCAAGGGCATGGGAGGCCTCGTATTCAAAGGCTTTGAACTATTCAATCCGTCTATGCTGGCTAGGCAGGCATGGCGTCTGCTGCAATACCCGGAGTCCTTAAGTGCGTGAGTACTGAAAAGTGTCTACTACCCTAACTCTGACATCCTCCATGCCAAATTGGGAGGCCATCCGAGCCAGGTTTGGCGGGCCATTATTGAGGGAAGAAACGTTTTGAAGCAAGGTTTGATAAAGAGAATTGGGAATGGAGCAGACAAAAATATATGGATGCAAAACTGGTTACCCAGAGAGGAGATGATGCAGCCTTATGGGAGTATTTTGCCAAATCCACCCACCCTAGTTTCGGAGCTCAGAATCAGTGTGAACACCTCCTGGGATAGACAGCTTGTCCGAGCAACGTTCATGCCAATGGATGCGCATGTTATACTGGGAATTCCCTTGTGTACACGAAACACTGCAAATTTTTGGGCATGGTATCACGAGAAGCACGAACCCTTTGAAGAAAATATGCCCTGGAGGCAATAATAAAGTTATTATTTATTTCCTCATATCATGATAAATGTTTATTATTCATGCTATAATTGTATTAGCCGAAAACATGATACATGTGTGAATACATAGACAAACTTAAAGTCACTAGTATGCCTCTACTTGACTAGCTCATTAATCAAAGATGGTTATGTTTCCTAACCATAGACATGAGTTGTCATTTGATTAATGGGATCACATCATTAGGAGAATGATGAGATTGACATGACCCATTCCGTTAGCTTAGCACTTGATCGTTTAGTATGTTGCTATTGCTTTCTTCATGACTTATACATGTTCCTACAACTATGAGATTATGCAACTCCCGTTTACCGGAGGAACAGTTTGTGTGCTACCAAATGTCACAACGTAACTGGGTGATTATAAAGGAGCTCTACAGGTGTCTCCAAAGGTACATGTTGAGTTGGCGTATTTCGAGATTAGGTTTTGTCACTCCGATTGTCGGAGAGGTATCTTTGGGCCCTCTCGGTAATGCACATCACTATAAGCCTTGCAAGCAATGTAGCTAATGAGTTAGTTACGGAATGATGCATTACGTAACGAGTAAAGAGACTTGCCAGTAACGAGATTGAACTAGGTATTGAGATACCAACGATCAAATCTCGGGCAAGTAACATACCGATGACAAAGGGAACAACATATGTTGTTATGCGGTTTGACCGATAAAGATCTTTGTAGAATATGTAGGAGCCAATATGAGCATCTAGGTTCCACTATTGGTTATTGACCGGAAACGGTTCTCGGTCATGTCTACATAGTTCTCGAACCTGTAGGGTCCGCACACTTAAGGTTTCGATGACAGTTATATTTTGAGTTTATGGGTTTTGATGTACCGAAGTTTGTTCGGAGTCACGAATGTGATTACGGACATGACGAGGAGTCTCGAAATAGTCGAGACATGAAGATTGATAAATTGGAAGCCTATATTTGGATGTCGGGAGTGTTCCGGGTGAAATCAGGATTTTACCGGAGTACCGGGAGGTTACCGGAACCCCCCGGGGGCTTAATGGGCCTACATGGTCCTTAGTGGAGAAGAGGAGAGGAGGCAAGGGCTGGGCCGCGCACCCCTCCCCCTAGTCTGAATAGGACAAGGAGAGGGGGGCAGCGCCCCCCCCCCCTTTCCTTCCTCTCTCTCCCTCCTCTTTCCCCCCTTCTCCTACTCCAACAAGGAAGGAGGGAGTCCTACTCCCGGTGGGAGTAGGACTCCCCTTGGCGTGCCCCCTCCTAGGCCGGCCGCCCCTCCCCCCTTGCTCATTTATATACGAGGGCAGGGGGGCACCTCTAGACACAACAATTGATCTCTTGATCTCTTAGCCGTGTGTGGTGCCCCCCTCCACCATAGTCCTCCTCGATAATATTGTAGCGGTGCTTAGGCGAAGCCCTGCGACGGTAGAACATCAAGATCGTCACCACGCCGTCGTACTGACGGAACTCTTCCCCGACATTATGCTGGATCGAAGTACGGGGATCGTCATCGAGCTGAACGTGTGCTAGAACTCGGAGGTGCCGTAGTTTCGGTGCTTGATCGGTCGGGCCGTGAAGACGTACGACTGCATCAACCGCGTTGTTCTAACGCTTCTGCTTTCGGTCTATGAGGGTACATGGACAACACTCTCCCCTCTCGTTGCTTTGCATCACCATGATCTTGCGTGTGCGTAGGATTTTTTTTGAAATTACTACGTGCCCCAACAGTGGCATCCGAGCCAAGTTTTATGCGTAGATGTTATATGCACGAGTAGAACACATGTGAGTTGTGGGTGATACAAGTCATACTGCTTACCAGCATGTCATACTTGGTTCGGCGGTATTGTTGGATGAAGCAGCCCAGACCGACATTACGCATATGCTTACGCGAGACTGGTTCTACCGACGTGCTTTGCACACAGGTGGCTGGCGGGTGTCTGTTTCTCCAACTTTAGTTGAACCGAGTGTGGCTACGCCCGGTCCTTGCGAAGGTTACAACAACACTAACTTGAAAAACTATCGTTGTGGTTTTGATGCGTAGGTAAGAACGGTTCTTGCTCAGCCCGTAGCAGGCACGTAAAATTTGCAACAACAAAGTAGAGGATGTCTAACTTGTTTTTGCCGGGCATGTTGTCATGTGATATGGTCAAGACGTGATGCTATATTTTATTGTATGATATGATCATGTTTTTTAACCGAAGTTATCGGCAACTGGCAGGAGCCATATGGTTGTCGCTTTATTGTATGAAATGCAAATGCCCTGTAATTGCTTTACTTTATCACTAAGAGGTAGCGATAGTCGTAGAAGCAATAGATGGCGTAACGACAATGATGCTACGATGGAGATCAAGGTGTCGCGCCGGTGACGATGGTGATCATGACAGTGCTTCGGAGATGGAGATCACAAGCACAAGATGATGATGGCCATATCATATCACTTATATTGATTGCATGTGATGTTTATCCTTTATGCATCTTATCTTGCTTTGATTGGCGGTAGCATTTTAAGATGATCTCTCACTAATAATCAAGAAGTGTTCTCCCTGAGTGTGCACCATTGCGAAAGTTCTTCGTGCTGAGACACCACGTGATGATCGGGTGTGATAGGCTCTGTCGGATTTCGGGTTTCGGTAGACCCTCTAGATTCGAACACTGGGGTGCGCGCGGAGATTTCGCCCTCTACCTACTTGCACCTCGCCGCCTCGCCGGGATCTAAGCTATGAAAGGAACAATACAAGAGACACGGGGTTTATACTAGTTCGGGCCACCATTGTGGTGTAATACCCTACTCTAGTTTGTGGTGTGGTGGATTGCCTCTTGGGCTGATGATGAACAATACAAGGAAGAACAGCCTCGCGAGGGTCTGTTCTTGGCTGGTGCGATGAACTGCTAGGGGGAGTTCAGTCGCTCTTTCTGCTGGTTCCAAGATCCTCTCTCCTACCTTGTGGGTGGCTAGTCCTATTTATAGGCAAAGGCCCTGGGCCTCTTCCCAAATATTGAGCGGGAAGGGCGCCAACAATTGGCCATTTTGAAGGGGAACATCCAGTACACTTATCCTGACTAAAGTTGGTCCTCGCCTGTCAAAGGCTCTGGTGGTGACGCCGGCTTGGGCTCCACAATGACTTCCTTCCTGCCGTTGCGACGGTCTTGGTCTTGTTGCACCGAAACGGATGCCTTTGCTTGATGCTCTCGCCTGCGCTTGCTCCCTTTGCACCAAAGAGGAAAGGAGGACACTGCGCGGGCTGGCGCCCGCCTGGCTCCCTTGGTCGTCATGGCTTGCGTCATGGGCACCTCGTGAGGTACCCCGCCTTGATCTCTCTGCCTCCTGGCGAGCCAGCCTGACGAGGCCGTGCCTGAGGAAGCTTCCTGTCGTCCACCCCGCGAGGCTTGGCCCCTCGCGAGGGTCTTGAGCTCGTGCTGATGAAGATGGGCCATGCTAGGCCGCCCCTTGAGCCACGCCGCAGGCTGCAGGTAGGCAAGTCTGGGGACCCCCGTTCCCAGAACGCCGACAGTAGCCCCCGGGCCCAAGGTGCGCCTGGACTTGGCTGAGCAGAGAAGCGAAAGGGCAAGTGCGAAGCACCGCAGGCCCTAACAGCCTGCGGCCTCCGGCACCGCGTTGCGGTTGGTTGGTCATGGGCGGCCCTGCTCCCCCACGACGCCTCGGCGACTGCACGAATTGACAAGTCCCTACATGCAAAGCGGGTCATGATTACCTGCGATCGTGGAGGCCGGCGGTTGGCCTCCTCCAGCTATAAGTACGGAATGGCACGTGCCCTTCCAGTCCATCTCTTCTTGCTTCTCCTTATTCTCCGTCCTTGCTCCACCTTGCCGCAATGGCTCCGATCCGCCGGTTCTCCGCGGAAGAGAAAGGAAAGGCTCCCCGAGAGGGTCCCCACCCGCTTCCGCCGAAGAAACGGCTAGCCCTATGCTGTCGAGGCGAGGGCGCCCGGCAGGAGGTGTCGAGGCCTTGGTGCGAGCGCCCGCCGCCAGGGTTTCTGCTGCCTTTGTACGCCCACCTTGAGGGCCCTGCAGGAGTTGATGTCGAGCGCCATGGACGACGCCGCCGTCGACGCCGGCGGGTCACGGCGGTGCGTGTTATCCCTCTTGGAGTTCATGCCGAGGGCTCCTCCTGAGATTTTGTGCTCCACGCCGCCATGCCTCCTCAATCTTGGTTTCGCCTTCCTCCCTCTTTCGCCTCCGTGATGCCGCAGGGGGGATACTTGGAGCTCTGGTTGCAGCACGCCGGCTGCAACACCCTCGCGACCGAAGTGGAGGTCGCGGTCGTCGCCCCGGGTAAAGTCTCCATGACTCGAGGCTGGGGCGAGATCGCCCGTGTTTGCAGGACGAGGGGCGCCCTCACGATCCACCTGGAGTACGACGGTGCTTCCAAGATGCTCTTCAAGGTCTTCGACGCAGACGGACACCGGCTGGAGTGCTGCCCTGAGAGAGGTGGTCGGGGCCCTGCCGCGGCAAGGATGAGGCTCGTCGTCCGCTCCCTCAGCGGCTCCTCAGGCGGTGGGGGCGCCGGAGGATCCAGCGACTCTGCCGAGCTCTTCGTGACTCCGGAGACGAGCGATGACAGCTACGAGCCCCCGAGCCTGCGTCGATCTCAGAGCAGGACGGGCTTGTTAGGCCGCCGCCGCCTCTGATCTGGATGATGTTGGCGCAGGTGCCTGATGGCCCACTGTTGATGATGGCGTCTCTTGCGGAGGCACGTATAGTTAGCGTTTTCTAGGACTTGTTCCCTCTGTTCCCTGCAAGGAATCAGAAAGCGCGCCCCATGGGGGCTTGTAAGATGCATGTGGTTCTGTTTGTTAATATAGTCCTTGCCATGAAGTAGTGCGAGATGCTTATTCCGTCTTAGCTTAGTTCTTCCTTTCGAACCTCACGAGGGCTTGGTGCTCTGCGCTGACAGATCCTGGTCCCAAGGTAGGCTTCAGCCTTCGCTGGTATGTCAGGTCGCGATGCCGTGGTCAAGGCCAGGAGATGAGCGGCCCGGGGTCCAGTAAGAGCCCCTAAGTCGCGATGCTCAGGAGGTCCCCTTTAGCGCTCAAGCAGCCATCATTCTGTGAGAAAGGAGCGCGATGTTGCTAACACGGGATTGCATTGGATGCGGGGACGGTGCTGCGATAGCTAGTGTTTCCGGAGGGTGACTTATCTCGAGAGTCAGGAACCGCTTCCTGGTGCGGCGCTAGGTCCGCGCATCAGCCGGCAAGGGGTTACCTAGCAAGGTCCTCGCGTGCCTCTTCCCTCTCGCCTTTGCTTCCCTTTCTTCTCTACGTCCTCGGGTCCCGGCCCTCGAGCGGGTCTCAGCCATTGCTGGTATGCCAGGTCGCGATGCCGTGGACAAGGCCAGAGGGTGAGGGCTGGAGAGCCAGTAGGAGCCCATGCGTCACGATGCTCAGGTGCCCCCCTTTAACGTGCAAGCGGTTTGCGCGGACGAGAGTGAAGAAGACGCCGTGAGGGCCTCACCTGGTGCTGCTCCTTGACGGGATCCCGTAGGCCCACCACAAGAAGAACAAGAGCCCGCTATGACAAGCGATGGTCAGCCATTGGTTGCTTTGGAGAGGTGACGAGGCACTGAAGGCCTGACGAGGTGGCGCTGTGCGGGGCTGCCGCGGCCAGAGCTCATCCATTCAGGTCTTCCGGCGTTGCAGGGACGGACCCATGCGCAAGGTCCATGCCGTAGGGGAGCAGCTCCATAGGTCGGTGTCAGTTGAGCGGGCAACTAGGTCAAGCACGTTAATCACGAAGAAGCGAGCTCATTTAGATAGATGCAGGGAAGGCAGACATTGCTGGGTCTGGCCCGAGCGACTTGGGGATGATGCAGCCCGAGGGGCGCCCCCAGCAAAGTAAGCTAGGAACATAAAGTAAAAAGGGGATACATGCCGCAGGGACGGGCCCACGCGGCCTGGGAATAGTGCAGCCCTGGGGGGCGCTCCCAGCTGGAAACAAAACTTGAAGGATGTCACCTGACAGCGTTGAAGACGAAGGGGTGTTGAAGTAGCGGACGTCGTGGGCTGCGGAAGCCGATCTTCACGAGCTCCCAGGCCTAGGAGCCTCGGGATGTTCCGGAGGCGCTGGTGGCTCCTCGTAGACCTTCTCCATCTCCGCCAGGACTGCGGAACGCCTGGCCTCCTGAGCCTCCAGGATGCTTCCCATGAGGCGCTAGTACGTGGCGGCCGCGTTCGGCAAGCCATAGGGCATGCGAATCGTAGCTGTGGGGTGGGCCTTCACAGTGCCCCACGCGTGAGGGCCAGAAGTGCGCCTGAGAGGCGGCTCGTTTGAGCCCTGGGATGTCGATGCAGACGCGCAGCCCACCATCCTCGCTAGGATGGGGAGCTGCGGCGGGTAAGCGGCGGCCGCCACTCATGACTCTTGACTCCTGCAACTCCTGCGTGATCTTACTGACGAACTCCTGAGGGTTTCGCCCTCCTTGCCTTGCTTCTTCCTGAGGGAAACGTGCTTTAAAACATGCCTCCAAGTGGTGCCCAAGCGCCTCCCTCGTGACCTTAGCAAGGTCGGTGGCCCTCCAGGAGGGAGCCCCCGAGCCTTGCTTGAGGAGGGCGCCGGGCGCGCCTTCCTATGTGACAGAAGGAGGTGCCCCCTGAGTAGGCGCAGACCCTGAGGGTCCTGCCTCCTGAGGGGTCGGGCCTGGCGATGTCTTCTTCTTCTTGGGAGCGGTCTCAGGGAGCCTCCCGCTCCCGCGATCTGGGTCTTCAAGTGATGCGGCCTGAAAAGCTCGCTCCAGGGAGCACACTGCGTCCCTTTCTTCACAAGGCACCGTGATGACTCCGCCGCTTCCTGGCATCTTGAGGACATTGTAGCCGTGATGAGTCACATCCATGAACTTGGCGAGAGCTGGCTACCCAAGGATGGCGTTGTATGGCAGGCGAATGTGGGCGATGTAGAAGTCGATGAGCTCGGTGCGGTAGTTGTCGCGCCCCCCGAAGGTGACAGGGAGGCGGACCTGCCCGATTGGAACCGTGGAGCCATCGGTGACTCCGGAGAAAGGCTTGGTTGGCTAAAGCTGATTGTAAGGCACTTGGAGATTGTTGAATGTCTCCACGGACAGGACGTTGACCCCTGCCCCATCGTTGATGAGGGTCCTGGTGACTTGCACGTTGCTAATGATTGGGGAGAAAAGCATCGGGAGGACACCGGCTGTGGCCACGCACTTGAGTTGATCCGCTGAGCTGAACGTGATGGCGCATGCTGACCACCTGAGAGGGCGCGTGGCCTCGAGCTTGGGGAGGACTGCATTCACTTCGCGGGCGAACTGCTTGAAGATGCGCTGAGAGGCTGGGGCTTGAGCTCCGCCCAGGATGCAAGCGATCGCGCGCGGCTCCTGGAAGCCCCCAGCCCCCTCGTCCTGATGATGGTCCTCATTTCTCCTTGGCTGCAGCGACAGAGGAGGGAGGCTTGCGTTTCCTTGCGGACGATCCTCGTGAGGCTGACCCCACCAGTCTCCCTCGCGAGGCTGATCCTGCCAGCGATCCTCGCGAGGTCGGTCACGCCACCCTTGGCGAGGGCCGCGGTCTTCCCAGCGTCCTGCGTTCCGTCCTCCTCCTCGGTCGTAGCCTCGATAGTTGCGGTCGGGGCGTCGTCCAGTCCTCCCTTCTCGCACGGCTCGGAGCTCTTGACATTCGTTGGTGTTGTGGGTGTGGAGGTCATGGTACACACAGTACCGGCTGCCCTTGGAAGACTCGGGCTGATCTCTGCCTTGCTTGGTGTCTGGTTCTGCCGCGAGCACGACAGCCCCATTGTGCTTCACGTCCCTGGCCTTGGATTTCTTCCCTTCTGAGTCTGCGGCTGGCAGCTCGAGGAGGGAAAGGCGCCCTTCCTCAGCCCTGGTGCACTTGGTCGCCAAGTTGAACAGCTCCAAGGAAGTGCACAGATCTTCATGCATCGCCAGCTCCTCCTTCATCTTGACGTCACGCACACCGTCGGAGAAGGCTGAGATGATGTCCTCCTCGGTCACCTTGGGAATCTGGAGGCGTGCGTTGTTGAAGCGCTGGATGTACATCTGCAGGGTCTGCCCTGGTTGCTACTTGATGCGGCACATGTCGCTCACGGCAGGTGGCCGGTCGTGAGTACCTTGGAAGTTGGCGATGAAGCGGGTGCGCATCTCGTCCCAGGAGGAGATCGTGCCAGGAGCCAGGTTCAGGAGCCAGGTGCGGGCCCCGTCCTTGAGTGCCATGGGAAACCAGTTCGCCATGACCTTCTCATCCCCGTTGGCGGCTTCGATGCCTAGCTCATAGAGCTGGAGGAACTCCGCAGGGTCGGCCGTGCCGTCGTAGCGGGGAGGAAGGTCTGGCTTGAATTTGCCAGGCCACGCGACGCTGCGCAGCTCGGTGGTGAAGCCGCGGCACCCTACTGTGTCCATGGGAGGCCTTTGGTGATGAAGAGCTTGGTCTTGCGGGTCCCCATGCGCTGCAGCTGGGAGCAGCACGGGGTCTTGGCGTGCTGGAACAAGAGCATGGTCGTGACGGACCGGAGCAGGGACCACTCGGGCAACTTCTTGGGGGCGAGGGACCTCTTGGCAACTCTGCTCTCGCTGCGCTGGCGCCGGACGCAGTGGGTTCCTCCCAGGGGCCACGTGCCTTGGGGCCAGGGCGCCTTCTTGAGGGGGAGGCGGCTGAGGCGGCCTCGGAGCTTCATCGCCCGCGCGGGGCGGGGCGCGGTGCAGCGAGAAGGACGGCGCGGGGGATCTCCCTGCGGCGCGGACGAGCTCAGCGACGCGGTCGAGCCACTCTTCGTAGACGTCGTCGACTAGGCGGTAGAGCAGGAGCTCGTTTGCCGCGATGAGCGTAGCTCGAGCCTCCATGGTCGCACGGAGTGCGCGGGATGAAGAACCAGCTGGGGCGAGTGAGGGAGTAGCAGTGCGGCCGTCTCGCCTCACGGACGGATGCTGGGATGATGCTTGCTGCTCGTTCCCCGCCGGGCCGGTGGCGGTGTTGACGGCGGGCGATAGAGAACGGCGGGGGCGGCTGCCGACGGGGGCTGTCTGGGCGACGCAGGAAGCGAGAGCGGCTCGGCGCTCGGCGCGTGCCCGACGAGCGTCTGACATGGATGCGACAGTCGGTGAAGAACAAGGCGGTGGAAGACAAATTCCGGCGCACCCCTACCTGGCGCGCCAAATGTCGGATTTTGGGTTCTGGCAGACCCTCTAGATTCGAACACTGGGGTGCCCGCAGAGATTTCGCCCTCTACCTACCTGCACCTCGCCGCCTCGCTGGGATCTAAGCTATGAAAGGAACAACACAAGAGACACGGGGTTTATACTAGTTCAGGCCACCATTGTGGTGTAATACCCTACTCTATTTTGTGGTGTGGTGGATTGCCTCTTGGGCTGATGATGAACAATACAAGGAAGAACAACCTCGCGAGGGTCTGTTCTTGGCTGGTGCGATGAACTGCTAGGGGGAGTTCAGTCGCTCTTTCTGCTGGTTCCAAGATACTCTCTCCTACCTTGTGGGTGGCTAGTCCTATTTATAGGCAAAGGCCCTGGGCCTCTTCCCAAATATTGAGCGGGAAGGGCGCCAATAATTGGCCATTTTGAAGGGGAACATCCAGTATACTTATCCTGACTAAAGTTGGTCCTCGCCTGTCAAAGGCTCTGGTGGTGACGCCGGCTTGGGCTCCACAATGACTTCCTTCCTGCCGTTGCGACGGTCTTGGTCTTGTTGCACCGAAACAGATGCCTTTGCTTGATGCTCTCGCCTGCGCTTGCTCCCTTTGCACCAAAGAGGAAAGGATGACACTGCGCGGGCTGGCGCCCGCCTGGCGCCCTTGGTCGTCATGGCTTGCGTCATGGGCACCTCGTGAGGTACCCCGCCTTGATCTCTCCGCCTCCTCGCGAGCCAGCCTGACGAGGCCATGCCTGAGGAAGCTTCTTGTCGTCCACCCCACGAGGCTTGGCCCCTCGCGAGGGTCTTGAGCTCGTGCTGATGAAGATGGGCCGTGCTGGGCCGCCCCTTGAGCCACGCCGCAGGCCGCAGGCAGGCATGTCTGGGGACCCCCGTTCCCAGAACGCCGACATGCTCTACGTTCAAATACAACGGGTGCAAAATAGTTGCACACGCAGAATACTCAGGTTAAACTTGATGAGCCTAGCATATACAGATATGGCCTCGGAACACGGAGACTGAAAGGTCGAACGTGAATCATATAGTAGATATGATCAACATAGTGATGTTCACCATTGAAAACTACTCCATCTCATGTGATGATCGGACATGGTTTAGTTGATTTGGATCAAGTGATCACTTAGATGACTAGAGAGATGTCTGTCTAAGTGGGAGTTCTTTAGTAATATGATTAATTGAACTTAAATTTATCATGAACTTAGTACCTTATAGTATTTTGCTTGTCTATGTTTGTTGTAGATAGATGGCTCGTGCTGTTGTTCCATTGAATTTTAATGCGTTCCTTGAGAAAGCTAATGTGAAAGATGATGGTAGCAATTACACGGACTGGTTCCGTAACTTGAGGATTATCCTCATTGCTGCATAGAAGAATTACGTCCTGGAAGCACCGCTGGGTGCCAGGCTTGCTGCAGATGCAACTGACAACGTTAAGAACGTCTGGCAGAGCAAAGCTGATGACTACTCAATAGTTCAGTGTGCCATGCTTTACGGCTTAGAACCGGGACTTCAACGACGTTTTGAACGTCATGGAGCATATGAGATGTTCCAGGAGTTGAAGTTAATATTTCAAGCAAATGCCCGGATTGAGAGATATGAAGTCTCCAATAAGTTCTATAGCTGTAAGATGGAGGAGAATAGTTCTGTCAGTGAACATATACTCAAAATGTCTGGGTATAATAATCACTTGATTCAACTGGGAGTTAATCTTCCTGATGATAGTGTCATTGACAGAATTCTTCAATCATTGCCACCAAGCTACAAGAGCTTCGTGATGAACTATAATATGCAAGGGATGGACAAGACTATTCCCAAACTCTTCGCAATGCTAAAGGCCGCGGAGGTAGAAATCAAGAAGGAGCATCAAATGTTGATGGTCAGTAAGACCACCAGTTTCAAGAAAAAGGGTAAAGGGAAGAAGAAGGGGAACTTCAAGAAGAACAGCAAACAAGTTGCTGATTAAGAGAAGAAACCCAAATCTGGTCCTAAGCCTGAGACTGAGTGCTTCTACTGCAAGCAGACTGGACACTGGAAGCGGAACTGCCCCAAGTATTTGGCGGATAAGAAGGATGGCAAGGTGAACAAAGGTATATGTGATATACATGTTATTGATGTGTACCTTACTCATGCTAGCAGTAGCACCTGGGTATTTGATACTGGTTCTGTTGCTAATATTTGCAACTCGAAACATGGACTACGGATTAAGCGAAGATTGGCTAAGGACGAGGTGACGATGCGCGTGGGAAATGGTTCCAAAGTCGATGTGGTCGCAGTAGGCACGCTACCTCTACATCTACCTTCGGGATTAGTTTTAGACCTGAATAATTGTTATTTGGTGCCAGCGTTAAGCATGGACATTATATCTGGATCTTGTTTGATGTGAGATGGTTATTCATTTAAATATGAGAATAATGGTTGTTCTATTTATATGAGTAATATCTTTTATGGTCATGCACCCTTGAAGAATGGTCTATTTTTATTAAATCTCGATAGTAGTGATACACATATTCATAATGTTGAAGCCAAAAGATGCAGAGTTGATAATGATAGTGCAACTTATTTGTGGCACTGCCGTTTGGGTCATATTGGTGTAAAGCGCATGAAGAAACTCCATACTGATGGACTTCTGGAATCACTTGATTATGAATCACTTGGTACTTGCGAACCGTGCCTCATGGGCAAGATGACTAAAATGTCGTTCTCCGGAACTATGGAGCGAGCAACTGATTTGTTGGAAATCATACATACTGATGTATGTGGTCCTATGAATATTGAGGCTCGCGGCGGGTATCATTATTTTCTCACCTTCACAGATGATTTGAGCAGATATGGGTATATCTACTTGATGAAACACAAGTCTGAAACATTTGAAAAGTTCAAAGAATTTCAGAGTGAAGTGGAAAATCATCGTAACAAGAAAATAAAGTTTCTACAATCTGATCGTGGAGGAGAATATTTGAGTTACGAGTTTGGTTTACATTTGAAGCAATGCGGAATAGTTTTGCAACTCATGCCACCCAGAACACCACAACGAAATGGTGTGTCCAAACGTCGTAATCGTACTTTACTAGATATGGTGCGATCTATGATGTCTCTTACTGATTTACTACTATCGTTTTGGGGTTATGCTTTAGAGACGGCCGCATTCACGTTAAATAGGGCACCATCAAAATCCGTTGAGACGACACCTTATGGACTATGGTTTGGCAAGAAACCAAAGTTGCCGTTTCTTAAAGTTTGGGACCGCGATTCTTATGTGAAGAAACTTCAACCAGATAAGCTCGAACCCAAATCGGAGAAATGTGTCTTCATAGGATACCCAAAAGAGACTATTGGGTACACCTTCTATCACAGATCTAAGGGCAAGATTTTTGTTGCTAAATTCGGATCCTTTCTAGAGAAGGAGTTTCTCTCGAAAGAAGTAGTGGGAGGAAAGTAGAACTTGATGAGGTAACTCTACCTGCTCCCTTATTGGAAAGTAGTTCATCACAAGAACCAGTTCTTGTGACAACTACACCAATCAGTGAGGAAGCTAATGATATTGATCATGAAACTTTAGATCAAGTTACTACCGAACCACGTAGGTCAACCAGAGTAAGATCCGCACCAGAGTGGTACGGTAATCCTATTCTGGAAGTCATGTTACTTGACCATGGTGAACCTACGAACTATGAGGAAGCGATGACGATCCCAGATTCTTCAAAATGGCTTGAGGCCATGAAATCTGAGATGGGATCCATATATGAGAACAAAGAATGGACTTTCGTTGACTTTCCCGATGATCGGCAAGCTATCGAGAATAAATGGATCTTCAAGAAGAAGACTGACGCTGGTGGTAATGTAACTGTCTACAAAGCTCGACTTGTTGCGAAAGGTTTTCGACAAGTTCAAGGGGTTGACTACGATGAGACTTTCTCACCCGTAGCGATGCTTAAGTCTGTCCGAATCATGTTAGCAATTGCCGCATTTTATGATTATGAAATATGGAAAATGGATGTCAAAACTGCATTCCTGAATGGATTTCTGGAATAAGAGTTGTATATGATGCAACCGGAAGGTTTTGTCGATCCAAAAGGTGCTAACAAAGTGTGCAAGCTCCAGCGATCCATTTATGGACTGGTGCAAGCCTCTCGGAGTTGGAATAAACGCTTTGATAGTGTGATCAAAGCATATGGTTTTATACAGACTTTTGGAGAAGCCTGTATTTACAAGAAAGTGAGTGGGAGCTCTGTAGCATTTATGATATTATGACATATTGTTGATTGGAAATGGTATAGAATTTATGGATAGCATAAAGGGATACTTGAATAAAAGTTTTTCGATGAAAGACCTCGGTGAAGCTGCTTACATATTGGGCATCAAGATCTATAGAGATAGATCAAGATGCTTAATTGGACTTTCACAAAGCACATACCTTGATAAAGTTTTGAAAAAGTTCAAAATGGATCAGGCAAAGAAAGGGTTCTTGCCTATATTACAAGGTGTGAAGTTGAGTCAGACTCAATGCTCGACCACAGCAGAAGATAGAGAGAAAATGAAAGATGTTCCCTATGCTTCAGCCATAGGCTCTATCATGTATGCAATGTTGTGTTGTAGGATCGGAAGTATGTCTAGAGGGGGGGGTGTGATTAGACTACTTGACCAAATAAAAACTTATCCTTTTCCCAATTTTAGTCTTTGGCAGATTTTAGGTATCTTAGCACAAGTCAAGCAATCTTAACACAATTCAAGCAAGCATGCAAAGAGTATATGAGCAGCGGAAATTAAAGCATGCAACTTGCAAGAATGTAAAGGGAAGGGTTTGGAGAATTCAAACGCAATTGGAGACACAGATGTTTTTGTCGTGGTTTCGATAGGTGGTGCTATCGTACATCCACGTTGATGGAGACTTCAACCCACGAAGGGTAACGGTTGCGCGAGTCCACGGGGGGCTCCACCCATGAAGGGTCCACGAAGAAGCAACCTTGTCTATCCCACCATGGCCGTCGCCCACGAAGGACTTGCCTCACTAGCGGTAGATCTTCATGAAGTACGTGATCTCCTTGCCCTTACAAACTCCTTGGTTCAACTCCACAATCTTGTCGGAGGCTCCCAAGTGACACCTAGCCAATCTAGGAGACACCACTTTCCAAGAAGTAACAAATGGTGTGTTGATGATGAACTCCTTGCTCTTGTGCTTCAAATGATTGTCTCCCCAACACTCAACTCTCTCCCACAGGATTTGGATTTGGTGGAAAGAAGATTTGAGTGGAAAGAAACTTAGGGAAGGCTAGAGATCAAGATTCATATGGTAAGAATGGAATATCTTGGCCTCAACACATGAGTGGGTGGTTCTCTCTCAAAAACAGCAAGTTGGAAGTGTAGGTTTGTTCTGATGGCTCTCTCCACGAATGAACAGGAGGTGGAGGGGTATATATAGCCTCCACACAAAATCTAACCATTACACACAACTTACCAAACTCGGTGGGACCGAATTGAGAAACTCGGTCGGACCGATTTAGCAAATCTAGTGACCGTTAGGATTTTCGGTGGGACCGACATGCAACTCGGTAGGACCGATATGATTAGGGTTAGGGCATAACGTAATCTCGGTGAGACCGATTACACAAACTCGGTGAGACCGATTTTGGTAATAAGCTAACCAGAGAGTTGGTCAGGTAAACTCGGTGGGACCGATTCGCTCATTTCGGTGGGACCGAAATGTTACGAAAAGGAAACAGGGAGTCTACATTGCAATCTCGGTGGGACCGATCGCTCATCTCGGTGGTACCAAAACGTTACGAAGGGAAACAGAGAGATTACAATCCCATCTTGGTGAGACCGAGATCCCTATCGGTGAGACCGGTTTGCCTAGGGTTTGTGGCAGTGGCTATGACATCTGAACTCGGTGGCACCGGGTAGAAAGAATCGGTAGGGCCGAGTTTGACTTTTGGGTTTTGGTCATATGTGGATGTGAGAAAGTAGTTGAGGGTTTTGGAGCATATCACTAAGCACTGTGGAGCAAGAAACTCATTAAGCAACACCTCATCCCTTCTTGATAGTATTGGCTTTTCCTATAGACTCAATGTGATCTTGGATCACTAAAATATAAAATGTAGAGTCTTGAGCTTTTGATCTTGAGCCAATCCTTTTATCCTTAGCATTTTGAGAGATCCACTTTTCTCATCCATGCCATGCCATTCATTGAGATTTTCCTGAAATATTCATCTTGGAATGATGTTAGCTCAATGAGCTATATGTTGTTAGGAATTACCAAAACCACCTAGGGATAGTTGCACTTTCAATCTCCCCCTTTTTGGTAATTGATGACAACATATAGATCAAAGCTTCAACAAATGATAATAAGAGTGAAAAACATTGTCTCTTTGAGAAGTATGTGATAAGCAAGAGCTCCCCCTAAATTTGTGCATAGTTTAAGATTTGCTTTGGACTGCAAATGCACAAAGAGTTAGGCTTATGGGTTACTCTTCCATGTCACATACATCTTGGTGGAGCGCTCAAAATGATAATGATTGAATACATGCACTCATCATCAAGCAAAGTGAATGATCATATAGAGATAAGTGGGAATAATGTCATCCAACAAGCATAAATGTAGCATATGATCAAACACATGATCATCCAGGTATCACACAGACATAAAGTATTTCAGGCAAGCAAATAAAGTTCAGCCACCGAAGCAAGAGAGAATAAAAAGCAACTCTCTCTCTCTCGAAGCCTATGATCTATACATTTTATCCCCCTTTGGCAACAAGTTACCAGAATGTTCATAGAAAATGCATAGCACTAGATAGACTCTCAGGCTTGATCTTCAGGTGGTGGTGTAGAGATGGCTCCTTGGATGAAGACTTCAGTTGATGTGGATGGAGCTAGAGGTGTAGGTGCTGGAGCTAGTTGCACTGGAGCTGTAGGAGCTGTAGCTAGCACAGATGAAGTGGCTCTGGTGTCTGTCACTAGCACTGCAGCTGATCTCTAAGCTCTAGGCACTCTGGCAAATGCATCAGTGGTTGTCTTGCCCTTCCTCTCCTGCATATCATCCTGAAGCTGCTCAACAACAGACTGGAGCTCGGTTACCTTCACATCCAAGTCATAGAACTTCTGCTCCATGATCCGCTCGAGACTCTCCTGGTTTTGAGTCAAGGTGGCCAGCCCCTTCTCAATCCTCAGAGTGGATGAAATCAAGTAGCCTAGTTGATCTTGTTTGCTCTTCAGAAAGTACTGAGATGCCTCTTACATTGTTGGCATCTTGGTAGCCTTCTCTGTCCTTGCCTTCTCCTTCTTTGCTTGAGCATGCATAGAAGATGGTTCATTTTCATCCATAACCACTTGGTTATCCTCAAAGTCTGGAAAGATAGGCATGTGTTCCTTGTCCAACAAGTATGTGCCTGTGCCCATCTTCTAGTTAATCAGCTCCTGGATCCGTGGGGGCATACCCACAACTTCTCTTCTGATCAGCTGTTGTCCTCTTGATAGTTTCAACAATGAGGCTCATGACCTTGAACTTTTGAGGCACATCAAATATGTGTAGCAGATTGATAGCATGGCCTCTAATCATGTTATGATCTCCTGACTTGGGCAAGAGTGTGTGTGCCTAAGGATCCAGTTGATGGTTGGCAGTCCTGACAGAAGGAAATGTACAGATCCAAACTTATGAGTTTCAAGAGCTTTATCTGGGATCTCCTTGTACATGTGTGCCATAGAATTGTGATCCTTCTTCTTCTTGGCATAGACATCCAAGTCATCTTCTTTCTCCTTTGGTGCATTGATCAGATTTGCCCATTCTTTAATAGTAGACTGGTACCTTGTACATTCAGACATCCAAACTATCCTACCATCTGGATAGAAGTGTGCTGTGGAGTAGAATTGCATTATGAGCTCATCATTCCACTTTGTGAACTTCTGTCCAACAAAGTCTGCCACTCCACAAGCACTAAACTTGTCAAACACTCTTGGGTAGTGTTCCTCATTCTCCTTGATGTATTTCTAGTCCACCCACCTCATGTCACATACAATTGGTTTCTTGTCCAGCAGCACGGTCTCATAGAAATCCTGTTGTTCCTTAGTATGGAACCTGTAGTCAACAAAAGTCCTTCTCCTTATAGCATAAGGATCAGACAACCTCCACTGTATGAGTCCTACATCCTTCCTCAGCTTCATGTTCTCAGCCATAGGATGAGCATCATTGTGGTCTGGAATCTTTGGCTTCAACTTTCTCAACATATGCTCTTCATCTTCTTCTTCTTTAGCAGCAGTTTCAGGCACTGGGGCCTTGTTCTTTTCAGCAGCAGATATGTTTCTGGTATTCCTCTTTGGTGCAGTCTTGGGCTGGGAGGCAGCTTTGGGTGCTTCTTTGGGCTTTGATGATGCAACCCCCGACCTAATAGCATCACCCATAAGCTTCTGAGCCTTGGGTGCTGGTGCAGCAACCTCTTCTTCCTCTTCCTCTTCCATCATGGAAGGCTGTCCAACAACTCTGGCCATGGTCTTCTTGACCCTTTCCTTCCTCTTCTTCCCTTCTGCAGCAGCCTCTTTGGGATCAGATTTCTCAGGTACTTGAGTAGAGGCTCTGGCTTTAGACATGGGAGTTCTCTTTGCAGGCACTTTGGTCTTCATACCAGGCTTAGTGGCTGCAGCTGTGCCATATTCCTTTTTGAGCACTTTCTTCTTGGAAGTGGCCTCATCCTCAACTGCCACATAGTCTTCATCCTCAGATTCTGAGGTTTTCTTCTTTCTGGCCCTGGTGGCAGCTTTGGGCAAGTTGCTTGGGGTGCTCCTGCTGCCCTCATCAGAGGTGCTAGAGGAACTAGTGCCCTCACTCATGTGAATTTGCTCCTCTGACTGGTTCTGGCTGTCACTTTGATCAGACATATTGTAAACACTGACTGCAGACCCTGTGAATAGATATAGATGAGATAGAGTGGATGAGCATCACAAAATGCAGAGGTTTTTGCAAAAGAATGATTCAAAAACTTAGTTTTAGTTTTCCACAGAAAGCATTTCGGATCAACCGATTTGCAAACTCGGTGATACTGAAGCAGCTTTTGGAACCTAAACTAGTGAACTCGGTCAGACCGAGTCACGGTTCGGTGGCACCGAGACTGCTAGGGTTTCACAAAGTCCTGAACTCGGTCACACTGATTTTCAATTCTCGGTTAGACCAAGAATCACTTGTGCAATGGCCTTAGAATAATCGGTGGAACCGAGTTCTACAACTCGGTGGGTCCGAGATGGTTTCGGCGGAAACCTAGCCCTAAATTTTCAATTCACCTCTAATCTATGGATTGTTTTGACTAGATAGAGTAGTTTCAATCGTGGCAAGAATCATGATGAACACAATGTGCTAGGAATCAGACGTGGATTGCACTGTGATCGAGTACATACCCTAGCTTGGCGATGAACTCGCTACGGCGGCAACGGTGGGGATGAATTCCATTGACGGCGGAGGAGACCAGCGACTGGAGGCGGCTGGCGATGAGGAGGACGATCCGGAGACCCTGGAGGCAGAGCGAGCTATGCATGGGCGAAAGAACCACTCGGGTACCCCTCCTTCCCGAACCACTCGACCATACAAGAAATCACTCGACCTACTGAAGACCAAAAGTCACTCAGAACAGCAACGGGCGAGCATTCGCTCCGTAGTCTTTAAGGTCATTAAAGGCCCTTAAGGCTGGTGTTACCAGTAACGCCTCAATCTTTATGTACATTCAACCCTCTGTAATGGGGGATGGATGGGGTCCTGGCAAACTCTATATAAGCCACCCCCCTCCTCTGGGACAAGGGTTCGCACCCCCTGTAACACACACATTCATACATTCCAGTTGACCGCCTCCGGGCTCCGAGACGTAGGGCTTTTACCTCCTCCAAGAGGGGCATGAACATGTAAACACTTGCGTACAACCTTGCCGTAGCTAGGACCTTGCCTCTCCATATGTACCCCCTATACTTACTGTCAGATTTAGTACCACGACAATCATCACCACCGTCATCTCCCCCGTGGTTATAAAAATTTTCAAGTACAGGTGGTGGAATGTTCACAGGACCTAGGAAACACAAGAAGAAGGTTAATTAGTAAAGGGAAACTTGCTAAACCGCATGCATGTGGATGTGATGACCCACAAGTATAGGGGATCTATCATAGTCCTTTCGATAAGTAAGAGTGTCGAACCCAATGAGGAGCAGAAGGAAATGACAAGCGGTTTTCAGTAAGGTTTTCTCTGCAAGCACTGAAATTGTAGGTAACAGACAGTTTTGTGATAAGATAATGGAAGTAAATAAGGTGCAGCAAGGACAAGCCTAGACAATTTCTTATAATGAGAAAAGATCTCCCGAGGACACATGGGAATTATCGTCAAGATAGTTTTCATCATGCTCATATGATTCACGTTCGGTACATTGATAATTTGATATGTGGGTGGACCGGTGCTTGGGTACTGCCCTTACTTGGACAAGCATCCCACTTATGATTAACCCCTATTGCAAGCATCCGCAACTACAAAAGAAGTATTAAGGTAAACCTAACCACAACATTAAACATATGGATCCAAATCAGCCCCTTACGAAGAAACGCATAAACTAGGGTTTAAGCTTCTGTCACTCTAGCAACCCATCATCTACTTATTACTTCCCAATGTCTTCCTCTAGGACCAAATAATGGTGAAGTGTCATGTAGTCGATGTTCACATAACACCGCTAGAGGAGAGACAACATACATCTCATCAAAATATCGAACGAATACCAAATTCACATGACTACTAATAGCAAGAGTTCACCCATGTCCTCAGGAACAAACGTAACTACTCACAAAGCATATTCATGTTCATAATCAGAGGAGTATTAATATGCATTAAGGATCTGAACATATGATCTTCCACCAAGTAAACCAATTAGCATCAACTACAAGGAGTAATCAACACTACTAGCAACCCACAGGTACCAATTTGTGGTTTTGATACAAGATTGGATACAAGAGATGAACTAGGGTTTTGAGAGGAGATGGTGCTTGTGAAGATGTTGATGGAGATTGACCCCCTCCCGATGACAGGATTGTTGGTGATGACGATGGTGATGATTTCCCCCTCCCGGGGGGAAGTTTCCCCGGCAGAACAGCTACGTTGGAGCCCTAGATTGGTTCCGCCAAGGTTCTGCCTCGTGGCAGTGGAGTTTCGTCCCGTAAGCTTGCTTATGATTTTTTCGAGGGTAAAAGCATTTATATAGCAGAAGATGGGCACCGGAGGGCCACCAGGGGGCCTAGGAGACAGGGGGCGCGCCCAATAGGGGTGGGTGCGCCCCCACCCTCCTGGCTAGGGTGTAGGCCTCCTCTGGTTCACTCAATAATTCTTATTAATTCCAAAAATAACTTCCGTGGAGTTTCAAGATTTTTGGAGCTGTGTAGAATAGGTTTCCAATATTTGCTCCTTTTCCAGCCAGAATTCCAGCTGCGGGCATTCCCCCTCTTCATGATAAACCTTGTAAAATAAGAGAGAATAGCCATAAGTATTGAGACATAATGTCTAATAACAGCCCATAATGCAATAAATATTGATATAAAAGCATGATGCAAAATGGACGTATCAACTCCCCCAAGCTTAGACCTCGCTTGTCCTCAAGCGGAAGCCGAAATCGAAAAATATGTCCACATGTTTAGAGATAGAGGTGTCGATAAAAATAAAATACGGACATGAGGCCATCATGATCATTCTTATAACAGCAACATATATAGATTTTGTCATATGTTTTCTTATGCTCAAGTAACAATCAATTCACAATGTCAAGTATGGTTCAAAAACTTCATGGAGAACTAACAAACTATAATCTCAGTCATTGAAGCAATCGCAATTTATCATAACATCAGAAAGAGTCAAGAATAGAGCCTTTCAGCAAGTCCACATACTCAACTATCATATAGTCTTCTACAATTGCTAACACTCACGCAATACTTGTGGTTACGGAGTTTTAATCGGACACTAAGAAAGATAGGGGCTTATTGTGTTGCCTCCCAACATATTCACCTTTGGGTGATGTTAACAATAATAATTCATGCTAACTTACATCCAATTGGATATATATATATATATATATATATATATATATATATATATATATATATATATATATATATCAAGATCTTTCAAACACGAGGAGCTTGCCGAAGGATAAAAATAAAAAAATGGAAAGGTGAAGATCACCTTGACTCAAGCATAAAGTAAAAACATAAAGTAAAATATAGGCCCTTCGCAGAGGGAAGAAGAGGTTGTCATGTGCTTTTAGGGTTGGATGCACAAAATCTGAATGCAAAAGAACGTCACTTTATATTGCCATTTGTATATGGACCTTTATTATGCAGTCCATCGCTTTTATTGCTTCCATAACAAGATCGTATAAACCTTATTTTCTTCACACTAATAGATCATACATATTTAGAGAGCAATTTTTATTGCTTGCACCGATGACAACTTACTTGAAGGATCTTACTCAATCCATAGGTAGGTATGGTGGACTCTCATGGCAAAAACTGGGTTTAAGGATATTTGGAAGCACAAGTAGTATCTCTACTTGGTGCGAGGAATTTTGGCTAGCATGAGGGGGAAAGGCAAGCTCAAAATGTTGGGAAGATCAATGACAATATACTTTAACTGAGATGTGAGAAAACATAAACCATTACGTTGTCTTCCTTGTCCAACATCAACTCTTTTAGCATGTCATACTTAATGAGTGCTCACAATCATAAAAGATGTCCAAGATAGTATATTTATATGTGAAAACCTCTCTTTCCTTATTACTTCCTATTAATTGCAACGATGACCAAAACTATGTCTATCATCTCTCAACAACTTTTATGCCTCATACTCTTTATGTGTGAAGTCATTACTATCGACAAGATCAATATGAACTCTTTTATTCTTTTTATTCTTTCTACTTCCTCAAGATCATAGCAAGATAGCAAAGCCCTTGACTCAACACTAATCTTTATTATAGATAGCTCAGGGACTAAATTACAAAAATACATCACAAAACAAAACTCAAAACTAATTCATACCAAAACTTCAATCTATTGGATCAAGATATTATTAAAAGGATCAAACTAAATAAAAGAGTAAAGATAGGAGTGTGATGGTGATACCATACTGGGGCACCTCCCCCAAGCTTGGCAGTTGCCAAGGGGAGTGCCCATACCCATGTAATTATGTCCACGACGGTGGTGAAGTAGGAGTTGTTGATGATGTAGACTTCTTCCCCAATTTACGCTTGAGGATAATATTTTGCTCCTTTAGATCATCGATCTCCTGCTCAAGACTTAATATTCTTTTGCATAGTTCTTGTTTATTTTCCTGCAAGAGACGAAAAGGGATAAACTCGATCTTTGGCTTCTTTTGCTCTATCAGGGAGGCTTGACTTTTTAAGCTCCACATGCATGTCCCCAGGTTGGGCTAGTGGGGCTTCATCTTCGTCTGAACTCCTCTCCTCCTTTCCCTTAGGCTCATAGTCTTCCTCTTCCTCAGTGGTCCAGCCACCAGGTTCCAAGTACCCGTAGACCTTAGGGTCTGCAAGGAAATTGGCCACATAGCTTTCTCCCTCCGAATCCTGAGATGACATATTGCTCTAAATCTGTAATAAAAATAGCTCGAAACAAAAACAGAGGAGTTTTGCGTGATATGGTGGTCAAAACCTTCGGGAGATTATATAATGAATTTTTACCGACCAGAATACGTAACATGCAAGAAAACAGAGTCCGGGAGGCACACGAGGTGCCCACGAGACAGGGGGGCGCGCCCAGTAAGGGTGGGAGCACCCTCCACCCTCGTGGAGGCCTCGTGTCCTTCTCGGATTACTTCTTTCTTTCCAAAATTCTTAAATATTCCAAAACAGAGAAAAAAATACCATTAGAACTGTTTTGGAGTCGGTTTACTTACCGTACCAAATACCTATTCCTTTTCGGAGTTTGAAACATTCTGGAAAGTGTCCCTTATGTATTCCTCCGGGGTTACGGTCTCAATAATATTAGTTTCAATATTGATAGGATTACCTGACATATAATGTTTGATTCTTTGACCGTTCACCACCCTCGGACTTGTGCCTTCGAAGTTGTTGATTTTTATGGCACCGGAATGATAGACCTCCTCGATAACGTAAGGACCTTCCCATTTAGAGAGAAGTTTTCCTACAAAAAATCTTAAACGAGAGTTGAATAGCAACACATAATCCCCTACGTTAAACTCACGCTTTTGTATTCTTTTGTCATGCCATCGTTTAACTTTTTCTTTGAACAGCTTGGCATTCTCATAGGCTTGGGTTCTCCATTCATCAAGTGAGCTAATATCAAATAACCTCTTCTCTCCAGCAAGTTTGAAGTCATAGTTTAGCTCTTCAATAGCCCAATATGCTTTATGTTCAAGTTCAAGAGGTAAGTGACATGCTTTTCCATAAACCATCTTATACGAAGACATACCCATAGGATTTTTATATGCAGTTCTATAGGCCCATAATGCATCATCAAGTTTCTGGGACCAAATATTTCTAGATCTATTAACAGTCTTTTGCAAAATTAATTTGAGCTCTCTATTGCTCAACTCTACTTGACTACTAGACTGCGGGTGATAAGGAAATGCAATTCTATGATTAACATCATACTTAGCAAGCATTTTACGAAAAGCACCATGAATAAAATGTGAACCACCATCAGTCATAAGATATCTAGGGACTCCAAACCTCGGAAAAATAACTTCTTTAAGCATCTTAATAGAGGTGTTATGATCAGCACTACTAGTTGGAATAGCTTCTACCCACTTAGTAACGTAATCAACAGCAACTAAAATATGTGTGTAACAATTAGAGGCAGGAAAAGGTCCCATATAATCAAAGCCCCAAACATCAAATGGTTCAATAACAAGAGAATAGTTCATAGGCATTTCTTGACGTCTACTAATATTACCAATTCTTTGACATTCATCACAAGACAAGACAAACTTACGAGCATCTTTGAAGAGAGTAGGCCAATAAAAACCGGATTGCAATACCTTATGTGCAGTTCTATCTCCAGCGTGGTGTCCTCCATATGATTCAGAGTGACACTTTGTAGGATCTGTTCCTGTTCATGCTCAGGTACACAACGTCTAATAACACCATCTACTCCTTTATAAAGGTGTGGGTCATCCCAGAAGTAATGTCTTAAATCATAAAAGAACTTTTTCTTTTGTTGGTGTGTGAAACTAGGCGGTATAAATTTAGCAACAATGTAATTAGCATAATTAGCATACCATGGAGCAGTACGAGAAGCATTAATGACCGCTAATTGTTCATCAGGAAAGCTATCATCAATAGGTAGTGGGTCATCAATAACATTCTCTAACCTAGACAAGTTGTCTACAACAGGGTTCTCAGCTCCCTTTCTATTAATAATATGCAAATCAAATTCTTGGAGCAAGAGAACCCCTCTAATAAGTCTAGGCTTAGCATCCTTCTTTTCCATAAGATATTTAATAGCAGCATGATCAGTGTGAATAGTAACTTTGGAATCAACAATATAAGGTCTGAATTTATCACATGCAAATACGACTGCTAAAAATTCTTTTTCAGTAGTAGCATAATTTCTCTGGGCAGTATCAAGAGTTTTACTAGCATACTGGATAACATTCAATTTTTATCAACTCTTTGCTCTAGAACATCACCTAAAGCATAATCACTAGCATCACACATAATTTCAAACGGTAAATTCCAATCAGGTGGCTGAACAATAGGTGTAGTGATCAAAGCTTTCATAAGTATTTCAAATTCTTCTACACAATCATCATCAAAGACAAAAAGGAATATCTTTTTGCAATAAATTTGTCAGAGGCCTAGAGATTTTAGAAAAGTCCTTAATGACCCTCCTATAAAAACCGGCATGACCAAGAAAACTTCTTATACCTTTTATGTCCTTGGGACATGGCATCTTTTCAATAGCATCAACTTTAGCTTTATCAACTTCAATACCTCTCTCGGAAATCTTATGCCCCAAGACAATGCCTTCATTAACCATAAAGTGGCACTTTTCCCAATTCAAGACGAGACTTGTGTCTTCACATCTCTGCAGAACTCGATCAAGGTTGCTCAAGCAATCATCAAAAGAGGATCCATAAACGGAGAAATCATCCATGAATACCTCACAAATATTTTCACAAAAGTCAGAGAATATAGCCATCATGCATCTTTGAAAGGTAGCAGGCGCATTACACAAACCAAAAGGCATACGTCTATAAGCAAAAGTACCGAAAGGGCAAGTAAAAGTAGTTTTTGATTGATCCTCCGCTAACACATGTATTTGAGAGAAACCAGAATAACCATCTAGAAAGCAGAAATGTGTGTGTTTGGATAGTCTTTCTAGCATTTGATCAATAAAAGGTAAAGGGTAATGATCTTTCTTAATAGCTTTATTTAATTTACGAAAATCAATTACCATCCTATAACCTGTAATAATTCTTTGCGGGATCAATTCATCTTTATCATTAGTAATGACAGTAATACCTCCCTTTTTAGGAACACAATGGACAGGACCTTCCCAATCGCTATCAGCAACAGGATAAATTATACCTGCCTCAAGGAGCTTTAGTATCTCCTTTCTTACCACTTCTTTCATCTTAGGATTCAATCATCGTTGAGGATCTCTAACTGGTTTGACATCTTTCTCCACTTTAATTTTGTGTTGACATAGAGTGGGACTAATGCCCTTAAGATCATCCAGAGTATATCCAATAGCAGCACGGTGCTTCTTTAGAGTTTTCAGTAATCTTTCTTCTTCTTACCCTGAAAGGTTAGCACTAATAATAACAGGATATATTTTCTTTTCATCAAGATAAGCATACTTAAGATTATCAGGTAATGGTTTGAGATCAAACACGGGATCACCCTTGGGTGGAGGGGGATCCCCTAGGATTTCAACAGGCAAGTTGTGTTTCAGAATAGGACCCTGTTGAAGGAACACTTCATCTATTTCCCTTCGTTCATTCATAAACATATCATTTTCATGGTCTAGCAAATATTGTTCTAACGGATCAGTAGGAGGCACGTCAATAGAAGCAAGACCAATAATCTCATCCTTACTAGGTGATTCTTTATCACGGGGTTGTCTACGAAACTTAGCAAAATTAAACTCATGAGACATGTCCCCTAAGCCAATTGTAACAATATCCTTTTCACAATCAATCCTAGCATTAACAGTATTCAAGAAGGGTCTACCAAATATAATGGGACAGAAGTCATCTTGTGGGGAACCAAGAACAAGAAAATCAGCAGGATATTTAACCTTCCCACACAAGACTTCAACATCTCGAACAATCCCAACTGGCTTAATGGTGTCCCTATTGGCAAGTTTAATAGTAACATCAATATCTTCTATTTCAGCGGGTGCAATATCACGCATAATTTCTTTATATAAGTCATAGGGTATTGCACTAGCACTAGCATCCATATCACAAAAGCCATGATAACAATGATCTCCTATTTTAACAGAAATAATAGGCATGCCTACAACAGGTCTATGTATCTTAGCATCTGGTCTAGCAATATTAGCAGTTTCACCATAGAAATAAATAACATGCCCATCTAAATTATCGTCCAAGAGATCTTTAACCATAGCAACACTAGGTTCAACTTTGATTTTCTCAAGAGGTATATAAGTTGTAGTATTACTCTTATGAACAACAGTTGAAGTTTTAGCATGATCCTTTATCCTAACAGGAAAAGGAGGTTTCTCAACATAAGTAGTAGGAACAATAGGATCATTATAAGTGATAGTCTTTTCTTCAACTGTAATAGGTGCAACTACTTTCACATCAATGGGAGGATTATATTTAAACCACTTCTCCTTAAGGAGATCAACGTGAGTATCAAAAGATTCACAAAAAGTAGTTACTATCTCAGAGTCAAGTCCATATTTAGCGCTAAATCCATGAAAAGCATCGGTATCCATAAAAGATTTAACACAATCAAACATAGGTGTTATACCTAACTCCTTACCATCATCAGAACCCCAATCTTCAGAGTTGCATTTAATTCTTTCCAATAAATCCCACTTGAATTCAGTAGTCTTCAGCATATAAGAACCAGCACAGGAGGTATCGAGCATGGTACGATCATTGAGAGAAAGCCGAGCATAAATTTTTTGAATAATCATTTCTCTTGAGAGCTCATGATTGGGGCATGAATATAACATTGACTCAAGCCTCCCCCAAGCTTGAGCGATGTTTTCACCTTTGCAAGGCTAGAAATTATATATGTAATTACGATCACGATGAACAAGATGCATAGGATAGAACTTCTGGTGAAATTCCAACTTCAATCGTTTATAATTCCAAGATCTCGTATCATCACATAGCCTATACCATGTCAATGCATCTCCCTTCAAAGATAAAGGGAAGACATTCCTTTTGACAACATCATCAGGGATACCTGCAAGCTTAAATAATCCACAAACTTCATCCACAAAGATAAGGTGTAAATCGGGATGCAATGTTCCATCTCCTGCAAAGGGATTAGCTAGCAGTTTCTCTATCATACCCGAAGGAATCTCAAAGTAAACATTTACAGTAGGTTCATTAGGTTGAGGAGCAACCCTTTGCTCTACTGGTCGGGGTGAAGATACCCCGAACAAGCCCCTCAAAGGATTAGTTTCCATAGTAACAAGTGACAAAAAATTTCAGCACACTATATAAATGTTTCCTTACCAAGTTCCACTCACCAAAGGCGCTTCACTCCCTGACAACAGCGCCAGAAAAGAGTCTTGATGACCCACAAGTATAGGGGATCTATCATAGTCCTTTCGATAAGTAAGAGTGTCAAACCCAACGAGGAGCAGAAGGAAATGACAAGCGGTTTTCAGTAAGGTTTTCTCTGCAAGCACTGAAATTGTAGGTAAAGAATAGTTTTGTGATAAGATAATCTTTAACGGGTAACAAGCAATGAAAGTAAATAAGGTGCAGCAAGGTGGCCCAATCCTTTTTGTAGGAAAGGAAAATCCTGGACAATTTTTTGTAATGAGAAAAGAGCTCTCGAGGACACATGGGAATTATCGTCAAGCCAGTTTTCATCATGCTCATATGATTCGCGTTCGGTACTTTGATAATTTGATATGTGGGTGGACCGGTGCTTGGGTACTGCCCTTACTTGGACAAGCATCCCACTTATGATTAACCCCTATTGCAAGAATCCGCAACTACAAAAGAAGTATTAAGGTAAACCTAACCATAGCATTAGACATATGGATCCAAATCAGCCCCTTACGAAGCAACGCATAAACTAGGGTTTAAGCTTCTGTCACTCTAGCAACCCATCATCTACTTATTACTTCCCAATGCCTTCCTCTAGGCCCAAATAATGGTGAAGTGTCATGTAGTCAACGTTCACATAATACCACTAGAGGAGAGACAACATATGTCTCATCAAAATATCGAACGAATACCAAATTCACGTGACTATTAATAGCAAGACTTCACCCATGTCCTCAGGAACAAACGTAACTACTCACAAAGCATATTCATGTTCATAATCAGAGGAGTATTAATATGCATTAATGATCTGAACATATGATCTTCCACCAAGTAAACCAATTGACATCAACTACAAGGAGTAATCAACACTACTAGCAACCCACAGCTACCAATTTGTGGTTTTGATACAAGATTGGATACAAGAGATGAACTAGGTTTTTGAGAGGAGATGGTGCTAGTGAAGATGTTGATGGAGATTGACTCATTCCGATGAGATGATCATTGGTGATGACGATGGTGATGATTTCCCCCTCCCAGAGGGAAGTTTCCCCGTCATAACAGCTCCGCTGGAGCCCTAGATTGGTTCCGCCAAGGTTCCGCCTTGTGGCGGTGGAGTTTCGTCCTGTAAGCTTGCTTATGATTTTTTTTCCAGGGTAAAAGCCTTCATATAGCAGAAGATGGGCACCGGAGGGCCACCAGGGGGCCCAGGAGACAAGGGGTGCGCCCAGTAGGGGTGTGCGCGCCCCCCACCCTCCTGTCCAGGGTGTGGGCCCCCTCTGGTGTTTTCTTTGCTCAATAATTCTTATTAATTCCAAAAATAACTTCCATGGAGTTTCAGGATTTTTGGAGCTGTGTAGAATAGGTTTCCAATATTTGCTCCTTTTCCAGCCAGAATTCGAGCTGCCAGCATTCCCCCTCTTCATGATAAACCTTGTAAAATAAGAGAGAATAACCATAAGTATTGAGACATAATGTGTAAGAACAGCCCATAATGCAATAAATATTGATATAAAAGCATGATGCAAAATGGACGTATCAGGATGAAACAATTATAATTACGGTGGAAGACAAACGTACCGAAACTACGAGCATCCCATGCAAAAACAGTGCCATGAGTGGTGGAAGCAAACACAAGGACCTCGTATTGAATTGCATCACAGTACTCATCCGTGTATAGAAACTGATTTTTGAGCAATATCCATCCAGTCGAACCCCGAAGGACGGCAACAAGCTTGGTGAAGATAGCAACAACTACATAGTTCTTGTAATTCCAAGAGCGGTTGGGAACTCGACAAATTGCTATCTTCCGTAGAAGACAGTCACCATGATCGTATTTGAACGTGTGTAGAATACCGGTGTGCTCAAACTCTGGGCAGTCTGCTGAGATTTTTCGAAGTGGAACCCGGTGACGAGCATACACATTCACAAGTTCCCTCTCGCAGTTGTACCCAATATAAACAACCCAATCTCCATTTGCGCCTGCCCAAGCCTTACCCTCAAGCGATGGCATCTTAACATCATACGTTTCATTATCAAGCGGCATCAACTTGCACAAGGCAAGGCCTCCGTCGTCCCCATGCCAGTCATCAGGGTCACGACGAAGAAGATAGGGGAGATCAAACCACTCCTTGACCCTTGGGTTCCTTGTAATGATGTCATTAGTTGAGTCGAGAATGGTCTTGAACGAACCTGCCATGCTAGCCGAGGTGATGACGTTGCACTAATCAATGAGTTCCTCCACCACATCATCTTTCAGATCGGGGCAAGAATAATGGGGTCCTTTCTGGCTTGTTACCTCCATGGAGAAGACGATCGAACAATGGCAGAAGGAAGGGTGAAGGAAAATGGAGGAGGGAGGAAGAGCGTGCGACAACAGTTCCAAATTGAGAGGGAAAGGTGAAGAGTCGGTGGATGGTTGCCAGTTTGCCACGGTACACGAAGAGGCGCCCCGGCCTACACGTCCGTTTGGAAATACTAGTAGAAAAGGACTCGCCGTCGTGTCACTGATATGTTGGAACGGGACCACATGTCAATGAAACATGGTGTGTAATTTCTCGTGCAAAATGCAATCTGGCCGCGTTGGCCCGAGGTGCCGCATTAGTTATCGACCTTTATTTTTTTAATGGCGTGCCATTCAATTTTTAAGCACGACTAACTAGTACTGTACGTAGAGAAAATATAAACTACTCTAGCACTACTCCACCTCCAGTACTAGTAGTATAAAAAAGATATATAGGCTGGACGTTCAGCGCTTTCTTGCTAAGGGCTTCCCACTTGCTTCTCACACTATCACCCTCTCTCCAGATCTAAAAAAGACAGCCTCTCTCTCCCTCCTCACGGGTGGTCATAGATCCGCTGGGGAAGAAAAGGACGTGCAACATTGACGCACTCGTCATCGGCGAGCGAGGTCACGCACTGACGACAAGGCCGTCCTCTCAGACCTAGCGCCCGCGTGGGATGGTCTCCGGCCCCAAGCTCGTTGCCGTAGTGTGTGCGGAGGACGACGACCACAAGCGAAGCCATTTCCCGCCGCCCCTCAGGTATGATACCTCTTTTCGAACCATACCCTTGTTATATTGCCCCATCTGCCACGTCGCTGCATTTGGATCTTTTTCCACTCTACCATCTTCCCAATTTGCTATCCTCTTCTCTGCTGGCCATGTAGACGAAAACCTTAATTTGCACTATTAAAGGAAACCCTACTTCATGCAGACTAATCCATGTTGAAAAGGAAAGGAAGGGAGACTGTAGTGTCCAAGAGAGTAGGCATCGAACCCGCATCTAGGTTGAAAAGGGGAAAATCAGTAGATAAGGAACAAGTCTCGTGTCTCTTGGTTGAAGAAGGGTAGAAAGGCATGACAACACAATAGAGAATGACCAGGTCGATCGGTTTCTTGTCCTCACATAGGAAAAAGGTGGCTAAAGAGAACAAAAATGGGACGTAATCCACATATGCTGCCTGGATATTTGTTGCTCTGGGCAGCCATACCTCCCTCACCACTCTACGTCCGTGGAGGTACATCTTACTGGTGCGCCCACTGTCCGAATGGGCCTCCCATGCGCTTATTGTCACTTTTTTGTTGTTAGTATAACGCCTGCAGTCAAGTCAAGCAATGCTACTGCTAAAGTGATGCCACATTTAACTAATGCCGCACGCAGTCTAATGCCACCGATAAATTTAAGAAATGCCATTTAATGTCACTGGATTATTTCAGGATTAGCTGTTGATTGTGGATGTATTTAAAGATTTTTCAGCTAAGGCATTCTAATGCTATTGCACAACCAGTATACCAACGATGAAACTTGTTACTACCTTCAGATTTTTGCGATGTTAATGCTTATAGATTACATACTCACTTTCATGAGATAAGTTAATTTTTTTGTACAATGTCGCAAAATGCCAAGGCGCTGATGTCATTTTATTTTGGTTAAACTGCACAAAAGATTATGAAGACAAGAGGAAAGGTCAAGAGTGGGCACCTCCTCCTCCGGTTGTTCTCTTGATTTGTTCGATCAAGTTTTTATGTTATCAATTATCAAGATTGGGATAGCAATTTTTAAGGTCCCCACGAGTTTGAAATGATATTTACCTTGGAGGTACATGGTTTGCAATTTTTTTATACTGTCATTAGTTAATAATGCTAGTTACCTTCAGACTTTTATATTTGGTTTAATGCTCATGCACAGCTAGTATACCAATGCCGAAACTTGTTACCTTTACATTTTGTACTGTTAATTTTTATAGAAATCTTCCAGTGCTAGAGTTTATTGAAATCTGTTCAGTTAAACCATTGTACTGTACCCTGTAATAAACTAACTACTCTACTGTTGCAATAGCCACTGGATTAGTGTATATTTGTTGTATTCGAATGGTGTTGCATTAGCGTATGGACATAAATAAAGTGTGGCAAGCTTTCCCAGATATGTGCTCAAGAAAACTACTACATGTTTTTCTAAATACTAGACGTTTGGGTACTTTAAATTGAACCGCAAAAACATCTTACATTAAGGAACAGAGGGTGTAGAGTTCACTCAAATTATCCCCGTAAAGCTAGTCACACATTTGTTAAAATTAATGTTCATTATGTTATCGGAGGAGGTCTGTATGTTTGTCTCTAATGCCTGTCGACTACATACCTGACATCATGACGTAATGTTAAGTCATTTCCTTTTGTACAGTGTCACTGAATTGTCAAGGCGGTGATGGCATTTTATTTTAGTTGAACTGCACAAAATATGCTTAAAAGAAGAGGAAAGGTCAGGAGTCGATCATTATTTCAAAAAAAACTATATATGCCTTTCTGACATCACCCGATGTTGCCTTATTTATTCCTTCAAACAGGTGGTTAGAAACAGTCTTGCTACCTTTTCCATTAAGAAATTGGAATGCTTATATTTGTGAGTCTATGCTTCAACTAGTGTCGTTTTTACAGTAATCACACTTTCAATATCTATGCAAATAGGGATGCTCGATTTTAGTGGAACTGCACAAAAAGTTCAACTGGTTCAACATTAGGAGCATGTTTTCTTGCAAACCTTTATATCCAATTGGTGGCACTATGAGCTATTCATTACGATGGTACATGGTTTGCTACTATCTTGCTACTCTTTTTGTACTGTCATTAGATAGTAATACTAGTGGTTTGCATGTGAATTTATTGGTAGGGTGGACCTACATTGGAGGTTCAGGATAGTATTCTATGATTGGATGCTCAATTTCGGTTGTATCGATTTCACCTCTTCCATCACTGCGAACATGTATATCCTTGGTCTGATGAAGAATAGGCGCTATATTTCTGCTTTGAACCAGCAAATCAATTCAGTATGAAATTGTCCAGGGCAAAACATAATTGTATCAAATTGTCCAATGCAGAACATGACAGATGCTAAGCGGAAGAGACATGTTTAAACCAAAAATACAAGGTGTGGTATATGTTTACTAGCTGCTTGATATTTGTGTAGACAGAGATGTCTGCCCGTTGCTATTTGGCAAACAAACACAGTGACCACAATTTTGGTTGAACTGCACAAGAGAATAGTATAGTCACTGCATGTAGTGCCATTTGAAAATAGACACAGAAAGATTGGATAGTCACTTCATGGACTGCAAAAAAGTAGTACTATACTATTTATTGGCCAACACTATGTGCTTCATTGCTTTGGTCTGATTATACAATGGGCATCATTTTGCCTAAGTTAAACGAAAATAGTCTCGCCGTGTGATCGAGAGAAGACCAAATCATATTGCAGTGGATGTTCCTCCATCATGTGTGGTTCATTCTCATGGTTCCAGATGTTGGTGAAACCACTTACGTTTGCAAAAGGAATTGTAGATTTCACAAACAAATTTGTTTTTCAGTCTGTACTGAATATTGGCCAAGAGAAGAATCCATGTTAGTAGGAAGAACAAATGTTTCTTCTAGATCTTTGCTTTTGGAGCTACACATTTGTATGTGATCTATGAATCATTGAGATGCATTGACATGTTGATCTTATGTATGGGAATCGTACTAGTTAGTTTTAGTTGCAACACAAGTTCGAGGTGGCTGACCTTTGCTTTTGGAGCTACATATTTGTATATGATCTGTGAATCATTGAGATGCATTAATAGTTACTTATTTCTGTTCGCTTAGTGTTTACAAGTTACTGATCGATCACTAGCTAGCCTACTAATGCACTCCTTGCAGTTTTATTTGCAACGCAAGATCCAAAGTGGCAGTTTTTTGAATAAAAATGCCTACCTCTGAAGAAACTGACAAGCTACACTATCCTACCTACTCGATCCTACACGGATAAATAGCAGATCACCCACGTACTACCTCCTTTCCGGTTTGCAGGGCTCAATTCAAGAAACGACGTACTCGATCCTACACGAATAAATAGAAGATCACGCACGTACTAGTACCTCCTTTCCGGTTTGCAGGGCTTAATTCAAACCTCTCACCAACATACTCCCTTCGTCCGGGTTTATTAGTCCCGCGAGCAAAGCAGCAAGACCAAGACATGGCAATAATTAACGGCATGCAGAAGATTAAGCATAATTAATTCCAGCGATTTAAGTGGTTACATGCGTTCCCTCGGCTGCGACTCATTGCATGCTACTCCGCATACTGGTTGTGAGCGATTCTGAGTGACTGCATGTAGCCAGCCGGAATTAAGGCAGCTAACTGCTGCGAAAAAAGATGCGCTTTAATTGTTGTGGGCTTTTTAAATCCGTGGAATCATTATTAACAAGGAGGGAGATGATTCGAGTGCACTCGTTTAACCGTCATGCTGGCGTGCGACCCAGACGGGACGGGACGACACAGTCATAATTTCAGTTTCTCTAGTTTTCCCCGGTAAGCCGGCGCGCTAAGCCATGCCTGCTTATGCATTGAATTCCGATGACCGTCGCGCTACCTTCTGCCTATAAGTGTTGTTTCCCGGCCTTCTCCGGTGGCACCATGACCCAACTCTCCATATCCAAATAAGCCCCCACCGGCCCAACTTCGCTCGCCACGTCCACCATGCCCCCGCCCATCCGCGGTAGGCGAGGCCGGAGGCGGTCACCGCTGGAACTAGTGCTCGATTTTTCACCGGAAGGCAGATGGAGGGAGGAGGCATTCTATCTCTCTTTAGATGGCAATGCGGAGATCGAGGACTTGTTGGAGCGCGACCACCTGGCGGAGGAGCAGGAGTTGTTGGAGCGCGACTGCCTGGTGGAGGAGCAATGTATCGCCGATTTGTGCCCCCAGCGGGACATGGAGCAGCAGTGCACCGACGCTCTGAGTCGCGAGCATAGCGCCCGCAACTGGGCCGACTACGTGGAGGCCGATGCCCGACAAATAGCCCTGGAGGCTGTCGGGCACGCACGCGTTCGTGACGCCGATTTTTACTACCATCTCGTCAAGTGGGTTTCCCGCTTAGAAGCCGAAGCTTCGGTGGACCAAGCCGGCATGGAAAGGGCCAACGTGCGCGAGCAACGCGCCCTATCGCACCTCTTGCAAGTCCAAGGCGAGGCATAGGACGCCGGTGCCGGCGTTTAGCGTGTACCGCAGATGGCGGCTGGCATCGTCTAGTTAGCTTAGAGTAAGTTAGTACTTGCACACTACTAGAGTATTAGCGGCAGTAGATAGTTAACTTGGCTATGATGGTTGTCAACGTGGAAGTTCAGTACTCTATTGGTGGATCAGACCTGTTACTTTGCTCTGAATGTTGAACTTTTTGTTTGAACGTATGGAATGGGCTGTTATTTTTTCAAATGGGTTGTATTTGTCCTCCACGATTTTAGAGGCTAATTTGTGGGCCTACCAAGTTGACGCGTACACAATCAGGAGATGATTGTACATGGAGAGGATGACAACAGGGACCCGCCAAGGTTATGGCAGTTCACAAGCAAGTGCCTCCTTATTTCAAGCCAATAAAAAAATGGCTCCTCCTAATGGATTTCTGACATCTGGGTCCTTGCCATTGTCAACGTAGTCAATAAACGAGAGAATTGCAGAACAAGCGGCTGACACCAGGGACCCAGCAGCTCGCCCAATTATTTTTGTTTTGGGTTAATTTGATAAATGTCACTCCAAATCTGGTGTTTCCGAGAAATGCCACTGCAATTTCCAAACTTTGAAAAATGCCATTTCATGCCATTTCTAGTGGCATTTTTCGAAGTCTGTAGCGGCGTTTTTCAAAGTTTGCAAAAATTGCAGTGGCATTTTTCAAAGTTTGGAAATTGCAGTGGCATTTTTATGAATCAACATAATTGGAATGGCATTTATCTAATTTGTTTTTGAGACGGAAGTAGGGTGTCAACTGGGCTGTGCGGGACACTCTGGCCGTCTAGACAGCCTTTTCTTTTATGTTTACCATAGACCAGGCCAGTAGTTTTTTTTCTTTCTGAAAATGGCTAGCTCAGTTTTTTTGTGATTTGTCAAGTAAATCGCTTTGTCAGGCCTGTTAGGCCGCAAATCTTTCAAGACGAGGAGAGCTTCATTCGGCTGGCCAAGAAAATGGCCTATCAGTAATGAGAAATGGGTTGTACATTTTTAAAACACATCAAACCGGCAATTAGTTTCAAATATCTTTTTTTTCATTTCAAGATTTTAAATTGCAATGATTTTTATGCGTGGACAATTTATTGGATTTTATATTGATATACATTTATTTTTTAAATCAGTCTGAATGTGACTCAAAATTTCAGGATTAAAAACAGTTCAGATCGCACTGACATATGCAAAATTTTGTATAATTTTTTAACCGTGGCCACAACATGGGCTGTAATGCTAACAAAAAGAATATGGGCTCCAAAAAAACCGTAAGAATTAGCAAATGGGCTGTAAATTATTAGAAATAATGGCAGATGTCCTGTATGCTGTTTTCCACAGATTTGAGGCTTTCCTAAAAAAAGGTTGACGCACAAGCAGTGACTATTGGATGTCCATCCAACGGCCGTTGTGCTTCTTCAATCTCTGCTCTTCCTGCTCCAACCGCTCAAACAAGCGCCGGCGGGATTGCCTGCTCCCTCCTCCCTCTGGCCGGCTGTGCTGCCGCGCAGGCCTCACCGCCTCACCCTACTCCCATCACTGGCCTAGCCATCCCTCTACTCACCCACACCTGCTGTTATTCTCCGGCGACGGTAGACGAACTAGTAAACCCTCGTACAGTCGTACTCCCCTCCACGTGGTAAACAACTGCCGAGTCTTCCCTAGCTCCGTGTCATTCCCTTCCTAGGCCTCGCCGTCGTCCACCGCCCTAGTGCTCTCGGCGTGGCGTGGTCAACATGGTCAACGACCGACATGCATCTGAAGTGGACTGTACGTGGAGCGCTGGCAGCTGGGTCCACGGCCGCATGCACGGAAATGCCTCCTTATTACATGCAAAATAATGATTCCTCCACCTGACATCTGGGACCCACCGAAAGGGCCTCAGTATTTCACGAAAAAACGTTACCACCGCTGACAGCTCAGACCCACCAGCTATATCTTCGCACGCAAGGAAGTGCCTCTTTATTGCGCACAAAGAAAATGAATACTCCCCCTGCTAGCTGGGACGCAGTATAGTGGGCCTACTAAGTTGACGGGGATGGAGGGCTTTGTCAACTTAGTCCATATGCACGATTCTAGCTCGAGTGACCATACAATGTCCATCCAACGGCCGTAGTGCTTCTTCAACCTCTAGTCTTCTTGCTCCAGCCGCCCAAAGCAGCGCCGGTCGTGCCGCCTGCTCCTGCCTCCTGTGGCCGGATGTGCTGTCACGGAGGCCTCACCCTCCCCATACTACTCTCACCGCTGGCTAGGCCATCCCTCCACTCCACTCACCCACACCCCCTGTTATTCTGCGGCGATGGCAGCGCAGCCGAACCAGTGAACCCTCGTACTCCTCTCCGTGTGGGCATCCACTGCCGGATCTTCCCCGGATCCGTGTCATCCCCTTCCTAGGCCTCGCCATCGTCCACCGCCGTGGTGGTCTCGGCGCGGCGTGGTCAATATGGTCAACGACCGACTTCCATTGGAAGAGTACTGTACATGGAGAGGCTGACAGCTGGGTCCACGGCAGCCGCAAGGAAGTGCCTGTTGGAAATATGCCATAGAGGCAATAATAAGATGGTTATTATTATATTTCTTTGTTCATGATAATTGTCTGTTATTCATCCTGTAATTGTATTATCCGGAAATCGTAATACACGTGTGAATACATAGACCACAACATGTCCCTAGTGATCCTCTAGTTGACTAGCTCATTGATCAACAAATAGTCATGGTTTCCTGACTATGGACATTGGATGTCATTGATAACGGGATCACATCATTAGGAGAATGATGTGATGGACAAGACCCAAACCTAAGCATAGCTCAAAGATCGTGTAGTTCGTTTAGCTAGAGCTTTTCCAAATGTCAAGTATCATTTCCTTAGACCATGAGATTGTGCAACTCCCGGATACCATAGGAGTGCTTTGGGTGTACCAAACGTCACAACATAACTGGGTGACTATAAAGGTGCACTACGGGTATCTTCGAAAGAGTCTGTTGGATTGGCATGAATCGAGACTGGGATTTGTCACTCCGTATGACGGAGAGGTATCTCTGGGCCCACTCGATAATGCATCATCATAATGAGCTCAATGTGACCAAGTGTCTGGTCACGGGATCATGCATTACGGTACGAGTAAAGTGACTTGCCGGTAACGAGATTAAACGAGGTATTGGGATACCGACGACCGAGTCTCGGGCATGTAACATACCGATTGACAAAGGGAATTGTATACGGGGTTGTTTGAATCCTCGACATCATGGTTCATCCAATGAGACCATCGAGGAGCATGTGGGAGCCAACATGCGTATCCATATCCCACTGTTGGTTATTGACCGGAGAGGCGTCTCGGTCATGTCTGCATGTCTCTCGAACCCGTAGGGTCTACACACTTAAGGTTCGGTGACACTAGGGTTGTAGAGATATGAGTATGCAGTAAACCGAAAGTTGTTCAGAGTCCCGGATGAGATCCTGGATGTAACGAGGAGTTACCGAATGGTCCAGAGGTAAAGAATTATACATAGAAAGTCAGGTTTCGGCCATCGGGAAAGTTTCGGGGGTCACCGGTATTGTACCAGGACCACCGGAAGGGTTCCGGGGGTCCATCGAGTGGGGCCACCTATCCGGAAGGGCCCCATGGGCTGAAGTGGGAGGGGAACCAGCCCCTGGTGGGCTGGTGCACCCCCCTCTTGGGCCCCCCTGCGCCTAGGGTTGGAAACCCTAGGGTGGGGGGCGCCTCCACTTGCCTTGGGGGGCAAGGCACCCCCTTGGCCGCCGCCCCCTAGGAGATCCCATATCCTAGGGCCGGCGCCCCCGTAGGGGCCCTATATAAAGAGGGGGGAGGGAGGGCAGCCGCACCTATGCACTTGGCGCCTCCCTTCCCCCTTGCTACACATTTCCCTCTCGCAGACGCTTGGCGAAGCCCTGCCGGGATCCCTGCTGCACCCACCACCACACCGTCGTGCCGCTGGATCTTCATCAACCTCTCCTTCCCCCTTGCTGGATCAAGAAGGAGGAGACATCTCCCTGACCGTACATGTGTTGAATGCGGAGGTGCCGTCCGTTCGGCGCTAGGATCTCCGGTGATTTGGATCATGACGAGTACGACTCCCTCAACCCCGTTCCCTTGAACGCTTCCGCTCGATCTACAAGGGTATGTAGATGCACTCCTCTCTCTCATTGCTAGATGAACTCATAGATTGATCTTGGTGAGACCATAGGAAATTTTTTATTTTCTGCAACGTGCCCCAACAGGTCTATGTGTAGTTCTCTTTGCACGAGTAGAACACAAATTTGTTGTGGGTTTAGATGTTGTCAACTTTCTTGCCACTACTAGTCTTATTTTGCTTCAGCGGTATTGTGGGATGAAGCGGCCCGGACCGACCTTACACGTACGCTTACATGAGACAGGTTCCACCGACTGACAGGCACTAGTTGCATAAGGTGGCTAGCGGGTGTCTGTCTCTCCCACTTTAGTTGGAGCGGATTCGATGAAAAGGGTCCTTATGAAGGGTAAATAGAAGTTGAAAAATCACATTTTGGCTTTTACGTAGGTAAGAAAACGTTCTTGCTAGAACCCTATTGCAGCCACGTAAAACATGCAACAACAATTAGAGGACGTCTAACTTGTTTTTGTAGCATATGATTTGTGATGTGATATGGCCAAAAGTTGTGATGAATGATGAATGATATATTGTGATGTATGAGATCATGTTCTTGTAATCGGAATCACGACTTGCATGTCGATGAGTATGACAACCGGCAGGAGCCATAGGAGTTGTCTTAATTATTATATGACCTGCATGTCAATGATTTAACGCCATGTAATTACTTTACTTTATTGCTAAACCGTTAGCCGTAGTAGTAGAAGTAATAGTTGGCGAGCAACTTCATGGAGACACGATGATGGAGATCATGATGATGGAGATCATGGTGTCATGCCGGTGACGAAGATGATCATGGAGCCCCGAAGATGGAGACGAAAGGAGCTATATGATATTGGCCATATCATGTCACTATTTAATTTCATGTGATGTTTATTATGTTTATGCATCTTGTTTACTTAGAATGACGGTAGTAAATAAGATGATCCCTCATAATAATTTCAAGAAAGTGTTCCCCCTAACTGTGCACCATTGCGAAAGTTCGTCGTTTTGAAGCACCGCGTGATGATCGGGTGTGATAGATTCTAACGTTCACATACAACGGGTGTAAGACAGATTTACACATGCAAAACACTTAGGTTAACTTGACGAGCCTAGCATGTACAGACATGGCCTCGGAACACAAGAGACCGAAAGGTTGAACATGAGTCGTATGGAAGATAGATCAACATGGAGATGTTCACCGATGAAGAATAGTCCGTCTCACGTGATGATCGGACACGGCCTAGTCGACTCGGATCATGTATCATTTAGATGACAAGAGGGATGTCTAATCTGAGTGGGAGTTCATTAAATAATTTGATTAGATGAACTTAATTATCATGAACTTAGTCTAAAAACCTTTGTAAATATGTCTTGTAGATCAAATGGCCAACGCTCATGTCCACCTGAACTTCCACGCGTTCCTAGAGAAAACCAAGCTGAAAGATGATGGCAGCAACTATACGGACTGGGTCCGGAACCTGAGGATCATCCTCATAGCTGCAAAGAAATATTATGTCTTAGAAGCACCACTTGGTGAAGCTCCCATCCCAGAGAACCAAGACGTCATGAACGCTTGGTAGTCTCGTGCTGATGATTACTCCCTCGTTCAGTGCGGCATGCTTTACTGCTTAGAACCGGGGCTCCAAAAGTGTTTTGAGAAACACGGAGCATATGAGATGTTCGAAGAGCTGAAAATGGTTTTCCAAGCTCATGCCCGGGTCGAGAGATATGAAGTCTCCAACAAGTTCTTCAGCTGTAAGATGGAGGAAAATAGTCCTGTCAGTGAGCACATACTCAAAATGTCTGGGTTGCACAACCGCTTGACTCAGCTGGGAGTTAATCTCCCGGATGACACATTTATTGACAGAATCCTTTAGTCGCTTCCATCGAGCTACAAGAGCTTTGTGATGAACTGCAATATGCAGGGGATGGAGAAGACCATTCCTGAAGTATATTCAATGTTGAAATCAGCAGTGGTAGAGATCAAAAAGGAACATCAAGTGTTGATGGTGAATAAAACCACTAAGTTCAAGAAAGGCAAGGGTAAGAAGAACTTCAAGAAGGACGACAAGGAAGTTGCCGCGCCCGGTAAGCCAGCTGCCGGGAAGAAGTCAAAGAATGGACCCAAGCCTGAGACTGAGTGCTTTTATTGCAAAGGGAAGGGTCACTGGAAGCGGAACTGCCCCAAATACTTAGCAGACAAGAAGGCCGGCAACACTAAAGGTATATGTGATATACATGTAATTGATGTGTACCTTACAAGTGCTCGTAGTAGCTCCTGGGTATTTGATACCGGTGCCGTTGCTCATATTTGTAACTCAAAGCAGGAGCTGCGGAATAAGCGGAGACTGGCGAAGGACGAGGTGATGATGCGCGTCGGGAATGGTTCCAGAGTCAATGTGATCGCCGTCGGCACACTACCTCTACATTTACCTACGGGATTAGTTTTAAACCTCAATAATTGTTATTTAGTGCCAGCTTTGAGCATGAACATTGTATCTGGATCTCGTTTAATACGAGATGGCTACTCATTTAAATCTGAGAATAATGGTTGTTCTATTTATATGAGAGATATGTTTTATGGTCATGCCCCAATGGTCAATGGTTTATTCTTAATGAATCTCGAATGTGATGTTACACATATTCATAGTGTGAATACCAAAAGATGTAAACTTGATAACGATAGTCCCACATACTTGTGGCACTGCCGCCTTGGTCATATTGGTGTCAAGCGCATGAAGAAGCTCCATGCTGATGGACTTTTAGAGTCTCTCGATTATGAATCATTTGACACATGCGAACCATGCCTCATGGGCAAAATGACCAAGACTCCGTTCTCCGGAACAATGGAGCGAGCAACCAACTTATTGGAAATCGTACATATGGATGTGTGCGGTCCAATGAGCGGTGAGGCTCGTGGAGGATATCGTTATGTTCTCACTCTCGCTGACGACTTGAGTAGATATGGGTATGTCTACTTAATGAAACACAAGTTTGAGACCTTTGAAAAGTTCAAGGAATTTTAGAATGAGGTAGAGAATCAACGTGACCAAAAAATAAAGTTCTGACGATCAGATCATGGAGGAGAATATTTAAGTCACAAATTTGGTACACACTTAAAGAAATGTGGAATCGTTTCACAAATCACGCCGCCTGGAACACCTCAGCGTAACGGTGTGTCCGAACGTCGTAATCGCACTTTATTGGATATGGTGCGATCTATGATGTCTCTTACCGATTTACCACTATCTTTTTGGGGATACGCTCTAGAGACAGCTACATTCACTTTAAATAGGGCACCGTCTAAATCCATTGAGACGACACCGTATGAATTATGGTTTGGGAAGAAACCTAAGCTATCGTTTCTAAAAGTTTGGGAATGCGATGCTTATGTCAAGAAACTTCAACCTAAAAAGCTCGAACCCAAGTCAGAAAAATGCGTCTTCATAGGATACCCTAAGGAAACCATTGGGTATACCTTCTACCTTAGATCCGAAGGCAAGATCTTTGTTGCCAAGAACGGGTCCTTTCTGTAGAAAGAGTTTCTCTCGAGAGAAGTAAGTGGGAGGAAAGTGGAACTTGATGAAGTACTACCTCTTGAACCGGTAAGTAATGCAGCTCAGGAAGATGTTCCTGTGGTGCCTACACCGACAGGAGAGGAAATTAATGATGATGATCAAGGTACTTCGGATCAAGTTGCTACTGAACTTCGTAGGTCCACGAGGACACGTTCCACACCAGAGTGGTATGGCAACCCTGTCCTGGAAATCATGTTGTTAGACAACGGTGAACCTTCAAACTATGAAGAAGCGATGGCGGGCCCAGATTCCAACAAATGGCTTGAAGCCATCCAATCCGAGATAGAATCCATGTATGAAAACAAAGTATGGACTTTGACAGACTTGCCCGATGATCGGCGAGCGATAGAAAACAAATGGATCTTTAAGAAGAAGACGGACGCGGATGGTAATGTTACAATCTATAAAGCTCGACTTGTCGCTAAGGGTTATCGGAAAGTTCAAGAGGTTGAGTACGATGAGACTTTCTCTCCTGTAGCGAAATTGAAGTCCGTCTGAATCATGTTAGCAATTGCCGCATACTATGATTATGAGATATGGCAGATGGACGACAAAACGGCATTCCTTAACGGTTATCTTAAGGAAGAACTGTATATTACGCAGCCGGAAGGTTTTGTCGATCCTAAGAATGCTAGCAAGGTATGCAAGCTCCAGCGATCCATTTATGGGCTGGTGCAAGCATCTTGGAGTTGGAACATTCTCTTTGATGAGATGATCAAAGCATTTGGGTTTATGCAAACTTATGGAGAAGACTACGTTTACAAGAAAGTGAGTGGGAGCTCTGTAGCATTTCTCATATTATATGTACATGACATACTTTTGATGGGAAATGATATAGAACTTTTGGACAACATTAAGGCCTACTTGAATAAGTGTTTTTCAATGAAGGACCTTGGAGAATCTGCTTACATACTAGGCATCAAGATCTATAGGGATAGATCAAGACGCCTCATAGGTCTTTCACAAAGCACATACCTTGATAAGATATTGAAGAAGTTCAATATGGATTAGTCCAAGAAAGGGTTCTTGCCTGTATTGCAAGGTGTGAGATTGAGCTTGGCTCAATGCCCGACCATGGTAGAAGATACAGAAGAGATGAGTGTCATCCCCTATGCCTCAGCCATATGATCTATTATGTATGCCATGATGTGTACCAGACCCGATTTAAACCTTGCCGTAAGTTTGGTAGGCAGATACCAAAATAATCCCGGCAAGGAACACTGGACAGCGGTCAAGAATATCCTGAAGTACCTGAAAAGGTCAAAGGACATGTTTCTCATTTATGGAGGTGATGAAGAGCTCGTCGTAAAGGGTTACGTCGACGCTAGCTTCGACACATATCTGGATGACTCTAAGTCACAAACCGGATACATGTATATTTTGAATGGTGGGGCAGTAAGCTGGTGCAGTTGCAAGCAAAGCATCGTGGCGGGATCTACATGTGAAGCGGAGTACATGGCAGCCTCGGAGGCAGCGCATGAAGCAATCTGGGTGAAGGAGTTCATCACCGACCTAAGAGTCATACCCAATGCGTCGGGGCCGATCAAACTCTTCTGTGACAACACTGGAGCTATTGCACTTGCCAAGGAGCCCAGGTTTCAAGAGAAGACCAGGCACATCAAGTGTCGCTTCAACTCCATTCGTGAAAATGTTCAAGATGGAGACATAGATATTTGTAAAGTACATACGGACCTGAATGTGGCAGATCCATTGACTAAACATCTCCCTAGGGCAAAACATGATCAACACCAGAATTCCATGGGTGTTCGATTCACCACAATGTAACTAGAATATCGAACTCTAGTGCAAGTGGGAGACTGTTGGAAATATGCCCTAGAGGCAACAATAAGATGTTTATTATTATATTTCTTTGTTCATGATAATTGTCTGTTATTCATGTTGTAATTGTATTATCCGGAAATCGTAATACACGTGTGAATACATAGACCACAACATGTCCCTAGTGAGCCTCTAGTTGACTAGCTCATTGATCAACAGATAGTCATGGTTTCCTGACTATGGACATTGGATGTCATTGATAACGGGATCACATCATTAGGAGAATGATGTGATGGACAAGACCCAAACCTAAGCATAGCTCAAAGATCGTGTAGTTCATTTAGCTAGAGCTTTTCCAAATGTCAAGTATCATTTCCTTAGACCATGAGATTGTGCAACTCCCGGATACCATAGGAGTTCTTTGGGTGTACCAAACGTCACAACGTAACCGGGTGACTATAAAGGTGCACTACGGGTATCTCCGAAAGTGTCTGTTGGGTTGGCACGAATCGAGACTGGGATTTGTCACTCCGTATGACGGAGAGGTATCTCTGGGCCCACTCGATAATGCATCATCATAATGAGCTCAATGTGACCAAGTGTCTGGTCACGGGATCATGCATTACGGTACGAGTAAAGTGAATTGCCGGTAACAAGATTAAATGAGGTATTGGGATACCGACGATCGAGTCTCGGGCATGTAACATACCGTTGACAAAGGGAATTGTATACGGGGTTGTTTGAATCCTCGACATCGTGGTTCATCCGATGAGATTATCGAGGAGCATGTGGGAGCCAACATGGGTATCCAGATCCCGCTGTTGGTTATTGACCGGAGAGGCGTCTCGGTCATGTCTGCATGTCTCCCGAACCCGTAGGGTCTACACACTTAAGGTTCGGTGACGCTAGGGTTGTAGAGATATGAGTATGCAGTAAACCGAAAGCTGTTCGAAGTCCGGATGAGATCCCGGACGTCACGAGGAGTTCCGGAATGTTCCGGAGGTAAATAATTATATATAGGAAGTCAGGTTTCGGCCATCGGGAAAGTTTCGGGGGTCACCGGTATTGTACCGGGACCACCGGAAGGGTCCCGTGGGTCCACCGGGTGGGGCCACCTATCCCGGAGGGCCCCATGGGCTGAAGTGGGAGGGGAACCAGCCCCTGGTGGGATGGTGTGCCCCCCTTGGGCCCCCCTGCGCCTAGGGTTGGAAACCCTAGGGTGGGGGCACCTCCACTTGCCTTGGGGGGCAAGGCACCCCCTTGGCCGCCCCCCCCTAGGAGATCCCATCTCCTAGGGCCGGCGCCCCCCTAGGGGCCCTATATAAAGAGGGGGGAGGGAGGGAAGCCGCACCTATGCACTTGGCGCCCCCCTTCCCCCTTGCTACACCTCTCCCTCTCGCAGACGCTTGGCAAAGCCCTACCGGGATCCCTGTTGCATTCACCACCACGCCGTCATGCTAATGGATCTTCATCAACCTCTCCTTCCCCCTTGCTGTATCAAGAAGGAGGAGACGTCTCCCTGACCGTACGTGTGTTGAACGTGGAGGTGTCGTCTGTTCGGTGCTAGGATCTCCGGTGATTTGGATCACGACGAGTACGACTCCCTCAACCCCATTCCCTTGAACGCTTCTGCTCGATCTACAAGGGTATGTAGATGCACTCCTCTCTCTCGTTGCTAGATGAACTCATAGATTGATCTTGGTGAAACCGTAGGAATTTTTTTATTTTCTGCAACGTTCCCCAATAGTTCCTCCTTGTTATGCGGAAAATAATTATTCCTCCACCTGACAGTAGGGACCCACCGGACGGGCCACCAGTATTTCGTGAAAAAAACATTTCCCCCCTGACTGCTGGGACCCACCGGACAGGCCACCGTATTTCGCAAAAAAAAATTCATCCCGCTATCAGCTTTTACCCACCGGAAGTGCCTCCTTATTAGGCACAAAAAAATGAATACTCCCCCTGCTAGCTAGGACCCACCTTGGTGGGAGGCTGACTTGTGGGCCTACTAAGTTGACTAGGACGGAGGCCTTTGTCAACTTTAGTCAATATGAACGATTCAAGATCCAGTGACCGTACGATGTCCATCCAACGTCCAAAGTGCTTCTTCAACCTCTGGTCTTCTTGCTCCAGCCGCCCAAAGCAGCGCCTGTCGTGCCGCATGCTCCTGCCTCTCGTGGCCGGCTGTGATGCCGCAGAGGCCTCATCGACTCCTACTACTCCCACCGTTGTCCAGGCCATCCCTCTACTCACCCACACCCCCTGTTATTCTACAGCGACAGTAGCTTCACACCGCAGCCAAACCAGTGAACCCTCGTACTCCTCTTCGCGTGGGCATCCACTGCCGCGTCTTCACCGGCTCTGCGTCATCCCCTTCCCAGGCCTCGTCGTCATCCACCGCCGTGGTGCTCTCGGCGCAGCGTGGTTAATGTGGTCAACGACCGACTTCCATCGGAAGAGTACTGTACGTGGAGAGGCTGACAGCTGGGTCCACGGCAGCCGCAAGGAAGTGCCTCCTTATTACGCGCAAAATAATTATTCCTCCACCTGACAGCGGGGACCCACTGGACAGCCCACCATATTTCACAAAAAAACATTTCCCCCGTGACTCCTGGGACCCACCAGCGACATCTTCGCACGCAAAGAAGTGCGTCCGGGCAAAAAAAATGATTCGCCCCCCTGACTGCTGGGACTCACCAGCTACATCTTCGCACGCAAGGAAGTGTCGGACAGTCGGGACCCACCTGGTCGAAGCGTACATAGCGTTGTCATTCTGGTCGCGAACATGTACATACATACTGGTGGATGTAGAGGCGTGCACATGTCGTAGTAGAGGTGCACACGTAGCATGTACACGTACATAGAGCGGCCAGTGTGCAAGAAAGGAAATACGACCATGTACATACATACGGGTGGGGTCTCGAACGCCTACTCGCGCATACGTATGGCCAGGGCTCGTGTACATGGCTGGGTTAGAACGGAGAAACTGCGTCGTCGTCATGTTCATGGGGAGGCAACGGAATGTGTCGTGTTCATCAGGAGGAAATGGAATGCGTCATGTTCATCGGGAGGCAACAAAACGCGTGGGAGCCAACCGGCTTGGATGGAACAGGCGATGGAAACGAGGCCTGGCGTACCGCAGAACAGAGGAAACGGCCTTGTGTTTGACTGGCCACGTACGAAACGGGATCCTGTTCACCGGGAGGGGTCTGCAGTACCGCAAAACGGAGGAAACGGACTTGTGTTGGACCTCCTACGGTTGAAATGGGGTCCTGTTGATCGGGAGGGGTGTGGCATACCGCAAAACGAAGGAAACAGACTTGTGTTGGAGCGCTAGGTCGAAACGATGGCCCCCGACCACCCACCGTAACCGGGAACTTGCCGAAATTTTCCTCGCCCTCACTTCTACCACAGTTTTTTCCGTCTTGGACGGCCCAAAGAATGTCATGCAGCTGCGTCTCCGGCCCGCCCAGGACGAAAAGCCCATTTTCTGTCATGATTTTTTGTCATAGAAGTAGGAGCCCACCACATCTATGATGATACCGGGTTTTGTCACAATTATTGTCATAGAAGTGTCATAAGTATGACAGAAAAAATTTCGTTCGGCCCAAAATGTTATGGATGTGTCTTATTTTTGTAGTGCAAAAGGTGGTTTATGCTCTTCTTTTGCCGCAATAAAGCTAATTTTCGGAGAAAAATCTGGGCGAAGGTTTCAATCCAATCGGAGTTACGGATCTCCGGATATATAAGAAAGTGAAAGGGCAGAATCCAGAACACAGAAACAGAGAGAGACAGAGAGACACATCCAATCTCGGAGGGGCTCTCATCCCTCCCACGCCATGGAGACCATGGAACATAGGGGAAACCCTTCTCCCATCTAGGGAGAAGGTCAAGGAAGAAGAATAAGAAGGGGGGCTCTCTCCCCCTTGCTTCCGGTGGCGCCGGAACGTTCCCGGGGGACATCATCATCACTGCGATCTACACCAACACCTCTGCCATCTTCACCAACATCTCCATCACCTTCCCCCATCTATATCCTGTGTTCCACTCTCCCGCAACCCACTGTACCCTCTACTTAAACATGGTGCTTTATGCTTCATATTATTATCCAATGATGTGCTGCCATCCTATGATGTCTGAGTAGATTTTCATTGTCCTACCGGTGATTGGTGAATTGCTATGATTGGTTTAATTTGCTTGTGGTTATGTTGCTGCCCTATTGTGCCCTCCGTGTCACGCAAGCGTGAGGGATTCCTGCTATAGGGTGTTGCAATATGTTCATGATTCGCTTATAGTGGGTTGCTTGAGTGACAGAAGCATAAACCCGAGTAAGGGGGTTGTGGCGTATGGGTTAAAGGGGACTTGATACTTTAATGCTATGGTTGGGTTTTACCTTAATGATCTTTTGTAGTTGAGGATGCTTGCTAGAGTTCCAATCATAAGTGTATATGATCCTAGAAGAGAAAGTATGTTAGCTTATGCCTCTCCCACATAAAACTTGCTATCGGTCTAGTAAAGTAGTCAATTGCTTAGGGACAATTTCACAACTCCTACCACCACTTTTCCACACTCACTATATTTACTTTATTACTACTTTATCTAAACAACCCCTAGTTTATATTTACGTGCTCTTTATATTCTTGCAAACCTATCCAACAACACCTACAAAGTACTTCTAGTTTCATACTTGTTCTAGGTAAAGCGAACGTCAAGCGTGCATAGAGTTGTATTGGTGGTCGATAGAACTTGAGGGAATATTTGTTCTACCTTTAGCTCCTCGTTGGGTTCGACACTCTTACTTATCGAAAGAGGCTACAATTGATCCCCTATACTTGTGGGTTATGACGCTCATCGCCTCCATGGGTCTAGCTTCTAGTCAACTGATCTTGCGATTGGAGTGATCTCTCTTGCCCTTGGTTAGGGTGCATAGGTGTGTCGGATTTCGTAGATTGGACTGGCAGGGAGCTTTTATATGAGAAGTACAAGCTGTGTTGAATTCACGTGCGTATTGGCCATCTACTCCTCGGCCCTCTATTGCACCTGCCTTTGGCTGTATGACAGGTGGGCCGGCCACCCGTTGGGCCCATGTGTCATACACCCAAAGGCAGGTGTAGTAAGTCAATGAAGTTGCATCCCGCTCCGTGCCGGTGCAGTATAGTCATCTCACCAGACATCTAGTTGGGGCCAAATGAGAGAACTTTGATGCTTGCTGGTTTATTGGTCCCCTTTGCATTTTGCCCCAAGTTTTGACCTTTGATTAACTAATAAAATGTTAATGCATGTAACCAAAAATGTTGTGTAGGTCAACTTATGAAAACCGAATAATACCAAAACACTTAGGCACGGTACATTAACTCCCTCCTCATTTCTTATTTCGTGACATATCAACCAATGAGAGATGTGGGCCGTGCATGCTTTCAATGACTTGAGACTACCAAACATTACATGCAGTGGTTAGTTCATTGCATGTAATCCTATTAATTAGCAAGAAGACATTAAGTTCTCTCGCTGATAGGATTAAAACAATACACCATGTATTTATTTACAGAGGGAGTAGTACATTTTTTGTGACATGCATTACTAGATATTGCTAGTCAAATACTAAACCCAGATGCACGTGGTAGTACTACTAAATCCAGATGGTGGGGCTAGTACTAGTAGTAGTACTACCAGTGTAGTAGCACTATACTACCCGTTGGTCAAATTATTACGTGTTGCTCCTCACAGTGAAGTGACAAGACCATGTGCCGGAGATGACACCTTAGTATAGGCGTCATGTTCGGCATACCATAGTCAGCCTCACCGTATGCAGTCACTATCATCATGGCTCTAGAGCTAGCCTGCTTACAACTAGCCATGTTCGACATAATTTCTCGTGCGTAGATGCTCGTGCATTGCACGGAACACCAAGATTGGGGGTGGACGGCGCCGGCAGCGGCCATCGTGCCAGATTTTTCCATGGCCTTCTAGATGTGGTGGGGAGGAGATAAGGCTGATTGTGAGAGACAAGGAGTTGTTTTTAAATAGGGAACAAGTGTGGGCATATTTTTGCAAAACTGGAGAATTTTGGTTTGTATGCGTCAAATCTAGATCCGACGGCTATTGGTGAAAGATGACAGGCACAACATCATCACCAACTCAGGACCTCTTTGATTCGCAGGATTTTGAAAACGCAGGAATAGGACATGGCAATATTACAAGTTTCAAACTGATATTACAAATGTTAAGAGTAATGTTGCACCTACGAAGAGGGAGTTACTAGGAAGTTTACGTAAGAACTTTCGTTACTTTAGGTGGATGCAGCATTATCGTACAAACTAAAATCCACCACACTGACAAGTCACTAATGGGCAAAAAAACTCGAGTCTCTAGCCACTTGATGTTTCAAAAACAAATTCAGCTTCTGCGGAGAATTTGTCATTTAATCTTAGACACTTGCGGTGATCAGCACGCCATTCATTGTTGCGCCAGAGAATGCCAAACCTCATTACCTTGAGCACACTTGCTTCCAGAACAAAGAACCTGGCCAATTTAATCTCAGATGTGCTGCCTCAGTAGTCGATCAAATTAATTTCTGTAAGATGGAGATCAAGGCATTCGTTGAGATTGTTATAGTGCAGCACATTTTTCACTACTGGGTCTTTTTTTATCTGCAAAAGAAGAGAACATATTAGAGCAGCTGGCTGTATAAGATTGTCATGTCATCAAGAGGTGCCAATATCATTCGCTCATACGATAGGGTTGGCTGGCTAGTGATATTTCTTCACTCTCTCTCTCTCTCTCTCCTCTCATTTACCTAGGAGCACGTGAAGAGCTTGGGCATTTGTTGCCTTCCACTATATGGCCGATGCCATATTTATCAAAAGTATGCCACATAATACGCATCGATTTCAAATTAAAAGATTTTTGCACCGCTCTCGTGATGTGAGAGAGTTAGCACCGCTGTGCACACAGACCCCATATGTATAAACAAATCAATCAAACCAACTACACCAGCCTCTCACTCTCCTAAACAAGCGTTTTTTATTGCCTCAGTCCTCTCTCTCTCCCACGCAAGTGTTTTTTCATTGTGTGAGTTAATTTGGCACCAGAGCAAAGTAGGTGATCCAGATTGGAGCACCAGGTGAGCAATGGAGGGGCATCATGCCAAATGCATCACAAGTGAATTTGGCACGTGTTTTGGCCTAGTGGAGGCCCTTCTTGTTGTGCATGAGTGCGTCCTTCTGTGCATGCCGCCGCGCAGTGGTGAATTGTGCGTGAGTGCGTCCTTCACGCCGAAGAAGTGTGTCCTCAATGCGCCCTCAATTTACTAGCGTGTGGTGTGCTACCCCGAGTGGTTTCAACTTTGTTTACTTCACCACGTGTTAGATGGGCCTCTAGTTTACTTATTTTCACCCACTACCACATGGATCAGCACACGAAGATAGAGAACACGAGCTGACAAGGCAGCATGTGGACTGGTTGACCAGTCAACTAAACAATATACGGAGCTATACGCTGACACAGTGAGTGTATAATCCGTCGGTATACAGAGTTCGAGTGAGAGGGGAGGCCTGTGAGAGATAGCAGAGAGAGAGAAAGAGCTACTCCCTCCATTCGATAATGTAGTGCCAACATTTTTTTAAAGTCAAACTTTTGAAACTTTGACCAAGTTTATAAACAAATTACTTATATCTACAATACCAAAGATAAATGATAGTATGAAGTAAGTACATGCTCTGATGAATCTAATGATCGTTCCAGATGTAAATGTTTTTCTCCATATATACCTGGTCAAACTTTTCTGACATTTCACTTTTGAAAACATCCATATGCTTATGGACGTGAGATAGTCCCTAACTAGTGAGAGAGTGTGTGTGTCGGATATCGGGTTCCGGCAAAACCCTTAAGGTTCGAACACTGGGGTGCGCACGGAGATCTCCTCCTATCAAATCTCGCTCTCTGCCTCGCCGCCATCCCAAAGCTTTATCGATGAACAACACAAGAGACACAAGATTTATACAGGTTCGGGCCACCGTTGTGGTATAATACCCTACTCCTGTGTGTGGTGGTGGATTGCCTCTTGGGCTGATGATGAACAGTACAGAGGAAGAACAGCCTCGCGGGGAGAGGTGTTCTTGGGCTAGTGTGGTGTGCGGATGAACTTAACTTCCTTTCTATACTGTGGTGGCTAGTTTTATTTATAGAGGCCCTGGTCCTCTTCCCAAATATTGAGCGGGAAGGGATCCAACAACGGCCATTTTGAAAGGGGACAGCTAGTACAAGCTATCCTAACTAAAGGTGGTCTTCGCCTGCCAAAGGTGTTGGTGATGACGTCGTCTTGGGCTCCACGGTGACCTCCATCCTGCCGCTCTGCTGGTATTGGTCTTGTTGCACTGATGTGGAAACCTTTGCTTGATTCCTCGGTACTCCACGCCTGCGCTTGCCTCCTTTGCACCAAAGTGGAAATGAGGACACTTCACGGGCCGGCGCCCGCTTGGTCTTGATCGTGATGGCTTGCGTCACGGGAACCTCGTGAGGTACCCCTTGCCTTGATCTCTCCGCCTCCGCGCCAGCCTGCTTGGCGAGGCCTTTCCTGAGGAGGCCTTGTGTCATCCGCCCCGTGAGGCTTGGCCCCTCGCGAGGGTCTTGAGTGTTGGTTGATGAAGACGGGTCGTACTGGGCCACTGGTTGAGCCACGCAGCAGGCCGCAGGAAGGGTCCCCAGAACGCCGACAGTAGCCCCCGGGCCCAAGGCATGCTCAGACTTGGCTTAGCAGCGAAGCCAAAGGGCAAGTGTGGACTGCCGCGGGCCCCAACAGCCTACGGCCTTGGTCGCTGCATGGCGACTGATTGGACGTAGGCGTCTCCACTTTCCCACGCTGCCTCGGCAACTTCCTGATTTGACGAGTCCTTGCTGCATGCAAAAAGAGTCATCATTACCTATGATCGTGGAGTTCGATGGTTGGCCTCCATGGGACTATAAATGAGGAGGGGCGACAACCCCCATTGTCCATCTCTTCTTGCTCCGCCTGCTTCTTTTACCTTGCTCCATCTCCATCCTTGAAGCCAATGGCACCGATCTGCAGGTTCTCGGCCGAAGAGAAAGGGAAGGCTCCCCGGGAGGTACCTGACCATCTCCCGCCGAAGAAACGGCCGGTCCCATGCCGCCGTGACGAGGTTGCGAGGCTGGAGACGACGAGGCCTTGGTGCGAGCGGCCACCTCCTGTGTTCTCATTCAAGTTCTTTCATCTTGTCAAGTTTTGCCTCTCTTTCCAACCTGAGTGCTGTCTAAAATCCTTCTTACCCATTATGCCATTCTTTCAATAGTTCCGGAGGCAGTGTGTTGTTGATTTCATCAAGTATCTTCCCATCTTCTCAAGTTCATGTTCTATTCCTTCCATGTTCAATCGTAGTGCTGCCCAAATTATATCAATCTTATTCCTTCTCCATCTAGTTTTAATCGGAGTGGTTTCAATATCTATCTTATCACTAAACCTACAAGGTTCTCGAATGTTCCTTGTTCCTCTTTTCTAACGGAGTGTTTTCAACTTTGTTCAGCTTCATTGTTTTCTTTCTTCATTTTGCTCAACCTGTCAAGGTTTGTGGTTTCACTCATTGGTCGAAGAAGCAACTTAGTTTTACCGCTTATCTTCCTCTTCCTTTTCCCTCTGGTGCCATCCTAAATCTCGGGAAGAGATCCTCTCGTAGTGGTGGAGTGTTGTAACGCCCCAGATACAACTTTCCATATTCGTAACTCCAACTCTTGCCTTTTCCGGAGATGCGACATGATATTTCCTTCGTGGTTGGGTTTTTGTCTGTTGTTTTGCATTTTGTTCTTGTTATCCATCTCGTCTCATGTCATCATCTGCATTTCATCCGCATGTTTTTTCAAAACTTGCATCCGTTCGGGTTCCGCCGGTTCTCTCCGTTATCCATTCTGAGCCCGACCACACTCGCACGCGCCCGCGGCACCTCCGAAATATTATTTTCTTAGTGACATAAAAAGGTTCTCGGAATGGGTTGCAACTTGTCGTGCGGTCTTATTATAGTGTAGAAAGGCCGCCTGCCAAGTTTCGTCGCATTCGGAGTCCATCTGATAGCCCAACCGTTAAATGTATAGCGGTACCGTTGCCGGTACTTTCTCGGACGTTTCGGTCTCCGAAACTGCTGCCGGGTTGCACTTCTCTTCTCTCCCCTCAAGCCTAGCCCATCTAAACACAGCCCACCAACCTCTCCCAGGCCTGTCTAACCTCCCTCTCGATCGGATCCATCGGATCGCGATCGGAGGGCTTCGAAAGCCCCCAATTCCCCCTAACCTAGCCCCTCCTACCTATAAATGGACACCCCCATGTCCATTTTGGGCAACCCTAGCCCCCTAGACCTTCCACCTACCTCCAGCTGCAGCCAACCTCCCCCCTTCCTCGCATTCCGCGCCACTCCAACCCTGCTCCGCCACTTGGCATCGCCGCCGGCGCGCCCCGGTCCAATCCACGTGCGCCACGTCGCCCCCTGGCCGTCTCCGGCCACTACCCCGCCGCCATGTGGCATCGGCACTTCACCCCGCTCCTCCCCGCCGCTGAGGCCCGTAGGAGCCCGCAACCGGCCCGCCCTGGGCCGATCCGGGCCCGAGGAGCCCGCAGCCCCGTTTGCCGCCACTCCCGAGCACTCTGCTCGATCTGGATCGAGAGGCCCCCTCCTGCTCGCCCGATCCTGCCGCCCTCCGCGCCCTCCGGCGAGCCGCCACCGTCGACCCCAAGACCGACCCCCGTCGCCATGCCCTTCCATCCCTGCTTCTCCCTTGGTTCCATCTCCCTCACCCCGCAGGTCTTTCCTCTCACAGGTACCCCCCCCCCCCGCCGCCGCCAGGAACCTCGTCGCCGGCCTCCCACAGCCTAGGGAACGTCGGATCCGGCTGTTCCCTCGCTGGATCTGGACACCAGCGCTGCCCCATGGCCTCCTCTGGCTTCGCCGGCCCTTGCCGGAGCGCTGCCGATGTTGCCTGCTGCCTCCTGTGCGAGGGAAACGAGCCCCTCGCCGATTCGCTCCCGTTGACCAGCGCCCCTGGCCCATCTTTCCCCGTGGCCTGCCAGCCCCTCCTCCGAGCCGGCCCATGAGGCCTGGTGAGCAGCCCCGCCCCTGTGCATTGATGGGACAGCCTCAGTTTCGGCCCGTGTCATTTTTTTTCCTGTTGCCAATTTAGCATTTATCCTATGTTTTATAGTTCTACAGAAAACCCCCTGTTCATCATGCTTATAATAACTTTTTAACAGTGCATCATATGTAAAAACTTTATATATGTAAAATGCTTAGAATTTTGTGTAGATTAATAATTTGCCACTTTCATCCATGTTAAATATGTTTAAATTGCTGTTTGCATTAATTTGCACAAATGCCATGTTAAAATGATTTATTTCATAACTAAATAACCGTAGCTCGGTTTTAAATAAACTTTATATGTAAATGGGGTGAAAAAATGCCTAGTTTAACATGGTGAACTTTATGTTGCTGTTTAACAACATTAAAATTGTGTTTAGGGCAGAACAGTACCAAATCCATAATTTGAATATGGGGATTTTCCGAAATTGTTTTTTGTTGTTTCCGGCCTCATTTAAACTTGCCTAGATAGGTAGTTTTCATATGCTTCACCCCTTGCCATGTTTAATAACATTTAATATTGTTGGGTACATAACCGAGAGCGAACTAAATAATTGATGTGGTGTTTCGTCAATATGCAACTCGTTGCATATTGAGCTCCACTTAACTTGTAGTATTGTTTGTTGCACTTTGCCATGCCATGCCTCATTAAACCGGACATGCATCATACTTGGTTGTGCATCATGCCATGTTTATGTGATGGTTATTTACCATGTTGTTTGTTTCTTTCCGGTGTTGCTTCTTAGTTCCGGTAATGTTGCGATTGTGAGGATTCGTTGGACTACGTCCGGTTGTCTTCTTCATGCACTCGTTCTTCTTCCTAGCGGGATTTCAGGCAAGATGACCGCTACCCTGGATCTCACTACTATCATTGCTATGCTAGTTGCTTCGTTATATTGCTATGTTGCGCTACCTATCACCTGTTTATCAAGCCATCCCAAATTTCCATGAACCTCTAACCTTTGACACCATTCCTAGCAAACCATTGCTTGGCTATGTTACCACTTTGCTCAGCCCCTCCTATAGCGTTGTTAGTTGCAGGTGAAGTTGAAGATTGCTCCATGGTGGACAGGATTTTGTTGGGATATCACAATATCTCTTATATTATTAATGCATCTATATACTTGGTAAAGGGTGGAAGGCTCGGCCTTATGCCTAGTGTTTTGTTCCACTCTTGCCGCCCTAGTTTCCGTCATACCGGTGTTATGTTCCCAGATTTTGCGTTCCTTACGCGGTCGGGTGATTTATGGGACCCCCTCGACAGTTCGCTTTGAATAAAACTCCTCCAGCAAGGCCCAACATTGGTTTTACCATTTGCCTCACCACCACCTATATTTCCCTTGGGAGTAATTAACCCAAGGGTCATCTTTATTACAGCCCCCCCGGGCCAATGCTTGTCTAAGTGTTGGTCCAAACTGGAGCACCGTGCGGGGCCATTCCTTGGCAACTTGGATTACGTCGGTTCCTGTACGCTTCGCTTATCCGGTGTTGCCCTGAGAACGAGATATGTGCAGCTCCTATCGGGATTGTCGGCGCATCGGGCGGTCTTGCTGGTCTTGTTTTACCATTGTCGAAATGTCTTGTAAATCGGGATTCCGAGTCTGATCGGGTCTTCCTGGGAGAAGGTATATCCTTCTTTGATCGCGAGAGCTTGTCATGGGCTAAGTTGGGACACCCCTGCAGGGTATAATCTTTCGAAAGCCGTGCCTGCGGTTATAGGCAGATGGGAATTTGTTAATGTCCGGTTGTAGATAACTTGACACCAGATCCGAATTAAAACGCATCAACCGTGTGTGTAGCCGTGATGGTCTCTTTTTGGTGGAGTCCGGAAAGTGAACACGGTTTCTGGGTTATGTTTGATGTAAGTAGGAGTTCAGGATCATTTCTTGATCATTGCTAGCTTCACGACCGTTCCGCTTGCTCTCTTCTCGCTCTTATTTGCGTATGTTAGCCACCATACTTGCTTAGTCGCTGCTGCAGCCTCACCACTTTACCCCTTCCTTTCCCTTTAAGCTTTGCTAGTCTTGATACCCATGGTAATGGGATTGCTGAGTCCTCATGGCTCACAGATTACTACAATAATAGTTGCAGGTATAGGTTTCGTGATGATCATGACGCGAGAGTGATGCTTGCTTGCATTGAGTTCTTCTTCTGCTTCCTCTTCGTTCAGGGGATAGGTTCCAGGTCGGCAGCCTGGGCTAGCAGGGTGGATGTCGTTTGAGTTTCTGTTTGTGTTTCATCCGTAGTCAGATGATGCTCTTATGTATGATGATGTTGTATTCGTGTGACATTGTATGCCTCTTGTATGTATCCCCATCTATTATGTAATGTTGATGTAATGATATCCACCTTGCGAAAGAGTTTCAATATGCGGATCTATCCTTGGTGGGACCTTCGAGTTCCTTTTGGATAGGGTCGCATATTGGGCGTGACAAGTTGGCAATCAGATCCTCGACCGACCATAGGAGCCCCCTTGATTGTTGGCCATTGTTGAGTCTAGAAGAAAACTATTTTGAGTCTTAGGATTATATATATCGGAGAGTAGGATTCTTTTTACTCCTCAGTCCCTTCGTCGCTCTGGTGAGGACTCTTGACGTAGATGTTTTGTCTTTCCTCTCCTCAAATTTCACTAAAAAAAATTTAGGATCACGCGGGTATCTTGGAATCGTTCCGATGGTTTTGTGACGAGAACATTGTTCTTGGTGCCTCCTGTCTATTATATGGCATTGACCCGGGGAGTTGAGCTCTGAGGTGTTGTCGTCACAATTTTATCGTTGCAGTTCTGGAATACCTGAGTTTTGCCGACATCGAAAATCTCTTTTATGCAGTTGTTGGTGAGATAACCTCGACGTCACCCAGTACTGGGGAGTTCGGGAGTATTGCCATAACTCGTATAACGGATGCTTTTCGAAGGTTGAGGTACACGATTTCCGAAGGTTTCTTGGTTATGTGTTGACGGATGGATACAGCTTGGATGTAGGTATTGTTAGTTTGGGTGGGATATATTGCTTCCCCTGTATCCCCAACACCAGATTGCATAACCAGAAAGTTTCGGGAGTTTTATAGGTGGGAATTCAAGTAGTTCCTAGAATATCTTTCCGACAGATGCATGATATGGGATTGGGTAAATCTCTATCATATGTATTTGTTCCGGCTTATTCTGCAAGCCAAATCCTTGGTTTTGTTTTATTTGTGGTATTCGAGTTGCTTCGAAGTCAAATGTTGAATCCATACCTTTCATAAACGGTGTTCTCATATTGCTATGTGAATACTAATCCTTCTTGATCACCGAGGTCGTCATGTTAATTCTTTTCCAACCGGCGTGCTTCTCTTCAAGTGGATCCAATCATTTCAATATTTGCAAGATCAATTATAAGTTTTCTAAACGGTGTTTGTTTCATCTGTCCCCAAGTTGCCTTTGTTTTCCCGCCCTCCCACCCTTTTTCCTCAAGGACTCATATATGTTAATCAAGTATCCATTTATTCATGTGAAGTCTCTTCACTCTTTTCAATCATTGTTCTGATCCGGTGATCCCTCGTGAAGTTACTAACGGAGCTTCAAGTTCATTATTCTTCGTCTCTTTTCTTCTCCGGTGGATTAATTTCAAGTTTCGGTGTTGATCATATCTCTTCCTTTTGTTTCACATATCTTCCCATGTGAATTTCTTATACAAGGGTCTCTTATTTATCCGCCTCTCCCAGTTCATATCCGGAGTGTTGAAGATATCTCGGAAGATTCGTGTTTCCATTCAAGCCATGTAATTCAACCGGTGCAATCCCCCCTTTCAATCTAATTCAACCGGTGTTTCTTTTGAGTGGGCCCTAACCCACAGGTCTTTTCCCAGGATATTACCTGATTTTTCAAATTATCAGGAGCGATTCTCAAATTCATTTCTAAGTTTGACATAAGAATGAATTCTCATCAATCATATTCCTTCTCCAAGTTCGCTTTCAAATTATTTTTCATCGTTGGTTCAACCTTTCCAATTTTCATTCCGGAGTGCCTCAACAATTGTCATGGTGGTTCTCATCATCATTCTCAACATGTGAAGACGAAAGAAGAGTTTCTCTTAAATCTTGGTCCATTCTCTTGAAGATTCATGGTTCTAGCTTCATGCCATCCTCATAATTATTTTTGATTGTGGATATTCTTTTCACCCATTCGAAGCATTTCATGAGTTGTTTCCATTTCTTTCCTCCGAAGACCATCAGGTCATAATTCCTCATTCTCAACCTTTAGCTCTCGTTAGCCAAATCTTAACGGTGCATCACTCAAGTATTCTCTAATCAGCTCGTAATCTCTTTGTTCTGATGTATCAAATTCCCTTAGGTATCTTCATTCGTTCTCTAATTCTTACCGGTGATTCACCCCTTTACTTCATTCGTGTTCAATTCTTACGGTGGTTCGTTCAAGATTTCTCTTCCTTCGTTATCGAATCAATTCACTCGTTCTTTTGTTGTTTCAATCCTTCTGGTGGTCGTTCAAGACCTTCTCAAGTTTGCGCTATATCTCTTTTAATTCTTTCTACGAAAATAAGTAGTATGCCAAATCCATTGCTTGCCATCAATTTAATTGGTGAAGGATGAGAATAATGTAATTCTTATTCTTGTTTCATCGAGTAAATTCAATTCCTTATTCCGGAGGTTCATAAAAATTCTTGATTTCATTTGTTCATCTTTTCTTTTTCGGAGTTCCAAGTTTTCCGCATTGTCTCGTCGCGAAGCTCCATCTAAATCATCGCAAGGATTCACCTTGTGGTTTCAACTTCTCTTTCTTTCTATCATCCTTTTATTACCGGAGTTCTTCATGGAAGATCTACATGATGGTTCATCAAGGATTTCTTTCATTCTCATTTTGTTTTTCAAGATTTCTCTCAGAGTTAAGATCCGCCAAGCTATACTCAAAATTAAACATGGTGCTCAACACATGTTTTGTTTTGAGGAGCTCAAGTATTCTTCTCCTTGCATTTTGAAGTGCAATTCCTTCTACCTTATCTTTTGAGTGGTGTTATGTCACTCTTGACAATTTCCTTCATGTTTCATGATTCATATGTTGTCAAGAATGAGGTATTTTAAATCCATCATTTTCTCTTCGTTCAAGAGATCTTTTCGACCAATCAACTTCTTTGTTGCAGTTATCTTGGGTTATATTTAACCTAAAGCCTTCCCTAAGGAATGTTGCTATTGTGGTGCTTATCAATGATCCAAGTTTTACTCCTATCCTCTCGGTGAAAGGAGTTGTCATCTCCATGTTGACCTCAATCCAATCTATTGTTTCCATTAGTCGCAAAATTTCGCCTCAATTTTGAGAAGTTTTCCATAAGCCCACTACAAACTTGTGTTTTTCGTTGTTGATTTTCCGACAACTCCGTTCAATCCTTGTTTGCAAGGATGTTTTCCAAGTTCATTTGTGGCAGAAGATTTCATTTTCTTCTCCGTCCCTTTATCCAAACAATCTAACTTCTATTCTTTCGTCCCGAAGGCATTGTGATGTTGCTCTCTTCACCCATCATCTCGTTTTGTCAAGATCATGTCATTTTCGTGCTTATCCATTCAACCGGAGTGTTGTGTTCTCATTCAAGTTCTTTCATCTTGTCAAGTTTTGCCTCTCTTTCCAACCTGAGTGCTGTCTGAAATCCTTCTTACCCATTATGCCATTCTTTCAATAGTTCCGGAGGTAGTGTGTTGTTGATTTCATCAAGTATCTTCCCATCTTCTCAAGTTCATGTTCTATTCCTTCCATGTTCAACCGGAGTGCTGCCCAAATTATATCAATCTTATTCCTTCTCCATCTAGTTTTAACCGGAGTGGTTTCAATATCTATCTTATCACTAAACCTACAAGGTTCTCGAATGTTCCTTGTTCCTCTTTTCTAACGAAGTGTTTTCAACTTTGTTCATCTTCGTTGTTTTCTTTCTTCATTTTGCTCAACCTCTCAAGGTTTGTGGTTTCACTCATTGGTCGAAGAAGCAACTTAGTTTTACCGCTTATCTTCCTCTTCCTTTTCCCTCTGGTACCATCCTAGATCTCGGGACGAGATCCTCTCGTAGTGGTGGAGTGTTGTAACGCCCCAGATACAACTTTCCATATTCGTAACTCCAACTCTTGCCTTTTCCGGAGATGCGACATGATATTTCCTTCATGGTTGGGTTTTTGTCTGTTGTTTTGCATTTTGTTCTTGTTATGCATCTCGTCTCATGTCATCATCTGCATTTCATCTGCATGTTTTTCAAAACTTGCATCCATTCGGGTTCCGCCGGTTCGCTCCGTTATCCGTTCTGAGCCCGACCACACTCGCACGCGCCCGCGGCACCTCCGAAATATTATTTTGTTAGTGGCATAAAAATGTTCTTGGAATGGGTTGCAACTTGTCGTGCGGTCTTATTATAGTGCAGACAGGCCGCCTGCCAAGTTTCGTCGCATTCGGAGTCCATCTGATAGCCCAACCGTTAAATGTATAGTGGTACCGTTGACGGTACTTTCATCGGACGTTTCGGTCTCCGAAACTACTGCCGGGTTGCACTTCTCTTCTCTCCCCTCAAGACTAGCCCATCTAAACACAGCCCACCAACCTCTCCCAGGCATGTCTAACCTCCCCCTCGATCGGATCTGTTGGATCACGATCGGAGGGCTTCGAAAGCCCCTAATTCCCACTAACCTAGCCCCTCCTACCTATAAATGGACACCCCCACGTCCATTTTGGGCAACCCTAGCCCCCTAGACCCTCCACCTACCTCCAGCCGCAGCCAACCTCCCCCCTTCCTCGCATTCCGCGCCACTCCAACCCTGCTCCGCCACTTGGCACCGCCGCGGCGCTCCCCGGTCCAATCCACGCGCGCCACGTCGCCCCCTGGCCGTCTCCAGCCACTGTCCCGCCGGCATGTGGCATCGCCACCTCACCCCGCTCCTCCCCGCCGCTGAGGCCCATAGGAGCCCGCAACCGGCCCGCCCCGGGCCAATCCGGGCCCGAGGAGCCTGCAGGCCCGTTCGCCGCTGCTCCCGAGTGCTCTGCTCGATCTGGATCGAGAGGCCCCCTCCTGCTCGCCCGATACCGCCGCCCTCCGCGCCCTCCGGCGAGACGCCACCATCGACCCCGAGACCGACCCCCGTCGCCATGCCCTTCCATCCCTCCTTCTCCCTTGGTTCCATCTCCCTCACCCCGCAGGTCTTTCCTCTCGCAGGTACCCCGCAGCCGCCGCCAGGAACCTCGTCGCCGACCTCCGTCAGCCTAGGGAACGTCGGATCCGGCTGTTCCCTCGCCGGATCTGGACGCCAGTGCCGCCCCATGGCCTCCTCTGGCTTCACCGGCCCTTGCCGGAGCGCTGCCGATGTTGCCTGCTGCCTCCTGTGCGAGGGAAACGAGCCCCTCGCCGGTTCGCTCCCGCTGACCAGCGCCCCTGGCCCATCTTTCCCCGTGGCCTGCCAGCCCCTCCTCCGAGCCGGCCCATGAGGCCTGGTGAGCAGCCCCGCCCCTGTGCATTGATGGGCCAGCCTCAGTTTCGGCCCGTGTCATTTTTTTCCTGTTGCCAATTTAGCATTTATCCTATGTTTTACAGTTTTATAGAAAACCCCCTGTTCATCATGCATATAATAACTTTTTAACAGTGCATCATATGTAAAAACTTTATATATGTAAAATGCTTAGAATTTTGTGTAGATTAATAATTTGCCACTTTAATCCATGTTAAATATGTTTAAATTGCTGTTTGTATTAATTTGCACAAATGCCATGTTAAAATGATTTATTTCATAACTAAATAACCGTAGCTCGGTTTTAAATAAACTTTATATGTAAATGGGGTGGAAAAATGCCTAGTTTAACATGGTGCACTTTATGTTGCTGTTTAACAACATTAAAATTGTTTTTACGGCAGAACAGTACCAAATCCATAATTTGCATATGGGGATTTTCCGAAATTGTTTTTTGTTGTTTCCGGCCTCATTTAAACTTGCCTAGATAGGTAGTTTTCATATGCTTCACCCCTTGCCATGTTTAATAACATTTAATATTGTTGGGCACATAACCGAGAGTGAACTAAATAATTGATGTGGTGTTTCGTCAATATGCAATTCGTTGCATATTGAGCTCCACTTAACTTGTAGTATTGTTTGTTGCACTTTGCCATGCCATGCCTCATTAAACCGGACATGCATCATACTTGGTTGTGCATCATGCCATGTTTATGTGATGGTTATTTACCATGTTGTTTGTTTCTTTCCGGTGTTGCTTATTAGTTCCGGTAATGTTGCGATTGTGAGGATTCGTTCGACTACGTCCGGTTGTCTTCTTCATGGACTCGTTCTTCTTCCTAGCTGGATTTCAGGCAAGATGACCGCTACCCTGGATCTCACTACTATCATTGCTATGCTAGTTGCTTCGTTCTATTGCTATGCTGCGCTACCTATCACCTGTTTATCAAGCCATCCCAAATTGCCATGAACCTCTAACCTTTGACACCATTCCTAGCAAACCATTGCTTGGCTATGTTACCGCTTTGCTCAGCCCCTCTTATAGCGTTGTTAGTTGCAGGTGAAGTTGAAGATTGCTCCATGGTGGACAGGATTTTGTTGGGATATCACAATATCTCATATATTATTAATGCATCTATATACTTGGTAAAGGGTGGAAGGCTCGGCCTTATGCCTAGTGTTTTGTTCCACTCTTGCAGCCCTAGTTTCCGTCATACCGGTGTTATGTTCCCGGATTTTGCGTTCCTTACACGGTCGGGTGATTTATGGGACCCCCTCGACAGTTCGCTTTGAATAAAACTCCTCCAGCAAGGCCCAACATTGGTTTTACCATTTGCCTCACCACCACCTATATTTCCCTTGGGAGTAATTAACCCAAGGGTCATCTTTATTACAGCCCCCCCAGGCCAATGCTTGTCTAAGTGTTGGTCCAAACTAGAGCACCGTGCGGGGCCATTCCTTGGCAACTTGGATTACGTCGGTTCCTGTACGCTTCGCTTATCCGGTGTTGCCCTGAGAACGAGATATGTGCAGCTCCTATCGGGATTGTCGGCGCATCGGGCGGTCTTGCTGGTCTTGTTTTACCATTGTCGAAATGTCTTGTAAACCGGGATTCCGAGTCTGATCGGGTCTTCCTGGGAGAAGGTATATCCTTCGTTGATCGCGAGAGCTTGTGATGGGCTAAGTTGGGACACCCCTGCAGGGTATAATCTTTCGAAAGCCGTGCCTGCGGTTATAGGAAGATGGAAATTTGTTAATGTCCGGTTGTAGATAAATTGACACCAGATCCGAATTAAAACGCATCAACCGTGTGTGTAGCCATGATGGTCTCTTTTCGGCGGAGTCCGGAAAGTGAACACGGTTTCTGGGTTATGTTTGACGTAAGTAGGAGTTCAGGATCACTTCTTGATCATTGCTAGCTTCACGACCGTTCCGCTTGCTCTCTTCTCGCTCTTATTTGCGTATGTTAGCCACCATACTTGCTTAGTCGCTGTTGCAGCCTCACCACTTTACCCCTTCCTTTCCCTTTAAGCTTTGCTAGTCTTGATACCCATGGTAATGGGATTGCTGAGTCCTCGTGGCTCATAGATTACTACAACAACAGTTGCAGGTACAGGTTTCGCGATGATCATGATGCGAGAGCGATGCTTGCTTGCATTGAGTTCTTCTTCTGCTTCTTCTTTGTTCAGGGGATAGGTTCCAGGTCGGCAGCTTGGGCTAGCAGGGTGGATGTCGTTTGAGTTTCTATTTGTGTTTCATCCGTAGTCGGATGATGCTCTTATGTATGATGATGTTGTATTCGTGTGACATTCTATGCCTCTTGTATGTATCCCCATCTATTATGTAATGTTGATGTAATGATATCCACCTTGCGAAAGCGTTTCAATATGCAGGTCTATCCTTGGTGGGACCTTCGAGTTCCTTTTGGATAGGGTCGCATATTGGGCGTGACACCAGGTCTACCGAATGGGGGGCTTCCTCGTGATTCATTTTGAATACGATGGAGCCTCCTTGTTGCTCTTCAAGGTCTTCAACGCTGAGGGCCGCCGCCTAGAGTGCTGCCCCAGAGGAGGCAGTCAGGACATCGACGTGCCAGGGGCTAGGCCTGCCGTTCGCTTTCCCAACGGCTCCTCCGGCAGCAGTTGTGATGCTTGGGAGTCCGACAACTCTCCTGAGCTCTTCACAACTCCAGAGACGAGCGACGACAGCTACGTGCCCTCGAGCTCGTGCCGCGCCCGGAGCAAGGCGGCAGCATCAGGCCGTCACCGCGGCTGATCTGGATGGGGTTGGCGCTGGCCTCCCGTGTCCCACTGTTGATGATGGCGTCGGCCATGGAGGCGCGGGTAGTTAGGGCTCCTTCGGATTCTCATATTTTGTTCCCTATGAGGAATCGGAAAAAGACACCCTGTGGGGGCATGTAAAGGATCTGTGATGTATTTTTCTAATGTGATCCTTATTATGAAATTGTGCGAATGCTTGTCCTATCCCGCCTTGGTTCCCCGTTTCTAACCTCGCGAAGGTTTAGCGCTCTACGCTGATAGGTCCCGGTCCCCAGGCAGGCTGCAGCCGTCACTGGTATGCCAGGTTGCAATGCCATGGTCAAGGCCAGGAGGTGAGCGGCCCGAGGTCCAGTAAGAGCCCCTGAGGCGCGATGCTCGGGAGGTCCCCTTTAGCGTGCAAGCAACCACCGAGACGTGAGAAAGGAATGCACGTTGCCGTCACAGAGCCGCATCAAGTGAGGGTTTTGTATTGCAGCGATTAGCTGTTCCAGGTGCGAAACTTATCTTGGTAATATGGAGCGGCTCCCTTGTGTTGCGCCAGACTAGTGCGTCGACAGTTGTGGTGCAGCCAGGTTAGGCCCTTGTGAGCTTTCCCCTTTTCTTCCCCACACTCTCCTTCGTTCTCTACGTCTTCAGGTCCCGTCCCTCGAGCGAGCTCAGCCGCCGCTGGTATGCCAGGTCGCGATGCCATGATCAAGGCCAGGGGGTGAGGGCTAGAGAGCCAGTAAGAGCTCCTGAGTCACGATGGTTAGGAGCCCCCCTTTTAATGTGCAAGCGGATCACATGGGAAAGAGAGAGAGAGAGCTCATGGTTCCGCCCGCCATAGACCTCAGGAGGTTCATGTAAATCAGCACGAGGAAAGCACGAGTTGCCATTGTGATCGTGGGCCACCATTGGTTGCTTCGAGAGAGAGGTGAGGGCACTAAGGGCCTGGTGAGGTGACGCGTGCGAGGCTGCCGTGGGCCAGAGCTCGACCACTCAGGTTTGTCGACGTTGCAGGGATGGACCCATGTGCAAGCATCATGCCAGCATGAGTAGCTAAAGTGGTAGATGTCAATCAAACAGACAATAATCACAGGCAGGTTAGGCATGAAAGGCAAATGAGCTTAGGTGAACGCAGAATGGATACATGCCACCAGGTCAGGCCAAGCAGCTTGGGGATGATGCAGCCCGAGGGGCGCCCCCAACAAGGTAAAATGAAGACACAAGAAAAAAGGGATACATGCCACAGGGGTGGACCCACACAGCCTGGGAATGATGCAGCCCTGTCGGAGTAATGGGCCACGGGTAGCCTCACCCGAGCCCCTGAGCCTTTCAAGACCTTGGGATGACTTCGCCCCACAAGACTTTAGAATGAAGCACCGCCTTTCGGTGGCTGGTTGGCTCAACGGCCGGCTGCGTGAAGATGGCCGTGCACCAGCAGACGACTCCAAGACAGGCCGACTCCTAGCAGACGCCCTCCGTAGAGGCCGGCTTCTAGTAGGCAGCCACCCTGCACCCTCAGAGTCTGCGCCCCTCATCAAGAGGAAAAGAGTGGGCGAGGCTATAGTATAGCCCCTCACCCTCGAATCCTAGGTTTGGCATGGCTGTAGTGTCCCGTACAGGCGGAGATCTTCGCACGACGCGACACTGTTGCCACTTCCCCCTTGACGTCATTCCGGACAGGCGGAGCCCCGTTCCCACGACGGCCTGTCGGTACGGCCTACGCGCGGTGGGCCCTACCAGGCAGTGAGAGCCCAGAAGACGGTGGAGGCCAAACCAGCAAGACCCGAGGGAGGCCGGCTTCCAGCAGGCGGTAGTTCCTCCCTCGAGGCCCGTGCACCATTAGCCAGATGAGACGTGGTGTGGCTACAGTGGTCTCCCACCAGACAGCGGGACTGTAGCCACGCTCCACTGACCAAGCCTGCGTCATTAGCGTCACGGCTAGAGTGATCATCCACCAACCAGACCCACAATGGCAGGGGCGGCCTGTCGGCTCCGTACCAGACCAGTCGGTGGGGCCCACTAGGTGGCGGGCCCTAGCTGCCGGCGGAGAAGCCGGCGACCGAAGACACTGACAGCCGGGTCCAGCACCCAGCCAGATTACCATTGTACCCCTAGGGGGTAGGCCTATATAAACCCCCCAGGGCACCCATGCAAAGGGTTCCCAACCTGTTAGAACTAGCCTCCACCCTAGTGGAAGAAGGGAGCTAGCCCTGCCTCCTTCTGCCTCTAGCATTCAGCTCGAGGAGCACCATTGTATTCACTAGTGCCTTAGTGATCATGCGGAGACCCCGCAGAGCAGGACTAGGGGTGTTATCTCCTAGGAGAGCCCCAAACCTAGGTAAAGTGTGCCGGCCTTTGTATCTACGCCTCATCCTGCTTCCAGGCACCGGCGACGTTCTACTCGCTCCCACCATGATAAGCCATCCTTTGGCATATGTCGCATCCAACCCCCGACATTTGGCACCCACCATGGGGCGAGGTGCATCGTCGTCCGGAGACCTGCTTTGGACAGGAACCCTGTTTCTACCTGGTGAGTGTAGCCAGCCCAGCATGCCCGACGGCGTCAGCCTCGATGCGCTATACGGCATGGAGATCGCCTACACGGTGAGCTGCCTCGCCGACCTTGTTGGCGGGATCCGCCTCTCTGATGAGCCTGCATCAAACGCGGGCACTGACTGCCCCGAGAGCCGCCTCGTTAGCCTCCTCGACCAGCTTCACGTTGCTAGCGAGCCTGCTGTGGACTTGGAGTCTGTTGGCTCCACCGAGCCGATGATCGTCGACTCCGACACGGTGTCGCTTGACACATTCCCCACCAACGTGGTGGTCTACGACGAGCGCCTCCCCATGAGCGCAGCGGCGGGAGCACCGTCACGGAGGTGCTTGTCATCCACAGCGGCGAGCACTCGGACGGAGGCGCTCGAGACCCACTTGATGCGGCGCTGCGAGACTTGTCAGCTCCCATCCCAGGAGACGCAGACGGTGAGACGCTGGAGTCACGCCGCGTCCAGCTCGTCGAAAGCGCCAACCGACTGGCCAGCATGCGACGCCTCTCGGAGGCCTACCAGCGGGATATGGACCGAGCCGTCGGCGGCACGCCGGCTCCTGAGGGGCCTAGCCGCATCGGCTCAATCCGGCAGCATGGTGCGACCATCGCCGGCGTGTTCGGGACGAATCGTCCCATCTACACCACGCTTGTGGAGAACATCTGAGCATCCTACACGGTGACAGATGAGCTGGACAAGTACGAGGGCGACGAGCATCACCACACGACAGAGCGCATCCAGCAGCTCCTTGACACGGCCACCGAGCAGCATGAAGCCGGCTGCCATGCCAAAGCGCTAGTCTGGCGGAACGACGAACCGCCTCCTCGACAGGATCATGGCGCGACATCTCGGACGCCGACTAGTAGCGCCCGCGGTAGAAGAGGCGATGAGCCGGCTGCCAAATGCAGTCGGACTCACCTCTCCATCGAGTATGACGCAGACGGCCGTCCCCGATCTGTGGAGCGACAAGGCGCCCCGCTTCCCCCTCCGCCTCGCGGGGAAAGGCATCCTACTAACCCACCTGTCACGCACCCGACACTCGGCGACCGCCTTGGCTGCCGAGAAGGAGTCAGAGAGAATGACGCCCGCCATCGGATTGATCGCCTCAACCGATCCCTGGCGCTAGAAGAAGAAGACGCGTTGGGCCCGCCCTGTTTCGGCCCACGAATCCGAGATGAGCCTTTCCCTTGGGGGTTCACGCTCCCAAGAGATATGCCCAAATACACAGACTCCATGAAGTCGGAGGACTGGCTGGTCGACTACTCCACGGCTGTTAGCATAGCGAATGGCAACAAGCGCGTTGTCGTGAAGTACGTCTCGCTCATGCTCCAAGGCACAGCCCAGACGTGGCTTAACATCCTAAAGCTTTGCAGCACCAATAGCTGGGTTGACTTCACCGAAGCCTTCATCTGCAACTTCACCAGCACGTACAAGTGGCTTCCCAAGCCCCGTCAGCTCTCCTTGTGCGTCCAAGGGCCCAGCGAATCGACTCGCGACTATCTCATGCGCTGGCCTGAGCTGCGCAACTCCTGCGAAGGCGTGCACGAGGTGCAGGCCATCGAGTACTTCACTGCCAGGTGCCAAGAGGGCACCCTCCTCAAGCATCGGCTTCTCTACGACGAGCCAGCAACGCTCAACAAACTGCAGATCATCGCCGACAAATATGCCATGGCCGACTCCTTCACGAAGGCGGAGATACAAGTCGACGCAACCGGCAAGGTAGCCCCACAGACTCCAAGGACTCCAGCTGGTGACACCAGTCGGCGACAGCAACCAAGCGACAACAAGCGCAAGGCCGTGTAGCCAGCTTCCACCAGCCGGCAGGTGGCAACAGTCGAGGACCAGCTGCCGGAAGTCCAGCCTATGCCTAAGCGTCAGAAGGGCGGCAAGCCCAATTGGTTGCCAGCCTTTTCGTACGAACACACTCTTGATGCACCCTGCAAGTTCCATAGTGACGCAAAGCCGTACAACCACACCACTCGGAAGTGCCATTGGCTCACCAGAATCGCCAAGGGAGATGGACTCCTACCTCCTTCGCCTGCCGGCCCGCCGCCTCCTCCACCTCAGTAGTCGGCGGTTCAGCCAGTCGGTGCCATACAAGATGAGTATCCAGAGGAGCACGGAGCCTACGTTGTGTTCACCAGTGTGGCCGATGACAGACGCATCTGACGGCAGCAATAGCAAGAAGTACATGCAGTGGCGTCAGATACTCCAGAGTTCATGCATTGGTCTGAGAAGCCCATCAGTTGGAGCAGGGCTGACCACCCGGAGGTGATGCCCTCTCTTGGTTCTTATGCCCTGGTCTTAGATGCCACCTTCACAACAGAGAGGCGGGCAACTCGTTTCTCCCGAGTCCTATTAGATGGCGGCAATAGCAGCAACGTCATGTACCGTGACACAATTGAGAAATTGGGAATCAAGCAGAAGCAGCTTCACCCAAGCCGCACTGCATTCCATGGCATACTCCCTGGTCTTTCCTGCTCACCAATCGGAAAGACCCAGATTGATGTTCTCTTTGGGGACAAAAATCACTTCCACCGAGAGCCAGTCTGGTTTGAGGTGGTGGACCTTGAGAGCCCTTACCATGTGCTACTTGGCCGGCCAGCTCTGGCCAAGTTCATGGCGGTCCCCCACTATGCTTACCTCAAGATGAAGATGCCGACTACCAAGGGAATCCTGACCGTTGTTGGAGACTACAAGTCGTCCGCCTGCGCTATAGACAACAGCCGGTTGGCCCCGTCCCTTGTGATTGCAGCTGAAAAGCGGCTCCTTAACCGGGTTGTGGCGATGGCAGGCAAGCAGCCGGAAATGTCACCCACCCCTAAGGAGTCAGAAGTTGAGGGCTCGTTCAAGCCGAGAAAAGAAACAAAGAAGATACCGTTGGATCCGGAGCTCCCGGAGAGGCACGCAGTCATAGGCGCAAACCTTGACAGCAAATAGGAAAGCGAGCTCATCGATTTCCTCCGTGAGAATCGGGACATCTTTGCATGGTATCCCAAAGACATGTCGGGTGTTCCGAGGGATTTCGCCGAGCACAAGCTACATGTCCGACCTGACGCCAAGCCGGTCAGGCAGCCCTTGCGTCGCCTGTAAGAAGAAAAGAGAAGAGTTGTCGGAGAAGAAATAGCCCGGCTTCTAGCAGCCGACTTTATCACGGAAGTATTTTTCCCAGAACGGCTGGCCAATCCAGTTCTTGTGCTAAAGAAGAATAAGCAGTGGCACATGTGTATTGATTATACCAGCCTCAACAAAGCTTGCCCCAAAGATCCCTTTGCTTTGCCAAGAATCGACCAAGTGATAGACTCCACAGCCGGATGCGAGCTATTGAGTTTCCTGGATGCATACTCAGGGTACCATCAGATCAAGCTAAACCCGGCCGACAGGCTGAAGACCGCCTTCATCACGCCATTAGGAGCCTTCTGCTACCTGACCATGATGTTCGGGCTTGCGAAATGCCGGCGCCACGTTTCAGCATTGCATGCAGAAGTGTCTCCTCAAGCAACTTGGCAGAAACGCCCACATCTACGTGGATGATGTGGTGGTGAAGACGGAGAAGCGTGGCACGCTGCTGGAACACCTCAAGGAGACATTTGAGAACCTGCACCAATTTCAGATCAAGCTCAACCCGGAGAAATGCATCTTCGGAGTACCAGCCGGCCAGCTTCTTGGCTTCCTGGTCTCATAGCGCGACATAGAGTGCAACCCTATGAAGATCAAGGCCATTGAGAAGATGGAGGTGCCCACCCGACTACTGGACGTGTAGAAGTTCACCAGCCGCCTGGCATCAATCAGCCGTTTCATCAGTCGGCTGGGCGAGAAGGCTCTTCCCCTGTATCAACTCATGAAGAAGACCACTTTTTTCAAGTGGAATTACAAGGCGGATGAAGCTTTCCGACAGCTTAAGAAGATGTTGACCACCCCGCCTATCCTGGCGGCTCCGACTGATAAGGAGCCCATGCACCTCTACATCGCCGCCACCAGTCGGGTGGTCAGCACAGTCATAGTAGTGGAGCACAAGGAGGAAGGTAGAGCACTGCCGGTCCAGAGGCCGGTGTATTACCTGAGTGAAGTGTTGTCCGCCTCCAAGCAAAACTACCCCCACTATCAGAAAATGTGCTATGGTGTGCACTTTGCCGCCATGAAGCTGAAGCCTTACTTCCAAGAGCACCCAATTACTGTTGTCTGCACTGCTCTGCTTGCTGAGATCATTGAAAGCCGAGATGCTTCAAGCCGAGTGGCCAAATGGGCCATATATCTGCCCCCTACACCATCTACTACCAGCCTCGCACCGCCATCAAGTCACAAGCACTGGCCGACTTCCTCGTCGACTGGGCCGAGACACAGTACATGCCGCTAGCGCCATACTCCACGCATTTGGCGGATGCACTTTGATGGTTCAAAGAGGCGCACCGGTTTGGGAGCCGACATCGTCCTCATCTCTCCCAAAGGTGACAAGATCAGATATGTGCTGCAAATCCACTTCGCCGCCTCCAACAAGGTAGCTGAATACGAGGCACTCATACACGGGCTCCGGCTTGCCAAGGAACTCGGCATTCACCGGATCCTGTGCTATGGTGACTCTGACTTGGTGGTCTAGCAGTCGTCAGGCGACTGGGATGCCAAGGATGAAAATATGGCAAGCTACCGCTTCCTCGTACAACAACTTAGTGGATACTTTGACGGGTGTGAGTTCCTCCATGTGCTAAGAAATGACAACAAGCAAGCAGATGCCCTAGCACGGATTGGCTCCACCCGGCAAGCAATACCAGCCGGCATCGCCCTACATCGCCTCCTCAAACCATTTGTCAAGTCATCACCATAGTCCGACTCCATCTCCGTGCCGGCCCCTCCTAAAGTATTTGGATCTGACTTGAGGGCCCCAGAAGCCGGCACCGGGACTTCGGCAGGCGGCCCGGGGACTGCTGCCGTCGCACCCGGCTTGGGGATTTCAGAGCCTGGCCCGGGGACTTCTTCAACTCAGGAGGCGGCAGCAAACTCCAACCCACTGCCTCCCAGCCCAACCGCCCTTATACAAGTTGCAGTCGTGGCAGTCGAAGAAATAGCAGCACCTTAATGGGCTCAACCCATCCTCAACTTTCTGGTGCACAAAGAGCTGCCGACTGATGAGATCCTGGCCCGATAAGTGCAATGGCGGGCGGCAGCGTACACCATCGTCAACAAAGAACTGGTGCGGCGCAGTGTCACTGGTGTGTACCAGCGCTGCGTGGAGCCGAACCAGGGTCAAGTAATCCTCAAAGATATCCACCAAGGCGAATGTGGTCACCACGCGGCTTCAAGATCACTTGTGGCCAAAGCTTTCTGCCATGGTTTCTTCTGGCCGACTGCTCTAGAAGACGCCAAGGAGTTGGTCCAGAAGTGTAAAGGGTGCCAGAAGTTCCGTTCCAAGCCACGCCTGCCAGCTTATGTGCTCAAGACCATTCCCATCGCCTGGCCCTTTGTCGTCTGGGGGCTGGACATGGTGGGGACATTCAAGACGGCTCGCGGTGGCATGACTCATTTGCTTGTCGCTGTGGTCAAGTTCACCAAGTGGATAGAAGCAAAGCCAATTAAGAAGATGAATGGGCCGATTATTGTGACTTTCATCGCCGATATCACCACTCGGTATGGCATACCACACAGCATCATCACCGACAACGGCACAAACTTCACCAAAGGAGCCTTGGCCCGTTTCTGCGTGACGCAGGGCATCCGACTGGACTTAGCGTCCGTTGCCCATCCGCAGTTAAACGGCCAAGTAGAGCAAGCAAACGACCTCATTTTGTCCGGCATCAAGCCCCGACTAGTCGAGTCTCTAGAGTGTTCGGCCGGTTGCTAGCTCGATGAGCTGTCGGCCGTCCTCTGGAGCCTGCGCACGACTCCGAACAAGTCAATCGGCTTCACGCCCTTCTTCCTCGTCTACGGTGTCGAGGCCGTCATCCCGATGGACATAGAATTTGACTCCCCACGAGTCACCATGTACACCGAGGCGGAGGCCAAAGAAGCACGAGAGGACATCGTCGATCTGCTGGAACAGGGTAGGCTGTTGGCACTCAGCCGGTCCGCCATCTACCAAAAGAGTTTGTGTCGATAATACAACCGCAAAGTCAAGCCAAGATCCTTCCAAGAGGGAGACCTTGTGCTCCGGCTGATCGAGCGAACAACCGGCCAGCACAATCTCTCGACACCTTGGGAAGTCCCTTTTATTGTCAGCAAAGTGCTGGACAACGGTTCCTACTACCTGATCGATGCTCAGAAGCCCAGAGCACGCAAAAGAGATGACTCAGGCAAGGAGACAAAGAGGCCAAGGAACACAAACCTCCTCCGAAGATTTTACAGTTGAAAGCAGTATGTATCATGCTAACTTTTTGTATTAAGTACGAAGACTGCGGGTCCCCCGAGAAGAGCTCGGGGGCTACCCTCTTTTATCTATATGATAAGTGTTATTCCTGTGAATGTGTTGTTTTACTATTCTGCCTAGCACCGGGTTCGACCAGTCTGCCCGAAGGCTCGCCGCCTTCTGCTATATGCCGTCTCCTGCAGTCGGACAAGTAGTGTGTTGGCACCAAAAAACTCCTCCTGTCAGATGCCGCAGCTTGCAGAGTGACTGTACAGTGGGCAGGGGTTGCAAAGCAGTGCCCACATGAAAAATGGCTAAGGAAAAATATGCATATAGCCGGGGCCGACATCCCGCCTCTTCGACCGGCTGCCGAGCAGCCGGCTGGCCGGCTTCTTCTTACCTTGCCGACACTCCAAACGGCTAAGTACTTGCCCTCCCACAAGTAGCTATGTACTCAACCCAGTCGCAGTCTGCAGAGCGGCTGTTTGGCTGGCAAGAGGGTAGCCAAGGGAGGGCGGCAAAGGAAAAAGCAAGGAGCAGAAAGCAAGAAAAGTCGGAAGTCGGCAAGCAAAACATAATTTGCAACAAAGGATATTTACATAGAAAAAGGCCCATTGGCAAGCATTCAACAGAGTTTGATATACACCCCGTGAGTGGAATTGTGCAAATTTAATCAAAGTTTGTTGAGACTAACAAGCAGAAAAATAAAGAAAACATCCTAAGGAGCGGCAGAGGGTTCCGGCTGGACGATGGAGCCGGCGGTGCTGGTTGGGGCAGCAGAGCGTTTCGGCTGGATGGCGGAGTCGGTGGCACCGTTCGGAGCAGCGGACGGCTGGACGAAAGAGTCGGCGGTGCTGGTCGGTGGAGCGGGCGGCTGGTCGATCTCCGCCTGGTCGCCTCCAGTAGCAGTCGGCACACTTGAGCGTGGATCGCTACCCGAGGCGCGGTCAGGTTGAGGCTGGCCATCTTCTCTGACCTCTGGCACGTCCTCCGGCTCCTCACCTTCATCGCTTGAGTCAATCACCTCGGCCGAGTCTTCACTGTCTTTTGGGTTCAGCCCGAACCACTCTAGCGGCGCCTCGGCGCCTTCGTCAACCAGCTCCCGGATGAAGACGCTGGTGTCAGTGTAGTCAGCGATCACCGCCGCCCGCTTGACAAGGTCATCCTCCACTGCCACCAGCTCCGCCTACCCTCTAGCCGAAGCATGGTCAGCTGGGCTAGATCTAGCCTAGGGTACCACGCCTTGACGAATTCCAGAGCACGGCGTGCTCCAGCCCGGGACGAGGAACCCTTCCAGGCCTCTAGGCGGCCGGCCGCCACCTCTAGCCAGTCGGCAGTCCGACTAGGAGTGTGCGGAGCCGACATGCCTGGCCAGAGGGCGGAGATTGCCTGGGCCCCGATGCGTTGAAGATGGTGTAGCATCTGGTGAGCCGGCCGAAGGCGGTCCTAGATGCCGAGGAGCTGCTCGTTGAGGGTCCAGGGGGCGCCGGCAGTAATCTGCATGCCTTCCGCCCTCCGCTCCTGGCGATAAGCCTCGATGGCCTAGATCACGGCGACGGAGTGTCCTGGGAAGAAATCTGTTTGGGTGAAGGGCAAGACAGCCAGAAGTTAGAAGCCAGCAGTCGTCCTGAATAAAGGCAGACGATTCAAAGAAAGGAGAAACAAGAAGTTTACCGTCGACCATGTCCTCGACGTTGCCAAAGCCGGCGGTCAGCTGCGCCTCCTTGTCGGCCCAGGCGGAGTGCTCGATCTTGAATTCAGTGAGGAGGTCGGTCTCCTTCGTCTTTGCCTTCTTCTGGGCCATCTTGAGACGCTCCGTCTGCTCTTCCAGCTGCATGACCAGTCGGCTCCTCGGCCAGCTTGCTGCACTCCGCCTCCTTGACACGCAGCGCAGTGTTGGCCTCGCGCCAGCTACTGCTGCAAGGCGGTGTTGGCTTCTGCGAACAGAGAAGAAGAAAGAACGTCAACATTCAGCAAGGAAGGGATGCAGTTGCCGGGGAGATCTAGCCCGACTACTCAGCAGTCGGTCCAAATCTCAAGGACTACAGCCCGCGGGTGCGCTATCGCGCCCCCGCTGAGAAAGAAGTCATCAGTAGTCAACAAAGAAATACAATTACCGAGAAGATCCGGCCCGACTGCTTAGCAGTCGGCCCGAATCTCGGGGACTACAGCCTGCGGGTGCGCCAGTGCGCCCCCGTAGAGAAAGGAAGCCAATACTTACTCCGGCTCTCAGACAAGTTGGCGGTCTGCTTCTCCAGCTCCCGGACTCCAGAGTTGAAGGTGGCCGCGCGAAGGTTATGGTAATCTTGCAATAAGGATGTCAGATGGAGTTAGCACTTAGTACTCACAAGTTAAAGTTCCGGGTCGCCTGCTCAGCAGCCGACCCGAAACTTGGGGACTACACCCTGTGGGTGCGCTGGCGCGCCCCCACCAAGAAATAAGAAGATCAAAAATAAAGAAGAGAGAAGCTTACTCGGATGGTTGCTTGCGAGTTCAGAAATGCCTCGTTGCACCGCTTGAGGGCGTCGTCCTCAGCCCGGAGCTTGGCTTGGACGTCGAGGGCCGCCTGGTTCAAGGCTCCCGTCCCGCGTCCACGCACCCAGCCAGAGGGCGCGGCGCTGGACGCCTCGGTGTCCAGGACCGCCGAGCTCGCGGCACCGGCCTCCAGTGGTCGCGGCACCGAGAACGCCTTTGCAAGACGGCGGCGTACGGGACCGTTACCACCTCGTTCCTGGTTGGTGGCGCCGGCGGGGCGGCTGGCTGCCTGTCTTGTGTTCCGCTGGGCAGCGGTGGCGGAGGCACGATGACGTCCGGCATGGCAACGTCCCTGCCCTCCCTCTCCATGACCGGCTGCTCGTCGCCTGCTCCCCAAGTCGTCGCCAAAAACTCTTGCAGAGGTGGCGCAAAATTCAGGGGAGTCACGAGCAGCGGCTCTTGGCGGTGCGCGGCCTCCGCAAGCCGCTCCTTCGCCACAGCGTCAGCCTCCGCCTGCGCCAGCTTCCTCAGCGCGGACGCCTCCGCCTTGTCAGCCTCCACCTTCTTCAGGCGGGCGGCTTCCTGCTCCTTGCGCACCTCCCGCGCGTTTCGCTCATGCGCCTCCCGGAGGTCGGCGGCCGGATCGATTCGCCGGGTGGTGGTGGAGGTCTTCGCCAACCTAATGACCGACGCGGCGGCCAACTTGTTGAGGATGAGCAGGGCCCTGAGATAAGAGAGCAAAACAAAGAAGGTTTTTTAGGCCAGATCAGCAAGAGAGGGGAAGCGTCAGAGAAATACATATGCCGACACCATGGGCGGCGCCTTCGGCTGCCTCTGGAACTTGGCCACCTTCGCCGCAGCCTCTTTCCGCCTGGTCTCCATGGCCGGATTCTTGGGCTTCTTCGGCACGCTACCGAACAGGGCGACGCCCTGTTTCCGCTTGAGCTTGCCGCCTCGAGCAGATGGCCCAACAGAGGGGCCCGCGCCTATGTTAGCGGTGCTCCGGGCAGGGTGCAGCTCGTCTTCCTCGTCGTCATCGTCGGGCCAGGTATCCTCGCCGCCTCCTTCCTCGGAGCCGCCTGCTCCATCGCCAGTGCCTATGGCGTCGTCCTCCGAGGCAGCCGCCCCCAAGTCGGGGTCGTCCTTGTCGCTCACCCCCCGGTCCGGATGGTAGTCACCACCCGACCCCATGATGGTGGTCGTCGCCGAGGACATGTAGATCTGAGCTCCAAAGAAGGAACAACTTCATAACAAGATCAAGATTAAAGCAAGAACCAAAAAGAAGAGACTAAGAGACTTACGGCAGATGGCGGGTTGTCGCGGGAGTACGGCCGCTTCCCGAACCGCCAGGACCCCTCCAACACCTTGAGGTCGGAGATCTCGTTCACCATCCGGGCCACCTCGGCAGTCGGCATATCCTTCGTGCACATCCGGCTCGGGTCACGGTGCCCGCTCATCCGACAGATCAGATGAGGACAGCCTTGGAGCGGGAGAACCCGGTGCTTGATGAAGGGGATCAACAGGTCGGACGCCACAAGGCCCTCCGCCTCCGTCAGCACCTGGAGCCGACTGATGGTGGCAGCCGTGTCAGTCGACATGGGCTTCGACTTATAGCCCCAGTTGGGCCGAGTCCCAATAGGGGGGCTGGCCTCATAGGGTGGCAAGTTGATGAAGTCGACTGCCGGGTCAACTTTCTCCATGTAGAAGTAAGATTGCTGCCAGAGTTTCACCGACTGTGACAACTTGATGACCGGGAAGGCGTTCTTCTTCGACGGTCGGCGAACGGTGACGAATGCGCCGCACTCGGCCACCGTCTCCTTGGCGGAGGTGCCCAGTTTGGCGTAGAAGAAAGCTCCCCACAGCTCGATGGTGGGGAGGATGCCGAGGTAGCCCTCGCATGCCGTGATGAAGGCGTACAGCAGCATCACGGTGTTGGGCGTCAGGTGGTGCGGCTGGATGTGGTTGAAGTCCATGAACGAGCGGAGGAACCCGCTCACCTGAAGGCCGAAGCCACGGAGGAAATGCGAGCGGAAGATGACCCGCTCGTTCCCATGTGGCGCCGGTGAAATCTCCTCCTGTGGTGGCACCCGCACCTTGACAAAGGCCATGTTGGGCATCCGGCGCATGGCCCGGAGGAAGGTGAGGTGATCCTCGATCACTGTCGAGCCGTCCCATTCTCCGCCCTTCTCGCCCGCCATGGCGTCCGAGCGGAGCTGCGCGGTGCGGAGGAGCTCGACGACGGCGGGCTGAGGCAGCACTACGGCAGGCACTAAGCAGCAGCATCAAAGAGAAAGGATGAAGAAAGAGTGGGGAGGAGGACGCGCATGCTCCGCCGCTCCCCTACCTCCCCCTGTGAAGCCGAGGGGGCGGGACGTGGGATCGTGGGATTAACTACGCCCACGAACCCACGACCCCCGATTACTATGCAGACTTACTGTGCAGTAACTCTTGCGGGAATTGCATTCGCCCTCCTCGGCTGCAATGGATCCGCTCGCGTGCCGAGGCCAAGTAGTGACAGGCCTAGCCCGCTGTCACGTCCCATCGAGAGCGTGGGGCGCCAGGCTGGCCAGGCTGACGTACACCGCGTGGCGTGCTCATGGCGGGCAGCAGGCCTGGGGAAGCTTAGCAGGCACGCCATCTACTTTCCCGCCTTGATATTATAAATGGGCGGATGAGCCCGCCTTGTCAAAATGGTTCCGGCAGCCGGTGTGTCACCAGGCGGGCTGAGTGTTCATTCCAAGCACGGCAAGAGGGGAAGCTGCTGAGACTCCACGGCCTATCAACCGCGACGCCTCACCAGCTAAGGGGACTACTGTCGGAGTAATGGGCCACGGGTAGCCTCACCCGAGCCCCTTAGCCTTTCAAGACCTTGGGCCGACTTCGCCCCACAAGACTACAGAATGAAGCACCGCCTTCCGGTGGCCGGCTGGCTCAACGGCCGGCTGCCCGAAGACGGCTGTGCATGAGTAGACGGCTCCAAGACAGGCCGAGTCCTAGAAGACAGCCTCCATATAGGCCGGCTTCTAGCAGGCGGCCACCCTACGACCTTAGAGTGTGCGCCCCTCATCAAGATGACAAGACTGGGCGAGGCTACAATATAGCCCCTCTCCCTCGAATCTTGGGTTAGGCATGGCTAGAGTGTCCTGTACAGGTGGACATCTTTGCACGACGCGACACTGTTGCCACTTCCCCCTTGACGTCATTCCGGACAGGCGGAGCCCTGTTCCCACGACGGCCTGTCGGTACGGCCTGCAGGCGGCGGGCCCTACCAGGCAGTGAGAGTCCGGAAGACGGCGGAGCCAGACCAGCCGGACCCGAGGGAGGACGGCTTCCAGCGGCGGCCAGTTCCTCCCTCGAGCCCCGTGCACCATTAGCCAGATGAGATGTAGTGTGGCTACAGTGGTCTCCCATCAGACAGCGGGACTGTAGCCCCGCTCCACTGACCAAGCCTGCGTCATTAGCGTCACGGCTACAGTGATCAGCCACCAACCAGACCCGCCAGCGGCGGGGGCGGCATGTTGGCTCCGTACCAGACTAGTCGGGCCGGCGGAGAAGCTGGCGACCGAAGACACTGACAGCCAGGTCCAGCACCAGGCCAGATTACCATTGTACCCCTGGGGGGTAGGCCTATATAAACCCCCCAGGGCACCCATGCAAAGGGTTCCCAACCTGTTAGAACTAGCGTCCACCCTAGAGGAAGAAGGGAGCTAGCCCTGCCTCCTTCTGCCTCTAGCATACAGCTCGAGGAGCACCATTGTATTCACTAGTGCCTTAGTGATCATGCGGAGACCCCGCACTGTAGGACTAGGGGTGTTATCTCCTAGGAGAGCCCCGAACCTGGCTAAAGTGCGCCAGCGTTCGTCTTTACGCCTCATCCCGCTTCCAGGCAACGATGACGTTCTACTCGCTCCAACCATGATAAGCCATCCTTTGGCATATGTCGCATCCAACCCCCGACAAGCCCTGAGGTCGCTCCCAGCTAAAATGATCTTTAATGATGTCACCTGGTTCCATTGCAGAGGGGGTGTTGGAGCAGCTGAAGATGCACGGTGAGGAGACCAATCCTCACAAGCCGTTGGAGCCCTGAGCCTAGGGAGGCTCTGCGGGTCCAGGTGGCTCCTCGAGGACCGTCTTCATCTCCGCTAGGACCGCGTGGTGCTTGGCCTCCTAAGCCGCCAGAATGCTCCGCAGGTGATGCTAGAAGGTGGCAGCCGCGTATGACAGGCCGAAAGGCATGCGAACATAGCTGTGTGGCGGACCCTCGCCGCGTCCCACACGCGAAGGCCAGAGGCGCTCCTGAGATGCGGCCCGGTTTAGCCCTGGGACGTTGATGCAGACGCGTAGCCCACCATCCTCGCCTGGATGGGGGGCCATGCCAGGCAAGCGGCGGTTGTCGCGCATGGCTCTTGCTTCCTGAAGCTCCTGAGTAGCCTTGGTGATGAACTCCTGAACATTGAGCTTTCCATGCCCTGAGACCTCTTGAGGGAAACGTGCCACGAAGCACACCTCCAAGTGGTGCCCGAGCGTCTCCCTCGTGATGTTGGCAAGGTCTGAGGCCCTGCAGAAGAGAACCCCCGAGCCCTGCCTGAGGAGGGCGCTGGGCGTGCCTTCCTATGCGATGGAAGGAGGTGCCCCTTGCACGGGCGCTGATCCTGTTGCGGCACCTCTTGGGATGAGAATCTCCCGAGGCCTTGAGCTGAGCGGTGTCTTCTTCTTCTTGGGGACTACCTCAGGAGGATCCTCACTCCTGCTGTCTGGTTCCTCGATTGAAGCAGCTTGGAAGGCGCGCTCGAGGGAGCACACTGCATCTCTCTCTTCGCAAGGGACCGTGATGATTCCGCCGCTTCCTGGCATCTTGAGGACATTGTAGACATGGTGGGTGACCGCCATGAACTTGGCCAGGGCAGGATACCGAAGGATGGCATTGTATGGCAGGTGGATGTGGGCGACGTCGACGTCAATGAGCACGGTGTGGTAGTTGTCGCGCTGGCCGAAGGTGACATGGAGGCGGACCTGCCCTATCGGAGTGGTGGAACCATTGGTGACTCTTGAGAAAGGCTTGGTCGGCTGGAGCTGATCGTATGGCACTTGAAGGTTGTCGAACATCTCGACGGACAAGACGTTAAGCCCTGCACCGCCATCGATGAGGGTCCTGGTGACTTGCACGTTGCCGATGACTGGGGAACAAAGCATCGGGAGGACGCCAGCAGTAGCTGCGCACTTGAGATGATCTGCCAAGCTGAAGGTGATAGCACACTTGGACCACCTGAGCGGGCGCGTGGCCTCGAGCTTGGGAAGGACTGCATTCACCTCGCGAGCAAACTGCTTGAAGATGCGCTGAGAGGCTGGGGCCTGAGCTCCGCCCAAGATGCAAGCGATAGCGCGCGGTTCCTAGAAGCCCCCAGCCCCCTCGTTATGGTGATGGTCGTCATTCCTTCTTGGCGGTGGCGGCAGAGGAGGAAGGCCTGCATTCCCCTGCTGGCGGTCCTCGCGATGCTGATCCCTCCAGGCGCCCTCGCAAGGCTTATCCTGCCAACGATCCTCGCGAGGTCAGTCACGCCACTCTTGACGAGGGCCATGGTCGTCCCATCATCCTCGACCACGTCCTCCTCCTCGGCCGTAGCCCCGGTCATTGCGCTCGGGGCATCGGCCGAAGCGCCCTTCTCGGACGGCCCTGAGCTCCTGGCATTTGGTGTTGTGGGTGTGGAGGTTGTGGTAGGTGCAGAACGGTCGGCTGCCCTTGGAAGACTCCGGCTGGTCCCAGCCGCGCTTCGTGTCTAGTTCTGCTGCAAGAATGGCTGCTCCTTTGTGCTTCATGTCCTTGGCCTTGGCCTTCTTTTCTTCTTTGTCAGCAGCTGGAAGCTCGAGGAGGGAGAGGCGTCCTTCCTCAGCTCTTGCACACTTGGTCGCCAGGTTGAACAGCTCCAGAGACGTGCACAACTTCTCGTGGATGGTGAGCTCCTCCTTCATCTTGATGTCGCGGACGCCATCAGAGAACGCTGAGATGATGGCCTCATTCTTCACCTTGGGGATCTTGAGGCGGGCGCTGTTGAAGCGCTGGATGTATTTCTGCAGGGTCTCCCCAGGCTGTTGCTTGATGCAGCGCAGGTCACCGCGGACGGAGGGCGGTCGTTGTAGCCCAGTCATCGCAGCTCTCCTGGGCGGCTCGTAGGCGCCACCCTCGGGCCGCCACGTCAAGCCGTTCGTCCGCCAGATCGGTGCCGCCCTCACACGGCAGGGAGCTCCTCCGGGTTGGGCGGCACCCAAGGCCGACCTGACCTTCAACTCGGACGATCACCCCGTCAACACTGCCTGCTTGGGTGCGCTCCCAATGCTTTGCATGCCCACCATCTGCCAGGTGGCCATCACTAGGACCCTCATCAACGGCGGCGCCGGCCTCAACATGCTCTCGGTGGAGGCCTTCAGCCTCCTCCATGTACCGTTGCAGCGGCTCCGACCCAACAAGCCCTTTTCGAGCATCGGAGGCGGTACCTCCAGCTCCCTGGGGCAGATCCGCTTTCCAGTGACCTTCAGCACCCATGACAACTTCTGCACAGACCTGGTCAACTTCGACATCGCGCACATCAGCCTCCCGTACAAATCCATCCTCGGGTACCCCGCCTTGGCTCAGTTCATGGCAGCAACCCATCCGGCCTGCAACCTCATGAAGATGCCCGGGAGCAGCGGCGTCCTCACCATTGCTGGAGATACCAAGGATGCTCTGCTGGCACTCAAGCTTGCCCTCAAGCCAGCCGTAGCAGCGCAGCCTGCCGGCACCGACACCTCCAAGGCCAAGGAGGCTGCATCGACCAAGAAGAAGCAGTTATTCACCCAGGACAAGGCGGAGACCAAGCAGGTACTAGTTGATGAGGACGGATCCTCCGGCGCCACCTTCAACATAGGTGCCAATCTCGACCCTGACCAGGAGGAGGCACTGGTGAAATTCCTGCACTCGAACAAGGAGGTGTTCGCGTGGGAACCCAAGCAGCTAGCAGGGGTCCCAAGGCAGGTAATTGAGCATCACCTGAATGTGTGCCCCAATGTACGCCCCGTGAAGCAGAAAGCAAGGCGGCAGTCCACCGAGAAGCAGGCCTTCATCATCCAAGAAACCCGCAAGCTGGAGGCGGCAGGTGTTATTCACGAGGTTCGCTACCCCGAATGGCTGGCAAACCCTATTGTTGTGCCGAAAAAGGGAGGAAAGGAGCACATGTGTGTTGACTTCACCAACCTCAACAAGGCCTGCCCTCAACATCCGTTCCCACTCCCTCGCATCGACCTAATTGTCGACTCCACCGTCGAGTGCGACCTGTTGTGTTTCCTGGATGCATTTTCGGGCTATTATCAAATCAAGATGGCGGTAGAAGACGTGGAGAAGACGGCTTTCCTGACCCCCTGTGGGGTATACTGCTACACCTACATGTCGTTCGGATTGCGCAACGCGGGGGCAACCTTCCAGCGACTGATGCACATCGCCTTGGGCTGGCAGCTCGGGAGAAACGCTGAGGCTTACATCGATGACATTGTGGTGAAGTCTCGGGAGGCGAAGACCTTGATCTGGGACCTGGAAGAGACCTTCGCGAGGCTCTGTGAAGTGGACCTGTGGCTCAACCCGGAGAAGTGTGTGTTTGGCGTTCCTTATGGCAAGCTTCTGGGCTTCCTCGTGTCCCACAGAGGAATTGAGGCCAACCCAGAGAAGGTCAAGGCAATCGAAGACATGAGTCCGCCGCAAACCCTCAGAGAAATGCAGAAGCTTGCTGGTCGCGTAACTACTTTAGGATGCTTCATCTCCAAGCTGGGGGAGCGCGCCTTGCCTTTATTCAAGCTGAGGAAGAAGAAGGGCATGTCGGCGTTCTAGGAACGGGGGTCCCCAGACTTGCCTGCCTGCGGCCTACGGCGTGGCTCAAGGGGCGGCACAGCGCGGCCCATCTTCATCAGCACGAGCTCAAGACCCTTGCGAGGGGCCAAGCCTCGCGGGGTGGACGACAGGAAGCTTCCTCAGGCACGGCCTCGTCACGCTGGCTCGCGAGGAGGCGGAGAGATCAAGGCGGGGTACCTAACGAGGTGCCTATGATGCAAGCCATGACGACCAAGGGCGCCAGGCGGGCGCCAGCCCGTGCAGTGTCCTCCTGTCCTCTTTGGTGCAAAGGGAGCAAGCGCAGGCGAGAGCATCAAGCAAAGGCATCCGTTTCGGTGCAACAAGACCAAGACCGTCGCAACGGCAGGAAGGAGGTCATTGTGGAGCCCAAGCCGGCGTCACCACCAGAGCCTTTGACAGGCGAGGACCAACTTTAGTCAGGATAAGTGTACTAGATGTTCCCCTTCAAAATGGCCAATTGTTGGCGCCCTTCCCGCTCAATATTTGGGAAGAGGCCCAGGGCCTTTGCCTATAAATAGGACTAGCCACCCACAAGGTAGGACGTGGAGAGGGAACTAGCAGAAAGAGCGACTGAACTCCCCCTAGCAGTTCATCGCACCAGCCAAGAATAGACCCTCGCGAGGCTGTTTTTCCTTGTATTGTTCATCATCAGCCCATGAGGCAATCCACCACACCACAAACTAGAGTAGGGTATCACACCACAATGGTGGCCCGAACTAGTATAAACCCTGTGTCTCTTGTGTTGTTCCTTTCATAGCTTAGATCCTAGCAAGGCGGCGAGGTGCAGGTAGGTAGAGGGCGAAATCTCCGCGCGCACCCTAGTGTTCGAATCTAGAGGGTCTGCCGGAACCCGAAATCCGACATTTAGCGCGCCAGGTAGGGGTGCACCGGAATTCGTCTTCCGCTGCCCTGTTCTTCACCGACCGTCGCATCCATGTCAGACGCTCGTCGGGCCCGCGCCAAGCATCGAGCCGCTCTCGCTTCCCGCGTCGCCCAGACGGCCCCCGTCGGCGGCCGCCCCCGCCGTTCCCCATCGCCTGCCGTCAACGCCGCCACCAGCCCGGCGGGGAACGAGCAGCAAGCATCGTCCCGGCATCCGTCCGTGAGGCGAGACGGCTGCACTGCTACTCCCTCACTCGCCCCAGCTGGTTCGTCATCCTGCGCACTCCGCACGACCATAGAGGCTCGAGCTGCGCTCATCACGACAAACGAGCTCCTGCGCTACCGCCCAGTCGACGACGTCTACGAAGAGTGGCTCGACCGCGTCGACGAGCTCGTCCGCGCTGCAGGGGGCTCCCCCGCACCGTCCTTCTCGCTGCACCGCGCCCCGCCCCGCGCGGGCAAGGAAGCTCTGAGGGCACCTCAGCCGCCTCCCCCTCAACAAGGCGCCCTGGCCCCAAGGCACGTGGCCCCTGGGCAGAACCCACTCCGTCCGGCGCCAGCGCAGCGAGAGCAGAGTTGCCAAGAGGTCCCTCGCCACCAAGAAGCTGCCTGAGTGCTCCCTGCTCCGGTCCGTCACGACCACGCTCCTGTTCCACCACGCCAAGACCCCGCGCTGCTCCCAGCTGTAGCGCATGGGGACCCGCAAGACCAAGCTCTTCGTCACCAAAGGCCTCCCGTGGCCAGAGCAGGGTGCCGCGCCTTCACCACCGAGCTGCGCAGCGTCGCGTGGCCCGGCAAGTTCAAGCCAGACCTGCCTCCCCACTACGACGACACGGCCGACCCTGCGGAGTTCCTCCAGCTCTACGAGCTGGGCATCGAAGCCGCCAACGGGGACGAGAAGGTCATGGTGTAACACCCACGATGCAGCTATATCTCCCACGTGTCGAAGCACGACTTAGAGGCATAACCGCATGGTGGTTTTGTCGCAAGAAGGGTCATCTTCACACAATCCCATGTAATGAACAAGAATTGGATAAAGAGAGTTGGCTTACAATCGCCACTTCACACAATACATAAATTAAGATCATACATCATTCAAATACACTCATAGACCGGCTACGGTCAAGTTCAAATGAAAAGAAGACAAGCCCAAATGCTAGATCCCCGATCGCCCCGACTTGGCACCTCTACTGATCATCTAGAAACGAAACATAGTAATGACCAAGGGCCTCATCAAATACCCATTTAAGCTCAGTTGCGCCATCTGCGCCAGTATCCTCGGCACCTGCATCTGTTTTGGTAGAATCTGTGAGTCACGAGGACTCAACAATCTCACACCCACGAGATCAAGACTATTTAAGCTCATAGGTAGGCTAAGGGGGTAATATGGTGGAGCTGCGGCAAGCACTAAGCATATATGGTGGCTAACATACGCAAATGAGAGCGAGAGAGAAGTAGCGCATCGGTCGAGAAGCTAGAAGCGATCAAGAAGTGATCCTGAAACTACTTACATCAAACATAACACAAACCGTGTTCACTTCCCGGACTCCGCCGAGAAGAGACCATCACGGCTACACACGCGGTTGATGCATTTTAATGAAGTAAAGTGCCAAGTTATCTACAATCGGACATTAACAAATTCCCATCTGCCCCATAACTGCAGGCACGGCTTTCGAAATATTATATACCCTGCAGGGGTGTCCCAACTCAGCCCATCACAAGCTCTCACGGTCAACGAAGGATATACCTTCTCCTGGGAAGACCCGATCAGTCTCGGAATCCCGGTTCGCAGAACATTTCGACAATGGTAAAACAAGACCAGCAAAGCCACCCGACTATGCCGACAAATCCCGATAGGAGCTGCACATATCTCATTCTCAGGGCACACCGGATGAGACAGGCTACGAGTAAAACCAGACTTCGAGTTTCCCCGAGGTGGCCCCGTAGGCGGCTCAGTTCGGACCAACACTCGAAGGAGCACTGGCCCGGGGCGGGGTTAAATAAAGATGACCCTTGGGCTCGCGAAAACCCAAGGGAAAAGGGCTTAGGTGGCAAATGGTAAAACCAAGGTTGGGCCTTGCTGGAGGAGTTTTATTCAAAGCGAACTGTCAAGGGGGTTCCATAAATCACCCAACCGTGTAAGGAACGCAAACTCAAGGAACATAACACCGGTATCACGAAAACTAGGGCGGCAAGAGTGGAACAAGTCACCAGGCATAAGGCCGAGCCTTCCACCCTTTACCAAGTATATAAGGTGCGTTAATTTAAACAGGAGATAATGTGATATCCCAAAATATTCATGTTCCGACCAGGAACAAACTTCATCTTCACCTGCAACTAACAACGCTATAAGAGGGGCTGAGCAAAAGCGGTGACATAGCCAAACAACGGTTGCTAGGATAGGTTGGTTAGAGGTTTGACATGGCAATAGGGAGGCATGATCAACAGTGGCAGGTAGAGCTAACATAGAGATAGAGCGAGTACTAGCAAGCAAAGATAGAAGTGATATCGAAGGTATGGTCATCGTGCCTGCAAGGTTCTCAGAGTTGTCGAAGGCTTGATCCTCGTTAGCGTACTCAACAGGTTCCTCGTAAGCGTTCTCGTCTCCCGGCTCTACCCAAAGCAAGAACACAAGCAAAGGAACCACAATAAGTCACGCTGCAATGCACAAGCAACATGATGCAATACATGTCATGCTATGCGAGAGGTGATATGCAATGCATATGCGTGCTTCGGAAGGAAAGATGATGAACAAGGCATCAACTTGGCAAACCAAGTATGCCGCTGGAAAGATGAGATGATTTCAGTTGAAATCGATATAAAGATCACCGGGTTCGGGTGCACGGTTTGCAAATGACAAGCACGACAAGATATGATGCAAACTGCTTAAAACAGCAACATGGCCACTTAGATGCAAAATATAAATAAGCTATCGCACCCAAACATATGAACAGAATCCATAGCAGTGATGTACAAGAGATGCTCTACGAAACATGAACACTGAGCTCAATCTATAAACCACTAGAGCATGACTAAAATAGCATGGCAATAATGCAAAAGATAACAGTTTCTACAGACTTAGTGGAATTACTAGACATAGCAGAAACAGATTCATCATGGCATCTCTACAAGCTTGATTAACTCACTACCAGGCATGTCATGGCATGGAACAAGTACTAGCATGAAGTGGGCATGAAAATGAAGCTACTCATGTGCAAAACAAACACCTAGCATATTTGCATGAACAAACACATAAAGGACAAAACAGCAACATAGATTGAGATGACATGATCATGAACTTGCTCAAATGCAGAAACTAATGCCACCACTGGATTGGTGGGATTTTTCTACCCCAAAAACATATATAATATGTTGGGGTTGCTATAGAAAAATCATCACCAATGCACTAAGATAAAACCTGCCCTAAATGGAAATGACAGATTTGGCATTTTCCTTATTTGGAAACGTCCAGAAATGGACTTGCCCGAAATGGATAGATTCTATATGCCAGAACTAGAATATTCGCTGGGAACAACAAAAATAAAAAAATAAAATAACAAACAGGGCTAAGGGAGGATGACAGGTGGGGCCACCCTGTCATACTCACACGCGGTTGCAAAGAAACAAAAAAAGAGGGGAAGGATAATGCACCCGCGGGGGATTGAACCCGGGTCTCCCCGGTGTAATACTGCAACGGCAACCACTGGGCTAGCTAGGCGCTACTGGTAAGGAAAGGGGTTCAGCCCCTTTTAGATAGACACCAGATCGAGCTCCTCTGTTGCAAACAGAGAAGACGACGGCGCCGGCGAGGGCAACGGCGGCAACCACTGGGCTACAGGGACTCCGGCGTGCGCGTGTACTCGGGCACGAGCGGAACAGCGGAGGTGCCGGGCGAAGCGAGCGGTAGAGGAGCTCATCGGAGCTGCGGGAGGCTTGCGGTGTGCGTGAGAGACGTGAACGAGTGGCGCGAGCAAGCTATGGGAGCATGAAAGAGGGGATCCAAAGCGGGGACACGCAAACACGCAACGGTGGAACAACACTGCACAAATAAATTCAGAGATCGCCGGAGCACTGCGAGCGCGGGAAAGACATGGATCGGATGCGCCCTATGAGTTCCTAAATGCCATGGGAAGGATGGGAGAGGGAGGTGCATTACCAAGCTCACCCAAGGACACGAAGTGGTCGACGGAGATGAGCTGACAGCGACGAATTGGAGCTCTGAACCTTGGCGCGGTCCTGACCGAGAGGAAGGTGGAAGCAGAGGACGTCGAGGAACTCATCATCCGAGGCACCATAGTCGACGTCGTGGAAGTAGACGACGACGAGGAAGAAGAAGGACACGATCTACGGGGGTGGGGGTGGCCGGAGAGCACGCCGGCGACGAGGTGCGCTCTCAAGTGCACTCAGGACGAAGCTGTTGCGGTGGATCTGGTGGTTCTACTCACCTGGCGGCAGTGACGAGAGGAAGAGGGAAACCCTAGAGGTTGTGTGGACAAAGAGAGGGGTTAAAAGGAAGGCTAGGGCGACGGGTGGAGCACGGCGTCGACGTGGCCGTGGCCATGTGCGCGCCCGGCGTGAGCTTGACGAAAAGGTGAGGGGCGGGTGCGCTCTAGCCAGAGGATGGCTAGTGGGGGCACGGGTGACACGTGGGCGTACGGGAGCCTGGGTAGCATCACGGCTGGGTGAGAAACGACGAGGGCACGAGCGGGAGAGCGCGCAAACGGGCTGGCGGGCTGCACTGGCTGGGCTGGCGGGCAGGAAAAAGCCTCGGCTGGGCTGCGGGAGGCCTAGGGGTGGCTGCTGCGCTGTGCTCTTATTTTTCTATTTGTTCAAATAGAAATAGAAACAGAAAAAGCACAGGGTAAAAGGAGAGGAGTTGGAGTATAAAGAAAATATTCTCAAGCTCCTGGAATTATCTACTATTTGAATAAATTGCATTGGGAATTTTTAGAGGTAGAAAAATAAGACAAGTTTGAATTATATTCAAACTTGTGTCATTTTTGAACCTGACCAAAACAACTTCAAATAAGGAGATATTTGTCGGAGAGGTTTAGGACATGGAGCAAGATTTACAGGGAGAAGATGAACATTAATAGAGAGAGGAAAATAGCACTTAGCAAAAGAAGGGAGGAAAAGGGAAGGAAGGAGAAGTGATGGTGCAATGGTTTGAAAGGGGGACAAAGGTCATGCCCATGATGCTCATGGCAACAACATAATATGACAAAATGCAACATGAGATGAAAATGCACTATATGATGATGACATATGATGGCTAAAAGGAATATGACAAGAAGCACAAATGCAATATGGTAAGGAGAGCATGACAATGAAAAGAATAAAACACATAACCAAACAAGATGAGGCCAAACATGATAAAACCCACAAGAATTGGATGAAGGTCAAGTTGATATATTGCCAAATTGGGACATGATACATCTGGGGTGTTACAACTCTCCTCCACTACAAGAGGATCTCGTCCCGAGATCTAGGACTGAAAGAACTCCGGATATTCGGAACAGAGGTGATCCTCGCGCTCCCAGGTGGCTTCTCGGTCAGAATGGTGTGACCACTTCACTTTCAGGAATTTGATTGACTTGTTGCGAGTCTTGGGCTCGATAATGGCATTAGTTGTTGAAAGTTTTACCTAGTGCAATACCAGATAAGTATGACTCGTGAAATCTTTCGGGTTCACACCGATGAGGGAAGGCGTTGGTTCAATCCCATCGGGGCTTCTTACGAACATATACCATAAGCTTCAAGAGTAAATATCACCAGCTCAAAAGTAGAGCATGGTTGACAAAAGGAAAGGATACAATTTAACAAAGGCATTATGTATCGGAGAAGGACTCACAAGATGATTAATTATTAAGGACACTGTCGGATATAATAATCCAACAGTGGATATGGCGATCCACAGTGGAGCTGAGGTGAGTATCGATACCCAATCAGAGGAAGAAAGAATGCAAATGCAACAGATTATGGATTTATATGAATAATTCAAAGCTTAAATGCAAAGGAATTATGATTTCCAAAACAAGGGATCAGAAGCAGACGTTCTGATCAAGGATGGATCACTTGAATATACCAGAGGCACAATCAACGACAGATAGTTTGGTCGAGAACCAGCTCAGTATCAAAATGACGTCTGAGCCGGAAAGATAATCCTAGGACTCGACTGATGATTGTGAACATTCACAACGTATTGAATCAACGGACTCAAAAATGATGGTGACAAAGGATGCCAATATGATTACTATACTTATGGGATTAATCATAATGAAAGCAAACAAGAAATTCCAGAGCAATAGGTTGCTAAGGATTTACGGAATATCGAATGGTATTTCGAAGACTTTTGTGTAACACATGAACAACTGGGGGATGAGCGGATACTCGATAAGTGCGAGAATTAACCGTAGGGGTATTCAGGTGACAAAGAACAGCAGGGCGGTAAGCTCAAAGGATTATCAAACAACGACGAGTGTTACGGGGTATCTTGTAATAACAAGACCAACTGGGGATGAATGTAAGAATAACAACTGCAAGTAGTTATCCATAAGGGTTTATGGTGGAAGGGGAATTGCAAACACGATGAACACAAGTTCTCGAGTTAACAACGGAGAGCATCTTCAGGGTCTCCTGGTGCAGCAGACGATCATCAGTAATAAGGGGCTCTCCGGGTGAAAGTGATAACGAGATCCTAATGTTAGATTTAGTAAAATTCATTTAACCCGAATAGAGGAGAGATCAGAGTCCCAGAGTAAAGGTCAAGGAGTAAAAGATCCTAATACCACCCAATGGCGACGTGGGCCCGTAAGCCACACAGCCATGTTAGTAAAAGTTTTTCAACGACTAGACTCAACTTCGGCCAAGGAGTTGGAAAGGGGGATTCCTATAGGCAGTTGGCTCTGATACCAACTTGTGACGCCCCCGATTCAATCGTACACTAATCATACACGCAAACGTGTACGATCAAGATCAGGGACTCACGGGAAGATATCACAACAGAACTCTAAAACATAAATAAGTCATACAAGCATCATAATACAAGCCAGGGGCCTCGAGGGCTGGAATACAAGTGCTCAATCATAGACGAGTCAGCGGAAGCAACAATATCTGAGTACAGACATAAGTTAAACAAGTTTCCATAAGATGGCTAGCACAAACTGGGATACAGATCGAAAGAGGCGCATGCCTCCTGCTTGGGATCCTCCTAACTACTCTTGGTCGTCGTCAGCGGCCTGCACGTAGTAGTAGGCACCTCCAGTGTAGTAGGAATCATCATCGACGGTGGCGTCTGGCTCCAGGGCTCCAGCATCTGGTTGCGACAACCAGGTAGAAGGGAAAGGGGAAAAGAGGGAGAAAAGCAACCATGAGTACTCATCCAAAGTACTCGCAAGCAAGGAGCTACACTACATATGCATGGGTATATGTGTAAAGGGCCATATCGGTGGACTGAACTGCAGAATGCCAGAATAAGACGGGGGTAGCTAATCCTGTCGAAGACTACGCTTCTGGCAGCCTCCGTCTTGCAGCATGTAGAAGAGAGTAGATTGAAGTCCTCCAAGTAGCATCTCCAAGTAGCATCTCCAAGTAGCATCTCCAGTAGCATCGCATAGCATAATCCTACCCGGCGATCCTCCCCTCGTCGCCCTGTGGAAAAGCGATCACGGGGTTGTCTGTGGAACTTGGAAGGGTGTGTTTTATTAAGTATCCGGTTCTAGTTGTCATAAGGTCAATGTACAACTCCAAGTCGTCCTGTTACCGAAGATCACGGCTATTCGAATATATTAACTTCCCTGCAGGGGTGCACCACATAACCCAACACGCTCGATCCCATTTGGCAGGACACACTTTCCTGGGTCATGCCCGGCCTCGGAAGATCAACACATCGCAGCCCCACCTAGGCACAATAGAGAGGCCAGCACGCCGGTCTAAACCTAAGCGCACAGGGGTCTGGTCCCATCGCCCTTAGCACACCTGCACGTTGCGAGGGCGGCCGAAAGTAGAACTAGCCCCCTTAATACAAGAGCAGGCTTACGTTCCAATCCGGCGCGCGCCGCTCAGTCGCTGGCGTCACGAAGGCTTCGGCTGATACCACGACGCAGGGATACCCATAACTACTCCCGCGTAGATGGTTAGTGCGTTTAGACCAAATGGCCAGACTCAGATCAAATACCAAGATCTCGTTAAGCGTGTTAAGTATCCGTGAACACCGAACAAGGTCAGGCCCACCTGTCTCCTAGGTGGTCTCAACCTGCCCTGTCGCTCTGCCACAAAGTAACAGTCGGGGGCCGTCGGGAACCCAGGCCCACCTCTACCGGGATGGAGCCACCTGTCCTTTCAGCCCCCTTATCCGAATCACTTGCGGGTACTCAACGAGCTGACCCGACTTTAGTCACCATCTGTATAGTATGTATGTATGTATAGTATATACCCGTGATCACCTTTCGAGTGATCACGGCCCAATAGTATAGCAAGGCAAACTGACAAGAATGTAGGGCCAATGATGATAAACTAGCATCCTATACTAAGCATTTAGGATTGCGGGTAATGTAGTCTACCGAATAGAAGAGGGGGAAGAAACATTAAATACAGTGCAAACATAAGCAAGACGACACAAGACATGACAAAGAGCGGTGCTAGGTGTGTCCTAACGCAGTATGAGGTGATGCCGACGAAGGGGGAAAACATCTGGGAAAGTATTCCCGGTGTTCCGTGTTTACGGGCCGAGGAGCCGGAGGGGGAAAGTTGCGAGTTTGATATGTTAGGGGTGTGTGGCGGACGAACGGGCTGCGTATCCGGATTCGTCTCATCGTTCTAAGCAACTTTCATGTTGAAAATATTTTAATCCAAGTTATGGATTAAAAGATATGATTTTCTAAAGATTTTATTAATTTCTGGAATTTAATTAATTAATTAAATTAATTCAAAAATGGAATTATGACATCAGCATGATGTCATGCTGACATCAACAGTCAACAGAGTTGACTTGGTCAACCTGACCAGTGGGTCTAGTGGGACCTACCTGTCATACACTGTTTAGGTTAACTAGAGATTAGTTCATTTAATTACTATTTAATTAACCTAACTAGTTAATTAAATTAATTAAACCGGATTAATTAACTTAATTAATGCATTAGATAATTAATTAATTAATAATTAATTTTATTAAATCATTTTTATTTTTATTTATTATTTTTATTTTAAATTATCCTTCTCTTTTTTTTAACGTTCTGGGCGTGGGCCCCCACTGTCATTGGCCCACAGGGGGGCCTTGTGGGTTTCGGGCGCAGGCGACGGTTGTCGCCCGAACGGGCGCTCGGCGTGGATGCGGGCGAAGCCCCCAGGGGTGCGGTGCGGGCGCACGGCGACCGTGGCCGGAGCAGTGGCACGGCGGGGCCGTGGTAGGAGGCCGAGCCGGCGACAACGTGCAGGGCGGAGAGGGGCGAACAGGGGCGCCACGGGGCCGGGTGCGGTGACCAACAGCGACGGGAGGCGTGGTCGGGCGCGGGGAGAGGACGAGAGGGAGCGCGGGGAGGGCGCTCCATGGACGCGGCCGGCGCGTGCGTACGTGGCCAGGGCAAGCGGTGGACGTGGCCAGGGCGGCCCTGGGTCGCGGTGAGCGCGGCCGACGCAGGGGAGGCGGGCGCGTGCCCGCGCACGATGGCGCGTCGCGCGAGGCGAGTGCGGTGGCCGGACGCGCGAGGGGCGCACGACGCGCGCCGTCGGGCGTGGCAACCGCTGTGCGGGGCCGCGGCTGGGTGCGGACGGCGCCGGCTACAGAGGGAAAGGGGGAGAGGAGGGAGCTCACGTCGAGGGGGTAGGGAAACTGGCAGCAGGCTCGGGGACAGTCGGGGGGGATGACGGGGACGACGTGCGTAGGGGAGCAGTCCAGCGGGGGAGGGCGAAGCAGTCCGGTGGCGGGGAGCTCCGGGCACCGGCGTCGGTGTCGACGACCTCCTCCTCGATCCCGATCCAATCGGGGAGAGGAGGGAGGAGATATTTTGGGGGCGGGGGGGAAGTGTTGGTGGAGTGGGGGTGGATAAGGTTTCGGGGTGGGGGATATGGAGGGGGAGTGGCCGGCTGGGCCTTTGCCCAGTTGGGCCGGTGGCCGAATGGGCCGGCCTGTTGGGTCGGCTGGCCCGGGGGGTCCTTTTCCTATTCTTCTTTTATTTATTTTCTTTTCTGTTTTAAATCACTTTAAATTACTTAGGCATTTTCTAAAAATCTGTTTACTTCACTAAAATTACCTTTATAATATTCGGCAACCACCGAACATTTTTGTTTTAATTTTTGAAAACTTTTATTGTTAGATTGATTTTGAATTTGAATTGAATCGGTTTCGAACTAACACTAGGTTAGCAACAGTAACCGAGGTAACGTGGCATCATTAATGCGAGATTACTGTAGCCTAATTATCCGGGCGTCACATCCTCCTCCGCATCTTCTTCTTTGTCATCCTCCTCTTTGTCCTCCTCCTATGATTCATCCTCATCTGTGTCCCCGTCACCTTCAACATCTTGTGGTACTTCCATTTCATCATCTTCTTCTGACTCCTCCTCATCAAACTCTTCTTCTTCTTGTATAGGTGAAACCCGTCTCTTCCTTTTTGGAACACGGCGTGACATGCCGGTTCCTGTTGATGTCTGCTGTACATATGGATCAATATCCGGTTCCTCATCATCAATCTTGGCAAATGCTTCAATGAAATTGACAATTTGTTCAGTTACTGCCTTGCACAAGTCATTGACCACTTTGGCAATCTTTGCCTTTTTCTGCATCAACAAAAAAATATTTGAGTACTCATTCAATTAGAAACAATTTTAAAAAAGAAAATGTCGGTAACTGATCCAAACTCCTTTATGCAAAAGACTTACCTACGGATTGTACGTTAGTGGTAATTTGAATGCCACGAATGCTTGAGCTTGCAAAAGACCACCAAACAGTGGTGTCTACTCTGTGCCCCTATACTCCTCTTTGAGCTGATGTAAAAAAGATAAAAAGAAAAGAACAAGGTTATCAAATAGATATTGTGTTGAACAAAAACCAAATGTTATAACATCTGCAACTACAAAAAAATGCTGGGCAGACTGGATTCTACATGTATGCAACTGCACAAACCAAAAAAAAACTGTGCACCCCACAGGTCACTAAAAAAATGTTTCTGCCAACTGGTGTCACACATCTGTGCAACAAGATAAGTAAAACTGTGCAACTTGAAATAGATGATGTGCCATATAAAAATGAACATGTCTACAGATGCCAAACTAGAGCTACAAGTTGTGCAACTATAGGCATTATTGTGCCCACTGATTACAGTTTTTGTGCAACTACCAAAAAGTGTCGAAAAGCTGATCTCAAAAGCGCATGTGCAGCTACCAAGGAATTAAAACTGAGCAGAAATGAATAGAACATAAAAATAGCCATTGTTGGAAAAAAACAAAAGAGAACTCACTTGTAATTTGCCGAACACACCAGGAGAGACCGAGTCCTTCTTGATCACCTTGGCAATTAGGCTACTATCCCAAGCATTCGCTCGTATCACGCAGTTGTTTACTGTGATGTCATGAACGAGCGCATCAAGGTGCAGGATCTGCCGTATAACCAAAAAAGGAAACCCAGCTTCAGTTATTATGAGGTGTATTTCCGAAACTATAACTGCACAAAAAGAAGGAAAACACGTGGAAGTGCTAGTTTTCACTCACCATCAAGTGATACAAGCAGATGCAAACAGTTTGCTTCGCCTGGTCCATGTTCCGGAAAGCTTCATTAATGTGTTCTGCTACAAAAAGGTAGATGTTTGTGTTCTTGAGGTTTGGATGATCTAGCACGAGTCCGTAGAACTTTGGGCTCAGCCTCAGGGCTGTGCTTGGTGCTAGGAAAGTGTTGAATGCAACCGCAAGCCAGGCCATAAAGAATGTGTCATCCATTCTTCCCGCCATATCCTTAATCATCTTACACAATGTAGTGATCTGGGGATGAGAATCTCCAGGTATGTTGAAAGCCTCTCTGAATCTCCTAGTTGCATCCTTGTCAACTACATATCTGACTTTTTGACCCCTGTTAGGAAGGTCAAATACCCTTTCAACACTGTCAGCATCGACACGGATCCTTCCCCTGCCTGGGAACACCATTTCAGAGGTCTCTGGCTGGTAGGACTGCACCAGGAATTTAATGAAGTCCGCTGGAAGTGTATCTGATAAGTTCAAGAGGCCCCCAAACAACCTTGAAACTAGCTCAGACTTCTGCGGCGGGGATAGCGAGCTGTTGAACTTTGCAAACCGCCCTGGTGATGCCCTTATCCTGCCTGCTTGTGATGGTCGCTCCAAATCTTCCCGGGCAGCCACCTCAACTCCTTCCCCGCTGGCCTGATGATGAGAAAATAAAAAATTAAACAGAAGACAAAAAACTAGACCGAGAAAAAACTAGCATTGATCATTTGGATCAATATTGCAAAAACTATATAAACATAAAATGAATCATGCCAACTAATATGATGTTTTTGTACAACTATGAAAGCTCATCATGGCAACTGAAGACTACTAGTGTGCAACCTACAAAAAAGCTAAGAAAACATACTAGACCTGACAACAACAACAAATTCTAGGGGATGTGCAATGATAAAGCATGATATTGCAAGAAAGATAACAACAACTAAAAAAAGGTTTGCAAGAAACTGTTCACTAACTCATAAACACACACAAAAAACCACATACCTCAGCATCTGTTGCGGAAGATGAGGCAGCTCCTCCAGCAACTGTTGCCTGCACAAAAATGGTGACCGGTAATGTCAACTACAAAGCTGCCAACTCATGTCAACTTCTGCAAAAACTATATTTACATCGAGATGACCAGTGATGTCAACTACAAGATGGTTATTGAGCAACTAGAACAAAATGGTGGTGCCAACGGCTGCATAATTTCATCAGCGCCTGAAAAAAGCGAGAAACATTGATATTCAAGGATTTACTCACCCTGCTACTGCTGCACGTCTAGTCCGCTTTACAACCCGAAACTGGTCAACATCCTAAGAAAAAATAAAAACATGGGCATGGGTAAAAATTTATTATATGACCCAAACAAAACCAAAATAAGGTGCTTGTGTCATCAGCATGCCACTTACCTCAAGTTCCTCTCCCTACTGAACACTACACGTAGAGCATGGCTAGCGATTAGCAGCACGCTATGAGTTCTGACGAAGGGACTGACTTCCAGAACCCTAATTAAGCAACCAAAAAAACATGAAAAAATGACATAAGCATACATGGATAAGTTGAAAAGAACTCAAAGACACCGAAAAAAATGAGAAAATACATCTTCTTCATTGCCATCCGCATCTCCTCCTATTATAACCATGTTTAGCCTATGGGGGAAATACAAGAAAAGAAAACATAGTTAGAAGATGTGCAAACAAAGTAGAGAAAACATAAAAGCTTGCTTTGATCTGCAGACCTCTACACATAAGCAGGACACCAAGTGCAAAAAACTGTAAAACATGTGGACATCCAACTACTACAGTGATGCAGCCAACTGGGCAGTCAACCTTGTGCAACTGGACAGCTTATAAGCCAACTAGTTCCACTAAGGCAAGAAATAACTAGGCAGAAAAATAGTTAACTAAAGGCAGCCAGCTGAGTATGATAATTTATGCAACTGGGACAAACAAAAAACCAACTAGCGTAGCCAACTAGAATATATGGACAATTAGGTGCACCAGCAGGGCACCTACGGGGGCAACTCGAACACGGAAGCAGAGCAACTTGTGCAACTCAAACATCATATAGACAACCTAGTACAAATCAGGAAGCAACCTAAGCATGACAACCTAGCAGCCAACCTAGTACAATGCAGAACATGTGAACAACCAACTAGTATATGGATGCAGCCAACTAAGCAGACAAATTGTGCAAATGAACAACATATAGACAGTCAACCTAGTGCAAAACAACAAACCAACTAAGCAGGACAAGTAGTGCAAGTGTAGAACATATGGACAACCAACTAGTAAAACTGATGTAGCCAACTGAGCAGGCAACTTGTGCAACTAAAAAGTGTGTAGACACCCAACTAGCACAAACTGGTGCAACTGCAGAACAAGGACAACCAACTACTATATGAATGAAGCCAACTGGATAGAATTATGTGCAACTAATAGAAAATCTCTACCTAAATCTCTGTACAACAACTTCAAATCAGCCAATACATTGCACACAACATTACAACTTGGAGAAGGAAATAGGAACATTGAATAGATCTCAAACCCCTGCCAATTGAATAGGGACTGAACAACACTACCTATCGCCCTAAAATCGCGCAACGGGCGCCGTGGACGTGCATCCCATGCTACCTATCGACTACCCCGTGCCCTGGCCAACCACCCCGTGCCCTGAACAACCCCACTAGACGCGTCCTTGTAGATCTCGACCAACGTTGGGTGCGTGCTACCACAGAGGAGAGGAGAAAACTGAACATGACCAAAAGTTCGAGCATAAGTGGGGGTAGTTCGCCCCGTTCCTGAACCCTAGTAAGCATTCCCCTCATGTATCGGCGAATCCGCGCACCGCGACACAGAGAGAGGGAGAAGAAGCATGGAGAAGTTGCAGGCGAGCGTACCTCCGACGCCGAGGAGCACCAGCGATTCGCCCCGCGGAGAGCCACCCGCAACCGCCACCGACCTGAGGACTCTGCCGCGACTCTCGGAATCGCGACAGTTCGGTGGAGAGGCTAGCGAGGATGAAGATAAAGGCGAGGGGTGGAATGGGGAGAAAGCACCGCTGCGGGCGAGGGATTTCAGGCACGGATTTTGAAACCGCCGCCCACGACTCCCTCTCCTCACTCGTCTACGCTTACCTGTAGGCCTCCCACATCCGGATAAGGACAAAACCTCCCACGACATGCGGCGCAGGGCCAGTGCAGACCATGTGGCACCTGGTGCACCCGGGCGTGATCGCTCGCGCGATCCTGTGGCCAGGAAGCGGGCGCCCGGTTCGACTATTGAGTGCGCGTGCACTTTTGAGGATTTAGGCTTTATTATTTGGAAATAACGCTTTTTCTATTTGACGGGCGCCTTTTTTTTGTTCAGTGAACTTTGTGACCATTGATTCTAGACACATTGGGATGTGTACATGGGAAGGTTGGATACATAGGCTAGTTCGAAAATAATGTATTTATTAATATTATCTCGTAACAAATTTGAGTGCCCGAGGATCCCGTTATAACCGTTTAATAACTAGAAACAACTTTTTTGACTAGACAAATGTGTGTTCTTGTTGGACTTAGCAACAAGAGTTAAGAAGCTAAAGTGTATTCCTAATTAGTTTACTATTACCACATGATACATGTGGTAAGCAATCCGAACAACTCAAAAAAATAGTTTACTATTATTATCCAGGCTCGACCGATCAAACGGTGAAGTTTCGAGATCTAAAACTATGAATTGATAGGTTCTGCTGGACTTGAGGTACTTGCAAATGCTTTTCGTACACCATTTCATTTTTGTGCAAGTTAACTTCGGCAATTGATTAACCAAACCATGATTTCTTTGTATGCAGTATGCATTAAGCGTCTATTGAAGTATAGTATTTTCTCACCGTAGCTGATATTTTTGCATTTAAATTTTTATTTTAGATTAGCTCCATAGGAATTCTTTGAACCATGTTTGAGGAAAAGAAATCATATACTTGAATAAGGCTGATGGCGCCCTTGCCATATTTCTTCATGATTGATTCTTTGAGTAATTTTCAATGACACTGTGTTATGCTCTTGGGCATTTGTTAGTCTACTTATCTACTTGACATGCAAGGTGAAAGGGGAGAGCATGTCTATAGATCACCCTCCACCTTGTTTCTCGTTTCTTTCTCTTCTTTGGTGTTAACTTGAGCTTCACATCTTTCTTGAAAAAAAAAATACTTGAGCTTCACATCTAGTCTCTGTTTTTTGTAAATTCTTGTGCAATTATCTATGAAAAATCATTCATTACGCATTTGGTGACCAATTTAAGGTCTATGCAATACAAATCTTAACTAACTCCGCCTATATCTTCTAGGCATACCCGTTCCCAAGCGAGGGTTGTGATAGGCTTGACGAGCCAACGTAAAAACTAGCCAGTCCCATGAGTATGAAACCCATTTGAGCGAGGGTAGTACTAGGTTGGGTGAACTCCTGGGAAGTCCTCGTGAAAGGGTTTCATATCGAAGGGTTGTGATAGGTTTGGCGAGCCAACGTAAAAACTACCCAGTCCTTTGGGTATGAAACTCATTTGGGCGAGAGTAATACTAGGATGGGTGACCTCCTGGGAAGTCCTTGGGAAAGGGTTTCATATCTAGCCTACCCCAACTTGTTAGGGACAAAAGGCTTAGGCTTACGGCTTATGGCTTACGCAATAAAAATCTTAAATACACATGTGTTTAGATTTGGAAAATATATATAGTGGTGCTACTTGGTCTCTTTTCCTCTAATTCCATTTTCCCATCTATAGGTGATATGTACTACATTGCTTTGCTCGGACTTCCGGTTTGCTCAGTGCTTATATGTAGACTAATTTACGTTAGTTCTTGCCACACCTATGCCATTGTGCTGAAAAGGTGCTCTTGTACTGGTTACTACCCCGTCATGTAGAAGTCAATCCATATGCATATCCAGCACAAGTAAATACGATAGTCAAAATGTATTCCCTATGGAGAAGAGTGAGTTGTCTTGCTGCTTTTATGGATTTGTTTGGAAGCATGGAATGAATTAGTGGTATAGAAACATGCTTTGATATAGTATCCATGAAACTTACTACTAATATTTTTTTTCTTAATTGCTTATTTGTTTGGCAATGTTTTTTAGATTTATAAATCTTTCATTTTTGTAGGATCTGCCACGCTTTGGAAAGACTTTTTTTCTTCTGCTTTGTATTTTTGTCCTTGCTTAACATTCATAGTAAGTGATTCAAGACTTGAAGAACATGATACGGTTCCATCACAAAAAAGAAGAAGAACATGGTACGGTCTCACTATGAGTGTTAGCCCTCTACTAAATGTTGCGTCCTTTTTGATATAAAATTAGTAACAAAACATTTAGACAAGTTTGTTGGTACATGTTGCATGTTGTTGTGAGACTGATCATTTGCTTCATTTATCAACATCTTGCTGATTTATGATTGTTCAGCAAAGCCACACATACATGGCGTCACTAAATGTCCTATCTTGAAATGATATCTAAAAACGTAGGCTTGTAAAATACATCTATTTTTTCATAGACACTATCACTAATGAGCCTTTAATATCTAAACATTGAATTTATATTCATACAATCTTTAATCGCCATTAACTGCGGTAGATGCATGTCATGACCACCGAATGGGTACAAATGTTGTATGCACAATTTTCTCTTAATCCTTACATGCAAGAATTTAATGCATCTCATAAACTAAACAGATGTGGGAAAGAAATAAAAATAGAACTTACAAACAAAAAAGATAATGAGATAGGCTCAACAAATCGGAATGAGGGAGAGCATGTATTATACCCCACACTTATATTACACTCCTTGGGCATGCATTTTGAACCGTGGGGAAGATTGTGGTCTTCTTCCGGTTTGTGAATTTTCCCATGATTCAATTTCACTGCCTAAATCCACTTTGTACGTTTCGAGTCCATCTGGGTTTGGTTTTGTTAGGTTTTAAATTCAAACACTTCGTGTGAAATTAAAGTTGTTTGAATTTTTAAGTTTGTAAAAAATCCTCAAACAACTTATTTTAAGTTCACCATATTTATCTGATCCCAGAGAAATAACTATCTTGGTCTAAATCTTCCTTTTCTTCAATCTTTTGTTTAATTGAAAAAGGAAAAAAAGAAAGGAGGAGAGAGTCTATCAACCAGCATACATCGACCCAGTTAAACTTCCCAGGTCGGCCCACCCACCCACGTTAACCCTATAGGCAGCCAGGAGACCGATCCCCTTCCGCCCATCCACGCCGGTGTTGTTAGGGACCCTCGGTGTCTCGTTATCGGTGGGGGCGAGGTTTTTAGGGATCATACCGCCCACGGAAACAAAACCCTCGGGCAAGGGAAGATGGGAGATGCTGCTTCTGGATCGGGGAGCGGCATGACAGATCTAGAAGCAATGATGGATGAGCTGGGTTTGAAGGAAGATGATCTCCAGGATGTGGTAATTGAGGATGACGAGCTGCCGGTCGAGGCAACCCGGTGTATGGCCATTGCTAAGGTTCATACCGAGAAAACCTACAACAAGTACTGGTTTTACAGGAACATGAGGGTAGCCTGGGATCTAGCAAAGGAGGTGAAGATCAGGCCACTTGAAGACAACATGTACACGCTGCAATTTGAATGTCTAGGCGATTAGGAGCGAGTAATAGAGGATGGTCCTTGGAGCTTCAAGGGTAAAGCGGTGATTTTGGAGAAGTATGACGGATTTACGAAACCGTCGACTATAGAGCTCAACAAGATCGATATGTGGATACAGATCCATGATTTCCTAGATGGTTTTTTCTCAAAAATCAAGGCTCTATCTTCAATCGTGGGAGAGTTCATCTATGCTGAACCAAGATCTCAAGACTTTGAAGGTAACTTTGCACGGGTGCATGTGAAGATAGATGTCACAAAGCCCCTCAAGAACGTTGTTTCTTTGGTGGTGAAGAAGAAAGATACTATCCATAGGGAGATTTACAGAGTGAAGTATGAACAGCTCCCTGATTGGTGTGCCGTCTATGGATACATGGGTCATCTTTTCAAGGAGTGTGGAGATGGAGTCCACGATCCAAAGGCATTGGTCTTTAAAGATCTGAAAGCATCATGGTTTAAAGGCCCTGGGAGTGGACCAGGAGAAGGACGAGGCAACGCTGAAGGCAATGGAACAATGAGTGGCCGAGGAGGAGGCTGGGGGGCAGGCCGTGCTGGTAGAGGTCAGGGCCGTCCAACTGATCAGAACATGTATGCATCTACGGCGAAAGATGGAACACTTGACGGGGACGTGGCTATGGAGGACGGAGATAAAAATAGAAAGAGAGGGGTTGTAGTTGCAGACCCAAATGCATTATTACTGCTGCCAGCGCCCTCTGACGGCTCAAACAATTCTTCGATGCTGCCATCCACTGAAATCCCACCCAGCCTGTCGTCAAAGCAGGAGCCGAAGAGGAACAAGACCAACACAATGGCTAGCGATAAAACCAGCGGAAAGAACAAAACTCTGACCAAGAACACTGATGCGTGTTTGGTGGGCCTCCCAGTGGGGTCGCGCAGAGCGCAATGAGTCTCCTTTGTTGGAATTGCCGTGGGGCTGGCAAACCCACGACGGTTCGAGAGCTTCGTGACCTAACGAAGCAATATGCCCCCTCTATACTATGCATCCTTGAGACTCAGATAGAGGGTTCTAGAATTGAGAATATGGCTGGTTCTTTAGGCTTTAATAAGAGTTTTGTTGTTAGTAGCTCGGGGAGAAGTGGGGGTCTAGGAATTTTCTGGAACAAAGAAATAAAGCTTGAGATTGTTGGTTCTTCACAGTATCATATTGATGCAATTATTGATGAACTTGTAGATGTCAAAACAAGGGTAACCTTTGTCTATGGGGAAGCACTGGTTAATGAAAGATACATGACATGGGACATGCTAAGAGGAATCGTTGGTACAAATGATATACCCTGGCTAGCCTTAGGTGATTTCAATGAGGTGTTGTATGCACACGAACACGATGGAGTAGGGAACAGAAGCCAGACGCAAATGGACGCTTTTAGAGATGCGCTTGACACTTGTGGTCTATCTGATATAAGGTACGCTGGCACTGATTGGACGTTTGAGAAGAAAGTGACATGTGGGACATACACAAGGGTGAGGCTGGATCGAGGAGTAGCTAATCCGGCCTTGTCAATAGCTTTTCCATCAGCCAGGCTCGAGCACGGCACTGCGGCGTCAAGCGACCACGCCCCTCTCTACGTGAGCTACGTGCATGAAGCATCCAGACGGGCCCCATGTTCTTTTAAATATGAGTTGGCCTAGGAACGGGACCCGGAGTTTTCGCCAATGGTTCAGAATGCATGGCAAAAGAGTGCTGGTGATTCGGTGCCGAGCATAAGCGACAAATTGCAATCATTGTCGCATGATCTGAGCCAGTGGGACCGCAATCATTTTCATAATGTGCGACACGAGATTCGGCGACTGAAGTCAGAGCTACAGGAGCTTCACGGGATCTAAAACAGATACGGGCCAAGTCATTTAGAGTTAAAAAATTTTGAAAGGCTAACTGAGCTTTATCATAGAGAATAGATACTATGGAGATAGCACGCCCGGCTAGAGTGGCTGATGCACGGCGACAAGAACACACATTTTTTACACCTCAGGGCAAGCCGAAGAAGGAGGAAAAACCAAATAAAGTCACTTCAGAGACCGGATGGTCAGGTAACAGAAAACGTGATAGAGATGGAGAACATGACCACAACCTTTAATCAAAATCTCTATACATCGGAGGGAGTGCATAACATGGAACAGGTCATTGATACAGTTCCAACAAGGGTTACACTAGCCATGAATGACATGTTAAATGCTCCATACACACAACAAGAAGTAAAAATATCCCTGTTTCACATGTACCCAATGAAAGCTCTGGGGCCTGACGGATACCCAGCACACTATTTTCAGCACCACTGGGACACCTGCAGTGATGAGGTCACAAAGGCGGTTTTGAGGATAGTGGAGGGCACTGAGTCGGCAGAATGCATAAACGACACGATTTTGGTACTCATACCAAAGGGAAAAAACCCAACTCTACTGTCCCAATTTCGTCCAATCAGTTTGTGTAATGTTTTGTACAAGATTGCTTCGAAGGTGATTTCTAACAGACTCAAGGTATTATTACCTGACATAATCTCAAAGGAGCGATCAGCTTTTGTCCCAAGCAGGTTGATTACAGACAACATTATCACAACATTTGAGTGCTTGCATTTTATGAAAAGGAACAAAGCCAAGAAAAATCAGTCTTGTGCACTCAAGCTCGATATGATGAAAGCCTATGATAGGGTGGAGTGGCCTTATTTAAGGGCAATCATGATAAAGCTAGGATTTACAAACCGATGGGTTGATATTCTTATGAGCTTGGTCACCACAGTCAAGTTTTCTGCTTTATTCAATGGGAAGAAGCTCCAACAATTTATTCCTTCAAGAGGTATCCGACAAGGGGACCCGATATCTCCATACATGTTCTTGATGGCAGTAGAGGGCCTTTCATGCCTGTTAAAATCAAAAAGTGAGTCATCCAATTTTCATGGACTACAGGTAGCTCCCACGACGCCACCGATAAGCCATCTCCTATTTGCTGATGACAACCTACTGTTCTTCAAGGCTAATAGTGTGGGGGCAACTGAGGTGTACCATGTTCTGGATACTTACTGTCAAGCAACGGGGAAGCGTATCAACTACTCCAAGTCATCAATTTATTTTAGCAAAGGGGTACCTGATGCAGTCAAACAAGAAATTAAGGAAACACTCAACGTCCCCAACAAAACACTTAATGATAAGTACTTGGGATTGCCGTCAGATATAGGAAGCTCAAAGAACGGGGCTTTCAAATACCTCAAGTATCGCCTTTGGAGCAAGGTTCAGGGCTGGATCGAGCGAACCATGTCTTCAGCGGGCAAGGAAGTTCTTGTTAAAGCTGTAGCCCAGGTTGTCCCAGTGTTCTCCCTGTCATGTTTCAAACTTCCTAGAGGCTTGCGTGAACATCTAAACATGCTCATCTCAAAGTTTTGGTGGGGTGCTAAGGATGGAAAGCGAAAACCACATTGGGTTTCTTGGAAAATGATGACTCAACCCAAGGGCATGGGAGGCCTCGTATTCAAAGGCTTTGAACTCTTCAATCTGTCTATGCTAGCTAGGCAGGCATGGCGTCTGCTGCAATACCCGGAGTCCTTAAGTGCGTGAGTACTGAAAAGTGTCTACTACCCTAACTCTGACATCCTCCATGCCAAATTGGGAGGCCATCCGAGCCAGGTTTGGCGGGCCATTATTGAGGGAAGAAACGTTTTGAAGCAAGGTTTGATAAAAGAGAATTGGGAATGGAGCAGACAAAAATATATGGATGCAAAACTGGTTACCCAGAGAGGAGATGATGCAGCCTTATGGGAGTATTTCGCCAAATCCACCCACCCTGGTTTCGGAGCTCAGAATCGGTGTGAACTCCTCCTGGGATAGACAGCTTGTCCGAGCAACGTTCATGCCAATGGATGCGCATGTTATACTGGGAATTCCCTTGTGTACACGAAACATTGCAAATTTTTGGGCATGGTATCACGAGAAGCACGAACCCTTTGAAGAAAATATGCCCTAGAGGCAATAATAAAGTTATTATTTATTTCCTCATATCATGATAAATGTTTATTATTCATGCTATAATTGTATTAGCCGGAAACATGATACATGTGTGAATACATAGACAAACTTAAAGTCACTAGTATGCCTCTACTTGACTAGCTCGTTAATCAAAGATGGTTATGTTTCCTAACCATAGACATGAGTTGTCATTTGATTAACGGGATCACATCATTAGGAGAATGATGAGATTGACATGACCCATTCCGTTAGCTTAGCACTTGATCGTTTAGTATGTTGCTATTGCTTTCTTCATGACTTATACATGTTCCTACAACTATGAGATTATGCAACTCCCGTTTACCGGAGGAACAGTTTGTGTGCTACCAAACGTCACAACATAACTGGGTGATTATAAAGGAACTCTACAGGTGTCTCCAAAGGTACATGTTGAGTTGGCGTATTTCGAGATTAGGTTTTGTCACTCCGATTGTCGGAGAGGTATCTTTGGGCCCTCTCGGTAATGCACATCACTATAAGCCTTGCAAGCAATGTAGCTAATGAGTTAGTTACGGAATGATGCATTACGTAACGAGTAAAGAGACTTGCCAGTAATGAGATTGAACTAGGTATTGAGATACCAACGATCAAATCTTGGGCAAGTAACATACCGATGACAAAGGGAACAACATATGTTGTTATGCGGTTTGACCAATAAAGATCTTCGTAGAATATGTAGGAGCCAATATGAGCATCCAGGTTCCACTATTGGTTATTGACAGGAAACGGTTCTCGGTCATGTCTACATAGTTCTCGAACCTGTAGGGTCCGCACACATAAGGTTTCGATGATAGTTATATTATGAGTTTATGGGTTTTGATGTACCGAAGTTTGTTCGGAGTCACGAATGTGATTACGGACATGACGAGGAGTCTCGAAATGGTCGAGACATGAAGATTGATATATTGGAAGCCTATATTTGGATGTCGGGAGTGTTCCGGGTGAAACCAGGATTTTACCGGAGTACCGGGAGGTTACCGGAACCCCCCGGGGGCTTAATGGGCCTACATGGGCCTTATTGGAGAAGAGGAGAGGAGGCAAGGGCTGGGCCGCGCACCCCTCCCCCCTAGTCTGAATAGGACAAGGAGAGGGGGGCAGCGCCCCCCCCCCTTTCCTTCCTCTCTCTCCCTCCTCTTTCCCCCCTTCTCCTACTCCAATAAGGAAGGAGGGAGTCCTACTCCTGGTGGGAGTAGGACTCCCCTTGGCGTGCCCCCTCCTAGGCCGGCCGCCCCTCCCCCCTTGCTCATTTATATACGAGGGCAGGGGGGCACCTCTAGACACAACAATTGATCTCTTGATCTCTTAGCCGTGTGTGGTGCCCCCCTCCACCATAGTCCTCCTCGATAATATTGTAGCGGTGTTTAGGCGAAGCCTTGCGACGGTAGAACATCAAGATCGTCACCACGCCGTCGTACTGACGGAACTCTTCCCCGACATTCTGCTGGATCGAAGTACAGGGATCGTCATCGAGCTGAACTTGTGCTAGAACTCGGAGGTGCCGTAGTTTCGGTGCTTGATCGGTCGGGCCGTGAAGACGTACGACTACATCAACCGCGTTGTTCTAACGCTTCTTCTTTCGGTCTATGAGGGTACGTGGACAACACTCTCCCCTCTCGTTGCTTTGCATTACCATGATCTTGCATGTGCGTAGGATTTTTTTTGAAATTACTACGTGCCCCAACAGTGGCATCCGAGCCAAGTTTTATGCGTAGATGTTATATGCACGAGTAGAACACATGTGAGTTGTGGGTGATACAAGTCATACTGCTTACCAGCATGATATACTTGGTTCGGCGGTATTGTTGGATGAAGCAGCCCAGACCGACATTACGCATATGCTTACGCGAGACTGGTTCTACCGACGTGGTTTGCACATAGGTGGCTGGCGGGTGTCTGTTTCTCCAACTTTAGTTGAACCGAGTGTGGCTACGCCCGGTCCTTGCGAAGGTTACAACAACACTAACTTGACAAACTATCATTGTGGTTTTGATGCGTAGGTAAGAACGGTTCTTGCTCAGCCCGTAGTAGCCACGTAAAATTTGCAACATCAAAGTAGAGAACGTCTAACATGTTTTTGCAGGGCATGTTGTGATGTGATATGGTCAAGACATGATGCTATATTTTATTGTATGAAATGATCATGTTTTTTAACCGAAGTTATCGGCAACTGGCAGGAGCCATATGGTTGTCGCTTTATTGTATGAAATGCAAATGCCCTGTAATTGCTTTACTTTATCACTAAGAGGTAGCGATAGTCGTAGAAGCAATAGATGGCGTAACGACAACGATGCTACGATGGAGATCAAGGTGTCGCGCCGGTGACGATGGTGATCATGACGGTGCTTCGGAGATGGAGATCACAAGCACAAGATGATGATGGCCATATCATATCACATATATTGATTGCATGTGATGTTTATCCTTTATGCATCTTATCTTGCTTTGATTGGCGGTAGCATTTTAAGATGATCTCTCACTAATTATCAAGAAGTGTTCTCCCTGAGTACGCACCGTTGCGAAAGTTCTTCGTGCTGAGACACCACGTGATGATCGGGTGTGATAGGCTCTGTCGGATTTCGGGTTTCGGCAGACCCTCTAGATTCGAACACTGGGGTGCGCGCGGAGATTTCGCCCTCTACCTACTTGCACCTCGCCGCCTCGCCGGGATCTAAGCTATGAAAGGAACAACACAAGAGACACGGGGTTTATACTAGTTCGGGCCACCATTGTGGTGTAATACCCTACTCTAGTTTGTGGTGTGGTGGATTGCCTCTTGGGCTGATGATGAACAATACAAGGAAGAACAGCCTCGCGAGGGTCTGTTCTTGGCTGGTGCGATGAACTGCTAGGGGGAGTTCAGTCGCTCTTTCTGTTGGTTCCAAGATCCTCTCTCCTACCTTGTGGGTGGCTAGTCCTATTTATAGGCAAACGCCCTGGGCCTCTTCCCAAATATTGAGCGGGAAGGGCGCCAACAATTGGCCATTTTGAAGGGGAACATCCAGTACACTTATCCTGACTAAAGTTGGTCCTCGCCTGTCAAAGGCTCTGGTGGTGACGCCGGCTTGGGCTCCACAATGACTTCCTTCCTGCCGTTGCGACGGTCTTGGTCTTGTTGCACCGAAACGGATGCCTTTGCTTGATGCTCTCGCCTGCGCTTGCTCCCTTTGCACCAAAGAGGAAAGGAGGACACTGCGCGGGCTGGCGCCCGCCTGGCGCCCTTGGTCGTCATGGCTTGCGTCATGGGCACCTCGTGAGGTACCCCGCCTTGATCTCTCTGCCTCCTCGCGAGCCAGCCTGACGAGGCCGTGCCTGAGGAAGCTTCCTGTCGTCCACCCCGCGAGGCTTGGCCCCTCGCGAGGGTCTTGAGCTCGTGCTGATGAAGATGGGCCATGCTATGCCGCCCCTTGAGCCACGCCGCAGGCTGCAGGTAGGCAAGTCTGGGGACCCCCGTTCCCAGAACACCGACAGTAGCCCCCGGGCCCAAGGTGCGCCCGGACTTGGCTGAGCAGAGAAGCGAAAGGGCAAGTGCGAAGCGCCGCGGGCCCTAACAGCCTGCGGCCTCCGGCACCGCGTTGCGGTTGGTTGGTCATGGGCGGCCCTGCTCCCCCACGACGCCTCGGCGACTGCACGAATTGACAAGTCCCTGCATGCAAAGCGGGTCATGATTACCTGCGATCGTGGAGGCCGGCGGTTGGCCTCCTCCAGCTATAAGTACGGAATGGCACGTGCCCTTCCAGTCCATCTCTTCTTGCTTCTCCTTCTTCTCCGTCCTTGCTCCACCTTGCTGCAATGGCTCCGATCCGCCGGTTCTCCGTGGAAGAGAAAGGAAAGGCTCCCCGAGAGGGTCCCCACCCGCTTCCGCCGAAGAAACGGCTAGCCCTATGCTGTCGAGGCGAGGGCGCCCGGCAGGAGGTGTCGAGGCCTTGGTGCGAGCGCCCGCCGCCAGGGTTTCCGCTGCCTTTGTACGCCCACCTTGAGGGCCCTGCAGGAGTTGATGTCGAGCGCCATGGACGACGCCGCCATCGACGCCGGCGGGTCACGGCGGTGCGTGTTATCCCTCTTGGAGTTCATGCCGAGGGCTCCTCCTGAGAGTTTGTGCTCCACGCCGCCATGCCTCCTCAATCTTGGTTTCGCCTTCCTCCCTCCTTCGCCTCCGCGATGCCGCAGGGGGGATACTTGGAGCTCTGGTTGCAGCACGCCGGTTGCAACACCCTCGCGACCGAAGTGGAGGTCGCGGTCGTCGCCCCGGGCAAAGTCTCCATGACTCGAGGCTGGGGCGAGATCGCCCATGTCTGCAGGATGAGGGGCGCCCTCGCGATCCACCTGGAGTACGATGGTGCTTCCATGATGCTCTTCAAGGTCTTCGACGCAGACGGACATCGGCTGGAGTGCTGCCCTGAGAGAGGTGGTCGGGGCCCTGCCGCGGCGAGGACGAGGCTCGTCGTCCGCTCCCTCAGCGGCTCCTCAGGCGGTGGGGGCGCCGGAGGATCCACCGACTCTGCCGAGCTCTTCGTCACTCCGGAGACGAGCGTTGACAGCTACGAGCCCTCGAGCCTGCGCCGATCTCAGAGCAGGACGGGCTTGTTAGGCCGCCGCCGCCTCTGATCTGGATGAGGTTGGCGCAGGTGCCTGACGGCCCACTGTTGATGATGGCGTCTCTTGCGGAGGCACGTATAGTTAGCGTTTTCTAGGACTTGTTCCCTCTGTTCCCTGCAAGGAATCAGAAAGCGCGCCCCATGGGGGCTTGTAAGATGCCTGTGGTTCTGTTTGTTAATATAGTCCTTGCCATGAAGTAGTGCGAGATGCTTATTCCGTCTTAGCTCAGTTCTTCCTTTCGAACCTCACGAGGGCTTGGTGCTCTGCACCGACAGGTCCCGGTCCCAAGGTAGGCTTCAGCCTTCGCTGGTATGTCAGGTCGCGATGCCGTGGTCAAGGCCAGGAGGTGAGCGGCCCGGGGTCCAGTAAGAGCCCCTGAGTCGCGATGCTCAGGAGGTCCCCTTTAGCGCTCAAGCAGCCATCATTCTGTGAGAAAGGAGCACGATGTTGCTAACACGGGATTGCATTGGATGTGGGGACGATGCTGCGATAGCTAGTGTTTCCGGAGGGTGACTTATCTCGAGAGTCAGGAACCGCTTCCTGGTGCGGTGCTAGGTCCGCGCATCAGCCGGCGAGGGGTTGCCTAGCAAGGTCCTCACGTGCCTCTTCCCTCTCGCCTTTGCTTCCCTTTCTTCTCTACGTCCTCGGGTCCCGACCCTCGAGCGGGTCTCAGCCGTCGCTGGTATGCCAGGTCGCGATGCCATGGACAAGGCCAGAGGGTGAGGGCTGGAGAGCCAGTAGGAGCCCATGCGTCACAATGCTCAGGTGCCCCCGTTTAACGTGCAAACGGTTCGCGCGGACGAGAGTGAAGAAGACGCCGTGAGGGCCTCGCCTGGTGCTGCTCCTTGACGGGATCCTGCAGGCCCACCACAAGAAGAACAAGAGCCCGCTATGACAAGCGGTGGTCAGCCATTGGTTGCTTTGGAGAGGTGACGAGGCATTGAAGGCCTGACGAGGTGGCGCTGTGCGGGGCTGCCGCGGCCAGAGCTCAGCCATTCAGGTCTTCCGGCGTTGCAGGGACGGACCCATGCGCAAGCTCCATGCCGTAGGGGAGCAGCTCCATCGGTCGGTGTCAGTTGAGCGGGCAACTAGGTCAAGCACGTTAATCATGAAGAAGCGAGCTCACACTACTAGAAAAACCGCTACTAATGGCGCACCTAATTTGGCCATTAATGGCGCATCACTGGTGCGCCATTACTAGCACGCCATTAGTAATTTTTACTAACGGCGCACCAGTGGTGCGCCATTAGTATCTGGTATACTAATGGCGCACCACTGGTGCGCCATTAGTATAGGCTACGGTGCGCCATTAGTATGCCTCCCAGGGGCCATGTATACCCAGGTGCTTTGGCATACTAATGGCGCACGACCACGAGATGCGCCATTAGTAACCGCGGCATACTAATGGCGCACTGCCCAGTGATGCGCCATTAGTATGCTTTGTCATTACTCAAAATGTCATTACTCAAAATGCGGCATACTCTAAGCAATTACTCAAAATGGGCACTAGCTGCAAAATGAACATTTTACAATCTGAACTTTTTTGTAACTGATGTTTTTTGTAACCCCTAATCCCATAATGTCACATACCTGACGTTTATGGGAGAAGTATGTCACATACCTGACAAATACTCCCTCCATCCCATAATGCAAGACATTTCGACACACTGTCAAAAAAATGTATCACATTACAGGACGGAGGAGCATTGGTCACAACCCCTTTAATCTCTCTCGTCTACTTTTTCTAAAACCTAACAGAGTGCATCCTAAACTTATGAAAAAACAAAGGCACAAATAATTCTGCAAGACATTACAAATAATTCAAGAATTTGAGAATAATCAGAGGAAATTAATCAACTTGTAAACTGATAAAGAATAATATATTGAGAATATCGACTCGACACGCTTTTGACAAAATCATCAGAGGTGCATTGCTTATAGGAAGTGATTAATATAGAACAAGAAACCGAAATCTTCCTCCTCTCATGCTGCCGTTACAAATAATGTCATTGTCCAACAGGTTCTGAGTTTTAGAACAATCAAGCCAATGCCAATAGGAACAAATAGATTTTAGCTACTAGAAACACGATAGTCACGGGCTTGTCCTGAACCTTAACAACAGTAGAAAAACTCCATGCCATGGACAACCGCACTTCTGAAGATGCAAAAATGTAACGCAATGTTCCACATGAGCAGAGAACAGCAGCTCGACGTTGACTGAATTAGAAAAAATTTCTTTTGGGCTTAGATTGTCATTTGCATCAGATTTAGTGACATTAACAGAGAGCAACATTAAAACAACCATTCATGCTTCTAGTCATAAGAATTTGGATTTTATACTCTACTAGCTAAACACAGATGCAAGATCCAGTAGTTCAAGAGTTGAAACAACAAACCATAAAGAGTTCAGGAATCAGTAGTCTACGAATTGTGATTTGATTAAATGGCAGCCGCTGAGCCGACACCAATCATCTCTGAAATAAGTACACACCACTCACACTGTTTGTGCACTGCTGCCATTGTATGAAAATCAGTTGTCTTAACCAGTACAACAATTTCTCTCAACCAATATTGCTTTTTAATTGCATTATCACGTCAAAGACATTATACCGGAGCAGATGCAGGTGAGCATATACAAAATAGAAACTTGAAGTCTAGAAAAACTATAATATCATTCGTATTTTTTATCCCTCGGTGATTACTATTAGCGATGCTATTTTCATACAAAGTATAGAGCACAAAGACGCTGACAACTTGTTCTGAACCTTGCACAGGCTGACAACGGCTCTAGCTAGCACAGGAAATGGCCATGATCTTGTCCTTGGAACGAATTTATTCACTGATGAATCACCATGAATCTCCATAATCCATCGAACCCTAGCCTAGTTTACCGAAAAAAAATCAATCTGGCCATGACAAGGGACGAACCAGCCGCATACCTTGCTGCGAGAGCTGGAATCGACGATGTCGACGACAGGTTGAGGACGAGGATGGCCGCCTTCTCCGCTCGTTCGCACGCCGGCCGCGCTTCCGCTCCCTGGTTCGGGGCGGCGGGGCGACGGACGGTGGTGTCGGGGTGGCGGGGAGACGGTGGTGTCGAGGCGGCGTCGAGGGCGGCGGGGCGACGGTGCCGTCGGGGCGGGGTCGAGGGCGGCGGGGCGACGGTGGTGTCGGGGCGGGGCGACGGTGGCGTCGGGAGAGGAGATCGGGGAAGGGGATCGCGGGGGAGGGCGAGGGAGAGAGAGGGGATCGGTACGAAGTAGGGGCGCCACAATACTAATGGCGCACCACCCCTCGGTGCGCCATAAGTACATACATACTAATGGCGCACCAGGGTGAGGTGCGCCATTAGTATTTTTTTTATTTCTGCTCGAGCCAACAGTTATCTACCACCTGACCTGATACATGTCAAGTCTTCTCTACTAGCTCGACTGGTCAGCAGCTAGTTCTCACACCAGGAGGTCCTGGGTTCGATTCCCAGGCTCCATAATTTTTTTTATGCATTTAAAATGCTGTTTGATACTTATTTGTGTTTAAATATGTTCGAACTTGTTTAAATCATAACAGTAATATTTTTTTATAAGACAGTAATAATTTTTTAAAAAATATCATCAAACAGTAATGCCGGTGGAGCGGGGGAGGGTGCGGGGGGTGCGGGGGGTGCGGGGGGTCGGCGGCGGCGGTTGAGTGGGGGAGGGGTGCGGGGGGTCGGCGGCGGCGGTTGAGTAGGGGAGGGGTGCGGGGGGTCGGCGGCGGCGGTTGAGTAGGGGAGGGGTGCGGGGGGGCGGCGGCGGCGGTTGAGTAGGGGAATCGAGAGGGTGCGGGCGGTCGGCGGCGGCGGCCGGTGGACCGGATCTGGGGTGCAGGGGGTCGGCGGCGGCGGTTGAGTAGGGGAATCGAGAGGGTGCGGGCGGTCGGCGGCGGCGGCCGGTGGACCGGATCTGGGGTGCAGGGGGTCGGCGGCGGCGGTTGAGTAGGGGAATCGAGAGGGTGCGGGCGGTCGGCGGCAGCGGCCGGTGGACTGGATCTGGCGAGGTGGGATAGCGATCGAGATGGAGGAGGATCGAGATCGAGTGTCCATGAAATTAAAAAATATTCATGATAGTTCAAAAAGTGCCCATGAAACATAATCGAGAAATGAAGTCTACGATTTAAATACAATCGATCTTAGCTAGCTATCTGTTCACAATCTTCTTGCCCTTATTTTTCGCAAATGGAGTTCTTCTATGGAACAGACGTCCTTTAGGTAGGGTGGTCCTGCTTCTTCTTGTGGTGTATGCTGCTACTTCATCATCGTCGTCATGTTCGATCCTCGGGTCGCCGTACTTGTCGAAGTCTTGCTCATTGGCTACTCCATCCATTCCGATGATCTTCCTTTTGCCTCTCCTCACGACAGCACGACTGGGCTTTGGCGGGTCGGTAATGAAGAAGCATTGGTCCACTTGGGAAGCCAGTACCCATGGCTCATTTTTCGTGGTGACGTTTGCGCCCGCGGTCTTGGATTTGGCTTCGGGTATAACCATGGTGGTGAAATACCGGTCTTCTTTTATGACGTTCTTGGCCCATCTGACACGGAGCATCGAGACCTTCTCTCCAGCGTAGCTCAGCTCCCAGATCTCCTCGATCCTTCCGTAGTATCTGTCCTTGTCGTTACCGGTGTAGGATTCCATCGTTACCACGGAGTTCTGATAACCATCGCTCTTCATGTCCTTGGCCTCGGTGTAGAATGTGTAGCCGTTGATATCGTACGCCTCATAGGTCATCAGGTTGTGCTCGGCGCCCCGTGACAAGGGGAATATGAGTTGTTCTTCCGAGGAAGAACCCTCATGTAAAGGGTACGACAGAAGCTTCTGCTTGAAAAAACGCGTGAAACATGAGTTGTGCTCTTTGAGTATATCTTCATCCGTCCTCTGTTGGCCTCGGTCATTGTACGTCTTCTCAATAAAGGTTTTGTGCTCTACCACCCAAGGATCGACCACGTCTATGTGTTGTAGCGCGACTAGGTTTCCTCTTTCAAAGTCGGCGAGTCGACCCTCGAAGTCGACATGCATTTTGCGGCGACCCTCACGGTGACCCCATCCAGCGAGCCTCCCGACGTGCCTGTTGACGGGCAGACCAACGGGGTTCTCGATGCCTAGATAATTCATGCAGTAGGAGATGCACTCTTCGGTCAGAAAGCCCCTGGCTATGCTTCCCTCTGGACGTGACATGTTGCGAACGTATCCTTTGATGACACCATTCATCCTTTCGAACGGCATCATGCTGTGCAGGAACATCGGCCCGAGTTGGATGATATCCTCCACTATATGGACCAGCAGATGCACCATAACGTCAAAGAATGCGGGCGGGAAGTACATCTCAAGCTCGCATAGTATCACCACGATCTCTTCCTGTAGCCTTCTGAGTTGCCTCACGCCAATCGACTTCCGAGAGATGACGTCGAAGAAGTTGCATAGGCCAAATAGCGTTTCACGGACGTGCGCGTCCATGATCCCATGGATTGCAACTAGAAGTATCTACGTCATCAGCACATGACAGTCATGAGACTTCATCCCGCTGAACTTCTGCTTCGCTGGGTCTAGGTATCTGCTTATCTTCCCCGCGTAACTGTAAGGAAGTTTTACTCCTAGGAGGCAGGTGAAAAACTGCTTGATCTCCTCCTGACTTAGAGTGAAGCACGCAGGAGGGTAGTCATTTCCGGTCTTCTTGGCCTTTTTGCCTTTGCGATGACTTTCTGTGTCTTGCTTCGCCTCATCATCATCATCATCATCATCATCATCATCATCATCATATATAGCGTGAAGCTCCTGCCTGATGCCCATTGATTTCAAGTCTGCCCTTGCTTTCGGCCCATCTTTGGTCCTCTCTGGCATGTTGAGCAGGGTACCAAGCAGACTCTCGCACACGTTCTTCGTGATATGCATGACATCAAGGCTGTGAGGCACACGGTGGATCTTCCAGTACGGCAAGTCCCAGAAAACAGACCTCGTTTTCCATACCTTCAGCAGCGGCTCTAGCGCCTTTTGCTTCTTTCCCGGCAGTGGGCAGTCTTTCCAATTTTTCAACAGCTTGTCTATTTCCTCGCCGCTCCTCGTACACGAGCGTTTTCGGGGTTCGGTTTCACCATCGAACAGATCCTTGCGTTTCCTCCACGGGCCATCGTCGCGAAGCCACCTTCGATGTCCCATGAACACGGTTTTCGAAGACCCGGGATCTCTATCTAGCTGGCGATACGTTGTGTCATCCATGCACCTTACGCATCCAGAAAATCCGTGGACTACCTACCCCGCAAGATATCCGTAACCGAGATAGTCGTGCACCGTCGTGAGCAGTGCGGCTCTCATAGGGAAATATTCTTTCTCTGCGGCGTCCCATGTATTGGCTGGCGTTTTCCACAGCGTGTCAATCTCCTCTTTCAGCAGCCCCAGATACAGATTGATGTCGTTCCCTGGTTGTTTCGGCCCTTCAATTAGCATACTCATGTGAATGTACTTCCTCTTCATGCACAACCAGGGGGGAAGGTTGTACATCCACACGAACACAGGCCAGGTGCTATGTGTGCTTCTCTGGCTGCCAAACGGATTGACTCTATCGGTGCTCGCGCCCAGCACGATGTTCCTTCTATCGTTCCCAAATTCTGGGTATTCGAAGTTCAACGCTTGCCACTGGCTCGCATCCTTAGGGTGACTCAGCATCTTGTCTTTTTTATCTATCTCCGGATCATTTGCGTCATCTTCTCGCTTCTTCTCCTCCCTATCCGCGTGCCAACGCAGGAGCTTTGCTACATTAGGGTCCGCGAAATACCGCTGCAGATGAGGAGTGATCGGAAAGTACCACACCACTTTTCGAGGAGCTTTCTTCCTCTTCTTGTATCGAGTGACACCGCACACCGGACATATGGTAGACTCCACGTGCTCGTCCCGATAAATGATGCAATTGTTCATGCACACATGCTATTTCACGTGCGGTAAATCCAGAGGACACACGATTTTCTTCGCCTCCTCCAAACTGGTCGGGCACTTGTTCCCCTTGGGAAGACGTTCGTGCCAGAATGACATGTTCTCGTCGAAGCATGCGTCGGTCATTTTGTGTTTTACCTTCATCTCCAGAGCCATGAGCGTTACTTTCAGGCGGGTATCCTCGGGCCTGCATCCTTCATACAATGGAGTAACCGCGTCTAACTCAAGTTGATCCATCTTGGCTTTCTCTCGGGCGACAGCTCTTGCGTTATCCGTCTGCTTGAGAAGCAGCTCTTGAATATGAGGGTCCTGCACCCAGCCCATCGATGGTCCAGCTTCGTCTGCTTCGCCAGCATCATCATCATGTCCTGCATCTTCTTCTACATGATGACTGTGTACAGCATCACCGTCGTGATCATCTCCTGGGGATTCTTCGTCTTCTCGCCCGCCCGAGCAGCGGTGGTTGTCTTGCTGCCCTTCCTCATTTCTTGCCCGGCCCCCATGGACGACTTCGTAGTCATCTTCATCACCTTGCCACCGATAGCCATCCATGAAACCACGCAAGAGCAGGTGGTCCCGCACCTTCCCGGAATCCGGGTCCGCAATAAGGCTATTCAGCTTGCATCTTCGACACGGACATCTTATCTCCGTCTCGTTCTTTTGTAGCATCCCGACCTTCGCGGACCTCAAAAACCTATTCACGATGCCTTCGGTCAACGTGCGGACCATGGTCGCCTGCGGGGTAGAGCAAAACGATATTTTAGAACCAAGAAAAAATTTGGCATGACTTTCCTTAAAAATAGGACCAAAAAGAATGCTTAATGCCAAAATTCTCGCCGAAACGGAAATGAATCAACATTCCGGCAAAATATTGGCAACTATTGCATTTCAAATACCGGTACACCTCCAAACACAAACACATATGCAAAACCACAAACATATGCAACACCACGAACATACATAGATCTAGCTAGGCCATAAAAAGTGCATGTGCACATTGTTGTAGGGAGAACAACATAAATATAGCTTCCGCCCTTACTTACCTAGCAAAACAAGGTAACTTAACCACTTAATTTGAATGAATTTATGGTGGAAATGAGGTGAAAAAGAGGAGGCACCCGAGACAAGGAGGAGGCGGTGGAGAGAATGAAACGGGGAGAAAGTGAGTGTGGGAGGAGAGGCTGTCCAAAATATCTTGTTTCTGCCCACTTACTAATGGCGCACCAACCACAAATGCGCCATTAGTAATCCAGGTTACTAATGGCGCACCCCCCTGGTGGTGCGCCATTAGTAGTTTTGCAAAAAAAAACATACTAATGGCGCACTACACCACGGTGCGCCATTACTAGTTTAAACTAGTAATGGCGCACCGCGTGCGAGTGCGCCATTAGTAGTTTGCAAAAAAAGGAATAAAAAAATAATAAAAAACAACATTAGTGGCGCACTCTCCGGCAGGTGCGCCATTAGTATGTTTGGTCAGGCGCACTAGTTAAAAAAATTTTTTGATACTAATGGCGCACCGTGTGCCAGGTGCGCCATTAGTAGTTTCAACTCTAATGGCGCATCAGAAGGTGGTGCGCCATTAGTATATACTAATGGCGCACCACTTGTCTGGTGCGCCATTAGTGTCAATCCCATCTATAGCCCTTTTTCTAGTAGTGTCATTTAGATAGATGCAGGGAAAGCAGACATTGCTGGGTCTGGCCCGAGCGACTTGGGGACGATGCAGCCCGAGGGGCGCCCCCAACAAAGTAAGCTAGGAACATAAAGTAAAAAAGGGGATACATTCCGCAGGGACGGGCCCACGCGGCCTGGGAATAATGCAGCCCTGGGGGGCGCTCCCAGCTGGAAACGAAACTTGAAGGATGTCACCTGACAGCATTGAAGACGAAGGGGTGTTGAAGTAGCGGACGTCGTGGGCTGCGGAAGCCGATCTTCATGAGCCCCCAGGCCTAGGAGCCTCGGGAGGTTCCGGAGGCGCTGGTGGCTCCTCGTAGACCTTCTCCATCTCCTCCAGGACTGCAGAACGCCTGCCTCCTGAGCCTCCAGGATGCTTCCCATGAGGCCCTAGTACGTGGCGGCCACGTTCGGCAAGCCGTAGGGCATGCGAATCGTAGCTGTGGGGTGGGCCTTCGCAGCGCCCCACGCGTGAGGGCCAGAAGTGCGCCTGAGAGGCGGCTCGGTTGAGCCCTGGGATGTCGATGCAGACGCGCAGCCCACCATACTCGCTAGGATGGGGAGCTGCGGCGGGTAAGCGGCGGCTGCCACTCATGACTCTTGACTCCTGCAACTCCTGCGTGATCTGACTGACGAACTCCTGAGGGTTTCGCCCTCCTTGCCTTGCTTCTTCCTGAGGGAAACGTGCTTTGAAACACGCCTCCAAGTGGTGCCCAAGCGCCTCCCTCGTGAACTTCGCAAGGTCGGTGGCCCTCCAGGAGGGAGCCCCCGAGCCTTGCTTGAGGAGGGCGCCGGGCGCGCCTTCCTATGTGACAGAAGGAGGTGCCCCCTGAGCAGGCGCAGACCCTGAGGGTCCTGCCACCTGAGGGGTCGGGCCTGGCGATGTCTTCTTCTTCTTGGGAGCGGTCTCAGGGAGCCTCCCGCTCCCGCGATCTGGGTCTTCAAGTGATGCGGCCTGAAAAGCTCGCTCCAGGGAGCACACTGCGTCCATTTCTTCACAAGGCACCGTGATGACTCCGCCGCTTCCTGGCATCTTGAGGACGTTGTAGCCGTGATGAGTCACATCCATGAACTTGGCGAGAGCTGGGTACCCAAGGATGGCGTTGTATGGCAGGCGAATGTGGGCGATGTCAAAGTCGATGAGCTCGGTGCGGTAGTTGTCGCGCGCCCCGAAGGTGACAGGGAGGCGGACCTGCCCGATTGGAACCGTGGAGCCATCGGTGACTCCAGAGAAAGGCATGGTTAGCTAAAGCTGATTGTAAGGCACTTGGAGATTGTTGAATGTCTCCACGGACAGGACGTTGAGCCCTGCCCCGTCGTTGATGAGGGTCCTGGTGACTTGCACGTTGCTAATGATTGGGGAGCAAAGCATCGGGAGGACACCGGCTGTGGCCGCGCAGTTGAGTTGATCCGCTGAGCTGAACGTGATGGCGCATGCTGACCACCTGAGAGGGTGCGTGGCCTCAAGCTTGGGGAGGACTGCATTCACTTCGCGGGCGAACTGCTTGAAGATGCGCTGAGAGGCTGGGGCTTGAGCTCCGCCCAGGATGCAAGCGATCGCGCGCGGCTCCTGGAAGCCCCCAGCCCCCTCGTCCTGATGATGGTCCTCGTTTCTCCTTGGCTGCAGCGACAGAGGAGGGAGGCCTGCGTTTCCTTGAGGACGATCCTCGTGAGGCTAACCCCACCAGTCTCCCTCGCGAGGCTGATCCTGCCAGCGATCCTCGCGAGGTCGGTCACGCCACCCTTGGCGAGGGCCGTGGTCTTCCCGGCGTCCTGCGTTCCGTCCTCCTCCTCGGCCGTAGCCTCGATAGTTGCGGTCGGGGCATCGTCCGGTCCTCCCTTCTCGCACGGCTCGGAGCTCTTGACATTCGTTGGTGTTGTGGGTGTGGAGGTCGTGGTACACACAGTATCGGCTGCCCTTGGAAGACTCGGGCTGATCTCTGCCTTGCTTGGTGTCTGGTTCTGCCGCGAGCACGATAGCCCCCTTGCGCTTCACGTCCCTGGCCTTGGATTTCTTCCCTTCTGGGTCTGCGGCTGGCAGCTCGAGGAGGGAAAGGCGCCCTTCCTCAGCCCTGGTGCACTTGGTCGCCAAGTTGAACAGCTCCAAGTGCACAGATCTTCATGCATCGGCAGCTCCTCCTTCATCTTGACGTCACGCACACCATCGGAGAAGGCTGAGATGATGGCCTACTCGGTCACCTTGGGAATCTGGAGGCGTGCGTTGTTGAAGCGCTGGATGTACATCTGCAGGGTCTGCCCTGGTTGCTGCTTGATGCGGCGCATGTCGCTCACGGCAGGTGGCCGGTCGCGAGTAACTTGGAAGTTGGCGATGAAGCGGGTGCGCATCTCGTCCCAGGAGGAGATCGTGCCAGGAGCCAGGTTCAGGAGCCAGGAGCGGGCCCCGTCCTTGAGTGCCATGGGAAACCAGTTCGCCATGACCTTCTCGTCCCCGTTGGCGGCTTCGATGCCCAGCTCGTAGAGCTGGAGGAACTCCGCAGGGTCGGCCGTGCCGTCGTAGCGGGGAGGAAGGTCTGGCTTGAATTTGCCGGGCCATGCGACGCTGCGCAGCTCGGTGGTGAAGGCGCGACACCCTGCTGTGGCCATGGGAGGCCTTTGGTGATGAAGAGCTTGGTCTTGCGGGTCCCCATGCGCTGCAGCTGGGAGCAGCACGGGGTCTTGGCGTGCTGGAACAGGAGCATGGTCGTGACGGACCGGAGCAGGGACCACTCGGGCAACTTCTTGGGGGCGAGGGACCTCTTGGCAACTCTGCTCTCGCTGCGCTGGCGCCGGACGGAGTGGGTTCCCTCAGGGGCCACGCGCCTTGGGGCCAGGGCGCCTTCTTGAGGGGGAGGCGGCTGAGCCGCCCTCGGAGCTTCATCGCCCATGCGGGGCGGGGCGCAGTGCAGCGAGAAGGACGACGCGGGGGATCTTCCTGCGGCGCGGACGAGCTCGGCGACACGGTCGAGCCACTCTTCGTAGACGTCGTCGACTAGGCGGTAGAGCAGGAGCTCGTTTGCCGCGATGAGCGTAGCTCGAGCCTCCATGGTCGCACGGAGTGCGCGGGATGAAGAACCAGCTGGGGCGAGTGAGGGAGTAGCAGTGCGGCCGTCTCGCCTCACGGACGGATGCTGGGATGATGCTTGCTGCTCGTTCCCCGCTGGGCCGGTGGCGGTGTTGACGGCGGGCGACAGGGAACGGCGGGGGCGGCCGCCGACGGGGGCCGTCTGGGCGACGCGGGAAGCGAGAGCGGCTCGGCGCTCGGCGCGTGCCCGACGAGCGTCTCACATGGATGCGACGGTCGGTGAAGAACAAGGCGGTGGAAGACAAATTCCGGCGCACCCCTACCTGGCGCGCCAAATGTCGGATTTTGGGTTCCGGCGGACCCTCTAGATTCGAACACTGGGGTGCGCGCGGAGATTTCGCCCTCTACCTACCTGCACCTCGCCGCCTCGCTGGGATCTAAGCTATGAAAGGAACAACACAAGAGACACGGGGTTTATACTAGTTCGGGCCACCATTGTGGTGTAATACCCTACTCTAGTTTGTGGTGTGGTGGATTGCCTCTTGGGCTGATGATGAACAATACAAGGAAGAACAGCCTCGCGAGGGTCTGTTCTTGGCTGGTGCGATGAACTGCTAGGGGGAGTTCAATCGCTCTTTCTGCTGGTTCCAAGATACTCTCTCCTACCTTGTGGGTGGCTAGTCCTATTTATAGGCAAAGGCCCTAGGCCTCTTCCCAAATATTGAGCGGGAAGGGCGCCAATAATTGGCCATTTTGAAGGGGAACATCCAGTACACTTATCCTGACTAAAGTTGGTCCTCGCCTGTCAAAGGCTCTGGTGGTGACGCCGCTTGGGCTCCACAATGACTTCCTTCCTGCCGTTGCGATGGTCTTGGTCTTGTTGCACCGAAACGGCTGCCTTTGCTTGATGCTCTCGCCTGCGCTTGCTCCCTTTGCACCAAAGAGGAAAGGAGGACACTGTGCGGGCTGGCGCCCGCCTGGCGCCCTTGGTCGTCATGGCTTGCGTCATGGGCACCTCGTGAGGTACCCTGCCTTGATCTCTCCGCCTCCTCGCGAGCCAGCCTGACGAGGCCGTGCCTGAGGAAGCTTCCTGTCGTCCACCCCGCGAGGCTTGGCTCCTCGCGAGGGTCTTGAGCTCGTGCTGATGAAGATGGGCCGTTCTGGGTCTCCCCTTGAGCCACGCCGCAGGCCGCAGGCAGGCAAGTCTGGGGACCCCCGTTCCCAGAACGCCGACATGCTCTACGTTCAAATACAACGGGTGCAAAATAGTTGCACACGCAGAATACTCAGGTTAAACTTGATGAGCCTAGCATATACAGATATGGCCTCGGAACACGGAGACTGAAAGGTCGAACGTGAATTATATAGTAGATATGATCAACATAGTGATGTTCACCATTGAAAACTACTCCATCTCATGTGATGATCGGACATGGTTTAGTTGATTTGGATCACGTGATCACTTAGATGACTAGAGAGATGTCTGTCTAAGTGGGAGTTCTTTAGTAATATGATTAATTGAACTTAAATTTATCATGAACTTAGTACCTTATAGTATTTTGCTTGTCTATGTTTGTTGTATATAGATGGCTCGTGCTGTTGTTCCGTTGAATTTTAATGCGTTCCTTGAGAAAGCTAATATGAAAGATGATGGTAGCAATTACACGGACTGGTTCCGTAACTTGAGGATTATCCTCATTGCTGCATAGAAGAATTACGTCCTGGAAGCACCGCTGGGTGCCAGGCTTGCTGCAGATGCAACTGACGACGTTAAGAACGTCTGGCAGAGCAAAGCTGATGACTACTCAATAGTTCAGTGTGCCATGCTTTACGGCTTAGAACCGGGACTTCAATGACGTTTTGAACGTCATGGAGCATATGAGATGTTCCAGGAGTTGAAGTTAATATTTCAAGCAAATGTCCGGATTGAGAGATATGAAGTCTCCAATAAGTTCTATAGCTGTAAGATGGAGGAGAATAGTTCTGTCAGTGAACATATACTCAAAATGTCTGGGTATAATAATCACTTGATTCAACTGGGAGTTAATCTTCCTGATGATAGTGTCATTGACAGAATTCTTCAATCACTGCCACCAAGCTACAAGAGCTTCATGATGAACTATAATATGCAAGGGATGGACAAGACTATTCCCGAACTCTTCGCAATGCTAAAGGCCGCAGAGGTAGAAATCAAGAAGGAGCATCAAGTGTTGATGGTCAGTAAGACCACCAGTTTCAAGAAAAAGGGTAAAGGGAAGAAGAAGGGGAACTTCAAGAAGAACAGCAAACAAGTTGCTGATTAAGAGAAGAAACCCAAATCTGGTCCTAAGCCTGAGACTGAGTGCTTCTACTGCAAGCAGACTGGACACTGGAAGCGGAACTGCCCGGAGTATTTGGCGGATAAGAAGGATGGCAAGGTGAACAAAGGTATATGTGATATACATGTTATTGATGTGTACCTTACTAATGCTAGCAGTAGCACCTGGGTATTTGATACTGGTTCTGTTGCTAATATTTGCAACTCGAAACATGGACTACGGATTAAGCGAAGATTGGCTAAGGACGAGGTGACGATGCGCATGGGAAATGGTTCCAAAGTCGATGTGATCGCAGTAGGCACGCTACCTCTACATCTACCTTCGGGATTAGTTTTAGACCTGAATAATTGTTATTTGGTGCCAGCGTTAAGCATGGACATTATATCTGGATCTTGTTTGATGTGAGACGGTTATTCATTTAAATCTGAGAATAATGGTTGTTCTATTTATATGAGTAATATATTTTATGGTCATGCACCCTTGAAGAATGGTCTATTTTTATTAAATCTCGATAGTAGTGATACACATATTCATAATGTTGAGGCCAAAAGATGCAGAGTTGATAATGATAGTGCAACTTATTTGTGGCACTGCCGTTTGGGTCATATTGGTGTAAAGCGCATGAAGAAACTCCATACTGATGGACTTCTCGAATCACTTGATTATGAATCACTTGGTACTTGCGAACCGTGCCTCATGGGCAAGATGACTAAAATGTCGTTCTCCGGAACTATGGAGCGAGCAACTGATTTGTTGGAAATCATACATACTGATGTATGTGGTCCTATGAATATTGAGGCTCGCGGCGGGTATCATTATTTTCTCACCTTCACAGATGATTTGAGCAGATATGGGTATATCTACTTGATGAAACACAAGTCTGAAACATTTGAAAAGTTCAAAGAATTTCAGAGTGAAGTGGAAAATCATCGTAACAAGAAAATAAAGTTTCTACAATCTGATCGTGGAGGAGAATATTTGAGTTATGAGTTTGGTTTACATTTGAAGCAATGCGTAATAGTTTTGCAACTCATGCCACCCGGAACACCACAACGAAATGGTGTGTCCAAACGTCGTAATTGTACTTTACTAGATATGGTGCGATCTATGATGTCTCTTACTGATTTACTACTATCGTTTTGGGGTTATGCTTTAGAGACGGCCGCATTCACATTAAATAGGGCACCATCAAAATCCGTTGAGACGACACCTTATGGACTATGGTTTGGCAAGAAACCAAAGTTGCCGTTTCTTAAAGTTTGGGACCGCGATTCTTATATGAAGAAACTTCATCCAGATAAGCTCGAACCCAAATCGGAGAAATGTGTCTTCATAGGATACCCAAAAGAGACTATTGGGTACACCTTCTATCACAGATCTAAGGGCAAGATTTTTGTTGCTAAATTCGGATCCTTTCTAGAGAAGGAGTTTCTCTCGAAAGAAGTAGTGGGAGGAAAGTAGAACTTGATGAGGTAACTGTACCTGCTCCCTTATTGGAAAGTAGTTCATCACAAGAACCGGTTCTTGTGACAACTACACCAATCAGTGAGGAAGCTAATGATATTGATCATGAAACTTTAGATCAAGTTACTACCGAACCACGTAGGTCAACCAGAGTAAGATCCGCACCAGAGTGGTACGGTAATCCTATTCTGGAAGTCATGTTACTTGACCATGGTGAACCTACGAACTATGAGAAAGCGATGACGATCCCAGATTCTGCAAAATGGCTTGAGGCCATGAAATCTGAGATGGGATCCATGTATGAGAACAAAGTATGGACTTTGGTTGACTTGCCCGATGATCGGCAAGCTATCGAGAATAAATGGATCTTCAAGAAGAAGACTGACGCTGGTGGTAATGTAACTGTCTACAAAGCTCGACTTGTTGCGAAAGGTTTTCGACAAGTTCAAGGGGTTGACTACGATGAGACTTTCTCACCCGAAGCGATGCTTAAGTCTGTCCGAATCATGTTAGCAATTGCCGCATTTTATGATTATGAAATATGGAAAATGGATGTCAAAACTACATTCCTGAATGGATTTCTGGAAGAAGAGTTGTATATGATGCAACCGGAAGGTTTTGTCGATCCAAAAGGTGCTAACAAAGTGTGCAAGCTCCAGCGATCCATTTATGGACTGGTGCAAGCCTCTCGGAGTTGGAATAAACGCTTTGATAGTGTGATCAAAGCATATGGTTTTATACAGACTTTTGGAGAAGCCTGTATTTACAATAAAGTGAGTGGGAGCTCTGTAGCATTTATGATATTATGACATATTGTTGATTGGAAATGGTATAGAATTTCTGGATAGCATAAAGGGATACTTGAATAAAAGTTTTTCGATGAAAGACCTCGGTGAAGCTGCTTACATATTGGGCATCAAGATCTATAGAGATAGATCAAGATGCTTAATTGGACCTTCACAAAGCACATACCTTGATAAAGTTTTGAAAAAGTTCAAAATGGATCAGGCAAAGAAAGGGTGCTTGCCTATATTACAAGGTGTGAAGTTGAGTCAGACTCAATGCTCGACCACAGCAGAAGATAGAGAGAAAATGAAAGATGTTCCCTATGCTTCAGCCATAGGCTCTATCATGTATGCAATGCTGTGTTGTAGGATCAGAAGTATGTCTAGAGGGGGGGGTGTGATTAGACTACTTGACCAAATAAAAACTTATCCTTTTCCCAATTTTAGTCTTTGGCAGATTTTAGCTATCTTAGCACAAGTCAAGCAATCTTAACACAATTCAAGCAAGCATGCAAAGAGTATATGAGCAGCGGAAAGTAAAGCATGCAACTTGCAAGAATGTAAAGGGAAGGGTTTGGAGAATTCAAACGCAATTGGAGACACAGATGTTTTTGTCGTGGTTTCGATAGGTGGTGCTATCGTACATCCACGTTGATGGAGACTTCAACCCACGAAGGGTAACGGTTGCGCGAGTCCACGGGGGGCTCCACCCATGAAGGGTCCACGAAGAAGCAACCTTGTCTATCCCACCATGGCCGTCGCCCACGAAGGACTTGCCTCACTAGCGGTAGATCTTCATGAAGTATGTGATCTCCTTGCCCTTACAAACTCCTTGGTTCAACTCCACAATCTTGTCGGAGGCTCCCAAGTGACACCTAGCTAATCTAGGAGACACCACTTTCCAAGGAGTAACAAATGGTGTGTTGATGATGAACTCCTTGCTCTTGTGCTTCAAATGATTGTCTCCCCAACACCCAACTCTCTCTCACAGGATTTGGATTTGGTGGAAAGAAGATTTGAGTGGAAAGCAACTTGGGGAAGGCTAGAGATCAAGATTCATATGGTAAGAATGGAATATCTTGGCCTCAACACATGAGTAGGTGGTTCTCTCTCAGAAACAGCAAGTTGGAAGTGTAGGTTTGTTCTGATGGCTCTCTCCGCGAATGAACAGGAGGTGGAGGGGTATATATAGCCTCCACACAAAATCTAACCATTACACACAACTTACCAAACTCGGTGGGACCGAATTGAGAAACTCGGTCGGACCGATTTAGCAAATCTAGTGACCGTTAGGATTTTCGGTGGGACCGACATGCAACTCGGTAGGACCGATATGATTAGGGTTAGGGCATAACGTAATCTCGGTGAGACCGATTACACAAACTCGGTGAGACCGATTTTGGTAATAAGCTAACCAGAGAGTTGGTCAGGTAAACTCGGTGGGACCGATTCGCTCATTTCGGTGGGACCGAAATGTTACGAAAAGGAAACAGGGAGTCTACATTGCAATCTCGGTGGGACTGATCGCTCATCTCGGTGGTACCAAAACGTTACGAAGGGAAACAAAGAGATTACAATCCCATCTCGGTGAGACCGAGATCCCTATCGGTGAGACCGATTTGCCTAGGGTTTGTGGCAGTGGCTATGACATCTGAACTCGGTGGCACCGGGTAGAAAGAATCGGTAGGGCCGAGTTTGACTTTTGGGTTTTGGTCATATGTGGATGTGAGAAAGTAGTTGAGGGTTTTGGAGCATATCACTAAGCACTGTGGAGCAAGAAACTCATTAAGCAACACCTCATCCCTTCTTGATAGTATTGGCTTTTCCTATAGACTCAATGTGATCTTGGATCACTAAAATATAAAATTTAGAGTCTTGAGCTTTTGAGCTTGAGCCAATCCTTTTATCCTTAGCATTTTGAGAGATCCACTTTTCTCATCCATGCCATGCCATTCATTGAGATGTTCCTGAAATATTCATTTTGGAATGATGTTAGCTCAGTGAGCTATATGTTGTTAGGAATTACCAAAACCACCTAGGGATAGTTGCACTTTCAATCTCCCCCTTTTTGGTAATTGATGACAACATATAGATCAAAGCTTCAACAAATGATAATAAGAGTGAAAAACATTGTCTCTTTGAGAAGTATGTGATAAGCAAGAGCTCCCCCTAAATTTGTGCATAGTTTAAGATTTGCTTTGGACTGCAAATGCACAAAGAGTTAGGCTTATGGGTTACTCTTCCATGTCACATACATCTTGGTGGAGCGCTCAAAATGATAATGATTGAATACATGCACTCATCATCAAGCAAAGTGAATGATCATATAGAGATAAGTGGGAATAATGTCATCCAACAAGCATAAATGTAGCATATGATCAAACACATGATCATCCAGGTATCACACAGACATAAAGTATTTCAGGCAAGCAAATAAAGTTCAACCACCGAAGCAAGAGAGAATAAAAAGCAACTCTCTCTCTCTCGAAGCCTATGATCTATACATTTTATCCCCCTTTGGCAACAAGTTACCAAAATGTTCATAGAAAATGCATAGCACTAGATCGACTCTCAGGCTTGATCTTCAGGTGGTGGTGTAGAGATGGTTCCTTGGACGAAGAATTCAGTTGATGTGGATGGAGCTGGAGGTGTAGGTGCTGGAGCTAGTTGCACTGGAGCTGTAGGAGCTATAGCTGGCACAGATGAAGTGGCTCTGGTGTCTGTCACTAGCACTGCAGCTGATCTCTAAGCTCTAGGAACTCTGGCAAATGCATCAGTGGTTGTCTTGCCCTTCCTCTCCTGCATATCATCCTTAAGCTGCTCAACAACAGACTGGAGCTCAGTTACCTTCACATCCAAGTCATAGAACTTCTGCTCCATGATCCTCTCAAGGCTCTCCTGGTTTTGAGTCAAGGTGGCCAGCCCCTTCTCAATCCTCAGAGTGGATGAAATCAACTAGCCTAGTTGATCTTGTTTGCTCTTCAGAAAGTACTGAGATGCCTCTTACATTGTTGGCATCTTGGTAGCCTTCTCTATCCTTGCCTTCTCCTTCTTTGCTTGAGCATGCACAGAAGATGGTTCATTTTCATCCATAACCACTTGGTTATCCTCAAAGTCTGGAAAGATAGGCATGTGTTCCTTGTCCAACAAGTATGTGCCTGTCCCCATCTTCTAGTTAATCAGCTCCTGGATCCGTGGGGACATACCCACAACTTCTCTTCTGATCAGCTGTTGTCCTCTTGATAGTTTTAACAATGAGGCTCATGACCTTGAACTTTTGAGCCACATCAAATATGTGTAGCAGATTGATAGCATGGCCTCTGATCATGTTATGATCTCCTGACTTGGGCAAGAGCGTGTCTGCCTAAGGATCCAGTTGATGGTTGGCAGTCCTGACAGAAGGAAATGTACAGATCCAAACTTATGAGTTTCAAGAGCTTTATCTGGGATCTCCTTGTACATGTGTGCCATAGAATTGTGATCCTTCTTCTTCTTGGCATAGACATCCAAGTCATCTTCTTTCTCCTATTGGTGCATTGATCAGATTTGCCCATTCTTCAATAGTAGACTGGTACCTTGTACATTCAGACATCCAAACTATCCTACCATCTGGATAGAAGTGTTATGTGGAGTAGAATTGCATTATGAGCTCATCATTCCACTTTGTGAACTTCTGTCCAACAAAGTCTGCCACTCCACAAGCACTAAACCTGTCAAACACTCCTGGGTAGTGTTCCTCATTCTCCTTGATGTATTTCTAGTCCACCCACCTCATGTCACATACAATTGGTTTCTTGTCCAGCAGCACAGTCTCATAGAAATCGTGTTGTTCCTTAGTATGGAACCTGTAGTCAACAAAAGTCCTTCTCTTGATAGCATAAGGATCAGACAACCTCCACTGTATGAGTCCTGCATCCTTCCTCAGCTTCATGTTCTCAGCCATAGGATGAGCATCATTGTGGTCTGGAATCTTTGGCTTCAACTTTCTCAAGATATGCTCTTCATCTTCTTCTTCTTCAGCACCAGTTTCAGGCACTGGGGCCTTGTTCTTTTCAGCAGCAGATATGTTTCTAGTATTCCTCTTTGGTGCAGTCTTGGGCTTGGAGGCAGCTTTGGGTGCTTCTTTGGGCTTTGATGATGCAACCCCTGACCTAATAGCATCACCCATAAGCTTCTGAGCCTTGGGTGCTGGTGCAGCAACCTCTTCTTCCTCTTCCTCTTCCATCATGGAAGGTTGTCCAACAACTCTGGCCATGGTCTTCTTGAACCTTTCCTTCCTCTTCTTCCCTTCTGCAGCAGCCTCTATGGGATCAGATTTCTCAGGTACTTGAGTAGAGGCTCTGGCTTTAGACATGGGAGTTCTCTTTGCAGGCACTTTGGTCTTCATACCAGGCCTAGTGGCTGCAGCTGTGCCATATTCCTTTTTGAGCACTTTCTTCTTGGAAGTGGCCTCATCCTCAACTGCCACATAGTCTTCATCCTCAGATTCTGAGGTTTTCTTCTTTCTGGCCCTGGTGGCAGCTTTGGGCAAGTTGCTTGGGGTGCTCCTGCTGCCCTCATCAGAGGTGCTAGAGGAACTAGTGCCCTCACTCATGTGAATCTGTTCCTCTGACTGGTTCTGGCTGTCACTTTGATCAGACATATTGTAAACACTGACTGCAGACCCTGTGAATAGATATAGATGAGATAGAGTGGATGAGCATCACAAAATACAGAGGTTTTTGCAAAAGAATGATTCAAAAACTTAGTTTTAGTTTTCCACAGAAAGCATTTCGGATCAACCGATTTGCAAACTCGGTGATATTGAAGCAGCTTTTGGAACCTAAACTAGTGAACTTGGTCAGACCGAGTCACAGTTCGGTGGCACCGAGACTGCTAGGGTTTCACAAAGTCCTGAACTCGGTCACACTGATTTGCAATTCTCGGTTAGACCAAGAATCACTTGTGCAATGGCCTTAGACAAATCGGTGGAACCGAGTTCTACAACTCGGTGGGTCCGAGATGGTTTCGGTGGAAACCTAGCCCTAAATTTTGAATTCACCTCTAATCTATGGATTGTTTTGACTGGATAGAGTAGTTTCAATCGTGGCAAGAATCATGATGAACACAATGTGCTAGGAATCAGACGGGGATAGCACTGTGATCGAGTCCATACCCTAGCTTGGCGATGAACTCGCTACGGCAGCAACGGTGGGGATGAATTCCATTGACGGCGGAGGAGACCAGCGACTGGAGGCGGCTGGCGACGAGGAGGACGATCCGGAGACCCTGGAGGCAGAGCAAGCTATGCACGGGCGAAAGAACCACTCGGGGTACCCCTCCTTCCTGAACCACTCGACCATACAAGAAATCACTCGACCTACTGAAGACCAAAAGTCACTCAGAACAGCAACGGGCGAGCATTCGCTCCGTAGTCTTTAAGGTCATTAAAGGCACTTAAGGCTAGTGTTACCAGTAACGCCTCAATCTTTATGTACATTCAACCCTCTGTAATGGGGGATGGATGGGGTCCTGGCAAACTCTATATAAGCCACCCCCCTCCTCTGGGACAAGGGTTCGCACCCCCTGTAACACACACATTCATACATTCCAGTCGACCGCCTCCGGGCTCCGACACGTAGGGCTTTTACCTCCTCCGAGAGGGACATGAACTCATAAACACTTGCGTACAACCTTGCCGTAGCTAGGACCTTGCCTCTCCATACGTACCCCCTATACTTACTGTCAGATTTAGTACCACGACAATCATCACCACCGTCATCTCCCACGTGGTTATAAAAAATTTCAAGTACAGGTGGTGGAATGTTCACAGGACCTAGGAAACACAAGAAGAAGGTTAATTAGTAAAGGGAAACTTGCTAAACCGCATGCATGTGGATGTGATGACCCACAAGTATAGGGTATCTATCATAGTCCTTTCGATAAGTAAGAGTGTCGAACCCAATGAGGAGCAAAAGGAAATGACAAGCGATTTTCAGTAAGGTTTTCTCTGCAAGCACTGAAATTGTAGGTAACAGACAGTTTTGTGATAAGATAATGGAAGTAAATAAGGTGCAGCAAGGACAAGATCTCCCGAGGACACATGGGAATTATCGTCAAGATAGTTTTCATCATGCTCATATGATTCGCATTCGGTACTTTGATAATTTGATATGTGGGTGGACCGGTGCTTGGGTACTGCCCTTACTTGGACAAGCATCCCACTTATGATTAACCCCTATTGCAAGCATCCGCAACTACAAAAGAAGTATTAAGGTAAACCTAACCACAACATTAAACATATGGATCCAAATCAGCCCCTTACGAAGCAACCCATAAACTAGGGTTTAAGCTTCTGTCACTCTAGCAACCCATCATCTACTTTGTACTTCCCAATGTCTTCCTCTAGGCCCAAATAATGGTGAAGTGTCATGTAGTCGATGTGCACATAACACCGCTAGAGGAGAGACAACATACATCTCATCAAAATATCAAAGAATACCAAATTCACATGACTACTAATAGCAAGACTTCACCCATGTCCTCAGGAACAAACGTAACTACTCACAAAGCATATTCATGTTCATAATCAGAGGAGTATTAATATGCATTAAGGATCTGAACATATGATCTTCCACCAAGTAAACAAATTAGCATCAACTACAAGGAGTAATCAACACTACTAGCAACCCATAGGTACCAATTTGTGGTTTTGATACAAGATTGGATACAAGAGATGAACTAGGGTTTTGAGAGGAGATGGTGCTTGTGAAGATGTTGATGGAGATTGACCCCCTCCCGATGACAGGATTGTTGGTGATGACGATGGTGATGATTTCCCCCTCCCGGAGGGAAGTTTCCCCGGCAGAACAGCTCCGTTGGAGCCCTAGATTGGTTCCGCCAAGGTTCTGCCTCGTGGCAGCGGAGTTTCGTCCCGTAAGCTTGCTTATGATTTTTTCTAGGGTAAAAGCATTCATATAGCAGAAGATGGGCACCGGAGGGCCACCAGGGGGCCTAGGAGACAGGGGGCGCGCCCAATAGGGGTGGGTGCGCCCCCACCCTCCTAGCCAGGGTGTGGGCCTCCTCTGGTTCGCTCAATAATTCTTATTAATTCCAAAAATAACTTTCGTGGAGTTTCAAGATTTTTGGAGCTGTGTAGAATAGGTTTCCAATATTTGCTCCTTTTCCAGCCAGAATTCCAGCTGCGGGCATTCCCCCTCTTCATGATAAACCTTGTAAAATAAGAGAGAATAGCCATAAGTATTGAGACATAATGTCTAATAACAGCCCATAATGCAATAAATATTGATATAAAAGCATGATGCAAAATGGACGTATCAACTCCCCCAAGCTTAGACCTCGCTTGTCCTCAAGCGGAAGCCGAAATCAAAAAATATGTCCACATGTTTAGAGATAGAGGTGTCGATAAAAATAAAATACGGACATGAGGGCATCATGATCATTCTTATAACAGCAACATATATAGATTTTGTCATATGATTTCTTATGCTCAAGTAACAATCAATTCACAATGTCAAGTATGGTTCAAAAACTTCATGGAGAACTAACAAACTATAATCTCAGTCATTGAAGCAATCGCAATTTATCATAACATCAGAAAGAGTCAAGAATAGAGCCTTTTAGCAAGTCCACATACTCAACTATCATATAGTCTTCTACAATTGCTAACACTCACGCAATACTTGTGGTTACGGAGTTTTAATCGGACACTAAGAAAGATAGGGGCTTATTGTGTTGCCTCCCAACGTATTCACCTTTGGGTGATGTTAACAATAATAATTCATGCTAACTTACATCCAATTGGATATATATATATATATATATATATATATATATATATATATATATATATATATATATATATATATATCAAGATCTTTCAAACACGAGGAGCTTGCCAAAGGATGCAAATAAAAAAATGGAAAGGTGAAGATAACCTTGACTCAAGCATAAAGTAAAAACATAAAGTAAAATATAGGCCCTTCGCAGAGGGAAGAAGAGGTTGTCATGTGCTTTTAGGGTTGGATGCACAAAATCTGAATGCGAAAGAACGTCACTTTATATTGCCATTTGTATATGGACCTTTATTATGCAGTCCGTCGCTTTTATTGCTTCCATAACAAGATCGTATAAAGCTTATTTTCTTCACACTAATAGATCATACATATTTAGAGAGCAATTTTTATTGCTTGCATCGATGACAACTTACTTGAAGGATCTTACTCAATCCATAGGTAGGTATGGTGGACTCTCATGGCAAAAACTGGGTTTAAGGATATTTGGAAGCACAAGTAGTATCTCTACTTGGTGCGAGGAATTTTGGCTAGCATGAGGGGGAAAGACAGGCTCAACATGCTGGGGGAAAGATCTTTCAAACACGAGGAGCTTGCCAAAGGATGCAAATAAAAAAATGGAAAGGTGAAGATAACCTTGACTCAAGCATAAAGTAAAAACATAAAGTAAAATATAGGCCCTTCGCAGAGGGAAGAAGAGGTTGTCATGTGCTTTTAGGGTTGGATGCACAAAATCTGAATGCGAAAGAACGTCACTTTATATTGCCATTTGTATATGGACCTTTATTATGCAGTCCGTCGCTTTTATTGCTTCCATAACAAGATCGTATAAAGCTTATTTTCTTCACACTAATAGATCATACATATTTAGAGAGCAATTTTTATTGCTTGCATCGATGACAACTTACTTGAAGGATCTTACTCAATCCATAGGTAGGTATGGTGGACTCTCATGGCAAAAACTGGGTTTAAGGATATTTGGAAGCACAAGTAGTATCTCTACTTGGTGCGAGGAATTTTGGCTAGCATGAGGGGGAAAGACAGGCTCAACATGCTGGGAAGATCAATGACAATATACTTTAACTGAGATGTGAGAAAACATAAACCATTACGTTGTCTTCCTTGTCCAACATCAACTCTTTTAGCATGTCATACTTAATGAGTGCTCACAATCATAAAAGATGTCCAAGATAGTATATTTATATGTGAAAACCTCTCTTTCCTTATTACTTCCTATTAATTGCAACGATGACCAAAACTATGTTTGTCATCTCTCAACAACTTTTATGCCTCATACTCTTTATGTGTGAAGTCATTACTATCCACAAGATCAATATGAACTCTTTTATTCTTTTTATTCTTTCTACTTCCTCAAGACCATAGCAAGATAGCAAAGCCCTTGACTCAACACTAATCTTTATTATAGATAGCTCAGGGACTCGATTACAAAAAGACATCACAAAACAAAACTCAAAACTAATTCATACCAAAACTTCAATCTATTGGATCAAGATATTATTAAAAGGATCAAACTAAATAAAACAGTAAAGATAGGAGTGTGATGGTGATACCATACTGGGGCACCTCCCCCAAGCTTGGCAGTTGCCAAGGGGAGTGCCCATACCCATGTAATTATGTCCACGGCGGTGGTGAAGTAGGAGTTGTTGATGATGTAGACTTCTTCCTCAATTTACGCTTGAGGATAATATTTTGCTCCTTTAGATCATCGATCTCCTGCTCAAGACTTAATATTCTTTTGCATAGTTCTTGTTTATTTTCCTGCAAGAGACGAAAAGGGATAAACTCGATCTTTGGCTTCTGTGCTCTATCAGGGAGGCTTGACTTTTTAAACTCCACATGCATGTCCCCAGGTTGGGCTAGTGGGGCTTCATCTTCGTCTAAACTCGTCTCCTCCTTTCCCTTAGGCTCATAGTCTTCCTCTTCCTCAGTGGTCCAGCCACCAGGTTCCAAGTCCCCGTAGACCTTAGGGTCTGCTAGAAAATTAGCCACATAGCTTTCTCCCTCCGAATCCTGAGATGACATATTGCTCTAAATCTGTAATAAAAATAGCTCGAAACAAAAACAGAGGAGTTTTGCGTGATATGGTGGTCAAAACCTTCGGGAGATTATATAATGAATTTTTACCGACCAGAATACGTAACGTGCAAGAAAACAGAGTCCGGGAGGCACACGAGGTGCCCACGAGACAGGGGGCGCGCCCAGTAAGGGTGGAAGCACCCTCCACCCTCGTGGAGGCCTCGTGTCCTTCCCGGATTACTTCTTTCTTTCCAAAATTCTTAAATATTCCAAAACAGAGAAAAAAATACCATTAGAACTGTTTTGGAGTCGGTTTACTTACCGTACCACATACCTATTCCTTTTCGGAGTTTGAAACATCCTGGAAAGTGTCCCTTATGTATTCCTCCGGGGTTACGGTCTCAATAATATTAGTTTCAACATTTATAGGATTACCTGACATATAATGTTTGGTTCTTTGACCGTTCACCACCCTCGGACTTGTGCCTTCGAAGTTGTTGATTTTTATGGCACCGAAACGATAGACCTCCTCGATAACGTAAGGACCTTCCCATTTAGAGAGAAGTTTTCCTACAAAAAATCTTAAACGAGAGTTGAATAGCAACACATAATCCCCTACGTTAAACTCACCCTTTTTTATTCTTTTGTCATGCCATCGTTTAACTTTTTCTTTGAACAGCTTGGCATTCTCATAGGCTTGGGTTCTCCATTCATCAAGTGAGCTAATATCAAATAACCTCTTCTCTCCAGCAAGTTTGAAGTCATAGTTTAGCTCTTCAATAGCCCAATATGCTTTATGTTCAAGTTCAAGAGGTAAGTGACATGCTTTTCCATAAACCATCTTATACGAAGACATACCAATAGGATTTTTATATGCAGTTCTATAGGCCCATAATGCATCATCAAGTTTCTGGGACCAATTCTTTCTAGATCTATTAACGGTCTTTTGCAAAATTAATTTGAGCTCTCTATTGCTCAACTCTACTTGACTACTAGACTGCGGGTGATAAGGAAATGCAATTCTATGATTAACATCATACTTAGCAAACATTTTACGAAAAGCACCATGAATAAAATGTAAACCACCATCAGTCATAAGATATCTAGGGACTCCAAACCTCGGAAAAATAACTTCTTTAAGCATCTTAATAGTGGTGTTATGATCAGCACTACTAGTTGGAATAGCTTCTACCCACTTAGTAACGTAATCAACAGCAACTAAAATATGTGTGTAACAATTAGAGGCAGGAAAAGGTCCCATATAATCAAAGCCCCAAACATCAAATGGTTCAATAACAAGAGAATAGTTCATAGGCATTTCTTGACGTCTACTAATATTACCAATTCTTTGACATTCATCACAAGAGAAGACAAACTTACGAGCATCTTTGAAGAGAGTAGGCCAATAAAAACCGGATTGCAATACCTTATGTGCAGTTCTATCTCCAGCGTGGTGTCCTCCATATGATTCAGAGTGACACTTTGTAGGATCTGTTCCTGTTCATGCTCAGGTACACAACGTCTAATAACACCATCTACTCCTTCTTTATAAAGGTGTCGGTCATCCCAGAAGTAATGTCTTAAATCATAAAAGAACTTTTTCTTTTGTTGGTGTGTGAAACTAGGCGGTATAAATTTAGCAACAATGTAATTAGCATAATTAGCATACCATGGAGCAGTACGAGAAGCATTAATGACCGCTAATTGTTCATCAGGAAAGCTATCATCAATAGGTAGTGGGTCATCAATAACATTCTCTAACCTAGACAAGTTGTCTACAACGGGGTTCTCAGCTCCCTTTCTATCAATAATATGCAAATCAAATTCTTGGAGCAAGAGAACCCCTCTAATAAGTCTAGGCTTAGCATCCTTCTTTTCCATAAGATATTTAATAGCAGCATGATCAGTGTGAATAGTAACTTTGGAATCAACAATATAAGGTCTGAATTTATCACATGCAAATACGACTGCTAAAAATTCTTTTTCAGTAGTAGCATAATTTCTCTGGGCAGTATCAAGAGTTTTACTAGCATACTGGATAACATTCAATTTTTATCAACTCTTTGCTCTAGAACATCACCTAAAGCATAATCACTAGCATCACACATAATTTCAAAAGGTAAATTCCAATTAGGTGGCTGAACAATAGGTGTAGTGATCAAAGCTTTCTTAAGTATTTCAAATTCTTCTACACAATCATCATCAAAGACAAAAAGGAATATCTTTTTGCAATAAATTTGTCAGAGGCCTAGAGATTTTAGAAAAGTCCTTAATGACCCTCCTATAAAAACCGGCATGACCAAGAAAACTTCTTATACCTTTTATGTCCTTGGGACATGGCATCTTTTCAATAGCATCAACTTTAGCTTTATCAACTTCAATACCTCTCTCGGAAATCTTATGCCCCAAGACAATGCCTTCATTAACCATAAAGTGGCACTTTTCCCAATTCAAGACGAGACTTGTGTCTTCACATCTCTGCAGAACTCGATCAAGGTTGCTCAAGCAATCATCAAAAGAGGATCCATAAACGGAGAAATCATCCATGAATACCTCACAAATATTTTCACAAAAGTTAGAGAATATAGCCATCATGCATCTTTGAAAGGTAGCAGGCGCATTACACAAACCAAAAGGCATACGTCTATAAGCAAAAGTACCGGAAGGGCAAGTAAAAGTAGTTTTTGATTGATCCTCCACTAACACATGTATTTGAGAGAAACCAGAATAACCATCTAGAAAGTAGAAATGTGTGTTTTTGGATAGTCTTTCTAGCATTTGATCAATAAAAGGTAAAGGGTAATGATCTTTCTTAATAGCTTTATTTAATTTACGAAAATCAATTACCATCCTATAACCTATAATAATTCTTTGCGGGATCAATTCATCTTTATCATTAGTAATGACAGTAATACCTCCCTTTTTAGGAACACAATGGACAGGACCTACCCAATCGCTATCAGCAACAGGATAAATTATACCTGCCTCAAGGAGCTTTAGTATCTCCTTTCTTACCACTTCTTTCATCTTAGGATTCAATCATCGTTGAGGATCTCTAACTGGTTTGACATCTTTCTCCACTTTAATTTTGTGTTGACATAGAGTGGGACTAATGCCCTTAAGATCATCCAGAGTATATACAATAGCAGCACGCTGCTTCTTTAGAGTTTTCAGTAATCTTTCTTCTTCTTGCCCTGAAAGGTTAGCACTAATAATAACAGGATATATTTTCTTTTCATCAAGATAAGCATACTTAAGATTATCAGGTAATGGTTTGAGATCAAACACGGGATCACCCTTGGGTGGAGGGGATCCCCTAGGATTTCAACAGGCAAGTTGTGTTTCAGAATAGGACCCTGTTGAAGGAACACTTCATCTATTTCCCTTTGTTCATTCATAAACATATCATTTTCATGGTCTAGCAAATATTGTTCTAACGGATCAGTAGGAGGCACGTCAATAGAAGCAAGACCAATAATCTCATCCTTACTAGGTGATTCTTTATCACGGGGTTGTCTACGAAACTTAGAAAAATTAAACTCATGAGACATGTCCCCTAAGCCAATTGTAACAATATCCTTTTCACAATCAATCCTAGCATTAACAGTATTCAAGAAGGGTCTACCAAATATAATGGGACAGAAGTCATCTTGTGGGGAACCAAGAACAAGAAAATCAGCAGGATATTTAACCTTCCCACACAAGACTTCAACATCTCGAACAATCCCAACTGGCTTAATGGTGTCCCTATTGGCAAGTTTAATAGTAACATCAATATCTTCTATTTCAGCGGGTGCAATATCACGCATAATTTCTTTATATAAGTCATAGGGTATTGCACTGGCACTAGCATCCATATCACATAAGCCATGATAGCAATGATCTCCTATTTTAACAGAAATAATAGGCATGCCTACAACAGGTCTATGTATCTTAGCATCTGGTCTAGCAATATTAGCAGTTTCACCACAGAAATAAATAACATGCCCATCTAAATTATCGTCCAAGAGATCTTTAACCATAGCAACACTAGGTTCAATTTTGATTTTCTCAAGAGGTATATAAGTTGTAGTATTACTCTTACGAACAACAGTTGAAGTTTTAGCATGATCCTTTATCCTAACAGGAAAAGGAGGTTTCTCAACATAAGTAGTAGGAACAATAGGATCATTATAAGTGATAGTCTTTTCTTCAACTGTAATAGGTGCAACTACTTTCACATCAATGAGAGGATTATATTTAAACCACTTCTCCTTAAGGAGATCAACGTGAGTATCAAAAGATTCACAAAAAGCAGTTACTATCTCAGAGTCAAGTCCATATTTAGCGCTAAATCCATGAAAAGCATCGGTATCCATAAAAGATTTAACACAATCAAACATAGGTGTTATACCTAACTCCTTACCATCATCAGAACCCCAATCTTCAGAGTTGCATTTAATTCTTTCCAATAAATCCCACTTGAATTCAGTAGTCTTCAGCATATAAGAACCAGCACAGGAGGTATCGAGCATGGTACGATCATTGAGAGAAAGCCGAGCATAAATTTTTTGAATAATCATTTCTCTTGAGAGCTCATGATTGGGGCATGAATATAACATTGACTCAAGCCTCCCCCAAGCTTGAGCGATGTTTTCACCTTTGCGAGGCTAGAAATTATATATGTAATTACGATCACGATGAACAAGATGCATAGGATAGAACTTCTGGTGAAATTCCAACTTCAATCGTTTATAATTCCAAGATCCCGTATCATCACATAGCCTATACCATGTCAATGCATCTCCCTTCAAAGATAAAGGGAAGACATTCCTTTTGACAACATCATCGGGGATACCTGCAAGCTTAAATAATCCACAAACTTCATCCACAAAGATAAGGTGTAAATCGGGATGCAATGTTCCATCTCCTGCAAAGGGATTAGCTAGCAGTTTCTCTATCATACCCGAAGGAATCTCAAAGTAAACATTTACAGTAGGTTCATTAGGTTGAGGAGCAACTCTTTGCTCTACTGGTCGGGGTGAAGATACCCCGAACAAGCCCCTCAAAGGATTAGTTTCCATAGTAACAAGTGACAAAAAATTTCAGCACACTATATAAATGTTTCCTTACCAAGTTCAACTCACCAAAGGCGCTTCACTCCCTGACAACAGCGCCAGAAAAGAGTCTTGATGACCCACAAGTATAGGGGATCTATCATAGTCCTTTCGATAAGTAAGAGTGTCAAACCCAACGAGGAGCAGAAGGAAATGACAAGCGGTTTTCAGTAAGGTTTTCTCTGCAAGCACTGAAATTGTAGGTAAAGAATAGTTTTGTGATAAGATAATTTTTAACGGGTAACAAGCAATGAAAGTAAATAAGGTGCAGCAAGGTGGCCCAATCCTTTTTGTAGGAAAGGACAATCCTGGACAATTTTTTATAATGGGAAAAGAGCTCTCGAGGACACATGGGAATTATCGTCAAGCCAGTTTTCATCATGCTCATATGATTCGCGTTCGGTACTTTGATAATTTGATATGTGGGTGGACCGGTGCTTGGGTACTACCCTTACTTGGGCAAGCATCCCACTTATGATTAACCCCTATTGCAAGCATCTGCAACTACAAAAGAAGTATTAAGGTAAACCTAACCATAGCATTAGACATATGGATCCAAATCAGCCCCTTATGAAGCAACGCATGAACTAGGGTTTAAGCTTCTGTCACTCTAGCAACCCATCATCTACTTATTACTTCCCAATGCCTTCCTCTAGGCCCAAATAATGGTGAAGTGTCATGTAGTCAACGTTCACATAATACCACTAGAGGAGAGACAACATATGTCTCATCAAAATATCGAACGAATACCAAATTCACGTGACTACTAATAGCAAGACTTCACCCATGTCCTCAGGAACAAACGTAACTACTCACAAAGCATATTCATGTTCATAATCAAAGGAGTATTAATATGCATTAATGATCTGAACATATGATCTTCCACCAAGTAAACCAATTGGCATCAACTACAAGGAGTAATCAACACTACTAGCAACCCACAGCTACCAATTTGTGGTTTTGATACAAGATTGGATACAAGAGATTAACTAGGTTTTTGAGATGAGATGGTGCTAGTGAAGATGTTGATGGAGATTGACTCCCTCCCGATGAGATGATCATTGGTGATGACGATGGTGATGATTTCCCCCTCCCAGAGGGAAGTTTCCCCATCAGAACAGCTCCGCTGGAGCCCTAGATTGGTTCCGCCAAGGTTCCGCCTTGTGGTGGCGGAGTTTCGTCCTGTAAGCTTTCTTATGATTTTTTTTCCAGGGTAAAAGCCTTCATATAGCAGAAGATGGGCACCGGAGGGCCACCAAGGGGCCCAGGAGACAGGGGGTGCGCCCAGTAGGGGTGTGCGCGCCCCCACCCTCCTGGCCAGGGTGTGGGCCCCCTCTGGTGTTTTCTTTGCTCAATAATTCTTATTAATTCCAAAAATAACGTCCATGGAGTTTCAGGATTTTTGGAGCTGTGTAGAATAGGTTTCCAATATTTGCTCCTTTTCCAGCCAGAATTCCAGCTGCCGGCATTCCCCCTCTTCATGATAAACCTTGTAAAATAAGAGAGAATAGCCATAAGTATTGAGACATAATGTGTAATAACATCCCATAATGCAATAAATATTGATATAAAAGCATGATGCAAAATGGACGTATCAGGATGAAACAATTATAATTACGGTGGAAGACAAACGTACCGAAACTACGAGCATCCCATGCAAAAACAATGCCATGAGTGGTGGAAGCAAACACAAGGACCTCGTATTGAATTGCATCACAGTACTCATCCGTGTACAGAAACTGATTTTTGAGCAATATCCATCCAGTCGAACCCCGAAGGACGGCAACAAGCTTGCTGAAGATAGCAACAACTACATAGTTCTTGTAATTCCAAGAGCGGTTGGGAACTCGACAAATTGCTATCTTCTGTAGAAGACAGTCACCATGATCGTATTTGAACGTGTGTAGAATACCGGTGTGCTCAACCTCTGGGCAGTCTGCTGAGATTTTTCGAAGTGGAACCCGGTGACGAGCGTACACATTCACAAGTTCCCTCTCGCAGTTGGACCCAATATAAGCAACCCAATCTCCATTTGCGCCTGCCCAAGCCATACCCTCAAGCGATGGCATCTTAACATCATACGTTTCATTATCAAGCGGCATCAACTTGCACAAGGCAAGGCCTCCGTCGTCCCCATGCCAGTCATCAGGGTCACGACGAAGAAGATAGGGGAGATCAAACCACTCCTTGACCCTTGGGTTCCTTGTAATGATGTTATTAGTTGAGTCGAGAATGGTCTTGAACGAACCTGCCATGCTAGCCGAGGTGATGACGTCGCACTGATCAATGAGTTCCTCCACCACATCATCTTTCAGATCGGGGCAAGAATAACGGGGTCCTTTCTGGCTTGTTCCCTCCATGGAGAAGACGATCGAACAATGGCAGAAGGAAGGGTGAAGGAAAATGGAGGAGGGAGGAAGAGCGTGCGACAACAGTTCCAAATTGAGAGGAAAAGGTGAAGAGTCGGTGGATGGTTGCCAGTTTGCCACGGTACACGAAGAGGCGCCCCGGCCTACACGTCCGTTTGGAAATACTAGTAGAAAAGGACTCGCCGTCGTGTCATTGATATGTTGGAACGGGACCACATGTCAATGAAACATAGTGTGTAATTTCTCGTGCAAAATGCAATCTGGCCGCGTTAGCCCGAGGTGCCGCATTAGTTATCGACCTTTATTTTTTTAATGGCGTGCCATTCAATTTTTAAGCATGACTAACTAGTACTGTATGTAGAGAAAATATAAACTACTCTAGCACTACTCCACCTCCAGTACTAGTAGTATAAAAAAGATATATAGGCTGGACGTTCAGCGCTTTCTTGCTAAGGGCTTCCAACTTGCTTCTCATACTATCACCCTCTCTCCAGATCTAAAAAATACGGCCTCTCTCTCCCTCCTCACGGGTGGTCACAGATCCGCTGGGGAAGAAAAGGACGTGCAACATTGACGCACTCGTCGTCGGCGAGCGAGGTCACGCACTGACGACAAGGCCGTCCTCTCAGACCTAGCGCCCGCGCGGGATGGCCTCCGGCCCCAAGCTCGTTGTCGTAGTGTGTGCGGAGGATGACGACCACAAGCGAAGCCATTTCCCGCCGCCCCTCAGGTATGCTACCTCTTTTCGAACCATACCCTTGTTATATTGCCGCATCTGCCACGTCGCTGCATTTGGATCTTTTTCCACTCTACCATCTTCCCAATTTGCTATCCTTTGCTCTGCTGGCCACGGAGACGAAAACCTTAATTTGCACTATTAAAGGAAACCCTACTTCATGTAGACTAATCCATGTTGAAAAGGAAAGGAAGGGAGACTGTAGTGTCCAAGAGAGTAGGCATCGACCTGCATCTAGGTTGAAAAGGGGAAAATCAGTAGCTAAGGAACAAGTCTCGTGTCTCTTGGTTGAAGAAGGGTAGAAAGGCATGACAACACAATAGAGAATGACCAGGTCGATCGGTTTCTTGTCCTCACATAGGAAAAAGGTGGCTAAAGAGAACAAAAATGGGACGTAATCCACATATGCTGCCTGGATATTTGTTGCTCTGGGCAACCATACCTCCCTCACCACTCTACGTCCGTGGAGGTACATCTTACTGGTGCGCCCACTGTCCGAATGGGCCTCCCATGCGCTTATTGTCACTTTTTTGTTGTTAGTATAACGCCTGCAGTCAAGTCAAGCAATGCTACTGCTAAAGTGATGCCACATTTAACTAATGCCGCACGCAGTCTAATGCCACCGATAAATTTAAGAAATGCCATTTAATGTCACTGGATTATTTCAGGATTAGCTGTTGATTGTGGATGTATTTAAAGATTTTTCAGCTAAGGCATTCTAATGCTATTGCACAACCAGTATACCAACGATGAAACTTGTTACTACCTTCAGATTTTTGCGATGTTAATGCTTATAGATTACATACTCACTTTCATGAGATAAGTTAATTTTTTTGTACAATGTCGCCAAAATGCCAAGGCGCTGATGTCATTTTATTTTGGTTAAACTGCACAAAAAATTATGAAGACAAGAGGAAAGGTCAAGAGTGGGCACCTCCTCCTCCGGTTGTTCTCTTGATTTGTTCGATCAAGTTTTTATGTTATCAATTATCAAGATTGGGATAGCAATTTTTAAGGTCCCCACGAGTTCGAAATGATATTTACCTTGGAGGTACATGGTTTGCAATTTTTTTATACTGTCATTAGTTAATAATGCTAGTTACCTTCAGACTTTTATATTTGGTTTAATGCTCATGCACAGCTAGTATACCAATGCCGAAACTTGTTACCTTTACATTTTGTATTGCTAATTCTTATAGAAATCTTCCAGTGCTAGAGTTTATTGAAATCTGTTCAGTAAAACCATTGTATTGTACCCTGTAATAAACTAACTACTCTACTGTTGCACTCGCCACTGGATTAGTGTATATTTGTTGTATTCGAATGGTGTTGCATTAGCGTATGGACATAAATAAAGTGTGGCAAGCTTTCCCAGATATGTGCTCAAGAAAACTACTACATATTTTTCTAAATACTAGACGTTTGGGTACTTTAAATTGAACCGCAAAAACATCTTACATTAAGGAACAGAGGGTGTAGAGTTCACTCAAATTATCCCCGTAAAGCTAGTCACACCTTTGTTAAAATTAATGTTCATCATGTTATCGGAGGAGGTCTGTATGTTTGTCTCTAATGCCTGTCGACTACATACCTGACATCATGACGTAATGTTAAGTCATTTCCTTTTGTACAGTGTCACTGAATTGTCAAGGCGGTGATGGCATTTTATTTTAGTTGAACTGCACAAAATATGCTTAAAATAAGAGGAAAGGTCAGGAGTCGATCATTATTTCAAAAAGAACTATATATGCCTTTCTGACATCATCCGATGTTGCCTTATTTATTCCTTCAAACAGGTGGCTAGAAACAGTCTTGCTACCTTTTCCATTAAGAAATTGTAATGCTTATATTTGTCAGTCTATGCTTCAACTAGTGTCGTTTTTACAGTAATCACACTTTCAATATCTATGCAAACAGGGATACTCGATTTTAGTGGAACTGCACAAAAAGTTCAACTAGTTCAACATTAGGAGCATGTTTTCTTCCAAACCTTTATATCCAATTGGTGGCACTATGAGCTATTCATTACGATGGTACATGGTTTGCTACTATCTTGCTACTCTTTTTGTACTGTCATTAGATAGTAATACTAGTGGTTTGCATGTGAATTTATTGGTAGGGTGGACCTACATTGGAGGTGCAGGATAGTATTCAATGATTGGATGCTCAATTTCAGTTGTATCGATTTCACCTCTTCCATCACTGCGAACATGTATATCCTTGGTCTGATGAAGAATAGGCGCTATATTTCTGCTTTGAACCAACAAATCAATTCAGTATGAAATTGTCCAGGGCAAAACATAATTGTATCAAATTGTCCAGTGCAGAACATGACAGATGCTAAGCGGAAGAGACATGTTTAAACCGAAAATACAAGGTGTGGTATATGTTTACTAGCTGCTTGATATTTGTGTAGACAGAGATGTCTGCCCGTTGCTATTTGGCAAACAAACACAGTGACCACAATTTTGGTTGAACTGCACAAGAGAATAGTATAGTCACTGCATGCAGTGCCATTTGAAAATAGACACAGAAAGATTGGATAGTCACTTCATGGACTGCAAAAAAGTAGTAATATACTATTTATTGGCCAACACTATGTGCTTCATTGCTTTGGTCTGATTATACAATGGGCATCATTTTGCCTAAGTTAAACGAAAATAGTCTCGCCATGTGATCGAGAGAAGACCAAATCATATTGCAGTGGATGTTCCTCCATCATGTGTGGTTCATTCTCATGGTTCCAGATGTTGGTGAAACCACTTACGTTTGCAAAAGGAATTGTAGACTTCACAAACAAATTTGTTTTTCAGTCTGTACTGAATGTTGTCCAAGAGAAGCATCCATGTTAGTAGGAAGAACAAATGTTTTTTCTAGATCTTTGCTTTTGGAGCTACATATTTGTATGTGATCTATGAATCATTGAGATGCATTGACATGTTGATCTTATGTATGGGAATCGTACTAGTTGGTTTTAGTTGCAACACAAGTTCGAGGTGGCTGACCTTTGCTTTTGGAGCTACATATTTGTATATGATCTGTGAATCATTGAGATGCATTAATAGTTACTTATTTCTGTTCGCTTAGTGTTTACAAGTTACTGATCGATCACTAGCTAGCCTACTAATGCACTACTTGCAGTTTTATTTGCAACGCAAGATCCAAAGTGGCAGTTTTTTGAATAAAAATGCCTACCTCTGAAGAAACTGACAAGCTACACTATCCTACCTACTCGATCCTACACGGATAAATAGCAGATCACCCACGTACTACCTCCTTTCCGGTTTGCAGGGCTCAATTCAAGAAACGACGTACTCGATCCTACACGAATAAATAGCAAATCACGCACGTACTAGTACCTCCTTTCCGGTTTGCAGGGCTTAATTCAAACCTCTCACCAACATACTCCCTCCGTCCGGGTTTATTAGTCCCGCGAGCAAAGCAGCAAGACCAAGACATGGCAATAATTAACGGCATGCAGAAGATTAAGCATAATTAATTCCAGCGATTTAAGTGGTTGCATGCGTGCCCTCGGCTACGACTCGTTGCATGCTACTCCGCATACTGGTTGCGAGCGATTTTGAGTGTCTGCATGCAGCCGGCCGTAATTAAGGCAGCTAACTGCTGCGAAAAAAGATGCGCTTTAATTGTTGTGGGCTTTTTAAATCCGTGGAATCATTATTGACAAGGAGGGAGATGATTCGAGTGCACTCGTTTAACCGTCATGCTGGCGTGCGACCCAGACGGGACGGGACGACACAGTCATAATTTCAGTTTCTCTAGTTTTCCCCGGTAAGCCGGCGCGCTAAGCCATGCCTGCTTATGCATTGAATTCCGATGACCGTCGCGCTACCTTCTGCCTATAAGTGTTGTTTCCCGGCCTTCTCCGGTGGCACCGTGACCCAACTCTCCATATCCAAATAAGCCCCCACCGGCCCAACGTCGCTCGCCACGTCCACCATGCCCCCGCCCATCCGCGGTAGGCGAGGCCGGAGGCGGTCACCGCTGGAACTAGTGCTCGATTTTTCACCGGAAGGCAGATGGAGGGAGGAGGCATTCTATCTCTCTTTAGATGGCAATGCAGAGATCGAGGACTTGTTGGAGCGCGACCGCCTGGCAGAGGAGCAGGAGTTGTTGGAGCGCGACTGCCTGGTGGAGGAGCAACGTATCGCCGATTTGTGCCCCCAGCGGGACATGGAGCAGCAGCGCACCGATGCTCTGAGTCGCGAGCATAGCGCCCGCAACTGGGCCGACTACGTGGAGGCCGACGCCCGACAAATAGCCTTGGAGGCTGTCGGGCACGGACGCGTTCGTGACGCCGATTTTTACTACCATCTCGTCAAGTGGGTTTCCCGCTTAGAAGCCGAAGCTTCGGTGGACCAAGCCGGCATGGAAAGGGCCAACGTGCGCGAGCAACGCGCCCTATCGCACCTCTGGCAAGTCCAAGGCGAGGCATAGGACGCCGGTGCCGGCATTTAGCGTGTACCGCAGATGGCGGCTGGCATCGTCTAGTTAGGTTAGAGTAAGTTAGTACTTGTACACTACTAGAGTATTAGCGGCAGTAGATAGTTAACTTGGCTATGATGGTTGTCAACATGGAAGTTCAGTACTCTATAGGTGGATCAGACCTGTTACTTTGCTCTGAATGTTGAACTTTCTGTTTGAACGTATGGAATGGGCTGTTATTTTTTCAAATGGGTTGTATTTGTCCTCCACGAGTTTAGAGGCTAACTTGTGGGCGTACCAAGTTGACGCGTACACAATCAGGAGATGATTGAACATGGAGAGGATGACAACAGGGACCCGCCAAGGTTATGGCAGTTCACAAGCAAGTGCCTCCTTATTTCAAGCCAATAAAAAAATGGCTCCTCCCAATGGATTTCTGACATCTGGGTCCTTGCCATTGTCAACGTAGTCAATAAACGAGAGAATTGCAGAACAAGCGGCTGACACCAGGGACCCAGCAGCTCGCCCAATTATTTTTCTTTTGGGTTAATTTGATAAATGTCACTCCAAATCTGGTGTTTCCGAGAAATGCCACTGCAATTTCCAAACTTTGAAAAATGCCATTTCATGCCATTTCTAGTGGCATTTTTTGAAGTCTGTAGCGGCGTTTTTCAAAGTTTGCAAAAATTGCAGTGGCATTTTTCAAAGTTTGGAAATTGCAGTGGCATTTTTATGAATCACCATAATTGGAATGGCATTTATCTAATTTGTTTTTGAGACGGAAGTAGGGTGTCAACTGGGCTGTGCGGGACACTCTGGCCTGTCTAGACAGCCTTTTCTTTTATGTTTACCACAGACCAGCCCAGTAGTTTTTTTTCTTTCTGAAAATGGCTAGCTCAGTTTTTTTGTGATTTGTTAAGTAAATCGCTTTGTTAGGCCTGTTAGGCCGCAAATCTTTCAAGACGAGGAGAGCTTCATTCGGCCGGCCAAGAAAATGGCCTATCAGTAATGAGAAATGGGCTGTATATTTTTAAAACACATCAAACCAGCAATTAGTTTCAAATATCTTTTTTTTTTCATTTTGAGATTTTAAATTGCAATGATTTTTATGCATGGACAATTTATTGGATTTTATATTGATATACATTTATTTTTTAAATCGGTCTGAATGTGACTCGAAATTTCAGGATTAAAAACAGTTCAGATCGCACTGACATATGCAAAATTTCGTATAATTTTTTAACCGTGGCCACAATATGGGCTGTAATGCTAACAAAAAGAATATGGGCTCCAAAAAAACCGTAAGAATTAGCAAATGGGCTGTAAATTATTAGAAATAATGGCAGATGTCCTGTATGCTGTTTTCCACTGATTTGAGGCTTTCCTAAAAAAAGGTTGACGCACAAGCAGTGACTGTTGGATGTCCATCCAACGGCCGTCGTGCTTCTTCAATCTCTGCTCTTCCTGCTCCAACCGCTCAAACAAGCGCCGGTGGGACTACCTGCTCCCTCCTCCCTGTGGCCGGCTGTGCTGCCGCGCAGGCCTCACCGCCTCACCCTACTCCCATCACTGGCCTAGCCATCCCTCTACTCACCCACACCTGCTGTTATTCTCCGGCGACGGCAGACGAACTAGTAAACCCTCGTACAGTCGTACACCCCTCCACGTGGTAAACAACTGCCGAGTCTTCCCTGGCTCCGTGTCGTTCCCTTCCTAGGCCTCGCCGTCGTCCACCGCCCTAGTGCTCTCGGCGTGGCGTGGTCAACATGGTCAACGACCGACATGCATCTAAAGTGGACTGTACGTGGAGCGCTGGCAGCTGGGTCCACGGCCGCATGCAAGGAAATGCCTCCTTATTACGTGCAAAATAATGATCCCTCCACCTGACATCTGGGACCCACCGAAAGGGCCTCAGTATTTCACGAAAAAACGTTACCACCGCTGACAGCTCGGACCCACCAGCTATATCTTAGCACGCAAGGAAGTGCCTCTTTATTGCGCACAAAGAAAATGAATACTCCCCCTGCTAGCTGGGACCCAGTATAGTGGGCCTACTAAGTTGACGGGGATGGAGGGCTTTGTCAACTTAGTCAATATGCACGATTCTAGCTCGAGTGACCGTACAATGTCCATCCAACGGCCGTAGTGCTTCTTCAACCTCTGGTCTTCTTGCTCCAGCCGCCCAAAGCAGCGCCGGTCGTGCCGCCTGCTCCTGCCTCCCATGGCCGGATGTGCTGTCGCGGAGGCCTCACCCTCCCCATACTACTCTCACCGCTGGCTAGGCCATCCCTCCACTCCACTCACCCACACCCCCTGTTATTCTGCGGCGATGGCAGCGCAGCCGAACCAGTGAACCCTCGTACTCCTCTCCGCGTGGGCATCCACTGCCACGTCTTCCCCGGATCCGTGTCGTCCCCTTCCTAGGCCTCGCCATCGTCCACCGCCGTGGTGGTCTCGGCGCGGCGTGGTCAATATGGTCAACGACCGACTTCCATTGGAAGAGTACTGTACGTGGAGAGGCTGACAGCTGGGTCCACGGCAGCCGCAAGGAAGTGCCTGTTGGAAATATGCCCTAGAGGAAATAATAAGATGATTATTATTATATTTCTTTGTTCATGATAATTGTCTGTTATTCATGCTATAATTGTATTATCCGGAAATCGTAATACACGTGTGAATACATAGACCACAACATGTCCCTAGTGATCCTCTAGTTGACTAGCTCATTGATCAACAAATAGTCATGGTTTCCTGACTATGGACATTGGGTGTCATTGATAACGGGATCACATCATTAGGAGAATGATGTGATGGACAAGACCCAAACCTAAGCATAGCTCAAAGATCGTGTAGTTCGTTTAGCTAGAGCTTTTCCAAATGTCAAGTATCATTTCCTTAGACCATGAGATTGTGCAACTCCCGGATACCGTAGGAGTGCTTTGGGTGTACCAAATGTCACAACATAACTGGGTGACTATAAAGGTGCACTACGGGTATCTCCGAAAGTGTCTGTTGGATTGGCACGAATCGAGGCTGGGATTTGTCACTCCGTATGACGGAGAGGTATCTCTGGGCCCACTCGATAATGCATCATCATAATGAGCTCAATGTGACCAAGTGTCTGGTCACGGGATCATGCATTACGGTACGAGTAAAGTGACTTGCCGGTAACGAGATTAAACGAGGTATTGGGATACCGACGACCGAGTCTCGGGCATGTAACGTACCGATTGACAAAGGGAATTGTATACGGGGTTGTTTGAATCCTTGACATCATGGTTCGTCCGATGAGATCATCGAGGAGCATGTGGGAGCCAACATGGGTATCCATATCCCGCTGTTGGTTATTGACCGGAGAGGCGTCTCGGTCATGTCTGCATGTCTCCCGAACCCGTAGGGTCTACACACTTAAGGTTCGCTGACAATAGGGTTGTAGAGATATGAGTATGCAGTAAACCGAAAGTTGTTCAGAGTCCCGAATGAGATCCTGGATGTAACGAGGAGTTACCGAATGGTCCAGAGGTAAAGAATTATACATAGGAAGTCAGGTTTCGGCCATCGGGAAAGTTTTGGGGGTCACCGGTATTGTACCAGGACCACCGGAAGGGTTCCGGGGGTCCATCGAGTGGGGCCACCTATCCCGGAGGGCCCCATGGGCTGAAGTGGGAGGGGAACCAGCCCCTGGTGGGCTGGTGCGCCCCCCTCTTGGGCCCCCCTGCGCCTAGGGTTGGAAACCCTAGGGTGGGGGCGCCTCCACTTGCCTTGGGGGGCAAGGCACCCCCTTGGCCGCCGCCCCCCTAGGAGATCCCATGTCCTAGGGCCGGCGCCCCCCTAGGGGCCCTATATCAAGAGGGGGAGGGAGGGCAGCCGCACCTATGCACTTGGCGCCTCCCTTCCCCCTTGCAACACATTTCCCTCTCGCAGACGCTTGGCGAAGCCCTGCCGGGATCCCTGCTGCATCCACCACCACACCGTCGTGCCGCTGGATCTTCATCAACCTCTCCTTCCCCCTTGCTGGATCAAGAAGGAGGAGACGTCTCCCTGACCGTACATGTGTTGAACGCGGAGGTGTCGTCCGTTCGGCGCTAGGATCTCCGGTGATTTGGATCACGACGAGTACGACTCCCTCAACCCCGTTCCCTTGAATGCTTCCACTCGATCTACAAGGGTATGTAGATGCACTCCTCTCTCTCATTGCTAGATGAACTCATAGATTGATCTTGGTGAAACCGTAGGAAATTTTTTATTTTCTGCAACGTTCCCCAACAGTGGCATCATGAGCTAGGTCTATGTGTAGTTCTCTTTGCACCAGTAGAACACAAATTTGTTGTGGGCGTAGATGTTGTCAACTTTCTTGCCACTACTAGTCTTATTTTTGCTTCAGCGGTATTGTGGGATGAAGCGGCCCGGACCGACCTTACACGTACGCTTACATGAGACAGGTTCCACCGACTGACATGCACTAGTTGCATAAGGTGGCTAGCGGGTGTCTGTCTCTCCCACTTTAGTTGGAGCGGATTCGATGAAAAGGGTCCTTATGAAGGGTAAATAGAAGTTGAAAAATCACGTTTTGGCTTTTACGTAGGTAAGAAAACGTTCTTGCTAGAACCCTATTGCAGCCACGTAAAACATGCAACAACAATTAGAGGACGTCTAACTTGTTTTTGTAGCATATGATTTGTGATGTGATATGGCCAAAAGTGGTGATGAATGATGAATGATATATTGTGATGTATGAGATCATGTTCTTGTAATAGGAATCACGACTTGCATGTCGATGAGTATGACAACCGGCAGGAGCCATAGGAGTTGTCTTAATTATTATATGACCTGCATGTCAATGATTTAACGCCATGTAATTACTTTACTTTATTGCTAAACCGTTAGCCATAGTAGTAGAAGTAATAGTTGGCGAGCAACTTCATGGAGACACGATGATGGAGATCATGATGATGGAGATCATGGTGTCATGCCGGTGACGAAGATGATCATGGAGCCCCGAAGATGGAGACCAAAGGAGCTATATGATATTGGCCATATCATGTCACTATTTAATTTCATGTGATGTTTATTATGTTTATGCATCTTGTTTACATAGAACGACGGTAGTAAATAAGATGATCCCTCATAATAATTTCAAGAAAGTGTTCCCCCTAACTGTGCACCATTGCGAAAGTTCGTCGTTTTGAAGCACCGCGTGATGATCGGGTGTGATAGATTCTAACGTTCACATACAATGGGTGTAAGACAGATTTACACATGCAGAACACTTAGGTTAACTTGACGAGCCTAGCATGTACAGACATGGCCTCGGAACACAAGAGACCGAAAGGTTGAACATGAGTCGTATGGAGGATAGATCAACATGGAGATGTTCACCGATGATGAATAGTCCGTCTCACGTGATGATCGGACACGGCCTAGTCGACTCGGATCATGTATCACTTAGATGACCAGAGGGATGTCTAATCTGAGTGGGAGTTCATTAAATAATTTGATTAGATGAACTTAATTATCATGAACTTAGTCTAAAAACCTTTGTAAATATGTCTTGTAGATCAAATGGCCAACGCTCATGTCCACCTGAACTTCAACGCGTTCCTAGAGAAAACCAAGCTGAAAGATGATGGCAGCAACTATACAGACTGGGTCCGGAACCTGAGGATCATCCTCATAGCTGCAAAGAAAGATTATGTCTTAGAAGCACCACTTGGTGAAGCTCCCATCCCAGAGAACCAAGATGTCATGAACGCTTGGCAGTCTCGTGCTGATGATTACTCCCTCGTTCAGTGCGGCATGCTTTACTGCTTAGAACCGGGGCTTCAAAAGTGTTTTGAGCAACACGGAGCATATGAGATGTTCGAAGAGCTGAAAATGGTTTTCCAAGCTCATTCCCGGGTCGAGAGATATGAAGTCTCCGACAAGTTCTTCAGCTGTAAGATGGAGGAAAATAGTTCTATCAGTGAGCACATACTCAAAATGTCTGGGTTGCACAACCGCTTGACTCAGCTGGGAGTTAATCTCCCGGATGACGCGGTTATTGACGGAATCCTTCAGTCGCTTCCACCAAGCTACAAGAGCTTTGTGATGAACTGCAATATGCAGGGGATGGAAAAGACCATTCCTGAAGTATATTCAATGTTGAAATCAGCAGTGGTAGATTTCAAAAAGGAACATCAAGTGTTGATGGTGAATAAAACCACTAAGTTCAAGAAAGGCAAGGGTAAGAAGAACTTCAAGAAGGACGACAAGGAAGTTGCCGCGCCCGGTAAGCCAGCTGCCGGGAAGAAGTCAAAGAATGGACCCAAGCCTGAGACTGAGTGCTTTTATTGCAAAGGGAAGGGTCACTGGAAGCGGAACTGCCCCAAATACTTAGCGGACAAGAAGGCCGGCAACACTAAAGGTATATGTGATATACATGTAATTGATGTGTACCTTAGCAGTGCTCGTAGTAGCTCCTGGGTATTTGATACCGGTGCCGTTGCTCATATTTGTAACTCAAAGCAGGAGCTGCAGGATAAGCGGAGACTGGCGAAGGACGAGGTGATAATGCGCGTCGGGAATGGTTCCAGAGTCAATGTGATCGCCGTCGGCACGCTACCTCTACATTTACCTACGGGATTAGTTTTAAACCTCAATAATTGTTATTTAGTGCCAGCTTTGAGCATGAACATTGTATCTGGATCTCGTTTAATACGAGATGGCTACTCATTTAAATCCGAGAATAATGGTTGTTCTATTTATATGAGAGATATGTTTTATGGTCATGCCCCGATGGTCAATGGTTTATTCTTAATGAATCTTGAACGTGATGTTACACATATTCATAGTGTGAATACCAAAAGATCTAAACTTGATAACGATAGTCCCACATACTTGTGGCATTGCCGCCTTGGTCATATTGGTGTCAAGCGCATGAAGAAGCTCCATGCTGATGGACTTTTAGAGTCTCTCGATTATGAATCATTTGACACATGCGAACCATGCCTCATGGGCAAAATGACCAAGACTCCATTCTCCAGAACAATGGAGCGAGCAACCAACTTATTGGAAATCGTACATATGGATGTGTGCGGTCCAATGAGCGGTGAGGCTCGTGGAGGATATCGTTATGTTCTCACTCTCGCTGATGACTTGCGTAGATATGGGTATGTCTACTTAATGAAACACAAGTTTGAGACCTTTGAAAAGTTCAAGGAATTTTAGAATGAGGTAGAGAATCAACGTGACCAAAAAATAAAGTTCTTACGATCAGATCATGGAGGAGAATATTTAAGTCATGAATTTGGTACGCACTTAAAGAAATGTGGAATCGTTTCACAACTCATGCTGCCTGGAACACCTCAGCGTAACGGTGTGTCCGAACGTCGTAATCGCACTTTATTGGATATGGTGCGATCTATGATGTCTCTTACCGATTTACCACTATCTTTTTGGGGATACGCTCTAGAGACAGCTACATTCACTTTAAATAGGGCACCGTCTAAATCTGTTGAGACGACACCGTATGAATTATGGTTTGGGAAGAAACCTAAGCTGTCGTTTCTGAAAGTTTGGGGATGCGATGCTTATGTCAAGAAACTTCAACCTAAAAAGCTCGAACCCAAGTCAGAAAAATGCGTCTTCATAGGATACCCTAAGGAAACCATTGGGTATACCTTCTACCTTAGATCCGAAGGCAAGATCTTTGTTGCCAAGAACGGGTCCTTTCTGTAGAAAGAGTTTCTCTCGAGAGAAGTAAGTGGGAGGAAAGTGGAACTTGATGAAGTACTACCTCTTGAACCGGTAAGTAATGCAGCTCAGGAAGATGTTCCTGTGGTGCCTACACCGACAGGAGAGGAAATTAATGATGATGATCAAGGTACTTCGGATCAAGTTGCTACTGAACTTCGTAGGTCCACGAGGACACGTTCCACACCAGAGTGGTATGGCAACCCTGTCCTGGAAATCATGTTGTTAGACAACGGTGAACCTTCAAACTATGAAGAAGCGATGGCGGGCCCAGATTCCAACAAATGGCTTGAAGCCATCCAATCCGAGATAGAATCCATGTATGAAAACAAAGTACGGACTTTGACAGACTTGCCCGATGATCGGCGAGCGATAGAAAACAAATGGATCTTTAAGAAGAAGACGGACGCGGATGGTAATGTTACAATCTATAAAGCTCGACTTGTCGCTAAGGGTTATTGGCAAGTTCAATGGGTTGACTACGATGAGACTTTCTCTCCTGTAGCAAAATTGAAGTTTGTCCGAATCATGTTAGCAATTGCCACATACTATGATTATGAGATATGGCAGATGGACGACAAAACGGCATTCCTTAACGGTTATCTTAAGGAAGAACTGTATATTATGCAGCCGGAAGGTTTTGTCGATCCTAAGAATGCTAACAAGGTATGCAAGCTCCAGCGATCCATTTATGGGCTGGTGCAAGCATCTTGGAGTTGGAACATTCGCTTTGATGAGATGATCAAAGCGTTTGGGTTTATGCAAACTTATGGAGAAGACTGCGTTTACAAGAAAGTGAGTGGGAGCTCTGTAGCATTTCTCATATTATATGTAGATGACATACTTTTGATGGGAAATGATATAGAACTTTTGGACAACATTAAGGCCTACTTGAATAAGTGTTTTTCAATGAAGGACCATGGAGAATCTGCTTACATACCAGGCATCAAGATCTATAGGGATAGATCAAGACGCCTCATAGGTCTTTCACAAAGCACATACCTTGATAAGATATTGAAGAAGTTCAATATGGATCAGTCCAAGAAAGGGTTCTTGCCTGTATTGCAAGGTGTGAGATTGAGCTCGGCTCAATGCCCGACCATGGCAGAAGATAAAGAAGAGATGAGTGTCATCCCCTATGCCTCAGCCATATGATCCATTATGTATGCCATGCTGTGTACCAGACCCGATTTAAACCTTGCCGTAAGTTTGGTAGGCAGATACCAAAGTAATCCCGGCAAGGAACACTGGACAGCGGTCAAGAATATCCTGAAGTACCTGAAAAGGACAAAGGACATGTTTCTCATTTATGGAGGTGATGAAGAGCTCGTCGTAAAGGGTTACGTCGACGCTAGCTTCGACACAGATCTGGATGATTCTAAGTCACAAACCAGATACGTGTATATTTTGAATGGTGGGGCAGTAAGCTGGTGCAGTTGCAAGCAAAGCATCGTGGCGGGATCTACATGTGAAGCGGAGGACATGGCAGCCTCGGAGGCAGCGCATGAAGCAATCTGGGTGAAGGAGTTCATCACCGACCTAAGAGTCATACCCAATGCGTCGGGGCCGATCAAACTCTTCTGTGAAAACACTGGAGCTATTGCACTTGCCAAGGAGCCCAGGTTTCAAGAGAAGACCAGGCACATCAAGTGTCGCTTCAACTCCATTCGTGAAAATGTTCAAGATGGAGACATAGATATTTTAAAGTACATACGGACCTGAATGTGGCAGATCCATTGACTAAACCTCTCCCTAGGGCAAAACATGATCAACACCAGAATTCCATGGGTGTTCGATTCACCACAATGTAACTAGATTATTGAACTCTAGTGCAAGTGGGAGACTATTGGAAATATGCCCTAGAGGCAATAATAAGATGGTTATTATTATATTTCTTTGTTCATGATAATTGTCTGTTATTCATGCTGTAATTGTATTATCCGGAAATTGTAATACACGTGTGAATACATAGACCACAACATGTCCCTAGTGAGCCTCTAGTTGACTAGCTCGTTGATCAACAGATAGTCATGGTTTCCTGACTATGGACATTGGATGTCATTGATAACGGGATCACATCATTAGGAGAATGATGTGATGGACAAGACCCAAACCTAAGCATAGCTCAAAGATCGTGTAGTTCATTTAGCTAGAGCTTTTCCAAATGTCAAGTATCATTTCCTTAGACCATGAGATTGTGCAACTCCCGGATACCATAGGAGTTCTTTGGGTGTACCAAACGTCACAACGTAACCGGGTGACTATAAAGGTGCACTACGGGTATCTCCGAAAGTGTATGTTGGGTTGGCACGAATCGAGACTGGGATTTGTCACTCCGTATGACGGAGAGGTATCTCTGGGCCCACTCGATAATGCATCATCATAATGAGCTCAATGTGACCAAGTGTCTGGTCACGGGATCATGCATTACGGTACGAGTAAAGTGACTTGCCGGTAACGAGATTAAATGAGGTATTGGGATACCGACGATCGAGTCTCGGGCATGTAACATACCTTTGACAAAGGGAATTCTATACGGGGTTGTTTGAATCCTCGACATCGTGGTTCATCCGATGAGATCATCGAGGAGCATGTGGGAGCCAACATGGGTATCCAGATCCCGCTGTTGGTTATTGACCGGAGAGGCGTCTCGGTCATGTCTGCATGTCTCCCGAACCCGTAGGGTCTACACACTTAAGGTTCGGTGACACTAGGGTTGTAGAGATATGAGTATGCAGTAAACCGAAAGTTGTTCGGAGTCCGGATGAGATCCCGGACGTCACGAGGAGTTCCGGAATGGTCCGGAGGTAAAGAATTATATATAGGAAGTCAGGTTTCGGCCATCGGGAAAGTTTCGGGGGTCACCGGTATTGTACCGGGACCACCGGAAGGGTCCCGTGGGTCCACCGGGTGGGGCCACCTTTCCCGGAGGGCCCCATGGGCTGAAGTGGGAGAGGAACCAGCCCCTGGTGGGATGGTGTGCCCCCCTTGGGCCCCCCTGGGCCTAGGGTTGGAAACCCTAGGGTGGGGGCGCCTCCACTTGCCTTGGGGGGCAAGGCACCCCCTTGGCCGCCCCCCCTAGGAGATCCCATCTCCTAGGGCCGCCCCCCCTAGGGGCCCTATATAAAGAGGGGGGAGGGAGGGCAGCCGCACCTATGCACTTGGCGCCCCCCTTCCCCCTTGCTACACCTCTCCCTCTCGCAGACGCTTGGCAAAGCCCTACCGGGATCCCTGCTGCATTCACCACCACGCCGTCATGCTGCTGGATCTTCATCAACCTCTCCTTCCCCCGTGCTGGATCAAGAAGGAGGAGACGTCTCCCTGACCGTACGTGTGTTGAACGCGGAGGTGCCGTCCGTTCGGTGCTAGGATCTCCGGTGATTTGGATCACGACGAGTACGACTCCCTCAACCCCATTCCCTTGAACGCTTCTGCTCGATCTATAAGGGTATGTAGATGCACACCTCTCTCTCGTTGCTAGATGAACTCATAGATTGATCTTGGTGAAACCGTAGGAATTTTTTCATTTTCTGCAACGTTCCCAATAGTTCCTCCTTGTTATGCGGAAAATAATTATTCCTCCACCTGACAGTAGGGACCCACCGGACGGGCCACCAGTATTTCGTGAAAAAAACATTTCCCCCCTGACTGCTAGGACCCACCGGACGGGCCACCGTATTTCGCGAAAAAAATTTATTCCGCTATCAGCTCGGATCCACCGGAAGTGCCTCCTTATTAGGCACAAAAAAATGAATACTCCCCCTGCTAGCTGGGACCCACCTTGGTGGGAGGCTGACTTGTGGGCCTACTAAGTTGACTAGGACGGAGGCCTTTGTCAACTTTAGTCAATATGAACGATTCAAGATCCAGTGACCGTACGATGTCCATCCAACGCATAGTGCTTCTTCAACCTCTGGTCTTCTTGCTCCAGCCGCCCAAAGCAGCGCCTGTCGTGCCGCATGCTCCTGCCTCCCGTGGCCGGCTATGATGCCGCAGAGGCCTCATCGACTCCTACTACTCCCACCGTTGTCCAGGCCATCCCTCTACTCACCCACACCCCCTGTTATTCTACGGCGACAGCATCCTCACACCGCAGCCAAACCAGTGAACCCTCGTACTCCTCTTCGCGTGGGCATCCACTGCCGCGTCTTCACCGGCTCTGCGTCATCCCCTTCCCAGGCCTCGTCGTCATCCGCCGCCGTGGTGCTCTCGGCGCAGCGTGGTTAATGTGGTCAATGACCGACTTCCATCGGAAGAGTACTGTACGTGGAGAGGCTGACAGCTGGGTCCACGGCAGCCGCAAGGAAGTGCCTCCTTATTACGCGCAAAATAATTATTCCTCCACCTGACAACGGGGACCCACCGGACAGGCCACCATATTTCGCGAAAAAAACATTTCCCCCGTGACTCCTGGGACCCACCAGCGACATCTTCGCACGCAAAGAAGTGCGTCCGGGCAAAAAAAATGATTCGCCCCCCTGACTGCTGGGACCCACCAGCTACATCTTCGCACGCAAGGAAGTGTTGTCGTACAGTCGGGACCCACCTGGTCGAAAGGTACATAGCATTGTCATTCTGGTCGCGAACATGTACGTACATACTGGTGGATGTAGAGGCGTGCACGTGTCGTAGTAGAGGTGCGCACATAGCATGTACACGTACATAGAGCGGCCAGTGTGCAAGAAAGGAAATACGACCACGTACATACATACGGGCGGGGTCTCGAACGCCTACTCGCGCATACGTATGGCCAGGGCTCGTGTACATGGCTGGGTTAGAACGGAGAAACTGCGTCGTCGTCGTGTTCATGGGGAGGCAACGGAATGTGTCATGTTCATCGGGAGGCAATGGAATGCGTCATGTTCATCGGGAGGCAACAAAACGCGTGGGAGCCAACCGACTTGGATGGAACAGGCGATGGAAACGAGGCCTGGCGTACCGCAGAACAGAGGAAACGGCCTTGTGTTCGACTGGCCACGTTCGAAACGGGATCCTATTCACCGGGAGGGGTCTGGAGTACCGCAAAACGGAGGAAACGGACTTGTGTTGGACCTCCTACGGTTGAAATGGAGTCATGTTGATCGGGAGGGGTGTGGCGTACTGCAAAACAGAGGAAACAGACTTGTGTTAGAGCGCTAGGTCGAAACAAGGGCCCCCGACCACCCACCGTAACCGGGAACTTGCCGAAATTTTCCTCGCCCTCGCTTCTACCATAGTTTTTTCCGTCTTGGACGGCCCAAAGAATGTCATGCAGCTGCGTCTCCGGCCCGCCCAGGACGAAAAGCCCATTTTCTGTCATGATTTTTTGTCGTAGAAGTAGGAGCCCACCACATCTATGATGATACCGGGTTTTGTCACAATTATTGTCATAGAAGTGTCATAAGTATGACAGAAAAAATTTCGTTCGGCCCAAAATGTCATGGATGTGTCTTATTTTTGTAGTGCGGAAGGTGGTTTATGCTCTTCTTTTTCCGCAAGAAAGCTAATTTTTGGAGAAAAATCTGGGCGAAGGTTTCAATCCAATCGGAGTTATGGATCTCCGGATATATAAGAATGTGAAAGGGCAGAATCCAGAACACAGAAACAGAGAGAGACAGAGAGACAGATCCAATCTCGGAGGGGCTCTCGCCCCTCCCACGCCATGGAGACCATGGAACATAGGGGAAACCCTTCTCCCATCTAGGGAGAAGGTCAAGGAAGAAGAATAAGAAGGGGGGCTCTCTCCCCCTTGCTTCCGGTGGCGCCGGAACGTTGCCGGGGGCCATCATCATCACCGCGATCTACACCAACACCTCTGCCATCTTCACCAACATCTCCATCACCTTCCCCCATCTATATCCTGCGGTCCACTCTCCCGCAACCCGCTGTACCCTCTACTTAAACATGGTGCTTTATGCTTCATATTATTATCCAATGATGTGCTGCCATCCTATGATGTATGAGTAGATTTTCATTGTCCTACCGGTGATTGGTGAATTGCTATGATTGGTTTAATTTGCTTGTGGTTATGTTGCTGCCCTATTGTGCCCTCCGTGTCACGCAAGCGTGAGGGATTCCTGCTATAGGGTGTTGCAATATGTTCATGATTCGCTTATAGTGGGTTGCTTGAGTGACAGAAGCATAAACCCGAGTAAGGGGGTTGTGGCGTATGGGTTAAAGGGGACTTGATACTTTAATGCTATGGTTGGGTTTTACCTTAATGATCTTTTGTAGTTGAGGATGCTTGCTAGAGTTCCAATCATAAGTGCATATGATCCTAGAAGAGAAAGTATGTTAGCTTATGCCTCTCCCACATAAAACTTGCTATCGGTCTAGTAAAGTAGTCAATTGCTTAGGGACAATTTCACAACTCCTACCACCACTTTTCCACACTCACTATATTTACTTTATTACTACTTTATCTAAACAACCCCTAGTTTATATTTACGTGCTCTTTATATTCTTGTAAACCTATCCAACAACACCTACAAAGTACTTCTAGTTTCATACTTGTTCTAGGTAAAGCGAACGTCAAGCGTGCATAGAGTTGTATTGGTGGTCGATAGAACTTGAGGGAATATTTGTTCTACCTTTAGCTCCTCGTTGGGTTCGACACTCTTACTTATCGAAAGAGGCTACAATTGATCCCCTATACTTGTGGGTTATGACGCTCATCGCCTCCATGGGTCTAGCTTCTAGTCAACTGATCTTGCGATTGGAGTGATCACTCTTGCCCTTGGTTAGGGTGCGTAGGTGCGTCGGATTTCGTAGATTGGACTGGCAGGGAGCCTTTATATGAGAAGTACAAGGTGCATTGAATTCACGTGCGTATTGGCCATCTACTCCTCGGCCCTCTATTGCACATGCCTTTGGCTGTATGACAGGTGGGCCGGCCACCCGTTGGGCCCATGTGTCATACACCCAAAGGCAGGTGCAGTAAGTCAATGAAGTTGCGTCCCGCTCCGTGCCGGTGCAGTATAGTCATCTCACCAGACATCTAGTTGGGGCCAAATGAGAGAACTTTGATGCTTGCAGGTTTATTGGTCCCCTTTGCATTTTGCCCCAAGTTTTGACCTTTGATTAACTAATAAAATGTCAATGCATGTAACCAAAAATGTTTTGTAGGTCAACTTATGAAAACCGAATAATACCAAAACACTTAGGCACGGTACATTAACTCCCTCCTCATTTCTTATTTCGTGACATATCAACCAATGAGAGATGTGGGCCGTGCATGCTTTCAATGACTTGAGACTACCAAACATTACATGAAGTGGTTAGTTCATTGCATGTAATCCTATTAATTAGCAAGGAGACATTAAGTTCTCTCGCTGATAGGAATAAAACAATACACCATGTATTTATTTACAGAGGGAGTAGTACATTTTTTGTGACATGCATTACTAGATATTGCTAGTCAAATACTAAACCCAGATGGACGTGGTAGTACTACTAAATCCAGATGGTGGGGGCTAGTACTAGTAGTAGTACTACCAGTGTAGTAGCACTATACTACCCACGGAAACAAAACCCTCGGGCAAGGGAAGATGGGAGACGCTGCTTCTGGATCGGGGAGCAGCATGACAGATCTAGAAGCAATGATGGATGAGCTGGGTTTGAAGGAAGATGATCTCCAGGATGTGGTAATTGAGGATGACGAGCTGCCGGTCGAGACAACCCAGTGTATGGCCATTGCTAAGGTTCATACCGAGAAAACCTACAACAAGTACTGGTTTTACAGGAACATGAGGGTAGCCTGGGATCTGGCAAAGGAGGTGAAGATCAGGCCACTTGAAGACAACCTGTACACGCTGCAATTTGAATGTCTAGGCGATTAGGAGCGAGTAATAGAGGACGGTCCTTGGAGCTTCAAGGGTAAAGCGGTGATTTTGGAGAAGTATGATGGATTTACGAAACCGTCGACTATAGAGCTCAACAAGATCGATATGTGGATACAGATCCATGATTTCCTAGATGGTTTTTTCTCAGAAATCAAGGCTCTATCATCAACCGTGGGAGAGTTCATCTATGCTGAACCAAGATCTCAAGACTTTGAAGGTAACTTTGCACGGGTGCATGTGAAGATAGATGTCACAAAGCCCCTCAAGAACGTTGTTTCTTTGGTGGTGAAGAAGAAAGATACTATCCATAGGGAGATTTACAGAGTGAAGTATGAACAGCTCCCTGATTGGTGTGCCGTCTATGGATACATGGGTCATCTTTTCAAGGAGTGTGGAGATGGAATCCACCATCCAAAGGCATTGGTCTTTAAAGATCTGAAAGCATCATGGTTTAAAGGCCCTGGGAGTGGACCAGGAGAAGGACGAGGCAACGCTGAAGGCAATGGAACAATGAGTGGCCGAGGAGGAGGCCGGGGGGCAGGCCGTGCTGGTAGAGGTCAGGGCCGTGCAACTGATCAGAACATGTATGCATCTACGGCGAAAGATGGAACACTTGACGGGGACGTGGCTATGGAGGACAGAGATAAAAATAGAAAGAGAGGGGTTGTAGTTGCAGACCCAAATGCATTATTGCTGCTGCCAGCGCCCTCTGACAGCTCAAACAATTCTTCGATGCTGCCATCCACTGAAATCCCACCCAGCCTGTCGTCAAAGCAGGAGCCGAAGAGGAACAAGACCAACACAATGGCTAGCGATAAAACCAGCGGAAAGAACACAACTCTGACCAAGAACACTGATGCGTGTTTGGTGGGCCTCCCAGTGGGGTTGCGCCTAGCGCAATGAGTCTCCTTTGTTGGAATTGCTGTGGGGCTGGCAAACCCACGACGGTTCGAGAGCTTCGTGACCTAACGAAGCAATATGCCCCCTCTATACTATGCATCCTTGAGACTCAGATAGAGGGTTCTAGAGTTGAGAATATGGCTGGTTCTTTAGGCTTTAATAAGAGTTTTGCTGTTAGTAGCTCGGGGAGAAGTGGGGGTCTAGGAATTTTCTGGAACAAAGAAATAAAGCTTGAGATTGTTGGTTCTTCACAGTATCATATTGATGCAATTATTGATGAACTTGTAGATGTCAAAACAAGGGTAACCTTTGTCTATGGGGAAGCACTGGTTAATGAAAGATACACGACATGGGACATGCTAAGAGGAATCATTGGTACAAATGATATACCCTGGCTAGCCTTAGGTGATTTCAATGAGGTGTTGTATGCACACGAACACGATGGAGTAGGGAACAGAAGCCAGACGCAAATGGATGCTTTTAGAGATGCTCTTGACACTTGTGGTCTATCTGATATAGGGTACGCTGGCACTGATTGGACGTTTGAGAAGAAAGTGACATGTGGGACATACACAAGGGTGAGGCTGGATCGAGGAGTAGCTAATCCGTCCTTGTCAATAGCTTTTCCATCAGCCAGGCTCGAGCACGGCACTGCGGCGTCAAGCGACCACGCCCCTCTCTACGTGAGCTACGTGCATGAAGCATCCAGACGGGCCCCATGTTCTTTTAAATATGAGTTGGCCTAGGAACGGGACCCGGAGTTGTCGCCAATGGTTCCGAATGCATGGCAAAAGAGTGCTGGTGATTCGGTGCCGAGCATAAGCGACAAATTGCAATCATTGTCGCATGATCTGAGCCAGTGGGACCGCAATCATTTTCATAACGTGCGACGCGAGATTCGGTGACTGAAGTCAGAGCTACAGGAGCTTCACGGGATCTAAAACAGATACGGGCCAAGTCCTTTAGAGTTAAAAATTTTTGAAAAGCTAACTAAGCTTTATCATAGAGAAGAGATACTATGGAGATAGCGCGCCCGGCTAGAGTGGCTGATGCACGGCGACAAGAACACACATTTTTTACACCTCGGGGCAAGCCGAAGAAGGAGGAAAAACCAAATAAAGTCACTTCCGAGACCGGATGGTCAGGTAACAGAAAACGTGATAGAGATGGAGAACATGACCACAACCTTTTATCAAAATCTCTATACATCGGAGGGAGTGCATAACATGGAACAGGTCATTGATACAGTTCCAACAAGGGTTACACTAGCCATGAATGACATGTTAAATGCTCCATACACACAACAAGAAGTAAAAATATCCCTGTTTCACATGTACCCAATGAAAGCTCTGGGGCCTGACGGATACCCAGCACACTATTTTCAGCACCACTGGGACACCTGCGGTGATGAGGTTACAAAGGCGGTTTTGAGGATAGTGGAGGGCACTGAGTCGGTAGAATGCATAAACGACACGATTTTGGTACTCATACCAAAGGGAAAAAAACCAACTCTACTGTCCCAATTTCGTCCAATCAGTTTGTGTAATGTTTTGTACAAGATTGCTTCGAAGGTGATTTCTAACAGACTCAAGGTAGTATTACCTGACATAATCTCAGAGGAGCGATCAGCTTTTGTCCCAAGCAGGTTGATTACAGACAACATTATCACAACATTTGAGTGCTTGCATTTTATGAAAAGGAACAAAGCCAAGAAAAATCAGTCTTGTGCACTCAAGCTCGATATGATGAAAGCCTATGATAGGGTGGAGTGGCCTTATTTAAGGGCAATCATGATAAAGCTAGGATTTACAAACTGATGGGTTGATATTGTTATGAGCTTGGTCACAACAGTCAAGTTTTCCGTTTTATTCAATGGGAAGAAGCTCCAACAATTTATTCCTTCAAGAGGTATCCGACAAGGGGACCCGATATCTCCATACTTGTTCTTGATGGCAGCAGAGGGCCTTTCATGCCTGTTAAAATCAAAAAGTGAGTCATCCAATTTTCATGGACTACAGGTAGCTCCCACAACGCCACCGATAAGCCATCTCCTATTTGCTGATGACAACCTACTGTTCTTCAAGGCTAATAGTGTGGGGGAAACTGAGGTGTACCATGTTCTGGATACTTACTGTCAAGAAACGGGGAAGCGTATCAACTACTCCAAGTCATCAATTTATTTTAGCAAAGGGGTACCTGATGCAGTCAGACAAGAAATTAAGGAAACACTCAACGTCCCCAACAAAACACTTAATGATAAGTACTTGGGATTGCCGTCAGATATAGGAAGCTCAAAGAACGGGGCTTTCAAATACCTCAAGTATCGCCTTTGGAGCAAGGTTCAGGGCTGGATCGAGCGAACCATGTCTTCGGCGGGCAAGGAAGTTCTTGTTAAAGCTGTAGCCCAGGTTGTCCCAGTGTTCTCCCTGTCATGTTTCAAACTTCCTAGAGGCTTGCGTGAACATCTAAACATGCTCATCTCAAAGTTTTGGTGGGGTGCTAAGGATGGAAAGCGAAAACCACATTGGGTTTCTTGGAAAATGATGACTCAACCCAAGGGCATGGGAGGCCTCGTATTCAAAGGCTTTGAACTCTTCAATCTGTCTATGCTAGCTAGGCAGGCATGGCGTCTGCTGCAATACCCGGAGTCCTTAAGTGCGTGAGTACTGAAAAGTGTCTACTACCCTAACTCTGACATCCTCCATGCCAAATTGGGAGGCCATCCGAGCCAGGTTTGGCGGGCCATTATTGAGGGAAGAAACGTTTTGAAGCAAGGTTTGATAAAGAGAATTGGGAATGGAGCAGACAAAAATATATGGATGCAAAACTGGTTACCCAGAGAGGAGATGATGCAGCCTTATGGGAGTATTTCGCCAAATCCACCCACCCTGGTTTCGGAGCTCAGAATCAGTGTGAACGCCTCTTGGGATAGACAGCTTGTCCGAGCAACGTTCATGCCAATGGATGCGCATGTTATACTGGGAATTCCCTTGTGTACACGAAACATTGCAAATTTTTGGGCATGGTATCACGAGAAGCACGAACCCTTTGAAGAAAATATGCCCTAGAAGCAATAATAAAGTTATTATTTATTTCCTCATATCATGATAAATGTTTATTATTCATGCTATAATTGTATTAGCCGGAAACGTGATACATGTGTGAATACATAGACAAACTTAAAGTCACTAGTATGCCTCTACTTGACTAGCTCATTAATCAAAGATGGTTATGTTTCCTAACCATAGACATGAGTTGTCATTTGATTAACGGGATCACATCATTAGGAGAATGATGAGATTGACATGACCCATTCCGTTAGCTTAGCACTTGATTGTTTAGTATGTTGCTATTGCTTTCTTCATGACTTATACATGTTCCTACAACTATGAGATTATGCAACTCCCGTTTACCGGAGGAACAGTTTGTGTGCTACCAAACGTCACAACGTAACTGGGTGATTATAAAGGAGCTCTACAGGTGTCTCCAAAGGTACATGTTGAGTTGGCGTATTTCGAGATTAGGTTTTGTCACTCCGATTGTCGGAGAGGTATCTTTGGGCCCTCTCGGTAATGCACATCACTATAAGCCTTGCAAGCAATGTAGCTAATGAGTTAGTTACGGAATGATGCATTACGTAACGAGTAAAGAGACTTGCCAGTAATGAGATTGAACTAGGTATTGAGATACCAACGATCAAATCTCGGGAAAGTAACATACCGATGACAAAGGGAACAACATATGTTGTTATGCGGTTTGACCGATAAAGATCTTCGTAGAATATGTAGGAGCCAATATGAGCATCCAGGTTCCACAATTGGTTATTGACCGGAAACGGTTCTCGGTCATGTCTACATAGTTCTCGAACCTGTAGGGTCCGCACACTTAAGGTTTCGATGACAGTTATATTATGAGTTTATGGGTTTTGATGTACCGAAGTTTGTTCGGAGTCACGAATGTGATTACGGACATGACGAGGAGTCTCGAAATGGTCGAGACATGAAGATTGATATATTGGAAGCCTATATTTGGATGTCGGGAGTGTTCCGGGTGAAACCAGGATTTTACCGGAGTACCGGGAGGTTACCGGAACCCCCCGGGGGCTTAATGGGCCTACATGGGCCTTAGTGGAGAAGAGGAGAGGAGGCAAGGGCTGGGCCGCGCACCCCTCCCCCCTAGTCTGAATAGGACAAGGAGAGGGGGGCAGCGCCCCCCCCCCTTTCCTTCCTCTCTCTCCCTCCTCTTTCCCCCCTTCTCCTACTCCAACAAGGAAGGAGGGAGTCCTACTCCTGGTGGGAGTAGGACTCCCCTTGGCGTGCCCCCTCCTAGGCCGGCCGCCCCTCCCCCTTGCTCATTTATATACGAGGGCAGGGGGGCACCTCTAGACACAACAATTGATCTCTTGATCTCTTAGCCGTGTGTGGTGCCCCCCTCCACCATAGTCCTCCTCGATAATATTGTAGCGGTGCTTAGAAGAAGCCCTGCGACGGTAGAACATCAAGATCGTCACCACGTCGTCGTACTGACGGAACTCTTCCCCGACATTCTGCTGGATCGAAGTACAGGGATCGTCATCGAGCTGAACTTGTGGTAGAACTCGGAGGTGCCGTAGTTTCGGTGCTTGATCGGTCGGGCCGTGAAGACGTACGACTACATCAACCGCGTTGTTCTAACGCTTCTGCTTTCGGTCTATGAGGGTACGTGGACAACACTCTCCCCTCTCGTTTCTTTGCATTACCATGATCTTGCGTGTGCGTAGGATTTTTTTTGAAATTACTACGTGCCCCAACAGTGGCATCCGAGCCAAGTTTTATGCGTAGATGTTATATGCACGAGTAGAACACATGTGAGTTGTGGGTGATACAAGTCATACTGCTTACCAGCATGTCATACTTGGTTCGGCGGTATTGTTGGATGAAGCAGCCCAGACCGACATTACGCATATGCTTACGCGAGACTGGTTCTACCGACGTGGTTTGCACACAGGTGGCTGGCGGGTGTCTGTTTCTCCAACTTTAGTTGAACCGAGTGTGGCTACACCCGGTCCTTGCGAAGGTTACAACAACACTAACTTGACAAACTATCGTTGTGGTTTTGATGCATAGGTAAGAATGGTTCTTGCTCAGCCCGTAGCAGCCACGTAAAATTTGCAACATCAAAGTAGAGGACGTCTAACTTGTTTTTGCAGGGCATGTTGTGATGTGATATGGTCAAGACATGATGCTATATTTTATTGTATGAGATGATCATGTTTTTTAACCGATAAAGATCTTCGTAGAATATGCAGGAGCCATATGATTGTCGCTTTATTGTATGAAATCAAATACCCTGTAATTGCTTTACTTTATCACTAAGAGGTAGCGATAGTCGTAGAAGCAATAGATGGCGTAACGACAACGATGCTACGATGGAGATCAAGGTGTCGCGCCGGTGACGATGGTGATCATGACGGTGCTTCGGAGATGGAGATCACAAGCACAAGATGATGATGGCCATATCATATCACTTATATTGATTGCATGTGATGTTTATCCTTTATGCATCTTATCTTGCTTTGATTGGCGGTAGCATTTTAAGATGATCTCTCACTAATTATCAAGAAGTGTTCTCCCTGAGTATGCACCGTTGCGAAAGTTCTTCGTGCTGAGACACCACGTGATGATCGGGTGTGATAGGCTCTGTCGGATTTCGGGTTTCGGCAGACCCTCTAGATTCAAACACTGGGGTGCGCACGGAGATTTCGCCCTCTACCTACTTGCACCTCGCCGCCTCGCCGGGATCTAAGCTATGAAAGGAACAACACAAGAGACACGGGGTTTATACTAGTTCGGGCCACCATTGTGGTGTAATACCCTACTCTAGTTTGTGGTGTGGTGGATTGCCTCTTGGGCTGATGATGAACAATACAAGGAAGAACAGCCTCGCGAGGGTCTGTTCTTGGCTGGTGCGATGAACTGCTAGGGGGAGTTCAGTCGCTCTTTCTGCTGGTTCCAAGATCCTCTCTCCTACCTTGTGGGTGGCTAGTCCTATTTATAGGCAAAGGCCCTGGGCCTCTTCCCAAATATTGAGCGGGAAGGGCGCCAACAATTGGCCATTTTGAAGGGAAATCCAGTACACTTATCCTGACTAAAGTTGGTCCTCGCCTGTCAAAGGCTCTGGTGGTGATGCCGGCTTGGGCTCCACAATGACTTCCTTCCTGCCGTTGCGACGGTCTTGGTCTTGTTGCACCGAAACGGATGCCTTTGCTTGATGCTCTCGCCTGCGCTTGCTCCCTTTGCACCAAAGAGGAAAGGAGGACACTGCGCGGGCTGGCGCCCGCCTGGCGCCCTTGGTCGTCATGGCTTGCGTCATGGGCACCTCGTGAGGTACCCCGCCTTGATCTGTCTGCCTCCTCGCGAGCCAGCCTGACGAGGCCGTGCCTGAGGAAGCTTCCTGTCGTCCACCCCGCGAGGCTTGGCCCCTCGCGAGGGTCTTGAGCTCGTGCTGATGAAGATGGGCCATGCTAGGCCGCCGCTTGAGCCATGCCGCAGGCTGCAGGTAGGCATGTCTGGGGACCCCCGTTCCCAGAACGCCGACAGTAGCCCCCGGGCCCAAGGTGCGCCCGGACTTGGCTGAGCAGAGAAGCGAAAGGGCAAGTGCGAAGCGCCGCGGGCCCTAACAGCCTGCGGCCTCCGGCAGCGCGTTGCGGTTGGTTGGTCATGGGCGGCCCTGCTCCCCCACGACGCCTCGGCGACTGCACGAATTGACAAGTCCCTGCATGCAAAGCGGGTCATGATTACCTGCGATCGTGGAGGCCGGCGGTTGGCCTCCTCCAGCTATAAGTACGGAATGACACGTGCCCTTCCAGTCCATCTCTTCTTGCTTCTCCTTCTTCTCCGTCCTTGCTCCACCTTGCCGCAATGGCTCCGATCCGCCGGTTCTCCGCGGAAGAGAAAGGAAAGGCTCCCCGAGAGGGTCCCCACCCGCTTCCGCCGAAGAAACGGCTAGCCCTATGCTGTCGAGGCGAGGGCGCCCGGCAGGAGGTGTCGAGGCCTTGGTGCGAGCACCCGCCACCAGGGTTTCCACTGCCTTTGTACTCCCACCTTGAGGGCCCTGCAGGAGTTGATGTCGAGCGCCATGGACGATGCCGCCGTCGACGCCGGCGGGTCACGGCGGTGCGTGTTATCCCTCTTGGAGTTCATGCCGAGGGCTCCTCCTGAGAGTTTGTGCTCCACGCCGCCATGCCTCCTCAATCTTGGTTTCGCCTTCCTCCCTCCTTCGCCTCCGTGATGCCGCAGGGGGGATACTTGGAGCTCTGGTTGCAGCACGCCGGCTGCAACAACCTCGCAACCGAAGTGGAGGTCGCAGTCGTCGCCCCGGGAAAAGTCTCCATGACTCGAGGCTGGGGCGAGATCGCCCGTGTCTGCAGGACGAGGGGCGCCCTCGCGATCCACCTGGAGTACGACGGTGCTTCCATGATGCTCTTCAAGGTCTTCGATGCAGACGGACACCGGCTGGAGAGCTGCCCTGAGAGAGGTGGTCGGGGCCCTGCCGCGGCGAGGACGAGGCTCGTCGTCCGCTCCCTCAGCGGCTCCTCAGGCGGTGGGGGCGCCGGAGGATCCAGCGACTCTGCCGAGCTCTTCGTGACTCCAGAGACGAGCGTATGAGCCCTCGAGCCTGCGCCGATCTCAGAGCAGGACGGGCTTGTTAGGCCGCCGCCGCCTCTGATCTGGATGAGGTTGGCGCAGGTGCCTGACGGCCCACTGTTGATGATGGCGTCTCTTGCGGAGGCACGTATAGTTAGCGTTTTCTAGGACTTGTTCCCTCTGTTCCCTGCAAGGAATCAGAAAGCGCGCCCCATGGGGGCTTGTAAGATGCATGTGGTTCTGTTTGTTAATATAGTCCTTGCCATGAAGTAGTGCGAGATGCTTATTCCGTCTTAGCTTAGTTCTTCCTTTCGAACCTCACGAGGGCTTGGTGCTCTGCGCTGACAGGTCCCGGTCCCAAGGTAGGCTTCAGCCTTCGCTGGTATGTCAGGTCGCGATGCCGTGGTCAAGGCCAGGAGGTGAGCGGCCCGGGGTCCAGTAAGAGCCCCTGAGTCGCGATGCTCAGGAGGTCCCCTTTAGCGCTCAAGCAGCCATCATTCTGTGAGAAAGGAGCACGATGTTGCTAACACGGGATTGCATTGGATGTGGGGACGATGCTGCGATAGCTAGTGTTTCCGGAGGGTGACTTATCTCGAGAGTCAGGAACCGCTTCCTGGTGCGGCGCTAGGTCCGCGCATCAGCCGGCGAGGGGTTGCCTAGCAAGGTCCTCGCGTGCCTCTTCCCTCTCGCCTTTGCTTCCCTTTCTTCTCTACGTCCTCGGGTCCCGGCCCTCGAGCGGGTCTCAGCCGTCGTTGGTATGCCAGGTCGCGATGCCGTGGACAAGGCCAGAGGGTGAGGGCTGGAGAGCCAGTAGGAGCCCATGCGTCACAATGCTCAGGTGCCCCCCTTTAACGTGCAAGCGCTTCGCGCGGACGAGAGTGAAGAAGACGCCGTGAGGGCCTCGCCTGGTGCTGCCCCTTGACGGGATCCTGCAGGCCGACCACAAGAAGAACAAGAGCCCGCTATGACAAGCAGTGGTCAGCCATTGGTTGCTTTGGAGAGGTGACGAGGCACTGAAGGCCTGACGAGGTGGCGCTGTGCGGGGCTGCCGCGGCCAGAGCTCAGCCATTCAGGTCTTCCGGCGTTGCAGGGACGGACCCATGCGCAAGCTCCATGCCGTAGGGGAGCAGCTCCATCGGTCGGTGTCAGTTGAGCGGGCAACTAGGTCAAGCACATTAATCATGAAGAAGCGAGCTCACACTACTAGAAAAACCGCTACAAATGGCGCACCTAATTTGGCCATTAATGGCGCATCACTGGTGCGCCATTACTAGCACGCCATTAGTAATTTTTACTAATGGCGCACCAGTGGTGCGCCATTAGTATCTGGTATACTAATGGCGCACCATTGGTGTGCCATTAGTATAGGCTACGGTGCGCCATTAGTATGCCTCCCAGGGGCCATGTATACCCAGGTGCTTTGGCATACTAATGGCGCACAACCACGAGATGCGCCATTAGTAACCGCGGCATACTAATGGCGCACTGCCCAGTGATGCGCCATTAGTATGCTTTGTCATTACTCAAAATGTCATTACTCAAAATGCGGCATACTCTAAGCAATTACTCAAAATGGGCACTAGCTGCAAAATGAACATTTTACAATCTGAACTTTTTTGTAACTGATGTTTTTTGTAACCCCTAATCCCATAATGTCACATACCTGACGTTTATGGGAGAAGTATGTCACATACCTGACAAATACTCCCTCCATCCCATAATGCAAGACATTTCGACACACTATCAAAAAAATGTATCACATTACAGGACGGAGGAGCATTGGTCACAACCCCTTTAATCTCTCTCGTCTACTTTTTCTAAAACCTAACAGAGTGCATCCTAAACTTAGGAAAAAACAAAGGCACAAATAATTCTGCAAGACATTACAAATAATTCAAGAATTTGAGAATAATCAGAGGAAATTAATCAACTTGTAAACTGATAAAGAATAATATATTGAGAATATCGACTCGACACGCTTTTGACAAAATCATCAGAGGTGCATTGCTTATAGGAAGTTATTAATATAGAACAAGAAACTGAAATCTTCCTCCTCTCATGCTGCCGTTACAAATAATGTCATTGTCCAACAGGTTCTGAGTTTTAGAACAATCAAGCCAATGCCAATAGGAACAAATAGATTTTAGCTACTAGAAACACGATAGTCACGGCCTTGTCCTGATCCTTAACAACAGTACAAAAACTCCATGCCATGGACAACCGCACTTCTGAAGATGCAAAAATGTAACGCAATGTTCCACATGAGCAGAGAACAGCAGCTCGACGTTGACTGAATTAGAAAAATTTTCTTTTGGGCTTAGATTATCATTTGCATCAGATTTAGTGACATTAATAGAGAGCAACATTAAAACAACCATTCATGCTTCTGGTCATAAGAATTTGGATTTTATACTCTACTAGCTAAACACAGATGCAAGATCCAGTAGTTCAAGAGTTGAAACAACAAACCATAAAGAGTTCAGGAATCAGTAGTCTACGAATTGTGATTTGATTAAATGGCAGCCGCTGAGCCGACACCAATCATCTCTGAAATAAGTACACACCACTCACACTGTTTGTGCACTGCTGCCATTGTATGAAAATCAGTTGTCTTAACCAGTACAGCAATTTCTCTCAACCAATATTGCTTTTTAATTGCATTATCACGTCAAAGACATTATACCGGAGCAGATGCAGGTGAGCATATACAAAATAGAAACTTGAAGTCTAGAAAAACTATAATATCATTTGTATTTTTTATCCCTCGGTGATTACTATTAGCGATGCTATTTTCATACAAAGTATAGAGCACAAAGACGCTGACAACTTGTTCTGAACCTTGCACAGGCTGACAACGGCTCTAGCTAGCACAGGAAATGGCCATGATCTTGTTCTTGGAACGAATTTATTCACTGATGAATCACCATGAATCTCCATAATCCATCAAACCCTAGCCTAGTTTACCGAAAAAAATCAATCTGGCCATGACAGGGGACAAACCAGCCGCATACCTTGCTGCGAGAGCTGGAATCGATGATGTCGACGACAGGTTGAGGACGAGGATGGCCGCCTTCTCCGCTCGTTCATACACCGGCCGCGCTTCCGCTCCCTGGTTCGGGGCGGCGGGGCGACGGACGGTGGTGTCGGGGCGGCGGGGCGACGGTGGTGTCGGGGCGGCGTCGAGGGCGGCGGGGCGACGGTGGTGTCGGGGAGGGGTCGAGGGCGGCGGGGCGACGGTGGTGTCGGGGCGGCGTCGAGGGCGACGGGGCGACGGTGGCGTCGGGGCGGGGTCGAGGGCGGCGGGGCGACAGTGGTGTCGGGGCGGGGCGACGGTGGCGTCGAGGGCGGCGGGGCGACGGTGGTGTCGGGGCGGGGCGACGGTGGCGTCGGGAGAGGAGATCGGGGAAGGGGATCGCGGGCGAGGGCGAGGGAGAGAGAGGGGATCGGTACGAAGTAGGGGCGCCACAATACTAATGGCGCACCACCCCTCGGTGCGCCATAAGTACATACATACTAATGGCGCACCAGGGTGAGGTGCGCCATTAGTATTTTATTTCTGCTCGAGCCAACAGTTATCTACCACCTGACCTGATACATGTCAAGTCTTCTCTACTAGCTCGACTGGTCAGCAGCTAGTTCTCACACCAGGAGGTCCTGGGTTCGATTCCCAGGCTCCACAATTTTTTTTATGCATTTAAAATGTTGTTTGATACTTATTTGTGTTTAAATATGTTCAAACTTGTTTAAATCATAACAGTAATATTTTTTTATAAGACAGTAATAATTTTTTTAAAAATATCATCAAACAGTAATGCCGGTGGAGCGGGGGAGGGTGCGGGGGGTGCGGGGGGTCGGCGGCGGCGGTTGAGTAGGGGAGGGGTGCGGGGGGTCGGCGGCGGCGGTTGAGTAGGGGAGGGGTGCGGGGGGTCGGCGGCGGCGGTTGAGTAGGGGAGGGGTGCGGGGGGTCGGCGGCGGCGGTTGAGTAGGGGAATCGAGAGGGTGCGGGCGGTCGGCGGCGGCGGCCGGTGGACCGGATCTGGGGTGCGGGGGGTCGGCGGCGGCGGTTGAGTAGGGGAATCGAGAGGGTGCGGGCGGTCGGCGGCAGCGGCCGGTGGACCGGATCTGGCGAGGTGGGATAGCGATCGAGATGGAGGAGGATCGAGATCGAGTGTCCATAAATTAAAAAATATTCATGATAGTTCAAAAAGTGCCCATGAAATATAATCGAGAAATGAAGTCTACAGTTTAAATACAATCGATCTTAGCTAGCTATCTGTTCACAATCTTCTTGCCCTTCTTTTTCGCAAATGGAGTTCTTCTATGGAACGGACGTCCTTTAGGTAGGGTGGTCCTGCTTCTTCTTGTGGTGTATGCTGCTACTTCATCATCGTCGTCATGTTCGATCCTCGGGTCGCCGTACTTGTCGAAGTCTTGCTCATTGGCTACTCCATCCATTCCGATGATCTTCCTTTTGCCTCTCCTCACGACAGCACGACTGGGCTTTGGCGGGTCGGTAATGAAGAAGCATTGGTCCACTTGGGAAGCCAGTACCCATGGCTCATTTTTCGCGGTGACGTTTGCGCCCGCGGTCTTGGATTTGGCTTCGGGTATAACCATGGTGGTGAAATACCGGTCTTCTTTTATGACGTTCTTGGCCCATCTGACACGGAGCATCGGGACCTTCTCTCCAGCGTAGCTCAGCTCCCAGATCTCCTCGATCCTTCCGTAGTATTTGTCCTTGTCGTTACCGGTGTAGGATTCCATCGTTACCCCGGAGTTCTGATAACCATCGCTCTTCATGTCCTTGGCCTCGGTGTAGAATGTGTAGCCGTTGATATCGTACGCCTCATAGGTCATCAGGTTGTGCTCGGCGCCCCGTGACAAGGAGAATATGAGTTGTTCTTCCGCGGAAGAACCCTCACGTAAAGGGTACGACAGAAGCTTCTGCTTGAACCAACGCGTGAAACATGAGTTGTGCTCTTTGAGTATATCTCCGTCCGTCCTCTGTTGGCCTCGGTCATTGTACGTCTTCTTAATAAAGGTTTTGTGCTCTACCACCCAAGGATCGACCACGTCTATGTGTTGTAGCGCGACTAGGCTTCCTCTTTCAAAGTCGGCGAGTCGACCCTCGAAGTCGACATGCATTTCGCGGCGACCCTCACGGTGACCCCATCCAGCGAGCCTCCCGAGGTGCCTGTTGACAGGCAGACCAACGGGGTTCTCGATGCCTAGATAATTCATGCAGTAGGAGATGCACTCTTCGGTTAGAAAGCCCCTGGCTATGCTTCCCTCTGGACGTGACATGTTGCGAACGTATCCTTTGATGACACCATTCATCCTTTCGAACGGCATCATGCTGTGCAGGAACATCCGCCCGAGTTGGATGATATCCTCCACTATATGGACCAGCAGATGCACCATAACGTCGAAGAATGCGGGCGGGAAGTACATCTCAAGCTCGCATAGTATCACCACGATCTTTTCCTATAGCCTTCTGAGTTGCCTCACGCCAATCGGCTTCCGAGAGATTACGTCGAAGAAGTTGCATAGGCCAAATAGCGTTTCACGGACGTGCACGTCCATGATCCCACGGATTGCAACTCGAAGTATCTGCGTCATCAGCACATGACAGTCGTGAGACTTCATCCCGCTGAACTTCTGCTTCGCTGGGTCTAGGTATCTGCTTATCTTCCCCGCGTAACCGTAAGGAAGTTTTACTCCTAGGAGGCAGGTGAAAAACTGCTCGATCTCCTCCTGACTTAGAGTGAAGCACGCGGGAGGGTAGTCATTTCCGGTCTTCTTGGCCTTTTTGCCTTTGCGACGACTTTCTGTGTCCTGCTTCGCCTCATCATCATCATCATCATCATCATCATCATCATCATATATAGCGTGAAGCTCCTTCCTGATGCCTATTGATTTCAAGTCTGCCCTTGCTTTCGGCCCATCTTTGGTCCTCTCTGGCATGTTGAGCAGGGTACCAAGCAGACTCTCGCACACGTTCTTCGTGATATGCATGACATCAAGGCTGTGAGGCACATGGTGGATCTTCTTGTACGGCAAGTCCCAGAAAACAGACCTTGTTTTCCATACCTTCAGCAGCGGCTCTGGCGCCTTTTGCTTCTTTCCCGGCAGTGGGCAGTCTTTCCAATTTTTCAACAGCTTGTCTATTTCCTCGCCGCTCCTCGTACACGGGCGTTTTCGGGGTTCGGTTTCACCATCGAACAGATCCTTGCGTTTCCTCCACGGGCCATCGTCGCGAAGCCACCTTCGATGTCCCATGAACACGGTTTTCGAAGACCCGGGATCTCTATCTAGCTGGCGATACGTTGTGTCATCCATGCACCTTACGCATCCAGAAAATCCGTGGACTACCTGCCCCGGAAGATATCCGTAACCAAGATAGTCGTGCACCGTCGTGAGCAGTGCGGCTCTCACAGGGAAATATTCTTTCTCTGCGGCGTCCCATGTATTGGCTGGCATTTTCCACAGCATGTCAATCTCCTCTTTCAGCAGCCCCAGATACAGATTGATGTCGTTCCCTGGTTGTTTCGGCCCTTCAATTAGCATACTCATGTGAATGTACTTCCTCTTCATGCACAACCAGGGGGGAAGGTTGTAAATCCACACGAACACAGGCCAGGTGCTATGTGTGCTTCTCTGGCTGCCAAACGGATTGACTCCATCGGTGCTCGCGCCCAGCACGATTTTCCTTCTATCGTTCCCAAATTCTGGGTATTCGAAGTTCAACGCTTGCCACTGGCTCGCATCCTTAGGGTGACTCAGCATCTTGTCTTTTTTATCTATCTCCGGATCATTTGCGTCATCTTCTCGCTTCTTCTCCTCCCTATCGGTGTGCCAACGCAGGAGATTTGCTACCTTAGGGTCCGCGAAATACCGCTGCAGACGAGGAGTGATCGGAAAGTACCACACCACTTTTCGAGGAGCTTTCTTCCTCTTCTTGTATCGAGTGACACCGCACACCGGACATATGGTAGACTCCACGTGCTCGTCCCGATAAATGATGCAATTGTTCATGCACACATGGTATTTCACGTGCGGTAAATCCAGAGGACACACGATTTTCTTCGCCTCCTCCAAACTGGTCGGGCACTTGTTCCCCTTGGGAAGACGTTCGTGCCAGAATGACATGTTCTCGCCGAAGCATGCGTCGGTCATTTTGTGTTTTACCTTCATCTCCAGAGCCATGAGCGTTACTTTCAGGCGGGTATCCTCGGGCCTGCATCCTTCATACAATGGAGTAACCGCGTCTAACTCAAGTTGATCCATCTTGGCTTTCTCTCGGGCGGCGGCTCTTGCGTTATCCGTCTGCTTGAGAAGCAGCTCTTGAATATGAGGGTCCTGCACCCAGCCCATCGATGGTCCAGCTTCATCTGCTTCGCCAGCATCATCATCATGTCCTGCATCTTCTTCTACATGATGACTGTGTACAGCATCACCGTCGTGATCATCTCCTGGGGATTCTTCGTCTTCTCGCCCGCCCGAGCAGCGGTGGTTGTCTTGCTGCCCTTCCTCATTTCTTGCCCGGCCCCCATGGACGACTTCGTAGTCATCTTCATCACCTTGCCACCGATAGCCATCCATGAAACCACGCAAGAGCAGGTGGTCCCGCACCTGCCCGGAATCCGGGTCCGCAATAAGGCTATTCAGCTTGCATCTTCGACACGGACATCTTATCTCCGTCTCGTTCTTTTGAAGCATCTCGGCCTTTGCGGACCTCAAAAACCTATTCACGATGCCTTCGGTCATCGTGCGGACCATGGTCGCCTGCGGGGTAGAGCAAAACGATATTTTAGAACCAAGAAAAAATTTGGCATGACTTTCCCTAAAAATAGGACCAAAAAGAATGCTTAATGCCAAAATTCTCGCCGAAACGGAAATGAATCAACATTCCGGCAAAATATTGGCAACTATCACATTTCAAATACCGGTACACCTCCAAACACAAACACATATGCAAAACCACAAACATATGCAACACCACGAACATACATAGATCTAGCTAGGCCATAAAAAGTGCATGTGCACATTGTTGTAGGGAGAACAACATAAATATAGCTTCCGCCCTTACTTACCTAGCAAAACAAGGTAACTTAACCACTTAATTTGAATGAATTTATGGTGGAAATGAGGTGAAAAAGAGGAGGCACCCGAGACAAGGAGGAGGCGGTGGAGAGAATGAAGTGGGGAGAAAGTGAGTGTGGGAGGAGAGGCTGTCCAAAATATCTTGTTGCTGCCCACTTACTAATGGCGCACCAACCACAAATGCGCCATTAGTAATCCAGGTTACTAATGGCGCACCCCCCTGGTGGTGCGCCATTAGTAGTTTTGCAAAAAAAACATACTAATGGCGCACTACACCACGGTGCGCCATTACTAGTTTAAACTAGTAATGGCGCACCGCATACGAGTGCGCCATTAGTAGTTTTGCAAAAAAAGGAATTAAAATAATAATAAAAAAACAACATTAGTGGCGCACTCTCCGGCAGGTGCGCCATTACTAGTTACAACTAGTAATGGCGCACTGCCTATGGATGCGCCATTAGTATGTTTGGACAGGCGCACTAGTTCAAAAAAAAATTGATACTAATGGCGCACCGTGTGCCAGGTGCGCCATTAGTAGTTTCAACTCTAATGGCGCATCAGAAGGTGGTGCGCCATTAGTATATACTAATGGCGCACCACTTGTCTGGTGCGCCATTAGTGTCAATCCCATCTATAGCCCTTTTTCTAGTAGTGTCATTTAGATAGATGCAGGGAAGGCAGACATTGCTGGGTCTGGCCCGAGCGACTTGGGGACGATGCAGCCCGAGGGGCGCCCCCAACAAAGTAAGCTAGGAACATAAAGTAAAAAGGGGATACATTCCGCAGGGACGGGCCCACGCGGCCTGGGAATAATGTAGCCCTGGGGGGCGCTCCCAGCTGGAAACAAAACTTGAAGGATGTCACCTGACAGCGTTGAAGACGAAGGGGTGTTGAAGTAGCGGACGTCGTGGGCTGCGGAAGCCGATCTTCACGAGCCCCCAGGCCTAGGAGCCTCGGGAGGTTCCGGAGGCGCTGGTGGCTCCTCGTAGACCTTCTCCATCTCCTCCAAGACTGCGGAACGCCTGCCTCCTGAGCCTCCAGGATGCTTCCCATGAGGCCCTAGTACGTGGCGGCCGCGTTCGGCAAGCCGTAGGGCATGCGAATCGTAGCTGTGGGGTGGGCCTTCGCAGCGCCCCACGCGTGAGGGCCAGAAGTGCGCCTGAGAGGCGGCTCGGTTGAGCCCTGGGATGTCGATGCAGACGCGCAGCCCACCATACTCGCTAGGATGGGGAGCTGCGGCGGGTAAGCGGCGGCTGCCACTCATGACTCTTGACTCCTGCAACTCCTGCGTGATCTGACTAACGAACTCCTGAGGGTTTCGCCCTCCTTGCCTTGCTTCTTCCTGAGGGAAACGTGCTTTGAAACACGCCTCCAAGTGGTGCCCAAGCGCCTCCCTCGTGACCTTAGCAAGGTCGGTGGCCCTCCAGGAGGGAGCCCCCGAGCCTTGCTTGAGGAGGGCGCCGGGCGCGCCTTCCTATGTGACAGAAGGAGGTGCCCCCTGAGCAGGCGCAGACCCTGAGGGTCCTGCCTCCTGAGAGGTCGGGCCTGGCGATGTCTTCTTCTTCTTGGGAGCGGTCTCAGGGAGCCTCTCGCTCCCGCGATCTGGGTCTTCAAGTGATGCGGCCTGAAAAGCTCGCTCCAGGGAGCACACTGCGTCCCTTTCCTCACAAGGCACCGTGATGACTCCACCGCTTCCTGGCATCTTGAGGACGTTGTAGTCGTGATGAGTCACATCCATGAACTTGGCGAGAGCTGGGTACCCAAGGATGGCATTGTATGGCAGGCGAATGTGGGCGATGTCGAAGTCGATGAGCTCGGTGCGGTAGTTGTCGCGCGCCCCAAAGGTGACAGGGAGGCGGACCTGCCCGATTGGAACCGTGGAGCCATCGGTGACTCCGGAGAAAGGCATGGTTGGCTAAAGCTGATTGTAAGGCACTTGGAGATTGTTGAATGTCTCCACGGACAGGACGTTGAGCCCTGCCCCGTCGTTGATGAGGGTCCTGGTGACTTGCACGTTGCTAATGATTGGGGAGCAAAGCATCGGGAGGACACCGGCTGTGGCCGCGCACTTGAGTTGATCCGCTGAGCTGAACGTGATGGCGCATGCTGACCACCTGAGAGGGCGCGTGGCCTTGAGCATGGGGAGGACTGCATTCACTTCGCGGGCGAACTGCTTGAAGATGCGCTGAGAGGCTGGGGCTTGAGCTCCGCCGAGGATGCAAGCGATCGCGCGCGGCTCCTAGAAGCCCCCAGCCCCCTCGTCCCGATGATGGTCCTCGTTTCTCCTTGGCTGCAGTGACAGAGGAGGGAGGCCTGCGTTTCCTTGCGGACGATCCTCGTGAGGCTAACCCCACCAGTCTCCCTCGCGAGGCTGATCCTGCCAGCGATCCTCGCGAGGTCGGTCACGCTACCCTTGGCGAGGGCCGCGGTCTTCCCAACGTCCTGCGTTTCGTCCTCCTCCTCGGCCGTAGCGCCGATAGTTGCGGTCGGGGCATCGTCCGGTCCTCCCTTCTCGCACGGCTCGGAGCTCTTGACATTCGTTGGTGTTGTGGGTGTGGAGGTCGTGGTACACACAGTATCGGCTGCCCTTGGAAGACTCGGGCTGATCTCTGCCTTGCTTGGTGTCTGGTTCTGCCGCGAGCACGATAGCCCCCTTGTGCTTCACGTCCCTGGCCTTGGATTTCTTCCCTTCTGGGTCTGCGGCTGGCAGCTCGAGGAGGGAAAGGCGCCCTTCCTCAGCCCTGGTGCACTTGGTCGCCAAGTTGAACAGCTCCAAGGAAGTGCACAGATCTTCATGCATCGCCAGCTCCTCCTTCATCTTGACGTCACGCACACCATCGGAGAAGGCTGAGATGATGGCCTCCTCGGTCGCCTTGGGAATCTGGAGGCGTGCGTTGTTGAAGCGCTGGATGTACATCTGTAGGGTCTGCCCTGGTTGCTGCTTGATGCGGCGCATGTCGCTCACGGCAGGTGGCCGGTCGCGAGTAACTTGGAAGTTGGCGATGAAGCGGGTGCGCATCTCGTCCCAGGAGGAGATCGTGCCAGGAGCCAGGTTCAGGAGCCAGGTGCGGGCCCCGTCCTTGAGTGCCATGGGAAACCAGTTCGCCATGACCTTCTCGTCCCCGTTGGCGGCTTCGATGCCCAGCTCGTATAGCTGGAGGAACTCCGCAGGATCGGCCGTGCCGTCGTAGCGGGGAGGAAGGTCTGGCTTGAATTTGCCGGGCCATGCGACGCTGCGCAGCTCGGGGGTGAAGGCGCGACACCCTGCTGTGGCCATGGGAGGCCTTTGGTGATGAAGAGCTTGGTCTTGCGGGTCCCCATGCGCTGCAGCTGGGAGCAGCACGGGGTCTTGGCGTGCTGGAACAGGAGCATGGTCGTGACGGACTGGAGCAGGGACCACTCGGGCAACTTCTTGGGGGCGAGGGACCTCTTGGCAACTCTGCTCTCGCTGCGCTGGCGCCGGATGGAGTGGGTTCCTCCCAGGGGCCACGCGCCTTGGGGCCAGGGCGCCTTCTTGAGGGGGAGGCGGCTGAGGCGCCCTCGGAGCTTCATCGCCCACGCGGGGCGGGGAGCGGTGCAGCGAGAAGGACGGCGCGGGGGATCTCCCTGCAGCGCGGACGAGCTCGGCGACGCGGTCGAGCCACTCTTCGTAGACGTCGTCGACTAGGCGGTAGAGCAGGAGCTCGTTTGCCGCGATGAGCGCAGCTCGAGCCTCCATGGATGCGACGGTCGGTGAAGAACAAGGCGGTGGAAGACAAATTCCGGCGCACCCCTACCTGGCGCGCCAAATGTCGGATTTTGGGTTCCGGCGGACCCTCTAGATTCGAACACTGGGGTGCGCGCGGAGATTTCGCCCTCTACCTACCTGCACCTCGCCGCCTCGCTGGGATCTAAGCTATGAAAGGAACAACACAAGAGACACGGGGTTTATACTAGTTCGGGCCACCATTGTGGTGTAATACCCTACTCTAGTTTGTGGTGTGGTGGATTGCCTCTTGGGCTGATGATGAACAATACAAGGAAGAACAGCCTCGCGAGGGTCTGTTCTTGGCTGGTGCGATGAACTGCTAGGGGGAGTTCAGTCGCTCTTTCTGCTGGTTCCAAGATACTCTCTCCTACCTTGTGGGTGGCTAGTCCTATTTATAGGCAAAGGCCCTGGGCCTCTTCCCAAATATTGAGCGGGAAGGGCGCCAATAATTGGCTATTTTGAAGGGGAACATGCAGTACACTTATCCTGACTAAAGTTGGTCCTCGCCTGTCAAAGGCTCTGGTGGTGACGCCGGCTTGGGCTCCACAATGACTTCCTTCCTGCCGTTGCGACGGTCTTGGTCTTGTTGCACCGAAACGGATGCCTTTGCTTGATGCTCTCGCCTGCGCTTGCTCCCTTTGCACCAAAGAGGAAAGGAGGACACTGCGCGGGCTGGCGCCCGCCTGGCGCCCCTGGTCGTCATGGCTTGCGTCATGGGCACCTCGTGAGGTACCCCGCCTTGATCTCTCCGCCTCCTCGCGAGCCAGCCTGACGAGGCCGTGCCTGAGGAATCTTCCTGTCGTCCACCCCGCGAGGCTTGGCCCCTCGCGAGGGTCTTCAGCTTGTGCTGATGAAGATGGGCCGTGCTGGGTCGCCCCTTGAGCCACGCCGCAGGCTGCAGGCAGGCAAGTCTGGGGACCCCCGTTCCCAGAACGCCGACATGCTCTACGTTCAAATACAACGGGTGCAAAATAGTTGCACACGCAGAATACTCAGGTTAAACTTGATGAGCCTAGCATATACAGATATGGCCTCGGAACACGGAGACTGAAAGGTCGAACGTGAATCATATAGTAGATATGATCAACATAGTGATGTTCACCATTGAAAACTACTCCATCTCATGTGATGATCGGACATGGTTTAGTTGATTTGGATCACGTGATCACTTAGATGACTAGAGAGATGTCTGTCTAAGTGGGAGTTCTTTAGTAATATGATTAATTGAACTTAAATTTATCATGAACTTAGTACCTTATAGTATTTTGCTTGTCTATGTTTGTTGTAGATAGATGGCTCGTGCTGTTGTTCCGTTGAATTTTAATGCGTTCCTTGAGAAAGCTAATATGAAAGATGATGGTAGCAATTACACGGACTGGTTCCGTAACTTGAGGATTATCCTCATTGCTGCATAGAAGAATTACGTCCTGGAAGCACCGCTGGGTGCCAGGCTTGCTGCAGATGCAACTGACGACGTTAAGAACGTCTGGCAGAGCAAAGCTGATGACTACTCAATAGTTCAGTGTGCCATGCTTTACGGCTTAGAACCGGGACTTCAATGACGTTTTGAACGTCATGGAGCATATGAGATGTTCCAGGAGTTGAAGTTAATATTTCAAGCAAATGTCCGGATTGAGAGATATGAAGTCTCCAATAAGTTCTATAGCTGTAAGATGGAGGAGAATAGTTCTGTCAGTGAACATATACTCAAAATGTCTGGGTATAATAATCACTTGATTCAACTGGGAGTTAATCTTCCTGATGATAGTGTCATTGACAGAATTCTTCAATCACTGCCACCAAGCTACAAGAGCTTCATGATGAACTATAATATGCAAGGGATGGACAAGACTATTCCCGAACTCTTCGCAATGCTAAAGGCCGCAGAGGTAGAAATCAAGAAGCAGCATCAAGTGTTGATGGTCAGTAAGACCACCCGTTTCAAGAAGAAGGGTAAAGGGAAGAAGAAGGGGAACTTCAAGAAGAACAGCAAACAAGTTGCTGATTAAGAGAAGAAACCCAAATCTGGTCCTAAGCCTGAGACTGAGTGCTTCTACTGCAAGCAGACTGGACACTGGAAGCGGAACTGCCCCAAGTATTTGGCGGATAAGAAGGATGGCAAGGTGAACAAAGGTATATGTGATATACATGTTATTGATGTGTACCTTACTAATGCTAGCAGTAGCACCTGGCTATTTGATACTGGTTCTGTTGCTAATATTTGCAACTCGAAACATGGACTACGGATTAAGCGAAGATTGGCTAAGGACGAGGTGACGATGCGCGTGGGAAATGGTTCCAAAGTCGATGTGATCGCAGTAGGCACGCTACCTCTACATCTACCTTCGGGATTAGTTTTAGACCTGAATAATTGTTATTTGGTGCCAGCGTTAAGCATGGACATTATATCTGGATCTTGTTTGATGTGAGACGGTTATTCATTTAAATCTAAGAATAATGGTTGTTCTATTTATATGAGTAATATCTTTTATGGTCATGCACCCTTGAAGAATGGTCTATTTTTATTAAATCTCGATAGTAGTGATACACATATTCATAATGTTGAAGCCAAAAGATGCAGAGTTGATAATGATAGTGCAACTTATTTGTGGCACTGCCATTTGGGTCATATTGGTGTAAAGCGCATGAAGAAACTCCATACTGATGGACTTCTCGAATCACTTGATTATGAATCACTTGGTTCTTGCGAACCGTGCCTCATGGGCAAGATGACTAAAATGTCGTTCTCCGGAACTATGGAGCGAGCAACTGATTTGTTGGAAATCATACATACTGATGTATGTGGTCCTATGAATATTGAGGCTCGCGGCGGGTATCATTATTTTCTCACCTTCACAGATGATTTGAGCAGATATGGGTATATCTACTTGATGAAACACAAGTCTGAAACATTTGAAAAGTTCAAAGAATTTCAGAGTGAAGTGGAAAATCATCGTAACAAGAAAATAAAGTTTCTACAATCTGATCGTGGAGGAGAATATTTGAGTTACGAGTTTGGTTTACATTTGAAGCAATGCGGAATAGTTTTGCAACTCATGCCACCCGGAACACCACAACGAAATGGTGTGTCCAAACGTCGTAATTGTACTTTACTAGATATGGTGCGATCTATGATGTCTCTTACTGATTTACTACTATCGTTTTGGGGTTATGCTTTAGAGACGGCCGCATTCACATTAAATAGGGCACCATCAGAATCCGTTGAGACGACACCTTATGGATTATGGTTTGGCAAGAAACCAAAGTTGCCGTTTCTTAAAGTTTGGGACCGCGATTCTTATGTGAAGAAACTTCAACCAGATAAGCTCGAACCCAAATCGGAGAAATGTGTCTTCATAGGATACCCAAAAGAGACTATTGGGTACACCTTCTATCACAGATCTAAGGGCAAGATTTTTTTGCTAAATTCGGATCCTTTCTAGAGAAGGAGTTTCTCTCGAAAGAAGTAGTGGGAGGAAAGTAGAACTTGATGAGGTAACTGTACCTGCTCCCTTATTGGAAAGTAGTTCATCACAAGAACCGGTTCTTGTGACAACTACACCAATCAGTGAGGAAGCTAATGATATTGATCATGAAACTTCAGATCAAGTTACTACCGAACCACGTAGGTCAACCAGAGTAAGATCCGCACCAGAGTGGTACGGTAATCCTATTCTGGAAGTCATGTTACTTGACCATGGTGAACCTACGAACTATGAGCAAGCGATGACGATCCCAGATTCTACAAAATGGCTTGAGGCCATGAAATCTCAGATGGGATCTATGTATGAGAACAAAGTATGGACTTTGGTTGACTTGCCCGATGATCGGCAAGCTATCGAGAATAAATGGATCTTCAAGAAGAAGACTGACGCTGGTGGTAATGTAACTGTCTACAAAGCTCAGCTTGTTGCGAAAGGTTTTCGACAAGTTCAAGGGGTTGACTACGATGAGACTTTCTCACCCGTAGCGATGCTTAAGTCTGTCCGAATCATGTTAGCAATTGCCGCATTTTATGATTATGAAATATGGAAAATGGATGTCAAAACTGCATTCCTGAATGGATTTCTGGAAGAAGAGTTGTATATGATGCAACCGGAAGGTTTTGTCGATCCAAAAGGTGCTAACAAAGTGTGCAAGCTCCAGCGATCCATTTATGGACTGGTGCAAGCCTCTCGGAGTTGGAATAAACGCTTTGATAGTGTGATCAAAGCATATGGTTTTATACAGACTTTTGGAGAAGCCAGTATTTACAAGAAAGTGAGTGGGAGCTCTGTAGCATTTATGATATTATATGTAGATGACATATTGTTGATTGGAAATGGTATAGAATTTCTAGATAGCATAAAGGGATACTTGAATAAAAGTTTTTCGATGAAATACCTCGGTGAAGCTGCTTACATATTGGGCATCAAGATCTATAGAGATAGATCAAGACGCTTAATTGGACTTTCACAAAGCACATACCTTGATAAAGTTTTGAAAAAGTTCAAAATGGATCAGGCAAAGAAAGGGTTCTTGCCTATATTACAAGGTGTGAAGTTGAGTCAGACTCAATGCTCGACCACAGCAGAAGATAGAGAGAAAATGAAAGATGTTCCCTATGCTTCAGCCATAGGCTCTATCATGTATGCAATGCTGTGTTGTAGGATCGGAAGTATGTCTAGAGGGGGGGGTGTGATTAGACTACTTGACCAAATAAAAACTTATCCTTTTCCCAATTTTAGTCTTTGGCAGATTTTAGCTATCTTAGCACAAGTCAAGCAATCTTAACACAATTCAAGCAAGCATGCAAAGAGTATATGAGCAGCGGAAAGTAAAGCATGCAACTTGCAAGAATGTAAAGGGAAGGGTTTGGAGAATTCAAACGCAATTGGAGACACAGATGTTTTTGTCGTGGTTTCGATAGGTGGTGCTATCGTACATCCACGTTGATGGAGACTTCAACCCACGAAGGGTAACGGTTGCGCGAGTCCACGGGGGGCTCCACCCATGAAGGGTCCACGAAGAAGCAACCTTGTCTATCCCACCATGGCCGTCGCCCACGAAGGACTTGCCTCACTAGCGGTAGATCTTCATGAAGTACGTGATCTCCTTGCCCTTACAAACTCCTTGGTTCAACTCCACAATCTTGTCGGAGGCTCCCAAGTGACACCTAGCTAATCTAGGAGACACCACTTTCCAAGAAGTAAAAAATGGTGTGTTGATGATGAACTCCTTGCTCTTGTGCTTCAAATGATTGTCTCCCCAACACTCAACTCTCTCTCACAGGATTTGGATTTGGTGGAAAGAAGATTTGAGTGGAAAGCAACTTGGGGAAGGCTAGAGGTCAAGATTCATATGGTAAGAATGGAATATCTTGGCCTCAACACATGAGTAGGTGGTTCTCTCTCAGAAACAGCAAGTTGGAAGTGTAGGTTTGTTCTGATGGCTCTCTCCGCGAATGAACAGGAGGTGGAGGGGTATATATAGCCTCCACACAAAATCTAACCATTACACACAACTTACCAAACTCGGTGGGACCGAATTGAGAAACTCGGTCGGACCGATTTAGCAAATCTAGTGACCGTTAGGATTTTCGGTGGGACCGACATGCAACTCGGTAGGACCGATATGATTAGGGTTAGGGCATAACATAATCTCGGTGAGACTGATTACACAAACTCGGTGAGACCGATTTTGGTAATAAGCTAAGCAGAGAGTTGGTCAGGTAAACTCGGTGGGACCGATTCGCTCATTTCGGTGGGACCGAAATGTTACGAAAAGGAAACAGGGAGTCTACATTGCAATCTCGGTGGGACGGATCGCTCATCTCGGTGGTACCAAAACGTTACGAAGGGAAACAGAGAGATTATAATCCCATCTCGGTGAGACCGAGATCCCTATCGGTGAGACCGATTTGCCTAGGGTTTGTGGCAGTGGCTATGACATCTGAACTCGGTGGCACCGGGTAGAAAGAATTGGTAGGGCCGAGTTTGACTTTTGGGTTTTGGTCATATGTGGATGTGAGAAAGTAGTTGAGGGTTTTGGAGCATATCACTAAGCACTGTGGAGCAAGAAACTCATTAAGCAACACCTCATCCCTTCTTGATAGTATTGGCTTTTCCTATAGACTCAATGTGATCTTGGATCACTAAAATATAAAATTTAGAGTCTTGAGCTTTTGAGCTTGAGCCAATCCTTTTATCCTTAGCATTTTGAGAGATCCACTTTTCTCATCCATGCCATGCCATTCATTGAGATTTTCCTGAAATATTCATCTTGGAATGATGTTAGCTCAATGAGCTATATGTTGTTAGGAATTACCAAAACCACCTAGGGATAGTTGCACTTTCAATCTCCCCCTTTTTGGAAATTGATGACAACATATAGATCAAAGCTTCAACAAATGATAATAAGAGTGAAAAACATTGTCTCTTTGAGAAGTATGTGATAAGCAAGAGCTCCCCCTAAATTTGTGCATAGTTTAAGATTTGCTTTGGACTGCAAATGCACAAAGAGTTAGGCTTATGGGTTACTCTTCCATGTCACATACATCTTGGTGGAGTGCTCAAAATGATAATGATTGAATACATGCACTCATCATCAAGCAAAGTGAATGATCATATAGAGATAAGTGGGAATAATGTCATCCAACAAGCATAAATGTAGCATATGATCAAACACATGATCATCCAGGTATCACACAGACATAAAGTATTTCAGGCAAGCAAATAAAGTTCAACCACCGAAGCAAGAGAGAATAAAAAGCAACTCTCTATCTCTCTCGAAGCCTATGATCTATACATTTTATCCCCCTTTGGCAACAAGTTACCAAAATGTTCATAGAAAATGCATAGCACTAGATCGACTCTCAGGCTTGATCTTCAGGTGGTGGTGTAGAGATGGATCCTTGGACGAAGAATTCAGTTGATGTGGATGGAGCTGGAGGTGTAGGTGCTGGAGCTAGTTGCACTGGAGCTGTAGGAGCTGTAGCTGGCACAGATGAAGTGGCTCTGGTGTCTGTCACTAGCACTGCAGCTGATCTCTAAGCTCTAGGCACTCTGGCAAATGCATCAGTGGTTGTCTTGCCCTTCCTCTCCTGCATATCATCCTTAAGCTGCTCAACAACAGACTGGAGCTTAGTTACCTTCACATCCAAGTCATAGAACTTCTGCTCCATGATCCTCTCGAGGCTCTCCTGGTTTTGAGTCAAGGTGGCCAGCCCCTTCTCAATCCTCAGAGTGGATGAAATCAAGTAGCCTAGTTGATCTTGTTTGCTCTTCAGAAAGTACTGAGATGCCTCTTACATTGTTGGCATCTTGGTAGCCTTCTCTATCCTTGCCTTCTCCTTCTTTGCTTGAGCATGCACAGAAGATGGTTCATTTTCATCCATAACCACTTGGTTATCCTCAAAGTCTGGAAAGATAGGCATGTGTTCCTTGTCCAACAAGTATGTGCCTGTCCCCATCTTCTAGTTAATCAGCTCCTGGATCCGTGGGGGCATACCCACAACTTCTCTTCTGATCAGCTGTTGTCCTCTTGATAGTTTCAACAATGAGGCTCATGACCTTGAACTTTTGAGGCACATCAAATATGTGTAGCAGATTGATAGCATGGCCTCTGATCATGTTATGATCTCCTGACTTGGGCAAGAGCGTGTGTGCCTAAGGATCCAGTTGATGGTTGGCAGTCCTGACAGAAGGAAATGTACAGATCCAAACTTATGAGTTTCAAGAGCTTTATCTGGGATCTCCTTGTACATGTGTGCCATAGAATTGTGATCCTTCTTCTTCTTGGCATAGACATCCAAGTCATCTTCTTTCTCCTTTGGTGCATTGATCAGATTTGCCCATTCTTCAATAGTAGACTGGTACCTTGTACATTCAGACATCCAAACTATCCTACCATCTGGATAGAAGTGTGCTGTGGAGTAGAATTGCATTATGAGCTCATCATTCCACTTTGTGAACTTCTGTCCAACAAAGTCTGCCACTCCACAAGCACTAAACCTGTCAAACACTCCTGGGTAGTGTTCCTCATTCTCCTTGATGTATTTCTAGTCCACCCACCTCATGTCACATACAATTGGTTTCTTGTCCAGCAGCACAGTCTCATAGAAATCCTGTTGTTCCTTAGTATGGAACCTGTAGTCAACAAAAGTCCTTCTCTTGATAGCATAAGGATCAGACAACCTCCACTGTATGAGTCCTGCATCCTTCCTCAGCTTCATGTTCTCAGCCATAGGATGAGCATCATTGTGGTCTGGAATCTTTGGCTTCAACTTTCTCAAGATATGCTCTTCATCTTCTTCTTCTTCAGCAGCAGTTTCAGGCACTGGGGCCTTGTTCTTTTCAGCAGCAGATATGTTTCTGGTATTCCTCTTTGGTGCAGTCTTGGGCTTGGAGGCAGCTTTGGGTGCTTCTTTGGGCTTTGATGATGCAACCCCCGACCTAATAGCATCACCCATAAGCTTCTGAGCCTTGGGTGCTGGTGCAGCAACCTCTTCTTCCTCTTCCTCTTCCATCATGGAAGGCTGTCCAACAACTCTGGCCATGGTCTTCTTGACCCTTTCCTTCCTCTTCTTCCCTTCTACAGCAGCCTCTTTGGGATCAGATTTCTCAGATACTTGAGTAGAGGCTCTGGCTTTAGACATGGGAGTTCTCTTTGCAGGCACTTTGGTCTTCATACCAGCCTTAGTGGCTGCAGCTGTGCCATATTCCTTTTTGAGCACTTTCTTCTTGGAAGTGGCCTCATCCTAAAACTGCCACATAGTCTTCATCCTCATATTCTGAGGTTTTCTTCTTTCTGGCCCTGGTGGCAGCTTTGGGCAAGTTGCTTGGGGTGCTCCTGCTGCCCTCATCAGAGGTGCTAGAGGAACTAGTGCCCTCACTCATGTGAATCTGTTCCTCTGACTGGTTCTGGCTGTCACTTTGATCAGACATATTGTAAACACTGACTGCAGACCCTGTGAATAGATATAGATGAGATAGAGTGGATGAGCATCAGAAAATACAGAGGTTTTTGCAAAAAAATGATTCAAAAACTTAGTTTTAGTTTTCCACAGAAAGCATTTCGGATCAACCGATTTGCAAACTCGGTGATATTGAAGCAGCTTTTGGAACCTAAACTAGTGAACTCGGTCAGACCAAGTCATAGTTTGGTGGCACCGAGACCGAGTCACACTGATTTGCAATTCTCGGTTAGACCAAGAATCACTTGTGCAATGGCCTTAGATAAATCGGTGGAACCGAGTTCTACAACTCGGTGGGTCCGAGATGGTTTCGGCGGAAACCTAGCCCTAAATTTTCAATTCACCTCTAATCTATGGATTGTTTTGACTGGATAGAGTAGTTTCAATCGTGGCAAGAATCATGATGAACACAATGTGCTAGGAATCAGACGGGGATAGCACTTTGATCGAGTCCATACCCTAGCTTGGCGATGAACTTGCTACGGCGGCAACGGTGGGGATGAATTCCATTGACGGCGGAGGAGACCAGCGACTGGAGGCGGCTGGCGACGAGGAGGACGATCCAGAGACCCTGGAGGCAGAGCAAGCTATGCACGGGCGAAAGAACCACTCGGGTACCCCTCCTTCCTGAACCACTCGACCATACAAGAAATCACTCGACCTACTGAAGACCAAAAGTCACTCAGAACAGCAACGGGCGAGCATTCGCTCCGTAGTCTTTAAGGTCATTAAAGGCACTTAGGGCTGGTGTTACCAGTAACGCCTCAATCTTTATGTACATTCAACCCTCTGTAATGGGGGATGGATGGGGTCCTGGCAAACTCTATATAAGCCACCCCCCTCCTCTGGGACAAGGGTTCGCACCCCCTGTAACACACACATTCATACATTCCAGTCGACCGCCTCCGGGCTCCGAGACGTAGGGCTTTTACCTCCTCTGAGAGGGGCCTGAACTCGTAAACACTTGCGTACAACCTTGCCGTAGCTAGGACCTTGCCTCTCCATACGTACCCCCTATACTTACTGTCAGATTTAGTACCATGACAATCATCACCACCGTCATCTCCCACGTGGTTATAAAAATTTTCAAGTACAGGTGGTGGAATGTTCACAGGACCTAGGAAACACAAGAAGAAGGTTAATTAGTAAAGGGAAACTTGCTAAACCGCATGCATGTGGATGTGATGACCCAAAAGTATAGGGGATCTATCATAGTCCTTTTGATAAGTAAGAGTGTCGAACCCAATGAGGAGCAGAAGGAAATGACAAGCGATTTTCAGTAAGGTTTTCTCTGCAAGCACTGAAATTGTAGGTAACAGACAGTTTTGTGATAAGATAATGGAAGTAAATAAGGTGCAGCAAGGATAAGCCTAGACAATTTCTTATAATGAGAAAAGATCTCCCGAGGACACATGGGAATTATCGTCAAGATAGTTTTCATCATGCTCATATGATTCGCGTTCGGTACTTTGATAATTTGATATGTGGGTGGACCGGTGCTTGGGTACTTCCCTTACTTGGACAAGCATCCCACTTATGATTAACCCCTATTGCAAGCATCCGCAACTACAAAAGAAGTATTAAGGTAAACCTAACCACAACATTAAACATATGGATCCAAATCAGCCCCTTACGAAGCAACCCATAAACTAGGGTTTAAGCTTCTGTCACTCTAGCAACCCATCATCTACTTATTACTTCCCAATGTCTCCCTCTAGGCCCAAATAATGGTGAAGTGTCATGTAGTCGATGTTCACATAACACCGCTAGAGGAGAGACAACATACATCTCATCAAAATATCAAAGAATACCAAATTCACATGACTACTAATAGCAAGACTTCACCCATGTCCTCAGGAACAAACGTAACTACTCACAAAGCATATTCATGTTCATAATCAGAGGAGTATTAATATGCATTAAGGATCTGAACATATGATCTTCCACCAAGTAAACAAATTAGCATCAACTACAAGGAGTAATCAACACTACTAGCAACCCACAGGTACCAATTTGTGGTTTTGATACAAGATTGGATACAAGAGATGAACTAGGGTTTTGAGAGGAGATGGTGATTGTGAAGATGTTGATGGAGATTGACCCCCTCCCGATGACAAGATTGTTGGTGATGACGATGGTGATGATTTCCCCCTCCCGGAGGGAAGTTTCCCCGGCAGAACAGCTCCGTTGGAGCCCTAGATTGGTTCCGCCAAGGTTCTGCCTCGTGGCAGTGGAGTTTCGTCCCGTTAGCTTGCTTATGATTTTTTCTAGGGTAAAAGCATTCATATAGCAGAAGATGGGCACCGGAGGGCCACCAGGGGGCCTAGGAGACAGGGGGCGCGCCCAATAGGGGTGGGTGCGCCCCCACCCTCCTAGCCAGGGTGTGGGCCTCCTCTGGTTCGCTCAATAATTCTTATTAATTCCAAAAATAACTTCCGTGGAGTTTCAAGATTTTTGGAGCTGTGTAGAATAGGTTTACAATATTTGCTCCTTTTCCAGCCAGAATTCCAGCTGTGGGCATTCCCCCTCTTCATGATAAACCTTGTAAAATAAGAGAGAATAGCCATAAGTATTGAGACATAATGTCTAATAACAGCCCATAATGCAATAAATATTGATATAAAAGCATGATGCAAAATGGACGTATCAACTCCCCCAAGCTTAGACCTCGCTTGTCCTCAAGCGGAAGCCGAAATCGAAAAATATGTCCACATGTTTAGAGATAGAGGTGTCGATAAAAATAAAATACGGACATGAGGGCATCATGATCATTCTTATAACAACAACATATATAGATTTTGTCATATGATTTCTTATGCTCAAGTAACAATCAATTCACAATGTCAAGTATGGTTCAAAAACTTCATGGAGAACTAACAAACTATAATCTCAGTCATTGAAGCAATCGCAATCTATCATAACATCAGAAAGAGTCAAGAATAGAGCCTTTCAGCAAGTCCACATACTCAACTATCATATAGTCTTCTACAATTGCTAACACTCACGCAATACTTGTGGTTACGGAGTTTTAATCGGACACTAAGAAAGATAGGGGCTTATTGTGTTGCCTCCCAACGTATTCACCTTTGGGTGATGTTAACAATAATAATTCATGCTAACTTACATCCAATTGGATATATATATATATATATATATATATATATATATATATATATATATATATATATATATATATATCAAGATCTTTCAAACACGAGGAGCTTGCCAAAGGATACAAATAAAAAAATGGAAAGGTGAAGATCACCTTGACTCAAGCATAAAGTAAAAACATAAAGTAAAAGATAGGCCCTTCGCAGAGGGAAGAAGAGGTTGCCATGTGCTTTTAGGGTTGGATGCACAAAATCTGAATGCAAAAGAACGTCACTTTATATTGCCATTTGTATATGGACCTTTATTATGCAGTCCGTCGCTTTTATTGCTTCCATAACAAGATCGAATAAAGCTTATTTTCTTCACACTAATAGATCATACATATTTAGAGAGCAATTTTTATTGCTTGCATCGATGACAACTTACTTGAAGGATCTTACTCAATCCATAGGTAGGTATGGTGGACTCTCATGGCAAAAACTGGGTTTAAGGATATTTGGAAGCACAAGTAGTATCTCTACTTGGTGCGAGGAATTTTGGCTAGCATGAGGGGGAAAGACAAGCTCAACATGTTGGGAAGATCAATGACAATATACTTTAACTGAGATGTGAGAAAATATAAACCATTACGTTGTCTTCCTTGTCCAACATCAACTCTTTTAGCATGTCATACTTAATGAGTGCTCACAATCATAAAAGATGTCCAAGATAGTATATTTATATGTGAAAACCTCTCTTTCCTTATTACTTCCTATTAATTGCAACGATGACCAAAACTATGTTTGCATCTCTCAACAACTTTTATGCCTCATACTCTTTATGTGTGAAGTCATTACTATCCACAAGATCAATATGAACTCTTTTATTCTTTTTATTCTTTCTACTTCCTCAAGATCATAGCAAGATAGCAAAGCCCTTGACTCAACAATAATCTTTATTATAGATAGCTCAGGGACTCGATTACAAAAAGACATCACAAAACAAAACTCAAAACTAATTCATACCAAAACTTCAATCTATTGGATCAAGATATTATTAAAAGGATCAAACTAAATAAAACAGTAAAGATAGGAGTGTGATGGTGATACCATACTGGGGCACCTCCCCCAAGCTTGGCAGTTGCCAAGGGGAGTGCCCATACCCATGTAATTATGTCCATGGCGGTGGTGAAGTAGGAGTTGTTGATGATGTAGACTTCTTCCTCAATTTACGCTTGAGGATAATATTTTGCTCCTTTAGATCATCGATTTCCTGCTCAAGACTTAATATTCTTTTGCATAGTTCTTGTTTATTTTCCTGCAAGAGACGAAAAGGGATAAACTCGATCTTTGGCTTCTTTGCTCTATCAGGGAGACTTGACTTTTTAAACTCCACATGCATGTCCCCAGGTTGGGCTAGTGGGGCTTCATCTTCGTCTGAACTCGTCTCCTCCTTTCCCTTAGGCTCATAGTCTTCCTCTTCCTCAGTGGTCCAGCCACCAGGTTCCAAGTCCCCGTAGACCTTAGGGTCTGCAAGAAAATTAGCCACATAGCTTTCTCCCTCCGAATCCTGAGATGACATATTGCTCTAAATCTGTAATAAAAATAGCTCGAAACAAAAACAGAGGAGTTTTGCGTGATATGGTGGTCAAAACCTTCGGGAGATTATATAATGATTTTTTACCGACCAGAATACGTAACGTGCAAGAAAACATAGTCCGGGAGGCACACGAGGTGCCCACGAGACAGGGGGGCGCGCCCAGTAAGGGTGGAAGCACCCTCCACCCTCGTGGAGGCCTCGTGTCCTTCCCGGATTACTTCTTTCTTTCCAAAATTCTTAAATATTCCAAAACAGAGAAAAAAATACCATTAGAACTGTTTTGGAGTCGGTTTACTTACCATACCACATATCTATTCCTTTTCGGAGTTTGAAACATTCTGGAAAGTGTCCCTTATGTATTCCTCCGGGGTTACGGTCTCAATAATATTAGTTTCAACATTGATAGGATTACCTGACATATAATGTTTGGTTCTTTGACCGTTCACCACCCTCAGACTTGTGCCTTCGAAGTTGTTGATTTTTATGGCACCAGAATGATAGACCTCCTCGATAACGTAAGGACCTTCCCATTTAGAGAGAATTTTTCCTACAAAAAATCTTAAACGAGAGTTGAATAGCAACACATAATCCCCTACGTTAAACTCACGCTTTTTTATTCTTTTGTCATGCCATCGTTTAACTTTTTCTTTGAACAGCTTGGCATTCTCATAGGCTTGGGTTCTCCATTCATCAAGTGAGCTAATATCAAATAACCTCTTCTCTCCAGCAAGTTTGAAGTCATAGTTTAGCTCTTCAATAGCCCAATATGCTTTATGTTCAAGTTCAAGAGGTAAGTGACATGCTTTTCCATAAACCATCTTATACGAAGACATACCCATAGGATTTTTATATGCAGTTCTATAGGCCCATAATGCATCATCAAGTTTCTGGGACCAATTCTTTCTAGATCTATGAACAGTCTTTTGCAAAATTAATTTGAGCTCTCTATTGCTCAACTCTACTTGACTACTAGACTGCGGGTGATAAGGAAATGCAATTCTATGATTAACATCATACTTAGCAAACATTTTACGAAAAGCACCATGAATAAAATGTGAACCACCATCAGTCATAAGATATCTAGGGACTCCAAACCTCGGAAAAATAACTTCTTTAAGCATCTTAATAGAGGTGTTATGATCAGCACTACTAGTTGGAATAGCTTCTACCCACTTAGTAACGTAATCAACAGCAACTAAAATATGTGTGTAACAATTAGAGGCAGGAAAAGGTCCCATATAATCAAAGCCCCAAACATCAAATGGTTCAATAACAAGAGAATAGTTCATAGGCATTTCTTGACGTCTACTAATATTACCAATTCTTTGACATTCATCACAAGACAAGACAAACTTACGAGCATCTTTGAAGAGAGTAGGCCAATAAAAACCGGATTGCAATACCTTATGTGCAGTTCTATCTCCAGCGTGGTGTCCTCCATATGATTCAGAGTGACACTTTGTAGGATCTGTTCCTGTTCATGCTCAGGTACACAACGTCTAATAACACCATCTACTCCTTCTTTATAAAGGTGTCAGTCATCCCAGAAGTAATGTCTTAAATCATGAAAGAACTTTTTCTTTTGTTGGTGTGTGAAACTAGGCGGTATACATTTAGCAACAATGTAATTAGCATAATTAGCATACCATGGAGTAGTACGAGAAGCATTAATGACCGCTAATTGTTCATCAGGAAAGCTATCATCAATAGGTAGTGGGTCATCAATAACATTCTCTAACCTAGACAAGTTGTCTACAACGGGGTTCTCAGCTCCCTTTCTATCAATAATATGCAAATCAAATTCTTGGAGCAAGAGAACCCCTCTAATAAGTCTAGGATTAGCATCCTTCTTTTCCATAAGATATTTAATAGCAGCATGATCAGTGTGAATAGTAACTTTGGAATCAACAATATAAGGTCTGAATTTATCACATGCAAATACGACTGCTAAATTTTTTTTTCAGTAGTAGCATAATTTCTCTGGGCAGTATCAAGTGTTTTACTAGCATACTGGATAACATTCAATTTTTATCAACTCTTTGCTCTAGAACATCACCTAAAGCATAATCACTAGCATCACACATAATTTCAAACGGTAAATTCCAATCAGGTGGCTGAACAATAGGTGTAGTGATCAAAGCTTTCTTAAGTATTTCAAATTCTTCTACACAATCATCATCAAAGACAAAAAGGAATATCTTTTTGCAATAAATTTGTCAGAGGCCTAGAGATTTTAGAAAAGTCCTTAATGACCCTCCTATAAAAACCGGCATGACCAAGAAAACTTCTTATACCTTTTATGTCCTTGGGACATGGCATCTTTTCAATAGCATCAACTTTAGCTTTATCAACTTCAATACCTCTCTCGGAAATCTTATGCCCCAAGACAATGCCTTCATTAACCATAAAGTGGCACTTTTCCCAATTCAAGATGAGACTTGTGTCTTCACATCTCTCCAGAACTCGATCAAGGTTGCTCAAGCAATCATCAAAAGAGGATCCATAAACGGAGAAATCATCCATGAATACCTCACAAATATTTTCATAAAAGTTAGAGAATATAGCCATCATGCATCTTTGAAAGGTAGCAGGCGCATTACACAAACCAAAAGGCATACGTCTATAAGCAAAAGTACCGAAAGGGCAAGTAAAAGTAGTTTTTGATTGATCCTCTGCTAACACATGTATTTGAGAGAAACCAGAATAACCATCTAGAAAGTAGAAATGTGTGTGTTTGGATAGTCTTTCTAGCATTTGATCAATAAAAGGTAAAGGGTAATGATCTTTCTTAATAGCTTTATTTAATTTACGAAAATCAATTACCATCCTATAACCTGTAATAATTCTTTGCGGGATCAATTCATCTTTATCATTAGTAATGACAGTAATACCTCCCTTTTTAGGAACACAATGGACAGGACCTACCCAATCACTATCAGCAACAGGATAAATTATACCTGCCTCAAGGAGCTTTAGTATCTCCTTTCTTACCACTTCTTTCATCTTAGGATTCAATCGTCGTTGAGGATCTCTAACTGGTTTGACATCTTTCTCCACTTTAATTTTGTGTTGACATAGAGTGGGACTAATGCCCTTAAGATCATCCAGAGTATATACAATAGCAGCACGGTGCTTCTTTAGAGTTTTCAGTAATCTTTCTTCTTCTTGCCCTGAAAGGTTAGCACTAATAATAACAGGATATATTTTCTTTTCATCAAGATAAGCATACTTAAGATTATCAGGTAATGGCTTGAGATCAAACACGGGATCACCCTTGGGTGGAGGGGGATCCCCTAGGATTTCAACAGGCAAGTTGTGTTTCAGAATAGGACCCTGTTGAAGGAACACTTCATCTATTTCCCTTCGTTCATTCATAAACATATCATTTTCATGGTCTAGCAAATATTGTTCTAACGGATCAGTAGGAGGCACGTCAATAGAAGCAAGACCAATAATCTCATCCTTACTAGGTGATTCTTTATCACGGGGTTGTCTATGAAACTTAGCAAAATTAAACTCATGAGACATGTCCCCTAAGCCAATTGTAACAATATCCTTTTCACAATCAATCCTAGCATTAACAGTATTCAAGAAGGGTCTACCAAATATAATGGGACAGAAGTCATCTTGTGGGGAACCAAGAACAAGAAAATCAGCAGGATATTTAGCCTTCCCACACAAGACTTCAACATCTCGAACAATCCCAACTGGCTTAATGGTGTCCCTATTGGCAAGTTTAATAGTAACATCAATATCTTCTATTTCAGTGGGTGCAATATCACGCATAATTTCTTTATATAAGTCATAGGGTATTGCACTAGCACTAGCATCCATATCACATAAGCCATGATAACAATGATCTCCTATTTTAACAGAAATAATAGGCATGCCTACAACAGGTCTATGTATCTTAGCATATGGTCTAGCAATATTAGCAGTTTCACCATAGAAATAAATAACATGCCCATCTAAATTATCGTCCAAGAGATCTTTAACCATAGCAACACTAGGTTCAACTTTGATTTTCTCAAGAGGTATATAAGTTGTAGTATTAGTCTTACGAACAACAGTTGAAGTTTTAGCATGATCCTTTATCCTAACAGGAAAAGGAGGTTTCTCAACATAAGTAGTAGGAACAATAGGATCATTATAAGTGATAGTCTTTTCTTCAACTGTAATAGGTGCAACTACTTTCACATCAATGGGAGGATTATATTTAAACCACTTCTCCTTAAGGAGATCAACGTGAGTATCAAAAGATTCACAAAAAGCAATTACTATCTCAGAGTCAAGTCCATATTTAGTGCTAATCCATGAAAAGCATCGGTATCCATAAAAGATTTAACACAATCAAACATAGGTGTTATACCTAACTCCTTACCATCATCAGAACCCCAATCTTCAGAGTTGCATTTAATTCTTTCCAATAAATCCCACTTGAATTCAGTAGTCTTCAGCATATAAGAACCAGCACAGGAGGTATCGAGCATGGTACGATCATTGAGAGAAAGCCGAGCATAAATTTTTTGAATAATCATTTCTCTTGAGAGCTCATGATTGGCGCATGAATATAACATTGACTCAAGCCTCCCCCAAGCTTGAGCGATGTTTTCACCTTTGCGAGGCTAGAAATTATATATGTAATTACGATCACGATGAACAAGATGCATAGGATAGAACTTCTGGTGAAATTCCAACTTCAATCGTTTATAATTCCAAGATCCCGTATCATCACATAGCCTATACCATCTCAATGCATCTCCCTTCAAAGATAAAGGGAAGACATTCCTTTTGACAACATCATCGGGGATACCTGCAAGCTTAAATAATCCACAAACTTCATCCACAAAGATAAGGTGTAAATCGGGATGCAATGTTCCATCTCCTGCAAAGGGATTAGCTAGCAGTTTCTCTATCATACCCGAAGGAATCTCAAAGTAAACATTTACAGTAGGTTCATTAGGTTGAGGAGCAACTCTTTGCTCTACTGGTCGGGGTGAAGATACCCCGAACAAGCCCCTCAAAGGATTAGTTTCCATAGTAACAAGTGACAAAAAATTTCAGCACACTATATAAATGTTTCCTTACCAAGTTCCACTCACCAAAGGCGCTTCACTCCCTGACAACAGCGCCAGAAAAGAGTCTTGATGAACCACAAGTATAGGGGATCTATCATAGTCCTTTCGATAAGTAAGAGTGTCAAACCCAACGAGGAGCAGAAGGAAATGACAAGCGGTTTTCAGTAAGGTTTTCTCTGCAAGCACTGAAATTGTAGGTAAAGAATAGTTTTGTGATAAGATAATTTTTAACGGGTAACAAGCACTGAAAGTAAATAAGGTGCAGCAAGGTGGCCCAATCCTTTTTGTAGGAAAGGACAATCCTGGACAATTTTTTATAATGAGAAAAGAGCTCTCGAGGACACATGGGAATTATCGTCAAGCCAGTTTTCATCATGCTCATATGATTCGCGTTCGGTACTTTGATAATTTGATATGTGGGTGGACTGGTGCTTGGGTACTGCCCTTACTTGGGCAAGCATCCCACTTATGATTAACCCCTATTGCAAGCATCTGTAACTACAAAAGAAGTATTAAGGTAAACCTAACCATAGCATTAGACATATGGATCCAAATCAGCCCCTTACGAAGCAACGCATGAACTAGGGTTTAAGCTTCTGTCACTCTAGCAACCCATCATCTACTTATTACTTCCCAATGCCTTCCTCTAGGCCCAAATAATGGTGAAGTGTCATGTAGTCAACGTTCACATAATACCACTAGAGGAGAGACAACATATGTCTCATCAAAATATCGAACGAATACCAAATTCACGTGACTACTAATAGCAAGACTTCACCCATGTCCTTAGGAACAAACGTAACTACTCACAAAGCATATTCATGTTCATAATCAAAGGAGTATTAATGTGCATTAATGATCTGAACATATGATCTGCCACCAAGTAAACCAATTGGCATCAACTATAAGGAGTAATCAACACTACTAGCAACCCACAGCTACCAATTTGTGGTTTTGATACAAGATTGGATACAAGAGATGAACTAGGTTTTTGAGATGAGATGGTGCTAGTGAAGATGTTGATGGATATTGACTCCCTCCCGATGAGATGATCATTGGTGATGACAATGGTGATGATTTCCCCCTCCCAGAGGGAAGTTTCCCCGTCAGAACAGCTCCGCTGGAGCCCTAGATTGGTTCCGCCAAGGTTCCGCCTTGTGGCGGCGGAGTTTCGTCCTGTAAGCTTGCTTATGATTTTTTTTCCAGGGTAAAAGCCTTCATATAGCAGAAGATGGGCACCGGAGGGCCACCAGGGGGCCCAGGAGACAGGGGGTGCGCCCAGTAGGGGTGTGCGCGCCCCCCACCCTCCTAGCCAGGGTGTGGGCCCCCTCTGGTGTTTTCTTTGCTCAATAATTCTTATTAATTCCAAAAATAACTTCCATGGAGTTTCAGGATTTTTGGAGCTGTGTAGAATAGGTTTCCAATATTTGCTCCTTTTCCAGCCAGAATTCCAGCTGCCGGCATTCCCCCTCTTCATGATAAACCTTGTAAAATAAGAGAGAATAGCCATAAGTATTGAGACATAATGTGTAATAACAGCCCATAATGCAATAAATATTGATATAAAAGCATGATGCAAAATGGACGTATCAGGATGAAACAATTATAATTACGGTGGAAGACAAACGTACCGAAACTACGAGCATCCCATGCAAAAACAGTGCCATGAGTGGTGGAAGCAAACACAAGGACCTCGTATTGAATTGCATCATAGTACTCATCCGTGTACAGAAACTGATTTTTGAGCAATATCCATCCAGTCGAACCCCGAAGGACGGCAACAAGCTTGCTGAAGATAGCAACAACTACATAGGTCTTGTAATTCCAAGAGCGGTTGGGAACTCGACAAATTGCTATCTTCCGTAGAAGACAGTCACCATGATCGTATTTGAACGTGTGTAGAATACCGGTGTGCTCAACCTCTGGGCAGTCTGCTGAGATTTTTCGAAGTGGAACCCGGTGACGAGCGTACACATTCACAAGTTCCCTCTCGCAGTTGGACCCAATATAAACAACCCAATATCCATTTGCGCCTGCCCAAGCCTTACCCTCAAGCGATGGCATCTTAACATCATACGTTTCATTATCAAGCGGCATCAACTTGCACAAGGCAAGGCCTCCGTCGTCCCCATGCCAGTCATCAGGGTCACGACGAAGAAGATAGGGGAGATCAAACCACTCCTTGACCCTTGGGTTCCTTGTAATGATGTTATTAGTTGAGTCGAGAATGGTCTTGAACGAACCTGCCATGCTAGCCAAGGTGATGACGTCGCACTGATCAATGAGTTCCTCCACCACATCATCTTTCAGATCGGGGCAAGAATAACGGGGTCCTTTTTGGCTTGTTCCCTCCATGGAGAAGACGATCGAACAATGGCAGAAGGAAGGGTGAAGGAAAATGGAGGAGGGAGGAAGAGCGTGCGACAACAGTTCCAAATTGAGAGGGAAAGGTGAAGAGTCGGTGGATGGTTGCCAGTTTGCCATGGTACACGAAGAGGCGCCCCGGCCTACACGTCCGTTTGGAAATACTAGTAGAAAAGGACTCGCCGTCGTGTCACTGATATGTTGGAACGGGACCACATGTCAATGAAACATGGTGTGTAATTTCTCGTGCAAAATGCAATCTGGCCGCGTTGGCCCGAGGTGCCGCATTAGTTATCGACCTTTATTTTTTTAATGGCGTGCCATTCAATTTTTAAGCACGACTAACTAGTACTATACATAGAGAAAATATAAACTACTCTAGCACTACTCCACCTCCAGTACTAGTAGTATAAAAAAGATATATAGGCTGGACGTTCAGCACTTTCTTGCTAAGGGCTTCCCACTTGCTTCTCACACTATCACCCTCTCTCCAGATCTAAAAAAGACGGCCTCTCTCTCCCTCCTCACGGGTGGTCACAGATCCGCTGGGGAAGAAAAGGACGTGCAACATTGACGCACTCGTCGTCGGCGAGCGAGGTCACGCACTGACGACAAGGCCGTCCTCTCAGACCTAGCGCCTGCGCGGGATGGCCTCCGGCCCCAAGCTCGTTGCCGTAGTGTGTGCGGAGGATGACGACCACAAGCGAAGCCATTTCCCACCGCCCCTCAGGTATGCTACCTCTTTTCGAACCATACCCTTGTTATATTGCCCCATCTGCCACGTCGCTGCATTTGGATCTTTTTCCACTCTACCATCTTCCCAATTTGCTATCCTCTGCTCTGCTGGCCATGGAGACGAAAACCTTAATTTGCACTATTAAAGGAAACCCTACTTCATGCAGACTAATCCATGTTGAAAAGGAAAGGAAGGGAGACTATAGTGTCCAAGAGAGTAGGCATCGAACCTGCGTCTAGGTTGAAAAGGGGAAAATCAGTAGCTAAGGAACAAGTCTCGTGTCTCTTGGTTGAAGAAGGGTAGAAAGGCATGACAACACAATATAGAATGACCAGGTCGATCGGTTTCTTGTCCTCACATAGGAAAAAGGTGGCTAAAGAGAACAAAAATGGGACGTAATCCACATATGCTGCCTGGATATTTGTTGCTCTGGGCAACCATACCTCCCTCACCACTCTACGTCCGTGGAGGTACATCTTACTGGTGCGCCCACTGTCCGAATTGGCCTCCCATGCGCTTATTGTCACTTTTTTGTTGTTAGTATAACGCCTGCAGTCAAGTCAAGCAATGCTACTGCTAAAGTGATGCCACATTTAACTAATGCCGCACGCAGTCTAATGCCACTGATAAATTTAAGAAATGCCACTTAATGTCACTGGATTATTTCAGGATTAGCTGTTGATTGTGGATGTATTTAAAGATTTTTCAGCTAAGGCATTCTAATGCTATTGCACAGCCAGTATACCAACGACGAAACTTGTTACTACCTTCAGATTTTTGCGATGTTAATGCTTATAGATTACATACTCACTTTCATGAGATAAGTTAATTTTTTTGTACAATGTCGCCAAAATGCCAAGGCGCTGATGTCATTTTATTTTGGTTAAACTGCACAAAAAATTATGAAGACAAGAGGAAAGGTCAAGAGTGGGCACCTCCTCCTCCGGTTGTTCTCTTGATTTGTTCGATCAAGTTTTTATGTTATCAATTATCAAGATTGGGATAGCAATTTTTAAGGTCCCCACGAGTTCGAAATGATATTTACCTTGGAGGTACATGGTTTGCAATTTTTTTATACCTTCATTAGTTAATAATGCTAGTTACCTTCAGACTTTTATATTTGGTTTAATGCTCATGCACAGCTAGTATACCAATGCCGAAACTTGTTACCTTTACATTTTGTATTGTTAATTCTTATAGAAATCTTCCTTTGCTAGAGTTTATTGAAATCTGTTCAGTAAAACCATTGTATTGTACCCTGTAATAAACTAACTACTCTACTGTTGCACTAGCCACTGGATTAGTGTATATTTGTTGTATTCGAATGGTGTTGCATTAGTGTATGGACATAAATAAAGTGTGGCAAGCTTTCCCAGATATGTGCTCAAGAAAACTACTACATGTTTTTCTAAATACTAGACGTTTGGGTACTTTAAATTGAACCGCAAAAACATCTTACATTAAGGAACAGAGGGTGTAGAGTTCACTCAAATTATCCCCGTAAAGCTAGTCACACCTTTGTTAAAATTAATGTTCATTATGTTATCGGAGGAGGTCTGTATGTTTGTCTCTAATGCCTGTCGACTACATACCTGACATCATGACGTAATGTTAAGTCATTTCCTTTTGTACAGTGTCACTGAATTGTCAAGGCGGTGATGGCATTTTATTTTAGTTGAACTGCACAAAATATGCTTAAAAGAAGAGGAAAGGTCAGGAGTCGATCATTACTTAAAAGAACTATATATGCCTTTCTGACATCATTCGATGTTGCCTTATTTATTCCTTCAAACAGGTGGTTCGAAACAGTCTTGCTACCTTTTCCATTAAGAAATTGGAATGCTTATATTTGTGATTCTATGCTTCAACTAGTGTCGTTTTTACAGTAATCACACTTTCAATATCTATGCAAACAGGGATACTCGATTTTAGTGGAACTGCACAAAAAGTTCAACTAGTTCAACATTAGGAGCATGTTTTCTTCCAAACCTTTATATCCAATTGGTGGCACTATGAGCTATTCATTACGATGGTACATGGTTTGCTACTATCTTGCTACTCTTTTTGTACTGTCATTAGATAGTAATACTAGTGGTTTGCATGTGAATTTATTGGTAGGGTGGACCTACATTGGAGGTGCAGGATAGTATTCAATGATTGGATGCTCAATTTCAATTGTATCGATTTCACCTCTTCCATCACTGCGAACATGTATATCCTTGGTCTGATGAAGAATAGGCGCTATATTTCTGCTTTGAACCAACAAATCAATTCAGTAGGCAAAACATAATTGTATCAAATTGTCCTGTGCAGAACATGACAGATGCTAAGCGGAAGAGACATGTTTAAACCGAAAATACAAGGTGTGGTATATGTTTACTAGCTGCTTGATATTTGTGTAGACAGAGATGTCTGCCCGTTGCTATTTGGCAAACAAACACAGTGACCACAATTTTGGTTGAACTGCACAAGAGAATAGTATAGTCACTGCATGTAGTGCCATTTGAAAATAGACACAGAAAGATTGGATAGTCACTTCATGGACTGCAAAAAAGTAGTACTATACTATTTATTGGCCAACACTATGTGCTTCATTGCTTTGGTCTGATTATACAATGGGCATCATTTTGCCTAAGTTAAACGAAAATAGTCTCGCCATGTGATCGAGAGAAGACCAAATCATATTGCAGTGGATGTTCCTCCATCATGTGTGGTTCATTCTCATGGTTCCAGATGTTGGTGAAACCACTTACGTTTGCAAAAGGAATTGTAGACTTCACAAACAAATTTGTTTTTCAGTCTGTACTGAATGTTGGCCAAGAGAAGCATCCATGTTAGTAGGAAGAACAAATGTTTTTTCTAGATCTTTGCTTTTGGAGCTACATATTTGTATGTGATCTATGAATCATTGAGATGCATTGACATGTTGATCTTATGTATGGGAATCGTACTAGTTGGTTTTAGTTGCAACACAAGTTCGAGGTGGCTGACCTTTGCTTTTGGAGCTACATATTTGTATATGATCTGTGAATCATTGAGATGCATTAATAGTTACTTATTTCTATTTGCTTAGTGTTTACAAGTTACTGATCGATCACTAGCTAGCCTACTAATGCACTCCTTGCAGTTTTATTTGCAACGCAAGATCCAAAGTGGCAGTTTTTTGAATAAAAATGCCTACCTCTGAAGAAACTTACAAGCTACACTATCCTACCTACTCGATCCTACACGGATAAATAGCAGATCACCCACGTACTACCTCCTTTCCGGTTTGCAGGGCTCAATTCAAGAAACGACGTACTCGATCCTACACGAATAAATAGCAAATCACGCACGTACTAGTACCTCCTTTCCGGTTTGCAGGGCTTAATTCAAACCTCTCACCAACATACTTCCTCCGTCCGGGTTTATTAGTCCCGCGAGCAAAGCAGCAAGACCAAGACATGGCAATAATTAACGGCATGCAGAAGATTAAGCATAATTAATTCCAGCGATTTAAGTGGTTGCATGCGTGCCCTCGGCTGCGACTCGTTGCATGCTACTCCGCATACTAGTTGCGAGCGATTTTGAGTGTCTGCATGCAGCCGGCCGTAATTAAGGCAGCTAACTGCTGCGAAAAAAGATGCGCTTTAATTGTTGTGGGCTTTTTAAATACGTGGAATCATTATTGACAAGGAGGGAGATGATTCGAGTGCACTCGTTTAACCGTCATGCTGGCGTGCGACCCAGACGGGACGGGACGACACAGTCATAATTTCAGTTTCTCTAGTTTTCCCCGGTAAGCCGGCGCGCTAAGCCATGCCTGCTTATGAATTGAATTCCGATGACCGTCGCGCTACCTTCTGCCTATAAGTGTTGTTTCCCGGCCTTCTCCGGTGGCACCGTGACCCAACTCTCCATATCCAAATAAGCCCCCACCGGCCCAACGTCGCTCGCCACGTCCACCATGCCCCCGCCCGTCCGCGGTAGGCGAGGCCGGAGGCGGTCACCGCTGGAACTAGTGCTCAATTTTTCACCGGAAGGCAGATGGAGGGAGGAGGCTTTCTATCTCTCTTTAGATGGCAATGCAGAGATCGAGGACTTGTTGGAGCGCGACCGCCTGGCAGAGGAGCAGGAGTTGTTGGAGCGCGACTGCCTGGTGGAGGAGCAACGTATCACCGATTTGTGCCCCCAGCGGGACATGGAGCAGCAGCGCACCGATGCTCTGAGTCGCGAGCATAGCGCCCGCAATTGGGCCGACTACGTGGAGGCCGACGCCCGACAAATAGCCCTGGAGGCTGTCGGGCACGCACGCATTCGTGACGCCGATTTTAACTACCATCTCGTCAAGTGGGTTTCCCGCTTAGAAGCCGAAGCTTCGGTGGACCAAGCCGGCATGGAAAGGGCCAACGTGCGCGAGCAACGCGCCCTATCGCACCTCTGGCAAGTCCAAGGCGAGGCATAGGACGCCGGTGCCGGCATTTAGTGTGTACCGCAGATGGCGGCTGGCATCGTCTAGTTAGGTTAGAGTAAGTTAGTACTTGTACACTACTAGAGTATTAGCGGCAGTAGATAGTTAACTTGGCTATGATGGTTGTCAACATGGAAGTTCAGTACTCTATAGGTGGATCAGACCTGTTACTTTGCTCTGAATGTTGAACTTTCTGTTTGAACCTATGGAATGGGTTGTTATTTTTTCAAATGGGTTGTATTTGTCCTCCACGAGTTTAGAGGCTAACTTGTGGGCGTACCAAGTTGACGCGTACACAATCAGGAGATGATTGTACATGGAGAGGATGACAACAGGGACCCGCCAAGGTTATGGCAGTTCACAAGCAAGTGCCTGCTTATTTCAAGCCAATAAAAAAATGGCTCCTCCCAATGGATTTCTGACATCTGGGTCCTTGCCATTGTCAACGTAGTCAATAAACGAGAGAATTGCAGAACAAGCGGCTGACACCAGGGACCCAGCAGCTCGCCCAATTATTTTTGTTTTGGGTTAATTTGATAAATGTCACTCCAAATCTGGTGTTTCCGAGAAATGCCACTGCAATTTCCAAACTTTGAAAAATGCCATTTCATGCCATTTCTAGTGGCATTTTTCGAAGTCTGTAGCGGTGTTTTTCAAAGTTTGCAAAAATTGCAGTGGCATTTTTCAAAGTTTGGAAATTGCAGTGGCATTTTTATGAATCACCATAATTGGAATGGCATTTATCTAATTTGTTTTTGAGACGGAAGTAGGGTGTCAACTGGGCTGTGCGGGACACTCTGGCCTGTCTAGACAGCCTTTTCTTTTATGTTTACCACAGACCAGCCCAGTAGTTTTTTTTTCTTTCTGAAAATGGCTAGCTCAGTTTTTTTGTGATTTGTCAAGTAAATCGCTTTGTCAGGCCTGTTAGGCCGCAAATCTTTCAAGACGAGGAGAGCTTCATTCGGCTGGCCAAGAAAATGGCCTATCAGTAATGAGAAATGGGTTGTATATTTTTAAAACACATCAAACCGGCAATTAGTTTCAAATATCTTTTTTTTTCATTTCGAGATTTTAAATTGCAATGATTTTTATGCGTGGACAATTTATTGATATACATTTATTTTTTAAATCAGTCTGAATGTGACTCATAATTTCAGGATTAAAAACAGTTCAGATCGCACTGACATATGCAAAATTTCGTATAATTTTTTAACCGTGGCCATAATATGGGCTGTAATGCTAACAAAAAGAATATGGGCTCCAAAAAAACCGTAAGAATTAGCAAATGGGCTGTAAATTATTAGAAATAATGGCAGATGTCCAGTATGCTGTTTTCCACTGATTTGAGGCTTTCCTAAAAAAAGGTTGACGCACAAGCAGTGACTGTTGGATGTCCATCCAACGGCCGTCGTGCTTCTTCAATCTCTGCTCTTCCTGCTCCAACCGCTCAAACAAGCGCCGGCGGGACTGTCTGCTCCCTCCTCCCTGTGGCCGGCTGTGCTGCCGCGCAGGCCTCACCGCCTCACCCTACTCCCATCACTGGCCTAGCCATCCCTCAACTCACCCACACCTGCTGTTATTCTCCGGCGACGGCAGACGAACTAGTAAACCCTCGTACAGTCGTACTCCCCTCCACGTGGTAAACAACTGCCGAGTCTTCCCTGGCTCCGTGTCGTTCCCTTCCTAGGCCTCGCCGTCGTCCACCGCCCTGGTGCTCTCGGCGTGGCGTGGTCAACATGGTCAACGACCGACATGCATCTGAAGTGGACTGTACGTGGAGCGCTGGCAGCTGGGTCCACGGCCGCATGCAAGGAAATGCCTCCTTATTACGTGCAAAATAATGATTCCTCCACCTGACATCTGGGACCCACCGAAAGGGCCTCAGTATTTCATGAAAAGCCGTTACCACCGCTGACAGCTCGGACCCACCAGCTATATCTTCGCACGCAAGGAAGTGCCTCTTTATTACGCACAAAGAAAATGAATACTCCCCCTGCTAGCTGGGACCCAGTATGGTGGGCCTACTAAGTTGACGGGGATGGAGGGCTTTGTCAACTTAGTCAATATGCACGATTCTAGCTCGAGTGACCGTACAATGTCCATCCAACGGCCGTAGTGCTTCTTCAACCTCTGGTCTTCTTGCTCCAGCCGCCCAAAGCAGCGCCGGTCGTGCCGCCTGCTCCTGCCTCCCGTGGCCGGATGTGCTGTCGCAGAGGCCTCACCCTCCCCATACTACTCTCACCACTGGCTAGGCCATCCCTCCACTCCACTCACCCACACCCCCTGTTATTCTGCGGCGATGGCAGCGCAGCCGAACCAGTGATCCCTCGTACTCCTCTCCGTGTGGGCATCCACTGCCGCGTCTTCCCCGGATCCGTGTCGTCCCCTTCCTAGGCCTCGCCGTCGTCCACCGCCGTGGTGGTCTTGGCGCGGCGTGGTCAATATGGTCAACGACCGACTTCCATTGGAAGAGTACTGTACGTGGAGAGGCTGACAGCTGGGTCCACGGCAGCCGCAAGGAAGTGCCTGTTGGAAATATGCCCTAGAGGCAATAATAAGATGGTTATTATTATATTTCTTTGTTCATGATAATTGTCTGTTATTCATGCTATAATTGCATTATCCGGAAATCTTAATACACGTGTGAATACATAGACCACAACATGTCCCTAGTGATCCTCTAGTTGACTAGCTCATTGATCAACAAATAGTCATGGTTTCCTGACTATGGATATTGGGTGTCATTGATAACGGGATCACATCATTAGGAGAATGATGTGATGGACAAGACCCAAACCTAAGCATAGCTCAAAGATCGTGTAGTTCGTTTAGCTAGAGCTTTTCCAAATGTCAAGTATCATTTCCTTAGACCATGAGATTGTGCAACTCCCGGATACCGTAGGAGTGCTTTGGGTGTACCAAATGTCACAACATAACTGGGTGACTATAAAGGTGCACTACGGGTATCTCCGAAAGTGTCTGTTGGATTGGCACGAATCGAGGCTGGGATTTGTCACTCCGTATGACGGAGAGGTGTCTCTAGGCCCACTCGATAATGCATCATCATAATGAGCTCAATGTGACCAAGTGTCTGGTCACGGGATCATGCATTACGGTACGAGTAAAGTGACTTGCCGGTAACGAGATTAAACGAGGTATTGGGATACCGACGACCGAGTCTCGGGCATGTAACGTACCGATTGACAAAGGGAATTGTATACGGGGTTGTTTGAATCCTCGACATCATGGTTCATCCGATGAGATCATCGAGGAGCATGTGGGAGGCAACATGGGTATCCATATCCCGCTGTTGGTTATTGACCGGAGAGGCGTCTCGGTCATGTCTGCATGTCTCCCGAACCCGTAGGGTCTACACACTTAAGGTTCGGTGACACTAGGGTTGTAGAGATATGAGTATGCAGTAAACCAAAAGTTGTTCAGAGTCCCGGATGAGATCCTGGATGTAACGAGGAGTTATCGAATGGTCCAGAGGTAAAGAATTATACATAGGAAGTCAGGTTTCGGCCATCGGGAAAGTTTTGGGGCTCACCGGTATTGTACCAGGACCACCGGAAGGGTTCCGGGGGTCCATCGAGTGGGGCCACCTATCCCGGAGGGCCCCATGGGCTGAAGTGGGAGGGGAACCAGCCCGTGGTGGGCTGGTGCGCCCCCCTCTTGGGCCCCCCTGCGCCTAGGGTTGGAAACCCTAGGGTGGGGGGCGCCTCCACTTGCCTTGGGGGGCAAGGCACCCCCTTGGCCGCCGCCCCCCTAGGAGATCCCATATCCTAGGGCCGGCGCCCCCCTAGGGGCCCTATATAAAGAGTGGGGAGGGAGGGCAGCCGCACCTATGCACTTGGCGCCTCCCTTCCCCCTTGCAACACATTTCCCTCTCGCAGACGCTTGGCGAAGCCCTGCCGGGATCCCTGCTGCATCCACCACCACACCGTCGTGCCGCTGGATCTTCATCAACCTCTCCTTCCCCCTTGCTGGATCAAGAAGGAGGAGACGTCTCCCTGACCGTACATGTGTTGAACGCGGAGGTGCCGTCCGTTCGGCGCTAGGATCTCCGGTGATTTGGATCACGACGAGTACGACTCCCTCAACCCCGTTCCCTTGAACGCTTCCGCTCGATCTACAAGGGTATGTAGATGCACTCCTCTCTCTCATTGCTAGATGAACTCATAGATTGATCTTGGTGAAACCGTAGGAAATTTTTTATTTTCTGCAACGTTCCCCAACAGTGGCATCATGAGTTAGGTCTATGTGTAGTTCTCTTTGCACGAGTAGAACACAAATTTGTTGTGGGCGTAGATGTTGTCAACTTTCTTGCCACTACTAGTCTTATTTTGCTTCAGCGGTATTGTGGGATGAAGCGGCCCGGACCGACCTTACACGTACGCTTACATGAGACGGGTTCCACCGACTGACATGCACTAGTTGCATAAGGTGGCTAGCGGGTGTCTGTCTCTCCCACTTTAGTTGGAGCGGATTCGATGAAAAGGGTCCTTATGAAGGGTAAATAAAAGTTGAAAAATCACGTTTTGGCTTTTACGTAGGTAAGAAAACGTTCTTGCTAGAACCCTATTGCAGCCACGTAAAACATGCAACAACAATTAGAGGACGTCTAACTTGTTTTTGTAGCATATGATTTGTGATGTGATATGGCCAAAAGTTGTGATGAATGATGAATGATATATTGTGATGTATGAGATCACGTTCTTGTAATAGGAATCACGACTTGCATGTCGATGAGTATGACAACCGGGAGGAGCCATAGGAGTTGTCTTAATTATTATATGACCTGCATGTCAATGATTTAACGCCATGTAATTACTTTACTTTATTGCTAAACCGTTAGCCATAGTAGTAGAAGTAATAGTTGGCGAGCAACTTCATGGAGACACGATGATGGAGATCATGATGATGGAGATCATGGTGTCATGCCGGTGACAAAGATGATCATGGAGCCCCGAAGATGGAGACCAAAGGAGCTATATGATATTGGCCATATCATGTCACTATTTAATTTCATGTGATGTTTATTATGTTTATGCATCTTGTTTACTTAGAACGACGGTAGTAAATAAGATGATCACTCATAATAATTTCAAGTAAGTGTTCCCCGTAACTGTGCACCATTGTGAAAGTTCGTCGTTTTGAAGCACAGCGTGATGATCGGGTGTGATAGATTCTAATGTTCACATACAACGGGTGTAAGACAGATTTACACATGCAAAACACTGAGGTTAACTTGACGAGCCTAGCATGTACAGACATGGCCTCGGAACACAAGAAACCGAAAGGTTGAACATGAGTCGTATGGAAGATAGATCAACATGGAGATGTTCACCGATGATGAATAGTCTGTCTCACGTGATGATCGGACACGGCCTAGTCGACTCGGATCATGTATCACTTAGATGACCAGAGGGATGTCTAATCTGAGTGGGAGTTCATTAAATAATTTGATTAGATGAACTTAATTATCATCTTAGTCTAAAAACCTTTGTAAATATGTCTTGTAGATCAAATGGCCAACGCTCATGTCCACCTGAACTTCAACGCGTTCCTAGAGAAAACCAAGCTGAAAGATGATGGCAGCAACTATACAGACTGGGTCCGGAACCTGAGGATCATCCTCATAGCTGCAAAGAAAGATTATGTCTTAGAAGCACCACTTGGTGAAGCTCCCATCCCAGAGAACCAAGATGTCATGAACGCTTGGCAGTCTTGTGCTGATGATTACTCCCTCGTTCAGTGCGGCATGCTTTACTGCTTAGAACCGGGGCTTCAAAAGTGTTTTGAGCAACACGGAGCATATGAGATGTTCGAAGAGCTGAAAATGGTTTTCCAAGCTCATGCCCGGGACGAGAGATATGAAGTCTCCGACAAGTTCTTCAGCTGTAAGATGGAGGAAAATAGTTCTGTCAGTGAGCACATACTCAAAATGTCTGGGTTGCACAACCGCTTGACTCAGCTGGGAGTTAATCTCTCGGATGACGCGGTTATTGACGGAATCCTTCAGTCGCTTCCACCAAGCTACAAGAGCTTTGTGATGAACTGCAATATGCAGGGGATGGAAAAGACCATTCCTGAAGTATATTCAATGTTGAAATCAGTAGTGGTAGAGATCAAAAAGGAACATCAAGTGTTGATGGTGAATAAAACCACTAAGTTCAAGAAAGGCAAGGGTAAGAAGAAATTCAAGAAGGACGACAAGGAAGTTGCCGCGCCCGGTAAGCCAGCTGCCGGGAAGAAGTCAAAGAATGGACCCAAGCCTGAGACTGAGTGCTTTTATTGCAAAGGGAAGGGTCACTGGAAGCGGAACTGCCCCAAATACTTAGCGGACAAGAAGGCCGGCAACACTAAAGGTATATGTGATATACATGTAATTGATGTGTACCTTACCAGTGCTCGTAGTAGCTCCTGGGTATTTGATACCGGTGTCGTTGCTCATATTTGTAACTCAAAGCAGGAGCTGCGGAATAAGCGGAGACTGGCGAAGGACGAGGTGATGATGCGCGTCGGGAATGGTTCCAGAGTCAATGTGATCGCCGTCGGCACGCTACCTCTACATTTACCTACGGGATTAGTTTTAAACCTCAATAATTGTTATTTAGTGCCAGCTTTGAGCATGAACATTGTATCTGGATCTCGTTTAATACGAGATGGCTACTCATTTAAATCCGAGAATAATGGTTGTTCTATTTATATGAGAGATATGTTTTATGGTCATGCCCCGATGGTCAATGGTTTATTCTTAATGAATCTTGAACGTGATGTTACACATATTCATAGTGTGAATACCAAAAGATGTAAACTTGATAACGATAGTCCCACATACTTGTGGCATTGCCGCCTTGGTCATATTGGTGTCAAGCGCATGAAGAAGCTCCATGCTGATGGACTTTTAGAGTCTCTCGATTATGAACCATTTGACACATGCGAACCATGCCTCATGGGCAAAATGACCAAGACTCCATTCTCCGGAACAATGGAGCGAGCAACCAACTTATTGGAAATCGTACATATGGATGTGTGCGGTCCAATGAGCGGTGAGGCTCGTGGAGGATATCGTTATGTTCTCACTCTCGCTGATGACTTGCGTAGATATGGGTATGTCTACTTAATGAAACACAAGTTTGAGACCTTTGAAAAGTTCAAGGAATTTTAGAATGAGGTAGAGAATCAACGTGACCAAAAAATAAAGTTCTTACGATCAGATCATGGAGGAGAATATTTAAGTCACGAATTTGGTACTCACTTAAAGAAATGTGGAATCGTTTCACAACTCATGCCGCCTGGAACACCTCAGCGTAACGGTGTGTCCGAACGTCGTAATCGCACTTTATTGGATATGGTGCGATCTATGATGTCTCTTACCGATTTACCACTATCTTTTTGGGGATACGCTCTAGAGACAGCTACATTCACTTTAAATAGGGCACCGTCTAAATCTGTTGAGACGACACCGTATGAATTATGGTTTGGGAAGAAACCTAAGCTGTCGTTTCTGAAAGTTTGGGGATGCGATGCTTATGTCAAGAAACTTCAACCTAAAAAGCTCGAACCCAAGTCAGAAAAATGCGTCTTCATAGGATACCCTAAGGAAACCATTGGGTATACCTTCTACCTTAGATCCGAAGGCAAGATCTTTGTTGCCAAGAACGGTTCCTTTCTGTAGAAAGAGTTTCTCTCGAGAGAAGTAAGTGGGAGGAAAGTGGAACTTGATGAAGTACTACCTCTTGAACCGGTAAGTAATGCAGCTCAGGAAGATGTTCCTGTGGTGCCTACACCGACAGGAGAGGAAATTAATGATGATGATCAAGGTACTTCGGATCAAGTTGCTACTGAACATCGTAGGTCCACGAGGACACGTTCCACACCAGAGTGGTATGGCATCCCTGTCCTGGAAATCATGTTGTTAGACAACGGTGAACCTTCAAACTATGAAGAAGCGATGGCGGGCCCAGATTCCAACAAATGGCCTGAAGCCATGCAATCCGAGATAGAATCCATGTATGAAAACAAAGTATGGACTTTGACAGACTTGCTCGATGATCAGCGAGCGATAGAAAACAAATGGATCTTTAAGAAGAAGACGGACGCGGATGGTAATGTTACAATCTATAAAGCTCGACTTGTCGCTAAGGGTTATTGGCAAGTTCAAGGGGTTGACTACGATGAGACTTTCTCTCCTGTAGCAAAATTGAAGTTCGTCCGAATCATGTTAGCAATTGCCGCATACTATGATTATGAGATATGGCAGCTGGACGACAAAACGGCATTCCTTAACGGTTATCTTAAGGAAGAACTGTATATTATGCAGCCGGAAGGTTTTGTCGATCCTAAGAATGCTAACAAGGTATGCAAGCTCCAGCGATCCATTTATGGGCTGGTGCAAGCATCTTGGAGTTGGAACATTCGCTTTGATGAGATGATCAAAGCGTTTGGGTTTATGCAAACTTATGGAGAAAACTGCGTTTACAAGAAAGTGAGTGGGAGCTCTGTAGCATTTCTCATATTATATGTAGATGACATACTTTTGATGGGAAATGATATAGAACTTTTGGACAACATTAAGGCCTACTTGAATAAGTGTTTTTCAATGAAGGACCATGGAGAATCTGCTTACATACTAGGCATCAAGATCTATAGGGATAGACCAAGACGCCTCATAGGTCTTTCACAAAGCACATACCTTGATAAGATATTGAAGAAGTTCAATATGGATCAGTCCAAGAAAGGGTTCTTGCCTGTATTGCAAGGTGTGAGATTGAGCTCGGCTCAATGCCCGACCATGGCAGAAGATAAAGAAGAGATGAGTGTCATCCCCTATGCCTCAGCCATATGATCTATTATGTATGCCATGCTGTGTACCAGACCCGATTTAAACCTTGCCGTAAGTTTGGTAGGCAGATACCAAAGTAATCCCGGCAAGGAACACTAGACAGCGGTCAAGAATATCCTGCAGTACCTGAAAAGGACAAAGGACATGTTTCTCATTTATGGAGGTGATGAAGAGCTCGTCGTAAAGGGTTACGTCGACGCTAGCTTCGACACAGATCTGGATGACTCTAAGTCACAAACCGGATACGTGTATATTTTGAATGGTGGGGCAGTAAGCTGGTGCAGTTGCAAGCAAAGCATCGTGGCGGGATCTACATGTGAAGCGGAGTACATGGCAGCCTTGGAGGCAGCGCATGAAGCAATCTGGGTGAAGGAGTTCATCACCGACCTAAGAGTCATACCCAATGCGTCGGGGCCGATCAAACTCTTCTGTGACAACACTGGAGCTATTGCACTTGCCAAGGAGCCCAGGTTTCAAGAGAAGACCAGGCACATCAAGTGTCGCTTCAACTCCATTCGTGAAAATGTTCAAGATGGAGATGTAGATATTTGTAAAGTACATACGGACCTGAATGTGGCAGATCCATTGACTAAACCTCTCCCTAGGGCAAAACATGATCAACACCAGAATTCCATGGGTGTTCGATTCACCACAATGTAACTAGATTATTGAACTCTAGTGCAAGTGGGAGACTATTTAAATATGCCCTAGAGGCAATAATAAGATGGTTATTATTATATTTCTTTGTTCATGATAATTGTCTGTTATTCATGCTGTAATTGTATTATCCGGAAATTGTAATACACGTGTGAATACATAGACCACAACATGTCCCTAGTGAGCCTCTAGTTGACTAGCTCGTTGATCAACAGATAGTCATGGTTTCCTGACTATGGACATTGGATGTCATTGATAACGGGATCACATCATTAGGAGAATGATGTGATGGACAAGACCCAAACCTAAGCATAGCTCAAAGATTGTGTAGTTCATTTAGCTAGAGCTTTTCCAAATGTTAAGTATCATTTCCTTAGACCATGAGATTGTGCAACTCCCGGATACCATAGGAGTTCTTTGGGTGTACCAAATGTCACAACGTAACTAGGTGACTATAAAGGTGCACTACGGGTATCTCCGAAAGTGTATGTTGGGTTGGCACGAATCGAGACTAGGATTTGTCACTCCGTATGACGGAGAGGTATCTCTGGGCCCACTCGATAATGCATCATCATAATGAGCTCAATGTGACCAAGTGTCTGGTCACGGGATCATGCATTACGGTACGAGTAAAGTGACTTGCCGGTAACGAGATTAAATGAGGTATTGGGATACCGACGATCGAGTCTCGGGCATGTAACATACCTTTGACAAAGGGAATTCTATACGGGGTTGTTTGAATCCTCGACATCGTGGTTCATCCGATGAGATCATCGAGGAGCATGTGGGAGCCAACATGGGTATCCAGATCCCGCTGCTGGTTATTGACCGGAGAGGCGTCTCGGTCATGTCTGCATGTCTCCCGAACCCGTAGGGTCTACACACTTAAGGTTCGGTGACGCTAGGGTTGTAGAGATATGAGTATGCAGTAAACCGAAAGTTGTTCGGAGTCCGGATGAGATCCCGGACGTCACGAGGAGTTCCGGAATGGTCCAGAGGTCAATAATTATATATAGGAAGTCAGGTTTCGGCCATCGAGAAAGTTTCGGGGGTCACCGGTATTGTACCGGGACCACCGGAAGGGTCCCGTGGGTCCACCGGGTGGGGCCACCTATCCCGGAGGGCCCCATGGGCTGAAGTGGGAGAGGAACCAGCCCCTGGTGGGATGGTGTGCCCCCGTTGGGCCCCCCTGCGCCTAGGGTTGGAAACCCTAGGGTGGGGGCGCCTCCACTTGCCTTGGGGGGCAAGGCACCCCCTTGGCCCCCCCCCTAGGAGATCCCATCTCCTAGGGCCGCCCCCCTAGGGGCCCTATATAAAGAGGGGGGAGGGAGGGCAGCCGCACCTATGCACTTGGCGCCCCCCTTCCCCCTTGCTACACCTCTCCCTCTCGCAGACGCTTGGCAAAGCCCTACCGGGATCCCTGCTGCATTCACCACCACGCCGTCATGCTGCTGGATCTTCATCAACCTCTCCTTCCCCCTTGCTGGATCAAGAAGGAGGAGATGTCTCCCTGACCATACGTGTGTTGAACGCGGAGGTGCCGTCCGTTCGGTGCTAGGATCTCCGGTGATTTGGATCACGACGAGTACGACTCCCTCAACCCCATTCCCTTGAACGCTTATGCTCGATCTATAAGGGTATGTAGATGCACTCCTCTCTCTCGTTGCTAGATGAACTCATAGATTGATCTTGGTGAAACTGTAGGAATTTTTTCATTTTCTGCAACGTTCCCCAATAGTTCCTCCTTGTTATGCGGAAAATAATTATTCCTCCACCTGACAGTAGGGACCCACCGGACGGGCCACCAGTATTTCGTGAAAAAAACATTTCCCCCCTGACTGCTGGGATCCATCGGACGGGCCACCGTATTTCGCGAAAAAAATTCATCCCGCTATCAGCTCGGACCCACCGGAAGTGCCTCCTTATTAGGCACAAAAAAATGAATACTCCCCCTGCTAGCTGGGACCCACCTTGGTGGGAGGCTAACTTGTGGGCCTACTAAGTTGACTAGGACGGAGGCCTTTGTCAACTTTAGTCAATATGAACGATTCAAGATCCAGTGACCGTACGATGTCCATCCAACGTCCATAGTGCTTCTTCAACCTCTGGTCTTCTTGCTCCAGCCGCCCAAAGCAGCGCCTGTCGTGCCGCATGCTCCTGCCTCCCGTGGCCGGCTATGATGCCGCAGAGGCCTCATCGACTCCTACTACTCCCACCGTTGTCCAGGTCATCCCTCTACTCACCCACACCCCCTGTTATTCTACGGCGACAGCATCCTCACACCGCAGCCAAACGAGTGAACCCTCGTACTCCTCTTTGCGTGGGCATCCACTGCCGCGTCTTCACCGGCTCTGCGTCATCCCCTTCCCAGGCCTCGTCATCATCCGCCGCCGTGGTGCTCTCGGCGCGGCGTGGTTAATGTGGTCAACGACCGACTTCCATCGGAAGAGTACTGTACGTGGAGAGGCTGACAGCTAGGTCCACGGCAGCCGCAAGGAAGTGCCTCCTTATTACGCGCAAAATAATTATTCCTCCACCTGACAGCGGGGACCCACCGGACAGGCCACCATATTTCGCAAAAAAAACATTTCCCCCGTGACTCCTGTGACCCACCAGCGACATCTTCGCACGCAAATAAGTGCGTCTGGGCAAAAAAAATGATTCACCCCCCTGACTGCTGGGACCCACCAGCTACATCTTCGCACGCAAGGAAGTGTCGTACAGTCGGGACCCACCTGGTCGAAGCGTACATAGCGTTGTCATTCTGGTCGCGAACATGTACGTACATACTAGTGGATGTAGAGGCGTGCACGTGTCGTAGTAGAGGTGCGCACGTAGCATGTACACGTACATAGAGCGGCCAGTGTGCAAGAAAGGAAATACGACCACGTACATACATACGGGCGGGGTCTCGAATGCCTACTCGCGCATACGTATGGCCAGGGCTCGTGTACATGGCTGGGTTAGAACGGAGAAACTGCGTCGTCGTCATGTTCATGGGGAGGCAACGGAATGTGTCATGTTCATCGGGAGGCAATGGAATGCGTCATGTTCATCGGGAGGCAACAAAACGCGTGGGAGCCAACCGGCTTGGATGGAACAGGCGATGGAAACGAGGCCTGGCGTACCGCAGAACAGAGGAAACAGCCTTGTGTTCGACTGGCCACGTTCGAAACGGGATCCTGTTCACTAGGAGGGGTCTGGAGTACTGCAAAACGGAGGAAACGGACTTGTGTTGGACCTCCTACGGTTGAAATGGGGTCCTGTTGATCGGGAGGGGTGTGGCGTACTGCAAAATAGAGGAAACAGACTTGTGTTGGAGCGCTAGGTCGAAACAAGGGCCCCCGACCACCCACCGTAACCGGGAACTTGCCGAAATTTTCCTCGCCCTCGCTTCAACCACAGTTTTTTCCGTCTTGGACGGCCCAAAGAATGTCATGCAGCTGCGTCTCCGGCCCGCCCAGGAAGAAAAGCCCATTTTCTGTCATGATTTTTTGTCATAGAAGTAGGAGCCCACCACATCTATGATGATACCGGGTTTTGTCACAATTATTGTCATAGAAGTGTCATAAGTATGACAGAAAAAATTTCGTTCGGCCCAAAATGTCATGGATGTGTCTTATTTTTGTAGTGCGGAAGGTGGTTTATGCTCTTCTTTTGCCGCAAGAAAGCTAATTTTTGGAGAAAAATCTGGGCGAAGGTTTCAATCCAATCGGAGTTACGGATCTCCGGATATATAAGAAAGTGAAAGGGCAGAATCCAGAACACAGAAACAGAGAGAGACAGAGAGACAGAGCCAATCTCGGAGGGGCTCTCGCCCCTCCCATGCCATGGAGACCATGGAACATAGGGGAAACCCTTCTCCCATCTAGGGAGAAGGTCAAGGAAGAAGAATAAGAAGGGGGGCTCTCTCCCCCTTGCTTCCGGTGGCGCCGGAACATTGCCGGGGGCCATCATCATCACCGCGATCTACACCAACACATCTGCCATCTTCACCAACATCTCCATCACCTTCCCCCATCTATATCCTGCGGTCCACTCTCCCGCAACCCGCTGTACCCTCTACTTAAACATGGTGCTTTATGCTTCATATTATTATCCAATGATGTGCTGCCATCCTATGATGTATGAGTAGATTTTCATTGTCCTACCGGTGATTGGTGAATTGCTATGATTGGTTTAATTTGCTTGTGGTTATGTTGCTTCCCTATTGTGCCCTCCGTGTCACGCAAGCGTGAGGGATTCCTGCTATAGGGTGTTGCAATATGTTCATGATTCGCTTATAGTGGGTTGCTTGAGTGACAGAAGCATAAACCCGAGTAAGGGGGTTGTGGCGTATGGGTTAAAGGGGACTTGATACTTTAATGCTATGGTTGGGTTTTACCTTAATGATCTTTTGTAGTTGAGGATGCTTGCTAGAGTTCCAATCATAAGTGCATATGATCCTAGAAGAGAAAGTATGTTAGCTTATGCCTCTCCCACATAAAACTTGCTATCGGTCTAGTAAAGTAGTCAATTGCTTAGGGACAATTTCACAACTCCTACCACCACTTTTCCACACTCACTATATTTACTTTATTACTACTTTATCTAAACAACCCCTAGTTTATATTTACGTGCTCTTTATATTCTTGCAAACCTATCCAACAACACCTACAAAGTACTTCTAGTTTCATACTTGTTCTAGGTAAAGCGAACGTCAAGCGTGCATAGAGTTGTATTGGTGGTCGATAGAACTTGAGGGAACATTTGTTCTACCTTTAGCTCCTCGTTGGGTTCGACACTCTTACTTATCGAAAGAGGCTACAATTGATCCCCTATACTTATGGGTTATGACGCTCATCGCCTCCATGGGTCTAGCTTCTAGTCAACTGATCTTGCGATTGGAGTGATCACTCTTGCCCTTGGTTAGGGTGCGTAGGTGCGTCGGATTTCGTAGATTCGACTGGCAGGGAGCCTTTATATGAGAAGTACAAGGTGCATTGAATTCACGTGCGTATTGTCCATCTACTCCTCGGCCCTCTATTGCACCTGCCTTTGGCTGTATGACAGGTGGGCCGGCCACCCGTTGGGCCCATGTGTCATACACCCAAAGGCAGGTGCATTAAGTCAATGAAGTTGCGTCCCGCTCCGTGCCGGTGCAGTATAGTTGGGGCCAAATGAGAGAACTTTGATGCTTGCTGGTTTATTGGTCCCCTTTGCATTTTGCCCCAAGTTTTGACCTTTGATTAACTAATAAAATGTTAATGCATGTAACCAAAAATGTTGTGTAGGTCAACTTATGAAAACCGAATAATACAAAAACACTTAGGCACGGTACATTAACTCCCTCCTCATTTCTTATTTCGTGACATATCAACCAATGAGAGATGTGGGACGTGCATGCTTTCAATGACTTGAGACTACCAAACATTACATGCAGTGGTTAGTTCATTGCATGTAATCCTATTAATTAGCAAGAAGACATTAAGTTCTCTCGCTGATAGGAATAAAACAATACACCATGTATTTATTTACAGAGGGAGTAGTACATTTTTTGTGACATGCATTACTAGATATTGCTAGTCAAATACTAAACCCAGATGGACGTGGTAGTACTACTAAATCGAGATGGTGGGGGCTAGTACTAGTAGTAGTACTACTAGTGTAGTAGCACTATACTACCCGTTGGTCGAATTATTACATGTTGCTCCTCACAGTGAAGTGACAAGACCATGTGCCGGAGATGACACCTTAGTATAGGCGTCGTGTTCGGCATACCATAGTCAGCCTCACCGTCTGCAGTCACTATCATTATGGCTCTAGAGCTAGCCTGCTTACAACTAGCCATGTTCGACATAATTTCTCGTGTGTAGATGCTCGTGCATTGCACGGAACACCAAGATTGGGGGTGGACGGCGCCGGCAGCGGCCATCGTGCCAGATTTTTCCATGGCCTTCTAGATGTGGTGGGGAGTAGATAAGGCTGATTGTGAGAGACAAGGAGTTGTTTTTAAATAGGGAACAAGTGTGGGCATCTTTTTGCAAAACTGGAGAAGTTTGGTTTGTATGCGTCAAATCTAGATCCGACGGCTATTGGTGAAAGATGACAGGCACAACATCATCACCAACTCAGGACCTCTTTGATTCGCAGGATTTTGAAAACGCAGGAATAGGACATGGCAATATTACAAGTTTCAAACTGATATTACAAATGTTAAGAGTAATGTTGCACCTACGAAGAGGGAGTTACTAGGAAGTTTACGTAAGAACTTTTGTTACTTTAGGTGGATGCAGCATTATCGTACAAACTAAAATCCACCACCCTGACAAGTCACTAATGGGCAAAAAAACTCGAGTCTCTAGCCACTTGATGTTTCAAAAACAAATTCAGCTTCTGCGAAGAATTTGTCATTTAAGCTTAGACACTTGCGGTGATCAACACGCCATTCATTGTTGCGCCAGAGAATGCCAAACCTCATTACCTTGAGCACACTTGCTTCCAGAACAAAGAACCTGGCCAATTTAATCTCAGATGTGCTACCCCGAGTGGTTTCAACTTTGTTTACTTCACCACGTGTTAGATGGGCCTCTAGTTTACTTATTTTCACCCACTACCACATGGACCAGCACACGAAGATAGAGAACACGAGCTGACAAGGCAGCATGTGGACTGGTTGACCAGTCAACTAAACAATATACAGAGCTATACGCTGACACAGTGAGTGTATAATCCGTCGGTATAGAGAGTTCGAGTGAGAGGGGAGGCCCGTGAGAGATAGCAGAGAGAGAGAAAGAGCTACTCCATCCGTTCGATAATGTAGTGCCAACATTTTTTTAAAGTCAAACTTTTGAAACTTTGACCAAGTTTATAAACAAATTACTTATATCTACAATACCAAAGATAAATGATAGTATGAAGTAAGTACATGCTCTGATGAATCTAATGATCGTTCCAGATGTAAATGTTTTTCTCCATATATACCTGGTCAAACTTTTCTGACATTTCACTTTTGAAAACATCCATATGCTTATGGACGTGAGATAGTCCCTAACTAGTGAGAGAGTGTGTGTGTCGGATATCGGGTTCCAGCAAAACCCTTAAGGTTCGAACACTGGGGTGCGCACGGAGATCTCCTCCTATCAAATCTCGCTCTCTGCCTCGCCGCCATCCCAAAGCTTTATCGATGAACAACACAAGAGACACAAGATTTATACAGGTTCGGGCCACCGTTGTGGTATAATACCCTACTCCTGTGTGTGGTGGTGGATTGCCTCTTGGGCTGATGATGAACAGTACAGAGGAAGAACAGCCTCGCGGGGAGAGGTGTTCTTGGGCTGGTGTGGTGTGCGGATGAACTTAACTTCCTTTCTATACGGTGGTGGCTAGTTTTATTTATAGAGGCCCTGGTCCTCTTCCCAAATATTGAGCGGGAAGGGATCCAACAACGGCCATTTCGAAAGGGGACAGCTAGTACAAGCTATCCTGACTAAAGGTGGTCTTCGCCTGCCAAAGGTGTTGGTGATGACGTCGTCTTGGGCTCCACGGTGACCTCCATCCTGCCGCTCTGCTGGTATTGGTCTTGTTGCACCGATGTGGAAACCTTTGCTTGATTCCTCGGTACTCCACGCCTGCGCTTGCCTCCTTTGCACCAAAGTGGAAACGAGGACACTTCACGGGCTGGCGCCCGCTTGGTCTTGATCATGATGGCTTGCGTCACGGGAACCTCGTGAGGTACCCCTTGCCTTGATCTCTCCGCCTCCGCGCCAGCCTGCCTGGCGAGGCCTTTCCTGAGGAGGCCTTGTGTCATCCACCCCGTGAGGCTTGGCCCCTCGCAAGGGTCTTGAGTGTTGGTTGATGAAGATGGGTCGTACTGGGCCACTAGTTGAGCCATGCAGTAGGCCGCAGGAAGGGTCCCCAGAATGCCGACAGTAGCCCCCGGGCCCAAGGCGTGCTCAGGCTTGGCTTAGCAGCGAAGCCAAAGGGCAAGTGCGGACTGCCGCGGGCCCCAATAGCCTACGGCCTTGGTCGCTGCATGGCGACTGATTGGACATAGGCGTCTCCACTTTCCCACACTGCCTTGGCAACTTCCTGATTTGATGAGTCCTTGCTGCATGCAAAAAGAGTCATCATTACCTATGATCGTGGAGGTCGATGGTTGGCCACCCTGGGACTATAAATATGGAGGGGCGACAACCCCCATTGTCCATCTCTTCTTGCTCCGCCTGCTTCTTTTACCTTGCTCCATCTCCATCCTTGAAGCCAATGGCACCGATCCGCAGGTTCTCGGCCGAAGAGAAAGGGAAGGCTCCCCGAGAGGTACCTGACCATCTCCCGCTGAAGAAACGGCCGGTCCAATGCCGCCGCGACGAGGTTGCGAGGCTGGAGATGACGAGGCCTTGGTGCGAGCGGCCACCTCCTGTGTTCTCATTCAAGTTCTTTCATCTTGTCAAGTTTTGCCTCTCTTTCCAACCTGAGTGCTGTCTGAAATCCTTCTTACCCATTATGCCATTCTTTCAATAGTTCCGGAGGCAGTGTGTTGTTGATTTCATCAAGTATCTTCCCATCTTCTCAAGTTCATGTTCTATTCCTTCCATGTTCAACCGGAGTGCTGCCCAAATTATATCAATCTTATTCCTTCTCCATCTAGTTTTAATCGGAGTGGTTTCAATATCTATCTTATCACTAAACCTACAAGGTTCTCGAATGTTCCTTGTTCCTCTTTTCTAACGGAGTGTTTTCAACTTTGTTCAGCTTCACTGTTTTCTTTCTTCATTTTGCTCAACCTGTCATGGTTTGTGGTTTCACTCATTGGTCGAAGAAGCAACTTAGTTTTACCGCTTATCTTCCTCTTCCTTTTCCCTCCGGTGCCATCCTAGATCTTGGGAAGAGATCCTCTCGTACTGGTGGAGTGTTGTAACGCCCCAGATACAACTTTCCATATTCGTAACTCCAACTCTTGCCTTTTCCGGAGATGCGACATGATATTTCCTTCGTGGTTGGGTTTTTGTCTGTTGTTTTGCATTTTGTTCTTGTTATGCATCTCGTCTCATGTCATCATCTGCATTTCATCTGCATGTTTTACAAAACTTTCATCCGTTCGGGTTCCGCCGGTTCTCTCCGTTATCCGTTCTGAGCCCGACCACACTCGCACGCTCCTGCGGCACCTCCGAAATATTATTTTGTTAGTGACATAAAAATGTTCTCGGAATGGGTTGCAACTTGTCGTGCGGTCTTATTATAGTGTAGACAGGCCGTCTGCCAAGTTTCGTCGCATTCGGAGTCCATCTGATAGCCCAACCGTTAAATGTATAGCGGTACTGTTGCCGGTACTTTTGTCGGACGTTTCGGTCTCCGAAACTGCTGCCGGATTGCACTTCTCTTCTCTCCCCTCAAGCCTAGCCCATCTAAACACAACCCACCAATCTCTCCCAGGCCTGTCTAACCTCCCCCTCGATCGGATCCGTTGGATCGCGATCGGAGGGCTTCGAAAGCTCCCAATTCCCCCTAACCTAGCCCCTCCCACCTATAAATGGACACCCCCATGTCCATTTTGGGCAACCCTAGCCCCCTAGACCCTCCACCTACCTCCAGCCGCAGCCAACCTCCCTCCTTCCTCGCATTCCGCGCCACTCCAACCCTGCTCTGCCACTTGGCGCCGCCGCCGGCGCGCCCCGGTCCAATCCACGTGCGCCACGTCGCCCCCTGGCCGTCTCCAGCCACTGCCCCGCCGCCATGTGGCATCGCCACCTCACCCCGCTCCTCCCTGCCGCTGAGGCCCGTAGGAGCCCGCAACCGGCCCGCCCCGGGCTGATCCGGGCCCAAGGAGCCCGCAGCCCCGTTCGCCGCCGCTCCCGAGCGCTCTGCTCGATCTGGATCGAGAGGCCCCCTCCTGCTCGCCCGATCCTGCCGCCCTCCGCGCCCTCCGGCGAGCCGCCACCGTCGACCCCGAGACCGACCCCCGTCGCCATTCCCTTCCATCCCTCCTTCTCCCTTGGTTCCATCTCCCTCACCCCGCAGGTCTTTCCTCTCACAGGTACCCCGCCGCCGCCGCCAGGAACCTCGTCGCCGGCCTCCCTCAGCCTAGGGAACGTCGGATCCGGCTGTTCCCTCGCCGGATCTAGACACCAGCGCTGCCCCATGGCTTCCTCTAGCTTCGCCGGCCCTTGCCGGAGCGCTGCCGATGTTGCCTGCTGCCTCCTGTGCGAGGGAAACGAGCCCCTCGCCGGTTCGCTCCCGTTGACCAGCGCCCCTGGCCCATCTTTCCCCGCGGCCTGCCAGCCCCTCCTCCGAGCCGGCCCATGAGGCCTGGTGAGCAGCCCCGCCCCTGTGCATTGATGGGCCAGCCTCAGTTTCGGCCCGTGTCATTTTTTTTCCTGTTGCCAATTTAGCATTTATCCTATGTTTTACAGTTTTATAGAAAACCCCCTGTTCATCATGCATATAATAACTTTTTAACAGTGCATCATATGTAAAAACTTTATATATGTAAAATGCTTAGAATTTTGTGTACATTAATAATTTGCCACTTTCATCCATGTTAAATATGTTTAAATTGCTGTTTGCATTAATTTGCACAAATGCCATGTTAAAATGATTTATTTCATAACTAAATAACCGTAGCTCGGTTTTAAATAAACTTTATATGTAAATGGGGTGAAAAAATGCCTAGTTTAACATGGTGCACTTTATGTTGCTGTTTAACAACATTAAAATTGTGTTTAGGGCAGAACAATACCAAATCCATAATTTGCATATGGGGATTTTCCGAAATTGTTTTTTGTTGTTTCCGGCCTCATTTAAACTTGCCTAGATAGGTAGTTTTCATATGCTTCACCCCTTGCTATGTTTAATAACATTTAATATTGATGGGTACATAACCGAGAGCGAACTAAATAATTGATGTGGTGTTCCGTCAATATGCAACTCGTTGCATATTGAGCTCCACTTAACTTGTAGTATTGTTTGTTGCACTTTGCCATGCCATGCCTCATTAAACCGGACATGCATCATACTTGGTTGTGAGTCATGCCATGTTTATGTGATGGTTATTTACCATGTTGTTTGTTTCTTTCCGGTGCTGCTTCTTAGTTCCGGTAATGTTGCGATTGTGAGGATTCGTTCGACTACGTCCGGTTGTCTTCTTCATGGACTCGTTCTTCTTCCTAGCGGGATTTCAGGCAAGATGACCGCTACCCTGGATCTCACTACTATCATTGCTATGCTAGTTGCTTCGTTCTATTGCTATGCTGCGCTAACTATCACCTGTTTATCAAGCCATCCCAAATTGCCATGAACCTCTAACCTTTGACACCATTCCTAGCAAACCATTGCTTGGCTATGTTACTGCTTTGCTCAGCCCTCCTATAGCGTTGTTAGTTGCAGGTGAAGTTGAAGATTGCTCCATGGTGGACAGGATTTTGTTGGGATATCACAATATCTCTTATATTATTAATGCATCTATATACTTGGTAAAGGGTGGAAGGCTCGGCCTTATGCCTAGTGTTTTGTTCCACTCTTGCCGCCCTAGTTTCCGTCATACCGGTGTTATGTTCCCGGATTTTGCGTTCCTTACGCGGTCGGGTGATTTATGGGACCCCCTCGACAGTTCGCTTTGAATAAAACTCCTCCAGCAAGGCCCAACATTGGTTTTACCATTTGCCTCACCACCACCTATATTTCCCTTGGGAGTAATTAACCCAAGGGTCATCTTTATTACAGCCCCCCCGGGCCAATGCTTGTCTAAGTGTTGGTCCAAACTAGAGCACCGTGCGGGGCCATTCCTTGGCAACTTGGATTACGTTGGTTCCTGTACGCTTCGTTTATCCGGTGTTGCCCTGAGAACGAGATATGTGCAGCTCCTATCGGGATTGTCGGCGCATCGGGCGGTCTTGCTGGTCTTGTTTTACCATTGTCGAAATGTCTTGTAAATCGGGATTCCGAGTATGATCGGGTCTTCCTAGGAGAAGGTATATCCTTCATTGATCGCGAGAGCTTGTCATGGGCTAAGTTGGGACACCCCTGCAGGGTATAATCTTTCAAAAGTTGTACCTGCGGTTATAGGCAGATGGGAATTTGTTAATGTCCGGTTCTAGATAACTTGACACCAGATCCGAATTAAAACGCATCAACCGTGTGTGTAGCCGTGATGGTCTCTTTTCGGTGGAGTCCGGAAAGTGAACATGGTTTCTGGGTTATGTTTGACGTAAGTAGGAGTTCAGGATCATTTCTTGATCATTGCTAGCTTCACGACCCTTCCGCTTGCTCTCTTCTCGCTCTTATTTGTGTATTTTAGCCACCATACTTGCTTAGTCGCTGCTGCAGCCTCACCACTTTACCCCTTCCTTTCGCTTTAAGATTTGCTAGTAATGATACCCATGGTAATGGGATTGCTGAGTCCTCGTGGCTCACAGATTACTAAAATAACAGTTGCAGGTACAGGTTTCGCGATGATCATGATGCGAGAGCGATGCTTGCTTGCATTGAGTTCTTCTTCTGCTTCTTCTTCGTTCAGGGAATAGGTTCCAGGTCGGCAGCCTGGGCTAGCAGGGTGGATGTCGTTTGAATTTCTGTTTGTGTTTCATCCGTAGTCGGATGATGCTCTTATGTATGATGATGTTGTATTCGTGTGACATTGTATGCCTCTTGTATGTATCCCCATCTATTATGTAATGTTGATGTAATGATATCCACCTTGCGAAAGTGTTTCATTATGCGGGTCTATCCTTGGTGGGACCTTCGAGTTCCTTTTGGATAGGGTCGCATATTGGGCGTGAAAAGTTGGTAATCAGAGCCTCGACCGACCATAGGAGCCCCCTTGATTGTTGGCCGTTGTTGAGTCTAGAAGAAAACTATTTTGAGTCTTAGGATTATATATATCGGAGAGTAGGATTCTTTTTACTCCTCAGTCCCTTCGTCGCTCTAGTGAGGACTCTTGACGTAGATGTTTTGTCTTTCCTCTCCTCAAATTTCACTAAAAAAATTTAGGATCACGCGGGTATCTTGGAATCGTTCCGATGGTTTTGTGACGAGAACATTGTTCTTGGTGCCTCCTGTCTATTATATTGCATTGACCCGGGGAGTTGAGCTCCAGGTGTTGTCGTCACAATTTTATCGTTGCAGTTCTGGAATACCTGAGTTTTGCCGACATCGAAAATCTCTTTTATGCAGTTGTTGGTGAGATAACCTCGACGTCACCCAGTACTGGGGAGTTCGGGAGTATTGCCATAACTTGTATAACGGATGCTTTTCGAAGGTTGAGGTACACGATTTCCAAAGGTTTCTTGGTTATGTGTTGACGGATGGATACAACTTGGATGTAGGTATTGTTAGTTTGGGTGAGATATATTGCTTCCCCTGTATCCCCAACACCAGATTGCATAACTAGAAAGTTTCGGGAGTTTTATAGGTGGGAATTCAAGTAGTTCCTAGAATATGTTTCCGATAGATGCATGATATGGGATTGGGTAAATCTCTATCATATGTATTTGTTCCGGCTTATTCTGCAAGCCAAATCCTTGGTTTTGTTTTATTTGTGGTATTCGAGTTGCTTCGAAGTCAAATGTTGAATCCATACCTTTCATAAACGGTGTTCTCATATTTCTATGTGAATACTCATCCTTCTTGATCACCGAGGTCGTCATGTTAATTCTTTTCCAACCGGCGTGTTTCTCTTCAAGTGGATCCAATCATTTCAATATTTGCAAGATCAATTATAAGTTTTCTAAATGGTGTTTGTTTCATCCGTCCCCAAGTTGCCTTTGTTTTCCCGCCCTCCCACCCTTTTTATTCAAGGACTCATATATGTTAATCAAGTATCCATTTATTCATGTGAAGTCTCTTCACTCTTTTCAATCATTGTTCTGATCCGGTGATCCCTCGTGAAGTTACTAACGGAGCTTCAAGTTCATTATTCTTCGTCTCTTTTCTTCTCCGGTGGATTAATTTCAAGTTTCGGTGTTGATCATATCTCTTCCTTTTGTTTCATATATCTTCCCATGTGAATTTCTTATCCAAGGCTCTCTTATTTATCCGCCTCTCCCAGTTCATATCCGGAGTGTTGAAGATATCTTGGAAGATTCGTGTTTCCATTCAAGCCATGTAATTCAACCGGTGCAATCCCCCCTTTCAATCTAATTCAACCGGTGTTTCTTTTGAGTGGGCCCTAACCCACAAGTCTTTTCCCAGGATTTTACCTGACTCTTCAAATTATCAGGAGCGATTCTCAAATTCATTTCTAAGTTTGACGTAAGAATGAATTCTCATCAATCATATTCCTTCTCCAAGTTCGCTTTCAAATTATTTTTCATCGTTGGTTCAACCTTTCCAATTTTCATTCCGGAGTGCCTCAACAATTGTCATGGTGGTTCTCATCATCATTCTCAACATGTGAAGACGAAAGAAGAGTTTCACTTAAATCTTGGTCCATTCTCTTGAAGATTCATGGTTCTAGCTTCATGCCATCCTCATAATTGTTTTTTATTGTGGATATTCTTTTCACCCATCCGGAGCATTTCATGAGTTGTTTCCATTTCTTTCCTATGAAGACCATCAGGTCATAATTCCTCATTCTCAACCTTCAGCTCTCGTTAGCCAAATCTTAACGGTGCATCACTCAAGTATTTTCTAATCAGCTCGTGATCTCTTTGTTCTCTTGTATCAAATTCCCTTAGGTATCTGCATTCGTTCTCTAATTCTTACCGGTGATTCACCCCTTTACTTCGTTCGTTTTCAATTCTTACGGTGGTTCGTTCAAGATTTATCTTCCTTCGTTATCGAATCAATTCACTCATTCTTTTGTTGTTTCAATCCTTCTGGTGGTCGTTCAAGACCTTCTCAAGTTTGCGCTATATCTCTTTTAATTCTTTCTACAAAAATAAGTAGTATGCCAAATCCATTGCTTGCCATCAATTTAATTGGTGAAGGATGAGCATAATGTAATTCTTATTCTTGTTTCATCGAGTAAATTCAATTCCTTATTCCGGAGGTTCATAAAAATTCTTGATTTCATTTGTTCATCTTTTCTTTTTCGGAGTTCCAAGTTTTCCGCATTGTCTCGTCGCGAAGATCCATCTAAATCATCGCAAGGATTCACCTTGTGTTTTCAACTTCTCTTTCTTTCTATCTTCCTTTTATTACCGGAGTTCTTCATGGAAGATCTACATGATGGTTCATCAAGGATTTCTTTCATTCTCATTTTGTTCTTCAAGATTTCTCTCAGAGTTAAGATCCGCCAAGCTATACTCAAAATTAAACATGGTGCTCAACACATGTTTTGTTTTGAGGAGCTCAAGTATTCTTCTCCTTGCATTTTGAAGTGCAATTCCTTCTACCTTATCTTTTGAGTGGTGTTATGTCACTCTTGACAATTTCCTTCATGTTTCATGGTTCATATGTTGTCAAGAATGAGGTATTTTAAATCCATCATTTTCTCTTCGTTCAAGAGATCTTTTCGACCAATCAACTTCTTTGTTGCAGTTATCTTGGGTTATATTTAACCTAAAGCCTTCCCTAAGGAATGTTGCTATTGTGGTGCTTATCAATGATCCAAGTTTTTCTCCTATCCTCTCGGTGAAAGGAGTTGTCATCTCCACTTAACTTGTAGTATTGTTTGTTGCACTTTGCCATGCCATGCCTCATTAAACCGGACATGCATCATACTTGGTTGTGCATCATGCCATGTTTATGTGATGGTTATTTACCATGTTGTTTGTTTCTTTCCGGTGTTGCTTCTTAGTTCCGGTAATGTTGCGATTGTGAGGATTCGTTCGACTACATCCGGTTGTCTTCTTCATGGACTCGTTCTTCTTCCTAGCGGGATTTCAGGCAAGATGACCGCTACCCTGGATCTCACTACTATCATTGCTATGCTAGTTGCTTCGTTCTATTGCTATGCTGCACTACCTATCACCTGTTTATCAAGCCATCCCAAATTGCCATGAACCTCTAACCTTTGACACCATTCCTAGCAAACCATTGCTTGGCTATGTTACCGCTTTGCTCAGCCCCTCTTATAGCGTTGTTAGTTGCAGGTGAAGTTGAAGATTGCTCCATGGTGGACAGGATTTTTTTGGGATATCACAATATCTCTTATATTATTAATGCATCTATATACTTGGTAAAGGGTGGAAGGCTCGGCCTTATGCCTAGTGTTTTGTTCCACTCTTGCCGCCCTAGTTTCTGTCATACCGGTGTTATGTTCCCGGATTTTGCGTTCCTTACGCGGTCGGGTGATTTATGGGACCCCCTCGACAGTTCGCTTTGAATAAAACTCCTCCAGCAAGGCCCAACATTGGTTTTACCATTTGCCTCACCACCACCTATATTTCCCTTGGGAGTAATTAACCCAAGGGTCATCTTTATTACAGCCCCCCCGAGCCAATGCTTGTCTAAGTGTTGGTCCAAACTAGAGCACCGTGCGGGGCCATTCCTTGGCAACTTGGATTACGTTGGTTCCTGTACGCTTCGTTTATCCGGTGTTGCCCTGAGAACGAGATATGTGCAGCTCCTATCGGGATTGTCGGCGCATCGGGCGGTCTTGCTGGTCTTGTTTTACCATTGTCGAAATGTCTTGTAAATCGGGATTCCGAGTATGATCGGGTCTTCCTAGGAGAAGGTATATCCTTCATTGATCGCGAGAGCTTGTCATGGGCTAAGTTGGGACACCCCTGCAGGGTATAATCTTTCAAAAGTTGTACCTGCGGTTATAGGCAGATGGGAATTTGTTAATGTCCGGTTCTAGATAACTTGACACCAGATCCGAATTAAAACGCATCAACCGTGTGTGTAGCCGTGATGGTCTCTTTTCGGTGGAGTCCGGAAAGTGAACATGGTTTCTGGGTTATGTTTGACGTAAGTAGGAGTTCAGGATCATTTCTTGATCATTGCTAGCTTCACGACCCTTCCGCTTGCTCTCTTCTCGCTCTTATTTGTGTATTTTAGCCACCATACTTGCTTAGTCGCTGCTGCAGCCTCACCACTTTACCCCTTCCTTTCGCTTTAAGATTTGCTAGTAATGATACCCATGGTAATGGGATTGCTGAGTCCTCGTGGCTCACAGATTACTAAAATAACAGTTGCAGGTACAGGTTTCGCGATGATCATGATGCGAGAGCGATGCTTGCTTGCATTGAGTTCTTCTTCTGCTTCTTCTTCGTTCAGGGAATAGGTTCCAGGTCGGCAGCCTGGGCTAGCAGGGTGGATGTCGTTTGAATTTCTGTTTGTGTTTCATCCGTAGTCGGATGATGCTCTTATGTATGATGATGTTGTATTCGTGTGACATTGTATGCCTCTTGTATGTATCCCCATCTATTATGTAATGTTGATGTAATGATATCCACCTTGCGAAAGTGTTTCAATATGCGGGTCTATCCTTGGTGGGACCTTCGAGTTCCTTTTGGATAGGGTCGCATATTGGGCGTGAAAAGTTGGTAATCAGAGCCTCGACCGACCATAGGAGCCCCCTTGATTGTTGGCCGTTGTTGAGTCTAGAAGAAAACTATTTTGAGTCTTAGGATTATATATATCGGAGAGTAGGATTCTTTTTACTCCTCAGTCCCTTCGTCGCTCTAGTGAGGACTCTTGACGTAGATGTTTTGTCTTTCCTCTCCTCAAATTTCACTAAAAAAATTTAGGATCACGCGGGTATCTTGGAATCGTTCCGATGGTTTTGTGACGAGAACATTGTTCTTGGTGCCTCCTGTCTATTATATTGCATTGACCCGGGGAGTTGAGCTCCAGGTGTTGTCGTCACAATTTTATCGTTGCAGTTCTGGAATACCTGAGTTTTGCCGACATCGAAAATCTCTTTTATGCAGTTGTTGGTGAGATAACCTCGACGTCACCCAGTACTGGGGAGTTCGGGAGTATTGCCATAACTTGTATAACGGATGCTTTTCGAAGGTTGAGGTACACGATTTCCAAAGGTTTCTTGGTTATGTGTTGACGGATGGATACAACTTGGATGTAGGTATTGTTAGTTTGGGTGAGATATATTGCTTCCCCTGTATCCCCAACACCAGATTGCATAACTAGAAAGTTTCGGGAGTTTTATAGGTGGGAATTCAAGTAGTTCCTAGAATATGTTTCCGATAGATGCATGATATGGGATTGGGTAAATCTCTATCATATGTATTTGTTCCGGCTTATTCTGCAAGCCAAATCCTTGGTTTTGTTTTATTTGTGGTATTCGAGTTGCTTCGAAGTCAAATGTTGAATCCATACCTTTCATAAACGGTGTTCTCATATTTCTATGTGAATACTCATCCTTCTTGATCACCGAGGTCGTCATGTTAATTCTTTTCCAACCGGCGTGTTTCTCTTCAAGTGGATCCAATCATTTCAATATTTGCAAGATCAATTATAAGTTTTCTAAATGGTGTTTGTTTCATCCGTCCCCAAGTTGCCTTTGTTTTCCCGCCCTCCCACCCTTTTTATTCAAGGACTCATATATGTTAATCAAGTATCCATTTATTCATGTGAAGTCTCTTCACTCTTTTCAATCATTGTTCTGATCCGGTGATCCCTCGTGAAGTTACTAACGGAGCTTCAAGTTCATTATTCTTCGTCTCTTTTCTTCTCCGGTGGATTAATTTCAAGTTTCGGTGTTGATCATATCTCTTCCTTTTGTTTCATATATCTTCCCATGTGAATTTCTTATCCAAGGCTCTCTTATTTATCCGCCTCTCCCAGTTCATATCCGGAGTGTTGAAGATATCTTGGAAGATTCGTGTTTCCATTCAAGCCATGTAATTCAACCGGTGCAATCCCCCCTTTCAATCTAATTCAACCGGTGTTTCTTTTGAGTGGGCCCTAACCCACAAGTCTTTTCCCAGGATTTTACCTGACTCTTCAAATTATCAGGAGCGATTCTCAAATTCATTTCTAAGTTTGACGTAAGAATGAATTCTCATCAATCATATTCCTTCTCCAAGTTCGCTTTCAAATTATTTTTCATCGTTGGTTCAACCTTTCCAATTTTCATTCCGGAGTGCCTCAACAATTGTCATGGTGGTTCTCATCATCATTCTCAACATGTGAAGACGAAAGAAGAGTTTCACTTAAATCTTGGTCCATTCTCTTGAAGATTCATGGTTCTAGCTTCATGCCATCCTCATAATTGTTTTTTATTGTGGATATTCTTTTCACCCATCCGGAGCATTTCATGAGTTGTTTCCATTTCTTTCCTATGAAGACCATCAGGTCATAATTCCTCATTCTCAACCTTCAGCTCTCGTTAGCCAAATCTTAACGGTGCATCACTCAAGTATTTTCTAATCAGCTCGTGATCTCTTTGTTCTCTTGTATCAAATTCCCTTAGGTATCTGCATTCGTTCTCTAATTCTTACCGGTGATTCACCCCTTTACTTCGTTCGTTTTCAATTCTTACGGTGGTTCGTTCAAGATTTATCTTCCTTCGTTATCGAATCAATTCACTCATTCTTTTGTTGTTTCAATCCTTCTGGTGGTCGTTCAAGACCTTCTCAAGTTTGCGCTATATCTCTTTTAATTCTTTCTACAAAAATAAGTAGTATGCCAAATCCATTGCTTGCCATCAATTTAATTGGTGAAGGATGAGCATAATGTAATTCTTATTCTTGTTTCATCGAGTAAATTCAATTCCTTATTCCGGAGGTTCATAAAAATTCTTGATTTCATTTGTTCATCTTTTCTTTTTCGGAGTTCCAAGTTTTCCGCATTGTCTCGTCGCGAAGATCCATCTAAATCATCGCAAGGATTCACCTTGTGTTTTCAACTTCTCTTTCTTTCTATCTTCCTTTTATTACCGGAGTTCTTCATGGAAGATCTACATGATGGTTCATCAAGGATTTCTTTCATTCTCATTTTGTTCTTCAAGATTTCTCTCAGAGTTAAGATCCGCCAAGCTATACTCAAAATTAAACATGGTGCTCAACACATGTTTTGTTTTGAGGAGCTCAAGTATTCTTCTCCTTGCATTTTGAAGTGCAATTCCTTCTACCTTATCTTTTGAGTGGTGTTATGTCACTCTTGACAATTTCCTTCATGTTTCATGGTTCATATGTTGTCAAGAATGAGGTATTTTAAATCCATCATTTTCTCTTCGTTCAAGAGATCTTTTCGACCAATCAACTTCTTTGTTGCAGTTATCTTGGGTTATATTTAACCTAAAGCCTTCCCTAAGGAATGTTGCTATTGTGGTGCTTATCAATGATCCAAGTTTTTCTCCTATCCTCTCGGTGAAAGGAGTTGTCATCTCCACTTAACTTGTAGTATTGTTTGTTGCACTTTGCCATGCCATGCCTCATTAAACCGGACATGCATCATACTTGGTTGTGCATCATGCCATGTTTATGTGATGGTTATTTACCATGTTGTTTGTTTCTTTCCGGTGTTGCTTCTTAGTTCCGGTAATGTTGCGATTGTGAGGATTCGTTCGACTACATCCGGTTGTCTTCTTCATGGACTCGTTCTTCTTCCTAGCGGGATTTCAGGCAAGATGACCGCTACCCTGGATCTCACTACTATCATTGCTATGCTAGTTGCTTCGTTCTATTGCTATGCTGCACTACCTATCACCTGTTTATCAAGCCATCCCAAATTGCCATGAACCTCTAACCTTTGACACCATTCCTAGCAAACCATTGCTTGGCTATGTTACCGCTTTGCTCAGCCCCTCTTATAGCGTTGTTAGTTGCAGGTGAAGTTGAAGATTGCTCCATGGTGGACAGGATTTTTTTGGGATATCACAATATCTCTTATATTATTAATGCATCTATATACTTGGTAAAGGGTGGAAGGCTCGGCCTTATGCCTAGTGTTTTGTTCCACTCTTGCCGCCCTAGTTTCTGTCATACCGGTGTTATGTTCCCGGATTTTGCGTTCCTTACGCGGTCGGGTGATTTATGGGACCCCCTCGACAGTTCGCTTTGAATAAAACTCCTCCAGCAAGGCCCAACATTGGTTTTACCATTTGCCTCACCACCACCTATATTTCCCTTGGGAGTAATTAACCCAAGGGTCATCTTTATTACAGCCCCCCCGAGCCAATGCTTGTCTAAGTGTTGGTCCAAACTAGAGCACCGTGCGGGGCCATTCCTTGGCAACTTGGATTACGTTGGTTCCTGTACGCTTCGTTTATCCGGTGTTGCCCTGAGAACGAGATATGTGCAGCTCCTATCGGGATTGTCGGCGCATCGGGCGGTCTTGCTGGTCTTGTTTTACCATTGTCGAAATGTCTTGTAAATCGGGATTCCGAGTATGATCGGGTCTTCCTAGGAGAAGGTATATCCTTCATTGATCGCGAGAGCTTGTCATGGGCTAAGTTGGGACACCCCTGCAGGGTATAATCTTTCAAAAGTTGTACCTGCGGTTATAGGCAGATGGGAATTTGTTAATGTCCGGTTCTAGATAACTTGACACCAGATCCGAATTAAAACGCATCAACCGTGTGTGTAGCCGTGATGGTCTCTTTTCGGTGGAGTCCGGAAAGTGAACATGGTTTCTGGGTTATGTTTGACGTAAGTAGGAGTTCAGGATCATTTCTTGATCATTGCTAGCTTCACGACCCTTCCGCTTGCTCTCTTCTCGCTCTTATTTGTGTATTTTAGCCACCATACTTGCTTAGTCGCTGCTGCAGCCTCACCACTTTACCCCTTCCTTTCGCTTTAAGATTTGCTAGTAATGATACCCATGGTAATGGGATTGCTGAGTCCTCGTGGCTCACAGATTACTAAAATAACAGTTGCAGGTACAGGTTTCGCGATGATCATGATGCGAGAGCGATGCTTGCTTGCATTGAGTTCTTCTTCTGCTTCTTCTTCGTTCAGGGAATAGGTTCCAGGTCGGCAGCCTGGGCTAGCAGGGTGGATGTCGTTTGAATTTCTGTTTGTGTTTCATCCGTAGTCGGATGATGCTCTTATGTATGATGATGTTGTATTCGTGTGACATTGTATGCCTCTTGTATGTATCCCCATCTATTATGTAATGTTGATGTAATGATATCCACCTTGCGAAAGTGTTTCAATATGCGGGTCTATCCTTGGTGGGACCTTCGAGTTCCTTTTGGATAGGGTCGCATATTGGGCGTGAAAAGTTGGTAATCAGAGCCTCGACCGACCATAGGAGCCCCCTTGATTGTTGGCCGTTGTTGAGTCTAGAAGAAAACTATTTTGAGTCTTAGGATTATATATATCGGAGAGTAGGATTCTTTTTACTCCTCAGTCCCTTCGTCGCTCTAGTGAGGACTCTTGACGTAGATGTTTTGTCTTTCCTCTCCTCAAATTTCACTAAAAAAATTTAGGATCACGCGGGTATCTTGGAATCGTTCCGATGGTTTTGTGACGAGAACATTGTTCTTGGTGCCTCCTGTCTATTATATTGCATTGACCCGGGGAGTTGAGCTCCAGGTGTTGTCGTCACAATTTTATCGTTGCAGTTCTGGAATACCTGAGTTTTGCCGACATCGAAAATCTCTTTTATGCAGTTGTTGGTGAGATAACCTCGACGTCACCCAGTACTGGGGAGTTCGGGAGTATTGCCATAACTTGTATAACGGATGCTTTTCGAAGGTTGAGGTACACGATTTCCAAAGGTTTCTTGGTTATGTGTTGACGGATGGATACAACTTGGATGTAGGTATTGTTAGTTTGGGTGAGATATATTGCTTCCCCTGTATCCCCAACACCAGATTGCATAACTAGAAAGTTTCGGGAGTTTTATAGGTGGGAATTCAAGTAGTTCCTAGAATATGTTTCCGATAGATGCATGATATGGGATTGGGTAAATCTCTATCATATGTATTTGTTCCGGCTTATTCTGCAAGCCAAATCCTTGGTTTTGTTTTATTTGTGGTATTCGAGTTGCTTCGAAGTCAAATGTTGAATCCATACCTTTCATAAACGGTGTTCTCATATTTCTATGTGAATACTCATCCTTCTTGATCACCGAGGTCGTCATGTTAATTCTTTTCCAACCGGCGTGTTTCTCTTCAAGTGGATCCAATCATTTCAATATTTGCAAGATCAATTATAAGTTTTCTAAATGGTGTTTGTTTCATCCGTCCCCAAGTTGCCTTTGTTTTCCCGCCCTCCCACCCTTTTTATTCAAGGACTCATATATGTTAATCAAGTATCCATTTATTCATGTGAAGTCTCTTCACTCTTTTCAATCATTGTTCTGATCCGGTGATCCCTCGTGAAGTTACTAACGGAGCTTCAAGTTCATTATTCTTCGTCTCTTTTCTTCTCCGGTGGATTAATTTCAAGTTTCGGTGTTGATCATATCTCTTCCTTTTGTTTCATATATCTTCCCATGTGAATTTCTTATCCAAGGCTCTCTTATTTATCCGCCTCTCCCAGTTCATATCCGGAGTGTTGAAGATATCTTGGAAGATTCGTGTTTCCATTCAAGCCATGTAATTCAACCGGTGCAATCCCCCCTTTCAATCTAATTCAACCGGTGTTTCTTTTGAGTGGGCCCTAACCCACAAGTCTTTTCCCAGGATTTTACCTGACTCTTCAAATTATCAGGAGCGATTCTCAAATTCATTTCTAAGTTTGACGTAAGAATGAATTCTCATCAATCATATTCCTTCTCCAAGTTCGCTTTCAAATTATTTTTCATCGTTGGTTCAACCTTTCCAATTTTCATTCCGGAGTGCCTCAACAATTGTCATGGTGGTTCTCATCATCATTCTCAACATGTGAAGACGAAAGAAGAGTTTCACTTAAATCTTGGTCCATTCTCTTGAAGATTCATGGTTCTAGCTTCATGCCATCCTCATAATTGTTTTTTATTGTGGATATTCTTTTCACCCATCCGGAGCATTTCATGAGTTGTTTCCATTTCTTTCCTATGAAGACCATCAGGTCATAATTCCTCATTCTCAACCTTCAGCTCTCGTTAGCCAAATCTTAACGGTGCATCACTCAAGTATTTTCTAATCAGCTCGTGATCTCTTTGTTCTCTTGTATCAAATTCCCTTAGGTATCTGCATTCGTTCTCTAATTCTTACCGGTGATTCACCCCTTTACTTCGTTCGTTTTCAATTCTTACGGTGGTTCGTTCAAGATTTATCTTCCTTCGTTATCGAATCAATTCACTCATTCTTTTGTTGTTTCAATCCTTCTGGTGGTCGTTCAAGACCTTCTCAAGTTTGCGCTATATCTCTTTTAATTCTTTCTACAAAAATAAGTAGTATGCCAAATCCATTGCTTGCCATCAATTTAATTGGTGAAGGATGAGCATAATGTAATTCTTATTCTTGTTTCATCGAGTAAATTCAATTCCTTATTCCGGAGGTTCATAAAAATTCTTGATTTCATTTGTTCATCTTTTCTTTTTCGGAGTTCCAAGTTTTCCGCATTGTCTCGTCGCGAAGATCCATCTAAATCATCGCAAGGATTCACCTTGTGTTTTCAACTTCTCTTTCTTTCTATCTTCCTTTTATTACCGGAGTTCTTCATGGAAGATCTACATGATGGTTCATCAAGGATTTCTTTCATTCTCATTTTGTTCTTCAAGATTTCTCTCAGAGTTAAGATCCGCCAAGCTATACTCAAAATTAAACATGGTGCTCAACACATGTTTTGTTTTGAGGAGCTCAAGTATTCTTCTCCTTGCATTTTGAAGTGCAATTCCTTCTACCTTATCTTTTGAGTGGTGTTATGTCACTCTTGACAATTTCCTTCATGTTTCATGGTTCATATGTTGTCAAGAATGAGGTATTTTAAATCCATCATTTTCTCTTCGTTCAAGAGATCTTTTCGACCAATCAACTTCTTTGTTGCAGTTATCTTGGGTTATATTTAACCTAAAGCCTTCCCTAAGGAATGTTGCTATTGTGGTGCTTATCAATGATCCAAGTTTTTCTCCTATCCTCTCGGTGAAAGGAGTTGTCATCTCCACTTAACTTGTAGTATTGTTTGTTGCACTTTGCCATGCCATGCCTCATTAAACCGGACATGCATCATACTTGGTTGTGCATCATGCCATGTTTATGTGATGGTTATTTACCATGTTGTTTGTTTCTTTCCGGTGTTGCTTCTTAGTTCCGGTAATGTTGCGATTGTGAGGATTCGTTCGACTACATCCGGTTGTCTTCTTCATGGACTCGTTCTTCTTCCTAGCGGGATTTCAGGCAAGATGACCGCTACCCTGGATCTCACTACTATCATTGCTATGCTAGTTGCTTCGTTCTATTGCTATGCTGCACTACCTATCACCTGTTTATCAAGCCATCCCAAATTGCCATGAACCTCTAACCTTTGACACCATTCCTAGCAAACCATTGCTTGGCTATGTTACCGCTTTGCTCAGCCCCTCTTATAGCGTTGTTAGTTGCAGGTGAAGTTGAAGATTGCTCCATGGTGGACAGGATTTTTTTGGGATATCACAATATCTCTTATATTATTAATGCATCTATATACTTGGTAAAGGGTGGAAGGCTCGGCCTTATGCCTAGTGTTTTGTTCCACTCTTGCCGCCCTAGTTTCTGTCATACCGGTGTTATGTTCCCGGATTTTGCGTTCCTTACGCGGTCGGGTGATTTATGGGACCCCCTCGACAGTTCGCTTTGAATAAAACTCCTCCAGCAAGGCCCAACATTGGTTTTACCATTTGCCTCACCACCACCTATATTTCCCTTGGGAGTAATTAACCCAAGGGTCATCTTTATTACAGCCCCCCCGAGCCAATGCTTGTCTAAGTGTTGGTCCAAACTAGAGCACCGTGCGGGGCCATTCCTTGGCAACTTGGATTATGTCGGTTCCTGTATGCTTCGCTTATCCGGTGTTGCCCTGAGAACGAGATATGTGCAGCTCCTATCGGGATTGTCGGCGCATCGGGCGGTCTTGCTGGTCTTGTTTTACCATTGTCAAAATGTCTTGTAAACCGGGATTCCGAGTCTGATCGGGTCTTCCTGGGAGAAGGTATATCCTTCGTTGATCGCGAGAGCTTGTGATGGGCTAAGTTGGGACACCCCTGCAGGGTATAATCTTTCGAAAGCCGTGCCTGCGGTTAAAGGCAGATGGGAATTTGTTAATGTCCGGTTGTAGATAACTTGACACTAGATCCGAATTAAAACGCATCAACCGTGTGTGTAGCCGTGATGGTCTCTTTTCGGCGGAGTCCGGAAAGTGAACACGGTTTCTGGGTTATGTTTGACGTAAGTAGGAGTTCAGGATCACTTCTTGATCATTGCTAGCTTCACGACCGTTCCGCTTGCTCTCTTCTCGCTGTTATTTGCGTATGTTAGCCACCATACTTGCTTAGTCGCTGCTGCAGCCTCACCACTTTACCCCTTCCTTTCCCTGTAAGCTTTGCTAGTCTTGATACCCATGGTAATGGGATTGCTGAGTCCTCGTGGCTCATAGATTACTACAACAATAGTTGCAGGTACAGGTTTCGCGATGATCATGACGCGAGAGTGATGCTTGCTTGCATTGAGTTCTTCTTCTGCTTCTTCTTTGTTCAGGGGATAGGTTCCAGGTCGGCAGCTTGGGCTAGCAGGGTGGATGTCGTTTGAGTTTCTGTTTGTGTTTCATCCGTAGTCGGATGATGCTCTTATGTATGATGATGTTGTATTCGTGTGACATTGTATGCCTCTTGTATGTATCCCCATCTATTATGTAATGTTGATGTAATGATATCCACCTTGCGAAAGCATTTCAATATGCGGGTCTATCTTGGTGGGACCTTCGAGCTCCTTTTGGATAGGGTCGCATATTGGGCGTGACACCAGGTCTACCGAATGGGGGGCTTCCTCGTGATTCATTTTGAATACGATGGAGCCTCCTTGTTGCTCTTCAAGGTCTTCGACGCTGAGGACCGCTGCCTAGAGTGCTGCCCCAGAGGAGGCAGTCAGGACATCGACGTGGCAGGGGCTAGCCCTACCGTTCGCTTCCCCAACGGCTCCTCCGGCAGCAGTTGTGATGCTTGGGAGTCCTACGACTCTCCCGAGCTCTTCACGACTCCAGAGACGAGCGACGACAGCTACGTGCCCTCGAGCTCGTGCTGCGCCCGGAGCAAGGCGGCAGCATCAGGCCGTCACCGCGGCTGATCTGGATGGGGTTGGCACTGGCCTCCCATGTCCCACTGTTGATGATGGCGTCGGCCATGGAGGCGCGGGTAGTTAGGGCTCCTTAGGATTCTCATCTTTTGTTCCCTACGAGGAATCGGAAAAAGACACCCTGTGGGGGCATGTAAAGGATCTGTGATGTATTTTGCTAATGTGATCCTTATTATGAAATTGTGCGAATGCTTGTCCTATCCCGCCTTGGTTCCCCCTTTCTAACCTCGCGAAGGTTTAGCGCTCTACGCTGATAGGTCCCGGTCCCCAGGCAGGCTGCAGCCGTCACTGGTATGCCAGGTCGCAATGCCATGGTCAAGGCCAGGAGGTGAGCGGCCCGAGGTCCAGTAAGAGCCCCTGAGGCGCGATGCTCGGGAGGTCCCCTTTAGCGTGCAAGCAACCACCGAGACGTGAGAAAGGAATGCATGTTGCCGTCACAGAGCCGCATCAAGTGAGGGTTTTGCATTGCAGCGATTAGCTGTTCCAGGTGCGGAACTTATCTTGGTAATATGGAGCGGCTCCCTTGTGTTGCGCCAGACTAGTGCGTCGACAGTTGTGGTGCAGCCAGGTTAGGCCCTCGTGAGCTTTCCCCTTTTCTTCCCCACACTCTCCTTCGTGCTCTACGTTTTCAGGTCCCGTCCCTCGAGCGAGCTCAGCCGCCGCTGGTATGCCAGGTCGCGATGCCGTGATCAAGGCCAGGGGGTGAGGGCTAGAGAGCCAGTAAGAGCTCCTGAGTCGCGATGGTTAGGAGCCCCCCTTTTAATGTGCAAGCGGATCACGTGGGAAAGAGAGAGAGAGAGCTCGTGGTGCCGCCCGCCATAGAGCTCAGGAGGTTCCTGTAAATCAGCACGAGGAAAGCACGGGTTGCCATTGTGATCGTGGGCCACCATTGGTTGCTTCGAGAGAGAGGTGAGGGCACTGAGGGCCTGGTGAGGTGACGCGTGCGAGGCTGCCGTGGGCCAGAGCTCGACCACTCAGGTTTGTCGACGTTGCAGGGATGGACCCATGTGCAAGCGTCGTGCCAGCATGAGTAGCTCCAGTGGTAGATGTCAATCAAACAGGCAATAATCGCAGGCAGGTTAGGAATGAAAGGCAAATCAGCTTAGGTGAACGCAGAATGGATACATGCCACCGGATCAGGCCCAAGCAGCTTGGGGATGATGCAGCCCGAGGGGCGCCCCCAGCAAGGTAAAATGAAGACACAAGAAAAAAGGGATACATGCCACAAGGGCGGACCCACACGGCCTGGGAATGATGCAGCCCTGTCGGAGTAATGGGCCACGGGTAGCCTCACCCGAGCCCCTGAGCCTTTCAAGACCTTGGGCTGACTTCGCCCCACAAGACTTCAGAATGAAGCACCGCCTTCCGGTGGCTGGCTGGCTCAACGGCCGGCTGCCCGAAGATGGCCGTGCACCAGCAAACGGCTCCAAGATAGGCCGACTCCTAGCAGACGGCCTCCGTAGAGGCTGGCTTCTAGTAGGCAGCCACCCTGCACCCTCAGAGTCTGCGCCCCTCATCAAGAGGAAAAGAGTGGGCGAGGCTATAGTATAGCCCCTCACCCTCGAATCCTAGGTTTGGCATGGCTGTAGTGTCCCGTACAGGTGGAGATCTTCGCACGACGCGACACTGTTGCCACTTCCCCCTTGACGTCATTCCGGACAGGCGGAGCCCCGTTCCCACGATGGCCTGTCGGTACGGCCTGCGGGCGGTGGGCCCTACCAGGCAGTGAGAGCCCAGAAGACGGCGGAGGCCAAACCAGCCGGACCCGAGGGAGGCCGGCTTCCAGCAGGCGGCAGTTCCTCCCTCGAGGCCCATGCACCATTAGCCAGATGAGACGTGGTGTGGCTACAGTGGTCTCCCACCAGACAGCGGGACTGTAGCCACGCTCCACTGACCAAGCCTGCTTCATTAGCGTCACGGCTATAGTGATCATCCACCTACCAGACCCACAACGGCGGGGGCGGCCTGTCGGCTCCGTACCAGACCAATCGGTGGGGCCCACCAGGTGGCGGGCCCTAGCTGCTGGCGGAGAAGCCGGCGACCGAAGACACTAACAGCCAGGTCCAGCACCCGGCCAGATTACCATTGTACCCCTAGGGGGTAGGCCTATATGAACCCCCCAGGGCACCCATGCAAAGGGTTCCCAACCTGTTAGAACCAGCCTCCACCCTAGTGGAAGAAGGGAGCTAGCCCTGCCTCCTTCTGCCTCTAGCATTCAGCTCGAGGAGCACCATTGTATTCACTAGTGCCTTAGTGATCATGCGGAGACCCCGTAGAGCAGGACTAGGGGTGTTATCTCCTAGGAGATCCCCAAACCTAGGTAAAGTGTGCTGGCGTTTGTATCTACGCCTCATCTTGCTTCCAGGCACCGGCGACGTTCTACTTGCTCCCACCATGATAAGCCATCCTTTGGCATATGTCGCATCCAACCCCCGACATTTGGCACCCACCATGGGGCGAGGTGCATCGTCGTCCGGAGACCTGCTCTGGACGGGAACCCTGTTTCTACCTGGCGAGTGTAGCCAGCCCAGCATGCCCGACGGCGTCACCCTCGATGCGCTATACGGCATGGAGATCGCCTACACGGTGACCTGCCTCGCCGACCTTGTTGGCGGGATCCGCCTCTCTGATGATCCTGCATCCAACGCGGGCACTCACTGCCCCGAGAGCCGCCTCGTTAGCCTCCTCGACCAGCTTCACGTTGCCAGCGAGCCTGCTGTGGACTTGGAGTCTGTTGGCTCCACCGAGCCGATGATCGTCGACTCCGACACGGTGTCGCTTGACACATTCCCCACCAACGTGGTGGTCTACGACGAGCGCCTCCCCATGAGTGCAGTGGCGGGAGCACCGTCACGGAGGTGCTTGTCATCCACAGCGGCGAGCACTCGGACGAAGGCGCTCGAGACCCACTCGATGCGGCGCTGCGAGACTTGTCAGCGCCCATCCCAGGAGACGCAGACGGTGAGACGCTGGAGGCACGCCGCGTCCAGCTCGTCGAAAGCGCCAACCGACTGGCCAGCATGCGACGCCTCTCGGAGGCCTACCGGCGTGATATGGATCGAGCCGTCGGCGGCACGCTGGCTCCTGAGGGGCCTAGCCGCATCGGCTGAATCCGGCAGCATGGCGCGACCATCGCCAGCGTGTTCGGGACGGATCGTCCCATCTACACCATGCTTGTGGAGAACATCCGAGCATCCCAGGTGGTGACAGATGAGCTGGACAAGTACGAGGGCGACGAGCGTCACCACATGACGGAGCGCATCCAGCAGCTCCTTGACACGGCCGCCGAGCAGCATGAAGCCGGCTGCCATGCCAAAGCGCTAGTCTGGCGGAACGACCAACCGCCTCCTCGATAGGATCATGGCGCGACATCTCGGACGCCGACTGGTAGCGCATGCGGTAGAAGAGGCGATGAGCCGGCTGCCAAATGTAGTCGGACTCACCTCTCCATCGAGTATGACGCAGACGGCCGTCCCCGATCTGTGGAGCGACAAGGCGCCCCGCTTCCCCCTCCGCCTCGCGGGGAAAGGCATCCTACTAACCCACCTATCACGCACCCGACACTCGGCGACCGCCTTGGCTGCCGAGAAGTCGGAGAGAATGACGCCCGCCATCGGATTGATCGCCTCAACCGATCCCTGGCGCTAGAAGAAGAAGACGAGTTGGGCCCGCCCTATTTCGGCCCACGAATCCGAGATGAGCCTTTCCCTTGGGGGTTCACGCTCCCAAGAGATACGCCCAAATACACCGACTCCGTGAAGTCGGAGGACTGGTTGGTCGACTACTCCACGGCTGTCAGCATAGCGAATGGCAACAAGCGCGTTGTCGTGAAGTACGTCTCGCTCATGCTCCAAGGCATAGCCCGGACGTGGCTTAACATCCTAAAGCTCTGCAGCATCAATAGCTGGGTTGACTTCACCGAAGCCTTCATCCGCAACTTCACCAGCACGTATAAGCGGCTTCCCAAGCCCCGTCAGCTCTCCTTGTGCGTCCAAGGGCCCAGCGAATCGACTCGCGACTATCTCATGCGCTGGCCTGAGCTGCGCAACTCCTGCGAAGGCGTGCACGAGGTGCAGGCCATCGAGTACTTCACCACCAGGTGCCAAGAGGGCACCCTCCTCAAGCATCGGCTTCTCTACGACGAGCCAGCAACGCTCAACAAACTGCAGATCATCGCTGACAAATACGCCATGGCCGACTCCTTCACGAAGGCGGAGATACAAGTCGACGCAACCGGCAAGGTAGCCCCACAGACTCCAAGGACTCCAGCTGGTGACACCACTCGGCGATAGCAACCAAGCGACAACAAGCGCAAGGCCATGCAGCCAGCTTCCACCAGCCGGCAGGTGGCGACAGTCGAGGACCAGCTGCCGGAAGTCCAGCCTATGCCTAAGCGTCAGAAGGGCGGCAAGCCCAATTGGTTGCCATCCTTTTCGTACGAACACACTCTTGATGCACCCTGCAAGTTCCTTAGTGACGCAAAGCCGTACAACCACACCACTTGGAAGTGCCATTGGCTCACCAGAATCGCCAAGGGAGATGGACTCCTGCCTCCTTCCCCTGCCGGCCCGCCGTCTCCTCCACCTCAGTAGTCGGCGGTTCAGCCAGTCGGTGCCATACAAGATGAGTATCCAGAGGAGCACGGAGCCTACATTGTGTTCACCAGTGTGGCCGACGACAGACGCATCAGACGGCAGCAATAGCAAGAAGTACATGCAGTGGCGTCAGATACTCCAGAGTTCATGCATTGGTCTGACAAGCCCATCAGTTGGAGCAGGGCTGACCACCCGGAGGTGATGCCCTCTCTTGGTTCTTATGCCCTGGTCTTAGATGCCACCTTCACAACAGAGAGGTGGGCAGCTCGTTTCTCCCGAGTCCTGTTAGATGGCGGCAACAGCAGCAACGTCATGTACCGTGACACAATTGAGAAATTGGGAATCAAGCAGAAGCAGCTTCACCCAAGCCGCACTGTATTCCATGGCATAGTCCCTGGTCTTTCCTGCTCACCAATCGTCAAGACCCAGATTGATGTTCTCTTTAGGGACAAAAATCACTTCCACCGAGAGCCAGTCTGGTTTGAGGTGGTGGACCTTGAGAGCCCTTACCATGTGCTACTTGGCCGGCCAGCTCTGGCCAAGTTCATGGTGGTCCCCCACTATGCTTACCTCAAGATGAAGATGCCGACTACCAAGGGAATCCTGACCGTTGTTGGAGACTACAAGTCGTCCGCCTGCGCTACAGACAACAGCCGTTTGGCCCCGTCCCTTGTGATTGCAGCTAAAAAGCGGCTCCTTAACCGGGTTGTGGCGATGGCAGGCAAGCAGCCGGAAATGTCACCCACCCCTAAGGAGTCAGAAATTGAGGGCTCGTTCAAGCCGGCAAAAGAAACAAAGAAGATACCCTTGGATCCGGAGCTCCCGGAGAGGCACGCAGTCATAGGCGCAAACGTTGACAGCAAATAGGAAAGCGAGCTTGTCGATTTCCTCCGTGAGAATCGGGACATCTTTGTATGGTCTCCCAAAGACATGTCGGGTGTTCCGAGGGATTTCGCCGAGCACAAGCTACATGTCCGACCTGACGCCAAGCCAGTCAGGCAGCCCTTGCGCCGCCTGTAAGAAGAAAAGAGAAGAGTTGTCGGAGAAGAAATAGCCCGGCTTCTAGCAGCCGACTTTATCACGGAAGTATTTTTCCCAGAACGGCTGGCCAATCCAGTTCTTGTGCTAAAGAAGAATAAGCAGTGGCACATGTGTGTTGATTATACCAGCCTCAACAAAGCTTGCCCCAAAGATCCCTTTGCTTTGCCAAGAATCGACCAAGTGATAGACTCCACAGCCGGATGCAAGCTATTGAGTTTCCTGGATGCATACTCAGGGTACCATCAGATCAAACTAAACCCGGCCGACAGGCTGAAGACCGCCTTCATCACGCCATTAGGAGCCTTCTGCTACCTGACCATGATGTTCGGGCTTGCGAAATGCCGGCGCCACGTTTCAGCATTGCATGCAGAAGTGTCTCCTCAAGAAACTTGGCAGAAACGCCCACGTCTACGTGGATGATGTGGTGGTGAAGACGGAGAAGCGTGGCACGCTACTGGAACACCTCAAGGAGACATTTGAGAACCTGCACCGATTTCAGATCAAGCTCAACCCGGAGAAATGCGTCTTCGGAGTACCAGCCGGCCAGCTTCTTGGCTTCCTGGTCTCATAGCGCGGCATAGAGTGCAATCCTGTGAAGATCAAGGCCATTGAGAAGATGGAGGTGCCCACCCGACTACTGGACGTGTAGAAGTTCACCGGCCGACTGGCATCAATCAGCCGTTTCATCAGTCGGCTGGGCGAGAAGGCTCTTCCCCTGTATCAACTCATGAAGAAGACCACTTTTTTCAAGTGGAATTACAAGGCGAACGAAGCTTTCCGATAGCTTAAGAAGATGTTGACCACCCCGCCTATCCTGGCGGCTCCGACTGATAAGGAGCCCATGCACCTCTACATCGCCGCCACCAGTCGGGTGGTCAGCACAGTCATAGTAGTGGAGCACAAGGAGGAAGGCAGAGCACTGCCGGTCCAGAGGCCGGTGTATTACCTGAGTGAAGTGTTGTCCGCCTCCAAGCAAAACTACCCCCACTATCAGAAAATGTGCTATGGTGTGCACTTTGCCGCCAAGAAGCTGAAGCCTTACTTCTAAGAGCACCCAATTACTGTTGTCTCAACTACTCTGCTTGCTGAGATCATTGAAAGCCGAGATGCTTCAAGCCGAGTGGCCAAATGGGCCATATATCTGCCCCCCTACACCATCTACTACCAGCCTCGCACCGCCATCAAGTCACAAGCACTAGCCGACTTCCTCGTTGACTGGGCCGAGACCCAGTACATGCCGCTAGCGCCAGACTCCACCCATTTGGCGAATGCACTTTGATGGTTCAAAGAGGCGCACCGGTTTGGGAGCCGACATCGTCCTCATCTCTCCCAAAGGTGACAAGCTCAGATATGTGCTGCAAATCCACTTCGCCGCCTCCAACAAGGTAGCTGAATACGAGGCACTCATACACAGGCTTCGGCTTGCCAAGGAACTCGGCATTCACCGGATCCTGTGCTATGGTGACTCTGACTTGGTGGTCTAGCAGTCGTCAGGCGACTGGGATGCCAAGGATGAAAATATGGCAAGCTACCGCTTCCTCGTACAACAACTTAGTGGATACTTTGATGGGTGCGAGTTCCTCCATGTGCTAAGAAATGACAACAAGCAAGCAGATGCCCTGGCACGGATTGGCTCCACCCGGCAAGCAATACCAGCCGGCATCGCCCTACATCGCCTCCTCAAGCCGTTTGTCAAGTCATCACCAGAGTCCGACTCCATCTCCGTGCCGGCCCCTCCTAAAGTATTCGGATCTGACTTGAGGGTCCCAGAAGCCGGCACCGGGACTTCGGCAGGCGGCCCGGGGACTGCTGCCGTCGCACCCGGCTCGGGGATTTCAGAGCCTGGCCCGGGGACTTCTTCAACTCAGGAGGCGGCAGCAAACTCCAACCCACTGCCTCCCAGCCCAACCGCCCTTATACAAGTTGCAGTCGTGGCAGTCGAAGAAATAGCAGCACCTTAATGGGCTCAACCCATCCTCAACTTTCTGGTGAACAAAGAGCTGCCGACTGATGAGATCCTGGCCCGACAAGTGCAACGGCGGGCGGCAGCGTACACCATCGTCAACAAAGAACTGGTGCAGCGCAGTGCACTGGTGTGTACCAGCGCTGCGTGGAGCCGGACCAGGGTCAAGCAATCCTCAAAGATATCCAGCAAGGCGAATGTGGTCACCACGCGGCTTCAAGATCACTTGTGGCCAAAGCTTTCTGCCATGGTTTCTTCTGGCCGACTGCTCTAGAAGACGCCAAGGAGTTGGTCCAGAAGTGTAAAGGGTGCCAGAAGTTCCGTTCCAAGCCACACCTGCCGGCTTATGTGCTCAAGACCATTCCCATCGCCTGGCCCTTTGTCGTCTGGGGGCTGGACATGGTGGGGACATTCAAGACGGCTCGCGGTGGCATGACTCATTTGCTTGTCGCTGTGGTCAAGTTCACTAAGTGGATAGAAGCAAAGCCAATTAAGAAGCTGAATGGGCCGATTATTGTGACTTTCATCGCCGACATCACCACTCGGTATGGCATACCACACAGCATCATCACCGACAATGGCACAAACTTCACCAAAGGAGCCTTGGCCCGTTTCTGCGTGACGCAGGGCATCCGACTGGACTTAGCGTCCGTTGCCCATCCGCAGTTAAACGGCCAAGTAGAGCGAGCAAACGACCTCATTTTGTCCAGCATCAAGCCCCGACTAGTCGAGTCTCTAGAGCGTTCGGCCGGTTGCTAGCTCGATGAGCTGCCGGCCGTCCTCTGGAGCCTGCGCACGACTCCGAACAAGTCAATCGGCTTCACGCCCTTCTTCCTCGTCTACGGTGTCGAGGCCGTCATCCCGACGAACATAGAATTTGACTCCCCACGAGTCACCATGTACACCGAGGCGGAGGCCAAAGAAGCGCGAGATGACGGCGTCGATCTGCTGGAACAGGGTAGGCTGTTGGCACTCAGCCGGTCCGCCATCTACCAGCAGAGTTTGCGTCGATAATACAACCGCAAAGTCAAACCAAGATCCTTCCAAGAGGGAGACCTTGTGCTCCGGCTGATCGATCGAACAACCGGCCAGCACAAGCTCTCAGCACCTTGGGAAGGCCCTTTTATTGTCAGCAAAGTGCTGGACAACGGTTCCTACTACCTGATCGACGCTCAGAAGCCCAGAGCATGCAAAAGAGATGACTCAGGCAAGGAGACAAAGAGGCCAAGGAACACAAACCTCCTCCGAAGATTTTACAGTTGAAAGCCGTATGTATCATGCTACCTTTTTGTATTAAGTACGAAGACTGCGGGTCCCCCGAGAAGAGCTCGGGGGCTACCCTCTTTTATCTATATGATAAGTGTTATTCCTATGAATGTGTTGTTTTACTATTCTGCCTAGCACCGGGTTCGACCAGTCGGCCCGAAGGCTCGCCGCCTTCTGCTATATGCCGTCTCCTGCAGTCGGACAAGTAGTGTGTCGGCACCAAAAAACTCCTCCTGTCAGAAGCCGCAGCTTGCAGAGTGACCGTACAGTGGGCAGGGGTTGCAAAGCAGTGCCCACATGAAAAATGGCTAAGGAAAAATATGCATATAGCCGGGGCCGGCATCCCGCCTCTTCGACCGGCTGCCGAGCAGCCGGCTGGCCGGCTTCTTCTTACCTTGCCGACACTCCAAACGGCTAAGTACTTGCCCTCCCACAAGTAGCTATGTACTCAACCCAGTCGCAGTCTGCAGAGCGGCTGTTTGGCTGGCAAGAGGGTAGCCAAGGGAGGGCGGCAAAGGAAAAAGCAAGGAGCAGAAAGCAAGAAAAGTCGGAAGTCGGCAAGCAAAACATAATTTGCGATAAAGGATATTTACATAGAAAAAGGCCCATTGGCCAGCATTCAACAGAGTTTGATATACACCCCGTGAGTGGAATTGTGCAAATTTAATCAAAGTTTGTCGAGACTAACAAGCAGAAAAATAAAGACAACATCCTAAGGAGTGGCAGAGGGTTCCGGCTGGACGATGGAGCCGGCGGCGCCGGTTGGGGCAGCAGAGCGTTTCGGCTGGATGGCGGAGTCGGTGGCACCGTTCGGAGCAGCGGACGGCTGGACGAAAGAGTCGGCGGTGCTGGTCGGTGGAGCGGGCGGCTGGTCGATCTCCGCCTGGTCGCCTCCAGCAGCAGTCGGCACACTTGAGCGTGGATCGCTACTCGAGGCGCGGTCAGGTTGAGGCTGGCCATCTTCTCTGACCTCTGGCACGTCCTCCGGCTCCTCCCCTTCATCGCTTGAGTCAATCACCTCGGCCGAGTCTTCACTGTCTTCTGGGTTCAGCCCGAACCACTCTAGCGGCGCCTCGGCGCCTTTGTCAACCAGCTCCCGGATGAAGATGCTTGTGTCAGTGTAGTCAGCGATCGCCGCCGCCCGCTTGACAAGGTCATCCTCCACTGCCACCAGCTCCGCCTACCCTCTAGCCGAAGCATGGTCAGCTGGGCTAGATCTAGCCTAGGGTACCACGCCTTGACGAATTCTAGAGCACGGCGTGCTCCAGCCCGGGACGAGGAACCCTTCTAGGCCTCTAGGCGGCCGGCCGCCACCTCTAGCCAGTCGGCAGTCCGACTGGGAGTGTGTGGAGCCGACATGCCTGGCTAGAGGGCGGAGATCGCCTGGGCCCCGACGCGTTGAAGACGGTGTAGCATCTGGTTAGCCGGCCGAAGGCGGGCCTAGATGCTGAGGAGCTGCTCGTTGAGGGTCCAGGGGGCGTCGGCAGCAATCTGCATGCCTTCCGCCCTCCGCTCCTGGCGATAAGCCTCGATGGCCTAGATCACGGCGATGGAGTGGCCTGGGAAGAAATATGTTTGGGTGAAGGGCAAGACAGCCAGAAGTTAGAAGCCAGCAGTCGTCCTGAATAAAGGCAGACGATTCAAAGAAAGGAGAAACAAGAAGTTTACCGTCGACCATGTCCTCGACGTTGCCAAAGCCGGCGGTCAGCTGCGCCTCCTTGTCGGCCCAGGCGGAGTGCTCGATCTCGAATTCAGCGAGGAGGTCGGTCTCCTTCGTCTTCGCCTCCTTCTGGGCCATCTTGAGACGCTCCATCTGCTCTTCCAGCAGCATGACCAGTCGGTCACGCTCCTCGGCCAGCTTGCTGCACTCCGCCTCCTTGACACGCAGCGTAGTGTTGGCCTCGCCCAGCTACTGCTGCAAGGCGGTGTTGGCTTCTGCGAACAGAGAAGAAGAAAGAACGTCAACATTCAGCAAGGAAGGGATGCAGTTGCCGGGGAGATCCAGCCCGACTGCTCAGCAGTCGGTCCAAATCTCAGGGACTACAGCCCGCGGGTGCGCTATCGTGCCCCCGCTGAGAAAGAAGTCATCAGTAGTCAACAAAGAAATACAATTACCGAGAAGATCCGGCTCGACTGCTCAGCAGTCGGCCCGAATCTCGGGGACTACAGCCTGCGGGTGCGCCAGCGAGCCCCCGTAGAGAAAGGAAGCCAATACTTACTCCGGCTCTCAGACAAGTTGGCGGTCTGCTTCTCCAGCTCCCGGACTCCAGAGTTGAAGGTGGCCGTGCGAAGGTTATGGTAATCTTGCAATAAGGATGTCAGATGGAGTTAGCACTTAGTACTCACAAGTTAAAGTTCCGGGTCGCCTGCTCAGCAGCCGACCCGAAACTTGGGGACTACACCCTGTGGGTGCGCTGGCGCGCCCCCACCAAGAAATAAGAAGATCAAAAATAAAGAAGAGAGAAGCTTACTCGGATGGTTGCTTGCGAGTTCAGAAATGCCTCGTTGCACCGCTTGAGGGCGTCGTCCTCAGCCTGGAGCTTGGCTTGGACGTCGAGGGCCGCCTGGTTCAAGGCTCCCGTCCCGCGTCCGCGCACCCAGCCAGAGGGTGCGGTGCTGGATGCCTCGGTGTCCGGGACCGACGAGCTCGCGGCGCCAACCTCTAGTGGTCGCGGCACCGAGAACGCCTTCGCAAGACGGCGGCGCACGGGACCGTTACCACCTCGTTCCCGGCTGGTGGCGCCGGCGGGGCGGCTGGCTGCCTGTCTTGTGTTCCGCTGGGCAGCGGTGGCGGAGGCACGATGATGTCCAGCATGGCAACGTCCCTGCCCTCCCTCTCCATGACCGGCTGCTCGTCGCCGGCTCCCCAAGTCATCGCCAAAAACTCTGGCAGAGGTGGCGCAAAATTCAGGGGAGTCACGAGTAGCGGCTCTTGGCGGCGCCCCGCGGCCTCCGCAAGCCGCTCCTTCGCCACAGCGTCAGCCTCCGCCTGCGCCAGCTTCCTCAGCGCGGACGCCTCCGCCTTGTCAGCCTCCACCTTCTCCAGGCGGGCGGCTTCCTGCTCCTTGCACACCTCCTGCGCGTTTCGCTCAAGCGCCTCCCGGAGGTCGGCGGCCGGATCGATTAGCCGGGTGGTGGTGGAGGTCTTCGCCAACCTAATGACCGACGCGGCGGCCAACTTGTTGAGGATGAGCAAGGCCCTGAGATAGGAGAGCAAAACAAAGAAGTTTCTTTAGGCCAGATCAGCAAGAGAGGGGAAGCGTAAGAGAAATACATACGCCGACACCATGGGCGGCGCCTTCGGCTGCCTCTGGAACTTGGCCACCTTCGCCGTAGCCTCTTTCCGCCTGGTCTCCATGGCCGGATTCTTGGGCTTCTTCGGCACGCTACCGAACAGGGCAACGCCCTGTTTCCGCTTGCGCTTGCCGCCTCGAGCAGACGGCCCATCGGAGGGGCCCGCGCCTATGTTGGCGGTGCTCCGGGCAGGGTGCAGCTCGTCTTCCTCGTCGTCATCGTCGGGCCAGGTATCCTCGCCGCCTCCTTCCTAAGAGCTGCCTGCTCCATCGCCACTGCCTATGGCGTCGTCCTCCAAGGCGGCCGCCCCCAAGTCGGGGTCGTCCTCGTCGCTCACCCCCCGGTCCGGATGGTAGTCACCACCTGACCCCATGATGGTGGTCATCGCCGAGGACATGTAGATCTGAGCTCCAAAGAAGGAACAACTTCATAACAAGATCAAGATTAAAGCAAGAACCAAAAATAAGAGACTAAGAGACTTACGGCAGATGGCGGGTTGTCGCGGGAGTACGGCCGCTTCCCGAACCGCCAGGACCCCTCCAACACCTTGAGGTCGGAGATCTCGTTCACCATCCGGGCCACCTCGGCAGTCGGCATCTCCTTCGTGCACATCCGGCTCGGGTCGTGGTGCCCGCTCATCCGACAGATCAGATGAGGACAGCCTTGGAGCGGGAGAACCCGGCGCTCGATGAAGGCGATCAACAGGTCGGACACCACAAGGCCCTCCGCCTCCGTCAGCACCTGGAGCCGACTGATGGCGGCAGCCGTGTCAGTCGACATGGGCTTTGACTTATAGCCCCAGTTGGGCCGAGTCCCAATAGGGGGGCCGGCCTCATAGGGTGGCAAGTTGATGAAGTCGACTGCCGGGTCAACATTCTCCATGTAGAAGTAAGATTGCTGCCACAGTTTCACCGACTGTGACAACTTGATGACCGGGAAGGCGTTCTTCTTCGACGGTCGGCGAACGATGACTAATGCGCCGCACTCGGCCGCTGTCTCCTTGGCGGAGGTGCCCAGTTTGGCATAGAAGAAAGCTCCCCACAGCTCGATGGTGGGGAGGATGCCGAGGTAGCCCTCGCATGCCGTGATGAAGGCGTACAGCAACATCACGGTGTTGGGCGTCAGGTGGTGCGGCTGGATGTGGTTGAAGTCCATGAACGAGCGGAGGAACCCGCTCACCGGGAGGCCGAAGCCACGGAGGAAATGCGATTGGAAGACGACCCGCTCGTTCCCCTGCGGCGCCGGTGAAATCTCCTCCTGCGGTGGCACCCGCACCTTGACGAAGGCCGTGTTGGGCATCCGGCGCATGGCCCGGAGGAAGGTGAGGTGATCCTCGATCACTGTCGAGCCGTCCCATTCTCCGCCCTTCTTGCCCGCCATGGCGTCTGAGTGGAGCTGCGGGGTGCGGAGGAGCTCGACGATGGCGGGCTGAGGCAGCGCTACGGCAGGCACTGAGCAGCAGCATCAAAGATAAAGGAGGACGAAAGAGTGGGGAGGAGGGCGCGCATGCTCCGCCGCTCCCCTACCTCCCCCTACTTATAGCCCTCGGGCTGCGAAGCCGAGGGGGCGGGACGTGGGATCGTGGGATTAACTACGCCCACGAACCCACGAACCCCGATTACTACGCAGACTTACTATGCAGTAACTCTTGCGGGAATTGCATTCGCCCTCCTCGGCCGCAATGGATCCGCTCGCGTGCCGAGGCCAAGTAGTGGCAGGCCTGCCCCGCTGTCACGTCCCATCGAGAGCGTGGGGCGGCAGGCTGGCCAGGCTGACGTACGCCGTGTGGCGTGCTCATGGCGGGCGGCAGGCCTGGGGAAGCTTAGCAGGCACGCCATCTATTTCCCGCCATGGTATTAGAAATCGGCGGATGAGCCCGCCTTGTCAAAACGGTTCCGGCAGCCGGTGTGTCACCAGGCGGGCTGAGTGTTCATTCCAAGCACGGCAAGAGGGGAAGCTGCTGAGACTCCACGGCCTGTCAACCGCGACGCCTCACCAGCTAAGGGGACTACTGTCGGAGTAATGGGCCACGAGTAGCCTCACCAGAGCCCCTTAGCCTTTCAAGACCTTGGGCCGACTTCGCCCCACAAGACTACAGAATGAAGCACCACCTTCCGGTGGCCGGCTGGCTCAACGGCCGACTGCCCGAAGACGGCTGTGCACGAGCAAACGGCTCCAAGACAGGCTGACTCCTAGAAGACGGCCTCCGTATAGGCCGGCTTCTAGCAGGCGGCCACCCTACGACCTTAGAGTGTGCGCCCCTCATCAAGATGACAAGACTGGGTGAGGCTACAATATAGCCCCTCTCCCTCGAATCCTGGGTTTGGCATGGCTAGAGTGTCCCGTACAGGTGGACATCTTTGCAGGATGCGACACTGTTGCCACTTCCCCCTTGACGTCATTCCGGACAGGCAGAAGCCTGTTCCCATGACGGCCTGTCGGTACGGCCTGCAGGCGGCGGGCCCTACCAGGCAGTGAGAGCCCGGAAGACGGCGGAGCCAGACCAGCCGGACCCGAGGGAGGACGGCTTCCAGCAGGCGGCCAGTTCCTCCCTCGAGACCCGTGCACCATTAGCCAGATGAGATGTAGTGTGGCTACAGTGGTCTCCCATCAGACAGCGGGAATGTAGCCCCGCTCCATTGACCAAGCCTGCGTCATTAGCGTCACGGCTACAGTGATCAGCCACCAACCAGACCCGCCAGCGGCGGGGGCGGCATGTTGGCTCCGTACCAGACTAGTCGGGCTGGCGGAGAAGCTGGCGACTGAAGACACTGACAGCCAGGTCCAGCACCAGGCCAGATTACCATTGTACCCCTGGGGGGTAGGCCTATATAAACCCCCCAGGGAACCCATGCAAAGGGTTCCCAACCTGTTAGAACTAGCGTCCACCCTAGAGGAAGAAGGGAGCTAGCCCTGCCTCCTTCTGCCTCTAGCATACAGCTCGAGGAGCACCATTGTATTCACTAGTGCCTTAGTGATCATGCGGAGACCCCGCAGAGCAGGACTAGGGGTGTTATCTCCTAGGAGAGCCCCAAACCTGGGTAAAGTGCGCCAGCGTTCGTCTTTACGCCTCATCCCGCTTCCAGGCACCGACGACGTTCTACTCGCTCCCACCATGATAAGCCATCCTTTGGCATATGTTGCATCCAACCCCCTACAAGCCCTGAGGTCGCTCCAAGCTAAAATGAACTTTAATGATGTCACCTGGTTCCATTGCATAGGGGGTGTTGGAGCAGCTGAAGATGCACGGTGAGGAGGCCAATGCTCACAAGCCGCTGGAGCCCTGAGCCTAGGGAGGCTCTGCGGGTCCAGGTGGCTCCTCGAGGACAGTCTTCATCTCCGCTAGGACCGCGTGGTGCTTGGCCTCCTAAGCCGCCAGAATGCTCCGCAGGTGATGCTGGAAGGTGGCAGCCGTGTTTGACAGCCGAAAGGCATGCGAACATAGCTATCTGGCGGACCCTCACAGCATCCCACACGCGAAGGCCAGAGGCGCTCCTGAGATGCGGCCCGGTTTAGCCCTGGGACGTCGATGCAGATGCGTAGCCCACCATCCTCGCCTGGATGGGGGGCCGTGCCAGGCAAGCGGCGGTCGCCGCGCATGGCTCTTGCTTCTTGAAGCTCCTGAGTAGCCTTGGTGGTGAACTCCTGAACGTTGAGCTTTCCATGCCCTGAGACCTCCTGAGGGAAACGTGCCACGAAGCACACCTCCAAGTGGTGCCCGAGCGTCTCCCTCGTGATGTTGGCAAGGTCCGAGGCCCTGCAGAAGAGAACCCCCGAGCCCTGCCTGAGGAGGGCGTTGGGCGCGCCTTCCTATGCGATGGAAGGAGGTGCCCCTTGCACGGGCGCTGATCCTGATGCGGCATCTCTTGGGATGAGAATCTCCTGAGGCCTTGAGCTAAGCGGTGTCTTCTTCTTCTTGGGGACTACCTCAGGAGGATCCTCACTCCTGCTGTCTGGGTCCTCGATTGAAGCAGCTTGGAAGGCGCGCTCAAGGGAGCACACTGCATCTCTTTCTTCGCAGGGGACCGTGATGATTCCGCCGCTTCCTGGCATCTTGAGGACATTGTAGCCATGGTGGGTGACCGCCATGAACTTGGCCAGGGCGGGATACCGGAGGATGGCATTGTATGGCAGGTGGATGTGGGCGACGTCGACGTCAATGAGCTCGGTGTGGTAGTTGTCGCGCTGGCCGAAGGTGACATGGAGGCGGACCTGCCCTATCGGAGTGGTGGAACCGTTGGTGATTCCTGAGAAAGGCTTGGTCGGCTGGAGCTGATCGTATGGCACTTGAAGGTTGTCGAACATCTCGATGGACAAGACGTTAAGCCCTGCGCCGCCATCGATGAGGGTCCTGGTGACTTGCATGTTGCTGATGACTGGGGAACAAAGCATCGGGAGGACGCCAGCAGTAGCTGCGCACTTGAGTTGATCTGCCAAGCTGAAGGTGATAGCACACTTGGACCACCTGAGCGGGCGCGTGGCCTCGAGCTTGGGGAGGACTGCATTCACCTCGCGAGCAAACTGCTTGAAGATGCGCTGAGAGGCTGGGGCCTGAGCTCCGCCCAAGATGCAAGCAATAGCGCGCGGTTCCTAGAAGCCCCCAGCCCCCTCGTTATGGTGATGGTCGTCATTCCTTCTTGGTGGTGGCGGCAGAGGAGGAAGGCCTGCATTCCCCTGCTAGCGGTCCTCGCGATGCTGATCCCTCCAGGCGCCCTCGCAAGGCTGATCCTGCCAACGATCCTCGCGAGGTCGGTCAAGCCACTCTTGACGAGGGCCATGGTCGTCCCATCATCCTCGACCATGTCCTCCTCCTCGGCCGTAGCCCCGGTCGTTGTGCTCGGGGCGTCGGCCGAAGCGCCCTTCTCAGACGGCCCTAAGCTCCTGGCATTTGGTGTTGTGGGTGTGGAGGTTGTGGTAGGTGCAGAACGGTCGGCTGCCCTTGGAAGACTCCGGCTGGTCCCAGCCGCGCTTCGTGTCTGGTTCTGCTGCAAGAATGGCTCCTCCTTTGCGCTTCACGTCCTTGGCCTTAGCCTTCTTTTCTTCTTTGTCAGCAGCTGGAAGCTCGAGGAGGGAGAGGCGTCCTTCCTCAGCTCTTGCACACTTGGTCGCCAGGTTGAACAGCTCCAGAGACGTGCACAACTTCTCATTGATGGTGAGCTCCTCCTTCATCTTGATGTCACGGACGCCATCAGAGAACGCTGAGATGATGGCCTCATTCGTCACCTTGGGGATCTTGAGGCGGGCGCCGTTGAAGCGCTGGATGTATTTCTGCAGGGTCTCCCCAGGCTGTTGCTTGATGCGGCGCAGGTCACCGTGGACGGAGGGCGGACACGAGTGCCCTAGAAGTTGGTGATGAAGCGGTTGCGCATCTCGTCCCAGGAGGAGATCAAGCCGGGAGGCAGGTTCAGGAGACAGGTGCGGGCACCGTCCTTGAGCGCCATGGGAAACCAGTTTGTCATAACCTTCTTGTCTCCGTTGGCCGCCTTGATGCCTAGCTCGTAGAGCTGCAAGAGCTCCGCGGGGTCGGCAGTGCCATCGTAGTGAGGAGGCAGGTCCAGCTTTAACTTGCCCGGCCAGGCGACGCTACGCAGCTCAGTGGTGAAGGTGCGGCAACCTGCTGTGGTCACCGGAGCCCTTTGCTGATGCGAAGCTTGCTCTTTATAGTACTCGCGCGCTGCTGCCAGGGGCAGCACACGGTCTTGTCGCGCCGGGACACGTTCTTGTCATGCTGGTGCAGGGAGCATGGGAGCGCCTTCTTGAGGTCGAGGGATTTCTTGGCAGCTTGTTTCTTGTCGCGCGGGCGCTGGATGCGGAGGGTCACGTCCAGGAGCCACACGCCTTGGAGCCAGGGTGCCGTCTTGGGGGAGAGGTGGCGGAGGCGCTCCCTGAGTTGCGTCGCCCATGCCTGACAGAGAGCGAGGCAGCGAGAGGGACGGCGCGGGAGAACCCCCTGCGGCGCTGATGAGCTCGGTGATGCGAGCGAGCCATTATTCATAGAGGACGTCGACGGGGCGGTAGTGCGGGAGCTCACGTGCCAGGAGCAACGCGGCCTGCACGTCCGTGGGAGCACGACGAGCATGAGATGACGAACCAGTTGGGGTCAGTAACGGAGTGGCGGTGCGGCCTTCCCACCGCACCGAGGGGTGCAGCGAAGATGCTTGCTGCTTGTTCCCCGCCGAGAGGGTGGCGGTGTTGGCGGCAGGCAATGGAGAATGATGAGGAGGCCCGTCGACAGGAGCCGTCTAGGCAACGCGAGCGGCGAGAGCAGCCCGGCGCTCGGCGCGGGCTCGGCGAGCGTCAGCCATGGATGCGACGAAGCGATGGGATGCAGATCGGCGGAAGGAAGATTCCGGCACACCCCTACCTTGCGTGCCAAATGTCAGATATCGGGTTCCAGCAAAACCCTTAAGGTTCGAACTCTGTGGTGTGCACGAAGATCTCCTCCTACCGAATCTTGCTCTCTGCCTCGCCGTGATCCCTAAGCTAGATGGATGAACAACACAAGAGACTCATGATTTATACAGGTTCGAGCCACCATTGTGGTGTAATACCCCACTCCTGTGTGTGGTAGTGGATTGCCTCTGGCGCTGATGATGAATAGTACAGAGGAAGAACAACCTCACAAGGAGAGGTGTTCTTGGGCTGGCGTGGTGTGCGGATGAACTTAACTTCCTTTCTCTACTATGGTGGCTAGCTCTATTTATAGAAGCCCTGGTCCTCTTCCAAAATATTGAGCGGGAAGGGATCCAACAACGGTCATTTCGAAAGGGGACAGCTAGTACAAGCTATCCTGACTAAAGTTGGTCTTCGCCTGCCAAAGGTGCTGGTGATGACACCGTCTTGGGCTCCATGGTGACTGTCGGCATTCTGGGAATGGGGGTCCCCAGACTTGCCTGCCTGCGGCCTACAGCATGTCTCACCGGCGGCCCAGTACGGCCCGTCTTCATCAACCCAAGCTCAATACCCTTGCGAGGGGCCAAGCCTCGCGGGGCGGACGGCACAAGGCCTCCTCAGGGGCGGCCTCACCAGGTAGGCTCGCGAGGAGGCGGAGAAATCAAGTCAAGGAGTACCTTGCGAGGTGCTCATGATGCAAGCCATGACGATCAAGACCAGGCGGGCTCCAGGTGGGCGCCAGCCTGCGCAGTGTCCTTGTTTCCTCTTTGGTGCAAAGGGGGAAAGCGCAGGCGCGGAGTACCGAGGCGTCAAGCAAATGTTTCCATATTGGTGCAACGAGACCAAGACCAGCAGAGCGGCAGGACGGAGGTCACCGTGGAGCCCAAGACGGCGCCATCACCAGTGCCTTTGCCAGTCGAAGACCACCTTTAGTCAGGGTAGCTTGTACTAGCTGTCCCCTTTTAAAATGGCCGTTGTTGGCTCCCTTCCCGCTCAATATTTGGGAAGAGGACCAGGGCCTCTATAAATAGGGCTAGCCACCATAGTAGAAGGCATCTAGATCTCACCCAGAGCCAGGAGAGACGGAGCAATTCCTCTCCAAGGGCACCACCACAAGAACACCCCTCGCGAGGTTGTTCTTCCTCTGTACTGTTCATCATCAGCCCAAGAGGCAATTCACCACACCACACACAGGAGTACGGTATTACACCACAACGGTGGCCCGAACCTGTATAAACCCAGTGTCTCTTGTGTTGTTCATCGTGCTAGCTTATATTCGTGGCGAGGTTTTGGGGAGAGTATCGGTATGGAGAAGATCTTCGTGCGCACCCCAGAGTGCGAACCTTAAGGGTTTTGCCGGCACCCGATATCCAACATTTGGCGCGCCAGGTAGGGGTGCGCCGAAGCTCACCCTTCTGTCGACCTGCTCTCCACCAACACCGCGCTCCGCCCTCATGGCGGACAACACGCCACCGGCTCCAGCAGCCGATGCCAGCGCTGGGGCCAGGGGGCTCCGAGCCTTGGCCCCCGCCTTGCGGCAGGTGCAGTGGCCGCACAAGTTCAAGCCAGAGATGCCACCGTGCTACAACAGTGCGGCGGACCCGCTAGCTTTCCTGCTGGCATACGAAGACGTCGTCCTCAAGGCCGGAGGCGATGACAAGGTCATGGCCAACTGGTTTCCAATGGCCCTCACCGGCGTCCCGCGTGTTTGGTTGCTCCACATGCCAACAACTTCTGTGGCCTCCTTAGAGGAGCTGCGCAACCTCTTCCTCACCCACTACATTGTGCCGGTGCTCCCGGTCATCGCAGCTCTCCTGGGCGGCTCGGAGGCGCCACCCTCGGGCCGCCACGTCAAGTCGTTCGTCCGCCAGATTGGTGCCGCCCTCACGCGGCAGGGAGCTCCTCCGGGTTGGGCGGCACCCAAGGCCGACCTAACCTTCAACTCGGTCGATCACCCCGTCAACACTGCCTGCTCGGGTGCGCTCCCAATGCTTTGCATGCCCACCATCTGCCAGGTGGCCATCACCAGGACCCTCATCAACGGCGGCGCCGGCCTCAACGTGCTCTCGATGGAGGCCTTCAGCCTCCTCCATGTACCGTTGCAACGGCTCCGACCCAGCAAGCCCTTTTCGGGTATCGGAGGCGGTACCTCCAGCTCCCTGGGGCAGATCCGCCTTCCAGTGACCTTCAGCACCCATGACAACTTCTGCACGGACCTGGTCAACTTCGACATCGCGCACATCAGCCTCCCGTACAACTCCATCCTCGGGTACCCCGCCTTGGCTCAGTTCATGGCAGCAACCCATCTGGCCTGCAACCTCATGAAGATGCCCGGGAGCAGCGGCGTCCTGACAATAGCTGGAGATACCAAGGATGCTCTACTGGCACTCAAGCTTGCCCTCAAGCCAGCCGTAGCAGCGCAGCCTACCGGCACCGACACCTCCAAGGCCAAGGAGGCTGCACCGACCAAGAAGAAGCAGTTATTCACCTAGGACAAGGCGGAGACCAAGCAGGTACCAGTTGATGAGGAAGGATCCTCCGGCGCCACCTTCAACATAGGTGCCAATCTCGACCCTGACCAGGAGGAGGCACTGGTGAAATTCCTGCACTCGAACAAGGAGGTGTTTGCGTGGGAACCCAAGTAGCTAGCGGGGGTCCCAAGGCAGGTAATTGAGAATCACCTGAATGTGTGCCCCAATGTACGCCCCGTGAAGCAGAAAGCAAGGCGGCAGTCCACCGAGAAGCAGGCCTTCATCATCCAAGAAACCCGCAAGCTGGAGGCGGCAGGTGTTATTCACGAGGTTCGCTACCCCGAATGGCTGGCAAACCCTATTGTTGTGCTGAAAAAGGGAGGAAAGGAGCGCATGTATGTTGACTTCACCAACCTCAACAAGGCCTGCCCTCAACATCTGTTCCCACTCCCTCGCATCGACCAAATTGTCGACTCCACCGCCGAGTGCGACCTCTTGTGTTTCCTGGATGCATTTTCAGGCTATTATCAAATCAAGATGGCGGTAGAAGACGTGGAGAAGACGGCTTTCCTGACCCCCTGTGGGGTATACTGCTACACCTACATGTCGTTCGGATTGCGCAACGCGGGGGCAACCTTCCAGCGACTGATGCACATCGCCTTGGGCTGGCAGCTCGGGAGAAACGCTGAGGCTTACATCGACGACATTGTGGTGAAGTCTCGGGAGGCGAAGACCTTGATCTGGGACCAGGAAGAGACCTTCGCGAGCCTCTGTAAAGTGGACCTGTGGCTCAACCCGGAGAAGTGCGTGTTTGGCGTTCCTTCTGGCAAGCTTCTGGGCTTCCTCGTGTCCCACAGAGGAATTGAGGCCAACCCAGAGAAGGTCAAGGCAATCGAAGACATGAGTCCACCGCAAACCCTTAGAGAAATGCAGAAGCTCGCTGGTCGCGTAACTACTTTAGGATGCTTCATCTCCGAGCTGGGGGAGCGCGCCTTGCCTTTATTCAAGCTGAGGAAGAAGAAGGGCATGTCGGCATTCTGGGAACGGGGGTCCCCAGACTTGCCTGCCTGCGGCCTACGGCGTGGCTCAAGGGGCGGCCCAGCGCGGCCCATCTTCATCAGCACGAGCTCAAGACCCTTGCGAGGGGCCAAGCCTCGCGGGGTGGACGACAGGAAGCTTCCTTAGGCACGGCCTCGTCAGGCTGGCTCGCGAGGAGGCGGAGAGATCAAGGCGGGGTACCTCACGAGGTGCCTATGATGCAAGCCATGACGACCAAGGGCGCCAGGCGGGCGCCGGCCCGCGCAGTGTCCTCCTTTCCTCTTTGGTGCAAAGGGAGCAAGCGCAGGCGAGAGCATCAAGCAAAGGCATCCGTTTCGGTGCAACAAGACCAAGACCGTCGCAACGGCAGGAAGGAGGTCATTGTGGAGCCCAAGCCGGCGTCACCACCAGAGCCTTTGACAGGCGAGGACCAACTTTAGTCAGGATAAGTGTACTGGATGTTCCCCTTCAAAATGGCCAATTGTTGGCGCCCTTCCCGCTCAATATTTGGGAAGAGGCCCAGGGCCTTTGCCTATAAATAGGACTAGCCACCCACAAGGTAGGACATGGAGAGGGAACTAGCAGAAAGAGCGACTGAACTCCCCCTAGCAGTTCATCGCACCAGCCAAGAATAGACCCTCGCGAGGCTGTTCTTCCTTGTATTGTTCATCATCAGCCCAAGAGGCAATCCACCACACCACAAACTAGAGTAGGGTATTACACCACAATGGTGGCCCGAACTAGTATAAACCCTGTGTCTCTTGTGTTGTTCCTTTCATAGCTTAGATCCTAGCGAGGCGGCGAGGTGCAGGTAGGTAGAGGGTGAAATCTCCGCGCGCACCCCAGTGTTCGAATCTAGAGGGTCTGCCGGAACCCGAAATCCGACATTTGGTGCGCCAGGTAGGGGTGCGCCGGAATTCTTCTTCCGATGCCCTGTTCTTCACCGACCGTCGCATCCATGTCAGACGCTCGTCGGGCCCGCGCCAAGCATCGAGCCGCTCTCGCTTCCCGCGTCGCCCAGACGGCCCCCGTCGGCGGCCGCCCCCGCCGTTCCCTGTCGCCTGCCGTCAACGCCGCCACCGGCCCCGCGGGGAACGAGCAGCAAGCATCGTCCCAGCATCCGTCCGTGAGGCGAGACGGCTGCACTGCTACTCCCTCACTCGCCCCAGCTGGTTCTTCGTCCCGCGCACTCCGCACGACCATAGAGGCTCGAGTTGCGCTCATCGCGGCAAACGAGCTCCTGCGCTACTGCCCAGTCGACGATGTCTACGAAGAGTGGCTCGACCGCGTCGCCGAGCTCGTCCGCGCCGCAGGGGGCTCCCCCGCACCGTCCTTCTCGCTGCACCGCGCCCCGCCCCGCGCGGGCACGGAAGCTCTGAGGGCGCCTCAGCCGCCTCCCCCTCAACAAGGCGCCCTGGCCCCAAGGCGCGTGGCCCCTGGGCGGAACCCACTCCGTCCGGCGCCAGCGCAGCGAGAGCAGAGTTGCCAAGAGGTCCCTCGCCCCCAAGAAGCTGCCCGAGTGCTCCCTGCTCTGGTCCGTCACGACCATGCTCCTGTTCCAGCATGCCAAGACCCCGCGCTGCTCCCAGCTGTAGCGCATGGGGACCCGCAAGACCAAGCTCTTCATCACCAAAGGCTTCCCGTGGCCAGAGCAGGGTGTCACGCCTTCACCACCGAGCTGCGCAGCGTCGCGTGGCCCGGCAAGTTCAAGCCAGACCTGCCTCCCCACTACGATGACACGGCCGACCCTGCGGAGTTCCTCCAGCTCTACGAGCTGGGCATCGAAGCCGCCAACGGGGATGAGAAGGTCATGGTGTAACACCCACGATGCGGCTATATCTCCCACGTGTCGAAGCACGACTTAGAGGCATAACCGCATGGTGGTTTTGTCGCAAGAAGGGTCATCTTCACACAATCCCATGTAATGAACAAGAATGGGATAAAGAGAGTTGGCTTACAGTCGCCACTTCACACAATACATAAATTAAGATCATACATCATTCAAATACACTCATAGACCGGCTACGGTCAAGTTCAAATGAAAAGAAGACAAGCCCAAATGCTAGATCCCCGATCGCCCCGACTTGGCACCTCTACTGATCATCTGGAAACGAAACATAGTAATGACCAAGGGCCTCATCAAATTCCCATTTAAGCTCAGTTGCGCCATCTGCGCCAGTATCCTCGGCACCTGCATCTGTTTTGGTAGAATCTGTGAGTCACGAGGACTCAGCAATCTCACACCCATGAGATCAAGACTATTTAAGCTCATAGGTATGCAAAGGGGGTAATATGGTGGAGCTGCGGCAAGCACTAAGCATATATGGTGGCTAACATACGCAAATGAGAGCGAGAAGAGAAGCAGCGCATCGGTCGAGAAGCTAGAAGCGATCAAGAAGTGATCCTGAAACTACTTACATCAAACATAACACAAACCGTGTTCACTTCCCGGACTCCGCCGAGAAGAGACCATCATGGCTACACACGCGGTTGATGCATTTTAATGAAGTCAAGTGCCAAGTTATCTACAACCGGACATTAACAAATTCCCATCTGCCCCATAACCACAGGCACGGCTTTCGAAAGATTATATACCCTGCAGGGGTGTCCCAACTCAGCCCATCACAAGCTCTCATGGTCAACGAAGGATATACCTTCTCCTGGGAAGACCCGGTCAGTCTCGGAATCCCGGTTCGCAAAACATTTCGACAATGGTAAAACAAGACCAGCAAAGCCACCCGACTGTGCCAACAAATCCCGATAGGAGCTGCACATATCTCGTTCTCAGGGCACACCGGATGAGACAGGCTACGAGTAAAACCAGACTTCGAGTTTCCCCGAGGTGGCCCCGCAGGCGGCTCAGTTCGGACCAACACTCGAAGGAGCACTGGCCCGGGGGGGGCGGGGTTAAATAAAGATGACCCTTGGGCTCGCGAAAACCCAAGGGAAAAGGGCTTAGGTGGCAAATGGTAAAACCAAGGTTGGGCCTTGCTGGAGGAGTTTTATTCAAAGCAAACTGTCAAGGGGGTCCCATAAATCACCCAACCGTGTATGGAACGCAAACTCAAGGAACATAACACCGGTATCACGAAAACTAGGGCGGCAAGAGTGGAACAAGTCACCAGGCATAAGGTCGATCCTTCCACCCTTTACCAAGTATATAAGGTGCGTTAATTTCAACAGGAGATAGTGTGATATCCCAAAATATCCATGTTCCGACCAGGAACAAACTTCATCTTCACCTGCAACTAACAACGCTATAAGAGGGGCTGAGCAAAAGCGGTGACATAGCCAAATAACGGTTGCTAGGATAGGTTGGTTAGAGGCTTGACATGGCAATAGGGAGGCATGATCAACAGTGGCAGGTAGAGCTAACATAGCGATAGAGCGAGTACTAGCAAGCAAAGATAGAAGTGATATCGAAGGTATGGTCATCTTGCCTGCAAGGTTCTTACAGTTCTCGAAGGCTTGATCCTCGTTAGCGTACTCAACAGGTTCCTCGTAAGCGTTCTTGTCTCCCGGCTCTACCCAAAGCAAGAACACAAGCAAAGGAACCACAATAAATCAAACTGCAATGCACAAGCAACATGATGCAATACATGTCATGCTATGCGAGAGGTGATATGCAATGCATATGCGTGCTTCGGAAGGAAAGATGATGAACAAGGCATCAACTTGGCAAACCAAGTATGCCGCTGGAAAGATGAGATGATTTCGGTTGAAATCGATATAAAGATCACCGGATTCGGGTGCGCGGTTTGCAAATGACAAGCACGACAAGATATGATGCAAACTGCTTAAAACAGCAACATGGCCACTTAGATGCAAAGTATAAATAAGCTATCGCACCCAAACATATGAACAGAATGCATAGCAGTGATGTACAAGAGATGCTCTACGAAACATGAACACTGAGCTCAATCTATAAACCACTAGAGCATGACTAAAATAGCATGGCAATAATGCAAAAGATAACAGTTTCTACAGACTTAGTGGAATTACTAGACATAGCAGAAACAGATTCATCATGGCATCTCTACAAGCTTGATTAACTCACTACCAGGCATGTCATGGCATGGAACAAGTACTAGCATGAAGTCGGCATGAAAATGAAGCTACTCATGTGCAAAACAAACACATAAAGGACAAAACAACAACATAGATTGAGATGACATGATCATGAACTTGCTCAAATGCAGAAACTAATGCCACCACTGGATTGGTGGGATTTTTCTACCCCAAAAACATATATAATATGTTGGGGTTGCTGTAGAAAAATCATCACAAATGCACTAAGATAAAACCTTCCCTAAATGGAAATGACAGATTTGGCATTTTCCTTATTTGGAAACGTCCAGAAATGGACTTGCCCGAAATGGATAGATTCTATATGCCAGAACTGGAATATTTGCTGGGAACAACAAAAAAAAATAAAAAAATAAAATAACAAATAGGGCTAAGGGAGGATGACAGGTGGGGCCACCCTATCATACTCACACGCTGTTGCAAAGAAACAAAAAGAGGGGGGAAGGATAATGCACCCGCGGGGGATCGAACCCGGGTCTCCCCGGTGTGGTACTGCAACGGCAACCACTGGGTCAGCTAGGCACTACTGGTAAGGAAAGGGGTTCAGCCCCTTTTAGATAGACACCAGATCGAGCTCCTCTGTTGCAAACAGAGAAGACGACGGCGCCGGCGAGGGCAACGGCGGCAACCACTTGGCTACAGGGACTCCGGCGGGCGTGCGGGAACATGTGAAGGCGCGGGAGCGCGTGGCTGCTGCTTGTGGAGTCGCGCGTGCGCGTGTACTCGGGCACGAGCGGAACAGCGGAGGTGCCGGGCGAAGCGAGCGGTAGAGGAGCTCGTCGGAGCTGCGGGAGGCTTGCGGTGTGCACGAGAGACGTGAATGAGTGTCGCGAGCGAGCTATGGGAGCACGACAGAGGGGATCCAAAGCGGGGACACGCAAACACGCAACGGTGGAACAACACTGCACAAATAAATTCAGAGATCGCCGGAGCACTGCGAGCGCGGGAAAGACATTGATCGGATGCGCCCTACGAGTGCCTAAATGCCATAGGAAGGATGGGAGAGGGAGGTGCATTACCAAGCTCACCCAAGGACACGAAGTGGTCGACGGAGACGAGCTGACGGCGACGAATTGGAGCTCTGAACCTTGGCGCGGTCCTGACCGAGAGGAAGGTGGAAGCAGAGGACGTCGAGGAACTCGTCGTCCGGGGCACCATAGTCGACGTCGTGGAAGGAGACGACGACGAGGAAGAAGAAGGACACGATCTACGGGGGTGGGGGTGGCCGGAGAGCACGCCGGCGACGAGGTGCGCTCTCAAGTGCGCTCGGGACGAAGCGGTTGCGGTGGATCTGGTGGTTCTACTCACCTGGCGGCGGCGACGAGAGGAAGAGGGAAACCCTAGAGGTTGTGTGGACAAGGAGAGGGGTTAAAAGGGAGGCTAGGGCGACGGGTGGAGCACGGCGTCGACGCGACCGTGGCCATGTGCGCGCCCGGCGTGAGCTTGACGAAAAGGTGAGGGGCGGGTGCGCTGTAGCCAGAGGCTGGCTAGTGGGGGCACAGGTGACACGTGGGCGTACGGGCGCCTGGGTAGCATCACGGCTGGGTGAGAAACGACAAGGGCGCGAGCGGGAGAGCACGCAAACGGGCTGGCAGGCTGCGCTGGCTGGGCTGGCGGGCAGGAAAAAGCCTCGGCTGGGCTGCGGGAGGCCCGGGGGGGCTGCTGCGCTGTGCTCTTATTTTTCTATTTGTTCAAACAGAAATAGAAACAGAGAAAGCACAGGGTAAAAGGAGAGGAGTTGGAATATAAAGAAAATATTCTCAAGCTCCTGGAATTATCTACTATTTGAATAAATTGCATTGGGCATTTTTAGAGGTAGAAAAATAAGACAAGTTTGAATTATATTCAAACTTGTGTCATTTTTGAACCTGACCCAAACAACTTCAAATAAGGAGATATTTGTCAGAGAGGTTTAGGACATGGAGCAAGATTTACAGGGAGAAGATGAACATTAATAGAGAGAGGAAAATAGCACTTAGCAAAAGAAGGGAGGAAAAGGGAAGGAAGGAGAAGTGATGGTGCAATGGTTTGAAAGGGGGACAAAGGTCATGCCCATGATGCTCATGGCAACAACATAATATGACAAAATGCAACATGAGATGGCATGAGATGAAAATGCACTATATGATGATGACATATGATGGCTAAAAGGAATATGACAAGAAGCACAAATGCAATATGGTAAGGAGAGCATGACAATGAAAAGAATAAAACACATAACCAAACAAGATGAGGCCAAACATGATAAAACCCACAAGAATTGGATGAAGGTCAAGTTGATATATTGCCAAATTGGGACATGATACATCTGGGGTGTTACAACTCTCCTCCACTACAATAGGATCTCGTCCCGAGATCTAGGACTGAAAGAACTCCGGATATTTGGAACGGAGGTGATCCTCACGCTCCCAGGTGGCTTCTCGGTCGGAATCGTGTGACCACTTCACTTTCAGGAATTTGATTGACTTGTTGCGAGTCTTGCGCTCGGTCTCTTCAAGAATAGCAATGGGGTGCTCATGATAAGAGAGATCTTCTTGGAGGTCGATTTCTTCGAAGTTGATAGTGCGCTCAGGAGTCTTGAAGCACTTGCGAAGCTGTGACACGTGAAACACATCGTGCACGTTTGAAAAGTTGGATGGAAGCTCAAGTTGATAGGCGAGGTCGCCTCTTTTTCCAATGATCTTGAAAGGACCCACGTATCTAGGGGCAAGCTTCCCTTTGATACCGAAGACGAGTGCCTTTCATTGGAGAGACGTGGAGATAGACATGGTCTCCGATTTCAAAAGCCAAGTCACGGTGCTTGCTATCATAGTTACTCTTTTGGCGCGATTGCGCGGCTTTGAGATTCTCACGAATGACTTTGCACATTTCTTCAGCTTCTGTGATCAAGTCGTTGCCAAGAAGTTGACGTTCACCTATCTCAGACCAATTGAGAGGAGTACGGCACTTTCTGCCATAGAGAATTTCGAATGGGGCCTTGCCCGAACTCGCTTGGAAGTTGTTGTTGTAGGAGAACTCGGCATATGGAAGACAATCTTCCCACTTCATACCGAAAGAGATGACACAAGCCCTGAGCATATCTTCAAGGATTTGATTGACTCGCTCGACTTGGCCACTTGTTTGAGGATGGAAGGTTGTGCTGAAATGAATGTTGGTGCCCATGGCCGTCTGAAAGGAGTCCCAGAACTTAGAAGTGAAGATGCTTCCACGATCTGAAGATATCAATTGTGGAATGCCGTGCAAGGAGACAATTCTGGAGGTGTATAGCTCTGCCAGCTGAGCTGCTGTGATAGATTCTTTGATAGGAAGAAAATGAGCCACTTTGGTAAGCTTGTCAATGACAACAAAGATAGCATCATTTCCACGGTTGGACTTAGGAAAACTAGTCACGAAGTCCATCTCAATATGGTCAAACTTCCATTCCGGAATAGCAAGAGGTTGGAGGAGACCAGCTAGTCGTTGGTGTTCTGCTTTCACTCTTCTGCAGACATCACATTCATTCACGAATTGAGCAATCTCTCACTTCATTCGAGTCCACCAATATGACTGCTTGAGGTCATGGTACATCTTTGTACGTCTAGGATGAATGGATAGGAGGGAATTGTGTGCCTCATTCATGATGACTTTTCTCAAATCACCTTTTGGAACCACAATTCGATCCTTGAAGAAAAGAGTATCTTTGTCATCCAAGCGATAGCACTTGTATTTGGGAATGCCCTTGTCAATACCACGTTTCACCTTCTTCACCATGGTATCCAGGAGTTGTGCCTCACGAATTTGATCTTCCAAAGTAGGAGAGACTATGAGGTTGGCAAGAAAGCCTTGAGGAACAACTTGAAGATTCAGCTTGCGGAAGGCTTCACAAAGATCCGGTTGAAACGGCTTGAGAATTAGACTGTTGCAATAAGCCTTTCTGCTCAGAGCATTTGCAATCACATTCGCCTTGCTAGGAGTATATTCAATACTCGGATTGTACTCTTGAATCATTTCGACCCATCGAGTTTGCCTGAGATTAAGGTTGGGTTGAGTGAAGATATACTGGAGGCTCTTGTGATCGGTGAAAATGTCCACTTGCCTTCCCAATAAGAGATGTCTCCATGTTATCAATGCATGGACAACTGCCGCCAACTCAAGATCGTGAGTGGGGTAGTTCTTTTCGTTGGGCTTCAACAGACGAGAGGTATAGCCACAACTTTTTTCTCTTGCATCAACACAGCACCGAGACCTTGAAGGGAAGCATCACAGAAAACTTCGAATGGCTTGGATTCATCAGGAGGAGTCAAAACAGGAGTTGTGACTAGCTTCTCTTTGAGGGTGTTGAAAGCGATGTCACACTCAGGCGTCCAGACATACTTGACATGCTTCTGGAGGAGGTTGGAAAGTGGCTTTGCAATCTTAGAGAAGTTCTCAACGAATCTTCGGCAATAGCTTACAAGACCAAGAAAACTGCGGAGCTGCTTGACATTCTGAGGAGGTTCCCCATTCAGAACTGCAGAAACCTTCGCGGGATTAACAGCAATGCCCTTGGCAGAGATGATATGACCAAGGTAAAGAACTTCATCAAGCCAGAACTCACATTTGGAAAACTTCGCATAGAATTGATGCTCTCTGTGCTTGTCGAGCACCAATCGCAAATGTTTGGCATGATCCTGCTTATTCTTGGAGAAGACCAAGATATCATCGAGATACACCAGAACGAATTCATTGGTGTAGGGGTTGAAGATAAAGTTCGTCATGTGAGAGAACGTTGGAGGAGCATTGACAAGGCCGAAAGACATGACAGTATATTCATAAGAACCATAGCTTGTTCTGAATGCTGTCTTGGGAATATCTTGTTCACGAATGCGAATCTGGTGATACCCCATACGAAGGTCAAGATTGGAGAAGACTTTAGCCCCTTTGAGTTGCTCGAAAAGCTCGTTGATGTTGGGAAGTGGATACTTGTTCTTGATTGTCTTCTTGTTCAATGGACGGTAATCGACGCAAAGTCGGTCCGTGCCATCCTTCTTCTGGACAAAAAGAACTCCACAACCCCATGGGGATGAACTCAGTCTGATCAAACCCAGACGCTCTTGTTCATAGAGCTGCTTCTTCAATTCCTTCAGCTCCTTGGGTCCAAGCTTGTATGGCCGCTTACAAACGGGTTCAGTTCCAGGCTCAAGATCAATAACGAACTCGACTGGCCGATGAGGAGGCATACCCGGAAGCTCTTCTGGAAAGACATCTTAGTACTCACAAACGACTGGAATTTGAGAAATAGCATCCAGCTCACCCTTCTCATTGAGAGAAAACAACCGAATTGTTTCATCACGAGCGGCATAGATGATAATATCCTCAGAAGGGTGTGTCAATTGAATTTTCCTGGCAGCACAATCAAGCTGAGCCTTGTGCTTAGAAAGCCAGTCCATCCCAAGAATTAGATCAATATCAGAATCGCCAAGAACAATTGGTGAAGACAGAAATTTATAGTCGCCCATCTTGATACCGACATTTGGAACCAATAAGGTAGATCTCAAACGCTTAGCTGGAGAAATAACTTGCATAGCTCTAGGTAACTCCTCTGTGTCAAAATTGTGCTTCGATGCAAAAGGATATGACATGAAAGAATGCGATGCACCAGTATCAAATAAGACTTTTGCAGGAATATCATTAACAGGAAGATTACCCATGATCACATCTGAAGAATCCTCTGCCTGAGCTGCATTCATCATGTTCACCTTTGCATGCTTTGGATTATGCTTGACCACAACAATGCTTGAAGATCTCACAGGAGGAGGAGGAGGAAGGCGCCTTTGATTGAAGCATTTGTTTGCGTAGTGACCTTTCTGCTTGCACTTGTTGCAAGTCACTTCTGAGAGCGGACGGTGATAAGGAGCATTTGACTTTGAAGCTTGAGGCTGAGACTTGTTCTGATAGCTTGGGTTGGGTGGGTGGGAAGATCCACGACCACCTGAGTTCTTCTGCTGGTAAGGCTGACGAAACGGAGGAGGAGGAAGATAGAACTTCTGCTGCTTAGCTGCCACTTGTGAGGAAGAAGAAGATTGCACTACATCCCTGATTCTCTTCTTAGAAGCCTCACACATGAGCTGAGCACCTTCTTGCTTGAGTGCCATATTGTAGAATTGATCAAACTGAGTAGGCTCAACAAGAACGAGAGCTAACTGCAGATCCTCTCTAAGGCCACCTCTGAACTGATAGATCATACTTTTCTCATCAGGAACATCTTGCTTAGCAAAGCGAGCAAGTTTCTGAAACTGCTTGTTGTATTCGTACACTGACATGTTGCCTTGCTTGAGATTGCGGAACTCCTCACGCTTGCTCTCAACAACATAGGTAGGAATGTGGTGAGCTTTAAAGTCCCGACAGAAATCAGTCCAAGTAATCACTCGACCATCTCTGGAATCCTTGTATTGCTGGAACCAATCAGCTGCCTGACCCTTGAGCTAAAAAGAAGCGAACTTGACATAGTCCTCAGGCCTGACATTGCTGCATTCAAAATGCTTGTTGATATCCACGAGCCAATCAACGGCGTCTGTGGCCTCGACACAGTAGCTGAAGGACTTCGGCTGATTTGCCAGGAACTGGTTGAGGGTTGGAAATAGAGGCTGATGATTGAACTGCCCTTGACCTTCATTCCCTTGGTTGCCTTGGCCTTGGTTGCGCTCTTGCATGAGCTGGATCATGATCTGAGCATGGGCGTTAGAGGCTTCCATCAAAGCTTGCCATGCCTCCGGAGGCGGAGGTGGAGGTGGAGGGTTCGCCTGACTCCCATCATTGCGTTCCGGATTCTGACGCGTTGGCGGAGCCATCCTGAAGAGGGTGACATCCGTTAGCATGTTGATAGACAGATAGACAAGTTGAATCAACGGATAGAAATTGCAACATATAGTCTTCACAATAAACATTCGAACAAGGATGAACGAATGAATTCCAAAGTAAACATCACACGTCCATAAAGGTGAGAAGCCACTTGATAAGAGATTGATGAATGAAATAAAGAAGGTACAACTGGAACAAATAAGTGGTAAGGATTACCCAATCACAAACCAAATATATGCGACAAGAAATGCTAGAGCTACTTGAATCCCACCTATAAACTCCCGAAACTTTCTGGTTATGAAATTAGGTGTTGGGGATACAGGGGAAGCAAAATATCTCACCCAAACTAACAATCCCTACATCCAGCTGTATCCATCCGTAAACACATAACCAAGAAACCTTCGGAAATCGTGTACCTCAACCTTCGAAAAGCATCCGTTATATGAGTTATGGCAATACTCACGAACTCCCGCCCCAGTACTGGGTGGCGTCGAGGTTATCTCACCAACAACTGCATAAAAGAGATTTTCGATGTCGGCAAAACTCAGGTATTCCAGAACTGAAACGATAAAATTGTGACGACAACACCTCAGAGCTTGACTCCCCGGGTCAAGGCCACAAAAATAGATAGGAGGCACCAAGAACAATGTTCTCGTCACAAAACCATCGAAACGATTCCAAGATACCCGCGTGATCCTAAAAATTTCTTTTTAGTGAAATTTGAGAAGAGGACAGTCAAAACATCTACGTCAGGAGACCTCACCAGAGCGACGAAGGGACTGAGGAGTAAAAAGAATCCTACTCTCCGATATATATAATCCTAAGACTCAAAACATTTTTGTTCTAGACTCAACAACGCCAGCAAACAATCAAGCAGGGGGCTCCTAAGTCGGGGATGGCTCTGATTACCAACTTGTAACACCCACGATGCGGCTATATCTCCCACGTGTCGAAGCACGACTTAGAGGCATAACCGCATGGTGGTTTTGTCGCAAGAAGGGTCATCTTCACACAATCCCATGTAATGAACAAGAATGGGATAAAGAGAGTTGGCCTACAGTCGCCACTTCACACAATACATAAATTAAGATCATACATCATTCAAATACACTCATAGACTGGCTACGGTCAAGTTCAAATGAAAAGAAGACAACCCCAAATGCTAGATCCTCGATCGCCCCGACTGGGCACCTCTACTGATCATCTGGAAACAAAACATAGTAACGACCAAGGGCCTCATCAAATTCCCACTTCAGCTCAGTTGCGCCATCTGCGCCAGTATCCTCGGCACCTGCATCTGTTTTGGTAGAATCTGTGAGTCACGAGGACTTAGCAATCTCACACCCGCGAGATCAAGACTATTTAAGCTCATAGGTAGGCAAAGGGGGTAATATGGTGGAGCTGCGGCAAGCACTAAGCATATATGGTGGCTAACATACGCAAATGAGAGCGAGAAGAGAAGCAACGCATCGGTCGAGAAGCTAGAAGCGATCAAGAAGTGATCCTGAAATTACTTACATCAAACATAACACAAACCGTGTTCACTTCCCGGACTCCCCCGAGAAGAGACCATCACGACTACACACGCGGTTGATGCATTTTAATGAAGTCAAGTGTCAAGTTATCTACAACCGGACATTAACAAATTCCCATCTACCTCATAACCGCGGGCACGGCTTTCGAAAGATTATATACCCTGCAGGGGTGTCCCAACTCAGCCCATCACAAGCTCTCACGGTCAACGAAGAATATACCTTCTCCCGGGAAGACCCGATCAGTCTCGGAATCCCAGTTCGCAAAACATTTCGACAATGGTAAAACAAGACCAGCAAAGCCACCCGACTGTGCCGACAAATCCCGATAGGAGCTGGACATATCACGTTCTCAGGGCACACCAGATGAGAAAGGCTACGAGTAAAACCAGACTTCGAGTTTCCCCGAGGTGGCCCCGCAGGCGGCTCAGTTCGGACCAACACTCGAAGGAGCACTGGCCCGGGGGGGGGGGGGGTTAAATAAAGATGACCCTTGGGCTCGCGAAAACCCAAAGGAAAAGGGCTTAGGTGGCAAATGGTAAAACCAAGGTTGGGCCTTGCTGGAGGAGTTTTATTCAAAGCGAACTGTCAAGGGGGTCCCATAAATCACCCAACCGTGTAAGGAACGCAAACTCAAGGAACATAATACCGGTATCACGGAAACTAGGGCGGCAAGAGTGGAACAACTCACCAGGCATAAGGCCGAGCCTTCCACCCTTTACCAAGTATATAAGGTGCATTAATTTAAACAGGAGATAGTGTGATATCCCAAAATATCCATGTTCCGACCAAGAACAAACTTCATCTTCACCCGCAACTAACAACGCTATAAGAGGGGCTGAGGAAAAGCGGTGACATAGCCAAACAATGGTTGCTAGGACAGGTTGGTTAGAGGTTTGACATGGCAATAGGGAGGCATGATCAACAGTGGCAGGTACAGCTAACATAGCGATAGAGCGAGTACTAGCAAGCAAAGATAGAAGTGATATCGAAGGTATGGTCATCTTGCCTGCAAGGTTCTCAGAGTTGTCGAAGGCTTGATCCTCGTTAGTGTACTCAACAGGTTCCTCGTAAGAGTTCTCGTCTCCCGGCTCTACCCAAAGCAAGAACACAAGCAAAGGAACCACAATAAATCACGCTGCAATGCACAAGCAACATGATGCAATACATGTCATGCTATGCGAGAGGTGATATGCAATGCATATGCGTGCTTCGGAAGGAAAGATGATGAACAAGGCATCAACTTGGCAAACCAAGTATGCCGCTGGAAAGATGAGATGATTTCGGTTGAAATCGATATAAAGATCACCGGATTCGGGTGCGCGGTTTGCAAATGACAAGCACGACAAGATATGATGCAAACTGCTTAAAACAGCAACATGGCCACTTAGATGCAAAGTATAAATAAGCTATCGCACCCAAACATATGAACAGAATGCATAGCAGTGATGTACAAGAGATGCTCTACGAAACATGAACACTGAGCTCAATCTATAAACCACTAGAGCATGACTAAAATAGCATGGCAATAATGCAAAAGATAACAGTTTCTACAGACTTAGTGGAATTACTAGACATAGCAGAAACAGATTCATCATGGCATCTCTACAAGCTTGATTAACTCACTACCAGGCATGTCATGGCATGGAACAAGTACTAGCATGAAGTGGGCATGAAAATGAAGCTACTCATGTGCAAAACAAACACCTAGCATATTTGCATGAACAAATACATAAAGGACAAAACAGCAACATAGATTGAAATGACATGATCATGAACTTGCTCAAATGCAGAAACTAATGCCACCACTAGATTGGTGGGATTTTTCTACCCCAAAAACATATATAATATGTTGGGGTTGCTGTAGAAAAATCATCACAAATGCACTAAGATAAAACCTGCCCTAAATGGAAATGATAGATTTGGCATTTTCCTTATTTGGAAACGTCCAGAAATGGACTTGCCCGAAATGGATAGATTCTATATGCTAGAACTGGAATATTCGCTGGGAACAACAAAAAAAATAAAGAAATAAAATAACAAACAGGGCTAAGGGAGGATGAAAGGTGGGGCCACCCTATCATACTCACACGCTGTTGCAAAGAAACAAAAAGAGGGGGGAAGGATAATGCACCCGCGGGGGATCGAACCCCGGTCTCCCCGGTGTGGTACTGCAACGGCAACCACTGGGCTAGCTAGGCGCTACTGGTAAGGAAAGGGGTTCGGCCCCTTTTAGATAGACACCAGATCGAGCTCCTCTGTGGCAAACAGAGAAGACGACGGCGCCGGCGAGGGCAACGGCGGCAACCACTAGGCTACAGGGACTCCGGCGGGCGTGCGGGAACATGTGATGGCGCGGGAGCGCATGGCTGCTGCTTGTGGAGTCGCGCGTGCGTGTGTACTCGGGCACGAGTGGAACAGCGGAGGTGCCGGGCGAAGCGAGCGGCAGAGGAGCTCGTCGGAGCTGCGGGAGGCTTGCGGTGTGCGCGCGAGACGTGAACGAGTGGCGCGAGCGAGCGACGGGAGCACGACAGAGGGGATCCAAAGCGGGGACACGCAAACACGCAACGGTTGAACAGCACTGCACAAATAAATTCAGAGATTGCCGGAGCACTGTGAGCGCGGGAAAGACATGGATCGGATGCGCCCTACGAGTGCCTAAATGCCATGGGAAGGATGGGAGAGGGAGGTGCATTACCAAGCTCACCCAAGGACACGAAGTGGTCGACGGAGACGAGCTGACGGCGACGAATTGGAGCTCTGAACCTTGGCGCGGTCTTGACCGAGAGGAAGGTGGAAGAAGAGGACGTCGAGGAACTTGTCATCCGGGGCACCGTAGTCGACGTCGTGGAAGGAGACGACGGCGAGGAAGAAGAAGGACACGATCTACGGGGGTGGGGGTGGCTGGAGAGCACGCCGGCGACGAGGTGCGCTCTCAGGTGCGCTCGGGACGGAGCGGTTGCGGTGGATCTGGTGGTTCTACTCACCTGGCGGCAGCGACGAGAGGAAGAGGGAAACCCTAGAGGTTGTGTGGACAAGGAGAGGGGTTAAAAGGGAGGCTAGGGCGACGGGTGGAGCACGGCGTCGACGCGGCCATGGCCATGTGTGCGCCCGGCGTGAGCTTGACGAAAAGGTGAGGGGCGGGTGCGCTGTAGCCAGAGGCTGGCTAGTGGGGGCACGGGTGTCACATGGGCGTACGGGCGCCTGGGTAGCGTCGCGGCTGGGTGAGAAACTACGAGGGCACGAGCAGGCGAGCGCGCAAATGGGCTGGCAGGCTGCGCTGGCTAGGCTGGCGGGCAGGAAAAAGCCTCGGCTGGGCTGCGGGAGGCCCAGGGGGGGCTGCGCTGTCCTCTTCTTTTTTCTATTTGTTCAAACAGAAATAGAAACAGAAAAAGCACAGGGTAAAAGAAGAGGAGTTGGAGTATAAAGAAATTATTCTCAAGCTCCTGGAATTATCTACTATTTGAATAAATTGCATTGGGCATTTTTAGAGGTAGAAAAATAAGACAAGTTTGAATTATATTCAAACTTGTGTCATTTTTGAACCTGACCAAAACAACTTCAAATAAGGAGATATTTGTTAGAGAGGTTTAGGACATGGAGCAAGATTTACAGGGAGAAGATGAACATTAATAGAGAGAGGAAAATAGCACTTAGCAAAAGAAGGGAGGAAAAGGGAAGCAAGGAGAAGTGATGGTGCAATGGTTTGAAAGGGGGACAAAGGTCATGCCCATGATGCTCATGGCAACAACATAATATGACAAAATGCAACATGAGATGGCATGAGATGAAAATGCACTATATGATGATGACATATGATGGCTAAAAGGAATATGACAAGAAGCACAAATGCAATATGGTAAGGAGAGCATGACAATGAAAAGAATAAAACACATAACCAAACAAGATGAGGCCGAACATGATAAATCCCACAAGAATTGGATGAAGGTCAAGTTGATATATTGCCAAATTGGGACATGATACATTTGGGGTGTTACGCATGGCCAACTGGTTTCCCATGGCACTCAAGGACGGGGCCCGCACCTGGCTCCTAAACCTGGCTCCTGGCACGATCTCCTCCTGGGGCGATATGTGCACCCGCTTCATCGCCAACTTCCAAGGTACTCGCGACCGGCCACCTGCCGTGAGCGACATGCGCTGCATCAAGCAGCAACCAGGGGAGACCCTGCAGAAGTACATCCAGCACTTCAACAATGCACGCCTCAAGATTCCCAAGGTGACCGAGGAGTCCATCATCTCAGCCTTCTCCGACGGTGTGCGTGATGTCAAGATGAAGGAGGAGCTGGCAATGCATGAAAATCTGTGCACTTCCTTGGAGTTGTTCAACTTGGCGACCAAGTGCGCCAGGGCTGAGGAAGGGCGCCTTTCCCTCCTCGAGCTGCTAGCCGCAGACCCAGAAGAGAAGAAATCCAAGGCCAGGGACGTGAAGCGCAAGGGGGCTGCCGTGCTCGCGGCAGAACCAGACACCAAGCGTGGCAGGGATTAGCCCGAGTACTCCAAGGGCAGCCGGTACTGTGTGTACCACGACCTCCACACCCACAACACCAACTAATGTCAAGAGCTCCGAGCCATGCGAGAAGGGAGTACCGACCGACGCCCCGACCGCAACGATCGAGGCTACGGCCAAGGAGGAGGAAGGAACGCAGGACGCTGGGAAGACCGCGGCCCTCGCGAAGGGTGGCGCGACCGACCACGCGAGGATCGCTGGCAGGATCAGCCTCGCGAGGGAGACTGGAGGGGTCAGCCTCGCGAGGATCGTCCGCAAGGAAACGCAGGCCTCCCTCCTCTGCCGCCGCAGCCAAGGAGAAACGAGGTCCATCATCAGGACGATGGGGCTGGGCGCTTCCAGGAGCCACGCGCGATCGCTTGCATCCTGGGCGGGGCTCAAGCCCCAGCCTCTCAGCGCATCTTCAAGCAGTTCGCCCGTGAAGTGAATGCAGTCCTCCCCAAGCTCGAGGCCACACGCCCTCTCAGATGGTCAGCATGCGCCATCACGTTCAGCTCAGCGAATCAGCTCAAGTGCGCGGCCACAACCAGAGTCCTCCCGATGCTTTGCTCCCCAATCATCAGCAACGTGCAAGTCACCAGGACCCTCATCGACGGCGGGGCAGGGCTCATAGTCCTGTCCGTAGAGATATTCAACAATCTCCAAGTGCCTTACAATCAGCTTCAGCCAACCAAGCCTTTCTCCAGAGACACCGATGGCTCCACGTATCCGATTGGGCAGGTCCACCTCCCTGTCACTTTTGGGGCGCGCGACAACTACCGCACCGAGCTCAACGTCTTCAACGTCGCCCACATTCGCCTACCATACAATGCCATCCTCGGGTACCAGCTCTCGCCAAGTTCATGGTCGTGACTCATCATGGTTACAACATCCTCAAGATGCCAGGAAGCGGCGGAGTCATCACGGTGCCTTGTGAAGAAAGAGACGTAGTGTGCTCCCTGGAGCGATCTTTTCAGGCCGCATCACTTGAAGACCCAGATCGCGGGAGCAGGAGGCTCCCTGAGACCGCTCCCAAGAAGAAGAAGACATCGCCAGGCCCGACCCCTCAGGAGGCAGGCCCCTCAGGGTCTGCGCCTGCTCAGGGGGCACCTCCTTCTGTCACATAGGAAGGCGCGCCCGGCGCCCTCCTCAAGCAAGGCTCGGGGGCTCCCTCCTGGAGGTCCACGTACCGACCTTGCTAAGGTCACGAGGGAGGCGCTTGGGCACCACTTGGAGGCATGCTTCAAAGCACGTTTCCCTCAGGAAGGAGCAAGGCAAGGAGGGCCAAACCCTCAGGTGTTCGTCAGTCAGATCACGCAGGAGTTGCAGGAGTCAAGAGTCATGAGTGGCAGCCGCCGCTTACCCGCCGCAGCTCCCCATCCTGGCGAGGATGGTGGGCTGCGCATCTGCATCGACATCCCATGGCTCAACCGAGCCGCCTCTCAGGAGGGCTTCTGGCCCTCACGCGCGGGGCGTTGCAAATGCCCACCCCACAGCTACGTTCGCATGCCCTACGGCTTGCCAAACGCGGCCGCCATGTACCAGCGCCTCATGGGGAGCATCCTGGAGGCTCAAGAGGCCAGGCGTTCTATAGTCCTGGCGGAGATGGAGATGGTCTACGAGGAGCCACCAGCGCCTCCGGAACCTCCCGAGGCTCCTGGGCCTGGGGGCTCGTGAAGATCGGCTTCCGCAGCCCATGACGTCCGCTACTTCAACACCCCTTCGTCTTCAACGCTGTCAGGTGACATCCTTCAAATTTTGTTTCCAGCTGGGAGCGCCCCCCAGGGCTGCATTATTCCCAGGTCGTGTGGGTCCGTCCCTGCGGCATGTATCCCCTTTTTTACTTTGTGTTCCTAGCTTACTTTGTTGGGGGCGCCCCTCGGGCTGCATCATCCCCAAGTCGCTCGGGTCAGACCCAGCGGCATGTACCCCTCTTGCATTTATTTTCGGGCCATGCATTCGACCCATCATGCTTGTTATTTGATGCGTGTCCACGGCACCTCTTCTTCCTTCATGTCGCCCGCTTGCACGTTAAAGGGGGGGTACCTGAGCATCGCGACTCATGGGCTCCTACTGGCTCTCCAGCCCTCACCCTCTAGCTTTGTCCACGGCATCGCGACCTGGCATACCAACGACGGCTGAGACCCGTTCGAGGGCCGGGACTCTAGGACGTAGAGCATCGGCATCTAACCAAATTTGTAGGAACACATCACAAGTTAAGGCCCAGTGCTAGGCGCAACCCGCCTTGAGGTAGGGCCCCGTGAGTCCCGCGCTGGCTCACGGGTGCCCAGATACACCTCGTCAGGCCCTACCGTGCCAGCCACGTGTCAGGGCGGGGCTGTACACTCCCCGGGGGCTCCTCCCGGAGGGGAGCCCCCTCCCACGCACCAGTGGAAGCACCATGCTCCGCGCTGGCTGACGACACTGCCGAGGAGCGGCTATGCCCGTACACATACGGAAGCGCTATGCTCCACGCTGGTGATAAACAACTGAGGGTGGCCCCCGGCCGCACCAACCTCAGGGAGCCCAGAGCTCAGTGTCTGGCCTCGTCACAACGCCTCCCCTCAGGAGTGCCGCGCGAGGGGGCTGGGCACGGGGGCTGCGCCTGGGTCACGCCCAGACACACACCACCCAGTCAAGCCCCTCGGGCCTGGTTCGTCGTACGTCCCTCCCCGAGCGGAGCCAAGGTACGAAGGCCGTTTGAGCGTCAAGGGGGACTCCTGAGCATCGCGACTCAGGAGCCTAACTGGTCACGTAGCCCCTCACTCCTTAGTTCCGAAAGGCTAACGGCGGTTGAGGTATGCGCGGGGCTGGGCTCTGCAGACGTAGAATGGTATATTCACCCACACATCTCACCTCCCTACTTGCTGTTCGTGCGCCAAGGGGGACTCCTGAGCATCGCGACTTAGGATCCTAACTTGTCACGTAGCCCCTCACTCCTTGGTCCCGTCCTGGTTTCCGGTCGGGGCTAACGGCGGCTGAGGTATGCGTGGGGCCAGGCTCTGCCGGCGTAGAACATAAGTAAGTAGGAAGGAAAAGCGCAAATCTCAAGGAATTCAAAAGCAAATATCACAGTCCATAACTGTTATCACAACACCAAACACAAGTTTAAACGCCTCCCCGAGGCATGATGCATGTTGCAGGAGCTGAAAACAGAACAGGAGCCACAACAGAGTCATTTGTTGGTGGCAGAGCTGCGCGGAGCCGGTTCGCCTTGTGAAGCCGCAGGATCGGCAGCGCCTCGCTTCGGCTTGGTGCTGAAGGCCCGGAACTTCGCCAGCAGAGCCTCCGCACGACCCTTCACGGCCTCAGCAGCGGCAGCGGCAAGCTCGCCGCTCGTTGGCTCCAGCAGGCTCTCGAGGTCGACGTCGGGATCACGAAGGTAGACGTGGGTAAGGACCCGCGTCACTGCTGCAGAAGACAGGACACGCGCCTCGGCCTTAGCCGTCGGGCCAAGGCCAAGGGTGAAATCTTCCAGAGCATGGATCAGGAAGGGGAGCAGCTTGGCGGGGCCGTCCTCGGTGTCGGCCAGCGGGCTTTCCAGGCCGCTGTCGTAAAGCGACCTCAGCAAGTGCGCCCAGGCGGTCGCGGCTCTTGTTAAGCTTGGCGTCTCGGTCCTTGACGGCCGCCTCGTGAGCCTTCATGTCTTCCTCCTTCTCTTGGCGAATGCGGACCTCCTTGGCAAGCTGGTCCCGGAGGCCCTGCAGCTCTCTCTCCAGCGCCTTGCAGCGACCTCAAGCATCGGCCACCTCCCCCAAGGCGGCCTCGCGAGCAGCCTTCGCCCCAAGGACAGCCATCTTCTCCTCGTCGCAAGCCGTCGAGGCCTGAACTTGTGCTGCTCGAATCGAAACGTTAGAGCGAATCCATCCATAAGCCAGCTCCAAGTGCCCGGCCACCAAGCGAGGGTCGATGCCCAGAAGATCTTGCCGCAGTCGGCCTAGTTCAGCAGTAGCATGATCCAGGACAGTGGGAGGAGTCGGAGAGACATTAGTTGGTGGAGTAGGAGGAGAGGATGGCAGCGTAACCACAGTATCCTGAGGCGGGACCTACTGCACCCCAACAGCTGTGGCGGTGGCATCAGGCAAGGATACCTCAGGAGTCGCTTGGGCCATGGGGGCTGAGCTCGCCCCAGCCAGCTCCACCAGGCCTCGCCAGGATGACCGGGCAGGAGAGGCCCGTGCCTTGCAGTCACCTTCTTTCGCGGGCAGAGGCGCTGCCCCAGACGGAACCTCAGGAGCCCCCTTCAGTTTCTTCACCGTAGGCGCCAGCCTAGCCAAGAGATACAGACGTCAAGCCTCAGCGACAAAACAGGGAATAAAACAAGAATAAAGCACTTACTGGTCATTGCTCGCAAGCTCGAGCAACCTCCAGCCATACTTGAAGCCCGAGAGCCGGCTGCAAGGATCAGCCTCGAGAGGCTCGGGAGCAGGAGGCGCGTCTGCGGATCAGCTCAGAGCCGGGGCAGACCCATGGGGGACCAGCCCAGTCCTGTCCTTCTTCGGGATCAAGGGCAAGCTCTCACCGCCCCGCTCATCGCCATCCTCGTCGTCGCTCTGCAAGAGGCGGAGAGCGCAGGACCTGCACCGGGGGAGGAGTGCTCTCGACTCCCCGTCGGTAGCCTCGGAGTCAGGCCCTTCTTCTCGCTCCTCTTCTTCCTCCTCTTCGCTGGAGTCTCCGGAGGACACGTTCACCGTCGCTAGGGCCGCTGGGTCCTCGTGAACCTCCATGGGCACGGGCCCGTCCCCATTGAAGACGGGCATGGAGTCCACCGCCTGCTCCCAATCATCTCGAAGGAACAGGGGTACAGGGGCGCCCTCCAGCCTCGCCACGTCTCCTCCGACCAAAGATTGGAGGACCGTGGCCAGATCTTCGTCGGCAAGACTGCGGGGCTCGGGCGGGGCCTCCACAGCGGAAGCGAGTACTGACGAAGCGGGGCCACCTAGCGCTCCAGGAACTCCCTCAGGAGCGACGCACCGATCAGCTTCGCCGCCGCCATGTTGCCCGGCCTCAGATCCGCATCCATCTTCTCCAGCACCGGCTTCGCGCGGGGGTCCACGATTTCCATGCGAGACCAATCATCGGAGCTCGTGGGGTGCTCCGTGGGCAGAATCAGCCGAGGGTGGATGCGCCCAGCATCTACCATGACCCACTTGCTCCTGAAGCCCTCAATCCTCTTCCCGGGCTTCGAGATGGCGTTGGAGCCGCCATACGCGACAAAGCTCGCGCACGCGGAGATGGGACCATGAGAGGTCCGGAGGGAGAAGTAGTGGCGCAGCAAGGCCACTGAGGGCTGCACCCCGACATGAGCCTCACAATAGTAGGCGAAGATCGCCAGAAGAAGAACAGAGTTGGGGTGGAGGTGCAGAGCTTGCAGTTTGTAATGGCGGAGGACAGAGAAGAAAAACTCAGAAAAGGGAGGCACCAGACCGGCAGCAATGGCGCTTACGAAGAGCGGATAGAAGGTTCTCCCTTGGCCCTCGGGAAGGGCGGAGCCATCCTTGAACACCTCTGCCCCGTCGATGCCTTGCGCCGCCACCATCCGGCGCACCCGGGCAAGGCCCGTCTCCGACACGTTCGGCGAGTCCAAGGCGGGTGAGTACCAAGCTCCGGCCGGGGTCTGGCGAGGCGCCATGTCTTGCTAGGGCACGCAGTCGAAGTAGATCTGAAGATTTCAGAGGCATGAAGGAAGGGCTCAAAAAGGGGATCTGGGCATTGACCGGAGGAAGCAAGGGAAGCAAAGCCTAGGCAGGTGCCGCTCTTTTGTTGATTCACGCAGTTGCTAAGGCATCCACGACCAACCAACCGCCACGCGGCGCTCGAGGCCGCAGGCTGTTAGGGCCCACGACACTTCGCACTTGCCCCTTTGCTTCTCTGCTCAGCCAAGTCCGGGCGCGCCTTGGGCCCAGGGGCTATTGTCGGCATTCTGGGAATGGGGGTCCCTAGACTTGCCTGCCTGCGGCCTGTGTTGTGGCTCAAGGGGCGGCCCAGCGTGACCCATCTTCATCAGCACAAGCTCAAGACCCTTGCGAGGGGCCAAGCCTCGCGGGGTGGACGACAGGAAGCTTCCTCAGGCATGGCCTCGTCAGGCTGGCTCACGAGGAGGCGGAGAGATCAAGGCGGGGTACCTCACGAGGTGCCCATGATGCAAGCCATGACGACCAAGGGTGCCAGGCGGGCACCAGCCCGCGCAGTGTCCTCGGCCAATTGTTGGCGCCCTTCCCGCTCAATATTTGGGAAGAGGCCCAGGGCCTTTGCCTATAAATAGGACTAGCCACCCACAAGGTAGGACAGGGAGAGGGAACCAGCAGAAAGAGCGACTGAACTCCCCCTAGCAGTTCATCGCACCAGCCAAGAACAGACCCTCGTGAGGCTGTTCTTCCGTGTATTTTCATCATCAGCCCAAGAGGCAGTCCACCACACCACAAACTAGAGTAGGGTATTACACCACAATGGTGGCCCGAACTAGTATAAACCCTGTGTCTCTTGTGTTGTTCCTTTCATAGCTTAGATCCTAGCGAGGTGGCGAGGTGCAGGTAGGTAGAGGGAGAAATCTTTGCACGCACCCTAGTGTTCAAATCTAGAGGGTCTGCCGGAACACAAAATCCGACAGGGCCCGTTCGAATGGACACAGGAGGCAGACCAAGCATTTCAAGACCTCAAGAAGTACCTGACCAACCCTCTTGTGATGGTGGCACCGCGCCCTCTCGAGCCCCTGGTGCTCTACCTCGCTACCCCACCCTACTCCATGAGTGCAGCTCTAGTGGCGGTTCAGGAAGAGCGCCAGATCAAGGCTGCATCAGGACCGGCCACGGCCCCGGCCACGGCAACACAAGACCAAGAAGACCTCGCGAAGACCACGGCCTCGGCAGGTGGAGACCAGACTCAACAAGAAGACGCCCCCAGGGTTGAAGGGGCCGCACCAGGCAGCCAGGTGTTGGGGGATCCGTCGTCTTAGGAGGCACCTAAATCTCCGGAGGGCACGGACCTCGTCAGCACACCCACCCTCGTCGAGCATCCGGTGTACTTCGTCAGCACGATGCTGCGGGATGCAAGTCTGATGACCCACAAGTATAGTGGATCTATCGTAGTCCTTTCGATAAGTAAGAGTGTCGAACCCAACGAGGAGCTGAAGGAAATGATAAGCGATTTTCAGCAAGGTATTCTCTGCAAGTACTGAAATAAGTGGTAACAGATAGTTTTGTGATAAGATAAATTGTAACGAGCAACAAGTAACAAAAGTAAATAAGGTGCAACAAGATAGCCCAATCCTTTTTGTAGCAAAGGACAAGCAACAAACTCTTATAATAAGAAAAGCGCTCCCGAGGACACATGGGAATATCGTCAAGCTAGTTTTCATCACGCTCATATGATTCGCGTTCGGTACTTTGATAATTTGATATGTGGGTGTACCGGTGCTTGGGTGCTGTTTTATTTGAACAAACATCCCACTTATGATTAACCTCTATTGCAAGCATCCGCAACTACAACGAAAGTATTAAGGTAAACCTAACCATAGCATGAAACTTATGGATCCAAATCAGCCCCTTACGAAGCAACAGATAAACTAGGGTTCAAGCTTCTGTCACTCTAGCAACCCATCATCTACTTATTACTTCCTAATGCCTACCTCTAGGCCCAAATAATGGTGAAGTGTTATGTAGTCGACGTTCACATAAAACAACTAGAGGTTAGACAACATACATCTCATCAAAATATCGAACAAATACCAAATTCACATGACTACTAATAGCAAGACTTCTCCCGTGTCCTCAGGAACAAACGTAACTACTCACAAAGCATATTCATGTTCATAATTAGAGGGGTAATAATATGCATAAAGGATCTGAACATATGATCTTCCACCAAGTAAACCAACTAGCATCAACTACAAGGAGTAATCAACACTACTAGCAACCTACTAACACCAATCCCGGACTTGGAGACAAGAATTGGATACAGAGATGAACTAGGGTTTGGAGATGAGATGGTGCTAGTGAAGATGTTGATGGAGATTGCCCTCTCCCGATGAGAGGAGCGTTGGTGATGACGATGGCGATAATTTCCCCCTCCCGGAGGGAAGTGTCCCCGGCAGAACAGCTCTGCCAGAGCCCTAGATTGGTTCCGCCAAGGTTCCGCCTCGTGGCGGCGGAGTCTCGTACCGAAAGGTTGCTTGCTATTTTTTTCTCATCGAAAGACTTCATACAGGAAAAAAAATGGACGTCGGAGAGCCACCAGGGGGCCCACGAGGTAGGGGGGCGCGCCCAGGGGGGAGGGGCGCGCCCCCACCCTCGTGAGCAGGGTGTGGGCCCTCTGGCCTTCATCTTTGGCGACGATTTTTCTTTATTTATTTTAAGGTATTTCGTGGAGTTTCAGGACTTTTGGAGTTGCGCAGAATAGCCCTTCAATATTTGCTCCTTTTGCAGCCCAGAATTCCAACTGCCGGCATTCTCCCTCTTCATGTAAACCTTGTAAAATAAGAGATAATAGCCATAAGTATTGAGACATAACGTGAAATAACAGCCCATAATGCGATAAATATCAATTTAAAAGCATGATGCAAAATGGACGTATCAACTCCCCCAAGCTTAGACCTCGCTTGTCCTCAAGCGAAAAGCCGATAACAATAAATATGTCCTCATGTTTAGAGGTAGAGGCGTCGATAAAAAAATAAAATACGGACATGAAAGCATCATGATCATTCTCATAACAGCGACATATATAAATTTTGTCATATGATTACTTATGTTAAAGTGATGATCTTTTCACGAAGCCAAAGTATGAGTTAGAAACCTTATTGAGCACCAACAAATTATACCCTAAGTCATTGAAGCAATTGCAATTTATCATAACATCGGAAAGAGTCTATGTCAGAGCTTAAAAGCAAGTCCACATACTCAACTATCACTTAGTCCTTCATAATTGTTAACACTCATGCAATACTTGTGGTTACGGAGTTTTAACTGGACACAGAGAAAGATAGGGGCTTATAGTTTTGCCCCACAACCTTTTACCTCAAGGGTAATGTCAACAATAATAATTCATACTCCCCTACATCCGATTAGATATATATATATATATCATGTTCTTTTCAACATGTTGGGCTTGCCAAAGGATAAAATGAAAAAGGAAAGGTGAAGATCACCATGACTCTTGCATAAGGTAGAGGATAATAATAAAAGATAGGCCATTCGCAGAGGGAAGCAGAGGTTGCCATGCGCTTTTATGGTTGGATGCACAAAATCTTAATGCAAAAGAACGTCACTTTATATTGCCCCTTGTATGTGAACCTTTATTATGCAGTCCGTCACTTTTATTGCGTCCACAACAAGTTCGTACAAAGCTTATTTCTCCGCACTAATAAGTCATGCATATTTAGAGAGCAATTTTTATTGCTTGCACCGATGACAACTTACTTTAAGGATCTTACTCAATCCATAGGTAGATATGGTGGACTCTCATGGCTAAAGTGGTTTAAGGATATTTGGAAGCACAAGTAGTATCTCTACTTGGTGCTGAGAATTTGGCTAGCATGAGGGGGAAAGGCAAGCTCAACATGTTAGAGGAACCATGAAAACATACTTTATCTCAGATATAAGAAAACATAACTCATTATGTTGTCTTCCTTGTCCAACATCAACTCTTTAGCATGTCATATTTTAATGAGTGTTCCCAATCATAAAAGATGTCAATGATAATATATCTATATGTGAAACCTCTCTCTCCTTATTACTTCCTATTAATTGCAATGATGACCAAAGCTATATTTGCCAACTCCCAACAACTTTTAATCATCATACTCTTTCTATGTGAAGTCATTACTTTCAATAAGATTAATATGAGCTCTTTGTTTATTTTTATTCTCTTCTTTTATTCACTCAAGATCATGGCAAAGTAATCAAGTCCTTGACTCAACACTAATCTTTATTATATATAGCTCACAGACTCGATTGCATAGAGGGATCATAAAGCAAAACTTCAAAACTAAATCATGCCATGACTTTATTCTACTATATCAAAATACTACTACTAGGATCGAACTAAGAAAGACGGTAAAGATAGGAGTTGTGATGGTGATACGATACCGGGGCACCTCCCCCAAGCTTGGCAGTTGCCGAGGGGAGGGCCCATACCCATGTGATTACGTCTCCTTCTTTGTTGTTGGCGGTGGAGGTGTTGTTGATGATGCAAGCTTGTCATCCACCTTCCATGGCATAGGCTCACCCTCATAGAAGGATGATCGAGTCTCCGGAATCCTCAAATCTGCAATGGAAACAGCTCGAAACGAAAACAAATGATATTTGCGTGATACGGTCGTCAAAACCTTCGGGAGAATATATAATGAATTTTTACAGACCAAAATATGTATCGTGCAAGAAAACAGAGTCCGGAGGGCACATGAGGTGCTCACGAGGTAGGGGGCGCGCCCTCCACCCTCGTGGAGGCCTCGTGTCCTCCCCGGACTGCTACTTATTTTTCTATTTTTCTAAACATTCCAAAACGGAGAAATATTTCCTTAGAATTTGTTTTGGAGTCGGTTTACTTACCGTAACACATACCTATTCCTTTTCGGAGTCTGGAACGTTCTGGAAAGTGTCCCTTATGTATTCCTCCGGGGTTACGGTTTCAAAAATATTAGTTTCAACATTTATAGGATTACCTGAGATATAGTGTTTGATCCTTTGACCATTTACCACCTTCGGATTTGTGCCTGTGAAGTTGTTGATTTTTATGGCACCGGAACGATAGACCTCCTCGATAACGTAGGGACCTTCCCATTTAGAGATAAGTTTTCCTGCAAAAAATCTTAAACGGGAGTTGTATAGCAATACATAATCACCTGCATTAAACTCACGCTTTTGTATCCTTTTATCATGCCATCTTTTAACTTTTTCTTTAAACAACTTGGCATTTTCATAGGCTTGGGTTCTCCATTCATCAAGTGAGCTAATATCAAATAACCTCTTCTCACCGGCAAGTTTGAAACCATAGTTGAGCTCTTTAATAGCCCAATATGCCTTATGTTCTAGTTCGAGAGGTAAGTGACATGCTTTTCCATAAACCATCTTATATGGAGACATACTCATAGGATTCTTATATGCAGTTCTATAGGCCCATAAAGCATCATCAAGTTTCTTGGACCAATTCTTTCTAGACCTATTAATAGTCTTTTGCAAAATTAATTTGAGCTCTCTATTGCTCAATTCTACTTGACCACTAGACCGTGGGTGATAAGGAGATGCAATTCTATGATTAACGTCATATTTAGCAAGCATTTTACGGAAAGCACCATGAATAAAATGTGAACCACCATCAGTCATTAAATATCTAGGGACTCCAAACCTCGGAAAAATAACTTCCTTAAGCATTTTAATAGAAGTGTTATGATCAGCACTACTGGTTGGAATAGCTTCTACCCACTTAGTAACGTAATCAACAACAACTAAAATATGTGTGTATCCATTAGAGGCAGGAAAAGGTCCCATATAATCAAAGCCCCAAACATCAAATGGTTCAATAACAAGTGAATAATTCATAGGCATTTCTTGACGTCTACTAATATTACCAATTCTTTGACATTCATCACAAGATAAAACAAACTTACGGGCATCCTTGAAGAGAGTAGGCCAATAAAAACTAGATTGCAATACCTTATGTGCAGTTCTATCTCCAGCGTGGTGTCCTCCATAAGCTTCGGAGTGACACTTGCGTAGGATCTGTTCCTGTTCATGCTCAGGCACACAACGTCTAATAACACCATCTACTCCTTCTTTGTAAAGATGTGGGTCATCCCAAAAGTAATGTCGCAAATCATAAAAGAACTTTTTATTTTGTTAGTATGTGAAGCTAGGTAGTATAAATTTAGCAACAATATAATTAGCATAATCAGCATACCATGGAGTGCTACGAGAAGTGCTTACGACATTTAATTGTTCATCAGGAAAGCTATCATCAATAGGTAATGGGTCATCAAGAACATTCTCTAACCTAGATAAGTTGTCTGCAACGGGGTTCTCAGCTCCTTTTCTATCAACAATATGCAAATCAAATTCTTGCAGCAAGAGAACCCATCTAATGAGTCTAGGTTTAGCATCTTTCTTTTCCATAAGATATTTAATAGCAGCATGATCGGTGTGAATAGTTACATTAGAATCAACAATATAGGGTGTGAATTTATCACAAGCAAATACAACTGCTAGAAGTTCCTTTTCGGTAGTAGCATAATTTCTTTGAGAATTCTCTATAGTCTTACTAGCATAATGGATAACATATAATTTCTTATCAACTCTTTGCCCTAGAACAGCACCTACAACATAATCACTAGCATCACACATAATCTCAAAGCGTAAATTCCAATCAGGTGGCTGAACAATAGGTGCAGATACTAATGCTTTCTTAAGTATTTCAAATGCTTCTACACAATCATCATCAAAGACAAATGGTACATCTTTTTGTAACGAATTAGTCAGAGGCCGAGAAATTTTTGAGAAGTCCTTAATGAACCTGCTATAAAACCCGGCGTGACCAAGGAAACTTCTTATACCTTTGATGTCCTTGGGACATGGCATCTTTTCAATAGCATCAACCTTGGCTTTATCAACTTCAATACCTCTTTCAGAAACTTTGTGTCCCAAAACAATACCTTCATTAACCATAAAGTGGCACTTTTCCCAATTCAAGACAAGTTTAGTTTCTTCACATCTCTGCAAAACTCGATCAAGATTGCTCAAGCAATCATCGAAAGAGGAACCATAGACGGAAAAATCGTCCATGAAAACCTCACAAATCTTTTCACAAAAGTCAGAGAATATAGCCATCATGCATCTTTGAAAGGTAGCAGGTGCATTACATAAACCAAAAGGCATACGTCTATAAGCAAAAGTACCAAAAGGGCATGTAAAAGTAGTCTTTGATTGATCTTTAGCCGCACAGGTATTTGAGAGAAACCAGAATAACCATCTAGAAAGCAATAATGTGTATGTTTGCATAATCTTTCTAGCATTTGGTCAATAAAAGGTAAGGGGTAATGATCTTTCTTAGTAGCTTTATTTAATTTGCGGAAATCAATTACCACCCTATAACCCGTGATAATTCTTTGCGGAATTAATTCATCTTTATCATTAGGGACAACAGTAATACCTCCCTTCTTAGGGACACAATGGACAGGACTTACCCACTAACTATCAGCAACGGGATAAATTATACCTGCCTCCAGAAGCTTGTGTATTTCCTTTCTTACAACTTGTTTCATTTTAGGATTCAAACGCCGTTGAGAATCACAAACTAGTTTGGCATCCGCTTCCAAATTTATTTTATGATGACATAGAGTGGGACTAATGCCCTTAAGATCATCAAGAGTATATCCAATAGCGGCACGGTGCTTCTTCAGAGTTTTCAATAATCTTTCTTCTTCATTCTCTGAAAGGTTAGCACTAATAATAACATGATATATTTTCTTTTCATCAAGATAAGCATACTTAAGATTATCAGGCAATGGTTTAAGCTCAAACACGGGATCACCCTTGGGTGGAGGAGGATCCCCTAGGATTTCAATAGGCAAATTGTGTTTCAGAATAGGTTCTTGTTTAAAGAATACTTCATCTATTTCCCTTCTTTCATTCATAAACATATCATTTTCATGGTCTAGCAAATAATGTTCCAAAGGATCACTGGGAGGTACGGCAATAGAAGCAAGACCAATAATTTCATCCTTACTAGGCAATTCTTCCTCACAATGTTGTTTACTAAATTTAGAGAAATTAAACTCATGAACCATATCATCCAAGCCAACAGTAACAACATTCTTTTTGCAGTCTATCATAGCATTACCAGTATTCAAGAAGGGTCTACCAAATATAATGGGACAAAAGCTATCTTGCGGAGAAGTAAGAACAAGAAAATCAGCAGGATATTTAGTTTTCCCACACAAGACTTCAACATCTCTAACAATCCCAATTGGTGAAATAGTATCTCTATTGGCAAGTTTAATTGTGACATCAATACCTTCTAATTCAGCATGTGCAATTTCATTCTTAATTTCTTCGTATAAAGTATGTGGTATAACACTAGCACTCGCACCCATATCACATAAGCCATGGTAACAATGATCTCCTACTTTAACAGAAATAACAGGCACGCCTACCACAGGTCTATGTTTATCTTTAGCACAGGGTTTAGCAATTCTAGCAGTTTCACCTTCGAACTGAATAACATGCCAATCAATATTATCAGACAAGAGATCTTTAACAATTGCAATATTGGGTTCTACTTTAACTTGCTCAAGAGGTACATAAGTTCTGATATTGCTTTTACGAAAAACAGTTGAAGCTTTAGCATGATCCTTTACTCTAACAGGGAAAGGTGGTTTCTAAACATAAGAGGTGGGAACAATAGGATCATTATAAGTGATAGTCTTTTCTTCAACTTTAATAGGTGCAGCTACTTTTACTTCTATGGGAGGATGATATTTAAACCACTTCTCCTTAGGGAGATCAACATAAGTAGCAAAAGATTCACAGAAAAAAGCTACTATCTCACAGTCAAGTCCATATTTAGTGCTAAACTTACGGAAAATATCGGTATCCATAAAAGATTTAACACAATCAAACTTAGGTGTCATACCTGACTCCTTACCTTCGTCGAGGTCCCAATATTCAGAGTTGCGTTTAATTCTATCCAATAAATTCCATCTGAATTCAATAGTCTTCATCATAAAAGAGCCAACACAAGAAGTATCGAGCATGGTGCGATTGTTATCAGAAAGCCGAGCATAAAAATTCTGAAGAATTGTTTCTTTTGAGAGGTCATGATTGGGGCATGAATATAACATTGATTTAAGCCTCCCCCAAGATTGAGCGATGCTTTCTCCTTCGTGAGGCCAAAAATTATATATATAATTGCGATCACAATGAACAAGATGCATAGGGTAATACTTTTGATGAAATTCCATTTTCACTCTTTTATAGTTCCATGATCTCGTATCACATAGCCTATACCATGTCAATGCGTCTTCCTTCAAAGATAAAGGAAAAGCATTCTTCTTAACAACATCATCGGGTATACCTGCAAGCTTAAATAGTCCACAAATATCATCCACATAGCGAAGATGCTCGTCAGGATGCTTTGTTCCATCTCCCGTAAAAGTATTATCCAGCAGTTTTTCCATGATACCCGAAGGAAATTCAAAAGGAGTTTCATTTTCAACAGGTTCAGTAGGTTGAGGGGAAACTCTTTGCTCTACTGGAAGGGGTGAAGATACCCCGAACAAGCCCCTCATAGAATTACTTTTCGTAGTAACAAGTGACAAAAAATTTCAGCACACTATATAAATTTTTCCTTACCAAATTCCACCTACCTAAGGCGCTACACTCCCCGGCAACAGCGCTAGAAAAAGAGTCTTGATGACCCACAAGTATAGGGGATCTATCGTAGTCCTTTCGATAAGTAAGAGTGTCGAACCCAACGAGGAGCTGAAGGAAATGATAAGCGGTTTTCAGCAAGGTATTCTCTGCAAGTACTAAAATAAGTGGTAACAGATAGTTTTGTGATAAGATAAATTGTAACGAGCAAAAAGTAACAAAAGTAAATAAGGTGCAGCAAGGTAGCCCAATCCTTTTTGTAGCAAAGTACAAGCCAAAACAAAATCTTATAATAAGAAAAGCGCTCCCAAGGACACATGGGAATATCGTCAAGCTAGTTTTCATCACGCTCATATGATTCGCGTTCGGTACTTTAATAATTTGATATGTGGGTGGCCCGGTGCTTGGGTGCTGTTCTTACTTGAACAAACATCCCACTTATGATTAACCTCTATTGCAAGCATCCGCAACTACAACAAAAGTATTAAGGTAAACCTAACCATAGCATGAAACTTATGGATCCAAATCAGCCCCTTACGAAGCAACGCATAAACTAGGGTTCAAGCTTCTGTCACTCTAGCAACCCATCATCTACTTATTACTTCCCAATGCCTTCCTCTAGGCCCAAATAATGGTGAAGTGTTATGTAGTCGACGTTCACATAACACCACTAGAGTTTAGACAACATACATCTCATCAAAATATCGAACGAATACCAAATTCACATGACTACTAATAGCAAGACTTCTCCCGTGTCCTCAGGAACAAGCGTAACTACTCACAAAGCATATTCATGTTCATAATCAGAGGGGTAATAATATGCATAAAGGATCTGAACATATGATCTTCCACCAAGTAAACCAACTAGCATCAACTACAAGGAGTAATCAACACTACTAGCAACCTACTAGCACCAATCCCGGACTTGGAGACAAGAATTGGATACAAGAGATGAACTAGGGTTTGGAGATGAGATGGTGCTGGTGAAGATGTTGATGGAGATTGCCCTCTCCCGATGAGAGGAGCGTTGGTGATGATGGCGGCGATGATTTCCCCCTCCCGGAGGGAAGTGTCCACGGCAGAACAGCTCTGCCAAAGCCCTAGATTGGTTCCGCCAAGGTTTCGCCTTGTGGCGGCGGAGTCTCGTCCCAAAAGGTTGCTTGCTATTTTTTTCTCATTGAAAGACTTCATATAGGAGAATATGGACGTCGGAGAGCCACCAGTGGGCCCACGAGGTAGGGGGCGCGCCCAGGGGGGAGGGGCGCGCCCCCCACCCTCGTGAGCAGGGTGTGGGCCCCCTGGCCTTCATCTTTGGCGACGATTTTTCTTTATTTATTTTAAGGTATTCCGTGGAGTTTCAGGACTTTTGGATTTGCGCAGAATAGCCCTTCAATATATGTTCCTTTTCCAGCCCAGAATTCCAACTGCCGGCATTCTCCCTCTTCATGTAAACCTTGTAAAATAAGAGAGAATAGCCATAAGTATTGAGACATAACGTGAAATAACAGCCCATAATGCGATAAATATCAATATAAAAGCATGATGCAAAATGGATGTATCAAAGGGCACGATACCCCATGCCTCGGAAGCTCTTGCTTGCACTGCTGGTGGCCTCGCGTAAGCTGCGGCATTACTTTCAAGGTCACCCAATCAAGGTCGTCTTGGCCTACCCATTGGAAAGGGTACTCAGGAGCCCCAATTCTGTTGGAAGGGTCGCCGAATGGAACATCGAGTTACAAGCGTTTCAGTTGGAATTCAGCACAACCAGGGTCATCAAATGGGCCGTGCTTGCAGATTTTGTGGCAGAATGGACAGAGGCGCCAGGGCTCGAAGTAGGCGAAGATCGGTCACTTTCCCCAGGAAGTGAGACACCAGATAGCTGGGTCATGTACTTCGATGGAGCATTCTCGCGACATGGCGTGGGGACTGGCGCAGTTCTTATATCCCCCACTCAGGACAAGCTCTATTACGCCGTGCAGCTCTGTTTCCAGCATGGCGAGAAGGTATCCAACAACATAGCAGAATACGAGGGCCACATAGCAGGTTTGAAGGCTGCAGTAGCACTAGGGGTGAATCGCCTCATTATCAAGGGTGATTCACATCTCCTTGTCAACTTCTCCAACAAGGTATACGAGCCAAAGGACGAGCACATGGAAGCGTATCTTGCGGAGGTGCGAAGCATGGAAAAGCAATTTTGGGGGCTGGAGTTGCAGCATGTGCCCCGCGGCACCAACCAAGAGGCTGATGACATCGCCAAGAGGGCATCCAGGCGGCTTCCCCAGGAGCCTGGCGTTTTCGAGGAGCGGCTCTTCAAGCCATCAGTGGCACCGTCACTATCAAGCACGGTGCAACCTCGGGAGGAACTCCCTTAGACACCTGCCACAGGAGCCCCGGCCTGTGGCCCGACCTGGGAAGCACGCTTACTCCTGGCGTTGGAGCCCTAGGAGGGATGTTGGACTACAGAATTCAAGGACTACCTGGTGCGAGGGATGCTACCGGAGAAAGAGGAGGACGTGGAACGCGTGGCTCGGCAGGCCACGACCTACTGCATCCAAGATAGAGAGCTCTACCAAAAGCGGCCAAATGATGTTTCCCTGCGTTGCATCTCCAGGGAACAGGGGAAGGAGCTGCTGGCTGACATACACGGCGGAGATTGTGGACACCACTCGTCATCACGGACCCTTGTCGGCAAGGCGTTTCGCAGCGGGTTCTATTGGCGCACGGCACTCAACGAGGCAATTGAGCTGGTGAAGGCTTGCGAAGCCGGCCAATTCCATGCCAAGCAGATCCATCAGCCATCTCAGGGCCTGCAAACCATCCCACTTTCGTGGCCATTCGCGTTCTGGGGGCTGGATATCTTGGGCCTGTTTCCTCGAGCGCCTGGGGGCTACCGCTACCTCTACATCGACATCGACAAGTTCACCAAGTGGTCGGAGGTGGAAGCCGTCCGCACCATCCCAGCTGGCTCTGCAGTCAAGTTCATCAAGGGCCTCGTGAGCTGATTCGGGGTCCCTAATCGCATCATCACCGACAATGGTTCGCAGTTCATCAGCAATCTCTTCAAAACATATTGTGCTAACCTTGGAACGCAGATATGCTACGCTTCGGTGGCACACCCCCGGAGTAATGGCCAGGCCGAACGCACCAACGCAGAGGTCCTGAAAGGCCTCAAAACCAGGACCTTCAAGAAGAAGCTGGAGGCCCGCGATAGGGGCTGGTACGACGAGCTCCAGTCCATGCTGTGGTCCATCCGCACTACCGCCACCGAGTCGACTGGCGAGACCCCGTTCTTCCTCGTCTACGGAGCAGAGGTGGTCCTCCTTCACGAGGTCAGGCGTCGCTCTGCGTGGGTCCTAGCGTTTGATGAAGCGCAACAGGACGCCATGCGAGGGATGGACCTCGTGCTGGGGGAGGAACACCATCGGGAAGTCGCACTACCAAGCCGCACCTCGTGCTGAGGTGATACACGAACATAGCTAGTGCGTGATTGTTTGCAATGGAGAGAGACACCCCTATAGCACATGTCCAATAGAGGTCTGACCAACAAGGAACAAAGGTCGAGAGGGACACATGGAGAACATGGGCGCAATGGGAAGGAGAGAGTGTGTGTTTGTGATAGAGAGATCCCCTCGAGATCGTGAGGGGACTATATGGGTGGGAGATCAAGGGAGGTGCATGCGCGATAGAAAGATGCCCCGAGAGAAATCGAGATAGACCATGCACATGTTTGTGATGAAGACTAAGATTAGCTAGTCATATACATATAGGAGGGACTGCGTGTGCCTACAATTGAGTGAGAGAGCATCATACTTGGCTAGGCATGAGATTGTGTGTGTGTGTGCGTGTGAGATGGAGAGAGAACGAGGGAGAGAGATAGAGTTTTAGATGGGTCTATCGAGTGGGAGTGAGATATGCATGTGTGCGTGTGACCCAGGTAGATGGAGAGTTTGAGAGAGAGAGGGAAGGCTCCGAGACAATAGAGTGGTGCGTGAGAGAGTTACGGGCAACGAGACAAGGAATTTGTGTGTGTACGATGAGTGCACCCAAGATATTTAGCTTGGACTAGAGAATCATACATAGTGTGCGAGAGAGACCTATAGATGGAGTATATATGCATGCGAACTATAAAGACCCCCCACACACACAAAGAGAGAGAGAGAGAGAGAGAGAGAAAGAGAGAGAGAGTTGGAGAGAGAGAGATGTAGAGAGAGGGAGAGGGACCAACAAGGTTTGTGTGTTGGAAGCGTGCGACAGAATTGAAGATTGTCGGCCAGAGAGAGAGAGAGAGATAGAGAGAGAGAGAGAGAGAGAGAGAGAGAGAGAGAGAGAGACTCTGGGAGAGGGGGAGGTCGCGTTTTATGCATCAAAGATTGATATAAACCATGTTTCGGTATAAACTTGCATTCAAATATTTAAATTGGAGAACATGTTGTCTGCGATCCACACATGAACGGAGATATGCGTATATCAAACAAGTTCATTAATTTGACTTTCAACATGTTCATGGAGTACTATAATACTGTACAACACGCTACTCGATTGAGGTGTTCAATTTTGGATTTAGTTCACTATTTTGACCTGGTGAACGAGCTATTTCATTGAATCAAGATATTTCATTTTGGGTTTGATTCCCGTTTTTGAGTGGGTCAACTATTTGTCATATAGTAAATCGCTAGCAATGAGCATGTAAAAACACATTACTCCCGACCATCATCTCTCCATCTAAAAAAGAAGTGGCAAGCTACTATTTCAAAATTTGATTCGAATCGACTTGGTAAGGTAGACGTGGATGCTCGCTCTCCTAAAATTTGAACGAACCATCAAACACCCTCTGCTCGGTGGAATTTGCCCGAGAAAATAAATGGGAGACGCGAAATTACCGTCCTATGTGGGACACACATCAATTGGCCCGTTGTACATCGAGGGTAGGTTCGTAACTTCATCCAAGCGCGCCTTCTCCTCAGCCGAAATGACATGTGCCTAATAATTCATAAATCATGTTTGGAAAAACACCCTCTACTTGCCCAAAATAGCTCGCGCCCACTATTTCAAAACACGTCTCCTCGCCTGAAATCGCTCGCGCCCACTATATTTCAAAACACGCCCTCCTCGCCCGAAATCACTCGCACCCACTATTTAGGGAGAAGAAAGGTTACTCTACTATCCCTGACCCTCAGTACACAGACCCAAGCCGAGAAGCCTAAAGGCAGGGGTAGAACTGTAACCCCCCCCCCCCCCCCACATACACACACACACACACATTTCAGACAAATGCGCCTGTAAGACATGGTTCCACTCCCCTCCCAATTCCCTCCCCATTCATACCCCGTGGGCGCCAAATCACCTTCTCCCCGGATGCTCCCTTCTCTTGAGCCGCGAAACCTCAGCCCCTCCTCCATGGCGCCCCCCAGCTCACCAAATTCACAGCCGCCCTCCTCCCTAATGCCGGAGATGCTATCCATTTATCGTTGTGCACTGGGCCGTGTGCCTCTTACTCCATGCTGCTGGAGTTGCCTCGATGACGGCCGCGTGAACCGTACCGGAGCCGATACACCCCCGCCGTTGTTCATGGCGCCGGAGCGGCTCCAACTTCGGATCCGTCCAGAGCCCCGGCGCTGCTTCCCCGTAGCCATCGACCATCATGGCATCTTTGCTTCCCTGCCGCCGGTCGCCACTGCAACCGCGCCGGCCTCACTGACTCGACAGCTGGAGCTGCCTACTTCACCATGCAGCCAGATAGGTCGCACCCTCATCTCAAATCACTTTATTTAGGTGTCAGTTGTCTGAATTTTTATTCTGCGCCAATCGATTCCCGATGGGAAGCAGCACCCCTCGAGGAGGCGGAGCTCCTAGGCTGTCAGTATGCTGGTGTCTAACGTAAGGGTGTGAGGGCGCAAGTTCGCCGCGGCAGCAGCGCTTAGATGGCTATCTTAGAGTTGTGTGGGTTGAAGGTACTATCGCCGCAGGATCTGGATGACAGCGAGTCTTTGTGGATTGGCCAGGGGGCGGCGCAATCACGGCAGTGCGGTGGGGCAGGGAGCGGGGTTTTAGTCGGGGCCTCAGACGGCGGAGGCAGGCTGCTCTGTCGTAGGTTGCTGGCTCTTCGGGGAAGATTCTAAAAAGTGTCAGCCGGGAGGCACAAGACGGCCATCAAGCCATCCAGCATAGATCGGACAGTACGAAAATAAAATAAAATCGTGTGACCCCAATTTAGCCTTCAGTCAACAGATGTGTGACTAATCTTGTACCTTGTTGTTGATCTCTTAGTGTATTTCTTCAGATCAAAGAGATGTGTCGTTCTTAACATTATGCGTTTTCTGCATCTTCAGCCACCCCGTCTTCCGACTCACCACAGCTGCTCCAACAAGGCAAGCATACACCAGAAGGGAGCTATAGTCCCCACTCAACAGTTCCCTGCATCGAATGCGTGTGCCCGACATGGACAGCCACAACAACTGCAGGGCCATCGACAAGTCAGCATATGATGCTCACTCTGGGGCCAAATAGGTTGTACCCTCATCTTACTTGTGTGCAATACTTATGGCTTTGTTATTCATCTAAGCATGGAAAACAGATTATCACATTTCATTGTATATTCATGCTGATCTCTTACGGGTCTTGTTTAGAAGTTAACGTTGTTCCATAGTTCAGCTAAGAGACTTGTTCTTTACATAACATTGTTCCATAGATATCATCCATCAACCAGTGCTATCCCACAGGCTGGTGATTATAGTATTATACCACTTCTAGTATTACCTATGTTGTTCTTTAATACTTTTGTGTGCCGATGTCTACTATGCAACCTTCTCCTTGTAGATGTTGGGCCTCGAAGTGTAGAGGTTTGTAGGACAGTAGCAAATTTCCCTCAAGTGGATGACCTAAGGTTTATCAATCCGTGGGAGGCGTAGGATGAAGATGGTCTCTCTCAAACAACCCTGCAACCAAATAACAAAGAGTCTCTTGTGTCCCCAACACACCCAATAGAATGGTAAATTGTATAGGTGCACTAGTTCGGCGAAGAGATGGAGATACAAGTGCAATATGGATGGTAGATATAGGTTTTTGTAATCTGAAATTATAAAAACAACAAGGTAACAAACGATAAAAGTGAGCGTAAACGGTAATGGAATGCTAGGAAACAACGCCTAGGGTTCATACGTTCACTAGTGCAAGTTCTCTCAACAATAATAACATAATTGGATCATATAACTATCCCTCAACATGAAACAAAGAGTCACTCCAAAGTCACTAATAGCGGAGAACAAACGAAGAGATTATTGTAGGGTACGAAACCACCTCAAATTTATTCTTTCTGATCGATCTATTCAAGAGTCTGTAGTAAAATAACATGAAGCTATTCTTTCCATTCAATCTATCATAGAGTTCGTACTAGAATAACACCTTAAGACACAAATCAACCAAAACCCTAATGTCACCTAGATACTCCAATGTCACCTCAAGTATCCGTGGGTATGATTATACGATATGCATCACACAATCTCAGATTCATCTATTCAACCAGCACAATGAACTTCAAAGAGTGCCCCAAAGTTTCTACCGGAGAGTCAAGACGAAAACGTGTGCCAACCCCTATGCATAAGTTCACAAGGTCACAAAACTCGCAAGTTGATCACCAAAACATACATCAAGTGGATCACGTGATATCCCATTGTCACCACAGATAAGCACATGCAAGACATGCATGAAGTGTTGTCAAATACTTAAAGACTCAATACGATAAAAAAACTTCAAAGGGAAAACTCAATCCATCACAAGAGAGTAGAGGGGGAGAAACATCATAAGATCCAACTATAATAGCAAAGCTCCCGATACATCAAGATCATACCACCTCAAGAACACGAGAGAGAGGGATCAAATACATAGCTACTGGTACATACCCTCAGCCCCGAGGGTGAACTACTCCCTTCTCGTCATGGAGAGTGCCGGGATGATGAAGATGGCCACCGGTGCGGGATCCCCCCTTCGGCAGGGTGCCGGAATAGGGTCCAGATTGGTTTTTGGTGGCTACAGAGGCTTGCGGTGGTGGAAATCCCGATCTATGTTTCTTTCTGGAGGTTTGGGTATTTATAGGAGGGTTTGGCGTCGTGAACAAGTCAGGAGGACCTACGGGGTGTCCACGAGGCAGGGGGCGCGCCCTAGGGGGGGTGGGCGCGCCCTCCACCCTCGTGGACCCCACGAGCCTCCTCTCCGGTAAATCTTTATTCCAATATTTTTTATATTTTCCAGAAAAAATCTCTGTTGATTTTTAGCGCATTCCGGGAAGTTTTATTTCTGCACAAAAACAACACCACGATAGTTCTGCTGAAAACAGCATCAGTCCGGGTTAGTTCTAACCAAATCATACCAAAACCATGTAGAAATATTATAAAAATGACATGAATACATCAAAAATTATAGATACATTGGAGACGTATCAAGCATCCTCAAGCTTAATTCTTGCTCGTCCTCGAGTAGGTAAATGATAAAAACAGAATTTTTGATGTGGAATGCTACCTAACATATTTATCCACGTAATTCTCTTTATTGTGGCATGAATGTTTAGATCCAAAAGATTCAAGATAACAGTTTAATATTGACATAAAAATAATAACACTTCAAGCATGCTAACCAAGAAATTTATGTCTTATCAAAATAACATAGCCAAAGAAAGCTTATTCCTACAAAATCATATAGTTTGGCGATGCTTCACTTTCATCACACAAAATGCTCCCATCATGCACAACCCCGGTTTCAGCCAAGCAATTGGTTCATACTTTTTAACGTGCTTCAGACTTTTCAACCCTCACGCAATACATGAGCGTAAGCCATGGACATAGCACTATGGGTGGAGTAGAGTATGATTATAGGGATTATATGAGAAAACAAAAAGGAGAAAGTCTCACATTGACGCGGCTAATCAATGGGCTATGGAGATGCCCATCAATTGATGTCAATACGAGGAGTAGGGATTGCCATGCAAAGGATGCACTAGAGCTATAAATGTATGAAAGCTCATCAAAAAGAAACTAAGTGGGTGTGCATCCAACTTGCCTGCTCATGAAGGCCTAGGGCATTTTGAGGAAGCCCATCATTGGAATATACAAGCCAAGTTCTATAATGAAAAATTCCCACTAGTATATGAAAGTGACAACATAGGAGACTCTCTATCATGAAGATCATGGTGCTACTTTGAAGCACAAGTTTGGTAAAAGGATAGTAACATTGTCCCTTCTCTCCTTTTCTCTCATAGTTTTTTTGTGGGCTTCTTTGGCCTCTTTTTTTTATTTGGGCTTCCTTTTTTTCTTTTTTTTTTCTTTTTCGTCCAGAGTCTCATCCTGACTTGTGGGGGAATCATAGTCTCCATCATCCTTTCCTCACTGAGATAATGCTCTAATAATGAAGATCATCACACTTTTATTTACTTACAACTCAAAAATTACAACTCGATACTTAGAACAAAATATGACTCTATATGAATGCCTTCGGCGGTGTACCGGGATGTGCAATGTATCAAGAGTGACATGTATGAAAGAATTATGAAAGGTGGCTTTGGCACAAATACGATGTCAACTACATGATCATGCAAAGCAATATGACAATAATGATGCGTGTCATAATAAACCGAACGGTGGAAAGTTGCATGGCAATATATCTCGGAATGGCTATGGAAATGCCATAATAGGTAGGTATGGTGGCTACTTTGAGGAAGATATAAGGAGGTTTATGTGTGATAGAGCGTATCGTATCACGGGGTTTGGATGCACCGGCGAAGTTTGCACCAACTCTCAAGGTGAGAAAGGTCAATGCACGGTACCGTAGAGGCTAGCAAATTGCGAAGGGTAAGAGTGCGTATAATCCATGGACTCACATTAGTCATAAAGAACTCATATACTTATTGCAAAAGTTTATTAGCCCTCGAAGCAAAGTACTACTACACATGCTCCTAGGGGAAGGGTTGGTAGGAGTTAACCATCGCGCGATCCCGACCTCCACTCCTAAGGAAGGCAATCAAAGAACACCCCAAGCTTCAAATTTGTCACACAACATTCACCATACGTGCATGCTATGGGACTTGCCAACTTTAACACAAGTATTTCTCAATTTCATAATTACCCAACTAGCATGACTCCAATATTACCATGATTATATCTTAAAACAATTATCAAGTATCAAATTTATCATAGTATTGAATGCACTCTATACGAAAGTTTTTATTATACCCAACTTGGATGCCCATCATATTAGGACTAATTTTATAACCCAAGCAAATTACCATGCTGTTCTAAAAGACTCTCAAAATAATATAAGTGAAGCATGAGAGTTCATTAATTTCTTCAAAATAAAACCACCGCCGTGCTCTAAAAAGATATAAGTGAAGCACTAGAGCAAATGACAAACTACTCCAAAAGATATAAGTGAAGATCAATGAGTAGTCAAATAATTGTGCAACTATGTGAAGACTCTCTAACATTTAAGAATTAAGATCTTGGGATATTATTCAAACAGCAAGCAAAACAAAACAAAATGATATTTCAAGGATAGGACACATTATGTGAAGAAGCAAAAACATTGGTTCAACCGATACTAACCGATAATTGTTGAAGAAGAAAGGTGGTATGCCTACCGGGGCATCCCCAAGCTTGGATGCTTGAGACTTATTGAAATATTATCTTGGGGTGCCTTGGGCATACCCAAGTTTGAGCTTTTGTGTCTCCTTAATTCCTTTTATATCTTGGTTTCCTAAATCTCGAAAGCTTCATCCACACCAAACTCAACAAGAACTCGTGAGATAAGTTAGTATAAACCAATGCAAAAACCTTATCATTTTCTACTGTAACAAATCACAAAAATTATTATTCAACATTGCATACTAAAAGTCTCTGCATATTAATACTCCTATCCTGAAATAGAATCATTAAACAAGCAAACATATGCAAACAATGCAAACATAACAGCAATCTGCCAAAACAGTACAGTTTGTAAAGAATGCAAGATTCATCATACTTCCCTAACTCCAAAATTTATGAAAGTCTACCACACTGGAGAAGATTTATCAGAGCTCAATATGCAAAAAGTTTCAAAATTTTATCATTTTTCTAACTTTTCTAGGGAATTTTTGCAACAACGGTAAACTTTCTGTTTTGAAACAGCAACATGTATACTTGCAAAATAAGCATGGTAAAGGCTATCCTTGACATTTTTATTGAAAATATAGATGCAAAACATTATTATAAATAACATCAAGAAAATACTAACAAAAGAAAATGACGCTCCAAGCAAAACACATATCATGTGGTGAATAAAAATATAGCTCTAAGTAAAGTTACCGATGAATGAAGACGAAAGAGGGGATGCCATCCGGGGCATCCACAAGCTTAGGCTCTTGGTTGTCCTTGAATATTACCTTGTGGTGCCTTGGGCATCCCCAAGCTTAGGATCTTGCCACTCCTTATTCCATAGTCCATCAAATCTTTACCCAAAACTTGAAAACTTCACAACACAAAACTCAACAGAAAACTCGTAAGCTCCGTTAGTATAAGAAAATAAACCACCAATTAGGTACTATTGTCAACTCATTCTAAATTTATATTGGTGTAATATCTACTGTATTCCAACTTATCTATGGTTCATACCCTACGATACTACTCATAGATTCATCAAAATAAGCAAACAACACATAGAAAGTACAATCTGTCAAAAACAGAACAGTCTGTAGTAATCTGTATCATTCGAATGCTTCTGTAACTCCAACAGTTCTGAAATAAATTGTTGGACGTTAGTAATTTTTCTATTAATCATATGCAAAAAGAATCAACCTAAAATCGCTCTCCAGTAAAACATGGCAGCTAATCTCGTGAGCGCAAAAGTTTCTGTTTTTTACATCAAGATCGCAAAGACTTCACCCAAGTCTTCCCAAAGATTCTACTTGGCACAAACACTAATTAAAACATAAAACCACATCTAACCAGAGGCTAGATGAATTATTTATTACTAAACAGGAGCAAAAGCAAAGGATAGAAATAAAATTGGGTTGCCTCCCAACAAGCGCTATCGTTTAACGCCCCTAGCTAGGCATGATGATTTCAATGATGCTCACATAAAAGATAAGAATTGAAACATAAAGAGAGCATCATGAATAATATGACTAGCACATTTAAGTCTAACCCACTTCCTATGCATAGGTATTTTGTGAGCAAACAATTTATGGGAACAATAATCAACTAGCTAGGAAGGCAAAACAAGCAAATCTTCAAGATTTTCAACACATAGAGGGAAACTTGATATTATTGCAATATGTAGAAGCATATGATCCTCTCTCATAATAATTTTCAGTAGCATCATGAGTGAATTCAACCATATAACCAGCACATAAAGCATTATTCTCATGATGCACAAGCATATAAATTTTACTACTCTCCACATAAGCAAAATTATTCTCATTCGGAATAGTGGGAGCAAACTCAACAAAATAACTATCATGTGAGGCATAATCCAATTGAAAATTAAAATCATGATGACAAGTTTCATGGTTATCATTTTTCTTTATAGCATACATGTCATCACAATAATCATCATAGGTAGCACCTTTGTTCTCATAATCAATTGGAACCTCTTCTAAAATAGTGGATTCATCACTAAATAAAGTCATGACCTCTCCAAATCCACTTTCATCAATATAATCATCATAAATAGGCGGCGTGCTTTCATCAAAATAAATTTTTATAATCATTTTCCTTAATTCAATTTTTTGTAGTTTTCTTTTATAAATTAAACTAGTGATAAAATAAGAAACCAAAAGATTCGATTGCAAGATCTAAAGATATACCTTCAAGCACTCACCTCCCCGGCAACAGCGCCAGAAATTAGCTTGATGTCTACTATGCAACCTTCTCCTTGTAGACGTTGTTGGGCCTCAAAGTGCAGAGGTTTGTAGGACGGTAGCAAATTTCCCTCAAGTGGATGACCTAAGGTTTATCAATCCGTGGGAGGCGTAGGATGAAGATAGTCTCTCTCAAACAACCCTGCAACCAAATAACAAAGAGTCTCTTGTGTCCCCAACACACCCAATACAATGGTAAATTGTATAGGTGCACTAGTTCGGCGAAGAGATGGTGATACAAGTGCAATATGGATGATAGATATAGGTTTTTGTAATCTGAAATTATAAAAACAGCAAGGTAACAAGCAATAAAAGTGAGCGTAAACGGTAATGCAATGCTAGGAAACAAGGCCAAGGTTCATACTTTCACTAGTGCAAGTTCTCTCAACAACAATAACATAATTGGATCATATAACTATCCCTCAACATGCAACAAAGAGTCACTCCAAAGTCACTAATAGCGGAGAACAAACGAAGAGATTATTGTAGGGTACGAAACCACCTCAAAGTTATTCTTTCTGATCGATCTATTCAAGCGTCTGTAGTAAAATAACACGAAGCTATTCTTTCCGTTCAATCTATCATAGAGTTCATACTAGAATAACACCTTAAGACACAAATCAACCAAAACCCTAATGTCACCTAGATACTCCGATGTCACCTCAAGTATCCGTGGGTATGATTATACGATATGCATCACACAATCTCAGATTCATCTATTCAACCAACACAAAGAACTTCAAAAGTGCCCCAAAGTTTCTACCAGGGAGTCAAGATCAAAACATGTACCAACCCCTATGCATAAGTTCACGAGGTCACGGAACTCGCAAGTTGATCACGAAAACATACATCAAGTGGATCACGCGATATCCCATTGTCACCACAGATAAGCACATGCAAGACATACATCAAGTGTTCTCAAATCCTTAAAGACTCAATCCGATAAGATAACTTCAAAGGGAAAACTCAATCCATCACAAGAGAGTAGAGGGGGAGAAACATCATAAGATCCAACTATAATAGCAAAGCTCGTGATACATCAAGATCATACCACCTCAAGAACACGAAAGAGAGAGAGATCAAACACATAGCTACTGGTACATACCCTCAGCCCCAAGGGTGAACTACTCCCTCCTCGTCATGGAGAGCGCCAGGATGATGAAGATGGCCACCGGTGAGGCATTCCCCCTCCGGCAGGGTGCCAGAACAGGGTTCCGATTGGTTTTTGGTGGCTACAGAGGCTTGCGGCGGCGGAACTCCCGATCTAGGTTTCTTTCTGGAGGTTTGGGTATTTATAGGAGGATTTGGTGTCAAGAACAAATCAGGAGGACCCATAGGGTGTCCACGAGGCAGGGGGCGCGTCCCAGGCGGTGGGCACGCCCTCCACCCTCGTGGGCCCCACGAGTATCCTCTCCGGTAACAAGTTATTCCAGTATTTTTTATTTTCCAGAAAAAATCTCCGTTGATTTTCAGCGCATTTCGAGAGCTTTTATTTCTGCACAAAAACAACACCACGGTAGTTCTGCTGAAAACAGCGTCAGTTCGGTTAGTTCTAATCAAATCATACCAAAAGCATGTAGAAATATTATAAACATGGCATGAATACATAAAAAATTATAGATACGTTGGAGACGTATCATGTGCCATCTAGTTAATCTCGAGTACAAATGATACATATTCTGTAGCTTTCATCTGTGTTCTCCCCTTAGTTTTTGAGACCTGTTGCTGCTCGTTAACCCCAGTCCTACTATTTATGTCGTCTCCTATAGGCACTCATTACATAAGTCTAACTACTAGTTGTCTTCCATGCATGTCAGATATAATTGCACACACTGATTTATGCAGAAAGAACCTCACGGAGCAATGTAACGGCCAACAAACTTGACGTCAATGATACCCAATATGATGGAACATGTAAAGGCAGTTCTTCACAAGACTTGCAGAAAGATGATGAATCCTATTCACCCCACAAGGTCCTTGCTCTTACTTGGCCCTTGATATGGGCACAACATGCATATAATGTCCTGGAGTGCATCTACTCTATTGCAATGCCTTGTGCTTAGCCTGATGATCATGCATGTAAATATGGCGTGCCTTCATGTCTTTTAGTACCTATTCCATTCATGATAACATGTTTTCAAATTCAAGTACTGTCATTCTACTCTATCACAATGCCATCTGCTTAGTTTGGACATCATGCTTCTGAATATCTTATGCATTGTTATTCATCAGTATGTACTTCTTCTGTCTACCATACCATGTTCTTTTTTTTACATTGAAGTGTTGTTCTAGTGGTCTCTTGCAATGCCATCTTAGTTTCCCAATCATACACGCATATGTTGCCTTAGTGTTTTTCTGTATGTATTTCGCTAGCATACAGTTTTACATTCAAGTAGTGTTTTTTTACACTGTTGTCCCGTTGTATCCCTAGCTCTTACATCATACTCGCTCTGTCCAGATTACATGTTGCAGAAATGGATAAAACTGGATGTATCTAGAACTGAAATACGCCTAGACCCATCCATTTATGTCTGGATGGAGGGAATACATGTCAATATGTCATGCCTTTCTATTCTTCAGTATCTATTCCATCTCTGTTGTAGCATGTTTTATAATTGAAGCACCATTCTTCTATAAAAAAGGCATGCAAGGGGAAGACGGCTATGTTATAATATGAAGGGTTACAAACCAGGTCTTTGCAAAAGATCCAAACGCCAGGAGATAATAAACCAACTCCAGTTTTCATAGATACTACTCCAGCATAGAGAAACCCAACTCCCACTGATAATAAGAAGATTCCAGTGGCCAAAGAACTAGTCCGCTCCAGTCTAGCAAAAGAATGTCAACTCCATTCTAAGAAGCGTGTGCGTATACTCACATCATGAAATTTTGTAGCATTCTGATAATATTTTCTACATGTTTCTTACCCATCTCTCTTTTAGAAAATAAGGTTAAAAGCTAGATGACTTCCTCCATTAGGATCGTTGTCAGGACCTCGACTCAAGGGCACACCGATCTAGCATGTAACACCTCATATCACTTTGTGGCCTCACATTGTATTCCCACGGGTGTTGCCTTACCAAGCCCGGGACCGTTTGCGCCTTTTGGCACACGTATATGATAGTGTCGTTAGCATCCATATGACAAGGAGCCCGGGCTGACATGGCTAGTCGTGAACCCAAAGTGGCACTAACTTACAGGGACAGGCATACATGACCCAACAATGAACGTGTCAATCATCAGCGAGTGAATCCGGGCTGTACCAACTGGGATAGCAGGACTCCGGTAAACCGGGCTGTAGCAGGCTAACAGGACTCCGGTAGACACCGCGTGACATTTCCCCTAAGGGACAGACACAGGAACAAAGAAGGACACATGCCGGCCAACCTAAGTGTTCTGTAGCAGTAGCAAGCTACCAAGGCTTAGTGGAAGCACTAGGAGACATTTCCCGGTAAGAGAGGCTACCAAGGATAAACAACTAGATAGTCAGATCCCACACATACCAAGCATTTCAATAACATACACACAATATGCTCGATATGTGCAAATACAACATGGCATCACAACATGACCCTACAACTCAAGTATGTATTCAATAGGCTCCGAGGAGCGAGATATTACAAACATGGGTCTCATGACCCAGCATTCAGAGCACACAAGTCAAGAACAAGCGAAAGCTTAACATGTCTGAGTACAGACATCTACAAATGAAAAAGGGGGCACAAGATCGTAGCTGACGTAACAAGCTAAATGTCGAAGTCCACGCGGAACTACTAGTGAGACGAAAGTCTCTGCAAAAACATAAAATAGGCAAACGTGAGTACAAATGTACCCAGCAAGACTAACATTAGAACTAACTACATATGCATCATTGTCAACAAAGGGGGTGGTGGGGTTTAACTGCAGCAAGCCAGCTTTGACTCGGTAGCTATCCTAAACTACGACTGCAAGTAACTCTTTTGAGGTGGCGCACACGAGTCCACATATTCACCATATCAGTACACCACTATGGATCCGCTTCCGTCTCCCTACGAGAACGCCATCCATAGCACTCACGCTTATCTTGCGCATTTTAAAGTATCCACTTTCACTTGTCTATGAACTGTACAGGCAACCCAGAAGTCCTTTACCGCGGACACGGCTATTCGAATAGATAATGTTAACCCTGCAGGGGTGTACTTCTTCACACATGCTCTCACCACTTATCACCGTTTACACGACATGTACTCGGCAACCTTCAAGCGGAAGCCCGGCAAGGGTGTTGGCCACGACCTGACTAACCACACAAGTCTCTTGTCCAGGTTTATTGCCTATTCGGGTACCATCCGCAAGGAGATCCGGCCGGGGTGTCGCTCACGGCGCCAAACGATGTGTGCAGGGTTCCCAAGCCCACCATCCGGGTGCCACTTGGTTCACCGGGCCACTGTGCCTAGTCTGTCCCAAGCCCACCTGTATCGGGTGTGTCGGCGTTCTGGGAACGGGGGTACCCAGACTTGCCTGCCTGCGGCCTGCGGCGTGGCTCAAGGAGTGGCCTAGTACGGCCCATCTTCGTCAACACAAGCTCAAGACCCTCGCGAGGGGCCAAGCCTCGCGGGGCAGACGACAGGAAGCTTCCTCAGGCGCAGCCTCGTTAGGCTGGCTCGCGAGGAGGCGAAGAGATCAAGGCGGGGTACCTCACGAGGTGCCCATGGCGCAAGCCATGACGACCAGAGCCAGGCGGGCGCCAGGCGGGTGCCGGCCTGCGCAATGTCCTTGTTTCCCCTTTGGTGCAAAGGGGGCAAGCTCAGGCCAAGGCATCAAGCAAAGGTTACCATTCCGGTGCAACAAGAGCAAGACCAGCAGAATGGCTGGATGGAGGTCACCGTGGAGCCCAGGAAGGCGTCATCGTCAGAGTCTTTGGCAGGCGAGGACCAACTTTAGTCAGGATAAGTGTACTATATGTACCCCTTCAAAATGGCCAATTGTTGGCGCCCTTCCCGCTTAATATTTGGGAAGAGGAACAGGGCCTTGATCTATAAATAGGACTAGCCACTCTCAAGGTAGGGGGATCGAACAATTGAACCTTAGCCAGAACCACCCACACAAGAACATCCCTCGCGAGGCTGTTCTTTCCTTGTATTGTTCATCATCAGCCCCAGAGGCAATCCACCACACCACAAACTAGAGTAGGGTATTACACCACAATGGTGGCCCGAACTAGTATAAACCTTGTGTCCCTTGTGTTGTTCTTCGTGTAGCCTAGATCCTTTGCGAGACAACGAGACGTGAGACGGAAGGAGTGATCTCCGTGCGCACCCCGGAGTTCGAACCTTAAGGGTCTGCCGGAACCCGTAATCTGACATTTGGCGCGCCAGGTAGGAGTGCGCCGGAATCCACCTTCCGCCATCTTGTGTTTCGCCATCCGTCGCATCCATGTCTGACGCTCGTCGAGCCCACGCCGAGTGGCTGCTCTCGCCACCCGCGTTGCCCAGACGGCGCCCGTCGGCGGATGCCCCCGTCGTTCCCCATCGCCTGCCGTCAACACCGCCACCGGTCCGGCGAGGAACGAGCAGCAGGCCTCGTCCCTGCATCCCTCGGTGCGGCGAGAAGGCCGCACCGCCACCCCGTCGCTGACTCCAGCCGGTTCGTCGTCCCATACTCGTTGCTCCCCCACGGACGCGCACGCTGCGTTGCTCCTGGCACAAGAGCTCCTGCACTACCGCCCCATCGACGACCTCTACGACGAGTGGCTCGCTTGCATCACCGAGCTCGTCAGCGCCGCAGGGGGCTCCCCTGCACCATCCCTCTTGCTGCACCGCCCACCACCCTGCGCGAGCAACGCAGCTCCGGAGGCGCCTCAGCCGCCTCCCTCTCAAGAAGGTGCCCTGGCCCCAAGGCGCGCGGCCCCTGGACGGGACCCACTCCGTCCAGCACCCGTGCAGCAAGAGAAGAGCTGCCAAGAGATCCCTCGTCCTCAAGAAGCTGCACGCGTGCTCCCTGCACCGGCCTATCACGATCGCGCTCCTGCTCTAGCGCGCCAAGACCCTGCGCTGCTCAGGGCGGCAGCACGCGGAGACTTCCAAGATCAAGCTATTCGCCACCAAAGGCCTCCAGTGGCCACTGCAGGCTGTCGTGCCTTCACTGCCGAGCTGCGCAACGTAGCTTGGCCGGGCAAGTTCAAGCCGGATCTGCCCCCGTGCTACGACGGCACGGCTGACCCTGCGGAGTTCCTCCAGCTCTACGAGCTGGGCATCGAAGCCGCCAACGGGGACGAGAAGTTCATGGCGAACTGGTTTCCCATGGCGCTCAAAGACGGTGCCTGCACCTGGCTCCTGAACCTGGCTCCTGGCACGATTTCCTCCACAGACGAGATGCGCACTCGCTTCATCGCCAACTTCCAGGGCACTCGCGACCGACCTCCGGCCATGAGTGACCTGTGCCGCACCAAGCAACAGCCAGGAGAGACCCTACAAAAGTACATCCATCGCTTCAACAACGCTCGCCTCAAGATCCCCAGGGTGACTGAGGAGGCCATCATCTCAGCTTTCTCCGACGGCGTGCGTGACATCAAGATGAAAGAGGAGCTAGCAATCCATGAAGACCTGTGCACATCCCTGGAGCTCTTCAACTTGGTGACTAAGTGCGCCAGGGCTGAGGAAGGGCGCCTCTCCCTCCTCAAGCTTCCGGCTGCCGATCTAGAAGAGAAGAAGCCCAAGGTCAAGGACGTGAAGCGCAAGGGGGCTGATGTGCTTGCAGCAGAGCCAGACACCAAGCAAGGTAGGGACCAGTCTGAGTCATCCAAGGGAAGCCGGTACTGCGTGTACCACAACCTCCACACCCACAACACCAATGAATTCCAAGAGCTCAGAGCCGTGCGAGATGTGCGTGCCGGCCGATGCCCTAAGCGCAACAACCGGGGCTATGTCCGAGGAGGAGGAAGAGGTGGAGGACGATGGGAAGACCGTGGCCCTCGCCAAGTGTAACACCCCGGATATAACTTTCCATCTTTGTAACTCCAACTCTTGCCATTTTCGGCTATGTGATATGATATTCCCTCCGTGGTTGGGTTTTGTCTTTTGTTTTCATTTTATTCATGTCATGCATATCATATCATGTCATCATGTGCATCTCATTTGCATACGTGTTCGTCTCATGCATCCGAGCCTTTTCCCCATTGTCCGTTTCGCAATCCGACACTCCCACATGCTCCGGCGCACCCCTCTTGTCTCTTTTAGTGTGCGGGGGTTAAACGTTCTCGGAATGGACCAAGCCTTGCCAAGTGGCCCTGGTAGAGCACCGGTAGACCACCTGTCAAGTTTCGGGTCATTTGGAGCTCGTTTGGTACTCCAACGGTTAACCGCACTCCCGCAAAGGCCTCTTTTAAGTTGCAGCCCAACACCCCTCCAAAACATCCCAATAACCCATCTAACTCCCATCCATGCTCTCGGCCGTTCGATCACGATCGTGTGGGCGAAAACTACACCCCATTTGGACACTCCTAGCTCCCGCTACCTATAAATATGTGCACTCCCCCGAGATTCACGGGCAAACCCTAAAAATCTCCCCTCTCCGCGCCGCCGGACACGTCCGAGCGACCCGGACATGTCCGCCTACCGCCGCCCGGCCAATCGCGAGCTGCCACGTGGCGCCGCCGCGCCAGCCCCGCCGCCGGCCCGCGAGGCCCGCCGCGGGCCCTCCCGCGCTCGACCCGGGCCGCGCCCTGCGCCCCGCCGCCGCGGACCCGCGCCGCCGCCGTCCTCCCGTGCCCGCCGCCGGCCGCCTCCCGCGCTGCCTCTGCCAGAGCTCCGGCCGGCCCGCCGCCGCGTCGCTCGCGCCGCCGCCCGCGGTCGCCGTCGTCGCCGGCCTCCGCCCCGGCGCCCTCCGCCCGCCTCCTCCTCGTCCGGCCGGATCTCGTCGTCCCCGGCCTTCCTCGAGCTCCGGCAGCCGCGCCCCGAGCTCCATCTCCGGTGAACCTCGGCGTCCGAGCCGCGTTCCGGCCAGATCCGATCTGGAAGAGCCACGGTTGACTTTCCCCGACCCCCGAAATCGTCGTTTTTTTCTGCATTAAAATTGTTGCATCTTCATTGCATCACATCTTCGCACCCGTAGCACCGTTTTGCGCGTGTAATATGTAAAATTGTTCGTCTTGAAGAGTACATCATTTCATTCCATTGCATCATTTATATTTGAGCTCATCTTAATGCCCGAAATGCTGTTGGAAGAGGGCTTCATATTGTTAGTTTCAGATTCTTATCAGAACGAGCTCTTTTGTCATTTTTGCCATGATTGATGTGTGCATCCTATGAACTTGGTCCCTAAATGTGTTTTGAACTAGGTTATCTCTTCTTTACAGAGGTGATTACCATGTATTTTTGTGATCAATGTGGTGACTAGCACAAGCATGCAAACTAGGCTTCGTGTTAATGCTGATTTTAGTTCCTGTTCTGCTGTAAATTTGATGCCATGTAAACATGTTGCTATAGAGAAATCCATGCATAATTGGAGATACTTCAGTAAGGGTGTTTTGAAAACATGGTTTTGCTCTATCCATCCATGGTCCTGGTTGCAATTATGGAGTAGTCTAGCATGTCATTTTCGTGCTCTACTTTTGCTTCAAATTGTTTCCTGACAGATTGTTTACATGCTATTCAATTTGGCCGAGGTTGTTGTAGTTGGTCCGGGTATGCTATGATGTTGTTTCTTGCCATGTATAGCTTCTATGTCATGTCTTCTTGATGGATGTATGTTTAGTTTATCACGAGGAGCTCTGTAGTGAGTGCATCGAGCTCGCGAAGGTGCCTTCATAATTATTTCAATGCCATGCTTTGTTTGCTGAAATCTGTTAACGGAACTTGCTATGTTTACGTGGGTGCCATCATATTTTCTAGTCCTTTTTGGCTTATGGTCAGTAAGGGACTTTTGATCTATGCTTTGAGTAGATTCATGCCATGTCTTATTTTGCTATTATAAGTTCCTGTAGCATGTTGATAACCTGCTCTGAACATTGCTTCGCGCTGCTGTTTATGCCATGTCCACCTGATAATTTTTTGCACTTTCTCCATGCTTGTTTGAACCTGTTATTATGTGAATGAGCCATAGCTCAGTGTTCCTCTTTTGTTAAGCATATCCTGTAGATGTTTGCCATATGCTTTGTTTTTATGATGGGGTGCTGTAGCATAGTTTTTTGTTGCATGCTAAGTAGCATCATGCTGATAATCGCAGCGTTGTGCCATTCTTTTCTTGCTTGCCATTTGCAAACCGTGCATCCGAATCTGGTGATCTTTATATCGATTTCAACCGAAATCATCTCATCTTTCCAGCGGCATACTTGGTTTGCCAAGTTGATGCCTTGTTCATCATCATTCCTTCCGAAGCACGCATATGCATTGCATATCACATCTCGCATATCATGACATGTATTGCATCATGTTGTTTGTGCATTGCACAGTGATTTATTGTGGTTACTTTGCTTGTGTTCTTGCTTTGGGTAGAGCCGGGAGACGAGTACGTGCACAAGGAACCTGTTGAGAACGCTTACGAGGATCAAGCCTTCGACTACTCTGAGAACCTTGCAGGCAAGATGATCATACCTTCGAAATCATTACTATATTTGCTTGCTAGTACTCGCTCTTTCGCTATGTTAGCCCTACCTGCCTTTGTTTACCATGCCTACCTATTGCCATGTTAAACCTCTAACCATCCTGTCCTAGAAAACCCTTTGTCTGGCTATGTCACCGCTTTTGCTCAGCCCCTCTTATAGCATTGTTAGCTGCAGGTGAAGATGAAGGTTGTTCCAGGTCGGAACATGGGTATTTTGGGATATCACAATATCTCCTGTTTATATTAATGCACCTTATATACTTGGTAAAGGGTGGAAGGCTCGGCCTTATGCCTAGTGACTTGTTCCACTCTTGCCGCCCTAGTTCCGTTTACCGGTGTCATGTTCCTGGATTTTGCGTTCCTTACACGGTTGGGTGATTTATGGGACCCCCTTAACAGTTCGCTTTGAATAAAACTCCTCCAGCAAGGTCCAAACTTGGTTTTACCATTTGCCACCTAAGCCCTTTTCCCTTGGGTTTTCGCGAGCCCAAGGGTCATCTTTATTTAACCCCCCCGGGCCAGTGCTCCTCTGAGTGTTGGTCCAAACTAGAGCACCGTGCAGGACCATTCCTTGGCAACTTGGATTACATCGGTACCTGTACGCTTCGCTTATCTGGTGTGCCCTGAGAACGAGATATGTGCAGCTCCTATCGGGATTTGTCGGCACTTCGGGCGGCTTTGCTGGTCTTGTTTTACCATTGTCGAAATGTTTTGCGAACCGGGATTCCGAGACTGATCGGGTCTTCCCGGGAGAAGGTCTATTCCTTCGTTGACCGTGAGAGCTTGTGATGGGCTAAGTTGGGACACCCCTGCAGGGTATATAATCTTTCGAAAGCCGTGCCCGCGGTTATGAGGCAGATGGGAATTTGTTAATGTCCGGTTGTAGATAACTTGACACTTGACTCCATTAAAATGCATCAACCGAGTGTGTAGCTGTGATGGTCTCTTCTCGGCGGAGTCCGGGAAGTGAACACGGTTTGTGTTATGCTTGACGTAAGTAGTTTCAGGATCACTTCTTGATCGCTTCTAGCTTCTCGACTGACATGTTGCTTCTCTTCTCGCTCTCACTTGCGTATGTTAGCCACCATATATGCTTAGTGCTTGCCGCAGCTCCACCATATTACCCCTTGTCCTACCTATGAGCTTAAATAGTCTTGATCTCGCGGGTGTGAGATTGCTGAGTCCTCGTGACTCACAAATTCTACCAAAACAAATGCAGGTGTCGAGGGTACTGGCGCAGATGGCGCAACTGAGCTGAAGTGGGAATTTGATGAGGCCCTTGGTCGTTACTATGTATCGTTTCCAGATGATCAGTAGAGGAGCCCAGTCGGGACGATCAGGGATCTAGCATTTGGGGTTGTCTTCTTTTCGTTTGAACTTGACCGTAGCCGGTCAATGAGTGTTTTTTGAATGATGTGTGAACTTAATTTATGTATTGTGTGAAGTGGCGATTGTAAGCCAACTCTCTTTATCCCATTCTTGTTCATTACATGGGATTGTGTGAAGATGACCCTTCTTGTGACAAAACCACCATGCGGTTATGCCTCTAAGTCGTGCTTCGACACGTGGGAGATATAGCCGCATCGTGGGTGTTACAAGTTGGTAATCAGAGTCATCCCCGACTTAGGAGCCCCCTGCTTGATTGTTTGCTGGCGATGTTGAGTCTAGAACAAAAATGTTTTGAGTCTTAGGATTATATATATCGGAGAGTAGGATTATTTTTACTCCTCAGTCCCTTCGTCGCTCTGGTGAGGTCTCCTGACGTAGATGTTTTGACTGTCCTCTTCTCAAATTTCACTAAAAAAAATTTAGGATCACGTGGGTATCTTGGAATCGTTCCGATGATTTTGTGACGAGAAGATTATTCTTGGTGCCTCCTGACATTTAGGGGTTGTGGCAGTGTCCCGGGGAGTTGAGCTCCGAGGTGTTGTCATCACAATTTTATCGTTGCAGTTCTGGAATACCTGAGTTTTGCCGACATCGAAAATCTCTTTTATGCAGTTGTTGGTGAGATAACCCCGATAACCTAGTACTGGGGCGAGCTCGGGAGTATTGCCATAACTCGTATAACGGATGCTTTTCGAAGGTTGAGGTACATGATTTCCGAAGGTTTCTTGGTTATGTGTTGACGGATGGATACAGCTGGATGTAGGGATTGTTAGTTTGGGTGAGATATATTGCTTCCCCTGTATCCCCAACACCTGATTGCATAACCAGAAAGTTTCGGGAGTTTATAGGTGGGATTCAAGTAGCTCTAGCATTTCTTCCCGCAGATATTTGGTTTGTGATTGGGTAATCCTTACCACGTATTTGTTCCAGTCGTACCTTGTTTATTTCATTCATCAATCTCTATTTAAGTGGCTTCTCACCTTTATGGACGTGTGATGTTTACTTTGGAATTCATTCGTTCATCCTTGTTCGAATGTTTATTGTGAAGACTATATGTTGCTATTTCTATCCGTTGATTCAACTTGTCTATCTGTCTATCAAGATGCTAACGGATGTCACCCTCTTCAGGATGGCTCCGCCAACGCGTCTGAATCCGGAACGCAATGATGGGAGTCAGGCGAACTCTCCACCTCCACCTCCACCTCCGGAGGCATGGCAAGCTTTGATGGCAGCCTCTAACGCCCATGCTCAGATGATGATCCAGCTCATGCAAGAGTGCAACCAAGGCCAAGCCAACCAAGGGAATCAAGGTCAAGGGCAGTTCAATCATCAGCCTCTTTTTCCTACCCTCAACCAGTTCCTAGCAAATCAGCCGAAGTCTTTCAGCTATTGTGTCGAGGACACAGACGCCGATGATTGGCTCGTGGATATCAACAAGCATTTTGAAAGCAGCAATGTCAGGCCTGAGGACTATGTCAAGTTCGCTTCTTTTCAGCTCAAGGATCAGGCAGCTGATTGGTTCCAGCAATACAAGGATTCCAGAGGTGGTCGAGTGATTACTTGGACTGATTTCTGTCGGGACTTTAAAGCTCAGCATATTCCTACCAGTGTTGTTGAGAGCAAGCGTGAGGTGTTCCGCAATCTCAAGCAAGGCAACATGTTAGTGTACGAATACAACAAGCAGTTTTAGAAACTTGCTCGCTTTGCTAAGCAAGATGTTCCTGATGAGAAGAGTATGATCTATCAGTTCAGAGGTGGCCTTAGAGAGGATCTGCAGTTAGCTCTCGTTCTTGTTGAGCCTACTCAGTTTGATCAATTCTACAATATGGCACTCAAGCAAGAAGGTGCTCAGCTCAAGTGTGAGGCTTCCAAGAAGAGAATTAGGGATGCAGTGCAGTCGTCTTCTTCCTCACAAGTGGCAGCTAAGCAGCAGAAGTTCTATCTTCCTCCTCCTCCGTTTCATCAGCCTTACCAGCAGAAGAACTCAGGTGGTCGTGGATCTTCCCACCCACCCAACCCAAGCTATCAGAACAAGTCTCAGCCTCAAGCTCCAAGATCAAGTGCTCCTTATCACCGTCCGCTCTCAGAAGTGACTTGCAACAAGTGCCAGCAGAAAGGTCACTACGCGAACAAATGCATAAATCAAAGGCGCCTTCCTCCTCCTCCTCCTGTGAGATCTTCAAGCAATGCAGTGGTCAAGCATAATCCAAAGCATGCAAAGGTGAACATGATGAATGCAGCTCAGGCAGAGGATTCTTCAGATGTGATCATCGGTAATCTTCCTGTTAATGATATTCCTGCAAAAGTCTTATTTGATACTAGTGCATCGCATTGTTTCATGTCAAGATCGTTCTTTGCTAAGAATGATTTTACTTGGTCTTACCTAGATAAACCTTTGGGAGTTCTTTCTCTGGGGAAGTCAATGAGGGCCAACTCGGTAGTTCATGATGTCTCTATCAAGATGGGCGACTATAAATTTCTGTCTTCTCTAGTTGTTCTTGGCAATTCTAATATTGATCTAATTCTTGGGATGGACTAGCTTTCTAAGCACAAGGCTCAGCTTGATTGTGCTGCCAGACAAATTCAATTGACTCACCCTTCTGAGGATGTTATCATATATGCCGCTCGTGATGAAACCATTCGGTTGTTTTCTCTCAATGATAAGGGCGAATTGGATGCTATTTCTCAAATTCCAGTCGTTTGTGAGTACCAAGATGTCTTTCCAGAAGAGCTTCCGGGTATGCCTCCTCATCGGCCAGTCGAGTTTGTTATTGGTCTTGAGCCTGGAACGGAACCCGTTTGCAAGCGTCCATACAAGCTTGGACCCTAGGAGCTGAAGGAATTGAAGAAGCAGCTCGATGAACAAGAGCGTCTGGGTTGTGGAGTTCTTCCCCATGGGGTTGTGGACTTCTTTTTGTCCAGAAGAAGGATGGCACGGACCGACTTTGCGTCGATTACCGTCCATTGAACAAGAAGACAATCAAGAACAAGTATCCACTTCCCAACATCAATGAGCTTTTCGAGCAACTCAAAGGGGCTAAAGTCTTCTCCAAGCTTGACCTTCGTATGGGTTATCATCAGATTCCCATTCGTGAAGAAGATATTCCCAAGACAGCATTCAGAACAAGCTATGGTTCTTATGAATATATTGTCATGTCTTTCGGCCTTGTCAATGCTCCTCCAACATTCTCTCGCATGATGAACTTTATCTTCAACCCCTACACCAATGAATTTGTTCTGGTGTATCTCGATGATATTTTGGTCTTCTCCAAGAATAATCAGGATCATGCCAAACATTTGCGATTGGTGCTCGACAAGCTCAGAGAGCATCAATTCTATGCAAAGTTTTCCAAATGTGAGTTCTGGCTTGATGAAGTTCTTTACCTTGGCCATATCATCTCTGCCAAGGGCATTGCTGTTAATCCCGCAAAGGTTTCTGCAGTTCTGAATTGGGAACCTCCTCAGAATGTCAAACAGCTCCGCAGTTTTCTTGGTCTTGCAAGCTATTGCCGAAGATTCGTTGAGAACTTCTCTAAGATTGGAAAGCCTCTTTCCAACCTCCTCCAGAAGCATGTCAAGTATGTCTGGACGCCTGAGTGCGACGTTGCTTTCAACACCCTCAAAGAGAAGCTAGTCACAGCTCCTGTTTTGACTCCTCCTGATGGATCCAAGCCATTCGAAGTATTATGTGATGCTTCCCTTCAAGGTCTCGGTGCTGTGTTGATGCAAGAGAAAAAAGTTGTGGCCTATACCTCTCGTCAGTTGAAGCCCAACGAAAAGAACTACCCCACTCACGATCTCGAGTTGGCGGCAGTTGTCCATGCATTGATAACATGGAGACATCTCTTATTGGGAAGGCAAGTGGACATTTTCACCGATCACAAGAGTCTCAAGTATATCTTCACTCAACCCAACCTTAACCTCAGGCAAACTCGATGGGTCGAAATGATTCAAGAGTACAATCTGAGTATTGAATATACTCCTGGCAAGGCGAATGTGATTGCAGATGCTCTGAGGAGAAAGGCTTATTGCAACAGTCTAAATCTCAAGCCGTTTCAACCGGATCTTTGTGAAGCCTTCCGCAAGCTGAATCTTCAAGTTGTTCCTCAAGGCTTTCTTGCCAACCTCATAGTCTCTCCTAAATTGGAAGATCAAATTCGTGAGGCACAACTCCTGGATACCATGGTGAAGAAGGTGAAACGTGGTATTGACAAGGGCATTCCTAAATACAAGTGCTATCGCTTGGATGACAAAGATACTCTTTTCTTCGAGGATCGAATTGTGGTTCCAAAAGGTGATCTGAGAAAAGTCATCATGAACGAGGCACACAATTCCCTCCTATCCATTCATCCTGGAAGTACAAAGATGTACCATGACCTCAAGCAGTCGTATTGGTGGACTCGAATGAAGCAAGAGATTGCTCAATTCGTGAATGAATGTGATGTCTGCAGAAGAGTGAAAGCAGAACACCAAAGACCAGCTGGTCTCCTCCAACCTCTTGCTATTCCGGAATGGAAGTTTGACCATATCGAGATGGACTTCGTGACTGGTTTTCCTAAGTCCAAGCGTGGAAATGATGCTATCTTTGTTGTCATTGACAAGCTTACCAAAGTGGCTCATTTTCTTCCTATCAAAGAATCTATCACAGCAGCTCAGCTGGCAGAGCTATACACCTCCAGAATTGTCTCCTTGCACGGCATTCCACAATTGATATCTTCAGATCGTGGAAGCATCTTCACTTCTAAGTTCTAGGACTCCTTTCAGACGGCCATGGGTTCCAACATTCGTTTCAGCACAACTTTCCATCCTCAAACAAGTGTCAAGTCGAGCGAGTCAATCAAATCCTTGAAGATATGCTCAGGGCTTGTGTCATCTCTTTCGGTATGAAGTGGGAAGATTGTCTTCTATATGCCGAGTTCTCTTACAACAACAGCTTCCAAGCGAGTTCGGGCAATGCCCCATTCGAAATTCTCTATGGCAGAAAGTGTCGTACTCCACTCAACTGGTCTGAGACAGGTGAACGCCAACTTCTTGGCAATGACTTGATCATAGAAGCCGAAGAAATGTGCAAAGTCATTCGTGAGAATCTCAAAACCGCGCAATCGCACCAAAAGAGTTACTATGATAGCAAGCACCGTGACTTGGCTTTTGAAATCGGAGACCATGTCTACCTCCGCGTCTCTCCAATGAAAGGCACTCCTCACTTCGGTATCAAAGGGAAGCTTGCCCCTAGATACGTGGGTCCTTTCAAGATCATTGGCAAAAGAGGCGACCTCGCCTATCAACTTGAGCTTCCATCCAACTTTGCAAACGTGCACGATGTGTTTCACGTGTCACAGCTTCGCAAGTGCTTCAAGACTCCTGAGCGCACTATCAACTTCGAAGAGATCGACCTCCAAGATCTCTCTTATCATGAGCACCCCGTTGCTATTCTAGAAGAAATCGAGCGCAAGACTCGCAACAAGTCAATCAAATTCCTGAAAGTGAAGTGGTCACACCATTCTGACCGAGAAGCCACCTGGGAGCGCGAGGATCACCTCCGTTCCGAATATCCGGAGTTCTTTCAGTCCTAGATCTCGGGACGAGATCCTCTTGTAGTGGTGGAGTGTTGTAACACCCCAGATGTAACTTTCCATCTTTGTAACACCAACTCTTGCCATTTTCGGCTATGTGATATGATATTCCCTCCGTGGTTGGGTTTTGTCTTTGTTTTGCATTTTATTCATGTCATGCATATCATATCATGTCATCATGTGCATCTCATTTGCATACGTGTTCGTCTCATGCATCCGAGCATTTTCCCCGTTGTCCGTTTCGCACACTCCCACATGCTCCGGCGCACCCCTCTTGTGTCTTTTCGTGTGCGGGGGTTAAACATTCTCGGAATGGACCGAGCCTTGCCAAGTGGCCCTGGTAGAGCACCGGTAGACCACCTGTCAAGTTTCGGGTCATTTGGAGCTCGTTTGGTACTCCAACGGTTAACCGCACTACCGCAAAGGCCACTTTTAAGTTGCAGCCCAACACCCCTCCAAAACAGCCCAATAACCCATCTAACTCCCCTCCATGCTCTCGGTCATTTGATCACGATCGTGTGGGCGAAAACTACACCCCATTTGGACACTCCTAGCTCCCGCTACCTATAAATATGTGCACTCCCCCGAGATTCACGGGAAAACCCGAAAAATATCCCTTCTCCGCGCCGCCGGACACGTCCGCCCGCCGCCGCCCGGCCAATCGCGAGCTGCCACGTGGCGCCACCGCGCCAGCCCCGCCGCCGGCCCGCGAGGCCCGCCGCGGGCCCTCCCGCGCTCGACCCGGGCAGCGCCCCGCGCCCCACCGCCGTCCTCCCGTGCCCGCCGCCGGCTGCCTCCCGCGCTGCCTCCGCCCGAGCTCCGGCCGGCCCGCCGTCGCGTCGCCGGCCTCCGCCCCGGCGCCCTCCGCCCGCCTCCTCCTCGTCCGGCCGGATCTCGTCGTCCCCGGCCTTCCCCGAGCTCCGGCAGCCGCGCCCCGAGCTCCATCTCCGGCGAACCTCGGCGTTCGAGCCGCGTTCCGGCCAGATCCGATCTGGAAGAGCCACGGTTGACTTTCCCCGACCCCCGAAATCGTCGTTTTTTTCTGCATTAAAATTGTTGCATCTTCATTGCATCACATCTTCGCACCCGTAGCACCATTTTGTGCGTGTAATATGTAAAATTGTTCGTCTTGAAGAGTACATCATTTTATTCCATTGCATCATTTATATTTGAGCTCATCTTAATGCCCGAAATGCTGTTGGAAGAGGGCTTCATATTGTTAGTTTCAGATTCTTATCAGAACGAGCTCTTTTGTCATTTTTGCCATGATTGATGTGTGCATCCTATGAACTTGGTCCCTAAATGTGTTTTGAACTAGGCTATGTATTCTTTACAGAGGTGCTTACCATGTATTTTTGTGATCAATGTGGTGACTAGCACAAGCATGCAAACTAGGCTTCGTGTTAATGCTGATTTTAGTTCCTGTTCTGCTGTAAATTTGATGCCATGTAAACATGTTGCTACAGAGAAATCCATGCATAATTTGAGATACTTCAGTAAGGGTGTTTTGAAAACATGTTTTTGCTCTATCCATCCATGGTCCTGGTTGCAATTATGGAGTAGTCTAGCATGTCATTTTCGTGCTCTACTTTTGCTTCAAATTGTTTCCTGGCAGATTGTTTACATGTTATTCAATTTGGCCGAGGTTGTTGTAGTTGGTCCGTTATGCTATGATGTTGTTTCTTGCCATGTATAGCTTCTATGTCATGTCTTCTTGATGGATGTATGCTTAGTTTATCATGAGGAGCTCTGTAGTGAGTGCATCGAGCTCGCGAAGGTGCCTTCATAATTATTTCAATGCCATGCTTTGTTTGCTGAAATCTGTTAACGAAACTTGCTATGTTTACGTGGGTGCCATCATATTTTCTAGTCCTTTTTGGCTTATGGTCAGTAAGGGACTTTTGATCTATGCATTGAGTAGATTCATGCCATGTCTTATTTTGCTATTATAAGTTTTTGTTGCATGTTGATAACCTGCTCTGAACATTGCTTCGTGCTGCTGTTTATGCCATGTCCACCTGATAATTTTTTGCACTTTCTCCATGCTTGTTTGAACCTGTTATGATGTGAATGAGCCGTAGCTCAGTGTTCCTCTTTTTTTAAGTATATCCTGTAGATGTTTTCCATATGCTTTGTTTTTATGATGGGGTGCTGTAGCATAGTTTCTTGTTGCATGCTAAGTAGCATTGTGCTGATAATCGCAACGTTGTGCCATTCTTCTCTTGCTTGCCATTTGCAAACCGTGCATCCGAATCCGGTGATCTTTATATCGATTTCAACCGAAATCATCTCATCTTTCCAGCGGCATGCTTGGTTTGCCAAGTTGATACCTTGTTCATCATCATTCCTTCCGAAGCACGCATATGCATTGCATATCACATCTCGCATATCATGACATGTATTTCATCATGTTGTTTGTGCATTGCACAGTGATTTATTGTGGTTCCTTTGCTTGTGTTCTTGCTTTGGGTAGAGCCGGGAGACGAGTACGTGCACGAGGAACCTGTTGAGAACGCTTACGAGGATCAAGCCTTCGACTACTCTGAGAACCTTGCAGGCAAGATGATCATACCTTCGAAATCATTACTATATTTGCTTGCTAGTACTCGCACTTTTGCTATGTTAGCCCTACCTGCCTTTGTTTACCATGCCTACCTATTGCCATGTTAAACCTCTAACCATCCTGTCCTAGCAAACCCTTTGTCTGGCTATGTCACCGCTTTTTCTCAGCCCCTCTTATAGCATTGTTAGCTGCAGGTGAAGATGAAGGTTGTTCCAGGTCGGAACATGGGTATTTTGGGATATCACAATATCTCCTGTTTATATTAATGCACCTTATATACTTGGTAAAGGGTGGAAGGCTCGGCCTGCCTAGTGACTTGTTCCACTCTTGCCGCCCTAGTTCCGTTTACCGGTGTTATGTTCCTGGATTTTGCGTTCCTTACACGGTTGGGTGATTTATGGGACCCCCTTAACAGTTCGCTTTGAATAAAACTCCTCCAGCAAGGCCCAAACTTGGTTTTACCATTTGCCACCTAAGCCCTTTTCCCTTGGGTTTTCGCGAGCCCAAGGGTCATCTTTATTTAACCCCCCCCGGGCCAGTGCTCCTCCAAGTGTTGGTCCAAACTAGAGCACCGTGCGGGACCATTCCTTGGCAACTTGGATTACGTCAGTACCTATACGCTTCACTTATCCGGTGTGCCCTGAGAACGAGATATGTGCAGCTCCTATCGGGATTTGTCGGCACTTCGGGCGGCTGTGCTGGTCTTGTTTTACCATCGTCGAAATGTTTTGTGAACCGGGATTCCGAGACTGATCGAGTCTTCCCGGGAGAAGGTCTATTCCTTCATTGACCGTGAGAGCTTGTGATGGGCTGAGTTGGGACACCCCTGCAGGGTATATAATCTTTCGAAAGCTGTGCCCGCGGTTATGAGGCAGATGGGAATTTGTTAATGTCCGGTTGTAGATAACTTGACACTTGACTCCATTAAAATGCATCAACCGAGTGTGTAGCCGTGATGGTCTCTTCTCGGCGGAGTCCGGGAAGTGAACACGGTTTGTGTTATGCTTGACGTAAGTAGTTTCAGGATCACTTCTTGATCGCTTCTAGCTTCTCGGCCGACGCGTTGCTTCTCTTCTCGCTCTCACTTGCATATGTTAGCCACCATATATGCTTAGTGCTTGCCGCAGCTCCACCATATTACCCCTTGTCCTACCTATGAGCTTTAATAGTCTTGATCTCGCGGGTGTGAGATTGCTGAGTCCTCGTGACTCACAGATTCTACCAAAACAGATGCAGGTGCCGAGGATACTAGCGCAGATGGCGCAACTGAGCTGAAGTGGGAATTTGATGAGGCCCTTGGTCGTTACTATGTATCGTTTCCAGATGATCAGTAGAGGAGCCCAGTCGGGACGATCAGGGATCTAGCATTTGGGGTTGTCTTCTTTTCATTTGAACTTGACCGTAGCCGGTCTATGAGTGTATTTTGAATGATGTATGAACTTAATTTATGTATTGTGTGAAGTGGCGATTGTAAGCCAACTCTCTTTATCCCATTCTTGTTCATTACATGGGATTGTGTGAAGATGACCCTTCTTGCGACAAAACTACATGCAGTTATGCCTCTAAGTCGTGCTTCGACACATGGGAGACCGACCTCGCGAGGACCGCTGGCAGCACCATCCTCGCGAGGGAGGCTGGAGGGATAATCCTCGTGAAGATCGCCCTCAAGGCAACTTAGGCCTCCCTCCTCTGCCACCTCAGCCGACGAGGAATGAAGACCATCATCAGGATGAAGGGGCTGGGGGCTTCCAGGAGCCGCGTGCAATTGCTTGCATCTTGGGAGGCGCTCAGGCCCGAGCCTCTCAGTGCATCTTCAGGTTGTTTGCTCGCGAGGTGAATGCAGTCCTCCCCAAGCTTGAGGCAACGTGCCCTCTCAGGTGGTCAGCGTGCGCTACCACGTTCAGCTCAGCGTATCAGCTCAAGTGCGCAGCCACGGACGGAGTCCTCCCAATGCTTTGCTCCCCAGTCATCAGCAATGTGCAAGTCACCAGGACCCTCATCTATGTCGGAGCAGGACTCAACGTCCTGTCCGTCGAGACATTCAACAATCTCCAAGTGCCATACAATCAGCTTCAGCCAACCAAGCCTTTCTCAGGAGTCACCAATGGTTCCACCATACCGATAGGGCAAGTTCACCTTCCTGTCACCTTTGGGCAGCATGACAACTACCGCATCGAGCTCATTGACTTCGACGTCACTCACATTCGCCTGCCATACAATGCCATCCTCGGGTACCCAGCCCTGGCCAAGTTCATGGTAGTGATTCATCACGGCTACAATGTCCTCAAGATGCCGGAGAGCAGTGGAGTCATCACAGTGCCTTGCGAGGAGAGGATGTTGTGTGCTCCCTTGAGCGTGCTTTTCGAGCCGCGGCAATCGAGGATCCAGAGCACAAGAGCGGGAGACTTCCTGAGGCAGCCCCTAAGAAGAAGAAGGCGTCACCAGGTCTGAACCCTCGGGAGGCAGGCCCATCAGTTTCCGCGCCCGTTCAAGGGGCGCCTCCTTCTGTCGCATAGGAAGGTGCGCCCAGTGCCCTCCTTGGGCAAGGCTCGGGGGCTCTCTCCTGGAGGGCCATCGACTTTGCCAAGATCACAAGAGAAGCGCTCGGGCACCACTTAGAGGCGTGCTTCAAAGCGCGTCTCCCTCAGGAAGGAACAAGGCAAGGAGGGCCAAACCCTCAGGAGTTCATCAGCGAGATCATTCAGGAGCTGCAGGAGTCAAGAGTCATGAGTGGTAGCCGCCGCTTACCCGCCGTAGCTCCCCATCCAGGCGAGGATGGTGGGCTACGCGTCTGCATCGACGTACCAGGGCTCAACCGAGCCGCATCTCAAGAGCGCCTCTAGCCTTCGCGCGTGGGGCGTTGTGAGGGTCCACCTCACAGCTATGTTCGCATGCCTTTTGGCCTGCCGAAAGCGGCGGCCGCATGTCAGCGTCTTGTGAGGAGCATTCTAGAGGCTCAAGAGGTCAAGCATTCCGCAGTCCTGGCGGAGATGGATATGGTCCTCAAGGAGCCACATGTGCCTCCGGAGCCCCCCCGAGGTTCCTAGGCCTGGGAGCTCGTGAGGAACGGTCTCCTCAACGCGCGTCGTCAGCTACTTCAGCATCCCTTCATCTCCAACATCATCAGGTGACATCTTTCGAGTTTCGTTTTCAGCTAGGAGCACCCCCAGGGCTGCATCATTCCCAGACCACATGGGTCTGTCCCTGCGGCATGTATCCCTTTTGTTTATGCCTTTAAGTTACTTTGTTGGGGGCGCCCCTCGGGCTACATCATCCCCAAGCCACTCGGGCCTGACCCAGCGGCGTTTGCCTTTTTCTACATCTATCTAAATGGATTTGCTCCTTCTTGCTTAACGTGCTTGACTTAATCGCCCGCTCAATTGACACCAACTTATGAAGCTGCTCCCTAGCGGCACGGTGCTTGCGCATGGGTCCGTCCCTGCAGCGTCGACAAACCTGAGTGGCTGAGCTCTGGCCACGGCAACCCCGCAGGGCGCCACCTCACCGGGCCCTTAGTGCCCTCGTCACCCCTCTGGAGCAACCAGTAACTGGCCCGCGGTTGTAACGGCAACTCTCATTTTCCTTGTGGTGAGCTCGCAGGATCTCTTTAAGGAGCAGCGCCGGGCGAGGCCTTTGCAGCGTCTCCGTCCCTCTCGCCCGCGCGAACCGCTTGCACGTTAAAGGGGGGCGCCTAAGCATCGTGACTCATGGGCTCTAACTGGCTCTCCAGCCCTCACCTCATGGCCTTGTCCATAGCATCGCGACCTGGCATACCAGGGACGGCTGAGCTCGCTCGAGGGCCGGGACCCGAGGACGTAGAGCACGAAGGGGAGTAAAGGCAAGAGGGAAGAGGCTCGCGAGGACCTCGCCAGGCAACTCCTCAGCTGCCGACGCACGGGCCGGCGTCGCGCCAAGTGGTGGCTTCAGACTTCTGAGATAAGTCATCCTCCGGAGCCGCTAGTTATCGCAACACCAACCTTGCACCTAATGCAACCCCATAGTGGCAACGTTGCGCTCCTTTCTCACCGAACGATGGCTGCTTGAGCTCTAAAGGGGACCTTCTGAGCATCGCGACTCAGGGGCTCTTACTGGACCTCAGTCCGATCACCTCCTGGCCTTGACCACGGCATCGCGACCTGGCATACCAGCGACGGCTGAAGCTTGCCTGGGGACCAGGACCTATCGGTGCAGAGCATCAAGTCCTCGTGAGGTTTGAAAGGAGGAACTAAGCTAAGACGGGACGAGCATCTCACACCAATTCATAATGAGGATTTGTATTCACAAAAGTCATGGTCAGCGCCTTACATACCCTCGTGGGGTGGTACTTCGGTTCCTCGCAGGGACAAAAGACGTGAGTCCTGAGGAGTCCTAACTACAGGAACCACGACAGTAGACACCATCATCAACAGTGGGCCATCAGGTGCCGGCGCCAACTCCTTCCAGATCAATGGCACCGACGACCTGATGCAGTTGCCAAACTCCGGGCACTGCGCGAGCTCGGGGGCTCGTAGCTGTCGTCGCTCGTCCCTGGGGTCAGGAAGAGTCCCGAAGAGTCATTGGACCCCCCCCCCCCCGATACGCCCGCTGCCACCAGAGGAGATGCTGGAAGGGCGGGCGGCGAGCCCGGTCCTCGCCACTCCAGAGCTCCGGCCGCTACCTCTGGGGCAGCATTCCAGCCGGCGTCCTTCCTCGTCGAAGATCTTGAGGAGCATCAGGGAGGCGCCGTCGTAATCCAGGTGGATCACGAGGGCCCCCTCCGATCGGCAGACCCGGGCGATCTCGCCCCAGCCCCGGGTCATGTAGACCTTGCCCGGAGCGATGACCTCGACCTCCGCTTCGGTCGTAGGGGTACTGCAGTCGGTGTGCTACAGCGAGAGCTCAAGAGGCCCCCTTGGCGGGATCTTGAAGGCACAGAAGGGAGGAAGGCGAATCCAAGATTGAGGAGGCATGGCAGCGTGAAGCACAAGCTCGCGAAAGGAGCCCTCGGTGTGAACTCCAGGGGGAACGACATGAACTGCCTTGATCCGACGGCGACGGCGACGGCTCTGGCGACGTTGTTTGGCGCCTTCCTCTCCAGGACACTTGACCCTGGCGTACAAGGGCAGCGGAAACCCTGGCGGCGGCCGCTCGAACCAGGGCCTCGACACCTCCTGCCAAGCACCCCCGTCTCCACGGAAGAGGACAGGCCGTTTCTTCGGCGGAAGAGGGACATGACCCTCTCGGGGGGCCTTTCCCTTCTCTTCCACAGAGAACCGGCAGATTGGTGCTATTGGCGTAAGGATGGCAAGGGCAAGGAAGAAGAAGGAAGAGAGTAGCACAAAGGGACGGACTGGAAGGGCTCGCGTCGTTCTGTACATATAGACGGAGGAGGCCAACCGTCGCCCTCCATGATCACGGGTAATCATGACCCATTTTCACATGTAGGGACTTGCCAAGTCACCCAGTTGCCGAGGCGTCGTGGGGAAGCGGGGGCGCCCACGTACAATCAACCGCCATGCGTCGCTCAAGGCCGCAGGCTGTTGGGGCCCGTGGCGCTTCGCACTTGCCCCTTCGCTTCTCTGCTAATCCAAGTCCGGGCGCGCCTTGGGCCCGAGGGCTACTGTCGGCATTCTGGGAATGGGGGTACCTAGACTTGCCTGCCTGCGGCCTGCGGCGTGGCTCAAGGAGTGGCCCAATATGGCCCATCTTCGTCAACACAAGCTCCAGACCCTCGCGAGGGGCCAAGCCTCGTGGGGCGGACAACAGGAAGCTTCCTCAGGCACAACCTCATCAGGCTGGCTCGCGAGGAGGTGGAAAGATCAAGGCGGGGTACCTCACGAGGTGCCCATGACGCAAGCCATGATGATCAGAGCCAGGCGGGTGCCAGGCGGGCGCCGGCCTGTGTAGTGTCCTTGTTTCCCCTTTGGTGCAAAGGGGGCAAGCTCAGGCCAAGGCATCAAGCAAAGGTTACCATTCCGGTGCGACAAGACCAAGACCAGCAGAACGGTAGGATGGAGGTCACCGTGGAGCCCAGGAAGGCGTCATCATCAGAGTCTTTGGCAGGCAAGGACCAACTTTAGTTAGGATAAGTGTACTAGATGTTCCCCTTCAAAATGGCCAATTGTTGGCGCCCTTCCCGCTCAATATTTGGGAAGAGGACCAGGGCCTTGCTCTATAAATAGGACAAGCCACTCTCAAGGCAGGGGGATCGAACAGTCGAACCTTAGCCAGAACCACCCACACAAGAACATCGCTCGCGAGGCTATTCTTCCCTTGTATTGTTCATCATCAGCCCAAGAGGCAATCCACCACACCACAAACTAGAGTAGGGTATTACACCATAATGGTGGCCCGAACTAGTATAAACCTTGTGTCCCTTGTGTTGTTCTTCGTGTAGCCTAGATCCTTTGCGAGACGACGAGACGTGAGCCGGTAGGGGGAGTGATCTCCATGCGCACCCCAGAGTTTGAACCTTAAGGGTCTGCCAGAACCCGTAATCCGACAAGGTGCCACTTGGTAGACTACTAGCACTATCTACAAACACCAGAAACTAGTTGCAACTCCTGGATAGAGATTGAGTTGATTAATAAGTCGAGAGGGGCACTTAAGCATTCCAATGTGTGGTAGTAACTGTTCATGGATCACAAACATAGAACTCTGTTCCTGAGGACGGCTTCAATGAGACAACTCACCATGTACTCCTACATGGCCTCTCACCGCTACCTTTACCAAATTGTGTTCACACACTTAGCTCACACATAGTAGGACATGTTCACACACCTCCGATTCATCCCCGATGAATCAGACCTGACTCAACTCTAAGCAGTAGCAGGCATGACAAACAAGCATGAATGAGTAGGCACACCAGGGCTCAAACAACTCCTACTCATGCTAGTGGGTTTCATCTATTTACTGTGGCAATGACAGGTCATGCAGAGGAAAGGGGTTCAACTACCACAGCATGTAACAGTTGAATCGTTGTTGTCCTAATGCGGTAAAAGAGAGCAGGAGCTAGAGAGTGGGATTGTATCAGAATTAACAAGTCGTTTTTACTTGCCTGACACTTGTGAAGATAGTATAGTTCTTCATTGGTGTCATCGATCTCATCGTCGGAACACGTCTACTTGGAGGGGACAATTACCGACAATAGAGAAGGAAACACAATCAATGCAATGCACAATATGATGCATGATCAAGACATGTCAATATGCTATGATTTGAGCTAATGCAACTAGTAACAGGTTAAATGGAGTTGGTTTGAACCCTAGATTCAAATTCAAACTCCATATGTGATTTCTTAAATGCCATTTAATTGAATTGTCCTAAACAGTAGTCATAAGTGGTTCTAACATGCATGAAAATGGTATAGATGGATAGATTGGATTTTTCTGATCTTTTTCATATATAAATTATTTCGTTCTGAGTTACGGTTGAATTTATATGAATTTTTGAAGTTTTGGATATTTTCTGGAATTTATAAATCATTTATGATTTATTTTAAATTCCAGAAAACATTACTGTGTCGGCATGACGACAACATTACGTCAGCAGGTCGGCTGTGGCTGACCAGGTTAAACCTGACAAGTGGGGTCCATTGGTCAGTGGCTGGGGCTGGTTAGTGTGGCTGACTTGTGGGTCTAGTCAACGGCCACGTCAGCCCGGTCAAAGCTGACGCGTGGGCCCAATGAGGTTAATTAAAACTAAACAGGAACTAAGCTACGTTTAATTAGACCGTGGGGCCCAGCTAGCAGTGTCACTAAGCTTAATTAGTGGGGCTGCTAGCGGCTAATGACGATGCCACGTCAGCATGCCGGAGCTTGGCCGGCGGTGACCATTCCGCGTGGTGGAGCTGCTACTGGGCGGCGCTAGGGGCTGCGTTTAGGTGCGGGGAGACTACCAGGAGGGAGCTCGTGCTCTTCCGCATCCAACAGAGCAGGAAGGAGCGGACGGGGTGCGATGTACTCGCCGGAGTCGAGCTCGCGGCGGCGACCGGAGTTTGGGCGAGACGCGAACGAGAGCGAGGGGCATGGGAAGGCGAGCTAGAGCGTGCTACGGTCTCATGGGGAGGCACTTACTGCAGTGGTGTGATCTACTGTGAGCTTCAGCAGTCGTAGCCACGGTGGTGACATGGCCGGCGGCGAAGAGCTCTCGGGCTTGTTGCGAACGGTGGCTAGAGAGGGAGGTAGAGCACGGGGAGAGGGGGAAACGATGGTGGAGGTCACAGTGGGTGCAGTAGTGGCCTCGGCGAGCTCGGGGAGGCACCGAAGACGATGGAGGGGCGGCGGCGATCGCCGAAGTCCGAGGAAGAAGACAGAGCTGATGGAAAAGTTGTAGGGGCTTCCGCGGGGCGTGTCTCGCTGAGGAGGAAGAGGGGGTCGAGGCGGGTCCTCTAAGCGCATCGGCGAGGCGAGGCAGTGGTTGTGGCCACGGTGGTGCTTGTCAGCGGCGACGGCTGCACTCAACGGCCGCGCATTAAAGAAACAGAGGGGGGAGGAGGGAGGGAGAGCGCGAGGGGGTTCCAGGGGCGTGCATGGCGCCGCGAAAGGCAACCAGAGACAGGAGGAGGCAGCCAGGCAGGGAGGAGGTGGCCGGCGTTTGGCTGCGCGCGCCGGGCACGCGCCCCTGCCTACTGGCGCCAGGAGGAAGGCAACAGGGAGGAGGCGGTGATGGACTGGGCCGGCCAGCTACAGTGGTGGGCCGGTTGGTGGCGTCAGGTAAGTTTAATCTCTCTCTCTCTCTCTCTCTTATTTTTCTTTTCTATTTCTGTTATTTTGTTTTGATTTTATTTAGAACATCAAATCATTTTTATGACTTCCTGTAAATTGCTATGTGAGCTCACGACTAGCCCAAGGTCACATGCCACTTATAAAAATGTTTGAGCTTTATTTCTTATATAATAGAAATAAATCCAGCTCAAATACGTCATTGATTTAATTCAAAAGTCCCAAAATAAATATTTCAGTCACTCCAAAAATATTGGTTTGCATTTTACCTCAGGCCAATATTTTTCACGGAATAACAGGAACATTTTCTTGGACTCATTTAATGAGATTTAAATGTTGGTTATTTTTAGAGATTTTCTGAGGCTTTTGGAAATTCCTCAATTCAAGTTTCATTTGAAACATGATGCTCACATGGAAACTAGCATAGATCAGACCAGAATTAGGGATGTGACAACTCACCCCCACTAAGCAAGAATCTCGTCCCGAGATTCAAGACGTGAGGCAAGAAGACAGAGGTAACATAAAGCTGACACAATCTTCACGATCCAATTGTCTTTCTCAAAGATGTTGATCCATTGCTTCAATATATCTTGATGTTTTTGCCTTCGAGATCTTCATCCAACACGAGGACAGAGACACTCAATAAGGCTGGATCATCTTAATGATCACAAGATCAACTCATGGGATGAGACGTAGAAACATCTCTTGAGCTGAGAGGCAAAACACACATCAGGAAGGGCGGAAGAAACAATTTGACGAGGGTTTCAAAGTAACGAGGAAAATAGTTGCCATGATCCCATAACAAGGCACCTTAGAGGAGGTGACTCATAGAATCATCCCTTAAGTGGCAACAAGAATTACCTTTGACTCAGAGATCATTGAAACTCTTTATACCAGCTTAAGGCGAATCACAATCGATCATTTGAAGGAGTTCGGTAGAATGACATACTCGGACTAGAATGGATGATGTGGATTACCTTGTTGAAAACAACACAAGGGATGTTTTTAGCAACTGGATAGAAGCTCAATAGTAGAGAGTGGGTCCACTGTTTGAAAAGTTATAGCATAACCGAGGAAACTAAGAGCAATCCCAATTAGTGCCAATGATAACACCTAGCGCTTGCGCGTGCTCTCAAGAACTTGAGCATTTCCATATTCATCAAGGTTTTACCAATATCCGTGTCAAGGATCCTGGCAACACAACTACCTACTATGATGAATAGTGATGGACGATGCAGATGCAAAGGAAGATAACACCTTCTCAGATTTCACCTTAGTGAGGCCAAGGAACAAAATCTGGATGATTGACCGAGAAACATTTAGCACTCCGCTTCTAATGTTCTCCTTGATGTTCTACATACCACAGTCATAATTAAAGCATTAACATGGCCATCAAGTATAGGTCGTACTTCGGAAGACAGAGATTTATAGGCAACACTTCTAGAAAAGTACATGAAATCCTTATAGAGAATATGGGCAAATTGCTCATTCAAGATACTACAATAATAGATCTTCCGGCTAGGTGTGTCAGCCAAAACATCAACCTTGCCAGAGCCTACATCACAGATCTTGGAAAAGTACCAACCATCACATCTGCCTGAGATTCAGATCTGGTTGGTGATAGGATATTTCAGACAACATGTCTGGAAAAGAAACTTTGCAACACAAATTGACGGATTGACGTTGCGAGATTCTCGGGAAATGAACTACGATAGCAAACTCCAAGGCATGAGCTGGTTCTGCTACACACATGTGAACACGCTGTCCCAGACAAGCATGACCACATAGTAGTCTTATAACAAAACACTACCGAGTTTAGAAGGGGAACCATCATCGAGGATATCGAAGTCCTTGCATAAGTCTTGCTCTTAAGAAGGAACTTCTTCTCCTTGAAAAAATCAATCAGTGGCTTGGTGTGCTAGGAACACATATAAAATTGAGGCGGCCAACCTATCAAACCATAGAGTACTTCGCACGTGCATGACTAACTTGGGACGATTCCAGAGGAAGCAACATTGACTTCCTGGAATTCATGGCGACAACTTGCATCAGATGCATATGAATTAAAGGGAGTCACTTCTTTCATCTGAACATATGCTTCATGCACAGGACATGAAGATAGTGCTTATAGAAGTTTCCAATACTAGCTTAATGTCCAAAAAAATTATGAATAAGATAAGGATGTTGTCGATGGGATCAACAATAGTTCATCCAGGTTTCCATACAAATGTAATTCCACAATTATGTGAACACGGTGATAGCATTGGTCAGACCAAAAGATATAATGGAGTATGCTCGAGGAAAAACCACGAGTAAGACAACATTATGAACATCGTTGGTTCCGATTTGATTTGAGATTAGACCACACTCAAATCAAATATTGGATAAGATTATAGGTCCATCAACTGATCACAGGGACCAATCAATGAAGATATCATCTTTCTTCAACAGACATACAAGATATCCCTTAAAATGAACTAAGCTAGGCAAGCTTTTATCATCCAACTCTCCAAGTTGTTGTTTGTCTTGACCAACTGGCTCAGGGGTATCCAACACGGATTCTTGGAGAAGGGTGGTTACAAAAACCAACTTGATCATGAGATCAACATAACAGTCAGGGGACAACCTGGTGATACTTCCGAGAAGATATTCGGAAAATCATGAACCACCGATATGTTATTAAGCTCGAGAGCAATCTTGCTTTCCAGGCAAGATGATATGACCAAAAGGGTGAGGGTTGACACAATCCTGGATATGGATGAGGTTCTGGAGTTTGTTTCTCCTAGTCATTCCGAATAGAATGGCTTGACGGACCACAAGAGTAATAGGCATCGATGAACGAATGCACGCATACTCTTGACTATCAATTGACAGACGAGGTCAGAAGACAACTAAAGAGGGACAACCCAAAAGAACATACAATTTTTCTGAGTTGTGGATGCATGGATTAGCATGTCGAACGAGTTCAACATATTTCTTCTAGATAACCCATGCAGAAAGGTAGAACTGGCAGGGTTACAATGTAGAATCGAGAACTCATCGAGAGCACCTTTGTTGTGATCTTTTGGTTCCCGAACTTCTGCCATATTGGTTCATGGTATTGGAAGAAGGATATACCACGAATCTCGAGGACTATCGCAAAGGTTACTAATATCCTAAAGGAACTAGCAAACACCAACAACATGAAGTAAGTAGGGAAATCTCGGGTTCAGAAACCTAGGAGTAGAATACCTACTACTAAGTGGCATCATGGGATGCTTTCGAGAATGAAGGCCAGAATCATCACACTGGAACACAAAGCATGGCTAGATTACTAGGTGATACTCTAGACACCAAGGGTCATAATAATAGCTCCAACATATATGTCGAGGCAATAGAGTACCTCAACTCACTAATTAGTATGGTTAATCTGGCCAAAAGGGACATCGGGAACAGGAGGAAGGGATTTGCAAATGCATCAGACTATTTAGAAACCTGGGGTGACTCGGACAGCATAACGGCTGTAAATGCTCGAAAAGATTGAGACATGCTACAAAAATGGTGGCATAACCACTCGATCATCATAATATCAAGGTTCTGAGACCAACTATCAACATACAGAAGATAGTAGGAACTGAACTCAAGCTTAGAACCATCAATCCTATAGGTCTATGGATTAGTAACACGTGATTCTGATAGAATGAAGAGAAAGCCTAGTTCTTAATCCTCGTAGAAGAGAGGAGGTTGACTCATATCAGAAGGGCATAAGGTAAAGGAGTAAAAATAGCCTTACGTTCCATCCCACAATCAATTCCCTTATATAACTAGGAATTTCTAGACTCAACTTCGACCAGTTTGGCTTAGTCATCCTACAGGCAGTCAAGCTCTGATACCAAAGCTGTCAGGACCCCGACTCAAGGGCACACCGATCTAGCATGTAACACCTCATATCACTTTGTGGCCTCACGCACGGTATTCCCACGGGTGTCGCCTTACCAAGCTCGGGACCGTTTACGCCTTTTGGCACACGTATATGATAGTGTCGCTAGCATCCATATGACAAGGAGCCCGGGCTGACATGGCTAGTCGTGAACCCAAAGTGGCACTAACTTACAGGGACAAGCATACATGACCCAGCAACGAACGTGTCGATCATCAGCGGGTGAATCCGGGCTGTAGCAACTAGGATAGCAGGACTGCGGTAAACCGGGCTATAGCAGGCTAACGGGACTTCGGTAGACACTGCGTGACATTTCCCCGAAGGGACAGACACAGGAATGAAGAAGGACACATGCCGGCCAACCTAAGTGTTCTGTAGCAGTAGCAAGCTACCAAGGCTTAGTGGAAGCACTAGGAGACATTTCCCGGTAAGAGAGGCTACCAAGGATAAACAACTAGATAGTCAGATCCCACACATACCAAACATTTCAATAACATACACACAATATGCTCGATATGTGCAAATACAACATGGCATCACAACATAACCCTACAACTCAAGTATGTATTCAATAGGCTCCGAGGAGCGAGATATTACAAACATGGGTCTCATGACCCAGCATTCAGAGCACACAAGTCAAGCACAAGCGGAAGCTTAACATGTCTGAGTACAGACATCTACAAATGAAAAAGGCTGAGAAGCCTGACTATCTACCAGATCCTGTCGAGGGCACAAGATCGTAGCTGAGGTAACAAGCTAAACGTCGAAGTCCACGCGGAACTACTAGTGAGACGGAAGTCTCTGCAAAAACATAAAATAGGAAAATGTGAGTACAAATGTACCCAGCAAGACTTGCATCAGAACTAACTACATATGCATTATTGTCAACAAAGGGGATGGTGGGGTTTAACTGCAGCAAGCCAGCTTTGACTCGGTAGCTATCCTAAACTACGACTACAAGTAACTCTTTTGAGGTGGCGCACACGAGTCCACATATTCACCATATCAATACACCACTATGGATCCGCTTCCGTCTCCCTACGAGAACTCCAACCATAGCACTCACGCTTATCTTGTGCATTTTAAAGTATCCACTTTCACTTGTCTATGAACTGTACAGGCAACCCAGAAGTCCTTTACCGCGGACACGGCTATTCGAATAGATAATGTTAACCCTGCAGGGGTGTACTTCTTCACGCACGCTCTCACCACTTATCACCGTTTACACGACATGTACTCGACAACCTTCAAGCGGAAGCCCAGCGAGGGTGTCGGCCATGACCTGACTAACCACACATGTCTCTTGTCCAGGTTTATCGCCTATTCGGGTTCCATCCGCAAGGAGATCCGGCCGGGGTGTCGCTCACGGCCCCAAACAATGTGTGCAGGGTTCCCAAGCCCACCAACCGGGTGCCACTTGGTACACCGGGCCACTGTGCCTAGTCTGTCCCAAGCCCATCTGTACCGGGTGCCACTTGGTAGACTACTAGCACTACCTACAAACACCAGAAACTAGTAGCAACTCCTGGACAGAGATCGAGTTGATTAATAAGTCGAGAGGGTCACTTAAGCATTCCAATGTGTGGTAGTAACTGTTCATGGATCACAAACACAGAAATCAGTTCCTGAGGACGGCTTCAATGAGACAACCCACCATGTACTCCTACATGGCCTATCACCGCTACCTTTACCAAATCGTGTTCACACACTTAGCTCACACACAGTAGGACATGTTCACACACCTCCGATTCATCCCCGATGAATCAGACCTGACTCAACTCTAAGCAGTAGCAGGCATTACAAACAAGCATGAATGAGAAGGCACATCAGGGCTCAAACAACTCCTACTCATGCTAGTGGGTTTCATCTATTTACTGTGGCAATGACAGGTCATGTAGAGGAGAGGGGTTCAACTACCGCAGCATGTAACAGTTGAATCGTTGTTGTCGTAATGCAGTAAAAGAGAGCAGGAGCGAGAGAGTGGGATTGTATCGGAATGACAAGGGGGTTTTGCTTGCCTGGCACTTCTGAAGATAGTATAGTTCTTCATTGGTGTCATCGATCTCATCGTCGGAACACGTCTACTGGGAGGGGACAATTACTGATAACAGGGAAGGAAACAGAATCAATGCAATGCACAATATGATGCATGATCATGACATGTCAATATGCTGTGATTTGAGCTAATGCAAGTACCAACAGGTTAAATGGAGTTGGTTTGAACCCTAGATTCAAATTCAAACTCCATATGTGATTTCTTAAATGCCATTTAATTGAATTGTCCTAAACAGTAGTCATAAGTGGTTCTAACATGCATAAAAAATGGTACAGATGGATAGATTGTATTTTTCTGATAACTTTTCATATATAAATTATTTCATTCTGAGTTACAATTGAATTTATATGAATTTTTGAAGTTTTGGATATCTTCTGGAATTTATAAATCATTTCTGATTTATTTTAAATTCCAGAAAACATTACCACGTCAGCATGACGACAGCATTACATCAGCAGGTCGGTTGTGGCTGTCCAGGTCAAACCTGACCAGTGGGGTCCACTGATCACTGGCTGGGGCTCGTTAATGTGGCTGACTTGTGGGTCTAGTCAACGGCCACGTCAGCCTAGTCAAAGCTGACGCGTGGGCCCACTAAGGTTAATTAAAACTAAACAGGAACTAAGCTACATATAATTAGACCGTGAGGCCAAGCTATCAGTGTCACTAAGCTTAATTAGTGGGGCTGCTAGCGGCTAATGACGCCGCCACATCAGCACGCCGGAGCTTGGTCGGCGGCGACCATTCCGCATGGCGGAGCTGCTACTGGGTGGTGCTAGCGGCTGCGTTTAGGTGCGGGGAGACTACCAGGAGGGAGCCCGTGCTCTTCCGCATCCAACGGAGCAGGAAGGAGCAGACGGGGTGTGCTGTACTCGCCAGAGTCGAGCTCGCGGGCGACCGGAGTTTGAGCGAGACGCGAGCAAGAGCTATGGGGCACGGGAAGGTGAGCTAGGGCGTGCTACGGGCTCATGGGGAGGCACTTAGTGCAGTGATGTGATCTACTGCGAGCTTCAGCAGTCGTAGCCACGGCGGCGACATGGCCGACAGTGAAGAGCTCTCGGGATCGTTGCGAACGACGGCTAGAGAGGGAGGTAGAGCACGGGGAGAGGGTGAAACGATGGCAGAGCTCACAGCGGGTGCAGTGGTGGCCTCGGCGAGCTCGGGGAGGCACCGGAGACGACGGAGTCCGAGGAAGAAGACGGAGCCGATGGTGGCGTTGTAGGGGCTCCCGCGGGGCGTGGCTTTGTGAGGAGGAAGAGGGGAACGAGGCGGATCCTCTGAGCGCATCGGCGAGGCGAGGCAGTGGTTGTGGCCACGGCAGTGCTTGTCGGCGGCGACGGCTGCGCTCGGCGGCCGTGCATAAAAGAAACAGAGGGGGGAGGAGCAAGGGAGAGCGCGAGGGGGTTCCAGGGGCGTGCGTGGCACCGCGAGATGCAACCAGAGAGAGGAGGAGGCAGCCAGGCAGGGAGGAGGTGGCCGGCGTGTGGCTGCGCACGCCGGGCACGCGCCCCTGACTACTGGCACGAGGAGGAAGGCGACAGGGAGGAGGCGGTGGTGGACTAGGCCATCCAGCTACAGTGCTGGGCCGGTTGATGGCGTCAGGTAAGTTTAATCTCTCTCTCTCTTTTATTTTTCTTTTCTATTTCCGTTATTTTGATTTGATTTTATTTAGAACATCAAATCATTTTATAACTTTCTGTAAATTGCTATGTGAGCTTAGGACTAGCCCAAGGTCACATGCCACTTACAAAAATGTTTGAGCTTTATTTCTTATATAATAGAAACAAATCCAACTCAAATATGTCATTGATTTAATTGAAAAGGCCCAAAATAAATATTTCAGTCACTCCAAAAATATTGGTTTGCATTTTACCTCAGGCCAATATTTTTTACGGAATAACAGGAACATTTTCTTGGACTCATTTGATGAGATTTAAATGTTGGTTATTTTTGGGGGTTTTCTGGGGCTTTTGAAAATTCCTCAATTCAAGTTTCATTTGAATTTAAACACGATGCTCACATGGAAGCTAGCATAGGTCAGACCAGAATTAGGGATGTGACAATTGTATTTGAGGAAAATATCTTGCGGGAATTCTCTATGCTCCAATGCTGATGTAAGTACATGTTGTATATCAATATATTTTTACACCAGCATGTATTTTGTTAATCGGCATGAATCCAACCTTTATCTGATCTAAATTTAGTTGTAGGAAGATGTTAAATGCACCAATGTTGATTTTTGTAAGGAAAACTGTCTGGTAGTTTTGCATACTAAGCTGCATGAGTGTACTATCTCATATCATGCACATTACTGAATTGTAGTGTTGCTCTAGTTGCCCATTCATTCATTGTGTCAATGTTGCTTTTGTATTACCTTACCTGGCTGATGATAGTTGTGCCATATTGTGTTAGTTTAGTGTAGGCTAGTTGCCCAAACGTTCGTTGTGTCAATGTTCCTCTCCTATTATCTGAATTGGCCATTCATAGCAATGCTAGTGTGTTAATTTGGTGCAGGCTGCTGAAGATAAGAAGACAAACTCTAAAAACAGCAAGGCAACCCCATTGTTTCTTTCCAATAAATCTAGGCCAGGTAAATGGCAATGACTCATGATTAATTTGTTCGGTTCCCCTCCTAATTTATGTTATGATACAGTGGTTGAGACACTCTCCACTATCAATAATACAAGCCTGCCAAAATCGCCATCTGAATCTGTTCAGTTTCCTCTGTCTCGAGTGCAACAGAAAAAATGTATGTTTGTGAACCAATTAATGGCTAAAGCAATGATGGAATGGTGGAGGAATCAGAGGTGCACATTTGTGCGCAACAACAACTAATCAATGTTTTCAGAGACAACGTAGCAAAGCAGCAAGAACTTGCCCACATGCTTATGGGCGTCATCCGCGTTGAGGTTGCAGATTATGACGTTGTAGATCGTTAGGTTCTGTTCATTTATTTGCACTGGCATCAATCTTTGATTTCCCAGTGGATGTAATTTTCTGTAATATATCCTGGATGTGCAACATTTTCCGCTATATGCCGTACCTTTGCTTGATCGGCTTTGGTCCTGTGCATAATTGCTCGTCGTAATGGGCTCCAATTATCTAATTTGGCCTAAAGACATGTACGAACTTTAGTGGACCCATTAAGTTAATGGGCCGTTACCAGGCCGAAATTTAATGGTCGACCCTCTTACCTCCGGGTCGTTAACAGGCCGACATCGAAGCGGGCAACAGGTGGGCCCATTTGATTTCATGGGTCGTTAACATGTCGTTACTAAGGTCGGGTTACATATGGCCCAACTATACTGTGGGCCTTCAGCAGGCCAAAAGAGACAGCAGACTCGTACTGGACCATGAAGAGCATGGGCCGCTAAGAGGCCGAAAGTCATGTCGTACTATAAATGGCCCAACTGTGTTGTGGGCCTTTAGCAGGCTGAAAGAGAAACTGAGCTGGTATTGGACCATGAAGAGCATGGGCCGTTAAAAGGCCAAAACTCTGGTCCGACTACAAATGGCCCAACTCATTTATGGGTCGTCAACATGCTGAAAGACACACCGGATCGGGAATTGGCCCAACACTTAAATGGGTCGCTAAAAGGCCAAAACTCAGGTCCGACTATAAATGGCACAACTCATTTATGGACAGTCAACAGGCTGAAAGACACCCCAGGCCAAAAATTAGCCCAACACTTAAATGGGTCGCTAAAAGGCCGAAAGATGTACATCCTAAAAATTGGCCCATCCCTTGAATGGGCCTTTAACAGGCCAAAATCACATGGGGCCGATATTGAGCCCAAATATATAGCGGGCTGTTAACGGGCTCGAACTGATGATGGGTAGCAAGGGTGTCAAATCTTTAACGGGCCATCGACGGGCCGAATTGGCACATCTCGTATGGGTTGTGGGCTTAAATGGAACTGACACAAGTAGGCCTTATATGGGTCGGCCTGCTAATTTTTACGGGGCCATCCTTTTTCACCGGAATGGGCCACTGTTGGGTCGTGCCACGCGTCGACCTATAATAAGCGCCTCTTGTCCAATGAGTGGATGACATCTGTCCCAGCGGTGAGCCAACTCGTGTTTCCTTCGGCCTATGAGAATTTTACACGTGGAAAATCCTCATTGGTCAGGGCTATTAACGGGTTATCGGATCCAAAACCGGACCCGATAGCTTAACGGCGACCCGTTACGGTGGATGCCACATGTCGGTCACCCTTGACGAAAGCACTTTCATGACACACCATTTATCGTCATGGAAGTGGACACTTCGGTGATGATAATTTTGGTAATGTCATTGAACACTTTTATGATAACACAGGTATGACTATCTTGAATCTGTCATAAAATCATCATGGATGTACATGCATGACAGAAAACGTGACCTACTGTGACAAACACATATCATCACAGAAGTGTATTTTTTGTAATGCATCTCGCAAGTAGGGCTCCTGATGAACATGTAGTTAGAGGGGAAAAGATATATGCGGTCCAAATAGGGTCAAGCCGTACAATGGACCTTTTCGGCAGTGTGCCTCCGGCACCGGCCCAAGGTAGTTTTAGTGCATACTTATGTACGCGTGGTACATAAGCCGCAACATGGTAGGGCGGGCGGCGGAGGCCGAACTGCTAGTCAAGGTCCGGATCCGTTGATTTATTGCTATTAGGCCCAGACCGGACTTGTTTGGATATGTCGTTGGCTTTATTAGCTGGTGAACTATTTTGCTTGATAAGGCCGCCATATACTTCGGCTACAAGGGATACGGTGTGCTCTTCAGTATGGAGTGAGCGCTCCATATTACCATTGACTATAATAACGCCATGAGGTCCTAGCACTTTAAGCTTCAAGTAAGCGTAGTGCGGGACTGCATTGAAGCGGGAAAAAGCAGTTCGTCCGAGCAGTGCACGGTAGCCACTGCGGAAAGGGGCGATGTCGAAGATTAATTCTTAAATGCAAAAGTTATCTAGGGAGCCAAATACTACCTCCAATATAATTACGCTCGTACAACGGGCCTCCACTCCTGGTATCACACCTTTAAAGGTAGTGTTACTAAGCTTGATTCGTGATGGGTCGATCCCCATCTTACGAATAGTATCTTGATAAATCAAGTTGAGACTGCTTCCTCCGTACATAAGGAGTCTAGTGAGTGGTATGCGTCAATAATTGTATCAAGAACTAGGGCGGCCGAACCCCCATAACGGATACTGGTTGGGTGATCCCTGCTATCAAAGGTGATCAGATAGGCTGACCATGGGTTAAACTTGGGGGCGACAGGCTCTACAACATAGACGTCCTGTAGTGCGCTCTTGCGCTCCCTTTTGGGGATATGAGTGACATATATCATGTTCACTATCTTCACCTCGGGGGGAAACTGCTTCTGATCCCCGGTGTTCGGCTGACGGGGCTCATCATCGTCCTCGCTTGGAGGCCCTTTTCCCTTGTGTTCGGTATTTATCTTACTGGCCTGTTTGAAAACCCAACAATACCTGTTGGTGTGGTTTGCAAGCTTATCGGGTGTGCCATGAATCTGATAGGGCCTCTCGAGGATTTTATCTAAGCTGGATGGCCCGTCTTTGTTGCCTTTGAAAGGTTTCTTCCGCTGACCGGATTTAGGACCGCTAAATCCGGCACTAACTGTTGTATCGTCTGCGTCATCATTGTTGTTGTTACGACGTTTGTTTTTATTGCAGCGAGGTTTACCATTGTCGTCCCGCACCTCAAAAGTGTCGGGGTCACCCGAGCTAATGCTTCTATGAGCCAACCAGACGTCTTCACCCGCGCAGAAGCGGGTCCTGAGTGTCGTTAAGGCTGCCATGGTCTTCGGCTTTTCCTGCCCGAGGTGTCGGGCGAGCCATTCGTCACATACGCTGTGTTTAAAGGCCGCTAAGGCTTCGGCATCTGGATAGTCTACAATCTGATTCTTTTTAGTTAAGAAAACCGATTCCAAATCTTGTGGCCGGACATAAGTGACCTGAAAGTTGGCCCAAAAAGCGTCTTCCAAGTCTTCCCATGTACCAATGGAGTTTTCTGGAACCAGTGCCGTGCTAGTCCTTTCAGCTTTAGAGGAAGATATTTAGTGCCATGTGAATGTGGAGAAGAAAATTTTCAATCCAGACGGACGGATCCGTCGTCCCATTGTACTGTTCGACGTTTACGGGTTTAAACCCTTCCGGAAATTGGTGTTCCATGACCTCATTGGTGAAGCATACGGGGTGTGCGGCCCCTCTATGTCGCGCAATGTCGTGGCGGAGATCGGCTGACATCCGAGTTCGGTTTTGATCCCGAGTATAGTAATAGTCATCACGGCAGGCTTCATAGTTGTTGTCTCACACTAGGGCACGACCCCTTGATCCGTAGAGTGATCTAGTCTGACCATCTTTATTAGCTACGTCGCGTGGCAGGTCGTACGTGTATCCTGCGGCTGCCGTCTCCCTGCCTCTTCGGCGAGGGGGTGCGGGTTGGTGTTCGGCTTGATATGTCGTTTTATCCTGCCCACGTGGTGGTCGGTCTGGTTGGTCGTCTGATTATACTTCGACGGTATTGGCTCAAGGGCTTCATCGTCAAATTGTGGCAGCAGCTTGCGCTTAGGGTAACTTTTAACAGGTCGCTCGTGGTCGTATTCCTCAGTGGCCAGGACCTTAGTCCACCTTTCATTCAGCGTATCTTGTTTGTCTTTGAGCTGCTGCTACTTCTTCTTCGGGCTCCGGGCTGTAGCAATGAGTTGTCGCTTGAAGCGTTCTTGATCGAGGGGTTCCTCTAGGACGATAAAATCTTCGTCGTCGAGGCTAACTTCCTCTTCGGTTTCTGGCATATAGTTGATGTCTTCCGAATCTTCGTGATCAGCATGTCCGGGACTATATTCAATGTCGGATATCAGGTTCTGGCAAAACCCGTAAGCTTCGAACTCTGGGGTGCGCACGAAGATCTTCTCCCTACCGAAACACACCCAGAACCTCGCCGTGATTCTTATCTAGCATGATGAACAACACAAGAGACACAAGGTTTATACTGGTTCGGGCCACCGTTGTGGTGTAATACCCTAATCCAGTGTGTGGTGTGGTGGATTGCCTCTTGGGCTGATGATGAACAATACAGAGGAAGAACAGCCTCGCGAGAGGTGTTCTTGGGGTGGTGTACTTGGAGAGGAGTCAATCCGTCTCTGTTGGCTCTAGATGAGATTCTAGATGCCTTCTATTGTGGTGACTAGCCCTATTTATAGAGGCCCTGGTCCTCTTCCCAAATATTGAGCGAGAAGGGAGCTAACAACGGCCATCTTGTAAGGGGACAACTAGTACAAGCTATCCTGACTAAAGGTGGTCTTCGACTGCCAAACGCACTGGTGATGACGCCGTCTTGGGCTCCACAGTGACCTCCGTCCTGCCGCTCTGCTGGTCTTGGTATCATTGCACTGATATGGAAACCTTTGCTTGACGCTTCGGTACTCCGAGCCTGCGCTTGCTTCCTTTGCACCAAAGGGCAAACAAGGACACTGCGTAGGCTGGCGCCCGCCTGGTCTTGATCATCATGGCTTGCGTCATTAGCACCTCGTGAGGTACCCCTCGCCTCGATCTCTCCGCCTCCTCGTGAGCCTGCCTGGTGAGGCCTCCCCTAAGGAGGCCTTGTGTCATCCGCCCCACGAGTCTTGGCCCCTTGCGAGGGTCTTGAGCTTGGGTTGATGAAGACCGGCCGTACTGGGCCGCTGCTGAGCCACGCCGCAGGTCGTGGGCAGGCAAGTCTGGGGACCCCCGTTCCCAGAACACTGACATTCACCCTCTTCCCTTTCGTCCTATTTGGATGTGGGCTCGACGGGGTATTCTGGATCTTCAGCATCGTCCGGAGTCTCATTATCTCTAGTGCCGGTATTGTTGTCCTTTGCCCGACGCGATCGTGAGCGGCTCCGCTGACGTCGGCGCTTTGGTGGTTTATCGACAGGTTTGTCCTCATCAGGGATCGGGTTATCCTCATTGTTCTTTTTATCCGGAGTGCCCACCATGTACACATCGTACATTGAGGTGGCCATCCAACATCCCGTGACGAGTGGGACTTGGCTTGCTTCAGCGTCGGCTTCGTCGTCCATGTCATAGATGTCTTCGGACGCATAGTTCAACATGTCGGTTAAGTCCTCGACAATGGCTATTAAGTGGGTGGTGGGTGGAGCATAAAATTCCTCACTCTCAGTCCCCAGTCCAAGTGTCAGGACCCCGATCCTAAGTCACACCGATCTAGCATGTAACACATCATATCACTTTGCAGCCTCACACACGGTATTCCCACGGGTGCCACCTTACCTGGCCCAGGACCGTTTGCGCCTTTTGGCTCATGTATATGATAGTGCCTCTAGCATCCATATGACAAAGAACCCGGGCTGACATGGCTAGTCGTTAACCCAAAGTGGCACTAACTTACAGGGACAGGCATACATGACCCAACAACGAACGTGACGGTCATCAGTGAGTGAATCCAGGCTGTAGCACTGGGCTAGCAGGACTCTAGTGAACCGGGCTATAGCGGGCTAACAAGACTCCGGAATTCATCGCGTGACATTTCCCCGAGGGGACAGACACAGGAACGAAGAAGGACACATGCCGGCCAGCCTAAGTGTTCCGGAGCAGTAGCAAGCTACCATGGCTCAGTGGAAACACTAGGAGACATTTCCCGGTAAGAGAGGCTACTAAGGATAAACAACTAGATAGTCAGATCCCACACATACCAAGCATTTCAATAACATACACACAATATGCTCGATATGTGCAAATACAACATGGCATCACAACATGACTCTACAACTCAAGTATTTATTCAAAAGGCCCCGAGGAGCGAGATATTACAAACATGGGTCACTCGACCCAGCATTCAGAGCATACAAACAACAAGCACACATGGAAGCTTAAAATGACTGAGTACAGACATCTACAGATGAAAAGGCTGAGAAGCCTGTCTATCTACCAGATCCGGCTGAGGGCACAAGATCGTAGCTGCGGTAACAAGCTAAACATCGAAGTCCACTCGGAACTACTAGCGAGACTGAAGCCTCTCTACAAAAACATAAAATAAGCAACATGAGTACAAATGTACCCAGCAAGACTTACATCAAAACTAACTACATATGCATCATTATCAACAAAGGGGATGGTGGGGTTTAACTGCAGCAAGCCAGCTTTGACTCAGTGGCTATCCTAAACTACGACTGCAAGTAACTCTTTTGAGGTGGCGCACACGAGTCCACATATTCACCATATCAATACACCACTATGGATCCGCTCCCGTCTCCCTACGAGAACGCCATCCATAGCACTCACGCTTATCTTGCGTATTTTAGAGTATCCAATTTCACTTGTCTATGAACTGTACAGGCAACCCAGAAGTCCTTTATCGCGGACACGGCTATTCAAAAAGATCATATTAACCCTGCAGGGGTGTACTTCTTCACACACGCTCTCACCACTTACCGCCGTTTAGACGACATGTACTCGACAACCTTCAAGCGGAAGCCCAGCGAGGGTGTCGGCCACGACCTGACTAACCACACAAGTCTCTTGTCGAGGTTTATCGCCTATTCGGGTACGATGTGAGCAGGGTTCCCAAGCCCACCATCCGGGTGCCACTTGGTACACCGTGCCACTGTGCCTAGTCTGTCCCAAGCCCACCTATACCGGGTGCCACTTGGTAGACTACTAACACTACCTACAAACACCAGAAACTAGTTGCAACTCCTGGACAGAGATCAGGTTGATTAATAAGTCGAGAGGGGCACTTAAGCATTCCCATGCCTGGTAGTAGTTGTTCATGGATCACAAACACAGAACTCAGTTCCTAAGGACGGCTTCAATGAGACAACCCACCATGCACTCCTACATGGCCTCTCACTGCTACCTTTACCAAATCGTGTTCACACACTTAGCTCACACACAGTAGGACATGTTCACACACCTCCAATTCATCCCCGATGAATCAGACCTGACTCAACTCTAAGCAATAGCAGGCAAGACAAACACGCATGAATGAGTAGGCACATCAGGGCTCAAACAACTCCTACTCATGCTAGTGGATTTCATCTATTTACTGTGGCAATGACAGGTCATGCAGAGGAAAGGGGTTCAACTACCGCAGCATGTAACAGTTGAATCGTTGTTGTCCTAATGCAGTAAAAGAGAGCAGGAGCGAGAGAGTGGGATTGTATCAGAATGAACAAGGGGGTTTTGCTTGCCTGGCACTTCTGAAGATAGTATAGTTCTTCATCGGTGTCATCGAACTCATCGTCGAAACCAAGTCTATCGAGAGGGGACAAATACAGGCAACACAGAGAAATCACAATCAATGGAATGCAACAATATGATGCATGAATATGACATGGCAAAATGAGTGTGTTTTGGCTAATGCAACTTAGAACAAATTAAATGAAGTTGGTTTGAACCAAGGGTTCAAATTCAAACTCCATATGTGCTTATTTAAATGCCAATTATGCAAATTGCCAGATACAACAACCTGAGGTTGTTCAAACATGCATGAAAATGGTACAGATGGATAGATTGGATTTTTCTGATCATTTTTCATATATAAATTATTTCATTTGGAGTTACGGTTGATTTTCTATGATTTTTAGAAGTTTAGGCATTTTCTGGAATTTCCTGAATAAACTTAAATCCAGAAAATGCTTTATTGCGTCAGCGTGACGTCACTGTGATGTCAGCAGTCAACAGGGTTGACCTAGGTCAAACCTGACCAGTGGGGTCCACTTGTCAGAGACACGGTGCTGGTTAGGGTCGCTGCATGTGGGCCCAGTCAACGGCCACGTCTGCGGGGTCAACTCGGGCATGTGGGTCCCGCTGGATTTTAAACTAACCTAAACAGAAACAACATTGGGATTAGTTAGGGCGTGGGGCCCATCTGCCAGTGAGCTAGGGGTTAGTTAGTGGCGTCATTAGTGTTTAATTAAGATGCCACATCATCCTCGCCGGAGGTTAACCGGCGACGACCTCGGCCGACGGCGAGCTGGCGGTGTGGCGCATCTAAAGCAGGCAGCGGGAGGTGCCGGGGTGCAGTGTAGCGGCGGCGGCGACGTGCAGAGCAGCGGCCGGAGTTCGGCCGGGTGCGGGGACGCGGTTGCAGCGCTCGAGAGAGCGAGTTGGGGTGTGGGTTGGGTTCCTGGAGAGTTCTCGAGCATGTCCACGTGCCTAGGGGCGATGAGAACGGCCTCTGGCCACGGCGGCGAGAAGCTCAGGCGGCGCCGCGAATAGACGGCGAGGTGCTCGGGTGCCCGAGGTTGAAGATGACCGCGATGGCGATGAAGCAGGGCCTACTGGCGTCTCGTAGCTCGATTGGGAGGACGGGTAGATTTCAGCGGTGCTTCTGGACTCGGCGGAAGAGTGAGGGGTGCACGATGGCCGCGGTGGTGCTCTTCGGCGGCGCGAGCGCGTTCGGTGAGGTGGGGAACGGCGAGAGAGGGAGCAGGGGAAGAGTGAGAGAGGTCGGGCGGATCGGGACGACACCGGGGCGTTCATCCACGCATCCAGGGGCTCGGCGGCAAGCAGGAGGTGGCTGCGTTCGGTTGCGTGCTCGCCACGCACCTGCTTCTCCTCTGGCAGAAGGTTGAAAAAGCAGGCAGCGCTGGCTGGGCTGGGCCAGCCAACTGGGCCGCCAGGTGGCCTGGCCAGGTGGGCTGCACAATAGGTAGGTCCAGGTAACTTTCTCTCCCTTTTATTTTCATTTTCTATTTTCTGTAATTGTGTTTGGCTTTATTAAAAATGCCAGGGCATTTCCAAAAATCATGAAACTGCTCAATGTCACTGTTTGGAATATTTCCAACAGCAAACATTTCAGTTTGTGATTATTTGAGCATTTAAAATATTATTTAGCAATTAAATGCCCAAATGCAAATACCGTAAGATTTAATTCAAAAATCCAGAATGGCCTAGAAAAATGTGCACCATTTTTGGGAGAGGTTCTAGACGAATCCAAAAATAATGAACTTTTCTGAAGAGCATTTGGGTTCATTGAGAATATTTTTATTTGAACCTAATTGATTTGATCTGGTGCTAGGGTTTGAGCAATCCCCATTTCAACTTAAATAAAATTTAAACATGATGCACACATGAAGGGCTAGTCTAGTGCATACCAGAACTAGGGATGTGACACCAAGCTGGGTACAGTTCGGAGGTAAGGCCTCTGTGATGGCAAGAGACTACATCAAACCCAATTCTTCATATAAGAGCGGAAGTGGGACCGGAAACTGCAGATCTGTTGGGCTGAGTTCGGCATGGGACACCTGATCGGACCCGCTGAGTGCAGACCTCGGCAGTTCGGGATGGTTTCGCAGAGCCAAGTCTAAGATTGCATCTGGGTCTTCGGTCGGGAGTTCCACAAGGGGAAGAGGTCCGGTAGGGCTCACGCTCCTGTCTTCGGACAATGAGACCCGCCCCGGATCTAAGGCCGAGGTGGGTATGAGTGTTGACCCCTGGACGGGATCTAACAGGGGATCCGAGGAGTCTTCTTGGCGGGGATACAGAGTAGCGGCCGAGGCCGCGAACCCGTCGAAGACTAGGTCTCCTTGGATATCAGCAACATAGTTCAGGTTTCCAAACATGTCTGGTGGCCGAGGGCATAACTATCGACGTGCTCGAGGCGGTCAATCGAGTTGGCATGAAGCACAAAGCCTCCGAACACAAAGATCTGTCAAGGGAGAAAGGTTTCCCTCGCTGCAGCATCATTGTTGGTGAAGAGGTGAGCCATCAATCCTTCTGTTGATGATACAGTGGAGCTCTCAATGAAAGCACCAATGTCGGTGTCAAAATCAGTAGAACTCGGATAGGGGGGGGGGGGGCAAGTTGTATGTCTGAGGACCGAAGGTAACTATGAACAAAGGACACAGTGTTTACCCAGGTCCGGGCCCTCTTAATGGAGGTAAAACCCTACTCCTACTTGATTATATTCGAGGGTACAGGGGTTACAAGAGTTGATCTACCACGAGATCCAGTTGGCTAACCCTAGATTGGCTAGCCTAGAAATGTTGTGATCCTGCCTCCGCTCTACCCTCTAGTTTATATAGACACCGGAGGGGCTTAGGGTTGTACAAAGTCGGTTTTACGGGAATGAATAACATATCCGGACACCTATACTTGCCATCCACGCATACGGGAGTCCCCACCGGACACGAGAGGTGATATTCTGCCTTGTATCTTCGACGGACCATCAGTCCGGCCCACATCAAGTAGACCGGATTCCCGAGGACCCCCTAGCCCAGGACTCCCACAGTACTACTGTTGTGTCACCTGCAAAAATCACTTATCATAAGACACGTTTAACTTGGACGAGATCCTCTTGTAGTGGTGGAGTGTTGTAACACCCCAGATGTAACTTTCCATCTTTGTAACACCAACTCTTGCCATTTTCGGCTATGTGATATGATATTCCCTCCGTGGTTGGGTTTTGTCTTTTGTTTTGCATTTTATTCATGTCATGCATATCATATCATGTCATCATGTGCATCTCATTTGCATACGTGTTCGTCTCATGCATCCGAGCATTTTCCCCGTTGTCCGTTTCGCAATCCGACACTCCCACATGCTCCGGCGCACCCCTCTTGTGTCTTTTCGTGTGCGGGGGTTAAACATTCTCGGAATGGACCGAGCCTTGCCAAGTGGCCCTGGTAGAGCACCGGTAGACCACCTGTCAAGTTTCGGGTCATTTGGAGCTCGTTTGGTACTCCAACGGTTAACCGCACTCCCGCAAAGGCCACTTTTAAGTTGCAGCCCAACACCCCTCCAAAACAGCCCAATAACCCATCTAACTCCCCTCCATGCTCTCGGTCGTTTGATCACGATCGTGTGGGCGAAAACTACACCCCATTTGGACACTCCTAGCTCCCGCTACCTATAAATATGTGCACTCCCCCGAGATTCACGGCCAAACCCTAAAAATATCCCTTCTCCGCGCCGCCGGACACGTCCGCCCGCCGCCGCCCGGCCAATCGCGAGCTGCCATGTGGCGCCGCCGCGCCAGCCCCGCCACCGGCCCGCGAGGCCCGCCGCCGGCCCTCCCGCGCTCGACCCGGGCCGCGCCCCGCGCCCCACCGCCGTCCTCCCGTGCCCGCCGCCGGCTGCCTCCCGCGCTGCCTCCGCCCGAGCTCCGGCCGGCCCGCCGCCGCGTCGCCGGCCTCCGCCCTGGCGCCCTCCGCCCGCCTCCTCCTCGTCCGGCCGGATCTCGTCGTCCCCGGCCTTCCCCGAGCTCCGGCAGCCGCGCCCCGAGCTCCATCTCCGGCGAACCTCGGCGTCCGAGCCGCGTTCCGGCCAGATCCGATCTGGAAGAGCCACGGTTGACTTTCCCCGACCCCCGAAATCGTCGTTTTTTTCTGCATTAAAATTGTTGCATCTTCATTGCATCACATCTTCGCACCCGTAGCACCGTTTTGTGCGTGTAATATGTAAAATTGTTCGTCTTGAAGAGTACATCATTTCATTCCATTGCATCATTTATATTTGAGCTCATCTTAATGCCCAAAATGCTATTGGAAGAGGGCTTCATATTGTTAGTTTCAGATTCTTATCAGAACGAGCTCTTTTGTCATTTTTGCCATGATTGATGTGTGCATCCTATGAACTTGGTCCCTAAATGTGTTTTGAACTAGGCTATGTCTTCTTTACAGAGGTGCTTACCATGTATTTTTGTGATCAATGTGGTGACTAGCACAAGCATGCAAACTAGGCTTCGTGTTAATGCTGATTTTAGTTCCTGTTCTGCTGTAAATTTGATGCCATGTAAACAATTTGCTACAGAGAAATCCATGCATAATTTGAGATACTTCAGTAAGGGTGTTTTGAAAACATAGTTTTGCTCTATCCATCCATGGTCCTGGTTGCAATTATGGAGTAGTCTAGCATGTCATTTTCGTGCTCTACTTTTGCTTCAAATTGTTTCCTGGCAGATTGTTTACAAGTTATTCAATTTGGCCGAGGTTGTTGTAGTTGGTCCGGTATGCTATGATGTTGTTTCTTGCAATGTATAGATTCTATGTCATGTCTTCTTGATGGATGTATGCTTAGTTTATCATGAGGAGCTCTGTAGTGAGTGCATCGAGCTCGCGAAGGTGCCTTCATAATTATTTCAATGCCATGCTTTGTTTGCTGAAATCTGTTAACGAAACTTGCTATGTTTACGTGGGTGCCATCATATTTTCTAGTCCTTTTTGGCTTATGGTCAGTAAGGGACTTTTGATCTATGCATTGAGTAGATTCACGCCATGTCTTATTTTGCTATTATAAGTTTCTGTAGCATGTTGATAACCTGCTCTGAACATTGCTTCGTGCTGTTGTTTATGCCATGTCCACCTGATAATTTTTTGCACTTTCTCCATGCTTGTTTGAACCTGTTATGATGTGAATGAGCCGTAGCTCAGTGTTCCTCTTTTTTTAAGTATATCCTGTAGATGTTTTCCATATGCTTTGTTTTTATGATGGAGTGCTGTAGCATAGTTTCTTGTTGCATGCTAAGTAGCATTGTGCTGATAATCGCAACGTTGTGCCATTCTTGTCTTGCTTGCCATTTGCAAACCGTGCATCCGAATCCGGTGATCTTTATATCGATTTCAACCGAAATCATCTCATCTTTCCAGCGGCATGCTTGGTTTGCCAAGTTGATACCTTGTTCATCATCATTCCTTCCGAAGCACGCATATGCATTGCATATCACATCTCGCATATCATGACATGTATTTCATCATGTTGTTTGTGCATTGCACAGTGATTTATTGTGGTTCCTTTGCTTGTGTTCTTGCTTTGGGTAGAGCCGAGAGACGAGTACGTGCATGAGGAACCTGTTGAGAACGCTTACGAGGATCAAGCCTTCGACTACTCTGAGAACCTTGCAGGCAAGATGATCATACCTTCGAAATCATTACTATCTTTGCTTGCTAGTACTCGCTCTTTTGCTATGTTAGCCCTACCTGCCTTTGTTTACCATGCCTACCTATTTCCATGTTAAACCTCTAACCATCCTGTCCTAGCAAACCCTTTGTCTGGCTATGTCACCGCTTTTTCTCAGCCCCTCTTATAGCATTGTTAGCTGCAGGTGAAGATGAAGGTTGTTCCAGGTCGGAACATGGGTATTTTGGGATATCACAATATCTCCTGTTTATATTAATGCACCTTATATACTTGGTAAAGGGTGGAAGGCTCGGCCTGCCTAGTGACTTGTTCCACTCTTGCCGCCCTAGTTCCGTTTACCGGTGTTATGTTCCTGGATTTTGCGTTCCTTACACGGTTGGGTGATTTATGGGACCCCCTTAACAGTTCGCTTTGAATAAAACTCCTCCAGCAAGGCCCAAACTTGGTTTTACCATTTGCCACCTAAGCCCTTTTCCCTTGGGTTTTCGCGAGCCCAAGGGTCATCTTTATTTAACCCCCCCGGGCCAGTGCTCCTCCAAGTGTTGGTCCAAACTAGAGCACCGTGCGGGACCATTCCTTGGCAACTTGGATTACGTCAGTACCTATACGCTTCACTTATCCGGTGTGCCTTGAGAATGAGATATGTGCAGCTCCTATCGGGATTTGTCGGCACTTCGGGCGGCTTTGCTGGTCTTGTTTTACCATTGTCGAAATGTTTTGTGAACCGGGATTCCGAGACTGATCGGGTCTTCCCGGGAGAAGGTCTATTCTTTCGTTGACCATGAGAGCTTGTGATGGGCTGAGTTGGGACACCCCTGCAGGGTATATAATCTTTCGAAAGTTGTGCCCGCGGTTATGAGGCAGATGGGAATTTGTTAATGTCTGGTTGTAGATAACTTGACACTTGACTCCATTAAAATGCATCAACCGAGTGTGTAGCCGTGATGGTCTCTTCTCGGCGGAGTCCGGGAAGTGAACACGGTTTGTGTTATGCTTGACGTAAGTAGTTTCAGGATCACTTCTTGATCGCTTCTAGCTTCTCGGCCGACGTGTTGCTTCTCTTCTCGCTCTCACTTGCATATGTTAGCCACCATATATGCTTAGTGCTTGCCGCAGCTCCACCATATTACCCCTTGTCCTACCTATGAGCTTTAATAGTCTTGATCTCGCGGGTGTGAGATTGCTGAGTCCTCGTGACTCACAGATTCTACCAAAACAGATGCAGGTGCCGAGGATACTAGCGCAGATGGCGCAACTGAGCTGAAGTGGGAATTTGATGAGGCCCTTGGTCGTTACTATGTATCATTTCCAGATGATCAGTAGAGGAGCCCAGTCGGGACGATCAGGGATCTAGCATTTGGGGTTGTCTTCTTTTCATTTGAACTTGACCGTAGCCGGTCTATGAGTGTATTTTGAATGATGTATGAACTTAATTTATGTATTGTGTGAAGTGGCGATTGTAAGCCAACTCTCTTTATCCCATTCTTGTTCATTACATGGGATTGTGTGAAGATGACCCTTCTTGCGACAAAACTACATGCGGTTATGCCTCTAAGTCGTGCTTCGACACGTGGGAGACCGACCTTGCGAGGACCGCTGGCAGCACCATCCTCGCGAGGGAGGCTGGAGGGATAATCCTCGTGAAGATCGCCCTCAAGGCAACTTAGGCCTCCCTCCTCTGCCACCTCAGCCAACGAGGAATGAAGACCATCATCAGGATGAAGGGGCTGGGGGCTTTCAGGAGCCGCGTGCAATCGCTTGCATCTTGGGAGGCGCTCAGGCCCGAGCCTCTCAGTGCATCTTCAGGATGTTTGCTCGCGAGGTGAATGCAGTCCTTCCCAAGCTTGAGGCAACGCGCCCTCTCAGGTGGTCAGCGTGCGCTACCACGTCCAGCTCAGCGTATCAGCTCAAGTGTGCAGCCACGGACGGAGTCCTCCCAATGCTTTGCTCCCCAGTCATCAGCAATGTGCAAGTCACCAGGACCCTCATCTATGTCGGAGCAGGACTCAACATCCTGTCCGTCGAGACATTCAACAATCTCCAAGTGCCATACAATCAGCTTCAGCCAACCAAGCCTTTCTCAGGAGTCACCAATGGTTCCACCATACCGATAGGGCAAGTTCACCTTCCTGTCACCTTTGGGCAGCACGACAACTACCGCATCGAGCTCATTGACTTCGACGTCACTCACATTCGCCTGCCATACAATGCCATCCTCGGGTACCCAGCCCTGGCCAAGTTCATGGTAGTGATTCAGCACGGCTACAATGTCCTCAAGATGCCGAAGAGCAGTGGAGTCATCACAGTGCCTTGCGAGGAGAGGGATGTTGTGTGCTCCCTTGAGCGTGCTTTTCGAGCCGCGGCAATCGAGGATCCAGAGCACAAGAGCGGGAGACTTCCTGAGGCAGCCCCTAAGAAGAAGAAGGCGTCACCAGGTCTGAACCCTCGGGAGGCAGGCCCATCAGTTTCCGCGCCCGTTCAAGGGGCGCCTCCTTCTGTCGCATAGGAAGGTGCGCCCAGTGCCCTCCTTGGGCAAGGCTCGGGGGCTCTCTCCTGGAGGGCCATCGACTTTGCCAAGATCACAAGAGAGGCGCTCGGGCACCACTTAGAGGCGTGCTTCAAAGCGCGTCTCCCTCAGGAAGGAACAAGGCAAGGAGGGCCAAACCCTCAGGAGTTCATCAGCGAGATCATTCAGGAGCTGCAGGAGTCAAGAGTCATGAGCGGTAGCCGCCGCTTACCCACCGTAGCTCCCCATCCAAGCGAGGATGGTGGGCTACGCATCTGCATCGACGTACCAGGGCTCAACCGAGCCGCATCTCAAGAGCGCCTCTAGCCTTCGCGCGTGGGGCATTGTGAGGGTCCACCTCACAGCTATGTTCGCATGCCTTTTGGCCTGCCGAAAGCGGCGGCCGCATGTCAGCGTCTTGTGAGGAGCATTCTAGAGGCTCAAGAGGTCAGGCATTCCGCAGTCCTGGCGGAGATGGATATGGTCCTCAAGGAGCCACATGTGCCTCCGGAGCCCCCCTGAGGTTCCTAGGCCTGGGAGCTCGTGAGGAACGGTCTCCTCAACGCGCGTCGTCAGCTACTTCAGCATCCCTTCATCTCCAACATCATCAGGTGACATCTTTCGAGTTTCGTTTTCAGCTAGGAGCACCCCCAGGGCTGCATCATTCCCAGACCACATGGGTCTGTCCCTGCGGCATGTATCCCTTTTGTTTATGCCTTTAAGTTACTTTGTTGGGGGCGCCCCTCGGGCTACATCATCCCCAAGCCACTCGGGCCTGACCCAGCGGCGTTTGCCTTTTTCTACATCTATCTAAATGGATTTGCTCCTTCTTCCTTAACGTGCTTGACTTAATCGCCCGCTCAATTGACACCAACTTATGAAGCTGCTCCCTAGCGGCACGGTGCTTGCGCATGGGTCCATCCCTGCAGCATCGACAAACCTGAGTGGCTGAGCTCTGGCCGCGGCAACCCCGCAGGGCGCCACCTCACCGGGCCCTTAGTGCCCTCGTCACCCCTCTGGAGCAACCAGTAACTGGCCCGCAGTTGTAACGGCAACTCTCATTTTCCTTGTGGTGAGCTCGCAGGATCTCTTTAAGGAGCAGCATCGGGCGAGGCCTTTGCAGCGTCTCCGTCCCTCTCGCCCGCGCGAACCGCTTGCACGTTAAAGGGGGGCGCCTAAGCATCGTGACTCACGGGCTCTAACTGGCTCTCCAGCCCTCACCTCCTGGCCTTGTCCACAGCATCGCGACCTAGCATACCAGGGACGGCTGAGCTCGCTCGAGGGCCGGGACCCGAGGACGTAGAGCACGAAGGGGAGTAAAGGCAAGAGGGAAGAGGCTCGCGAGGACCTCGCCAGGCAACTCCTCAGCTGCCGACGCACGGGCCGGCGTCGCGCCAAGTGGTGGCTTCAGACTTCTGAGATAAGTCATCCTCCGGAGCCGCTAGTTATCGCAACACCAACCTTGCACCTAATGCAACCCCATAGTGGCAACGTTGCGCTCCTTTCTCAACGAACGATGGCTGCTTGAGCTCTAAAGGGAACCTTCTGAGCATCGCGACTCAGGGGCTCTTACTGGACCTCAGTCCGATCACCTCCTGGCCTTGACCACGGCATCGCGACCTGGCATACCAGCGACGGCTGAAGCTTGCTTGGGGACCAGGACCTATCGGTGCAGAGCATCAAGTCCTCGTGAGGTTTGAAAGGAGGAACTAAGCTAAGACGGGACGAGCATCTCACACCAATTCATAATGAGGATTTGTATTCACAAAAGTCATGGTCAGCGCCTTACATACCCTCGTGGGGTGGTACTTCGGTTCCTCGCAGGGACAAAAGACGTGAGTCCTGAGGAGTCCTAACTACAGGAACCACGACAGTAGACACCATCATCAACAGTGGGCCATCAGGTGCCGGCGCCAACTCCTTCCAGATCAATGGCACCGACGACCTGATGCAGTTGCCAAACTCCGGGCACTGCGCGAGCTCGGGGGCTCGTAGCTGTCGTCGCTCGTCCCCGGGGTCAGGAAGAGTCCCGAAGAGTCATTGGACCCCCCCCCCCCCCGATACGCCCGCTGCCACCAGAGGAGATGCTGGAAGGGCGGGCGGCGAGCCCGGTCCTCGCCGCTCCAGAGCTCCGGCCGCTGCCTCTGGGGCAGCATTCCAGCCGGCGTCCTTCCTCGTCGAAGATCTTGAGGAGCATCAGGGAGGCGCCGTCGTAATCCAGGTGGATCACGAGGGCCCCCTCCGATCGGCAGACCCGGGCGATCTCGCCCCAGCCCCGGGTCATGTAGACCTTGCCCGGAGCGATGACCTCGACCTCCGCTTCGGTCGTAGGGGTACTGCAGTCGGTGTGCTACAGCGAGAGCTCAAGAGGCCCCCTTGGCGGGATCTTGAAGGCACAGAAGGGAGGAAGGCGAATCCAAGATTGAGGAGGCATGGCAGCGTGAAGCACAAGCTCGCGAAAGGAGCCCTCGGTGTGAACTCCAGGGGGAACGACATGAACTGCCTTGATCCGACGGCGACGGCGACGGCTCTGGCGACGTTGTTTGGCGCCTTCCTCTCCAGGACACTTGACCCTGGCGTACAAGGGCAGCGGAAACCCTGGCGGCGGCCGCTCGAACCAGGGCCTCGACACCTCCTGCCAAGCACCCCCGTCTCCACGGAAGAGGACAGGCCGTTTCTTCGGCGGAAGCGGGACTTGACCCTCTCGGGGGGCCTTTCCCTTCTCTTCCACAGAGAACCGGCAGATTGGTGCTATTGGCGTAAGGATGGCAAGGGCAAGGAAGAAGAAGGAAGAGAGTAGCACAAAGGGACGGACTGGAAGGGCTCGCGTCGTTCTGTACATATAGACGGAGGAGGCCAACCGTCGCCCTCCATGATCACGGGTAATCATGACCCATTTTCACATGTAGGGACTTGCCAAGTCACCCAGTTGCCGAGGCGTCGTGGGGAAGCGGGGGCGCCCACGTACAATCAACCGCCATGCGTCGCTCAAGGCCGCAGGCTGTTGGGGCCCGTGGTGCTTCGCACTTGCCCCTTCGCTTCTCTGCTAATCCAAGTCCGGGCGCGCCTTGGGCCCGAGGGCAACTGTCGGCATTCTGGGAATGGGGGTACCTAGACTTGCCTGCCTGCGGCCTACGGCGTGGCTCAAGGAGTGGCCCAGTATGGCCCATCTTCGTCAACACAAGCTCAAGACCCTCGCGAGGGGCCAAGCCTCGTGGGGCGGACAACAGGAAGCTTCCTCAGGCACAACCTCATCAGGCTGGCTCGCGAGGAGGTGGAGAGATCAAGGCGGGGTACCTCACGAGGTGCCCATGACGCAAGCCATGATGACCAGAGCCAGGCGGGTGCCAGGCGGGCACCGGCCTGTGTAGTGTCCTTGTTTCCCCTTTGGTGCAAAGGGGGCAAGCTCAGGCCAAGGCATCAAGCAAAGGTTACCATTCCGGTGCGACAAGACCAAGACCAGCAGAACGGCAGGATGGAGGTCACCGTGGAGCCCAGGAAGGCGTCATCATCAGAGTCTTTGGCAGGCGAGGACCAACTTTAGTCAGGATAAGTGTACTAGATGTTCCCCTTCAAAATGGCCAATTGTTGGCGCCCTTCCCGCTCAATATTTGGGAAGAGGACCAGGGCCTTGCTCTATAAATAGGACAAGCCACTCTCAAGGCAGGGGGATCGAACAGTCGAACCTTAGCCAGAACCACCCACACAAGAACATCGCTCGCGAGGCTATTCTTCCCTTGTATTGTTCATCATCAGCCCAAGAGGCAATCCACCACACCACAAACTAGAGTAGGGTATTACACCATAATGGTGGCCCGAACTAGTATAAACCTTGTGTCCCTTGTGTTGTTCTTCGTGTAGCCTAGATCCTTTGCGAGACGACGAGACGTGAGCCGGTAGGGGGAGTGATCTCCATGCGCACCCCAGAGTTTGAACCTTAAGGGTTTGCCAGAACCCGTAATCCGACAAGGTGCCACTTGGTAGACTACTAGCACTATCTACAAACACCAGAAACTAGTTGCAACTCCTGGATAGAGATTGAGTTGATTAATAAGTCGAGAGGGGCACTTAAGCATTCCAATGTGTGGTAGTAACTGTTCATGGATCACAAACATAGAACTCTGTTCCTGAGGACGGCTTCAATGAGACAACTCACCATGTACTCCTACATGGCCTCTCACCGCTACCTTTACCAAATTGTGTTCACACACTTAGCTCACACATAGTAGGACATGTTCACACACCTCCGATTCATCCCCGATGAATCAGACCTGACTCAACTCTAAGCAGTAGCAGGCATGACAAACAAGCATGAATGAGTAGGCACACCAGGGCTCAAACAACTCCTACTCATGCTAGTGGGTTTCATCTATTTACTGTGGCAATGACAGGTCATGCAGAGGAAAGGGGTTCAACTACCACAGCATGTAACAGTTGAATCGTTGTTGTCCTAATGCGGTAAAAGAGAGCAGGAGCTAGAGAGTGGGATTGTATCAGAATTAACAAGTCGTTTTTACTTGCCTGACACTTGTGAAGATAGTATAGTTCTTCATTGGTGTCATCGATCTCATCGTCGGAACACGTCTACTTGGAGGGGACAATTACCGACAATAGAGAAGGAAACACAATCAATGCAATGCACAATATGATGCATGATCAAGACATGTCAATATGCTATGATTTGAGCTAATGCAACTAGCAACAGATTAAATGGAGTTGGTTTGAACCCTAGATTCAAATTCAAACTCCATATGTGATTTCTTAAATGCCATTTAATTGAATTGTCCTAAACAGTAGTCATAAGTGGTTCTAACATGCATGAAAATGGTATAGATGGATAGATTGGATTTTTCTGATCTTTTTCATATATAAATTATTTCGTTCTGAGTTACGGTTGAATTTATATGAATTTTTGAAGTTTTGGATATTTTCTGGAATTTATAAATCATTTATGATTTATTTTAAATTCCAGAAAACATTACTGCGTCGGCATGACGACAACATTACGTCAGCAGGTCGGCTGTGGCTGACCAGGTTAAACCTGACAAGTGGGGTCCACTGGTCAGTGGCTGGGGCTGGTTAGTGTGGCTGACTTGTGGGTCTAGTCAACGGCCACGTCAGCCCGGTCAAAGCTGACGCGTGGGCCCAATGAGGTTAATTAAAACTAAACAGGAACTAAGCTACGTTTAATTAGACCGTGGGGCCCAGCTAGCAGTGTCACTAAGCTTAATTAGTGGGGCTGCTAGCGGCTAATGACGACGCCACGTCAGCATGCCGGAGCTTGGCCGGCGGTGACCATTCCGCGTGGCGGAGCTGCTACTGGGCGGCGCTAGGGGCTGCGTTTAGGTGCGGGGAGACTACCAGGAGGGAGCTCGTGCTCTTCCGCATCCAACAGAGCAGGAAGGAGCGGACGGGGTGCGATGTACTCGCCGGAGTCGAGCTCGCGGCGGCGACCGGAGTTTGGGCGAGACGCGAACGAGAGCGAGGGGCACGGGAAGGCGAGCTAGAGCGTGCTACGGTCTCATGGGGAGGCACTTAGTGCAGTGGTGTGATCTACTGTGAGCTTCAGCAGTCGTAGCCACGGTGGCGACATGGCCGGCGGCGAAGAGCTCTCGGGCTTGTTGCGAACGGTGGCTAGAGCGGGAGGTAGAGCACGGGGAGACGGGGAAACGATGGTGGAGGTCACAGTGGGTGCAGTAGTGGCCTCGGCGAGCTCGGGGAGGCACCGAAGACGACGGAGGGGCGGTGGCGATCGCCGGAGTCCGAGGAAGAAGACAGAGCTGATGGAAAAGTTGTAGGGGCTTCCGCGGGGCGTGTCTCGCTGAGGAGGAAGAGGGGGTCGAGGCGGGTCCTCTAAGCGCATCGGCGAGGCGAGGCAGTGGTTGTGGCCACGATGGTGCTTGTCAGCGGCGACGGCTGCACTCAACGGCCGCGCATTAAAGAAACAGAGGGGGGAGGAGGGAGGGAGAGCGCGAGGGGGTTCCAGGGGCGTGCATGGCGCCGCAAGAGGCAACCAAAGACAGGAGGAGGCAGCCAGGCAGGGAGGAGGTGGCCGGCGTTTGGCTGCGCGCGCCGGGCACGCGCCCCTGCCTACTGGCGCCAGGAGGAAGGCAACAGGGAGGAGGCGGTGATGGACTGGGCCGGCCAGCTACAGTGGTGGGCCGGTTGGTGGCGTCAGGTAAGTTTAATCTCTCTCTCTCTCTCTTATTTTTCTTTTCTATTTCTGTTATTTTGTTTTGATTTTATTTAGAACATCAAATCATTTTTATGACTTCCTGTAAATTGCTATGTGAGCTCACGACTAGCCCAAGGTCACATGCCACTTATAAAAATGTTTGAGCTTTATTTCTTATATAATAGAAATAAATCCAGCTCAAATACGTCATTGATTTAATTCAAAAGTCCCAAAATAAATATTTCAGTCACTCCAAAAATATTGGTTTGCATTTTACCTCAGGCCAATATTTTTCACGGAATAACAGGAACATTTTCTTGGACTCATTTAATGAGATTTAAATGTTGGTTATTTTTAGAGATTTTCTGAGGCTTTTGAAAATTCCTCAATTCAAGTTTCATTTGAAACATGATGCTCACATGGAAACTAGCATAGATCAGACCAGAATTAGGGATGTGACAACTCGCCCCCACTAAGCAAGAATCTCGTCCCGAGATTCAAGACGTGAGGCAAGAAGACAGAGGTAACATAAAGCTGACACAATCTTCACGATCCAATTGTCTTTCTCAAAGATGTTGATCCATTGCTTCAATATATCTTGATGTTTTTGCCTTCGAGATCTTCATCCAACACAAGGACAGAGACACTCAATAAGGCTGGATCATCTTAATGATCACAAGATCAACTCATGGGATGAGACGTAGAAACATCTCTTGAGCTGAGAGGCAAAACACACATCAGGAAGGGCGGAAGAAACAATTTGACGAGGGTTTCAAAGTAACGAGGAAAATAGTTGCCATGATCCCATAACAAGGCACCTTAGAGGAGGTGACTCATAGAATCATCCCTTAAGTGGCAACAAGAATTACCTTTGACTTAGAGATCATTGAAACTCTTTATACCAGCTTAAGGCGAATCACAATCGATCATTTGAAGGAGTTCGGTAGAATGACATACTCGGACTAGAATGGATGATGTGGATTACCTTGTTGAAAACAACACAAGGGATGTTTTTAGCAACTGGATAGAAGCTCAATAGTAGAGAGTGGGTCCACTGTTTGAAAAGTTATAGCATAACCGAGGAAACTAAGAGCAATCCCAATTAGTGCCAATGATAACACCTAGCGCTTGCGCGTGCTCTCAAGAACTTGAGCATTTCCATATTCATCAAGGTTTTACCAATATCCGTGTCAAGGATCCTGGCAACACAACTACCTACTATGATGAATAGTGATGGACGATGCAGATGCAAAGGAAGATAACACCTTCTCAGATTTCACCTTAGTGAGGCCAAGGAACAAAATCTGGATGATTGACCGAGAAACATTTAGCACTCCGCTTCTAATGTTCTCCTTGATGTTCTACATACCACAGTCATAATTAAAGCATTAACATGGCCATCAAGTATAGGTCGTACTTCGGAAGACAGAGATTTATAAGCAACACTTCTAGAAAAGTACATGAAATCCTTATAGAGAATATGGGCAAATTGCTCATTCAAGATACTACAATAATAGATCTTCCGGCTAGGTGTGTCAGCCAAAACATCAACCTTGCCAGAGCCTACATCACAGATCTTGGAAAAGACCAACCATCACATCTGCCTGAGATTCAGATCTGGTTGGTGATAGGATATTTCAGACAACATGTCTGGAAAAGAAACTTTGCAACACAAATTGACGGATTGACGTTGCGAGATTCTCGGGAAATGAACTACGATAGCAAACTCCAAGGCATGAGCTGGTTCTGCTACACACATGTGAACACGCTGTCCCAGACAAGCATGACCACATAGTAGTCTTATAACAAAACACTACCGAGTTTAGAAGGGGAACCATCATCGAGGATATCGAAGTCCTTGCATAAGTCTTGCTCTTAAGAAGGAACTTCTTCTCCTTGAAAAAATCAATCAGTGGCTTGGTGTGCTAGGAACACATATAAAATTGAGGCGGCCAACCTATCAAACCATAGAGTACTTCGCACGTGCATGACTAACTTGGGACGATTCCAGAGGAAGCAACATTGACTTCCTGGAATTCATGGCGACAACTTGCATCAGATGCACATGAATTAAAGGGAGTCACTTCTTTCATCTGAACATATGCTTCATGCACAGGACATGAAGATAGTGCTTATAGAAGTTTCCAATACTAGCTTAATGTCCAAAAAAATTATGAATAAGATAAGGATGTTGTCGATGGGATCAACAATAGTTCATCCAGGTTTCCATACAAATGTAATTCCACAATTATGTGAACACGGTGATAGCATTGGTCAGACCAAAAGATATAATGGAGTATGCTCGAGGAAAAACAACGAGTAAGACAACATTATGAACATCGTTGGTTCCGATTTGATTTGAGATTAGACCACACTCAAATCAAATATTGGATAAGATTATAGGTCCATCAACTGATCACAGGGACCAATCAATGAAGATATCATCTTTCTTCAACAGACATACAAGATATCCCTTAAAATGAACTAAGCTAGGCAAGCTTTTATCATCCAACTCTCCAAGTTGTTGTTTGTCTTGACCAACTGGCTCAGGGGTATCCAACACGGATTCTTGGAGAAGGGTGGTTACAAAAACCAACTTGATCATGAGATCAACATAACAGTCAGGGGACAACCTGGTGATACTTCCGAGAAGATATTCGGAAAATCATGAACCACCGATATGTTATTAAGCTCGAGAGCAATCTTGCTTTCCAGGCAAGATGATATGACCAAAAGGGTGAGGGTTGACACAATCCTGGATATGGATGAGGTTCTGGAGTTTGTTTCTCCTAGTCATTCCGAATAGAATGGCTTGACGGACCACAAGAGTAATAGGCATCGATGAACGAATGCACGCATACTCTTGACTATCAATTGATAGACGAGGTCAGAAGACAACTAAAGAGGGACAACCCAAAAGAACATACAATTTTTCTGAGTTGTGGATGCATGGATTAGCATGTCGAACGAGTTCAACATATTTATTCTAGATAACCCATGCAGAAAGGTAGAACTGGCAGGGTTACAATGTAGAATCGAGAACTCATCGAGAGCACCTTTGTTGTGATCTTTTGGTTCCCGAACTTCTGCCATATTGGTTCATGGTATTGGAAGAAGGATATACCACGAATCTCGAGGAGTATCGCAAAGGTTACTAATATCCTAAAGGAACTAGCAAACACCAACAACATGAAGTAAGTAGGGAAATCTCGGGTTAAGAAACCCAGGAGTAGAATACCTACTACTAAGTGGCATCATGGGATGCTTTCGAGAATGAAGGCCAGAATCATCACACTGGAACACAAAGCATGGCTAGATTACTAGGTGATACTCTAGACACCAAGGGTCATAATAATAGCTCCAACATATATGTCGAGGCAATAGAGTACCTCAACTCACTAATTAGTATGGTTAATCTGGCCCAAAGGGACACCGGGAACAGGAGGAAGGGATTTGCAAATGCATCAGACTATTTAGAAACCTGGGGTGACTCGGACAGCATAACGGCTGTAAATGCTCGAAAAGATTGAGACATGCTACAAAAATGGTGGCATAACCACTCGATCATCATAATATCAAGGTTCTGAGACCAACTATCAACATACATAAGATAGCAGGAACTGAACTCAAGCTTAGAACCATCAATCCTATAGGTCTATGGATTAGTAACACGTGATTCTGATAGAATGAAGAGAAAGCCTAGTTCTTAATCCTCGTAGAAGAGAGGAGGTTGACTCATATCAGAAGGGCATAAGGTAAAGGAGTAAAAATAGCCTTACGTTCCATCCCACAATCAATTCCCTTATATAACTAGGAATTTCTAGACTCAACTTCGACCAGTTTGGCTTAGTCATCCTACAGGCAGTCAAGCTCTGATACCAAAGCTGTCAGGACCCCGACTCAAGGGCACACCGATCTAGCATGTAACACCTCATATCACTTTGTGGCCTCACGCACGGTATTCCCACGGGTGTCGCCTTACCAAGCTCGGGACCGTTTACGCCTTTTGGCACACGTATATGATAGTGTCGCTAGCATCCATATGACAAGGAGCCCGGGCTGACATGGCTAGTCGTGAACCCAAAGTGGCACTAACTTACAGGGACAAGCATACATGACCCAGCAACGAACGTGTCGATCATCAGCGGGTGAATCCGGGCTGTAGCAACTAGGATAGCAGGACTGCGGTAAACCGGGCTATAGCAGGCTAACGGGACTTCGGTAGACACTGCGTGACATTTCCCCGAAGGGACAGACACAGGAATGAAGAAGGACACATGCCGGCCAACCTAAGTGTTCTGTAGCAGTAGCAAGCTACCAAGGCTTAGTGGAAGCACTAGGAGACATTTCCCGGTAAGAGAGGCTACCAAGGATAAACAACTAGATAGTCAGATCCCACACATACCAAACATTTCAATAACATACACACAATATGCTCGATATGTGCAAATACAACATGGCATCACAACATAACCCTACAACTCAAGTATGTATTCAATAGGCTCCGAGGAGCGAGATATTACAAACGTGGGTCTCATGACCCAGCATTCAGAGCACACAAGTCAAGCACAAGCGGAAGCTTAACATGTCTGAGTACAGACATCTAAAAATGAAAAAGGCTGAGAAGCCTGACTATCTACCAGATCCTGCCGAGGGCACAAGATCGTAGCTGAGGTAACAAGCTAAACGTCGAAGTCCACGCGGAACTACTAGTGAGACGGAAGTCTCTGCAAAAACATAAAATAGGAAAATGTGAGTACAAATGTACCCAGCAAGACTTGCATCAGAACTAACTACATATGCATTATTGTCAACAAAGGGGGTGGTGGGGTTTAACTGCAGCAAGCCAGCTTTGACTCGGTAGCTATCCTAAACTACGACTACAAGTAACTCTTTTGAGGTGGCGCACACGAGTCCACATATTCACCATATCAATACACCACTATGGATTCGCTTCCGTCTCCCTACGAGAACGCCAACCATAGCACTCACGCTTATCTTGTGCATTTTAAAGTATCCACTTTCACTTGTCTATCAACTGTACAGGCAACCCAGAAGTCCTTTACCGCGGACACGGCTATTCGAATAGATAATGTTAACCCTGCAGGGGTGTACTTCTTCACACACGCTCTCACCACTTATCACCGTTTACACGACATGTACTCGACAACCTTCAAGCGGAAGCCCAGCGAGGGTGTCGGCCATGACCTGACTAACCACACATGTCTCTTGTCCAGGTTTATCGCCTATTCGGGTTCCATCCGCAAGGAGATCCGGCCGGGGTGTCGCTCACGGCCCCAAACAATGTGTGCAGGGTTCCCAAGCCCACCAACCGGGTGCCACTTGGTACACCGGGCCACTGTGCCTAGTCTGTCCCAAGCCCATCTGTACCGGGTGCCACTTGGTAGACTACTAGCACTACCTACAAACACCAGAAACTAGTAGCAACTCCTGGACAGAGATCGAGTTGATTAACAAGTCGAGAGGGTCACTTAAGCATTCCAATGTGTGGTAGTAACTGTTCATGGATCACAAACACAGAAATCAGTTCCTGAGGACGGCTTCAATGAGACAACCCACCATGTACTCCTACATGGCCTATCACCGCTACCTTTACCAAATCGTGTTCACACACTTAGCTCACACACAGTAGGACATGTTCACACACCTCCGATTCATCCCCGATGAATCAGACCTGACTCAACTCTAAGCAGTAGCAGGCATTACAAACAAGCATGAATGAGAAGGCACATCAGGGCTCAAACAACTCCTACTCATGCTAGTGGGTTTCATCTATTTACTGTGGCAATGACAGGTCATGTAGAGGAAAGGGGTTCAACTACCGCAGCATGTAACAGTTGAATCATTGTTGTCGTAATGCAGTAAAAGAGAGCAGGAGCGAGAGAGTGGGATTGTATCGGAATGACAAGGGGGTTTTGCTTGCCTGGCACTTCTGAAGATAGTATAGTTCTTCATTGGTGTCATCGATCTCATCGTCGGAACACGTCTACTGGGAGGTGACAATTACCGATAACAGGGAAGGAAACAGAATCAATGCAATGCACAATATGATGCATGATCATGACATGTCAATATGCTGTGATTTGAGCTAATGCAAGTACCAACAGGTTAAATGGAGTTGGTTTGAACCCTAGATTCAAATTCAAACTCCATATGTGATTTCTTAAATGCCATTTAATTGAATTGTCCTAAACAGTAGTCATAAGTGGTTCTAACATGCATAAAAAATGGTACAGATGGATAGATTGTATTTTTCTGATAACTTTTCATATATAAATTATTTCATTCTGAGTTACAATTGAATTTATTTGAATTTTTGAAGTTTTGGATATCTTCTGGAATTTATAAATCATTTCTGATTTATTTTAAATTCCAGAAAACATTACCGTGTCAGCATGACGACAGCATTACATCAGCAGGTCGGTTGTGGCTGTCCAGGTCAAACCTGACCAGTGGGGTCCACTGATCACTGGCTGGGGCTCGTTAATGTGGCTGACTTGTGGGTCTAGTCAACGGCCACGTCAGCCTAGTCAAAGCTGACGCGTGGGCCCACTAAGGTTAATTAAAACTAAACAGGAACTAAGCTACATATAATTAGACCGTGAGGCCCAGCTATCAGTGTCACTAAGCTTAATTAGTGGGGCTGCTAGCGGCTAATGACGCCGCCACATCAGCACGCCGGAGCTTGGTCGGCGGCGACCATTCCGCACGGCGGAGCTGCTACTGGGCGGTGCTAGCGGCTGCGTTTAGGTGCGGGGAGACTACCAGGAGGGAGCCCGTGCTCTTCCGCATCCAACAGAGCAGGAAGGAGTAGACGGGGTGCGCTGTACTCACCAGAGTCGAGCTCGCGGGCGACCGGAGTTTGAGCGAGACGCGAGCAAGAGCTATGGGGCACGGGAAGGTGAGCTAGGGCGTGCTACGGGCTCATGGGGAGGCACTTAGTGCAGTGGTGTGATCTACTGCGAGCTTCAGCAGTCGTAGCCACGGCGGCGACATGGCCGACAGTGAAGAGCTCTCGGGATCGTTGCGAACGACGGCTAGAGAGGGAGGTAGAGCACGGGGAGAGGGGGAAACGATGGCGGAGCTCACAGCGGGTGCAGTGGTGGCCTCGGCGAGCTCGGGGAGGCACCGGAGACGACGGAGTCCGAGGAAGAAGACGGAGCCAATGGCGGAGTTGTAGGGGCTCCCGCGGGGCGTGGCTTTGTGAGGAGGAAGAGGGGAACGAGGCGGATCCTTTGAGCGCATCGGCGAGGCGAGGCAGTGGTTGTGGCCACGGCAGTGCTTGTCGGCGGCGACGGCTACGCTCGGCGGCCGTGCATAAAAGAAACAGAGGGGGGAGGAGCAAGGGAGAGCGCGAGGGGGTTCCAGGGGCGTGCGTGGCGCCGCGAGATGCAACCAGAGAGAGGAGGAGGCAGCCAGGCAGGGAGGAGGTGGCCGGCGTGTGGCTACGCACGCCGGGCACGCGCCCCTGACTACTGGCACGAGGAGGAAGGCGACAGGGAGGAGGCGGTGGTGGACTGGGCCGGCCAGCTACAGTGCTGGGCCGGTTGATGGCGTTAGGTAAGTTTAATCTCTCTCTCTCTTTTATTTTTCTTTTCTATTTCCGTTATTTTGTTTTGATTTTATTTAGAACATCAAATCATTTTATAACTTTCTGTAAATTGCTATGTGAGCTTAGGACTAGCCCAAGGTCACATGCCACTTACAAAAATGTTTGAGATTTATTTCTTATATAATAGAAACAAATCCAACTCAAATATGTCATTGATTTAATTGAAAAGGCCCAAAATAAATATTTCAGTCACTCCAAAAATATTGGTTTGCATTTTACCTCAGGCCAATATTTTTTACGGAATAACAGGAACATTTTCTTGGACTCATTTGATGAGATTTAAATGTTGGTTATTTTTAGAGGTTTTCTAGGGCTTTTGAAAATTCCTCAATTCAAGTTTCATTTGAATTTAAACATGATGCTCACATGGAAGCTAGCATAGGTCAGACCAGAATTAGGGATGTGACAATTGTATTTGAGGAAAATATCTTGCGGGAATTCTCTAGGCTCCAATGCTGATGTAAGTACATGTTGTATATCAATATATTTTTACACCAGCATGTATTTTGTTAATCGGCATGAATCCAACCTTTATCTGATCTAAATTTAGTTGTAGCAAGATGTTAAATGCACCAATGTTGATTTTTGTAAGGAAAACTGCCTGGTAGTTTTGCATACTAAGCTGCATGAGTGTACTATCTCATATCATGCACATTACTGAATTGTAGTGTTGCTCTAGTTGCCCATTCATTCATTGTGTCAATGTTGCTTTTGTATTACCTTACCTGGCTGATGATAGTTGTGCCATATTGTGTTAGTTTAGTGTAGGCTAGTTGCCCAAACGTTCGTTGTGTCAATGTTCCTCTCCTATTATCTGAATTGGCCATTCATAGCAATGCTAGTGTGTTAATTTGGTGCAGGATGCTGAAGATAAGAAGACAAACTCTAAAAACAGCAAGGCAACCCCATTGTTTCTTTCCAATAAATCTAGGCCAGGTAAATGGCAATGACTCATGATTAATTTGTTCGGTTCCCCTCCTAATTTATGTTATGATACAGTGGTTGAGACACTCTCCACTATCAATAATACAAGCCTGCCGAAATCGCCATCTGAATCTGTTCAGTTTCCTCTGTCTCGAGTGCAACAGAAAAAATGTATGTTTGTGAACCAATTAATGGCTAAAGCAATGATGGAATGGTGGAGGAATCAGAGGTGCACATTCGTGCGCAACAACAACTAATCAATGTTTTCAGAGACAACGTAGCAAAGCAGCAAGAACTTGCCCACATGCTTATGGGCGTCATCTGCGTTGAGGTTGCAGATTATGACGTTGTAGATCGTTAGGTTCTGTTCATTTATTTGCACTGGCATCAATATTTGATTTCCCAGTGGATGTAATTTTTTGTAATATATCCTGGATGTGCAACATTTTCCGCTATATGCCATACCTTTGCTTGATCGGCTTTGGTCCTGTGCATAATTGCTCGTCGTAATGGGCTCCAATTATCTAATTTGGCCTAAAGACATGTACGAACTTTAGTGGACCCATTAAGTTAATGGGCCGTTACCAGGCCGAAATTTAATGGTCGACCCTCTTACCTCCGGGTCGTTAACAGGCCGACATCGAAGCGGGCAACAGGTGGGCCCATTTGATTTCATGGGTCGTTAACATGTCGTTACTAAGGTCGGGTTACATATGGCCCAACTATACTGTGGGCCTTTAGCAGGCCAAAAGAGACAGCAGGCTCGTACTGGACCATGAAGAGCATGGGCCGCTAAGAGGCCGAAAGTCATGTCGTACTATAAATGGCCCAACTGTGTTGTGGGCCTTTAGCAGGCTGAAAGAGAAACTGAGCTGGTATTGGACCATGAAGAGCATGGGCCGTTAAAAGGCCAAAACTCTGGTCCGACTACAAATGGCCCAACTCATTTATGGGTCGTCAACATGCTGAAAGACACACCGGGTCGGGAATTGGCCCAACACTTAAATGGGTCGCTAAAAGGCCAAAACTCAGGTCCGACTATAAATGGCCCAACTCATTTATGGACAGTCAACAGGCTGAAAGACACCCCAGGCCAAAAATTAGCCCAACACTTAAATGGGTCGCTAAAAGGCCGAAAGATGTACATCCTAAAAATTGGCCCATCCCTTGAATGGGCCTTTAACAGGCCAAAATCACATGGGGCCGATATTGAGCCCAAATATATAGCGGGCTGTTAACGGGCTCGAACTGATGATGGGTAGCAAGGGTGTCAAATCTTTAACGGGCCATCGACGGGCCGAATTGGCACATCTCGTATGGGTTGTGGGCTTAAATGGAACTGACACAAGTAGGCCTTATATGGGTCGGCCTGCTAATTTTTACGGGGCCATCCTTTTTCACCGGAATGGGCCACTGTTGGGTTGTGCCACGTGTCGACCTATCATAAGCGCCTCTTGTCCAATGAGTGGATGACATCTGTCCCAGCGGTGAGCCAACTCGTGTTTCCTTCGGCCTATGAGAATTTTACACGTGGAAAATCCTCATTGGTCAGGGCTATTAACGGGTTATCGGATCCAAAACCAGACCCGATAGCTTAACGGCGACCCGTTACGGTGGATGCCACATGTCGGTCACCCTTGACGAAAGCACTTTCATGACACACCATTTATCGTCATGGAAGTGGACACTTCGGTGATGATAATTTTGGTAATGTCATTGAACACTTTTATGATAACACAGGTATGACTATCTTGATTCTGTCATAAAATCATCATGGATGTACATGCATGACAGAAAACGTGACCTACTGTGACAAACACATATCATCACAGAAGTGTATTTTTTGTAATGCATCTCGCAAGTAGGGCTCCTGATGAACATGTAGTTAGAGGGGAAAAGATATATGCGGTCCAAATAGGGTCAAGCCGTACAATGGACCTTTTCGGCAGTGTGCCTCTGGCACCGGCCCAAGGTAGTTTTAGTGCATACTTATGTACGCGTGGTACATAAGCCGCAACATGGTAGGGCGGGCGGCGGAGGCCGAACTGCTAGTCAAGGTCCGGATCCGTTGATTTATTGCTATTAGGCCCAGACCGGACTTGTTTGGATATGTCGTTGGCTTTATTAGCTGGTGAACTATTTTGCTTGATAAGGCCGCCATATACTTCGGCTACAAGGGATACGGTGTGCTCTTCAGTATGGAGTGAGCGCTCCATATTACCATTGACTATAATAACGCCATGAGGTCCTAGCACTTTAAGCTTCAAGTAAGCGTAGTGCGGGACTGCATTGAAGCGGGCAAAAGCAGTTCGTCCGAGCAGTGCACGGTAGCCACTGCGGAAAGGGGTGATGTCGAAGATTAATTCTTAAATGCAAAAGTTATCTAGGGAGCCAAATACTACCTCCAATATAATTACGCTCGTACAACGGGCCTCCACTCCTGGTATCACACCTTTAAAGGTAGTGTTACTAAGCTTGATTCGTGATGGGTCGATCCCCATCTTACGAATAGTATCTTGATAAATCAAGTTGAGACTGCTTCCTCCGTACATAAGGAGTCTAGTGAGTGGTATGCGTCAATAATTGTATCAAGAACTAGGGCGGCCGAACCCCCATAACGGATACTGGTTGGGTGATCCCTGCTATCAAAGGTGATCAGATAGGCTGACCATGGGTTAAACTTGGGGGCGACAGGCTCTACAACATAGACGTCCTGTAGTGCGCTCTTGCGCTCCCTTTTGGGGATATGAGTGACATATATCATGTTCACTATCTTCACCTCAGGGGGAAACTGCTTCTGATCCCCGGTGTTCGGCTGACGGGGCTCATCATCGTCCTCGCTTGGAGGCCCTTTTCCCTTGTGTTCGGTATTTATCTTACTGGCCTGTTTGAAAACCCAACAATACCTGTTGGTGTGGTTTGCAAGCTTATCGGGTGTGCCATGAATCTGATAGGGCCTCTCGAGGATTTTATCTAAGCTGGATGGCCCGTCTTTGTTGCCTTTGAAAGGTTTCTTTCGCTGACCGGATTTAGGACCGCTAAATCCGGCAATAACTGTTGTATCGTCTGCGTCATCATTGTTGTTGTTACGACGTTTGTTTTTATTGCAGCGAGGTTTACCATTGTCGTCCCGCACCTCAGAAGTGTCGGGGTCACCCAAGCTAATGCTTCTATGAGCCAACCAGACGTCTTCACCCGCGCAGAAGCGGGTCCTGAGTGTCGTTAAGGCTGCCATGGTCTTCGGCTTTTCCTGCCCGAGGTGTCGGGCGAGCCATTCATCACAGACGCTGTGTTTAAAGGCCCTAAGGCTTCGGCGTCTGGATAGTCTACAATCTGATTCTTTTTAGTTAAGAAAACCGATTCCAAATCTTGTGGCCGGACATAAGTGACCTGAAAGTTGGCCCGAAAAGCGTCTTCCAAGTCTTCCCAGGTACCAATGGAGTTTTCTGGAACCAGTGCCGTGCTAGTCCTTTCAGCTTTAGAGGAAGATATTTAGTGCCATGTGAATGTGGAGAAGAAAATTTTCAATCCAGACGGACGGATCCGTCGTCCCATTGTACTGTTCGACGTTTACGGGTTTAAACCCTTCCGGAAATTGGTGTTCCATGACCTCATTGGTGAAGCATAGGGGGTGTGCGGCCCCTCTATGTCGCGCAATGCCGTGGCGGAGATCGGCTGACATCCGAGTTCGGTTTTGATCCCGAGTATAGTAATAGTCATCACGGCAGGCTTCATAGTTGTTGTCTCACACCAGGGCACGACCCCTTGATCCGTAGAGTGATCTAGTCTGACCATCTTTATTAGCTACGTCGCGTGGCAGGTCGTACGTGTATCCTGCGGCTGCCGTCTCCCTGCCTCTTCGGCGAGGGGGTGCGGGTTGGTGTTCGGCTTGATATGTCGTTTTATCCTGCCCACGTGGTGGTCGGTCTGGTTGGTCGTCTGATTATACTTCGACGGTATTGGCTCAAGGGCTTCATCGTCAAATTGTGGCAGCAGCTTGCGCTTAGGGTAACTTTTAACAGGTCGCTCGTGGTCGTATTCCTCAGTGGCCAGGACCTTAGTCCACCTTTCATTCAGCGTATCTTGTTTGTCTTTGAGCTGCTGCTACTTCTTCTTCGGGCTCCGGGCTGTAGCAATGAGTTGTCGCTTGAAGCGTTCTTGATCGAGGGGTTCCTCTAGGACGATAAAATCTTTGTCGTCGAGGCTAACTTCCTCTTCGGTTTCTGGCATATAGTTGATGTCTTCCGAATCTTCGTGATCAGCATGTCCGGGACTATATTCAATGTCGGATATCGGGTTCTGGCAAAACCCTTAAGCTTCGAACTCTGGGGTGCGCACGAAGATCTTCTCCCTACCGAAACACACCCAGAACCTCGCCGTGATTCTTATCTAGCATGATGAACAACACAAGAGACACAAGGTTTATACTGGTTCGGGCCACCGTTGTGGTGTAATACCCTAATCCAGTGTGTGGTGTGGTGGATTGCCTCTTGGGCTGATGATGAACAATACAGAGGAAGAACAGCCTCGCGAGAGGTGTTCTTGGGGTGGTGTACTTGGAGAGGAGTCAATCCGTCTCTGTTGGCTCTAGATGAGATTCTAGATGCCTTCTATTGTGGTGACTAGCCCTATTTATAGAGGCCCTGGTCCTCTTCCCAAATATTGAGCGAGAAGGGAGCTAACAACGGCCATCTTGTAAGGGGACAACTAGTACAAGCTATCCTGACTAAAGGTGGTCTTCGACTGCCAAACGCACTGGTGATGACGCCATCTTGGGCTCCACAGTGACCTCCGTCCTGCCGCTCTGCTGGTCTTGGTATCATTGCACTGATATGGAAACCTTTGCTTGACGCCTCGGTACTCCGAGCCTGCGCTTGCTCCCTTTGCACCAAAGGGCAAACAAGGACACTGCGTAGGCTGGCGCCCGCCTGGTCTTGATCATCATGGCTTGTGTCATTAGCACCTCGTGAGGTACCCCTCGCCTCGATCTCTCCGCCTCCTCGTGAGCCTGCCTGGTGAGGCCTCCCCTGAGGAGGCCTTGTGTCATCCGCCCCACGAGTCTTGGCCCCTTGCGAGGGTCTTGAGCTTGGGTTGATGAAGACCGGCCGTACTGGGCCGCTGCTGAGCCACGCCGCAGGTCGTGGGCAGGCAAGTCTGGGGACCCCCGTTCCCAGAACACCGACATTCACCCTCTTCCCTTTCGTCCTATTTGGATGTGGGCTCGACGGGGTATTCTGGATCTTCAGCATCATCCGGAGTCTCATTATCTCTAGTGCCGGTATTGTTGTCCTTTGCCCGACGCGATCGTGAGCGGCTCCGCTGACGTCGGCGCTTTGGTGGTTTATCGACAGGTTTGTCCTCATCAGGGATCGGGTTATCCTCATTGTTCTTTTTATCCGGAGTGCCCACCATGTACACATCGTACATTGAGGTGGCCATCCAACATCCCGTGATGAGTGGGACTTGGCTTGCTTCAGCGTCGGCTTTGTCGTCCATGTCATCGATGTCTTCAGACGCATAGTTCAACATGTCGGTTAAGTCCTCGACAATGGCTATTAAGTGGGTGGTGGGTGGAGCATAAAATTCCTCACTCTCAGTCCCCAGTCCAAGTGTCAGGACCCCGATCCTAAGTCACACCGATCTAGCATGTAACACATCATATCACTTTGCAGCCTCACACACGGTATTCCCACGGGTGCCACCTTACCTGGCCCAGGACCGTTTGCGCCTTTTGGCTCATGTATATGATAGTGCCGCTAGCATCCATATGACAAAGAACCCGGGCTGACATGGCTAGTCGTTAACCCAAAGTGGCACTAACTTACAGGGACAGGCATACATGACCCAACAACGAACATGACGGTCATCAGCGAGTGAATCCAGGCTGTAGCACTGGGCTAGCAGGACTCTAGTGAACCGGGCTATAGCGGGCTAACAAGACTCCGGAATTCATCGCGTGACATTTCCCCGAGGGGACAGACACAGGAACGAAGAAGGACACATGCCGGCCAGCCTAAGTGTTCCGGAGCAGTAGCAAGCTACCATGGCTCAGTGGAAACACTAGGAGACATTTCCCGGTAAGAGAGGCTACTAAGGATAAACAACTAGATAGTCAGATCCCACACATACCAAGCATTTCAATAACATACACACAATATGCTCGATATGTGCAAATACAACATGGCATCACAACATGACTCTACAACTCAAGTATTTATTCAAAAGGCCCCGAGGAGCGAGATATTACAAACATGGGTCACTCGACCCAGCATTCAGAGCATACAAACAACAAGCACACACGAAAGCTTAAAATGACTGAGTACAGACATCTACAGATGAAAAGGCTGAGAAGCCTATCTATCTACCAGATCCGGCTGAGGGCACAAGATCGTAGCTGAGGTAACAAGCTAAACGTCGAAGTCCACTCGGAACTACTAGCGAGACTGAAGCCTCTCTGCAAAAACATAAAATAAGCAACGTGAGTACAAATGTACCCAGCAAGACTTACATCAAAACTAACTACATATGCATCATTATCAACAAAGAGGATGGTGGGGTTTAACTGCAGCAAGCCAGCTTTGACTCAGTGGCTATCCTGAACTACGACTGCAAGTAACTCTTTTGAGGTGGCGCACACGAGTCCACATATTCACCATATCAATACACCACTATGGATCCGCTCCCGTCTCCCTACGAGAACGCCATCCATAGCACTCACGCTTATCTTGCGTATTTTAGAGTGTCCAATTTCACTTGTCTATGAACTGTACAGGCAACCCAGAAGTCCTTTATCGCGGACACGGCTATTCGAAAAGATCATATTAACCCTGCAGGGGTGTACTTCTTCACACACGCTCTCACCACTTACCGCCGTTTACACGACATGTACTCGACAACCTTCAAGCGGAAGCCCAGCGAGGGTGTCGGCCACGACCTGACTAACCACACAAGTCTCTTGTCGAGGTTTATCGCCTATTCGGGTACGATGTGAGCAGGGTTCCCAAGCCCACCATCCGGGTGCCACTTGGTACACCGTGCCACTGTGCCTAGTCTGTCCCAAGCCCACCTGTACCGGGTGCCACTTGGTAGACTACTAACACTACCTACAAACACCAGAAACTAGTTGCAACTCCTGGACAGAGATCAGGTTGATTAATAAGTCGAGAGGGGCACTTAAGCATTCCCATGCCTGGTAGTAGTTGTTCATGGATCACAAACACAGAACTCAGTTCCTAAGGACGGCTTCAATGAGACAACCCACCATGCACTCCTACATGGCCTCTCACCGCTACCTTTACCAAATCGTGTTCACACACTTAGCTCACACACAGTAGGACATGTTCACACACCTCCAATTCATCCCCGATGAATCAGACCTGACTCAACTCTAAGCAGTAGCAGGCAAGACAAACACGCATGAATGAGTAGGCACATCAGGGCTCAAACAACTCCTACTCATGCTAGTGGATTTCATCTATTTACTGTGGCAATGACAGGTCATGCAGAGGAAAGGGGTTCAACTACCGCAGCATGTAACAGTTGAATCGTTGTTGTCCTAATGCAGTAAAAGAGAGCAGGAGTGAGAGAGTGGGATTGTATCAGAATGAACAAGGGGGTTTTGCTTGCCTGGCACTTCTGAAGATAGTATAGTTCTTCATCGGTGTCATCGAACTCATCGTCGAAACCAAGTCTATCGAGAGGGGACAAATACAGGCAACACAGAGAAATCACAATCAATGCAATGCAACAATATGATGCATGAATATGACATGGCAAAATGAGTGTGTTTTGGCTAATGCAACTTAGAACAAATTAAATGAAGTTGGTTTGAACCAAGGGTTCAAATTCAAACTCCATATGTGCTTATTTAAATGCCAATTATGCAAATTGCCAGATACAACAACCTGAGGTTGTTCAAACATGCATGAAAATGGTACAGATGGATAGATTGGATTTTTCTGATCATTTTTCATATATAAATTATTTCATTTGGAGTTACGGTTGATTTTCTATGATTTTTAGAAGTTTAGGCATTTTCTGGAATTTCTTGAATAAACTTAAATCCAGAAAATGCTTTATTGCGTCAGCGTGACGTCACTGTGATGTCAGCAGTCAACAGGGTTGACCTAGGTCAAACCTGACCAGTGGGGTCCACTTGTCAGAGACACGGTGCTGGTTAGGGTCGCTGCATGTGGGCCCAGTCAACGGCCACGTCTGCGGGGTCAACTCGGGCATGTGGGTCCCGCTGGATTTTAAACTAACCTAAACAGAAACAACATTGGGATTAGTTAGGGCGTGGGGCCCATCTGCGAGTGAGCTAGGGGTTAGTTAGTGGCGTCATTAGTGTTTAATTAAGATGCCACATCATCCTCGCCGGAGGTTAACCGGCGACGACCTCGGCCGACGGCGAGCTGGCGGTGTGGCGCATCTAAAGGAGGCAGCGGGAGGTGCCGGGGTGCAGTGTAGCGGCGGCGGCGGCGTGCAGAGCAGCGACCGGAGTTCGGCCGGGTGCGGGGACGCGGTTGCAGCGCTCGAGAGAGCGAGTTGGGGTGTGGGTTGGGTTCCTGGAGAGTTCTCGAGCATGTCCACGTGCCTAGGGGCGATGAGAACGGCCTCTGGCCACGGCGGCGAGAAGCTCAGGCGGCGCCGCGAATAGACGGCGAGGTGCTCGGGTGCCCGAGGTTGAAGATGACCGCGATGGCGATGAAGCAGGGCCTACTGGCGTCTCGTAGCTCGATTGGGAGGACGGGTAGATTTCGGCGGTGCTTCTGGACTCGGCGGAAGGGTGAGAGGTGCACGATGGCCGCGGTGGTGCTCTTCGGCGGCGCGAGCGCGTTCGGTGAGGTGGGGAACGGCGAGAGAGGGAGCAGGGGAAGAGTGAGAGAGGTCGGGCGGATCGGGACGACACCGGGGCGTTCATCCACGCATCCAGGGGCTCGGCGGCAAGCAGGAGGTGGCTGCGTTCGGTTGCGCGCTCGCCACGCACCTGCTTCTCCTCTGGCAGAAGGTTGAAAAAGCAGGCAGCGCTGGCTGGGCTGGGCCAGCCAACTGGGCCGCCAGGTGGCCTGGCCAGGTGGGCTGCACAATAGGTAGGTCCAGGTAACTTTCTCTCCCTTTTATTTTCATTTTCTATTTTCTGTAATTGTGTTTGGCTTTATTAAAAATGCCAGGGCATTTCCAAAAATCATGAAACTGCTCAATGTCACTGTTTGGAATATTTCCAACAGCAAACATTTTAGTTTGTGATTATTTGAGCATTTAAAATATTATTTAGCAATTAAATGCCCAAATGCAAATACCGTAAGATTTAATTCAAAAATCCAGAATGGCCTAGAAAAATGTGCACCATTTTTGGGAGAGGTTCTAGACGAATCCAAAAATAATGAACTTTTCTGAAGAGCATTTGGGTTCATTGAGAATATTTTTATTTGAACCTAATTGATTTGATCTGGTGCTAGGGTTTGAGCAATCCCCATTTCAACTTAAATAAAATTTAAACATGATGCACACATGAAGGGCTAGTCTAGTGCATACCAGAACTAGGGATGTGACACCAAGCTGGGTACAGTTCGGAGGTAAGGCCTCTGTGATGGCAAGAGACTACATCAAACCCAATTCTTCATATAAGAGCGGAAGTGGGACCGGAAACTGCAGATCTGTTGGGCTGAGTTCGGCATGGGACACCTGATCGGACCCGCTGAGTGCAGACCTCGGCAGTTCGGGATGGTTTCGCAGAGCCAAGTCTAAGATTGCATCTGGGTCTTCGGTCGGGAGTTCCACAAGGGGAAGAGGTCCGGTAGGGCTCACGCTCCTGTCTTCGGACAATGAGACCCGCCCCGGATCTAAGGCCGAGGTGGGTATGAGTGTTGACCCCTGGACGGGATCTAACAGGGGATCCGAGGAGTCTTCTTGGCGGGGATACAGAGTAGCGGCCGAGGCCGCGAACCCGTCGAAGACTAGGTCTCCTTGGATATCAGCAACATAGTTCAGGTTTCCAAACATGTCTGGTGGCCGAGGGCATAACTATCGACGTGCTCGAGGCGGTCAATCGAGTTGGCATGAAGCACAAAGCCTCCGAACACAAAGATCTGTCAAGGGAGAAAGGTTTCCCTCGCTGTAGCATCATTGTTGGTGAAGAGGTGAGCCATCAATCCTTCTTTTGATGATACAGTGGAGCTCTCAATGAAAGCACCAATGTCGGTGTCAAAATCGGTAGAACTCGGATAGGGGGGGCAAGTTGTATGTCTCAGGACCGAAGGTAACTATGAACAAAGGACACAGTGTTTACCCAGGTCCGGGCCCTCTTAATGGAGGTAAAACCCTACTCCTACTTGATTATATTCGAGGGTACAGGGGTTACAAGAGTTGATCTACCACGAGATCCAGTTGGCTAACCCTAGATTGGCTAGCCTAGAAATGTTGTGATCCTGCCTCCGCTCTACCCTCTAGTTTATATAGACACCGGAGGGGCTTAGGGTTGTACAAAGTCGGTTTTACGGGAATGAATAACATATCCGGACACCTATACTTGCCATCCACGCATACGGGAGTCCCCACCGGACACGAGAGGTGATATTCTGCCTTGTATCTTCGACGGACCATCAGTCCGGCCCACATCAAGTAGACCGGATTCCCGAGGACCCCCTAGCCCAGGACTCCCACAGTACTACTGTTGTGTCACCTGCAAAAATCACTTATCATAAGACACGTTTAACTTGGGTGTGTGATATAGGTTACATCTCGCATTCTTTTCTAGCTTGTACTACTTCTAATTTGTTGAAATGGCACTTATGAAGAGGCAGTTTTAACTTGGTAGAGTAATATTCGTAGCATCTTTCATATGGTGTCTAGCTTCCATTGCTTCTAATTTTGTTGAAATGGTTTCTGGTTAGTTTACACATCATAGTTGTGAATATGCAATGTTGTCCTTTTTTCTCACACATTCAGTCGTCCTATCATGTGGTTGTCTTACATTAAAGTAGTGCTCATCAGCATCCTGCATCAATGAGTTCTGAAAAGAGAATCTTTATCCATTTTTCTTGTGAGTTTGACTTGACAAGGCAATAAAATTAAGAAATAGGAAGTAAAAAAATAAGGCATGGACTGATTGCGGTCTTCCGTCGAAACCGGCATCCCAGGTGCTTTCTCTAGCTTGGCGTTGTGATATTGTCTTGCATGTCGCATATGGTGTCTAGCTTGTATTGCTTGTAATTTGATTAAAGTACTTCTACTTAGTTCACATGAATAATTGTGAATATGCCATGCCGTCTTGTTTTTTGTACATATTCCATCCTCGTATCATCTATTTGCCTTACATTATGGTAGTGATTGTCAGTATCATGCATGAATGAGTTCTGAAGAGTGAATTTTATTGATTTTTCTTGTTGGTTTTACTTGACAATGCAAAATCAATAAAGCAGAAGGAAATTAGCAAGGCAGTGGATAAAGGTGCTTCTTCCAAATAGAGGGCCTCTACACATTCTACTCCGCCATCCCCCCAACAAGATTTGGAAGACAACACGTGAATAGCCACTCAAAGTAGATGTATTGACGATGAACATGTCCCCCTTGTCCACCATCACAGGTGATCCCTCTAACATGGCACTGTTATATGTGGTTGCATGTTATATATGATGTCTAGCTTGTATTGCCTCTAATTTTGTTGAATTCCATCTGGTTACTTTACACATTATACTTGTGAGTAAGACACGTGTTCCTGTTTCTAGAACATACAATATCTGTCTATCACACCATGTTCTTACATCAAAGTACTACTATTGTGTAACTTGCAATAATCACTTTCCACAAGACATGTTTAACTTGGGAGTCTGATATAGTTTACATCTCGCATTATTTTCTAGCTTGTACTACTAATTTATTGAAATGGCACTAATGACGAGACGGTTTTGTCGGATTTAGGGATCCGCAAACCCTTGAGAGGTTTGAACTCTGGGGTGCGTGTGTAGATCTCAACCTATCCAGCCTGCCTACTCGCGATCCTCCTAAGCCTAGCGTGTCGAGCTCAAAGAGACACAAAGACACAGCGATTTATACTGGTTTGGGTCACCATTGTGGTGTAATACCCTAATCCAGTGTGGTGTGGTGGATTGCCTCGGAGGGCTGAGGATGAACTAGTACAGGGGATGAACAAGCCTTAGGAGGTGAGGTGTTCTTGGGCTGGTGTGGTGTATGCTAGCTCTACTTGTTATTATCCCCTCCCCTGTTCTCCTCTCTCCCCCGTTCTATGGTGGTGGCTAGTCCTATTTATAGTGGCCTTGGTCCTCTTCCCAAATATGAGCGGGAAGGGATCCCACAACAGCTGGATTTGAAAGGGGACAAGTAGTATAGTCTATCTTGACAAAAGTAGTCTTCACCTGCGAAAAGCCTCTGGTCGTGATGTTGCGGTGGGCTCGTCGATGACCTCCGTCCTGCCGTCCTGGCTGTCTTGGTCTCGTTGCACCAGAATGGAAACCTTTGGCTGATTCCTCGGGACTCTGCGCCTGCGCTCTGCTTCCTTTGCACCGAAGAGGAAACCTGCGCTCTGCGCCCGCCTGGCGCCTGCCTGAAGCCCGCCTGGCCTTGGTCATCATGGCTCACGTCAGCTAAGCTCGTGAGTTAGCTTGCATAGAACTCTCCGCCCCTCAGGAGCCAGTCCTGAGGAGGCCAATTCCTTCGGGGGTCCTAGCATTGCCTGCATTGCGAGGCTTGGCCCCACGCGAGGGTCTTGTGTTGCTGATGTTGAAGCTGGGCCGTACCAAGCCGTCGATGAAGCCACGTGGTGGGCCGCAGGCAGGCAGGGCTGGATACCCCCAAATCCAGGACACCGACAGTAGCCCCCGGGCTCAAGTCGCGCTCGGACTTGGCTTCCAGTCGAACCTAAAAGGCAAGTGCGGAGCGCCGCGCGCCCTAACCGCCTACGGCCTTGATGACGCGTGGCGATTAATTGGACGTGGGCGACTCCGTTTCCCCATGCGGCCTTGGCAACTGTTTCCATTTGACAAAAAGGGGTGGCACCTGCCACTAGGCTTTCATTGCTCCTTCTTTATCTTGCTACAGATCCCTTTCTCCCCGCAGCGGAAGAACTCACCAGATCTGCCGAGTTCCCCCCAAACCCTCTGCTCGATGGCCGCCGAGAAGACCATGGCTCCTGCCCCGGCTGCCGGCCCCGCCTGGTACGAGCTAGGGCTGCTGGCGCCCTGCGTGACCGGGGAGAAGCTCCAGACCACGCTCCTCCTGATGGCGAGCGACAATAATGAGTGGAAGGAGATAGCGCTCCGGGTCGCCACCGCTGCACCGGAGCCCGCGAACATCACCTACTTCCCCTTCTTCATGCACAGCGTCTTCTCGGCGCTGGTACCTACATTCTCCCGCTTCTTCTTTGTCATCCTCAAACACTATGGCCTTCACGCGTCCACATCCATGCCAACTCCATCCTCCTCCTGTCCATTTTTGCCTTCTATTGCGAGGTGTTCGTGGGGGTGATGCCCTCCGTTACCCTGCTCCGCCATTTCTTCTTCCTTCGCATGACCGGCGACAATCCGGTCGGGTGCATCGACTTCATTGTGGTGCGGGGTGGTAGCGCAATCTCCCGCGCCAGGAAGGTGGAGGATGCCGTGAAGAGGTGGGTTCTGATGGATGCCAAGTGCTCCCAGAGCTCGCTGAAGCTGCCGACCGCATTCCCCATCTCCGAGAAGTGGTGGCGTTTGGAGAAGATCACCGATCCTTCCCTAACACCGTGGGTGAAGAAGATGGAGAAGGAGCTGCAGAGAGAGAAGCTGACAGGGGCCATGCTCATCAAGGAGTTCCTGAGGCAGCGCATCGCGCCGCTCCAAGACCACTCCCGCTCGCTGTAGAAGCTTGGTGGTAGAGACGACAAAATCCTCCTGCGCCAAGACATCCTTCCCGAGGAGGAGCTGAGCAAGGTGTTGCTCTACTTGACGGGGAAGGACCCGAGCGGTCCTCCAGAAGGTTGGCTTCTGATGTACTGACGTGATGACACTGAGGAGGTTGTCGCAGCTATGCCTGTCTTCAACGAGCTTGGGCTTGTGCGGCCGGGGCATCCTTCACCGCCCATTGCTTTCGTGCACCTATACTCCAACGACCAATCCTCCGAGGCCACTGAGGACGGGGTTATGGAAGAATCCTCTACCTCAGAGCAAAGCGAGCACCTGCGTGACCTTCCTGACGATGATGATGACAACGAACCCCCGATGGTGGAGGTGTCGCGCCCTTCAGGAGTCACAATGAGGTTCAAGGTGGCCTCTTTGAAGCAGCCCAAGCGGGCGGCCATGAAGAAGAGTAGGACCGCGCTGATCCCTCCGAGCAGCAGCCCGACTTCGCCAACACCGCCCCAGTCGGCTCCGACCAAAAGTTCTCCTGCTCCCAAGAGCTCGGCTCCAGCCGCTCCGCCTCTGTGCCCGCTGCTGAGCATGAAGAGGAGCTATGCCTTCGCCGGCCAGTAAGTCTCTCCCTTAACCTTGTTTGTTGGTTCTTGAAGCGATGCTTAGCGCCTTCGTCTGTCATTAGGCAGCAATCATCGAAGAAGCAGAAGGAGGCCACAGAGGTTGTCGCGGCCACAGGTGTTGAAGTGGTCGCCGCGAGCCTGGTGAAGGAGAGTGCCACTGCCCCCGTGGCCTCAGAGGTGATGTCGTCTCCCGAGGACGTGGATGCCCATCTTCAGGAAGTGTTGGTGCTCTCAGCAGGCCTGACCCCTCCTGCGCCAAGCCTTGCCGTGGCTGTTGAGGTCGACCAGCCTCAGGAGCCCCCGGTCCTTCCTGAGGCTGAGGTTTCTTCTGCCTTGGCACCGAGGGTGTCCCCTCCCTTGCCTAGCGCGTGGCCGAGTCATGGCGCTCCTGCCCCCTCCAGGACATTGGAAGAAGCAAGGGCGGCGCTGGACCTCTTCCAGGGTGAACTTCAGGGCCCGGATCATCGTACGGTGCAGGGGCACCTAGGGCTGATCTCTGGTTGGCTCAAGGCTGACGCATCTGTTCGCACGGCCTGGGGCTCTACGGAGGAAGCCTAGAAGGCGCTCGGGGTGGCCGCCACGGTGCGCGACCTAGCGCGGAAGGAGGCCACAGAGGCTGAAGGTCGGTGTCGCATGGTGGAGGCCGAACTGCAGTCTCTTCGGGATTGGCACACCACCCATGCCAGCCAGCTCCAGGAGCGTGAAGAGAAGCTGAAGGCCCAGTAAGCTGTCGTCTCCAACCAAGACACCGAGGTGAATAAGACGGCCTTAGAGTAGGCTGGAGAGCGCAACCGTCTGACGAAGTTGAAGGAGGAGGCCGAGGCAACCCAAGCGGCCCTCGCCGAGGCCAATAAGGTGGCCTCCATGGAGCACAGCACACTTACCTCCCTTAGGCACGTTTCCACAAGGCCCAGAAGGCGCTCTTTCGAGATGACCCCTCGAACAAGGCGGTGGTGACGGCGCCAAGGGAGAGCCCTGCTGCTCTGCTTCCTGAAGTCGTGGTGGTGCTTGAAGATGTTGTCGATGGGTTTGCCTCCTTGGTGGAAAGCGAGGCACGCTCACTTTCATCCTCGGCTCTAACGTGCGTCTTCAGCCATCTTTTCCTCTAGGATGCCAGCTTCGACCTCTCCTCCTTCCTTACTCCAGTGGACTCCAACTCCCAGGATGCTACTGCTACCGCCGTGAAGAGCTTCGTGGACGCCATGCTGAGCAAGTTCCTGGTCGTTGGCCCTCCGACTGAAGCCAGTGGAATGGGTAGTGCGCCTGGCGACGAGGCTCTGCTGGCGGGCAGTGGTGACGCCCAAGTCTGAAGAGGCGGCCCGGCAATTCTACTTTTCCCTGTTTGTCATGTATCATGCAACATGCCTCGGGGAGGCGTTTAAAACTATTTGCTGGGAACAATATGTCTTGTAATAACTATATTCTGCTCCTTTAGCTTTTCTATTTGCTTTGTTGTTCTGCATCGGCAGAGCCCGGCCCCACACGTACCTCAGCGGCCGTTGGGTTGTCCGGATCACCAGGACGAGCCCAAGAGGTGAGGGGCTATGTTACCAGTTAGTCTCCTGAGCGCGATGCTCAGGAGTCCTCCTTGACGTGCGAACAACTTAGGAAAAGGTGCAGGGGCAAGCCTTAGTATTCTGCATCGGCAGGGCCCGGCCCCGCGCATGCCTCAGCCGTCGTTGAGTCGTCCCGATCACTAGGACGAGCCTAAGAGGTGAGGAGCTACGTGACCAGTTAGGCTAGTGAGACGTGATGCTCAGGAGTCCCCCTTGACGTGTGAACGGCTTGAAAAGAAGGGTGAAAGCTAGGTATTGGCGTTCTGCATCGGCAGGGCCCGGCCCCGCGCATGCCTCAGCCTTCGTTGGGTCGTTCGGATCACCAGGACGAGCCCAAGAGGTGAGGGGCTACATGACTAATTAGGCTCTTGAGACGTGATGCTCGGGAGTCCCCCTTGACGTACGAACAGACCATCATGCCTTTTCCTCACTGAGCTCTCGCATGGGAGGGGTGCGTGAAGACCAGGCCTGTGAGGCCTGGCGAGGTGGGGTACGTTAGGTGTGACTTGAGTGTAGCCCCCATGCCCAGCCCCCTCGCGCTACCTTCCCGAGGGAGAGCAGCGCGGTGAGGCTAGTCACTTAGCCCAGAGGCTCCCAGAGGTTAATGTGGCCGTGAGGTGACCCCAGTTGTTTATCGCCAGCGTGGAGCATAGCTCTTCCGCTCTTGCATGGGCATAGCCACTCCTCGGCAGTGTCGACGGCCAGCATGGAGCATGGTGCTTCCACTGGTGCGTGGGAGGGGGCTCCCTCTGAGCAGAGCCCCCGGGGCGTGTACAGCCCCGCCCTGACACGTGGCCTGCATGGCAGGGCTGGAGGAGGTATATATGGGAACCCATGAGCCAGCACGGGACTCACGAGGCCCTACCTCAAGGCGGGTTGCGCCTGGTTTTCATTGGAGATGCTTGAATTGGTCCTGCGAGATGGTTAGGCAGCCTACGCCGAATGAGTTTACTGAGGTTATTACATGAGAAGGCCAGACACCAACGACCCCAGGAGGTGACGTGAACGGGACCGGCCCGCCAGACAGAGCTCAGTCGTTGGATTTATTGATGCTGCAGGGACGGACCCGAGCACAGACGACGTGCCTAGTCTTCTCATGCAAAGATCCTGAAGAAAAACAACCGGCGTGCGGTTCCCGTGGCCATGGGGGCACCAGGTCGCGCGCCCTCACTCATCCACCCGCGATTAGCTCATGTGAGAATAGGGCACCAAGAGCCATGGGAGGTGACGTACACGGGAACTAGCCCATGAGCCAGAGCTTAGCTACTTGGGTTTAGCGACGCTGCAAGGACGGACCCGAGCACAGACGCCGTGCCAGTCCTTAATCACGAGGCGATCGTGGGAGGGCTTGCAAGGGCGTGAGACGTTCTTAGCGACGAAGCGCCGGTCAGGCAGTCAATAATTCAAAAGTAGCTTGCAAAGGAATGTAACTGGCTCTAATAAATGCGGAAGGGATACATGCCATAGAGACGGACCCACACGGCCTGGGGATGATGTAGCCCGTGGGGCGCTGTCGGTGTCAAAAATGGCGGATCTCGGGTAGGGGGTCCCGAACTGTGCATCTAGGCGGATGGTAACAGGAGACAAGGGACACGATGTTTTTACCCAAGTTCGGGCCCTCTCGATGGAGGTAAAACCCTACTCCTGCTTGATTAATATTGATGATATGGGTAGTACAAGAGTTGATCTACCACGAGATCAGAGAGGCTAAACCCTAGAAGCTAGCCTATGGTATGATTGTTGTTCTTTTTCTATCGACTAGCCTGGCCTCGGTTTATATAATGCACCATAGGCCTAGGATAACAAGAGTCCTAGCCGAATACGCCGGTGGGGGAGGAGTCCTTATCTTGATCGCCAAGTCTTGCAGAATCTTCCTTGTATGGGGCAGCTGTCCGGACTGGCCCATGAGTATACGGCCATGGGGGTCCTCGGCCCAATCTAACAGATCGGGAGATGACACGTTGAGTACCCCCTGGTCCAGGACACCGTCAGTAGCCCCCTGAATCGGTCTACAAGTTAGGGACGCTCCTCGATTCTTCCGAACTGTTCTTCATCTTCGGTTGCCGGTCTTGAAAACTGGTTCAGCAAATCTTCTCATCTTTGATCTTGAGGATCGCCGAAATGCATTCGATGAGTTTACACGTCGGGTATCCGAGGAGCCCCTTTGAGTTTCTGGCCTTTATCAATGCCTTGTTATTTTTATGCCACACCTTGGGTTTGAAGTTGTTCCCGGGCGGCAGCGTCCTCTTGCGTCCGAGCTCCAACGCCGGACTACATTCGAGGTATCTTTTGCAGCCGAGCACCAACGCCAGACCGCTTCCCAGCTTTAACGCCGGAATGTATCCGAGCTCCAACGCCGGACTATGTATCCGAGCTCCAAAAGTTGAAGGAGTTTAGCCGAGCTTAATGCCGGGAATGCCCTTTAAGGAGCCAGCCACTTGCTTCCGAGCTATATGCCGAACTGCTTCCGAGGTGGTTAAGCACCTCGGTCATGGGCTGATTTTTGGTCAATGTTTTTTATTGATGCAATTTATTCTCTAACGAGATACATAGCCAGTAGCCCTCAAGGTGTGTATCGGTCTAAAACCCGAGATGCACCTGAAGGATGACATAAGACCGCTGATCCCAGTAACTGCTGAGACTCAGGTTGATTTGCAAAATCGGCCTGAGGATCAAGTCCTAGCTCGGCAGAATACTTCGGGACACAAAAAGCAGCGTGCTCAGTCCTCGAGACTCGGGTTGGGTGCGGCCGACCAACCTGAGGATCAAAATCTCCTCGGAAACTGTATTGCACTTTAAAATTATCTACATAGAATAGGCAATGCAGTAGCCCCGGAGACACTGGTCGGATGGCAACACCAGATCAGGGGATCGATGTGCCCCTTTAATATTTTTCAATAATAAGCCCGAAGCCCAGTAGCCCCCAAGCCTTAATGCAGGCACGGGTGGCCGAATTAAGGATTGATATCCATAGTAAAATCACAAATTATGTATAATGACTCTATGTATCCAAGTACTTTACGTCATTAATGCTCGGATCCGCATTGTACAAAACTTTGTTGACCGACCATCAGCTTCCACCTCCTCGGCCAATAGCCGAGGACTGTTTGTCCTACTTTATAAAGCCTTTATGAGGGCAAAGATTTACAACAAACAAGGCAATCTGGCCATACGGTTTTATAAACAAAGGTACGCAGAGAGATATGTTATATTACTGTTTAACAGAACAAATGTCTTTCAAAGAAAATAGTCCCGCTATCGGTTCCTTTCTTTGGGTTGTCATGCTAAGCATGATCATGAAACCTCAGCTCCAATGTAAGAGCAAAATATCAAGGATTTAGTTTGGGAGGCTAGTTAATAGCCCCTAGTAGTGTTTGGCGACAGTCGAGGTCAAGCCGTAAACACTTCGGCCATTGTTATGAATGGCCCGTCGTTTAACACCGTCATCAGATTGCTGACCAGTTTACGCTTATTGTGACAGTCAGTTTTCGACTTTCTCCACTGATGTGCTTAACCATGTGAGCTAGAAGCACAATCGCAGTGGTTCTCCCTTTGCACACCTAGCCGAACAAAACGGAATGTAGGAGGCAAGCGCAGGAGCCGGGCAACCCAACTATTGACCGAAGACACAATTTGAAACCGATGCATATACAGCAATATCCAAGAATGTTTTTGCCGAATCTCTAAAGGTGTCCGGCGTTGCACTACGAGACTTGTGCTGAAAACACACAAATAGTTTAAAAGTGCCATAAGCTTGGAAAACCAAAAATCGTCAGTAAAAACTTGACGTCCGAACGAGATCAAGTGTTCGGTGCCAATCCGAAAATTGGCCTTAGCAAAAGAAGTGCTTCTGTCGTGCTTTAACATGATACATCCTATCTCAAGACTTCAAGCGGGTCAACCTATGGCTTCAACCTCCTATCCCAAGGGCGGAGTACTTCTCATTAGGCCAGTTTAGCAACCTAAACTCTAGCGGCTTTGAGAGAGAAATTAGGCTCCCCGGCTAGTGACCACACGCTCGTGTCGAAAAAAGGAGTGATAGATAACAATAATAAAACTTTGCAATGACTAAGAAGAAGAACACTTATCATAAAATGGCTCATATAAATTTAAGAGCCCCCCAAGTGACTTGGGTAAAAGAATGATTGCATGTACCGAAGTACTTATATCATATCTATGTTCAACCGAACTTTAAACGCGTCTTAACCGACCGTCGGCTTCTCCCTCTTCGATCAAGGACCAAAAAGTGTTATGTACTCCATTTGTCGAGAATATCGACGGTGTTTCCAATAACCAGGCAATCAGGCCATAGGCTGTAACAGACAAAGCGCGCTCAAGGAACTTATGCTATATTACTGCGAAGTGTAAGAAGCATCTTCGAAGAAAATAGTACCCCCACCGATACCTTTCTTCGGTGCTCATTGTTATTATGAGACTTGTGCAATAGATTTTTTGTACTCATGAGTTCCGTTGTGTGCCGACCATCATTGAAAACTATAAGAGCGCTAGCTTTCGGCTTCACCCAGTCTGAGGTCCGGCTCGGATGACCCGATCGTGACAACCGCAGAGGTGCTCCCTTTACTCCCTAGCCGAACAATCGGGAACGTAGGGGTAAACACAGGAGCGAGGCAACCCAGCTTGCAAATCGCTTAAGTCAATATGGTGCATATTGTGGCATAATACACAAATGAGAAACGAAGCCGTACAAGTATAATCATATGCAAGAGGAAAATCTTCATGAAGGAAGCCCCCAAGTAAACGGGGTATTTGAATTTGCGCGTCACAAACAAAGTTTGGAAAAGGAAATTTTTACAAGCAACTTTTTTCCAAAAAAGTATAATGCTTGGTTGAGCCGAACACAAGTTAAAAATTTAAAACTTTGAGCATGAAGGCAACTTAGCTGGTTAATGTGTTCGGTATTGATGACGCGGTCCAAGCTTGATGCGGGACAAGGTTCCTGTTGGGTAACGTAGTAATTTCAAAAAAAAATCCTACATACACGCAAGATCATGGTGATGACATAGCAACGAGAGGGGAGAGTGTTGTCCACGTACCCTCGTAGACCGTAAGCGGAAGCGTTATGACAACGCGGTTGATGTAGTCATACGTCTTCACGATCCGACCGATCCAAGCACTGAACGTACGGAACCTCTGAGTTCAGCACACGTTCAGCTCGATGACGATCCCCGGGCTCCGATCCAGCAAAGCTTCGGGGATGAGTTTCGTCAGCACGACGGCGTGGTGACGATGATGATGTTCTACCGGCGCAGGGCTTCGCCTAAACTCCGCGACGATATGACTGAGGTGGAATATGGTGGAGGGGGGCACCGCACACGGCTAAGGAACGATCCGTAGATCAACTTGTGTTGTCCCTAGAGGTGCCCCCCTGCCCCCGTATATAAAGGAGCAAGGGGGGAGGGGGCGGCCGGCCTAGGAGGGGGCGCGCCAAGGGGAGTCCTACTCCCACCGGGAGTAGGACTCCCTCCTTCCTTGTTGGAGTAGGAGAAAGGGAGAAAGAGGAGGAGAGGAGGAAGGAAAGGGGGGCCGCACCCCTTGTCCAATTCGGACCAGAGGGGGGCTGCGCGCCTCTTTCCTTTCGGCCTCTCTCCTCTATTCCTGTATGGCCCAATAAGGCCCATATACTCCCCGGCGAATTCCCGTAACTCTCCAGTACTCCGAAAAATAGCCGAATCACTCGGAACCTTTCCGAACTCCGAATATAGTCGTCCAATATATCGATCTTTACGTCTCGACCATTTCGAGACTCCTCGTCATGTCCCTGATCTCATCCGGGACTCCGAACTCCTTCGGTACATCAAAACTCATAAACTCATAATAAAACTGTCATCGAAACCTTAAGCGTGCGGACCCTACGGGTTCGAGAACTATGTAGACATGACCTAGAACTATTCTTGGTCAATAACCAATAGCGGAACCTGGATGCTCATATTGGCTCCTACATATTCTACGAAGATCTTTATCGGTCAAACCGCATAACAACATACATTGTTCCCTTTGTCATCGGTATGTTACTTGCCCGAGATTCGATCGTCGGTATCCAATACCTAGTTCAATCTCGTTACCGGCAAGTCTCTTTACTCATTACGTAATGCATCATTCCATAACTAACTCATTAGTCACATTGCATGCAAGGCTTATAGTGATGTGCATTATCGAGAGGGCCCAGAGATACCTCTCCGACAATCGGAGTGACAAATCCTAATCTCGAAATACGCCAACCCAACATGTACCTTTGGAGACACCTGTAGAGCTCCTTTATAATCACCCAGTTACGTTGTGATTTTTGGTAGCACACAAAGTGTTCCTCCGGTAAACGGGAGTTGCATAATCTCATAGTCATAGGAACATGTATAAGTCATGAAGAAAGCAATAGCAATATACTAAACGATCAAGTGCCAGGCTAACGGAATGGGTCATGTCAATCACATCGTTCTTCTAATGATGTGATCCCGTTAATCAAATGACATCTCATTTGTCCATGGCTAGGAAACATAACCATCTTTGATAAACGAGCTAGTCAAGTAGAGGCATACTAGTGACACTATGTTTGTCTATGTATTCACACATGTATTATGTTTCCGGTTAATACAACTCTAGCATGAATAATAAACATTTATCATGATATAAGGAAATAAATAATAACTTTATTATTGCCTCTAGGGCATATTTCCTTCAGTCTCCCACTTGCACTAGAGTCAATAATCTAGTTCACATCATCATGTGATTCAACACCAATATTCACATCTGTATGTGATTAACACCCATAGTTCACACCGTCATGTGATCAACACCCAAAGGGTTTACTAGAGTCAATAATCTAGTGCACATCGCTATGTGATTAACACCCAAAAGAGTACTAAGGTATGATCATGTTTTGCTCGTGAGAGGAGTTTAGTCAACGGGTCTGTCACATTCAGAGTCGTATGTATTTTGCAAATATTCTATGTCTACAATGCTCTGCACAGAGCTACTCTAGCTAATTGCTCCCACTTTCAATATGTATCCAGATTGAGACTTAGAGTCATGTGGATCAGTGTCAAAATTTTGCACCGATGTAACTTTTACGACAAATTCTTTTATCACCTCCATAATCGAGAAACATCTCCTTAGTCCTCACTAAGGATATTCTTGACCAAAATTGTATTCCTTTGCCAAACACAGAGCAAGGTATACAATAGGTCTGGTTCACAGCATAGCATACTTTATAGAACCTATGACTGAGGCATAGGGAATGACTTTTCATTCTCTTTCTATTTTCTGCCATAGTCGGGTTTTGAGTCTTACTCAACTTCACACCTTGCAACACAGGCAAGAACTCTTTCTTTGACTGTTCCATTTTGAACTACTTCAAAAAATTTATCAAGGTATGTACTCATTGAAAAACTTATCAAGCGTCTTGATCTATCTATATAGATCTTGATGCTCAATGTGTAAGCAGCTTCACCGAGGTCTTTCTTTGAAAAAACTCCTTTCAAACACTCCTTTATGCTTTCCACAAAATTCTGCATCATTTCCAATTAATAATATGTCATTTACATATACTTATCAAAAATGCTGTAGTGCTCCCACTCACTTTCTTGTAAATACAGGCTTCTTCAAAAGTCTGTATAAAACCATATGCTTTGATCAACTCATCAAAGCATATATTCCAACTCCGAGATGCTTGCACCAGTCCATAGATGGATCGCTGGAGCTTGCACAATTTGTTAGCACCTTTAGGATTGACAAAACCTTCTGGTTGCATCATATACAACTCTTCTTTAAGAAAACCATTAAGGAATGCAGTTTTGACATACATTTGCCAGATTTCATAAATGTGCCAATTTCTAACATGATTTGGACAGACTTAAGCATCGCTACAGTTGAGAAAATCTCATTGTAGTCAATACCTTGAACTTGTCGAAAAACCTTTTTGCAACAAGTCGAGCTTTTTAGATAGTAATACTACTATCAGCACCTGTCTTCTTCTTGAAGATCCATTTAATCTCAATGTCTCGCCGATCATTGGGCAAGTCAATCAAAGTCCATACTTTGTTTTCATACATGGATCTTATTTCGGATCTCATGGCCTCAAGCCATTTTGCGGAATCTGGGCTCATCATCGCTTCTTCATAGTTCGTAGGTTCGTCATGGTCTAGTAACATAACTTCCAGAACAGGATTACCGTACCACTCTGATGCGGATCTTACTCTGGAAGACCTACGAGGTTCTGTAGTAACTTAATCTAAAGTTTCATGATCATCATCATTAACTTCCTCACTAATTGGTGTAGTAGTCACAGGAACAGATTTCTGTGATGAACTACTTTCAAATAAGGGAGCAGGTACAGTTACCTCATCAAGTTCTACTTTCCTCCCACTCACTTCTTTCGAGAGAAACTCCTTCTCTAGAAAGGATCCACTCTTAGCAACGAATGTTTTGCCTTTGGATTTGTGACAGAAGGAGTACCCAATAGTTTCCTTTGGGTATTCTATGAAGACGTACTTCTCCGATTTGGGTTCAAGCTTATTAGGTTGAAAACCTTTTTCATATAAGCATCGCAGCCCCAAACTTTAAGAAACGACAACTTTGGTTTCTTGCCAAACCACAGTTCATAAGGCGTCGTCTCAACGGATTTAGATGGTGCCCTATTAAACGTGAATGCAGCTGTCTCTAATGCATAACCCCAAAACGATAGTGGTAAACCCGATAAGAGACATCATAGATCGCACCATATCCAATAAAGTGCGGTTACGACATTTGGACACACCATAACATTGTGGTGTTCCAGGTGGCGTGAGCTGTGAAACTATTCCACATTGTTTTAATTGAAGACCAAACTCGTAACTCAAATATTCGTCTCCGCAATCAGATCGTAGAAACTTTATTTTCTTGTTACGATGATTTTTCCACTTCACTCTGAAATTCTTTGAACCTTTCAATTATTTCAGACTCATGTTTCATCAAGTAGATATACCCATATCTGCTCAAATCATTTTGTGAAGGTCAGAAAATAGTGATACTTGCCACGAGCATCAACACTCATTGGATCGCATACATCGGTATGTATTATTTCCAATAAGTCAGTAGCTTGTTCCATTGTTCCGGAGAACGGAGTTTTTAGCCATCTTGCCCAAAAGGCACGATTCGCAAGCATCAAATGATTCATAACCAAGTGATTCTGAAAATCCATCTTTATGGAGTTTCTTCATGCGCTTTACACCGATATGACCCAAACGGCAGTGCCACAAATAAGTTGCACTATCATTATCAACTTTGCATCTTTTGGCATCAATATTATGAGTATGTGTATCACTACGATCGAGATCCAACAAACTATTTTCATTGGGTGTATGACCATCAAAGGTTTTATTCATTTAAACAGAACAACAATTATTCTTTGATTTTAAATGAATAGCCGTATTGCAATAAACATGATCAAATCATATTCATGCTCAACGCAAACACCAAATAACATTTATTTAGGTTCAATACTAATCCCGAAAGTATAGGGAGTGTGCAATGATGATCATATCAATCTTGGAACCACTTCCAACACACATCATCACTTCACCCTCAACTAGTTTCTGTTTATTCTGTAACTCCTGTTTCGAGTTACTAATCTTAGCAACCGAACAAGTATCAAATACTCAGGGGTTACTATAAACACTAGTAAGGTACACATCAATAACATGTATATCAAATATACCCTTGTTCACTTTGCCATCCTTCTTATCCACCAAATATTCAAGGCATTTCCGCTTCTAGTGACCATTTCCTTTGCAGTATAATCACTCAGTTTCAGGCTTTGGTCCAGCTTTGGGCTTCTTTGCGGGAGTGACAACTTGCTTGCCATTCTGCTTGAAGTTCTCTTTTCTTTCCCTTTGCCCTTTTCTTGAAACTAGTGGTCTTTTCAATCATCAACACTTGATGCTCTTTCTTGATTTCTACCTTCGTCCATTTCAGCATCATGAAGAGCTCGGGAATCGTTTTCGTCATCCCTTGCATTATAGTTCATCACGAAGTTCTACTAACTTGGTGGTGGTGACTAGAGAATTCTGTCAATCACTATCTTATCTGGAAGATTAACTCCCACTTGATTCAAGTGATTGTAGTGCCTAGACAATCTGAGCACATGCTCACTAGTTGAGCGATTCTCCTCCATATTTTAGCTATAGAACTTGTTGGAGACTTCATATCTCTTAACTCGGGTATTTGCTTGAAATATTAACTACAACTCCTGGAACATCTCATATGGTCCATGACGTTCAAAAACGTTTTTGAAGTCCCGATTCTAAGCCATAAAGCATGGTGCACAAAACTATCAAGTAGTCATCATATTGAGCTAGCCAAACGTTCATAACGTCTGCATCTGCTCCTGCAATAGGTCTATCACCTAGCAGTGCATTAAGGACATAATTCTTCTGTGCAGCAGTGAGGATAAACCTCAGATCACGGATCCAATCCGCATCATTGCTACTAACATCTTTCAACACAATTTTCTCTAGGAACATATAAAAATAAACATATCAAAGCAACAACGCAAGCTATTGATCTACAACATAATTTGCAAAATACTACCAGGACTAAGTTCATGATAAATTAAAGTTCAATTAATCATATTACTTAAGAACTCCCACTTAGACAGACATCTCTCGAGTCATCTAAGTGATCACGTGATCCAAATCAACTAAACCATAACCGATCATCACGTGAGATGGAGTAGTTTTCAATGGTGAACATCACTATGTTGATCATATCTACTATATGATTCACGCTCGACCTTTCAGTCTCCGTGTTCCGAGGCCATATCTGCATATGCTAGGCTCGTCAAGTTTAACCTGAGTATTCTGCGTGTGCAAAACTGGCTTGCACCCGTTGTAGATGGACGTAGATCTTATCACACCCGATCATCACGTGGTGTCTGGGCATGACGAACTTTGGCAACGGTGCATACTCAGCGAGAACACTTCTTGATAATTTTTAGTGAGAGATCATCTTATCATACTCCGAAGCACCATCGTGATCACCATCGTCACCGGCGCGACACCTTGATCTCCATCGCAGCATCGTTGTCGTTTACGCCATCTATTGCTTCTATGACTATCGCTACCGCTTAGTGATAAATTAAAGCAATTACAGGGCGTTTGCATTTCATACAATAAAGCGACAACCATATGGCTCCTGCCAGTTGCCGATAACTTCGGTTACAAAACATGATCATCTCATACAATAAAATATAGCATCACGTCTTGACCATATCACATCACAACATGCCCTACAAAAACAAGTTAGACGTCCTCTACTTTGTTGTTGCAAGTTTTACGTGGCTGCTACGGGCTTAGCAAGAATCGTTCTTAACTACGCATCAAAAACCACAACGATAGTTCGTAAAGTTAGTGTTGTTTTAACCTTCGCAAGGACCGGGCGTAGCCACACTCGATTCAGCTAAAGTGAGAGAGACAGACACCCGCCAGCCACCTTTAAGCACGAGTGCTCGTAACGGTGAAACCAGTCTCACGTAAGCGTACGCGTAATGTCGGTCCGGGCCGCTTCATCTCACAATACCGCCGAACCAAAGTATGACATGCTGGTAAGCAGTATGACTTGTATCGCCCACAACTCACTTGTGTTCTACTCGTGCATATAACATCAACGCATAAAACCTAGGCTCTGATACCACTGTTGGGTAACGTAGTAATTTCAAAAAAATTCCTACGTACACGCAAGATCATGGTGATGACATAGCAACAAGAGGGGAGAGTGTTGTCCATGTACCCTCGTAGACCGTAAGAGGAAGCATTATTACAATGCGGTTGATGTAGTCGTACGTCTTCACGATCCGACCGATCCAAGCACCGAGCGTACGGCACCTCCGAGTTTAGCACATGTTCAGCTCGATGACGATCCCCGGGCTCCGATCCAGCAAAGCTTCGGGGATGAGTTCTGTCAGCACGATGGCGTGGTGATGATGATGATGTTCTACCGGCGCAGGGCTTCGCCTAAACTCCGCGACGATATGACTGAGGTGGAATATGGTGGAGGGGGGCACCGCACACGGCTAAGGAACGATCCGTAGATCAACTTGTGTTGTCCCTAGAGGTGCCCCCTGCCCCCGTATATAAAGGAGCAAGGGGGGAGGGGGCGGCCGGCCTAGGAGGGGGCGCGCCAAGGGGAGTCCTACTCCCACCGGGAGTAGGACTCCCTCCTTCCTTGTTGGAGTAGGAGAAAGGGGGAAAGAGGGGGAGAGGAGGAAGGAAAGGGGGGCCGCACCCCTTGTCCAATTCGGACCAGAGGGGGGCTGCGCGCCTCCTTCCTTTCGGCCTCTCTCCTCTATTCCCGTATGGCCCAATAAGGCCCATATGCTCCCCGGCGAATTCCCGTAACTCTCCGGTACTCCGAAAAATAGCCGAATCACTCGGAACCTTTCCGAACTCCGAATATAGTCGTCCAATATATCGATCTTTACGTCTCGACCATTTCGAGACTCCTCGTCATGTCCCCGATCTCATCCGGGACTCCGAACTCCTTCGGTACATCAAAACTCATAAACTCATAATAAAACTGTCATCGAAACCTTAAGCGTGCGGACCCTACGGGTTCGAGAACTATGTAGACATGACCTAGAACTATTCTTGGTCAATAACCAATAGCGAAACCTGGATGCTCATATTGGCTCCTACATATTCTACGAAGATTTTTATCGGTCAAACCGCATAACAACATACGTTGTTCCCTTTGTCATCGGTATGTTACTTGCCCGAGATTCGATCGTCGGTATCCAATACCTAGTTCAATCTCATTACCGGCAAGTCTCTTTACTCGTTACGTAATGCATCATTCCGTAACTAACTCATTAATCACATTGCTTGCAAGGCTTATATTGATGTGCATTACCGAGAGGGCCCAGAGATACCTCTCCGACAATCAGAGTGACAAATCCTAATCTCGAAATACGCCAACCCAACATGTACCTTTGGAGACACCTGTAGAGCTCCTTTATAATCACCCAGTTACGTTGTGACGTTTGGTAGCACACAAAATGTTCCTCCGGTAAACAGGAGTTCCATAATCTTATAGTCATAGGAACATGTATAAGTCATGAAGAAAGCAATAGCAATATACTAAACGATCAAGTGCTAGGCTAACGGAATGGGTCATGTCAATCACATCATTCTTCTAATGATGTGATCCCGTTAATCAAATGACAACTCATTTGTCCATGGCTAGGAAACATAACCATCTTTGATAAACGAGCTAGTCAAGTAGAGGCATACTAGTGACACTATGTTTGTCTATGTATTCACACATGTATTATGTTTCCAGTTAATACAATTCTAGCATGAATAATAAACATTTATCATGGTATAAGGAAATAAATAATAACTTTATTATTGCCTCTAGGGCATATTTCCTTCAGTTCCATCCCCCAAGCCGGTCCCGAGATGGCGGAGCAAAGAGCCCGGCACTTCGAAGTGGTGACATAGCACGGTCAATGCAGGACGGCAGGGTGATGCCGAAGTCCCCGCATGGGGTAATGAAGTGTTGACGAAGCCCCGTCCAGCCGAGGTGATGCCAAAGGATATAGTCCGGCTGGATCATTTTCATGTGCACAAAAAATAGTGCAAACCAGAGATAATAGTAATAATAATAAGGAAAAAAATCCGTTGCATAACAAACAATTTATGCAAAGTGAGTAATAAAAGAAATATGGCATGCCGCCGAAGTCAATGTCGATACAGGGCAGCGGCGTGATGCGGTAAAGGCATGGCAAGGCCTGAATTCACAGGTCGGTTCGAGTTCCGGATGCGGGTTCGCCGGACTATGTACGGAAACTGGCCGAACCACCATGCGACCGCCGTTAATGCGGCCACCATTTGATAGACCTGCGTACATATGATGGACAAACCAGAGTAATAATTCGTTGGGAAAATGAACCCAAACAAACAAACAAAACTAGGATTAATAGCACCTGGCTTATTTGTTGTAGCAATCCGAAGAAAGGTGATTCCCAAAATTGGGACTCGATCCGCACACTTATCGCCTGATGGGCGATAAAGCAACGGCATGACGATGCTGGCAAAGGTTGCCTCGCCGAGGCAAAGCCCTCAGTCCAGCTAACGTGATGAAGCTGGTCAGCTGGTGACGGCGAATTCTCCGAAGTAAGTTGATGAAGAGATGGCGAAGTCCTCAGTTTAGCCGAGGTGATGGAGTAGGTCGATAAGGAGATGTTGCAGCTGCCGTGTCAGCCGAGGTGTTGAAGTAGTTCGGCGTGATGGACATCGGCTCGATGAAGCAACAGTTCGGCCATGCCGATGCAGGTCGTAGCTCGTGATGTGATCAATGCTGGCTTGATGAAGTGACCGTGCGGCGATGCCGGTGTGCCCGCTCCGTGTAATCCGTGGGGCGGAGATGTTGGTGACGATTTATCCTTTTGCGATACCGAACTATTGTTCGGCTGGCCGAGATGACGATCTGAAGAAATTGAGCTCGACTCAACAGAGCGACGATGTGTCTACCGCAGGTCGGCCGCCGTGGAGTGATGTTGTCGGGCTGGTTTGACACTGGCGCGACAGTGAAGTTCGTATTGTAAGAATACTTTTAACAATAGTGGGATGTGTTTGGGAATAAAACACAATACCCCATACGAAAACGTCCTTCAAAAAGGATGTCCGAAATCCCGTTCGTAAAGAAGATGAACTTGGGTCGGATTCGTTCTCGCGCAGAAAACAGATCCGAAAAGTGATGCACTAATCGGAAGGTTCCCGGAGTTCGGACAGTCGGATCGAGCTGAATTTTTGGCAGGTGGCAGATATGGGAATTCCGCAACCGATCAACGGTTGGATCTTTCAAAGGACGTCCGAGCTAGATGCTGGACACCCCGCTCCAAACTCATCTGGATTCTCATCCAGATTCAACACGGCTCCGGTATATTGGAGATTGCTGGAGATTCCTCCATCGGAACCCGACGAAATTTTCCAGGGTTGTTGTAGATTCAATTTCGCACTATTCCATCGAAGCAATGATCGAACCGACGCTCGAGGAGGCGGTGACAGCAGACACAAGTTCGCTGTCCAGAAAAACAGCACGGTCGCCCAAGGGCAATGTTGACGTCGAGCCCCCGGGCTCCCTGGATGATTCCTCCATGATCTTGATAGAGATCGGAGTTGATGTTGATGAAGGCCCTCATCCGAACATGATGGTCGGAGGCAGGGCGTAGCCCTTGGTCGAACCAAGGTGACCAGTCGAGCTGGTGACAAAGATGCCGAAGTCACAGTTGATCTGCAGGCGAGCCATCGACCTTTTGCCGAACACACAGCGGAACTCTCAATGAAAGCACCAATGTCGGTGTCAAAACCAGCGGATCTCGGGTAGGGGGTCCCAAACTGTGCGTCTAGGCGGATGGTAACAGGAGACAAGGGACACGATGTTTTTACCCAGGTTTGGGCCCTCTCGATGGAGGTAAAAACCCTACTTCTGCTTGATTAATATTGATGATATGGGTAGTACAAGAGTTGATCTACCACGAGATCAGAGAGACTAAACCCTAGAAGCTAGCCTATGGTATGATTGTTGTTCTTTTTCTATCGACTAGCCTGGCCTCGGTTTATATAATGTACCAGAGGCCTAGGATAACAAGAGTCCTAGCCGAATACACCGGTGGGGGAGGAGTCCTTGTCTTGATCGCCAAGCCTTGCGGAATCTTCCTTGTATGCGGCAGCTGTCCGGACTGGCCCATGAGTATACAGCCATGGGGGTCCTCGGCCCAATCTAACAGATCGGGAGATGACACGTTGAGTACCCCCTAGTCCAGGACACCGTCAGGCGCCCCCAAACTGAACGAACTAGAGAGATGTCACCTAGAACCGTTGCTGAAGAGGTGTTGAAGTAGCCAAAAAATGCATGCCGCTAAAGCCGTTCCTCATGAGCCGCTCCTGTCGGCGTTCTGGGAATGGGGGTCCCCAGACTTGCCTGCCTGCGGCCTGCTGCGTGGCTCAACCAGTGGCCCAATACGGCCCGTATTCATCAACCAACACTCAAGACCCTCGCGAGGGGCCAAGCCTCGCGGGGCGGACGACACAAGGCCTCCTCAGGAGTGGCCTCACTAGGCAGGCTCATGAGGAGGCGGAGAGATCAAGGCAGGGGGTACCTTGCGAGGTTCCCATGACGCAAGCCATGACGATCAAGCCCAGGCGGGCGCCAGCCTGCATAGTGTCCTTTTTTCCTCTTTGGTGCAAAGGGAGCAAGCGCAGGCGCGGATTACCGAGGCATCAAGCAAAGCTTTCCTTATTGGTGAAATGAGACCAAGACCAGCAGAGTGGCAGGACGGAGGTACCGTGGAGCCCAAGACGGCGTCATCACCAGCACCTTTGGCAGTCGAAGACCACCTTTAGTCAGGATAGCTTGTACTAGCTGTCCCCTTTCAAAATGGCCGTTGTTGGATCCCTTCCCGCTCAATATTTGGGAAGAGGACCAGGGCCTCTATGTATAGGGCTAGCCACCACCATAGGACGGACGGATCGATTTGTCCTCAAGCACACCACAAAGCACAAGAACACCTCTCCTCGCGAGGTTGTTCTTCCTATGTACTGTTCATCATCAGCCCAAGACGCAATACACCACCCCACATGCCGGATTAGGGTATTACACCACAACGGTTTCCCGAACCAGTATAAACCTCGTGTCTCTTGTGTTGTTCATCGATCTAGCTTAGGGGTCGCGGCGAGGCTAAAAGCATGTATCAGTAGGGAGAAGATCTTTGTGCGCACCCCAGTGTTCGAGCCTTAAGGGTTTTGTCAGAACCCGATATCCGGCATTTGGTCTGCCAGGTAGGGTGTGCCGAAATCCTCCTTCCACTGATCTGCGTCCCATCGCTTCGTCACATCCATGGCAGACGCTCGCCGAGCTCGCATAGTGCACCGGGCTGCTCTCGCCGCCCGTGTCGCCCAGACGGCTCCCGTCGGCGGGCCTCCTCGTTGTTCTCCGTCGCCTGCCGCCAACGCCGCCACCGGCCCGGAGGGGAACGAGCAACAGGCATCTTCGCTGACCGCCGCTCCGTCGCTGACCCCAGTTGGTTCGTCATCTCACGCCCGTCGCGCCCCCACGGACGTGCAGGCCGCATTGCTCCTGGCACGTGAGCTCCTACACTACCACCCCATCGACGACCTCTATGAAGAATGGCTCGCTCGCATCCCCGAGCTCGTCAGCGCCGCAGGGGGCTCTCCTGCATCGTCCCTCTCGCTGCCTCGCCCTCCATCAGGCATAGGCGACATGGCTCAGGGAGCGCCTCTGCCACCTCTACCCCAAGACGGCGCCCTGGCTCCAAGGCGCATGGCCCCTAGACGTTACCCACCATGTCCAGCGCCCGCACGACCAGAAAGAAGCTACCAATAAATCCTCGACCTCAAGAAGGTGCTCCCGTGCTTCCTCCAGCAGCACGACAAGATCGCATCCCTACACCAGCGCATCAAGATCCCGTGCTACCCCTGGAGGCAGTGCGCGGGTACCATCAGGAGCAAGCCCCACGTCAGCAAAGGGCTTCGGTGGCCATGGAAGGTTGCCGCGCCTTCACCACCGAGCTGCGTAGCGTCGCCTGGCCCAGCATGTTCAATACGGACCTGCCTCCTCACTATGACGGTATAGCCGACCCCGCGGAGTTCTTGCAGCACTACGAGTTGGGCATCGAGGTGGCCAACAGAGACGAGAAGGTCGTGGCGAACTAGTTTCCCATGGCGCTCAAGGACGGTGCCCACACCTTGCTCCTGAACCTACCTCCTGTCTCGATCTCCTCCTGGGACGAGATGCGCAGCCGTTTCATCGCCAACTTCCAGGGCACTCGCGACCACCCTCTGGCCACGGGTGACCTGCACCGCATCAAGCAACAACCTGGAGAGACCCTACAGAAATACGTCTAGCGCTTCAACAGCACCCGCCTCAAGATCCCCAAGGTGACCGAAGAGGCCATCATCTCAGCGTTCTCTGATGGCGTCCGCGACGTCAAGATGAAGGAAGATCTAGCCATCCACGAAGAGTTGTGCACATCTCTGGAGTTGTTCAACCTGGCAACCAAGTGCACAAGAGCTGAGAAGGGACGCCTCTCCCTCCTCGAGCTTCCAGCTGTCGACCCAGAAGAGAAGAAGGCCAAGGCCAAGGACGTGAAGCGCAAAGGAGCAACCTTTCTCGCAGCAGAACCAAACATGAAGCGCGGCAGGGACCAGCCGGAGTCGTCCAAGGGCAGCCGACCGTTCTGCCCTACCACAACCGCCACACCCACAACACCAACGAATGCTAGGAGCTCAGGGCTGTTCGAGAAGGACACTTCGCTCGATGCCCCGAGCGCAATGACCGGGGCTATGACCGAGGAGGAGGACATGGTGGACGACGATGGGACATACGTGGCCCTCGCCAGGAGTGGCGTGACCGACCTTGCGAGGATCATTGGCAGGACCAGCCTTGCGAGGCGGCCTGGAGGGATCAGCCTCATGAGGACCGCCTGTAGGGCAACACAGGCCTTCCTCCTCTACCGCTGCCGCCAAGAAGGAATGATGACCACCACCAGGACGAGGGGGCTGGGGGCTTCCAGGAGCAACGTGCTATCGCTTGCATCTTGGGCGGAGCCCAGGCCCCAGCCTCTCAGCGCATCTTCAGGAAGTTTTCTTGCGAGGTGAACGCAGTCCTCCCCAGGCTCGAGGCCACGCGCCCGCTCAGGTGGTCCAAGTGCGCTATCACCTTCATCTCGGCAGATCAACTCAAGTGCGCAACTACTGCTGGCGTCCTCCCGATGCTTTGTTCCCCAGTCACCAGCAATGTGCAAGTCACTAAGACCCTCATCAATGGTGGCGCGGGGCTCAATGTCCTGTCTGTCGAGATGTTCGACAACCTTCAAGTGCCATATGATCAGCTCCAGCCAACCAAGCCTTTCTCAGGAGTCACTGATGGCTCCACCACCCCGATAGGGCAGGTCCGCCTCCCTGTCACCTTCGGCCAGCACAACAACTACCACACCGAGCTCATCGACTTCGACGTCGCCCACATCCACCTGCCGTACAATGGCATCCTCGAGTATCTAGCCCTGGCCAAGTTCATGGCGGTGACACACCATGGTTACAACATTCTCAAGATGCCGGTAAGCGGCGGAATCATCATGGTCCTCTGTGAAGAAAGAGAAGCGGTGTGCTCCCTCGAGCACGCCTTCCAAGCTGCATCAATCGAGGACCCAGACAGTAGGACGAAAACCATCCTGAGGTAGTCCCCGAGAAGAAGAAGACACCGCTCAGCTCAAGGCCTCGGGAGGTTGGCATCTCAGGAGGTGTCGCATCAGGATCAACGCCCGCGCAAGGGGCGCCTCCCTCCATCGCATAAGAAGGCGTGCCCGGCGCCCTCCTCGAGAGGGCTTGGGGGCTCTCTTCTGGAGGGCCTCAGACTTTGCCAAAATCACGAGGGAGACGCTCGGGCACCACTTGGAGGCGTGCTTTGCGGCACGTTTCCCTCAAGAGGTTTCAGGGCGTGGAGTGCCCGACGTTCAGGAGTTCATCACCAAGACTACTCAAGAGCTTCAGGAAGCAAGAGCCATGCGCGGCGACCACCGCTTACCTGGCATGGCCCCCCATCTAGGCGAGGATGGTGGGCTGCGCGTCTATATCGATGTCCCAGGGCTCAACCGAGTCGCATCTCAGGAGCGCCTCTGTCCTTCGCGCGTGGGATGCCATGAGGGTCCGCCGCACAGCTACATTCGCTTGCCTTTGGGCCTGCCGAACACGGCTGCCACCTTCCAGCATCATCTGTGAAGCATTCTGGCGGCTCAGGAGGCCAGGCACCATGTAGTCCTAGTAGAGATGGATATGGTCCACGAGGATCCGCCTGGACCCCCAGAGCCTCCCGAGGCTCAGGGCTCCGGTGGCTCGTGAGGGTCAGCCTCTTCACTGCGCAACTTCAGCTACTCCAACACCCACTGTACAATGGTACCAGGTGACATGTTCCGAGTTCGTTTCAGCTGGAAGCACCCTCAAGGCTGCATCATTTCCAGGCCGCATGGGTCCATCCCTGCGGCGTGTATTCCTTTTGCTTATTTCTTCAGTTTACCTTGCTGGGGGCGCCCCTCGGGCTGCATCATCCCCAAGCCGCTCGGGCCTGACCCAGTGGCGTGTATCCATTCTACATTTATCTAAGTTGATTAGCCTCTCATGCTTAACCTGCCTGTGATTATCGTCTATTCGATTGACACCTACTACTTAAGCTGCTCACACTAGCACGACGCTTGCGCATGGGTCCGTTCCTGCAATGTCGACAAATCTGAGTGGTCGAGCTCTGGCCCGTGGCAGCCCCGCAAGCTTCACCTCACCAGGCCCTCAGTGCCCTCACCTCTTTCTCGAAGCTACCAATGGCTAGCCGGCAATCGTAATGGCAACCCGTGCTTCTCTCGTGCTGATTTATAGGAACGTCCTGAGATCTATAGCGGGTGGCACCGTGAGCTCTCTCTTTCTCTTTTTTCTCACGCGATCCGCTTGCGTGTTAAAAGGGGGGCTCCTGAGCATCGCGACTCAGGAGCTCTTACCGGCTCTCCAGCCCTCACCCCCTGGCCTTGACCACGGTATCGCGACCTGGCATACCAGCGGCGGCTGAGCTCGCTCGAGGGCCGGGACCTGAGGACGTAGAGCACAAAGGAGAGCGTGGGGAAGAAAGGGAAAGCTCGTGAGGGCCTAACCCAGCTGCAAATACACAAGTCTGGTGCGACACGAAGGAACGACTCCATATTACCAAGATAAGTTTCACGCCTGGAACAGCTAATCGATGTAGCGCAGAATCTTCACTTAATGCGGCTCTGTGACAGCAACGTTGCCTTCCTTTCTCACCTTTCGGCGGTTGCTTGCACGCTAAAGGGGACCTCCTGAGCATCGCGCCTCAGGGGCTCTTACTGGACCTCGGACCACTCACCTCCTGGCCTTGACCATGGCATCGTGACCTGGCATACCCACGACAGCTGCAGCCTGCCTGGGGACCGGGACCTATCAGCGTAGAGCATTAAACCTTCGCGAGGTTAGAAAGGGGGAACCAAGCCCTTTACATGCCCCCACGGGGTGTCTCTCTTCGATTCCTCGCAGGAAACAAAAGACGAGAATACTAGGGAGCCCTAACTACCTGTGCCTCCATGGCCGACGCCATCATCAACAGTGGGCCATGGGAGGCCGGCGCCAACCCCATCCAGATCAGCCGCAGCAAAGCCTGATGCTGCCGCCTTGCTCCAGGCGTGGCGCGAGCTCAGAGGCACATAGCTGTCGTCACTCGTCTTCGGAGTCACGAAGAGCCCAGGAGAGTCGTTGGACTCCCGAGCATCACTACTTCTACCAGAGGAGCCGTTGGGGAAGCTGATGGCAGGCCTAGCCCCTACCACAATGATGTCCCGACAGCCTCCTCTGGGGCAGCACTCCAGGCGGTGGCCTTCTGCGTCGAAGACCTTGAAGAGCAACAAGGAGGCGCCATCGTATTCAAAATGAATCACGAGGGCGCCCCCCGTTCGGCAAACCCGGGCGATCTCACCCCAGCTTCGGGTCATGAACACTTTGCCTGGGGCAACGACTTCAACCTCCGCTCCGGTCGCTGGAGCGCCACAGTCGGCGTGCTGCAGCCAAAGCTCGTGAGGCCCCCTTGGTGGCATCTCGATGGCGAAGAATGAAGGGAAGCAGATCCAGGTGCTTGGAGGCATCGCAGTGTGCAGCATGAGCTCATGGGAGGAGTCCGGGGCATGGACTCCAGGAGCGACGGTGCGCGCCGCCACGACTCATCAACCTCGCCTGTGGCGCGGGCGGCGTCGCTCATTATCCCTTTCTCCGGGATCCTCGGCTTGGGCGTACATGGGTAGCGGAAAACCGGGAGGTGGCCGCTCATACCAGGGCCTCGTCATCTCCGGCCTCGCAACCTCATCGCGACGGCATGGGACCGGCCGTTTCTTCGGCGGGAGCGAGTCAGGCCCCTCCTGGGGGGCCTTCCCTTTCTCTTCGGCTGAGAACCTGCGGATCGATGCCATCGGCGTTAATAATGAAGGTGGAGCAAGGGAGAAGAAGCAGGCGGAGCAAGAAGAGATGGACAACGGGGGCTCTCACCCCTCCGCCTTTATAGCCCAAGGGAGGTCAACCGTCGACCTCCACGATCATAGGTAATGATGACTCTTTTTGCATGCAGCAGGGACTCGTCAAATCGGGCAGTTGCCGAGGCGGCGTGGGGAAGCGGAGACGCCCACGTACAATCAGTCACCATGCGTCGCCCAAGGCCGCAGGCTATTGGGCCTGCGGTGTTCCGCACTTGCCCTTTGGCTTTCCTGCTAAGCCAAGTCCGAGCATGCCTTGGGCCCGGGGGCTACTGTCGGTGTTCTGGGGACCCTGCCTGCAGCCTTGTGCGTGGCTCAACCAGTGGCCCAGTACGGCCCATCTTCATCAACCAACACCCAAGACCCTCGCGAGGGGCCAAGCCTCACGGGGCGGACGACACAAGGCCTCCTCAGGAGTGGCCTCACCAGGCAGGCTCGCAAGGAGGCGGAGAGATCAAGGCAAGGGGTACCTCGCAAGGTTCCCGTGATGCAAGCCATGACGATCAAGCCCAGGCGGGCGCCTGGCGGGCGCCAGCCTGCGCAGTGTCCTTGTTTCCTCTTTGGTGCAAAGGGAGCAAGCATAGGCGCGGAGTGCCGAGGCATCAGGCAAAGGTTTCCTTATCGGTGCAATGAGACCAAGACCAACAGAGCGGCAGGACGGAGGTTACCGTGGAGCCCAAGACGGCGTCATCACCAGCACATTTGGCAGTCAAAGACCACCTTTAGTCAGGATAGCTTGTACTAGCTGTCCCCTTTCAAAATGGCCATTGTTGGATCCCTTCCCGCTCAATATTTGGGAAGAGGACCAGGGCCTCTATATATAGGGCTAGCCACCACCATAGGACGGACGGATCGATTCCTCCTCAAGCACACCACAAAGCACAAGAACACATCTCCTCACGAGGCTGTTCTTCCTCTGTACTGTTCATCATCAGCCCAAGAGGCAATCCACCACCCCAAACACTGGATTAGAGTATTACACCACAACGGTGGCCCGAACCAGTATATGCCTTGTGTCTCTTGTGTTGTTCATCGATCTAGCTTAGGGATCGTGACGAGGCTGAGGGCGTGTATCGGTATGGAGAAGATCGTCATGCGCACCCTAGTGTTTGAACCTTAAGGGTTTTGCTGGAACCTGATATCCGACAGCTCCAGCGCAGATCCTTAGGAGACTCAGAGGGACCGAGAGGCTCCTGAAGGTGCTCCTCCATCTCCGCCAGGACCGCCTGTTGCCTGGCCTCGTAGGCCGTTTGAGCGTCCCCCATGCAGCGCTAGAATGCCTTAGCCGCACCTGCCAGGCTGAAAGGCATGCGGACATAGCTGTGAGGCAGGCCCTCGCACCGGCCGACACGAGACGGCCACATGAGCTGCCGAAACGCAGCTGTTGGGCCCAGGGATGTCGATGCAGACGCGAAACTCCTTGCCCTCGCTAGGGCAGTGAGCTCCGCCACGCGGCAGGCGACAATCGCGTTGCAGAACCCTTCCTTCTTGAATCTCCTTGAATGCCTTGCAGATGAACTCTTGAACGCCTGGTGTCTCACGCCTGCTGCCTTCTCCTGGGAAGCGTGCTCTGAAGAGCGCCTCCACATGGTGCCCGAGCGCCTCCCTCATGACATTGGCTAGATCTGAGGCCCTCCAAAGGAGAGCCCCCGAGCCCAACCTGAGAGGAGCACCGAGCGCGCCTTTCTATGCGATGGGTGAAGGTGCCGCGTCCAGAGACGCGAGGCTCAGCGCTGCGTCCTCGGGTGATTCTCTGTCACGAGACCCCTGTCCCAGCTGCAGCTTCTTCGTCTTGGGGGCGACCTCAGGAGGGAGGGCGCCGTCTTCGTCTTTTGGGTTCTCAGCTGCTGTAGCCTAGAATGCGTGCTCGAGGGAGTACACCGCATCCTTCTCTTGACAGGCGACCGTGATGACGTCGGTGCTTCCTGGCATCTTGAGGATGTTGTAGCCGTGGTGCCTGGCCGCCATGAACTTGGCCAGTGCTAGGTACCCTAGGATGGCGTTGTAGGGCAGGTGGATGTCGGTGACGTCCAAGTCGATGAGCTCAGTGTGGTAGTTGTTGCACTCGCCGAAGGTGACAGGGAGGCGAACCTGCCCGATCGGGTGTGTCGAACCATCGGTCACTCCTGAGAATAGCTTGGTGGGGTTAAGCTGGTAGGATGGCACCTGGAGCCTGTCGAATGTCCGAATAGACAGAACATTGAGTCCTGCTCTGCCACCGATGAGAGTCTTGGTGACGACCACGTTGCTAATGACGGGGAAGCAAAGCATGGGGAGTGCGCCAGCGGTGGCCGCACACTTGAGCCGGTCCGAGGAGTCGAAGGTGATGGCACACTTGGACCACTTGAGAAGGCGAGTTGCATCAGGCTTGGGGAGCGCTGCATTCACCTCGCGCGCAAACTACTTGAAGACGCGGTGGGAAGCCAGGGCCTGTGAGCCGCCCAAGACATAGGCAATGGCCCGAGGATCCTGGAAGCCCCCAGCCGCCTCGTCCTGGTGGTGATCTTCATTCCTCCATGGCGGCAGAGGCAAAGGAAGCAAAGCTGCATTGCCCTGAGGTCGATCCTCACGAGGCTGCTCCCTCCAGTTGCCCTCGCGAGGCTGGTCCTGCCAGCGGTGTCGTGGTTCTAAGTCTGACACTAATGTAGGGGGGTACTAAGGAGAGGCAAGATCCTAGCTATGGAGTAGTTGTGCACACAAGAGTTTTACGAGTTCAGGCCCTTCTCGGAGGAAGTAACAGCCCTATGTCTCGGTGCCCGGAGGCGGTCGACTGGATTATCTATGTGAGAGTTACAGGGGTCCGAACCCTTCTGCCTGTGGAGGGGGGTGGCTTATATAGAGTGCGCCAGGACCCCAGCCAGCCCACGTAGCAGAGGGTTCAATGTACATAAAGGCCAGTCGTTACTGGTAACGCCTTACATAAAGTGATATCATGGCCATAAAGACTACTTAATAACGGACCGTTTGGATGTAGAGTGACCTTAGGTCTTTCTGGTGGTCGAGTGAGTCTTCATGGTCGACTGTCTTCGAGTCCGTCGAGTGGAATCCTTCCAGGTCGACTGAAAGGTAGTTTCTTATAAAGATGTCCTTGGGGAGGGTATTTTGGACAGGTCCATGACCCTACCCTAGGTACATGGCTCCATCATTAGCCCCCGAATGGATTGAGGTTTGAGTGAGGAAGGAGTTGAGAATTCTTCCGACCCCTCTTTTTATGCTATGAGTATGTCTTGTTCTGGATCAAATGACCGTATATAGTGGTACCAACTTCTTCTTCAGTCGCCTTGATCCATTCTTGATATGGGTCGAGTGACTTTTCTATACTTGGAGATCTCTAAGCGACAGATCAGAGGAAATCTTCAGACTGACAAGTTGCCCTGCTGTTCGCGGATTTAGCGGGATCTGAATTTCGGGAAGCGCGCGGGGCGGAGGAAGCCGCGGTACTCGGATGGGATAAGGCAGGGACGCCTCGATTTCCGCGCCACCTTTTTCGCCACGTATCGCGTGCGTGACTGTTGCGGGATTTGACAGGATTGCCCGGGCCCACCAGTCAACCACTCGGATGAGACTTCATATAAGGCGTCGGGTGGGGTTTTTTCAAACAGTGCGCCCTCAATCCCCTCTCCCTCCTCCTTGAGCTCGCTCGCTGCGCTTGCCTCCACCTCCGCCTCGCTGCTCCTCGCGCGCCTCGCCGGCGATGATGGTGAAGGAAAAGACGGCGGCTTTGGAGCGGGCGAAGAAGGTGACGGCGAAGGCCAAGGGAAGAGCGCCCAGTCGGGGCGGATCCTCGTCGCGGTCTGGCCTCCCGCAAGGCTGGATCTAGGGAGACTGGATCCGCTCGACCATCACGCAGAAGGATCTCGACGACCTGGCCAACGAGGGACTGATCCCCCATCGGTCAGCGAGGCTTCTGGGGAAGGAGTGGCAGCCGCAGCCTCAGGAGGGTGAGTGCATCCTGTTAGCCACCCATGTAGATCGTGGTTTCTCTCTACCACCGAATCTTTTCTTCCGAGGGTTTCTGAACTTTTTTGGTGCACAACTCCATCACTTCACGCCCAACTCCATTGCCTACCTCGCCGCTTTCGTGTCTTTGTGCGAAAACTTCTTGGGTTGCCGGCCGCACTGGGGCCTTTTCAAACACATTTTCACTTGTCGCTCCTAGACGGTGAAAAAGGCTAGCCCGAATGACGAGAGAACCCAAGTTATCCAGATGTGCGGGGGTCTCAGGGTTCAGATGAGGAGTAAGAGTGCCTTTCCAGCTATGACCCTTCCCGAGTCAGTTCGAGGGTGGCAGTCGACCTGGTTCTACTGCCAAGACCAGTCGACTGGCCTTCCCCCGTTCTCCATGGACCGAGTGAACAAGCCATCTTCTCTGAAGGTGCTCCCGGAGGAGAAGGCTCAAGTTAGGATGCTGATGGAGCGCGTGGTTCAGCTCATTCACGACGGAGTGACGGGCATTGATCTCCTAGAGGTTTTCCTTCAACGGCGTATCCAGCCACTTCAGTATCGGGGGCATCCGATGTGGCTGTACTCTGGTCCCGAAGACACCTCTCGGGTCCACCCGGAGGAGGTTGACGACACCACTTTGGAGAGGTGGATGACCGCCATCACAGGGAACAGGGACAATCCTCGTGGAGCCAGGAGGATCCTGCCACTCGACCAGTCTTATGAGCCAGACAAGGTTTGGCCACATTCTTCTGACTGTGCCTCTTGTTTTCTTCATTCTGCTTTGTTGCAATCTGGTCGATTGAATTTTGTTTATTGTCTTCCAGATCACTACCGAGATGTATTCGATGCCCAACGGGGCGCAAGAACAGACTAAAGAAGAAGAAGAAGGAAGCGGAGGCGAAAGCCAGGAGGAGTGGGAGTCGGACGGCGACGAGGGTGATGAAGATGCTGGCTCCGAGGAGGAAGAGGAGGAGGTAGTCGAGCCTCCTCGCACTGAAAGACGGTCCAAGCTCGCCCACGATCCTGCGGTCGAGCGTGGCAAGGGAGTCGTGCCTGCTAGGCAATCGACCAAGCGCTCTCGAACGACTTCTCCGGCGCCGACTGAGAAAGCGTCGAAGCAACCCCGAGCGGCACTGACAAAACTGGCGAAGGCTCTACCAAAGATGAGGATGGAGATTCCGACTGTTTCTGGGTAATTGGCATAACTCATGTTTTCCCTTTCAACATGGATATATTTTCGGTCGACTCGATCGCTGACTGACTGATTTCTGAAATCGCAGTGCTGCTACTTCTGAGACTTCAGCCAGGCATGAGGATCAAGAGATAGAGGATGCTCCCACTTCCCATCCTGGTATGATCTGCGCAGTTTCACTTTCGGTCGATCGGATCTTCATTTTTGACTCTAAACTTTCTCTGTAGCTCCACCTAGCATTATCATTGATCTCCCTGACGATGACGATGAGGCACCACTGAGGCAAAGGAGGAACTAGAAGGCGTTTGCCGGCAAGACTATTCAGGTTGCGTCAGCACCTGAACCATTGGTTCCGGAGGGGAGCAATGTTGCTCGGGCTACCGTGTCCTTTGCGGAGCCATTGACGAGTGCCCGTCCTCCGTCGTCGAGTGCTGATCCACCTTCTCTCTTCTCCACATACCACGTCCCAGAGGGCCAAGCAGGTGCTGCCAAGGAAGCCATAGGCCAAGCGGGGATCATGATGGAGCAGGTGAAGGTGATCTGAGCCGCCAGCCAAGCAGCTTATGATGCGAGTTCAGCTCTTCAGAGCAATGTCCAGGTTAGTTGAACACCGACTGAAAATCTTAATGTTTGTCATGCACCCACTGGGTGTGTCGATTGGAATGTCTGGATTAGTGGGGGCACGCTGAGTGCACCCACTGGGTGTAGTCCCCGAGACTACGGTGGACTGCTGGCAGTCGACTGTAGTCTTTATGTCTTGAACTTTTTTCTCGTTTACTTGCTTCGCTCGAGCTGGTCGAGTGGAATCATGGAACCAGTGGGGGCACTCTGAGTGCACCCACTGGGTGTAGTCCCCGAGACCGTGGTCGACTGATGGTAGTCGGCTATGGTCTGAAGAATTCTTCGTTTTTTTGTCTATCTGCTGACAGTTAGCTGCTTTCGGTCAACTGATCGATCCGAGCCGGTAGAACCAGTGGGGGCACTCTGAGTGCACCCGCTGGGTATAGTCCCTGAGACTACAGTTGAATATTTTGATTCGGCTGTAGTCTTAGAAATGCTATGATTTTTCTCTTAGTCACTCGGAAGTGACCTATCTTTGATGTCTGTCAACTGATCTTTCACAGAAATCTTGCGACCTTGTTTCTCGTTATACTGAGTTGGAGAACAAGCATATCCAGCTTGAACTTGATCTAAAGCTTGTCCAGGAGAACTTCACGAAGTCGAAGGAGGAGGCAAAAGGTATGATTGGTGAGAATCTAGATGAATGTCCTTATTTTTGTCCATTCTTGAGTCTGATCTCACTGTCATTTTGCAGATAAACTAAAGGATGCTCTGAAGAAGAAGGACCTTGACCTTGCCGAGGCGCAGAAAGCAGCTTCGGACAAGACAAAACTTGCAGAAGAGAAGTTGGCTTCGGTCAGCAAACTTGAAGAGGAGAATGCCACTTTGGAAGCTGCTCTCGACGTGGCCAACAAGGCGGTCACCCAACAGAAGCATGAGAAGATAGCCCTGAGTGACAAGGCTAGCAAACTGGCGGGAAAGAAGAACGACTTGGAGGCTTATCTGGGAGGGCTCGCCAAGAAGTTATTCCTCATGCTCAAAGGTAACCCCTTATATCCGACTGGTAATCACTGACATTGTGGGAACATTAGCTTATCCTTGGATCGTATCCACAGAATTCTGCAAAAACTTTGAAGAGGAGACTAGTCGAGTGGAGACTGGCTTGGATCCCATCAACTCTCCCGTGAAGGATGAAGCTATTATGAACGTGCTCCGTCTCGAGTCTCGTATTGCTGCTGTGGTCGACTATCTGGCGAGACTGAAGGCCGCAACATCGCGCATCGACACAGCACTCTGGCCAGAAGAAACACTTCAGAATGACCTCGAGTCTCTGATGACTCGACTGAACGAAGTTCCAAGTCGAGTGCAAGAATTGAAAAAGTCTTCTGCCAGGTGTGGTGCCGACGTTGCCCTGTCTCTAGTCCGTGTTCATTGCAAGGAAGCGAGAGAAGACAAGCTGGTGTCTCTCAAGGTGGCCAATACCAGGAAGCATGACTTCCGTTCTTTCATGGGGACCTTCATTGCTGCTGCTACTCCGATCGCAGATAGAATCGACCTGGACGAGTTTGTTGCGCCTTCCAGCCCTCCGCAGGAGGGGTAAATAACTTCTATGCTTGATGCTTTAAATTTGCCTCAGAATGCCGAGTGATTTTTGTAACCGATAAACCTTAACAGGCTTGATGCCTGAGCACTTCTGGATCCGTAGGACGTTATCCGAACTTGGTTTCGCCATTGAATATGTTTGTATCTGCTTTCGAGTGAACACTGTCCTCACTCGGTATATATTTTAGTACTTGTGATGCACTTTTGCAGGTAAGGACGAAGCACAGATCGCAATCGGCTTCGTACCTCGTCACGCTTAGGCGAGCACTGGGTCGCAGCTAAGCCTCCGAGTGGGAGGTTTTCTTTCCACTCCGTAGGATATCAGAAACTTAGGCGAGCACTCGGCTGCAGCTAAGCCCCCGAGTGGGAGGTTTTCTCTCCACTCGGTAGGATTTTCAAAAACTTAGGCGAGCACTGGGCTGTAGCTAAGCCCCCGAGTGGGAGGTTTGCTCTCCATTCGGTAGGATTTTCAAAAACTTAGGCGAGCACTGGGCTACAGCTAAGCCCCCGAGTGGGAGTTTTGCTCTCCACTCGGTAGGATTTTCAAAAACTAAGGCGAGCACTGGGCTGCAGCTAAGCCCCCGAGTGGGAGGTTTGCTCTCCACTTGGTAGGAGTTTCAAAAACTTAGGTGAGCACTGGGCTGCAGCTAAGCCCCCTAGTGGGAGGTTTGCTCTCCACTCGGTAGGATTTTCAAAATCTTAGGCGAGCACTAGGCTGCAGCTAAGCCCCCGAGTGGGAGGTTTGCTCTCCACTTGGTAGATTTTCGTGGAGTAGCTCTGGAGGAGAAGGTAGCAGTCGACCTGCGCTTCGTCCTCCTTGCGGAGCGCATGTTGTATTTGTGGCGTAGCTCTGAAGGAGAAGGTAGCAGTCGACCTGCGCTTCGTCCTCCTTGCGGAGCGCATGTTGTATTTGTGGCGTAGCTCGGAAGGAGAAGGTAGCAGTCGACCTGCGCTTCGTCCTCCTTGCGGAGCGCACGTTGTATTTGTGGCGTAGCTCGGAAGGAGAAGGTAGCAGTCGACCTGCCCTTCGTCCTCCTTGCGGAGCGCATGTTATATTTGTACTTAGGCGAACACTAGGTTGCAGCTAAGCCCCCGAGTGGGAGGCTGGCTCACCACTCGGCGGGATTTTGTTTAAACTTAGGTGAGTACTTTGACTGCAGCTAAGCCTCCGAGTGGAAGACTGGCTTACTACTCGGTAGGATTTTTTTTAAACTTAGGCGAGTACTTTGACTGCAGCTAAGCCTCTGAGTGGAAGGTTGGCTTACCACTCGGTAGGATTTTGTTTAAACTTAGGCGAAACGGATTCGCGGCTAAGCCTCCGAGTGGAAGGCTGGCTAACCACTCGGTAGGAATTTGTTGAAACTTAGGCGAAACGGATTCGCATCGAAGCCTCCGAGTGGAAGGCTGGCTTACCACTCGGTAGGATTTTGTTGAAACTTAGGCGAAACGGATTCGCAGCTAAGGCTCCAAGTGGAAGGCTGGCTTACCACTCGGTAGGTTTTTTTTTATAAACTTAGGCAAAACGGATTCGCAGCTAAGCCACCCACTGGGGGACTGATTTATGTGAACAAAAGTAATAACAATCACTGGGAAAATTATGAAACTCGTGTCTTTGATAAATAAACTACATAAGTACTTTTATTACAACTCATCCGAGTGAATACTTAAGTATAAAAGGGGCGGAGCAGATCCGCATTCCAAGCTCGTGGCTCGTCAATCTGGCGATCGACGTTGTAAAGACGGTATGCTCCGTTGTGGAGAACTTTGGTAACAATGAAGGGGCCTTCCCAAGTAGGGGCGAGTTTGTGTGGCTTCTGTTGGTCCACTCGGAGTACCAAGTCTCCCTCTTGGAACGTTCGGCTCTTCACATTTCTGGCATAGAATCGACGCAAGTCTTGCTGATAGATGGTCGATCGGATCATGGCCATCTCTCTTTATTCTTCTAGAAGGTCGACTGCATCCTGTCGGGCTTGTTCTACTTCGGCTTTAGAGTAGAGCTCGACTCACGGTGCATTGTGAAGCAGGTCACTCGGCAGAACCGCTTCAGCTCGGTAGACCAGAAAGAACGGAGTCCTCCCGGTCGACCGATTTGGAGTAGTCCTCAATCCCCAAAGAACTGATGGAAGTTCGTCGACCCACGCGCCTGCTGCGTGCTTGAGGTCGCGCATCAACCGGGGTTTCAGTCCTTTGAGAATTAGGTCGTTTGCTCTTTCTGCTTGTCCATTCGACTGGGGGTGGGCGACTGAAGCGTAGTCGACTCGTGTGCCTTGGGATGCACAGAAAGCTTTGAATTGATCGGAGTCGAAGTTTGACCCATTATCAGTGATGATGCTATGTGGAACTCCATATCTGAATATTAATTCTCTGATGAAGCTGATGGCAGTGCCAGCATCAAGATTTTTAATGGGCTTGGCCTCGATCCACTTGGTGAACTTGTCGACTGCCACCAGTACATGGGTGAAGCCGCTCCTGCCAGTTCTCAGTGGTCCAACCATATCTAAACCCCAAACAGCGAAAGGCCAGACGATCGGGATGGTCTTCAAGGCTGAGGAGGGTTTGTGTGACATGTTGGAGTAGAACTGACATCCTTCACACTTGTCGACTATCTCTTTCGCCATTTCATTTTCTCTGGGCCAGTAAAAACCCGATCGGTATGCTTTAGCCACAATGTTCCGAGAGGACGCATGATGGCCACAAGTCCCTGAGTGGATGTTGTTGAGAATCATTCGACCCTCTTCCGGTGTTACGCATTTCTGGCTGACTCCAGCCGTACTTTCTCTGTACAACTGTCCCCTCATGACAGTAAAGGCTTTGGATCGACAGACGACCTCTCGAGCCTCTTCTTCATTCTCTGGGAGCTCTTTACTTAGAATATACGCGATATAGGGCACTGTCCAGTCGGGAGTGATAACCAGAACTTCCATGATTAAGTCGACCACAGTTGGGACCTCGACTTTAGTCGGATCTGTGGCACTTTTTGGCTGCGGGGCTTCTTCAGTGAAAGGATCTTCTTGAACTGACGGCATGTGAACATACTCCAAAAACACGCCACTTGGGATGGCTTCTCTTTTGGAACCTATCTTCGCCAAGTCATCGGTTGCTTGATTTTTCAGTCGGGGGACGTGATGGAGCTCTAATCCCTCAAATTTCTTCTCCAGCTTTCTGAATGCATTGCAGTAACAGTCATGGCTGGGCTTCTGACGTCCCACTCCTTCATCACTTGGTTAACCACTAAATCCGAGTCACCGTAGACCATGAGGCGACGGAAGCCGAGTGAAATGGCCATACGCAACCCATACAAGAGTGCTTCATATTCTGCTTCATTGTTGGAGGAATCAAAGTGAATCTGGAGTACATATCTGAGCTTATCTCCTCGGGGGCGGGAAACCAACACTACCCCGGCACCGGAACCATTCAGCATTTTAGAGCCAGTTCAGTCCACTCGGCGAGGAAATCTGCTATTGCTTGGGACTTGACAGCTTTCTTTGCCTCAAATCTGATATCCAGGGGAAGAAGTTCAGTCACCCATTTTGCCACTCGGCCAGTTGCATCTCTGTTGTGCAGAATCTCTGATAAGGGGGCGTCGCTGATGACTGTGATGGTATGGTCAGAGAAGTAGTGAGCAAATTTCTTCGTGGTCATATAGATCCCATATACAAGCTTCTGATAATGAGGGTATCTTTGCTTTGATGGGGTTAGGACTTCAAAAATGTAATATACTGGGCGCTGAACTTTGAAGGCTTTCCCTTCTTCTTCCCGCTCGACCGTAAGTACAGTAATGACAACTTGTCCTATGGCTGTAATGTAAAGCAGCAAAGTCTCTTTGCTGATCGGGGCAGCAAGCACCGGCTGGGTGGAAAGCAGGGTTTTTAACTCTGCAAACGCTGCTTCTGCTTCAGGAGTCCACTCGAACTTGTCCGACTTCTTCATCAGTCGGTAAAGAGGCAATGCCTTCTCACCGAGACGAGAGATGAATCGACTTAAAGCGGCCAAGCAACCAGTAAGCTTCTGAACATCGTGCACACGCACAGGTCATTTCATTCGGAGTATAGTGCCCACTTTCTCTGGGTTTGCATCGATTCCTCGTTCGAAAACGAGAAAACCGAGTAACTTTCCACCAGGAACTCTGAATGTGCACTTGGATGGGTTAAGCTTGATATCATACCTCCTGAGGTTGGCAAATGTTTCAGCAAGGTCAGTCAGCAGGTTGGAACCTTTCCGTGACTTGACCACAATGTCATCCATGTACGCTTCCACATTCCGACTGATTTGAGTGAGCAAACACTTCTGAATCATCCTCATGAATGTGGCTCCGGCATTCTTGAGGCCGAATGGCATGGTGACATAACACAAGCACCCGAATGGGGTGATGAAAGTTGTTTTGATCTCATCGGGCCCAAACAGACGGATCTGATGGTACCCGGAATAAGCGTCTAAGAAAGACAGTCGCTCACATCCCATAGTCGAGTCGACTATTTGGTCGATGCGGGGAAGAGGAAAATGATCTTTCGGGCGGGCCCGATTGATATGTTTAAAATCAATGCACATGCGAAGCGAATTGTCCTTTTTGGGGACCATGACGACATTGGCGAGCCACTCGGAGTGGTAAATCTCTCGGATAAACTCTGTTGCTAAGAGCCGAGCCACTTCTTCGCCAATAGCCTTCCTTTTCTGGACGGCGGACCATCGCAGATGTTCCTTGATAGGTTTTGCCTTTGAATCGACTCGCAGACGATGCTCAGCCAGCCCCCTGGGTACACCCGGCATGTCAGAAGGTTTCCATGCAAAGATGTCCTAGTTCTCACGGAGGAACTGGATGAGCACTTCTTCCTATTTGGGGTCGAGTGTTGTGGAGATACGAGTCGGAGTAGCGTTGGGGTCGGTCGGGTGGATGTGAACTGGTTTTGTCTCACCGGACGACTGAAACGCTGATTCCGTAGCAGGCTTTTTGGCTCGCAACAAATCACTCGGGTCTACATTCCTCTGGTGTTCCTGCCACTCTTCTGCCACCATCTGAGCATCGGCGATCTTTGAGCCTTTCTAGAAGCACTGTTCTACCTTCTTGCGATTACCAGTAACAGTGATCACACCTTTAGGGCCAGGCATCTTTAATTTGAGGTACACGTAACATGGTCGAGCCATAAAACGTGCATAAGCTGGCCTTCCCAAAATAGCGTGGTAGGCACTCTGGAAATCTACAACCTCAAATGTCAGCTTCTCTTTGCGGAAGTTCTTGGAATCACCAAAAACCACATCAAGAGCAATCTGGACGAGTGACGTGACCTTCTTTCCAGGAATGACTCCATAGAAACTCATGTTGCTTGTGCTGAGTCTGGACATCGGAATGCCCATCCCTTTAAGCGTCTCAGCGTACAGTATATTCAAACTACTGCCGCCATCCATCAACACTTTAGTCAGTCGAGTGCCTTCAACGACTGGGTCAACCACCAGAGCTTGCCTCCCAGGGGTGGCTATGTGCGACGGGTGATCAGACTAGTCGAATGTGATGGCGGTTTGAGACCACTTCAGATAATTGGGTGTTGCCGGAGCAGCCATATTCACCTCTCGGTTTATAATTTTCAGTCGGTTTTTGCTCTCAACGTCAGCAAAAATCATCAGGGTGGAATTGACCTGCGGATATTCTACGTCACTGTCCTCCTTGTCCTCGACTTTGTCCGACTCTTTTTCCTTATCTTTGTGTTGCTTCCCTTGGAACTGCTATATCAGGAGTCGACACTGCCGAGTGGTATGCTTCGGGTAAATGAAGTTACCCTCTTCATCTTTCTTCGTGTGGATGTGACACGGTAAATCCATCACGTTGTTTCCTTCCTTATCCTTTACTTTTTTGGGGTTCCAAGGCCCCTTGGGCTTTCCTTTGAACTTTCCTTGAGTCATGGCCAGGGCTTCTCCAGGAGCAGCTGGCTCGGCTTTCCGCTTTTGCTTCCGGCTGGAGTTCCCTCCTCCGGTTTCCTGGGCGACTGACTTATGCTTGCTGCTCCGGAGCCGATCCTCTTCCTCACCATTGGCATATTTGGTGGCTATTTCCATCATTCGACTCAGAGACATGTCTCCGGTTCGACCAAATTTCAGGTTTAGCTCTCTGTACTTTACGCCTTCCTTGAAGGCGCAGACTGCCTGGTGATCAGATACATTCTCTACAGTGTGATGCAATGTGATCCATCTCTGGATGTAGTCTCTCAAAGTTTCATTCGACTTCTGCACACAAGATTGCAGCTCTGTCAGTCCTGCTGGTCGCTTGCATGTTCCTTCAAACGTTCTGACAAACACTCGGGAAAGGTCTTCCCACGTGTAAATGCTGCTGGGCGTCAACTGATTCAGCCACGCTCTGGCCGACCCTTCCAACATAAGAGGCAGATGCTTCATGGCCACCTCGTCATTTCCGCCGCCGATCTGAATAGCCACTCGGTAGTCCTCAAGCCAAGTATCGGGCTTAGACTCACCGTTGAACTTGCTGACTCCAATCGCCAACCTGAAGTTGGGAGGAATCACTGCGGCTCGGATGGCTCCGCTGAAGCACTCTGGTCCAGAGACATGCACTCGGCTGCTGATGGGTACATCTCTGTCATTTCCCTCTCTGTGAGCTCTGTTCCGGTCGACCAGACCTTGAACGATGATGGATCTCGCATCAAAGCCTGGTTCTCTGGGGTCGCCCGGGATCCTTCGTCCGCCACTGTGCTGGCGTCTATCATCCTGATGTCGAGGCACATAAGATCCATCCCTTGGGGGAGGAGTGGGCACTCGACATCGATCGTTGCGATCGAATCGGTGATCATACTGCTCATAGTTCTTGTACTGATCATGCCGGTCACCACGCCCTTCACGCCTCGGGGGCGATCTGGGGCTACGAGCCGACTGGACCGTATTCGCTGCCACGGATCTGCTATGAATCTTGTTCCACGACTGCGATACAGCTGAATTCTGATCTCCTGCTGCCCGGAGCAAATCTCTGATCTGCATCAAGCCTCTGCCAGCCTCTGACTGGGAAGGCTGAATCAATTCTGCAATACGGGCTGCAGCTGCTAAATTCTGAATCGGTGTTCGATATACCTGAGTCGGAGGTGGAAAGAGCTGGCGTCGACTGGAGTCTGGAATCCGTTGCCACGCGCGCTCATCGAGTGCCCGCTGAAGGTTCTCCAGTCAAGTGCACTCGGCCAGGTTGGCCAAGCGCGCGTCCTCCAAGGCGCGAGCCCAAGGGGTTTCTCCAACGATCGGAGTGTGAAGCGCATCCATGTTCTAGCGGCGAAGCTCTTCTCTCTGCTGCGAATTGAGGGGCTCGGGGAGGTATTCCTCATGGACGTGCGACGGATCGCCTCCGTCGTTGCCTCCCTCAGCACCGGGAAAGTCAGGGGGAACGTGCGGTCCATTGACCATCAGGATCTCCGCCGCTGGATCACTACTGTCGCACTGGCAGTCTCTGCGGAGCCAGTCGATAGGTCGAACAGGCTGTAGAGAGATTCATCGGGCTCGATTGCCGCGACTTGGGCGGTGGTCGACTGGCGAGCCACCGCGTACCTCACCCACCGCCGGCGGGAAGCTGGGAGGGAGGATGACACAAAAACTGGCCGATACTGGGTCAACGGTTGCCGCAGAAGGACACTGCGGGCGCACGCTCGAAAGTGCATAGCTCCGCAGACTGGGAGCGCGTCAACGTCGAGCGGAGCCTCCTGCAGCCAGGCAGAGTCGTCGGCGACGAACGTGAGCACACCGACACGGATCTCGCGGCCCTCAACCAAAACTCCACCTGAAACCATGATGACGGGAATCGGAAAAATTGCAACTTCTCCAATAAGTCGCTAAGACACCTGCCCCACAGTGGGTGCCAACTGTCGTGGTTCTAAGTCTGACAGTAATGTAGGGGGGTACTAAGGAGAGGCAAGATCCTAGCTATGGAGTAGTTGTGCACACAAGAGTTTTACGAGTTCAGGCCCTTCTCGGAGGAAGTAACAGCCCTATGTCTTGGTGCCCGGAGGCGGTCGACTGGATTATCTGTGTGAGAGTTAGAGGGGTCCGAACCCTTCTTCCTGTGGAGGGGGGTGGCTTATATAGAGTGCGCCAGGACCCCAGCCAGCCCACGTAGCAGAGGGTTCAATGTATATAAAGGCCAGACGTTACTGGTAACGCCTTACATAAAGTGATATCATGGCCATAAAGACTACTTAATAACGGACCGTTTGGATGTAGAGTGACCTTAGGTCTTTCTGGTGGTCGAGTGAGTCTTCATGGTCGACTGTCTTCGAGTCCGTCGAGTGGAATCCTTCCAGGTCGACTGAAAGGTAGTTTCTTCTAAAGATGTCCTTGGGGAGGGTATTTTGGACAGGTGCATGACCCTACCCTAGGTACATGGCTTCATCAAGCGGTCCTCACAAGGCTGGTCGCACCACTCCGGACAATGGTCGTGTCCATTCCAGCGTCCTCCACCTCGGCCACCTCTGCGGTCGTAGCCTCGCTCGTTGCACTCGGGGCGTCGACCGAGGCGCCCGTCACGGAGAGCCCTGAGCTCCGGGCAGTCGCTGGTGTTGTGGCTGTAGACATTGTGGAAGGCGCAGAACGGCCGCTGCTACGTCTTGAAATTGTGTTGGTTTTCCTTGAAGAGCAAATGGTGATGCAGCAATAGTAACGGAAGTATTTCCCTTAGTTTTTGAGAACCAAGGTATCAATCCAGTAGGAGACTCCTCAAAAGTCCCACGCACCTACACAAACAAACAAAGAACTCGCAACCAACGCAATAAAGGGGTTGTCAATCCCTTCGCGGCCACTTGCAAAAGTGAGATCTAATAGAGATAGTATTATAAGATAAATATATTTTTGGTATTTTATAATATAGATGCAAAAAGTAAAGATGAAAATAAAAGTAAATTGGAAGCAAATATGATAAGAGATAGACCCGGGGGCCATAGGTTTCACTAGAGGCTTCTCTCAAGATAGCATAAGTATTACGGTGGGTGAACAAATTACTGTCGAGCAATTGATAGAAAAGCGAATAATTATGAGATTATCTAGGCATGATCATGTATATAGGCATAACGTCCGTGACAAGTAGACCGACTCCTGCCTGCATCTACTACTATTACTCCACACATCGACCGACTCATGCCTGCATCTAGAGTATTAAGTTCATAAGAACATAGTAATGCCTTAAGCAAGATGACATGATGTAGAGGGATAAATTCATGCAATATGATATAAACCCCATCTTTTTATCCTCGATGGCAACAATACAATACGTGCCTTGCAACCCCTGTCACTAGGTAAGGACACTGCAAGATTGAACCCAAAGCTAAGCACTTCTCCCATGGCAAGAAAGATCAATCTAGTAGGCCAAACCAAACTGATAATTCAAAGAGACTTGCAAAGATAACTCAATCATACATAAAAGAATTCAGAGGAGATTCAAATATTTCTCATAGATAAACTTGATCATAAACCCACAATTCATCGGATCTCGACAAACACACCACAAAAAGAGTTTACATCGAATAGATCTCCACAAGAGAGGGGGACAACATTGTATTGAGATCCAAAAAGAGAGAAGAAGCCATCTAGCTAATAACTATGGACCCGAAGGTCTGTGGTAAACTAGTCACAACTCATCGGAAGGGCTATGGTGTTGATGTAGAAGCCCTCCATGGTCGATTCCCCCTCCGGTGGAGCGCGGGCGAAGGCTCCAAGATGGGATCTTGCGGATACACAAGGTTACGATGGTGGAAATTGTGTTTCGTTGGCTCCCTGGATATTTTTGGGGTACATAGGCTTATATAGGAGGAAGAAGTAAGTCGGTGGCCGCCCGAGGGGCCCACGAGACAGGGGGCGCACCCTGTAGAGGTGGGCGTGCCCTACCCTCTCGTGGCCGCCTCGGCTGCTTCTTGACTTGCACTCCAAGTCCTCTGGATCACGTTCGTTTCAAAAATCACGCTCCCGAAGGTTTCATTCCGTTTGGACTCCGTTTGATATTCCTTTTCTTCGAAATACTGAAATAGGCAAAAAACCAGCAATACGGGCTGGGCCTCCGGTTAGTAGGTTAGTCCCAAAAATGATATAAATGTGTAAAATAAAGCCCATGAATATCCAAAAGGGGTAATATAATAGCATGAAACAATCAAAAATTATAGATACATTGGAGACGTATCAAGCATCCCCAAGCTTAATTCCTGCTCGTCCTCGAGTAGGTAAATGATAAAAACAGAATTTTTGATGTGGAATGCTACCTAGCATAATTCTCAATGTAATTTTCTTTATTGGGGTATGAATGTTCAGATTCAAATGATTCAAAATAAAAGTTCATATTTTCATAAAAATAGTGATACTTCAAGCATACTAATCAAAGTAATCATGTCTTCTCAAAATAACATGGCCAAAGAAAGTTATCCCTACAAAATCATATAGTCTGGTTGTTGCTCTATCTTCATCACACAAAGTATTTAATCATGCACAACCCCGATGACAAGCCAAGCAATTGTTTCATACTTTAATAATCTCAAAAAAATTCAACTTTCACGCAATACATGAGCGTGAGCCATGGACATAGCACTATATGTGGAGTAGAATGGTGGTTGTGGAGAAGACAAAAAAGGAGAAGATAGTCTCACATCAACTAGGTGTATCAACGGTCTATGGAGATGCCCATTAATAGATATCAATGTGAGTGAGTAGGGATTGCCATGCAACAGATGCACTAGAGCTATAAATATATGGAAGCTCAACAAAAAAAAACTAAGTGGGTGTGCATCCAACTCGCTTGCTCACGAAGACCTAGGGCATTTTGAGGAAGCCCATCATTGGAATATACAAGCCAAGTTATATAATGAAAAATTCCCACTAGTATATGAAAGTGACAACATATGAGACTCTCTATCATGAAGATCATGGTGCTAATTTGAAGCACAAATGTGGACAAAGAGATAGTAGCATTATCCCTTCTCTCTTTTTCTTTTCTCCTTTTCTTTCTTTTTTTCTTTTCTTTTTTTTCTTTGGCCTTTCTTTTTTTTGGCCTTTCTCTTTTTTTGTAAAGTCCGAAGTCTCATCCCGACTTATGGGGGAATCATAGTCTCCATCATCGTTTCCTCACTAGGACAATGCTCTAATAATGAAGATCATCACACTTTTATGGATTTACAACTCAAGAATTACAACTCAAAGCTAGAACAAGATATGACTCTATATGAAAGCCTCCGGCATTGTACCGGGATATGCCATGAATCAAGAGCGACATGTATAAAAATTATGAAGGTGGACTTTCCACAAATACGATGTCAACTACATGATCATGCAAAGAGCAATATGACAAAAGTAATGCGTGTCATATGAATGGAAGGGTGGAAAGTTGCATGGCAATATATCTCGGAATGGCTATGGAAATGCCATAATAGGTAGGTATGGTGGGTGTTTTGAGGAAGGTATATGGTGGGTGTATGGTATCGGCGAAAGTTGCGCGGCACAAGAGAAGCTAGCAATGGTGGAAAGGTGAGGGTGCATATAATCCATGGACTCAACATTAGTCAAAAGAACTCATATACTTATTGCAAAAATCTAGAAGTCATCAAAAACAAAGTACTACGCGCGTGCTCCTAGGGGGATAGATTGGTAGGAAAAGACCATCGCTCGTCCCCGACCGCCACTCATAAGGAAGACAATCAATAAATAAAATTGTGCTCCAACTTCATCACAAAGCGGTTCACCATACGTGCATGCTACGGGAATCACAAACCTCAACACAAGTATTTTTCATAATCACCTCAACTAGCATGACTTTAATATCACTACCTCCATATCTCAAAACAATTATCAAGCATCAAATTAATCATAGCATCCAATTCACTTTCTATGATAGTTTTTATTATACCCAACTTGGATGATCATCATTCTAGGACCAACTTTGTAGCAAATACCATGCTATTCTAAAAGACTCAAAATAATATAAGTGAAGCATGAGAGACTAGCAATTTCTTCAAAATTAACCCACCGTCGTGCTCTAAAAGATATAAGTGAAGCACATAGAGTATTCTAGCAAATTTTAATCAAGCAGGCTTCTCCCAAAAGGTGTGTACAGCAAGGATGATTGTGGTAAACTAAAAATCAAAGACTAATATAATACACGATGCTCCAAGCAAAACACATATCATGTGACGAATAAAAATATAGCTCCAAGTAAAGTTACCAATGAATGAAGACGAAAGAGGGGATGCCTTCCCGGGGCATCCCCAAGCTTAGGATTTTGGCTATCCTTGGATATCTTGGGGTGCCATGGTCATCCCCAAGCTTAGGCTCTTGCCACTCCTTATTCCATAGTCCATAAAGCTTTACCCAAAACTTGAAAACTTCACAACACAAAACTCAACAGGAAATCTTATAAGCTCCGTTAGTGAAAGGAAACAAAACCACCACAAAAGGTACTGTAATGAACTAATTATTTATTTATTTTTGTGTTAAACCTACTTTATTCCAACTTCTCTATGGTTTATAAACTATTTTACTAGCCATAGTTGCATCAAAATAAGCAAACAACACACGAAAAACAGAATCTGTCAAAAACAGAACAGTCTGTAGCAATCTGTAACTAACGCAAATTTATGGAACTCTAAAAATCCTACAAAAATAGGAAGTCCTGGACAATTTGTCTATTGATCAGCAGAAAAAATAATCAACGCAAAAGCACGTTTCTGTGATTTAACAAAATTAAATTCGTGCGTGCGAAGTTTCTGTTTTTCAGCAGAATCAAATCAACTATCATCATAGGTTATCCTATAGGTTCTACTTGGCACAAACACTAATTAAAAGATAAAAACACATCTAAACAGAAGGTATATGAAAAATTTATTACTAAATAGGAACAAAAACAAAAAACACAAAGAAAATTGGGTTGCCTCCCAACTAGCGCTATCGTTTAACGCCCCTAGCTAGGCATAAAAGCGAAGATAGATCTAAGTACTTCCATCTTTGGCACTCAATTCCTCAATAGAGCACTTATAATTTTTAGGGTTTCTCCCTTTTTAGCAATGATTAAACCTTTAGGCAAAAATTCAAGAAATTCGTTTGTAGCAAAAGGTTCCTTAACAATAGAGAGACAATTGGGATGAACACTTATGGATTTGAGATCAGCGTCTCCTTTACTAGAAGATTCCCCCTTATTTTTAGGAACATAAATAAACTTGGTAGTTTTGGTAGGGGGTTTTGGAGTGTTTTTCATGGAAGAAAATGCAGAACCTAAGTTGGTAATGATATCCTCAAGTTTACCGATTCTTTCAGAATCTAGATCTATTTTTTCATTAACTATAGGTTCTTTCTCTTTAAGATTTTTCAAAGTAACTACAACCCTAGATCCATATTGGGTAATGTGATTATGGATCTTTTTATCCAAATTTTCAATCAACTCAACAGTGGCCATTTTATTTTCAATAATATCAAGCTGTTGCATCATATGTTCTAAAGTTAAAATCGTTCCATTAACCAAAAGAGGTGGTGGGCCAAACAAATCTAACATAGCATTATAAGCATCAAACGTATGGATACTCAAGAAATCCCCTCCGGCAACAGTATCAAGAACACATCTATTCCAAGGAGTAATGCCTACATAAAAATTGCGAAGAAGAACGGAAGTAGAAAGCTTCCTAGTAGATTTATTTTGAGCATTGCAAATTCTATGCCAAGCATCTTTTAAATTTTCTCCCTCCCTTTGCTTAAAATTAAGAATTTCATGTTCGGGAGTGATAACAAGGATAGGAGGACTAGCCATAACGACAAGGTAACCGATCTAACACGCAAGCAAACAGAAAAAGGCAAGCGAAAGATAGAGGAGGAGATTGGGAAAGAGAGGGCGAATAAAACGGCAAGGGTGAAGTGGGGGAGAGGAAAACGAGAGGCAAATGGCAAATAATGTAAATGCGAGGGAGATGAGTTTGTGATGGGTACTTGGTATGTCTTGACTTGAGCGAAGACCTCCCCGGCAACGGCGCCAGAAATCCTTCTTGCTACGTCTTGAGCTTGCGTTGGTTTTCCTTGAAGAGGAAAGGGTGATGCAGCAATAGTAGCGTAAGTATTTCCCTTAGTTTTTGAGAACCAAGGTATCAATCCAGTAGGAGGCTCCTCAAAAGTCTGATGCACCTACACAAACAAACAAAGAACTCGCAACCAACGCAATAAAAGGGTTGTCAATCCCTTCACGGCCACTTGCGAAAGTGAGATCTCATAGAGATAGTATTATAAGATAAATATATTTTTGGTATTTTATAATATAGATGCAAAAAGTAAAGATGCAAATAAAAGTAAATTGGAAGCAAATATGATAAGAGATAGACCCGGGGGCCATAGGTTTGACTAGAGGGTTGTCTCAAGATAGCATAAGTATTACGGTGGGTGAACAAATTACTGTCGAGCAATTGATAGAAAAGCGAATAATTATGAGATTATCTAGGCATGATCATGTATATAGGCATCACGTCCGTGACAAGTAGACCGACTCCTGCCTGCATCTACTACTATTACTCCACACATCGACCGACTCCTGCCTGCATCTAGAGTATTAAGTTCATAAGAACAGAGTAACGCCTTAAGCAAGATGACATGATGTAGAGGGATAAATTCATGCAATACGATATAAACCCCGTATTTTTATCCTCAATGGCAACAATACATTACGTGCCTTGCAACCCCTGTCACTGGGTAAGGACACCGCAAGATTGAACCCAAAGCTAAGCACTTCTCCCATGGCAAGAAAGATCAATCTAGTAGGCCAAACCAAACTGATAATTCGAAGAGACTTGCAAAGATAACTCAATCATACATAAAAGAATTCAGAGGAGATTCAAATATTTCTCATAGATAAACTTGATCATAAACCCACAATTCATCGGATCTCGACAAACACACCGCAAAAAGAGTTTACATCAAATAGATCTCCATAAGAGAGGGGGAAAACATTGTATTGAGAACCAAAAAGAGAGAATAAGCCATCTAGCTAATAACTATGGACCCGAAGGTCTGTGGTAAACTACTCACAACTCATCGGAAGGGCTATGGTGTTGATGTAGAAGCCCTCCATGGTCGATTCCCCCTCTGGCGGAGCGCCGGCGAAGGCTCCAAGATGGGATCTCGCGTATACACAAGGTTACGGTGGTGGAAATTGTGTTTCATTGGCTCCCTGGATGTTTTCGGGGTACGTAGGCTTATATAGGAGGAAGAAGTACGTCGGTGGCCGCCCGAGGGGCCCACGACAAGGGGGGCGCGCCCTGTAGGGGTGGGCGCGCCCTACCCTCTCGTGGCCGCCTCGGCTGCTTCTTGAGTTGCACTCCAAGTCCTCTGGATCACGTTCATTCCAAAAATCATGCTCCTGAAGGTTTCATTCCGTTTGGACTTCGTTTGATAATCCTTTTCTTCGAAATACTGAAATAGGCAAAAAAACAGCAATACGGGCTGGGCCTCCGGTTAGTAGGTTAGTCCCAAAAATGATATAAATGTGTAAAATAAAGCCCATAAACATCCCAAAGGGGTAATATAATAGCATGAAACAAACAAAAATTATAGATACGCTGGAGACGTATCAGCCACTTATCCTTGCATGACTCTGGGTGGTCGCAACCATGCTTTGTCTCTGGTTCGGCTGCAAGCATGGCTGACCCCTTGCGCTTGACTTCCTTGGTCTTGGTCTTCTTGTCTTCTAGATCAGCATCGGGGAGCTCAAGAAGGGAGAGGCGTCCTTCCTCAGCCCTTGCACACTTGTTCGCCATGTTGAACATCTCCAGAGCGATGCAGAGATCCTTGTGGATGGCGAGCTCCTCCTTCATCTTGATATCACGGACACCATCGATGAACGCGGAGATGATGGCCTCATCCGACACCTTGGGAATCTTGAGGCAGACGTTGTCGAAGCACTAGATATACTTCTGTAGGGTCTCTCCAGGTTGCTGCTTGATGCGGTGCAGGTCACCCGCGACCGGTGGACGGTCGCGAGTGCCCTGGAAGTTGGTGATGAAGCGGCTGTGCATCTCCTCCTAGGAAGAAACCGACCCCTCGGTCAGGTTCAGGAGCCAAGAACGCACGCCATCCTTGAGGGCCATCGGGAAACAGTTTGCCATGATCTTCTCATCGCTGTTGGCCGCTTTGATGCTCAGCTCATAGAGCTACAGGAATTCGGCGGGGTCGGCGGTGCTGTCGTAGCACGGAGGCAGGTCGGGCTTGAACTTGCTTGGCCAGACGATGTTGCGGAGCTCGGGAGTGAACGTGCGGCATCCTGCCATGGCCATTGGAGGTCGTCGAGGGGGTGGAACATGATCCGGGTGGATGCGCACCACCACCTCCTGTGGCGGCACGCGGGCCTGGTGCTGGGGTGCTTCAAGAACGCATGCTTATCCTTGGGGACGCTGCACCACCTGGCAGCTCACATCATCCCGAGCCGGCGCCGGGCGCTGCGGGTCGCGCCGTGGAGCCATACGCCTTGGCTCGATGATGGCGCCCCAGGCCAGAGGTGGTGGAGGAGCCCCGTGCGCCACATCATGCACTGCAGGTGGTTGCTGAGGCAGCGAGAGAGCCAGCCCATTGGAGCCCCTGCGCGCGACGCTGATGAGCTCGGTGATCCGCTCGAGCCATTCCTCGTAGAGATCACCCACCGGGCGGTAGCAAAGAAGCTCCCGCGCCGTGAGCAGAGCGGCTTGCGCGTCCACCTGGCCGCAACGTGTGTGCGATGACAAAGCTGTTGGGGTCAGTGACGGAGTAGCGGTGCGGCCGTCATGGCGCACCGACGGGTGTAGCAATGAAGCTTGCTGCTCGTGGCCGGCAGGGCCCGTGGCGGTGTTGGCCACCGGAGAAGGGGCGCGATGGGCACAGCCGTCATCCGCCGGAGCTGTCTGAGCGATGCGGGCAGAGACTGCAGCCCGACGCTTGGCGCGAGCTCGGCGCGCGTCGGCCATGGAGGTGCCGGAGTGGTGGTGGATTGATTGACGGAAGAGGATCCGACGCACCCCTATCTGGCGCGCCAAATGTTGGATTTAGGGATCCGCAAACCCTTGAGGGGTTCGAACTCTGGGGTGTGTGCGGAGATCTCAACCTACCCAGCCTGCCTACTCGCGATCCTCCTAAGCCTAGCGCGTCGAGCTCAAAGAAACACAAAGACATACCGATTTATACTGGTTCGGGCCACCGTTGTGCTGTAATACCCTAATCCAGTGTGGTGTGGTGGATTGCCTCGGAGGGCTGAGGATGAACTAGTACAAGGGATGAACAAGCCTCAGGAGGTGAGGTGTTCTTGGGTTGGTGTGGTTTATGCTAGCTCTACTTGTTCTTATCCCCTCCCTTGTTCTTCTCTCTCCCCCGTTCTATGGTGGTGGCTAGTCCTATTTATAGTGGCCTTGGTCCTCTTCCCAAATATGAGCAGGAAGGGATCCCACAACAGTTGGATTTGAAAGGGGACAAGTAGTACAGTCTATCCTAACAAAAGTAGTCTTCGCCTGCGAAAAGCCTCTGGTCGTGACGCTGCGGTGGGATCGTCGATGACCTCCGTCCTGGCGGTCTTGGTCTCGTTGCACCAGAATGGAAACCTTTGGCTAATTCCTCGGGACTTCGCGTCTGCGCCCTGCTTCCTTTGCACCGAAGAGGAAACCTGCACTCTGCGTCCCCCTGGTGCCCCCCTGGCCTTGGTCGTCAAGGCTCACGTCAGCTGAGCCTCGTGAGGTAGCTTGCATAGAACTCTCCGCCCCTCAGGAGCATGTCCTGAGAAGGCCGATTCCTTCGGGGGTCCTGGCGTTGCCCACCTTGCGAGGCTTGGCCCCTCGTGAGGGTCTTGTGTTGCTGATGTTGAAGCTGGGTCGTACCAGGCCGTCGATGAAGCCATGTGGTGGGCCGCAGGCAGGCAGAGTTGGATACCCCCAAATCCAGGACGCCGACAGGTTTTAACTTGGTAGAGTGATATTCGTTGCATCTTACATATGGTGTCTAGCTTTCATTGCTTCTAATTTGTTGAAATGCCTTCTGCGTAGTTTACACATAATAAGCTGTGAATATGCAACACTGTGAATATGCAATGGCACTAATGATGAGAGACCTTTAACTTGGTAGTGTGATGTTGTTTGCATCTTGCATATGATTTATTTCTTGTACTGTTTCACATTTGTTTAAATGCCAGTTATGAAGAGACACTGTGAACTTGGCAGAGCGATATTTGTGGCATCTTTCATATGGTGTCTACCTTCCATTGCATTGCTTCTAATTTATTGAAATGCCTTCTACTTAGTTTACACATCATAGTTCTAATTATCTCATGTCGTCCTGTTTTTCGTACATATTACATCCTCCTATCATGTGGTTGTCTAACATCAAAGTTCAGTTCGTCTATTTCACGCATGAATTTGTTCTAAAGAACTAAATTTTTATTCATTTTTCTTGTCGGCTTGACTTAACATGGCATAGAGAAAGAGGAAGGAACATAGAATGACAGGGGATGGTGTTAGTACTGAGGACACACGGAAACGGAAGCGGAAGAATTATGCAGATTCTGCTAGTAATGATGGTGCAATAGAAGGTCAAAGTCCACTAGAAAATTGTATAAATGTGGTATTTCGTGCTACATGAGTTGTAAAACAAGCCAAACAGAAACTAATAGCTACCACCAAACAAGCAGCGACAACCCTAGTTGTTGCAACACCTTCCATAGTACCACCAGTTGCACGAGTTACTCGTTTGTCAACTCAGCTATCTGCACGTTCCCAAGCTCCGTTGCCACCTGACACTACTTCCGAAGCACTCTTTACACAAGATGAGTTAGCAAGATCAAATGAACCTTGTGAGCTTCAACAACAAGAAGGTAGTTGCTGGAGTCAAGTTACAGTTGCATGCTTCTTTATATGTAGTCTCAAAGTTTGATGTACACTAACACTTCCTATGTTCATTGTTGGACTAACACCTAGGGGCAAGAGGAAACAAACATCAGGGATAATGCTCGATAGGTTAACTAAATCTAGAGGAGGAAGAATGGAGATCCGTTTTGAGGCAGGTTTAAAAAGGCCATGTGATGCTACAGAGTCAGCCAAGTTACTATCAGAGGTAGCGGTCGCCGTTAGGTGTCATTCACATATCCTCCCAACATGGATTCAGTACATGAATGGCAAAGACGAAACCCAGTTCAACACCTTCCTCGACCATTTATCTGTAATACGGTTATGTATGGAAACTAATAATATCATCTTGCTCTACCCCATACTGTCTAGGTTGCTGATAATGAGACTCCCATAATTTTCAACAGATGAGGTTCAACTTGGATAGCCAAGATGATGCAACCAGACAAGCTTGCACCCATGTTTTCAAGTCTGCTCTACAACAGTATTAGTATAACTTGAGGAAAACTCACTTTGAAGGCAAGGCTAATAGTGAACTTGCCCAAACATCTCTAGAGGAAAATATATCGGATGAAGACTGGAGAGGCCTCGTTAAACACTGGTCTGATCCAAAGTATCAAGTACGTTATATATATGTGATCAGATCACATGTTGAACTCCTATTTGTGCATGTGCCTCACAAATCTACCTTCGTGTATGTGAACTGTTCAAAGAACAAGGCCAACCGTACGAACGTGAAATTCCAACAGACAGCAGGATCTCATAGCTATATTGCACACTGCGAGGCTCTTGTAATTAGCTATTGTTTCACTCTTTTCGATGTGCCATATTATTAGATCGATATTGACTTGTTCCAAATATAGAGGAAAGCCCGCAAGGACCAAAAAGTACCTGAACCAAATGTTGTGGAAATCTTCAAGGACTGTCACACCAGCAAGACGAAGAGCATGACTACACCAGTCAAAGTCGTTGTTGTAAGTCCTTAATCCTCATGCCTTTTAACTACTACTTACTCTAACTTGTACATTGAATTGCACGATTTGCAGCTAATGTTTATTACTCTTTTCAATTTTATACACAATTGTCTTAGCATATCATTGCACCTTACAAGGTTTAAAAGAGAGGAGTGATGTTCCTTTGATCTTGATCTGCAATCTAGTTCCATGCTGGACTTGCTCACACAATGGTACAATTGCTTGTTTGTCTGTTCTCAGTTGCTTTGTGATATGAATGATGTCATACTATGCTTACCGTATTATAAATTTGTCTCTTTATCCTTAGTTGTCAATACAATGTGAAGAAATAGACAATACATTAGCCATGGTACATGGTCATATATTTGGAACCTGCTTTTGTTATGTACTTTGTAGTAAAATACAACTAATATTTTACGCGGGTTCACCAGAATAAGTTCTATATATAGACCAAAGCTATTTTGTTTGCTTTTTCTGCCTCCTTAATATCTTCTGTTATAGTACTCCTAATGTAAAAACTCAACTTTTCAGCAAGCTACGGAACGAATGGTCAAACCGCACCTTCTGAAGGCGACGAGGCAACTATAACCTCAATGTCACATCTTGTTGCAATGGGTTAGTACCTGTCCACTAACAGTGCCAAAAGCATGTTCCTACGTAAAACCCGGTTGATTGTTAAGGCATTCTCGTCCAAACTGCCTCATGATCAAGATACGCAAGCTCGAAACAATGTTATATCTGTGCTCCAGACATAAGTCCATTCCCTAACAAAGACCCTTTGTGAAACAAGGACAACCATTGTTTGATGTCGTCAAGATATGCATGGTTTTCAAACCAGACTATTAGACATTTTCTATGTTTCTCGGGAGCCTAGGAGAAATGAAGGCGAAGGTTATGTTGCTCCATCAGACAGTACGGCATGAAAACGTAACAGTCAGGTCAAATGAACTGAGCTTCTGAACTTCTGATGGTGCATTTATCTGTCGAAATGTTAACTTTTATGCCAACCTTCCTTTTGTTTTCGGGTTGTAATTTGGTTTATTGCGATACAAAATTTGTTCTTAACATGCAGCCATGGGCTGAAGAAAACAGCAAGCCATTTTTGTATAGTGTAGGGTGTTCCCTATATTTGCACTGGCGGCGAACTTTGATGCCCAGTGGATGTAATCTGTGCAATCATCTTAATAGCCTAGTGTTAGTTTCTGGCTTATTTATTTCCTAGTCTTCTTTTTCCTTGGTTTGCTAGTGGCCGCAACAACCATGGGCCATATACGGGCCATGGTAACCTTGAGCCTGCTATAGGCTGTAGGATCCATGGGCCTCCTACGGGTCGTTGGATAAATGGGCCTCCAACGGGCCATAGAATCAGTGCACCTTGGGCCGTTGGACAAATACGCCCACATGGGCTGTAAACGGGTGCAATTGGTATCGGGCCAGCACGGTAATGGGTTGTTAACAGGCCGGAAGACAGTGAAGGCTTAATTCTGTCACAGGCATAACGGGTCGTTAATGGGCCAGAATATAGGATGGGCTAGAAATGGCGCAACGGGTTAACAGGACACAAATGGGCCGATTCTAACCATGGGCTAATTCTAACCACGGGCCGAATTTGGCCCATTAGGGGAATAGGCCAGTAATGGGCCGGAAAGGAGCCCAAGAATGTATGGGTCGTCAGTAAGCCGAAAGCTAACTCGGGCTGGAAATAGCCCATGTGAATCATGGGTCATTAATGGGTACAAAGAAATTTTCTATTCATTATGGGCCAGAGTCACCGTGGGCCACTAAAGGGCCCAAAGATACGAAAGGCCTCATAGGGGTCGCAAGACGTCGTGGGCCATACATGGGCCGAAAGTGAAACGGACTGGTGTTATATTCGACATCCCACATCACGTTGTTGGGCCGATTTAGGGAAGGCCCTAACGGGTCATGAGTTACCGAGCCGAAAAATGGGCTATATGCAAACAGACCATTAACATGCTTTTCATGGGTCGACCCACTAGCTTTTGACCAAGTCAAACAGGCCAGCCTTTGTAAGCTAAATGGGCCAGTGTTGGGCCGTCGCACGTGTCAACATATCATAGGCGCCTATCTGACCCAATGACGAGCTGACATGTGTTTCCTTTAGCCAATGAGAATTTTACACGTGGAAAATCCCCATTGGTCTAGGCTGTTAACGGGTTATCGGATCCAAAACCAGAACCAATAGCTTAATGGCGACCCGTTATGGTGGATGTGACGTGTCGGTTACCCTTGACGAAAGCACTTCCATGACTCGTCATTTATCATCATGGAAGTGAACACTTACGTGATCATAATTTTGGTATTGTCATGGAACACTTCTACGACAGCATAGGTATGACTATCTTGATTCTGTCATAAAATTGTCATACATGCATGACAGGAAACGTGACCTACTGTGACAAACACGTGTCATCACAGAAGTGTATTTTTTGTAGTGGAGTAGGATATGGTACCATACCTCCCTGGAGAAGGAGCACCCAAGTAGCATGTCCGAAACATCCTCATCATCTTGGCAACGGAGCTGGCATTGCCTCATATGGGGCATGTTCCTCTGGGCAAGCCTATCTGTAGTCCAAAGCCTGTTGCGTGCCACAATCCAAGCAAAGAGTTTAATCTCCAGGTGTAAGTGCATCTAGTGCCCCTTAGTGATTTTGGTGTATTTAAGGCTTATAGGTTAAGAGACTGATGCGTTTGTGAGTGTACACAGGTCTATAAGTCTATGAGGAGTTTGATATTTATAGAGAAAGTTTACCCCTAAAAATGAAGTTCTTCATCTAAAGACTTTGAATTTCTTAAGACTTTCTGAAGACTTTGGAAAGTGAAGAAATTGGTGTGACCTTGAAGACTTGGTATTCATTCAAGTAACATGAAGCGCGAAGACTTTTGTTTTCATAGTTTCATTTTTCTCTTTCTTGAGTCATAGGAACCACTCACCCCGGGCATAAAAACCGATGACCGAAGACCGAACCCGAAAAGACCGAGACCGAACCCAAAAAGACCGAACTAGCAAAGACCGAATAAAAAACGGTCTACAAAAATAGAAGACCGAACTAGGTTTGGTCTGTTCGGTCTTGTTGTTTTGAGGACCGAATAGCCCGTATAGACCGAATTACTAAAGCCCATCCTAAGGCCCGTCTAGCTAGCCCAATGGTCACACACAACTACACGAATACAGACCTCACGTCCTTAGTCCTCACTTCACGATTCACAGGAACCAATCGGCACCCTGACTCACTCCCGTTCCTCCTTTTCTCTCCCACTACGAACCCTAGCCGCCGCGCGCCGCGTGCCACCCACCACTGTGGCCCGATGCCCCATGACGACTGACGACCGCAGCACCGAGGCGCGCCGCGCGCCCTGACCGATGAAGTGCAGCGCCCACAGCAGCAGCCCTGACCGGTGAAGACCGGCGCCCGAGCGGCAGTCCTGACCGGTGAAAACCGGCGCCCCGCGTCGACAACCTCGACCCCCCGTCGGTCGCTCCACTTCCCACGACGGGGTCGTCCGCCGCCGGTGCTCCACCTCCTGACGGCCTATTCAACAGGTGCAGTCCCTGACCACCATTCGTCCTCTTCCACACTGTTCGCTGGCTCGCCGCCTGCTGCCATCTTTCGGTTCTCCACATCACAGCTGATGGTTACTTACTTCATCTCTCTATGTACATATATGATATATGATTCCCATGAAATCAGCGCTCCTGCGAGTGTTTTGTCGGCAATACATGCCTTGCTTTCTGCCAAATGTTAGCACTTGGAGACAACAAATAGAACTCTGTACTGTACTACACTTAACTAGATTAGTGTCAAATGTTAGCACAAGATTATTTCTGTAGTCATTTGGGTTGTTTTTGCAACCATAGTAATTTGTTTTCTATTTATTTCTGCACTTCAACTTCTATCCATGCAGTCTTGTAAAAGCAACACTTTAAAATGGAACATTCAGAGTGCGGATTTGGGCAAGATAACTGAGAAGAATCACACACTTTAGCAGCTTCAATACTTTACTACTACTAGTAGGAGTAGAGAATTTATATCTATAATCCTCTTTGTTATTGCAAGATAAATCCTGGGTACATAATTCCTATGTACATAGTAAAGCATTTGTGCTTGTTTCCTAAAACTAGATATATACATGGTATATATCATTTTGGTAGCTGATACGAGATACACAAAGATGGGTTATATGCACCTTATGTTCTTATTTGCTCTTGTCAATGTTGTTTGACAGACCAATGTCCTCTTTTGTGTAGATGTTTCCTATACCGGAATCTAAATATGACGAGGAGTTGAATGAGAAAGATGCCGAAGCAAAAGGTGCCAAAGGTGCCAATCTAGAAGCTGCTCAAGATGACAAGCCAAAAGAACAGAAGAAAATGACGTCATGAATCTTGTTGTTGGACCATGAATTACGAATCTTCTTACTTTGTGTCATATGAATCTTGTTACTTGCTGTCAAGTATAAACATGTATTGGTAGTCAAATATAAACATGTATTGGTACTGGAAGTAACCGTTGTATCAATTAATTTGGTCTGTTTGGTCTGGACCGAAGACCGAATAGTAAAGACCGAAGACCGAATAGTGAAGAACCGAAAAGACCGAAATTATTTTGGTCTTCAATTCTGGAAGACCGAATTCTTGGAAGACCGAAAAGACCGAACCGAACAGACCGAAAAGACCGAACGCCCAGGGCTAGGAACCACCGTACTGTTAAAGGGGTCGAGGAAATACTAAGGAAAAATTTCCATGTGATGCTCAACTCAAATCCTACACCTACCAATCCCTTTGAGTGAAGCCATTGGAAATCTCGCACAGTTTAGTCATATTCTTCGGTGACAGAGACGAAGTTCTTCTAGTCTCTAAGGAATTTGTTCTGACTGAAGAGTTAGAAATTCGCCAGTGCGGATTGCCTACCAAGTGAGGAACATGATACCCCTGAGGAATTCAAACCTCAAAATTCCAACCGTTGCTGTGCTACGCGCCAGCTGTCCAAAATATCTACCCACCTAACGGTCATATTAGACAAGGGCATTTATGTCTTATCATGTTGGGCTGCTCCCCGGCTATAAATAGCCGCCCCCTACAACCACTAGCTGGTTGGCTGCTCCGAGAGAAACTGACACTTGTCATTTGAGAGCAACCCATCCTCCGAGGACTTTGAGTGAAAATCATCAAGTGAGGAAATCCCAAACCCAAAACTACAAAACCCCAAAGTGATTGAGCATCACTGAAGAGATTGATCCTGCGTGGATCCGACGCTTGTTTCCTGTGAAGACTGTGCTTCTACCAGACGGTTAGGCGTCAAGGTCTAGAGCATCCAAGAGGAATTGTGGATCGTCGAGTGACCGAGTTTGTGAAGGTTCGGAAGTCACCTGAAGACTTACCACGAGTGATTGGGCGAGGTCTGTGTGACTTTAGCTCAAGGAGAATACGGTGAGGACTGTGTGTCCTCGAGTTAAAATACTCAGCCACTCCAACCAGATGTACAACTGAGACAGCAGTTGGAACTGGTCTACCAAATCATTGTCTTCAACGCTTACTGGTTCTATTTCCTCTACTCTTTCAGTTCCTCATGTATGTTGTTGTGGGCTTGTTCATATCTGTTTGAAGACATTGACTGAAGACTTTCTCAATTTCCTCATCTCTATTTCTTCAGTCAGTCCGTCTTCTTCCCTTGTTATCATGTGCTTACGCTTTCTGTACTCTTTGCTTGTCTTCATTTCATCATGATGACTATGCTTGTGTTCTGTTATGTTCCTTTCTGAGTACTTATTTCGCTGCTAGTTGTTCTTCATTTAGGAATTTTCTCACCAGCAAATTCCTCATTGAAGAATTCATAAAAATCGCCTATTCACCCCCCCCCTCCAGTCGATATAACGCACTTTCAATTGGTATCAAAGCAAGGTACTCCCTTGTTCTGTGTGATTTTGGTTTAACCACCTGGAGTCATAGTTATGTCGACCACAGGTATGATCAAGGTCTCCGCTGGGTGTCCTACCTTCGATGGCACGGACTACCCCTACTGGAAGAATAAGATGTGAATGCATCTTGAAGAAATTGACAACAATCTCTGGTATGTTGTGGAAAATGGTGTTCCCTCAGTCACACTTTCCCTGAATGCTACTGATGTGAAGAGATTCAAGCAACAAGATTCTCAAGCGAAGAATGTCATTTGTGGTCATCTGAGTAAAGGACAGTATGGTAGACTGAGTGCTTTGGAAACTGCTAAGCTTATCTGGGATAGGCTCTCCAAAGTAAACGAAGGAGTCTCAACTCAATGTAACTCTCGTGTTGACGTTCTTCGCAATCTCTTCAACCACTTCAAAAGACTCAACAATGAAAATGTTCAGCAAACCTTCGATCGCATCACTGACATCTCAAATGAGTTTCAAGCGCTCGGCGCCACTGACATCACCGACCATGAGGTGGTGAAGAAATTGTTGAGATCGCTCGATTCTTCATTTGACACTCTGGCACTGATGATTCAAGAGCGTGGTGATTACAAGTCACTTGATCCCACTGACATCCTCGAGAGGCTAAACACTCATGAGTTCCAGCTTGTTGAGAAGAGAGATCTCTATGGTCTGAGCTATGGCAAACCACGTGCTCTAAAGGCCAAGGCAGTCTCTGAGTCTGAAGAAGAGGACTCTACCAGCAGCCTTGGTGATCCTGAAGAACTGAGCCAGGAACTAGCACTGCTCGTGAAGAAATTTTAGAAGTTCTCAAGACGTGGTCGCTTTCGAAAATCCTCAAGGAGCAACGATTCCTCATCCAGTGACTACAAGAAAAGGCTTTGCCACAAATGCAAGAAGCCTGGTCACTACATTCAAGATTGTCCTCAGTGGGACAAGGAACTGAAGAAGAAGAAGAAATACAAGGACTACAGTTCTGATGATGCCAAGAAGAAGAAGAAATCATCAAAGTCTTCGTCATCAAAATCCTCAAAATCTTCATCTCACAAGAAGAGCAGCTCCAAGAAGGCTCGGGCATTCATTGGCAAGGAAATGGATTCTGAGGCTGAATCTGAGGATCATGAGGAATAGGGGGCATACGAGGAGTCTAAGTCTGGTGTGGCAAGTCTAGCTCTTGCTACCTCATTTGTCAGCAAGTCTATCTTCAACTCTAAAGAAAATAGCAACACCAACAATGCTGATGAAGGCAACAATGACTACGCTCCCACCTATTGCTTCATGGCAAAGGGTGCCAAGGTAACTAAATACCCCTCCTATGAATCTAGTGAGGATGAATCTGATGAAAATCTTAAGCCTAGCTACTCTAAACTTGCTAAGATTGTTGTGAAACAACAAAAGGCTATTGAAAAACTTCAAAACATGCTTGACAAAAGTGATGATATGTTGGGTGATGAAATGGACCGCACTAAGGACTTAACTGAAAATCTTCAGAGACTTCAGTCTAAGTTTGACAACCTTCAAAGTCATCATAAAACTCACTTATCTGATCACGAGAAGCTTTCTTATGAATTTCTTCAAAGAAAGCAAGATCTTGAGAAGCTAAGAGTGTGTTATGAAGATCTTCAAAAGGAGTGCGATTCATTACTTGCTCAACATATCAGCGCTACTCAGGAAGAATTTGTTCCCCCATGTTTAAAGTGCATTGAACGTGAATCTGTTAATTCTTCACCTGAATGTTCAAATGCTTCAAATGGTACAAATTCTTCACCTGTCTCTGCTATCACTAATTCCTCATCTGAGGACATTGCTAGTACTACTAACAATGCAGGGCTGAGGGAATTGTACACGACAGGCATGTACAAAAGCCTCAAAGGGCATCAGATTCTTTGTGATGTGCTCAAAAAGCAGATCCTGAACAGAAACCTTGGGAAAGAGGGTATTGCCTTTGAGAGGAAACTCAATGCTGATGGAACATATTGGAAGCCTGAGCAGTATCCCAAAACCTCATGGGTTGCTACAAAGGGACCTCCTGTTGATCCATCCAACCTATCTGGCTTTACATGTGAATCTCCTCATTCTTCTGATGAGTCTTTTGACTCCAACTATAAACTGTTCAAAAGTCAAAATGAAGTATTTGCTAGATATGTTGGCACTAACTGCAGGAACAGTTCACCTATGAAGAAAATCTGGGTTCCCAAAAGTTATGTCGAAAGTCTTCATGTGAATGTCCTCATGACACCACCTGTGAAGAATAGGAACCCCAGATCAAATTCTTCATATGGACCTAATTCTTCATGTGGATCAAATTCCTCAAGTGGATCAAAGTCCTCATATGATCATCATTGTGCTAACCCCTTTGTTTCGCAGGGTAGAGCTAAGGACTATGAATATGCACATAATTCTTCAAATCATTATGTTCATAAGTCCTCGAAGAATTTCTCTGCTTATTCATATGCTTACCCTACCCCTCTTATGTGAAACGAAGTGGACTAGGTTCTATGCCACATTTATCATATGGTGCTCGCAGAGTGATGAATTCTTTGCCACCCCTCCAGATGTGGGTGGTGAAGAAAAAGAACTAATCTCTTCTGCAGGGTCAGGTCTCCAGACGTGCTCAAAACGTCCGAAGAATTTGCTGGAGACCTAAACAGTGCTTGAAAGGACGCAGGCTAATCATGAAGAAATGAATTTTCATTTCTCACGTCCTCATACTGATTTATCTATGCTATTGCTTGATGAAATTGAACTGATGAATTTGAAGTCATATTCTTCATTGATGAAGTATATGAGTTCGTAAGATGCACTAATTCATCAGCAGGATGATCAGCCCAAAGCAAACGAGTGGGTCCTCTGTAACACCCCGGATCCGATGCGCCAGGTGTCTACCAGTTATTTGCCGTCGTTTCCATGTCATTTGCTTGCATGTTGCATTTTACCATGTCATCATGTGCATTTCATTTTGCATACGTGTTCGTCTCATGCATCCGAGCATTTTCCCCGTTGTACGTTTTGCAATCCGGCGCTCCTATGCCCTCCGGCGTCCCCTTCTAGCCTCTCTTCGTGTGCGGGTATTAAACTTTCTTGGAATGGACCGAGTCTTGCCAAGCGGCCTTGATATAGCACCGGTAGACCGCCTGTCAGGTTTCGTGCCATTTGGAGGTCGTTTGGTACTCCAACGGTTAACCGAGTAACCGTAGCCTCCTTCTCTTTGCAGCCCAACCCCCCTCCAAAGTAGCCCAAAACCCATCTAACTCCCCTCCATGCTCTCGGTCGTTCGACCACGATCGCGTGGCCGAAAACCGCTCCTCATTTGGACTCTCCTAGCTCCCTCTACCTACAAATAGGTGCACCTCCCCCGAAATTCCCGCAGTCCAAACCCTAGCCAAACTCCTCCCCGCCACCGGACATGTCCGCCTCCGTAGCCGGACACGTCCACCGCCAGCCTCCACGTCGCCCGGACCAATCCGGGGACGCCACGTCATCCCGCCGCCGCTCTCCTCCAACCGGCGCGCGCCACCTCACCTCCCCCGTGCCCACATCGCCGCCGCCACCCGGGGCCCAGATCCGGCCCGCCCCGGGGCCGAACCGAGCCTCGCCGGGCCCGCTCGCCGCCCCTGCTCCCTGCCGCCTCCGTCCAGATCCGGTCGAGGAGCGACCGGATCCGGCTCCCCCGCGCTCTGGCGACTCCTCCGGCGTCCTCCCCGACCACGCCGACCGCCATCTCCCTCCTCTCCGGTGGCAACTCCAGCGAGCCGCCTCGCCTCGGAATCCGTGCCAAGAGGTTGACCCCTGATATTTCTCCAAGTCCCCGAATATTCTAGTATTTTCATGCCATGTTCATCATGCTGCATCTCTGCATCCGTAGCTCCGTTTCGTGCGTGTAATATGTCAAATTGTTCGCCTCGACGAGTACATCATTTCATTCCATTGCATCATATTAATTTGAGGCCATCTAGATGCCTGAATCATTGTCGTAAGAGTGCTTCATAATGTTTTCTGTTGTCTGTTATCAGAACGAGCTCTTTTGTCATTTTTGCCATGATTGATGTGTGCATCCTATGAGGTTGATTCCTACATGTGTTTTGAACTATGCTATGTATTCTCTATAGTGGTGCTTGATATGCATTTTTGTGATCAATGTGGTGCCTAGCACAAGCATGCAAACTAGGCATCGTGATGTTGCTGATTTTAGTCCCTGTTCTGCTGTTATTTTGATGCCATGTAACTTGATGCTACAGAGAGATCCATGCATATTTGGAAATACCTCAGTAAGGGTGTTTTGAACATATGGTTATTGTCTATCCATTCATGCCCTTGGTTGCAATTATGGAGTAGTCTAGCATATCATTTTCGTGCTCTACTTTTTCTTCAAAATGTTTCCTGGCAGATTGTTTACATGTTATTCAATTTGGCCGAGCTTGTTGTAGTTGATCCGTGCATGCTATAGACTTGTTCTTGACTTGGTTTGTTTCACAAACATGTCTTCTTGATGATGCTATGCTTATCTTGTCATGCAATGACTTGTGGTGAGTGTATCGAGCTTGTTAAGTAGTGTACATGCTGTTACTGTTTTGCTAGGCTGAATCTGTTATTTCGTGATGCTATATAAACATGTTCTACTAATCATTCTATGCATAATCTGGAGATGTTCTATAAACATGTTTTGATCTACATGTCATCCTCTATCCATCCATGCCCCTGGTTGCATTTATAGGTTGTTGTAGCTTGTTCATATCTTGCTCCAAAGTTGCTTGAAAATGTTGCAGTCAGCCTGTTAACTTTAAGTTCACTTGTTTCCATGTGTTTTGCTAGTGATCCATGCACCCTATGACCTTGCTATTGCCATGCTTAGCTTCACAAACATGCCTTCTTACTGTTGGGTGCCTTGCCATGCCATGTAATGCTTTGTAGTGAGTTGCACAAGCTCATCTACATGCCTTCATAATTATGTTTCTGCCATGTATGAATCTGTATAATAACTTGCTATGTTTACATGGGTGCCATCATATTTTCTGATCCTTTTTAGCTTATGGTCAGTAAGGGACTTTTGATCTATGCATTTAGTAGATTCATTCCATGCCTTTGTTTTCAATAATAAGTTCCTGTAACATGTTGTTTGATAGCTCTAAACATTGCATCGTGATGTTATTTTCTGCAAGGTCTGAAATTGTTATAACTTGCAATCTTTCCATGTGTGTTTGAGCATGTTCTAGTGATTTCTAGAGATAGCTCAGTGTTCATGTTTTGTTGTGCTTTAACTGTACATCATGTCCATGCCTTTTGTTATCATGTTGGGGTGATGTAGCTAATTGTTTTGATGCTTGCAATATGCCTAGTTGCTGTTTTGGACAGATTGTTGCTATAACTTGTTTCATGTGTGTGTGTTGAACCGTTGCTCCGTTTTCAGTGTGCTCTATATGAAACTTGCTTAGAATTGCATGTAGTTTCATATTATCATGTTGCATCCATGTTTTGAGGTGTTTGCTTGATGTTTGAGTGCACTTTGCATCAATGCCATGTTTAACTTGTTTTGCTCATATCTTCTAGGCCGTAGCTCCGAACTAAATGAACTTTGTATGTAACTTGACTAGAATCTCATGTAGATCATCTTTGTGCATTTTAACTTGCTGTTTAACAACTTGAACATAAGGTTTATTCAGATCTGGACCAATTTTGAAATATGCATATGAGGACTTACCGGAATTGTTATATGTTGTTCCCGACCTCAATTAAACTTGCCTTGATGTGTTGCTCTTGTTTGCATCATCTCTTGCCATGAGTAGCTTCATGTAGTCTTGTCTTGCATCATGCTTGTATTGTGCATCATGCCTTGTTCATGTGTGGTGTGTTTACCATGTGGTGTGCTTCTTTTCGATAATTCCTGTTTCGTTGCGATCGTGAGGATTCGTTCGTCTACGATTGGTTCGGCTTCATCCATTCATCTTCTTCATGGATTCGTTCTTCTTCCTTGTAGGATTTCAGGCAAGATGACCGCTACCCTGGATCTCACTACTATCATTGCTATGCTAGTTGCTTTGTTCTATCGCTTTGCTGCGTTACCTATCTTTTACTCATCAAGCCTCCCATATTGCCATGAACCTCTAACCTTTGACACCTTTCCTATGCAAACCGTTGTTTGGCTATGTTACCGCTTTGCTCAGCCCCTCTAATAGCATTGCTAGTTGCAGGTGAAGTTGAAGATTTCTCCATGGTGGACAGGATTTTGGTTGGGATATCACAATATCTCTTATATTATTAATGCATCTATATACTTGGTAAAGGGTGGAAGACTCGGCCTTTTGCCTAGTGTTTTGTTCCACTCTTGCCGCCCTAGTTTCCGTCATACCGGTGTTATGTTCCCGGATTTTGCGTTCCTTACGCGGTCGGGTGATTTATGGGACCCCCTTGACAGTTCGCTTTGAATAAAACTCCTCCAGCAAGGCCCAACCTTGGTTTTACCATTTGCCTCACCACCACCTACCCTTTCCCTTGGGTCGGCCAACCCGAGGGTCATCTTTATTTTAGCCCCCCCCCCCCCCGGGGCCAGTGCTTGTCTAAGTGTTGGTCCGAACTAAGCCACCTGTGGGGCCACCTCGGGGAAACTTGAGGGCTGGTTTTACTCGTAGCCTGTCTCATCCGGTGTTGCCCTGAGAACGAGATATGTGCAGCTCCTATCGGGATCTGCTTCTTCTTTGTTCAGGGGATAGGTTCCAGGTCGGCAGCCTGGGCTAGCAGGGTGGATGTCGTTTGAGTTTCTGTTTGTGTTCCATCCGTAATCGGATGATGCTCCTATGTATTGTGATGTTGTATTCGTGTGGCATTGTATGCCTTATGTATGTATCCACATCTATTATGTAATGTTGATGTAATGATATCCACCTTGCAAAAGCGTTTCAATATGCGGGTCTATTCTTGGTGGGACCTTCGAGTTCCTTTTGGATAGGGTCGCATATTGGGCGTGACAAGTTGGTATCAGAGCCTCGACCGACCCTAGGAGCCCCCTTGATTGATCGTGTAGTCTGGCCGATGTTGAGTCTAGAATAAACTGTTTTCGGAGTCTAGTTATATCGGAGAGTTGGAATTGTTTTTACTCCTCTGCCCCTTCGTCGCTCTGGTCAGGAATCTTGACGTAGGTGTTTTGAATTACTCCTCTTCCCCTTCAAATTTTTCTTTAGGATCACGCAGTTGGTTTTCCGATCGTTGGTTCTCAGCTCTTTTCATCCGGTGCATTTCTCGTCAAGTTGACTCGAGCCTCTTCATCTTTGAGTTCAATCCTCAGTTGTTTTCTTTCCCACCCGCCCACCCTTTTTCTCCTCAGAACTGGAGTCCGTAATCGAGTATCCATCCTACTCGTGCGAAGCCTTTGCTTTCTTTCCTCAATGATTTCAACCGGTGTTTTCTCTTCAAGATATTCGTCGTTTCTCCTTCCAAGTTGATTTTGTTTCACGCCCTCCCACCCTCTTCTTCCCGGAGCCTAAGTCTGTTTCGAGCATCAATTTCATTTGTATGGAGCCTCTTCAGTCTTTCGTAAATTATTTCAACCGGTGAATTCTCGTTTTGTTCGACATTCTTCATCTCTTTATCTTTTTCGGTGGATTCAATTCAAGTTTTTCCGGTTGATCACATTCTTTTCCCTCGGATCAAGTGTTTTCCCTGCTCGTTTGCCTCTCGCCATTTTATCCTTCCGGAGTGCTCAAGACATCTCACGAGATTCGTCTGTGTTCCAATTTAATTCGAGGTTGTCACCTTATTCAAATATTTCAATTGTTCCGGTGCATCATCTATATGTTCAACAATCCTTTCCAACGGTGTTATCTCTTTAGTGGGCCCTAACCCACAGGACTTTTTCCAGGATCTTACCTGACTCTTCTAATTATTCTGGAGCCATTCCAAATTATTTTCAAGTCTGACGTAAGAATGAATTTCATCAGTCAGATGCCTTTCCAAGATCGTTTTCAAATTCTTTCATTGTTGGATCAACCTCTTCGCTTGTCATTCTACCGGAGTATCTCAGTAATTCTGGTAGTGTTTCTCGTTGCCATTTGAAGATCGCAGAAGAGTTTTTCCTCTCAATCTTGCCCGTTCTCCCGAAGATTCGTGGTTCTAGCTTCATATCATCCTCTCGAATTATTTCAGTTTGTCAGATATTCCTTTTCTCAACCATCCGGAGTATGTCAGAAGTTGATTTCTGTTTCTTTTCACCGGAGGCCATCATTCCAATTATCATTCTCTATTTATCCCGGTGCTTCGCTCAATTGTTCTTTAATCAGCTCATGATCTCTTTGTTCTCTTGCATTTTAATCCCCTCTTGCTTATTTGTTCTTCTAATTCTTCCCGGTGATTATTTCTCTTTCGTTAGTCATTTCCGAATTCTAACGGTGGTTCTTTCAGATTCTATTTCCTTGATTATCATTCAATCCTTTTCTTCGGAGTTTGTTCTTGAGGAATAAATTCTAGTTCCGAGTCTTTTCATCTTTTCTTTTCCCGGAGTTCATTTTCCTCGGCCATTTCGTCGGAACCTCCATTGGAGTCATCTCAAGGCTCATCTTATTCTTTCATCCTTCATTCTATCTCATCATCCTTTTGTTACCGGAGTTCTTCATGGTGGTTCTTCAGATTTAATTCATTTTTCAAGCGTTCATCAAGATTCTTGTTCAAGGAGCTCAAGTATCTTCCTTCTTGCATCTCAAAGTGCAATTAATTCTCCGTATTCTTTTGAAGTGGAGTTTTGCATTCCTTCGTTCTTCTCAGCTATTCAATCATTTCCGTTTGCGGCTAGTGATCAGCTCATAATTTTGAGATGTTTTCCATAAGTCCACAACAAGCTTATTCTTTCGTTGTTGATTTTCTCAACAACTCCGTTCAACCCTTCCTTCTAAATTCTTTCCATTCCATTCTTTCAATTCTTTCCAGAGGTTTTGTGTCATGTATTCATCAAGTATCATTCCATCCTCTCCGGTTCTTCTTCTATTCTTTCCTTGTTCAGCCGGAGTGCTGCCTAAATCCTTTTCAGTCTTATTCGTTTCTTATCTCGTTCTAACCGGAGTGGCTTCATAGTCTATCTGATTCCGTGAGCTTTCGATTCTCGTCATTCTCGTCATTCCTCTCTTCTTCTCAAGTGCTCTCGATTCTTTGATTCTTCTTCTTTGAGTTCTTGTTTCACCTCATCCCTTTTCTCTCCCGTCTCGGTCCTAAGATCTCGGGACGAGATCTCTTGTTAGTGGAGGAGTGTTGTAACGCCCCGGATCCGATGCACCAGGTGTCTACCAGTTATTTGCTGTCGTTGCCATGTCATTTGCTTGCGTGTTGCATTTTACCATGTCATCATGTGCATTTCATTTTGCATATGTGTTCGTCTCATGCATCCGAGCATTTTCCCCATTGTCCGTTTTGCAATCCGGCGCTCCTATGCCCTCCGGCGTCCCCTTCTAGCCTCTCTTCGTGTGCGGGTATTAAACTTTCTCGGAATGGACCGAGTCTTGCCAAGCGGCCTTGGTATAGCACCGGTAGACCCCCTATCAAGTTTCGTTGCATTTGGAGGTCGTTTGGTACTCCAACGGTTAACCGGGTAACCGTAGCCTCCTTCTCTTTGTAGCCCAACCCCCTTCCAAAGTGGCCCAAATCCATCTAACTCCCCTCCATGCTCTCGGTCGTTCGATCACGATCGCGTGGCCGAAAACCGCTCCTCATTTGGACTCTCCTAGCTCCCTCTACCTACAAATAGGTGCACCTCCCCCGAAATTCCCGCAGTCCAAACCCTAGCCAAACTCCTCCCCGCCGCCGGACATGTCCGCCTCCGTAGCCGGACACGTCCACCGCCAGCCTCCACGTTGCCCGGACCAATCCGGGGACGCCACGTCATCCCGCCCCGCTCTCCTCCAACCGACGCGCGCCACCTCACCTCCCCCGTGCCCACATCGCCTCCGCCACCCGGGGCCCAGATCCGGCCCGCCCCGGGGCCGAACCGGGACTCGTCGGGCCCGCTTGCCGCCCCTGCTCCCTGCCGCCTCCGTCCAGATCCGATCGAGGAGCGACCGGATCCGGCTCCCCCGCGCTCCGGCGACTCCTCCGGCGTCCTCCCCGACCACGCCGACCGCCATCTCCCTCCTCTCCGGTGGCAACTCCGGCGAACCGCCTCGCCTTGGAATCCGTGCCAAGAGGTTGACCCCTGATATTTCTCTAAGTCCCCGAATATTCCAATATTTTCATGCCATGTTCATCATGCCGCATCTCTGCATCCGTAGCTCCGTTTCGTGCGTGTAATATGTCAAATTGTTTGCCTCGACGAGTACATCATTTCATTCCATTACATCATAGTAATTTGAGGCAATCTAGATGCCTGAATCATCATCGTAAGAGTGCTTCATAATGTTTTCTGCTGTCTGTTATCAGAACGAGCTCTTTTGTCATTTTTGCCATGATTGATGTGTGCATCCTATGAGGTTGATTCCTACATGTGTTTTGAACTACGCTATGTCTTCTCTATAGTGGTGCTTGATATGAATTTTTGTGATCAATGTGGTGACTAGCACAAGCATGCAAACTAGGCATCGTGATGTTGCTGATTTTAGTCCCTGTTCTGCTGTTATTTTGATGCCATGTAACTTGATGCTACAGAGAGATCCATGCATATTTGGAGATACCTCAATAAGGGTGTTTTGAACATATGGTTATTGTCTATCCATTCATGCCCTTGGTTGCAATTATGGAGTAGTCTAGCATATCATTTTCGTGCTCTACTTTTGCTTCAAAATGTTTCCTGGCAGATTGTTTACATGTTATTCAATTTGGCCGAGCTTGTTGTAGTTGATCCGTGCATGCTATAGACTTGTTCTTGACTTGGTTTATTTCACAAACATGTCTTCTTGATGATTCTATGCTTATCTTGTCATGCAATGACTTGTGGTGAGTGTATCGAGCTTGTTAAGTAGTGTTCATGTTGTTACTGTTTTGCTAGGCTGAATCTGTTATTTTGTGATGCTATATAAACATGTTGCTACTAATCATTCTATGCATAATCTGGAGATGTTCTATAAACATGTTTTGATCTACATGTAATCCTCTATCCATCCATGCCCCTGGTTGCATTTATAGGTTGCTGTAGCTTGTTCATATCTTGCTCCAAAGTTGCTTGAAAATGTTGCTGTCAGCCTGTTAACTTTAAGTTCACTTGTTTCCATGTGTTTTGCTAGTGATCCATGCACCCTATGACCTTGCTATTGCCATGCTTAGATTCACAAACATGCCTTCTTACTGTTGGGTGCCTTGCCATGCCATGTAATGCCCTATAGTGAGTTGCACAAGCTCATCTACATGCCTTCATAATTATGTTTCTGCCATGTATGAATCTGTATAATAACTTGCTATGTTTACATGGGTGCCATCATATTTTCTGATCCTTTTTGGCTTATGGTCAGTAAGGGACTTTTGATCTATGCATTTAGTAAATTCATGCCGTTCCTTTGTTTTCCATGATAATTTCCTGTAACATGTTGTTTGATAGCTCTAAACATTGCATCGTGATGTTATTTTCTGCAAGGTCTGAAATTGTTATAACTTGCAATATTTCCATGTGTGTTTGAGCATGTTCTAGTGATTTCTAGAGATAGCTCAGTGTTCATGTTTTGTTGTGCTTTACCTGTACATCATGTCCATGCCTTTTGTTATCATGTTGGGGTGCTGTAGCTTATTGTTTTGATGCTTGCAATATGCCTAGTTGCTGTTTTGGACAGAATGTTGCTATAACTTGTTTCATGTGTGTGTGTTGAACCGTTGCTCCGTTTTGAGTGTGCTCTATATGAAACTTGCTTAGAATTGCATGTAGTTTCATATTATCATGTTGCATCCATGTTTTGAGGTGTTTGCTTGATGTTTGAGTGCACTTTGCATCAATGCCATGTTTAACTTGTTTTGCTCATATCTTCTAGGCCGTAGCTCCGAACTAAATGAACTTTGTATGTAACTTGACTAGAATCTCGTGTAGATCATCTTTGTGCATTTTAACTTGCTGTTTAACAACTTGAACATAAGGTTTATTCAGATCTGGACCAATTTCGAAATATGCATATGAGGACTTACCGGAATTGTTATATGTTGTTCCCGACCTCAATTAAACTTGCCTTGATGTGTTGCTCTTGTTTGCATCATATCTTGCCATGAGTAGCTTCATGTAGTCTTGTCTTGCATCATGCTTGTATTGTGCATCATGCCTTGTTCATGTGTGGTGTGTTTACCATGTGGTGTGCTTCTTTTCGATAATTCCTGTTTCGTTGCGATCGTGAGGATTCGTTCGTCTACGGTTGGTTCGGCTTCATCCGTTCATCTTCTTCATGGATTCGTTCTTCTTCCTTGCGGGATTTCAGGCAAGATGACAGCTACCCTGGATCTCACTACTATCATTGCTATGCTAGTTGCTTCGTTCTATCGCTTTGCTGCGTTACCTATCTTTTACTCATCAAGCCTCCCATATTGCCATGAACCTCTAACCTTTGACACCTTTCCTATGCAAACCGTTGTTTGGCTATGTTACCGCTTTGCTCAGCCCCTCTTATAGCGTTGCTAGTTGCAGGTGAAGTTGAAGATTTCTCCATGGTGGACAGGATTTTGGTTGGGATATCACAATATCTCTTATATTATTAATGCATCTATATACTTGGTAAAGGGTGGAAGACTCGGCCTTTTGCCTAGTGTTTTGTTCCACTCTTGCCGCCCTAGTTTTCGTCATACCGGTGTTATGTTCCCGGATTTTGCGTTCCTTACGCGGTCGGGTGATTTATGGGACCCCCTTGACAGTTTGCTTTGAATAAAACTCCTCCAGTAAGGCCCAACCTTGGTTTTACCATTTGCCTCACCACCACCTACCCTTTCCCTTGGGTCGGCCAACCCGAGGGTCATCTTTATTTTAGCCCCCCCCCCCTCCCGGGCCAGTGCTTATCTAAGTGTTGGTCCGAACCGAGCCGCCTGCGGGGCCACCTCGGGGAAACTTGAGGGCTGGTTTTACTCGTAGCCTGTCTCATCCGGTGTTGCCCTGAGAACGAGATATGTGCAACTCCTATCGGGATTGTCGGCGCATCGGGCGGCTTTGCTGGTCTTGTTTTACCATTGTCGAAATGTCTTGTAAACCGGGATTCTGATTCTGATCGGGTCTTCCTGGGAGAAGGTCTATTCCTTCATTGATTGCGAGAGCTTGTCATGGGCTAAGTTGGGACACCCCTGCAGGGTATAATCTTTCGAAAGCCGTGCCTGCGGTTATAGGCAGATGGGAATTTGTTAAGTCCGGTTGTAGATAACTTGACACCAGATCCGAATTAAAACGCATCAACCGCGTGTGTAGCCGTGATGGTCTCTTCTCGGCGGAGTCCGGGAAGTGAACACGGTTTCTGGGTTATGTTTGACGTAAGTAGGAGTTCAGGATCACTTCTTGATCATTACTAGTTGACGACCGTTCCTTTTGCTCTCTTCTCGCTCTTATTTGCGTATGTTAGCCACCATATATGCTTAGTCGCTGCTGCAGCCTCACCACTTTACCCCTTCCTTTCCTTTGAGCTTTGCTAGTCTTGATACCCATGGTAATGGGATTGCTGAGTCCTCGTGGCTCACAGATTACTACAACAACAGTTGCATGTACAGGTTATGCGATGATCATGACGCGAGAGCGATGCTTGCTTGCGTTGAGTTCTTCTTCTGCTTCTTCGATCAGGGGATAGGTTCCAGGTCGGCAGCCTGGGCTAGCAGGGTGGATGTCGTTTGAGTTTCTGTTTGTGTTCCATCCGTAGTCGGATGATGCTCCTATGTATTGTGATGTTGTATTCGTGTGGCATTGTATGCCTTATGTATGTATCCCCATCTATTATGTAATGTTGATGTAATGATATCCACCTTGCAAAAGCGTTTCAATATGCGGGTCTATTCTTGGTGGGACCTTCGAGTTCCTTTTCGATAGGGTCGCATATTGGGCGTGACATCCTCAATAGTGGATGTACAAATCACATGAATGGTGACAAGAATCTATTGATGGATGCTCCTTTATCACCGTCACATCTGAAGCATATCATCTTCGTTGACAAAGGCAAAAGTCAGGTATTGGGTCTAGGTAAGGTTGCGATCTCAAAGGATCGACACATGGACAAAGTCATGCTTGTCGAGTCCTTAGGATACAACCTCATGTCTGTCTCAATGCTTTGTGATCTCGATATGGTTGTTGTCTTTGGAAGATATTGTTGTGTTGTGATCATGGAAGCTGACCATTCCAAAGTCTTCCAAGGCTTTAGGAGGGGAGATCTGTATATTGTTGATTTCTCTACAAGACCTCAACCAGCCGTGTGCTTACTGGCAAAAGCTTCAGAAGGCTGGCTATGGCATCGACGACTTGGTCACGCTGGCATGAGGAATCTAAACACGCTTGCGAAGAAGAAGCATGTCATTGGCATTGAGAATGTCAAATTCCTCAAGGATCACTTATGCGGAGCTTGTGAAGCTGGAAAGATGACAAAGGCCAAGCATCCAGCGAAGACTATCATGACTACCACTCATCCATTTGAATTACTTCACATGGATCGTTTTGGTCCTAATCATTATTCTGTTGTTTCAAATGATGCATCTCTATATGGCATTGTTATTGTTGATGACTATTCTCATTACACATGGGTACACATTGTCACTTACAAACATGAAGTGCAGGAAATCTTCAAACGATTTTCCTCGAGGGCTTCAACCAACTTTGCTGTGAAGATCAAGCACATCAGAACTGACAATGGGACCGAGTTCAAGAATTCCGGTCTTGATGGCTATATTGATGAACTTGGTGTTACTCATGAGTTATCTGCTCCTTATACTCCTTAGCAAAATGGCGTCGTGGAGCGCAAGAATAGAACCCTCGCTGAAATGGCTCGCACCATGCTTGATGAATACAAGACGCCTCGTCGCTTCTGGATTGAGGCAATTGATACTGCGTGCCACGTCATCAATAGGGTATATCTTCACAAATTCTTCAAGAAAACTGCTTATGAACCCCTCACTAACAAAAAGCCAAATGTGAGTTACTTCAAAGTCTTCGGTGCAAAATGTTGGATTAGAGATCCTCATCACACATCCAAATTCTCACCAAAAGCACATGAAGGTTTTATACTTGGTTATGGGAAGGACTCGCACACCTACAGAGTCTTCAACAACGTTCTTCACAAAGTTGTTGAAACTGTAGATGTGTGGTTTGATGAAACTAATGGCTTGCAAAGAGAGCACCTACCTTCTGTGATAGATGAACCTGCACCTGAAGATTCTGTCAAGTTCAAGGCTACTGAGGATGTCATTCCTATCGAAGAATCTGCTGAAGAATTCATTCCTGATCGTGATGATTGCCGAGCTGACACACCTGGAGCAAATGGTGCTGATGAAATTGCTCCTGAGAGGAATGCTGATCAAATTCCTCGAAGAAAACCCACTCATCCTCGCATCACAAATTAAGTGCAAATTGAGAAGATCATTGATGACATTGAAGCACCAGGTCCTCTCACTCGCTCAAAATCTTCACATTTATCTAACTTTTGTGGGCACTTTGCTTTTGTCTCTATCATAGAGCCCACTAAGGTAGATGAAGCATTTCTGGAGCCTGAGTGGATTCAGGCTATGCAAGAAGAGTTACATCAGTTCGAGCTCAACAATGTCTAGGAACTGGTCAAACGTCCAGATCCTCGCAAGCACAACATCATTGGCACAAAGTGGATCTACCGCAACAAGCAAGATGAAAATGTCCTTGTTGTGAGGAATAAGGCACGGCTCATAGCTCAAGGCTACACACAGGTTGAAGGAATTGATTTCGATGAAACTTTTGCACCTGTTGCTAGACTTGAGGCTATTCGCATATTACTTGCTTACACTAACCATCATAATATTATCTTACAACAAATGGATGTGAAAAGTGCATTCCTCAATGGTAAGATTGAGGAAGAAGTATATGTTGCTCAGCCCCCAGGTTTTGAAGATCCAAAGAATCCCAACAAATTCTACGGACTCAACAAGGCCCTGTATGGCCTCAAGCAAGCCCCTCGGGCGTGGTATGACACGTTGAAGGAATTCTTCATGAAGAATGGCTTCAAACCCGGTTCACTCGATCCAACTCTTTTCACTAAATCCTATGATGGTGAATTGTTTGTGTGCCAAATATATGTTGATGATATTATCTTTGGCTGTACTAACCAACGTTATAGTGATGAATTTGCCTATATGATGAGTGAAGAATATCAAATGTCTATGATGGGAGAATTGAAATTCTTCTTATGTCTTCAAATTCGTCAATAGCGCAATGGTATATTCATTTCACAGGAGAAATACCTCAACAAAGTATTGAGGAAATTAGGCATGCAAGATTGCAAAGGGGTCAAAATTCCCATGCCCACAAATGGCCATCTATGCACTGATGAAAATGGTCAAGACTTCGATCAAAAGGTATACCGCTCCATGATTGGATCTTTATTGTACCTATGTGCATCTAGGCCAGATATTATGCTTAGTGTTTGCGTGTGTGCCCGATTTCAAGCTACACCGAAGGAATCACACCATAATAAGCATATTCTTCGATATCTAGCTCACACACCAACACTTGGATTATGGTATCCCAAGGGCTCTTCATTTGATCTCGTTGGATATTCAGACTCTGACTATGCTGACGATCGCGTGGACCGCAAGTCAACGTCAGGCACATGCCATTTCCTCGGACGATCTTTGGTCTGTTGGTCCTCGAAGAAACAGAACTGCGTATCTCTCTCCACTGCAGAAGCTAAGTACATTGCTGCTGGATCGTGTTGTGCTCAATTACGATGAATGAAGCAAACACTCAAGGACTATGGCATCAACGTGAAGAATGTGCCTCTCTACTGTGATAATGAGAGCGCAATCAAGATTTCTCGCAACCCAGTTCAGCACTCGAAGACAAAGCACATCCAGATTCGTCATCATTTTCTTCGCGATCATGTGTTGAAGGGCGATATCTCCATCTGTCATGCAAGAACTAAAGATCAGTTGGCCGATATTTTCACTAAGCCCTTGGATGAGAAGAGATTTAGCAAGTTGTGGTGTGAGCTAAATATCCTAGAATCTTCGAATGTTCTCTGAAATCGGACACTCATCCTAACACTTATGCTGACTTGATGACTTAGATGCGCAACACACGAAGTAACGTTTTTCTTCAATCAATGAAGACTAACCCTCTAAGTGTGAAGAAACTAATGAAGAAATTGATTCTCAGAACCCTACGACAATTGTACGAGGTGTCTGAAATCAGCTTTCTTATATGGTGGGTTACGCCACCACAAAAGTTGAAAATCTTCAATTTTAGTTTTTGTTGTTTTTTTAAATTCCTCAATTTCTCAAATTCTTCAACTTGCAATGTCTTCACTACTTACGTCGTCTGTCTTCAGTTGAATATATACATATATGAGTTTATGTCCTCTACAGCATTCACTTATTGCTAATTCTTGAAGTTGACTTTTCCGCTAAGTGAATGTGATCGGAACCTTCCCCCTCTATGCTAAACTCAACCCAGTCTATTCACAAATTCTTCATATGCGTTCTGGTTTGAAACTAGTTCAAAATATTCACTGTGTCCTTGACAGCTGAAGAAATTGCGAATGGTAATATTAAAACTTATCTTATCCAAATTTTCGGCTTTGCCGCTCAAACCGTTCCGCTTCTCACGACAAATACTTATCTATTCACCCACGATCCTACACGATCGCCAGCTCACAGTACGTGGGTGACACATGTCACGTGAATGAGAAGAGCCAGGGGCACGTTCGTCCCAAATCCTCGGTTGAACAGTTATTCACTGCCGCTATAAATACCCCTGTTTTCTCCTCACTTCACTTTTACTCCGCTCGACCTCTCTCTCCCGCTCGAGCTTCCCAAACCCTAGCGCCTCCGCTACTTCATCATCGCCAGTGAGGAAGAGCTTCACTGCCTCGACCTCGTTGCCGTCGTACTCGCGCTGGTTGCAGATTTCTTCACTCCGCCGCCGCTGTAGCCGTCTTCCTCCGCCGAGTTAGGGCGTGGAAGATCTGAACGGACGAACTTCACTTCTACACTTCCCAGTTCGTTGTGTTCTTCAGTTCGGGTAATTAAAAGTTACTTTTACTGCCCGCTTTGATTCATGTGTTTTTCCAAAAATCTTCAAAAGTGTTTATTCTTCAAATCTTCACACACTAAACACCTCACATGTTATCTGTTCTTGATTCGTTTCTCTAAGCAATGATTTTCTTCAAGATTCCTCAATTGTGTAGATTTTCAAATCTATAGAACTCTGGAACCTGATATAAAGAACGCTTAGTGAAATTCTTCAAGACTCATCGGTCAAATTCCTCAAACCTATTCCATTTTTGAAAATCTTCTGAGAACGCATATGACCTCTCCAAATTCCTCGCAACTATACTCTGTTCACAGGTACAAAAAATGTCTGCTGCTGAATCACTAGGTTCTCATCAACTTAACTCATTTGCAGCATTCCTCGAAGAAAAGTTGCATACATCTTCAGAAACTTCAGTTGTTAATCCTCGGCTGAAGAAAATGGCTGATAAGAAGCCATAGAAGGGAGGAAAGAGGCCTGAGGTCAACACAGCGTTTGAAATCCCTGAGGATATATATGCTAGATATTGCACTCCAGATGAAGCCAAGTTTGGCAAGGAGGATAAAAATCAGTGCAAAGTGCGCATGCAACGTATTGAACGGAGATGGGCACGAGAATGGAGGGAGTACAGATATGTTACTCCCAAGTACATGAATAAATTCGCACTCAACCCTCCATGCTCAAGACCTCCATTGGCACCTGGCCAACTGGCGGATCCCACCAGCCTCAAGCGTGGTGAGGACTATGCTGCTGAATGGCCTAGGCGCCAGGACAAACTAGCCAAGCAAGCAAAAGAGGCAGTGAGGAAATTCAATGAAGATTCTGCTGCTCACACAGCTGAGGCATCTGGTAGCAAGCCCAGGAAGGAAATGCCAAAGAATCCTGCCCACAAATCCAGTGCTTCTCCGTCAATGCCCTCACGGCCAAGCTCTTCATAAATGCCCTCACGGCCAGCATCTTCAAAGCCCTCACGGAAAATTCCTTAGTCTGCTCTTCCTCCAAAATCCTCAGCACCTTCGTCAAAATCTTTAGCTGCTCCGATAAAAGCTTCGGCACCTGTGCATCTTGCCACGTGCCAAAGGACTCAAGGCATCTCAATTGCCTCAGGAGCATCTGCAAGCTCCACTGTTGCGCCAAGTTCCTCAGCAAGACCATCACTGCTGAAGAAAAAGGCCACTGCTGGACGAGGCCTTCGCCCAAGTCCTCATAAGAAGCAGGTTGCCTTCCAAATCCCGTCTGATGACGATGAAGCTGATGATGAAGAACTCGCCGAAATCATCAGGGATAGGCAAGCCAGGGCCGCTAGAGCCAAAGGCAGCAATGTGCCTCTAATGCTGGATCCTAAGTTGATCCTGGAGTTCATTGACCTATGGCACAAGGACCCCACCACACCTTTGCCGGAGTTGAATCTCACTCCTGGTCAAAGCCATGTTCTCTCCCATTTCATCGAGGAAGAGAAATGGAAGTATGAAGAAGGACGAAGATTGAAGAAAGCGCAGTACAAGAAATAGCGCTACCTTAAGGACATTATCGTCTCCCTCACTCCTGAAGAACTCATTTCTGTACAAGCTGAAATCAAGAAATTGAGTGATGATTTCAATCGGTACTATGCTGATTGGACGGGAGCAAAAGTATGATTCGTCAATCTAACGAAGACCTTCACTTCAACTGCCACTGCTCCGGTGCAAGTTGAAATTCCTCACGCTGAAGAATCTGCTCAGCCCACTGAGGAACATGCCAGCATTGCTGATGTCAGTATGGCTGCTGAAGAAAGTGAGAATACCAGGGCTGATGACTCAATTCCAGCCGCTGATGATATTGCCAGGGCATCCACTAATGATGTGTCTGAAGAAAATGCACATTCCAGGGCATCCACTAGTGATGCGCCTGAGGAAACTGAACAAGTCAGGGAAACTGAAACGATTGTTCCTAAAGAAAATGCACCTCCTGCGCCTACACCAACTCCTATCCTTCCATCTACTCTTGATGTGAAGAAGACCAAGGCTGCAGAACGTGCAGCGATGAAGAAAAGGAAGGCATCAACTTCTTCAAATTCTTCAGCTTCGAAGAAGATGAAGACGCTGACAAGTTCAATTGATAATCCAATTGATGTCGTTCCAGTCTCCTCAATTCCATCAAAGGACCTTGTTCCTTATGGTGAAGAATATAAGATTCCCGAGGAATCTGATGAAGAAACTCCATCTGCTGCTTCCACAGAGCAGTTGGACGAAGAAATTGAAGTGGATAAGCTCCCTTCAAATCTAGTTATTTCCTCACCAATGCCTCAGTTCACTGCTGAAGAGGCAGGTGTTGAAGTACTTGAAGACGAGGATGTGGACATTGGGTGTACCACTCCTATGTTGAATGATGACTTCTGGGAAAGTCAGCACCCCAATTCTCCTCTGTTCACTCCTCTCCAAGCTGTTCCTCAGTCCCCAGTCGCAACAGAAGTACGAGTGGAGTCTGATGAACCTCATGCAACCCCGTCCATCAATGAGGAAATTCCAGCCACTAGCGTTGATGAAAATGTACATGAAGAACAGATGCCTCAGGCTGCCACTGAAGGAGAAGCTGAAATTCCTCAGCATGAGGAACCTGAGATTGCTATTCCTAAGGTGATACTGCAAATAACTGACACTCCTCAGCCCAAGCCCAAGAATCCTTTCTCCAAGAAGCCAAACTTCAAAGCTGATGATTTCTTCGGTGAGCATGTATTCTTCACGGAATTCAATCCCTATGACAGTGCTCGTCTTAGAAGGAAGCGATTCTGGACAGCCAGCCAGGCCAACTTCTATTCCTCGATTCTTTTTGACAACGACAAAGTCTTCGATCATGAGCACATTCCTCACGTGGACATGGAGTTTATGCCATGTTTCACGCTGTTTCTCAGTCTGCTTCATGATGCAGGCTTGCTACATTTCTGCACTGACATTGTTGACTGGAATGAAGAGCTAATTCTTCAGTTCTACGCAACCTTGCACATCACAAGCAACGCAGCTGACGTCAACTCTTGGGTGTTGGACTGGATGATAGAAAACACTCACTACAAGGCACCAGCCACTGAATTGCTTCGTGCTTTTCCCATCAGTCCTCCACCAAAAGGCGTTCGCTGTCTGTATGATGAACCTAAACTTACACATCACTATATGCAAGTGCTCATGAAGCCGCTAAAGCCAGGACAAGTTCACAGGACCAAATTCCTCATGAAGGATTTGCTCTATGTGCCCAGAACCATTTACCACATTCTAACAAAGACTATCAGCCCAATCAAAGGACATGATTCATCAGATGAAGAAATTGTGGGGATGATGAAGAATATGCTCTTCAACATAATGCATGGAATTCCTATCAACTACCATGATTTCTTCATGAGAACTCTCTTGAATGTTGCACTTTCACCATTTGAGTTGAAGCCTTACGCACCTTGGATCATGAGATTCCTCAGATCAAGGACTTCACTGAACTACAAGGTTGATACTCTCAACCATGGCAGCTTCTGTTGGAGAACGTAACAAAAATTCAAAATTTTCCTACGAATCACCAAGATCTATCTATGGAGAGACTAGCAACAAGAGAGAGGGGAGTACATCTACATACCCTTGTAGATCGCTAAGCGGAAGCGTTCAAGAGACGGGGTTGAAGGAGTCGTACTCGTCATGATCCAAATCACGGGAGATCCTAGTGCCGAACGGACGGCACCTCCGTGTTCAACACACGTACAGCCCGGTGACTTCTCCCATGCCTTGATCTAGCAAGGAGAGAGGGAGAGGTTGGGGAAGACTCCATCCAGCAGCAGCACAACGGCGTGGTGGTGATGGAGGAGCGTGGTATTCCAGCAGGGCTTTGCCAAGCACTGCGAGAGATGAGGAGAAAGAGAGGTAGGGCTGCGCCAGGGAGAGGTGGAAACTCTTGTGTATGGCAGCCCCAAAACCTCAAGTATATATAAGGGAGAGGGAGGGGACTGCGCCCCCTCTAGGGTTCCCACCCAAGGGGTGCGGCAGCCCCTAGATCCCATCTAGGGTGCGGCCAAGGGGGGAAAGGGGGAAACTTGCCCCCCAAGTAAGGTGGGTGCGCCCCCTCCACAAACCCTAGGCGCCTTGGGCCCTTGTGGGGGGGCGCACCAGCCCACATGGGGTTGGTCCCCTCCCACACTTGGCCCATGCAGCCCTCTGGGGCCGGTGGCCCCACTTGGTGGACCCCCGGGACCCTCCCGGTGGTCCCGGTACGTTACCGATAACACCCGAAACTTTTCCGGTGACCAAAACAGGACTTCCCATATATAAATCTTTACCTCCGGACCATTCCGAAACTCCTCGTGACGTCCGGGATCTCATCCGGGACTCCGAACAACATTCAGTAACCACATACAAACTTCCTGTATAACCCTAGCGTCATCAAACCTTAAGTGTGTAGACCCTACGGGTTCGGGAACCATGCAGACATGACCGAGACGTTCTCCGGTCAATAATCAACAGCGCGATCTGGATACCCATGTTGGCTCCCACATGTTCCACGATGATCTCATCGGATGAACCACGATGTCAAGGACTCAATCGATCCCGTATACAATTCCCTTTGTCTAGCGGTATTGTACTTGCCCGAGATTCGATCATCGGTATGCCGATACCTTGTTCACTCTCGTTACCGGCAAGTCTCTTTACTCGTTCCATAACACATCATCCCATGATCAAACCCTTGGTCACATTGTGCACATTATGATGATGCCCTACCGAGTGGGCCCAGAGATACCTCTCCGTCACACGGAGTGACAAATCCCAGTCTCGATTCGTGCCAACCCAACAGACACTTTCGAAGATACCCGTAGTGCACCTTTATAGCCACCCAGTTACGCTGTGACATTTGGTACACCCAAAGCATTCATATTTTATCCGGAAGTTGCACAATCTCATGGTCTAAGGAAATGATACTTGACATTAGAAAAGCTTTAGCACACGAACTACACGATCTTTGTGCTAGGCTTAGGATTGGGTCTTGTCCATCACATCATTCTCCTAATGATGTGATCCCATTATCAACGACATCCAATGTCCATGGTCAAGAAACCGTAACCATCTATTGATCAACGAGCTAGTCAACTAGAGGCTAACTAGGGACATGGTGTTGTCTATGTACCCACACATGTATCTGAGTTTCCTATCAATACAATTATAGCATGGATAATAAACGATTATCATGAACAAGGAAATATAATAATAATAACTAATTTATTATTGCCTCTAGGGCATATTTCCAACAGTCTCCCACTTGCACTAGAGTCAATAATCTAGTTCACATCGCCATGTGATTAACACTGATAGGTCACATCGCCATGTGACCAACATCCAAAGAGTTTACTAGTGTCACTAAACTAGTTCACATCACCATGTGATTAAGACTCAATGAGTTCTAGGGTTTGATCATGTTTTGCTTGTGAGAGAGGTTTTAGTCAACGGGTCTGCAACATTCAGATCCGTATGTATTTCGCAAATCTCTAGGTCATATTGTAAATGTTGCTTCCACGCTCCACTTGGAGCTATTCCAAATGGTCGCTCCACTATACGTATCTGGTTTGCTACTCATAGTCATTCAGATAGGTGTTAAAGCTTGCATCGACGTAACCCTTTACACCGAACTCTTTATCACCTCCATAATCGAGAAACATTTCCTTATTTACTCCAAGGACAATTTTGACCGCTGTCCTATGATCCATTCCTGGATCATTCTTGTACCCCTTGACTGACTCATGGCAAGGCACACTTCCGGTGCGGTACACAGCATAGCATACTATAGAGCCTACGTCTGAAGCATAGGGGACGACCTTCGTCCTTTCTCTCTCTTCTGCCGTGGTCAAGCTTTAACTCTTAACTTCATACCTTTCAACTCAAGCAAGAACTCCTTCTTTGACTGATCCATCTTGAACACCTTCAAGATCATGTCAAGGTATGTGCTCATTTGAAAGTACCATTTAGCTATTTTTGATCTATCCTCATAGATCTTGATGCTCAATGTTCAAGCAGCTTAATCCAGGTTTTCTATTGAAAAACACTTTTCAAATAACCCTATATGCTTTCCAGAAATTCTACATCATTTCCGATCAACAATATGTCAACAACATATACTCATCAGAAATTCTATAGTGCTCCCACTCACTTCTTTGCAAATACAAATTTCTCATAAACTTTGTATAAACCCAAAATCTTTGATCATCTCATCAAAGCGTACATTCCAACTCTGAGATGCTTACTCCAGTCATTAGAAGGATTGCTGGAGCTTTGCACACTTGTTAGCGTCTTTCAGGATTGTCAAAACCTTCTGGTTGTATCACATACAACCTTTCCTCAAGAAAATTGTCGAGGAAACAATGTTTTGACATCCTATCTGCAAGATTTCATAAATAATGCAGTAACTGCTAACCCGATTCCAACAAACTCTTAGCGTCGCTATGAGTGAGAAAGCCACCGTAGTCAACTCCTTGAACTTGTCAGAAAACATCTTAACGACAAGTCGAGATTTGTCAATGGTGACACTTACCATCATTGTCTGTCTTCCCTTTTAAAATCCATCTGTACCCAACAGCCTTACAACCATCAAGTATTTCTTCCAAAGTCTACACTTTTTTTTCATACATGGATCCTCTCTCGGATTTTATGGCCTCGAGCCATTTGTCGGAATCCGGGCCCACCATCGCTTCTCCATAGCTTGTAGGTTCATTGTTGTCTAGCAACATGACCTCCAAGACAGGATTACGTACCACTCTGAAGCAGTACGCATACCTGTCGACCTACGAGGTTTGGTAGTGACTTGATCCGAAGTTTCATGATCACTATCACAAGCTTCTACTTCAATTGGTGTAGGTGCCATAGGAACAACTTCCTGTGCCCTGCTACACACTAGTTGAAGTGATGGTTCAATAACCTCATCAAGTCTCCACCATCCTCCCACTCAATTCTTTCGAGAGAAACTTTTCCTCGAGAAAGGACCCATTTCTAGAAACAATCCTTTTGCTTCCGGATCTGAAATAGGAGGTATACCCAACTGTTTTGGGTGCCCTATGAAGATGTATTTATCCGCTTTGGGTTCGAGCTCATCAGGATGAAACTTTTCATATAAGCGTCGCAGCCCCAAACTTTCAAGAAACGACAGCTTAGGTTTCTCTAAACCATAGTTCATGTTGTGTCATCTCAACGGAATTATGTGGTGCCCTATTAAAGTGAATGTGGTTGTCTCTAATGCCTAACCCATGAACGATAGTGGTAATTCGATAAGAGACATCATGGTACACACCATATCCAATAGGGTGCAACTATGATGTTCGGACACACCATCACACTATGGTGTTCCAGGTGGTATTAATTGTGAAACAATTTCCACAATGTCTTAATTGCATGCCAAAGCTCGTAACTTAGATACTCATCTCTATGATCATATCATAGACATTTTATCCTCTTATCACGATGATCTTCAACTTCACTCTGAAATTACTTGAACCATTCAATAATTCAGACTTGTGTTTCATCAAGTAAATATACTCAACATCTACTCGAATCATCTGTGAAGTAAGAACATAACGATATTCACTGCATGCCTCAGCACTCATTGGACTGCACACATCAAAATGTGTTACTTCCAACAAGTTGCTATCTTGTTCCATCTTACTGAAAATGAGGCTTTTCAGTCATCTTGCCCATGTGGTATGATTTGCATATCTCAAGTGATTCAAAATCAAGTGAGTCCAAACGATCCATCTGCATGGAGTTTCTTCATGCGTATACACCAATAGACATGGTTCGCATGTCTCAAACTTTTCAAAAATGAGTGAGTCCAAAGATCCATCAACATGGAGCTTCTTCATGCGATTTATACCAATATGACTTACATGGCAGTGCCACAAGTAAGTGGTACTATCATTGCTATCTTATATCTTTTGGCATGAAAATGTGTATCACTACGATCGAGATTCAATAAACCATTCATTTAGGTGCAAGACCATTGAAGGTATTATTCAAATAAATAGAGTAACCATTATTCTCCTTAAATGAATAACCGTATTGCGATAGACATAATCCAATCATGTCTATGCTCAACGCAAACACCAAATGACAATTATTCAGGTTTAATACTAATCTTGATGGTAGAGGGAGTGTGCGATGTTTGATCACATCAACCTTGGAAACACTTCCAACACACATCGTTATCTCACCTTTAGCTAGTCTCCGTTTATTCTGTAGCCTTTTACTTCGAGTTACTAACACTTACGAACCGGTATCTCAATACCCTGGTGCTACTAGGAGTACTAGTAAAGTACACATTTGATTCAATGTATATCCAATATACTTCTGTCGACCTTGCCTACCTTCTTATCTACTAAGTATCTAGGGTGGTTCTGCTTCAGTGTCCGTTCCTCTCATTACAGAAGCACTTAGTCTTGGGTTTGGGTTCAACCTTGGGTTTCTTCACTGGAGCAGCAACTCATTTGTCGTTTCATGAAGTACCCCTTCTTGCCCTCGCCCTTCTTGAAACTAGTGGTTTCACTAACCATCAACAATTGATGCACCTTCTTGATTTCTACATTCGTGGTGTCAAACATCGTGAATAGCTCAAGGATCATCATATACATCCCTGTTATGTTGTAGTTCATCATGAAACTCTAGTAGCTTGGTGGCAATGTCTTTGGAGAAACATCACTATCTCATCTGGAAGATTAACTCCCACTCGATTCAAGTGACTGTTGTACCCAGACAATCTGAGTACAAGCTCAACGATTGAGATCTTCTCCCTTAGTTTGTAGGCTAGAAAAATCGTCGGGGGTCTCATACCTCTTGACGTGGGCACGAGCCTGAAATCCCAATTTCAGCTCTTGGAACATCTCATATGTTCTGCGACATTTCAAAAATGTCTTCGGTGCCTCAATTCTAAACCATTTAACATTACCGAACTATCATGTAGTCATCAAAACGTGTATGTCAGATGTTCGCAACATCCACAGACCACGTTCAAGGTCCAGCACACCGAGCAGTGCATTAAGGACATAAGCCTTCTACTGTCCGCATAATTGCTACTGTCAACTTTCAACTATATTTTCTCTAGGAACATATCTTAAAACAGTAGAACTAAAGCGCGAGCTATGACATAATTTGCAAAGGGCTTTTGACTATGTTCAGGATAGTTAAGTTCATCTTCTGAACTCCCACTAAGATAGACATCCCTCTAGTCATCTAAGTGATTACATGATCCGAATCAATTAGGCCGTGTCCGATCATCACGTGAGACGGACTAGTCATCATCGGTGAACATCTTCATGTTGATCGTATCCACCATACGACTCATGCTTGACCTTTCGGTCTCTTGTGTTCCGAGGCCATGTCTGTACATGCTAGGCTCGTCAAGTTAACCTAAGTGTTTCGCATGTGTAAATCTGGCTTACACTCGTTGTATGTGAACGTTAGAATCTATCACACCCGATCATCACGTGGTGCTTCGTAACAACGAACTTTCGCAACGGTGCACAGTTAGGGGGAACACTTTCTTGAAATTTTAATGAGGGATCATCTTATTTACTATCGTCGTTCTAAGCAAATAAGATGCATAAACATAGATAAACATCACATGCAATCAAAAAAGTGACATGATATGGCCAATATCATTTTGCTCCTTTTGATCTCCATCTTCGGGGCTCCATGATCATCATCGTCACCGGCATGGCACCATGATCTCCATCATCATGATCTCCATCATCGTGTCTCCATGAAGTTGTCTCGCCAACTATTACTTCTACTACTATGGCTAATGGCTTAGCAATAAAGTAAAGTAAATACATGGCGTTGTTCAATGACACGCAGGTCATACAATAAATTAAGACAACTCCTATGGCTCCTGCCGGTTGTCATACTCATCGACATGCAAGTCGTGATTCCTATTACAAGAACATGATCAATCTCATACATCACATATCATTCATCACATTCTTTTGGCCATATCACATCACATAGCATACCCTGCAAAAACAAGTTAGACGTCCTCTAATTGTTGTTTGCATGTTTTAGGTGGCTGCTATGGGTTTCTAGCAAGAACTTTTTTTACCTACGCAAAAGCCACAACGTGATATGCCAATTGCTATTTACCCTTCATAAGGGCCCTTTTCATCGAATCCGATCCGACTAAAGTGGGAGAGACTGGCACCCGCTAGCCACCTTATGCGACAAGTGCATGTCAGTCGGTGGAACCTGTCTCACGTAAGAGTACGTGTAAGGTCGGTCCGGGCCGCTTCATCCCACAATACCGTCGAAACAAGATTGGATTAGTCGGTAAGCATATTGAACAAAATCAATGCCCACAACTACTTTGTGTTCTACTCGTGCAAAGAATCTACGCAATAGACCTAGCTCATGATGCCACTGTTGGAGAACGTAACAGAAATTCAAAATTTTCCTACGAATCACCAAGATCTATCTATGGAGAGACTAGCAACGAGAGAGAGGGGAGTGCATCTACATACCCTTGTAGATCGCTAAGCGGAAGCGTTCAAGAGAACGGGGTTGAAGGAGTCATACTCGTCGTGATCCAAATCACCGGAGATCCTAGTGCCGAACGGACGGCACCTCAGCGTTCAACACACGTACAGCCCGGTGAATTCTCCCATGCCTTGATCCAGCAAGGAGAGAGGGAGAGGTTGGGGAAGACTCCATCCAGCAGCAGCACAATAGCGTGGTGGTGATGGAGGAGCATGGTATTCCAGTAGGGCTTCGCCAAGCACTGCGAGAGATGAGGAGAAAGAGAGGTAGGGCCGCGCCATGGAGAGGTGGAAACTCTTGTGTATGGCAGCCCCAAAACCTCAAGTATATATAAGGGAGAGGGAGGGGGCTGCGCCCCCTCTAGGGTTCCCACCCAAGGGGTGCGGCAGCCCCTAGATCCCATCTAGGGTGCGGCCAAGGTGGGGAGAGGGGGAAACTTGCCCCCCAAGTAAGGTGGGTGCGCCCCCTCCCCAAACCCTAGGCGCCTTGGGCCCTTGTGGGGGGCGCACCAGCCCACCTGGGGCTGGTCCCCTCCCACACTTGGCCCATGCAGCCCTCTGGGGCCGGTGGCCCCACTTGGTGGACCCCCGGGACCCTCCCGGTGGTCCCGGTACGTTACCGATAACACCAAAAACTTTTCCGGTGACCAAAACAGGACTTCGCATATATAAATCTTTACCTCCAGACCATTCAGGAACTCCTCGTGACGTCCGGGATCTCATCCGGGACTCCGAACAACATTCGGTAACCACATACAAACTTCCTTTATAACCCTAGCGTCATCGAACCTTAAGTGTGTAGACCCTACGGGTTGGGAACCATGCAGACATGACCGAGACGTTCTCCGGTCAATAACCAACAGCGGGATCTGGATACCCATGTTGGCTCCCACATGTTCCACGATGATCTCATCGGATGAACCATGATGTCAAGGACTCAATCAATCCCGTATACAATTCCCTTTGTCTAGCGGTATTGTCCTTGCCCGAGATTCGATCGTCGGTATGCCAATACCTTGTTCAATCTCGTTACCGGCAAGTCTCTTTACTTGTTCCATAAGACATCATCCCGTGATCAACCCCTTGGTCACATTGTGCACATTATGATGATGTCCTACCGAGTGGGCCCAGAGATACCTCTCCGTCACACGGAGTGACAAATCCCAGTCTCGATTCGTGCCAACCCAACAGACACTTTCGGAGATACCCGTAGTGCACATTTATAGCCACCCAGTTACGTTGTGACATTTGGTACACCCAAAGCATTCCAACGGTATCCGAGAGTTGCACAATCTCATGGTCTAAGGAAATGATACTTGACATTAGAAAAGCTTTAGAATACGAACTACACGATCTTTGTGCTAGGCTTAGGATTGGGTCTTGTCCATCACATCATTCTCCTAATGATGTGATCCCGTTATCAACGACATCCAATGTCCAGGGTCAGGAAACCGTAACCATCTATTGATCAACGAGCTAGTCAACTAGAGGCTTACTAGGGACATGGTGTTGTCTATGTACCCACACATGTATCTGAGTTTCCTATCAATACAATTATAGCATGTATAATAAACGATTATCATGAACAAGGAAATATAATAATAATAACTAATTTATTATTGCCTCTAGGGTGTATTTCCAACAGCTTCTTGCCCCCAATTGAAGTCCTCAAGTAGACCATTTCCTCATCTGATAATAAGGGCAAGTCACCTGCTGTGATAGATGAAGGCATCCATCCATTGGATGGTCAGTTCCGCAAAGTTGCATCCTATTCCACCAATGGTGACTCTGCCACACATGATTCTGCTGCAAATGCTCCAAAGTCAAGTCCTCAAGCTACTGCTCCACGTGTGATGACTGACCGTGAATTGCTCATAAGTCTTCACCAGAAGGTCGATCAAAACCACAAATGGGTCAAGTGTCAGTTTGGTTCTATTCTTCACAACATGACTTCTACACACAATGCAGTGAAGAAAAACCACTACTACCTCCATGAAGTGTTTGATCGCACCTGGGCTATACTGTCACATCAATATGGAGAAGAAGATTTGAAGCAAATGGGCTTCAAGGAAGACTTTGAGTGGTCTGCACCTCCACCGAAGAAATACAAGAAGGTCAAGGTTCCTTCCTTGGTGGCCAGCTCATATTCGTCATCATGCGCTACGGACGAGTATGAAGATTTGGACGACAATGCAGCAGGCCCTACATCGACTCAAGACCCTGACAACGTTGGCGCTCCTCCATCATCATGACATTCTTCAGGGGCGTTAGTCCTCATTTTCAACCCTTTTGGTCATTTGATGACAAAGGGGGAGAAATTTGAGTTAGTCTTCAAGCGGGTCTATATATGGGTGTTTTTTTGCTAAGTTACAACTCTCGTTCTTCTGATGACTTTGCTGGATCAAGTTGTAATCTTAAAACTCTATGGTGGTCTGATACTTTTGCTGTGTTCCTATGCATGCTTATTCCTCATTAATGTTAATGCACGCATGCTAAATTACATCAGTCACCATATTTCATCATGCATTTCAAATTCCTCATATTATATATCAAATGCGTGTATGAATTACAAGATATAGGGGGAGATCTCCATGATTATACTCTTCAAGTGTGCATTGCTTCAAAAGCAAATTCCTTACGATGCACATCTTCAGGGGGAGTTCTTCTATATCTTGCAATCAAATTCCTCAATGTTAGTTTTTACACTTCACATCATTATCCCCATTGAAAACTTAACCTATATTGTCATCAATCACCAAAAAGGGGGAGATTGTAAGTGCATCTAGTGCCCCTTAGTGATTTTGGTGTATTGAGGACTTATAGGTTAAGAGACTGATGCATTTGTGAGTGTACACGGGTCTATAAGTCTATGAGGAGTTTGATATTTACATAGAAAGTCGACCCCTAAAAATGAAGTTCTTCGTCTGAAGACTTTGAATTTCTAAAGACTTTCTGAAGACTTTGGAAAGTGAAGAAATTGGTGTGACCTTGAAGACTTGGTATTCATTCGAGGAACATGAAGCGCAAAGACTTGTGTTTTCATAGTTTCATTTTTCTCTTTCTTGAGTCATAGGAAACACCATACTGTTAAAGGGGGTCGAGGAAATACTAAGGAAAATTTTCCATGTGATGCTCAACTCAAATCCTACACCTACCAATCCCTTCGAGTGAAGCCATTGGAAATCTCGCACAGTTTAGTCATATTCTTCAGTGACAGAGACCAAGTTCTTCTGGTCTCTAAGGAATTTGTTCTGACTAAAGAGTTAGGAATTCACTAGTGCGGATTGCCTACCAAGTGAGGAACATGATACCCCTGAGGAATTCGAACCTCAAAATTCCGACCGTTGCTGTGCTACGCGCCAGCTGTCCCAAAATATCTACTCACCTAACGGTCATATTAGACAAGGGCATTTATGTCTTATCATGTCGGGCTGCTCCCCGGCTATAAATAGCCGCCCCCTACAACCACTAGCTGGTTGGCTGCTCCGAGAGAAACTGACACTTTTCATTTGAGAGCAACCCATCCTCCGAGGACTTTGAGTGAAAATCATCAAGTGAGGAAATCCCAAACCCAAACCTACAAAACCCCAAAGTGATTGAGCATCACTAAAGAGATTGATCATGTGTGGATCCGACACTTGTTTCCTTTCAAGACTGTGCTACTTCCAGACGGTTAGGCGTCAAGGTCTAGAGCATCCAAGAGGAATTGTGGATCACCGAGTGACCGAGTTTGTGAAGGTTCGGAAGTCACCTGAAGACTTACCACGAGTGATTGGGCGAGGTCTGTGTGACTTTAGCTCAAGGAGAATACGGTGAGGACTGTGTGTTCGGGACTGGGTGTCCTCGAGTTTAAATACTCAGCCGCTCCAACCAGATGTACAACTGAGACAACAGTTGGAACTAGTCTACCAAATCATTGTCTTCACTGAGCTTACAGGTTCTATTTCCTCAACTCTTTCAATTCCTCATGTATGTTGTTGTGTGCTTGTTCATATCTGTTTGAAGACATTGACTGAAGACTTTCTCAATTTCCTCATCTCTATTTCTTCAGTCAGCCCGCCTTCTTCCCTTGTTATCCTGTGCTTACGCTTTCTGTACTCTTTGCTTGTCTTCATGTCATCATGATGACTATGCTTGTGTTCTGTTATGTTCCTTTCTGAGTACTTATTCCGCTGCTAGTAGTTCTTCATTTAGGAATTTCCTCACCATCAAATTCCTCATTGAAGAATTCATAAAAATCGCCTATTCAACCCCCCTCTAGTCGATATAACGCACTTTCACCAGGGGTGCCCTCGAGCCCCAAATATCGTTGGCACAGGGGTAGAATCACGGCCTAAGAAGAACGCGGCATACGTTGCACGCGAGGAGTATCTACTAGCAGCCCCAAGGTGCCATGTGAAAGAGTACGGGTCGTTCAACAGGGAACGCCCTCTCAGCGTCTCCCAAATCTCCAAGAATTATGCGATGGTCGGTACTAAGGACGCCCCTCTGATGCTCTCCACCCATGCATTCCCGGGAAGTGCATACGCAACCAAGCAAGCACTGGCCGCAGGCCTGACAAACATGAAGAGGTTGGGTGCTAGCTAAGGCTGCATCCGTCGAGCCATGGGTCATCGCCCAGTTGGCATCCTGGAGCCGCCCTGGCCAAATGCTCGCTCATCGGTTGGATGGGCAACTGAAGCCCTGCCCGTGGTTTGTCCGAGATTGTTTTCTCAAACCACCACCACCGAATGCGCATCGCCTGGTTTAGCGGCGCCAAGTTCAACACCCCAAGTCCGCCGAGTGGTTTTGGCATGCAAATAATGTTCCAAGCGACAAGGCAGCAACCACCCTTGGCGTCCTCCACACCCTTTCAGAAGAATCTATGATGGAGCTTGTCCACACACTTGAAGAACCGCGGGGGGGTGTCCAAAGCCATCATGTGGTGGATGGGCATGGCCGACAGCTTTGATCTCACAAACATGAGGCACCCGACGTGACGAAGCAGCGAGGTCCTCCAGGTCGAAAGCTGGCGAGTGATGTGTGCTAATGTATATATGGTATATGATCGTTTGTGTATCGTATCCTGATCATATAGCAATTTTAGTGATCCTATATGTTTTAGGGAGAGAAGATTGGACACACTTTGCGTTGATCAGAGAGGTTACATTTATACAGAGGGGGAACAGAGGGCGCGAGCCCACGATGGTGGTCATGGTTGGGCCATGTTAAGAGGAGGCGATCGTGTGTGCTGACTTGTCAAAACTGCACACACACACACACACACACACACACACATGCTCTGCTACTCTACTGCACAAGAATACGTATACAAATACATGAGGTTTAACACCCCCCGCAGTTGTGACATCACGAGTGGTGATGCAAAGACTGGACTGAAAGTTGTGGAAGATGTCTGTTGGCAGCCCTTTGGTCATCACGTCAGCAAATTGTTGCCGCGTAGGAACATGGAGCATGTGGAAATCACTAAGGGCCACGCGCTGGCAGACGAAGTGGACGTCCAACTTGATGTGCTTGGTCCGGCGGTGATGAACAGGGTTGCTGGAGAGGTATATGGCGAAGATGTTGTAGGTAGTAGACCAGTGTAGCAGTGGCGATGTAGCGTAGCTCGCCGAGTAGTTGTCGGAGCCAGACGCACTCGGCCATGGCATTGGCCGCGCCATGATACTCAGCCTCGGCGCTTGAGCGGGAGACAGCAGGTTGGCGCTTTGAGGACCAGGAGACCAGAGCATCACCGAGGAATACATAGTAGCTGGAGGTCGACCGACAAGTGTCAGGGCAGCCGGCCCAGTCGGCGTCAGCGTAGACCCGAAGATCCAGAGTCGAGGACGCACGGAGATGCAGCCCAAGCGAGACTATTCCACGAACATACCAAAGCGCACGTTTGATCAAGGCGAGATGGCACTCGCACGGATCGTGCATGTGTAGGCAGATCTGCTGGACGGCGTAGGCGAGCTCGGGGCCCGTCACCGTGAGGTACTGCAGCATGCCTGCAAGGCTGCGGTAGGTGGTGGGGTCGGTGATGCGCGGCCCCTCCGCGGCGGGGAACTTGTTCTTGTTGTCGATGGGTGTCGAGGTGGGCTTGCAGTTGTCCATGGTGGCCCGCTCAAGGATGTCCTCGGCATACTGCTCTTGGGAGAGGAAGAAGCCGGCCGGCAAGCGTGACGCGGATGCCCAAGAAGTAGTGGAGATCTACGAGGTCCTTCATAGCAAACTCAGTGGCGAGTGCGGCGATGATACGGTGGAGGAGCGCGGGGGAGGACATCGTGAGGATGATATCATCCACGTAGAGTAGGAGGTACACGCACACCACGGGTGAGCATGAACAGTGAGTTGTCCGAGCGCGTCGACATGAACCCGAGGGTGGTGAGGAAGTTGGTGAAGCATAGAAACCATGCGCGCGGCGCCTATTTCAAGTTGTACAGGAACTTGGATAGGTGGCAGACATGATCCGACTTGGTATCGTCGATGAAGCCAGTGGGTTGTAAACAGTACACCTCTTCCTCCAAGTTGTCATGGAGGAACACATTCTTCACATCGAGCTGGTGCAGGGGCCAGTGGCGCGAGGCAGCAAGGGTGAGGACAGTGCGAATGGTGGCAGGTTTCACAATGGGAGAGAATGTTTCCCCGTAGTCGATGCCAGCATGCTCGTTGAGCCCGTGGACCACACACCGTGCCTTGTAGCGCTCGAGTGTGCCATCCGCTCGCGTTTTGTGGCGAAAGACCCATTTGCCAGTGATGATATTAGCTCGGGTAGTCGTGGAAAGAGCTCCCGTGTACGGTTGCTGGCATGGGTAGTGAATTCTTCACGCATGAAGGCGAGCCAGTTGGCGTCACGGAGCGCGCCATGCACCAAGCGGGGAAACCCGAGAGATGTCGGTGGCGGGAGCAGCGGCAACCACGCAAACATAATCATTCGCGTACTTGCGTCTAGGGCGGAAGATGCCAATGCGAGCATGGGTGACGATCGAACGAGCACACGTCGCTAGTGGATCAATATGGGATGGTGGAGACGACGGGGATAAAGGCGAGCCATCGGATGAGGATCCAAGGGATGCATGCGAGCTAGAGAAGCGCACAATGGTGGAGTTTGAAAATGACTCGTCCGATGAGGATCGAACCATGGAGGAGGGAAGCACGCACGCGGAGGTGGTTTGGATGACGTGTGTCAGATGAAGATCCAGCAACCATATTTGAATCTGCAGAGGGCACGCGCGGGGAGCAGTTACCGAAGGCCCGCGGTGTGCAGGAGCGTGCATGCGTGGGCACATCGTCCGGGGCAACCGTGGGCGGCAAGAGCATGTACGGGTGCAGGGACGAGGCGTGGAGGCAAGGTCGTTGGCGTGGAGGGAAGGCATGGCGAGAGGTGAGCACACGGTAGGAAACTGGATCATAGCAACGATAGCCACGGTGATCGAGCGGGTACCCAAGGAAGACGCAGGTGATTGAGCAGTGATCGAGTTTGTGGCGAGAGGTGGAAGTTTTGTTGTGTAGCATAAGCAACCAAACACGCGAAGGATGGAGTAGTCCAGCGTCACACCAAGGAGCAGTTCGTGGGGCGTGCGTGGCGAGCTGGTGGCGTGCGGCTTGTAGTTGAGAAGGAGGGTGGTAGTGGAGAGAGCTTCAGCCCAGAAGCGCGGGGGTAGGGAGGCATGAAACAGCAGAGTGTGGACGCTCTCGTTCAGAGTGCGGAGGACGCGCTCGGCCTTGCCATTTTGCTGGCTGGTATAAGGGCATGTCAGTCGTAGGACAATGCTGTGTTTGGATAAGAGTGAGCGGATGGCAAGATTATCAAACTCGTGCCCGTTGTTTGTCTGGAGAGCTAGGATGGGACGCTCTAACTGAATCTGGGCGTAGGCATAGAATGTAGAGAGCACGCAAATAACTTCAGATTTGTGGCGTAAAGGGAACATCCAAACATAGTGAGTACAACTATCGATTACAACCAGATAGTATTCAAATCCTGATATGCTAACAATCAGAGAAGTCCAAACATCTAGATGAAGTAACTGAAATGGAAAATAGCTTGTTGTGGAAGTGGAGAATGGCAGGCGTATGCTTGCCGAGGCGACAGGCAGCGCAGGAATGCAGAGTGGACGGCGTGCAGGTGAACGGGAGGTGGTGAAGGGCACGATGAAGTGTCTCCTTACCAAGATTCCCTAGACGACTGAGCCACAGCTTCATGGTCCCGGCGCCAGCGAAGTGGCTGGCACAGGGGATGGTGGGGTTGGGGCACATCGGGTACAGATCGCCTGTTGAGTCACACCGAAGGATCACCAGGCGTGTGCGGATATTCTTAAAAGAAAACCCAAAAGAGTTAAATTCCACATAAACAGGGTTGTCGTGGGTGAGGCGACAAACAAAAAGGAGATTGGTAATGATCGAAGGAGAAAGCATAACGTTGTGAAGCTCAAAGGACGAGTTGTTGGCGATAAGCGAGCCGCACCCAGTGTGAGTGATCGGCAGGCAGTTGCCGTTGCCAACGATAATGTCACGAGGAGGAAAGGAAGGGCGAAGGGAATGGAGAGTACCAGGATTGGATTTCATGTGCGAGTACGCCCCGGAGTCCATGTACTAGTCCGAGGTGCTGGAAGGTGGTGGCGGTGAGGTGTGCGCGGTCGGGGGCACCGTTTGTAGACCACCCATGTCCCATGGTTGCGACGGCAGGGGCGCCACGCTGGAGCTGGCGCCCAGTGAGACGTAGGTGAAGTCGGGGAGGATGGCAGGATAGGCGTCGTACCCGTAGGGCGACGACGACAATGGCACCGTGCTGGAGCTGGTGCGAGGGCAAGGCATAGGTGAAGGACGCCTGCTGCTGTGGGACGCCAGGTTGCAGACCAAGGATGCCAGCGCCGGGCACGCGCCATGGCATGGGCCAGGCTTGCACCATGTCGGTCCAGGAGTTGGTGCCCGGAGCCTGGCCTTGCAGGGTAGCCGGATGCGGAGGGGGCGGTACTAGAGACGATGATGAAGATGATGCCCTCCTCCCCCCCTGTCGCGGCCGCAGCGATGGTTGCGACCGTGACCACGCCCCGCATTCCCGTCGGAGGGAGTAGGTGGAGCTGCAGGGGCGATCGCTGGACGCGCGGTGATGAGTGCGTGGGCGAACTGCAGGCGAGCAGCCTGCTCCGCACGGTGCTCTTCCAGCATGAGGAAGGAACACGCCTATAGAAGGGTGGGCAGTGGATTACACGCGGTGAGATGCGGGATTGCACCGTGATACTGACGCCCGAGGCCGCACAACATGTGGAACAGCTGATACATGTCGCCGACCGGCTGCCCGAGGTCGCGAAGCTGGTCGGTGAATGACTTCAGGCACGCGAAGTACTGTGATGTCTACTACACAACCTTCTTCTTGTAGACGTTGTTGGGCCTCCAAGTGCAGAGGTTTGTAGGACAGTAGCATATTTCCCTCAAGTGGATGACCTAAGGTTTATCAATCCATGGGAGGCGTAGGATGAAGATGGTCTCTCTCAAACAACCATGCAACCAAATAACAAAGAGTCTCTTGTGTCCCCAACACACCCAATACAATGGTAACTTGTATAGGTGCACCAGTTCGGTGATACAAGTGCAATATGGATGGTAGATATAGGTTTTTTATAATCTGAAAATATAAAAACAGCAAGGTAACAAGTGGTAAAAGTGAGCAAAAACGATATTGCAATGCTTCAAAACAAGGCCTAGGGTTCATACTTTCACTAGTGCAAGTTCTCTCAACAATAATAACATAATTGGATCATATAACTATCCCTCAACATGCAACAAAGAGTTACTCCAAAGTCACTAATAGCAGAGAACAAACGAAGAGATTATTGTAGGGTACGAACCCACCTCAAAGTTATTCTTTCTGATCGATCTATTCAAGAGTCCGTAGTAAAATAACACGAAGCTATTCTCTCTGTTCGATCTATCCTAGAGTTCGTACTAGAATAACACCCTAAGACACAAATCAACCAAAACCCTAATGTCACCTAGATACTCCAATGTCACCTCAGGTATCCGTGGGTATGATTATACGATATGCATCACACAATCTCAAATTCATCTATTCAACCAACACAAAGAACTTCAAAGGGTGCCCCAAAGTTTCTACCGGAGAGTCAAGACCGAAATGTGTGCCAACCCCTATGCATAAGTTCACAAGATCACTGAACCCGCAAGTTGATCACCAAAACATACACCAAGTAGATCACGTGAATATCCCATTGTCACCACAGATAAGAACATGCAAGACATACATCAAGTGTTCTCAAATCCTTGAAGACTCAATCCGATAAGATAACTTCAAAGGGAAAACTCAATCCATTACAAGAGAGTAGAGGGGGAGAAACATCATAAGATCCAACTATAATAGCAAAGCTCGCGATACATCAAGATCGTGCCATATCAAGAACACGAGAGAGAGAGAGAGAGAGAGATCAAACACATAGCTACTCATACATACCCTCGGCCCCGAGGGTGAACTACTCCCTCCTCGTCATGGAGAGCACCGGGATGATGAAGATGGCCACCAGTGATGGATCCCCCCTCAGGCAGCGTGCCAGAACAGGGTCCCGATTGGTTTTTGGTCGCTATAGAGGCTTGCGGCGGCAGAACTCCCGATCTAGGTTATTTTCTGGGGGGGTTCTGTATATATGAGAGGTGTTGGTGTCGGGGACAAGTCGGTGGGGTCTCCGAGGCGGCCACGAGATAGGGGGGCATGCCCCCCACCCTCGTGGGTGCCTCTGGACTCTTCTGGCCCATCTTCGGTACTCCGTGGGCTTCTTCTGGTCCAAAAATAATCTCCGTGAAGTTTCAGGTCAATTGGACTCCGTTTGGTTTTCCTTTTCTGCGATACTCAAAAACAAGGAAAAAACGGAAACTGGCACTGGGCTCTAGGTTAATAGGTTAGTCCCAAAAATCATATAAAACGACATATAAATGCATATAGAACATCCTAGATGGATAATATAATAGCATGGAACAATAAAAAATTATAGATACATTGGAGACGTATCGATCATCCCCAAGCTTAATTCCTGCTCGTCCTCGAGTAGGTAAATGATAAAAACAGAATTTTTGATGTGGAATGCTACCTGACATAATTATCAATGTAATTTTCTTTATTGTGGCATGAATGTTCAGATCCGAAAGATTCAAGACAAAAGTTTAATATTGACAGAAAAATAATAATACTTCAAGAACACTAAGAAAGTAATTATGTCTTCTCAAAATAACATGGCCAAATAAAGTTATCCCTACAAAATCATATAGTCTATCGATGCTCTATATTCATCACACAAAATATTTAAATCATGCACAACCCCGGTTTTAGCCAAGCAATTGTTTCATACTTTAGTATTCTCAAACTTTTTCAACTTTCATGCAATACATGAGCGTGAGCCATGGACATAGCACTATAGGTGGAATGGAATATGGTGATTGTGGAGAAGACAAAAAGGAGGAAGATAGTCTCACATCAACTAGGCGTATCAACGGGCTATGGAGATGCCCATCAATAGATATCAATGTGAGTGAGTAGGGATTTTCATGCAACAGATGGACTAGAGCTATAAGTCTATGAAAGCTCAAAAGGAAACTAAGTGGGTGTGCATCCAACTTGCTTGCTCTCGAAGACCTAGGGCACTTTGAGGAAGCCCATCATTGGAATATACAAGCCAAGTTTATAATGAAAAATACCCACTAGTATATGAAAGTGACAACATTGGAGACTCTCTATCATGAAGATCATGGTGCTACTTTGAAGCACAAGTGTGGTAAAAGGATAGTAGCATTGCCCCTTCTCTCTTTTTCTCTCATTTTTTTATTTTTTTATTTGGGCCTTTTTTCTCCTTTTTTATGGCCTCTTTTTTTTCCTTTTTTCATTTTTTTGTCCGGATTCTCATCCCGACTTGTGGGGAAATCATAGTCTCCATCATCCTTTCCTCAATGGGACAATGCTCTAATAATGAAGATCATCACACTTTTATTTACTTACAACTCAAAAATTACAACTCAATGCTTAGAACAAAATATGACTCTATGTGAATGCCTCCGGTGGTGTACTGAGATGTGCAATTAATGAATCAAGAGTGACATGTATGGAAGAATTATGAAAGGTGGCTTTGCCACAAACACGATGTCAACTACATGATCATGCAAGGCAATATGACAATGATTAAATGTGTCATAATAAACGGAACGGTGGAAAGTTGCATGGCAATATATCTTGGAATGGCTATGGAAATGCCATAATAGGTAGGTATGGTGGTTGTTTTGAGGAAGGTATATGGTGGGTTTATGGTACCGGCGAGAGTTGCACGGCACAAGAGAGGGTAGCAATGGTGGAAGGGTGAGAGTGCGTATAATCCATGGACTCAACATTAGTCATAAAGAACTCACATACTTATTGCAAAAATCTACAAGTCATCAAAACAAAGTACTACACGCATGCTCCTAGGGGAAGGGTTGGTAGGAGTTAACCATCGCACGATCTCGACCTCCACTCATAAGGAAGACAATAATAAATAAATCATTCTCCAACTTCATCACATAACAGTTCACCATACATGCATGCTACGAGAATCACAAACTTTAACACAAGTATCTCTCTAATTCACAACTATTCACTAGCATGATTCTAATATCAAAATCTTCATATCTCAAAACAATCATAAGGAATCAAACTTCTCTTAGTATTCAATGCACTTTATATGAAAGTTTTTATTATACCTATCTTGGATGCTCATCACTTTAGGACTAAAATTCAGAACCTAAGCAAATTACCATGCTGTTCTAAAAGACTCTCAAAATAATATAAGTGAAGCATGAGAGATCATCTATTTCTTCAAAATAAAACCACCGTCGTGCTCTAAAAGGATATAAGTGAAGCACTAGAGCAAATGACAAACTACTCCAAAAGGTATAAGTGAAGATCACTCAGTAGTCGAATAATTATGCAACTATGTGAAGACTCTCTAACATTTAAGAATTTCAGATCTTGGGAAATTATTCAAACAGCAAGCAAAAAAAAACAAAATGACATTTCAAGGATAGCACACATCATGTGAAGAAGTAAAAACTTAGGTTCAACCGATACTAACCGATAATTGTTGAAGAAGAAAGGTGGGATGCCTACCGGGGCATCCCCAAGCTTGAATGCTTGAGACTTCTTGAAATATTATCTTGGGGTGCCTTGGGAATCCCCAAGCTTGAGCTTTTGTGTCTCCTTAATTCCTTTTATATATCTCGGTTTCCTAAATCTCAAAAGCTTCATCCACACCAAACTCAACAAGGACTCATGAGATAAGTTAGTATAAATCAATGCAAAAACCTTATCATTTTCTACTGTAACAAATCACAAAAATTATTATTCAACATTGCATACTAAATATCTCTGCATATTTAATACTCCTATCCTAAAATAGAATCATTAAACAAGCAAACATATGCAAACAACGCAAACATAACAGCAATCTGCCAAAACAGTACAATCTGTAAAGAATGCAAGCACTACTAGGGAAAAGCCTAGCAGTAGCGCTGGTTTTTGGCCTATCAGTAGCGCGGGTAAGCATGCTACTGATAAGGCGCTATAGCTAAAGCTTAACAGTAGCGCCTACTGGCACTCGGTACTGCTATATCTACTAAGTAGTAGCGCTTTCCAAGCCAATCGCTACTGCTAATTACTAGTAGCGCTTTCGAAAACAATTGCTACTACTATTATTCCGTATTCCATTTCTATTGAATTTTAGGTCGTATTCATACACTTGTATACAATTTTTCATACAGTAGCAATTTAGAGATTGTTTTTACATCATAATGAGTTATTAAATCACTAGGTGAAAGAACCTTGGATTAGTTTCAAGTGCATGGATCCAAAGTAACTAATGGTCACTTTGGATCCATCCACTTGAAACTAATATGCAGTTCTTTCACCCAATGACAAAATAACTTATCATCATCATCATAATATCATTAACAAATTATCATCATAATATATCATTGTCATATAAATCCTCATAATCATCATTTTCGTCCATGATGAGACATCATATAACAACTTCGTCACTAGTTATAATAACAACTCCTCATCATCATCATCATAGTACTCACAATCACTACTCCTACTCAGCATCACCATCAAGTCTAAGACATTGTAGTCATATATAATCAACACTAACTAATTGTTCTTTATACTTAGGACCTACTCCTCTCTCCTAGCTAAAATACCATAAAGCAGATAAACCGGTCCTTCACCAAATTGGAGAATGGACATAAACCTATCTCCAACTTGTGTCTTGCGCACATTCATTTTGTCTCCAATTATTTGCTTGTGCGCATTCATCACTTTGCTCCATTCTTTGATTTTGAGCCCTCCATCATTTGAAGAAATTGAGTATGCAGTATGGTAAGCCTCCGAAGGAGTTGGTCGTAAGCTAACCATATGCATATCACCTTCGGTAAATAGCATGGCAGGCACAAACTGCTTCGGGAGCCTCTGTTCAAAAATGAAATAGTAAAATATATAGTTAGCAATGTAGTTTACTTAAGAATAATGTATGCAATGAAGTTACCATCATTAACAAAATCTTACCAAGTTTTTGGCAATGAAGTTACCATCAAGCAATTTATGGACTAATGGCACGTATCTAGTATATTTTGGGCTGATAGAGTGACTGGTTTTGAAGGCCTCAACATCTTCTATGAATGAGACAAGTGTGACAGCCTAGTTTTTGCCCTTTCTTCTTTGCCTAGTTTTTAGTTGATTTGGATTTGAGTTTGGAGTTTTTGAATCATTTCATTTGGACTTAACCACTTGGGTACCCCTTGACTTTCACCCAAGTGCTTCAACTCCTTCTCAAACCATCACTCCCTCTCTGGTTCATCTCAAAATATCACTTGGAATATTTTTCTTAAATGGAAAATATCCATTTTGCCCTCCTAAACCCTAGCTAGCCCTTTGTGCTCCAAAGCAACCCTAAGTTTTCTTGCCCCTAAAACCCTGAGAAAAATCCCAATTATTCTTTGAACCCTAGGTCACCTTTCTGAGAAAAAATATTTCACCACTCTTTGGAATATTTTGGCTACATAAAATATTTTCACTTCTGGACAGAAATGGTAGCTTCTACACCATTTTACTAGCTCCATTGTAGCTGGTTTTTCTTGTGCATCTTTACCTTAGTAAGTGTTGGCTATCCTCCAAAACCCAGCCCTCAACTCCCAGTGGTTTGACCACAGTAAACCTCCAAAGTTACTGTCCAGAAACTTACTTGGAGTACAACTTCATTTCTACTTCACCTGGAACCCAACCCAACCATGGTAACACTCAAAACTACCAAGGACTACACGCCAGACATGAAGTTTGCGCTTAGGGCAGCGGGCACGAGCACGGTCCGGCCAATGACTCAGTGTGCGACGCACTGTGCTCGTCGTCTTCCCCTCGCCCCTGTGCTCGTCCGCGCTCGCCAATAGTTCCCATGTGAGCTCCGTCCTCTTCCCCCTCTCTCATTGACGTTGTTCGTCGCTGGGCGCCGTGGAAAGGTGTCCTCTGGCGGAGCCCGAACCCTCCTTGTCGCTCGCTTATAAATACGGCCATCCCCAGCCTCCTCGAGCACCCCACTCCACTCACACACACCCCACAAGCTAGTAGAAGTCGCAGCCCGGCCGGGCAGGCCGCGGGGTGTCGTCCCCGAGATCGAGCTTGCAGGCGATCCCCTCAGGTCATCCCCGCAGCTCCAGCCCCTCCCAGACTGGGGCAACCCTGTCAGGGCCTCCGCCACTCTTCGGTGAAGCCGTTCCACCCTGTTGGAGCCCCTAGAGCCGCCCCTAGCCGACGTCGTCTTCATCTCCGGCGACCGCCGCCCTCTACCTTCGCTGGAGAGGCTGTTTCCGACGTCGTCCGACCACCCCTAGCCATGCTATGGGTACGGGCAAGTGCGCCTCCGTCTCCTCTATCGATCCTCCCCCCCTCTCGTTTTGGCCCAAGAGCCCTCGTCGCCGGCGTGCGCTCCGGCGAAGCTCCGCCACTCCCTATTTTCCTCTCCCCCTCCACCTCACCTGGCTACCGGGGCCCGCTAGTCAGCCACTCTGTACGCGCACGAAGCGGTACGGGCGGTGGCGCCCTGGGCTTTTACGCCTTCGACGCCACCCCCCAGTCTGTTTAATTTTTATTCAAATTTCATTTAAATCCAGAGAACTTCAAACAACCACAACTTTTTATCTATAAGTCCAAATGCATTGATTCTTTTTGCAATGTGTTCTTTGTACAAAAATCTAGAAGCTCCCAAAAGATGGGATTTTTCCCTGCTATCTAGATTTTCTAGTGAATTCAGAAGGTTTCTTGATGTTTTCTTTTTGTGTTTTTATTTATTTTCAGAAGAGCAGGCTTGTCTTGAGGATCACCAGGAGGCTTGTGAACCTCATCTGCACTAAGGCAAGCCACAACAACATTTTCATAGTGCCACTTCATTATTTGTGATTTTCCTACCTGGACTAATGATTGTTCATGCACTTAAATTATTAATATGTTAATTATATTCTGTTAGATGCTTGTTATATTAAATATGCTTGATTTACAGAAAGTTTGAAGTGAATCTAGTTGATAAACTAACAAGGATTTAGTTATGAGTAATGATAAGATAATATTGTTATGGAGATAAATAGTTAGTGAAATTATTTTTGCATGATGAAAAATGATAAATTTGCTAGAAAAGATTATGGTTTAAGTGAGGTTTGATCTTAACCAGAGGAGTATCATGAGTTGTTGATTGCTCAGTAAGAGCGTAGTTGACTCAGTTATTTTCATTGATATGTGATGCATATGTTGGTGATGCATGTCATGGCATTATGACGCCGGTTACTTTCACTTTAAGTTGAACCTGATAATAACTCAACTTGAATATGTTGTTGACCGGGTCATGGTGCCGCTGAATCAAGTCTTTCCCAGTGCAACCACATTTGCCAGTATGGGACGGCCTTAATTCGTTTCATTGTCGTGCCTCTGGTCGGTGCCTCCATCTAGGGAAGGTTATGGGCATGCTGTACCCTGGCCCGGTAAGCAGGCATAACCTTGTGAGCCCATTGTTAAGTTTTTGGTACCGGGTCCTAGAGTGGATCGTGGCCACGATGGTGGTCGTTGTGTCTTGAGGTAGACACGGGGCCACCTAGGACTAGCCCGATGGGGATTGAGTCGGAGTGGCCGGGAGAGTGTCATGGCAATGGAGTGGTTTCGTCGGAATGCGTTTGGTCCACCCGAATGGGAGTGCGAGGCCATTGGTTCCGTGGTGTGGGTCCAGTGTGCTACCTCTGCAGAGTGTATTAATCTATCGATAGCCGAGTCCACGGTTAAGGACACGCTTGAAAGTAGGGTACACCATGGGTCAACACTTACACTGCATTTGGATGTATGTATTCAGCCTCCGAATTGTGAATTGGTATTGGGAGGTTCCAATTCAGCTATTTGGATGGCCTTTGTATTGGCAGGTGGAAACGTATCTCAATACAGAGCGTGATTTTCCCCACTTGTGCACGTTTCTCGTGAATACCGAGCCTGAGGCCTCTGATTTGGTCCGAAACGCTCGCTCCCGCAAAACGTACCGCTTCGTCTCGCCCAGGAAAACAGACATCCGTGGAGGTCCCCCACCTCCACCCATGGAGCTCCGCCCTCGTCCCTCGCTCGCCGGACTCTAAGGACCCCCCTCCCCCGCTGCCGAGGGGCAGGGAGATCTGCCGCCGCGCTCGTCCCTCCGAGCCTCCCCGCCGCCCGTGGAGGAGAGGAGTAGGGATATCCGCCGCCGCCCTCTTCCCTCGCTCTCGTCGGCTTCAAAAAAAACCCCTCGCTGCCCATGGAGATGGAGGAGCAGGGATCTCTGTTGCCGCCCTCATCCCTCGCGCTCGCCGGCCTCCAAGACCACCCCCAGCTGCTACTACCAGCCCCTCCACGAGCACCACGCTGAGGCGCGCTAAGCTGTAACCTGTAAGCGCCCTTGCTAGATCCTTCAATGTGTGTCCTGCTCGCTACACAGTACACACTTCCAATGTTAATACGAAGTTCTATTTGTTAATTATTAGGTTATTGGTGTTTAAGTCTGAAGCACTATTTCTGGGTAAAATAGGTAATTAGGGATGTAAGCTTTGAGTCTGAAGCACTTCCCGTTCCCTGCTACCTTTTCTCCCTACCATCATATGCTTTGAATAATAGTCATATTTTGTACAGATTTTGTTTTAAAGTATGTTGAACAAAGCATAATCTTCTAATTCATCTGAATATACAAATTCAAGAGTTTGTCATCCAAACACGATTTGATCTTGAAACCTCATTGAGATTCAATGAGCCAATTCAGTGAACAACCAAACAAGTGAATTTGTATCCCTGTCCATTTCAATTTCCTTGTTGAATTGGTATTCCAGCCAATTCAATACGGAGCCCTTCAATACAGACATCCAAACAGAGCGTTAATGAATTTGCACACTAAGTATGAAGTTTGCACTGTGGTTGTGGCGGAGAGGACATCGTGTTGAGTTGGACCAGATATGGTCGTGGTTGTGATCATCGTAAGGATCATGGGCCATTTATTGGTCGTGGTTGTGATCGCCATAAGGATCACGGGCCATTTATTAGTCATGGTTGTGATCGCCGTAAGGATCACGGGCCATTTATTGGTCGTGGTTGTGATCGACATAAGGATCACGAGTTTGTCTCTGAGTTCGACACGTTTGTGATCTGGAAATATCATGTTTGGTAAGCCAGTCCGAGGGACGATTATCAGAAGATGCATGGTCACAGCATGTTGGATATAATGTTCTATTGTTATTAATTGGTTAATTATCATGATATTGTCTATCATTATGTTTATGCTTGTTGTGAGCTTGCAAGTACATTCAATGTACTGACCTGGTGTGTCATGCCAGATTTCAGGAAAGTCTCGCTGGAAAACAGAGTTGTCCGAGTCTAGATCGTGTCCACATTGGTGTCCCTATGCTATGGAGTTCCGCTACGATGTTGTTCCGCTGCCGCGTAGTTGTCTTGATCAAGTCCCCTTTATGTTCACTAAATAATGCACATATTGTTCGGCCGCACCGTGTGTGCCGCTTGGCCTCGCTGACTGTTGTAATATAAACTCTGATCCGCTAGCATCAATAAAGCGGTTGTTTTTTTTTGTACCAAGTTGTTGTGTGTTGCCAGAAGACAAGGTCTCTGGCTGGCAATGCATGGTAAACCGGCTGCTCTGAGCCGGGGTGCCACAACGCTTGGTATCAGAGCCGCACTGACTGTAGGCCACGCTAGACTACGACGAGTTAACCGGATGCTAGATACTAGTTGTAGTTGAGTGCCAGTAGCATTTGTAGCTGGTTGTTGCATTGCATGCACTGATTTTATTTTTATGCTAACCTGCTAATGGTTGTGAGTGTAGATGGCTCCGGTGTTGTATCCGTGCCAGTTGCAGCTGATGTCGTACACATCGCCGCATCTCCTTCGTAATGTGTGGCGTCGGTTGTACCCCCACGGTGACGACCCAACCTATCGTGTGTACCGGGAGCGTCTAGCTAACTCAGTGTATGAGTATCACGTCGTGGTTACTCTACGCACCAGTTCCAATTCTAGCACTTACACTTGTACCTCTCGGAGAGGTTACGCTTCTACCGCTTCTCAGGCCGTCCAGTTTGCTGCATTCGAGGTACTTGTTGAGCTCTGCTACAACGAGGTCCGGATGCAGAACCACCCAGGTTTCTACTACTATCCTTCTCTGCACGATAATGGTCGTGTCTGTTTCCCTGTCATTGATCCGGAGTCTGATAGTGTTGGTAGCCACCTTTCTCGCTATTCACTGCTAGATATCTTCTGATCTACAAGCTGGCGCGAGAGCTGAGTCGTGCCCGTACTGCTTTAGCCTCTGCTAGATCAGTCACTACTCCAGCATATGTAGGATTTACTCCCTATATTCCTGCCAGTTCTAGTTCCCCATTTCCCCGGTTACTCCTCCGAATAGCTCGGGCACCGTGACAGTGAGTTGTTGATCTTAACCAGAGGAGTATCATGAGTTGTTGATTGCTCAGTAAGAGTGTAGTTGACTCAGTTATTTTCATTGATATGTGATGCATATGTTGGTGATGCATGTCATGGCATTATGACGCCGGTTACTTTCACTTTAAGTTGAACCTGATAATAACTCAACTTGAATATGTTGTTGAACGGATCATGGTGCCGCTGAATCAAGTCTTTCCCAGTGCAACCACATTTGCCAGTATGGGACGGCCTTAATTCGTTTCATTGTCGTGCCTCTAGTCGGTGCCTCCATCTAGGGAAGGTTATGGGCATGCTGTACCCTGGCCCGGTAAGCAGGCATAACCTTGTGAGCCCGTTGTTAAGTTTTTGATACCGGGGCCTAGAGTGGATCATGGCCACGACGGTGGTTGTTGTGTCTTGAGGTAGACACGGGGCCACCCAGGACTAGACCGATGGGGATTGAGTCGGAGTGGCCGGGAGAGTGTCATGGCAATGGAGTGGTTTCGTCGGAATGCCGTTGGTCCACCCGAATGGGAGTGCGAGGCCATGGGTTCCGTGGTGTGGATCCAGTGCGCTACCTCTGTAGAGTGTATTAATCTATCGATAGCCGAGTCCACGGTTAAGGACACGCTCGAAAGTAGGGTACACCATGGGTCAACACTTAATGAATTTGCAAACTAAGTATGAAGTTTGCATTGTGGTGGTGGCGGAGAGGCCATCGTGTTGAGTTGGACCAGATGTGGTCGTGGTTGTGATCGCCGTAAGGATCACAGGCCATTTATTGGTCATTGTTGTGATCACCATAAGGATCACAGGGTTTTGTCACGGCAGATGTCCTAGTGTAAGGACTTAGTTGTGAGGCCAGCGCATCTATGTGGTAGCTTGAGAGGGGTTGAGCGGAATCGAGAGACGCAACACAAGACAAGGATTTAGACAGCTTCGGGCCCCGGGAAACATCATCCGGTAACAACCCTACATGCTGTTTGAGGCTAGGTCTCATTATCATCACCAGGGAGTCGCCGTAAACCGGCTCTCCTCTTTGTGTCTAGCCCTAAGATTGTTTCTTCTTGCTTGTAGCTTGTCCCTTCTAACTCGTCCCTCTTTGGGGAGCCCTGCCCCTCCTTATATATGTTGAAGGGGCGGTTTACATGTGGAGTCCTATTAGGATTAGGACTAGTCTATCTCTAATACAAACCGGATACAAGTGTTGGTCTTAACTCCTTGTAAGGCAAATATTCCTTTCCTCTTGAACCGGCCCACAATGGTTGAACCGGCCTTCATGAACCGCCAGACAGGCCGCCGGGTCTTGTTGCTCCTCTGGCCCGCCTGCCGGATTACCAATGAACTGTAAACCGTCTGGTCTGTGCAGGTCGCCGGTGAATCGCCAAGTCCGGCCGGATTATCCTTCCGGCCGGTTTACACCGCGGGGTATATCCCCGACATTAGCCCCCAGTTTAATTTGGATTCATCCATGTTAAACTGATCTGCAACATAAACACAAGAACAAATTCGTCGGGTTGTGCTCCGGTTTAAATACTCTTGTAAACCGGCACTTGATCATCCTTAAATCCTTGTCACCTCCTTCTAGAAAATCCGGGTTAATAACCAGCTTCATACTCAAATTGCTGATGTTGGCTTCTTATAGAAAAAATAATGTGAAGAATAATCCACTTGAATCGGCTTCCAAGGCGCCGGTTTTAAGAAATATTGGTCTTGACATACTCATCTGATATTCGGCCGGTTTGAAGATGTAAAATTTGCCGGATTAATATTACCAAAATTGCCGGATTGTAAATATGGATGGCACCAAGTCATAATTGTCACCAACTCCAGGTCATAATTATTGCTCAAAACTGAGCATTTGAAGATTTTTTTTCTCCCTTATATCCATATTACCTGTAGCCCCCAAGTCTTGAATAGAACAAAGTGCTTAATAGAACAAAGTTTTTTCTCCCTTACTGCCGGGTTGTTATGCTTGCAGCAACCTGGGACTTGTAATTTCCTGATGCTCATAAAAACTTCAACCAGTGTAGCCCCCAAGGGCCGGGTCATTATGCAATAATGAGCATGGACTTTGATAGATACTTCAATGAAAATAACATCATATGATGTAACCCCCATCATGGGGCTTGAATTCACGTCCACAAGGTTAAGAGCCTTTTGCTTTACCAACTGAGTAGTGGACCCTTCAATATAATGAATAAAAAGCTTTGTACCTTGAATTGTTTAACAGGAGCAATTGGTAGCCCCCAAGGGCCGGCTCATTATAATGTGATGAGTCGGGTCTTCAATAAGATGAACAAAGAATGACTTTGCATTAGCCCCCAAGTGTCATGGTGCATGCTTGCAGCGACATGAGACTTGCATATTTGATGTAATCTCAACTTCAATAATGTAGCCCCCAAGTGCCGGGTTGTAAGCCTGCAGCAACTCGGGACTATTCCTTCAATTGTAGAATATATCCATTGATAACATAATATCCATTGCGCTAAAGCGACTTTGAAAACCTCAATCATAATATTAATAACCATAATAAAAATCCAGCCATGTTGGCTATTCAAGATAATATAATCCGGTATGAAACCTTATTCATCCAATATCATAATGAAAATTCAACCAAGTTTGGCTATTTGAATAATATGACCCAATCATTTATAAGCGCATGATTCCAATGGCGCAATCCAAATATATACTGGCGACGTATAGTCCAAAGCCAGGCCGGTTTAATAAACACCGGATAATTTATAATCATGCTTTATTCAACCTGTTTCTGCATACAACAAGTTTAAAGTGTCCTGGCGGTTTACCGCCGGACGGGTCATAATGCCCAACATATAACCTGGGTTTATAACCAAGGTTGCACTTAAGAATAATCAAATATGAAATATATCATACCTGTGATATTGAATCACATTGCTGGTTTTACCAACTTTTTGTAGTAAGAGTGATAACCCCAATCTTAAGTAATGATAACTCGTTTCATACTGTGCCGGTTGATGATAAACCGTACCGGGTTGTGATAAACACCGGTTTAACCATATATAATACTGGCGACTCATAGTCAAACCAGACCGGGCTGATAGTCTTCGGATTATAACTTGATCCTGTATTGACAACTTGTAACTAAAAGTCAAGCCGGGTTAATGAACGCCGGTTTACTCCATAATAGGATGGTAATAGAAAATCAAACCGGGCAGATAGTCTCCGGATTAAGATTTGACCGTGTTCCGCCAATTTGTAATTGAGAGTCAAACCGGATTAACAATGTTATCGGTTTAACAAACGCAACAAAAATCAAATAACAGTTATGAAAAAATATGAAAGCAAAGGCAATGATAAAACCGTTTGCAAAAATATGCTATATTGAGCTGATCAGATGGTATTACCATGGTCGGACAGGACCAAGCCCCCAATAGGAGTGACAATGATTCAACTCAGCCAGGTCCCCAAATGATTCGTGGCATATATGCCAGATCAAGAGGCGTGGCAATGGTTCGGGTTCGACCAAGCCCCCAAGTGATTTTGTGGCCTTAGGCCGACCAAGAGGCGTGACTGGTTCAGACTTGACCATGTCCCCAAGTGATCTGGTGGCTGTCGCCTATCAAAAGGTGTCGCATTGGTTCGGACACGACCAAGGCCCCCAGTGATGTATAAAAAGCAAATGTCAAGGGGTAAACCGGAGTCCGCTTTAAAAACAGAGCCACTCCATGTAACCACGCATGATAAGAAAGACAGAGACCCCGCTTTATGAAGCAGAAGCCCCCATGTGATCAATAATATGTTAGGCCAATAAGGCAGGATACCCATGTTTGAACCGCGCATCATGGCAGCAGGTCCTCTTCGGTAATTTTTAACTTTTTGCAAGAGATAAATTCTTCTTGAACCGGAATCTTGAACCGGATATTCAGAGCTTCAAAGCTTTGTGGGAGATATCTTTCCCTTGAACCGGATTTTAAACTGGAATCTTCATTTTCAGCCAGAAATTTTCTGAGGCCTTTAAACTCGAACTTGCGAGAAGTTAATTCCTTTTTGAACCGGAAATTCTTAAACCAGATTTGAGAGCTTCAGTGAGACTGGCTTCCCCTAAGCCGGATTTTAAACCGGAATCTTTTCTGATGACCCGGAACTTCTTCATTGAGCCGGGATTTTGCAATTGTCATATACTTTCTAAGTCGGAAATTTTCTGACGGCCTTCAAATAACAGTAGCCTCCGGGACCTGGTTATCTTTCCCTCCATTGTCCTGGGGTTTTTAAATTTGCTGAAACTGGCAAGACTTGTTGCGTCATATCATCATAGCCCCCGAGTCTCAAGGTGACTCGAAAAGTTGGCTTGAGATTCTCCATATTTGACCGTCATATAAACCGGCATAACTTGTATATCATTGGTGTTGATAGCATGATGTGAATCCACAGAAGGTTGAGGTGACTGCGGCGGGTTATAAATGATCCCGTATGAGCCGTGTCAGCAACTCGGCCAATGGTTCCTTCCAACTGGTGATTTGAAGTTAACCAAACTGTAGTGGCGGCGACTTGTGCGCCTGCCCATTGAACCATCCAGTGCAAACAGCGATTGATAATAATTTGCCTCCAATTTGAAAGAAAGCCGGGCTACCCAAGCTGTGACTTGCTCATACTTCAATAAACAGCCCATGCAGGTAGGTGCGGCCCGGTATGTTGATGTAGACCAGGCCGTGAGAAATGGACGGAAAAGATGACCTCAGCATCATAGGCGGCTCAAACAGATGAACCGGCCGCGGTGTTGTAAACCGGCGCGGACGGGCGAGTTAATCACGCTGATGTGCCAGGCCGAAAATAATCCGCCATGAAATTGATGATCGCTAGGTGGAGTTGAAGTCGCTCACGGGTGAACCGGCCGCGGCGTGGTAAACCGGTGCGGACGGGTGAATCGGCCGCGATGTCTGTAAGCTGGCGCGGACATGCGAGTTGTCCGTGGTGTTTGTAAAGCGGTGCGGACGGGCGAGTCGGCCGGTGCATTGATGTAAACCGGACCATGATACGCGTGTCCGTGAAGTTGCGTGGCCCAGCCGAACGTGCATCCGTGGTATAATGACATACACAATTGTCCTGTGTAAAAATGTTACAGGGCAAAATAATTGTTCTTTGACAGAAGACAGTAAGTGTTTAATAAGATAAATTTAGACAAATATCACCTGATGTTTGCGAATGACTGATGATCTGTATGCCGCATCAGAGGCGGCTCAATATAATCTTTGGCGGTTCACGGGCGATGTGGCGCAGCCGCGAGTGAGGTGAGATGTCGGCGCAGTGGTGGCTCGTGAGCAGACTTGCGGGCGAGGCACATGCCGAGACCAGCTTGGCGCGGCTATTGCGGCCAGCAGCTTGCGGCAGAGGCGGAGGCGAGTCAGCGATCAAGCCCAAGTCCGCGGAGACGTCTGCTTCCGAGTCGTGGCTGAATGAATTTGCTCACGTCCGTGTCCTCCTCCAAGTAGTTGCCTTCTTGCTCGAATAGAACCATAATAGTATATTCCAAACGAGAGCGGCTTTCCCTTAATCATCGGTAGCCCCGCCATGTAATAATTGTTTAATTCCTTGGATCACTGCGGCTGGGTTAAACATCAATCCGTACTGATGTGGACGCGAAAAAGAGTAGGCATATGACACGGATAGTGTAATACATCTTGTCCGGTCCGTCTACAGCGGGCAAAAAACGACCTGTGCTCGGATTCGATGGGTCGCCGTGCAACGCGTGAGGCGCCGCACGCAAACCCTAACATCTTTACAAATCTCATATCCGCTGGTTCCCAAAGCCTTAACCATAATTCTGATCTTCCAACAAAAATTTGCCGACTCTTCTGCGTGGTTGCTCCACGCCGATTCTTTTTTCATCTGATCAATCACGAGCTTCTTGATTCCGGAATTACGTCCCTCCAAGTACTCAACACCACCGTGCACAGGCCCCATGGTGGGCGCCAACTGTCGAGGTTTTGTCACGGCAGATGTCCTAGTGTAAGGACTTAGTCGTGAGGCCAGCGCATCTATGTGGTAGCTTGAGAGGGGTTGAGCGGAATCGAGAGACGCAACACAAGACAAGGATTTAGACAGCTTCGGGCCCCGGGAAACATCATCCGGTAACAACCCTACATGCTGTTTGAGGCTAGGTCTCATTATCATCACCAGGGAGTCGCCGTAAACCGGCTCTCCTCTTTGTGTCTAGCCCTAAGATTGTTTCTTCTTGCTTGTAGCTTGTCCCTTCTAACTCGTCCCTCTTTGGGGAGCCCTGCCCCTCCTTATATATGTTGAAGGGGCGGTTTACATGTGGAGTCCTATTAGGATTAGGACTAGTCTATCTCTAATACAAACCGGATACAAGTGTTGGTCTTAACTCCTTGTAAGGCAAATATTCCTTTCCTCTTGAACCGGCCCACAATGGTTGAACCGGCCTTCATGAACCACCAGACAGGCTGCCGGGTCTTGTTGCTCCTCTGGCCCGCCTGCCGGATTACCAATGAACTGTAAACCGTCTGGTCTGTGCAGCTCGCCGGTGAATCGCCAAGTCCGGCCGGATTATCCTTCCGGCCGGTTTACACCGCGGGGTATATCCCCGACAGTCGTGGTTGTGATCATCGTAAGGATCACGGGCCATTATTGGTCGTGGTTGTGATCGCCGTAAGGATCACGGGCCATTTATTAGTCGTGGTTGTGATCGCCGTAAGGATCACGAGTTTGTCTCTGAGTTCGACACGTTTTTGATCTGGAAACGATCACGTCTGGTAAGCCAGTCCGAGGGACGATTATCTGAAGATGCATGGTCACAGCATGTTGGATATAATGTTGCATTGGTATTAATTGGTTAATTATCATGATATTGTATGTCGTTATGTTTATGCTTGTTGTGAGCTTGCAAGTACATTCAATGTACTGACCTGGTGTGTCATGCCAGATTTCAGGAAAGTCTCGTTGGAAAGGAGAGCTGTCCGAGTCTAGATCATGTCCACATCGGTGTCCCTGTGCTATGGAGTTCCGCTACAACGTTGTTCCGCTGCCGCGTAGTTGTCTTGATCGAGGCCCCTTTATGTTCACTAAATAATGTACATATTGTTCGGCGCACCGTGTGTGCCGCTTGGCCTCGCTAACAGTTGTAATATAAACTCTGATCCGCTAGCATCAATAAAGCGGTTGTTTTTTTGTACCAAGTTGTTGTGTGTTGCCAAAAGACAAGGTCTCTGGGCTGGCAATGCATGGTAAACCGGTTGCTCTGAGCCAGGGTGCCACAACAAGATAACCTTTCTCCACACAATTAAGCTTGGAGTCATAGGTATAGTATGTGTTGTCTACTACCTTCCGAGTATTTCTTGAAGATAAGAAATAAGCTGACAATTATAAATAAATAAGTTTAGTACGGATGAACACCAAATATTTTTAAATTAACAACATAAATTACTGAACTTAACAAATTAGTTTGATAAACTCACATCTAGGTTGTCGAGGTTTTGTCACGGCAGATGTCCTAGTGTAAGGACTTAGTCGTGAGGCCAGCGCATCTATGTGGTAGCTTGAGAGGGGATGAGCGGAATCGAGAGACGCAACACAAGACAAGGATTTAGACAGCTTCGGGCCCCGGGAAACATCATCCGGTAACAACCCTACATGCTGTTTGAGGCTAGGTCTCATTATCATCACCAGGGAGTCGCCGTAAACCAGCTCTCCTCTTTGTGTCTGGCCCTAAGATTGTTTCTTCTTGCTTGTAGCTTGTCCCTTCTAACTCGTCCCTCTTTGGGGAGCCCTGCCCCTCTTTATATATGTTGAAGGGGCGGTTTACATGTGGAGTCCTATTAGGATTAGGACTAGTCTATCTCTAATACAAACCGGATACAAGTGTTGGTCTTAACTCCTTGTAAGGCAAATATTCCTTTCCTCTTGAACCGGCCCACAATGGTTGAACCGGCCTTCATGAACCGCCAGACAGGCCGCCGGGTCTTGTTGCTCCTCTGGCCTGCCTGCCAGATTACCAATGAACTGTAAACCGTCTGGTCTGTGCAGGTCGCCGGTGAATCGCCAAGTCCGGCCGGATTATCCTTCCGGCCGGTTTACACCGCGGGGTATATCCCCGACATTAGCCCCCAGTTTAATTTGGATTCATCCATGTTAAACTGATCTGCAACATAAACACAAGAACAAATTCGTCGGGTTGTGCTCCGGTTTAAATACTCTTGTAAACCGGCACTTGATCATCCTTAAATCCTTGTCACCTCCTTCTAGAAAATCCGGGTTAATAACCAGCTTCATACTCAAATTGCTGATGTTGGCTTCTTATAGAAAAAATAATGTGAAGAATAATCCACTTGAATCGGCTTCCAAGGCGCCGGTTTTAAGAAATATTGGTCTTGACATACTCATCTGATATTCAGCCGGTTTGAAGATGTAAAATTTGCCGGATTAATATTACCAAAATTGCCGGATTGTAAATATGGATGGCACCAAGTCATAATTGTCACCAACTCCAGGTCATAATTATTGCTCAAAACTGAGCATTTGAAGATTTTTTTCTCCCTTATATCCATATTACCTGTAGCCCCCAAGTCTTGAATAGAACAAAGTGATGATTTGAGACTTGTTTTCATATAATTACTGCCACTTTGAAGAAATCCATGTTGTTCATCCCAGTCACTTAGTAAAACTGAACATTCCATATTATGTAGCCCCCAAGTGCCGGGTTGTTATGCTTGCAGCAACCTGGGACTTGTAATTTCCTGATGCTCATAAAAACTTCAACCAGTGTAGCCCCCAAGGGCCGGGTCATTATGCAATAATGAGCATGGACTTTGATAGATACTTCAATGAAAATAACATCATATGATGTAACCCCCATCATGGGTCTTGAATTCACGTCCACAAGGTTAAGAGCCTTTTGCTTTACCAACTGAGCAGTGGACCCTTCAATATAATGAATAAAAAGCTTTGTTCCTTGAATTGTTTAACAGGAGCAATTGGTAGCCCCCAAGGGCCGGCTCATTATAATGTGATGAGTCGGGTCTTCAATAAGATGAACAAAGAATGACTTTGCATTAGCCCCCAAGTGTCATGGTGCATGCTTGTAGCGACATGAGACTTGCATATTTGATGTAATCTCAACTTCAATAATGTAGCCCCCAAGTGCCGGGTTGTAAGCCTGCAGCAACTCGGGACTATTCCTTCAATTGTAGAATGTATCCATTGATAACATAATATCCATTGCGCTAAAGCGACTTTGAAAACCTCAATCATAATATTAATAACCATAATAAAAATCCAGCCATGTTGGCTATTCAAGATAATATAATCCGGTATGAAACCTTATTCATCCAATATCATAATGAAAATTCAACCAAGTTTGGCTATTTGAATAATATGACCCAATCATTTATAAGCGCATGATTCCAATGGCGCAATCCAAATATATACTGGCGACGTATAGTCCAAAGCCAGGCCGGTTTAATAAACACCGGATAATTTATAATCATGCTTTATTCAACCTGTTTCTGCATACAACAAGTTTAAAGTGTCCTGGCGGTTTACCGCCGGACGGGTCATAATGCCCAACATATAACCTGGGTTTATAACCAAGGTTGCACTTAAGAATAATCAAATATGAAATATATCATACCTGTGATATTGAATCACATTGCTGGTTTTACCAACTTTTTGTAGTAAGAGTGATAACCCCAATCTTAAGTAATGATAACTCGTTTCATACTGTGCCGGTTGATGATAAACCGTACCGGGTTGTGATAAACACCGGTTTAACCATATATAATACTGGCGAATCATAGTCAAACCAGACCGGGCTGATAGTCTTCGGATTATAACTTGATCCTGTATTGACAACTTGTAATTGAAAGTCAAGCCGGGTTAATGAATGCCGGTTTACTCCATAATAGGATGGTAATAGAAAATCAAACCGGGCAGATAGTCTCCGGATTAAGATTTGACCGTGTTCCGCCAATTTGTAATTGAGAGTCAAACCGGATTAACAATGTTATCGGTTTAACAAACGCAACAAAAATCAAATAACAGTTATGAAAAAATATGAAAGCAAAGGCAATGATAAAACCGTTTGCAAAAATATGCTATACTGAGCTGATCAGATGGTATTACCATGGTCGGACAGGACCAAACCCCCAATAGGAGTGATAATGATTCAAGTCAGCCAGGTCCCCAAATGATTCGTGGCATATATGCCAGATCAAGAGGCGTGGCAATGGTTCGGGTTCGACCAAGCCCCCAAGTGATTTTGTGGCCTTAGGCCGACCAAGAGGCGTGACTGGTTCAGACTTGACCATGTCCCCAAGTGATCTGGTGGCTGTCGCCTATCAAAAGGTGTCGCGTTGGTTCGGACACGACCAAGGCCCCCAGTGATGTATAAAAAGCAAATGTCAAGGGGTAAACCGGAGTCCGCTTTAAAAACAGAGCCACTCCATGTAACCACGCATGATAAGAAAGACAGAGACCCCGCTTTATGAAGCAGAAGCCCCCATGTGATCAATAATATGTTAGGCCAATAAGGCAGGATACCCATGTTTGAACCGCGCATCATGGCAGCAGGTCCTGTTCGGTAATTTCTAACTTTTTGCAAGAGACAAATTCTTCTTGAACCGGATATTGAGAGCTTCAAAGCTTTGTGGGAGATATCTTTCCCTTGAACCGGATTTTAAACCGGAATCTTCATTTTCAGCCGGAAATTTTCTGACGGCCTTTAAACTCGAACTTGCGAGAAGTTAATTCCTTTTTGAACCGGAAATTCTTAAACCGGATTTGAGAGCTTCAGTGAGACTGGCTTCCCCTGAGCCGGATTTTAAACCGGAATCTTTTCTGATGACCCGGAACTTCTTCATTGAGCCGGGATTTTGCAATTGTCATATACTTTCTAAGCCGGAAATTTTCTGACGGCCTTCAAATAACAGTAGCCTCCGGGACCTGGTTATCTTTCCCTCCATTGTCCTGGGGTTTTTAAATTTGCTGAAACTGGCAAGACTTGTTGCGTCATATCATCATAGTCCCCGAGTCTCAAGGTGACTCGAAAAGTTGGCTTGAGATTCTCCATATTTGACTGTCATATAAACCGGCATAACTTGTATATCATTGGTGTTGATAGCATGATGTGAATCCACAGAAGGTTGAGGTGACTGCGGCGGGTTATAAATGATCTCGTATGAGCCGTGTCAGCAACTCGGCCAATGGTTCCTTCCAACTGGTGATTTGAAGTTAACCAAACTGTAGTGGCGGCGACTTGTGCGCCTGGCCATTGAACCATCCAGTGCAAACGGCGATTGATAATAATTTGCCTCCAATTTGAAAGAAAGCCGGGCTACCCAAGTTGTGACTTGCTCATACTTCAATAAACAGCCCATGCAGATAGGTGCGGCCCGGTATGTTGATGTAGACCAGGCCGTGAGAAATGGACGGAAAAGATGACCTCAGCATCATAGGCGGCTCAAACAGATGAACCGGCCGCGGTGTTGTAAACCGGCGCGGACGGGCGAGTTAATCACGCTGATGTGCCAGGCCGAAAATAATCCGCCATGAAATTGATGATCGCTAGGTGGAGTTGAAGTCGCTCACGAGTGAACCGGCCGCGGCATGGTAAACCGGTGTGGACGGGTGAATCGGCCGCGATGTCTGTAAGCTGGCGCGGACATGCGAGTTGTCCGTGGTGTTTGTAAAGCGGTGCGGACGGGCGAGTCAGCCGGTGCATTGATGTAAACCGGACCGCGATATGCGTGTCCGTAAAGCTGCACGGCCCAGCCGAACGTGCATCCGTGGTATAATGACATAAACAATTGTCCTGTGTAAAAATGTTACAGGGCAAAATAATTGTTCTTTGACAGAAGACAGTAAGTGTTTAATAAGATAAATTTAGACAAATATCACCTGATGTTTGCGAATGACTGATGATCTATATGCCGCATCAGAGGCGGCTCAATATAATCTTTGGCGGTTCACGGGCGATGTGGCGCAGCTGCGGGTGAGGTGAGATGCCGGCGCAGTGGTGGCTCGTGAGCAGACTTGCGGACGAGGCACAGGCCGAGACCAGCTTGGCGCGGCTGTTGCGGCCAGCAGCTTGCGGCAGAGGCGGAGGCGAGTCAACGATCAAGCCCAAGTCCGCGGAGACGTCTGCTTCCGAGTCGTAGCTGAATGAATTTGCTCACGTTCGTGTCCTCCTCCAAGTAGTTGCCTTCTTGCTCGAATAGAACCATAATAGTATATTCCAAACGAGAGCAGCTTTCCCTCAATCATCGGTAGCCCCGCCATGTAATAATTGTTTAATTCCTTGGATCACTGCGGCTGGGTTAAACATCAATCCGTACTGATGTGGACGCGAAAAAGAGTAGGCATATGACACGGATAGTGTAATACATCTTGTCCGGTCCGCCTGCAGCGGGCAAAAAACGACCTGTGCTCGGATTCGATGGGTCGCCGTGCAACGCATGAGGCGCTGCACGCAAACCCTAACATCTTTACAAATCTCGTATCCGCCGGTTCCCAAAGCCTTAACCATAATTCTGATCTTCAAACAAAAATTTGCCGGCTCTTCTGCGTGGTTGCTCCATGCCGATTCTTTTTTCATCTGATCAATCACGAGCTTCTTGATTCCGGAATTACGTCCCTCCAAGTACTCAACACCACCGTGCATAGGCCCCATGGTGGGCGCCAACTGTCGAGGTTTTGTCACGGCAGATGTCCTAGTGTAAGGACTTAGTCGTGAGGCCAGCGCATCTATGTGGTAGCTTGAGAGGGGTTGAGCGGAATCGAGAGACGCAACACAAGACAAGGATTTAGACAGCTTCGGGCCCCGGGAAACATCATCCGGTAACAATCCTACATGCTGTTTGAGGCTAGGTCTCATTATCATCACCAGGGAGTCGCCGTAAACCGGCTCTCCTCTTTGTGTCTAGCCCTAAGATTGTTTCTTCTTGCTTGTAGCTTGTCCCTTCTAACTCGTCCCTCTTTGGGGAGCCCTGCCCCTCCTTATATATGTTGAAGGGGCGGTTTACATGTGGAGTCCTATTAGGATTAGGACTAGTCTATCTCTAATACAAACCGGATACAAGTGTTGGTCTTAACTCCTTGTAAGGAAAATATTCCTTTCCTCTTGAACCAGCCCACAATGGTTGAACCGGCCTTCATGAACCGCCAGACAGGCCGCCGGGTCTTGTTGCTCCTCTGGCCCGCCTGCCGGATTACCAATGAACTGTAAACCGTCTGGTCTGTGCAGGTCGCCGGTGAATCGCCAAGTCCGGCCGGATTATCCTTCCGGCCGGTTTACACCGCGGGGTATATCCCCGACATAGGTAAAACTGGAGGCATATCCACATCCACCCAGATGTCGATATTATCATCATCATCATAATCTTCGGGACGAATATCAAATCTTATTCACATTCCCTCCTCAAATTCATATGCCTTGCAGAGAGCTTCCCAATTAGAGCAACCGAAATGGGAGCGATCGACCGTTGTAGAACTTAGCCAGAAACTCATAACCATGTTTAGTTCTTAAGTGAGCCCTCCTCGTCTCCACATTCTCAAAGTCATCTAAACCAAAACCAAGCTTCTCCAATACATATGGTCTAGCATGGCATGGGATGTACTAATCGAATTGAAAAAAATCCATAAATTACACGTTGAACAAAAGAAGCACAAGTGATGATATTAATTATGATGAAATGCTTGTCGTTGCGTACCGTACAAACATCGAAGGTCTCTTCCAGCTTCACGGTGAAAAACCTATCATTTTGCAGGTGAGGAAACCAGTCGCACACACCCCCTATGCTCAAAATTCAAAGATTATAACTTGATGGCAAAACCCAAAAAATCCGGCATGACCTTTGCTAAAAAAGGACATATCGAGTGCCTAAAATTTGCTGGAACGGAAATTAATCAACACTCCGGTAAAACATAGGCCACTTATCGATGGTCATTGCATTTCAATGGTTGAAAATATAAAAAAACATTTGAAAATATCTTATATATAATCCTGACACTAAATAAACTAGTTTTATTAACTACTTACTAAATAAACTAGTTTTATTAACTACTTACTAAATAAACTAGTTCTATTAAGCACTTACTATAAATAAACTAGTTCTATTAAGCACTTACTAAATAAAACTAGTTCTATTAAGCACTTGCTAAAAATTCTACTACCCTAGTTCTACCCTAAATTTTCTTACTTCTATTTTATTCAAAACACCTAAAATAGTCAAAAAAATTATTCTATTAAAAAACCTACAGTCTACGATGTCTACATTCTAAAATCTACATTTAAATTACCTACGATTTGCAAGAACGGAGACAAGGGAGGGAGGGAGGAGAGAGGAGGGGGAGGGGCGACCGGAGGAGGAGGGGGAGGGGCCGGCCGAAGGAGGAGGAGGGAAGGGCGGTGGGAGGAGGAGGAAGGAGGGGCGGTGGGAAGAGGGCTGCCGGCGGAGGAGGGAGGAGGGGGCGGCCACAGGCGGAGGAAGGAGGGTGCGGTGGGAGGAGGAGGGAGGAGGACGTGGTGGGAGGACGAGGGACAGAAGGAGGTAGTACCTCGGTGGCGGACGGACGATGGCGGCGGCGGCGATGGACAACAACGGTTATCGGCATGGGCGAGAGTGACTGAGAGGGAGAGTGAGTGAGAGAGAGGGTCGGCCTCGTGGGGATAAGGTAGGGTTAGTAGCAGCATGGGCACGAAAAAGCGCTATAGCTAAGGAGAATAGCAGTAGCGCTTGGCAGGGATACGCACTACTACTAAGTTGGACTAGCAGTAGCGCTTTACTATTAAAAGTGCTACTGCTAAGTGTAAGCATGCAAAAATACATTGTCTGTCAATGCAAAAATACATTGGCCATCAATGATCTTTTTATGTACAATCTGAATTGTCAATATGAGTCCTCTTTGGTAGGAACCGGAGAAGACTCATATTGCGGCCACAAATTCTACACATAGAGTTCAGTGAAGACCAAGTGGTTGTGATAGTTTGAGAAGTAACATATTTAAGGTGGTAAACACCCTGTTCGCGGAGCGTAGTGGGACTAAACTTGTGGGCTGAACTTAGCAGTAGCGACCTTTATAGAAGTGTGCAGCTGCTAACATCTATAGCGGTAGCGCGGTACGGAATAGGGCGCTACTGCTATAACTAGCTAAACGGAGAGGTCATGGCAATTAGAGCAGTAGCACGGTTTAGAGAGGACGCGCTACTGCTATTTTTCTTTCAGCAGCGCATTTTTCTGGCACACGCTGCTGCTAAATAGCAGTAGGGTGGCATTTTGAAGAGCGCTGCTGGTAAGATTCTGTGTATAATGTTTTCCCTAGTAGTGAAGATTCATCATACTTCCCTAACTCCAAAAATTATGAAAGTCTACCACACTTTAGAAGATTTATCAGAGCTCAATATGCAAAAAGTTTCAACATTTTATCATTTTCTGACTTTTCTAGGGAATTTTTGCAACAACGGTAAACTTTCTGTTTTGAAACAGCAACATGTATACTTGCAAAATAAGCATGGTAAAGGCTATACTTAACATTTTTATTGAAAATATAGACGCAAAATATTATTCTAAATAACATCAAGCAAATACTAACAAAAGAAAATGACGCTCCAAGCTAAACACATATCATGTGGTGAATAAAAATATAGCTCCAAGTAAAGTTACCGATGAACGAAGACGAAAGAGGGGATGCCATCCGGGGCATCCCCAAGCTTAGGCTCTTGGTTGTCCTTGAATATTACCTTGGGGTGCCTTGGGCATCTCCAAGCTTAGGCTCTTGCCACTCCTTATTCTATAGTCCATTGAATCTTTACCCAAAACTTGAAAACTTCACAATACAAAACTCAACAGAAAACTCGTAAGCTCCGTTAGTATAAGAAAATAAACCACCACTTAGGTACTGTTGTGAATTCATTCTAAATTTATATTGGTGTAATATCTACTGTATTCCAACTTCTTTATGGTTCATACCCTCCGATACTACTCATAGATTCATCAAAATAAGCAAACAACACATAGAAAACAAACTCTGTCAAAAACAGAATAGTCTGTAGTAATCTGTAACTCTCGAATACTTATATAACTCACAAAATTCTACCAAATTAGGAAAACCTGAGAAATTTGTGTACCAACCCAGAGCAAAAAGAGTCAGATCAACAACACGTTTCTGTGAATTATCAAAACTAATTTACTGGGTGCAAAAGTTTCTGATTTTCAGCAGGATCAACACAATTATCACCGTAAGCTATCCTAAAGGTTTTAGTTGGCACTTTATTGAAACAAAAGCTATAAAACATGATTAGTACAGTAGAATAATCATGTGAACACACAAAAACAGTAAAGATAAATATTGGGTTGTCTCCCAACAAGCGCTTTTCTTTAATGCCTTTTAGCTAGGCATGATGATTTCAATGATGCTCGCATAAAAGATAAGAACTGAAACATAAAGAGAGCATCATGAAGAATATTACTAACACATCTAAGTCTAACCCACTTCCTATGCATAGAGATTTTGTAAGCAAACAACTTATGGGAACAATAATCAACTAGCATAAGAAGATAAAACAAGCTTAACTTTAAAACTTTAAGCATATAGAGAGGAAACTTGATATTATTGCAATTCTTACAAGCACATATTCCTCCCTCATAATAATTTTCAGTAGCATCATGAATGAATTCAACAATATAACTATCACATAAAGCATTCTTTTCATGATCTACAAGCATAGAAATTTTATTACTCTCCACATAAGCAAAATTCTTCTCATGAATAGTAGTGGGAGCAAACTCAACAAAATAACTATCATGTGAGGCATAATCCAATTGAATATTAAAATCAAGATGACAAGTTTCATGGTTATCATTGTTCTTTATAGCATACATGTCATCACAATAATCATCATAGATAGGAACTTTATTCTCATAATCAATTGAAACCTCTTCTAAAATAGTGGATTCGTCATTAAATAAAGTCATGACCTCTCCAAATCCACTTTCATCAATATAATCATCATAAATAGGAGGCATGCTTTCATCATAATAAATATTCTCATCAAAACTTGGGGGACTAAAAAAGTATCATCTTCATGAAACATAGCATCCCCAAGCTTGTGGCTTTGCATTTCATTAGCATCATGGATATTCAAGGAATTCATACTAACAACATTGCAATCATGCTCATCATTAAAGATTTAGTGCAAAATATTCTAATGCATTCTTCCTCTAGCAATTGAGCACAATTATCGGAATCCTTATTTTGATGAAAGACATTAAAAAGATGAAGCATATGAGGCACCCTCAATTCCATTTTTTAGTAATTTTCTTTTATAGAATAAACTAGTGATAAAACAAGAAACTAAAAGATTCGATTGCAAGATCTAAAGATATACCTTCAAGCACTCACCTCCCTGGCAACGGCGCCAGAAAAGAGCTTGATGTCTACTACACAACCTTCTTCTTGTAGACGTTGTTGGGCCTTCAAGTGCAGAGGTTTGTAGGACAGTAGCAAATTTCCCACAAGTGGATGACCTAAGGTTTATCAATCCGTGGGAGGCGTAGGATGAAGATGGTCTCTCTCAAACAACCCTGCAACCAAATAACAAAGAGTCTCTTGTGTCCCCAACACACCCAATACAATGGTAACTTGTATAGGTGCACCAGTTCGGCGAAGAGATGGTGATACAAGTGCAATATGGATGGTAGATATAGGTTTTTTATAATCTGAAAATATAAAAACAGCAAGGTAACAAGTGGTAAAAGTGAGCGAAAAACGGTATTGCAATGCTTCGAAACAAGGCCTAGGGTTCATACTTTCACTAGTGCAAGTTCTCTCAACAATAATAACATAATTGGATCATATAACTATCCCTCAACATGCAACAAAGAGTCACTCCAAAGTCACTAATAGCAGAGAACAAACGAAGAGATTATTGTAGGGTACGAAACCACCTCAAAGTTATTCTTTCTGATCGATCTATTCAAGAGTCCGTAGTAAAATAACATGAAGCTATTCTTTCCGTTTGATCTATCCTAGAGTTCGTACTAGAATAACACCTTAAGATACAAATCAACCAAAACCCTAATGTCACCTAGATACTCCAATGTCACCTCAAGTATCCGTGGGTATGATTATACGATATGCATCACACAATCTCAAATTCATCTATTCAACCAACACAAAGAACTTCAAAGGGTGCCCCAAAGTTTCTACCGGAGAGTCAAGACGAAAACGTGTGCCAACCCCTATGCATAAGTTCACAAGGTCACTGAACCCGCAAGTTGATCACCAAAACATACACCAAGTAGATCACGTGAATATCTCATTGTCACCATAGATAAGCACATGCAAGACATGCATCAAGTGTTCTCAAATCCTTAAAGACTCAATCTAATAAGATAACTTCAAAGGGAAAACTCAATCCATTACAAGAGAGTAGAGGGGGAGAAACATCATAAGATCCAACTATAATAGCAAAGCTCGCAATACATCAAGATCGTGCCATATTAAGAACATGAGAGAGAGAGAGAGAGATCAAACCCATAGCTACTGGTACATACCCTCAGCCCCGAGGGTGAACTACTCCCTCCTTGTTAATGAGAGTGCCGGGATGATGAAGATGGCCACCAGTGATGGATCCCCCTCCGGCAGGGTGCCAGAACAGGGTCCCGGTTGGTTTTTGGTGGCTACAGATATAAGAGGTGTTGGCGTCGGGGACAAGTCAGGGGGGTCTCCGAGGCGGCCACGAGATAGGGGGCACGCCCAGGGGGGTAGGGTGCGCCCCCCACCCTCGTGGGGTGCCTCGGGACTCTTCTGGCCCATCTCCGGTACTCCATGGGCTTCTTCTGGTCCAAAAATAATCTTCGTGAACTTTCAGGTCAATTGGACTCCATTTGGTTTTTCTTTTCTGCGATACTCAAAAACAAGGAAAAAACAGAAACTGACACTGGGCTCTAGGTAGTCCCAAAAATCATATAAAACAACATATAAATGCATATAAATCATATAAAACATCCTCCACGTCGATGTACACGGCGCGGGAGAGCTGATTGGCGCGGAAGATCTCCTCGATGGCGGCCCAAAGACAGAGTCGTCTAGCTGCATGACAACATCGAGCAGTTTGGGCAAGATCGTGGCATAGATCCAGTGCACGATGCAGTGGTCGACCATGACCATTCAGGGTCGCAGCGATGTGAAACAGCCGAGGTGACGAGGTGGTCGCGGACACCGAACATGCCCACGATGGTGAAGAAGAAGCGATGCCACTACGCGTAGTGCCGGCGTGCAGGTCCAGGGTGATGGGGACGTGGTGACAGATGTCGATCATCTGAAGCACGGACGAGGGGAACACGCCAGGAGCGGACGATGGCGCTAGGGTTGCCGAGGGCACAGGAGGGGCGCTCACCAAGGCGGAATGGAGGACGTTGGCCGGTTTTGGTGCATCATCATCAGAGGAGCGGGGGAAGGCTAGAGGATCGGTGTCCATACCATATAGAAGTGTGCTCTATTCAATGCAGCCAAAAAACCGATCTGATGAAAGAGACTAGGCAATACATTTATACGTAAACACTATATATCATATGTATTTTTTAGTTCATATATTATTTACTTGAATGTTCATGTTGGATACAATCAAATCTATATTGCAACCGATTCCGCATTGGTGTATTGCCTAGTGAATTACTCACATTAATGTCAAAAATGCTTTTATATTATAAAATGGAGGAAGTAAAGTCTCAAGTCTTGGAAAAGAAAAGGGATTATAAATGTATGGGTATGTTTAGTTTTCGTAGTCGAAAAGACTATGACAGATTGTTCATACCCCGACTCGTATTCAGAGTTCCGTGGCGTATCGGCACACCTTCCTTTTCCTCTCCGTGCCCCCCAATCCCACCACCCAGTGCGGCGCCGGCCCTGAAGTATCTCCCTGCCCTAGCCACAGCTGCCGCTGCGCCGTCGTAGCTTAGCTCCACTGCCGACGAAGCCTCCGCCCCCAAGCAGCACGCCCCCCGCCTCTCCCGCGCGTCGCCGCCGCCATCGCCGCTCCCCGTCCCGCCTCGCCGCGTCCCTGCTGCCCCAACCCCGTCGCCGATTTCGAGCATTGGTTCCTGAGGTATGACCATCCCGTCCTCCAGCGGTTAGTTGTTAAAACCCCACCGAACTCCAGAAATTTCCCCATCTGGATCCGCCCCTGGCGACAGCGGAGCTGTCGGCTGGTCTCGTCCTTGGGCTTGATTGGATCCGTGTGTTTCAGGAGCGATGGGAAAGAAGGTGAAGGCCAAGGTGAAGAAGGCGCAGCAGCGGGAGCCGCTGGCCGATGCTGGATCCGGCGACGAGGCCTCGCAGGACGTCGAGGAAGCGGCTGTGTCGGCCGGCGATTGGGAGCAGTGCGACCACTACAGCCGTGACAGTCGTGACTTGGACAAGGTCCTCCGGGAGATCGTATCTGCCAAGCATCTCGCGTCCTGTGAGCACTGCCGGGAGGAGGCCCCCCGGAAGAAAGGCGGCGGGGGTGGCAAGGAGAAAGGCGGCAAGCAGCAGAAGAAGAAAGGCGCTGCTGCCAAGACGCAGGCCAAGGCGGAGAAGAATGATGATTTGTGGGTCTGCTTGGACTGCGGCCGGCACTTCTGCGGCGGTGCCGTGTCAGAAACCAAGCCATACGGCCATGCCAGAAGGCATGCCAAGCAGGACCGACACTGGTGGGCTGCACGCTATGATAAACCAACTGTCGCGTATTGCTTGTCATGCGAAAATGAGGTGTCCATCGAGTTGCCTGTAGTAGAGACAGTTGTAGCAGCGCCAGCCGTTGAGAAGGTGGTTCTTGGTGCGGTGGATAGCAATGCATTGGTTTTGGCTAATAGCCATGGTAATGTGATTAAAGGCCTGCCAAATCTTGGAAATACATGTTTCTTCAATGCAGTGCTACAGAGCCTCCTAGCGCTTGATAAGTTCCGCAGCAAGATGTTAGGACCAGATGTTCCAATAGGAGCCATTGCTATGTCACTGAAGAAGTTGTTTGTGGAAACAAGTGCTTCAAATGATGCAGGAGGTGCACTGAGCCCAAAGAGCCTCTTCTCAAGTATTTGCTCAAAATACCCTCAGTTCAAAGGCTACCAGATGCAGGACAGTCATGAATTGCTCCGCTGTTTTCTTGATGGTTTAGGCACGGAGGAAACTGAAGCGCGGAAGGCAGCGGAGGATGCTTCCAGAGCGGCTGGGGTTCCTACAATTGTTGACTCCATCTTTGGGGGTCAGCTGTCTAGTACTGTGTCCAGCACAGAATGCACACACGGATCTGTTAAGCACGACCAATTCCTTGATCTCTCGCTACCAGTTCCATCAAGGAAACCTCCAGCCAAGAGTGTTTCATCACCACCAGCAAAGAGGACCAAGCAGTCTATACGAGATAGGAACAAAAATCGCAGATATGGAAAGATTCCTACCCGAGTGTCTCCTGCAATAGCGGAGAGCAGCAAAGAACAAGTACAAACAGTTGCTGAAGGCAATGATTCCCAGATTCCAGGTTCAGAATTGGGACAGGTTGTCAGTGAGAAAGAACATGAGCCCTCTGAGTGCAGTGAGTCATGTGCTTCTGTTCCCAACCAAGAACTGAAGGCCGCTTCTAATGTGGAGGATGACATTTCCTGGTTAGATTATCTTGCTGATGCAGATGAAATGAAGTCTGAGATTCTTGATTCTGCATGTTCGACTGGAGCAGGACAGATCTGGAACGGCAACGATGCCATGCATGGTTCATTTCACAGTGGAGATGATGCCTTGCCCAAAGAGCAGGCCTTGATTTCTGATCCCTCAGGTGAGAACATTGTTGATGATGCAACTTGTTTACAGACTGTGATCTTGCTTCCTTACAAAGAATTTGACACCACTGCTGAAGAAATATATGTAACTGCAGAAAGCTCACAGAATCCAATAGTTTTTGGTCCTCATCCAGCTGATTATCTAGCAGCAGAAAATCACGCACAGTCGTTATATGGCGGAGATGGGGAACAAGATGACTGTTTTGGTATCGGTGATATGTTTGGTGAGCCTGAAATAACTTCTGATGCTAAGAAAGAAACTGGCACGACTGGAGATATTGATGTGATGGCTTGGAGTAGCAATAGCGCTGATGATGAAGTGGATGATAGTAATGCTCCCGTATCAGTCGAGGGCTGCTTGTCATTGTATACTGAGCCAGAGCTGCTATCGGAATCTTGGCATTGTGAGCATTGTTCTATTGCTGTTGCACAGCCAAACACCAATGAATTAAAAGAGGGTGAGGAGACGGCAGCTAGTGCCAATGATAGAAAGGACAGTGCGGAGATGATGGCAAGTGGTGATGAAAAACAAGTCGATGATAAGGTCCCGAGCTGCAGCAAAAAAGAGGACATTGATCAGATTATGGCAACTGATGGTTGCTCTGTCAATGTAAATCCTGACATGTGCTGTAACGAAGGGTTGTGTGCAAATCCTTCTTTGGTTGATGCTGAAAACACCTCTGATGGTAATTCTCCAGACATTGACACTACTGAGCAGCCAGACAGTAAAACATACCACCAGGAGTGTAGGGATTTGAACAGCTCAGCAGTGGAATTTACATCTTCCTGTAAGCAACTGCATGACTTTGCGCAGCATAACGATGGTCATAATGTGGATGTAGCCGCTGAAGAAACGAGTGCGCCAGTGAGTTGTGGCGATAATGACTCGGCCTCTTGCAGTACTACTAGCGACAAAAAGGTTGAATCTGGTGGTGCCAATGCTGAAGAAGTTGTGACTAATAGCCTTCCACCTGAGACGCAAAGCATCTTACCGAGCGCCAAAGATAATGAAGATGGCTTCACAAGGAATATCGGAAGGAGGAAGAGAATGAAGATGGTTGTCAAGGCACACAAAGGACAAGATAACCAAAATAAACAGAAAGAGGATGAAACAAAGGTTTTCAGAGCTGCAATGAGAAGAATTCTTATCAGCAAGGTACCACCTGTATTGACGATTACTTTGAACAGATTCAGCCACGACTCTCATGGTCGGTTCAGAAAACTGAAAGGGCATGTCCGCTTTAGGGAGACACTCGATATACGACCGTACATGGACCCAAGGTACTGATTTTTCTAACTCAGTTGAATTTGCCAAAATAAAATCAACCCAACAGTTTTCTGTTGCCTGCAGCTGTAGTTCCTAGTAGCCACAAGGGGGCACCACTGTCTGTCCATGGCTTGCTAAAGTAGCAATTGCATGTAGAATTTTGCCACAATGATATGACTAGATAAAATTTGACACTATTCCTTTCCCCACTTGTTTACTTTGGTGGATCTTTCTTTAATAATGATAGAACAGAATGCCCTTATTTTAATCATAGATATGTTTCTTGTTAGCATAGAGAACTAAAAAGATAAATAATTAGATATTATATGATGACGATTCATTGGCTGTAGAACCCTAGTACATTCTCCGCAGATATTTTTTCTACACATTGTTTTCAATCTTATTCTCTGATTCAGGTCTGCCATGTCCATATCCTGAAAGAAAACAGAATGCATGAAATCTTTTCATAATCAACGTGAATCTGGAGGTTACATATATGATTTAGATTTGAAGGCATATACAGTAAGCTGTATTGACTGCTCACCAGTTTGTGTCTACACTAAGGGACTCAAACTGGGTTTTAGTATTGTCATTTTTCAGCATATTTACAAAAGTATTGTTCTAGTTGATCTAATTTGTTATTCTGTTTACACACTTGTACAAGTGTAGGTGCCTAGATGTGTAGCTCTCAAGTTTAGTATGCTAGTATGTGTTATCCTCAAGTTTAGAACCCAAGGGACATGCTCGCATAAGTTTAGGGACCTATTGTGCACCGTTCGTATCTGTGATTTATGGGCAGAGAGAGTCATTTAGGGACTTTAAAATTGGATTGTATGCTTTAGAAATTAACTGCTTTCCTTAATACGCAGATCAAAGGATAATGACATCACCACTTATCAGCTGGTAGCTGTCGTCGAGCACATGGGAAGCATGACAGGGGGGCATTATGTCGCATATGTAAGATCTGGCAAGATAGGGGGTCGGCAGCAGCAGAGCCGCTCCTCCAAATCTTGGTTTTACGCGAGCGATTCACATGTCAGAGAAACCTCTCTGGAGGAGGTTCTCAACTGCGAGGCTTATATCCTTTTCTACGAGAGGGTGGCTGAGTAAGACAATATGTGTCTGGTGACCTACTCATGGATCAGTGAGTAGTTAGGGACAAGATCCATGTCGAGCAAGAGGTGACAAACAACATTTTTTGGGATGCTGCTATGACTGTCTCAGTTGGAGAGTTCTTTTTTGCAAGTGGGCTTGGACAGCCAATCGGTTCATGCTGCTTACAGTGGGTCATTCTTTGGGTTTTCCTTTTCTGGAGAGCACAGGTGGAGGGGTGGAAATTGTCTGAAATCGGCAAACGGTTCGTTCAGATCTCGACAAGGTCATCTTTGAGCGTCGTCGGTTGTATTGGTTTAGAGTCGGTCAGTCAGTCATAGACAGCCTGGTACATGTTTTTGATATATGTGGAGTGCGCCCCTAAATTTTGCGTGATGGGGGCGTATATATACTATATATTGTAACATGTAGCTCCATCTTGAGGTAGAAATGACATGTTATTTATTACCATGTAGTATTACATTGTACCATGCCATGAAAATCAAACCTGGAAGTTTCAAGAAATTCTGGATTTATTTTGTGATTCTTCACAAGACGTGTCTACAATCCCTAAAAACTCCAAATTTGAATTCGAAATATTCTTGGAAGAAACCAAAATGGTAAATCCAAATTTGGATTTGGATGTTTTTGGGATTATGGTGTAGTGAGAGGATGGGTGACCGACCGGGAAGTTAGACGATTTGGAATGACGAGGGTTGATTAGAGCAATGATGAGCGGTGATTAGAGACTAAATCGTCAAATAATTCAGAAAATTGAAAATTAGAAAATTCACAAAAAAAGAAAAAATCCCCATTTTTTTAACATTTAAATTAGAGTTTTTGAAACATGGTATTATGTAATGGCTGGTATCATGTGACATCTTCCCTGTTGCCTGGGATCATGGGGCTCGCCAGCTTCAGCTTTACACAGCGCACAGCGGCATGTTCCTGGGTGACGTTTTGCCCGGCGAGAAGCTGAGGACGGCGCCGGAATTGTGCTGCCTGTGCAGAGCAATCTAGAGATGAACAGGAACGGCGCGCCGGTGCTGCCGTCCCGAACGACCCATCAACATCTACGAGCAGCATCTGCATATATACTAATTTTGCATCCGAGTTCATCAACACTACATTCTCTTACCCCTGGCCAGTACGATCGATCCATTTACCAGAGCTTACCGTTTGCCGCTTGTTCATCCCTTTAGCAGGGACCTCTCCTTGCTCTGAACCAGCGCACAAGTTATCTACCATCGCCGCAAAGGAACTCCTTTTCCCTTTCCGCTGCTACACATCTGCAATACATTGACAACTGAAATCGATTTCGCAATTGTGAACAAAAGAACACACTTCTCCAAATGCCATGAGTAGCAAGTAATCAAGTAGGGGAACCGCAAGGCTTCGACGCATGCCGTTCAGCTGAGAAGAATACTCAACATACAGAAACTGTTCTTTCAACCATACAGACAGAGATTCAAGTCGCATGGCATGGGAGTACCTGCTCCACTCACATAGCATTCGAATTTAGTCGATCCAGAAAAAAGGCAATTAACTAGAACTGCTGTCAGTGTCAGGTACTAGAGGAACCATCCAAGAGTTCCCTGGTATCTTTCTTCTGGAAGTACGTATTTTTCTTTAAGCTCCAGTGAATGCCTTCATATCCCAGCATGCATATTTCTGTCAATGCAGTTTGTGCTCCAGCACAACAAACCTCTGATTGATTCTAGAAGGATAAATGCCACGCAAACACAAATTGCCCACTACTATCCACTGGTCGTACGGAAGAAAGGAAAAATCACTGTGATATACTATCTGAATCGAGAATCGTGCATAAGAAAGATACATTCCACTCAGCAAGCATGCTTCAACATACAGATACGAAGTCCTAATTCCATTATACATTCAACATTCTGATATAATTTTTTATATTTTTGCAGGTCCAATATTTAGTTTTGCACTTAAGGGCACGTGATAGTTCGGGAAAAGAGTGATGCACAATAGAATGCCGGCCCAAACTAAAACATGAAACAAGTCATTTTTCGGCACCACTAAGAATTTACTGTATACGGAGGAGAATAAATTCACAAGCATACCATATGTCTTTTTGACGGTGAGCATACCATATACTCCCTCCGTTTCAAAATAGATGACTCAACTTTCTACTAACTTTAGTAGAAAGTTGAGTCATCTATTTTGAAACGGAGGGAGTATGTCCATACAACAAATGTAATTCCCTGCAGCATTCTCTGTTGTAGTCTTATAACCTGGTACACGTAAGCAAACGACAACGAGTAAATAGCATAAAACTATCATAATTTGGGTTAGGATTTTGAAAAACTTCCACTTTTTTAAACTTCGCTAACACCTACCACAAGATTGGGTTGCTGTTTTGAAAGCCTATCATATTGATGACTGTGTTAATTAATTTTAATCACGATTATGACATATAAGGTCTACTCGTCAGGTCCGGCGTGGCATAAAAGTCAACAGTATTAGCTTAGACTGTTATGACAGGTAGGTCCCATGTGTCAGTCTTTTTCATAGAACAACCCCTGCAAATATTTATAAAAAACAATCGGGTCCCTGCAAATATTTTTGAATTTGCAAACATTTGTTCAAATCCATGAACATTTTTTGAATATGCGACACTTTTTCAAAATCATGAAATTTTCTTGTTGTCCGAACCTTTTTGTCCAAAATCATGAACATTTATTATTTGCCGAACATTCTTTTCAAAAGCATGAACATTTTTTGAACATGCGAACATCTTTTTCCACATTATGAACTTTTTTGAATCCCTGAATATTTAAATGATTTCCTGAACATATTTTAAAATCTTGAACATTTTTCAATTCATGAATATTTTATGATTTTATTAATTTCTTTTTTTAAATTATCAATTTATTTTAAAGAATAAAATACAGAAAATTAAAAACAAAAAGCTAAAGAAACGAAACGATAAAAACAGGGGCTTCCCGCCCCGCACATGGCCGGCCCAAAACTCTCGGTAACTGGCCCGTGATTAAAAAAAAGCGACCTATTTGAGTCCAGGCGTCCAGATTTGGTTGGGCCCAAAAAAAGCGGCGGATGCATCGGCGGACACTTTGGTTCGAGTAAAAAAAAAACGGCCCGCCGCCACCGCTGCCAGGACGCGGCCCGTGATTCACAAAAAAAGAAGAAAAAGTGGCCTGTTTGAGACAAGGCGTCCGCTTTTGGTTAGATGCAAAAAGCAGCGGAGGCGAACAATGGCGGCCGAACAGTTCGTTTCGAGTCAGAAAAACCGTCCGCCGGTGCCGCCACCGCTGCCAGGACGCGGCCCGTGATTCACACACACACAAAAAAGGAAAAGTGGCAAGGTGTCCGCTTTTGGTTGGGTGCAGAAAGCAGCGGAGGCGAACAAATGGCGGCGAAACGGTTCGGTTCGAGTCAGAAAAACCATCCGCCAGCGCCGCTGCCAGGGAAGCGGCCCATGATTTGCCAAAAAAAAGAACCCTGTCATGTTTGAGACAAGGCGCCAGTTTTGGTTGGGCCCAAAAAGTGGCGGAGGTGGACATCGGCGGCGGAACACGTCGGTTCGAGTCAGAAAATCGGCCCGCTGACGCCAACCCTAGTTCCCTAACCCGCCGCCGCCGACCAATTCCGGTGATCCCCGGGTTCCCCGCCCCCAGCTCTCGTTCCATCATCTTCACCGGCTGGATTCAATACTCGTCGTGTCCCCATCGGAATCGTCCTCGCCATCTTGCTCGTGGTTACCCAAGCCCTCGATCTCGTCCCCGGGTTTAACTGGATGTTGCTGTTTTAACCGAATATGCATTGGAGATTGGGGAAACAAATGTACTTCCCACTGTCCAACTGTCCAATGGGTCCCATGATAAGGAGGCAACCATTATGATGACTCTTAAGTTTGCTCGGCAACCTCCATATTCATATAGAGAACATACATTAGGGCCATCGCCTATATGGCGAATCTGCTAGAATTACTTTACACTCTCTTTAGATTTTGAATCAATATCCAGCCACCATGATCTACAAGTAGCCACATAGTAGAAGCTACAAATGCACTCAAGTTTCATAAATGTTGCCACTTTACAAGGGTTCAACTTTAAGAATTTATGGCAATATACTCTCTCGGTTTCTTTTTTCTCTCTATATAAGATTTGCTTGAAGTCAAACTACATTAAGTTTGACCAGATTTATGTTTTAAAAAAATGACATCTACTCCCTCTGTTTCCGTTAGAGTATGCAATGGCCTAAGAGCATCTCTAGCAGACCCCGCATAAGTGGTCAAACCCGTAAATTTTTTGCGTTTTACAGCTCTGGGCGAAAAAAGTGTCCAGAACAGAAATCGTAAAAGTGGTCCAACCCGTAAAATTTTTAAGGGCCACAGCAAATGCACAACCGAAACCCTTATCTTTGGAGGTTGGAAGGCCGAATCTAGGGGGCCCCGTACACCAGTCAAACCTCGTCGGAGCAAACATGCCGCCGCGGAGTTTGCCGGAATCCGCCCTAAACTCGTCGGAATTCATCACCGCACACCGGAAAAGGCCGCTAGACGCCGTAATCGATCGCCACCGGTTCGAATTGGACGAGCTCGACATCGCCGTGGCCTCCCATGACCTCAGCTTGGCCGCCGGAATTTTACCGGCGCGACAGGCAAAGGGGCACGACTCGGATGGCAATAGAGCAAGGGGCGGACGACGGAGGCGACGGGGCGTGGCCGGCAAGCTGTGCGCGGACGACGGAGGCGACGGGGCATGGCCTACGAGGCTGGACGCGGCCAACGCGGTGATGGGGCATGGCCGGCAGGGGCGGGGCACGCCCGATGGGCGACGGGGCATGGCCGACGGGGTTGGGCACGACCGGCGTGGCAGGCACGGCCGGCTGGAGGAAGGGGCGGCAGCGGCCGGACTGGAGGAAGGAGCTCTTTATTGCAGTTTACGGTTTGTTTTCCAGTATCTGTTCGGTCGTAGCTAAAATGAACCCTTAAAATGCACTTTTCCAACCCGTCTCCCAGTTTTGCAGTTTGCGATTTTAAGGGGTCTACTAGAGACGCTCTAATGGGCCTGGGCTGGCGGTATAGCCCCCTAGTCTTAGGGTTAATTAGAGATAAGGGTCGCTTGCTTGGGAGTCAAATAAACCCGTCTATATAAGGAGAGGAGATGTATCAATCTAATGAAGCAAGAAGCAATCATATTTGCTCGGCTTCCTTAGGGAGCCGGGAGACCTAACCCTAGCCGCCGCCCTGCTCTCTCTCTCTCTCTCTCTACCTAACCCTAGCAACGACGGCGCCCCAGCGCCAGCGACCACGCCTTCCTCCATGCCATTCCTCCTTCGACCCCTACAACCTGAGACCATGCCCTAGTAGGGATCCGGTTCATACCAATTTGGTATCAACTTTCCCGGGTTCGATCATGTCCAGCCCTCCACCGAGTTCTTCCCACCCGCCACCGCTGCACACCTACCCGCTGCCCCCAGCGTCTTCGTCGGCGCTGCCACCCCGCACAGCAGGCGCGCCGACAGTGGGTGTGCTGGCGTCCTCAGGGGCGATTGCACCCTCTGCCCCGATGCCGTCCGCCCTCGCCCTCACCTCGGAGCAGATGACAACCGCAATCCTGGAATTACGGCAGGATGTGGCGGGCATCAGAGCCTTCCTCGTCGGGCCCTATGCGTCCTAGCTGCATCCCCAGCAGCCACCTCCTCCGCCGCCACACCAATAGTGGCTACCCCCGTTGCCACCGCCCTCGCTCGTGACCATGGCGCCGGTAATCTCGTACTAGTATGGGATGCCCTACGACGGGACTGTGACGACCTCGCTCCCATCAGTGCCGCCGCCGTCCCAGGGAGTCCCCATCCAGCAGATCAAGTTCCCGCCGTCACCGTCACCACTTTTGACTTGGATCGCTACCCATCACCTGTCGGTGGCAGTGAGGCTACAGGCTGCTGCGCGCGGCCTCCTAGCGCGTCGGCGTGTGCGGGAGATGCATGGTCTGCAGTTGTAGCTCCTCCAAGTTGCGCTTTGCTGTGCAAAGGACCTCGATCTCGTCCGCTGCGTCGGGGACCTTGGGCATGTGGTTTCCCCCACGGGCGGCGGGCATGCTGTTTTCCCTGCGGGCAGCGACCTCAACGTCTACGACATCGGCGGTTGGGGAGGCGCACCCCTCCTCGTCATTCTCCATTGAAAGCCCTCCACTCTTCCCTGTGCGGTGCACACCAACAGTCGTCCGGCAGGGAGAAGGCATGATGTCACCGAAAGGAGCGCACCGCGTAGCACCACTGCATTCCGCCGCCGGCTGCCGCGAGGTTGCCTCTGCCGGCCGCTCTTGCGACCACTTCCAGGTGACCATACACATGCACTCCTTTTGTTCAGATGGTGTCCATGGGATCCAGGTGGCTGTACACGTGCACGTCCAACGTGCGGATGGTGTCCACTTTATGTTCAGGGGTCCAAAATAAAGTGTCCCAGTCCATTTCAGGTTGAGAGTAATAAAACAAGCCGAGATGTAAAATGCTTGTTTTTAGGTGTTAGGTTTGTGTTGCGTCGAGTCATGGTTATCAGTTGGTTAGGTTGCAGCTCGAGGACAAGCTGCATGTCCAGGTGAGGTGTAGTGTTAGAGTACGTAATGGCCTCATGGGCCTGGGCTGACGGTATATCCTGTTAGTCTTATGGTTAATTAGAGATAGGGGTCGCTTGCTTAGGAGTCAAGTAAACCTTCTTATATAAGGAGAGGAGATGTATTAATCTAATGAAGCATGAAACAATCATATTTGCTCGGCTTCCTTAGGGAGCCGGGAGACCTAACCCTAGCCGCCACCTGCTCTCTCTCTCTCTCTCACCCCAGTGCCGGCGACCACACTTTCCTCCACGCCATTCATAACATAAGACGTTTTTAACACTTTATTTTTGCTCAGGAAGACGTTTTTTAAGTCAAAAAACATCTTACGTTATGGGACGGAGGTAGTATTAAAGTTATATAGTATGAAAATTAATTCTGTTCCGCCAAGATCGCATCAGGCGATCGGAGGAGGCGACCGGGATCCCTTGCGCGCCACCGGTGACGCCGCCGGTTCCCTCTCTCTCCGTTGGCCGCTCCAGCGACGGGAGGGAGGGGGAACCCCGGGTCTGTTCTCTAGATGGGTGTGCGGTAGGGTTAGGGTTGAGGGAGACGCTGCCGAGGCCGTTGCGGTGGTGTCGCGTCGGAATAAGTTTCTCCGGGCTCCGTTCGCGGTCAGGAGAGGCTTTTGCCTTCGTCTAGGAGCCAGCGGTGTTGGGGATCCCCGGATCTCATCGAGGTCGCAGGCTATGGTGGTTGGAGGTCCATCGACACTGGCCGTTTGGATCCTCAGATGGGCGATGGATGCAGGGAGACGAAGACCTTTCTTCTTCCTTATTGGTATGATTTGTTGCTGCTGTTCTTCTTCTTCCTCTGCGCTGATGCTGGTGGGAGATCCTGCTTTGTCCGGGCGGATGGCCCGGCCGCGGTGCTGGACCGGTCGGATGACTCGAGTTCTCTTCCTTTCGGAAGGGACACTTTTCGCGGTACTCAAAGCCAAAGATGGCGACGGCTGTTGCAGGTGTGTTGGATTGATGTCCATGCCCTCTCAGCGATGGTGTCAAGAAAGGAGGAAGCAGCGTGGCGGCAATTGTACTGTGGTCGAATATGATGACCTGTTTGCGACTGATTGCAGATCCTTCTGCTGCAGGGGTCTTCTCTCAAGATTCAGGGATGATGACACAGGGCTTCGGAGATCTTTTTGTGTTATGGTTGTCTTAGGGTACTCTATGTGTTCATGGTCCTTTGTGTTTTTTTTTTGAAAATTCATGGTCCTTTGTGTTTGCATTTCAGTGTGCTTGTAAGAGTCAACTTTGTACTGATTCGTAATTTGAATGAAGAATTTCTTAAAAAAATATTAATTTCATGATACATTTAATAATATAGATTACATATTGTTATTGTTGTTATGTTTTCTGTAAAATTGGTCGCTTCACACAACCGAAGCCGACGGCGTGTGAATCCTCTGTTTACTCTGCTGCGCGCAGCGCAACGCAGACGCCCCAAAACCCCAATCCGGCCTCACCTGGTCGGCGATGGCCGCGATGACCGCCATCCGCCGCGCCGCCGTCGCCTGCCGTGTCTCGCGTCGCCTCCTCTCCCACTCGCGCGCCTCTCCCACCCTCCTCGGCCACTTCTACCACCCCATGTGCCCGCAGGACCCGCAGGCCTTCCAGCTGCCGCCTGCCGCCGCGCCGGCTTTCCAGCCCCTCACCGCCTCCTCCCCGCGCCTCTCTCTCGACTTCCTCCCCGACATCTTTGACTACACCCTCTACGACTCCCACCGCGGCCTGCTGCTCCTCCGCCGGAAGCCCCAGTTCGACACCCGCGGCTTCCTCGTCTGCGACCCCGTCTCACGCCGCCACGCGCCGCTTCCCCCGCCGCCCATCTCCTTCCGGAACGGCGGCGAGGTTGTTGGCGCCGCGCTCCTCTCGCGCGCCGCCCCCGCGGACCCCGAGGGCGGGCTCCGGTTCGAGCTCCTCTGCGTCGCCCTCGACGTCGACCGCCCGCGCGCCTGGGTCGCGTCCTTCCGCGACGGTTGGTGCCGCTGGACCGCGCTGCCGCGGTCGCGCGGGGTCACCGTCGACTTCGACGCCATGAGGTTCGAGCGGATGTGCGTGCACGCCGCGGGGGGCATGTACTGGCACATCCTCAACAGCCCCGCCGTGCTCGCGCTCGACGCCGCCACCATGGAGTTCTCCTTCCTCTGGGCGCCGGAGTTTATGTGGGGGGGCCTCGACGGACCCCACAAGTACCGCATCGGAGAGATGCCCGAGGACGGACGGCTGTGCGTCGCGTCGCTGGAGGAACATGGTCTACAGCTGTGTGTGCGTGGCCATGGGGACAACGGCTGGGTGCAGGGTGCTGGAGAGACGCATAGCCATGGAGGAGGTGCTCGACTCGGTGCCGTACCTGCCCAAGAACCCCGTGGTGCGCCACTTCAGGCTGTGGCTAGGCGACGTCGACCGGGGGCGAACCGGCAGGGTGTTCATCAACACCATTGGCTTCGGCAACTTCTCCTACGACATGAACACCAAGAAGCTGGAATATTTGGCTGCCGAAGAAGATGGCATGACATTTGGTCACCCCGTTTTTGCCTACTTCTCGACTCCAGATGATGGCATTGGCATGGGATCTGCGTGACCTTCTGGTAATTTTTATCAATCTCTTTCCGGATGAGTGAGTTGACTGCCGTCTTGAAACTGAACTATGAAGTATCTACCCTGTAGTTTTTATCGTATACAGAGAGTAGAGCTATCACAAAGAGTGCAGATGCTACCTTGTGCAACTATCTATGAAATGCCTCTGTTACATAGCTAAAGCACCCAACTTTCAGGTTATAAAAAAGGGAATTGCACTTTTCCCTACGACAGTTTAGCATAAGGCATAATTGTGTAACATGATGTGCAGTATGCCTGAAATTCTCCACGGTGATACAGTATCATGTAAAATAGTTAGTTCATTTTGTGATTGTAGAGTACTTGACTATCTGCAATGGTCTTTCTACAAGTAGTTTGTCCTCACTTTCAAAATTTCCATGAGAAATGCGGGCAAATATAATATTAAACATATCCTCTGCACACTGTTTCAGCCCTCTTTGATACTGTCCTTACTCCTTAAATTGAGAATGTACAGAATACCCATATCTTCATGAATGGTCCTGGGATAATTTCTAGCAGAAGTCGCCTTCTTAGATTGCAGCACTCCAAGAGATAGTTGCTTGATGGTTCAAATGTGTTGTGTTTTGTAGAATACTCGCTGCATTCTCTGATGACCAGATGGCTAGAACATGTTGCAGATGAAACTCACTTGCATATAGTATCTAGCGTCGTAAAAATCACTTTCATATATTATCTGGCGTTGTAAATTTTCGTAGCAGCAGACTTGGTGTCAGAAATTTACATGCCATCAGCGTAGGATTTCCTCTGCAGTTCAATTCAAACTAGTGCCATGCATACTGTTTGGATAAACCAAACAGTTTTTTTTACCTTGCTGCTTACTATTGTGATTCACTGGAAATTGTACTGATGAATCTGCACGCCTTTAGGGTGTTCATTACTGTCACTGGGATTATTTAGCTGCACATTTTAGTCCAAGGCTGGGTCACTAACTTATACTCCCTCCGTCCGAAAATACTTGTCATCAAAATAGACAAAAAAGGATGTATCTAGAACTAAAATACATCCATTTTTATTCATTTTGATGACAAGTATTTCCGGACGGAGGGAGTATGTGTAGATCGGACAGATGAGCATATTGTTACTGGGCAATTACATGATCTTGTGTGCGGTACGAGTACGATCGATCGACGTTGCTCATTTCCTAGGGTATGGTTTGAACCATGACACCATACATACGTTCTTGATCTTTGCAGTTTTAGTAATGCGCCGGTTTCTGTATTAACATGTTCCCCTTTGTAATTGTCTGCACCCTATATGTAATCCAGTGTAATCTTGCTGATAGTTCTGTTATTCTTATGATCCAGGGTGGTGACTACTAACCGGTGACTTTGGAGGCCTCGACACCTTTTTGTTCAATATCAGCTTGCAGGAAGCTTCTACATACGTTCTATGATGCATGAGTCAGTGACAATGGGTTTCTACTGTCTGCCAAGTTATCCAAAGTGCAATTTGGGTAAACATGGATGTAACCCTTGAAACAGAAGGTTGTGTGGTAATCTGATTGTCCTCTTGGTTTACATGGATGAAACTGTCACAAACTCATGGCACCCTGAGATTTGGTGAACCATGGTGCGCAGGAGCACCAGCTTAGGCTTTTAGCCTTTTGTTCAATTAGTAGCAGATATATCCTATGAACTCTAATGCTATTCTTTTCTGGCGTGCCACCATGTAAATCTGTGTTCTTCGCGATGCCACACTTTTTTGTGCCTGGCATTATTTTCCGAAAAGGGGCATTGTGTTTTGTATCTCCTTGATGCTGCATTCAGTCTCATAATTATGCATATTTTGTTTGATTAGGATTTAGGAGTTGCGCAATATATCATGCTTATATTTTTATTTCTATATATGCTGTGGAGGCCTAAGAGATGACTACTTCTCTGTAGATGTAGCTTGACAGCTTCAGTACTTGGTTTGGGCTGCGTTGAGACTGTGGAATCATGTACTCAAGGTCTGAACCTAGTGAATCACAATGCACTAATGGGACCAGCTAACACCCCATGATCCTAATCCTCCATGATCCCAATCAATGTAAATGAGTTGGAGGCCTCTTCTCTTGCTGCAGGTTTTGGGTGTCAGCTAGGGGTGATGACCTTCACTTATTTGGGTCTCCCTGTCGGAACCACACGACCTAAAATTGTTGATCTTATGCCCCTTGTGGACTGTTGGGAAACGTTGCATGGAAAACAAAAAAAATTCTACGCACACGCAGTGATCTATCCATGGAGATGCATAGCTACGAGAGGGGAGAGTGTGTCTACGTACCCTCGTAGACCGTAAGCGGAAGCGTTTCACAACACGGTTGATGTAGTCGAACTTTCTTCGCGCTCCAACCTATCTAGTACCGAACGCACGGCACCTCTGCGTTCTGCACACGTTCAGCTTGGTGACGTCCTCCGCCTTCTTGATCCAGCAAGACAGCGAGGTAGTAGACGAGTTCCGTCAGCACGACGGCGTGGTGATGGTGATGGTGATGTGATCTCTGCAGGACTTCGCCTAAGCACTATGAAAATATGACCGAGGGAGTAAACGGTGGACGGGGGCGCTGCACATGGCTAAGACAATGTTGTGTCTTCTTGTGTGGCTCCCCCTCTCCACATATATATAGGTGGGAGGGGAGGGGAGGCAGCCAGGCATGCCCTAGGTCTGGCCGCCAGCCCCTAGGGCTCCTACCTTGCCCTGCGCCCCCTTTCCTTGTATAAACAAGGGGGGAGGAAAGTGGGAGGGAGAGGGAATGAAGGGGGATTCCTACTCCACACTTTCCTTGCCCTCCCCTCTTTCCTTCTCCTCCTCATAGGGCTAGCCTGTATAGGGGCGCACCAGCCCCTTGTGGGTTGGTGTGTTTCCTCTCTTGGCCCATAAGACCCATATCTTTGCCGGGGGTGCCCGAAACTCCTTTCCAGTGACCCGATAAGTACCCGGTACCCTCCGGAACACTTTCGATGTCCGAATACCATCATACTATATATCGATCCTTACCTCTCGACCATTTTGAGACTCCTCGTCATGTCCGTGATCTCATCCGGGACTACGAACAGCATTCGGTCACCAAATCACATACTCATATAATACTATATCGTCATCGAACGTTAAGCGTGTGGACCCTATGGGTTCGAGAACTATGTAGACATGACCGAGACACCTCCCCGATCAATAACCAATAGCAGAACCTGGATGACCATATTGGCTCCTACATATTCTATGAAGATCTTTATCGGTCAAACCGTTATGACAACATATGTAATTCCCTTTGTCCATCGGCATGTTACTTGCCCGAGATTCGATCGTCGGTATCTTCATACCTAGTTCAATCTCGTTACCGGCAAGTCTCTTTACTCGTTCCATAATACATCATCTCACGACCAACGCCTTAGTCATTTGCTTGCAAGCTTATGATGTGTATTACCCAGAGGGCCCAGATGAAAGGATCGATATGGTTGACTAGAGGGGGGGGGGGGTGAATAGGCAACTAACAATTTTTAGACTTTTCTTTAACAATTTAAACCTTGCAATGAAATAGGTTGTCTAGATGTGCAACTACGTGGACAACCTATATGATGCAAAGACAATAAGCACACAAGCAAGCAATGGATATAGCACAAGTAAGCTTGCAAAAGTAAAGGGACAAGATAACCAAGAGTGGAGCCGGTGGAGACGAGGATGTGTTACCGAAGTTCCTTCCTTTTAAAGGGAAGTACGTCTCTGTTAGAGCGGTGTGGAGGCACAATGCTCCCCAAGAAGCCACTAGGGCCACCGTAATCTCCTCACGCCCTCACACAATGCGAGATGCCGTGATTCCACTATTGGAGCCCTTGAAGGCGGCAACCGGACCTTTACAAACAAGATTGGGGCTATCTCCACAACACTTGGAGGCTCCCAACAATACCGCGAAGCTTCACCACAATGGAGTATGGCTTCAAGGTGACCTCAACCGTCTAGGGTGCTCAACACCCAAGAGTAACAAGATCCGCAAGGGATAAGTGGGGGGAATCAAATATCCTGTGGTGGAAGTGTAGATCGGGCCCTTGTCACCCAATCCCGAGCGAATCAACAAGTTTGATTGGCTAGGGAGAGAGATCGAGCAAAAATGGAGCTTGGAGCAACAATGGAGCTTAGAGGTGGAAGAGGTGGTCAACTAGAGGTAGAAGACGCCCCTTATATAGTCATGGGAAAATCCAACCGTTATCCACAAGTTCAGCCCGCGACATGCGGTACTACCGCTCCAGGGGCGCGGTACTACCGCGTGGCCGCGCGGTACTACCGTGGCGGACCACGGTACTTCCGTGACAGCAGCAGAGGCCAGGACTAGGGTGCAGTACTACCGCTCGCGCGGTACTACCGCTCCCCCTTGCGGTACTACCGCAAGGCAGGGAAGTCATAGCCTGCGAAGAGCGCGGATGAAATAAATTACATCCGTGCCTACTTCCGCTGAAGTTGAGGTGGTACAAAAATCCGACGCGGTACTACCGCTCGCGAGGCGCGTTACTACCGTTGCGGGCGCGGATGTAAAAAATTACATCCGCGCCTACTACCGTGACGTTGCAGTACTAGGTAGGAGGGCCACGGTACTACGACTGCTGGGGAGCGGTACTACCGTGGGTCACCGCGGTACTACCGCGCTGGACGAGCGGTACTACCATGGGTGGCACGGATGTAAAAAATTACATCCGCCCCTACTACCGTACCGAAGCGGCACTAGGCCTGGGAGTCGCGGTACTACCGCTCAAGATGAGCGGTACTACCGTGAACCACAGCGGTACTACCGCTGGTACTTGCGGTACTACCGCAAGTACATCAGTAGTCGTCAGATTTCAGCACAACCAAGATAACGCAGAGAAGCTCCAGAGTGCAAGGAAAGGTAGGACAAGTGTACGTGTTGATTCCACCCAAACCTTTCCGACGCGGACCCCCTCTTAATAGTACGGCTCTCCTACGACTCAAATCCACCAAAGAGAAACGTAGAACAACGCCGATTTCAATAGTCTCTGAGGGGCACCGAATCGTCTCGTGCCTAGTGATGAAGTATCTGAGAAACTCAAGGCACACGATTAGTCCGCAAAAGCATTGTCATCAATCACCAAAACACCTAAGGGATAAATGTGACCTTACAATCTCCCCCTTTTTGGTGGATTGATGACAACACGGGATTTGCACAAAGATAAGATGATTTAGAGCAAGGGCAAACCCCACCTCTCTAAAATATAGACGGGCTCCCCCTAGGTGTGTGCACTCTAAATGAATGCTTTGGACTGCATAGCACACAGACTAGGATCAACACTCCACCTATATTTTAGAGACCAAGGCACGATAACTAACATAGTAAGGCATGAAGATAGCACAATATAACATAAGCTCGCTAGGATAGATAGAGTGCAAATGTCTTACACCAGACGAAGTAAAGCTATCGAGGTTCAAACAAGAAAGCAACAAATAGTTCAACCGAGAAAGCAGAAAACACACGACACACTCGCAAATCCCTACACTCTCTCCCCCTTTGGCATCGAGACGCCAAAAAGGCAGAGAGGACACCTACACACAAGAGGTGGCTCAAGCAGGGAACTCGTCCCAACCCTCTCCGTCGGTCTCCTCGGCAGCAGGGATGGTCTCCTCGACATCCTCCTCAGACTCAGTCCACCTGTAGCCCTGCTTCTCTATCCACTCGGCCTCTGGAGTGATGTGCTCCTCAGACCCGCCAGACACCGCCTCACCATAGAGCTGCAAGATCCTGTTGTCCCGGCGACGACTCTCCTTGGACGCCACGTGAGTCCTGTACTGCCCCTTTGCTTGCATGCAGAAAAGAGTCTTCATCTTGTCCTTCAGCTTCTTGGCCCATGATGGCATAGTGGCACTCTGGGAAGGCCTAGCAGCACGGCCCTCAGCAACATCCTCGGCGCCAGCATCCTCCTCATCAACAGCAGCCCTAGCAGCAGTCGCCTCGGCACGAGTAGTGGTGTTGGCCCAGTTGGATTTGATACGCAGACAGATGGGCTCATGGCGAATCCAGTCTGGAGCAAGGAACTCCTCATCAGGGAACATCTTCTCCCAAGTCTTCGAAATCAGCAGAAACAGATAGGGCCCATAGATAGGCACCTTGCGGTTGAACACTGCAAACCGGAGCTCACACCACATGATGTGTGAGACATCAAGTGGCTGAGACTGAGACGAACGAGCCTCCTCGCAAATGAGCATCATGTCCACCATATAGGCATGAACCTGGTCTTTGTCACCGATGCGAGGGAACAAGGAGTTGCGGAAGATGCGATACATGATATCCAGAAAAGAGTTGAGCACCAAAGTTGTCTTGCCGTTGGCGAGCACCTTCTCAACCATGAAAGGTGCAAGCTTGTCCTTGTTGGCAGACTCAACATTAGCATGGGAGCGAACACCCACTGGAGTGTTGAGCCCATCATCAGGAACCTGGAGAAGATCCATGAACTCCTTCCAGGTAGCAGACAGTTTACGGCCATTGGTCATCCAGGTCATCGTCCGTTCCTCATTGGAGTGAAAGTAGACTGAGGCAAAGAACTGACAGATGAGCTCAGGGTCATAGTCAAGGTGGAAGGATAACATATGCTCAATGCCAAACTGCTCCACCAAGTCCAGAGCCTCTCCAAAGTAGTCATGGAACTTGTCCTTCCTCATGTGATGCATATCAATCCACTTGACCTCCACGTAGGTATTCTTCTTGTTCTTGATGACATCCAGATAGATGTTGGTCTGTTGCTTGTTCCAGAATAGCTCACAACCTCTGATAGTGGAACGCGGGTGCACATAAGGGTGAAGCTGCCTGAGACGGACATAATCAGCTGGGGCAATCTCATCCATGCCCTTAGCGGGCTCCTTGTGCTTGCTAGCTGAGTGCTTGACATTGCGCTTGGAGGCAGACGAGCCCTGATGGATTCATGTACCTCGGGTAGGGTCACAGGCCTGACCTAGATGTCCTACCCAAGGGTACCCTTAGAAGAGATCACCTTCCAGTCGACCAACGAAGACCCACTCGACTGATTGGAAGGACTCGACCATGGAGATTCACTCGACCATGACGATACACTCGACCACCAGAAGGTCAGGAGGCACTCTGCACTGCAACGGCCTGTAATTGAATAAGACTTAATGATAGTTAAGGCACTTTATGCGGGGCGTTACCAGTAACGCCACAGACTTAATATACTTTAAACCCTCCATTATGTGGGCTGGCAGGGGTCCCGGCGCACTCTATATAAGCCACCCCCCTCCACAGGCAGAGGGGTTCCGACTCTTGTAACACATATACATACAATCCACTCGACCGCCTCAGGGCTCCGAGACGTAGGGCTTTTACTTCTTCCGAGAAGGGCCTGAACTCGTACATCGCTTGTGTTTACGACCTCTCCATAGCTAGGACCTTGCCTCTCCATACCTACCCCCACTCTACTGTCAGACTTAGAACCACGATAGTTGGCGCCCACCTTGGGGCTGGTGTCTTAGCGATTTTGTGGAGAAGTCGCAGTATTTCCGAGTACTTTCGTCATGATGACTGCTGGAGTTTTGGTCGAGGGGCGCGAGATCCGTCTCGGCGCTCTCACCTTTATCGCCGACGACTCCGCGTGGCTCCAGGAGGCTCCACTCGACGTTGATGCGCTCCCCGTCCGCGGTGCGACGCATTTCCGTGCATGTGTCCGCGGCGTTCTGCTGCGGCAACTGTCGGCCCCTTATCGGTCGACTCCTTTATCGACCACCCGTCTGGTCTTCCACCAGCGCAAGCGCTCTGGTCGGTCGAGGCTTCAGCGGTGGGTGAAGCATGCGGTGGCCCGCCAGTCGGCCGTCGCGCAAGTTGCGGCAATCGAGCCCGACGAGTCTCTCTACGGCCTGTTCGATTTGTCGACTGGCTCCGTAGAGACTGCATCCGAATGCGACAGCAGTAACCCAGTGGCAGAAATTCTCATGGTCGACGGGCCCCGCAGCCCTCCCGGCTTCGCCCATGATGGCGGAGCGGGCGGTGGAGGTGACCCCGCACAGGACCACGAAGAGTACCAGCCCGAGACACTCGACTCTCTGCAGAGAGAAGAGCTTCGCCGCAGGAACATGGATGTCCTGCATACTCCCATCGTGGGAGGAACCCCCGAGGCTCGCGCCTTGGAGGAGGTACGTTTGGCCAATGTGGCTGAATGCGCTCGTCTGGAGAACCTTCAGCGAGCACTCGACGAGCGTGCGCGGCAACGAGTTCCCGAAGCCAGTCGACATCGACTCTTCCCGCCGACTCAGGTATACCGCACGCCAATTCAGAATTTAGCAGCTGCAACCCGTATAGCAGAGTCCATCCAGCCTTCACAGTCGGAAGCTGGGAGAGGCTTGGTGCAGATCAGAGATTTGCTCCGAGCAGCAGGGGACCAGAACTCAGCCGTGTCGCAGTCGCGCAACAGAATTCACAGCCGATCCGTTGCTGCGAATTCGGTTCAGTCGGCTCACAGTCCCAGATCGCCTCCGCGGCGAGAAGGGCACGACAACCAGCGAGATCAGTATGGAGACCGACACGACCGGGATGACAGGCGTAGAGTACCCGTTTCCCCTCCGAGGGAAAGGTCTTACGCTCCTCGGCGGCAAGATGACAGGCGTCAGTTCAGTGCGGGGCGAAGAGTTCCAGTCGACCCCAGGGAACCAGGCTTCGACGCGCGATCCATTATCGTGCAAGGCTTGGTCGACCGGAGCAGAGCCCATCGAGGTGGACCCGAGAGAGATGTACCCACGAGCAGTCGAGTGCACGTTTCTGGTCCAGAGTGTTTTAGCAGGGCTGTCAGAGCCGCAGTGATTCCCCCAATTTCAGGTTGGCAACATGAGTCAGCAAATTCACTGGGGAGTCCAAGCCTGACACTTGGCTTGAGGACTACCGAGTGGCTGTTCAGATTGGTGGTGGGAATGACGAGGTGGCCATGAAGCATTTGCCCCTCATGCTGGAAGGTTCAGCCAGGGCGTGGTTGAATCAGTTACCTCCTAGCAGTATTTACACTTGGGAAGATTTGTCCCGAGTGTTCGTCAGAACTTTTGAAGGAACTTGCAAGCGACCAGCTGGTTTGACAGAGCTGCAAGTTTGTGTGCAGAAGACCAATGAGACTCTCAGGGAGTACATTCAGAGGTGGATCACTTTGCACCATACTGTGGAAAATGTGTCTGATCATCAAGCAGTTTGCGCCTTCAAAGATGGCGTCAAGAACAGGGAATTGAGTCTGAAGTTCGGTCGAACTGGGGACATGACCCTGAGTCGAATGATGGAGATTGCTACCAAGTACGCCAATGGCGAGGAAGAGGACCGACTCCGAAGTAGCAAGCATAAGCCAAGTCAGTCGGAGAAGGGAAATTCCAGTCGGAAACAGAAGCGGAAAGCCGAGCCAGCAGCTCCTGGGGAGGCCCTGGCCGTGACTCAGGGAAAGTTCAAAGGGAAACCAAAAGGATCCTGGAATCCCAAGAAAGTAAAGTATAAAGAAGGAAACGACGTGATGGATATGCCCTGCCACATCCACACGAAGAAAGATGAAGAGGGCAACATCATTTACCCAAAGCACACCACTCGCCAGTGTCGACTCCTGATCCAGCAGTTTCAGGGAAAACAGTCTAAGGACAAGGAGAAAGAGTCAGACAAGGCCGGAGACAAAGAGGACAGTGAGGAAGAATATCCGCATATCAACTCTACTCTGATGATCTTCGCGGATGTGGAAAGCAAGAGTCGACTGAAAGTCATTAACCGTGAGGTGAACATGGTTGCCCCAGCAAAACCAAGTTATCTGAGATGGTCCCAAACACCCATCACATTCGACCAATCTGATCACCCGACTCATATTGCCACCCCTGGGAGGCAAGCGTTGGTGGTCGACCCGGTTGTCGAAGGCACTCGACTGACGAAAGTGCTGATGGATGGTGGTAGTGGGCTGAACCTGTTGTATGCAGACACACTGAAAGGAATGGGCATCCCGATGTCCCGACTGAGCACCAGCAACATGAGGTTCCACGGAGTCATACCAGGGAAGAAAGCCGACTCACTCGGCCAAATAGCTCTGGACGTGGTTTTTGGCGACTCGAAGCATTTTCGCAAGGAAAAGTTGACCTTTGAGGTTGTGGATTTTCAGAGCGCGTACCACGCCATTTTGGGGAGGCCCGCCTATGCACGGTTCATGGCTCGACCATGTTACGTGTACCTCAAACTGAAAATGCCAGGTCCCAAAGGAGTGATCACTGTCACTGGCGATCGGAAAAAGGCAGAAGAGTGCTTTCAGAAGGGCTCGAAGATTGCCGATTCCCAGGTGACAGCGGTCGAATTCGAAGAATACAAGCAGAACGCAGATCCGAGTGATTTGTTGCGATCCAAGAAACCAGCCACAGAATCTGCATTTCAGTCGTCTGGTGAGACGAAGCCTGTTCACATTCACCCGACCGACCCCAATGCAGCCCCGACCCACATCTCCACGACACTCGACCCGAAATAGGAAGAAGCGCTCATCCAGTTCCTCCGTGAGAACTGGGACATTTTTGCATGGAAGCCAGCTGACATGCCGGGTGTTCCCAGGGGACTGGCTGAGCATCGCCTCAGAGTCAACAAATCAGCAAAACCAGTCAAAGAGCATCTTCGGCGGTCCGCCGTCCAGAAGAGAAAAGCCATTGGTGAGGAAGTGGCTCGACTGTTGGCGGCAAGATTTATCCGAGAGATATACCACTCCGAGTGGCTCGCTAATGTCATCATGGTTCCCAAAAAGGACAACTCACTCCGCATGTGCATTGACTTCAAGCATATCAATCGGGCCTGCCCGAAAGATCATTTTCCTCTCCCTCGCATAGATCAAATTGTTGACTCGACCGCGGGATGTGAGAGATTGTCTTTTCTAGACGCATATTCCGGGTATCATCAGATCCATCTGTATGGACCCGACGAAATAAAAACAGCTTTCATCACTCCATTCGGGTGCTTCTGCTATATCACCATGCCATTCGGCCTCAAGAATGCCGGAGCCACATTTATGCGAATGATTTAGAAGTGTCTTCTCACTCAAATCAGTCGGAATGTGGAAGCGTATATGGATGATATCGTCGTTAAGTCGCGAAAAGGTTCCGACCTGATTACCGACCTCGCCGAAACATTTGCCAACCTCAGAAGGTATGATATCAAGCTCAATCCATCAAAGTGCACATTCGGAGTTCCTGGTGGAAAGTTACTCGGTTTTCTCGTTTCCGAGCGAGGGATCGACGCTAATCCAAAGAAGATCGGCACTATTCTCCGAATGAAATGCCCTATGCGAGTGCACGATGTCCAGAAGCTTACTGGATGCTTGGCCGCATTAAGTCGATTCATCTCACGACTCGGTGAAAAGGCATTGCCACTTTACCGACTGATGAAGAAGGCAGACAAGTTCGAGTGGACTCCAGAAGCTGATGCAGCGTTTGCCGAGCTAAACGCTCTGCTCTCCACCCAGCCGGTGCTTGCTGCTCCAGTCAGCAAAGAGCCTCTGTTGCTCTATATCGCAGCCACAGGACAAGTCGTCAGTACAGTACTTACGGTCGAGCGGGAAGAAGAAGGAAAAGCCTTTAAAGTTCAGCGCCCGGTGTATTATTTGTCTGAAGTCTTAACTCCGTCCAAGCAGAGATATCCTCATTATCAGAAGCTTGTGTATGGAATATACATGACCACGAAGAAGGTTGCTCATTATTTCTCTGATCATTCTGTCACAGTCGTCAGCGACGCCCCACTATCAGAGATTCTGCACAACAGAGATGCAACTGGTCGAGTGGCGAAATGGGCGATTGAACTTCTTCCCCTTGATATCAAGTTTGAGGCAAAGAAAGCCATTAAGTCCCAAGCAATAGCAGATTTCCTCGCCGAGTGGATTGAACAACAGCAGCCGACTGAAGTTCACTCGGAGCATTGGACCATGTTCTTCGATGGCTCTAAGATGCTGAATGGTTCTGGTGCTGGGGTTGTTCTAGTTTCCCCCAGAGGAGATAAGCTTAAGTATGTGCTCCAGATTCACTTTGATTCCTCCAACAATGAGGCAGAGTATGAGGCCCTTTTATATGGATTACGCATGGCCATCTCACTCGGCGTCCGTCGCCTGATGGTTTATGGCGATTCAGATTTAGTGGTCAACCAGGTGATGAAGGAGTGGGACGTGAGAAGCCCAGCCATGACTGGATACTGTAATGCAGTGAGGAAGCTGGAAAAGAAGTTCGAGGGGTTGGAGCTCCATCACATCCCCCGACTGAAAAATCAAGTAGCAGATGATCTGGCAAAGATAGGTTCCAAAAGAGAAGCCATTCCGAGTGGTGTGTTCTTGGAGCATATTCACACTCCGTCAGTTAAAGAGGATCCCTTTACAGAGGAAGCTCGACAGCCCAAGAGTGCCACAGATCCGACTGAGGTTGAGATCCCAGTGGTGGTCGATTTGATCATGGAGGTCTTGGTGGTCATTCCCGACTGGACAGTTCCATACATCGCGTATATCCTAAGAAAAGAGCTCCCGGAGGATGAGGAAGAGGCTCGGCAGATCGTCCGTCGATCCAAAGCCTTTACCGTTATCAAAGGACAGCTGTATAGAGAAAGCCCGACTAGAGTTGGTCAAAAATGCATAACGCCAGAAGAAGGTCGGATCATTCTCAATGATATCCACTCGGGGACCTGTGGTCACCATGCGTCCTCTCGGACCATTGTAGCCAAAGCATACCGAGCTGGATTTTACTGGCCAAGGGCGAATGAGATGGCAAAGGAAATAGTGGACAAGTGCGAAGGGTGCCAGTTCTACTCCAATATGTCACACAAGCCCGCGTCAGCTCTGAAGACCATTCCGCTCGTCTGGCCGTTCGCAGTATGGGGATTGGACATGGTCGGTCCCTTGAGAATAGGCCGAAGTGGTTTCACGCACGTAATGGTCGCAGTCGACAAGTTCACGAAGTGGATTGAGGCTAAACCGATCAAGAATCTTGACGCCAGTACTGCAGTCACCTTCATTAGGGAGCTGACGTTCAGATATGGGGTCCCGCACAGCATCATTACGGATAATGGGTCGAACTTTGACTCGGAAGAATTCAAGGGTTTCTGCAACGCTCAAGGTACACGAGTCGACTACGCTTCGGTCGCTCATCCACAGTCGAATGGACAAGCGGAGCGAGCCAATGGCTTAATCCTCAAGGGTTTAAAACCCCGACTGATGCGTGATCTCAAGCACGCGGCTGGAGCATGGGTCGACGAACTCCCTTCGGTGCTTTGGGGTTTGCGGACCACACCCAATCGGTCGACCGGAAGAACTCCATTCTTTTTGGTCTATGGAGCTGAAGCAGTCTTGCCGAGTGATCTTCTTCACAACGCTCCTTGAGTTGAACTCTACAACGAAGCAGAAGCTGAGCAAGCGCGTCAGGACGCAGTCGATCTTCTAGAGGAAGAAAGGGAGATGGCTCTGATCCGATCGACCATCTATCAACAGGACTTGCGTCGCTTTCACGCCAAAAATGTGAAAGGTCGAGCCTTCCAGGAAGGAGATCTAGTTCTCCGAGTGGATCAGCAGAAACAGCATAAGCTCGCTCCTTCTTGGGAGGGACCCTTCATCATCACCAAAGTTCTCCACAATGGGGCATACCGTCTCTACAACGTCGAACACAATATCGAAGAGCCCCGAGCTTGGAACGCGGATCTGCTCCGCCCATTTTACACTTAAAGTTTTCCACTCGGACGGGTTGTAATAAAATACTTCTGTAGTTCATGGATTTCGAAATAATAGTGCCATAATTCCTCCACAATTTTTGTCGCTCTTTCCCCCAGTGGGTGGCTTGGCCGCGAATCCGTTTCGCCTAAGTTTGTACAAATCCTACCGAGTGGTAAGCCAGACTTCCACTCGGAGGCTTAGCCGCGAATCCATTTCGCCTAAGTTATAAAAAATCCTACCGAGTGAAGAGCAAACCTCTCACTCGGGGGCTTAGCTGCAGCCCAGCGCTCGCCTAAGTTATAAAAAATCCTACCGAGTGAAGAGCAAACCTCTCACTCGGAGGCTTAGCTGCAGCCCAGCGCTCGCCTAAGTTATCAAAATTCCTACCGAGTGGTAAGCCAGACATCCACTCGGAGGCTTAGCCGCGAATCCGTTTCGCCTAAGTTATAAAAATCCTACCGAGTGGCAAGCCAGACTTCCACTCGGGGGCTTAGCTGCAGCCCAGCGCTCGCCTAAGTTATAAAAAATCCTACCGAGTGAAGAGCAAACCTCTCACTCGGAGGCTTAGCTGCAGCCCAGCGCTCGCCTAAGTTATCAAAAATCCTACCGAGTGAAGAGCAAACCTCTCACTCGGGGGCTTAGCTGCAGCCCAGCGCTCGCCTAAGTTATAAAAAATCCTACCGAGTGAAGAGCAAACCTCTCACTCGGAGGCTTAGCTGCAGCCCAACGCTCGCCTAAGTTATCAAAAATCCTACCGAGTGAAGAGCAAACCTCTCACTCAGGGGCTTAGCTGCAGCCCAGCGCTCGCCTAAGTTATAAAAAATCCTACCGAGTGAAGAGCAAACCTCTCACTCGGAGGCTTAGCTGCAGCCCAGCGCTCGCCTAAGTTATCAAAAATCCTACCGAGTGAAGAGCAAACCTCTCACTCGGAGGCTTAGCTGCAGCCCAACGCTCGCCTAAGTATTAAAGAAATCCTACCGAGTGAAGAGCAAACCTCTCACTCGGGGGCTTAGCTGCAGCCCAGCGCTCGCCTAAGTTATAAAAAATCCTACCGAGTGAAGAGCAAACCTCTCACTCGGGGGCTTAGCTGCAGCCCAGCGCTCGCCTAAGGAATGAAAAATCCTACCGAGTGAAGAGCAAACCTCTCACTCGGAGCCTTAGCTGCAGCCCAGAGCTCGCCTAAGGAATGAGTCAATTGCAGTGGGCATCTTGCTGCGAACCTGCAAAAAACAATCCGAGCCAAGAGCAATCGTATTCAAATCCAAATTTAGGTCGACACCTAAAGGAACTGAGGGTGCTCAGGCACTAAGCCTGCTAAGGTTTATCGGTTACAATTCCACTCGGCATACCGAGGCAAATTTAAAGTGTCGGGCCTAAAGAAAGTTTTTTACCCCTCCTGTGGAGGGCTGGAAGGAGCAACGAACTCATCGAGGTCGATCCCGTCTGCGATCCGGGTAGCAGCCGCGATGAAAGTTTCCATGAAGGACCTGAAGTCGTGTTTCTTGGTGTTGGCTACTCGGAGAGCCGCCAACTTCTCCTCTCGCGCGTCCTTGCAGTGGACTCGGGCCAGACACAGGGCAACGTCTGCGCCACACCGAGCCGAGGACTTCTTCCACTCTTGCACACGGTCGGGGACCGCGTTTAGTCGAGCCATCAACGACTCGAGGTCATTCTGAAGTGTCGCCCCGGGCCAAAGCGTCGAGTCGATGCGAGAAGTGACGGCCTTCAGCCTTGCAAGATAGTCCACGACAGCTGCAACACGGGACTCCAGTCGGAAGACATTCATGGCAATTTCGTCATTCACCAGAGAATTGATAGGGTCAAGGTTCGGCTCCAGCTGGCTAGTCTCTTCTTCAAAGTTTTGACAGAATTCTGCAAAGACAAAACGCCGAATCAAGACAATGGTCGAATGGAAGCATCACAGTTGAAAATGTTGGTCGAGTGCAAAGGATTACCTTCGAGCATGAGGAACAATTTCTTGGCAAGACCACCCAGGAAGCCTTCCAGGTCATTCTTCTTCCCAATCAACTGGTTGATCTTCTCGGTCAAGGTAGTCTTGTCAGTTTTCAGTCGGTCGACTTCCTTGGTGGCAATTGCCAGAGCAGTTTTCAGATTGGTATTTTCCTGTTCAAGCTTGGCGACTGAAGCCAACTTCTCGTCAGCAAGCTTGATCTTCTCATCTAGCTCAAGGTCCTTCTTCCTCTGGACCTCTCTCACCTTGTCTGCAAGTTACAGCAAAGTTAGATTTTGAAACAAATGGAAGGAAAGAAGAGTCGTTGAGGTCTCACTGAACATACCTTTGGTCTCCTCCTTCGCCTTCGTCAGATTCTCCTGCACCAGCTTCAGATCTAGCTCGAGCTGAATGTGCTTCTGCTCCAGTTCGGTATAGCGAGCCACAAGGTCACAGGATTTCTACGAAGAACCAATCGACAAAAGATCAAAGATAATTCACTTCCGAGTGGATAAGAGAAAATCACACGTTTCTAAGACTACAGTTGAAAGCAAGCATTCGACCGTAGTCTCGGGGACTACACCTAGTGGGTGCACTCAGCGTGCCCCCACTAACTCTGTTCAAGACAGAGTCGACCAGTCGACTTTCCAAAAAAAAAAGACGTGCTCTTCAGACTGTAGTCGACTGCCAGCAGTCGACCACAGTCTCGGGGACTACACCCAGTGGGTGCACTCAGCGTGCCCCCACCGGTTTCAGAAATCCATTCGATCCAGTCGAATGACGAAAAGCCTTTACTTATAAAGCCTAAGACCGACTGCCAGCAGTCGACCTTAGCCTTGGGGACTACACCCAGCGGGTGCACTCAGCGTGCCCCCGCTAACACGGAGTTTTTACACACCCAGTGGGTGATTGCTGCTATGGATTTCAGAAAGAAAAAGTTTTTGATAGCATATCCTAACAGGACAGGCGGTGGTCGACTAACCTGAACATTGCTCTGAAGGGCGGAGCTAGCGTCGTAGGCTGCTTGGCTTGCGTCCCGGATGATCTTCACCTGCTCCATCATGATCCCCGCTTGGCGTATCGCCTCCTTAGCAGCACTGGCTTGGTCCTCTAGGACGTGATGTGTTGTGAAGAGCGAAGACTGGGCAGCACTCGACGAAGTGGGACGAGCACTCGTCAACGGCACCGAGAAAGACACGGTGTGTCGAGTGGCGTTCTCCCCCTCCGTGACCACAGTCTCGGGCGCCGTCGCATCCTGGGTTGCCTGACCAGCAGACGCCTTCCTGCCCCTCCTGTGCCTCAGCGGTTCTTCATCCTCATCATCATCTTCAGGAAGGGTGATAACGTCATGGGATGGAGCTTCAGGAAAAGAATCAAAATCGGAAATCATGAGTCAGTCGACTAAAAACAGAATTGAGAGCATAGTACCAGGATTTGAAGTTGCTGCGTCCTCCATCTCATGGTCGTCAGCCTTGCCTGAGGTCTCAGAAGTTGCAGCACTGAAGTTCCAAAGAATCAGTCGACCAACTCAAGTATCAACCAGAGATAAAGCTTATACAAAACAAGGAGACTTAAGCAACATGTTTACCCTGATATGGTAGGGATGGACACCTTCATCTTCGGCAGGAGCTTGGCTGGCTTTGAAGGGGCCACCTTCGACTGCTTCGGCGCCTTTTCATTCGGCACCGGAGAAGCGGTCCGAGGGCGTTTGGTCGACTGCGAGGCAGTCGCAACCCCCTTCCCGCGTTTAGTCGAGGGGTCATGGACAAGTTTCGACCGCCTTTCCGAGCGCGGTGGTGCAACCTCTTCCACTTCCTCTTCCTCGTCCTCATCGTCGTCGTCGTCGTCGTCATCTTCGGCAGCGTCAGATTCCCACTCCTCCTGGCTCTCGCCCCCGCTGGCTTCTCCCTCCTCAGTCGGGGCCTGAGCTCCATTTGGCATCGAATACAGCTCGGTGAGGGCCTGGAAGATGTCGAGACAGAGATCAATCGACCAAGTCGCAGAACATACAGAAGCAAATTCGGCAAAGATACAATGGAAAGCAGAGCAAATATACCTTGTTAGGAACGCTGTGACAGTCGAGTGGAGGAACCCTCCTGGATCCACGAGGATTGTCCTTGTTCCCAGTAACCGCTGCCATCCATCTTTCCACCGTGGCGTCGTTGACTGCTTCCGGGTGGACTCGGGTCTCGTCTTCAGTTCCGCGGTACAACCACATGCAATGGCTCCGGAACTGAAGAGGCTGGATACGCCGCCGGAGGAAAACCTCCAGAAGGTCCATGCCGGTCACGCCGTCCCGAACCAGCTGCACCACGCGGTCCATCAACATCTTCACATCGGCTCTCTCCTCCGGAACCACCTTCAAAGAGGAGGGCCTGTCCACTCGACTCATGGTGAATGGAGGGAGCCCACTCGACTGCCCCGGCGTCGACTCATTCTGGCAGTAGAACCAGGTCGACTGCCAGCCCCTGACCGACTCGGGGAACGTCATCGCTGGGAAAGTGCTTTTATTCCTCACTTGGATTCCCAGGCCCCCGCACATTTGGACAACTTGGGTTCTCTCATCGCCTGGGCTCGCCTTTTTCACAGTCTGAGAACGACATGTGAAGATGTGCTTGAACAAACCCCAGTGCGGTCGACAGCCCAAGAAGCTCTCGCACATGGATACAAACGCAGCAAGATACGCGATGGAGTTCGGAGTAAAGTGGTGGAGTTGGGCTCCAAAGAAGTTCAAAAAACCACGAAAGAAAACACTCGGTGGAAGAGAAAACCCTCGATCGACATGAGTGGCCAGAAGCACACACTCACCCTCTTCCGGCTGAGGTTGCCACTCTGTCCCTGGAAGCCTTGCGGCGCCGTGAGGGATCAGCCCGTCATTGGCCATGTCGAGGAGATCCTGCTCCGTGATGGTCGACTGGATCCAATCTCCCTGGACCCAGCCCTTCGGCAGGCGAGATCTCGATGAAGACCCACTGCGGCTGGTGGATCTCCCCTTCGCCTTCTCCGCCGCCGGCGCCTTCTCCGCCGCTGACACCTTCTTTGCGCGCTCCAGCGCCGCCGTCCTCTCCTTGACCATGGCTGCCTGCGAGGTGCGCGAAGGAGAGCTCTGCGGAGGCGAAAGCAGGGGCGTTGGGCTGAGACGAGGAGAGCGGAGGAGAAAGAATGGATCACTGTTTGGAAACCCTCGCCGGTCCCATTTATAACATCCCTTCCGAGTGGATGACAGGTGGACCCAGACAACCTAATCATCTCCTGAAACAGTTGCATTGACACGATACGTGGCGGAAAAAGTGGCGCGGAAATCGAGGCGTCTATGTCCCGTCCCGTCCGAGCGCCGCGGTTCGTTCCGCTTCGCGCGCCTCCCCAGATTTCGTATCCCGTGGAATCCGCGAACAGCAGATCAGTCTGTCAGACGCGAGATCTCCTGCGATCCGTCGCTCGGGGACCGGCAAAGTCTAAAAGATCACTCGACAAAAGACAAGAATGGATCGAGTCGACTGAAGAAAAGTTGCTCGCTATCGACAAAAAAGATCTTGGTCGCGAACGACGCATAGCCATTATACCAAAAATCAATCGGGAATAGCATCAACTCCTTCCTCATTCAAGCCTCAATCCATTCGGGGGCTAATGATGGATTCATGTACCTCGGGTAGGGTCACAGGCCTGACCTAGATGTCCTACCCAAGGGTACCCTTAGAAGAGATCACCTTCCAGTCGACCAACGAAGACCCACTCGACTGATTGGAAGGACTCGACCATGGAGATTCACTCGACCATGACGATACACTCGACCACCAGAAGGTCAGGAGGCACTCTGCACTGCAACGACCTGTAATTGAATAAGACTTAATGATAGTTAAGGCACTTTATGCGGGGCGTTACCAGTAACGCCCCAGACTTAATATACTTTAAACCCTCCATTACGTGGGCTGGCAGGGGTCCTGGCGCACTCTATATAAGCCACCCCCTCCACAGGCAGAGGGGTTCCGACTCTTGTAACACATATACATACAATCCACTCGACCGCCTCAGGGCTCCGAGACGTAGGGCTTTTACTTCTTCCGAGAAGGGCCTGAACTCGTACATCGCTTGTGTTTACGACCTCTCCATAGCTAGGACCTTGCCTCTCCATACCTACCCCCCACTCTACTGTCAGACTTAGAACCACGACAAGCCCTCTGGTACTTCACCTGGGTTGCGCAGACGTTTGGAGCCAGTGTCACGACTGGGATTGGACCGGCGAGAGCCACCACCTGAGACACACATGCAAAACACCAAAGACGGGAAAAAGGATCAATGCAAAGGCCACGAAAAAGCACAAGAAACACATAGAAGGCATACGAGAAAGTTGGCATGCGGTAGATGTGAGCCACGGTAGAACTGCCACTGCCTGCAGTACTAAAATATTAGTACCGCTCCAAACGCGGTAGTACCGTGCGAGGACACGGTAGTACCGTGGTTGGAGCAGAAGTAAAATTTTAGTACCGCACAGAGCGCGGTAGTACCGCTCCCGAAGGGCGGTAGTACCGTGCAAGCGGCAGTACCGCGCCAGACGGGCGGTAGTACCGCGTCGCGTCAGATCCAACCGGCGGTTTGAATCTGAAAAGATACGCGAAACAACGGTGGTGCTACAATGATCAAATCTAGCGCAAGACAACAATACAAGTATGAATCCTACGCAGTACCACGCTCCTTCATCCTACTCTTGCAGAGATTGAGCCTAGGAATCTCAAGAACACACAAGCCTCCCCAAAACCTAGAAACACCAAACTCAAAGAACAAGGAGAGGGAGTTGGGAAAAAACCTTGGTCCATAGCAAGAGCACGTGGTGGGTAACGATCCCACCAGACGGAATCACGGGAGGGTACCCGGTGGAGGAGATTCGGCGACGAACGCCGGCTCCGTTCTTGAGCAAGGGAGAGAAAGAGGCGAAGTGGGGGAAGAACTGCGAATAGGTATGGGGAGTTAGAACTCCCCCTGCCCGTCCTTATCCCCACGGGCCCGAACCGGCGCGGTAGTACCGTGGATCATCGCGGTAGTGCCGCTCGGGCGGAAGTACCGCACCGAGGCGGTAGTACTGCTCAACCAGGCGGCAGTAAAAAATTACTGCCGCGTGGTGGCGGTAGTACCGTGCTCCCGCGAGCGGTAGAACCGTAGCTGGCCGCGGTAGTACCGTGAACTCAAGACACCGCAAGTTTCAACAAGAGGAAAAAGCCTTTGCACGGAAACTGTCGGGGATATACCCCGTGGCGTAAACCGGCCGGAAGTTAACCCATCCGGACTGGACGACTCACTGGTAATTCGCCCGAAGCTTGGCAGTTCACGGGCTACCCGCCCGGTCTTGGCGGTTCATTAGTAACCCGGCGGGCGGGTCAGAGGAGCGACAAGACCCGGTTTCCCAACTAGCGGTTCATGAAGGCCGGTTCATACTATGATGGGCCAGTTTAAGAGGAAAGACATAAAGAATATTTGTCTTACAAGGATTTAAGACCTGGACTTGTATCCGGTTTGTATTAGAGATAGACTAGTCCTAATCCTAATAGGACTCCACATGTAACCCGCCCCTTCAACATATATAAGGAGGGGCAGGGCTCCCCAAAGAGGGACAAGCTACAAGCAAGAAGAAACAATCTTAGGGCTAGACACAAAGAGGAGAGCCGGTTTACGGCGACTCCCTCGTGATGATAATGAGACCTAGCCTCAAACAACATGTAGGGTTTTTACCGGATGATGTTTCCCGTGGCCCGAAGCTGTCTAAATCCCTGTCTTGTGTTGCGTCTCTCGATTCCGCTCAACCCCTCTCAAGCTACCACATAGATGCGTTGGCCTCGCGACTAAGTCCTGACACTAAGGACATCTGCCGTGACAATTCCATGACAGTTGGCACCCACCGTGGGGCCCGCGCACGATGGTGTTGAGTTCTTGGAGGGATTTCTTTCCAGGATTGAGAAGCTCGCGATTGATGAATTCGTGAGAAGCTAGGGTTGCGTCAGTTTGCACCGCAGCAAGTCGCCAAGTCTGACTAAATTTTTTTTACATCTGGATTACCACGTGGCACGATCCGCTCTGAGGCAAATCCAGTACCTTCCATATGCGTGACTGTTGTTATAACTGCGAACAAAATCAGGTGGAGCTATTTTGATAAAATCGTTGTCTACTCCCGAGGAGATCAGGCGTGATTTCTACTGCTATTTTCTCATGGATCCGATCGCTACTAGACACGCAGGAGAAAACCTACCAGGAGGATTAATCGCTGTCCCGATGGGGGTCCCAGTCCATGTGCGTTTCGGAAATTAAAATCACCTAAAGTTATTGCTAGTCCGGGTGGTCTACGGTTGGAAAGCAAGGAAGGGAAGAAAATCAACCTGTCGCCTCGCCTCGGTCTCCGCATGCAGTGGCCCGCAGTGGCCCAGCCTCTGCGTTGCCGTTGCACCACCAGTTTAGGCTCCGCCCCGCGCGCCCTGTACTGCCCTTGACAGAGCCGTCCCAATCTCGACTCCGAGTCGTTTTAGCACGCCTCCACCTAGGCCCCCTCGATTGTGAAGTCCCGAAGGAATTTATTATGGCTCCTGTTACTTTGGGCGTGGAGGACAAATCAATCCAAAAGTACTTCCACCAGTATATAATGAAGATTAGTACGGATGAGTATTAGATCGCCTTTATTCTCTGACCCAATTGCCTGGTTCATTGAGCGGCTAGTACGACAATTTTGACTTATGTACGAATTGAGGAAGATAGAAATATGGAAAGCAAGACTGTCAAGTGAGCGGGATTTGCTGCGCCAGCCTGCACCGACGAGCCGCCGTGACGCACAGCACCGTTGGGCCTTGTTATTTTTTCAGAGAAGGGAAGGCAGAAGGAAATAAGGGATAAGGAGAAAACTGCTACATGCATGGATTATGCGGCCAAAGTGCTAATCACATGCATATACTATTCACCTTCCATGCACTTCCAGTACCTTCACACACAGTTCAATCTTTAACCGGGAGTGTTGGCCGTACATCCAAGGAGGTAGTGTCAGCAAGCGCTCAACAATTATCCAGCATTGCATGGCGTGGTTTCCTAGATAAAAAAAGGCAACCAGAGGAGACGAACTGATTCAGCATTATTGAACGCATGCACGTTCACCCGACAAAAAAACAGGTGATATCCGTCTAAATCTATTTCATTAGCATAATATTATTTTCGTCAAAGAAACAATTACTCTGGCCTATATCTTTTTATACAGGACAAGTGCTCACTATAAAAGGGATGCCCTACCGCGGACGGCGCGCAAGCTAGCTGCTCTACACCGGCATCTGCGTATATCACACTGATAAATCGGAACATAAACCGCCGCCCCCGCAGTCCGGTTTACATCAACGCGCCGGCCAACTCGTCCGTCCGTGCCACCTTACAACATCACGGACGACTCGCCCGTCCGCCCTGGCCACCGGTTCATGCATCCGCGCCGGTTTACAACGCGGAGGACAACTTGCTCGTCCGCACCGGTTTACCATGCCATGGCCGATTCATCCGTCTGCTCGCATGACAGACTCATCCGTGATTGATTTCAGTTTCACCGTGGTGATCATCAACTCCGCGATGGATATTTTTTGGCTAACATATCAGGTGAAATCCATCCATTATATTTTTATATTATATATATATATATATATATATATATATTTATTTTTTTAAAAAAGAGCAATTACTCTGGCTTGCAAGTTTTCCAATGCAGGACAAATTGTCTATTGCAAAAAGGGATTATTATATCGCTGAGCTATTGGATAACCCATGCCGGTTTATATCGCAATCCAGTCCGCATCAATTTGTCAGGACCGTGCGAATTACCCAATAAAGCGTGCACAGGCCGCCGTCCCCTGCAGTCCGGTCTACATCAACATACGGCCGATTTACGCATCTGTACCGGCTTACAATGCCGCGGCCGATTCATTTATCTGTGCCGCCTCTGATGTTGCGGTCATCCTTGTCGTCCGTCTCTCGCGGCCTGGTCTACATCGACATACGCGGCTGCACGTGTCTGCATGAGCTGTTTATTGGATATGAGCAAGTCACAGCTTGGGTAGCCCGGTTTTCTTTCAAATTGGAGGCAAATTATCATCAACCGCCGTTTGCACTGGATGGCTCGATAGGCAGGTGCACAAGTCGCCGCCACTACAGTTTTGGTTAACTTCAAATTGCCAGTTGGAAAGAACCATTGGCCGAGTTGCTGACACGGTTCATACGGGATCATTTATAACCCGCCGCAGTCACCTCAACCTTCTGTGGATTCACATCATGCTGTCAACACCAATGATATACAAGTTATGCCGGTTTATATCACGGTCAAATATGGAGAATCTCAAGTCAACTCCTCGAGTCACCTTGAGACTCGGGGGCTATAGTAATATGACTCAGCAAATGTTGCCGGTTTTCAGTCTCAGCAAATGTGTTGGTTTTCAGTGAAGTCAAGAACCCCAGGACGTTGGAGGGAAAGATAACCCGGTCCCGGAGGCTATTACCATATGGATGAAAATTTAAAGGCCGTCAGAAAATTTCCGGCTTAGTAAGTATATGACAGTTACAAAATCCCGGCTCAATGAAGAAGTTCCGGATCATCAGAAAGGATTCCGGTTTAAAATCCGGCTCAAGGGAAGTCAGTCTCACTGAAGCTCTCAAGTATCCGGTTTACAATCCGGTTCAAGGGAAGTATATTCTCCCACGAAGCTCTCAAGCACTCAAATCCGGTTTAAAAATGTCCAGTTAAAAAAGGAATTAACTTCTCGCAAGTTCGAGTTGAAAGGCCATCAGAAAATTTCTGGCTGAAAATGAAGATTCCGGTTTACAATCCGGTTCAAGGGAAAGATGTCTCCCACAAAGCTTTGAAGCTCTCAATATCCAGTTCAAAATCCCGGTTCAAGAAGGATTTATCTCTTGCAAAAAGTTAAAGGGTGCCAAAGAGGACCTGCTGCCATGATGCGTGGTTCAAACATGGGTATCATGCCTTATTGGCTTATCATATTATTGATCACTTGGGGGGCATGGTCGTATCTGAACCATAGCCACGCCTCTTGATCGGCCTAGTGCCACAATATCACTTGGGGGCTTGGTCGTGTCCGAACCAATGCAATACCTTTTGATAGGCGAAAGCCACCAGATCACTTGGGGACATGGTCAAGTCTGAACCAGTCACGCCTCTTGATCGGCCTAAGGCCATAGAGTCACTTGGGGGCTTGGTCGAACCCGAACCATTGCCACGCCACTTGATCGGCATAATGCCACGGTTTTAGTTGGGGACCTGGCTGACTTGAACCATAGCTACACCTTATTGGGAGCTTGGTCGTGTCCGACCATGGTAACACCATCTGATCGGCTCAATAAAGCCTCATTTGCAATGGTTTTATTTTGCCTTTGCTTGAATTCTGTTCTTTTTTGCTCAAGAACTTTTACTTCTGTTGCGTTTTTAAACCGACATTGTTAATCCATTTCAAACTGTCAATTACAAATTGGCGGAACACGGTCAAATCCTAATCCGGAGACTATCTGCCCGGTTTGATTTTATGTTACCATCTTATATGGAGTAAACCGGTGTTCATTAACCCGGCTTGACTTTCAATTACAAATTGTCAGTACATGATCAAATCATAATCCGGAGACTATCCGCCCGGTCTGGTTTGACTACGAGTCGCCAGTATTATATATGGTTAAACCGGTGTTTATCACAACCCGGTACGGTTTTATCATAAACCGACACAGTATAAAAGGAGTTATCATTACTCAAGATTGGGGTTATCACCCTTACTACAAAAAGTTGGTAAACCAATGATGTGATTCAATGTCACAGGTATGATATATTTCATTGATTATTCTTAAGTGCAGCCTTGGTTATAAACCTGGGTTATATGTTGGGCATTATGACCCGTCCGGCGGTAAACCGCCAGGACACTTTAAACTTGTTGTATGCAGAGACAGGTTGAATAAAGCATGATGATAAATTATCCGGAGTTTATTAAACCGGCCTGGCTTTAAGATGATAAGTCGCCAGTATATGATGAGAAACTATCCGGTGTTTGTTAACCCGGCCTGGCTTTGGACTATAAGTCACTAGTACATATTTGGATTGCGCCATTGGAATCATGCGCTTATAAATCATTGGGTTATATTATTCAAATAGCCAAACTTGGCTGAAATTTCATTATGATATTGAATGAATAAGGTTTTTCATACCAGATTATGTTATCTTTAATAGCCAACATGGCTGGATTTTTATTATGGTTATCAATAACCAATATGATAATTGAGGTTTTCAAAGTCACTTTTAACGCAATGTTTATCATATTATTAATGGATATGATTTATTCTACAATTGAAGGAATAGTCCCGAGTCGCTGCAGGCTTACGACCCGGCACTTGGGGGCTACATTATTTAAGTTGAGATTACATCAAATGTGCAAGTCTCATGTCGCTGCAAGCATGCACCATGACACTTGGGGGCTAATGCAAAGTAATTTTTTTCCCTCATATTATTGAAGACCCGACTCATCACAGTATAATGAGTCGGCCCTTGGGGGCTACCAATTGCTCCTGTCAACAGTTGAAGGTACAAAGCTTTTTTCATTATATTGAAGGGTCCACTGCTCAGTTGGTAAAGCACAAGGCTCTTAACCTTGTGGACGTGGATTCAAGTCCCATGATGGGGGTTACATCATATGATGTTATTTTCATTGAAGTATATATTAAGTCCCAACTCAATATTATCTTACTGAGCTGGCCCTTGGGGGCTACACTGGTTGAAGTTTTTATGAGTATAAGACAATTACAAGTCCCAGGTTGCTGCAAGCATGACAACCCGGCACTTGGGGGCTACATAGTATGGAGTATTCAGTTTTTAGTAGTCACTGGGATGAACAACATGGATTTCTTTGAAAGTGGCAGTATTTATATTGAAGTAAAGTCTTAAGCCACCACTTGGTTCTGCTCAAAGACTTGGGGGCTACAGGTATTATATTATTATCGAAGAAATATTTTCAAATTCTCTGATTGAGCAAACTAGGTTGACCCGGCATCACCAATCATTATGACCCTGTGGCTGCAACCCGGCGTCATTAATAATCATGAACCGGCGTTGGCAACAATCATGAACCGGTGTCTGCAACAATCATGACTCGAAATTATCAAGTTTTTATAACCCGACAGTCTTTGGCAATGATAAAACCGGCAAGTTCTGCATCTTCAAACCGGTTGAATATCAGATGAGTATTTCAAGACCAATATTTCTTAAACCGGCGCTTTGGAAGCCGACTCAAGTGGATTATTCTTCACAATATTTTTTCTATAAGAAGCCAACATCAACAATTTGAGTATGAAGCTGGTTGTTGACCCGGATTTTCTAGAAGGAGGAAATGACAAAGGACTTAAGGACGATCAGGTGTCGATCTACAAGAATTCTTAACCCGGAGCACAACCTGCCAAATTTGTTCTAGTGTTTATTTTGCAGCATAAGTTTACCATGGATAAATCCAAGCTAAACTTGGGGGCTAATGTCGGGGATATACGCCGTGGCGTAAACCGGCCGGAAGTTAACCCAGCCGGACTGGACGACTCACTGGTAATCCGCCCGGAGCTTGGCGGTTCACGGGCTACCAGCCCGGTCTTGGCGGTTCATTAGTAACCCGGCGGGCGGGTCAGAGAAGTGACAAGACCCGGTTTCCCAACTGGCGGTTCATGAAGGCCGGTTCATACTATGGTGGGCCGGTTTAAGAGGAAAGACATAAAGAATATTTTTCTTACAAGGAGTTAAGACTTGGACTTGTATCCGGTTTGTATTAGAGATAGACTAGTCCTAATCCTAATAGGACTCCACATGTAACCCGCCCCTTCAACATATATAAGGAGGGGCAGGGCTCCCCAAAGAGGGACAAGCTACAAGCAAGAAGAAACAATCTTAGGGCTAGACACAAAGAGGAGAGCCGGTTTAAGGCGACTCCCTCATGATGATAATGAGACCTAGCCTCAAACAACATGTAGGGTTTTTACCGGATGATGTTTCCCGGGGCCCGAAGCTGTCTAAATCCCTGTCTTGTGTTGCGTCTCTCAATTCCGCTCAACCCCTCTCAAGCTACCACATAGATGCGTTGGCCTCGCGACTAAGTCCTGACACTAAGGACATCTGCCGTGACAATTCCACGACAGAAACTTTTCACACACAAGAGACCTCAAGAACACGCAAGAGCCAGAGGCAGAGAGACAACAAGAAACCACCAAAAGACAAAGCCTCTCGAGGAGAGAGGGCGGTGGTCGAAGCCACCTATGTTTGAGTTGGATGGTATGGCACCGCGAAGAATTATCCTTGGGCCCATGACCAAAACTCGTCTTTGAAGCACAAGTACCATAAAAATGGCTAATGTGAAAGAGGTGATCGATTTATGCATGATGGGGGGAGGGAGAGTTCATTGAGAGAACAACACTCCCCCTATGTCTATGCCTACACCTAAACTAGACAACACATTGAGTGAGGTGGGGGGGGGGGGTGTACGGGTTCAAGTCACATTGCTCAAATCAATGATATTTAGCTCATGCCTTAACTCGCGAAATCTTGTTCATCCAAGGGCTTCGTGAAAATATCTGCAAGGTTATCATGAGTGTTGACATACTTGAGCTCGTTCTCCCCTCGCCTAATGTGATCCCGGATGAAGTGATACCGAATCTCAATGTGCTTCGTCTTGAAGTGTTGTACCGGGTTGAGAGAAATCTTGATGGCACTTTCATTATCACACCAAAGAGGCACTTTGTCACAAATGACACCGTACTCCTTTAGAGTTTGCCTCATCCATAGGAGTTGAGCACAACAACTACCGGCCGCCACATATTCCGCTTCGGTGGACGAGAGAGACACACAACTTTGCTTCTTGGAAGACCAACTTACCAAAGAGCAACCAAGAAATTGGCACCCTCCGGAAGTGGACTTCCTATCCACTTTGTCCCCCGCCCAATCGGAATCCGTGAAACCTTCAAGCTTGAAATTTGCTCCTCTTGGGTACCATAAGCCAAAGTTTGGGGTATGAGCCAAATATCAAAAGATTCGCTTGACCGCCACATAGTGACTTTCCTTTGGTGCGGCTTGAAAACATGCACACATCCCCACACTCAACATGATATCCGGTCTAGATGCACAAAGGTAAAGCAAGGAGACAATCATGGAGCGATATACCTTTTGATCCATCGCTTTACCATTGGGATCGATGTCAAGTTGGCACTTGGTAGGCATTGGTGTAGAAGCCGGCTTGACATCACTTAGCTTGAATCTTTTAAGCATGTCTTGAGTGTATTTGGCTTGGTTGATGAAGGTTCCTTCTCTTATTTGTTTGATGTCAAAACCAAGGAAGAACTTCAACTCTCCCATCGAAGACATCTTGAACTTGGAGGTCATGAGAGCGGCAAATTCCTCATTGAAAGCTTTGTTAGGAGAACCAAAGATAATATCATCAACATATAGTTGGCATACAAACAACTCCCCTTTGACCTTCTTAGTAAAAAGAGTGGGATCGATTTGTCCTAGTTTAAATCCATGATCTTGTAGCAAATCGGTAAGGTGGTCATACCACGCACGTGGGGCTTGTTTAAGGCCATAGAGTGCCTTATCGAGTTGATACACATGATCCGGGAAGTAGGGGTCCTCGAACCCGGGGGGTTGCTTGACATAAACCAACTCATTAATGGGACCATTAAGAAAAGCACTTTTCACATCCATTTGTTGCAACTTAAAGTTGTGATGGGAAGCCTAAGCAATCAACAAATGAATGGATTCAAGACGAGCAACGGGAGCAAAGGTTTCACCATAGTCGATACCCTCGACTTGGGAGTAGCCTTGTGCTACCAATCTCGCCTTGTCGCGAATGATGTTCCCATGAGCATCTTGCTTATTCTTGAAGATCTACTTTGTTCCAATGACGTTATGGTTCCCCGAAGGTCTTGGCACCAATCTCCACACCTTGTTGTACTCGAAGTTGTTGAGTTCTTCATGCATGGCATTGAGCCAATCCGAGTCTTCGAGCGCCTCATAGACCTTTTGGGGTTCAACACAAGAGACAAACGCATGATGTTCACAATAGTTAGCTAATTGTCTACGAGTGCTTACCCCCTTTCTTAGGCTTCCAACCACGTTTTCCATGAGATGGCCTTGGGTGGTGAGTTTGGAAGCAATCTTCACGGCACGACGCTCTAATTCCTCCTCGGGTGTGGAAGGAGGAAGGTTAACTTGATCATCTTGAGCGCCATCTTGAGCTTGCTCATGATCTTGAACTTGCTCGAGGGGGAGAACTTGACCTTGGGCATCATTTAGAGGTTCACCACCATCTTGAGGTTGATCTTGCCCTTGGTCTTGTTCATGAGGGTGAGGGCCTTCACTTTGTTCTTCGGAAGCGTATGGGTCTTGGGGAGGTGATGGCTCCACTTGAGTGGAGCATTGTCCTTCTCCTTCGGCCACAAGGGGTTCCTCAATGGGTAGGATATGACCAATACCCATTCTTCTTATGGCTTGGGGAGGAATTTCATCACCTACATCACAAGTACCACTTTGCTCCACTTGGGAGCCGTTATTTTCATCAAACTCTACGTTACACGTCTCCTCAATGAGTCCGTTGGACTTGTTGAGAACACGGTAAGCATGAGAGTTTGTAGCATAACCAACAAATATGCCCTCATGAGCTCTAGCTTCGAATTTAGACAAACGAACACCTTTCTTGAGAATGAAACACTTACACCCGAACACCCGGAAGTACTTGAGATTGGGCTTGTTCCCGGTGAGTATCTCATATGGAGTCTTGTTCAAGCCTTTGCGGAGATAGAGCCGATTGGATGCATGACAAGCTGTGTTGATGGCTTCGGCCCAGAAGTTGTATGGAGACTTGAACTCCGCCATCATGGTCCTTGCCGCATCCATCAATGTCCGGTTCTTCCTCTCTGCAACACCATTTTGTTGAGGGGTATATGGTGCAGAATATTGATGCTTGATCCCTTCATCACTAAGAAACTCATCCAAGGTGTAGTTCTTGAACTCGGTGCCGTTGTCACTTCTTATTGTCAAGATCTTTGCATTGTGTTGACGTTGAGCTTCATTTGCAAAGTCGATGACGGTTTGTTGAGTCTCACTCTTCCTCTTGAAGAAGTATACCCAAGTGTATCTTGAATAATCATCCACTATCACCAAGCAATACTTTCTACCCCCAAGACTATCAAAGGATGGGGGCCCAAAGAGGTCCATGTGCAGGAGCTCCAAGGGTCTCTTCGAGTAGATGATAGTCGTGGGAGGGTGAGCCGTCTCATGAAGCTTTCCTTCTATACAAGCACTGCAAACACGATCTTTGGCAAAACTAACATTCGTTAGTCCATGAACATGGTCCCCCTTGAGAAGACTTTGCAAAGATCTCATATTGACGTGGGCTAAACGGCGATGCCAAAGCCATCCCACATCAACTTTAGCCATTAGGCATGTCACGGTCTTAGTGGGTTGCTCCGAAAAGTTAACCACATAGAGACCGTTCTCGACATGCCCAACAAAAGCTACTTTAAGAGTCTTGCTCCACAAGAGGGCCACGGTATCAATATCAAAGAAGGTGGCAAAACCCATGAGTGTGAGTTGACGAACAGAAAGTAAATTGAACGCAAGGGACTCACAAACATGACTTTCTCGATCGTTAGATCATGAAAAATGACAACCTTGCCAAGACCCAATACCTTAGAATGTGAGGCATCACCCCATTCGACATTGGTGGGCATAGATGGGATCTTGTGCACGTCCACCACCAAGTCCTTGCTCCCGGTCATATGATTTGTTGCTCCACTATCGAGCAACCATGATCCCCCACCGGAAGCAAACACCTACAAGAGATCAATGCTTGGTTTTAGGTACCCATTGAGTAATGGGTCCTTTGATGTTAGTAACAAGGGTCTTAGGAACCCAAATAGACCATTCAATGTACTCATAAGGAGAACCAACAAATTTAGCATAAACATGTCCATCACTAGCACGACACAACACATAAGAGGGGTTAAAGTCACCGGCTTTGTTGGGAGAGATGGCGTTGCGCTCTTTGGCTTCACCACTCTTCCCATTTTTCTTCTTCTCCTTAGGAGCACCTTCTCCCTCCTTCACAAAGGTTTGCGTGAGCAGAGGAGGTCGATCGGTCTTGCTCTTCTTCTCCTTGTTGTTCTTCTTGTTCTTGGACTTGGGTGCGAACCCAACTCCCTCCTTGCCCACAACTTCCTTTTGATTGCTCAAAAGGTCATTTAGGTTCTTCTCGCCTTGTATGCCTGACACAAGACCTTTCTCGAGTTGTTCCTTCAACTTGGCATTTTCCTCCACAAGATGCACATGCTCACAACATGGGTTAGTTGCATTTGCATTATCAATTAAGACCATGTGAGGAAATGTGGCATTTTCCTAGGTTAGCTTAACTTGGAGTTGAGCATGAGACTCCTTGAGGGTGGCATGAGCACCTTTCAAGACCTTGTGGGCCTTGTCAAGTACATCAAACTCCTCCGTGAGTCTAACATGATCAACCCCAAGTTTAGCCTTCTCGGAAGCTAGAACACGAGACACAACAAGAGCATGATCAAGATCTTTCTTTAGTTTAGCATGACCATCGTTGTGTGACTCCTCAAGAGCCAAACGATGCCCACGCTCTCCCTCAAGAGCATTAGAGAGATCCGATATCTCATCGGCATAGTCACGACTATGACTTTCCATCTTAGTGATGGTTTCTTCATGAGCCTCGATCATGTCATTGGCTTCACCAAGTTGTTCCAAGAGAGCAACGAAATGCTTCTTGGATTTGCCCTTGAGCTTACTCATGAAGGACTCAAATTCATTGATCTCCTCATTAGACCCCTTACCATTATCAAAGTCATCCGTTGAAGGAGGGTTAGGAATAATGGTGGTTTTGATGTTGGGGGTTACCATGTTGGTGGCCTTAGCCATGAGGCACTTGGCGGTGATGTTCTCGTTAGGTGCGTCGAAGAGAGACACCCGAGGAGTTGTGACAATGGCAACGGATGCCATGGCCATTGTTTCACCATCTTCATCATCATCGTCATCCTCACGGTATTCTTCTTGAACCATCAACCCGCGAGAAGGAGTCTTCTTGGTGAAGTTGTTCTTGTTGGGGAAGGACTTGGCTTTGTCTTTTCGAATGAACTTGCCACCATTGTCTTCCCTCTTCTCGTATGGACAATCCGCAACGAAATGGCTAACATTGCCACAGTTGAAACAAGTTCTAACTCATTGCTTCCCCTTGAGGCCACTTGAGTTGTTCTTGTTGAAGTTGGGTCTTGTAGTCTTCTTACTCCAAAACTGTCTTGAGGCAAGAGCCATGTGCTCATGATAATCATACTTCGTGTCCTCGGGGTTGCTCTCCTCATCTTCCTCTTCTTCTTCTTCTTCCACACTAACCTTGGCCTTCAAGGCAAGATTGGGCTTCTTTGCCCTTTGAGAACGGAGCACCGCATTGTCGGCGGTCTTGTCCAAGATGCTCATTGCAACAAACTCATCCAACACTTCACCAGAGGTCATGGAGTGGAAGTCCGGTCTTTGGCGGATGACGGAGGACATGGCCTTGTTGTAGGGCATCATGGCCTTGAGGAACTTGCGCTTGATCCAGTTGTCATCCGTGTCATTGCTCCCATGATCTCGGAGTGCGACCGCAAGTTTGGTCACTCTTTGAAAGAGCTCACGAGGTTCTTCATCCTCTCTCATTGCAAACTCATCGGCTTCATCTTGCACCACTTCATAGTTGGAGCGTTGAATGCTAGCACTTCCTCGATAGAGACGCTCAACACATTTCCATGCTTCTTTAGCCATGACATGAGGTCGAAGATGAGGGAGATCTTCGGGAAGGATTGCATCTTGGATGATGAAGAGAGCACTCTCATTGAATTGATTGTCCACTTCTTCTCGAGGGGTGAAGTTGCTTGGATCACGAGGATAGAAACCTTCTTCAATAATTCTCCAAAGGTTAGTATTCACATGTTTTAAATGACGCTTGAAGCGATAAACCCAAGAATCAAAATCTTCATTTTTCACATATTTAGGAGGAGGACCGGCATGATTCAAATGAGTAGAGGGATTCGGTCCTCTATACACCGGGGGTTACACATTGGCAAAGATGCCGGTGCCATTTCTACCACTAGTAGATGGACTCTTTTCACTATTAGCTTCCCCCTTGTCGGGGTTAGCATCCGTCACCTTGTTAATGGGATCACCCACTTTCATTGGTGAGGTAGATAGTTTGAGTCCCTCTAGGAATTCAGAAAACATGCTTTTAACCTCGGCCGTCATGGAGGTTTTCAATGTGTCTAAAGCCACATTGAATTCCTCACGAGAGACCGATGTTCCCCCTTTGTCACGACCGATTTTCCCGGGTATCAAAATCCAGAAAGAGACCGTCGTGCTCATCAGCCCCAGGATTTCTGTTAGCTGATGAGGCACCAACTTGATACAGAAATTCCAAGCAAATACAAAATATGTAGTACAAGACCATTCTGGTCTGTGAGTACAACAAATGGTTTCTAGTGGTTGATGGCGGAAGCGGGCTATAAATCATCAGTGTCTATGGGACTCCATTTCCCACGGGAACAGCTGACCAGGTTAACTCCTATCTTCGCGAGGCTGCTATCATCGTTGCAAAGGTTCTGGGCTTTCCTCACGGTCGCTCCTCTCCGCGCAAGAAATCTGGCCAAGACAATAGCCAGGGACAAGCCAGTGAGTACTTTGAATGTACTCGCAAACATTATGAACACAGGATTAATTTAATAATGATGTGCTAAAATCATTTTTATGCTCATGACGTCAGTCCCAAAGGTAAGTAAATCTCTGAAGCATGTAGGCAGGTTATTTATGGAATTGCAACAACATATTAATAATAAAAGGCACCGATCGGGCGTCTGAAGCGACGCCACATAAAGGGCTTTAAAAGAAATGCCACCGTCGGGCGTCTAAGCGACACCACATACAGGGCTTCAAAAGAAATGCCACAGTCGGGCGTCTGAGCGACACCACATACAGGGCTTTAAAAGAAATGCCACCGTCGGGCGTCTAAGAGACACCACATACAGGGCTTTAAAAGAAATGCCACCGTCGGGCGTCTAAGCGACACCACATACAGGGCTTTAAAAGAAATGCCACGGTCGGGCATCTAAGCGACACCACATACAGGGCTTTAAAAGAAAGAATCATAGTGAATATCCCGGAGGTAGAACCATCCCAGAGATACTCGATGATAACAGTAATATCACGGGTTAGTCAGCAATAATAATAATCATAATATTCACAAGTCACAAGTAGTAAATTGCCGTTCTGGTTTAACAGTTTCACCTCCGAAGACCGACACTAAGACCGACACTTGACCCATCCCAGACTGTAATCCTTAACCATGGACACGGCTATTCGAATAGGTTTAATCTCTGCAGAGGGTGTACTCTTTACCCACGAGTAACGGATTCTGTTAGTCCATCGGAACTAATTCTGTCTACGGTCTTTTTGTTGAAAAAACACCTAACTTGCACACACCAGCTTAACTCACACGTGTCTGGAATCACCCACGACACCTGTCAAGCAAACTCTAAGTGGGGAGGCTACAACCTTGCGTAGCATGGGATCAAATTTATATTGCGCGCTCTAAGGGGTGGCCTCCCCTCTCGGTCTCAACCGGAAACACCCATGCCCCCGGACCAGGTGGCCTGCCTACCAGCTACAACCGGTATCTTCCACCCTGGCCTCTCTGTACGGTGTGTGCTAGAAAGAGGTTGACAACTTACTGCGGCGCCGCTGTAGCGAGCCAGGGGCGGTCGGGGCTCTTGGCGTGACGCGGCAAGGGTGAAAAGATCAGGACGAGCTCGGGGAGGTTTATCCAGGGGCGCGCTTGCTCGGGCGCGGGCACGTGCAAAACGCGTGCTCTGCTCGCGCTCCGAGCGTGCACGGTGTCTGCTCGACGAAATGCCAGGATGGCCCAAACTGCTAGAGATCAAATGCAAATCCACAGGTCTGGGTTAGAGACCATTAGCAGGCTCCTAGACAACTTGGTTTGGTCAGATGGGAAAGTTCACAACCCAAACTTACAATCATGCCAAAACTGTTCATGCCCACAGGGTGCTTGACAAAATGCCAATGGCACCAAGGTAGCTCTTGGAGTGACCAAAACTTCTAGAGTGGGGTCTCTTTAGGTGAAAGAGAGGGTGGTGAGGTTAGTTTGTGAAAAGCACAAACTTGCTAGTGCAAGTTTTGCAGAACTTCAAATCTGGACAGAAGGTGAATGGCATTATTTCATGAACCAAAAATATGCCAATGGTTGCATGCTCTTGGACTTAGGGGTTTAGAATGGAGGACTACAAGTAGGAGAAAGAGTCAAGGGCCAAAGAGCAAGAAATAATATGGTTGTTGTACAAACCATCATGATGGACCAGAATGAAGATGAGGTTGGTTCACTCAAAAGTTTCAAAGAACATCCCTGGATTTTTGCATATAATGGAATCATATGCTCCTACTGACATCCCATAATTTTGGTGGAAGCTAGAAACAAATATTTAAAAGGGTTGCAGTGCAAAATTGTCCACTGGACCAGAGAAGAAAAACATGTGTAATACTCAAAATATGCAATGAAATAAATATATTAATGCCCAAAAGTGATTTAGAGGCATCATAGGACATCTCCAAATTTTGGTGGAATTTTTTAGTTAAATTTATCAAATGGTTGTAGTTCAAAAAGAGCTCCAAAACTCAAAACAAGTCATTTTAATGAATATAGCTCAGGGTGAAATAATTTAATAAAAAATCCTACTGATAGGAAAATGTTTTAGTGAGATGGCATAGAAGTTAAAAATGTTTGGAAGGATCCACTTGGGAAAAATAAATCCTCAATAATAAAAGAAAGGTTTTGAAACCAACAGAAACATTCTTGCAGGCAAAATTTTAAACTCTTGGCAAAATTTTAATACTAAAACCTGGTTAGATTTTTGGCGTGTTACACCCTTCGGCCGAAGACGAGACGGGATTCACACCGGAGTGCTCCTTCGCACCGTCGTTGATGTCAACCATACTCTTCGGATGGCAAAGTCCTTAATAAAGAGACGAGGCTCTGATACCAATTGAAAGGATCAATCTGGTTGACTAGAGGGGGGGTGAATAGGCAACTAACAATTTTTTGACTTTTCTTTAACAATTTAAACCTTGCAATGAAATAGGTTGTCTAGATGTGCAACTACGTGGACAACCTATATGATGCAAAGACAATAAGCACACAAGCAAGCAATGGATATAGCACAAGTAAGCTTGCAAAAGTAAAGGGACAAGATAACCAAGAGTGGAGCCGGTGGAGACGAGGATGTGTTACCGAAGTTCCTTCCTTTTAAAGGGAAGTATGTCTCCGTTAGAGCGGTGTGGAGGCACAATGCTCTCCAAGAAGCCACTAGGGCCACCGTAATCTCCTCACGCCCTCACACAATGCGAGATGCCGTGATTCCACTATTGGAGCCCTTGAAGGCGGCAACCGGACCTTTACAAACAAGATTGGGGCTATCTCCACAACACTTGGAGGCTCCCAACAATACCGCGAAGCTTCACCACAATGGAGTATGGCTTCGAGGTGACCTCAACCGTCTAGGGTGCTCAACACCCAAGAGTAACAAGATCCACAAGGGATAAGTGGGGGGAATCAAATATCCTGTGGTGGAAGTGTAGATCGGGCCCTTGTCACCCAATCCCGAGCGAATCAACAAGTTTGATTGGCTAGGGAGAGAGATCGAGTGAAAATGGAGCTTCGAGCAACAATGGAGCTTAGAGGTGGAAGAGGTGGTCAACTAGAGGTAGAAGACGCCCCTTATATAGTCATGGGAAAAATCCAACCGTTATCCACAAGTTCAGCGCGCGACACACGGTACTACCGCTCCAGGGGCGCGGTACTACCGCGTGGCCGCGCGGTACTACCGTGGCGGACCACGGTACTTCCGCGACAGCAGCAGAGGCCAGGACTAGGGTGCAGTACTACCGCTCACGCGGTACTACGCTCCCCCTTGCGGTACTACCGCAAGGCAGGGAAGTCATAGCCTGCGAAGAGCGCAGATGAAATAAATTACATCCGTGCCTACTTCCGCTGAAGTTGAGGTGGTACAAAAATCCGACGCGGTACTACCGCTCGCGAGGCGCGGTACTACCGTTGCGGGCGCGGATGTAAAAAATTACATCCGCGCCTACTACCGTGACACTGCGGTACTAGGTAGGAGGGCCACGGTACTACGACTCCTGGGGAGCGGTACTACCGTGGGTCACCATGGTAATACCGCGCTGGACGAGCGGTACTACCGTGGGTGGCGCAGATGTAAAAAATTACATCTGCCCCTACTACCGTACCGAAGCGGCACTAGGCCTGGGAGTCGCGGTACTACCACTCAATATGAGCGGTACTACCATGAACCACAACGGTACTACCGCTGGTACTTGCGGTACTACCGCAAGTACATCAGTAGTCGTCAGATTTCAGCACAACCAAGATAACGCAGAGAAGCTCCAGAGTGCAAGGAAAGGTAGGGCAACTGTACGTGTTGATTCCACCCAAACCTTTCCGACGTGGACCCCCTCTTAATAGTACGACTCTCCTACGACTCAAATCCACCAAAGAGAAACGTAGAACAACGCCGACTTCAATAGTCTCCGAGGGGCACCGAATCGTCTCGTGCCTAGTGATGAAGTATCTGAGAAACTCAAGGCACACGATTAGTCCGCAAAAGCATTGTCATCAATCACCAAAACACCTAAGGGATAAATGTGCCCTTACACCAGAGATACCATTCCGATACTTGGAGTGACAAACCCTAATCTCGATCTATGCCAACTCATCAAACACCTTCGGAGATACCTGTAGAGCATCTTTGTAATCACCCAGTTATGTTGTGACGTTTGATAGCACATAAGGCATTCCTCTGGTATCCGAGAGTTTCATAATCTCATAGTCGAAGGAATATGTTTTTGACATGAAGAAAACGATAGCAATAAAACGGAACGATCATTATGCTAAGCTAACGGATGGGTCTTGTCCATCACATCATTCTCCTAATGATGTGATCCCATTATCAAATGACAACCCATGTCCATGGTTAGGAAACCTTAACAATCTTTGATCAACGAGTTAGTCTAGTAGAGGCATACTAGGGCCAAGTTATTTGTTTATGTATTCATACATGTATTTCAGTTTCCAATAAATACAATTCTAGCATGAATAATAAACCTTTATCATGAATAAGGAAATATAAAATAACAACTTTATTATTGCCTCTAGGGCATATTTCCTTCATGGACTGCATTGATAGGAGACTTACAACTAGTTCTTGGTTTCTGCCTCAAGGTGGCAGATGCTACCTCTTGAGCACTGCGTTGGTTTTCCCTTGAAAAGGAAAGGGTGATGCAGCAAAGTAGCGTAAGTATTTCCCTCAGTTTTTGAGAACCAATGTATCAATCCAGTAGGAGGCTCCTCACAAGTCCCTCGCACCTACACAAACAAACAAGAACCTTGCAACCAACGCGATAAAGGGGTTGTCAATCCCTTCACGGTAACTTGTGAACATGAGATCTGATAGAGATAATAAGATAAGATAAATATTTTTGGTATTTTTATGATATAGATTGGAAAGTAAAGATTGCAAAATAAAGTAGATCAGAAACTTATATGATAGAAGATAGACCCGGGGGCCATAGGTTTCACTAGTGGCTTCTCTCAAGATAGCATAAGTATTACGGTGGGTGAACAAATTACTGTCGAGCAATTGATAGAAAAGTGCATAGTTATGAGATTATCTAGGCATGATCATGTATATAGGCATCACGTCCGCAACAAGTAGATAAAAACGATTATGCATCTACTACTATTACTCCACACATCGACCGCTATCCAGCATGCATCTGGAGTATTAAGTTCATAAGAACAGAGTAACGCATTAGGCAAGATGACATGATGTAGAGGGATAAACTCAAGCAATATGATATAAACCCCATCTTTTTATCCTCGATGGTAACAATACAATACGTGCCTTGCTGCCCCTGCTGTCACTGGGAAAGGACACCGCAACATTGAACCCAAAGCTAAGCACTTCTCCCATTGCAAGAAAGATCAATCTAGTAGGCCAAACCAAACTGATAATTCGAAGAGACTTGCAAAGATAACCAATCATACATAAAAGAATTCATGGGAGATTCAAATATTTCTCATAGATAAACTTGATCATAAACCCACAATTCATCGCATCTCGATAAACACACCGCAAAAAGAGTTACATCGAATAGATCTCCAAGAAGATCGAGGAGAACTTTGTATTGAGATTCAAAGAGAGAGAAGAAGCCATCTAGCTAATAACTATGGACCCGAAGGTCTGTGGTAAACTACTCACAACTCATCGGAGAGGCTATGGTGTTGATGTAGAAGCCCTCCGTGATCGATTCCCCCTCCGGCGGAGCACCGACGAAGGTCTAAGATGGGATCTCGCAGATACAGAAGGTTGCGGTAGTGGAAATAGGTTTTCGTGGTACTCCTGGATGTTTCCGGGGTACGTAGATATATATAGGTGAAGGAGATAGGTCAGGGGAGCCACGAGGGGCCCACGAGGGGGGGGGGGGTGCGCCCACCCCCCTAGGGCACGCCAAGCACGCTCGTGGCCGCCTCGACTGCTTCTTGACGTCCACTCCAAGTCTCCTGGATTGCGTTTGTTCCAAAAAGATCGCTCCCGAAGGTTTCATTCCGTTTGGACTCCGTTTGATATTCCTTTTCTTCGAAACACTGAAATAGGCAAAAAAAACAGCAATTCAGGCTGGGCCTCCGGTTAGTAGGTTAGTCCCAAAAATGATATAAAAGTGTAAAGTAAAGCCCATAAACATCCAAAACAGGTAATATAATAGCATGGAACAATAAAAAATTATAGATACGTTGGAGACGTATCAAGCATCCCCAAGCTTAATCCCTGCTCGTCCTCGAGTAGGTAAATGATAAAAACAGAATTTTTGATGTGGAATGCTACTTAGCATATTTCTCAATGTAATTTTCTTTATTGTGGCATGAATGTTCACATCCAAATGATTCAAGATAAAAGTTCATTTTAACATAAAAATAGTAATACTTCGAGCATACTAACAAGTAATCATTTCTTATCAAAATAGCATAGCCAAAGAAAGCTTATCCTACAAAATCATATAGTTAGGCTATGCTTCATTTTCATCACACAAAATACTCCCATCATGCACAACCCCGGTTTCAGCCAAGCAATTGGTTCATACTTTTTAACGCGCTTCAGCTTTTTCAACAATACATGAGCGCAAGCCATGGATATAGCACTATATGCGAAATAGAGTGGTGGTTGTGAAGAAGACAAAAAGGGAGAAGATAGTCTCACATCAACTAGGCGTATCAACGGGCCATGGAGATGCCCATTAATAGATATCTATGTGAGTGAGTAGGGATTCCCATGCAACGGATGCACTAGAGCTATAAATATATGAAAGCTCAACAAAATAAACTAAGTGGGTGTGCATCCAACTTGCTTGCTCACGAAGACCTAGGGCATTTTGAGGAAGCCCATCATTGGAATATACAAGCCAAGTTCTATAATGAAAAATTCCCACTAGTAAATGAAAGTGACAACATAGGAAAATCTCTATCCTGAAGATCATGGTGCTACTTTGAAGCACAAGTGTGGAAAAAGGATAGTAACATTGTCCCTTCTCTCTTTTCTCTCATTTTTTTGGTGGGCTTCTTTGGCCTCTTTTTTTTTTATTTGGGCTTCTTTGGCCTCTTTTATTTTTATAACCAAAGTCTCATCCCGACTTGTGGGGGAATCATAGTCTTCATCATCCTTTCCTCACTTGGGACAATGCTCTAATAATGAAGATCATCACACTTTTATTGATTTACAACTCAAGAATTACAACTCAATACTTAGAACAAAATATGACTCTATGTGAATGCCTCCGGTGGTGTACCGGGATATGCAATGAATCAAGAGTGAAATGTATGAAAGAATTATGAAGGTATCTTTACCACAAATACGATGTCAACTGCATGATCATGCAAAAGCAATATGATAATGATGGAGCGTGTCATAATAAATGGAACGGTGGAAAGTTGCATGGAAATATATCTCGGAATGGCTATGGAAATGCCATAATAGGTAGGTATGGTGGCTTTTTTGAGGAAGGTAAATGGTGGGTGTATAATACCGGCGAAAGTTGCGCGGCATAATAGAGGCTAGCAATGGTGGAAGGGTGAGAGTGCGTATAATCCATGGACTCACATTAGTCATAAAGAACTCATATACTTATTGCAAAAGTTTACTAGCCCTCAAAGCAAAGTACTACTATGCATGCTCCTAGGGTAAGGGTTGGTAGGAGTTAACCATCGCGCGATCCCGACCTCCACACATAATGAAGGCAATCAAAAGAGCACCCCATGCAACAAATTTGTTACACAACTTCTACCATACGTGCATGCTACGGGACTTGCCAACTTTAACACACGTATTTCTCAATTTCATAATTACCCAACTAGCATGACTCTAACATTACTACCTTTATATCTCAAAACAATTATCAAGCATCAAATTGATCATAGTGTTTAATGCACTTTTTATGATAGTTTTTATTATACCCAACTTGGATGCCCAACATATTAGGACCAATTTTATAACCATAGCAAATACCATGTTGTTCTAGAAGACTCTCATAATAATATAAGTGAAGCATGAGAGATCAATAATTTCTACAAAATAAAACCACCGCCATGCTCTAAAAAGATATAAGTGAAGCACTAGAGCAAAAATTATCTAGCTCAAAAGATATAAGTGAAGCACATAGAGTATTCTAATAAAATCTGAATCATGTTGTGTCTCTCCCAAAAGGTGTGTATAGCAAGGATGATTGTGGTAAACTAAAAAGCAAAGACTCATATCATACAAGACGCTCCAAGCAAAACACATATCATGTGGTGAATAAAAACATAGCTCCAAGTAAAGTTACCGATAGACGAAGACGAAAGAGGGGATGCCTTCCGGGGCATCCCCAAGCTTAGGCTTTTGGTTGTCCTTGAATTATCTTGGGCTGCCATGGGCATCCCCAAGCTTAGGCTCTTCCCACTCCTTATTCCATAGTCCATCAAATCTTTACCCAAAACTTGAAAACTTCACAACACAAAACTCAACAGGAAATCTCATAAGCTCCGTTAGTGCAAGAAAGAAAAACCACCACTTAAGGTACTGTAATGAACTCATCCTTTATTTATATTTGTGTTAAACCTACTGTATTCCAACCTCTCTATGGTTCATAGCCCCCCAATACTAGCCATAGATTCAACAAAATAAGCAAACAACACACGAAAAACAGAATCTATCAAAAACAAAACAATCTGTAGAAATCTGTAACTTTTGAATACTTCTGGAACTCTAAAAATCCTACCAAAATAGGAAGTCCTAGGAAATTTTCCTATTGATCTACTTCAAAAATAATTCCGTTTGGACTCCGTTTGATATTCCTTTTCTTTGAAACACTGAAATAGGCAAAAAAAAACAACAATTCGGGCTGGGCCTCCGGTTAGTAGGTTAGTCCCAAAAATGATATAAAAGTGTAAAGTAAAGCCCATAAACATCCAAAACAGGTAATATAATAGCATGGAACAATAAAAAATTATAGATACGTTGGAGACATATCAGCAGACTATAGTTGGTTAATTCTGTAATTCTTCTCTGCCAATATATTTCCTCTACAGCCTATCCATCCCCCTACAATTCTCAAAGAGCTTGAAAGAATACAAATGCAGTGTCTCTGGAAGAAATATGGGCATGAGAAGGGACACTCTTTGGTAGCATGGCCTTTGGTTTGCAAGCGCAAGAACAAGGGAGGTCTTGGAATTTTAAACCCAGGTCTACAGAATGAGGCTCTCCTCATGAAGCATCTCAAAAAATTCTACAAAAAGCAGATGTTTCATGGGTTCACTTAATATGGAATACATACTACTTTGGTAGAATTCCCCATGACACTACCTTGTGTGGATCTTCCTGGTGGAGAGATGTCTCTAAGGTCATGGATAAATTTTGATCTGTCACTATGGTTAAGGTGAATAATGGAGACATTGTTCTCTTCTGGGGTGATTGTCGGTGTCAAAACCGGCGGATCTCGGGTAGGGGGTCCCAAGCAGTGCGTCTTAGGATCAATGGTAACAGGAGGCAAGGGACACAATGTTTACCCAGGTTCGGGCCCTCTCGATGGAGGTAAAACCCTACTTCCTGCTTGATTGATATTGATGATATGGGTGTTACAAGAGTTGATCTACCACGAGATCGTAGAGGCTAACCCTATAAGCTAGCCTATGGTATGATTGTTGTTGTATCTCTCTATCGACTAGCCTGGCCTCGGTTTATATAATGCACCAGAGGCCTAGGATAACATGAGTCCTAGCCGAATACGCCGGTGGGGGAGGAGTCCTTGTCTTGATCGCCAAGTCTTGTGGATTCTTCCCTGTACGCGGCAGCTGTCCGGACTGGCCCATGAGTATACGGCCATGGGGGTCCTCGGCCCAATCCAACTGATCGGGAGACGAAGCATTGAGTACCCCCTAGTCTAGGACACCGTCAGTAGCCCCCTGAACCGGTCTTCAAGTTAGGGACGCTCCTCGATTCTTCCGAACTGTTCTTCATCTTCGGTTGCCGGTCTTGAAAACTGGTTCAACAAATCTTCTCATCTTTTATCTTGAGGATCGCCAAAATGCATTCGACGAGTTGATACGTCGGGTATCCGAGCAGCCCCTTTAAGTTTCCGGCCTTTATCAATGCCTTATTATTTTTATGCCACACCTCGGGTTCGAAGTTGTTCCCGGGAGGCAGTGTCCTCTTGCGTCCGAGCTCTAACGCCGGACTGCATTCAAGGTATCTCTTGCAGCCGAGCACCAATGCCGGACTGCTTTCGAGCTCCAACGCCAAAATGTATCCGAACTCCAACACCGGACTGTGTCCAAGCTCCAACGCCGGACTATATCCAAGATGTCATAGATCATCTTGGTCCAAAAAAGTTGAAGGAGTTTAGCTGAGCTTAATGCCGGAAATGCCCTCTAAGGAGCCAGCCACTTGCTTCCGAGCTATACGCCGAACTGCTTCCGAGGTGGTTAAGCACCTCGGTCATGGGCTGATTTTTGGTCAATGTTTTTTATTGATGCAATTTATTCTCTGACGAGATATATAGCCAGTAGCCCTCAAGGTGTGTATCGGTCTAAAACCCGAGATGCACCTCAAGGATGACATAAGACCGCTGATCCCAGTAACCGCTGAGACTCAGGTTGATTTGCAAAATCGGCCTGAGGATCAAGTCCTAGCTCGGCAGAATACTTCGGGACACAAAAAGCGGCGTGCTCAGTCCTCAAGACTCAGGTTGGGTGCGGCCGACCAACCTGAGGATCAAAATCTCCTCGGAGACTGTATTACACTTAAAAATTTTCTGCATTGGACAGGGAATGCAGTAGCCCCCGAGACACTGGTCGGGTGGCAACACCAGATCAGGGGATCGATGTGCCCTTTTAATATTTGTAAGTAATAAGCTCGAAGCCCAGTATCCCCCGAGCCTTGATGCAGGCACGGGTGGCCGAATTAAGGATCGATATCCATAGTAAAATCACAAATTATGTGTAATGAATCTATGTATCCAAGTTCTTTATGTCATTAATGTTCGGATCCGCATTGTACAAAACTTTGTTGACCGACCATCGGCTTCAACCTCCTCGGCCAGTAGCCGAGGAGTGTTTGTACTACTTTATAAAGCCTTTATGAGGGAAAAGATTTACAACAAACAAGGCAATCTGGCCATAAGGTTTTATAAACAAAGGTACGCGGAGAGACATGTTATATTACTGTTTAACAGAAGAAATATCTTCCAAAGAAAATAGTCCCGCTATCGGTTCCTTTCTTTGGGTTGTCATGCTAAGCATGATCATGAAACCTCAGCTCCAATGTAAGAGCAAAATATCGAGGATTTAGTTTGGGAGGCCAGTTAATAGCCCCCGGTAGTGTTCGGCGACAGTCGAGGTCAAGCCATAAACACTTCGGCCAATGTTACGAATGGCCCATCATTTAACACGGTCATCGGATCGCTGACCAGTTTACGCTTATTGTGACAGTCAGTTTTTGGATTTCTCCACTGAGGTGCTTAACCATGTGAGTTGGAAGCACCATCGCAGTGGTTCTCCCTTTGTACACCTAGCCGAACAAAGCGGAACGTAGGGGGCGAGCGCAGGAGCCGGGCAACCCAACTATTGACCGAAGACACAATTCGAAACCGATGCATATAGAGCAATATCCGGGAACATTTTTGCCGAATCTCTAAAGGTGTCCGGCGTTGCACTGTGAGACTTGTGCTGAAAACACGCAAATAGTTTAAAAGTGCCATGGGCTCGAAAAGCCAAAAAACTTATTCAAAAGGTTAATGTCCAAACTAGATCAAGTGTTCGGTGCCAATCCGAAAATTGGACTTTAGAAAAAAAGGTGCTTCTGCCGTGCTTTAACATGACACATCCTATCTCAAAACTTCAAGCGGGTCAGCCTACGGCTTCATCCTCCTATCTCGAAGGCAGAGTACTTCTTACTAGGCCAGTTTAGTGAACTAAACTCTAGCGGCTTTGAGAGAGAAATTAGGCTCCCCGGCTAGTGACCGCACACTTGTGTCGGAAAAAGGAGTGATAGATAATAATAGTAATAATAAAACTTTGCAACGACTAAGAAGAAGAACACTTATCATAAAACGGCTCATATAAATTTAAGAGACCCCAAGTGACTTGGGTAAAAGAATGATTGCATGTACCGAAGTACTTATATCATATCTATGTTCAACCGAACTTTAAATGCGTCTTAACCGACCGTCGGCTTCTCCCTCTTCGGTCAAGGACCGAAAAGTGTTATGTACTCCATCTGTCGAGAATATCGACAATGTTTCCAATAACCAGGCAATCAGGCCATAAGGCTGTAACAGACAGAGCGCGCTCAGGGAACTTATGCTGTATTACTGCGAAGTGTAAGAAGCATCTTCAAAGAAAATAGTACCCCCACCGATACCTTTCTTCGGTGCTCATTGTTATTATGAGACTTGTGCAATAGATTTTTTGTACTCATGAGTTCCGTTGTGTGCCGACCATCATTGAAAACTATAAGATCGCTAGCTTTCGGCTTCACCCAGTCTGAGGTCCGGCTCGGATGACCCGATCGTGACAATTGCAGAGGTGCTCCCTTTACTCCCTAGCCGAACAATCAGGAACGTAGGGGTAAACACAGAGCGAGGCAACCCAGCTTGCAAATCGCTTAAGTCAATATGGTGCATATTGTGGCGTAATACACGAACAAGGAACGAAGCCGTACAAGTATAATCACATGCAAGAGGAAAAGCTCCAGCAAGGGAGCCCCCAAGTAAACGGGGTATTCGAATTTGTGCGTCACAAACAAAGTTTAGACAAGGAAAAAATTTTACAAGCAACTTTTTTCCAAAAAAGTATAATGCTTGGTCGAGCCGAACACAAGTTAAAAATTTAAAACTTTGAGCATGAAGGCAACTTAGCTGGTTAATGTTTTCGGTATTGATGACGCGGTCCGAGCTTGATGCGGGACAAGGTTCCATCCCCCAAGCCGGTCCCGAGGTGGCGGAGCAAAGAGCTCGGCACTCCGAAGTGGTGACATAGCACGGTCATTGCAGGACGGCAGGGTGATGCCGAAGTCCCCGGCATGGGGTAATGAAGTGTTGACGAAGCCCCCCGTCCAGCCGAGGTGACGCCAAAGGATATAGTCCGGCTGGATCATTTTCCTGTGCACAAAAAATAGTGCAAACCGAAGATAATAGTAATAATAATAAAAAATCGTTGCATAACAAATAATTTATGCAAAGTGAGTAATAAAAGAAATATGGACTGGCGCCGAAGTCAATGTCGATGCAGGGCGGCGGCGTGATGCGGTAAAGGCATGGCAAGGCCTGAATCCACAGGTCGGTTCGAGTTCCGGATGCGGCGTTCGCCGGACTATGTATGGAAACTGACCAAACCACCATGCGACCGTCGTTAATGCGGCCACCATTTGATGGACCTGCGTACATATGATGGACAAACCAGAGTAATAATTTATTGGGAAAAATGAATCCAAACAAGCAAAAAATATTAGGATTAATAGCACCTGGCTTATTTTGTAGCAATCCGAAGAAAGGTGATTCCCAAAATTGGGACTCGATCTGCACACCTATCGCCTGATGGGCGATAAAGCAACGGCATGGCGATGCTGCCAAAGGTTGGCTCGCCGAGGCAAAGCCCTCGGTCTAGCTAACATGACGGAGCCGGTCGGCCAGCGACGCCGAAGTCTCCAAAGTAGGTTGATGAAGAGATGATAAAGCCCCCGGTCCAGCTAACGTGATGAAGCCTCGGTGTCAGCCGATGAGTCGAAGTAGGTCGGCGTGGTGGACACTAGCTTGAGAAAGCAACGGTGCGGCCCTGCCGATGCAGGTCGTGACGTGGTCGATGCCGTCTTGATGAAGTGACCGTGCGGTGATGCAGGTGTGCCCGCTCCGTGTAATCCGTGGGGCGGCGATGTTGGTGAAGATTTATCCTTCGCGATGCCGAACTATTGTTCGGCTGGCCGAGATGATGATCCGAAGAAATTGAGCTCGGCTCAACAAAGCGACGACGTGTCTAACGCAGGTCGGCCGTCGTGGAGTGATGTTGTCGGGCTGGTTTGACACCGGCGCGACGGTGAAGTTCGTATTGCAAGAATACTTTTAATACTACTGCGATGTGTTTGAGAATAAAACACAACACCCCATACGAAAACTTCCGTCAAAAAGAATGTCCGAGATCCCGTTCATAAAGAAGATGAATTTGGGTCGGATTCGTTCTCGCGCAGAAAGTAGATCCAAAAAGTGATGCACTAATCGGAAGTTTCCCGGAGTTTGGACGGTCAGATCGAGCTGAATTTTTGGCAGGTGATAGATACAGTAATTCCGTAGCTAATCAACGGTTGGATCGTCCAAACGACATCTGAGCTAGATGCTGGATACCACGTCCTAAACTCGTCTGGATTCTCGTCCAGATTCAACAGGCCTCCGGTATATCGGAGATTGCCGGAGATTCCTCCATCGGAACTCGACGAAATTTTTGCAGGGTTGTTGTAGACTTAATTCCGCATAATTCCACCAAAGTAATCATTTAGAAGACACTCGAGGAGGCGGTGGTGGCGGATACAAGTTTGCTGTCCAGAAAAACAGCGCGGTCGCCTGAGGGCAATGTTGACGCTGAGCCCCCGAGCTCCATGGATGACTCCTCCATGATCTTGACAGAGATCGGAGTTGGTGTTGATGAAGGACCTCATCCGAACATGACGATCAGAGGTAGGGCGCTATCCTCGGTCAAGCCAAGGTGACCAGTCGAGCTGGTGACGAAGAAGTCGACGTCGCAGTTGACCTGCAGTCGAGCCATTGATCCTTTCGCCGATCACACAACGGAACTCTCAATAAAAGCACCAATGTCGGTGTCAAAACCGGCGGATCTCGGGTAGGGGGTCCCAAGCAGTGCGTCTTAGGATCAATGGTAACAGGAGGTAAGGGACACAATATTTACCCAGGTTCGGGCCCTCTCGATGGAGGTAAAACCCTACTTCCTGCTTGATTGATATTGATGATATGGGTGTTACAAGAGGCTATCTACCACGAGATCATAGAGGCTAACCCTAGAAGCTAGCCTATGGTATGATTGTTGTTGTATCTCTCTATCGACTAGCCTGACCTCGGTTTATATAATGCACCAGAGGCCTAGGATAACATGAGTCCTAGCCGAATACGCCGGTGAGGGAGGAGTCCTTGTCTTGATCGCCAAGTCTTGTGGATTCTTCCTTGTACGCGGCAGCTGTCCGGACTGGCCCATGAGTATACAGCCATGGGGGTCCTCGGCCCAATCCAACTGATCGGGAGACGACGCGTTGAGTACCCCCTAGTCCAGGACACCGTCAGTGATCATTAGGAGATTGATAATGATTTTACCCCTCTATAGACAAGATTTCAAAGGATGCATTCATATTGCTCTGACAAAGCTATATCTGTCAAGGAGGTTCTCGAGTGTGACAACCTATATGATTTGTTCACTCTCCCCCTTTCTTAGTTGGCCTTTCTTGATCTCAATAAACTTTCTGGCATGATGGGAAACATCCAACTCAACCATCAAGCTACTGATCAATGGTATGGATACATGGCAAAATCTCTGATTATACTACTAAAAAGTTTTACACTTTTGTTCAACAGCCAAGTATAGCCAATGCATTATTGAATTGGATTTGGAAAAGTTGTTGCACCATGTCAATCAAGATGTTTGCAAGTTGGTTATTATAGATAGAGCTAACACCAAAGGCATGATACAACGTAGACATTGGAGAATTGATGATGGCCCACAATGTGTGTTATGCCCAACCTCTGCTTTAGAAGATAGGGATCATTTATTCTTACAATGCAATCTCAATGTGCGGATATGGAACTATATGCAGATTGTTTGGCCGAACTGTCAGGATAAGGTGGAAATTTCCTTTGGTGCCTGGAAGGAGTTTAATGAACCTTTTTTGTAGAGGTAGTCTTCTTGGCTTAGTGGAATATTTGGAAGGTCAGAAATGACAAGGCTTTCAGACACATTAGACCATCTTTTGGCCAGTGTAGAAGTGGTTTGTCCATCATATCACCCTTCTTACACACAGGATCAAAATCAAATATGAGGATGCTCTATTGAGATGGATTGATTTTCTACCACCCTAGATCTTAGAGGTAGTTTGTTCTTTCTTTTTCTTTGGTTTCCTCTTCTTGAGGAACTTGTACATATGTATTCCTTATTCTTTAATAAAAGGGATAATTAGATTTATGCCCCTAGTTGTGTCCCACTCGTCTGTTTTACCCCTAATTCCCAAAAGTCACCGGTTCTATCCAAGTCACTTTGCTCCTCTTATGCTTTTGCCCTTTGACCGTTTGATCGTCAGTTCAAAAACTTCATAACTAATTCATACTAAATCAGAAAAATGCAAATAAGATACCAAAATGTTCAGAAAAACATCAACTATATATCAGTGTCATTTGCATTCATGAAAAATGTGTTGGAAAGTGCACATCTGAGTTTTAGCTCTTTTGATACCACCATGAATAGTAAACTCTAAAAAAATTCATAAAAATTCAAAAAAATATGGTGGCAAAGAACAACAAATGTTCTAAGTGCTTGCCAAGTTTCATTAAGGTACGACATTCGTGGAAGTCGTGGCAAAAAAATAATCTATTTTGGAGTGTTGGTTGTTTTTTTTGCCGCGGCACCCACGAATGTTATTCCCTGATGAAACTTGGCAGGCACTTGAAACATTTTTCATTCTTTGCCACTAATTTTTTTTGAATTTTTCGAACTTTTTTAGATTTTACTATTCATGGTGGTATCAAAAGAGCTAAAACTTGGATGTGCACTTTCCAACACTTTTTTTATGAATGCAAATGACACTGACATATAAGTGATGTTTTTATTAACATTTTGGTATCTTATTTGCATTTTTCTGATTTAGTATGAATTAGTTATGAAGTTTTCAAACTGACGGTTAAACAGTCAAAGGGCAAAAGCATAAGAGGAGCAAAGTGACTTGGACAGAAGCGGTGACTTTTGGGAATTAGGGGTAAAACAGACGAGTGGGGCACAACTAGGGGCATAAATCTAATTATCCCTTAATAAAATGTTGTGGGGTGTAAGCCCTGCAGCTTCCATGGTAAAAAAGACCTAGTGAATCACAACACACGGATGACAGAATATCACATAACTAGGACATGATGTCACGTAGAAACCACGACATCACATAACCTGTTGTTTTAGAGCTTTCATGTTTACAGACTTTGATATATATCCGGGCATCCAAACATGAAAATTCCTCATCGATGGAAGCTTCGAGCATCTCCAATAGCTGCCTTAAAATAGGGCACACAAACTAATTTTAGGGCATCAAAAAGTGCGTTTTAGGGCACTCGAAGATTTCTCCTCAAACAACTGCCCTAAAATAGGGCACTCACACACATCTTTTTCTCCACAATTGCATACATATTGAAACATAAACATGAACTATCAATAGAATTTAAACTATGCAAGACACAAATGTACATATCAATTTTAACTTCAAATCAACATTATCAACTTTAACTTTAAATCCAAATATCAAGTTCAAATGCAAACCACCCATCATAGTGCATCATCAACACAATTTAATGCGCATAGAACATAGCCTCTCAACTCTTATCGCTCCTTTGTCACTTGTGCTTGACCCGTTGTCTCCATGGCTGCGGAGGGATCCTGGTTGGACGACAACATAGTCCAAGGCAGGAAGGCGTGTGGGGAGGGGATTACAGACATCCAAGAAAGCCAGGGTGGGTCACTAGAGAGGTACAACGGCGAGATCGAAAGAGAAGGTTGTGGATGAAAGAAAGGGGAGCAGGGGCAGAGTGGAAAAAAATGGATGCAAGGGGATTTGAGTGGGTTGGGGTGTGTCAGAGTCCTACATGGCGGTGGTCCGGACTCCCATAGAGCCCCCACCCCCACCCTTGTTTACTTTCGGTTTGCGGGAAAATAGACAGCCGAACGCGTCGATGGACCAATGCGAGACTTCGATGGATGACAAAATGCGTCTGTATAGCTTGGTCCAGACGGATATGAGATGTTTGAGGTGCGTTGGAGATGCCCTTAGTCTCAGTCCGCGTTGTTGAGCTATGTTAGGCGAAAATTGTATTGTAAAAAAATGGACGAAAAATAGAAAAGTGTTGGTTACTTATATTGTAAAGCTACCAAAAAATTGTTTTAAGACCAAGATCACCAGAATTCACCACAAGCGAGTGACTATATTGGTAAAAAAAGTAGTCGCATGTTCTTGCAGTTTATAGGTTTGTGCTTGAGCGAGAGGAAAGGTATTGTAGACACCGTAAATCCATAGTGTAAAATAAGCTACATTGTTTCTAACGATTTCATTGGTAGAATGGTTCTCATTACGGAAGACCAATGCGTTTTGAGAAACCCAATCTTTAAAAGAATGGTTCTCATTATGAAAGACCTATACCTAATGGGTACATGGGATGCCCAAATGAAAGGGGTGTTGGGGTCTTGGGCGAGGCCATCAGTCAGGAGGAGGTAGGTGTTTCTAGTGGAGAACGGGAGTGTGTGAGTGAGGTACCTATCTTCGATGGTGTCGTTGTGGTCAAAATTCTGCATCAAAGACAACACGACAACAAGCTCAGTAGAGGCAATAGTGGTAAGGTGATTTCGTAGGTTAGTCAACAATCCATCCTACATAGCTTGTGAGACCATAACAGATGGGTTAGTGGAGTGGAAAAAAGGTGGGGGGAGGCAATGGCAGGTCTCTGAGTATATATTAAGTATCTAACCAAAAGAAGGTGGATGTGCCCGTGTTAGTGAACATAAAGGATATTTTTGCAGGGTGTTTAGTTGCTTGTTAACCATTTTCTAGAGAAAGGAGGTGTCGGTGTGAAATCTGGCAGACCTCGGGGTAGGGGGTCCCGAGCTGTGGATCTCGGATCAAGGGTAACAAGAACAGGGAGACGATATTTACCGAGGTTTGGGCCCTATTGATGGAGGTAAAACCCTATGTCCTACTCTTGTTTATGTTGGTGGAGATGTATCGAATACAGAGTTGATCTACCTCGAGATCGTAAGATGTGTTCTAACTCTAGGGCTAGGTGAATTAGATTGTGATGAAGTTCCTTCTATAGGCTAAACCCTTTGGCTTATATACACGCCAGATAGGGCATCTAGGGTTACATGGTCGGTATCTTGGCATGGAGGCGGCGGGAGAAGTCTTGGAGTGTACGTTAAGTCTTTGACAGATGTGGTCCTAATTACGCCCCCATCGTGTGGCTTCCGGAGTCCACTTCGAGTTGAATGAGGGCCCACCAGCCCAGTCGAGGAGCATGGGCCGACTAGGTTGGCACCCCCTACTTCAGGACAGCGTAAGGAGGGATATGAGGTTTTGTTTGCAATGGCGGAGGAGTCACGGTAGTGGTTCCAGTGGACCCAAGAGAGCTCAAGATTTTGTGATAGCTTGAATTTGAAAGAAATTTTCATAAGCTTATAGTTATTACATTGAGGAAGTTTTTAATGCCTAGACCACCATAGTTTTTAGACATTGGCCCAGTACATGTTTGTCAGTAGTACAGAAAAGGCCATGCAGATCACATCTCTTTAAGAATATTCTTAGGAGGGAAAAACATACATAAAGGAACGACGAGACTATAGAATGAAATAAATCAGAGTTAAAACTTGCCCCATGGAACATAGGTTGGACACACAACCGAATAAGTAGTTATAGAAGTTTTTACTAATGGGGTGGAAGGCTAAAGGGGGGCGGCAGTGTGCGATAGGGGTAGGCCTAGGTAATTCTGGGGGAAGGTTGATATGGGGCAGTTAGTAGTGTTGGCAATCGTCATGTCGGAATGGAGGGGAATAAAGGTTGTCTTGTGGAAGTTAATGGCTAAACCAGTGGTGAGAGAAAAGTCATCAGGATGGCCTTGATACATCTCCAACGTATCTATGATTTTTGATTTGTCCATGTTGTTATATTATCATTCTTGGATGTTTTACAATCATTTTATATCATTTTTTTGGGACTAACCTATTGACATAATGCCAAGTGCCAGTTGTTGTTTTCTGCTTGTTTTTTACATCGCAAGAAATCAATATCAAACGGAGTCCAAATGCAGTGAAACTTTTTGTGGATTTTTTGACCAGAAGACACCAGATGGGCCAGAGAAGCACCTGGGGGTGCCCCCACCGGGGGGGGGGCACAATCCACCAGGGCGTGCCTGGGCCCCCAGGTGGGTTGTGCCTGTTGGGGAACGTAGTAATTTCAAAAAAATTCCTACGCACACGCAAGATCATGGTGATGCATAGCAACGAGAGGGGAGAGTGATATCCATGTACCCTCATAGACCGAAAGCGGAAGCGTTAGCACAACGCGGTTGATGTAGTCGTACGTCTTCACGACCCGACCGATCAAGCACCGAAAACACGGCACCTCCGAGTTCTTGCACACGTTCAGCTCGATGATGTCCCTCGAACACCGATCCAGCCGAGTGTCTAGGGAGCCGTCAACACGACGGCGTGGTGACGATGATGATGTTCTACCGACGCAGGGCTTCGCCTAAGCACCGCTACGATATTATCAAGGTGGAATATGGTGGAGGGGGGCACCACACACGGCTAATAGATCTCAAGGATCAATTGTTGTTGTGTCTAGAGGTGCCCCCTGCCCCCGTATATAAAGGAGAAAGGGGGAGAGGGTGGCCGGCCAGGAGGGGGCGCGCCAGGAGGAGTCCTACTCCCACCGGGAGTAGGACTCCCTCCTTTCCTTGTCCAAGTAGGAGAGGGGGAAGGAAGGGAGAGAGGGGAGGAAGAAAAGGGGGGCGCCGCCCCCCCTCCTTGTCCTATTCGGATTAGAGGGGGAGGGGGCGCATGACCTGCCCTGGCCGCCCTCCTTTCTCCACTTTGGGCCCATGAGGCCCATTAACCCCCCGGGGGGTTCCGGTAACCCCCCGGTACTCCGGTATATATCCGATAACCCCCGGAACCATTCCGATGTCCAAATATAGTCGTCCAATATATCAATCTTCATGTCTCGACCATTTAGAGACTCCTCGTCATGTCCGTGATCACATCCGGGACTCTGAACTATCTTCGGTACATCAAAACACATGAACTCATAATATAACTGTCATCTAAATTTAAGCGCGGGGACCCTACGGGTTCGAGAACTATGTAGACATGACCGAGACACGTCTCCGGTCAATAACCAATAGCGGAGCCTGGATGCTCATATTGGCTCCTACATATTCTATGAAGATATTTATCGGTCAAACCGCATAACAACATATGTTGTTCCCTTTATCATCGGTATGTTACTTGCCGAGATTCGATCGTCGGTATCTCAATACCTAGTTTAATCTCGTTACCGGCTAGTCTCTTTACTTGTTATGTAATGCATCATTCCGTAACTAACTCATTAGCTACATTGCTTGCAAGGCTTATAGTGATGTGCATTACCGAGAGGGCCCAGAGATACCTCTCCGACAATCGGAGTAACAAAACCTAATCTCGAAATACGCCAACTCAACATGTACATTTGGAGACACCTGTAGAGATCCTTTATAATCACCCAGTTACGTTGTGACGTTTGGTAGCACATAAAGTGTTCCTCCGGTAAACGGGAGTTGCATAATCTCATAGTTGTAGGAACATGTATAAGTCATGAAGAAAGCAATAGCAACATACTAAAAGATCAAGTGCTAAGCTAACAGAATGGGTCAAGTCAATCACATCATTCTCCTAATGATGTGATCTCGTTAATCAAATGACAACTCATGTCTATGGTTAGGAAACACAACCATCTTTGATTAACGAGCTAGTCAAGTAGAGGCATACTAGTGACATTATGTTTGTCTATGTATTCACACATGTATTATGTTTCTGGTTAATACAATTCTAGCATGAATAATAAACATTTATCATGGTATAAGGAAATAAATAATAACTTTATTACTGCCTCTAGGGCATATTTCCTTCAGTGCCACCTCGGTGGCCTCCCGCACCACCTCTTCGCTCTATAAATACCTCCTTTCTCTAGAAACCATAGGGGAGTTAACGAAATTTTATTCCAGCCACCGCAAGTTCCAGAACCACAAGATCCAATCCAGAGCCCTATTTCAGCACTCCTCCGGAGGGGAACACGATCATGGAGGTGTTCATCATCCTCATTCGTGCTTCTTCGATGATGCGTGAGTAGTTCAACTCAGACCTACGGGTCCGTAGGCAGTAGCTAGATGGCTTTTTTTCTCTTTGTATCTCAATACAACGATCTCTTGGAGATCTATTTGATGTAATGACTCTTTGCAGTGTGTTTGTTGGGATCCGATGAATTGTGAGTTTATTATCAGATTTGCCTTGATTTAATATCCAATCTTGATTGTTATAGCCTCGTATTTCTTCTCCGATATTTGGGTTTTGTTTAACCAACTTGATCTATTTATCTTGCAATGTGAAGAGGTGCTTTGTAATTTCGATCTTGCGGTGTCCTTTCCTAGTGGCAGAAGGGGCAGCAAGGCACGCATGTGTCGTTGCTATTAAGGATAAAAAGATGGGGTCTATTCCTACATGAATAGATCTTGTCTACATCATGTCATCATTCTTATTGCATTACTCCATTTTTCTGTGAACTTAATACACTAGATGCATGCTGGATAGCGGTCGATGGGTGGAGTAATAGTAGTAGATGCAGACAGGAGTCGGTCTACTAATCTTGGATGTGATGCCTATATACATGATTATTGTCTTGGATATTGTCATAATGATTTGCTTTTCTATCAATTGCCCAATAGTAATTTGTCTACACACCATTGCTATTTTCTCGAGAGAAGCCACTAGTGAAATCTATGGCCCCCTGGGTCTATTTTCCATCATATACTTTCATATCCATATTGCCAATTGCCTTTTCTTTTATTTGCTTCTTGTATTTTCAGATCTATATTATCAAAAAACCCATAATACCTTGCTGCATTTTATTTACTTTTATTTGCATCTATCAATCTACTACAATTTTATCCTATCCTTACGTCACTTTTTGGCACTGCTACCTGAAAGGGATTGACAACCCCTTTAACGCGTCGGGTTGCAAGTATTTATTATTTGTGTGCAGGTACCATTTATGTAGTGTTGTGTGGTTCTCCTACTAGTTCGATAACCTTGGTCTCATTACTGAGGGTAATACCTTACCATTGCTGTGCTGCATCCTCCGTTATTCCTTGGGGAAACACTGACGCATATCAAGCGTCATCAAAGGAACTTTTTGGCACCGTTGCTGGGGAGACATAACCAACATCTATCAGGTTCCTAATCACAAATCTCATCTCCCTGCAATTTACATTATTTTCCATTTGCCTCTTGTTTTTCTGTCCCCCAATTCAGAAAAAAAATGCCATTTTTTATTCACCCCTTTTTCGTTCGCCATTTTCCTGTCAGATCTCTTACCGTGCTTGTCATCATGAGTGATTTTGGTATGGCAAAAATAGATGATGGCCTGACTCCTAAAATTGGAAGATCAGGCAATCTGGATACTAAAACCTTTACTTTGGGACAAGGGAATATTATGGGGAAAGAACATATCCAAGAGTTCTTTAATTGTGTTGGAAATTTGACTCTTGATGACACCCCGATACTCAAAAGAAAAAAAATCTTATGCGGAAGCTATTTCAGCGCTAGTACTAAAACTTGAGAATAGATTTATTCGTACCCATCCGACCTTGCAAAGATTGTTTTATGATTTACCTGTTATAAAAAATTCCAAAGCTAAAAAAGTTGGCTACCTTCATTCATGAATGAATTTGTCTACATAATACGTGAAGCTAGGGAAATCTTTGATTTTTATGGTATGACCCGTGAAAAACCAGTGATAGATGAGATCCTTTATAATAGTGATTATATGTTAATACACTTGCTTGGAAATAATCAAATTTTTGATGAGAATCTTAAAAAGGCAGTCCCTGTTTTAGACATAATCCAACAAGTTTTCAATGATGTTAATCAACACTATTCTTGGATTGTTGCCAGAAATCAAAAGGGATACGATGATAAGAAACTTGATAAAGCTAAAGTCTCTATGGATGAGCTATTTTATGTTTTCTTTGCAAAACCACCAGCCGAAAACACTTCCAAGGGAAAGGAAAACAAAGATGACAATACTTAGATCCTTCGCATTATGCCTAGCTAGGGGCATAAAACGATAGCGCTCGTTGGGAGGCAAACCAACCTGTATCGTTTTGCTTTTTGGTTGTCTTGCTATTTTTAATAAAATACCAATTATGCCTCTGATTAGAAGTGTTTTTGTGGTTTAAATTAGTGTTTGAGCCAAGCAAATCTTTGGGATGATTTGGGTGATAGTTGATTCGATCTTGTTAAAAAACAGAAACTTTTGCGCTCAGGAAAACAATTTTCATAAATCACATAAACATGCTTTTGCTCTAAATGTTTTACACAATATTTATATACAAATTTCATGCGTTGTCCTAATTTTTCATAAATGTTGGAGTTACAGAAGTATACGAAGTTCTCTGATTACTATAGACATTGTTCTGTTTTTGACAGATTCTATTTTTGTTGTGTTATGTGCTTGTTTTGATGATTCTATGGTTTCCTTTGAAGAGTTTTGCTATGGAAAAGTTAAAATACAGTTGATATAATACAATTAAAAAATATGAATGGGTTTGGAACAGTACTTAACGTAGTTATTTGCTTTCTTATACTAACGGATCTCACGAAGTTTTGTTGAGTTTTGTGTGGTTGAAGTTTTCACGTTTTGGGTGATATCGCGATGGATGAAGGAATAAGGATTAGCAAAAGGGTAATATTGGGGAAGCCCAAGGCACCCCAAGATAATATTCAAGATGTATCAAGCAACTAAGCTTGGGGATGCTCCCAAGTGGCATCCCCTCTTTCTTCTAACAACCATCGGTATTTTACTTGAAACTATATTTTTATTTGTCACATATCATGAGTTTTGCTTTGAGCGTCTTGTATGATATGTGTCTTTGCTTTTTTTAATAAGCATCCTTTCTGAACACACCTATTTTGGAGAGCCAAATTATGCTATGCTTGCTCCTATGCTTCACTTAAATTTTTAGAGCCTTGGAATTGCTCTAGTGCTTCACTTATATCTTTTTGAGCACGGTGTGCTTTGTTATCTTTGAAGAAATTATCTCATGCTTCACTTAGATTAATTTGAGAGAAATAAATATGATGCTCATGTTCTTCACTTATATTTGTTTGAGCTCATTAAAAGCAACATATGAAATTAGTTCCAAAGTGATAGATATCCAAAGAGGATATAATAAAAACTTTCATGAAGATCATTGGACAAAGTAAACTTGATTCTTTGTAATAGTTTTGAGATATCATGATAGTGATATGTGAGCCATGTTAATGAGTAATTATGTTTTAGTAATAACATTGATGTTAAGGTTTGCGACTGCCTATGCAAGAACGAAAGTCAATAGTCATGCAATGAAAGTACATCCTACTTGTGTTGCATTATTCGGTGTTAGTTATGGTTAATGTTCCCTTATGATTGTTTTCGTTCCTTGGTTGGTCGCTTCTCAGTCTCTTGCTAGCCTCCACCTTGTACTAAGTAGGAATACTACTTGTGCATCCAAATCCTAAAACCCAAGTTATGCCAAATGAGTCCACCATACCTACCTATTTGCGGTGTTTCCTTGCCGTTCTAAGCAAATTTGTATGTGTCAACTCTAAATTTCTAAATAAATTTCTCTTTTGTGTGCCTGTACCGCTCATGAAGCGGTGAGGGGTGGCTAATATTTTTCATGCTAGATTTGTTATTCTCAAGATGAGTGTTTATTCACTTGTTATTGCATGAGAGTATGGCAATAATAGGGATTCCAGTCCTGAAATGAAAAAGAAAATTTACTTTATGTTGTCATATAATAAATTCCTTGGAAAGTGTTGGTATGGAGGGCATCCGTGGATACAGTTAGCCATGGCTTGTGAAAGTTTGATGGAAAAAGGAATAAACTTTATTTTATGTTTGGAAACCGCCTATGATATAAAGTGTTGGGAACTCTAAGTCGTTCTTGTTGACGAGAAAAGCATGCCACCCAAAATAATTTTATCTCTCAATTTTTGCTTTCAGCTCTGGCACCTCTACAAATCCCTACTCCCCTCTGCGAAGGGCCATCTTTTACTTAATGCAATTTTTTGTGTCTCCATCTTCTCCTATAAAGCACCAACTATGGAACACTATTATCACACTTGAGCATTAGATGTAGTTAATATTTGGATGTGTTGCGTGAATAGATCAATGATTGAGCATGATGGGCTAGGGATAACTTGCTTTAGTATTGATATTTTGAAAGACATGGTTGTTTGTTGATGTGCTTGAGTATTGAAGTCCTCATGTCAAAACTAGACTATTGCTTTGAACTATATAAAAGTCCAATTGTCCATGCTATAAAGGAAAGAATATGTGATGAACATGATAGGCAACATTCCACATCAAAAAATCTGTTTTTATCATTTACCTACTCGAGGACGAGCAACAATTAAGCTTGGGGATGTTGATACGTCTCCAATGTATCTATAATTTTTGATTATTACATGTTATATTATCATTCTTGGATGTTTTACAATCATTTTATATCTTTTTTGGGACTAACCTATTGACATAGTGCCAAGTGTCAGTTGTTGTTTTCTTCTTGTTTTTACATCGCAGGAAATCAATATCAACCGGAGTCCAAATTCAGCAAAACTTTTTGTGGATTTTTTGGACCAGAAGACACCAGATGGGCCAGAGAAGCACCTGGCGGGGGGGGGGGGGGTGCTCCGAGGGGGCACAACTCACCAGGACATGACTGGACCCTCAGGCGCGCCCAGGTGGGTTGTGCCCACCTCGATGGCCTCCTGCACCGCCTCTTTGCTCTATAAATACCTCCTTGCTCCAGAAACCCTAGGGGGGTCGACAAAATTTTATTCCAGCTGCCGCAAGTTCCAGAACCATGAGATCCAATCTAGCGCCCTATTCTGGCACTCCACTGGAGGGGAACACGATCACGGAGGGGTTCATCATCCTCATTGGTGCCTCTGATGATGCGTGAGTACTTCAATTCAGACCTACGGGTCCGTAGGCAGTAGCTAGATGGCTTTCTCTCTCTTTGTATCTCAATACAACGGTCTCTTGGAGACCTATTTGATGTAATGACTCTTTGCGGTGTGTTTGTTGGGATCCGATGAATTGTGAATTTATGATCAGATTTGCCTTGATTTAATATCCAATCTTGATTCTTATAGCCTCATATTTCTTCTCCGATATTTGGGTTTTGTTTGGCCAACTTGATCTATTTATCTTGCAATGTGAAGAGGTGCTTTGTAATGGGTTCGATCTTAAGCTGTCCTTTCCCAACGACACAAGGGGCAGCAAGGCATGCATGTATCGTTGCTATTAAGGAAAAAACGATGGGGGTCTATTCCTACATGAATAGATCTTGCCTACATCATGTCATCGTTCTTATTGCATTACTGCGTTTTTCCATGAACTTAATATACTAGATGCATGCTGGATGGCGGTCGATGTGTGGTGTAATAGTAGTAGATGCAGGCAGGAGTCGGTCTACTAATCTTGGATGTGATGCCTATATACATGATCATTGTCTTGGATATCGTCATAATTATTTGCTTTTCTATCGATTGCCCAACAGTAATTTGTCTACCCACCGTTGCTATTTCCTCGAGAGAAGCCACTAGTGAAATCTACGACCCCGGGTCTATCTTCCATCATATACTTTCAGATCCATATTGCCAATTGCCTTTCTTTTATTTGCTTCTTTTATTTTCACAGCTATATTATCAAAAACCCAAAAATACCTTGTTGCGTTTTATTTACTTTTATTTGCATCTATCACTCTACTACAATTGTATCCTATCCTTACGTCACATTTTGTCACCGCTACCCGAAAGGGATTTACAACCCCTTTAATGCGTGGGGTTGCAAGTATTTGTTATTTGTGTGCAGGTACTTTTTACTTAGTGTTGCGTGGTTCTCCTACCGGTTCGATAACCTCGGTCACATCACTGAGGGAAATATCTTATCGTCGCTGTGCTGCATCCTCCCTTATTCCTTGGGGAAACACCGACACATCTCAAGCAACATCAGGCCTTAAGGTCGGTTGCAGTGTTTGTAGAAGCATGAGCAATGATCAAGGTGTCGTCTACATATTGGAGGATTGAAGGTGGTTTGTTGTGGAAGAGAGGGTGGCAGAGGTGTCGCATCATGAGCTTTTTGAATCATGCGTTGAAGCATGCCCCCGACAATTATGAACAAGTATGGGGATAGAGGTCACCTTGGCAGAGACCATTCTTATAGTTAACCCATGGTCCTGAGACGCCATTTAGGAGCATCGTTGTCTTGGCCAATTTGAGGAGGGAGCTAACCCATGAGCACCACTTGGTGGGGAAAAGCCTATGGGATAAAAGGGTGAGGAGGTGGTTCCCAGGAAATGGAGTCAAAGGCCTTACGGAAGTAAAGTTTGATGACCATGATTAGCGCTTTTTGAGAGTGGCAAAAGCTAAGCTGGTTAGTGCATAATTTTAATTTTCAGCAATGTTTTCTTCCACTAATGAAGCCAGTGTGGTGGCCATGGACTAGAAGGATACTGACTGGTTTTAGACTGTTAGTAGAAGTTTTGCCACCACTTTCCGATGGACAATTTTGAAGGAGTTGGGTCGCAAAGTGCCAGCAGACTGTCCCCCATCTTTTGGGGGGAGTTGGATCATGGGAGCTCTGTTAAGTCGTTCGACATCAATTAAGAGGCCATGGAAGTTGTGAATGAAAGGGGTGATTTTATTTATAGAATTTCAGAACTTCATGTAAACACTAGCCCTAAAGCCGTGGGGTCTACGGCTAGCATTAGAGTTCATAAGGAGGAAGACGTCTTTGATCTCCTGCCCAGTGAATGGAGATTATAGGGAGCAAACTTGAGGGATTTGTTTTGGGTAAAGGTCTAGAAGATCGAACCTCCAAGAAGTAGGAATTTTGGACAAAAGGTGGATTTTATTATCTCAAAATGGACCATCAAGAGGATACAAACACGATGAGAACACACATGGTCTCTACATAGCTAGGATGCACACAGCCAACAACAACACACATAAAATACTCCAACAATTTGCAAGTCATATAAGACCAAAGCTATGTGTAGGCGAGAAAGAAAGGAAAAAAATCCTCAAAGTGTTCAGATGCATTATCGGCAAATTGTAGCAATGACCATATCAACACCAACCATCTCATGACACCACATGGATGATGAAGTTCTTGAATAACAATGCCTTGAGAAAGGAAATGATGCTCACACACCGCCATCATCGGATTCAATCATCAAGGCCACAATCTAGGTTTTCACCCTTATAATTTAGTCCAAGCATGTCTGACTAATGCTTTCAAGAAGGTATTGACACAAAAATACGTCTCCATTGCCAGGTATTCAAACCTAGGCTTTCACCTCAGAGCTCAGGACCTGGAGCACGTAGCACCACCATCGAAATTAGTCATGTGTTGTCGTCGTCACATTTACATGATCCCAATAGCAAGATGGAATGTGCGACCATAGCCGCTCCACAACCATACCATTTTTGGAGGGCCTGATGCATCGTCCTCAAGGGAGGTCGGTTCCGAAGTCGAGCTTGTCATGCTCGTCAAGCCCTGAATCCGGCCAGGCGTCCAGCGCGACAAGACAAGCTCGCCACGGGAATCTGTGGTGTACTCCAGCTCTCCGAAGGTTACAACCTAGTCGGGGGCATAGTTTTCGATGGTGGCCAGATGGTCCGTCGAGTCGGCGCAGAAAATCATGCTACCAAACACAAAAAGTTGGCCGGGGGCATACACATCCATGCATCTGGTGCCGCAGTTGATCTGTAGATGAGCCATCGATCCTTTGCCGACCTCACAGGGGAACTCTCAGTGAAAGCACTAGTGTCGATGTGAAATCCGGCAGACCTCGAGGTAGGGGGTCCCGAGATGTGGATCTCGGATCGAGGGTAAAAGGAACAAGGAGATGATATTTACCCGGGTCTGGGCCCTCTTGATGGAGGTAAAACCCTACGTCCTGCTCTTGTTTGTAATGATGGAGATGTATCGGATATAGAGTTGATCTACCTCGAGATCGTAAGATGCGTTCTAACTCTAGGGCTAGGTGAATGATATTGCACTGAAGTTCCTTCTACAGGCTAAACCCTTTGGCTTATATACATGCCAGGTAGGGCATCTAGGGTTACAAGGTCGGTATCTTGGCGTGGAGGCGGCGGGAGAAGTCTTGGAGTACGTCAAGTCTTCAGCAGATGTGGTCCTGATCACGCCCCCATCGTGTGGCTTCCGGAGTCCACCTCGAGATGAATGATGGCCCACCAGCCCAGTCGAGGAGCATGGGCTGACTAGGTTGGCACCCCCTAGTCCAGGACATCATCAATAGCCCCCAAACCGGTCTTCTATGCCGAGAATGATCCCCTGGATGAAGATAACCTCGGATCCAAAGTCCTTGGCTTGATAGACGAGTTCCCCTTTGTGACTTTAATATCTCTGAACCCCTCTTCAAAGAGGTAGTGTCTCACAAACAAGACTTAGCTGAGCTCATGCCTGGCCCGAGGAAGCGCGGTAAGTTAGCCTCAAAGGCCGACCACGTAGGTACGAATAGTGCTGCCTACTAACAACTTTATCAAAGTGGCGCAACCTACGACGGGTCAGGCAGTTACTGCTTACCCCAAATCGTTGCCCAAGGCAGCTTTTTTACTGGTGCGTCCTATCGAAGTGGAGATCGTGCCCGTTTTCTTAGGGATATCATCAAGATTTTGTTTCCCCCCATACACACAACGACATCTTTTGCGGAGGAGTGGCGTTTTTACCGATGTAACAAGGGGGCTCTTAGACTTTTATCAGCCTATAAGAGTAAGAAAACGACAGCGCAAACAAGCATGCTCTCATTTTCCCCGTCTGCGGACTTCTCGAGCTCTAGCGCCCAGATTCAATCTCGCTTTCTTTGATTTTTTGTCCAAAAGGACCCCCTGTCGAGATGAATTGACAAAAAAGACTACCTAAGGCTAAATTTGACAAAAAGGACCCCCTCAGCGGTGGCAGCAGGCGCGGCAGGCGACATGTGGCACCTGCCGCCACGCTAGGAGGCGGCGGGCTCCGCCGCTACCGCAGGAGGCGGCCACCCAGCCAAACGGGCTTCTACACAGTGTAGCGCGCCACGACGGAATGGGGCGGGCCAGGTGGGCCCTGCTGCCACCGCCGGAGGCGGCCACCCCTGGCGCGCTTGCTGGCTGGCCGACAGGCCCTGCTGCGTGCGGGCCCTGCCAGTGGGCCTCGCCGCCACTCTCGGAGGCGGCCACCCCTGGCGTGTCGCTGGCTGGCCGACAGCTGCTGCTGCTCACTGGCCGAGGCGTGGGCCCCGCCGCCAGTGCTGCTGGCGGCATCTTCCTACATGCCCGACAACGCATGCGCCGACGGCGCTGATTCCGACGCACACAACCCTCATTCCCACGCGCGGGAATCTGTGAATTTTGACACTTAGTACCGACACTCAGCGGGGCTCTGCACTGGTTGCTTTGGTGTTGCTGCTGCCCGGGAGTCACTCCGGCTTTTCCTTCTTTTGCCTGAGCGGATATGACGGTACTGCGGGAATCACTCACACACTGTGGGAACTGTTGTGCCGACACTACAGGGATGCTCCTGCTTTATATAGTATGCGTATGCTCCATGCACAAGCACACTCTAGCCTCCACTTCTACTCTCTGCGTGTAAGAACAGAGAGAAAGCAAAACTCATTACGCATTTTCACTCGTGATTTAGGGCGATTTAGAGTTGGATTTTGAATATGCTGATGTTGAAGAAAAGATAGGCGAAGATAAGATCTATACATTTTTGTTGGTTTGGTTCACATGCATGAAGTTTGCACTCTTTTTGTTCAGTTCATAACTATGTGTTCTCTGTTGTGTTAGGTATTATTTCATCACTTTTTGGAGTCATTTAGTGCTTCAGGAGTAGGATTTGTGTAGCGAAGTGAACTACGAAGTTGAAGATCAAGGTATGAGCTTTGCAATACATTGATTTATTTGTGCATGCAGGGTGGTAATTAGTTCGTCCTTTAGCTCATTATTAGCTATGCGATGGTAGTGCTTAGAGGTTAGAAATAATTTCAGACGACAGACGTAGCATTGATACTTTTTTTTAAAGAGTAGGTTGAAGATGTTGTATTAATGTTAGTTGCGACCATTAGTATTGACATGCGGGAAATCTTAATATGGTAATTAAGAAAAAATTGTACTGTAATTGTTCATTGCATGTGGTATGTTATTTCATGTGGTATGTTATTTTATGTGGTATGTTTATTAATAAGTCTGTAGTTAGGAAACCGTAGGTCTACTTTGTTATGTCACAATAATCTAAATTTTATATGTTAAGATTAGGTGCTAATATACTTAATGATGTATGTAATTAGGTAAAATAATTCATCTTAGTAGAAAACAAGGAGGAGAAGACGTGATTGAATAAATTGTGTTTCCATTTTCGCTGTCCCTTTTGAGGTGATGACCACATACATGCAAGTGCTATTTTCATACTTTTGTTAGTAGGAAGAAAAATCCGTGTGTAATATTGATGTTAATGTGATAATAGGTTTACTCCGTTCATATAGTACTGGTGACGGATATTTATTGGAACTATTTTGACACTTAATTGCATCCGCAAGCACATCCATATTGGAGCTAAGGTATAAAATGACGCTTTAATTTTGTTAATATTTTTTGTATTGATGTACTATTGTGAATAATGTGCATACCGCTGCAAATATTATTATTTGTAAATAAATGATTGCTATCGTATGATATGAAAAAATTATATAAAGCCGAATGAAATTAAATGTTTTACTCATATGATATTAAAATGTTATTATCATACTATTATGTTTAGTGGTTGTTTGGATAGCGAGTAATTACCATCGGTTTTGTCATAACCCGTTGTAAGAAAATTAGTTTTTACTAATAGTCGTTTTTCCAAAAGCTCAATTTTTGCATGTTATGAGAATCAGTTTAGGATATTTTTTGGGTAGTTAGAGAAAAGCAAAGGGAGTTTTAGTTTGTGATGCTCGTAGACGAGTTTGAGAAAAAAAAATTCCCTAAATACCCGTTAACCAAACAACCCCGGAAAGTCTAAGGAAATGATTCTAAAAACAAAACGAATATTTGTAACGAAAATACGATTATTATTTCAGTCGTCTGATATGTAAATGTTGTCATCGTACTACTACTAAATGTTCAGTTACTAATTGTTTGAAATGCAAACATGTATTTTGGTTAGGTACTATGGAAAATTTAGTAGTGTACTATGGGAATGTCACTACAAAAAAAGACACATCCGTGACATTTTGGGCCGAACGAATTTTTTTCCTGTCATACATATGACACTTCTATGACGATAATTGTGACAAAACCCGGTATCATCATAGATGTGGTGGGATCCTACTTCTATGACAAAAAATCATGACAGAAAATGGGCTTTTCGTCCTGGGCGGGCCGGAGACGCAACTGCATGACATTCTTTGGGCCTTCCATGACGGAAAAAACCGTGGTAGAAGCGAGGGCAAGGAAAATTTCAGGGAGTTCCCGGTTACGGTGGGAGGTCGGGGCCGAGCTATGCGCGTTTCTCTCGTACACGTACGCGCGTGTGTGCGAGGCGTTGGCTCTAACTGAACCCGAGCGAGGCGTTGGGCTCTAACTGAACCCGAGCGATTGCACTACAGGCTACGCGTTACTGAACCCGAGCGATCGATCGATGGCTGTTAACTAAACCCGATCGAGTGATTCCTTCGCTACTGCTGCTAACTGAAGCCGATCGATGCTGCCTCTAGGATGAACAGTGAGCGTTGCGGGGGGGGGGGGGTTGGATGAAGAGTGAGCGGTGGCGTTGCCCCTGGATGAACAGGACCCCGTGGTGTGGAGGGCTGGATGAACAGTAGACGGTGGAGGGGTGGATGAACATGACCCCGTGGTGTGGAGTGCTGGATGAACGGTAGACGGTGGAGGGGTGCCCGTGGAGGGGTGGATGAACAGGACCCCATGGTGTGGAGGGATGAATGAACAGTACATGGTGGAGGGGTGCCCGTGGAGGGGTGGTTGAATAGTAGCCGGTGGAGTAGCGTGCGGTGGAGGCTGGATGAATAGGAGCCCGTGGAGGCTGGAGGAGGTCGACGGTAGCCCATGGAGGCTGGAGGAGGTCGACGGTGGAGATGAACAGTATCTCGTGGAGTCCCGTTTTGCGGTACGCCACACCCCTCCCGATGAACAGGACCCTTGTTTTGACCGTAGCACTCCAATACAAGTCCGTTTCGTCCGTTTTGAGGTACGCCACACCCCTCCCGATCAACAGGACCCCCGTTTCGACCATAGGAGGTCTGTTTCCTCCGTTTTGGGGTATGCCACACCCCTCCCGATCAACAGGACCCCCGTTTCGACCGTAGGAGGTCCATTTCCTCCATTTTGCAGTACGCCACACCCCTCCCGATGAACAGGATCCTATTTCGAATGTGGCCGGTCGAACAGAAGGCCGTTTCCTCCGTTCTGTGGTACGCCAGGCCTCGTTTCCATCGCCTGTTCCGTCCAAGCCCTCCCGATGAACACGATGACGCATTCCGTTCCGACCCATCTGGTTGGCTCCCCATGAACACGACGACGACGCTGTTTCTCCGTTCCGACCCAGCCATGTACACGAGCCCTGGCCGTACGTATGCGCGAGTAGGCGTTCGAGACCCCGCCCGTATGTACACATACGTGGCTGTATTTTCTTTCTTGCGTACTGGCCGCTGTACGTACGTGTACATGCTACGTGCATGCCTCTACTACGACACGTGCGCGCCTCTACTATGACACGTGCGCGCCTCTACATCGACCAGTATATATGTACTACACGTTCGTGACCAGAATAACAATGCTACGTACGCTTCGACCAGGTGGGTCCCGACTATCAGGCACTTCCTTGCGTGCGAAGATGTAGCTGGTGGGTCCCAGCAGTCAGGGGGAAATTTTTTTTCGCGAAATACGGTGGCCCGTCCGGTGGTTCCCCGCTGTCAGGTGGAGGAACAATTATTTTGCGCGTAATGAGGAGGTACTTCCTTGCTGTGGATGTGGACCCAACTGTCAGCCTCTCCATGTACAGTATACGTCCGATGGAAGCCGTTCCTTGACCATGTTGAACACGCCGTGCCAAGAGCACGAGGGTGGTGGACGACGGCGATGCCTAGGAAGGGGACGACGTGGAGCCGGAGAAGACGCGGCTGTGGATGCCCACGTGTAGAGGAGTACGAGGGTTCACTGGTTCGCTGCGGTGTGAGGCTGCCATCGCCGCAGAATAACAGGGGGTGTGGGTGAGTAGAGGGATGGCCTGGCCAGTGGTAGGAGTAGTACGCGGCGGTGAGGCCTCTGCCGCATCGCAGCCGGCCATGGGAGGCAGGAGCACAAGGCACAACCGGCACTAATTTGGGCGACTAGAGCAAGAAGACCAGAGGTTGAAGAAGCACTACGACCGTTGGATGGACATCGTACGGTCACTAGAGCTAGAATCGTGCATATTGACTAAGTTGACAAAGACCTCCGTCCCCGTCAACTTAGTAGGCCCACATGTCAGCCTGCCACTATACTGGGTCCCAGCTAACAGGGGGAGTATTCATTTTTTTGTGCGTAATAAGGAGGCACATCCTTGCGTGCGAAGATATAGCTGGTGGGTCCGAGCTGTCAGCGACGGTAACATTTTTTCGTGAAATACAGAGGCCCTTTCGGTGGGTCCCTGATGTCAGGTGGAGGAATTATTATTTTGCATGTAATAAGGAGGCGTTTCCTTGCGTGCGGCCGTGGACCCAACTGCCGGCCTCTCCACGTACATTCCACTTCAGATGCATGTCGGTCGCTGACCATGTTGACCAGGCCGAACCGAGAGCACCAGGGCGGTGGACGACGGCGAGGCCTAGGAAGGGAACAACACAGAGGTAGGGAAGATTCGGCAGTTGTTTCCCACGCTGAGGGGTGTACGACTATACGAGGGTTTACTGGTTCGTCTGCCGTCGCCGAAGAATAACAGCAGGTGTGGGTGAGTAGAGGGATGGCTAGGACAGCGATGGGAGTACGATGGGGCGGTGAGGCCTGCAGCATAGCCGACCACGGGGAGGAGGGAGCAGGCAGTCCCGCTGGCGCTTGTTTGAGCGGCTGGAGCAGGAAGAGCATAGATTGAAGAAGCACGATGGCCGTTGGATGGCCATCCAACAGTCAGTGCTTGTGCGTCAACCTTTTTTTTAGGAAAGCCTCAAATCTGTCGAAAACAGCATACAACCCATCTGCCATTATTTCTAATAATTTACAGCCCATTTGCTAATTCTTAAGGTTTTTTTGGAGCCATTACAGCCCATATTGTGGCCACGGTTAAAAAATTATACGAAATTTTGAATATTTTGGTGCGGTCCGAACTATTTTTAATCCCGAAATTTCGACTCACATTCAAACTGATTTTAAAAATAAATGTATATCAATATAAAATCCAACAAATTCTCCACGCATAAAAATTAATGTAATTTAAAATCTCGAAATGAAAAAAAAGATATTTGAAACTAATTGCTGGTTTGATGTGTTTTAAAAATGTACAACCCATTTCTCATTACTGATGGGCCATTTTCTCGGCCAGCCGAATGAAATCTCTCCTCGTCTTGAAAGATTTGCTGCCCAACAGGCCTAACAAAGCGACTTACTTGGCAAATCACAAAAAAAACTAGGCTATGGCCATGGACCCAGCTGTCAGCCTCTCCATGTACAGTACTCTTCCGATGGAATGTCGTTGACCACATTGACCACGCCGCGCCGAGAGCACCAAGGCGGTGGATGACGACAAGGCCTAGGAAGGGGACGACGCGGAGCTGGGGAAGACGCGGCAGTGGATGCCCACGCGGAGAGGAGTACGAGGGTTCACTGGTTCGACTGCGGCGTGAGGCTGCCGTCGCTGCAGAATAATAGGGGGTGTGGGTGAGTAGAGGGATACCCTGGGCCAGCGGTGGGAGTAGTAGGGGGCGGTGAGGCCTCCGCGGCATCACAGCCGGCCACGAGAGGCAGGAGCACGCGGCACGACCGGCGCTGCTTTGGGCGGCTGGAGCAAGAAGACCAGAGGTTGAAGAAGCACTATGGCCGTTGGATGGACATCGTACGGTCACTCGAGCTAGAATCATTCATATTGACTAAGTTGACAAAGCCCTCCGTCCTTGTCAACTTAGTAGGCCCACAAGTCAGCCAGCCACTATGGTGGGTCCCAGCTAGCAGGGGGTATTCATTTTTTGGTGCGTAATAAGGAGGCACTTCCTTGCGTGCACAGATATAGCTGGTGGGTCCGACCTGTCAGTGGGGGGAACGTTTTTTCGCGAAATACAGAAGCCCTTCCCACGTACAGTGCACGTACAGTGCGTAATAAGGAGGAACTTCCTTGCCTGCGACCATGGACCTCGTGGGTCCCAACCGTCTGGCTCTCCATGTACAGTCCTCTTCCGATGACTCTCGTATGTTGACCACGCCGCGCCGAGCGCACCGAGGCGATGGACGACGACGAGGCCCCAGACTGGAATGACCCGGAGATGGGGAATACACGGCAGTGGAGTCGCAGACGGAGAGGAGTGGGAAACTTGACTGGTTCAGGTGCGGGGTGGGCCTACACTCAGCAGAGAATAACAGGAGGTGCGGAGTGGAGGGATGGCCTGGCCGTCGGCGAGGTAGCGTTTCACTGAGGAGCGCAAAACAACGCCACTAGACGCCGAAGGCTGGAGTAGGCGGTTCCGGTAGCGCTGGGGGAAGAAGACGAGAGATTGAAGAAGAATGTCGGCCGTTGGATGTAAATCCAATGCCTTCTTAGGCTTCGGCCTACTAGCCCACATGTCAGCCAGTCCATTTGTTTTTTTGGTCCATTTGGTGGGCTGGGTGAAACAATGATGTAGCATCTCTGCAGCCCATTTAAATCCCATTTGCATTTTTCTCGAAATCCGCGGACTTGCTGGGCTGGGTGAAAATATCATGTTGGGCTAGACGGAGAAATGTTATTAAAACATAAACACATGATTGCACATCAGTAAAATCTTTGCAAGTTTATGTACGCAATCACTAGGAGTTAACTTGCCAAGTTATATATAAACAATTATTATTATTATTTTGTAAGAACTTTCAACTTACGAAATAAAATATCATTTTAATTTGATGAGTTAATAGTACATGGGGTATTATTATTTTTTAGGCTAGACGTGGGACAGTTGAGTTGGTTTTAGGGGAAAGTACTGGGAGAAAACTCAGTTTACATCGAAAAAGAAAGTGGGAGAAAATTCAGAGACCTGCTGGGTCCACCTGAGGAGGGGAATATGTTGGGAGGAAGGAGATTCAAAGCACGGTAGCCGAGTGAACAAGTTTTTTTTACGGACAAGTGAACTAGTTTACATACATAAGCAAATAGCCACTAAAAAAAGCAATCAGGTTAATGGGTTCTTAAAAGAAATATTTTGCATAGATAATTACGACACATAGGCAAATGCATGAAACACTCAGATGATAAAGGTGCTTATAAACAGATAAAGTACAACATCTAGACCTTCTTGGCTGATCATGACGCTGCGGCTGTCCGTGTACTCGTCGGTTATGGGAAGCTGACACGCCCTCATGTCCAAGATCTGCCAGTACATGTTGTAGCATGTGTATGCATCCTTGGCCGTGTAGGTTATGTAGGCTAGATTCAGAGGTACCCCCCACGTGTTTAGGTCGTCTTCTTTCATGTTGGCGTATCAGGGGTCGATGATGGTCTCGCCAATCTTATGCTTTCACGACTATCACTACCGTTTAGTAATAAAGTAAAGCATTACATTGCGATTGCATTGCATACAATAAAGCGACAACCATATGGCTCCTGCCAGTTGCCGATAACTCGGTTACAAAACATGATCATCTCATACAATAAAATTCAGCATCATGCCTTGACCATATCACATCACAACATGCCCTGCAAAAACAAGTTAGACGTCCTCTACTTTGTTGTTGCATGTTTTACGTGGCTGCTACGGGCTTAAGTAAGAACCAATCTCACCTACGCATCAAAACCACAACGATAGTTTGTCAAATAGACTCTGTTTTAACCTTCGCAAGGACCGGGCGTGGCCATACTTGGTTCAACTAAAGTTGGAGAGACAGTCGCCCGCAAGCCATCTCTGTGCAAAGCACGTCGAGGGAACCGGTCTCGCGTAAGCGTACGCGTAAGGTTGGTCTGGGTCGTCTCGTCCAACAATACCGCCGAACCAAAGTATGACATGCTGGTAGGCAGTATGACTTGTATCGTCCACAACTCACTTGTGTTCTACTCGTGCATATAACATCAACATAAATAACCTAGGCTCGGATGCCACTGTTGGGTTTCGTAGTAATTTCAAAAAATTTCCTACGCACACGCAAGATCATGTGATGCATAGCAACGAGGTGGAGAGTGTTGTCTACGTACCCAACGCAGACCGACTACGGAAGCGGTGACACGACGTAGAGGAAGTAGTCGTACGTCTTCACGATCCAACCGATCAAGCACCGAAACTACGGCACCTCCGAGTTCGAGCACATGTTCAGCTCAATGACGATCCCCGGACTCCGATCCAGCAAAGTGTCGGGGAAGAGTTCTGTCAGCACGACGGCATGGTGACGATCTTGATGAACTACAGCAGCAGGGCTTCGCCTAAACTCCGCTACAGTATTATCGAGGAATATGGTGGCAGGGGGCACCGCACACGGCTAAGGAACAGATCACGTGGATCAACTTGTGTGTCCTAGGGTGCCCCCCTGCCCCCGTATATAAAGGATCCAAGGGGGAGGGGTTCGGCCGGCCTAGAGGAGGCGCGCAGGAGGAGTCCTACTCCTACCGGGAGTAGGACTCCCCTCCCGTTCCTTGTCCAACTAGGAGAGGTGGAGGGAGAGAAGGAAAGGGGGGGGCGCCGCCCCTCCCTCCTTGTCCAATTCGGACTAGGGGGAGAGGGGGCGCGCGGCCTGCCCTGGCAGCCCCTTCCTCTTCTCCACATTAGGCCCATAAGGCCCATTAACCCCCGGGGGGTTCCGGTAACCCCCCGGTGCTCCGGTTTTATCCGATACTCTTCCGGAACCCTTCCGGTGTCCGAATATAGTCATCCAATATATCAATCTTTACGTCTCGACCATTTCGAGACTCCTCGTCATGTCCGTGATCACATCCGGGACTCTGAACAACCTTCGGTACATCAAAATGCATAAACTCATAATGTAACTATCATCGTAACCTTAAGCGTGCGGACCCTACGGGTTCGAGAACAATGTAGACATGACCGAGACACGTCTCCGATCAATTACCAATAGCGGGACCTGGATGCCCATATTGGCTCCTACATATTCTACGAAGATCTTTATCGGTCAGACCGCATAACAACATACGTTGTTCCCTTTGTCATCGGTATGTTACTTGCCCGAGATTCGATCGTCGGTATCCAATACCTAGTTCAATCTCGTTACCGGCAAGTCTCTTTACTCATTCCGTAATACATCATCTTGCAACTAACTCATTAGTTGCAATGCTTGCAAGGCTTATGTGATATGCATTACCGAGAGGGCCCAGAGATACCTCTCCGACAATCGGAGTGACAAATCCTAATCTCGAAATACGCCAACCCAACATCTACCTTTGGAGACACCTGTAATGCTCCTTTATAATCACCCAGTTACGTTGTGACGTTTGGTAGCACCCAAAGTGTTCCTCCAGCAAACGGGAGTTGCATAATCTCATAGTCATAGGAACATGTATAAGTCATGAAGAAAGCAATAGCAACATACTAAACGATTAGGTGCTAAGCTAATGGAATGGGTCATGTCAATCAGATCATTCTACTAATGATGTGACCTCGTTAATCAAATAAAAACTCATTGTTCATGGTCAGGAAACATAACCATCTTTGATTAACGAGCTAGTCAAGTAGAGGCATACTAGTGACACTTTGTTTGTCTATGTATTCACACATGTATTATGTTTCCGGTTAATACAATTCTAGCATGAATAATAAACATTTATCATGATTATAAGGAAATAAATAATAACTTTATTATTGCCTCTAGGGAATATTTCCTTCAGTCTCCCACTTGCACTAGAGTCAATAATCTAGATTACACTGTAATGATTCTAACACCCATGGAGCCTTGGTGCTGATCATGTTTTGCTCGTGGAAGAGGCTTAGTCAACGGGTCTGCAACATTCAGATCCGTATGTATCTTGCAAATCTCTATGTCTCCCACCTGGACTAGATCCCGGATGGAGTTGAAGCGTCTCTTGATGTGTTTGGTCCTTTTGTGAAATCTGGATTCCTTTGCCAAGGCAATTGCACCAGTATTGTCACAAAAGATTTTCATTGGACCCGATGCATTAGGTATGACACCTAGATCGGATATGAACTCCTTCATCTAGACTCCTTCGTTTCTGCTTCCGAAGCAGCTATGTACTCCGCTTCACATGTAGATCCCGCTACGATGCTTTGTTTAGAACTGCACGAACTGACAGCTCCACCGTTTAATGTAAACACGTATCCGGTTTGTGATTTAGAATCGTCCGGATCAGTGTCAAAGCTTGCATCAACGTAACCTTTTACGGTGAGCTCTTTGTCACCTCCATATACGAGAAACATATCCTTAGTCCTTTTCAGGTATTTCAGGATGTTCTTGACCGCTGTCCAGTGATCCACTCCTGGATTACTTTGGTACCTCCCTGCTAAACTTATAGCAAGGCATACATCAGGTCTGGTACACAGCATTGCATACATGATAGATCCTATGGCTGATGCATAGGGAACATCTTTCATGTTCTCTCTATCTTCTGCAGTGGTCGGGCATTGAGTCTTACTCAATTTCACACCCTGTAACACAGGCAAGAACCCTTTCTTTGCTTGATCCATTTTGAACTTCTTCAAAATTTTGTCAAGGTATGTGCTTTGTGAAAGTCCAATTAAGCGTTTTGATCTATCTCTATAGATCTTAATGCCCAATATGTAAGCAGCTTCACCGAGGTCTTTCATTGAAAAACTTTTATTCAAGTATCCCTTTATGCTATCCAGAAATTCTATATTATTTCCAATCAGCAATATGTCATCCACATATAATATTAGAAATGCTATAGAGCTCCCACTCACTTTCTTGTAAATACAGGCTTCTCTGAAAGTCTGTATAAAACCAAATGCTTTGATCACACTATCAAAACGTTTATTCCAACTCCGAGAGGCTTGCACCAGTCCATAAATGGATCGCTGGAGCTTGCACACTTTGTTAGCTCCCTTTGGATCGACAAAACCTTCCGGTTGCATCATATACAACTCTTCTTCCAGAAATCCATTCAGGAATGCAGTTTTGTCATCCATCTGCCAAATTTCATAATCATGAAATGCGGCAATCGCTAACATGATTCGGACGAACTTAAGCATCGCTACGGGTGAGAAGGTCTCATCGTAGTCAATCCCTTGAACTTGCCGAAAACCTTTTGCGACAAGTCGAGCTTTGTAGACAATAACATTACCATCAGCGTCAGTCTTCTTCTTAAAGATCCATTTATTCTCAATTGCTTGCCGATCATCGGGCAAGTCAACCAAAGTCCATACTTTGTTCTCATACATGGATCCCATCTCAGATTTCATGGCTTCAAGCCACTTTGCGGAATCTGGGCTCACCATCGCTTCTTCATAGTTCGTAGGTTCATCATGATCTAGTAGCATGACTTCCAGAACAGGATTACCATACCACTCTAGCGCGGATCTTACTCTGGTTGATCTACGAGGTTCAGTAGTATCTTGATCTGAAGTTTCATGATCATTATCATTGGCTTCCTCACTAACTGGTGTAGGTGTCACTGAAACAGTTTTCTGTGATGAACTACTTTCCAGTAAGGGAGCAGGTACAGTTACCTCGTCAAGTTCTACTTTCCTCCCACTCACTTCTTTCGAGAGAAACTCCTTCTCTAGAAAGGATCCATTCTTAGCAACGAATGTCTTGCCTTCGGATCTGTGATAGAAGGTGTACCCAACAGTTTCCTTTGGGTATCCTATGAAGACACATTTCTCCGATTTGGGTTCGAGCTTATCAGGTTGAAGTTTTTTCACATAAGCATCGCAGCCCCAAACTTTAAGAAACGACAACTTTGGTTTCTTGCCAAACCACAGTTCATAAGGCGTCGTCTCAACGGATTTTGATGGTGCCCTATTTAACGTGAATGCGGCCGTCTCTAAAGCATAACCCCAAAATGATAGCGGTAAATCTGTAAGAGACATCATAGATCGTACCATATCTAGTAAAGTACGATTACGACATTCGGATACACCATTACGCTGTGGTGTTCCGGGTGGCGTGAGTTGCGAAACTATTCCACAGTTTTTCAAATGTACACCAAACTCGTAACTCAAATATTCTCCTCCATGATCAGATCGTAGAAACTTTATTTTCTTGTTACGATGATTTTCAACTTCACTCTGAAATTCTTTGAACTTTTCAAATGTTTCAGACTTATGCTTCATTAAGTAGATATATCCATATCTGCTTAAATCATCTGTGAAGGTGAGAAAATAACGATATCCGCCACGAGCCTCAATATTCATCGGACCACATACATCGGTATGTATGATTTCCAACAAATCTGTTGCTCTCTCCATAGTACCGGAGAACGGTGTTTTAGTCATCTTGCCCATGAGGCACGGCTCGCAAGTACCAAGTGATTCATAATCAAGTGGTTCCAAAAGTCCATCAGTATGGAGTTTCTTCATGCGCTTTATACCGATATGACCTAAACGACAGTGCCACAAATAAGTTGCACTTTCATTATCAACTCTGCATCTTTTGGCTTCAACATTATGAATATGTGTATTACTACTACCGAGATTCAATAAGAATAGACCACTCTTCAAGGGTGCATGACCATAAAAGATATTACTCATATAAATAGAACAACCATTATTCTCTGATTTAAATGAATAACCGTCTCGCATTAAACAAGATCCAGATATAATGTTCATGCTCAACGCTGGCACCAAATAACAATTATTTAGGTCTAATATTAACCCCGAAGGTAGATGTAGAGGTAGCGTGCCGACTGCGATCACATCGACTTTGGAACTGTTTCCCACGCGCATCGTCACCTCGTCCTTAGCCAATCTTCGCTTAATCCGTAGCCCCTGTTCCGAGTTGCAAATATTAGCAACAGAACCAGTATCAAATACCCAGGTGCTACTGCGAGCATTAGTAAGGTACACATCAATAACATGTATATCACATATACCTTTGTTCACCTTGCCATCCTTCTTATCCGCCAAATACTTGGGGCAGTTCCGCTTCCAGTGACCAGTCTGCTTGCAGTAGAAGCACTCAGTTTCAGGCTTAGGTCCAGACTTGGGTTTCTTCTCTTGAGCAGCAACTGGCTTGCTGTTCTTTTTGAAGTTCCCCTTCTTCTTTCCTTTGCCCTTTTTCTTGAAACTAGTGGTCTTGTTGACCATCAACACTTGATGCTCTTTCTTGATTTCTACCTCCGCAGCTTTCAGCATCGCGAAGAGCTCGGGAATAGTCTTGTTCATCCCTTGCATATTATAGTTCATCACAAAGCTCTTGTAGCATGGTGGCAGTGATTGGAGAATTCTGTCAATGACGCAATCATCTGGAAGATTAACTCCCAATTGAATCAAGTGATTATTATACCCAGACATTTTGAGTATATGCTCACTGACAGAACTGTTCTCCTCCATCTTGCAGCTATAGAACTTATTGGAGACTTCATATCTCTCAATCCGGGCATTTGCTTGAAATATCAACTTCAACTCCTGGAACATCTCATATGCACCATGACGTTCAAAACGTCGTTGAAGCCCCGATTCTAAGCCGTAAAGCATGGCACACTGAACTATCGAGTAGTCATCAGCTTTGCTCTGCCAGACGTTCATAACATCTGGTGTTGCTCCAGCAGCAGGCCTGGCACCCAGCGGTGCTTCCAGGATGTAATTCTTCTGAGCAGCAATGAGGATAATCCTCAAGTTACGGACCCAGTCCGTGTAATTGCTACCATCATCTTTCAACTTTGCTTTCTCAAGGAACGCATTAAAATTCAACGGAACAACAGCACGAGCCATCTATCTACAATCAACATAAACAAGCAAGATACTATCAGGGACTAAGTTCATGATAAATTTAAGTTCAATTAATTATATTACTAAAGAACTCCCACTTAGATAGACATCCCTCTAATCCTCTAAGTGATTACGTGATCCAAATCAACTAAACCATGTCCGATCATCACGTGAGATGGAGTAGTTTTCAATGGTGAACATCGTTATGTTGATCATATCTACTATATGATTCACGCTCGACCTTTCGGTCTCCGTGTTCCGAGGCCATATCTGCATATGCTAGGCTCATCAAGTTTAACCTGAGTATTCTGCATGCGCAACTGTTTTGCACCTGTTGTATTTGAACGTAGAGCCTATCACACCCGATCATCACGTGGTGTCTCAGCACGAAGAACTTTCGCAACGGTGCATACTCAGGGAGAACACTTCTTGATAATTTAGTGAGAGATCATCTTATAATGCTACCGTCAACCAAAGCAAGATAAGATGCATAAAAGATAAACATCACATGCAATCAATATAAGTGATATGATATGGCCATCATCATCTTGTGCCTGTGATCTCCATCTCCGAAGCACCGTCATGATCACCATCATCACCGGCGCGACACCTTGATCTCCATCGTAGCATCGTTGTCGTCTCGCCAATCTTATGCTTTCACGACTATCACTACCGTTTGGTAATAAAGTAAAGCATTACATCGCGATTGCATTGCATACAATAAAGCGACAACCATATGGCTCCTGCCAGTTGCCGATAACTCGGTTACAAAACATGATCATCTCATACAATAAAATTCAGCATCATGCCTTGACCATATCACATCACAACATGCCCTGCAAAAACAAGTTAGACGTCCTCTACTTTGTTGTTGCATGTTTTACGTGGCTGCTACGGGCTTAAGTAAGAACCAATCTCACCTACGCATCAAAACCACAACGATAGTTTGTCAAATAGACTCCGTTTTAACCTTCGCAAGGACCGGGCGTGGCCATACTTGGTTCAACTAAAGTTGGAGAGACAGTCGCCCGCAAGCCATCTCTGTGCAAAGCACGTCGAGGGAACCGGTCTCGCGTAAGCGTACCCGTAAGGTTGGTCCGGGTCGTCTCGTCCAACAATACCGCCGAACCAAAGTATGACATGCTGGTAGGCAGTATGACTTGTATCGTCCACAACTCACTTGTGTTCTACTCGTGCATATAACATCAACATAAATAACCTAGGCTCGGATGCCACTGTTGGGTTTCATAGTAATTTCAAAAAATTTCCTACGCACACACAAGATCATGTGATGCATAGCAACGAGGTGGAGAGTGTTGTCTACGTACCCAACGCAGACCGACTGCGGAAGCGGTGACACGACGTAGAGGAAGTAGTCGTACGTCTTCACGATCCAACCGATCAAGCACCGAAACTACGGCACCTCCGAGTTCGAGCACATGTTCAGCTCGATGACGATCCTCGGACTCCGATCCAGCAAAGTGTCGGGGAAGAGTTCTGTCAGCACGACGGCGTGGTGACGATCTTGATGAACTACAGCAGCAGGGCTTCGCCTAAACTCCGCTACAGTATTATCGAGGAATATGGTGGCAGGGGGCACCGCACACGGCTAAGGAACAGATCACGTGGATCAACTTGTGTGTCCTAGGGTGCACCCCTGCCCCCGTATATAAAGGATCCAAGGGGGAGGGGTTCGGCCGGCCTAGAGGAGGCGCGCAGGAGGAGTCCTACTCCTACCGGGAGTAGGACTCCCCTCCCGTTCCTTGTCCAACTAGGAGAGGTGGAGGGAGAGAAGGAAAGGGGGGGCGCCGCCCCTCCCTCCTTGTCCAATTCGGACTAGGGGGAGAGGGGGCGCGCGGCCTGCCCTGGCAGCCCCTTCCTCTTCTCCACATTAGGCCCATAAGGCCCATTAACCCCCGGGGGGTTCCGGTAACCCCCCGGTGCTTCGGTTTTATCCGATACTCTTCCGGAACCCTTCCGGTGTCCGAATATAGTCATCCAATATATCAATCTTTACGTCTCGACCATTTCGAGACTCCTCGTCATGTCCGTGATCACATCCGGGACTCTGAACAACCTTCGGTACATCAAAATGCATAAACTCATAATGTAACTATCATCGTAACCTTAAGCGTGCGGACCCTACGGGTTCGAGAACAATGTAGACATGACCGAGACACGTCTCCAGTCCATAACCAATAGCGGGACCTGGATGCCCATATTGGCTCCTACATATTCTACGAAGATCTTTATCGGTCAGACCGCATAACAACATATGTTGTTCCCTTTGTCATCGGTATGTTACTTGCCCGAGATTCGATCGTCGGTATCCAATACCTAGTTCAATCTCGTTACCGGCAAGTCTCTTTACTCATTCCGTAATACATCATCTTGCAACTAACTCATTAGTTGCAATGCTTGCAAGGCTTATGTGATATGCATTACCGAGAGGGCCCAGAGATACCTCTCCGACAATCGGAGTGACAAATCCTAATCTCGAAATACGCCAACCCAACATCTACCTTTGGAGACACCTGTAATGCTCCTTTATAATCACCCAGTTACGTTGTGACGTTTGGTAGCACCCAAAGTGTTCCTCCGGCAAACGGGAGTTGCATAATCTCATAGTCATAGGAACATGTATAAGTCATGAAGAAAGCAATAGCAACATACTAAACGATCGGGTGCTAAGCTAATGGAATGGGTCATGTCAATCAGATCATTCTACTAATGATGTGACCTCGTTAATCAAATAACAACTCATTGTTCATGGTCAGGAAACATAACCATCTTTGATTAACGAGCTAGTCAAGTAGAGGCATACTAGTGACACTTTGTTTGTCTATGTATTCACACATGTATTATGTTTCCGGTTAATACAATTCTAGCATGAATAATAAACATTTATCATGATTATAAGGAAATAAATAATAACTTTATTATTGCCTCTAGGGCATATTTCCTTCAACTACCCCTCCCTCGTCCGCTGCACGCCCGACAGAAGATGCACCCTCGGAAACGCCTCCATTAAGAAACCTACTCCGACCACACGTCGGTTCACGAGCGGGTCTATATTGGTACTGTAATAACAAGAGTTAGTGGTCACCTTACTTAAATTTAATTAGCTTTAATAGAAATTTATACTTAAAACAAGCAATGCATTCGCTCGTTCTATCAGTGCCACAAGATCAACATGCACAACAATTAGAATTATTATTCTCAGGAAGCACATGATTAGCACATTTGTCGCACTTTCACAAAGATAGTACTAGCCAAGTTTGAACTGTTTGTTATGGTTGTTGTCCTCTGCATCATCATGCCGTGTTTCCCAGCTTGCAAGATTCAGAACCAACAAATAAGATCCAAATAATAAGTACAACAAAGATGCCTACACATCTCATTGATTCCCAGCTTGCAAGATTCAGAACCAACAAATAAGATCCAAATAATAAGTACAACAAAGATGCCTACACATCTCATTGATTCCCAGGTTGCAAGATTCAGAACCAACAAATAAGATTCAAATAATAAGTACAACAAATATGCCTACACATCTCACTGATTCCCAGCTTGCAAGATTCGGAACCAACCCATTAGAGCCTTTTGATAAAGTGAATATCGGGATTAAATCCATCTTGGCTAGCCATGTCATACAATCGAAGAACTTGGCGAATGCTCTTGACCGTCACAACATCTGTAGTTGAGTATTCCTGTTTGCACATCACAAACAAGGAGACAAGAGAGCATGATTTTGCTTTAATAGCGGCCTCCTTGAACTCAACCTCCAACTCTACTTGGATGAGGTCTCCTTGGAGTTCCATGATTCAGTTCATGCGCCTTTTCTGCAGTTCATCTGAAATGAAGCAAAGATTGCATCATTCAGCTAGCAAGAAGTACTTGCTCTTGTGAGCTGGCAGGTTCTTCTTTAGTAGTTGCACTAAAATTGAGGAACATTAAGGTTGGCTGTCCGGCTCATGTAAGGTTCAACTATAATTTTCTTATCCTTTTGTGCAGTTCCACTGAAATAAAGTGCCATTGTGGTGACAGTGACGGCTCCGTCTTGCAAAGGCTAATAAAATGTTGCACGAGATTACCGGCAGAACTTGACGGAGATTTTGGAAACTCCAATCACCATTTTGTGCAGTTCCACCAAAATTGAGAGATGTTGCCCACGTGACATTTTAGTTGAACTGAACAAGACACTCATTCCAAAAAAAAGTGTTTTGTGCAGTTCACCAAAAGGTCACAATAGCAACAAGGTGAAATGGATATCCCTATCTGCACAAAAAGATAGAAAGTAAACAGTTGCTGGTCAATAAGAATATACGAAACATATACAAAATGAAAAGAAGCATCTTAATTATGTTCATGGCAATCACGCAAGGACAGTAGAAATTTTAAAACGTCAGCAATGCTTCATGTTACCAGAAGCATTACGATCAACAATGAGATTCCTCAAATATGGGATTACTTTAATGGTGGCATTGCTTGTTTACCAGACACAGTAAATCAACAGCAGCTAAAGAGTTGGTTTAAGGGCATGGGACCGTGGGGACACCAGGACACTCTGCAGCGTAAAGGAGCAACTTACTTATCATACTGGGGGAAACAGCAGGAGTGCCATTTGTAACACAGTTTAATTGCATCTTATCACTGGAGGCATTAGATTAACAATAACACTGGTTAGACATGTCCCTAAGGTGACGGTGTGATCGCTTCATTTTACATGCGCCCTTACATTAACAACAGCAAAAGGTTGGTATAAGGACATGCGACAGTGGACGCATCAGCACAATGTACCTACAAGGAGGCATAAAGTGGTGATGCCGAGTTTGTTCATGCTATGTGAGGGCAGAAAATCTAATCCTGGAGACCTTGTACTATGTGAGGGCAGCAAATCTAATCCTGGAGACCTTTTACTATGTGAGGGCAGCAAATCTAATCCTGGAGACCTTTTACTATGCGAGGGCAGCAAATCTAATCCTAGAGATCTTTTACTATGTGAGGGCAGCAAATCTAATCCTGAGACCTTTTACTATGTGAGGGCAGCAAATCTAATCCTGAGACCTTTTACTATGTGAGGGCAGCAAATCTAATCATGGAGACCTTTTACTATGTGATGGCAGCAAATCTAATCCTGGACATACTCTGTTGACTTGTCCAACAGCCGCCACTTTCTATCCTGTTTTCAACCAATAATAGATCTGTTCCTTATCCACTTTGTACTGCATTTTCCCATTATTTCCGTTTTCAACCAAGAGATCGGTTGGGTATCCGGTCTCTACTACTTTCACCATATTATTTCCTCGTTCAATCAAGTCCTAGATTCACGCTACAACTTTCCCCCCTTTCTTCGTTGTTTGAACAAAGCCCTAGATTCGAATGCATGAACTAGCTTTACCTATAATAATACTAAAAATTTAGGTGGCTTTGGAAGAGCTGATGGGAGTAGAAAAAGATGCACATGCAGACATGTGGGGAGCTGGGGTAGTAGATCAAGGCCGCTTTTGAAGAACTTATACCTGAGGGTCGCCGGGATGTCGGCGGCGGCAGGTCGGATCTGTGGACAATACGGCAGGGAGGAAGAAGGGTCGGAGGACCTCCCGAGCCGACGTTGTGTCGGAGAGAACGGCACGGGCAGATGATCAAGCCCCTCCGGCAGCTGTGGGTTTCCTCCCTCGACGGTGATGACCATGTGAACGATGCACCTTTTAGTCCTCTACACACACCGGCCGAAGGGATCCAGCCGGATCTGTGACCAGTGGTGAGCAGAGAAAAAATGTCGCTACCGCTGTCTTGTTTATATCTGGAGAGGATGAGAGAATGAAGAGAGCAACCCTAGTAAAGCAAGCGCTCAGGCCCCTGCGTCCATATATAGAGGAGTGATTATCTTTTTTCTCTCCACAACAAGCGTTTCAATTTGTGTATGTGGCTTTAAAGAAAAGAAACTCTCTATTTAAGGTGACTACTGTAAGACTCCTACTTACTACTAGTAGTACTACAGTATTGTTCACTTGTGCTCCCCGCCCCTCCATTCATTGAACAACCCCACGGGTGAATAAACATACAGTAAGTACTGTATTTATATAGAAAGAACAAGCTCGAACTATTTTCGCGTATTTAAAAGTTGAGGGCGGGGCTTTTCCCGGGCAGTACGCGTGGCAGTTTTTGGGTAGGCGGTTTGACAGAGAGGCGAGGAGGGTGAGCGAGTGGGGCTGTGCGATTTGACGGCGCGTTACTACTGAAAAGACTTGTGATATGACCACTCACTATAGTCATGAATTACTGGCGCTCCGACCGGGGTGATGCCCCCCTTCCGTTCCGCGCTCTAATCTGGTGCATGACACGTCGACCCGGATGATGGCTCTCCCACATGTCTGAGTAGTAAGAAGGAGCAAAGAATGATGCGGTATATACTAGTACTATGCTATGTACTACTCAGGTCGGAGGAGTGCGAACCACGGCAGCCCAGTGAACCAGCAGTGCGAACCAAGGTAGCCCAGTGAACCAGCAGTAGAAAACAATGTGGTGATATGGCCATAAAAAACAATGTGCTACGGTCTACACTGTAGCATGTACAGTAACACTCCTCTTTGTTTGGATCCCTGAGTTAGAGCTAGTTTGGGTTGAAATAACCTCAAATTATCGAAACAAGAGGGGGTAGTTTGAGCTAGTTTGCTCTAACCCAGCTAAAAAAACTAGCCCGGTGGAGAGGTTCTAACTGGGTTAGTTATCCTCGGGTCCACTAAAAGAGAACTAAAAAAATCTCCCCTGCCCGCACCAGATCGCTCCCCCCTCTCGCACGACTCCTCTCTGTTCCCCATAGAGTCGCCCGCCCAAGTGCCGCTCGGCCTCTCTCTCCTCCGGCCGCCCTCTCCTTCCAGCCTCCGCCGCCCTACTCCGGCCGCCCTCTACCTCCGGCCTTCGAAGGTTGCCCCGCTCCCCCTTCACCAGTCGTTTTTCTCCCTCTGTCGTGCGCGGCGGCAGCGCATCTACCAGGGAGGTCGCGAGAGGGGTGAGTTTGTTCGTTCCTTCTCTGTCTCACGGCCATATCATTGATCTTGCTTGCTCTAGCGCTAATTCTGATTTGGAAAAGTAGATCCTGATCAAACTTGGTATAGATTTGTGGTGCACGCATGGAATTGTTTGATGCTGCTTGAGGAGGTAATAAATCTTTCTAGAGGCCCAAAGATTCAGGTTACCTTTCTAGGTATTTCAATTTCAGGCTTGCATTATTTCTAGAGGCCCAAAGATTCAGTTCACCTTTCTAGGTATTTCAATTTTAGGCTTGCATTATTTCTAGAGGCCCAAAGATTCAGTTCACCTTTCTAGGTATTTCACTTTCAGGCTTGCATTATTTCTAGAGGCCCAAAGATTCAGTTCACCTTTCTAGGTATTTCAGTTTTAGGCTTGCATTATTTCTAGAGGCCCAAAGATTCAGTTCACCTTTCTAGGTATTTTAGTTACAAGCTTGCATTATTTCTAGAGGCCCAAATATTAAGTTCCCAGTCGGCGGCAAGCGGCCCTGCTACCCATGCCGGTGTCGACCTCAACTCGTAAGGGCCGGCGTCGGAGGGGTTCCCGGGGCTTGGGCTCTACAGAGCCTTCCTCCAGAGCGACGATGGCGAGCTCCTCCCTCGGTGTGTGAGGGGCTCCGGGCTCCCTCCCTATCGTGAATGACTTCCGTGATGAGTTAACTCATTCTTTGTTTCATGAAGGGCCTGTTTGGTTTGCAGCCTAAGGTTGCCACGCCTAAGCTTAGGCATGCCACAATATCTTAGGCATGTGTTTGGTTCATTGTCACACTTGTGGCTTGCCATACTTTTCTAGTTACATGGTCCACATGTCATAGACTCAACTTCTTGCCAAATCTTGCCACACTTGTTGTGGCCATTTTGTTAGTCACAAATTTTGTGGCAGTCGCACTTTGCTAAGCTTTGTTGTGGCAAAGTTAGTCATGAACCAAACATACCCGAACTGTTTTTTTTATTTTGTGAAGCTTGATTGACGACTTGTATGTTTAAGTGGGATATCTCATTTGTATGGACAAAGTAAAAATTATCATGTTTTGCATGCTTGATTTGTATAGATGGTTCGTTTATGTCAATTGTGAGAGGGAGGAGGCCACAGAAGAGCTGGCCACAAATCCGGCAGGAAATAGGGTCCAAATTAGTCAAATGATTGAGATAGAGCATTTATTGTCAATCTAACCCTGCCATCCATACACCTCTTTGGTTTAGAGTTAGTTCAGGGTTAGAATCTAACTCTAACCTCTAACCGAGTTAAAGTTCTCCTCGTATCGGTTCATCGCCATCATACTTTCCCCATTCCTGTGTTTTCAGTATCCTGCGAATCAAAGAGGCCCTTTTTTGCGGGAAGAATCAAACAGGCCCTTAGACTAGTTTAGGTCCGGTCATTTTTTTGTTTATAAACGTGTTATGTCCAAAATTTAATGAACGTGCTCCGGTTTCCATGAAAATAATCCGGTTTCATGTAGTAATTCATTCATTTATTTATTCTTCTGTGGGGGGTTTGCATGTAATTCATGAGGTCTGAAATGTAAAGTACCCCGGCATATGCTCCGAGTCATGCATGCACTACGACCCAGATGCTCTATGTCCCACATGTCGGCGAATGGGAGCACGTGGAAATAGCCTAGGAGTACATATAGGAGGATAAATGCGTGAAAAAATATGTACTGTGAAGCGTAGCCGCGGTTCGAAAAGGAGACCTAAAGTGATGACAGCTATAGGTCGCACACACCCAACTAGTGGTACTAGACATACGACTATTTTTCCCTCAAAAAAAAGAGGCACGAGTGCTCAGTAGTCCTATTCTATAAACATGAGTCCCATCTGACAACAACGTCCATGCTATAGCTAGCTCTCATCCCTCGTTTCTCTCTTCTAATTCTAAACTCGGTCGACGCCCGGTGGGCGGGGTGGGTTTGCTCAACTGCGACCCCACCTCAAAGTGAAAACGTTACGACTGGAATAAAAATGCCATATACTCCCTCCATTCATAAATATAAGACTTTTTAGATACTATTTCAAATGGAATACAGCATGCACATGTATGTAGACATAGTTTAGAGTGTAGATTCACTCATTTTGCTCCGTATGTAGTAGTCACTTGCTGGTTACACGAGGGAGTACTATACTAATAAAACATTAAGGCCACGAGGCGATGCAGTGTTGGTTACACGAGGCAAGAAGAAGAGATGCATCCGTCGACGACGTCCACCTCCTTGACTCAGGGCACCGGCCCACCGAAAGACGCCTAAGTAGCAACGGCTTTCGTGGCCAGGTCGACGTGCTTCTGAACAATGACGTCCAAAGATTCTAGCCGCTGGAAGAAGGACAACGTCTTTCTGTCCTTGCTTGCCTTGTAGTGGCCTATGTAGACGATTTCCTCGTAGACGTGGATGTGAAGGTCGATGGTTTCTTGCATGGCGAGGCGCTGCGCAGTGAGCGCGGCCTCGAGGTGCACATTCTTCGTCGCGACCTCCGCACCTGCAGGGCCACCAGGGCTTGAAAGAGTTCGTCACCATGGAGGCCGATGAGGGTGGCAGGCAATGATGAGCCTGGGCGCGCGAGCTGGAGCAGTATGACAAGGTCGTCTGCGCGCTTCTTGACAGCGGTGAACTTGCGGATGGAGTTGACCATCATGTCGTCGATGCGAGAGGCGAAGCCGGCGTCGGCGAGGGCTACAATGCCTGCGGTCGCCAGCACCGTCTGGAAACACTACGTGGTGCGGGGCCGCAGGCCGGCGCCTTGGATGATTTGGCACAGCCGACTGCTGCTCGCGTCCATCGCCTCCATAGGTGCTTGTGGCTTCTGGTCACTTGGTCTTGGATTGGAGTGAGCAGTGTTGCGCAGAGACTTGGGAGTAGATGGATTGGAGTGGTGGGGCGCCTTTATTATATGAGAGTCCAAACTCTGTTGCATTCACATCGTGCTGGCTCTATTCTGCTTCTCCAATTAATTCCCTCTGCATGTAATTGAGGATGCATCATTGACCGTTCAACGTCTCGGGAACCGCTACCCTCTCCCTCCTTGGCATTCAAGCACCTATGGACCCGTCGACGATGAGGTGCCTATGGTGAATTCATAAATTTCAAGATGATAGTGCCGTGCGTGTGTGCGTTCATAGGGGCGAGTGTATGCGCGTGTATATGAGCGCTTGTGTCTGTACTGTGTCAAAAAACCGTAAATGCGTGTCAAAAAGAGACTAGTCAGTATACTCAATATTTTGCACCTCGGAGAGGAAAACGATAGAACTAGTACGTATTTATTTACGGTGCAGATTCACTCATTTTGCTCCATATGTACTCCGTCTCGGTGTAGTCTAGTCACTTGTTGAAATCTCTAGAAGGGCAAATACTCCTTTCTAGTTTACAGGGTTGTACTAGCAAGTACTTGTAGTACAATAGTGGGCTCTAATAGCAATTTTGTCTCATGCAACGTTCGGTTTGCGCTTGGCTCTTCGCCTCTTCGAGAAGATGAACAAGGATGTTACTACTACTGCTTCTACAGTGTCGAATCCACTGCTGTATGTCCGTCCACCGCGAGCGGGATGGATAGCTTGTAGTAGAAGTATACTACTAAGCAAAAGCCTGTCCTCGTTTGCGAGCAACCGCGCGCATGGGCGAGGGAGAAGGCGTGTAGTAAAATCAAGCTTCTCCTCATTGTACGAGTTGACGCGACACATCATAGCACTGGCCCCACATGCTTGCCTCTAAACTTGGCTGAAAGACCCGCAGTGTACAATATATTTGCTGCAACCTCTAACATTTACCCACCACAAATTAAAATATATGTGGCCGCATGCATTGTTCTGATGCAGAGGCCGGGGAGTCCCCCCTTAAAAAAACAAATTAAAATATATATTCCTGTCTTGACCAGATGAGCTTGCAAACTACAATCACCAGGGTGACAGGTAGGGCCAGAAGACTATTTTAATTTTTTTTAAAAACTTCGAGACGACCACATAGCATGGAGCCGACCCGAACGATTTTAAGCTTACATGCACGGTACATGCTATCCTAGACTACTCTACACATGAAACTGCCACACGAGCGTCCGGGTTGCGCTTGGCTCTTCGCCTCTTTGGGAAGTTGAACAATGATGGAGTACTACTGCACTGGAGGAGTACTACAGTACGCTTCTAGCCACCGCGTGCGGGAGGGAGAGCGTGTAGCGAAAGCTTCTCCTAGTCTTGCCAGCCACCACGCTCATGGACGAGGGAGGGACGCTCCTGCCTTTGCGTGTATGACATGTGGGCCCGACAGGTAGGTGGCCAACCTATCATACAGCCAAAGGCAGGTGCAGTTAAGTCCGCGAGGGAGAGGATAATCAAACTTCTCGTTGATGTACGAGTTGACGCGACACATCAAAGCACTGCACTCAATATATTTCAATAATTTGCAGTTACTGATGCATTAATTACAACGCATGCATGCATGCCGTGACTCTCCTTTTGATACTTGCATGTGTTGATTTAATGCACCTTGAAGTAGTACTCCCTCCGATTCCTTTTACTTTGCGTACTTGTTTTTCTCAGATTAGTCTGCGCATCTATGTTGGTTTCCATCTGTGCCCCCGCTCGATTAGTTCTGCCCCCATTAATCGCGCCAGTTTCCAAAGCAGAAAATGGCTACAGGCAAACACATGCAGCGCCAGATGCGGCTTGACCGCCTGGGGAAGCCAACTCAAGCAAAAAGGAAGGAGGACCAGCCAACCATTGCATGCGCATTTACTGTTGATATTTATGCAGCTTACTCATGCGCAGGGGCAAATTTGTCCAGAAAACTCAAACTACTGCCTTCCTTGGTATGCGGGAGGACAGTTATGCGCAGAGTATAAAAATATGTGACGGTAAAGCTTTGTAATGCCCCGGCCCAAGCGAGAGATGGTTGTGCACGAGGAGGGCGAGATCATGCAAACGGAACAGGAACCGACGAGGTAGCTCACTAAGGTCTCCATGGACCTCACCGTGCTCCACTGCACCTTATGCCTCCGCCCCTTGACGCCTCCAGTGTATGAGGTTCGAATACACCTCGTTCGTTTGGCTGATTGAGCAAGGTGCAGGTTTCTTGAGTGATGTGTTGTTCGATTGATTTCTGCAGTGCAAGGGAGGGCACCTGTCCTGCACGGACTGCCGCATTGAGCGCCCCGAGAACCAGCTGCAGTGCCAGAAGTGCGAGCACGGCGGTGGCTTCGATGTGCGGAGCACGGCGGTGGAAGTCGTTGTTTTGTCGCTGAGGGTGGTGTGCCCGCATGAAGGCTGTGGGCTCTACGTCATTTACCACAAGCTCACCGTCACCAGAGCGTGTGTCCGCTCGCGCCCTGCAAATGCCCCGTGCCCGTCTACGGCTACGAAGGCCCGCCGTCGGTGCTCTACCACCACATCAGCAATGCGCATCCCATGCCTGTGCACAGGATCCAGTATGGCAAGGTGCTCCAGCTGCAAGTGCCACTGTCGGAGACATGGCTCTTGCTGTTCGCGGAGGAGGACGGCCGCATGTTTTTCTTGGTCGGCGGCGTGCTCGACATCGGCGCGCCTATCACCGTGTCGATGGTCTGCATCAGAGCGGGGGCGTCCCCACTACAGCACTACGTGGCCAAGCTATGGGCAAACGGCCCGCCGGGGGATCCCAAACGCACGACCGACGCCATCAAGTTGGAAATGGAGGTGACAAGCAGCAAGGATCCCAACGACGTCGATGTGCAGGAGCTGACCTTCTTCACAGTTCCGCCCAAGCTGCTGGCCGGGGCTAAGCTGGTGTCCCTCCACATTCAGATTGACAAGCTCACATCCTAAATGTTTCTACAGTTCCTTCTGTTTATCTTAGTAATATGCTAATATAGGAATTACCTTGGTCTACTTTAGCTTAAGAAATGGTGGGTTTTGGTGGCGATGCAGCAATTACTTCGAGATCAGATCAGTAATTTCCAACAGTCGAACGGATATTTTGTGTCTGTTGGATATAAAGTTCCTTTGGGTAAGAAGTACTAGATAAAAGGAGATGTATGTAGACGTATTTTAGTTTTAGATACGTCCCTTTTTATCCATTTTGATGACAACCACTCCCTCCGTTCCACAATACATGCCTTCCATTTGTCAAAATATAGATATATCTAGACATGTTTTAGTATATAGGTACATCCATGATAGAGCCAGTCGGATGGTTGAGAACACTACAATTCGTAGCTACAGATGCGTGTGTGACTCCCAGATGCAGAAGCCGGGGGTCATCATCCTCCTTTTCGAGAAAAAACAGACGCGTGTGTGAGAGGACGAGTGTGTGCCTGCACCTCTTCTCTTCCTGTATAACATACTAAACTCAGAGTACAAGTTTTTGTGGGTGGCACGATGGTGCGTGTGAGAAGTCCCGAGAGATAGGTTTAATGCGTCTAAAAAAGACTAGCCTATAGCTTGCCACGCGGCTATTCCTGCCGAACGCCCCATTAACCGTAAGATATGTATACGGCGGTGCCAGTTATTGCACGTACACAGTAGAAAAAGTACACCACGGCTAAGAACACGTGCCCACGTAACGCCATCCGGGAATAGTGCCACACTTCGAAACTAGAACCGTCAAAAAAATTTGAGCTTGCGTCTCATCACATTCCAAATTACTCCACGCTATATTGAATTGCAAACTTGTTCACACCGATCACAACCTAAACGGTATCCCACTTAGGAGCGTATTAGTACTCGGTTATAAATACTAGTATGCCAGGATGACTGCACATTCCTCCTCAACTCCTCATCCACAAAAACAAACAAGTCATTTAGCACCCTTCCCTTGCGTCTGCCATGGCCAGCGTGAGTTTTGGGTCGAGAGATTGCCACCAGGGAGAGGCGAGTATGGATGCGGAAGCATGAGAGATGTCCCGCCTCGCTGCGAAAGCAGCCGACATGTCCCGCCGCATGGAAGTAGCAGCACGGAGGTCCCGCCACACCGTCGATGCAGCAGACTGGTCCGGCCGCGTCGCGGAAGCAGCAGAGATGTCCCGCCGCGCCACGGATGCAGCAGAGATGTCCCGCTGCGCCGCGGCGGCCTGGGAAAATTTCTCGAGGTCAGGCGACGACTGTTACAGGCGCATGCATGCGATCGTCCATAGCCAGATGGATCAGATCTCCGGCTGGGCGAGGTTGCAGGAAGACATGAAAGCCTCGTTTAAACAGGCTACCGGCGTCATCCAACAACTAAGGGAGGGCAATGAGAGGCTCCAGGTCGAGCACGACCTGCTGAGGGCAAAGATCGTCCGAAGTGCAGACCAGCATGAGGAGACCAGTGCCTTGTTGAAGAGGAACGACATTATCGTCAAGAAACTTATGGACGAGAATGACATGCTCCGCATGGAGCTCCAAAGGCTGGTGGAGGAATCCGTGGATGTTCTCAAGCAGCATCTTGAGGACACGAAAGAGCTCATCGCTGCTCGCCGCGGAGACTAGTTCCCGCGGCCTGCAGCAACGCATCAAGAAAGTAGAGATCAGCGAGCCAGATCCTTGTCTTCCTTCTTATTTTGCCCTTGTGTATTTCGGGCGTAGCCGCATGTGGCTTTTTTAATTATCTTTCTAATCATGTAAGACAATTAATCGTCCTTATATATTCATCAGTCTTGCTATAAGTTGCAGTAGATGCTATATAGGCCCGTCGGATCTTACATCAAGATTCGTGCTTTCAGATTTTCTTTTCTCCCTTAAATCTCAGTCGAGTGAGACATAGTCACGCCATTAAAAAGAGGCTCGGGCATCATTAATGGAGACCTTGGGAGAGAGGTAGACGATAGATGGAGGTTAAAGGGCTCTCCTCCCGATAAGCATGCGCAGGGGTCTGATCGCACGCCTCTCGTACTCAAATAGCTACCCTGCATGGCGCCTCCTAGCTAATAAAAAATGGGGACGCGTGGCGGCACGTAAATGGCAGTAAATAGAACGCCGACGGTTTCAATAATACTTGTGTTTCCGATTGTAACGTGACAACACTTGTTCCAAAATGACTTTGTTGATTGTTAATGTGTGCGCCTTCGCAAATTGGACATGGCACCAAGCCAAGTTTCATTATTTTCATGCGTGTTTTGGATTTATAGGAATTAAAAAACCAAGTTTCTCAATGTTTCCAGCCCAGCCACGACGCCCAGAATTTTGAATTTCATTCCCATTTCTTTGCATGGAATCTAGAAATTTACCCGAGGACACACATGTGATTTTTCAACCAACTCTGGTGCACTGGAACATGTGCTTGTATTTCAAATTTGAATTATGCACACAAAGGTGACACGTTCCCTCTCGGAACCACGAGCCTTCTTCAGAGAAGCTTCGATTTGCAAGAAGATTATACCCAAATTTGTTTCTATTTGGCCAATTTTTTTTACCACCGCATGGTACTACCATGACATGTCACCATGCCAAGTATCATGATTTTAAAACCAAGTTTCTCAATGTTCTCGACCGAGCCACGATGCCCAGATGTTTAAATTTTATTCTCCTTTTTTGCATGGGACCTAGAAATTCACCCGAGGACACAAATGTGATTTTCAACCAACTTGGGTGCACGGGAGCATGTGCTTGTAGTTCAAATTTGAATTATGCACATTAAATGACCAAAAACTCAATTAATGTGTAAAAAAGGCCAAACGAAGCTGGAATGATATCCAAAATTTAACAGGGCACTCATGTAGTTCTATGTTGCCTTTCTAAATAAACTCAAGGGGGACAACGTATATCGTTTCGCACTCAAAGGTGGCACGTTCCCTCTCAGAACCACGAGCCTTCTTGAGAGAAGCTTCGGTTTGCAAGAATCTTATACCAAAATCTGTTCCTATTCGGCCAATTCTTTTACCACAGCATGGTAGTACCATGACATGACACCCATGCCAAGTTTCATGATTTTTAGACGTGTTTTGGATTTACAAGAATTTAAAAACCAAGTTTCTCAATGTTCTCGGCCGAGCCACGATGCCCAGATGTTTGAATTTTATTCTCATTTCTTGCATGGGACCTAGAAATTCACCCGAGGACACAAATGTGATTTTTCAAGCAACTTTGGTGCACGAGAGCATGTGCTTGTAGTTCAAATTTGACTTATGCACATTAAATGACTAGAAACTCAATTAATGTATAAAAAACGACAAACGAACCCGGAATAAGTCCAAAATTTAACAGGGCACTCATGTAGTTCTATGTTGCCTTTGTTAAGAAACTCATGGGTGGGGGGGGGGGGCAGCGTATATCGTTTCACACTCAAAGGTGGCACGTTCCCTCTTAGAACCATGAGCTTCCAAATCGGCCCAATTTTTTACCACAACATGTTAGTGCCATGACATGACACCATGCCAAGTTTCTTGATTTCCAGACGAGTTTTGGATTTACATGAATTTAAAATCTAAGTTTCTCGATGTTCTCGGCCGAGTCATGACGCCCAGATGTTTGAATTTCATTCTCATTTCTTCCATGGGACCTAGAAATTCAACCAAGGACACACATGTGATTTTTCAACCAACTTTGGTGCACCGGAGCATGTGCATGCAGTTCATATTTAGATTATGCACTTTAAAAGTCCAAAAACTCAATTAATGTATAAAAAGGCCAAACGAACCCGAAATAATTCCAAAATTTAACAGGGCAAAGCGTATATCATTTCACACACAAAGGTGACACGTTCCCTCTCGGTACCACGTGGCTTGTTGAGATAATCTCCGGTTTTGCAAGAAGCTTATATGAAAACTTGTCCCAATTCAGCCAAATATTATACATATGAAAACATGGTTTAGATTATCCCGAACATCTTGCTACCTAGACCAATAATATACTATGATTTGAATTCAACATAAAATGGATACAAATATTTGAATTGGAGAGCGTATGGTACATGTAGTTCATAGTGAAATATGATTACTGCTATATGCTTGTTTTTTGTTATCAAGATAATATTTAAATTATTGTATAACTTGACAACAATCGTATTCAAATAAGGAAAATTGATTCAAATTTAGTCCATATGATAGACGACAATATATATGTTCACATGGTGGAGTAAAATGTTCATATATGATGGAAGGTCAAAATGTACGACTACATCAATTATAAACCGCAAGGTCACCTAACGATATATTCGAATTCAACATAACGTGGATTCAAAAATTGAAATTCGAGATCATGGCATCTGTAATCATATAAAAAGGGACATTACTCTTTCTTTGGTGGGAATTGATTTGTTTTTTTTTGTTGTTGAGGGAAGTGCGAATCGATTTGGTATTGTGCAGGGTAGTCTTGTTCTCCCGATTTTGTTTTACATTTTTCTTGTAGTTTTTTCAATGGCGTCTATAGCAATATAGTAAAAGGGGACATGACTCTCTTGTGTCTTGTATGAATTGTTTTTTTACACATTAAGTTTGTTCTGCCGAACAAGGAATCCGCACCTTGTTATCCCAAAATTTTCAAGCTTGAGTATCTTTTGTCTCACCTGCTTTGAAACTCCCGCTTCTTCAACCCGCACCGCGCCTTGTTATCCCGAAATTTGGACGCGCGCGAGAACTCCCTCCTCATTCGAAATCGCTCCCGCAGCCCAGACACGCGAAATCCCCCTTCTACCCCTCAGCCGGAAATGAAGCTCCACGTCGCGGTGTCAAAACCGGTGGGGGTACGCTGGTAACTTACCCTACATTTCGTACAAGCACGTCCCTAAGCTTGGCTCCCCCCTCCCCCTTCGCCCCCTCCCCCATTCATACACCGAGGCCGCCAAACCCCGCAAAACCCCACGCTCCTCCGTCGGCCTCCCGACCACCGCCCAGCCGGAGACTCTTCCCCGACTACGTCGTCCACCGCAACAGCTCGCTGTCCTTCATCCACCGCACCTGATGAGGATCCGTTGTTGATCTCGTCGTCCCGCCGGATCAGCCGCCCCGTCCTCCACCTCCAAGGAGCTGCCCCGACGTTCGCCTCGTCTATCGTGCCACCTCAATCCCCACAACGCCGTCTTGCCCTGCCCCACCGGAACCGCATCACCCTCACCAATTCCTCCGATGAAGCCAAGGCCAACTCGGCGCCACCAAGGAGGTTCTGCACTCACCGCTGCATTTTATCTTTTATTCGATCTCACGGGGCTGCGGGTGCTCGATACCGAGCAGACATGGTGGGTCTCCATCGACGGCGCCGTCGCCGGCCACATCATCCACGGTCTCTCTCCCCCATGTTGTTGCTTCCTCGGCGGTGACTTCCACAATGGCACTAGCTGCAGCTGCTCCGGCTCTCGCTCGCGCTGCGGCTCTATTCTTGTTGTCGGTCACGCTGCTGCACTTCTCCTGCTTTCGTTCGTGCTGCTGCTCTGCTCTTGCTCTTGCTTGCGCTGCTGCTGCTGCTGCACGACCTCCGGCAGCTACAGGAGTTGCTGCTTTAGCACTCGCTCGCGGTGCTACTGCATGACTTGCTCTCTGCTAGTGTGTTCCCTGCTCGAGCATCTGCTGATTTAGATCACTGCTTCGCTTCTACTAGTGCTAGAACGCCCTAAACGTCTATTGCAATGCTCTGTTACTAGTTCAATCAGTTTTGACAGTAAAATTCAGTTTCCACTGTGAAGTTTATTTCCCTCAGTTAAGTTCAGAGTGAATAGTACTTACAGCATCTGTCGGAGTGGCTATGGTGCGGTTGATGCGTTTTACATCTAGCACTTTTTGGTGATGTATTTTACATCATCTATTGCAGATGATATTAGGGTCCCACTTCATATTAACGTGGTCTGTCTTGTCATGCTTCAACCTCGTCGCCGTACACCTTAGCAAAGCTGCTCCAACGATGGAACCGTCCATCACAGCAGAGCAGTACCCTCGGTGTGGTTTCCAGAGGCCTCGGATCTTCTTCCCCGCCTCCGACAATCACACCAGCATCATCACCATCCTCCACGTCCAACCCAATGATGCTGAGGTCCACAAGGCTATGCCAAAGAGGTTGTACACTTGTCGCATCACTTTGTTTCTCCATTCCTCTGTTCTTCCAATTCATGTGAGCCAAACACCCAGGTTGACTGAAATCCTATGTTTCCAAATGCTCTGTTTTGCACGTGCATTCCTATCCTATTCCTGTATTTTTCCTATCCATGCGTTTATAGAATCCTCCAATTCTAAGGAGCCCTTACAGATTTACTTCAATTTCAGATAGGCATCAAAGAAAACTCTGTGTGTTATGTCCTGCTCCTGCCGTGCTGTCATCCACCCCACCTGAGGTGCACCATCGACAGAAGCGTTCACTGCAGCAGAGATCCCCCTGCAGACTTTCTTTCGCCGCCTCAGATCATCTTCCCCGTTGCCAGCAGCCACGCCAACTGCATTACCATCATCGACTGAGCAAATGAACCTGAGGACTACACAGTTCCGGAAGAGAGGTCGCAGTCTTTCATATTTTCTTATGTTATACATCAGTTATTTTTACTTGCTACTTTATCGTTCAATCTTGAGTTTTGAATTGCCCATGGGTCTCATATCGAGCCAGCAACGAATAGTATCTGTCTACTATCTGGTTCATCTGGGATCTTCTATGTGGTTCATGTTGGGTGGGCAACAAACAATAGATGATCCATTGTCTATCTTTTTAAACTGAAGCTATAATCTACCTGCTATCATTAGTTTAGGATCCATCCACTCGTTTGCTACCATCAGTCTTGATTTTTGCATGCACCCCTTAGGCCTTACAAAATCTAACAATTTTTTTATTATGCATGTCAAATATTGTACACAATCGTACTGAACATGTACAGAAAAAGAGAAGACCGTTGCGTGCGAATATAATGTCATGCAGACGCCGCTCCATGGTGGGCGAAGTGCCCCCCCCCCCTCCTGCATTTCCAGATTGTTTTCCAGAGGAAGATAACTGTTCAGATGGAGATTCAGAAGGAGCCGACCATGCCTGTTTACCACCTGAGGTGTTTTCTCTAACCTGGCATGCTGATGTTGGTCATATCATGCATATGGCGCCTTGCATTGCTTACATTATACATCTTATATGTCATCAACTTAGTTTAGATTTGCTTTGTGTGAATGCCACCTGTTTGGTTTCTATATCATACTCCCACCATTCCTAAATATTTGTCTTTTTAGAGATTTCAACAAGTGACTACATACGGAACAAAATGAGTGAATCTACACTCTAAAATATGTCTATATACATCCGTATGTGGTAGTCCATTTGAAATCTCTAAAAAGACAAATATTTAGGAACGGAGGGAGTATATGGGAATTATGCAATGCCATCTTCTTTAGCCAGGCATCATATACGTGAATCATGCAATACCATCCTGTTTAGCCAGTCATCGTATATGTGAATTGTATCGTGCCATATTTTTTTCATAATGTATTCCATTTGTCAACAATGTTTATACATTCATCTACTCTTTCTGTGCATCAGCCATTTGAGTCGGTCATGGGAAAATCTAAGTGAAAACAAGGTCTTCAGAGCAGTCAGTGCTACCTGTCGATGCAGATTTCTTGCTGGTTACAGATAGCTCCTCAGAGGAGGATTCAGAGAGAGATGACCAGTCGTATCCCCCCCCCCCGAGGTGCAAGCTCTAACTTGGTTGGGTTATATTGCTCATATCATGCATATGGTGTCTTGCATTGCCATGCCATCTGCTTAGATTAGACATGCTTTGTGTGAATGCCTCCTGTTTGCTTTCTATATCAGATATGTGAATTATGCAATGCCATGTTTTTTAGCCAGTTATCATATGTGTGAATTATGCACCGCCATGGAGCCAGGCATCATATATGTGAATTATCTCATGCCATACGTATTCCATTTGTCGACAATCTATGTATATTGAACTACTCTTCATGTGTATCAGCCATTTGAGCCGGTTATGGAAAAATCTAGAGTGAAAACAAGGTCTTCAGAGCAGGCAATGGTACCTGTTGAAGCATATATCTCGATGGTTACAGGGAGCTCCTCAGAGGAGGATTCAGAGACAGATGACCAGTCCTATATCCCACCTGAGGTGTATGCGCTAAGTTGCAATGTTTATATTTCTCATATGATGCATATGGTGTCTTCCATTGCTTAGTTTAGACATCATATGCACAATATTGAATTATATCTGCTTAGTTTAGAGATCATACATGCGAGTGCCAGCTGCTTAGTATATGAATCAATTATGTCAATTATATCATGCCATCCTGTATACTTAGACAACATGTATGTGAATTATTTCATCCCAACCTATTTTAGAAAGACATCATATAGTTTTGTCATGTCATCCTGTTTAGGTACTCATCATATGTTGAATTATGCCATTATATCCTGTTAAGTTATCCATCATATATCTGAAACTATGTCATGCTATCCTGTTTAGTTAGGCATCATATATGTGATATTGTGTCATGCTGTCCTGTTTGGTTAGACAACATATATGTGAATTACCATATTTGTCTACCATACAATGTCTGTACGTTCAATTTCTTTTCTTGTTTATCAGCCATTTGAATTGGAGGGGGTGATGGCAGTATCTAAGGGAGCAAAAACTCGTTCTTCACAAAAGACAGTGCTACCCGTCGATGCAGATAGAACCATGGTTTACTGGCCCACAAACTAGCCCCACCACACATAATTGAGACTCTTCCAGATTGCACACTTACACCTTTAGGCAGAGAACCAGCTACAACCCATCTAACCGCAACCCCAGCGGATAGTAACCCACTTATAGTTGACAAAGCACCATGTCCACCATAGAGTACCCCCACACGAGCAGTTTGTAAAGCTACTGCAGTGCCCAAAGCACGAAGACCACCACAGCTAACCCAAACTCCATGTTTAAAGCAGAAGAGCAACTGTTCTCAGGTCAGATTCCGTAGCTATGGTCCATACTCCTTTGTTGTTGCATCACTGTATTTACTCATACCAACTATTTTCGAATTTGAAGGATCCAATTGAAACTCCAATGGCGCAACATGTATGTTTTAAACCTATTTCTTTAACTGGATTGCTGTTCTAACTTCTTGCTCTATGTTGATTTCAGTTTAAGTTCTATAAACAGTTATGTTCTCATGTGATGCACATTACAAGTGCTGCCAATGCTGTGTAGGTTCTCACACTTATATTCTGTCTATGCTGCTGTGTCTTAAAAATATATGAGTTGAACTGTGTCTCTATCTTGATTAGGGAACATAAACTAGAATGATATGGACAATACAGTGACCATAGTACATAGATATATGTTTGTTTCATGTTGTTATCCTGTCCACCTTACTACTGAACCGGTTTACCAAAATGAGTTTTGTATACTACAAGCTAAACCTATGATGTGTCTGCTTATTTCTCTTGTAGTATGCAAATAGAATATTGGAGAAGAGCACCCCACTATGCAATGGTAGAGAAAGTAATGCAGATAAGGTTCAAGATAGTGAGACAACCCTGTTGGTCTCCAAGAAAGGTGATAAAAACGATCTTGTAGACAGTGAGAAAACCCCACAGTCCTGCGTTGATGTAGTGTTTGAGTTACTGGCCAGTACTGCTGGCACAAGCTCTTCGAACTCGCTGCCTGAATCACTTCGGCTTCTTCAGTCTCAGCTACAAGCTGAAAGGCATCAGTCAGCTGTGCTACGGCAAGAAGCCGAAGGACTGAGGAAGTCCCTGCAGAATTCAGATGCATACTTTCTTGTGCAATAGCAAGCGCTGGAGGATTTAAGCGCCAAACAAGAGAAAGTTAATAAGCATGCTAAGCATCTTGCCAGCATTATGGGTACCCAGGATATTGTTTCTTGAACTCTTCTGAAGTGGTTTCAGTTCTGGACTTGTTTTGCTGCGGCGTTTATATGCTGCTTTGTTCCCTATATTTGCACTGGTGGCGAACTTTGATGCCTAGTGGATGTAATATGTGTAATAGCCGTGATAGCCTAGCATAAGTTGCTTGCTTATTTATTTCCTTGTTGTGTTGTTTATTTGTTTTCTTGTAGTCAGTGCAGTTCTTTTTCCGTGGTTTGCTAGTGGCTGCAATAACCTATTTTTTAAAACTAGGCCACAATAACCATGGGCTAATATTTACTGTCCTACGGGCCTTAGAAACAATGGGCCTTCTATGGCCCGTAGAAACAATAGGCCTTCTACAGCTTTAGAAACAATGGGCCGTCTACGGGCCGTAGAAACAATGGGCCTTCTATGGGCCGTAGAAACAATGGGCCTTCTGCGAACCGTATCATCAATGGGCCTTATGCGGGCCGTAGGATCGATTGGCCAAACATGGGCCAATAACAGACCGCATTATGGCCGTAAACGGGCTAGAGTTGGAATCGTCCGTTCATGGGCCGACCATACGGGCCATCGTTAATAGGCCGTATTTGATGACGCTATGGAAATGGCCCAAAGTATTAACGGACCACAAACGGGCCGACTGTAACCACGGGCTGAATTTGGCCCACAAGCAGAAAATGACAGTAACGGGCCGTAAGTATACGAATGCTGGAAATGATCCCAAGAATAAATGGGCTCTGAGAAGGCCGAAAGATAACATGGACTGGAAACGGCCCAACAGAATAATGGGCCATTAATGGGTATAAAGTGATACACTGCTCATTACGGGCCAGTTTCACCACGGGCCGTTAATGGGTGTAAAGTGATACACTATTCATTACAGGCCAGTTTCACCATGGGTCGTTAATAGGCCAAGAGTTACATAGGGCCTCATATGGGCCGACAGACGTCATGGGCCATACATGGGCCAGAAGTGAAAACGGCCTGGAATCATATTGGATGGCCCAGATGACGCTACTGGGCCTAATTCGGATAGGGCGTAACGGGCCTTGGGTTAGCGGGCTGTAAGTGGGCTATATGCGAACATGTCGTTAATAGGCTTTACATGGGCCGGCCCGCCATCTTTTGACCAAGTCAAACGGGCCATCCTTTTCACGGGAATGGGCCTATGTTGGGCCGTGCCATGTGTCGACGTATCATAGTCGCCTTCTGTCCAATGAGTGGATGACATCTGTCCCAACGATGAGCCGACACGTGTTTCCTCCAGCCAGTGATGATTTTACACGTGGAAAATCCCCATTGGTCGGGGCTGTTAACGGGTTATCGGATCCAAAACCCGACCCGATAGCTTAACGGCATTCCGTTACGGTGGATGCTACGTGTCGGTCACCCTTGACGAAAGCACTTCTATGACGCGCGATTTATCATCATGGAAGTGGACACTTTTGTGATGATAATATTGGTAATGTCAGGGAACACTTCTACGACAGCACATGTATGACTATCTTGATTCTGTCATAAATTTTTCATGGATGTATATGCATGACAGAAAACGCGACCTACTGTGACAAACACGTATCATCACGGAAGTGTATTTTTTTTGTAGTGCGTCTTATGGGACGGTCCTTTCGGGGTGGATGTGTCCTTGTGCGAGTCGACTACAGTTGTAGTTAGAGACATGGTGAACGTGGGTTACGCAGCTGTCAGAAGGTGCATCCGAGCGGTGTTTGGCCCAGGGATGTAGGGAAAAAATGACAATGGAGGCCTTCGTCGCTGACGGAGCAAATGATGGGACAGCTGCCCGTTGGGGTTTGCGGCCTGTCATAGGTGATCAGTCATGGGGGTCGTACATGAGGTTTGCAAGCAATCCCAATAACCCAGTGTTTGGTCAGCCGATGGTGTATGTGGAGTTCATTTCAGTCACTGATGTTGCCGGATGCAGTAGCAGGGGCGGTGAGGTCGAGTTGGCCATCACATCAGCCCCTAGCATTGGCCCATAGGAACCAACGGGCGACCAGCCTGTGTATGACACAGGATATTAGTCTGCGGCCCTTGACATGAGTGAACACGTGGAGGGATTGCCGGAGGCGCTAGATGATTATGATCACTTTTCCGCGTCTTCCGAGTCAAGCGAAGGAGAAGATGTTCCTCCCCATAGGGCGGTCGCGGTGTCACTGCAACCTAGGTTTTTATAGGATATGAGCATCACAAATGAATTTCACTCTGTTTCTGGCCTAGAAGCGGGGAGCCTGGAGGTTGGGCAGGTTTTCCCAAACAAGAAGTCTGCTTACCAGGCAATTAATAAGTATGCAATCGCCCTCCACCGCCAGCATAAAGTGAAGCAGTCTGATAAAAAAGAGTTGAAGGTCATATGCATCCACACCGCGGAAGGTTGCCGCGGAAGAGTTCTCGCTAGACTGAAGCCTGGGGTATGTCAGTCATGGCATATCACAAAAATAGTGCAGCATGGCTGTGAGCAAACTGGTACTCTTTCAAATCACCGCAATGTGACGGCAAGATATGTGGCATAGGTGATGGAAACGATTGTGCAGGGAAGTCTCAACGTTAGTGTTAGGGCTTTCCAAAAAGATGTAGAAGATCATATTGGCTTCCCTGTCAGCTACAACAAGGCTAGGCGTGCGAAGGAAAATATATTCCAGAACTTGTATGGAACCTATGAGGAGGCCTATTCTTATGCCACCAGAATGCTTCATCAGATAGCAAGTGCTAATAGTGGGACTCAAGTTTGGCGGAGAGAACGTTAGAACCCAAAGAACCCGGGTGAGCTAATCCTGGACCGCTTATTCTGGGCATTGGCCCAGACTATACAAGCCTTCAGGCACTGTTGCCCGGTATTATCAGTTGATGGTACCTTTCTCACTGGAAAGTACAAGGGCACACTATTGGTGGCGATTGCAGCAGATGCAAATAATCAGCTTCTTCCTATTGCATACGCACTGGTCGAGAGCGAGAACAAAGATAGCTGGTTGTGGTTCCTGAGCTGCGTGAAGATGGGTATCGTGAAAGAGCGTTTAGGTGTTTGCATCATATCTGATCGCAACACAGGATTATTAAGTCATCTCAACATAATTAAGGAGTTGTCATAAGAGTGGGGGTGGCCGAATCTAGAGGGAAGGTGGTGCATGCGGCATTTGGCAGCAAACTTTTACTCCAAATTCAAGAATAAGGATTGGTTCAAGTTATTCAAGAGGATGTGCATGCAGAAAACTCAAGCCAAAATGAATGCCATCTGGGCAGGTATCAATGGTGAGATCGAGCGCGTGGCCTTGCCGCAAAGAGAAGACTGGAGGGGTCGAAGGACGGCCATAAATTTGAGCCAGTGGATCAGGGAGAATTGCCCTGATTTGTACAAGTGGGCGCAGGCTCACGACACCGGGACTCGGTATGGAATAATGACCAGCAACATGTCAGAGGTGTACAATGGTGTTCTTAAAGGGGTGAGAGCCTTGCCTATCACAGCCCTAATTGAAGAAACTTGGAACCGGACCCTGTCATACTTTGCAGACAGGGTTACCGTGGCTAAAGCACAAGTTGAATTGAACAAGCCATGGTCCGAGAAGATGCAAAGACATCTGGACGAGAAAGCAAAGAAGTCCCAAAGCCATGGCTGCAGGAAAGTGGACGCACTTAGGGATAAGTGGGAGGTCAATGTGCGAGCCAAGTACGTTAAGGGTCACCATAGAGGATCAAAAAAGCAAGCTGTCACCCTCGGCCCAACGTCACGTGAGTGCACGTGTAACAAGCCCAAGCTTGAGGGCTACCCTTGTAGTCATGTGCTCCGGGCGGCTGCAGATCAAAAAATCAGTGTTGAGCCATACATATCACCGTACTTCAACATTTACAATCTGTACAACACTTGGAACGGTGAGTTCTGGGCCTGGGGCATTGATATGAACTACAAAATGTTGTGGCCAGATGGGCCGAAATGGGTTCTGAACGCCGACTTGATGAGAACCGCCAAGGGACGACGTCAGTCTAGGCATCATCGCAATGACATGGACCATAGCAAGATGAGAGAACCAAGGCGATGCCGCGTTTGTAGGTGTCCTGGACATTCACGTGGGGAATGCCCGTATCGAGCGAACAACACAACATGATGTTGATTTATCTGTATTCGCTATGTCTACTTATATTTGTATTATACTTTTATTAATTTAAATTGAATCTATTTGTATTATTGAATCTTTTTGTGTTATTGTATTTATATTTATTTTAAATTGAATCTCTTTGTATTATTGTACCCATGATGTTAACTTCAGCTAATTAATGTAAATTATATCTCTTTGTATTATTGAATCTCTTTGTGTTATTGTATTTATATTTATTGTACATTGAATCTCTTTGTATTTTTTTGTATGTTTGTGTCCAGGTTATGGCTGAAGTGTCGTGGCTTTTGGAGGGGCCCCATTGTCGGTGTCAAAACCGGCGGATCTCGGGTAGGGGGTCCCGATCTGTGTGTCTTAGGCTGATGGTAACAGGAAGAAAGGGACACAATGTTTACCCAGGTTCGGGCCCTCTCGATGGAGGTAAAACCCTACTTCCTGCTTGATTAATATTGAAGATATGAGTAGTACAAGAGTAGATCTACCACAAGATCGTAGAGGCTAAACCCTAAGAGCTAGCCTATGATGGTATGATTATAATTGTGATCGGCCTTCTAAGGAGCATCCTCTCCGGTTTATATAGACACCGGAGAGGGCTAGGGTTTACATGGAGTCGGTTACAAGGAAGGAAATATAATATCCGGATCGCCAAGCTTGTCTTCCACGCAAAGGAGAGTCCCATCCAGACATGGGCCGAACTCTTGAGCCTTGTATCTTCACGCTTCAATAGTCCGGACGATGTATATAGTCCGGCTGTCCGGATACCCCCTAATCCAGGACTCCCTCAGTAGCCCTTGAACCAGGCTTCAATGACGATGAGTCCGGCGCGCAGTCTTGTCTTCGGCATTGCAAGGCGGGTTCCTTCTCCGAATACTCCAATGTACCCATCACGATGAACAATGTTCAGTATCTCATCAATGTTGTACTCCTCAACTTCAGTGCTTCAATAATGACCATTTCCACGTGTCGAGCGAATGCGAGGAGTCGAGGCATTTTTGCATTTGCCACCCTCGGTACTTCGGGCTAACCGTCTATTTGAAGAGACGGGGATTCCCAGATCCAAACCTCACTCTCCCTCCCCGAGCAAGCATCCAACAGAGCGTCCGGAAAAAACCACTCCAACATGGCCGGCCGTTGCAGCTCTTCTGCTCGCTCCCCTTGCCCTAGGCCGGGGGACTGGGGAGAGTGTTCAGTTTCCCATAGTCGTTTTATAAAGTTACAAATGCAAGGGCTCGTCCCGCCGGTGTTCATGGTCCCTGTCCGAGCCGGGGTGGCCACCTATAACAGCGGAGAACAAGCAGAGAGATCTCCCAATCCATCTCCAGAGGAGTGAATATGCCTTATTCCGCATCTGCTAAGGGGCGTCGGGTTCCCTATTCATCCATTCCTTCGTGGGCTCCTGGAGTTCTACGGCCTCCAGTTGCACAACTTTACCCCCACATCCGTACTTCATATAGCAGGGTATGTCGCCCTTTGTGAGCTATTTCTAGGTTGCAAGGCTCATTTCGGATTGTGGAAGAAGTTGTTCTACCTTGTCCCCCGCAACCAGGGAGAATCCCTATGTCAAGTGGGCGGGGCCAAAGTATGGCGCATCACTGAGACCGGATACCTATACGGCACTCCCAAGAAGGTACCGGATAACTGGGCTTCAGAGTGGTTTTATATTGACGATGCTCCCCTTCCGGATCTAGTCCGTACAGGACTCCCCAAGTTCAATAGCACCCCGCCGAGGGCACGTCTAAGCTGGCGCCCCCGAGGCCCCCAAGAAGAGGATTCCAGGGAAATACATTTCCTGATGAGCAGGATAAAGTTACTGGCCAAATCCGTACTGATGATAGTCGAGGTCATGGAAATATGCATAATGCGGGGAGTGCAACCACTTCAATATCGGGGCAATCCCATGTGGAATTACAACAGGATAGACAATGCCACCTGGTGCGGCCATAAAGGTCCGGACTCCGCCACTGCGATGGCCAGGATATTGTCTGATCTATACAAAGGAGAAGAGGAAGACTTCCTTCATATCAAACCACGAGACGCATTCTCCATGTACAATCCCCCAAACTGGGTAAGTCATTATTCATGTTCTTGCTTCACTTATCGTGGCGTTCTTTGCTAAGGTTACCTGCCTCGATATTTCCAAGTAGGAACTGAGGAGGGTTGTAGAAGGAATCTCCGGCCCTTCCCCGCAGCCAGAGGACCCCGAAAGGGCCCTGGATCCAGGACTCGAAGAAGACCTGGATGCGGCTGTGGAGCTTGTCGACGGGATATTTTATCGGGCGAGCCGTGACGGCGCCTTAGTGGCTATTACTACCGATTACCCCGGACTACTACCTTCGTCGCGTGTAAGCCAAGCCGAAAACTCGATCCTCCGAAGAGGACTCTTTCCTGATGTCACGCTTCATCCCTGATGCGTCGTGTTTTTACAGAAACGACGCTCGGAGCGCAGGGCCGAGCCCCTAGGGACCCGTCAGCCACAGGCGTCCGGATTGGGTAGGCTCAAAAGGAAGGCGGTTAGGGACGACACACCTCTACAGAGGTAAGGAAACAACCTATCATGTAATTATTGCTACTTGAAGTGTAACAGCGCCCTTTGCATCCTGGCAGGAAGAGGAGTATCCGGACTATATCCGGGGATCCTGCCAACCACGCCTCCACTAGTCGGGCTCCAGAACCAACTTCAAGAGAGGAGGCGAACATAGGGACAACACCGCATAGTCCTCCGACCGAGGATGCGGATATGCTTTCGGCCACAAACTCCGAAGTGGAGAGCGCCATGAATCACCGGCGCCGGAGGGCCGTTTTCCGAAGAGGCCTTTAATGCCTTCAATTCGGCAGACGCATACGTTCGGGTTGCTCAAGGCGGGCTTGTCCAAGCGATGAACCAGTGTACCAAAGATATACGAGTAAGGATTTGTGATAAGTATGTATAGCAATAGCCCCTGAGACTTGAAACAGTTGGAACAACAGTTTTGAGTATCAATTTATGTGCAGGTTCTTGTAGATAAGAATGAGCAATTGTCTCGGGAGCTGGAAGAGTGCAAGACCCAACTAAGGGCCACAGTTGCCAATCTAGAGGAATCTCAGAGGGCCTCATACGGTAACATTTATCTTGATTATATGAAAATGTACCGGTTAGCAACTGGCTATTGTGAAAAACAGAAAATTCTGTAGATACCCCCGGAGTGAATCCAGAGGGCGAGAGAGATGACGAGTTGCATCTCCAGAGGCAACTAAAGGCTGGCAAGCACATTCTCATGCAAGTGCGACAGGAGAAGAACAATCTTCAAGATGTCAATGTCCGGCTAGACGTAGAGTTAAAAGACGTCCGCGCCCAGCTGGCGGAGTCCGTAAAGGAGAATAAAAGGCTTCGACGCGGCATTTATGGTGAGTGCCTAGATGAACTGCATGATAGTTCGGCGAGGAAGTGTATTGAAAGATTTTTGCTTCTAAGAATGTTAACGGGTCGCCCCGAGGAGGAGATGCCCTCATCTACAGGTGATATAATGCAAGAACTTTCTCAGTTGCACGAGCGAGCTCGGCGGGTGATGCACGTCGTTGCTAAGGCCTTGTGGCCATCAAGCCCGCTGCCAAATGGCATAGGGGAGCTTCTGGACCTGCTTCAAGGAGCCCAGCGGCGCTTCCAGCTGTGGAAGATATCAGCATGCCGGCAAGGTGCAAGAGAAGCTTGGGCAATGGTGAAGACGCGCTACACCAAGCTGGACCCAAACCATATGGCCGAAGTAGGACTGGCGGGGCCCGATGGGCAAGAAATTCTCGTACGTCTGGTATATGACCAGGTAGCGTTGGCCGCTAAGTATTCGCAACAGGATTGTAAACTAGATAGCCTATTGGATGGCATAGAGGAGGAGTATAGTTAGTCCAAGTGACTGTGTAATGTAAGGGCGTGAGTAGCCCCTAGCCGGATTAAAATCATTTGTCATGGCGGACCTTTTCGCTTCAGCCCCCGGATCCGATAGTCCGGGGTGTGTCCGAATACCCGCTCAGTTATACAAAACCGAGGTATGCGTGGAGACCAGGCGTAGGGGTCATAAGTGCTTGAACAGACAAGTACCCAACTAGTTATTTTATATTACATGGATAGTAAGAAACATCTTCCAGGGAGAATAGTTCCGTTAGGGGTTCCTTTCCCTGGGGGTGCATGCGGCAAAGCACATGCCCGGGCTGCGGACAAAGGTGCAGGATACAAAACTTCTAGGGATTTATGTTATGAAAAACGAAAACATCTTTTGTTCACCGACCGAATATTCTCTTAAGGAAACTAGCTTTCGGCTTCACCCAGTCTGAGGTACACATCCGGCTCAACCGGCAGTAAGAATCACAGAGGTGCTCCCCTTATGCCCTAGCCAAATTAACGGGAACGTAGAGCATAAACACAGGAGCCAGGCAACCCAGCTTGGCCACGTCTTAAGTCATATCGATGCATATAATGGTGAAGAAAAGGCACACATAAAAAGAAACTCATGTGCGATGGGCAAAAAGCCTTCAGAGTGATTTATATTTAGCTTAGTATAGGAAGCCCCCAGGTATTGCTTACACACGTAGTGCGGCTGAAATAATCCGGGAGTCCGTACTATATGAAATACTTTGTGTGAAGAGAAAGAGATCGGAAAAAGGGAGGGAGCATAAATAAAAAGGAGGAGGTGAAGAGACAAACACTGAGTTCGGCGCTAGGCGTAGAATCTCCGGAGTCTGGCCGTGTTCCATCGGTTCGGCTCGAGTTTGTTATTGGACGCATTACGTAAGCGGTACGCTCCTCCGGTGAGAACTTGGTCGATGACGAAGGGGCCTTCCCACTTGGGTTTGAACTTGTCCTTCTTCTTCTCCGGTAAGCATAGAACGAGTTCGCCAATATTATAAGTTTTGGCCCGTACTTCTCTGCTTTGGTATCGACGAGCCTGTTGCTGATAGAATGCGGAACGGGCCTTAGCGACATCGCGCTCCTCCTCCAGGGCGTCCAAGTTATCCTGCCGATCTAGCTCGGCTTCCTTTTCTTCGTACATGCGTACGCGTGGCGAATCATGTATTATGTCACAAGGTAGTACTGCTTCCGCACCGTACACCATAAAAATGGTGTATAACCGGTGGTGTGATTCGACGTGGTCCGCAGCCCCCAGAGTACGGAGTCGAGCTCCTCGAACCAATGAGTATCTGACTCCGTCAAGGATCGCACTAGTCTCGGTTTAATACCACTCATAATGAGACTGTTGGCCCGTTCGACCTGGCCATTTGTTTGAGGATGGTATACGGAAGCATAGTCGAGCTTAATGCCCATTTTGCTGCACCAAGATTTCACCTCATCTGCTGTGAAATTTGAGCCATTATCGGTGATGATGCTGTGAGGGACACCGTATTGGTGTACGACCCCGGATATAAAGTCGATTACTGGTCCGGATTCGGCCGTTTTCACTTGTTTAGCTTCTATCCATTTGGTGAACTTATCTACCATGACCAATAGGTATTTTTCTTGTGGCTTCCACCTTTAAGGGGTCCAACCATATCCAGTCCCCAGACCGTGAAGGGCCAAGTTATGGGGATTTTTTGGAGGGCGGTAGGGGGCATATGACTCTGATTGGCGAAGAGCTGGCAAACGACGCAATGTTGGACGAGGTCCTATGTGTCTGCTCGGGCCGTCAGCCAATAGAAACCTGTACGGAAGGCCTTGCTGACTAATGCTTGAGCCGCGGCATGGTGCCCGCCCAGTCCGGCATGGATTTCAGCCAAGAGCTTCCGCCCTTCCTCTTCGGAGATGCACCTTTGAAGCACTCCGGTTGCGCTTTTCTTATAGAGTTCCTCTTCGTGGACTTTGTAAGCTTTGGAACGCTGGACGATGCAGCGTGCTTCATTTTGGTCTTCGGGGAGCTCCTGCCTATTTAGGTAGGCCAAGAAGGGTTCAGTCCACGGGGCGATGACGGCCATTATTTCGTGGGCTGACGTTGTTATTTCGGTGGTAGAGCCTCCGATTATGTCTGGTGGTTCGGAATTTGGGGATGTATTCGGATCCGTGTTGGTATTGCCGGACTCCCCTTCCCATACCACGGATGGCTTGAATAGCCTTTCCAGGAATATGTTAGGTGGGACAAGGTCGCGTTTAGCGCTGATACGAGCAAGTACATCTGCCGCTTGATTGTTTTCTCGAGCCACATGGTAAAATTCGAGCCCCTCGAACCGAGCTGACATTTTGAGGACGACATTATGGTAGGCCGCCATTTTCGGATCCTTGGCATCAAAGTCTCCGTTTATATGGATATTGCGAGGATTGAATCCCCGGACCTCTAGGCGTTGAATGCCCATAGAGACTGCCATCCAAAGACCGTGCAGCAGAGCCTCATATTCGGCTGCATTGTTGGAGTCTGCGTATAATATCTGGAAGACGTATTGGACCATGCCCCCAGTGGGAGACGTTAGGACTACACCCGCTCCCAATCCGGCCAGCATTTTAGAGCCGTCGAAGTGCATTATCCAGTTAGAGTATGCGCCATACTCTTTAGGGAGTTCGGCTTCCGTCCATTCGGCGACAAAGTCAGCTAATGCTTGCAACTTAATAGCCCATCGAGGCTTGTATATTATGTCAAACGGGAGGAGCTCTATGGCCCATTTGGCAATCCGGCCCATGGCATCGCGGTTGTTTATTATATCATTTAGTGGTACTTTGGAGGCCACCGTGATCGAACACTCTTGAAAGTAGTGTCATAGTTTTCGGGATGCCATGAAGACCGCGTATGCTATTTTTTGATAATGTGGGTATCGGGATTTGCATGGGGTGAGCACCATGGATACGTAGTAAACCGGCTTCTGTAGCGGAAATTTGTATCCGTCAACCTCTCGGTCGACGACAAGTACCGTGCTTACAATTTGATGTGTTGCAGCTATGTACAACAGCATGGGTTCATCGATATTTGGCGCTGTTAGGACTGGATTATTGGCCAATAAGGTTTTTATTTCATTGAGTCCGGCCGCGGCTGCATCCGTCCACACGAAGTGTTCGGTGCACCGAAGAAGGCGGTAAAGCAGCAGTGCCTTTTCTCCTAACCTGGAGATAAAGCGGCTCAAAGCAGCCACACATCTAGCTAATTTCTGGATGTGTTTGAGGTCTGTTGGTATATCCAACTGCGACAAAGCTTGGATTTTTGCCGGATTAGCTTCAATTCCTCTGTTGGAAACGATGAAGCCCAGCAGTTTTCCAGAGGGGACGCCGAAAACGCATTTCTCCGGATTCAGCTTGATGTCGTATGTTCGTAGGTTGTCGAACGTAAGCCTCAAGTCATCTATTAGGGTTTCGACGTGTCTTGTTTTTATGACCACGTCGTCCACGTATGCCTCCACTGTTTTGCCGATTTGCTTTTCCAGGCATGTTTGAATCATGCGTTGGTAGGTTTCTCCGGCATTCTTGAGCCCGAAAGGCATAGTGTTGAAGCAGAAGGGGCAATATGGCGTTATGAAAGCTGTAGTAGCTTGGTCGGACTCTGCCATCTTTATTTGATGGTATCCAGAGTATGAGTCGAGAAAACACAGCGAGTCGTGTCCTGCTGTGGCATCAATGATTTGATCGATGCGAGGGAGGGGAAAGGGATCTTTGGGGCAAGCCTTGTTAAGGTCTTTGAAGTCGACGCACAGGCGCCAGGATTTATCCTTCTTTGGTACCATCACCAAGTTCTCCAGCCAATCCGTATGTTTGATGTCTCTAATGAATCTGGCTTCAAGTAGCTTGGCTAGCTCCTCCCCCATGGCTTGTCGTTTGGGCTCTGAAAATCGCCTTAGGGTCTGTTTGACGAGTTAATACCCCTTTAGTATGTTAAGGTTGTGTTCGGCCAATTCGCGCGGGATGCCTGGCATGTCTGACGGGTGCCAGGCGAAGATGTCCCAATTCTCGCGTAAAAAGTCCCGCAGTGCGGCGTCCATGGTTGGGCCTAACTTTGTCCCGATGGAGGCTGTCTTCGTAGGGTCCGTAGGGTGGACTTGGAATTTGACTATCTCATCTGCGGGTTTAAATGAGGCGGACTTGGGTCGTTTGTCGAGTATCACGTTGTCCTTGTCCATGGTGGCTCACAGCGTTGTTAATTCTTCCGCTGCTAAGGCTTCGGACAGTGCCTCCAAGGCAAGTGCTGCGGTTTTGTTTCCGGCATGGAGTGCGACGTACGGATCACGCTAGAGTGATGATTCCATTGGGTCCGGTCATTTTAAGCTTCATGTACCTGTAATGTGGTATAGCTTGAAAGCTTGCAAACGCGTCCCGCCCTAGAAGGGCGTGGTATCCGCTGCTGAAAGGGGCCACTTGGAACACGATTTCTTCGGACCTGTAATTCTCTGGGCTGCCGAATACCACATCGAGTGTGATTTTCCCCGCGCACCGTGCCTCCTGACTAGGGATAATTCCCCTGAAGGTTGTGCCGCTTTGCTCAATGCGGCCTTTATCAATTTCCATCTTCTCGAGTGTTTCTTCGTAGATCATGTTTAATCCGCTTCCGCCGTCCTTGAGCACCTTAGTGAGCCGAAAGCCATCCACAATTGGACTAAGAACCAAAGCAGCTGGTGCCCGGACGGTCTGGAATTGGGGCTCGTCACTGGCGTTGAAAGTTATAGCAGTGTCATTCCACGGATTTACTTTTGCCACATGGCATATTTCGGCGGAGCTTCGATGAGCCCGCTTGCGCCTATTGTTTGAGGCAAAAGTCTCGAAGACAGTTAGTACCGTATTGTGCTCCTTGGCGGGATGTTGTTCGGCCTTATGGCTTTCGAGGAGATCGTCACCACTCTTAGCTACCTGCCGGAGTATCCAACATGCCCTAAGGCTATGGGATGGTGTTGCGTCCGGCATACCGTGGAGCTTTCACGGCCCATTGAGCCATCCTTCCAATACGGTTCCACGCCCTGGGGCGGGTTTTGGTTTGTTGGGAATTGAATTGGTTGACTTACAAGAGTTCGGCCGTTTAGTTCGGGCCAAGGTTTTAGTGAGGGCCGTACTATCCCAAAATTCTATTTTGGTTTTCCAGGCGCTTTCCATCGCACAGTACTTCTGTACTATGGTCGGTAAGTCCACAAAGTGTGCTACGTCACGGCGGCCTATAGCATTAAGGAGTCCTTTGTTTGTGCAGTTCTTGCAGAAAAGTGAGACTACGTCCCCCTCTGGCAGTCCTCGACCTTGTTAAGCACAAGGAGGAATCTGGCCCAGTAATGGTGTACCGTTTCCAGGGACTCTTGCCTGATGCGGAGAGACGGTTTAAGTCCCAGCGAGTGTCGTTGGTTGAATCCGGATTTTGATCCGATCTGACACCCGAGGGCGTGGAAGGTTCGGAGCCCGACAATCTGATGTCTAGAGTATCACCCGATCTCTTCGGCCCGATGCCCGACTCTAAGTCCGGGACTCGGGTCATGTCTTCCTTTGGGTAAGTGTTCGGCTTACTGAGTTCGGTGATCCGGACATAATTCTCCCTCAAAGTTGAGGGGCGATTCGTATGTGGTTCCTCCACTACTGCTATCTCATGGGTAGCCGGCGGGGATTTAATGTCCCTCTGGTCGGGTTTAAGCCCAATCCGGTCATAGTCCGTAGCGACTCCCAGAGCGGCGATGCGCTCCAGGAGCTCATTAAGAGAGGAGAGCTCTACCGGATCCATCTGTTCGGCAAGCTCCGCATTGATGCGAAGGTCATGTGTGATGAACTGAGAGGTCATCGTTGGCGCGACAGCTGGTGGGGCGACCATAATGAAGCCGCCAAGTTGAAGGATCTGGCCTACAGCCAGCGTTCCTCCCGAGGTGATGTCGTCCTTGACAACGAGACGAGCCATCAAGCCTTATTGTGACGACACAGAGGAACTCTCAATGAAAGCACCAATGTCGGTGTCAAAACCGGCGGATCTTGGGTAGGGGGTCCTGATCTGTGTGTCTTAGGCTGATGGTAACAGGAAGCAAGGGACACAATGTTTACCCAGGTACGGGCCCTCTCGATGGAGGTAAAACCCTACTTCATTCTTGATTAATATTGAAGATATGAGTAGTACAAGAGTAGATCTACCACAAGATCGTAGAGGCTAAACCCTAAGAGCTAGCCTATGATGGTATGATTATAATTGTGATCGACCTTCTAAGGACCATCCTCTCCGGTTTATATAGACACCGGAGAGGGCTAGGGTTTACATGGAGTCAGTTGCAAGGAAGGAAATATACAATCCGGATCGCCAAGCTTGTCTTCCACGCAAAGGAGAGTCCCATCCGGACACGGGCCGAAGTCTTGAGCCTTGTATCTTCACGCTTCAAGAGTCCGGACGATGTATATAGTCCGGCTGTCCGGATACCCCCTAATCCAGGACTCCCTCACCCATGACGCCGGCCACCATTGCCATCTATTTTTGAACCAAAATAAAGAACATGATTATCGGAGTTTCAGACTTCGAACCGTAAAGAAAACCTGGCCAATACACAATTATTTCATTCCTCACCTTGACGCTTATGGACTACATGCTTTTGCTAGGCTCACATCAAGCGAAGACCCATCCCAGTTACGTTTGGACCCATCCCTTTTGACATCTCTCGTTGACCGGTGGAGACCTAAAACCCACACCTTTCACTTTCGTTTTGGGGAGCTTGCACCTACACTGAAAGATGTTTCTATGATCCTTGCTCTACCAATTAGAGGTGAGCCATTAGTCTCTCCATGAGTGTCTAAATCTTGGGCACAAAATATATCAGACCATCTTGGGATGACAATGCCAGAATCACAACGTACTGGTGGCCCTCGTGGCATCCCACTCCCCTGGCTTCATGATAACTTTCGTATTTTTTCTACCTTCGCTGATTCTGAGACAAGGAAAAGACATCTGTTTGCGTATTTGTTGTGGCTCCTCGGGGTTATGTTTCCAAATTCACACGGGGACGTACTTCTCCCTGGTCTCATCTACATTATGGAGAAGATGGTAGATCAACCTTTACCCGAGCAGCCAAAATACAGCTTCGGTTCTGCCATTCTATCTCATACATATAGAGGGTTGTGTGATGCCACACAAAAAACTTCCTTCGCAAAAAAGGCTCCATTACTTTGTGTCCCCTACGAGTTTCTACAGTTGTGGTCCTGGGAATACCTCCCTGTAGGACGACCTCGTATAATAAATCCCATACACCCATACGACTATGGAGAGGGCAACTGTGTAACTATGGCCAGCATGTGGACAAAGGCACGGAAACATTGGTCTCCAAGTATTGCGAAAAATTGGTACCCTATATACCACCAGCAGTTTGAGGCACTTGATGAGTCTGTAGTCACATGGAGCCCATGGACTCAGGAGCATGTACAGATGGTCTTTGATATACGACCCATCACAGCAGGCATGTTGACCGATAGTGCATTTTGGCTGACTCGCTGCTACTTATTGTTCCTGTGGTGTGTTGAGGCTTACAACCCAGAGCGTGTCATGAGACAGTTCGGTCTGTATGAGGAGATTCCACCACCTTTTCCAAGATGTACCGACGAGGAAACCCATAAGTAAGATGTGACCTCCCTAAATAGTTAGTGCCCTATTTAATTTACTAAACTCACACTTTGTTACATAATTTGCAGGCTAACCAATATGGGCCACGATTGGAGTCTTTACGTTTGGAGGGAACGCAACATTCAATGGGTACAGAAGTGGGAAAATGAAGCGCTAGCAAATATAGTGTATCAACTTAGCTACATTTCATTTACATTATTTTATTACGATGACCATACGATGCGTGGAGATGCTTTGCTTTCATCACAACGGTTGATGTTATTATATGATTTTGCAGACCGTATGATGGAAGTACAGCTCAAGCGTACAAGCAGTGGTGTTGTATCAGCATGCATACAAGCCTGGCCGGTCAACCAGCTACGATACCAACAAATCTCACGCACAAGGAGCAGATGTAGAGACCTGTTGAGCTGCATGCAGCTTACTATCATGACCGGATGGTAATCACTATTATTTTTTTCAGGTCCATCATTTCATAGTCATTTCAACCAAATAACAACCAAATATTTTTCCAGCTTCAAACTGCCAACGACATAGGGCAGATGGCGACGGAAAGCATGCCGCCCAGGGGATAAGCTGTCAAGTCATTCAATAAACATTTTAAAGAATACGTGCTAACAAAGTTGAGATGTGGTAGAGGCCACGACGTTGTCACTGGAGCGTACAACATGCCAGTACCGAGGTCAACCAGACCGAGTGCGGCACCGTCGTCCAGACCGAGCGAGGCGCGTAAAAGCCATGGGCAGTGGGGGGAGGGTCCGAGTACTACAAAGACATTGCCACGACATGACACATCTCTGCCACTACATCGCTCTTCTTCGGTGCTGCTTCGTCAGGGGCAGACATCGCAGGACCATGGCATGGGCTTGGATTCGATGCCCAAGCTTTATCTTTCCCCAAACCCATATGCATACATAGGATATGGCGCATACACTCAAGGTGAGGGATCTCAGCCGTATCTCTCCACGCGAGGGATCTCCATGCCCGAGGAGACTCGTGTCCAAGATTTAAACCAGTACCAGGTAGAATGTCCAGACAGTACAGGCGAGGGATCTGATCAGGTAGTCATGTTTACATTTTAATGCATTTACAGTCATATTACATCTTATCCTCTAACAGTTTTTGTTTACGATGTTTCTATGTGCAGGGCATACCTGATGTAAATCGGTACGATGAGTACACCCTACCTGGCGACAATGTTAATGCAGTATATACGGATTTCTTCAGAGAGGACGTTATTGGCCCATCTTTTATCCCCGAGGAGTCACAACAACCATACGCCTACAATTACGCATCAGGTTCGCAACAAGGATTACAGACTCCACCACCTATGCAGGAGTCACAGACACAGGAAGACCAACTGGAGTACGGTCGCGGTCTTCGTGTAACTCGACCACCTAATCGCTTGGAGCTTTCCGGTCCGAAGGGAAGGCCAGGTGGCCGTCGTCGACTACAATGATTCATCTATCCACGTGCGCGACCCATTGTATCTACATATGTCAGTATCCGACTTTTCGATTTGAACATCTATGTATGCTAAAATAAAAATGCACCAGTCATGAACAATTTTTCCTACCTATGTCTCCCGCCATACTATCCCGCTCCACTCTTCGGCTTATGTTTTTGCGCAACCCTTTCCCCTCAATATTTTCCCGCCAACGCTTTCCCTCCATATGTTCCCGCCACCCGTTTCCTGCCAACCCCTTACCGCCATATCTTCCTGCCACCCGTTTCCCGCCAACCCCTTCCCGCCATATGTTCCCGCCAACCCTTTCCCGCCATACTGCAGTCGTTCTTTCCCGCCATCTTCTCCTCTCTACCTATAAAACCCCCTTTAGACGGAGGTGGATAAGCACTCGAGTGTAGTGTAGTCGAGATGTCCCATTATCCTTTTGATCGTAGTTTTCACCCTAGGATGAGCAGGACTCTTCTGAGGCTAGCTACCGATTTCAGGATGGACAATAGGATAGTTCCATGGGATGAACTCACCGGTAGTGACACCATAATGAATGAGTTGGCTCACCAATTACGTAGGTCTGGGTGGCCTGAAAGGACCTATGAGGAGGTACGTAAAGAACTTCTTGGGTTGCATGCAAGGTGGAAGAATGTAGTGGAGCCGAAGAGTGAAACTTTCAGAAGGACTGCAGAAAAGTATCCATTTTTATGGACAGAGGAAAGCGAGGACGAAGATGATATCTTTATGCCACCGCTTCCAGGTTCTGCATCGTCCAAGTGCAAGAGTTTTGCATCGTCTAAGGGCAAGAGTATTGCATCCTCGAAGAGCAAGAGTTCTGCATCGTCCAAGGGTAAGAGTTCTGCATGCTCGAAGGGCAAGAGTTCTGCATCGACGGAGGATGACGATGATGCCTTCATGTAGTTTTTAAGTTGTATTCCAGTTCTACCGTTTAATTCAGATGTACTTGCATTATTAGTTTGTACTCTCATATTGTAGGCCATTATGTTCTATCTTAATTTCATTTTGTAGTTGTTGCACGATGTTCGATATTAGTGGAGGGAAAGAAAATGCCACTACTTTATTCTAAAACTATTTCTTTTTTCCATTACGACACGGTACAACTGAAAATAAGATACATCATAGAATTGAAATAAAGCTACATTTAACTACTGAAATAAAGCTACATTAAACTACAGAAATAAAGATACAAATGATTGCAAAATTTAAAATACTACCACAAGAATCTACTGAGTCCAACGTGGATATTTTCCTTTTCCATCGCCAGCTTCTTCTGCTGCCTTGGCCTCACGAGCTCTTTCTTTCTTTATCTGCCTCTCCCCCTCACGAGCCTCCTTTCGCTGTTGTTCCTGCTCCTCCATGCGACGAGCCTCTTCCCTGTTTTTCTTTCCTAAATCCTCAAAAAACGGTGTTGCTCCGCATAGTATTCTTTTAACTCTCTCTCTCTTGCTCTGCTTTCTCCTCAGCTTCTGCCTTCTCGCGTCGCTCTTCCGCATAGAAACTATTCCATGCACGGCGACTTCTTTCACGAATCTCAGTCACTGCCCAAGCCGGCATCTCCGTGTCAATCCAACGATAGTACATGAACTGAGGCGGAGGAGACTACAACAAGAAACAAGAATGTTATTAAAGAATCAATCAAAATACCAACAATATCTATTTGTGATGGTTAAAGCATACCGGAGGCTTGTCGTACTCTAAAATAGCTGCGGCTGGATCTTCCTCATAATTGGCGCACATGAAAAACTTCATGCCCAACCAATCTGAAAAATCCGTCACCTCCTTCACCTTGCAAAGATTGCCACACCAACACTGCAGGACTCCCAACCCCAGAGGCAAACTTGCATTCTTCATTTTCCTCGCCTAATGCTTTGATCCGAACAAGGCAAACCCATACCGACTGAAAAAATGTGTTACACACTTTGCGCACTAGCGATTTCGAGGATGGCTGAACGAGAATCTCGGTGTCTCCTTTTATAGGCTCAGACGATAAATGATAGCGAGAAAATAAGCGAGAAAAGAGGAAATTAGGCGGGAAATTTTAGGATCCCTGTAGTGTCGGCACAACAGGTTCCCGCAGCATCGGAATCCCGCAACGAGTGACTGATTACCGCAGTGTCGTCGCATCCGCTCAAGCAATAGCCAAAGCGATTCTCGTAGTGCCATCGCATCCTATGAGGCAAAAGTAGCAAAAGCGGGACTGATTCCCAGGCAAAAGAACCAAAAGCAAGCATCAGCGTCCATATTCCCGCGCGGAAATCACGCTCTTGGGTGCTGTCACCTCACTTGCAGCACAGATTTTCAAAGCATGGGAATGAGCGCCATCTGCCACAGTGCTCATGTCGGCTAGAGGTGCCGCCTGCCGCAGTGGCGTCCTGGCCCGCACCTCGCCTTTCGTGCAGCAGTCAGCGAGTAGTAGCAGTAGGTGTCGGCCAGCCAGCGACGCGCCAGGGGTGGCCGCCTCCGGGAGTGGCGGCGAGGCCCACTAGCGGGGTCCGCGCGCAGCAAGGCCTGTCGGCCAGCCAGCGACCGTGCCAGGGGTGGCCGCCTCCGGCGGTGGCGGCAAGGCCCACCTGGCCCGCCCCGTTCCGTCGCGGCGCGCTGCACTGTGCAGAAGCCCGTTTGGCTGGGTGGCCGCCTCCTGCGGTGGCGATAGGGCCCGCCGCCTCCTGGCGTGGCGGAAGGTGCCATGTGTCGCCTGTCGCGCCTGCCGCCACCGCTGAGGGGGTCCTTTTTGTCAAATTTATCCATAGGTAGTCTCTTTTGTCAATTCATCTCGGCAGGGGGTCCTTTTGGATAAAAAATCGCTTTCTTCCTCCTCGACGCATCCAAGCTCCCGCATTCGGCCATGGCCTACACCCTTAAAAGGCACTAGGCTGGCTCCATTATGACGGAGGCCACTATCGCGGCGCTGCGCAGTGCGGGATACATTCCCGCCAATGTGGCTGTCCGCGCTCCCGACGCCAACCAGCATGTGATCGCTCCCAACCTAGGGGAACGGGTAGTCTTCGTCCCCCACCTCGTCAGAGGTTTAGGGGTGCCGTTGCACCCATTCATGCTTGGGGTAATGTTCTACTACAGGCTCTACTTCCACCACATGGCCCCGAACTCCATCTTACATCTCGCCTCCTTCATCACGGTCCGCGAGGCCTTCCTCCGCATCGAGCCGCACTTCGGTTTATGGCTGAAAATCTTCAGCGTCAAGCCAAAGTCCAGCGGCTCTGATCTGGCGGAGTGCGGAGGGGCCATGGCCAGCAAGAACCAGAACGTCGACTGGTTCGAGGGCACCTTCATCGAGCCGGTCAAAGAATGGTAGCGTGAGTGGTTCTACATCACTGAGCCGCTCACTGTCGGCTAGGTCAAAGTTTGGAGTATCAATAGATTGATCATGGGGCTCATTGTAAAGTGCTTGTGTGCATGTGTCTACCTCGGCTTCAAGCTTCGCATCCGAGGAGATTCGGAGATGAACCGGAAGATCGAGAGGTCCGAGAAGGACCTAGACCTGATGAACAAACGGGCCTGAGAAGGACCACCTTTGCACACCAAAAACCCTAAACTGAAACCCCTAATTCACCAGAATCCAAAACCCTAGCACAATGCTCTTAATCTTCTACAAACAACCACCCTTGCGCACCCCAAATCCTCTTCCAAAACCCTACACCGAAACCCCCAAATCAAGTTCCAAAACCCTAGCCAAATGTTAGAATTGCAGGCGAGCATAACTATCGACCAAACTGAACATTCCCAATGCCAAACCCTGAATTTCCATCGCGCAAATCCGAACGCAAAAATCATGGCGGTGGAGACAAGGGCTTATAGTAGTTGGGCGGCGGACCACCATCAGTTCACCGAACAGGCGCCATCTCGATGGCAGAGCTTCAATGACGAGATGCGGTGAGCCTCCGCGGCGAGTCTCGCCCTTGCCCAAGCACTACCTCGGCGGTGATGGTGCGATGCGGTGCCACCGGTGATCGCCTCCCTCTGCCACATCTCCCCTCCTCCCCTTTCCTTTTATTATGATTGAAGCCAAACAAGCAGGGAGATGTGAGGGATTCCCGAGCAAACCATGAGTTTATTGTAAAAACACCACGAAACTGCCCGCTGTTGGACAGTTGGCGCCTCGGGCTGGTCAACAAGTGGTCAAATCAAGCGGCAACGAGTGAGACACGAGGAACCGTAACAGAAAAATCGCGTCTTGTCATATTTGGTGGCCGTATTGGGCGTATTTCTAAATACAGTGATCAAAGCATACTTTCTTCACAAGTGCATTTTATTAAAAAGAAAACTATCAGGAACCCAACCGAAGCCGACGGCACGTGAGTGTCCCAGTGTGTGTGAGAGTCGTGGGCTGGTCATAGCCTGCTCTGCTTTGCTTTTTGGACAGAAAAACCTCCAATCAATCGCGCGGAGCGCACCGCAGAAGCGCGCCCAAAACCCCAATCTTGCCTCACCCTCACCTCGCCGCCGATGGCCACGATGACGGCCGTCCGCCGCGCCGCCCTCGCCTGCCGCGTCTCGAGCCGCCTCCTCTCCCACTCCTTCGCCTCCTCCGCCGCCACCCACTCGCGCCCCTCTTCAACCCTCCTCGGCCACTTCTATCACCCCATGTGCCCGCAGGACCCTCGCGCGTTCCAGCTGCCGCCGCCTGCCGCCCCGGCCTTCCAGCCCCTCACCGCCTCCTCGCCGCGCCTCTCCCTCGACTTCCTCCCCGACATCTTCGACTACACCCTCTACGACTCCCACCGCGGCCTCCTGCTCCTCCGCCGGAAGCTCCAGTTCGACACCCGCGACTTCCTCGTCTGCGACCCCGTCTCGCGCCGCCACGCGCTGCTCCCCCCGCCGCCCATCACCTCCCTCAACGGCGGCGAGGTCCTCGGCTGCGCGCTCCTCTCCCGCGACCGCGACGCCCCCGCGGACCCCGACGGCGAGCTCCGGTTCGAGCTCCTCTTCGTTGCCCTCGACTTCGACCGCCCGCGCGCCTGGGTCGCGTCCTTCCGCGACGGCTGGTGCCGCTGGAACGCGCTGCCGCGGTCGCGCGGGGTCACCATCGACTTCGACGCCATGAGGTTCGAGCGCATGTGCGTGCACGCCGCGGGGGGCATGTACTGGCACATCCTCAGCAGCCCCTCCGCGCTCGCGCTCGACGCCGCCACCATGGAGTTCTCCTTCGTCCGGGCGCCGGAGATGATGTGGGGAGAGCTCGACGGGCACCACAAGTACCGCATCGGCGAGGTGCCCGAGGACGGACGTTTGTGCGTGGCTTCGCTGGAGAGGCAGCATGGCCTCCAGATGTGCGTGCGTGGCAATGGGGACAACGGCTGGGTGCTGGAGAGGCGCATACCCATGGGGGAGGTGCTCGACACCGTGCCGTCCCTGCCCAAGGACCCCATGAGGCGGCACGCCAGGCTGTGGCTGGGCGACGTCGACCATGGGCGAACCGGGAGGGTCTTCATCAACACCCTGGGCTTCGGCAACTTCTCCTACGACATGAACACCAAGAAGCTGGAATATTTGGCGGCCGAAGAAGATGGCATGACATTTGGACACCCTGTGTTTGCCTACTTCTCGGCCCCAGACTGCTGCTCTGCCTCTGCGTGACCATGGTAATCCCACAACCTCTCTCTTTTTGTACCCTGTTAATTTTGTCCTATGCAGAGAGTAGGGGTATAACTAAGAGTGTGGATGCTGCCTTGTGCGACTATCTTTGAAATGCCTCTGTTTCATGGCTAAAGCATGTGCCTTTCCCTACAACAGTTTAGCATAACTGTGGAACATGCTCTGCAGGATGCCTGAAATTCTCCATAGTGATAGAGTAACATGTAAAATATTTAGTTCGTTTTGTGTTTGTCCTCACCTTCAATATTTTCATGACAAATGTGCGTAGATATACAATTCAACATATCATTTTGCACACTGAATTTCAGCCCTTTTTGTTACTGTCCTTGCCCCTTAAACAGAGAATGCACAAAATACCCATCTTCATGAATGGATCTGGAACCCTGAGATAATTTCTAGCATAAGTCGAAACCTTCTCTTTTTTTTTTGTCTTGGAGCAATCCACTGAATCCACCGAAGTCTCGGTGACTGCGTTCTTCTGTTTGGAGGCTGCACCTGCATATGGTCCCAAGTTTTCAAGGCTGATCTAAGTTAGTTCATAATGTCTTTTTATCCCAACTATAAAGAACTTTTCTCAAGATGAAGCAGTTTAGCAGATTCTAAATTTGGCGATGAATGGACCATCCTTTTATTTCTTCTTCAAAAGTATCAGCTTAAATTCACTCGCATATATTATCCAGCATCGTAAATTTTCATAGCAGCAGACTTGGTGTCATGGATTTACATTTCATCAACTCGTGGATTTTCTTTGCAGTTCTTTCAAACTTAAGACACCATACACGTTGTCTGTACTAGTTAATTAGTTCTTAGAAGGGCGGGCCTGGCACAGTGGTAGTCTCTCCAGTCGTTGCCCTTTAGTTCTTAACACCTTTGCTGCTTATTTGTCACCAAACTCTATTAGTTTTGATCCGCCGGAAATTGTGCTTATAAATCTGCTTATTGGCCAATTATAAGGCCACCTTTCCTTAATTTGTACCTAGAGTTACAAATGAGTTATGCTAATTGCTAGGTACTACTGAAGTTTTTATATTTCCCCAATCGGTTCAATTGCTTCTCAGTTTTTCAGTCTTGCAACTAAACCTTTTTGCATGTAGTCGTTCATAGTATTCAGTCTATCAGAACACAAGCTAGCTATGGACCTTCTTATAGTGCACCATTCTAAGAGATTAGCTGCTTGATGCTTCAAATGCGTTGTTTTTTCTATAATATGATTCGGCAGTGCTATTGATTTGGTATGTTGGAAATTAGACATATAGTGGTTGCAACCTGAATACTTTCTGTTCCCGCAAAAAGAAACCTGAATACTCGCTGCATTTTCTGATAACCAGATGGCTAGAACTTTTTGCACGTGAAACTCACTTGTATATACTATCTAGCGCCGTAAATTTCACTTGCATATATTATCTAGCGCCGTAAATTTCCGTAGCAGCAGAGTTAGTGTCATAAATTTACATGTCATCAACGTAACAATCTCCTTTGTAGTTCTATCAAGCTTAGAAAACCATACATATGGTTTGGATAAGCCAACAGTTATTGTTTTTTACTCTCTCCGTCCCAAAATAAGTGTCTCAATTTTAGTACAACTGAATACCTTGCTGCTTATTTGTTCAATGAAGTTTTATTAATTTGATTCACTGGAACTTGTGCTGATAAATCTGCATGCTTTCAGGGTGTTCATTGTGCCACTGGGATAATTTAGCTGCACATTTTAGTGTAAAGGTTGGGCCACTAACTTACATTTGTAGATCGCACAGCTGAGCATATTGTTACTGGGTAATTACATGATCTTGTGTCCGGTACAATCGACATTGCTGCCATCACTTCCAAGGGTGGCTTGAGCTGTGACACCATATATATGCTATTGATTTTCCCAGGGTTTAGTAATGTGCCGGTTTCTTCATCAACATGTTGCAGTCTCCACTGTAACTTTGCTGATAGTTCTCTCCTTATGATACAGGGTGGTGACTACGTACCGGTGAGTCTGGAGGCCTCGACACCTTTTTGTTCAAAGTCAGCTCGCAGGAAGCTTCTACATACGTTCTTATGATGCATCATGAGGCAGTGGCAATGGAGTCTCTACTGTCTGCTACGTTATGTAAGCGCAATTTTGGGAAAACATGAATGGAGTCCTTAAAACAGCAGGTTGCGTGGTAATCTGATTCTCCTGTTGGTTTCATGGATGAGAATCTCACAAACTCACGGTACCCCCTGAGATTCGGTGAACCGTGTGGCGCAGAGGAATGCTGATGTTGTTCTTTCAACATGTTAATCTGTGTTCAATGGCACCTTTTTGTTACTGTCACGGTGCCCTTTTTGTTACTGTCCTTGCTCCTTAAATTGAGAATGCACAAAATACCCATCTTCATGCATGGTCCTGAGTTCCATCCGTGGTCCGGTGTCATAATTATGCACTCCATGGTTTGTTTCGTCGCCACAATACATCATGTTTCTCCTGTCATTTCTGTAGTGTGAAGTGCAACACAACGACCGCATAATAGCACATTACTAGGACATCACCTAAGAACTACGACAATGCATAACCTGCCGTTTTCAGAGCTTTCATGGCGTCCAAACAAACAACTACTGTATCTGCCTTTTAAACAGGCCATCTGTTTGGTGTTTCAAGTCTGAACTGTAAGTCTGTAATGGACATGTACACGTTGATGATATACACTAATTTCTGAACTGAAAATTGGCGACACCAACGGCATCCCTAATTCCCTACCTAGCATAAACAAAATTGTGTAGAAAGTAGAAACCTGACCCCTTGCTATATTTTTCAGTCTTGATCGTGTGAAATCACGAAAGTTTCGATGGCCGCCTCAAACCGTGTCATGTTTAAATTTTTTTTTTGAACCGAGTCATGTAATTGACCCATTATTGCGTAAATGGCAATCTCCATAACTTCAAGCAGAACCCAAGAAACGGGTACAGACTTGTATGATTAATCGTATCATACTCCTTCCTGTACGAATACAGCTAACACACATAGTATGCAGCGGTAATACTAAATCAACTACTTCTACATGTCTACGTACGACAATCCTCGGAATACATTTGGTCGAACAATGTCACTGTACAAACTACCGTAGTGTAACTGTGTAAGTGGGCCGGCGCACGGCGCACTGCGACGGTGCTGCCCGGAGAGAGAAAAGTAGCAAACGGCGGCTGCCGCGCGCTCCTTAATTAGTGGGCCTCGTGGTACAATTAGCAACAACAACGCCGTTAAGCTTACCAAACTTGCACCGACGTAGCCGTTGGTGTTGCCATTCCCAGCTCTCCATCCATGCAGGCTGCATCCATTTGGGTATATAAGCATGCGCACACAAGATCTCCCCGAAATCTTTCGAAGATCCACGCGATCTCACGAACTCACACGAAGATCCATCGCTAGATCGACCACCATGTCCACGGCCGGCAACGAGGTGGAGCCGGAGGAGGTGCAGGAGGAGGAGGAGGAGGAGGAGGAAGGCGGCGGCGGCAACCCGCGGCGCTGCGCGGCGTGCAAGTACCTGCGCCGGCGGTGCGGCCACGGCTGCGCGCTCGCCCCCTACTTCCCGGCGTCCCGCCCCCGCCGCTACGCCAACGTCCACCGGGTCTTCGGCGCCAGCAACGTCGCCAGGTTGCTCCAGGTAACTGAAAACCAACAGTCGGCTGTAAGTTAGAGCTCCCGATTGTGTTGTTGAAGATTCACATTGAGCTCTGCCATTTCGCGCGCAGAGCTTGCCCGTGGAGGAGAGAGCGCAGGCGGCGGAGACGATGGCGATGGAGGCGCAGTGGCGGGTGGGGGACCCGGTGTACGGCTGCGCCGGGGTCATCAACCGGCTGCAGGAGGAGATCCTCGCCACGCAGTGCGAGCTCGCCAGGACCAGGGCGCAGCTCGCCATCGTCGTCGCGCACGGCGCGCAGCAGGCTCCTCCTTCCGTTCCTCTTCCTCCGCCGCGTTCGCCGCTGCGAGCAGGCGGCGGCCGCGTCGCCGGCATGCAGAGGCAGGGAGGACAGCAGGATGTGCCGCCGGATAGGCCGTTTATTGACCCGGACGAGTTCCTCGACCTCGATGGGTTTTGATTTGAGCTTCCGACGTGCATGCGCTAGGGAAATGTCACCACGATGGTGGCACTGGGCTTCTGCCACTGACAAATGAATAACTAATGCAAACGTAGTACTATTGTACTGGTACTAGTTTTTTGCAAAAAAATAATATTTGCCTTCAATATTAGGCCTAGCTAATCTCGTCTGTGTTACATCTTTCTTTCCTGTTAAAAATAATGTACTGCCGTCTGATGTGATCGAAAGATGCTTATTTGCCGTGGGCCGGGGTGTTTGGTGAGTATTGTGTATTTTTACAGGTACACGGCAAACATAGCCCTTGCTGAGTGTTTTTGAAATTACTCTTGTAAAAAGTTGACACTAGGTAAAGTCTACACTGCACAAAAAAAAAATACTTGGCAAATGGGCATCGTTGCCGAGTGTCCTAGAAAAACGCTCGGCAAAGTTCTTTTCTAATTTACTCTCTTTTCTTCTACCTTTTTCTTCATTCTTTATTCTTTTATGTGTATTAATTCATTTATTTCTTTTCATTTATGTGTTTTCATCATTTCATTTTCTTTTAATTTTCTTATTTCTTGACAACTAGGTGCGATGCAAAATCCCTACGCAGCAGCAGCTACGGACACCAACAACACATGCGAGCGCCTTCTCCTTCTTGGAGGCGATATTATGGCCTTGACCGTCCCTTCAGGCACCAACAGTAACCCTATGTCAGGTTCAGTGGCCCTGGTGGTGGAAGTGTCATCCCTTGGAACCGCTGCTTTAGTGCATCGTGGTGCCTATCAGAGCGAAAGTTGGTGTTGAATGCCTCGTTGGTCTTAGTGGCGAGGCTTGGGGCGGTGTGTTGTAGGGCTGGTTGCTATTGTGGGCATGGGTATGCATGGCACTATGTACATCGTCATAGACGCCTCTTGAACATCTTCTTCCTCGGGTATGGTCAGTCCTGCTATTCACTTGTCAGTCTCTAGGCAAAAGACTGCACAATGCGTTGGGCCAATATGACTTTAAGTTTTGGTTGTGCTTTCGATATGTCTCGCAATGGTTGAAGACGCCACGTTGTGCTCTTTGTCCTACCCTTTCACCATTTGTGGCTTGAGTTGGACAAGAAGAGTTGTGTGTCGTTGTATTTGTGTGGGTGTATTGCTAACCTCTTTCACTACAAGAAATATGTCAACTTATGACCTTCTGTCAGTGACCCTGGAAGAATTGGTCATAGATTTATGACCATTTGAGACCAATTGGTCAAAAGCTGTTCGAGGGGCTCCAAACCCTAAACCATTGCGACCATTTTGGTCAGAAAGGTCATAATTTCCTTACATGAAATGGTCATAAAGCTAACAGCGCTAGTCCGCTGCCTTATTTCTAGTTGTTAACGACCAATATAGATGGTCATAGCCTTGTAAATTATGGTGGGTTGCTATGACTAGGCGCCACCTCATCAGTTTTGCCTATGTGCCATGTCCATGTGGCAGTTTTTGCCCTAGGTTGTGAAGCAACCTATATTTCTGTCATTCCCAAAATTCCCAAAAAAATCTCATAAATTCTTTGGGTCATATATTCGTCAAATATGTAAAAACCTTCCTTGCCTAGTTCAAAAATAATTCAAAAATATTCATTTTCCTATTCTGTTCAGAGTAACAGTTTGTGAAGGAAGTACCACTTTGGCATGTCCAAATAGTATCCATTTTCTATAGTGCTTTCCTATGCCCAAATAACCATCCTCTACCAAATGCCAGCTCAATCCATTTATTATTTTGAGCCGAGCTTCAACATTCGTATTTATGTCCAGTGTGGTGGTTTGCAAAGCAAGTACCACCTAGGCTCCTCCTTTTGAGCTGAAAATTTGTGAAAACGGTCTTCTTAGTAACTGATCATCCTCAGACAAAACTCACGCCCATTAGCCATGTACATTTCCCGTACCGCTAATCAAACACTTGGCTGCTAATTCATGTTTGAGCATCGATTGGTCTCCTCGTGAGAATATTATGTTGTAATTTTCTTCCTAGCACCAACCTGGGGAGTGCCCAACCCACTAGACATGCCTAGGCCACCCATAACACATGGCAACGCCACGGTCACACGGTGACCACGCAGCGGGCATGCGAGTTTACGCGCTCTAGAGTTGGGGCCCTCGGCCATTGCCCAAACCTCGACATATCTCCACCAAACCATGTATTTATGATTAAATAGGTCTTTATGTAACTAGAAATGATTTTTGGAAAAAATAAATAGCAAACTATGAGGCAGCTGCAGTTCAAGTTTGACTCGCTTCCAACTGAATCGGCAGAAATTTGTCTTTTTCACGAGAGGTGGATCAAAAATTTTTACACCAGACCATTTTGTCAATTGTGCATTAAATATGGCCTAGTATTTTATAAAAATGATTTGGTCCAATTTTTTAACAATTATTTGGTAGTTCCTTCACAAAAAAACCTCCTTTCGGGCACTCGAAAAATGGAAAATGGTTTTTTCGTCCAACGAAAATGAAAACTTCCTTAGGCAACATTGTTTGCTATTTCAATATGCACCCTTGTGCACAATATGAGATCATTTGAACAAACTATGCCATGAATATGGCCATAAGATTGATCATTTGGCTTGAAAGCCATTGATCTCCACACTTGATAGCTCGTTTCTGAGAACACTTTTTTAAAATAATTGCCGTATTACAAGTTTGTTATTTTTCCTGGAAACTTGTCCACATATAATGACACAATGCGAAGGTTTTCCAATTTTTTGATTTTTTTTGAATTTTTTATGCCCGTTTCAAAATGCGGTCAAAACGGCGGGAATGACCGTTCCTAGCTAGTGGTTGAATCTTGGAATTTTTTTGGTGTTTCTATGATTAAATAGATACTTATGTAACTAGAAATGATTTTTTAAAAAAATAAATAGCAAACTATGAGGCAGCTGCAGTTCAAATTTGACCCGCTTCCAACTGAATCGGCAGCAATTTGTCTTTTTCACGAGAGGTGGATCAAAACTTTTGACACCCAACCATTTGGTCATTTGTGCATTAAATATGTCCTAGTATTTTAGAAAAATGATTTGGTCCAATTTTGCAACAATTATTTGGTAGTTCCTTCACAAAAAAAACCTCCTTTCGGGCACTCGGAAAATGAAAAATGGTTTTTTCGTCCAAAGAAAATGAAAACTTCCTTAGTCAACATTGTTTGCCATTCCAATATGCACCCTTGTGCACAATATGAGATCATTTGAACAAACTATGCTTTGAATGTGGCCATAAGATTGATCATTTGGCTTGAAAGCCATGAATCTTCAGAGATGATAGCTCATTTCTGAGAACACTTTTTTAAAATAATTTCCGTATTACAAGTTTGTTATTTTTCCTGGAAACTTGTCCACATATAATGACACAATGCGAAGGTTTTCCAATTTTTTGATTTTTTTTTAATTTTTTATGCCCGTTTCAAAATGCGGTCAAAACGGCGGGAATGACCGTTCCTAGCTAGTGGTTGAATCTTGGAATTTTTTTGGTGTTTCTATGATTAATAGATACTTATGTAACTAGAAATGATTTTTGGAAAAAATAAATAGCAAACTATGAGGCAGCTGCAGTTCAAATTTGACCCGCTTCCACCTGAATCGGCAGCAATTTGTCTTTTTCACGAGAGGTGGATCAAAACTTTTGACACCCAAACATTTGGTCATTTGTGCATTAAATATGGCCTAGTATTTTAGAAAAATGATTTGGTCCAATTTTGCAACAATTATTTGATAGTTCCTTCACAAAAAAACCTCCTTTTGGGCACTCGGAAAATGAAAAATGGTTTTTTCGTCCAAAGAAAATGAAAACTTCCTTAGTCAACATTGTTTGCCATTCCAATATGCACCCTTGTGCACAATATGAGATCATTTGAACAAACTATGCCATGAATGTGGCCATAAGATTGATCATTTGGCTTGAAAGTCATGAATCTTCAGAGATGATAGCTCATTTCTGAGAACACTTTTTTAAAATAATTGCCGTATTACAAGTTTGTTATTTTTCCTGGAAACTTGTCCACATATAATGACACAATGTGAAGGTTTTCCAATTTTTTGATTTTTTTTTAATTTTTTATGCCCGTTTCAAAATGCGGTCAAAACGGCGGGAATGACCGTTCCTAGCTAGTGGTTGAATCTTGGAATTTTTTTGGTGTTTCTATGATTAAATAGATACTTATGTAACTAGAAATGATTTTTGGAAAAAATAAATAGCAAACTATGAGGCAGCTGCAGTTTAAATTTGACCCACTTCCAGCTGAATCGGCGGAAATTTGTCTTTTTCACCAGAGGTGGATAAAAACTTTTTACACCCAACCATTTTATCAATTGTGCATTAAACATGGCCTAGTATTTTATAAAATTGATTTGGTCCAATTTTGCAACAAATATATGGTAGGTCCTTCACAAAAAAACTCATTTCGGGCACTCGAAAAATGAAAAATGAACTTTCCGTGCAAAGAAAATGAAACTCCCTTAGAGGTTGTTTGGATAGGAGGAATATAGAGAACCGGATCTATATAAAACAGAAAAACGGTTTAACAGACTAAAAACACGTTTGGCACTCATAACTAATCCACGGATATGCAAAACTGGATTCCTATAAACCAGGAATTTTGGGTTTGTGGAAAAACGATTAATAGTCGTTTTTCTAAAAACGCGATATGTATATCTCTCTGGCCCATCCTGCTATTCGTGATACCGATGACCGACGACAGCCGCGATAAGCTCTCACTCGTGTGCCGCACCTTGAGGCCGTCCTCCTCTAGCCGCCGGCCGTCGCTTCTACCGCATCGTCCGTCTTGGTCGTTGTGGCCGCGACTTCAGCTCCTTGAGCATTCACGTACATGCGTCTGCAGCCAGCGGGTAGCTAGCTTCTACATGCACATGTACGGCCGTCGTTTTGTGCGTTCTGCAGCCGGCCGATGGAATCGATCCAGAAGCTTGCTCTCAGCAGCTAGCTTCTACATCTGCGTGCGTGTACAGTCGTAATTTCGTGCGTTCGGCAACAGACGGATCGAATTGATCCAGCGCTTGCCTCGGCAGCTAGCTTCTACAGGCGCGTGTATGCGGCCGTCCGGCGAGATCAATGGACCTGCTCTCCTGTACTTATGTACCTCGACTGATGCAACTGGAGAATGAGAAGATCGGGAGAGATTAGTAATAGTCAGAAAGTTATCCTAACGAGGAACTGACAAACACACTTTCCAACCCAAACGTAGTCTTCTATAAACTGATTCTCAACAGAAAAATTAGTAAAACAGGTTTTCCTAAAAATCAGGTAAAAACTTGTTTTCTATAAACCAACGCCTAATGCCTGCTATCCAAACAACCCCTTAGGCAACATTGTCTTGAATTCCAAGATGCACCCTTGTGCACAATATGAGATCATTTTTTAATTTTTCATGTGAAAAGATAGAAGAAAAACAAAAGAATGCTCAGGTAGATTCTTTTTTGAAACATAACTTGTCTTTTTGATGAGAGGTGGATCGAAAACATTTTACATGTTAAGATTTGGTCAACTATACATAAAATGATGTCTTATAGTTTTGGAAATGGTGTGGTGCCATTTTGAAACAAATATTTGGTAGATTCTTCTCAAAAAAAGAATGCCTCACTTTGAAATGTATTCCATCACCAGGAGGACTCTGCCTCACTTTGAAATGTATTCCATCACTTTGAAATGCTCACATGTCCTTTTCCCTGCTGCCTCGATTAGGATGATTACCTTAGTTTTTTATGCTATTTTATATAGCATCAGAACAACCTAGTATTCTAAGGATGCCTCACTTTGAAATGTATTCCATCACCAGGAGGACTCTGCATCATATATGATATTGATTAGTTAGATGGACTCTGCATCATCCTAGAACACCACGGTTTCTGTTAGTGGTATGCATGCATTAGAAACACAATCTGTTTGTATGTAATCTAACTTGCAGTGTGTGTGTGGCATGCAGGGAAGTGGTGATCAGGTGAACAACATATGCTTGGAAGACCTCTGGCACAATGGCAGTGTGCAAGCAACGTCCTGTTGCATTCTACGTTGCATTCTACTAGTACTGTCTGTCGTCTTGTGTCAGCGTCTCATTATCGTGTACAAACTTAATGAGTAATTAGGAGTCGCTTGTGTTTGATTTCAGTTCATAATTTTGTGATATGCTCTTGATCTTGTTCTGTTCCATACTAGGGAGCTTCTTCTCCTCTCATGTTGTTGCTGTCGATTTGATACTAGCTAGAATGATTCCTTGAGCTTGATGATGACAGATTGTACACTGTCTTGCTCCAGTGTTACATAATTATTATCACAGTACACACACACCTCGTTGTTGTCGATGGATCTTGTTCTCTGCTGCCAGCATTCACTGGTTGTAGTTGTTTCGGCAGATCACATCACATTCACATGGGCGCATGTGCAGCACTGACACTAGTTGTACACACATAATGTTGGCTGGTTGTCCACACATAATGTTGACTGGCTGTAGTAGTTATTGATTGGTTGTACACACATAATAATGGCTGTTATGTATTGATTTTAGTATAAAAATGGCTCAAACCTGAAGTACTTAAAATAGATTGTCGTTCCTTTCTTGTTTGTTTTGATACCCATATACCCATAAATCAGGGGGAAATTATTGCCTGGATAGGTGTTTTCTTTTGTGAAGTTAGTGGATGTTGATCAAGTCCCCCTTTCCGCTGTATGAAACATTTCTCCTGTTGTACTTAAAAAGCTTTCCGCTGATGGCAGGAAGAAGAAGACTATTCACAAGAAGATGGCAGGAAGAAGCAGGCTGATTCGATTTGATCCTCAAGCTAGCCCTTCCCTTCCCCTTCTCTCTTTGATTCAATCCAATCTATGCACAAAGTTCACTAGTTTGGATGCATCATAGAACTTGTGGTGATGTTGTTTAGATTGCAGCAAGCAAAAATACACGTGTTGAGGTTGTTAAGTGTTTTGTTACGGTGAAATCTGAACCATTTATTGAATAGTAGGATGGCTGACTTACTATGATTATCTCTTGTTGCTATGTTTGTCTTCTCCATATCCAAATCATGTTTATGAATTGGTGTGCTTGAAAACCAAGGAATGCTTCTATTCCTTGTCGGTGTTCTTTTTTATTCCTGTATAAGATGAACCAGCTCGTTATTTGTTTGGTGGTTGCTTTGCATACATGTTCTTTTTCTGCAGAAATATGTTGTGGTTCCTTGCAGAGTAAACATGTTGTTAGATTTACTTTTATTTTGTTCCTAATCATTTTATTTAATAATGTTTCTTTTTGGTGATATGGATCAGGATCTAATGTTGTTTAGGTTGCTGCTGCTGTGACGGAAGATCAGAAGAGGCATGGAGATGCGCACCACAGTTTTAGTTGATGTTGCACCATGTTTTGGTGCTTGTGTATCTGTTTTTGCTTGTAGGCACACTTGTATGTGCTTGTGTATCTGTTTTTGCTTGTTTTAGATGATGTTGGACGTGCAGAGTTGTATGTGCTGTCGTGTGTATTTGGATGAATGATTTTTGAATTTAATCATTTAATTGAGAGAATTATTTAGTGTTTGTTCTTCAAATGTGTAAACTGGAAATCAGTGAATAAAAAGACCAAATGTTCTATTGGACCAAATAATATATGGGCTCTAAAAAGGCTACAGCCCAAATAATAGTGGATTGGAACATTGTGCATTTCTGGAAAACCTGAACAAAAAGGCCTAATGAAATGGTTTGCAAAAGGGCCATTGCCCAGAAAATTAAAAGTCTGAATTGTAAGGCGTGGCCCATGAAGCCGACCAGAATTAACATGAAAAAAAATACTAAATGGGCTAGGCCCATGTAGAAAATTGAATTGGACCGGGCTGAATCTTGTGCCACATCAGCTTGCCATGCTGGATGCCTACGTGGCCTGGGGGAGGTTGCTGGTGACCAAAACGCCACAGTAGGAATATTTTGGTCGTAAACGTCTTTGACCATTCGAGAAGAAAGGTCGCTATAGTCAGTTTACGACGGCCAGCTTTTGACCTTCTGTTTTTGGTCACAAAAAGGTCATAAATGGAAATTTGTGACCTTTAAGTGACCAATAGTGGTGGTCATAAGTTGACATATTTCTTGTAGTGTTTGGTGACGTGTTGTGTGCCAAAATGTGATGTACTCCGATCTAAAACATCTTATAAAAGTGTACAAAGGTAGTATTAGCCATCTTTGCTCTCTTTTTTGTGAGAAACTTCCAATCTATTCATCTTCAATCATAGCAGTAGAAAGAACAACAGAGGTAATAAATATTACAACCATGTCTGTAGACTACCTAGCAACGACTACAAGCACTGGAGCGAGCCGACGGCGCGCCACCGTTATCGCCTCTCCCTCACATGAGCCGGGCAAACCTTGTTATAATAGATAGTCGGGAAGTATTCATGCTAAGGCTTCATAGGAGCAGCACACCAGAGTAGCAACCATCGTTGATGAAGAAAGCCGTAGATCAGAAAGGTCAAACCTATAAAACCCAAACGAAGACGAACGAAGACCGGATCCAAACAGATCCACCGAAAACCAGCACCGACCGAATCCCGCAAGATCAGACGGAGACAAACCTCCACACGCCCTCTAACGATGCTAGACGCACCATCGGGACGTGGATAGAACATGGATAAATTATTCCTACTAAGGAACATCGCCGCCGCCACACAGCCTCAACCAAGACGTTGAATCTAACAAGAACGAGAACGGGGTCCCTCCCGCTGGCGGGGGGCCGAGATCCACGCACCTCCATGGCTAGAGGCCATGGGAGATGGGACGGACCGGCGGCGGCGCCGATGAGAGGAGAAGAGCTTTTCTTGTAGAGGAGGAAAGAGATGGAAGAATTGTAGTCCCTTTTGCTCTTTTCTATGTCACTCATACACCTCTCCCTGGTGTATCCTCATAAAAGTTTTTGTAGTTAAATTTTGTAAAGCCTAGACCAAAAAAGTTGCACCCAACTGATTCCTTGATTTTGCTATGTATATCGGTTAATGTAGCTCAAAAGATATCGCTTACGAACAGCGTTGAAGGTAGGTACTGCCGATATTATGTCTATCGGACATGTCCATTAGTAGCGGGAGTAGGGGATGCCGATTTTGGCATGCTTTCGGAACCTTCTGCCCAGTTTTGGGAAGGTTCTACAAAATGTTTATCTTCCTTTCCTTTTCTTTCTGTTTGTTCTCACTGTTTTTTTTTTGTTTTTTTACTTTTACTTTTTATTTTATTTTCGTTTTTACGTTTTAATTCACGAACAGTTTTAAAATCCACAAACAATTTTTGAAATCAGGTTTTTTTAAATTCAGGAACATATTCTTAATCCGTGAACATTTTTTCAAATTCATTACTAACATATTTCAAATTGGTGAACATTTATCTAAATTCACAGACATTTTTTGAAGCCGCAAACATTCTTAAAATTCGAGAAGATTTATTGAATTGATGAACAATTTTACAAATTTCATGAACATGTTTTAAATTGACGGACATTTTTAAAATTAAAAAACAGACCACCCGAAGTAAAAAAGAATCAAAAGAAAAGAAAAAGGCGTGCAGGGAGACTCGCGCGTGTTGTTGCGCGCTGGGGACCAGCCTCATGCTGCATGTCTCATGTAGGAAGCGCGTGAGAGATGCAGTGGCTTCTTGCTCGCAGCGAGCGACATATAGCAGCGCCCGTTGATGCAGAGGGTGCTACCCTCCTCTTTGAAAAGTAACATACTCCCTCCGTTCCATAATATAGTGCTTATAGATTTTTGCAAAAGTCAAACAGTACAAACTTTGACCATATTTATAGAGAAAGGTAGGTACATCTAGAATACCAAATGCACATCATTGGATACATTATGAGTTATATTTTCAGAATGTACATGTTTGGTATTGTAGATGTGGACATTTTTCTCTATACACTTGGTCAAAGTTGGCAAAGTTTGACTTTCACAAAAATCTATAGGCACTACATTGTGAAACGGAGGGAGTAGTATATATGTTAGCAAAGTCGTTGCATCCCCTCTCTCCCCGTCTGATCTGGATCGACATTTTCTTGTCTATCTCATCTCTCTCGCCGGCGGTCAGAGCAGGAGAAAGCGCCCACAATCGGCGACCTAGCTTGTTGGAAGTATACTTTTTAGTTCCAAGAAGCGAGAGCTGGTTGTGGCAAAAGCCATGGAAGCCACCGCAAGGTCTTCTTCACCACTCCACGTCGTGGTGTTCTCATGGCTCGCGTTCGGCCATATGATCCCCTACCTCGAGCTCTCGGAGCAGCTGGCGAGGCGCGGGCACGCCGTCACCTTCGTGTCCGCGCCGAGGAACCTCGCCAGGCTGCGGCCCGTCCCGGAGGGCCTCCGGCCCCGCGTCCGCCTCCTCCCCCTGCCCCTGCCGAGCGTTGACGGCCTTCCCTACGGCGCCGAGTCGACGGCGGACGTTCCGCCGGAGAAGGTCGACCTCCTCAAGGTGGCTTTCGACGGCCTCGCCGCCCCCTTCGCCGGCTTTCTTGCCGGAGCCTGTGCCGGCAGGGAGGGCGCGACGGGATTCGGCAAGAAGCCCGACTGGATCTTCGTTGACTTCACACACCACTGGCTCCCGCCCATAGCTGAGCAGCACAAGGTACGTGTCGCACTGGCTACTACAACTGCAAGTTGGTACTCCATTTTTTGAAGTAGGCAGGCACTACAAGTCGGTCTACAAGCGCTGCGCGTGCAGGTACCGTGCGCGTTGTTCTCCATCTTCCCGGCAGCGTTCATCGCCTTCCTCGGCCCCAAGACGGCGAACGACGAGCACCCGCGGACGACGGCGGGGGACTTCACGGACCAGCCGCCGTGGATCCCGTTCCCGACCCACATCGTCCACCGTCTGCACGAGGCCGAGCAGTTCGTCCAGCTGCATTTACGCCCCAACGCCGCCGGCCCATCCGACTGCTGCCGCTTCTGGGAGACGGAGCAGCACTGCCCGCTCGTCATCGTGCGCAGCTGCCGCGAGGTCGACGGCCCGCTCTGCCCCCTCCTCACCGACCTCTTCGGCAAGCCTGTTGCCCCGTCCGGCCTCCTCGCTCCATACGACGCCGCCCAAGAAGCTGTTGCCGACCGTGCCGGCGGCGGCGAGGATGAGGACAAGGCGAGAGCGAGTCTCATGCGCTGGCTGGACGAGCAGCCGGCGAGGTCCGTGATCTACGTCGCGTTCGGGAGCGAGGCGCCGCTGACCCCCGAGCAGGTCCGCCAGCTCGCAGTCGGGCTGGAGCTGTCGGGCGCGCGGTTTCTCTGGGCGCTGCGGGAACCGAGCGGCCTCCTGATCCCCGACGGGTTCGAGGAGCGCGTGTCCGGGCGCGGCCTCGTGCGCGTGGGGTGGGTGCCGCAGGTGCGCGTGCTCGCGCACGGCGCCGTGGGTGCGTTCCTGACGCACACTGGGTGGAGCTCGCTCATGGAGAGCTTCCTGTTCGGCCACCCGCTCGTCATGCTACCTCTGTTCGCCGACCAATGCGTCACGGCGCGAGCCATGGCGGCGAGGGCGGTCGGCCTGGAGGTGCCCAGGGACGAGCGCGACGGGTCGTTCGCCGGGGTCGACGTTGCGAGGACGGTGCGGCGGGTGATGGCGGAGGGCGAGGAAGGGAAGGCGCTCGCCCGCAATGCCAGGGCGTTCCAGGAGATTCTCTGCAACAGGGCGAAGCAGGACAAGTACGTGGACGAGCTAGTTGAGCACTTGCTCCCACTGCAATAGGGCAAGGGACGCCGTGTTGCCTGTCGAAATGTGTAATCAATAATCGTGCATGTTTCCTCAATCTATTCGATGTCCCCGAAATATGTAAATGTAATAATCGTGTCTGTTTTCCGACTCTACTGGATGTCCCCTGAAATGTGTGAATGTAATAAACGTGCATGTTTTCCCAGTGTACTCAATGCCCTGAAATGTGTAAATTAATAATCGTGCCTGTTTTCCCAATCTACCCGATGTTCCTGAAACGTGTAAATATAATAACCTATCCACGCATTAATTCTGCATTTTTCGTACAAGACTGTCCACGTGATTTCCATATTAATTTTACAAAAAGAAATCCTATATTTCTACTATCTAAAAGAAACGTAGTGTTCCGTTTCTCCTCTTACTTTTCGTCAAGCCTCTCGTACGACCCCCTCGCCCCCGATTTTCTTTCCTCTCCTCCCGACCCCCTCGATTTTCTTTCCCCCCTCCCGGTTTTCTCGATCACGGTTTTCTCCCTCTGGCTTGCATCTCACGCCGGCGTCCAGCGCCACCGCTCCCGACCTCCAGAGCCCTCCCGCACACCCTATCTATCTTCTTCTCCCTTCTCCCTTCCTTTCCTCTCTCTCACAAATCTTGTCTCTGGCCCATGGATTCCGATGGAACACCATGGATCCCGATGTGGAGCTCCACTGCGGCCCGATCTGACCTGGGAACGGCCAGATCCGTGCGTCTCCGCCTCGCTCCGCGCGGCCTCCATGGTCCGCCGTCTTCTCCAGCGCCGGCGCCGCGCTCAGCCGCCGCCGTCCCATGCCATGGTCGCCTCCCTCCAGAACGACCTGGCATGGCCGCCTCCCTGCCTCTCCCGCAAGTGGGCCTCTGCGCGACCAGATCTGTAAGTCTGCGCCTCGCTCCGCGCGCCTCCATGGTCCTCCGTCTTCCCGAGCGCCGGCGCCGCGCGCAACCGCCGCCGTCCCATGCCATGGTCGCCTCCCTCCAGAACGCCGTGCCATGGCCGCCTCCCTACCTCTCCCGCAAGTGGGCCGATGCGCCCCCGGCCTAGCAGATTAATGGAGGGCGCTGCCGACGTCGGTTCATGCCTCGGTTCACCTGCTTCCTGATGTCCAATTCTTTTTCTTGTTGCTATATTCAACCTCATCTCTGAAATTTTACATCTTCCTGTGTTGATGTGCAGGTGTATCAAGTTTCACAAGGTCAGTGATTATTGAACCATCTGGTTAGGAAGAACTTGTTCACGCTTTTCTTTGTGAACACCAAATTTTTTTATCTGGTAGGTAAAGATAAAGATTTTCAGTTTAATTATCTTCAAAATTCTGTGTATGGGGAAGTGCCTGGCGGTGGTGGTTGGGCACTTGAGCTTGGAGCTGGCCAGGGCAGTGGATGGGGACGAGGAGATTGCTGCTACTGTTGTCGTTTTGTGTATGCTACAGCTGCAAAATTCTGTGTATGTGCTGCTGCTGCTAAATACAGGACGATGCATTATATTCTCCCTCTATCAATCTTTAAATTCATTATCATTTTTATTTTATTTTTCTGAATGTTGTTCTTTAATCCAATTGTTTTTTTTGTGGTGCAGGTAAGTCAATCCTAGGCGAGTTCTCTATTGTTAGCCTTTGTGGTGACTGCTACACGATCCTGTAATGCATTCTAGGAGTGTTGTTTCTTTCAGTTGTTTCAATTACTAGATTAGCAGCAAAATGCATCCATGTCAATGTTGGATTTTACTTCCTGATTCTCATTCCAAGTTCTGCAGGAAAGAAACAAGGAGAATATAGCTCTTAACTGAAGCAAATAGGATTTCGTCAAGGTTGTGCCTCAATATCATGGACGCGCCTATGCATGTCAATTTCTCTAACGAGATGATTTCTGCTCTTGGGCTAGCGGATGGGGTTGTGCTTGTTGTCGATGCTGCTGAGGTCGGCATGGTAATTCACTGGCCTATTGCTTTATATATAAGATAAGGTCACATGCATGCTTCGAACAGATATTTTTTATCCCGTGCCAAGCAGTTCTGAAGCCAAATAGAGAATGCTTCACTTTAACTTGGTTTGTGTGAGCGTAACGTTTTATTAAGTTGGAACTTGGAGGTGGTCTATCAGTTTAGCATTTTGGAAACTTAAAGTTGCACTTGATGATGCTTTGTGAGATGGAGCGCTTCATTCCAGGGCGTGGTTTTGAGAAAGATCCGGTAGCAAATTAAACTGATATTTGAGTTCACCATTGTTTGTTTGATAATTTGACTTAATTGTACATGTGAACTTTTATTTGCGTACATCAACTGCAAACCGCTACATATTTCTGCATCATATATTAAGGTTTGATTAAGTTCATATACGACAGTCGATTAGCTCCAGTATGACATTTTATTCATTGTAGGCGAATGCAAAAATGTTTAGAATAAGCTATACATTGCAAGTTCACATATTTCCTGTTGTAATATTTTCTGTGTTTGTGCAGAATTGGGATATGACCGCTTACGCATCCGGGACACAAGGGGCCGCCATAGCCTGGTTTGTCTCTTTGGACTGCCACAGTGCCCATCCGGGCGTCTTTGGATCCTCGGCCATGGGCCTTGCTGTCGTCTATGGATCATACGGCACTGGTCATGTTTCACCACCTGTCTCTCAGGACAACCACCCCTATGTTCAGTTCGGGAGGCACGGGAGGGAGCTGACATGGTCATCATCATTCCGTGAATGAATAAACTCTTCAAGATCACTTGTGCGGCTCGGTTAAAGGTAAACAGGTCCATAGTATCTTCGTAAGCATATAAGTAATAATTTGTATTAGGCATGATTCTCGTTCAACTGTCTAGAGATTGTATAGTTGTTTTGACGCATTAGATCAGTCCGTACATACAAATTGGTTTCATTGAGATGTGTTCCTTTTCTATCATGTCAATGACGAATATACACTATATTTCTTTCCTCATAATAAATTGTCAATTCTTTGAGATGGGTGAGGAAAATCGTCAAGATTAAAGAATTGCAGGTTGAAAAGGTATATTGTTTAATCCCATCTTGTTTTCACAATACTCGGTTTGATGTTTTTTGGAAGATTAGATTGAAAAACAACCAGTTTTTCTATCGTACTTGAGTTGGGAGTCGTTGTAGATAACATTGTGCAGGTTAAATTTATGCTCAGTGCCCACACTACCGTAATTCATGCATGTTGGTGCTTTCCAGGTGATGTGCCCAACATGCTTTTGCTCGAGAATGGCAATGGGAAGCGAGTATCGCCCATGTATAGATCCCTTTAATAGATGTTGTTGAATTTGTCGTGTGCCTGCTACTTATGACATTTTCCTTCTTGTAGTGTTGTGCTAGGGCCTGAATCAGTTTTTGATGTATACTCTGAAGAGTTACACTGCTATGAAGTTGGACAACATTGAATACAACCAGTGTTGAAGTATACCAACCACATCAGCTTCCGAGTCCATCGACAATCCGAGCTTTGTATCTTTGAGGTTTCAGATATTTGAGTATTATTATTTTCTTGTCAGTGAAGGTTATCATGTTTTCACACCCGCTCTATAATGTTTCAAGGAAAAATGTCAAACATGGTTACCTTTGTAAAGAGTTCAGATCATCTAATGTAAATATGCAAATTGCAAAACAATCTGATAAATTCATTTTATTTCTTGAATTGTGAAATGGGAGATATTGCTTTTGTGATTATTGCTCCGTGTGATATGCTTATGGTACACCTTTGTACTTATGTTCCTACAAAATTAAGTTCCACAAGTATGCAAAGTACTATTTGGTGTCGTAATATATCATGCCAGGTAGCTTCTCATAAAGGTTTATTTTTGCAACAAATATTGTTGTCCGTGGCAAGGCACAAGGATTTTAGCTACGCCTGTAAATATTAATACAGATCCTAATGAGTCAGTTGCTGGAGCACCAGAGCTTGCTCGAGAAGAGTGCACTGTGGATCGTGCTACTGAAGGAGGATGAGAGGGACGCCCACAACAAGGAACCGAGAAGATGGATGCGCAAGGAGAAGAACACGACAATGACATGTGATGTGCATGAGGATCATAAATATATACCTTAGACATGATTGAAGTTGAACCACTAAAATATATATGCCCCGGTGCAACGCACGGGCATTGTCCTAGTACAACACCTAAATAGTTCATCTTCACTATTTCAATTCTCTCAACATGCACACGTGCTACCTCACCACATATGTCACATCATCATTCGCTAATTATTTCTCTTAACATATATACGAAAATGTCAACATGCACATATGCCACCTCACCACACATGTCATCTCATCATCCACTAATTATTCCTCTTAACATACATGAGAATTTTAATATGCACACATCCCAACTCACCACACGCCATCCAATGACACTAATTGCATCACAAGATGCACACTACCATGTATTTCTCACACCTGAGGCAGAACCAACCTAGAACCCCCTTCCACCCGCGCAACCTCGAAAGGGCGGCATGGGGGGATCTCGTGCCATTGCCCCTAGGCTTCTCCGCTTCCCTCTCCTTCATCGCCGCCGCTAGAGGATGGCGCCAGGCTAGCCCAGGGCGCGGTCAAGGAAGGTGGAGACTGGGAGCATGTTGTCGCGCTCGGTGGTGGGCGCCTGGATCAGATTCGCATGATCCGTCCGGCCATCCAGAGGAGCTCCGCGCCTCCACATGAGTCGGCAGGTGCGGCGATCCAGGGTGAGCTCTTGGATCGGATCTGGCCATTCCGCCAGATCCTTCTGGTCGTTCGGGACACTGTGGGTGCCCGGCGGTCGGGTATGCCCTGAGGTGCCTGATCTAGATCACGGGATTCCTACAAGCCTTCGTCCCCTGCTCGGCGTGTTTAGACGGCCTTTCAGCCGCGGCGGCGGCGACAATCGAGGGCGCCATTTTCTTCTCCATCATGGAGACGCTCGTCAGATCTGCTTCTACTTCCACCACGCCATTTGTCTCCAGGGTGAAAGCCCTAACTACGGTTGAAAGGATCGATATGGTTGACTAGAGGGGGGGGGGGATGAATAGGCAACTAACAATTTTTAAGCTTATCTTTACCAAATTAAACTTTGCAACAAAATAGGTTGTCTAGATGTGCAACTAAGTGAGCAACCTATATGATGCAATAACAACTAGCACACAAGCAAGCAAAGGATGTAAAACAAGTAGGCTTGCAAAACTAAAGGCATGAAATAACCACGAGTGGAGCCGGTGGAGACGAGGATGTGTTACCGGAGTTCCTTCCTTTTAAGGGGAAGTACGTCTCCGTTAGAGCGGTGTGGAGGCACAATGCTCCCCAAGAAGCCACTAGGGCCACCGTATTCTCCTCACGCCCTCACACAATGCGAGATGCCGTGATTCCACTATTGGTGCCCTTGAAGGCGGCAACGGAACCTTTACAAACAAGGTTGGGGCAATCTCCACAACAATCGGAGGCTCCCAACAACAACGCCACGAAGCTTCACCACAATGGAGTATGGCTTCGAGGTGACCTTAACCGTCTAGGGTGCTCAACACCCAAGAGTAACAAGATCCGCAAGGGATAAGTGGGGGAATCAAATTTCTCTTGGTGGAAGTGTAGATCTGGGCCTTCTCAACCAATCCTGAGCAAATCAACAAGTTTGATTGGCTAGGGAGAGAGAACGGGCGAAAATGGAGCTTAGAGCAACAATGGAGCTTTGGGGGAAAGAGGTAGGTCAACTTGGAGGAAGAAGACACCTTTATATAGTGGGGGAACAAATCCAACCGTTACCCCACTGAGCAGCCCCGCACAGAGCGGTACTACCGCTAGGGCAGGGCGGTACTACCGCTGAGAGCGGTACTACCGCTCCCTACCCAGCGGTATTACCGCGCTGGCAAGGAAGACAGGCCACTGGCCCCAGAGCGGTACTACCGCGGGAGTAGGAGCGGTACTATCGCTTGTAGTGCCGCAAAACCCGACACGAGAAAACACCAGTCTCGAATCGAGGCGGTAGTAGCGCGGAACAGCTGCGGTACTACGGCCGAAGCCCGCGAGCGGTACTACCACTGAGAGCGGTACTACCGCTTCGTGGAGCGGTACTACCGCTGGAGGGCTTCGGCGGTACTACCGCTGGCACAGGACGAAGCATGTACGGAAGAGAAGTGGCAGCTCCAAAGATGCGAAAGGAAGACGACGGGTGTGATTGGGATGTGTACGTGTTGATTCCACCCTAGTCTTACCAAAGCGGATCCCCTCTTAATAGTACGGTGACTCCTACGAAACTAGTCCACTAACAATGAAACGAAGGAGCTACACCGTCTTGAATAAAACACCGAGTGGAGGAAATCGTCTCGTGCCAATGGATGAATCTCTGAAAGAACTTAACGCACACGATTAGTCCGCAAAAGCATTGTCATCAATCACCAAAACCACTCGGGGATAAATATGCCCTTACAATCTCCCCCTTTTTGGTGGATTGATGACAATACGGGATTTGCACAAGCATGATATAGAGTAAGCGTACAAACCCCACTGTCCCAAAATGTAGATGGGCTCCCCCTAGATGTGTGCTATCTAGATAAGTGCTTTGGACTGCACGGCACACATACTAGGATCAACGCCCCCCCTACATTTTAGAGACCAACAATCTAAGCAAGGTGTATGAGAGCAGCATAGATGATATAACAAGAAAAACAAGCAACTCATAATCTAGATAGTGACATAGATAGTGATACTGGAGAGATAAGGTAGCATATGTCTCACACCATATGACTCGAACTTAGGTCTCATAGACAAACCAACCAAAGCAAATGCGAGGAAAACACGAAGAGACGAAAGACACAACTCGCAAATCCCTAAACTCTCTCCCCCTTTGGCATCGAGACACCAAAAAGGAGAGGGAGTGTTGCTACGGCTCCAGGTGAGAGCAAACGAGGGACACACGCATCAGAGCCCAGCGGGATCATCGGCACCATCGTCGTCAGTCTGGAAGTGCTCGGCATCAGAATCGGTCCACAGGCAGTGCTGCTGAATCCACTCCTCCTCCTCAGTAAGCTGGTCCTCAGATCCACTGTTGACTGTAGCACCCAACTGACGCATGAGTTCCTTGTGGCGACCTCGAGCCTTCTTCTCAGCCACATGAGTCATGTACTGACCGTGAGCCTCCATGCAGAACAACTTCTTCATCTTAGACTTGAGCTTCTTTGCCCAAGAGGGCTCTGCCTCAGAAGGCATGTAGTCATCATCCTCATCATCATCAGCTCCAGGCTCCTCCTCCGTCTCCATGGCAGCAGCAGACGAAGGAACTCCAGTCCTAGGGGCCTGAGTGCCCCAGGTATCCTTCTTCCTCAGACGCTTGACATCGTGAGAGATCAACTCTCCAGTCTCCAGTGGCACCTTGGGATAGACATTATCCCAGGCCTTCTCAATGAGCAGCATGATGAACGGACCATAAATCGGGCACTTGCGCTCGGAGATAGCAGACAGCAGCTCAGAGCACATAACGTGAGAGATATCCAAGGACTCTCCGGTGGGCTGTCCCTTCTCACGCTGGCAGAAAAGAAGCATGTCCACGAGATAAGAGTGAACCTGGTCCAGATTCCCGATGCGAGGGAAAAGAGTCTCTCTAAAGATGCGGTGAAGGATATCTAGATAGGCAGGCAACTCATAGGTTTCCTTCTTTGTCTCATGGTTGATCCTCAGAGTGCAGTAGGGCCAGAGAGCTTGCTTGTGAGTGGCATTGGGGCGGCCGTGAGGGCGAAAGCCGATAGGAGACTCAAGACCTAGATCTTGCACCCCAATCAACTGCATGAACACTTTCCACTTGACAGAAAGCAACTTGCCATTGGTCATCCAGGTCAGAGTCCTGTCCTCATCAGTCCCAAGGTGAACCGTGGCATAAAATTGGGCCACCATATCAGCATCAAAGTCCTTGTTGAATTTCATGATCCCAAGAATGTTCAGTTGAGTGCACATCTGAAGAGCTTCACCAAAGTAGTCAGGGTCTTGCTTCATATGGTCGGTGTCGATGGAGTGCACGTTGACATATAGATTCTTGGCTTTGAGAACATCGAAGAAGATGGCAAACTGGAACCTGTTCCAGAACGGACGGTTGACCAAAGTGGGATCTTGGTCAGCCTCATACGGGTTGCGGCGGCGCCTTGCCCAGAACTCCTTTGGCTGCATTTCTGGCACAGTTTTGCCTGGCTTTGGCTTGACCCCAGACTTCTTCTGGAGTTGAGGTGGAGGTGGAGGTGGAGCACTTGAAGAACCTCCGGCAGGCTCGGTGGTGCGGTAGCGCTTGGACGTGGCACGACAGGGGTTGACACGACGAGCCTGATGCTCAGGGACCTCATCACTTGGAACCACACACAAGAACACGCAAACAACCAGAAAGAACGAGCATAAGCCACAAAACACGAGCAAAAAGGATCACTGAGAGATAGAAGCGTAGTGGAAGTTGGTAGGGAGCGGTAGTACCGCGACCTGCTAGTGGTAGTACCGCCCCGAGCGGTAGTACCGCTCCACAGGGAGCGGTAGTACCGCTCCAAGCGGTAGTACCGCCCTGGAGAGGGCGGTAGTACCGCTCGAGACGGGGAAACAACAGTTTCCTACTACCGTGGTGAGATCCGGCACTACCGTCCTACCAAATTCAAAAATACTCCAACCAAACATCAATCCAAACTGCCTAGAAACATTCTCCATCCTACTCAAGCCTAGATTTGGCCAAAAATCTAGAGATGCAACTGCTACTGCCCCTAAGATGCTAGATTGGAAATCTAGACATGAAGAACGAGGGAACGGGGGCAATACCGGTATCCATGGCAAGAGGACAAGGTGGGGATCGTCTCCACCGAAGGAAATGGAGAGGGACGCCCCGGAGAGGGAGATCCGCCGGAGCCCTCCCGCGGTGCCGGTTGCTGGAGAGAGAGGAACAGACGAGGGGGCGTGCGAATGGGTATGGGGGAGAAGAAACTCCCCCTGCCCCGATATAACCCCTGCCCGTGCCTCACAGCGGTAGTACCGCACTGGAGGGCGGTAGTACCGCTCGCTAGCAGCGGTAGTACCGCTTGGAGCGGTAGTACCGCTCGCCAGCAGCGGTAGTACCGCCAGCAACCAAAAAATGCCTCTAGACCAAAACACAAGCACACCGAGAAGAACGGGAAAGCAAAGACAAGAAAAAGACCAACAAGACAACACACACACGAACAAAGATCCGGAACCCACTCCTTCAAAGCAACCATACGAAAGAAGAGCGAACTCTGGCCTCTCTCAAGAGAGGGCGGTGGCCAGATCCACCTATGTTTGAGTCAATTGGTATGGCACCGCGAAGAATTATCCTTGGGCCCATGACCAAAACTCGTCTTTGAAGCATAGGTACCATAAAAAATGGCTAATGTGAAAGAGTTGATCGTTTTATGCATAATGGGGGGAGGGAGAGTTCATTGAGAGAACAACACTCCCCCTATGTCCATGCCTACACCTAAACTAGACAACAAGTTGAGTGTGGTGGGGGGGGGCACGGGTTCAAGTCACATTGCTCAAATCAATGATATTTAGCTCATGCCTTAACTCGCGAAATCTTGCTTCATCCAAGGGCTTCGTGAAAATATCTGCAAGGTTATCATGAGTGTTGACATACTTGAGCTCGATCTCCCCTCGCCTAATGTGATCCCGGATGAAGTGATACCGAATCTCAATGTGCTCCGTCTTGAAGTGTTGCACCGGGTTGAGAGAAATCTTGATGGCACTTTCATTATCACACCAAAGAGGCACTTTGTCACAAATGACACCATACTCCTTTAAAGTTTGCCTCATCCATAGGAGTTGAGCACAACAACTACCGGCCGCCACATACTCCGCTTCGGTGGACGAGAGAGACACACAACTTTGCTTCTTGGAAGACCAACTTATCAAAGAGCAACCAAGAAATTGGCACCCTCTGGAAGTGGACTTCCTATCCACTTTGTCTCCCGCCCAATCGGAATCCGTGAAAGCTTCAAGCTTGAAGTTTGCTCCTCTTGGGTACCATAAGCCAAAGTTTGGGGTATGTGCCAAATATTGAAAGATTCGCTTGACCGCCACAAAGTGACTTTCCTTTGGTGCGGCTTGAAAACATGCACACATCCCCACACTCAACATGATATCCGGTCTAGATGCACAAAGGTAAAGCAAGAAGCCAATCATGGAGCGATATACCTTTTGATCCACCGCTCTACCATTGGGATCGATGTCAAGTTAGCACTTGGTAGGCATTGGAGTAGTAGTCGGCTTGACATCACTTAGCTTGAATCTTTTAAGCATGTCTTGAGTGTATTTGGCTTGGTTGATGAAGGTTCCTTCTCTTCTTTATTTGATTTCAAAACCAAGGAAGAACTTCAACTCTCCCATCGAAGACATCTTAAACTTGGAGGTCATGAGAGCGGCAAATTCCTCATTGAAAGCTTTGTTAGGAGAACCAAAGATAATATCATCAACATATAGTTGGCATACAAACAACTCCCCTTTGACCTTCTTAGTAAAAAAGAGTGGGATCGATTTGTCCTACTTCAAATCCATGATCTTGTAGCAACTCGGTAAGGTGGTCATACCACGCACGTGGGGCTTGTTTAAGGCCATAGAGTGCCTTATCGAGTTGATACACATGATCCGGGAAGTAGGGGTCCTCGAACCTGGGGGGTTGCTTGACATAGACCAACTCATTAATAGGACCATTAAGAAAAGCACTTTTCACATCCATTTGTTGCAACTTAAAGTTGTGATGGGAAGCATAGGCAATCAACAAACGTATGGATTCAAGACGAGCAACGGGAGCAAAGGTTTCATCATAGTCGATACCCTCGACTTGGGAGTAGCCTTGTGCTACCAATCTTGCCTTGTTGCGAACGATGTTCCCATGAGAATCTTGCTTGTTCTTGAAGATCCACTTGGTTCCAATGACATTGTGGTTCCCCGATGGCCTTGGCACCAATATCCATACTTTGTTGTACTCGAAGTTGTTGAGTTCTTCATGCATGGCATTGAGCCAATCCGAGTCTTCGAGCGCCTCATAGACCTTTTGGGGTTCAACACAAGAGACAAACGCGTGATGTTCACAATAGTTTGCTAATTGTCTACGAGTGCTTACCCCCTTTCTTAGGCTTCCAACCACATTTTCCATGAGATGGCCTTGGGTGGTGAGCTTGGAAGCAATCTTTGCGGCACGACGCTCTAATTCCTCCTCGGAGGTGAAAGGAGGAGGGTTGACTTGATCATCTTGAGCGCCGTCTTGAGCTTGTTCGTGATCTTGAGCTTGCTCTTGATCTTGAACTTGCTCGAGGGGGAGAGCTTGACCTTGGGCATCATTTAGAGGTTCACCAACATCTTGAGGTTGATCTTGCCCTTGGTCTTGTTCACGAGGTTGAGGGCCTTCACTTTGTTCTTCGGAAGCGTGTGGGTCTTGATGAGGTGATGGCTCTACTTGAGTAGAGCATTGTCCTTCTCCTTCGGCCACAAGGGGTTCCTCAATGGGAAGAATTTGACCAATACCCATTCTTCTTATGGCTTGGGGAGGAATTTCATCACCTACATCACAAGTACCACTTTGCTCCACTTGGGAGCCGTTATTTTCGTCAAACTCCACGTTACACGTCTCCTCAATGAGTCCGGTGGACTTGTTGAGGACACGGTAAGCATGAGAGTTTGTAGCATAACCAACAAATATGCGCTCATGAGCTCTAGCCTCAAATTTAGACAAACAAACACCTTTCTTGAGAATGAAACACTTACAACCAAACACCCGGAAGTACTTGAGGTTGGGCTTGTTGCCGGTGAGTATCTCATAGGGAGTCTTGTTCAAGCCTTTGCGGAGATAGAGCCGATTGGATGCATGACATGCAGTGTTGATGGCTTCGGCCCAAAAGTTGTATGGAGACTTGAACTCCGCCATCATGGTCCTTGCCGCATCCATCAACGTCCGGTTCTTCCTCTCCGCTACACCATTTTGTTGAGGGGTATAAGGTGCAGCATATTGATGCTTGATCCCCTCATCACTGAGAAACTCATCTAAGGTGTAGTTCTTGAACTCGGTGCCTTTGTCACTTCTTATTGTCAAGATCTTTGCATCATGTTGACGTTGAGCTTCATTTGCAAAGTTGATGACGGTTTGTTGAGTCTCACTCTTCCTCTTGAAGAAGTATACCCAAGTGTATCTTGAATAGTCATCCACAATCACCAAGCAATACTTTCTTCCTCCAAGACTATCAAAAGATGGAGGCCCAAAGAGATCCATGTGAAGGAGCTCCAAGGGTCTCTTCGAGTAGATGATGGTTGATGGAGGGTCAGCCTTTTCATGAAGCTTTCCTTCAATACAAGCACTGCAAGCACGATCTTTGGCAAAACTAACATTTGTTAGTCCACGGACATGGTCCCCCTTGAGAAGACTTTGCAAAGATCTCATATTAACGTGGGCCAAACGGCGATGCCAAAGCCATCCCACGTCAACTTTAGCCATTAGGCATGTCGCGGTCTTAGTGGGTCGCTCCGAAAAGTTAATCACATAGAGACCGTTCTCGACATGCCCAACAAAGGCTACTTTAAGAGTCTTGCTCCACAAGAGGGCCACGGTATCAATGTCAAAGAAAGTAGCAAAACCCATGAGTGCAAGTTGACGAACGGAGAGCAAATTGAATGCAAGGGACTCAACAAGCATGACTTTCTCGATCGTTAGATCATGAGAAATGACAACCTTGCCGAGACCCAATACCTTAGAATGTGATGCATCACCCCACTCGACATTGGTGGGCATAGATGGAATCTCTTGCACGTCCACCACCAAGTCCTTGCTCCTGGTCATATGATTTGTTGCTCCACTATCGAGCAACCATGATCCCCCACCGGAAGCAAACACCTACAAGAGATCAATGCTTGGTTTTAGGTACCCATTTAGTAATGGGTCCTTTGATGTTAGTAACAAGGGTCTTGGGAACCCAAATGGACCATTCAATGTACTCATAAGAAGAGCCAACAAATTTAGCAAAGACATGTCCATCACTAGCACGGCACAACACATATGACGGGTTAAAGTCGCCGGCTTTGTTTGAGGGAATGCTTTTGCCCTTTTGGACATCAACTCCCTTCACTTTTTCCTTATTCTCCTTAGGAGCACCCTCTCCCTCTTTCACAAACGTTTGTTTGAGAGGGGGAGGACGTTTGGTCTTGTTGTTCTTCTTCTTGCTCTTGGTCTTGGGTGCAAACCCAATCCCTTCTTTGGCCACAACTTCTTTTTGATTGCTCAAAAGGTCGTTGAGGTTCTTCCCACCTTGAATGCAAGTCACAAGGCCTTTCTCAAGTTGATCCTTCAACTTGGCATTCTCCTCCACAAGATGCACATGCTCACAACACGGGTTAGTAGCACATGCATTATCAATTAATACCATATGAGGAAAGGTGGCCTTTTCCTTGATTAGCTTAACTTGGAGTTGAGCATGAGACTCTATGAGGTTAGCATGAGTACCCTTCAAGACTTTGTGGGCCTTGTCAAGTATCTCAAACTCCTCTTTGAGTCTAGCATGATCAACCCCAAGTTTAGCCTTCTCAGAGGTTAGCACACGAGACACGACAAGAGCATGATCAAGATCTTTCTTTAACTTAGCATGGTCATCATTGTGTGACTCCTTAAGAGTCAAACGATGCACATGCTCTTCCTCAAGAGCATTAGAGAGATCCGATATTTCATCGGCATAGTCACGACTATGACCTTCCATCTTGGAGATGGTTTCTTCGTGAGCCTCGATCATGTCATTGGCCTCACCAAGTTGTTCCAAGAGAGCAACGAAGTGCTTCTTGGACTTACCCTTGAGCTTGTTCATAAAAGACTCAAATTCATTCACTTCCTCATTAGACTCAACATGTTCATCAATGCAATCCTCCAAGGAGGGATTAGTAATGATGGTGGTTGTGATGTTGGGGGTTACCTTGTTTGTAGCTTTAGCCATGAGGCATTTGGCGGTGATGTTTTCGTTTGGTGAATCAAAGAGAGACACCCGGGAAGGAGTAGCAATGGCAACGGATGCCATGGCCATAGCTTCTTCATTGTCATCAACATCGTCATCCTCTTGGTATTCTTCTTGAACCACCAACCCACGAGTGGGAGTCTTCTTGGCGAAGTTGTTCTTGTTTGGGAAGGACTTGGCTTTGTCTTTTCTGATGAACTTGCCACCATTGTCTTCCCGCTTCTCGTAAGGACAATCCGCAACAAAATGGCTCACATTGCCACAGTTGAAGCAAGTTCTAAATCGTTGCTTGCCCTTGACGCCACTTGAGTTGTTCTTGTTGAAGTTGGGTCTTGAACTCTTCTTGCTCCAAAATTGTCTTGAAGCAAGGGCCATGTGCTCATGGTAATCAAATTTGGTGTCTTTGGGGTTGCTTTCCTCATCTTCCACTTCTTCCTCTTCTTCCATAATGACCTTGGCCTTCAAAGCAAGGTTGGGCTTCTTTGCCCTTTGAGAACGGAGCACCGCATTGTCGGCGGTCTTGTCCAAGATGCTCATTGCAACCAACTCATCCAACACTTCACTTGAGGTCATGGAGTGGAAGTCCGGTCGTTGACGAATGACGGAGGACATGGCCTTGTTGTAAGGCATCATGGTATTGAGGAACTTTCGCTTGATCCAATTGTCATCCGTGTCCTTGCTTCCATGATCTCGGAGTGCGACCGCGAGTTTGGTCACTCTTCGAAAGAGCTCACGAGGTTCTTCATCTTCTTTCATTGCAAACTCATCGGCTTCATCTTGCACCACTTCATAGTTGGAGCGTTGAATGCTAGCACTTCCCCGATAGAGACCCTCGACACATTTCCATGCTTCCTTAGCCATGACATGCGGTCGAAGGTGAGGAAGATCTTCGGGAAGGATAGCATCTTGGATGATGAAGAGAGCACTCTCATTGAATTGATTGTCCACGGCTTCTCGAGGGGTGAAGTTGCTTGGGTCATGAGGATAAAAACCTTCTTCAATGATTCTCCAAAGGTTAGTGTTCACATGTTTTAAATGACGCTTACAGTGATAGACCCAAGAATCAAAATCTTCATGTTTCTCATATTTAGGAGGAGGACCGGCATGATTCAAATGAGTGGATGGGATTGGCCCTCCATAAATTGGAGGTTCCACATGGGCAAAGATGCCGGTACCATTTCTACCACTAATAGAAGGACTCTTTTCAATGTTAACTTCCCCCCTTGTCGGAGGTAGCGTCCGTCACCTTGTTGGTGGGATCACCAACTTTCATCGGCGAGGTAGATTGTTTAAGTCCTTCTAGGAATTCCTTAAACATGTCCTTGACCTCGGTCGTCATGGAGGTTTTCAATGTTTCCAAAGCCACATTGAATTCCTCACGTGAGATCGAGTTACCCCCATCTCCCGTAGATGAGATCGGATTCGCACCGGAGTGCTCTCCCACCTCATCTATGACATCAACCATACTCTTTGGACGGTAAAGTCCTGAAAAAGAGACGAGGCTCTGATACCAATTGAAAGAATCGATATGGTTGACTAGAGGGGGGGGGGGGGGGGTGAATAGGCAACTAACAATTTTTAAGCTTATCTTTACCAAATTAAACTTTGCAACAAAATAGGTTGTCTAGATGTGCAACTAAGTGAGCAACCTATATGATGCAATAACAACTAGCACACAAGCAAGCAAAGGATGTAAAACAAGTAGGCTTGCAAAAGTAAAGGCACGAAATAACCACGAGTGGAGCCGGTGGAGACAAGGATGTGTTACCGAAGTTCCTTCCTTTTAAGGGGAAGTACGTCTCCATTAGAGCGGTGTGGAGGCACAATGCTCCCCAAGAAGCCACTAGGGCCACCGTATTCTCCTCACGCCCTCACACAATGCGAGATGCCGTGATTCCAATATTGGTGCCCTTGAAGGCGGTGACCGAACCTTTACAAACAAGGTTGGGGCAATCTCCACAACAATCGGAGGCTCCCAACAACAACGCCACGAAGCTTCACCACAATGGAGTATGGCTTCGAGGTGACCTTAACCGTCTAGGGTGCTCAACACCCAAGAGTAACAAGATCCGCAAGGGATAAGTGGGGGGAATCAAATTTCTCTTGGTGGAAGTGTAGATCTGGGCCTTCTCAACCAATCCCGAGCAAATCAACAAGTTTGATTGGCTAGGGAGAGAGATCGGGCGAAAATGGAGCTTAGAGCAACAATGGAGCTTTGGGGGAAAGAGGTAGGTCAACTTGGAGGAAGAAGACACCTTTATATAGTGGGGGAACAAATCCAACCGTTACCCCACTGAGCAGCCCCGCACAGAGCGGTACTACCGCTGAGAGCGGTACTACCGCTGAGAGCGGTACTACCGCTCCCTACCCAGCGGTACTACCGCGCTGGCGAGGAAGACAGGACACTGGCCCCAGAGCGGTACTACCACGAGAGTAGGAGCGGTACTACCGCTTGGAGCGGTACTACCGCTTGGAGCGGTACTACCGCTTCTACTACCGCTTGTAGTGCCGCAAAACCCGACACGAGAAAACACCAGTCTCGAATCGAGGCGGTAGTAGCGCGGAACAGCTGCGGTACTACGGCCGAAGCCCGCGAGCGGTACTACCGCCCTGCGGAGCGGTACTACCGCTGAGAGCAGTACTACCGCTTCGTGGAGCGGTACTACCGCTGGAGTGCTTCGGCGGTACTACCGCTGGCACAGGACGAAGCAGGTACGGAAGAGAAGTGGCAGCTCCAAAGATGCGAAAGGAAGACGACGGGTGTGATTGGGATGTGTACGTGTTGATTCCACCCTATTCTTACCAAAGTGGATTCCCTCTTAATAGTACGGTGACTCCTACGAAACTAGTCCACCAACAACGAAACGAAGGAGCTACACCGTCTTGAATAAAACACCGAGGGGAGGAAATCGTCTCGTGCCAATGGATGAATCTCTGAAAGAACTTAATGCACACGATTAGTCCGCAAAAGCATTGTCATCAATCACCAAAACCACTTGGGGATAAATATGCCCTTACAACGGTGGGCAGCAACGGCTCCTTCGGGCGTCGTTCCCTTCTTGAAAGCGCCGCCTTGGGAGTTGTGTGGCTGGTGGACGTCATTGGGTTGGTGTGGCGGCAATCTGGATCAGGAGGCGGTGCAGCGTCGTATCTACCGCGTCGACGATGACGGGTCTTGGTGGCATGGTGCAGTGGAGTCTCGGCGGCGGATGCGTCTTGATGGACTAGCGCAAGGCGGTGGTGCTATCTCCTCCCACTGAAAGTGCATCGCCGGAAATCCTGAAATAAATCGAGGAATAATGCGAGCACCTGGACTTGAACCCTGGTGGGCTAGGGATACCACTGCCCCTCTAACCATCCAACCACATGTTGGTTCGTGTTGTCAGATTCTGTTGAATAATAACAAAGATGTTTCCGCAAAAAAAAAGAATAATAACAAAGATGATTGTGCACATCGATTGATGCAGAGGCCGGGGGTCATACTTCTTTTGAGAAAAAATATATTTCTCTCAACATACATTGAAAATAATACTTATATTCTATATATATGCTACTTCCTCCATCCTATAATATAAGATGTTTTTGCAAGTTGTTTTACCTTAAAAAACATCATCTATTATGAGATGGAGGGAGTAGCAAATTTGCATGTGCATTGCAACAGAATATAAGATAGAAAGATATCTTGTAGCGTAGCAATTGTAGCATTAGTTGGCATAATCAAAATTGGCAGGTTCGACGGTGCTATCCGGCGGCAGTGAGGCGTAAGCCAAAGTCTAGAAAAGATGCATATCAATCGAACATTTTGTTAGAAAAAAAAGCAAATTATCTATTATAGTCTACTGGCACTAACCGAGAAGATAAAAATAAACAAATTATCTATCTTCATGTGGTTGTCTTGACCGGCGTTGTCTTCTGTGGGTCGTTGCGACAACTTTAGTTCGTTTTTCCGTATTTTAATCAGGCATTTTTTTTCTTTTAATGATTCTGTATCCGCCGAGCTAGCCGACGTCAGTCATCTAAAAAAACTTGATGTGGGACTATTTAGTATGTGAATAAACATGAAAAGGCTGATTGTGATTGCTGCTGTGTGGCCCTGCACAAGTCCAATATTACGCTAGGCCCAATTCTACAGACTGGGCAGCCAAAACGCAGGTGACAGACGAAGTGGATGCTACGTAGTTTGTTGCTAATAAAATACACATGTTTGAATCATATGCTAATTATGGTATTATTAGGGGCCTTTTTACAAACGCGCTTGACGGACCAAGAATACACATTCCCTTCAATACTATGTATAGATATAGATTTGCAACTATATCATAATCAAATATAATATATTGTATTTATTTTTGTTTTATTTAAATTAGATAAAAAATATTGCAACTAATCCGCGCCGCAACGGGTGGGGTAACATCTAGTTACACGGCTGTTGTGCTGCCATGGATGGAATGCCGGAGGCGGATCCTCTAACTTAGAGAAGCAAAGTCACGGTGCTACAGTGTAATCATAGTGTAAAATGAAGAAGGAATGTTAGAGACGTTTAACGGATTATTTACTATTGATATTTACTGTAGATATAAATAATCTATAATTAATTTTATTTCACCATCAAATTGTTTGTATGTAATGATTATGAATTTACACATTAAATCTGTAATTTGCATATTAATTTAACTCATTTTAGCCTTAATAATATGGATTGCAAGAAGGAAAGTTAGGAAATTGTAGCTTCTCTAACTTTCCTTCTTAATGTTAGAGGATCCGGTTCCTGGAATGCCTTGCTAACATGCAAACTGAGGGGGATCAAATTGTAAAAGCTACTATCCCCGTTCATTAAAAATAAACGTGTTTCCTTAACCTCACTTGCGAGAAAATTTTGCTCACGTCAGCCGATTCTAAACGGGGGCGAAGACATGGGACTCAATAAGGAGCACTGACCCAGGTGAGGCCGAGCCAGGACATCACCGGAGAAAGAGCCAGAGGCGAGGAAGATGGTTAACTGGTGTGGGTCAGGGAGTGGGAATGTAGGTCATTGCCAATGTTGGAGAACCCGAGGGAGGGGGGGTAGGGGGTAGTGGGATGGACGGGGCGGCGACGACATGGCAGCGGGCGGAGGCTAGGGGATGGCGAGGCATATGATGTATACCACACACTTCTATTCTGGAAGATAATTGTTGGGTCTCCAAGTGCATAGGATTGTAGGATAACACCAGATTTCCCTCAAGTAGACGGTTTAAAAATTGTCAATCCATGAGAGGTGTAGGATGATAGTATTACCTTTTGAAGCAACCCTGCAATATAATACAAATAGTTTCTTGTGTCCCTTACACACCTAATACATTTGTCAATTGTATAGCTACACTAGTTCGGCGAAGAGATTGACAATTTGGATTGCAGATTGATGTTATGTTGGTGAAAATATTTTTGTAGTTTTTGAACAAATAAAAACACCAAGGTAATAAGGTGCACAAGTGAACAAAACAAGGTTCACCCGCAAAAAAAAAAAAGAACGAAACAAGGTTATACTTGTTGGAAACTAGGTCTGGATTTCATTGGTTCACTGGTGTCAACTCTCAACACCAATAACTTCATTAAAATAGTTGATAAAACTTCACTAGGTGTGGTAAGGATCGCACCCAAAGCTCCCTTTTCATTTGATGAAAATAGGGTCGATAAAGCATTACCTAAAAGTTGTCTTTATAATCTTAATCTATTGGGCACCCAAATGTCACCTCAGGTGACCCGTAAATTATACTGGCCAATCAACACATGATATCTTATCTTTCTAATCTTAATCCAGAGTCACCCAATGTCCCATAAAGTGTGTCTGAAAATTATAGTAGGTATTAATCATATGATCTCATTAATTCCAGAAGTTCAATATAACATGAACAAGATCCAACCCATAAAGAAATTCATCACCAGAACTACATCATATAATTCAACTTATTACCATCAATGCTCAAGATCAAAATCATGGATACAACTCATATGATCAAGAAAGAGAGATTGATGACACAACACTACAACTTACAAACCCCTTGCCTTGAGGGTGGACTACTCCCGCATCATCATGGGAGGAGCAAGGGTCGACAAAAGGGGCCGAAGACGAAGATTCACCCATTAGGCAAACTGACACAACAAGGTCAAATAAAATCACATTGGAACGTGAAGTGGCGGCAGTAGAAAAATTCTGTGAAAAATACAAGAAGGGTTTTCTGAGGTGTACATAAGCTAGCTACAAATAAGAGGGGCTAGGCGAGACCTTGTGGGGCCAGGCGCGTACTCCAGGCGCCTGGTCCTCTTGGACTCTTAGGTGGCCTAGCTTTGTCACGGTGCCTACTTTTGATATAAAATTGGCTTCTATATTATTTTGTTATTTTCCCCTGTAAGCTCTCGTATGGAGTAATGGGGTGTACCCAACTTGCTTGCTCATAAAGACTTATGGTTCATTCGAGGAGGTTCACCATTGGAATATGTAAGACAAGTTATATAATGTAAAGTCCCCACTAGTATATGAAACAATGAAACTCATGAAACTTCCAATTTTCCTTCAATTGCATGTTGCTACTTTGAAGCACTACCAAATGTATGGGGCTAGTTTGAAGCACTCTTGTGTACTCTATAAAGAAAATAGTGCTCTCTCTCTCTCTCTCTCTCTCTCTCTCTCTCTCTCAACACACACACACACACTCTCGCACACCCTTTTTGTCTCCCATTGACACATTTTTTGTGTCCCTTGACACTTTTCTCTTCTTTTTTTGTCACTTGACATTTTTTTAATTTTCTCTCATGATAGAAGCAACATCTTACAATAAGGATTAGTGCACTATTATCAGCTTCATTCAAATGTAAACTTAGCTCTTGCTATGAATATGAAAGAGACTCTATATGAACGCGTTTGGCAGTGCAAAATGTGCAATGATCTAACGTATGGGCATATATACGAAACTTGGTAAAAACAAAATGATTTTTCTGTTTAAGATACCTCCAAAAGCATGTTTCAAATAATTTCACCATCTTTCATAGAGTTTCGCCATGTTTTGGAGATTTTCATCATGTCCTGATACAGCAAACATGAAACAAGTTTACCAGTTTCATAGAGTTTTACCATGTTTTGATACAGTAAACATGATATGAGTTTAACAGTTTCGTAGAGTTCCACTATGTTTTAGTACTTAAATTAAAACTTCGCAATGTTTTTAAATTAGACCTTCGGGGAGGAGCCCCGTGGCATTATAATTAAGAAGGAAGGTGTGAGACACCAAGTTTTAAATCCGCCAAATAAATTTGTCCCACAAAATTCGAACTTGGGTCTGCCAAGGCACACAACCATGCTCTTGCCAATGGGCTAGGTTCCCAGGGGCGGAGCCAGAAAATTTGGCCAATGGGTTCACTCATTACCTCACTGTGAGAATTAATTTGGTACGAATTAATTAAGTGTAAAGTTTAATTTCGAACTATATTAGCAAGAGTCTTTTTGATAAATTCTTACAACAAGAGTGTAATAAACAGAATATGATGTTGATTATCGTATACACACACACAGAGAGAGAGAGAGAGAGAGATTAAATTTAAAGCTAAAGAGTGCAAGACATACCAGTTGGATGAAATTATAAAATCACTTATTTTCATTTTATAAACAAGGTAGTACCCAAATAACTTCATAGCTTCATGGTCAGCTTCTCATCTGCTGAAAATATTGGGAAAAAAATGACAAGTTATTTTCACAAATTCAAAGTAAGTACCATTAAGCGAAAGAAGCATGTAAAGGCACTCACATTTTAGTGTGTAGCTTTTCGATCTTCGTTACCATGAAAAGATCGAACACATCATATGGCAGTAATTTATCTGTCAATTGAAAACTTTGGGAGATTATTTGCAGCGGCATTCGATGTACTGCTTAATTACATCTAACGGATGGCCTAGAAGTGTCAGCATCGTTATCTGAATCGGGTGATCAGTTTCTTCTTGGGAAATATTATTGCATACCATAGTACTATAGAGCAATCAAAGTTCAGGGGAAAATAATCAGAAAACTAGGGTAAAAGGTAATACCACACAGCAGGGACGGAGTGATCTGATTAATTTCAGTTTGGACTTCAAGTGCCAGCCACCGCCGACGGCCGATTTACTGTTCTTGGCTTGCCGCCGGAGGCTGCCGATCTGGCGCCGCGATGAAACACCGAGGGGCCGGGTTGGGAAACGAACTGGGGGAACGATAAGCGGCGGCGTGTTGCGTACATGGATGGTATGGAATCGTGCGGTCAACTGTCTGCTGCGTGGATTGTATCGTAACGGTATTGGGCTCTTTGTTTTGAGAAATAGCTGTAGGCTTTTTTGTTGGGCTATTCATTATGTTATAATAAATTTACAATGGGCTAAGAGGCTTCTTCCTCGTGCGTCTAGTAGCTTTGATGGGTTCTTTTTTTTTTTTTTGCGGGGAGCTTTGATGGGTTCAAGCGTGCATTTGTATTGGGTTCATGCAAGTGAATACGTGTATATATGGACGTGACGTGCAAAGATCGTTGGGTTCAAGTGAACCCAACGCCTACACGCTGGCTTCGCCAAGGTTCCATCCACAATATATTTTCTGGAGGAGGAGAGGGCGCAAAATAAATTCAAGAGTGTTCTTGTTTCAAAAGTCAAAACCCTCGTCACCAACAGCATAAAGATGCAAACAGATCTTAAATTTCACTTTGTTTGGTAAGATAAAATGATTTCAAACATGAAACTAATGTGAAAAAGCGTCGGAGGGTGGAGCAAGTCTTCTTGAAATCTCTGCCAGAAGTATACACTGTGTGGAGTCCCTAGAAAAAGTACACTGTGTGGAGAATAAGAGGACTGGCTGATATGACATACTGTATTTGACAGAATACAGGGAAATAAATTTCAGTAAAATATAATCTAAAAAAATCAGTAATAAAATAAGCAATACACGTGAAATATTGCGAGCCCAGGATTGCATGGATTCGAACCTAGCTCCAAAATTGATCAAGAGCACATGGTAGAATTACTTTTTGTCGGAGGCGTAGAATAACGAGAGTATTGAATTGTCTTGGCCTAGGAATTAGGAATCTACAAGCCATCAACCAAAGTTTAATTCTTTCTGCAGCTTAGAGAATAGCTAAGGAGCCTAACAGTAATTTGGCTCTTATTCTCAAGTCAAAGTACTATGCTAATACCTCATTTTGGAGAGCAGAAGCCAATATGCCTAAGTCAGCTTTCTGGACAGCCATATTGAAGGTAAGACATCTACTGAGCTCTGCATCTTTTTATCAACTTGTGGATGGAAGCTCCTCCATTTGGAGCTCTCCATGGTTCTCTAAATGGCAAGATATTTATGACAATTTGAATATTCAACAACCACCTTACTCCTATCCAGCTGTGGTAAAAGATCTGTGGTCCAATAGTCAAAAGGTATGGAACACCCAACTAGTTAATACCTTGTTTACCCCTGAAACTGCGGCTGTCATCTTGCAAACCCCTATAGTTGATTCTCTAGGCCATGATTTGCTTGTATGGAAGCTAACCCCTGCAGGTGAATTCTCAACCAAAAGTGCCTACAAGCATTGTTACAAAAATCTTGAGCTCCCTATTAATCAGAGACCTAAGCCAGTGCCACAACAGGTAATCTCTCTTCTCAATCAGGTTTGGGCAGAAAAAATGATGTTACCCAGGGTTCAAACTTTTGCTTGGAGACTACTTCGGCGAGCCCTAGCTACTGGGAAAAGAGCAGGTAAGTTTTCCAAACATATAAAATCTGAGTGCTCCAGGTGTGGCATGGAAGAAGATGAAATGCACATGTTATTCTTATGTCACTTCTCCAAAGCGGCTTGGTTTTCACATCCTTGGTACATCAGAACTGAAATGTTAGCTGCCACACATCAAACTATACCCGATATGATACAGTTTTTGCTTTCTTCCAATCACCCTCACATTTCAACTATTAATCTCTATACTTTTCTCTAGTGTTTATGGAAAGTGAGAAATGACTATTTATTTAAGCAAGAACATTAAGCCAGAGCAAGTTTTTGTTGTGTACAATGCTGTTATGCAGGACACAGACACTTCACTGATGAAGGAGTTACATGTTCATGATTCAACTTGGAAGGGACATCACGGTCAGCCAGAACAGCTAAAGCTTTCTACTGTTCTTACTTCTCAGTCTACAATAGATTTTCCAGGTACACAAATATACTCAGATGCAGCTTGGTCGTTCGAGCCAGGACAAGCTAGCAAAGGTGGGTATAGGTGTTTTTCTACAAATTAACGGGCAACATACCGACCATCTATACATCTCTGCTGTGTCGCCACCAGTAGCATCAGCTTTGCAGGCAGAAGCTTATGGACTGTTGTTGGCGGTGAAGATTGCAGCTCAACTACATGTGCAGGATCCGAAGTTTTTGACAGACTCTAAAGTGCTTGCCTCAGCAGTTGTACAACCTGATATTACTAAAGCAGGTCCGTGGGCTATCCGGCCAATCTTAGCTGCTATCCAGACCACGCCTTCATTTCATCCATATAGAATACTCAAAGTGCATAGAAGTCTGAATTTCAAGGCACACCATCAGGCTAGACTTGCTGTCAAAGTGCAAGATAAACCTTTTAGCTCTACTTGCTTACATTCAGATCAAGGTTTAGGTACTAATTTGGAAGGATGTCCTACCTGTAATGAGCTATCAGCAATGAGTGCTCAGCCACTCGAGCTGTTATTTGTAAAGTGTGCTTAATGCCATACTAATGAAATCCTTCTGTTCAAAAAAAAAAGAATTGACTTGTCTGTTCCTTGCACGACGCAATGTCTTCGTTCAAAATACAAATCATCTTCAACGTTGACCCCTCTGCCAACCTACGTCCCATCAATAAATAAGGTGCGCGCCCCTGCATGCATACGTGCACCTCAATCGCGATCTAGAAACCAGCAACTCGCCGATCAATCGACATGGCGTCTAGCACCAGGTTTGCTCCCCTCCTCCTCGCGCTCGCCGCCCTCGCCGCGGCGGCGCTCGCCCCCTCCGCGTCGGCGGCGCCCGGCACGGAGTACTGCCAGGACACGCTGGCCGGCCTGCTGGCGTGCCACGCGTTCATGTACGAGGGCGCGCCGGCGGCCTCGCCCGCCTGCTGCGACGCCTACAGCGCCGCCTTCAACGCCGACCCCTTCTGCCTCTGCTACATCGCCAACGGCGTCTACGGCCGCTCCACCGGCTACGACGTCAACGTCACCCACGCCCTCGAGATCCCCACCAGCTGCGGCCAGGTCCAGCCGCCCATCCAGCTCTGCGACAGTAAGTAGCCACCATACAATTATACAAAGCCTCTCATGATCGATCGAACTCTTCTCTGCCTACGTGCGCGGCTGAACTCTGATCTGATCGACTAATTGATCGATGAGTTTTGCAGTGCAAGGAGTGGTACTTCCTCCCTACGAGCCGGAGTCCGGACCCAAGGCTTCGTCGCCGGCGGCGCAGCCACCTTCAGGTATGCACTGGTCGTTCGACACCGAGATCGATAGGAGAAACTTCCGGTCGATGTCTGATCAGAGCTTTGGTTTGACTATTATAATGCAGCAGGATCGGTAGAGCCACCTCGGTCGGCTCCTGCGGCGCCGTCGTCGACTTTCCCGCCACCGCCACCAGCACCAACAACAACAACCTCCGGCAGTGATCAATCCTCGGCGCAGATGGCCCTCGTGCTCTTCACAGTTGCTGCCGGCATGGTCGCGGCTGTGGCCTGAAGATGGGAATTGCAGCCATGATAAGCCATGATCTCAGGACTTGCAGATTAGGAGTATTAGCTGCAGATTGGAATTTAAATTAAATCGTGACATATATGTTGTTCGCAACATGTAATTATATACTCCCTCCGTTCACTTTTGTAAGTCGTTTCAAACAACACAAAATAGGCTGTTTTGCACATTGTCTGAAATGTTTTAAGGTCTTATAAAAGTGAACAGAGGGAGTAGTAATAGACTAAATATATAGGGTTTTCTCTTTTGTTAATCAAATAGGTAGGAGTTATATAAAGTTTACAGAGGAATATAGATGAGTATTAGCAAATCCTTTGTTTTATTAGCAAAATTCTAGAACTAAATTGGTTATTTCGGTGTTTCTTGCGTGTATGACCATGACATACATAATCTGCCTATATCCAAGTGCATGCATTAAGTCGAACAGGAGGTTCTAAAAAGGTTACTTTACCCATGTACATAAGAACAACAACGTAATTTTAAGGTGTCAATAGAACATAGTCAACGTACTTTACCCATATTACTGAGTTTCTCCACTCTCAGAATTTGTCTTGGAAGGATTGGTTCCTATGGTACTCACCACTGCCACTCTCCCAGGGAAGCCAATGCTGCTTCCTTTTTTTTTACGAGAAAAAATTACAATCTATTCATCAACTAGCAAAAGTAAAATTTACATTCTTTGACCACCTAGCGACGACTACAAGTAGCGAGCCGAAGGCGTGCCGCCGTCATCAACCCTCCATCACCAAAGCCGGCCAAACCTTAAGTCTAGACACAAGAACACAGGCGAACGAACACCGGATCCATCACTAGTAGAAAAGGGGACAATGGTCCAGGCCGGGCCAGCCCATTGGTCCCGGTTCAATCCAGAACTGGGACCAATGGGGGCATTGGACCCGGTTCGTGAGCCACGTGGGCCATTGGTCCCGGTTCGACTGGACTCATTGGTCCCGGTTGGTGGGACGAACCGGGACCAATGGGCCTCGCTCCTGGCCCACCACCATTGGTCCCGGTTGGTGGCTTTAACCGGGACCAAAGGCTGCCCATTAGTTCCGGTTCTAGCCACGAACCAGGACCAATTAGTTGCCTATATATACCCTCGACCGCGAGCAGAGCACTCCCACTGCTCTGTTTTCGTGGCCGACGAGGGGAGAGCTTTATGGTGCTATAGCTCACCTCCTATGCACACGAGGTGTTCGATGGAATGCCCGAGCCACACTACTTAAGCATTCTCCTCTCCAAGCTCGACCTCCAAGCTCCATTTTCCTCAATATTTGTCTAGGTTTAGCGCTCCGTCACGTCCCGTCCCCGTCTTCATCGCCGTCGATCGCCCGCGCCGATCTCGTCGCCGGCACCACCGTGGTGAGCCTCTTGTTCTTATCTTCTTTCTAAAAGGAAAAAAAAATCTTACTTGTATGTTTATATAGATACTTGTATAATTTTCTTACTTTTATTATTGCATCTTATATAGTGCGATGGTTTTGGTATCCGCCCCCGTCGGCCCTCGTCCTGTCTATGATTCGGATGTGGTATATATTATCTTTTCATAACTATTGGTTCATTTATTGTTTATGACAATTATGCCGACCAACGTGACATAGATTTTATTTATCTAGGAGGTTGTTGAACCGGAAATTCCAACCGACCCTATTGTCGAGAGGTTAAATTTAGTTGAAGAAGAAAACAATTTGTTGAAGGAAAAAATTAGAAAAATTGAGGAGGAGAAGATGATATTGGAGTTGCATGTTGCGGATGTCGTCGATGATCACAAGATCAAGATGGATGCAATGCGCTTGAAGATTAGAAAGATTAGAAAATATGCCACTCGTACCGAGGCTTGGTATCATTATGCCGTTGGATCAGTTGTTACATTGGTTGCGATTATGATTGCATTTGTTTTCGCATTGAAATGTTTTACATAGTTTTAGTGTATGGTTTAACTAATTTAGATGCTCTGCAGAGCTTTATGTTGTTAGATGAGAACTATGTATGTACTTTGGTTTTAATGTGATGGTGAACTTCTATTAATTTGGTCACTTAATTATCTATTCATGATGTTCTGTAATGATTTTTGACACACTTAATTATATATAATGCACGCAGATGAACCGGCAATGGATGTACGGTGAAAGACACACCTCCGAGTACATTAAGGGCGTGCATGATTTTCTCGAAGTGGCTGAGGCAAACAAGCAGAATGGTTTTATGTGTTGTCCATGCCCTATATGTGGGAATACGAAGTCTTACTCTGACCGGAAAATCCTCCACACCCACCTGCTTTACAAGGGTTTCATGCCACACTATAATGTTTGGACGAGACACGGAGAAATAGGGGTTATGATGGAAGACGACGAAGAAGAAGAGTACAATGACAACTATGTGCTCCATGAATACGGTGATGCTACTGAACATCAAGAGGAACCAGACGATGTGCACGATGATGCTGCAACGGGCGAAGCTGCTGAAGATCAAGAGGAACCAGACGATGTGCCCGATGATGATGATCTCCGCCGGGTCATTGTCAATGCAAGGACGCAATGCGAAAGTCAAAAGGAGAAGTTGAAGTTCGATCGCATGTTAGAGGACCACAAGAAAGGGTTGTACCCCAATTGCGAAGATGGCAACACAAAGCTCGGTACCGTACTGGAATTGCTGCAGTGGAAGGCATAGAATGCTGTGCCTGACAAAGGATTTGAGAAGCTACTGAAAATATTGAAGAAGAAGCTTCCAAAGGATAACAAATTGCCCGAAAGTACATACACAGCAAAGAAGGTCGTATGCCCTCTAGGATTGGAGGTGCAGAAGATACATGCATGCCCTAATGACTGCATCCTCTACCACGGTGCGTACAAGGATCTGAACGCATGCCCGGTATGCGATGCATTACGGTATAAGATCAGACGAGATGACCCTGGTGATGTTGACGGCGAGCCCCCCAGGAAGAGGGTTCCTGCGAAGGTGATGTGGTATGCTCCTATAACACCACGGTTGAAACATCTATTCAGAAACGGAGAGCATGCCAAGTTGATGCGATGGCACAGTGAGGACCGTAAGAAAGACGGGAAGTTGAGAGCACCCGCTGACGGGTCGCAGTGGAGAAAAATCGAGAGAAAGTACTAGGATGAGTTTGCAAGTGAGCCAAGGAACGTATGGTTTGCTTTAAGCGCGGATGGCATTAATCCTTTCGGGGAGTAGAGCAGCAATCACATCACCTGGCCCGTGACTCTATGTATGTATAACCTTCCTCCTTGGATGTGCATGAAGTGGAAGTTCATTATGATGCCAGTTCTCATCCAAGGCCCTAAGCAACCCGTCAATGACATTGATGTGTACCTAAGGCCATTAGTTGAAGAACTTTTACAGCTGTGGAATGGAAATGGTGTACGTACGTGGGATGAGCACAAACAGGAGGAATTTAACCTAAAGGTGTTGCTGTTCGTGACCATCAACGATTGGCCCGCTCTTAGTAACCTTTCAGGACAGACAAACAAGGGATACCACGCATGCACGCACTGTTTACTTGACACCGATAGTATATACCTGGCAAGCTGCAGGAAGAATGTGTACCTGGGCCATCGTCGATTTCTTCCGACCAACCATCAATGTCGAAAGAAAGGCAAGCATTTCAAAGGCGAGGCAGATCACCGGAAGAAGCCCGCCATGCGTAACGGTGATCATGTACTTGCTATGGTCAATGATTTACACGTAATCTTTGGAAAGGGTCCCGGCGGACTAGCTGTTCCGAGTGACGCTGGGAGACGCGCACCCATGTGGAAGAAGAAATCTATATTTTGGGACCTACCCTACTGGAAAGACCTAGAGGTCCGCTCTTCGATCGACGTGATGCACGTGACGAAGAACCTTTACGTGAACCTGCTAGGCTTCTTGGGCGTGTATGGGAAGACAAAAGATACAGCTGAGGCACGGGAGGACCTGCAACGTTTGCACGAAAAAGACGGCATGCCTCCAAAGCAGTATGAAGGTCCTGCCAGCTATGCTCTTACCAAAGAAGAGAAGGAAATCTTCTTTGAATGCCTGCTTAGTATGAAGGTCCCGACTGGCTTCTCGTCGAATATAAAAGGAATAATAAATATGGTAGAGAAAAAGTTTCAGAACCTAAAGTCTCATGACTGCCACGTGATTATGAGGCAACTGCTTTCGGTTGCATTGAGGGGGCTTCTACCGAAAAACGTCCGATTAGCCATTGTGAAGCTATGTGCATTCCTCAATGCAATCTCTCAGAAGGTGATCGATCCAGAAATCATACCAAGGCTAAGGAGTGATGTGGTGCAATGTCTTGTCAGTTTCGAGCTGGTGTTCCCACCATCCTTCTTCAATATCATGACGCACGTCCTAGTTCATCTAGTTGACAAGATTGTCATTCTGGGCCCCGTATTTCTACACAATATGTACCCCTTTGAGAGGTTCATGGGAGTCCTAAAGAAATATGTCCGTAACCGCGCAAGGCCAGAAGGAAGCATCTCCATGGGCCATCAAACAGAGGATGTCATCGGGTTTTGTGTTGACTTCATTCCTGGCCTTAAGAAGATAGGTCTCCCTAAATCGCGGTATGAGGGGAGACTGACTGGAAAAGGTGAAGGAAATATGCCCTAGAGGCAATAATAAAGTTATTATTTATTTCCTTATATCATGATAAATGTTTATTATTCATGCTAGAATTGTATTAACCGGAAACATAATACATGTGTGAATACATAGACAAACATAGTGTCACTAGTATGCCTCTACTTGACTAGCTCGTTTATCAAAGATGGTTATGTTTCCTAGCCATGGATAAAAGAGTTGTCATTTGATTAACGGGATCACATCATTAGGAGAATGATGTGATTGACATGACCCATTCCGTTAGCCTAGCACTTGATCGTTTAGTATACTGTTATTGCTTTCTTCATGACTTATACATGTTCCTGTAACTATGAGAATTATGCAACTCCTGTTTACCGGAGGAACACTTTGGGTACTACCAAATGTCACAACGTAACTGGGTGATTATAAAGGAGTACTACAGGTGTCTCTGAAGGTACATGTTGAGTTGGCGTATTTCGAGATTAGGTTTTGTCACTCCGATCGTCGGAGAGGTATCTCTGGGCCCTCTCGGTAATGCACATCATTATAAGCCTTGCAAGCAATATGACCAAATGATTTGGTTGCGGGATGATGCATTACAGAATGAGTAAAGAGACTTGTCGGTAACGAGATTGAACTAGGTATTGGATACCGACGATCAAATCTTGGACAAGTAACATACCGATGACAAAGGGAACAACGTATGTTGTTATGCGGTTTGACCGGTAAAGATCTTCGTAGAATATGTAGGAACCAATATGGGCATCCAGGTCCCGCTATTGGTTATTGACCGAGAATAGTTCTAGGTCATGTCTACATAGTTCTCGAACCCGTAGGGTCCGCACGCTTAACATTACGATGACAGTTTTATTATGAGTTTATAAGTTTTGATGTACCGAAGTTTGTTCGGAGTCCCGGATGTGATCACGGACATGACGAGGAGTCTCGAAATGGTCGAGACATAAAGATTGATATATTGGACGACTATATTCGGACACCGGAAGTGTTCTGGGTGATTTCGGAGAAAACCGGAGTGCCGGAGGGGTTACCGGAACCCCCCCCCCCCCCCCCGGGGAAGTATTGGGCCTTAGTGGGCCTGAGGGGAGAGAGAGGGTAGCAGCCCAGGAGGTGGCGCGCCCCCTCCCATGGGGAGTCCGAATTGGACTAGGGGAGGGCGCGCGGCCCCTCTTTCCCTCTCCCTGTCCCCCTCTTCCTTCCCCCTTCCTCCTTCCTAGTTGGACTAGAAAAGGGGAGTCCTACTCCCACTAGGAGGAGGACTCCCCCCTCCTTGGCACGCCCCAAGGGCCGGCCGGCCTCCCCCCTTGCTCCTTTATATACGGGGGCGGGGGGGCACCCCATACACACAAGTTGATCTACGGATCGTTCCTTAGCCGTGTGCGGTGCCCCCCTCCACCATATTCCACCTCGGTCATATCGTCGCGGAGTTTAGGCGAAGCCCTGCGCCGGTAGAACATCATCATCGTCACCACGCCGTCATGCTGACGGAACACATCTCCGGAGCCTTGCTGGATCGGAGGCCGGAGATCGTCATCGAGCTGAACGTGTGCCGAACTCGGAGGCTCCGTACGTTCAGTGCTTGGATCGGTCGGATCGTGAAGACGTACGACTACATCACCGCGTTGTGCTAACGCTTCCGCTTACGGTCTACGAGGGTACGTGGACGAACACTCTCCCCTCTCGTTGCTATACCATCACCATGATCTTGCGTGTGCGTAGGAATTTTTATGAAATTACTACGTTCCCCAACAGTGGCATCTGAGCCTAGGTTTTATGCGTTGATGTTATATGCACGAGTAGAACACAAGTGAGTTGTGGGCGATACAAGTCATACTGCTTACCAGCATGTCATACTTTGGTTCAGCGGTATTGTTGGATGAAGCGGCCCGGACCGACATTACGCGTACGCTTACGCGAGACTGGTTTTACTGCCGTGCTTTGCACACAGGTGACTAGTGGGTGTCAGTTTCTCCAACTTTAGTTGAACCGAGTGTGGCTACGCCCGGTCCTTGCGAAGGTTAAAACAGCACCAACTTGACAAACTATCGTTGTGGTTTTGATGCGTAGGTAAGAATGGTTCTTGCTAAGCATGTAGCAGCCACGTAAAATTTGCAACAACAAAGTAGAGGACGTCTAACTTGTTTTTGCAGGGCATGTTGTGATGTGATATGGTCAAGACGTGATGAGATATAAGTTGTTGTATGAGACGATCATGTTTTGTTGAAATTATCGGCAACTGGCAGAAGCCCTATGGTTGTCTCTTTGCTGCATAAAGATGCAAGTGCCAAATAATTGCTTTACTTTATCGCTATGCGATAGCAATAGTTGCAAGAGCAATAGTTGGTGAGACGACCATGTGACGACACATTGATATAGATCAAGATGATGAAGATCATGGTGTCGTGCCGGTGACTATAGATATCATGACATCACTTTGGAGATGGAGATCAAAGGCGCAAGATGATCATGGCCATATCATGTCACATATATTGATCGCATATGATGTTTATCTGTTATACATCTTATTCTGTTTTTCTTTGACGGTAGCATTTTAAGATGATCTCTCACTAAATTATCAAGAAGTGTTCTCCCTGAGTATGCACCGTTGCGAAAGTTCTTCGTGCTGAGACACCACGTGATGATCGGGTGTGATAGGCTCTACGTTCAAATACATGGGTGCAAAACAGTTGCACACGCGGAATACTCAGGTTAAACTTGAGGAGCCTAGCATATACAGATATGGCCTCGGAACACGGAGACCGAAAGGTCGAGCGTGAATCATATAGTAGATATGATCAACATAGTGATGTTCACCATTGAAAGCTACTCCATCTCACGTGATGATCGGACATGGTTTAGTTGATTTGGATCACGTGATCACTTAGATGACTAGAGAGATGTCTGTCTAAGTGGGAGTTCTTAAGTAATATGATTAATTGAACTTAAATTTATCATGAACTTAGTCCTGGTAGTATTTTGCAAATTATGTTGTAGATCAATCTTGCGTTGTTGCTTTCATATGTTTATTTTGATATGTTCCTAGAGAAAACTGTGTTGAAAGATGTTAGTAGCAATGATGCGGATTGGATCCGTGATCTGAGATTTATCCTCATTGGTGCACAGAAGAATTATGTCCTTAATGCACCGCTAGGTGACAGACCTATTGCAGGAGCAGATGCAGACGTTATGAACATTTGGCCAAGCTCAATATGATGACTACTTGATAGTTTAGTGCACCATGCTTAACGGCTTAGAATCGGGACTTCAAGGACGTTTTGAACGTCATGGACCATATGAGACGTTCCAGAAATTGAAGTTGATATTTCAAGCAAATACCCGAGTTGAGAGATATGAAGTCTCCAACAAGTTCTATAGCTAAAAGATGGAGGAGAATCGCTCAACTAGTGAGCATGTGCTCAGATTGTCTGTGTACTTCAATCGCTTGAATCAAGTGGGAGTTCATCTTCCAGATAAGATAGTGATTGACAGAATTCTCTAGTCACCATCACCAAGTTAGTGGAACTTCGTGATGAACTATAATGCAAGGGATGACGAAAACGATTCCCAAGCTCTTCGTGATGTTGAAATCAAAGAAGGTAGAAATCAAGAAAGAGCATCAAGTGTTGATGATTGACAAGACCACTAGTTTCAATAAAAGGGCAAATGGAAAGAAAGGGGAACTTCAAGTAGAATGGCAAACAAGTTGTCACTCCCGTGAAGAAGACCAAAGCTGGACCAAAGCCTGAAACTGAGTGCTTACACTGCAAAGGAAAATGGTCACTGGAAGCGGAAATGCCCTGAATATTTGGTGGATAAGAATGATGGCAGAGTGAAGATGGGTATATTTGATATACAGGTTATTGATGTGTGCTTTACTAGTGTTTATAGTAGCCCCTGAGTATTTGATACTTGTTCGGTTGCTAAGATTAGTAACTCAAAACAGGAGTTACAGAATAAACAAAGACTAGTTGAAGGGGAAGTGACGATGAGTGTTCGAAGTAGGTCCAAGATTGATATGATCATCATCGCACACTCCCTATACTTTCGGGATTAGTGTTAAACCTAAATAAATGTTATTTGGCGTTTGCGTTGAGCATGAATATGATTTGATCATGTTTATTGCAATACGGTTATTCATTTAAAGTCAGAGAATAATTGTTGTTCTGTTTACATGAATAAAACCTTCGATGGTCAAACACCCAATGAAAATAGTTTATTGGATCTCGATCATAGTGATACACATATTCATAATATTGATGCCAAAAGATGCAAAGTGAATAATGATAGTGCAACTTATTTGTGGCACTGCCGTTTGGGTCATATCGGTGTAAAGCGCATGAAGAAACTCCATAAAGATGGATTTTCGGAATCACTTGGTTATGAATCATTTGATGCTTGCAAACCGTGCCTTTTGGGCAAGATGACTAAAACTCCGTTTTCCAGAACAATGGAACAAGCTACTGACTTATTGGAAATAATACATATCGATGTATGCGATCCAATGAGTGTTGATGCTCGTGGCAAGTATCGTTATTTTCTGACCTTCACAAGATGGTTTGAGCAGATATGGGTATATCTACTTGATGAAACATAAGTCTGAAATAGCTGAAAGGTTCAAAGAATTTCAGAGTGAAGTGGAAAAATCATCATAACAAGAAAATAAAGTTTCTGCGATCTATTCGCGGAGACGAATATTTGAGTTACGAGTTTGGTCTTCAATTAAAACAATGTGGAATAGTTTCACAGCTCACGCCACCTGGAACACCACAACGTTATGGTGTGTCCGAACGTCGTAACCACACTTTATTGGATATGGTGCGATCTATGATGTCTCCTACTGATTTACCACTATTGTTTTGGGGTTATGCATTAGAGACAGCTGCATTCACATTAAAAGGGCACCATCTAAATCCGTTGAGACGACACCATATGAACTGTGTTTTAGCAAGAAATCAAAGTTGTCGTTTCTTAAAGTTTGGGGCTGCGATGCTTATGTGAAAAAAGTGTCATCCTGATAAGCTCAAACCCAAATCGGAGAAGTGCGTCTTCATAGAATACCCAAAGGAAATTGTTGGGTACACCTTCTATCACTGATCCGAAGGCAAGATATTCGTTGCTAAAAATGGATGCTTTCTAGAGAAGGAGTTTCTCTCGGAAGAAGTGAGTGGGAGGAAAGTAGAACTTGATGAGGTAACTGTACCTTCTCCCGAATTGGAAAACAGTTCATCACTGAAATCAGTTCCAGTGATTCCAACACCAATTAGTGAGGAAGCAAATGATATTGATCATGAAACTTCAGATCAAGTTACTACAGAACCTCGTAGGTCTTCCAGAGTACGGTCCGCACCAGAATGGTACGGTAATCCTATTCTGGAAATAATGTTACTAGACCATGATGAACCTACGAACTATGAGGAAGCGATGGTGAGCCCATATTCCGCAAAATGGTTTGAGGCCATAAAATCTGAGATGGGATCCATGTATGAGAACAAAGTGTGGACTTGAAGGAAATATGCCCTAGAGGCAATAATAAAGTTATTATTTATTTCCTTATTTCATGATAAATGTTTATTATTCATGCTAGAATTGTATTAACCGGAAACATAATACATGTGTGAATACATAGACAAACATAGTGTCACTAGTATGCCTCTACTTGACTAGCTCGTTTATCAGAGATGGTTATATTTCCTAGCCATGGACAAAAGAGTTGTCATTTGATTAACGGGATCACATCATTAGGAGAATGATGTGATTGACTTGACCCATTCCGTTAGCTTAGCACTTGATCGTTTAGTATGTTGCTATTGCTTTCTTCATGACTTATACATGTTCCTGTAACTATGAGATTATGCAACTCCCGTTTACCGGAGGAACACTTTGGGTACTACCAAACGTCACAATGTAACTGGGTGATTATAAAGGAGTACTACAGGTGTCTCCGAAGGTACATGTTGAGTTGGCGTATTTCGAGATTAGGTTTTGTCACTCCGATTGTCGGAGAGGTATCTCTAGGCCCTCTCGGTAATGCACATCATTATAAGCCTTGCAAGCAATGTGACCAATGAGTTGGTTACGGGATGATGCATTACAGAACGAGTAAAGAGACTTGCTGGTGACGAGATTGAACTAAGGTATTGGATACCGACGATCGAATCTCGGGCAAATAACATACCGATGACAAAGGGAACAACGTATGTTGTTATGCGGTTTGACCGATAAAGATCTTCGTAGAATATGTAGGAGCCAATATGGGCATCCAGGTCCCGCTATTGGTTATTGACCAAGAATAGTTCTAGGTCATGTCTATCTCGAACCCGTAGGGTCCGCACGCTTAAGGTTTCAATGACAGTTATATTATGAGTTTATGAGTTTTGATGTACCGAAGGAGTTCGGAGTCCCGGATGAGATCGGGGACATGACGAGGAGTCTCGAAATGGTCGAGACGTAAAGATCGATATATTGGACGACTATATTCGGAGTTCGGAAAGGTTCCGAGTGATTCGGGTATTTTTCGGAGTACCGGAGAGTTACGGGAATTCGTCGGGGAGAAGTATTGGGCCTTATTGGGCGCTGCGGGAAAGAGAGAGGGGCTGCCTAGGGCAGGCCGCGCCCCCCCCCCCCCCCCAAGGCCTAGTCCGAATTGGACTAGGGGGAGGGGCCGCACCCCCTCCTTCCTTTCCTTCTCTCTTCCCCTTCCTTGTCTCCTACTCCTAATACATGGAAGGACTCCTAGTTGGACTAGGAAAGGGGGAATCCTACTCCCGGTGGGAGTAGGATTCCCCATGGCGCGCCATAGTAGAGGGCCGGCCTCCTCCTCCCTCCCTCCTTTATATACGGGGGCAGGGGGCACCCCATGGACACAGAAGTTGATCTACGGATCGTTCCTTAGCCGTGTGCGGTGCCCCCTTCCACCATATTCCACCTCGGTCATATCGTCGCGAAGCTTAGGCGAAGCCCTGCGCCGGTAGAACATCAAGATCGTCACCACGCCGTCGTGCTGACGGAACTCTCCCTCGACACTCAGCTGGATCGGAGTTCGAGGGACGTCATCGAGCTGAACGTGTGCTGAACTCGGAGGCCCCGTACGTTCGGTGCTTGGATCGGTCGGATCGTGAAGACGTACGACTACATCAACCACGTTGTCATAACGCTTCCGCTTTCGGTCTACAAGGGTACGTAGACAATACTCTCCCCTCTCGTTGCTATGCATCACCATGATCTTGCGTGTGCGTAGGAAAAAATTTGAAATTACTACGTTCCCCAACAGTGGTATCAGAGCCTAGGTTTTATGCGTTGATGTTTTATGCACGAGTAGAACACAAGTGAGTTGTGGACGATATAAGTCATACTGCCTACCAGCATGTCATACTTTGGTTCAGCGGTATTGTTGGATGAAGCGGCCCGGACCGACATTACGCGTACGCTTACGCGAGACTGGTTTTACCGCCGTGCTTTGCACACAGGTGACTAGCGGGTGTCTGTTTCTCCAACTTTAGTTGAACCGAGAGTGGCTACGCCCGGTCCTTGTGAAGGTTAAAACGGAGTCTATTTGACGAACTATCGTTGTGGTTTTTGATGCGTAGGTAAGAACGGTTCTTGCTCAGCCCGTAGCAGCCACGTAAAATTTGCAACAACAAAGTAGAGGACGTCTAACTTGTTTTTGCAGGGCATGTTGTGATGTGATATGGTCAAAACGTGATGAGATATAAGTTGTTGTATGAGATGATCATGTTTTGTTGAAGTTATCGGCGACTGGCAGAAGCTCTATGGTTGTCTCTTTGTTGCATAAGATGCAAGTACCAAATAATTGCTTTACTTTATCGCTATGCGATAGCAATAGTTGCAAGAGAAATAGTTGGTGAGACGACCATGTGATGACACATTGATATAGATCAAGATGATGAAGATCATGCTGTCATGCCGGTGACGATAGAGATCATGACAGTACTTTGGAGATGGAGATCAAAGGCGCAAGATGATCATGGCCATATCATGTCACATATTTTGATTGCATATGATGTTTTTCTGTTATACATCTTATTATGTTTTGTTTGACGGTAGCATTTTAAGATGATCTCTCACTAATTATCAAGAAGTGTTCTCCCTGAGTATGCACCGTTGCGAAAGTTCTTCGTGCTGAGACACCACGTGATGATCGGGTGTGATAGGCTCTACGTTCAAATACAACGGGTGCAAAACAGTTGCACACGCGGAATACTCAGGTTATACTTGACGAGCCTAGCATATACAGATATGGCCTCGGAACACGGAGACCGAAAGGTCGAGCGTGAATCATATAGTAGATATGATCAACATAGTGATGTTCACCATTGAAACTACTCCATCTCACGTGATGATCGGACATGGTTTAGTTGATTTGGATCACGTGATCACTTAGATGACTAGAGAGATGTCTGTCTAAGTGGGAGTTCTTAAGTAATATGATTAATTGAACTTAAATTTATCATGAACTTAGTCCTGGTAGTATTTTGCAAATTATGTTGTAAAATCAATAGCTTGCGTTGTTGCTTTCATATGTTTATTTTGATATGTTCCTAGAGAAAAATGTATTGAAAGATGTTAGTAGCAATGATGCGGATTGGATCCGTGATCTGAGGTTTATCCTCATTGCTGCACAGAAGAATTATGTCCTTGATGCACCGCTAGGTGACAGACCTATTGCAGGAGCAGATGCAGACATTATGAACGTTTGGCTAGCTCAATATGATGACTACTTGATAGTTTAGTGCACCATGCTTAACGGCTTAGAATCGGGACTTCAAGGACGTTTTGAACGTCATGGACCATATGAGATGTTCCAGAAATTGAAGTTGATATTTCAAGAAAATACCCGAGTTGAGAGATATTAAGTCTCCAACAAGTTCTATAGCTAAAAGATGGAGGAGAATCGCTCAGCTAGTGAGCATGTGCTCAGATTGTCTGGGTACTTCAATCGCTTGAATCAAGTGGGAGTTATTCTTCCAAGATAAGATAGTGATTGACAGAATTCTCTAGTCACCATCACCAAGTTAGTAGAACTTCGTGATGAACTATAGTATGCAAGGGATGACGAAAACGATTCCCGAGCTCTTCGTGATGTTGAAATCGACGATGGTAGAAATCAAGAAAGAGCATCAAGTGTTGATGATTGACAAGATCACTAGTTTCAAGAAAAGGGCAAAGGGAAAGAAAGGGAACTTCAAGTGGAAAGACAAGCAAGTTGTCACTCCTGCGAAGAAGCCCAAAGCTGAACCAAAGCCTGAAACTGAGTGTTTACACTGCAAAGGAAATGGTCACTGGAAGTGGAAATGCCCTGAATATTTGGTGGATAAGAAGGATGGCAAAGTGAACAAGGGTATATTTGATATACAGATTATTGATGTGTGCCTTACTAGTGTTTATAGTAGCCCCTGAGTATTTGATACTTGTTCGGTTGCTAAAGATTAGTAACTCGAAACAAGAGTTACATAATAAACAGAGACTAGTTGAGGGGAAGTGACGATGAGTGTTGGAAGTAGTTCCAAGATTGATATGATCATCATCACACACTCCCTAAACTTTCGGGATAAGTGTTAAACCTAAATAAATGTTATTTAGCGTTTGCGTTGAGCATGAATATGATTTGATCATGTTTATTGCAATATGGTTATTCATTTAAAAGCAGCGAATAATTGTTGTTCTGTTTACATGAATAAAACCTTCAATGGTCATACACCCAATGAAAATAGTTTGTTGGATCTCGATTGTGATGATACACATATTCATAATATTGATGCCAAAAATGCAAAGTTAATAATGATAGTGCAACTTATTTGTGGCACTGCCGTTTGGGTCATATCGGTGTAAAGGGCATGAAGAAACTCCATAAAGATGGATTTTTGGAATCACTTGATTATGAATCACTTGATGCTTGCGAACCATGCCTCATGGGCAAGATGACTAAGACTCCGTTCTCCGGAACAGTGGAGCGAGCAACTGACTTATTGGAAACAATACATACTGATATATGCGATCCAATGAGTGTTAAGGCTCGCGACGGGTATCGTTATTTTCTGACCTTCACAGATGATTTGAGCAGATATGGGTATATCTACTTGATGAAACATAAGTCTGAAATAGTTGAAAGGTTCAAAGAATTTCAGAGTGAAGTGGAAAAATCATCGTGACAAGAAAATAAGGTTTCTACGATCTGATCGCGGAGACAAATATTTGAGTTACGAGTTTGGTCTTCAACTAAAACAATGTGGAATAGTTTCACAAATTCATGCCACCTGGAACACCACATCATAATGGTGTGTCCGAACGTCATAACCGTACTTTATTGGATATAGTACAATCTATGATGTTTCTTACCGATTTACCAATATCATTTTGGGATCATGCATTAGAGACAGCTGCATTCACGTTAAATAGGGCACCATCTAAATCCGTTGAGACGACACTATATGAACTGTGGTTTAGCAAGAAACCAAAGTTGTCGTTTCTTAAAGTTTGGGGCTGCGATGCTTATGTGAAAAAGTTTCATCCTGATAAGCTCAAACCCAAATCGGAGAAGTGCGTCTTCATAGAATACCCAAAGGTAACTATTGGGTACACCTTCTATCATAGATCCAAAGGCAAATCATTCGTTGCTAACAATGGATCCTTTCTAGAGAAGGAGTTTCTCTCGAAAGAAGTGAGTGGGAGGAAAGTAGAGCTTGATAAGGTAATTTATACCTTCTCCCGAATTGGAAAGTAGTTCATCACAGAAATCAGTTCCAGTGATTCCTACACCAATTAGTGAGGAAGCTAATGATGATGATCATGAAACTTCAGATCAAGTTACTACAGAACCTCGTAGGTCTTCCAAAGTACAGTCCGCACCAGAGTGGTACGGTAATCCTGTTCTGGAATTCATGTTACTAGACCATGAAGAACCTACGAACTATGAGGAAGCGATGATGAGCCCAGATTCCACGAAATGGCTTGAGGCCATAAAATCTGAGATATGATCCATGTATGAGAACAAAGTATGGACTTTGATTGACTTGCTCGATGATCAGCAAGCCATGTTAAATAAATGGATCTACAAGAGGAAGACGGACACTGATAGTAGTGTTACTATCCATTAAGCTCGACTTGTTGCAAAAGGTTTTCAACGAGTTCAAGGGGTTGAATACGATGAGATTTTCTCACTCGTATCGATGCTTAAGTCTGTCTGAATCATGTTAGCAATTGCCACATTTTATGAAATGTGGCAAATGGATGTCAAAACTGCATTCCTTAATGGATTTATTAAAGAACAGTTGTATATGATGCAACCAGAAAGTTTTTGTCAATCCTAAAGATGCTAACAAAGTGTGCAAGCTCCAGCAATCCATCAATAGACTGGTGCAAACATCTCGGAGTTGGAATATACGCTTTGATGAGTTGATCAAAGCATATGATTTAATACAGACTTTTGGAAAGGCCTGTATTTACAAGAAAGTGAGTGGGAGCACTATGGCATTTCTGATAAGTATATGTGAATGACATATTGTTGATCGGAAATAATGTAGAATTATTCTGCAAAGCATAAAGGAGTGTTTGAAAGGAGTTCTTTAAAATAAAGACCTCAGTAAAGCTACTTACATATTGAGCATCAAGATCTATTGAGATAGATCAAGACGCTTGATAAGATTTTCAATGAGTACATACCTTGGCAAGATTTTGAAATAGTTCAAAATGGAACAGTCAAAGAAAGAGTTCTTGCCTGTGTTGCAAAGGTGTGAAATTGAGTAAGACTCAAATCCCGACCACGGCAGAAAATAGAAAAAAGAATGAAAGTCATTCTCTAAGCCTCAGTCATAGGTTCTATAAAGTATGCTATGCTATGTACCAGACCTATTGTATACCTTGCTCTGAATTTGGCAAGGGAGTACAATAGTGATCTAGGAGTAGATCACTGGACATTGGTCAAGAATATCCTTAGTGAGGACTAAGGAAATATTTCTCGATTATGGAGGTGACAAAAGAGCCCGTCGTAAAAAGTTACAATGATGCAAGCTTTTACACATATCCAGATGACTCTAAGTCCCAATCTGGATACATATTAAAAGTGGGAGCAATTAGCTAAAGTAGCTTCATGCAAAGCATTGTAGACATAGAATATTTGCAAAATACATACGGCTCTGAATGTGACAGACCCGTTGACTAAGCTTCTCTCACGAGCAAAACATGATCACACCTTAGTACTCTTTGGGTGTTAATCACATAGCGATGTGAACTAGATTATTGACTCTAGTAAACCCTCTGGATGTTGGTCACATGATGATGTGAACTATGGGTGTTAATCATATACAGATATGAATATTGGTGTTAAATCACACGGCGATGTGAACTAGATTATTGACTCTAGTGCAAGTGGGAGACTGAAGGAAATATGCCCTAGAGGCAATAATAAAGTTATTATTTATTTCCTTATTTCATGATAAATGTTTATTATTCATGCTAGAATTGTATTAACCGGAAACATAATACATGTGTGAATACATAGACAAACATAGTGTCACTAGTATGCCTCTACTTGACTAGCTCGTTTATCAGAGATGGTTATATTTCCTAGCCATGGACAAAAGAGTTGTCATTTGATTAACGGGATCACATCATTAGGAGAATGATGTGATTGACTTGACCCATTCCGTTAGCTTAGCACTTGATCGTTTAGTATGTTGCTATTGCTTTCTTCATGACTTATACATGTTCCTGTAACTATGAGATTATGCAACTCCCGTTTACCGGAGGAACACTTTGGGTACTACCAAATGTCACAACGTAACTGGGTGATTATAAAGGAGTACTACAGGTGTCTCCGAAGGTACATGTTGAGTTGGCGTATTTCGAGATTAGGTTTTGTCACTCCGATTGTCGGAGAGGTATCTCTGGGCCCTCTCGGTAATGCACATCATTATAAGCCTTGCAAGCAATGTGACCAATGAGTTGGTTACGGGATGATGCATTACAGAACGAGTAAAGAGACTTGCTGGTGACGAGATTGAACTAAGGTATTGGATACCGACGATCGAATCTCGGGCAAGTAACATACCGATGACAAAGGGAACAACGTATGTTGTTATGCGGTTTGACCGATAAAGATCTTCGTAGAATATGTAGGAGCCAATAGGGCATCCAGGTCCCGCTATTGGTTATTGACTAAGAATAGTTCTAGGTCATGTCTACATAGTTCTCGAACCCGTAGGGTCCGCACGCTTAAGGTTTCAATGACAGTTATATTATGAGTTTATGAGTTTTGATGTACCGAAGGAGTTCGGAGTCCCGGATGAGATCGGGGACATGACGAGGAGTCTCGAAATGGTCGAGACGTAAAGATCGATATATTGGACGACTATATTCGAAGTTCGGAAAGGTTCCGAGTGATTCGGGTATTTTTCGGAGTACCGGAGAGTTACGGGAATTCGCCGGGGAGAAGTATTGGGCCTTATTGGGCCCTGCGGGAAAGAGAGAGGGGCTGCCTAGGGCAGGCCGCCCCCCCCCCCCCCAAGGCCTAGTCCGAATTGGACTAGGGGGAGGGGCCGCACCCCCTCCTTCCTTTCCTTCTCTCTTCCCCTTCCTTGTCTCCTACTCCTAATACATGGAAGGACTCCTAGTTGGACTAGGAAAGGGGGAATCCTACTCCCGGTGGGAGTAGGACTCCCCATGGCGCGCCATAGTAGAGGGCCGGCCTCCTCCTCCCTCCCTCCTTTATATACGGGGCAGGGGGCACCCCATGGACACAGAAGTTGATCTACGGATCGTTCCTTAGCCGTGTGCGGTGCCCCCTTCCACCATATTCCACCTCGGTCATATCGTCGCGAAGCTTAGGCGAAGCCCTGCGCCGGTAGAACATCAAGATCGTCACCACGCCGTCGTGCTGACGGAACTCTCCCTCGACACTCAGCTGGATCGGAGTTCGAGGGACGTCATCGAGCTGAACGTGTGCTGAACTCGGAGGCCCCGTACGTTCGGTGCTTGGATCGGTCGGATCGTGAAGACGTACGACTACATCAACCGCGTTGTCATAACGCTTCCGCTTTCGGTCTACAAGGGTACGTAGACAATACTCTCCCCTCTCGTTGCTATGCATCACCATGATCTTGCGTGTGCGTAGGAAATTTTTTGAAATTACTACGTTCCCCAACAGGACTTTGGTGGACTTGCCCGATGATCGGCAAGCCATAGAAAATAAATGGATCTTCAAGAGGAAGACGGACGTTGATAGTAGTGTTACTATCTACAAAGCTCGACTTGTCGCAAAAAGGTTTTTGACAAGTTCAAGGTGTTGACTACAATGAGATTTTCTCAACTGTAGCGATGCTTAAGTCTGTCCGAATCATGTTAGCAATTGCCACAATTTATGAAATCTGGCAAAAGGATATCAAAACTGCATTCCTTAATGGATTTATTAAAGAAGAGTTGTATATGATGCAACCAGAAGGTTTTGTCAATCCTAAAGGTGCTAACAAAGTGTGCAAGCTCTAGCGATCCATTTATGGACTGGTGCAAGCCTCTCGGAGTTGGAATATACGCTTTGATGAGTTGGTCAAAGCATATCGTTTTATACAGACTTTTTGAGAAGCCAGTATTTACAAGAAAGTGAGTGGGAGCTCTGTAGCATTTCTAATATTATATGTGGATGACATATTGTTGATTGGAAATGATATAGAAATTCTGGATAGCATGAAAGATACTTGAATAAGAGTTTTTCAAAGAAAGACCTCGGTGAAGCTGCTTACACATTGAGCATCAAGATCTATATAGATAGATCAAGACGCTTGATAAGTTTTTCAATAAGTACATACCTTGTCAAGATTTTGAAGTATTTCAAAATGGAACAGTCAAAGAAAAAGTTCTTGCCTGTGATGCAAAGGTGTGAAGTTGAGTAAGACTCAAGACCCGACCACGGCAGAAAATAGAAAGAGAACGAAAAGTCATTCCCTATGCATCAGTCATAGGTTCTATAAAGTATGCTATGCTGTGAACCAGACCTATTGTATACCTTGCTCTGAGTTTGACAAAGGAATACAATTTTGATCTAAGAGTAGATCACTGGACAGCGGTCAAGAATATCCTTAGTGAGGACTAAGGACATGTTTCTCGATTATGGAGGTGATAAAAGAGCCCGTCGTAAAAAGTTACAATGATGCAAGCTTTTACACCAATCCAGATGACTCTAAGTCTCAATCTGGATATATATTGAAAGTGGGAGCAATTAGCTAGAGTAGCTCCGTGCAGAGCATTGTGGACATAGAATATTTGCAAAATACATACGGCTCTGAATGTGACAGACCCGTTGACTAAGCTTCTCTCACGAGCAAAACATGATCACACCTTAGTACTCTTTGGGTGTTAATCACATAGCGATGTGAACTAGATTATTAACTCTAGTAAACCCTTTGGGTGTTGGTCACATGACGATGTGAACTATGGGTGTTAATCATATACAGATATGAATATTGATGTTAAATCACATGGCGATGTGAACTAGATTATTGACTCTAGTGCAAGTGGGAGACTGAAGGAAATATGCCCTAGAGGCAATAATAAAGTTATTATTTATTTCCTTATATCATGATAAATGTTTATTATTCATGCTAGAATTGTATTAACTGGAAACATAATACATGTGTGAATACATAGACAAACATAGTGTCACTAGTATGCCTCTACTTGACTAGCTCGTTTATCAAAGATGGTTATGTTTCCTAGCCATGGACAAAAGAGTTGTCATTTGATTAACGGGATCACATCATTAGGAGAATGATGTGATTGACATGACCCATTCCATTAGCCTAGCACTTGATCGTTTAGTATACTGCTATTGCTTTCTTCATGACTTATACATGTTCCTGTAACTATGAGAATTATGCAACTCCCGTTTACCGGAGGAACACTTTCAGTACTACCAAACGTCACAACGTAACTGGGTGATTATAAAGGAGTACTACAGGTGTCTCCGAAGGTACATCTTGAGTTGGCGTATTTCGAGATTAGGTTTTGTCACTCCGATCGTCGGAGAGGTATCTCTGGGCCCTCTCGGTAATGCACATCATTATAAGCCTTGCAAGCAATATGACCAAATGATTTGGTTGCGGGATGATGCATTATAGAACGAGTAAAGAGACTTGCCGGTAACGAGATTGAACTAGGTATTGGATACCGACGATCAAATCTCGGACAAGTAACATACCGATGACAAAGGGAACAACGTATGTTGTTATGCGGTTTGACCGATAAAGATCTTCGTAGAATATGTAGGAACTAATATGGGCATCCAGGTCCCGCTATTGGTTATTGACCGAGAATAGTTCTAGGTCATGTCTACATAGTTCTCGAACCCATAGGGTCCGCACGCTTAACGTTACGATGACAGTTTTATTATGAGTTTATAAGTTTTGATGTACCGAAGTTTGTTCGGAGTCCCAGATGTGATCACGGACATGACGAGGAGTCTCGAAATGGTCGAGACATAAAGATTGATATATTGGACGACTATATTCGGACACCGGAAGTGTTCTGGGTGATTTCGGAGAAAACCGGAGTGCCGGAGGGGTTACCGGAACCCCCCGGGGAAGTATTGGGCCTTAGTGGGCCTGAGGGGAGAGAGAGGGCAGCAGCCCAGGAGGTGGCGCGCCCCCTCCCATGGGGAGTCCGAATTGGACTAGGGGAGGGGGGCGCGGCCCCTCTTTCCCTCTCCCTCTCCCCCTCTTTCCTTCCCCCTTCCTCCTTCCTAGTTGGACTAGGAAAGGGGAGTCCTACTCCCACTAGGAGGATGACTCCCCCCTCCTTGGCGCGCCCCAAGGGCCAGCCGGCCTCCCCCCTTGATCCTTTATATACGGGGGCGGGGGGGCACCCCATAGACACACAAGTTGATCTACGGATCGTTCCTTAGCCGTGTGCGGTGCCCCCCTCCATCATATTCCACCTCGGTCATAGCGTCGCGGAGTTTAGGCGAAGCCCTGCGCCGGTAGAACATCATCATCGTCACCACGCCGTCGTGCTGACGGAACTCGTCTCCGGAGCTTTGCTGGATCGGAGGCCGGAGATCGTCATCGAGCTGAACGTGTGCTGAACTCGGAGGCTCCGTACGTTTGGTGCTTGGATCGGTCGGATCGTGAAGACGTACGACTACATCAACCGCGTTGTGCTAACGCTTCCGCTTACGGTCTACGAGGGTACATGGACGAACACTCTCCCCTCTCGTTGCTATACCATCACCATGATCTTGCGTGTGCGTAGGAATTTTTTTGAAATTACTACGTTCCCCAACAAAAGGCACACTTGGAAGGGACTCAATAATATGCAGGGATGGATATTCTTGGTCTCAAGCACACTACACAGTTCTACAGAACTCTACCTTGGTGACCCCGTATGTCGATGAACACAAGAACAGTCTGCGCTCCAAACACCCGGAGCAGTGCGACGACTGGATTACATGTGAACACATCAGGACTTTCAGCAGTTGGTTGGAAGCACGTCTCAGAGGTGACAGCACTGTTTGTGATGAGCTGTACTTGTTGTCCAGGGGACCATCTTTGACTGTATTGATTTGGAAAGGATACGAGATAAATGGGAATACATTTTACACGATTGACCAAGATCAAAAGAGCACCAACCAAAACAGCGGTGTCCGCTTTGATGCAACAACCGAGAGGGGAAAGGACACATATTATGGTTACATAGTGGACATATGGGAACTTGACTACGGACATGATTTTAAGGTCCCTTTGTTTAAGTGCAAATGGGTCAATCTGTCAGGAGGCGGGGTACAGGTAGACCCACAGTACGGAATGAGAACAGTGGATCTGAAAAATCTTGGGTACACTGATGAACCGTTCGTCCTAGCCAATGATGTGGCATAGGTTATCTATGTGAAGGACATGTCTACCAGACCGAGAAAGAGAAAAGATAAGGAAGCGAATACATCATACGATGAGCCAAAGCGCCACATAGTTCTTTCAGGAAAAAGGGACATCGTGGGAGTGGAGGGCAAGACAGACATGTCTGAAGATTATGGAAAGTTTCATGAAATTCCTCCCTTCAAAGTCAAGGCTGACCCCAGCATCCTGATAAACGATGAAGATTATCCATGGTTATGGCGCAATAAGCAAATGACACAAGCGAAGAAAAAGTGAAGACTTTCTCCCGCAACTATTATGACGATACCATGCCAACTTTGAAACTGACGAGTATGATACCATTGTCCGTTTTGTACATGCACATGCTATGTGGGTCAATTTATGATACCATGCCAACTTTCAACTTTTTCAGAGTTCATTTGAAATGATTTAATGTCTTATGGTTCGGCCCTCGTAATAACTAAAAATAGCAACAATAAGTATTTTATTGTAAGTAGAAACAAAATAAAATAAATAAATCAAGAAATAAAACAAAAAAAAAGTGTTTTCAAATTTGAAAACTAATGGCACTAACAGAAAGTTTATAATTTTCCTAAAACTAAAAGAAAAAAGAATTAAAAAATAAAGTAAAAAACAAAAGAAAATAAATAATGCAGAAAACAAAACAAAAAACTGGAAAAATAAAATAAAAGTAGCAACAATAAGTAAAGAAAACAAAAAAAGAAAAAAAATGCCTCCTACTGGGCCCCCACGGCCTGAATACGACTAGAAACCCTACTATGGGCCAGGATTCAGGCCCGCAGTAGGCCCAGAAGGCCCATCAGGCAAAGCAATAGCAAGTAGGCCCGAAAGCCTGCGGTGGAGAGGAGCTCGAGAGGGGTGCGGCAGTGGGGCTTATAAACCACTGCGCGCCCCTCTCAACTAGCGAGGTGGGAGTAAACTTTGGCCCCGATACGGGCAGCACAGGGGCCTTTGGCCCCGATACGGGCAGCACAGGGGCCTTTGGTGGCACCAACCGGGACTAAAGGGGGGGCATTGGTCCCGGTTGGTGGCACCAACCGGTACCAAAGGCCGCCGCTTCCCGCCCTTTGGGCTGCCGAAAAAGAGGCCTTTGGTCCCGGTTGGTGGCACCAACCGGGACTAAAGGATGCATTAGTCCCGGTTGGTTTCACGAACCGGGACCAATGGCTTTGCTATATAAGCAAACACTTTGCAAAATTCAGAATTTCATCGCCAGTTGCCCCCGACGATGCCGACCTCCTCGACGCCGCCAGGCTGCTCCACCTCGCCGTCGCCGCCGCCGCCAAGGCCGTCGCCTCCCCGAGCCTGCGCCGTCCTCGTCGCCGGCCTCCCCGAGCCCGCGCCGTCCTCGTCGCCGGCCTCCCCGAGCCCGCGCCCCATCCCGCCCCCGCGCGCCGCCCCGAGCCCCTGCCCCGTCCCGCCCCCGCGCGTCGGCGCCCTCGCCGCCCCCACCGTCGCCATCGTCATCGCTAGCCGCCCCCGCTGTGAGCCGCCGCGCCGCACCGGCTCTGTTTTTTTCATTTTTATTAGTTTAATTTTTTTGTTCAATGTATATGTGTATGTATGTGGCTATATGTGCGGCTCCATTTTTTTTCATTTTTATTAGTTTAGTTTTTTTGTTCATATATATATAATGTATATGTGTATGTATGTGGCTATGTGTATGTAGATGTTCAAAATGTATAAAAAAATTGTTTAGAGCATGTTTTTGTTCATATATGTATTTTTTGTTCATATGTGTATTAATGTTTTCATACATATGCAAAAGATAGATTTTTAGAAAAGTTAGGATTTTTTGTGTTCATAGATTTTTTTTGGTGATATTAATTATTGTAGAATATGCAAATGTTTGTATATTCATATGAACAATGCATTAGGCAAAACCTTTGTTTTTTTCGAAATTTTCTATTTAAACATTTTTTTAAAACAAGCAATACTAAAAGAATGAGAGGAAAAAGGAAAATAAGAAGAGGAAGAAAGGAGAAGAAGAGGAGAGGAAGAAGAGGAGAAATAAATAAGAAGAGAAAAAAAGAAGAAAAAGAAGAGGAGAAGAAGAAAGGAATAGAGGAGAAGAAGAAAAATAGAAATTTCTATTTTTCTTCTTCTCCTCTATTCATTTCTTCTTCTCCTCTTCTTTTTCTATTTTTCTTCTTCTCCTCTATTCCTTTCTTCTTCTCCTCTTTTTTTCTTCTTTTTTTCTTCTTCTTCTTCCTTCTTCCTTCTTCCTCTTTTCTTCATTTTCCTTATTTTCCTTTCTCGAGGGAGAAGAAGAAAAAAAAAGGAGAAGAAGAAGAAAGGAATAGAGGAGAAAGAAGAAACTTCAACACGAGGGGGGGTACCGATACCCCCTCCCCGATAACATTATTTTCCCATGTATATGTATGTCGCGTCATTGTCGATATAACCCCCTCGAGATAACTTCGACATGAGGGGCGGTCGATATATATACCCCCTCTCGACCGTGATAACTTATACAACAGCAGCACCCCCCTTGGCCCTCTCGCTCGACCAAAACTCTCGAGGACACCCAAACCCTAGAGAGAAAACGATGTTGGTCTCCTACCCCCTCCCGCCGCTCCCCTACCTGACAAATTAACTCTCTCGAGGCCACCCAAATTTACCAAGTTAAAAGAGTGTTGTCGTCGAGGCCACCCCAAACCCTTGAAGCGTTGTGTCGAGGCGACCCCAAACCCTAGAGAAGCAGCGTCGAGGCCACTAACATGATTCCTTATTGTGATTAGCTAGCTAGTTCTACGTTTGCCACTAATATATATATATATATATATATATATATATATATATATATATATATATATATATATATATCCATCTGTACCATGTTTGAATAATAATTGACATGTTGTAAATATTTGCAGAAACTATGGAGCACTCCCGAGACGAAGAAACAGAAGCGATGTTGGGGGACATAATCGCACAAGGAAGTGCGTCATTTCTCAACGACACCGATGGTCAGGAAGGACTGGGTGAAGAAGAGGGCTATGTTCATGATGGCTTCGGCCCATTAATGCCGGTACAAGAAGAGGACTATGTTCATGATGGCTCCGATGACACAATGGAGGTACAAGAAGGAGACCGTGCTGACTGCTCCGGTGACCGAACCGAGTCCGACCAGGTATATATATATTAGTTAAGCCCGTGCTGACTAGTTAATTGATGCATCCATTGTTTTGGTATATGTACACATATTAATTACTCTCGTCTTTCTTCCTTATAATTTCTAGCCCTCCGGATCGAGCACAACTTCGGTAAGGAGACGAGGCCCGAAGAAAAAGTTGAGCTCAGATGAAAAGTTTGAGATCATAGAAATCGCGCCCGACAGCGAACCGATTGAACCCATCTGGACAAAGCGCGTATTTTCTGCTCAGTGCGGGGTTCTTATTAGGGACAAGATCCCGATCAGCATCCAACAATGGTATAAGCCTAAGGAGGAAGACCCTGAGGTGTCTTATGTCAATGATATGCAGAAAGAAGATCTTTGGACTCAGCTGAAGGAAAATTTCACCCTACCGCCAGAGGAGGATCCGGAGAAGCCAGTTAAAGATCAATTAATCAAGTCTTGTGCTCTTAAGAAGATGGCAACCCTATTCAGGAGGTGGAGGAAAGAGCTGAACAAGTTTGTCGACAAAAAAAAGACACCAGAATTCATCGGCAAATATGAGAAGATCAAAGATCACTGGCCCGCATTTGTGGCCCACAAGACATCAGAAAAGAGTAAGAAGATGTCGGCGACAAACAAGCAAAATGCTGCGAAGAAGATGCTTCACCATCACACGGGGTCAGGTGGCTACCTCAAAGCCCGGCCTAAGTGGTCCAAGGCTGAACATGATCTGCTTGAAAAAGGGATCGAACCAGAGACAATGTACTGGCCAGACCGTTGCCGGACTTGGTTCTTCGGGGCTGGCGGAACCTTGGACCCTGTATCAGGGAAGTGCCATTGGACGGACGAGCAACTGCAAATACCAGTCAAGAACCTTCGGCACTATATCGATGCAGCGCAGCGAGGGATGTTTGTTCCAGACAAGGAGAAGGACGAGCTCACAATGGCCCTCGGGAATCCTGAGCACCCTGGACGGACACGAGGCACGCCAGGCTCCATTCCGTGGAAGGTTGGTTTTTCGGACGCAGGGGGTTACAAAACCCATGAGAGGAGGAAGAAACTGGAGCAGGGCCAACTGCAAGCACTGCACGAAAGGGTAATGGGGCTAGAGGAACAAGAAGGGGAACGAGAAGCAGCAGATCGCAGCAAACGACCTGCCGAAGCTTCCCCCGAAGCTACCCCGCCATCTCAGCGGAGAAGCAGCGTGGCTTCCACCGAGCTGCTTCAGCCGGAGCATGTCTTGACGGCTCCTGCCAGCTTTCCCATGGATGATATCACGGAGTCTCAAAATTTCCACATTATGACGCGATGGATGAATTTGAAGGTCAAGGCGGCTGTTGGCCAAGTTTATCCTAGTGGACCCGGCACAACTTATCACTGCCAGCCGATTCCAGAAGGATATGCTAAGGTGATGGTGGATGAAATAATGGAGGGATTTGAGGAATCCTGCTTGACCACCCTATCGATGAAGGGGAGACTAGGCTGGGTTCTGCTCTGAAGACTCCATGCCTATGGCGGAAGGAGCTCATCAACCTTCCGAAATGGACGCCTCCGCCTCCTCCTCCTCCTCCGGCGAGTCAGGGAACTCCGCCTCCTCCACCGCCTCCTCCTTCGGCGAGTGACGATCAGGGCACGCGTGGCGGCACTCTGCCTCCTTCTCCGGCGCGTGGCGGCACTCCGCCTCCTTCTCCGCCTGCGTCGGCGCTCCCGAGCAGCCAGCAGCCTCCTCCTTCTCCGCCTCGCCAGCAAGGGCGGAAGAGACCCGCCGCCGCCCCGGCTGCTCCGACGCGTCGTAGTCCTTCTCCTCCGCCTCGTAAGCAAGCACAAAAGAAGACAAACACCGCAGCCGCTCCGTCTGCTCCGGCGTCTAGCAGCACAACCAGAGGCGAGAGGCAATACAGATACGGTCCACCTCTAAAGCCTCTAGAGAAGTTACCGTACGAGAGGACCGAGGAGGAAAACGATACGATCGTGCGGACCCACATGAAGGAGTTCTTTGAAGGGGTGAAAGCAAAGAGACATCCACCTCCGGAGGAGAAGGTAGATCCGGTGAAAGCAAAGCGCACTCTCGATGTCCTGAGGAAACCGGCAAAGTCTCCGCCGAGAACCAACTATGAGCGCATTACTGAATAGACATATCTCCAAGCGGAGCGGTCTGGAAGTACTGTCAGACATCAAAGAGCAAGAGAATGAGCAGCTGCGAAAAAAATTGACCAGCTCGGCGAACAAGCAAACCAATCGTGCCCCCCGCTCAATATGTCTAGCGGCAACATCGTCGCTAATGTTCCGGGGATGGTGTCCGGTTATGGCAATCTACAAGATTACCTGCCTGACGATCCACTTCCTGATTTCATGGAGGTGGAAGAACACAGATACGAGTATGGGAAGCCTCTCGTCAAAGATGAAAAATCTCTAACAACGATGATGCGAAGATTCCATACTTGGTACATGAAAACCTGCAGAGAGTCTGGGGGGAGGAATACTTTGTATCTGAGAATTAAAGAGGAGCACGACCTCGTTGGAAATGATCTGTTGCATGTTCCATTTGAGGAGTTCTTCGAGTTCTTCAATCAAAAGGCCCTCAATAAATTAACGGTCTTTTGCTACTGCCTGTAAGTACTATTTCTGTCATTAAGTCTCTATATATAGCTCGGCTCTTCCATTGCATGTAATTATAATTAATTATCCTCAATATATTATGCAGATTGAAGATCGTCGAGTGCAAAAAAATAAGAAATTTATGATATTGGGTTCATTAACACAAATATCATAGATGAATTTCTAGTTGAAAAGGACGTCAAAGAGGCCGAGGACAACTTGCTACAATCATTGATCAAAAATCAAAACAAAGATACCATACTCTTTCCTTACAACGGCAAGTGAGTGTTACAGTCGTGTGCATATTCGGTTTCCCTTATTACTCGAGCGAGGTTATAGTAATGTAATTGATGAGTTATGCATGCGTGCGCAGGTACCACTATATTCTTCTGCAGATTAAGCTTGAGCGTGGACTAGTAACCGTCTTAGACTCGAGACGGAAAGATCCCAAAACCTATGCGAACATGACTGAAATGCTCAGCAAGTAAGTTCAATCGATCATTATCGCACCATATCGGCAACTTTTTGTTCATTTCCTGATATCTCAAGTAATAATTATTATTTTCTTTGTCTTGCAGGGTTTGGAAACAGTTCACCGCAGAAGCTCCGGGACTGCCGAAGGAGCTGCGATATACATACCCGAAAGTAAGTACTATTGGCTAGCTAGTTGCGCGCATCTCCCGTTGATTCTATAGCTATACTTTCATCAATGCCATTTATAATGCTTCATTATCAGTTTGATTGACCTCTATTTCTCGTAAAGTGCTTGTGGCAGGAACAAGGGAATGGTTTCTGTGGATACTATGTGTGCGAGTTCATCCACACCGCGACTTTGAAAAACAAGCGGGGCTACTCTCAAAGACAATATGAAGTGCGTAAGCAATAATATTCACAATTTCATTTTATTACACCATCATTTCTGTTGAGTTTCATTCATATATATGTATTAATTAACCCCCTTCTTCAAATTAGACGTGGCAGATGCGGAATGAACTCCTAGAACCAGATCGCATGAAAGCAATTCAAGAGGAATTGGCGGGATTCTTTCTTGACCACGTCATCAATAAAGCCGGAGAATACCATGTGGAAGTTGATTTCAAATGCTAGGGGACTGTAATTGAGAGATCTTACATATTGTACATGTATGTAGCCAGTAGCGTCGGATGTACATGATACGAAAACTTGTTGTTCGACCAATCTCTCGGGGAAGGAGAGGTCGATCGATCATTTCTCTCGGTATGCATGACGAACTTCTGTACTCAATGGTTCCCTTCATTTTCTTACTAGCTAGCGTGTCGAGGGCTATATGTACATAGTACGTAGCGTCGACCAAGCACGGACATAAGAGAGGACATTTCTCTCTATTAATTAGCTAGCTAACATAATATACGAGACACCTAAATTAACCCCCAAAACCCCCAACCCCCCCTCCTTTCAAAAAAAAAACAAAAACCCCAGCCACTGGAATGCTGACGCGTGGATGCCTTTTGGTTCCGGTTGGTGCCACCAACCGGGACCAAAGTGTTAGAGTTGTGTCCAATATAGTGTACAAGGTAGGTTACAGTTGGACTTGTAGTTGTACTGTGTTTACATAGGATATGGTGTCGTGTCCTAGTAGGACACACGATGTAACCTATGCCAACATAATAGCACCGGAACGCAGGGGAAGCCGGCGGCATGTGCCGGTGTCCAGGGCGACCGGGTGGGGTATTGTGACGGTGTCACGGGGAGGAGCGCCCGTAGTCAGGCCCCAGGGATGTAGCCATATCGGTGAACCTCGTTAACAAATCTCGGTGTCGTGCCTTGTGTGATTGCTTGGTTCTCGGATGATTGACGGTATGCCTCGGATTTATTTTAACAAGTGGTATCATGAGCTAGGTTGGTTGAAGGCTGCGAATCGTATTGATCTAGAGGAAAATACGAGCGAGACGTGCGGCGGTCGATCAGGCGATCGGTCGGGCAGGCGTCAGGCAACACAAGTACATGTTGTGATTGCTGGCGGGCGGTGTGGGCAGATTGGATCGGACGCAGGATCTCGGCGAGATACTTGATGGCGGCAGCGTGATGTGTGAAAGCAGGCGGCATGCAGAGTGCTAGGGTACGGCGTCCACTCGATGCGAGGCAAGCGCGTTGCACGGGCAACGTTCGGGAAGCGCGTGTCGTGATCGGTCGTTGACCAGGCGCAGACGACGCAATATCTGAGCAAGCCCAAGTAACGCGCGCGTGGGGCTACGGTCCAGGAGAAGTAAAAAAAGGAGAGGTACTAGCTGAGTTGCTTGTGCGTGTGCTAAGTCCGATCTGGAGTACTACTGGAGGATACGTGCGTGCTCAGCAATCACAAGCTACGGGAGATTTGTTTGACTAAAAAAATCGACACATGGCTGACCCAATCAGCGGAGAAGGCATCCATTGATAGGGTTCCATAGTGCAAGGGTATGACAAAGCAAATAGCTAGCATTGGGAGGTTGACCCAAGACAGGGAGCCAAATTTCACGTGAAGACCAACTACTTGGAATTATTGGTAGTATGCGGTGGTGTCCGTGTACTTGGGGCATCGCGTGGAAAGCTCGGATAATTTTTTTCACAGGGTCAGCTGTACAAAGAACTATGGCGCCAACGGGTATCAGGTTTGAGGTGGAGAAGTTCAACGGAACTAGAAACCTTGGGTTATGGCAGGCATGGGTGAAATATTTGTTGGCACAACAAGGATGCTTGAAGGCGTTGTGGGAAGTCATGTCAGCTCAGATGGAATTATCGTGTGATGGATGGAAATTCGCGGAAGACGATTTGGGAGCCTTGAGCATGTCGTTGCAGTCGGATATGTTCGGCTGGGTCGGACTTGTCAGTCTGACGGATCGACGTGAGTCGGTTGGTACAGAAGACGGTGGTGGGATCGGCGGCGACGACATAGGAGCGTGATGATGATGGTGACCGACTTCTTGGGTGTGGAAACACGTGGCGCAGGCCCCGATGGCTTGTGTGGCTTCGACAAGACTATGGCGCGTGGTTGATTCAAGGTGATGTACACACGGAGCTTGAAGTCGACAGGGCGCGAGGGTGGACTGATCATCTACCATGGAGTCATGTTGAAGGTGGAGCTGGATTGAGGGGCTACGGTGTAAGGATCCAGAGAATCGAAGCCTATTCAGCGGGCGGGAAAAAGTGAGTGACATGCAGTTTGGACTGGAGCCTAGTGGTCTGATTGAAGCATGAAACTCGTCATCGGTCGGTGATGATCGGTGGTACTCTGCAGTGGGGATTGAGTGGTGTGGGTTTCACAACCCTTGAGACTCGACCGGGACAGCGGAGGCTCGACGCGGTAATAGCGGCGAGGCGTGCGGTATGCACGGGACATGGAGACGGGCCAGGGCTCTGGTGGTCATACATGTGGTGAGACAACTGCGAATTTGACTTGGGATGACTACAAGCAATGGTGAAATTCTTTCAAGTTTCAGATAGGCGGTCAAGAAAGGAGCAGCGATGTTGAGTTCAGGTAACTCTTATGTGTGACACCCATTATGTGAGTTGTTCACTTTCACGCAGGTCAGTGATCGGTGTGTGATGGCGTTGACGGATACTCCGGAAGTTGGGAGCACAATGTAGAGTAATGAGGAACTTAATTTTGCTCGAGTGTTGACTGTGGTCAAGAAAAGAAGGGACTACAAGTTGCAGGTGGAGTCATATGGAGTCTTTGGAGTAGCAGCGGTGCTCATGGGATAAGCTCAAGTCCAATGTACATGGAAGTTTGACGCATTGACAAATTCAAGGTGGTGGAGAATATTCGCTAAGGTGGAGTTTGTTAGAGTTGTGTCGAATATTGTGTACACGGTAGGTTACAGTTGGACTCTGAGTAGTATTGTGTTTATATAGGATATGGTGTCGTGTCCTAGTAGGACACACGATGTAACCTATGCCAACATAATAGCACCGAAACGCAGGGGAAGCCGGCGGCATGTGCCGGTGTCCAGGGCGACCGGGTGGGGTATTGTGATGGTGTCACGGGGAGGAGCGCTCGTAGTCAGGCCCCGGGGATGTAGCCATATCGGTGAACCTCGTTAACAAATCTCGGTGTCGTGCCTTGTGTGATTGCTTGGTTCTCGGATGATTGACGGTATGCCTCGGATTTATTCTAACACAAAGGCCCCCCTGCCAGGGCTCGGCGCACCGGCCACGTGGAGGACCATCTGTCCCGGTTCGTGTTTGAACCGGGACTAAAGGGGGAAGGTATTAGTAACGACCCATTAGTCCCGATTCATGAACCGGGACTAAAGACCCTTACGAACCAGGACAAATGCCCCCTTTTCTACTAGTGCATGTGGATCCACCAAAGACAAACACCGATCGAATCCCACGAGATCCGTCAAAGACAAACCTCCACACACTCTCCTATGACGCTAACAAACACCTACACCACCTCTCTGAGATGACTCAATGCTCAGTGGGTAATGGCTGCGCCACCTTCTTTTGGTCAGACATATGATCCTCCCAAAACCCTTAGCCAATACCTTCCCGGCACTACTCCCACCACTAAAACCATAATGCCCTTGTCCAAAAAATTTGTGCATGATGGGATCAAGATTGCATTGCGTGATAGACTAACCAATGCCACGGCCTGTTTTTTTTTTTTTGAATTATACCGAGTATGTACATGGAAGGTCAACTAGGCCGGCCCAGCAGCAAGCAGTCTCTGTAGCAGTGAAATAGTGGAAAATCCAAAAATATTAGATGCAGCCGGACTCAAACACAGGACCTGCTCTTGTCATGCAAACAGACGGTACCCCTAGGACAAGCATGCTATATTGGCCAACTGGCAGCACGGTAGTTTAAGATCTTCCGTATTGGGCGGCCGTTTCCTTCCTTCTACGGAAAATCAAAAGCGTACAGATTTTTGACGTCCAGCTTCATAGTTTGAGCTCATCCAAAGGCCCAAAATGACATTGCAAAGTAAAAAATGTTCATGTTTTTTTGCTGTTCGGTTTTCCATTGTTTTTCTTCTTTTTCCTCATTTCTTTGTGAAAACAGGGATGAATATTCTTTCAAAAGTGTATCGCAGAAAAACATTCTTTCAAAACTGCATGAAGAAATTAAATATTTTATGAATATGCTTTTTAAACATAGGAATATTTAGACACACATTTGGAATTTTTAATTACACATTGAACATTTATTCAATACACGCTAAACATTTTTTATATGGATGTTGACCATTTTTTAAACATGTTTTTATGAATTTGAAGTGACTTTTTATAAATGCAAAACAAATTTGAATGCAACAAATTTTAATGTTTTTTGGGATTTCTAATGTGACTTTTTTTGAACATGAAACAATGCAAAGAAACTTTTCAAAAAGTGGAACATATTTTGAAACTCTTAACAAATTTTAAAAATTGAGTATTTTTTTTGAAAAACCCAAACAATTTTGAAACTCTGAACTTTTTCAAAAATGCGATCATTATTTGTAATATTTGAACTTTTTTTAAATATGAATAAATAAATAAGTAAGCAATATAGAAACAACCGGCCTAGAACCATCTAGAAGGCTTCGAAAACCGGCATCTACTGAGGCAACAAACAGATTAAAATGGCCTGGCTCATGTTCACTCGTATCGATCGGTTCTATGAGAAATAGCGACAGCCTGACGCAATAAGAGGCAACTAGGGTTTTCCCCAACACGAGCCCGAAGGGAGAGATGTCGTCGGGGCGAAGGCTTAAGCATTTTTTTATTTTCTATTTGGTTAATTTATTTATCTTATTTTTGAACATTATTATTCTCTTTAAAACCATTTCAAACGTTTGAAAGAAAAATTGGAATACCAAAAAATGTTCTGGAATTTAAAAAAATGATCATGTTTTTTATGTTTTTTGTTCCCAAATTTAAGATATGTTTGTGTTTCAAAAAAGTTCATAATTTTTTAAAAAGTACGTGGTTTGTCATGTGTGTTCAAAATTTTCATAAATTATTCAGAATTTGTTAAAAATTTCGAACTAAGTGTTCCACTTTGTGGAAGTTTCATACACAATTTGTTCATGTTGATGGATAATAACAGAAGTATTCAAATTAGGAAAAACTAAATGCTCATGGATGCATCCTAACTGGTGGGCTTTTTTGGACTACGGATAAATGACCTCAACTTCTTGCAGCAGTCTAGCACATACATATCAAGTATCCATGTCATTTTTGAATGACTTTCTACACAGTTTGCACGTTGCGAACGTCCAACCATTTATCAGTCCCTTCTCATTGAGAAAACTCCAGAAAATACAAACTTGTCAAAAATTCAAACAACTTGACAAGATTTCTTGAATTGTTCATAGAACCCGGTGGAAGAAATTAGGTCCAGTCAAAGGATGTCGAAAAACAAAGTGCTTTCAGACGAATCCTTCTGTTTTATACCCGAACACCCTTTGTTGAACATGGTCTATTTTTAGACATGCTTGAAATGACATTAACTTTTACAAGAAGGTGGGCATGCCCATGGTAGGTATTCATGCCTGGTTTGAACGACTTTCAACACCGTATGCAAGTTGTGACACATCCAAGCATTTATTGGTCTTTTTTAACCGATAAAACTCCAGAAAATGCAAAACTTATTGATAACTCAAACAACCTGGCATGGTGCCCCACGATCCGGCGGTCGAGCGTATATTCAGAGCATCAACGGAAATAATCATCGGCGATGGGAGGAAGACTAGTTTCTGGCGCTCACGCCGGGCGCAGGGATGCCGGCCGGCGGACCGCTGGCCGGAGCTCTTCGCGCACTGCAACGGGCGCCGGCTTACGCTCCGGACGGCGCTTGAAGGCAATGCATGGCTCATATATGTGAAGCCAAGCCCCAACGCCACAGTGCTGCACCAACTATGCGAGCTCCCGGAGGTGGCTTCGAGCATCTCGCTCCGGGAGGGAGCACCGGACACTCTTCGCTGGAAGTGGACCTCGGATGGCAAGTACACGGCGGCCTCGGCATATCACAAGATGTTTCAAGGGTCTATCCCGACCAACGACAAGGAGATCATCTGGTCGGCCAAGGCGGCGCCGTGGACCAAATCCTTCGCCTGGATTCTGCTGCGGGGAAAATGCTTGACGGCGGACAATCTCTAGCGCCGACACATCCCTCATGACCCGGTCTGCTAGCTTTGCCGCGCGGCACCGGAGACGGCGCACCACCTCATCGCGGCCTGCCCGTTTTCTATGTAGCTCTGGTAAAAAATGGCGCACTCTCTGGGCAGCCCGTTCTCGGACCTGGCAATGCCCGCTGCTGCCCACTTGCGGACGCGCTTCAGAAGCCAGACGTGATCGCTGCCGCGTGCGAACATGGCTACTTGGAAGGCCACCTGCTTATTGGTCTCCTGGTGCATTTGGAAGGAGCGGAATGACAGGATCTTTAATGATCGAGCTTGCACGGCATCTCAAGTACACTCGAGAATTTTAGACGAAGCCAAAGTATGGGTTAGGTTTAGCCCCCATGACAAATTTCTTTGAGCCGCCTTGAGTTTGGGTTTCTTGGCCAGTGTATTTAGGCGAGGTTGCTGGCGCCTTGTATGGATCTCTTTTTTTTTCTCCATTTCCAGTTCTTTGTAACTGTTTACTTCTCCCACTGCATCAATGAAAATCAGCACCATGCTGCTTTTTCATCAAAGAAAAAACCTGGCATGGTGCATTGAATTAGTCATACTAGGCCATGACAAAAATGGGGACATTTAAGGGATGTCGAGAAACTAGGTGCTCCCAAACGAACCCTTGCCTGCCTGAACACTCTCCGTTGAACCTGGTGTTATTTTCAAAATCTCAGCACTGACCCCAACTTTTGCAAGCACGTGGGCATGCACATGTTAGACATACATGTCTGGTTTGACTAATTTTCGACACCAGACATGCCTGGTGATTTATCGGCCTTTTTTCACCAGAAAAACTCCAGAAAATACAAAACTTGTAACAAAAACCAAACTACTTGGCATGGTGCCTTATATTGGTCATATAAGGGTATGGAAAAATGGGGCATTTGACAGATATTGGAAAAGAACGTGCTCTCGAACCAGGGGCGGAGCCAGGATTTAGGCATGAGGGGGGCGAGACACAATACAAAAAAAAAATTGGTATGGACATGTGGCAGCATATGTTTTGATAGATAATAACATGGGTAAGAGTTATCATCTACGACAGCTTGGTCCTTGAGTGGGTTTGCATTTTCATTAATATTTGAGCTAGAAGCAATGAGCTTGAAAAATGACTTTTTATCATTCAACTCTTGCGACAGAAAACAACGAGTGAAATTAGATTTCTAACTTACAGATTTACCTAATTAATAAATTAAACCATTCCTTGTAAGGTATTGTACTGGTTCAAATAGATTACTGGATTCCCGCAAAAAAGAAAGATTACTGGAGTATATTGCAGTGATATACCTTGATTCCTTGAAATTAATCTGTTCATGCATGACGCCGGTGAAGCAAACAATCAGTGTCTAGTCTCTCGCGGATTCAATTGCCGCTGAAGTGCCTTCTACCCTGGTTGTGCTTGTGCCACAACGGCGGAAGGAGCGACAGGCGAGAGTGCGAGAGTGCTAGAGGCGGCGCCGCCACGGGAAACGGCGCAAGGGTCATATGTAGCTACCAGACCTAGAAGCCACGAACGAAATTACGGGAAGATAGGAAATTAAAACTACTCAATCTCACGGCTGCGCGTAATCCTTTTTTCTTGATGTGTACGTACAGCGTCACTCGATGCTTTATGGGCTTTGGGCTAGAAAGTTGCGATGCTAGGCCATTTGCATTAAACAAATGTATGACTGCAAGTCTACTACAGGTTACCTATACGTATAAACTACCTGTACTAGAACCAAGTAACGAAACCTCGTAGGGGGGGCGAGACGATGGGGGGTGTATGACCTCTGCTCGCACCCCTGCCTCCGCCCCTATCTCGAACGTAGCCTTCTGGTGTATCTGATCACCCTACATTGAAGATGGCGTTTTTGGACATCATTGAAATGACCCTAACTTTTATAATCAGATGGTCATCCCATGGTAGGCATCCATGCCAGGTTTGAACGAATTCTGGCACATTATGCAAGTTGCGACACGTCATGTCATTTATCGACCTTTCTTTCATCGAGAAAACTCGAGAAGATGTAAAATTTGTCGAAAACCCAAACAATTTGGCGTGATGCCTTGAATTGGTCATAAAAATCCATGAAAAAAATTGGGACCATTACAAGATGTCTGGAAATAACGTGCAATAACGTGCTCTCAGACGGAGTCTTCTGGCCTACCCCGACACCCTTCATTGAATATGGTCTATTTTTGGACATCCATGAAATGACCACAACTTTTGCAAGCAGGTGGGCATTCTCATGTTAGGCATCCATGTCAAGTTTGGACAATTTTTGAGATCGTATGCAAATAATGACATGTCTGACAATTTATCGGCCTTTTTTGATCGAGAAAACTCTAGAAAATGCATAATTTGTCAAAAGCCAAAAGAACTTGGTATGGTGCGTTGAATCAGTCATGGAAAAAAATTGGGCCCACTTTCAAGACTATCAAGAAACAACATGCTCTCAGACGGAGTCTTCTGGCCTACTCGAACACTCTTCGTTCAGTATGGTGTATTATTGGATATCATTGAGATGACCCCAACTTTTGTAAGCTGATGGGCATGCCCATGGTAGGCATCCATTTGAACGATTTCTGACACCATATCCAAGTTGTGACACGTCCGGCCATTTATCAAAAAATTCAGAAAATGAAAAATTTATCGAAAACCAAAACAACTTGGCATGGTGACTTGAATTGGTCATCCAAGCCAATGAAAAAACTTGAGGTCATTTGAGTGATGTAGAAAAACGACATGCTTTCAAACAAAACCTTCTGGTCTTTTAACATGCTTTAAAAAGTTTGTTCGCTCTTTTTAGGAAATATTCCTGTTTTGATATTTTGAGCAATTTTGAAAGACACAAACATTTTTTTGGAAATTTCTGTATAATTTTTAAAAATGCAAATACTTGTATTTTATGGATAAATTTGAAAAGGCAAACATTTTTTTTATTTTTTTAAAAATAAAAACGCGTGAAATTTTCTAAAAGAAAAAATAAAAATAAACAATGAAAAATGTAAAATAAACCAATAACTAACTGAAGAAAAAAAGAAAAAAATAGTGGAAAAAAGACTTGTTCACTACAGTAAACCAGTCGCTGATGGATATTTCTTATAGTCCAAGTTTCCTAGTTAGATACTAGAGCCTATCAGCTCTTGTCGCTAGTGACGAGCAGTCAATAGCGAGAGCTACAACATTCGATCCATCGCACTACCATTCTATTTTCGGTGAGTTTCCCTGATTTCCCGCGCGACCTAGGGCCGGCCTAGTCTGGCGGCCTCTTGTGCGTGGAGCCATCTAATTGACGCTACACCCCGAAAGTACGGAATTTCCTATTTGCCGCACGTCACAGAAAATAGTTAGGCAATCGCACACACAATCGTAGGATGGGCTGACCCATCTGAGCGTTCGAGCACCGGTATTTCCTTCACTCTTTTAAAAAATGTTTAGAGTTTTAAAATTTGTTTGTGTTTTCATAAAAGTTCAGTGTTTCAAAATTTTCTCATGTGAAGAATTTTTTTTTAAAATCACAATTTCTATTTCCCTATTTTCTTTATAAATGATATCAGAATTTTAAAATGCACTCTAGTTTTTGAAATATTATTCGTGTTTTCAAAAAGAATGTTCTCTTATTAAATATTGTTCACAGATTTAGAAAATGTTCATGTATTAAAATAAGTTCATAGATTTCAGAAAATGTTCGTTTTCTCAAAAATAAAATGTAATTTCGGAAAACCTTTCTCTTTAAAAAAATTGTTCACATAGCCTAAAAAATATTCGGTATTTAAAAAATACCAAAACAGTTCAGTGAAATGCGGAATTTTGTAAACGTTGTTTCAGAACAAAAAACGCCGCTTCTGAATGTGTACATAAAAAACCTGCGCTGCCTTCAGAGAAGATGGAGCTGGCCGATCGAGTGGCTAGCAGCTCCAATTAACTTCAGAGCACATGGAGCGCGTGCCATTTTTTCGTTACTTTTGTGCCTCCTTATATCGGTTCATGTTAGTGGGCTAGGTCCAGTACTGGGTCCTCTACGATGTATGGCGTATACACATACGGAAGTGGGTATGAACTCGGCCCAGTAGCGGGTCCTCAATGATGTATGGCGTATACACATACGGAAGTGGGTATGAACTATGAAATGTCCCTATTGCCCTTTATACGTTTTGTAAAGGGGGTTGTACCGAAGCGGGACTCGCATATTCTCAACTCCCCTATCCCAGATGGCATGTCGACGGTATCTCCCTCACCCAGGGAGCATCAGTTCAGTTATACTGTATTTTGGGCACTTCTGCTCCATGATGATTAGGATCCAATCCAACTAAAAAGTTTCTCCGCAGCTAATGCATCAAGCTCAAGATCACCACAAGTCCACAACCACGCTAAGTACCCAGTGCATCGACTCCACCACGAGCTCAACCACAGCAAGTCTCAAATGCATGGACTCCACAGTAGTCTCAAGTGCAAAGTTTCCTCCATAGAATAGAAGATCCACAAATCACAATGCTACCATAGTGCTCATGCATGGATTGAATCCTATGTTCCTGATCCATAACCCCGAACAAGAAAGGCATGAAAAGTAACCAGGGAATTAATCATAAGCCTGGCTATACATAAGAGTGGTTGCTGAATTGCTGCTCTGAATCGAGGCAAGCAGGACCAAGAAACAGGCCTCTGTAGCCCTCTTGGCCAACCTTTTCATTTTCAGAGGGTCATAATCTCATTACTGAACACTAATTTAGGGATACTACTAACTTTATTTAGCCTCTATGTTTGGGCTCAAATAAAAGCCTAGAGCTCCGCCGGAAAAGGAACAAACAAGACAGAGAGGTTTGATACTATATAGGGCTAACAGACTGGACAGATTGAACAAAGCACAAGAGAGACGTTTTTCAGACCATGGCCCCAAACAACATTTTCGCAAAGGACAAACCATCTGAAAATTACACAGTATAACTGTTCATTCCATAATCAGGATAGCTTGACACCTAATAGCCAACACCATGGCATCGGTTGCAAGGCTTCAGGACATTTAACTTGACTGTGGAGGGAACTTTCCCCTCGATGTAAGTCCGGATAGCCTCGAGCGTTTTAGGGGCTTCCACAAGAGTAGCCATGTTCACATGGCATTTGCCAAATTTTTTGTCGGAACAATTGGACCAACGATGAGTTATGTCCAGTGTGAGGCACTCGAGCGATGGTGTATGCTCCAGAATATGACATGTGAGCTGGACCAAGAGCTTAGTGGAGTTGAAACTAGTGAGCTTCACACGCCTCAGATTGTCATACTGATGTCCTGGAATCCGCCCCAAATGTGAGGGAACTTCAAAGATTGAATCGTCATGCTTCCGTCGTCTCGACGGTGCCTGTAGATGAAAAACCCAACATACTTGAATACATAGCTCTAGATGATAGTCACTAATACATATTGCAGCAGGGCGAACAGTTACTTACATGTAGGTCGAAGGTCTCCAAGCAAGGACACGCATCAAGGAAAGAAATGAACAAGAGAATATCACAGGCCGGAGGAAAGGCCCTTCTCGTTATCTTAATATATTCAAATATTTGAGGTGGGGGAATTTGCTTGGCAGCATTGGCAGACTATCCATCTTGCATAAAAATGTCCAAGATTAACCCCATTGCTATGTACTCCCTCCGTCCGAAAATACTTGTCTTAGAATGGTTGTATCTAGACTTATTTTAGTTATAGATACATTCATTTTATCCATTTTTAGGACAAGTATTTCCGGACGGAGGGAGTAATAACTACCAGCCATATGCATACACCTAAAAGTTGTAGAGTATATACCTCATCAAGCGCCGAATATATAGTAAGATTTTCAAGATTTGGCATGGTGGACGGAAGCATGGAACGAGCATAACTGAGAACACATGAATGTGATATGAATATGTTCTTCACTTGCAATGATTCTCCGAGTACTAGTTGTACTTGTTGATCACCATGAAAATGAAAATTGGAGATATTTGGAGCTTTGCTTTCTATCACTTGCAGCATGTCACAACGGGACACCCTCAGGCACCTGAGACGCTGCAGGCAAGGTATCTTCAAGGAAATAATCTCGCTACAGCAGCTGAGTTCCAATTGCTCCAAACCAAAAGAACCGGAAAGAAGAAACCCCAGCTCATCCCCCCTGATATGCACAAAACTCAGAGACAGATTCGTCAGGTTTCTCATGCAACTGAAGTCTACAGTGGGGTGGAAGGCACAACCTACTAATTTCAGATCACAAATGGAGTTTCGACACCCATCAGATAAGAGTGAGCATGGGATTTTGTACTTAGGCTCTTCATCGAATGGAAAACCGTGTGGAGACAACAATCGAAGGGAGAGTACTTCTATCCCCGGTGCAATGGCAGTCTGGAGGCAATTATCGAGACAAGAATTGGTGTCGCCATCATATGGACCATAGAATTCAAGGTGGAGTGTCTTCACACCGACGCCCGAGTGGCTTCTCAGAATACGGCCAACTTTGCTGTTGTAATCTCTTGTTAGTTTCCTCTGTCTACGTGCAGTTACATTGTAGCCCACTGTTTCCATACGAAAGCTGAGGTTGGGACGGCACCTCCATGAACTTCGAAACGCGCGAGAAATACAAGCAGCACGCGCAGCATCTTTCATTGGCAGAAAGGAGCATATATGAAGCCAGATATCCTGCATGCACAAGTAGAGAAGTTCAAGATTTGAATTGCAGAGGCAAAAAGTATCAAGTGCAAGATAAACGCGCGAGATATCACGACTTCGAATATGAATGTCATGAAATTTTTGATAAAATACAAAAGTCAGCTTCAAATTTCCAAATCATAATGAGAAGGATTACACAAGAAAACCGCACGAGACACTAATCCATGACACGAAACCCTTGCCCTTTGTTTCCTCTATATCCTAACCTTCCTCTAGATCTTCCAGGCATGGGGAAAAAAGAGGAGACACGGAGAAAAGCAATCCTCCTAGTATTAATTTAGCAAGTGGCAGTAAATGAACTAGACAAAAGGTCTTTGTGGAGTAATGTGCGCAGGTGCTCTCTCGGCTTGCATTCCTCCAATATCCTGCCCCCTCTCGCGGGCCTGCAGTTATGCTATGACACTCGTTGATTGTGGATGCTCTTGTATCGTGCTGTGGGGATTCACAACTCGTTGATTGTGAATGCTCCTGTATCGCACCGTGAGGATGAGAATTCGTTGACTGTGGATGCTCCTATATAGCACCATTGGGATCGGAACTGGTTAATTACGAATGCTCCTGTATTGCGCCATGGGGATCGGAGGCTCACAAAGTCTTGGTATTGTGACCCCTCGTCAACACCCCACACCTGCTTGTGTTTCTGTTGACGATGGTACTTCTGCATATGCTGGCTTGTCTTCGCCTTCTCTTTGGCACCCATTTTCTTTCTACTACTGTTATTGTATGGTTTTCGGCCCGGTTTCCCTCATAAATTGGTTCAGCTTATTTATGTTTTTCATTCGTTTTCCCTTATGAATTCGATGAGCCAACCAAGAAAGTGACACTCACTTTGTATTTGGCCTCTTTGAGTAATATATTCAGGTGGGCACTCCCCCTCCCCTTTGATTTCTCAAAAAAAAAAATATTATGTATTCTGTTATCAGCATTACATGAAGTACCTCTGGAAGGCACTTCTTTATTCTTTTGGCAGCCTGAGAAGCATCGCCTTGATAGCAGGGTGAGCCCTCCCTGCTAGCTGATGAACCAGTTGATACATCTGCAACACGACATGGCCATGAGACGCCAGCAAAGGAAACAGCAAGAAGGAGTACATCAATACAGATCTAGTTATGACCATCGTGCAGCTTTTGTGCAAGCCCACCAATTGCATTACAAAAATAAACATGTTTCAGTTTTAAGAGGAAAATGGATTAAATCGGCCATAGGTATTCTTGCAAAACATCACAGTCTTGGCAATCCAATAGAACATGACAGTAGGGCACATGATTCAGTAAGATGGGCGTCTTTGCAAACTGCCTTTGCACAGCCCCTGCCAATTTATTTATTTATTTTTGTATATATGAAACTAAAGCAGAGAGGGACACGGCGAACAGAGAGGCGGAGGGGCGGTGGCTTACGGCGGCCTTGGATTTGCCGGTGACGAGGACGAGGATCCTGCTCCAGGGACGCCTTAAGACAGGTGGGCGCTAGTAGACCCACGAACGATGCATCGACGCGGGAAATCCTCCCTTTTCTGCCCTGCCTCCGCCTCTCCGTCCGATTCTCGATCGATCCCGAGCTCGGTGTGGACTCTCGACCTCAGTCTCGGTTGGAATCTAACTCCGGAAGGAGATCGCTTCTGACGCCGCCGGGAGATCTATTTCCGCCAGCCCTTTCCCTCTTGCAGACCGTAGAGTAGTAGGAGTAATTATATATATACAACCTCTCAAACGACCCGGATCAGCGAGTTCAGGGTTTGCTTCAGTCGAGATTTACAACCGGCCTCGTCCTCGTAAAAAAGCAGGGCGGCCGCCGGCGCCGCCTCCCGCCGCCCCGCCTCGACCTCCTCAGCCAATTCTGCAAGGTAGCTTCTCCCATGGCGGCGGAGGGGGAGGAAAAGAAGAAGATGGTGATGTTGCGGAGCGAGGACGGCGTGGACTTCGTGCTGTCAGAGGCAGAGGCAGAGGCCCATTGCGGCAGGAAAATCAAAATAATGATGAAGTACGACTCCGAGGACCACATCATCCCTTCCGACGACGGCGGCGGCGAAATCAAGTACTGCCTCATCCGCCTCTCCGTCCGAGGCGACACACTCTCCAAGGTGATAAACTACTCCAAGATGCACGCCTCCGGATCCCACGACTTGAGCCAATGGGATGCGGAGTTCATCGCTGGTTTCAGCCACGAGGCCCTCTTCGATCTCATCCTGGTGAGTACGTACATGCATACTTTCCCAAAAAATATATATCTAAGAAAAGTTATACGTACCTCAATCAATTGATAGAACCGGCTTGGGTATAATTTGTCCAAATCAAATCCTTGGTTTAATAATGACTGTGTTGGTTAACCATGACTAGTAATAATGTACGTGCAATGCACGATTTATATTAGGTAGAATATTAGTTGCACGTTATATTAGATAAGATATATCTGTTGCACATTGGTATTTGGTAAGATATCAATTACTTTTTCGCGGGAATGGTAGGATATTAATTACATGGCAGGTTTCAAGGGATAGCGTTGAGTCAAAACGTGTTTATAACCAATGGCAGTGGTGGGTAATTAGAGCGTTAAACGTGTTTGATGCTCAACATTGGAGCGATTTGAACCGCTAGATAACATGATTTAATGGTCGAGATGGTTTGGATCTGCCCATTTAGGTCTTTTTATATTGGTATAGATAACAAATCAATTCCTATCAAATTTCCTATAGGGAAATTCCTATAGGATAGAACATACATACACAGAGTGTACACATTATATATGAAACAAAAACAAATTCATTAACTTAGGTATGCCTCAATTTTCTATTATTAGTTGATACAGTATTATATCAATTGAATATCTTTTTTTATGAGATTTTTTGCTAAAGTTGTATTTACACATAATTCACATTGAGCTTATTCGTGAGAATTCTGAACTTTTAATTTGAGAATAGTAGAGAGGAACTCATGTCACCACAAACAAAAACTAAAAGTGTTGGATTTCAATCTGGTGTTAAAGATTATAAATCGATTTGCTACACCCTCCCCGGTATGAAACCAAGAATATGTAAGATTTTGGTCCAAGGCATCATCGGTTCCTGGCTCAGCCAATGGTTTTATGATACGAGTCACGCCCATATAGCAACAAATGGTTTTGCTCATTCGAATGAGAACTACCTTATAGCTCAATCAACTTCTTAGCAGTTTTTTGTCATATCTCTTTCATTTCTTTAAGCTTTGCATTACTACTTGCAGGCTTCGGAATATCTTCAAATAAGAGGACTGATTGACCTATCATGCCGGACTATTGCTAGTAAGATAAAGGGGAAATCTCCGCGTGAAATTTGTAATATCTTTAACATCAAGAGTGTCTTTGCTCCGGAATTAGATGAAAAAACAATAGCAAAGAGATTGCAAGATTCCACAACATGTTCGAGCGACAAGGTATGTTCCTCGATCGATCCACTCTTTTGACGCAATGCAATTTTACCACTATAGAGACATTTATTTTACGACTTGTTTCATACCAAAATCCTATGGTCATCTTCTACACTTGTTCCATTGTTGCTCTGGCGGATTATCCTCGTGTTGTGGACAAGCAGGAGTTGCCATGCAGTGAGACCCCATGTTTAATGCAAGAGCTCGAATTGGAGGAAAAAGCTTTGCAGGCTCTTGACATGGTTAGATGCCAAGAGTTTACGGGATACGACCCTAAGGTCAACGCTTACACCCGTACCCGATTCGACATATTCAACCTAGCCTTCTTTGACCTTGACAAAGAGTGTGAGTAGTTTCATTATTGTTTCATTCGTTAATCTTGTTTAGGTACCCCATTTGATGTGCATACATGTTGGTTTTGATTTGTGATTGTGGCCTCTATCCGCAGCTGATTTTTGTCGTGGTACGCGGCTTAACATGATACCGTCACCAATACGTGACTCGATCGTAGGATCATGTGTAAATGTCATTACCTTGAAGGTAAAGGAATCGGAAGTTGGCTTCCCGATAAAAGTTTTTGGTACCGTTGTAGCAAGAGACCAGGTGGACTATAGATGTGTTTATCTCTTCAGGCGTGAAAGGGATGATCCCCAACTCATCACCTCGGCGGTATGTATTTGTTTGTGCCTCCAATCTTTTCCTGTGCTTTTGTATGGCTCCAAAACACATGGAAATACTATTTTGGTTGAATTTTCTTTTTGCAGGACAGCAAGTTAACTTTGATGGATCCATGCCGAGGGCTTGTTCCGGCGGACAGAATATATTTTGAGATGAATTTAAAGATAGTACGTGATGGAGGTGAGGTTGAAGATTTCAGCAAAGGTGTGATCGTTTTCAACAGGGCCCGCCTCCCTAATGATAAGCAGACCATGGGTGTGAGTCTAAATAGCTATCTGAGTAGGGTGGAAGTGAGATGTGCCTATGTTGTATATCCCATTGAAGCTACCATTGAAGTCAACATTTTGAAGGGACCGTGTAGTGTCTCAAGAGTTGCCGCCTGGACTACCAAGAATTATGAGTACAGTATGGATCTTTACAACGGTGGTGAAGCAGCAGCAGAGGTTGAGGCAGGAACCGTTCCCTTGAGTCGGCGTGTTGTAGCTGTCCCACTTGGTAGAAGGTTGGTGCTCCTTGTCACCGGTCGTAGTGTTGGTGATGTTTTCAATAAAAACATCATCGCACCTTTAGGACGATCCACTGAGATGATGCATTATAGATTAGGTTCCGCACTTGTGGAGGTGAAACTTGTCTGGACAGCTGTTCCCAAACGCGAGAGGCAAGATATGATCAAGGATGTGGGAGACGAGAGCCTTTTGATGTGATGCGGCTGAGCTTCTGTTATGGATGGAAATCAACACCTGGAAAGTATTCTGCATTCCATCTACTCTGTATCTTTATTTTCTAGCAGACGGCTGTAGATTCCATGCACTCTATCTTTATATTTTGGAATAAAGGTGTTTGATTTTACTACTCTGTTATTCCTGTCAAAGAGTGTCTTTTTTAATGGATGGAAATCGACATCCCGAATTATTATTATCATAGGAATAACTTAAATTCGGATAGTAGCGCAAATCTAAGTAAAAAAACCAACGTTGCTTAACTGAGACAAAAATACGGTGACTTCAACCGTCAACATTGTGTTTTTCAACCAAGGTGAAAAACTGTATCCAAAACAGTTGCATAGGATGTATACAGGCAAAATGTACCGCCAAAGATGGGCAGCGCAAAGTGGATACAATGATTAGCTGAGTCCAGCTGAGCTGAACCAATATATTTAAGCTGGAACGCTGTATCCAAATTGTATCAGCGTAAATCTGTAGTGCAAACAGAACGTTTTGGAGCCAGCCATTCTACTACATCATTATGTATTCGTAGAATAAACAGTAAAGTAGTTCCTGCTTATATAAAATGCACCATGGAAGAATGAACAGAAAGAAAGCGTGCTCTGCTTTTATGGAACATATTCTCAAAATCAAAAAACAGAAACCAACATTAGTAAGTACAAATGGATCAGAAATTTGAGAGCATAGATAACTATATATATGAAAACATACATGAGAATCAAGTATTTCGGACCTACTATCTCCTTCAAATGGATCAGAGATTTGAGAGCATAGATAACTATATATATGAAAACATACATGAGAATCAAGTATTTCGGACCTACTACCTCCTTCAACAACAGGAAGTACTTGTCTAAAATATAGGCAAAAATGATGATTGGCATTCAGTGGTTCAAATAGGAAAACTGAAATGGCATTTCCACAATTATTTGCCAAACAATTATGACATCCATGGTACACCACCTTTGCTAAAACAAAGTTTAAGTTGGGTGTTTGCTAAGCAAAAAAGAAAAACTTTGAAATGTTGTCAAAAGAAAATTAAAGCTCTACATAAATCTCATCACTTGTTTTTTCGCAAATACGCAAAGCTTGCGTATCATTCCATTGATAGAAGAAGTTAGAATGAGTATAGGGGATGGAACAACATATGACACGGACGCAAGGGCGTAAACATGGTGCCCGAAGCGGAGGAGAGATATAAGATAATCGGCCCAAACAAAGAAGAACAGGACTAAACTCGCCGACCAGAGAAGCAAACCAAACAACAACTAGACGACCAAAACTCCGAAGCTGGCACCGAGGACGCCACGAACAACCAAGACAACGCCTTCATGAAGGAGAACGACACCGAGATGTCGTCGTCGTCCGATCCGGAGACCCAGACCTAGGGTTTCCTCTGATGCTCGAAGAGGGTCGCAAAACGGTCATGGCAACGCCTCCAGGAAGGGAACGGCACCCGCGGGTGTCGCCGCTACCAGCATAAAATGCAAGGATTTCGCCCTGGTCAATTCCAAACGAACCCAAGCCATTGGAACACGGGTTGAAGAGGAGGTCATCGAGCGTTGGCCGGAGCTGCAACTGTAGGGAGGGGAGCCACACGCGACACCAAAGGAGGTGTCGTGCATCGCTGGGCGCACGAACTCCGAAGGAGGGCGAGGATGCGTGACTGCGCAGAATGAGAGGTGGCGGGGATTTCTCCGATATTCGGGAGTTGCATAATCTCATAGTCTGAGGAACATGTATAAGTCATGAAGAAAACACTAGCAATGAAACTGTAACGATCATAATGCTAAGCTAACGGATGGGTCTTGCCCATCACATCATTCTCCTAATGATGTGATCCCGTTCATCAAATGACAACACATGTCTATGATTAGGAAAGATAACCATCTTTGATTAACGAGCTAGTCAAGTAGAGGCATACTAGGGACACTATGTTTTGTCTATATATTCACACATGTACTAAGTTTCCGGTTAATACAATTCTAGCATGAATAATAAACATTTATCATGATATAAGGAAATAAATAATAACTTTATTATTGCCTCTAGGGCATATTTTCTTCAGTTCAATGTCGTTACTGGCAAGTCTCTTTACTCGTTCCGTAATACATCATCCTGTAACTAACTCGTTAGTCACTTTGCTGGCAAGGCTTCTTATGATGTGTATTACAGAGAGGGCGCAGAGATACCTCTCCGATACTCGGAGTGACAAATCCTATCTCGATCTATGCCAACTCAACAAACACCTTCGGAGATACCTGTAGAGCGTATTTATGATCACCCAGTTACGTTGTGACGTTTGATAGCACATAAGGCATTCCTCCGGTATCCGGGAGTTGCATAATCTCATAGTCGAAAGAACATGTATTTAACATGAAGAAAGCAATAGCAATAAACTAAATGATCATTATGCTAAGCTAACGGATGAGTCTTGTCCATCACATCATTTCCCTAATGATGTGATCCCATTATCAAATGACAATACATGTCTATGGTTAGGAACCTTAACCATCTTTGATCAACGAGCTAGTCTAGTAGAGGTTGACTAGGGACATGGTATACGTTTATGTATCCACACATGTATTTAAGTTTTCGTTCAATATAATTCTAGCAAGAATAATAAACCTTTATTATGATTTAGAAAATATGATAATAATCATTTTATTTTTGTCTGTAGGACATATTTCCATCAGTTAGCAGGGCCCAACCAGCCGCCATGGCCAACCAGCCGACCGGAGCACCACAGTTAGCCGGAGAAGAAGCCCAAATCGCGTCGGGGCAGACAAGGAGCCACCGCGGGGGACTGCGGCCGGGGCAGACCACCCGCGCCACCGGCAAATAGGGGGGCCAGGGGAGGCCGCCGCCGCAGCCGCAGCCAACCCAGATCTGGCGCGGGAGGGGTGTGGTGGAGGGCAGGAGAAGGAAGGACGACCCCGCCGCCGCCATCCTAGGGCCCAGTGCGGCTTCGTCGGCCGGCCCTCCGGCGGCGGCCACCCGGGGGCGAGCGGAGGGTGGGTGTCGAGTCACCGGCGGCTAGGTTTCCCCCGAGTCGCCTGACACGGGGGTCGGAGTCGGGGTCGTTCCACTTGCTATACTCTATGATCCTTCAATCCCATCACTTGTGTACGCACACAAAAGCATAGCAACAAATGATACATCTAAATAAAAGATGACGGCAGATATTGGATGATTAATCAAAACCAAAGCACGACTAAGCACCAAGAAAATTAAACCCACTTGCAAACTCTGATGCCAACAATAATAATTAAGAGTCAGTAAAACATGACCAATCATGGTGGATGATAAGTACACAACATGTGGACACTGCATACAAACTAAAAGACAAAAAAGATTTGTGCACGCATGATCAGGCTTTATAGCAGGAGATCCTGGAGCAACTTCAATGTCAAACTGTATACCCACACACACACACAAAAATAAGAGAATCATAGCCGTTCTGAGATGCTTAATAGAAGAGAAAACTAAGGGATATATTCCAGAGCAATAGATATGGACATACATAGCGAAGTGTACAATGGTGGAAGAGGCAAAACTGAGCTGGGGAGAGAGCTGGTGCGCTGCCGTCAGCCGGAAGCATTTCAGTGATGGTCAAACCCCTTTGACCAGACAGAAACGGCACCGAAGGGTATTTTCATAATGGCACATGACGGAAGAGGGGTATAGTTGAACACTTTTTTTAGTGGTAAAGATGAGGTCGGGCGGAAATTAGGGGGGGGGGGGGGGTGAAATGTCCCAATATGTTATCTTAATATATGTTATTGTCATGCAAGCTAGTTCCAGCAAGGTGCTACCTAATATCCTTGTTATGTTATGATGAAAATATTTATTGTTCTCATAAATTGTTCGGTCTAAAATTACAAGCCGGGTGCTACCAATTTTTTTAGAAATATGTAATCTCAATATGTTAATTTGAACAGAAGTGGTTCAGTATGGTCATTTGCTATTGAGGGCAAAATCATCATTTTGCTTACTTTGACAGAAGTGGTTTACACCGGCTTAACGGTTGATGACAAATTGGTAAAGAAACAAGCTTGTAAGCAGAACAAGAACAACATTGATTTGTTCGATGGCAAATGAGCAATAGCCGAGCTTGTCATTGGTAAATAAGCAATCATCTCAATGTACAGGCTTTCTTTTCAAGCATACCGAGCAGGGATCCGGCTTGCTTGCTTCCTTCCCATGCTCCCATCCGTGCTCCCACTTCATTCTACGGCTGTCTTTTTTCCTTTTTTCTTTCTAATCTAATCATCTCCCCTCTGATTTTAAGGGGGTAGGGCCGGACCTTATTTTGTTCCAATAAAACAAGCCACGTACGCGAAAGCATGGATGGGCACACGCCGGGGGAGCAGGCAAGTCTCGTCCACCGAGCAGCCACTAGACTAGAGTCTAGCATACAACTTCCTTTTCGTATTGGAAATCCAGCGTACATTTTTTTGGGGGTACATCGAGCGTACAGCTTGATCGGCCCCGTCGCGCGCCCACTGATCAAGCATGCCACTTAGAGCATCTGTAGCCGGATAACTTAAATCATCTCTCATATGCCCGCGGACGCGTCCGGTTAGTGACTGGACCGAAGAGAGAGGAAAAAGTGACCCAACCGGATCTCTCATATCTTCTCTATATGTCTCGGTTGTCCGCAAACCCTCATATCCATCTCAAATATGGGAAGGATATGAGGGCTTACGGACACGCCCGGGTGCGCTAGGTCAATCCACCACATAGGTCGCGGCCCATCCCAGATCACCTTTCCTCTTTTTTTAGCCATCCTTTTCTTTCTCTCTCTTTATCTCCATCAATTACGTGCAAATGATCGGATATACGAGAAAGAAAATGAGGATTGTGGTTGCGCGGATGAATAAATAGGGGCTCAAAACGAACACGCCATGTCACTGACCGGGAGCATCTCTAGCATACCCCTTAAAATCACAAACTGTAAAACAAGGATATGGGTCAGAAAAAATGCATGTTAAGGGTTCATTTTAGCTACGTCCGAACAGATACTGTAAAAGTGGGATAAAGAGCTCCTTTCTTCAGTCCGGCCGCTGCCGCCCCTCCCCCCAGCTGGCCACGCCCCGTCCCTGCCGATCGCGCCCCATCACCACGCCGGCCGCGCCCACCCTCATAGGCCATGCGCCGTCGACTCCGCCGTCCGCGCCTTGCTCTATTGCCAACCGCGCCGGCCGAGCCGTGCCCCTTTGCCTGCCGTGCCGGGAGGATTCCAGCGACCAGGCTGAGGTCATGGAGGCCACGACGATGTCGAACTCGTCCAATTCGAACCAGCGGCAATCGATTGCGGCGTCTAGCGGCCTTTTCCGGTGTGCGGTGATGAATTCCGGCGAGTTTAGGGCGAATTCCGGCAAACTCCGCGGCGGCATGTTTGCTCCGACGAGGTTTGACCGGTATACGGGGCCCCCTAGGTTCGGACTTCCAGCCTCCAAACATAAGGTTTTCGAGTGTGCATTTTTGGTGGTCCTTAAAAATTTTACGGATTTGACCACTTTTACAGTTTCTGTTCTGGATATTTTTTCCGATCAAAACTATAAAACGCAAAAATTATAAGGGTTTGACCACTTATACAGGATCTGCTAGACATGCTCTTACCGCCAAACACAGACCCGTAAAACCAACGGTAAAACGCGGCAGGCAGATCTCTCCCCGCGACCGGCCGCAAATCTGACGGCAAGCGCGAGGCAGGTGACTGCGATCGACGAGCTTGCGATCTACGCCGCGGCACGTGGGAAAGCCGAGCAAAGGTCCTAGATCGCGGTCGCACTTTCAGAATCCACGTGACATGACGTCCCGAGGTTCGTCCCAACGCAGCTGCAACGTTTGACAAATGCTGCCGCCTCGTCCGTCCGGCAAACCACCACCCCGAGCTCGGTCGCCGCGCCGCGCCAACCATACAATCCGGCGACTAAATTGAACCGCTTGTCAGAAACCTGCCGACCCTACGGCCAGCAGAACGGCGGCGAAAGTCAGCCGGTCAGTCGCCGCTCGCGAGAGCCCGGACCGGGCGCCGGAACCGTCCGCCGTCGCCGCCCGACCGCGCGCGCGCAACTTGGCCATTTGGACGCAGAAAAGCGCGCTCGCTCCAACTAGACCGGACAATGGCCGGCACAAAAACTATTCGCCAGCCCGGGCCGGGTCCAAGGCCCCGTCTCTCCGGTCCAATCCAACCACAAGAGTCTACCTGGGTATAGTACTGTGGTACTAGTAGTACCAGCACTTATACTGGTCTAATACGAGGTGGAGTATTTAGGCGCGCGACTCGTGCTCTGGTTACGGTACGGCGTCCACGAGCGAGCCAGTCCACAATCCACATACGCGTAGCGTGAGCTCGCGTGGCGTAGGGCGCTCCGCTCTCCTCCTGACCCGAGCGGCCGCGCGCGCGCGCCAAGGCAAGGCGGGGCTGATGGAGGGGGCGCCGAGGGCGGTGCCGCCCCGGCGCGGCGGCGTCACGCTGGCGGAGCAGCTCGCCGCGTCCTCCAACCTCCGCGACCTCCTCAAGTTCCGCGACGACGACGTTCAGGGCGAGGACGACGGCGCGCGGCCCGCCAGGCGCCGCACGCTCCTCGACGTCATCCGCGACCCCGAGGACGACGCCGCTCCTCCCTCCTCCACGCGCGGCGGGGAGACCGCGGCGACGGGCGCGGTGACGGTGGCGGGAGCGGTGCCGGGGGCGGCGTCGCCCGGGCAGGGGGAGGAGAGGCGGGTGTCGCTGATGGCGCTGCTGGAGCAGGCGGAGCGGCAGTGGACGACGGCGGCGGCGCGCGCCGGGGCGTGGACGCGCGTGGACCAGGACGCGGCGGCGGAGGGGGAGGAGGGGAGCGGGAGGGGCGTGGGCGGGCGGTGCTGCGTGTGCATGGCGCGGCGCAAGGGCGCGGCCTTCGTGCCCTGCGGCCACACCTTCTGCCGCGCCTGCGCCCGCGAGGTCCGCGCCGGCCGCGGCCGCTGCCCGCTCTGCAACGCCGCCATCCGCGAAGTCCTCAACCTCTTCTGACGCCCACGGCCCGGCTCGCATCCATCCATTGGCGTCGATTGGGAGACTGCTAGCATCATTCGGTGTATAGATAGATAAATCTCTTCCGGTGTTGATTTCTTCCTCCTTCTTCGTACTTACTCCTAGTACAATACAAGTGAAAACATTCAATACAGTGGTACATCATCGTGAATTCATCAATTTGTTCATCTACAAACATGCTGGATCGAATCCTCTGCAATTAAGATGCTCGTACGAACTACAGCATGCGCGGTATGGCCATCCAGAGTGGTTGGAGGTGGATACCATCATTAAGCTCGACTCGCTTCAACGCGTCGGAAAAATCCACCCGTGGCGGCGCGCTGTGATGTCACCGCCGGAGAAGATAGATCGATAGGGACGACTTGCGCCGCAGGCCAGCCATCTGTCCGGCCTGACGATGCGTTCGGCGGTGATGTTGACCCGGTGGCTCGGCCCAACGGTGCGGTTGCGGCAAACGGCCAAAGTGTTGCACTCGTCTCCTCTTCTGTTCTCGATCTCTTTTATCAATTGTGAAAGTTAAAAGCGAAAGCCAACGCATCGCTGGCACTGGGAGATGAGATAGATGGCGATAAAGCCAGCCATCTGCACTTGTGCTATTGGACGCAACATGCCTGCACACTCTGCCCACATCGTACTACTTGCGTTAGATCTCGTTGGTTGGGTGGTAAGCTAACCTCACCACCACACGCACTATGGAGTACTATAGTATTGTCTCAAACAAGAAAAACACTATGGTAATATAGTATAGCACTGTTGTACACAAATACAGTACAATGGTGAAAGCATGGATGGGGTCATCTAATTAAGAGCAACTCCAACGCGCCGACCCAACCTAAACGGACAAGCGTTTTCTCTGCTTTTCGTTCATTTGGGTCGATCAGACGGACGTGTACATCCACTTTTCGTTTTGGGTCGGTAGGTGTGCCCTAGGGGAAGCATACCCATTTTTGACCCGCGTGACCGAAATAAATTTAGAAAAATTTAATTAAACATAAGTGGCCAGTCAACGTTGTTCAAAGTCCTCTTAAACAGTTAATTAAACATAAAAAATTAAAAACCCGCCCGCATGTTAACCTAGTCATCCGCCTTGCCCTTGCCGTCATCGTCGTCGTCGGTGAGGTCAACGACGACGGGAGGCGGCCCAGCCCAGCCGAATGCGGCTTGATAGGCCGCCAGGGCTGCCTTCTCCGGCGTTTGTTGTGGCGACGACAATGCGGCGAGGCAGACTCTCCTCCTCCTTCTGGCGGTGATCCTCCTCCTCCTCGCGCCCCTCTGGATGCGCGGATCGCTGTCGGCACGCTCGAGGTACGCGGCCTCCTGTGCCGCGCCGAGCCAAAAGGAAGGGGGGGGGGGGCTGACCCACTCCCGCAGCTGGCCGGTCCAGACGTACCGGCCGGCCGGCTCGGGCTTAGGTGTCGGAGGGGTGAGCGGCGGCGGCGACGGCGAACCAATGCAGTCGTCCGCCGCCGAGAGCGATGGCCTCCGCCAACCTCACCTGGTAGTCCGCTTCCGCCTTCAGCCGTTCCTCCTCGATGGAGGTCTCCAAGGGCGCCGCCAGCGTCGCCTGGTAGGCAGCCTCCTCCTCCTCATGCTCCTCCAGGACCGTGGGAGGCAGGGGGTTGACGTGGTGGTGCTGCACGCCGAGCCGTCGTTGCTCCTTGTGCTCGAGGACAAACCAGACCTCCCAATGGGGAGTGTCTGCCGCGTACTCCAGCATCCGTTGTTGCTCCGGCGTGAGCTGTGCCCGGCGCCTGCGCACCTCCTCGACGTGCACCCGCTCTGACCGCGGCATCGCCGGCACCGGGATCCACTACGGATCGTGATGCCAGTCGTGCGGCAGCGTCACGTCGGGGTACGGCAGCGGCTGCCTGAACTCCCAGTGCCACCGCGCTTGGTGCACCGGGATGTGCAACCGCTGCCTCGCGGGGCGGGAAGGCGGCGGAGAAGGAAGAGTGCGAGAGGAGGAAGCGCCGGGGGTGAACTTCCCGTTGCTCTTGCCGGAGCCGCTGAATAAACCAATGGGTAGGGTTTACTTTTTGCCGGCGAGGAAGCATGCAGGGGCGGGTAGATGTGGACGGCAGTGGAAGTGCATGAGCCCCCTCCCCCCCCCCCCCCCCCCCCCCCACGCGTGGATTAAAAAAGGATGGCCTCCCGACGCTTTCGCTGGCTGACGCGTGGGTACAGTGTCGGTGGCCGCTATTAATATGACCGTGTTCGGTCGTTGGATGGCCTGCAACCGGACTACCCATTACGTCTGTCCACGTTCGTTTGGGTCACCACGGACCAAAACGCCAGCCCAACGCGCGGACCCAAACCCAAAACGTGTTCGCTTCATTTCCGCGCTGACCTATTTTACAGGCAATTTTGGGCCTGAAATGCGTCTGCGCAAACATAAAGCGGACGCGTTTTGGATTTGAATTTGTGCGTTGTGCGGGCGTTTTGGTCCGCGACGAGCCAAACGAACGTGGGCGGACGAAATGGGTCACCGGTTGAAGTTGCTCTAACCGCGTGTCCACATCGATCGGCCGGGGACCGGAGCAACGGCGAGCTTATCTCATTTCCGTTGGCCGTCGACCGTTTGTCCTGGCGAACAAGGACAGCGGGCGTGACGGCGACGGCCCGCGTATGCGGCAAAGAGGCCAAACGAGCCGAGGAACGGGTCTGACGGACGGACGGATGCATGCTGCACGGGAGTCGTTGCCAGTTTGGCACCTGGCTTCAGAGTTCAGACACAGCGCCGGGTCTCCACGACGGCTCTGCTGCAGTCACGTACAGTGCCCCTGCGCGCGGGGCCTCATGATCGATGGAAGCTTTGCGTGCTGCCTCAATCATCAACCAACTAAACCGAAACCGGCCACGTACGTACGTTGCCACATCGGCATCGCGCCGTTGCTGTCCATGTCGGCAGGTTTTTGGAAGCCTCTGACCCGACTCGAAGGGGCCGGCTGGCTTTTCGGTTCAAGTACCGATCACATATTCGCTCACTGCTGAGCGTAAAAGCGTCCAATGTCTTGGCCGATCGGTCGATGCAGATGGTGGGGTGCGAGGCCTTTCACGTGCAGGTACCATGTGGCCGCCACTTTTGGGGCAGCACTTGACCAGTTGAGGTCGAGAGCAAGGTATTGTTGCACGTGCTCTACGCCGTCTTCGTTACTCTTTACGCATCACACGATGCAACTGGAAGATGGATTGGGGGGGGGGGGGTGCTAGCAAATTACGCCCAAGCCAAATTTGTAGACGTTCCGTTTCATTTTGCAAGGGGGGGGGGGGGGGGGGGGTCATCTTCAAACATGGGCGTACAGCTTTACATCCAGATTCGGGGACCACCTACCGACGACTACAGGTACTGAAGCGAGCCAAAGGCGCACCGCCGTCATCGCCCCTTCCTCACCGGAGCCGGAAAAAAAAACCTATTGTAGTAGTCAGTTGAAAAGTCCTCGTGTTAAGGTCCCATAGGACTAGCGCACCAGAACAGCAACCACCACCGGTAAAGAGTAGCGTAGATCGAAAGAATCCAACCTGACGACACACGAACGTAGACGAATGGCGAAGAGATCCGAGCAAATCCACCAAAGATAGATCCGTCGGAGACACACCTTCACACGCCCACAGACAATACTAGACGCACCACCAGAATAGGGATTGGGCGGGGAGAACCTTATCCATCTTCAGGGAGACGCTGCCATCTCGCCTTCTTGATCAGGACACAAACCCTAACAAATCTCGAAGACACATCTAAAAACGAAGCCCTCCTACTTGCAAAGGTCGGGATCCACCATGCCCCCTGGCCCTAAATCCACTGAAGATGAGGCAGACCGGCTGGTCGTCTATGTGTTCATATAGATAATAGTCAAAAGATTTTCTCATATACACAACCAATTTTTTCAACAGACTATCTATGCATAGAGATCTTCTATATTCTCGCTTGTGTATTTTAATATTATCTTGTACTAACTATCAATTCAACTACCATTTCAGCGGCTATTTTTTCACACGGTTTATAAATCGACATCACAAAATGGATTGCATGTGGGTGTTGAGATCCTCTGTAGGAATTGTATGTGCAGTACAATCGATGACGCGTTGGGTCGGGGCCAAACGACAGCGATCGTAGCTACGGTTGAGTTACAACAGAGGACATGGAGACCTCACATGCAGGCACCAAGCATAGATCCGTCTGGACCATGGTCTAGCACAACATTTCTGGCTACATTTTCTTGCAACCTATCATGTGAACTTACACTTTCGTCGGCGTTCAAGATTGGCATCAAACAAAATAGTTCACGGTGGATCGAACATCAATAGCCTAATGAGTATTTTGATTGTGTGACATGTCATAGAGTTGCACAGTGCGACCATTCAGTGATTGTAACGGCCTACTGTTCTGCCTGTAACTCTTCTCCAAAGGAGCCATCAAAGCAACAACCTGCTCCCTTGTCATTTCTCTTATCTGCGAGATATCTCAGAGTATATGTATAAGTAACTCTTCCTGCATAAACATCATGTGAAATTAAAATTTCCACACTATTTCCCACATTTGAGTAGATGGAATACCTCGCCAAGAATGTTCCAGATCACATTCTCCGTGCATGGGGGTGCTGTGAGAGATCCAATATATCTGAAATACCTATCTGCACCCTGCATTAGTTCCTTCATATTCACCACCCCAACGGGGAGAGGATCACCTTTCTCAGCTTTGCAACCCTCCGCAGACAATTCAGCTAACTTATCCTTTATCTGTGAGTGCAACACAAAGCAAATATTGAAATGCATGTAGACCAAACATGCGCAAACTACTGGAGTGTCCTAGTCATTTGGTTCAACCAGTTCAAGTACAATACATATTGATAACAGATCAAATTACAAGTTGTAATCATGTTATTTAGTTCTTGAACATGTGAGTGTCTTTTCGCTATCCACATAACACATATATACCCTTGTATTGAATGTATATAAACTACTCAATTAACCAAGGGTTTGTAGTCATTTCATTAATCTAGTGTTATACCTACGCCGGTTGGTAATAGTTTGGATCCTTACTTCTTGCGGTCAAAATAAACACATAAAGCATGAAAAAACTATCCTGATGCACCAAGGAAAAGCACCACCACCTATTGAACTAGATCTAAAGGTCCCACTCATGTTAATTATTTGAATCATATCCTCAAGTTGATCATGATGGGGAATCTCAATATGCAGTGTTCTACAATGCCATAGTGATACTAGCGGTACAATACCCTTTTCCTATAAGGGTGATTACCTGACTAAGGAAAGGATCTTGTTTTCCGTGCCGATAAAGTATTGAGACAACACTTATGTTGCCATCATCAGTGTAGTGCACCATGTGGAGCTCCACCGCAAATCTATCAGGATAAGAGAGCGATGTGCACGGTTAGTACAACGAAAAAACTGAATGTTTTTCAGTTCTCAAAAGTGCACATGTGAACCTCTTGCCGTTGATGGTATGCTCTGAGGGAGAGTGCCAATGCAATTGCTTCAATTTATACGCTTTTCCATCCACCATGAAAGTCCCAACAGTGTCATTATATCGCAGCTACATCAATCAGTTGGCCCAATGATCTCATAATTTGCATTATTTCGAACTAGGAGATTACATTTATGTAATAGAACACATATTTTCATGAACTTGTTATCGTAGTCATTCGTACATTATAGAAAAGATCACAATAGGATGAGGGTGGGGTTTTATAATGCGTGTTTTTGATTACAAGATGTTGAGATGGTGGAGGTCAATGAAGTCATTTTTATAACCAAAACAACAAAGGAAAACAAAGCTAAAAAGGCGAGCAAAGAAAAAAACAAGCAAACCAAGCAACTTATTGGAAAACAGACAAAATATAGATAAGTGAAGTCAGGTGTTGTTGTGCTAGTATTTATACATTTTATGTTCGGTGACATAAAGAACCATTTGGTTGAGAGGGTCAGGGCAAACCGCAATGTTGAAGACGTTGTCAACCATTGTAGCATTTGTAGAAGTATAATATCTCTTTAGGGGCTCCATTCGTAGGTCGGGTACCACACAATCTGTCACGATGTTAATTGGAGACTGGTAGATTCCTTTTGAGCAAACTGTGAAATTAGGACTTAAGCTCCCCCAATGCTTTGGGCCAGTTCTCCCGCTGTATCCAAAGCTCACGCCATTTGCTTTTAGTCGGAAAATATAGATAAATCATATGTCAACGCGAAACTTTGTCAAATTATACTAGCAATAGTAAAAACGAAGATGTCAAAGGTTGTATGGAATGTTTTTTTACATCGATGGAATAATTTTATATCTGTTTGAGATTGCCCATGTCTCACCCTTCTATAGCGTACATGAGTGGTACAAATATGTTCAGGAACTGATTGGTGGCAGTTCATCATAGGCTAAAGGCTCAAATCCGTGTGGGGGTATGCGCTTTACCTTGGGCGATATGAAATTGTTGTGTTTTTAACAAAAGAAAAGTTGTAGGAAAAACTGCAGGTTATTTTCAATGGTACCAGATGGATCTGTGTGTAATCCTATATACCGAAAAAGGCTTTCGCCCTGCTTTATATTATATAAAGCTAACCGCACAACAAGCATCCAACAAGGTCCAACACAAAGCCACGCATACACACGGAAGTCCAAAGGAACAAATAGTACATGAAAGGGTCAATGCTGAGGGCACAACACAACAAGCCCTAAACCCAAAACACACACGCCACAGACAACCAACTAAAGACGGCAGCTTGCACTATATTGAACCAATTTGGATGGCGATTCAATAATAGAAAAGGCATGAGATACCATGTAACTTATTGATGTCTAATTGTTTTAGGCTTTTAGCATTTTGTACCCGTATATAACACATTTAGATCTTAAAACTTTCCAATAAGAGAAGGCCGCATGCGTTAGTCGATGCAGAGCCAAGGTCTTTTCTCCTTCTTGATTGGTTTTGGAGAATTCTACAAAATTTACATATTCAATCTGAATTGCACTTTTTATGAAAGATTGCATAGCGACTTGACAGTGAAGTGGACCAACCGATAAGAAACTGAAAATATCTCCTAGACAGGACCTATAAAGGGTTTTTTTAGGATAGACAATCATGAAACAGTTGCCCTTTTATCCAAACGCCAAACCGATACAAGGACCATAATAAAACAAGGACGCCGATAACAACCACACGTGTGGCATACTAGCCATCCGACCACACATCATGTGTGGAGTGAGCAGGAGGTAGCCCACACGGGCTGTGTGTGGGCGAATATTAGAATTGCCCACACGTGTGGGCGCAGCTACTTCGTGTCACACGCCCGACAAGTACTACTCATCTCTACTATACGCGTGTGGCACGAGCAAAAATGCCCACATGTCCTGACACAGCTACATTAGGTACCCGTGAGATGACGATTTAGTTGCCATCTGGGATGTCAGATATAGTTATCCGGGATGGCAAATGTAGTTGTAAATGTTAGAGTTGTGTCGAATATTATTGTACAAGGTAGGTTACAGTTGGACTTGGTTTTGGACTGTGTGTAGATAGGGTAGGAGTTGTGTCCTAATAGGACACTTGTAACCTAGGCCTCTCATATATAGCGGGGATAGACACACGATGTAACCTATGCCAACATAATAGCACAGGCACGCGGGGGAGCCGACGGCGTGTGTCGGTGCCCGGGCGGCCATGGTGCGGTATTGTGACGGTGTCACGGGGAGGAGCACCCGTAGTCAGGCCCGGGGATGTAGCCATATCGGTGAACCTCATTAACAAATCTCGATGTCGTGCTCGTGTGATTGCTTGGTCCTCGGTAGATCGATGGAGTGCCTCGCATAATTCTAACAAGTGGTATCATGAGCAAGGTTACGAGGAGGTTGCAGTTGTGTTTGATCTAGAGGAGGAGGAAAGCTCGACATGGATCGATGTTGACTGCACGGGAGGTCGTCGCGACAGAAACATCTACATACAAATCGATCCGGGGAGTCGGCGAGTACAACAAGAAGCAATCAACGGAAGCAGCAGCTGGTGGCATCAGCAGTGCGCACGTACGCCAATGGCCACAAGCGCTCGACAGCAGGCGTACAGATCGGAAAGTCGTGTTTCGACGAGATCGGATCGGTGGACGCAGATGGCAACTCGCGATGCTACGGAATCCAGATTGACACGGAGGCCAGCCCAAGATGCTGGGCCTATCGATCAGACCACGAGTGGCTCAGGAAGGGCCCTCACGTCAGGAGGCCGTGTGTGTGCGCTCGACGTCGGATCGTGGTCGCAAGGGGTAGCACAAGAGTTTCGCGTACGGGCAGCAAGCGCGTTTGGCCCAGGTGGGTAGCAGCAGTGCAGGCCGAAAGGCCCCAACTGCGCGAGGCCTAGGAGATCGGCTGGTGTAGCCCAAGGCGTGGGATGGCTGGTGAGTTGTTACTTGCAGTTTCGTACAGAACCGATGGAAGCCAGGGCAGCCGAGGATTTGTTGAGAAAAAAAAGGAAGCTACGTAACAGATTGATGCTAACCATCAAAAGAAAGAGATAGGAAAGACCAATGGTTCTACAGCCTACAGGAGCACGTAGTGACTTTGGAGATTTTGTTTCATCTTCATTGGTAGGTGCAACGGGATGGCTTACATGGCAGAGTTTGGCTTTATTTCTTTGTACACTGGTTGTGTACGGGGATGGTGGCATGATGGACTGTTGTGCGCGTGGCAAGAACGGCGACGTGCGTATATGGCTCGGAGGAGTTTGGAGCGCGTCGTGATATGGATCGTGCATACATAGGGCGTCAAGTTATGCACGGAGGTGTGCGGGGCGGACACGACGCAGGGTGGAGCATGGTTGCAGTCGGATAAGTTCAGCTGGGTCGGACTGGACAGTCTGATGGATCGACGTGGATGTTGATCAAAGCAGAAGATGGTGGTGATTTCAGCGACAACGACATAGGAGCGTGATGCTGATGGTGGCCGACTTCTGGGGCGTGGAAACACGTGGTGCGGGCCTGAGGGCCTGTGCGGCTTCGACAAGACTAAGGCGCGGGGTTGATTCAAGGCAGTGTACACATGAGAGCTTGAAGTCGACAGGGCGGGGGTAGCACGGCCAGCTATATGGAGTCATGTTGAAGGTGGAGCTGGAGTCTGATGGAGGACTTCACTCTGAGCTGATGGAGGGGCTACGGTGTAAGATATCAGAGAATCGAAGCCTATTTCAGCGGGATAGCGAGAGACACGTGGATCGGACTGGGTACCAGTGGTCTGATGGAGATGTGATACTCGGCATCGGTCAGTTATGATCGATGGTTCTCTGCAGTGGGGGTTGAGGCAGTGGGGGCTAGCTACCCGGGAGACTCGACCAGGACAGCAGAGGCTCGACGCGGTGATAGCCGGTAAGCACGGGACACAGCGACAGACCAAGGCACTGGTGGTCAGACATGTGGTCAGACAAAGTGTGCAAGGGTGCTGAAGCAGTGTTGACGAGTACTAGATTCAAGTTGATGACTGGGTCTGACGGTGCTAGTTGATGGACAGGAGTTGACCATGGAGAATCTGAGAAAGTGGCGGAAAGTCTGAAATTGTCAAAGGCTAAGAGAGTACACGGCCGTATATTCTGTGGTGTTCAGTGCACATGGCAAAGTGCGGATGGCAAATACAGAAGGAGGCGGAGTGCTATAGCTGTGGGACATGCCAGAGACTATCCGGAAGAAGGGTGAGACAACTGCGAATTTGACTCAGGGTGACACAGGGCGACGATGAAATTCCTTCAAGTTTCAGACAAGCAGTCAAGAAAGAGCGGTGACGTTGAGTTCAGGTAACTCTTATATGTGGCATTCAATATGTGGGTTGTTCATTTTCACGTAGCCAGTGGTCGGTGTGTGATGGCGTTGAACGGATACCTCGAAAGTTGGGAGCACAAAGTAGAGTAATGCGGAACTTAATTTTGCTCAAGTGTTGGCTGTGAAGAAGACGAGAAGGGACTACAGTTGCAGGTGGAGTCACAGGGAGTCCGGGAGTAGCAGCAGAGCTCATGGTGTATCTCAAGTCCAATGTACATGGAGGTTCAACGCAAGGATGAATTCAAGGTGGTGAAGAATATTCGTCAAGGTGGAGTTTGTTAGAGTTGTGTCGAATATTATTGTACAAGGTAGGTTACAGTTGGACTTGGTTTTGGACTGTGTGTAGATAGGATAGGACTTGTGTCCTAATAGGACACTTGTATCCTAGGCCTCTCATATATAGCGGGGGTAGACACACGGCGTAACCTATGCCAACATAATAGCACAGGCACGCGGGGGAGCCGACGGCGTGTGCCGGCGCCCGGGCGGCCGTGGTGCGGTATTGTGACGGTGTCACGGGGAGGAGCGCAGGTAGTCAGGCCCCGGGGATGTAGCCATATCGGTGAACCTCGTTAACAAATCTCGGTGTCGTGCTCGTGTGATTGCTTGGTCCTCGGTAGATCGACGGAGTGCCTCGGATAATTCTAACAGTAAAAGCATGATAACTCTATCTGTTTTGGTTAACTATAGTTGTCATGTCTAATTTAAGGTAGTTGCCGCGTGTAATTAAATCATAGTTGCCGTGTGTGATTAACTACTTGCCACATTTGCCATGTGTGTTTACCTAGTTGCCGCATGTGGTCCAACCATAGTTGCCATGTATGGTTATTCACAGTTGTCATATGTGTTTATCTGGTTGCCACGTACGCGAAACTACAGTTGCCGTCTAGCAAGGAATCATAGTTGTCATGGGTGTTTACCTAGTTGCACGTGCGCGTAACTGCAGTTGCCATCCAACAACGTACGAGTGTCGTGTGGGCGAAAAACAGTTCGCCCACACGCGCGTGGACTAGATGTTGGCTGTGTGGGCAGAAACTAGTTCGCCCGCACCGCAGCTGGCAAAACGCATGCTGCAGGGCGTGTGAGCGAACTCTCTAACGCCCACACACCAGCTCCATCCTACGTGGCACGCAAATTCTGCCTCAATGTGTCAAAATTCGTGCAAACTCGATTGGACGGTGATCCACGCGTGTGGGCGAGTTGCAAAAATGCCACACGTGTGGGCGTTGACTCTGTGCATCGACCGATGAAGAGGCTGTGGGTTTCCTCTTTTTCAGAAAAAAAAAGAGAGAGCAATTGATACGACACAGCAGCTTATGAGCCAAATTGAGTGTCTAGAAAGGTTGGAAACCATGGAGAACGGAAGATTCCTCCTTTTTGAAAAAACGGTATAAAACTCGTGCCAGAGTTGCATGTTCACATTAAACAGCAAAATTGAGCTATCTTTTGGAGGGAAAACTTCGCTAGGGAATGCATGCAGGACATAGAACACATACCAGTGTCGCACGCATAGGTGATAAGAAAGCACATGCATAACAGTGCAACACAGATTGCACTGTTCTCGGAAGTCACCATCGTTCTCTTTGAGAAATCTAAGCTCCAAGCTATATGTAGGTGCAGGAAAATATAGAAGGAACTGTGCTCGAGCTACGAAGAGAGCAAGGCGCACACACATATATACATAGGGCGACTTGCGGTTGGTGGCATTCTGCTACAGCAGGCGCCGGTCTGCGTCGTGCATCCAGAGCGTCCGGAGGTCGATGCCACCATCATTAAACTCCCGCTCTTAAATTATCGGAAAATTGTAGTGCGGCGGCGGCGGCGTTGTGATGTGACGGCCGGAGAAGATGGATCGATAGGGACGAAATGAGGTGCAGGCCAGCCATCTGTCCGGCCGGCCTGATTCCGGCTCTTGACTCGGTGGTGTCTCGGCCGAACGACCAAATCGTTGCTCTCCTCTCTTCTTATTCTAGTATCTCTCTGTCTACATCGTCGGCTAGAAATGGAACGGAACTCACTGTTGTGTTGCCACCGGGATATGGATGCTCTCGTGCTATTGGACCCAACTTGCCAGCGCTCTGCCCACATCGTACTCCTTCGACTACATTCGGATGTCCCATAACTTTTCACGAAAACATCGTATCGTTCCACATATATTTTCCCTTTAACTTCATCTAACAGTGTTTGCACGTAAATACCCGTCCCTCTGTCCTGTGGTACACTGCAGTAGCGCGTGCGGGCTTCATATAATGTATAGACCAACATTGAGTGAATGAATCAATCAACAAGTTGAGCAAGAAAAAGTAAAACTTACGAGCTCGTCCTCTGTCGCATGCAATGGCCACATTGCCTCCAGCTGACGAATCACGTCACAAAACTTGGTAACCTAGATAGCGCACCAGCGATACAAGAACGATCTCACATTGCGTGGTTGACTGATGTACATATCGTAGGACACAATGTGCTTTCATGCGTGAAACGTTTCGTGCACTTGCCGCCAGAAGGCCACCCTTTTGCTCATGCCTACGATTTCCGCGGATACGGCCAGCCATGCATCGCACAACAACTCATTCTCCATGATCGAGTGGCTCACCATCCTTCGGACTCTAAAAAACGACACAACATTTGAAAATAAGCTCAAAGGCATTTGACCGAACACCAGCCGGGCATGGTGTCCTCCATGGAGGTCGGCGACGGGAGGCGGAGTGTATCTGGTACAAACGGCTCTAGGGTGGATAGCTCCGTCGAGCAGGCACGTCATTGCTGGTTGCGGACGTACGGCAATGCCTCTGTGGCGGCCGGAGACATACAACGGCGGCGGAGGTGAAGGGGTGCTGATGCAAAGCAGGGGGGAGGAGTGGAAGAAAATGGGACCCGGAGGAGTGATTAGGTGGGTCGAGGGTGTTGGAGTCCTATGTTTCGGGTGTCCGGACTCCCGCAAACCTCCCCCACTTTGCGGGAGGAAGCGCGTCTGGACTGCCCCGCGGACCGATACACTCCCGCGTTGGAGATGGCTTCCGTGGTCTGCACAGCACGGTTCAGACGGATGCGGGCGGTTTACGGTTACACCCTAAAGATTCTCTAGGCTAATCTCACCATCACACGCACTATTGTATAGGAGTGTATACAAATGGTAAAAAAAACATGCGATCGGTCGGGGGCCGGACCGGCGGCGAGCGTTCTCTCTTTCCTTTCCGCCGTCGATATATGGTTTGTCGTTGTGGACAAGGACAGCGGGCGTGACGTGCGGCGACGGCCTGCAGAATGCAGATGCGGCAAGGCGGCCAGATGATAGAGGACCGGGTCGGACGGATGTGAGTTTACATAGTTGGCACTTGGCAATTGGATTCAGCCGCAAAGATACAAACACTGGGCCGGGTCTCCCTGGCCTGGATTGACGGCTCTGCTGCAATAATCTCGTACGATGCCAACGTACTGCATGCGCTCAAGACCGGCCGCATGATCAATTGAAAACATCAATAGAAGATCGGGCCTCTCATTTCTACACACCATTGACTTCTTTGAGTCATGGGTTGATCATCACGATGTAAACCTCGCCGATGTCGTTTGGAAGCTAACCACTTCGGGGAAGTACTTGGCCTCCTCGGCTTACTCTGCTCACCTTGGCACCTTGATTGCCTCGCAGATGAAACCTCGCCACATGATTTTTCCACGTGGCTAATTCTTCGAGACAGTGCTTGGACAGCTGACCGACTTCAACGTAGGGGATGGCCTAATTGTGGCATATGTCAATTATGCGAGAAGGAATGGAAGACGGCACATCTTCTTTCCAAGTGTAGATACACTATAAACACACTTGGGATGGCATTAGAGCGTGGCTAGGGTTTACCTACGTGAGTATTGATGCTGGGAACACGCGCACCTCCATCAAAGATTGGTGGCACTACATGGTAAACACCATTGGAAAGAGGTCACGTATCTTGTCATGCTCATGTTGTGGAAGCTTTGAAATGAGAGACTTCCTGTTACAAAGTTTGACGCGATAACCAACCAGCCAAGGTAAGCTGTTGTTTAAAAAAAAATGAGACCAACCCAAGGGCTAACCTTTGTTGGCTTTTCTTTATAGGAGAAACTCCGTGAGTACCACGCGTCCGTGCCGGGACTCGAACTCGGGTGGGCCGGCAGCAACCTCAGCTGCCCAGCCAACGGGTCGACGCCCTGTCCTCGTAAGCTGTTGTTTTTACATAGTTCTTTCTCGTTCTTTCCTCTTTCCTCTTTCCTCTTTTCTTTTTTCTTTTTTTCTTGTTCCTTTTTCCCCTTTTTTTAAAAAAAATCAAATCTTTGAACTATTTTTTTTCAAACTTTCAATTCATGGTATTTTTAATTTGTGAACATTTTGCAAATCCATTGATTTTTTCAACTCCATGAGCTTTTCCAAAAGGATGAACCTTTTTTCAAAGTCAACGGTCAAGGATCAACTTTTCATCCAGGTCAACCATGAAGAAGTTTTTTTTGGACGAAGAAGTGATCTGGCGTATGCTCTTGACAAGCGATAGCTGATCACTCGTGTAGTTGGGGCGGTCCCATGAAAGGTGGTGTGCGAGCGTTGTGTCTGCTAACTAGCGCAGAAAGCGGTGACTAGGCGCTCCCACTGTACAGGGAGTAGTGTCACACAAACCGGCACACACACCCCTTCGTCCTAGGCCCGGCCCATTTTTTTCTTTTTCTAACTTTCAGAAAATAGGGGCATGAAGTAGGACCTCTTGGGTTACTTCCACCCACTATAACCAACTAGGACAGCTCTTCTTTAATTTTTTTCCTTGTGCATCTTCTCAGTTTGGTTTTGTTTTTTGCTTTTGTTTGGACTATTTTTCTTCGGTTTGTTATTTTTATATTTTTCTTTGTTACTTATTCTTGTTCATTTTATTAAATTTGTGAACTTTTTTCAAATCTATGAACTTATTTAAGGATTCGAGAAACAATAGGCTCTCAGACAGAGCCTTCTGGCCTACTAGACACCCTTTGTCGAACATGGTCTTGTTTTGGACGCCTTTCAAGTGACCCCAATTTTTGCAGGAAGGTGGGCATTGCCCATGGTAGGCATCAGTGCCAGGTTTGAACGATTTCCTACACCATATGCAAGTTGTGACACGTCCGGTGATTTATTGATCTTTTTTCACCGGAAAACTCCAGAAATGCAAAACTTGTTGAAAATCCAAACAACTTGGCATGGTGCCTTGAATTGATCATACAAGGCCATGGAAAAAATTAGGACCACTTCAAGGATGTCAAGAAACAACATGCTCTTAGATGGAGCCTTCTGGCCAACCGAACACCCTTCATTGAACATGGTCTAGTTTTGGACATTCTTGAAATGATCCCAACATTTTCAAGAAGGTGGGCATGCCCATGGTAGGCACCCATGTCATGTTTGAATGACTTCTAATATCGTATGCAAATTGCGACACATCCAACAATTTGTCGACCTTTTTTGACCGAGGAAACTCCAAAAATGCAAAATTCGCCAAAAAAACAAAACAACTTGGCATGATGCCTTGAATGTATCATACAAGCCAATGAAAAAAAAATTGGTCATTTGACGGATGTTGAGAATAAACGTGCTCTAAAACGGAGCCTTCTGACCTACCCGGACACCCTATGTTGAACATGATGATTTTTTCTACATGAATACAAAAAATGTTCAAGCAAATTCAAAAAAATTGGTTTCAAATTTTTGAAATCTTTTGAAGTTCCAAATTTGTTAGTGTTTTTCATAAAATGATAAAAAACAAAAAATTGTTGTTGAAAATTTTGTTTGCTCTTTTTAAAAAAATGTTTGTTTTTTCACATTATGAGCAATTATGAAAAACACAAACATTCCGAGGAATTTATATAATGAGGGCTATTTGGAAAAATTGGTCGTAGTTTAAAAAAATGCCCGTCTTTTCAGTTTTGTTCCTGTTTTTAGAAAATGTTTGTATTTTCAAAAAAATCTTTGTAGTTTCGAAAAATGTTCTTGTTTTCAATTTTGCTCCTATTTGTTTTTTAAAGTTTGAGATTGTGTAACATTGTTCACAAAAGGTTTGAGTTTTTTTAAATATGATCACAAATTTTGAAAATGTTCGAGTTTCAAAAATATTTACTTTGTCAAACAGAAATTCACATATGGTTTTCTATTAAAAAATCTTTTTGGGCTAGTAATATTATGCACTCGTGGGAGCTTGTGTGTTAGATCCGCTCACCATTTTAGTATTTGTGAATGGGTGTTTAAGTGTTGCCACTTTTGTTAGTTTCTTTAACTGTTGCACTACTATTCTAGCACTTGAGGCAGGCAGCCCAATGTGGCCAGCAACGAGAGCCATTCTATCCCTGGTCGCGAGTTCGATACCTATCTAGGGCGCAAATGGGCCGGCCCATATGAGCCATGCCTTTGTCAAAGGTCTATATCGCCCTTTGTACACTTTAGCGGACACAAAACTTTTGGGGCGGGTAAGTGCCAAACACTTGGGATCTTTGGGGTTGTGAGAGTAGACGTGTGGTCATCGCAATCACTAATCTCTCGTTTTTTTATCTGGTAAAGTGACGAGATAAGGCTTTTGCTTCCTTTCGAAACTCTACGCATTGCACATTTTAACCAACCAAACCGGCCACATACGTTGCTAGCACACATCATCATCATGTGGTGGGGTGCCCTTCTATAGGTCGTTTAGAGCAAGTATTCCTATTTGACGCGCGTTAGCGTCAAATAGGCGCGTCAAATAGACGACCCCGACACCTGAAGTAAGACACAAATTGGACGGCGCACACTGGCGATCTCATTTGAGTGAGTTTTCTTTATTTCTCTCTTTGCGGTTTTCATGGCGTTTTTTTCTTCAAAAAATCAATTGCTGGACTTTTACAGAGCTGAAATAAATAAGAATCGCTACAGAAAAGTAGAAAACAATATATTAGAAAAACTGTTCAGCATGTTTAAGAAAAGTTCAATCCATGTTTAAAAAAGGTTCACCGTCTGCACCATATACTAAATAAATGTTGAACACTTGTTAAAAAAATGTTCACCATACATTAGAAAAATTAGAAAGTACAGAAGAAAAAATCAAACACATAAAAAAATGAAAAAGATAAATAAAAACGAAAATTAAAATAAAGAAATGAAACTAGAAAGAAAATAAAAACCCAAAATAGAAAACCAAAAAGAAAAACCACAAACAGAAAAATTCGAAAGAAAAACAGCAGTGAACCAAACAACATACACGTGCGCGCAGCAGCGGAGCCCCCAAATCAGCACTAATTAAACAGTACTCTTTCAAAGATCACTCTCATCTCCCCTGGTTGTGACAAATGGTGCACTTCATGCTTGCCACTGATCGCAACCTGTGAGTTTTTTTCCTTTTTCGTAGATTCGTTTATTCAAAATATTTTATCTCTCAAGCGGGTCTAAATCTTGAACCGTTTTAATCGCTGGATTCCTCATGTCGAGATCTTTAGAACTAAATCCCATGTTGATAGATTTTGATGATTTTTTTCTTTTTTCACGAGGAAACCGGAAGAAAAAAAGGAACCAGGAGCACTTTTTTCTCTTCTCGAGAAGCAAAGCAAATCCGTGGCTCCACGAGAAGTAAATTAGTGCCTCTCGCGAAAGGCTTTTTACCCTTTTCTGAAACGCATGGCCGTACCTCTCGCGGAAGCAAATTCATGCCTCCACGAGAAGTAATCCGTGCCTCTCATGGTAGGAAAAAAATTCTTGAAAATTTTAACACGATCGTTTTTTTTTTAATTCTTGAAAACAATCTTCAGGATCGTGTTTGAAAATTCCTGAAGATTGTTTTCAAACATGATCATTTTTTGGAAATGTGAACAAAATTTTAAAATGAGAACATTTTTTTTAGATTTTGAACAATATTAGAAATTTCTGAACAAAAGAAACAGAAAAACCAAAAAATAAACAGAAAAAAACAAAAAAACAAAAAATAAATACAAACAGAAAAATAGAGATAAAATGTAATTAAAACGAGAAATGGAAAACTCGGTTCAGGACCTTATAGAAGGTTCTGAAAACCGATAAAAACCGGCTGAAAATCTTTGGAAGGTACCTAAAATAGGAAATGCTGCAACACGTTAATGGACCAGCCCAGCTCACCGTTAGCCAGCCTGTGTTAAAGCTCGACAGTTTAACACAGAATGCATCTAGTAGCTTGTGCGCGGAGGCTTGATGCTTACAGGCCTGAACTTGGATACACCTGCTTCAAAAATTGTCTAAAAAGAAAACCTGTTTAAAAAAAATACGTCTGCCACACCTACTGTACGCCTAACCCTAAAAAAAAAACCTAGCTTGCACCTTATACGTTATTTTGATTGTTCTTCTGATTTATTTCTTCAGTTTTTCCATTTTACCTTTTGTTTCAGAAATGTTCTACAAGCATATATAATTGGAAAAAGGTATATCAGAAAACAGGTCAGTATACATTAACAAGTTAACAGTATATAGGAAAAATCACCATATGCTAAATAAAATTTTCAGTGTGTATTTAAAAAATGTCCACTGCATATTAGAAAATATGTTTCTATACTTCTAAAAGAGTTTTAAAATTTAATTTACTTCAATTATTAAAAATTTCACTGCACACTAAAAAATATTGATGAATTGTAAATAAAATAAAATGTTTGCAGTTTTTGAAAAACATGCATACAATTTTAAAAAACCAAGACATTTAAAATATTCATATATTTAAAAGTTTGTTCATATTGTTTGTAAAGTGTTCACCGCTCATTAAAAATATTCATCATTTTTTTATCTTTTTGCTATTTTTGAAAATACGCACGTACAATTCAAAAAATGTTCTAGACTTTTTAAAAATGTACATATCTTTGAAGTTTTCTTAATATCATTTATAAAAATATTCATGAAAATAAATTTTGTTCACGTCATTCACAGAAGATGTTCATGATATAAAAATAATTGTTTGAACAATTTTGAAAAAAAATATATTCATGACACAAAAAAGTTCACAGTGTATTTACAGAATGTTCAACATGTATGTTCATCTTGTATCTGAAAAACATTTAACGTGTATTAAAAAGTCTTCAACCTGTGTTCGAAAAATGTTCAATGTGTATCTAAAAAAATGTTTAACGTATATGTAGAAACTATTCGGCGTGTACTAGAAAAATCTTCAATGTGTGTCTGAAATTTAACGTGCATTCAAAAACTGTTCAGGGTGTATGAAAATAATTTGTACACAAAAACCTGGAAGATTAGAAAAGTAGATGAATTTGAATAAAAAAACAGTTAAGAAAAGAAAAAAAATAGAAAATATAAAACCAAAACGAAAAACAAAAACCAGCAAAAAGAAACGCAAAGAAGGAAAAAAACGGCCCGACACCTCCCCAGACCATTAAAATTGAAGCAGAAACTTCCCCAAACAATGCTAAATGGATCAGCCTACTTCAATGGTCCCCTGCAGGCGATGCTAACATACTTATTGCAGTATGTTATATACTCCCTCCTTCCATCTATATAGGGCCTAATGCGTTTTTCAAGGCTAACTTTGACCAAATGTTAGAGCAATAATATATGACATGCAACTTACACAAAGCACATCATCAAATTCGTATGTGAAAGGAGCTTTCAATGATATAATTTTTACATTATGCATGTCATGTAGTATTAATTTTATCAATAGTCAAAGGCGGTCTTGAAAAACGCATTAGGCCCTATATAGATGGAAGGAGGGAGTAGCTTTTGCGGGTTGCGTGGACAGGTCAGACATGTTTTTACTAGTCTCTTGACTCGAAGAGGCTCATTTGTAAGCTTGGACACGAATTCTATTTCAAGCACCGGTTTCTCTCGCTTCCGAGCCAAAAAGTGTGGAAGGTCTTAGTCCGATGCAAGTACATAGTGTGGGATGTGAAGCGTTACACGTGTTGTTCGCAGCAGGTAGTATGTGGTCGCCAACTTTTGGGGTAACATGACGAGTGAGAGCAAGGTATTGTTGCATGTGCTCTACTCGCTTTTTTTTTAGGGAAACGCCGTCTTGGTTACTCTATGGGCGTACAAATAAAAAAAATTTAGAAGTAAAGCATATATAGGGAGCCAAATTACTTAAACAACTATTGTTTGGGCTTGGTCGCACACATAGCATACATCCTCGGCCCAGAGAGCTTCGAAAGTGAATTTGACTACCTGGGCCCACATAACAGGACCGATAGAATAGCTCATGTGGATGGTATGTTCACATAAATGTGGGGCTCACGTGGATAGTATGTTCATGTAAATGTGGGGCTCACCTGTCAATGACTCATGGTCATCTTCTTCACATCTATATTCTTGCTGCCCCCCTTTCTATCTTCAACATGAGTTGCTTTGTGAGACCGCGATCGTAGGTATAAATCGAGATGCTGCATGCAAACATCTTTCTTGCGCCATCGACCTCATCCGCCCGAGCCATCATCGGCCCTAACCTAAACATCATTTTGCCACGATGCGACCAGGCGAAAGGAGTTAAGTTACAGGAGATGTTTGGCTACAGAAATGGTAACATTAATGTTAACGTAATCAAATCACAACATTTTAGGAGGTGTAATGAATTCTTTCCAAGTTTGTTTGGTTCTCTTAGGTAAAGGAATTAATAACCATCCCGCTGCTCTTTATCTAGCCCCTACTCTTCCTTGGACCCGGCCACCCCCGGATCTCAAGCGCCACTCGCCATCCTCGAAATCAAGAACCGTCGGTTCTCAGATCTTAAGCGTCGCCTGCCATTCTGATTCTACGCGCTGCCAGCCGTCCATCAACTTTAAGCGCTGCCGGCCATCCCCGGTCTTGCGCTGCTAGCTGCTCCAATCTGGCAAGGCCCCAATCATGTTCACACCGCTGTTCCAGCCCGAGAGAATAACAACTGCTACAAAATCGTGAGGTACCAAATATCAGGGAGGTGTTGGCTGAAACATAATAGCAATGTAGTCTGATTACACAGGACCTCATTACGCTTAACTCCTACAAAAAAATAACTAAGGTATTCAGATCCCGCTGTTATCGGTTTACATTATGAAACATCGAATAAAACACCTCCACAATGTGAACTCAACCCTTCAATGGTGCAACTTCAAACTGCACTATCTCGCTCGAATCAATCCAATGGTGTAGCTGGACTGCACTTCCTCGGTCGGGCCTAAGAGCAACAGAGAAACGTGCCCACTCCCATATAGTATGCATCATAATTTTGGAAGCGGTAACCTCTGATTTGATGAGATCCAATGTGTTAGACGACAAGGCGGTGGAAGAGACATGCCCATGGGAGCTATGTTATGCCACCCACTCCCGTATCGCCACATTTGGCACTCTTGACGGACCACTGCCACACAAAGGTGGAGCATTCTCCCTCTCTCGAGCTGCGGCAGCACATGGCCTCCATTCTCTATTACCTCATGTGAGTACCCATCATTGCTTCCCTCTCCTTATTCCGCCTCTTCCTCCTCAGTCCACCCAATCGCTCGCTCCTCCCTTTGCAGTTGCTAAGGTAGCATCCTATCACGCTCATTGCAGTTCTGTACACACACTAACAAAGGGTCGGAAGGGTGCGGCATTGCTCTGTTGTGACATGGTCACTACAACAATGGTGCAAGCAGCAATAATAACATGTGGAAGGAGAAAGGGGTGGCCAGAAGGAGATATATCTAGCCGGTGGGGTGCCCCCACCTCAATGTACCTTCTATATGTGCTATCATGTCGGTCCTCACAAATGGTTCTGGGTCATCAAATCAGCTGTCAAAACGCTCTCAATTGAGAACTAGAGCTATCAAAAGAAGTGGATATTGCTCCAACTTGTGATGGTTTGATGTAATTTATTGTATATATGGGTATAGAAGATCATGCAAGTATGCCACCCAATCACTAGATAAAAAGCCATTCATACAATACAGCAGGACCAAATTTTTCTTCGCCACCCAGTAAGGCAAGATATCTCATTGCCGTGCTTAGACTAACAACTATTATTCTCATCCCATGAGGTTTTAATCCTCTCAGAATTGATCAGGACCCCATGCATGAGGTTTTGCTCTCTGTGCCAATCTTTGTGTGTCTTCTTAAGGGTGTGGCAAGGCGTGCCAAAGGTTATACCAGTAACACTTATTGCTCAGCCAACGTGAACGACATCAATACCACTATACCCTCGTCTTGAAATAGTGGGCTAAAACTCCACCCACCATACAATATTCACAAGTGGATGAATCAATTTAGTTTTGGTGCCATTCGAATTCTTTGGTTTAAGGAAAATGATATTGCATTTCACATCATGGTGTTCTTTCAGATTTATCAACAAAATGGACAACAGAACATTTCTAACACCATTCAGACAACAAAGTTTCATTGTTATTTTACTTTAGAAAATTTCCTTATTTGACATTTCACTAATTGGTATTAATATCCAAACAACAACCCAATGGTTACACAAGAATACATGATAATGGCCATGATTATAATTTATGTTCTTGCACACACAAGTACCAATGCCACGAGCTACATTTTATTGCAATCTATCATGTCACCTTACGCTTCTTTCATTGTTCTGGATTGGCACCAAGCAAAATAGTTCACTATGGATCGAACTTCAGTTGGCTAAAGGATATTTTGAACATTGCGTGACCTATCATAGACCTGTACGGTGCGGCCATTCAGTGATTGTAGCGGCCTGTAGTTGTGCTTGTAACTCCCCTTCAGAGGAGCCATCAAAGTAGCAGCCTGCTCTTTTGTCATTTCTTTTATCTGCGACACATCTCAAAGTATATATAGATTAGTAACTCCCATTGCATAAACATCATGTGAAGTTAAAGTTTCCACACTATTTTCGACATTTGAGCAGATGGAATACCTCGCCAAGAATGTTCCAGATCACATTCTCTGTGCATGGTGGTGCGGTGAGAGATCCAACATATCTGAAATACCTATGTGCACCCTGCATTAGTTCCCTCATATTCACCACCCCAATGGGGAGAGGATCACCTTCCTCGGCTTTGCAGCCCTCTGCAGACATTTCAACCAACTTATCCTTTATCTATGAGTACAATACAAAGCAAATAGTCAAACCGAAATGCATGTAGACCAAGCAATTGACGTCATTAGGCGTGTCCTAGTCATCTGGTTCAACATATAAGTCCAATACATATTGATTAGAAATCAAATTACAAGTTGTGATCGTGTTATTCAGTTCTTGAAACAGGTCAATGTCTCCCGACTATTCATATAAAACAGAGCTTTGTATTAAATGTATATAAACTACTCAATTGACTAACTAACAGCTACTGACCATTTCATATCTCGGTGATATACACTGTGTAGTGTTCTACAATGCGATAGTGATAGTACATATAGTAGCAACAAATTCCCTTTTTCTTATCACAATGATTTACCTGGTGAAGGAAAGGATCTGGTTTTCCGTAACGATAAAGGATTGACACAACAGTAATGTCACCATCATCGGTGGTGTGAACCATGTGGAGCTCTACCGCAAATCTACTAGGGTAAGAGAGTGGTGCACATAGTTAGTACAAGGGAAATTGAATCCTTCCCAAATCTCAAAAGTGTACATGTGAACCTTTGGCCATTGATGGTATGTTCTGAGGGAGAGTGCCAATGCAATTGCTTCAGTTTGTACTTCTTCCCATCCACCTTGACAGTCCCAACAGTGTCATTGTATCGCAGCTACATCATTTAGTTGGCACAATGATTTCATAATACACATTACTTTAAACTAGGAGATTACGTGTACGTAGTAGAATACATATTTCATGAACAGGTTATAATAGTCACTCGTACATTATATAGAAGACCACATATGATGGGTTTTTTTTTTTCACAATGCGTACATTTTATTACACTACATCGATGTGACAAATTAATGAAGTTATACAACCAAAACATCAAAGGAAAACAAAGCTAGAAAGCCCATCCAGGAAGAAAGAACTCGCAAACGAAGCAAATTACTATAAGACAAACAAAATAAAGATAAGCTAAGTCAGGTATCGTCGTGCTTGTATGTGTACATTTTATATTCGTTGATATAAAGAACCATTTGGTTGAGAGAGGCTCGGAGCAAACCGCAATGTTGAAGACGTTGTCAACCATTGAAGCATTTGTAGAAGTGTAATCCCTCTCTAGGGGCTCCATTCCTGGGTCGTGTACAGCACCATCTCTCACGATGTCAATTGGAGACTGGTAGATTCCATTTGAGCAAACTGTGAAATTAGGACTTAAGCTCCCCCAATGCTCCGGGCCAGTTCTCCCACTGTACCCGAATCTCACGCCATTTCCTTTGAGTCAGAAAATATAGATAAGAAATCATACATCAGGATGGAACTTTGTGCAAGTAGCAATAGGAAAGATGAAGATGGCAATATTGTACAAGATGTTGTTTTGTGACAAGATGAAACAACCCCGCATCTATTTTAGACCCCGTTTGCCGCCATTCTTTGGTGTATACCGTTCATGTAGTGAAATGATTATAATCTGAATAATACTGGAGTATTTTTTCAGTGAAAGATACCTTTTTCACTTTAAAGCTCAGATATCCCATTTCAAGAGAAATATGAAAAGAGTGAAGATGACGGACGCGGATTTTTGGGACATGGTGCCACGCGAGGATGTTATCCTGACCGATGGATGCTGCTATGCGATTCACACTTAATATAGTGATTAATTGAATACTGCAGCAATACGTAGGGATAAGTGAGCGAGTATACAACGTCTGTACATAATATCAGCCTGTCCTCTTTCTGAATTGCATGCTACATAAATGCAAAATGGGGATCTAATAAATATTGCAGAAAGTATGCAGTCCGTTTAAATGAGCAGCTGGGGTGGGGTGCAACGTCTTAATAGTTCACTCAATGCGTCTGTGGACTCGTGTGATTATAGTCATATTTGATATTAGTTTGCTTACATTGACCATGTTAGTGCATGGCTAGCTAGACTAAGTTTCATATAATCAAAATCAAGTAATTATGTACGTCAAGATTATGGGCGCCCAAATGTATGCTCACAGTCACGAGAGGGCTACTTAGACATTAACACATGTTAGGCTAGCGCAATAGCAAAAACCAGTCTTCAGAGTTAATTTTTTTTGTGAGTAGCATTTAGAATTTAAACACGCATTGTGGTAGCTAACTGAACACACATGATCAATCCAATATGTTAGATGCAGCTAATGTTACCACTAGAAGAAAATGTGTTGGACAAGTGACTCTTTGCAGATACTCTCTCTGATAAATGTTGTCGTTGGCCTGCTGCTCAACACAAACGAGTGTAATCCCGCTTAGTCAACAAATGTGGGACAAATGCACTTAATGCATGGTGTTATACGGGAGGGGGAGAGCTGCTGGATGGAGAGTGAATGGGAGGAGGATTAGTGAGGAGCTACGGGATGAGATGGGTTGGAGAATAAATGCAGAGTGGTGGTGCAGATTGCCGTTGGACATCTGCTCCATATAAATGAGAGATTAACTCTTCTTGTCAGCCTAGTGGGTCTGGTGCAATTATTGATCTATGAGATACGCTCCTACTCCCTCCTTTCCGGTTTATAGGGCTTATTTCAAAATTTTAGTTTTTCCATTTTATAAGGCTCAATTTGGATGTTCCCCATCACATGTTCAGACTTCAAGGTGTATTAAATCATTGCATGCAAGTGTTAAGAGAAAACTGACCAATGCATGCACTTTATGCATGCATGCATTGCAATTAATGCATTCGTAAACATAATTTTTTGAGGAAACAAGAGCATTAATTGGGTGTTTTTGCAAACTACAAAAAATATTCCACCACTCATCATCTACCTTGGTTGGCGAGATTTTTGAATTGAGCCTTATAAACCGGAAAGGAGGGAGTAATACCATCTTTCTAAGTCGGGGGTAGAAATTATACATAATTTATGGTATGCACATTGTACGAATCTCTGAGTTATTAACGTCCTAGATTTCATCCTCGCGTGGCTGCATGTCCACTCATGATTTATCGTGAAGATGACTAACTGATAAGAAACCAGAAATAGAGATGGGACCTTTACATACAGGTTTTATTCTTTTAACATATATAACTGGCAGATGTGAAAGAGAAGGGAAGACAAACGTGTGCCAGAGTCACATGCGCACAATTATAAATCAACTAGCATTATACAACAACTCTTGATTAGGAGGGAACTTGGTCAGGGAACTTAATCAACACATACCGTCGCATGCATGGGTCACAACAAAGCACATGCACAACAGTGCAACAAGAATTGCACTTCTCTCGGAAGTCACCATCTACGTACTCCTTGGTTCTCTCCGAGAAATCTAAGCTCCAAGGCTCCAACCTTCCTATACAGAAAGGGTTGTGCTCGAAACTGTAGAGATGACTGCACAAGGCACATGTACTTATAGGACGACTTACGGTATATACGTACTTACGTGTGGGCCATTTTCGCCCTAGCTGAGGAAACATGCCAGTCAGCTCGGTAGTATTAATGTTTTGGCCCCAGCGTCCTTGTTCTTTATGTTGCTGGAGATTACAAGGGCTTCCTGCTGGAAGCTGTATGGTTCATCGATTTCTCAGTCTAGTCTCCCTCGGTGCGTAACAGCTCTGCTCACTATCAAACTCTTTCGGTTTCATACCTAAATACCTAAAATAAACTTTCGCTCAGCACGCTTTGTACCAACTAGCATACGTTCAAAAGAATTCCCTAAAAAAGAACGTTCAAAAGAAAAAGAAAAAACCTAGCAAACTCTCTCGGTTTCATACCTAAAATATACTCCGGGCTGTAAACAATGCGGCTTTGTACCAGCTAGCATGCGTTCAAAAGAATTCCCAAAAAAAAATCAAAAGAAAGAAAAATCCTAGCAATGCAAACTTTTATTAACTACGTGCAGTGCATTCTTCGTCTAGAGGAAAGAGCCCCAAAGATTCTGTCTCGGTGCAACTTCCGCGTCATCTATTATATTTTTTTTTTTTGAAATGGAGGCCGAAGTTTGCCTCTTTGATTAATTATGAAAAGGAGAGTTGTCAAGTTAATTTATGAAAAATCGTGCAACAAACGATTCAATCAAACCATGAGTGGAGTACTCACAAAGTGTGAAGCCCCATGACCGCACACACACACACCCACACCCCATCAAACTCTTCAAACACACAACAACCGCAATTTCAGACACTTGTACAACACAATAGGATGCTGATGAGAACACATAAACAAAAGGAAATGTGTAATAGCAAAACTACAATAATGGACGCGACCTTGAGGACGAGCCGAGGGGTTGAAGATATTCCATCAAGTAGCTCCAGACGCATTTTCTTGCGGAGCGACTTCTCCTTCAGGATGCTGGTCCGAGGGCAATCATCTACCTTCTTGCTTTTGCCCTTGAGTGTCATCCCTGTAAGGAGGCAAGCAACCACCCTTCCAAATCCAGGGCTAGAAGCCTCCAAGCTAGCGAGCATGTCACAAAGATCTTTTGCAAAGAGAGCACCATGACGATGTGCATGTGGGGGAGAAGTGGGCGCCAAGCCACATATGAGTGCCCAAGCGAGTTCACTTCCAGTTGCTAACATGAGAAATGCGAAGCTTGTCCCTCACCACCTTCATATGCTCCATTGACAAAGGCGAAGTAGGACCCGGACATAGCTCTAGAAGCTCAGGCATAATCTATTATAACACTTCACAAGTGTAATGTTGTTAGATTTGAAATCCTAGAGGTACTTGAAAGACAGACGTCAACTATAGTTTGTGCGGCTGTTGCAACAATCTCGTCAATTCCCTTGCCTCCGGACGCATGTGGCAAAGTTGGAGACCTTGAATCCTGCTAGGCATGTTCAGAAGTCTACATTAATACAAGGTTTAGGGTCTTCATCGCGAGGAAGTTCAAGCGAAGAAACCAACACCTTTAGGAATAAAGTTTCTTTGTTTTTTCTCTTGTCATGATGGTACCTACTAGGTAGCACCACGAAGCCAGATATGTCTTGCCTTTGTAGATTTGATCTTGCAAAATTTAGGTTTATGTCCTCGCAGATGCGTTCATGCGGATCTGATGAGATTGTGTTAGTGGCTGGTGACTTTTTTATGTGATCTTCTATGGATTTGGAGTGTTTCTCTGCTGTTTTGGTGAAGATTTTGTGGTTCAATGACCTGTACTTCTAGAGGACTTCTGCCCAAAGTACCAAACGATCATGGCTTCTGGATGAACAACTCATGGTAGTTTAGAATTTTTTTGAAGGCAGTCAAGTTTGTGCAGACATGCACGAGGCGGCGCCTCTACTCCGATCTGATTGAAGTATCTTTATTAAAGCCTCCGTAATTTTTTTATTGCAAAAATTATTAACATGGAAACTGAACTCAAAGAACCAAACTTAGTCATATTAGTTTTACATTTGGGGAGGGGGGGGGGGGGGGCTTATCGAAAGCATTGTATTGTAATGGTTGCCGAGTTTAAGTAAAGTAAAAAGTGATCCTAGAAAAGATTGAAACCACATATCTTTTTAGATTTGCGGACCTAATTTTTTTTGACAATGTTAACACTAGCATTTCCCTCAAAAAGAATTTCAACATTGGCATTGACCAACCAAAGTCAACACTAGCATCTTCCATCCAGTGGTGATGGTGATGGAAAAGCAATTTGAATATGTAAACTCGCCAAAACTTAATGGTAAATCATTAGAAACAATCAAAAGACAAATATTTTCTTGTTGAACATTAGAATCATAGGTGAAATTACGTATCGAACCATCAGGGTTGAACTTGAGCGTGGCATGTCTCCCTGTAGTCTTTCTTGTCCTTCTCGATGTGTGCCAATTTGTGCGTATTTTAGGGTGGTCATTCCTCGTTTACCCCCCCCCCCCCCCCCCCCCGCGCGGTGGAATACAAGACCATGTATCTTTTGCACCTACCTTTAAGTACGTTGACATCACCCTCCACAACAATTTCTTTTTTTTCCTCGAATACCCCTCCACAACAATTTCATCATCGAAGTAGTCCAGCACTTCGAGGTTTTGCGACGAACCCTTCTTGTACCGGTGGTGGTGGAGCTAGTGCTGGTGGTAGTGGAATTGGGGCCGGATGGTGATTGTGTATTCTCATGGGAAGAAGGATAGGTGATGGTATTGTGGGCATCGAAATCGCTTGCATTGAAGTGGAACTGGTTGAGATCATCCATGTCTGGGTGTGGGAAATGAGAGGGATGTGCACCCTTTTTTATAGCAAAAAGCCTACATTTTTAGACTTTTTTTTAGAACTACATTTTTAGACTTATTTAGCTCCTCCCCTCGCCAACGTGCCAGACGGGCCGTGCCTGCCTAGGCAGCCCAGGCGCGGCCTTAGCCGGGCCACTTGCCGGAAGAAAAAAACGCCAGCAAACACAGCCGTGGCCCGCGGTTGCCGCCAGGACAGCCGCTGCGCACTGCCTCCCGTTCCCGATTCCCCTCTGCGCTCCGGCCGCCCTAACTCGCCGCCTGGTTCCGTGCCTCGCCGTCGACTTTACTCGCCCCGCCCCCCCCCCCCCCCCCCCCCTGCGCCACCGCGCCCAGCCGGCAGCCGCCGAGACCGCACTCGGCAGTCGACGCCCGGCGTTGTGCAGCTGCAGAAGGCAAGCAGCGACCTGCCACGTTTGAGGTATGTTTGATAAGATTTCTGCCTGTTCCCAAATTTCTGTTTGCTCATTGCTCGTCGTGCCGCCACCTGCCAGTACTTCTAGTTAAGAATTTAGGCTTGATGTGCTCTTTTGAAAATTGTAATGTATGACTTACTACGGAATTCTGCCCATGAATGTTACTACTTACTACTCAATTGTTTCAGTTTGGATCCGTTTTCTGAATCCATGTGGCATCTTGAGCTGTAATTTTCAGAAATGTTACTCCCTCCGTCCGGAATTACTTGTCATCAAAATGGATAAAAGGGGATGTATCTAGATGTATTTTAGTTCTAGATACATCTTTTTTTACCTATTTTGATGACAAGTATTTTCGAACGGAGGGAGTACTACTTACTACTGAATTGTTTCAGTTTGGGTCAAACTCTCATTTTTTGAATCAATAAATGCCATTGTCATATTGAAGAACAGAATGTGAACTAGGTCCACATGATTACATATATGTATCAGATGTGGAAGAATGAACACATGCACATAGTCTTCTTTGAACTTTTCAAGTTTTTTTTAATGCAAAATCAAAACTTATTTGAGAATTTTTCACATGTTTGTAAGATCATATTGATCAATTTCTGTTGTTCTATTGGCATGTCATATTTATTGTAATTTTTTTAGGGTGGACTACCCTGTTTCAAAATCATAGATCCACCACTGCCGCTGGGTAATTTCTAATTACCTCTTGAGCAGTGTTTTTTTTTTTGATTTGTTGACTTAAGTTGATGATTTTCGTTACCAATTCATGCATTATTATTTGTAGCATTTGTCATGTTTTATGTACTTTGTTGGATCGTTGAGCATCGAGTTTAAATTCTACACCCATCCACGACCTAGGCATGGCAGATACCAAGCTCGGAGCGGCCGCCACGGCACAACGTCAGGAGGGTTCGGCGGAGGAGGGCGAGGAGCATCGCCTGCGGGCGGCGCTGCGCCACCTGCAGGCGGAGGCCGGAGTTCTCGAGCGCCTTGTCTACAAGCACCGGAACCAGCACCGCGGCGCAGCCTACTTCCAGTACCTCCTCAAGGTATGCCTAGGTGCTCGCCCCCCTCCCCTACCTTTTTCTGGCGAGTGGCTCTGCACTGATGAGTGTGATTTGTATGTGTTTCGGTTGGGCGCGTAGGTGCGGAGGGACCTGAAGCTGCTGCTTGGTGCCCATCTTGCGGAGGTCATCAACGCCGTGTTCCCGGTCATCACCTGTCGTAAGCCGGCCAACACTATTCTTGTTCCGAACAGGTTCGTCATGTTTCACATCCCTGGTGCTGTTGTGCTCCTCTGTAAAACAAGCTTTGCCATTTATTATGTGTATGTCAATCGCAAAAAGAAAATTATGTGTATGGTACACCATGGCAGAAGTAATGTCCTTGCACAAATCCGTCATGTTGGGGACATGGTTTGGTCCTGTGATGATATTGTGGTCCTTATATTGACCCTAGAGATAACAAAGAAATATTTATTCACGATGACTGTAAGCTTAGCTAGAAGTTTCTACTTCTATGGGCAGTGCTTAATTTCTTGGCAGTTCGGATTATTTCCTTTGCTTTTATTCTTGGTACAATGATGCTATAATTATATTAGTCTGCTATTCAGGTTATTGCTTAATGTTTTCTTTTACAGGCAGGGCAAGAGGAAGCCTGGTGCAAACCATAGCCACTATAAGAGGCTTTTGGGGGTTGCCCGTTTGCTGTCCCAGGTGCGTTTTGTTGTCTGTTGACACTGGTTGCATTTTGCAGACTATCCTATTGCAGCTGAATCAAATATTTTGGTGGAATCATATATGCAGTATCTCTGTTGATAGAGCATAACTTTTGTTCCTTGTGGTTGTTTTCAAGTAACGAGTTATGCAATATTGAAATTTGAATCTGTGGAAGTCTACCAATATTGCCCGGTTGTTCTATTACTTCTTTTGTTTAGCTAACTAAGGATACATCAGCAAAGTGTTGTGATTATCCCTGCATGTTTGCAAGGTTTCTGATGTATTTAGTATAAACTCTTATATGGTACATGAAGCTCATTACCCGAGAAATTCTATATTATCTAACTGCATGATACATACTTCTGGATGAGTCGTTGTAGTTTACAGATAATTCTTGATCAACTTCGAGACCGGGGATAACTAACTTGGATTGCACATCAGAGAGAAAACACTAATGGTTTCTGTATCTTGTGCAGATGGCTGAACCTGTTATGAAGGGAGCAGTGTATCCTTTTTCTTTTTGGTTATGTTATTTTCATAGCAGAAATAAAATAAGGTGTACACCCACACTTAGCTTGCCACCGAAAAGGAAACAAATCTCGTAGTAACTTTCATTCGGAGTTGATTGCTACCTATCCAAAGTTCCTTAATCCATACTACAGCCAGATCAGCTTTTTACTTGCTAGATCTTTTTTTGTAGAACTTTGCACTGCAGTCCTTGCTTTGCTTGCAAGAGTGAGGGTCCTGACCCAACAGGTGAGCCACATAGTCTGCAGGCATGGCTATGAATGATTGTATTGATTAAGTTCAGTAAATAACCGCCCACATATTTATGCAGCAACTAACTTAGTAATCAAACTATGTTATTAATTAGGAATCTAAGAAATGTCAACTTCTTTTTTCGAAAAGGAAGAAATGTCAACTTGGAATGATATGTGTGCCAAGTACCTTCTTTGTCTCTTTATGCACAGATTTTTCCTAAGATGCTTGCCCTCTGATATTATGTTTGCAGATGTTACTTGATGTTGTATCAGTATACAACAAGGTTACTGATCTTACGGATAAAAAGCAGGCTGTTAAGATCAGTATTGATAAAGTACAGGTAATTTTTGCTTCCACGCTAGCACTCTGTATCCTTGTTGATCATGGAAAAATATGTATTGCGTAAGATCATGCTTTCACACAAAAGTGCAGTTGCTGGACCTTGCAGCTACCTCGCTACATAACTCCTTGGTTCTGCCTCTGCATTTCACAGGCTTTCAGAGAGTACTACCCCTCGAGCAACGATCCCAGTACTATCCTGGAGTGTGTATGGGTGAAAGATAAATTTGTTTTGCATGAAAAGACCAAAGCTTGCAGTCAGAAAACCCAAGATGAGGATCTGAAACCGTGCACTCCAGATTCATCAATCCAGTATGAGACACTTGGACTTGTTAGTGAAGGTTGGAACACTTTACCTCTCTGATTCATGACATATGCACATTTGGAGTTCACGGTTGGATTTTCTGCAATCGCATACAATTGTATCCTGAAGGCATGCAAATTAAAAAATGTTTTCTGTTAAGTAATCTAAACTGAAAATGCAATACGTATTAATAACATATATATGTAGTAAGAAGTGGTAGGAAGTGATACGGAATGAGTATGAATGAAGAGGAAGAGTCTTGGTGGTGCTATTACATTGACTATCTGGAAGTTATGATGACACTCAATTATGTTTTCTGATAACATCTCCATGTCTCTTATGCTAGATGATATTTGACAAAACACTCAAGAGTATGTGTCTGGAATTTTTAACTTATTATGGTAGACTACTGTTGTTTAGCATGATATCTTGGTATCATAGCCATATATCACTATATGTCAGATAACCTGGCTGACAGTTGTTGCAATGAAAACAACTGTTAGTCAGTTAGCCTAGCTGAATGATGGCTGGGATTGTGCTTACTGGAAGACAACACACTGCGACTATGGTCTTATTTTCTATTATTTTCAATGCAATTTTAGAACATATTTTTGGGTGCGTGCTCCAGCTGGAAACTAAATTGCATGTGTTGCCAAAATGCTGCATTTTTTTTAATATCAATTGTTTGTGCTGTACCTAATAGAACAGGAATGCCTGTTTATTAATTATACTCCCTCTGTAAAGAAATTTAAAATCGTTTAGATCACTAAAGTAGTGATCTAAATGGTCTTATATTTCTTTATAGAGGGAGTACTCCATTAATAGAACAGGAGTATTAATGTGTTTATCATGTCATACTTTGGAAAAGGTTCTTACAAGTTCTAATGCTGCACTTTTGACATATCAGAGATGGAAAACCTTGATGGAGCAAACACCCCAGCCAAGCAACAGCATTCTTCTCTGGCTGACCAACCAGATAAAGCCACCCATTGCGGCGATGCTGGAGATTCTCACAGTGGGAGGCAACTACCAAATGATCAAAACGCTCCGAGCTCTCTTCTTGGCAGGCCTGGTGCTGCGCCGGCTCCACGCAGAGATATCAAGCCTGATACGAGGAAGAGAGTGGCATTCCTCGCGGTTGGGAAAACAAAAGTCGCCGTGACACCTCCTGAAACATCGTCTATAGTTACCAAGAAGCAAAGGGTGGATACGATTTGACTGACCACTGCAGATCCTGCATTTGCATACCTTACTAGATGATCGATGTGTTATCGTTGATTTGTTGCATTCTTACTGCATCTCGCTTTGATACAAGAGATTGTTTCTTTTTCCACCAAGCACCACGTGACATATCCAGATAATCGATGAGGTTTAGGCCAAGAAGCAAACGTCTCGAGCGCTATGGGTCATTATTTGGCCAAATTGCAGTCCGTAAAATCGATCATGTACTTTCACATGTGGTCAGACAGCCACAACTTCCTCATTCAATCATGCTTACACGCCTTCTCTGAAGCCTCAAGAACATCATCAAGTGTCAGTTATGTTGCTAGATAAGATGTCAACCAAAGCAGTTGAAAAAAATCACTAATTGAGCTGAGACTCAAAATAATCGATCAAGTATTTTCATACATTTTCAATCATTTTCAGCAGCAGAAGAGAACTATTACAAGCTTTCTTACTAGCCACGACGATCGCAATCAAAGAAAACGACGATCACAACCGAATCTCCCCTTCCTCTAAATCTTCTTGGAAGCTTTGCTGCTGCTGCTGCTGCTTCAGGTCGTCGTCATCGTCTGCCTGGCCGTGTTGTACTGATCAATGCCGAGGGCCTTCACGTCCTCGTCTAGGGTGTCCTTCGGCATTGCCGCCCTCTCCATCTCGAGCAGCTCCTGACGGGCCTTCTCCCTCGCCCGGGACGTCCGCTCCTTTCGCCGCATTTCCAAAATCTCGTTGGCACGGGCGATCAGCTCGCGTGTTGGAGGCGTAGTGTTGGCGGCGCGCACTGCCGGAGCTGGACGACTGTCGACGCTCTGGTGAGATGAATCAGAGTCCGAACCGCTGCTGCAGCTGATGGTTGAACCTTGGCCAAGATTCTTCACCGGTGAGGCGTCGCCGCAGATGTCTTCGACGAGCTGCACGGGTGTCGGCCTGACCGGCAAAGGGGAGACGCCGCCGACGATTTCGACGTCTTCGTCCTCCTCCTCGGCCATCATCTGTTTGTGTTGATGATGATGCGTCGACGGATTCTTGCTCTCTCGAAGGAACTTGTCCAGCTGCTTCTGCATCTCCACAAGGGCCGCGTCTTGGACGGCGTGCATCTCGATCTCGATGTAATCGTCGCAGAGTCCGCGGCGGCTGTGCTTCTTCAGCAGCTCCAGGATATGAGCAGGGAGTACATGGGATTCAGATAGCTTGGCTAGCTTGGTGAGGTCCGCGTAGAGTTGGTTCCGCTCCTTGGACGTCATCTTCTTGACGGGAACGGGAGGGGACGCCTTCCTCTTCTTGGCTGGCGGCTCCTCGGCTGGACGGACGCGCACGCGGGGAGCCGACGGGGACGAGGCGGGAAGCACGGTGGCCGCCTCGGCGAGGAGGCGACGGACCGCGACGAGCTCAGTCTGGAACCGCTGGCGAAGGATCTCCAGCGGGCGCTTCCGGACGGACATGATGCTGAAGGGCTCCCGGCGGGCAATCTCCATGGGAACACCGGACGCCGGAAGATGCGAGAGGATGCGGTGGAGGAGAGGAGATGATGGGAAAGAAAGATTGGAGTGCGCCGGAGAAGACTCAGGGCAAGGCCTTTTAACTAACTAGTGAAGCCTGATGGGAATCGAAGCCGTGTTTGCTCGGTGAAAAAATCGAAATGTTTACATTTCGAGTCAGTTTCAGCATCGGATTTGGTTGCGTTGCGTGCATCTCAAGCTTATGGAAATGTCGATTCACCACGGCCATGGCCTTTTCTCCCATTTCCTCTTGCTTCCAAGAGGTCGAACTAGGAAACCACCTCCGCTCCTACACCGTGGTCTCTCTCACTACACCACGGACATCAATAGGAGGCACTTTAAAATGCCTCAAAAGGGGCCATATAATGCCAGCCTAGAGAATAGAAGGCATTTTTAAAATATGTTAGAGATGGTCACGAAGGGAAAAGTCTTTCAAGGCACTTTTTTAGAACGCCTCAAAAGATTAACACAGAGGCATTTTTAAAATGCCAGCAAGCTCAATGTGAGGCATTTTTCAATAATGCCTCAAAAGAAACACAAAGGCATTTTTTAAAATGCCAGCAAGCTCAATTTGAGGCATCTTTAGGAATGCCTCCAAAGACTATTTGTAGCATTTCTTATACTGCCTCTAAAAATTTTGTGTGGCGTAACTCATACTGCCTTCTAAACATTTGTGGCATTTCTTAAGATCGCCTTGAAAACCATTTTGTGGCGTCTTTCGACTTGCCACCAAAATGTTTCTGAGGCACATAAGAATGCCAGAAATTTTACACAGGCATATAAGAATATGAATTAAAAACACTCTTACGGCAAGCTCACTAATTTGCAACCACTGTACAAACACATATATACAACAGTAGAACAAGATTGAGAGGCTTGCATGGACTAGAAGTACCATCGTACAAGCGAATAATATAAAGCATTAGAACATCTTCACAAATTCGAAAACGACATCAAAGTATCAATCAGCAACACAGGGCCAACAATGTAACACAAGTACACTGCCTACTGTTGTGATAACAATGTAACACAGAGGTACACTGCCTACTGTTGTAAAAACAATGTAAAGAGCGTTCCAGCTTGATGCAATCAATTAGAAGTACAGAAACCAATCAGATGTGTGTCACCTTCAACTTCGACTTTCGGATGGCATCTACAAGAGCAAACACTGTTCTTAGCACTGTAACAGGGTTAAAGAGACAGACATGTAAAATGATGTAAATAATAAAACTTAAACATATTTTTGTTTGCGCCATTAAACTTAATCTATCATTCAAACAGCAACAGCATGCACGAGTAGGTAAAAAAACAGCACTGTAAAATGTAAAATGGGTAAATTATAAAGATCATTAAGGGGTGACAGGTATTGCTTTAAATCTGGACCATTGGTCATTGCCTCCTTGATTGAATCACTGAATAGATGATCAACTTGGTACTAGCAAAAAAAGGATAAACTGAAACCTATGACTGTTGTTCCATCTGATCCTACTTGCGCGTGAACCATATGACTAGATTTGTCATTTTGGAGAAGCACCACTGGCCATTAGAATGTCCAGGTTCCACACGACACTAAGACACCGAGCACTATTTTTAAGAACTGAAACATGGAGCCATCAATTCAAGGTGCAACCACTGTACAGACTTTACACATGTACAATACCTACTGTTGTTGAATATTGTACATCAATGAAACATACAACAACAACAACAACAAAGCCTTTAGTCCCAAGCAAGTTAGGGTAGGCTAGAGGTGAAACCCATAAGATCTCGCAACCAACTCATGGCTCTGGCACATGGATAGCAAGCTTCCATGCACCCCTGTCCATAGCTAGCTCTTCGGTGATACCCCAATCCTTCAGGTCTCTCTTAACGGACTCCTCCCATGTCAAATTCGGTCTACCCCGCCCTCTCTTGACATTCTCCGCACGCTTTAGCCATCTGCTATGCACTGGAGCTTCTGGAGGCCTGCGCTGGATATGCCCAAACCATCTCAGACGATATTGGACAAGCTTCTCTTCAATTGGTGCTACCCCAACTCTATCTCGTATATCATCATTCCGGACTCGATCCTTCCTCGTGTGGCCACACATCCATCTCAACATACGCATCTCCGCCACACCTAACTGTTGAACATGTTGCCTTTTAGTCGGCCAACACTCAGCGCCATACAACATTGCGGGTCGAACCGCCGTCCTGTAGAACTTGCCTTTTAGCTTTTGTGGCACTCTCTTGTCACAGAGAATGCCAGAAGCTTGGCGCCACTTCATCCATCCGGCTTTGATCCGATGGTTCACATCTTCATCAATACCCCCATCCTCCTGCAGCATTGACCCCAAATACCGAAAGGTGTCCTTCCGAGGTACCACCTGACCATCAAGGCTAACCTCCTCCTCCTCACACCTAGTAGTACTGAAACCGCACATCATGTACTCGGTTTTAGTCCTACTAAGCCTAAACCCTTTCGATTCCAAGGTTTGTCTCCATAACTCTAACTTCCTATTTACCCCCGGCCGACTATCGTCAACTAGCACCACATCATCCGCAAAGAGCATACACCATGGGATATCTCCTTGTATATCCCTTGTGACCTCATCCATCACCAATGCAAAAAGATAAGGGCTCAAAGCTGACCCCTGATGCAGTCCTATCTTAATCGGGAAGTCATCAGTGTCGACATCACTTGTTCGAACACTTGTCACAACATTATCGTACATGTCCTTGATGAGGGTAATGTACTTTGCTGGGACTTTGTGTTTCTCCAAGGCCCACCACATGACATTCCGCGGTATCTTATCATAGGCCTTCTCCAAGTCAATGAACACCATATGCAAGTCCTTCTTTTGCTCCCTATATCTCTCCATAAGCTGTCGTACCAAGAAAATGGCTTCCATGGTCGACCTCCCAGGCATGAAACCAAACTGGTTTTTGGTCACGCTTGTCATTCTTCTTAAGAGGTGCTCAATGACTCTCTCCCATAGCTTCATTGTATGGCTCATCAGCTTAATTTCACGGTAATTAGTACAACTCTGAACATCCCCCTTGTTCTTGAAGATTGGTACTAATATACTCCGTCTTCATTCTTCTGGCATCTTGTTTGTCCGAAAAATGAGATTGAAAAGCCTGGTTAGCCATACTATTGCTATGTCCCCGAGACCTTTCCACACCTCAATGGGGATACAATCCGGGCCCATCACCTTGCCTCCCTTCATCCTTTTTAAAGCCTCCTTGACCTCAGACTCCTGGATTCGACGCACGAAACGCATGCTGGTCTCATCAAAAGAGTCGTCCAGTTCAATGGTAGAGCTTTCATTCTCCCCATTGAACAGCTTGTCGAAGTACTCCCGCCATCTATGCTTAATCTCTTCATCCTTCAGCAAGAGTTGGCCTGCTCCGTCCTTGATGCATTTGACTTGGCCAATATCCCTCGTCTTCCTCTCTCGGATCTTGGCCATCTTATAGATGTCCCTTTCGCCTTCCTTCGTGCCTAACCGTTGGTAGAGGTCCTCATACGCCTGACCCCTTGCTTCACCAACAGCTCGCTTTGCAGCCTTCTTCGCCATCTTGTACTTCTCTATGTTGTGTGCACTCCTATCCAGGTATAGGCGTCTAAAGCAATCTTTCTTCTCTTTAATCGCCTTCTGGACATCATCATTCCACCACCAGGTATCCTTATCTTCGCTTCTTCTTCCCCTGGACACTCCAAACTCCTCTGAGGCCACCTTACGAATGCAAGTCGCCATCTTCATCCACAAATTGTCCGCATCCCCTCCTTCCTCCCAAGGTCCCTCCTTAATGACCCTCTCCTTGAACGCCTGAGCTACCTCCCCCTTGAGCTTCCACCACTTCGTTCTAGCGACTTTAGCCCGCTTATCCCGCTGGACACGAATCCGAAAGCGGAAGTCAGCAACCACCAGCTTATGCTGGGGTACAACACTCTCTCCAGGTATCACCTTACAGTCTAGGCACGCACGCCTATGTTCCCTTCTCGAGAGGATGAAATCAATCTGGCTAGAGTGTTGGCCACTACTAAAAGTCACCAGATGTGATTCTCTCTTTCTAAAGAGGGTGTTGGCTACAATCATGTTGTAGGCTAGGGCAAAGCTTAAGACATCTTCTCCTTCTTGATTCCTGATGCCATAGCCAAAGCCCCCATGCGCCCCTTCAAAACCTGTGTTAGATGTACCCACGTGGCCATTGAGATCTCCTCCTATGAAGAGCTTCTCACCAATCGGTACACTCCTAACCATGTCTTCCAGGCCTTCCCAGAACTCCCTCTTGGTGTTCTCATTGTGGCCTACTTGCGGGGCATACGCGCTGATAACATTGAGAACCAAGTCCTCAACTACCAGCTTGACCAGGATAATCCGGTCCCCACGTCTCTTGACGTCTACCACTCCATACTTGAGGCTCTTGTTGATCAAGATGCCTACGCCATTTCTGTTTGCAGCCGTCCCCGTGTACCATAGCTTGAAGCCGGTATCCTCCACCTCCTTCGCCTTCTGTCCTCTCCATTTGGTTTCTTGGACGCAAAGGATATCAACACCTCTCCTCACCGCTGCATCAACTAGCTCCCGAAGCTTCCCTGTCAGAGACCCTACGTTCCAGCTACCTAAGCGAATCCTCCTAGGCTCGGCTAGCTTCCTTACCCTTCGCACTCGTCGAGTCAAATGCGAAGACCCTTGCTCATTTTCCACTACATCCGGGCGCCGATGTAGCGCGCCACTAAGGATGCGATGACTCGATCCTCGCTCACTTGCCACCGTATCCGGATCAAGATACGGCGCGCCACCTGGGGGGTGACGGCCCGGCCCTTGCCCATTTTCCACCACACCCGGGTTCCGATGTGGCGCGTCGCTGAGAGGGTTACGCCCCAACGAAAATCTTTTGGGTTTCATCTCCATAAGAGTGGCTGAGTTTTTACGTTGGCTCGCCAAGCCTATCACAACCCTCCTCCTTTACCCGGGCTTGGGACCGGCTATGTTGAGACAACATAGGCGGAGTTATTGTACATCAATGAAACATATCTTCACAAATTCAGAAATGACCAAAGCTACTATCACAACTTAAATGAGCATCTTAGATCACAATATTGTACTGTCAAGGATTGCAGAGAAGACGATAGTAGATGAGCTAATTACTAAGTTCAGGTTAGGAAATTATATATCCAAAGAAAATCTTGATGCAAGAGCAACAGGAAAAGGCATTTACAACTCACCTATGACCATCTTTCATGTTTCCCTGCCCGAATTCCTAAGTATGTTGATTCCGGTTGTAGCAGAGATTGCTTGAGTAGCTTTTTTCATTCTTGTTATTTCAGAAACCTTCTTTCTCTTCAGTGTATTACTCACTGCAGCTTCTGAAGTACTGCAACCAGTCTCATGGTTGGTCACCTGAGTTCCAGTAGTTGTTTTGTTGGGATCCACATTCTCGCTATTGTTTTGTTGGTTAGCTAACATCCATGTCTTTCCCTGGAGATTTTTTACCAGGAATGATGACAGAGAGGATAAAGTTTGATTGCTTCATACAAATCCATGGAGGAAGGTTGTAGGGGATCAAGATGATAGGCCATATGCTATATGAGAGATTCATATTTCCAAAAGGGTTGAAACCATCAGCTCCCAATCCAAATCTAACGTTGCAAACTTCTAAACTGAAGTCTTTGTGAATAGCATCAAAGTGTTTCCATGCAGGTGAATCAGCTGGGTGTCGTATCTTGCCGTCCTTTGTGCGGCCTTCGTTGTGCCACCTCATATCTGATGCCGTCTTTGTAGAAGCGAACAACCTTTGGAGTCTCTTCTTTAGCGGGAAATGATGAACCACCTTTTGAGGCACCTTGTGGACACGCCTTCCATCAACTCCAGTATTTACGCTCTTCCATCTACTCGTGCCACACACTGGACATGATATGGCATCAGCATGTTCCTTCCTAAATAGAATGCAATCATTTTTGCATGCATCTATACTATCATAACCAATACCAATGGCTCTCATAAACTTTTTGGCCCCATGAAATTTTTTGGGCAAGGCCTCACCTTCTGGAAGTACCTCCTTAATTAGCGTCAATACCTCATCAAAGCAGACATTGCCCACTCCCCACATATTCTTGATGTGAAGCAACCTCACCAAAAATTGCAACTTCGAGAATCTTTTGCAACCTGGGTACAACTCTTGGCGTCCATCATTAACTAATCTATAGTATGCTTCAGCATCATCGTCCAAGTCATCTTCAGACTCTTGCTCCTCTCCTAAAGTACGAGTATCATACATCCCAAATCCTTACAGTAGCATCTCATCCATCTCATCACTATCAGCATATTCTTCAAACTGTGAACTAGGACCTGAAGTTGTTTCGGAGGGCCGCATAGTTTCTCCATGATGAATCCATGTGGTATATCTAGCCATGAATCCATCATAAATCAAATGATCATAGACTTCAAGTTCACCTAACCAACGAGAGTTTACACATATCTTGCAAGGGAAGAGAATCCTATTATTTTTTGTTGACGTACGAAAAGCAAATTTTATGAAGTTGCTAGTTCCTTCAGAATTCTCGGTGGAATACCTTGCTGCTCGCATCCAACTCTTATCCATTCTCAACTGAACAGAACCAAGTTCTACGACATGTTAAAGCAGAGACCACATAAAATTCTATAATAAATATTCGAATGCATCAAAGAGAAATTTCTAAAAGCAATATTAGTTTACTACTAGCAGAATCAAAGGGATGTTCTATATAGAAGACCTCATGTGTAGCAAGAAAACAGATTAACTGAAACCTGATGCAACAAGATTAGAAGTAACACAGTACACTAGATAACATGTAGGGATGTTCTATATAGAAATGCCAAATGCACCTGTATTTTGATTATCAGTGTGTCTATATAGCTTACTCTTTGTGTGCACTTTTCTAACATGAACAGAAGGCCACCATGCACAGAAGGCCACAACAAACAAGCTCCAATTTCAATAGGACAAGTTGCCACACTCCTAGTATAATTACAAAAAGAACATCCAAAACAGTACAAGGTGATCCTAGATGTCATAGCATAATGATTCTTCATCCATAAGTCTAGCACAAACAAAAATTGGAACAAAAATGAACTACAAAAATGAAGAGACATTACCTCGAACACCTTGTGTGCAGCAGGGCGTCGAATCAACAGCAATCAGACATGGGCTTGTCTGGGTGGGTTGGGGGTGGGGGGATCAGCGCTGATGCCTTCGTGACCTGGACCACTTGCTCTTCCTCCTCCTCTCCGAGCCTGGATCTCCCCTTCTTCTTCACCGTGCACTACCAATCCCACCCCGAGATTGGGGACGAGAGAGGGAGAGATTGGGGACGAGAGAGGGAAGGCACGGAGTGGCGATGGCGGTGCAATTCGCGGCGGCTGCCGAGGCTCCGGCGTGGAGCGCCGGTGGCGAAGACGACCAGGCGCCGGTGGCGAAGATGACGAGGCGCCCAGCACAGAGCAGCTACGATGGCCATGGTGTTCCTCTGTTTTTTTACCTTGGAACGCAGCGTGGGGGTTATTTCATACGTGTACGCTGGCTACGTATACGCTCGGCGGCACTTTTGTAGAATGCCTTGTTTCCCCCTGTTTAGGAGGCATTTTCTAGAATTGCCCTTGAAGGCTGTGAGCTTCCGAGGCACTTTTGAAAAGTGCCTTCAATACCCTGAATCTGAGGCGTTTAGCAAAAACGCTGGCAAAAAAATGCCTCCTAATGACATACGTGTTGTAGTGTCTCTGACGCCTGGTTTTGTTCATGGTTAATTATCTTCAACAGCCTCGGAGTTTAAATCAAATACAGCTGCTTTGGCTTGCACTCCAGTCATTCATTACAATGCTTTCTAAAAGAACTATTCACCACAAGTCATTTTATTAAATTGAAATCCCTTCTCAGAAATTATTTTTTATTCACGTCGACACAAATTTCAAATTTTATTGTCGGTTGTCCACTTGGAAGCGAATTGAAAACCTCATCAGAAGGGGCTGGGGCGTGACAAATAGTTGGGCAGCCCCGCACCATGCTGGGTGTGAGAGGACACTATAGCAGGAGGAGGGTAGGTGTGTGTGCTGTAGCATGTAGCGAGCAGTCGGCAACAAGGGGTACTCGCTTGAAGGGGCTGGTAGGCAAGGGGCATTGCTCCGTTGTCACAATAGACTTCGTGACGCGTCGGGTCCTCACCTTGTTGTTCTTGCACGGGACAGATCCTGAGACAAAGCTCCAAAACCCCACCTCGAGCGCTAAGACTGAACAATGTCTCACCAAGAAAGGAGAAAGGGAGAGGTGAACTCAACAGTGTCACCACCAACACTGGGATGGAGTCGAGCCACGGAGGAGGCTAGATGAGGCCGGTGAGGATGTGCCATTGCATGGAAAGGAGGTGGGGAGGGAGATGACAAAGTTTCGGGGCAGAGAGGATGGGAGATTCCAGACAAATGGCGGCTTTATAGGAAAGAATCCACTTTCCATACCGCAATCGGTTGGAAATATTACATGAAACTTGACCTTCTATGCTTAGTCTATGCAAATATACTAACCGATAATTTTTGCACGTTCTACCACCCAAAAAATCTACGCGTGTTAACGCGTTGTTGTTAGGTACTTTGCAAAACACACTCTACAACTTTCACTGACAGTTGGGACCTCGTGCCACCAAATCGGATCTGTGGCACCATCTTGATCGAAACCTTCATTGACTTTGTCTCTATCCACTCCATTGAATCTCACATCCTCATCTGCGACGTGTCGATGCCACTACCAACGGCTTCACCAAATATCTCATGGATACTTCATCGACACCATTTCTGATTGGGTTGGCCGTGGTTTCATCAAATAAACAAAAAACACCGCATGTCCATTTAGGCAACTTCTGAAGGAAATATGCCCTAGAGGCAATAATAAAGTTATTATTTATTTCCTCGTATCTTGATAAATGTTTATTATTAATGCTAGAATTGTATTAACCGGAAACATGATACATGTGTGAATACATAGACAAACATAATGTCACTAGTGGGCCTCTACTTGACTAGATCATTAATCAAAGATGGTTATGTTTCCTAACCATAGACATGTGTTGTCATTTGATTAACGGGATCACATCATTACGAGAATGATGTGATTGACTTGACCCATTCCGTTAGCCTAGCACTTGATTGTTTAGTATGTTGCTATTGCTTTCTTCATGACTTATACAAAGTTCCTACAACTATGAAATTATGCAACTCCCGTTTACCGGAGTAACACTTTGTGTGATACCAAACATCACAACGTAACTGGGTGATTATAAAGGAGCTCTACAGGTGTCTCCAAAGGTACATGTTGAGTTGGTGTATTTCGAGATTAGGTTTTGTCACTCCGATTGTCGGAGAGGTATCTCTGGGCCCTCTCGGTAATGCACATCACTATAAGCCTTGCAAGCAATGTGGCCAATGAGTTGGTTACGGAATAATGCATTACGTAACGAGTAAAGAGACTTGCCGGTAACTAGATTGAACTAGGTATTGAGATACCGACGATCAAATCTCGGGCAAGTAACATACTGATGACAAAGGGAACAACGTATGTTGTTATGCGGTTTGACCAATAAAGATCTTCGTAGAATATGTAGGAGCCAATATGAGCATCCAGGTTCCGCCATTGGTTATTGACCAGAAACAGTTCTAGGTCATGTCTACATAGTTCTCGAACCCGTAGGGTCCGCACGCTTAACGTTACGATGACAGTTTTATTATAAGTTTATAAGTTTTGATGTACCGAAGGTTGTTCGGAGTCCCGGATGTGATCACGGACATGACGAGGAGTCTCGAAATGGTCGAGACATAAAGATTGATATATTGGACGACTATATTCGGACACCGGAAGTGTTCCGGGTGATTTCGGAGAAAACCGGAGTGCTGGAGGGGTTACCGGAACCCCCGGGGAAGTATTGGGCCTTAGTGGGCCTGAGGGGAGAGAGAGGGCAGCAGCCTAGGAGGTGGCACGCCCCCTCCCATGGGGAGTCCGAATTGAACTAGGGGAGGGGGGCGCGGCCCCTCTTTCCCTCTCCCTCTCCCTCTCTTTCCTTCCCCCTTCTTCCTTCCTAGTTGGACTAGGAAAGGGGAGTCCTACTCCCACTAGGAGGAGGACTCCCCCCTCCTTGGCGCGCCCCCTAGGGCCGACCGGCCTCCCCCTTGCTTCTTTATATATGGGGGCAGGGGGGCACCTCTAGACACACAAGTTGATCTTCGTGATCGTTCCTTAGCCGTGTGTGGTGCCCCCCTCCACCATATTCCACCTCGGTCATATCATAGCGGTGCTTAGGCGAAGCCCTGCATCGGTAGAACATCATCATCATCACCACGCCGTCGTGCTGACGGAACTCATCCCCGACACCCTGCTAGATCGGAGTCTGGGGATCGTCATCGAGCTGAACGTGTGCTGAACTTGGAGGTGCCGTACGTTCGGTACTTGGATCTGTCGGATCGTGAAGACGTACGACTACATCAACCGCGTTGTCATAACACTTCCGCTTTCGGTCTACGAGGGTACATGGACAACACTCTCCCTTCTCGTTGCTATGCATCACCATGATCTTGCGTGTGCGTAGGAATTTTTTTAAATTACTACGTTCCCCAATAGTGGTATCAGAGCCAGGTTTTATGCATTGATGTTATATGCACGAGTAGAACACAAGTGAGTTGTGGGCGATACAAGTCATACTGCTTACCAGCATGTCATACTTTGGTTCAGCGGTATTGTTGGATGAAGCGGCCCGGACCGACATTATGCGTACACTTACGCGAGACTGGTTTTACCGTCGTGCTTTGCACACAGGTGACTAGCGGGTGTCTGTTTCTCCAACTTTAGTTGAACCGAGTGTGGCTACGCCCGGTCCTTGTGAAGGTTAAAACAACACTAACTTGACGAACTATCGTTGTGGTTTTGATGCGTTGGTAAGAACGGTTCTTGCTTAGCCCGTAGCAGCCACGTAAAATTTGCAACAACAAAGTAGAGGACGTCTAACTTGTTTTTGCAGGGCATGTTGTGATGTGATATGGTCAAGACATGATGCTATATTTTATTGTATGAGATGATCATGTTTTGTAACCGAAGTTATCAGCAACTGGCAGGAGCCATATGGTTGTCTCTTTATTGTATGAAATGCAAACGCCCTGTAATTGCTTTACTTTATCACTAAGCGGTAGCGATAGTCATAGAAGCAATAGATGGAGTAATGACAACGATGCTACGATGGAGATCAAGGTGTCGCGCCGGTGACGATGGTGATCACGACGGTGCTTCGGAGATGGAGATCACAAGCACAAGATGATGATGGCCATATCATATCACTTATATTGATTGCATGTGATGTTTATCCTTTATGCATCTTATCTTGCTTTGATTGACGGTAGCATTTTAAGATGATCTCTCACTAAATTATCAAGAAGTGTTCTCCCTGAGTATGCACCGTTGTGAAAGTTCTTCGTGCTGAGACACCACGTGATGATCGGGTGTGATAGGCTCTACGTTCAAATACAACGGGTGCAAAATAGTTGCACACGCAGAATACTCAGGTTAAACTTGACGAGCCTAGCATATACTAATATGGCCTCGGAACACGGAGACCGAAAGGTTGAACGTGAATCATATAGTAGATATGATCAACATAGTGATGTTCACCATTGAAACTACTCCATCTCACGTGATGATCGGACATGGTTTAGTTGATTTGGATCACATGATCACTTAGATGACTAGAGAGATATTTGTCTAAGTGGGAGTTCTTAAGTAATATGATTAATTAAACTTAAATTTATCATGAACTTAGTACCTGATAGTATTTTTCTTGTCTGTGTTTGCTGTAGATAGATGGCTCGTGCTGTTGTTCCATTGAATTTTAATGCGTTCCTTGAGAAAGATAAGTTGAAAGATGATGGTAGAAATTACACGGACTGGGTCTGTAACCTGAGGATTATCCTCATTGCTGCACAGAAGAATTACGTCCTGGAAGCACCGCTGGGTGCCAGGCCTGCTGCAGATGCAACTGACGACGTTAAGAACGTCTGGCAGAGCAAAGCTGATGACTACTCGATAGTTCAGTGTGCCATGCTTTACGGCTTAGAACCGGGTCTTCAACGACGTTTTGAACGTCATGGAGCATATGAGATGTTCTAGGAGTTGAAGTTAATATTTCAAGAAAATGCCCGAATTGAGAGATATGAAGTCTCCAATAAGTTCTATAGTTGTAAGATGGAGGAGAATAGTTCTGTCAGTGAACACATACTCAAAATGTCTGGGTATAATAGTCACTTGATTCAACTGGGAGTTAATCTTCCTGATGATAGTGTCATTGACAGAATTCTTCAATCACTGCCACCAAGCTACAAGAGCTTCGTGATGAACTATAATATGCAAGGGATGGACAAGACTATTCCCGAGCTCTTCGCAATGCTAAAGGTTGTGGAGGTAGAAATCAAGAAGGAGCATCAAGTGTTGATGGTCAATAAGACCACTAGTTTCAAGAAAAAGGGCAAAGGGAAGAAGAAGGGGAACTTCAAGAAGAACAACAAACAAGTTGCTGCTCAAGAGAAGAAACCCAAGTCTGGACCTAAGCCTGAGACTGAGTGCTTCTACTGCAAGCAGACTGGACACTGGAAGCGGAACTGCCCCAAGTATTTGGCGGATAAGAAGGATGGCAAAGTGAACAAAGGTATATGTGATATACATGTTATTGATGTGTACCTTACTAATGCTCGCAGTAGCACCTGGGTATTTGATACTGGTTCTGTTGCTAATATTTGCAACTCGAAACAGGGACTACGGATTAAGCGAAGATTGGCTAAGGACGAGGTGATGATGCGCGTGGGAAATGGTTCCAAAGTTGATGTGATCGCAGTCGGCACGCCACCTCTACATCTACCATCAGGATTAGTTTTAGACCTAAATAATTGTTATTTGGTGCCAGCGTTGAGCATGAACATTATATCTGGATCTTGTTTGATGCGAGATGGTTATTCATTTAAATCAGAGAATAATGGTTGTTATATTTATATGAGTAATATCTTTTATGGTCATGCACCCTTGAAGAGTGGTCTATTTTTATTAAATCTCGATAGTAGTGATACACATATTCATAATGTTGAAGCCAAAAGATGCAGAGTTGATAATGATAGTGCAACTTATTTGTGGCACTGCCGTTTAGGTCATATCGGTGTAAAGCGCATGAAGAAACTCCATACTGATGGACTTTTGGAATCACTTGATTATGAATCACTTGGTACTTGCGAACCATGCCTCATGGGCAAGATGACTAAAACGCCGTTCTCCGGAACTATGGAGCGAGCAACTGATTTGTTGGAAATCATACATACTGATGTATGTGGTCCAATGAATATTGAGGCTCGAGGCGGGTATCGTTATTTTCTCACCTTCACAGATGATTTGAGCATATATGGGTATATCTACTTGATGAAACACAAGTCTGAAACATTTGAAAAGTTCAAAGAATTTCAGAGTGAAGTGGAAAATCATCGTAACAAGAAAATAAAATTTCTACGATTTGATCGTGGAGGAGAATATTTGAGTTACGAGTTTGGTTTACATTTGAAACAATGCGGAATAGTTTCGCAACTCACGCCACCCGGAACACCACAACGAAATGGTGTGTCCGAACGTCGTAATCATACTTTACTAGATATGGTGCGATCTATGATGTCTTTTACTGATTTACCGCTATCATTTTGGGGTTATGCTTTAGAGACGGCCGCATTCACGTTAAATAGGGCACCATCAAAATCCGTTGAGACGACGCCTTATGAACTGTGGTTTGGCAAGAAACCAAAGTTGTCGTTTCTTAAAGTTTGGGGCTGCGATGCTTATGTGAAGAAACTTCAACCAGATAAGCTCGAACCCAAATCGGAGAAATGTGTCTTCATGGGATAACCAAAAGAGACTATTGGGTACACCTTCTATCACAGATCTGAGGGCAAGATTTTCGTTGCTAAATTCGGATCCTTTCTAGAGAAGGAGTTTCTCTCGAAAGAAGTGAGTGGGAGGAAAGTAGAACTTGATGAGGTAACTGAACCTGCTCCCTTATTGGAAAGTAGTTCATCACAAGAATCGGTTCCTGTGACAACTACACCAATTAGTGAGGAAGCTAATGATATTGATCATGAAACTTCAGATCAAGTTTCTACTGAACCTCGTAGGTCTACCTGAGTAAGATCCGCACCAGAGTGGTACCGTAATCCTATTCTGGAAGTCATGTTACTTGAGCATGGCGAACCTACGAACTATGAGGAAGCGATGATGAGCCCAGATTACGTAAAATGGCTTGAAGCCATGAAATCTGAGATAGGATCCATGTATGAGAACAAAGTATGGACTTTGGTTGACTTGCCCGATGATCGGCAAGCCATTGAGAATAAATGGATCTTCAAGAAGAAGATTGACGTTGATGGTAATGTAACTGTCTACAAAGCTCGACTTGTTGCAAAAGGTTTTCGACAAGTTCAAGGGGTTGACTACGATGAGACTTTCTCACCCGTAGCGATGCTTAAGTCTGTCCGAATCATGTTAGCAATTGCCGCATTTTATGATTATGAAAATTGGCAAATGGATGTCAAAACTGCATTCCTGAATGGATTTCTGGAAGAAGAGTTGTATATGATGCAACCAGAAGGTTTTGTCGATCCAAAAGGTGCTAACAAAGTGTGCAAGCTCCAGCGATCCATTTATGGACTGGTGCAAGCATCTCGGAGTTGGAATAAACGCTTTGATAGTGTGATCAAAGCATATGGTTTTATACAGACTTTTGGAGAAGCTTGTATTTACAAGAAAGTGAGTGGGAGCTCTGTAGCATTTCTGATATTATATGTAGATGACATATTGTTAATTGGAAATGATATAGAATTTCTGGATAGCATAAAGGGATACTTGAATAAAAGTTTTTCAATGAAAGACCTCGGTGAAGCTGTACATATTGGGCATCAAGATCTATAGAGATAGATCAAGACGCTTAATTGGACTTTCACAAAGCACATACCTTGATAAAGTTTTGAAAAAGTTCAAAATGGATCAGGCAAAGAAAGGGTTCTTGCTTGTATTACAAGGTGTGAAGTTGAGTCAGACTCAATGCCCGACCACCGCAGACGATAGAGAGAAAATGAAAGATGTTCCCTATGCTTCAGCCATAGGCTCTATCATGTATGCAATGTTGTGTACCAGACCTGACGTATTCTTAGCAATAAGCTTGGCAGATAGGTACCAAAGTAATCTAGGAGTGGATCACTGGACAGCGGTCAAGAACATCCTGAAATACCTGAAAAGGACTAAGGATATGTTTCTCGTTTATGGAGGTGACAAAGAGCTAGTCGTAAATGGTTACGTCGATGCAAGCTTTGACACTGATCCGAACGATTCTAAATCGCAAACCGGATACGTGTTTTTATTAAACGGTGGAGCTGTAAGTTGGTGCAGTTCTAAACAAAGCGTCATGGTGGGATCTACATGCAAAGCGGAGTACATAGCTGCTTCGGAAGCAACAAATGAAGGAGTCTCGATGAAGGAGTTCATTTCCGATCTAGGTGTCATACCTAGTGCATCGGGACCAATGAAGATCTTCTGTGACAATACTGGTGCAATTGCCTTGGCAAAGGAATCCAGATTTCACAAGAGGACCAAGCACATCAAGAGACGCTTCAATTCCATCCGGGATCAAGTCCAGTTGGGAGACATAGAGATTTGCAAGATACATACGGATCTGAATGTTGTAGACCCGTTGACTAAGCCTCTTCCACGAGCAAAACAAGATCAACACCAAGACTCCATGGGTGTTAGAATCATTACTGTGCAATCTAGATTATTGACTCTAGTGCAAGTGGGAGACTGAAGGAAATATGCCCTAGAGGCAATAATAAAGTTATTATTTATTTCCTCATATCATGATAAATGTTTATTATCCATGCTAGAATTGTATTAACCGGAAACATGATACATGTGTGAATACATAGACAAACATAATGTCACTAGTGTGCCTCCACTTGACTAGCTCATTAATCAAAGATGGTTATGTTTCCTAACCTTAGACATGTGTTGCCATTTGATTAACGGGATCACATCATTAGGAGAATGATGTGATTGACTTGACCCATTCTGTTAGCCTAGCACTTGATCGTTTAGTATGTTGCTATTGCTTTCTTCATGACTTATACAAAGTTCCTACAACTATGAGATTATGCAACTCCCGTTTACCGGAGGAACACTTTGTGTGCTACTGAAAGCACTAGTGCTTCCTAGGTGGTTTTGGTAATTAATGACAATATATCTCTTGTTGGACTAACACTTTTATCTAGTATGTTTCAGATAAGTTCAACAATGGAGTGGCATGGACTAAAGGATGTGGGAACTCCTTCTAGATACTAAGGACAAAGGATTGGCTCAAGCTTCAAGCTCAAGACTCTTCATTTTACATTTTAGTGATCCAAGATCACATTGAGTCTATAGGAAAAGCCAATACTATCAAGGAGGGATGAGGTGTTGCTTAATGAGCCTCTTGCTTCAACGTGCTTAGTGATATGCTCCAAATACCCTCAACTACTTTCCCACTTCCACACATATGTCCTAAACCTAAAGTCAAACTCGGCCCCACTGATTCTTTATATCCAGCGCCATCGAGTTTGGATGTCTTAGCCACTGCCACAAACCCTAGGCAAATCGGTCTCACCGATAGGGATCTCGGTCTCACCGAGATGGGATTGTAATCTCTCTGTGTATGTCCATTATCAAAATCGGTCTCACCGAGTTTGAGCAATCGGTACTACCGAGATTACAATGCAAACTTCTTGGTTGACTCATTACCAAAATTGGTTCCACCGATTTTGATAATCGGTCCAACCGAGTTTGCCTGACCAACTCTCTGGTTAGCTAATTACCAAAATCGGTCCTACCGAGTTTGTGTAATCGGTCTCACCGAGATTACGTTATGCCCTAACCCTAACCATATCGGTCGTACCGAGTTGCATTTTGGTCCCACCGAAAACCCTAACGGTCACATTATTTGCTAAATCAATGTGACCGAGTGTAACAATTCGGTCCCATCGAGTTTGGTAGATTATGTGTAACGGTTAGATTTTGTGTGGAGGCTATATATACCCCTCCACCTCCTCTTCATTCATGGAGAGAGCCATCAGACTGAACCTACACTTCCAGCATCCTATTTCTGAGAGAGAACTACCTACTCATGTGTTGAGGCCAAGATATTCCATTCCTACCATATGAATCTTGATCTCTAGCCTTCCCCAAGTTGCTTTCCACTCAAACCCTCTTTCCACCAGATCCAAATCCTATGAGAGAGAGTTGAGTGTTGGGGAGACTATCATTTGAAGCACAAGAGCAAGGAGTTCATCATCAATGCACCATTTGTTACTTCTTGGAGAGTGGTGTCTCCTAGATTGGCTAGGTGTCACTTGGGAGCCTCCGACAAGATTGTGGAGTTGAACCAAGGAGTTTGTAAGGGCAAGGAGATCGCCTACTTCGTGAAGATCTACCGCTAGTGAGGCAAGTCCTTCGTGGGCGACGGCCATGGTGGGATAGACAAGGTTGCTTCTTCGTGGACCCTTCGTGGGTGAAGCCCTCCGTGGACTCGCGCAACCGTTACCCTTCGTGGGTTGAAGTCTCCATCAACGTGGATGTACGATAGCACCACCTATCGGAACCACGCCAAAAACATCCGTGTCTCCAATTGCGTTTGAATCCTCCAAACCCTTCCCTTTACATTCTTGCAAGTTGCATGCTTTATTTTCTGCTGCTCATATACTCTTTGCATGCTTGCTTGCTATATGTTGTGAATGTTAAACTTGTGCCTAAACTCCACTCAAACTTTTAAAAAAGGTTAAAAACTGCAACTTTGGTACTTAGTGTCTAATCACCCCCCCCTCTAGACACCTCTTCTCAAGGTCCTACAGCTACCAAACGTCACAACGTAACTGGGTGATTATAAAGGAGCTCTACAGGTGTCTCCAAAGGTACATGTTGAGTTGGCGTATTTCGAGATTAGGTTTTGTCACTCCGATTGTCAGAGACGTATCTCTGGGCCCTCTCGATAATGCACATCACTATAAGCCTTGCAAGCAATGTGGCCAATGAGTTGGTTACGGAATGATGCATTACGTAACGAGTAAACAGACTTGCCGGTAACGAGATTGAACTAGGTATTGAGATATCGACGATCGAATCTCGGGCAAGTAACATACCGATGACAAAGGGAACAACGTATGTTGTTATGCGGTTTGACCGATAAAGATCTTCGTAGAATATGTAGGAGCCAATATGACCATCCAGGTTCCGCTATTGGTTATTGACCGGAAACAGTTCTAGGTCATGTCTACATAGTTCTCGAACCCATAGGGTCTGCACGCTTAACGTTACGATGACAGTTTTATTATGAGTTTATAAGTTTTGATGTACCGAAGGTTGTTCGGAGTCCCGGATGTGATCACGGACATGATGAGGAGTCTCGAAATGGTCGAGACATAAAGATTGAGATATTGGACGACTATATTCGGACACCGGAAGTGTGCCGGGTGATTTCGAAGAAAACCGGAGTGCCGGAGGGGTTATCGGAACCCCCCGGGGAAGTATTGGGCCTTAGTGGGCCTGAGGGGAGAGAGAGGGAAGCAGCCTAGGAGGTGGCGCGCCCCCTCCCATGGGGAGTCCGAATTGGACTAGGGGAGGGGGCGCGGCCCCTCTTTCCCTCTCCCTCTCCCTCTCTTTCCTTCCCCCTTCCTCCTTCCTAGTTGGACTAGGAAAGGGGAGTCCTACTCCCACTAGGAGGAGGACTCCCCCCTCCTTTGCGCGCCCCCTAGGGCCGGCCGGCCTCCCCCCTTGTTCCTTTATATACGGGGGCAGGGGGTACCTCTAGACACACAAGTTGATCTTCGTGATCGTTCCTTAGCCGTGTGCGGTGCCCCCCTCCACCATATTCCACCTCGGTCATATCGTAGCGGTGCTTAGGCGAAACCCTGCTTCGGTAGAACATCATCATCATCAGAACTCATCCCCGACACCTTGCTGGATCGGAGTCCGGGGATCGTCATCGAGCTGAACGTGTGCTGAACTCGGAGGTGCCGTACGTTCGGTACTTGGATCGGTCGGATCGTGAAGACGTACGACTACATCAACCGCATTGTCATAATGCTTCCGCTTTCGGTCTACGAGGGTACGTGGACAACACTCTCCCTTCTCGTTGCTATGCATCACCATGATCTTGCGTGTGCGTAGGAATTTTTTTAAATTACTACGTTCCCCAACAACTTCATCCTTTGAGTCCTCGATGGCCTCAAACATGCTTAGTGTGAAGGAAATATGCCCTAGAGGCAATAATAAAGTTATTATTTATTTCCTCATATCATGATAAATGTTTATTATTCATGCTAGAATTGTATTAACCGGAAACATGATACATGTGTGAATACATAGACAAACATAGTGTCACTAGTATGCCTCTACTTGAACTAGCTCATTGATCAAAGATGGTTATGTTTCCTAACCATAGGCATGTGTTGTCATTTGATTAATGGGATCACATCATTAGGAGAATGATGTGATTGACTTGACCCATTCCGTTAGCTTAGCACTTGATCGTTTAGTATGTTGCTATTGCTTTCTTCATGACTTATACAAAGTTCCTGCAACTATGAGATTGTGCAACTCCCGTTTACCGGAGGAACACTTTGTGTGCTACCAAACGTCACAACGTAACTGGGTGATTATAAAGGTGCTCTACAGGTGTCTCCAAAGGTACATGTTGAGTTGGCATAATTCGAGATTAGGTTTTGTCACTCCGATTGTCGGAGAGGTATCTCTGGGCCCTCTCGGTAATACTCATCACCTAAGCCTTGCAAGCATTGTAACTAATGAGTTAGTTATGAGATGATGTATTACGAAACGAGTAAAGAGACTTGCCGATAACAAGATTGAACTAGGTATTGGATACCGACGATCGAATCTCGGGCAAGTAACATACCGATGACAAAGGGAACAACGTATGTTGTTATGCGGTTTGACCGATAAAGATCTTCGTAGAATATGTGGGAACCAATATGAACATCCAGGTTCCGCTATTAGTTATTGACCGAGAATAGTTCTAGGTCATGTCTACATAGTTCTCGAACCCGTAGGGTCCGCACGCTTAACGTTACGATGACAGTTTTATTATGAGTTTATATGTTTTGATGTACCGAAGGTTGTTCGGTGTCCCGGATGTGATCATGGACATGACGAGGAGTCTCGAAATGGTCAAGACATAAAGATTGATATATTGGATGACTATATTCGGACACCGGAAGTGTTCCGGGTGTTTTCGGAGAAAAACCGGAGTACCGGAGCGTTACCAGAACACCCCCCGGGAAGTAATGGGCCTTGATGGGCCCTAGTGGAGAGAGAGAGGGGCCGGCAAGGGCAAGAGGCGCGCCCCCTCCCCTTGAGTCCGAATAGGACAAGGAAGGGGGGGGGGGGGCGGCGCCCCCCTTGCCTTCCCCTCTCCCACTCCTTCCTTTCCCCTCCTTCTTGGAATAGGAAAGGGAGGGGGCAAACCTACTTGGAGTAGGTTTCCCCCTCCTAGGGCGCGCCTCCCCTTAGGCCGGCCCCCTCCTCCTCTCCCCCTTTATATACGGGGGAGGGGGGCACCCCATAGACACACAAGTTGATCTACGGATCGTTCCTTAGCCGTGTGCGGTGCCCCCTCCACCATATTCCACCTTGGTCATATCATCGCGGAGTTTAGGCGAAGCCCTGCGCTGATAGAACATCATCATCGTCACCACACCGTCATGCTGACGGAACTCATCCCCGACGCTTAGCTGGATTCGAGCCCGGGGAACGTCATCGAGCTGAACGTGTGCTGAACATGGTGGTGCCGTACATTCGGTGCTTGGATTGGTCGATTCGTGAAGACGTACGACTACATCAACCGCGTTGTCATAACGCTTCCGCTTAACGGTCTACGAGGGTATGTAGACAATACTCTCCCCCCTTGTTGCTATGCCATCACCATGATCTTGCGTGTGCGTAGGATTTTTTTGAAATTACTACGTTTCCCAACAGTGGCATCAGAGCCTAGGTTTTATGCGTTGATGTTATATGCACGAGTAGAACACAAGTGAGTTGTGGGCGATACAAGTCATACTGCTTACCAGCATGTCATACTTTGGTTTGGCGGTATTGTTGGATGAAGCGGCCCGGACCGACATTACGCGTACGCTTACGCGAGACTGGTTTTACGCCGTGCTTTGCACACAGGTGACTAGTGTTGGGGAACGTAGCAGAAATTCAAAAAATTTCCTACGTATCACCAAGATCTATCTATGGAGAGACCAGCAACGAGGGGAAGGAGAGTGCATCTACATACCCTTGTAGATCGTTAAGCGGAAGCGTTCAAGTGAACGGGGTTGATGGAGTCGTACTCATCGTGATCCAAATCACCGATGACCAAGTGCCGAACGGACGACACCTCCGCGTTCAACACACGTACAGCCCGGTGACGTCTCCCATGCCTTGATCCAGCAAGGAGAGAGGGAGAGGTTGAGGAAGACTCCATCCAGCAGCAGTACAACGGCGTGGTGGTGGTGGAGGAGCGTGGCTATCCTGCAGGGCTTCGCCAAGCACCACAGAAGAGGAGGAAGAAGAGACGCAGGGCTGCACCAACGAGAGATCGAATCGCATGTGTGTTATGGGCAGCCCCTAGGCCTCATATATATAGGGGAAGGGGAGGAGGGTGCGCCCCCCTTAGGGTTCCCACCCCTAGAGGGGCGGCAGCCCCAAACCCATCTATGGGTGGCGGCCACAAGGGGGGAGGAGAGGGAGGCGCAGGGAGTATGGGCCTTAGGGCCCATCTGCCCTTAGGGTTTGCCCCCTCTCCCCTTCTAGGCGCATGGGCCTTAGTGGATGGCGCCCCAGCCCACCTAGGAGCTGGTGCCTTCTCACACTTGGCCCATGTATGCCTCTGGGGCCCATGGCCCCCCCGGTGGACCCCCGGACCCCTCCGGTGGTCCCGGTACATTACCGATAAACCCCGAAACCTTTCCGATGACCAAAACAGGACTTCCCATATATAAATCTTTACCTCCGGACCATTCCGGAACTCCTCGTGACGTCCGGGATCTCATCCAGGACTCCGAACAACATTCGGTAACCACATACAAACTTCCTTTATAACCCTAGCGTCATCGAACCTTAAGTGTGTAGACCCTACGGGTTCGGGAGACATGCAGACATGACCGAGACGTTCTCCGGTCAATAACCAACAGCGGGATCTGGATACCCATGTTGGCTCCCACATGTTCCACGATGATCTCATCGGATGAACCATGATGTCAAGGACTTAATCAATCCCGTATGCAATTCCCTTTGTCTAGCGGTATTTTACTTGCCCGAGATTCGATCGTCGGTATACCGATACCTTGTTCAATCTCGTTACTGGCAAGTCTCTTTACTCATTCCATAACACATCATCCCGTGATCAACCCCTTGGTCACATTGTGCACATTATGATGATGTCCTACCGAGTGGGCCCAGAGATACCTCTCCGTTTACACGGAGTGACAAATCCCAGTCTCGATTCGTGCCAACCCAACAGATACTTTCGGAGATACCTGTAATGCACCTTTATAGCCACCCAGTTACGTTGCTAGTTATGTTGTGACGTTTGGTACACCCAAAGCATTCCTACGGTATCCGGGAGTTGCACAATCTCATGGTCTAAGGAAAAGATACTTGACATTAGAAAAGCTTTAGCATACGAACTACACGATCTTTGTGCTAGGCTTAGGATTGGGTCTTGTCCATCACATCATTCTCCTAATGATGTGATCCCGTTATCAATGACATCCAATGTCCATGGTCAGGAAACCGTAACCATCTATTGATCAACGAGCTAGTCAACTAGAGGCTTACTAGGGACATGGTGTTGTCTATGTATCCACACATTTATCTGAGTTTCCTATCAATACAATTATAGCATGGATAATAAACGATTATCATGAACAAGGAAATATAATAATAACTAATTTATTATTGCCTCTAGGGCATATTTCCAATAGTCTCCCACTTGCACTAGAGTCAATAATCTAGTTCACATCGCCATGTGATTAACACTCACAGGTCGCATCGCCATGTGACCAACATCCAAGAGTTTACTAGAGTCAATAATCTAGTTCACATCACTATGTGATTAGCACTCAATGAGTTCTGGGTTTGATCATGTTGCTTGTGAGAGAGGTTTTAGTCAACGGGTCTGAACCTTTCAGATCCGTGTGTGCTTTACAAATCTCTATGTCATCTCCTAGATGTAGCTACCACGTTCTATTTGGAGCTATTCCAAATAACTGTTCTACTTGGAGCTATTCTAAATTGTTGCTCCATTATACGTATCCGGTATCTCTAATCAGAGCTATCCGGATAGGTGTTAAGCTTGCATCGACGTAACCCTTTACGACGAACTCTTTTACCACCTCCATAATCGAGAAAATTCCTTAGTCCACTAGTTACTAAGGATAACTTTGACCGCTGTCTGTGATCCATTCTTGGATCACTCTTGTACCCCTTGACTAACTCTTGGCAAGGCACACTTCAGGTGCGGTACACAGCATAGCATACTGTAGAGCCTATGTATTAGGCATAGGGGACGACCTTCGTCCTTTCTCTCTATTCTGCCGTGGTCGAGCTTTTAAGTCTTAACTTCATACCTCACAACTCAGGCAAGAACTCCTTCTTTGACTGATCCATCTTGAACACCTTCAAGATCATGTCAAGGAATGTGCTCATTTGAAAGTACCATTAAGCGTTTTGATCTATCCTTATAGATCTTGATGCTCAATGCTCAAATAGCTTAATCCTGGCTTTCCATTGAAAAACACTTTCCAAATAACCCTATATGCTTTCCAGAAATTCTACGTCATTTCTGATCAACAATATGTCAACAACATATACTCATCAGAAATTCTATAGTGCTCCCACTCACTTCTTTGGAAATACAAGTTTCTCATAAACTTTGTATAAACCCAAAATCTTTGATCATCATCAAAGCATACATTCCAACTCCGAGATGCTTACTCCAGTCCTTAGAAGGATTGCTAGAGCTTTGCATACTTATTAGCATCTTTCAGGATTGACAAAACCTTCCGGTTGTATCACATACAACCTTTCCTCAAGAAAATCGTCGAGGAAACAATGTTTTGACATCCTATCTGCAAGATTTCATAAATAATGCAGTAATCGCTAACATAATTCCAACAGACTCTTAGCATCGCTACGAGTGAGAAAGTCTCATCGCAGTCAACTCCTTGAACTTGTCGGAAAACATCTTAATGACAAGTCGAGCTTTCTTAATGGTGATACTTACCATCATTGTCCGTCTTCCTTTTAAAATCCATCTGTACTCAACAGCCTCACGACCATCGAGCTGTTCTGTCAAAGTCTACACTTTGTTTCCATACATGGATCCTCTCTCGGACTTTATGGCCTCGAGCCATTTATCGGAATCCGGGCCCACCATCGCTTCTCCATAGCTCGTAGGTTCATTGTTGTCTAGCAACATGACTTCCAAGACAGGATCACGTACCACTCTGAAGTAGTACGCATCCTTGTCGTCCTACGAGGTTTGGGAGTGACTTGATCTGAAGTTTCATGATCACTATCATAATCTTCCACTTCAATTGGTATAGGTGCCACAGGAACAACTTCCTGTGCCCTGCTACACACTTGTTGAAGTGACGGTTATATAACCTCATCAAGTCTCCACCATCCTCCCACTCAATTCTTTCGAGAGAAACCTTTCCTCGAGAAAGGATCCGATTCAAGAAACAATCCCTATTGCTTTCGGATCTGAATTAGGAGGTATACCCAACTGTTTTGGGTGTCCTATGAAGATGCATTTTATCCGCTTTGGGTTCGAGCTTATCAGCCTGAAACTTTTTCACATAAGCGTCGCAGCCCCAAACTTTTAAGAAATGACAGCTTAGGTTTCTCTAAACCATAGTTCATATGGTGTCATCTCATCGGAATTATGTGGTGCCCTATTTAAAGTGAATGTGGTTGTCTCTAATGCCTAACCCATGAACAATAGTGGTAATTCGATAAGAGACATCATGGTACGCACCATATCCAATAGGGTGCAACTATGATGTTCGGACACACCATCACACTATGGTGTTCCAGGCGGTATTAATTGCGAAACAATTTCCACAATGTCTTAATTGTGTGCCAAAACTCGTAACTCAAATATTCATCTCTATGATCATATCATAGACATTTTATCCTCTTGTCACAATGATCTTCTACTTCACTCTGAAATTACTTGAACCATTCAATAATTCAGACTTGTGTTTCATCAAGTAAATATTCTCAACATCTACTCGAATCATCTGTGAAGTAAGAACATAACAATATTCACTGCATGCCTCAGCACTCATTGGACTGCACACATCAAAATGTGTTACTTCCAACAAGTTGCTATCTTGTTCCATTTTACTGAAAAACGAGGCTTTTCAGTCATCTTGCCCATGTGGTATGATTTGCATATCTCAAGTGATTCAAAATCAAGTGAGTCCAAACGATCCATCTGCATGGAGTTTCTTCATGCGTATACACCAATAGATGTGGTTCGCATGTCTCAAACTTTTCAAAAATGAGTGAGTCCAAAGATCCATCAACATGGAGCCTCTTCATGCGTTTTATACCATTATGACTTACATGGCAGTGCCACAAGTAAGTGGTACTATCATTACTATCTTATATCTTTTGGCATGAAAATGTGTATCACTACGATCGAGATTCAATAAACCATTCATTTAGGTGCAAGACCATTGAAGGTATTATTCAAATAAACAGAGTAACCATTATTCTCCTTAAATGAATAACCGTATTGCGATAGACATAATCCAATCATGTCTATGCTCAACGCAAACACCAATCTCGATGGTAGAGGGAGCGTGCGATGCTTGATCATATCAACATTGGAAACACTTCCAACACTTATCGTCAGCTCACCTTTAGCTAGTCTCCGTTTATTCCGTAGCCTTTTGTTTCGTGTTACTAACACTTAGCAACCGAACCGGTATCTAATACCCTGGTGCTACTAGGAATACTAGTAAAGTACACATTAACATAATGTATATCCAATATACTTCTATCGACCTTGTCAGCCTTCTCATCTACCAAGTATCTAGGGTAATTCTGCTCCAGTGGTTGTTCCCCTTATTACAAGAGCACTTAGTCTCGGGTTTGGGTTCAACCTTGGGTTTCTTCACTAGAGCAGCAGCTGATTTGCCGTTTCATGAAGTATCCCTTCTTGCCCTTGCCCTTCTTGAAACTAGTGGTTTCATCAACAATTGATGCTCCTTCTTGATTTCTACTTTCGCGGTGTCAAACACCATGAATACCTTAAGGATCATCATATCTATCCCTGATATGTTATAGTTCATCACGAAGCTCTAGCAGCTTGGTGGCAATGACTTTGGAGAAACATCACAATCTCATCTGGAAGATCAACTCCCACTCGATTCAAGTGATTGTTGCACTCAGACAATCTGAGCACAAGCTCAACGATTGAGCTTTTCTCCCTTAGTTTGCAGGGTAAGAAAATCGTCGGAGGTCTCATACCTCTTGACGTGGGCACGAGCCTGAAATCTCAATTTCAGCCCTCGAAACATCTCATATGTTCCGCGACATTTCGAAAAACGTCTTTGGTGCCTCAACTCTAAACCGTTTAACTGAACTATCACGTATTTATCAAAACGTGTATGTCCGATGTTCGCAACATCCACAAACGACGTTTGGGGTTCAGCACACTGAGCGGTGCATTAAGGACATTAGCTTTCTACTGTCCGCATAATCGCTACTTTCAACTTTCAACTATATTTTCTCTAGGAACATATCTAAACAGTGGAACTAAAGCGTGAGCTTACGACATAATTTGCAAAAATCTTTTGACTATGTTCAGGATAATTAAGTTCATCTTATGAACTCCCACTCAGATAGACATCCCTCTGGTCATCTAAGTGATTACATGATCCGAGTCAACTAGGCCGTGTCCGATCATCACGTGAGACGGACTAGTCATCATCGGTGAACATCTTCATGTTGATCGTATCTACTATACGACTCATGCTCGACCTTTCGGTCTCCGTGTTCCGAGGTCATGTCTGTACATGCTAGGCTCGTCAAGTTAACCCTAAGTGTTTTCGCGTGTGGAAATCTGTCTTACACCCGTTGTATCTGAACGTAAGAATCCATCACACCCGATCATCACGTGGTGCTTAGAAGCGATGAACTGTAGCAACGGTGCACAGTTAGGGGAGAACACTTCTTGAAATTGTTGTAAGGGATCATCTTATTTACTACCGTCGTTCTAAGTAAACAAGATGCATAAACATGATAAACATCACATGCAATCAAATAGTGACATGATATGGCCAATATCATTTTGCTCCTTTTGATCTCCATCTTCGGGGCTCCATGATCATCATCGTCACCGGCATGACACCATGATCTCCATCATCATGATCTCCATGAAGTTGTCTCGCCAACTATTACTTATACTACTATGGCTACCGGTTAGCAATAAAGTAAAGTAATTACATGGCGTTGTTCAATGACACGCAGGTCATACAATAAATAAAGACAACTCCTATGGCTCCTGCCGGTTGTCATACTCATCGACATGCAAGTCGTGATTCCTATTACAAGAACATGATCAATCTCATACATCACATATCATTCATCACATTCTTCTTGGCCATATCACATCACATAGCATACCCTGCAAAAACAAGTTAGACGTCCTCTAATTGTTGTTTGCATGTTTTACGTGGCTGCTAAGGGTTTCTAGCAAGAACGTTTCTTACCTACGCAAAACCACAACGTGATATGCCAATTGCTATTTACCCTTCATAAGGACCCTTTTCATCGAATCCATTCCGACTAAAGTGGGAGAGACTGGCACCCGCTAGCCACCTTATGCACCAAGTGCATGTCAGTCGGTGGAACCTGTCTCACGTAAGAGTACGTGTAAGGTCAGTCCGGGCCGCTTCATCCCACAATACCGTCGAAACAAGATTGGACTAGTAACGGTAAGCATATTGAACAACATCAACGCCCACAACTACTTTGTGTTCTACTCGTGCAAAGAATCTACGCAATAGACCTAGCTCATGATGCCACTGTTGGGGAACGTAGCAGAAATTCAAAAAATTTCCTACGTATCACCAAGATCTATCTATGGAGAGACCAGCAACGAGGGGAAGGAGAGTGCATCTACATACCCTTGTAGATCGTTAAGCGGAAGCGTTCAAGTGAACGGGGTTGATGGAGTCGTACTCGTCGTGATCCAAATCACCGATGACCAAGTGCCGAACGGACGGCACCTCCGCGTTCAACACACGTACAGCCCGGTGACGTCTCCCATGCCTTGATCCAGCAAGGAGAGAGGGAGAGGTTGAGGAAGACTCCATCCAGCAGCAGCACAACGGCGTGGTGGTGGTGGAGGAGTGTGGCTATCCTGCAGGGCTTCACGAAGCACCACAGAAGAGGAGGAAGAAGAGACGCAGGGCTGCACCAACGAGAGATCGAATGCATGTGTGTTATGGGCAGCCCCTAGGCCTCATATATATAGGGGAAGGGGAGGAGGGTGCGCCCCCCTTAGGGTTCCCACCCCTAGAGGGGCGGCAGCCCCAAACCCATCTATGGGTGGCGGCCACAAGGGGGGAGGAGAGGGAGGCGCAGGGAGTATGGGCCTTAGGGCCCATCTGCCCTTAGGGTTTGCCCCCTCTCCCCTTCTAGGCGCATGGGCCTTAGTGGGAGGCACCCCAGCCCACCTAGGAGCTGGTGCCTTCTCACACTTGGCCCATGTATGCCTCTGGGGCCCATGGCCCCCCCGGTGGACCCCCGGACCCCTCCGGTGGTCCCGGTACATTACCGATAAACCCCGAAACCTTTTTGGTGACCAAAACAGGACTTCCCATATATAAATCTTTACCTCCGGACCATTCCGGAACTCCTCGTGACGTCCGGGATCTCATCCGGGACTCATACAAACTTCCTTTATAACCCTAGCGTCATCGAACCTTAAGTGTGTAGACCCTACGGGTTCGGGAGACATGCAGACATGACCGAGATGTTCTCCGGTCAATAACCAATAGCGGGATCTGGATACCCATGTTGGCTCCCACATGTTCCACGATGATCTCATCAGATGAACCACGATGTCAAGGACTTAATCAATCCCGTATGCAATTCCCTTTGTCCAGCGGTATTTTACTTGCCCGAGATTCGATCGTCGGTATACCGATACCTTGTTCAATCTCGTTACCAGCAAGTCTCTTTACTCGTTCCGTAACACATCATCCCGTGATCAACCCCTTGGTCACATTGTGCACATTATGATGATGTCCTACCGAGTGGGCCCAGAGATACCTCTCCGTTTACACGGAGTGACAAATCCCAGTCTCGATTCGTGCCAACCCAACAGATACTTTCGGAGATACCTGTAATGCACCTTTATAGCCACCCAGTTACGTTGCCAGTTATGTTGTGACGTTTGGTACACCCAAAGCATTCCTACGGTATCCGGGAGTTGCACAATCTCATGGTCTAAGGAAAAGATACTTGACATTAGAAAAGCTTTAGCATACGAACTACACGATCTTTGTGCTAGGCTTAGGATTGGGTCTTGTCCATCACATCATTCTCCTAATGATGTGATCCCGTTATCAATGACATCCAATGTCCATGGTCAGGAAACCGTAACCATCTATTGATCAACGAGCTAGTCAACTAGAGGCTTACTAGGGACATGGTGTTGTCTATGTATCCACACATGTATCTGAGTTTCCTATCAATACAATTATAGCATGGATAAGAAACGATTATCATGAACAAGGAAATATAATAATAACTAACTTATTATTGCCTCTAGGGCATATTTCCAACAACTAGCGGGTGTCAGTTTCTCCAACTTTAGATGAACCAAGTGTGGCTACGCCCGGTCCTTGCGAAGGTTAAAACAGCACCAACTTGACAAACTATCGTTGTGGTTTTGATGCGTAGGTAAGAACGGTTCTTGCTCAGCCCGTAGCAGCCACGTAAAAATTGCAACAACAAAGTAGAGGACGTCTAACTTGTTTTTGCAAGGCATGTTGTGATGTGATATGGCCAAGACGTGATGCTATATTTTATTGTATGAGATGATCATGTTTTGTAACCGAAGTTATCGGCAACTGGCAGGAGCCATATGGTTGTCGCTTTATTGTATGAAATGCAAACGCCCTGTAATTGCTTTACTTTATCACTAAGCGGTAGCGATAGTCGTAGAAGCAATAGATAGCATAAACGACAATGATACTACGATGGAGATCAAGGTGTCGCGCCGGTGACGATGGTGATCATGATGGTGCTTCGGAGATGGAGATCACAAGCATAAGATGATGACGACCATATCATATCACTTATATTGATTGCATGTGATGTTTATCCTTTATGCATCTTATCTTGCTTTGATTGACGGTAGCATTTTAAGATGATCTCTCACTAATTATCAAGAAGTGTTCTCCCTGAGTATGCACCGTTGCGAAAGTTCTTCGTGCTGAGACACCACGTGATGATCGGGTGTGATAGGCTCTATGTTCAAATACAACGGGTGCAAAACAGTTGCACACGCGGAATACTCAGGTTAAACTTGATGAGCCTAGCATATACAGATATGGCCTCGGAACACGGAGACCGAAAGGTCGAGCGTGAATCATATAGTAGATATGATCAACATAGTGATGTTCACCATTCAAACTACTCCATCTCACGTGATGATCGGACATGGTGTAGTTGATATGGATCACGTAATCACTTAGAGGATTAGAGGGATGTCTATCTAAGTGGGAGTTCTTTAGTAATATGATTAATTGAACTTAAATTTATCATGAACTTAGTCCTGGTAGTATTTTGCAAATTATGTTGTAGATCAATAGCTTGGGTTGTTGCTTTCATATGTTTATTTTGATATGTTCCTAGAGAAAATTGTGTTGAAAGATGTTAGTAGCAATGATGCGGATTGGATCCGTGATCTGAGGTTTATCCTCATTGCTGCACAGAAGAATTACGTCCTTAATGCACCGCTAGGTGACAGACCTATTGCAGGAGCAGATGCAGACGTTATGAATGTTTGGCTAGCTCAATATGATGACTACTTGATAGTTTTGTGCACCATGCTTTATGGCTTAGAATCAGGACTTCAAAGATGTTTTGAATGTCATGGACCATATGAGATGTTCCAGGAATTGAAGTTAATATTTCAAGCAAATACCCGAGTTGAGAGATATGAAGTCTCCAACAAGTTCTATAGCTAAAAGATGGAGGAGAATCGCTCAACTAGTGAGCATGTGCTCAGATTTTCTGGGTACTACAATCGCTTGAATCAAGTGGGAGTTAATCTTCCAGATAAGATAGTGATTGACAAAATTCTCTAGTCACCATCACCAAGTTAGTAGAATTTTGTGATGAACTATAGTATGCAAGGGATGACGAAAACGATTCCCAAGCTCTTCGTGATGTTGAAATCGATGAAGGTAGAAATCAAGAAAGAGCATCAAGTGTTGATGGTTGACAAGATCACTAGTTTCAAGAAAAGGGCAAAGGGAAAGAAAGGGAACTTCGACTAGAATGACAAGCGAGTTGTCACTCCCACGAAGAAGCCCAAAGCTGAACCAAAGCCTGAAACTGAGTGCTTACATTGCAAAGGAAATGGTCACTGGAAGCGGAAATGCCCTGAATATTTGGTGGATAAGAAGGATGGCAAAGTGAACAAGGGTATATTTGATATACAGGTTATTGATGTGTGCCTTACTAGTGTTTATAGTAGCTCCTGAGTATTTGATACTTGTTTGGTTGCTAAGATTAGTAACTCGAAACAGGAGTTACAGAATAAACAGAGACTAGTTGAAGGGGAAGTGACGATGAGTGTTGGAAGTAGTTCCAAGATTGATATGATCATCATCGCACACTCCCTATACTTTCGGGATTAGTGTTAAACCTAAATAAATGTTATTTGGCATTTGCGTTGAGCATGAACATGATTTGATCGTGTTTATTGCGATACGGTTATTCATTTAAAGTTAGAGAATAATTGTTATTCTGTTTACATGAATAAGACCTTCGATGGTTATACACCCAATGAAAATAGTTTGTTGGATCTCGATCATAGTGATACACATATTCATAATATTGATGCCAAAAGATGCAAAGTTAATAATGATAGTGCAAGTTATTTGTGGCACTGCCGTTTGGGTCATATTGGTGTAAAGCGCACGAAGAAACTCCATAAAGATGGATTTTCAGAATCACTTGGTTATGAATCATTTGATGCTTGCAAACCGTGCCTTTTGGGCAAGATGACTAAAACTCCGTTCTTCGGAACAATGGAACGAGCTACTGACTTGTTGGAAATAATACATACCGATGTATGTGATCCAATGAGTGTTGATGCTCATGGCAAGTATCGTTATATTCTGACCTTCACAAGATGATTTGAGCAGATATGGGTATATCTACTTGATGAAACATAAGTCTGAAATAATTGAAAGGTTCAAAGAATTTCAGAGTGAAGTGGAAAAATCATTGTAACAAGAAAATAAAGTTTCTGCGATCTGATCGCGGAGACGAATATTTGAGTTACGAGTTTGGTCTTCAATTAAAACAATGTGGAATAGTTTCACAGCTCACGCCACCTGGAACACCACAACGTTATGGTGTGTCCGAATGTCATAACCGCACTTTATTGGATATGGTGCGATCTATGATGTCTCTTATTGATTTACCATTATCGTTTTGGGGTTATGCATTAGAGACAACTGCATTCACGTTAAAAATGGCACCATCTAAATCCGTTGAGACGACACTATATGAACTGTGGTTAAGCGAGAAACCCAAGTTGTCGTTTCTTAAAGTTTAGGGCTACGATGCTTATATGAAAAAGTTTCATCCTGATAAGCTCAAACCCAAATCGGAGAAGTGCGTCTTCATAGAATACCCAAAGGAAACTCTTGGGTACACCTTCTATCACAGATCTGAAGGCAAAAACATTCGTTGCCGAGAATGGATCCTTTCTAGAGAAGAAGTTTCTCTCGAAAGAAGTGAGTGGGAGGAAAGTAGAACTTGATGAGGTAACTGTACCTGCTCCCTTATTGGAAATTAGTTCATCACAGAAATCTGTTCCTGTGACTACTACACCAATTAGTGAGGAAGTTAATGATGATGGTCATGAAACTTCAAATTAAGTTACTACAGAACCTCGTAGGTCTTCCAGAGTAAGATCCGCACCAGATGGTACGGTAATCCTATTCTGGAAGTTATGTTACTAGACCATGACGAACCTACGAACTATGAAGAAGCGATGGTGAGCCCAGATTCCGCAAAATGGCTTGAGGCCATGAGATCTGAGATGAGATCCATGTATGAAAACAAAGTATGGACTTTGATTGACTTGTCCAATGATCGGCAAGACATTGAGATTAAATGGATCTTCAAGAGGAAGACGGATGCTGATAGTGTTACTATCTACAAAGCTAGAATTGTCGCAAAAGGTTTTCGACAAATTCAAGGTGTTGACTACGATGAGAGTTTTTCACTCGTATCTATGCTTAAGTCTGTCTGAATCATGTTAGCAATTGCCGCATTTTATGAAATCTGGCAAATGGATAAACAAAACTGCATTCCTTAATGGATTTATTAAAGAAGAGTTGTATATGATGCAACCAGAAGGTTTTGTCGATCCTAAAGGTGTTAACAAAATATGCAAACTCCAGGGATCCATCTATGGACTGGTGCAAGCATCTCGAAATTGGAATATATGCTTTGATAAATTGATCAAAGGATATAGTTTTATACAGACTTATGGTGAAGCCTGTATTTACAAGAAAGTGAGTGGGAGCTCTGCAACATTTCTAATATTATATGTGGATGACATATTGTTGATTGGAAATGATATAGAAATTCTGGATAGCATGAAAGGATACTTGAATAAGATTTTTTCAAAGCAAGACCTCGGTGAAGCTGCTTACACATTGAGCATCAATATCTATATTGATAGATCAAGAGGCTTGATAAGATTTTTCAATGAGTACATACCTTGATAAATTTTTGAAATAGTTCAAAATGGAACAGTCAAAGAAGGAGTTCTTGCCTGTGATGCAAAGGTGTGAATTTGAGTAAGACTCAAGACCCGACCATGGCAGAAAATAGAAAGAGAATGAAAAATCATTCCCTATGCCTCAGTCATAGGTTGTAAAGTATGCTATGCTGTGAACCAGGCCTATTGTATACCTTGCTCTGAGTTTGACAAAGGAATACAATTTTGATCTAAGAGTAGATCACTGGACAGCGGTCGAGAATATCCTTAGTGAGGACTAAGGAGATGTTTCTCGATTATGGAGGTGATAAAAGAGCCCGTGGTAAAAAGTTACAACGATGCAAGCTTTTACACTGATCCAGATGACTCTAAGTGTCAATCTGGATACATATTGAAAGTGGGAGCAATTAGCTAGAGTAGCTCCATGCAGAGCATTGTGGACATAGAATATTTTGCAAAATACATACGGCTCTGAATATGACAGATCCGTTGACTAAACTTCTCTCACAAGCAAAACATGATCATACCTTAGTACTCTTTGGGTGTTAATCACATAGCGATGTGAACTAGATTATTGACTCTAGTAAACCCTTTGGGTGTTGGTCACATGACGATGTGAACTATGGGTGTTAATCATATACAGATATGAATATTGATGTTAAATCACATGGCGATGTGAACTAGATTATTGACTCTAGTGCAAGTGGGAGACTGAAGGAAATATGCCGTAGAGGCAATAATAAAGTTATTATTTATTTCCTCATATCATGATAAATGTTTATTATTCATGCTAGAATTGTATTAACCGGAAACATGATACATGTGTGAATACATAGACAAACATAGTGTCACTAGTATGCCTCTACTTGAACTAGCTCATTGATCAAAGATGGTTATGTTTCCTAACCATAGGCATGTGTTGTCATTTGATTAATGGGATCACATCATTAGGAGAATGATGTGATTATCTTGACCCATTCCGTTAGCTTAGCACTTGATCGTTTAGTATGTTGCTATTGCTTTCTTCATGACTTATACAAAGTTCCTGCAACTATGAGATTGTGCAACTCCCGTTTACCGGAGGAACACTTTGTGTGCTACCAAACGTCACAACGTAACTGGGTGATTATAAAGGTGCTCTACAGGTGTCTCCAAAGGTACATGTTGAGTTGGCATAATTCGAGATTAGGTTTTGTCACTCCGATTGTCGGAGAGGTATCTCTGGGCCCTCTCGGTAATACTCATCACCTAAGCCTTGCAAGCATTGTAACTAATGAGTTAGTTATGAGATGATGTATTACGGAACGAGTAAAGAGACTTGCCGGTAACGAGATTGAACTAGGTATTGGATACCGACGATCGAATCTCGGGCAAGTAACATACCGATGACAAAGGGAACAACGTATGTTGTTATGCGGTTTGACCGATAAAGATCTTCGTAGAATATGTGGGAACCAATATGAACATCCAGGTTCCGCTATTAGTTATTGACCGAGAATAGTTCTAGGTCATGTCTACATAGTTCTCGAACCCGTAGGGTCCGCACGCTTAACGTTACGATGACAGTTTTATTATGAGTTTATAAGTTTTGATGTACTGAAGGTTGTTCGGAGTCCCGGATGTGATCACGGGCATGACGAGGAGTCTCGAAATGGTCAAGACATAAAGATTGATATATTGGATGACTATATTCGGACACCGGAAGTGTTCCGGGTGTTTTCGGAGAAAAACCGGAGTACCGGAGGGTTACCGGAACCCCCCGGGAAGTCATGGGCCTTGATGGGCCCTAGTGGAGAGAGAGAGGGGCTGGCCAGGGCAAGAGGCGCACCCCCTCCCCTTGAGTCCGAATAGGACAAGGAAGGGGGGGGGGCGGCGCCCCCCTTGCCTTCCCCCTCTCCCACTCCTTCCTTTCTCCTCCTTGGAATAGGAAAGGGAGGGGGCAAACCTACTTGGAGTAGGTTTCCCCCTCCTAGGGCGCGCCTCCCCTTAGGCCGGCCCCCTCCTCCTCTCCCCCTTTATATACGGGGGAGGGGGGCACCCCATAGACACACAAGTTGATCTACGGATCGTTCCTTAGCCGTGTGCGGTGCCCCCCTCCACCATATTCCACCTCGGTCATATCGTCGCGGAGTTTAGGCGAAGCCCTGCGCCGGTAGAACATCATCATCGTCACCACACCGTCGTGCTGACGAAACTCATCCCCGACGCTTAGCTGGATTGGAGCCCGGGGAACGTCATCGAGCTGAACGTGTGCTGAACACGGAGGTGCCGTACGTTCAGTGCTTGGATCGGTCAATTCGTGAAGACGTACGACTACATCAACCGTGTTGTCATAACGCTTCCGCTTAACGGTCTACGAGGGTACGTAGACAATACTCTCCCCCCTCGTTGCTATGCCATCACCATGATCTTGTGCGTAGGATTTTTTTTTTGAAATTACTACGTTTCCCAACATAGTGGCCTTCCGGTAACACAATACGATTTGGACTACCCCGCGTACTACGCTTCTTTGGGTCACCCATGACCTACACGGACTATGTTGTGAGTGTGGACGCGGCTTACCTCTTACCTGCAAGCTTTCCATACACTACCCCTTGGCACAACCTAATAGAGTCCAATAGGCCCATGATCCTATGGCATGATCGTATTCGGGAAGATTGACTAAACTCCATGATCAGATCAAGCCGCAACAAGTCAAGAAATTTGTGTCAGTGTCTGATGACTGACCCCGCTAACAACAGGAGCTCACCGCTACCAGACATGGACCCGGCGGACATCGACACAAACTGTGCATTGGGTGCCACACCTGCGATGGGCACAAGAGTCCAGAACCTAGGGGCTGACGCATCACACTCCCCCACCGATGTGTTGCTAGAGTCCGCTACTTACACAGCAGAAGTGTTGAAATATTATTGTCCACCTCTCTCCACTAGTTTGGACTTTTAAGTAACTTGTTGGAGCATGTATTTAATATGGTATCAAAGTAAGGATGTCTTGAGTTCAAGACCCAACCAATGCACTATTAATAACAAATAGTTGTAACCTACATCGATCCCATGTCTAAAGCATAGAGCGGCCTAAACTTAAGGGGGGGGTATTAAAATACTATTGACCGTCTCTCTCCATCAGTTTGGACTTTTGGAGTAACTATGGTTGGAGCATGTATTCAATATAACTACACTCAGGGATCCTAGAAGAGGATTAGGTAGCCAGGACCCTAGGGGCTCTTCAAGGCGCTATCAGATTACTCGCTAGCCTAGCCGTGGAACCCCGTAGAGGTACCAACAAGACCACAATGAACCAAGATCTCGACGCCTACCAGATAACAGTCCCACATACGCGAGCCATAGGACCATCTTTCTCGCGGCCCGTGGCTTGTAGACGGTGTCGAGCGAGAGCACAACATGGAGTGATGAGGCCAAGACATGGAAAAAGGTTGTCCCCAAAGAACGAATGTGGTGGCCACTGCTTGACAATGACCGCCGAAAGGGGAGCGCGATGAGCGTGAGTGTAGTAGGCACATTTACATTCCAACCAAGACCCACCCGACCGCCATCAAACGAGATCATTGACGATCGTGGGGGATCAAGTCATCCCGTCGTGCCTATCATCAGCCTGCTAGGTCATTGAAGTCCCTACGGGCATGACAACAGACTAAGTGTGACGAGCGAAATGATCGAACCATGGGGCCATACCCCCTCCCCCGCTTTCGACATTGGTGACGACATTACGAGGTGTGCCAGGAGCTTACTCGCATGATCACCGCGATCCCGGTACCATGACATGCGCAAACCCAAGAACTTTGTAAGCTATGTAGGCCTTGCCAACCCTCTTGCCTTCCCGATGAAGTTCTCGATGGAGGTACGAATTATGGACGGCGACACCTATGACATGACAAACATCCTGCCAACTTTCCAATAGAGTAACACCCTTGCATAGCATTAGAACTGAACAATTAAATCCATCAATAACTGGAACACCTTCAAAAATATCTTCATTGAGAGCTTCTCCACGTCAAGGGACGAGAACGGGTTGAACATGACTTCAAGTACATTTGGGTTATGGAGGATGAGAAGTTGCGTGACTTTCTTCATAGTTCTAGAAGAAGATGCATATGATCCCTCATCTCTCGGAATAGGGAAGAGACTGAGACCTTTCTGGTAGTCGCCTGGTGCGTGGATTGATAATACAGGTGGATACTATCATGGTTGGTCAACTCTTCAAGATTATCCAGAAAGTGGTCGCACCCGAGGACTTTTGCCCGCCAAGACAACAACAATCATTGGTTGCGGTCAAAGTGCTCTGAGGTTGAAAAGGAGCGCTGATACATGCATTTTGCATCAAAATTTCGAAGAACAAATACTCCACTTTCATGCATATTTATCACTTTTGCACCAAAAAAGTGTGTGTGTGGGGGGGGGGGGGTGCATTTCAAGGCAATCATCATCACCAACTTCTGTGCATCAAGGGAACATCTACATCCAAGCAACCGTATCCATCGACATCACCATCATCGCCCTTCATCTTCGTAGGCTTAGCCTCTATCACAAGTATGCGGGAGTCAATGATTTTGCATTACATAGGCTTAGTATCTATGAACACAACACCGGCCAAGCAACAATAACCGATACAAATCATTACGAAATTAACAATTACGCAATATTCCCGCCGTCCTCGAGAAAGATTGACCCATATAAGAAACATAATTAGCTTGTCCTTATAGCACAATTAAAGACTCGGCCACTTGTTGCACTCCTTTACTTTTACTGTTATTTGCATTACCATGCAACTCCACCATCACAGACAATTACACCATTAGAGCGTAGTTAATAGTATAGCGAACTGCTGGCTATATGATATTACCATGTCATATGTAGTCATCACTAGTCACTTATACAGTAAAATAAGCTATAAGTGGATGTAAGAGTAGTACTTTTCTCCACCTTCTCTCTATCTCTTTCTTCGTATTTATTGTATCTGCCTAGTAGCAAACATATAGCTAGGCTCTTGCCTGTGAGACCACTCCCCTCACGTTTTCATGTCTCTCTCCTTCACATAGGCAAAATTGCCACGTAAGCGGGCTATAAACCCACTATTGTACTTGATGTTACACCTTTGAGCCCATACAGTGAATTATTGTTATTTTGCACTTACCAATTCATTTTGCTTCTCATGGGATTGATACTTTTACTTATCAAAAAGATCTACAATTGATACCCTACACTTGCGGGATGCCAAGTGCCCACAAAAGCAGCATATGGGCAGCTCGAACATGCTAGGTGGGTTCGGTCGGGACAATCTACTCATGCAGGGAGACTCATTTGGGAAACTCAAGCCATGGTTGAAGAAGTGACAACCGTCGGAGCCTACATCCACGACAAGCGCTTGCCACAACTCGTGCGAGTTCCAAATGACCGATTCTCATGAAAGATCTTAGTGTCAAACTCTCTTGGTCCTCGTGAAGGAGGAACATACACTCGGAGGGACTTTAGCGTCAAAGCCATCGAGTGGAGACGGTGAGGACACACCCTTAAGGGCCATGATGTAGGTGAATCACCTATGGGGAGGGATGGCCACTTTATAGGTCTCATACCGAGGCAAATACAATCGTGTAGGAAGTCTTGGCACCCCCCAATGCGAGTCAGGCAGTCAGGTTGAGATGGGCCAAGGCGCCTATAAACTTTGAGGAGAAGGATTGCCTGCCAAGTTGTCCCCATCCATGACAACTTCCACCAGTAGTGTCCCCAATCATCGGAGCGTGCGGGTTCACCGAGTCCTGAGGGAGCTCCTTCATCATCATCAGAGCAAAGATCCTCGGATGTAGATTCTGCGAGTAGAGATTAAACCAGATTTGAAGTCGTTCCATGGGCTCATAGTGCGAACGTCACACCTACCTCTCAGACAGATTACCATGGTAGTCATTTTGGAGGGAGATAATTTCCTCGTGAATTATGTAACTTCAAGGTAGTCAGTTTTGAGGTGGTTTACAACGACTTGATAGAATGATTGCACCTCACACGATTCATAACCACCCTGAACTATACTAGATAATGATGGTAAAGCTACTGGGATCCAATAGCATCATCACTAACACCGCGTGCGCATCATCCGGCTTGATATCACCAGAGACTTAGTACAATAAGCTTGATAATGCAAATTGTTAATAGGGTCTGTCTATGTTGCATCTAGATGTGAGATAATATCTCACATCTAAATGTGACGTCACCCAGAAATTGTCATCGTTGTTTGTTTCCCGTTCCTCCCTTCGACGTGAGTTGTTTTTTTGTTTCGGCCTGTATTCATTTGTTCCTCCCACCCAACCCACCTAGTCCAACTACCCCGCCTCCTGGGCCTTGTTTGTTGGTCTTTTTTTTTTTGCCAACCCACCCAGCCCCAACTACCCAGCCTCCTGGGCCTTGTTTTTTTTTTTGCCTGTTTGTTTGTTAGACACAAAAAAGGACTGGGCTTTGTTTGACAGCATATAATAGTTGCAACCTTGTTTAATTTTTTTCTTGTTCACTCCATGAATCAACAATTGATGCAACCTTGAACGAGTCTGCAGGCAGCCATCTTCAACTGACATGATTAAAGGTTCGTGCATTCCCTTTTTACCAGAGCATCCACCACACAAACATGTCCAGCTATACAGCTGAATACAAAATATTCAGCAAAAATATCATACAACAAAATAGACTCGCAGCGCCATCAACTGAATATTGGCTCTTCTCAGTAGGCCGCTTCTTTAACAACATCAGTTCAGCAGGTCAGACTAAACACCTGCTCAAATTGCATAAACTCCAGAATCACATCAGGCAAAGAAACATCAGTCCAGTTCAGCTAGTGTAGTTGATGGCTTCTGGAGTTTATGCCTGGAGGCTGGACCTATGTGGATACAGACTGCACATCTTATACTGAAAACAATTCATGTGCAGATTCAGAACATAGCTAGTCGCCTCCTGTCATTCCACTCGCCTATGTGCTACCCACACACCAAGTCCACCGGTTTAGAACACAAACATGACACACCCCGCCAGGACTAATTCGAGTTGGACAGCCACAATTTTGAGTAAGATTTCAACAATGTGAACGAACAAAAACAAGCAGGGTTCAGGGAGGGGAGGAGAGGGGTGCTGCTCACTGGCTTTTGATGCGCCTCGGCTGCGGCGCACGGTGGGCCGGCGAGGATGCTGCAGATCATGTCGGCGGCGCAGAGCTTGCGGGCAGAGCCACGCGACGGTGCCTTGTCGGCGGCGCAGAGGACGTCGACGGCGTTCATGCCGCGCGCCTCGCCGGCCGCGCAGCTCTCGTCTGCCGTGTCCGTTGCGAGTGCTTCATCCGCCGCGCGGGGGTGCGCTGCGGGGGGCTCGTCGGCGGCGAGCTTGGTCGCCATCGCCTTGGAGCTAGTCGCCCCCGTCTCTTCCTCCTCTCCTCTGCTCCACCGATTCAAACAGTGCCACACAAGGAAAAAAAACAAAATAAATGTGTCGGTGTGGATAGTTATGGGAGATCCGTTGGTGCTTTGGGATGTCTTGTAAAAAAAACCCTACAAAAAGTTAGAAAGTGCTTCCAGATACAACATTTAGGCTTGCCTTCCCTAGTAGGAAAAAAAACCACTTGTTTGTGGTTTGGACTAGCAAGTAGGTGGCAAACAAAAGCTTCAAAATACATGAGATAAAAAAGGCCAAAAAATGGGACATTGAAAAAACTAATGAAACAATTTATGGATGGCCAAATTTAATATTTACACAATATTTTGTGGAGTATAACATGTCTTATGACCCATCCATTAAAAATCTAAAAGATTAAAAAATGTGTTGAATAAAGTGAACATCGTATTTGAACTCATAAAAACTAATTCAAAAACAAAACAAAAATAATAATAATAATCAAAAAATTAAATGTCAAAATTATTTTTAGTATAGTGTTGTGGCCATCGGGGCAACACAAGGTTTGCGGGGTGCGGATGGTCGCGCTATACGATCCCCCAAAGAAAAAATATTGTGTAAAAACTACATGAAAAGAAACAAAAATAAGCAAACACCATCCCACCGCACCTGAGTTACAAGTTGGAAGTTGAGTTGCAACTAGGGCAACTACAAAAAACATACACACGCTCGAGTTTCGACTCGGCGGAGAAGTTGCAACTAGGGTGAATACAACCCCCCCCCCCCCCCCCCCCCCTAGTTGTGAGTCGACGGTGGACTTGCAACTGAGGCAAATACAAAACTCCACCCTTAGTTGCGAGTCGGGGGTGGTGTTGCAACTAGGGTGAACACAAAACCCTCTCTAGTTGCGAGTCGACGGTGGACTTGCAACTGGGGCAAATACAAAATCTACCCCACTCCAGTTGCGAGTTGACGTTGGACTTGCAACTGGGGCAAATACAAAAACTACATCCCTTGAGTTGCAAGTCAGGGATGAAGATGCAACTAGGGGTGAACACAAAACCCTCACCAGTTGCGAGTCGATGGTGGACTTGCAACTGGGTGAATAGAGAACTACACCCCTCGAGTTGCAAGTCACGGGTGGAGTTGCAACTGGGGCGAATACAAAAAAAACTACAACCCTCGAGTTGCGAGTCGACAGTGGACATGCAATTGGGGTGAATTGAAGAAAAAACTACAACCCTCGAGTTGCGGAGACGGGGGTGGAGTTGTATCTGTGGCGCGAAAAACAAAAACAAAACACCCGTCCGAGTTGTGAGTCAATGATAGACTTGCAACTCGGGCAACGGAAAACCCCCCTAGTTGCGGACAAGAGCTTGATTGCAACTACAACTAATATGAAACACAAAAAGAAAACAAAAAACAAAGGGTGAACACAACACCCCCCCCTCGAGTTGCGAGTCAGGGGTGGAGTTGCAACTAGGGTGAACACAAAACCCTCTCCAGTTGCGAGTCGACGGTGGACTTGCAACTGGGACAAATACAGCAACACTCTCCAGTTACGAGTCAATGATGAGGACGCGAGCGAAAACGCACAATAACGACAGAAAAACAACTAGCATGAATCTTGAAGATAGGACAAGATCTAATGGCTGTGGACTTAGATGTGAGATAGCTATTTCACATCTAGATAATGTGAAATAGCAAACCTCTACAAAAAAAGGGGTCGGGCCTATCCTTCTCGTGACTAGACAACGTGCAACTAAGATGAAACAAACTACAATCCCAGTTGAGAGTCAAGGCTGCACTTGCAACTGGGATGAAAAACAAAACAGATGCCTAGTTGTAAGTCAGGGGTGAGCTTGCAACTAGGAGAATGAGCCCAGTTGCGAGTCAAGGGTGACTTGCAACTAGGACGAAACAAACTATAACCCCAGATGTGAGTCAATGGTGAACTTGCAAATGAGATGAAAGACAAAACACATGCCCAGTTATGGGTCAAAGGTGGGCTTGCAACTCAGAGGGTGGACTCGCAACTCGGACAAGAATGAGACCACTTGCGAGTCAAGGGTGTGGACTTGCAACTGGGACAACTACAAAACTAAGAGCCCAGTTGTGAGTTAAAGGTTGACTCGCAACTGGGAGGAAACAAGTTATGAGCAAGTTGCAATCAAAAGGTAGACTTGCAACTGGGATAAAAAACAAAACACATGCTCTAGTTGTGAGTAGAGAATGGGCTTGCAACTTGGACAACTACGAGCCCAATTGTGAGTCGAGAGGGACTTGCACCTGGGACAACTACAAAACTACGAGCCAGTTGCGAGTCAAGGGTCGACTTGCAACCGGGATGAAACAAGCTATAGGCCCAGTTGCGAGTCAAGGATCGACTTGCAACTGGCATGAAAAAACAAAATACATGCTCCAGTTGCGGGTCGAGGGTGGGCTTACAAGTCTGACAACTGCAAACCCAATTACGATTAAAGAGTGGACTTGCAAATGAGACAACTACGAAACTATGAGCCTAGTTACAAGTCAAGGGTCTGACTTGCAACTAGGATGAGACAAACTACATGCCCAATTGCATGCCAATGGTGGACCTGCAACTGAGATGAAAAACAAAAACACATGCTCCAGTTGCGAGTCAAGGGTGGACTTGCACTTGGGACAACTATGAAACTATGATCCTAGTTGCCAGTCAATGGTCGACTTGTAACTAGGATGAAACAAACTACATGCTAGTTGTATGTCAAGGATGGACCTATAACTGAAGGAAAATAAAACACAGGTAAAATAATCGGGGTCAAATCTCGGCCAGTGAGAAGATGGGGGATAAGCTTCATAGTCGAGCCCCCCAAATGACAACATATATAGGCCCCTGTGAAAGATAAACGCGTCCCTACACAAAAAAGCTAAGCCCACAAAAAAACCAATACACAAAACATAATAACGGTTCACTAGAAAAATGTCATATCGGCTCTCACTGTTTCACGAGGGACAAACCAAAAAAACATGATGCAAGGACGACGAGCATGACTCGGAAGTATGTCTATCTGACGTATATGAGTTAGATGAAACATTGTTAACTCTCATTTAGATGATAATTAGCAAACCAATCTGAAACGGGACCTCTGGCCGCGCGGCAAAAAACGGTCCAACAAAGAACACGCACGCGAACCGGTTGACAAGTAGATAACAAACATAGATTCGACACAGAGCGCGCGTGACAAAATTACCCGCAATCAAGATTTGCATGACATTTAAAGCAAAAGTATGACAAAGTAAAAACAAGTTCATGAATTTAAACGAATAAAGGGGAAAAGAAAAATGAAAAAAATGGAAATAGAAAAGATAATTTAAAACAAAAAATATGAATGTAAAATTGTTTATAATTTTAAAATAATAATAAAATATAAAAAATAAAACAAAAAAGGAAAATAAAACGAAAACGAACAAGAAAAACAAATACTAGGTATCAAATAAGAGTGCAGAAAAATAAGAAGAACTAGGACTGAGTGTAGCATAGACTTGTGAAAGAAATAAAAAAAGGGGCAATCAACCTGGCAGTAGCAACGATCTTGAGTAGCATAGACTTGGAAAAACCAACAACGCCCGACCTAGCATTAGCAAGGACCTGGACACAGGCAACGCGTGAGACAACGCGCCGCCGAGCGAGCGCAGCAGCCAGATCACGGCGTTTGCACGAATATTAAAGACATTTAATCTAATGGCTCTAGATTTAGATGTGAGATACTATTTCACATCTAGATGTGAAACAGCAAACCTGTTGTTAATATACTGGCCTAAATTGGATATAGCTAGATAAAAATATGAATAAGTAAGAACTAACCTACCTTCAAATCGAAAAGATAAAAAACAACAACTGCTTGTTATGATACGGCAGGACTAATTTCTACCTCTATCTCTACATAGGATTGCTTGAGATCCAAGTCACAGTGTAGAATAGAATATACATAGCCCACGACACGATGATCAATACATATTCGCCGGCCGTATTCATCTTACCGTACAGAAGCTCCAGGGAGTAACCGAGCTTGCGGCCATGGCTGCAGGAGCCTACCATAGCTCGTCAGCTAATTTGACGATCATGGACCTTTTCTACGCCCTCCTTCTCACCATAGTCATCTTAGGCACCGCCCTGGCCCTCTTCTTGCCGGCTGCCAACTATGACCCGAAGCCCCGGCTGTTCATCCGGCTGGTCGAGGCCCAGGGGCTGGACCCGTGCGTCCCGGAGACGGAGGTGCGTTCCCCGACCTTCGAGCTGGCCGTGGACGTCGGCCGGGTGTCGGAAAGCAGGCGGGGGCCCTGCGCCGGAGGTGGCGACGCGATGCTGCGGGTCTCGTACCGCGGGAAGATCCTGGCGTGGGGCGGCGTTCCGCGGTTCTGCGTCGACGGCAGGTGCCTGCAGGGGCCGAGCGCCAGCGTGGCGACCGTGGTGGCCACGGCGGAGGGGCTCGTGTTGCAGCTACGGAACAAGATATGGGCCGAGACCTATGCTCTCGGGAGGGCCGAGTTCGACGTGGAAGGGAGCGTTCCTGGATTGGGTCACCTCCGCTGCAAAACGTACCTGTTCCAAGGCGACCCAACGGAGGCGCTGCCTCCGTGCTCCTTTCACGAAAGCCCGGAGTAGGACACGTGGTGATGAGGTTTCTAGCGTCTTCTTTTCCCGGATTTAGGGATATTATGCTTTATTTATGTATGCTTTGCAAGGCAAAATGTTAAAACTCGACCAACTCTTACAAGATCATCTTTACAACCGCTAAAAATTAGGGTCCGAATAACTGCCACACGTGTGGCGTCGACGGGAACCCGCCCGCACGCCTCGTGTGGCATGGACGGGAACAGGCCCGCACGACCACGTCTGCGCGCACAAACGCGCGGCCCGCACGTCCGTTCCGTGCCAACCCCGCCCGCACTGCCCCGTCCGGGCAAGCCGACCCGCTGCCCGCACGACCAACCAGTTCCCGGTCTCCGATCCATCCCCTCCCTCGTCTGCCGCCATCGTCCCCCACCTCTCGAACCCCGACCTCCGTCGCCGGCCATCTCTGGTTGCCATGGCAAACAGAGCAGATCCGTAAGGCACTCCCACCTCAAAACCACACCCCAACCCTCCCCCACCCCCAGCCCCAAACTCCAACCAAGCCATCCGAAGACGATCATCTAAAACTCAGGTGAAAATCTCCCTATCTGAACCTTCTCATCCTTAAAAGCTGAAAAATCTCCCGATCTTGTGCTGGATCTATGCTGTAGGGGTAGAACACTACATGGTTCAGTGTGTAGTCGTAATTGCCAGGCAGAGTACACCAGATCTGCCATGTACTAACGTTTGAAATTGACTTAATTTCCTAGTTTAATTGACGCAAGTAGTTGGGTACGAAAAATAGGACGGTAGGGGCCAAATTTTGGAATGAAGAGGGCTGGAAGAAATTAATTGCCACTTGTGTATAACGACAGTTGCCACCTTTCGTTGTCGGTAGCTGCCACCTATTATGACCCGTCGATTGCCATCCATATCTTCTGTGTGCAAGCAGCAGAAGAATGCTATTCTTGTGGATTGTTGATGCCTTCTTGTTCATGCAGAGATTGAGAACACACTGGAAAAGAAGGGAGACACGGTAAGAATGAATCACGAAGGTGGCGCTGGTGATTGGGGTTCTCAAAGGCCAGAAACAGCCCCTTGAGATGCAACAGAGTACAATCAGCTCATCTCTTCAGGGCCGTTGCTGCCACTACTGGAACAGTATGCAGGCATAGGTATGATGCGTGCTAACAAAAAGAATAGAACAGTTGCCATCTTCGCGACGATGAAGATGACATTCTACTTTTGTCGTGCACTGTCATTTTTTAGCAGGTTCTTATGACCAAAACACAATTAGGGGGGTGTCGGTGTCAAAACCGGCGGATCTCGGGTAGGGGGTCCCGAACTGTGCGTCTAGGCGGATGGTAACAGGAGACAAGGGACACGATGTTTTTTACCCAGGTTCGGGCCCTCTCGATGGAGGTAAAACCCTACTCCTGCTTGATTGATATTGATGATATGGGTACTACAAGAGTAGATCTACCACGAGATCAAGGAGGCTAAACCCTAGAAGCTAGCCTATGGTATGATTGTATGTTGTCCTACGGACTAAAGCCCTCCGGTTTATATAGATACCAGAGAGGGCTAGGGTTACACAGAGTCGGTTACAATGGTAGGAGATCTACGTATCCGTATTGTCAAGCTTGCCTTCCACGCCCAGTAACGTACCATCCGGACACGAGCCAGAGTCTTCAATCTTGTATCTTCGTAGTCTTGGAGTCCGGCGGATATTGATAGTCCGGCTATCCGGACACCCCCTAGTCCAGGACTCCCTCAGTAGCCCTTGAACCAGTCTTCAATGACGATAAGTCCGGCGTGCATAATGTTCGGCATTGCAAGGCGGGTTCCTCCCTTGAATAATCCAGAGAAGATAATGAACACCCGGATAGTGTCCGGCTCTGCAAAATAAATTCCACATTCCACCGTAGAGAGAATAAAATGTACACTTAGTTCAATCTGCTGACGTATTATGCGGCGTGACATCACACCGCCACCAGGCCTTTATTCGAATTATTATACCACCTCAGCATGTTTAGCGAAGCGGTTTCCTTGGCACGTCTTGTCGAAGCAGAGATCGTGTTCCCCTTATTCCGGGATTCTCATCAATACGTGCGTGGGTAACCCAACCGCGCCTTCGATGGTGGCGCTTGGGAGATAAGCGAGTTTTACCAGGCCGGTGGGGGACGCATAATTTTGTCCGCCTATATACAAGGGATAAGGATTCACCTTCTCACCTACGCCTTCTTCCTCCTTTGCTTATCCATCCCCGCGAACTCAAGCTCCAACGCCCGAACTCGCGCATCTCTCCTCGACCTTCTCCGAATATGTCCGGAGCGGGAGGTAAATGGTTAGCCTCCACCGTCAAGGAGGAGGACATCACCAAGCTGCGCAGCGCCGGATATCTTTCCGGCGATATCGCGCATCGGCTGCCCGACGAGGGGCAGCTCATCCCTACCCCCAGGCCTCATGAGAGGGTCGTCTTTCTCCCCCACTTCCTCCGCGGACTGGGCTTTCCGCTCCATCCATTTGTCCGGGGGCTCATGTTTTACTACGGCCTGGATTTCCACGATCTGGCGCCGAACTTTATCCTCAACATCTCGGCGTTTATCGTCGTGTGCGAGGCTTTCCTCTGCATCCGGCCCCACTTCGGCCTGTGGCTCAAGACCCTCAACGTCAAGCCGAAGGTTGTAAAGGGTACGCAAGCGGAATGCCGAGGCGCCATGTTGGGCAAATTGCCCAACGTCCCTTGGCTAGAAGGGACCTTCGTGGACTCCGTCAAGGGGTGGCAATCGGGGTGGTTCTACATCACCGAGCCGCGCAAATCCACATGGGCGGCGGCCCCCGAATTTAGATCTGGCATCCCCACGCAGCTCACCTCCTGGAAAGAGAAGGGCTTGCGGTGGGGGAATCCGGTTGAGGTGACAGGACTCCGAGCATGTATCAAGAAGATGGTGAGCAATAGGCTCAGGCTCGTCGATGTGGTCCAAGTCATGCTCATCCGGCGGATCCTCCCATGCAAAGAACGGGCATTTAATTTATGGGAGTTCAATCCGGAACAGCACCAGGCGCTAAGCGAGCTCTTCGATACAACATACGAAGGTGCCTGGAGGGTGCTGTTCAAGGGCGCCGAAGCCCCCGCGTCCGCGACCAAAGACCGCGGATTCAGATCGCAGAATCCAACTGACGAGGTAAGTGATTCAACCCCATTACGGGACACTTGTGATACTTAGATTGACTCTAATGAGGCTTCATTCTGCCTCTTCCTTTGACAGGAATGGATGGAGAAGGCCAAGCTGCTTATCAGCCCGGCTCCCATGCCAGAAGACCCAGCGAACGCCCGCTTAACGGGGTTGCTGGTTCCGGCACCGCACGTGGTGCCGGAGAAGAAGGCCAAGAAGGTGGCTGCGGGGACTCGAAAGAGTTCCCGTAATCAGGCGTCTGACGACGACGAGGACTCCTCTCCCGAAGACGAGGAGGAGGAGTACTCTCTCCCGGAGGGGGGAGAGAAGAAAAGGAAGGCTTCCCCCATCGGGGAGGCCGAAGGGTCCAAGAGGGGGAGAACTATCCCCCCGGACAGTTTCGCCAACATCAGCGTTGGTGAGGATGAGTGGCCTCCAAGGGCCAGGCGTCCGGCAAGATCGTAAGTATCCGGATCCTTGATGTGTAATTTCTTTATGTCGCGTAGTATCCTTCTAACGCCGCATTCTGCCTGTAGTCCGGCCAATGATGATCTCCCCGACTCATCGAGCGGGTCATTGGCCGCATCGGATGTAAATTCCATCCCGACTGCCTCCACCCCACGCGCCGACGAGGACGCCGAAGTGGGATCCCAAAGAGGGACCCATCAGGAGGAGGCTCCGCAGGCGCCGTCAGGCAGCCGCCCGGACTTCGTGCCGGACTCTACATCGGAACCCGCAGTGGTTCGAGAGTCCGGCAAGCGGCCCCTTCGAAAGAAGGGCAGGACCGTGACACCGGCGGCCTCCGTCCAACCGGAGGCGCCGGATAACCTGCTGGAGGCGCTTAAAGGCACTTCCATCGAGGAAGAACACCGCACTCTCATGAGTGTGGTGATTGAGAAGGTTCAGCTCGCTAAAAGCGGGCTGACCGAAGCCTGCAGCAGCCTTTTAACAGGCTTTGAGGTAAAAAAGTTAAAATAATATAATATAATACCGCATAGACAGTAGCCCCTGATGCTTAGTTCGGTGTTCGAAAAGAAAAGCCGGACTAAGGATCTATAACAAGATATACGCAGGGTTGCCTAAAAATATGTCAATATGGGTTTGCAGGCTGCACTGCTGACCTCTGCCGCACTAACGGCAGAGGTTGACGTGCTAAAGAAGGATCTCGAGTGGTCCGAGCAAGAGCTCGGCCATGCAAAGAAGCAGCTCGAGGAAAAAGAAGGTGAGAAACACCTCTTTGAATAAGTACCTTACAGAAAAGGATTTTGGTTGCAAATAAGATTAACAAGGATAATATGTGTATTGCAGGGGCCACTAACGAGGTGGCAGCCCTGCGGGATGCTGTGTCCGTGGCCGAACGCAATGCGGCCACGGAACGGGCTGAGCGAGAAAAGCAAGAGGCACGTGTGGCGAAAGTTCGGCAAGAGCTCTAGGTTCTCATGGAAAAACATGAGAGTTTGGAGCGTGACTCCAAGACTCGAGAGTCCGAGCTTGCCTCGGCTCTCGAAAGTGCCAAGTCCTCCAAGGCCGAGGCCCATAAGGCCCTTCAGGAGGTTGAGGACATAAAGAAGATAGCGGCGGGTAAGGCGTTTTTCATGCAAATCAGGCATGTTAATGTGAACTACCTGATACTTACCCGAATTCGGAGCTCTCCAGGGGCGTTTGCAGATTTGCCGCGTAGTGCGTCTGATGCCGCCGCATTCTATCGTGGCGAGGAGGGGAGCTCGACGGAGAAGGTCTTCTGGTCTCAGTATGCTGAGGCCGGCCATCCGGTGCCCCCAAGCGACCAGCTGAAGCAGCTGGTCGAACTCCACAAGGTAGCTGAGGAGGCCATGAAGGGCCTCATAGTCCGGCTGTGGCCTGGACAGGCCATGCCTGGTAGCTACTTTGGCCTCGTGCGGCGGCTGGTGGATGCATGCCCTAGACTGGATGTAGTCAAGCGCTCCGCTTGTATCGAAGGTGCTCGTCGGGCCCTTGCCCGCATAAAGGTGCAATGGGGCAAATTGGATGCGGAGAAGCTTCTCACGGACCCACCGCCACCGGGCAAGGAGTATCGCACACCGGAGAAGTATTATAAAATTGTCCTGAAGGGAGCCTGCAATATTGCAGATGAGTGCTCCCGAAATGTAATATTTGAGTGAACTCGCTGTTTATTTATCCTGTGCGCTGAAAACTTCGTTCATATGCGCCATGAGCAACACTTGTTTAATTTAAAATATTACCTTCTGTGCAGCCATTTGTAAAATCTGAGAGATGGCAAGTCGTTGGCTTCAGCCCCCAAGCCACAAGTGCTGGGGTGTTCGGTGATAAACTTGAGCACTCTTGTTCCCATATTTGGGTCCATCTAGGGAGGCGCTCAACACGACGAACAAGGCAACCGGACTTATAATGCTTGAACACTCTCACTTAGCCATAGAATTCTATAATTTTAAATTTCGGCGAAGCCCCTGGTATTCGGAAGACTGAATCCGGGGCGCTATCCACGCCTTCATCGGACATAATCCAGAACTTCGCTCGAAGCGGCGTGAGTCTTTAAGGACCCGAAAAAACCTCTCGAACAGTGACCAGTCTCTCGCCTTATCATGCCGGTCAGTTTTAGCTTTCTCCACTGAGGCGTTAACCCGGCTCAACCGGGGCGCAATCGCAGTGGTTCTCCCAGTGCTACCTTAGCCGATAGAACGGAAACGTAAGGTGCCAAACATGGGAGCCGGGAAAACCCAACTATTGACCCAAGACATGATTCGGAGCCGATTCATATAATGCTATAAGTTCGGGGTGCCGCACTTGTGAAAGTGTTCGGACTTTATCACACCATAGAATGGGGAACCTAAGCCCCTGGTGTATTATGCCGTACCAAAATATACGGGTGCCAGATGTCACATAATGAGCATATATATATATATAATGTAATGCAATTGCAATCATAAAGGTGCTGCATTATTAATGAAAGAAAAAGTCTGCTAGTAGAGCGGGCTGATACAAATAGTGCGGTAAGCAAGGGATTTGGACTAAATAAACATGTCCCCCTCCAGGGATGGGCTGCGGATTTGGTGTATATAATTGAATTTAATGCTCGTAATTGAGACCACCGGAGTGTTCGACGTGGCCTTCTTAAGTCCCTGACTGTTGCATCATGAGTTCGGCAAGTTCACCGCCGGACAGGGCTTCTGGTTAACAGAGTCCTGTGTACAAAAAAGAAGAAAGATTATGAAAAAAAGGGAGGCACATTTGCGAGCCCCTGGTGTGGTCGAACCGCACTCTGGGTCCATTGTGATCGTGCCCCCTCCCCTGTGCCCATGGTATCTCCAAGGCGTAATGATGTACGCGGAGTGTTATTCTTGCGATTATACGCGGGCGAGGGTTGGGGCCGCATTGCTACGCGTGCTCTGATCGCGCCAGGTTGTCTTGATTGGGATTGCTCCGGGCGCGCTTTGCTGTATCCGGCCGTTTAACGGCCGGACTCGAGAATTGCCTTAGAAGGATGCTCTGTACTTCTGCCGCGAGAGCCGCTGTATGTTCCTCCGTTCGGAGGGAGCGTTCCGTATTCCCATTGACCGTGATGACTCCACGAGGGCCTGGCATCTTGAGCTTTAGGTATGCATAATGCGGCACCGCGTTGAATTTGACAAACGCGGTTCGTTCGAGCAGAGCGTGATAGCCACTGCGAAACGGGAATATATCGAAGATTAACTCTTCGCTCCGGAAATTATCCGGGGATCCGAAGACCACTTCCAGTGTGACTGAGCCTGTACAGTTGGCTTCCACTCCTGGTATGACACCTTTGAAGGTTGTCTTTGTAGGTTTAATCCTTGATGGGTCTATGCCCATTTTTCGCACTGTATCCTGATAAAGCAAGTTCAGGCTACTGTCGCCGTCCATCAGGACTCTCGTGAGGTGAAACCCATCGACGATTGGGTCTAAGACCAATGCGGCGAATCCGCCATGGCGTATGCTGGTCGAGTGGTCTCTTCGATCGAAAGTGATCGGACAAGAGGACCATGGGTTGAACTTTGGGGCGACTGGCTCCATCGCATAGACGTCCCTTAGTGCGCGTTTCCTCTCCCTCTTGGGTATATGGGTCGCGTATATCATATTCACCGTCCGTACTTGTGGGGGAAAACCCTTCTGTCCTTTGTTGTTCGGCGGCCGGGTCTCTTCCTCGTCGTCGCTATTTAGCCCCTTGTCATTGTGTTCGGCAATTAACTTGCCGGCCTGCTTGAACACCCAGCAATCTCTATTGGTGTGGTTAGCTGGCTTTTCAGAGGTGCCATGTATCTGGCATGAGCGGTCGAGTATTCGGTCCAGATTGGACGGACCCAGAGTGGTTCTTTTGAATGGCTTCTTCCGTTGACCGGGTTTAGAGCCTCGGAATCCGGCATTGATCGCCGTATCCTCCTTATCGTCGTTGTTAATTCGGCACTTGTTTTTGCTTCGACGTGACCTGCCGTTGTTGTCCTTAGTATCCGGACTGCCAGAATTTTTACGGAGATTGTTGCTGCGAGCTAGCCAGCTGTCCTCTCCCGCACAAAAGCGGGTCATTAGCGATGTGAGGGCTGCCATGGATTTCGGCTTTTCCTGCCCCAGGTGCCGGGCTAGCCATTCGTCCCGGATGTTATGTTTGAAGGCTGCAAGGGCCTCTGCGTCCGGACAATCGACGATTTGATTTTTATTTGTCAAGAACCGTGTCCAGAATTGTCTGGCCGATTCGTCTGGCTACGGAATGATGTGGCTTAGGTCATCGGCGTCTGGTGGTCGCACATATGTGCCTTGGAAGTTATCAAGGAATGCGGCCTCCAGGTCCTCCCAACACCCAATCGACTCTGCGGGCAAGCTGTTAAGCCAATGCCGAGATGGTCCTTTAAGCTTGAGTGGGAGGTACTTTATGGCATGGAGATCGTCGCCGCGGGCCATATGGATGTGGAGAAGATAGTCTTCGATCCACACCGCGGGGTCTGTTGTGCCATCGTAAGATTCGATGTTTACGGGTTTAAACCCTTCGGGGATCTGATGATCCATTACTTCGTCAGTGAAGCATAACGGGTGTGCGGCGCCCCTGTATTGAGCAATATCGCGACGCAGCTCGAGAGAGCGCTGTCTGCTGTGTTCGGCCCGGCCGGGGTTATTGTGTCCGGCACGATGGTATTCGTCGTGGGTCGTAGGGCGCCCCCGTGATCCATAGATGGATCTGGATTGTCTTGCTTTGTCCTCCAATATGTCTCGCAAGTCCGGCGCGTTCCCTCTTGGCTTCGTACTTTTTAAGCGATGCCGGGGTATGGTCTTGGCTGGGGGCCTGGATGCCTCTCTGTCACGACCACGGGGTGGTCGGTCAGCCATATCGTGCGCTGGTGATGGATGTACGTATGCTTCCTCCTCTAATCGGGGGAGCAGCTTGCGTTTTGGGTAACTTTTGGAGGGACGTTCGAGTTTATGCTCTTCGGCCGTGAGGACTTCGGTCCATCGATCGGCCAGCAGGTCCTGATCAGCTTGAAGCTGCTGCTGCTTTTTCTTTAGGCTGTTTGCTGTGGCGATAAGCCTGCGCTTGAAGCGCTCTTGTTCGATGGGATCCTCGGGTACGACGAATTCGTCATTGTTGAGGCTTGCTTCGTCTTCGGAGGGAGGCATATAATTATGATCCTCAACCTCTTCGTCTGCCGCCCCCTCATGAGGGCTTGCTTCTGCGTCCTCCTGCGCTGAGTCTTGCTGGAGGGGATTGTCTTCGGCACTCTCTGGAGTATTATTATCTCCTGTGCCGGAATCTCCGTTTTTATTGTGGCGAGATTTAGAGCGGCGCCGCTGACGCCGGCGCTTGGGCTGTTTCTTTAAGGGATCTGCCTCCGCTGTTTCTTCACCGTCCCCATCTTTTGGAGTATCCACCATGTATACGTCATATGACGAGGTGGCCTTCCAGTGCCCTGTGGGCGCTGGTTCCTGTTCGTCTTCGGCATCGTCGTCCATAGCGTCGATGTCTTCGGAGTCGTAGTCTAGCATGTCGGTTAGATCGTCGACAGTGGCTACAAAGTGGGTGGTGGGTGGGCTCTGAATTTCTTCGTTATCCGCATCCCAACCATCCTGGCCATAATCCGGCCAGGACTCTCCTGATAACGAGAGATGCTTTAGTGAATTTAAGGTATCGCCGAAAGGCGAGCATTGGAAGATGTCCGCGGCGGTGAATTCCATAACCGGCGCCCAATCCGGATCGATTGGTAGGGGCGTGGGAGGTTCGGAGTCCGACGAGGAGTCCGGCGCCTCAGAATCATGAGTTTCGCAGGGGACAAGATTAGTGTTCGGCTCCATCACCGTGGATATTGAAGCCCCCAGGGCGGCGTCTATCCACCGACCCTCGATCTGGGCGATCGGCTCCGGGCTAATGGCCGAAGCGGATCCGTGTGCGGCCACCAAGGCACTGTTCGGCGGCAGAGCTAGATCATGCCCATCGTCACAGTGCGGCACGCTTGGCTGTGGCTCGAGTCCGTCGAGGATCAAGTCTCCTCGGACGTTGGCCGTGAAGTTTAAGCTTCCAAATCTGACCTGACGGCCAGGGGCGTAGCTTTCAATCTGCTCCAGATGGCCAAGTGAATTGGCCCGCAGGGCGAAGCCGCCGAATACGAAGATCTGTCCGGGGAGAAAAGTCTCACCCTGGACAGCGTTGCAGGTTGAAGATGCCATCAAGCCTATCGGTGACGACACAGAGTGTCGGTGTACTAAAGTAGGGGGGTACCTTAGTACCACGAACTTGTGCACGGGCAGTCGCAGCGACCCGCGACAGGGCTTGCCGGGCATCCGCCAAGATCCTCCATGGCTACTTTGATGCCATTCAAGATCGAAGTACTCAAACCAAGGCCCCGGCAAGAGGAGCTTGCCGGGAAGGCCAACCAAGGTCCCGGCAAGAGAAGCTGGCCGGGAAGAAAACAAAGGCCCCGGCAAGAGGAGCTTGCCGGGGAGGCCGACCAAGGCATCTCGAGAAGACTTGCCGCGGCGCCCCGCGCGCCCCGGCAAGGCCCGACGGTCGGCAAGCTTGCCGACACGACAAGAGAAGGGCCGCGGCAAGGCACTTGCCGCGGCAAGGCGGCCACCCAAAATCCATCGACGTGTCACCCCAGGGCCGCCCCAGGGGCACGTGGCGGGGCGTTGCGTAGCCATGCAGAGCGAGGTGGCAAACGGAGCTGATGGAGACGCCATCATGGCAATCGGTGGCGCCTCTAGTGGTCGCTTCCTTGCACTTTTGGGGCGACCTGACGGGCATTAAATGCCCTTGTCCCCTACTGTCAGAGTTAGGTAGGGGACACTGTTGGTAGCAGTTGTACCAACCCGCGTTTTTACCTTTTTACCCGTCTTTCTACGCTGCCACCTGTTGGTGCTCCCTTCAGACTATAAAAGGGAGGCCCATGCGCACGTAGAAGGGGTTCGGTCCATTGGACACAGGCAACACCACCATACGCTCGCACCCTCGAGCAAGATCGAATACGAACACAAAGCAGCAGTAGGAGTTTTATCTCTCCGGAGAGCTCCGAAGCTGGGTAAAAATCGCCCGTCTCCCCCGCGCGCTCGACCTCGATCTGCTCTGCGCACAGCCTCCGCCCCCTTGCCGGACTAGAAGGGGCCCCCCGTGCCCCATAGGTGCCCGGGGCCGCAGCCGGCCCCGACATCTTTGGCGCGCCAGGTAGGGGGCGCGTCGAGGTCGTGAGCATCTGATCCGGTCTCCCCGCGCGCGCCCGGCCTCGATCTGCTCTGCGCGCGGCCTCCGCCCCCTTGCCGGACCAGAAGGGGCCCTCCCGTGCCCCATAGGTGCCCGGGGCCGCAGCCGACCCCGACATCTTTGGCGTGCCAGGTAGGGGGCGCGTCGAGGTCGTGAGCATCTGATCCGGTCTCCGCGCGCGCTGCATCAACGCCTTCATCAACATGCCACCGAAGAAGAAGCCTTTGGAGGTGGCCGCTCCGTCTACATCGATTCCGCCACCACCGCCGGAGCAAACGGGCGGTGGAGTGGATGCCGGCGGAGGAGCGGGCGCCGACGGTGGGACTCACGTCGTCACCAGATCCAAAAACAAGGCCCCGCAAGCGTCGGCGACCGTGCAGACACCGCACCCTTCCCAGGAAGTGCAAGGTCGACAACACCCCGGTGCTCCTAGCACCGTGCTCGCATTGGAACAAGGCCAAGCTGGTGGGTCGCGGGATGCTCGAGGTCAGCATGCACGCCCGCATGCTGGCGCGAGCGAGGTACGGTCGCCCGGGCGGGGTGTTGCACCTCCCAATCCAGTTGGGAGTCCGAGCACATCCCGCTCCTCGCGCCGCTCGTCGCCACCACCACCCAAGACAGCAGAGGAAGCGCTGGCCCGAGCCCAGCTGCTTCTAGACTACCCTCCGGCGCCGCACAAGATCGACGACTGGAGGATGACCATATACAGTCTCATCGCCTTCGCCAACGGCGACAAGCCCCGGCAACCGAGCGCCTCGAGGCCCCGGCAAAGCGCCCGAGCGCGAGCCGAGGCAAGTGCAGCTCTGATGCCCTTCCGACAAGTGCAGCTCTGATGCCCACTCCGGCAAGTGCACCTCCCCAGAGTGCTGCGCCGCCGTCGACGACGCACCATCGAGCTCCACCGGCAAGTGCAAGAAGGCAAAGGCAGAGCCACCAAAGACTAATCCCGGCAAGAACAGCTCTGGTACCTGCTCCGGCAAGCACGCCTCCCCGGAGTGTCGCGCTGCCGTCGAGGATGCGCCATCGAGCTCGGCCGGCCAGTAGGGCGAAGAAAGCGTCCAGTTTCAAGCTTTTGAATCGTATTCCCTGAGAATCCGTACCTTGTACGAAGAACCTGTGCGCAGAAGGGTCGAATCATGGCTAAGTTGCGCCCTTGATCCGTTTCGAGTCCGCTCAACGATGAAAGCGCGTCGCAACTAGCCTGACGAGTTCTTCCAGCCGGAAGCAACACCGCCAGTGGGCTGCTGATGTCCCGCACTCAGCAAGTGTGTTTGCGCCGGCGGGTTCCCTGAAAGCGCGCGGGGGGGGGGGGTGAAAACGTACAAGGGAGGAAGTCAAGGGAGGAGTGCGGCTTCGCCGGACCGCGGAATACAGAAAAGCTAAGTCACCCGAGCTTGAGTGCATAGCACTTTTTAGTTCTAAGCTTTTATGTTATATTCCTCGAACGTTCGTCCCTTGTACGAAAAACCTGTGCGCGGAGGAACCAACTCGTGGTTAAGTTGCGCCCTTGTTTTGTTTTCGAGTCCGCTCAACAATACAAGTGCGCTGCAACTGGCCCGAGAAGGTTTCTTGCCGGGTACAACACCGCCAGCGGGCTGCTGACATTCCGCACTTAGCAAGTGTGTTAGCGCCGGCAAGTTCCCTAGAAGCGTAGGGTAAAAACGTACAAGGGATGTAATGAAGTAGAGGATGTAACGTAGCAAGCCTTGCCATGGGACGTCCTTTGTATGAGAAACTTGTGCGCAGAGGAGATAACTCGTGGTTAAGTTGCGCCCTTGCTTTGTTTTCGAGTCCGCTCAACAATACAAGTGCGCTGCAACTGGCCCGAGAAGGTTTCTTGCCGGGTACAACACCGCCAGCAGGCTGCTGACGTTCCGCACTCAGCAAGTGTGTTAGCGCCGGCAAGTTCCCTAGAAGCGTAGAGTGTGAACATACAAAGGGCGAAACATGGCGTTGCATTGCCCAACTTGAAGTTACATTGCAAAGAGTAACTTATTACGGCATTGTCTTAGTTATTTTCGTGACTATAATAACAGCCACAGGGAAAAACCAGAAGGGCGCGCTGGCGCAGAGGCCCCGGCAAGCCGATTTCACTGGGGGCTGCAAGTACCGAAGTTCCTTCGCGGCAGGCCAGGATCCCCGGAGGCCGCAGCGTCAGCGACAAGGGCAAAGAAAGGCGCACCGGCACCTAGGTCTCGGCGGAGCTAGAGTTGCCGAGGGCTGCAAACGCCAAGATTCATCCCCGGCAAGCCAGAGTCGCTGGGGGCTGCGGTATCAGATAAGTCTTTCATTCCTCGTCATGCATCCTCTTATGGACTGGGGAATGTGAGGCTGCGCCCTTGAACGAATGCGTCTTGTAAAAAAAAACCCTGAGCGCGGAGGAACCAACTCGTGGTTAAGTTGCGCCCTTGCTTTGTTTTCGAGTCCGCTCAACAATACAAGTGCGCTGCAACTGGCCCGAGAAGGTTTCTTGCCGGGTACAACACCGCCAGCGGGCTGCTGACGTTCCGCACTCAGCAAGTGTGTTAGCACCGGCAAGTTCCCTAGAAGCGTAGGGTGGGAACATACAAGGCGCAAAATCAAGTAAAGGGCATAACCCGGCAAGCATTCCCCTCTTTTCATTAAAAAACATCCCAATTTAGTACAACTCCATGGAGGATGAAAAACATGATAGAGAGGATTACAAATTTTAAATACAGCTAAGGCCCGAAGGCTTACAAATTAAAAGATAAGATGCTCGTAATCCCTCTCCTGTTTCTCTCTTCAGGAGGTAGGTCAAGGAGGCCCTGGCAAGAGAAGCTTGCCGGGGAGGGCAAAAGGAGCGCCTAGGCGAGCAACGGGTGCCAGAAGACACCAAGAGAACATCCCGGGGGCCGGCCAGGAGCTTGGCGGAGACGGAGGCGCCGGAGGCAGAGCTCGAAGACGGGGCGGCAGGACGTCAGCCCGCTGTCGAGGGCACCTCACCCTCGTACTCCGACTTGACGGCCTTGCCGCCACCCCTCTTCCTCCTCCGCAGCCTCCCTACGCCAGCCGCCCAAGGAGACGGCCCCGGGGAGTTCAGAAGGCCGGCGACCCGGATGATGGGGTCGCCGGTGGCGCGCGAGGCGGCGTCCGGCGCCTAGTCGGACCCGCCGTCCTCGTCGTCGCTGTCGCTCCCCTCCTCGTCACTCTCGCTCGAGGAGGTGCCTTCGCTATCGGAGGAACTGTCCACGCAGCATCTCGCCCGGATGCCAGAGTCCCCGAAGACCTTGACGGCGAGAAGGTCGCCCTCCATTAACTTAAAATGGAGGGTAAACCCTGCCGTCAAGCTGTGGATGCGGGCGAACGTCTTCCACCCTCGATCGAAGTACATCACGCCGGGGGCTGGGGATACGACACTAACTCGAGTGCCGCTGATCCCGCAGCCCCTCATGCGCAACTCCAGCATCTCGGGCGGGTCCGGTTCCATCGCGCTCGCAAACGGAGCCGGAAGCCGGAGGCGTCGACGAGGTGCCCGACGCAGCTTGACGAAGAACTCCCAGGGGTCGTCCCCGGTGTGGACCGCCTCGAGGAGAGGAGCCGCCGGCGGAGACGGGGGTGGCGCACCACCCCGGCCGCCTCTTCCCCGAGCGCCTTGGCCACGCCCTCGACCTCGTCCACGGCCTCGCCCCCTCCCTCTTCCCCTCGCGGCCGGCTCCGCCACCGCAGGCGCGAGAGAGGGAGAGATGCGCTGTCTGGCGGCAACCCTTGCCGCCACCGATGAAGGGCCAGGGTTCCCTTTCTCCATGGCAAATGGGAGAAAGGGGAGCAGAAGTTGAAGAAAGAAGGAGATGAGAGAGTGCGGGCTTCTGTGCCCCCCCTCCTGCTCTTTATAAAGGAGCAGGGTGGGAGCCCGGCCGCCCCGCTCAGCGAATCAAGGCACGGGAGAGCAGAGAATCGGGACCGACCCGCTGCCTCTGCTCACGCCGGCCCGGATTCCCAATCTCACCGTCCGTGACCCCAAGCGCATGGGAGCCGCGTGGCAGGCATGCAGCGCCGAGTGGACGGGTGAGGCGGCCTCGCCCCACCCCGTGATCATGGGAGTGGGCGCCTCAGAAGCCGCGCACTGGCCCCGTCCAGTAAATGCACCACGCCCCCACGCCTACCCCCGTTTAGGTAGGAGGGCGTGAGCCGTCCCCTTCATCATGGCTTGATGCATGCTCGCGAGGCTCAGCCCCGCATGCGCCGCCCACGTCACCCACGACGCCGCGTTTTGACGCGTGCCGCTCTGGGCGTGCGCGGTGGAAGCGGAGAGTTATGCGGTGTGACCTAGGCCGCGCGTGCCCGTGCACTGTTTTGGGCCTGGCCCAACAGCGCTCGGCACCGTGTATGGCCCAAGCCCGGGGGCTCCTGTCGGTGTACTAAAGTAGGGGGTACCTTAGTACCCCGAACTTGTGCACGGGCAGTCGCAGCGACCCGCGGCAGGGCTTGCCGGGCGTCCGCCAAGATCCTCCACGGCTACTTTGATGCCATTCAAGATCGAAGTACTCAAACCAAGGCCCCGGCAAGAGGAGCTTGCCGGGAAGGCCAACCAAGGTCCCGGCAAGAGAAGCTGGCCGGGAAGAAAACAAAGGCCCGGCAAGAGGAGCTTGCCGGGGAGGCCGACCAAGGCATCTCCAGAAGACTTGCCGCGGCGCCCCGCGCGCCCCGGCAAGGCCCGACGGCCGGCAAGCTTGCCGGCACGACAAGAGAAGGGCCGCGGCAAGGCACTTGCCGCGGCAAGGAGGCCACCCAAAATCCAGCGACGTGTCACCCCAGGGCCGCCCCAGGGGCACGTGGCGGGGCGTTGCGTAGCCATGCAGAGCGAGGTGGCAAACGGAGCTGATGGAGACGCCATCGTGGCAATCGGTGGCGCCTCTAGCGGTCGTTTCCTTGCACTTTTGGGGCGACCTGACGGGCATTAAATGCCCTTGTCCCCTACTGTCAGAGTTAGGTAGGGGACACTGTTGGTAGCAGTTGTACCAACCCGCGTTTTTACCTTTTTACCCCTCTTTCTACGCTGCCACCTGTTGGTGCCCCCTTCAGACTATAAAAGGGAGGCCCATGCGCACGTAGAAGGGGTTCCGTCCATTGGACACAGGCAACACCACCATACGCTCGCACCCTCGAGCAAGATCGAATACGAACACAAAGCAGCAGTAGGAGTTTTATCTCTCCGGAGAGCTCCGAAGCTGGGTAAAAATCGCCCGTCTCCCCCGCGCGCTCGACCTCGATCTGCTCTGCGCACGGCCTCCGCCCCCTTGCCGGACTAGAAGGGGCCCCCCGTGCCCCATAGGTGCCCGGGGCCGCAGCCGGCCCCGACACAGAGGAACTCTCAATGAAAGCACCAATGTCGGTGTCAAAACCGGCGGATCTTGGGTAGGGGGTCCCGAACTGTGCGTCTAGGCGGATGGTAACAGGAGACAAGGGACATGATGTTTTTTACCCAGGTTCGGGCCCTCTCGATGGAGGTAAAACGCTACTCCTGCTTGATTGATATTGATGATATGCGTAGTACAAGAGTAGATCTACCACGAGATCAAGGAGGCTAAACCCTAGAAGCTAGCCTATGGTATGATTGTATGTTGTCCTACGGACTAAAGCCCTCCGGTTTATATAGATACCGGAGAGGGCTAGGGTTACACAGAGTCGGTTACAATGGTAGGAGATCTACGTATCCGTATTGCCAAGCTTGCCTTCCACGCCAAGTAAAGTACCATCCGGACACGAGCCAGAGTCTTCAATATTGTATCTTCGTAGTCTTGGAGTCCGGCGTATATTGATAGTCCGGCTATCCGGACACCCCCTAGTCCAGGACTCCCTCAGGGGGGCCGTGGCAAGTTCACTCGCAAGGAGCTATCACTGACAAATGTACGGGCAGCCAACTTCAACTAGCTTGTATGGACAGTCAAGGTAATGTAAAAACGAAAAAAAAGAGCGCATACTGCTATGGACATGAAAAATGAACATGCAAAAAAACTGGCAAAAGGACTCACGACTTATCGCGGTATGAAAATGCAGAGCCTTCGTGCAGCGCGTGGCATCAGGCACCGCCAATGTACCTGCCATCAACGTCATACACAGGTCAGTCCATAAAATAAGGTGAAGTTGCGGATGATCAATTAGCAGAAGGAGCATAGGTGGCAAAATGCAATTGCCATGACTGGTCATCTACAGTTGCCATGTATTAGAAAACTACATTTGACATCCCTGCACGTCTGTTGTTGCCATCCATGGACAAATGTAGTTGCCAGGGGAGAACAACTGCAGTTGCCATGCCATTGCAACTACATTTGCCATGTCATGGCACTGCAACTGCCATGGAGGAACAACTGCGGTTGCCATGCCGATGCAAATACATTTTCTTTGCCAATAAAACTGCAGTTGCCACATCAGGGGCAACTGCAGTTGCCGTGCTAGCACAAAAATACAGTTGCCATGAATTTGACCAACCACTGCTATGCACACAGGTTATTACGCTGGTGGTACCCCGACAAACGTCTCGTGGCAGCCTTCACTAATTGCAGGTGGGGGGAGTCATTCTGGTGTCCCAGGCAACACGGGAAGGTCGAATGCAACACACCAAGGTAAGGGGAAAAAATCTGAACCAGGAAAACAACAGTACCTTTGATACTTGAAGTTATTTGCATGCAAAAACAAACTAGTTGCCATGTTTGTTGAAACAATAGCTGCCATCACTGGACAGCTATAGCTGCCGTGCATGCCCACGCACAAACTCGCGGCTTGCTGTTTGAAAAATGATGTCGTGCAAAATCACTCGTAGATGGTGTGATCCGTTGCGATACACATGTTATTCAAACATAAAACTTAAATCTCGTACCTGTTTTCCCTATCGCAGGGCCTACAACTACAGTTAACAGCAGCGCAGGGACATCAACTGCAGGGAGCTCTGAACGCACGGAAGACGCGTTCCACCAGCCAGCAGACACTCGTGCCGCAGACAATTTCGAGTCACAGTCGGGAATGGCAATCATTCCAGCAATACAGACAAGCACCCCTTTGAACACAATCACTGACAACACTCAAGTAGAAGGAACTGCCGCCGATACTGAAGTGAATGATGAAAGTGACGACGAGGCAGAAGATGACGAAGATGGTGGGCAATCAGAGATTGTGGTACCTCAGCCACCGTACATTGGGCAGAGATTTGAATCGTTCGAGGAAGCAAAGGAATACTACCAGACATATGCAAAGTTCCATGGATTTGCGGTCAACACCGAGTACCACAGAAAAATTAAGAAAACTAATGAGTACAGCAGAGGTGAGATGAGGTGCCACAAGGCACGGAGGAACAAGAAGGTGAAAGGTGTTGCGCCTGTCGTTCCGGAACGAAAAAGAGGAATCATTCTCAAGACAGGATGCCCTATCCTGTGTAAGCTAAACGTAGATGGAACACAGTATGTGGTCACTGAATATTTTGACGAGCACAACCACAGTCTCATAAAGAAGTTCGACCTGGTCAAATTTCTGACTGCCCACAGAGGATTCACCCCAGTCGAAAGACAATTTGTAAAGCTGCTACATGACTGTAACGTCAGTCCATCAAGAATGGTCCAGATACTATCACTCATCCACAGCAAAAAGGGGAAACTGAGTAGCATGCCCTACATACTGGCTGACGTCACAAACCTACAGGCCAAGTACCGTAGAGAGAGCAGGCTTGCTGACATAGAGGCTACAATTGCCTACTTCGATGAGAAAGCAAAGGAAGATCTAGATTTCTTCTACAGGATAAGGTTGGACGATGAGGACCGTGTCAGGAACATGTATTGGGTGGATGGTGCTGCAAGGAGAGCCTATAAACATTTCCGAGATTGCATTTCATTCGACGCGACGTACCTCACCAATATGTACAAGATGCCATGCGCTCTGTTCATAGGAATAAATAACCCCAATCAGTCGTTGCAGTTTGGTTGCGGGCTTGTTCGGAACGAAGACACGGATGGGTATGTCTGGTTGTTCAAGACCTTCTTGGAGTGCATGGATGGACTTGCTCCGATGAACATAATAACAGACCAGGCTTTTAGCATGCGTGCAGGCATAGAGGGGGTCTTTCCGTTGGCAGTGCACAGGCACTGCAGGTGGCACATAATAAAGAAGGCTGAGGAGACCCTAGGACCGTTCTTTGCTGACCGTCCAGAGCTGCACAAGGCATTCGAGCTATGCGTGGACCACAGCTTGACGGTCGAGGAGTTTGAAAGGAGCTGGATGGCTATGGTTGAAACGCATCAAGTCCAAGACAATGAGACGCTTGCTAGTCTGTGGGAGAAGCGAATGTACTGGGTGCCCGCCTACTTCATGCAGTGCTTCTTCCCTTTTCTACAGACTACGCAGCGCAGCGAGGGGTTCAATGCTGTGTTGAAGCGATACGTGAGCCCTAGCAACTCATTGTTATAGTTTGACAAGCAGTACACAGCTCTGCAACAAAAATTTTTGGGATCTGAGCTGCAGCAAGAAGCTACCACCGCACTAAAGCAGCCGAAATTGCTAACGTACTTACCAATGGAGAGGCAAATGAGCAAGATATACACAAACAAGATCTTTAACAAGTAAGTCAGTTGCGTTACGGGTCTTATTTGCGCAAAAAGCACTAGGGCAGTAGCTGCCATGTAGATTGCAAATGCAGTTGCCATGATATGAAGTTGCCATGTTTAATGGAATACTGTTTGCCATGCTTACTCATCTGCAGTTACCATGTTTTGATGAAATTTCTGTTTACAATGCTTACTCGGATACATTTTACATGTTCAATGAAGTGCCGGTGCCATGTTTAATGAACTGAACTTCCATTGGGGCATGTTGGTATGCGAATGCCAATGTCAACTGAAAAAATGTCATACTGTCAACACGTATGCTGAATATACAAATGGCCATGTTTAATAAAATGCAACTGCCATGTTTGTTGAAAATGCAATTCCCATGTTTACTGAAATGTAGATGCCCATGTTTGATGTAATGTGCTTCCATTGGGGAAAACATTGGTGTGGAAACGATGATGGCTTGTTGAAAATGTAATACAGTTGCCATGTCTAGTGTACTGCAGTTGCCATGTCTACTGAACTGCAGTTGTCATGTTCAGTGTACCGCAGTTGCCATGTCTGGTGTACTGCAGTTGCCATGTCTGGTGTACTGTAGTTGCCATGTTTAGTGTGCTATGTTTGCCATGTTTCAGTATACTATGATTGCCATATTCAAAAACAAAAATCTATTTCTATTCCCTTGACAGCATAACGTGCTACAAAAAAAGGATCGCACGATAGATTAACATAAAGCACACAAAACTTGCAGATTCTAGGAAGAAATAAAGCGTGCCAGCATGTTCACGGCTTTCCAGGTGGACGAACATACGTTCAAGGTGTGTTCTATTTTGGGCATGTCGGATTCAGAACCTGAAGACCCAGACAAAGGAAGGAACTACTTCGTGAAAGCCTCGATAGGCGAAGGCGGGTACTACTGCCAATGCTGCGAGTTCGAATGGGACGGCATTGTGTGTTGTCACATACTAAAAGTGATGGACATGAACGTTGTGACACGGATGCCCCGCCATTTCATAAGGCGACGATGGACTTGGGACGCTGACGACGCGTTGGCGCCGCAGACAACACACGCGGTTCTGGCTGTGCATGACGAGAGACCTGAGTCAACCATGGAAGCCGTGAGGCACGTAGTGCTGACAAAGAACTATGCTGAGCTAATTGATGAAGCGTGCAAAAGTGATGAGACAGCAAGAGTCGCAGAAAAACACAGGAAGGCGCTGAAAAGAGAGCTTGATGAGATCAAGAAGAGGAAAGCTGAGGAAGCCTTACACCGGTTCCCCCGCACATCAAGTGTGCCTTCATCGACGGGGCCATCGTCTGAAAACTCGGACATAGGATCTGGAACAGCAAGCACACAAACGCAGGTCAGGAACCCACCTCGTTCCATCACAAAGGGTCGCCCGAGAGAGATAAGGTACAGGTCAGGATTGGAGATTCAAGCAAAACACAAGAAAACGAAGAAAGCGGCGGGCAATCCATGAGCAGAAATTGGGGCATTGCGTCATGGTCCTTGTGGACATTTTGTTTTGTACCCTATACGATGAGATTTTTTGTTTTTAAAATTGGAAGAATAACTACTGAGGAACATCATAAAAGGAAAGGAACAAAATTCATTGACTGCAGAAATGCAGTTGCCATGTTATGGGTGCTTAATCTGCCATGTTATGTGTATTAAATCTGCCATGTTATGTGTATTAAATCTGCCATGATGTGTGTACTAAAAATATGCCTTGCTACTTTGTACTAAATATGCCATGCTAGTTGTACTGGAGCTGCCATGTTAGTTGTACTAGATCTGCCATGTTAGTTGTACTGTATCTGCCATGTCAAGTATGCTTGATCTGCCATGTTGTTTGAACTGTAATTGCCATGTTAGCTGTGCTTAAAATATACCATGGTATTTGAAATGACTGTGCATGAATATATTTCCATGACAAATACCACACGGTTTAGAGAAACATAGTGTGTTGTGGGCAATGTATGGAAAATCAAGTTGGACAAAGGCGGAACGTGCATAAATCGCAGCCAGGGTTGTGGCTGCATGATCAACCCTGCCCCCCATGCTAGCCAGTGATACCCCGCATATGTTGAACTACATTTGCCATCTGTTTTAAAACATCATAGACGCAATCAAAAACAGCAAAAACTGGTGTTGTGTGCGATGAAACCATTGTAATAATGATAAAACATAAAAACATATGTGCATTAACGCCTAAAAATAGGTTCACGTCCACACATATATTACAGAACTACTAAAAATGTCGCTCACACACCACCACTACATAGTGGCATACGCTGGGTTGCAGTCGTAACATAGCACACAAACATAGTTTTCGACAATAACAAGATAGATAAGTACCTTACATTCCTCAGCAACAGAATGTAAGGTATGCATCCGGTGTCTAACACCACGTGATCACTTGTACTTCTTGTTGATTTTCTTGACAGCTTCCTCCACGAACTCGCGTGCTCCAGACCGCTTGTTGAAATCTTCGTTCGTCAACCAGTTCCACGTGTGGATTTTTCGGAGCTGAACAATCGTTGCAGCTGTGATGGCGGGGACGATTCTGCCTTCCCACTTTGCAAAGTATTCCAGCGCGTGAAAGCCGCAGTCCGTACTGCACGAGAAAAAGACTCAGATGAACACGCAAAAAAGGACAGACATAGCAAAACATAGACTTCAATTCACATGTGGCAACAAAAAAGAGGTGTTGCATTGATGTAAACGGCACATAAAAGGAGGGGAAAAAGAAAATACGTGTTCTCTTGCTTCACAGTCGCCACATACTCAATCGGGAAATGTCTGATCTGGACCTTTGAATTTTCGTAGTGACGGTTCCATGTCTCTTTGAGGTTGTTGATGAAGAATTCAGCATGCGTAGTAAGATCTGAATCAGCTCCCGAACGGATTGAATCAAGCACCTCGAAGCGTTGGTTCTTCAGGTCCAGACAGACCGCGTAGTGGTGACCACACTTGTCGTGTTGGGCATGTGGTGCAAGCTCCTGGAACATGGGGAACATGACCTGCATTTAAAAAGTGAAGAAATGAGAAGCAGAGTTCACATAAAAAGAACAACAGAGGGACAAAAAAATTAGAATCATGTAGGATGTTTTTTGGTTATGGGTGGGGGTAGTTGAAGGAAAGTTGCCATCCATGTATGTACAAGATTTGCCGTGCATTTTGCAAAATCAAAAATTGCCACGTGGTTCGCACGGGGAATGCACAAAACAAAAAGAAGAAAAATGTGCATGGCAACTGTTGCCACATGAAAAACATCTGACACACAATCACAAAGTGCAGAAGATGGCAAAAACCACACCATGTGAAAAAATAGTGCAGACAGGGGAGGAGTACTCACATATTTCTTCAGTGTTAGCTTGAATTCACCGTGCTGAGCGAAATTCTTCCTCAGAATTTTGTGGTGGAAGCCACCATCCCATATTTTGCATGTCATGCTGTAATGCATGATGACCTTGTCGGCACACATATCGATGTGATTGTTGATGTAGTCGATCCCGCATGCAATCACATTCGTCGACATTTTGCCGTTTGGCCTCACGGACTCGGCGAGATCACCCAGGTCGACGTACGTCGCTTCGCATTGAATGACTTTGGTTCTGTCCAAACATGAGCTGTATTAAAACGACATAACACGGAAGAATCATGCCTGCTAAGTAAAAAGATATATGAAAGAACTAAAACGTAAGCGCATCATGTATAGGGAGTACAAAGAAAAAGATGAAAATGTTAAAAAAAGAACAAAGCAAAATGAGTGATTATAGGATGTGGTCATTTACGCTTTCAACTCCTTCATATGCTTGCTGCTGGCCCTCGCATTTCCAAACCGCTTGATGATGTCGTACAGCTGGGTCTGTTCCTTAGTGGCCCTGAATTCGGGCTCGTAGTCTTCCGCGGGAGGTGCGTGAACTACCCTCTGCTGTCTCACAGAACCAGGGGTCGCGCTTCTGATGGTATCCTCAGTTGCCGTCTCTGCAGTCAAGTTGGAACTTGATTGCCCTTGCCCTCGCGATGTCCTCCTCTGCAATGCTGCCTCCTCAATCTTGCGGTAAGCTTCGTCAAGTGACGGTGAAATTTCCTCAGGGGTGCCTGCAATGATTCAAAAAGAAAAAAAAAGTGTGATAGGATAAGGAGAAAGTCAGAAAACATATGGATTGTGAGGAAATAGGGTGTATGATGTGAGATGTAGGTAGAAAAAAGCGGGGAAATTGCCATGTGTGGTGCAACTACAGTTTTGATGAAAAGTGGGGAAAAGTGGGGAAATACGGTGGTCATGTCATCGCAACTGCAGTTGCCATGCAATTGTGATGAATTACCGTTCAGATGGCCTGTGGTTGCCATGTCACATCAAATGCAGTTGCCATGTTGTGTCAACTCCACTTGCCATGTGATTACCGTATAGAAAAAATGCAGAATAGTAATAAAAAAAATGCAGGTGACATGGTGTGGCAAATCCAGTTGCCATATGTAATGCACTATAGTTGCCATGTGTCAGCAAATACAGTTGCCATGATGAATCAACTTCAGTTGCCATGTGTTTACCCAAATGTCAAAATGCAGCATGGCAACAACCAAAAAAATGTAGGCCATGGTGCATCAAAATCAACTTGCCATGTCATCACACCGCAGTTGCCACCGCAAGTGAGAACACCCCGAAAAGAATATGATTGGGACAAAATTCAAACTACAAAATATGTAGACACGAAAATCGTAAGGACATGACAAGTGTACCTTGCACAATTGGCTCCGCGAACTTGATAGCCTTCCTGCCCTCGACCATTGGCTGCGCCATCATTGCAGCCGTGCCTCCTGGAAAAGCAAAGGCAACTGGAATAGGATCATGCACCACCGCTTGGTCTTGACTTATGCCAAGGCTGAAGCTCGGTGGGGTAAATGCCATTGGGTGCCTCTCATTCCTACTGGCCGGACCACGAACGATTTGCGGGGCAGAATCCAATGGTGAAAGATCAACAAACATATCTGAATCGGCCGCTACAGAATGTTCAGGCTTGTTTGCAGGGCGGGGCGTCTTGTCAGCGGTATCAGCAGCAGCTTTCATGGCAATCTTCTTGTTTGGGCTGTAGGGGACACCAACATTGACTGGCAGCCTGGAAGTGCGCAGATTTATGTTGGGGATTTCCACTGCGGGTAAAGGCGCAGTCTGCTCCGGCCGTTCACCTGCGTCACTCGTGCCAGCCTTGGCAACTGCATCAGTTGTGCTCCGGTCTTGCGGGTTCTCCATCACATTGCTTTGGGAGGTTGGCGGGAACAGTGTGGATGCAGGAACATACCCAGACTCATCTCTCCTGCTCCTAGATACAGTCGGTGCATTGGGTACGACTGTTGGTTGCTTACGGGGGCTGCGACGCCTAGGTGGAAGACCAGCACGCGCCACGGTAACCTTAGCAGTATCTGCACCGACAGGGGTTGGAGCTGTTGTGCCAGGACTCTCACCTGTAGATGGCATATCCTTATGAACTGCCGTCTCAGCGGCTTCTGTCGTGGACACAGGTGTGCCATCACGCACGCGGTTGGAGTCAGTGTCATAAGAGTGGGAATCTTCCTTGCCTATGTTCGTCTCGGGAGCGTCCACTTCAACACTTGCTGATGGGGTGGCGTGGCTCACTGCGGCATCCTTCTTTGCCAGAAGAGTTGGCAATATTTCAGCTGTCCTGGCAGATATGGACTCATCACTCCCCGATGTACGGATGCCTGTTGTTCTAGCCTGGGCATCCGCAGCCGGCAGAGATGGTCGGCCACTTGCATCAGGGTTGGTGGGAGCAGTCATCGGTGCAACAGCAGTATTGTCGCCGGGTGCCTCATGTACATTTGAGTTGCCCCCCGTTGACAATTTAAATGTAGTCGTTCAAGCGGATCATTGATGCTATGCTTGGCTCCGCGCGTAGTAGTCTTCTTCACCCTGCAAAAAGAAAAAAATCACATGAGAAAGGTTTGAAAAAAATGAGCAAAAATATGTTTTGCAAAATGGTAGAAACCTTAAAGTGAATGAAAAACAAGTGGAAAGTTGGTAGTTGCCATGTAATGGGAACTTGAGTTGCCATGTGTCATGGTTAGCAGTTGCCATTCAGCAGTAGTTGCCATGTTAGCAAAATTGAAGAATGAAAAACAGATGTATGTTCTGTCAGGAATGCAATTTGAAAACTGTGTATGGGATGAGCTCACAAAGCCATAGGTAAAAAATGGCAGTTGCCATTAGGTAGAGGGTTAGATGCCAGTTGCACTAGATGCCAGTTGCCATGTGAAGACCAAATATGAGTTGCCGTAAACTAAAAAAAATGAAGGAAGAAATCATTTGGGGGAAGAGAGGTTGCCGCGTGGGTGACGGTGACAGAAGATCATGTGACAAAGCTGAACAAAATAGCATTGGAAAATTGAAGGAACAAAAACAATATGAAAATGAAAGCACATGGATTAACATACTTCTTGACTGGCTTCCTCATGTCTGGCAACACAACAGGATCCCCAGTGTTGGTCGTCGTCGTACGAGGAGACGACCTGGTGGAAGGGGTGTCACCAGCAATGGGGGCACCTTTGTTCAAGCGAGCAGAAGCACGGGTTGGCATTGGCGCCTGTTTCTTCGTAACTGCTCGTCCACCAGCGGTCGGCTCGCTGCAAATAACAGATGGAGGGAAAAAGGCAAGGTGGCAAATGTCAGACAACAAACCCGTTGCCGCGCTTGACAACAAAAAAGTGCAAAGAAAAATGGATGAGATTGTTCCAGGAAAATAGACACAGCGGAAAACTAAAATTGAAAGTCGAACCTCCTCCTGGCAGCTACGGGATCCGTCTTAGACTTCTTGCCATGAGAACCCTGCCCAACATCATCTGGAGCCCTCCCCCTCCTTGACGGCAACACCCCCTGGCCTCTCGCAGCCGTCTGTTCTTTCACTTTCTCCGGTGGCGGGGCATCTGTTGCATCCTTGCCCCTGTTGCCGCCTCTGCGAACTTTAGCTTGTTCATCGTCATCCGTGTCCTAATGCACATTGTCCATGTCGTCGTCGTCATCCTTGCTGAGGCCAGCGTCTCCATCTACATCATCTTGTGTGTCGCCGGGCTCTTGGGAACTGTTGTAGTCGTACCGGCCACGACAACCGGTTGGCCGATGTGTACGTTCTGGGACAAATGAAGTGAACTGCCTCGCAACCGCGTCGCTGTCAGAGGCACTGAGGGACGTCCATCCCTCAACCAACTTCCCGAGCAATCTGGTCATTCCGGAAGCAAACTGCCCAATTGGATGCTCAACTGGTGCCCTCGCCTGTCCACGAAAACAAGAAGCATCAACAACAACCCGTATTGAAGTCACTTCCGCAACATCAACATGTAATCCACAGCAAACCATGGATGTAGACATTTTGATTACCTCAGAAGGGCAAGACGGAGCTGAGTGCACGTCCATCCACTTTCCAAATTTTTGAGGCCCCCCAAACATGCTGTAGTCTATAGCATGCTTGGCCATCAGCTATGAACAACAAAAAAAGAAATTGTAAGCATGCCTTATGAACCACGAACGGTTGCGTCATGTCAAATTTGTAAGGATGCCGTGTGAAAAAGACATAAACAAAAACTAACCTGTAGTTTTCCATACGTGCCATCAGTTGCCCTGTCTGCGGCAAGCACAGCCTTGACAGCGCTGATGGTCCACGCAAAAACAGCAAACTTGTGCGTAGGCGGCGAGCCTCCTACCCCAGTGAAATCCACGGTGGACAGATCAAGACAGTTGACATACATGAGCTGATTTAAAACAATTTTACAAAGAAAAGAAAATATCAGTTGCCATCATGGGTAATTTTACAAAGAGCAGGATAATGTATGATCCAACGATAATATGTATGTGTTAGTTGCCATCAAAGTGTGATGGCAGTTGCCATCCTAATGTGATGGCAGTTGCCATGCTAATATGAAGGCAGTTGCCACATTATCAGTATGACAGTTGCCATGTTGTCATTATGGCAGTTGCCACATTGTCACTATGGCAGTTGCCATCTTGTTATGACCAGATTGTCATGCATGAATAAAAGTGCGTTATAAACAAAGAGTTCACACAGAGATCTGGTAAAAATAAATACCATTAAATGCAGGAGACAACCCTTCTGGTACATCTTGTTTTTGAAAGCATCATGGAGAAAGTCGGCAATAAACTTACACCAGTTCATATTCTTCACATTTTTCAGATTGCCTGCACCACACAAAATTTCAGGGCAAAAAAGTTTGCCACGTCAGAAATCAAACGGAAGAAACGCAACGAAAACACTGGCAGTAGTAAGCATGGATCATTCACCAGGATGGGGAAACATTTGTTGCTTGGGCGAAGAGAAGTGGTCGGCGCGAAAACAGCTGAGATGAGGTACATGAGTAGCTTCATCTTGAAAACTTCTCCGTGCGTCGTCATGGCCTGCAGAGAATCTGCCAGTACAGACGTGTTCGACATGGACTCCAACCCAGGAAACAAACGGGCGAACAGCTCTTCCTCGATCTCATTATTAACCTCGTAAGGGACTTTGATATGTCCACGAGGCACACCCAAAGTGTAGAACACGGATTCCTCATTCAATGGAAGTCTTCCCCGTCCCGGGATCACGAATTCCCTGGAGGCGGGATCGTATATCTCACCAAGCCAGTCGCATACAGGGTTGACAAGGTTCGTGCACCGGACATCCATCAGAACCTGCATACCCATCTCAGCAGCAGCTCCCTTTTGATCGTCAGTGAATTTGTCAATCAACATAGTCAGACGTTCCTGGGAGGCTCTGTTGCGAATACGTTTCTTCTTCTGCGAAAAACAGACACAAAAGTGTTGAGCTGTTGCCATGTTTTTGCAATGTCATGAAAATTTAGTTCATGATGGACGACTGCAAAAAGATCTAGGTGCCAACAAATAACATAAATCAGGAGGAGGGGGGCGGGTGTGCGGACAGTTACCTCATCGCCCTCTTTTCTCCGTCCAGTTGCCCGGTTACGTTGAGGTGGATCCATGAAATCGTCGTCATCACTTTGATGATCGCCACGAGCCATTCTGCTGATGTAGGAACAGACCAAATTGTTAAGGGCGAAAATGTAAATGCAATGGGTAAGCAATTGCCACCTAATAGAAAAATGTCAACTATTTGAATGCAAATGTGGTTGCCATATTATGCAGCCAGTTTACCACACTGTCATATCTGTATTGTGGCAACAGACATTGTGTTCACATACTATATTGCAACATGATTATACAAAATCCAAGTGGCAAACACGCCCACTCGGTGTGCACATTAGTTCCGTCCAGTGCTACCGATTGTGGCAACTATCAAAGTGTGGAAACTGTCACAAATAATTTAGAAAAAAAACAAGTCTCACAAATGAAAAAGAATGTTTGTGGTTACTATCATGTAAATTCAGCAAAAAATCCGTTTGCCTCGTTCAAGAGCGTGTGTGTGGCAACTATCTCATTCATTCAGTAAAATTTAGTTGCCCCCCTGTGTGTGAGCTTGAACACATTTGTGGCAACTATGACAGTCAGTTTCAGAAAATATGTTGCCGCAAAAGAGAACACATTTGTGGCAACTGCCACATTTGTTCAGGTAGTTTAGTTGCCACACATTTGTTCACGTTCAGTCATACTGTCATAGTTGCCACATTCAGAAAGCATATTTTTCTGGTTACTTATCATACAAGTTCAGCAGAATTAAGTTTGCCACATGGGAAGAGCATGCGTGTGGCAACTTTCACAGAAGTTCAATGAAAATAGTTGCCCTTATGTGAAAGCTTGAGTGTGGCAACTATGACAGTCATTTTCGGAAATCTGTTGCCACAGAGGAGAACACGTTTGTGGCAACTACCACATTTCTTCAGGTAGTTTAGTTGCCACACATTTGTTCACGTTCAGTCATACTGCCAATTTCGCCACATTCTGCAGTTTCAAACCCAAAACTAAACTAGATCTAGGTTTCAATGGCAACTACTTCAACCTCAAAATCACCCTTACAGTTCTCGCGTGAAATGGTTGCAACCCCAAATTTCGAACCAATGCGCACCAAAACAACCCGGCGGACAACTCTCAAATCCAAATGCAAAACTAATGCGTGCCTCCGAGCAGGCATAACCTCACCGACGATGCCGCCGCAGCTGCGGCGACGAAACTGCCCACTCCCACCAAGCAACGGCAGGCACACAACTACGGCGCACCGCCGCAGCGGCGGGAACGCCGGCGCACCGCCGAATCGCCGGAATCTCTAGGAATCGGATCTAGAAATCGAACAGGGAGGAAAAAGGGGAACAAAATCAGGGAGGGGATGCGAGAGATGAAGCGAGCATTACTTTCGACCCGCACGCGTTCCGGCGACGCCGCTCCGCTCCGGCGAGCACCACCGACGGCCGCGAACACTGTCAATTGTTTCGCCTCCGCCGTCGCCTTCTCCTCCAGTGGTTTGAAGTGCGAGTGGGTTGTGCCAGTAAATGCGACGCGGGGGTGAGCGAATGGAACCGTGAGGGAGAGGGTGGAGGGGTGTGCGACGTGTTTGACGTCAACCGCGGTCGGAACGTGGCATGCGGGCGCATGGCAGTTCCACCGCACGCCTCTCAGTGGCAACCGCTGACCGCGGGATGGCAACCACCGTGCGGGCGAACCCACTCGCACACCGCACACGAGAATCGTCCTACGTGGCGCCGAAAACCAGCCCTTTTGCTCCAAGATTCGTGCGTACCGAAACTAGCGGCGATGCTTGCGTGTGGACGGAGTGGTGAACGCCCACACGTGTGGGCATTAACATTTTCGAAAAATTATACACATGATCTCAGGGAAATCGTCGACGTTTTTCTCCTGCACTCGTCGGTGGCAGAGCCAGGAAGATGTTGTTACAGTAAAGGTTGGGAGTTGGTGATCGGAGCCAAGAACATATTGCCAAGGTTTCGACGACACCCCTAGATCCGCCTAGATAAATCAGGGTGGCCTAACCTCAAAAGCTCCCTGACTTCAAAGTTGGCTAGATGTCGTCGGTCGAAGAAGGAAACTAAGACACGAAGCATCATTGTCAACTCTATTTTAGACCGATAATACTAGGCCTACGAACGGTTTTACGAAGCCTTACGTAACCTTCTAAAAACTAAATCTTCTCGCCCCCTGATTTTCAGTGGGGTGGGGCCTTCATCACCCCGCTTCCAATCCTAAACATCCAGATCAACACCTACGTAAAATCCCTATATAGCCTTTCGTACGTCTAGTATTACTCGTTTTAGACGTATTTGAAGATCAGCTTCATAACACAACCACTCAGCCCTCCCTCCTCTACGTTCATGATGAAATCGCTGCTCGCGAGATGGACCAGGGGCCAGGGAAACGTTATTCTTGACCTGCATGGCGCCGCCATCGCCACCACAACACGTCGCCGAGGAACCAAACTCTAACCATAAAAGACCTAAGAGCATCTCTAGCCGTTGGCACCCCCAGGAGGCCTGAAAATCGCCGCCTGGGGCCGAGCCGGCACAAAACTCGGCGCTGGGGGCGATTGGGTTCCCAGTCGCCGCCCCCAGGTCGCCCTCAGGCGCCGATATCGGCCCATCTGTTTCGCAAAGCGCCCGCTATTCGGCCCATTTTCGGCGACAAATCGGCCTGATATCGACGCAAATCGACCATTGTTCCCCGTGGTTGGGCGCAAATTCAACACAAGTAATTTTTTTATCACATAGTTCATTACCAAAAATCAATATAAATCAAATAGTTCAACAACAAATAATTCAATACAAATTAAGTTCAACAAATAAAAACTCTTATTTCATCAGACGTCGAGCTAGGCAGCGTTGCCCTTGAGCCTCCATAGGTGATCCACCAGATCGTGCTACAGTTTTTGATGCACATGTGAGTCGCTGGGTTCGGCCTGGGATCGCCGGGCTCAAAAACGGGCCGAGCCGGCGGATTCTGGTGTCTTAGGGGCGCGACTGGGGCATTTTTTCGGCGCCGACGCCCAAAAAGTCGCCCTAGGGGGCCTGTTGGGGTGCGGCTGAAGATGCTCTAACTACATTTCCACAACACAAATCCAGAGTCCCCACTCCCTCCCACCACGGGAGCTACAAAAGGAGGAGTGGACTCTGTGGCAGCCGGTTGGGTGCAAGTGCATAAGTGACAATTGTTTAGGGTCGAAGGGAGGTGGTGGTTGTGTGTGTGGTACAATTTACAAAGCATGACTCTTATACTTTATTATTTGACAATACTCTTGTTCTGTATTCCACTGGCTCATCTCTTCGCTTCACCCTTCGGCGCATCCATCTACGCCTCCGTCATCAACATCACATCTCCATATCCATATCCATCTCCATTACTAGATTAATCACCTGTAATCGATATTCAGTTGCGAATAACGACATTAGACTATCAATCATTAAACTTCAATTAAATTTTTAGACAATGGCATTTGCTTGCGGTTTGATCGTGATGTTTGAGTAATGCCCTCAGGCTAAGGACCAGGGTATGGCCTCGCAACCCCATGTATGCACAAGAAGGGATTGACGATATGTATTTTATTTATATTTTTGTGTAATTATTTGTCTCTTGTGTCTACCTCAATCCCACGGATCACCAGTACACGTGACACCAACGATCGGAACAAGGAGAGGTATATAGCAGGTGAAAGTGGGAGGGTATGCTGAAAGCCGGTGACAATATGGTGAGTGCGATAGCAAGAATCAATTCCCTGGGGATACAACCATGTAGTCACCAAACGCTGATGTGTTGGTCTGCTTTGTTCTGATAACGGTTAACCGAGGTAACCTTGTTAGTCGGATAGGGCCAAGGTTGGACAATCCAATCCTCGAAGCGGTAGTCGGTCGTGGTATCACAAGGATGCATAACCCACTTATTAGTTTTCGTGCATATATTATTACTTTCCGATGCATTGTTGTTCCATCTTATCATAATCCAAGTGCGTGTACACAGATGCAAGTGAAACCTTCGCTCTGGCCCATTTTCTTTGTTGTTACTCCCCGATCCATATTACTTATCGCTCAAACGGATGTATCTAAACGTATTTCAGTGCCAATACATCCATTTGGATGATAACTAATATGGACCGGAGGGAGTATAGAACTTACGACTTAATTGAGTTTTCTGAATGCTAGCAGTTAACTTTGGCATCTGACTAATAAACTTGAGTAAAATAGGATAGTGGATCGGTTGGCATCGTATAGTACCAGTACTGAGAGTACCATTGTTGTATGGCTATAAAGTGGACGTCCATGTATAGAGGAACTTTTGCCTCTCGATTGTAATCCTGTTAATACGAAATAGGTTTTTTACCCTCGCAAAAAAACTTTGGCATCTGAATAATTTAATTTAGTCTTTACCCTCTGTTTTAATATTTTCGTTGCTAATTACCCCATTTAACAATTTTTCATCCGGACCACCTAAAGTTTTTTCGGTTTTTACCCCCTTCTAAAGTATTTTAAGCTGTGGATTGCTCCTCTAGCGATTCTTTTGCCGAACGAAGTATTGATGGAGTTATATCTAGTAAGACGCACTATCGAGAAGCAAGTGCCGTGAAGAAGAATGAGGCGAAACCAATGAACACGGAGCTGCATAACATGAAGAAGAAACCCATCAAGAAAGAGGTTGTGCTTACATACACTTGACGATCGTGAGAAAAAAGAAGTGTCCGGCTACCGGTTCGAGCGCCGGAAAAAATGTCTGGACAAAGAATTGCGGCGTGGTGCATGCCACGTGTACCTGATGGCTTGGACCCACATGATAGGTTGCTAAACAGGGTAAAAACTGATAAAACTTTCACTAAATGGGGTAATCCTGCTGAAATTTGTTAAATGAGGTAATTTGTGTAAACAATTGTCAAAGGTAGGAGGTAAAAACTACTGCCTCCGATCCAAATAAATTGTCACAGCTAGAGCCGTGACAATTAATTTAGATCGGGGGAGTATAATTCACTCTAATTTAAAACTCTGAATCGTCATTTGGCCTTGACTGCTCTTCTCCCTTCGTCTCATAATATAAGTGTGTTTTTTACACTAGTGTAGTGTCAAAAACGCTCTTCTATTATGGGACGGAGGGAGGATATCGCTAATCGTGGCCTCTGTTGGACTTGTCTCAGAACCTTCTGCCGTGATAAGGGCAAAAACACTGTCCAAAACAGGGCAAAATTTGGTTGTAGTACTACTCTAGTTTCTGTCGATACATACATATTGTATCCTCTGCTTCAAGAAATAATCATGTGTGCTATACTACCTCACAGGTACACAAGTATTGTTGGTTCAGGTTTCAGACTGGACAAACATACAGGTCTTAACGTCGTCAAACGTGTATACTCCCTCTGTCCGAAAAATACTTGTCATTGAAATGGATGTATCTAGATGTATTTTAGTTCTAGATACATCCATTTTCATCCATTTTGATGACAAGTAATTTCGGACGGAGGGAGTACTTCAGTATTGAATATGTTTGAAAAAATTAAAAGAAAAACAGTAAGACGATTCATTCTAAGCCACATTCACATTGTTCTCAAAACGAGATCATACGAAAAGGCTCCACAAACCATCAGACAGAAATTTGCTGTAAACTGAGGTTCTACTTCAGTAATCAATACAGCATTACTGCACCAAGCATCTGTCTTAAGTACTGAATTTTGAGCTTCTTCCAGCACCACACAACTGCCATCTGCCCTGCATTTGCAATGAAGAAAAAGTAGTGAATATTGCCCTCTCGTGGGCAGTCCAGAATGTCCTCTCTACAGCAGAGCACTTTATTTAGGGAGACCAGCAGATAACTCCATCAAGAGTTTGTTATAGCATCCTAACCGGTAGTTTGCTATGATATTTTCAAGGATAGTGATCATTGCTATGATATTTATTGTGACTTCTTAACTTTAAATGGGTTCAACAGTCCATTGGTGTTGCCCAATCAAAGGAACAAATTATGCATGGCTGTACTTGTATTTTTGTGTGGTAAACAGGATATCGTAGAAACAGAGTATTACTTATTGCGACCCCATTTTCAGATCCTTGTTTATCATCAACCATAGCACATAAGACTGCAATGAATCACCAAACCGAAGTCCTTACCATGGAATGCAAGATGCAGTGAACATGAAACAACAAAACGCAAAGGGCTCCTAAGAAAAATATTATGAACATGAATGATCTGCTTTGAAAGCATAGAAGTAAAATTTCACCGACGAATCACTACATTTCCTCACAATTATTTCTGCACATGCAAAATAAGGTAGCCAATAGTAAGGACAATACACTACTCACCTCACTAGAAATAATTGTTGCTCTATAAGCTCAGCAGACTTCCTGCGTAAGTGCCAATGGAGCTGCAATCCAGCACTTCCAACACATCAGCATGAGCGCCAGTCCTTGTATTGTAACTTTCTATAATTCTCTTTCCATAATTACCACTGGTAAAGAAGATCCTCCCATCATGCAATGCCAGAAAAGGACATACAAAGATTCTAGCAACCTGTGAAGGCAAGCTGTATTTCTTAACCCAGATACCTTCCTCAATATCTGCCAGGAACCACAAGTCCATACATATGTCATGAATATTGTGAACTGTAACTAAGCAGCCATTCAGTTCAGCTATCGATAACTGGAGACTATGTCCTGGGTAACTCAATTCCTTGTGGTCCTGAACATACTTGAGCACCGGCGCCGGACCTCGGAGAATCCCCATCCACTCCTCTGTCTCGAGATTGAATGGCGCTATGCTGCCTGGTTCAGCAATTGATACCAAATCAAAATCAAGGTAGTAAAATTTCATCTGGAAATACACCACCCCACGGATGACCACACAACTCTTGCCGACAACCGACGGAGGGCCCTGCTTTCCCCTCCACATTCCATGGCTGATGCCGTCAAATGTGACAACCTCGCACAGCTGCCTAGCGGGTTCATCATCACCAAGCCTAGTGATGCGGAGAGCCTTGTACTCTCCGGTGGAGGGAACCTGCCCGACAGTACGCAGCTCCACTTCGCTGCACCTTTCCCCCTTTAGCTCACGCGCCAATTCCTCGGAGCGGCACTCCGGCAAGGCATGGGTAGCCCCGGTGACAGGGTTAAGGATCCAGAGACCCAATGGGCGGCACGATCTGGCGAAGCAGATCAGGTCGAGACGGGTGCGCAGCACATGGATGCCATCCTCGCCGGCCGGAACTCGCACGACAGCGCCATTCTTCCTCACGGGGACGATGCCACCCCCAACCCTTGGGATCCGCCCAAGGGCTTCTCCCGACAGATCCACAACGCCAAAGCTGTTGCTGGCTCTGTTTCCTCTTACATCAACGTAGCCAATGGCGAGGAGCGGGTCCGTGTGGCGCGACTTGTGCGCCGCGATGAAGAGCTGGCTGGAGGTGAGGGCGCGCCACGACCTGCAGACGGCGCGGAGGCGGCAGAGCTCCCTGGCCGGCAGGCGCAGAAGGATCTCGTACATCGCGCCCGGCAGCAGGTCGCCCGAACCCGCACCAGAGGCGGCCAGGCGCGGCTTCGAATTCGAAGACGCCATTGCTGCAGCTGCAGCAACAAATGGTGTGAGTAACGGAGGCCACCAAATTGATTATGATGGAGCTGCCTCAAGGAAAATAAAGGTGACCTTACGTACAACGCTGGGGGTGGCTGGCGGTCGCCGTCGTTCAGATCGGAGGCGAGGCGGGGGCAGGGTAAAGGAGCCGGGAGCACTTCGTCGGCCGCCGTCGAGGGCTTTCGGGATTAGGGGATTGGGCGTCTCCGTAGGAAGAAGGGAGGAAATGAAGTTGTATTATGGGCTTGGATGGGCCTTAGGCTTCTGACAGCCCACGGTCCACAGTACACTGTCGCTCTTCGTCCTCGCCTCATCCCCAAACCCTTCATGCTCTTTGTCCTCGCCTCTTGAAGTCTTGGCGGAGCAGCAGCAGTGCGAGCTTAAGGCCGCCGGCGAGGGGAGGCAAATGCAGCGGCGGTTTCTTCCTCCATTGGGCTAAGGAGGCTGCGAACAAGGCGGCAGCGGCGGATCTGAGTTCTTTGCCGGCTAGCAATGGCTATGGCGTAGCCGTGTGTGCGGGAACTAGGGGAGATGTACGAGCTCGTGGAGGAGATCCTGAACCGCATCCCGCCGGACGAGCCCGCGGGCCTCATCCGCGCCTTCCTCGTCTGCAAGCCTTGGTGCGGCCTCCTCTCCGGCCACTCCTTCCGCAGCCACTACCGCGTCTTCCACAAAACACCTCCCATCCTAGGTTCCTACAGAGCTTCAAGGACGAACTCGAGCGCTTCGTCCCCACCACAAGATTCCGTTCCCGCAATTACAAGCTGCAGGACAGGTTGGTGCTCGATTGCCGCCATTGCCGCGTTCTTCTTATGTGTTACTACGATGAGGATGCAGATGAGGATGAGAATGAGGAGGAGGAGGAGGAGGAAGATGATTACGACGAAGATGATTACGAGGAATATAAAGAGATGGTAGTCTGGGACCCCTTTGTCTGGGAGATGAATGAAGTTGCGCAATCCTGTTATCTTCAACCCCCACATCAACCATTTCTGGAAAGACTATTCGGCCACGGTGCTCTGTGCGGCGGATGGCTGCAACCACGATGCCTGCAACTTGCCCCCATTTGGTGGCTTTTGTCATCCTTAAGTACAGGGGTGACCGGAAGAAGGTCGTGCGGGCGTCTGTATACTCATCAGAGACCCATGAGTGGACCTCACCACCCTCTATTCACGTCGGCTCCGTTGGACCACTCGGAGCTGGCATGGTGGGAAGGCCTGGTGTCCTCATTGGAAAAGCGCTCCACTTCCTCCTTGATCGTTATGAGTGGCACATCTGTATTATCAAGTATGACTTGGGCAGTCATCGCCTATCAGTTATTGATCTGCCAGGGTTGTTGTAGGACCTCTAAGTATGTCTAGAGGGGGGGTGATTAGACTACTTGACTAATTAAAAACTTAACCTTTTCCCTGTTGGGGAACGTTGCAGAAAACAAAAATTTTCCTACTCGTTTCACCAAGATCCATCTAGGAGTTCATCTAGCAACGAGTCATCGGATGCATCTACATACCTTGTAGATCGCGAGCGGAAGCGTTCAAAGAACGGGGATGATGTAGTCGAACACGACGTGATCCAAATCACCGGAGATCCTAGCACCGAACGGACGGCACCTCCGCGTTCAACACACGTACGGAACAACCACGTCTCCTCCTTCTTGATCCAGCAAGGGAGGTAGGAGAGGTTGAGGGAGATGGCACCAGTAGCAGCACGACGGCGTGGTGTTGATGGAGCTGCACTACTCCGGCAGAGCTTCGCTAAGCACTATGGAGGAGGAGGAGGTGTTGGAGAGGGAGAAGGAGGCAACCAAAGGCCAAGGTGTGAAGTCCCTCCTCTCCCCCACTATATATAGGAGGGCCAAGGGGGGGTGGCCGGCCCTAGGAGATCCAATCTCCTAGGGGGGCGGCGGCCAAGGGGGTTTCCCTCCCCCCCCCCCCCCCAAGGCACCTAGGAGGTGCCTTCCCCTCCTAGGACTCTTCCCCCCTCAAACCCTAGGCGCATGGGCCTATGTGGGGCTGGTGCCCTTGGTCCATGTAGGCCAAGGCGCACCCCCTACAGCCCATGTGGCCCCCCGGGACAGGTGGACCCACCCGGTGGACCCCCGGGACCCTTCCGGTGGTCCCGGTACAATACCGATAACCCCGAAACTTGTCCCGATGCCCGAAACAGGACTTCCCATATATAAATCTTTACTTCCGGACCATTCCGGAACTCCTCGTGACGTCCGGGATCTCATCCGGGACTCCGAACAACATTCGGGTTACTGCATATACATATCCCTACAACCCTAGCGTCACTGAACCTTAAGTGTGTAGACCCTACGGGTTCGGGAGACATGTAGACATGACCGAGATCGCTCTCCGGTCAATAACCAACAGCGGGATCTGGATACCCATGTTGGCTCCCACATGCTCCACGATGATCTCATCGGATGAACCACGATGTCGAGGATTTAATCAACCCCGTATGCAATTTCCTTTGTCAATCGATATGTTACTTGCCCGAGATTCGATCGTCGGTATCCCAATACCTCGTTCAATCTCGTTACCGGCAAGTCACTTTACTCGTACCGTAATGCATGATCCCATGACCAGACACTTGGTCACTTTGAGCTCATTATGATGATGCATTACCGAGTGGGCCCAGTGATATCTCTCCGTCATACGGAGTGACAAATCCCAGTCTCGATCCGTGTCAACCCAACAGACACTTTCGGAGCTGTAATGCACCTTTATAGTCACCCAGTTACGTTGTGACGTTTGATACACCCAAAGCACTCCTACGGTATCCGGGAGTTACACGATCTCATGGTCAAAGGAAAAGATATTTGACATTAGAAAAGCTCTAGCAAACGAACTACACGATCTCACGCTATGCTTAGGATTGGGTCTTGTCCATCACATCATTATCCTAATGATGTGATCCCGTTATCAATGACATCCAATGTCCATAGCCAGGAAACCATGACTATCTATTGATCAACGAGCTAGTCAACTAGAGGCTTACTAGGGACATGTTGGTGTCTGTTATTCACACATGTATTACGATTTCCGGATAATACAATTATAGCATGAATAAAGACAATTATCATGAACAAAGAAATATAATAATAATGCTTTTATTATTGCCTCTAGGGCATATTTCCAACAGTCTCCCACTTGCACTAGAGTCAATAATCTAGTTACATTGTGATGAATCGAACACCCATGGAATTCTGGTGTTGATCATGTTTTGCTCTAGGGAGAGGTTTAGTCAACGGATCCGCTACATTCAGGTCCGTATGCACTTTACAAATCTCAATGTCTCCATCTTGAACATTTTCACGAATGGAGTTGAAGCGACGCTTGATGTGCCTTGTCTTCTTGTGAAACCTGGGCTCCTTGGCAAGAGCAATAGCTCCAGTGTTGTCACAGAAGAGCTTGATCGGCCCCGACGCATTGGGTATGACTCCTAGGTCGGTGATGAACTCCTTCACCCATATTGCTTCATGTGCTGCCTCCGAGGCTGCCATGTACTCCGCTTCACATGTAGATCCCGCCACGATGCTCTGCTTGCAACTGCACCAGCTTACTGCCCCACCATTCAAAATATACACGTATCCGGTCTGTGACTTAGAGTCATCCAGATCTGTGTCGAAGCTAGCGTCGACGTAACCCTTTACGACGAGCTCTTCGTCACCTCCATAAACGAGAAACATTTCCTTAGTCCTTTTCAGGTACTTCAGGATATTCTTGACCGCTGTCCAGTGTTCCTTGCCGGGATTACTTTGGTACCTTCCTACCAAACTTACGGCAAGGTTTACATCAGGTCTGGTACACAGCATGGCATACATAATAGAACCTATGGCTGAGGCATAGGGGATGACACTCATCTCTTCTATATCTTCTGCCGTGGTCGGACATTGAGCTGAGCTCAATTTCACACCTTGCAAAACAGGCGAGAACCCTTTCTTGGACTGATCCATTTTGAACTTCTTCAAAATCTTATCAAGATATGTGCTTTGTGAAAGACCTATGAGGCGTATCGATCTATCCCTATAGATCTTGATGCCTAATATATAAGCAGCTTCTCCAAGGTCCTTCATTGAAAAACTCTTATTCAAGTAGGCCTTAATGCTGTCCAAAAGTTCTATATCATTTCCCATCAAAAGTATGTCATCTACATATAGTATGAGAAATGCTACAGAGCTCCCACTCACTTTCTTGTAAACACAGGCTTCTCCATAAGTCTGTGTGAACCCAAACGCTTTGATCATCTCATCAAAGCGAATGTTCCAACTCCGAGATGCTTGCACCAGCCCATAAATCGAGCGTTGGAGCTTGCACACCTTGTCAGCATTCTTAGGATCGACAAAACCTTCCGGCTGCATCATATACAATTCTTCCTTAAGGAAACCATTAAGGAATGCCGTTTTGACGTCCATTTGCCAAATTTCATAATCATAAAATGCGGCAATTGCTAACATGATTCGGACGGACTTCAGCTTCGCTACCGGTGAGAAAGTCTCATCGTAGTCAACCCCTTGAACTTGTCGATAACCCTTAGCGACAAGCCGAGCTTTATAGATGGTCACATTACCATCCGCGTCTGTCTTCTTCTTAAAGATCCATTTATTTTCTATGGCTCGCCGTTCTACGGGCAAGTCAGTCAAAGTCCATACTTCGTTTTCATACATGGATCCTATCTCGGATTTCATGGCTTCTAGCCATTTGTCGGAATCCGGGCCCGCCATCGCTTCTTCATAGTTCGAAGGTTCACTGTTGTCTAACAACATGATTTCCAAGACAGGGTTGCCGTACCACTCTGGTGCGGAACGTGTCCTTATGGACCTTCGAATTTCAGTAGGAGCTTGATCAGAAGTATCTTGATCATTATCATTTACTTCCTCTCTAGTCGGTGCAGGCACCTCAGGAACATTTTCTTGAGTTGCGCCATTTTCCGGTTCAAGAGGTAATACTTCATCAAGCTCTACTTTCCTCCCACTTACTTCTTTCGAGAGAAACTCTTTCTCCAGAAAGGACCCATTCTTGGCAACAAAGATCTTGCTTTCGGATCTGAGGTAGAAGATATACCCAACAGTTTCTTTAGGGTATCCTATGAAGACGCATTTTTCCGATTTGGGTTCGAGTTTTTCAGGTTGAAGTTTCCTGACATAAGCATCGCATCCCCAAACTTTTAGAAATGATAGCTTAGGTTTCTTCCCAAACCATAATTCATATGGTGTCGTCTCAACGGATTTCGACGGTGCCCTATTTAAAGTGAATGCGGCAGTCTCTAAAGCATAGCCCCAAAAAGATAGTGGTAAATCGGCAAGAGACATCATAGATCGCACCATATCTAATAGAGTGCGATTACGACGTTCGGACACACCATTACGCTGAGGTGTTCCAGGCGGCGTGAGCTGTGAAACTATTCCACATTTTCTTAAGTGTGTACCAAACTCGTGACTCAAGTATTCTCCTCCACGATCTGATCATAGAAACTTGATTTTCCTGTCACGTTGATTCTCAACTTCACTCTGAAATTCTTTGAACTTTTCAAAGGTCTCAGACTTGTGTTTCATTAAGTAGACATACCCATATCTACTCAAGTCATCAGTGAGGGTGAGAACATAACGATAGCCACCGCGAGCCTCAACACTCATTGGACCACATACATCAGTATGTATGATTTCCAATAAGTTGGTTGCTCGCTCCATTGTTCCTGAGAACGGAGTCTTGGTCATTTTACCCATGAGGCATGGTTCGCACGTGTCAAATGATTCGTAATCAAGAGACTCTAAAAGTCCATCAGCATGGAGCTTCTTCATGCGTTTGACACCTATGTGACCAAGGCGGCAGTGCCACAAGTATGTGGGACTATCACTATCAATCTTACATCTTTTGGTACTTACACTATGAATATGTGTAGCATTATGCTCGAGATTCATAAAGAATAAACCATTCACCATCAGAGCATGACCATAAAACATATCTCTCATATAAATAGAACAACCATTATTCTCGGATTTAAATGAGTAGCCATCTCGAATTAAACAAGATCCTGATACAATGTTCATGCTCAAACTTGGCACAAAATAACAATTATTGAGGTTCAAAACTAATCCCGTAGGTAAATGTAGAGGTAGCGTGCCGACGGCGATCACATCGACCTTGGAACCATTCCCGACGCGCATCGTCACCTCGTCCTTCGCCAGTCTCCGTTTATTCCGCAGCTCCTGCTGTGTGTTACAAATATGAGCAACAGCGCCGGTATCAAATACCCAGGAGTCACTACGATTACTGGTAAGGTACACATCAATTACATGTATATCAAATATACCTTTGGTTTTGCTGGCCTTCTTGTCCGCTAAGTATTTGGGGCAGTTCCGCTTCCAGTGACCACTTTCCTTGCAATAAAAGCACTCAGTCTCGGGCTTGGGTCCATTCTTTGGCTTCTTCCCGGCAGCTTGCTTGCTGGGCGCGGCAACTACCTTGCCGTCCTTCTTGAAGTTCTTTTTACCCTTGCCCTTCTTGAACTTAGTGGTTTTATTGACCATCAACACTTGATGTTCCTTCTTGACTTCTACCTCTGCTGATTTCAGCATAGCAAATACTTCAGGAATGGTCTTTTCCATCCCCTGCATATTGAAGTTCATCACAAAGCTCTTGTAGCTTGGTGGAAGCGACTGGAGGATTCTGTCAATGACCGCATCATCCGGGAGATTAACTCCCAGCTGATTCAAGCGGTTATGTAACCCAGACATAGTGAGTATGTGCTCACTGACAGAACTATTTTCCTCCATCTTACAGCTGAAGAATTTGTCGGAGACTTCATATCTCTCGACCCGGGCATGAGCTTGGAAAACCATTTTCAGCTCTTCGAACATCTCATATGCTCCATGTCTCTCAAAATGCTTTTAGAGCCCCGGCTCTAGGCTGTAAAGCATGCCGCACTGAACGAGGGAGTAGTCATCGGAACGTGCCTGCCAAGCATTCATAACGTCTTGTTCTGCAGGGAGAACAGGTGCGTCACCCAGCGGTGCTTGTAGGACATAATCTTTCTTGGCAGCTATGAGGATGATCCTCAGGTTCCGGACCCAGTCCGTATAGTTGCTGCCATCGTCTTTCAGCTTGGTTTTCTCTAGGAACACGTTGAAGTTGAGGACTACGTTGGCCATTCGATCTACAAGACATATTGTAAAACATTTAGACTAAGTTCATGATAATTAAGTTCATCTAATCAAATTATAATGAACTCCCACTCAGATTTGACATCCCTTTGGTCATCTAAGTGTTACACGATCCGAGTCGACTAGGCCGTGTCCGATCATCACGTGAGACGGACTAGTCATCGTCGGTGAACATTCTCATGTTGATCGTATCTTCCATACGACTCTTGTTCGACCTTTCGGTCTCCGTGTTCCGAGGCCATGTCTGTACATGCTAGGCTCGTCAAGTTAACCCTAAGTGTTTTCGCTGTGTAAAACTGTCTTACACCCGTTGTATGTGAACGTAAGAATCTATCACACCTGATCATCACGTGGTGCTTCGAAACGACGAACTGTAGCAACGATGCACAGTTAGGGGAGAACACTTCTTGAAATTTTGTAAGGGATCATCTTATTTACTACCGTCGTCCTAAGTAAACAAGATGCATAAAACATAATAAACATCACATGCAATTATATAAAGTAGTGACATGATATGGCCAATATCATATAGCTCCTTTGATCTTCATCTTCGGGGCTCCATGATCATCTTGTCACCGGCATGACACCATGATCTCCATCATCATGATCTCCATCATCGTGTCTTCATGAAGTTGTCACGCCAACGACTACTTCTACTTCTATGACTAACACGTTTAGTAATAAAGTAAAGTAGTTTACATGGCGTTCTTCAATGACACGCAGGTCATACGAAAAATAAAGACAACTCCTATGGCTCCTGCCGGTTGTCATACTCATCGACATGAAAGTCGTGATTCCTATTACAATAGCATGAACATCTCATACATGACATATAGATCATTCATCACTCATCACAACTTTGGCCATATCATATCACAAAGCACTTGCTGCAAAAACAAGTTAGACGTCCTCTAATTGTTGTTGCATGTTTTACGTGGCTGAAGTAGGGTTCTAGCAAGAACGTTTTCTTACCTACGTGAAACCACAACGTGATTTGTCAACTTCTATTTACCCTTCATAAGGACCCTTTTCATCGAATCCTCTTCAACTAAAGTAGGAGAGACAGACACCCGCCAGCCACCTTATGCAACTAGTGCATGTTAGTCGGTGGAACCGATCTCACGTAAGCGTACGTGTAAGGTTGGTCCGGGCCGCTTCATCCCACAATACCGCTGAAGCAAGATAAGACTAGTAGCGGCAAGAAAGTTGACAAATCTACGCCCACAACAAATTGTGTTCTACTCGTGCAAGAGAACTACGCATAGACCTAGCTCATGATGCCACTGTTGGGGAACGTTGCAGAAAACAAAAATTTTCCTACTCGTTTCACCAAGATCCATCTAGGAGTTCATCTAGCAACGAGTCATCGGATGCATCTACGTACCATGTAGATCGCGAGCGGAAGCGTTCAAAGAACGGGGATGATGTAGTCGAACACGACGTGATCCAAATCACCGGAGATCCTAGCACCGAACGGACGGCACCTCCGCGTTCAACACACGTACGGAACAGCCACGTCTCCTCCTTCTTGATCCAGCAAGGGAGGGAGGAGAGGTTGAGGGAGATGGCACCAGCATCAGCACGACGGCATGGTGTTGATGGAGCTGCAGTACTCCGGCAGAGCTTCGCTAAGCACTATGGAGGAGGAGGAGGTGTTGGAGAGGGAGAAGGAGGCAACCAAAGGCCAAGGTGTGAAGTCCCTCCTCTCCCCCACTATATATAGGAGGGCCAAGGGGGGTGGCCGGCCCTAGGAGATCCAATCTCCTAGGGGGGCGGCGGCCAAGGGGGTTTCCCTCCCCCCCAAGGCACCTAGGAGGTGCCTTCCCCTCCTAGGACTCTTCCCCCCTCAAACCCTAGGCGCATGGGCCTATGTGGGGCTGGTGCCCTTGGCCCATGTAGGACAAGGCGCACCCCCTACAGCCCATGTGGCCCCCCGGGACAGGTGGACCCACCCGGTGGACCCCCGGGACCCTTCCGGTGGTCCCGGTACAATACCGATAACCCCGAAACTTGTCCCGGTGCCCGAAACAGGACTTCCCATATATAAATCTTTACCTCCGGACCATTCCGGAACTCCTCGTGACGTCCGGGATCTCATTCGGGACTCCGAACAACATTCGGGTTACTGCATATACATATCCCTACAACCCTAGCGTCACTGAACCTTAAGTGTGTAGACCCTACGGGTTCGGGAGACATGTAGACATGACCGAGATCGCTCTCCGGTCAATAACCAACAGTAGGATCTGGATACCCATGTTGGCTCCCACATGCTCCACGATGATCTCATCAGATGAACCACGATGTCGAGGATTTAATCAACCCCGTATGCAATTCCCTTTGTCAATCGATATGTTACTTGCCCGAGATTCGATCGTCGGTATCCCAATACCTCATCCAATCTCGTTACCGGCAAGTCACTTTACTCGTACCGTAATGCATGATCCCATGACCAGACACTTGGTCACTTTGAGCTCATTATGATGATGCATTACCGAGTGGGCCCAGTGATATCTCTCCGTCATACGGAGTGACAAATCCCAGTCTCGATCCGTGTCAACCCAACAGACACTTTCGGAGATACCTGTAATGCACCTTTATAGTCACCCAGTTACGTTGTGACGTTTGATACACCCAAAGCACTCCTACGGTATCCGGGGGTTACACGATCTCATGGTCAAAGGAAAAGATACTTGACATTAGAAAAGCTCTAGCAAACGAACTACACGATCTCACGCTATGCTTAGGATTGGGTCTTGTCCATCACATCATTATCCTAATGATGTGATCCCGTTATCAATGACATCCAATGTCCATAGCCAGGAAACCATGACTATCTATTGATCAACGAGATAGTCAACTAGAGGCTTACTAGGGACATGTTGGTGTCTGTTATTCACACATGTATTACGATTTCCGGATAATACAATTATAGCATGAATAAAGACAATTATCATGAACAAAGAAATATAATAATAATGCTTTTATTATTGCCTCTAGGGCATATTTCCAACATTCCCAATTTTAGACTTTGGCAGATTTTAGCTATCTTTGGACAAGTCAAGCAATCTTCACATAATTCAAGCAAGCATGCAAAGAGTATATGAGCAGCGGAAATTAAAGCATGCAACTTGCAAGAATGTAAAGGGAAGGGTTTGGAGGATTCAAACGCAATTGGAGACACGGATGTTTTTGTCGTGGTTTCGATAGGTGGTGCTATCATACATCCACGTTGATGGAGACTTCAACCCACGAAGGGTAACGGTTGCGCGAGTCCACGGAGGACTCCACCCACGAAGGGTCCACGAAGAAGCAACCTTGTCTATCCCACCATGGCCGTCGCCCACGAAGGACTGGCCTCACTAGCGGTAGATCTTCACGAAGTAGGCGATCTCCTTGCCCTTACAAACTCCTTGGTTCAACTCCACAATCTTGTCGGAGGCTCCCAAGTGACACCTAGCCAATCTAGGAGACACCACTCTCCAAGAAGTAACAAATGGTGCATTGATGATGAAATCCTTGCTCTTGTGCTTCAAATAATAGTCTCCCCAACACTCAACTCTCTCTCATAGGATTTGGATCTGGTGGAAAGAAGATTTGAGTGGAAAGCAACTTGGGGAAGGCTAGAGATTAAGATTCATATGGTAGGAATGGAATATCTTGGCCTCAACACATGAGTAGGTGGTTCTCTCTCAGAACTAGTAAGTTGGAAGTGTAGGTTTGTTCTGATGGCTCTCTCCACGAATGAAGAAGAGGTGGAGGGGTATATATAGCCTCCACACAAAATCTAACCGTTACACACAATTTACCAAACTCGGTGGGACCGAATCGAGAAACTCGGTCGGACCGATTTAGCAAATCTAGTGACCGTTAGGATTTTCGGTGGGACCGACATGCAACTCGGTAGGACCGATATGATTAGGGTTAGGGCATAACGTAATCTCGGTGAGACCGATTACACAAACTCGGTGAGACCGATTTTGGTAATTAGCTAACCAGAGAGTTGGTCAGGTAAACTCGGTGGGACCGATTCGCTCTTTGCGGTGAGACCGAAATGTTACGAAGGGGAAACAGAGAGTTTACATTGCAATCTCGGTGGGACCGATCGCTCACTTCGGTTAGACCCAAACGTTACGAAGGGAAACAGAGAGATTAGAATCCCATCTCGGTGAGACCGAGATCCCTATTGGTGAGACCGATTTGCCTAGGGTTTGTGGCAGTGGCTATGACATTTGAACTCGGTGGCGCCGGATAGAAAGAATCGGTAGGACCGATTTTGACTTTGGGTTTAGGTCATATGTGGATGTGAGAAAGTAGTTGAGGGTTTTTGGAGCATATCACTAAGCACTTGAAGCAAGAGGCTCATTAAGCAACACCTCATCCCTCCTTGATAGTGTTGGCTTTTCCTATAGACTCAATGTGATCTTGGATCACTAAAATGTAAAATGTAGAGTCTTGAGCTTTTGAGCTTGAGCCAATCCTTTGTCCTTAATATTTTGAGGGATCCACTTTCATCATCCATGCCATGCCATTCATTGAGCTTTCCTGAAATATTTGTCTTGGAATAGCATTATCTCAATGAGCTATATGTTGTTATGAATTACCAAAACCACCTAGGGATAGTTGCACTTTCAGCTGTGTGTGTTTATGCGGAGCCCTCTCCTCATTTTGTCAGAAGACGGTAGGCTAGGGGTTGTAGACTTAGACGAGCATGGGCTATGCCATATGTGGTCGGTGGAGGTGAGTGTTGATGGAGTAGCGTCATGGATCAAACTCGGAGAAATGAACTTCGGGATGCTTCTCCCCGTTGGCAATGCGAAGAGTTCAGATTCTCTATGGCTGGTTGGCTGTGTGGAGGGCACTGATATCCTTGTTGTGGCCACAGATATTGGTGCATTCACAATTGATCTCAAGTCCTTGAGGTGGAGGAAATTGTCGAGTAAGCCGTATAAAGACACATACTTGGATAATGTGTTTGGGAGTCTCTTTCTCTACACGAGCTTCAACAATCCACCTGGTACATTTTTTTACTTTAACCCCCCCTTTTTTTAGAACAAAGGCTCAAGAAGTGCCCGACTTTGAATTAACAAAGCCATCAACCGGCCAGGATTACAGAGATTACAACCATGGACCACACAAAGACAAGGAAAACAAACATGGCAAAGATACAAAGGCGCTGGGAGACAGCTCGCATAGCACACAACTAGCTAGATACTAGATCAACATGAAGCGAATAGCTAGGAGATGCTAGGGACCTCTTGCACACACGCAACCAAGGGGAAAGCAACTGCCGGCTCAAGGCAAGGAAACGACGACGATGAGAGGCAAGCCATTGCCAGAACACAATGGGCTTGTGGAGAACACAATCAGACAGTTCCATCGTCAAAGAAGGCCCCTGCCTCCTCGCCTGGCTCAAAAGGCGCCGCACCGTTGAGCGATGGACTAGTTCACCCTAGAACCTGCCTGAATGGCACCCAAGGAAGCCACAGGAGCGGAACCAGGCGTTCCTCACATGTCGACGGCGACTCACCTAGAGCCAAGCAGCCCCAAAACCGAAGATCGGGCGAGAAAGAGGGTGAGCTGCCCGGATGAAGGGCAACAGCAAGGGCCAAGACCAAAACTCAGAAGCTCTGGCACCCTCGACGAGCTGGAGAGGGAAACACCAGAGGAGGGGAACCCTATCCCCTCCCTTCCTGGAGATCCACGGCACCGGAGGCCCTCAATAGCCGCACGAAGAGCACCACCATAGCAGAACCCCGCACCAGGGAAGGCATGGCTACCGCTGGAGACTTGCTGTCGCCGCCGCCGCACACCAAATCGCACCACACCGAAGCCCACCGCCCCACTTGTTCCCAAAAACAGCGTCTTCAAGAAGATTACAGCGCCTGGGGCGTCGCCGCTGTCCAACAAAGTTTGGATTTTCACCCGGGAGGCAAGGGGGCATGGGATGGGGAGGACAGGACCTGACCGGTGCCTCCAAGGAGGTGAGCGGCGCCCGCGGGTGTCGCTGCCGTCGCGCCAGCAAGGCTGGCTAAGGGTTTCCCCGGTCCTGGAACCCCTCCATCCGCTCCCACCCACCGAAACCAGCCCCCCATGACGTAGCAGACCGGGTCTGGAGGGGGAGGAGCACGCCGTTGGAGAGTTGGTGTGGAGGCGGCCAGATCTGACGCTGCTGAAGCCGGAGCCAACGCCGAGCCCAGATCCGCATCCTCCGAAGGTCTCACCGTCCTGACGGTCAAGACTGCCGGCCCACGCCCGCGCCACCAGGAGCCAAAGGGCTGGAGGCGCCACACCAGTCGGGGCCGCCACCCCAGATCCCGCAGCCCCCCACGCGTGAGGCGAGGCAGCAAGGACCCCATCGCCACCGTCATCAGCAGCACACCAAGCTTGCCCGGTGGCTGCCTCCGGTGGCGACGAGGGGAGATCGAGGAGGGGGGAGGTGCGGCGGCGGGATTAGGTTTAGCCACTCGAGTCGCCCGAGCGAGCAACGCGAGGGAGGGGAGGGGATGGAAACAACTCCACGCACACACCGTCCACTCAGAAAAAATACCTTAACCCCCTTTTTTATTATCATGTATGGTTTATGTGATGCATTTTATTCACCAACATATGTTAAGATTCCTTAAGAAAATCGCCAAAGTTGCATAAATAAATACTCATCCTAGTGACTCGTTCTCTAAAACTGTTTCCTTCAGTCAGCAGTGGTAGGTGTTATGGCAGTGGCCGAAGCAAAGCAAGATGAGCATGTGAAGTAGGTCATGGTGATCCGGCAGTTTGAATCTTAAGTAAGTCGCTGAAGCATGGAAGTTTAGTTTGATCTTTTGGTGCTGGTTTCCATTTTGAGTCTTATCCTATGATTGATAAGGGAGTCTTTAGTCTTAGCTATGGTATCTCGCTAAGTGTCAGTTGTATGTTTCTTTGCGTGGCATATCAAGATGTACTGTCAGAAACCAAGAGAAGAAATGGTCATAAAATCGTCAAGTTCTTGAACCAGGAGAGTGTGGGTGAGGGAGTCCTGGACTAGGGGGTGTCCGGACAGCCGGACTATCATCGTCCGCCGGACTCCAAGACTACGAAGATACAAGATTGAAGACTCCGTCCCGTGTCCGGATGGGACTTTCCTTGGCGTGGAAGGCAAGCTTGGCGATACGGATATGTAGATCTCCTACCATTGTAACCGACTCTGTGTAACCCTAGCCTCCTCCGGTGTCTATATAAACCGGAGGCTTTAGTCCGTAGGACACAACATACATTACAACAATCATGCCATAGGCTAGCTTTAGGGTTTAGCCTCCTTGATCTCGTGGTAGATCCACTCTTGTACTACCCATATCATCAATATTAATCAAGCAGGACATAGGGTTTTACCTCCATCGAGAGGGCCCGAACCTGGGTAAAACATCGTGTCCCTCGTCTCCTGTTACCATCCGCCTAGACGCACAGTTCGGGACCCCCTACCCGAGATCCGCCGGTTTTGACACCGACATTGGTGCTTTCATTGAGAGTTCCTCTGTGTCGTCACCGATAGGTTCGATGGCATCTTCAACCAGCGACGCTGTCCAGGGTGAGACTTTTCTCCCTGGACAGATCTTCGTATTCGGCGGCTTCGCACTGCGGGCTAATTCGCTTGGCCATCTGGAGCAGATCGAAAGCTACGCCCCTGGCCGTCAGGTCAGATTCGGAAGCCTAAACTTCACGGCCAACATCTGCGGGGACTTGATCTTCGACGGGCTCGAGCCACAGCCAAGCGTGCCCCACTGTTACGATGGGCATGATCTCGCTCTGTCACCGAACAGTGCCTTGGTGGCCGCACAACAATCCGCTCTGGCCCTTAGACCGGAGCCGATCGCCCAGATCGAGGACCGGTGGTTAGACACCGCCTCGGGGGCTTCAACTTCCACGGCGATGGAGCCGAACACTACCCTTGTCCCTCGCGAAGCTCGTGACTCCGAGGTGCCGGACCCCTTGCCGGACTCCGGACCTCCCGCGCCCCTGCCAATCGAATCTGATTGGGCGCCGGTTATGGAATTCACCGCAACGGACATCTTCCAACACTCGCCCTTTGGCGACATCCTAAATTCGCTAAAGCATCTCTCGCTATCCGGAGAGTCCTGGCCGGACTATGGCCAGGATGGTTGGGATACGGACGACGAAGAAATTCAGAGCCCACCCACCACCCACTCTGTAGCCACTGTCGATGATCTAACCGACATGCTAGACTACGACTCCGAAGACATCGACGCTATGGACGACGATGCCGGAGACGAACAGGAACCAGCACCTACAGGGCACTGGAAGACCACCTCGTCATACGACATATACATGGTGGACACCCCAAAAGACGGGGACATCGAAGAAGCAGCGGAGGCAGATTCTTTAAAGAAACAGCCCAAGCGCCGGCGTCAGCGGCGCCGCTCTAGATCCCGCCACAACAAGAATGGAGATTCCGGCACAGGAGATAATAATACCCCAGAAAGTGCCGAAGATAATCCCCTCCAGCAAGACTCAGCGCAGGAGGATGCAGAAGCAAGCCCTCACGAGAGGGCGGCAGACGAAGAGGTTGAGGATTATAACTATACACCTCCCTCCGAAGACGAGGCAAGCCTCAACGACGACGAATTCCTCGTGCCCGAGGATCCCGTCGAACAAGAGCGTTTCAAATGCAGGCTTATCGCCACGGCAAATAGCCTAAAGAAAAAGCAACAGCAGCTTCAAGCTGATCAGGATCTGCTGGCCGATCGATGGACCGAGGTCCTCGCGGCCGAAGAGTATAAACTCGAACGCCCCTCCAAAAGTTACCCAAGACGCAAGCTGCTCCCCCGATTAAAGGAGGAAGCATACATACCTCCATCACCAGCGCACGATACGGCTGACCGACCACCCCGTGGTCGTGACAGAGAGGCATCCAGGCCCCCAACCAAGACCGTACCCCGACATCGCTCCAAAAGTACGAGGCCAAGAGGGAACGCGCCGGACTTGCGAGATATATTGGAGGACAAAGCAAGGCAATCTAGATCCATCTACGGATCACGTGGGCGCCCCACGACAAATACCGTCGCGCCGGATACAATAACCCCGGCCGGGCCGAACACAGCAGACAACGCTCTCTCGAGCTGCGTCGTGATATTTCTCAATACAGAGGCGCCGCACACCCGCTATGCTTCACTGACAAAGTAATGGATCATCAAATCCCTGAAGGTTTAAACCCGTAAACATCGAATCCTACGATGGCACAACAGACCCCGCGGTTTGGATCGAAGATTATCTTCTTCACATCCATATGGCCCGCGGCGACGATCTCCATGCCATCAAGTATCTCCCACTCAAGCTTAAAGGACCAGCTCGGCATTGGCTTAACAGCTTGCCCGCAGAGTCAATTGGGTGTTGGGAAGACCTGGAAGCCGCAATCCTCGATAACTTCCAGGGCACGTATGTGCGGCCACCAGACGCCGATGACCTAAGCCACATAATTCAGCAGCCAGACGAATCGGCCAGACAATTCTGGACACGGTTCTTGACAAAGAAAAACCAAATCGTCGACTGTCCGGATGCAGAGGCCCTTGCAGCCTTCAAACATAACATCCACGACGAGTGGCTAGCCCGGCAGCTGGGACAGGAAAAGCCAAAATCCATGGCAGCCCTCACATCACTAATGACCCGCTTTTGCGCGGGAGAGGATAGCTGGCTAGCTCGCAGCAACAACCTCCGTAAAAATTCTGGCAGTCCGGATACTAAGGACAACAACGGCAGGTCACGTCAAAACAAAAATAAGCGCCGCATTAACGGCGACGACAAGGAGGATACGGCAGTCAACGCCGGATTCCGAGGCTCTAAACCCGGTCAACGGAAGAAGCCATTCAAAAGAACCACTCCGGGTCCGTCCAATTTGGACCGAATACTCGATCGCTTATGCCAGATACATGGCACCCCTGAAAAGCCAGCTAATCACACCAACAGAGATTGCCGGGTGTTCAAGCAGGCAGGTAAGTTAATTGCCGAAAACAATGACAAGGGGCTAAACAGCGACGACGAGGAAGAGACCCGACCGCCGAACAATAGAGGACAGAAGGGTTTCCCCCCACAAGTGCGGACGGTGAACATGATTTACGCAACCCATATAGCCAAAAGGGAGAGGAAGCGCGCACTAAGGGACGTCTATGCGATGGAGCCAGTCGCCCCGAAGTTCAATCCATGGTCCTCTTGTCCGATCGCTTTTGATCGAAGAGACCATCCGACCAGCATACGCCATGGCGGATTCGCCGCATTGGTTTTAGACCCAATCGTCGATGGATTTCACCTCACGAGAGTCCTGATGGACGGCGGTAGTAGCCTGAACCTGCTTTATCAGGATACAGTGCGCAAGATGGGCATAGACCCCTCAAGGATTAAACCTACAAAGACAACCTTTAAAGGTGTTATACCAGGTGTGGAAGCCAACTGTACAGGCTTAGTCACACTGGAAGTGGTCTTCGGATCCCCGGACAATTTCCGGAGCGAGGAGTTAATCTTTGACATAGTCCCCTTTCGCAGCGGCTATCACGCTCTGCTCGGACGAACCACGTTCGCAAAATTCAACGCGGTGCCGCATTATGCATACCTCAAGCTCAAGATGCCAGGCCCTCGTGGAGTCATCACGGTCAACGGAAATACGGAACGCTCCCTCCGAACGGAGGAACATACAGCAGCTCTCGCAGCAGAAGTACAGAGCAGCCTTTTAAGGCAATTCTCGAGTCCGACCGTTAAACGGCCGGATATAGCAAAACGCGCCCGAAGCAATACCAACCAAGAGCTCCTGGCGCGATCAGAGCACGAGTAGCAATGCGGCCCCAACCCCCGCCCTCGCATGATTGCAAGAACAACCCTCCGCGTACATCATTACGCTTTGGAGATACCATGGGCGTAGGGGAAGGGGCACGACCACAATGGAACCAGAGTGCGGCTCGACCACACCAGGGGCTCGCAAGTGTGCCCCCCTTCTTTTTTTATTATTATTATCGTTTTCCTTCTTTGTATACACAGGACTCCGTTAACCAGAGGCCCTGTCCGGCGGTGAACCTGCCGAACTCATGATGCAATAGCCAGGGAAGAAAGAAGGCTGCGACGAATACTCAGGTGGTCTCAATTACGAGCATTAAATTCGATTATATACACCAAGTCCGCAGCTCATCCCTGGAGGGGGACCTGTTTAATTAGTCCAAATCCCTTGCTTACCGCACTATTTGTATCAGTCCGCACTCATAGCAGACTTCCTTTAATAAATAATGCAGCACTTTTCGACTGCAATTACATCAATTTTTATATGTTCATTACATGACATCTTGCACCCGTATATTTTGGTACGGCCTAATACACCAGGGGCTTATGTTCCCCACATTATGGTGTGATAAGTCCGAACACTTTCACAAGTGCGGCACCCCGAACTTATAGCATTATATGAATCGGCTCCGAATCATGTCTTGGGTCAATAGTTGGGTTTGCCCGGCTCCCATGTTTTGGTGCCTTACGTTCCGTTCTGTCGGCTAAGGTGGCACTGGGAGAACCACTGCGATTGCGCCCCGGTTGAGCCGGGCGAGCGCCTCAGTGGAGAAAGCTAAAACTGACCGGCATGATAAGGCGAGAGACTGGTCGCTGTTCGAGAGGTTTTTTCAGGTCCTTAAAGACTCACGCCGCTTCGAGCGAAGTTTTGGACAATGTCCGACGAAGGCGTGGATAGCGCCCCAGATTCGGTCTTCCGAATACCAGGGGCTTCGCTAAAATTTAAAATTATAGAATTCTATGGCTAAGTGAGAGTGTTCAAGCATTATAAGTCCGGTTGCCTTGTTCGTTGTGTTGAGCGCCTCCCTAGATGGACCCAAAAATGGGAACAAGAGTGCTCAAGTTTATCCCGAACACCCCAGCACTCGTGGCTCGGGGGCTGAAGCCAACGACTTGCCATCTCTCAGATTTTATAAACGGCCGCACATGAACAAAGTTTTCAGCGCACAGGATAACACATAGCGAGTTTACTCAAAAATTACATCTCTGGAGCACTCACCCGCAATATCGCGGGCTCCCTTCAGGACAGTTTTATAATACATTTCGGGCGTGCGATACTCCTTGCCCGGTGGCGTGGGTCCGTGAGAAGCTTCTCCGCATCCAACCTGCCCCAGTGCACATTTGTGCGGGCAAGGGCCCGACGAGCACCTTCAATACAGGCGGAGCGCTTGATGACCTCCACCCAGGGGCACGCATCCACCAGCCACCGCACGAGGCCGAAGTAGCTCCCAGGCATGGCCTGTCCAGGCCACAGCCGGACTATAAGGCCCTTCATGGCCTCCTCAGCTACCTTGTGGAGTTCGACCAGTTGCTTCAACTGGTCGCTTGGGGGCACCGGATGGCTGGCCTCAGCATACTAAGACCAGAAGACCTTCTCCGTTGAGCTCCCCTCCTCGCCATGGTAGAATGCGGCGGCATTGGACACACTGCGCGGCAGATCTGCAGCCGCCCTTGGAGAGCTCCGAATGCGGGTAAGTGTCAGGTAGTTTACATTAACATGCTTGCTTTGCATGAAAAATGCCTTACCCGCCGCTATCTTCTTTAAATCCTCAATCTCCTGAAGGGCCTTACGGGCCTCGGCCTTGGCGGACTTGGCACTTTCGAGAGCCGAGGCAAGCTCGGACTCTCGAGTCTTGGAGTCACGCTCCAAGCTCTCATGCTTCTCCATGAGAGCCCGGAGCTCTTGCCGTACTTCCGCCACCTGTGCCTCTTGATTTTCTCGCTCTGCCCGTTCCACGGCCGCACTGCGTTCGGCCGCGGACACAGCCTCCTTCAGGGCTGCCACCTCGTTCGTGGCCCCTGCAATACTCATATTATCCTTGTTAATTTTATTGCAACCTAAATCCTTTTCTGTAAGGTAACTATTCAAAGTGGTGTTACTCACCTTCTTTGTCCTCGAGCAGCTTCTTGGCATGGATGAGCTCTCGCTCGGACCGCTCGAGATCCTGCTTCAATGCACCGACCTCCGCAGTCAGTGCGGCAGAGGTCAGCAGCGCAGCCTGCAAACCCATATGGACATATTTAAAGCAACCCTGCGTATATCTTTTTAGATCCTCAGTCCGGCTTTTCTTTCCGAACACCGAACTGAGCATCAAGGGCTACTGTCTATGCGGTATTACATTACATAATTATAACTTCTTACCTCAAAGCCTGTTAGAAGGCTGCTGCAGGCTTCGGTCAGCCCGCTCTTGGCAAGCTGAACCTTCTGAATCACCGCACTCATGATAGTGCGGTGTTCTTCCTCGATGGAAGCACCTTTAAGCGCCTCCAACAAGTTTTCCGGCGCCTCCGGTTGGACGGAGGCCGCCGGTGTCACAGTCTTGCCCTTCTTTCGAAGGGGCCGCCTGCCGGACTCTGGAACCACTGCGGGTTCCGATGTAGAGTCCGGCGCAAAGTCCGGGAGGCTGCCTGGCGGTGCCTCCGGAGCCTCCTCCTGATGGGTCCTTCTCTGGGATCCCACCTTGGCATCCTCGTCGGCATGGGGGGTAGAGGCCGTCAGAAGTGAATCCACATCCGACGGGGCCAACGACCCGCTCGATGAAGCCGGGAGATCATCATCGGCCGGACTACGGACATAATGCGGCATTAGTAGGACACTGGGTGACAAGAAAGAAATTGCATATCTGGGATCCGGATACTTACGATCTCGCCGACGCCTGGCCCTTGAAGGCCACTCCTCCTCGCCAACGATGGTGTTGGCGAAACTGTCCGGGGGAATAGTTCTCCCCCTCTTGGACCCTTCGGCCTCCCCTATTGGGGAAGCCATCCTCTTCTTCTCTCCCTCCTCCGGGAGAGAGTCTTATTCCTCCTCCTCGTCTTCAGGGGAGGAGTCCGCCTCGTCAGCGGACGCCTGATTACGGGAACTCTTTCGAGTCCCCGTGGCCACCTTCTTGGCCTTCTTCTCCGGCACCACGTGCGGTGCCGGAACCAGCAGCCCCGCTAGATGGGCGTCCACTAGATCTTCTGGCATGGGAGCCGGACAGATGAGCTGCTCAGCCTTCTCCATCCATTCCTGCCAAAGGAAAGGAGAGATTGAAACCCTCTTAAAATCAATCTACTTACGACAAGTGTCCCTTAAAGGGGTTGAATCACTTACCTCGTCAGCTGGATGCTGCGAGCAAAATCCGCGATCTTCCGTCGCGGATGCGGGGGCTTCGGCGCCCTTAAACAGCACCCTCCAGGCGCCTTCGTACGTCGTGTCGAAGAGCCCGCTCATCGCCCGGTGCTGTTCTGGATTGAACTCCCACAGATTAAATGCCCGTTCTTGGCATGGGAGAATCCGGCGGATGAGCATGACTTGGACCACGTCGACGAGCCTGAGCTTATTGCTCACCAGCTTCTAGATGCAGGCTCGGAGTCCCTTCAGCTCCTTCGGATTGCCCCACAACAAGCCCTTCTCTTTCCAGGAGGTGAGCTGCGTGGGGATACCAGATCTAAACTCGGGGGCCGCCGCCCATGTGGGCTCGCGCGGCTCGGTGATGTAGAACCACCCTGACTGCCACCCCTTAACGGAGTCCACGAAGGCCCCTTCGAGCCAAAGGACGTTGGGCAACTTGCCCAACATGGCGCCTCCGCATTCCGCTTGCGTGCCCTTCACAACCTTCGGCTTGACGTTGAAGGTCTTGAGCCACAGGCCGAAGTGGGGCTGGATGCAGAGGAAGGCCTCGCACACGACGATAAACGCCGAGATGTTGAGGATGAAGTTCGGCGCCAGATCGTGGAAATCCAGGCCGTAGTAAAACATGAGCCCCCGGACGAATGGGTGGAGTGGAAAGCCCAGTCCGCGGAGGAAGTGGGGGAGGTAAACAACCCTCTCATGGGGCCCGGGGATGGGGATGAGCTGCCCCTCGTCGGGCAGCCGATGCGCGATGTCGCTGGACAGGTATCCGGCGCCGCGCAGCTTGGTGATGTGCTCCTCCTTAACGGTGGAGGCCAACCATTTGCCTCCCGCTCCGGACATGATCGGAGAAGGTCGAGGCGAGATGCGCGAGCTTGGGCGTTGGAGCTTGAGTGCGCGGAGATGGATAAGCAAAGGAGGAAGAAGGCGTAGGTGAGAAGGTAAATCCTTATCCCTTATATATAGACGGACGGAGACTATGCGTCCCCCACCAGCCTGGTAAAACTCGCTTATCTCCCAAGCACCGCTATCAATGGCGCGGTTGGGTTACCCACGTCCGTATTGATGAGAATCCCGGAATAAGGGGAACACGATCTCTGCTTCGACAAGACGTGCCAAGGAAACCGCTTCGCTAAACGTGCTGAGGTGGTATAATAAAAAACGATTCAAGTAAAAGCCTGGTAGCGGTGTGATGTCACGCCGCAAAATACGTCAGCAGATTGGATTTATGTGCATTATTCTCTCTATGGTGGAATGTGGAATTTATTTTGCAGAGCCGGACACTATCCTGGTGTTCATGATCTTCTCTGGATTATTCAAGGGAGGAACCCGCCTTGGAATGCCGAACATTATGCACGCCGGACTTATCATCATTGAAGCCTGGTTCAGGGGCTACTGAGGGAGTCCTGGACTAGGGGGTGTCCGGACAGCCGGACTATCATCGTCCGCCGGACTCCAAGACTACGAAGATACAAGATTGAAGACTCCGTCCCGTGTCCGGATGGGACTTTCCTTGGCGTGGAAGACAAGCTTGGCGATACGGATATGTAGATCTCCTACCATTGTAACCGACTCTGTGTAACCCTAGCCTCCTCCGGTGTCTATATAAACCGGAGGGCTTTAGTCCGTAGGACACAACATACATTACAACAATCATGCCATAGGCTAGCTTCAGGGTTTAGCCTCCTTGATCTCGTGGTAGATCCACTCTTGTACTACCGATATCATCAATATTAATCAAGCAGGACATAGGGTTTTACCTCCATCGAGAGGGCCCGAACCTGGGTAAAACATCGTGTCCCTCGTCTCCTGTTACCATCCGCCTAGACGCACAGTTCGGGACCCCCTACCCGAGATCCGCCGGTTTGACACCGACAGTGGGTGTGTGCTGTTGTGCTTGTTCTAGTTCAGTTTTGCTGGAACATATAACCTCGAGACAGGTGCGTCTGACACCCCCTCCAGTTCTTCCAGTTGTTTGTTTTCTGCGCTCAAAGCGATCCAGCTAGGCCGCCTCGCCAAGGTGGCCCTTGACTCGGCTATAGTTTTCAGGGGGGAAGTGGGACCCCCCTTAGAGGAGATTGCGGCTATCCAGGCTCGCGAGATCCTTGACGAGAAACTCGCTGAAACCCGGGCCTACCTCCTCCGCACCCCAGCACCCCAGCCCCCTTTTGGGCTGCCTGTCGGGGAAGTCCGTGGCCGCACGCATTCTCGCACGGCCGCTCTCAGAGCTCACAGTGTTGGGGAACGTTGCAGAAAATTAAAATTTTTCCTACGGTTTCACCAAGATCCATCTATGAGTTCATCTAAGCAATGAGTCAAGGGAGTGAATTTGCATCTACATACCACTTGTAGATCGCATGCGGAAGCGTTCAAGGGAAGGGTGATGATGGAGTCGTACTCGCCGTGATTCAGATCACCGATGACCAAGTGCTGAACGGACAGCACCTCCGCGTTCAACACACGTACGGGACGGACGACGTCTCCTCCATCTTGATCCAGCAAGGAGGAAGGAGAGGTTGAGGAAGATTGCTCCAACGGCAGCACGACGGCGTGGTGATGTTGGTGCAGCAGTACTCCGACAGGGCTTCGCCAAGCACGTAACGGAGGAGGAGAGGTGTTGGGGAGGGGAGGGGCTGCGCCTTGGGTTGTGTACAACAGCCCTCCCCTCCCCCTCTATTTATAGGGGAAGGGGCAAGGGGGCCCGACCCCTCTAGATGGGATCTAGAGGGGGGGCGGCGGCCAGGGAGGGGGGACTTGCCCCCCAAGCAAAGGGGGCGCCCCCTCTAGGGTTCCCCCCAAACCCTAGGCGCATGGGCCCAAGGTGGGGGGCGCGCCCAGCCCTCCAGGGGCTGGTTCCCTGCCCCTTGCGGCCCATGTGGCCCTCCGAGAGGGGTGGCCCCTCCCGGTGGACCCCCGGAACCTCTCCGGTGGCCCCGGTACAATACCGATATGCCCCCGAAACTTTCCGGTGTCCGCATGATAACTTCCCATATATAAAACTTCACCTCCGGACCGTTCCAGAACTCCTCGTGACGTCCGGGATCTCATCCGAGACTCCGAACAACATTCGGTAATCACATACAAGTCTTCCTAATAACCCTAGCGTCACCAAACCTTAAGTGTGTAGACCCTACGGGTTCGGGAGACATGCAGACATGACCGAGACGACTCTCCGGTCAATAACCAACAGCGGGATCTGGATACCCATGTTGGCTCCCACATGTTCCACGATGATTTCATCGGTTGAACCATGATGTCGAGGATTCGATCAAACCCCATAAACAATTCCCTTTGTCAATCGGTACGTTACTTGCCCGAGACTCGATCGTCGGTATCCCAATACCTTGTTCAGTCTCGTTACCGGCAAGTCACTTTACTCGTACCGTAATGCATGATCCCGTGACCAACCACTTGGTCACTTTGAGCTCAATATGATGATGCATTACCGAGTGGGCCCAGAGATACCTCTCCGTCATACGGAGTGACAAATCCTAGTCTCGATCCGTGTCAACCCAACAGACACTTTCGGAGATACCTGTAGTGCACCTTTATAGTCACCCAGTTACGTTGTGACGTTTGATACACCCAAAGCACTCCTACGGTATCCGGGAGTTACACGATCTCATGGTCTAAGGAAAGGATACTTGACATTGGAAAAGCTCTAGCAAACGAACTACACGATCTTGTGCTATGCTTAGGATTGGGTCTTGTCCATCACATCATTCTCCTAATGATGTGATCCCGTTATCAACGACATCCAATGTCCATAGCCAGGAAACCATGACTATCTGTTGATCAACGAGCTAGTCAACTAGAGGCTCACTAGGGACATATTGTGGTCTATATATTCACACGTGTATTACGATTTCCGGATAATACAGTTATAGCATGAATAAAAGACAATTATCATGAACAAAGAAATATAATAATAATACTTTTATTATTGCCTCTAGGGCATATTTCCAACAGTCTCCCACTTGCACTAGAGTCAATAATCTAGTTACATTGTGATGAATCGAACACCCATAGAGTTCTGGTGTTGATCATGTTTTGCTCGCGAGAGAGGTTTAGTCAACGGATCTGCGACATTCAGATCCGTATGTACTTTGCAAATTTCTATGTCTCCATCTTGAACATTTTCACGGATGGAGTTGAAGCGACGCTTGATGTGCCTGGTCTTCTTGTGAAACCTGGGCTCCTTGGCAAGGGCAATAGCTCCAGTGTTGTCACAGAAGAGTTTGATCGGCCCCGACGCATTGGGTATGACTCCTAGCTCAGTGATGAACTCCTTCACCCAAATTGCTTCATGCGTTGCCTCCGAGGCTGCCATGTACTCCGCTTCACATGTAGATCCCGCCACGACACTCTGCTTGCAGCTGCACCAGCTTACTGCTCCACCATTCAACATATACACGTATCCGGTTTGTGACTTAGAGTCATCCAGATCTGTGTCAAAGCTAGCATCGACGTAACCCTTTACGACGAGCTCTTCGTCACCTCCATAAACGAGAAACATGTCCTTTGTCCTTTTCAGGTACTTCAGGATATTCTTGATCGCTGTCCAGTGTTCCTTGCCGGGATTACTTTGGTACCTTCCTACCAAACTTACGGCAAGGTTTACATCAGGTCTGGTACACAGCATGGCATACATAATAGATCCTATGGCTGAAGCATAGGGGATGACACTCATCTCTTCTTTATCTTTTGCCGTGGTCGGGGATTGAGCAGAGCTCAATCCCACACCTTGCAACACAGGCAAGAACCCTTTCTTGGACTGATCCATTTTGAACTTCTTCAAAATCTTATCAAGGTATGTGCTTTGTGAAAGACCTATGAGGTGTCTCGATCTATCCCTATAGATCTTGATGCCTAATATGTAAGCAGCTTCTCCAAGGTCCTTCATTGAAAAACACTTATTCAAGTAGGCCTTAATTTTGTCCAAGAGTTCTATATCATTTCCCATCAAGAGTATGTCATCTACATATAATATGAGAAATGCTACAGAGCTCCCACTCACTTTCTTGTAAACGCAGGCTTCTCCATAAGTCTGCATAAACCCAAACGCTTTGATCATCTCATCAAAGCGAATGTTCCAACTCCGAGATGCTTGCACCAGTCCATAAATGGATTGCTGGAGCTTGCATACTTTGTTAGCATTCTTAGGATCAGCAAAACCTTCCGGCTGCATCATATACAACTCTTCCTTAAGATGTCCGTTAAGGAATGCTGTTTTGACGTCCATCTGCCATATATCATAATCATAGTATGCGGAAATTGCTAACATGATTCAGACGGACTTCAGCTTCGCTACGGGAGAGAATGTCTCGTCGTAGTCAATCCCTTGAACTTGTCGATAACCCTTAGCAACAAGTCGAGCTTTATAGATGGTAACATTTCCATCCGCGTCCGTCTTCTTCTCAAAGATCCATTTGTTTTCTATCGCTCGCCGATCATCGGGCAAGTCCGTCAAAGTCCATACTTTGTTTTTATACATGGATTCTATCTTGGATTTCATGGCTTCAAGCCATTTGTTGGAATCTGGGCCCGCCATTGCTTCTTCATAGTTCGAAGGTTCACCGTTGTCTAACAACATGATTTCCAAGACAGGGTTGCCGTACCACTCTGGTGCGGAACGTGTCCTTGTGGACCTACGAAGTTCAGTAGCAACTTGATCTGAAGTACCTTGATCATCATCATTATTTTCCTCTTCAGTTGGTGTAGGCATCACAGGAACATTTTCCTGAGCTGCACCACTTTCCCGTTCGAGAGGTAGTACTTCATCGAGTTCTACTTTCCTCCCACTTACTTCTTTCGAGAGAAACTCTTTTTCCAGAAAGCATCCATTCTTGGCAACAAAAATCTTGCCCTCGGATCTTAAGTAGAAGGTATACCCAACGGTTTCCTTAGGGTATCATATGAAGACACATTTTTCCGACTTGGGTTCGAGCTTTTCAGGTTGAAGTTTCTTGACATAAGCATCGCATCCCCAAACTTTTAGAAACGACAGCTTAGGTTTCTTCCCAAACCATAATTCATACGGTGTCGTCTCAACGGATTTAGACGGTGCCCTATTTAAAGTGAATGTAGCTGTCTCTAGAGCGTATCCCCAAAATGATAGCGGTAAATCGGTAAGAGACATCATAGACCACACCATATCCAATAGAGTGCGATTACGACGTTCGGACACACCATTACGCTGAGGTGTTCCAGGCGGCGTGAGTTGTGAAACGATTCCACATTTCCTGAAGTGTGTACCAAATTCGTGACTTAAATATTCTCCTCCACGATCTAATCGTAGGAACTTTATCTTTCGGTCACGTTGATTCTCTACCTCATTCTGAAATTCCTTGAACTTTTCAAAGGTCTCAGACTTGTGTTTCATCAAGTATACATACCCATATCTACTCAAGTCATCAGTGAGAGTGAGAACATAACGATATCCTCCGCGAGCCTCAACGCTCATTGGACCGCACACATCGGTATGTATGATTTCCAACAAGTTGGTTGCTCGCTCCATTGTTCCGGAGAACGGAGTCTTGGTCATTTTGCCCATGAGACATGGTTCGCATGTGTCAAATGATTCATAATCGAGAGACTCTAAAAGTCCATCAGCATGGAGCTTCTTCATGCGCTTGACACCAATGTGACCAAGGCGGTAGTGCCACAAGTATGTGGGACTATCGTTGTCAACTTTACATCTTTTGGTATTCACACTATGAATATGTGTATTACTACGCTCGAGATTCATTAAGAATAAACCGTTGACCATCGGGGCATGACCATAAAACATATCTCTCATATAAATAGAACAACCATTATTCTCGGATTTAAATGAGTAGCCATCTCGTATCAAACGAGATCCAGATACAATGTTCATGCTCAAACTTGGCACCAAATAACAATTATTAAGGTTTATAACTAATCCCGTAGGTAAATGTAGAGGTAGCGTGCCGACGGCGATCACATCGACCCTGGAACCATTCCCGACGCGCATCGTCACCTCGTCCTTCGCCAGTCTCCGTTTATTTCGCAGCTCCTGCTGTGAGTTACAAATATGAGCAACGGCACCGGTATCAAATACCCAGGAGTTACTACGAGTACTGGTAAGGTACACATCAATTACATGTATATGAAATATACCTTTGGTGTTGCCAGCCTTCTTATCCGCTAAGTATTTGGGGCAGTTCCGCTTCCAGTGACCCTTCCCCTTGCAATAAAAGCACTCAGTCTCAGGCTTGGGTCCATTCTTTGACTTCTTCCCGGTAACTGGCTTACCGGGCGCGGCAACATCCTTGCCGTCTTTCTTGAAGTTCTTCTTGCCCTTGCCCTTCTTGAACTTAGTGGTCTTATTGACCATCAACACTTGATGTTCTTTGTTGATTTCAACCTCTGCTGACTTCAGCATTGAAAATACTTCAGGAATGGTCTTCACCATCCCCTGCATATTGTAGTTCATCACAAAGCTCTTGTAGCTTGGTGGGAGCGACTGAAGGATTCTGTCAATGACCGCCTCATCTGGGAGGTTAATGTTCAGCTGGGTTATACGGTTGTGCAACCCAGACATTTTGAGTATGTGCTCACTGACAGAACTGTTTTCCTCCATCTTACAACTATAGAACTTGTCGGAGACATCATATCTCTCGACCCGGGCATGAGCTTCGAAAACTAGTTTTAGCTCCTCGAACATCTCATATGCTCCGTGTTGCTCAAAACGCTTTTGGAGCCCCGGTTCTAAGCTGTAAAGCATGCCGCACTGAACGAGGGAGTAATCATCAGCGCGAGACTGCCAAGCGTTCATAACATCTTGGTTCTCTCGGACAGGAGCGTCACCTAGCGGTCCTTCTAGGACATATTGTTTCCTGGCAGCTATGAGGATGATCCTCAGGTTCCGGACCCAGTCCGTATAGTTGCTGCCATCATCTTTCAGCTTGGTTTTCTCTAGGAACGCGTTGAAGTTCATGTTGACATGAGCGTTGGCCATTTGATCTACAAGACATATTTGCAAAGGTTTTAGACTAAGTTCATGATAATTAAGTTCATCTAATCAAATTATTACAATGAAATCCCACTCAGATTAGACATCCCTCTAGTCATCTAAGTGTTACACGATCCGAGTCGACTAGGCCGTGTCCGATCATCACGTGAGACGGACTAGTCATCGTCGGTGAACATCTTCATGTTGATCGTATCTTCCATACGACTCGTGTTCGACCTTTTGGTCTCTGTGTTCCGAGGCCATGTCTGTACATGCTAGGCTCGTCAAGTTAACCCTAAGTGTTTTGCATGTGTAAAACTGTCTTACACCCGTTGTATGTGAACGTAAGGATCTATCACACCCGATCATCACGTGGTGCTTCGAAACGACGAACTTTAGCAACGGTGCACAGTTAGGGGAGAACACTTCTTGAAATTGTTGTAAGGGATCATCTTATTTACTACCGTCGTTCTAAGTAAACAAGATGCATAAACATAATAAACATCACATGCAATTATATAGTAGTGACATGATATGGCCAATATCATATAGCTCCATTGATCTCCATCTTCGGGGCTCCATGATCATCTTGTCACCGGCATGACACCATGATCTCCATCATCATGATCTCCATCATCGTGTCTTCATGAAGTTGTCACGCCAACGACTACTTCTACTTCTATGGCTAACGCGTTTAGCAATAAAGTAAAGTAATTTACATGGCGTTCTTCAATGACACGCAGGTCATACAAAAAATAAAGACAACTCCTATGGCTCCTGCCGGTTGTCATACTCATCGACATGCAAGTCGTGATTTCTATTACAAGAACATGATCTCATACATCACAATATATCATTCATCATTCATCACAACTTCTGGCCATATCACATCACATGACAATCGCTGCAAAAACAAGTTAGACGTCCTCTAATTGTTGTTGCGTCCTTTACGTGGCTGCAATTGGGTTCTAGCAAGAATGTTTTCTTACCTACGAATAACCACAACGTGATTTTGTCAACTTCTATTTACCCTTCATAAGGACCCTTTTCATCGAATCTGCTCCAACTAAAGTGGGAGAGACAGACACCCGCCAGCCACCTTATGCAACTAGTGCATGTCTGTCGGTGGAACCGGTCTCACGTAAGCGTACGTGTAAGGTTGGTCCGGGCCGCTTCATCCCACAATACCGCTGAAGCAAGAAAAGACTAGTAGTGGCAAGCAAGTTGACAAGATCCACGCCCACAACAAAATTGTGTTCTACTCGTGCAATAGAGAACTACGCATAGACCTAGCTCATGATGCCACTGTTGGGGAACGTTGCAGAAAATTAAAAATTTTCCTACGGTTTCACCAAGATCCATCTATGAGTTCATCTAAGCAACGAGTCAAGGGAGTGAGTTTTCATCTACATACCACTTGTAGATCGCGTGCGGAAGCGTTCAAGGGAAGGGTGACGATGGAGTCGTACTCGCCGTGATTCAGATCACCGATGACCAAGTGCTGAACGGACAGCACCTCCGCGTTCAACACACGTACGGGACGGACGACGTCTCCTCCGTCTTGATCCAGCAAGGAGGAAGGAGAGGTTGAGGAAGATTGCTCCAACGGCAGCACGACAGCGTAGTGATGTTGGTGCAGCAGTACTCCGACAGGGCTTCGCCAAGCACGTAACGGAGGAGGAGAGGTGTTGGGGAGGGGAGGGGCTGCGCCTTGGGTTGTGTACAGAAGCTCTCCCCTCACCCCTCTATTTATAGGGGAAGGGGCAAGGGGGGCCGACCCCTCTAGATGGGATCTAGAGGGGGGGGCGGCGGCCAGGGAGGGGGGACTTGCCCCCCAAGCAAAGGGGCGCCCCCTCTAGGGTTCCCCCCCAAACCCTAGGCGCATGGGCCCAAGGTGGGGGGTGCGCCCAGCCCTCCAGGGGCTGGTTCCCTGCCCCTTGCGGCCCATGTGGCCCTCCGAGAGGGGTGGCCCCTCCCGGTGGACCTCCGGAACCTCTCCGGTGGCCCCGGTACAATACCGATATGCCCCCAAAACTTTCCGGTGTCCGCATGATAACTTCCCATATATAAAACTTCACCTCCGAACCATTCCGGAACTCCTCATGACGTCCGGGATCTCATCCGGGACTCCGAACAACATTCGGTAATCACATGCAAGTCTTCCTAATAACCCTAGCGTCACCGAACCTTAAGTGTGTAGACCCTACGGGTTCGGGAGACATGCAGACATGACCGAGACGACTCTCCAATCAATAACCAACAGCGGGATTTGGATACCCATGTTGGCTCCCACATGTTCCACGATGATTTCATCGGTTGAACCACGATGTCGAGGATTCGATCAAACCCCATATACAATTCCCTTTGTCAATCGGTACATTACTTGCCCGAGACTCGATCGTCGGTATCCCAATACCTTGTTCAGTCTCGTTACCGGCAAGTCACTTTACTCATACCGTAATGCATGATCCCGTGACCAACCACTTGGTCACTTTTGAGCTCAATATGATGATGCATTACCGAGTGGGCCCAGAGATACCTCTCCGTCATACGGAGTGACAAATCCTAGTCCCGATCCGGGTCAACCCAACAAACACTTTCGGAGATACCTGTAGTGCACCTTCATAGTCACCCAGTTACGTTGTGACGTTTGATACACCCAAAGCACTCCTACGGTATCCGGGAGTTACACAATCTCATGGTCTAAGGAAAGGATACTTGACATTGGAAAAGCTCTAGCAAATGAACTACACGATCTTGTGCTATGCTTAGGATTGGGTCTTGTCCATCACATCATTCTCCTAATGATGTGATCCCGTTATCAACGACATCCAATGTCCATAGCCAGGAAACCATGACTATCTGTTGATCAACGAGCTAGTCAACTAGAGGCTCACTAGGGACATATTGTGGTCTATGTATTCACACGTGTATTACGATTTCCGGATAATACAGTTATAGCATGAATAAAAGACAATTATCATGAACAAAGAAATATAATAATAATACTTTTATTATTGCCTCTAGAGCATATTTCCAACACACAGCGCATCCATCGTTCTGGGGTCAAGCAGCCCCTCCATGGCGATTTAGATGCGCGCCCTCTTCTGGAACATCCGCGGCTTCGGCCATGACGGCCACCGCCGCCAGCTAGTTGAGTACATCCGTGACGAGCACATTGACATCATCGCCATCCAAGAAACCATGCGCACGGAGTTTTGCCTTCCCGAGCTGGACGGCCTTAGCTCCCACCTGTTTGCCTGGCATTGGCTCCCTTCTAGTGGGAACAATGGTCATTCGGGTGGCATCCTGTTAGGCGTTAAGGATGCCACCTTTGAGGTGGGCGGTATGGACCGGGGAGAGTTCTTCGTTAGCATGGAGATCTTCGAGTGGGCTCTCAATTTTAAGTGGGAGGTCATCATAGTCTATGGACCAGCGGACCACCACCACTCCCCGACCTTCCTCGCTGAGCTGCAATAGAAGATCTCCAGCTCCTCCCTCCTTGTGGTTGTCGGAGGTGATTTCAACCTCATCCGCTCGCTGGATGAGAAGAATAACGACAGGGTTAACCGTCCCCGGATGCAAATGTTTAACGACTGCATTACGGAGCTCGGCCTCCGTGAGCTTGAGCGAACGGGGGCCCGGTTCACCTAGACCAACCGCCAGGTGAACCCGACGCAGTCCGTTCTGGACCGCGTCCTAGTCTCTCCGGATTGGGAGCTTAGATGCCCCATGGCCTCTCTGCAGGCCATCACCCGTATCGGGTCCGACCATGTCCCCCTCCTCCTCTCCACCGCTGACGAGCGCCCCCCCGTCCCCCCCGGTTCCAATTTGAGCTCTTCTGGCTCAACCAGGCCGAGTTCCACGAGGCCGTTGCGGCCAAGTGGACCGCCGCGCGTGCTGCTCCGCACCGGGCCATGTCGGCCGTGGACTCTTGGCAGTTTTGCACCAAGCTTGCCCGCCAATTTATGAATGGCTGGGGCGCGAACCTTGGGCGTGATCTGCGTGAGCGCAAGAAGGCCCTCTTGGATGCCATCCAGGCCTTGGACGCTTGTGCTGACTCATCCGGGATCTCTCCTGACGAGTGGTGCTGAGATATGATCTCGAGGACCAGCTATCGGTCATCTACTCTGACGAAGAGGCCTACTGGCGGCTGCGCGGCATCCAACGATGGGTGCTTCAGGGAGATGCCAACACGGCTTAGTTCCAGGCGATCGCCAATGGCCGGCGTCGCCGGAATTCCATTCACTCTCTGTGGGCCGGAGATGCTCATCTCACTCGCCCCTCGGACATCCGAGTGCACGTCGACGGCTTCTATAAAGCCCCTTTTCCTCCACCCCTCAGGGTGGGGCTGCGCTGGCCCCTGACACCTAGTCAGGTGCACAGCTAGTTTCCGTCGAGGCCAACGCGGCCTTGGTTGCCCCCTTCTCGGAGGATGAAGTCCTAGCGGCAATCAAGGACATGAACCCCTCCTCGGCTCCGGGTCCTGATGACTTGCCGGTCTCGTTCTTCAAAATGTTCTCTCAAACTATCAAACCTGAGGTCATGGCCCTCTTGGACGAATTCGACACTGGGACTATGGACCTTGGGCGGCTGAACTATGGGATCATTATCCACATCCCTAAGGTTCCGGTCGCCTCCGACATTCGCCAATTCCGCCCGATCACGATGATCAACGTGATCTTCAGGATCTTGGCTAAAGGGTACGCCAATAGGGTGACCCTTCTTGCGGACTCTATCACCCACCCCAACCAGGCTGTCTTCATCCAAGGTCGGTTTATTTTGGATGGGGTGCTGGTCTTTCACGAGGTCCTTCATGAAGTCCGCTCCAAACACCACCGCGCGGTCTTCCTGAAGCTAGACTTCCACAAAGCCTACAACACTGTTCACTGGACCTTCCTTCGGGGAGTATTGCTCCGTAAGGGATTCGACGACCGTTGGGTGACCCGCGTTTTGCAGCTAGTCTCCTGCGGCCGAACTGCGGTCAACATCAACGGTGAGATCGGACCCTTCTTCCCCACCTTATGTGGGGTCCGTCAGGGCGATCCGTTCTCCCCGTTCTTATTCAACATGGTGGTTGATGCCCTTGCGGTCATTCTGGATAAGGCCAAAGCCTGCGGCCACCTTCGTCGCGTTGTCCCCCACCTTGTTGGGGAGGGAGGGGTCTCTCTCCTCCAATATGCGGATGGCTCCATTGTTATGATGGAAGGCTCAGAGACCGACATCTCCAACCTAAAGTTCCTCCTCCTCTGTTTCCAACAGATGTCAGGGCTTACCATCAACTTTGATAAGAGCGAAGTGATGGTCCTTGGCTATACTCCTGAGGAGGCGGTGTCCATTGCGGATCGGCTTAACTGTCGCCTGGGTTCCTTCCCCACGACCTACCTGGGGATACCTATTAGTGATTCTAGGCTCACCATGGCTGATGTCCGCCCGACGGTGACCCGGATGCAGCACCATGTTGAACCTTGGCGGGGATGTTGGCTATCGAAGGCGGCGAGGGTGATTCTAATCAACTCCTCGCTGGCAAGCCTGCTTTGGCTTCTCATGAGCTTCTACAGCCTTCATGAGACCCTCCATCAGGATGTTGCTAAATACCAGTCAAGGTTCTACTGGGCTGGTGAGGGTGACAAGCAGAAGTATCATATGGTGAGCTGGCCAGACATCTGCAAACCCAAGGACCAGGGTGGCCTTGGGATCTTGTCATCTCACCACATGAACATTGCTCTCCTGACCCGCTAGCTGTGGCGTATTACCAATGGGGAGGGAGGCCTCTGGCTCACCATCATCCATAATAAATACCCGAGGGGCCAACCTTTGGCCTTTTGCCAGCGTTCGGGTGGCTCCCAGTTCTGGCAGTCCGTGGTCCAGCTTCCGCCTGTCCTTCGCCTCGATATGTCCATCTCTGTTGGATCCGGGGCCTAGACACTGTTCTGGTTCGACCGATGGCTTGGGGACTCCCCCTTGGCTGTGCGGTTCCCAGAACTTTTTACCATTGCGGCTGACCCTCAGGTCTTTGTCGAGACGGCCCTTATTGACTTAGGGCGTCTCGCTTTCCGTTGCCCCTTCGGCCCTCTCGAGGTGGCTGCTTGGGACTCCCTCCTCCAAGCCGTGCCTCTGATGCCGATGAACGTTCAGGAGGATCAGGATGCCATTTCCTGGCACCTGGAGCCATCTGGCCGCTTCTCCACGAAGTCCCTGTATGTGGTCATCGCTCCTTCGACGGCCCCGGAACCGTTTAGCCTGATACGGGACATCCGCCTTCCTTTGAAGATCCGGATCTTTCTGTGGCAATGGATCCATGGGCGCCTCCCCTCTGGGATCGAAGTCCTCAAGCGTAACGGCTCGGGCGATGGGATCTATCCCATCTGTGGCACGATCAAGGATGCTAACCACATCTTCTTCTTGTGCTCCACTACCCAGTTCATGTGGGCCTGCTTCCGCGAAACGGTCGGTGGCTAGTGGTGCAATACAAACTTCCCCGACATCCTTGCGGAGCTGACAGCCTCCCCTCCCCGCTACCACCATATTAGATGGCTGTGCGTTGGGATCCTCGCCTAGACGCTTTGGAACATTCGCAACAAGCTTGTCATTCAGAAGGTCCCTCTTCGACGTGTGACTGACGCTATCTTCAAAATGTTTGGCTACTTGCAGCTTTGGCGGCCGCTTAGCCGCCCCCAGGACCGGGATGTCATCACCAACCTCCTCGCCGATCTTTGCTCGATGGCGCTCCGCGTGGCTCCCCCGCTTCTGCCCCTCCGCCTGAGCCCGACTAGGCTGCCGGACTCCTTTGCGCCTTGCGCCTTCTGTGCGTCGTGCGCTGTGTTGAGTGCGTTTTGGGCTTGTTGTGTTGTGCCCGCAGCTCAGACCCTCATGTCTGTTTGTATGCTTGTGAACCTCCGTGTGTGTGTGTGTGTGTGTGTGTGTGTTTGTGTGTGAACTTGTGTGGAACCTTGTGGGATGCTTGATGTGGGCGGTTGCTTTATAATATAAAGCGGGGCGAAAGCATCTTTCGGTATAATTCAGCTTTCCTGCTTGGCTAGAAAACTGCAGTATTTCCAGCTACAGTACATGAGCCTGCCCACCTCAAGGGGCACCAATCCGTGTAATTGATAGCTCTTTGATAAGAATGTCAACGAGAAATAGAAATAGAAATGTTGGGGGAAATGGTGAATGTTTGGATGAACTTATGCATTGACACTCTTAACACCTTTAGCATCCACATAAAATGCAAGAAACAGGCCCTTGCATATCTGAACAAATACATAAGCAATTTCCACAACGGAGGTCTTTCTCTCAAGTAGGCTTCTTGGGAAAACTATGTGTGAGATATCACAGTACCAATGTTTGCGTCAGTGGCATAACTGACAAAGGATAGCCGACACTTTTGAAGAAAAAGGGAGCTTACACGTAACTGCCTCCATTCTTGTAGATTGATGGGACATGCTTCATCCAACGTACAGTTTTAGAGGTTGATTTTGCTGCTTGGGAAATTGAAGAACTAATTAAATACTCTAGATGCCTGGCAAAGACACTGTTTATCTAGCAAAGACACTGTTTATCTCTACTTGCCTACATGGGTTTTTGGGCTAGGTCCCAAAATAGTCTTTCCTTCTCCTTTTGATTTGCTAGTTGTTCGGTTTGTAAGACTAGTTTCTGTTAATGAGGCAAGCTATATTTGTATGTACTAGCCACCGTATTGATGAATAATATTTGTGTTTGCAGGAAGAACTTGGTCTTGAGTATGATGATGTCGATGTGAACTTTCAAACATACAGTGAAATGCTGGCGAGTCTCAACAAAAGGAGAGAAGTTTCTCGCTGAGGACGTATTCATGGGAGTATCTCAGATCAGATGTATGTTACATCAGTTTTATCAGCCGAACTTCTCCATGATTTTGGTAGTTTCTTAGGCAGCGGCGTTTGTTGTAGTTTGTCTAGACAGATGATGTTATTCCGCTGATGATAACATATCTGCTCAACCACTCCTCATTCATCTTGTGGGAAATATGTTCCCTCCCCCTCTCTCCCCTGTGGGGACGCCACCCGCCCCCTCCTTCCCTTCGGCGGCGACCTCGTCTCATGCGGCCTCTTCCCCCTATTCTTCCCCGCGGTCTCCTTCCTGCTCCTCCCCGGCGGCGCACCCTGCTTCCCCCTCTTCCCCAGCGGCCTCGCCTCACTCCATCCTCCTCGCTCCTTCCCGAGCCAACAGGTTTTGGGCGCTTGACTCGGATGGATCTGGGTCGGACTCTGAGGCCATTCCTTCCCCTCCTCGCCTGGTCCCTGCGGGCGGCCTTCCCATGGCTCCGGCGGTGGTTCCGCTGCGCAAATTCACTCCTGGCGGGCGGGGGCGACTCGTCGGGCCCGTGGTGGAGGCGGATGGCTGGCGTCGCATTTCTCGTGGGCGTCGTCGTGCTGCGGCTTGGTCTCCGGCTCGGGTGTCGCTGTGCTCTGGTGGGGCTGGGGGGCGGTGTCGCCGTCCTCCTCTCCGGTGGCCCTCCTTGCTTGTCTGTCGCCTGGGGGTGCGGCTCCGGCTTCCCCGTCGGCGGCGGAGGTGCCTTCCCTAGATCTGGCGCTGGGGCTGGTGGTGGTGCCTGTGTCTGGGCCTGGGCCGCGGGCCCTTGTGTCGTGTGATGGGCCTGGTGGGCCTGGCTCGGTCCCTGCCTTGGATTGTGTTTCTGTTTTCCCCTCCCTTCTTTGGACTCTGGGCCGTGGTTGGCCCAGGTCCAGCCCCCTTGGTGCCATCTGGCGAACCGGGCCTGGCTCGGACCGGGTATATATGGGTCCGGAAGGGATCGGTTCCCCCATTTCTAGGGTTCCCAGCCTCCTTCTCAGATTTGCGTCACCGCCGTCTCCCCATTTGCTCCTTCATCAGATCTGCTCCTCCTCCTCCCCTCTCTCGTTCGTTTGCGGCGGTGGTCGCAATGGATTGCTCGCGCGGGTCCTCCAGCGAGGCTGTCTCCGGCCAGAAGCGGGGGCGCAACGGATCTGGCGAGGCGGCGGCCGATCTTGAGTATGAAGCTGCGCTGCGTGCTAAGCTCCAGGCGTCGCTCGCTCCTGAGGCGGGGTCAGCGGCGGCTGCGGCCGGTTCGTCCCCGCGCGCCTCCGGATCTGGGCCGTCGGATCCTTCGCTGCCCTTGCATGGGGCTTCGCCGGCTGCTGTCGATCCGTGGGAGTTGGCGGCTGCTGGGAGCCGGGCTGGCTTGTCGGGGCTAGTCCCGCTGCCTCCTCCGCATGGTGCTGCTCCCATGGGTGGTGGGATGGTGCGGGCTCCGGTGGTGGATGCTAGGGGTCTGTCTCGTTTCGCCCCGCGTGGTGCGTCGGGGGCCCGGATTTGCCGCCCCGTTGGCTCTGCTGTTGGGCGGGGCATCGGTGTTGGGCCTGGCGCGACTGGTGCTGGTATTCTCCCTCCTCCCCCTCGTGGTCCTGGTCGCATTCCTCCTCAAACTCAGGTCGCCAACCCCACTCTCACCTGCTTCACATGCCATCGTCCTGGTCACCTTCAGTCCTGGTGCCAACCCCCCCTTCTGCCTCATCTGTAGGGAAGACGGCCACCTCACGGTGGATTGTCAGAATCGTTCCAAACCTCCTGCCTTCGTTCACTATGGCCTTGGCCTTCCTGGGTGCTCTTTTTTCGCCTTAGATAGGGAGGTCCCTGCTGTTGCTCCCATCCCTGCGCTTTCCAACATCGGCATCATCTCTGTCTAGTCCAAGCGCATTACTTCCCAGGTTCTTCTTGATGAGCTCAGGCTGTGGGACGAGGGAGGGTGGGATTGGCAAATCCGCCAACTTTCCGATATCGAGTTTGATGTGACCTTCCCTTCCAAAGAAAGTCTCCACATGATTTCCTCTTGTACTAGCTTCACGCTTCCTCTGAATCAATTGGTTGTTTCGGTTAAGGCTGCTTCTAATGGCTTCAAGGCTATCTCCTCCCTGTCTGATGTATGGGTTCTAGTTGAAGATGTCCCTCCTACAGTGCGTACCATAGCGTTTCTGATGGCGTTCGAGGTGCTCATCGGCAAGCCGATTGAGGTTGATTAAAACTTTCTGGCTATCCTCGGGCCGGTCCCTTTGCGAGTATGGTGTGTGGACCCCTGTGTATTCGTGGTTCCAATGATGTCTTCCCTTCGACTGGTGGCTTTCGGCTCAGGGTTCGGGTGGGGGTGCTTCGGGTCCGGTGTCGCCCCCACCTCCTCCCCCACCCCCGGCCTCTGGCAGTGATGACAAGAGCAAAGATGGGGATGGCTGCCCGGACGATTCTATGCATGGCACTGATCACCGCTTTACCCAGTCGGAGTGGGACAGGCTCTCTCCTGAAGACCAGGATATGCTAAAGGAGAATGCTCCGGTCGGTCGGGGGGCAAATGGCTCGCAGGCGGACTTGATTGGAGGGGATGCTGCTTCCGGTGGGGCTAAGGGTACACCTTTCTTGATGGTGTGCTCTAATCTCCCTGCCCGTCCTACATCTCCTTCCCTCTCTGGCATTGAAGACTTGCCCCCGGCTGGCCCCTTTCCCTCCAAGAAGAAGAAGAAGTCATCCGTCAAGAAATTCTCTGCTAAGAGCAGGGCATCTGGGGACTCAAAGCAGTCTGCGGCTGGGCTCTATCGCAGGCCCGATGCTGACTTGGGTACGGCCTCGGGCCCGTCTTCTACTGCGGCATCTCCCCGCCGTGTTCGCCCTGAGCTAGTGCGCTCGCCCGTGTCCACGGCTCGTAAAAGTGGCCGCGTCTCCAACATCGGTGAGAAGGTGGATGATCGGGCTGCTCGGCACGCTGCGGCTAGGGACCTGCCTACTTCAGGTTCGCGCCTACACCCCTCCTCCTCTACCCCCAATGTTCATTCTCCTATTCGTTTAGTGCTTCCGTCTCAATCTGATGATCATCTGCTTAGTATATTAGATGATGTGGGCATTTGCTTAGACGCTAGTTTGGGCTCTCCTGCTTCTCTACTTGGTGTTATTAGGGCTAATGAATTAGCTCAGGCTGACATTGCAAAAGCCAAGAAGGCTGGGGGGATCGAGTGCCCCACTGGTTGTGGCTGGTGGGGTTGTGGGGGGAGATGATAGGAGTCAGGCTTCCCCGGTTGTTACTAAACGCGGGGCTGGGAAACGTGCTAAATCCTGCAAGGCTCCGAGCAGGTCGAGTCTTAGAATCAAAAACCTTTTTGAAAGGACATGCGGTGCCCCCATGTGTGGTTTTGGTAATTGATGACATTCTCTATGGACTAATGGTTGCATTGAGTTATATTTGAAGGATTTTTCCATAGGCATTTCTTGAAGTCCATGTGTTGGTTTCAAGGAGTTTATGGGTTGACCAAGTTGCTATTAAGGAATTATCCAAAGATTGGTCATGTGAGTGTTGAGCTTATTGCAAGCATGTCTTGAAGAATAAGATTGTGTGATCATTCATGTTTACCTTCAAGACATCATCCAAACGAAGAGAGTTGGAAAGATTCAAGGTTGATCAAGACTAAGTCAGGAGTGAATCAAGTTGATCAACTCACAATGCGTAGAAGATGTACCGAGAGGGATCAAGTGATCCCATGGTATGGTAAGCATTGTCCATTGCACTTTTTGTACTAACCCATGGTCTGTGTGAGAGTCTATGTGGGGTTAGGTACGTGTCCATGGGCTTGCGTCAAGAGGAAGATACCATACAACCCATGGAAAGGATGACATCAAGTGGTGATCGTCATCAAGATTCCCGTGTGCAAGTTCAAGTGGAGCATCACGAAGAGATCAAGTGCTTGAAGTTTGCCATCCATTGTGGTGTCAATGGACTTGTGACGATGTGTCGAAGAGTGGCTCACCCATAGTGGAGTATGGGGGAGCAATCATCTAGTCTCCATCGAGCCAACGCAATCAATAAAGGTGGTCCATCTTGAGGAGGACAAGATCGTCATCATCTAGCTCAAGTGGATCATGTGCAAGGCAAAGGTTTGCCCTTGATAAGTTTTCTATTTTACTGGTCTCATGGTGGTAGTTGAGAGACCGGGTTATAGGATCGACAGCCGTACTATCAAGGGGGGCTCTCAGGTGAGTAGCTTGATCGTATCGTTTGTCGAGAGCTCAAACCATTGCATCCTTGCATCATGTTTCTTGGTTCTTGTTTGGTTCTCTTTGCGAGTCTTAGAGCTTATGGTCTTCTTGATGACAAGCTTGAGTTCACCAAAAACGGAGTTTGCATGCGTCTTCTATGATGTTTTCGGTGTTGGAGGTTTTACTGGTCTTATCCGAGAAAGGGTTCTCACCATTTTCTTTTGGGCCTTTTCTCATTTGCTTTTTATTGGTACTTATCTCAAGATTGTGTTAGCCCTTGTCGCTAGCTTTCCAAAAAACTTGGTTTCGTCGAATTCGGAGTCCGTTTGCAGAAGTTGTGGTAGTTTTGGTGTTCTAAAATGGCTGCAGCGGTACTACCGCGGGTAGGAGCGGAAGTAATTTTTTACTACCGCTCTTGGGAGCGGTACTACCGCTTGGAGCAGTACTACTTCGGCTACTTCCGTGGCTATTTCCGCTCGGGACCAAAAACTCGTCACAAGTCCAGCGATGGTAGGCACGGATGTATTTTTTTAGTACCGCTACCCTTAGCAGTAGTACCGCTACCCCTAGCGGTAGTACCGTGAGGTCAAGTGGTACTACCGCTCTGACGGTTCTTTTGGCTTTTTTGCCTCCTCGCTGTTGTGTTTCAAAGGGCTACTACCACCCTAGCGGTAGTACCGCTTGGTGCGGGCTGTGAGCATAACGGTTGGATTTTTTCCCCACCTATAAAAGGGGGTCTTCTTCCCCATTGAACCTTATCCTTTTAGCTCGTGTTCTTCCCCCATTGTTGACTTTCTTCGAGCTTGCTAACTCTCAATCCCTCCTATGATTCTTGCTAGTTCTTGAGGGAAATGAGAGAGGAGATCTGGATCCATGTTTCCACCAATCACTTTCTCCTCTAAGTGAGGGGAACCCCTTGGATCTAGATCTTGTAGTTCTTTGTGTTCTTCTTTCGTACTTCCTCTCATTTTCCTCCCTAGCATTAGTTGCTTTGGTGGGATTTGGGAGAGAAGGACTTGGGCACTCCGTGTGCCCTTGCCAGTGCATTTGGTGCATCGGTTTGAGTTCTCCACGGTGATACGTGGAAGTGAAGTTTGAGAAGCTTATTACTCTTGGATGTTTGGGCACCCTAGAGCTTGTTCCTCTTGGGTGCCTTGGTGCCCTAGACGGTTGGTGGTGTTCGGAGCTCAATCATTATGGTGTAAAGCTCCGGGCAAGCGTCGGAGTCTCCAATTAGGCTGTGGAGATCGCCCCGAGCAATTTGACGGGTTCCGGTGACCGCCCCCAAGGGTTGCTGTCGGTGTCAAAACTGGCGGATCTCGGGTAGGGGGTCCCGAACTGTGCGTCTAGGCGGATGGTAACAGGAGACAAGGGACACGATGTTTTTACCCAGGTTCGGGCCCTCTCGATGGAGGTAAAACCCTACTCCTGCTTGATTGATATTGATGATATGGGTAGTACAAGAGTGGATCTACCACGAGATCAAGGAGGCTAAACCCTAGAAGCTAGCCTATGGTATGATTGTTGTAATGGTTGTTCGTCCTACGGACTAAAACCCTCCGATTTATATAGACACTAGAGAGGGCTAGGGTTACATAGAGTCGGTTACAATGGTAGGAGATCTACATATCCGTATTGCCAAGCTTGCCTTCCACGCCAAGGAAAGTCCTATCCGGACACGGGACGAAGTCTTCAATCTTGTATCTTCATAGTCTCGGAGTCCGGCCGATGATGATAGTCCGGCTATCCGGACACCCCCTAGTCCAGGACTCCCTCAGTAGCCCCTGAACCAGGCTTCAATGACGATGAGTCCGGAGCGCATATTGTTCGGCATTGCAAGGCGGGTTCCTCCTCCGAATTAATTCATAGAAGATTGTGAACACCTTGATAGTGTCCGGCTCTGCAAAATAAATTCCACATACTACCGTAGAGAGAATAATATGTACACAAGCTCAATCTGCTGACGTATTTTGTGGCGTGACGTCACACCACTGCCAAGCCTTTACTTGAATCGTTTTTACTATACCACCTCAGCGCGTTTAGCGAAGCGGTTTCCTTGGCACGTCTTGTTGAAGCAGAGATCGTGTTCCCCTTATTCCGGGATTCCCATCAATACGGACGTGGGTAACCCAACCGCGCCATTGATTGTGGCGCTTGGGAGATAGGTGAGTTTTACCAGGCCGGTGGGGACGCATAGTCTTCGTCCGCCCATATATAAGGGGATAAGGATCCACCCTTTTTACCTACGCCTTCTTCCTCCTTTGCCTATCCATCTCCGCGCACTAGAGCTCCAGCGCCCAATTCCGCACACCTCGCCTCAACCTTCTCTAGCCATGTCCGGAGCGGGAGGCAAGTGGATGGCCTCCTCCGTTACGGAGGGGCACATCGAAAAACTGCACGGCGCCGGATACTTGTCCAGCGACATCGCGCACCGGCTGCCCGACGAGGGGCAGCTCATCCCCACCCCCAGGCCCCATGAGAGGGTCGTATTTCTTCCCCACTTCCTCCGCGGACTGGGCTTCCCACTTAATCCCTTCGTCCGGGGGTTCATGTACTACTACGGCCTGGACTTCCACGATCTGGCGCCAAACTTCATCCTCAACATCTCGGCGTTTATCGTCGTGTGCGAGGCCTTCCTCTGCATCCAGCCCCACTTCGGCTTGTGGCTAAAGACCTTCAATGTCAAGCCGAAGGTTGTGAAGGGCAACCAAGCGGAGTGCGGAGGCGCCATGGTGGGCAAAATGCCCAACGTCACTTGGCTCGAGGGCGCCTTCGTGGAAACCATCAAAGGGTGGCAACTGGGGTGGTTCTACATCACCGAGCCACGTGACCCTAAATGGGCAGCGGCCCCCGAGTTCAGATCTGGTACCCCCATGCAGCTCACCTCCTGGAAAGAGAAGGGCTTGGTATGGGGCAGTTCGGAGGAGCTAACCAGACTCCTGTCCTGTCTCCAGACCCTGGTGAACAAGAAGCTTAAGCTTGTCAACGTGATCCAGGTCGTGCTCGTCCGCCGGATTCTCCCCTGCCAACAACGGGCTTTCAATTTGTGGGAGTTTGATCCGGCACAGCACCGGACCCTTAGCGGGCTCTTCGACACAACGTACGAAGCTGCCTGGAGGGTGCTGTTCAAGGGCGGAGAAGCCCCCGCATCCGCAACTGAAGATCGCGGATTCAGCACGCAGTGCCCGGCCGGTGTGGTAAGCTATGTTATCCTTTATGGGACATTCATTTCTTTCATAGTTTGACTCTATGTGGGATCTAAAATTCCCCATGCCTTTAACAGGACTGGCAGAGGACGTCCGGATAGGTTCCCGGCTCCCCTCCCCGAAGACCCAGCGGATACCCGTTTGACGGGGCTGCTAGTCCCGGCACTTTATGTGGTGCCGGAGAAGAAGCCAAGAAGAAGGCCACAGGAACCCGAAGAAGTTCCCGGCGCCAGGTGGTATCGGACTCGTCGTCCGATGGCTCCGAGGCGGACTCCTCCCCCGAAGACGAGGAGGAGAAAGAGGCCTCTCCCCAAGAGGGGGAGAGAAGAAAAGGAAGGCTTCCCCAACGGGGGAGGCTGAAGGGTCCCAGAAGGGAAGGATCCTTCCTCCGGACTGCTCCGCCAACGCCGGCGAGATCGTAAGTATCCGGATTCCTAAATGATTTATAATTTTTCTTTTTGTCACACGGTGTCTTTCTAATGCCGCATACAACCTGTAGTCCGGCCGAGGACGATCTTCCCGCTTCATCGAGCGGGTCCTTGGCATCGTCGGATGTGGATTCCCTTCTGACCGCCTCAACTCCCCGTGACGCTGACGACGCCGAGGTGGGATCCCAGGAGGGGACCCATCGGGAGGAGGAGGCTCCGGAGGCGCCGCAAGGCAGCCTCCCGGACTTTGCACCCGGACTCTGCACCGGAACCAGCAGTGGTTCCAGAGTCCAGCAGGCGGCCCCTTCGTAAGAAGGGCAAGACCGTGAGACCGGCGGCCTCTGTCCAACCGGAGGCGCCGGACAACTTGTTGGAGGCGCTCAACAGTGCTTCCATCGAGGAAGAACACCGCACTATCATGAGTGCGGTGATTCAGAAGGTTTAGCTCGCCAAGAGCGGGCTGACCGAAGCCTGCAGCAGCCTTCTAACGGGCTTTGAGGTAAGAAATTTAAAACATGTAATGTAATACCGCATACACAGTAGCCCCTGATGCTCGGTTCAGTGTTCAGAAAGAAAAGCCGGACTAAGGATCTAAAAAGATATACGCAGGAGGTCTAAAAATTATGTCAATATGGGATTGCAGGCTGCGCTGCTGACCTCCGCCGCACTGACTGCGGAGGTCGATGCTTTGAAGCAGAACCTCGAGCGGTCCGAGAGTGAGCTCGGCCGTGCCAAGAAGCAGCTCAAGGAAAGGGAAGGTCTGTAACACCATATCGAATTTGTACCTTACAGAAAAGGATTTTGGTTGCAAGAAAAATAACAAGGATAACGTGGGTACTCCAGGGGCCACGAACGAGGTGGCGACCCTAAAGGAGGCGGTGTCTGCGGCCGAATGCAATGCGGCCGCGGAGCGAGCCGAGCGGGAGAAGCAGGAGGCACGGGTGGCGGAGGTGCAGCAAGAGCTCCAGGTTCTTGTGGAAAAGCACAAGAGTTTGGAGCACGACTCGAGGACTCGAGAGTCCGAGCTTGCCTCGGCTCTTGAGAGTGCCAAAGTCGCTAAGGCCGAAGCCCATAGGGCCCTCCAGGAGATTGAGGTGGTGAAGAAGATAGCGGCGGGTAAGGCATTTTTCATGCAAAGCAAGCATGTGAATGTGAATTACCTGTTACTTACCCGAATTCGGAGCTCTCCAGGAGCGTTTGCAAATCTGCCTCGCAGCGTGTCCGATGCCGCCGCATTCTACCAGGCCGAGGAGGGGAGCTCGATGGAGAAGGTCTTCTGGACTCAGTATGCTGAGGCCGGACATCCGGTGCCCCTTAGCGACCGGCTAAAGCAGCTGGTCGAGCTCCACAAGGTAGCCGAACAGGCCATGAAGGGCCTCATAGTTCGGCTGTGGCCCGAGGAGGCCATGCCTGGGAGCTACTTCGGCTTAGTGCGGCGGCTGGTGGATGCGTGTCCCTGGGTGGAAGTCGTCAAACGCTCCGCCTGCATTGAAGGTGCCCGTCGGGCCCTTGCCCGTGCAAAAGTGCACTGGGGCAGGCTGGATGCTGAGAAGCTTCTAACGGACGCGCCGCCGGCGGGCAAGGAGTATCGCACGCCCGAAATGTACTATAAGAGTGTCCTGAAGGGTGCCCGCAAGATTGCGGATGAGTGCTCCAAAGATGTAATATTTGAGTAGACTCGCAATGTGTTATCCTGTGCGCTGAAATCTTTGTTCATATGCGCTAAGCAACGCTTATTAATTTAAAATATTACCTTCTGTGCGGCCGTTTATCAAATCTGAGAGATGGCAAGTCGTCGGCTTCAGCCCCCATGCCACGAGTGCTGGGGTGTTCGGGATAAACTTGAGCACTCTTGTTCCCATTTTTGGGTCCATCTAGGGAGGCGCTCAACACAACGAACAAGGCAACCGGACTTATAATGCTTGAACACTCTCACTTAGCCATAGAATTCTATAATTTTAAATTTCGGGGAAGCCCCTAGTATTCGAAAGACCGAGTTCGGGGCGCTATCCACGCCTGGGCCGGACAAAGCCGGTTCATTGCTCTAAGCGGCATAAGTCTTTAGGGACTCGAAAAGACCTCTCGAACAGCGACCAGCTCTCGCCTTATCATGATGGTCAGTTTTAGCTTTCTCCACTGAGGCGCTCGCCCAGCTCAACCGGGGCGCAATCGCAGTGGTTCTCTCAATGCTACCTTAGCCGATAAAACGGAACGTAAGGTACCAAAACATGGGAGCCGGGCAAACCCAACTATTGACCCAAGACATGATTCAGAGTCGATGCATATAATGCTATAAGTTCGGGGTGCCGCACTTGGGAAAGTGTTCGGACTTATCACACCATAATGTAGGGAAATTAAGCCCCTGGTGTATTCGGCCGTACCAAAGTGTACGGATGCAAAATGTCATAAATGAACATATATGAAAAAGGGATGCAATTATAAGCAAAAAGCGATGCATTGTTTATTCAGAAATACTGCTATGAATGCAGAGCGATACAAATAGTGCAGTAAGCAAGGGGTTGGACTATTAAACATGTCCCCCTCCGGGGGTAGGCTGCGGAATGGTGTATGAAACAGATTTAATGCTCGTAATGGAGACCACCTGAGTGTTCGTCGTAGCATTTCTCCTTCCCTAGCTGTTGCATCGTTAGTTCGGTAGGTCTGCTGCCGGACAGGGCCTCTGGTGAACGGAGTCCTGTGGGTAAGAAAAAAGAAAAAGAAAAAGAAGTGACACACTTGGGAGCCCCTGGTGTGGTTGAGCCGCACTCTGGGCCTGTCGTGGTCGTGCCCCTCCCCCTATGCCCATGGTATCTCCAGAGCTTAATGATGTACGCGAAGGACTAGTCTTGCAATCATGCAAGGGCTGAGGTTGGGGCCGCATTGCTACGCATGCTCGGAACGTGCCAGGTGGTCTTGATGTATGTTACTCCGGGCACGCTTGGCCATGTCCGGTCGCTTAACGGCCGGACTTGAGAATTGCCTTAAGAGGCTGCTCTGTATTTCTGCCGCGAGAGCCGTTGTATGTTCCTCCGTTCGGAGGGAGCGTTCCGTGTTTCTGTTGACCGTGATGACTCCTCGAGGGCCTGGCATCTTGAGCTTGAGGTATGCATAATGCGGCACCGCGTTGAACTTTGCAAACGCGGTCCGTTCGAGCAGAGCATGATAGCCGCTGCGGAATGGGACTATATCGAAGATTAACTCCTCGCTTCGGAAGTTATCCGGGGATCCGAAGACCACTTCCAGTGTAACCGATCCTGTACAATTGGCCTCTACACCTGGTACGACGCCTTTGAAGGTTGTCTTTGTAGGTTTAATCCTTGAGGGGTCTATGCCCATCTTGCGCACTGTGTCCTGATAAAGCAGGTTCAGGTTGCTGCCGCCGTCCATCAGGACTCTAGTGAGGTGAAATCCATCGACGATTGGGTCTAAAACCAATGCGGCGAATCCGCCATGGCGGATACTGGTGGGGTGGTCCCTTTGATCAAAAGTGATCGGGCAAGAGGACCATGGATTGAACTTCGGGGCGACTGGCTCCATCGCATATACATCCCTAAGTGCACGCTTCCGCTCCCTCTTGGGTATATGGGTTGCGTATATCATGTTTACCGTCCGCACTTGTGGGGGGAAACCCTTCTGTCCTCTACTGTTCGGCGGCTGGGTCTCTTCCTCGTCATCGCTGTGCAGCCCCTTGTCATTGCTTTCGGCAATTAACTTGCCTGCCTGCTTGAATACCCAACGATCCCTGTTAGTGTGATTAGCTGGCTTTTCAGGGGTGCCATGTATCTGGCAAGAGCGGTCGAATATTTGGTCCAAATTGGATGAACCCGGAGTGGTTCTTTTGAATGGCTTCTTCCGCTGACCGGGTTTAGAGCCTCTGAATCCGGTGTTGACTGCTGTATCCTCAGTGTTATCGCCGTTAACGCGGCATTTGTTTTAGTTTCGACGCGACCTGCCATTGTGGTCCTTGGTATCCGGACTGCCAGAATTTTTGCTGAGGTTGTTACTGCGGGCTAGCCAGCTGTCCTCCCCCGTACAGAAGCAGGTCATGAGTGATGTGAGGGCTGCCATGGATTTCGGCTTTTCCTGTCCTAGGTGCCGGGCCAGCCACTCGTCGCGGATGTTGTGTTTGAAGGCTGCGAGGGCCTCGGCATCCGGACAGTCGACGATTTGATTTTTATTTGTTAGGAACCGTGTCCAAAATTGTCTGGCCGATTCATCTGGCTGCTGAATTATGTGGCTTAGGTCATCGGCGTCTGGTGGTCGCACATATGTGCCCTGGAAGTTGTCAAGGAATGTGGCTTCCAGGTCCTCCCAACACCCAATTGACTCTGCTGGCAAGCTGTTAAGCCAATGCCGAGCTGGTCCTTTAAGCTTGAGTGGGAGATATTTGACGGCGTGGAGATCGTCATCGCGGGCCATATGGATATGAAGGAGATAGTCTTTGATCCAAACCGTGGGGTCTGTTGTGCCATCGTAGGATTCAATGTTTACGGGTTTAAACCCTTCAGGGATTTGATGATCCATTACTTCATCTATGAAGCATAGTGGGTGTGCGGCGCCTCTATACTGGGCAATATCACGACGTAGCTCAAGAGAGCTTTGTCTACTGTGTTCGGCCCGACCGGAGTTGCTGTATCCGGCACGAGGTAGTCTTCGCGCATCATGGGGCGCCCATGTGATCAGTAGATCGATCTTGATTGTCTTGCCTTGTCCTCCAATATGTCTCGCAAGTCCGGTGCATTCCCCCGTGGCTTTGCACTTTTCGAGCGGTGCCGGGGTACGGTTCTGGTGGAGGGCCTAGATGCCTCTCTGTCACGGCCACGAGGTGGTCGGTCTGCCGTATTGTGCGCTAGTGATGAGGGTTTATACTCCTCCTCCTATAATTGGGGGAGCAACTTGCGTTTTGGGTAGCTTTTGGAGGGGCGTTCGAGTTCATGCTCTTCGGCTGCGAGGACTTCGGTCCATCTGTCGGCCAGCAGGTCTTGATCAGCTCTGACCTGTTGCTGCTTTTTCTTAAGGCTGTTTGCCATGGCCATAAGCCTGCGTTTAAAACGCTCTTGTTCAACGGGATCCTCGGGCACGACAAATTCGTCGTCGTTGAGGCTTGCCTCGTCTCCGGAGGGAGGCATGTAATTATCATCCTCGACCTCTTCGTCTGCCGCTCTCTCGTGAGGGCTGGCTTCTCCGTCCTGCTGCGCTGAATCTTGCTGGAGGGGGTTGTCTTCGGCACTTTCTGGGGTGTTATTATCTCCGGTGCCCGAATCTCCATTCTTGCTGTGGCGGGATTTAGAGTGGCGCCGCTGACGTCGGCGCTTGGGCTGTTTCTTAGGGAAATCTGCCTCCGCTGCTTCTTCGCCGTTCCCATCCTTTGGGATGTCCACCATGTATATGTCGTATGACGAGGTGGTCTTCCAGTGCCCCATAGGCGCTGGTTCTTGGTCGTCTCCGGCATCGTCATCCATACCGTCGATGTCTTCGGAGTCGTAGTCTAGCATGTCGGTTAGATCATCGACAGTGGCTACAAAGTGGGTGGTGGGTGGGTTTTGAATTTCTTTGTCATCCGCATCCCAACCGTCCTGACCGCAATCCGGCCAGGGCTCTCCTGATAATGAGAGATGCTTTAGCAAATTCAGGATGTTGCCAAACGGTGAGTGCTGAAAGATGTCCGCGGCGGTGAACTCCATGATCGGCGCCCAATCGGATTCGATTGGTAGGGGCGCAGGAGGTTCGGAGTCCGGCGAGGAGTCCGGCACCTCAGAGTCACGAGCTTTACGAGGGACAAGGTCAGTATTCGGCTCCATCGCCGTAGAGGTTGCAGCTCCCGAGGCGGTGTCCAGCCACCTGTCCTCGATCTGCGCGGTCGGCTCCGAACTAGGGGTCGGAGCGGACTCATGTGCGGCTTCCAGGGCACTGTCCGGCGGCAGAGCTAAATCATGCCCATCGTGACAATGTGGCGCGCTCGGCTGTGGCTCGAATCCATCGAAGATCAAGTCTCCGCGGATGTCGGCCGTGAAGTTTAGGCTTCCAAATCTGACCTGACGGCCAGGAGCGTAGCTTTCGACCTGCTCTAGATGGCCAAGCGAATTGGCCCATAGTGCAAAGCCGCCGAACACGAAGATCTGTCCGGGGAGAAAAGTCTCACCCTGGACTGCGTGGTTGTTGATGATTGAAGGAGCCATCAAGCCTATCGGTGACGACACAGAGGAACTCTCAATGAAAGCACCAATGTCGGTGTCAAAACCGGCGGATCTCGGGTAGGGGGTCCCGAACTGTGCGTCTAGGCGGATGGTAACAGGAGACAAGGGACACGATGTTTTTACCCAGGTTCTCGATGGTGGTAAAACTCTACTCCTACTTGATTGATATTGATGATATGGGTAGTACAAGAGTGGATCTACCACGAGATCAAGGAGGCTAAACCCTAGAAGCTAGCTTATGGTATGATTGTTGTAATGGTTGTTCGTCCTACGGACTAAAACCCTCCGGTTTATATAGACACCGGAGAGGGCTAGGGTTACACAGAGTCGGTTACAATGGTAGGAGATCTATATATCCGTATTTCCAAGCTTGCCTTCCACGCCAAGGAAAGTCCCATCCGGACACGGGATGAAGTGTTCAATCTTGTATCTTCATAGTCTCGGAGTCCGGCCGATGATGATAGTCCGGCTATCCGGACACCCCCTAGTCCAGGACTCCCTCGGTTGCCAAAGTGTACGGGTTCGGTGACCGCCCCCAAGGGTTGCCATTTGTACGGGTTTGGTGACCGCCCTCAAGGGTCCCTTAGTGGAATCATGGCATCTTGCATTGTGCGAGGGTGTGAGGAGATTACGGTGGCCCTAGTGGCTTATTGGGGAGCATTGTGCCTCCACACCGCTCCAAACGGAGATTAGCATCGACAAGGGTGTGAACTTCGGGATACATCGTCGTCTCCGCATGCCTCGGATATCTCTTACCCGAGCCCTTTACATATGCACTTTAGTTGGTGATAGCCATATTGTTCTTTGTCATATATCTTGCTATCACATAGTTACTTATCTTGCTTAGCATAAGTTGTTGGTGCACATAGGTGAGCCTAGTTGTTGTAGGTTTTGTGCTTGACAAATTAACTGTTAGGTTTATTCCGCATTTGTTCCAGCCTCAACCGTAATTATTTTAAAGCGCCTATTCACCCCCCCCCCTCTAGGCGACATCCTCGATCTTTCAATTGGTATCAGAGCCTCGTCTCTCTTTGTTGGGCTTAACCGCCTAGAGAGTAAAGATGTCAACTAGGCGATTAGGATTCTCTGACACTCTTAGTTTCGATGGCACAAATTTTGATGTTTGGTTAATTCGCATGCTTAATCTCTTTAGGGTCATGGACCCAAATTTAGAGCGAATTGTAGATATGGGTTTTTCTCCTCCAAAGGATCCCCAAAGATTATCTTTAGAGGATGAGAAAAACTGTTATCTCAATGCTCAAGCTTCTAATGTGCTTTTCGATGCTTTGAGCAATGTAGTTATATTTCAACTCATGCCGTTCCGGGATGCTCATGAGTTGTGGACAAAGCTTCAAGATAAATATGGCGTGTCCAAGTTTTGTAAGGATGATTGTTCTCCCTCCACCTCCGGCCGTGTTGCGTTCTCAACTTCTTCTACTTCACCTACATGTGGTTCGCCACAAGGTAATGACATGGTGAGTAGTGGTGTTCATTGCAATGATGATAGTGGGCTTATTGTTGATAATCCTTCATCACTTTCTTATTGCAATGTTTCATCTTTGGACTTTAACACTTCTAGCACTCCAAATGTTTCACATGCTTGTGTTGATAGTCATTGCATATCATGTAGAAATTTCTTGACTAAATCTCATGATGATATACTTGCTATGTCTTGTTGCCATGATAAAAATGCATCTATTTCCTCGAATTGTTGTGCTAACAATGTAGAGGAAACCGAACACTCCATGGAACAAGATGTGGTGTTTAATGGTGCCTCAAGGGATCCTACATCATCATCTATTGCTTTTTGCCTTATGGCTAAGGCGTCAAAGGTATCTCCTACTTTGTACCCCAATATGTCTCTTGATGATGATGTTGATGCTAATGATGATGAGGATAATGATGAAGAGAATGATAATGTTGCCTCCCTAAAAACTAAGGGGGAAATGATTTTTAAAGCTCTTCATAAAAATAAAATTGCTCATTCCAACTTCATGGAAATAATGTCCATTGCCATTGATGGCAAGAAATACATTGAGGAGTTGGAATCTCATCTAGAGGAGCATGAGGTCACCATTGAGAAAATGGAAGCTCATGGGCGTGATTACGCAAATGAGATCGCAGAGCTATCTCAAGCTCTTGAACATGAACAAACCACCTCCGAATCTCTTGATGAGACTTTTGCTCTAGAATTATCTAGAGTGAGGGAATCTCATGATAGAGCTCTTGAGGTGGCTAATGATTTCAAAACTAAAAATGCCAAGCTTGAAGTTTCTCATGCTAGACTCCTTGAGGATTTTGAGCACCTCGAAAGTGGCTCAAGGATCATCAAGGGTGAGCTCATCAAACTCACCGAGTCTCATGCCCAACTTGAAGCTTCTTATTTAAAAGACCTTGCCAAGTTGTCCTCTCCTATTGTTGTAAATGATGATGCTTGTGCTACTAACTCTATTACTTGTGAAGCATCCATTTTGAAGGAGAATGTTGAGCTACGGGATCAACTTGAGGTGCTATCTAGAAACTATGGGAAATTGGAAGAAAGTCATGAAAAGCTCTCAAGCTCTCATGATGATCTTCTAGTATCCCATAGTCTGCTAAAGTGTAACGCCCCAGATTCGTTGCGCTAGGTGTCCGCCAGTTATTCGCAGTCCTTGGCTTGTCATTTGCTTGTGTGTTGCATTTTATCATGTCATCATGTGCATCTCATTTTGCATACGTGTTCGTTTCTTGCATCCGAGCATTTTCCCCGTTGTCCGTTTTGCAATCCGGCACTCCTATGTCCTCCGACGCCTCCTTTTTGCCTCTTCTCTTGTGCGGGTGTTAAACTTTCTCGGAATGGCCCGAGGTTTGCCAAGCGGCCTTGGTATAGCACCGGTAGACCGCCTGTCAAGTTTCGTGCCTTTTGGAGTCCGTTTGATACTCCAACGGTTAACCGGGTAACCGCAAAGGCTTCTTTAGTTGCAGCCCAACACCCCCTCCAAAGTGGCCCAAAGCCCATCTAACTCCCCTCCATGCTCTCGGTCGTTCGATCACGATCGCGTGGCCGAAAACCGCACCTCATTTGGACTCTCCTAGCTCCCTCTACCTATAAATTAGCCCTCCCCCGTCCAAATCCCAGTCCAAACCCTAATTTTCCCCTCCGCGCCGCGCCGGACATGTCCGGACCGGACCGGACACGTCCGCCGCCGTTCCTGGACGAATCGCGCGCCGCCACGTCAGCTCCCCGCCGCCATCTCCACCGCGGGCCCGCTCGGCCCATCGCAAGCCCGTCCCGGGCCGCCTCGGGCCCGAGCGCCGCCGCCGCGGCCCGTCCTGCCGCCACCGCGGTGCCCTCGCCACCGCCCTCGCCGGTCTCGCACGCCGTGCGCCCCCACCGGCTGCGCCGCCGCCCCGCGGTGCCCGCCGCCGCCGTCCGCGCCGCGGCACCGCCCGATCCCCGCCGCCCGTCGTCCGCCACGGCGCCGCCCTCGCTCCTCCTCGTCCCTGAGCTCCGGCGAGCTCGCCGCGCCTCCGCCCGCTGCCGCTCCCCGGCGTCCCGCGCCTCCCCGGCAACCGCGCCGTCCCGGATCCGCCTCATCGAGCCGTCCCGCGCTCCTCCCGGCCTCTCCCTCGTCCTCCGGCCGCCTCCCCTTCTTCTTCGGCGAGCTGCCGCCCCGTCTCCGGCGATCTCCAGATCCAGCCCGAAGGTTGACTTTTCCCCCTCTGAAATTTCTTCAAGTCCCTATGATTTCAATATGATGTTGACATGTTCATCGCATCATATCTCCCTGCATACTACTCCGTTTCGTGCGTGTAATATGTAAAATTGTTCGTCTCGACGAGTACTTCATTTCATTCCATTGCGCCATTTTCATTTGAGCTCATTTCAATGCCCGAAATACTATTGGAAGAGTGCATGTTGATGTTAACCTGCTGGAACTGTTATAACTTGCTCATTTGTCATTTTTGCCATGTGTGATGTGTGCATCCTATGAGGTTGAGCTCTACATGTGTTTTAATCTATGCCATGCCATCTTTCCAGAGGTGCAAACCATGTATTTTTGTGACTTGTGTGCTGAGTGCATCGAGCTTGTTAAGTAGGGTACTTGTTGTTGCTGTTTTCCTGACAGATTTTGTTATATTTTGTTGCTATGTTAACCTGCTGCTACAAGTCATTTCATGCATTATTCTGGAGATGTTCACTAAGGATGTTTTGTTATACATGTCATGCTCTATCCATTCATGCCCCTGGTTGCATTTATATCTTGCTGGAGATTGTTCATATCTTGCTCCAAAGTTGCTAAATAATGTTGCTGTCAGCCTGTTAACATTAAGTTCAGTTTTGGCCATGTGTTTTGCTAGTGATCCATGCACCCTATGACCTTGCTATTGCCATGCTTAGCTTCATAAACATGTCTTCTTACTGTTGGTTGGCTTGCCATGCCATGTGTTGCTCTGTGGTGAGTGGTACAATCTCACCAACATGCCTACTTATTGTTGTTCCTACCATGTATGAATCTGTCATATAACTTGCCATGTTTACATGGGTGCCATCATATTTTCTGTGCCCTTTTGTTATATACCAATAGTAGATTCATGCCATGCCTTTGTTTGCCATGTTAAGTTCCTGTAACATGTTGTTTGGTAGCTCTAAACATTGCAACCTGATGTTATTTCTGCTAAAGTCTGAAACTGTTAATATATGCAATCTTTCCATGTCATTTTGATCATGTTCTATTCTTTTCTGGAGATAGCTCAGTGTTCATGTTTTGTTGTACTTTACCTGTACATCATACCCATGCCTTTTGTTTTCATATTGTGGTACTGTAGCATGTTGTTTTGATGCTTGCAATATGCCTAGTTGCTGTTTTGGACAGATTGTTGTTATGACTTGTATAGTGTGTGTGTGTTGAACCGTTGCTCCGTTTTGAGTGTGCTCTATATGAAACTTGCTTGATTTTGCATGTAGCTTCATATTATCATCTTGCATCCTTGTTTTGGTGTGTTTGCTTGATGTTTGTATGCATTTTGCATCAATGCCATTGAGGGAGTCCTGGACTAGGGGGTGTCCGGACAGCCGGACTATCAATATCCGCCGGAATCCAAGACTACGAAGATACAAGATTGAAGACTCCGGCTCGTGTCCAGATGGTACTTTCCTTGGCGTGGAAGGCAAGCTTGGCAATACGGATATGTAGATCTCCTACCATTGTAACCGACTCTGTGTAACCCTAGCCCTCTCCGGTGTCTATATAAACCGGAGGGCTTTAGTCCGTAGGACAACATACATTACAACAATCATACCATAGGCTAGCTTCTAGGGTTTAGCCTCCTTGATCTCGTGGTAGATCTACTCTTGTACTACCCATATCATCAATATTAATCAAGCAGGACGTAGGGTTTTACCTCCATCAAGAGGGCCCGAACCTGGGTAAAAACATCGTGTCCCTCGTCTCCTGTTACCATCCGCCTAGACGCACAGTTCGGGACCCCCTACCCGAGATCCGCCGGTTTTGACACCGACATTGGTGCTTTCATTGAGAGTTCCTCTGTGTCGTCACCGATAGGCTTGATGGCATCTTCAGCCAACAACGCTGTCCAGGGTGAGACTTTTCTCCCCGGACAGATCTTCGTATTCGGCGGCTTCGCACTGCGGGCCAATTCACTTGGCCATCTGGAGCAGATCGAAAGCTACGCCCCTGGCTGTCAGGTCAGATTTGGAAGCTTAAACTTCACGGCCGATGTCCGCGGAGACTTGATCCTCGACGGACTCGAGCCACAGCCGAGCGCGCCGCACTGTGACAATGGGCATGATCTAGCTCTGCCACCGAACAGTGCCTTGGTGGCCGCACACGGATCCGCTTCGGCCATTAGCCCGGAGCCGATCGCCCAGATCGTGGGTCGGTGGATAGGCGCCGCCCTGGGGGCTCCAACATCCACGGCGATGGAGCCGAACACTAATCTTGTCCCCTGCGAAACTCGTGATTCCGAGGCGCCGGACTACTCGCCGGACTCCGAACCTCCCGCGCCCCTACCAATCGGTCCGGATTGGGCGCCGGTTATGGAATTCACCGCCGCGGACATCTTCCAATGCTCGCCCTTCGGCGATATCTTGAATTCACTAAAGCATCTCTCGTTATCAGGAGAGTCCTGGCCGGATTATGGCCAGGATGGTTGGGATACGGACGACGAAGAAATTCAGAGCCCACCCACCACCCACTTTGTAGCCACTGTCGACAATCTAACCGACATGCTAGACTACGACTCCGAAGACATCGACGCTATGGACGACGATGCCGGAGACGAACAGGAACCAGCGCCCACAGGGCACTGGAAGGCCACCTCGTCATATGACGTATACATGGTGGATACCCCAAAAGATGGGGACGGCGAAGAAACAGCGGAGGCAAATCCCTTAAAGAAACAGCCCAAGCGCCGGCGGCGCCGCTCTAAATCTCGCCACAACAAGAATGGAGATTCCGGCACAGGAGATAATAATACTACAGAGAGTGCCGAAGACAATCCCCTCCAGCAAGACTCAGCGCAGGAGGATGCAGAAGCAAGCCCTCATGAGGGGGCGGCAGACGAAGAGGTTGAGGATCATAATTATATGCCTCCCTCCGAAGAAGAAGCAAGCCTCAACAACGACAAATTCGTCGTACCCGAGGATCCCGTCGAACAAGAGCGCTTCAAGCGCAGGCTTATCGCCACAGCAAACAGCCTAAAGAAAAAGCAGCAGCAGCTTCAAGCTGATCAGGACCTGCTGGCCGATCGATTGACCGAGGTCCTCGCGGCCGAAGAGTATAAACTCGAACGTCCCTCCAAAAGTTACCCAAAACGCAAGCTGCTCCCCCGATTAGAGGAGGAAGCATACGTACCTCCATCACCAGCGCATGATATGGCTGACCGACCACCCCGTGGTCGTGACAGAGAGGCATCCAGGCCCCCAGCCAAGACCATACCCCTACATCGCTCCAAAAGTACGAAGCCAAGAGGGAACGCGCCGGAATTGCGGGACATATTGGAGGACAAAGCAAGACAATCCAGATCCATCTATGGATCACGTGGGCGCCCTACGACCCACGACGAATACCATCGTGCCGGATACAATAACCCCGGCCGGGCCAAACACAGCAGACAGCGCTCTCTCGAGCTGCGTCGCGATATCGCTCAATACAGGGGCGCCGCACACCCGTTATGCTTCACTGACAAAGTAATGGATCATCAGATCCCCGAAGGGTTTAAACCCGTAAACATCGAATCTTACGATGGCACAACAGATCCCGCAGTGTGGATCGAAGACTATCTTCTCCACATCCATATGGCCCGCGGCGACGATCTCCACGCCATAAAGTACCTCCCACTCAAGCTTAAAGGACCAGCTCGGCATTGGCTTAACAGCTTGCCCGCAGAGTCAATTGGGTGTTGGGAAGACCTGGAGACCGCATTCCTTGATAACTTCCAAGGCACATATGTGCGACCACCAGACGCCGATGACCTAAGCCACATCATTCAGCAGCCAGACGAATCGGCCAGACAATTCTGGACACGGTTCTTGACGAAGAAAAATCAAATCGTCGATTGTCCGGACGCAGAGGCCCTTGCAGCCTTCAAACATAACATCCGGGACGAATGGCTAGCCCGGCACCTGGGGCAGGAAAAGCCGAAATCCATGGCAGCTCTCACATCGTTAATGACCCGCTTTTGTGCGGGAGAGGACAGCTGGCTAGCCCGCAGCAACAATCTCCGTAAAAATTCTGGTAGTCCGGATACTAAGGACAACAACGGCAGGTCACGTCGAAACAAAAACAAGCGCCGAATTAACGGCGACGATAAGGAGGATACGGCAGTCAATGCCGGATTCCGCGGCTCTAAACCCGGTCAGCGGAAGAAGCCATTTAAAAGAACCATTCCGGGTCCGTCCAATCTGGACCGAATACTCGACCGCTTATGCCAGATACATGGCACCTCTGAAAAGCCAGCTAACCACACCAATAGAGATTGCTGGGTGTTCAAGCAGGCCGGAAAGTTAATTGCCGAAAACAATGACAAGGGGCTAAATAGTGACGACGAGGAAGAGACCCGGCCGCCGAACAATAGAGGACAGAAGGGTTTTCCCTCACAAGTACAGATGGTGAATATGATATACGCGACCCACATACCCAAGAGGGAGAGGAAACGCGCACTAAGGGATGTCTATGCGATGGAGCCAGTCGCCCCAAAGTTCAACCCATGGTCCTCTTGTCCGATCACTTTCGATCGAAGAGACCATCCGACCAGCATACGCCATGGCGGATTCGCCGCATTGGTCTTAGACCCAATCGTCGATGGGTTCCACCTCACAAGAGTCCTGATGGACGGCGGCAGTAGCCTGAACCTGCTTTATCAGGATACTGTGTGCAAAATGGGCATAGACCCATCAAGGATTAAACCTACAAAGACAACCTTTAAAGGTGTCATACCAGGAGTGGAAGCCAACTGCACAGGCTCAGTCATACTGGAAGTGGTCTTCGGATCCCTGGATAATTTCTGGAGCGAAGAGTTAATCTTCGACATAGTCCCGTTTCGCAGCGGCTATCACGCTCTGCTCGGGCGAACCGCGTTTGCCAAATTCAACGCGGTGCCGCACTATGCATACCTAAAGCTCAAGATGCCAGGCCCTCGGGGAGTTATCACGGTCAATGGGAATACAGAACGCTCCCTCCGAACGGAGGAACATACAGCGGCTCTCGCGGCAGAAGTACAGAGCAGCCTTCTAAGGCAATTCTCGAGTCCGGCCGTTAAACGGCCGGATACAAAGCGCGCCCGGAGCAATCCCAACCAAGACCACCTGGCGCGATCAGAGCACGCGTAGCAATGCGGCCCCAACCCTCGCCCGCGTATGATCGCAAGAATAACACTCCGCGTACATCATTACGCTTTGGAGATACCATGGGCACAGGGGAGGGGGCACGATCACAACGGACCCAGAGTGCGGTTCGACCACACCGGCGGCTCGCAAATGTGCCCCTCTTTTTTTATTATTTTTCTTATTTTTTGTACACAGGACTCTGTTAACCAGAAGCCCTGTCCAGCGGTGAACCTGCCGAACTCACGATGCAATAGTCAGGGACTAAAGAAGGCCGCGCCGAACACTCAGGTGGTCTCAATTACGAGCATTAAATTCGATTATATACACCAAATCCGAAGCTCATCCCTGGAGGGGGACATGTTTATTTAGTCCAAATCCCTTGCTTACCGCACTATTTGTATCAGTCCGCTCTACTAGCAGACTTTTCTTTCATTAATAATGCAGCACCTTTATGATCACAATTGCATCACATTTTATATATATATGCTCATTATATGACATCTGGCACCCGTATATTTTGGTACGGCATAATACACCAGGGGCTTATGTTCCCCACTCTATGGTGTGATAAAGTCCGAACACTTTCACAAGTGCGGCACCCCGAACTTATAGCATTATATGAATCGGCTCCGAATCATGTCTTGGGTCAATAGTTGGGTTTGCCCGGCTCCCACGTTTTGGTGCCTTACGTTCTGTTCTATCGGCTAAGGTGGCACTGGGAGAACCACTGCGATTGTGCCCCGGTTGAGCCGGGTTAACGCCTCAGTGGAGAAAGCTAAAACTGACTGGCATGATAAGGCGAGAGACTGGTCGCTGTTCGAGAGGTTTTTTCGGGTCCTTAAAGAATCACGCCGCTTCGAGCGAAGTTCCGGATAATGTCCGATGAAGGCGTGGATAGCGCCCCGGATTCGGTCTTCCGAATACCAAGGGCTTCGCCGAAATTTAAAATTATAGAATTCTATGGCTAAGTGAGAGTGTTCAAGCACTATAAGTCCGGTTGCCTTATTCGTTGTGTTGAGCGCCTCCCTCGATGGACCCAAAAATGGGAACAAGAGTGCTCAAGTTTATCCCGAACACCCCAGCACTTGTGGCTTGGGGGCTGAAGCCAACGACTTGCCATCTCTCAGATTTTACAAACGGCCGCACAGAAGGTAATATTTTAAATTAAACAAGCGTTGCTCATGGCGCATATGAACGAAGTTTTCAGCGCACAGGATAAATAAACAGCAAGTTCACTCAAAGATTACATTTCGGGAGCATTCATCTGCAATATCGCAGGCTCCCTTCAGGACAATTTTATAATACTTCTCCGGCGTGCGATACTCCTTGCCCGGCGGTGGTGGGTCCGTGAGAAGCTTCTCCGCATCCAATTTGCCCCATTGCACCTTTATGCGGGCAAGGGCCCGACGAGCGCCTTCGATACAGGCGGAGCGCTTGACTACATCCAGCCTGGGGCATGCATCCACCAGCCGCCGCACGAGGCCAAAGTAGCTACCAGGCATGGCCTGTCCAGGCCACAGCCGGACTATGAGGCCCTTCATGGCCTCCTCAGCTACCTTGTGGAGTTCGACCAGCTGCTTCAGCTGGTCGCTTGGGGGCACCGGATGGCCGGCCTCAGTATACTGAGACCAGAAGACCTTCTCCGTCGAGCTCCCCTCCTCGCCACGATAGAATGCGGCGGCATCAGACGCACTACGCGGTAGATCTGCAAATGCCCCTGGAGAGCTCCGAATGCGGGTAAGTGTCAGGTAGTTCACATTAACATGCCTGCTTTGCATGAAAAACGCCTTACCCGCTGCTATCTTCTTTATGTCCTCAACCTCCTGAAGGGCCTTACGGGCCTCGGCCTTGGCGGACTTGGCACTTTCGAGAGCCGAGGCAAGCTCGGACTCTCGAGTCTCGGAGTCACGCTCCAAAATCTCATGTTTTTCCATGGGAGCCTGGAGCTCTTGCCGAACTTCCGCCACTTGTGCCTCTTGCTTTTCTCGCTCAGCCCGTTCCGCGGCCGCACTGCGTTCGGCCGCGGACACAGCATCCTTCAGGGCTGCCACCTCGTTAGTGGCCCCTGCAATACACATATTATCCTTGTTAATTTTATTTGCAACCAAAATCCTTTTCTGTAAGGTACTTATTCAAAGAGGTGTTACTCACCTTCTTTTTCCTCGAGCTGCTTCTTTGCATGGCCGAGCTCTTGCTCGGACCGCTCGAGATCCTTCTTCAGCACGTCAACCTCCGCCGTTAGTGCGGCAGAGGTCAGCAGCGCAGCCTGCAAACCCATATTGACATATTTTAGGCAACCCTGTGTATATCTTGTTAAAGATCCTTAGTCCGGCTTTTCTTTCCGAACACCGAACTAAGCATCAGGGGCTACTGTCTATGTGGTATTACATTACATAATTTTAACTTCTTACCTCAAAGCCTGTTAAAAGGCTGCTGCAGGCTTCGGTCAGCCCGCTGTTAGCGAGCTGAACCTTCTCAATCACCGCACTCATGATAGTGCGGTGTTCTTCCTCGATGGAAGCGCCTTTAAGCGCCGCCAGCAGGTTATCCGGCGCCTCCGGTTGGACGGAGGCCGCCGGCATCACGGTCCTGCCCTTCTTTCGAAGGGGCCGCTTGCCGGACTCTGGAACCACTGCGGGTTCCGATGTAGAGTCCGGCACGAAGTCCGGGAGGCTGCCTGACGGCGCCTCCGGAGCCTCCTCCTGATGGGTCCCTCTCTGGGATCCCACCTCGACGTCCTCGTCGGCGCGTGGGGTGGAGGCAGTCGGGATGGAATTCACACCCGACGAGGCCAATGACCCGCTCGATGAGTCGGGGAGATCATCATTGGCCGGACTACGGGCAGAATGCGGCGTTAGAAGGATACTATGCGACATAAAAGAAATTACACATCAAGGATCCGGATACTTACGATCTTGCCGGACGCCTGGCCCTTGGAGGCCACTCATCCTCACCAACGCTGATGTTGGCGAAACTGTCCGGGGGGATAGTTCTCCCCCTCTTGGACCCTTCGGCCTCCCCAATGGGGGAAGCCTTCCTTTTCTTCTCTCCCTCCTCCGGGAGAGAGTACTCCTCCTCCTCGTCTTCGGGGGAGGAGTCCTCGTCGTCATCAGACGCCTGATTGCGGGAACTCTTTCGAGTCCCCGCGGCCACCTTCTTGGCCTTCTTCTCCGGCACCACGTGCGGTGCCGGAACTAGCAGCCCTGTTAAGCGGGCGTCCACTGGGTCTTCTGCCATGGGAGCCAGGCTGATGAGCAGCTTGGCCTTCTCCATCCATTCCTGTCAAAGGAAGAGGCAGAATGAAACCTCACTAGAGTCAATCTAATTATCACAAGTGTCCCGTAATGGGGTTGAATCACTTACCTCGTCAGTTGGATACTGCGAGCTGAATCCGCGGTCTTCGGTCACGGACGCGGGGGCTTCGGCGCCCTTGAACAGCACCCTCCAGGCGCCTTCGTATGTTGTATCGAAGAGCCCGCTTAGCGCCTGGTGCTGTTCCGGATTGAACTCCCACAAATTAAATGCCCGTTCTTGGCATGGGAGGATCCGCCGGATGAGCATGACTTGGACCACGTCGACGAGCCTGAGCCTATTGCTCACCATCTTCTTGATATATGCTCGGAGTCCCGTCACCTCCACCGGATTCCCCCACTGCAAGCCCTTCTCTTTCCAGGAGGTGAGCTGCGTGGGGATGCCAGATCTAAACTCGGGGGCCGCCGCCCATGTGTATTTGCGCGGCTCGGTGATGTAAAACCACCCCGATCGCCACCCCTTGACGGAGTCCACGAAGGTCCCTTCCAGCCAAGGGACATTGGGCAATTTGCCCAACATGGCGCCTCCGCATTCCGCTTGCGTACCCTTCACAACCTTCGGCTTGACGTTGAAGGTCTTGAGCCACAGGCCGAAGTGGGGCCGGATGCAGAGGAAGGCCTCGCACACGACGATAAACGCCGAGATGTTGAGGATAAAGTTCGGCGCCAGATCATGGAAATCCTGGCCGTAGTAAAACATGAGCCCCCGGACAAATGGATGGAGCGGAAAGCCCAGTCCGCGGAGGAAGTGGGGGAGGAAGACGACCCTCTCATGAGGCTCAGGGGTAGGGATGAGCTGTCCCTCATCGGGCAGCCGATGCGCGATATCGCCGGAAAAGTATCCGGCGCTGCGCAGCTTGGTGATGTCCTCCTCCTTGACGGTGGAGGCTAACCATTTAACTCCCGCTCCGGACATATTCGGAGAAGGTCGAGGCGAGATGCGCGAGATCGGGCGTTGGAGCTTGAGTTCGCGGGGATGGATAAGCAAAGGAGGAAGAAGGCGTAGGTGAGAAGGTGAATCCTTATCCCTTATATATAGGCGGACAAAACTATGCGTCCCCCACCAGCCTGGTAAAACTCGCTTATCTCCCAAGCGCCACCATCAATGGCGCGGTTGGGTTACCCACACACGTATTGACGAGAATCCCGGAATAAGGGGAACACGATCTCTGCTTCAACAAGACGTGCCAAGGAAACCGCTTCGCTAAACATGCTGAGGTGGTATAGTAATTCAAACAAAGGCCTGGTGGCGGTGTGATGTCACGCCGCATAATACGTCAGCAGATTGAACTAAGTGTACATTTTATTCTCTCTACGGTGGAATGTGGAATTTATTTTGCAGAGCCGGACACTATCCTGGTGTTCATGATCTTCTCTGGATTATTCAAGAGAGGAACCCGCCTTGCAATGCCGAACATTATGCATGCCGGACTTATCATCATTGAAGACTGGTTCAGGGGCTACTGAGGGAGTCCTGGACTAGGGGGTGTCCGGACAGCCGGACTATCAATATCCACCGGACTCCAAGACTACGAAGATACATGATTGAAGACTCCGGCTCGTGTCCGGATGGTACTTTCCTTGGCGTGGAAGGCAAGCTTGGCAATACGGATATGTAGATCTCCTACCATTGTAACCGACTCTGTGTAACCCTAGCCCTCTCCGGTGTCTATATAAACCGGAGGGCTTTAGTCCGTAGGACAACATACATTACAACAATCATACCATAGGCTAGCTTCTAGGGTTTAGCCTCCTTGATCTCGTGGTAGATCTACTCTTGTACTACCCATATCATCAATATTAATCAAGCAGGACGTAGGGTTTTACCTCCATCAAGAGGGCCCGAACCTGGGTAAAAACATCGTGTCCCTCGTCTCCTGTTACCATCCGCCTAGACGCACAGTTCGGGACCCCCTACCCGAGATCCACCGGTTTTGACACCGACAGCCATGCTTAACTTGTTTTGCTCATATCTTCTAGGCCGTAGCTCCGAATCTAATGAACTTTATATGTAACTTGACTAGAATTTCGTGTAGATCCTCTTGTTGCCCTTTAATTTGCTGTTTAACAACTTGAACATAAGGTTTATTCAGTGCTGGACCAATTTCGAAATATGCATATGAGGACTTACCGAAATTGTTATATGTTGTTCCCGGCCTCATTTAAACTTGCCTTGATGTGTTACTCTTGTATGCATCGTCTCTTGCCATGAGTAGCTTCATGTAGCTTTGTCATGCATCATGCTTGTTGTGCATCATGTCTTGTTCATGTGTGGTGTGTTTACCATGTTGTATCCTTCTTTTCGATAGTTCCCGTTTCGTTGCGATCGTGAGGATTCGTTCGTCTACGCTTGGTTCGTCTTCATGGATTCATCTTCTTCATGGACTCGTTCTTCTTCCTTGCGGGATTTCAGACAAGATGACCGCTACCCTGGATCTCACTACTATCATTGCTATGCTAGTTGCTTCGATCTATCGCTATGGTGCGTTACCTATCATTTGCTCTTCAAGCCTCCCAAATTGCCATGAACCTCTAACCTTTGACACCCTTCCTAGCAAACCGTTGCTTGGCTATGTTACCACTTTGCTCAGCCCCTCTTATAGCGTTGCTAGTTGCAGGTGAAGTTGAAGATTGCTCCATGGTGGACAGGGTTATGTTGGGATATCACAATATCTCTTATATTATTAATGCATCTATATATTTGGTAAAGGGTGGAAGGCTCGGTCTTATTCCTGGTGTTTTGTTCCACTCTTGCCGCCCTAGTTTCCGTCATACCGGTATTATGTTCCCGGATTTTGTGTTCCTTACGCGGTCGGGTGATTTATGGGACCCCCGTGACAGTTCGCTTTGAATAAAACTCCTCCAGCAAGGCCCAACCTTGGTTTTACCATTTGCCTCACCAGCACATACATTTCCCTTGGGAGTAATTAACCCAAGGGTCATCTTTATTATAGCCCCCCCGGGCCAATGCTTGTCTAAGTGTTGGTCCAAACTAGAGCACCGTGCGGGACCATTCCTTGGCAACTTGGATTCGTCGGTACCTGTACGCTTCGCTTATCCGGTGTTGCCCTGAGAACGAGATATGTGCAGGTCCTATCGGGATGTCGGCGCATCGGGCAGTCTTGCTGGTCTTGTTTTACCATTGTCGAAATGTCTTGTAAACCGGGATTCCGAGACTGATCGGGTCTTCCTGGGAGAAGGTATATCCTTCGTTGATCGCGAGAGCTTATCATGGGCTAAGTTGGGACACCCCTGCAGGGTATAAACTTTCGAGAGCCGTGCCCGCGGTTATGTGGCAGATGGGAATTTGTTAATGTCCGGTTGTAGATAACTTGACACCAGATCCGATTTAAAACGCATCAACCGCGTGTGTAGCCGTGATGGTCTCTTCTCGGCGGAGTCCGGGAAATGAACACGGTTTCTGTGTTATGATTGACGTAAGTAGGAGTTCAGGATCACTTCTTGATCATTGCTAGCTTCACGACCGTTCCTTTGCTTCTCTTCTCGCTCTTATTTGCGTTGGTTAGCCACCATATATGCTTAGCCGCTGCTGCAACCTCACCACTTTACCCCTTCCTTTCCCTTTAAGCTTTGCTAGTCTTGATACCCATGGTAATGGGATTGCTGAGTCCTCGTGGCTCACAGATTACTACAACAACAGTTGCAGGTACAGGTTATGCGATGATCTTGACGCGAGAGCGATGTTCCTTGATTTGGAGTTCTTCTTCTGCTTCTTCTTTGATCAGGGGATAGGTTCCAGGTCGGCAGCCTGGCCTAGCAGGATGGATGTCATTTGAGCTTCTGTTTGTGTTTCATCCGTAGTCGGATGTTGATCTTATGTATGATGTTGTATTCATGTGGCATTGTATGCCTTTTGTATGTATCCCCATCTATTATGTAATGTTGATGTAATGATATCCACCTTGCAAAAGTGTTTCAATATGCGGGTCTATCCTTGGTGGGACCTTCGAGTTCCTTTTGGATAGGGTCGCATATTGGGAATGACAAGTTGGTATCAGAGCCTCGACCGACCCTAGGAGCCCCCTTGATTGATCGTGTAGTTTGGCCGTTGTTGAGTCTAGAAGAAAACTGTTTTCTGAGTCTAGTTATATCGGAGAGTAGGAATTCTTTTTACTCCTCAACCCCTTCGTCGCTCTGGTGAGGAATCTTGACGTAGGTGTTTTGAACTACTCCTCTTCCCTTCAAATTTTTCTTTAGGATCATGCGGTTAGTTTTCGTTCATTGTCCATCCTCTTTTGTCCGGTGCATTTCTCATCAAGTTGACTCGAGTCTCTTCATCTTTGAGTTCAATCCTCAGTTGTTTTTTTTCACCTGCCCTCCCTTCTTCTTCTCGAATCCGGAGTCCGTAATCGAGTATCCATCCTACTCGTGCGATGTCTTTGCTTTCTTTCCTCAATGATTTCAACCGGTGTTTTCTCTTCTAGATATTCGTCGGTTTCCCTCTCCAAGTTGCCTTTGTTTTATCCCGCCCTCCCACCCTCTTCTTCCCGGAGTCTGAGTCTCTTTCGACCATCAACTTCATTCGTGTGGAGCCTCTTCAGTCTTCCCTTAATTATTTCAACCGGTGAATTCTCGTCTCGTTCGTCATTCTTCATCCCTTTCTTTTTCCGGTGGATTCGATTCAAGTTTTCTGGGTTGATCACATTCTTTTCCTTGGATCAAGTGTTCTCCTTACTCGTTTGCCTCTCGTCATTCAATCATTTCGGAGTTCGGAAGACATCTCAGGAGATTCTGTTTGCATTCAATTAATTCAAGGTTGTCACCTCATTCAAATATTTCAATTGTTCTGGTGCATCATCAATCTGTTCAACGTCCCTTTCCAACGGTGTTTTTCAATTCAGTGGGCCCTAACTCATAGGTCTTTTCCCAGGATCTTACCTGACTCTTCTAATTCCCCCGGAGCTATTCTCAAATTCTTTTCATTTGTGACGTAAGAATGGATCCCATCAGTCACATGCCTTCTCCAAGATCTCTTTCAAATTCTTTTCATTATTGGCTCAACCTCCCTGCTTTTCATTCTACCGGATTATCTCAATAATTTTGGTGTTGTTTTCCGTCGCCAATTGAAGACCGAAGAAGAGTTTTTCCTCTAAATCTTGCCCGTTCTCTCGAACTTTCGTGGTTCTAGCTTCATGATTATCCTCTCAAATTATTCCCTTTGTCAGTTATTTCTTTGCTTACCCATCCGGAGTATTTCAGGAGTTGATTTATGTTTCTTTTCACCGGAGGCCATCATTCCAATTACCGTTCTCTAATTATCCCGGTGCTTCGTTCAAGTGTTCTTTAATCAGCTCATGATCTCTTTGTTCTTTTGCATCTAAATCCCCTCAAGCATATTTGTTCTTCTAATTCTTCCCGGTGATTCATTCTCTTTCATCAGTCATTTCCGAATTCGAACGGCGGTTCTTTCAGATTTTTGTTTTCCTTGTTTATCATATTAATTCATCCGTTCTTTCGAATCCTACCGGTGGTTCATGAAGACTTTCTCAAATTTTGTGTTATGTTCCCCTTAATTATTTTTCAGTAAGAATAAGTAGTATGCGAAATCCATTGCTAGTCATCAATTCATTTTGATGAAGGATAAGCATACAATAAATCTTATTTTCATTTCATCCAAGTGTTTAATCCCTTCCTTCAGAGTTTGTTCTTGATGAATAAATTCTAGTTCCAAGTGTCTTCATCTTTTCTTTTCCGGAGTTCAAATTTCCTCGGCCATCTCGTCGGAACCTCCATCTAAATCATCGCAAGGTTCATCTTATTCTTTCATCCTCCATTTTATCTCGTCATCCTTTTGTCACCGGAGTTCTTCATGGTGAGTCTTCATGATTTAATTCATTCTTCAAGAGTTCATCGAGATTCTTGTTCAAGGAGTTCTAGTATCCTTCTTCTTGCTTCTCGAGGTGCAATCAATTCTATGTATTCTTTTGAAGTGGAGTTTTGCATTTCTTCGTTCTTCTCAGCTATCGAATCATTTCCGTTTGTGGCCAGTTATCACCTTATGATTTTGGTATGTTATCCATAAGTCCACAACAAGCTTATTCTTTTCGTTGTTGATTTTCTCAACAACTCCGTTTAAACCTTCCTTCGAAAGGTGCTTGCAATTTCATTCGTGGTACAAGTGGTCATTTTCTTCTCCGTTCTTTTCATTCAACTCTTTCAATTCTTTCCGGAGGTTTTGTGTCATGTCCTCATCAAGTGTCATTCCATCTTGTGAAGTTCATGTTCTATTCTTTCCATGTTCAGCCGGAGTGCTGCCTAAATCCTTTCAGACTTATTCGTTTCTTTTCTCATTCTAACCACTCCGGTTAGAACGAGTGGTTTCATAGTCTATCTGATTCCGTGAGCTTTCGATTCTCGTCATCCTCGTCGTTTCCTCTCTTCTTCTCGAGTGCTCTCGATTCTTTGCTTCTTCTTTGAGTTCTTGTTTCACCTCTTCCCTTTTTCCCTTCCGTCTCGGTCCTAAGATCTCGGGACGAGATCTCTTGTTAGTGGAGGAGTGTTGTAACGCCCCGGATTCGTTGCGCCAGGTGTCCGCCAGTTATTCGCAGTCCTTGCCTTGTCATTTGCTTGCGTGTTGCATTTTATCATGTCATCATGTGCATCTCATTTTGCATACGTGTTCGTTTCTTGCATCCGAGCATTTTCCCTGTTGTCCGTTTTGCAATCCGGCACTCCTATGTCCTCCGGCGCCTCCTTTTTGCCTATTCTCTTGTGCGGGTGTTAAACTTTCTTGGAATGGCCCGAGGTTTGCCAAGCGGCCTTGGTATAGCACCGGTAGACCGCCTGTCAAGTTTCGTGCCTTTTGGAGTCCGTTTGATACTCCAACGGTTAACCGGGTAACCGCAAAGCCTTCTTTTGTTGCAGCCCAACACCCCCTCCAAAGTGGCCCAAAGCCCATCTAACTCCGCTCCATGCTCTCGGTCGTTCGATCACGATCGCGTGGCCGAAAACCGCACCTCATTTGGACTCTCCTAGCTCCCTCTACCTATAAATTAGCCCTCCCCCGTCCAAATCGCAGTCCAAACCCTAATTTTCCCCTCCGTGCCGCGCCAGACATGTCCGGACCGGACCGGACACGTCCGCCGCCGTTCCTAGGCATCGCGCGCCGCCACGTCAGCTCCCCGCCGCCGTCTCCACCGTGGGCCCGCTCGGCCCATCGCGAGCCCATCCCGGGCCGCCTCGGGCCCGAGCGCCGCCGCCGCGGCCCGTCCCGCCGCCGCCGCGGTGCCCTCGCCGCCGTCCTCGTCGGTCTCGCGCGCCGTGCGCCCCCACCGGCTGCGCCACCGCCCCGCGGTGCCCGCCGCCGCCGTCCGCGCCGCGGCACCGCCCAATCCCCGTCGCCCGTCGTCCGCCACGGCGCCGCCCTCGCTCCTCCTCGGCCCCGAGCTCCAGCGAGCTCGCCGCGCCTCCGCCCGCTGCCGCTCCCCGGCAACCGCGCCGTCCCGGATCCGCCTCATCCAGCCGTCCCGCGCTCCTCCCGGCCTCTCCCTCGTCCTCCGGCCGCCTCCCCTTCTTCTCCGTCGAGCTGCCGCCCCGTCTCCGGCGATCTCCAGATCCAGCCCGAAGGTTGACTTTTCCCCCTCTGAAATTTCTCTAAGTCCCTGTGATTTCAGTATGATGTTGACATGTTCATCGCATCATATCCCTCTACATACTGCTCCGTTTCGTGCGTGTAATATGTCAAATTGTTCGTCTCGACGAGTACTTCATTTCATTCCATTGCATCATTTTTATTTGAGCTCATCTTGATGCCCGAAATACTGTTGGAAGAGTGCATGTTGATGTTAACCTGCTGGAACTGTTATAACTTGCTCATTTGTCATTTTTGCCATGTTTGATGTATGCATCCTATGAGGTTGAGCTCTACATGTGTTTTAATCTATGCCATGCCATATTTCCAGAGGTGCAAACCATGTATTTGTGTGACTTGTGTGCTGAGTGCATCGAGCTTGTTAAGTAGGGTACTTGTTGTTGCTGTTTTCCTGACAGATTTTGTTATATTTTGTTGCTATGTTAACCTGCTGCTACAAGTCATTTCCTGCATTATTCGGGAGATGTTCACTAAGGATGTTTTGTTATAAATGTCATGCTCTATCCATTCAGGCCCCTGGTTGCATTTATAGCTTGTTGTAGATTGTTAATATCTTGCTCCAAATTTGCTAAATAATGTTGCTGTCAGCCTGTTAACATTAAGTTCAGTTTTGGCCATGTGTTTTGCTAGTGATCCATGCACCCTATGACCTTGATATTACCGTGATTAGCTTCATAAACATGTCTTCTTACTGTTGGTTGCCTTGCCATGCTATGTGTTGCTCTGTGGTGAGTGGTACAAGCTCACTAACATGCCTACTTATTGTTGTTCTTGCCATGTATGAATCTGTCATATAACTTGCCATGTTTACATGGGTGCCATCATATCTTCTGTGCCCTTTTGGCTCATGGTAAGTAAGGGACTTTTGTTCTATGCCATTAGTAGATTCATGCCATGCCTTTGTTTGCCATGTTAAGTTCCTGTAACATGTTGTTTGGTAGCTCTAAACATTGCAACCTGATGTTATTTCTGCTAAAGTCTGAAACTGTTAATATATGCAATCTTTCCATGTCATTTTGAGCATGTTTTAGTCTTTTGTGGAGATAGCTCAGTGTTCATGTTTTGTTGTGCTTTACCTGTACTCCATGCCCATGCCTTTTTTCATATTGTGGTACTGTAGCATGTTGTTTTGATGCTTGCAATATGCCTAGTTGCTGTTTTGGACAGATTGTTGTTATGACTTGTATAGTGTGTGTGTGTTGAACCGTTGCTCCGTTTTGAGTGTGCTCTATATGAAACTTGCTTGATTTTGCATGTAGCTTCATATTATCATCTTGCATCCTTGTTTTGGTGTGTTTGCTTGATGTTTGTATGCATTTTGCATCAATGCCATGCTTAACTTGTTTTGCTCATATCTTCTAGGCCGTAGCTCTGAATCTAATGAACTTTATATGTAACTTGACTAGAATTTCGTTTAGATCCTCTTGGTGCTCTTTAACTTGCTGTTTAGCAACTTGAACATAAGGTTTATTCAGTGCTGGACCAATTTCGAAATATGCATATGAGGACTTACCGGAATTGTTATATGTTGTTCCCGGCCTCATTTAAACTTGCCTTGATGTGTTACTCTTGTATGCATCGTCTCTTGCCATGAGTAGCTTCATGTAGCTTTGTCATGCATCATGCTTGTTGTGCATCATGTCTTGTTCATGTGTGGTGTGTTTACCATGTTGTATGCTTCTTTTCGATAGTTCCCGTTTCGTTGCGATCGTGAGGATTCGTTCGTCTATGCTTGGTTCGTCTTCGTGGCTTCATCTTCTTCATGGACTCGTTCTTCTTCCTTGCGGGATTTCAGACAAGATGACCGCTACCCTGGATCTCACTACTATCATTGCTATGCTAGTTGCTTCGATCTATCGCTATGTTGCGTTACCTATCATTTGCTCTTCAAGCCTCCCAAATTGCCATGAACCTCTAACCTTTGACACCCTTCCTAGCAAACCGTTGCTTGGCTATGTTACCACTTTGCTCAGCCCCTCTTATAGCGTTGCTAGTTGCAGGTGAAGTTGAAGATTGCTCCATGGTGGACAGGGTTATGTTGGGATATCACAATATCTCTTATATTATTAATGCATCTAAATATTTGGTAAAGGGTGGAAGGCTCGGCCTTATGCCTGGTGTTTTGTTCCACTCTTGCCGCCCTAGTTTCCGTCATACCGGTATTATGTTCCCGGATTTTGCGTTCCTTACGCGGTCGGGTGATTTATGGGACCCCCCTGACAGTTCGCTTTGAATAAAACTCCTCCAGCAAGGCCCAACCTTGGTTTTACCATTTGCCTCACCACCACCTACTTTTCCCTTGGGAGTAATTAACCCAAGGGTCATCTTTATTATAGCCCCCCCGGGCCAATGCTTGTCTAAGTGTTGGTCCAAACTAGAGCACCGTGCGGGACCATTCCTTGGCAACTTGGATTCGTCGGTACCTGTACGCTTCGCTTATCCGGTGTTGCCCTGAGAATGAGATATGTGCAGGTCCTATCGGGATGTCGGCGCATCGGGCGGTCTTGCTGGTCTTGTTTTACCATTGTCGAAATGTCTTGTAAACCGGGATTCCGAGACTGATCGGGTCTTCCTGGGAGAAGGTATATCCTTCGTTGATCGCGAGAGCTTATCATGAGCTAAGTTGGGACACCCCTGCAGGGTATAAAATTTCGAGAGCCATGCCCGCGGTTATGTGGCAGATGGGAATTTGTTAATGTCCGGTTGTAGATAACATGACACCAGATCCGATTTAATACGCATCAACCGCGTGTGTAGCCATGATGGTCTCTTCTCGGCGGAGTCCGGGAAGTGAACACGGTTTCTGTGCTATGATTTACGTAAGTAGGAGTTCAGGATCACTTCTTGATCATTGCTAGCTTCACGACCGTTTCTTTGCTTCTCTTCTCGCTCTTATTTGCGTTGGTTAGCCACCATATATGCTTAGCCGCTGCTGCAACCTCACCACTTTACCCCTTCCTTTCCATTTAAGCTTTGCTAGTCTTGATACCCATGGTAATGGGATTGCTGAGTCCTCGTGGCTCATAGATTACTACAACAACAGTTGCAGGTACAGGTTATGCGATGATCTTGACGCGAGAGCGATGTTCCTTGATTTGGAGTTCTTCTTCTGCTTCTTCTTCGATCAGGGGATAGGTTCCAGGTCGGCAGCCTGGCCTAGCAGGGTGGATGTCGTTTGAGCTTCTGTTTGTGTTTCATCCGTAGTCGGATGTTGATCTTATGTATGATGTTGTATCCATGTGGCATTGTATGCCTTTTGTATGTATCCCCATCTATTATGTAATGTTGATGTAATGATATCCACCTTGCAAAAGCGTTTCAATATGCGGGTCTATCCTTGGTGGGACCTTTGAGTTCCTTTTGGATAGGGTCGCATATTGGGCGTGACATAAAGATAGCTCATGAGGCCATGATTGCTAAGGTAACATCTAGTGAGCCTCATGTGGATACTAGCACTACTTCTAGTCAAAATAGTATATTGCCATGTGCTAGTCCTTGTAATTCATCTACTCACAATGTTGGTACATCTTGTGATGAATTGCTTTCCTTGCCTTGTTGCTCTAACTATGAAGCTTATACTTCCTCTAGTACTTGTGTTGAGACTAACCATGTAGAGGAAATCAAAGAGCTCAAGGCCCAAGTCACTTCTTTGAAGAAAGACTTGGAAAAGAGTCATCAAGGGAAATCCACACTCAACAATATCTTGAGTGTGCAAAAATCCCCCAATGACAAAGGTGGACTTGGATTCAACTCCAATAAGAAGAAGAAGTCCAAGATGAACAAAAGGAAGGGCCAAGAACAAGTCAAGAATTCGGCCAAGATTGTTTGCTTCAAGTGCAAAGTAGAAGGGCATCATGTTAGATCTTGCCCATTGAAGAAGAAGGCCATTAGTGTCAAGCAACAATGGAAGAGGGCACAAGTTCAATCTCATGCTCAACCTCAAGTTGAAGAAAGGCCTCTTCCCAAGAAGACTCAAGTTAATGCTTCTCTTGTTGAGAAATCAAGTGAGAAGAAAGTGAAGAGTAGACATTGCTACTTATGTCGTGAGAAAGGCCACGTCGCTTCTTCATGCACTAGTGGTAACTTATCCAACCCAATTACTATTGATGGTATCTATTCTCTTGGGAAGGATAAGGTCGGCAATGTGTTTGCCAAGTTTGTTGGTACTCAAAGTGGTGTCAAGAAAAGAACCATTTGGGTTGCCAAGCCTATTGTGACTAACCTCTTAGGACCCAACTTGGTTGGGGACCAACAAGCTCAAACTTGATCAATAGGTGTTGTTGGAGGGCATTGGAGACTTGGCTACATTATGAAGAATTAAGGGGACTTCATCATTCTTTTTGTCTCAAGCCAAGTCAATTGGATTATCAAGTTTCTATCTTATATCCAATGTGCCTCCTTGTGGTAACTTGTACTTAAATTGTTTACTTTGAAAGCTACTTGCCCCTTGCATGTTTTGGTTTTGTTCCTTGCATGTGTTTGTATATGTTGCGCTTCCAACTTGCTTATCTTGAGAAATCAAGTATGTGTGTGTTGGTTTGCACATCATGTACGTGTGCGTCGTGCGTTGAGCCTTTTGCTTCTTGTTTGTATCCTAGTTGGCTCATGTGAGAGATCAATGGAACATCCCATTTTGAGGGAGTGATGTGCTTTGTGCACCTCACAATCCTATAAATGTGTGTACATGAGGAATACCATCTAGTATTGATATTACAAGTTTATCTAGTCGCTAGGTGGTATATCTCTCATGAGAAATTCATATTCTAAAAATTCCATTGATTATCTCGTGTTGGATCCTCTTATTGTCTCTTGTTAAGTTCTTATTGGTATCACATTATGGGGGAGTAATATGCTATGAGCATATTACAAGCCTAGAAAATGTGTACATTTGAGATATTGTCTCCTAGAATTGATATTGTAAATTATATTGTTCCTAGGTGACATGTTAGCTCTACAAGTGGCAATTTGCTTGTGTTTGTTGTGAAGATGATGTTGGATTTCCTTGTTATCTACCACCGGGAATTATTTCCAAATACTTCTTGTCTTTTGACAATTGGTAGTCACTTATGTGTGGTAGAATTTATTGGTCATCTTTACATTGGCTTTTGTTTTTATTTGCCTTTTCTCTTGCCAAGGTTTGTGTCAACTCCCTTTGTCTTCCATACCACTTGTGGATCTTGTTAATTTCTTGTTCTTGTCTAATGTTTTCTAGATATAGTGAAAGTGGTGATCCCACCTTGTGCATTTTGTATTCAAAAGCAAATTCTCTATAGTGCACAACTCGTGGGGGAGCTATCATATTTTCTTTAGAACACTCTTCTTGTGATCCTTATCAAGTGTGTGTTTGTGGAAGGCAAGCCGTTTTCTTTTGGTACCTTGTGCCATCATGAAACTTTGTTGAGAGCTTGGTTTGTTTGGAACCATCCTCTCTTTGGGAGTTTGACATCTTTAATTTAGTGTGTATCAATGGATATCTCATTCCTTGATGTATATTTAATGATATCTTCCAAATGATGATTTCTCCATTTGGTATCCTTTTCACTTGGCATTTCTTTGTCTTTTGGTTTCGGGTTTTGAAAGTCTTGAGCATGCATGTTTACTTCATGTATTTTATTTGGCTTGCTTTCTTTCTTTAACTCAATATATAGGGGAAACTCCACCTAGTCTCAATTTGGATGAGATGTGCATGAAATTATTTTTCATATCTATATGCACATATTTATGTGGAGTTTGTCCTATGTATTGGTGTTTCTAACTATTTGGTCCCGATAAGTTTGGGTACCGTTTAGTTTGTGTTGTTCTTCTAGGAACATTTGGAGATGCATCGGATGCTCGGCTCACTCACAAGGAAGGTGTTGTCACCATGTGCATATTGGAGTCAAGCTAGGATGATCAATGAACTACTATCTACCTTCAATTGGTATCTACTACATCCTTCCAATGATATCTCGGTAACAAGTATCAATTCATGCTTTCCCCTCTTGCATTCAACCTTGTGTAGGGTGTATCTTGGCATGATATTCATTTCATATCTTGTGATACTTGTTTCCTTTCTCAAAGCATCCCAACGATGATCTCTTGTTGCTAGTTGTGATGCCTTTGATGGATGTGTGTTTGGATTTCATTTATATACAATAAGACCATATCTAGCCAAGTGCTATGCTTTCAAGCAAATATCTTATTGGTATATTTATGACTTCTTTGTGGATATCTTGTTCCTTCGTGTTGTAACTATTTCGGGTGTACATCCTTCTTTGTAGATATATATATCATCATGATTTCGTCTACATAGAACCTTATACACTTGAGAGAAATTACATCTCTATTTGATATCCTTTCTTTCACGTCCACCTTGTCTTTCTTATGTTAATTCTTTGGTGGCTCCGTGAAAGCTTTTGCCTTGAGTGCGTGTCCTCTATCGTTGCATCTTGTTGCACTCTTGTGTGGTGAAGATTATTGTCCTCTTGCTTATCTTTACGAGTTTTTTGCCATCTTAATTGGTATCCCTCATCTTGATGAGCCTCTCCTCGTCTATCTTCACCACGGGTTGTCACAAGCATAGGTTCTCTTTTACTTTTTAGTAAGCTTGTGAACCCATTTGCCAGTTGTGTGTGGGAATGATAGGCCTTGCACCGTGTGCCTCATTCTTCCAAGACTGTTGATGCTTAATGCTCATCCTAATTTTAGTCTTCTCAAGTGCTTCGCCATGACTCACACACATAATTTTGGTTGAGCCTATTCTTAAGTTGTCTCTTTTACATGGTGCTCAACCATGTGCTTGTTGCAAGCGCTAGGATTTGTTTCCTATATGCTCACTTGCACTGGATGTGAGTTTCTATTGATTTTGGGGGAGCTATGATCCTATTTTGTGCACTTTGTATTCAACTACAAAAAGTTCTTATGTGTGCACAAATCATGGGGAGCTTCTCTAGTTTCTTTAGAACACTCCTTTGCGCTTATCATAATATCTTTATTCTTGTGGCTCGTAGGATCATTGGCCTAGTTGGTTCAATTGGTATCTTTTGATAGCTTGCTTCAATAGGTATCTTTGATTGCTTGATTGCTTCTTTCTCTCTTTGTTATGTCTTTGTGGCATATCTTCCTTTTGCAATCTTTGGGCCTCAATATAGTTTGTCTTCCTCCAAGTATTTACCGTTGGATATGTGTATTGCATTCCACTCTCTTGTTGAGAAATACACAATTTATGGAGGAACACATTTTATATTGGCCGTCTAAGCTTTTAGCCCATTTTGGCAATCGATGCCAATGGGGGAGAAGTTTCAGAGAGTTTTGTGGAGAAGTTTAGAGAGTTGTCTCTTCTGGCATTGGTTTGTTCCTAAGCATGCACATCTCCTTCGCATGCATTATTGGTTGTTGCATTGCATGGTGATGCATAATTCCTTATATAAACTCTCTTGAAAGTGATTGTCATCAATTACCAAAATGGGGGAGATTGAAAGGACATGCGGTGCCCCCATGTGTGGTTTTGTTAATTGATGACATTCTCTATGGACTAATGGTTGCATTGAGTTATATTTGAAGGATTTTTCCATAGGCATTTCTTTAAGTCCATGTGTTGGTTTCAAGGAGTTTATGGGTTGAACAAGGTGCTATTAAGGAATTATCCAAAGATTGGTCATGTGAGTGTTGAGCTTATCGCAAGCATGTCTTGAAGAATAAGATTGTGTGATCATTCATGTTTACCTTCAAGACATCATCCAAACGAAGAGAGTTGGAATGATTCAAGGTTGATCAAGACTAAGTCAGGAGTGAATCAAGTTGATCAACTCACAATGCGTAGAAGATGTACCGAGAGGGATCAAGTGATCCCATGGTATGGTAAGCATTGTCCATTGCACTTTGGGTACTAACCCATGGTCTGTGTGAGAGTCTATGTGGGGTTAGGTACATGTCCATGGGCTTGCGTCAAGAGGAAGACATCATACAACCCATGGAAAGGATGACATCAAGTGGAGATCGTCATCAAGATTGCCGTGTGCAATTTCAAGTGGAGCATCACGAAGAGATGAAGAGCTTTAAGCTTGCCATCCATTGTCGTGTCAATGGACTTGTGAAGATGTGTCGAAGAGTGGCTCACCCATAGTGGAGTATGGGGGAGCAATCATCTAGTCTCCATCGACCCAACGCAATCAAGAAAGGTGGTCCATCTTGAGGAGGACAAGATCGTCATCATCTAGCTCAAGTGGATCATGTGCAAGGCAAAGGTTTGCCCTTGATAGGTTTTCTATTTTACCGGTCTCATGGTGGTAGTTGGGAGACCAGGTTATAGGATCGATAGCCGTACTATCAAGGGGGGGCTCTCAAGTGAGTAGCTTGATCGTATCGTTCGTCGAGAGCTCAAACCATTGCATCCTTGCATCATGTTTCTTGGTTCTTGTTTGGTTCTCTTTGCGAGTCTTAGAGCTTATGGTCTTCTTGATGACAAGCTTGAGTTCACCGAAAACGGAGTTTGCATGCGTCTTCTATGATGTTTTCGGTGTTGGAGGTTTTACCGGTCTTATCCGAGGAAGGGTTCTCACCATTTTCTTTTGGTCCTTTTCTCATTTTCTTTTTATTGGTATTTATCTCAAGATTGTGTTAGCCCTTGTCGCTAGCTTTCCAAAAAACTTGGTTTCGTCGAATTCGGAGTCCGTTTGCAGAAGTTGTGGTAGTTTTGGTGTTCTAAAAAGGCTGCAGCGGTACTACCGCGGGTAGGAGCGGAAGTAATTTTTTACTACCGCTCTTGGGAGCGGTACTACCACTTGGAGCAGTACTACTTCGGCTACTTCCGTGGCTATTTCCGCTCGGGACCAAAAACTCGTCACAAGTCCAGCGATGGTAGGCACGGATGTATTTTTTTAGTACCGCTCGCAAGCAGTAGTACCGCTACCCTTAGCAGTAGTACCGCTACCCCTAGCGGTAGTACCGTGAGGTCAAGCGGTACTACCGCTCCAACGGTTCTTTTGGCTTTTTTGCCTCCTCGCTGTTGTGTTTCAAAGGGCTACTACCACCCTAGCGGTAGTACCGCTCCTTGGAGCGGAAGTACCGCTCGGTGCGGGCTGTGAGCATAACAGTTGGATTTTTCCCCACCTATAAAAGGGGGTCTTCTTCCCCATTGAACCTTATCCTTTTAGCTCGTGTTCTTCCCCCATTGTTGACTTTCTTCGAGCTTGCTAACTCTCAATCCCTCCTATGATTCTTGCTAGTTCTTGAGGGAAAAGAGAGAGGAGATCTGGATCCATGTTTCCACCAATCACTTTCTCCTCTAACTGAGGGGAACCCCTTGGATCTAGATCTTGGAGTTCTTCGTGTTCTTCTTTCGTACTTCCTCTCATTTTCCTCCCTAGCATTAGTTGCTTTGGTGGGATTTGGGAGAGAAGGACTTGGGCACTCCGTGTGCCCTTGCCATTGCATTTGGTGCATCGGTTTGAGTTCTCCACGGTGATACGTGGAAGTGAAGTTTGAGAAGCTTATTACTCTTGGGTGTTTGGGCACCCTAGAGCTTGTTCCTCTTGGGTGCCTTGGCGCCCTAGACGGTTGGTGGTGTTCGGAGCTCAATCATTATGGTGTAAAGCTCCGGGCAAGCGTCGGGGTCTCCAATTAGGTTGTGGAGATCGCCCCGAGCAATTTGACAGTTTCCGGTGACCGCCCCCAAGGGTTGCCAAAGTGTATGGGTTCGGTGACCGCCCCCAAGGGTTGCTATTTGTACGGGTTCGGTGACCGCCCTCAAGGGTCCCTTTGTGGAATCACGGCATCTTGCATTGTGCGAGGGCGTGAGGAGATTACGGTGGCCCTAGTGGCTTCTTGGGGATCATTGTGCCTCCACACCACTCCAAACAGAGATTAGCATCCGCAAGGGTGTGAACTTCGGGATACATCGTCGTCTCCGCGTGCCTCGGTTATCTCTTACCCGAGCCCTTTACTTATGCACTTTACTTGGTGATAGCCATATTGTTCTTTGTCATATATCTTGCTATCACATAGTTACTTATCTTGCTTAGCATAAGTTGTTGGTGCACATAGGTGAGCCTAGTTGTTGTAGGTTTTGTGCTTGACAAATTAACCGTTAGGTTTATTCCGCATTTGTTCCAGCCTCAACCGTAATTATTTTAAAGCGCCTATTCACCCCCCCCCCCCTCTAGGCGACATCCTCGATATTTCACTTTCTTTCCAATGAAGGCTCTTTTTTGGAACATAAGAGGTTTCGGCGCTATGGGGTGCAGGGACCAGCTTAAAGACTTGGTTCGTTCTGAAAATGTTGATTTTATTGGCCTTGTCGAGACTCTCAAACCCTCCTTCTCCCATAGTGAACTCTCGGCCGTTGCTGGGATAGATAGATTTAATTGGAATTTCGTGGCCCCTCATGGTCACTCGGGTGGTATTCTTCTTGGCACCAAAAAAGATGTTTTTGATTTTGTCGCTTTTGATCATGTCATTTTTTGGGCTAGCACGGTGGTTTCTATTTGATCCCTTAACTCTTTACTTGAAATCATGGTGGTTTATGGTCTGGCTGATCATTCTATGTCTTATATCTTTCTGGATGAACTTAGTAATAAAATTGATTCCTGTCAGCTACCACTCTTGATTGGAGGCGATTTCAACTTGATGCGATACCTGTCGGATAAAAGTTCTTCTAATTTTTCGTGGCCTCTGGCCGATGCTTTCAATGCTTTCATTAGGGACACGGCTATCCGCGAAATCCCTAGGGTTGGGGCCCGTTTCACCTGGACGAATCGCCAAACCTCTCCCATCCGTTCTGTACTTGATCGGGTTTTCGTGTGTCCTAGTTGGGATTCGCTGTTTCCCCGTGTCAGCCTCAGAGCCCTAGCTATAGTGGGATCTGATCACTCCCCCTGGTTCTTGATGATGGTACTCGCTCGGTGACCTTTCCGAGGTTTCAGTTCGATGCTTCGTGGCTCCAAGTGGAGGGTTTCGCCGACTTGATTGCGCAAAAGATTTCGGTTTTCCTATCTTCTAACCGCCGATCTTTTGGCCCGATGGACGGCTGGCATCAATGCTCCTATTTTCTCCGTAGATTCCTTAGAGGCTGGTCTAAAAACCATTATGCTGAGTCAAGGCGGGACAAATCTAGGCTGGCTGCCCAAATTGAGGTGCTTGATGCTCGTGCGGATAATCATGGGCTCTCCGCTACGGCATTGAAGAGGCTCTTTTGGGTATTCATCGTCAGGAGGAAGTATACTGGAAACAAAGAAGCATTATTAACTAGACCTTAAAGGGTGACTCGCCCACGGCTTATTTCTTTGCCATTGCGAACGGTAGACGTCGGAGATGCCTGATTGATAGTCTCCTTATCGAGGGCGTCAGGGTTTCTAATCAGTCTGTGATTATGCAGCACGTGGTCCACTTCTTTTCTAACCTCTTATCTGCTAAACCTGAGTTGGGATTTAGGTTGGCTCTGTCCTTTTGGTCCCCCCTTGAATAGGTCTCGAGTTTTGAAAATGAGAGTCTGATGATTCACCCCTCTGAAGAGGAGATATTTGAAGTGATTCGATCGGCCAATTCTAATGCGGCTTCCGGGCCTGACGGATTCTCCATTCCCTTCTTTCGGCAATTCTGGCCTCAGTTAAAAGGCCTCATTCAGGCTATTACACAAGGTTTTTGGCTGGGAACTGTTGATATCTCTAGACTGAATTACGCGGTACTCACTCTCATCCCTAAGGTCAAAGGTGCTGACTTGATTTCCCAGTTTAGGCCCATTGCTTTAATTAATAACTTCACGAAGATTCCGGCTAAGGGTTTGGCAACTAGGGTTTCTCCGATCGCCCATCGTGTCATTAGTCCTTTTCAATCTGCGTTCATAAAGGGGAGATTTATTTTGGATGGGGTGCTTTGCTTGCATGAGATAGTCCATGACCTGCGGACCAAGGGCACTAAGGTTGTGGTTCTTAAGCTTGACTTCGAAAAGGCATATGATTCGGTTAGTTGGAATTTCCTTCGCCAAGTTCTTCTTGCTAAGGGATTCGAGGGTGCTGTGGTTCATCGTCTTATGCAGCTTGTCTCGGGTGGGCATACGGCTGTGGCGGTGAATGGTCAGACTAGTAATTTCTTTGCTAATGGTAGGGGCCTTTGACAAGGGGATCCGGCGTCCCCATTGCTCTTTAATTTCGTTGCGGATGCTCTCTCTCATATCCTGGCTCGAGCAGCTAATGCTGGGCACATTACGCCTGTTAGTTCTCATCTTATCCCCAATGGCATCACCCACCTGCAATACGCGGACGACACCATTATTATGGTTGAACTTAATGAGGCCAGCCTCACGAACCTGAAATTTCTCCTCTTATGCTTCAAAGCGCTTTCGGGTCTTAAAATCAACTTTTCAAAGAGCGAAGTTATTGTGACTGGGGTGCCTGATTCGGAAGCTCAGAGAGTGGCTCATCTTCTCAATTGCTCTCTAGGGTCTTATCCTCTCAAATACCTGGGCCTACCAATCTCCCCTCTCAAGCTCTTGGCTAAAGACTTTGCCCCGGCAGTTACTAAAGTAGGAAATATAGTTTTGCCGTGGAGAGGCCGGTATAATTCCCAGGCGGGCAAGGTTGCCCTTACTAATGCGTGCCTCTCCTCCCTTCCGATGTTTCTAATGGGCTTCTACCTCTTGTCCGGAGGGACTCATGCTGGTTTCGACAAGCATAGGGGTGCTTTCTATTGGAACTCCTCTGATAATAAGCGCAAATATAGGATGGTTAAGTGGGACCTGATCTGCAGACCTAAGAGCATGGGGGGCCTAGGCATCATTAATACTTTGGTCATGAACAAGTGCCTCATGATAAAATGGTGGTGGAAGATTATGTTCCTCGAGGAGCGTCCCACCTGGCTATCTCTTCTCAAAGCTAAATACTTCCCCTCCTCGAGCCCTATGTTCGCCTCCTCTTCTGGTGGCTCTCAGTTCTGGTGCCAGCTCGTTAAAGTTCGACCGATCTTCCAATCCCTTGTTAAATTTGTAGTTCGGAATGGTAAATCCACTCGTTTCTGGTTAGACTAGTGGGTAGGGGATACCACGCTTGCAGTTGCCTACACGACCCTGTTCTCGTATTGCGCTGATCCCGAGATCTCTATCTTTGAGCTCTCGGATCACGATTGGGTCCTTGATTTCCGGCGTTCACTTTTTCCTGTGGAGTTGGATGATTGGCAACGTCTTACTGCCTGCTTCCCCTTGCTCTCGGAGGAAGATGACTCGGTGGTCTGGCCTCACTCTGCCTCGGGGCGTTTCTCAGTTAAATCCGCATACTCCAAACTTATCCCGGGTGCCCGCACAGCCAAATTCAAGGATATTTGGCCAGCTCGTATTCCTCCTAAGATAAATTTTTTCTGTGGCAAGCTTTCCGGCGAAAACTCCCTGCGGCCGATCAAATTCAGAAGAGGAACGGGCCGGGCTCTAATAGTTGTGCGTTGTGTGGGGCTCTTGAAAACTCCGAGCTTATATTTTTTTCATTGCTCTTTGGCTAAATTTATCTGGAGTTGCATCAGACTTTGGCTTCATGTTAATTGGCATCCTTCCTCTTTTGAGGATTTGCGGCGTTGTGTTAATTCTTTAGCAGGCCGGTCTAAGAGGGTTTTCTGGGTTGGCTGGGCAGCGATCTGTTGGTCGTTGTGGACTACTAGAAACAAGTTCACTATCGAACACATTTTCCCGGCTAACCCTGTGAATTGCTTATTTAAAGCCAATGTCTTTTTGCAGCAGTGGAGATCATTGACTAAGGAAGGGGACCTAGAGGCTTTCGACGACATGTTATCTAAGATGAGATCTACGGCGTCTTCCCTGCTGCGGCGCTCTAGGAGGATGGCTTAATGTCCGGTTCTTTTGGACTCTTTGCTGGCCTGCGTGCCATGTATGGCTGGTTGCCATGTACTCGCACTTCTTAAACTCTGTTCTGCTCGGTTTATGTGTTGTATTGGGGGCCTGTGATGTGACTCTGCCTGGTGGCTTTATTTATAAAGTCGGACGCATGCCTTTTATCTAAAAAAAATAACATATCTGCTCAGAGAACTCTAGCTGGTAGCTTCAGTAGCAGTTTATCTGAGGTTTGCAGAATGTTTTCAACTAGGCGTGTGATATAACTTCTTCGCCATCTTAAATTATATGTCAAGGAGTCTTATTACTGACAACATCAGCTTATGGTTTTTCCTCTGTTTGGCGGAAAATCAGAATCATATTAATATTTACTTTCCCATTTCTCTATTTACATCACATACACAAAATTTAATAATGAAAAAGCGAAAGGGATGCTTTACCTGACAAAGACATAAGCAACCCGTTCGGTTTTCCTCATTAGTCAGGCTAGCTATATGCGTACAATCTAGCATATCCACTCTGATATAAACTAGAATAAAATAACTTGATGAATAAAAACTCGAATATACCCAAGTACCTACCAAATCGAAGATAAATGAAAACTGATATGGGTGAACCATGAAACGGTGCTTACATCAACTTATAATCATGGAAATCACCTAGCGTATCTCAAAATAAGAAAGCTCTCAGCTTGTAAGTTTAAATCAAGAATACTTTTTAAATTGGGGTGGTAAGGGTGTGTGGGAGTCAGATTATGACAAGATGGAGAAAGGCAGTGATTCAATGCAAAATTAACCCCCCCCCCCCCCCCCCCCCCCCCAAATCAACCGCTCGCTTCCCCGGCTCGTGCAGTACACCCATTAGAAATCCCGCTGAAGCGGTACTGAGAATATTTATTGGAAGCTCTATCGTGGTTCCTTTCAGAGATGAATTCGTGAGGCGGAATCTCCAATCTAGCCACTAAAAAAATGATGAAGTATGTGAGATGATAGCTTCATTACTTTGCTTTGAAAGCTACAGTTGTGTGATTTAGTTTTTAATTGAAGATTGTTCATTTTGATTTGAAAATCTAGGGTTATTTAGTTGAAACTTTTCAGCTGTTATTTGGAAGCACAAATTGAGTTCTAATTCTCTGTTGAAAGCAAATTTAGTGAACTGAAAGTTAGTAGCAGTAATAAGTTGGGAGCTCTGGTTAAAAATAAAATAAAATATATTTAAAAATGTTCACGTAATTTTGTAACTGTTCACTTATTAATGTTAATTATATACATATATGAATTTTTGTATTATAAATAATTACAAATAAATTATATAAACAAAATATTTGTACAAATAATTTCAAAAATTACTTATCTATTAAATATATGCTCATATAAGTCTAACAGTGTTCACGATCTTAATAAAAATATTCATGATTTTAGAAAAATTAATGCTGCTTTAAAATGTTATTTTAATAAAAGTTTGTATGTTTCCTAAAAATATATATTATAAAGAACACTGAATAAAAAATATGTATGAATAAACAAATATTAGCCTAGTGTCCCACAAGAGTGCCGATCCTCAAATGAATATTATCTAAATTATACTCCCTCTGATCCATATTACTTGTCGCCCAAACATCTAACACTGAAATATGTCTAAATACATACATTTCAGCAACAAGCAATATGGATCGGAGGGAGTACAAATATTTTCTTAATTATATAAATATATTTTATAATAATACATGACTTTTTAAAACATGGGAAATTTTAATTTAACTTATTTGTATGTATATTATTTAGAACGCACAAATAATCTAACTTGAATTTTATTACTATGATTATAATTTGTATCCTTTTTAAAATTTTCTTAAAAAAAGACTAACTTGTGGAAAATGGGTCGGACCGACTGCAACCAATTATTATATTTCATAAATAAATTATATGGATGTAATTAAAGTAAACAAGTGATTTTTTCTGAAATTACACGAACATTTATGAAATTTATTTTATTTTTATGTATATATTTATAAGGTATGATTATAATTTACATGCAGAAAGATTAATTATCATTTATAGGCATGAAACGTTCTCGGTTAAGTGGCAGGCTTTCATTTTGAATGAAATTCTTATTCACTATTTCACTCCATAAGGATATAAAGAAGCTGTATCCATATTAGACAACAAACAGTAATGGTCGGGATGGCTACACACGCTCGCAAAAATATAGAGCGTCACACAAAAAGAAAAACAGCCCCAAGCCTCGCTTGGCGCCTAGTCATCCTTGATTTCGTATCCGACCGTGATTAGCACTGTATTACCACGCCCACTAATTTGATGTGTGCCGTAAGTTTTAGTACTAAAGTGATCATTTCGGTCAAGTTTAAGCACCAATGATGTAATTGACTCTTTATTTTATTCCAGGGAGGTGATCATATATGAGGTACATGGATCAACTCCTATTCACATTACACTTATGCGAGTGAGAGAGGAACATTATGCACTCACTCCCTACTGCAAATTATTTAGTTGTTTGCAACCACTGCACGCGCCTCTAGTTCGGCGTCGGCCTCAGCATTGATCCTGACATTGAGGAAGTCGACGGTGCGATCTCCCGCTGCAAACGCATCCCAATATCCATCGGCCAAGGTCTGGACCAGGCACTTCTTAAACATGGCCGGGCGCTTCTCGTGAACCAGCACCCCCGGCGGCCCTATGATCCTCTCCGGCTCCGGCTGGTAGAACATCGCCAGTGACAGCCTCTCCTTGTCGACGCTTGTCACCACGCGGTGCCACGGCGCCTTGAAGATTGCATTGCTAACGATCTGTGTGCATATGAATGAGATACTCTCTTTCATGATCTTTGCAAGTTAGTTATATGCATGTATACATACCTCCATGCCCTCACCGACAACGACCAACAGGTCATTACCGAGCACGGGGACATCAACCCAGTGACCGTCCTTGAGCACCTGGAGGCCGCCAACGTCCTTGTCCATGAGGAGGAGTGTGATGACGGAGTTGTCGGTGTGCGGCTTCAGCCCGTTGACGAGGTCCGGGCGTGGGCAGGGAGGGTAGTAGGTGAACCTCGAGTATGACTTGAACCTCTCACCCACCATGTTGATGAAGAAGCCCTCCTCCTGGTTCAGAAGCTTTGCCATGGCCTTCAGCACATCCATGGTCACTCTCCCACTCTCTAAGGTGTACTCGTGTAGGAGATCCCTGCAAATTGAATTGTATATGATCTCCGATATAAATGCACACAAAAGAAAGATTTCCAATCGTTGAGAGCAATAATTAATGTGTAGATAGAGTGCCTTAGATTCTGTGGCCAGAACTGGAGCCGCCTCTCGTCCTCCGGCTGGAGCTGGAGCCAGAGCCGGTCACACCAGTCGAGGATCTGCTCGTCGGAGTCGATGCGGTCGATGCCGTACCCTTCGTTCTGGAACTTGACGCCGTCAATCACGTTGCCACACTTCAGCTTCTCTTCCAGCGGAAGGTGGAAGAACTTCCTCGTCGCCTCGAGGATCTCGTCGAGGAACTCCTTTGGCATGCCATGGCCGGTCACCACGAAGAGGCCCCATGACTGGAGCGCAGAGCGAAGCTTGGCCGCCTCCTCAACATCATCGGGCATGGCCAGACGGCTCACGTCCACGATGGGGATGACCAGCTTGGCTTGCTGTGCAACGGTGGTCGGACGGTTCTCCTCACTTAGCACGTACTTGCTCGGCGGCGCCACAAGTCCGGCATCCGCGGCCACCACTTGCACCATCTTCCCTTGATCCTGATGAACCATCTTGATGCTAGAATAGGTTTTCAAAACCAAGTGCACGTACTCTTTTCTTTTGCAGTCTATATATATAGGCTTCAGATGTGTGCCTATTTCAACGTTATCTATCTAGTATTTGGAGGCCACAGGGTTATCATATCCATACTAGATATAAATACATATCTACATCCAACATATCTCACCCGTCCACCCATGTCGATCCAATCTATGTTGCTTTGAATCTTGGCACCGAATTAGTTGTCTTAGGTTCTTCGTATCTAGACAAATCTAAGACAATTAAATTAGAACAAAGGCAATATTATAGATAGATTTTTTTTGACGTAATTATAGATAGATATTTGGATATAGGTATGGACGAAGAAAGAGCGGAACGGAAACCTTGTGTCCTTTTGAAGTGGTATATATAAATATATAGATCGATATAGGTATGTGGATATGGATATACAGATATAGATAGATAGATAGATAGATAGATAGATGTAGATATAGATAGAGAGAAAGTCAATAAGATGTGGGACGGTTGAGGTGTTTTTAGAGAAAAACTGGTGGAAGAAAAACCAAAGATGAGAGGGGAAATCAATAGTGGGAGGAGGGAGGGGACAACATAGTGAATTTTTGTCATTTTAGACCACCCACTATGGGCAGCCTAATGAGTAGTATCATAAGTTAGTATCATGCATATGTTAGTGTACGATATCATCTCTGTAATGCATAGTATCATAGATTATTATCTTAGATGGTATTATTTATTGCCATGCAAGACACATACTAATACATTATTTATTATGATACGGTATCAAGATATGATACTTAACCCTTTTTTTCTTCGTTTGCCTCATTAAAATTGTCTCTTTGACATATGTGATACTCTCATTACGAGCAGCCTTGTCACATGCGTTTAAGACAGAATATTTCCTTTAAATCAGTCGCATCCATATCTGAGCCCACAATCTTTCCTTTAAAAATCCAATCTTTTACCACAATCCTTCTTTCAAGCCCACAATCCATTCTTTAATTTGAAAATCCATCTATTTTATCCTGCAAAAAGATCCATCTATTTATTGATTCCTTGGGGGGTGGGGGTATATTAACCGGTGCGAGTTGTTCCCGTCAAAGAAAAACTCGGTGCGAGCTGGTTAAAAAAATGGAGGTGGGACTAATCAACATCAAAATTTGTAGCCCCGTTGGTTGTTGTCGCTGAGAGACTCGAAAGGTCCTGAGTTTGATCCCCATTGGTGACTTATTTTTCGTGATCTGTAAAAAAGCACACTCTTTTTGGCGGTCTCTAATAAAGCTCAGTAGTTCTCTAGAAAAATAAGAAAAGCCCAGTACAGGCTGGTTGTGTACCCAAAAAAAGGAAAGCCCAGTGCCCAATACGGCCTGCTTACATACGAAAGGAAAGCCCAGTACCCAGCACAATCTGGTTACGTACAAAAGTAAAGGGACGCACAAAAAATAGTACCACATTGGATAGAAAAATCTCAAAAATATAATATAGATGAACGGACTAAAAAACGGAGAAATGCACCTTGTTTATTAGTAAAAAAAAAAGTAGGTAAATAGATATGAATATATATTTTTGCGAGGAGGCGAAGGCCATATGTTAAAATTGCTCGTATGTACCATATATACTTACCAGTGTTGACAGTGGCAAACCCTAGTCTTGACCTTCAAATATATTTGACGCACCAGAACCAATCATGTCATCACTTATGATTCATTTGCAGTGACTAAATTCCAGCAATCATTTAATTACATCCCCTTGGTGACAATTGTGTCGCAGGAGATATAAGAAATCAAATTCATGTGGAGTTGGGAGAAAAACTCTTTACTCCCTTTTTTGCATGGATTTCAACTGAAAATGTCCCTAGAATCTAATGGTGCACTGCACACATGTCAAAAATAATTATTTGAATATTTGAATAATAAACTCTACTCTCGAATAACCCACCCCCCCCCCCCCCCCCATACACACAAAAAAAACTCGACTCTCGATACGCAGTGAGCGTATTTTGCATGGATTTCAACTGAAAATGTCCCCGGAATCTAATGGTGCCCTGTACACATGTTAAAATAATTACTTGAATATTTGAATAATAATCTTTGGTTTACTAATACTACTCCCTCCATTTCATAATGTAGTGCATATAGATTTAAAAAAAATCAAACTTTGAGTACATTTATAAAGAAAACTATTTATATCTACAACACCAAAATGTATACAATATGAAAGTACATATTCTGATGTATCTAATGAAATGTATTTGTTATTCTAAATATATAATATTTTTTCTCTACAAACTTGGTCAAACTTAGTATTTGACTTCTCAAAGATTTATACGCACTATATTATGGAACGGAGGGAGTACTAGTTAGTATATAGAAAACTGAGTGTAAAATTGATAAAACCTTAGTAGCACACCATCATGCATTTGATTTAAGTCCTAGACTGCAAATCTGATATGCCTTCCTTTCAAAATTTAAACATCTTTATAGGTTGCAAGTTCCAACTAGAAGTTAAAGGCCATCTACTGTGTTAGGGAACCTCATGAAAATGATGCACTCGTCGTCACCAAAGGAAAAATAATACTCATGGTTTCGCTTCCTGACAAGCTCGCTGCTCATGAGCATTCCAACTCCATGCCCAGGCCTCAAGGCAGAGAGGGAAATGAGTGGCATCCATCGCAGTCGGAAAACCCAAATTTTCCTGTTGCACCACCCGAAACAACATCATCAGTATTCAGCAGTAACCAAGCAGCAAAGAGTGGACATGATTCCGCACACAACTGGAGAACCTCAACCAGGCAACTTTCTCGGCCCTGAGAAGCGGCACAGAAGCAGACATCCTGATGCAGCCAGTAGGAGCTTTACAGGACAGGACAGGTGAAAGCTAAAAACCATTCCTGCAGCTATCTATCAGGGCAAACTAGGAAGTGTAACTTTATCGAAGGAGAGGAAGCTGATACGCCCATTATCAACTTGACAGAATTTAAGAGGAATGCCATCAAACTTGTTCTCCACTGTTTCCAGTTCATCCCTTGAAGGTGGCTTGTCTCTGTGCCAAATCCAACAACAAAAAAGGTTATGGCCAAAAATACCGATCAGCAGGTTGTATGAAATAAACTGAAAATTGTTAAGCCCATATTCATATATTGTGATCCTTTCTATGTTGTTAACTGTCTTTCTGTGAACGGCACATCCTGCATGCCTAAATATACCAAAGTTTCATAACATAAAACTGAAAGGGGAAATCATACATTTTAAACGAGATAACTAATCATATTAAACACATGACCAAAAAATAAAGTGCATGTGTGAAGAGATAACCAGGGAATGGATTGCTGTAAATGAAAATGCCGCACAAGTTTCAAAGCGTGGATCCACGATCTGCAAGTGTGGCAGGAAGAGAAACATTACCTTAACAGACATACAAGAAAACTAGGGACTCCTGGGGACGACTTTTTAAATTTGCTATTTGGAAGATGCACTTTAAAGGATGGATACATCCCATCTATGCGCATTCCTTTCAGCAATTTGGTATTGTCATTGCAGGCACCATTGACTTTACCAAAGCTCTGGCTTGTGCCATCCATACTCTCAGGGGAATTGGTGACGTCACCAGAACGGATTTGCTTCATTGTCCAGGGAACGTCATATCGTCCAACAATGTAGCCAAGCAACTTCAAGTGCCTGTAAGCTTGGAAGGCATCCCAGGAGCACCCATAACTTCCTCTTGCAATCTTTCCATAGATCTCCTCCATTCCAACTGTTTCATCATTGTCATCGAGAAGAATTAATGCCCCTCTTTCTGCCAAGAACCTGCATAGTTTGATCATGCAACAAGCTTAAACTGTGAGTCGGAGTATTTGAAAATAAAAACCATGACATGTGATTCATGCATAATCTCTAAGCAATGATGTTGCACTAGTGCACTATTTTGAGTGCGACATGATTTAACTAGTAAAAAAGTGGGTAATAGCCATGCGGTTTCAAATACAAGGCATGCTGCAATGTTACAGCATTTCGTCAAACAGGTTGCGTACCCGATCTCCTCGACATTGTAGTAGAGCTTGCCGCCCCGTGCTATGCCAGTGGTCAGCCAGAGCTTCCCCTTGTTGTCCAACACCTCTGCCACACCAGCCTCCTCCACCCACCGGGCCCGCGACGCGATGTTCCTGCACCACAACATGTACTCCCTCCGTTCGGAATTACTTGTCGCAGAAATGGATGTATCTATTCTAGATACATCCATTTCTGCGACAAGTAATTCCGAACGGAGGGAGTACAACCCAATGAGATGAACGATCCAGAAGCGCACCAGCAGCACAAACAGATCAACCACAAGATAGCACACACCTGAACTGGACTCTCGAGGACGAGGGTGCCGCGTCCGAGAGGAAGGGGTTGAGGTGCTGCTCCTCCCCGTCGTCTTCAGCCGCAGCGGTGGAGACAGCCCCGGGAGCACAACGCCTTCTCCGCCGGTCGCGCGCCACGGCCGCCATGAACCACTCTCTGGACGGTTGTACTCCCTTCTCTCACCAAAACTTTCAAGGCTAATAATTGACAAAATGTCCCATGTTAGCTCTGCACCAGCCAAAATGTCCTTTCTCCGCATTGAGCAAATACCCCCAACTTAGTTTTGCGATTGATGAAATGCGACACATTACAATTTATCATGTTTCTTTGTTGGATGCCGAAAATATCCCTAACCAAAGTAAGTAACAAAAGAATTTTGCTAAAAAAAACTTAATCTGAAAAAACAACACTGCACAAAAGCCACATCCATCTGCTGTGACGATAAATCCACCATTCCGGATCCATTCCACGTGCTAGTGTTCATACCAAATAAACTGCAGCACACACCAAACCCTGAAGTCGTCCAAATCGAGGAACTGACCAGACATGAGGCTCTTGAGAGAGAGAAGCTCACCTAAACTTTAATTATTTTGGAACGAAGGAGAATACAAGATAAACCCGCACTACCATCGGTAAATTTATTCTGCTACGTACTCGAGCGCTAGGTAAAAAAAAAGTACCTAGCGCTCGAGAGATTAGCAACGACACCAACACTTTAAACGTACATACGCACCCAGAAACAACTATAGGTGGCTCCTGGCGAGCTTCTAGAATACCCTCCATGGTCGTCGCCGGCCGGCCGTCCGAGTGCCACCCACGGCCGGTGAATACGGTTTTCAGGCGTCGGACCAGGTGACGGGCACGACCCCGACGTCGGTGTCGAGCCCGAGCGCCTGCCACACGGCGGCGGAGGTGTCGACGACGTCGTCCTTGCAGCCGTGGTTGGAGTCGCACTCGTCCACCACCCGGGCCTCCACGGTGCGCCCGTCGCGCTTGCTGGTGATGCGGATCGTCTTGTGGCACCGGCGCCCGCCGTCGTACCACCGCGTCGACAGCGCCGCGATCATGTCCTTGTCGCTGTGGTACTTGCCGTCGCACGCCGCCGGCCCGCCGCCCTCCTGGCCCTTCTCGAAGCCGTTCACCGTCATAATGCCCGGGGTGCCGCCGCCGCCGCCGTGGCCGCCCGGGGTCGACGGGCAGTGGGGCTTCCTGTGCTTGTGCTGCATGCCCGGCTCGGGGCCGTCGTCCCCGGCGTCGTCGCACGGGTCCGGCTTGGCGTGGTGGTGGTGCCGGGCTACCGCGCACGTTGACGCTGACGCCTGCAGCAAGATCACAAGCGCGGCCACGAGCACCAGCTTGGCGCTCGCCATTGCTGAAGCAGTGAAGCTCCTCCTGCCTGCTTGATTATTTGCTAGCCTAGCTTTGCACTTGCCTTGCCGTGGGCCGTGGCCGTGGGTACTGGACTACTCATGCTGACGAGTTTATATAGGCGCCCGCGTATGTGTGCACATATGCATGCATGGCGTCATTTCTGTGGCTCCTGACCGACCTCTCGCGTAAGAGCTTCCGGATCAATGTCCTTTTCAGATGAGTGTACTAGGGAATTTGACGAGTAACATACTCTGTCGGCATGCTCGAGACAGGGCCTGATTAAAATGGCCCCGAGTCTACCTCGAGACGAGTTGATTTGGATTACATGGTGTCGCCATTGCTCCAGCGTTAATATCCGAGGGCAGAGCGGGGCATGTCGCTCTTCGCGCAGAGAGATGGTATCAATTTTTACTACACAAAGCTGATTGATCGGCAAGTGCTTCGATATGAATGGGTTTGGGCATCATTACCGTTGAAATTTTGGAGAAAAAACCGACAAGGCAATGGGTGTATAGGACGACCAATCTTTTTTTTTTGCAAAAATAATTCAGGTTTATTATCAAAGTTTATCGAAAGTAGAAAGCACGTCAAACATAATAATAAATTATATCGAGACTCCAAGACAACCAAACGACCACTACCGCTGGCAGAACGAGCTGCCGGCGCGCCACTGTCGCCATTCCCCTATCGGAGCCGGCTTGAGATGACAACCGAGAAGTCTTCGTACACGTGCCCCTAAAGACCAGCGCCCTGGAGACGCACTCGTCGTCGTTGAACCCTTGAATACATCTGAAGCACCTGGCAGCAAATATCACCACACGACGAGGAACCCTAACCTTACCGCCCCAAGGAGATGGCAGGAATCTATGCCGGAGCTCCGTCGAGTCGACTACGTCCAATTGGACGAACTCAAGGAGGATCGGAGACCAGAAGACAAACTCAAAGAAGAAGTGCTGCATCCGTCCGAGCACCGCACTTACGAGGACTAAAATATATCCTAACCTAAACTACCATCCGGAGCGGAGGCACCGGGATTCTCTTCCCCGCCACAGGCCGTCTGAGCGGCACGTAGAGGGGAGGCGAATCCACGGGCTCGATCGGTAGAGTTTGGAGAGTAAAGTTTGCCCTAGCCATTAAGGGTTACGCGAGGAACCTAGCTAGGGCTTCTAGTTAAGAGACCATAAGGCTTCGATCTCTCCATAAACCAATCTGTACCTAGCATCACATAATGATCCATACAATAACATTTCATATCAAGATTTGAATAAATAACAATGGCAAGTATATACTGATATTGGACGCCTCAGAAACGATCTTTCATGGTGCCAAAGAACTCACAAGGAGCAGCAACAAACTCACTCAAAACTTGTTTCAACAAACTTTGTTTCTCTCAAGTGGCAAGAATAAGAGGAAACACTCTCAGATAAATTGCAGCTGATAACTAGCTTGGTTTATAAGGACGCAACCCAAACAATGAAACTTGTGAACCTATGAAGAATCATAAGAGGGAACCACAAGGGTCCTATATGAATTGAGGACAGGCCCTCCAATCCACACACACGAGTTAACACTCAAAGATATTAGTGCTCTCAGCACAACACAACCTCATTGGCTGTCTACAAACATAAACTCAGAAATCTCATCCCCCTTCACATGGAATAGCTGGGGAGTATTTATACAAGAAGCACCTACTAGTTAGGTGTGAAAACAACTCAAAAGGAAGGGTAAATTCGTGATCCCCAAGCTGTAGCAGGAGCAAACTTGTTGAGCCTCACGCTGTAATAAATTCATGGACAACTTGCATGGAAACTTGCACAACTTTTGACTCAAGACCTCAAATGATGCACCTTTTTTTGAATGAAAGCTGACATCAAAGACCATCTTTTCCAGCCTCTAAAGCGTGCTAGAGCCTTCCAGAATTAATTGGGTTTAGTTGGGAAGTTACAGCTGAAAATTTGATGTGTCATTTCTCCCCAAATAGGCACCGGGAGCTTCCCAACTAAGATAATAGTTTTCCCCATGTCTTCCTTTGGCTGCTCTAATGGTTCAACATTTGTGCTAGCATGAACCTCACTCTTGGATTCCTTGGTCATTATCTGGTCCACATCATCGTCCCTTCCTTCAAACAAAACCGTCCTCGGTTTTGGGGTATTCTTCTTGGGCTTCTTCACTTGTGGGAATTGCTCAACCTTGAGTGCTTGATCCACCATAGGTTCCAAGAAAAGGTTTACTCCTTGATGCTTGAAAGAATACCTGTTAGACCTCCCACGGTGAGTAGCATCATGATCAAACTGCCACGGTCTTCCCAAAAGAAGACGACAAGCTTGCATTGGCACCACATCACATACCAATTTGTCCATATAACTTCCCACTGAAAATTGCACCCTAGCACGATGCGTAATCTTTCAGCTTACCAACACCATTCAACCACTTCACATAATATGCATGGGGATGCCTCCATGTTGATATCCCAAGAGTGTGCACAAGGTCACTACACTAGTAGAAAAAGGGTCAAATGTGAGACACATTAGTCCCGGTTTGTAACAGAACCGGCACTAATGTGTCCATTAGTGCCGGTTCCAACGGCTAGGCGGGAGGAGCTCTTTAGTACCGGTTCGTGGCGAACCTTTAGCGCCGGTTCGTGCCACGAACCGGTACTAAAGAAAGTGGTGGCAGGATGTTGTCAGAGTGGGGCCCTTCCAGCACCTTTAGTACCGGTTCGTGGCACGAACCGGTACTAAAGGTCGTCCTATATAAACTCTTCGTCCACCCGCACTCTGTTCTTCCCCCTTTCCCCTCTCCCTCTCCTCTGTTCTTCCCTTCTTCCTCTCGAGTTCATCACAAAATTTTCCCCAAATTTGTCAAGATTTGCAGGCCCCCATCCATTCAAATGATCACCAAGGTTAGCAACTTTGTCCTTTCATCTCTCATTGCTAGATTAGCTCTTGCATTGGTTTATATAGTGATTAATTGTGGTTTTTAGTAATTTGGGAGGAATTATATGTGGTAGTATTTGATTTATATGCAATTTGAGGTCAAAATAACACTTAGTTTGCATATGTAGGTGTGGTTTACTTAGTGCCTTCTAAATCTCCGTCGTAACCACCGTCGATCGCCCGCACCATCCCGTCGCCGGCACCACCTTGTGGTGAGCCTCTTGTTCATGAAATTTTATATAAAAAATTGATGCTTGTGTGATTTGGATATATAGTTACTCGTATAATTATCTTACCCGTATGTTGTTTGTTATACATAGTGCCATGGTTTTGATATCCGTCCCTGTCGGCCCTCGTCCTTGTTATGATTCGGATGTGGTATATTCTCTTTTAAAGCTATTTGTTGCATTTCGTGTTTATGACAAATTATGCCCATGAAGTTGACATAGATATTTTTATCTAGGAGGTATGTGAACCGGAAATTCCAACCGACCCTATTGTCGAGAGGTTAAATTTAGTTGAAAGAGAAAACGAGTACTTGAAAGAAAAATTGAAAAGAATTGAGGGGGAGAAGATGGAGTTGGAGTTGCATGTTGCCGATGTCGTCGATGATCACAAGATCAAGATGGAGAAAATGCGCTTGAAGATTAGAAAGATTAGAAAATATGCCATCGATAGTGAGGCTTGGTATCATTATGCTGTTGGATCAATTGTTACCTTAGTTGCGATCTTGATCGCATTTGTTGTTGCATTTAAATGCTTTAGCTAGAGAGTTATTTGTTTGTTGCATTTAAGTGTTGTATGAACTTTATGTATGAACTTGTATTAATTTGGTCTATTCGGTGTTGTGTAATGAAGATGAACCGGCAATGGATGTACGATGACCGATGCTCTCCCCAGTTCGTTGAGGGCGTGCATACTTTTCTGCTTGCGGCTGAGGCAAACAAGCGGGCGGATGGTTTTATGCCTTGTCCATGTACTGGCTGTAAGAATGGTGACAATTACTCTACGTCAAGAACCATTCACGTCCACCTGTTTGAGTCCGGTTTCATGCCCCACTATAATGTTTGGACCAAGCACAGAGAAAGAGGGGTTATGATGGAAGACAATGAAGAAGAAGACGACGACGGCAGCTATCCTGGCAATGGGTTCCGTGAATACGATGATACAACAATGGGGGAAGAAGCTGAGCCGGTAATGCGGGAAGAAGCTGAGCCGGCAATGCGGGAAGAAGCTGAAGAAGAGGCATCAGATGAGCCCGTTGATGATCTAGGTCGGGCCATTGCCGATGCAAAGAGAAACTGCGCAAGTGATTTGGAGAAGAAGAAGTTGCAGCCCATGTTAGAGGATCACAAAAAATTGTTGTACCCGAATTGCGTAGGTGACAAGAAAAAGCTGGGCACCACACTGGAATTGCTGCAATGGAAGGCAGAGAATGGTGTATCTGACAAGGGATTTGGAAAGTTGCTGGTAATGATAAAGGATATGCTTCCAAAGGACAACGAGTTGCCCGAGAGTACGTACGAAGCAAAGAAGGTTGTCTGCCCTCTAGGGTTAGAGGTGCAGAAGATACATGCATGCCCTAATGATTGCATCCTCTACCGCGGTGAGTACGAGGATTTGAACGCTTGCCCGGTATGTGGTGCATTGCGCTATAAGATCAGCTGCGATGAACATGGTGATGTCGAGGGCGAGCGCCCCAAGAAGAAGATTCCTGCCAAGGTGATGTGGTATTCTTCTATAATACCACGGTTGAAACGTTTGTTCCAAAACAAAGAGCATGCCAAGGCGATTCGATGGCACAGAGAAGACCGTAAGAAAGACGAAAAGTTGAGAGTACCCGCTGACGGGTCGCAGTGGAGAAAAATCGAAAGAAAGTACGGGAAGGAGTTTGCAGATGACGCAAGGAGCGTATGGTTTGGTCTAAGCGCAGATGGCATTAATCCTTTTGGGGAGCAGAGCAGCAACCATAGCACCTGGCCTGTGACTCTATGTTTGTATAACCTTCCTCCTTGGTTGTGCATGAAGCGGAAGTTCATTATGATGCCAGTGCTCATCCAAGGCCCTAAGCAACCCGGCAACGACATTGATGTGTGTACCTAAGGCCATTAGTTGAAGAACTCTTACAACTGTGAAATGGAACAGGTGTACGTGCGTGGGATAAGCACATGGGGGAAGAATTTGACCTAAAGGCGTTGCTGTTCGTGACCATCAATGATTGGCCTGCTCTCAGTAACCTTTCAGGACAGACAAACAAGGGATACCGCGGATGCACGCACTGTTTGAATGATACCGACAGTATATATTTGAATAGTTGTAAGAAGAATGTGTACCTGGGACATCATCAATTTCTTCCGAGCAGGCATCCCGTAAGAAAGAAAGGCAAGCATTTCAAAGGTGAGACGGATCATCGGACGAAGCCTCGCCACCGTACTGGTGCTGATGTACATGATATGGTCAAGGATTTGAAGGTGATATGTGGAAAGGGTCCTGGCGGACAACCTATTCCGAAGGACGCTGACGGACGCGCACCCATGTGGAAGAAGAAATCTATATTTTGGGACCTGCCATATTGGAAAGACCTAGAGGTCCGCTCCGCAATCGACGTGATGCACGTGACGAAGAATCTTTGCGTGACCCTGCTTGGCTTCTTGGGCGTGTATGGGAAGACAAAAGATACACCTGAGGCACGGGAGGACCAGCAACGTATGCACGGAGAAGACGGCATACATCAGGGTCATGCAAGCTACGCTCTTACCAAAGAAGAGAAGGAAATCTTCTTTGAATGCCTGCTCAGTATTAAGGTACCGTCTGGCTTCTCGTCGAATATAAAGGGAATAATGAACATGGCAGAGAAAAAGTTCCAGAACCTAAAGTCTCATGACTGCCACGTGATTATGACGCAACTGCTTCCGGTTGCATTGAGGGGGCTTCTACCGAAAAACGTTCGATTAGCCATTGTGAAGCTATGTGCATTTCTCAATGCAATCTCTCAGAAGGTAATCGATCCAGAAATCATACCAAGGTTACAGAATGATTTGGTGCAATGTCTTGTCAGTTTCGAGTTGGTGTTCCCACCATCCTTCTTCAACATCATGACGCACGTCCTAGTTCACCTATGCGAAGAGATTAACGTTTTGGGTCCTGTATTTCTACACAATATGTTCCCCTTTGAGAGGTTCATGGGAGTCTTAAAGAAATATGTTCATAACCGTGCTAGGCCAGAAGGAAGCATCTCCAAGGGCCATCAAAATGAGGAGGTCATTGAGTTTTGTATTGACTTTATTCCTGACCTTAAGCCGATTGGTGTTCCTGAATCGTGGCATAAGGGCAGACTGGATAGAAAAGGCACGCTAGAAGGGGAACATATAATATGTATGGACGGACATTCTCTCACTGAAGCACACTACACAGTTCTACAGAATTCCGCCTTGCTGGCTCCGTATATGGATGAACACAAGAATTTGCTACGCTCCAAACACCCGGAGCGGTCTGATGACTGGATTACACGTGAACAAACCAGGAGTTTCGCCAGCTGGTTGCAGACATGTACCATGCATGACACCTCTATTGAAGATGACATGTACTTGTTGTCCCAGTTACCATCTTCGAATATAATGACTTTCAAAGGGTACAAGATAAATGGTAATACATTTTACACGATCGCCCAAGATAAGAAGAGCACCAACCAAAACAGTGGTGTCTGCTTTGATGTAGAAACCAAGATGGGAAAGGAAACATATTATGGTTATATACAGGACATATGGGAACTTGACTATCGACGTGGTTTAAAGGTCCCTTTGTTTCGGTGCAAATGGGTCAATATGACACGAGGCGGGGTAACGGAAGACCCGCAGTACGGAATGACAACAGTGGATCTCAACAATCTTGCGTATGCAGACGAACCATTCATCCTAACCAATGATGTGGCACAGGTTTTCTATGTGAAGGACATGTCTACCAAGCCAAGAAAAAGAAAAGATAAGGAAGCGAATGCATCGTACGATGAGCCAAAGCGGCACATAGTTCTTTCTGGGAAGAGAAACATCGTGGGAGTGGATGACAAGACAGACAAGTCAGAAGATTATGAAAAGTTTGATGAAATTGCTCCATTCACAGTGAATATTGACCCGAGCATCCCGTTAAATGATGAAGATTTTCCATGGTTACGGCGCAAAGGGACACACGCGAAGAAAAAGTTTCACACCCAAAGATCTGGGATGTGATCGGCTTCATTATCATCACTTTCTTCTGTGTTTCACACCCAGAGGGGAATCTCTGTAATAGTTAGGGTAGTTACGTGTTTTGGCATTTGAAACGCGAAGAAATTTTATGTGCAAACAAATTCTTTCATGCCTTTACTGATTTTTAAAGTTAAGTTATTCACAAACTAGTGATTCACACTAATTTCAAATAATTCAAAATTTAAACTATTCAAATTTGAAAACTACGGGCACTAACAGAAAGTTTGTAATTTTTTGTACCTAAAGCAAAAATATTCACAAAGAAACTCTAAATACACAAAAAAAACACAAAAATAAATAAAGCAAAAAAAATAAATAAAAAAGCCCGCCTACTAGGCCAGAGCGGCCTGCATACGACTAGAAACCCAACCTGTTGTTGGGCCAGGATTGTAACACCCAAAAAAAATTTAACCAGGTTTTAGTTATTAAAATTTTGCCAAGAGTTTAAATTTTTTTGCCTGCAAGAATATCTCTGTTGATTTCAAAACTTTTCTTTTAATATTAAGGAGTTTTTCCCAAGTGGACCCTTCCAAAACATATTGGACTTATTTTCCCTCTCATTTAAAAACATCTCTCAATCAGTAGATTTATTTATTAAATTATCTCACCCTGAGCTTTATTCATTAAATGACTTGTTTTAAAAATTTGGAGCTCTTTTTGAACTACAACCATTTGATATATTTATCTAAAAATCCAACCAAAATTTGGAGATGTCATATGATGTCTCTAAATCACTTTTGTGCAATAATATATTTAATTTGCATATTTTGAGTGCTACACCTGTTTTTCTTCTCTGGTCCAGTAGGCATTTTTGCACTGCAACCCTTTTAAATATTTGTTTCTAGCTTCCACCAAAATTATGGGATGTCAGTAGGAGCATATGATTCCATTATATGCAATAATCCAGGGATGATCTTTGAAATTTTTGAGAGAACCAACCTCATCTTCATTCTGGTCCAACATGATGGTTTGTACAGCAACCATAGTTTTGCTTGCTCTTTAGCCCTTAATTCTTTCTCCTACTTGTAGTCCTCCATGTTAAACTCCTATTTCCAGGAGCATGCAACCATTGGCATATTTTTGGTTCATGAAATAATGCCATTCACATCCTGTCCAGATTTGAAGTTCTGCAAAACTTGCACTAGCAAGTTTGTGATTTCCTCCAACTAACCTCACCACCCTCTTGTGCATCCAAAGAGACACTAGACTGGAGAATTTGGCCACCCCAAGAAATGCCTAAGTGCTCTTGGCATTTTGTCAAACACCTTATGGGCATGATCAGTTTTGACATGATTTTTGTTTTGCACTGTGACCTTGCACCTCTGGAAAATCTAGCATGTCCACTAAACTCCCAGCTGCTCCTAACCAAGGTCTTCTAAGTGCCAGCATTAACCAAGCCCTGTAGCATGCACTGGCGTTTCGCCGAGCACCTGGTGGGCGTGCTCTGGGCGTGCCCAGAGCGTGCATTTGGCACGCACGTGCGCCCGAGCCGCCGCGTCGCGCCCGCTTCACGCCACCTACCCCCGCTCGCCCGCAGAGCCGCGCCCGACCTCATCCACTCGCAGGAACCGTCCAAAGCCGCACAGCGCCACCGTCAGGGTACTTTTGGCGGCACGCCGGCGTCAGCCGACAGCCTCTGCTCCGTTCAGCGCCGCCCAAGCCACCCCGGCTCGCCACCTGGCCCCTGGCACAGCCCGAGCTCATCCACAAGGGTGTCGCCTAGCTCTCGTCGCCGCCACGTTCCCCAGCAGCTACAGAACGTCGGTTCGCCAGCGATCTTATCCCCACCGCCGCGGAACCGACCTCGTCGGGCTATAAATGGACGCCCCGAAACCATTCGAGCACGCAGGCGACCTCAGGCTACCCCCATGGCACCCTCACAGCCCGCAATCGTCGGGGAAACGCTGTCTTCCCCAACTCCGACAACCGCAACCGCCGCCACGTCCCAGCTCCGTTCACCGAAACCCGAGCCCCTCCCGTCAAACTAACGCCACCAAACGACTCCAATCCATCTTGCGGAGCCGCCCAGACCCCCAGCTGCGACGGGGAGCCACCGGAGCCACGAAAGCACTTTGCTCCCGAAGCCTTCTCCGCCGCGAAGCTCGCCGCCGGCAGCTCCCTCCGTCCCCACCTGCCTGGCAACCACCGGAAGGATCGCCCTTGCATGGCGGATCCACCCCCGCCCTCGGGGCCTCGCGAGGAGCCGCCAGTCACCGGCGATGATCGCCAGAGCTCCGCCTCCGCTCGGGACAGAGGAAGGAGAGGGAAAAAGACTAGTCAAACCTGACTAGTGGGCCCCCTGGACCCACTGTCAGCGACCCCGCACCTGTCCACGTGGGATTAAGTGGAAGCGTAAACTCCTCAGTACGTTTTCCCTGCACCGAAAGCGTATTCTGTCCGAAGCGTTTTCTTTTATATCTTTATTTTAGAAACAGATTTGACCAAAACTTTGACCAGCTGTAACTTTTTAAATATAAGTCCAAATGAACTGATTCTTTTTCCTACCTCTCTCAAATAATGTCTAGTTTATTTTAAGATTTATTTGAAAAAATTTTAAAACAACTTTTTGTGCTGTTTTGATTTTGTGTGTTAATTCAAATATATTCTTTAATAGGATTTTTGAAGATTTCAAGATGTTTTGGAATGCACCCTGTTTTCCCATGACCTAAAGGCAAGCATTCTGAACCCCGGCATAATATTTTTGTGTGTTCGATGACATGTTTATAACATCACCTCACTTTGGAGAAACTTGTTATTTCATGTGATATGATCATATGCATGGGTGCATGTTATTGATTTCCATCATGTTGGAAATGAACACACTTGTGATGATAATCACCCTCATGTGCCTTGCATGCATACCGGAAGGAATCCGGGAAAACCTCTGCCTTGGGTAGGCATGAGTTTGTCGCCGGTCTCCGTCGGGACGGTTATGTCTGGTATGGCATGGTAAGGTAATATGAGCGGTGACTCTGTTGGTTGAAATATATTCGTTATGCTAATCATGCAGGGAATACTTAAACCTCCTGAGTCGACCGTAGATCGAGTCTTGTTCCAGTAACCCCCATACTTGCTTCGTACTACCACTCGTCTCTACAACAAGTAGAGTACGGTTCAGTAAGTTGTCAACCTCTTTCTAGCACACACCGTACAGAGAGGCCAGGGTGGAAGATACCGGTTGTAGCTGGTAGGCAGGCCACCTGGTCCGGGGGCATGGGTGTTTCCGGTTGGGACCGAGAGGGGGGCACCCCTTAGAGCGCGCGGTATAAATTTGATCCCATGCTAAGCGAGGTTGTAGCCTCCCCACTTAGAGTTTTGCTTGACAGGTGTCGTGGGTGATTCCAGACACCGGTGAGTTAAGCTGGTGTGTGCAAGTTAGGTGTGTTTTCAACAAAAAGACCGTAGACGGAATTAGTCCCGATGGACTAAAGAAATCCGTTACTCGTGGGTAAAGAGTACACCCTCTGCAGAGATTAAACCTATTCGAATAGCCGTGTCCATGGTTAAGGATTACAGTCTGGGATGGGTCAAGTGTCGGTCTTAGTGTCGGTCTTCGGAGGTGAAACTGTTAAACCAGAACGGGAATTACTACTTGTGACTTGTGATAATTATGATTATTATTATTGTTGACTAACCCGTGATATTATTGTTATCATCGAGTATCTCTGGGATGGTTCTACCTCTGGGATATTCACTATGATTGTTTATTTTAAAGCCCTTTATGTGGTGTCGCTCAGACGCCCGACTGTGGCATTTCTTTTAAAGCCCTTTATGTGGTGTCGCTCAGACGCCCGACTGTGGCATTTCTTTTAAAGCCCTTTATGAGGTGTCGCTCAGACGCCCGACTGTGGCATTTCTTTTAAAGCCCTTTATGTGGTGTCGCTCAGACGCCCGACTATGGCATTTCTTTTAAAGCCCTTTTATGTGGTGTCGCTCAGACGCCCGACTGTGGCATTTCTTTTAAAGTACTTTAGGCAGTGTCGCTCAGATGCCCGACTGTGGCATTTCTTTTAAAGCCCTTTATGTGGTGTCGCTCAGACGCCCGACTGTGGCATTTCTTTTAAAGCTCTTTATGTGGTGTCGCTCAGACGCCCGACTGTGGCATTGCTTGTTATTTATTTCATAAATTTTAATACTACTATGTTATTGCATTTTTATAAATAACTTGCTTGCACGCATCAGAGTTTATTTATCCTTTGTGACTGACGTCATGAGCATAAAATATTTTCAGCACGTCATTGTTATATTATACCTGTGTTCATAATGTTTGCGAGTACATTCAAAGTACTCACTGGCTTGTCCCTGACTATTGTCTTGGCCAGATTTTCTTGCACGGAGAGGAGCGACGCGATGACAGCCCCGGAACCTAAGCAACGGAGATAGCAGCCTCGCGGAGATAGGAGTTAACCTGGTCAGCTGTTCCTGTGGGAATTGGAGTCCCATAGACACTGATGATCCACAAACCGCTTCCGCCATCGACCACTAGAAACCATTTGTTGTACTCACAGGCCAGAATGGTCTTGTACTGCATATTTTGTATTTTGCTTGGAATTTCTATATCAAGTAGGAGCCTCATCAGCTAACAGTAATCCTGGGGCTGATGAGCACGACGGTCTTTTCTGGAAATTTATACCCGGAAAAACCGGTCGTAACAGACTTGGTATCAGAGCCAGGCTGACCATTGGCTAATCCTATCTTAGCCAGGTCAATAAATCTTAGGCAAACAACCCACCAAGCCATGACCAAACCCCAGCCAAGCTTCTCGTGCAAGATAGCCACATAGTGACCCGACACTTTTGGCAGTCGGTGCCCAACCTATGAACCTAGCTTGTCTATCACGCGCTAGTGACCAGCACCCAAGGTGTCTCATTCGCAAGCGTGCGAGAGAAGACTCCATTCCCTTTTTCTATAAAAAGGGCACACTAGCCCCAACCCAGCACAGCACAGCCTCTACCCCAAACCGAGCCACAATACCTGGTCCCGTCGTGCACAACAAGACCACAGCAACCAACCTTGGAGGTTTTGTGACCATTCTCGCAAACCTCACCCGTCATGCCTATGCGTTAGAAGAGCATTTAACCCAGCACGTGATGGGTTATCTCCAGAGTCTCGCAGATTTAAATCCTCAGATCGCCATCGGCAGATCACTGAGGCCCGACCAGGAGAGACACATTCATCGTCTAGTCAATCCACTTCCTCCGATAGAAGAGGAGTGTATTCCATTACCAGAGACTTTTTTTTCAAGACCCTGTCCAGTTACCCTTCTCATTTTAGATATCACTGCTGTGTTTGTTATTTCAGCATTTATTATTACGTTGTATCTTATGCATGGTACCTCAAATTTGTGCGACGAGTCGAGTATTTAGTTTCTACTTATGTGAGTGGTTGTCTTCGTGAATAACCTGTGTAACTGCAAAAAAAATCCTGGAGTGAGATTTCCTTTCCCTGAGTTACCGCATCGTATAATTTCTCACGGCACGGATCATTTTATTTCACGCAGCACCACGGCAGCAGCCTCACAACCACAATTGCATGGACACATACACCGCTTGCAAAAAAAAAATTTGCGACGGTGTTGCATCTAACTAAGCACCCCGTACAACAGTTAGCACCTGGCACACCCCACCTACTCCTCGTGATTACCGCCACCACGGAGAGCCAGCACCCGAGCGGCAGCATCACGGCGATCATCAAGGATCATCGCGCACAGGAGCACGGAGAGCCCCAGCACTGCCGCCAGCCCCCCGCACAACAGGATCATGTACCAGTCCGGCACCACCTCCGCCATTAGAGCCTCGTCTCGAGCTCCGACCAGCAGAAACAGAGGAGAAGAAGAGAGAAGGAGGAGCGAGGCCAGGTGTGAGGAAGAAGAGGAGAACGCCGCGGTCATTTTATAGCTCGAGCTCGGTGTACGGTGGGCGAGGTCCACCAGCGCCGCTCGTCGCCCGATTGCCGGTGTTCGGTGGCGAATCCGCGAGCAGTGCCGACAACGCACTGGCCCGCGAGGTGAGTGCACGCTGCACTGGCAGCTAGCACGCCGCGCACTATCACGGTACGGCCTAGATGCCCTACGCGCTAGACGTTGCCGGTGGAGAAAGCCGGGAAAGCGCGCGGGAGAGAGGAAGAAGAGAGAGCCAGAGGAACAAGGAGAGACTGACAATGGGCCCCGGTCCCACCTGTCAGCCAGAGAGAGCACTGTGCTCTCGGGTACGACCAGCGTATTGTTAAATTTAGAATTTATTCTAAAATTCACGGCGTCCAGCATAGAAATCGCTCGTTTTCATAAGCATGGATTTTTCCACACAGCGCCAATACCACACTGTAGTTACTCACCACTTATTGCCCTCTCACTGTGGCCTCTTTTTACCGCCTGTGTAAAATGATCTTTTGACCAAGTAAAAGTATTTTTGTTTTACAATGGCTCTTAGCAAATCTCGAGGACGAGATTTTTTCATAAGGGGGGTAGTATTGTAACACCCAAAAAAAATTTAACCAGGTTTTAGTTATTAAAATTTTGCCAAGAGTTTAAAATTTTTTGCCTGCAAGAATATCTCTGTTGATTTCAAAACTTTTCTTTTAATATTAAGGAGTTTTTCCCAAGTAGATCCTTCCAAAACATATTGGACTTATTTTCCCTCTCATTTAAAAACATCTCTCAATCAGTAGATTTATTTATTAAATTATCTCACCGTGAGCTTTATTCATTAAATGACTTGTTTTAAAAATTTCGAGCTCTTTTTGAACTACAACCATTTGATATATTTATCTAAAAATCCAACCAAAATTTGGAGATGTCATATGATGTCTCTAAATCACTTTTGTGCAATAATATATTTAATTCATTGCATATTTTGAGTGCTACACCTGTTTTTCTTCTCTGGTCCAGTAGGCATTTTTGCACTGCAACCCTTTTAAATATTTGTTTCTAGCTTCCACCAAAATTATGGGATGTCAGTAGGAGCATATGATTCCATTATATGCAATAATCCAGGGATGATCTTTGAAATTTTTGAGAGAACCAACCTCATCTTCATTCTGGTCCAACATGATGGTTTGTACAGCAACCATAGTTTTGCTTGCTCTTTAGCCCTTAATTCTTTCTCCTACTTGTAGTCCTCCATGTTAAACTCCTATATCCAGGAGCATGCAACCATTGGCATATTTTTGGTTCATGAAATAATGCCATTCACATCCTGTCCAGATTTGAAGTTCTGCAAAACTTGCACTAGCAAGTTTGTGATTTCCTCCAACTAACCTCACCACCCTCTTGTGCATCCAAAGAGACACTAGACTGGAGAATTTGGCCACCCCAAGAAATGCCTAAGTGCTCTTGGCATTTTGTCAAACACCTTATGGGCATGATCAGTTTTGACATGATTTTTGTTTTGCACTGTGACCTTGCACCTCTGGAAAATCTAGCATGTCCACTAAACTCCCAGCTGCTCCTAACCAAGGTCTTCTAAGTGCCAGCATTAACCAAGACCTGTAGCATGCACTGGCGTTTCGCCGAGCACCTGCTGGGCGTGCTCTGGGCGTGCCTAGAGCGTGCATTTGGCACGCACGTGCGCCCGAGCCGCCGCGTCGCGCCCGCTTCACGCCACCTACCCCCGCTCGCCCGCAGAGCCGCGCCTGACCTCATCCACTCGAAGGAACCGTCCAAAGCCGCACAGCGCCACCGTCAGGGTACTTTTGGCGGCACGCCGGCGTCGGCCGACAGCCTCTGCTCCGTTCAGCGCCGCCCAAGCCACCCCGGCTCGCCACCTGGCCCCTGGCACAGCCCGAGCTCATCCACAAGGGTGTCGCCCAGCTCTCGTCGCCGCCACGTTCCCCAGCAGCTACAGAACGTCGGTTCGCCAGCGATCTGATCCCCACCGCCGCGGAACCGACCTCGTCGCGCTATAAATGGATGCCCCGAAACCATTCGAGCACGCAGGCGACCTCAGGCTACCCCCATGGCACCCTCACAGCCCGCAATCGTCGGGGAAACGCCGTCTTCCCCAACTCCGACAACCGCAACCGCCGCCACGTCCCAGCCCCGTTCACCGAAACCCAAGCCCCTCCCGTCAAACTAACGCCACCAAACGACTCCAATACATCTTGCGGAGCCGCCCAGACCCCCAGCTGCGACGGGGAGCCACCGGAGCCACGAAAGCACTTTGCTCCCGAAGCCTTCTCCGCCGCGAAGCTCGCCGCCGGCAGCTCCCTCCGTCCCCACCTGCCTGGCAACCACCGGAAGGATCGCCCTTGCATGGCGGATCCACCCCCGCCCTCGGGGCCCCGCGAGGAGCCGCCAGTCACCGGCGATGATCGCCGGAGCTCCGCCTCCGCTCGGGACAGAGGAAGGAGAGGGAAAAAGACTAGTCAAACCTGACTAGTGGGCCCCCTGGACCCACTGTCAGCGACCCCGCACCTGTCCACGTGGGATTAAGTGGAAGCGTAAACTCCTCAGTACGTTTTCCCTGCACCGAAAGCGTATTCTGTCCGAAGCGTTTTCTTTTATATCTTTATTTTAGAAACAGATTTGACCAAAACTTTGACCAGCTATAACTTTTTAAATATAAGTCCAAATGAACTGATTCTTTTTCCTACCTCTCTCAAATAATGTCTAGTTTATTTTAAGATTTATTTGAAAAAATTTCAAAACAACTTTTTGTGCTGTTTTGATTTTGTGTGTTAATTCAAATATATTCTTTAATAGGATTTTTGAAGATTTCAAGATGTTTTGGAATGCACCCTGTTTTCCCATGACCTAAAGGTAAGCATTCTGAACCCCGGCATAATATTTTTGTGTGTTCGATGACACGTTTATAACATCACCTCACTTTGGAGAAACTTGTTATTTCATGTGATATGATCATATGCATGGGTGCATGTTATTGATTTCCATGCTGTTGGAAATGAACACACTTGTGATGATAATCACCCTCATGTGCCTTGCATGCATACCGGAAGGAATCCGGGAAAACCTCTGCCTTGGGTAGGCATGAGTTTGTCGCCGGTCTCCGTCGGGACGGTTATGTCTGGTATGGCATGGTAAGGTAATATGAGCGGTGACTCTGTTGGTTGAAATATATTCGTTGTGCTAATCATGCAGGGAATACTTAAACCTCCTGAGTTGACCGTAGATCGAGTCTTGTTCCAGTAACCCCCATACTTGCTTCGTACTACCACTCGTCTCTACAACAAGTAGAGTACGGTTCAGTAAGTTGTCAACCTCTTTCTAGCACACACCGTATAGAGAGGCCAGGGTGGAAGATACCGGTTGTAGCTGGTAGGCAGGCCACCTGGTCCGGGGGCATGGGTGTTTCCGGTTGGGACCGAGAGGGGGGCACCCCTTAGAGCGCGCGGTATAAATTTGATCCCATGCTACGCGAGGTTGTAGCCTCCCCACTTAGAGTTTTGCTTGACAGGTGTCGTGGGTGATTCCAGACACCGGTGAGTTAAGCTGGTGTGTGCAAGTTAGGTGTGTTTTCAACAAAAAGATTGTAGACGGAATTAGTCCCGATGGACTAAAGAAATCCGTTACTCGTGGGTAAAGAGTACACCCTCTGCAGAGATTAAACCTATTCGAATAGCCGTGTCCATGGTTAAGGATTACAGTCTGGGATGGGTCAAGTGTCGGTCTTAGTGTCGGTCTTCGGAGGTGAAACTGTTAAACCAGAACGGGAATTACTACTTGTGACTTGTGATAATTATGATTATTATTATTGTTGACTAACCCGTGATATTATTGTTATCATCGAGTATCTCTGGGATGGTTCTACCTCCGGGATATTCACTATGATTGTTTATTTTAAAGTCCTTTATATGGTGTCGCTCAGACGCCCGACTGTGGCATTTCTTTTAAAGCCCTTTATGTGGTGTCGCTCAGACGCCCGACTGTGGCATTTCTTTTAAAGCCCTTTATGAGGTGTCGCTCAGACGCCCGACTGTGGCATTTCTTTTAAAGCCCTTTATGTGGTGTCGCTCAGACGCCCTACTGTGGCATTTCGTTTAAAGCCCTTTTATGTGGTGTCGCTCAGACGCCCGACTGTGGCATTTCTTTTAAAGCCCTTTAGGCGGTGTCGCTCAGACGCCCGACTGTGGCATTTCTTTTAAAGCCCTTTATGTGGTGTCGCTCAGACGCCCGACTGTGGTATTTCTTTTAAAGCCCTTTATATGGTGTCGCTCAGACGCCCGACTGTGGCATTGCTTGTTATTTATTTCATAAATTTTAATACTACTATGTTATTGCATTTTTATAAATAACTTGCTTGCACGCATCAGAGTTTATTTATCCTTTGTGACTGACGTCATGACCATAAAATATTTTCAGCATATCATTGTTATATTATACCTGTGTTCATAATGTTTGCGAGTACATTCAAAGTACTCACTGGCTTGTCCCTGGCTATTGTCTTGGCCAGATTTTCTTGCACGGAGAGGAGCGACGCGATGACAGCCCCGGAACCTAAGCAACGGAGATAGCAGCCTCGCGGAGATAGGAGTTAACCTGGTCAGCTGTTCCTGTGGGAATTGGAGTCCCATAGACACTGATGATCCACAAACCGCTTCCGCCATCAACCACTAGAAACCATTTGTTGTACTCACAGTCCAGAATGGTCTTGTACTGCATATTTTGTATTTTGCTTGGAATTTCTGTATCAAGTTGGAGCCTCATCAGCTAACAGTAATCCTGGGGCTGATGAGCACGACGGTCTTTTCTGGAAATTTATACCCGGAAAAACCGGTCGTGACAAGGATGCAGGCCCGCAAAGGCCAAGTGGGCCCACAGGGCAGCAAAGAACACGTAGGCCCAGTAGGCCTGCTTTGGAGAGGATCTCGAGAGAGCGACCGCAAGGGGGTTTATAAACCAGTGCGGCCGCCCCTCGGCTAGCGAGGTGGGACTAAACTTGCCGCACCGTACCTGCGCTAGCGCACCCCCTTTAGTACCGGGTCGTGGCACCAACTGGTACTAAAGGGAGGCCTTTAGTACCGGTTGGAGCCACCAACCGGTACTAAAGGGGGTGCGGTTCCCGCCGCTTGGCCTGGCCAAAACAGGCCTTTAGTACCGGTTGGTGGCTCCAACCGGTACTAAAGGTGCCTTCTATATATACAACTATTACGAAAATTTCATTCTCCCTCTGTTTCTTCCTCTGTTTCCCCATTGAAGCACCGCCCGCGCGCCCCGATCGATCGACGCCGTCGCCGTCACCGCCCCCGTCCCCGTCGCCGTCGCCGCCCCCGTCCCCGTCGCCGCCCTCGTCTCCGTCGCCGCCCCGGGCCCGTTCCCGTCGCGCCGTCCCCGCGTCGCCGCCCCCGCGTCACGCCCCGGCCCGTCACCGCCCCCGGCCGTCGCCTCGCCGTCGCCGTCGCCCCGCTGTGAGCTCTCCCCCTCTAACCCCTCTCCCTCGCCCCGGCGGCCACCATGGGCGCCGCCCCTCCCCGAGCCCATACACACACACACACAAGCATGATGAACACACACACACACACACACACACACGTACATATGTATGAATTAATGCATGTATATATTAGTATATACGTATTTTGTATGTTTAATTAGTTTAGATTATTTAGATTATTATTTTTTCACTATTATATATGTATGAATGCATGTTAGATGGATATAATTAGTGTTTAATTAGTATGGAAATTTTTTATATAATGTTGTTTTTCGGTTTTTTAATGGATGTATAGAAGTTGTGTTTTCTGTTTTTAGTGTTAGATGCTTAATTAGTATGAAATAGTATATAGATTTTTGACATATGCAATGATAGCATAATTAGTGTTATATAGAAATGTTAGAAATTTTAGTTATCAAAATCCAATCATTAAAAAAATGTTACTTTTTGCGGGCATATAGCTAGTATTTGTTCTTGATGATGCCCGGCCCGCATCCTCGCCATCGATCCGTCCGCGACGACGTCCGGCTGACCCATGTCCGGGACTGGGCTCCGCCGGGCTGGCACTGGGAGGTGCTGCCTGGAGGGGCGCGCCGCTTGATGAGGAACCCGGCCCCGGGTCCCGTCGTCGACCCTGATCCCGTTTGGTGGCGTTCGCGTGGGCCAGTTTTGGTGCGGAGGGACCCGGCCCCGCCGGAGGTGGTACGTCGCTGTGTCAGGGAGGAGGACGAGCACGTCCATCGCTACATGGTTGCGTTAGAGGGCGGCAGGTTCTCCAATACCTGGCAGTTTCTTCAGGGATCTCACTTCAGCTATGATCCTGTGAGGGTTCCTTCTCTTTGGGTGTCCACCGCCCGCGCCGCAGGAACCGCGAGTGTCCTAGATTCTTCTGTAGTATTCAATCTTTAATTAGCTATCTAGCCAGTGATGTACTATTCAATATTATATATTATTCGAGACGATGTATTCGAGATTATATCTATTATTCTAGACGATGTATTCGAGATTATATCTATTATTCGAGACGATGTAATTTGAATACTAAATTGTTTTATATTTCTTTTGGATTAGTTAAATAAAAGCTATGGCAGATAATACCGACAGAGAGGGAGAACAGACCATGTTCGATATGATACGCGGGCCAGATGATGATCAGAATGAAGAAGATTATGACGGCTCCGAATTTCTAAACAACACTAGAGAGGGTGATATGATATTCGATCGCGACGACCGAATTGATGAAGTCATGAACTATGATTATGACGATGACGAAGAACATGTTGATCCTGAAACAACAAAGACCGGCGAGGTATATATATTTATATAAGCAGGCATCTGGTGATCATCACATGTTTTAAATGACTTGAAGATATATTAACAAATCAATCTTTGTTCTTTCAGCCATCCGGATCGAGAAAATCTTCAGGCAAAAGGACGAAACGAGGCCCGAACAAAAAGTTGAAGGAGGGCGTAAAGTACAATTTCAAGGCAGTCAGACCAAATGGCGAACCATTAGCGCCTAATAAGATTGCGGACAAGTTCGTTCGTCAGTGCGGAGTTCTTGTGAAGGACCAACTCCCTATCAAACTTCAAGAATGGAGAGAGCCAGCAAAGCCACGTCTAGATGTTACTTTTGTCGACAAGAATCAAAAAGATCTGCTTTGGGATACTCTCATGGAACATTTCACCCTACCAGATCATTTCACAGAAGCAGATGTGCAGAAAGTCAAGGACGCTGCTCTTAGGAAGATGGCGGTTGCATTCAAGAACCACAAGAATCGTGAATGGGACAAGTACGTCAAGGGAGGAAGGAAGACTCCAGTATTCGAGGGAACACTAGAGAACCAACATGCTCATTGGGATGATTTCGTGAAATTCAAGGATTCAGAATTAGCTAAGGAACGGTCGAGAATAAACAAGAAGAATGCCGAAAAAAAGGATAAGTTCCATAAGATGGGGCCAGGTGGCTATGCGGTGGCAATGCCTAAGTGGGATAAGTCTGAGAAAGAGATGGAGGATGCAGGTGTCACTCCGGTTACTAAGAGCTGGCCCCCCAGGTGCAGGACTTGGTTCTATGCACATGGGGGGGAGTTGGACCCGAAGACAGGCAATGTTTCGACGAAGGCAAGTCTGAAGGGAGCCGACGATGTGATACTTGTTGCAATAGAAGAGGCACGATCGGGGGTGTTCCAGCCCAACAGAGAGAACGACGAGCTTACGCGTGCCCTGGGAAATCCTGAACACCCGGGAAGAACACGAGGCAAGGACGTTATTCCGTGGTATGAGGGGTTTTCAGACTGGAACACCGACTACAGAACCCGTGCGAGAAAGAAGATTGCGGAGGAGAAGAAGAGGAAGATGGAGGAGGAGCAGAGGAAGCGGGACTATGAACGCCTTCAAGGCCTAGAAGCAAGTCAAGCGGAATTGGCAGTCAAATTCCAGCGGCAGCAGGAGCTGATCGACTCACTTACCCAGCAAAGGGGGTCTCAGCAGCTGCAGCAGCTAGCGGATGATCCAGCATTGGATAGCACCGCCCCATCCATGCCGAGAAGCAGCGTGGGTTCTGCCCCGGACGACGCAATGCTGGGTAGATACCCCGTGGATGACATCACGGAGAACACTAACTGCGAGCTACACGTCAAAATGAAGAACATACCCATGAAGGTGGCGGACGCCGTTGCTTTTACAAATCCCCCCAAGGCAACCTTCCATTGCAACCCGATTCCAGCAGGCTATGCTCGTGTCTTGGTTGATGAGGTGGTGGACCCACCATATTCGGAGCTACAGCTTGACATTCCTGGAGGTGACGACGAGCGCTTTCTCGGAGAGGCCAAACATCGTATCATCCTATGGAAAAAGGATTGCATCATCTTTCGAAGGCCACCGACACCGCGTCAGCCGACTCCTCATCAAAGTCCGCCACCAAGTCAGCAGACTCCCGCTCCTGCAAGTCCACCAAGTCCGGCAAAGTGTCAGGCCACTCCTCCTCCAAGTCCGGCAAAGTGTCAGGCCACTCCTCCTCCTCCAAGTCCGCCACAGCGTCAGACGTCCACTCCTCCTCCAAGTCCGGCACAACCTCAGGCAACTCCTCCTCCAAGTCCGGCACAGCTTCAGGCCAATCCTCCTTGTCCAACTCAGCCCCGTCAGCCGTCTCCGCCCCCTCAGCAATTGCAGAAGAGACACCCCGCAGCTATGGTGCGTAGCGGTACGAGTCGAGGTAGTACAGGAAGTACAGGCGGAGGCAAGCGATATAAATATGGTCCAAGCCTCACGCCTCTTCCGCAGAGGCCTTATGACAAGTCCGAGGAGGAAAACGCAGCCATATCAAAGGCCGAGGTGGAAGCCCATTTTGCACCGAAACCGCCACCGCCACCAAGGGAGAAAGTGCCTGAGGAAACGATTAACCACTTCATTCGTATGGCTCAACCACCAGCTCCCAAGCCTGTTGACACAGACTATGAGCGCCACATCAGGAAGTTAAATCGAGCACGTCTACGTAAGGAGGCGAGCTCGGGATCGAGCAAACAACAAGCAGCTGTCAAAAAATGCGGGAAAACCATTCCCCAGCTGGGAGAACAGGCGGCGCAATCGATCCCCTTGCTTGTTGTACCAACAACACGTGACAGTACGCGCGCCCAATATTATTGTGGGCAAACAGTTTACGTTCCCGAGGTGGGCAATGTGGTAATAACCAAGGACCATATAATGCAGGCTGAAGTTCTCAACATCACTGTTGGACAACTCTTCGAGATCGAGCCCATGCCTGTGCTTACAGAGGATGAAATAAAACGGAAATATGTCCGGGGCCAACCTTTGGTCGAGCCAGACAAGGTCAAGAACCTCCCAACGAGAATGTATGAATTGCATCAATGGTACATGAACATTACCAAGATTTCCAATCGAGAGTCCCTCATGGTGAATGTCAAGGAGGAGCATTACTTCCATGAGAAAGCTCTATCCGTTGAGTATTCTGAACTGTTTCAGTTATACAATCAAGACGCACTCGACAAATCTATCGTCAGTTGCTATTGTCTATAAGTGATTTTTTTCTGTAATTTAAGTCTCAAGCTAGCTGTAGTGATCCTTTTGATCAATCATTACCTGTAATTATCCTCACTATATTCTTTTATGTGGTATTATGCAGGATGAAGATGTATGAAATGAGAAAAGGTGGACGCTTTGGCATTGGGTTCATTGACCCAAACACCGTTAATGAATACACACTAAATCCACATCATGAAAAGGACGTAGAGGACAACATGCTAGAGTTCTTGAAGCGCCTCAAATACAATGAAGATATACTACTTCCTTACAACTTCCAGTGAGTCACACTGTTTTGTACTACAAATTCTCTGTTTTTGCCTACTAGCTAGCTACATGTTTTTGCTTACATATGCCCGCTTAATTAATACATGCAAACGTGTGTGCATGCAGATTTCACTGGATCTTGTGTATCATTAAAGTTGACGCCAGAACAGTTGAAATACTGGACTCACTACTCAAAGCAAATACTGACTATAACATCTTGTTTGGGATAGTCAACAGTTAATTTCAATCATTATTAACTATATATCTCGGCCTATTTAGTTCGTCATTTCATGATATGAACTATTTAATAACCCCTTTATTCATTTTCTTTGTCGGCGGGCAGGGCTTGGGCAAGGTTCATCAGCGTCACGGAAGGCGAATGGGAAAAAAAGCTTAAATGGTTTCGACCCAAGGTAAGTAATTAAGTAATACTAGCTAGCTAGCTAGCTGCCATCTCTTTAATTATCATGCTTGATTAATTATTATCTAATTAAATTCCATTCTCGTAAAGGCCCTGAAGCAGGCGCAGGGGACTGATCTGTGTGCATTCTGCGTTTGCGAGAACATTCGCATGATGGCGTCCGAAAGGAGCAGATCTCAAAGACAGGAATGGGTACGCTTGTCAGAACACTATTCACAATTTTTACACCATTATCGATATCTAGTCACACAACTAATACACATGCATATTGATCTCCTTCTTAACAGTTCAAAGAGGTGCGGGAGAAGCTCCTAGAAACGGAGCGCGTAGAAGCACTTCAAGAGGAAATAGCGGGATTTTTGCTCGACCAGGTCATAAATCCGAAGGGAGAATACTATTACCCGCTACCGCCCCCATAAAAACCACTTCCAATTGTCATCGTGCTTCGAAGGCACCAATTAGGCTAATGCCACTGGCTCCGAAGGCAACATGCATATGTAGGAGAAATTGTATATAGCTATACATGTGTGTATGTGTGAATTAATTAATATGGTGGTTTGTGAGACATTGATGATATATATATGCATGATTGGTTCCACTAGAAATTCTATTTATATATATATATATATATATATATATATATATATATATATATATATAACGTGTACAATGTGTAGTATCGTAAAATACCAGCAAACGAAAAAGAATTAAAATAGAAACACAAAATTAAATGGAAAAGAAATCATAAAACTAAAAACCCCCCAAACCTTATAGTACCGGTTGGTCTTACCAACCGGTACTAAAGGGCTCCAGGCCCCCGGAGCTGGCTCGTGCCACGTGGTTGCCCTTTAGCACCGGTTTGTGCTGAACCGGTACTAAAGGGGGGGACCTTTAGTGCCGGTTATGGAACCGGCACTAAAGGGCCTTACGAACCGGTGCTATTGCCCGGTTCTGCACTAGTGCTACTAATGATGTTATTGTAGCTACCTCCATCGATGACCACCTTGCAGTTTTGCCCTTGATCTTGCAAATGGATTACACATTTTTTCGCTGCCCCTTCTCAGCAATAGGAGCATCATCATGAGCCACTTTGCGAACCATGAGATTAACACCATCTCCTCCATCTGAACTCAGAGGTGCTCCGGTATCAAAAGTACAATATTTTGCATCTTTCTTATCAGATTCGGAGTTGTCACTTGAGTCATCGGTGACATATCCATCATTTGTGAGCAGCACCTTCTTCAAATTAGGACAATCCTTTTGAATGACCTCTACCCTTGCATGTATGGCACTGAATATTACTAATGCGAGTGACAGGAGTATTGGAAGATTCAACCTTGGATGCATTAGCTTCTTTTGCAGTCATCTTGTTGTGTGAGCAAAAATTTGCAGCAACACTTCCATCTACTTCTCGCTGAACGGAACCTCTCCAAGTGCTTTGTCGTATAGGTTTGGTTGCGATTTTGGCGACGCTTCAGCTGCTGCTCTACACGAATAGCTTGATGCACAAGTTCTTATAAATCTTGATGTGTAACCATCTATATCCTTTCTTACACATCTTCATTCATCCCATGAAAGAATCTTGACATTGTGGCCTCCTCTGGCTCATTCACAGCTGTCCTAATCATCAAAATCCCCATCTCTTTGTAGTACTCATCAACACTAGAGTTACCTTGGCACAACAGTTGGAGTTGATTGTACAAGGTTCTTGTGAAATGTTTAGGAACAAACGCCTTCGTAACAGATTTTTCATTTGCACTCATGTCTCTGGACGACCTCCAGCACGACACAATAGATTCCACCAAATCAAAGCATATCCGGTAAATTCAACGGATGCATATCGTACCTTCTTCTCCTCTGTCTAGCGGTGGCTATCAAAGTTCTGATCCACACGCATCTCCCACTCCAAATAATCATCAGGATCGGTTTTCCCATTGAACGATGGTATGGTAAGTTTGAAGTTACCAATCCCATCATCTTCATGGTCACGATGAGCACGCCCATGACCTCTTCCTCCCATGACAAAGCCTTCTTGGCCTTCTCCGCGACGATCATGATGAGCACGTCGTGGTCAAGGCTCGTAGTATTTTCGAGCATCATCGGAGTGGTCGCTCCAATGCTCTCCATGGTGGTCCTGATGTATGGAGAGTTGTCGGTGTCGACCCCGTGCAACAAGCCCATCTCGTGGTGGAGACGGTGGTGCCCAAGGAGCACCTCGCTGTTCATGGTGAGCACGTCGAGGTGGTGCAACGTAGTAGCCATGAGCATCACCCGAGTAGACATGGTTGTGCTCTCCATGCCCCTCCTCAAGGCGGTGTTGGCCCTGCTGTTCGGGGAGTTGTCAATGTCGACCCCGTGCAGCAAGCCTATCTCGACAGATCTCCTCGGTGAGGGAGTCGATTCTCCGGCCAAGGTTGGTCTCCACAGCAGATATGCGCCGCTCACCTTGTTCAACACATACTCCCGTGTATCCTCCAGAGCCAACACATAAGCGGTCTGCAAGCTAGGATCGTACACAGGAAGTGGCAACTCCTCCTCCTCGAGGTGCCTACCTCCATGCACACCATCAACACTGCTTGACCTCTTCGAACCCATGGAAGCTTCTCAAGAACAAAATCAGCAATAGAGAAAATAGCACCGTGATCAACCTAAAGCTCTGATGCCAAGATGATACGGGACGCCTCGGAAACGATCTTTCACGGTGCCAAAGGACTCACAAGGAGCAGCAACAAACTCACTCAAAACTTGTTTCAGCAAACTTTGTTTCTCTCAAGTAGCAAGAACAAGAGGAAACACTCTCAAATAAATTGCAGCGGATAACTAGCTTGGTTTACAAGGACGCAACTGAAACCATGAAACTTTGTGAACCTATGAAGAATCACAAGAGGGAACCACAAGGGTCCTATATGAATTGAGGACATGCCCTCCAATCCACACACACGAGCTAAAACTCAAAGGTACTAGTGCTCTCAGCACAACACAACCTCACCGGTTGTCTACAAACATAAACTCAGAAATCTCATCCCCCTTCACATGGAATAGCTGGGGAGTATTTATACTAGAAGCACCTACTAGTTAGGTGTGAAAACAACTCAAAAAGAAGGGTAAATTCGTGAGCCCCACGCTGTAGCAGGAGCAAACTTGTTGAGCCTCGTGCTGTAATAAATTCATGGACAACTTGCATGGAAACTTGCACAACTTTCGACTCAAGACCTGAAATGATGCATCGTTTTTGTTGAATGAAAGCTGACTTCAAAGACCACCTTTTCTAGCCTCTAAAACATGCTAGAGCCTTCCAAAATTAATTGGGTTTAGGTGGGAAGTTGTAACTGGAAATCTGATGTTTCATTTCTCCCCAAATAGGCACCGGGAGCTTCCCAACTAAGATAATGGTTTTGCCCATGTCTTCCTTTGGCTGCTCTAATGGTTCAATATTTGTGCTAGCATGAACCTCACTCTTGGATTCCTTGGCCATGATCTGGTCCACATCATATACTCCCTTTGTCCCATAATGTAAGACGTTTTTGATACTTGTAGTGTAGTCTCAGAAAATGTTGTAGTGTAGTGTCAGAAAACGTCTTACATCATAGGACGGTGGGAGTATTTCATAAGAAAACTTATGCATTTTAATAGTGAACAGTGCATGTAACACATGTTTTATTGTGTAGCTCACATGTTAAAGTATATCATCTTGGACTTTTATACGTATGCAAACAAGGCATCTATATATGCATGTGGATTTTGTTTAGAATTTTTTTAATTTTTTTTATTTTTGAATTTTCCAAAAAGGCCTCCATGACGCCTGAGCTACAAAACGGATTTATCTGCGACGCACCCCATTTTAAAGATAAAACACACTCGATTATTTCCCTCAGTCCCAAAAGTGTGGGTACTAGAACAATCCCTACATGCCACTGATAGTTGTCGAACTGAAGTTAGAGCATCACATTCATTGCCGGTAAACTGGAAAAATCACCGCAACAACGATTCGGTAGGGGCCAAACGGTGATTAATTGTCACATCAACTCTTGTGCAACGGCCTATTGTTCTCTAGTGTCATTTTTTGTACGAACTCTTCTCTGGTGTCATCGAACAGATAGACATTAGCAAGCAACTTAATTAGTTAGAAACACACCAAAAAGTACCTAGTCCCTATGGAAAATATCGAAGCATTATCCCTGAAGTCAGAAAACCCAAAGGTGATGTTGCACCAGCCCAAACAACAACATCATTTGTAACACAGTAAACAAGGAGAGCAAAGAGTGGAAGTGGATACGATTCCACAGATCCCTGCAGACCCTTCTTTTTTTACCTGAAGATCTATCTGGCAACTTTATCGGTCCCGAGTAGAGGGCAGACAAATCGATGTTTTAGCACGACAGAAACGCTTGTTGTCCATTGAAACGATTCATCAATTTGCTGGCAAAAAGACACATTCTGTGAACTAACTGATTCATGGGGTTGTTTTAGGCTGTCGTTCATGGCACTGAGTATACATCCTAATGCAGATTGAGGTAATACCTTTACAAGATAAGAAGTTCAGAATAAGTGAAAAATAACAACCATTTCTGCTGCTATCTGTCAGGGCAAACTAGGAAGTAGAACTTTGTCGAAGGAGAGAAAGCTGACACGTCCATTATCAACTTGACAAAATTTAAGAGGAATGCCGTCACACTTGCTTTCGACGTTTTCCAGTTCATCCCTTGATGGTGGTTTGTCTCTGCGTCAAATTGAATAAACAAGAGCTATGTTGGAAAGAAATATCATTCAAGGGATCATATGCATCCAACCACAAACTGCTAAGCCCAAATTCATATATTCATGGCATTTTTTCGTGTCTCCTTGCCTACTTCTATAACTTTTATGATGTTTCGGTTCTGCAAATTTGTGGCTTCACATGTTTCATTACCCACTACATGCTTAGAATCACTATTTGTTCTATTGGGAAAAAGTTTGTCACGGAAATGACAACCTGTGATAAGGTGTGACTGATGGATATATGATAAGCACATAAATAATACAAGAAATCATGATTGACTGCACATTTCGATTGCAAGACATAGCTCAACCAAGTAAAAATCTGATTGGACACCAAAAATTCCCTATCAGCTTGGATACTAAGCTTAAATTATATACATTAGCTCGAACATTATAACCACTGTGATAACAGAGCAAAGTATTAAATCTATGTATATGTGCATACAATACATTAACAACACAAAAGAACGATATCCATGTGCACAGAAAGACAACCAATAACACCTGATAGATAAATCGTAATGCCTAATGTGCAGAAGTTTCAGAACATCCATTTCAAACCAGAAGAGATTAAAATCATATCAAACACACAATGAACAATTTATGCACTCTTGTAGAAAACCTTGTGATCCTACACTGCCATATTAAACAAACCATATGAGATGAACTACTGTAAGATGAAAATGCACTGCTTTCTAAGCACAAATGCACGTGAGAAAAGTAACATTACCTTAGCATAGATAGAAGGAAACAAGGGGCTCCAGGGGATGACTTTCTAAATTTGCTATTTGGTAGATACACTTCAAAGGATGGATGTAACCCATCTATGTGCATTTCTCCGAGCAATTTCGTGATGCCATTGCGGACACCATTGGCTCTATTGAAGCTCTGGTCAGTGTCAGGCATACCCTCGAGGGAATCAGTGGTTTCACAAGTAGGGCTATGCTTCATTGTCCAGGGGACACCATATCGTCCGATAATGTAGCCAAGCAACTTCAAGTGTTTGTAAGCCTGAAAGGCATCCCAGGAGCACCCATATTTTCCTCCTGCAATCTTTCCATAGATTTCTTCCATTCCTACTGTCGCACCCTCATCATCGAGAAAAATCAATTCCCCTCTTTCTGCCAAAAACCTGCATAGTTTTGGTCAGCCAACACGCCTCAACTTGCAAGTCGAAATATTTGAAAACAAAAGCCATGCCATGCAATTCATCCATTGACTCTCTGAACGTTTGAGTGATGATCATGTTATTAGTCCACACTGTGGGTTAGACAAGCACAATCATATTGATTCAAGCATGAGGACTCCAGGACACGCTCTGCATTTTCTTAGATGAAAGGCGTCATGCACACGGCTTGATAAGAAGCCCCAACGGCCACGGTAGCATATTTACAGAGCAAATAACCATGCTGTACTGTCGCGGCATTCCATCAAACAGGTGGCGTACCCAATCTCCTCGACATTGTAGTAGAGCTTGCCGCCGCGTGTGACGCCGGTGGTCAGCCAGAGCTTCCCCTTGCTGTCCAACACCTCCGCCGCGCCGGCCTCCTCCACCCACCGCGCCCGCGACGCCACGTTCCTGCTCCACAACACATGCAATGCAACCCGCTGAACTATCCATAAGAGCACCAGCAGAAGTAGCAAACAGATCCGCAAGAGGAGAGCACGCACCTGAACTGGACTCTCGAAGACGTCGGCGCCGCGTCCGAGAGGAAGGGGTTGAGGTGGTGCTCCTCCCCGTCGTCCTCCGCGGCAGAGGCAGCACCGGGAACGCGGCCCCTTCGCCGCCGGTCGCGCGCCGCAGCCGCCATGGACAGCTCCGCAACACTGGAAAATTCAACGTCCCGTCACACTGGAAACGGGCCCCCAAAAGAGGCAGGCTCCACACAGACGTGGGCCAAGATAGCGGGCCCTGACAGGCGGGGCCCAAATGGGGAAGAGACAGACGTGTTCGCCTTTTTATCGCGAGACCTCGTCTTCTCCCCCCTTTCGCATCCTTTTCATTCAAAACAGGCAGGGCAGCGAGAGCAGGGGAGGAGGTGGAGGCGCCGAGCGAAGGAAAAGAAAATCGAGTGCACTCGTCGGCGGCGCGGCGCGGCGCGGCGGCTGCCTCCTCTGCTCGTCCGATCGAGCTCGGTTCGTCGGGTGAGCGCGGTACGTTCCCCCTGTCTCGGCGCGTATCTTCTCCGCTCGTGGCCATTTCCGCTGGATTTATCTCCGCGGATCCAGCGAGGTAGTTGCGGGTCGGGAGCTGTTCTTCGATTGGGTCCCCGCGCGGGTTCCCCGACGATTCTGGGGTGGAATTCGTCCATTTCTAGCCAGATTCGCCGTCGATTCGGTGCGGCTACCTTAGGAATTGGGAAATCAGGGGCATCTCTGCGTGCGCTGTCCTGCTCGTTTCGTGCTCTAGCTCGCTGCCCTACGGTTGCTGAGGGTCGTGGTGATGGTCCCCGGCTGTGGGATTCAGCAAGTCGTTAGGTTTATCCCCCGATTTTGTTACTGCTCGTGGTTTCAGTTCACTGCCCCGGATGGGACTTTTTTTAGTTCAAATTTCGTCACGAACGAGTGGTTGGATTTTGCATTGCTGGTCCTCGGTGGCTTTGTTGAGATGTTCCAAAGTTTGATCTGACATCTGAGCATCGTTGTCCTTGATTTATTTATACTGCTATAAGATGGTCACAGGGTAAAATGCTTGCTGATAGTTGGCACCTGACAGATAGTTTGGCGTAAAAGCATGTAACTGTTGAATCACATCTCTTTCAGTCTCAGGTCGATTCGGGAGCTGAAAGGAGCATGAGTACTGCCAACGGCACACAACGTGCCTCAAGAAGGCAATCACAAGATGCTGATAAGGTTGTCGTGAACTTGGTCTCAACCCCCCCAGTGGCGGGCAGCCGTCGTGGAGTATCAACCTCTAACGCTGGTGCGCGCACCTCACCCATTGACGTGGAAGCCCTCGAGGATGAAGTGCAGGTCGTATCAGCTTCACAAGTGCCTCCTCAGGTAACTTCGCGAGGCAGTAAGTTCATAGTGATGTTTAAGGACCATGGTGTATACATTCACTTTTCAAATAGGTTTTGTACTTCCTATGATTCTGACGCACACAAACTCTTCATATTGAGGAAGTGTATTGCAACTTGGTTATTACATGAATTTGATGCATCATTTCTGGCATTTATATTGAGTCTTCTTGCATTTTGCAGAGGAGGAACCACAGAACTAGGAGGCAGCCTGTGACAGTAGTTGATCTAGATGTACATGCTACCCGGCAAGGTTAGTTCGCTACTTAGTCTTACTATGTTGCATTCTGTAGAGTTGTTGTGGCTTCTAACATTACGGAAATTGTTTGGTATATTCTTCACCATTCTATTATCATCTGCCTAATCAATTCTTCTGGAATTATCCAATTTATAAAAAATCACCTATATCATGCTGCTAAGATGACCGTAAGTGCTGATTATACAATGTGACATAAGTTTACTTTCTAGTGGGAACAGACATATATAAGCTATGCTTAAAATTGGACCCGTGGCTTTCTTTTGTGGCTAATTTCCTATAAAATAACTTCCTGTTGCAACGTGATACATATATATTGATGCTGACTCTGGAAACCACAACTGGAAGTTGTAAAATACTCCCTCTGTCCCAAAATAAAGGACTCAACTTTGTACTAACTAAGTTAGTACAACTTATTTTGGGACAGAGGGAGTATTTGTCAATATGGTGTCTGACTATGTATCACTGTCATTTAAGCCTCCTTATCTGCCTCATTGTTTATTCAATCAGGAGTGTCTTATGATGATAATGCAACAGTGCTGTCTCATAACACTAGGAACAAACGCCCGAGAGTTTCCCCTGTAATAAACATCTCTCCAGAAACAGGAGAAGGATCCAGCTTACAGGTATTTAATTTTTTTAAGGGATTAAACTCTCTTAGCTTGAAGTCCAGTTTGATGAATTATTAGTGATTACTTATTAGTTGTTCTCTACTTTGTCCTTTATGTGAATAACAGCTGGTATCTAGTGCATGATGCACCCCTTTGTTCGTTCCATAGAATTTTGCATTATGTTGTCCTTTTAGTGGACTACAAGGGTGTAACTATGTTTGATTAAGTTGAAATAATTTCTCGTTGTATGTTCAAGTCATACTTGCAGTTCTCTGATGATGTCACATAGACCTGTCCAGATTGTTCTCGAGTGGCCAACGGTTAAGACTCTTGGTTGGCACTGAAAATTTTGCAATTGTTAAATTTCAAGAAGCATTTTGCCGTCTGTTATGTAGGTACAGTGTACTAGCATGTTTACTTTATACCCCCTCCGCCCCAAAATAAGTGTCTCCGCTTTGTACTAAAGTTGAGACACTTGTTTTAGGACGGAGAGAGTAGTTTATAACTTATGCTATAGGATATTTTCACCTAAGAAAGCTGCTCTATACATTCAATCCTGGCGTCCAGTTCCTACTAGCATGTTGCCTCGTGATTTGTGCTAAACTCTGCCTACCTGCGTTTCCATTCTTGGCAGTCAAAAAATGCGGGCAAAACTAGCAAAGAGCCTCTGAATGTGGCTCCAAAGGAACCCATCTTCACCTGCCCGGTGTGTTGGAACAAGTTGGACGAGCCCGCCACAACAATGTGCGGCCACATCTTTTGCACTAACTGCATCAAGCAAGCCATCCAGTTCCAGAAGAAATGTCCTACCTGCCGGAAGCACCTGAAGATGAACAATTTCCATCGCATTTACCTTCCTAACACCTCCCGTTAAGGTGAGCCCTTTCAGTTTCTATACGCCTTAATCTGTTGAGCTTCAATTTCATCAGATACAGGTCCGTTTGATGTGTTAAACTGAACCTCTGACTTTGAAATCTATTGTCAGGGTCAGGAGTCCTCCCAGGGAGAACCATGGTGGATCTTCTGCTGGGGAGCATTGTGTACCATCATCACCTGGATGAATGTATGGGAATGGGTCGGTAGGAGTTCATCGTCCTGATGACCGGACTGGATAACCTTCTGCCTGAAATTGGTTAACCTGATAAATAGAGTGGATAGCTTTCTGCCTGAAATGGGTTTAACAAATTTGCCTGTAGCCTTCCATTATATTGTTTGCGGCAACTTAAAAATGTTGTATGTATTAGGCTAATAGCCTTGTACCCTTTTCTTCTCCATAGTTGGCCGATGTAACTGCGCTTGAGATAATGCGAGGGTTTTGCACCTTTGGTATTTCTGTTCAGTGGTGTGCTATGTTCTTAAGTGACTGCCCTGGCATTTTATCTGCTACCATACTGCCCAGGTAGGTATGGCTGATGACGTAGATGATCTTGTACCCAGGGGAACTTCATAGATGCCAACAAGCAGACACACTGAAGTAATTTTGTCAAAGTATCACAGACTATTACAAGCGCATGCAAACTATTCCCCATCATGGGTTTCTTCATTCGGAAAAGATGCATCACAATTGATCCGCTGGTCACTTGCAATATTAGGTCTAAGAATTTACTATTAACTAGAACAACATCTACTTTAGGCCTTTGCTGGCAGCTTGTTCATTATGGGGCTGATCTTTTCATCAGAGAGACCCCTTTGGGGGTCAACCTTGTAGGTTTCGTAGAAGTCCAGTATTTCCATTGAAATATTCTTCACCTGGGTATTGCAAATGAATCTCGATCAATTGGATGGGAATTATGAGGGGGAAGGGGTATCCACAAACATGCGCTTACAATGTTCATATCAACGTGAAGTTCTTCAAACCATGAAGTTGTATCCTTATCTTTAAGAACACTGGCAATGTATATACAAGCCAATGCAATCATATAGGGAGGCTGTACGAGAATAAGGTCCATTTTGTAAGTATCATTGACAAGGCCCCTGCAAGTAACCATGACTGATCAGAATAGATATATGCCAAGTGGAAGATTAAGCATGATAGAAGCGTTTCACTTGTATTTGTTTTCCATGTGATCCCAGATAAAAGCTATCGCCTTATTGACAAACTGAGTAACTGTGCTGTAATACAGAAAATGAGAAGGAAAACCCAGCTGAGGTACTTCTATCATATGTCCCTACAATCCTACAGGCTACAGTTCTATCAAGGATTTTCAGAACATCAATTCCAAATGTAAATACCGTTGATGAACTCAAAATATATATTAGGAGAAATCCTGAAGCAAGGACACCAAAAGAGAAGTCTGCTTTCTCTGGGACTAACATGCTCATGTCATAAAAACATTTGCCTAAGAAAAGCTACAGTAGATGCTTTGAGTGACATTTGGTGGTTAAAATCTAAATATCTACTGTAGCTTTCTTAGATAGAAAGCTCAACAAAGCACAAAATAATAATAATGCGACTGTGGTTAAATTATAAAGGTCTAGAAGTTCAGTTCCAGAATAGCAGCATTCACAAATCAATTTAATGCTACACGGCATAGTTTCATTCATGAAGCAGTGCTTACCAGGCAAACTGTGTCAGGTCTGTTACGCCAGCATCCTGCAATAAACTGCAAACAGAAAATCTCTCTTAGGGGAACAGGAAACTATAAGAGGCTCCCTACTTCCAGTGAAGAAATGTCATTTGTTACTCGTATAAGATACCACAGGAAACAGAATCATACTGTAAAAGAGGACGATAAGGATGGTAAACAACTAAATAATAGTCAAGCGCTTCCAGGAGCTTCATTTCCATTTCAAGAATATCCTTAATTTCAAATCGGTACTTATCATCAGAACCTGCTATCAAGGGGAACAACTAAACCGTTAGTGCAGCTCTTCCAAGTAAACTGTGTACGGTGTACCTGTATGATCATGATTCATGAGACTTACCACACATCTTTTTTATGTAGAAGACGAGAAGCCTTGCTTGCACTGTGCTCTCCTCTACCTTTGATGCTAAATATAAACAAGCCGGGGCTACCAAACGAGGGTCATACTCACTCATGCTCTTTCTGTAAAAAGATTCAGCATTAGGACACAAGTATACCTGCTTACATAAAGTACTAAATTTGGTTTAGAGAGAAATGTAGAAACAAGCAAACGAAATAAACCTTCATGTCCAACTTTTGCTCACATAAAGTATAAAAACACGAGTTTGATCCTCGATGTTCAGAACACTACCAGTTGAAACTTATAGTTACAGAAAATTTCCATAGTACTAGGTTTAGCTGATACGCATGAGTTCTGACTGAAGCAAGTTGGGAACCATTATAATAAATAAAGTATACAAACACGGGTTTGATCCTCGATGTTCAGAACACTACCAGTTGAAATTTATAGTTACAGAAAAGTTCCATAGTAGTAGGTTTAGCTGATACACATGAGTTCTGATTGAAGCAAGTTGAGAACCATTAATATCTAGAATATCACGAGTTCTGATTGGGTGATTGGAGCAGCGTGAAATCTTACAGGGTTCTGACTGAAGCACTGAATTTCCCATCAGAACAAATAAAGAAACAGCAAAACGTCATACAGTCATAGTATACGATACATCCAGTAAGTTGACCATCTTAGATCCTAGGGGATCACAGCACCTAACAGCCTAAAAAAGTAGTATCATAGTTTCCTTTCTCCAGCTAATTAAAACGATAGTCAAATTTAGGCAAGAAATCAGAGATCAGAGGGGTGGGGCACTCTTTCTTTGTGATGAATAGAAAGAAACTACATATCCCATGTATCCTTGTTAGGTGAGAATCATACCTTGTATAGACACGCCTGAAGTAAGTGATGGCAGTAGCTATGACTCTGAAATAGCAATGAATTAAGATCATCGGGATCACGAGTTAATCCCAGAAAAATCGAGAGGAAAATGTACTGCATGTTAGTGGACAAATGGCAATTCTAATCTTATAAGAACCGCCCCAACAACCGTGTGATTAATAAACAGTACACATAAAGCACAACAAACAATGTCTTTATATTTTATTATGAAAGCAGGTAGTTTATATATCAATCTTGAAGTTCAAACAAACTATCCAGAAATATTATAAGGAAGATGAAACCTGATGGGCGAAAGTATGAATGTGTTTCCCGTAATACTGTAATAAGTCAATAACTTGTACGCTAATCTACAATACCTAAATAGTTCATCCCCACTAACCTATTTCTCTTGGCATGCAGCCTATCCACCTCATCAGCCTTGCCATATCATTAGTTTCTCTTAATTATTTTGGTCATGCAGCTCACCATGTCAGCATTCTTAAAAAAATCGTGTGAATCTACTCTCTGAAAACTGAAGAGGCCCCTTTGATATTTATGTAACCGAAGAGTGGAAGCCCGACGGAAGCACACGCTGGGCCCGATCCCATTACTTCTCCGCTTCAGTTCCATGGCTCCACTGCTTCCTTTCCCACAGCCCGTCGCTTCGTGCATCTTCTCCAATATCCAAGCTCCATGGCTGCAACAACCAGTGCGTCAAGCCCACCCTGCCGCCGCCCCGTTCATGTGCACCGTTTTCGCCCGTGGCCGGCCCGCCTCGCTGCCGAGAGCAAGCCGCCAGGTAGCCTGTGCTCTAGCTTCCTCAGGGCCCTCCTCGCCGTCGCACATGGCGCAGCTCTGGAGTTGGCCCTTCACTGGAACGCTGATGTTCTCCAACAAATTCTACATCCACGGGAACCAATAGTCTAATGGCAAGGAGGATGGACGAGGGCTCTCAATCTGATTCTAATCTGCCATATCAACAAGTATTGCCCAATCTGGTTCCGATATCTCTCTCTCTACATATATATGTTTCTATCTACCTCTTTGGATTGTTATGATGGCCCGTAATTACTCATCTCATCAAATTTGTTTCCCTGCATTTTAGTTTCTGTATTGTTTAGAGGTAATCTCTCTTCGTAAAGCCGATTTAATGTTGCAAACAAATTTGATGAGATGAGTAATTACGCGCCATCATAACAATCCAGAGAGGTAGATAGAAACATATATATTTAGAGAGAGAGAGATCGGAATCAGATCGGGCAATACTTGTTGATATGGCAGATTAGAATCAAATTGAGAGCCCTCGTCCATCCTCCTTGCCATTAGACTATTGGCTCCCGTGGATGTAGAATTTGTTGGAGAACATCAGCGTTCCAGTGAAGGGCCAACTCCAGAGCTGCGCCATGTGCGACGGCGAGGAGGGCCCTGAGGAAGCTAGAGCACAGGCTACCTGGCGGTTTGCTCTCGGCAGCGAGGCGGGCCGGCCACGGGCGAAAACGGTGCACATGGACGGGGCGGCGGCAGGGCGGGCTTGACGCACTGGTTGTTGCAGCCATGGAGCTTGGATATTGGAGAAGATGCACAAAGCGACGGGCTGTGGGAAAGGAAGCGGTGGAGCCATGGAACTGAAGCGGAGAAGTAATGGGATCGGGCCCAGCGTGTGCTTCCGTCGGGCTTCCACTCTTCGGTTACGTAAATATCAAAGGGGCTTCTTCAGTTTTCAGAGAGTATGTTCACACGATTTTTTTTAAGAATGCTGACATGGTGAGCTGCATGACCAAAATAATTAAGAGAAACTGATGACGTGGCAAAGCTGCTGAGGTGGATAGGCTGCATGTCAAGAGAAATAGGTTAGTGGGGATGAACTATTTAGGTATTATAGATACTACACAAGAATAGCATATTTAAGTTCAGATATGCACATGGCAGAAATATTTGCTTTTTAGTTTTCTGCAGTAATTACTGTGATGAAACATGCCATTTTATTCTCTTATGTTTGAGTCCAAATCAATTGTGAACAGGCTACTTTCATACTTATCATGTACCGTGCTAGAAGGATCCAACCCAATTGTTATATGCACTCATGTAAAATGGAAGAGAAAATATTTTTTTGGTGGTTTTGATCACCTGGGAGGTTTACACTAGGGTGAAAAGGCTCCGTTGCTTTTTTCTGAGCCAAGTATCATATAAATTTGCTACCTACATGTTCGGTCGAATACCGAAAAGAATAAATTTATGGACTACTCCGACCTGAAAACCTTAAATCTTGCAAGAAATCTACATCACACCGAAATCTTGATAGAGTTGCAAACTGCCATTTTCTTAGGTCAACCTTTTCCTGTTCTAGCTATAATGTTCCATGTATATACACTAGGTGAAATTAACAAGACATATTTAACTACATCTTAAGATTTAAGACCCGTCGTAACTTCACTTGCACCCAACACCATGTATCATATATATAGTTATATACTCATAGAAATGAGTATACCACTAGACCATGTCAAACACAAATGCTTTGTTCAATTTCATTTTCTGTATTTATCATTTTTGTATGCAGAAGGAGTCATGTCGATTAGAATACAATCCAGCATATGCTCTTGCTGAGCATTTGGAATCATTGGCTTAATGAACTACTGTCCTCCCAATAACTATTTATGATTGGATTAGAGCTTTTATCAATTTTTATATTACTGCTTCTGGAGCAAATTCTCATTTATAAATTTCCAAAAAAGGTATTGTTTATAATGGTAGACGGGGTGTCTCTTCACTCTCCTGAGGATGAGCATCTGAGATTATCCTGTTGGAATTATCGACCGGAATCTTGGTAACGTGTTTGCTTGCTTCTTCTATAGGATTCCTTTAGATGAACCGACAGTGCACAACAATGGATAGAACAGATTCCAATTATCAATTATATCTCCCTGTTTCTATATCTAATTAATAATATTCTTTTTGCCAGGTTATTCTCTTCCTAAATAGCGCTACAAATTCCCGCAGCAACGCGCGGGGCATCATCTAGTATGTATAACTCTTGTCCATATGGAAGTAACCACTTCAGTAAAGTAACTGAAAATATTTATTAGTAGATAGACGTAAGCATTGTTTTCATTTCCTTGGCAAGTGTAAAACACTGGAGATCTCCCTTGGTTAAGCGTAGAAGGAAAGCATGCAATGTCCAAAATAGCCTAAATGCAGAACATAGGTTTTGTTGGTTCATTAGAGTCTAAATATGACATTACAGAACCGAAAACAAAAGTGCAGGCCAGGCAGTGGATCCAAGGTCAAACCTTTGTCTAACTTTCACCTGCTGCGCCAACCGCCATATATCTGAAACCAACAATTGCTTTGCTCCGTAAGAACAAAATATTGCAGAATATTGCAAATCAAGCAGCTCTGAAGTGACATGTTATGGCCGCTGCAAATGGAAGGAAATGAATTGCGCTGGACCTACGACTGATTGTATGGACTGCCAATTAATGAACACAAACGATTGCACAACTTGAGATCACAAAAAAAACTGTTATAAAACAAGGAGATCACAAATTTGTGTTTCTAAATCACAAACAATTGCTCAACATTTGCGTCACAGTGAATTTTTACACTGCAGAGAAACTAAACTACTCCCTCCGTTCCTAAATAAGTACTTTTAGAGATTCCAACATGTGATTACATACGGAGCAAAATGAATGAATATACACTCCAAAATATGCCTAGATACATCCGTTTATAGTCCATTTGAAATGTCTAAAAAGATTTATATTTAGGAACCGAGGTAATTTGCATCAGGGGAATACTACTCTGCGAGCAAGGGACGGGGAGGAGCTCACGTACGGGAGGACATGTGGATCTTGACGAGGCGGAACTCCTCCGTCGTGATGCCCCGCTCCCGGTCCGCCGCCGGCACCACGTCCACGTCCTCCGGGTCCAGCAGCTGCTTGCTGCTCGCACCGGATCAAGCGCGCGCACACAACACGCCAAATTAGATGCTTCAATCAATCCACGCCATCACGGGCAAGACCGAATCGATCGAGACAGGGAGCTGGAGACTTACGAGTGCGACGACGCCCAGAAGTTGGCGGCCATCCTTGTCTGGCTACGCCGGCGAGCCTCGCCGGCCGGAGCGGCGGAGCCTCCGCGAATTCGGAGTTCGGAGAAGAGGGGAGCACGGCACCCGAGCAGCAGCAAAAGGAAGGATAGCGACTCGCGAGGTTTTTTTTTTTTTTTTGAGACAAATTGCGACTCGCGAGGTGGTACGCAGTTCCGTTGGGGCCGTGCCCATACTTACGGGCCTTATTAGGGGCGTGGTGGGCTAGAATTCACCGGAGACCGGCCTGGGCTCCAGTTTTGAGCAATTTGACAAAATAATATGCCTTTCTTTTTTTTGGCAAAATAACAGATAATTATGCCACTAATTCGACTAAAAAAATATTTCACTAATATGTAGAATCAGGGGGAACCTTTCAATGATACATAATTTTCATATTTCTTCAAACCACTAATGGTTTGGTCGAATTGACGGGAGGCTCTCTCTTTTCTCTTACGTGAACAATTCTTCTATAGTCATGATCATCCCTTATTAGGAATGAACATTTGTTCCGAAAGGAATGAATATTTTGAAAAATATGTGTATATTTTATTTGATGAATGGACATTTTGTTGGGAAATATGTGAATCCTTCTGTAAAATAACTGAGCACTCATTTGCTAAACATGAATATTTACACATCTTTTTTATCTATCTTTTGTTTTATCTTTTGTCAGATATATACATGAACATTTAATAGAGAGTCATAACTTTTTCTTAAATAGTTATTTGTTTCATGAGATGCATGTATGTTTTATTTATCGTACACATGGACATTTTTTTGTAGTGCAAAAGGAAGGATTGCGACTTGCTTGATTCTTTTTTTGGAGATAAATTCCGACTCGCGAGGTGGTACTCAGTTCCATTGGGGCCGTGCCCATACTTACGGGCCTTATTAGGTGGGGTGCTGGGCTAGAATTCATCGGAGCGCCGTTGTGCGGCTCGGCCATCTGCGGACCGGCCTAGGCTCCAGTTTTGAGCAATTTGACAAAATAATATGCCTTTCTTTTTTGGTTTGGCAAAATAACACATACTTATGCTACTAATTAGACTAAAAAATTATTATTTCACTAATATGTAGAATGAAGGGTAACCTGTCAATGATACAAAATTTTCATTTTTTTCAAACTGCTAATGGTTTGGTCCAATTGACGGGAGGCTTTCTATTTTTTCTTACGTGAACAATTCTTCTATAATCGTGAACATAACTTATTAGTCATGAACATTTGTTCCAAAATTCATGAATATTTTAAAAAATATGTGTACATTTTATTTGATGAATGAACATTTTGTTGGGAAGTATGTGAATCCTTTTGTAAAAAAAAAGTGCTTTTTTGCTAAACATGAATATTTACACATCTTTTTATCTATGTTTTGTTTTATCTTTTGTGAGATATATACATGAACATTTAATAGAGGGTCATGACTTATTCTTAAAGATTTATTTATTTTCATGAGGTTCATGAACGTTTGTTTATCGTACACATGGACATTTTTTTGTAGTCCAAAAATAATAAAAATTAAGTAAAAAGAGAAGACAAAAATAAAAGTCAAGACTTTAAAGACATAAAAAAACAGAGAACAAGAGAAAAGAAAGAAAAATGAAAATTCAAGAAAAAGCAAAAAAGCATACTGGTATGGTCAGAGTTTGATGGCTCCCAAATAGACCGCAAGAAGAGACTGTCAAGGTAGAGAATAAGTAGACAACACATAAATATGGATCTTGATCAACATATGTGTACAGTTTCAAAGGCCTCCTCAACCGAGAAGGGAGTTTTGGCTCTCTAAGGAGTTTTCAAAAATAAAAACATATTTTGAATCTTAGATAAAAGAGAAAAATCGACATGTACATCTATGTTTTATCCAAATACATGTAACCTTTTGTTAATAATTTTTTTCACTTGTTGGCTGCACAAAAAAAGTGTTGGTCTTTAATAGGGAATACCACATCTATTATAGATCCACATGTTTGCCTTCTTTTATGTAGCCGTTAAATCAACATATTTTATATGAAAGGGCATATGTGATTTTTGAAAAACTTCAGATCTTTCTGTAATTTAAAATGTGGTTTTCTATGAAAAATTAAGGGACCCGAGTCACCTGAGTTCATTTAGCAGAAGGCCTTGAACCTCAGTGTATGGTGATGGCCTACAGAGCAACTAGGGAAGTGCCCAATCTGAACCGCAACACAACACCATATGCATTTCTCCAAGCTAGGATGTCCTAAAACTGCTTCAAAATTTTAGAATAAAGGATCATTTCCAAATACGCCGGTCTAAACATGAATACACTCACAAGCCACCCGGCATCAATACCCACCCCAGTCCTGAGTGAAACAAAAGGTCTAAGAGCAACTCTAGCAGACCCCACATTCCGTCGCCCCGCAAAACGCGTTTGCAGTTCGCGAAAAAACGGCTTTGCGGGCCGGCACGACATCCGCAGAGGCAGACCCCCCAAACGGACCCGTATAAAAGGATATTCGCGGAATATACTTTTTTAGGGGTCGGCTTTGGGGGTCTGCTCTTGCACCACTGCATCCCGCATCCCGCCGGTCCGCAAATATCAATACCACACCATAATTATAACAATACCAACACAATCCAACAATCATCCACATTACAAATAATTATTCAAATCACCGAATACAAATACAAATAATGCAATACAAAACTTGTCCCGAATACAAATACAAATGAATGAAAAAATGAGTTTGTTACTGTCTAGCCCTTTGCCAATGGTGCTCAATGAGATCCGTCTGAAGCTGAAAGTGGGTGTTTGCATTTTCAATCTCCTTATATGCTTGAAGAAAAGCTCTAATGCGGTTAGGGTCTCTAGCTGGTTTGACACGGCTACCCACATTGTCGTAGAAGGACTCCAAGTTCATGCCTCTCTCATCTTCGAGAATCATATTGTGAAGGATAACACAACATGTCATGATGTTTTTTAAGGTCCGCTTGTCCCACAAATGAGCAGGACCACGAACAATGGCAAACCTAGATTGCAAAACTCTGAATGCTCTTTCAATGTCTTTTCGAGCTGCCTCTTGCATCCTTGCGAATTCACATTGTTTTTTAGTTTTGAATTCTTTGATGCTCTTGACAAATGTGCACCAAGGAGGGTATATACCATCTGCAAGATAGTACCCTTTTGTGTATTCATGCCCATTGATAGTGTAGTTGCAAGCAGGAGCATCACCACTAGCAAGCCTAGCAAACAAATGAGACCATTGCAACACATTGATATCATTGATAGTGCCTGGCATACCAAAGAAGCAATGCCAAATCCATAAATCCTCGGATGCTACGGCCTCTAGCACAATTGTTGCATCACAAGACTTGCCACAATACATTCCCTGCCATGCCTTCGGGCAATTTTTCCAAGTCCAATTCATACAATCAATGCTACATAGCATGCCAGGCCAACCTCTCCTCTCATCACATGCCATCAATTTCTTTGTGTCATCCTCGTTGGGTGCCCGAAGATATTCAGGACCAAAGACACGGATGATCACTTTGGCAAATCTATGCACTGACTCAATTGTGGTATATTCGCCAATGCGAAGGTACTCATCGGCATAGTCAGCCGTAACGCCATATGCAATCACCCGCATAGCTGCCGAGATTTTTTGATATGCACTAAATCCCTTCAAGCCCGCAACATTTCTTCTTTCAGTAAAATACCAACAATTTGCCTCGCAAGCTTGAACAATTTTCACAAAGAGGGATCGGCACATTCGGTACCTTCTCCGGAAGAGGTGCGGTGGATATGTTGGATTCTCCGCGAAGTAGTCTTGCATCAACATCTCGTTCCCGGGATGGCGATTTCGAGGAATGCAAAGACGCCCGACGGTCGATCCTCGCCGCCTCTTTCGGTTCTCGTCTTCGTGCTCCTCCACGGCAAGAGCCATCACCAATGTATGCTGCCAAAAGTTTGAAAGCATCGTCTCAACATCCGAGTCGTCGTAATCGGACGAATCGGAGAGCAAAAACTTCTCGCACGGGCTTAATTCCATCTACATGAACGAGAAGCGCACGCTGCGTCAACCAACTATGCGGAGCGCTCGACACGAAGCACAAACAAACACTAACCGACGGCTCGTGGGGCGGGTGATCCCGGGTGGCGACGAGGGGCGGCTCGATCCCCGGCGGCGACAGCGATGAGAGGCGGCTCTTCTCGCCAGATCGGGGGGGGGGGGGGGGGGAGGGGGCTGCAGCGTGTCAGTGGTGGAGGGTAGCGGTGGAAGGAGGTGGGTAAAGGGCGCGAGATGAAATGTCCCACCCGCCAACCACTTCACTGCGATATGGGGCGTCGTAGGGGCAAGGTGGAAACCCGCGTATTCACGGGTTGGGGCCGAGGTTTTGCCGCGTCCCTTAAAAAAATTTGCGGGCCGGCCGCGTTTGCGGTGTCTGTTCGGGCGGGATTTTCCGCGCCGACCCGCCAACATGCGGGTCGGGAATTTTTGCGGGGTCTGCTAGAGTCGCTCTAAACCGCAAAGTATTGCCAAGAAGATCAACAAGATTCTCTCTCCTCTTATGGCTCAAAAGCTCATCATAGAGTGCAGCTAGTCTGGAAGCCAGGCAAAGTGCAACCACCACACGCATATACTGCTAAATGTCATAATTACATATAAATTATTTCACAAGGAAAAACTCGAGTCCAATTTTAACAGCATAATTTCGTCATGACCGGCTTCCATACGGAGCTTAGATGTACGGCATACATAGTGAATAGTTGAGAAATTAGAACTGAACATTTAGTCAGTCGGAAACAGGGGTCTTGTACATCGTCCACTCACGTTTTCCCAGTTCTTCTCATCATGCACCGTGAAGCCATCCTGTGGATGTGTAGCTGGGAAATATCCTCCATAATTTTGACCTAATCCGTGTTGCCAAAACAATGGAAAGAAGAAACAAAATGTGGAACACAGCAAGACTGGAAATGTGGAGCATCCGTGGCACCTGCGCTGGACCGAATATGTACGTAGATAGTACAACTGTTTGATTACACATTTACACTCCAAGCTTGTCACAAGCTGACGACACCGGTCTGCCTAAGTGCGTCGTTAAGCCCTTGGTCCGCTCACTACGGACACACGTTTACGGCTGGACAAACCTCATCCAGGAAAGCTATCTGGCATCATCAAGCGTCGACCAAGTGACCTTCACCGAGATCAGCGCAAAATCAGTCTTTATCTCTCGAGTGTTATGCCCGTGGGTCTTCGCCTTGAAGGTACAACAACGATGGGACTCGGATCCGGATGATGGTGCGCATACCTTGAATTTCAAACGATGGAAGACCACCTCACTACGGCAACCACAGACCTCTTCAGGGCACAAGACTTGACAATGGCGCTATCGAAGAGCCGGATCTCATCATAACACCCACTGGTAAAACATCTGAGAGACATATGGAAACCACTCTGCACTTCCGATACGAGAACCTCTACTGTGGCCTCAACCGCGCTGGAAAGATATGCTAAAGTTATGGCGACAGCACCGCCACAGTCGCCAGAGATGTTCAATGTGAATGGCCGCTCCGATGTGCCCCAAGGGCTTAAGATTGTTGCGCCGTCAATCACCTGTAGGTCATCTCTTTCTTGCCTGCCTCTCTTGATCCTCATGTCATACTCAATCAGACCATCATCGTCCATATATATCCCTCGCCTAGGGCCACCAGCCATGCTGATGAGAGAACCCTACAAAATTAATATTATATTTAGTAGTTCTTCGCATAAAAGTAAGACATATCTAAAGCTAAATACTTCCCTTATGATGGTTCACGTGTAAAAACATTTACTTAGATCTTACAACTGATAACCAAGATCTTTGTCAAGCATTCAACAAGATGGATACAGAGTGCATAATGGTGTGACCGGGAAAATTGGCCCTATTTTGTTTCAAAACCCAAATATTTATTTACAGAAGTCTGTGGGAGATAAAAAAACGACTGTTCTAGTGATGGGGTCATTGATCTTATGTTTATTCATATGCCTACAAACAAAATGAAATTAAATCATTTCATGTAGGAGACATGAGATTTTGAACCATGGCTCGGTCGAATCTATGGTCAGCGCCGTCCGATCTAGAGTAGCTCACATATGGATCCGGCCCATGTCAAGGTTCAAATTTATCTTATGATGTACTGTCATCGCTAATACATCTCTCCGTAGGGAAGCCTAGGCCTGGGCGGGCTTTAATTTTTTAGGATATGTTGGCCTGGCACACCTCCCTATTCCACTATAGCACAGTTGCCCAATCGCGAGGATACAAAAAAGAAATATTCTGTCCAGGCATGTCGGCACTATTCATCTTTCTTCACCATTTTAATCCCAGCTGTAGGAGCGTAGCAGACCAAAACTCCATTGTTCTTGGGCTAAAGTAAAAACTGATAAGTTTCTAAATATTTCTATCAAAGATAAACTATATGTTTTGTTCTGTATCCTGTACAAAGCTGATATTTTTTGAGTTTCTTATAGTTAGAATTACTAGTCAGGGATCTGTGGTATAGTTAGAATTACTAGTCAGAGATTTGTGGAGTTTTTCTTTTTACAAAGCACCGCAGGTTAGTACATCATGGAATCTTTGCTTGAGCTCACCATCTGCTACTATAATTTTTCTTTATAAAATGATTAGTTTTCGAATAGTTCTTTATATATTTTTAGTTTCTTGTAGTTAGAATTGCTCTTCAATTATCTGTAGAGAATTATTTGAAATAGACCATGGGTAGTACAAGACAGAATCCTTGCGTGATCTTTCGGTTCTGCTCTACTATTTTTATTATGCTATTCCTTTTCCCCAAGCACATATATGAATCTCCTCGTTTTGACCAGGCATGCATGACACAGCTGACCCGCATAGCGATGCACTAAACAAATGTGAATAGTAGACTGCATGGGAGACATCATTTGTTTCTTCCGAGGCCAGTGCACTATTTTATTCGGTATGATGGTAGAATCCGGTAGATTTATTAACGCGGGATGTCAGTTGATCCTTCCCGCCAAAGTCTACCGCACTGTCATGCACATATCTCGAAAAATGATGTCTTATGATGTGTGGCACCGAGTATAGGTTCGGCAGAACCATGGTCCTGCACAATATTATCGTTTCATGTAGTGTACTACAAAGCAACCAAGAACCCAAAGGAACTCTGTTCGACTTGTTTGGAATACATTCCATTAGTTTAATTATTTAAAATTGTTCCTATAGTAATCATCATTTCATACTAGTATAGTACTCGCTTATACAATCTGAAGCATTATACTACTATTCTGCTACTTATGAACAGACTAATGACACGGGGAAGCATTTTTCCTGCAGGTAAGACACAATATTTACATGAGTTATAACAAAAAAAAAGTCATGGAACAATGACAGTAAAGTAATCTTATTTCTAGTTATTAAGAAAAAAGAGTGAAAACTGAGCTTTATGTTTACTACATAATTCAAGAGCACAAATAATACAAAATTCACAATCTACCCTAACTTTACAGATGTAAAAGAGAGAGGCTGTTGCAGCATGTCTAGAGAGAATGTAGTGTTCTATGCATGGATGTAATAAGTCCAGCCTATATTACGAAGTGAATAATGTAGTTCAACATAAGGATAAATCTACTTGGCCCCTTTGAATATCAAGGTCCGGTCTACTTAAACATACAAATCTGATATTTGACTTGTGAATTCCATGATGTCTAAATCATAGACTTTGGAGCGGTTTGCCCCTGTGGCAGTGTCCACCTAACGAGCCTCATGGGTGAAACATTCTCCTCATGGGCAGACACAAGTTTTGTTAAGTTCTTATAATTAAGTAGGCTAATCTGGCAAACCTTGATGCTAGGAGGTGTTAGGATGGACTTATTCCTCCAAATAATTGCATATGAGTAAGGATGTGCACCTTCTCCACAATGATGGGATCATCCCTGCTAATATTGATGACATAATTAAGCAACACATCCAGATCATCCCGCACTGCTATGTATCCATACAACTCTACTAAGTCATCATCCTGAGGAATTTTAGCCATAGCTAATGAGAAAATTTGCAGCATGCAACTAGTAGGATGTTTCATGCCCAGCCGAGCTTCATAAAAGGTAAAGTTATATTGTTAGTTTTTAGCTGCAATTAATAAAGTAAGAGAATACACGCCATCAAAATGTAAAAAAGAAATTGCTTGATGATCATTTGACCACCTCACTTAGAGGGTCTGCATGGACACATACACACTGGTGCGCTATGATCATGGAAAAAAGAGTTTCATTGTCAAAAAACATTGTCCTTAACTTTGTGCAGGATACTTTTTTCTTAGAATACTCATCAATTGAATCAATTATTCGCCATCCATAGTATTGATGACAACTATGACAATTTCCTAGTAAAATAATAGGTAATTTTGATGACGACTGGTAGGGTGAATGAATTGCCACTAGCTGATATCTTATAAGAATAAATGTAAAGATTAATGGAAGCATCTTCCCACGGTTAAGACAAAATACTACATGGGAGTTATAGCACAATAAATACCTATCGAACAACAATAATAAACAAATCTTACATGTACTTACTAAGAAAATGAAGGGTAAAAACTAAGCTTTATGATTACTAAATAATTTGAGAGCACAAATAGTACATCATTCACAAAGTATCCCACATTTAATACTGTAAAAGACAATAGTAGTTGTAGTATGCCATATGGACATGATGTAGTGGTCCAATCTCATCTGTTCTATTCATGTGATGATTTTCCTTATACTATAAAATGCATAATATAATGTAAAATAGAGATAATAAGTCTACTTAACTAACAAATATCAAGGTTCGTCTACTTAACACACTTCTGTACAAGATCTTGTATCCCTAAATAAGTTGTACCATCAAAATATACCCATCTAAATGATTCTCTAGGCAGGTTTGCCCATGTACCAATGTCCACCTAATGAGCCACATGGGAATGGATAATTTAAATGGCAATAACCTCACTTTATAATTAAGCGGGTTAAGTGTAGGGTCGTTTAGTCTAGTCCGGAGACGGGGGCGGTGAATTGACCACAAGAAAATCAAAGGGACTTTTCCCCCAATTTTAAGTTTGTTTAGCAATTATACATTTTTCTACCGGTATCACCCTACACATGCAAGTCTAATAGAGTACATGCGCGGAAGACAACAAATTGCACAAGATGAAACCTTGATCAATCATCTCCTCGCTTAGGTAAAGGTTAGAGGAATGCAAACACGGGATGGCTTGATGAAGATTTTTCGCATGATTCGGATAGTTTGGCACTATCCTACTACACATTGATGGAGGCTTCAAACCACTATGGTTTCTAGGATCACAGAAAATCCCAGCTGCGAGTTCCATGGAGGAACGCCACACGAAGGACTAACCCACTAAGGGTCCACGAAGGAGCAAACACCTATGCGATCATGGAATACAATCATGAAGGTCTAGCCTCGCTCAGGGTAGATTTTCACGAAGTATGCGATCTCTAAGCCCATACAAACTTCTTAGTTCCTTCACACCTAAAAGGCTTCCAAACACACCTAGCCAATCTAGGAGGCGTACCCACTCCAAAACTAACAAGATCGAGGTTGTTTGGTGATGAATCTCTTACTCTTGTGCTTCAAAAGATAATTTCATCCACACTCAAAACTATCGCAATTAGTCGCCGGCCAATAGAGAAACCCTCTGCTCAGTAAGATCAAGCCCAAGAGGCTACCACCAGCTCATTGCAACAAGTAATCGACCGTTGGATTAAAGACTCGGATACATGCCCAAATAGTTGGAAATAAGGCAATGTATGCATGTACCTAAGTGAGGAGATGATTGATTCATTCACCCGATCTCATTGTGTCCCTAGGACAAAGCCAGTAGCCGCCCCTCACAGAGGTCATACTCTTCATCGAACTCTGGTCGCCGTGATGATGTTGCTGGCTTGCTGCTGCTGCACGTTCTTCTGTCAGACGCCTCCTATGGTCGTACCTCATGTACATCATATATTAATATTATAGTTTGGTTTAGATACCAATACTGTTTATTAATTTGTAGATCTATGGTAAACAAGATTACATAATAGCTTGTCTTGTTATATGCAATCACATAAAAGAGTAGTCAAATTTATTCATTCTTCAATTTTTTTAATCATGGGGGAAGTGTTGCTTAGTAATGCAGGATTGGCTATATTAAGAATAATCTTCTACAAAATTTCACCATTGAGAAGATTGTCTACTTGTTCGTCCAATGGACACATACGTAAAGTCAAACAAGCAGAATATAGTCAAATGTAGAGGATATGTTATTATTACTTGTTCATAGACTGAGCTTATATTTAAGTACCGATATACATTTGTGTAAGATCTCTTGTATAGCTATTTTTTCGCCCCGTAAAGTTCAAATCCGGGTCCGCCCCTATCCGTATGATGGCACATGGGGAGATGGAGTTCCTTCTAGATCAAATCAACAATTTAACAACTTGCACTGCATTGTACTTAATAGTGCCTTTTCTAACCATTTTTTTGCTGGTTTGACTTGTAATTTGTACTAAATCTCAATGTGGGAATGTACAACTGGCCTACCGATATTGCCTAGACTAGAATACGGTGAAAGGAAAATTTGGTAAACATGGACGATGAATCTGAAGAAAAAACAAACTTTCGAGCAGGGCGATCTTATCTTGTGCTTGTGGAGACGGCAACCGTAGAATGTAGAAATATGTTCTACATGTAAGACCCCTTTTTCAAAACAAAATTCAGCAACTAGTTCATACGGCAAGGACAAGCGAGGTGGTGCCTCTTGGCCCTGAGCTATGCGTGAGCTAGAGGACGAAGGAGCCATTGATAATGTCTCTTCGCTTGGAAAAATGTTTGCAAGCCTAAATTTTTTGGTGGTCTAGGTTTCAAAAATCTTGTTGTTCATAATGATTTTCTACTTATGAAATTTGCTTTCAGGATTCTTCAACAACTTGACCTATGGTGGATGCAATGGTACCACTACCGGTACTCCACTGCAATCGCAAACACCACCCCTAACCCATCTTTCCTTTGGAAAACAGTCAATCAACAACTACCCTCCCTCCAAAATATCTCCTTTGTTTTTAACGATCAACGGTCAATCAACTTTTTTTTGGCTGGACTCATGGCTACTCAATACCCCACTACAAAAAGCTTTCCCCAACCTTTACTCTCACTCTGTTCATGATAAGGTTCTAGTGGCTACAATTCGAGAAAATGGCTTATTGGCTAACCTCTGTTGCTTTTATGGAGCTGTTGCTATTATGTTTCTTTTAAAGGACTTTCTTACTGCCACAACAAAGGATATCATTTGCCCCTCCACAGAATGCCTTGGTGTTGAGCATGTCCTTGAAGAAGAGTCAAGAAAAAATCTTGACATTGATGGGGACTTTGGAAGTCCAGATGGAGTCTGTGTTGGTGTCGATGTGAAGCTCTTCTGTACGTCCATCGCAAATGCATCGTTAACGACTCCTCTTGTATAATGTGTGACGCACCTCATGAGGATGTTTCTCACATGGTGCTCCACTGCCCGCCTGCTCGCAGATTTGGCTACACCTCGCCATCAACTCCTCCATTGACCGTAGGGAAACAATCTCGCCGCTGACTCGACCACAACATTTGGCCTTTGGTCGCCCTCACCTTTCTTTGGAAGATTTGGGACTCCCATAGTTCACTCACCTTTACTTATGGAAGGCTTCCGACTAAGATCTCCATCAAGAACATAGCATGTGGATTTTTCGATTCAAAAACTTGGATCAAAGGGATGCGGCTAGGTCCTGGCTGTTGTTCCTTACTTCCTGTCTTGTTGCTCTATTGTAATTCGTTGGTGCACTATTTTGAGGAGTAATATATTCTGGTGGGGAAACTCTCCCTCCTGTGACCGTTCAAAAAAAAAAAGAAGCCATTGATCGGATTTGTTTTCTCTCTACTGATGAAAACTCTAGTGGAGCATGTGCCTGCAAGCGATAGTTGAGGGACGGTCCACATGTCATATTGGCATGGTTCAAGAATGTTGCATTCCGTTTATACCTAAAACACCCAGACAGAGCAATAGCCATTTGATATGTATCGGTTGAGGGCCAAGTGTCCGCTCCACTACATGTTCTCGGATCTATGCCATCAGGCCAGATTCCTCGCCCGATGTTGCACCTCCACTCATGTTGTTCTGTTCCAGCAGTGCACTGCAGTGGGATGTGACGGGTGCTATAGTCAAAAGGAATGTTCTTGCTTCTAGGAATGTCTCCAAGCCTGTGGTGGCCCTGCCAGGTGGTTTGGCTATGAAGCAACGGTTCTCGTCCGCAATGCCGATCAAGTAGCGAGATCCATATCCTACCATGAAGGGGGCATTGAGAGCTGCGTCTCCCCAGTCAAGGGTGCCTCCACATCATCATTACCTACCGTGAGAGGCACGTCCAAGTCGTCATTGCCGGTGCCATCCAAGTGTGTGGATGCCGAGCCTTGTTTCGACCAAGGAGGAGAACCATACAATGGTGAAGGAACCAATGACTGTCGCGCCATAGAGATGCATGCATCCTTCACCAGCAGGCAGGAGAAGGGGAGCGATGTCTCTAGCATGCGCTGGTAGACAAGATCGGTCTTCAATTGGCAATAATGGTGCTGGATGTTGCGTCAACGACCAAAGTGCATGCGCATCCAGGAGGGAACTTTGGATATCCGTGGATGCAGCACCATGGCAGTTGTCGTCGTCCACGATGGAGTACCGCGGACGCGGGTTGCGGTTTGTCTTTGTGGGTGAATCAGATGGATCCAGGGGATTGTGGCGACACTGGCGACCGTGCTTGCCATAGTGCGGTTCTGGCTCATGGTCAGTGTGTCGATCATCCTCGGCGTGTAGCCACTCCTAGACATTCCTGGGTGAAGCACTAGCGCCGGCAGTGGACGTGTAGTCGGTGTGCAGTGCGGATCCTAAATTCTGATATACGGATGAGATGCAACAATGGGCACGGGTGGTGCAAGTCGGCAACAGCGAAGATTTTCGGATCTAGCGTTGGAAGGTTGTGCAAGGTGCGGTCCTCTCCATCACTTCTGCCGGTGAACATAATCGAGGCGGTGCATCTGGCATTGATGGCCGGTGGGCGTTGTCGTGGCACGCACGACAACCATCGGCGAGACGATAGTGCCGTAGTGATCGGAAGCGGTACGATGGCGTCTTTCCTTCCGATGATTTCTCATGTTCGCCGGCTAATTATGTGTGAGCATGCCGTGGAGTGGTGGGCGGTGACTATGCTATATGGTGGCAGACATCGAGGATGTTATTCTCTCCGGCCGAAAACCCATGATCTTACCTTCTGGCTTGACTAAGGAGAGTCGACGTCCGCGCTCGCTGTTACCTTGTGAAAGGTGTTGGTTCGAAGATCTACTTCGGGGTGATAGCCCATGGTCTGACATTTAATTCGACGAGCCAACATCAACATGCAAGCAGCGGTTCCTTTAAAGACGTTGTCTTTAGCGCTAAGCCCATTATCTAATAACATCGATGTAGGTTTGGTGGTAGGATTTGAGAATCCTGCCGCAAGGCATCTCCTATATGGATGACCTGGCTTTTTGTAAGCTGATTTGTCTGGCATATCAATAATTAATAATATATATATATATATATAGCCATTGACCTTGAGTTTTTTTGGCTTTTTGTAAGCTGATTTGTCTGGCATTATCAATAATTAATAATATATATAGCCATGTGCATCTATTGATACATAGGCCGGGGATTTATCCTCCTTTTCAAAGAAAAAAAAAACCTTTTTTTGGAAGAAGCCTTGTAGACTATACAGCTTCACTTCTAAATGCTGTTATTTTCCTCTCAGGCAACAACGCAAATTGCTATCTGTGCAAACGGTGCCAAGTTGAAGAGATCGCAAAATGAAGTGCAGATTCTGTTGGCGAAAGTGCTAACTAAACTCCGAAGTGTAAGGCTTGCAGTGTGCAGTTAATTCTTTTTTAAACTGAAAGCTAGAGGGCAAGGTGAGGAAGGTTTGGAAGAATGTTGCACACAGCTATAGCAGTGGCTCCTTAAAAACACTAATCCCTATTATCACAATCAAATGCTACATATATGTACAGCTAGCCGTAGGAGGTGGCAAAAGAATGATGTCTTATAAGAAACAATTTTTAGAGGGTGCTTGGATCCAAGAGACTTATTTTAGTCTGACTAAAAATAGTCTTTTTAAGAGGCTAAAGTTCCAAGCACCCCTGACTAAAGAAGGGCTAAAACTAGTCTTGAGATTAAAAAAATTTAGTCAGGGGTATCCCTATTAAAATATGGATTAGTCCTCTCTCTCCTTATATAACTCCTCTCCTTTAACACATGCGAGTTCTGAATTGGAGTGTTTGGAGGATAATAAATGCTCATTAACTTGATTTTAGTCTCTTTAGTATTTGGATCCAAGCATGGGTGAGGCTAGCATGGGACTAAAACTTGCTAGCTTCACCCATGCTTGGATCCAAATACTAAAGAAATTAAAATCAAGTTAATGAGCATTTATTATTCTCCAAACCCTCCAATCCAGAACTCGCCTGTGTTAAAGGAGAGGAGTTAAATGAGGAGAGAGAGGACTAATCCACATTTTAGTAGGGGTATCCATGACTAAAAAATTTTAGTCTCAAGACTAGTTTTAGCCCTTTTTTAGTCAGAGGTGCTTGAAGCTTTAGCCTCTTAAAGAGACTATTTTTAGTCAGACTAAAATAAATCCCTTGGATCCAAGCACCATCTAAATAATTTTGCAAGAAAATCTAGCCTCTTAAAGAGACTATTTTTAGTCAGACTAAAATAAGTCCCTTGGATCCAAGCACCCTCTAAATAATTTCGCAAGAAAATCGTAATATCGACAAATGAGGAATAGGAGAAGAGATATAAGTATTTAGGATGACTTACTCTCGCTGCGATCTGCGACACGATACTCTTTTTTCCAGTAAACATCACCCATAGCCCTGTACATAGAGCCGTCACGGTGCCTGCTCTTTCCAAGTACGCGGTCGACGGGGTACTCGTAGTCGCTGACTTCGTCGTCCTCCTTGATCACGATCTCAGTCGTGCGACCCTTGGTTACGCTCCTTGGATCTTCCTCGCAGCCGTTGAGGTTCACATCTTGGTCCCAAGTAGCTTCGGAGGAAGCACGCCGGACAGGTGGACTGGGAGTCGCCACGAGTCGTCGCGCAAGCGCCGGTGGCCACCGGCGAGACGCCATTGAAGAGAGATGTCCCGAAGGAGATGAGAGGCGGTGCATTAGGGTGGCGACGTCAGGTCGTCGGAGGAGACGTAGAACAGCGCGGGGGATTTGCATCTGAGCGCGCGGCGGCTTCGGCAGCGGGGAATAGTGCTGGACTGGGTTTGGGCCTTTGGGTTCCTCCTATCTGACGGTCTTCGGGAAAATAACTAAGACGAGGTGGTGACTTATTGTTCTACTTTTTTTTTAAAAGGACCCAGCGGCGTAGGGATTTGGAATCAGATGACGGAGCGTGTAGCTTGAACTTCAAACGTCGAAATGGATAAAATGGATATTTTTATAACTAAAATAAGTCTAGATACAACCATTTTGAGAACAAGTATTTCCGGACGAAGGGAGTATGAAAAACTTCTCCTTTACGACAACCATCCAGCTCTTCAAGCCATGCCAACTCAGCAACGGCACCATCGAAAAGCCGGATCTCCACAGCAAACACATTGGTAAAACATCTGGCTAAAAAAAGGTAAAACATCTGGAAGACATATCAAAACCGCTTTGCACTTCCAATATGAGAACCTCTATGGTTGCCTCGACTGGACTATAAATATGTGACAGAGTTATGTCAATTGTGCCGCCTGAGTCGTCAGAGATGCAAAATGTGGACGGCCGATGCCATGCGCCCACGGACCCTATGCCTGTTACGCCATCGATCAGTTGTAGGTCATTTCTTTCTTTTTCCACCTCTCTTGATCCTCATGTCATACTCGATTAGAGCATTGTCTGCCTCATCTATCCCTCCCTTAGGGCCACCAGCCATGCTGATGAGAGAACCCTACATAATTAGTACGAAATATCTGGAGGTAAATACTTATGCTACAATGTATCACTTGTAAAAACATTTACTTAGACCTTATAACAGATAAACCAGGGTAATTGACAAAAAACTACCACATTTCACGTATCCGTTCCACAGAACTACCACATTTTGAAAACTGACCGAAAACTCCAGATTAATACTAATTTTGTGACAAAAAACTACCAAATTGAGTTGATGGCCGTTTTTATGATTTTAAACCTGTTTATGACATGTGGGATCGGCAGCAAAGTCAACTCTGTCTATTTTGACCATGAAGTTAACCGTTATGACAAATGGGACCCACACGTCATCATCAACCTTCTTCTTCCTCCCCTCCTTCTCTGTTTGACATTTCAACAAGCACCTTATGTGCATCGGGCAGCACCACCGTGCCGACGCGTCGACGCCGGTGAGCAGCGGCAGCCTGTGGCACCGGCGACCTTCTTCCTCCTCCTGCTCCCTGCTCCATGTGGCCTTGTTTGCGCGGCAACGAAACGTGATGCTTGCTTCATGCCGTCACGCGCGACGAGCCACCCGCGGGCAACCAACCAGAGCGGCCGGGAGGGTGGCGGTCTTCACCGACGCAGCAGCCGTCCGCCTCCTGGCCGTGGCCAAAACCTAGCGCTGTGGCTGTGGTCACTTCCCTCCTCCCGGTCCAAGCCAAGGTGGTCTCGCCGGCGCGTCGCCTCCGTGATGATGCTGCTGGAGGACGCCTGGGGCTTCGGCGCATACCTCCGCCACCCTCCGCTGCCGGGGCTCGCGGTCGCTGGTCTCCCACATCTGACCACTAGTAGAAAAAGGGTCAAACGTGAAGCACAATAGTGCCGGTTTGAATTTCAGCCGGCACTAATGTGTACAATAGCATCGGTTCGTGGCGGCGATCAATAGCACCGGTTCGTGGCGAACCTTTAGTACCGGTTCCTGCCACGAACCGGTACTAAAGGGGATGTGTCAGCCTGCGGTCAGGCTATGGCCCCACCATCACCATTTAGTGCCGGTTCGTACCACGAACAAGTACTAATGAGGTTATGGCAAGCTGTTTTTAGTCCCACCTCGCTCCCCTAACAAGCCTTTTACCACCTTAAATATGTTATTTCTCAAACTATCACAAGCACTTGGTCTTCATTGAACTCTATGTGTAGAATTTGTGGCCGCAATATGAATCTTCATCGGTTTATAAATCGTTGATGACTCATATTGACAATTCAGATTGTACACACAAAGATCATTGATGATCAAAGTATTTTTGATGTTATAAGATCATATTGACAGTTTAGACTGTAAAGAAATATAAGATCATGATGTAAATGCTCTTATATTTTTTGCATTCAGTATGCACCATTCAAAGCGACGCCATCAACTTTCAACCATTTCTGCCTTCATTTGCTATTTTTCATGCATTCAATGATTTGTTTTGAGAACTAAATGACCTGGAAATTGAAAAGCACTACAAATGAACTCTGAAAAAGTTAAAACTTGGCATGGTATCATCATTTCACCCACATAGATTGTTCAAAAAAGTAGAGAGGGTTACGACAAAAACTGGGTGCACTTCGTTTACAAACTGGACAATCTCTTTCGAAGTATTCAGGTTTCTGATGAAATTAAACTCATCTGTTACAAAGGCATTTCATTTTTTTTAAACTTATTACAACTCCAGACTTTTTGTGCATTCAGTATGCATCATTCAAAGCGACGCCATCAACTTTCAACCATTTCTACCTTCATTTGCTATTTTTCATGCATTCAATGATTTGTTTTGAGAACTAAATGACCTGGAAATTGAAAAGCACTACAAATGAACTCTAAAAAAGTTGAAACTTGGCATGGTATCATCATTTCACCCACATAGATTGTTCAAAAAAGTAGAGAGGGTTACGGCAAAAACTGGGTGCACTTCGTTTACAAACTGGACAATCTCTTTCGAAGTATTCAGTTTTCTGATGAAATTAAACTCATCTGTTACAAAGGCATTTCATTTTTTTTAAACTTATTACAACTCCAGACTTTTTGTGCATTCAGTATGCATCATTCAAAGCGACGCCATCAACTTTCAACCATTTCTACCTTCATTTGCTATTTTTCATGCATTCAATGATTTGTTTTGAGAACTAAATGACCTGGAAATTGAAAAGCACTACAAATGAACTCTAAAAAAGTTGAAACTTGGCATGGTATCATCATTTCACCCACATAGATTGTTCAAAAAAGTAGAGAGGGTTACGGCAAAAACTGGATGCACTTCGTTTACAAACTGGACAATCTCTTTCGAAGTATTCAGGTTTCTGACAAAATTAAACTCATCTGTTACAAAGGCATTTCATTTTTTTAAACTTATTACAACTCCAGACTTTTTGTGCATTCAGTATGCATCATTCAAAGGGACGCCATCAACTTTCAACCATTTCTGCCTTCATTTGCTATTTTTCATGCATTTAATGATTTGTTTTGAGCTAAATGACACTAATTAAATTTTGTGCAGGCAGCGCACCACCTTTAGTACCGGTTGGTGGCTCAAACCGGTACTAAAGGGTAAGCTGTTTTTTAGTCCACCTCGCCAAGAGAGAGGGACTAGGAGCGGTTTATAAGCCCTGAGTGCAGAGACGATGAAGAAAAGGCTCAATGCTCATGTTGCTTAGCTTCAAGCCTTTAGGAATATGGTAGATTGCACGGAGCTATGCGCAGTGCAGTTTACACTATTCCGAAAGGCTTGAAGCAAATTAACGAGCAATGCACCTCTTTTTTATTTTTAATAACTTATTACAACTCCGGACTTCTTCTGTTATGGCAAAAGGAAGGAGGAGAAGAAGAAGAAGAAGAAGAGGAAGAAGAAGAAGAAGAAGAAGAAGAAGAAGGAGAAGAAGAAGAAGGAGAAGAAGAAGAAGGAGAAGAAGAAGAAGGAGGAGAAGAAGAAGAAGAAGAAGAAGAAGAAGAAGAAGAAGAAGAGGAGGAGGAAGAAGGAGAAGAAGGAGAAGAGGAAGAAGAAGGAGAAGAAGAATAAGAAGAGGAAGAAGGAGAAGAAGAAGAAGAAGAAGAAGAAGAAGGAGAAGGGGAAGGAGAACAAGAATAAGAAGAGGAAGAAGAAGGAGAAGAAGAAGAAGAAGAAGAAGAAGAAAATATAGCAGAAAAGAAATAACTATATAAAAAAATTACTCAAAAATAAATAGAAGAAAATAAATAATGCAGAAAAGAAAAAAAACTTAATATAAAGCAAAAATATTCACAAAGAAACTAAATATGGCAAAAAACTACTCATAAATAAATAGAAGAAAAAAATAAAGCAGAAAAGAAATAACTATATAAAAAATTACTCAAAAATAAATAGAAGAAAATAAATAATGCAGAAAGGAAAAACAATTATATAAAGAAAAAATATTCACAAAGAAACTAAATACGGCAAAAAACTACTCATAAATAAATAGAAGAAAAAAATAAAGTAGAAAAGAAATAACTATATAAAAAAATTACTCAAAAATAAATAGAAGAAAATAAATAATGCAGAAAAGAAAAAAATTGTTGGGGCGCTGCCCTGTGGGCCTGCCAGACCTTGGGTGTGCAAATACATGCCCAGTAGGGCCAGCAGACTCACAGGGCAGCGCGCCCTAGTTAGGCCCAGAAGCCTACTAAATAGAGGAGTTCGAAAGGGCAGCCGCGGCTGGGTTTATAAACCAGTGCGGCTGCCCTTCGCTCGGCGATGTGGGACTAAACATAGCGCACTGCAGTGGCAGCGCACGGCCTTTAGTACCGGTTGGTGGCTCCAACCGGTACTAATGTGTTCCGCTTCGGCTGGCCAAAATTGGCCTTTAGTACCGGTTGGTGGCTCCAACCGATACTAAAGGCCCCTCCTATATATATGACACTTACGAAAATTCAGTTATCTCGTCGCACTTCGTTTCACTTCTCGCGGCCTCTTGATCTATCGTAGTCTCCAGCGCCGCCGCCGCGCCGCCGTGCCGTCGCCCTCGCCGCCCCCGCCGCCCGTCGTCGTCGTCGCCGCGCGCCCCCGCCGCCCGTCGTCGTCGCCGCCCCCGCCGCCCGTCGTCGTCGCCGCGCGCCCCCGCCGCCCGTCTCGTCGCCATATCGATCCCGGCCGCCGCCGACCCATCTCGTCGCCGTCCCCGGCCGCCGCCGCCCGTCTCGTCGCCGTCCCCGGCCCGTACGCGCCCGGCGGCCCACTCCATATATATACGTACACACACACACGCATACACACATACACACACACACACTACACACACACACACACACACACACACACACACTACACACACACAGACACACAGACACACACACACACACACACACATACACACACACTACACACGCATACACACACACAAACACACACACACACACACACACTACACGTACACTACACACACATACATATACACACACGTATATACACACACACACACATATTTTTTTACTTATTTTCTGTTTTTTATATATAATGTTTAGATGAATTAGAACTATCTAGTTTATTTTTAGAATGTTAGAAATGTTATCATCGATGAATTAGAAATATGTTAATGTTTAGTTTGAACTAGTGAATTAATATATAGAACGAACTAGTTTATTTTTAGTAAATGCTTAGTTGAACTAATTGAATTAATATAACTAGTTTATTTTTAGTAAATGCTTAGTTGAACTAGTTGAATTAATATATATAACTAGTTTGTTTTTAGTAAATGCTTAGTTGAACTAATTGAATTAATATAATAACTTGTTTATTTTTAGTAAATATAATGCTTAGTTGAACTAGTTGAATTAATATATAGAACTAGTTATTTTTAGAAAATGCTTAGTTGAACTTGTTGAATTAATATATAGAACTAGTTTATTTTTAGTAAATGCTTAACTAGTTGAACTAGTTGAATTAATATAACTAGTTTATTTTTAGTAAATGCTTAGTTGAACTAGTTGAATTAATATATAGAACTAATTTATTTTTAGTAAATGCTTACTTTGAACTAGTTGAATTAATATAACTAGTTTATTTTTAGTAAATGCTTAGTTGAACTAATTGAATTAATAGAACTAGTTTATTTTTAGTAAATGCTTAGTTGAATTAATAGAAGTAGTTGAATTAATTGAATTAGTAAGTGTTTAATGTTTCGCCTAATATGAACATAGGAAATGTCGTCTGATGACGGAAAAAATTTCATTATGTGCCAATACTGTGAAGACCAGCGCGGCCAGTGCGACAGAAATTTCCTTGTTGATGGTAGGCGATTCAGCATCAAGCTGGATAAGACTTTCGAATTTGATACAGTAAGTCACAATGACAAGTCTGTTTTCGTAATTAAGCATGACTTATAAATATGCTTCACTTGCCTGACTTATAATTTTTAATTTTCACTATTCTACTAGCGTATCCCCTGCCACGCAAGAATTTTTGTCTTGGATAAGATAGGTTTCAAAGATATGGAAACTATGGAGGTAAAGAGAGCTTACCTGAAAACTGAGCATGATGGTTATACTTTCAACGTCAAAGTATACAATACACACACGTACACCTATTTTGAATGCAAAACTTGGCAAGCACTATGCAAGGCTTATGCATTTGAGCCTGGTATGGTTATCACCTTTGATATTCGTCCGGAAGATGATATTGAAGGTAATAGAGACATATGGGTCGATGTGCAGACGCCTCCAGTTCTACCATTATGTGAGTTCTTCTCAACTATATTTTTGTCTTTGATATTGCTTATTTCAAAAATAACTGACAACTAATTTCTATTGACAGCTTATCTCCATTCAACCAAACATGTCCGACGCTTGGTAGACAGGACCTACTACTGTCCCGGAGCTGAACTAAACTGTGAGGAGATAAGTCATTATGTTTCATGGCTTGAGGATCTTCATACTGTCAAGACAAATTTTCTTCCTGCACTTAGAAATGTTAGTACTCAAAACATGCGACCAATAGTGATGGTATTGAACTACGGTCACATCTATTTAGGAATGATGGTAAGATATTTACTATTTGTCCTCAGTGCATATTTTGCATACATATTTTTTTTGCTAAACTTTCATTGCTAAGTATATTAATTAAGTACTATACGATGTTCTTCAACAGGGACTCCCGATGACAGTTGTGCCTCAGGGGATCGAGACTAAAGGTCAGATGTCAATTGTTAGCTTACGGCCAAGATATCCTGCATTGCACATGAATGCATTCAGGATTTCTAGAAGCGATGAATGCTTAATAGTGAAAGATTGGAGGAAAATTGTTAATGATCGCAGAGAAGTACTAGGGGGCAGCAATGAGAAGCGCAACCCATGATTAGGAGACAGGTTCATCGGCATGCTCCAGTATGATCAATCAGGACAGCTATACATGTTCTATGCTATTTTACCAGAGAGAGAGTAGCTAGCAGGAGCGATTCAGCTAGTTCTTCATGCTGCTCTTAATTAGTACTTGTCCTTTCATGTCTGTGTTCTTTGTTCTGAACTTAAGTGATTTGCTTTTGTGGTGTTATATATGAACGCTTATAATATCATGACAATCATGTTGAACTCGATGATTGGTGTTACTAGAATATATATATATATATGCATAATGTGTACAATGTGTAGTATCGTAAAATACCAGCAAACGAAAAAGAATTAAAATGGAAACACAAAATTAAATGAAAAAGAAATCATAAAACTAAAAACCCACCAAACCTTATAGTACCGGTTGGTGTTACCAACCGGTACTAAAGGGCTCCAGGCCCCCGGAGCTGGCTCGTGCCACGTGGTTACCCTTTAGCACCGGTTCATGCTGAACCGGTACTAAAGGGGGGGGGGGCTTTAGTGACCACAATTTAGTGCCGGTTATGTAACCGGCACTAAAGGGCCTTACGAACCGGTGCTATTGCCCGGTTCTGCACTAGTGGACCGACGCTGCTGCATGCTGCTGCTGCTCTCCCGCATCTGGACGGTGTCGCGGCCTGCTGCTTGTGCAGCGTGATGGGGACGGTGGTGGTGACCGGATCCACGCCGGCGGTGTGCGGGGATGATGGTGGGTACCAGATCCGCGGCTCGATGCACCGGGGCGCGAGGAGGAGGTCCTCGGCAAGCGGCAGCATCGATTTATTTAGCTAACGTCGGTGTCCTGCTCTGCTGCTGGTAAGGTGTTCGAGGAAATGCCAACAAGAAGGAGAAGAGGAGGAAGAAGAAGGTTGGTGCTGACGTGTGGGCCGTTAGCCGTTAGCGCGGCAGCCGTCCCGACAGGTGGGCCAGCTCTGTCAGAAGGGGTTTAAAACGGTTAAATCGGTCGTCAACTCGACCTGGTAGTTTTTTGCCACGAAATTAGCACTAATCTGGAGTTTTTGGTCAGTTTTCAAAATGTGGTAGTTCTGTGGGACGGATACGTGAAATGTGGTAGTTTTTTGTCAATTACTCAGATAAACCAAGATCTTTGTCACGTGTGAAACAAAATGGATAAGAGTGCATAATGGTCTGACAGGGAAAATCAGCCCCATTGCATGGTTTTGTTTCAAATCCCAAATATTTAATTAAATAATTATGTGTGAAATGAAAATAGAAAAATAACGAGTGTACTACTTATTGGATCATCAATGTTATGTATCTTCACATGCCTATACAAAAGGAAACCAAATTCTATATACGAAAGGAAATCAGTTTTGTGTAGTGTACTAGTATGAAGCAACCAAGAATCTAAAACAATTTGGTTTGAATTTGTTTGGAATAAGGGATACTTGTAAACCATCATTTCTACCAATATAGCACTGGCTTGAACAATCCGAAGTATTATACTGTTATTCAGCTATTTATGGACGGACTAATCACATGGAAGCAAAAATTATATAATAAATAATCATGGAACAAAAAATATAAACTAAACTTATTTCTAGTTATTAAGAAAATCAGAGTGAAGACTGTTATATCTACTAAATAATATAAAATTATAAATTCACAATCTATCCCAACTTTGAAGACGTAAAAGAGAGTAGTAGTTGTTGTAGTGCCATTGAGAGAATGTAGCGGTCTATGCATGTGATAAGTCTAGCCCTATATTGTAAATGAATAATGTAGTTTGAAATAATGAATGAGTCTACTTAACCCCATCGAATAGCGAGGTTCGTCTATGTAACACACTTAACTGCAAAAATACGGTATTTTACTCCTGAAATATTCCATGCCGTCCATGGTACTCTCTGGCGATGGTTTTAACCTTGTGGCGGTGTTCACCTAATTAACTAGGGGATGCCCCGCGCGTTGCGGCGGGAAATTCAACAAAGATTTACAGAGGTATGAAAAACAGGAAATCGGTAATGTGTGATATTTATTAGATTGACACATTACAGAGCAGAAAAGTTAACATTAATCCATCTTCTCAATTTTTGAGGATTTGAAGAGTATACTGTGACTTACAATAAGGAGGGTAGTGGATCAATGCATACCAATGACTTGCAATAAGACAAATAATGAAACCCATTTGCTTTGCATGACGGTCATAGCAAGATCCTACAATCTAAAATTTGAGAAATAAACACAAATTAGTGCTGAAAATTTGGCTTTCTTCTTAGTGGACATCTCACACCTAGTTCGAGTTGTTGAATTGCTACTGCCAGGAGATTTGCAAGTGCTCACCGTTTTAAGGAAAAGGGAATTGAGTGTTTTAATATGGGACGTGGTTAAGTAACAAACCAAATCTAGTATGGTTGTAGGAATTTGCTTCCCTAGTATTTCTCCAACCATTTACATATGCATGAGATTGCATTGGTTCACCGGGAAGCATCCTGTAATTGTAAATAATATTTGTCCACGTGTTAATGTCCTTAGTATTAAGCATGAGTAGATATAGCATTTAGGCCCAAACCACATTGTAAAAAGTATGATAACAAAGATGAAGAATAAGCATAGATAGTAGGAAGACAAACAAAAACTTTTCATAGATGTAATTTTTTTCGCATTTTAGAATCATATGTATGCAAATTCAAAATGATTTGGGGAATAACTGGGAATGGGATTCAAGTGGGATGATCCTCTACACAGGAGGTGGACGACGATGTCATGGCGGGCCTGCCCCTGAGAAAACTCCATACGCCATTAGAAAGGGCAAGGAGGTGGAGGATTTGGGATCAGAGGTCAAGGGAGCAGCTTGGTGCACTCGCACTCGGTGCCACCCACCCACGCTTAGGCCTACCCGATGCCGGCGTTGTGGAGGCCGCAGCGCGCTCTGCAGTAGCCCTTGACGACCACAGCCTGGTTCGTGAGGACCACCAAGAGTGTGCCTTTCTTGGATAGCGCACAGGCCGCGGGCTGGATGATCTAAACCGGAGTCAGGGAGTAGTGCTGGTCAGAAACCTAACCAGCCAGAAGGACGTAGGTCATCGTGTTCGAGGCGGCGCCGCTCACCGTGGCGTTCGACTGCAGACTTGAACAAATCAGCGGTACAAACAATCAGGTATTACAGCAGCACTGCCTGGGTCTCTGACGGCGATGACCATGAAGGCTTGCTAGTGGCGGCGCAGTGTGGAGAGATAGAGGTACAGACTACAGATAGAGGGAAGATGAGAAGAATCCGTAGGGATTTTCATAGACAAAATGGTGGAGAGATTTATTCGTTCAAGGGAAATGAAAGACCCTAGTCGTCCGCGTAAATCAGTTTTCTCCCATGTTAATAGCTAGCAAACTGGTGTTGTGATCCTATATTGATGGCTATCCCCGTAACCACTGCATGCACGTAATAATGTTGGGCGTTGCTAGCTATGAACGCATGCAGGAGCTTAGTGATAAGCGATAGACATTAATTTTTCCATAATAATCTGTTGCATGCGGGAGGCCTAGGTGGAGGGAGAACTGATGATGTGGCATAAATCTGATGTGGATAGTGTGCATGGTGAGAGAATAGGTAGAAGTGGAGAGCAACTTCTTAAGAATGTTAGATGAGCCATGTGGATGAAACAACCTCCAAAACTATCCCCATGCGTGATTAGGACGGTATTTTATGCTTATAAATGACAAATGCAAGTTTTTATAATTAAGGGGTTTAAGCATGCAAACCCCAGTACTAGGGGATGTCATATATATATATATATATATATATATATATATGATACTGTTGGGGATAGATCACGGGATCGGGTTTACCACTAGAAGAAGCAGTCACTGCAGCAAAAGTAGAGTTGGTGATGCGTGTAACCAATCAACGGAGTCGTCTCCTCCTTGTGTAGACGATCTCCCACGAATAGTTCCTCGCGGATCCCTCGAACAGTCTCTCGTGGATGCCTCGAACGGTTTGTCCGAGCACCGTAAACGTGATGCCTCCAAAGTTTCCACATATACGAGGAATAGTTTCAGGCAGTGGACTGCCATGTTTGGTCACACATGGGGGTGTGGGGAGTGGCATCGACAGCTGTGTGGGGTGGAAAAAGATCAAACCTAAGAGATGCGCCCACTCTCCTTTATATAGACCTCCGAGATGGGTTCAACACTTGGGGCCAACTAGGAGTCTACACCCAATTTCCTCTCAGATTCAATCATGTAGTTATGAATCATGCAAATCAATATTCTAGAGACATAGCATACACTATATATATAGCATAAGCAATGGCAAGGAAACATTAAGTATGTCATAAGCAATATAATAACATAGACAACTAATTAACCTAGCCTCAACATATACATAATTTCCTAACCCTGAAAGCAAAGACACATAGTTTTCTTAAAAGGAAAGATTTGTCAGCATCTGGACCAAATATTTAGTACAATAGTTTGATTACACTCTAATCATTGTCACAAGTCCATGACTCCACATTGCCTAAGTATGTCGTTAATCCCATTGTCCGCTCATCACAGACACAAGTACGGTCCGACAAACCTTAGCCAGACAAACCTTAGCCAGGAAAGCTATTAGGCAGCGTCGACCAAGTCACCTTCACTGAGATCACTGCAAAATCAGCCTTTATCTCTCGAGTATTATGCCCATTGGTCTTCGCCTTGAAGGTACAACAAAGTTTTGACTTGGAACTGGATGACGGTGTGTGCACCTTGAATTTCAAACGTATGAAAGACATCTTCATTACCGCGATCACATACCTCTTCAAGCCACAAGACTCGGTAACGACGCCATCGAACAGTCGGATCTCTTTATAGAACCTGCTAGTACAACATCTGAGAGACATGTTGAAACTGCCATGCAGTTCTGATATAAGAACCTCTACAGTCGCCTCGACCGCGTTGTGAAGACATGCTAAAGTCATGCCGACCGCACCACCACAGTTGCCACAGATGTTAATTGTGAACGGCCGATTCCATGTGCTCGCGATGAAAAAATCTATTGCGCCGTCGATCAGTTGTAGGTCATCTCTTTCATGTCTGCCTCTTTTGATCCTCATGTCATACTCAATTATTATACAGTTCGCCAACTCTATCCCTCGCCTAGGGCCACTAGCCATGCAAATGAGAGAACCCTACAGAATTGGTATTGTAATTAGTAGCTCTTCCTATTAAAGTAAGAAATATCTAAAGCTAAATACTTCCATTATGATGCTTCACTTGTAAAAAAAACATTTACTTAAACTTTACAACCTATAACCAAGATCTTTGTCACATATTAAACAAAATGGATACATAGTGCATAATGGCGTGACTCGCAAAAAATGGCCCAACATTTGGTTTTGTTTCAAATTCAAATTATTGATTTACCTAAGCCTATGTGAAAATAGAAATAATGAAACGAGTGTTCTAGGTTGGGATCATTAATGTTATGTATTTGTATATGCCCATAAAAAGAGGGAAATCAATTTCGGCGAAGCAAACAAGAATCCAAAACAATTCAGCTCGATTTGGTCTGGGATACATCATACTCCATTTGTTTCATAATTTAAATTTGTCTTCATAGTAAATCGCAACTTTATAATAATATAGCACTAACTTGTACAATCCAATGCATTATACTATTGTTCGTCTACTCGTGGACAAACTGCACATGGGGAAGTATTTTTCCGTTGGTAAGAGAAAATATTACATTGGCCCAATACCAAAATAGATAATTGTGGAACAACAACAACAAATATCTTATTTCTAGTTACTGAAATTTCATGAGTGAAAATTGAGCTTTATGCTTACCACTCCCTCCGTTTTTAAATATAAGGTTTTTTTTAGAGATTTCAATACAGAGTACACATGAATGTATATAGACATATTTTAGAGTGTAGATTCATTCATTTTGCTCCATATGTAGTTCATATTAGAATCTCTAAAAAGGCTTATATTTAGGAATGGAGGGAGTACACAATTCAAGAGCACAAATAATACAAAATTCATAATCTATCATAATTAATGAAGTAAAAGAGAATAATTTTTGCAGTATTCCATCAATTAAATTTAGCGTTCGATGCATGTGTTAAGTTTACCTATATTTTAAAATGAATAATGCAATTTTAAAATAAGGAATCTACTTAACCCCGTGAATAGCAAGGTCCATCTACTTATGTACAAAAACATCTAGTATCTGGCTCCCAAAATATTCCATACCATCTAAATGATAGACTCTTTGGGGACGGTTTTGCCCTTGTGGCAAGGTCCATCTAACGACCCATGTCGTTGAAACAACCTCCAATACTATTCGAACTAGATGATACCCCGTCTGTTGCTACGTGAACTGGTTGCAAAATATATTGCAATGAGATTTGGTTGTGTAAAATGATATGAGAATTACAACTATAAATACACCATATTTATATTTGATTATTGGATAGTAGAAAACCATTTAGATGGGTATGTCACATTACTAATATGCATGGTAGCATGTCGAGGTGGGCCTTTTCTCGTGCATGACTATGTTGTGGCAGGCCCTTTCATGCATGGTTGCATGTTGAGTTGACATGTTTTGCATGTTAAAAGAAATAGATTAGTGGAGATCACCTATTCAGTTATATAGGATATAGGATAGGCGGAAAATGCCAATGGAGGCTGAGCTCCAGGGAGCTCGGTACTTTTCAAAAGTCATATTTCCAAAAAATTCGAAAATTCAAAAAAAAATCCATGGAAACATATACGTTTTCTGCACGAACGTGTGAAAAATCATTTATTTTTTTAAGCTGTACAAAAAATAATTCCGGACCAACAACAAAAAATATTGGCTCATCTTAGAAATACACTTTTGGCTTTTTTCTGTACGCCACGTGTGAAAGTATATGGTTATGAATTTTCGCACATACGTAATACACATGTGTGTGATTGTTCACAAAAAAATTAAAAAAAATCGCGCTTTAGAAATTTGGTTTTCAAAACGAGTTCCCTAGGGCTCGGCCTCCAAAAGGCTGCACCCATAGGATGTGTGCTTTTAATGGGCGGATTCAGGACTATAATTAAGGGGGTTAAACATGCAAACCTCGGTACTAGGGGATGCTAGGATGGACTTATTCCTTGAAATAACTAGATGATTCCCCACGCGTTGCCGCGGAATATATTTTGCTAAAAGTTCTAATGAGGAGAAATAAACCGTTTAAAGAAAATAGTAACTTGCCAGTGAATTAAAACATCTCGCCTTTTCTTGGGAAAACATATCTTTTAAAGGATGTACATTCAAAAGTGTTGCTTTCATCTAATGGTAACAGTAGTGTTTATACAAATAGATTGAAATGAAGAAGCCACGCACAAAGAAAGAGTTGTACAGAAAGGTCACCAATTCAGTAGTTCAGCAGTGTTTAACTTTACTAAAATCTACCAATTCAGCAAAACCAACAATCACTAACCTGCTTGTCTGAACAACAAAACACCATTATTGTGATGCAAACTATTAATGGATAGCTGAATAGCACAAATGAAAAATCAGAGGAAAAATATAATTACATTAGGAACTATGTATTATACGTGTCCAATGTAACTTTGAATATTCAACGATGAAGACCTTCAACCTGAAATAGAGGATGATCATTTAGTCAGCATCAGAATTACTAAAGAAAAAGTAAAAACAGCCATCCTCAAATCAGACTGCATCCATGGCGCTGGGCTCAACACCCGCACATCTCAGGAGATGGGACACCAACGACCAGATGAGCTGTCAAGGTAGATAAGGGAAAAGTGGCATAAGCAGGTCGACCAGATCATCACTTGTCCCTGCTCATAAGCTTATCACCTAGAACTGAGCAGCCTAGACGTACGGCTTCCTCCCTAGCTGCAGAGTTAGCTAAATCACCAAAAAAAAAATTGCTACAGTTACCATGCTAGAAGCTCGACGAAGAATAACTTAATGAGATCTGATTATGTGTTAGTACACAGTAAGATGAGATGTAATCACTCGCAGCTAGTAAAAGTAAGTAAATAACCCACCCTCGCTGTCCACCTGAACCCCCAAAAGCACACAAATATAAACCCATCTGTGCAAGCACCGACACACAAAAAAGAGGATAATCTGAACACACAACACTCATGTACTATCAGCAAGAGTAGCAAATCTGCTCCCTGCGGCTCGGATGTACTCCTCAAAGGACTCGTGGTACTCGTCATATAGCTTCTGCGACTATATCGTGTTGCGCAACAAAAGAGACAAACAGTTGGGGGGGGGGGGGGGGGGGGGTAGAAACTCTGGAACAGCACGGGATCAGATGAAATCGGGCCAAGCCTTAGGCATGTCCGGAGGGAGGTGGGAGGAAGGCGACTTACATGCAGAGCATCATCCATTCCCCCAGATCGATCATCCTTTCTTCGGAGCAGAATCGTGGCTCCGACTTGCCCTCGAAGATGTTGATACTCTTCTGCATGATGAAGCTCCATCCATTCCCTCCAGATCAATCATCTTGAGATCGCCCTTGCCTTGCCATCGCCGTCGTAGCCACCAGTCCTACACACGGACGGTCGCAAACCCTAGAAGCGGTTGTGTTCTGTTGCGTCAGTCGCGGCGTGGTTCGTATCGTCTGGGGAAAGATTTATGGGGGACGGGAGACGGGGCGGCCTCACAGTCGCATCAAAAACGTTTCTACTGGTTCCCTCAATAAAGAAAGGACGCTTCGCCGGGAGGAGCATTCGATTCCACTTCTGCGGGCCAAGAAGGAGGAACCAACGTGTGGGGTCTGGTGCACGGGCGGGATCAATTATTGGCTGCAGATCTGAGTCACACCTGCGGAAGAGAAAAAGGATGATTATACAAAGAAGAAAAATAGGAAAAAAATATTGACGTGGAAGCCTACATGTCAAGATAATTGGTGGTAGTGGGATGATGATGTGGATAGGCTGCATGTCAAGAGAAATAGGTTAGTGGGGATGGACTATTTAGGTATTATAGATTTCATTTGAGTATGTGTATGCACCTGCGCCACAACGATGGGATCATTCCTGCTAATATTGACAACATAATTAAGCAACATATCCACTTCATCCCGCGCTGCTATGTATCCATATAACTCTATGTTAGGAGCTAGGGTTCTGGCTCCTCTGGGCCGTAGGAAGTAGGGGAAAGAGGGAGCTGGGCGTGGCGATGAGCGGCCGCGCCGGCGGTTGGGCGCCGTCGCGGAAGAGGAGGGAGATGGCGGCGGCTAGGGTTAGAGGCGGCTAGGGTTCCGGCTCCTCTGGGAGCCGGGCAATAGAGATAATGATCTTCTTATTGCTTGATCTGAAAAGAGTCTTACAACTTATATTTATAACCTAGATAACTTGCGCACGAATTAATCCTAAGATAACTTGGGGGCTAAGATTGCCCGGTGGGCCTCTACGGCCGTAACACTTCTCCCCGCCTGCACAAACAGCTCGTCCTCGAGCTGTAAGGTGGGGAAGCGCTTGCGGACTCCTCGAGACGATCAACCAGCGTCAAACACCTTCTCAACAGCTGGGGCGGCCAGGTCGGTGGCGACGGCGTCCTCCGGAATGTAGTCTGCAACCTCCAGGTAGAAGAGTCGCGGGCAGGCATGTCCGGGCGTGTAGGGCTCGTCGCAGTTGAAGCACAACCCTTGGCGGCGACGCTCGAGTAGCTCGGCTGAGGTGAGCCGGCGGAACGGGCGTCCCGCGGTCGCGCCGAGGGGTGCCACAGAAGCCTGCGCAGGCCGACCCTGCGCGGAATCCGGCCCGGGTAGCGACCCAGCGGTTCGGGACGGTGATTCCTGCTGGATGGCCACCGCGCGGCGCTCGAACGTGCGGACGTAGTACATGGCCGACTGGAGATCCTGGGGTCCGCGAAGCTCCACGTCGACGCGAATGTGATCCGGAAGGCCGCCGATGAAGAGCTCAGCCCGCTGCAGGGCCGTCACACCTGGCGCGTGACACGCCAAGGCCTGGAAGCGGTCGGCGAAATCCTGCACCGTGGAGGTGAAAGGCAGGCGGCCCAACTCGGCCAATCGGCTCCCGCGTAATGGCGGTCCGAAGCGAAGAAGGCACAGCTCGCGGAAGCGCTCCCACGGGGGCATGCCGCCCTCGTCCTGCTCGAGGGCGTAGTACCATGTCTGGGCGGCCTCGCGGAGATGGTAGGAAGCCAGCCAAGTGCGCTCCAACGCGGGTGTGCGCTGCCCGCGGAAGAACTGGTCACACTGATTGAGCCAGTTAAGCGGGTCGTCCAAGCCATCATAAGTGGCGAAGTCGAGCTTGGCGAACCGGGGCAGCTGCTGGTTTGGCGCGCCATGGCCCACTGCCTCGGCGGTGCGGAGAGCTAATGACGGTGCTCGGTCCATGGTGGGAAGGCCGGCGTAGTTCCCCGTGGCGCCCGACGCCTCAGGCTGCAACTGGGAACCCGACGGCGCCGGTGGAGGGGACGTCCCGTGGAGCCAGCCTGGAAGTGGAGACGGTGACGACGGAAAGCGAACCTCCTGGATCGAAAGTCCGCTCGGCGCGGATCGGCCCAGGCTAGGGCTGGGCAGGGGTGGTGGTGGCACCTGCACGGTGGCTGCAGGGAGGGACGGCGCGGCTGGGGACGGCGCGGTCCAGGCCGGCCACTGCGGGCCCTGGGTGGCGGGTGGTGGTGCGGGTGTCGCCGTGAGTGCCGGCGGCGGCCACTGGGGCGCGGACGGGGCGGCCCAGATCGGTCACTGCGGGCCCTGGGCGGCGGCTGGCGGCGCGGGTGGCGCCGCGAGTGTCGGTGCCGGCCACTGTGGCCAAGGCGGCGTCGAGGCCGCCGGAGGGAGAAGCGCCGGGTAGCCTCCGGTGATGGCCCCCGGTACTGAGTACCAAGGCAGCGCCTGCTGACCCGCGGCCACGGCTGGATGGAGTGGTGGAGGTGCCCCGTACAAACTTGCCAGGTAGAGGTGGATGCCCTGGACCGCGGCGACGAGGTCATTGAGCACGCCGGCCATGGCCTCCGGTGTGAACTGCTGCGGCTGAGGGGGAGGTGACGGCGGCGGCGTGTGTTGGATGGGAGCTGGTGGCCGCCCGTGTCCCGGCGCGGTGCCGGGTGCCGGGAGGGTTGGCGCCGAGAGCTACGCCGTGGCGCCCGCCGAGAGTGAGGCCGTGACGCCCGGCGCGGAAGCGGCGGCGGTGCCGGAGTTGGCAGCAGCGGCGGTGGTGGAGTTGACGGGCAGCGGCGGTGGTGGCGGTAATGGCGGAATTGGAGGCGGCGAAAACATGGTCGAAACCCGGTTACCTGATACCAAGGTGTTAGGAGCTAGGGTTCTGGCTCCTCTGGGCCGTAGGAAGTAGGGGAAAGAGGGAGGTGGGCGTGGCGATGAGCGGCCGCGCCGGCGGTTGGGCGCCGTCGCGGAAGAGGAGGGAGATGGCGGCGGCTAGGGTTAGAGGCGGCTAGGGTTCCGGCTCCTCTGGGAGCCGGGCAATAGAGATAATGATCTTCTTATTGCTTGATCTGAAAAGAGTCTTACAATTTATATTTATAACCTAGATAACTTGCGCACGAATTAATCCTAAGATAACTTGTGGGCTAAGATTGCCCGGTGGGCCTCTACGGCCGTAACACTCTACTAAGCCATTATCCCCAGGAATTTTAGCCAGCTCCAATGCGAAAATTTGCAGCATGTTACAACAATCTTTCATGCCTTTTGTGGGATCTGAAAACATCATTGCCTCCAACCGAGCTTCACAAAAAAATAAGTTATATGGTAAGTTTATATCTAAAATTAGCGCGGTAAGTAGATACATGGCATTAGAAAAGTAAAAACATGTCGTTTGAGGATTACATGTCCCTATCTGAATTTTTCCTTTTCATCTACTAAGTAGAAACTATCTATGTTCATTTCACAATGAATTTTGCTCCGCCGAAAAGTTTTTCTTTAGGAACATGTCTAAACAATTTTTTGTGTGCATCGTGTCTACACAAATTATATGTTCTCTTTTATGTTTGTATGTCCTCATTTATCCCTGAACATACATCACTTGTCATCTATTTAAACGAGATTGGTGCCCTATGATAAGTTAACTAGATGTTCTTCATCCAGTGGTGCTGCACCTCAATACCATATAGTATCACCGCATGCAGAAGAGTTTGGGAGGAGAGCAACCTTCATCCTTCTACGTTCTAATGGGTATGAGATAAGACTCAAGTCTCACCTACAAGCATATGGGGAAATAGGATTAAACCACTTAGGAGTTTCCACTGAATGGGATAAGACTAATGGTCATACTACAAACTCACCTTTGTATGACAAAAAGGCAGGTATAGATGCCCAGAAGTCAAGGAAAAAGCGACCTCATGAGGTGCTAGGGAAAAACAAGATGCCCAAATATGGAATCACAACACCCCAATACACTGCAGCTATTGCTCTACAACAAGGGATGTATGTTGAGAAAAGCTGGTATTAAGAGCATCTACAGCGGGCACCCAAACCTGCCTCAAACGTCTGGGCAGACAACCCGGTCATTGACCGGTAACAAAAAAACAACCCAGATGGACGCCTCAAACAGGCCTCAAACATTTAGGTTGACCGGCACCCCTCATATTCAGCCCAAATATAGGACGAATATGAGGGCGCCCAGCGCGTCCGCCATGTCAGACCCGGCCCCACCCTGGCCCACCCGACCCCACATACATTGCTCCCCATTCACTCCTCGGACCAAACCTTAGCCACTTCACTTCACTCCCCTCAGCCACCCAAGTTCCCATCCGGCGATCTCCGGCCTTCTCCAGCATGCCGGACAGCGGATCCGAGTCCTACACCTCCAGATCCGTCGACCCCGAACTCATCCCACGCAGCCCTGAAGAGGAGATGACCGTCCGGTTTGCGCTCCGCCGCTCCCGGGAGGAGGCCAACCGACGACAACGCTCGGACTCCTTCTGTCGAGAATCCATTGCGCCCACCCAAATGCCGCATGGATTCGGCGCGCGCTGTGGCATCGCTGCCTCACCGGAGGCGGTGCGGTCCATCTGTCGTCCAAACGCGGTAGCGGATGCGCAACCCCTCCTTTGGCGCACCGAGGCGGAGGACGCACCATGGGCATCGTCCGTCGCAAACATGGCACGGTCCCCCCCCCCCAGCAAGGTAGCGGAAGCCCACACGACGACCGACGTTGGTAAAGTGGAGTTGCATTCTCCGGCGCCCTGTATGGCGCACCAGTCTGGGCGCCGCAACCGCGTTGTGGTGGATGTTGCAGGCTCATCCCAGGACGGATCCATAATCAATCTGACGTCCACCAGCACCGTTAGGGTTCCGGACTCCGACGAGGAAGAGTAGGGCATTGGAGATGGCAGCGCTTTGAGTCCCATGAGCTGGCTCGTGTCCCATGTCCTACTCTACCTCGCCGACGACCGGACCAACACTCTGGGGACCGCAGCCAGCCGCCGGACAAGGGCACGGTGGAGCCGGACGGGCTCCGCTTAAGATTAGGTTTACGTTGCAATGTAATAGTATGAATTTGAGGTTTGTAGTTTGAGATATCCGTCTGTGGAATGAATTATTTGAGGCGTGATTGTTCACTGTCCCCGGACGCGCCGGGCGCGTCTGTGAGCGTTTGAGGAGTCAGATTTGCCAAGTCCGTTTATAGATGCTCTGAGGCTACAAAGCTAAGGAGGAGAGATGCTTGAAGACCAACAGGGTGAGGATGGACAATTATAATAACTTAAGAGCTACATCCACAGCGAACCAGGTATACTCTTTCCTTTGCTAGCCTTCCAGACTGTAGAACTTCAACTTCTAAATGATACTAGCTAGAATTTGTTTTCAGTTGTCAGTTGTTACAGCTATAAGGCTTCCGGTGTGGACTAGTTCAATCTGATTCCGGTTATGTAAAATTGTGCGGCAGTTACAAATCCAAAAGTTTTTATAAAATTCATATGTAAGAACAACATTGACTAGAAACAATAATCTATATAAAGGCATCTCCAACGTCGATCCGTAAACCTCTCACATGCATCCGGGGACGGATTAAGGGGGGGACGAGGGGGGGGGGCGAGACCCCCCCCCCCCCAACGATCGCGCAGTCCCTTGAAACGGAAGAGATTAGCGCTACTTTTTTTACCTGTGTGCTTGCCTGCAGCCTGCTTCGCCCCCCTATTCCCCATCGGCCTTTTTGTATAGGCGTATAGCCCATGTAACCAGTGCAGCCCATTGAACATTTACAGGCTAAAAGCAAAAAAACTAAGCCGAGCAGGCCCTGCACACCACGACACACTACGATTGACAGGCCCCCAAGACAACGCTAGCACGCTGCGCACGTCGTCAGTTCGTTCGACTCTTCGTCTCCAAAAAATTAGCGATTGGATCTCTGGGGACTGCCTCCAGCGCTCAGGGACGCCAGGTCGCCGGCGCGCCGCCAATGCCCGTCGAGAAGCCAGGATAGGAAGGGGACGCCGCAACGCTCGGACAGGCGCCGATCCACGGACACGTTGCCGGCAGCCCGAAGGCCGGAGTCCTGGACAGAACTACGGCGGACGACGGGCAGCCGGGCCCGGGAAGGATAAGCGGCAGCAGCACAAGGGGAAAAGGTAATTTATTTTCACATGGATTAGTAGTTCATGCCTTTAACAATTGTAGAAGTATAATCATCCAAACTGCAGCCCTTAATCATCAATATAAAATTTTCAATTGTTTGTGTTTGTGTAGACATGAAGAGAAAGAGAGAATCAATTCAGAACTTTTTCAAACCCGTTGGTTCAAGCTCTCGGCCATCAGAACATGATGCTACTGCAGACAACGACAACGTTCAACCTAGCGAACAGAATCACCCAAATTGTACTGATGGTGATGCCCAAATTGATCATGATGTTTCCGTGCCAGAAGCTACGGAAGAAGATACAATTATAACCACAAGTTATGACCGAGAGCCCGGGCGACGTCTTCAAATTTGGCAACTTCCTCCCGATGAGCATGATGCTGCTAGGCGTTTTTATATATCTAAAGGGGCTTATCAACCAATCTTAAAGCCAGATGAGTATGAATTTACTGGGACAGGGGCTGGCCATAGGCGATTCCAAAGTGATTGGTTCACGAATCATTGGTGGTTGGAGTATTCACCTCTAAAAAATTGTGCCTATTGTTTGCCTTGTTTTCTCTTCTCAAAGAAGCCAATTGGGAAGTGTGGTTCAGATACATTCACAGTGAGCGGATTTGATAAGTGGAAGAAAGTTAACAATGGAAAAGAATGTGCTTTCCTCAAGCATATGGGCACTACTCCCAGCTCGGCTCACAATTTTGCAGTTCGGTGTTATGAAAACTTGAGAAACAGACTTAATCATGTTGATGAGGTGATGAAAAAGCAAACTAAGAAGCGGGTTCTTGATGCAAGACTAAGGCTAAAGACTTCCATTGATGCCATGAGGTAAGTAAGAAGTATTTAATTTTGAACATTTAAAATTTCTTTATACTGGACATCTAATAATTATTCTATGTTGATTGCATCAGGTGGCTAATGTTTCAAGCATGTCCCTTCAGAGGAAATGATGAGTCTGAGGATTCCAAGAACCAAGGTAATTTCAAGGAAATGATTAAGCTTTTGGTGTCTTATAACAAGGATGTACATGAAGTTGTACAGAATGCTCCAAGAAATGCAAAGTACACCTCAACAACTATTCAAAAGGAAATTGCTAGCATATTTGCTGGAAAAGTGAAAACCTCAATTAAAGAAGAACTTGGTAATAGCAAATTCTCTATCTTGGTTGATGAATGTAGAGACGAGTCTAAAAAAGAGCAGATGGCAGTAGTTCTTTGATTTGCAAACATAGAAGGGGTGATAAGAGAACATTTTCTTGATCTTGTTCATGTTAGAGACACTAGTGCTTTGACTCTCAAGAACACAATTATTGCCATCCTAGTTGATAATGGGTTGAATGTGCAAGATATTAGAGGCCAGGGATATGACGGGGCAAGCAACATGAGGGGGGAGTGGAATGGGCTGAAAGCTCTAATTCTCAAAGAGTGCCCTTATGCATACTATATCCATTGTCTTGCACATCAACTCCAATTGGCTCTTGTTGCTGCTTCAAGGGAGGTACATGAGGTCCATAATTTTTTTCAGCATGCAAATTTCATTGTAAATACAGTTAGTGCATCTCCCAAACGGAATGATGAACTGTTAGAAAATCAGGCTGCTGAAATTGCTAGTGAGATTGAATTGGGAGAGCTTGACACAGGAAGAGGGGCCAATCAAATAGGTTCTTTACAAAGGGCCGGAGACACGAGATGGAGTTCCCACTACAAATCTATCAAAAGTTTGTTAAAGATGTTTGCCGCAACTGTTACAGTGCTAGGAAGTGTAGCAGCTGATCGTTCAGCTACAAGGAACTCAAGAGGTGATGTCGGAGGTGCCTTGAAAATCCTACTGACATTTGATTTTGTGTTCATTCTACACTTAATGGAAAGAATCATGAAAATCACAGATGTCTTGTGTCTCAAACTTCAACATAAATCTTTGGACATTGCAAATGCATTAGATTGTGTTTCTAACACAAAGGTGTTGCTTGGTGAACTAAGAGAAGATGGATGGGACAACCTTTTTGAAGTTGTGAAATCCTTTTGTGTGAAACATGAGATTGACATCCCGGACATGGATCAAAAGTACGTATCTTTTCCTATCTCTTTATGATTATATAAATTACAATGTAGAGATTTAGCCACTTACATACTTCTCATCAATGTGTAGATCATGCAACTAATTCTTATTTTTCAATATATATTAATTTTAGGTATGTTGATGTGACGAAATCTCGAAATAAACATGACAACACCACAGTTATCCATCATTACAAAGTAGATGTGTTTAATGTTGCAATAGATCAACAAGTGATAGAGTTGAATGATCGATTTAGTTCTCATGTTACTGAGCTTCTAGATCTTTGTTCATCATTGGACCCGAGGCATGATGCCTTCAGCAAGTCAAAGATATGCAGACTAGTGGAGAAATTCTATCCTGCAGATTTTTCTAGTCAAGAAAGAGATCGGTTGGAGTGCGAGCTACCACATTTCCAGCTTGATAAATTCAACCATCCAGAGATCAAGAACTGCAAATCACTTGCTGATCTGACAAAAGGGATAGTTAAGACTGGCAAGTCTTCTGACTATCCAATGGTTGAGAGGCTGTTACGATTGGTGATAACTCTTCCGGTTTCAACTGCAACAGCAGAGCGAGCCTTTTCTGCAATGAAACTAGTCAAGACGCGGCTTCGAAGCAAAATGGGAGATGATTTTCTTTGTCATTGCACGCTAGTTTACATTGAGAAGGAACTTGCAGCCAAGTTTAGCTCTGAAGAAATAATTGATATCTTCGATACTGGTGCTCGTAAAGCAGAATTCAAATTGATAGAAATGTAATTTATTCATACTATTGAACAACAAACATATTTTTACTATCTAGATGTCCTAAATCCTATTATTTACTAATTACTATGGTATATTTTAATATATCCTATGATTCTTTTACGGCAAATATATCCTATGATTTTGAAGCTTTTGGTTCTTGCCCCCCCCCCATCTCAATTTTCTGGCTCCGTCCCAGCATCCGGACAGTGTAAGCCATCCAACGCGGACTGTATCGGCTTGCGGCATGGCCCGGACACGATTTGTTCCTCAAACCAGAGACAAACGTGGGGTTTTGCGGGAGTCCAGACCGCTCACAAGTCACAAGCCCTCTTCTGACCGTCTTGGCCCACCCAAACCACCCACCCGCCCTTCCTGCGGTTTCCATCCAACGTGTGGCAGCTTACCACATCACATTCATGCCGGCCAAGAGCATGCAGCGGCCGGCATTGATGCCGCGATTTGACCAGACGAGAAGGTGGCGCAAACGGACGCGACCTCTCGAGCGTCGCCGACGCTTCAATGCGGACTCCGCGTCCCTAGAAACTAACTCCGGCCATTTTGCGGCATTGAAGCGGGCTGACCGGCCCTCCGCCTGGCTTCGCTCCGGCGCCATCCAGAACTGCACCATCCCGAGCACCGCACCATCCTCTTCCTCCTCTCTGAGCCCAGCGGTGATGCCGAAGTCCTGGTTCTCCGCGCCGACAGGCGGCAATGGTGGAAGTTCGTCGTCAGGCAGATCATGGCGTCGCCACACTCGCTCACCTGCACCAGCCGCATCCACGGTGGCGGGCTCCTCCTGCAAGGAGGAAACAGTCATCTCATCAAATGATGAGGACCAGCCAGAGCAGCAGCCCCGTCTCCTCACGAAGGTGGCTTTGACGGGCGAAGAATTCGTCTGTCAGATAGGTCCAGTGCCACTGTCGCCAGCCCGCGTGAAGGAGGAGCCACCATTCCCACCGCGTGTGCGTTTTAAGCGGGAGCCGACATCCCCACTCCGGCAGGTGAAGGACGAGCCGGCGTCCCGCCGTGCAACCACGACCTCCACATCGGCGGCCGTGTGAAGCAGGAGCCGACATCCCAGCGCCTCATCCGCATGAAGGACGAGCCGGTGTCGCCCCTGCCGCACGGCCGCTACGTGCGGATCGGCGGGCCCTCGTCGCCACCACGACGCCACCGCCGACGGACGAAGGAGGTGCTGCCGCCCACCATCGCCAAGGCGCGTGACCGCATCCTCCACTACCTCGGAGGCGGTGGTTTCGACGGTGCCTCCAGCTCTCGTGCCGTGGTATCGGAAGCTGAGCGCGCGGCACGGCAGCAGGCGAGGTACAACTGATTAAATGCGGGTCATCGCTCCGCATTCACCAAGGCGGATGTGGCGCCGGAATGGGTCCACAACGACCCGGACCTCGCCGGGCGTGGGCGCTCGATCGCTCCGTCACCACCGCGGAGATGGCCGCCAGGCGCCGCCGCCGCCTTGACGGCGAGCTCCCAAAGATCGGCAAGGAGTGGTCGCTTAGCGACTCCTCCGGCAACGTCGGCAGGGGCAAGGCCGCCACCAGCACCTTTAGCAGTGGCCAGGGCGGCCCTTCGCACCGCGCAGTAGAAGGCAGAGTGGCTCCTCAGTGACCGTCAGGCAGCCGTCGGACAAGACTGCCGTGAACCACCGGCATCCTTGCACCGCTGGAGGGACGATGATGACGAAGACGGCAGCACGGAGGCCGACCGCGGTGCAGCTGGACAGGGCGGCCACGCTTACGAGGTGGTCATCCGATATAAGGTTTAGTGTTATTTTAATAGTTTTTAGTAAAACGGTCAAAATATCATCTGTTTATATAAATTATATTAGAACTTGAATAAATTTCGTCCGGTTTGCACGAATTTCATCGGTTGGATGGCGTGCTCCCGTCTCTGTGCCCATGGACTGATTCTCTGTCCATTTCCCATCCACAAATAGATGCGGGAAAAAATTTACGGGTTACCCGTTGGAGATGCCTAATCACGATCAAACATTGACATGGAAAAAAGGTATAACAATGGCGAAGGGAAAAAGTCGTATACGTGTACCAGCGATGAATAAAGAATAGGAAAAGAGATTAGTAGCATTGATCACTTACTCTCGCTACGGTCTGCGACGCGATAATCCCTTTTCCAGCCAGAACGACGCATGCCCCTGTAGATAGAGCCATCACGGTGACTGCTCTGTGGAATAGCATTAACTTCCACGGTGTAATCGATGTCGCTGACTTCCTCTTCGTCCTCCATGATCAAGATTTCAGTCGTACGACCCTTGGCTGCGCTCCTTGGATCTTCCACACTGCCACTGAGTTTCCCATCTGTGGCCTCGGAGGAAACACGACGGACAGGCGGGACGAGTCGTCGCGCAAGCGCTGGAGGCCACCAGCGAGAGGCCATGGAAGAGAGGAGGCGTCGCGAGGGAGAGGAGAGGCGGTGCATTGGGGGCGGCGACGTTAGGGTGTCGGAATGGGCGTAGAACGGAAAGGGGGATCTGCATGTGAGCGGGCAGCGGCGGCGGCGGCGGCTGCGAGGAATAGTGCTGTACGGACGATGCTTCGGTATCTTAAGGCACCTACCTTTGTGTCTATGACATGTGACCCAAAGGTAGGTGCCTTAAGGCACCGAAGCTGTGTCCGTGCTGTACTGGGGGCTCTCGCGTCTCACGGCGTACTGACCGAATGCTGCGGTGTGATTTGTATTACTCCCTCCGTTTCAGTTTATAAGTCCTACGCGTATATCTAGGTTGCCAATTTTATCATCCTAATATAAATTATATAATACAAAAATTAGACCATTTGAAAATAAAACATCTAAAGTTTAATTTTTGTAATATATGGCTTGTATTAGGCTGATTAAATTGACAACTTAGGGGTACACGCACGCCCTATAAACTGAGAGAGAGGGAGTATTAACAGATTTTTTGCGATAAAGGCTTAGAGTATGATGGTCGGGATCGTATTTTTTAAAATGCGTGATCATATATATTTTAGGTCCACTTAAATGATAGTATACCGTAAAAATTTACACAAATATAAACATAAAAGTTAAATTTCATGAAGCAATACATTTTCCTTTTTAATACTTTTTGCGGAAAGACAACGCCCATATAGTATATATTAAATACCCAAATTCTAAAAAAAAACCTTGAAAACTTTCTTAGAATAACAAGAAATTAGAGGCAAGTCCTTTAAGAAAATGAACGTCTTCTTTCTGCATCCATCTGAGCTTGCCGTGAGCAAAGCTAGCTCGGACCTCTGTCTCATGCAACCTTGCTGAAACCCAGAAGTTCATACAAGAAGTGCCTGAAAACTTGTCAGCATAGACCGACATCTTGGAGAAGCCGACACCAAGGGTGGCCAGAAGATAATCCAACTCCGTCCAACCATATAGGGAAAAAAGGTCATAAAGAAAAAGATGCAATACGAGGGATCCAAGAGCTAGCACACAAACCCATGACATCCATGCATTGATCCATATGGGGCGGGCGTATATGAAATTATTCGTCCATGTATACCCTTGACAAAAATGCTAAGAATACTAGGCCCGCAAGGGTTCAATTTACCTGGTTTTTTTGAACTTTTTTTTACTGCCCTTGTTTGCATGACGCGTGTGATAGGAGTGTTTCTCTTTTTTTTTATCTCGCTCAGCGTTTTTCACGTGAGATGGGAATACGTCGGTTGCTGGTTTGACTGAATTGTGGTGTGCCACGTACTCTCCACGTGTTCGGTTCCCATACGTGAGACAATCTCTCGAAAACTCGGGCGAAGTCCTCCACCGCCCCTATGGGCCTACAAAAAGCCCACCTCGCCCCGATCTCAAATGAAACCCTCGCTCCTCGAACCACCTCTCCTCTAATCCCTAAAAAGAAAACCCTCTCCTCTACTGCCTCCGTGGTCACCTCAAAAAAAAAAAAAAAGCCTCCAGGGAGCCGCCGCCGCCGCCGCCGCCGCTTCGGATTCGAGGGTGTCGAGCCCCATGGCTCCGTCGAGGGCCGCGGGGAGGAGGGCAGCGCCCTGCCGATGATTTCTCTGGCTACTTCCTCCTCCCGACGACCCCTACCTGGACCGGACCGTCTCCATCTTGAAGAAGGCTCGATCTTTTCCGGCGTCAGGTGAGCATAAATACTTATGTTTAGACAGGTAGCTTAGCTAGCCAGCGTAGGGGATCTCGGCGACGGTGCCAATGAAGATGCGGACGCGCTGGGGCCTGTAGTCCTTGGTGACCGGTGAGCCGACGGGGAGGACGACGATGTCGGCGTCGGGCTTGTCCTTGAGGATGATCTCCTTGGCATTCTCCACGCTCAGCCCTACCACCTCCGGCCACGACGTCTTCTCGTCGGTGGCCACCTTCTGCGAGCAGCTCATAGCCGCAGTGGCCATGATCACTATGATCAGACCCACCATGATCACACTAACCTCAGCAGGACCCTTTTGACCTCCCATGGAGTAATACTTTCTTGTGTGATGTGTTTGCCCAATCAACGTGCTATATGTGACAGCTAGCTATGTGATCGATCCCCGAACAACACTACTCCTATTTATAGGATATAAATATACACTGAGTAGTACTCTATGCGATGTTAGTACTCACTCCGTCTCAAAATTCGTGTCTTATATTTGTCTAGATAAGGGTGTATCAAGTCACTTGTCTAGATATTCAAGACAAATTTTTTGAAACGGAGGGAGTACTAAATTGATCGCGAGCTGGATCAGTTGACGATCCATGATGTGAAATTAAGTATCTGTCTCGCGCATCGAGTCGTTGACCAGCTGGCCCAAATTAATGCTCGCTAGCAGGCATATGATGGGAGAATATCCAGTATCAAGACTCACGTGCTCCCATGCTACAATTTCAAAAAAGTCAATTCTAGTTTCAAAAAAAAAATCTGAAAAAATGTTAATGTTCACAAGGAATGTGTCTACAACCGCTGAAAATTTCAAGTTGAAAATCAAAATGTACCCTGAGAAACAAAAAAGAGAAATCCATATGTGAACAGCGTCAATTCTGCTTTTGACTTTTTTGACACTTTTCATTCTAGATTTGTCATTTTTGTTTCTTAATGAGTATTTTGAATTTTGATCTGACTTTTCTAGGGGTTTTAGTCACATACGGTTTGAACGTTCACAAAAAATTCAGAAATTCTTGAAACATTTAAATTTGTTATCTCAAAGTTGGTATCATGGGAGCATTTAAGGTGTGGTATCACCTGGTACTTTTCCCGCATATGAGTATATGACCATTGACCAGAACGGCATACATACTCCCTCCGTTCACAAATACTCACTCCGTCCGGAAATACTTGTCATCAAAATAAATAAAAGAGGATGTATCTAAATGTATTTTAGTTCTAGATACATCCTTTTTTGTCCATTTTGATGACAAGTATTTTCGGACGGAGGGAGTATAAGATGTTTTAATGTGTTTGATCATTCATTTCAGTCTATATGTAGCCTATTTGAAATGTTCAAAACATCTTATATTCCTGAATGGAGAGAGCATACTGACGGCGATGACGCAAAAAGGTATTATCCAAAAGTCCATGCATCGCGCATGCATTATTCTTAACTGAACGTACCCTCACATTCGCTTTTGCTTTGTCAGTGCATAAAGTAACAACCGTACGTGGTTCATATCACGTCCTTGCCTCCTTAGAAGTAAATTCAGAAGAATACTTGGCGCGTTGAATGTACATGCGTGGTCAAAACAAACAGCCACGTGCTCAAGATTTGACCTTGGGAGTAGCTCATATCTCGTCCAATTCAGCGGATCCCGTCGAAGATTTGATGCTGTCAAGATATTGTGTTCGCAAACTGACCGAAATGTAAGCTTTTCTCCTCGCTCGTTCTCCACAAACGCATCCTCGTGGCAGATTTTCTCGCCCTTAAGAGATGGCTGCACGACGAAAGGAAACTTGAGGCGTGTTTGGTTCCTTCCATAGCTTCACGCTGCATCGTATGCACCATCCTGGCTGAGTCTAGCCTGGCTAAGCTGATGCAAAAAAGAGTTGAGATATATGTTTAGCTGTGTGCATACTGTGGGGCAGGTCAATGTGAGAAGTTATGCATACAAGGGCTTTTTTGTGCATACGGGTGCGCTGGCATTCGGGTGCACCGTGGTAATTCGCGCGCAACAATCCTTTATGCATGTTATGCCGTGTAGTCTCGAAACTGCCCCTCACCTCCGGGAGGACTATTTCTTCAATCGACAAACACTATTTCTGCAGTTCTATGCTACAGTTTGTTTTCGTGCCGAGTCAGCCCAAGCACGGCCTGCAACACTGTATTAGGTCGTGCCTTCCAGTTTTCTCCCTTTTCAGCTCAAGCCCACTCCGTTTGATCATGTCGGGCAAGTGTAGCCCGTTTTACTTCGTGATGTGTTGTGCTTTGGACCGTGTCGTGCCGGCTAGGTTTCCTACGAGCCTAATGTCAAGGTGTTTTTCGCAAAATACCTAACAATAATATGACAACCACACAAAATTTGTATGACAGTGAGATATCACCCCAGGTTACTGGATGGACAGGAGCACGAATTTTACCTACTTCGAGTAACAACCCAATTCTTAAGTGTACATGTGGTGTTTCAGCGGGTTGTGGGTCAACTCGCCGAGTTGGAGACAGACGATCTAGACAGGATGTATAGATTGGATCTGCTTGGCTGGACTAATCAAACGAATAATGAGCTTCTGGAGATCTTGGATCCGATTGAAGATGATGGAGATCTTGGATCGGATTGAAGATTATTTGCTCCTGTCGGCTCGATGCCTATTTATTGGGGTTTGGGTTAGTGGCTTCGGCAGTCACCGCCCTTGTCTCCTCCTTCGTCCCCATTTAAGAGTCTCAGACACCTTGAATCTCTCCTTGTAGGAAAACCTTGAGTGGCACATATGCAAAAGTTGATGGCCTGACGTAGATCCTTCGCGCTTTACCAATACGTGCTTCTGCAGCACAAATACAAAGATGCACGACAAGGAGAAGTGGGCAAATCCCACAAATCCTATTGAATGCTTACCGCGTCCAATAATCGACCAACGCACATGCTATCAACAACAATGAGTTATTGGGCCAGCCCATTTTTCTCATCAGGTCTGATATACAGAATCCTGGTTTTGGGAACCTTCTAGAAGGTTTCAAGTTGTGTTTTTAGCTGTTTTTGAAACCTTTTACATGATTCCTGAACAGATTTTCTTTTATCTGTTGTTTTACTATTTTTGGCTTTTATTTTATTTTCTTGTTTTTCATTTTGTTCATGTTTATGTTTCTTCTTTATTTATTTTTTCAAAAATCACAAATTTTACAAAAATCATTTTCATTTTTTTCATATATTTAAAAATTGGTTCAGGGAGTATAAAAAATATTTGCATTTTCAAAAATTGTTTGGTATTTGAAACAATGTTCCCTTTGTTCACATATTTAAAAAATGTTTTGGAATTTAAAAAACTGCTTGCATTTTAAAAAATTGTTCGGGATTTAAAAAAGTTCCTGTTTCAAAATGTGTTCACAAATTCACAGTATATTCACGGTTAAGAAAATCTGTTCGGCTTACAAGCTTAATAACCTATTGATCTACTAAGTTCATCTACATGCTTGAACTTGAGTATGACCACCTTCCATAATTCACAAGAGTGGCTAGTTCATGACTCCCCCATTTGCTAGCTTTGCCAAATAATTTCATAACTTTCACGGGCGATATCGCATTCTTCATTTCGAGCTTGTACACAGGCTTATAAAGACACCTGATTAGGTACAACACCTGGTGCATTTCCCCCATTGCGTCCAAGTTCCCAAAAAAATGAATATGGAACAATCTCCAAAGATTTCGGTCAGAGAAGGCGTATGCTAAACAATAACACATCCTTAAGCGACCGGCGTAACACCGGGCATCCATAACAACAACTAGTTTTCTGGAAAGTCAACAAGACTCCCCCTGCTTATGGCTGCCTGAAAGGCCCAACCTGACTAGTAGTCTGGAAGCCAGGAAAGGTGCAACCACCACATGCATGTACTGCTAAATGTCATATTGAGATTTTGGCATAATTACATTCAGCTGGAAATTTCACATGGAAAAGCTTTTTATCTCTCGAGTATACATAATAACACAGAAATTATAACTAAACATTAGTTAGTCCTCAACAGGAGTCTTCTTTTTTACCCGAACCAGCAACAGGAGTCCAAACTGCTTTTGCATATTATAGACGGAACAGGGGATACAAATTACAAACGAGACACAGAAAACCAAGGAGGAAACAGGGGAAACAGAGGAGAGAAAAAACTGACAAAGGCCCAAGGCAAACCAAAAGCTAGCAATCCACCGAGAAGCCAATCTTGTGCATGTGCAGCTAGGAAATTCCTCCATGCTACCCTAGTGCTAATATAATGGAGAGAAAAACCAAATGTGCAACAACTGCACTACAGCAGCATCTGTGGCCTCTGGACCGAATGTGTAGTACAAAGAACAATAGTTTGATCACACTCCATGCTTTTCCACAAGTCCAGGACTCTAGGCTGTGTAAATACCATTGTTAATCCATCAGACACAGAAATATCGGCCGGGCAAACACTTAGCCAGGAAAGCAACCGGGCAACGTCGACCAAGTCACCTTCACCGAGATCAACGCAAAATCAGTTTTTATCTCTCGAGTATTATACCCATGTGTTTTCGCCTTGAAGGTACAACGACGTTTGGACTCGGAACCAGATGACGGTGTGCGTACCTTGAATTTCAAACGTATGAAAGACCACTCCACTATGGCAACCACGGACCTCTTCAAGCCGCAAGACTTGACAACAGCGCCATCAAAGAGCCGGATCTCTGTATCAAACCCACTGGTAAAACATCTGAGGGACATATGGAAACCGCTCTGCAATTCCGATATGAGAACCTCTACGGTCGCCTCGACCGCGCAAGAAAGACGTGCTAAAGTTATGTCAACTGCGCCGCCACAATCGTTAGAGATGTTATATGTGAACGGCCGATTCCATGTCCCGTGGGGGCCTAAGGATATTGCTCCATCGATCAGTTGTAGGTCATCTCTTTCTTGTCTGCCTCTCTTAATCCTCATGTCATACTCAATTAGAGCATAGTCCGCCACATCTATCCCTCGCTTAGGGCCACCACCCATGCTGATGAGAGAACCCTACGGAATTAGTATTATATTTAGTAGCTTTTTGTATCAAATGAATAGAAGTGCATAACTTTTTGAAAGGGATAATTACCCCCTGTTATTCATCTGATATTGTTTCAAATCCCGGATATTTAGTTACATAAGCCTGTGTGAAATGAAAACAGAAAAGTGTTCTAGTGATGGGATCATCAATGCAATGTACCTACATATGCCTATAAACAAAAGAACACCAATTTCCATAAACAAAAGGAAATCAATTCAGTGTGGTGTACTACGAAACAACCGAGAATCGAAAACAATTTGGTTCAATTTTGTTTGGAATAAGTGATACTCCATTAGTTTCATAATTTCAATCTGTTCTCATAGTAAATCACAATTTCAGACTGATATAGTACTTCCTTATACGATCAAAAGTAGTATACTGTTACTATGCTATTTATGGACAGACTAATTGCATGGAAGCATATTTTCCACAGGCAAGACAGAATATTACATGTGAGCTATAACATAATAAATTAGCATGGAACAACAACTGTAAACTAATCTTACATCTAGTTATTAAGAAAACCAAGTGTGAAAACTGGGTTTTATGTCTACTAAATAATTCAGGAGCACAAATAATACAAACGTAAAGAGTCACAATCTATCCCTTTAATGATGTAAAATAGAGTAGTAGTTGTAGTATGCCACTGAGAGAATGTAATGTTCTATACATGTGATAAGTTTAGCCCTACAATGTGAAATGAATAATGTAACGTAAATAAGGATTAAGTCTACTTCGCCCCATCAAATAGCAAGGTTCCTCTACTTGAACACACTTAACTAGAAAAATCTGATATTTCACTCCTGAAATATTCCAGACCTCTAAATGATTCTCTTGGGTAGTTCTGCATTCGTGGCACGGTGGCAGTGTGCACCTAACGAGCAACAAGGAGGAACCACGTCCAAAACCGCTCCAATGTGTGAGTAAGATGATTGTGGATACATTTAATGAGCAAACACAAGTTTTCAAAACTAAGCAGGTTAAGTATAAGTAGGCAAACCTCGACACTAGGGGGTGTTAGGATAGACTTATCCCTTGAAATAATTGCACGTAAGTATGGATGTGCACCTGCTCCACAATAATGTGATCATCCCTGCTAATATTGATGACATAATTAAGCAACTTATCCACATCATCCCGAGCTGCTATGTATCCATACAACTCTACTAATCCATCATTCCCAGGAATTTTAGCCAACTCTAATGAGAAAATTTGCAGCATGCTAGAAGAAGACATGCGTTTCGTGGGATCTGAAAACATCATTGCCTCCAACCGAGCTTCACAAAAAGTAAAGTCGTATTGTAAGTTTGTAACTGAAATTAATGTGGTAAACAGATACATGACATTAGAAAAGTAAAAAAGGTCGTTTGAGGATTATATGGCCCTATTGGAATTTTTCGTTTTCATCTACTAGGTAGAAACTATATATGTTCTTTGAATTTTGATCCATCGAAGAGTTACTCTTTAGGAACACCAAAAGGAAGCATTGCCCTGAAAAGCTTAATGGTCGCTTCCATGGAACTACCTGTGATCCATTTAGGAACACCAAAAGGATTCAAGGGGATATCGACACAAATTTTATGCCTTCTTTTGTTCTAGCGCATACAACAACTGTCATCTATTTAACTGATTGGTGTGCTAGGAGGAGCTGACTGCATGATTTCAATTATTGGTGCTACAAGTCAGTACACTATCTAGTATCACTGCAGAAGAGTTAGGGAGGAGAGGAAATTAACTCAGTCGTTCTAATTAAGGTCCCTACAATAACCAAAGGGAAGACTACCTCCGGAGGTAACCAGGTATACTCACAGAGCTACGCTTGTAAAAATGCTATTCTTTTCCTGTCAGGTAACCGCGCAAATTGCTATTTGTGGAAGCAGCGCCAAGTTGAAGAAGGGCCTGCAGAAGTGAATTCAGGTTTTGTGGATGGAAGTGCTAATTAATCACATCGAAATTTTAGGACTTGCATTGCAGTTAACTGTAAGCTAGGGTGCAAGGCGATGAAGGTTTGAGGGAAGTTCGCACACAGCTAAGCTATAGCGTTGTCAACAGCCGTAGGACGTGGGAAAAGGTATCAATGTTGAGGGGGAAAAGGTTCATATCTGTAACAGCAACCAGTAAAAAATAGGAAGAGAGACAGGATGGATCGCTTACTCTCGCTACGATCTGCAACAGGATAACCTCTCTTCCAGCCACACCAATAGAGGGCCCTGTACATAGAGCCATCACGGTGTCGACTCTTTTCAAGTACCTTGCCGAGGTTGAGCTCGCAGTCGCTGGCTTCTTCTTCGTCCTCCTTGATCACGATTTCAGTCGTGCGACCTTTGCTTGCGCTCCTTGGATCTTCCTCGCAGCCATGGAGATTCACGTCTTGGCCCCATCTCGCCTCCGAGGAAACACGACGGAGAGGTGAATCGAGTCGTCGCGCGAGCGCTGGTGGCAACCAGCGAGATGCCATGGAGGAGAGGAGAGGTCGGGAGCGCGAGGGACAGGGGAGGCGCCGCATTGGGATGGCACGTTAGGGCGTCGGAGGGTTTGCATCTGAGCGCGCGACGGACGGCGGCGGCGGTGGGGGAATATTGCTGGATTACTTTTTATGTTTTCGGTCGTTCGCCAGGGGGAACACCCATTGGCCCAGCGGCCCAGTTTACTGTTTTATCTTTTTTTAAATGTCATGAACAAAAAATACATATTTTCTTATAAAAACTGAGAAAAACATAAAATGTACAATTTCCATGAATATAAAAAAATGAAAATTTTCATGCTACATTATAAAAATGCCATGATAGTTTATAAATTTACAAAAAAATGTATGATTCGAAAATGTGATGTCTGATCTGTAAACAATTTTACGAATTATGCCATGGATGTGTTTTCAATATGAAAAAAAACATGTTTTGGAGTACATTTTATTATTATTTTTGCCAAGGACCAGAAAAAGGCCATGCCAGAAATTGTTTGCTTTATTTTGTACATCATGCATAAAATCTAAAAAAATGCCAATGTTAGTTTTTTGGGCATGCCAATAAAACAATGACATCCTCCTGATAATAAAAATGTCATGCTCTCAATATAAAACTGCCAACCTGTTAATAATAAGGCCGACATCCTCCTAATAATAAAATGTCATGCTCTTAATCATAAATAGTCATCCTCTTGACAAAAAAAAGTCATGTTACTAATAATAAAAATCCCATGCTCTTAATAAAAAAACACTCATCCTCTTAATAATAAAAGTGGCATGTTACTAATTAGTAAAATCTCATGCTCTTAATAAAAGAAAGGTCATGGGGGAATTACAGAAAAGATAAAGAAATTGCTATGCTACATATAACAATAAAAAATGACATGGGGGCATTACAAAAAAAAAAAAAACCAAGAGATGGCCATGCTACATATAATAAAAAAATGTCGTGGGGCATTAAAAGAAGACCTTTAAATGGTCACAAATAGTACAAATTGTAAAACCACCAATCTATCATTTAATTTAACATAGTATTATAACTTGCTAGTATGGGTCGATATTGCACTTAGATTGATATCTCAGCTGTTCTTCAGATCCACTGTCTATGCATGATTACGGATATGAAGCACATATAAGGGATGCACTTTTGTTCACCAATTATATCCATTCTTCTAATGTTGCTTCATAGGTAGTCACAAATAGTTTAATATCGTGTCTCTTCTTCTTCATTGCATGTTTCTGAGTATACATCTGACAAGACATGACGAGCAGATTTTATTGGTTTAAGGGGGAAATGGTAGGATAAATAGCAACAAACAAAAGTAAACTATTTGTGAACGAGAATGTAATAACCAAGGGCTCTTCTCGTCCACAATGGCGCCAGAAAAGTTTGACGTCCTGCAAGTGCGCACGCCGCAGGGCGATGTAGCAATTTCGCAGGAAGTAAGGTTTGTCGATTCACAGGGAGCGAAAAGGAACACCACTATCCCCGTAACTGTGTTGTCACTTACGCAACTATGCTCACACCCCAATCAGAGTTTGGAAATAGTTCACTAAAGTTGGTTGATAGGAGAAACGACTAAAAGAGGGAATTAAACTAAGATATTAGAACACACGAAAAATACATACTAAAATAAATTAAGAAAATAAACTACTAAGAAATATGTGATGTCTTACATGAGAATGTTGGCGTCTAGGTACGGTCTCATTCGGCCCTGACGTGGACGGAGTTAAGCCTTTTGACTATCTACACATGTGGTTAAGTCAGTCCTTGCATTACAGGATACGTGCAATTACATATTGCGGGCGGTTACTCACATAACATTATCTCCCAAGCAGCGTCATGTCCAGACAACTCAATCGTCTTACTTCTTGTCCCACACTTGCGACAACTAACGGAAAAATATTAAAGTCACGAGGACCGGACCAAAGGCAATATGTTTTATGGACAATTGTTACTCCGGGAATAGTTGTGTTCCCCTCAAGATATCAACGACTGTCATCCGGAGGTCTATCAGATCACACAACTACCTATCAACTTCATGTGTGGCCTGGGGGAATTGGATGTCTCCAATTACACCGATGGATCCGACATCTCCAATCACTAAATTACTGCAAAATGTAAATAAAACATGAAGAAGACACACGTAAATAAATTATTCATATCAAATAACTGCTTACTAGCTAACCAACCCATATCCAACAATTACTCAAATAACATCACACATAGAGATGGTTCAAGAATTGTTACAACTCATCACGGAGACCGTGATGAGGTAAGGAGAAGGGGTGTTGGTGGTGGTGATGGAGACGGCGCGGCGGCGAATGATGATGGCACGACGGCGGAGACCCATGGTCGTGCCCTGCGGCGGCGGCGGTTCCCTTTCGGTCTTCTTCCAGGGTTGCATCGACGGAGATGGAGGCTCGGCACAACTCCCAAGTACTTCTTTATGTGGGCGGCAACTGAACGTGGTGAGATGGATTTTGGATGGTTTGTGGTTGAAGAAATGGCTGTCTGACGGGTACGGTGGATGGAGATATATAACCGGCCTCCTCGGGTCTCCTCTATAGATGTAGTATCTATCCTTTGATCCAAGGGCTCTAGGTGGGCCTAATACTTTACCAAAACATCCCTTGGAGGCCAAGGAAGTTGTCGTAACAAACAAGGATGAAATCCGCGAAGAATCCCGTCTAGAAGGGGAACTTTTGGAGATTATTGGGCATGGTATGAGCAGTGGTATGACCATCTACGGTCATACCAGATGCCATCCAACGCTTTGGACTCCTTCGGTATAACAGTCGCCATTTCTTCATATGAACTTGGAATTCGACATTCTTGAGCTTGTTGAAATTGTATGAACGACGATGATGCACCTAAGATAGTAGATCTTGGTTTCGAACAATTTGGAAAAATGACGTTTTCACTCTCCAAAATATGTAAGTTTTGTGCCTAGGTGTCCTCCACTTCTATCCTTCTCGCCATGTTAAGTCCATGGGATGTTCGCATCACCTACGAAAATGATGGGGAACGTAGTAATTTCAAAAAATTTCCAACGCACACGCAAGATCATGGTGATGCATAGCAACGAGAGGGGAGAGTGTTGTCTACGTACCCTCGTAGACCGAAAGCGGAAGCGTTAGCACAACACGGTTGATGTAGTCGTACGTCTTCACGGCCCGACCGATCAAGCACCGAAAGCACGGCACCTCCGAGTTCTTGCACACGTTCAGCTCGATGACGTCCCTCGAACTCCGATCCAACCGAGTGTCGAGGGAGAGTTCCGCCAGCACGACAGCGTGGTGACGATGATGATGTTCTACCGTCGCAGGGCTTCGCCTAAGCACCGCTACGATATTATTGAGGAGTACTATGGTGGAGGGGGCACCGCACACGGCTAAGAGATCAATGATCAATTGTTGTTGTGTCTAGAGGTGCCCCCTGCCCCAGTATATAAAGGAGCAAGGGGGGATGTACGGCCGGCCAGGAGAAGGGGCGCCAGGAGGAGTCCTACTCCCACCGGGAGTAGGACTCCCTCCCTTCCTTGTTGGATTAGGAGAAGGAGGAAAGAGGAGGGAGAGAGGAAGGAAGGGGGGGGGGGGGCGCCGCCCCCTTCTCCTTGTCCTATTCGGACTAGAGGGGGAGGGGCGCGCGGCCCTGCCCTAGCCGCCTCTCCTCTTCTCCACTAAGGCCCACTATGGCCCATTAAGCACCCGGGGGGGGTCCGGTAACCCCTCGGTACTCCGGTAAAATCCCGATTTCACCCGGAACAATTCCGATATCCAAATATAGGCTTCCAATATATCAATCTTCGTGTCTCTACCATTTTGAGACTCCTCGTCATGTCCGTGATCATATCTGGGACTCCGAACAACCTTCGGTACATCATAATATAACTATCATCTAACTTTAAGCGTGCGGACCCTACGGGTTCGAGAACTATGTAGACATGACCGAGGCACGTCTCCGGTCAATAACCAATAGTGGAACCTGGATGCCCATATTGGCTCCTACATGTTCTACGAAGATCTTTATTGGTCAAACCGCATAACAACATACATTGTTCCCTTTGTCATCGGTTTGTTACTTGCCCGAGATTTGATCGTCGGTATCTCAATACCTAGTTCAATCTCGTTACCGGCAAGTCTCTTTACTTGTTACGGAATGCATCATTCCGTAACTAACTCATTAGCTACATTGCTTGCAAGGCTTATAGTGATGTGCATTACCGAGAGGGTCCAGAGATACCTCTCCGACAATCGGAGTGACAAAACCTAATCTCGAAGTATGCCAACTCAACATGTACCTTTGGAGACACCTGTAGAGATCCTTTATAATCACCCAGTTACGTTGTGACGTTTTGTAGCACACAAAGTGTTCCTCCGGTAAACGGGAGTTGCATATTCTCATAGTTGTAGGAACATGTATAAGTCATGAAGAAAGCAATAGCAACATATCAAACGATCAAGTGCTAAGCTAACGGAATGGGTCAAGTCAATCTCATCATTCTCCTAATGATGTGATCCCGTTAATCAAATGACAACTCATGTCTATGGTCAGGAAACATAACCATCTTTGATCAATGAGCTAGTCAAGTAGAGGCATACTAGTGACACTATGTTTGTCTATGTATCCACACATGTATTATGTTTCCGGTTAATACAATTCTAGGATGAATAATAATCATTTATCATGATATAAGGAAATAAATAATTGCCTCTAGGGCATATTTCATTCAGTCTCCCACTTGCACTAGAATCAATAATCTAGATTACACAGTAATGATTCTAACACCCATGGAGCCTTGGTGCTGATCATGTTTTGCTCGTGGAAGAGGCTTAGTCAACGGGTCCGCAACATTCAGATCCGTATGTATCTTGCAAATCTCTATGTCTCCCACCTGGACTTGGTCCCGGATGGAATTGAAGCGTCTCTTGATGTGCTTGGTCCTCTTGTGAAATCTGGATTCCTTTGCCAAGGCAATTGCACCAGTATTGTCACAGAAGATCTTCATTGGTCCCGATGCACTAGGTATGACACCTAGATCGGATATGAACTCCTTCATTTGCTGCTTCCGAGGCAGCTATGTACTCCGCTTCACATGTAGATCCCGCCACGACGCTTTGTTTAGAACTGCACCAACTGACAGCTCCACCGTTCAATATAAACACGTATCCGGTTTGCGATTTGGAATCGCCCGGATCAGTGTCAAAGCTTGCATCAACGTAACCATTTACGACTAGCTCTTTGTCACCTCCATAAACGAGAAACATATCCTTAGTCCTTTTTAGGTATTTCAGGATATTCTTGACCGCTGTCCAATGACCCACTCCTGGATTACTTTGGTACCTCCCTGCTAAACTTATTGCTAAGCATACATCAGGTCTGGTACACAGCATTGCATACATGATAGAGCCTATGGCTAAAGCATAGGGAACATCTTTCATTTTCTCTCTATCTTCTGCTGTGGTCAGGCATTGAGTCTGACTCAACTTCACACCTTGTAATACAGGCAAGAACCCTTTCTTTGCTTGATCCATTTTGAACTTTTTCAAAACTTTATCAAGGTATGTGCTTTGTGAAAGTCCAATTAAGCATCTTGATCTATCTCTATAGATCTTGATGCCTAATATGTAAGCAGCTTCACCGAGGTCTTTCATTGAAAAACTTTTATTCAAGTATCCTTTTATGCTATCCAGAAATTCTATATCATTTCCAATCAATAATATGTCGTCTACATATAATATCAGAAATTCTACAGAGCTCCCACTCACTTTCTTGTAAATACAGGCTTCTCAAAAGTCTGTATAAAACCATATGCTTTGATCACATTATCAAAGCGTTTATTCCAACTCCGAGAGGCTTGCACCAGTCGATAAATGGATCGCTGGAGCTTGCACACTTTGTTAGCACCTTTTGGATCGACAAAACCTTCTGGTTGCATCATATACAAATGTTCTCCTAGAAATCCATTCAGGAATGCAGTTTTGACATCCATTTGCCATATTTCATAATCATAAAATGCGGCAATTGCTAACATGATTCGGACAGACTTAAGCATCGCTACGGGTGAGAAAGTCTCATCGTAGTCAACTCCTTGAACTTGTCGAAAACCTTTCACAACAAGTCGAGCTTTGTAGACAGTAACATTACCATCAGCGTCAGTCTTCTTCTTGAAGATCCATTTATTCTCGATGGCTTGCCGATCATCGGGCAAGTCAACCAAAGTCCATACTTTGTTCTCATACATGGATCCCATCTCAGATTTCATGGCCTCAAGCCATTTCGCGGAATCTGGGCTCATCATCACTTCCTCATAGTTCGTAGGTTTGCCATGGTCAAGTAACATGACTTCCAGAATAGGATTACCGTACCACTCTGGTGCGGATCTTACTCTGGTTGACCTACGAGGTTCGGTAGTAACTTGATCTGAAGTTTCATGATCAATATCATTAGCTTCCTCACTGATTGGTGTAGTCGTCACAGGAACCAGTTTCTATGATGAACTACTTTCCAATAAGGGAGCAGGTACAGTTACCTCATCAAGTTCTACTTTCCTCCCACTCACTTCTTTCGAGAGAAACTCCTTCTCTAGAAAGGATCCAAATTTAGCAACAAAAGTCTTGTCTTCAGATCTGTGATAGAAGGTGTACCCAATAGTCTCTTCTGGGTATCCTATGAAGACACATTTCTCCGATTTGGGTTCGAGCTTATCTGGTTGAAGTTTCTTCACATAAGCATCGCAGCCACAAACTTTAAGAAACGACAACTTTGGTTTCTTGCCAAACCACAGTTCATAAGGCGTCATTTCAACGGATTTTGATGGTGCCCTATTTAACGTGAATGCGGCCGTCTCTAAAGCATAACCCCCAAAACGAAAGCAGTAAATTAGTAAGAGACATCATAGATCGCACCATATCTAGTAAAGTACGATTATGATGTTCGGACACACCATTACGTTGTGGTGTTTCGGGTGGCGTGAGTTGCGAAACTATTCCGCATTGCTTCAAATGTAAACCAAACTCGTAACTCAAATATTCTCCTCCATGATCAGATCGTAGAAATTTTATTTTCTTGTTACGATGATTTTCAACTTCACTCTAAAATTCTTTGAATTTTTCAAATGTTTCAGACTTATGTTTTATTAAGTAGATATACCCATATCTGCTCAAATCATCTGTGAAGGTGAGAAAATAACGATACCCGCCATGAGCCTCAATATTCATTGGACCACATACATTAGTATGTATGATTTCCAACAAATCAGTTGCTCGCTCCATAGTTCCGGAGAATGGCGTTTTAGTCATCTTGCCCATGAGGCACGGTTCGCAAGTACCAAGTGATTCATAATCAAGTGATTCCAGAAGTCCATCAGTATGGAGTTTCTTCATGCGCTTTACACCAATATGACCCAAACGGCAGTGCCACAAATAAGTTGCACTATCATTATCAACTCTGCATCTTTCGGCTTCAATATTATGAATATGTGTATCACTACTATCGGGATTAATAAAAACACACCACTCTTCAAGGGTGCATGACCATAAAAGATATTACTCATATAAATAGAACAACCATTATTCTCTAATTTTAAATGAATAACCATCTCGCATCAAACAAGATCCAGATATAATGTTCATGCTTAACGCTGGCACCAAATAACAATTATTTAGGTCTAAAACTAATCCCGAAGGTAGATGTAGAGGTAGCGTGCCGACCGCGATCACATTGGCTTTGGAACCATTTCCCACGCGCATCGTCACCTCGTCCTTAGCCAATCTTCGCTTAATCCGTAGTCCCTATTTCGAGTTGCAAATATTAGCAACAGAACCAATGTCAAATACACAGGTGCTACTGCGAGCATTAGTAAGGTACACATCAATAACATGTATATCACATATACCTTTGTTCACCTTGCCATCCTTCTTATCCGCCAAATACTTGGGGCAGTTCCGCTTCCAGTAGAAGCACTCAGTCTCAGGCTTAGGTCCAGATTTGGGTTTCTTCTCTTGAGCAGCAACTTGTTTATTGTTCTTCTTAAAGTTCCCCTTCTTCTTCCCTTTACCCTTTTTCTTGAAACTGGTGGTCTTATTGACCATCAACACTTGATGCTCCTTTTTGATTTCTACCTCCGCAGCTTTTAGCATTGCGAAGAGCTCGGGAATAGTCTTGTCCATCCCTTGCATATTATAGTTCATCACGAAGCTCTTGTAGCTTGGTGGCAGTGATTGAAGAATTCTGTCAATGACCCTATCATCAGGAAGATTAACTCCCAGTTGAATCAAGTGATTATTATACCCAGACATTTTGAGTATATGTTCACTGACAGAACTATTCTCTTCCATCTTGCAGCTATAGAACTTATTGGAGACTTCATATCTCTCAATCCGGGCATTTGCTTGAAATATTAACTTCAACTCCTGGAACATCTCATATGCACCATGATGTTCAAAACATCGTTGAAGTCCCGGTTCTAAGCCGTAAAGCATGGCACACTGAACTATCGAGTAGTCATCAGCTTTGCTCTGCCAGGCGTTCTTAACGTCGTCAGTTGCATCAGCAGCAGGCCTGGCACCCAGCGGTGCTTCCAGGACGTAATTCTTCTGTGCAGCAATGATGATAATCCTCAAGTTACGGACCCAGTCCGTGTAATTGCTACCATCATCTTTCAACTTAGCTTTCTCAAGGAACGCATTAAAATTCAACGGAACAACAGCACGAGCCATCTATCTACAACAAACGTAGACAAGAAAAATACTATCAGGTACTAAGTTCATGATAAATTTAAGTACTTATGAACTCCCACTTAGATAGACATCCCTCTAATCATCTAAGTGATCACGTGATCCAAATCAACTAAACCATGTCCGATCATCATGTGAGATGGAGTAGTTTTCAATGGTGAACATCACTATGTTGATCATATCTACTATATAATTCATGCTCGACCTTTCGGTCTCAGTGTTCCGAGGCCATATCTGTATATGCTAGGCTCGTCAAGTTTAACCTGAGTATTCCGCGTGTGCAACTGTTTTGCACCCGTTGTATTTGAACGTAGAGCCTATCACACCCGATCATCACGTGGTGTCTCAGCACGAAGAACTTTCGCAATGATGCATACTCACGGAGAACACTTATACCTTGAAATTTAGTGAGAGATCATCTTATAATGCTACCGTCAATCAAAGCAAAATAAGATGCATAAAGGATAAACATCACATGCAATCAATATAAGTGATATGATATGGCCATCATCATCTTGTGCTTGTGATCTCCATCTTCGAAGCACCGTCATGATCACCATCGTCACCGGCGCGACACCTTGATCTCCATCGTAGCATCGTTGTCGTTTCGCCACCTATTGCTTCTACGACTATCGCTACCTCTTAGTGATAAAGTAAAGCAATTACAGGGCGTTTGCATTGCCTACAATAAAGCGACAACCATATGGCTCCTGCCAGTTGCCGATAACTCGGTTACAAAACATGGTCATCTCATACAATAAAATATAGGATCACGTCTTGACCATATCACATCACAACATGCCCTGCAAAAACAAGTTAGACATCCTCTACTTTGTTGTTGCAAGTTTTACGTGGCTGCTACGGGCTGAGCAAGAACCGTTCTTACCTACGCATCAAAACCACAACGATAGTTCGTCAAGTTAGTGCTGTTTTAACCTTCTCAAGGACCGGGCGTAGCCACACTCGGTTCAACTAAAGTTGGAGAAACTGACACCCGCCAGCCACCTGTGTGCAAAGCTCGTCGATAGAACTAGTCTCGCGTAAGCGTACGCATAATGTCAGTCCGGGCCGCTTCATCCAACAATACCACCGAACCAAAGTATGACATGCTGGTAAGCAGTATGACTTGTATCGCCCACAACTCACTTGTGTTCTACTCATGCATATAACATCTACGCATAAAACCTGGCTCGGATGCCACTGATGGGGTACGTAGTAATTTGAAAAAAGTTCCTACGCACACGCAAGATCATGGTGATGCATAGCAACGAGAGGGAAGAGTGTTGTCCACGTACCCTCGTAGACCGAAAGCGAAAGCGTTAGCACAACGCGGTTGATGTAGTCGTACGTCTTCACGGCCCGACCGATCAAGCACCGAAAGCACGACACCTTCGAGTTCTTGCACACGTTCAGCTCGATGACGTCCCTCGAACTCCGATCCAGCCGAGTGTCGAGGGAGAGTTCCGTCAGCACGACGGCGTGGTGACGATGATGATGTTCTACCGTCGTAGGGCTTTGCCTAAGCACCGCAACGATATTATCGAGGACTATGATGGAGGGGGGCACCACACACGGCTAAGAGATCAATGATCAATTGTTGTTGTGTCTAGAGGTGCCCCCCTGCCCCCGTATATAAAGGAGCAAGGGGGGAGGTGCGGCTGGCCAGGAGGAGGCGCGCCAGGAGGAGTCCTACTCCCACCGGGAGTAGGACTCCCTCCCTTCCTTGTTGGATTAGGAGAAGGGGGGAAAGAGGAGGGAGAGAGGAAGGAAAAGGGGGGCGCCGCCCCCCTCTCCTTGTTTTATTCGGACTAGAGGGGAAGGGGCACGCGGCCCTGCCCTATGTTGGGGAACGTAGTAATTTCAAAAAAATTCCTACGCACACGCAAGATAATGGTGATGCATAGCAACGAGAGGGTAGAGTGTTGTCTACGTACCCTCGTAGACCGAAGCGGAAGCGTTGACGCAACGTAGAGGAAGTAGTCGTACGTCCTCCCGGTCCAACCGATCCAAGCACCGTTACTCCGGCACCTCCGAGTTCTTGACACACGTACAACTCGATGACGCACCCCGATCTCCGATCCAGCAGAGGTGCGGGGAGGAGTTCCGTCAGCACGACGGCGTGGTGATGATCTTGATGTTCTCCTGTCGCAGGGCTTCGCCTAAGCACCGCTAAAATATGACCGAGGTGTAATATCGTGGAGGGGGGCACCGCACACGGCTAAGGAACGATCTCAATGATCAACTTGTGTGTCTAGGGTGCCCCCCCCACCCCCGTATATAAAGGAGGGAGGGAGGAGGAGGCCGGCCTAGGGAGGAGGCGCGCCATTGGGGGGGGGGGCAAACCTACTCCAAGTAGGTTTGGCCCCCCTTTCCTATTAGGAGTAGGAGAAGGAAGGAAGAGGGGGGAGGAGCGAAGGAAAGGGGGGCCCGGCCCCCCTCCCAATTCGGATTGGGCTTGGGGGGGGGCGCCCCCTCCCTTGCTCCTTCTCCCTCCCTTCCACTAAGGCCCAATAAGGCCCATATACTTACCGAGGGGTTCCGGTAACCTCCCGGAACTCCGGTATATTTCCAATCTCACCCGGAACCTTTCCGGTGTCCAAATATATCCGTCCAATATATCAATCTTTATGTCTCGACCATTTCGAGACTCCTCGTCATGTCCGTGATCACATCCGGGACTCCGAACAACCTTCGGTACATCAAAATACATAAACTCATAATATAGCTGTCATCGAAACCTTAAGCGTGCGGACCCTACGGTTCGAGAACAATGTAGACATGACCGAGACATGTCTCCGGTCAATAACCAATAGCGGGACCTGGATGCCCATATTGGTTCCTACATATTCTACGAAGATCTTTATCGGTCAAACCGTATAACAACATACGTTGTTCCCTTTGTCATCGGTATGTTACTTGCCCAGATTCGATCGTCGGTATCCAATACCTAGTTCAATCTCGTTACCGGCAAGTCTCTTTACTCGTTCCGTAATACATCATCTCGCAACTAACTCATTAGTTGAAATGCTTGCAAGGCTTAAGTGATGTGCATTACCGAGAGGGCCCAGAGATACCTCTCCGACATTCGGAGTGACAAATCCTAATCTCGAAATACGCCAACTCAACAAGTACCTTCGAAGACACCTGTAGAGCACCTTTATAATCACCCAGTTACGTTGTGACATTTGGTAGCACAAAAAGTGTTCCTCCGGTAAACGGGAGTTTCATAATCTCATAGTCATAGGAACATGTATAAGTCATGAAGGAAGCAATAGCAACATACTAAACGATCAAGTGCTAAGCTAACGGAATGGGTCAAGTCAATCACATCATTCTCCTAATGATGTGATCTCGTTAATCAAATGACAACTCTTTTGTCCATGGCTAGGAAACATAACCATCTCTGATAAACGAGCTAGTCAAGTAGAGGCATACTAGTGACACTATGTTTGTCTATATATTCACACATGTATTATGTTTCCAGTTAATACAATTCTAGCATGAATAATAAACATTTATCATGATATAAGGAAATAAATAATAACTTTATTATTGCCTCTAGGGCATATTTCCTTCAGTTTCCCACTTGCACTAGAGTCAATAATCTAGATCACATCACCATGTGATTCACATCGATAGTTCACATCATCATGTGATTAACACCCATAGTTCACATCGCCATGTGACCAACATCCAAAGGGTTTACTAGATTCAGTAATCTAGTTCACATCGCTATGTGATTAACACCCAAAGAGTACTTAGGTGTGATCATGTTTTGCTTGTGAGAGAATCTTAGTCAACGGGTCTTTCACATTCAGATCCATTATGTATTTTGCAATTTTTTATGTCTACAATGCTCTGCACAGAGCTACTCTAGCTAATTGCTCCCACTTTCAATATGTATCTAGATCGAGACTTAGAGTCATCCAGATCGGTGTCAAAACTTGCATCGACGTAACCCTTTACGACGAACCTTTTGTCACTTCCATAATCGAGAAACATATCCTTATTCCACTAAGGATAATTTTGACCGCTGTCCAGTGATCTACTCCTAGATCACTATTTTACTCCCTTGCCAAACTCAGTGCGGGGTATACAATAGATCTGGTACACAGCATGGCATACTTTATAGAACCTATGGCCAAGGCATAGGGAATGACTTTCATTCTCTTTCTATCTTCTGCCGTGGTCGGGTTTTGAGTCTTACTCAATTTCACACCTTGTAACACAGGCAAGAACTCTTTCTTTAACTGTTCCATTTTGAACTACTTCAAAATCTTGTCAAGGTATGTACTCATTGAAAAAACTTATCAAGCGTCTTGATCTATCTCTATAGATCTTAATGCTCAATATGTAAGCAGCTTCACCGAGGTCTTTCTTTGAAAAAACTCCTTTCAAACACTCCTTTATGCTTTGCAGAATAATTCTACATTATTTCTGATCTACAATATGTCATTCACATATACTTATCAGAAATGCTGTAGTGCTCCCACTCACTTTCTAGTAAATACAGGCTTCACTGGAAGTCTATATAAACTATATGCTTTGATCAACTTATCAAAGCGTATATTCCAACTCCGAGATGCTTGCACCAGTCCATAGATGCACATTTTTTTAACACCTTTAGGATCGACAAAACCTCTTGGTTGCATCACATACAACTCTTCTTTAATAACTCCATTAAGGAATGCAGTTTTGTTTATCCATTTGCTAGATTTCATAAAATGCGGCAATTGCTAACATGATTCGGACAGACTTTTAAGCATCGATACGAGTGAGAAAATCTCATTCTATTCAACATCTTGAACTTTGTCAAAAACCTTTTTCGACAAGTCTAGCTTTGTAGATAGTAACACTACTATCAGCGTCCGTCTTCCTCTTGAAGATCCATTTATACAATATGGCTTGCCGATCATCGGGCAACTCCACCAAAGTCCACACTTTGTTGTCATACATGGATCCCATCTCAGATTTCATGGCCTTAAGCCATCTTGTGGAATCCGGGCTCATCATCGCTTCCTCATAGTTCGTAGGTTCATCATGGTCTAGTTACATGACTTCCAGAACAGGATTACCGTACCACTCTGGTGCGGATCTCACTCTGGTTTACCTACGAGATTCGGTAGTAACTTGATCTGAAGTTACATGATCATCATCATTAGCTTCCTCACTAATTGGTGTAGCAGTCACAGGAACAGATTTCTGTGATGAACTACTTTCCAATAAGGGAGAAGGTACAATTACCTCATCAAGTTCTACTTTCCTCCCACTCACTTCTTTCGAGAGAAACTCCTTCTCTAGAAAGGATCCATTTATTAGCAACGAATGTTTTGCCTTCGGATCTGTGATAGAAGGTGTACCCAAAAATTTCCTTTGGGTATTCTATGAAGACGCACTTCTCCGATTTGGGTTTGAGCTTATCAGGATGAAACTTTTTCACATAAGCATCGCAGTCCCAAACTTTGAGAAACGACAACTTTGGTTTCTTGCTAAACCACAGTTAATATAGTGTTGTCTCAACGGATTTAGATGGTGCCCTATTTAACGTGAATGCAGCTGTCTCTAATGCATGATCCCAAAATGATATTGGTAAATCGGTAAGAAACATCATAGATTGTACTATATCCAATAAAGTACGGTTATGACGTTCGGACACACCATTATGATGTGGTGTTCCAGGTGGCATGAATTTGTGAAACTATTCCACATTGTTTTAATTGAAGACCAAACTCGTAACTCAAATATTTGTCTCCGCGATCAGATCGTAGAAACCTTATTTTCTTGTCACGATGATTTTTCCACTTCACTCTGAAATTCTTTGAACCTTTCAACTATTTCAGACTTATGTTTCATCAAGTAGATATACCCATATCTGCTCAAATCATCTGTGAAGGTCAGAAAATAATGATACTTGCCACGAGCCTTCATACTCATTGGTCTGCATACATCAGTATGTATTATTTCCAACAAGTCAGTAGCTCGTTCCATTGTTCCGAAGAACGGAGTTTTAGTCATCTTGCCCAAAAGGCACGGTTCACAAACATCAAATGATTCATAACCAAGTGATTCCGAAAATCCATCTTTATGGAGTTTCTTCATGCGCTTTACACCGATATGACCCAAACGGCAGTGCCACAAATAAGTTGCACTATCATTATTAACTTTGCATCTTTTGGCATCAATATTATGAATATGTGTATCACTACGATCGAGATCCAACAAACTATTTTCATTGGGTGTATGACCATTGAAGGTTTTATTCATCTAAACAGAACAACAATTATTCTCTGACTTTAAATGAATAACCGTTTTGCAATAAACATGATCAAATCATATTTATGCTCAACGCAAACGCCAAATAACATTTATTTAGGTTCAACACTTATCTCGAAAGTATAGGGAGTGTGCGATGATGATCATATCAATCTTGGAACCACTTCCAACACACATCGTCACTTCACCCTCAACTAGTTTCTGTTTATTCTGTAACTCCTGTTTCGAGTTACTAATCTTAGCAACCGAACAAGTATCAAATACTCAGGGGCTACTATAAACACTAGTAAGGCACACATCAATAATCTGTATATCAAATATACCCTTGTTCACTTTGCCATCCTTCTTATCCACCAAATATTCAGGGTATTTCCGCTTCCAGTGACCATTTCCTTTGCAGTGTAAACACTCAGTTTCAGGCTATGGTCCAGCTTTGGGCTTCTTCGCAGGAGTGACAACTTGCTTGTCTTTCCACTTGAAGTTCCCTTTCTTTCCCTTTGCCCTTCTCTTGAAACTAGTGGTCTTGTCAATCATCAACACTTGATGCTCTTTCTTGATTTCTACCTTCGTCGATTTCAACATCACGAAGAGCTCGGGAATCGTTTTCGTCATCCCTTGCATACTATAGTTCATCACGAAGTTCTAATAACTTAGTGATGGTGACTAGAGAATTCTGTCAATCATTATCTTATCAGGAAGATTAACTCCCACTTGATTCAAGCGATTGAAGTACCCAGACAATCTGAGCACATGCTCACTAGTTGAGCGATTCTCCTCCATCTTTTAGCTATAGAACTTGTTGGAGACTTCATATCTCTGAACTCGGGTATTTGCTAGAAATATTAACTTCAACTCCTGGAACATCTCATATGATCCATGACGTTCAAAACGTCTTTGAAGTCCCGATTCTAAGCCGTTAAGCATGGTGCATTAAACTATCAAGTAGTCATCATACTGAGCTAGCCAAACGTTCATAACGTCTGCATCTGCTCCTGCAATAGGTTTGTCACCTAGCGGTGCATTAAGGACATAATTCTTCTGTGCAGCAATGAGGATAAACCTCAGATCACGGATCCAATCCGCATCATTGCTACTAACATTTTTCAACACAATTTTCTCTAGGAACATATCAAAATAAACATATGAAAGCAGCAACGCAAGCTATTGATCTTACAACATAATTTGCAAAATACTACCAGGACTAAGTTCATGATAAATTTAAGTTCAATTAATCATATTACTTAAGAACTCCCACTTAGACAGACATCTCTCTAGTCATCTAAGTGATCACGTGATCCAAATCAACTAAACCATAACCGATCATCACGTGAGATGGAGTAGTTTTCAATGGTGAACATCATTATGTTGATCATATCTACTATATGATTCACGCTCGACCTTTCGGTCTCCGTGTTCCGAGGCCATATCTGCATATGCTAGGCTCGTCAAGTTTAACCTGAGTATTCCGCGTGTGCAAAACTGGCTTGCACCCGTTGTAGATGGACGTAGAGCTTATCACACCCGATCATCACGTGGTGTCTGGGCACGACGAACTTTGGCAACGGTGCATACTCAGGGAGAACACTTCTTGATAATTAGTGAGAGATCATCTTAAAATGCTACCGTCAATCAAAGCAAGAATAAGATGTATAATATATAAACATCATATGCAATCAATATAAGTGATATGATATGGCCATCATCATCTTGTGCTTGTGATCTCCATCTCCGAAGCACCATCATGATCACCATCGTCACCGGCGCGACACCTTGATCTCCATCGTAGCATCGTTGTCGTTTACGCCATCTATTGCTTCTAGGACTATCGCTACCGCTTAGTGATAAAGTAAAGCAATTACAGGGCGTTTGCATTTCATACAATAAAGCGACAACCATATGGCTCCTGCCAGTTGCCGATAATTTTGGTTACAAAACATGATCATCTCATACAATAAAATATAGCATCATGTCTTGGCCATATCACATCACAACATGCCCTGCAAAAACAAGTTAGACGTCCTCTACTTTGTTGTTGCAAGTTTTACGTGGCTGCTATGGGCTTAAGCAAGAACCAATCTCACCTACGCATCAAAACCACAACGATAGTTTGTCAAGTTGATGCTGTTTTAACCTTCGCAAGGACCGGGCGTAGCCACACTCGGTTCAACTAAAGTTGGAGAAACTGACACCTGCTAGTCACTTGTGTGCAAAGCACGGCGGTAAAACCAGTCTCGCGTAAGCGTACGCGTAATGTCGGTCCGGGCCGCTTCATCCAACAATACCGCCGAACCAAAGTATGACATGCTGGTAAGCAGTATGACTTATATCGCCCACAACTCACTTGTGTTCTACTCGTGCATATAACATCAAACCATAAAAACCTAGGCTCGAATGCCACTGTTGGGGAACGTAGTAATTTCAAAAACTTTCCTGCGCACACGCAAGATCATGGTGATGCATAGCAACGAGAGGGGAGAGTGTTGTCTACGTACCCTCGTAGACCAAAGCGGAAGCGTTGACGCAACGTAGAGGAAGTAGTCGTACGTCCTCCCGGTCCAACCGATCCAAGCACCGTTACTCCGGCACCTCCAAGTTCTTGACACACGTACAGCTCGATGACGCACCCCGATCTCCGATCCAGCAGAGGCGCGGGGAGGAGTTCCGTCAGCACGATGGCGTGGTGACGATCTTGATGTTCTCCTGTCGCAGGGCTTCGCCTAAGCACCGCTACAATATGACCGAGGTGTAATATCGTGGAGGGGGGCACCGCACACGGCTAAGGAAGATCTCAATGATCAACTTGTGTGTCTAGGGTGCCCCCCAGCCCCCGTATATAAAGGAGGGAGGGAGGAGGAGGCCGGCCTAGGGAGGAGGCGCGCCATAGGGGGGGGGGGCAAACCTACTCCAAGTAGGTTTGGCCCCCCTTTTCCTATTAGGAGTAGGAGAAGGAAGGAAGAGGGGGGAGGAGAGAAGGAAAGGGGGGCCCGGCCCCCCTCCCAATTCGGATTGGGCTTGGGAGGGCGCGCCCCCTCCCTTGCTCCTTCTCCCTCCCTTCCACTAAGGCCCAATAAGGCCCATATACTTACCGGGGGGTTCCGGTAACCTCCCGGAACTCCGGTATATTTCCAATCTCACCCGGAACCTTTCCGGTGTCCAAATATATCCGTCCAATATATCAATCTTTATGTCTCGACCATTTCGAGACTCCTCGTCATGTCCGTGATCACATCCGGGACTCCGAACAACCTTCGGTACATCAAAATACATAAACTCATAATATAACTGTCATCAAAACCTTAAGCGTGCGGACCCTACGGTTCGAGAACAATGTAGACATGACCGAGACACGTCTCCGGTCAATAACCAATAGCGGGACCTGGATGCCCATATTGGTTCCTACATATTCTACGAAGATCTTTATCGGTCAAACCGCATAACAACATACGTTGTTCCCTTTGTCATCGGTATGTTACTTGCCCGAGATTCGATCGTCGGTATCCAATACCTAGTTCAATCTCGTTACCGGCAAGTCTCTTTACTCGTTCCGTAATACATCATCTCGCAACTAACTCATTAGTTGAAATGCTTGCAAGGCTTAAGTGATGTGCATTACCGAGAGGGCCCAGAGATACCTCTCCGACATTCGGAGTGACAAATCCTAATCTCGAAATACGCCAACTCAACAAGTACCTTCGGAGACACCTGTAGAGCACCTTTATAATCACCCAGTTACGTTGTGACGTTTGGTAGCACACAAAGTGTTCCTCCGGTAAACGGGAGTTGCATAATCTCATAGTCATAGGAACATGTATAAGTCATGAAGGAAGCAATAGCAACATACTAAATGATCAAGTGCTAAGCTAACGGAATGGGTCAAGTCAATCACATCATTCTCCTAATGATGTGATCTCGTTAATCAAATGACAACTCTTTTGTCCATGGCTAGGAAACATAACCATCTCTGATAAACGAGCTAGTCAAGTAGAGGCATACTGGTGACACTATGTTTGTCTATATATTCACACATGTATTATGTTTCCGGTTAATACAATTCTAGCATGAATAATAAACATTTATCATGATATAAGGAAATAAATAATAACTTTATTATTGCCTCTAGGGCATATTTCCTTCACCCTAGCCGCCTCTCCTCTTCTCCACTAAGGCTCACTATGGCCCATTAAGCCCCCGGGGGGTTCCGGTAACCCCTCAGTACTCCGGTAAAATCCCGATTTCACCCGGAACACTTCCGATATCGAAATATAGGCTTCCAATATATCAATCTTCGTGTCTCGACCATTTCGAGACTCCTCGTCATGTTCGTGATCATATCTGGGACTCCTAACAACCTTCGGTACATCATAATATATAAACTCATAATATAACTGTCATCTAACTTTAAGCGTGCGGACCCTACAGGTTCGAGAACTATGTAGACATGACCGAGGCACGTCTCCGGTCAATAACCAATAGCGGAACCTGGATGCTCATATTGGCTCCTACATGTTCTACGAAGATCTTTATCGGTCAAACCGCATAACAACATACGTTGTTCCCTTTGTCATCGGTATGTTACTTGCCCAAGATTTGATCGTCGGTATCTCAATACCTAGTTAAATCTCGTTACCGGCAAGTCTCTTTACTCGTTACGTAATGCATCATTTCGTAACTAGCTCATTAGCTACATTACTTGCAAGGCTTATAGTGATGTGCATTACCGAGAGGGCCCAGAGATACCTCTCCGACAATCGGAGTGACAAAACCTAATCTCGAAGTATGCCAACTTAACATGTACCTTTGGAGACACCTGTAGAGCTCCTTTATAATCACCCGGTTACGTTGTGACATTTGGTAGCACACAAAGTGTTCCTCCGGTAAACTGGAGTTGCATGTTCTCATAGTTGTACGAACATGTATAAGTCATGAAGAAAGCAATAGCAACATACTAAACGATCAAGTGCTAAGCTAACGGAATGGGACAAGTCAATCTCATCATTCTCCTAATGATGTGATCCCGTTAATCAAATGACAACTCATGTCTATGGTCAGGAAACATAACCATCTTTGATCAACGAGCTAGTCAAGTAGAGGCATACTAGTGACACTATGTTTATCTATGTATTCACACATGTATTATGTTTCTGGTTAATACAATTCTAGCATGAATAATAAACATTTATCATGATATAAGGAAATAAATAATTGCCTCTAGGGCATATTTCCTTCAGAAAACACACACAAAGATGAAGAAAATTAGTGAAAAGTAACAACGAATAAATATTATGTAATGATCATGGTGAAAAGAGTAAATACTGTATATCATGCATAAGGACATGTAATTGGCTCAATGGACATGATATACAGAGATAATACGAAACAAATGAACTCTAAAAAATGCGTCAAATATGGATCCATCAGGGAGCAGGCTACCCCGGGGAAATCTTAAGGTAGAGGAATTTAACTGAGAAGAGTGAGGCTAAGAGATTTGGTCTGTGGTCTCCGAGAGCCGATGGAGAAGGGTAGTGAGGGCCGGCTAGTCTACCAAGTCTTTAGGAGACAACATCTGGCGTAGCCCAAGGCCCTAGTTATGAGAATCGAGCTCCGAAATGGAGATCTATGGGTTGTCATGGTAAGAGAATAAGACAGGGAAGGTTTCACACAAAGGACTCGGACCCCGACCACCAGTCCAGCCACATCCTGATGGTAGCGCCACAACCAAGTGGAAATTTGACGAAACTAAGAAACTCATCCTGCACCTGGATTACAGATTTCCAAAATTGAGAGCTACCACGAACGGTGGAAATCAGAGGGGGACAATTTGGGAAGTATTTTCTCTGCAAAATCTGGCACCAAATGCAATCAGGAGGTTCAGTGAGAATGTGCCACCACCACTTCATAATTAGACATTTTTTCATGATTGCAATATTAGTAATGCCTACCCGGCCCTAAGGCTTTTAGTCTTGCACATGATTTTCCACTTGACCATCCGACATTTCTTCCTGTTATCAATGTTTTATAGTAGAAAGCGCTACGATCTCGATCAAACACTACTATGGAAAACCTTATACACAGAAGTTTATCAGTAGCGCGGTTTAAAAATGGGCGCTACTGCTAATTAGTAGTAGCGAGGGGTATAAAAACCGTGCTACTACTAAGTTGATAGTAGTAGCGAGGGGTATAAACCCGCGCTGTTACTAAATGGTGTCCAACAATGCCCCTGGGATAGGCCATAGTAGTAGCTAGGGGTATAAAATTGGCGCTACTACTAAGTAAGTAGTAGTAGCGCAGATAAGACCCCACGCTACTACTAAGCGTGTCCACCCCGACCCGATCCACACTCCCAACCCCCGATCCACCCCACCCCACCAACCGTTGTCCCACTCCACCCACCCCATCTAAAAAAATCCACCTCCGATCCAGATCCCCTCCTCCTCCTCCCGCGGCCGCATGGCGCGCCAGTCGCCCTTCTTCCGCGACCTCGCCTTCCCCGTCCCGTCCCACCGTGGCGGCCCCCACTTCGCCTCTCCCGCGGCCGCCCTGCCCTCCGCACGCCGCCGTCGTCGCGGCGTCGCCCCCACCCGCCCGGCCGCACCCACCTCCCGGCGAAAACCGCCCCCGCCCTCGCCCCTGCCTGGGTAAGAAACGAGAGGGAGGAGGGTCCCGACGAAACCCGCCCTCGCCCTCGCCCGGGTTTAGCTCCCATGGCGGCTCGGCCCCCACCGCCTGCTCCGCCTCTCCCGCCACCTCCACGCCTCCGCCGGCTCCGGCTCCGGCGCCGGCCAAGGTATCTATCCACCCCCCCACCCACAACTCCTCATGCTCGTCGCGGGCTCTGCACTGCCGCCACTGCCTATTGCCTTCCCCGTCGGTGTCGGGGCATCTGTGAATGCGACGCTGCTGCTAGTGCCTAGTGCTGGGGCGGGCAGGCCATGTCGCGAGCAGACGCTGCACAAGAGTTTGTTCCGCTGGACTGGACGCCTCCTGCGGATTCTGCTCTGCCGTTGCCGGCTGCCCACCACGTTCCTGCTCCGCCACCAGTCCTGCTCATTTTAGCCTCTGCTTTTCCCTTTTGCGCTTCGATTTGAGCAGCAATTTCTGTGTCACTGATTTGCTAGTGCGTCACTGCGTAATACTGCAACTAAAGCACATACTCGTTAGACCTCTCTGATGCTCATCGTCCCATGTTTCACATGGGGATGGATATGCTACTAATCATTTCTAGTCCTGTCATGGGTGTCTGCATGCTGGCCTTGTTTATCTTCTTCCTCTACATACAAGCACCTCTGCTCCTCTTGTTTCCCCTTCGTTCTCAGTGTGTGTCACTGATGACATGGTTTGTGCTTTTCCCTGTCGGTTTTCAGGCAAATTGCTTCTACCCGGCGTCTCCAGATCGATACTAAGCATGAACAAGTCTGCCCGACCCCAATCAAAATGGTTGTGTGTGTCTGATGTTAAATGGAATCTTGAGAATGTTCTATGATGTTGGTTTGGTTTGCACTGGATGTATTGCCATCCATGAATACTACATCTAACTTTTATTTTTTTTATTTCCTAAATTATTAGTAGTAGCGTGGGAAATAAGTGAGCGCTACTAGTAGTTCGGTTAGTAGTAGCGTGGGAAATAAGTGAGCTCTACTAGTAGTTAGGTTAGTAGTAGCGCGGGTGCACCCGCGCTGCTACTAACTTTTAGCTGTAGCATGATACTAGTAGCGTGGGAACCCGCGCTACTAGTAGCCATTTTACCCGCGCTACTAGTAGCCTTTTTCCTAGTAGTGAAAGCTAGCATGGTTTACTATCGTACAAAGATAAAAACCATGATGAACGTGGGCATACTGGACAAACCAGACTTGATGAGAGCCACTTTACTAGTGGAGGACTGGTAGTGGCCTCGCCAGGGAGCAACCCTAGCACCCACTTTAACTTTTGTAGGTTTGAAATCGGTCGTGAGGAGTTTCAGAGGGGAGATAGGCACTCCAACATAGGTGGTAGGGAAAGACCGAAGCTTTTAGTTAAGTATGTTAGGAATTCGAGGTTGTTCTGCAGGCAGACAACCCAAAATAAAGGGTTCACCCTTGTTAAGGTTAATTTTTAGCCCCGAAAAGTTAGCAAGTTGTAAGTCATTCTTTTCGACAAGGATAATATAATATTGTCCGCGTACTGAAGATGGGTTACCCCAAGAGGAAGACGGTGAGAGGAAACATCAGAGATGTGCCCTGCGCTGGCCACCGCTGAGGACAACATCCTATCAAGAGCATCCGAGATGAAATTATAAATGAGGAGGGAAATGGAGTCTCCTTGACCCAAGCCACAACCATTCTTGAAATAGGGATCAACAATCACGTTAATGGCAATAGAAGTGTGGCCACCACTGACAATCTGCATAATACAATGGATGTAGCTAGGAAGAAAACCCCGAGCAAATAGAATGTCTTGCAAGAAGGACCAACGAACACAATCATAGACCTTCTCGAAGTCCAACTTAAGAACCACGACTTCACACTTAGAGCGATTGATATCATGAAGTAATTTGTGCAAAGTGAGAATACCCTCAAGAAGGAAGCACCCTTTAACAAAAGACGTTTGGAAGGGGTTGATCACCTTATGAGCTATAGGAGACAATCTAGTGGTGAAGGCTTTGGAAGTGAATTTGGAAATGTTGTTGATAAGAGCTATAGGCCTAAATTGCCCGATTCAGCCGCCCCTTTAACTTTCAGGATCAAGGTAAGGATAGCATAATTTATCGAGAAATGTTACCTGCCCCAAGCAAAAACCTTGCATAATCTTGTAAACCAAATGTTTAAGAGTCCCCAAAGCTTCTTTAAAAAAAATGTGCCAGAGAAACCATCAGCTCTAGGGGCATAGACAAAATTAGATAAACCGATGGCCTCATCCATTTTGTCAATGGAATGAGGGAGCATCATAGCCTCATTATGCGAGTTCGAGATGCAATGTCTTACCATCTAGGCAGAAGAGGAAAACCGAAAGCCCGAGGAGGGTTGGGTGTTTAGCAGATTTCGATAGAACTCGTAGATGTGCGAGGAGATAAGAAATGGATCATAGGAGGGGGAGCCTTGAATAATTAGTGGTTGCCTGAAAGTAAGCCATGTTAGAACCCCCTTTGAGGATCCAGTTAAGGCTCCCACGTCATTTCTAGTACAGCTCCTCAACCTGATGTAGCGCCACCAGGGCAGCATCAAGCTCATATCAACAACGCCACCCGGATTCGTCAAGACCGGCCGAGTTAGCAGAGATATCTAAGAGCTTAATTTGGTCAACAATTAAATGTTTAGATTTGAAGGATTCACATCTCTTAGATTGCCCCCCAGACTTTGAGAAACTTACAAAGACACTCAGTACATACCAATCATCAATAGGGCCAAACGAGCGCGAGTAGAGATCAAGAAGCAAGGTACATTTTTCCGCAACCATGGGCACAAAACCATCCACCAAGAGCCAATCGGACTCTAAACAAAATCGAGAATGGCGTAGGGTAGTGGAATCCCCGGAGTCCACAGTTAGGGGAGTGTGGTGAGAACCAATGTGTGATTCAATAGTTAGCAGAGCTCTAGGGAACTTTGTTTCTTAATTAACAGACATAAGACACAAGGACACGATCAAGTACACAACAAATCGAATTCAACTGGCAATTAGACCAAGTAGATCGTGCCCCAACACGGTGGAGCTCCCAAAGAGCATGGTTGTTAATTAGATCATTAAATGCAGAGGAGCAAGACCAGTGGAAATTGGTGTTATTCTTATGAAGAGGGGTCTTAGAAGGTTGAAATCACCACCAATTAAAACAGGGACAATAGAAGCCGAAACTCGGGAGGACAGGGAGGACAGGGAAGACAAGGAAAAACGTATATGGTGTTCAGTACATTGGAATGTACTCCCTCCGTCCTATAATGTAAGACGTTTTTTGACGCTACACTAGAGTAAAAAAACGTCTTATATTATGGGACGGAGGGAGTAGTACTTACGACTGTGTACTTCGACCTAGCTGATTAGCGACCCATTGCCATGACGAATTCACGTAGGTCGGCCGGTCAATTACTTCCTTCACCAGCCAAGGATTGGTCTGGCGAAGATAATGCATCAGGTACTTCATCCGTTTCAAAACACTTTTAAAAATATTAGGGCATATTTTTTCCAGTTTTATAGAAAATATATCAATGCCTACAACATCAGTTGTAGATAGTATGAAAACATATTTATGATGAATCTAATGAAACTTTATATTATTATTTTTTGAAATAAAGGGATTTTATTATATATAGGGCCTTATACATACCTCGAGGTTGCAGAAATTATATTATTAGAAACTCTTTTCACTCACAAATTGACGGTGTGCTTTTGTGTAGCATGCATGTCATATTTATCATTTTAACCTATGATCAAAGGTAACCTTAATACTCGTATTAGGTCATGTATATGTGGAGGGAGTTCTAAATGAAAATACATATATTTCAACAATTAAACTTACTTATAAAATTTTAAAACAATAACTCACAAAATGTTAACATAGTATAAAAATCTTATTAACGCACTTGTACAAATGTTGATAACTTTTAAAAAATGTTCATGACAATTGAAAGATATCCCCGCATTTCAAAAAAAATAATATATGCAATTTAAAAACAAAATGTGTACAATGCAGTACAATGTAAAATGTATGTCATGTTTGATGGAAATATTCCAACGTTTCAAAAAAAAATGTTCTTGAAATTCGGAAAATTTAGATATTAATGTGAATAAATGTTTGCTTAGGTTGAGAAAATGTTTATTTACATTAAAAAATGTATCATGCTATTTTACAAAAAAAATCGCGTGAAATTTTCTAAAAAGTGTATACAATGTACATAAAATGTTCACATAATTTTTTTTAAATTGTCTTTAGAAAAATATACAATGTGTGTTTGTAAGAAATGTCCATGTATTTAAAAATTGTTTGAAACATGTTTTTTTAAATGTACACCACTGTTTTGAAAAATGGTCAACGTGTTTAAAAAATGCATCACATGTGCTCTAAAAATGTACATTATGTACTGAGAAAAAGGTAGAAATGTGTTGAAAAAACGAAAACTGGCAAATAAACAAAAGTAAAAGCAAAGAAAACCAAAGTATAGCGAAGAAAGAAAGGAAACCTCTAACAACTAATGAGAAAACAAAGAAACCAGAGTAAGATGAAGAATATCCTTGAAACAAACAGGAAAATCAAAGAAAAAAAAACAAATAAGACAAAAATGAAGCAAAACCAAAGGGAGTGAACTCTACAACGTCTCCTATGAGTCGGAACAAAGTGCGGCTATGCGCACAGTGAGCACCTGCGCTAAAATGCGTCGGCCCGTTACTGTAGCCCTTAGGCGATTCCTATTAGGAATCAAGTATGGGCGACATAAAGCACTGTCGCCCGTCACCTCCCTGAACCCGCTGGAGCCAACGTCAGATTGTTGACCCCTTGTAGGGACGATAGTCGGCAAAGCAAATATTGCACTAATCTTTATTATTCTGGTATTCATGTTAATTTAATTTTTCTATTCGCAGATGGTCACGGACATGTGAACACCATCCGTTTGCATCCCTGCCCCCTGACCTGGCTTCATCACTAAACCAACTGTTGTCAAGCCGATCCATCTATGCCAAAATAATGACGGCAAGGCTAGTCATATTAATTAAAAAGGAAAGATGTCAGAACAGAAATGGGCAACTTGCAATCCACCAAGCCACTCCTGTGCATGTGCAACTAGGAAATTCCTCCATACTTTCAACCTAAACCCTGGTGCTAATATAATGGATAGAAGAATCTAATGCAAAGGCCAATTACTACAATAGTTTGATTACACCTCCAAGCTTTGTTACAACTCCACGACTACACACAAGCATCGGCCGGGCAAATCTTTAGGCAGGAAAGCTGCCGGGCAATGTTGACCAAGTCACCTTCACCGAGATCAGTGCAAAATCAGTCTTTATCTCTCGAGCATTATGCCCGTGAGTCTTCGCCTTAAAGGTACAACGATATTGGGACTTAGAACGACAAGACGGTGCATCTACCTTGAATTTCAAACGTATGTAAGACCGCTTCATTACGGCAACCATTGACCGCTTCAATCCACGTGAGTCGGTAATGGCGCCATTGAAGAGCCTTATCTCGGAATCAAACCCACTAGTAAAACATCTAAGAGACATATTGAAACCGCCCTGCACTTCCGAGATGAGAACCTCTACAGTCGCCTCGACCGCCCAAGAAAGACGTGCTAAAATTATGTTAACTGTACCACCACAGTCGTTAGAGATGTCATATGTGAACGGCCTATCCCATGTCCCGTGGGGGCCTAAGATTGTTGCACCATCGATCAGTTGTAGGTCATGTCTTTCTTGTCTACCTCGCTTAATCCTCATGTCATACTCGATTATAGCCTCGTCCATTACATCTATTCCTCGCTTAGGGCCACCACCCATGCTGATGAGGGAACCCTACAGAATTAGTAGTATTGTTTTAGTAGCTCATCATATGAAATGAGTAGAAATGCATAATTTTCTGAAAGGGAGAATTTCCCTTCGTTATTCCTCTGACATTATTTCAAATCCCAAATGTTACCTCCGTCCCAAATTATATTTGTACCTAAACAAATCTAAGACAAGTAGACAGAGGGAAAAATGAGTGTTCTAGTGATGGGATCATTAAAGTTATGTACCTTCATATGCCTATAAACAAAAGAAAATTAACTTCAACAAACAAAAGGAAATCCATTCGGTGTAGTGTATCATGAACCAACCGATCAAACACATTTCATTCGATTTTATTTGGAATAAGTGATACTGCAGTAATTTCATAATTTCAATATGTTCTCATAGTAAATCATTATTTCATACTGATATAGTGCCGGCTTATAAAATCCAAAGTAGTATACTGTTACGCTGCTATTTACAGACAGACTAATCGCATTGAAGCATTTTTTTTTCATATGTAGGACAAAAATATTACATGTGAGCTATAACATAATAAATTAGGTGGAACAACAACTGCTATTAAGAAAACCAAGTGTGAAAACTGGGTTTTATGTCTACTAAATAATTCACGAGCACAAATAATACAAACTTGAAAAGTCACAATCTAGGCCAACAAATGTTTAGTATGCGTTCGAGAGAGTGTAGTGTTCTATGCATGTGATAAGTTTAGCCCTACAATTTGGAATGAATAATGAAATGTAAATAAGGAATAAGTCTACTTAGCCCCATCAAATAGCAAGATTCCTCTACTTAACACACTTAACTACAAAATTCTGGCATTTCACTCCTGAAATATTCCATAACGTATATATGATTCTCTTGGGTAGTTCTGCACTCGTGGCAGCTTGGGCCCAACGAGCAACATGCATGGATGGAACCACCTCCAAAACAGCCCCAATGTGTGAGTTAGATGGAGGTGGATACTTTTAATGAGCAAACAAAAGTTTCTGTAACTAAGAAGGTTAAAAGGCAAACCTCCACACTAGGGGGGGGGGGGGGGGGGGGTGGTTAGGATAGACTTATCCCTTGAAATAACTGCATGTAAGTATAGATGTGCACCTGCTTCACAATAATGGGATCATCCCTGCTAATATTGATGAGATAATTAAGCATCTTATCCACATCATCCCGCGCCGCTATGTATCCATACAACTCTACTAAGCCATCATTGCCAGGAATTTTAGCCAACTCTAATGAGAAAATTTGCAGCATGCTACAAGGACGAGTCATACGTTTCGCGGGATCTGAAAACATCATTGCTTCCAACCGAGCTTCATAAAAAGTAAAGTTGCATTGTAAGTTTGTGACTGGAATTAATGTGGTAAACAGATATATGGCATTAGAAAAGTAAAAACAAATGTTATTTGAGGACTATATGGCCCTATTGGATTTTTTTATTTTCATCTATTAAGTAGAAATTATATATGTTCTTTTTACAAGGAATTTTGCTCCCACAAAAAGTTCCTATTTAGGAACACCAACAGGAATCATTGCCCTGAAATGCTTATTAGATGCTTCCATGGAAAGCATTATGCACATGGCTAGTCAGGATTATAGAGGATATCGACACAAATTGCATGTCGTCTTTTGTTCTAAAACATACAACACTAGTCGTCTATTCAAATGAGATTGGTATGCTAGGAGTTGACAGGATGATTTCAGCCATTGATGCTACAACTCAGTACCCTATGTAGTATCATGGCAGATGAGTTGGGGAGGAGAACAAACTCAATCGTTCTAATTAGGGTTCCGACAATAACCCAAAAGAAGACTATACCTGTACAACATAACGAGGGTACAATTGCTATCTATGCAAGCAGTTCCAGGTTGAAGAAGGGCCTGCACAAGTGCATTCAGGATGTGTGGGTGGAAGTGCTAATTAATCTCATCAAAAATTTGGTACTTGCATTGCAGTTAACTGAAAGCTACGGTGCAAGCAATGAGGGTTCGAGGAAGTTCGGACACAGGTGACACAGCTAGAGCATGGGCTTTTTAATAAACTTAATAAGGCCAACTCCACCGCGCGACCCCATTTTGTCCTGCCCCGTCCGTTTGGGGAAACCCGACAACTCCAGACCCCAAATCCTAGCCTCGAGCTCGCCGGCCGGCCACCTCGCAGCCATGGGCTTCTGGAACCACGGTAGCAAGGGGAAGCACGACCGCGAGGCCGGCTCCTCCTCGGGACGCCGCCGCGGCTCCGTGAAGAAGGAGGAGCCCGCATCACCGCGGCGCACCTCCCGTCGAGCCCCCTTCACCATCGGCCCTAGGGCCGCTGACGAGCGCGACCAGCAGTACCTGGCCATGGACGTATGCCGGCGGTACTGGGAGGCGAGGACTCCGGTCCCGTGGAGCGACGTCCTTCCCAACAATTGGCACCTCTCCACCGACCGGGTCCCGATCCCACCGGTGCCGTTGAGTGGCCGTGCGCGGCGCGATGAGATCGAGCGCCGCCGCCGCCTCCTCCCCGACGATCTCTACTACGACCAGAGGTACGCCCCTGATTCCGTGCTCTAGGACACATGGCTCCAGGACGAGCACGACGTGCGGCGCGTGTCCTACGCCGGCACGGTGTCGGGGCCGCGGCGGCCACGTCGGGAGATGCGCGGGCGTACGCGGGTGCGCGGCCTGACGCCCATGCCGTCACCGTCGCCATCTCCATCGCCACCACCACCTCCTCGCATGACAGCTCAATTGAATGACAGCAGAGGAGAAGGCCCGTCTCATGGCGCGTCATGGAGGACTCCATGCACACGCACGACGAGCGCCAATAGGAGGGCCTCGAGGAGATGACGGCCCTCTCCGCGGCCGGCGACGTCGCCATCCCCGAGCTGGAGATGATGGCGAAGGAGGAGGTGATGGAGGAGCCGCTGATGGCCGCGTTCCATCCGGGCCTAGTGGGCCAGCACTGGAGCTGGTCGTGCACGGCTCAGGAGATGGCGGACGCCGTGGGGGGCGTGAACTGGTGCCCCACGCCGCCGCGGTCACCGGAGCGGGACGCCTCGCCACGGGAGGAGGTGGTGCGGGCACGGGCCACCTTCCAGCCCGCCGCCCCCGTGCACCACAGACCGCCGGCCCACCTCTGGACGCCGCCGGACTACGTCGACCTCGTCAGCGACGACGACAACACCGGCGGCCATTGAAGACAACGACGGCCATGGCATCGACGGGCGCGGCAGGAGTGCGCGGGGTGTCGTTTTTATTTTGTTTTTATTTTAATTATGGAACTTGGCCATTTTGTGGCCGTGACCCCTAAATATGTTTTAAGTTTTTTTTAACTGCGTTTATTTATTTATTTAGGCATTTTATTTAAATTTTTTTGTTTTTTTAATCAAGTCCACCCCGGACATGATTTGGGATGCGGCCGCGCATTGGGCGCACTCACAACCCAATGGACAAACGCGGACATGGGTGAACCCATTGCCGCCCCCAAAGGACAAAATCCGGCCAAACCGGACGTCCGTTTGGGGTCATGCGGTGGAGTTGGCCTAATCTCTAATTCTCTATGATCAGTCAAATATGTGCTGCCAAAGAAGAAAAAAGTTCATACCTATAACAACAACCAGTAAGGAATAAGAAAAGACAAAAGAGACAAGTATTGATCACTTACTCTCGCTACGATCTCCGACAGAATAATCGCTTTTCCAGCCACACCGGTAGATAGCCCTGTACATAGAGCCATCACGGTGTCCGCTCTTTTCAAGTACGTTGCCGAGGTTGAACTCGTAGTCGCTGGCTTCTTCTTCGTCCTCCTTGATCACGATTTCAGTCGTGCGACCCTTGGTTGCGCTCCCAATATCTTCCTCGCAGCCATGGGGGTTCACGTCTTGGCCCCATGTCGCCTCCGAGGAAACACGACGGAGAGGTGGGTCGAGTCGTCGCGCGAGCGCTGGTGGCAACCAGCGAGATGCCATGGAGGAGAGGAGAGGTCGCGAGGGAGAGAGGAGGCGCTGCATTATTGGGGTGGCCACGTTGGGGCGTCGGAGGGGGCGCAGAACAGAACGGGGGATCTGCATCTGATTCTGAGCAATAGTTCGGCCACCATGCACGCGTCGATTCCATGTGAACGCGCTCGTCTCAACCAAAACCAATGCATGTTTTTTTTTCTTTCTTTCCTTTTTCAGATTAGAAAACCGAAGCAAAACCTCCGCGCTTCATTCGCTCGCGTCCGGCGGCCGCGGCTGGGCGAGTCCCGAAATTCCTTTTTTTTCTTCTTTTCGTTGCCAAAAACGAACGATCGAATTCATTTTTCTTTATTTCTCAGCCAAAAAAATACAAGGATTCGGTGCCTGCATCACGCGCACCATCTCTTTCGTCTTCCTCAAGCCCCGGCCCAATTCATAATTTCGCGACCCGCCACCCAACCGCGCTCGCCGGCCGCCGCCGTTTTCAGTCAAGGAACCATTGGCGGCGGTTGCCGTACGCCCACGACAGGCATCTCCTCCTCCTCCTTAAGAACATGCACTCCGTCTCCGCCGACGAGCTCCCTCAACTTGTTAGACAACGAGAATCTTCCCTTCCTCCCACCAACTTCTTCCCCAATCTCCGCCGACGAGCTCCATCAAAAAGGCCATTATTTATTTTCAAGACGCTCCGCTCCATTTGCACGCATGCCCCAATTCCGTCGCCTTATTTCCACCTCCTGGCCCCTCCTCCTCGCCAGCTTTCGATTCCATCTAATGTACCTTAGCTGGCTTCTCTCGCCCACCCTGCCCGCCGGGCTTCTTCCAAGACAAGAATGCCGGGGAGCTGCAAGAGCACCTTAGGAGCTAGTGTCACATCTCCCCTACCATGCATGCCGTCGACACAACACTCACCGGCGGCGACTAATTGACCGGGTGACGAGCTAGGAGCACAACCACCCCACAAGGGAAGGAGAGAGCATCGCCTATCGCGCACCCCGCACGCGGATGGCTGACCATCTCTGGTATATATAGAGCTGGTCTTGTAAGCCACGATGGAGGGAACCAGCACGCCGCGGATTGGTGAGGTGGCACTAGCCAAACCCTCCGTGGCTGGATGATGACATCCCTAGGCGGGCATTCATTGTTTACAGCAAAAGGGAATTAAGTAGCACGGGATTCTCACGTGGAAGGGAATCAGCGCCCGGCATGTCTGTTTATTAAGTATATAGTATATTGGTTGTCTGGCGTGCTTTTGCAGCTGGACTCTTGTTTGGTGGCCTAGTTACTGGCATGGGAAAGACAATTGTTAGATGATGGGTAAATAAATAAATAAATTTGGATCGATGACTGAGGCAATTTTGCGGCCTAGCAATAATTCGGTTCTTTCCTAGGTACTACAAAGTGTTCATTTCTTCAGCTCATCTCTTGCCGGTATCCAACAACTTGTGTTCATGGTTTGAAAATAATAACTAGTAGTCTGATGCAATGAATCAAGCCAATTTCCCCAATACCTCTCGATGTAGACTAATTTACTTCGGATTTGCTATTTACTTCAGATTTGCTCGCAAAAGCACACACTATATGATATGCACATCACATTTGCTCCGTGCGCATATGTCACTTGCTGGTGATGTTCATTAGCCAGCCACAAAATATTAAGTATTCAGCTTGAAACTGATTGAACCAACTACCTCAGGTAGAGCCCATGGACACTTTGTGTAACTTAACTGGAAATATCCACCACCACCACCAGGAACCATTCAAAATTTTTGCTCAAGATTTCATTGCATTGCTTGGTTGGGGACAACACATACATTAAACAAGGCCACAAGGGTACTAGAATTTCCTTCAACACTAGCTTAGCTACTTCTTAAGGCCCAACACTTGGGCAACACCACAAGCCAGCCAACCAAGAGAGCAGCAGGCAAGACATTTGATTTTATGTATATGTACACAGTACTACATCAAGCACTCATATCAACATTTAGCACTTCGCCAGAAAACAAACAGGCAACAAACAATGCAAGGATTAACACGTTCGTCCGTCCGGCTCGCCTTGCAAATCTCCGATTTAGGAGGTCTTCTCTTCTCGCCTTGCGACATCGTCATGCGTCGTAAGTGTCAGTGGCACCAAACCCTCACTGCCGTGCATCTGAAAGCACAAGCAACACATCATGTCACAACAGTTTAGTACATCACAAATCTAGAATTTATAAAGGAGACACGTAAAACAAGTAAAGCGCAACCAATTACTTGAATAACTGGGAAAGCAAGCTCATCACGAGTCAAACGATCATATTACTCGCAGCACAACACATGGGAATATGGCAAGTATACCACCGTCTACAAACTTAACTTTGGCGGAAATTTCAGAGACACCACCATTATATAGCAGCTAGTGCAACATACAAAATATAGAAACTAAGATGCGACATAGGAAATATTTTGCTTCCTTAATCTTGGCTGAGAAACTGTTACAATATAGCCACAGAGAGCTTTTCTTATAACCAGCCAATAAGTAATTTAAACTAAAACAGGCCCAAGCTCCCCTCACACCATATTTAAACTGACATAATGGTACAACAGAGAAAAAGGTATGATGACAACATAGGAACTAGCATAACATACAAAATCCAGAAACAAAATATACAAGATATGGACTTTTTGCTACCATCAACTTGGCTATAAAATGTTTCATAATGGCCACAGTGAGGGACTATCATTCTTTAAAAAAATCAGATATACTTAATTCCAACCAGTCAGGACTATAAACCAAAAGCAACCACCGTCACAGAATCAATCACGGCTCGATGGCCGGCACACAGCGTGACCAAAGCTCAAAGGGTTGGTCTCACAGTAAACAAAGGAGGACGAAGAGATTAGGGACTCACCTGAGTAGTGATAGCCTAGAAGGCGGTTGTGTGAGTCAATGCCGAGGTTACGGGGAACAACCCAGCTGTCTCGTCGGTGCCGGAAGCAAGGCGGCACACCACCGTCACTGGAGAGCTGCAGGTCATGCCAACAAGAGCTGCAGGTCTGAGTTTGCACTTGAGCCAATACAAAGAATTGCAAAGGAGTACTCCCTCCGTCAAAGAGAGAACATTTGCATGCAAGAGACAGCAAGTCATTTGCTCAATGGTTAAGAAGTGTAACAAAAAAAATTATTTTTACAAAAAAAGTATCATGCTCGGTTTGACAAAATAGAGGACAGAGCTTAATTCCTACAACCACTATCGCAGAAGCATAGATGACACACCACATGCCAAACCCTGCGCTAGAAATAACCATAACTCAAAAGCCATGATCACAGCACGGCCACGGCACGATGTCCATACACCACAGAGCATGGGGTAGTGTAGGGTGGGGACCAAGCAGTTATCTGAACCACAATCAAAGGAGAGGCGGTTGTGGCGCAGTGAACTCGCCAGCTTCACAATGGGACAGAACTGCTGCAGGTGCTCAGTGGCAAGTCTACCACTTCCGCATGTACTAGAACCCTAACGATAGTCATATCAGTAGTAGATACAACCATAAAAAAATTAGCACTTCAGGGTTAAATCCTAGAAACGTGACACTCATTATTATCAGCACCGACCTCGTGTAAAGGCAAAAGGAGAAAAGAATATTACTAAGTAAATAAACAACTCGCATATGCATCAACGTTCGCACTGTTCTGATTGCAATACAAAAAATTATCTCGCACAAGAACTACGACCAAACCTAACTTGTTGAAACAAGTCATGGCAAAACAAATGGGAACAGGGCAAAGACGGAAAAACATATAGGTACATATCTCGCACAAGAAGCACCTCGTAGTGACTAAAAACATGCCCTTCCAGTTTAAAGACCTCGAGGAACTATAGAGATGAAAAACAATCTAGCTTCATGCACTGATATTGGTGATTCGTTACGATGAAAAAATTGAAACGACTGAATCAAGTCATTACCTCTTCATCCTCTAGGTGTGCCTGGAACTGCGTATGGGCTGACCCTCGAAGAAGAAGCAGAATAAGCATCAACGCCAGGATCAACCATTCCGAGCAATGCACTCTCAGATCACAAGGCAGGAGAACATCCTACATTACCCAAAAGTACATAGTAAGCAAACAAAGTAAGCATCAGATTCCAATATCGCCAGCAAATCATGCTTCACATCAAGCAAACAACAAACAATGTATTGTGTGAGTGATGAACTACAGCCAAATAAGCTGATAATTCTCTCAATGCAACAAGGATAACTCCAGGGCAGCCCGGTGCATGCAGCTCCCGCTTGCGCAGGGTCCAGGGAAGGGTCCAACCACTTTGGGTCTATTGTACGCAGCCTTTCCCGACATTTCTGTAAGAGGCGGTTTCCAGGACTTGAACCCGTGACCTCATGGTCACAAGGCAGCAGCTTTACCACTGTGCCAAACAAGGATAACTCCAGGGAATTGGAAGAAAACATCAACGAAAAATAGACTGATTCTTGCAGCCAGCATGATCAAAATAGAGCAAACAACATCTAATTGAGCACAAACATCACCTCTCTGTTCAGTGGACAAAGAGTTGAGTTAATCGTTGATGTCCTTCTTTCAGGACAAAAAAGAAATCAGGGGTGTTGGTCTTGAGCCATTAACTAGCAACAATGCAAGAGGTAATCCTCCTTTATGTTAAAATATATTGTCGTCCAACCAAAGCTAGAAACGACCAAAGCTGCGCACGGGTTATTACCTATTTCATTGGCACTTGTTGTTTAGGTGCAGAGTTGCTGTAGCTTGGACCACCCAGTTTGTTTGCGCCTGCCTTTACCATTACTGGTTCTACCTTTCGCTTCAGTCTTCCCACCTTGCTGTGATAAACCAAGGGTGCAGGGACGCTGCCACTCACAGACAAACACACATAATTAGTAGTAGAATCTCAAACCAAAAAAAAAAAGAAAAATCCAAGGCCTCTTTAATTAGAAATATAACTGAAGACACCAATGTAATGTTACAAACACAATATAACTTTGGAAGTTTCAAGTTTTGAAAGGCCATACTCAATCATAGACACAATGTTTATCATAGCAAAACAATCTACAATTTCTGCCACCAAATCATACAGCATGGAGACATGTATCTCTCTCAATAGGACACATATAAGTTACTCCCTCCGTCCCAAAATAAGTGTCTCAACTTTGTACTAGCTTTAGTGTAAAGTTGTACCAAGGTTGAGATACTTATTTTGGGACGGAGGGAGTACATGCCTGTCATCTCAAATGAGACAGATAGGCAAGATGATGCTACAGCCCACCAAAAGACTTGGCAAATGATGGGCATAGCAGATCACCCGACATAATCATGCATGACATTTAGTTAGCCCTGATCAGTAACATATGGAACCAACAACATGTAATTTCTTGACAGCCATGTATCATCACACAGAGCATGAGAGAGAGAGAGAGAGAGAGAGAGAGAGAGAGGAATTGGTGGCTTACATGTGCTTGAGTAAAAGAAGGAGCGTCAACGGAGGGAGACATCAGAGTGAGCGCCGGTGCAGGCCAACGGACTCGCTGGTCATGTTCTCCACTGCACACACTTGTGCCCCTGACTTGCTTGAGCAAAAACCACAACAGGGTAAATCGAACGAAATCGAATCAAACAAGACCGAGGTATGATCTCTTGTAATATTCAAAAGACCAAGTCATGACTCTATAATGAACTCAACATGAGATACAGGTGGGGGTGCATGCTGACAAAACATTTAAGTGAGGAAAGGTCCATGGATCTAAAGAATGTAATACTGCATATTCAGGACAAATAAACACTATGCAGGACACACAATTGGTTGCAGCACAACTCCAGAACGGTTTAAGCAATATCACCTACACCATCACATGCCTTGGTAAAAAGGAGTATAAATCAGATATCACCTAGTACACAGTAGCAACTAGACAAAACAGAAGATTCCGGTACCACAATTCTTCATCAAACTCTAGAAATCAGGAGGTAAAACCAAGTGTACTGTCGTGTTCTTGATTCCAGAAATACATGCTACAGCCAAGGGAGGAATCAAATCATAGAGAACCATCTTCTTTGATTCTAAACCATCAAATACATGTAAACAGTATAGAGGAGAAACTCATCTATACAAATCCTTATTCAGGGGCAAGCTTTTGGTTTACATGCCCATATGAAACAAACTAAATGTAGGTAGCACTACATAGAACAGAAAAGCAGCCCAGCATTCAGAAAGTCCATTATACATCAAACAGATTATCTAATTGCTTGCTGTTGAACTCAGACAACAACTCAGAATAGAAACTTACATCGTGCAACCAAACGGACGCGTCGGTCGTTGATATGGATGTTTGGGGATCAGTGGCCAGGTCACAGGAGTCTCTTCACGGTGCGGCGCCAGCCTTGTTGAAGATGACCTACAAACCAAGTCATTCCAAAATGGGTTATCAAGGAATTTTGGCAGCACATGGAAATAATTTGCAACACATGATGTTCGACTCCCGAGAATGCTTAACAGCTCTCACTCTAGGAGAATCATCACTAGAACAAGTTTAACATCCAACAGTAATAGAAATTTTGCATTAACAAACCAAGTCATGAATTGAAACTCCTAATCCAAGGAACAAACCAAGTCATAGACGAATGTAGGGACCGCAGTAGCACAGAACCGTGCAATAATTTTATATATGTTCCAGACGTACAAGAACCGTACAAATCAAACAGAGGTCCATGCATAATATACAAGCGAGTTAGTTCCATGGACCTAAAAAGAACGTAAGCACTATGCACATCACCTACACTACACAAGCCCTGGTAAAAGGGCAACAAATCAAATATCAATGAAAGTTCCAGTATCATAGTTCATCAAACTCTAGTTACCAAGAGATAAAGCAATTGTAGTATTATGTTCTTGAAATTTAGCATGATTAAAGGCTTCCCAATTTAGCACTCAATGGCCGTGAGCACACAGAGCCTGAGAGAGGAGAGGAACTGGTAGCTTACCTGTGCTGGAGTAGAATAAGAAGCGGCCACCAGAGTGAGGCGTCGGAGCAGGCCGACGGACTCGCTGGTGATGTCCACTAGGCTCCCATGCCCCTGCACGTCCGGCTCCTTATGCAAACTCTTCTAACCAAAAAGATGACACTTTTAGTTACTAATTGTCACAAGAATGTAGCAGTATCAGAGGAGCAGAAATACAATATGTAATTTTATAATCTCAATATGTATCTCTGCCTATTTTCTTTGCATTTGGATGATTCCTAACCAACTTGTGTGCTTCGGTGAGTCGTTTTCATCTACTTCAATGCAGTAAGGAGGTTAAGGATCAATATGGCTAAGCTGCTTATATCACAAGGAGGTTACCATACTCGATCATAGACACAAAGTTTTTCACAGTAAAACAGTTTACAATTTCGGCCACCAAATCATACAACAGGGCGACATGCATCTCTCTCATTATGATACATATAGGTTACAGACCTACCATCACAAATGAGAGGCAAGATGGTGATGCAGCCCACTAAATACTTGCCAAATAATGGTACATCATGGGCATAGCAGATCACTAGATTGAATCATGCATGACATTTAGTTGGCCCGGATCAATAACATATGACACCAACAGCAGCATATAATTTCTTGACAACCATGTATAGTATCACACAGAGCATGAGGGAAGAGCAGTAGTGGCTTACATGTGCTGGAATAGTAGAAGATGAAGAAGCGGCCAGCGGAGGGAGACGTCGGAGTGAGCGCTGGTGCAGGCCGACGGACTCACTGGTGACGTTCTCCACTGCGCACATTTGTGCTCCTGACCTGCATGAGCAAACCGCATCAGGGTAAATCGGAAGGAATCAAACAAGACAGGTATGATCTCCGATAATATTCAAAACTCAAAAGACCAAGTCATGTCTCTCTATAATGAACACAACACAAGACAGAGGTGACGGTGCATACTGACAAAAATTTTAAGTGAGGAAAGGCCCATGGCTGTAAAAAAATGTAATACTAGATGTTCAGGACAGATAAACGCTATGCAGGACACATAAACTTGATAACAACACAACTTCAGAACAGTTTAAGCAATATCACCTACACTATCACATGCCTTGGTAAAAAGACTATAAATCAAATATCCTCTAGTACACAGTATCAGGTTGACAAAAAAGTAGGTTCCATTACCACAATTTCTTCATCAAGCTCTAGAAAAGAAGTGGTAAAACCAAGTGTATTGTCACGTTCTTCATTCCAGAAATACATGTAACAGCCAAGGGAGCAACCAAATCATCCAGAACCATCTTCTTTGATTGTGAACCATCAAATACATGTAAACAGTCTAGAGGAGGAACTCATCTAATTAAAAATCTCATTCTGGGGCAGGCTTGAGGATGCTACAGCTCACTAAAAGACTAGACAAATGATGGTACATCATGGGCATAACAAATCACTCGATAGAATCATGCATGACGTTTAGTTGGCCCGGATTAATAACATATGGCACAAACAGCAACATGCAATTTTTTGACAGCCATGTATCTTAATATCACATGGAGCATGAGAGAAAGAAGTGGAACCGGTGGCTTACATGTGCTGGAGTATAAGAAGAAGCGGCCACCAGTGGGAGACAAGCCAGACAGACTCGCTGGTGATGTTCTCCACCGTGCACACTTGTGCTCCTGACCTGCGTCAGTAAGCTGCATCAGGGTGAATTGAATCGAATCAAACAACATCCAAATCGAATCAAAACATATGCGGTACCAGAAGATCCTAACCAGCACAGAGACTAATTTCTACAGCAATAGCATCACAAACACAAGATTGTGGTGGCTGGAAGACCACCACCACAGCACAAAACCGTAAATCATCGACCCATTGGCCAAGGCACGCAAGAGACCCGACTCTAAAAATCCATGCGCAGTTGGAAAAAGAAGAGCTTGACGCTATGAGATTAATCCTGCTAGATTAAGTATACTCAGACTGAACCATTGCCCAATCTGGAACTGGGAGTATGTAATCAACAGAAACTACTCAAATTTGTTCATAAGCTGAGGAAATCATGTTCAACTTGATTCTTAAAGTTCGGAAGTTCTTTACTAGGTAAAATTAAGGAAACAAAACAACACATAGCTCTCAAGAATGAACGAGCAGGCAGTCTTGTCCCAAAAAGTGGCATCAACGATCATGAACAAAATTGACAACTCAAAACCAAAACACATCATCCTAGCCTGGATCATTAACTAGGTCATGCAGCAGCCTATAATGCTATATGTATGCTTTAAGAAACAAAAACTAGAATGCTGGATAGCAGAAGGCAGACAGACTAGAGTGCTGGCAGCAAACTGAGATGGCTTGATCAACTCAGTAATCCAACTCATATCATGGCAATGCACATGGGAGTAGTATCAGTTTAGCATAAACCAACTATTTTATCACCAACAGAATAGACAAAAGGGAAAAGTATTGATCACTTGCTCTCGCTACGATCTCCGACAGAATAATCGCTTTTCCAGCCACACCGGTAGATAGCCCTGTACATAGAGCCATCACGGTGTCCGCTCTTTTCAAGTACGTTGCCGAGGTTGAACTCGTAGTCGCTGGCTTCTTCTTCGTCCTCCTTGATCACGATTTCAGTCGTGCGACCCTTGGTTGCGCTCCCTGTATCTTCATCGCTGTCATGGAGGTTCACGTCTTGGCCCCATCTCGCCTCCGAGGAAACACGACGGAGAGATGGATCGAGTCGTCGCGCGAGCGCTGGTGGCCACCAGCGAGATGCCATGGAGGAGAGTAGAGGTCGCGAGGGAGAGGAGAGGCGCTGCATTATTGGGGCAGCGACGTCAGGGCGTCGGAGGGGACGTATAACAGAACGGGGGATCTGCATCTGAGCGCCGGACGGGCGGCGGCGGTGGGGAATTTGGGCCAGCCATTGGGAGTAGTTTTTTTTCTCTGTTTCGTAGAAAATATTCTATGGGCCTGTAATTACTGTTTTCGCTCTGTCTTTGACTAATTAATCAGGGTCTCAGTTGCTCAAAAAAAATATTAATCAGGCTCTCACCCCTCAAAAAATTAATTAGACACTCTAATTTTCTTAGTGAGAAAGAAGAGCGGTAAACATAAGTGTGAAAAGTGACATTGGACAATCCAAAATATCAAATACTTATATTTGATAAAATACCCATGGGACAAGTTGACTTCCACATCCGAACTACTCCCTCCGTTCGGAATTACTTGTCGCGAAAATGGATGTATCTAGATGTATTTTAGTTCTAGATACATCCATTTTCAAGACAAGTAATTCCGAACGGAGGGAGTAAAAAGGAAATGGATGTGAAAGATATCCAAATATATTTTGCAAGTTTAAATACAATGTGGATTCCGAAGCAACTGTGGATATACAAGGGATATATCCGTAAAATATATCCACAGTTGCTTCGGAATATATTTAAACTCCGCCGCCCCAGGGATATATCCGTAAAATATATCCACAGTTGCTTCGGAATATATTTAAACTCCGCCGCCCCCAACAGATATATTCCGAAGCAACTGTGCATATATTTAAACTCCGCCGCCCCAGGCGCCTGTTGCGACCGCTGCTCGCCGGCCCTCGCTAGAGAGCTCCGCCTCGCACGCTCCACCCCCTCCCTTGAGCATGGCGCACTACCCACCTCTAGCTGGCCACCGCTTCCCCGACGAGTTGTACACCCACGGGGATCCAGATCTGCGGCCGGAGAGGGGGGGTGGCATCTTGTCCCGCACACCCGGCATGGAGGCACTGGAAGCGGACTTCCGCAACAGGGCCCTGCTTGCTTCGGTGCAGGGAAGGAGGCCGGCGGTCTCGCCAGAGGCTCTGGTCCAGACGCTGGGCCGGATCTGTGGGGTTGAGCGCAGTCGCGTGCGGGTGGAGGTCACCCATCCGGCCGATTTCTTCCTGCATTTTGCATCCACGGAGGATTGCGAAAGGGTCTTCTAGTGCAGAGGCCAGATCCGGTGCGTAGGCGCGCCTATCGCCTTCCAGCGCTGGCATCGGAGTGCGCAAGCTTCGAGCGGCAAGCTCGACTTCTTCTGCAAGATTGGCATTGAGGGCCTCCCGGCGAGCGCGTGGGAGGAAGGTGTGATTGGACAGCTCATGAACAGCCTTCAAGGCTAGTTGGTAGAGATTCTCCCCCAAGAGGATAGGTGGCGGCTCAATGTCACTGCTTGGATGAGGAATCCTTCCGGCATCCCGAAGATCTACGACTTTGAGGTCCCGGAGCCTGTGGGGCTCCTGAACACGGTCGATCCAGATTGGCCGGTGGCGCCCCCTTCTCCAGCGCCCCCAACAGAGAGGCTCACCTTGATTCACCACTTGACCATTCATGTGTTGGATGTGGTGGATAGGACGGTGCCATATATGCAATTCAACCCCAATTTCGAGCCAGAGGAAGACGAAGATCTTACAAGGAGGCACGATTACTCGCGAGATTGCATAAGGGGCAGGATTGATGGTACGGGCAGGGGAGATACTCCTCGTTCTGGTGGTCATCCCTTTGGCGGCCCTGGTGGTCTCGGCATCGCGGGTGATTGGGGCGGGCGTCGGGTGAACGGCTTGCTCGCGCCGGCAGGAGGCATTCCGCACCCACATCTGCTGGCGGGCGGCTCGGAGCCGGGTCGCCGGGATGTGTCGTCTCCGCCTGTGTCGATCGACCGGTCGCCAAGGCCTGCATCATCCGGGGAGCGTGGGACTCCTCCGGCCTCTTCGGGGACGGCCGTGAGCTGCGCTGCCGGCTCTGCGGCCACTACGGCTGCGGGCTCTGTGGTGCTCGTCGACACGCCGGGGTCCCTTGCTTCGGCAGCCTCTAAGTTGGTGGGCTCTGCGGCCGGGTGCGCTACCCCGCTGGTGGGACACGGGCTGTTCTGGCGTACCCTGCTGTCTCGCTCCCCTAGCTTGCAGCGCTCTCCGCGATCGGTCTGCTCTACGGTCGTCAGCTCTGCGGCATGGGGCCGCACTCCAGATCTTCTACCGGCGTTGAAATTATACGCCTCGCTGCCATCCGTTCAGCCCGGAGAAGGATGCGGAGGACATGATCGGGAGGGCGTCAGTCGGGCTGCAAGACGCGCTGGCCAGTTCGGACAAGGAGGAAGGTGGCGGCGCGCAGGGTCTGGATTTGGATTCTGATAGGCCATCGTTGGGCGAGGGTTTGCCGCGCATTCTGACCACCAACAGGCATGGCAGTCCTTTGGGAAGCAACTCCAGCACGGTGTGCACTCCGTTCGCCGTTCCGCTGGAGCCTCATCAGTTGTTGCCTTCAGCTGCGACTGTGCCACCGCCGGAACCGGATTTGGGTGTGATGGTCGGACCCGGCTGCTGACACTCTACTGGAAGGGCTTCTCTTCTCCCCGGCCCCGTCCATTTTGGGCCCAAGACCGGCGACCTCGGCTCCAGCGAGGCGTAAAAAAGCTCTGCCCCCCAACTTCACTCCCCGGAGGAGCGCCAGGATCAATAAACTTAACGGTGGCAAGCATATCGGTCCAGTGCAGCGCGCTCAGACGGTGCTGCTTCGACGCATGGGGATAATTCAAGCTGAAGAACAACTGTTGCAGGAGGCCCTGGACGCGTACCTGAAGCTTTTCGACAAGCAACTGGCACCGCACCACATCAGGGCTGTGGCTGCTCTCTTTGATCCTGATGGGGCAGAGTTCGATGAGCCTGCACACGAGGGGTTCGCTGCCTTCTCGTTGCCGGAGTGTGTGGAACCGTGTGGGGCTTAGCACCCAGCAGTGGTCGCACGCGGGATCTCTCACACCTTGATCATGTCTCTGGGTGTGTTGAGTTGGAATGTGAGGGGGTTGAACAACCCAGCGAGGCGTTCGTCTATTAGACTTTTTATGCAATCCTGTAATGCCGCTCTAGTTTGTCTGCAAGAATCTAAGCTTGACAGTGTTGATGCGTTGGTGGTTTGTAATACCCTTGGGCCAGGGTTCGGTGATTTTGAGGCTCTGCCGGCGGTGGGCACCCGCGGGGGTATTTTGATGGCTTGGAAGCCTGACGTGCTGCGTGTCATGGTTGTTCACAGAGGCGAGTACTCAATTACAGCCAATGTTCTGTCTTTGGCGGATGGCAAGGCTTGGATGGTGACCTCAGTGTATGGGCCCCGGGCAGTGGATGACAAGGTGAGGTTTTTGCAGGAGATTGAGCTCATTGGGCAGTAGGTGCAACTCCCTTGGATCATCAATGGGGATTTCAACCTCGTCAGAGGCGAGGGAGAGCGCAGCTCGGGGAGGGTTGATCGAAGGATGGTCAGCAAGTTCAGGCATACCATAAACTGTCTAGGTTTGCATGATATGCCACTGGTGGGCAGAAAGTTTACTTGATGCAATGATCAGCAGAGATCAGTCATGGCTAGGCTTGACAGGGTGCTCTTTAACAACGGATGGGAAGAGGTCTATCCAGTCAGCGATCTCATGGCGCTGAGTTCCAACATCTCTGACCACTGCCCTCTGTTGTTGTCGTGTGCGGCCGCCTGTCCGCGTGCGCACCGGTTTCGATTCGAAAATTTCTGGTGCAAACTGCCTGGTTTCCTGGACACGGTGAAACGAGCTTGGGATGTGGAGGTGGCTAGCACAGATCCGATGAAAATTCTCTCTGTTAAGTTAAATCGCATGGCTAAAGCCCTTCGAAGCTGGGGTCAGAAGAAGCAGAGCACGTTGGAAGTGCAGTTTCAGATTGCTAATGAGGTAATCCTGCGTCTGGACACGGCACAAGAGTCAAGATCTCTCTCGGAGGAGGAAAGAAGACTGAAATCGTTCCTAAAAGGGAAGTGTCTTGCCTTGGCTTCTCTCGAGAGGGTCAGGCTGTGCCAGCGGGCTCGAGTCAGGGACCTGAAGGAGGGGGATGCCAGTACTAAATATTTTCATATGAAGGCTAATGGCAGGCGTAGACGGCATTATATTCCTTACCTGAAAGATGGTAACCGTACTGCCACTAATATGGAGGATAAGCTGAACCTGGCTCGGGAGTTCTTCTGTAATCTGATGGGTTCCTCGTCACCATCGGGCTGCTCTCTCCGTCTGGACACTTTGGGCTTGCACCGGCTGTCGCCGAATTTGGCCCAGGGGCTGGAGGTGCCGTTTACGGAAGAGGAGATTAAGAAAGTAATCTTTGACATGCCGTCTGATCGCGCGCCTGGGTCGGATGGGTTTTCTAGGCTGTTTTTCAAGACCTGCTGGGAGATTATCGCCAAGGATTTCATGGCTATCATGGCAATGCTACATGATGGGCGTTTCTACTCCTTTCGTGATCTCAACTCCTCCATTCTTACCCTCCTGCCAAAGAAAGAAGACCCCTTGCAGCTGTCTGATTTCAGACCAATTAACCTGATTCATGGGGTAGCCAAATTTTTTGCTAAGGCGTTGGCCATCAGGCTTGCAACTCTATTGCCTTCTCCGATCTCCAGGCTCAAAGTGCTTTTGTTTGCAAAAGGAGCATCCATGAGAACTTTAAATTCGTTAGAAATGCTGCGAGGGCTCTGCACCAGAAGAAGAAACAAGCGGTGCTGATGAAAATCGACATCTCTAAAGCTTTTGACACACTCTCTTGGGGCTTCTTGCTGGAGGTGTTGCGGGCCAGAGGATTTGGCGCTCGCTGGTGCTATTGGGTCTGCGGCTTGCTGAATACGGCTACCACCTCGGTGCTCATCAACGGTGAGTTGTCGGCACCTTTTGCTCTTGCTCAGGGCGTCAGGCAAGGTGATCCGTTGTCCCCGGCGTTGTTCATCATTGCCATGGACACTCTCCAAGGAATGCTGCTGTGGGCGACGCAAAGGCAGGTGTTATCAGATATGGGTCTGGGCAGGGAGATCCCGAGGGCATCCATCTTTGCAGACGATGCGGTTCTCTTCTTTAAGCCGCACTCAAATGACCTTCAGGTGATCTCCGCGGTGCTGCAGTTGTTCGGCCAAGCCTCTGGCCTTCGCATCAACCTACAGAAGAGTTCGGTGACCTGTATTCGCTGTGAGGAGGACCTTGCATCTTTGGTGGCAGAGCACTTCCAATGTCAGAAGCAGGGTTTTCCCATCAAATATTTGGGCTTGCCTTTGTCAGTTTTCAAATTGAGACGTCAGGAGGTTATGCCCCTGGTGGATAAACTTTCTAATAAAATGAAGGGCTGGAAACCAAAGCTTCTGCCGGCAGCGGGGCGGCTAACTCTAGTAAACTCGGTGCTCATGGCGCTGCCGCTTCACTTAATGGCGGTGCTTCCTCTGTCGGTCTGGGCGATCAAGCTCATAAACAGAAGGTGTCGGGGTTTCTTATGGAAAGGGGAGGAGGCCATCAATGGTGGGCACTGTCTAGTGCCATGGGCGCAAGTCTGCACTCCCAAGGAATGTGGTGGGCTTGGTGTGCTCAATTTGAGATGGTTCGGTTGGGCAATGCGTTGTAGATGGCCTTGGTTGAAGTGGGATGAGAATCACAGGGCGTGGCATCTGCTGTCTGACAGTATAGAAAAGGAGGTCACGGCGATGTTCAGCGCTGCCACTGCAATTTCTCTCGGCGACGGGGATTTTGCGAGGTTCTGGACGGACAATTGGCTGCCGAATGGTCGTTCGATTGCTACCTTGGCGCCAGAGTTGTTCTCCTTCGTCAAGGACTCTGGCCGCTCTGTCCGTGAGGCCTTGCATAGTCAATCTTGGATTAGAGAAATCAAAGGCGGCATATCGGTGGAGGCGCTCGCTCAGTACCTGTCCGTATGGGATACGGTGCAGGCCACCAATCTTACGCCAGGTGCGCGGAATCGGGCAATCTGAAAGCTTACTAAGGAACAAGTTTTTACGGTCAGCAGTGCGTACAGATTGCTCTTCATGGCTAATGTGCGTTTTGCATGCAACAAACCAATCTGGAGGTCAAAGGCTCCCCCAAGGTGCAAGTTCTTCATGTGGCTGGCCGTTCATGGCAAATGCCTGACTGCAGACAATCTTCTTCGCCGCGGGTGGCCGGCTAATGCATCCTGCCCCCTCTGTCTGTTGGCACCTGAGACCTGTACGCATTTGTTTGTGCACTGCCGATACACGCAGCAGCTTTGGGGATTGCTCAAGCGCAGGTTTGGGGCCCGCTTCACCACGCCAGAGGATAGTTTTAGCGACATAGAGGAGTGGTGGCTCCTGGCCAGAGCCGGCGTGCCTAAGTCGATGCGTCGCAACTTCGACACTATTACTATCCTCGTGCACTGGAGGCTATGGAAGGAGAGCAACTTCAGGATTTTTGACCAGGTGGCAAGCAGTGCCGACAGGGTGCTGGATTTGGTCTGCGAAGATATTGCTATTTGGCGTGCGGCCGGTTGTATTGTTGAGCTCGGAGCCTAATCTGAGCGCCTTACATGTACCTCTGGGTTCTCTTTTGTATAGCTGTATTTGGCAGCTTCTGACGGTTTTCAGCTCTAGTGCGCCTAGACTGCTAACTGCTGAGTAAATAGGCAATTTTTCGACTAATTTAATCCATAAGTAGATGACTAGCATGGCATTAATAGAACTAGGAGCATATTGGTACTGATCTAAGCAAGCACGTACTTCGCAAATAGTAGACAGATCTACACATGATGCTAGCACTGCTAATACAGAAATTATCAGGAGAGGGATAAACGCGGTATACCCTCCAATAGGCCATGCAGAAGCCGCTGCCGCGGTGACAGCAGCAGCAGAAGCGTCCTCAGCAGCCTTCTTGTCGGCCTCAGCTTTCTCGGTGACGGCACGGTCGGCGTCGGTGGACATGGTGATGATGAAGGCGACGCGGACGTAGAGGAAGTAGATGATCGGAAGCGAGCAGTCGCGTAATCGCTGCCCAAAAACCTATTCGCCCCTCACCCCGTACAGGAACCAGAAGGGCGTGGTTTCGGAGACCTGCTCTCCCGTCGACCGTGTACGCGGCGGACGGGATGGAGTCGCCGGCGGCAGCAGCAGCAAAGGAACGACGGTGGGTGTGCGCGTGAGCAGATGTGATCTGTTCGTTGCGGCTAGGGTTAGGAGACGGCGCACGCTTATATAGGCGCAGCCGCGTGGAGAGACGTGGGCTTGACCCACGTCCGAGTCCGTGACAGCCCACGATCCGACGTCTCCGATCGTGGCCCTGCTGTCAGAACCTCTCCGTTAGTGACTGGCAAAAATAAGCGCGTAGGTGTGAGCTCGGCTCGGCTCATTCCCGCAACCCGCGGCGCGGCGCGTCGTGACGAGGCGAGGCGTGGCGAGGCGGGCGGCGGAGGAGGAGCGCGCGAGGGCCTCTTCTCTTCTCAAGCTCCAATAGCATGTAGGAGAGAAACTCTTATAAACCACTCCAACTCTCCTTCCACTTCCAAGGTGGGACTAAACTTCCCACCACACCTAGTGCCATATATCCCACATGGGCCCTTAGAGATTTTTCAGAAATTGCAATATGGGCCTAGAGCCCATCTCAGATTTCAGCAATCCCCCACCAGATCTCGAGGGCCCATAGTGTCCTCTGTTCCAAACACTGTTTTGATATACTAGTATTTCAGTGAAGACCTGTTAAGGTTGAGCTTCACCTAGAGCAAGTAGCTACATTCCTTCACAACTGAACAATGGACTATGCCTTGAATTGTCAGTTTGGCGTAAAGAAGTTTCACCACATGTCTTACTAGTACTGGGCTGCCGAAGGCTGACCCCTCGGGTGGAGCATATAAGTCACACTCCTGGCCTATTCATGAGTTTACTAGAGATCACCCCAATCTCATAGACTGTGACTAGCAGTCGGGCTCACATAGGTGTGTTCCTCCAAAGATCACTCTGTAGGATAGCATCTTGCTTATGCATATAAGCCTTGGAACACATTAAGACAGTAGTCATCCTTCCATACAGTTTCTGAGAGTATTGCATCTCCAACGGAGTGGGTTAGTAAAGTTACTCTCCTCAGTTCACCACTGGCTTGTTTCCCAGGTCCTACTTCACGGGATCTCCGATCACATAGGTTGGGTTACCACCGTGGCAACTCATGTGGGTCTCATACCCATCTCCCTCGATGCACTATCTATCACTACACGTGATAGCCCTTTCGTAAAGGGATCTGCCAGATTCTTAGCCGTATGGACATAGTCCAACGCTATCACTCCGGAGTTTCTTAATTTCCTGACAGCTTTTAATCTCATTCTTATGTGTTTGTTGGACTTCATATTGTCCTTTGAACTCTTCACCTTGGTGATGACAGTCTGATTATCACAGTTCATAAGGATAGCCGGAACCGGTTTATCAACCAGTGGCAAGTCCATCAATAGATCTCGAAGCCATCCTGCTTCAACACCAGAAGTGTCTAATGCTGTTAATTCTGCTTCCATTGTCGATCTCGTTAAGATCGTTTGCTTGCAAGACTTCCAGGAAACAGCGCCACCTCCAAGAGTAAACATATACCCAGTTGTGGCCTTCATCTCATCAGCATCAGAGATCCAATTCGCATCACTATACCCTTCAAGTACTGACGGGTTTCCGGTATAGTGAAGTCCATGATTCATAGTACCTTTCAGATAGCGCATAACTCTTTCAACAGCATGCCAATGTACATCACCCGGTTTGGAAACAAACCGGCTCAGTTTGCTCACAGCAAACGCGATGTCAGGCCTCGTTGCGCTCGCTAGGTACATCAGTGAACCAATGATTTGAGAATATCTCAATTGATCTTTAGCCATGCCTTTGGACTTTCGAATCAACACGCTAGGATCATATGGTGTTTGAGATGGTGTGCAGTCCGAATATCCAAAGCGACTCAACACCTTCTCAACATAATGGGATTGCAGAAGTGTGATCCCACCCTCATTATCTCTCAGTAGCTTGATGTTCAATATAACATCAGCCACACCAAGGTCCTTCATCTCAAAGTTCTGAGACAGAAACGATTTGACCTCCTCAATGACTTTGAGGTTTGTTCCGAATATCAGTATGTCATCAACATACAGGCACAATATAACTCCTTCGCCCCCACCATGGCGATAGTATACACATTTGTCAGCTTCATTAACAACGAAGCCAACAGATGTCAGTGTTGTATTAAACTTATCATGCCATTGCTTAGGTGCTTGCTTCAGACCATATAAAGATTTCAGCAACCTACACACCTTCCTTTCCTGACCATCTATCACAAAGCCATCTGGCTGTTGCATGTAGATTTCCTCATTTAGCTCTCCATTCAGAAAAGCCGTCTTAACATCCATTTGATGGACGAGAAGACCATGTGAGGCCGCCAACGAGAGTAATACTCGAATGGTGGTCAGTCTAGCCACAGGTGAATAAGTATCGAAGAAATCTTCCTCTTCTTTCTGGTCATAGCCCTTGGCCACAAGCCTAGCCTTGTACTTTTCAATCGTACCATCGGGCCTAAGCTTTTTCTTGAACACCCACTTACATCCCAATGGTTTGCAACCATAGGGACGCTCAGTGATCTCCCATGTCCCATTAGCCATGATGGAATCCATCTCGCTACGGACCGCATCTTTCCAGTAGTCAGCTTCTGGAGAGGCATACGCTTCTAAAATAGAAGTGGGAGTATCATCCACGAGGTACACGAAGAAATCATCACCAAAGGTCTTTGCAGTCCTTTGTCTCTTGCCCCTACCAAGGGTTTCCTCGTCATCCTCCTCGGGATTTTCATCATGTGTTCGTTCATAATATTCCATAGGAATGGCAGGCTCAGGAGTCTCCTCAGATTCCTGTCTAGAAGTGCTTTGCATATCTCTCATAGGAAAAATATCCTCAAAGAATGTAGCATCCTTAGACTCTATGATTGTACCGACCTTCTGGTCAGGTAGCTCAGATTTCACTACTAGAAATCTATAGCCAACGCTGTTCTTAGCGTAGCCCAAATTAACGCAATCCACAGTCTTGGGTCCAAGCTTACGCTTTTTGGGGATCGGCACGTTGACTTTCGCCAAACAGCCCCAAGTACGCAAGTACGAGAGTGTTGTCCTTCTCTTTGTCCATCTCTCATATGGAGTGATCTCATTATCCTTCATCGGAACTTTATTCAGGACATGACATGCCGTCAATATAGCCTCCCCCCACCATGCCTTGGATAAACCCGACGTATCTAACATGGCGTTAACCAGATCAGTTAGAGTACGGTTTTTCCGCTCGGCAACCCCGTTTGACTGGGGTGAATAGGGAGGCGTCCTCTCATGAATAATGCCGTGTTCCGCACAGAAAGAATCAAACTCACTCGAGAAGTACTCTCCACCACGATCTGAACGGAATCGTTTAATTTTCTTTTCAAGTTGATTCTCAACTTCTGCCTTATAGATTTTAAAGTAGTGTAGAGCCTCGTCTTTAGTGTTTAACAGATACACATAGCAATATCTAGTGGAATCATCTATCAATGTCATGAAGTATTTCTTTCCACCTTTAGTCAATACACCGTTCATCTCACAAAGATCAGAATGTATGAGTTCTAATGGTGCCAAGTGTCTCTCCTCCGCAGCCTTGTGAGGCTGGCGAGGTTGCTTAGCTTGCACACATGACAGGCACTTAGAACCTTTGGCTAAAGTGAAACTCGGGATTAAATCCAACTTAGCTAGCCGCGTCATAACACCGAAACTTATGTGACAAAGACGTGAATGCCAAACCTCAGATTCATTAATACTCGAATGAATATGGTTCACGACTTTATTACAGAAATCTGCGAGGGAAAGGCGGAACATCCCTCCGCTCTCATAACCTTTTCCAACAAATAGTCCATACTTAGTAACAACTAATTTATTAGACTCGAATACCAACTTAAACCCTTCTCTACATAGAAGGGAGCCACTAACGAGGTTCTTCTTGATGGCGGGGACATGCTGCACGTTCTTCAGCTGCACGATCCTTCCCGAAGTAAACTTCAGATCGACCGTGCCAACACCATGAACAGAAGCACTCGCGCCATTCCCCATCAATACGGACCCGTGGCCTGTGACCTGGTAAGAAGAGAACAATGAAATGTCAGCACACACATGAACACCTGCACCTGTATCCACCCACCAATCGGTAGGCTGAAACACTGAGAAAACAGTAAATAAATTACCGTACCCAGATGCACCATTCTCATTGTTGCCCACAATCATGTTGACAGACTTGGAGTCCTGTCCTGACTTCTTAAACTTGTTTGGGCACTTGTTGGCCCAATGTTCAGTCGAACCACAAGTAAAGCAGCCCTCATCCTTCTTGTTCTTCTTGAAGGTCTTCTTACCCTTCTTCTTAAAGTCGGCAGTCTGTTGGACACCGTTCTTTCCCCTGGGCTTGTGGGAATTGGAGTTCTTCTGATGCACCATATTGGCCACAGAAGTTCCTTCGACCCCTTTTCCGTGCGAGTCCTTTGCCCTTGAGTTCTGCTCAACACTCAGATGGCCAATGACATCCTCCACAGAGAATTCACGCCTCTGATGTTTCAGAGTGGTGGCAAAGTTCCTCCAGGAATTGGGGAGCTTAGCGATTATGCAGCCCGCGACAAATTTGCCCGGTAACTCCCACTTAAGAAGCTCAAGCTCCTTAACAATGCATATTATCTCATGAGCCTGCTCCAATACAGGACGGTTTTCAACCATCTTGTAATCGTGGAACTGCTCTATAATATACATCTCGCTACCTGCATCGGCAGCCCCGAACTTAGATTCGAGCGCCTCCCACAAGTCCTTGGCGACATGCATATGTAAATATGCGTCGACCAGTTTATCTCCGATCACGGTAAGAACAGCTCCGATAAACACAGTGGTTGCCTCCCTGAACGCCTTCTCCTGTTCAGGAGCAATCGTTCCAGTGGACACACCGGCTACCCAGAACACGTTCATAGCCGTGAGCCATAAAGTGGTCTTTGTCTGCCAACGCTTAAAATGCGTACCGGTAAACTTATCCGGTTTCAGTGCAGCGGCTAAGCCACTTGCCGAAAAGTTCCTACACATAATAGGTTTTTGGATTGCTGAGTAAATAGGCAATTTTTCGACTAATTTAATCCATAAGTAGATGACTAGCATGGCATTAATAGAACTAGGAGCATATTGGTACTGATCTAAGCAAGCACGTACTTCGCAAATAGTAGACAGATCTACACATGATGCTAGCACTGCTAATACAGAAATTATCAGGAGAGGGATAAACGCGGTATACCCTCCAATAGGCCATGCAGAAGCCGCTGCCGCGGTGACAGCAGCAGCAGAAGCGTCCTCAGCAGCCTTCTTGTCGGCCTCAGCTTTCTCGGTGACGGCACGGTCGGCGTCGGTGGACATGGTGATGATGAAGGCGACGCGGACGTAGAGGAAGTAGATGATCGGAAGCGAGCAGTCGCGTAATCGCTGCCCAAAAACCTATTCGCCCCTCACCCCGTACAGGAACCAGAAGGGCGTGGTTTCGGAGACCTGCTCTCCCGTCGACCGTGTACGCGGCGGACGGGATGGAGTCGCCGGCGGCAGCAGCAGCAAAGGAACGACGGTGGGTGTGCGCGTGAGCAGATGTGATCTGTTCGTTGCGGCTAGGGTTAGGAGACGGCGCACGCTTATATAGGCGCAGCCGAGTCCGTGACAGCCCACGATCCGACGTCTCCGATCGTGGCCCTGCTGTCAGAACCTCTCCGTTAGTGACTGGCAAAAATAAGCGCGTAGGTGTGAGCTCGGCTCGGCTCATTCCCGCAACCCGCGTCTCGACGAGGCGTGGCGAGGCGGGCGGCGGAGGAGGAGCGCGCGAGGGCCTCTTCTCTTCTCAAGCTCCAATAGCATGTAGGAGAGAAACTCTTATAAACCACTCCAACTCTCCTTCCACTTCCAAGGTGGGACTAAACTTCCCACCACACCTAGTGCCATATATCCCACATGGGCCCTTAGAGATTTTTCAGAAATTGCAATATGGGCCTAGAGCCCATCTCAGATTTCAGCACTAACCAGACTGTACCTCTCTTCTTTCTATCTAATAAAGTTCGGCCAGCGGCCCTTCGACGATATACCATAAAATTGATCTGATAAGAGCGAAGGGACATATAATTTGGGGCCTGTAAACGCAAATTAAGGAGCTAGCACGCATATGCCCATGACGTCCATGCATGGACATGGGGAGTATATGAAATTATTCGTCCATGACCCGTGACATTAATAATCACTTATGTGTAGCCGTGTAGGTATTTAACCTAGCTAGCCAGCGTAGGGGGTCTCGTCGACGGTGTCGACGAAGACGCGGACGCGCCGGGGATTGTAGTCCATGGTGACCATCGAGCCGGCGGGGAGGACGACGATGTCGGCATCGGGCTTGTCCTTGAGGATGATCTTCTTGGCCTCCTCCACGCTCCGCCCCACCACCTCCGGCCACGACGTCTTCTCGCCGGCGGCCACCTTCTCCGAGGAGCTCATCGCCGCAGTGGCCAGCTCCAGTATGAGGAGCACACCCACCATGATCGCAGCAGGACCCTTTTGGCCTCCCATGGAGTAATATTTTCTTGTGTGATGTGATGCCCAAATCCCAAGTCAATGCTGCTCTGCTAGCTAGTAGCTGTGTGATCGATGCCCAAACATCACTGCTCCTATTTATAGGATATATATGCTATGCGAATGCTAGAGGTACTACTGAGGTGGATCCACCGATGATTCGACGATGTGAACGTCAAAATAATTTTCAGTCAACATTCAAGCTGTCCTGCGCATCCCAGTCCTTGACCAGCTGACCAAAGTTAATGGTAGCTAGTGTACGCATCACCATTGACCAGATCGCCATGTATATGGTAGCTACTGGCAATGACACAGCTGAGAGCGAGCCTCAGATTCTTATTGCTTTGTCAGTGGATAATTAACTACGGTACGCGCTATCTTATTAAGCTAAGCTAGCTGCAGTTCAGAAGATTTGACTTTGGGGGCTTGAGAGTCTGAATATTTACGTGGCCTGTTGTATGCGACAAATGGTCAAAACAAGAGGCTAGCTCAGCCCAGCGGTCATTCAACTCAACTGATCCCATCCAAGATCCGGTGTTACCAAGATCTGACGTCAAGCCGAACCAACATGCAAGCTTTTCGCCCGGTTCATCCTCCACAACCACATCCAGCGGCTAGCACTACTGCAGATCCGAACAACACCAATCGTTCCGATTACATCATCACTGACACTTTTTTGCGCGTCAGTGCCTCAGGGTCAGTGCTGAGTTGACTATGACAGACGGGTCAGAAGGCTGGTCAACGATAACCACGATAAGGGCAATGTACAATGGAAGCAGCACCTTGGTGCTGCCCCAGCCATCCACATAAATAATTTAGAACGAAGTTGTTAGTGTGTGCTACAATCACTCAATGGAAGCTACTCTCTCTCATGCCATCCTCTTACCTTTTCTCTCTCACCTACTTTCCAACACATGCAATGTCCACTACATTTAAACAATACCAGCAACCATTTGAATCAATGGTATCAACAAGCATAAACGTTGAAAGTTATCAAAAAACTAGATTCCCAAACAAAAATCATCAATTTTGATATCAAAACAATATCAAATTTTGATATCAAAACAATATCAGCAAGTATCCTTGTGACCTTGTCCATGACACTAAAAAATCCCATAGTGACAGCATAATCTGAAGGTTTCCAAATACTCATGAAGGAAATATTTATAAACACTCATATCATATTTATTCAAAGTTCAGACTGAATTTGTTGGTGTATCCTTGGATCCTTCTCATTCCAGAAAAAAAAACTGTCTCACATCTTCTATGCTTCCTTGCACATGAAACCCTCCATTGTTCCAAGTATCTGTAGAACATCTACATAAGAAGGAAGACACATGTTATAGTATATTCTAAATTGTCACAAGTAACAAGCATGTCACAAGTAACAAGGAAGATTTCTGAGTACAATATAGAACTTCTACTAAAAGTGCAGGGGAGTTACCAGCCCAACTAAAGAAAAAGAAACATTTTTTTCTTCCTATTTTATTTCTAGTGTCACTTATCTTGATTAGCTCCAAGTTCTACATTCTTAATCCTAACAGGCATTCCACAATAAGAAAAAAATATCTTAACATAAAAGAAAGCAAACTGCTGCATCATGCATCTACATACATTTCTTAAAAGAAAAGTTATGGGACTTCCACAAGTTGAACTACATACAGAAGTATCACCATAGGAAATGTTATGCATCAGGAAAAAAACTCAAAAAGAAAATACTGAACAATGATAATACCTTCTATCCCTCCTTGAAAAGTTGATCCCCCAATCGTGTGACCGCCCTCACATGCATCTCCTTTGCCCATGGCTCCATTGTTGTTGTGTCGGCACTCGACATCTCTGTGAACTTGTCAAACAACTTGGTTCTTTCCTCAGCTAACTTCGCCACTGTCCTCTCCTTTGCTGCCTCATATGCAAGTCGGTTAGCTTCTACCTTTTGAGCAGATATACGACTCTGCAATTCCGTCATCTCATTCGTCTGCACCTTAGTTTCAGCTTGTGCTTGTAGAAAGGCATCAATCTGTTCTTTCATGTTATTCATCTCTGTAGGGGCTCCCTTATCTTTTCCTGTAGCTTTCTTCGCCCTCTTTGTTCCTGGGGGACGCTGAGCATTCTCAGTTGGTACTGGTGCTGACCTCTTTGTTCCATCTCCTTCTGTGTATACATGGATCTTCCACTTCTGGCTTTCTTTCACATCTTCCCACCAATGCACATACAAGAACCGGTGTCCATTGCGGCTGTGGTATAAGTCTAGAGCTTGTTGCATCAATTGTTTATCACACCGGCCACTCGCATAGGCGTCTCTGATCTGGTTATAGCAGCCATTGAAATAGGTTACCTTCTTTGTTGTTTTGTACCAATGGTTCTTCAGGTGCTTCACATCCCTCTTTCGGTCACTCTCGGTTGTACTGTTGTATGCATCAGCAACCTCCTTCCAGTAGTATTCCCCCTTGTTTGCATTCCCATCGATAGGATTCACAGAGTTGCGCAACTAAGCACTCACCTGCACAAAGGAAGTAAGCATAAGGTTAGATTTGACTAAACAAAAGACAAGATGCATGTACAGGAGTATAAAACAGGAGAACCCAACATAAATAAATTCTTAGGTAGAAAGACATGAGATATCTTCGATTTCTACATGACAAGAGTAAGAGGATTTTGGGGACTTACCAATCTGATATCTTCTTATTTTGTATAATATAACCTCTGCCTATCATCATCATATGCTTCCACATCAATTGTGACTCGTTTTCGCATCACATGAAGCTATAATATAACAAGTTGAGCTACAATTTAAAAATCAAGTAATAAGAAGTATGCACACAACACACATGAAGCTATAATTTGGATGGCAAGAATAATATTCATGTGCAAATAGCATACTCGGAACTACCAAAGAACGATAAAAAGATAGCAAAGTGTCCAAGTGTTCTAAGCTCTTAATCCTACCAGCCATTTCTCAAAAAAGAAAAAAATTACACGGATATGGCACCTTCAGCAGACTAGCACCACTCTTTCTTTATCAGTATATGCAGCTAGCACAAGGGACCAAATTGACCAACGTACATAGATGTTATAACAGTCAGAACTCTGTTCAAGTTAACTCTGTACCAAAACATCTTGATGGCAGTCACATTCCCTAAATAAGGCTAGTAGCGTCTAGCAAAAAAATTCAACATCTGCACCTAGTATAGCAACTACTAGTACGAGCATCCCTGTGATTATGCTAGTCTAATAATATACCAACTACTAGTACATCTAACAAAAGAATTCAGCATCTGCACCTAGCCATTAGCAAATAAAAAAAAAGATGGGGATTTCAGGATTTGACATGTTTCTCTTAGGGCTAGCAAATCAGCATCTGCACCTAGCCATCTGCATCTGCACCTAGCTAATCAGCATAATTTTCTCTTCACAATTGCAAAGAGCAGAGTATCAAGGCTGATCTGACATGTTTCTCTCAGAGCTAAGAAGAAAAAAGATGCGGATTTCAGGATTTCCACAAGCATGGTTGCCTGACTCAAATAGATTGAACCAAAATCACACACACAGGGGAATCAATCTTCTTGGAACGGATCTGTTCTTGGAACCCTAGCCTAGTTTACTGAACAAAATAAATCTGGCCATGACCACAAGAAGAAGCAGGGGAAGAACTAGACCCGTACCTTGCAGCAAGAGCTGCAGTCGGATGTCGAAGGCAGGTTGAGGACGAGGTGCGCCGCCTTCTCCGCTCGTTCGCGCGCCGCGCCTCGGCTCCCTGGTCCGCGCCCTTCTCTTCTCCCCTTCCCGCCCTTCCCTTCTCTCTTTCGCGCCCTTCCCCTCTCGGCTCTCGCTCGCGGGATTTGGTTGGGGGAGTGTGGTCCCGAATTGAGCCGAGCGACGGACCTCCCACCGCGTCACCCAAGCGGCTGCCTCGTTGCTTTTGTCAGGGAAGAAGCAAGTTCTTCTGCAGGAGCCCGTTTCGTTCTGCAAGCCACAGGTTTGGTGGAGGTGGCACTCAGCAGGAGGAGGTGGCACATGGGGCGCCCGTCCAGCGTGGCCCATTGGCCATGCCCTAATAGTTCAATTTTTCTTTTCATGCCTGGGCTTTACATATGTTTGTTTCCCATCCAAAAAAATGATTTGACGAAAACACACAACAAAAGATGCACTTGTCCATATTGCACACTTTGAACATATAATTGGGGTTCAAAGCCGCCATGTACATTGAACATATCTCATACACAAAATATGTAATATACTTTTAAACCCCATAAAGATAAGTTTGTTGTGATGTGCTTGTACTATATTGTCATCCGACTAGTCCACCCGTCTTGTCTCTTCATTTCATCTTTAGTAAACCTTTATATAAGTCTTTTTTAATATGCACAAAATATGCACACAAAGAGGTGCATGATGGAGGAAATGAAACTTTGTGTTTTTGTGCAGTGCGCCTAAAATATATTTTGTTACAAAACCGGTTCACAAGCAAGTAATGATTTAGAATAATAACTTATGAGTGTGATTAGACTAAATGAAGATTGCTTAGAACAATTATACCTTCGAAGTTGGCCAAAAGGGTCCAGGAATGTTGAATGAGACACCAGAAGTCCTGAAGGCATATTTATCGTCAGGAGTAGCAGGTGCTCGCCCCAGAGACTTCTAATTTCTCCCAAAAATTTTGGTAGTGCAACTAAATATAATGTCATCGCAGCCTTGACATTTCGGTGACACTGTACGAAACAAAAATGACTTGTTTTTACTACATCAATTGGTGGTATGTAATGTACAGCCAATAAAATAAAAATATAGACCTCCTCTGATAACATAACAAACCTTCATTTTTGATAACAAAGATGTGGCTAGCTCTAGCATCATGACTTAAAGAAATTTGAATATTATTCAATACATAGTTGAGAAAGCTAGTGACACCTTTAATACATGTATAGGCTGGCTAGTGCAATAGCATTACAATAGTTTGACTAAACTCCAAGAGCATCTACAACCACAAATACCAAAATCCGGCCCTCAAATGCCTGAGGACGCGCTCGGTCGTGTCCGCGGGCATTGACCGGACATCACATAAATTTGCTCCTTCATAATCGGATGTATCTAAATCGAATACTCAAATCCATATTAGCTCATGCAATGTACGTACATAGCTAACCACATGTCATCGGACTACCAAAAATTGACATACTCTACTAACTGCGAACGAAATGATGATCGAAGAAGTTCATCCATGGCCGACCTTGCCCTTGCCTTTTCCCTTCCAATCGTCCTTGCAGCAGCAGCAGCCGAAGAAGCATAATGGGTCGAGGTGGATCTGCTCACTGCCAGAGTTGTCCGATTTGTCGCCATCCGCGCCTTTATCCTCCTTAGGGGGTATTTCGGACATGGCACGAACCGCTCGACTTTGCTCTTTTGCCATCACTTTCACCGCCCTCCTCTGCCGCTTCTCGGCTATGCGGGCACATACATATTCCTCCGACGCCCACTCGCGGGCTGTCGAAGCCTCCTCCGTGTCGCGCGCTGTCGTGGACGCCTACGCTGCGAGGGCTGCGGCAGCCGCCTCCGCTTGAAGCCGCGCCTGAAGCCTCGCATGGCGCGCATGCCGCGCCTCCTTTTTGGGTTCGCGGCTGGTCATGGAGGCGCAAATGGTCTTCATTTTGGCGCCCGACGCCGCGAGGATGAGGTGCCACCTAAAAGGTTCCGGCGGCATGGCGGGGTTGCGCCAATCGGCCATGCCATCGCTGCCAGCGACGCACAACGAGATCTACCGGCCCTAGATCCGACCGCCAATTCGGAAACTGATTCCTGCCGGCTCACTGAAGACCGTGGGATGGCTCACTCCTCCCGGGTGCATCGGAGAGCAGCACGGGCCCATCTACTCCTCGGGGTTGCAAGGGATGAGTTCCCAGTCCTCAGATCCAGACATGTCAGTGTCAGATCCAGCCGCCGTCATGGAGGAGAATGTCGGAGCTGGCCGGAGAGGAGCTTGGTAGTGTGGGAGGGAAGGAGAGTGGAGTGGAATGCGGCTAGGGTTTGGGTTACAGTGCGGATGTGGTCAAATTTATCTAGGGTCGGGTCGGCTAGAGTGCGCCGAATCCGATGTGGCAAGCGCATTTGGGCGTCCCCATATACACCCCAGAGTTAGGCTAGATATGGGGAGTGCCGGTCGATCCATGCATTTAGACGGGATTGACACTAATGGCGCACCAGACAAGCGGTGCGCCATTAGTATATACTAATGGCGCACCACCTTCTGATACGCCATTAGAGTTGAAACTACTAATGGCGCACCTGGCCCAAGGTGCGCCATTAGTATCAATTTTTTTTGAACTAGTGCGCCTGCCCAAACATACTAATGGCGCATCCAGACGCAGTGCGCCATTACTAGTTGTAACTAGTAATGGCGCACCTGTCGGAAAGTGCGCCACTAATGTTGTTTTTTTATTATATTTTTTATTCCTTTTTTTGCAAAACTACTAATGGCGCACTCTTCCACCGTGCGCCATTACTAGTTTAAACTAGTAATGGTGCACTGTGGAACAGTGCACCATTAGTATGTTTTTTTTTTGCAAAACTACTAATGGCGCATCACCAGAAGGTGCGCCATTAGTAACCTGGATTACTAATGGCGCATCTAGAGTTGGTGCGCCATTAGTAAGTGGGCAGCAACAAGATATTTTGGACAGCCTCTCCTACCCACACTCACTTTCTCCCCACTTCATTCTCTCCACCTCCTCCTTGTCTCGGGTGCCTCCTCTTTTTCACCTCATTTCCACCATAGATTCATTCAAATTAAGTGGTTAAATTACCTTGTTTTGATAGGTAAGTAAGGGGGGAAGCAATATTTATGTTGTTCTCCCTACAATAATGTGCACATGCACTTTTTATGGCCTAGCTAGATCTATGTATGTTCGTGGTGTTGCATATGTTTGTGGTGTTGCATATGTGTTTGTGTTTGGAGGTGTACCGGTATTTGAAATGCGATAGTTGCCAATATTTTGCCGGAATGTTGATTCATTTCCGTTTCGGCGAGAATTTTGGCATTAAGCATTCTTTTTGGTCCTATTTTTAGGGAAAGTCATGCCAAATTTTTTCTTGGTTCTAAAATATCGTTTTGCTCTACCCCGCAGGTGACCATGGTCCGCACGATGACCGAAGGCATCGTGAATAGGTTTTTGAGGTCCGCGAAGGCCGAGATGCTTCAAAAGAACGAGACGGAGATAAGATGTCCATGTCGAAGATGCAAGCTGAAGAGCCTTATTGCGGACCCGGATTCCGGGCAGGTGCGGGACCACCTGCTCTTGCGTGGTTTCATGGATGGCTATCAGTGGCAAGGTGATGAAGATGACTACGAAGTCATCCATGGGGGCCGGGCAAGAAATGAGGAAGGGCAGCAAGACGAAGAATCCCCAGGAGATGATCACAACGGTGATGCTGTACACAGTCATCATGTAGAAGATGCAGGACATGATGACGAGGAAGATGCCGAAGCAGACGACGGGCATGATCATGAAGATGATGATGCCGGCGGAGCAGATGATGCTGGACCATCGATGGGCTGGGTGCAGGACCCTCATATTCAAGAGCTGCTTCTCAAGCAGACGGATAACGCAAGAGCTGCCGCCCGAGAGAAAGCCAAGATGGATCAACTTGAGTTAGACACGGTTACTCCATTGTATGAAGGATGCAGGCCCGAGGATACCCGCCTGAAAGTAATGCTCATGGCTCTAGAGATGAAGGTAAAACACAAAATGACCGACGCATGCTTCGACGAGAACATGTCATTCTAGCACGAATGTCTTCCCAAGGGGAACAAGTGCCCGACCAGTTTGGAGGAGGCGAAGAAAATCGTGTGTCCTCTGGATTTACCGCACGTGAAATACCATGTGTGCATGAACAATTGCATCATTTATCGGGACGAGCACGCGGAGTCTACCATATGTCCGGTGTGCGGCGTCACTCGATACAAGAAGAGGAAGAAAGCTCCTCGAAAAGTGGTGTGGTACTTTCCGATCACTCCTCGTCTGCAGCAGTATTTCGCGGACCCTAAGGTAGCAAAGCTCCTGCGTTGGCACGCAGATAGGGAGGAGAAGAAGCGAGAAGATGACGCAAATGATCCGGAGATAGATAAAAAGACAAGATGCTGAGTCACCCTAAGGATGCGAGCCAGTGGCAAGCGTTGAACTGCGAAGACCTAGAATTTGGGAACGCTCCAAGGAACATCGTGCTGGGCGCGAGCACCGATGGAGTCAATCCGTTTGGCAGCCAAAGAAGCACACATAGCACCTGGCCTGTGTTTGTGTGGATGTACAACCTTCCCCCCTGGTTGTGCATGAAGAGGAAGTACATTCACATGAGTATGCTAATTGAAAGACCGAAACAACCAGGGAATGACATCAATCTGTATCTGGGGCTGCTAAAAGAGGAGCTTGACACGCTGTGGAAAACGCCAGCCAATACGTGGGACGCCGCAGAGAAAGAATATTTCCCTATGAGAGCCGCACTGCTGACGACGATGCACGGCTATCTCGGTTACAGATATCTCGCGGGGCAGGTAGTCCACGGATTTTCTGGATGCATAAGGTGCATGGATGACACAACGTATCGCCAGCTAGATAGAGATCCCGGGTCTTCAAAAACCGTGTTCATGGGACATCGAAGGTGGCTTCGCGACGATGACCCGTGGAGGAAACGCAAGGATCTGTTCGATGGTGAAACCGAACCCCGAAAACGCCCGTGTACGAGGAGCAGCGAGGAAATAGACAAGCTGTTGAAAAATTGGAAAGACTGCCCACTGCTGGGAAAGAAGCAAAAGGCGCCAGAGCCGGGAGAGAAGCGAAAGGCGCCAGAGCCGCTGCTGAAGGTATGGAAAATGAGGTCTGTTTTCTGGGACTTGCCGTACTGGAAGATTCACCGTGTGCCTCACAACCTTGATGTCATGCATATCACGAAGAACGTGTGCGAGAGTCTGCTTGGTACCCTGCTCAACATGCCAGAGAGGACCAAAGATGGGCCGAAAGCAAGGGCAGACTTGAAATCAATTTGCATCAGGCAGGAGCTTCACGCTAATGATGATGATGATGATGATGATGATGATGATGATGATGATGATGACGATGATGATGATGATGATGATGATGATGAGGCGAAGCAGGACACAGAAAGTCATCGCAAAGGCAAAAAGGCCAAGAAGACCGGAAATGACTACCCTCCCGCGTGCTTCACTCTAAGTCAGGAGGAGATCGAGCAGTTTTTCACCTGCCTCCTAGGAGTAAAACTTCCTTACGGTTACGCGGGGAAGATAAGCAGATACCTAGACCCAGCAAAGCAGAAGTTCAGTGGGATGAAGTCTCACGACTGTCACGTGCTGATGACGCAGATACTTCCAGTTGCAATCCGTGGGATCATGGACGCGCACGTCCGTGAAACGCTATTTGGCCTATGCAACTTTTTCGACGTCATCTCTCGGAAGTCGATTGGCGTGAGGCAACTCAGAAGGCTATAGGAAGAGATCGTGGTGATACTATGCGAGCTTGAGATGTACTTCCTGCCCGCATTCTTCGACATTATGGTGCATCTGCTGGTCCATATAGTGGAGGATATCATCCAACTCGGGCCGATGTTCCTGCACAACATGATGCCGTTCGAAAGGATGAATGGTGTCATCAAAGGATACGTTCGCAACATGTCACGTCCAGAGGGAAGTATAGCCAGGGGCTTTCTGACTGAAGAGTGCATCTCCTACTACACAAATTATCTAGGCAACGAGAACCCCGTTGGTCTGCCCGTCAACAGGCACCTCGGCAGGCTCGCTGGACGGGGTCACCGTGAGGGTCGCCGCGAAATGCATGTCGACTTAGAGGGTCGACTCGCCGACTTTGAAAGAGCAAACCTAGTCGCGCTACAACACATAGACGTGGTCGATCCTTGGGTGGTTGAGCACAAAACCTTTATTAAGAAGACGTAAAATGACCGAGGCCAATAGAGGACGGACGGAGATATAATCAAAGAGCACAACTCATGTTCCACACGTTGGTTCAAGCAGAAGCTTCTGTCGTACCCTTTACATGAGGATTCTTCCGCGGAAGAACAACTCATATTCGCCTTGTCACAGGGCGCCGAGCACAACCTGATGACCTATGAGGCGTACAATATCAACGGCTACACATTCTACACCGAGGCCAAGGACATGAAGAGCGATGGTTATCAGAACTCCGGAGTAACGATGGAATCCTACACCGGTAACGACAAGGACAGATACTACGGAAGGATCGAGGAGATCTGGGAGCTGAGCTACACTGGAGAGAAGGTCCCGATGTTCCGTGTCAGATGGGCAAAGAGCGTCCTAAAAGAAGACTGGTATTTCACCACCATGGTTATACCCAAAGCCAAATCCAAGACCGCGGGCGCAAACGTCACTGCGAAAAATGAGCCATGGGTACTGGCTTCCCAAGTGGACCAATGCTTCTTCATTACCGACCCGTCAAAGCCCAGTCGTGTTGTAGTGAGGAGAGGCAAAAGGAAGATCATCGGAATGGATGGAGTAGCCAATGAGCAAGACTTCCACAAGTACGGCGACCCGAGGATCGAACATGACGACGATGATGAAGTAGCAGCATACACCACAAGAAGAAGCAGGACCACCCTACCTAAAGGACGTCCGTTCCACAGAAGAACTCCATTTGCGAAAAAGAAGGGCAAGAAGATTGTGAACAGATAGCTAGCTAAGATCAATTGTATTTAAATCGTAGCCTTCATTTCTCGATTGTATTTCATGGGCACTTTTTGAACTATCATGAATATTTTTAAATTTCATGGACACTCGATCTCGATCCCCCTCCATCTCGATCGCTATCCCACCTCGCCAGATCCGGCCCCCCTCGCCGCCGAGCACCCCCCGGTCCACCGACCGCCGTCGCCGACCCCCCGCACCCTCGATTCCCCTACTCAACCGCCGTCGCCGACCCCCCGCACCCCTCCCCTACTCAACCGCATTTACTGGTGCACCGAGGACCAGTAAAATTATTACTGTCTTATAAAAAAATATTACTGTTATGATTTAAACAAGTTTGAACATATTTAAACACAAAATAAGTATCAAACAGCATTTTAAATGCATAAAAATTTGTGGAGCCTGGGAATCGAACCCAGTACCTCCTGGTGTGAGAACTGGCTGTTGACCAGTCGAGCTAGTAGAGGGAACTTGGTGTGGATCAGGTCAGGTGGAAGATAACCTGTTGGCTCGAGCAGAAATCAAAAAAAAATACTAATGGCGCACCAGGGTGAGGTGCGCCATTAGTATGGATGTACTTATGGCGCACTGAGGGGTGGTGCGCCATTAGTATTGTGCCGCCCCCATCCATATTTCCTCCCCGGCCCAAACCTATCCCCTCTCTCTCCCTCGCCCTCGCCCTCGATCCCCTTCCCCTCTCCTCTCCCGACGCCGCTGCCCCGCCGCCTCGACGCCGCCCCGACGCCGCGATGCCGCCCCGTCGTCCTCGTCTCCGCCCCGATGCCCCGACGCCACGACGTCGCCCTCTCCTCTCCCGACGCCACCGCCCCGCCGCCCCGTCGTCCTCGTCTCCTCGGCGCCGCTCTCCCTGTCGCCCCACCTCGTTGGACGCCATCGCCCCGCCGCCCTCATCGCCGGTGGCCCGGACGCCGCCCCGTCCACACCACCGTCGCCGGAGCACCACCACCACCCGGACCTCGTCGCCTCCCGGACCTCGTCGCACCACCACCACCCGAACCTCGTCGCCCCACCTCGTCGCCCCGTCCACACCACCGCCCCCGTGATCTCCCCCTCCTCCTCTCCTCCTCTCCCCCTCTCCCCCTCGATTTTAGCAGTCATCAATTAATTTGCAGTACGTAGCAGTCTGCAATGAATGTGTCTAAGTTTCTGCAGACATGCCCTTTCTGCTGGTAGTGGTACCCATCATTTTTTTGCAATGATAGTTAAACTCCAAATCGATGCTTGAGGGCAGTAGACGATAATCTCTCTATGTTTTCTAAGCAATGTATTCAAGAATTAAGTGCGCCAGGGGCATTTTTACCTTTCTTAGTACTGAAGATCTCTGGTTGGGTTTATAAGTGAAGCAAGTTCTGTAAGGCATTTTCAGTACTGAAGATCTCGAGAGCTGCCGGCTAGAGTACACACACTACAGTTGTAGGTGTTTGAGAGAGACCCTTTCTTTTGCTTTTTTTGTTTTTGTGAATTGTGCATCTTCAGTTGTTTGGTTTTTTGTCCCCGATAAATTCAGTCATGTCCTTGTGGTTAACAGCATCCAAATCATCGAGCTCATCAAGTTTTCAGTTCTGGAACCTATAACGTGGGCGGAATTAACTTTGGATTTTCTGCATTTAACTAAAAAACCCATAAAGAGTACAGTTCATTATTGAATAAAATGAAATGGTAGTTTATTTAGAAATTTGGAGCAGTTGTTCTATGGTTTTTTTAGCACAAAAAGTCTGATTATATAAGCAAAAACAATTGTTGGCTTTTAGATGTTGTGGTGGTTCACTTGGGGGTATGTGTAGCAGTTAGCAAAAACAGAGGACTAAAGTGCTCTGTTTTGGCAAACCAGTGCATGCATGCCTTTTTTCTTCTTCATTTTTTTTCACTGACGACGAATGCTGGCAACTCGACAGCAGCTAGCTAGCAGGTGTTCCTTTACAAGCATAGTAGAGCATAGTATGGATTCTAATGTTCAACTCTGACTAAACAGGTTCTGCAAACGGTCTTTTACTGCACTTGACTGAAGAAGTAGGTGTCTGCTATATCCTGCACTTGAGGTGAGTTGTGTTCTCAGGTTTACATTGCAATGAGCACTCTTCTTGTAAACACAAATTCAGATTTATATACTATATGCTGGCATGACTGTTTTTATTAGGGATGATAGTGCAGTAGTTGATGTATCTTGGGTTGATTATAAAGTTGCTTGGGTTTAATATTACCCAACATGATGATGTATCAATGTAGCGTTAGCATATGATCCAAGTGCTAGTACTGCTAGTAAATAGCTAATACAGTTAATGAAGAAGAAAAAAAATTGCTAGTACAGTTAATGAAGAAGAAAAATATGTGTTCTGAAACACTGAGAGCAGAAACACTTACTACATACATATGCTCAAGAAACACTTACTAACCAGAAAAGGTTTTGACTTGAAATGTTAATAGCACAGAGAGCACCACAAGTTAAACACCTCAATCTGTTAGTATTTGTCTGCATTTTCTCACATTCTTCTTGTATCTGATCCAGTATTGCTTGTAGTGGTTTGTCCAAAATGTTGAATGATACTGCTTGGAGATGCATATATTGTTTCACCTCTTCACATGCCAATGTATTTTCCATGTTGTGATGGAGGCCTTTTTTGCCTTGTCCACCCGAGAGGCCCTTGAGTTTGCTGGAATGTCGATTAACTTCCGTTCCAGCAAATTCGGGTACTCCATATGTCCTATTTTCAGCAAAGGTCATGCTGAAATTTTCCGTGAATTTTAGCATGACTTTGCTAAAAATAGGACATATGGGGTACTTGTGACTAATGATGAAAGCTTAGGCTTTTAGGGTGCCTCGGCGTCGAAAAACCCTCAATGATAAAAGCTTAGCTTTTAGGATGCCTCGGTGTCGACAAACCCTAAATGATGCGACCATGATCTTGTTCCTTGACAATAACCAACTTTTTGACCAAACTTTGTTCCTATTTAGAGAGAAACATGGCCAACAACGATGAGGCCGGGGGTTCGGGCGGCAAGGCATTCTGGGAGCTGTCCCAGGAGATGGAGGAACAACCTCACTTGTATGAGGACGCCGCCTTCCCCACCGATCCTGATACCACTGATGGTACCGCCGAGGATGACCCCACTGATGCCACCACTGATGGTGCCGCCGAGGATGCCACCACTGATGATGGCGGCGCACGCACAGATGGCAGCCAACTGAAGAGGCAACGGAAGGACCGGCGCCCGATCGTGCTCCTCACCCTCAAGGAGGAAGTTACCGAAGTGGACTCCGACGGAAATCCAACGGCGCCCGAACGAATAGTCAAGGGGTACTCGCTTCAGCTCGGGTGCATTCTCCGGAGCACCGTCTCGATCAACACCGAGAACCTGAGGCATCCTGACCGAGGGAATTTGCGCAACCTCCTCTTCACGAAGCTGCACGAACGATACAAGTTCCCCGCTGAATTTGAAAACACAAGCCTCAAAGGGAATAAAGTGAAGAATGATGCCCTCACGAAGATGAGCAAGGCCCTGTCTACTTGGAAAAGCAATGTGAAGAGAATGATCGAGAAAGATGAGAGTTATGAGAAGATCAAGGAGAAAAATCCTTTGATCACCGAAGATGACTACAACAACTTCAAGATCAATTGCTCGAGCACCGCAAACTCCCAATCAAGTCAGTGGGGGAAAGAAATGCGGGAGCTGAACATAGGGGAACACACACTCGGTCCCGGCGGTTACAGAGTGGCGGAGCCTATATGGGACAAGGAGGAGGCGGACCGTGCCGAGCAAGGCCTACCGCCCCTCTTCAATAAATATGGTGACAAGCAGACCAGGAACTTTGTCAGGGCCCGGTACAAGAAGGACCCGAAAACAAAGGAGCTTACCACGGATCCGAAGACCAGGGCGCTTGAGCTTGTTCTGGTAAGGAATACACCCCCGCGTAATTAGCTCCATATGGTTGCATTCTAATTAATGAAGCCAAATTTCTAAATGGTTCACATTCCTTCCGCAGGCGACTAAAAGCAGTAGCGCGGGGTCGACTAAGAGCAACCCTTGGGACACCACTCTAAATAGGGCGTTGAATGTAATGAAGAACAAGGATAAGCTCAGTAAGCCGACGTCAGCTGGTCGTGTAGCTGGCAAAGGCTTGTCGACAAAATGGTCGTCATACTATAACAATGGTGGGCAAAAGGAGAAAAAGACCAGCTCGGAAAGCCAGGCGCGCGAGGTTCAAGAACTCAAGGCACAGGTGGCGCGGATTCCGGAGATTGTCCAAGAGCAAGTGCAACAACAACTCGGAGTGACGATCACCGCCATTGTGCCTACCTTGATCGAGGGGTTGAGTGCGTGGATTGCGGGCGGCCAACAGGGGCCGCCCCCGATTCCTAGCTTCACGACCAGCAACTCGCAGAATGCGATGGCGGGGCCATTGGTGCCTCCGGCGGAGGCGGCATTGGTGTCTCCGACGCCGGCACGGGAGCTTAATGCACCCGGGTGTACGCCGGACGGCACCTCTGCAGCAAGCGGCCCCTCCGTCAACTACACGCCCGCCGTTGGCGGTGCCTCGACATTAGCCGAGCTCGACGCTATCATCACGGTAACTAATTAAGCCTCTCTCGCCCGAGGACTTCATCTCCTTGCCTTTGACTGGGCATCCCTGACGCCCTACATGTTTTCGCAGGGCGCCGCCGACGTTCCGTGCACTCTCCTGCACTTCGTGAACAATGAGTTGGTTGATGTCGCCAAGGGCAAAATCATTCAACCGGGCAACCCCTTGTTCCATGGTACCCAGATGCCACCCAACTTGTTTAGGGTTCAACTGGTTCGGGTGCTGCCAGGCTGCGATGAGTTGTCACCTCCGATTCGACCCGTCGGGGCCAACGATGATGACGTGATGACCCTCAGCGCCTGCCTGAGCTGGCCCCTGCTTTGGCCGAAGAGCCAGATTCGTTTGGGGGCGGGGGACACCACCCCAAAGACAACACCGCCAGTCGTGCCGGCGCCAGGTCGGCCCCATGGCAAGACCACCGCAACGGTGCCGGACATCCCTATGCCACTGGATCCAAACATTCATATGGCACAGGATCAGAACGACGACGACGACGATACATTTGGCAACATCGATCAGTACTTTGCCGATCATGGGTACGATGGCGACTTCATGGGGCCTCCTTCTCAAGAACCCAACCCAACAAAAGACGTGCGCGATCTAGCTGGTACCGCGGAGAAGCCAAGTTGCAACAGGCATCGTCTGCCGTTCAGCTCTTAGGAGACGCCTCCAGCTGCCGACTTCACCGAGCCTCAGATAGGCGAGGTGCGAAATATTATCAGCCCCAACACACTCAAGAAGGCGGTCTGTGAGCAGAAGTCGGTCCCATTACAGGAGAAGAAGAAGGCACGCAAAAGAAAGACTAAGAAGGGTGCGAGCCAGCCGGCACCGAGTACGATCCGTGCTCACGACGGGCCACCTTCACCTAAGGATATCTCGAGGAGGGTGCATGTGGCGGGTAGGGCGATGCTACCGACAAATATGCTCAATGCTGCAACCGGTGCTATGCGGAGTCTGCATGATAGTGTTCTTTCTTTGGAGAAGCGGCGTCTCAGAGAGAAGGATGTGGCATACCCGGTTTTCGCGGCCAAGGTGCCAGAGGGCAAGGGCTTTGTGGATAACTCCATCGGGCGTACGATCGTCCTGCGGTTTGATGACATCCACGCTATGTTGAACCTTCATCCGCTGCACTACACCTTCGTTTGGCTATTTTCGCTGAGTATGGAGATGCGGATCATTCGCGACAAGACCCCGGACATCGTGATAGTCGACCCCTTCTACATGCGTGCCAAGATCTTGGGCAGCGCTGGGGACCGGCAAGTCGCGAGTTCTTACCTCAAAGGCGTCATTCTGGCAAACCAAGATAAGGATAACTTCCTCGTGCCTTACTTTCACGAGTAAGTCCTCCCCTCAACCGGCCCGTAACATATGAATTCTTAGATTTCGATCGTTTTTCTTTTAACATTCCGTGTTTTCTGCAGTGACACACATTGCACGCTCATCCTCCTAAGCCCCAAATATTCCATGGTCACGTATTTCGACCGGGACCGTCAGTCGAACGTAGACTACACAAATGTCAAGAAGGTTCTTGATGATGTTCTCCCCGGCTACGCAAAATCTGGAGGCACCTTCACCAGGCCTTTTCGTAAGTACGGCAAGCACATGTTCTCCCACAATACGACGTTCTGCTGCATCAAGCAGCCCCCTGGCGGTCAGAAGGGTGCCTACTACGCCATCCATCACATGCGAGCGGCCGTACGGGACCATCATCAACTTCTGCTACCGAGTAAACTCAAAGATTGGGCCGCGAGCATGTCGGCAATCCAGGACGCGGACATCAGACAAGAATTCTTTCGCATCCAGTCGGAGTTTGCGGAAATCATCCATCAAGATGTCCTTCGTACCTCGGGGCAGTTCTACCTTAGAAATCAACCGTCCAACAGTGACATCGATACAATGCTACAAATGCAGGCTGACAACGACCATTATTTCATGACTCCCACGATAGACGGCGGCTTTATCCACGCTCCGGTCCCTTGAGTCGAGTCGAAAGCAGTGATGCTGTGTCTAGTTCTGAAACATCGATTGGCTCATGTTGTAATTAAACTTTAATGAACTTGTAGTATGTCTCTTTGGTTTCGAGAGTCGTTCAACTTAGATGTAATCGATGCTATTAATGTCTTGCTTTTCTCTTCCGATCGTTCTATTGCATACTTATATATTGCTTATGTATTGTCTGTGAATTGGTACTAACATTTCGTTTGGCTAGTGCATAGCGATGCCGTCGTATGTCGTGTACAAGGGTAAGGTTCCCGGAGTCTACGACGACTGGGAGGAGTGTCGGAGATAGGTTCACCGATTCAGCGGTAACAGTTACAAAGGGTACACCACTAGGGCCGAGGCCGAATCTAGATACGCCCGCTATCTAGCGGGAGAGGGGAGGGAGCGTTGGAGGAACCGGATGAAGACGAGTTTCATCGTGATGATGCTCATCGTGATGACCGCAGCTCTCTTCTATGTGATGGTAGTTTAGATGATCAATATCGACTTATAATGTGAAGACAAACTCGCTACTCGCGGTCTCGAGACTTGTAATATAATATTCTATCTTTGTTCGGTCTTTTCAATTCGGAGACTAATATGATGAATTGTATTCGGAGACTAATATGATGAATTGTATTCAAAGACTAATCTTCTATTGTATTCGATGAATCTGTTGTTGATGTGTGCTGTCTATATTTTGTCCAATTATACATTTTGTAACCTGTGCAAAAAACAGAAAATAAAAAAATAAAAAAAACCTAATATTCATACTAATGGCGCATCACATCACAGTGCGCCATTAGTATGCCAAAGTATACTAATGGCGCATCATTAAACAGTGCGCCATTAGTATGCCGAAGTTACTAATGACGCATCTTGTTGTTGTGCGCCATTAGTATGCAAAAGCACCTGGGTATACATGGCCCCCTGAGAGGCATACTAATGGCGCACTGCTGTATATACTAATGGCGCATCTGAGGTGCGCCATTAGTATACCAGATACTAATGGCGCACTAGTGGTGCGCCATTAGTAAAATATACTAATGGCGTGGCACTAATGGCGCACCACTAATGCGCCATTAATGGCCAAATTAGGTGTGCCATTAGTAGGCCTTTTCCTAGTAGTGTTGGGCTGTAAATGGGGCTCTCGGAGTCTTGGTTGGGTGGCATTTTTTCGTTCAGGCACTCACCAGGCAGCCCGTCCGGGCGCTTGGTATAGGGGGTCCGTTTGTAGATGCTGTAATGACTTACCATATTTGTATACACGTTAGCTATACAAAATTCTAAAGGTAACAAGTTTCATTAATCGGTCTAGTCGCCATATGCAACATGCCATATATTAGAATAGTTTTAGTTAACTAGCCACACATTTAATATATGTATAGGCTAGTGCAACAACATTACAATAGTTCAACTAAACTATAAAGACTTAATAGATTTCTATAAAAAAATTAGGTATATAAAATTCTAAATGTAACTAGTTTCATGATCGGTCTAGTGGACATGCAACACCATCAAAATAATTTCAGTTAACTCAACAAACTTAATAGTTGTATTATTTTTCAAAATGGTGCTCACCACCTTGACCGCCACCGCGACTGAAGACTAGGAAGCACATGCTAGGTCTACGACTGCTCAAGGGGTGTGGGATACCCGACCTCCCATGAAACATCAATAAAAATGGCCAGGCGGAGTTGATGTCGCGTGATCGTCTTAGCGACACACGGCTAGAGAGCGCCGCTGGTCATGACGTACGAGCAGTCGCGTTGGGTGGCCACTAAGGTGTTTGGACGATGCAACTATGTTGATTGGTTGTGGTTGAAGGAAATATGCCCTATAGGCAATAATAAAGTTGTTATTTTATATTTTCTTATTCATGATAAATGTTTATTATTCATGCTAGAATTGTATTAACCGGAAACTTGATACATGTGTGAATACATAGACAAAACATCGTGTCCCTAGTATGCCTGTACTAGACTAGCTCGTTGATCAAAGATGGTTAAGTTTTCTAGCCATGGACATGAGTTGTCATTTGATAAACGGGATCACATCATTAGTGGAATGGTGTGATGGAAAAGACCATCCGTTAGCTTAGCATAATGATCGTTCAGTTTTATTGCTATTGCTTTCTTCATGTCATATATATATTCCTCCGACTATGAGATTAGGCAACTCCTGGACACCGGAGGAATGCTTTATGTGCTATCAAACGTCACAACGTAACTGGGTGATTATAAAGATGCTCTACAGGTATCTCCGAAGGCATTTGTTGGGTTGGCATAGATCGAGATTAGGATTTGTCACTCCGAGTATCGGAGAGGTATCTCCGGGCCCTCTTGGTAATGCACACCATATGAAGCCTTGCAAGCAATGTGACTAATGAGTTAGTTGTGGGATGATGCATTACGTAACGAGTAAAGAGACTTGCCGGTAACAAGATTGAACTAGGTATGGAGATACCGACGATCAAATCTCGGGCAAGTAACATATCAATGACAAAGGGAATAACGTATGTTGATATTGCGGTTCGAACGATAAAGATCTTCGTAGAATATGTGCGAACCAATATGAGCATCCAGGTTTCGCTATTGGTAATTGACTGGAGAGGTGTCTCGGTTATGTCTACATAGTTCTCAAACCCGTAGGGTCCGCACGCTCAACGTTCGATGATGATATGTATTGCATGAGTTATGTCTTTTGGTGATAGAACTTTGTTTGGAGTCCCGTATGAGATCACAGACATGACGAGGAGTCTCGAAATGGTCGAGAGGTAAAGATTGATATATTGGAAGGTTATATTCGAACACCAGAATGGTTCCGGAGAGGTTCGAGTATTTTTTGGAGTACCGAGGGGTTACCGGAACTCCCCGGGGAAGTAATGGGCCTTATTGGGCCATAGGGGTTAGATAATATGTCTGGGTACCACAACCACTTGACTTAACTGGGAGTTATTCTTCCTGATGACTGTGTCATTGACAGAGTTCTTCAATCACTGCCACCAAGCTACAAAAGCTTCGTGATGAACTATAATATGCAAGGGATGGATAAGACAATTCCTGAGCTCTTCGCGATGCTAAAAGCTGCAGAGGTAGAAATCAAGAAGGAGCATCAAGTGTTGATGGTCAACAACACCACCAATTTCAAGAAGAAGGGCAAAGGGAAGAAGGGGAACTTCAAGAAGAACGGCAAGCAAGTTGCTGCTCAAGTGAAGAAGCCCAATTCTGGACCTAAGCCTGATACTGAGTGCTTCTACTGCAAAGGGACTGGTCATTGGAAGTGGAACTGCCCCAAGTATTTGGCGGATAAGAAGGATGGCAAAGTGAAATGTATATTTGATATACATGTGCTATGTCTTGAGCTTGCGTTGGTTTTCCTTGAAGAGAAAGGGTGATGCAGCAAGGTAGCGTAAATATTTCCCTCAGTTTTTGAGAACCAAGGTATCAATCCAGTAGGAGGCTCCTCAAAAGTCCCACGCACCTACACAAACAAACAAGAACCTCGCAACCAACGCAATAAAGGGGTTGTCAATCCCATCACGGCCACTTGCAAAAGTGAGATCTGATAGAGATAATATGATAAGATAAATATATTTTTGGTATTTTATGATATAGATTGGAAAAGCAAAGATGCAAATAAAAGTAGATGGTAAACTTGTATGATAAAAGATAGATCCGGTGGGCATAGGTTTCACTAGTGGCTTCTCTCAAGATAGCATAAATATTACGGTGGGTGAACAAATTACTGTCGAGCAATTGATAGAAAAGCGAATAATTATGGGATTATCTAGGCATGATCATGTATATAGGCATCACGTCCGTGACAAGTAGACCGACTTCTGCGTGCCTCTACTACTATTACTCCACACATCAACCGCTATCCAGCATGCATCTAGAGTATTAAGTTCATAAAGAACAGAGTAACACATTAAGAAAGATGACATGATGTACAGGGATAAACTCATGCAATATGATATAAACCCCATCTTTTTATCCTCGATGGCAACAATACAATACGTGCCTTGCTGCCCCTGCTGTCACTGGGAAATGACACCGCAAGATTGAACCCAAAGCTAAGCACTTCTCCCATTGCAAGAAAGATCAATCTAGTAGGCCAAACCAAACTGATAATTCGAAGAGACTTGCAAAGATAACTTAATCACACATAAAAGAATTCAGAGGAGATTTAAATATTTCTCATAGATAAACTTGATCATAAACCCACAATTCATCGGATCTCGACAAACACACCGCAAAAAGAGTTACATCGAATAGATCTCCAAGAAGATCTAGGAGAACTTTGTATTGAGATTTAAAGAGAGAGAAGAAGCCATCTAGCTAATAACTATGGACCCCAAGGTCTGTGGTAAACTACTCACAACTCATCGGAAGGGCCTTGGAGATGATGTAGAGGCCCTCCGTGGTCGATTCCCCCTCCGGCGGAGCACCCGCGAAGGCTCCAAGATGGGATCTCGCGGACACAGAAGGTTACAGCGGTGGAAATAGTTTTTTGTGGTGCCCTCCAATGTTTTCAAGGTATGTGGGTATATATAGGAGGAAGAAGTAGGTCGGTGGACGCTCGAGGGGCCCACGAGGGTGGGGGGCGCGCCCCGCCCTCGTGGCCGCCTCCTCTGTTGCTTGACGTCCACTCCAAGTCCCCTGGATCACGTTTGTTCCAAAAAGATCGCTCCTGAAGGTTTCATTCCGTTTGGACTCTGTTTGATATTCCTTTTCTTCGAAACACTGAAATAGGAAAAAAACAGCAATTCGGGCTAGGCCTCCGGTTAGTAGGTTAGTCCCAAAAATGATATAAAAGTGTAAAGTAAAGCTCATAAACATCCAAAACGGGTAATATAATAGCATGGAACAATAAAAAATTATAGATACGTTGGAGACGTATCAACATGTTATTGATGTGTACTTAACTAATGCTCGCGGTAGCGCCTGGGTATTTGATACTAGTTCTATTGCTCATATTTGCAACTCGAACATGGGCTACGGATTAAGCGAAGATAGGCTAAGGATGAGGTGATGATGCACGTGGGAAATGGTTCCAAAGTCGATGTGATCACGGTCGGAATGCTACCTCTACATCTACCTTCGGGATTAGTTTTAGACCTGAATAATTGTTATTTGGTGCCAGATCTTGTTTGATGCGAGACGGTTATTCATTTAAATCAGAGAATAATGCTTGCTCTATTTATATGAGTAATATCTTTTATGGTCATGCACCCTTGATGAGTGGTCTATTTTTATTGAATCTCGATAGTAGTGATACAGATATTCATAGTATTGAAGCCAAAAGATATAAGTTCAATAATGATAGTGCAACTTATTTATGGCACTGCCGTTTGGGTCATATTGGTCTAAAGCGGATGAAGAAACCACATGCTGATGGGCTTTTGGAATCACTTGATACTTGTGAACCATGCCTCATGGGCAAGAGGACTAAGACTCCGTTCTCCGGAACTATGGAGCGAGCAACAGATTTATTGAAAATAATACATACTAATGTATGTGGTCCAATGAGTATTGATGCTCGCCACGGGTATCGTTATTTTCTTACCTTCACAGATGATTTGAGCAGATATGGTTGTATCTACTTAATGAAGCATAATTCTGTAACATTTGAAAAGTTCAAAGAATTTCAGTGTTAAGTGGAAAATCATCGTAACAAGAAAATTAAGTTTCTACGATCTGATCGTGGAGGAGAATATTTGAGTTACGAGTTTGGTCTTCATTTGAAACAACATGGGATAGTTTCACAACTAATGGTGTGTCCGAACGTTGTAACCATACTTTATTAGATATGGTGCGATCTATGATGTCTCTTACTGGTTTACCGCTATCGTTTTGGGGTTATGCTTTAGAGACAGTTGCATTCATGTTAAATAGGGCACCATCTAAATCCGTTGAGACGACGCCTTATGAACTGTGGTTTGGCAAGAAACCCAAGTTGTTGTTTCTAAAAGTTTGGGGCTGCGATGCTTATGTGAAAAAGCTTCAACCTGATAAGCCCGAACCTAAATCGGAGAAATGTGTCTTTATAGGATACCCAAAGGAGACTATTGGGTACACCTTCTATCACAGATCCGAAGGCAAGATATTCATTGCTAAGAATGGATCCTTTCTAGAGAAGGAGTTTCTCTTGAAAGAAGTGAGTGGGAGAGGAAAGTAGAACTTGATGAGGTAATTGTACCTACTCCTGAATTGGAAAGTAGTTCATCATAGAAATTAGTTCCAGTGATTCCTACACCAATTAGTGAGGAAGCTAATGATAGTGATCATGAAACTTCAGATCAAGTTACTACTGAACCTTGTAGGTCAACCAAAGTAAGATCTGCACCTGAGTGGTACGGTAATCCTTTTCTGGACGTCATGTTACTAGACCATAACGAACCTACAAACTATGAGAAAGCGATGATGAGCCCAGATTTCGCGAAATGGCTTGAGGCCATGAAATCTGAGATGGGATCCATGTATGAGAACAAAGTGTGGACTTTTGTGGATTTGCCCGATGTTCGGCAAGCCATAGAAAATAAATGGATCTTTAAGAAGAAGACTGACGCAGATGGTAATGTTACTGTTTACAAAGCTCGATTTGTTGCGAAAGGTTTTCGACAAGTTCAAGGAGTTGACTATGATGAGACATTCTCACCCGTAGCGATGCTTAAATCTGTCAGAATCATGTTAGCAATTGCCGCATTTTATGATTATGAAATTTGGCAAATGGATGATAAAACTACATTCCTGAATGGATTTCTGGAAGAAGAGTTGTATATGATGCAACCATAAGGTTTTGTCGATCCAAAGGGTACTAACAAAGTGTGCAAGCTCCAACGATCCATTTATGGACTGGTGCAAGCCTCTCGGAGTTGGAATAAACGCTTTGATAGTGTGATCAAAGCATATGGTTTTATACAAACTTTTGGAGAAGCCTGTATTTAAGAGAAAGTGAGTGGGAGCTCTATAGTATTTCTAATATTATATGTGGATGACATATTGTTGATTGGAAATGATATAGAATTTCTGGAGAGCATAAAAGGATACTTGAATAAGAGTTTTTCAATGAAAGACCTCGGTGAAGCTGCTTATATATTGGGCATCAGGATCTATAGAGATAGATCAAGACTTTAATTGGACTTTCACAAAGCACATACCTTGATAAGATTTTGAAGAAGTTCAAAATGGATCAGTCAAACAAAGGGTTCTTGCCTGTGTTACACGGTGTGAAGTTGAGTGAGACACAATGCCCGACCACTTCAGAAGATAGAGAGAAAATGAAAGTCATTCCCTATGCTTCAACCATAGGTTCTATCATGTATGCAATGTTGTGCACCAGACCTGATGTGTGCCTTGCTATAAGTATAGTAGGGAGGTACCAAAGTAATCCAGGAGTGGATCACTAGACAGCGGTCAAGAACATCCTGAAATACCTGAAAAGGACTAAGGATATGTTTCTCGTAAATGGTTACGTCGATGCAAGCTTTGACACTGATCCGGATGACTCTAAGTCACAAACCGGATATGTGTTTATATTGAATGGTGGAGCTGTCAGTTGGTGCAGTTCTAAGGAGAGCATCGTGGCAGGATCTACGTGTGAAGCGGAATACATAGCTGCTTCGGAAGCAGCAAATGAAGGAGTCTGGATGAAGGAGTTCATATCCGATCTAGGTGTCATACCTAGTGCATCGGGTCCAATAAAAATCTTTTGTGACAATACTGGAGCAATTGCCTTGGCGAAGGAATCCATATTTCACAAGAGAACCAAGCACATCAAGAGATGCTTCAATTCCATCCATCATCAAGTGTCGGAAGGGGACATAGAGATTTGCAAGATACATACAGATCAGAATGTTGCAGACCCGTTGACTAAGCCTCTCTCACGAGCAAAACATGATCAACACCAAGACTCCATGGGTGTTAGAATCATTACAATTTAATCTAGATTATTGACTCTAGTGCAAGTGAGAGACTGAAGGAAATATGCCCTAGAGGCAATAATAAAGTTGTTATTTATATTTCCTTATATCATGATAAATGTTTATTATTCATGCTAGAATTGTATTAATCGGAAACTTAGTACATGTGTGAATACATAGACAAATAGAGTGTCACTAGTATGCCTCTACTTGACTAACTCGTTGACCAAAGATGGTTAAAGTTTCTTTTCCATTGACATGAGTTGTCATTTGATGAACGGGATCACATCATTAGAGAATGATGTGATTGACTTGACCCATCCGTTAGCTTAGCACTATGATCGTTTAGTTTGTTGCTATTGCTTTCTTCATAACTTATACATGTTCCTATGACTATGATATGCAACTCCTGAATACCGGAGGAACACTTAGTGTGCTATAAAACGTCACAACGTAACTGGGTGATTATAAAGATGCTCTACAGGTGTCTCCGATGGTGTTTGTTGGGTTGGCATAGATCAAGATTAGGATTTGTGACTCTGTGTTTCGGAGAGGTATCTCTGGGCCCTCTCGGTAATGCACATCACTATAAGCCTTGCAAGCAATGTGACTAATGAGTTAGTCACGGGATGATGCATTACGGAACGAGTAAAGAGACTTGCCGGTAGTGAGATTGAACTAGGTATTGAGATACCGAAGATCGAATCTCGGGCAAGTAACATACCGATGACAAAGGGAACAACGTATGTTGTTATACGGTTTGACCAATAAAGATCTTCGTTGATATGTAGGAACCAATATGAGCGTGCAGGTTCCGCTATTGGTTATTGACCGGAAGTGTCTCGGTCATGTCTACATAGTTCTCGAACCCGTAGGGTCCGCACGCTTAACATTCGATGACGATCTGTATTATGAGTTTATGTGTTCTGATGTACCGAAGGTTTTTCGGAGTCCCGGATGTGATCACGGATATTTCGGGGAGTCTCAAAATGGTCGAGACATAAAGATTGATATATTGGAAGGCTATGTTTGGACACCGGAAAGGTTCCGACTGGTTCGGGCATTTTTTGGAGTACCGGGAGGTTACCGGAACCCTCCGGTGAGTTAATGAGCCTTAATGGGCCATGGTGGAAGAGAGGAGGAGGCGGCCAAGGTGGGGGCGCCCCCCCCCCAAGCCCAATCCGAATTGGTAGGGGGGCGGCCCCCCTTTCCTTTTCTCCCTCTCCCTCTTCCTTCTTCTCCTACTCCAACTGGCGAAGGGGGGAACCTACTCCTACTAGGAGTAGGACTCCCCCCTTGGGCGTGCCATAGAGAGGGCCGGCCCTCCCCTCCTCCACTCCTTTATATACGGGGGATGGGGGCACCCCATAGACACACAAGTTAATTGTTTAGCCATGTGTGGTGCCCCCCTCCACAGATTTCCACCTCGGTCATAACATTGTAGTGCTTAGGTGAAGCCCTGCGTCGATAACTTCATCATCACCGTCACCACGCCGTCGTGCTGACGAAACTCTCCCTTGACCTCAGCTGGATCTAGAGTTCGTGGGACGTCACCGAGCTGAACGTGTGCAGATCGCGGAGGTGCCATACCTTCGGTACTAGGATTGGTCGGATCGTGAAGACGTACAACTACATCGACCGCGTTGTCATAACGCTTCCGCTTTCGGTCTACAAGGGTACGTAGACAACACTCTCCCCTCTCATTGCTATGCATCACCTAGATAGATCTTGCGTGATCGTAGGATTTTTTTGAAATTACCGCGTTCCCCAACACCATATGGTTGTCGCTTTATTGTATTAAATACAAACGCTATGTAATTGCTTTACTTTATCACTAAGCGGTAGCGATAGTCGTAGAAGGAATGGTTGGCAAGATGACCATGACGCTACGATGGAGATCAAGGTGTCAAGCCGGTGATGATGGATATCATGACGTTGCTTCGATGATGGAGATCAAAAGCACAAGATGATGATGGCCATATCATGTCACATATTTTGATTGCATGTGATGTTTATCTTTTATGCATCTTATTTTGCTTAGTAGGGCGGTAGCATTATAAGATTATACCTTACTAAAATTTCAAGGTATAAGTGTTCTCCCCGAGTATGCACCGCTGCGAACGTTCTTCATGCTGAGACACCACGTGATGATCGGGTGTGATAGGCTCTACTTTCAAATACAACGGGTGCAAGCCAGTTCTGCACACACAGAATACTCGAGTTAAAGTTGACGAGCCTATCATATACAAATATGGCCTCGGAACACTGGAGACCTAAAAGTCGAACGTGAATCTTATAGTAGATATGATCAACATAGTGATGTTCACCATTGAAGACTACTCCATCTCATGTGATGATCGGACATGGTTTAGTTGATTTGGATCACGTATCATTTACATGACTAGAGGGTTGTCTATCTAAGTGGGAGTTCTTAAGTAATATGATTAATTGAACTTAATTTATCATGAACTTAGTCCTAATAGTTTTTTGCATATCTATGTTGTAGATCAATGGCCCGTGCTACCGTTCCTTTGAGTTTTAATGCGTTCCTAGAGAAAGCTAAGTTGAAAGATGTTGGTAGCAACTACACGGACTGGGTCCATAACTTGTGGATTATCCTCATTGCTGCACAGAAGAATTATGTCCTTGATGCACCGCTAGGTGCAAGGCCTGCTGCAGGAGCAAAAGCTGACATTGTGAACGCCTGGCAAGCTCGATCTGATGACCACTCGTTAGTTCAGTGTGCCATGCTTTACGGCTTAGAATCGAGACTTCAAAGACGTTTTGAACGTCATTGACCATATGAGATGTTCCAGGAGTTGAAGTTGATATTTCAAGCAAATGCCCGAGTTGGGAGATATGAAGTCACCAACAAGTTCTATAGCTGCAAGATGGAGGAGAACAATTCTGTTAGTGAGCACATACTCAGAATGTCTGGGAAACATAATCACTTGACTCAGCTGGAACGTAATCTTCCAGATGATTGTATCATTGACAGAGTTCTTCAATCACTGCGACCAAGCTACTGTTGGGGAACGCGGTAATTTCAAAAAAAAATCCTATGATCACGCAAGATCTATCTAGGTGATGCATAGCAACGAGAGGGGAGAGTGTGTCCATGTACCCTCGTAGACCTAAAGTGGAAGCGTTTGCTTAATGCGGTTGATGTAGTTGAACGTCTTTGCGATCCAACCGATCCAAGCATCGAACGTACGACACCTCCGTGTTTAGCACACGTTCAGCTTGGGGACGTCCCTCGTACTCTTGATCCAGTCGAGGCCGAGGGTGAGTTTCGTCAGCACGGTGGCATGTTGACGGTGATGATGAAGTTATCGGCGCAGGGCTTCGCCTAAGCACTACGACAATATGACCGAGGTGTGTAACTGTGGAGGGGGGCACCGCGCACAGCTAAACAATTGTCAACTTCTGTGTTTAAGGGGTGCCCCCCTCCCCCGTATATAAAGGAGTGGAGGAGGGGGAGGGCCGGCCCTCTATGGCGCGCCCAAGGGGGGAGTCCTACTCCCAGCGGGAGTAGGATTCCCCTTTCCCAAGTTGGAGTAGGAGAGGAAGGAAGGGGGGGGAGAGGGAGGAAGGAAAGGAGGGCCGGGCGCCCACCCAATTTGGATTGTGCTTGGGGGGGGGGGGGTGGCGGGTGCGCCCTCCACCTGGTCGCCGCCTCCTCTCTCCCACTATGGCCCAATAAGGCCCATACACTCCCCAAGGGGTTCCGGTAACCCCCCCGGTACTCCGGTAAATGCCCGAACTCATCCGGAACCATTCCGATCTCCAAACATGGTCGTCCAATATATCAATCTTCATGTCTCGACCATTTCGAGACTCCTCGTCATGTCTGTGATCACATCCGGAACTCCAAACTACCTTTGGTACATCAAAACACATAAACTCATAATACCAATCGTCATCGAACGTTAAGCGTGACATAGAAGATCTTGCGCGATCATAGGATTTTTTTTGAAAATACCGCGTTCCCCGACAGTGGCATCCGAGCCAGGTCTATGCGTATATGTTATATGCACGAGTAGAACACAAAGATTTGTGGGCGATAATAGTCATACTACTTACCAGCATGTCATACTTTGATTCGGCGGTATTGTTGGATGAAGCGGCTCAGACTGACATTACGCGTACGCTTACGCGAGACTGGTTCTACCGACGTGCTTTGCACATAGGTGGCTGGTGAGTGTCTGTTTCTTCAACTTTAGCTGAATCGAGTGTGGGTACGCCCGGTCCTTGTTGAAGGTTAAAACAACACACTTGATGAAAAATCATTATGGTTTTGATGCGTAGGTAAGAACGGTTCTTGCTAGAAGCCCGTAGCAGCCACGTAAAACTTGCGACAAGCAAGTAGAGGACGTCTAGCTTGTTTTTGCAGGGCTTGTTGTGATGTGATATGGTCAAGCACGATGTGATATAAATTGTTGTATGAGATGATCATGTTTTGTAAAAAAATTATCGGCAACTGGCAGGAGCCATATGGTTGTCGCTTTATTGTATGCAATGCAATCGCCATGTAATTGTTTTACTTTATCACTAAGAGGTAGCGATAGTCGTAGTAACAATAGGTGGCGAGACGACAATGATGATATGATGGAGATCAAGGTGTCGTGCCGGTGACATTGGAGATCATGACGATGCTTCGGTGATGGAGATCATGAGCACAAGATGATGATGGCCATATCATGTCACATATTTTGATTGCATGTGATGTTTATCCTTTATGCATCTTCTTGTGCTTAGAACGTCGGTAGCATTATAAGATGATCCCTTACTAAATTTCAAGGTACGAGTGTTCTCCCTGAGTATGCACCATTGCTACAGTTCATCATGCCGAGACACCACATGATGATCAGGTGTGATAAGCTCTACGTTCACATATAATGGGTGCAAGTCAGTTTTGCACACACAGAATACTCAGGTTAAACTTGACGAGCCTAGCATATGCAAATATGGCCTCGGAACACTGAGACCAAAAGGTTGAGCGTGAATCATATATTAGATATGATCAACATAGTGATGTTCACCATTGAAAACTACTCCATCTCACGTGATGATCAGACATGGTTTAGTTGATTTGGATCACGTGACCACTTAGATGACTAGAGGGATGTCTATCTAAGTGGGAGTTCTTAAGTAATATGATTAATTGAACTTTAATTTATCATGGACTTAGTACATGATAGTATTTTGGATGTCTATGTTGTTGTAGATCAATGGCCTGTGCTACCGTTCCTTTGAATTTTAATGCATTCCTAGAGAAAGCTAAGATGAAAGATGATGGCAGCAACTACACGGACTAGGTCCGTAACTTGAGGATTATCCTCCTTGCTGCATAGAAGAATTACGTCCTGGAAGCACCGTTGGGTGCCAGGCCTGCTACAGATGCTACTGATGACGTTAAGAACGTCTGGCAGAGCAAAGCTGATGACTACTCGATAGTTCAGTGTGCCACTTTATGGCTTAGAATCGGGACTTCAAAGATGTTTTGAACGTCATGGAGCATATGAGATGTTACAAGAGTTGAAGTTAATATTTCAAGCAAATGCCCGAGTTGAGAGATGTGAAGTCTCCAACAAGTTCTATAGCTGCAAAATGGAGGAGAATAGTTCTGTCAGTGAACACATGCTGTCAGGACCCCGATCCTATGCCACACCGATCTAGCATGTAACACCTCATATTACTTTGCGGCCTCACGCACGGTATTCCCACGGGTGTCGCCTTACCAGGCCCGGGACCGTTTGTGCCTTTTGGCTCACGCATACGATAGTGTCACTAGCATCCATATGACAAAGAACCCGGGCTGACATAGCTAGTCGTAAACCCAAAGTGGCACTAACTTACAGGGACAGGCATACATGACCCAGCAACGAACGTGTCAGTCAACAGCGAGTGAATCCGGGCAGTAGTAGCTCGGCTAACAGGACTCCGGAGAATCCGGGCTGTAGCAGGCTAACAGGACTCCGGTAGACACCACGTGACATTTCCCTGAAGGGACAAACACAGGAACGAAGAAGGACACATGCCAGCCAGCCTAAGTGTTCCGGAGCAGTAGCAAGCTACCAAGGTTCAGTGGAAGCACTAGGATACATTTCCCGGTAAGAGAGGCTACCAAGGATAAACAACTAGATAGTCAGATCCCACACATACCAAGCATTTCAATAACATACACACAATATGCTCGATATGTGCAAATACAACATGGCATCACAACATGACTCTACAACTCAAGTATTTTATTTAATAGGCTCCGAGGAGCGAGATATTACAAAACATGGGTATCATGTCCCAACATTCAGAGCATACAAGTCAAAACACATGCGGAAGCTTAACATGTCTGAGTACAGACATCTACAAATGAAAAGGCCGAGAAGCCTGACTATCTACCAGATCCTACCGAGGGCACAAGATCGCAGCTGAGGTAACAAGCTAAACGTCGGAGTCCGCGCGAAACTACTAGCGAGACTGAAGTCTCTCTGCAAAAACATAAATTAAGCAAACGTGAGTACAAATGTACCCAGCAAGACTTACATCAGAACTAACTACACATGCATCATTATCAACAAAGGGGATGGTGGGGTTTAACTGCAGCAAGCCAGCTTTGACTCGGTGGCTATCCTGAACTATGACTGCAAGTAACTCTTTTGAGGTAGCGCACATGAGTCCACATATTCACCATATCAATACACCACTATGGATCCGCTCCTGTCTTCCTACGAGAACGCCATCCATAGCACTCATGCTTATCTTGCGCATTTTAGAGTATCCACTTTCACTTGTCTATGAACTGTATAGGCAATCCAGAGGTCCTTTACCGCGGACGCGGCTATTCGAATAGATCATATTAACCCTGCAGGGGTGTACTTCTTCACACACGCTCTCGCCACTTACCGCCATGTACACGTCATGTATCTCGGCAACCTTCAAGCGGAAGCCTTGCGAGGGTGTTGGCTACGACCTAACTAACCACACAAGTCTCTAGTCCAGGATTATCACCTATTCGGGTTCCATTCGCAAGGAGATCCGTCCGGGGTGTCACTCACGGCCCCAAATGATGTGAGCAGGGTTCCCAAGACCACCATCCGAGTGCCACATGGTACACCGTGCCACTTCACCTAGTTTGTCCCAAGCCCACCTGTACCGGGTGCCACTTGGTAGACTACTAGCACTACCTACAAACACCAGAAACTAGTTGCAACTCCTAGACAGAGATTGAGTTGATTAATAAGTCGAGAGAGCTTGGAGTGCCCGGAGCCCAATGTGTGGTAGTAACTATTCATGGATCACAAACACAGAACTCAGTTCCTGAGGACGGCTTCAATGAGACAACCCACCATGTACTCCTACATGGCCTCTCACCGCTACCTTTACCAAATCGTATTCACACACTTAGCTCTCAACAGTAGGACATGTTCACAACTTTCCAATTCATCCCCGATGAATCAGACCTGACTCAACTCTAAGTAGTAGCAGGCATGACTAACAAACATGGATGAGTAGGCACATCAGGGCTCAAACAACTCCTACTCATGCTAGTGGGTTTCATCTATTTAATGTGGCAAAGACAGGTCATGCAGAGGAAAGGGGTTCAACTACCGCAACATGTAATAGTTGAATCGTTGTAGTCCTAATGCAGTAAAAGAGAGCATAGGCGAGAGATTGGGATTGTATCAGAATGAACAAGGGAGTTTGCTTGCCTGGCACTTCTGAAGATAGTATAGCTCTTCATCGGTGTCATCGAACTCATCGTCGGTACGTCGTCTACTGAGAGAGGACAAACACCAGCAAACAAGGAAGAACACAATCAAATGCAATGCACAATATGATGCATGATCATGACATGTCAATATACTGTGATTTAAGCTAATGCAACTAGCAGCAGATTAAATGGAGTTGGTTTGAATCAAAGATTCAAATTCAAACTCCATATGTGATGGTTTCAATGCCCTTTATATGATTTGTCCTAAACAGCGGCTATATGTTGTTCTAATATGCATGGAAATGGTACAGATGGATAGATTGGATTTTTCTGATCATTTTTCATATATAATTTATTTCATTTGGAGCTATGGCTGAATTTCTATGAATTTTTGAAGTTTTGAACATTTTTCTAAATTTCCGGGATTATTCTTAATCCAGAAAATCATTTATTGTGTCAACACTATATCAGGATGACATCAGCGAGTCAACGGGTTAGCCCAGGTCAAACTGACCGGTGGGTCTCACGTGTCAGTGACTGGACTAACTAACCTGATTAAAATTAACCCTAACTAACTTGGTTAGCCGGGCGGGTCCCGCGTGTCAGTGATCCAAGGGGGGTCAAATCACTGGTCAACCGGGGCTAAACCACCGGCGTTTAGTCGCCAGTGACGACCGAACGCGGCGGAGGGCTCGGGATCGCTCCCCCGGTGCCCAAACGAGCGACGGACAGCGCCCACGGGGAGCTGGAGCTCGCCTGCATCCAGCGCAGCAAGCAGCACCGGCTAGGGCGGCCGGAGCTCGTAGGAAAGGAGCTCAGCGCGGCGGCCGACGTTTGGGTGCGGGCGGGGATGCGGCTGCGGTGGACGTGACCGTGCGCAGTTAGCACCTATAGCAACTATGCGAGGCGGCGAGCGTGTTAGATACGACGGCCGGACTATTTGGTCGTCGGGGTCACGTCGGCGGTGAGCGTAGGCGGCGGCTTGTACGGATGCGAGTGGCGTGGAGGCTACGGCATGTGAGAGCGAGAAACGGCGGTCACTTCAGGGCAGACGGAGAGCTCGGAGGAGGTCGGGGTTGAGCAGGGTGACGAGGGGGATCCCCGGCGACGGGCGGTCGGGGACGAGCTCGGTGAGGGCTGGAGAGCGCATCCGGCTACATGTGGCGAGGCGAGAAGGTCTAGGACGTCGAGGCAGAGCTTGCAGGCACGGCGAGGGGTCGAGGGAGAGGCGGTGATGTCGACTACGGCGGCCGTGGCTTACGGGCGCGTCGGCCATAGCGGGAGAGGACGAGGGAGAGGGCAGAGGAGGGGAGAGTGGTGTCCAGGGGGGTCGAGGCGGCGCCGAGGACAAGACGCGAGGCATCGCGGTGGCCAGGCGATGCAGGCAGGCAGCCTGGTGGCGTGGCGCCCGCGCGCGCGCCGTGCGCTGTCCCTCCTCTGCCTACTGGCAGAGGTGGGTGACGACTGGCACAGGCCAGGTGGGCCGGCCCAGCCAGGTAAGTGGACCTGGGGTCCTTTCCCTCCTCTCTCTCTTTTCTGTTTTTTCTTATTTTTACCTTTTTTTTGATTTAGTTTAACCACTAAATCATTTTGGTAAATTCTGAGAAAAGTAGTGGGTGCAAGATGGACTTATTCCAGAGACCCTCTACAATTTTCAGAAATATTGGAGCCGTATAATTATTTATAGAATTTTATAGCTCCAACTCAAATACTTATTGATTTATTTCAAAGCCCAAATATGTCCTTAAAAAATATAAACCATTTTTGGTATATGCTTCCACCTTAATCCAGAAATGATGAACATTTTTAAAGGGCATTTTGAGTTCATTGAAAATATTTTTAGGTTGAACCTATTTGAATTCCATTTGATGCTAGGGTTTGAACATCCCCATTTCAACTTTCAAAAGAATTTAAACATGATGCAAAAAGATGCAAACACCAGACAGTACCAAAAGCTAGGGATGTGACAACTCACCCCCACCAAACGAGAATCTCATCCCGAGATTCAAGACGTGAGGTGAGAAGACATAGGGGACACAAAGCTAACACGATCTTCACGTTCCAGCTGTCCTTCTCAAAGATGTTGATTCATTGCTTCATATTGATCTTAACGTCTTTTCTTTCGATATCTTCATCCAACTTGATGACACCAGAAAGAAACTCTATCGGAAAGGGTCATTGAAACTCTCCATACCAGGCTAAGGCACTTCACAAACGATCGTTTGGCGGAGTGCGAAGGAATGGCATACCCGGACTAGAATGGACGATGTGGATTACCTTGTTGAAGACAACACAAGGGGTGATTTTGCTTGCGCGTGCTCTCAAGAACTTGAGCATTTCCATATTCATCAAGGTTTTACCAACATCCATGGCAAGGATCCTGGCAACTCAACATTCCACCATGATGGATATTGGGGGAGGATGCAGATGCAAGGAACATAACACTTTCTCAGATTTCACCTTAGTGAGGCCAAGGGCACAAAATCTGGATGATCGACCGAGAGACATTTAGCACTCCGCTTCTAATGTTCTCCTTGATGTGCTAGCGCAACCCATTTATTAAAATGGTTTGGTACCTAGAGCATCAAGTAAAAGGTCGGACTTCAGGAGCATAAGAATCCATAAGGAACAACTACTGGGGTAAACCCAAAGATATCCTTATGGGGAGGTGGCCAACTTCCTTAACCAAGATACTAAAACAATAGGTCTTCCGGTTGGGTGTGTTGGCCACAACATCCACTTCACTGGTTACAGAGAGACCAATATTATAGTTCTTGGGAAACGTTCCAACCATCATATCTGCCTGAGATTCAGATCTGGTTGGTGTCAGAATATTCCAGACTCATCAAGTCTAGAAGGAAAAATGAAAGTTTGCAACACAAATCGACGAGACGGCATTGCGAGATTCTCGGGAATGAACTACGATAGCAAGTTCCAAAACATGAGCGGGTTCTGCTACAAACATGTGAACACGTTGTCCCAGACAAGCATGACCACATAGTAGTCTTATAATAAAACACTAGCGAGTTCCGGTTGGGAACCATCAACGAAGATATCGAAGTCCTAACATAAGCCCGGATTAGCTCTTAAGAAGGAACTTCTTCTCCTTGAACAAATCAGCCAATGGCTTGGTGTGCTAGCAAACACATATAGAATGGAGGCGGCCAACCTACCAAACCATAGAGTACTTCGCATGTGCATGGCTGACTTGGAATGATTCCGGAGGAGGTAAAACAAGCCTTCTCAAATTCATGACGGCAGCTTTCATCAAGTGCACATGAATTAGAGGGACTCACTTCTTTCGTCGAAACATAAGCTTCACGAACGGGTCATGAAGATAATGCTTATAAAAGTTTCCAATACTAGCTGGATGTTCAACACAGATCATGGATAAGATAACAATGTTGCTGATGGGCTCAACAACAATTCATCCAGGTTTCCATATAATTGGAGTTCCACAGTTGTGTGAACACGATAATAGCATTGGTCAGACCAAAAGATGTAATGGTGTATGCTCGAGGAAACAACCACGAGTAATACAACATTACGACCATCGTTGGTTCTGATTTGATTTGATGCTAACCCACACTCAAATCAAAGCTTCGATAAGACAATAGATCCAACAATTGACCACGAGGATCAATCAATGAAGATATCATCTTTCTTCAACACACACACACACACACACACACACACACACACACACACACACACAAAGATATCCCTTTGGAATTAACTGAGTCAGACAAGCTTTTATCTTCCAACTCTCCAAGTTGTTATTTAGCTTAACCAACTAGTTCAGGGTATCCAACACAGATTCTTGGAGAAAGGGTGGTTTACAAGAAAACCAACTTGATCACGAACTCAACATAGCGGTCAGGTGACAACCTGGTGATACTTCCGAGAAGACTTTTGGAAAATCATGAACCACCGATATGTTACTAAGCTTGAGAACAATCTTGCTTTCGAGGCAAGACGATATGATCAAAAGAGCAAGGGATTGACACAATCCTAACTCATTGATCGGAGAGTGCACCGAAAATAAGGGGTAGCACGATCAACCTTAGGGTGATGATTCAATAATCAACACGCTAAGAATGAGGTTATTGTCCATTTAACTACCAAGCAACGGAGTTGCTAGGAGTATTGTTTTCACACACCATAGTTCACCTGTCGGCATTCCGGTTGCAACAACACAGGAGCCAAGAAATGAATAATGAGGGCGAGAAGTATCACTGTATCAAGAGTTCATAGGATGGTGTGCAATTCCCATGATATTCTTGATATAAAGATGGTAATACTCCAGGGTAGAACAGAACAAAAGCTGGATTGGCAGTTTGATCTGCTGATTACAACTGCTTTGACCCAATCCTGGAAATGGATGAGGTACTGGAGTTTGTTTCTCCTAGTCATTCCGAAATGGAATGGCTTGACAGACCACAAGAGTAATAGGCATCGATGAACGAATGCACGCATATTCTTGACTATCAATTGATAGATGAGGTCAAAAGACAACTAAAGAGGGACAACCCAAAGAACATATGATTTTCTGAGTTGTGGATGCATGGACTAGCATGTCGAATGAGTTCAACATATTTCTTCCGGATAACCCATGCAGAAAGGTTGAGCTAGCAGAGTCACAATATAGAATGGAGAACTCATCAAGAGCACTCCCGTTGTGATCTTTTGATCCAACAAACTTCTGCCATAAGTGGTTAATAGTATTTGGAAGAAGGAAATACCACATACCTCGAGGACTAATGCAAAGGTTACTAATAACCTAAAGGAACGAGCAAACACTATCAACATGAAGTGAGTAGGGTGAATCTCGGGTTCAATACCCAGGAGTAGAATACCTACTAACTAAATTGCATCACGGGATGCTTTCGAGGATGACGGCCAGAATCATCACAGTGGGTACACAAATCATGGCTAGCTTACTAGGTGGTACTCTAAGACACATAGGGTCATAATACTAGCTCCAACATAAATGCCGAGACAGTACCTCAACACACTAGTTAGTGTGGTTGATCTGGCACAAGGAAACTTCGAGAACGAAAAGAAGGGATTTGCAAATGCATCAGATTGTTTAGAAACCTGGGATGACTCGGACAACATAACGGTTGTAAATGCTCAAGAAGATTGAGACATCCTACAAAATGGTGGCATAACCACTCGATCGTCATAATATATAGGTTCTGAGATCACTATGAATACACGGAGATAGTGGAAACTAGACTGAGGCTTAATCCAACAATCTTATAAGTCTACAGATCAGTAACACGTGATCCTGATAGGAAGAAGAGAAAGCTTAGTTCCTTAACCCCGTAGGAAAGATAAGATGACTCGGATCAGAAGGGCATAAGGTATAAAGAGTAAAAAGAGCCTTACGTTCCCATCCACAATCAATTCCCTTATATAACTAAAGAATTTCTAGACTCAACTTTGACCAGTTTGGCTTGGTAATCCTACAGGCAGTCAGGCTCTAATACCAAGGCTGTCAGGACCCCGATCCTATGCCACACCAATCTAGCATGTAACAGCTCATATCACTTTGTGGCCTCACGCATGGTATTCCCACAGGTGTCGCCTTACCAAGCCCGGGACCGTTTGCGCCTTTTGGCTCACGCATATGATAGTGTCGCTAGCATCCATATGACAAAGAACCCGGGCTGACATAGCTAGTCGTAAACCCAAAGTGGCACTAACTTACAGGGACAGGCATACATGACCCAGCAACGAACGTGTCGGTCAACAGCGAGTGAATCCGGGCTGTAGCAGGCTAACAGGCTCCGGTAGACACCGCATGACATTTCCCCGAAGGGACAGACACAGGAACGAAGAAGGACACATGCCAGCCAGCCTAAGTGTTCCGGAGCAGTAGCAAGCTACCAATGCTCAGTGGAAGTACTAGGGGACATTTCCCGGTAAGAGAGGCTACCAAGGATAAACAACTAGATAGTCGGATCCCACACATACCAAGCATTTCAATAACATACACACAATATGCTCGATATGTGCAAATACAACATGACTCTACAACTCAAGTATTTTATTCAATAGGCTCCGAGGAGCGAGATATTACAAACATGGGTATCATGTCCCAACATTCACAGCATACAAGTCAAAACACATGCGGAAGCTTAACATGTCTGAGTATAGACATCTACAAATGAAAAGGCTGAGAAGCCTGACTATCTACCAGATCCTGTCGAGGGCACAAGATCGTAGCTGAGGTAACAAGCTAAACGTCAGAGTCCATGCGAAACTACTAGCGAGACTGAAGTCTCTCTGCAAAAACACAAATTAAGCAAATGTGAGTACAAATGTACCCAACAAGACTTACATCAGAACTAACTACATATGCATCATTATCAACAAAGGGCGTGGTGGGGTTTAACTGCAGCAAGCCAGCTTTGACTCGGTTGCTATCCTGAACTACGACTGCAAGTAACTCTTTTGAGGTGGCGCACACGAGTCCACATATTCACCATATCAATACACCACTATGGATCCGCTCCCGTCTCCATACGAGAACGCCATCCACAGCACTCATGCTTATCTTGCGCATTTTAGAGTATCCACTTTCACTTGTCTATGAACTGTATAGGCAACCCAGAGGTCCTTTACCGCGGACGCGGCTATTCGAATAGATCATATTAACCCTGCAGGGGTGTACTTCTTCACACACGCTCTCTCCACTTACCGCCATGTACACGTCATGTATCTCGGCAACCTTCAAGCGGAAGCCTGGCGAGGGTGTCGGCCACGACCTAACTAACCACAGAAGTCTCTAGTCCAGGTTTATCGCCTATTCGGGTTCCATCCGCAAGAAAATCCGGCCGGGGTGTCGCTCACGGCCCCAAACGATGTGAGCAGGTTTCCCATGCCCACCATCTGGGTGCCACTTGGTACACCGTGCCACTGCACCTAGTCTGTCCCAAGCCCACCTGTACCGGGTGCCACTTGGTAGACTACTAGCACTACCTACAAACAGTGGTGGAGCCAGCGTTGAACCATTGGGTTCAGATGAACCCAATGAGATTCGCTACCTACGTGCATGTCATGTACGACATATAAGGCCTGACCCCAATAAAAAATTAAGTCTGACCCCATCAAGCTGCTAACGCCACATGATTAGACAAATAAAAGGCCCAAAAGCCCAGGCATCTTGGTTACTAGTACTAGATCAATACATGTACGACATCTAAAAAAAGAAGATCAATCAATACCTGTACGGGGAATACATGGACGGTAGCCGCACGCCTCGTCGCTATCCAACTCGCCTCGCCTCTCTGTCCGCCGTCTCGCCCAGTTTTTTCGTTAGGCCGTCGCTCCGGTCCTCATCTCGACGCAACAAAATTGTTAAGAGAAAGTTGTCAAGAAAAAGTTGCGCAACAAAATTGGTGATCAGTTCATGAGTGATTGTCTAATTTGCTATGTGGAGAAAGATATATTTTCTCCCATTAGTAATGATGCTGTGTTTGATCTTTTTAAGGCGATAAAAGATCGAAAAGGGAAGCTCTAAAATGTGAGTGACTTTACGTGATGTCACTTTCATTTTAAACTTGCCAAACTAACTTGTTATTTTCTTCATTTTTTTGAGAAAGATGAGAAGTTGGATCTAAAATATGATGTTTATTTTGGTACTACTTTTATCTATAATATGTAAACAAGTGATTTTATAATTTCATGCGATCGGTATGTTATGCACTATTATTTTTTTAAAGTGCCAAATATGTGTGATAAGTGATATCATGTTTATTGTGCTTTCTTTGACTGATATAATGTCGTTGCAATTTGTCACAAAATATGACTAAGTTCATTAAAAAAAATCAGAACTAGTTAGTGAATGAACCCATTGGCGAAAATTTCTGGCTCCGCCCCTGCCTACAAACACCAGAAACTAGTTGCAACTCCTGGACAGAGATCGAGTTGATTAATAAGTCGAGAGAGCTTGGAGTGCCCGGAGCCCAATGTGTGGTAGTAACTGTTCATGGATCGCAAACACAGAACTCAGTTCCTGAGGACGGCTTCAATGAGACAACCCACCATGTACTCCTACATGGCCTCTCACCGCTACCTTTACCAAATCATATTCACACACTTAGCTCTCAACAGTAGGACATGCTCACAACTTTCCAATTCATGCCCGATGAATCAGACCTGACTCAACTCTAAGGAGTAGCAGGCATGACAAACAAATATGAATGAGTAGGCACATCAGGGCTCAAACAACTCCTACTCATGCTAGTGGGTTTCATCTATTTACTATGGCAAAGACAAGTTATGCAGAGGAAAGGGGTTCAACTACCGCAGCATGTAATAGTTGAATCGTTGTAGTCCTAATGCAGTAAAAGAGAGCAGAGGCGAGAGAGTGGGATTGTATCCGAATGAACAAGGGGGTTTGCTTGCCTGGCACTTCTGAAGATAGTATGGCTCTTCATCGGTGTCATCGAACTCATCGTCGGTACGTCGTCTACTAAGAGGGTACAAACACCAAAAAACAAGGAAGAACACAATCAATGCAATGCACAATATGATGCATGATCATGACATGTCAATATGCTGTGATTTGAGCTAATGCAACTAGCAATAGGTTAAATTGAGTTGGTTTGAATCAAAGATTCAAATTCAAACTCCATATGTGATGGTTTAAATGCCCTTTATATGATTTGTCCTAAACAGCAGCTATAAGTTGTTCTAACATGCATGAAAATGGTACAGATGGATAGATTGGATTTTTCTGATCATTTTTCATATATAATTTATTTCATTTGGAGCTATGGTTGAATTTCTATGAATTTTTGAAGTTTTGAACATTTTCTTAAATTTCCTGGATTATTCTTAATCTAGAAAATCATTTACTATGTCAGCACTATGTCAGTATGACGTCAGCGAGTCAACTGGTCAGCCCAGGTCAAACTGACCGGTGGGTCTCACGTGTTAGTGACTAGACTAACTAAACTGATTAAAATTAACCCTAACTAATTTGGTTAGCCGGGCAGGGCCCGCATGTCAGTGATCCAAGGAGGGTCAAATAACTGGTCAACCAGGGCTAAACCACTGGAGTTTAGCCGCCAGTGATGACCGGACGCGGCGGAGGGCTCGGGATCGCTCCCCCGGCGCCCCAATGAGCGACGGAGAGCGCCCACGGGGAGCTAGAGCTCGCCTGCATCCAATGCAGCAAGCAGCACCGGCTAGGGCGGCCAGAGCTCGTCGGAAACGAGCTCAGCGTGGCGGCCGCCATTCGGGTGCGGTCGAGGATGCGGTTGCGGTGGACGTGGCGGTGCGCGGTTAGCACCTACAGCAACTACGCGAGGCGGCGAGCGTGTTAGACACGACGGTCGGACTATTTGGTCGTCGGGGTCACGTCGGCGGTGAGCGTAGGCGGCGGCGCGTACGGGTGCGAGTGGCGTGGCGGCTACGGCGTGTGAGAGCGAGAACGGAGAGGGGGAGAAGGGGCAGAAGCTCACAGTGGTCACTTCAAGGTAGACGGAGAGCTCGGAGGAGGTCGGGGTTGAGCGGGGCGACGAGGGGGATCTCCGGCGATGGGCGGTCGGGGACGAGCTCGGTGAGGGCTGAAGAGTGCATCCGACTATGTGTGGCGAGGCGCGGAGGTTGAGGACATCGAGGCAGAGCTCGCAGCCATGACGAGGAGTCGAGGGAGAAGCGGTGGTGTCGACTACGGCGGCGGCGGCTTACGGGCGCGTCGGCCATAGCGGGAGAGGATGAGGGAGAGGGCAGAGGAGGGGTGAGTGGTGTCCAAGGGGGTCGAGGCGGCGACGAGGAGAAGACGCGAGGCGTCGCGGTGGCCAGGCAACGCAGGCAGGCAGCCTGGCGGCATGGCGCCCCCGCGCGCGCCGTGCGCTGTCCCTCCTCTGCCTACTGGCAAAGGTGGGTGACGACTGGCACAGGCCAAGTGGGCCAGCCCAGCCAGGTAAGTGGACCTGGGGTCCTTTCCCCTCTCTCTCTCTCTTTTCTGTTTTTCTTATTTTTACCTTTGTTTTGATTTAGTTTAACCACTAAATCATTTTGGTAAATTCTGAGAAAAGTAGTGGGTGCAAGATGGACTTATTCCAGAGACCCTCTACAATTTTCAGAAATATTGGAGCTATATAATTATTTATAGAATTTTATAGCTCCAACTCAAATACTTATTGATTTAATTCAAAGCCCAAATATGTCCTTCAAAAATGTAAACCATTTTTGGTAGATGCTTCCACCTTAATCCAGAAATGATGAATATTTTTAAAGGGCATTTTGAGTTCATTGAAAATATTTTTAGGTTGAACCTATTTGAATTCCATTTGATGCTAGGGTTTGAACATCCCCATTTCAACTTTCAAAAGAATTTAAACATGATGCAACAATATGCAAACACCAGGCAGTACCAGAAGCTAGGGATGTGATACTCAAAATGTGTGGGTATCATAATCACTTGACTCAGCTGGGAGTTGATCTTCCAGTTGATTGTGTCATTGACAGAGTTCTTCAATCACTACCACCAAGCTATAAAGGCTTCATGATGAACTATAATATGCAAGGGATGGACAATACTATTCCTGAGCTCTTCGGAATGCTAAAGGCTGCGGAGGTAGAAATCAAAAAGGAGCATCAAGTGCTGATGGTCAATAGGACCACTAGTTTCAAGAAAAAGGGCAAAGGAAAGAAAGGGGACTTCAAGAAGAATGGCAAAAAGGTTGCTGCTCAAGAGAAGAAACCCAAGTCTGGACCTAAGCCTAAAACTGAGTGCTTGTACTGCAAAGGGACTGGTCACTGGAAGCGGAACTGCCCAAGTATTTGGCGGATAAGAAGGATGGCAAAGTGAAAGGTATATTTGATATACATGTTATTTATGTGTACTTAACTAATGCTCGCAGTAGCGCCTGGGTATTTGATACTGGTTCTGTTGCTCATATTTGCAACTCGAAACAGGGGCTACAGATTACGCGATCAAAGTGTAGCACACAAACACCTTCGGAATCACAAAGGCTTCATGATGAACTAAAATACGCAAAGGATGGAAAAGACTATTCCCGAGCTCTTCGCGATGCTAAAGTCTATGGAGGTAGAAATCAAAAAGAAGCATCAAGTGTTGATGGTTAACAAGACCACTAGTTTCAAGAAAAAGGGCAAGGGTAAAAAGAAGGGGAACTTGAAGAAGAATGACAAGCAAGTTGTCACTCCCGGGAAGAAACCCAAAGTTGGATCCAACTGAAACTGAGTGCTTCTACTGCAAAGGACCTGGTCACTGGAAGCGGAACTGCCCCAAGTATTTGGCGGATAAGGAGGATGGCAAAGTGAGCAAAGGTATATTTGATATACATGTTATTGATGTGTACCTTACTAATTCTCGTAGTAGTGCCTGGGTATTTGATACCGGTTCGGTTGCTCATATTTGTAACTCGAAATAGAGACTATGGATTAAAAGAAGATTGGCTGAGGACGAGGTGACGATGTGCATCGGAATTGGTTCCAAGGTTGATGTGATCACCGTCGGTACGCTACCTGTACATCTACCTTTGGGATTAGTTTTAGACCTGAATAATTGTTATTTGGTGCCAGCTTGAGCATGAACATTATATCTGGATCTTGTTTAGTGCGAGACGGTTATTCATTTAAATCAGAGAATAATGGTTTGTTCTATTTATATGAGTAATATCTTTTATGGTCATGCACCCTTGAAGAGTGATCTATTTCTGTTGAATCTTGATCGTGATGATACACATATTCATAATATTGATGCCAAAAGATGCAAAGTTGATAATGATAGTGCAACTTATTTGTGGCGCTGCCGTTTGGGTCATATCAGTGTAAAGCGCATGAAGAAACTCCATAAGGATGGACTTTTGGAATCACTTGATCATGAATCATTTGATACTTGTGAACCTTGCCTTATGGGCAGGATGACTAAAACTCCGTTCTCCGGAAAAATGGAACGAGCTAATGACTTATTGGAAATAATACATACCGATGTATGCGGTCCGATGAGTGTTGATGCTCATGGCGGGTATCATTATTTTCTGACCTTCACAGATGATTTGAGCAGATATGGTATATATACTTAATGAAACACAAGTCTGAAACATTTGAAAATTTCAAAGAATTTGATAGTGAAGTGGAGAATCATCGTAACAAGAAAATAAAGTTTCTACGATCCCGTCGTGGATGAGAATATTTGAGTTGCGAGTTTGGCCTTCATTTAAAACAATGTGGAATAGTTTCACAACTCACGCCACCTGGAACACCACAGCGTAATGGTGTGTCCGAACATCGTAACCGCACTTTATTGGATATGGTGCAATCTATGATGTCTCTTACCGATTTACCACTATTGTTTTGGGGTTATGCATTAGAGACAGCTGCATTCACTTTAAACAGGGCACCGTCAAAGTCTGTTGAGACGACACCGTATGAACTGTGTTTTGCCAACAAACCTAAGCTGTCGTTTCTTAAAGTTTGGGGATGCGGTGCTTATGTCAAAAGAGTTCAACACGATAAGCTCGAACCCAAATCGGAGAAGTGCATCTTCATAGGATATCCTAAGGAAACAATTGGGTACACCTTCTACCACAAGTCCGAAGGCAAGATTTTTGTTGCTAAGAACGGAACCTTTCTAGAGAAGGAGTTTCTCTCGAAAGAAGTGAGTGGGTGGAAAGTATAACTTGATAAGGTAATTGTACCTTTTCTCAATTTGGAAAGTAGCTCATTCAAGAAATCTGTTCCCGTGATGCCTACACCAACTGGAGAGGAAGCTAATGATAAAGATCATGAAACTACAGATCAAGTTGCTACAGAACCTCGTAGGTCTGGCAGAGCACGATCCGCACCAGAGTGGTACGGTAATCCTGTTCTAGAGGTCATGTTACTTGACCATGACGAACCTATGAACTATGAAGAAGCTATGATGAGCCCAGATTTCGATAAATGGCTTGAGGCCATGAAATCTAAGATAGGATCCATGTATGAGAACGAAGTGTGGACTTTGGTAGATCTGCCCGATGATCGGCGACCCATAGAGAATAAATGGATCTTCAAGAAGAAGACTGACGCTGATGGCAATGTTACTATCTATAAAGCTCGACTTGTTGCAAATGGTTTTCGACAAGTTCAAGGAGTTGACTATGATGAGACTTTCTCACCCGTAGCGATGCTTAAGTCTGTCCGAATCATGTTAGCAATTGCTGCATTTTATGATTATGAAATCTGGCAAATGGATGTCAAAACTGCATTCCTTAATGGATTTCTTAAAGAAGAGTTGTATATGCTGCAACCAGAAGGTTTTGTCAATCCTAAAGGTGCTAACAAAGTGTGCAAGCTCCAACGACCCATTTATGGACTGCTGCATGCATCTCGGAGTTGGAATATACGCTTTGATAAGGTGATCAAAGCATATAGTTTTATATAGACTTTTGGAGAAGCCTGTATTTACAAGAGAGTGGGGGCTCTATAGCATTTCTAATATTATATGTGGATGACATATTGTTGATTGGAAATGATGTAGAATTTATGAATAGCATAAAAGGATACTTGAATAGGAGTTTTTCAATGAAAGACCTCGGTGAAGCTACTTATATATTGGGCATCAAGATCTATAGAGATAGGTCAAGACGCTTGATTGGACTTTCACAAAGCACGTACCTTGATAAAGTTTTGAAGAAGTTCAAAATAGACCAGTCAAATAAAGGGTTCTTGCCTGTGTTACAAGGTGTGAAGTTGAGTCAGACTCAATGCCCGACCACTGCAGAAGATTGAGAGAAAATGAAAGACATTCCCTATGCTTCAGCCATAGGTTCTATCATGTATGTTATGCTATGTACTAGACCTGAGTGGGCCTTGCTATAAGTTAAGCAAGGAGGTACCAAAGTAATCCAGGAGTGGATCATTGGACAGCGGTCAAGAACATCCTGAAGTACCTGAAAAGGACTAGGGATATGTTTCTCGTTTATGGAGGTGACAAAGAGCTTGTCGTAAGTGGTTACGTCGATGCCAGCTTTCACACTGATCCGGATGACTCTAAGTCACAAACCGGATACGTATTTTTGTTGAATGGTGGAGCTGTCAGTTGGTGCAGTTCCAAGCAGAGCGTCGTGGCAGGATCTACGTGTGAAGCGGAGTACATAGCTGCTTCGGAAGCAGCTAATGAAGGAGTTCATATCCAATCTAGGTGTAATACCTAGTGCATCGGGTCCAATGAAAATCTTTTGTGACAATACTGGAGCAATTGTCTTGGCGAAGGAATCCAGATTTCACAAAAACACCAAATACATTAAGAGACGCTTCAACTCCTTCTGAGATTTGGTCAAGGAGTGAGACATAGAGATTTGCAAAATACATACGGATCTGAATGTGGAAGAGCCGTTGACTAAGACTCTTCCACGAGCAATGATTAGCACCAAGACCCCATGGGTGTTAGATTCATTACAATGTAATCTAGATTACTGACTCTAGTGCGAGTGGGAAACGGAAGGAAATATGCCCTAGAGGCAATAATAAAGTTGTTACTTTATATTTCCTTATTCATGATAAATGTTTATTATTCATGCTAAAATTGTATTAACCAGAAACTTGATACATGTGTGAATACATAGACAAAACATCGTGTCCCTAGTATGCCTCTACTAGACTAGCTCGTTGGTCAAAGATGGTTAAGTTTTCTAGCCATGGACATGAGTTGTAATTTGATAAGCGGGATCACATCATTAGTGGAATGATGTGATGGACAAGACCCATCCATTAGCTTAGCATAATGATCGTTCAGTTTTATTGCTACTGCTTTCTTCATGTCATATATATATTCCTCTAACTATGAGATTATGCAACTTACGGACACCGGAGGAATGCCTTGTGTGCTATCAAACGTCACAACATAACGGGGTTATTATAAAGATGCTCTACAGGTATCTCCGAAGGTGTTTGTTGGGTTGGCATAGACCGAGATTAGCATTTGTCACTCCGAGTATCGGAGAGGTATCTCTGGCCCCTCTCGGTAATGCACATCATATGAAGCCTTGCAAGCAATGTGACTGATGAGTTAGTTGCGGGATGATGCATTACGGAACGAGTAAAGAGACTTGCCGCTAACGAGATTGAACTAGGTATGGAGATACCGATGATCGAATCTCGGGCAAGTAACATACTAATGACAAAGGGAATAACGTATGTTGATATTGCGGTTCGATCGATAAAGATCTTTGTAGAATATGTGGGAACAAATATGAGCATCCATGTTCCGCTATTGGTTATTGACCGGAGAGGTGTCTCGGTCATGTCTACGTAGTTCTCGAACCCATAGGGTCCGCACGCTTAACGTTCGATGACGATATGTATTACATGAGTTATGTGGTTTGGTGACCAAAGTTTGTTCGGAGTCCCGGATGAGATCACGGACATGACGAGGAGTCTCAAAATGGTTGAGAGGTAAAGATTGATATATTGGAAGGTTATATTCGGACACGGAATGGTTCCGGAGAGGTTCGGGTATTTTTTGGAGTACCGAGGGGTTACCGAAACCCCCCGGGGAAGTAATGGACCTTATTTGGCCATAGGGGAGAGGAGGAGGCTGGACACAAGAGGTGGCGTTCACCCCCCCCCCCCAAAGGGAGTCCGAATTGGACAAGGGGTGGGGGCGCGGCCCCCCTTTTCCTTCTCCCTCTCCCCCTCTTTCCCCTTTCCCCCCTTCCATTGGAAGGAAGGGGGAGCCGACTAGGAGTTGGAGTCCTAGTGGGACTCCCCCCACTTGGCGCGCCCCCTAGGGCCGGCGGCCTCCCCTCTCCTCCTTTATATACGGGGGCAAGGGGCACCCCAAAGCACAACAGTTGTTTCTTAGCCGTGTGCGGTGCCCCCCTCCACCGTTTACTCCTTCGGTCATATTGTCGTAGTGCTTAGGCGAAGCCCTGTGCGGATCACATCACCAACACCATCACCACGCCGTCGTGCTGGCGGAGCTCATCGACTCCTTCGTACATCTACTAGATCAAGAGTTCGAGGAATGTCATCGAGCTGAACGTGTGCAGAACTCATAGGTGTCGTACGTTCGGTACTTGATCAGTTGATTCGAGAAGATGTTCGAGTACATCAACCATGTTAAGTTAACACTGCCGCTTTCAGTCTATGAGGGTACGTGGACACACTCTCTCCCTCTCATTGCTATGCATCTCCTAGATAGATCTTGCGTGAGCATAGGAATTTTTTGAAATTGCATGCTACGTTTCCCAACAATGGTGGCATTAGAGGCACCGTCATCATGGATCAACGACGGGAAGGGAGGGTGGGTATGAGGGAGGCGAGTGATGGTGCGTGACCGAAGAGAGTGAAAACTAACGGGAGAAGGGCTAAATGGCATCGGTGAGTGTTTGGAATGGAGAAGGGCAATGTACTTGGATAATAAACAGGCCGCGTAGACAACAACACGAACAGGTGAGAAAGTTGAAGTGCCGTCTTTAATGATCAACACAGATGGGTCAAACATAGTAGTCTCGGTTAGTGAGAAGTTTACCTCCATTTTGGTCATAGGAAAGAACCATCACCGACCGGCCAATTTTAGAACATCTGTGATAACCATCTTACCAAGCCCAAAAGTTGATATCACCAGCGCCAGAAGTCGATGTCGGTTAGTGTTGGTGCACACCTCACTGACGTCTATCCAGTGGCTGGTCAGTGGTGAGAGGTCAGTAGTATGTCGATTTGTAGTAGTGTAGGCTGGTAAGGCTGGCGGATAGGAACACTAACTACCTCTTGGTCTTGATCGAAACGAGGGGAAATAATGCGCGGGTGATTGGCAAGTGTCATTTCGTGAAGGGGTGGTATCCATATAAGGTGGTGGCAATTTCTTTGTTATTTCAGTACCATCAAGGGGAAATTCCATGAGGGGTAGGCGAGAAGCTGTGGGACGTGGTTGAGAAGCTAGTCTAGAGGTGGTTTTCAGTTCCAGTGGAATTTGGAAGGGGCTTCTGCCAAGCCAAGCAGCAACATTTAGGTATTTCTTTACACTCCTTTTAGGGGGCTAGAAGCAGCAAAAGTTGGCGCAAAAGCCCAACCAAACATGGACTTAACGACTTCTGACTCACTTCTTTGGATGTGGCACACAACGTGTTTCCAAAAGTCGAACTCCCGACCTCTGGCTACATAACACCGTTGGTAGCCACTCGGTCTAGCTATGGTAGCATGCTAAAACGCAACGCTAAATTTTTTTAACTGCTAGCTAAAGTTGCAGATCCCTTTTTTCCAAAATTTCCTAGAAAACATGTGAACAAATTTCTAAAAAATGCAAATAATGTTTGAAATGTGGAAAAAATTGAAAATTCGAATAAAACCTTTAAAAGGGTACAAATTTGATAATTCAAACAAAATTTTAAAAACAAACAAAATTTGAAATATGTGAACAATTTTTATATACACTGAACGTTTTTTAAAATACATTGATAATTTTTGTAATATAATCTGAACAATTTTTAAATACACACTGAACATTTTTAAATACACATTGAACATTTTTTTGATACACGCTGAACAATTCTAAAATGTACAATGAACTTTTTTTAAGATACGCTGAACATTTTATTAATATATGATGAATATTTTAAAATATACAATGAACATTGTTTTAATACACAATGAATGTTTTGTATAATACACAAAAAAGAGACGAAAAAGAAAAGACATAAAAACAAAAATATGGGAAGAAAGAACCATAAGAAAAACTAGATAAAAAAAGAAAAACAAATGTGAATAAAAAAAAGTGAGCCAGAATAGAAAAAGAAAAAAGGAAAGAAAAAGAAAAAACCGAATATAAAACTGAAAACAATAATAAATAACGACAGAATAAACCCGGTTCACGAACCTTCTAGAAGGTTCCCAAAACCAGCCAGGAACCTTCCAGAAAGTTCCCAAATCAGGATTCCTCCGCGAACAAAACAGAATCAAAGTCGTGGGCCGGCCCATGTGGAGGCAACAGATGGCTCGCTTTAGCTGATGATCTATATCTCCAGAGAATTCACGTGGCTTCGGATTGCAGGGAAGTAGTGGAGGAGATTTCCAGCGGTGGTGCATCGATCTATGGTGCAGTTATACAAGAGATCAAGTCGCACGTTTTGTCCTTTAATTCTTGTAAGATACTTCATGAGTTTAGGAGCTCAAATTATGATGCTCACAACCTTGCGAAATATGCGTTGGGTCTCGGGCCTGGCCGCCATGTTTGGTTAGGCCAGCCCGAGGGAATTCCTTTCGTCCATGTAAACATTGTGACGAATGAATAAAAAGTTTCGCAGGGTTGCCTAAAAAAGAAAAGCGAAAGCGCATCTGTTTGCCGCTAACGGGCGTGAAATAGGGATCAACATGTTGCCTTTTGTGGTTTCACTGGGCATGTTCCCTAATATCATGCCATATGATGTACTCCTTCCGGTTTTAAATATAAGACCACTATCAAAAATACAATTTGCTTCTATACTAGATCACTAGCTCTTGCCGAGAAGAATTGACTATACTTTTAACTCGTACCATTGTACTCCCTCCGTTCGGAATTACTTGTCTCGGATATAGATATATCTAGAACTAAAATACATCTAGATACATCCATTTCTGTGACAAGTAATTCCGAACGGAGGGAGTACTTATTAAGTCAAAATGTTGCATACAACCATAGAGAAAGAGGCACCACATGTAACATGTTTAATTGGCCCATAATATGAAAGGTTGTCCACACAATTAATCATGCTATTTATTAGTTGGTTTTGTTTTCTTGGTATATGAAAATCGAGATAGTGGGCTTCTCTACAAAAACGGAGGGAGTACTATAAATTTGTATCTTTCTTAATCTTAGCATATTGACATTTTACTGATTTTCTTGAAACAATGAAGTGGAACGTCCGCTCACACAGAGAAATATCTAAATTCAAACCCCCGCTTTTTTCTGGGTCCCATGTGGATTTCTGTTTTCTCAGCTTCCTTTTTCCATTTCAAAAGTCCAAAATTTCAAATGTTCAAATTTATGAAATTTCAAAAAATAAATAAAGTTGAAAGTTGAACTTTAAAAATTTTACTTTCGCAAAGGTTCAGAAAGGTTCCAACATTTTGAACTTTAATTATTATTTTGAACTTCTAAGAAATAAAATATTAATAGTCAAGATCTGCATTTTCTAAAAGCTCTAGATTTGTTTTAATTTTTTTAAAGAAAAATGTGTCAAAAATTGGAGACTTCCATAAACAGAAAAAAAGCATGTCCTCGATAATTAACGATGCCCATGATTCAGTGCGTAAAATTCGATCAAAGGTCTCCCATTGATCAAGGCTTGATCAATTTGGTAGTTGCCTCTAGGTGATCCACGAACCTGATTGTAATTTTGTTGTACCGCGGATTTTTTCTTAACAAAATGAAAATCTATGAGAAAATATGGGACCACCATAAAGGAGACCGTTACATTGTGGTTGTAAATCAAGAATCCGAATGTATTTTTTGATACCTCTGCTGCTCTTAGTACTAACTCGATTGATTATGAATAAGTTGGAAGTTTTTCTCAAAAATAGAACCTCTTAGATGGCAAACTTTTGCTGGTGGGGTATGAGAACTGCGAACGTTTTTCATGACAAGTTTAGTTATAGAGGGATGTCAATTTCTTCAGACAAGCATAACAATTTCGCGTCGAAGAAGGCATTTTTTTTTCAAAAGCGGCCATCATCTCGATCAGACTACTGCGAGGGCGTTTGCTGTGGTTTTCTTCCCAAAGTAGGTTGGCCGGTTAGCATTACATTAAGAGAAAACCATTTTGGGTGATCCCACTCCCAAACATGCGACCGAGGAGGGATCATGTCGTCCCAACGTTAGGGCATGTCCAGCGCTAACCCTCAAACCGCCCCCCTCCCCCCTCCCCCTGCATTTGTCTAGACTGCACACTCCGAACATGTTTTACCATCCAACGGGATCACACATCCGTCCGCGGACCGGTCCGGACGTCCTTTCAATCAAGAAAAAACACACGGGGCTTTGCAGGTGTCAGGACCAGTGCAACGCAGGCGTACGATAACCTGACCCCACCCAGAACCCTCTCTCATGCTTTCTGTCCAACAGATGTGCCGCATTCATGCTGACCCAGACCCGTAGCAGTCGACATTAATGTCGTGCGATGTGATCGGACGAGAGGGTTGTGCTTACCGACCCGACCACACGGGTGACGCCGCTTCAATGTGAACACATCATCCCGAGAAATAAACTCCTCCCGCTGCGTTGCATTGAAGCGGGCTGACAGTTCGTTCACCACGCACTCGTCGCGAAGGCTCACGGGCACATACTACACAACCTCGATGGAGGCAGCTCGTCCTCCTGGAGTACCTTAACAGGGCAGGAGTACACTGACAGGGAGCGGCGGAGACAAGCAAGCGTCGTCTCCGCTGCCTCGACGAAGAGAAGGCAAAGTACGGTGCGGCGTGGTCTCTCCGCGAGACTGGCGCTGCCTCCAGCAACTCCCGCCACTCGTCTCTCTCCCCTCCCACGTCTGCGGTGACCGCGGCCACACCACATGCGGCTTAGGAGCAAGCGGAAACGATCTTCCACGAGCGCCAAACGGGCGGCCAGGTAGCCCTGCCGTGACCCCGCGCCGTACCGCCACTCGAAGCCCGACGACAACAACTCCGACAATAACGCTGGTGGTGTCGCCGGCCAACCCGACGCCGTCAAGTATAGGATAGTTTAGATTATTTTTGTTGGTTTCAGTCACCCGACGAAATATTGTTTGGTTTTATGTAAAAAAATATCTAAATTTGAATGAAAATCATTCGATTTGTTTAAATTTCCATCAAATTTATTTATTTTTGTTAAATTTTGTTGAAATGTGACCGAACATTTGCGGCTAGTTTTGGATGGACGGCTCACGTATCATTGCAAACTGATCCACATCGGTCCGTGGACAGATAGTGTCCGATTTAGGGGCAACATCTTGAGATTTTACGAAGTCAGCACATGCGTCTCGCAATCGATAGGAACGTCTTCTCCCACAGAACGAGCATCGACGGAAGCCTGAAATAAATCTAGAAAAAAACCTAGCACCAATGTAAGTTTAGGACTTGAACTTTGGTCTCTAGTGGGTTGGGAATACCACTGTTCTCTCAACCATGGTTCGCCTCCTCGATCTATATAGTTGTACTATCTTCTTCATGGTCACTATCTATACGTCACCTATCATAATCAACAAAACGATTAAATTAGGTACATGGTTTGCTTGTTTGACCTGTGCATATATATGCGCGGTGATTTGGTAACTTGCATGTCCGTCCCACACGGAGACGAAGAACAGTATATGTGAATTGTTCGACCGCCATGTGCATGCAAGGAAGTGATTGATGGTTTGAAGCAAGCGAACATAGCTACCTGGTTGTGTGTACCCGTTGCCTTTGACAAATTAACGTTGGCCGGTCATTTAGGCTAACTCCATCACGCGACCCCATCGTGTCCGCGCGCGTCCGTTTGAGATAAAACGGACGAACCGAGCGGCCCAGCGCGCGGGAGCAAACGGACTATTGTCCGTTTTGTGTTTGCTTTCGACTCATCCTCGGCCCAAGTTTGCGCCGCTTTTGGGGTGAAACGGACACCACGCGGACGCGTGGGCCGTCTGCGTGTCCTTCCCTGGCACACTCGTCGGTGACACAGGGCACGCCTTTTTTTATCCGCCCTCCTCCCTTCCTCCTGCCGCACCCCCCTCCACTCTTCTCCACTATTTCCCTCGCCGCCGCCGTTGCTGCCATTGCAGCCGTGCAGCTCGGACGCGCGCTCGCCCAGCCCCTTCCCCTCGGCCCCGCCGAGCTACCCCACGGTCACCTGGTTTGCGCCCCCGCCGGCCGGATTTGGGGCGGATTCGGTCGATCTTGAGCTCGCCCGGCTGTGAAAGGCCGCGCCGCGCCATGGACTGGCCGGGCACCTCGCCGGAAGGCCCTGGCAGGCCGCAAGGCCACATGTAGGCAGTGGCTCCTCCTCTAGCCGCTCGGATCTGCATTGTCGGTGGTCCGCCGGCAGATACACGAATGGCGGTCGGCCGGGCTCGGTGCTTGCCCAAAAGCTCGTCGGCGCACCGTTGCCACTCATTAAGTGCGACCACTGCCCAAGGATGGTCGTGCGCCGCATGTCTACAACGCCGGAACATCCCGGATGGGTGTTCATCAAGTCCTTAAACGATGGGGTATGTGCTCTTTTTAGCTTCGGTTTGTGCTCCAGATTTGACTAGTTGTGCTAACTTCAAATTTTATTGTGTGGCATGGATGCAAGTTTTGGTATTGGGAAGAAGAGTACATCGATATATTGATAGAGCGAAATTTAATACATGTTCATGCACTTTTAGTTAGCATAGAGGCTGTAGATGAGACAAGTGCACTTGTTGCTAGATTAGAGGCTAGATACGAGACTAGGTGTGAGGAAGCAACATCGACTTCTTCGAAGAAGAAAGAAGCATGCAAGATCGAGCCTCCTCCACAGATTAACAATGAGTGCATCGAGAAGGCCCTAACCCAACTCAAGGGAGCAGTTATGGAAGTTGGGTATCGTCTAAAATGTATTCTTATGTTTCTTGTTTTCTTTGGTCTTACTTTACTAGTCAAAATTTGATGATGTATATCCATGTACCAAAAATGAATGATGAAAAAAAATTAAGGGCTTGCAAAGAAAAATGTACGCGGACAGTATGCGGCTGGGATGCATCCGCACGCTGGGCGAACGGCCACCGCATCCCGGAAACTGCCCGGACACGACCCCATTGTCCTACCCAAACGGACAGAATCCGGGTAAAACGGACGTCCGTTTCGGGTCGCGCGGTGGAGTTGGCCTTACTTCTGGCACCATGATCGATCCAGCGAAGACAATGCACAGGTAGGTGATGAGGATGGATGGGCACATGCAATGCAAGGCCAGTTTCTCTTAGTACTAGATGACCTGGTTGCGCCAATGGCGCAAGAAGCGAATTAGAAGCAATGATGGTAGTGAGTAGTCTTGGCCATGGGCAGCCCGCCCCGGTCGGCCCGATCCGGCCCGGGCTGACCTTGTCCACGGGCTGGGCTCGGGCCTAGGTTTTGAGCCTGAAGCACTGGCCGGGGCGGACCCGGGCCCGTTGTTTTCGCCGTTTAAGGAAGAGGCCCAGCCTGTGGCCCAAGGCCCGACGGGCTTTTAGCATGATGGGCCGGGCTCGGACCCGACAACCGGGCCAGGCCAAGCTCGGGCTCGTGTTGTGCCGGCCCGACAGCCGGGCCTGGGTTTTTTGCGTCAGGCTTTGGTTGGCCCGGCCCGAGCGATGGCCAAGTATAGTAGTGAGTAAGTAGGAGATGTAGATGAAAGTTAATGGAATGTGGATTATATTACAAATAGTGTATATTAATTAACGATCATATACAGAGCAATATAAATGGGAATTTCCTATCTATATTGGCCACAAAAGCACAAAGCTTGTCACCCGAACATAAGAAAATATTTGCATTAAACAACAAGGAGCAAACACAGTTGGCATAGATATATCACATGGATCTAACATAGCATGGAGTGGATCACTCAACAAATGGTTTAATTTACCTGTGCCATCGCTATAGTAACAAATACATAGATATATAGATGGGTATTGTATAGTTCAAAGTTCATCAACGGGGCAAGAGAGGCGCATGAATAATTGGCACTTAAATCGTTGCATTTATCACTGGTCATTTAATGCAGGCTGTTGTAGCGGGTAGCATCCGCATTTTTCAAAGATACATAGGCTATGGAAGTACACTCTCTAAAACAGATAAAACCCTGTGTTTCAAATCAGCTGCATAGAGTCATCAATTGGTCAAGATGGGCAAGTTCATTCTGCACATCGACAAATTTGTTATGTTGAAACAAAGCAGCAGTTTTGCCAAGGTCATTGCCGTTTGTAGAACTGGTCGAGCATACACCGTCTTTAGCTATGCGATACATCTCGTCAAAAGTGTTTTTGACTTGATACATAGTCTGCAAAGCCTTTGCTAAGCTCTCTGATCTTTGAATTATGTTCTTTGATCTCCTTTTCTTTCTCTCTTAACAAACCAATTAGATACGGTCCTATTTCCTTTGTTTGTTTCAGTTCGTTGTAACTATAGTCCTTGAGAACCTTGCCACGCACATTCTCCATGCATCTGATAACTCGAGCCACTGCAACATACATGCATCTTCTACGGAAATAGATATATACCAAAAATCCGCGATAGTGCCATTGCTTCAGCATCATGTCACCGATGCCGCATGCTGGTACGGAACTTGATTGTAATTGCAAACCCCTGTCCAACTTTGCAGCAGAAAAACTGGTGGTGGGAGCTACAGCTTAATGAACATGAGTATGAACTTGTCCGTAATGTCAACCATCTCCATGACAGGATCTGTGCACACATAAAAACAAAATCAAACCAGATACTGGAACCATTTTATGTGCGAGCAACAATGATCTAAAAGTAGATACTTACATGGCATATTTATACATAATAAATCATATGTAGTAGATCTAAAGAACATGCAAGTACATACTCAGATAGTATCTTCATATACAATGGTTTATATTCCTAGTTAATGCTAGGTTCAGTTCATGGCTTCATATGAGATAACCTGGCAACCGAGGCACAAATCTTAGAGAGATAAAGCTGGCAACTAATCTGTATAATCATCTTCAAGGAAAGGCAAGAAAATAGTGTGCAGCAGCAAAGCTTTACTTTTTTTTTAAGAAAGCAAAGCTTCAGCTATTTCTTCAGCAAGGAACCAAATTCAGAAATCGAAGTCCAAATAGAGAATAAATGTTTCCCTATAGAGCTTATAGGCAAAGAGGTAAAAACAAGCAGATCTAAATACCAATGCTAATGTAATATTGGTATCCATAAGCAGTAGCTTCAGATCCTAAAATTCATCAGCACTGCAGCCACATAATTTTCATTCTTCTGTCTATTTCCCCTTTCATATCATTCAACTCTTTGTTTATTGGATCTTCATAAACACCAAAAATCTCAAGGATTTACATGCACATTAGAAATTAAACTTGCCTTAGCATTCTATTTGTAAACTGCACCAAAAGAGAGAAGCCACAGGCATCTAGGGCGAAGATGAACTCGCACGTATGTACACTGGGAAGCATGCATATGAAAGTTAGAAGCATACGTTTACCTATGGTTGTAATCACTATGAATAGAATTAGCAACTACTATTTATTCGTTACTTGAATGGAATCAACAGCGACTTTCATGCATTGCATTGCATATACGACGGCTGGCCCTATATGCCTCCTCTGCCTTATCTCGTAACTACTACTAATAATTGTTGACTGGGTTCGGCTGCTGTCTAAACAAAGACAACTGCATTCAAGCACAGGGCAGTACCTCCTAAGACTGAAGCTTTAATTAACAGAAGCAAGCATCTGCCAATTTATTGAAGGAAGAACACCACGCCTGAAACACAGCAGGCCTATCAACTTAATCCAGACATATAAATCTGTGGTCACACCACCACTATCACACCTAAAAACTTAGGAAAAGTCTGTAGTCCATGTCACAATTATAAATACTTTGTTTTCACCTTAAACTATCATAAAAGAGAAATAAAAATACAATTGTAATTAATGCAGACCAATGCACAACACATCAGGTGAAGATTTCCAAAGATAAGCAATCAGATCAGTTCAGTTGCACACAACATGTTCATACAACTACTTCCACAAACAGTTCCAGTAGGCTTTCATAAACTCACTTGCACCAATCCATCCCTTGCGAGTAAACAGCAACCGCTACCCAATCACTTACCATAAGCCTGCTTGGAACCAAACTCACACTTTCATGTTTCATGCACACAGGTAGTCAAGAGCAATAAATAAGAATCCATAATCTGATGGCATAATTAGACAAGAAAGGTTTAGCATTTGCTATTCTGTTGTAAATTATTGTTTTGATCACTTGACAAGCACATGAAGGTTTTATTTCTTCCAAGCTATTATACTCGACCTTAACAGCATATTGAACATCAATCTTACCAACTTGGCAACTTGCTTAGATGCCCCAAAATCGGCAAGCTTAATGCAGCCTTTGTTATCAACAAGAATGTTTGCACCCTGTAAAACAATCCCATGATCACCAAGATAATTAGCACAACCAAACAATCAATGACACAAAGATTCTAGTATATTCAGGCTTCAGAGTTTTTACCTTAATGTCTCTATGTATTATTGCATTGCTATGCAGATATTCCAACCCTTGCAAAATCTGCCTAGTATACTTCCTAATGACCTGATCAAAATACGCAACGAATCAGTTTCTCTTCTGCGAGTCAAATCACAGAAACCGCATGATTGATGGTTACTTACTGCCTCCAGGAATGAACCGAGTTTTCCAATAAGTGACTGGATAGACCCTCCATGAACAAACTCCAGCAGGATATTCAGTGTGTCTTCCTCACGGACAGTCCCGAGGTACCTCTTCTCAAATCACAGGAAGTAGATCAAACAACTGCAGTCTAGCAGTCAAGTATAGAGTATCTAAAATGTAATCGACCTTTCATCTACTAACCACAATATTGGGGTGCGAAAGGTTCTTGAGGAGCTTCAGTTCTTCCTCAAGTTCTCTTATATGCGCCTAATCGTAGAAAAAAAAGCCACAAATCACCTCACATGAAGGAAAGCCTCAACAACTAAATTGGTAAGCAAATCGGTTGGAGAAGTGCTACTCACTTGGGCCTTACCACGGCTATCACTTGCATTACGCTGCTATGCATATACTAATCATTTGAATGTATTCCTAGAAGGTAAATAAAGAACGGAAGCTTAAGCACAACCACTGATTTCTATCAACTTCCCAAAACAAAGCATCTGAAGCTATATTAATATGCAAGCCCAGATTCCCATATACTTTATTATGGGGGAAAACAACCATATCAGAGATAAACATGAATCATCACTTACTTTTGTTGTTGTTGGAAAGAGCATGACTTCCTGATGTGTGCTTCATTTCGTTCTTCTACAACTGAACTCTGTAATAAAGAACAAACTAATAAGGCACACACTCAGTACTGGTAACATCTGTAATCGATGGATGGTAATTATATCCGAACACCCTTGGAAAGGAAACATAAACCTGGGTTGATCAGCGCTGTTCTGAAACAACTGTATGCAGGCAGTGGAGATAGTTGAGCAGGCTGCCATGCTTGTGACAAAGCGGCTGGTCTGTACATATGTGACAATTAAGAAGGGTTCAAAAGTTAGCGTGACAACGTGTATAATATCAAAACCGAGACATATGTTTACCATCGACATCTTCAGCAGCATCTAACTCTTCTTCCTTGACCGTTACTTCCTGGAAACAAACAGCCAAGCTATTAAATTGTTTGATTTCACTGTATTTAATTTGAGAGGATTAACTGTAAAGCATCGTTAGATTCCTGAATTTGGTCTGTTTAGAATGAGTACACAGGACAAAATTTGCTCATACAAAATTGATGTGCAGATGTACCAATCAAGCATCCGTTTATACTATCCAGGAGCTCAGAGTTTAGTAACTCTACTGCATATGATAGCAGGTATTATCTATGGTAGGGCGTATCTTGTACCCACAAGACTAATGTCAATTTGTTTGTAAGACATGCATAATCACTTTTCTTAGCCGACTTGAGGCTATAATGAGAAGTTAAAAAACCACTATCTATTATAAATTCTATTGTATGCGGCGTGCAGACATTTAGAACACCTATGTTTTCTGACGAAATGAATGGTAATGGCTGATTACTAATTTCCTAAATCGTTTTTTTCTTCGAAACCTAATTCGCGGATAAACAGGCCTAAATGGGAAAACGGAGGGTGGATGTACAATTATGACAGCTAGCTCATACAGAGGCATGAAGAACATCCTCTGTTCGCATGACCAACATCATGTACTGCTCTGTCAGACCACAAGATTAAAACAAACACTTTTGAAACCTTCGTTTACAAATTTAGCTTTTGTCAGTGGGTAATAGAAATACAAAATCATGTCACGTGCTCTCTTACACAGAAAAATCAAACATCAAGCGTGACTGTATTTAAGAGAGAGAGAGAGTTCACCTTGTTCATCTTTATCAATCTCATTCTCAAAATTCTTCTTCTACTCTCCACAAGTAACCAGAATATGAGAATCAAAAATAGATTATCAAAAAACTGGAAAATCAAGGACGTAGATGGGCATCACAGATTGGAGAGGAGGAGGGAAGAAGCGAAGGTGAGGAGGAGGGGCACGGCTGCTACCTGTAGACATGCGTGGCTTCAGAGGGTTGCTCGCCCCCACCCCTTGCTTATGCTGTCGTGGCCCTGTCTAGGTCAATCGGAGAAGCTCAGGTGGTCGCCATCTCCCCAACCGACGAGCGCCCCGAGCTTCTCCCGCCTGCACGCACCTGCCCGGCCCTTCTCCTCCATCGCTGCCGGTCCGGTCGACATCCCACAGGCTGAGCCCGAGCAGCCCCATCCCCCTCGACTTGTGGAGGCAGGAGCGGAGGAGGCGGCGGGGATATTCCTCCCCAGACGCCCCCACTCTCTCCTCCTCCTCCTCCCCCATCTCATCCATCCCTCCTCGTCCCGGATCCCGCCGAATCCGAGGCTTGTGGGCGCGGAGGCGAGCTTCTCCGGCGGCGGCGGCGGCAGGAGAGGAGGCGGGGGTCGCGGGGGAGACGCGCGGGCCGGAGCTGGCCGGAACCGGCCGGCGCGATGGGGAGAGAGAGGGGTTAGTGAGAGAGAGAGGGAGAGAGAGGAGGGCGACGAGGAGGGGGGGGTGAGTGGGACGGGAGGCGGCGGCTAGGTCTTCTCCACGGGGAAGGCTGCGTTTTATACGCCTGGATGGGAAATGACGAAAATGCCCCTGACGGGGCACGAAAATAACAAGCGGTGGCCCGAGTACTGTTCATGGCGAATTAAAGGCGACGTGGCCACCTTCGTTGTGACTATGAGTTCTTCAGGGTTTATATGTTCAATTACATGGAAGGATACTATTAGTTGGTTTAACTTGTGGGATTGGTGTCTTTAAATTCATTAAACTCACCAATTTTAGAGGTCTCTAAATCAATTGAGATGTCGAATTCTGAATTGGGTTTACAAATTTGCATTTTGGGTGATCACAATTCTGAACATGCGACCAAGAGGAGGGATCCTGACATCATAACGATATGACCTTTTCCTCTAATATCATAATGTGGCAGGGGTGGCGCTGGGAGCATTCACGTGCATTCACGTGTATTCACGATTTCACATACGCTTGCACGTGAACACCAAAGATATAAGGGCATCTCTGATGTCCGACCCTTAGGCCCGATTCTTTCGGCCGATTCTTATAGAATCTTGAGAATCGGGCCTTCCCTTAGCTTCTCCCAGAATTTTGAACTCATTTTTTTAAAATCTTAGCTAGTTAGGATATCAACAACTAGGATTGTTAGAAAAAATATGGTTTCAAGATTCTGGGAGAAGCTGGGTGGAGGATAGATTCTCAAGATTCTGGGAGAATCGGCCAAAAGAACTGGGCCTTAATCTGGCATGATATCCGTCTATGGACTGGTTCAGACCGGTCCACAAACATGGATGTGCGAGCCGATCATCCAAATGCATCTTCTGAAAATACGTTTAAGTTCACCCAATTTAAATGCATAGCGCCCGATCAGAACCAATAAAAGGCTGATGTTCATAGTTTTTACATGCCTGATCACAAATATATCTAGTCCGACAGTCCGTATAATAAAGATTTTTTGCCATGGCGGACGGGCTATCACACCCTCTCTTTTGCGTGATTCTCCACCATCGCCGGCAACTTTTCGTACGGTTCCACGCGGCGACAACGATGAAAAGGGGCGAGTATTGGGGTGGAGATCGACGAGGTGGTAGAGGAGACGGTTGAGAGGGGGTGGGGTGGGGGGGAGGGTAACAAGGAAATAGTGCAACCAACTCCAAATGTGTAGGCTTCGCCTCAGTTTTGGATTGGCTGGGGTGTTTGAGTCCTACATGGCTGGTGTTTGAACTGCCGCAAAGCGTCCTGGTTTGCTTCCGATTTGCGGGAAAATAGACACTCGAACTGGTATGCGGACAATGTGGGACACATTAAATGGCTTGGGGGAGATTTGGGGGGGTCGGTGTTGGAGATGCTCTAACATGAGGTACTACCTCCGTTCCACCATAATTGAAGTTTTGTATTTGTCCTAAGTCAAATTTATTTAAGTTTAACCAATTTTATAGAAAAAATATATTAACATCTGAAACACCAAATTAGTTTCATTAGACTATTTATAAAATATATTTTTGTACTATAGTAGAACAATGCCCGTGCATTGCAACATGATATAAATATTCTAATACGCTTAGCTTGTGATTTACCTATCAATAATAATGCGATTGTGTAAATAAATGTTCATCAAATTCTGACTGTGAATTACCTTATATTTTGATTAGAAGTTTGGTAAGTAAAGTAAAGTGAAATTGGTTCAGAAGGTGGTAAATTAAGGTGACTGATTATCATATACATGAAAGGTTGGACGAAGGGTGGTGGAAAGAAAGGTGAAATAGGAACATTACATTCTTTTTAAGTAGTAGAGATATATATTTGGTGTTGTAAATTTTACCATGTTGTTTTGTAAAGTTGGTTAAACTTAAACAAGTTTGACATAGGACAAACATGAAACATCAATTAATTACTTTATAACGGAGGGAGTATTAATTATACAGGCCAACAAATTGGTTAACTGATGTAAGATTTTTTTTGTTAATGAATATCAATGAGCTAAATCCTGGATAAGACGTGGCACTGGGCAATGCTAGAAATGTATTGTATTGTCCACGCTTTTGTACAACGCGATCTATATATAGTTCTACTATCTTCATCATGGTCACTATCTATGTGTCACCCATCATGACCAACAAAGCGATTAAATTAGGTCGATGGTTTGCTTGTTTGACCTGTGCATATGCGTGGTGAAGTAGACGACCGTGCATGTTCAAGACGAAGAACGGTACTCCCTCTGTGAACAAATATAAAAGAGTTTAGGTCACTACTGAAAGTAGATGGGAATTGTTCGAGTACCATGTGCATGTATGGAAGTGATTGATCATTTCAAGCAAGCAAACGTAGCTACCTGTCTGTGCCCCTTGGCTTTGACAACTTCATGTTGGCCGGTCAGTTTGCTTCCTTGCAATCCACGGATCGGGCCGCGAAGACAATGCACAGGTAGGTGATAAGGATTGATGGACATATGCATGACTATTTTCGTTTAGGACTACATGGAAGAATAGTTATTTCAACTTGCAGGGTTTTTTTTTTAATTTTTAACAGTGTTTCTTTTACTAAAAGGTCAACAAAGTCTTGGCTTTCGTTCCCTCGTAATATATGCTTTTTTTAACACAGTACAGACACAAGCGCTCATATAAACGCGCATACACTCACCTCTATGAACGCACACACGCACACCGTATCCCTATGAGCACTTCCGATAGATTGAGCCGGCATATCATTTTGAGATATTACGAAGTCGCCGTAGGCGCCTCGTAGTCGACGGGAACGTCTCCTCTCACTGAATGCGTATCACCGAAAATCCTAAAATAAATTCAGGATAAATGCGAGCACCAGGACTTGAACCCTGGTGGGCTAGGGATACCGTTGTCCATCTAACCATCCCAACCACGGGTCGGTTCTTTTTCTTGAATGAAAGAGAGTTGCCTCTTGGATTTCCACTAATTGAAAAGCCTAAGTTTTTGTTTTTATCTTTACTATGCGTGCGTTTTTAGTTGTATGCATCCTAATCATGTAGAGGCTATGTATATGCTTATGGTATTGATGCAAAATTATGAATCAATAAAAATATCCTTTATAGAATAAATAACTACAAATATCTTAATAAAAGATCAGGTAAAAGCCGCAAACTTCAGACTGCCCTCAGCCTATATAACAACATTACATAGAGCAAACTCAAAGCTAGCATGATTGGCATTGCAACGCAGCAATACATCAGAAACACAATAACATTGTCCCCCCCCCCCCCACACACACACACACGCGCGCGCGCGAGAGAGAGAAAAGCAACACAACAACATTGTATAAAGCACTAGCTTGACATCGTCTAGCTTGGATTCTTCCCAGGTTCAACGACGGACGAAGGATCCCTTGACGCCATCCCTGTGCAGCATTATGAACTTCATTTGGCACCCCTTGGGGAGTTTTACCCCTGGTTCAGTTTCCTTTACCTTTCCTGCCTTGTTTGTAAGATAGACCAAAAGATTAGCCAACAACCAACTATGAATAAGAGCAAAATGATCCTATGTCATTTTGCGCTCAAAACAGATGTCATTGTGTGTTGCCAATAGTCCAACAAACAGCGGCAATGGGCACTGTCACCAACACCAACATCTCCTTTTCCTGACCAAACTGGGACAACCAAGCGCCCACAAATCTTGTATTATCAGCCACAACACTAAAGTTGAAAGCACATTGAAAGGTACTCAAGATAAATTTGGGAACCAGGTACTTAAAAAACAGATGGTTTGTTCGTTTAAGTAGGTTATCTTTGGTAAGTATGCTGTTTTTCAGGAACAACCAGAGGAATACATTTATCTTAAGAATCCACACTGTGTGTATAAAGAGCTACTCCCTCCGTTCCAAAATAGATGACCCAACTTTATACTAAAGTTAGTATAAAGTTGAGTCATCTATTTTGGAACGGAGGAAGTACCATTTAAACTCATTTAGTTGTACTTTTAACTCAAGACCACCTTAAACTGATCTTAGTTAACTTTGACGGTATGGTAAGTTGATGGGGCAAAATAAACAGTTTCATAGTTAAACGGCTTTTTAAACTTATCTACCCGTCTCCTTTCCGAGGAAAAAAAACTCATCTACCCTTCTAGAAGCTGCTGACCAGAGGGATGAGAAATAATTTGAGTGTCTAAGTTCAAGCTTTGTCCAGCAACCCGTCCAGATGTGTTTTTACGTGACACAAGATTGATATATACTACCCATTTGGATTCCCAAAAACCATTTTGCACGTAAGGTTGCAGTTATCTAATAATCTACGGGGAAAATCTATAAAGAACTACAGGTTGAAGCTTAACTCTGATATAGATAAGTTATTAAGTTTCATGCATCAATCAGTAAAACCAAAATCCAAACTCACGAATAGGGTCAGGCAATTCACATGTATACTTAAATATAAACTATATCTTTTATTCTGACTTATGAAAGAGTCTCATATAAAGAACAGTTAGCACTTTATAAAGTAAAAACAATAACTTGACGCCAAATGCACATCATTAATTCATTATTGGTAAACAGAATAAGGTACCAGTGTACACAGTACATATACACGTATATAACGAAATTGTAGACACATACATAACACATGGAAACATGATAATTCCCATGGCTATTTATTGGAGCTGTCGGTAACATACGCATATATGGATCGATCCAGTCATCCAGCAACGACAAGCAAGGCTTGTTATAAGCTACAGCTAGCCAACAATGGGAGTCTCTGCGACGGTGGTGCCGTTGACGAAGATGCGGACGCGGTTGGCGATGAACTGCGTGTCGCTGCTGGAGCCGACGGGAAGGACGACGATGTCGGCGCCGGGCTTGTCGCGGAGGATGATCGCCTTGGCCTCCTCGACGGGCAGCCCCACCACCTCCGGCCACGACGTCTTCTCCTCCGACGAACTCATCGTGATCGGTTAATCGGTTGTTCAGGATCAGAAGACTACAGCTTGTGAGCTAGCTGTTAGGTGTTGCTTGGTGGATTTGCATAGCGTGTTGGCCGATGTATTTATAGAGAGAGATATGCATGAAGCTAACTTCAGAACTTCCATGCGTGCTCGTTAGAATTGTATGCGTGTGCAGACGTGCCACAGGAACTAGAAGAACGTACGGACCAGGGCAGGACAAACAAGTAACCTAGACCGATAGGTCATAAAATAGTCAGGCCTCGGATTGTCTTAGTTTTGCCAAGGAAAGTTGGACTCTTCCACCTGGGAGCATATTCCGCGTGTCGCAATGCAACTATATTTTGAAAAATAATAACGCAGCCCTCATTCTAGATGAAACTCAAACCTTTTGCAAATTCAAATCTGCTACAAGAGTGACAACGCAGGGACCACCTATATGCCACTCGCTGCGGCAAAGTGTCGTCGTTTCGCACAGGGGCGGCTAACCTGGGCCGGCCCATTTGCAGTGAAATGCGGAGGCACGTTCACAAGATGAAAAAAAATTACAAGCTCACTAGCGCATAAAGAACTCAAGTATTTATTGCGAAAATTTAGTTAGCCCTCGAAACAAAGTATAACTTGCATGCTCCTAGGGAAGATGTTGGGAGGAGCTAACCATCACGTGTCCCCGATCCGAACACACAAAGGTTTATTCAATCACAATGCACAAGCGATCGCTTGGCGATCTCTCTGCGCCTCCTTCCTTCGCCGGCGTGTTTGCTGGTCCTCGGGCCCTTCGGCTACCGCTCCAGCGACTAGATAGGATATGCTTAGCTTTTCTCAGAGGCGTTGCATTGGTGGTGGAATCAACGTCGCGCCGTAATAAGAATAAGATGACTCTGCTTCTTCCCCATTCTGGTGATGCTTCAATCAGCAATGCCGAGAAACAGGTAGCTGATGTCTACTACGCAACATTTTTCTTGCAGACTCGTGTTGGGCCTCCAAGCACGGAGTTTTATAGGAAGTAGCAAATTTCCCTCAGGTGGATGACCTAAGGTTTATCAATCCGTGGGAGGCGTAGGATGAAGATGGTCTCTCTCAAACAACCCTGCAACCAAATAACAAAGAGTCTCTTGTGTCCCCAACACACCCAATAGAATGGTAAAATGTATAGGTGCACTAGTTCGGCGAAGACATGGTGATACAAGCGTAATATGGATGGTAGATATAGGTTTTTATAATCTGAAAATATAAAAACAGCAAGAAAGCAAGTAACAAAAGTGAGCGAAAACGGTATTGCAATGCTTCAAAACAAGGCCTAGGGTTCATACTTTCACTACTGCAAATTCTCTCAAGAATGATAACATAATTAGATCATATAACAATCCCTCAACGTGCAACAAAGAGTCACTCCAAAGTTACTAATAGCGGAGAACAAACGAAGAGATTATTGTAGGGTATGAAACCACCTCAAAGTTATTCTTCCCGATTAATCCATTGGGCTATTCCTATAAGTGTCACAAACAGCCCTAGAGTTCGTAGTAAAATAACACCTTAAGACACACATCAACCAAAACCCTAATGTCACCTAGATACTCCAATGTCACCTCAAGTATCCGCGGGTTTGATTATACTATATGCATCACACAATCTCAGATTCATCTATTCAAACCAACACAAAGAACTTCAAAGAGTGCCCCAAAGTTTCTACCGGAGAGTCAAGACGAAAACGTGTGCCAACCCCTATGCATAAGTTCACAAGGTCACAAAACCCGCAAGTTGATCACCAAAACATACATCAAGTAGATCGCGTGAGTATCCCACTGTCGCCACAGATAAACACATGCAAGACATACATCAAGTGTTATCAAATCCTTAAAGACTCAATCCGATAAGATAACTTCAAAGGGAAAACTCAATCCATTGCAAGAAGGTAGAGGGAGAAACATCATAAGATCCAACTATAATAGCAAAGCTCGTGGTACATCAAGATCGTGTCATATCAAAAACAAGAGAGAGAGAGAGAGAGAGAGAGAGAGAGAAAGAGTGATCAAACACATAGCTACTGGTACATACCCTCGGCCCCGAGGGTGAACTACTCCCTCCTTGTCATGAAGAGCGCTGGGATGATGAAGATGGACACCGGTGATGGATCCCCCCTCCGGCAGGGTGACGGAACAGGGTCCCGATTGGTTTTTCGTGGCTACAGAGACTTGCAGCGGCGAAACTCCCGATCTTGGTTCTGTTCTGGAAGTTTCTGTACTTATAGGAATTTTTGGCGTCGGTTTCGCGTCAGGGCGGTCCCCAAATCAGCCACGAGGCAGGGGGCGCACCCAGGGGGTTAGGGCGCGCCCTCCACCCTCGTGGTTGGCTCGAGACTCTTCTGGCCCAAGTCTTTTGCTTCGGGGGCTTCTTCTGGTCCATAAAAAATCTCCGTAAATTTTCAAGTCAATTGGACTCCGTTTGGTATTCCTTTTCTGCAATACTCAAAAATAAGGAAAAAAAACAGAAACTGGCACTGGGCTCTAGGTTAACAGGTTAGTCCCAAAAATCATATAAAATATCATATAAATGCATACAAAATGTCCAAAATGGATAATATAATAGCATGGAACAATAAAAAATTATAGATACATTGGAGACATATCAGGAGCCCCTGTGTCTCGTCGGACTTTGATTTTCACGATGTTAGGTTGTGGTGGCTGGTGCTTGGCGTCCAAACGACAGTGTCGGCTAGTCTAGAGTATGTGCGTGTCTCGGAGTGTGGTGTGCAGATGGCGGCTTGCGGCGGCGCTCTTCATCTCCGATCATGTTGGATGAAGATGGCGTCGTCAAGATCTGGCAGGCTTGGGGATGATCCCCGACCGATGTGACGCAAAGACTCGGTTTCGTCGCCTCCGACGGACCGTTTAATCAGTTCACAAAGCAACATGGTTGCAATGGAGTTCTTCCAGATCTGGGTGTGGAGGCTACTCGTGTCTTCCTCTAGTAGTGCCATGATAGCGGCGTTGATCGACGATGGGTAATGATTAGCTTGGGCATATGGATCTCCCAAACTAAAGTTGTAAAATTTTATATTTTTGGAGCCTTTTGTGCAAATTGCTAGGACACTAGGCCATGTGTTTGTCTCATGGAGTGACCACATATGTACTAATTGTAGTTTATTGGTTGTGGTAATTCCTCTAAAAAAATCAACTCGAACCCGCGACTTGGTAGTGATTGCCGCACTGTGCTAGCCACTGAAACTGAGAAGTTCTCGTGTTAGAATTGCAGTGCGACACATGAAGAAACATACGACAACAGCATAACTTAAACAACAATTCACAAAAATCCCAAAAGCTATAGTCCGTGTAAGGGGTCGAAGTCGAAATAACCTGGGCATGGGCAGCCCGGACCTAGCCCGGCCCGAAAAAACGTGGCCTTCGAGCTTCGGACCATGCCTTGGACTTTTGGGCTTTGCGTCGGGCTGGGCTCGGGCTTAGAATTGAGTGAAATTTTGGGCTTCGGGCCAGGCTTGGGCCTACACTTTGAAGGTCGGGCTTTGAAAAGCCCGACCCAAATACTGGCCTGGCCTGACATATGCCCAGGTTGAGGTCGAACCAAGTACCTCGTGCAACTGAACAACGCCGCTAGCCACCGTAATTCTTGGGACTGTGTACCTATAATGGCAGTCTGCCTTATATGAACTAGAAGACCAAACATATTTAATTCTTTTTTGAAATTTCAAACGTGATTTTTGTCTTAATAAAAATATATATTTTTCGAAACGCGAACATTTTCATATTTCTGAGCAAATTTTCGAAAACTCAAACATTTCGAGAAAACACAAACATTTTTTCGGGATCTCAAACATTTTTTCAAAAAAGGAACAAATATGAAGACGGGAATATTTTTCAAAGTTCTGAACAATTTCTTGAAATTAAGAACAATTTCTTGTAAATGCAAAGCATTTTAAAAACAGGAACAATAAAAGTTCAACCATCAAACAATTTTGAAAGTTATGACCATTTTTTTGTGAACATTTTTGAATTTAAGAACAAATTTCCAAAATCATGAACATTTTGATGAGGGGAACATATTTGGAAATTGTGAATTTTTTTAATTCGTGAACAAAAATTGAAAATGTGAACATTTTTGGAACTTTGCCAAACATTTTTTAAATTTACAAACAGCATTCGAAAAAATGAATATTTTCCCAATTTGTGAACAAATTTCGAAAGCTGGAACATTTTTTGAAATTCTCGAATAAAATTTGAATTTGGTAACAACTTTTGAATACATGATTTTTTTTATAATTTGTGAACAAAAGAAATGCAAACATTATATATATTTGAGAATAAAAATGAAAAATGAAAACGTTTTATGAATTTGCCAACAAAATTTCAAAACACTAACTTTTTTTACTTTACGAACAAAATTGTAAAACAGGAACAATTTTTTAAATCAGGGATATATTTTTAGTTTTTAGAACAAAAATAGAAATCCAAACAAAATTGGAAACTCGAAAAAATTTGAGTACATGAATTTTAATTTTTGAAAAATAATACAAATTTTCGAATTTTGTGAACAATTTTTGACAACTAGAACATATTTTGAAATCATTAACAGTTTATGAAAGTGGTGAAAAAATTGAACATGGACATTTCAAACAAAATTTTAAAAACAAGAACATTTTCTGAAATTCTAGGTCAATTTTTAAAATGTGGACAGTTTTTGAATTTATGAAAAAAAATTGGAAACACAGCCATTTGTTGATAATTTGAACATTTTTTCATAAACATAAAAAAATAAAAAAGGGATATAGACATGAAAAATAGAAATGAAATGAAAAAAGGGGAAAAGGAAGAAGAAAAGAAAAAAATGGAAAATAAAAAACAGAAAGAAACATGAAAACCAGTAAATGAAAACAGAAAATGGTAGAGAAAAAAATGGTTGGGGAAACTCTAGAATGTCTTGAGACGAAAAGCACTGCAACATGTTAATGGGCCAACCCAGGTCACCGCTCGGTTGTCAGCTCTGTGCAAAGGTCGATAGTGCGAAGCAGAATCCATCAAATAGGATATTCCGCTTTGTAAATCATCATCGCTCCCAAAGTAGTCGGGTCTAACATGCACCTGCTCCTCTGATAATCTCGCTCATCCAGCCCATCCTACACACCACTACTCGCGCGAGCCACAGCCCGCCGCGGCAAGGGGTGGGTTGCAACCATTTGGGCCCATGACTTTCTTTGGGAGCGGCTATGTACCGTTTGCGTGGTGCTCCTCCTATTGGGCGCCTTCAGCACGAGTTACCAACCCAGAGCTCACGCGCGCCCTTCTGTGGCCTGACCCAATAATACGGGGAGTGACGTTTGTTCGCCAGGTCCAAATCGATTGAACGCTCACACGACATCGATCATTTGTCCACGTTAGACTATTGACCGTTGACCAAACACCATTGACTTTCAAAAATATCATGTACTTCAAAAAAAACTGTAATTTAAGAAAATTCATGAATTTGAGGGTTCATCAATTGGAAAAATGTTCACCAAAAATTTCTTATATTTGAAAAAGTTAGTATAAATTTTACAAAGTTCAAGAATTCGCAAAAGTTCAAAGCATTCACAAATGTCCACATATTTCAAAATAAACTTTCTGAGAATTTTTTCAAATAACTAAAAAAACTTAGCCAAACTGAAAACAAAAAATGATTTTTTAAGTCCACTAAAAAAAGTTTAACTACTTTCAAAATGTTGTAAGAATTTGAAAAAAATCATGAAAGAAAGTTAGCAAAACTAAAAATTGTTCACAGATTTAAAGAAACTTGATGAAAGTTTGGAAAACATTCAATAAAATAGTGAGGAAAAACTGAAAAAGTTCAAGAAATATGAGAAAATTTTCACAAAGTTTGAAAAGTTCACGAATATGAAATTTTGCATTCAATTGAAAAAATAATAAAATAAAAATTATAAAAGGATAAGGAAAAAAAGAGAAAGAGCGGTGCATGAAAAAACCGAAAGAAAATATAGAAAATCACAGCAGAATCCTAACCGGAGGAAAAAAACTACTTGGTCCAGCTCATATACTAAATATGGGGTGTGCGCCGGTTTGCAATTCATACTAAATTGGGGCTTAAGGCACCATATAGGATTTGCGCCGCTTGCAGCAAGCATCGCCTAAAGGAACACTGCAGTGGTCCGGCCCAGTAGCAGGTTTCTGCATTTTTTTCCCTCTATTTCCACTTTTCTTTTCCTTTCTGTTTAACTTTGTTTATATTTTTTAAAGCAAAATACATGAATTGCACAAAAAAGTACCTACATTTTGAAAAAACAAATGTTTGTGCAGGGTTAAAAAGATCTATGTGCAAATTTAAAAAACTGTCTATAGCATTTAAAAAAATGTTTTAACGCGTATTGGGAAAATGCTTAACATTTATTAAAAATACTTCAAATAATGTGTTTGAAAAAAATAAAAAATATAGAAAAACATTGTTTCATATGCATAGGAAATCTGTAGAACACGTATGAAAAAAATTAGACATCAAAACATATTTTCCAAAATTTTAATCAGGTGTTCAAAAATTGTGAGAACTTAAAAATGTCCTTGATGTGTATGACATAAAATGTTAATCGTGTATATGAAATATGCTAAAGTTCTATGAAAATAACGTTCTTGATGTATACAGAAAATATGCATTGTCAATGAAAAAAAGTAAATATGTGTTAAAAAATTAGAAGTAAACCGAAGAAAAGGTGACACAACGTGAAAACCAAAGGAAACCAAAAAATAAACAAAGAAAACCATATTAAAACGAAAAATTATTAGAAACCTGAAAACCCCCCACATACAAAGAAACCCGACCAAAGAAACCAATGTAAAACAGTGGGAAACTATCAAACCAATGTTGCAGAACTGTGTCGGTCTAATAACGTCGCCCTTTAGACGATTGTATTAAAAGTCAGTACGTGCGATACATATCATTGACGGCTTTGTTGCATCTGTATCGAAACAGAGCGTTGCGTCAAGGGGCCCTCCAAATGGGCGAGCCCCAGTAGAAAGTACATGTTGCTTCGTAACATATGTATTGGTTCACTGATTTTTTTATTTTTTATTTCTTCTATATTTCTATTTTTTTAGAAATATATTTGTTAGAAAATGTTACTTACCTAAATTTTAAAAAAGCGCACCACCAATTAAACCTATTTATGCAACGTCCAACAAATGTTCATACCACTTTTAAAAAAAGGTTATAGTACTCAAGAAATATGTTGATGACATTTTTTTAAATGTTCACACATGCAAAAGCAATGTTAACGACATTTTTAAAACTTATATTATTTACAACAAATGTTATCGTTATTATTAGAAAAAACTAATAGAGTTGAAAAAAATGGTTGTTGGTATTATTAAGAAAATCTTCACGCATTTAAATTTTTTTATCATTAAATTTTTAAACAATATTTATACAATGTAAAAAACCGTCGAATTTGAAAATATTTCATATCATATAAAATGATGATGAAATTTGAAAAAATGACACATGTTTCGAAAATGTTCAGGACTTTAAACAAAATTTTGATAAATATAGAAAAATGTTTTCATAATTTGAAAAGTGTTTCGTATCACTAAATAATGTTCAAGGTGTATTTAAAAATATTCATACATGCATTTGAAAAAATGTTCATCGGTATTCAAAATTTGGTCAACATGTACAAAAGAATATTCTGCGTGTAGATGTACAACGTGTATTAAGAAAAGGCGACATGTATTTGAAAAAATAAAAAATAAAAAAGAACTAAAAATAAAAAATGAAAGAAAAACTAAAGAGAACTATACAAATACACATAAAAGGAAAAGAAGAATAAAAAACACGTCGAACCTTCCCAAGTCCGATGCAATGTTCCATGAACCATTGCTCCCAAACCTTCGAAAACCACTTGACTGGGCCGGCCCACCGAGGCAATGCAGCAGTGAGCACGAGAGGCGAGTTGGGGGCTACGACTATATTGCCGATGGCGGGGCCGTGTCAGTGCTCTGTGTTGAACGTGTATGTCCATATAGGTTAGGGTGATGTATTGTCACACCTCCTCTCTCCTATGTACAGTGTATAGCTTGTGTCTCCAAAGCTATACGTAGGAGAGAGGAGGCGTGGCAATACATGACCCTAACCTATACGGACATACACGTTCAACACCCCCCCCCCCCCCCCCGGCAGTCAAAACGTCGCCGGCAACGTAGAGACTGGACCGAAACTTCTCGAAGGTGGATGTTGAAAGCCCCTTAGTCATAACATCGGCGAACTGTTGAGCGGTGGGAACATGCAAAACGCGGATCCGCCCAAGTGCAACCTGCTCACGAACGAAGTGTATGTCGAGCTCAATGTGCTTTGTCCGGCGATGATGAACAGGGTTGGCGGATAGGTAGACGGCAGAGACATTGTCATAGTACACGATCGTGGCTTTATGGACATCGCAAAGCAACTCCTGAAAGAGTTGGTGAAGCCAAGAGCACTCAGCGACAGCATTAGCCACTGCCTGGTATTCCGCCTCAGCGCTCGAACGGGAAACCGTGGGTTGTTATTTAGACGACCACGCGATCAGCGATGGCCTGAGATAGACGCGGTAGCCTGATGTAGAGTGTCAAGTGTCCGGACAGGCAGCCTAGTCGGCATCCGAACAGGCCACGAGGTCGGTGGAGGAGGACGCCGTCAGCGTGAGCCCAAGAGCCATGGTGCCGCGAATGTAGCAAAGGATCCACGTCACCAGGGTCCAATGGGAGTCACGTGGAGCATGCATGTGAAGGCACACCTGCTGCACAGCATACTGGAGATCCGGGCGAGTAAGCGTCAAGTACTGTAACACACCGAGGATGGAGTGGCAGAACGCCACATCTGGTGCAGGTGAGCCGTCAAGTGCAGAGAGCTTGGCCTTCGTGTCGACAGGCGTGGGGGCAGGCTTGTAGTTAAGCATGTCTGCGTGCTCGAGAAGGTCATGAGGATACCACTGCTAATGAAGAAAGAACCCGTCAGCGCGCCGTGCAACCTCGATGCCGAGGAACTAGTGCAGAGGCCCCAGATCCTTGAGGGCAAACTCATCTCGGAGACGAGAAGTGAGCTGATGAATGAGCTCAGTAGAAGATGCCGTCAGCGTGATGTTGTCGACGTAGAGCAGAAGGTAGGTAGTAGCAGCACCCTGATGGTAGACGAACAATGACGTGTCGGAGCGGGTGGAGCAAAAGCCCAGCTGCTGGAGGAAGGCCGCGATGTGCTGGTACCACACTCTGCCTCCTCCCTCTCTCTCTCCCTCCCATACCCTAATCTACTCTATTGCACTGCTGCCAGGGATGCCTCCCGTATTTCACTGCTATGGAGGTCATCGGCCTAGAGATCAAGGAATGCAAAAGGAAGGCCCACACCAGGCTTGCTCCATCAGGGGCATAGGGGTGCCAACCCACGACCCCACTGTCGGTGCCAAAACCGGCAGATCTCAAGTAGGGGCGCCCAAGCTGTGAGTCTAAGGATCAATGGTAACAAGGGACAATGGGGACACGATGTTTACCCAGGTTCGGGCCCTCTTAAAGGAGGTAAAACCCTACGTCCTGCTTGATTGTATTCAATGAGTATATGGGTTACAAGAGTTGATCTACCTCGAGATCGTAATGGCTAAACCCTAGTTGTCTAGCTTATGATTATTCTGATGGCCTCGACGGACTAAACCCTCCGGTTTATATATACACCAGAGGGGCCTAGGGTTGTACAGAGTCGATTTACAAGGGAAGGAAATAATACATCCGGACACCAATCTTGCCGTCCACACATATAGGAGTCCTACCCGGACACGGGGGATAGTCTTCTGCTTTATCTTCATGGCCCATCAGTCCGGCCCATATCGAATAGACCGGACACCCGAGGACCCCCTAATCCAGGACTCCCTCAGTAGCCCATGAACTAGTCTTCGATGACGATGTGTTCGGCACGTGGATTATCTTTGGCATTGCAAGGCGGGTTCCTTCTCCTAAATATTTTAAGTTAGCTTCCCGTATAAAGGAACTGTGTCCGGCTCTGCATAATCAATACAACCCTAGGTACGAAGGGAAGATGTCAAAACAGGAACAATGTCTTTTACTGACAACTTTTTTTGACGAAGCGTCACACTCGGCTCTTTAATATTTCAAACCATTTTCACGCCTCCCGTTTCGTGTTTCGAGGCTTAGCCTCCATTGGCACGTCTTGTCCAAACAGAGATCATGCCCGCCCATTACGGGATTCTCATCAATATGGTTTGGGTAACCCAGCCGCGCCTTACGCACGATCTTGTTGGGAACAGGCGAGGTTTATGGCTTGAGAGGGGGACGGTTGGTATTTTCACCGTCTATAAGGGGATAAAGATCCCTCCTTTTTCCAAAACTCCGATCTTTCCCACCGCCACCACCCTCCCTAGCAATGGTCGGGTCCGGTTCCAAGGGCAAATGGGAGTCCTCCTCCGTCACCGAAAAGGACGTCAAGGATCTCCGGAGCGCGGGCTATCTGTCTGTGAATATTGCGCATAGGCTCCCTGGAAAAGATCAGGTTATCCCTACTCCGGGGCCTGGTGAGAGGGTCGTGTTCATCCCCCATTTCCTCCGAGGGCTAGGGTTTCCCCTCCTACCCCTTCGTCTGAGGTCTCATGTTCTACTACGGGTTAGATTTCCACGATCTAGACCCAAATTCCTTCCTCCATATACCGGCGTTCATCATCGTGTGTGAGGCTCTTCTCTGCATCCCGCCACACTTCGGCCTATGGCTCAAGGTTTTCAATCTGAAGCCGAAGGTGGTCGACGGATAGCACGCGGACTGTGGCGGGGCCATGGTAAGCAAGCTCCCCAATGTCGTCTGGCCCAAAGGGGCATTCGTTGAGACTGTCAAGGTGTGACAGTAGGAGTGGTTCTTCATCACCGAACCCCGCGATGCCAAATGGGCGACCACGCCTAACTTCAGATCCGGACCCCCCATGAGACTCACCTCATGGACCGCCAAGGGCCTTGATTGGGGGTCCCAACTGGAGGTGAAGATGCTACAGAAACACATCTCCAACGTGTTGTGTGCGAACATTGGTCTCACAAACATGAGTCAAGTGATGCTTTTTTGTCGTATCCTTCCCTGCCAACTCCGGGCCTCCCCCATGTGGGAGTTCAATCCGGAGGAGCCACATACCTTGAAGCGCTTCTTCGGCACCACACATGAGGATATATGGAAGTAGCTCTTCAAGGCCCGGAAAAGTTGGCCGATGAAGACCGAGGATATCGGACTCGACATCGAGAACCCGGCCTTGGTGGTAAGCATAATCTTTCCGAAGACCTATCCGGTCGATACTTCAAATATAATAAAGATTATATCGCCTGCCTCCCGTACAGGGATGGATGGCAAAGGCGGAGTGGGTCAACTTCCGGCACCGCTGCCTGATAATCCGGCCACACCCCAGCTAATGGAGATGCTGGTCCCGGTGCCCTATCAGGCACCGAAGAAGAAGGCCAAGAAGAAGAAAGGCAAGGAGGCCAAGGGCGGCCCCGCCACAAAGGTCCTTCGGACACAGTGTTCGGAGAGACCGAAGCCCTCTCTTCCCATGAGGGAGAGGAGGAAGAAGAGGAGGAGGGGGTGGAAAGCAACTCCCCCCATAAGGGGAGGAAGAAGAAGAGGACGGCCTCCAAAGACCCGGAAGGTGAGGCGCCAAAAAGAGGGAAGCTGGCCCTCTTGGACAGTTCAGACTCAGAGTCCGAACTAGTCCCCAAGAGACCTCCTAGGGTGAAGCTCCGGGCCATATCGTAAGTACTCAGAAACTTACTGTTCATCTTCGGTCTTCATGCTTCCGTTATATAAGTTGTTTTGTTATTTGCCTTTCAGCCCTCCCCGCGAGCTCCCGCAAACTCCATCATCGGAGGGGAACTCCCTGCCACCTGAAATGGCAGAGAGTGATATGCCGCCGCGAGCCCCCTCGCCTATCGCCATGGAGGACATGGAAGCGTCATCCCGAAGGACCTCTCCTGGCCAAGGGGAGCGAACGAAAAAGCCGTCAAGAAAGCGCCTTAGGTTAACACCTCGGTCGCCGAAAACCTGGGGGGAGGCGATGTGACGCCCCCGATTCAATCGTACACTAATCATGCACGCAAACGTGTACGATCAAGATCAGGGACTCACGGGAAGATATCACAACACAACTCTAAAAACATAAATAAGTCATACAAGCATCATAATACAAGCCAGGGGCCTCGAGGGCTCGAATACAAGTGCTCGATCATAGACGAGTCAGCGGAAGCAACAATATCTGAGTACAGACATAAGTTAAACAAGTTTGCCTTAAGAAGGCTAGCACAAACTGAGATATAGATCGAAAGAGGCGCAGGCCTCCTGCCTGGGATCCTCCTAACTACTCCTGGTCGTCGTCAGCGGGCTGCACGTAGTAGTAGGCACCTCCAGTGTAGTAGTCGTCATCGACGATGTCGTCTGGCTCCTGGACTCCAGCATCTGGTTGCGGCAATCAGAAGGAAAGAAAAGGGGGAAAAAGGGGGAAGAAAGCAACCGTGAGTACTCATCCAAAGTACTCGCAAGCAAGGAACTACACTACATATGCATGGGTATATGTGTAAGGAGGCCATATCAGTGGACTGAACTGCAGAATGCCAGAATAAGAGGGGGATAGCTAATCCTGTCAAAGACTACCCTTCTGGTCACCTTCGTCTTGCAACAAGTAGAAGAGGGTAGGTTGAAGTCCTCCAAGTAACATCACATAGCAATAATCCTACCCGGCGATCCCCTCCTCGTATCCCTGAGAGAGAGCGACCACCGGTTGTATCTGGCACTTGGAAGGGTGTGTTTTATTAAGTATCTGGTTCTAGTTGTCATAAGGTCAAGGTACAACTCCAAGTCGTCCTGTTACCGAAGATCACGGCTATTCGAATAGATTAACTTCCCTGCAGGGGTGCACCAACTTACCCAACACGCTTGATCCCATTTGGCCGGACACACTTTCCTGGGTCATGCCCGGCCTCGGAAGATCAACACGTCGCAGCCCCACCTAGGCAAAACAGAGAGGCCAGCACGCCGGTCTAAACCTAAGCGCACAGGGGTCTGGGCCCATCGCCCATAGCACACCTGCACGTTGCGAGGGCGGCCGGAAGCAGACCTAGCCTAGTGGCGTTCCAGTCCAATCCGGCGCGCGCCGCTCCGTCGCTGACGTCTGAAGTGCTTCGGCTGATACCACGACGTCGGGATACCCATAACTACTCCCGCGTAGATGGTTAGTGCGTATAGGCTTGTAGCCAACTCAGATCAAATACCAAGATCTCGTTAAGCATGTTAAATATCCGCGAACGCCGAACAGGGCCAGGCCCACCTCTCTCCTAGGCGGTCTCAACCCGCCCTGTCGCTCCGCCACAAAGATCCACACAGAGGGCCGTCGGGACAAAGGTCCTTTCAGCCCCCAATCCGTGAATCACTCGCGGGTACTCTTCGAGCAGACCCGACTTTAGTCACCATCTGTAGTATGTATGTATGTATAATATATACCCGTGATCACCTCCCGAGTGATCACGGCCCAATAGTATAGCAAGGCAGACTGACAAGAATGTAGGGCCAATGATGATAAACTAGCATCCTATACTAAGCATTTAGGATTGCGGGTAAGGTATCAACAGATGCAGCAACAATGTCAGGCTATGCATCAGAATAGGATTAACGGAAAGCAGTAACATGCTACGCTACTCTAATGCAAGCAGTATAGAGGAGAATAGGCAATATCTGGTGATCAAAGGGGGGGGGCTTGCCTGGTTGCTCTGGCAAGAGAGAGGGGTCGTCAACTCTGTAGTCGAACTGGGCAGCAGCAGCGTCGGTCTCGTAGTCTACCAGAGAGAAGAGGGGGAAGAAACAATGAATACCTTGCAAACAGATGCATATCGATGCATGACATGACAAGTAACGGTGCTAGGGGTGCCCTAACGCGGTAGTAGGTGATACCGACGAAGGGGGGAAACATCCGGGAAAGTATTCCCGGTGTTTCGTGTTTTTGGACAGATGAACCGGAGGAGGAAAGTTGCGTGTTTGGTATGTTAGAGGTGTGTGATGGACGAACGGGCTGCGTATCCGAATTCGTCTCGTCGTTCTGAGCAACTTTCATGTAGAAAGTATTTTAATCCGAGTTACGGTTTAAAAGATATGATTTTCTAAAGATTTTATTAATTTCTGGAATTTAATTAATTATTTAATTTAATTCGAAAAATAGATTTACGACGTCAGCATGATGTCATGCTGACATCAGCAGTCAACAATGGTTGACTGGTCAACCTGACCAGTGGGTCCCGGTTGACATTGTCTAAGACTAACTAATCAGGTTAGTTAGTCTAACTAAAATGATTAGGTTTATCAACTACAATTAATTAGGTTAACTAATTTAATTAATTAGTTTAACAGAATTAATTAAGTTAATTATTTAGTTAATTAATTGATTATTTAGTATTTAATTATATTTATTATTATCTTTTTTTTAAATCGTTCTGGGGCGCGGGCCCCGCATGTCAATGGCCCGAAGGGGCTAGAGGGCACGGGCGACAGGCGCAAACGCCACCCAAATGGGCGCGTGCCCGTGGGCGCGCTGGGTGCGGACGCGGTGGCCCGGGCGTGGTCAGGCGCGGCGAGGCCGCAGCAAGGGACGGCGGGGTCGAGCGGTAATGGTGAGCGGCGAGCATGAGAGGACGCTGGAGCGCGAGGCGCGGCTCCGAGCGGCGCGACGAGCAGAGGGCCACGACGGGCATGGCGCGTGCGTGCGCACGGTAGAGGAGGCCGGGGCGTCGCGAACGGCGCCGGCGACAGAGGGAAGGAAGGAGAGAAGGGGTCCTCACCCCACGTTGCAGGGGAACGGGCGGCTTTGGGGAGGTGGACGGGAACGCGAGATCCTGCGATGCGATGACGGGGAGGCAGTCCGGCGGGGAAGACTCGAGGGCGACGGGGCGGTGGCCGATCCGGCGAAGACGGTGAGGTGCTCCGGCGGCGCGGTCCAGTGGCGGGGTCGGGGGGGCGACGGGAGGCGCGGGGCGGAGGAACATGGCTCGATCCGGCGTTGCAGGGGCTCCGAGGACGAATCCATTCACGTAGTCGACGTAGTCGATGACGGTGAAGCAGCTGGTCATGTTCTCAGGCGCCGGGGAGCTTGGTGTGCGCGAGGGCGACGAAGTTCATGGCGACGGCGGCAAGCGCTGGCACCGGGGATCGGCGCCGAGCGGCGTCGGTTTGGCGAGGCGTCTGTGGGGGAGGGCTTTGGCGCGGGAGTGGCGGCGGGGTAGGTGCAGGGGAGGGTGAGGCGAGCTCGGGGGAGGGGCAGGGCGTGGCCGGCGGGAGGAGCTGCGGGGGTCGAGCGGGAGTGCTCTCACACGTCCCTGGCGGCGCGAGGTGGGAATGGGGGCGCGAGTGGAGTGAGTGAGGGTGAGGTTAGGGTTTCGGGGGGGGGGGGGGGAGGAGGCCTAGTAGGGCCAGGAGGTGCGGGAGTGGGTCGGCTGGGCCGACTGGCTCCTTCAGCCAACTGGGCCAAGGCCCAGTCGGGGGGGGAGGGGGGGTTGTCTTTTATTTCCTTTTCCTTTTCCCTCTTTTTTTTGTTTGTTTTCTGTTTTCTTTTATTATTTCTTTCTTTTCTGTTTAAATCATTTTAAACTATTTAGCCATTTTATAAAAAGGTGTTTGTTGCACCATAATTACCCTTGTAATATTCGGCAACCACCGAACATTTTTGTTTTAATTTTTGAAAACTTTTATTGTTGTCATTAACTTGAGTTTGAATTTTGAACGGTTTCGAATTATTGCGAGGACAACAACAGTAACCGGGGTGTCATGGCACGATTAGCGTGGGATTACTGCAGCCTAATTACCCGGGCGTCACAGTTCTCCTCCACTACAAGAAATCTCGTCCCGAGATTTAAGAGGTGTTGTAAGGGGAAATTTGTGGTTGTGAAATTCTAATGGATCTTCTCGGTCTCGGTTGCTCTTCTCGAAGAGGTCGATCCCTTACATGGACGTCTTCATTTTCTGCTTCATCGCATCATTATGAAATTGTCGTCCTTTCTTCAGGATCTCCATCGTTCTTACGAAAGAATAAAGGGTGGTTATTCCGAAAGAGCAGACCTCTACAAGGTTGACTACCTGGTCGATAACATCGGGGAAGGTGGCAGAACGTAACTCTCGAATTGAAACTTAAGAAAATATCGAGAGCAAAGTAATGAGGTTTCATGTGAAGTTTCGAGCGAGCAGGCAACCGTTCGATGCCTTAAACAGGGCGTGAAAGGGGCTCAAAGCGATCAGGAATAAGTATTGTGTCCGGTAACAAATTTGATGATCCCTCAGAAGATGGCATACGAGGTCACACGCGAGGAGCAACCTTGGGAACAGGGGTGTACCGGAGAGTCAGGTTTCGATCCTGTGGAACTGCGGGTTATGGGCCCACCATGTGGGTTTAAAAGTAGGAGGAGCGATGACATCTTGCCTGGACATGATAGCAAGGCAGGTCAGAGGGTAGCCTATCGATTATGTCGGCAACAACAGCGGTAGCAAGGGCGAGGGACGAAGAGAACCATTTTTCTGCTCGTTAGGACGAGGCGGACCAATAGGCAAAGTTCTCGTCCATCGGTGGTTACCGGAATGTCATCAACAATAGTAACAGGGTCTTACTAATAGAGTTGTACACCGAGGTGTTTACATAAGCAGGAGAATATTACTGCTTATATCATATAGATCACAAAAAAAAAGTTAAACCTACCAATGGAACGGAAAATACGATTATCAGATTAAACAGGACAATGGAAAGGAAAATGTGTTTAAACACATAATTCAAGAGCATATCCTTCCCAAGGACAAACAGAGTATGCTATCCGTGGCAGGGTATAATGTAGAAAACTCTTTAGGTAGGGGAGAGAATTTTCATGATATTAGCCATACAACGGTGTTTGGATAATTGATAAAGAAGATTTAGCATGGTGCTTCAAATGTTCTTATTGAAGATCGGAGTACCACAGACATGCTTCGAGATAGCATTGACATGGTCTTCAAGCAAAGGTCATGCTTTGGATACACAAAGGATCCATCAGGAATAACTTGTAGAATAAGTCTTACAATTTCCTCATGGATGAATGGATAACCTTGCTGAAAAGGAATCTATAATGATAGGTCCTCCAGCCGGGGGGGGGGGGGTGGTAGGCATGACATCATGTTACCGGGTCATCAAATGATCAACATCATAACTCTTGGAAAGTTATCCCAACCATCATATCTGACCGAGATTCAGATCCGATTGGTGTCAGGATACCTGAGAGGAAAAGGTGTAATACAATTGACAAGAAGACATTGTAAAATTCTCGAGAAATGAACTATGGGAGCAAGTTCCGAAACAAGAGCTCATCATTAAATCAACGAGAGGATGAGAAGGTGGCTGATGGGCTCAGCGACAATTCATCGAGAATTCCAACGGATGGATTTCCACGATAATGTGAACAAGAAGATGACACTTATCAATTCAAATGATATAAGGTTGTATGCTCGAGGAAAACATACACCATCAATCACTAGTTGAAAGGTGTGCCCGAAATATGACCTTAGGCAGCAAGATCAATGTTAGAGTGACGATTCAATAACCAACAGGCTAAGAACGAACTGTCGATCGTTAACTTCAAAGCAATAGGGTTGCTAGAAGTCCAGAACTCAAACAACACCATTCACTTGTTGGTACCCCGGTTGGAATCAACACGAGGACCAAGAAATAATGGTGATGGTGAGAAGTTTCACCATACCAAGAATTCTTAAGAGGTGGTGAAATTCTCACGACATTCTTGACATCAAAGATGGTAATACTCCAAGGTAAAGACGAACAAATGCTGGATAGCAAGCATCTTAAGGTATAACACAAAACACGAACAAGTTTGTGTTGAACGGAAGGCAATAAAGTGGTCGATGACAACACAAATCATCGAGGGCAAGGATGGTATTTCTCATCATGAATCCGGTTGATATCCTGGAAGAGCTCATAAGGTTGATGATGATCACGACACATTTGTCGAGAGATTTCATGAAGATGTAATCAATTGGCGATGACATCAAGTCAAAGGAATGATGAAGCAAAAGGTTATTGAAACCATGGGTACGACACAAACTCGAAATCAAGTTTGTTGGTCAAGGAGAAATGGTATGACGAGGAAGATCGACGTAAGCTTAGCTCATCGTCGAAACTGGTGCTCCCGGAATAAGGACCAGGTAGCACAATTAAAATCTGCACGACAAGGATATAGCCAAACAGGCTAGGAATGATGTGATCGGGTACAAACTCGTACTTATAGAAGCTTACTGAAGAGTTGTTGAACCGTAGTGCAGACTCGGTCCAGTTATTGGTGTCTTTGAGTGTTTAATAACTCAGAGCCCGTGAAAAATTGGAATCAGTGGGAATGTAGCACTTGATGAAGAACTCATAAGATGTTATGAAGTTCCATGATAATCTCGAGATACCAGGGGGTAATACTCGATGACAGATCAAAGTAGAGGTTGGACTGGGGTATTGCTCTACAGAAGACAAGTGCTTAAACTTGCACGAGAAATGGTATATAAAAGAGAACATGGTCGGAACCACGATTGCAAAAGGCTAGATCCCAGATATAAGATGAACTTATACCAAGGGGGTAACTATTTTTACGAGCAGTTTCCATGATAAGTTATACATCGTGTCCATGGGCATGAACGCAAGGTTCAAGGTCGACTCCCACTTCTTCAATGTATAACCTCCCATTCACTTCTCGCTTTGATAAATGCATTCGCGTTGAAAGTTTTACCTGGTGTGATACCAGATGAGTATGACTCGTGAAAACTTTCGAGTTCACACATATTAAGGAAGGCATAGGTTCAACCCGTCAGGGTATCATGGAAACATATACCACAAGCTTCAATATTAAATACCACCAGCTCGAAAGCAGAGCATGGTTGGTCAATCAGAGGGTAGGATTTACCAATGGATAAAGAACTTCCAAAGTGATTGAATATGAAGGACGATGTCATATGAAATCCAACAATGGATCGGGCGATCCGCAACGGAGCTGATGTGAGTATCGATACTCCAGAAAGAATGCACGGGCATCATATTATAGAACATTGGAATAATTCGATGCTTAGCTAACAAAGGAATTATGATTTCCAAAACAAAGGATTAGAAGCAGACGCTCTGATCAAGGATGGATAAATTGGATAGACCAGAGGCAAAATTGACGACGAATAGTTTGGTCGAGAACCAGCTCATGTTCAAAATGACGTCTGAGCTGGAAAGAAAATTTAGAAGGGTTGATAGATGATTGTGTGCATTCACACACATGCTAGATCAAAGGATCAAAATGACGGTGTCAAAAGATACTCGTGAATATTGCTAGTGATATGGGAGCTTCCATAATGTAAGCATACAAGTATTTGCCGAGCAATAGTTTGAAGAGGATGCTCAGAAGGTCAGATAGTATTTCAGAGTATCTTATGAAGCATACGAACAACTGGAGATGAACAGATACTCAATAAGTGCGAGGAATTTTCAATAGGGATATTCATGTGGTAAAGAACTGCAAGGCAGTAAGCTTAAAGGATTTTCGGAACAACAAAGAGTATTTCAGGACATCTTCTAATAACAGATCAACGGGGAATGATTTTTTGAATGGCAAGTGTAAGCAGTTTTTCATAGGGGTTGACGATGGAAGGAAATCGCAAATGCGATGGCACAAAGAATCGAGAGAACATCGTAGAGTAACTTCGAAATCTTCTAGTGCAGCAGGCGATCATCTGAAGTGAGGGGCTCTCCAGGAGAAAGTATTATCGAGAACCTAAAGTTAGTTTTGTTTTTAGCAAAATCATTTAACCCGAATAGAAGAGAGTTCAGAATCCCAGAGTAAAGATCGAGGAGTAAAAGATCCTAATACCACCCAATGGCGACGTGGGCCCATGGACCGCACAGCCATGTTAGTAAAAGTTTTGTAAAGTCTAGACTCGACTTCGGCCAAGGAGTTGGAAGGGGTATTCCTACAGGCAGTCGGCTCTGATACCAACTTGTGACGCCCGCGATTCAATCGTACACTAATCATGCACGCAAACGTGTACGATCAAGATCAGGGACTCACGGGAAGATATCACAACACAACTCTAAAAACATAAATAAGTCATACAAGCATCATAATACAAGCCAGGGGCCTCGAGGGCTCGAATACAAGTGCTCGATCATAGACGAGTCAGCGGAAGCAACAATATCTGAGTACAGACATAAGTTAAACAAGTTTGCCTTAAGAAGGCTAGCACAAACTGAGATATAGATCAAAAGAGGCGCAGGCCTCCTGCCTGGGATCCTCCTAACTACTCCTGGTCGTCGTCAGCGGGCTGCACGTAGTAGTAGGCACCTCCAGTGTAGTAGTCGTCATCGACGATGTCGTCTGGCTCCTGGACTCCAGCATCTGGTTGCGACAATCAGAAGGAAAGAAAAGGGGGAAAAAGGGGGAAGAAAGCAACCGTGAGTACTCATCCAAAGTACTCGCAAGCAAGGAACTACACTACATATGCATGGGTATATGTGTAAGGAGGCCATATCAGTGGACTGAACTGCAGAATGCCAGAATAAGAGGGGGATAGCTAATCCTGTCGAAGACTACGCTTCTGGTCACCTTCGTCTTGCAACAAGTAGAAGAGGGTAGGTTGAAGTCCTCCAAGTAACATCACATAGCAATAATCCTACCCGGCGATCCCCTCCTCGTATCCCTGAGAGAGAGCGACCACCGGTTGTATCTGGCACTTGGAAGGGTGTGTTTTATTAAGTATCCGGTTCTAGTTGTCATAAGGTCAAGGTACAACTCCAAGTCGTCCTGTTACCGAAGATCACGGCTATTCGAATAGATTAACTTCCCTGCAGGGGTGCACCAACTTACCCAACACGCTTGATCCCATTTGGCCGGACACACTTTCCTGGGTCATGCCCGGCCTCGGAAGATCAACACGTCGCAGCCCCACCTAGGCAAAACAGAGAGGCCAGCACGCCGGTCTAAACCTAAGCGCACAGGGGTCTGGGCCCATCGCCCATAGCACACCTGCACGTTGCGAGGGCGGCCGGAAGCAGACCTAGCCTAGTGGCGTTCCAGTCCAATCCGGCGCGTGCCGCTCCGTCGCTGACGTCTGAAGTGCTTCGGCTGATACCACGACGTCGGGATACCCATAACTACTCCCGCGTAGATGGTTAGTGCGTATAGGCTTGTAGCCAACTCAGATCAAATACCAAGATCTCGTTAAGCGTGTTAAATATCCGCGAACGCCGAACAGGGCCAGGCCCACCTCTCTCCTAGGCGGTCTCAACCTGCCCTGTCGCTCCGCCACAAAGATCCACACAGAGGGCCGTCGGGACAAAGGTCCTTTCAGCCCCCAATCCGTGAATCACTCGCGGGTACTCTTCGAGCGGACCCGACTTTAGTCACCATCTGTAGTATGTATGTATGTATAATATATACCCGTGATCACCTCCCGAGTGATCACGGCCCAATAGTATAGCAAGGCAGACTGACAAGAATGTAGGGCCAATGATGATAAACTAGCATCCTATACTAAGCATTTAGGATTGCGGGTAAGGTATCAACAGATGCAGCAACAATGTCAGGCTATGCATCAGAATAGGATTAACGGAAAGCAGTAACATGCTACGCTACTCTAATGCAAGCAGTATAGAGGAGAATAGGTGATATCTGGTGATCAAAGGGGGGGGGGGCTTGCCTGGTTGCTCTGGCAAGAGAGAGGGGTCGTCAACTCCGTAGTCGAACTGGGCAGCAGCAGCGTCGGTCTCGTAGTCTACCAGAGAGAAGAGGGGGAAGAAACAATGAATACCTTGCAAACAGATGCATATCGATGCATGACATGACAAGTAACGGTGCTAGGGGTGCCCTAACGCGGTAGTAGGTGATACCGACGAAGGGGGGAAACATCCGGGAAAGTATTCCCGGTGTTTCGCGTTTTCGGACAGATGAACCGGAGGAGGAAAGTTGCGTGTTTGGTATGTTAGAGGTGTGTGATGGACGAACGGGCTGCGTATCCGAATTCGTATCGTCGTTCTGAGCAACTTTCATGTAGAAAGTATTTTAATCCGAGTTATGGTTTAAAAGATATGATTTTCTAAAGATTTTATTAATTTCTGGAATTTAATTAATTATTTAATTTAATTCGAAAAATAGATTTACGACGTCAGCATGATGTCATGCTGACATCAGCAGTCAACAATGGTTGACTGGTCAACCTGACCAGTGGGTCCCGGTTGACATTGTCTAAGACTAACTAATCAGGTTAGTTAGTCTAACTAAAATGATTAGGTTTATCAACTACAATTAATTAGGTTAACTAATTTAATTAATTAGTTTAACAGAATTAATTAAGTTAATTATTTAGTTAATTAATTGATTATTTAGTATTTAATTATATTTATTATTATCTTTTTTTTAAAATCGTTCTGGGGCGCGGGCCCCGCATGTCAATGGCCCGAAGGGGCTAAAGGGCACGGGCGACAGGCGCAAACGCCACCCAAATGGGCGCGTGCCCGTGGGCGCGCTGGGCGCGGACGCGGCGGCCCGGGCGTGGTCAGGCGCGGCGAGGCCGCGGCAAGGGACGGCGGGGTCGAGCGGTAATGGTGAGCGGCGAGCATGAGAGGGCGCTGGAGCGCGAGGCGCGGCTCCGAGCGGCGCGACGAGCAGAGGGCCACGACGGGCATGGCGCATGCGTGCGCACGGTAGAGGAGGCCGGGGCGTCGCGAACGGCGCCGGCGACAGAGGAAAGGAAGGAGAGAAGGGGTCCTCACCCCACGTTGCAGGGGAACGGGCGGCTTTGGGGAGGTGGACGGGAACGCGAGATCCGGCGATGGGGTGACGGGGAGGCAGTCCGGCGGGGAGGACTCGAGGGCGACGGGGCGGTGGCCGATCCGGCGAAGACGGTGAGGTGCTCCGGCGGCGCGGTCCAGTGGCGGGGTCGGGGGGGGCGACGGGAGGCGCGGGGCAGAGGAACATGGCTCGATCCGGCGTTGCAGGGGCTCCGAGGACGAATCCATTCACGTAGTCGACGTAGTCGATGACGGTGAAGCAGCTGGTCATGTTCTCAGGCGCCGGGGAGCTTGGTGTGCGCGAGGGCGACGAAGTTCATGGCGACGGCGACAAGCGCTGGCACCGGGGATCGGCGCCAAGCGGCGTCAGTTTGGCGAGGCGTCTGTGGGGGAGGGCTTTGGCGCGGGAGTGGCGGCGGGGTAGGTGCAGGGGAGGGTGAGGCGAGCTCGGGGGAGGGGCAGGGCGTGGCCGGCGGGAGGAGCTGCGGGGGTCGAGCGGGAGCGCTCTCACTCGTCCCTGGCGGCGCGAGGTGGGAATGGGGGCGCGAGTGGAGTGAGTGAGGGTGAGGTTAGGGTTTCGGGGGGGGGGGAGGAGGCCTAGTAGGGCCAGGAGGTGCGGGAGTGGGTCGGCTGGGCCGACTGGCTCCTTCAGCCAACTGGGCCAAGGCCCAGTCGGGGGGGGGGAGGGGGGGGTTGTCTTTTATTTCCTTTTCCTTTTCCCTCTTTTTTTTGTTTGTTTTCTGTTTTCTTTTATTATTTCTTTCTTTTCTGTTTAAATCATTTTAAACTATTTAGCCATTTTATAAAAAGGTGTTTGTTGCACCATAATTACCCTTGTAATATTCGGCAACCACCGAACATTTTTGTTTTAATTTTTGAAAACTTTTATTGTTGTCATTAACTTGAGTTTGAATTTTGAACGGTTTCGAATTATTGCGAGGACAACAACAGTAACCGGGGTGTCATGGCACGATTAGCGTGGGATTACTGCAGCCTAATTACCCGGGCGTCACAGTTCTCCTCCACTACAAGAAATCTCGTCCCGAGATTTAAGAGGTGTTGTAAGGGGAAATTTGTGGTTGTGAAATTCTAACGGATCTTCTCGGTCTCGGTTGCTCTTCTCGAAGAGGTCGATCCCTTACATGGACGTCTTCATTTTCTGCTTCATCGCATCATTATGAAATTGTCGTCCTTTCTTCAGGATCTCCATCGTTCTTACGAAAGAATAAAGGGTGCTTATTCCGAAAGAGCAGACCTCTACAAGGTTGACTACTTGGTCGATAACATCGGGGAAGGTGGCAGAACGTAACTCTCGAATTGAAACTTAAGAAAATATCGAGAGCAAAGTAATGAGGTTTCATGTGAAGTTTCGAGCGAGCAGGCAACCGTTCGATGCCTTAAACAGGGCGTGAAAGGGGCTCAAAGCGATCAGGAATAAGTATTGTGTCCGGTAACAAATTTGATGATCCCTCGGAAGATGGCATACGAGGTCACACGCGAGGAGCAACCTTGGGAACAAGGGTGTACCGGAGAGTCAGGTTTCGATCCTGTGGAACTGCGGGTTATGGGCCCACCATGTGGGTTTAAAAGTAGGAGGAGCGATGACATCTTGCCTGGACATGATAGCAAGGCAGGTCAGAGGGTAGCCTGTCGATTATGTCGGCAACAACAGCGGTAGCAAGGGCGAGGGACGAAGAGAACCATTTTTCTGCTCGTTAGGACGAGGCGGACCGATAGGCAAAGTTCTCGTCCATCGGTGGTTACCGGAATGTCATCAACAATAGTAACAGGGTCTTACTAATAGAGTTGTACACCGAGGTGTTTACATAAGCAGGAGAATATTACTGCTTATATCATATAGATCACACAAAAAAAAAGTTAAACCTACCAATGGAACGGAAAATACGATTATCAGATTAAACAGGACAATGGAAAGGAAAATGTGTTTAAACACATAATTCAAGAGCATATCCTTCCCAAGGACAAACAGAGCATGCTATCCGTGGCAGGGTATAATGTAGAAAACTCTTTAGGTAGGGGAGAGAATTTTCATGATATTAGCCATACAACGGTGTTTGGATAATTGATAAAGAAGATTTAGCATGGTGCTTCAAATGTTCTTATTGAAGATCGGAGTACCACAGACATGCTTCGAGATAGCATTGACATGGTCTTCAAGCAAAGGTCAGGCTTTGGATACACAAAGGATCCATCAGGAATAACTTGTAGAATAAGTCTTACAATTTCCTCATGGATGAATGGATAACCTTGCTGAAAAGGAATCTATAATGATAGGTCCTCCAGCCGGGGGGGGGGGTGCTAGGCATGACATCATGTTACCGGGTCATCAAAGGATCAACATCATAACTCTTGGAAAGTTATCCCAACCATCATATCTGACCGAGATTCAGATCCGATTGGTGTCAGGATACATGAGACTCAGGATGCCTGAGAGGAAAAGGTGTAATACAATTGACAAGAAGACATTGTAAAATTCTCGAGAAATGAACTATGGGAGCAAGTTCCGAAACAAGAGCTCATCATTAAATCAACGAGAGGATGAGAAGGTGGCTGATGGGCTCAGCGACAATTCATCGAGAATTCCAACGGATGGATTTCCACGATAATGTGAACAAGAAGATGACACTTATCAATTCAAATGATATAAGGTTGTATGCTCGAGGAAAACATACACCATCAATCACTAGTTGAAAGGTGTGCCCGAAATATGACCTTAGGCAGCAAGATCAATGTTAGAGTGACGATTCAATAACCAACAGGCTAAGAACGAACTGTCGATCGTTAACTTCAAAGCAATAGGGTTGCTAGAAGTCCAGAACTCAAACAACACCGTTCACTTGTTGGTACCCCGGTTGGAATCAACACGAGGACCAAGAAAGAATGGTGATGGTGAGAAGTTTCACCATACCAAGAATTCTTAAGAGGTGGTGAAATTCTCATGACATTCTTGACATAAAAGATGGTAATACTCCAAGGTAAAGACGAACAAATGCTGGATAGCAAGCATCTTAAGGTATAACACAAAACACGAACAAGTTTGTGTTGAACGGAAGGCAATAAAGTGGTCGATGACAACACAAATCATCGAGGGCAAGGATGGTATTTCTCATCATGAATCCGGTTGATATCCTGGAAGAGCTCATAAGGTTGATGATGATCACGACACATTTGTCGAGAGATTTCATGAAGATGTAATCAATTGGCGATGACATCAAGTCAAAGGAATGATGAAGCAAAAGGTTATTGAAACCATGGGTACGACACAAACTCGAAATCAAGTTTGTTGGTCAAGGAGAAATGGTATGACGAGGAAGATCGACGTAAGCTTAGCTCATCGTCGAAACTGGTGCTCCCGGAATAAGGACCAGGTAGCACAATTAAAATCTGCACGACAAGGATATAGCCAAATAGGCTAGGAATGATGTGATCGGGTACAAACTCGTACTTATAGAAGCTTACTTAAGAGTTGTTGAACCGTACTGCGGACTCGGTCCAGTTATTGGTGTCTTTGAGTGTTTAATAACGCAGAGCCCGTGAAAAATTGGAATCAGTGGGAATGTAGCACTTGATGAAGAACTCATAAGATGTTATGAAGTTCCATGATAATCTCGAGATACCAGGGGGTAATACTCGATGACAGATCAAAGTAGAGGTTGGACTGGGGTATTGCTCTACAGAAGACAAGTGCTTAAACTTGCACGAGAAATGGTATATAAAAGAGAACATGGTCGGAACCACGATTGCAAAAGGCTAGATCCCAGATATAAGATGAACTTATACCAAGGGGGTAACTATTTTTACGAGCAGTTTCCATGATAAGTTATACATCGTGTCCATGGGCATGAACGCAAGGTTCAAGGTCGACTCCCACTTCTTCAATGTATAACCTCCCATTCACTTCTCGCTTTGATAAATGCATTCGCGTTGAAAGTTTTACCTGGTGTGATACCAGATGAGTATGACTCGTGAAAACTTTCGAGTTCACACATATTAAGGAAGGCATAGGTTCAACCCGTCAGGGTATCATGGAAACATATACCACAAGCTTCAATAGTAAATACCACCAGCTCAAAAGCAGAGCATGGTTGGTCAATCAGAGGGTAGGATTTACCAATGGATAAAGAACTTCCAAAGTGATTGAATATGAAGGACGATGTCATATGAAATCCAACAATGGATCGGGCGATCCGCAACGGAGCTGATGTGAGTATCGATACTCCAGAAAGAATGCACGGGCATCATATTATAGAACATTGGAATAATTCGATGCTTAGCTAACAAAGGAATTATGATTTCCAAAACAAAGGATTAGAAGCAGACGCTCTGATCAAGGATGGATAAATTGGATAGACCAAAGGCAAAATTGACGATGAATAGTTTGGTCGAGAACCAGCTCATGTTCAAAATGACGTCTGAGCTGGAAAGAAAATTTAGAAGGGTTGATAGATGATTGTGTGCATTCACACACATGCTAGATCAAAGGATCAAAATGACGGTGTCAAAAGATACTCGTGAATATTGCTAGTGATATGGGAGCTTCCATAATGTAAGCATACAAGTATTTGCCGAGCAATAGTTTGAAGAGGATGCTCAGAAGGTCAGATAGTATTTCAGAGTATCTTATGAAGCATACGAACAACTGGAGATGAACAGATACTCAATAAGTGCGAGGAATTTTCAATAGGGATATTCATGTGGTAAAGAACTGCAAGGCAGTAAGCTTAAAGGATTTTCGGAACAACAAAGAGTATTTCAGGACATCTTCTAATAACAGATCAACGGGGAATGATTTTTTGAATGGCAAGTGTAAGCAGTTTTTCATAGGGGTTGACGATGGAAGGAAATCGCAAATGCGATGGCACAAAGAATCGAGAGAACATCGTAGAGTAACTTCGAAATCTTCTAGTGCAGCAGGCGATCATCTGAAGTGAGGGGCTCTCCGGGAGAAAGTATTATCGAGAACCTAAAGTTAGTTTTGTTTTTAGCAAAATCATTTAACCCGAATAGAAGAGAGTTCAGAATCCCAGAGTAAAGATCGAGGAGTAAAAAATCCTAATACCACCCAATGGTGACGTGGGCCCATGGACCGCACAGCCATGTTAGTAAAAGTTTTGTAAAGTCTAGACTCGACTTCGGCCAAGGAGTTGGAAGGGGTATTCCTACAGGCAGTCGGCTCTGATACCAACTTGTGACGCCCCCGATTCAGTCGTACACTAATCATGCACGCAAACGTGTACGATCAAGATCAGGGACTCACGGGAAGATATCACAACACAACTCTAAAAACATAAATAAGTCATACAAGCATCATAATACAAGCCAGGGGCCTCGAGGGCTCGAATACAAGTGCTCGATCATAGACGAGTCAGCGGAAGCAACAATATCTGAGTACAGACATAAGTTAAACAAGTTTGCCTTAAGAAGGCTAGCACAAACTGAGATATAGATCGAAAGAGGCGCAGGCCTCCTGCCTGGGATCCTCCTAACTACTCCTGGTCGTCGTCAGCGGGCTGCACGTAGTAGTAGGCACCTCCAGTGTAGTAGTCGTCATCGACGATGTCGTCTGGCTCCTGGACTCCAGCATCTGGTTGCGATAATCAGAAGGAAAGAAAAGGGGGAAAAGGGGGAAGAAAGCAACCGTGAGTACTCATCCAAAGTACTCGCAAGCAAGGAACTACACTACATATGCATGGGTATATGTGTAAGGAGGCCATATCAGTGGACTGAACTGCAGAATGCCAGAATAAGAGGGGGATAGCTAATCCTGTCGAAGACTACGCTTCTGGTCACCTTCGTCTTGCAACAAGTAGAAGAGGGTAGGTTGAAGTCCTCCAAGTAACATCACATAGCAATAATCCTACCCGGCGATCCCCTCCTCGTATCCCTGAGAGAGAGCGACCACCGGTTGTATCTGGCACTTGGAAGGGTGTGTTTTATGAAGTATCCGGTTCTAGTTGTCATAAGATCAAGGTACAACTCCAAGTCGTCCTGTTACCGAAGATCACAGCTATTCGAATAGATTAACTTCCCTGCAGGGGTGCACCAACTTACCCAACACGCTTGATCCCATTTGGCCGGACACACTTTCCTGGGTCATGCCCGGCCTCGGAAGATCAACACGTCGCAGCCCCACCTAGGCAAAACAGATAGGCCAGCACGCCGGTCTAAACCTAAGCGCACAGGGGTCTGGGCCCATCGCCCATAGCACACCTGCATGTTGCGAGGGCGGCCGGAAGCAGACCTAGCCTAGTGGCGTTCCAGTCCAATCCGGCGCGCGCCGCTCCGTCGCTGACGTCTGAAGTGCTTCGGCTGATACCACGACGTCGGGATACCCATAACTACTCCCGCGTAGATGGTTAGTGCGTATAGGCTTGTAGCCAACTCAGATCAAATACCAAGATCTCGTTAAGCGTGTTAAATATCCGCGAACGCCGAACAGGGCCAGGCCCACCTCTCTCCTAGGCGGTCTCAACCTGCCCTGTCGCTCTGCCACAAAGATCCACACAGAGGGCCGTCGGGACAAAGGTCCTTTCAGCCCCCAATCCGTGAATCACTCGCGGGTACTCTTCGAGCGGACCCGACTTTAGTCACCATCTGTAGTATGTATGTATGTATAATATATACCCGTGATCACCTCCCGAGTGATCACGGCCCAATAGTATAGCAAGGCAGACTGACAAGAATGTAGGGCCAATGATGATAAACTAGCATCCTATACTAAGCATTTAGGATTGCGGGTAAGGTATCAACAGATGCAGCAACAATGTCAGGCTATGCATCAGAATAGGATTAACGGAAAGCAATAACATGCTACGCTACTCTAATGCAAGCAGTATAGAGGAGAATAGGCGATATCTGGTGATCAAAGGGGGGGGCTTGCCTGGTTGCTCTGGCAAGAGAGAGGGGTCGTCAACTCCGTAGTCGAACTGGGCAGCAGCAGCGTCGGTCTCGTAGTCTACCAGAGAGAAGAGGGGGAAGAAACAATGAATACCTTGCAAACAGATGCATATCGATGCATGACATGACAAGTAACGGTGCTAGGGGTGCCCTAACGCGGTAGTAGGTGATACCGACGAAGGGGGGAAACATCCGGGAAAGTATTCCCGGTGTTTCGCGTTTTCGGACAGATGATCCGGAGGAGGAAAGTTGCGTGTTTGGTATGTTAGAGGTGTGTGATGGACGAACGGGCTGCGTATCCGAATTCGTCTCGTCGTTCTGAGCAACTTTCATGTAGAAAGTATTTTAATCCGAGTTACGGTTTAAAAGATATGATTTTCTAAAGATTTTATTAATTTCTGGAATTTAATTAATTATTTAATTTAATTCGAAAAATAGATTTACGACGTCAGCATGATGTCATGCTGACATCAGCAGTCAACAATGGTTGACTGGTCAACCTGACCAGTGGGTCCCGGTTGACATTGTCTAAGACTAACTAATCAGGTTAGTTAGTCTAACTAAAATGATTAGGTTTATCAACTACAATTAATTAGGTTAACTAATTTAATTAATTAGTTTAACAGAATTAATTAAGTTAATTATTTAGTTAATTAATTGATTATTTAGTATTTAATTATATTTATTATTATCTTTTTTTTAAATCGTTCTGGGGCGCGGGCCCCGCATGTCAATGGCCCGAAGGGGCTAGAGGGCACGGGCGACAGGCGCAAACGCCACCCGAATGGGCGCGTGCCCGTGGGCGCGCTGGGCGCGGACGCGGCGGCCCGGGCGTGGTCAGGCACGGCGAGGCCGCGGCAAGGGACGGCGGGGTCGAGCGGTAATGGTGAGCGGCGAGCATGAGAGGGCGCTGGAGCGCGAGGCGCGGCTCCGAGCGGCGCGACGAGCAGAGGGCCACGACGGGCATGGCGCGTGCGTGCGCACGGTAGAGGAGGCCGGGGCGTCGCGAACGGCGCCGGCGACAGAGGGAAGGAAGGAGAGAAGGGGTCCTCACCCCACGTTGCAGGGGAACGGGCGGCTTTGGGGAGGTGGACGGGAACGCGAGATCCGGCGATGCGGTGACGGGAGGCAGTCCGGCGGGGAGGACTCGAGGGCGACGGGGCGGTGGCCGATCCGGCGAAGACGGTGAGGTGCTCCGGCGGCGCGGTCCAGTGGCGGGGTCGGGGGGGCGACGGGAGGCGCGGGGCGGAGGAACATGGCTCGATCCGGCGTTGCAGGGGCTCCGAGGACGAATCCATTCACGTAGTCAACGTAGTCGATGACGGTGAAGCAGCTGGTCATGTTCTCAGGCGCCGGGGAGCTTGGTGTGCGCGAGGGCGATGAAGTTCATGGCGACGGCGGCAAGCGCTGGCACCGGGGATCGGCGCCGAGCGGCGTCGGTTTAGCGAGGCGTCTGTGGGGGAGGGCTTTGGCGCGGGAGTGGCGGCGGGGTAGGTGCAGGGGAGGGTGAGGCGAGCTCGGGGGAGGGGCAGGGCATGGCCGGCGGGAGGAGCTGCGGGGGTCGAGCGGGAGCGCTCTCACTCGTCCCTGGCGGCGCGAGGTGGGAATGGGGGCGCGAGTGGAGTGAGTGAGGGTGAGGTTAGGGTTTCGGGGGGGAGGAGGCCTAGTAGGGCCAGGAGGTGCGGGAGTGGGTCGGCTGGGCCGACTGGCTCCTTCAGCCAACTGGGCCAAGGCTCAGTCGGGGGGGGAGGGGGGGGGGGTTGTCTTTTATTTCCTTTTCCTTTTCCCTCTTTTTTTGTTTGTTTTCTGTTTTCTTTTATTATTTCTTTCTTTTCTGTTTAAATCATTTTAAACTATTTAGCCATTTTATAAAAAGGTGTTTGTTGCACCATAATTACCCTTGTAATATTCGGCAACCACCGAACATTTTTGTTTTAATTTTTGAAAACTTTTATTGTTGTCATTAACTTGAGTTTGAATTTTGAACGGTTTCGAATTATTGCGAGGACAACAACAGTAACCGGGGTGTCATGGCACGATTAGCGTGGGATTACTGCAGCCTAATTACCCGGGCGTCACAGGCGACCCCCATGACAACCCACGGTGAGGAGCCCCAATAATCCGGGCCCCCGCCGAACACCATTCCGAAGACCAACATGGCTCCGGGATTGGATAAGTAGCCCCCTTCGAAAGAGAGGGGAGGAGCAGCAGTTCCATCAGCACCCTCCATTAATCTGGAGGCGCCTCGTGCTCTGGAGGAAGCACTGCAAAGTGCTTCTGTCATGGAGGAGCACCGCACCCTGATGGGTGTGGTTATGGAGAAGGTTTAGTCTGCTAAAAATGGATTGAACGAAGCCTTCTGCAGCCTACTGACAGGCTTTGAGCTATGCGACGTAATCTTCTAAAAACTTTACATATAAAAGAATAAACTTGTATATAGACGGTAGCCCCTGAGGCTCTGTCTGGTTTAGAAAAAACCGGAAAGAGGATCCACATAGTAATCGGGATAGTAACGATACTACCATTGTAACAGGCCTCCATGTTGGTGGCTACTGCCCATGCCGCAGAAGTTTCCGAACTCAATCGGAAGCTTCAAGCGGCTGATGAGGAGCTCGAGCGCATCAACAAGCAGTTCGATGAAACGCAAGGTATGCGTACGATGTTAAGAAGGAATTTATTTTCATATCAGAAGTGATATGTATATTGAGAGGTTAACTCATAGAATTCTTTGATTATGATCATAGGTGGCACCGCCGAGGTCGAGACCCTCAAAGGTGTCATTGCCCAAGCCAAGGAGGCAGAAGCAAATAAGGCAGCCGCTGATAAGGCGGTTGCTACACTAGAGGCCGAAAAAATTGCCCGCCGCCAACATGAAGCTCGGGTGGCCGAAGTCGAGCAGGAGCTGAAGGATGCCATCGGCAAATGCGAAACATTGGAGTAGAAGACTTCGGCCTAGTCCTCCGAGCTTGCCAAGGCTCTCTGTGATGCCAAAGAGGCACGAAGCAAATCCCGGAGTGCTCACAAAGAGATCCACCAGGCAAGGCAGATAGCGGCTGGTAAGGCCTTTCTTTTGCAAAGTATCTTTGGGGGGTCAGACGTACGCTTTGCTCACATGAGTGTGGAGTTCTCCAGGCGCGTTTGTGGATCTTCCGAAGAGTGTCGCCGATGCCGAACTCAACCGAGAAGTTGTTCTGGTCGCAATATCTCGCGCCGGAACACCTGACGATCCCATGGACCTATGGTAGGGTCATAGGACTGACCTATACGCCCTACCAAAGGTCATTACCCTAGAATCAAGGACATTCAAAGTGTAACAAGAAATACCGACTGAAGTTGCCATGGAGTGCAATCCACTCGACCATTCACCTCACTCGGATACCCCCAATTTCACTCGACCAAGATGAAGTCATTCGACCATACAGGAAACCACTCGGAGTACAGAAGATCTAGAGTCACTCAGGATGGCAATGGTCAGGCGTTCACTCCGTAGTCTTAAAGATCATTAACGACACTTTATAGCAGGCATTACCAGTAACACCCTATCTTAATGTACATTGAACCCTGTAACGGGGGATGGCTAGGGTCCTGGCGCACTCTATATAAGCCACCCACCTCCTTTGGGACAAGGGTTCGCACCCCTTGTAGCACACACCCATATTCCAGTCGACCGCCTCAGGGCTCCAAGACATAGGGCTTTTACCTCCTCCCGAGAGAGGCCTGAACTCATAAACTCGTGTGTACAACCTCGCCGTAGCTAGGGCCTTGCCTCCTCATACGTACCCCCTACTCTTACTGTCAGACTTAGTACCACGACAGTTGGCACCCACCTTGGGGCAAAGTGTCTTGGCAACTTCCAGCGAGGTTGCATTTTTTCTGATCTTCATCAACATGGTTTCCGGTGGTGGTTTGGTCATGGGTTTCTCGTCGCAGCCCACCCGGGTTTCGCCGCAACAGCGGCAACGGCGACGGCGATGGCCCGTCACACGACCATGATGAGTACGAGCCCCAACCTCTCAATTCGTAGCAGAGGGAGGGGTTGCATCGCCGCAACATGGAGGCGCTCCAGACCCCCATGGTGGGGGAAGCCGCCGAGGCTCGGGCCTTGGAGGCTGCGCGCCTGGCCACGCTGGCTGAGCGCGCACGTCTGGAGAACCTCCAGCATTCTCTCGACTAATGCGCCTGTCGACTGACCCCCGAATCCACTCGACATCGACGACAGTTGTTTCCGCCTGAGCCCCAGGTATACCGCACTCCGATCCAGAATCTTACAGCTGCTGCACATATAGCAGAGTCTATTCAGCCGTCCCATTCAAAAGCTGGAGGAGGCTTCGAACAGATCCGAGCGCTGCTCCGGGCGGCAGGAGAGCAAAACTCCATCATTTCCCAATCGCGGAACAGGATCCACAGCAGGTTAGTAAGGGCAGATACAGTTCAGTCGGCACACAGTCCTGGGTCACCTTTGCGACGTGAAGATCGTGATCGCCATCGAGATCGGCACCTGGGAAGAGCTCATCGAGAGTTTGATTGTGAGTATGCTCGTGACAACCACCGTCGAGTGCCTTCGCCCCCTCTGAGGGACGGGTCGTACGCGCCCCGGCGGTATGATGACATGCGCCCATATGGTAATGACCGCAGAGTTCCAGTCGACCCAAGAGAGCCTGGGTTCAACGCAAGGTCAGTCCTTGTACAAGGTTTGGTCAACCGGAACATAGCATACAGAGAAGGGTTGGATAGAGATAGACCTAGTGGAAGTAGGGTGCACGTTTCCGGCCCCGAGTGCTTTGGAAGATCCATTCGAGCTGCTGAGATCCCTCACAACTTCAGGTTGGTGACTGGTGTCAGTAAGTTCACCGGAGAGTCGAAGCCTGACACTTGGTTGGAGGATTACTGAGTGGCTGTGCACATTGGCGGTGGCAACGATGAGGTGGCTATGAAGCACCTCCCTTTGATGCTTGAAGGTTCTTCCAGAGCTTTGTTGAATCAGTTGGCCCCTGGAAGCATTTTCAATTGGGAAGAATTGGCCCGTGTGTTTACCAAAACATTTGAAGGCACCTGCAAGTGACCTTCTGGTTTAACAGAATTGCAGCATTGTGTGCAGAAACAGAATGAGACTTTGAGAGGCTATATCCAGAGGTGGACTACCCTTCATCACACAGTGGAGAATGTGTTGGAACACCAAGCAGTTTGTGCCTTTAAAGAAGGCGTTCTTTACAGAGAGCTCAATCTGAAGTTCGGTCGGACTGGAGACATGTCTCTGACTCGGATGATGGAGATTGCCACTCAGTACGCTAACGGCGAAGAGGAGGACCGACTCCGGAGCAGTAAAAATAAGTCAGTTGCCCAAGATACCGGAGGAGGAAAATACAGTCAGAAGCAGAAACAGAAGGCTGAGGCTGCGGGTCCTGCTAAGGCAGCAGTTTTGAATCAAGGGAAGTTCAAGGGGAAGCCTAAAGGGCCTTGGACCCCTAAAAAAGTGAAAGATTAAGCGGGAAATGATGGGCTTGATTTACCGTGTCATATACATGCCAAAAAGGATGAAGAGGGAAATTTGATTCTTCCCAAGCATACCACTCGATAGTGCCGACTCCTGATTCTGAGCTTCAGAGAGAGCCAGCCAAGTGAAAAGGACAAAGAGTCCGATAAGGAGGAGGACAAAGAGGAAGATGGTGGTTACTCCAATGTTAATGCCACTTTGGTGATTTTTGCTGACCTCGAGAGCAAAAGTCGACTGAAGGTTATTAACAGAGAGGTAAACATGGTTGCTCCGGCAACAATGAGATATTTGAAGTGGTCAAAAAACCCTATAACATTCGACCAGTCCGACCACCCAGCACACGTTGCTACCCCTAGGCGGCAGGCGTTGGTAGTCGGCCCAGTCATTGGGGGCACCCGACTGACCAAGGTTTTGATGGACGGTGGCAGTGGATTAAATATATTATATGCTGAGGCCCTCCGGGGGATGGGCATTCCGATGTCCAAGCGAAGTGAGAGCAACATGAGATTCCATGGTGTCATCCCAGGAAAGAAAGCAGATTCACTCGGTCAGATCACTGTTGATGTGGTTTTCGGTGATTCAAAGAATTACCGCAAGGAAAAGTTGACGTTTGAGGTGGTGGATTTTGACAGCGCCTATCATGCCATTCTAGGTAGACCTGCTTATGCTAGTTTCATGGCTCGACCGGGCTACGTGTACCTTAAGTTGAAGATGCCTGGCCCCAAAGGCGTGATCATAGTCACTGGAAATCAGCAGAGAGCGGAAGATTGTCTCCGGAAAGGTTCAAAGATCACCGGTGAACAGATGGCAATAGTAGAGTTTCAAGAATACCAGAAGAATGCAGATCAGAGTGACTTGTTGCGTGCCAAGAGGCTTGCCTCAGAATCCGCATTTCAGTCGGCTGCCAAAACAAAGTGGTTCACATTCACCCGATCGATCTTAACGCTGCTCCGACCCATATCTCAACAACACTCGACGGCAAATAGGAAGAAGCGCTCATCCAGTTCCTCCGTGAGAACTGGGACATCTTCGCATGGAAACCATCTGACATGCCGGGTGTACCCAGGGGACTGGCTGAGCACCGTTTGCGAGTCGACCCGAAAGTAAAACCCGTTAAAGAGCATCTCCGTCGATCCACCGCAGAGAAGAGGAAGGCAATTGGCGAGAAGGTGGCTCGGCTTCTGACTGCTGAGTTCATCCACGAGATATACCACTCTGATTGGCTCACCAATGTTGTTATGGTCCCCAAGAAAGATAAGTAACTTCGAATGTGTATTGATTTCAAGCATATCAATCAGGCCTGCCCGAAAGATCATTTCATCTGCCCCACATCGACCAGATATTCGACTCAACTTCAGGGTGTGAGCGATTGTCCTTTTTGGATGCTTATTCCGGGTACCATCAGATTCATCTGTATGGACCCAACGAGATAAAGACAACTTTCATCACCCCATTCGGGTGTTTTTGCTATGTTACTATGCCCTTTGGCCTCAAGGATGCTAGTGCCACGTTCATGCGCATGATTCAGAAGTGCCCGGTCACTCAAATCAGTCGAAATGTGGAAGCATACATGGATGACATAGTGGTCAAGTCACGCAAAGGTTCTGACCTACTGACTGACCTTGCTGAAACCTTTGCCAACTTAAGAAGATATGATATCAAGCTCAACCCATCAAAGTGCACATTTGGAGTCCCAGGTGGAAAGTTACTCAGTTTCCTCATTTCATCTTACGCCTCGATGCAAACCCAGAGAAGATTGGCACAATCCTCCAAATGAAACGCCCTGTGCGTGTGCACGATGTTCAAAAGCTTACTGGTTGTTTGGCTGCATTGATTCGATTCATCTTACGCCTCGATGAAAAGGCATTACCTCTTTACCGACTGATGAAGAATTCTGACAAGTTCGAGTGGAATGATGAAGCTGAAGCAGCATTTGAAGAGCTCAAATCCCTCCTTTCCACCCAGCCAGTGCTTGCCACTCCAGTCAGCAAGGAGCCTTTACTGCTTTACATCACAGCCACTACACAGGTGTCAGCACAGTGCTCACGGTCGAGTGGGAAGAAGAAGGTAAAGCCTACAAAGTTTAGCACCCTGTGTACTACATTTCTGAAGTCTTGACTCCGTCCAAGTAGAGATATCCTCATTATCAGAAGCTTGTTTATGGAATCTACTTGACCATGAAGAAGGTTGCACACTATTTCTCAAACCACTCGGTTTCGGTCATCAGCGACGCTCCATTGTCAGAAATTCTGAATAATAGGGATGTAACTGGTCGAGTGGCAAAGTGGGCGATTGAACTCCTTCCATTGGATATCAAGTTTGAGCCAAATAAAGCCATCGAGTCTCAAGCAATAGCAGATTTCATCGCAGAGTGGATTGAACAGCAGCAACCGACTCAGATTCACTCGGAACATTGGACTATGTTCTTTGATGGATCCAAGATGTTGAATGGCTCCGGTGCAGGAGTGGTTTTAGTATCCCCAAGAGGAGACAATCTCAGCTATGTCCTCCAGATTCACTTTGATTCTTTAAACAATGAAGCTCAGTATGAGGCACTATTGTATGGGTTGCGTATGGCCATTTCACTTGGCATCCGACGCTTGATGGTCTATGGCAACTCAGACTTAGTGGTGAATCAAGTAATGAAGGAATGGGACACTGGGAGTCCAGCAATGACCGGTTATTGCAATGCAGTAAGAAAGCTAGAGAAGAAGTTTGAGAGGTTAGAGCTCCACCACATACCCCGAATCAAGAATCAAGCTACTGATGATCTGGCGAAGATAGGTTCCACTCGAAAGCCTATCCACTTGGAGTTGACGATTTTCACTACGCACATCTGTTCGAGTGGAGTCACTCGGTTCAAAAGACTAAAAGAGAAAAAATATAAGGTGGACAGTCGGTGAGTTATTACCTCCCAGAGCAGCGGCATCATCCTTGGCCTTCTGAAGATTCTTCTTGGCCAGCTCCAGATCAAGGTTGAGGCTGATATGTTTCTTCTCCAACTCAGCAAATTGGGCCCTGAGCTCACAAGGTTTCTGCGGTCAGCAAATAAGACACGTCAGTCGACGGAAACAAAAGTTAATCACAGCAAAAAAGTGTTCTAAGACTACCGCCAAATCAAACATTCAACAATAGTCTCAGGGACTACACCCAGTGGGTGCACTTGGCGTGCCCCCACTGATTCGGTTTATCACTCGGCATGGTCTGCCCAGCGTGAGTATGCAAAAAAAAGAGATTCTCAGACCCCGGCCGACTGCCCTCAGACGACCGCGGTCTCGAGGACTACACCCAGTGGGTGCACTCTGCGTGCCCCCACTGGCCTGGATCCCACTCGGTTCAAACTATTTCGCTGAGTGAAAGAACAATGTAGAGACATTCCATAAAGACCCCCGCCGAATCAAACATCCGATGGCGGTCTCGGGGACTACACTCAGTGGGTGCACTTTGCATGCCCCCACTGGTTCAGAGATACACTCGACTTAACTTGGTCGACTCAAGTGGAAGAACTATTCAGTAGTAAGTTAAAACACCCAGTGGGTGATTGGATGTGAAGTGCAGTCTCATGATAGATGCACAAAAAAGGTTCCAAAACACTCATCCAGGGACATTTTACGGATAATGAATCAGCAACTTACAAGTACCATACCATAGCAGGGCAAAAATCAAACTGAAAGATCAGTCAGAAATTAACTGACCTGGACATTAATCTGCAGAGCAGAGTTGGCATTATAGGCAGCCTTGCTAGCCTCATGCACCACCTTCATCTGCTCCATCATAAGGCATGCTTAGAGTAGGCTTCCTTGGCAGCACCCACTTGTTGGAAATATGCCCTAGAGGCAATAATAAATTAGTTATTATTATATTTCCTTGTTCATGATAATCGTTTATTGTCCATGCTATAATTGTATTGATAGGAAACTCAGATACATGTGTGGATAGATAGACAACACCATGTCCCTAGTAAGCCTCTAGTTGACTAGCTCGTTGATCAATAGATGGTTACGGTTTCCTGACCATGGACATTGGATGTCGTTGATAACGGGATCACATCATTAGGAGAATGATGTGATGGACAAGACCCAATCCTAAGCCTAGCACAAAGATCGTGTAGTTCGTATGCTAAAGCTTTTCTAATGTCAAGTATCTTTTCCTTAGACCATGAGATTGTGTAACTCCCGTATACCGTAGGAATGCTTTGGGTGTACCAAATGTCACAACGTAACTGGGTGACTATAAAGGTGCATTACAGGTATCTCCGAAAGTATCTGTTGGGTTGGCACGAATCGAGACTGGGATTTGTCACTCCGTGTAAACGGAGAGGTATCTCTGGGCCCACTCGGTAGGACATCATCATAATGTGCACAATGTGACCAAAGGGTTGATCACGGGATGATGTGTTACGGAACGAGTAAAGAGACTTGCCGGTAACGAGATTGAACAAGGTATCGGTATACCGACGATCGAATCTCGGGCAAGTACAATACCGTTAGACAAAGGGAATTGCATACGGGATTGATTAAGTCCTTGACATCGTGGTTCATCCGATGAGATCATCGTGGAACATGTGGGAGCCAACATGGGTATCCAGATCCCGCTGTTGGTTATTGACCGGAGAATGTCTCGGTCATGTCTGCATGGTTCCCGAACCCATAGGGTCTACACACTTAAGGTTCGATGACGCTAGGGTTATAAAGGAAGCTTGTATGTGGTTACCGAATGTTGTTAGGAGTCCCGGATGAGATCCCGGATGTCACGAGGAGTTCCGGAATGGTCCAGAGGTAAATATTTATATATGGGAAGTCCTGTTTTGGTCACCGGAAAAGTTTCGGGGTTTATCGGTAACGTACCGGGACCACCGGGAGGGTCCCGGGGGTCCACCAAGTGGGGCCACCAACCCCGGAGGCTTGCATGGGCCAAGAGTGGTGAGGGACCAGCCCCTTAGTGGGCTGGTGCGCCTCCCACAAGGGCCCATGGCGCCTAAGAGGTGGGAAGGGGGCAAACCCTAAAGGGGATGGACCTTAGGGCCCATCTGGCTGCGCCTCCCTCCCCTCTCCCCTCTTGGCCGCCACCCCTTTGCCATCTAGGGCTGGCCGCACCCCTTGGGGGGGGGGGGAAACCCTAGAGGGGGGCGTAGCCCTCCCCCTCCCCTATATATATGAGGCCTAGGGCTGCCCACAAAACACACGAGAATCTCTCCATTCTCCCTCTATTGGTGCAGCCCTGCCTCTCCTCCTCCCCCTCTTCTGTGGTGCTTGACGAAGCCCTGCAGGATAGCCACGCTCCTCCACCACCACCACGTCGTTGTGCTGCTGCTGGATGGAGTCTTCCTCAACCTCTCCCTCTCTCCTTGCTGGATCAAGGCATGGGAGACGTCACCGGGCTGTACGTGTGTTGAACACGGAGGTGCCGTCCGTTCGGCACTTGGTCATCGGTGATTTGGATCACGACGAGTACGACTCCATCAACCCCGTTCACTTGAACGCTTCCTCTTAGCGATCTACAAGGGTATGTAGATGCACTCTCCTTCCCCTTGTTGCTGGTTTCTCCATAGATAGATCTTGGTGATACGTAGGAAAATTTTGAATTTCTGCTACGTTCCCCAACAGTGGCATCATGAGCTAGGTCTATTGCGTAGATTCTTTGCACGAGTAGAACACAAAGTAGTTGTGGGAGTTGATTTTGTTCAATATGCTTACCATTACTAGTCCAATCTTGTTTCGACGGTATTGTGGGATGAAGCGGCCCGGACCGACCTTACACGTACTCTTACGTGAGACAGGTTCCACCGATTGACATGCACTTGGTGCATAAGGTGGCTAGCGGGTGCCAGTCTCTCCCACTTTAGTCGGAACGGATTCGATGAAAAGGGTCCTTATGAAGGGTAAATAGCAATTGACATATCACGTTGTGGTTTTGCGTAGGTAAGAAACGTTCTTGCTAGAAACCCATAGCAGCCACGTAAAACATGCAAACAACAATTAGAGGACGTCTAACTTGTTTTTGCAGGGTATGCTTTGTGATGTGATATGGCCAAGAAGAATGTGATGAATGATATGTGATGTATGAGATTGATCATGTTCTTGTAATAGGAATCACGACTTGCATGTCGATGAGTATGACAACCGGCAGGAGCCATAGGAGTTGTCTTAATTTATTGTATGACCTGCGTGTCATTGAACAACGCCATGTAATTACTTTACTTTATTGCTAACCGGTAGCCATAGTATTAGAAGTAATAAGTTGGCGAGACGACTTCATGGAGACACGATGATGGAGATCATGATGATGGAGATCATGGTGTCATGCCGGTGACGATGATGATCATGGAGCCCCGAAGATGGAGATCAAAAGGAGCAAAATGATATTGGCCATATCATGTCACTATTTGATTGCATGTGATGTTTATCATGTTTATGCATCTTGTTTACTTAGGACGACGGTAGTAAATAAGATGATCCCTTACAACAATTTCAAGAAGTGTTCTCCCCTAACTGTGCACCGTTGCTACAGTTCGTCGCTTCTAAGCACCACGTGATGATCGGGTGTGATGGATTCTTACGTTCACATACAACGGGTGTAAGACAGATTTACACACGCGAAAACACTTAGGGTTAACTTGACGAGCCTAGCATGTACAGACATGGCCTCGGAACACGGAGACCGAAAGTTCGAGCATGAGTCGTATAGTAGATACAATCAACATGAAGATGTTCACCGATGATGACTAGTCCGTCTCACGTGATGATCGGACACAGCCTAGTTGACTCGGATCATGTAATCACTTAGATGACCAGAGGGATGTCTATCTGAGTGGGAGTTCATAAGATGAACTTAATTATCTTGAACATAGTCAAAAGATCTTTGCAAATTATGTCGTAAGCTCACGCTTTAGTTCCACTGTTTAGATATGTTCCTAGAGAAAATATAGTTGAAAGTTGACAGTAGCGATTATGCGGACAGTAGAAAGCTTATGTCCTTAATGCACCGCTCAGTGTGCTGAACCCAAAACATCGTTTGTGGATGTTGCGAACATCAGACATGCACGTTTTGATAACTACGTGATAGTTCAGTTAAACGGTTTAGAGTTGAGGCACCAAAGATGTTTTTCGAAACGTCGCGGAACATATGAGATGTTTCGAGGGATGAAATTGGGATTTCAGGCTCGTGCCCACGTCAAGAGGTATGAGACCTCCGACGATTTTCTTAGCCTACAAACTAAGGGAGAAAAGCTCAATCGTTGAGCTTGTGCTCAGATTGTCTGAGTACAACAATCACTTGAATCAAGTGGGAGTTGGTCTTCCAGATGAGATAGTGATGTTTCTCCGAAGTCATTACCACCAAGCTGCTAGAGCTTCGTGATGAACTATAACATATCAGGGATAGATATGATGATCCTTGAGGTATTCGTGATGTTTGACACCGCGAAAGTAGAAATCAAGAAGGAGCATCAATTGTTGATGGTTGGTGAAACCACTAGTTTCAAGAAGGGCAAGGGCAAGAAGGGATACTTCATGAAACAGCAAATCAGCTGCTGCTCTAATGAAGAAACCCAAGGTTGAACCCAAACCCGAGACTAAGTGCTTCTGTAATAAGGGGAACAACCACTAGAGCAGAATTACCCTAGATACTTGGTAGATAAGAAGGCTGGCAAGGTCGATAGAAGTATATTGGATATACATTATGTTGATGTGTACTTTACTAGTACTCCTAGTAGCACCAGGGTATTAGATACCGGTTCGGTTGCTAAGTGTTAGTAACTCGAAATAAAAGCTACGGAATAAACGGAGACTAGCTAAAGGTGAGCTGATGATATGTGTTGGAAGTTTTTCCAAGCTTGTTGTGATCAAGCATCGCATGCTCCCTCTACCAACGAGATTGGTGTTAAACCTAAATAACTGCATTTGGTGTTTGCGTTGGGCATAGACATGATTGGATTATGTCTATCGCAATACGGTTATTCATTTAAGGAGAATAATGGTTACTCTATTTATTTGAATAATACCTTCAATGGTCTTGCACCTAGAGGAGTGGTTTATTGAATCTCGATCGTAGTGATACACATTTTCATGCCAAAATATATAAGATAGTAATGATAGTACCACTTACTTGTGGCACTACCATGTAAGTCATATTGGTATAAAACGCATGAAGAAGCTCCATGTTGATGGATCTTTGGACTCACTCGTTTTTGAAAAGTTTGAGATATGCGAACCATGTCTATTGGTGTATATGCATGAAGAAACTCCATGCAGATGGATCGTTTGGACTCACTTGATTTTGAATCACTTGAGATATGCAAATCATACCACATGGGCAAGATGACTGAAAAGCCTCGGTTTCAGTGAGATGGAACAAGATAGCAACTTGTTGGAAGTAACACATTTTGATGTGTGCAGTCCAATGAGTGCTGAGGCATGCAGTGAATATCGTTATGTTCTTACTTCACAGATGATTCGAGTAGATGTTGAGAATATTTACTTGATGAAACACAAGTCTGAATTATTGAATGGTTCAAGTAATTTCAGAGTGAAGTAGAAGATCATTGTGACAAGAGGATAAAAGATCTATGATATGATCATAGAGATGAATATCTGAATTACGAGTTTGGCACAGAATTAAGACATTGTGGAAATTGTTTCACAACTGATACAGCCTGGAACACCATAGTGTGATGGTGTGTCCGAACATCATAACTGCACCCTATTGGATATGATGCATACCATGATGTTTCTTATCGAATTACCACGATAGTTTATGGGTTAGGCATTAGATACAACCACATTCACTTTAAATAGGGCACCACGTAATTCCGTTGAGATGACACCGTATGAACTATGGTTTAGAGAAACCTAAGCTGTCATTTCTTAAAGGTTTGGGGCTGCGACGCTTATGTGAAAAAGTTTGAGGCTGATAAGCTCGAACCCAAAGCGGATAAATGCATCTTCATAGGACACCCAAAACAGTTGGGTATACCTCCTAATTCAGATCCGAAAGCAATATGGATTGTTTCTTGAATCGGGTCCTTTCTCGAGGAAAAGTTTGTCTCGGAAAGTTGAGTGGGAGGATGGTGGAGACTTGATGAGGTTATTGAATCGTCACTTCAACAAGTGTGTAGCAGGGCACAGGAAGTTGTTCCTGTGGCACCTATACCAATTGAAGTGGAAGCTTATGATAGTGATCATGAAGCTTCGGATCAAGTCACTACCGAACCTCGTAGGACGACAAGGACGCGTACTACTTCGGAGTGGTACGGTGATCCTGTCTTGAAGGTCATGTTGCTAGACAACAATGAACCTACGAGCTATGGAGAAGCGATGGTGGGCCCAAATTCCGACAAATGGTTAGAAGCCATGAAATCCGAGATAGGATCCATGTATCAGAACAAAGCATGGACTTTGGTGGACTTGCCCAATGATCGACAAGCCATTAAGATGAATGGATCTTTAAGAAGAAGACGGACGTGGATGGTAATGTCACCATCTATGAAGCTCGACTTGTGGCAAAGAGTTTTTCACAAGTTCAAGGAGTTGACTACGATGAGTTTTTCTCATCCGTAGCGATGCTTGAAGTCTGTCGGAATCATGTTAGCATTAGCTGCATTTATGAAATCTGGCAGATGGATCTCAAAACAAGTTTCCTTACCAGTTTACGTAAGGAAAGGTTGTATGTAATACAATCAGAAAGGTTTTGTCGATCCTAAGGATGCTAAAAGGTATGCTAGCTCTAGCGATCCTTCTAAGGACTGGAGTAAGCATCTCGGAGTTGGAATGTACACTTTGATGAAATGATCAAAGATTTTGAGTTTATACAAAGTTTATGAGAAACTTGTATTTCCAAAGAAGTGAGTGGGAGCACTATAGACTTTCTGATGAGTATATGTTGTTGACATATTGATGATTAGAAATGATGTAGAATTTCTGGAATGCATATAGGGTTATTTGAAAGGTGTTTTTCAATAGAAAACCTGGACTAGGCTACTTGAACAATAAGCATCAAGATCTATAAGATAGATCAAAATGCTTAATAGTACTTTCAAATGAGCACGTACCTTGACATGATCTTGAAGGTGTTCAAGATGGATCAGTCAAAGAAGGAGTTCTTGCCTGAGTTGTGAGGTATGAAGTTAAGACTTAAAAGCTCGACCACGGCAGAATAGAGAGAAAGGACGAAGGTCGTCCCCTATGCTTAAGACGTAGGCTCTACAGTATGCTATGCTGTGTACCGCACCTGAAGTGTGCCTTGCCATGAGTCAGTCAAGGGGTACAAGAGTGATCCATGAATGGATCACAGGACAGCGGTCAAAGTTATCCTTAGTAACTAGTGGACTAAGGAATTTTCTCGATTATGGAGGTGGTAAAAGAGTTCGTCGTAAAGGTTACGTCGATGCAAGCTTAACACCTATCCGGATAGCTCTGAGTAGAGATACCGGATACGTATGATGGAGCAACAATTTAGAATAGCTCCAAGTGGAACAGTTATTTGGAATAGCTCCAAATAGAGCGTGATAGCTGCATCTAGGAGATGACATAGAGATTAGTAAAGCACACACGGATCTGAAAGGTTTAGACCCGTTGACTATAACCTCTCTCACAAGCATAACATGATCAAACCCAGAACTCATCGAGTGTTAATCACATGGTAAATGTGAACTAGATTATTGACTCTAGTAAACTCTTTGGGTGTTAGTCACATGGGGATGTGACCTTGAGTGTTAATCACATATCGATGTGAACTAGATTATTGACTCTAGTGCAAGTGGGAGACTGTTGGAAATATGCCCTAGAGGCAATAATAAATTAGTTATTATTATATTTCCTTGTTCATGATAATCATTTATTGTCCATGCTATAATTGTATTGATAGGAAACTCAGATAGGAGACTGCGGTCTCGAGGACTACACCTAGTGGGTGCACTCTGCGTGCCCCCACTGGCCTGGATCCCACTCGGTTCAAACTATTTCGCCGAGTGAAAGAACAATGAAGAGACATTCCATAAAGACCCCCGCCGAATCAAACATCCGATGGCGGTCTCGGGGACTACACTCAGTGGGTGCACTTTGCATTCCCCCACTGGTTTAGAGATACACTCGACTTAACTTGGTCGACTCAAGTGGAAGAACTATTCAGTAGTAAGTTAAAACACCCAGTGGGTGATTGGATGTGAAGTGCAGTCTCATGATAGATGCACAAAAAAGGTTCCAAAACACTCATCCAGGGACATTTTACGGATAATGAATCAGCAACTTACAAGTACCATACCATAGCAGGGCAAAAATCAAACTGAAAGATCAGTCAGAAATTAACTGACCTGGACATTAATCTGCAGAGCAGAGTTGGCATTATAGGCAGCCTTGCTAGCCTCATGCACCACCTTCATCTGCTCCATCATAAGGCATGCTTAGAGTATGGCTTCCTTGGCAGCACCCACTTGTTGGAAATATGCCCTAGAGGCAATAATAAATTAGTTATTATTATATTTCCTTGTTCATGATAATCGTTTATTGTCCATGCTATAATTGTATTGATAGGAAACTCAGATACATGTGTGGATACATAGACAACACCATGTCCCTAGTAAGCCTCTAGTTGACTAGCTCGTTGATCAATAGATGGTTACGGTTTCCTGACCATGGACATTGGATGTCGTTGATAACGGGATCACATCATTAGGAGAATGATGTGATGGACAAGACCCAATCCTAAGCCTAGCACAAAGATCGTGTAGTTCGTATGCTAAAGCTTTTCTAATGTCAAGTATCTTTTCCTTAGACCATGAGATTGTGCAACTCCCGGATACCGTAGGAATGCTTTGGGTGTACCAAATGTCACAACATAACTGGGTGACTATAAAGGTGCATTACAGGTATCTCCGAAAGTATCTGTTGGGTTGGCACGAATCGAGACTGGGATTTGTCACTCCGTGTAAACGGAGAGGTATCTCTGGGCCCACTCGGTAGGACATCATCATAATGTGCACAATGTGACCAAGGGGTTGATCATGGGATGATGTGTTACGGAACGAGTAAAGAGACTTGCCGGTAACGAGATTGGACAAGGTATTGGTATACCGACGATCGAATCTCGGGCAAGTACAATACCGCTAGACAAAGGGAATTGCATACGGGATTGATTAAGTCCTTGACATCGTGGTTCATCCGATGAGATCATCGTGGAACATGTGGGAGCCAACATGGGTATCCAGATCCCGCTGTTGGTTATTGACCGGAGAACGTCTCGGTCATGTCTGCATGGTTCCCGAACCCGTAGGGTCTACACACTTAAGGTTCGATGACGCTAGGGTTATAAAGGAAGCTTGTATGTGGTTACCGAATGTTGTTCGGAGTCCCGGATGAGATCCCGGACGTCACGAGGAGTTCCGGAATGGTCCGGAGGTAAAGATTTATATATGGGAAGTCCTGTTTTGGTCACCGGAAAAGTTTCGGGGTTTATCGGTAACGTACCGGGACCACCGGGAGGGTCCCGGGGGTCCACCAAGTGGGGCCACCAACCCCGGAGGCTTGCATGGGCCAAGAGTGGTGAGGGACCAGCCCCTTAGTGGGCTGGTGCGCCTCCCACAAGGGCCCATGGCGCCTAAGAGGTGGGAAGGGGCAAACCCTAAAGGGGATGGACCTTAGGGCCCATCTGGCTGCGCCTCCCTCCCCTCTCCCCTCTTGGCCGCCACCCCCTTTGCCATCTAGGGCTGGCCGCACCCCTTGGGGGGGAAACCCTAGAGGGGGGCGCAGTCCTCCCCCTCCCCTATATATATGAGGCCTAGGGCTGCCCACAAAACACACGAGAATCTCTCCCTTCTCCCTCTATTGGTGCAGCCCTGCCTCTCCTCCTCCCCCTCTTCTGTGGTGCTTGGCGAAGCCCTGCAGGATAGCCACGCTCCTCCACCACCACCACGCCGTTGTGCTGCTGCTGGATGGAGTCTTCCTCAACCTCTCCCTCTCTCCTTGCTGGATCAAGGCATGGGAGACGTCACCGGGCTGTACGTGTGTTGAACGCGGAGGTGCCGTCCGTTCGGCACTTGGTCATCGGTGATTTGGATCACGACGAGTACGACTCCATCAACCCCGTTCACTTGAACGCTTCCGCTTAGCGATCTACAAGGGTATGTAGATGCACTCTCCTTCCCCTCGTTGCTGGTTTCTCCATAGATAGATCTTGGTGATACGTAGGAAAATTTTGAATTTCTGCTACGTTCCCCAACACCACTGGGTCATCTGGGTATGATGAGCAGCAAAGAGCGGTATTGACAGAGCAGTTGGAGAAATCACAGGGTCTGAGGCATGGAGTTGCACGGACTAAGTGAAGGAAATATGCCCTAGAGGCAATAATAAAGTTATTATTTATTTCCTTATTTCATGATAAATGTTTATTATTCATGCTAGAATTGTATTAACCGGAAACATAATACATGTGTGAATACATAGACAAACATAGTGTCACTAGTATGCCTCTACTTGACTAGCTTGTTGATCAAAGATGGTTATGTTTCCTAACCACAGACATGTGTTGTCATTTGATTAATGGGATCACGTCATTAGGAGAATGATGTGATTGACATGACCCATTCCGTTAGCCTAGCACTTGATCGTTTAGTATGTTGCTATTGCTTTCTTCATGACTTATACATGTTCCTGTAACTATGAGATTATGCAACTCCCGTTTGCCGGAGGAACACTTTGGGTGCTACCAAACGTCACAACGTAACTGGGTGATTATAAAGGAGTACTACAGGTGTCTCCAAAGGTACATGTTGGGTTGGCGTATTTCGAGATTAGGTTTTGTCACTCCGATTGTCGGAGAGGTATCTCTGGGCCCTCTCGGTAATGCACATCACTATAAGCCTTGCAAGCAATGTAGCTAATGAGTTAGTTACGGAATGATGCATTACGTAACGAGTAAAGAGACTTGCCGGTAACGAGATTGAACTAGGTATTGGATACCGACGATCGAATCTCGGGCAAGTAACATACCGATGACAAAGGGAACAAAGTATGTTGTTATGCGGTTTGACCGATAAAGATCTTCGTAGAATATGTAGGAGCCAATATGGGCATCCAGGTTCCTCTATTGGTTATTGACCAAGAATAGTTCTAGGTCATGTCTACATAGTTCTCGAACCCGTAGGGTGCGCACGCTTAAGGTTTCGATGACAGTTATATTATGAGTTTATGAGTTTTGATGTACCGAAGGAGTTCGGAGTCCTGGATGAGATCGGGGACATGACGAGGAGTCTCTAAATGGTCGAGACGTAAAGATCGATATATTGGATGACTATATTCGGAGTTCGGAAAGGTTCCAAGTCATTCGGGTATTTTTCGGAGTACCGGAGAGTTACGGGAATTCGCCGGGGAGTATATGGGCCTTATTGGGCCATACGGGAATAGAGGAGAGAGGCCGAAAGGAAGGAGAGGCGCAGCCCCCCTCTGGTCCGAATTGGACAAGGGGTGCAGCCCCCTTTTCCTTCCTCCTCTCCCCCTCTTTCCTTCTCTCCTACTCCAACAAGGAAGGGGGGAGTTCTACTCCCGGTGGGAGGAGGACTCCTCCTGGCGCGCCCCTCCTGGCCGGCCGAACCCCTTCCCCTGGCTCCTTTATATACGGGGGCAAGGGGGCACCTCTCGGCACAACAACACAAGTTGATCATCGTGATCGTTCCTTAGCCGTGTGTGGTGCCCCCCTCCACGATATTACACCTCGGTCATATTGTAGCGGTGCTTAGGCGAAGCCCTGCGACAGTTGAACATCAAGATCGTCACCACGCTGTCGTGCTGACGGAACTCCTCCCCGTACCTCTGCTGGATCGGAGTTCGGGGTGCGTCATCGAGCTGTACGTGTGTCAAGAACTCAGAGGTGACGGAGTAACGGTGCTTGGATCGGTTGGACCGGGAAGACGCACGACTACTTCCTCTACGTTGCGTCAACGCTTCCGCTTCGGTCTACAAGGGTACGTAGACAACACTCTCCCCTCTCGTTGCTATGCATCACCATGATCTTGCGTGTGCGTAGGAAATTTTTTGAAATTACTACGTTCCCCAACAGTGGCATCCGAGCCAGGTTTTATGCGTTGATGTTGTATGCACGAGTAGAACACAAGTGAGTTGTGGGCGATACAAGTCATACTGCTTACCAGCATGTCATACTTTGGTTCAGCGGTATTGTTGGATGAAGCGGCCCGGACCGACATTACGCGTACGCTTACGCGAGACTGGTTTTACCGCCGTGCTTTGCACACAGGTGACTAGCGGGTGTCAGTTTCTCCAACTTTAGTTGAACCGAGTGTGGCTATGCCCGGTCCTTGCGAAGGTTAAAACAGCACCAACTTGACGAACTATCGTTGTGGTTTTGATGCGTAGGTAAGAACGGTTCTTGCTAAGCCCGTAGCAGCCACGTAAAATTTGCAACAACAAAGTAGAGGACGTCTAACTTGTTTTTGCAGGGCATGTTGTGATGTGATATGGTCAAGACGTGATGCTATATTTTATTGTATGAGATGATCATGTTTTGTAACCGAAGTTATCGGCAACTGGCAGGAGCCATATGGTTGTCGCTTTATTGTATGAAATGCAAACGCCCTGTAATTGCTTTACTTTATCACTAAGCGGTAGCGATAGTCGTAGAAGCAATAGATGGCGTAAACGACAACGATGCTACGATGGAGATCAAGGTGTCGCGCCGGTGACGATGGTGATCACGAGGGTGCTTCGGAGATGGAGATCACAAGCACAAGATGATGATGGCCATATCATATCACTTATATTGATTGCATGTGATGTTTATCCTTTATGCATCTTATCTTGCTTTGATTGACGGTAGCATTTTAAGATGATCTCTCACTAAAAATTATCAAGAAGTGTTCTCCCTGCGTATGCACCTTTGCCAAAGTTCGTCGTGCCCAGACACCACGTGATGATCGGGTGTGATAAGCTCTACGTCCATCTACAATGGGTGCAAGCCAGTTTTGCACACGCAGAATACTCAGGTTAAACTTGACGAGCCTAGCATATGCAGATATGGCCTCGGAACACGGAGACCGAAAGGTCGAGCGTGAATCATATAGTAGATATGATCAACATAGTGATGTTCACCATTGAAAACTACTCCATCTCACGTGATGATCGGTTATGGTTTAGTTGATTTGGATCACGTGATCACTTAGATGACTAGAGAGATATCTGTCTAAGTGGGAGTTCTTAAGTAATATGATTAATTGAACTTAAATTTATCATGAACTTAGTACCTGGTAGTATTTTGCAAATTTTGTTGTAGATCAATAGCTCGCGTTGTTGCTTTCATATGTTTATTTTGATATGTTCCTAGAGAAAATTGTGTTGAAAGATGTTAGTAGCAATGATGCGGATTGGATCCGTGATCTGAGGTTTATCCTCATTGCTGCATAGAAAAATTATGTCCTTGATGCACCGCTAGGTGATGGACCTATTGCAGGAGCATATGCAGACATTGTGAACGTTTGGCTAGCTCAATATGATGACTACTTGATAGTTTAGTGCACCATGCTTAAACGGCTTAGAATCAGGACTTCAAAGACGTTTTAGAACGTCATGGACCATATGAGATGTTCCAGGAATTGAAGTTAATATTTCAAGCAAATACCCGAGTTGAGAGATATGAAGTCTCCAACAAGTTCTATAGCTAAAAGATGGAGGAGAATCGCTCAACTAGTGAGCATGTGCTCAGATTGTCTGGATACTTCAATCGCTTGAATCAAGTGGGAGATAATCTTACAGATAAGATAGTGATTGACAGAATTCTCTAGTCACCATCACCAAGTTAGTAGAACTTCGTGATGAACTATAATATGCAAGGGATGACGAAAATGATTCCCAAGCTCTTCGTGATGTTGAAATCGACGAAGGTAGAAATCAAGAAAGAGCATCAAGTGTTGATGATTGACAAGACCACTAGTTTCAAGAAAAGGGCAAAGGGAAAGAAAGGGAACTTCAAGTGGAAAGACAAGCAAGTTGTCACTCCCACGAAGAATCCCAAAGCTCAACCAAAGCCTGAAACTGAGTGCTTACACTGCAAAGGAAATGGTCACTGGAAACGGAAATACCCTGAATATTTGGTGGATAAGAAGGATGGCAAAATGAACAAGGGTATATTTGATATACAGGTTATTGATGTGTACCTTACTAGTGTTTATAGTAGCCCCTGAGTATTTGATACTTGTTCGGTTGCTAAAAATTAGCGACTCGAAACAGGAGTTGCAGAATAAACAGAGACTAGTTGAGGGTGAAGTGACGATGAGTTTTTGAAGTAGTTCCAAGATTGATATGATCATCATCGCACACTCCCTATATTTTCGAGATTAGTGTTAAACATAAATAAATATTATTTAGCGTTTGCGTTGAGCATGAATATGATTTGATCATGTTTATTGCGATACGGTTATTCATTCAAAGTTAGAGAATAAATTGTTATTCTGTTTACATGAATAAGACCTTCGATGGTCATACACCCAATGAACATAGTTTGTTGGATCTCGATCGTAGTGATACACATATTCATAATATTGATGCCAAAAGATGCAAAGTTAATAATGATAGCGCAACTTATTTGTGGCACTGCCGTTTGGGTCATATCAGTGCAAAGCGCATGAAGAAACTCCATAAAGATGGATTTTTGGAATCACTTGGTTATGAATCATGTGATGCTTGCGAACCGTGCCTTTTGGGCAAGATGACTAAAACTCCGTTCTCCGGAACAATGGAAATGAGCTACTGACTTATTGGAAATAATACATACCGATGTATGCGATCCAATGAGTGTTGATGCTCATGGCAAGTATCGTTATTTTCTGACCTTCACAAGATGATTTGAGCAGATATGGGTATATCTACTTGATGAAACATAAGTCTGAAATAGTTGAAAGGTTCAAAGAATTTCAGAGTGAAGTAGAAAATCATCTTAACAAGAAAAATAAAGTTTCTGCGATCTGATTGCGGAGACGAATATTTGAGTTACGAGTTTGGTCTTCAATTAAAACAATGTGGAATAGTTTCACAGCTCACGCCACCTGGAACACCACAACGTTATGGTGTGTCTGAACGTCGTAAGCGCACTTTATTGGATATGGTGCAATCTATGATTTCTCTTATTGATTTACCATTATCGTTTTGGGGTTATGCATTAGAGACAGTTGCATTCACGTTAAAAGGGCACCATCTAAATCCGTTGAGATGACACTATATGAACTGTGGTTTAGCAAGAAACCCAAGTTGTCGTTTCTTAAAGGTTGGGGCTACAATGCTTATGTGAAAAAGTTTCATCCCGATAAGCTCAAATCCAAATCGGAGAAGTGCGTCTTCATAGAATACCCAAAGGAAACTGTTGGGTACACCTTCTATCACAGATCCGAAGGCAAAAACATTCCTTGCTTAGAATGGATCCTTTCTAGAGAAGGAGTTTCTCTCGAAAGAAGTGAGTGGGAGGAAAGTAGAACTTGATGAGGTAACTGTACCTTATCCTGAATTGGAAAATAGTTCATCACTGAAATCAGTTCCAGTGATTCCTACACTAATTAGTGAGGAAGCTAATGATGATGATCATGAAACTTCAAATCAAGTTACTACAAAACCTCGTAGGTCTTCCAGAGTACGGTCTGCACCAGAGTGGTACGGTAATCCTGTTCTGAAAGTCATGTTACTAGACCATGATAAACCTACGAACTATGAGGAAGCGATGATGAGCCCAGATTCCGCGAAATGGCTGGAGGCCATGAAATCTGAGATAGGATCCATGTATGAGAACAAAGTGTGGACTTTGGTGGACTTGCCCGATGATCGGCAAGCCATAGAAAATAAATGGATTTTTAAGAGGAAGACGGACGCTGATAGTAGTGTTACTATCTACAAAGCTAGACTTGTCGAAAAAGGTTTTTGACAAAGTTCAAGGTGTTGAATACAATGAGACTTTCTCACTCGTATCGATGCTTAAAAGTCTGTCTGAATCATGTTAGCAATTGCCACATTTTATGAAATTTGGCAAATGGATGTCAAAACTACATTCCTTAATGAATTTATTAAAGAAGAATTGTATATGATACAACCAGAAGGTTTTGTCAATCCTAAAGGTGCTAACAAAATGTGCAAGCTCCAGTGATCCATCTATGGACTGGTGCAAGCATCTCAGAGTTGGAATATACGCTTTGATAAGTTGATCAAAGCATATAGTTTTATACAGACTTGCGGTGAAGCCTATATTTACAAGAAAGTGAGTGGGAGCACTACTGCCTTTCTGATAAGTATATGTGAATGACATATTATTGATCAGAAATGATGTAGAATTTTCTGGAAAGCATAAAGGAATGTTTGAAAGGAGTTTTTCAAAGAAAGACCTCGGTAAAGCTGCTTACATATTGAGCATCAAGATCTATAGAGATAGATCAAAACGCTTGATAAGATTTTTCAATGAGTACATACCTTGACAAGATTTTGAAGTAGATCAAAATGGAACAGTCAAAGAAAGAGTTCTTTCCTGTGATACAAAGGTGTGATGTTGAGTAAGACTCAAAACCAGACTATGGCAAAAAATAGAAAGAGAATGAAAAGTCATTCCCTATGCCTCAGTCATAGGTTCTATAAAGTATGATATGCTATGTACCAGACCTATTGTATACCTTGCTCTGTATTTGACAAGGGAGTACAATAGTGATCTAAGAGTAGATCACTGGACATTGGTCATAGTGAGGACTAAGGACATATTTCTCGATTATGGAGGTGATAAAAGAACCCGTCGTAAAGAGTTACATCGGTGCAAGTTTTTACACCGATCCAGATGACTCTAAGTCTCAATCTGGATACATATTGAAAGTGGGAGCAATTAGCTAGATTAGCTCCGTGCAGAGCATTGTAGACATAGAATATTTGCAAAATACATACGGCTCTGAATATGACAGACCCGTTAACTAAGCTTCTCTCATGAGCAAAACATGATCACACCTTAGTACTCTTTGGGTGTTAATCACATAGAGATGTGAACTAGATTATTGACTCTAGTAAACCCTTTGGGTGTTGGTCACATGACGATGTGAACTATGGGTGTTAATCATATACAGATATGAATATTGGTGTTAAATCACATGGCGATGTGAACTAGATTATTGACTCTAGTGCAAGTGGGAGACTGAAGGAAATATGCCCTAGAGGCAATAATAAAGTTATTATTTATTTCCTTATTTCATGATAAATGTTTATTATTCATGCTAGAATTTTATTAACCGGAAACATAATACATGTGTGAATACATAGACAAACATAGTGTCACTAGTATGCCTCTACTTGACTAGCTTGTTGATCAAAGATGGTTATATTTCCTAACCATAGACATGTGTTGTCATTTGATTAATGGGATCACGTCATTAGGAGAATGATGTGATTGACATGACCCATTCCGTTAGCCTAGCACTTGATCGTTTAGTATGTTGCTATTGCTTTCTTCATGACTTATACATGTTCCTGTAACTATGAGATTATGCAACTCCCGTTTGCCGGAGGAACACTTTGGGTGCTACCAAACGTCACAACGTAACTGGGTGATTATAAAGGAGTACTACAGGTGTCTCCAAAGGTACATGTTGGGTTGGCGTATTTTGAGATTAGGTTTTGTCACTCCGATTGTCGGAGAGGTATCTCTGGGCCCTCTCGGTAATGCACATCACTATAAGCCTTGCAAGCAATGTAGCTAATGAGTTAGTTACGGAATGATGCATTACGTAACGAGTAAAGAGACTTGCCGGTAACGAGATTGAACTAGGTATTGGATACCGACGATCGAATCTCGGGCAAGTAACATACCAATGACAAAGGGAACAAAGTATGTTGTTATGCGGTTTGACCGATAAAGATCTTCATAGAATATGTAGGAGCCAATATGGGCATCCAGGTTCCACTATTGGTTATTGACCAAGAATAGTTCTAGGTCATGTCTACATAGTTCTCGAACCCGTAGGGTTCGCACGCTTAAGGTTTCGATGACAGTTATATTATGAGTTTATGAGTTTTGATGTAACGAAGGAGTTGGGAGTCCCGGATGAGATCGGGGACATGACGAGGAGTCTCGAAATGGTCGAGACATAAAGATCGATATATTGGACGACTATATTCGGAGTTCGGAAAGGTTCCGAGTCATTCGGGTATTTTTCGGAGTACTGGAGAGTTACGGGAATTCGCCGGGGAGTATATGGGCCTTATTGGGCCATACGGGAATAGAGGAGAGAGGCCGAAAGGAAGGAGGGGTGCAGCCCCCCTCTGGTCCGAATTGGACAAGGGGTGCAGCCCCCTTTTCCTTCCTCCTCTCCCCCTCTTTCCTCCTCTCCCCCTCTTTCCTTCTCTCCTACTCCAACAAGGAAGGGGGGAGTCCTACTCCCGGTGGGAGGAGGACTCCTCCTGGCGCGCCCCTCTTGGCCGGCCGAACCCCTTCCCCTGGCTCCTTTATATACGGGGGCAAGGGGGCACCTCTAGGCACAACAACACAAGTTGATCATCGTGATCGTTCCTTAGCCGTGTGCGGTGCCCTCCTCCACGATATTACACCTCGGTCATATTGTAGCGGTGCTTAGGCGAAGCCCTGCGACAGTTGAGCATCAAGATCGTCACCACGCCGTCGTGCTGACGGAACTCCTCCCCGTACCTCTGCTGGATCGGAGTTCGGGGTGCGTCATCGAGCTGTACGTGTGTCAAGAACTCGGAGGTGCCGGAGTAACGGTGCTTGGATCGGTTGGACCGGGAAGACGCATGACTACTTCCTCTATGTTGCGTCAACGCTTCCGCTTCGGTCTACGAGGGTACGTAGACAACACTCTCCCCTCTCGTTGCTATGCATCACCATGATCTTGCGTGTGCGTAGGAAATTTTTTGAAATTACTACGTTTCCCAACACTAAGAAGGGACTTGAGCAATCGACGCCGGAGGACGGTCAGTCGACACAGGATTTGCAAAAGAAACATAGGCCCGAGTCGGATCTCCGGACCGCTGGACCACCGTTTCCGGTGCTGATGTCGACTGAGGCTCCTGGCCGACAGGCGTTCTCCTTCTTGAAGCCCTGCCCCTCCTTCCCGTATTCTTCTGTGGCGCTTCTTCATCATCATCTGGAAGTTCAATGACGTCTCGTGGGGCTGCACAAAATTCAACCATAAGAGCTCAGTCGACTGACAATTCAACCGACAAAACAAGAACAAAATGGCAGAATCGTACCCACTTTGGAAGTAGCCGCATCTTCAGTTTCTTCATCATCCTGAGCCTTGTCAATGTCCATGGAGGTCCCAGAAGTTCCAACACTGAAAGACTCAAAACCCACTCGGTCAGAACATAAGTATGAGTCGACAGTAAAACACAGAAAGATAGAACACTTACGCAGAAGCGACAGGAACGTCCATCTTGATCCTGGGCAAGGTCTTCCGAGGCTTTGAAGGGACAACCTTGGGCTGCTTGGTGACCTTTTCGGACGGCTCCAGAGTCAAAGTCCAAGTGCGTTTGTGCACTTGCATGCTTGGAGGTGCAGCCTTGTTGTGCCCACCTGTAGGATCGTGAGACTGCTTGGATCGACGCTCTGCGGGGTGGTCAGTGGACCTCTTCTTCATCGTCCGACTGATCGCTCTCTTTCTCTTCATCATCGTCGAGAGACTGCCAGTCGGCACTCTCGTCCGCGCTCTCCACTCCCTCCTGGGCTTGCTCCCCGTTCAGCATTGAATACATCTCGGTATAAATCTGCAAGGCAAGAAGTTAAACAAACATCAGCCAGATTCAAAGATAATTGCAAGTCAGATTGAAAGGCACTCGGTAATAAGGATCGGACCTTGTCCGGCTGATTTTCGGCGTCGAATGGGTTGACTCTCCTGGACCCCCTGGGGTTGTCTTTGTTTCCATTAATGCCCTTCAGCCACTGGGCCACCATCTCATGGGTGACCTCCTCTGGGTGAACCCGAGCGGTGTCATTGGAGCCCAAATACATCCACATCGAATGATCACGAGCTTGGAGTTGCTGGGTGCATCGACTGAGAAACACTTCCAATAAATCCATGCTAGTCACGGCCTGACGGACCAAATGGACTACCCACTCGACTAGCATGTTCACCTCTACTTTCTCCATTGCAGACACGATCAGTGAAGAAGGTTGCTGGAATTGATATAGGGTAAAGGGAGGAAGACCGGTCGACCGACCGAGGGTCGGAATGTCTTGGCAGTAGAACCAGGTCGACTGCCATCCCGTAACCGACTCAGGAAGTGTCATAGGGGGAAAAGTGCTCCTAACCCTCATCTGAATCCCTAAACTCCTGCACATTTGAATCACGTGCATCCTCTCGTCAGTCGGATTTGGCTTCTTTACGGATTGAGAACGACAAGTGAAGATATGTTTGAATAGACCCCAATGCGGTCTATAGCCCAAGAAGTTTTCGCACAAAGAAACATATGCAGCAAGGTATGTGATGGTGTTGGGAGAGAAATGGTGAAGTTGGGCACCGAAAAAGTTCAAAAAACCTCGGAAGAAAGGGTGCGGAGGTAGAGAAAAACCATGGTCGACGTGGGTTGCGAGGAGGACGCACTCACCCTCCCGTGGCTGAGGCTCAATCTCGTCCCCCGGCAGCCTCCAAGATCCGTCGGAGATCAATCCCGCAGCGGCCAGATCCTACAGATCTTATTGCCGGAGCGTAGATCGAATCCAGTCCCCCCTGGATCCAGCCAGGTGGCAACTCGAACCTCGATGACGATCCCCGACTCGTCTTCTTGCCCTTCACCGTTGTCGTTGCTTTCTTCGCGCGCTCCAGGGCCGCCGTCTTGTCCTTCACCATTGCGGCAGACTGCGCATGGGCGGGGCGGCGGCGTCGAGAGTGGAGGAAGATGCAGTGGAGAAGCAGAGGAAGAAGAAGGGGAATGGGGGCGCATTGTGCGAATACATCGGCCTCGACGCCTTTTATGGGCCTGCTTCCGAGTGGCCGACGTGTGGGCCCGAGCAATCCTGTCAAATCCCACAACAGTCACGCACCGGATACGTGGCAAAAAAGGTGGCATGGGAATCGAGGCACCCCTGTCTATCCGTCTCATTTACTGCGGCGCGTTTCGCCTCGCGCGCTTCCCCAATTTTTGAATCCCGTGAGATCCGAGAACCGCAGTAACCAATCGCACCGAAGATTTTGCACCATATCAACACTCGAAGACCGCCAGTATAAGTTCACTCGACGACCTCTGAATCGATCAAGGCGACTGAAATGAAGTCAAAGTTTCAGCACGAATCTCGAGCTCAGTAAGAATGCTTATGAAGCATAAGAGTCAAGACAGGGTCAACTTCAACTCTCTTTTCACTCGGACCTCAATCCATTCGGGGGCTAATGACAATGCCATGGACCTAGGGTAGGTTCATAGGCCTAACCTATACGCCCTACCAAAGGTCATTACCCTAGAATCAAGGACATTCAAAGTGTAACAAGAAATACCGACTGAAGTAGCCATGGAGTGCAATCCACTCAACCATTCACCTCACTCGGATACCCCCAATTTCACTCGACCAAGATGAAGTTATTCGACCATACGGGAAACCACTCGGAGTAGAGAAGATCTAGAGTTACTCAGGATGGCAACGGTCAGGCGTTCACTCCGTAGTCTTAAAGATCATTAACAACACTTTATAGCAGGCGTTACCAGTAACGCCCTGTCTTAATGTATATTGAGCCCTGTAACGGGGGACGGCTGGGGTCCTGGTGCACTCTATATAAGCCACCCCCTTCTCTGGGACAAGGGTTCGCACCCCTTGTAACACACACCCATATTCCAGTCGACCGCCTCAGGGCTCCAAGACGTAGGGCTTTTAACTCCTCTGAGAGGGGCCTGAACTCGTAAACTCGTGTGTACAACCTCGCCGTAGCTAGGGCCTTGCCTCCTCATACGTACCCCCTACTCGTACTGTCAGACTTAGTACCACGACAACACCCAACGCTTCTGAACGACCAGCTGAAGCAGCTGACGGAGCTGCATAGGGTGGCAGGCCCGGCCATGAAGGACCTAATAGCCCAACTCTGGCCGGCCGAGCCGATTCCTAGCAGCTACTTTGGTTTGGTGAAGCAGTTGGTCGATGCGCGGCCGCTGATTGATGCTATGAAGCGCTCAGTCTACATAGAGGGTGCGCGTATGGCCTTCGCCCGCATCAAGATGCAATGGGTGAAGATGAAGGCCACCGAAGTGGCGATCGCAGGTCCACCCGAAGGCAAAGATCATCGGAAGCCGGAGAGGTACTTCGACGATGTCCTAGCTAGAAGGAGCCCGAGTAGTAGAGGGCCAATGTTTTAAGGACGTGATATTTGATTGAATGTGTTTGGGTTGTACAAACCATGTTATGAACCCGTGATGTGAGATATCTATGCTTGCACCTTTTGTTTCTAGTAATTTTTCCTCCTGTGCGACCGTTCATTGTTATATTTCTGAAAGTTGCTAGCCATCAGCTTCAGCCCCCATGTAGATGCTATAGGGGTGTTCTACATAACGCGTGACCACACTTTATCCAACGTCTTGGTCCGTAAAGGAGGTGTCCGCGAGGTGAACCAGGCAATCGGACTATGCGGCTTTATTACCTTCACTTAGCCATAGGAGTTTAAATGTGGAGCTAAGTACTAGCCCCTGGTGCATGTGCGGCTATCCGGACTGCGGTGCCTCCTCCACGCGGCTGGACAAATACCAGAACCTCGTATAACACGGGGTGAATCGCTAACGATTTGTAGTATAATACTAAGTCATCGGATTGCTGACCAACTCTCGCTTATCATGACAGTCATTTTTCGGCTTTCTCTACTGAGGTACTTGACCGGACGAACCAGAAATACAATCGCAATAGTTCTCCCTTTACTACCTTAGCCGAACGAGCGGAACGTAAGGTGGTAAGCACAGGAGCCAGGCAACCCAACTATGGACCAAATACATGATTTGGAGCCGATGCATATAATGCAATATCCGGGACACCGAAGAGTTCCCTATAGGTGTTCGGACTTAAAATGTGCTGGGCCGAATACAACACCCGGTGTTAAGGCCGGTGTCGGTGTCAAAACCGGCGGATCTCGGGTAGGGGGTCCCGAACTGTGCGTCTAGGCGGATGGTAACAGGAGACGAGGGACACGATGTTTTACCCAGGTTCGGGCCCTCTCGATGGAGGTAAAACCCTACGTCCTGCTTGATTAATATTGATGATATGGGTAGTACAAGAGTGGATCTACCACGAGATCAAGGAGGCTAAACCCTAAAGCTAGCCTATGGTATGATTGTTGTAATGTATGTTGTGTCCTACGGACTAATGCCCTCCGGTTTATATAGACACCGAAGGAGGCTAGGGTTACACAGAGTCGGTTACAATGGTAGGAGATCTACATATCCGTATCGCCAAGCTTGCCTTCCACGCCAAGGAAAGTCCCATCTGGACACGGGACGGAGTCTTCAATCTTGTATCTTCGTAGTCTTGGAGTCCGGCGGACGATGATAGTCTGGCAGTCCGGACACCCCCTAGTCCGGGACTCCCACAGTAGCCCCCGAACCAGGCTTCAATGACGATAAGTCCAGCGCGTATATAGTCTTCGGCGTTGCAAGGCGGGTTCTCCCTTCAAGTTCCATGTACCTGCCGAACAGTGTCCGGCTTCACCATAAATACTGTATTTCTTGGCTTCTACGCCCAATAATGGTATTTTTCCATGCGTCGCACGAATGCGAAAAGCCAGGGCGTCTTTTACATTTCACCCCCCAGTCGTGCGAGTCATCCGCCTACAAAAGAGGCAAAAATCCAGATCCAAACCACACCATCCTCCTCCCGCGAATACTTCATCGGAGCGCCTTTGACCTAAAAATCCATTCCATCATGGACCGTCGACACGGCTCTTCTTCACGCACTCCCAGCCCACCGCCGGGGAATTGGAGGAGGTGCTCTGTTTCGCACAACGAGCTAGTGAAGCTCCAAGCGGGGGGATATCTCCCTCCGGCCTTCATGGTCCCGGTCCAAGCCGGGCTGGTCACCTATCAAGGTGGGAGGCAAGCGGAGGCTACCCCAAGCCTCAATAAAGGGGAGCGAGTATGCTTCGTCCCTTATTTGGTAAGGGGACTCGGATTCCCGATACATCCGTTCCTCCGCGAGCTCCAGGAGTTCTACGGACTCCAGCTCCACCACCTCACGCCCGCCTCTGTCCTGCATATCGCGGGCTACGTAGCTCTTTGTGAGCTATTCTTGGGCATTGAGCCCCATTTTGCATTGTGGAAGAGGCTGTTCTGCCTCGTACCCGTTCTCACGAGGGGTCCATATATCAAGTGGGCAGCGCCGAAATATGGCGCATCATCCGGGACCGGATACCCATCCGGTACTCCCAAGAAGGCGTCCGAAGACTGGCCCTCAGAGTGGTTTTACATAGGAGACGCTCCGCTGCCGGACCCAGTCCGGATTGGCCTCCCGGAGTTTAGTGCTGCTCCCCTGAAGAAACGCCTCAGCTGGCGCCCACGGAGCCCCCGATTGGAGGAAGACAAGAGCGTCCATTACTTGATGGGCCGAATAAGATTACTGGCCCATTCCGGGTTGACCATGATTGGAGTCATGACGACATGCATCATGCGGGGGGTACAGCCATTGCAATACAGAGGCCACCCTATGTGGGATTTCAACGGGGAGGACGATGCCACCCGTCATGGCCGCAAAGGGCCGGATTCGACTGAGGATCTGGTAGAGATCCTTTCCAGCCTGTATAAGGGGGAAAAGGAGGACTTCCTTCGAACGAACCCTTTGAATGGGTTTTCCATGATCAACCCTAGAGGATGGGTAAGCGAACACCTTTGAAGGCTCAACCCATGCTCTCGAAGTTTAAGCTTCTTTACATTATGTCTTCGGCGCAGGGTCTACGCCGGACTGTGGAGGACATGGTAAGTCCTGCTCCGCAACCCGAGGATCCAGAAAGATCCCTGGATCCGGCCTCCGAAGAGGACCCGGACATCGAGGTGGAGCTGATCGACGGGGTATTTCACCAGCTCAGCATGGATAGTGCTTTGGTTGCCATTACAGCGGACTACCCCGGACTGTATCCGGCTTCCCAGGTGACCGTGACCGAGGTTCGAACACCATTATCTCTTCCTTTCCCCTTTCTAACCTTCGCGAACGATGGTATGTTACAGGAAGTGCCTTTACGGCAGGAAGCCGAGCCCGCGGCGGCTGACCAACAGAGGTCAGTCCGGACCAGCAGGCGGAAAAGGAGCGCGGTGCGGACGGAAACGTCACCGCAAAGGTATAGCTCGTATTTGAATTTTCAGAGCAACGTTCCTAGGAAACGCCTGAGTGCTCATGATCTTTGTAGGAGAAAAAGCGCTCGCCGGACTGCGGGCGCAGAAGTTGCTGATCCAACCTACACCGGCCAGGCTCCAGCGCCCGGCCTGGAGGGGGAGGCAAGCGCAAGACGCGGGCCAGATCCTTCTCCAATGGAGGACACCGACAGACTGTCCGCCACCAAGTCTGAGGTGGAGAGCGCCATGAACCAAAGGCGCCGCCGGACAGTATTTCATGAAGCGTGCTTCTCCCCTGAGGCATTGGATGCCTTTAACGCAGGGGATGCACATCTCCGTGCCGCTCAAGATGGTTTCACCAGAGCCACGGAGCAGTGTGTGAAAGACATACGGGTAAGGGAATTTTTAATGGTTGTATATACCAGTAGCCCCCGAGACTTAAAGTAGTTATGTTAACTGATTTAAGGATCATGTGAAACGCAGGCTCTTACCGAGAAGAATGCCCAGCTGTCTCAGGAGCTGCAAGAATGCAAGGCCCAACTTGAGGCCGCACTTGCTGCCACAGGAGGAGACTCAAAGACCCCTCCTAGTAACACATTTGTATTAATAAATATAAGCGCTGTGCGGCGTGCGCGTAAGTCTAATAATGACTGTGTAGGTACCGCCGGACAAGATCCGGACAGGCAAGGATTACTGCGCCAGCTGAAGGCCGGCGAGAGTGTGCTGAATAGGGTGCAGCAAGAAAGGAATAAACTCCAAGATGCCAACGCCAAGCTCGGAGAAGAGCTGAAAGGCGCTCGTGCCGGGCTGTCCGGCTCCGTTAAGGAGAATGAGCGGCTTCGTCGCGGCATTTATAGTAAGTGCTTGAGCGGACTCCTTTGAAAAGAAGAGTTCGGCGAGGAAGTATATTGACATGATATGTCTTGTAGGTATACTCACAGGTCGTCCTGCAGAGGAGATGCCCATATCAACGGGTGATCAACTTCCCGAACTGTTGCAACTGCTCGAACGAGTTCGGCAGGCAATGAGCGGCGTCGTCCGGGCTTTATGGCAAGCCCTCTCCCTACCCGAGGGCCTTGGGGAGCTTGCGGAGAAGCTTCAGGGAGTGCGGCAGCGCTTCCGTTTGTGGAAGATTTCGGCTTGCCGTCAAGGTGCCAGGGAGGCTTGGGCCATGGTGAAGACGCGGTATAAGAAGGCGGATCCCAACCATATGGCCGAAGTTGGACCGGTGGGGCCCGATGGGAAGGAGATCCCTGTGAGTTTAGTATACAGCCAAGTAGAGTTGGCTGCTAAGTTTTCCCAACAGGACTGTAAGTTAGACAGCCTGTTAGACGGGATTGAGGAGGAATACAATCAATAAATTTGACAATGTATGTTTTCCTTTGAAGTGACATGTGAAATGCCTTCTAGCCGGATTGTAGATTGTTTGTCTTTGCCGACCTTTTCGCTTCGACCTCGGGACCCTAGAGTCCGGAGTGTGTCCGAATACCTTTGTGGATGAGAAACAACCGCGGTATGCATGGAGACCAGGCGTAGGGGTCATTATTGCTTTATCAGACAAGTGCCCAACTAGTTATGTTATATTACATGGTTAGTAAGAAACATCTTCCAGGGAGAATAGTTCCGTTAAGGGTTCCTTTCCCTGGGAGGCATGCCCTAAAGTGCATGTCCGGACTGCGAAAAAAGCAGAAAAACATCTGGGGGCAGATAAATGAGTAGGTAAAGAAAATCATCTTTTAAGTCACCGACCGAATATTCCCTTAAGAATGCTAGCTTTCGGCTTCACCCAGTCTGAGGTACACATCCGGCTGACCCGGCAGTAGCAATCGCAGAGGTGCTCCCTTTACCTCCTAGCCGAACAATCGGGAACGTAGGGGTAAGCACAGGAGCCAGGCAACCCAGCTTGGCCAAAACTTAAGTCATATCGGTGCATATAATGGTGAGTAAAAGGTACATGTGGAAGCTTGACACATGTGCTGGGCATGAAACCCTTATAATTGAGCTTCTGTAAAAGAGGCCTCCAGTTATAATGAGTGCGGATGGCAGATCAAGTGTATGCGAAAAAAATGCAAAAGTAAGCCCTTAGGGGCTTTTTAATAAAAAGGTTATGAAGAGAGAAACGAAAGACAGCCAAGGTATAAAAATTTGGACGGAGGGAGGGGACGAACTCTTACTCCGGCGCTAGGCATAGAATCTTCGGAGGCGGGCTGCGTTCCATGGGTTCGGCTCGAGTCGGTTATCCAACGCATTTCGTAGACGGTATGCTCCGCCGGTCAGGACTTGATCGATAATGAAAGGGCCATCCCACTTGGGCTTGAGCTTGTCCTTTTTCTTGTCCGGCAGGCGTAGAACTAGTTCACCAACGTTGTAAGTCTTGGCCCGTACTTCTCTGCTTTGATATCTTCGAGCCTGCTGCTGATAGAATGCGGAACGAGCTTTGGCGACGTCGCGTTCTTCCTCCAATGTGTCCAAGCTGTCCTGCCGATCCAGCTCGGCCTCTCTTTCCTCGTACATGCGCACTCGAGGTGAGTCATGAATAATGTCGCAGGGTAAGACTGCCTCTGTGCCGTATACCATAAAAAATGGTGTGAATCCGGTAGTACGGTTAGGCGTTGTCCGCAGCCCCCAGAGTACGGAGTCGAGCTCCTCGACCCAGTGCGTGTCAGATTTAGTAAGTGACCGCACTAGTCTGGGTTTAATGCCGCTCATTATTAGACCATTTGCTCGTTCCACTTGACCGTTGGTTTGAGGGTGATAGACTGAAGCGTAGTCGAGCTTGATGCCCATATTCTTGCACCATGACTTAACCTCGTCGGCTGTGAAGTTCGTGCCGTTGTCGGTGATGATGCTGTGGGGGACTCTGTAACGGTGTACTACCCCGGATATAAAGTCTATCACTGGTCCGGACTCTGCCGTTTTGACCGGCTTGGCCTCTATCCATTTGGTGAATTTATCCACCATGACCAATAGGTACCGTTGCTTGTGGCTTCCCCCTTTAAGGGGTCCAACCATATCAAGCCCCCAGACCGCGAACGGCCAGGTAATGGGTATAGTTTTGAGGGCGGTAGGCGGCATATGGCTCTGATTAGCAAAGAGCTGACAACCAACGCATCTCTGGACTAAGTCCTGGGCATCTGCCCGGGCCGTCGGCCAATAAAATCCTGTACGGAATGCCTTTCCTACAAGGGCCCGGGCTGCTGCATGGTGTCCGCCTAGTCCGGCATGAATTTCAGCCAAGAGGTTGCGCCCTTCCTCTTCGGAGATACATCTTTGAAGGACTCCGGTTGTGCTTTTCTTACAAAGTTCTCCCTCATGGACCTTGTAGGCTTTCGATCGCCGGACTATGCAGCGGGCCTCGTTTTGGTCTTCGGGAAGTTCCTGCCTAAGCAAGTAGGCTAGGAATGGTTCTGTCCACGGGGCGATTACTGCCATTATGTCGTGGGCTGACGGTGTTATGTCATCGGCTGAATCGCCGATTGGCTCGGTTTTTTCCGGTTTGTCACTTCCGGGCTCCTCTTCCCATAGTACGGATGGCTTGAAGAGCCGTTCCAGGAAGATATTTGGAGGGACAGCATCACGTTTCGCACCGATGCGTGCCAGTACGTCGGCCGCTTGGTTATTATCTCGGGCTATGTGATGGAATTCGAGTCCTTCAAACCGAGCTGACATTTTTAGGACGGCGTTGCGATATGCTGCCATTTTTGGATCCTTGGCGTCAAAGTCTCCATTTATTTGGGATATTGCAAGGTTTGAATCCCCGCGCACCTCTAGGCGTTGAATACCCATGGAGACTGCCATCCGGAGACCATGTAATAGGGCCTCGTATTCGGCTGCGTTGTTGGAGTCAGTGTACATTATTTGAAGTACGTACTGGACTGTGTCCCCGGTTGGGGACGTCAATACGACGCCAGCCCCCAGTCCGGCCAACATTTTAGAGCCGTCGAAATGCATAACCCAATTGGAGTATGCACCGTACTCTTTAGGGAGTTCGACTTCGGTCCATTCAGCGACAAAGTCAGCCAAAACTTGTGAATTTATAGCTCGACGAGGTTTGTAAGTTATATCGAATGGTAAGAGCTCAATGGCCCATTTTGCAATCCTGCCCGTTGCGTCGCGGTTATTTATAATGTCATTGAGTGGTACTTCAGAGGCCACTGTTATCGAACACTCTTGAAAGTAGTGTCGGAGCTTCCGGGACGCCATGAACACCGCATAGGCTATCTTCTGATAGTGCGGGTAACGGGACTTGCAGGGGGTTAACACAATGGATACATAATACACTGGTTTTTGAAGAGGGAATTTCTGCCCTTCTGTCGCTCGTTCGACGACGAGGACCGCGCTTACAACTTGATGCGTTGCTGCGATGTATAACAACATTGGTTCGCCCAGAGTGGGCGCAGCCAGGACCAGATTTGTTGCCAATATGGCCTTTATTTCTTCGAGTCCGACAGTGGCAGCATCTGTCCACTCAAAGTGTTCGGTGCGCCTGAGGAGGCGATAGAGGGGCAACGCCTTTTCTCCTAGATGGGAGATAAAGCGGCTTAAGGCTGCCACGCATCCTGTTAATTTTTGTATTTGTTTGAGGTCTTTTGGAATATCCAACTGTGACAGAGCTCGGATTTTAGCCGGGTTTGCTTCAATTCCTCTACCGGATACAATGAAGCCCAGGAGCTTTCCGGCTGGTACGCCGAAAACGCATTTTTCCGGATTCAGCTTGATGTCATATGCTCTGAGGTTGTCGAATGTGAGCCTCAAATCGTCTACTAGAGTTTCGACGTGTTTTGTTTTGATGACTACGTCGTCTACGTATGCCTCGACTGTTTTGCCGATCTGGGTGGCCAGACATGTTTGAATCATGCGCTGATATGTTGCGCCAGCATTTTTAAGTCCGAAGGGCATCGTGTTGAAGCAGAATGGTCCGTATGGAGTGATGAATGCCGTTGCGGCTTGGTCTGCTTCCGCCATCTTGATTTGATGATAGCCAGAGTATGCGTCCAGGAAGCACAACGAATCGTGCCCTGCGGTAGCATCGATAATTTGGTCGATGCGGGGGAGAGGGAATGGATCCTTTGGGCAAGCCTTATTGAGGTCTTTAAAATCGACACAGAGGCGCCAGGATTTATCCTTCTTTGGTACCATTACCAAATTTGCTAGCCAGTCCGGATGTTTGATATCTCTAATGAATCCGGCTTCCAATAGTTTGGCTAGCTCTTCTCCCATTGCCTGTCTTTTGGGTTCGGAAAATCGTCGAAGAGCCTGTTTGACTGGCTTAAATCCTTTTAGGATGTTTAGGCTGTGTTCTGCCAACCTGCGTGGGATTCCGGGCATATCCGAAGGATGCCAGGCGAAGATGTCCCAATTTTCCCGAAGGAATTCACGCAGTGCGGCGTCTACTTCGGGGTTCAATTGTGCCCCCAATGGAGGCTGTCTTTGTTGGGTCCGTTGGATGGACCTGGAATTTTATTATTTCATCTGCTGGTTTGAAGGAGGTTGACTTGGATCTTTTATCGAGTATCACATCGTCCCTGTTCACCATAGAGCGCAGCGCGGTGAGTTCTTCTGCTGCTAAGGCTTCGGATAGTGCCTCCAGGGCTGGTGCAGCTGTCTTATTTTCGGCGCGGAGTGCTATGTCCGGATCACTAGCGAGGGTGATTATTCCGCCGGGCCCAGGCATTTTGAGCTTCATGTACCCGTAATGAGGTACTGCTTGAAAAATTATGAATGCCTCTCGTCCTAATATAGCGTGATATCCGCTGTTGAACGGGGCCACTTGGAACGTGACTTCTTCGGGTCTATAATTGTCCGACGAGCCGAACACCACATCGAGTGTGATTTGTCTAGTGCAGCGTGCCTCTCGGCTAGGGATTATTCCTCTGAAGGTTGTGCTGCTTCGCTCAATACGGCTCCAATCGATTTCCATTTTCCGCAGAGTTTTCTCGTAGATGAGGTTTAATCCACTGCCGCCATCCATGAGGACTTTTGTCAGTCGAAAGCCGTCCACTATGGGACTAAGCACCAGTGCGGCTAGTGCTCTGGCTGTTCGGAATTTAGGCTCGTCGCTGGCACTGAAGGTGATAGCTGTGTCACTCCATGGATTTGCTGTTGCTATTTGGTAGACTTCGGTGAGTCCGCGGATTGTTCGCTTTCGCATATTGTTTGACGCGAAAGTCTCGAAGACTGTTGATACCGTACCGGTATTGTTGGAGTGGTTTTGCGGGGCTAGAAGCTCCTCGCCACTTTTGGCCACCTGCCGTAATATCCAACATGCTCGAAGGCTATGTGTTGGGACGGCTCCCTCTGTACTATGAAGCTTACAGGGTCCATTGAGCCATCCCTCCAGTACGGTTCAGTTTCCCTTATTGGGTTTTTGTTTTTTCTTTTTTGCATCTGGGGCCTGAGTGTAAGGCGCCCTTTTGCTGCGGACTGGGTTTGGGGCCGGATTATCCCAAAATTGATTTTCGGTTTTCCGGAAACTCTCCATCGCACAGTACTTTCCAGAAACTCTCAATGGCGTTTAGTGTTCCCTTGTCCGTGCAATTATTGCAGAAGATTGAGATTGTGTTTTCCTCTCGGCAGTCCTTTATCATGTCCATAACCAGGAGGAATCTGGCCAAGTAGTGATGTACTGTTTCAGCGGGCTCTTGCCGTATTAGAGATAGATCGCATATGTCTGGGCGGGTGGATGGACTAAAATCCAGATCCCTGCCCATCTTGGGGCTTAAAGGCCGAAGAGCTTCCGAATTTGGAAGCTTAGGTTGCTGGACACAATCCAGCGAGTCCGGAGTGATGCATGATTTTAAGTTCAATGCTCGATCGAAGCCCGTCCCTCCGCAGAAATCCGACATGGAGGGTTCGGGAATCCGGACGTGACTAGTTTTTAATATAGGCAATGAGTCGCCGCATTGTTCCTCTACCACTGCGACGTGGTGGGTGGCCTAGGGAGAGTTAATCTCTCTCAGATCGGTTTTAAGCCCAATCTGATCATAGTCTGTGGCGACTCCCAGGGCGGCGATGCGATCCAAGAGCTCGTTAACAGACGAGAGCTCTATTGGATCCAACTGCTCGGCGGATTCCGAGCTGACGCGAAGATTGCTTTTGACGACTTGAGAAGTCATTGTCGAGGCAGTGGCCGGACAGGCGGTCATAAGAAAACCAGCTAGCCGGATAGTTTGGCCGACGGCCAAGGCCCCTTCAGCGAAAATACCGTCTTTGAAGACGGGTGGAGGCATCCTTCCTATCGGTGACGACACAGAGGAACTCTCAATGAAAGCACCAATGTCGATGTCAAAACCGGCGGATCTCGGGTAGGGGGTCCCGAACTGTGCGTCTAGGAGGATGGTAACAGGAGACGAGGGACACGATGTTTTACCCAGGTTCGGGCCCTCTCGATGGATGTAAAACCCTATGTCCTGCTTGATTAATATTGATGATATGGGTAGTACAAGAGTGGATCTACCACGAGATCAAGGAGGCTAAACCCTAAAGCTAGCCTATGGTATGATTGTTGTAATGTATGTTGTGTCCTACGGACTAATGCCCTCCGGTTTATATAGACACCGGAGGAGGCTAGGGTTACACAGAGTCGGTTACAATGGTAGGAGATCTACATATCCGTATTGCCAAGCTTGCCTTCCACGCCAAGGCAAGTCCCATCTGGACACGGGATGGAGTCTTCAATCTTGTATCTTCGTAGTCTTGGAGTCCGGCGAACGATGATAGTCCGGCTGTCCGGACACCCCCTAGTCCGGGACTCCCTCAGCCGGACTAAAGCATGTGTGGCAATCTGAAGTAGGGAGGGAATACAGATGATAACATAAAATGAATGAGTGCCAAACAAAGGTGGTGATCAGCTGCTTCCTTTATACCCTGATTAATACGTCAAGACGTGTTGTTACAGATAATGCCATGAATATCGAGGCCATGTTACATGCCAAAAGTTTACACAAGGGAAAGGTTTACACAAGGCCTAAAAGTAGTGGTTTGAAGATCCCAATGGTGCCCTGCCGCACGTCTGTGCCATTTCTCCTTGGTAGGGAATCCTTTGAGAGGAGGAGTTGATGGTCGTCTGCAAGAAAGAAGGGCCTAGAGAGGAGCCCCCGTACAACCCTAGGGTGGGTACGTTTTTTAATGAACCTGCAGTGCGAAAAAATATTAGGGTCCGAATAGGGTCAAGCCGTACTATGGACCTTTTCTGCAGTGTGCCTCCGGTGTTGCCCAAGGTATTTTAAGTGTGTAGTTATGTACGCGTGGTACGTATGCCGCAACCTTATGGGGCGGTCGGAGGACGCTAAACTACTATTCAAGCTCCAGATCCACCAAGCTATCGCACTGTGATGCGGATCGGACTCGCTTAGCAATGTCATGGGTCTTGATGACCAATAAGCTATTTGGCTTGATGAGGCTGCCATGTACCTCGGCTGCTAGGGCCGCGGTGTGCTCCTCAGTACGGAGGGAGTGCTCCATATTTCCATTCACTGTGATGACGCCACGTGGTCCAGTCATTTTGAGCTTCAAATAAGCATAGTGCGGGACTACATTAAAGTGGACGAAAACCGTTCGTCCAAGTAGTGCATGATAACCACTGCGAAAAGGGACGATGTCAAAGATCAATTATTTGCTTCGGAAGTTGTCTGGAAAGCCGAATACTACTTCCAGTGTTAAGGAGCCCGTGCAGCGGGCCTCCACGCCGGGCATCACTCCTTTAAAGGTAGTGTTACTAGGCTTAATTCTTGACGTGTTGATACCCATCTTACGGACAATATCTTGATAGATTAAGTTTAGGCTGCTACCGCCATCCATAAGGACTCTAGTGAGATGGTATCCATCGATGACAGGATCGAGTACTAGGGCACTGAACCTCCATGACGGATACTGGTTGGGTGGCCCTTGCGATCAAAGGTGATCGGACAAGCCGGCCATGGGTTGAATTTTGGGGCGACAGGGGCTCTATGGCGTAGACGTCCCTTAATGCACGTTTGTGCTCCCTCTTGGGGATGTGGGTGACATAGATCATGTTCACCGTTTTCACCTTGGGGGGAAACTGTTTCTGTCCCCTAGTGTTCGGCAAGCGAGGCTCGTCATCATCCTTGCTTTGAGGTCCTTTCCCCTTATGTTCGGCATTTAATTTGCGAGCCTGTTTGAAAACCCAGCAGTTTCTGTTGGTGTGGTTAGCAGGCTTGTCAGGGGTGCCATGAATCTGGCAAGGTCTCTTTATTTTGTCCAAGTTGGATGGACCGTCCCTATTTCCTTTGAACGGCTTCTTCCATTGACCAGGTTTGGAGCCATCGAATCCAGCGCTTACTGTCGTATCCTCTGTTTCGTTATTGTTCCAACGTTTGTTTTTGTTGCGTCGTGGTATACCATTGCCATCCCTGGCCTCAGAAGTGCCCGGGTCGCTGGAACTATTGCTTCTACGAGCTAACTAGCTATCTTCGCCCGCACAGAAGCGGGTCATAAGTGTAGTAAGAGCTGCCATGGTCTTCGGTTTTTCCTGCCCGAGGTGTCGGGCGAGCCATTTGTCATGGACGTTGTGTTTGAATGCCGCTAAGGCTTCGGCTTCTGGACAGTCCACGATTTGGTTCTCTTTAATTAGGAACCGATTCCAAAGTTTGCGAGTTGACTCACCAGGTTGCTGGACTATGTGACTTAGGTCATCAGCATCCAGTGACCGGACATAAGTGCCCTGAAAGTTGGCCCGAAAAGCATCTTCTAAATCTTCCCAGCTTCCAATGGAGTTCTCTGGTAGGCTATTCAACTAGTGTCGTGTTGGTCCTTTCAGATTTAAAGGGAGGTATTTAATGGCGTGGAGGTTATCGCTGCAAGCCATGTGAATGTGGAGAAGAAAGTCTTCAATTCATATAGCAGGATCTGTCGTTCCATCGTACTGCTCGATGTTCACGGGTTTAAACCCTTCCCGAAATTGGTGCTGCATTACTTCATCATTAAAGGACATAGGGTGTGTGGCACCTCTATACCGGGCAACATCGCGATGGATTTCGGGTGACATGTGCGTTCGATGCTGACCCCGCACTTGATTATATTTATCGTGCCAGGCTTGATGGCCGTCATCTCGTGCTGGGGCACATCCTCTTGATCCATAGATTGATCTAGTCTAGCCGACTCTATTTGTCAGGTCCTGACGTAAGTCCTACGTGTAGCCCAGAGCCGTTGTCTCCTTGCCTCTCTGGCGAGGGGGCGCGGGGTGATGTTCAGCATAATGAGCCGTTTTGTCCCGTCCACGTGGTGGTCGGTCCGGTTGATCATCATGGTTGTATTTGGCTCCACACGGTATTGGCTCAAAGGCCTCGTCGTTAAATTATGGCAGTATCCTGCGTTTGGGGTAACTCTTTGTTGGTCGCTCGAAGCCATATTCTTCGGCGGCTAGGACCTTGGTCCATCTGTCGTTGAGCGTATCCTGTTCGGCTTGAAGCTATTGTTGTTTCTTTTTCAGGCTCCACGCGGTGGCGATTAGCCGTCGCTTGAAGCGTTCTTGTTCGAGGGGTTCCTCTAGGATGATAAAATAATCGTCACCAAGGCTAACATCTTCTTCGGAGACATGTAAGTAGTTACTATCTTCCGAATCCTCGTGATCGGTGTGTTTGGGGATGTATTGACCCTCTTCCCTTTCATCCTGCTCGACCGCAGGTTCGACGGGGTGGTCGGGGTCTTCGGTGTTGTCCGGAGTGTCATTATCTCTGGTGCCAGTATTGTTTTCCCTTGCCCGACGCGATCATGAGCGGCGCCGCTGACGCCGGTGCTTTGGTGGTTCATCAACGGGCTTGTCCTCGTCTGGATCTTGAGTGCCATCGTCGTCCTTCTTCTCAGGTGTATCCACCATGTATATGTCGTAGGTAGAAGTGGTCGTCCAACGCCCAGTGATAGGCGGGTTTTGACTTGGTTCGGCTTCCACATCATCATCCATGCCATCGATGTCTTTAGAGGCATAGTCTAGCATGTCGGTTAAATCCTCGACATTGGCTATTAAGTGGGTGGTGGGTGGGACGTAAAAATCCTTGCTCTCAGCCCCCAATCCAAGCTGGGTGTAGTTTGGAGGTGACACTTTCGTGATGGCGAGAGATTGTATTAAGTCAAGCGTTTCATTTAAGAGCAAAAGCTGGATAAGAGTCTGCGGGTCTGCGGAGCCAGGCTCGGTGATAACCACTTGATCGAGCCTGATGGACGCAGACCTCGATAGTTCGGAGTCAACATCCAGAGGTGAGTCCGGCTTCCCGATGATGGGGGAGTCCCGTTTAACTCTGGGTTTGCCAACGGCGTGGTCGCATCTGGGTTTCTGGCTGGAAGTTTCGTGACAGGAGAGAGTCCGGCGGGGTTCATCCTCCCGTCTTTGGGCGATGTGGCCTGCCCCGGATCTAAGGCCGAGGCAGATATGTGCATCGACCCCCAAACGGGATTTGATAGTGGATCCGAAGGGCCTTCTTCATATGGGTGGGGAGCGGCGGCCGAGGCTGTGAACCCCTCGAAGATCAGGTCTCCTCGGATATCGGCGGTGTAATTCAAACTTCCAAACCTGATCTGGTGACCAGGGGCATAGTTGTCGACCTGCTCAACGTGACCGGTCGAGTTGTCACCTAGCACGAAGCCACCAAACACAAAGAGTTGACCAGGGAGAAAGATCTCTTTAGAAACAGCATCATCGTCGATGAAGAGATGAGCCATCGATTCTTCCGTCGACAACACAGCGGAGCTCTCAATGAAAGCACCAATGTTGGTGTCAAAACCGATAGATCTCGGGTAGGGGCGCCCAAGCTGTGAGTCTAAGGATCAATGGTAACAAGGGACAATGGGGACATGATGTTTACCCAGGTGCAGACCCTCTTAAAGGTGGTAAAACCCTATGTCCTGCTTGATTGTATTCAATGAGTATAGGGGTTACAAGAGTTGATCTACCTCGAGATCGTAATGGCTAAACCCTAGCTGTCTAGCTTATGATTATTCGGATGACCTATACGGACTAAACCCTCCGGTTTATAAACAATCCGGGGGGGCCTAGGGTTGTACGTAGTCGATTTACAAGGGAAGGAAATAGTACATCCGGACACCAGTCTTGCCATCCATGCATACAGGATTCCTACCCGGATACAGGGGATTGTCTTCTGTTTTATCTTCACGGTCCATCAGTCCGGCCCATATCGAATAGACCAGACACCCGAGGACCCCCTAATCCAGGACTCCCTCACCCGCCTCTACCTAGATTTTGGGTGAGGATGGGGGTCGCCGACGAGATGGGAGGCTATGGCTATGGGGTTGTGATCCTCTTGCCTCTGCTCCAGGGCTGGGGATCCTTCACCGGCACTCCTTGTCTAGGGGAGGATGGGTGGCGTTCACCGGCCTGTCTGATTCTCAGTCAAATATGATCAATATCAGGGGTTGGTGGCGCTTTGAGATCTCGGATGGTGCGCACATGCTTCTCTCCATGGTGATGGTGTAGGGGTTTGTGATCTTGGATACGAACACGGCGGCCGCGGGTGGCGGTCCGCCTGGTTGACTTTTGGCAGGCTTCGTTGCGACGGTGATGGTTGCATTTTTTGTTCATGTGGCAGGCGAGGAATGTAGCAGTAAGTGCCTTAGTGCAGGTGGTGCTTAGGTTACGATGGGTCCTAGATCATGCTCTAGAGGTGTTGGTGTCGGCAGGCCTACCCTCTGGGTGGGTTCCCTAGATACATTGATGTGACACGAATGAGGCTCCGGCGCCAGCGACGGCGATGCCCCTGGGTGTCGCATTCCCCGCGCCAGGACTGTAGGCGAAATCCTTGATCCTCTCTTCGGTCTTAATGGTGGTGACGTATTGCTTTGTCACCCTCCTAAGGGAGTCGCCGATGATACCAGGTCCCTTCCATACGCGACACATCGTCATCAGTGAGCAAGTTCGAATCCTACATTGAAGCTTCTTCGGCTCTGGCATGGGGCGGTCTCGCTCACCTCCTACATTTTACACGGGTTCTCATTGGCTCTAATTGCGAACCTCACTGTACGCAGGCAGGAACTGGGACCCACGGCCCGAAGCAGGAGGACAGGGGGCCTTCCAAGTGATAGATGGGTGTTTACGGTTCAACGATGTACATCGATCCTCCAAGGAGGTGTGGTTCCATTTCTTGTCAGTAGTCTAGGCCACTTTATGGTGGGGGTGTGGCTACTCCTGGAAGAGGGTCTCCTCATTACCCTGTATTGGTTCGGTAAAGCTACTTTATGCATAAAGTTGAGCGGAAAAAAATCGGTAATACACTCACTTCACAATAGGTCTTACATTTTGAAATGAGGAGAGTACATCATGTATGTATCTATTACTTATAAAAGAATGAGTTTATTAAAATCAAATGATCCTGGCCATTCAGCTATCTATATCCAACGTCTCATGCTTCTTCAATTATGTATCCATCACATCATCACCATCTGGGAACATCATTGATCGCATTAATTGCAATTAATCTTGAGAACATCATTAATTGCAAAAAATATTAGTACAAGCATCTACAACTGGAGCCCCCATATCCACCCCAAATGCCCGGACGGGCTGTTCGGTCACTGTCCGTACGCAAAAAGTCCACCCAACCGGGCGCCCCAAAGCCGACACAAACGTTTATACTGACTAGCATGCAACCCCCATATCCGGCCCATATATGGGGCGGATATAGGGACGCCGGACGCAAGCTCCATGTCAGATCAGCCCACTAGGGCCTGCGTCGCCCCCACAAAAACCCCATCCCATCTGACGAACCCTAGTTCCACATCAATCCACACTCGCCTTCTCTGCTCTCCCCGTCTCCTCCTCTTTCTATCAAATCTTATCCTCCCCTCCATCATGGCTAACTCCCTGAGCGCTCTGGCAGTGAACCCGATCCCATAGACTGGGACAGGCTCGTGAAGGAGGAGGACGCTGGATCTAGCTCCAACGCGCCGGACGACGAGGAGCTCTGCACCGCCATCGAGGGCTCGCGTGTGGACACCGCCGGTAGCTCAAGCTCCCTCTCGTCCCGCATTTAGATTTTAGCCTTTTTATGTTCATTTGATGTTTAATTTGAACTAGCTCGGCCCTTTTAGATGAACAAATTGCATGTCCGGTGCCCGCAACTGCTAAGTTTTTATGCTATGAAGTCTATGATCTACGTAATATGCATGGGTTTGTATGAAATAGGGTTTCCGCATCTAGGGTTTATGATTGTGGAGGAGAAAATTTGGGTATAGTCCGGTCAGTGCCAATGACACGCTCGGACACGCCAGCAGGCGTATAGGGCACCGGTGATCGTGATTGTAGATGCTCTAAAAAGAATCTATTATGGCACAACATAATTTTGCGTGAGTCCACATGTGCAATGCAATCAATTTTTGATGACATCATGCATCATCCTGATCATGGCAGGTGCGCGGTTGCTCGCTGAACCAAGCGGTGCACATAGTGTCGCGCTGGAAAAAATCGCTGGAGCACTTTTTCTTTGGAACCGAGTCGCTGGAGCACATTCACTCTTTACCGTTTGTAAAATCCTATGGTTGCTCCTCAACATGCTATCAAATTGGATGTGCGTTGTATGTGCCAATTGCAAGCATAGATAAGAGCATCTCCAGTCATTCGCCCCCCTAGGGACCTGAAATATCGCCGATTGGGGACGAACCTGTGGTAATTTCAGCGTGTGGGGGGGAGGCTCGGGTTCCCAGCCGACCCCCCCCCCCCCCAGAGTTCACCCCCCAGCCGGCGATATCGGCCCAAATTCAGCGTTCTTCAGCACAAAATTCAACATAAAATATTTTTTATCACATAGTTCATCACATAAGTCAATACAAATCAAATAGTTTAACGAAGCAAACTCATAATTCAAACACAAATTAAAACTCATAGTTCATCACACGTTGAACTAGGCGTTGTCCTTGAGCCTTCATAGGTTCTCCACCAGATTGTGATGCAGTTCTTAATGCACCTGTGGGTCTCGGATCTCCTGGCGTGTATTGAGGAAGGCAACCCATGATGCCAGTAGCTGGTGATCAACTTGGGCAAGAGGACCCTACCTGTAATATGGTTCAGTGTCGAAAACTGGCTCTTCTTGCTCGCTCTCAATGATCATGTTGTGCAAGATAACACAACAAGTCATGACTTCCCACATTTGATCTTTCGACCAGGTCAGCGGGGTACCAGACAACAACAAATTAAGATTGGAGCACATCAAATGCCCGCTCGACATCCTTCCTGCAAGCCTCCTGTTACTTGGCAAAGTAGGAGTTCTTGCCTCCTGGCACAGGGTTTGAGATAGTCTTCACATATGTGGACCATCTCGGATAGATGCCATCTGCTAGGTAGTATACCTTGTTGTAGTGGCGCCTAGTGGCGGATTTGAGCCCCAGGCAGCCCGGGCGCTGGCCTGGGCGTGAGGCCCATCTGCTTCGTTGACTGTAGCAAATACTGTAGCAAAGTGCTACAGTTAATAAAGGCTGCCTGGGCCCTGGCCCATTCCTAGGTCCGCCACTGGTGGTGCCCATTGACCTTGAAGTTCACCGGTGGAGCATGACCTTCAACAAGCTTGGAAAATACATTCGAGCACTGCAGTACGTTGATATCATTGTGAGTTCCTGGCATACCAAAGAAGGAGTGCCAAATCCAGAGGCCCTGTGTGGCCACCGCCTCAAGTACCACACTGCAAGCTCCTTTGGCGCCTTTGTACATCCCCTGCCAAGCAAATAGATAGTTTTTTCATGCCCAATGCATGTAGTCGATGCTTCCAAGCATCTCAGGAAATCCTCTTGCTGCATTCTATGATAGGATCCGAGCAGTGTCTTCAGCATTGGGTGATCGCAAGTATTGTGGTCCAAACACTGCCACCACTACCCTTCAGAACTTGTACAAACACTCAATGGTGGTGGACTCGATCATGCGTCCATAGTCTTCCAGTATATCACCGGGAGCTCCATATGCAAGCATCCTCGTAGCTGTCGTGCACTTCTGGAGTGAGGTGAATCCAAGTGTGCGGTGCAATCCTTCTTGCAAATGAAGTAGCTGTCGAACTCCCGGATGGAATTCACAATCCCGAGGAAGAGCTTTCGGCCCATCCGATAACAGTTCCGAAATACTTTGTTGCCGTGCAGTGGAGCATCGGCGCAGTAGTCGGCGCAGAGCAAGCAGTAGCCCTCCAGTCGATGCCTCTGCTTGCTCTTACGCCGGCGCGGCACCGAGCCACCTCGCCGCGGCTTTGCATTGCTCGCGAACAAGCCGGCCAGAGTGGCGAGGACCATGAGGTGCTCTTCGTCATGGGTGTTGGCCTCGGCTTCCTCCTCCAATAGCGCCGCGTACGCCTCCTCGTCGTTGGAGTCCATCACCGTGCAAGAAAATCGCCGAACACCTAACGGACGTGGTAGGTGCGCAGTCGCCGGTATCCCCCCGCCGGAGCACTGGAAAGCTCTCCTACGAACGGGATGGAGGCTGCCGCGGCGGAACCCTCTCTTTTCGGCGGGGAAATGGCCTTCCTAGCGGTGGACTAGCGGTCGTGGGCAGGTGGGCGGCGCCGGGATCGGCACGGCGGCGAAAGGGCAAGTGCCGCCCTACAGCGCGCGGGGGCGAATCTGGGTGGGGAAAAGTCGTTTTCCGCCTGACAGTGGTGGCCCGCGTGACACTTTTCCTTCCGCCGGGGCCCCCAAGCGCCCCCCCTCCTCCTCCCCAGTGCGTTGGGTTCGGCCTGGGATCGCCGGGCCAAAAAATGGGCCGAACGGATGCAATTCGGCGTCCTGGGAGCGAGTGGGGTTTTTTTCGGTGCCGACGGAAAATACGTGTCCTAGGGAGACTATTGGGGGCGCGAGTAGAGATGCTCTAAAGGGACTGATAGCATATCATGTACTAGATGTAACAAACAGCTCGGCACGTACGGGCGAAGGGACTATCAGTATCGGCATACCAAAGCACGTTGGGTGGAATTCATTTGGTCCGAGAGAAACTGGGAGTACCTAGAACTCATTTGGATGAGATATAATTTGGTCTCATTCACTTTAAAAGCAAGAACAAATACAACCCACGGCAGCACACACGCATCTTATAACATCACATTCAATGGCTATAAAAGGTGAATGAGACCAAATTATATCTCATCTAAATGAGCTCTAGCAAAACTGAGAGAAAATTGCAGTTGGTACCCTAGATGTCCAGGTCATTTCTTGGGAAACCAAGTTGTTGATGCATTCAATAATGCCATGTATTCTGCGGACCATAGACTAGACCGACGCAATCTCAACGTTTGTACAGGGGTTGTGATTTGAGGGGTAATATAAACAACACAATAATAATCGTGATCTGCTGCAAAAGAAAAATCTTGATCGTATCAGTTAGTATCGGCTAGGATCAGTTAGATAGCATATCATATATATATATCTCCCTCATAAGAATCGGTGGTTGACATATTCCTTGTGATGCAAATATTAGATGGAGCATCCCCTAGAGGATTAGTAAATGTGTATGTGCAACCCATGTTAATATTAGAAAAAAGATTAATTGCATGTTGATATTAAGTAGAACATCATATACACATTAAAGTATGTGATTAGCACAGAGTTGATATTTGATATGATATTAATTGCACGCTAAATATGTTAAGCACTCATCATTGAAGCATCCCAGGTCGTTATGCTTTGATGGTCGAGATAAATTGGATATGCCCTTTGGGTGTTTTTATATTAGTATATACTCTTGAATGTTGGCTACATACCTTCCAATCTTTTATCTCTGTTACTTAAAAAAATGTAAGGTTTAATGTTTCATTTTTCTACACATCACCCCCTTCGTCCAATCTTTCCTGTATGCTAATCAATTAATTTAATTTACTTATTTTCTAAGCCAATTTCATATTAATTTACTTACTAATTTTCTCATTAAAATAGAATATAATGACGAACATGATTTGATAAACATTTATTTATGCAATCACATTACACCCTCCGTTTTAGTTTACAAGTCCTACGCGTATACCTCGGTTGCCAATTTTATCACCCTAATATAAACTATATAACACAAAAATTATACCTTTTAAAAATAGAACATTTGAAGTTTATATTGATATATTTTTGGTAATATATGACTTGTATTAGGTTGGTCAAATTGACGACCTAGGAATACGCGCATGCCCTATAAACTGAGAGAGAAGGAGTAATACGGGGAAGTAAATCAAAAGCTATCGTACTAGAATACTCAGAGCATGGTTAATAGTATAGCCAACAGCCGGCTATGTGAATTTGCCACGTCACTTGTAGCCAATCTTATAGCACACTCCTACAATAGTTAGTCATATTAGTATACTAAGTACATCATTAATATATGGCCCACATGTTTCTCTCACAAAAGATGTTGGAGCACGTGCTATAGCCGACTGTAATTTTTGTAGCCCGCTTCTCTCCTCTTACCTCTTCTCTCTCATTCAACTAAGCAAAAATATATTATTTAAAGTCTTACGGCCCACCTACTTCACCTTATTGTATTTGTTCTTATGTCTTGTTGCAACACACGGGGATTATCCTAGGAGTAATTAATTAGAAGAATTTAGTGAGTTGATTACGCGCGTATGTTGACGCTCTCAACCACGAACCCACAAGTGGGGGATGACCCAATGCGATGTAACCTTTTTGGTCGATCATAAAAACTCCTCAAAAACCGACTGTGTGTGATTTTTTTAAAGACACGAATCTATAATAAACGTTTCATCACAAGTACAACGCGCCCTAAAAATAATAAAAATTACATCATAGTCCTTATATTGTTGAACGACCACTGTCACCGCCTGAACCTGTTGATGTCGTTGCTCCCATGCGGGAGCCGGCCCATCCTCGTCGATGAAAGATGGGAAGTCTTCGTCCACACGTCTCAAAGGACCAACACCCCGGAGTTGTAGTCATTGTCGTTGAACCCTTGAATTAATCTAAAGAATCTGACCCCAAAACTTGCCGTTGCGTACACACGCCCTGAGGAGCTGGCAGGAATTTACACCGGAGCTCATCCAACCCGTCTTGATGGACGAACTTGAGAAGGATTAGAGCCGATAGACTGACTCGAAGAAGAAGCACCACCATTCGTCCAAATGCCACCCTGTGAGGACTATACCCTAACATATCTACTTGCCGAAGGCAAGGCACCTGGACCCCTCCCCCCCCTCCCAGCCATCGGCCACCGAAGCGGCAGGCAGAGAGGAGGTGAATCCACGGGTCTCATCGGCGGAGATCCAAGGGACGAAAGCTTTACCTTAGTCACCTTGCAAGAGGTATGTTGTGAAACGATCACAGGGTAGTACTTTAGTACAACTCGTGATTGATCAATTTAACTTGTTCTTCCTCGTTTTCTTTCTCTTCCAGATTATATAGTGATTTCACTACGAACTCTCAGGACACTTGCAATGTTTGTTTCTTAGTCAAAACAATGTGGTGGCACCATAATTAGAGAAAAGATAGGAGGTTGTATTTTAGTGTATCGTTTTCCTATAAAATGTAATTAATGCTCAGATTTGATGTGGCTTCTCATCCAATGTTTTCTCCTTTTCTTCTTCTAACAATTACTACAATATTGAGAAACCAATATGATCGCTAAGCTAATTAAATGCAACAATACTTTGAGAGAACATCTAATAGCTAGTGCATTGGAGTCGTTGTCTTGATTTTTTTTTCATCACCTATGATGACGCGCTAGAGCCAATGCATTGAGTAAATATTTTAGCGAAATTCCGCATATTTGGGTGGGGTCTGAGATATTTGTAACCTCAAAATTCTGAGCTAGATTGAAACTATTTAAAAAAAAGGTTAAGCAGCTGTAGGTAGCTAGGAGTCGCTAGTCGCCTTGATTCCCGGCAACTGACTGCACAGAATAAGATGACAGCCGGGAAAGTTGTGGCTATGCTACCATACACCTAGACATTCATGGATCCATTATTAGAAAACTTAGTGTTACCAAAAACTGACAACAAATTGAATTATGGACCCTCATAACTAGGGAATGTTCAGACTGCCCGAAAGGCTGGCCATAGCGGGAGTGGAGTAACATAAATAGTATCATGCATTTGGGACTCGCAAACATGCTTATGTGGCAGGCAATTAAAGAAGAGAGAGAAGGTTATAGTAACATAGGTAGATACCGTAACATAATAAATATGGTGCTACTATGTGTCATGCACGGCAATAAATGAGACCATCTACGATACTCCCTCCGTCTAGGTGAGTAAGTCAATGAGGGAGTACTACTAATCTATGATACTAGTGTATGTTACTAGTCTAAGTTACTCCCCACTATGACCAGCCTAATGGGAGTATCATAAACAAATTTCATGAGGTGGCATAAAATTAAATGAAGAAAGAGAGACTTGAGTATCATATTATGATATTGTATCATATTAAATGATGTGCTAATTTATGTCATGCATGACAATAAATGTAGTCCTTTATGATACCAACATATGATATTATGCATTATGGATGTAATATCATACACTAGTATCATATGCATGATACTCCGTATTACAACCAGCCTCATGAGCTAGAGGTGGCACACGCGAACGATTTTGACGGCATTTTTTAGTTCTAAGAGGATGACAGTTTCTTCAAAACAAGATGACAGTTTCTTCGGTAAAGACAACTTTTGCTTAGAGGGTGCTTGGATCCAAGGGACTATTTTTAGTCTGACTAAAAATAGTCTCTTTTAGAGGCTAAAGTTCCAAGCACCCCTGACTAAAGAGAGGCTAGGACTAGTTTTGAGGATAAAATTTTTTAGTCATAGAAAACCTACTAAAATATGTATTAGCCCTCTCTCTCCTCATTTAATTCCTCTCCTTTAACACATGCGACTTCTGGATTGAAGGGTTTGGAGGATAATAAATGCTCAATAACTTGATTTTAGTCTTTTTAATATTTGAATTTAAGCATGGGTGAAGCTAGTAAGTTTTAGTCCCACTATTTTTAGTCATGGGACTGAAACGTATCAAGCACCCTCTTAGAAACTACCGCGACTTGATCTCGCTTGACAACTAAAACTGCCATCTAAATTCTTTCCCTTGCCACCCCCTTACAACGAATGTCAGCCAGGTATCATTACCGTTCAATTATAAAACTGACATTAAATTCAATTAAAAAACTGACAACAAATTCCACATGTATGCATCGATCTATAAAAGGCCTAGTTAGCTAGAACTGGAGACATAGCAGAGCATGGCGACGCCCAACCAAGAGGACGAGCTCACCATGAGCACCGACGAGTTCCTGCAAGCTCAGGCGGAGCTGTACCACCACTGCATCGCCTTCGTCAAGTCACTGACGCTCAAGGCCGCCACAGACCTTGGCGTCGCCGATGCCATCCACCGCCGCGGCGGCGCCGCCACCTTGTCCGACCTGGCCGCCGAGACCGGCATCCACCCACGAAGCTCTCCAACCTGCGCCGCATCATGCGCGTGCTCACCGCCTCCGGTATCTTCTCCGTCCAGCACAGCGGCGTCGTCAGTGATGATGACGCTGTGTATAAGCTCACCCGTGTCTCCCGGCTCCTCGTCAAGAGCTCGAGCTACCAGCTGTCTCCGGTGGTGCCCGTGCTCGTTGACCCGTTCGCCTGGTCCGCGCTCCTGAGAATGCCGGAGTGGCTGGCCACCGACGAGCGGGCGTCGCTGTTCGACCTCGCGCATGGTTGCCCATTGTGGGACACGACCGTGGAGGACGGCGGCCTGTTCAAAGACGGCATGGCTGCAGACAGCCGCGTCGCCATGCAGGTCCTGCTGGCGCGGTGCGGCGTGGTGTTCGAGGCCGTGCGCAGCTCGCTGGTCGACGTCGGTGGCTCCCATGGCACCACCGCAGCCGCGGTCGCGAAAGCGTTCCCGCACATCAAGTGCACCGTGCTGGACCTCCCTGACGTCGTCGCCGGCGCTCCTGCCAACGACGCAGCTGTGACCTTCGTCGCCGGCGATATGTTCGAGTATATCCCACCAGCGGACGCTATTCTACTCAAGGTACATACGTACAATCAGCAGAATTAATTAATCCATTTCAGACCAAGTTAAAAAGACATATTCTATTCCGCAACTGCTATTCCCAGGCAACCAAGAAAATCATGTGTTTCAGTCGATTTTCGTGGCTTAAGGAATTATAGCTCTGAAACTGAGACACGGACGACGCGGCGTGTCACGGTGTAGTACCCGATTGTGGATGCCGGCCACTGCCGACCAAGGATTTGCCAAACAGTTTGATGATCGAGGATTGCACATTTTGAACATGCCTTCTTCAACTTTAAGCTAGCGTTTTAAGTCCTCTTAAGTCAGGGGAAATTCTTTTTCCTTCAAGAACGAGTAACCAATTTCTCAGGCATCAATATAAAAATGAAAATGGAAATCTATTTGTTATAATTATTAACATACACACTCTAGCAATAAGTAGGGATGTAAGTGGCAAATAAATAGCGTCCGTAATCCCATTTAGTTAGTTTTTGCTAGCTTGATAGTTCATTTTCCTCAAACAAACAAAAAATCTTTTTGAACTATCATATCATAAGTGGACTTTAAACAAGATTAAACGGGACCCGGTTGACATCCCTAGCAATAAGCAAGCAAGCGCATGCCATATGTGTGATTACTAATTACTGGGATATATGTTTCAGTGGATTCTGCATGATTGGAAAGACGAAGATTGCATCAAGATATTGCATCGGTGCAAGGAAGCAATCCCATCGAGAGATGCCGGAGGAAAAGTGATAATTATTGAAACGGTGGTTGGTTCTGGATCTCCGGGGGCTCAACAAATCTTCTCCAAGGAGGCATAGGTTTTGATGGATGTTTTTATGATGTACATTGATGGGATCGAGCGAGAGGAGCATGAGTGGAGTAAGATTTTCTTTGAAGCCGGGTTCAGTGACTATAAGATTACACCAACAAACGGAGTTCTATCGGTTATCGAAGTGTACCCTTAGATTTACCTATCCCGGTCTACTATGTTGTAATCTTTACAATTTAATGCAAATTGTGCATTTATTATCTTATCAACTAAATAAATGAAGCAAGTTATTCCTCTCATTCATTTTGTTAGGCCCATTTATTATCTTATCAACTAAATAGATAAAGCAAGCAATCCTTCTCCTTCATCTTATTAGGCCTATCTCCGGAATTTCTGGTAGTAGCATGGAATTCACTAAAAAGCTTGATCCAATTGACCTATTTATGTGGATCTTAATGGCGACTCCAACGAGCTCCCCTACTTATCCCCTATGTGTACGGATCGGACTATACAGAGCAAAATGGTCGTCCAACGGGCTCTTTCATTTTGGTCAGGATTGTCAGGTCTGTCCGATATCCCCTACTCCGAGGTCAAATAGAAGGGAGGAGAAGGATAGTCCGGATTGTCTGCAAGGTCGGCTCGGAGCCACCCACATATCCCATAGGGACCTCGTCCCCGTCCCCCACTCCACATCTCCTCCTTCACTCTTTCTCCCCGCTCCAAGACATCGACGTTGCTGCCCCCATCCACCTCATACGACATGGCACCCTAGGGCGGCCGCCATACTCCCACCATGATTGTACGTCATCGTAATGGATCAGATCAAACTCACAGATCCTTTCACTCTTTCCGAGGTGTAGTCGCCCATGCTCACCGCCGGGCCAAATCCAGAGATCCAAGTGTGGAAAAATCTGTCGAAATAAGCAGAGCCCCTAAGCAGCATATGCATGCCACGATGCAAGCCAAAGGTCCCCCAACCCGCAAAGCCATTGTGACAATGGTCGTCGTGGCCATACCCTTGGCCGACCATTTCACCTACCCTCCAAGTCCGCCCTTGCCTCCCTATCTGGTATGGCATCATAGTTCATTGTTGACCTTGACTAAGGGTACTATTTCATGGTGAAATAAGTTGATGTGGAGTTGAAGGGGGGTTGCCACCAACAATCTGTGTGCCAAGGTCAAGGGGAAGTGGGAGAATGAGAGGGCATGGCAAAAAGGGATGGCAATCCAAATGCCTGACAAGTGGGGAACACAATGACCAAAAAAGTGGTGGAAAGTGCCAAAAGAGAATAGCTCAAGTAAGAAAATAAGGACAGAGGGTTCAAAGTATTTATGGAGATACAAATTAGACAAGGAAGGTCAAAATTGAGGCAAAGGGGGTTGCACTTGAGAGAGAGCAAGTTGGACTAGCAAGGTTCAACCAGGAGTCCAAAGTCATGTACACTAACATTGCCACCATGTATGCGGATGACCTCGAGTGGGTTTGTCGGATGTATCGAAACATCAATGTGCATCATGAAAATGGTGATGTGCATTGATTCATTCAATTTGTTAATTTGTATTATGAACTTTGATGGAAGTATTGAGATATTGAATGGTTTGTCATGCATATTTTATCTTCCAATTGTTTGTCACGCTATATGTATTGCCGAATTGTTGTTGATTGATGCAAATTAATGAAAATGAGATAGAGGAAATATGAGGGGCATACAAGTAGAGGAAATGTTTGGGACACTGTTAGGTACCATTTTGTGGGTATACAATTAAGGGATGTTCGCGAGAACGTCCAGATATGTCTACGGACTAGTAAGGGGACGGGGTTTTATGGATTTTGTTGGAGTTGCCCTAATCCCTTAAAAGAATCAACCACCAAATTGTGCCATGTAGAGAGTAGCCTTAATTCCGCATGAAATTTAGCATTAACTTGCGAGGAATTAAGTATCATGGACAACAACCAATGGGAGAGAGGGAAGTTGCATACATAACGAGGAGATTTAATAGTGGTCTTAAAAATGAAGTTCACTAAATTCTGAAGATGAGACTAATAAAATGAAAGAGGCATGGACTTACAAAGGCTTTATGGGTTTTTTTGCGAGAGGGCAAAGCGTTTGTGGTTGTTGTGAGTGAAGGACATCGATATCCAGGTTGATCGATCCAACATGAAGTAGATAGTTTATTGTCTACTTTTGTTTGGAAATCTCATCAGATATGCATCCCTCACTTGAGCTTTGCATCTCCACTGCAGTTTCAGCTGAACATGTTGATAAACCCCTCCGGGAGCTGAGTCTCATTGATCTCTCCAAACTTGATTCTAAGAATTGCCATTGGGTTGGCCTCTTCAACCTTGATAACTTCTTTTGAATACTGAACAAGCAACACTCCTAGTCCTCTGGCAGCATATCCTACAAACTTCAGATCTACTTTTATTTTCTTGAGCCAAGCACATTTCTCACTTGTGTGTGAGTTCTTCCCACAAATAGTGCAATGTCCAATTTTACAATGCTTAGTGGCATATTTGAAATCCTTGCACTTATTGCACTGTTGCCAATAACTAGTCCCAGCTTTCCCACCATCTTGTCCAAAATCTCTATCCTCCTTTGTTGCTTTCCATTCGTACCCCCACATTCATAGCTCCACTAGCCACACCACCAGTTTGGTGTAGCAAAGAACCCCCGACCACACTATCACCATTGTTTTGCCTGTGTTAACTTCCCCTCTTTTTCTCTGGAACTGCCCCCTGATTTTATGAGCTAGCACCAAAGGAAGTCCCAATGGATTGAGTTTCCTGAGTTAGCTGAGTGAGCAGCGCACCTGGCCACTGTTGTTGTTGTTGTTGGATTGAAGATCAGGGGGCGAGTTAATCTTGCCTACCTGTTGTGCTGAGCTCCCTTCATTGGCCTTCTTGCTATCTTGTTGGTAGGATCCACTATCTCTCCCCTCACGTGTGTGTGCATCTTGAGTCTCGCGGAATTGCCAATTTCTTCTCTGTTGTTCCAGTTCTTGGGTCTATCCTTCTCCTCTTCCTTTCCACAGTACTGGAAATCACCTCTCCCTCCATTGTTAAATCTCTACCCTCATCTGTTTCTACCAAACTTTCCTTTCCTTTCGTCGCTGGCACACTCCGACGACTCACAGAGAAACCCTAGTTTGCCTAACAACTCACCCTCTCCCAAATCCGGGATGAGGGGAGACTACTTAAGTGTGTCGGGGAAAGCGTATTTTCATATTGTGTGTCCCTACCCTTGGGGCCCAAAGTTGGTTCACCTAGGTCATGGATCATATCAACAATCAACTGACCACTATCAACTCGATTTCCCTTTTTCCCAAAAAGCATCTTATTCTCGATATCTCACCCATACCCCCCCCCCCCCATCAATTTGAACTACAGACTCATTTAGAACCAGCTCTCCAAACTCAACCATCTCCTCTGACCATATGTCAGGGTTGATTGAGAAATTTTTTCCTATTCATATGATTTTTATTACCTTCCCCACAACTAACAAGTTTATCTAGCACACACATATCATCCTTAGAATTAGTAAGATTATCAATCTCCCCAATTCAACAATGCAATCTGATTTAGATTTATGCATCTTTTTTTTATTTCATCCTATTGTTTCGATTGCTTTTCAGAGCAATTCTCTCTTCACAATGTCGCGAAGGGGAATGAAAGTATTTGTTGTTGTCAGAAGTATTACCTTCAGATTCAGACAAGTGCCCGCCCTCCTTGTCAGAATCCTCCCCAGCCGATAGCAAGAAGCGGAAGTCGGCATGGGAGAACCATACTACGCCTCCGCAGAGCGAGACAGGGCGAGCAGCCTTAGGGAGCGTCATGGGAAGCGTAGTGACCGCCGGGGGTGTGAACCACCTCCTTGTCCTTCTTCATCGTCTCCCTTAGCATCTTGATGTCGGCCTCGTGTTCCTCCTCCTCTATGACGATTGGCATCTGCGTGTAGCCAGCGCCATTACCACCCCATCCTCGTCTTGCTTTAGCCCTATTGGGGCCTAGAGGCGAGATCTGAACTCCCTCCACTTCCTCGCCTGGATCAACTTCATAGACTCCACCTCCTCTATTGACCAGAGGAAAGCCGAGAGCGAGCCCACCGGCGCCCCCGATGGCGTAAGGCGATCGTGTTCCTGCACCGCCAGCCTCCTTAACACCTTCGCCAGGCTGTGCACATGCTGCTTTAGCTTGTAACCATGAACAAATCTCCTCCATCCTCTCCATCTTCTTGTCGTCTCCGCTTGCGATCTCCACCATTCTGCACTCCTCTTCAACCTTTAGTCCGCCATCACTAAGATCCTCGGTTTTAGAAGATTTCTAGAATGTTTTTCGGGTCGGTTTTTCTTTTTCGTGCATTTTTCTGCTTGTTTTACCTAGTTTGATCAGATTTTATTTTGTAATATTTTGGTATCTTGTTTTTGCTGCATTTTCCTAAATTCACAAACATTTTTGTAAAAATTATGGACACTTCTCAAATTTACAAATTTTTTACAATATGTGATGTTTAAAGCTTTTTATTGAAATAATAATTTTCAAATTCACGAAATTTTATTAATTCATGACTTCTTTTAATCCATGTAGATATTTTTAGATTCAACAACTTTTGTGGATCCCTGGACTTTAAGAATTTGAGAATATATTTGTATTCAAGATTTTTAAAATGATAAGAAAATATTATCTGTTTTTTCTATGAAACAGCGGGTGGAGGTTTATTTCAGATGAGCGAGCAAAAGAAAATAACGAAGCCGTAGTAGCATACCAAGGGATGGACTGGTATTTAGGATGCCCGTTACCTAGAGCGTGCAAACTTTTGTTTTTTTTATGAATTGTGTACGCGGTTCTTACGAGCAGGGAAGTATCCATCCGCGGCAGCTATATCTCGCATTAAGGGAGACGAAAGGATGTCTCGCTGAAGGGTCTACAGTAATTGAGCCAACCCATTCACGCACAGTTGAATGAAAAAGGGAATCGAGCCAGCCCATACACACACAGTTAAATAAAAAAGGGAAGGAAAGGGGGAAGCAGGGATTGATACATGGTCTCGTGGGAGATGCTACTTACTTGAGGCGAATCGAGCCGGTTTTTCCATTGGTTTCCATGGGGATATTTTTCTTCTATTTTTCCATTTTGTTTCTACACGGTTTTTTGTTTGATTTTCTTATTTATTCCCCTTTTTATTTTCTCTATGTTTTTTCTTATGTGTTTTTTTGGTTTTCACTCCATACTTTTCGTATATGTCAAGAATTTTTTTTTAATACACGTCGACATTTTTCAAATAAAAATTTAGTTTTCTTTTTTGAACACATAACAGTTTTCCATACACATTTCAACATTTTTCAAATGCTTGATTACCTAATTTATAAAAACAAGATAATTTTTTTAATACATGGTCCACATGTTTTCTGTACACACTTTCAAAATATTTAAAATTCTTGATAAATATTTTTCAAATACAATATTAACATGTTTATAACACATTATAACCAATTTTTATAGACATTTAACATTTTTCTAATACTTGATTAACATTTTTCAAATAGATGTTCAATATTGTGTCATATGCTTGATTAAATTATTTTATATATATGGCCAAAAAATTCATCTTTTTTAATATATATACACATTTAACATATTTAAATACTTGATTAACATTCTTCAAATACTTGTTCAGCATTTTCTCAAATAATTGATTGACATTTTTATATACATGATCAAAAACAATTTTCATCTTTTAATATATGGTCAAGGTTTTTCCTATACACTTTAAAAAATATATGCTTCATTAACATATTTCAAATACTTTTCATATTCGTGATTAACATTTATATATATATATATATATATATATATATATATATATATATATATATATGATAAAAAAAATCATCTTTTTTGAATACATCGTCAATATTTCCTTATGCACATTTAACATTTTTTATATGTTTGATTAACATTTTTTAAATACTTGTTCAATATTTTTTCAAATGCTTGATTAACATTTTTATATACATGATCAAAAAAAATTCTTCATTTAATCATACATGGTCAACATGTTTCTATACAATTTTTTTAAATGCTTGATTAAATGTTTTGAAATACTTGTTAAATATTATTTGAAATGCTTGATTACAATTTAATATACAATGTCAATTTTTTTCATCTTTTTTAATACGTGATCAGCATTTTCTATACACATTTAATATTTTTTAAATACTTAATTAACATTTTCCAAATAATTATTCAAAAAATCAAATGCTTGATTAAAATCTTTATACACATGATCAAATGTTTTATCATTGTTTAATACATGGTCAATATTTTTTATATACACATGTAACATTTTTAAATGCTTGATTAACATCTTTTAAATACTTTTTCAACATTTTTGAAATGCTTGATTAATATATATTTTAAATACATCATCGAATTATTTCATACATAATGTATGTTTTTGTATACATACATGATAAACATTTTTTCTATACATATTTAACATTTTTAAGATGCTTGGTCAACATTTCTCAAATGTTTTATGTAGAGTGTTTTTGGAATATCTTTATTTCGAATATTTGGAAGTATAAACAAAAGTAAAAAATAAATGAACAACGGAATTAAAAACTTGAGAAAAACAACAAATCAGAAAACAAGGTTGTGGCTCCTACGCATCTGGGCCAACCCTACTGACGCATTTCTTCGGCGACGTTCCCTCTATCTCATGTGAAGCGAGACATAGGGGCGCCCGTATCGAGCGCTTGAAGCTCAAAAATAGGAGATCCAAAATGACTAATTAAGTGGTACCCCTTGTAAAGGTCAGTATCACCTTCCCAGGTTGCAACAACTGGTGCACTGTATGTGGGCCACTTGTCGCAACCTGAGAGTTTCTTTTTTCGTTGATTCGTTTATTCGAAACCGTTTATCTCTTAAACCCTATGTACAAATTGCAAACCATTTTCACCTTCAGATTTCTCACGTCCAGATCATCAAAACTAGATCCAATGTTAATATGTTTCGACGAACTTTTTTTCATGAAAAAAGCACAGAAAAAAAATTCGGAATCACGATTTTTTTTTTCTATTTCCCGACAAGCACAACTCTACCTCTCAAGGAATCAAATCTGGGTCTCCGTGCGAAGCAAATCTGTGCCTCTCGCGGAAGGAAAAATGTGTTTTTCTTTCTTTCCGAGAGGCACAACTATGTCTCTCGCGGAAGTAAATCTGTGCCTCTCGTGAAAGAAAAAAAAATCCATTTGTGCCTCCACGAGAAGCAAATCTATGCCTCTCACGGAATGAAAAAATAGTATATTTTTTCTTTTCCGAGAGCTTCTCGCGAAAGCAAAACTATGTTCTTTTTCTTTTTTTAGAAGCAAACCTATGCCTCTATGAGAAGCAAATCTCCTCTGGCGGAAGAAAAAACATGTTTGATTTTCGAGAGGCAAAGTTGTGCCTCTCGCGGAAGCAAACATGTGCCTCCACTAAAAGCTAATATGTGTCTCTCATGAAAAAATCAACATTTTTTTGAATTTTTGTTTGTCAAAAACTTTTGAAAAACGAGCAAACACCAAAAAAAACTAATAAAACAACCGAAAAAACATCTAAAACCCCAAAATGCATGAAAATAAAATTAAAAAATAAAATCCCGAGGAAGCGACCAACACATGACGCATTATACAGTGGTTGAGAGTGTGCCTCAATCCATCGAAAATGAGGGCAAGGGGTACCCCTCTCTCATCTCATCTAGGAGTTCCCGCTGCCTGCCGTGAAGACGACGCTACTGTAGCAAATTGGCCAAATTACAAACCGACCAACCAACTGGGCCTCAGAAACGGGTATCATTCCCATCTGTGTGGCTAGGCCGGAGCAGCCATCAAACCTTGGCCCGTTAAAATGTGCTAGAGCATGGGCGTGCTGGGGCAGAGGACAGTATGCTCGTCGATCTCATGCGCATGCATGCACGTACGCCGAGTCGCCGACATGACAGGATGTCCCCTCAACAGCTCACGTCTCCACACATACGTACGTCCGCGGCCTGACCGCATAGCTCCGGGCCGGGATAGAAAGGTACGTACAGTATACAGTAGTACCGCCAGCGTCGACCGGTTTGCAGTCTACTCGACAATAATACCCAGCAGGGAGGGACTACCTGCTGTCACCTCTGATGATGGAACGATACCAGATTTAATTAGCAGGAATCAATGGGGAATCGCTTTAATTTTCTCCATATCGACGCCTCAACCGCCAGCCCACAATAGCACTGGTACACTGCTGCATGCCCGGTCTGCCCAGCCCGATCCAATCCAACCTTCTGATCCATGCTGACTACTCCTAGAAAATGACCCATACGTAGAGTCGTCATGCAGAGAAACGACATGCGCGCGCGTCTGGTCATCTCTGTGCACTTGTTTCTTAGCAGTGGATCAATTTATTTTGTCACCAGCATGACATCAGTCATCATCGTGGCGGATATTATCTTATGGTCTCTCGTTGCAGCATCCTAGCCACTTCTGTAACGAAAATTCATGCTAGCTTAATCAGAGCAAATGTAGAACTTGTTCCGTACACAAGAAAATCAATTGCAGTAGATGTATACATATGTAGCACGAGCAGGACACAACAATCAGCCAGCATGTGATGCCATACCTACTGGCTCCACGGTATAATCTGCACGCGACGTAGTACGACGCAATGCATGGGTAGGGCAGGACTGTACAAGTGTGCATATATGTCCAACGTGTAGTCGCATTCAGAGGAGGTCTACACTGCAATGAAGAAGCTGTTGGCCCAAACCCGATGAGCGTGTGTGCACGGCAGATCTTTGCCATGCCGCGCCTACCCCCTTTCGATGGTCCACCAAGTACTGGTACAAGTGTAGAACATGAATTCTTGATGGAGGTTACAACAGCTCAATCCTAACTGAATTATGAAGACCACATTCGGCGCACACCGTATAACATTGAACGTACCTTGTATGTAACCGATTAGCTCTTGATTACACAATTTAAAAAAAACACCAAATATATGTCTTTGCACGCTCTTAGTTTCTTTTTAAAAAAAGTATCCATTTTTCTGCATATTTCGCTCGAAGCATCTTATGGTTCATATCGGCTCAGAATATATTAATTTGAATCAGCAACAAACACTACAAGGGCTCCCTTTTTGCCAAAAAGAGGAGCACCTTCTGGTCATGCAACCCATTTGTATGTGGATTTTTGCTAATCCTCCGGTAACTAAAATAAACATTTTATTTTTAAAACAAGGCAAAGATTTGCCATTTCATTAGTTAAGAGAGAGTTGTAACAAGGTCCAGGACCACAACCATACAATGGCCGTACAAAGGCGAAGATAAAGCAACTACTCGCGATGTAAAATTACACCCAGCCCTTTGGCACCCGCCAAAGCCAGCAGTGTTGTTTCATTCATTATTTTTTCCACGAGAATCATCGAAGGCGGGGAGACGTTCCGGAAGACCCGGGCGTTTCTCCCCTTCCAAAGTTCCCAAGAGATTAGCATAAGGAGGGAGGCCATCCCTTTCCCGTTAGGCGAGCGCACAAGCGCAATCTCGGTCCACCAATGTCTGACAGTGCGCATAGCCGCCCAGTCTGTCGTGACAATATTGTTCAGCTTGATCTTCGCCTTTACCGCATTCCAAACCGCAACCGAAAACCGGCATTAGAATAGGACGTGCCCCGCAGACTCCTGAACTTGGCTGCAAAGAGGACACAAACCGTTGTTCGGCCACCCCCTCGGTTCTAGCCTGTCCGCCGTCCATACTCAGTTGTGAATGATCAACCAAGCGAACAACTTGTGTTTCAATGTAGTCCAGACTTTCCAAACGGTCTTTAGGAGTGATGTTGAGGTGCGTCCCTCGAACTGTAGCGAATAGGCTGAAGAAGTGGAGTAAGTACCGCTCTCCGTAAGCTTCCAGGTGATCGTATCTTGCATGACATGATCCAGGATTATCCCATCCAACTTTTCCCAAAGGGTGGTAAACTCATGTATATGTTCAAAAATAATTTTTTGGTTCGGTCGATTTTAGTGAGCAAACACAGCTTAGCCCCTAGGCCGAGACAGGGTGTCCTGGGGAGACCAAGACTGGAATGAGCCGGAGCTACGCAGGGGTGGCGATTGGCGATTGACCAGCGAACATCGGAATGTGCAGTTCTTGTTTCTTTTTCTTCAGACCAAGTTTGCAAGGCGGGCGCGGGGGGGGGGGGGGGGGGGGGGGGGGGGGGGATCTGGGGCTAGATTCCTACTTCCTCCGTTTCTAAATATTTGTCTTTTTAGACATTTCAACAAGTGACTAAATACGGAGGAAAATGAGCGAATCTACACTCTAAAATATGTCTACATACAACCGTATGTAGTAGTCCATTTAAAATATCTAGAAAGACAAATATTCAGGAACGGAGGTAGTATGTATTATTATTTTTTAAGAACACGCATGATACTTCCGTATCTCTTGTATTAAGACCGAAAAGATCGAGAACAGTACGGTGAAATGAGCTGAATGCGGTCACAGCCTCACAGGCAACTGTGTATCGGACCGTTTGATGTTTCCGTCCGTTAATTCTGGGCCACAACCGACTATGGTACGTATATACGGTTTTTTTTCAAAACTGGGTTATTTTTTTAGCAATTTCAGAAACTATAGGACGTAATGCAAGAAAACCAAAACTAGTAGCCCGTCGGCCATCTTTAGGCCGAAGTAGTACTTTTCGGCCACTGTTAGGCCGAAGTAGCACTTTTCGGCCACTGTTAGGCCGAAGTAGTACTTTTCGGCCACAGTTAGGCCGAAAAGTGTCTTTTTGGTCAACTCTAGGCCGAAATAAACTTTTTGGTCAAGTCTAGGCCGAAAAGTCACTTTTTGGTCAACCCTAGGCCGAAGTTGCATGGCTCATGCTAAAATGTATTTTGTCGCCACCCGTTTCCCGCCCACCCCTTCCCGCCACCCGTTTCCCGCCAATCCCTTCCCGCCTTATGTTCCCGCCACCCGTTCCCCGCCGACCCCTTCCCGCCTTATTTTCTCGCCAATCCCTTCCCGCCTTATTTTCCCGCCAACCCTTTCCCGCCATACCGCAGTTATTCTTTCCCGCCATTATCTCCTCTGTATCTATAAAACCCCCCTACAGGCGAAGGTGGATAAGCATTCCAGTGTAGTGTAGTCGAGATGTCCCATTATCCATTCGGTCGTAGTTTTCACCCTGAGATGAGCAGCACTCTTCTGAGTCTAGTTACCGATTTCAGGATGAACAATAGGATAGTTCCATGGGACGAACTCACCGGTAGTGACACCATCATGAATGAGTTGGCTCACCAATTACGTAGGTCTGGGTGGCTTGAAAGGACCTATGAGGAGGTACGTCAAGAACTTCTTAGGTTGCATGAAAGGTGGAAGAAGGTAGTGGAGCCGAAGAGTGAAACTTTCAGAAAGACTGCAGCAAAGAATACATTTTTATGGACTGAGGAGAGTTCTGCATCCTCGAAGGGCAAGAGTTCTGCATCCAGCAAGGGCAAGAGTTCTGCATCGACGGAGGGCAAGAGGACCGCATCGTCGAAGGGCAAGAGGGCTGCATCAACGGAGGATGACGATGATGACTTCATGTAGTATGTAAGATGTATTCCAGTTATACCGTTTCATTCAGATGTATTTGCATTATTAGTTTGTATTGTATTATTGAAGGGCATTATGTTCTATCTGAATTTTATTTTGTAGTATGTAAGATGTATGTTAATTATCGGTTGTAGTCTATTTGGAAATGTAACTGGAATAAGAATGCGAATTAATAGTAATATGTCTCTCGCATACGTAAAACAATATATGTCTCCTGATCAGATAGAAGGAAGTGCGATAGTAACACATACATGAAGCATGTCTCATACATAAATACTGACACACAGCTGCGAATAGTCTGAAACTAACATAGATAATGAGTCATACATAGATAGATAAGCATATCACTGCGGGGGACGACGACGAGTCTGGGTCTTCCTCGGGCGAGGACCGGAAGGCGATAAGCGCTGAGGCGGTGGACGAGGCTCGCGATAACCACGACCATAGTTAACCTCGTCTCTCACGGTCTGTGTCTCCTGTGTCGGTGGTGGTGGTGGAGTGTGAAACACTGTCTGCGAGAAGCCATAAATGTTTGTAGCTTGGTCATCATACTCGCGGTCGCCCTCAAAGTAATCAGCACCACCACTAAGGATCGGTGACTGCTCTGAATGCATGAACGGTTGCGACTGGTTGCCGCCTGCGGTAAAGTAAAACATGTAAAATTGATACAAATGAATGAACGAAGCACTACCAGTAAGCATCGGTGACTGCTGAGAATGCAAGAATGATTACTACACTGTTGAAAAGAATGTAGTGAGTAGTGTTACCTAGTTCCATCTGATGCCAGTAAGCGCTCCCTGGCTGTGAAGGAGGTGGCTCATGCCAGGAAGAGCTCCCTGGCTGTGAAGGAGGTGGCTCATGCCAGGAAGAGCTCCCTGGTTGTGAAGGAGGTGGTTCTGCACGGTGCACAGAGGGTCGTGGTTCTGAACGGTGCACAGAGGGTCGTGGTTCTGAATGCTGTATAGAGGGTCGTGGCGGATGATGTGCTGGAGGAGGAAGTGCAACATCCGAAGACCGTCTACACGTAACAGGTGCGTAAATCCCGCGTAGCTTGTCATCAAGACGCCTCAACCATGAGACGCTCTCTTGCGGTGGGATAGTTTCTCCCCTCTGACTGCGCCGCATTAAAGCGGAAACCTCCTCTCGCGCCTGTACTGTCAAGTCACACTGTACACGAAGAGTTAACCAATTATATTCTCGTTGTATGATAGACAGCACGAATAGACAACCAAGCGAATATGTCCAAATTAACAAAAGACTTCACATATGAGAATCAAGGCATTTACCGCGTGGTGTCTGGTTCCCACAACAGAGGCAGTTGGGTACATATCGCTGGTGAGAGGGGCTTCGATCTGATCAGGAGCAGCTGATGGAACCAAGTAGATCCTCGTTGTATGCCGGTAACGCTGCAGATACAACCCGAACATTTCCCAGTTAAAGGCCCGAACCTCACCCCAGATATTTGTCGCAGCGGTAATCCATTCGTCAACATAAGGGGCAATGCTCTTAAGCCAATAAGCCATGGACTTGTTTCCTCCTAGGCGACTGTCCCTGAGATTGACATGCGCGATACATGATTAGGTATATTATGAATGCAGAGCTGACAACTAAAATAGTATTAGTACTTACTTGTGCACGTGTTCTGGCAAGTGTGGAATATCTGGAATCTCAGGCTCTTGATATAGACCGAACTGTCTCATCACCCTATTAAGAGACATCTCCTCAACCGTCACGTCGAACACCAACTTGGCCTTGGTCATCCAAAAGTGCCGATCTCTAGTGCATAATCCAGAAATCCCAACTGGGTACCTCAATGATATAGCCTGAGGCGAGTATGGCTCCCAGATAACTTGATCCTCGTGCAAACTATCAAACTGCACCGTGAAGGACGGGTAGCATCCCCTAACCTGACTATGCGCAAACTGTCTCTGTGCCATGACAACAAATAGGCATTAGTAATACTATTGAATGGCAAGAAATAATTGAATTAATTGTTACTTAATATAAATGTACCTCTCGCCGTGCCCAAACAGATCCCATAGTAGGTAAGTCGCCGATAGCAGGCACATAAGCCCCAGCTAAGTCCTTCAAACCAAAAGGTTTATCAACATAGACATACAGTCGTCCAATAGGGAATCTCTCGTATGACCAGAGCTGCAACAATAATGGACATCCAACAATACTAGATTTTCTAGACTTCAACTGGCAAGCTTTGCACAGTCCTCTGTACGTAGCCGCTAACACAGCAGAACCAAAACTCCTCTGTAGAATATCCGCAGGGCAACGTGCGTCAGCTATCTCTCGTGCAATACCGATGAGTCGTGCATCGACAGTGGTCACGTGGTTCTCCGTAAACATCGTCTTGCCGAACAGCCAAAGAATATATGCCTCTAGGGACCGGTCAATCTGTGCCTCAAACAACTGAACATCGGGATATCCTAACGAGACAATCTACATAGAAACGTAATAATTGTATGAACATCGGACAACTAAAAAACAACATTTGTTTAAGTGGCCGTGATGGTTACCTGAAACTGGCTCAACCATCTAAAAAGAGGTCCATGAGGATCGTTGTCTATGGCCCTAGCAGTCGGGACTGCAGCCAAAAAACGGGTCTACATCGCTGCTTGCCACCCAGATTCTGCCTCTAAGGGACCTATGGCAGCACCAGCCAGAGGTAATCCCAACAAGTAAGACACATCCTGTAAAGTAGGCGCCATCTCTCCCCAGGGAAAGTGAAACGTATGTGTCTCTGGTCTCCATCTATCTACTAAGCAGGTAAGGAGTGACTTGTCGTAAGAGAAACGTTTCACTTGCCTCTTGTGTACCTGCAATGGTTCACCTGCCTCATCTAAGTCCGGACCATCAATCCACTCATCCAATGTACCCTCAACCAGCCGTGCCAAGGGTAGAAGTCCAGCCCAACTTAACCTACAAAATTAAGAGAATGTTAGCGGCGTTGAAAAGTATGTCAAACATAGTAAGTCATTATATGGACTCCTTTATATGCACACATACCTATCAACCCATGAATCGTGTATCATCCAGTTAGTCTTTGGGGTACGAGTGACCAACACGTCTAAGTTGTTGCCCGTTTCCATAAGGGCACCCCGGTGCTTTCTATCGATGTTACCATTAAGCAACGGATACGAAGATATATCTGCAATTCAAACAACAAATCAACGATGCAATTAAAACATAGTCCTGACATATTACAAATTAAAACATAGTCCTGACATATTACAAATTAAAACATAGTCCTGACATATTACATATTAAAACATAGTCCTGACATATTACAAATTAAAACATAGTCCTGACATATTACATATTAAAACCCAATACGACACATTATATAGCTTGTGAGTTGTTTCTTCCTCGTCCGCCCCTTCGGCCTCGACTGCCACGACCACGTCCGCCTCTTGCTCCTGTTGTCGCAGCCGTCGATGTAGAAGCACTCGTCGATGCGGAAGCACCATCTTTGTTCAGGTCGGGACAATATTTCATCCTACGCCCATAAGCCGCGCATAACAAACATTGTCTGGTTGCTCCACCAGCTTCAGACTGGTCCATATCGTTCCGGATGCGACGGGCCTTTCGTCTGCCCCTACTTGTTCGCCGAAGGTCTGGATGCGGGATGTATACTCTCTCACCGTCGTTTACCTTGTTGAAATTGCCGACGACTCTAAACCCTGTCATCTCGCCTGTCCAGGTGTTGAGCACTGCCTCTTTTAAATAGTATGGGGACACGAAGGAGATAGCATCCAACTCAATCTGGCCACATGCAGCCAACACATGAGAGCAAGGTAGGTGCAACAACTTTGGTTTGTTGCATGTACACTCACACGTTTGATAAAATTCCGTTCCAATTTTTACCTCGTGTGTCTTCACCTCATTTCCAGAACCAAAACCATCGGTAGGAAGCTGAACCTCATACCTCCTTTCTTGATTCCCTATGAGTCTGACAGTGTGCTTCTTTACTTTCTCTATCTTCTTTGCCATGTATTCCATGACACGGCTACAATAAGGTGTGTTCTGATTATCTTCAATATGCTTCTTTGCTAACTCGTGCCTTTCTTTGAAATATCTCAAAGTGCCATGGAATACAGCCTCCACAATAGCTGTGAGTGGCAATGCTCTATTCCCTCTCAGCACAAAGTTATACACCTCTGCAAGATTGGTTGTCATGTGGCCATACCTAGCTCCATGTGTGTCATGCAGCAAAGACCAATTCACTGGAGGCTCTTTCTCTATCCACTCAGAAAAATTCTTTATTGCCCTTCCCTTCTTTCTCTTAGTATTAGGAGGGTCAATTGCTGGCAAGTCACAAAGACCTACTGGCTCCTCTAGCTCCGCGATGAGTGCTGCTAATTTAACCTGATCTTCTTCCATTTTCTTCCTCGCACGGACCTGCTTCTTAGTAAACTCATCTAGTTTTAACCATATAAAATCGTATTTGCGCTGCTGGCTTTGCTTGCATAATTTTTTGAACAAGTTCATCAACCGCTTGTTCTTGAACTGTGAAAAAAAATTAGCCCCAAGATGGCGCATGCACCACCGGCTCTGCAAGTCCCTCCAAGGTGTTGGTTCGTCATTTGTTGGATTACGAAGTGTCTTCACGGCCTTCAATATACCAGCATGTCTGTCATGAATGACACACATATTTGGTCGGTCCTTCACGATGGCAATTTTCACTTGGCGGAAGAACCATACCCAGCTGAGAAAGTTCTCACCCTCCACAAATGCCATGGCAAGTGGGATGATTTGATTGTTCCCGTCCACACCAATAGCAGTCAGGATTTGCCCTCTATACTGACCGGTCAGGAATGTACCATCCACAAACATAATAGGAGGACAATGCCGGAAAGCTTCAATGCACATAGCAAAAGAGAAAAACACTCGTTTCAACACCTTGAAATCAGGTATACTCAACAACCTCATGTGTTGTACATTCACATAAGTGCCGGGATTCCTCTCCTTCAGTATGCCCAGGAGACGGACAACATTATCATATGAGTCAAAGAACGTCCCAAACCTTTCCTCCATAGCCTTCTGCTTAGCCCTCGTTAGCCACTTCACTGCCTTGGCCGGGTTCATACCCCCTGTGGAGTTGTACGGTATTCTCCTCCTTCGGCACAGGTTGCACAAGTGCATATGGGTGGATTCTTCGGTCTCGACAGCGTCTTAACAGGGACAACCAATGTTGGCTCCTATCTACCGGCATCAACTCCCACTTGACATTTTTACAAGATTTGGTCCACAATGCATGAATACTGACGAAACATACTTCAGGATCCAGCCCGAAACTAGTTGTCAACCAGTACTTCAATTGTCTAATGTCCAGTCTGTCCGGGTCTGCTAGTGTCATGACGCCATTTTTAAACTCGCTAAGATCAACCCCCAACTCATTATATCGAACATTACCAGCGCCGTAATAAACATTCAGATTTACTGATTCAGACATTTTCACCTGCCAGACATTGCCATCTTCTCATTAATCACAACGAACTATGCGCTAAAATGCCTCCAAAAATATATTAACACTAAAATTCACAATATGACTTATATACACTAACTAAACTATATTAATCACAATATACACTAATATTATTCGCTACACGAACTATGCGCTAAAATGCCTCCAAAAAAATATTAACACTAAAATTCACAATATACACTAATATTATCCGCTACACGAACTATGCGCTAAAATGCCTCCTAAATTAAATTAACGCTGAAATTCACAACAAACACTAATATTATCCGCTACACGAATTATGCGCTAAAATGCCTCCAAAAATATATTGACACTAAAATTCACAATATGACTTATATACACTAACTAAACTATACAATTTACATAATATTTGTGACGACGTGATTATACCTTCGAAGTGTGTGTCCACTTCTTGCTTCTCTCTTTGACTCAGCGGCACCGGCCACCTCGCGAAGTACTTGCACCACCGGAGAACAACAACGCCGCCCCCGACGACCGGAGGTTCAACTCCGGTCAGCCCCCAACGTGCTCCTCCTCCTCTGCAGCAGCTGCTACTAGTCACCACCACCTACTACCCGTCCTCCTCTCCACCATGGCTCCTCCTCCCCACCATGGCTGCTCCTCCCAAAACACATCAAAAACTATCCCATAGCAAAAAATAACACCGTAGGCCGGTGGAGATTGCTTTGATCTACCGATTCTGTGGGTTGGATTTGCAAATGTGTGGCAAATGGAGGAGATCGGCGCGGGGGGCGAGGTACAGAGAAGAACTGAGAGAGAGAGAAAGGGAAACGAAGAACAGAGCGAACAGCGCAGGGGCGAACGGGTGCTTATCCGCACCTTTTCGGTCGAAGCCTGGCCGAAAAGGCCTGCTTCAGTCCCCGGTGGGCCGAAAACGGCCCAGTTCGGCCGCCCAGCAGCCGAAGCTACTATTTTCGGCCGGGCCCCAGCCAACAGCGAGTTTTCGGCCCAAGCGCGGCCGAAAAGCCTGCTTCGGCCATGGCCTGGCCGAAAACTCCCTTTTCGGCCCACTCCTGGCCGACGGGCTACTAGTTTTGCGTTTTTTTCATTCTACGCTATAGTTTCCGAAATTGCTACAAAAAACATGACAGTTTTGAAAAAAAATCCGTATATACCGGCCTCTGAGGGCATGGCCATTGCTCCAGCCTGGACAGGTGCCTCACGGCCTCCACGTCGGAGAAGAGCCATCGTGGACAAGTCTGAAGAAAAAGTAACAGCTTGCAGAGGGAAGGTGGATCCTGCAGAAGAAGCAGTCTCTCCATAAAAGAAGAGTGGTCCTAGCAGCAAAAGGACGAGAGAGAAAGAGAGTGCTAGTGCCCAATTTCTCCCGTTTGAAGCTTTCTTACCTCAGCAATTGGATCACGGAGGCTATCACCTGTCATCAGCTGCGTTGGGTGAACGTTTCGTGTGCTATAGCCTGAGCAGATGTGGCACCTGAGACCACCACTAGATGATGCCTCCATTGTACATGCCCTGACTCAAGACCAGCATCAAACAGTCCCTGCAAGCGCACGACATCCCCCATCATGCTACATGCTAGTACGTCCATAATAAAGTGGCGTCCTCCCTCATGGAGAGGGATCGAAAATGACACGAACTAACTACTACTCCTACATACTGTACCTTCCTTTGATCCATCGATGGGGACTACTTGAATGCTCCGTGTGGTTCAGGTACATACATGTCTTTTACCGTATGTGTGGTGTGGGCACGTATCCGTGCCGATTGATCTAGTTGGACCCATGCAGAGTTGCAGACGATGATCACGATCTGTACGTACATGCCACATGCACAGTATAGTACTCCCTCCGTTGCTAAATACTCCTATATGTCTTTCTGGAGATTTTAATATTAAATACTCCCTCCGTTCCTAAATACTTGTCTTTCTAGAGATTTCAACAAGTGACTACATACGGCGCAAAATGAGTGAATCTACAATTTAAAATATGTCTACATACATCCGTATGTTGAGTCCATTTAAAATGCCTAAAAAGACAAGTATTTGGGAACAGAGGGAGTACATATGAATGTATATAGACACAGTTTAAAGTGTAGATTCACTCATTTTGCTCAGTATGTATTTATGGTGGAATCTCTAAAAAGACACTCATACTCCCTCCGCTCCTAAATATTTGTCTTTCTAGAGTTTTTAATAAGTGACTACATATGGAGCAAAATGAGTGAATGTACACTTTAAAATATGTATATATACATCCGTATGTGGTAGTGTATTTGAATCTCTAAAAAGACAAATATTTAGGAACGGAGGGAGTACTACTATTTAGGAACCGAGGGATTACATACTACTCTCTCCGTTCCTAAATATTTGTCTTTCTAGAGATTTCAACAAGTGACTATATACGGAGCAAAATGAATGAATCTACACTCTAAAATATGTCTACATACATCCGTATATTGAGTCCATTTGAAATGCCTAGAAAAACAAATATTTGGGAACGGAGGGAGTAGGCCAGCTGCATGCATGTACGTACGCGTTGATCCTGGAACAGTATCCGATCCTGAGCTAGCTGATCCGTCGGCGCCGTGCGAGCCCATGCAGCTCGGTGGATCGCAAAGAAGAGGAGCCGAGACGATCGGTGCATGCATGCACCCACCGATCGATCCACGCTTTCGCGAGCATCGATCGGTTTTAAACGTACGGCCGGGGCCGGTCGATCGAGACGGCGCGGCGCATGCACGCTGTCGATCGATCAGATCAGCCCATGTCTCTGTATACTGTATGCCTATCTGGCATGCACGTTTACGTTGATGATTGGCTATCTAGGATGCTGCACATTTATCTTGATCCATTGGCCATGCCTTGCATGCCCTGGATTGGCTGTTCATGCTCCGCAAGTTTAATTTGATCAGACCCGCCAAAAATAAGTTAATTTGATCAGTAGTTAGAAGGCAAACTTATTCAGTCTGCACGTTTTTTTTTTGAACAGAAGTCTGCACGTTATGCCCAACACAATTAGTCTTGCAATATGTCGATGAACTCGTGCAAGAGAAGAATAGTTAAATTTTGCTTACTTTTCTTCCTTAGAGTGAAGTTGCTCTCAGCCACCGTCACACACAAAACGACATCCGTACGGTGCACTGTGTGTTTTTGTTTGCTTGCTGGCCGGACCACCTATGCGCGCAAGTTCAAGCTACATATAAACTGCATACAATTAGACGATTTGGTCATGTGGTCGTGGGAGTCGTCCATTGTTCATTAATTCGACGGGCCATATGTCTAGCTCACGTGTCGGCAGAGTAAAGTTTAAACTTGACCTTACAGAACCGAAACTAAATTTTGGCAAAACCTATCCTGCAAAAAAAAAAATCACTAATGCTATTTCTGCCCGCGGGCTGCAAATAGTCATGGCTTCACTGAAGAGAGCCTCCAGTAGGGCCGGTTTTTTCTACTTTTTTCTGGCTGTTCTCATTTTCTTTTCTTTTTCTCTGTGTGGTTTTTTGTTTTGGTCTTCTGTTTCATTTTAATTTTTTTCTTTTTAACTTTTCAAATTTGGTTCTTGTTCTAGTTTTTAGTTTATTTATTTTTGCACATTTTAAATTTTATATTGTTTGCAATATACATTACATTTTTTCTAAATAGACAGTGAACATTCTAATTTTTTGCGCCTTTTATAGTACACGGGAAAAATATTTTTAATGCATGGTAAAAAATCATTAATATACGAAGAACATTTTTTAATGGACATGGAACATTTTTATAATATACATTGAACATTTTTAATACACACTGAACATTTTTAGTACACACTGAACCTTTTTTTAATATACGATGATCCTTTTTGATATACAGAAACCTTTTTTCAAACACATACTGAACATTTTTATAAATGTTTTGGAATTACAAAGAATATTTGATATTTTCAGAAAATGTTCAAATTTCAAAACAATACTCGTATTTTCGGAAAAGATTCTTATTGGAAAACATTTGATATTATTAATGAGATAGGGAAAAAGGAATAAAGATAGAACATGTGATCTGGGGTGGGCCACGTCCTAAGTGGCAGACTGACCGAGCATGCCCACGAGCCCTCGTATCATCCCTATATTTTGGCTGAATATGAGAGTTTGCAGACAAAGTGGTGGATCCAGTTGAGTCACATTTTTCCTCCTCTCTTCTGTTCAAGTTGTTTGTCCAGACGTACACAGAGGACACAAGGGGTTCGGCTATAGAAGCTCCTAGTGTGCCTCTGTAGCGAAAATGATAAACTTACGGACGGGGCTTACGGAAACAATCTTACAGACGTATGTGGCATCTCCTAATTCACTCCTACGCCCTGAAAACCAGGGATGGGGCCCCTCTCCACCCAACCAGTGACAACAATCCCGTCTGTAGCCTTGAATCCGTGAAAAACTGTCCGTAGCTGTAGCATCGCTGCCCGGGCGCGAAAATGCTAAACTCACGGACAAGCGACGGATGTTTTACAGACTGCTAAACACTAATTAACCTCTCCCTCCCTGATTTTCAGGGGGTTGGGCCCCTGTCTCTCCTTAATCCCAATCAAAAGATGCCATCTGTGCTCATCCGTGAAATCTGTAAAAACTCCTCCGTGTGTGTAGCATCTCTCGCCCGGGCGAGATGCAAAGAGGCCGGATAGAAAGGCACGTACAGCTCACTGCTCACAGCTTGCATCGGTTTGCAATGCAATGTACGTAATCATAGACGACGTCGTGGTTTCTTGATTGATGGCTCGATCGGCCGGCCGGGTTCACGTCCAAGGGATCACAGGGACGACCGCACCTGCCGTACGTCAATGGAATGATCGATGCCAGAATTGATTTGGGAGGGTCGCCCCTGCACGTTGACGCCTCAACCACCGGTACGTCCACACGAGGACACTGCTACTACTCCAGCTATTACAGGCGCTGCATGCCCAGTCCGATCCGGATCCAAGCTTGTGATCGATCTGGATTCCACGCGGATAAAGAAACACTCCCAGACCCAGACAAGGACCTGTGAATTGTGATGTGATCGGAACTTCAGACGATCAAGCAGGCCGGAAGGAAGGCTGCGCACAGGTTTACCTCGGTATGGTTAATTTACGCCGAGCTCGCACAGAAAGTTTAGTTTGTTGGTTCCAACTTCCGCGCCCCTTGTTCATGTCCGGTTCGACCGTTCGAGCACTGTCATAGAGAAGCAAATACAGTTGCCCATGAATTAGCTAGAATGGCTAGGTTTTCTCCTCCTAGTACATGGTTTGATATGGCCGCTAGTACCATTATCCCTTTCTTGTAATGATACTTTGCTGGTTTCCACTGAATAAATAAAGGGGCTCGAAGAGTTGGTTGCTGCCAAAAATGGCAGACGAGAGTACATGCGTATGACTTTTTTCCCCTACGCCAAGGCTAGGGTTTTGCTCCTCTCGGGCGATCGCATCGCCCGTGAGTCCCCCCACGGTTCGCAGCCCTCTCGCCGAGGCTTGCGAGGTCCCGACCGGCGCGCCCCCTCTGCTAGCGGGGATGGAGCCGGTAGCCGATGCCCTGTCTGGTACTAGCGCTGGCGGCGGCGCCGCCAAACCCTCAGATCTGGGTGATTACATGGAACAACTCAACTTGGATGAGGAGGATTTCGACGATCTGGTGATCGAGGAGGATGATCCGGCTGTTAACGAGGGAGTGCGTTGGCTAGCCCTAGCTAGGGTTCACACAGAGAAGAGTTTTAGTCCGACGGCGTTCTACAAAGATATGCGTGCGGCCTGGAACACGACAAAGCCCGTGAGGTTCAGACCCGTCGGACCGAACGTATTCTTGGTGCAGGCGGAGTGCCTCGGAGATTGGGAGCGTATGGTGGAACAAGGGCCTTGGTTGTTCAGGAATTTGGCGGTGCTGATGGCCCCGTACGATGGATTCACGAAGGCGGAAGATGTGCCCATGCTGTTCTTGCCGATATGGCTTCAGATTCACAAGTTGCCCGATGGGTTTTGCAAGAAGAACATAGTTGAATTCTTGCTGAAGAAATCTGGGGAGATCTTGGAGATGAGGTTGAACGGGAATATCCGAGGTGACTATGTGAGGGTTAGGGTTCGCCATGACATCCGAAAACCCCTCACAAAATTCGTGAGCATTGTCAGAGGAGCGGAAAGGCAAGTGTTTCTAGTTCGTTATGAAAAGCTAGGTCGTTTTTGCAGCGTTTGTGGTCTTATTGGACATGACTACAATGAGTGCGGCTCCGGCGTTCATGATGAAAAGGAGAAGAAGTTTGGTCCTTGGCTCTATGCAGACGGGCCAAATAAAACAAGATCGGATGAGTTTGGGCGTGGCAACGATAAGCAGAAGCAGCAACAGTTCACACCTTCAAGGGAGAAGGGTGTGCAAAGGACCCATGACCCCGATCTCGCTGATACGGCTACTAGTCCATCAAAGCAGGTGGTCAGGGACATGCAAGTGGATCCGGGGGCACGAAAGCGATTGGCCTTGGAGCTGGAAGCTGTGGAGAAACAGAAGGAAGCCATGCCCGCAACGCTAGCGTTAACTCAGGGTTTGGGGGAGGATGGTGGGGAAAGTACATCTCCTACCAACAGCTCAAACAGTAAAAGGGCTAGAATTAGCTCACAAATGGTGTCTGAGGATAGATCGGCGGCCTCCCTTGAGGAGGACCGCCGGACGCAATGAATATTCTAGCATGGAACTGCCGGGGGGGAACCGCCGGACAGTTCGTGAGGTTGTGGCCCTCTCAAAAGCCAATAACCCCAAGCTTGTTTTCCTTTGTGAAACCAGGCAAGCGTCAAATAAAGTGGAGAAGCTAAGATGGAGACTTGGTCTAAAGGGATTCCATGGTGTGTGTAGCGATGGTCGGAGTGGAAGTTTAGCGCTCTTTTGGGACGAATCTCTCTCAGTCACCGTTTTGGATTCTTGTTAGAGATACATTGATGTTTCAGTGGCAGATATTGGTGCGGGTATAGAGTGGAGGAGTACGTTTGTTTACAGGGAACCACGAGTTGAGAATAGACAGAACATGTGGGATCATCTAACCAGGCTACGGGCTACATCCCCGGCACCTTGGTTTGTCTGCGGAGACTTCAACGAGGCGTTGTGGCAACACGAGCATCTATCAAGGACGATGCGGGCAGAACCCCAGATGGCAGCCTTTCGAGACTGTCTAATTCTCTGTGAGCTCGATGACCTTGGCTTCAGTGGTATTCCATACACATACAATAATGGGCAGGATGGTAACCGCAATGTGCAAGTACGTCTTGATCGTGCATGTGCGGATGAATCGTGGAGAGAGTTGTTTCCAGCGGCTAGGGTTGTGCACCTAGCCTCGCTTTGTTCTGATCATAGCCCATTCCTAGTGCAACTAATGGGAGTGCAGGGAGATCGGAGGAGGTGCGCAAGCCCAAGGTATGAGATCATGTGGGAGAGGCATCAGGCGCTTCCGGAGGTAATTGCTAAATCGTGGGTGAGGGAGTCCTGGACTAGGGGGTGTCCGGACAGCCGGACTATCATCGTCCGCCGGACTCCAAGACTACGAAGATACAAGATTGAAGACTCCATCCCGTGTCCGGATGGGACTTTCCTTGGCGTGGAAGGCAAGCTTGGCGATACGGATATGTAGATCTCCTACCATTGTAACCGAGTCTGTGTAACCCTAGCCCTCTTCGGTGCCTATATAAACCGGAGGGCTTTAGTCCGTAGGACACAACATACATTACAACAATCATACCATAGGCTAGCTTCTAGGGTTTAGCCTCCTTGATCTCGTGGTAGATCCACTCTTGTACTACCCATATCATCAATATTAATCGAGCGGGACGTAGGGTTTTACCTCCATCAAGAGGGCCCGAACCTGGGTAAAATATCGTGTCCCTTGTCTCCTGTTACCATCCGCCTAGACGCACAGTTCGGGACCCCCTACCCGAGATCCGCCGGTTTTGACACCGACATTGGTGCTTTCATTGAGAGTTCCTCTGTGTCGTCACCGATAGGCTCGATGGCTTCTTCAATCAACAACCACGCTGTCCAGGATGAGACTTTTCTCCCCGGACAGATCTTCGTATTCGGCGGTTTCGCACTGCGGGCCAATTCACCTGGCCATCTGGAGCAAATCGAAAGCTACGCCCCTGGCCGTCAGGTCAGGTTCGGGAGCCTAAACTTCACGGCCGACATCCGCGGGGACTTGATCTTCGACGGGCTCGAGCCACAGCCAAGCGTGCCGCACTGTCACGAGGGGCATGATCTAGCTCTGCCGCCGAACAGTGCCTTGGTGGCCGCACAAGAATCAGCTCTGGCCCTTAGTCCAGAGCCGATCGCCCAGATCGAGGACCGGTGGTTGGACACCGCCTCGGGGGCTGCAACTTCCACGGCGATGGAGCCGAACACTAACCTTGTCCCCTGCGAAGCTCGTGACTCCGAGGTGCCGGACTCCCCTCCGGACTCCGAACCTCCCACGCCCCTGCCAATCGAATCTGATTGGGCGCCGGTTATGGAATTCACCGCCGCGGACATCTTCCAACACTCGCCCTTTGGTGACATCCTAAATTCGCTAAAACATCTCTCGCTATCCGGAGAGACCTGGCCGGACTATGGCCAGGACGGTTGGGATACGAACAACGAAGAAATTCAAAGCCCACCCACCACCCACTTTGTAGCCACTGTCGACGATCTAACCGACATGCCAGACTATGACTCCGAAGACATCGACGGTATGGACGACGATGCCGGAGATGAACAAGAACCAGCGCCTCCAGGGCACTGGCAGACCACCTCGTCATACGACGTATACATGGTGGATACCCCAAAAGGAAGCGATAACGAGGACCAACGGGGCGCGGCAGAAGATAATCCCGCCGACAAACCAAAACGGCGACGCAGATGCCGCCCTAAGTACCGCCTCGACAACAACAGCGCCCCCAATGACCCAGCAATACAGCAGGGCAAACCAGTGGACGATGAACACGCAGACAAGCAACCGTCCGAACAGGACGAGTCAGATAATCAGTCCAGGCCTGGCGAAAACAACAGTCGAGACGACCTCACGCCGGACACACCACCGGAGAATAAAAACCTTCGGAAAAGACTTGTCGCCACCGCAAGAAGTTTGAAGAAGGAAAAACGGAAGCTCAAAACAGTGGAAGATACACTCAGAATGAGGTGGAGCAAAGTGCTCAAAACCGCAGACAAATACGGCAATGGCCATCAATCAAAGAGCTACCCGAAGCGCAAGCTGCTGCCAGAATTTGACGAGGAGGCCATAGAGCCCCCACAGTCAAAAAATAAAGAGGCCGCCTGGTCGGATAGACGGCCAGATGATAGGCCAAAATCTAAAAGCGGCGCCGCACATAAGCCGACTAATGACCCTGGAAAAACAGATGGCCCAGCCAGGTCCATTTACGGGCCAAAGAAGAGGGCCCCAGGAAGCAACGCAACACGCCAAGTGTCCGAAGACAGCGGTACACCCAAATACAGGGGCGCCGCACACCCACTATATTTCACCAACGAGGTGCTGGATCATGAATTCCCAGCAGGATTTAAACCCATAAACATAGAGGCGTACGACGGAACAACAGACCCTGGAGTCTGGATAGAGGATTATATACTACACATACACATGGCTAGAGGAGATGATCTCCACGCCATAAAATACTTACCCCTCAAGCTCAAAGGGCCAGCCCGTCATTGGCTCAAAAGCCTCCCAGAAAACACTGTTGGAAGTTGGGAAGAGCTCGAGGACGCGTTTAGAGCAAATTTTTGTTGGGGAACGTAGTAATTTCAAAAAATTTCCTACGCACACGCAAGATCATGGTGATGCATAGCAACGAGAGGGGAGAGTGTTGTCTACGTACCCTCGTAGACCGAAGCGGAAGCGTTGACGCAACGTAGAGGAAGTAGTCGTACGTCCTCCCGGTCCAACCGATCCAAGCACCGTTACTCCGGCACCTCCGAGTTCTTGACACACGTACAGCTCGATGACGCACCCCGGGCTCCGATCCAGCAAAGCTTCGGGGAGGAGTTCTGTCAGCACGACGGCGTGGTGACGATCTTGATGTTCAACTGTCGCAGGGCTTCGCCTAAGCACCGCTACAATATGACCGAGGTGTAATATCGTGGAGGGGGGCACCACACACGGCTAAGGAACGATCTCAATGATCAACTTGTGTGTCTATGGGGTGCCCCCTACCCCCGTATATAAAGGAGAGGAGGAGGGGAGGGCCGGCCCTCTACTATGGCGCGCCCTGGGGAGTCCTACTCCCACCGGGAGTAGGATTCCCCCTTTCCTAGTCCAACTAGGAGACCTTCCATGTATGAGGAGTAGGAGACTAGGAAGGGGAAGAGAGAAGGGAAGGAAGGAGGGGGTGCGGCCCCTCCCCCTAGTCCAATTCGGACTAGGCCATGGGGGGCGCGCGGCCTGCCCTAGGCAGCCCCTCTCTCTTTCCCGCAGGGCCCAATAAGGCCCAATACTTCTCCCCGGCGAATTCCCGTAACTCTCCGGTACTCCGAAAAATATCCGAATCACTCGGAACCTTTCCGAACTCCGAATATAGTCGTCCAATATATCGATCTTTACGTCTTGACCATTTCGAGACTCCTCGTCATGTCCCCGATCTCATCCGGGACTCCGGACTCCTTTGGTACATCAAAACTCATAAACTCATAATATAACTGTCATTGAAACCTTAAGCGTGCGGACCCTACGGTTCGAGAACAATGTAGACATGACCGAGACACGTCTCCGGTCAATAACCAATAGCGGGACCTGGATGCCCATATTGGTTCCTACATGTTCTACGAAGATCTTTATCGGTCAGACCGCATAACAACATACGTTGTTCCCTTTGTCATCGGTATGTTACTTGCCCGAGATTCGATCGTCGGTATCCAATACCTAGTTCAATCTCGTTACCGGCAAGTCTCTTTACTCGTTCCGTAATACATCATCTCGCAACTAACTCATTAGTTGCATTGCTTGCAAGGCTTATGTGATGTGCATTACCGAGAGGGCCCAGAGATACCTCTCCGACATTCGGAGTGACAAATCCTAATCTCGAAATACACCAACCCAACAAGTACCTTCGGAGACACTTGTAGAGCACCTTTATAATCACCCAGTTACGTTGTGACGTTTGGTAGCACACAAAGTGTTCCTCCGGTAAACGGGAGTTGCATAATCTCATAGTCATAGGAACATGTATAAGTCATGAAGAAAGCAATAGCAACATACTAAACGATCGGGTGCTAAGCTAACGGAATGGGTCATGTCAATCAGATCATTCAACTAATGATGTGATCCCGTTAATCAAATAACAACTATTTGTCCATGGTTAGGAAACATAACCATCTTTGATTAACAAGCTAGTCAAGTAGAGGCATACTAGTGACACTCTGTTTGTCTATATATTCACACATGTATTATGTTTCCGGTTAATACAGTTCTAGCATGAATAATAAACATTTATCATGAAATAAGGAAATAAATAATAACTTTATTATTGCCTCTAGGGCATATTTCCTTCAGTCTCCCACTTGCACTAGAGTCAATAATCTAGATCACATCACCATGTGATTAACATCGATAGTTCACATCATCGTGTGATTAACACCCATAGTTCACATCGCCATGTGACCAACACCCAAAGGGTTTACTAGATTCAGTAATCTAGTTCACATCGCTATGTAATTAACACCCAAAGAGTACTAAGGTGTGATCATGTTTTGCTTGTGAGAGAATCTTAGTCAACGGGTCTTTCATATTCAGATCCGTTATGTATTTTGCAATTTTCTATGTCTACAATGCTCTACACGGAGCTACTCTAGTTAATTGCTCCCACTTTCAATATGTATCTAGATCGAGACTTAGAGTCATCCAGATCGGTGTCAAAACTTGCATCGACGTAACCCTTTACGACGAACCTTTTGTCACTTCCATAATCGAGAAACATATCCTTATTCCACTAAGGATAATTTTGACCGCTGTCCAATGATCTACTCCTAGATCATTATTATACTCCCTTGCCAAACTCAGTGTAGGGTATACAATAGATCTGGTATACAGCATGTCATACTTTATAGAACCTTTGGCCAAGGCATAGGGAATGACTTTCATTCTCTTTCTATCTTCTGCCGTGGTCGGGTTTTGAGTCTTACTCAATTTCACACCTTGTAACACAGGCAAGAACTCTTTCTTTGACTGTTCCATTTTGAACTACTTCAAAATCTTGTCAAGGTATGTACTCATTGAAAAAACTTATCAAGCGTCTTGATCTATCTCTATAGATCTTGATGCTCAATATGTAAGCAGCTTCACCGAGGTATTTCTTTGAAAAACTCCTTTCAAACACTCCTTTATGCTTTGCAGAATAATTCTACATTATTTCCGATCTACAATATGTCATTCACATATACTTATCAGAAATGTTGTAGTGCTCCCACTCACTTTCTAGTAAATACAGGCTTCACCGCAAGTCTGTATAAAACTATATGCTTTGATCAACTTATCAAAGCGTATATTCCAACTCCGAGATGCTTGCACCAGTCCATAGATGGATTGCTGGAGCTTGCACACTTTGTTAGCTCCCTTTGGATCGATAAAAACCTTCTGGTTGCATCATATACAACTCTTCCTCCAGAAACCCATTCAGGAATGCAGTTTTTACATCCATTTTCCAAATTTCATAAATTGTGGCAATTGCTAACATGATTCGGACAGACTTAAGCATCGCTATAGTTGAGAAAATCTCATTGTAGTCAACACCTTGAACTTGTCAAAAACCTTTTTGCGACAAGTCGAGCTTTGTAGATAGTAACACTACTATCAATGTCTGTCTTCCTCTCGAAGATCCATTTATACAATATGGCTTGCCGATCATCGGGCAACTCCACCAAAGTCCACACTTTGTTCTCATACATGGATCCCATCTCAGATTTCATGGCCTTAAGCCATTTTGCGGAATCTGGGCTCATCATCGCTTCCTCATAGTTCGTAGGTTCATCATGGTCTAGTAACATGACTTCCAGGACAGGATTACCGTACCACTCTAGTGCGGACTGTACTTTGGAAGACCTACGAGGTTCTGTAGTAACTTGATCAGAAGTTTCATGATCATCATCATTAGCTTCCTCACTAATTGGTGTAGGTGTCACAGGAACCGATTTCTGTGATGAACTACTTTCCAATAAGGGAGCTGGTACTGTTACCTCATCAAGTTCTACTTTCCTCCCACTCACTTCTTTCGAGAGAAACTCCTTCTCTAGAAAGGATCCATTTTTAGCAACGAAAATCTTGCTTTCGGATCTGTGATAGAAGGTGTACCCAACAGTTTCCTTTGGGTATTCTATGAAGACGCACTTCTCCGATTTGGGTTCAAGCTTATCAAGATGAAACTTTTTCACATAAGCATCGCAGCCCCAAACTTTAAGAAACGACAACTTTGGTTTCTTGCTAAACCATAGTTCATATAGTGTCATCTCAACGGATTTAGATGGTTCCCCTTTTAACGTGAATGCAGCTGTCTCTAATGCATAACCCCAAAACTATAGTGGTAAATCGGTAAGAAACATCATAGATTGTACTATATCCAATAAAGTACGGTTATGACGTTCGGACACACCATTATGCTGTGGTGTTCCAGGTGGCGTGAGCTGTGAAAATATTCCACATTGTTTTAATTGAAGACCAAACTCGTAACTCAAATATTCATCTCCATGATCAGATCGCAGAAACTTTATTTTCTTGTTACGATGATTTTCCACTTCACTCTGAAATTCTTTGAACCTTTCAACTATTTCAGACTTATGTTTCATCAAGTAGATATACCCATATCTGCTTAAATCATCTGTGAAGGTCAGAAAATAACGATACTCACCACGAGCCTTAATACTCATTGGTCTGCATACATCAGTATGTATTATTTCCAACAAGTTTGTTGCTCGTTCCATTGTTCCGAAGAACGGAGTTTTAGTCATCTTGCCCAAAAGGCACGGTTCACAAGCATCAAATGATTCGTAACCAAGTGATTCCGAAAATCCATCTTTATGGAGTCTCTTCATGCGCTTTATACCGACATGACCAAAACGGCAGTGCCACAAATAAGTTGCCCTATCATTATTAACTTTGCATCTTTTGGCATCAATATTATGAATATGTGCATCACTACGATCGAGAGCCAACAAACTATTTTCGTTGGGTCTATGATCATTGAAGGTTTTATTCATTTAAATAGAACAACAATTATTCTCTGATTTTAAATGAATAACCGTATTGCAATAAACATGATCAAATCATATTCATGCTCAACGCAAACGCCAAATAACATTTATTTAGGTTTAACACTAATCCCGAAAGTATAGGGAGTGTGCGATGATGATCATATCAATCTTGGAACTACTTCCAACACTCATCGTCACTTCCCCTTCAACTAGTCTTTGTTTATTCTGCAACTCCCGTTTCGAGTTACTACTCTTAGCAACTAAACTAGTACCAAATACCGAGGGGTTGCTATAAACACTAGTAAAGTACACATCAATAACCTGTATATCAAATATACCTTTGTTCACTTTGCCATCCTTCTTATCCGCCAAATACTTGGGGTAGTTCTGCTTCCAGTGACCAGTCCCTTTGCAGTAGAAGCACTTAGTCTCAGGCTTAGGTCCAGACTTGGGCTTCTTCACTTGAGCAGCAACTTGCTTGCCGTTCTTCTTGAAGCTCCCTTCTATCCCTTTGCCCTTTTATTGAAACTAGTGGTCTTGTTAACCATCAACACTTGATGTTCTTTCTTGATTTCTACCTTCATCGATTTCATCATCATGAAAAACTCAGGAATCATTTTCATCATCCCTTGCATACTATAGTTCATCATGAAGTTCTACTAACTTAGTGATGGTGACTAGAGAATTCTGTCAATCACTATCTTATCTGGAAGATTAACTCCCACTTGATTCAAGCGATTGAAGTATCCAGACAATCTGAGCACATGCTCACTAGTTGAGCGATTCTCCTCCATCTTTTAGCTATAGAACTTGTTGGAAACTTCATATCTCTCAACTCGGGTATTTGCTTGAAATATTAACTTCAAGTCCTGGAACATCTCATATGGTCCATGATGTTCAAAACATCTTTGAAGTCCCGATTCTAAGCCATAAAGCATGGTGCACAAAACTATCAAGTAGTCATCATATTGAGCTAGCCAAACGTTCATAACGTCTGCATCTGCTCCTGCAATAGGTCTGTCACCTAGCGGTGCATTAAGGACATAATTCTTCTGTGCAGCATTGAGGATAAACCTCAGATCGCGGATCCAATCCGCATCATTGCTACTAACATTTTTCAACACAATTTTCTCTAGGAACATATGAAAATAAACATATGAAAGCAACAACGCGAGCTATTGATCTACAACATCATTTGCAAAATACTACCAGGACTAAGTTCATGATAAATTTAAGTTCAATTAATCATATTACTTAAGAACTCCCACTTAGACAGACATCTCTCTAGTCATCTAAGTGATCACGTGACCCAAATCAACTAAACCATAACCAATCATCACGTGAGATGGAGTAGTTTTCAATGGTGAACATCTTATGTTGATCATATCTACTATATGATTCACGCTCGACCTTTCGGTCTCCGTGTTCTGAGGCCATATCTGCATATGCTAGGCTCGTCAAGTTTAACCTGAGTATTCTGCGTGTGCAAAACTGGCTTGCACCCGTTGTAGATGGACGTAGAGCTTATCACACCCGATCATCACGTGGTGTCTGGGCACGACGAACATTGACAACGGTGCATACTCAGGGAGAACACTTCTTGATAATTTTTAGTGAGAGATCATCTTAAAATGCTACCGTCAATCAAAGCAAGATAAGATGCATAAAGGATAAACATCACATGCAATCAATATAAGTGATATGATATGGCCATCATCATCTTGTGCTTGTGATCTCCATCTCCGAAGCACCATCATGATCACCATCGTCATCGGCGCGACACCTTGATCTCCATCGTAGCATCGTTGTCGTTTAGGCCATCTATTGCTTCTACGACTATCGCTACCGCTTAGTGATAAAGTAAAGCAATTACAGGGCGTTTGCATTTCATACAATAAAGCGACAACCATATGGCTCATGCCAGTTGCCGATAACTTCGGTTACAAAACATGATCATCTCATACAATAAAATATAGCATCATGTCTTGGCCATATCACATCACAACATGCCCTGCAAAAACAAGTTAGACGTCCTCTACTTTGTTGTTGCAAGTTTTACGTGGCTGCTATGGGCTTAAGCAAGAACCAATCTCACCTATGCATCAAAACCACAACGATAGTTTGTCAAGTTGGTGCTGTTTTAACCTTCGCAAGGACCGGGCGTAGCCATACTCGGTTAAACTAAAGTTGGAGAAATTGACACCCGCTAGTCACCAGTGTGCAAAGCACGGCGGTAAAACCAGTCTCGCGTAAGCGTACGCGTAATGTCGGTCCGGGCCGCTTCATCCAACAATACCGCCGAACCAAAGTATGACATGCTGGTAAGCAGTATGACTTATATCGCCCACAACTCACTTGTGTTCTACTCGTGCATATAACATCAAACCATAAAAACCTGGGCTCGGATGCCACTGTTGGGGAACGTAGTAATTTCAAAAAATTTCCTACGCACACGTAAGATCATGGTGATGCATAGCAACGAGAGGGGAGAGTGTTGTCTACGTACCCTCGTAGACCGAAGCAGAAGCGTTGAAGCAACGTAGAGGAAGTAGTCGTACGTCCTCCCGGTCCAACCGATCCAAGCACCGTTACTCCGGCACCTCCGAGTTCTTGACACACGTACAGCTCGATGATGCACCCCGGGCTCCGATCCAGCAAAGCTTCGGGGAGGTGTTCCGTCAGCATGACGGCGTGGTGACGATCTTGATGTTCAACTGTCGCAGGGCTTCGCCTAAGCACCGCTACAATATGACCGAGGTGTAATATCGTGGAGGGGGGCACTGCACACGGCTAAGGAACGATCTCAATGATCAACTTGTGTGTCTATGGGGTGCCCCCTACCCCCGTATATAAAGGAGAGGAGGAGGGGAGGGCCGGCCCTCTACTATGGCGCGCCCTGGGGAGTCCTACTCCCACCGGGAGTAGGATTCCCCCTTTCCTAGTCCAACTAGGAGACCTTCCATGTATGAGGAGTAGGAGACTAGGAAGGGGAAGAGAGAAGGGAAGGAAGGAGGGGGTGCGGCCCCTCCCCCTAGTCCAATTCGGACTAGGCCATGGGGGGCGCGCGGCCTGCCCTAGGCAGCCCCTCTCTCTTTCCCGCAGGGCCCAATAAGGCCCAATACTTCTCCCCGGCGAATTCCCGTAACTCTCCGGTACTCCGAAAAATACCCGAATCACTCGGAACCTTTCCGAACTCCGAATATAGTCGTCCAATATATCGATCTTTACGTCTTGACCATTTCGAGACTCCTCGTCATGTCCCCGATCTCATCCGGGACTCCGGACTCCTTTGGTACATCAAAACTCATAAACTCATAATATAACTGTCATTGAAACCTTAAGCGTGCGGACCCTACGGTTCGAGAACAATGTAGACATGACCGAGACACGTCTCCGGTCAATAACCAATAGCAGGACGTGGATGCCCATATTGGTTCCTACATATTCTACGAAGATCTTTATTGGTCAGACCGCATAACAACATACGTTGTTCCCTTTGTCATCGGTATGTTACTTGCCCGAGATTCGATCGTCGGTATCCAATACCTAGTTCAATCTCGTTACCGGCAAGTCTCTTTACTCGTTCCGTAATACATCATCTCGCAACTAACTCATTAGTTGCATTGCTTGCAAGGCTTATGTGATGTGCATTACCGAGAGGGCCCAGAGATACCTCTCCGACATTCGGAGTGACAAATCCTAATCTCGAAATACACCAACCCAACAAGTACCTTCGGAGACACTTGTAGAGCACCTTTATAATCACCCAGTTACGTTGTGACGTTTGGTAGCACACAAAGTGTTCCTCCGGTAAACGGGAGTTGCATAGTCTCATAGTCATAGGAACATGTATAAGTCATGAAGAAAGCAATAGCAACATACTAAACGATCGGGTGCTAAGCTAACGGAATGGGTCATGTCAATCAGATCATTCAACTAATGATGTGATCCCGTTAATCAAATAACAACTCTTTGTCCATGGTTAGGAAACATAACCATCTTTGATTAACAAGCTAGTCAAGTAGAGGCATACTAGTGACACTCTGTTTGTCTATATATTCACACATGTATTATGTTTCCGGTTAATACAGTTCTAGCATGAATAATAAACATTTATCATGAAATAAGGAAATAAATAATAACTTTATTATTGCCTCTAGGGCATATTTCCTTCAATTTTCAAGGAACTTATGTCCGCCCTCCGGATGCAGATGATCTAAGTCATATAACTCAACAACCCGGAGAGTCAGCGCGCAAATTCTGGAACAGGTTCCTCACCAAAAAGGACCAAATAGTCGACTGTACGGACGCCGAAGCCTTAGCAGCTTTTAAACACAACGTCCGAGACGAATGACTCGCTAGACACCTCGGCCAAGAGAAGCCGAGGACAATGTCCGCGCTAACAAGCCTCATGACCCGCTTTTGCGCGGGAGAGGATAGCTGGCTAGCAAGATGCAGCACCGGCGACCCAAGTACATCCGAGATCAGAGATGGAAACGGAAAATCACGGCGCAGAAAGGACCAGCGCCGGAATAAAGAGAAAAGCCCAAAGAACACGGCGGTCAACGCCGGATTCAAAAGCTCGCGGCCAAACAACAAAACACCGCCTCTTAAGGGTAACAGTGATGAGCTATCCAACTTAAACAAAATCTTGGGTCAGATATGTCAAGTCCACAGTACCCCCGGAAGGCCTGCAAACCACACCCACCGAGATTGTTGGGTTTTCAAACAGTCCGGCCGATTAAACGCCGAACACAAGGGGCTCGATGCATCAAGCGAGGATGATGATAAACCCCACCAGCAGAGCACCGGAAAAGAAAAGACTTTCCCACAAAAGGTCAAAGCAGTAAATTCACTTCATGTGATAATACGGAAAAACAATGCGGCACCCGCTAAAATGGGTCTCGCACGGTCTAACCCAGCGGAACACAGAGATTGGATATCAAAACCAATCACTTTCGACCACCTGGACTATTCCTGAAGCGTTCGAAATGCAGGATGGGCTGCCCTGGTATTGGATCCTATAATCGATGGACTGCAATTTACACAAGTCCTGATGGACGGAGGCAGCGACTTAAACCTGCTGTATCCAAACACAATCCGCAAGTTGGGAATAGACCTTACTAATATTCGACACAACCGCACTTCCTTTAAAGGAGTGACGCCAGGCCCTTACGCCAAGTGCACAGGCTCCTTATTACTAGAAGTTGTGTTCGGGTCACCGAACAACTTTCGACGCAAAAAACTAATCTTTCATGTCGTCCCATTTAAAAGTAGCTATCAAGCACTCTTGGGACGAGAAGCTTTTGTCCGCTTCAACGCCATACCACATTACGCGTCTCTTACACTTAAGATGCCCGGTCCACGCGGCATCATTTCAGTGTGAGGGTCATTTAAAGACCCCGGACACGGCTAGACGAGTCCGGCATAAATAAGCTAGGGGCTCCCTAACCGCACACCCCTTCACAAGGCGCTGCGCGCATAAGCAACAACGAGCTCATATAGACTCCGCTTTACTTATTTATTTATATTTTTTCCTTCGTACATATTTTTCGCACGATTTCCTTCCAAACTAAGTTCCTCTCTTTTTACAGATGAACAACGTGCACACCCGTCCAGGATAACGGCACAACGGAGACACAGGTGCAGACGTGAAGTAGGGACCCGTCGCAAGGATTCTTTTCAGATTAAGACCCTGCGTAAACCTTTTTTACTGTCTCTTGTTGTTATAATCCCCTGGTTTCTCATTATAACCAAAGTGGAGCCTGACGTTTTGGCATCGGCCGCGTCAGAGGACCTTGCCCGTTCCTGGACACTAGGGGCTTAGGGCATTGTTTTGCCCATTATTATAAAGGCCGAACACCTTAGGGAGTGTTCGGCGTCTCGAGTTAGGCCTTATATGCATCAGCTCCGAATCATGTCTTTGGTCAAATGTTGGGTTTGCCCGGCTCCTGTGTTTTGCTGCCTTATGTTCCGTATCATCGGCTAACGCGGCACCAGGAGAACTACTGCGATTGTGCCCCAGTTCGGCTGGGCGAGCACCTCAGTAGAGAAAGCCGAAAACTGACTGTCATGATACAGCGAGAGACTGGTCAACCACTCGATCGACTACCGGAATGTTTAGAATTCCCCGCTTTGACGAAGGACCGTTTCCCGGTCAGGCACATACGCGCCCCAAATCCGGAGATGCGCGGTGCCCCCAGGGGCTATATCGTAGCCCCACCCTCGAACTCCAATGGCTAAGTGAAAGTGATAAAGCATCATAGTCCGGATTGCCTCGTTTGCTACGCTACCACCTCCTTAACAGGACCGAGACGTTGGATTAAGTGTGAAAACGTGCTATTTTTTGCGAACACCCCCGCACCTTGTGCGTGGGGGCTGAAGCCGAAGACTGCCATCTTTCAGGTTATACAAACGTATACATAAATGGCCGCATAGGAGATATTTCAATACTTGGAACGCACAAGTATAAAAAGCGGTTACATCATAATCATTGTTTTACAAGATAAAACGTTCATTTGAACGTGACATTTTTCGAGCACTGCGACTCTATTACACGAGCACAACGCATAACTTCCCCAAAATAGTGCTCGGCGGGTAACTGGCTTTCGTCCGAACCCTGGGTTGCAATAGCGGTGGCATCCATCTCTGTCCAATGTGTCTTCACACGGGCAAGGGCCATCCGTGCACCTTCTATGCAGGCCGACCGCTTCATCTCCTTGATATGCGGTACCGCTCCAAGAAATTGCTGCAATAAGCCAAAATAGCTCGTCGCCTTGGGCCTCTCTGGCCAGACACGAGCCACGATATCTGTCATGGCAAGTCCGGACAACCTGTTCAGCTCAGCCATTCGGCCAACCGACCGCTCAGCGGAAGTGAACGATCCGGACTATGGAATTGAGACCAAAACAACTCTTCAGTCTTGTGATCCTTCTGACTCCGGAAGTGCACAACGGCATCCGCCGCACTTGCTGCTAAGTCCATATATGGATCCTCCGGACCCCCACAACTGGCCAAGCTGGGCATAATTCGGATCCGTAAACTGGCGACGCAGCAGAAAAGGCTTGCCAGCCACAATGTCTCCGGCCTGGCGCAGCTCCTCCTTCATAGTCTGCATCGCAGAACGGGCATCCTTGGCCTCGGGGGTGGCCTTCCCCAGGTCTTCTCGCTCCAATAGGCGCTCCTTTTCAAGAGCCTCATTGCGGTCGGTAGCATCCTTCAATTTCACGGCCAATCCGGCCATCTCTTCCCTGCTTAGGCAGTGTGCAGCCTTTTCGGCTTTTAACTCCTCGGCCGCCCTCGAGGCAGCCGCATCACTCCTTCTGGATTGCTCCTTGGCTTGAGCAAGCTCGGCCCGAAGGCTCTCCACAGCAGCAGCACCATCTGCATCACAGCATAAACATTGTAAAAGGCGGGCTTTGGTTCCCTTAAACAAGTGAGTGCGGAGAATTCATTTACCTTGCGACTCATCAAGTCGCCGGTTGACAAGCGCGATGTCCGCATCCGCCACATCAAGTTGCCGCATTAACTCGACAACTCCACCAGTCCGGCTAGCCCCCGGACTATCCGCCACCTGCATAGGAAAGGCGACATTCAATACCTGCGATTTTGATCCTCGGCACGCTGTCGCTTTCGACAACCAACCGAGTCTCAGGGGCTACTATCTATACAGGGCGCACTTCTATGTGCAAAACTGTCAAAAAGGTGCGTCGTTCTTGCGTACCTCAAATCCCGCCAGCAAACCCCTGACGGCATTATGCAATCCACTTTCGGCGGACGAAATCCTTCCAATCACCATGCTCATCAATGCACGGTGATCTTCTGAGATGGACGCCCTCTCAAGCAGATCCTTCAGCTCCCTCGGCCGAACACTAGTCGGCGCCGAACTCTCCGGCTCCACCGGGCTCGGGGATACCCTCCGTGACGATACTTCAAGCTCATCTGCCCTGTCCGACGGCGCAGCAGACGGAGGCGTCTCGCTCTCCATCATCTTCGGACGAAGATCCCCTGAAGACGAACTCATCTGAGAAGGCCGCAGATCCGAACTGTAAGGTAAAAATTTCGGTTATCCTCAGAAGCACAAATAGGGATATTTTCTTATTAATGAACCCCCCTTTTCCTACTCACGGCTCGCTGGAGGGCTGATCCTTTAGAGACGATTGTACGCCCGGGGTCTCCCCGGACGCAGGACCCTCCGGTGAAGATTTCTTCCCCCGCTTAGGGGCTTTGGCCTTCGGGTCTTCGGAGGCGGTCCTCTTCTCCCCCTGGAAGGAGGGATTCTCGATCCCCCCTCTTCAAGCGCCCCCTTGGGCGAGGTGATAGCTCCTCTATTTTCCCCATCGCCTTCTTCTACGGACGCGACCTCCAACATTCTGACGAGCACGGGCTCTGGTGCGGTCTCTGGGAGGGGGGCCAGACACCTTATCAGCTTTGCTCGCGCTACCATTCCTGATGAAGGATAATGGGTTAGAAGGCGAATTATAGAAAAGCAAACAAACGAAACGTCTGGACTCTGAGCTACTTACCTGAGTATCCGAGCGATTGCAGCTTAGGCCTGCGTCCTCGGCTAATTCCGGACACGCCACCTGCGGTCCGAAGAACAACTTGTACATCTCCACGGGTGTCATACCCATGAAGTGTTGGAGAATTCATGGTCCCTCCGAATTGAACTCCCATAACCGGATTGATCTCCCTCGCTTGGAGGTCTCGAATCCGGCCCTGCAATAGGGGCACGTCTTCTGACGGCCCCCAATTGAGTCCTTGGTTGACCCACGACATCAACTGTCATGGAGGTCCCGGGCGGAATGAGGGCGGCAGCTTTTGCCTGCTACCCTTCGGAGAGGTGATATAGAACCACTCCTGCTGCCACAAGCCGAGCTCCTCTTGGAAGGAGCCCTCGGGCCACGGGGCATCGGCCCTCCTGCTTATGGCCGCCCCGCCGCACTCTGCTTGACGCCCCCCGATCATCTTCGGCTCCACATTGAAGGTCTTCAGCCACAGGCCGAAGTGGGGGGTGACGCAGAGGAAAGCTTCGCAGACGATAATGAATGCGGAAATATGGAGGATGGACTCCGGGGCCAAGTCGTGAAAATCCAGCCCATAGTAGAACATGAGCCATCTCACGAAGGGGTCCGTCGAGAAGCCTAAACCCCAACGGAGGTGGGATACGAAGACAACGTACTCACCGGGCTCGGGAGTGGGTACGGCCTGCCCTTGGGCGGGCAACCTGTGCGAAATCTCGTAAGACAGGTACTTGGCCTAACGCAGCTTTAACACGTCCTCCTCCGTGACGGAGGAGGGCATCCACCGGCCCTGAAGGTCGGAGCCGGACATTGTTGAAGGTCTGAAGCGCTCGAATCTGGGGCTCTGGGTGTTGGAACTTGGAGCAAGGAGAAGATTCGATGGAAGATTGAAGAAAAGAAACGAGCCTTGGTCCTCTTATAAAGAGGGAGAATACCAAGAGCCGTCTCTGTGACCGTTCGGGATTCACCTTCGATAGAGGAGGCGTGGCGACGGGCACGGTTGGGTTACCCACGCCCGTATTGATGAGAATCCCAGCATAAGGGGAACACGATCTCTGCTTCGACAAGACGTGCCAAGGAAACCGCTTCGCTAAACGTGCTGAGGTGGTATAATAAAAAACGATTCAAGTAAAGGCTTGGTAGTGGTGTGACGTCATGCCGCAAAATACGTCAGCAGATTGAGCTTGTGTACATTTTATTCTCTCTACGGTGGAATGTGGAATTTATTTTGCAGAGCCAGACACTATCTTGGTGTTCATGATCTTCTCTGGATTATTCAAAGGAGGAACCCGCCTTGCAATGCCGAACATTGTGCGCGCCGAACTTATCGTCATTGAAGCCTGGTTCAGGGGCTACTGAGGGAGTCTTGGACTAGGGGGTGTCCGGACAGCCGGACTATCATCGTCCGCCGGACTCCAAGACTACGAAGATACAAGATTGAAGACTCCGTCCCGTGTCCAGATGGGACTTTCCTTGGCGTGGAAGGCAAGCTTGGCGATACGGATATGTAGATCTCCTACCATTGTAACCGACTCTGTGTAACCCTAGCCCTCTCCGGTGCCTATATAAACCGGAGGGCTTTAGTCCGTAGGACACAACATACATTACAACAATCATACCATAGGCTAGCTTCTAGGGTTTAGCCTCCTTGATCTTGTGGTAGATCCACTCTTGTACTACCCATATCATCAATATTAATCGAGCAGGACGTAGGGTTTTACCTCCATCAAGAGGGCCCGAACCTGGGTAAAACATCGTGTCCCTTGTCTCCTGTTACCATCCGCCTAGACGCACAGTTCGGGACCCCCTACCCGAGATCCGCCGGTTTTGACACCGACAGTGGGCCACTAGTAAACCTAGGGGGAACCTGAACTCGGTGGCGGCTGCTTTAAAGCAACTCATGACAGATTTGAGGCAATGGAGTGCAGCAAACTTCAGTAATGTTCTCAAGGAGATAGAACTACTCCGGTCTCAGCTTGCAGACCTACAACTTTCTGGCGTGGATCGGGTTCTTCTCCGAGCTAAGATGAATCAGTTAGATGAGCTATTATACAGAGAGGAAATGATGTGGCTTCAGCGATCCCGTATCACATGGTTAAAGGAGGGGGAACGTAATACCCAATATTTACATCGGCGGGCTGTGTGGAGAGCTAGGCGAAATCATGTCCAGTGTTTGATGAAGGCGGATGGCTCCTGGTGCTTTGTCCCCACGGAGATGGAGAGGATGGCATCCTCCTATTTTAAGGAGATCTTCACCAAGGATCCTACCTTGGTTGCAGATGAGGTTCTTAACTGCATCGCACCGAAATTAACTTTGGAGATGAATGAGGCCCTTTGCAAGGCGTTTTCTGAGCAGGAAATTTCTGATGCCCTAATCCAAATTGGTCCCTTGAAGGCCCCTGGATGTGATGGCTTTCCCGCACGTTTTTATCAACGCAATTGGGCGGTGCTCAAACCGGAGATTATTGCGGCAGTTCAAGAGTTTTTCAGCACATGGATTATGCCGGAGGGTGTAAATGATACATCTATTGTGTTAATCCCCAAAGTTCCTCACCCCAAGGAGCTAAAGGATTTCCGGCCAATAAGTTTGTGTAATGTGGTATACAAGATTGTGTCGAAGTGCATGGTGAATAGGTTGCGGCCTATGTCGTGGTACTAAGACTGACAGTAGAATGGGGGGTAGGTATGGAGAGGCAAGATCCTAGCTATGGAGTAGTTGTATACGCAAGGGATTTACGAGTTCAGGCCCTTCTCGGAGGAAGTAACAGCCCTACATCTCGGAGCCCAGAGGCGGTCGACTGGATTATAAGCGTATGAGTTACAGGGGTGCGAACCCTTCTGCCAGTGGAGGGGGGGTGGCTTATATAGTTTCTGCCAGGACCCCAGCCAGCCCACGCAGCGGAGGGTCTAGAGTACATTAAGGCCTGGCGTTACTGGTAACGCCTTACATAAAGTGTCATCATGGCCATAAAGACTACTTAATTACAGACCATTTGGATACAGAGTGGCTCTTGATCTCCTGGTGGTCGAGTGAGTCTTCATGGTCGAGTGTCTTCGAGTCCGTTGAGTGGAATCCCTCTTGGTCGACTGGAAGGCACCTTCTTCTAAAGATGTCCTTGGGGAGGGTACCTTGGACAGGTCCATGACCCTACCCTAGGTACATGACTTCATCATTAGCCCCCGAATGGATCGAGGTTTGAGTGAGGAAGGAGTTGATAATTTTTCCGACCTGTTTTTTGTGTTCTGAGTACGTGGTCTCATTCTGGATCAACGACTTTTTAGCGATGGCATCAACTTTTCTTTCAGTCGCCTTGATCCATTCTTTTCCTCTGTCGAGTGAACTTTTTGAACTTGGTGGATTTCCGAGCAATGGATCGTAGGAAATCTACCGTCTGGCAAGTTGCTCAGCTGTTGACGGATTTAGCAGGATCCGGATTTTGGGAAGCACGCGAAGCAAAGAAGACCGCGGTACTCAAATGGGATAAGGCAGAGACGCCTCGCTTTCCGCACCACCTTTTTCGCCACGTATCGCGCGCGCGACTGTTTCGGGATTTGACAGGATTGCCCGGGCCTACCGGTCAGTCACTCGGAAGTGACCTTATATAAGGCGTCGGACGGGGTTTTTTGAACAGTGCGTCTTCATTCCCGTCTCCCCATTCCTCAACCTCGCCCACTGCGCCCTCTTTTATCTCTGCTCAACTGCTCCTCGCGCGCCTCGCCGGCGACGATGGTGAAGGATAAGACGGCGGCCTTGGAGCGAGCGAAGAAGGCAATGACGACAGTGAAAGGGAAGGGGAGAGCGACCAGTTGGGGCGGATCTTCGTCGCGGTCCCGCCTGCCGCAAGGTTGGGTCCAAGGAGACTGGATCCGATCGACCATCACCCAGAGGGATCTCGACGATCTGGCCAATGAGGGACTGATTTCCCATGGGTCAGCAAGACTTCCGGGGACGGAGTGGCAACCGCAGCCATAGGAGGGTGAGTGTGTCCTTTTAGCCACTCATGTAGATTGCGGATTCTCTCTGCTGTCGAATCTTTTCTTCCAAGGGTTTCTAAACTTCTTTGGGGCACAACTCCATCACTTCACTCCCAATTCCATTGCCTATCTCGCCGCTTTCGTGTCTCTGTGCGAAAACTTCCTGGGTTGTCGGCCGCACTGGGGTCTCTTCAAGCACATATTCACTTGTCATTCTCAGACGGTGAAAAAGGCGAGTCCGAATGATGAGAGGACCAAAGTAATCCAGATGTGTGGGGGTCTTGGGGTCCAAATGAGGAGTAAGAGTGCTTTCCCAGCCATGACCCTTCCCGAGTCGGTTAGAGGGTGGCAGTCGACCTGGTTCTACTGCCAAGACAAGTCGACGCCGGGGCAGTCGACTGGTCTCCCTCCATTCTCCATGGACCGAGTGAACAAGCCATCTTCCCTGAAGGTACTTCCGGAGGAAAAGGCTCAGGTTAAAATGTTGATGGAGTGTGTAGTTCAAATCATTCGCGACGGGGTCACTGGCATGGATCTTTTGGAGGTTTTTCTCCGATGGTGCATTCAGCCACTCCAGTACCGAGGCCACCCGATGTGGTTGTACTCTACTACCGAGGACACCACTCGGGTCCACCCTGAGGAGGTCGACGACGCCACACTGGAGAGGTGGATGACTGCCATCACGGGGAACAAGGACAACCCTCGTGGGGCTAGGAGGATCCCACCGCTCGACCAGTCTTATGATTCAGACACGGTATGACCACTTGTCCTTGGTTGTGATCCTGTTTCATTTATTCTATTTCACTGCAAATTGGTCGATTGACCTTTGTCTTGTTTTGTTGTCTTCCAGGCTACCACTGAGTTGTACTCGATGCCCAATGGGGCGCAGGCACCAACTGAGGAGGAGGAAGGAAGTGGAGGTGAAAGTCAAGAGGAGTGGGAATTGGATGGCGATGAGGGTGATGAAGATGCTGGCTCTGACGAGGAAGAGGAGGAGGAATAGGAGGAGGAAGTCACGCCTCCTCGTTCCGAAAGGAGATCCAAACTTGTCCATGATCCTGTAGTCGAGCGTGGTAAAGGAGTCGCGCCTGTTGTTCAGTCGACCAAGCGTCCTCGGACGACCTCTCCGGTGCCGACTGAAAAAGCGCCGAAGCAATCTCGAGTGGCGCCATCAAAGCCGACGAAGGCCTTACCGAAGATGAAGATGGTGATTCCCACTATTTCTTGGTAATGACGTAACTTGCGTCTCTTTGTTTCTCATGGATTTACTCTTGGTCGATTCGTTAGCTGACTGACTGATTTCTGAAACTGTAGTGCTGCTACTTCTGATACCTCGACCAGACCTGAAGACTATGAAATGGAAGACGCTGTCACTTCCAAACCTGGTACTACCTTTGTAGTTCCGTCTTCAGTCGGTTGGATCTTTGTCTTTAACTTTGACTCTTTTCTGCAGCTCCACCTAACATCGTTATTGACCTTCCTGACGACGATGACGAGGAACCACTGAGGCAGAGGAGGAATAGGAAAGCATCTGCTGGCAAGGCAGCTCAGGACATGTCAGCACCCGAGACGTTGGTTGTGGAGGGGGACAATGTCACTCGGCCTACCGTATTCTTTGCGGTGCCGCTGACGAGTGCCCGCCCTTTGTCGTCGAGTGCTGATCAGCCTTCACTTTTCTCGACCCACCACATCCCAGAAGACCAAGCAAGCGCTGCTAAAGAAGCAATACGCCAGGCAGGGGTCATGATGGAGCAAGTGAAGGCGATCCGAGACGCCAGTCAAGCGGCTTATGACGCTAGTTCAGCTCTTCAGAGCAATGTTCGGGTTGGTCGATCACCGCCTATTCTGTTAGGATATGATACCTGAAAACCTTTCTTTCTGAAAATCATGGTGTCTGTCGTACACCCACTGGGTGCATCGATTGAAATTCTAGATTGGTGGGGGCACGCTGAGTGCACCCACTGGGTGTAGTCCCCAAGGCTATGGTGGACTGCTGGCAGTCGACCATAGTCTTTATGTCTTAAGCTTTTTCTTTACTCGATCAGGTCGAATGGAATCATAGACCGGTGAGGGCACACTGAGTACACCCACTGGGTGTAGTCCCCGAGACTGAGGTTGACTGCTGGCAGTCGACTACAGTCTGAAGAACACCTCTCTCTCTTTTTTTTTGTGGCTATCTACTGGTGATTAGCCTTTCTGTCTTTTTTGGTCGACTGATCGACTCTAGATGATAGAACTAGTGGGGGCACGCTAAGTGCACCCACTGGGTGTAGTCCCCGAGACTACGGTCGAATGTTTATATTCGGCTGTAGTCTTAGAAATGCGATGATTTTTACTTAGCCACTCGGAAGCGACCTATCTTTGACGTCTGTCGATTGGTTCTTTGCAGAAATCTTGCGAGCTTGCAGCTCGTTATACTAAGTTGGAGAACAAGCATATCCGGCTCGAACTTGATCTGAAGCTTGTCCAGGAGAACTTCACGAAGGCAAAGGAGGAGGCAAAAGGTATGTTTGGTGAGAACCTTGACGACTGCCTTTGTTTCTTGTTCATTTCTGAGTCTGATCCCACTGTGACTTTGCAGATAAACTGAGGGATTCTCTGAAGAAGAAGGATCTTGACCTCGCTGAAGCGCAGAAAGCAGCTTCAGAGAAAACCAAGCTCACAGAAGAAAAGCTGGCCTCAATCACCAAGCTTGAAGAGGAAAATACCAATCTGAAAGCTGCTCTTGATGCGGCCAACAAGGAGGTCAGTTGACTGAAGAATGACAAGATTGCTTTGAGTGACAAGGCCAGTGAGTTGGCGGGAAAGAAGAATGATCTGGAGGCTTATCTGGGAGGACTCACCAAGAAGCTATTCCTCATGCTCGAAGGTAATCCTTTGTATCAGACAGGCCTTTTTATTATGTTCCTGCCATCAAACTGTTGTCTTAACTTTGGGCTTGTGTCTGCAGAGTTCTGCCAGAATTTTGAGGAGGAGACTGGTCGACTGGAGACGAGCCTAGATCCCATCAACTCTCCTGTGAAGGACGAAGCCGCCATGAATGTGTTCTGACTCGAGTCTCGCGTTGCTGCTGTTGTCGACTATCTTGCAAGGCTGAAGGTTGCAACTTCTCGCATCGACACAACACTCTGGCCAGGAGAAACACTTCAGAATGACCTTGAGTCTCTGATGACTCGACTGAACGATGTTCCAAGTCGAGTGCAAGAATGGAAGAAGTCTTCTGCCAGGTGCGGTGCGGACGTTGCTCTATCTCTGGCCCGTGTTCACTGCAAGGAAGCGCGAGAGGACAAGCTGGCAGCTCTCAAGGTGGCATGATTTCCGATCCTTCATGGAGACCTTCATCGCCGCTGCCACTCGGATCGCAGATGGAATCGACCTGGACGAATTCGTTGCGCCTTCCAGCCCTCCGCAGGAGGGATAAAAAACTTCTATGCTTGATGCTTTAAATTTGCCTCGGTATGCCGAGTGGTTTTTGTAACCGATAAACTTTAACGGGCTTAGCGCCTGAGCACTTCTGGTTCCGTAAGACATTATCTGAACTTGGATTCGACGTTGAATATGTTTGCATCTGGCTTGAGGTGTCTTTTGCAGGCTAGGATGAAGCACGTATTGCAATCGACTTGTACCTCATCACACTTAGGCGAGCACTGGGCTGCAGCTAAGCCCCCGAGTGGGAGGTTTGCTCTCCACTCGGTAGGATTTTCAAAAACTTAGGTGAGCATCGGGCTGCAGCTAAGCCCCCGAGTGGGAGGTCTGCTCTCCACTCGGTAGGGTTTTCAGTTACTTAGGCGAGCGCTGGGCTGCAGCTAAGCCCCCGAGTGGGAGGTCTGCTCTCCACTCGGTAGGGTTTTCAGATACTTAGGCGAGCGCTGGGCTGCAGCTAAGCCCCCGAGTGGGAGGTCTTCTCTCCACTCGGTAGGGTTTTCAAATACTTAGGCAAGCACTGGGCTGCAGCTAAGCCCCCGAGTGGGAGGTCTGCTCTCCACTCGGTAGGATTTTCAAAAACTTAGGCGAGCGCTGGGCTGCAGCTAAGCCCCCGAGTGGGAGGTCTGCTCTCCACTCGGTAGAATTTCTATGGTGTACCTCTGAAGAAGAAGGCATCAATCGACCTGCACCTTGTCTTCCTTGCGGAGTGCACATTATACTTGTGGCGTAGCTCGGAAGAGGAGGGTAGCAGTCGACCTGTTCCTCGTCCTCCTTGCGGAGTGCACATTATACTTGTGGCGTAGCTCGGAAGAGGAGGGTAGCAGTCGACCTGCACCTTGTATTCCTTGTGGAGCGCACGTTATACTTGTACTTAGGCGAGCGCTATGCTGCAGTTAAGCCCCCGAGTGGGAGGCTGGCTCACCACTCGACAGGATTTCATTAAAACTTAGGCGAGTATCTGGACTGCAGCTAAGCCTCCGAGTGGGAGACTGGCTCACCACTCGGTAGGATTTTATTGAACTTAGGCGAGTACTTTGACTGCAGCTAAGCCTCCGAGTGGGAGGCTGGCTCACCACTCAGTAGGATTTTATTGAACTTAGGCGAGTACTTGGACTTCAGCTAAGCCTCCAAGTGGGAGACTGGCTCGCCACTTGGTAGGATTTTATTGAACTTAGGCGAAACGGATTCGCAGCTAAGCCTCCGAGCGTGAGGCTGGCTCACCACTCGGTAGGATTTTCCAAACTTAGGCGAAACGGATTCGTAGCTAAGCCACCCACTGGGGGGTTCTTTGAGTAAATAAAAGTAACAACAATCATTGGGAAAATTATAACACTATTGTCTTTGAAAAATGAACTACAGAAGTACTTTTATTACATTTCCGAGTGCATACTTAAGTGTAAAATGGGCGGAGCAGCTCCGCGTTCCAAGCTCGGGGCTCATCGATCTGGTGCTCGACATTGTAAAGACGGTATACTCCATTGTGGAGAACCTTGGTGACGATGAAGGGGCCTTCCCAAGAAGGAGCAAGCTTGTGTGGCTTCTGCTAATCCACTCGAAGAACCAAATCTCCTTCCTGGAAGGTCGACTCCTCACGTTTTTGGCGTGGAAGCGACGCAAGTCCTGCTAGTAAATGGTCGATCGGATCAAGGCCATCTCCCTTTCTTCTTCTAGAAGGTCGACTACGTCTTGCCGGGCTTGCTCTGCTTCAGCTTCGTTGTAGAGTTCGACTCGGGGTGCGTTGTGAAGTAAGTCACTCGGCAAGACCGCTTCAGCTCCATAGACCAAGAAGAACGGAGTTCTCCCAGTCGACCGGTTAGGTGTGGTCCTTAATCCCCAAAGCACTGACGGCAGTTCGTCGACCCATGCACCAGCTGCGTGCTTGAGATCACGCATCAATCGGGGTTTCAACCCTTTGAGAATCAAGCCATTTGCTCATTCTGCATGTCCATTCGACTGAGGGTGAGCGACTGAAGCATAGTCGACTCGTGTGCCCTGAGATGTGCAGAAAGCTCTGAATTCCTCGGAATCGAAGTTTGACCCGTTGTCAGTGATGATGCTGTGTGGAACTCCATATCTGAATATCAACCTCTGATGAAGCTGACAGCAGTGCCGGCATCAAGATTCTTGATGGGTTTAGCCTCAATCTACTTGGTGAACTTGTCGACTGCTACCAGCACATGGGTGAAGCCGCTTCTGCCTGTTCCTCAGAGGTCCAACCATATCCAATCCCCATATAGCGAAAGGCCAGACGAGTGGTATGGTCTTTAAGGCTGAGGCGGGCTTGTGTGACATGTTGGAGTAAAATTGACATCCTTCACACTTGTCGACTATCTCCTTTGCCATTTCATTCGCTCTTCGCCAGTAAAATCCGGCTCGGTATGCTTTGGCTACAATGGTCCGAGAGGACGCATGATGTCCACAGGTCCCCGAGTGGATATCGTCAAGGATTATCCGACCTTCTTCTGGCGTTATACATTTCTGACCAACTCCAGTCGCGCTTTCTCTGAACAACTGTCCCCTTATCACGGTAAAGGCTTTAGATCAGCGGACGATCTGTCGAGCCTCTTCTTCATCCTCCGGGAGCTCTTTCCTTAAGATATACGCGATATACGACACTGTCCAATCTGGAGTGATCACCAACACTTCCATGATCAGGTCGACCACTGTTGGAACTTCAACTTCAGTCGGATCTGTGACACTTTTAGGCTGCGGAGCTTCTTCGGTAAAAGGATCTTCTTTAATTGATGGAGTATGGATATGTTCCAAGAACACGTCACTGGGAATGGCTTCTCTCTTGGAACCTATCTTCGCCAAATCATCAGCCGCTTGATTCTTCAGTTGGGGTATATGATGGAGCTCTAACCCTTCAAATTTCTTTTCAAGCTTTCTCACTGCATTGCAGTATCCAGTCATGGCTGGGCTTCTAACGTCCCACTCCATCATCACCTGATTGACCACCAAATCTGAGTCGCCATAAACCATAAGGCGACGGACGCCGAGTGAAATGGCCATGCGCAACCCATATAAGAGTGCCTCGTATTCTGCTTCATTATTGGAGGAATCAAAGTGGATCTGGAGCACATATCTGAGCTTATCTCCTCGGGGGGAAACCAAAACTACCCCTGCACCGGAACCATTTAACATCTTAGAGCCATCAAAGAACATGGTCCAATGCTCCGAGTGAACTTGAGTCGGCTGCTGTTGTTCAATCCACTCGGCAAGGAAATCTGCTATTGCTTGGGACTTAATGGCTTTCTTTGCCTCAAACTTGATATCAAGGGGAAGGAGTTCGATCGCCCATTTCGCCACTCAACCAGTTGCATCTCTGTTGTGCAGAATCTCTGACAGTAGGGCGTCACTGACGACTGTAATGGAATGATCAGAGAAATAATGAGCAACCTTCTTCGTGGTCATGTAGATCCCATACACAAGCTTCTGATAATGAGGGTATCTTTGCTTCGATGGGGTCAAAACTTCGGAAAGATAATACACTGGGCGCTGAACTTTGAAGGCTTTCCCTTCTTCTTCCCGCTCGACCGTAAGTACTGTACTGACGACTTGTCCTGTGGCTGCAATGTAAAGCAACAGAGGCTCTTTGCTGATTGGAGCAGCAAGCACCGGCTGGGTGGAGAGCAGAGCTTTTAGCTCGGCAAACGCTGCATCAGCTTCTGGAGTCCACTCGAACTTGTCTGACTTCTTCATCAGTCGGTAAAGAGGCAATGCCTTTTCACCGAGGCGAGAGATGAATCGACTTAACGCGGCCAAGCATCCAGTAAGCTTCTGGACATCGTGCACACACACAGGGCGTTTCATTCGGAGTATAGTGCCAACTTTTTCTGGGTTAGCGTCGATTCCTTGTTCTGAAATGAGAAAACCGAGTAACTTTCCACCAGGAACTCTGAATGTGCACTTTGATGGATTAAGCTTGATATCATACCTCCTGAGATTGGCAAATGTTTCAGCGAGGTCAGTCAACAGGTCGGAACCCTTTCGTGACTTGACCACAATATCATCCATGTATGCTTCCACGTTCCGACTGATTTGAGTGAGTAAACACTTCTGAATCATCCTCATGAATGTGGCTCTGGCATTCGTGAGACCGAATGGCATGGTGACATAGCAGAAGCACCCGAATGGAGTGATGAAAGCTGTTTTGATCTCGTCGGGTCCATACAGACGGATCTGATGGTACCCGGAATAGGCGTCTAGAAAAGACAATCTCTCGCATCCCACAGTTGAGTCGACAATTTGGTCGATGCGAGGGAGAGGAAAATGATCTTTCGGGCAGGCCCGATTGATATGTTTGAAATCAATGCACATGCGAAGTGACTTGTCCTTGTTGGGGACCATGACCACATTGGCGAGCCACTCAGAGTGGTATATCTCTCGGATAAACTATACTGCTAGGAGCCGAGCCACCTCCTTGCCAATGGCCTTTCTCTTCTGGACGGCGGACCGTCGAAGATGTTCTTTGACAGGTTTTGCTTTTGGGTCAACTCGTAAACGATGCTCAGCCAGCCCCCTGGGAACACCTGGCATGTCAGCAGGCTTCCATGCAAAGATGTCCCAGTTCTCACGGAGGAACTGGATGAGCGCTTCTTCCTATTTAGAGTCGAGTGTTGTGGAAATATGAGTCGGAGCCGCGCTAGGGTCGGTCGGGTGAATGTAAACGGGCTTCGTCTCGCCAGACGACTGGAACGCTGACTTTGTGGCGGGCTTCTTGGCCCGCAATAAATCACTCGGATCTGCATCAAGCCTCTGCCGGCCTCCGACTGAGAGGGCTGAATTGACTCTGCTATACGGGCAGCAGCTGCTAGATTCTGAATCGGGGTTCGATATACCTGAGTTGGTTGCGGAAAGAGTTGACGTCGACTGGAATCGGGTACTCGTTGCCGCGCGCGTTCGTCGAGTGCTCGCTGGAGGTTCTCCAGTCGAGTGCGCTCAGCCAAGTTGGCCAAACGGCATCCTCCAAGGCACGAGCCTCGGGGGTTTCTCCTACGATAGGAGTATGCAGAGCATCCATATTCCGGCGGCGATGATCTTCCCTTTGAAGAGAAGTGAGCGGCTTGGGTTGATATTCCTCGTGGACCTGAGCGGGGTCGCCTCCGTCGTCTGCCCCGTCAGTGTGGGGGAAGCCGGGAGGACTACGAGGCCCATTGACCATCAGAACCTCTGCCGCAGGATCACTGCTGTTGCACTCGGATGCAGTCTCTACGGAGCCAGTCGACAGATAGAACAGGCCGTAGAGAGATTCGTCGGGCTCGATTGCCGCGACTTGGATGGTGGCCGATTGGCGAGCCACTGCTTGTCTCACCCACCGCTGAAGCCTCGACCGACCAGAGCGTTTGCGCTAGCGGGTGACAGGGAGGGAGGACGACATAGGAGTCGACCGATACGGAGCCGACGGTTGCCACAGCAGGACGCCGCGGACACATGCACGAAAGTGCGTCGCCCCGTGGACGGGAAGCGCGTCGATGTCGAGTGGAGCCTCCTGGAGCCAAGCGGAGTCGTCAGCGATGAACGTGAGCGCGCCGAGACGGATCTCGTGGCCCTCGACCAGAACTCCACCAGAAACCATGATGAAGGCGATCAGAACAACTGCAACTTCTCCAATAAGTCGCTAAGACACCTGCCCCAAGGTGGGCGCCAACTGTCGTGGTACTAAGACTGACAGTAGAATGGGGGGTAGGTATGGAGAGGCAAGATCCTAGCTATGGAGTAGTTATATACGCAAGGGATTTACGAGTTCAGGCCCTTCTCGGAGGAAGTAACAGCCCTATGTCTCGGAGCCCGAAGGCGGTCGACTGGATTATAAGCGTATGAGTTACAGGGGTGCGAACCCTTCTGCCAGTGGAGGGGGGTGGCTTATATAGTGTCTGCCAGGACCCCAGCCAGCCCACGCAGCGGAGGGTTTAAAGTACATTAAGGCCTGGCGTTACTGGTAACGCCTTACATAAAGTGTCATCATGGCCATAAAGATTACTTAATTACAGACCGTTTGGATACAGAGTGGCTCTTGATCTCCTGGTGGTCGAGTGAGTCTTCATGGTCGAGTGTCTTCGAGTCCGTCGAGTGGAATCCCTCTTGGTCGACTGGAAGGCAGCTTCTTCTAAAGTTGTCCTTGGGGAGGGTACCTTGGACAGGTCCATGACCCTACCCTAGGTACATGACTTCATCAGCCTATGCTTAATGAAGTTATCTCAGAAAACCAGAGCGCTTTTATCCTAGGGAGACTTATCTCTGATAATTCTATCATTGCTTTCGAGTGTATCCACCATATTCAATCAGTGAAGGAGAACTCCCCGACTTTTGTTTTCTTATAAACTGGATCTCTCGAAGGCCTACGATCGTGTGGACTGGGATTTTCTTCAGAAGGCCCTTGTGAATTGGGGTTTCTCGGACATCTGGGTTTCGAGAGTGATGGCTTATGTTACTTCTATCAGATACTCAGTAAAGTTTAATGGCAAGTTACTGGAATCATTTTCCCCCTCAAGGGGCTTGCGGCAAGGTGACCCTCTGTCCCCCTTTCTGTTCTTATTTGTGGTTGATGCCCTTTCTGCCTTGATCAGTAAAACTATGCGGGAAGAGGGCTTGCAAGGGGTGAAAATTTGTCGCGGGGCTCCTGAGATTTCTCATCTTCTCTTCGCGGATGATTCGTTGTTATTTTTTCAAGCAACCGAACAGCAAGCCGCACTGGTTAAAGATTTGTTGAACACCTTCGTGATGCCACGGGCCAGTTGAGAAACCCTTTGAAGTGTTCCATTCTTTTTTCAGACAATTGCTTGGCGGCTACTGTGGCACATATCAAGAGCTTGTTGGAGATTACTCAGGCAGTGTTTGAGCCTAGATACCTAGGTCTTCCAGTCCCGGAAGGGAGAATAAACAAAGGCAAGTTTGAAACAATACAAGAACGCCTGAGGAAGAGACTAATTGATTGGAGTGAGAAATATATGTCATCAGGTAACAAAGAAATCTTAATTAAATCCATAGCTCAAGCTATTCCAGCTTATGTTATGAGTGTGTTCAAGTTACCAGCCTCGGTTTGTGATGAGCTCACCCGTATGATGCGCCAATACTGGTGGGGAGTGGAGAATGGGAAGAAGAAAATGGCATGGACAAGTTGGGACAAAATGATACTCCCCCAAGCTATGGGGGGCATGGGCTTCAGGGATATGAGAGCGTTCAACCAAGCGCTGCTGGCCAAGCAAGCTTGGAGGCTCCTCGACTCTCCTGACAGCCTAGTTGCGAGACTAATGAAGGCAAAGTATTACCCTCAAGGTCAGTTACTGGATACAGTATTTTCAATCTCTGGATCAGCTGTGTGGAAAGGCATTCTGCATGGTTTGGAGCTGCTCAAAAAATGTGTCATATGGCGGGTGGGGGACGGGGAGCATATCCGGACGTGGCGAGACCCTTGGATCCCACAGCCTTCTTCCTTCCGGCCGATCACCCCAAAAGGCTCCTGCCGTCTCAATCGTGTTTCACGTTTCTAGATGCTAATGGGGCATGGAGGGCTGATCGCCTCCGTGAATTTTTTTGGGAGATGGATGTTCAGCATATTCTCAAAATCTGCACTTCTCCAAGACAGCGATCTGATTTCATCTCGTGGTTTCCAGAGAAGAGTGGTGTTTTCTCTGTTAAAAGTGCATACAGATTAGCTACATGCAATCACAACATAACATTTTCTGAAGGGGCAACAAGTGCGTCAGCGAGTGGTTCCCGATCCCTATGGAACTGCATATGGCAATCTTCGGTCCCGCGGAAGATGAAGATCACGGCATGGCAAGTTATTATGGGCGTTTTACCCACGCAGAAGTGTAAGGTGCTACGTCACATACCCACAACATCTACTTGTCGGCTATGTGGACTAGATGAGGAGGGCACCTTCCATGCCCTGGTTGCATGCGATCATGCGCGAGGAATCTGGTTAAAGATGCGTGACAGATGGCCACTCCCACCGGATGAGGTTCTGCTTGATAACGGAAGGGAATGGCTTATGCATCTTCTGTGTAGAGTTTCAAATGATGTACGGGACATGATCATCATGTTAGTTTGGCGCATCTGGCAGCTAAGGAATGACCAGACTCATGGTAAGGAGGTTCCGCCTGTTTCAGCTACGATGGAATTCCTAGACAGTTATTACAAATCAATCAAGCTTGCTGGTCGTTACTCTGTGGACGAAATTCTCAAAGGAAAAATGCCATCTTCGGCGATTCCAACAGTCCTTCCCAGAAAGGAAAATATACCTCTACCTTGGCCGGCGCCGAGCCCGGGTCATGTTGCCCTAACTGTTGATGGATCCTTCCAGGCAGCGGATAACTCAGCGGCTGCCGGTATGGTGCTGCGCGATCATCAAGGACAGATCATCTTTGCAGCTTACCGAGTCCTGTTCCACTGCAACGACGCTCTGGAGGCTGAACTTCACGCACTCATGCAGGGTATGGCCTTGGCCATCCAACACTCGGAGCTTCTAGTCGTCGTTCAGTCGGATTCTTCTGAAGCCTTGGCGAGTCTCTCTAGTGATGCTCTAACTCGCTCGGCTTACTGTCATTCGGTTCTAGAGATTAAGGAGTTGATGAGTAATAGGGAGTTTGTACCTCTGAAAATTTGTCGTTCTCACAATAGAGTTGCCGATCGTTTGGCCAATTATAGCCGGTCCGAGCGGACTACAGCAGTGTGGTTGCGCTCGGTTCCACCTTGTATTGAGGATTTGTGGCCTCTCGACTGTAACACTATGACATTTTGAATAAAACTCCCTTTACTTCGCAAAAAAAGGGCTCGAAGAGTTCCAAAAAGAAAGGGTCGCGCTAACTGCCACACGTGTGGCAGGAAGGGAGACGCACCACACGTCTCTAACGTAAACAGATTGCCACGTCATCGCATGCATGCATGCAGGAATCTTTTTGGATTTTCAATTTTTAAAATGTTTTATCTCTTAAACAAAAATCCGATTGAAAATCCGTTTTCACCATTAAATCCCTCGCGATGAAATCTTCGAAACTAGATTCCATGTTGATATGTTTTGATGAAAAAAGTTTTGGATTAAAAGTTGCCATGTCTATTGCATATGAATTGCCATGATGTTTACACTAAAGTTGCCATGATATGTTTCAGCTATTTTCTTCTACATTTAAAAGTAAATTTTGACATTTATAAAACGGGGAATTAAGAAACTAGACTTGTCATGAACCATAAACTAAAATTGCCATGATACATGCACGTAAAATTGTCATGGTTCATACAAAAAATAATTTTCATGGTCAAAGTACTGGAGTTGCCATCATCAAAATACTAAAATTGCCATGATCTACAAACTAAAATTGCCACATGGCAACATTAGTTTAAGCCCTATGGCAACTACAGTGTAAACATCGTGGCAACTTCTGGCAAAAAAAAAATCGTCGAAACATCAACATGGGGTCTAGTTTTGAAGATCTCGTCGAGACGGATTTAATGGTGAAAACGGATTTTTAGTTCTCTTTTTTATTTAGGAGATACAACATTTTTAAGCCGAAAACCAAAAAAAATTCTGCTGATATCATCTATTCATACGTGGCAAAATGAGTGATGATGGAGGCGTGTGGGCGATGTGCAAACGCCCACACGTGTGGGCGTTAACATTTCCGAAAAGAAAACCCCCCTCCTGCGTATAGCCGTATACCCATGCATGCATGGCCTCAGAAAAAAAAGCAAGGGAGTGCATGCAGAGGAGACAAGTTTAACTGTTTAAATCCTCAAAAAAAAAAGTTTAACTGTTTAAGGACATTGACCCGCCGGAACAGATCGTTGCCATGATCGGACCTGACAAGTGACAAGACTTGCCAGCTAGACTGGATTACGAAGCGTGAATTGACTAAGCAGAATACCATCATGCATGCATGTGCTGCTGGGTTTGTTCCAGCTTGAGCTAGCCGGCCAACGCTCAAGTCCGAAGCTCCTTAACTATAACACCGGAAATTCAGTGCAGCTTGTCAGAGCAATTTACAAGTTCTCCGTGCAAGGAAGATGCACTACACTATTTTTTGCAGTGTACATGTAGCTCGAACTGCGGTGTTGAATATGTTGTGTACGTGTATATTTGTGTGTAGGGCCCATCTCCTGTTTCCTCTGTATAGTTGAGGTTGTGGCCCACCTCTGTACTTATATATACGTGCCTGGTGCACCGATCAATACATCGCGATTGCACAGCCCACATCTTGTCCTTCTACATGGTATCAGAACCAAGAGATCTTGAGTTCAAGACCCGGCTGGCGCAATTAAAATTGCAGCCCACTTTCGGTCAACGTTTAGGCCTGAGGGAGCCACACGTGAGGGGAAGTGTTTACGTATAATGTGCTGCCTAGTCTCACGCCGGCGCCTGCACACTCGGCCTCCTCGGCCGAACCTGACGCGCGCGGCTGGTGCCCCCCCCCCCCCCCCCCCGCCTTCACCCGCCGCGGTATCGGGCGCTGCTGGCTCGGCTGCCCCTTCGGCCGCCTCGACGCCGGCCACCTCGCCGGCCTCCTCGCCGGCCACCTCACCGGCCTCCTCGCCGGCTCCGGCGCCGGCCGGCTCGCTGGCTCCGACGCTGGCCGCCTCGCCGGCCCCCTCGGCGGCCGCCTCGCCGGTGGCTGCGATGGCCCCGTTACACGGGCTTGTACCGGTGTTCATCGTCCGAGCCTCCGGTACTCGAGCGATGAGTATGTCCTCGCCGCCTCCACCGCGAAGCCGTCTCCTCTTCCCGCGTCCGCTCACGCAGCCCTCCGTGATCCTCACTGGCTTGCGGCGATGCAGGAAGAGTTCGATGCTCTCTAGCGGAACTGTACCTGGACACTGGTTCCCAGGCCTCCTCGCGCCAATGTCATCACCGGCAAGTGGGTCTTTCGCCATAAGACCCGCTCGGATGATACTCTTGAGCGCTACAAGGCTCGCTGGGTGGTTCGTGGTTTCCGCCAACGCGCTGGAGTGGACTTCACTGAGACGTTTGCCCCGGTTGTGAAACCGGGCACGATCCGCACCGTCCTCCAGCTCGCAGTGTCCCGAGGCTGGCCTGTTCATCAGATGGATGTCTCCAACGCCTTTCTCCACGACCATCTTGAGGAGCAGGTGTATTGTGAGCAACCCACCAGTTTCGTTGACACCTCACTTCCTGGCCATGTGTGTCTGCTGTCCCGCTCTCTCTACGGGCTCAAGCAGGCACCCCGCGCCTGGTACCAGCGGATCGCCGGATTTCTTCAAACATTGGGCTTCAGCGTCAATCGCTCGGATGCCTCACTGTTTGTCTATCGCCACGGTGACACGACTGCATATTTGCTCCTTTACGTCGACGACATCATCCTGGCGGCCTCCTCCGCGGCTCTTCTTCAGCAGATTACTCTTCGGCTGCGTGACGAGTTTGCCATCAAGGACTTGGGTGCTCTACATTATTTCCTTGGCATTGAGGTTGTTCGACGCTCGGACGGTTTCTTTCTTCATCAGCAGAAGTATGCGCACGAGTTTCTTGAGCGTGCTGGCATGCTCAACTGTCACCCTGTTGCTACTCCTGTTGACACGAAGGCCAAGGTTTCTGCTCTTGAGGGCTCGCCAGCGTCGGATGCTCCTTTCTACCGGTCTATCGTCGGTGCTCTTCAGTATTTGACTCTCACCAGACCGGATTTTCAGTATGTTGTTCAGTAGGTGTGCCTCCACATGCACGCCCCTCGTGACTCCCATTAGACTCTCGTGAAGCGGATCCTTTGTTACATCCGCAGCACGATGACCCTCGGGCTGACACTCACGGCGTCCATTTCTCTGGAGATGATGGCCTACTCCGATGCGGACTGGACTGGCTGCCCAGATACTCGTCGGTCCACCTCTAGCTACTGCGTCTACCTCGGTCCTTCACTCGTCTCGTGGTCGTCCAAGCGACAACCCACGTTTTCGCGCTCCAGCGCGGAAGCTGAGTACCGAGCTGTGGCCAACGCTGTTGCTGAGTGCACCTGGCTACGACAGTTACTTCAGGAGCTGTATCACGACGTCTCCCAGGCTACGGTTGTCTACTGCAACAACGTTTCTGCGGTGTACCTCTCCGCCAACCCCGTTCATCATCGCCGGACTAAACACATTGAGCTAGACATTCATTTTGTGCGCGAGCAGGTGGCTCTTGGACGCATTCGGGTTCTCCATGTGCCGACCGCACAACAGTTCGCCGATACGATGACGAAGGGACTGCCGACTTCTACCTTCGAGGAGTTTCGTTCCAATCTTTGCGTCACTGGCGCCGCTTCGACTGCGGGGGGAGGGGTGTTGAGTATATTGTGTACGTGTATATTTGTGTGTAGGGCCCACCTCCTGTTTCCTCTGTATAGTTGAGATTGTGGCCCACCTCTGTACTTATGTATACGTGTCTGGTGCACCGATCAATACATCGCGATTGCACAACCCACATCTTGTCCTTCTACATGCAGTCCATCCACAAGCATGGGGAACTAGATAGTGGAGTAGCACCTACCTACCTACTGTCTCCACAGTATAAATTTCAGGCAGCAATTCAGCACATGCACGTCGCATTCAGAGGAGTAGTGCGCATTGAAATGAAGAAGAAGGTGGTGGCCCAGCTAGGCCCAGATCGACGAGCGTGCTTGGTGTACATGCATCATGCATGGCAGGTCTGAATGATCCCCATCCGGTTTCTCTCCTCTCTTGATGGCCCCATGTGTGTACAACAAATCTCCTTCACCGGTGGATTGGAGCACAAATTCTGGATAGAAGTTAGAACAGCACAACCACGTCGACGCCTTCCATTTCCATGCATGGTATGTTCATCGTCACACACAGTACTAGTACTACCGTATCATTGTTCAAGAGCACTTGATTCGCCCCGTCATATAGGTGGAGCTGAAAATGCTCTTGATGTCGATCGATCAGTTGCACGTAAAATAACAACAGGCATGTGCAGCTCAGGTTCAGTGATTTGATCGGATTATCATCAAGCAGCGGTATGTATCAGTCTGAAAGGGGACAGAACACCCACAGCATATATACGGTACCGGCTACGTGCCTAGCTAGCTTGGTTTCAAATAAGACCATCAAACGGTCCCTGCCGGCTGCCGGGGACATCCTCCAATTCCATGTCCGTCGTGCCATGAAGTGGCATGCTCTCCGAGAGCGGCTCCCGCGCTGGACCGCGCGCGCGCGAAGCTAGACGGAAAATGACGGGGCTAATTAATCATGATCTTGACGGAGAATTAAACGGCCGTACCCAATTGCAATTGGTGCAGAAGCATGTCGTCGATCGACGATTTTAATTTGTAGTACGTCACAGGTCACAATCGGGCGAAAGCTATAGTGCTCATCGATAGCACGGTACAAATTAATAGAGCTTTTAGGTTTTATTTTAAGCGGCGTGCATTTTGCAAGCATGTACAGTACGTGGCGACGTGCGTACAGTAGAGGCGTGCAGCTCACCGGCCCGCTCGGGTTGATCGTGGAACAGTGGTCACGCTGACCGGCGGCGTCACGACCCCATCCATCCATGATCCGTGCAGCTCGATCGGCCCAGCGGAGAAGATGAGCCGAATCGAACGTTCCACGCCGACACTGCCGTGCGCATGCATGCATGCGCCAGTCGAATCCAGGAAACCGATCGGCCGTCCGATTCGAACGTACGGCCGGGATGGATCGATCGGAGACGTTGCTCTCGAGCGATTAGGCATCGGCCCGCCCCTGCCTGTGTGATCGATTGACACTCCGGTGGATGCGCATATGCTTCTGTTCCCTGGGGTATTGGCCAGTGATCATTGCTCTGGTTAGCCATGCCGCTGCCTTGGATTTTGCTGTTGAGGATTTGTCTCTCTCTAATTCAATCGATTGATCCATCGATCGAGCTGCATTACTAGCACGACACATGCATGTGGGGGCTAAGCTGCCTGATTACTCATAATACTTTACAAAATATGTCCATGCATTGATTTGGTATTCATACTCTGTATTTTTTTAGTTTGTTATTTCCAAAAAGAAAATCAAGGGGGGAGGGGTGGGGGGAATTCCCCACCTGTAATGTATTCATTTTGCCTATAAGGCTTTGCAGCCCGTCGCAAGATAAGATCAAGTGAACCAGAAGCACAGGGGGCACATGGAGTAGAGATAAAGCAAAATAACGCACACTGACCACACACATAACAGGGGAGAACAATGAGGGAGAGCTCAACACCACACAACACACCAAAGAGCACCGCCAGCGGAATCGAAGGCATCGGCCAGCCAAGACCAAGCCACGACACTGCATCGTCGACGCAATCGAAAGGCTCCGTGCATCCGAGACTGCACAACGCCGCGACACCACCTGTGTCATGGGGCGCATTCAAAGGGGCACGCGAGGCCGAGAGGACGCCACGGTACCTGCGTGCCACCAGCATAGTCGAAGGGCATCGCCCAGCAGACCAAAACCAGAACACTGCACCGTCGACGCAATCGAAAGGCGCCACGCATCCAAGACTGCACAACGCTGCGACACCACCTGTGTCGGGGGCACATTCGAAAGGTCACGCGAGGCCGAGATGACGTCACAACACCTGTGTGCCACCGATGTAATTGCTCGGCACCGCACTAGCAGAGACACACCAAGAAGCACTCAACACGAACACCACCGAAGAAGAGCACAAAACCACCGTCGACCCCGAGCCAGCCGCACCACCACCACCACCGAGTCACCACCCCACAAACATCAACAGCAACACCTCCAACCACTGGTCTCAGTAGCCAAGCCAAGCTCCAAGACAAGGCCCTCATCAGGGAATGTGACGTTGAGCGCCACCATCGTCTGACCCAGGAAAAACCCGGGCTGAAGTTTCCTTCGGAGCATCA